>JALGPY010000001.1:58176690-63176690 GCA_023055425.1 Linanthus parryae | reverse complement strand
AACACATATAGACTTCAAAACAGGACTACCATTACAAATGTTACCAGACCAAATGGGTTCGGAAATCACCATCCTACTAGAGAATTTAAAATTCATTGCGACAATAATCAATGAGATCCCTCCCATCCTAATATATTAAAAATAGAGTAATTCCCAAGTGCGATCTCAGCAAGATGTGATGCGCCATAGCTACAACGATGAATTCACTCCAATTTCAAAGCAAAAGAGTATAATTAAAACGGAAAAAGGACGCACATTTGTGTGGGTTTAAAAGGGGAAGTACCTGACGATGAGGGCGAAGAAGTGGTAGCAATTTGCGGAACATAGACGGAGGGATTGGTTCCGAAGAGTGTGCCGGTGTAGAATGACCCAATCATTAACAAGAGAGCGAGCAATATGAGCTGGCCGGACTTCAAATCGAACGCCGACGAGGACCACCAGAAACCCCCCATTGCCACTGACGTTTAAAGAGACAGAGAGTGGGCTTTTTCAGAGAAGGTGAGGTTCGTTTCTTGGCGTTTGGTTTTACTGAGATGAGTGGATCACTGAAGCGACATTGTAAACTGATGAAGGAGATCTGTACAATGTCCGGAGGTGAAGTACTACTATGTGTCATAGTAAATCTCACCGACTCGGGAAAGAGATCGGAAATGACGCGGGTTGAGAGAAACTAGTTCCCGAACCCGAGAAAGTAGAGCGAACCCGATGACGAGAATTTGCGGGTCGGGTTCATTTTTTATTATCCACCTCCCGTTATAGGTAATGATCCACTTGCTACTCCCAGTTTCAAAACTATCTTAGTACCACCTACAATTGCGGTCATCAAATTCATGTTGGCAGGTGCCCAGCTGCGATATCTTCAAATCGAGGTCACCGTGGAGGTAAATCACTCGATCCGAATCGTCCTCTGCCATTGTTTGAGATCAATTCAGAATTCCGATGTGCTAAAAAATCGATTAAGCAGTTTCGACGAAGTGAGATAATTGGAGATGGGTTTATGAGTTTTTAGTGATAGAGGTGATTTTGGTTACTTGGATGAAGTAGGCGAAATTGGAGTCAGGTGACTGCCGCCATGATTTTACTGGATTCTGGGTTTATCGAATTCTGGGTCTATTTGGTGCTGGTAGAGGTGGTCACGGTCACCAGATGTTTGTTTGAGGTGGCGGCATTGGTGATGATGTGACAGTGTTAGTTTTTTGTTATTTTTATATTTTGGACCAAGTTGCCCCTAAAAAACGTTAACTAACGAAAAAAGTTGGATGGAATTTATCTCAGTTGTTGATTGCAAATAATTAACAACTATAGGGGTAATGAGATAGTTTTGAAATTGGGGGTGGCAAATGAATTATTATCCCTAACTGAAGGTATTGGAAGTGGGTAATAAGTAATTGACCCATAAAATAATTTGAACTTTGTTTCCAATTTCTACATCGACATGAATTTCCCAAAAAAAAACATGAAATGCAAATCTCTGTTAGAGGTACCACTATTTATTGTTTGTTACTTAATCTAATTTGACTTTTACCACTATTGATTGGATCGCTTTGTCTAGAAAATTTGATTAACAACACGATGCAATAGTTTGGTAATATTTTATCAACAGAGTACATCTTTTACTATCTAAATTACTGGGTTAAAGTGACATGGTTACGAATGAAAAAGTCAAAATTGAAAGAAAGAGAAGAAACAGACCAAGTACCATACTATTTACTGCTACATTCGTTTCTTCTCTATCACACCGATTTGACTTTTATCACTATTTATTGGGTCACATTGACCTGGTGATTTAGGTAGCAAAACGATGCAATCTTTTGATTATCTTTTCATAGTGTTGTAGAGTAAAAGTTGCTCTATAACCGGTGACAAATTATCAAAAATCGCATCGTTTTGCTATCCAAATCGTCCGTTCGAAGTGACTCAGATATTAATCAAAAAGTCAAATCAGTGTGATAGAGAAGAAACAACGATAATGTTTGTTACCATTTCAGAATGTTTGTATCGCAGCAAATTTTGGTCGAAATCTCTTTTTGGGTTACATAGAGCTAGTTTGGATGCAAATTTTCAGTTTTTAAAACAAATTTTGAGTTGCTTGGATGATGTTTTTTTTATTTTTTTGAATGTTTCCACCGACAAGTGGCCAGCTAGGCCGCCGGATATATTTTGAAGGGCTAAGGATTGGTGCTCTAACCTCAAAGGATTGTCTACCGGATGATGTCATCAGGGAAAAAAATACTGCATGCCACATATGTCGTGCCAGATGGCAAGCTATCCCGTGCCCAGGTTATCTCACTCGGGTGCCAAAAGAGCAATGGTATAGTACAAAAAATACATCCCAATAACATTCCAAAACCCCCACATCATCTACAGAATTCACCATTACTTTAATTAAGTTTCAAGATATTGGTCATTATAAGAGTTTCAAGATATTGGTCATTATAAGAGAAATGGTAAGTTTGAGACACTTTTGGGACAATTTTTAGGATATATAGCATTTTTGGTGCCAAAATGTTCTTTTAAAGTTGAAAAGAAGATTTAATTTTTATAAAAAAAGGATTTAGGGTGAGTTTGGCAATGTTTCTGCTGCCAGCAGCTGCTTACGGACAGCAGAAGCAGTTTTAGTGTGTTTGGTAAAAATAAATTTTTTGCTTTTCCGGACAGTTTCTGTTGTCCCACAACAGTTTTCAGGAAGCAAGGGGAGAGATGCTTTTGCAGAAAGTGCTTTTGATTAATTTATCTACACCGATTTTAACCATACAATTTTTTAAAATATCAATAATTATCTTTGCAAAAATGACACATGTCATATACTTTTGTCATTTTGCACTCTCACAGCAACTTCACGGTTGAATTTACCAAACACAAAATTTCTATATCAATATTTCACAGGAGCTTTTATGTAATATTTACCAAACAACATTTTAATATTAATTCACAACAGCTTTTCCATTTCACACAGCAGCTTTCTAGCACCGCCACAGCATTCCCAAACTAGCCCTTAGTTTTTGTAAAAAAAGAACAACAACAAAAAAAATTATAAAAGGGACTCATTATAAGAATTTTAGATTTGATTTTCAAACCTTTAAATGTAAAGTGATGTGATAGAAAACGTCCGTGTCAGAAAATAGTGACTATAGAGATAAACTCTGATATGTACATCGTAAGTGTAAGGTTTTCATGCAGGTTACACAACATAATTCAAAAGAAACGCTCAAACTCTCCATGAATCGCAGGTGAAGCATCATAACATGATAAAGGAAAAATGGTTACCTTATTGATCTGACTGATCACTGCGTAGAAGTAGTGTCCACGCCTCTGCTGGTATCCACACCGTAGGATGAGCAATTGGATTTTCCTCTACTGTTTGTGCTAGCAGTGTAGGGAAGGAGCATTCAGGAGCTTGATCAAATCAAGCAAAGTGCGCAACAATGGAGGAGGGAGGGTTCTGCCCTCTCTGTGTCGTCGGGTATGGGGAGGCTGGCCTCCTCTCTCTTTTCTTCATTGCTCTAATTATTTCATCTAATGAATAATTAGGGTTGCACTACTCTTTCATAATTAATAACTCTTTATCAATTATAAAACTGCCCCACTACTAATGCAATCCATGTTTTGATTAGTCCAATTTGCTATTTAGTCCCACTAAATATGCACATTGTTGCACTTTTATCCCTGATTATTTTAACTGTTAATTATTCCAACTAATTAATATCTACATCCAGTCTAATCCTATGGTGTTTGACCATGCACGTTCCTATTACGTTGGCAGTAACAATTACAAATATTGAGCGGTGTCTAGCAACACATCAATGTTGCCCAAGCAATAGGAATAGTCAGTGGTCAGACAAACCTTTGTGACCGATGTTACAGTGTTGTGTTGTCCATTGTCTCAATATCTAAATTAGACACGAGACACATATGTCACACTCTTATATCAAATTCATAGTTTCTCGATTCTGGGAATAAACTGTAGGGTTTTGATCATGGATACGCAACGTAAGAACAATAAATTTATCCAATTCAAGACCCCCCAAGGATCACAGGAAGAGAAATCATGACGATGGTAAATGAATTGTGTTATGTACCTTTGAGGTTTCCTTGATGACTTCTAACGCGAAAATTATCACATCTCTACGGTTGATCCACGCCTAGAGGTGAGATCTAGATCTTCTAAACGCCTTGTGCTAGCTAGGATGAATGGAAGAGGATGAAGAAATCACGCGACGGAGCACCAAAAGAGAGGGGGCGGCCTCTCTTTGTGGCCGACGGGTAGGGGCAGATGAAGGGGTCGGGCGGCCCTCTTTGTCTTGCTCTCTCCTTCCTTCTCTCCTACTCAATGTATGTTTATGAGCATAAATTGTAGGGAAGGAAGCTAGGAGCTTCCTTTATATAGCCCAACAACTCCTTGTTACTACATAAAGGTCCTCCCCTAATCTTACTCAAGTTCGGATTAGTCCAACTTTCATATTAGTTCTACTAAGTTAGCAAGTTGTTGCGATTTGATCCTTCTAATTAATTAATCATATTAATTAATTAATTCTCAAGTCTAGTTCACCCCTATGTGGCGTGTGACACCATAGTTTCTATTTAGTTGATAGTGCCTATTTAGTAATATGGAGCGGTCTCTAGCAAGACATCCATTCTAGCCAACAAAAAGAAATAGTCATCATGACAAACCTTGTGCAAGTATTGTCTCCCTTTGTCTCAATATCCGGATTCGACGCGAGACATACAATTCACACTCGTATATCCAATCCATAATTCCTCGATCATGGGAATAGCCTTATTCGCGCAAATAACATCAATATCCCATATTGATTTATTTGAGTCTAGCCAGACATTCTATAAGCACTACCCTCGAGTGGCCTAGGATATTTTCTCCCGTTATGTGGGAGGGACAAATTCTATCTACATCACTACGATATCTAAGCTTGCTTCCTATTGTGTCCAATGCGCGCCTTTATGACTACCCAGTCACGGTGTAGCGTTTGACGCTACCAAAACACAATACTCCACAACTAGAACATCTAGTGACTTCAAGTCTAAGGAAGACAATACCTTTTTCACCGCGAGAAGCGCTTGTGACTTTACATAACTTGTATGTAGCCTTCTCGGAGATGGGTCAATCCAGTATGCTATTACTCCTAATGCATACCCATGTGTTGGATCATGATATCTCCATATCAATCCAACCCAATACTAGCCTATAGATGATTGTCCCATTTAATCATTATAATGGACTAGGGATATTTAAGATAAACGACAACATTGTAAATCTACGGTCTTCATTATATTAAATATCCAATAATTAATACAATGAATGTTCTAACCAATTTATTATTCATGCTAAACTAGATTGCCTCTAAGGAACATACCCCAACAGCCCCCACTTGCACTAGAGCCAATATGCCAATGCTCCTAGTGTGCCCTCCATGCTTACGCTGAACAAGCGGCTTTGTAAGTGGATCTGACATATTCTCATCTTTAGGAACTTTGCATATCCGAACGTCTCTTCTTTAGATAATATCTCGAATAAGATGGAACTTCCTGAGTACGTTCTTGGATTTCTTGTGCGACCTGGGTTCCTTTGATTGCGTGATCGCCCCACTGTTGTCGCAATACAACTTTATTGGATCTGCAATGCTAGGAACCACACCAAGTTCATTAATGAACGTTCTAATCCAAACAACTTCCTTTGTTGCGTCATTTGCAGCAATGTACTCAGCCTCTGTTGTAGAATCAGCCACTGTCTCTTGCTTGGAACTCTTCCAGCTCAGCGCTGCTCCATTCAGGAAAAATACAAACTCCGATTGTGATCTGAAACCATCTCTGTCGGTCTGGAAGCTTGCATCCGTGTAACCCCTTACACGCAACTCTTCTTCACCTCCAAATATCAGGAATGCATCCTTAGTTCTTCTCAAGTACTTTAGGATGTTCTTAACTGCAATTCAGTGACTCTCACCTGGATTGGACAAATATATGCTTGTCATACTCAATGCATATGACACATCTGGTCTAGTACATAACATGGCGTACATGATGGATCCTATGGTCGAGGCATAGGGAACCTTACTCATGCGTTCCTTCTCAATATCATTGGAAGGACAATCACTCTTCAAAAGAGTGATTCCATGCGACATGGGCAAGAATCCCTTCTTGAAATCTTGCATGCTGAACCGTTTCAGCAACTTGTCTATATATGTACTCTGACTTAGGCCGAGCAGCCTTTTAGATCTATCTCTAAAGATCTTTATACCAAGCATATAGGTTGCTTTTCCTAAGTCCTTCATTGAGAAACACTTTTTTGCCAATCTTTAATAGATTGTAGCATGGGAATGTCGTTTTCAATGAGTAGTATGTCATCCACATACAAGACTAGAAAAAGCAACATAGCTCCCACTAACCTTCTTGTAGACACAAGACTCATCTTCGTTTCTGATGAAGCCAAACTCTTTGACTACTTCATCAAAATTTCGATTCCAACTCCTAGAAGCTTGCTTTAATCCATAAATGTATCGTTGCAGTTTACAAACTCTGTTGGCTTGCTTTGAATCTTCAAAAACCTCAAGTTGTGTCATGTACACATCCTCAAGGAGATTCCCATACATGAATGCTGTTTTGACATCCATCTACCAAATCTCATAGTCGTAGTATGCTGCAATAGCAAGTAAGATTCGGATGGATTTGGTCATTGCGACTGGTGAAAAAGGTTTCATCATAGTCAATATCATGAATCAGTCTGAATCGTTTAGCCACCAATCGGCCCTTATAGGTAATCACATTACCATCCATGTCGATCTTCTTATTGAAGACCCACTTGCACCCTATGGGCGTGCCCCTTCGGGTGGTTCCACCAAAGTCCATACTTTGTTGGTTGGATTCCATCTCGGATCTCATGGCCTCAAGCCACTTCTGAGAGTCCGGCCTTTTTATGGCCTCTTCATAGGTAGTAGGCTCATCATCTATGAGCATCGTGTCACCAGACTCAGTCACGAGAAGTCCATGCCTCTCTGGCTCCTGGCTCACTCTACTAGATCTACGAAGCTCTTGTGTTACTTGAACGGGCTGCTCCACAACCTCTTGTGGCTCCTGTTCATGTTCCATAGTAGGATCATTGCTTTGTGGTTCTTGAACTTCTTCGAGATCTACAGTCCTCTCACTTGCTTCTTTAGATACAAACTCTCTTTCTAGAAACACGTCGGATCGAGCAACAAACACTATGTTCTCAGTTGGATTGTAGAAATAATATCCCTTAGTTTCCTTAGGGTATCCCACAAACTTGCATTTTTCCGACTTAGGCCCTAGCTTGTCTGATTGTAAACGTTTTACATAGGTCGCAGCCCCAAATATTCATGAACGATACTGTGGGTCGCCTCCCACTCCACATCTCATGTGGTGTCTTCATGATCGACTTAGATGGAACACGGTTAATGGTGAAAGCTGCACTCAATAGAGCATAGCCCCAAAATGATAGTGGAAGACCAGTTTGACACATCAAAGATCGAACCATATCTAACAGAGTTTGATTCCACCTCTCGGACACGCCATTCCGTTGTGGTGTTCCGGGTGGAGTGAGTTGGGATATTATCCCTCATTCTCTAAGATAGTCTTCAAACTCTTGGCTTAAGTATTCTCTTCCACGATCCGATCGTAGAGCCTTAATACTTTTGCCAAGCTGCTTCTCTACTTCATTCTTGAATTCTTTGAACTTTTCAAAGGACTCGAATTTGGCCTTCATAAGGTATACAAATCCATATCTACTGAAATCATCAGTAAATGTGATAAGGTAGACATAACCACCCCTGGCTGGCGTGGAAAATGGCCCACATACATCAGTATGTACTAGCGCCAATTACTCACTAGTCCTCTCACCTTTCTTATTGAAAGGGGACTTTGTCATTTTTCCCAATAAACAAGCCTCACATGTTTCATATGATTCAAAATCAAATGAGTCTAGAAATCCATCATTATGGAGTCTAGATACACGTTTCTCGTTTATGTGGCCTAAACAATAGTGCCATAGATAAGCAGGATTTAAATCATTTATGGTAATCCTCTTGGTATTAATGTAATAGACATGATTCTTTAGATCAAGGATATATAGTCCATTAAATAATTGCGCACTACAATAGTGAATACTATCAAAATAAATGGAACAACAATTGTTCTTTTTTGAAATAGTAAAACTTTCCTTGTCCAAACAAGAAATATAAATGATGTTTCTGGTCATAGCAGGCACAAAATAAAAATTATTAATTTCTAAAACTAATCCTGAAGGCAGAGACAACTCGTACACGCCTAAAGCCAATGCAACAACTTTTGCTCCATTCCCAACGCGCATATATATCTCTCCTTTAGCCAATCTTCTACTTCTCTTTAGATCGTGCACATTTCGAAAAATGTTAGAGCCACATCCAGTATCCAATACCAAAGATGAATAGCAAGTAATATTGACATCTATAACAAAAATACCTGGTGGTGGTGGAATCACTATTCCAAGCCTCTTGTCCTCCAGATATTTTGGGCAGTTCCTCCTCCAGTGTCCAGGCTGACTGCAGTAGTGACACTCACCTTTAGTCACACCCTAGGAAAAGCCACCAACATGCTTAAGGGGAGATTTCTTAGGTTTGGCACGTGCCTTGCCTTTTCCATTGGAACTAGAGGCAAATCTTTTTCCTTTTCCTTTCTGCACCATCATTATGGATTTGCCCTTACCCTTGTTGATGCTTTGTTCAGCTATCCTCAACATATTGAGTAAATCTGACAGTGGTTCCACGATCTCATTCATGTTATAGTTCATAATGAACTGTCCATAACTTTCAGGCAACGATTGCAAGATGAGATCGGTGGCCAACTCTTGACCCACCGAAAACCCTAGGAACTCGAGGTTCTCAAGGTAACCTATCATACGTAGCACGTGCGACCCTACGGGGTTTCCTTCTCACAAATGACATTTGAACAATGCCTTGGAAACTTCATACCTCTCAACCCTTTCCTACTCTTGGAAAAGCTGCTTTAAGTGTGCGATCATATCGGCTGCATTCATGTCTCATGTTGCTTTGAAGCTTAGAGGACACGGTGCATAGCATTAGGCAGGCCACATCATTAGCGTCATCAACACACTTTTGATACGCCTTTAGGGCTGCAGCAGTATTGTTTTCCGGACCATCAGGAACTGGCTCCTCTAGAGCGTACAATTTATTTTCTTTCTTGAGAACGATTCTCAAGTTTCTGTACCAGTCTAGAAAATTGGTCCCTGACATCTTGTCCTTCTCAAGGACAGAGCGTAGGGAGTGATGAGTTCGATGAGTTGTTTACCATTGGAATTCTACAAAAAGCAAAATACGCAAGTTTCAGTATTTTTGAACAATTCTAACTATATTTAATAATGACTAGATTATTAAATATAGCTCCCACAATTTTTCTACGGATTAATAACCCTCAAATATTAATGCGGAAAATATCATTATATTTTCTAGCGGGTGCCAAGATCCCTATTTCACTTCTTTTGAGCTTGCTTTGGCAAGTCATTCAAAATTAGCTATCTAGGTAGGAACAATTACAATTGCATCCTTATGCAACTCTTGGTTCAATTGGGCAAATAACTTCTTATTTGTCCATCCCATGGATAATTCCAATTGTTAACCTCTAGGCTTTTAATCTTATTAAAATCACCCAGTTGCGTCCAACCTCTTACTTAGACAATTGCACACTACTTGCTTGTGCCATCGCACCATAATCATGACAAACCAAGTCGCTTTGATTTGGCACGCACGAGCTTGATAATCATATTCATGACGAGTGCCTAAATAACGAGAAGGAAAAAATGCAATATTTGAATTGAGGGATTTTATCTTAAATTTTAAATTGTTTTGTTGATCCATATCAACTGATCTACTTATTTGAGTTTGGGCAGAACTCCAAATAAAATATCCGGGTTTTTAATTATCTTATTATCAAATTGCATGCATCATCCATAAACCAACAACAATAATAAGATAATAAAGTAAACATACACAAAACATAAATTAACGTGATATGGATATGGCCTCCTAGACAAGATATTCCCAAGCCAATGAGAATATCTATGAACCCTAGAATAGAAACTGCACCTCCGTGTGCCTCCATCTCTTGGTCCATCTTTCATAGCCTCGTGGAATGCTCCATGCCCCATGTTGTGGCTCCTTTAATTCTTTGGGCTTCTTTTCTTCAATCTTGGCTATCTATCTATTTTATCTAGTGCTAGGCTGCTGGCTAACATCTATACTAAATAAAATAAATCTCACAAGTTGAGAAAAAAATCGGTTTGCAGCGTAAACCCTAATTAATTATTACATCAAATTGATCAACGCGCGGGCCGTAAACAAACCACAAAAATTAAACATTCACGACAAACCACATCTAAGGCCATATCCAATCACCATACAAATTGCACATACAGTAAAACCTCTATAAATTAATACTCGATAAATTAATAACTTCGATAAGATTAATAATTTTCCCAGTCTCAACTTCGGACCAGTACAAAATTGGACCCCAATCGATAAAATAATAAGATAATAAAGTTTTGAAGTCCCAGTGTATATATATTGGTCCCGACGAAACTATAAATTAATACTTACTAAACTATTCCAAATTCTAATATTGGCTAGTGAAAAGTGAATCTATAGTCACTTATTTTTTGTTGAACTTCAGATCTATCCTGAGTTCAACTTTAAATCTCCCCATTGCACTTAAGAGTTGGGGCATTTTCTTCTCGTATATCATGTTGTGACGAATGTTGCCAATTGCAATGCTTCTTTCCGCGTGACCGGTTCCAATGCTATTGATTCATCCTCAACATCGTCATCGACCGAATTTTGAATAGTGCTCGCCACAATTTCTTCAAGGCTTTGAACCTTGTAATATTCATGACTTTCACCAGGATAATCTAGGAAGTGATACGCATCCATTTGATAAGAATAAAACTGGTTTGTTTTTAACTAATATACATTGTAACTAGTACATTGGACTTCAAAATTTAAAGATCATACATACAATCTCTTTAAATTAATAAATTATTAATTTATCGATATACTCGCTAAATTAATAAAATACTCCGGTCCCAACATTATTAATTTATAGAGGTTTTACTGTAAACAGTTAAAACCAATTTTTAACGCACTTAGTCAATTTTAGTTGACTTTGGGATCACTAGGGTCAAAACGGTCCAAGAGGCCCAACCAAACACTTGGTCGAACCCCTTGGAGCCGCCCGGACCGAGCCTAGGCCGGTCGGCCCAACCTCTGTGGTCGGCCGCTCGCCTAGGCTTTCGTCCTAGGTTGCTTGGGCGGCAAGGAAGGAGAGGCGGTCTCCCTAAGGGGGGCCGAATCTCTTGGGTTGTTTCCAAAACAACTCCTTCCTTGTTCCCCAAGTCCAAAACGTTTGCAAATTAGAACTATTTTTCAATTTGTGCCCAAAAACCCTATATCTAAGAACCTAAAATTTCTCAAACTTACTAATTCATTCATCCAATGCAAGAATTAGATCTTGTTTGGTTGAATCAAATTCAACATGCATCTAGTATGCTTAATTTGTCGTTTTAACGCAATAATCAACAATTATAGGTGAAAAACAACAAAAACGTAACACATAAACCCCGTTATGCTCTACGACCGCAGGCTCTGATACCCCTGTAGGGTATTGATCATGGATACATAGCGGAAGAACAATAAATTTATCCGATCAAGACCCTCCAAGGATCACAGGAAGAGAAATCATGACGATGGTAAAGGAATTGTGTTATGTACCTTTGAGGTCTCCTTGATGACTTCTAACGCGAAAATTATCACGTCTCTACAGTTTATCCATGCCTAGAGGTGAGATCTAGATCTTCCAAACGCCTTGTGCTAGCTAGGATGAATGGAAGAGGATGAAGAAATCACGCAACGGAGCACCAAAAGAGAGGGGGCGGCCCCTCTTTGTGGCCGACGGGTAGGCCCGGACGAAGGGGTCGGGCGGCCCTCTTGGAAATACCTTTTTTAAGATTGGATTGGTTCGATAAGAGAGGAAAAATCGGAGTTCTTTCTTTGTCGGTCAGGGAAGCCGCAATTCCGCTAGGAAGCGGTGATAAAGGGCTCCCCCCTTTGACTATCTATATACCACCTGTCTTGCAATCTCCTTCCTTCTCTCCTACTCAATGTATGTTATGAGCACAAGTTATAGGGTAGGAAGCTAGGAGCATCCTTTACATAGCCCAAAAACTCGTTGTTACTACATAAAGGCCCTTCCCTAATCCTACTCAAGTTCGGATTAGTCCAACTTGCATATTAGTCCTACTAAGTTAGCAAGTTGTTGCGATTTGATCGTTCTAATTAATTAATCATATTTATTAATTAATTCTCAAGTCTAGTTCACCCCTATGTGGCGTGTGACCCCATAGGTTCTATTTAGTTGGGAGTAACTATTTACTAATATGGAGCGGCCTCTAGCAAGACATCCATTCTAGCTAACAAATAGAAATAGTCATCATGACAAACCTTTGCAAGTATTGTCTAATCCATTTTGTCTCAATATCCGGATTGGACACGAGACATACAAGTCACACTCGTATATCCAATCCATAATTCCTCGATCCTGGGAATAGCCTTATTCGTGCAAATAACATCAATACTCCGTATTGATTTATTTGAGTATGACCAAACATTCTATAAGCACTACGCTCGAGTGGCCTAGGATATTTGTTGTCGTTATGTGGGTGGGGTAAATTATATCTACATCACAACGATATCTAAGCTTGCTTCCTATTGTCTCCAATACGCGTCTTTATGACTACCCAGTCACG
This sequence comes from Linanthus parryae, assembly GCA_023055425.1. Lineage (NCBI taxonomy): Eukaryota > Viridiplantae > Streptophyta > Magnoliopsida > Ericales > Polemoniaceae > Linanthus > Linanthus parryae. The sequence continues at coordinate 63,163,873 of JALGPY010000001.1, read as the reverse complement.
GTGTAGTGTTTATCGCTACCAAAACACAATACTCCACAACTAGAACATCTAGTGACTTAAAGTCTAAGGAAGACAATACCGTTGTCACCGTGAGAAGCGCTTGTGACTTTACATAACTTGTATGTAGCCTTCTCGGAGATGGGTCAGTCCAGTATGCTATTACTCCTAATGCATACCCATGTGTTGGATCATGATACCTTAATATCAATCCAACCCCATAATAGTCTATAGATGATTGTCCCATTTAATCATTATAATGGACTAGGGATATTTAAGATAAACAACAACATTGCAATTCTCAGGACTTCATTATATTTAATATCCAATAAATAATACAATGAATGTTCTAGAAAATTTATTGTTCATACTAAACTAGATTGCCTAGGGCACCTATTCCAACATAGACTTATCTGAACAGATAACATCAATATCGTATATTGATTTTCCTGAGCCTGGCTAGACATTTGTTAAGTACCACTCATCGAGTGGCCATGGATACATACTCTCGTTATGTGGGACCTCTCTACATGACTACCATTTCTCAGCTTGCTTCATATCATGTCCGATTTTTGCCTTTATAGTTACCTAGTTACAGTGTAATGTTTGATAATATCAAAACATGATAATTCACAACTAAAGTATCTAGTGACTTCAAGTCAAAGGACCACAACACCATTGCCACTACGAGAAGCACTTCGGACATTCACATAATTCCCATGTAGCCTTCTCGTGGTGGGTCAATCCATTATGCCATTACTAATAATGCATACCAATGTGTTAGACTTAATATCTCCATATTAACCTGCCTACATACTAGTCTCTATGCATAATGATCGTCCTATTAACTAATATACTTGACTCGAGATAATTTAAGATAACAAAAATTGCAATCTAAGGACTTCATTATATTAATATCTCAATATCTAATAAAATGAATAGTCTAGTCAAAACAGCGTTCACACTAAAATAGATTGCCTCTACGACATCTGTACAAACAGTTTCCCACTTGCACTAGAGCCAATATGGTGCATCTCGTATGCCTATCGATCTAGTGTGGCCCTTATGGTTACGCTGAGCAAGGGGTTTAGTAAGTGGATCTGAAAGATTATCATAGTTGGTATCTTGCATATCTTCACATCTCCTCTATCGATGCTCTCTCGAATGAGATGGAATCTCCTGAGTATATGTTTGGACTTTTGGTGTGACCTGGGTTCCTTAGCTTGTGTGATCACCCCAGTGTTGTTACAATTCAACGCAATGGGATCCACTATGCTAGGAACCACACCTAGTTCATGATGAACTTCTTAATCCAAACAGGTTCATTTGATTTACTCGATGCAGCAATGTACTCAACTTCTGTTGTAGAATCGACAACTCTCTCTTTCTTAGAAATCTTCCAGCTCACATATACTCAATTTAGGCAGCTCTTCCAGCTCACAGATCACAGCTCTTCCAGCTCACTGCGATCTGAAATCATCATTGTCGGTTTGAAAGCTCGCATCAGTATAACCCTTTATACTGAGTTCTTCCTCCCCTCCATATATCGAGAATGCATCCTCAGTCCTTCTCAAGTACTTAAGGATATTCTTGATAGCAGTTCAGTGAATCTCACCTGAATTGGAATGGTATCTGCAGGTCATACTCAAAGCATATGACACATCTGGTCTAGTACATAACATGGGGAACATGATAGATCCAACAGCCGACGCATATGGGATCTTACTCATACGCTCCTTTTCAATCTGATTGGAAGGACAGTTAGCCTTCGTAAGGGTAACTCCATGTGACATGGGCAAGAATCATTTCTTCGATTCTTGCATCTTGAACCGCTTCAACACCTTATCAATATATGTACTTTGACTTAGACCGAGAAACTTCCTTGATTTATCCCTATAGATCTTTATACCGAGTATATAAGTTGCATCCTCTAAGTCTTCTATTGAGAAGCAATTCCCTAGCCAATCATTTAACATATTTCAAGGTAGGGACATCGTTTCCAATGAGTAGTGTGTCATCCACATACAAGATCGGAAACACTACAGAGCTCCCACTGACCTTCTTGTAGACTCAAGGTTCATTTTCATTCTTGATGAAGCCAAACTCTTTCACTGCATCATCAAACTGAAGATTCCAACTCCGATAAGCTTGCTTCAACCCATAAATAGACCACTGCAATTTACACACCTTATGGGCATGCTCTGGATCCAAAAAACCCTCTGGATCTATGAGCAATACATCTTCGGGTTCAATCACGAGAAGTCTGTATCTCTCCGGCCCCTGACGTATCCTATTAGACCTATGAAGCTCTGGTGTTAATTGAGCGGGTTGCTCCACGACATCTTGTGGTTCCTGCTCATGTCCATCATCGGATCAGCTCTTTGTGGTTCTTGAACCTCTTCAAGTTATATAGTCCTCCCACTGTTTTCTTTAGAGACAAACTCTCTTTCTAGAAATACTCCGGTCCGAGCAACATACACTTTGTTCTCAGTTGGATTGTAGAAAAAATGTCCTCTCGTTTCCTTAAGATATCCCACAAATTTACACTTTTCCGAATTGGGTTCCGAGTTTATCTGACTCAAAACGCCTTACATAAACCTCGCAATCCCAAATTCTCATGGTCACAATGGGACGCCTCCCAGTTGTTAAGGATCGTAAATTGCACATTTTAGTATGTTATTGAACTCTTGATAACTTACTTTTATGTGTAACTTGTGTATTATAACCCTATTTCTAGACTTATGCTATCTCTAGTAGTTTTGGTTGTTTTTCTCTCATTTTAGAGTTGAAGACGTGCTTTGGAACGCAAGAGGCTAGCTAGGAGGAGCTTAAACAGTGAATTAAGAAGATCTGGAGGGTCAAATAACATGAAGAAGGGGCTTGGAGGACTAAATTAGAAGATTATTGAAGATTTGAGAGGCCAAGATTGAAAACAAAGCAAGTGGAGATGTTAAATTGCAAGTCAAAAGTTAATTCAAGGGCCTAATAGAAAATATTTCAACGGATTTGGGGCTTAAATGCAAGATTCTAAATGTTTTAGGGGCTGATCTGAAGAAAACCTAACTGAATGGGGGTTATTCGCGCGCTTTAATGGAAGCTGGGGGCCATTTTAAAGCCCCCAGCAAACTAGAGGGGGCCAAACTGCAAAGTACGCCAAACAGCTCACCACAACAGCTTTCATTCTCTTTCTCTGATGGTAACATCACAGAACGAACCAGAGACCTCCATGGCTAGCGCCCGAAGCTTGAACAAGCCTTGAACACAACCTCATTTCTTCAACAAATTGACTCAAATCGGTCTCAAATTGTTCCCCAAACCACACCATCTCTACTTCACATCTTAATTCGGCCCAAAACGAAGGAACCAAGAAAGCCCCAAATCACCTAGGGTTCTTGAAGACAAGCGAAAATCAACGAAGGAGAGAGATTGGGATGAATTAGAGGGCAGAGAACACTCCTTGGAGGCCAAGAAAGCTCGAGACAAGGTCTATATAAGTCGAAACGAAGAATTGAAGCGGCTCTCTCTCCACAACATCGGGTCTACAATGCTCTCTTCTGGTCTATACTTTCTCCTCTCTCTCTCTCTCCGATTTTGCCCAGATTTGGGTTGTTCTTGAGCTATCTAAGGAATAAGAACATAGAAAGAGGACGAGAGGGAGAGAGGAGCATCGATTTAAGGCTTTTTTTGTCCGATTTTTGCTATGTTACTGCTGCTGTTGCAATACTATGTTCTAGATGTTCTTAGCAACGGCAGCAGTAGCTACTTGGAAAAAATCTTCATTAGTTTGTAGCTAGTTCATAGTTTGATAGTTTCATAGTCTTGTTACTTCTTTGTGTAGTTTGAAACAAGTTTTTGAGGAAGAATTGGTGAAATAAGTGTTGGATTCAAGTATGATAAATGAAATGATATTTCTTTTTAGCTCTCTTGAATCTAAAATGTCTAGCTAATTCAATTGCTTGGGTGATTTGGGACTATCTAGTTCCCTAATCCTCTTATTGATTCAAGTTGAACCTCAAGGATGAATGGGTTGAATTGGGTTCATGTGAATGCTTAGTGCAATGTTTGGATTTCTCTTGTTGAAGTATTTGATGCATTGGTTAGGTAGATGTGCGAAGACTCTTGACTTGTTTGATTTGGGGTTGCATTTGAGTGAGAGGAACTCACCAATCATAACTTTGAGAGATTGAGTACTAGTAAGGTGATTTGAGTGAGAGTTTACAAATCTCACTTGTTGCTTGATCTTTCATGTGGAAACAACACTTGAAATTCTGAAATCTCATTTGAATAGCCTCTTTAGTGCTTTATTAGCGTGTTAGGATCACACACTTCATTTGTGGCCAGTTGGAGTGCAATAAGCAATCTCTTCTTGACATACTTGTCTTGTGGAATGCAACATATAATTTGAGAACCGGGCTTGAATCTAATAGGAGGATTGGTCACTAGAGAAACTGCTGATCCCTAGCCCCTATCTACTTGTCATTTCACTTCTTTCTTAGTTGTTTAGATTAGCAAATTCTCAAATCTTAACTTGCTCCATCAATTATTTTTGGTGGATTTGATAGCTTGGCAAGCTTTAAAGCCTATGAGAAATTTCCTTTATCACTTTAGTTAGTCGTGTTATACTTTCTATCATATTTTGGCAAGTCATTGTCTAAAACCTCCTCTCCTTGTGGATTCGACTCCGGTCTTACCGGATTACTACTTGTAACGATATCCTATACTTGGGATTTTGAATGAACACCAGTCCATATCTCATATGGTATCTTCATGACTGATTTGGATGGAACATGGTTAAGGGTAAAGATAGTTGTTAATAGAGCATGGCCCCAAAATGAAATCGAAAGATCTTTCTGACTCATCACAGATCAAACCATGTCCAACATGGTCCGATTTCTCCTCTCAAACACACCATTCCACTGTGGTGTTCCATTGGAGTTAGTTTTGAAAAGATCCCACACTCTCTAAGATAATCTTCAAACTCTTGGCTTAAGTATTCTCCTCCACGATATGATCGTAGAGCCTTAGCACTTTTGCCAAGTTGTTTCTCCACTTAATTCTTGAATTGTTTGAACTTTTCAAAGGATTCAGATTTGATCTTCATAAGATACTCAAATCCATATCTACTGAATTCATCAGTAAATGTAATGAAGTAAGGATAACCACCTCCTGGAGGTTGTGGCGATCGGTCCACACACATATGTATGTATGAGTGCCAATAGCTCACTCGTCCTCTCACCTTTATTCGTGAAAGGGGACTTAGTAATTTTCCCAATAAACAAGATTCACGTGTCTCATACGATTCATAATCAAATGAGTCTAGAAATTCATACTTATGGAGCCTAGAAATGTATTTATCGTTTATATGGCCTAAACGAGAATGCCAAAGGTATGTAGAATTCAAATAGTTAGATTTAATCCTCTTAATATTTATGTTATATACATAATTATCTAGATCAAGGATGTACAACCCATTAGACAAAAGTGCATTACAATAATGCATACTATCAAAATAAACAGAGCATTACTTGTCTTTCATAATGACATAAAAACCTTTCTTGTCCAAACAAGAAATATAAATAATGTTATTACTCATAGTAGGCACATAAAAGCAATTGCTTAATTCTAAAATAAGTCATGAAGGTAGAGATAACTCATAATTTCCTAGGACTAATGCAGCAACTCTTGCTACATTCCCAATTCGTAGGTCAATCTACCCTTTAGCCAATCGTCAGCTTCTTTTTAGATCATGCACATTTTGACAAATACGAGATCCACATCTGATATAATACCAAGAAGAAAATATAGACACATTGATATCTATAACATAAATACCTGGTGTTGGAATCACTATTTCAAGCTTCTTATCTTCCAGATACTTTAGGTAGTTCCTCTTCCAATGGCCATGCTGACTACAAGAGTGATATGGGCCCTTAGCAATTCTACCAGTAGGCTTCATGGAAACTTCCTTGGGATTTGCAACCGCCTTTCTCTTCCCTTTAGGGTTCTGTGCAACTCTCTTGCTCTTCCCCTTGTTTACCATTAGTATGGCCTTGCGTTTACCTTTATTAATGCTATGTTCAGCGTTTCTTAACATTCTGAGCAAGGCTGGAAGAGTTTTGTTGATCTCTTTCATATTGTAGTTCATGATGAACTGACAACAAAAATGATAGGATGAGATCAGTATCCAACTCTTGTCTGAATGTAAACTCCAACCTATTGAGATTCTCCATGTACCCGATCATATGGAGTACATGAGGTCCCACTGGGTTTCCCTCTGGCAGACAACACTTGAACAGTGCTTTTGATACTTTGTATCGCTCATGCCTTGATTTCTCTTGGAAGAGCTGTCTCAAATGTATAATTATATCACACGCCTCCATGCTATAATGTTGCTTTTGAAGCTTAGAGTTCATGGTGCAAAGCATTAGGCAAGTCACATCAGTAGATTCATCAACAAACTTCTGATGTGCCTTCCTTACGGCAGCAGTAGCATCAGCATGTGGTGCTTTTGGAATTGGTTTCTCTAGAATGTACAGCTTCTTTACTTGCTTCATAACTATTCACAAGTTTCTATACCAGTCTAGGAAATTCATTCCAGACAGTTTGTCCTTCGCAAGGACTGAACGCAATGATGGTGTCGATGTTTGTTGATTGTTTGCCATTGAAATTCCACAAAAATGAGAAATATACAATTTTAGTATCGTAAGCAATCATACTATACTTAACAATGGCTAGATTATTAAATATAGTTCCCACTATTTTTCTCGGATTAACAACCTTCACTATCAATGAAAAAAATATCATATATTTTCTAGTGGGCCAAGATCCATATTTCACCTCCTCTTGAGCCAGCTTTGGCAGGTCACCTAAAATTTGGTTATTTAGGTAGGAACACATTCCAATTGCATCCAGTTCAACTCTTAGTTCAATTGGGCGAATAAATCCTTATTCCTTATCTATCTCATAGATAACTCTGAATTGCCTTGACTCCAAGCTTTCAATCTTATTAGAATAGCTCAGTTGTGTTTGATCTCATACTTCAGAAGTCGCACATTACTTGCTTGTGCCGTCGCGCCACGTCATGATGAATCAAGTTGCCCTGCTTTGGCAAGCCCGAACTCAATACATCTTGATCATGACGAGTGCTAAGCAAGATAAGACAAAATACAACCATTTTAATTTGTTGATCATATCAACTGATCTACTAATTTGGATTGGAAAATCCCAAATAAAAGATTCAAACAGTTTTGTTATTATCTTGTTACCTTTTGCATGCATCAATCATACATAAAAAAATTAAAACATAATAAGTAAACAATAAATAAAACATTGTATGGATGTGGCCCCTAAAACTAAGATATTTTCAAGTCAATGAGAATATCTATAAGTCCTAAAACAGCAAGCTGATCTACACGTGTTTCCGCCTTTAGTCCATGCGTCCTAGCTTGTGGTCTTCATCGTGCAGTAGTCTCTTTGGTGTTTGATCTTCTCTCCTTGCCTTGGCTATTTTCTATCTATTTAATTATAGCTAATAACTACAAACTAAATAGAGGAACCTTACAGGCGAGGGAGAAGACGACACGCAGGCCATAAATAATTACATTAATTACATGAAAACAAAACCAAACCACAAACTTAAAATAACCACACAACTAAGGCCACATCTACCCACCATGCGATAAAACACATAAAACAGTTAAAATTCAATTTTATCGCGCTGGGTCAATTTTAATTGAATTGTGATAACTGGGTCAAACGTCAAACCGTTAAAAATGATATGAACTGGCCGAACCGGTCAAACCGATCATGCCTGGCCGAACCGGATAGGGCCGGTCAGACCTGGTCGAGAGCACCAAGGGGCGGGTTGGTCACCTTGGCCAAAACCCTAGGGTAAAAATCAAAAAATTTCAGCCCCCTTTTGTGCTTGGCCGAACCATGTGGGACATAAAACCCTTTTCTTCCCAATTTTTTCCCTAACTCTAGTTCATCACCAATTACTTTGTACATCAATTATGTACCTGAAAACTCATTATCTTTGCGTCATATACAAATTTAATGAATTTCCACATGAATCATATTCATGTCGTATCATAATACGCATATCAGTTTTATTACTGTTTACTGTCAAATAGATATATAAGATGTAAAACTGATAAAACAGATAACCACATAAACTACATTATGGGATATCGACATGTGACTCTAATACCACTGTAGGATTTCGATGCATGTTGCGCAGCAGAAATACAAAAAAAACTGCTCAAAACCCTCCATGAATCGCAGGTGAAGCATCATAACACGATAAAGGAAGAATGGTTACCTTGTTGATCTGACTGATCACAACGCAAAAGTAGTGTCCACGCCTGTGCTGGTATCCACACCGTAGGATGATCAATTATATATTCCACTACTGTTTGTGCTAGCAGTGTAGGGAAGGAGCAATCAGGAGCTTGATCTAATCAAGCGAAGTGTGCAACAATGGAGGCGGGAGGGTTCGGCCTTCTGTGTGCCGTCGGGAATGGGGAGGCCGACCTTCTCTCTCTCTTTTCTTCTTTGCTCTAATTATTTCATCTAATGAATAATTAGGGCTAGACTAGTCTTTTATAGTTAATAACTCTGCATTAATTACAAAATTGCCCCTCTACTAATGTGATCCATACTTGGATTAGTCAAATTTTCTATTTAATCCACTAAATATGCACGTTGTTGCATTTTGTTCCCTGATTATTTTAAATATTAATTAGTCCAACTAATTAATATCTACATCCAGTCTAATCCTTTGGTGTGTGACTTTGCAGCTTCCTATTACGTTGGCAGTAACAATTACAAACATTGAGTGGTGTCTAGCAACACATCAATGCTACCCAAGCAATAGGAATAGGCTGTGATCTAAGAAACCTCAGTGACAACTGTTATCTGCTGTATTGTCCCTTTGTCTCAATATCCGGATTGGATACTAGACACAGATGTCACACTCGCATATCCAATCCCTCGTTTCTCGATCCTGGGAATAGACTTATCTGAGCAGATAACATCAATATCGTATATTGATTTACCTGAGCCTGGCCATGCGTTTGTTAAGTACTACTCATCGAGTGGCCGTGGATACATACTCCCGTTTTGTGGGAGGGACAATCATCTCTACATCACTACCATCTCTTAGCTTTGCTTCATATCATGTCCGATTATCGCCTTTATAGTTACCTAGTTGCGGTGTAACGTTTGATGATATCAAAACATGATAATTCACAACTACAACATCTAGTGACTTTAAGTCAAAGGACCACAACACCATTGTAACTACAAGAAGCACTTGTGACATTCACATAACTCCCATGTAACCTTCTCGTGGTGGTCAATCCAGTATGCCATTACTACCAATGCATACTATAAGTTCAGCATATTTCAAAGGTTTGAAACTGCACTGTTTCAAGGCCTTGAAACAGCTTTCAAAGGCTTGAAACTATATGATGGACTGTGCTTTTCCTTCTAATCTGATTCCTAAACCCTTATGATGGACTGTGCTTTTCCTTCTAATTCAAACTATATGGCATAAACTTAGGGGGAGCTTTTCCTTCTAATCTGATTCCTAAACCCTTATGATGGACAGTGCTTTATTTGATGAAGAAAGACAAACCAATATGATATTCTAATCATATCCTAATCTCTTTGTTTGAATTAATTTTTGAATGATTAATTAGCTACCTTTTTTTGGAGGAACTATTTCCTAATCTGTGTGTTTGTAGGAAAGGAAATAGAGTTGTCAGATGGATTTTGTGCTTGTGCAATTATGCCTGGACATTCCTAACACTCTTAGATAAAAGATCAAGTCAGTATCTTTGAAGATACTGAGCAACTAGCCATTAGGGAAGAGCTGTTAGAGAGTCAAGATATGTTGCTTGATTTTAGGAAAATCAGTTTAAAGAAGATCCTATAAATCTGCATTTCAAACAAGCAGTAAGATAGAAGAAGAAGAGAATGAAACGCCTAAATTACGTGTACTGCGCAAGTATACGGTAAAGTAGTAAACTGGAGTATTTAGGACTCCGAGTTGTCGAACCCACAGGGAGTTGAACCACTATTAGTCAATCGTTAATCAACTTTTGGGTACAAAGTAACCAGTAAAAGGGTTGATGATTATAAGTTTGCCACCCTCAATCAAGTGGCTCTACGTAACTAAGAATTGCTATTTAATTGAATATGAGTACTAAGAGTATGGAGAAACTATATGATTTAGGGTCCCTAGGATTCTAAGCAAATTTCCGAATTTTGTTCACAACACTTCACTTTTTATCCAACATATCAAGTTATACTCGTAACACATATCTCTCAATCATGTGCCACGCTGTAACGTAATCACGAACAAAGCCTCTCAACCTAATACTTCTCATCACACTACTCTAGTTGTCATGCTATGGCACCTACAAGACCTCTCAGTCCTTGCAACGCTATCACTTTAACACCAACAACTGAAACTAACCTCTACGAGATCACTCTCATTCTTTTACCTCTCAGTCTCAAGAACATTAAGATTGTCTTACTACTCTTCATGAATCTAGGGTTGAGTTACTCTCATACACTCTCCTAGATAACTAACATTATATGGGTGATTAAGCCTCACATGCTAAGAATTAAGAACTCAATTAGAAGAATGAATGAAATCAAGAGTGAAATTAAGTATTAAACGTGAAGTAAAACCATGAATCCCTAAGTCAACTAAGTAAGCCCTAGTTATCCCTAATCATCTAGCTATGAATTTAGCTACACATGAAATATCTTGAAAACATCATATTCTCCATAGAAAATAGTATAAGAGATGAAGAAGAAGAGTCAAACGATGAATTTCTCCCAAGAATGTGTGTGAATCTCCGTCTTCCAAAGGTCTCTAGCGTCTCCTTGGCTCTCTCTCCGTCCCCATCTGCGTGCGTCTTCCCCCTAGGTCGTTCTTGAGTGAATATCTCTAAAAAGTATTTAAACATTTTGTTTTTACCCCAAAAGTTTGGCTTCCCCGTCAGGTCATTTCGTGCAAAATGCTTCCATTTCGTGCGAAATGCTCTGATAATTTGTTCCTGAAGTGACTCTCTGACTTCTCCAAGACATATCATCTTCGTCCGATCTCCGGTTTAGCTCCGTGACCTATGTTGGAAAGCTCGTTGAGTCTATTTTCATTTGGCACAAGTCTCACTCCCAAATTCATTACAGAGCACCATATATAATCAAAAGAGTGCAAAGTGGTCACTCTAGAGGCTCCAACTTTGCTTCTCTTCACTCCAATTAAGCTCCCGTTGTTTCCGAATGTCGTTTCATGCCTCCTATCAACCGATTAGCATCCTTTACTGTAAAAAAAACATGAACAACCATACCAAGCGATTATACTTGACAAATAACAGCTAAACATGCATAGAAACGCCCGGACTATCAATATAGCACATAGGAAGCAACAAGTGACAATACGCTTCATATTCTCTACAAGTGTACTCAAATATCTCAAAATAATGTGGAAAATAGCACTAATATATAGCCCCTAAAAAGTGCTATCAAAGTCCCCCACACTAACTTCTTGCTCGTCCCGAGCAACACTTGCTTCAAAGGTTCACATACATCTTTACTTTTCCTTGGACACAAACGACTCGAACACCGGACTACGCAATCTACATGACTTTTAACAATGCAACTCGAGTACAAACAATGCAGGAAATTAAAGAACATATTTTTCTTTTATGTTTAGTTGGAGATTGGGCAATCTCTAAAAGCAAACCGGCATGTCTTAAGGCTCTCATATTCCATTGGAGATTCTATAGCTTCAGTGATCGGTAGAACTTGCGGCCAGTTTCGTCAGATAGAACGGGCACGAACACTCAATAAGTTGCTTCCGCACACTCATCAAACACATCCTTAAGACCTACCATCTGAGCTATTTATCCATGTGTTAAATTGATGACGACTTAGGACGGGTAAGATAGGAATTTATAAGCGCAGTCCTAGACGTCATGATATAACTCTCAAAAACCCGATTCTCACACTCCCTCACCAAAATCTAAGGAACCCCACACAATCTAACTACTCCGGCCCTCATTCCCTCAATGTTAGTGCAGCGCCGTTCTCGCGGCCACAATTGTGAAGAAGTGTTCTCGAACAATAGCTAATCTCCACGGTCTTCAATTTCAAGCTCGCTCCTTTATTCCTTTCAATTTAAATCTATATTTCTCTAATTTCTGTTTTTTTTTTCATTTCCACACAATAACATTAAGCACATGGAGCCAATAGTACCATAGTAATATCCGAAGAGATCCAATATCAAAGAAGATAATGTGGGGGTGGAATGTGTCAAATCAGTGATATAATCAAATATATGTCGACACCCCCACACTCGATGTAAACCAACTCTCGCAACCCGGTAGTAAATGTGACACGTACTTTTCCAACCTATCCTCCTCCTCACCTAAGATATAGAGAATATGAATAAAAAACCAAGAACGGCCTTCTATGAGATCAATCAACCCCACCCCATATTGTGCAGAAAGAGTATCACGCACTACGACACTCCACCTGTGATCGTGGTGTAAGGACACGACTCACCGCCACACCGAAGTGCGCTACCGTCTCTAACTCACCCTCACATCCCCTCAAAAGATGGCATGTAAGAGAATCCACATACGATGTACAATATCATCTCACCCTCAATGAACCTCCCTTACTCAACTCCCTCTATCATGACGCATAGGAAGGGATCATTCTAACTAGTGATTAAAGTCACAAATGAACGGCTTCCTAGGCTAGAGGCTGTGAATAAAAGGGGTAAATGGATCAATATGGTTAACTAGTGGACCTGGGAGATGGAGACGGGACGTGAGGTCCCCATAACAAATCACTCGCGCAACTGTTCCGTTTCCACTACGAGGAGGGTTGACGACTACGTAGGTGACGGCGGTGCAGCGCTAGTAGGATAACTAGTCTAAGAGGCAGCTACTCGCAATTCTCAAGTACATTAGCCCTATAGCCTTCCTACTCCAGTATTTCTCGCGTCTACCTCACCTCAGATTTTCATACTCCTAAGGAATTCTATCATTGAGCCCTCACCACGTTCACTCCCTTCGATTGCCCTTTCTTAAAAAAATTCAATTTTAGGATTTTTTTTTCATTTTTCCAAATTTTTTTATTTTTTTAATTTGATTTCGTAACTCTATATGCTTGGTCCAACTCGATTAACACACAAATATGGGTAGGTGGACTCAATACGTAAAAGTGCAAACAATATATAAGATGCAATAAACTAAACGTGCACAGGCAAACCTAACTTGGACACCTACATGCAAACTGACTCACTAATTTAAATGTAACAGGGTTATGCAAGTTAAGGCTAGCAAAGATATATGTAAACTCCCCCACACTTGAGATAATCATTGTCCTCAATGAATTTATAATGTCCCTCCAACGTAAATGATCCCCTAGAGTGAGGAAGAAAGAGAAAAAATTCAAGTTGTGCAGGTCATTTCGCCTGAAATGGGGTATTTCGTGCGAAATCATTTCGCACGAAATGATTTTCAACTTTCAAAATAGGGGATGGGTTTTATTTCACACAAAATGGTGACCAATTTTTTTTCTAAGTACTGGGCATTTCGCACGAAATGGGGCATTCCGTGCGAAATGCCCTGGGAACTTACCTCGTTTTTTTCTGCATTTTTTTGCCTAGATGCTGAACTTCGAAGCACACTTGCACCTAAAGAAGGGGAATGTAACACCAATGCTTGCTCTGCCACTCCTGCACACTCAATTCAAATATCAAAACTCTCATCTCATCTCTCACACAAGCATAATACATACCATAATAATAATAATCAAAACATAAGTAAAAACATCTATACTACTCGTAGGTTTGGTTGCCTCCCAACAAGCGCTTGTAATTTAAGGTCGACGGCCCGACCCAATTACCTCACTCCTAAATAGGCGGATCAAGATAGATTGCCTCAATTTTGATCTTTGCTGGCATTTGACGGATAGTACTGCTTCACACGATTCCCATTCACACGAAAGCACTCCTTGCTATGAGGATGCTCCAACTCAACAGCTCCCCATGGATACACTTGGTGGATCCGGAATGGTCCGGACCACTTAGAACACAATTTTCCCAGAAAGAGTCTCAACCGAGAATTGAACAACAGCACCTGCTGTCCCACCTGAAGTTCCCTTTGCTTGATATGGTTATCGTGAAACCTCTTGGTCTTTTCTTTGTAAATCTTGGAACTCTCATAAGCACGCAACCTCCATTCCTCTAGCTCAAGCACCTTCAACTTCCGTTCCTCGCTCGCAAGCTTGGGGTCCATGTTCAATTGCTGTATTGCCCAATAATACTTGTGCTCAAGCTCAACCGGAGGATGGCAAGACTTTACCAAATACTAACTGAAACGGTGACATGTTTAGGGGAGTCTTCCATGTTGTCCGGTGTGCCCACAATGCATCATCTAACTTCATGGCCCAATCCTTTCTACTAGCATTGACTGTCTTCTCAAGGATCCCTTTTATCTCCCTATTGGAGACTTCTTCTTGCCAATTAGTTTGGGGGTGATAAGGCAAGGAAACCTTATGAAGAGACACCCCATACTGCTTCAACACTTTGGAAAAAACTCTGTTGATGAAATGGGATCCTTCGTCACTCACTATGGCTTGTGGAGTTCCAATCCGAGTCAAGATGTTCTTTCTAAGGAATCTGTCAACGGTGACTGCATCGTTCATAGGACAAGAAATTGCTTCCAACCACTTTGTCACATAATCCACAACTAGCAAAATATACTGGTTGCCATAGGAAGATGGGAATGGACCCATAAAATCAAGTCCCCACACATCAAAAGGTTCAACCTCTAGCCATGTGTTCATAGGCAACCCATCTCTCTTAGATATATTTACTGTTCGGTGACATCTATCACAGCCTTCTACCCAATCAAAACAATCTTTAAAGATAGTAGGCAAAAAGACACTAGATTGTAGTACCTTACTAGTTGTGCGAGGTCCACTGAAATGACCTCCAGATGGTGCTGAATGGAAATGCTCCATTACTCCTCCTGTCTCATGAGTAGGTACACACTTTCGGATAATACTGTCAGCTCCCATCTTGAACAAGTAAGGGTCATCCGAAAGGTAATGCTTTATCTCTGACAAGAATCTCGTTCTCTGCAGCGTAGTGAGTTCATCAGGAAGTGTTCCATCGGTGAAATAATTTGTAATAGCCCAATACCAGTCTTCATGTTGCGACACCGCCATAATGTTTTCATCCGAAAATTCATCCCTAATTGGCACCTTATCTTCTATTCTGTTTTCAAGTCTAGAGACGTGGTCCTCTACCACATTCTCTACACATTTCTTGTCACGGATCTCTACAACAAATTCTTGTATAAGAAGGACCCACCGCAACAGTCTCGGTTTAGCATCTTTCTTATCAAGCAAATACACATTTCTGAGTGATCCGTGAAGATAATCACCTTCGATCCCACAAGGTAGGGTCAAATTTATCTAGGGAAAAGATAACCGCCAACAGTTCCTTCTCAGTGGTGCCATAATTGAGTTGGGCCTCATTAATAACCCTACTCGCATAGTAAATCACATGGCTTACATTGTCTTTCCGCTGTCCAGCACTACACCAATGGCAAAGTCGCTAGCATCACACATAAGCTTAAATGAAGATCCCAATCCGGATTCATAATCACAGGCGCAGAGGTGAGCTTTTCCTTCAGTTTATCAACGACTCCCTGCATGCATCATCAAAAACAAATGGAACATCTTTACCAAGTAGTTCACACATCGACTTGCAAATTTTTGAGAAGTCCTTGATGAATCTGCGATAGAACACTGCATGACCAAGAAAGCTTCTAACACCTTTCACTGATGTAGGATATGAAAGCTGCTTGATTGTCTCAATCTTTGCTTGATCAACTTCCAAACCTTGGCTCTAAATCTTGTGCTCTAGCACAACCCCCCCTAGTAATTCAGCACGAGTGGTGTCTATGCAACGGTTAAGAACACACCCCAAGTGATGTAGACACTCCTCAAAACTGTCACCAAACAAGGAGAAGTCATCCATGAATACCTCGAGAGTCTTCTCAATCATATCTGAGAAGATGGCCATCATACACCGCAGAAACATAGCCAGTGCGTTACACAATCCAAAAGTCATGCGGCGGAACGCAAAAGTGCCATATGGACATGTGAAGGTGGTCTTCTCTTGATCCTCTGGAGCGATGGCTATCTGATTGTATCTAGAATAACCGTCTAGGAAGCATAATCATGGTGGGCTAGTCTGTCAAGCACCTGATCAATGAAAGGAAGTGGAAAATATCCTTGAGAATGGCTTCATTAAGCTTCTGATAGTCCATGCACACTCGCCAACTAGTAACTGCACGCTGAGAAATCTTTTCATGGTTATCATTCTCCACCACATTCATCCCTCCTTTCTTGGTACACATTGGACCAGGTTAGTCCAAGTACTATCAGCAATAGGAAAGATGATGCCAGCTTCTAACCACTTAATTACTTCTTTCTTCACCACCTCCTTCATATTCGGATTGAGCCTTCTTTGCGGCTGTATTACTGGCTTTTTCCCTTCCTCAATTCGAACTGTTTGCTGAGAGTGTGCATGGCAGATCCCCTTGATGTCCGCAATTTTCCATCCAATGGAAGCCTTGTATTTCCTCAATACTGCTAAGAGCTGCTCCTCCTGTTCCTGAGACAAAGCATAATAAACATTTACAAGAAATGTGTCACTTAAACCAAGAAAAGCATACCTGAGGTGGGATGGTAGTGGCTTCAAATCAATCACGAGTGGTGACTTGAGTGAAGGTATCAAAGCTATTTCATGCTCGCCCAACTCTAGATTTATCCAGCTATCAGCAAAGTGCACTTCCTTGGGATGAGGATCCCCTTATCCTTTGTTCATGTTGGCAATTTCTTCCCACATAAGATTAACTTCGTCCTTCACATCATCTTCCTCATATATCTCTACCCCATAGCAATCTTCAAGGTCATGATAAGACGACATTTGCATGGATTTAAACACATCAAACACGACCTTGTTGTCATTTACCTGCATGGAGAGGCGCCCACTTTTCACATGAATAATAGCTTCTCCTGTTGCCAAGAAGGGTCTTCCAAGAATCAATGGAACATCACCCACTTCCATTTCAAGAATGAAAAAATCAGCTGGGAATATCAGCGATCCCACTTTTACCAATATGTTCTCGATCACCCATATGCTTGGCGAATGGACCTGTCCGCCATTTGCAACATCACACCATTTCCCTTAGGATCCCCCACACCTATCTTCTTGAATATAGACAATGGCATCAAGTTGATGCTTTCCCAAGATCATATAGTGCCGAAACTGTCATGGAATCACCCAAGGTGACTGAAATCACAAAACTCCCTGGGTCTGTAACATTCTTAGGGAAACCCTTCAATACACATTATGATGCATCATCTGTCAAACAAATTTTCTCACATTCATCTGCTCGCCTTCTTCCTGCCAAAATGTCCTTGAGGAACTTGGCATAAATAGGAATCTTCTTTAAAGCTTCAGCAAATGGTAGGTTAATATCAAGCTTCTTAAACACCTCGAGAAACTTCTGAAACTCTTTGGCACCACTTTTCTTTATGGCTCTCAAAGGATATGGGAGTGTAGCAGAGATGGGAACAAACTCAGCATGTACCTCTTCTTTTTCTGACTCGGCATTACCCTCTGCTTGCTTGGTTGAGCTTTCACTACCTCCTCATCATCAAAAATCTCATGCTTCTTAGCCTTTAAAGCTGCGGCTCGTGCATGTGTAGGATAGAGAGGTTCGGATAGAGCCTTCCCACTTCTGGTAGTGATGGCCTCAATGGGCTGAGATCCCCTTAAGTGATATTGGCTCCCAATGGAGATAGCATGGCTAGCTGACTCGCAATCTGCCCCACGTGTTGCTCTACATTCCGTAGTGGTGTCTTGGTTGTCTGGAAATATGCGGCAAGATAATTCATATGTTCGGTGAACTGATTAACATTTCTACCCATCTGAAGTATCATACTCTTAAGCTCATCCATGTCACTGTCTTTCCTTGTCTGATGTGCTGCGTCTTCATGATGAATGTTTGCCAAAATTGCTTTAACTTTTGACTCAGGTAGCTTGGACAATTTCTTGCCTTCTCCTAACTGACATTCTTGCTTAGCAATTTTCCTCATCAACTGATACACGCCATCTTTATCAACTTTGAACAAGAAACTTCCTCCAGCTTTGCTATCTACACGTTCTTGGTCAGCATGGCCTAGATCGTGGTAGAATACCTGAAAGGTCTTGTAGTCTTCAAAATCATGGTTTGGGAACTTTCTCAACATCCACACAAAACGTTCCCACGCTTCTACCAGTGACTCCTCTTGCTGCTGCGCAAAACTCAGAATGTTGGCTTGTAGTTGAATCACTCGGTTGACTGGGTAAAATTTCTCTGGGAACTCTTCAGCACACTGATCCCATGTGACAATCGAATCTGACGCTCGATTTTTCAACCACACGCTGTTGCACTGCTCAGAAAAAAGGGGAAAACCACAAGCTTGAAAACAACAGAGCTAACATCCTTATACTTTACCGTTCTGCAGAAAACATTGAACTCCCCTATGAACTCATTCAGATCTTCCTCAATTGCCCCACTAAACTGAAATAAGCTCTTAGCTGCTTGGATAGTGGTGCCCTTAAGTTGGAAACTCTCGGCCTGAATATCTGGCACCATGATGGCTGGACTGACTCCCGTGATGGGACCCTGAAAGCCTGTGACGAGATACTTCCCCGAATGGTTATAAGTGGTTTGATTTTTATGAGCTTCTAATTGTGCAGACAATTCTGCCATCTTCCCTTTGATCTTATCAAGAGCTATTTGCATACTCTCTGACTCCTCGCTGTCCGAGGGTGAGGTTTCACTGGATGAGGATGAGGTCTATTTGCTTTCGCTCATCTTGAATACCTGCTTACTAAGATCAAAAACAAGGGAAAAGATCATAGCAACTAACAAATAATAAAGATAACAAAAAATAAAATGTATCCTAAGCTAATTATCGATCTCACTAATAGTACCACTAACTCCCCGACAACGGCACCAAAAACTTGACGCGCCTAAATTACGCGTACTGCGCAAGTATACGGTCAAGTAGTAAATTGGAGTATTTAGGACTCCGACTTGTCGAAGCCACAGGGATTTGAACTACTATTAGTCAATCGTTAATCAACTTTTGGGTACAAAGTAGCCGGTAAAAAGGGTTGATGATTAAGTTTGCCACCCTCAATCAAGCGGCTCTCTCTCCGTTCCAATATGCGTGCGTCTTCCCCCTAGGTCATTTTTGAGTGAATATCTCTCAAAATTCTTTAAAAATTACGTTTTTACCCCAAAAGTTAGTCTTCCCCGTCAGGGCATTTCGTGCGAAATGCTTTCATTTGGTGCGAAATACTCTGGCAATTTGTTCCTGAAGTGACTCTCTGACTTCTCCAAGCCATAAATTCTTTGTCTAATCTCTGATTAAGCTTCGTGACCTATCGTTGGAAAGCTCTTTGAGTCTACTTTCATTTGGCATAAGTGTCATTCCCAAATTCATTGTACAACTCCATATATTATAGAAATAGTGCAGAATGGTCACTCTAGCGTCTCCAACTTTGCTTATCTTCACTCCACTTTGTGTGAATTGAATCTCATTTTGTGTTGCTTGTCAATCCTTGAGTGATAGTCCACTCCACATCTCTCAATTGCTTCACTTTTCTAGATTGTTCTTCTCTCGTACTTAATTTGTATATCATTTTGATAATAATTCTCTTATCTTATTCTCGTGAGTTGTTAAAGTGAACAATAGAGAATTCTTGTTCAATCAGTTAGCTAGAGCAGGTACTAGATATGTTAGAGAGAACCACAAGATGTAACAGAGTAAGAAACTTCTATGTATTTTAGATCTAGGTCTTAGCTTTTGATTAATAAGAATTGAGTTGCAAATCCTGCAGGGATTAAATTCCTTAGATAGAGACGTAGGTCCTAGTCGACTGAACTCTATATATCTTGTGTCTCTTGCCTTCTCCATTTCAGTTTTTATACTTGTTCATTTACTGCTCAAAACATATTTTTAGTTCAAGGGCTTGAACACCATTTCAATGCCTTGAAAACTATAAGCAAACTTTTCTACTAACATTTTTGATTTCAAGGACTTGAAAATCATTTCAAGGCCTTGAAATACTTCTTCCTTTCTACAAATTTCTTTGAAACCACTCTTTTGGCAAAAGTTGTCATACTCTATTAAACTCCCCCTTCTAGAGTATTGATCATGTATTACTACCTACATTACTGTATTTCAATTGGTATAAAAGCTTGTATCACTGTATAGATCTAACAATCTTGTGATCATGAGTACTGTGGGTGATGGTGGTTTCTCTCAGGGGAAGAGCTGCTAACAGACCTCCCTTATTCTATGGTCACAACTTTTTGCACTGGAAAGCTTTAATGAAAATGTTCGTCATTGATCAAGATATAGAGATGTGGACTATCATACAGACTGGTCCTCATACATTCTACACAGAAAAGGATGGGATTAGAACTCCCAAAAATGAGGATTCACTTTCTACTTCTGAATTAGAACAGTTTTCTAAGAATTACAGAAATATGAATCTCTTGTATT
Organism: Linanthus parryae; assembly: GCA_023055425.1. Classification (NCBI taxonomy): domain Eukaryota; kingdom Viridiplantae; phylum Streptophyta; class Magnoliopsida; order Ericales; family Polemoniaceae; genus Linanthus; species Linanthus parryae. Next base: position 63,143,209 of record JALGPY010000001.1, on the reverse strand, counting down.
GTGCTTTGAGTGTAGATGAATTCAACAGGATTTCAGGATGCAAAACTGCTTAGGAAATATGGGACAAACTGGTGGTGACCTTTGAAAGAACCAGCCAAGTCAAGCAGACAAAGATCAACATATTCTTTAGACAGTATGAACCATATAAAATGAATGGATATGAATCCATCAAATACATTTTCAAGAGGTTTACAAATATTGTCAACAATTAGGATTCCTTAGGGAAGTCCTTCACCAATGAGGAAAAAATCATAAAGATCTTGTGAAGTATTCCTAAAGCCAAATGGGAACCAAAAACTACTGCCATTGAAGAAGCCCAAGATCTATCATCTCTTCAACTTGATGACTTGCATTGAAAGCTGATTACACATGATATCTCCATGAATGAAGTTGATGGAGAACTTCCAGAAAGTGTCAAGAACTTGGCACTCAAGGCTAAGGAGAGTGAACTATCTCAAAGCCTTAAAAAGGAAGAAGATGATGATGAACATCCATTTTCTCTCATTTTCAAAGCCTTGGCCAGAATTCTCAAGATGAAAAAGAACTTTGGAAACAAACACTTCTGCAGGGATAAATGCAAGTCCTCCAGTAGCAGAGACTACAAAGGTAAATCTTCTTCTCATGGTAATAAGCCTAAATTAATGAATTACTCTGAGTGTGGTGATGCAGGACACTTAATTAAAGACTGTCCACATAAGAAAAGCAAACACTTTCAGAAGAAAGAATATGACAGAAGAAAGAAAGCTATGGTAGCCTCTTGGAGTGATTCTGACTCTTCAAGTGATTCTGAATCTGAGGAAGAATAAGCCAACCTCTGCCTTATGACAAGCATGATTAAATTTCTGAAAAGAACATTGAGGTAATGGTGAACTGTTTAATTGTAAAACCTACAGATGTCCTCTCTGATTATCTTAGGACAATGATTTTAAATGAAGAGGACTATCTGAAAGAAATCAAGACTTAGAGAGAAAAGGTTCACGAGCAAGGAAAAGAGCATTTTCATCTTGTTTGTCAAAATCAGAATCTTGGAATTTCTTAGGCAAAAACTGACGGAGATTTCAAAGCTTTGGAAACCAGCTTTAAGGCCTTGAAAACTAAAATCAAGGAAGTAGTCACTGAGAACTCTCTTTTGAGTGACAATATTGTTGCTCTAAGACATCAGTGTGATGAATTGGAGGAACAAATGACTACTCTAACTGAGAAACTTCATGACTCTAAGAAAGTTATGACCGAGCTTGTTGGCTCAGATCATAATCTAAACCTGATTCTTGGAGGAAGCTTACAGTCTGTTCACAAAACTGGTATCGGTTACAATCCTAATTTTCCTAGAAAAAGCAACACCAGATTTGTGAAGACTGGTAGCAGAACTTCTCCTAAGTGCCATTACTGCAACAAAATTGGTCATGTTAAGATGACTTGTCCCTTTAGAAAAAGAGACCCTAACATAATGAGGAGATACTTTTCCATTTCAACTCAAGGGACAAGTTAAATAGGTTTGGGTTCCTAAAGGGGTTAGACCACCTAACATGGTTGAACCTGAATATAAATGTAAATTCCACACTTGGTCTAACAGCTGGGTAAGGCAGATAATGGAGTTTTCAGAGTGTCACCAAGAGCAAAGAACATAAATGGATCATGAATAGTGGTTGCTCCAGACACATGAGTGGGAAGAGTTCTTTATCCTCTGAATTGAAGAAACATGCAGGAGGAACAATCACGCTTGATGACAAAGGAAAATGCAATATCATTGGTATTGTAAATGTTGGTAATACTTACGAAAATTCAATCTCTGATGTATATCTAGTAGATGGTCGTAATTTTAATCTGCTTAGTGTATCACGATTATGTGACAAAGGTAATAAGGTCATCTTTGACTAGGAGAAATGTGTGGTGCAAGATGAGAAATTAGGAAATTGCATTCTCACAACTCTAAGATCAATAATGTTTAGTTTCTAAGTACTAAAAAAGTTGTAGAAGAAAGTCTGAAGTGCCTCAAGGCCTTGTAAGAGGATTCAAATATTTCGCTATTGACACGATTTCTTATGTGTCTACGCAAGTGCACGATCGAAGTAATAAAGAGTGAGTATTGAAACTCAGGTTGTCGAACCCACAAGGAAAGGTAGTAGGTTTATTGTTGATTAGAGATTAAATCTAAAGAGTGTAATTGAAATAACAGGTTTAAAGTTGTCGATTTGAAAAGTTGTCACCCCCAATCAAGTGATTGTATTAAACTAACTAGAATACTATATTTTTGTACTTTCTGAATTAAACACCGTTTTATCAAATATGGAGAGTAACTAGGCGATCTATGGATCACCTAGGGCTGTACACAATTCCGGACATTTCTTTGAAACATGTAATATTGAATATGTTCTTGATCACGTTTAACTACTTACAATCTTCTGTCGATCTCATGTTAGTCTATACTAAGTTCAATAGTCGTCATCTATCGATCCATAAACTATATCGCCTAACAAGCATTAAGATTAATCCTAAATTTTGATCCAAACCCTAACATTTCGCCTTTCGGTCCATCATGATACGGAGTTTCTAGAAATCCTATATTTACAAGTTAATTAATCTTCAATTGTCAGTCCATCGATCTTTCACCAAGTAGTTACCCTAGTTCATGACGCTAGGTTAACATAATATTAAGAACAAGATTACTAGAAGATGCAATTTCAATGTTAATTTAAGCTAAGATAACACGATATGTATTGAAACATCTCATATGATCATTCATATCCTACCAAGCACGCATCAGTAGTGCAAGTTCAACAATCCATCAAACGATATAAAATCAATCCATCACATGAATCCATAAGCACGAATCAATCCACATATCCGGAAAACTTGTCTAACAAAGACCCATAGAGCCTAGCAAATAAAACTACTCAAATAATCTGAAAATAGAAGCTAACAAGTTCATAGTATTGAGAAACAATAGAAAAGATAGGAGGGATAGTCAAACTCGTGACGAAAATCGCGTTCGGGCGACTCCGGCGTCGTTCTCCATGTCCCTCGTGTCCCCTAGCGTTCCTCTCTCTTCTCCCGCTGCTTCCCTGTGTGTTTTAGGTGTCATAATTGTGCTTTATTGCCTGAACACGAATTTCTAAGTATATTTTCCGAAAGTTGCACTTAAGCCCCTCTACTTTGTAATTCTCGGCCAAAATTATTTGCTGATCTTGCGCGGACCATTACTCTCTCATCCGGACTCGTATTCGGGCCTACCATATATCGTTGGAAATCTCTGGATGTCTATTTTCAAATGGCGCATTCATTGATCCAAAATTGTTTGTATAAATTTCAGAGCATCGAAAATAGTGCATGCTGGTCCTGTGCGACTTTTCCAACTTTGCTTCGTTTTTGCGTCTTCTTTTCTCCTCTTCATACAACTCCATTCCAAGCATCTCCAAGCCCTACATAAGCTACATTGCACCTATTTTACCTGATATACACAAAACTAAACAACCCTAGCAATTATCATAGCAAAAATGAGAGAAAACATGCGCAAATAAGCTAGAAACACAGCTTTTCACTTTTAGGCTTATAAATCGTCAAATTCACATATTTGTGCAAATATAACATATAAATCATGTGAAATAAGCCTAATACAAGTACTAAGAAAGTATATTAATAACTCCTAAAATAGAGTTATCAAATACCCCCACACTTAGCTTTTGCTCGTCCCGAGCAAAATCACTATTTACTAGCCTACTGAAGACGCAAACGACTCTACACGAATCATGACTATGCAACTAAATGAACTAAATACAATGCAACTCTATTATACACAATGCAAAAATTTAAACAACACAAAATTTTCTTCTTTTTTTGAGATTGGGCAACCTCTCTATCATAAACCGAAATCATCAAATCCTCACAAGCTCACTTTGAAATTTCACGACCCGTAGCAAGAAATGATATATGATGATCCTATGCGAAAACTCACTAAAGTGTCCCCAAACATCCACCAGACCAAACCAAGATACGAAACGTCTTTTGACTCGGAGGGTCTAGTTATCCTAAGTCACTAAGTGGTCTTTCTTCGCCAAGTCATTTGAGGTTTTCAGACCCTCTTAGCCGTTATTAATTTTGAAATGAAAATTATACCATTGACGGGAGACACAACTCCTGTGTAATACGGCTTGACTTTATTTTCCCTCTTTAGCTCTACATTGGATTGAATCCAAATTTTCCGCGCGAACGGAAGCACATTAGGTTGTTTCTCCTTGAAGCACAACTTTTTTTTTCTTCAGATTTTTCATTTTTTCTTTTCTTTCCTCCTCTGTTTTTACAACCGTGCATTAGAGCTTAAGACTGTGGGCTTTTTATGATTTTCTCTTGGAGCCACCTTAAGGAATGGTGGTGTACGCTCCCCGACTTCGGTTAGGCCGAAAACTCGTACCACATGGAATCGACTCTAAACGAAGGTCCACTCCACATTCCAAGAGTCCAAAAGTTTCCACGGGAAACAGATTATTCAACCAACTAGAGACTCAATCCTCCTAGCACACTAAAGAAGTCAAAAGTATGCCCGTTATCTACTTTCACCATTCTCGAATACCCGGGACATCCTGCGTGAGACTCGCACACAAGATACTAAAATTAAAGTATTCCTACTACGGTGCTTCTTACTCTCCTGAGCTCTTTCACTGGATTCTCTTCGGTTTCTAGGTCTTAAGTTGCCCTTTCTTAAATTTTCAATTTTTAGGATTTATCTACTTTTTTTTCATATTTTCCTAAACTCTATATGCTTTTGGCCAACTCGACTAACCACAAGACAATTGGGTAGGGGACTCAATAAAGTAAAAGTGTAACCTAAACATAAACTACACTAAAACTAAGCACAATACAACAATATATTTAAATACGACTCGGACTACAAGTACTACATTGACTCACAATACGACAATCTAATCTACATGTAACTGGCGATGCAGACACATACATGGCAAGAAAATAGCTAAAAATCCTCCCACACTTGAGCGCTTCGTTGTCCTCAAAATATTTAGATATCAACCAAGAAGACTTGGCATTCAAATGCAAGGAGTAGTGATTCTACTCGAAGTCAAAGTCACGGCACAAGAAGGTAGCTACGATAAATTTAGAGATAATTCAAGCTACATGCACGTGACAAGTTGTGTGTACCGAAATTAAACAAGTACTCAAGTATTCCCTAGGATTCTAACAGCTAATCCCATCGGCGACTCAGCACCTTGACCAAGTTGTCAAAATGAATCCTAAAGGAAGTACGATGTGCCTAAAAGGTAAGTAAAGAGAGAGAAAAGAGTACTCACAACCGACACAAGGTCGGGGACGAATTCCGATAAGTGCTGACTGAGATAGAAAGAACAATCCCCAAGCCAACATTGTGTGCACCAATGCTAACTCCCGTGATGGTCGGTGTGACGTGACACACTGGGGTCGAATGCTTCAATGCTACCGTAGTTAGAAAGAACAAAAAAACCCCGAACTTGCAATGTGAGTTCCCGTAACGGTCGAGTGTGCGGTGTAGCACACTCGGGCCGATGTCTTCATAAAAATTTTCATCCAGTTTCGAACTCGGGCGAACCATATTAGCTGCACCATGATTGATCTTCTCTCCTAGTGCTCTTTGTATCAATTTTTTCTGTTCTTACGAAACCACCATTTTTTTTTCTTATCAGTTCCAATACACATGAGTAATTCCATGAACAGCTTCCCCAAATAAAATTTAACTTCCAAATTGTTGGAGCCCTTTTTAGTCTCCATCAAACAATATCAACAGCCACCCAAATAATGTTAACTTCTCAGTACCCCACTCGGAAACAACCCGTTTTTCTTCTTTCAGAATGAGTATGCCACCAAAGCTCTTTCTCTGTGTTTTTGTGTGATTTTATTTGCTGAACACTCAATCATTGGACAGAGGAGACTGCTGGGTTGTGATTGGGTTTCAATTGATCAGAGAATCAGGGAGAGGCGGTGGTTTAGGAGGTAGGAATTGCAGCGGTGGGGGCAAAGTGTTGGAAGTCATCAGTGGCTGAAATCAGAGAGAGGTGGGCTGGATTCTACGTCGTTCTCCACTAGCCGAACTCGTCGCCGTCGTCCATGGCAGGGCTGGGTGGTGTTCGATTGCAGAGATGGTGGTCGGAGTTGAGGGGAATCGAGGTGTGTGGGTTTTCTTTGGTCCGAATCAGAGAGGAAAGGGACGGTGGTGTCTGGATGGAATCGGAAGATGGGTTTGGGTTCATGGCATTCGGCGGTCACAGTCGTGGTTAATGGTGGATGTGGTCGGTAAATTCTGGGCCGAAGGTGGAGCTTTGAACAGAGACGGTGAATTAGGGAGAGGCGGAAGAGGATAGGGTCGGTGGTTCTGGGTGGGGATTGTTTCATCGGTGGTTGCGTAGAGAGGCGGTGTTGGTGTTTCGGTGGTCGAGAGTGGTGTTCTTGGCTGTTCGATTGGGTTGCAGTTGCAGGTTGCGGCTTCCATGGAGATTGATCGAAGGTCGGACTGTCAATTCGGTGTTTACACAGAAGCTGCAAGGGGGTGCTCAAAGCCAGGTTGCAACGTTGGGGGGTGTAGTTATCTATAGTCTGGTTATTTGCACATTCCTCCCCTGATGCTCAAAAACAGTAAACAGGTTGTACTTACCAGACCTGGTGTGCCCTTTAACCATTCTGATACTATATTCAGTACCCCTGCTGCTCGTAATGAAGCTTTTCTCGCCATTTTTACTTCTTCCACGACCTTTTCTCTTTCAATTTCTTCTCAATTGAGGAAAAATAAACTCTCACAATGATCACAAATCTCACAAATGATGAACAAGTGTTGTCAAAGTGACTGTTCGTCATAGAATTTTTCTTCTTCTTCTAATTCATGAGAATCTACATCATAGTGATTTCAAAAATAATATCAAGCCTCCCATGTGTTGGGAAGAGATTGATGTCCTCTTCGACCGTCCTCTCAATCTGCGATATCTTCATTGACATTTCAAGCGACAACTCATAAAGTAGGAATGTCTGAATATCTTCGACGCTTTCATATGAAACACCCGAATCATCAACAAATTCAATCTCGACATCATTTTCATCTTCAATGGCTCAAACGTGAGATGCTCCATCGAACTCACGTCCGGCGACTCAAGATCATCAATATCAATACCATGAAGGAAACTTTCAATTTCACCAAATACTTCATCATGCTTTTCCTTCATGCTAGACTCAAGCAATAAATCGATGTTTGGACAGATCGGGCTCTGAGAAGGTTGGAGCACATTCTTCATTAGAATGGAGATTTACAATCGTATAGAATTCTTCAAGTCTTGCTTTAAATTCTGTCACATTCTTCAAGTCTTGCTTTAGATTCCCTTATGCAGTGCTCCAAACAATTTCTGAAGCAAGTATTGGCGGCTATACATCATGCTTTTGTTTGCATAATATTCCGCAATATCTCCGTCAGGGTAGAATCCATCCTCGCGATCAATCAGTTCCGCTAAACAAACAAAACGTCCTTCTTTATTATCCCCCATGCTTAGCAAAATACCTGCACACCAAATATCTCAAAAAATAACGCGAGGTGATAAGAATATATGGTAAAAATATAAAAATAAATAAATAAAAATACTCCTTAAATAAATTTCAAACTAACAAATAAACGGATGTCCGCGACGACGGCGCCAAAAACTTGACACGATTTCTTACGTGTATACGCAAGTGCACGGTCGAAGTAATAAAGAGTGAGTATTGAAACTCAGGTTGTCGAACCCACAAGGGCACATAGTAGGTTTATTGTTGATTAGAGATTAAATCTAAAGAGTGTAATTGAAATAACTGGAAGAAAGTTGTTGATTTGAAAAGTTGTCACCCCCAATAAAGTGACTCTATTAAACTAACTAGAATACTATATTTTTGTATTTTCTGAATTAAACAGCGTTTTATCAAATATGGAGAGTAACTAGGCGATCTATGGATGACCTAGGGCAGTACACAATTCCGTATATTGCTTTGAAACATGTAATATTGAATATTCTCTTGATCACGTTTAACTACTTACAATCTTCTGTCGATCTCATGTAAGTCCATACTAAGTTCAATAGTCATCATCTATCGATCCATAAACTATATCACCTAACAACCATTAAGATTAATTCTACGTTTTCCAAGCCCTAACATTTCTCCTTTCGTTCCATCATGATACGGGGTTGCTAGCAATCCTAGATTCACAAGCTAATTATTCTTCACTTGTCAGTCCATCAATCTTTCACCAAGTAGTTACCCTAGTTCATGACGCTAGGTTAACATAATATTAAGAACAAGATTACTAGAAGATGCAATTTCAATGTTACTTTAAGATAAGATAACACGATATGTGTTGAAACATCTCATATGATCATTCATATCCTACCTAGTACATATCAATAGTGCAAGTTCAACAATCCATCAAACGAGATAAAATCAATCCATCACATGAATCCATAAGCACGAATCAATCCACATTTCCGGAAAACTTGTCTAACAAAGACCTAGGCTCTCCATAGATCCTAGCAAATAAAACAACTCAAATAATCTGAAAATAGAAGCTAACAAGTTCATATTATTGAACAACAATATAAAAGATAGGAGGGATAGTCAAACTCGTGACGAAAATCGCGTTCGGGCGACTCCGACGTCGTTCTCCATGTCCCTCGCGCCCCCTAGCATTACTCTCTCTTCTCCCGCTGCTTCCCTGTGTGTTTTAGGTCTCAGAATCGTGCTTTATTTCCTGGACGCGAATTTCTAAGTGATTTTTCCGAAAGTTGCACTTAAGCCCCTCTACTTTGTAATTCTCGGCCAAAATTATTTGCTGATCTTGCTCGGGCCATTACTCTCTCATCCGGACTCATATTCGGGCCTACCATATATCGTTGGAGAGCTCTGGATGTCTAATTTAAATTGGTGCAGGCCTTTATCCAAAATTATTTTTAGAATTTTCTAAGAATCGAAAATAGTGCAGGTTGGTCATGTGCGACTTTTCCAACTTTGCTTCGTTTTCGCGTCTTCTTTTCTCCTCTTCATCCAAATCCATTAAAAGCATCTCAAAGCCCCACAGAAGATCCATTGCACCTATTTTACCTGAGATACACAACACTAAACAACCCGTGCAATTATCATAGCAAATATGATAAAAACATGCGCAAATAAGCTAGAAACACAACTTTTCACTCTTAGGCTTATAAATCGTCAAATTCACATATTTGTGCAATTATAACATATAAATCATGTGAAATAAGCCTAATACAAGTACTAAGAAAGTAGATTAATAACTCCTAAAAGAGATTTTTCACATATAAAGCTTGGACACATTAGCTTGCACACTTTGAACAAATTAGTTTCTAAAGACCTGGTAAGAGGTCTGCCTTCTATCAAGTTCAAAGATTAAGAGGTATGCAAAGCCTGTGCTCAATATAAATAGAAAAGAAGTTCATTCAAGCCCAAGAATTTTGTAAGTACTGCTAGACCCATTGAATTACTTCATATGGATCTTTGTGGTCCTATGAAAACTCCAAATCTAAAGGGTAAGAAGTACATGATAGTTGTTGTAGATAATTTCTCTAGATTTACTTGGGTAATGTTTCTTAGAGATAAATCTGAAGCTCTATCTGAATTTTCAAAGATTTGTAAAGAGCTTCAAACTTTCAAAAACCTGCCTATTGCTTCAATTAGAAGTGATCGTGGCAGAGAATTTGATCAACTTGAGTTTCATTTATTTTGTGCTAAGTTTTCATCTCCAAGAACTCCTCAACAGAATGACATTGTTGAAAGAAAGAACATGACTCTTGAAAACATGACAAGGACAATACTTCTAGAGAATAAGTTTCCAAAATCCTTTTGGGCAGAAGCTGTAAACACTACCAATTATATTCTTAATAGGTGCTTAATTAGGCATATCTTGAAGAAGACCACTTACAAGCTTTTCAAAGGAAGAAAGCCAAATATTTCTTATTTTAAACCTTTTGGCTGCACTTGATTTGTTCACCACAATGGTAAGGACAATCTTGGTAAGTTTGATGCCAGAAGTGATGGATGTATCTTTCTTGGTTATTCACTGACTATAAAAGCATATTGAATTTATAATAAGAGAACAAAGCTTGTTGATGAAAGTATACATGTCATTTTTAATGAAATCTATGATGGTTCTTTGAGTGAAAAATTTGATGACTTGAATCTGAACAAGCATGAGTCAGAGGATGAAGCAGATCCCTCAAATGGTTCCAAGGAAAACTTGCAGGAAAATAGAAGGAATGTTCAAGGCCTTGAAAGTGGGTCTCAAAGCCTTGAAGAAAAAAATCTAGAAAATCAAAGTGGACAAGCCACTTCCGTAAGTTCTCAAAGACTTGAAAAGCTTCCTGGAGAACTTGAACCATGGACACCAAGGAAGAGATTCACAGCACATTCAACTAATCACATTATATCTGATCCATCCACTGGTGCACAGAAAAGATCTCAACTAAAGAACTTGTGTTCTTTTAATGCTTTTGTTTCTCTTCTAGAACCTAAGAATGTGAATGAAGCATTACAAGAAGTAGAATGGATCATTTCAATTCAAAGTGAACTTAATAAATTTGAGAGGAACAAGGTTTGGAATATAGTTCCTCCTCCTAAAGATCAGTTTGTTATTGACACAATGTGGGTATTCAGAAACAAATTGGATGAGAATGGCATGGTAATCAGAAACAAAGCAAGACTGGTAGCTCAAGGCTACAACCAGGAAGAAGGTATTGATTATGAGGAGACTTTGCTCATGTTACAAGGTTCGAAGCAGTTAGAATGTTACTTGCATTTGCATCATACAAGAACATTAAACTTTTTCAAATGGATGTCAAATGTGCTTTCTAAATGGATATATGCAAGAAGTTTATGTTGCTCAACCTCCTGGTTTTGAAAATGATGAGATTCTAGACAATGTTTATAAACTTGACAAAGCTCTTTATGGTTAGAAATAAGCTCCAAAGAGCTTGGCATGAAAGATTTCAAAGTTTGTACTTGAAAATGATTTCAAAAGAGAATTAGTTGATAAAACCATTTTCGTAAAGACTCGTGAGAAAGACATTTTAGTAGTTCAAGTTTATGTTGATGATATTCTGTTTGGAGCTACTAATGATTCTATTTGCAAGGATTTCTCAAGTCTTATGAGCAGGGAATTTGATATGAGCTTGATGGGAGAGTTGAACTTCTTTCTTGAACTTCATGTACACCAAATGAAGAAATGAATTTTTCTGCATCAAAACAAGTACACCAAGGACTTAATAAAAAAGTACAATATGTATCAGTCCAAGGTAGTTAAAGCCCCCATGAGCTCTACACTGTCCTTAGACAAGGATCAAACTGGTAATAGTATAAATCAGAAAGAGTATAGAGGTATGATTAGCTCATTGCTATATCTCACTACAAGTAGACCAGACATCATTGTTAGTGTTTTTATGTGTGCTAGATTTCAAGCTGATCCTAAATAATCACACTTGGTTGCTGTCAAAAGAATTTTTAGATATCTCAATGGTACCAAAGACTTAGGGCTTTGTTATCCTGAACAACATAAGTTCTCTCTGTGTGGCTATTCAGATGCTGAATTTGCGGGATACAAAGTTGAAAGAAAAAACACTTCAGGGTGTTGCCGAATTTTTGGATCATCCCTGATCAGCTGACATTCAAAGAAGCAAAACTCAATAGCCTTATCAACAACAGAAGCTGAATACATATCAGCTGGAGCTTGCTTCTCACAAATACCGTGGATAGATTGGAAAATGAGAGACCTTGGATTTTATTTCACAGAGATACTTATCAAATGTGACAACACCAGTGCCATATCAATTACAAAGATCTATTTCAGCACTCAAGGAACAAACACATAGATGTTAGACCTCATTTTATCATAGATCATGCTGAGAAAGGTAATGTAACTCTTGAATTTGTGTCTACTAACATGCAATTGGAAGATATCTTTACTAAACCACTGCTAGAAGACAGGTTCTTAGCATGAGATTAGAATTGGGCATGCTAAATAAGGAAGCATTGGTTTAGGGGGGAGTATCCGGTAAGTATTATTTTTTTCAAAGTTTTGAAAGAATTTTCAAAGCCTTGAAAACCTTTTCAAAGCCTTGATTTTATTTTCTTCAGCAGTACATTTTTCAAGGCCTTGAAAGTCTTTTCAAAGCCTTGAAAATAAGTCTTTATGCTACATAGTCAATAAATTGGATCTTCAATGTTGGGTATTATCTCTGTAGATAATTGCTCAGTATTATACTATTTCCTTTCCCACGTCACACACAACTTTGAATTTCACTCAATTTGCACTTCTTAAAAGATTTGGAAATATGTTGTTTCCTTTTCAAACACAAACTCTTCAGTATTTATCTTATCCTCTTTATCTCTCTCTCTCTCTCGTATCCCTCCTGCCTCTCTCTTCTAATACCCTCAAATCCTAATGAGCTCAAGAAGAACTTCTGAAAGAATTAAGATGGCAGGAGGATCTAAGAAAAGTTCAGGGAAGAAGAGAAAGACTGCTGAAGAAGAAGTTCGAACCCTAAGTGATGGATCTAGTTCTAGAACTCCAAGTGCAGAAAGGCCTCCTTCACCTTCAAATAAGAAGACCAAGAAGGATCAGAATCCAACTTCCAGTAAGAAGAAGAAGACAGATCCACCTGCTCCTAAGAAGCAGACAAAGATTGCTAGCCCTAAGAAGGTGAAACAGAAGAAGCCTACAAAAGCTGACAAAGGAAAATAAAGGTTTTAGATGAAGAACCAAAGAAGGACACTGGAAAAGAGCTACATATCTATTCTGAGAAGCACATATCTCCTGGTAAGAAATCTGGTATTTCTAGCAAATGGTTTGTCGGTAATGTCGCAAGAGGAATGTGGTTAGATGGTTTTGCTTCTGCACCAATAGCCCACTGTAGCATGATCAGTGTCAACATGTTGAATTGCATGAATCTGGAACGCATTAAAAGATTGAAGCAAAGTTCTCTTTAGAAAATCCTAAACTCTTCAGAAGTTGCATACCTTAAGCTCACTAGGTTCCTTTATCTGAACATGAAGCAAATCAAGTCTTTAAATTTTGCAATCTCCTCTAAAGTGGATGGTATATATATGGACTTAGATCACACCGAGTTTGCAAATGTTTTAGGCTGCCCCAAGAGCTATAACACAGACAACTAGCCCAATAAGATTGAAGCCTTGAAGCTAGATAGAGAAGAATTCTTTTTACCAAATGCTGCTACCTCCTCAAAGCAGTTACCACACTCTGTGCTAACTGTTGAAGCTTAAGTTTTATTTACCATCTTGATTAGGTGTGTAGTTCCTAAGGAGAATTCAAATGAGTTGTTGTCTGACAGGGTGTTATACTTCATGTACTTGATTATGTATGGGTATGAGATTGATCTACCTACTATTGTGATGGAGCAAATGCTTTATTCCTGCACTAAGCAAATACAGTATCATTTGCCTTATGACAACCCGTTATCACTTTTCTTCAAACACCTTGAAATTCCAAATGACAGAGAAGAGACTATTACCACTGATTTTGGTATGCTTGATGAGAAAGATTTCCAAAGGAATGGAATCATGAAATCCAGTGAGGGATCTTGGAAGTTATACTCTATCTTGTTTGCAGAAGAGCTGAAATCCAAGAAGCTTCCAAACCCCAAAGCCTTAGCCTCTCCTTCAAACCTACCATCTCAATCTCAAGACCTTTCCCTAGTGCTTCAAAGGCTTGATGTCATAGAGAATTATTTGAATGAGTTGAAGCTAAATCAATATGAGTTTGGGACCGAGTTCAAACAAGTGAGGTATATGCTTGAGAGTATCTTCAAGAGCATCAATTTGATCCATGTGGACGAAGAAGGTTCATAAGCTGCATAAGGATCAAAGAAGGCAAGATCTACAAATGACTTATTCAGTGAGCATACTACTCAAGATAAGGCAGCAGGGGTAAAGGATACTGGGAAACAAGTTGCTGAAGAACAAGGTGGTGAAGAACAGGAACAAGGGAATGAATACAGAACAGACACATGAGTACTAACCAAGGATCTTATGAAGAAGAAGAAGAAGAAGAAGAAGAAGAAGAATAAGGGAAAACTCCAGTGGTGGTCACTTCAGCAGAGCTTTTTGAGGATGATGTGGCTACTGAAACTGGTGAAGAAGTAGACAAGGAAGAAGAACAACATGAAAATGAGGGGGATGAAGAAGATAGTGGAGAAGAGGATGCTGAACCAAAGGGAGATGGAGATCCAACTCCCTCATTCTATCCTTTTCTTTCTTCTTTTCAAGGCCTTAGATCTCTCTGCAAAGCCTTGAAATTTCCACTCTTAAAACAAACAAGTTTTTACCTTAAGCTTTCAAAAAACTTTGATCCAACATTTTCTCATTCTTTTTTGATGAAAGTCAAAAAGGGGGAGAAATTTAGGTGTCTATTTGTTTATCTGGTACTTTTGATGACTTAGAGATCTTATTTAGATAAGTAGGATGTTTTTTATGCTAAACTGCATAAGTAATTTGGTTTTTTTGTTTTAGCTTATTATTGTAGGGTTTTGATAATGGATACGCAGTGTAATAAACAATAATTAATCCGTTTCAAGACCCTCAAAGGATCACAAGTCTATAATGCATAACGATAGTAAGAGATTAGTATCAAAATACCTTTTGGAGCTCCTTTGATGACTTCACACGTGAAATTATGTTCACGTCTCTATGGCTAGTCCACTCCTAGGATTGAATCCGGATCCTTCAAGCCTTTGTGCTAGCTAGGATTTAAGGAAGAAGAGGAAGAAGATCACGATCACGCAAAATGGAGCAAGGACGGGCGGTCCTCCTTGTTCGGCTGACGGGGTAGGGGCGGTCCCAAGGGGGTTTCAGCCTCCTTTGGGATTTGCTCTCTCTCTCTCTCTCCCTGCTTTTCTCTCCCACTCAATGTGTTATGAGCATTAGTTCTGGGAAGCAGGCTAGGAGTGTCTTTATATAGTCCATCAACTCTTTGTTTACTGCATAAAAGCCCCTATCCTAATCCTGTCCATACACGAATTAGTCCAACTTGCAAATTATTCCTACTAAGTTTGCAAGTAGTTGCGTATTGATCCTTATATTAAATTAATCATATTAACTAATTCCCAAGTCTAGTTTTATCCTTATGGCGTGTGACCCCATAGCTTTCTACTTAGTTGGTAGTAACAATTTACTACATGGAGCGACCTCTAGCAAGACATCCATGCTACCCAACTTATAGAAATGGCCATCCGACATACCTTGTGCAAGTATTCTATCATCCCTTTGTCTCAATATCTGGATTGGACACGAGACATACAAGTCACACTCGTATATCTTATCCATAGTTCTCTCGATCATGGGAATAGTCTCATCCATGCAGATAACATCAATATCCTATATTGATTTATCTGATTCTGGCCAGACATTCTATGAGCACCATTCCTCGAGTGGCCGTGGATATCTAGTCCCGTTAACTGGGAGGGAGAAATCCTATCTACGTCACTACGATCTCTATGCTTGCTTCTTTATTGTATCCGACTAACGCCTTCATTACTACTCAGTTACGGTGTAGCGTTTGACGATGTCAAAATACAATATTCCACAACTAGAGGATCTAGTGACTTCAAGTCTAAGGATGACATTACTGTTGTCATTACGAGAAGCACTTGTGACTTTACATAACCTGTATGTAGTCTTCTCGTTATGGGTCAATTCAACATGCTATTACTCCTAATGCATACCCATGTGCTGGATCGTGATATCTCCATATCAATCCAATCCCATACTAGTCTATAGTTGATTGTCCTGTTAATCAATATGATTGAATAGGGATATTTAAGAAAAAAAACATACTTTTAATCTAAGGACTTCATTATATTAAATATTTTCATAAATAATACAATGAATGTTTCTAACCAAAAACACTATTCATACTAAAATGATTGGCTTTAGGGAACCTATTCTAACAGTCTCCCACTTGTACTAGAGCCAATATGGCGCATCCCATATGCCCATAGATCTAGTGTGCCATTCATGCTTGCGCTGCACAAGCGGGTTTGTAAGCGGATCTGACAGATTCTCATCTATCGATAATATCTCGAATAAAATGGAACTTTCTGAGTACGTGTTTGGATTTCTGGTGTGACCTAGGTTCCTTTGATTGTGCGATCGCCCCAGTGTTGTCACAATAGAACTCTATCGGATCCACAATGCTAGGAAACACACCAAGTTCAGTAATAAACTTCCTAATCCAAACACCTTCCTTTGTTGCGCCACTCGCAGCAATGTACTTAACCTTAGTTGTAGAATCAGCAACCGTCTCTTGCTTGGAACTCTTCCAGCTCACAGCTCCCCCATTCAGGCAATACACGAATCCTGACTGAGATCTGAAATCATCTATGTCGGTTTGGAAGCTTGCATCCGTGTAACCCCTTACACGCAACTCTTCCTCCCCTCCATAGATCAGGAAGACATCCTTAGTTATTATTAAGTACTTTAGGATGTTCTTAACCGCTATCCAGTGACTCTCACCCGGATCAGACTGATATCAGCTTGTCATACTCAACGCGTATGACACATCTGGTCTAGTACACAACATGGCGTACATGATGGATCCTATGGCCGAGGCATAGGGTATCCTACTCATGCGTTCCTTCTCAATCTCATTTGAAGGACAATATCTCTTCGAAACAGTGGTTCCATGCGACATGGGCAAGAATCCCTTCTTGGAATCTTGCATGTTGAAAAGACTCAACACCTTGTCTATGTATGTACTTTGACTTAGGCCTAGCAGCTTCCTCAATCTATCTCTACAGATCTTGATACCAAGTATATAAGCTGCTTCCCCTAAGTCCTTCATTGAAAAACACTTTCCTAACCAATCTTTTCACGGATTGCAGCATGGGAATGATATTTCCGATGAGTAGTATGTCATCCACATACAAGACCAGAAAAGAAACAGAGCTCCCACTAACCTTCTTGTAGAGACAAGACTCATCGTCGTTCTTGATGAAGTCAAACTCTTTGACTGCTTCATCAAAACATCGATTCCAACTCCTAAAAGCTTGTTTTAATCCATAAATGAATCTTTGTAGCTTACATACTTTATTTGCATGCTCTAGATCTACAAAACCCTCAGGTTGTGTCATATACACATCCTTGAGGAAGTTTCCATAAAGAATTGTTGTTTTGACATCCATCTGTCAAATCTCGTAGTTGTAATAAGCTGCAACAGCAAGTAGGATTCGGATGGATTTGGTCATTGCGACTGGTGAAAAGGTTTCATCATAGTCAATACCATGAATTTGTCAGAATCCTTTTGCCAACAATCGCCCTTATAGGTAATCACACTACCATCCATGTCGGTCTTCTTCTTGAAGACCCACTTGCACCCTATGGGCCGCGCCCCTTGGGGTGGTTCCACCAAAT
This sequence comes from Linanthus parryae, assembly GCA_023055425.1. Classification (NCBI taxonomy): domain Eukaryota; kingdom Viridiplantae; phylum Streptophyta; class Magnoliopsida; order Ericales; family Polemoniaceae; genus Linanthus; species Linanthus parryae. Next base: position 63,125,785 of record JALGPY010000001.1, on the reverse strand, counting down.
TCCATACTTTGTTGGTATACATGGACTCTATCTCTCATTCCATGGCTTTGCGCCACTTTTGAGAGTCAGACCCTTTCATGGCCTCTCCATAGGTAGTAGGCTCATCATCTATGAGCAATGTGTCACCAGAATCAGTCACGAGACGTCCATACCTCTATGGCTCTTGGCGCACTCTACTTGACCTACGAAATTCTTGTGTTACTTGAACAGGTTCCTCCACAACATTTTGTGGTTCCTGTTCATGTTCCATATCAGGATCAATAGTTTGTGTTTCTGGAATTTCTTCAAGTTCTACAGTCCTTCCACTTTCTTCTTTAGAGACAAATTCTCTTTCTAGAAACACGCCGGACTGAGCAACAAACACTTTGTTCTCAGTTTGATTGTATAAATAATATCCCTTAGTTTCCTTAGGGTATCCCACAAACTTACACTTATCCGACTTAGGCCCGAGTTTGTCTGATTGTAAACGTTTTACATAGACATTGCAGCCCCCAATCTTCATGAACGATACCGTGGGACGCCTCCCACTCCACATCTCATGTGGTATCTTCATGATTGATTTGGATGGAACACAGGTAATGGTGAAAGCGGCACACAATAGATCGTAGCTCCAAAAGGATAATGGATGATCAGTCTGACACATCATAAATTGAACCATGTCCAACAGTGTTAGATTCATCCTCTCGGACACGCCATTCCACTATGGCATTCCGGGTGGAGTGAGTTGGCATATTATCCCACACTCTTTAATATAGTCGCCAAAATCTTGTCTTAAGTATTCTCCTCCGTGATCTCATCGTAGAGCCTTGATACTTTTGCCAAGTTGCTTCTCTACTTCATTCTTGAATTATTTGAAATTTTCAAAGGATTCAGATTTGACCTTCATACGGTATACGAATCCATACCTACTGAAATCATCAGTAAACGTAATGAAGTAGACATAACCACCCCTGGAAGGCGTGGCAAATGGCCCACACACATCGGTATGCACGAGCGCCAATTGCTCACAAGTCCTCTCACCTTTCTTATTGAAAGGGGACTTTTTCATTTTTCACAATAAACAAGCCTCACATGTCCCATATGATTCAAAATTAAATGAGTTTAGAAATCCATCCTTATGGAGTCAGGATACATGTTTTTCGTTTATATGGCCTAAAAGACAGTGACATAGATAAGCAGGATTTAATAATTTTATTTTAATCCTCTTGGTATTTATGTTATAGACATGATTATTTAGATCAAGGATATACAATCCATTAAATAATTGCGCACTGCATTAGTGAATATTATTAAAATAAATGGAGTAACAATTCTCCTTATTGAAATAGTAAAACCTTCCTTTTCCAAAATCCAAATAAGAAATAGAAATAATGTACCTGCTCATAGCAGGCACAAAATAGCAATTATTTAATTCCAAAACTAATCCTGAAGGTAGAGACAACTCGTACACGCCTACACCCAGTGCAGCAACCTTTGCTCCATTCCCAACGCGCAGATCTATCTCCCCTTTAGCCAATCTTCTACTTTTCTTTAGATCATGTACATTTCGACAAATGTGAGATCCACATCCAGTATTCAATACCCAAGATGAAGAGTAAGTAATATTGAAATTTATAACAAAAATACCTGGTGGTTGTGGAATCACTATTACAAGCCTTTTATCCTCCAGATACTTTGTGCAGTTCCTCTTCCAGTGTCCAGACTGACTGCAGTAGTGAAAATCACCCTTAGTCAAGCCCTTGGCAATGCCACAAACAGGCTTAAGAGCAACTTCCTTGGATTTAGCAACTGCCTTGCCTTTTCCTTTGGAGGTAGAGGCAAACCTTTTGCCCTCCCCTTTATGCACCATCATTATGGCCTTTCCCCCTCCCTTGTTGATGCTTTGTTCAGCTGTCCTCAACATATTGAATAGATATGGCAGAGGTTTCACAATCTCGTTCATGTTATAGTTCATGATGAACTGCCCATAACTCTCAGGCAACAATTGCAACACGAGATCGGTGGCTAACTCTTGACCCACCGGAAACCCTAAATGTGTAAGATTCTCCAAGTACCCAATCATTCGGAGTAGATGAGGTCCCAACGGGCTTCCCTCTGACAGATGACATTTAAACAATGCCTTGGAGACTTCATACTACTCAACCCTAGCCTGCTCTTGGAAGAGATACTTCAAGTGTGCGATCATATCGAACGCAACCATGTTCTCATGTTGCTTGTGGAGCTCAGAGGACATGGTGCAAAGCATCAGGCATACTGCATCATCAGCATCATCAACGAACTTTTGATGCGCCTTTAGGGATGCAGGGGTATTGTTCTCTGGAGCCTAATGAACTTCTTCCTCTAGGTACAGTTTCTTTTCCTGCTTGAGAATGATTATGAAGTTCCTGTACCAGTCTAAGAAGTTGGTTCCACAAAGTTTGTCCTTCTCAAGGACATAGCGTAGGGAGTGTGATGAACTCGATGAGTTGTTTGCCTTTGGAATTCTATAAAATGAGAAATATACAAGTTTTAGTATTTAGTGAATTAATAACTATATTTAATGATAGCTAGATTATTAAACATACTCCCACTATTTTTCTCGGATTAATAACTCTCAAATATTAATGCGGAAAATATCATTATACTTTCTAGTGGGTGCCAAGATCCATATTTCACTTCTTTTGATCTTGCTTTGGCAAGTCACCCAAAATTAGTTATTTAGGTAGGAACAATTTCCAATTGCATCCTTATGCAACTCTTGGTTCAATTGGGAAAATAAATATTAATTCATCCATCCAATGGATAATCTCAATTGGTTGCCTCTAGGTTTTTAATCTTATTAAAATTACCCAGTTGTGTCCAACCTCTTACTTAAACAGTTGCACATTACTTGCTTGTGCCATCGCAACACAATCATGACAAATCAAGTCGCCCTGCTTTGGCACGCACGAGCTTGGTAGTCATGATCATGAAGAGTGTTTAAGTAACGAGAAGGCAAAACGCAATATTTAAATTGAGGGAGATTCTTTTTTCAATTTAAATTGTTTTGTTGATCCATATCAACTGATCTACTTATTTTGAGTTGGGCCAACTCACAAATAAAAGATCCGGGTTGTTAATTATCTTATTATCAATTTTTTATGCATCGACCATACACCAACAATAAATAATAAGACAGTAAAATAAATAGCCACAAAAGAAAAATTGACGTGATATAGAAATGGACTCTAAAATAAGATATTCTCAAGCCAATGAGAATATCTATGAACCCAAAAATAGCAAACTCATCTCCATGTGCCGCCATCGTTTGGTCCATGCTCCATAGCACTTGTGGATCGTCGCCTTCTTGTGGTTTCTCCGTTTCTTTAGGCTTCTTTTTCTCCATGTCTTGACTATTATCTATTTTATCTAGTTCTAGCTAGCATCTAGACTAAATAAAAAGATCTCACAAGTTGAGAAAAAAATACCGGTTCGCAGACTGTAAAGCTTAATTAACTATTAAATTAATTTGATCAGCTCGCAGGCCGTAAAACAAACCACAAAATGAATATTCACAACAAACCACAACCTAAGGCCATATCCAATCACCATGCAATAAGGACATAAACAGTTAAAATCCAATTTTAACGCGCTTGGTCAATTTTTAATTGTTTTTGGATGTGCTACGGTCAAAACAGTCCAATAGGGCTCCCCAATCTTGAAAACCCTACAAGACCGCCACAAGCCCTACGGGCCGGCCGACCCTAGGCCGCACAGTCGACCCGCGCGCGCCTAGGCCGGTTCGAACCTAGGCCGTGTGGCATCTTGGGCGGCAAGGAAGGGGGAAGGGCCCAATGGGGGCCTATCCTCCTTGTGAAAGTTGTTTCCGAAACAAATCATACTCCTTGTTGCCCAAATTTAGTTGTTTCCATGTTTGAAAAACCATTTTTTCAAGCATGTGCCCAAACCCTAGCCACCAAGTTCTAAAAATTCACATCCTATGAGATTCAAATTCACTAATCCTTACATCCCATGTAATATTAGATCTTATTTGGTTGAATTAATGAAAAATTGCATCAATATGCTTGATTTGTCCATTTTACGCTATAAACAACAATTTAAAGTGTAAAACAACATAATCGTAACACATAAACTACGTTATGCTCTACGACATGTGGCTCTGATACCACAGTAGGGTTTTGATAAGCGATACGCATAGGAAATTAGTCCTACTAAGTTTGCAAGTAGTTGTGTATTGATCCTTCTAATTATTCATGTTAATTACTTCCCTAGTCCGGTCTAATAGGGAGTGTGACCCCATTGGTTTCTACTTAGTTGGTAGTAACAATTTACTAACATGGAGCGGCCTCTAGCAAGACATCAATGCTATGAAACTAATAGAAATATTCATTCGACATACCTTCTACAAGTACTGTGTCATCCCTTTGTCTCAATATACGGATTGGAAACGAGACAAGTCACACTCGTATATCCAATCCATAGTTTTTTTTATCATGGGAATAGTCTCATCCATACAGATAACATCAATATCGTATATTGATTTTCCTTAGTATGGCCAGACATTCTATGAGCACCATCCCTCGAGTGGTCGTGGATATCTACTCCCGTTACATGGGAGGGACAAATCATATCTACTTCACTACCATCTCTAAGCTTGCTTCTTTACTGTATCCGACTAACGCCTTTATTACTACCCAGTTACGGTGTAGCATTTGACAATGTCAAAATACAATATTCTACAACTAGAGGATCTAGTAACTTCAATTCTAAGGATGACAATACCATTGTCAATACGAGAAGAACTTGTGACTTTACATAACCTGTATGTAGCGTTCTCGTTATGGGTCAGTCCAGTATGCTATTACTCCTAATGCATACCCATGTGTTGGATCGTGATATCTCCATATAAATCCAACTCCATACTAGTATATTGTTGATTGTCCTTCTAATCAATATAAATGACGAGGGATATTTATGATAAACAACATATTTTTAATCTAAGGACTTCATTATATTAAATATCTCCATTAATAATACAATGAATGTTTCTAGCCAAAAACACTATTCATACTAAAAATATTGCCCTAGGGCACCTATTCCAACAATTATCTAAGAATATTATGACTGTTGTGCTATGCTTTAACGTTTAATTTCTGAAGAGATCGAGTCCTTAATAGAGTAGTGGTTTTGTCTTTCATCAAGGGGGAGATTGTAAGTTTAGCATGTTTCAAAGGTTTGAAATTGCACTGTTTCAAGGCCTTGAAACAGCTTAAAAAGACTTGAAACTTACTGCAGTATATGGCATAAACTTAGGGGGATATTTTCCTTCTAATCTGATTCCTAAACCCTTATGATGGACTGTGATTTATCTGATGATGAAAGACAAACCAAATTGATATTCTAAGCATATCCTAATCTCCCTGTTTGACTTAGTTTTTGAATGATTAATTAGCTACCTATTTTGCAGGAACTATTTCTAATGTGTGTGTTTGCAGGAAAGGAAATAGAGTTGTTAGATGGATTCTGTGCTTGTGTAATCGGCCTTGAAATTCCTACCACTCTTAGATAAAAGATCAAGTCAGTATCTTTGAAGATACTGAGTAACTAGCCGTTGGGAAAGAGCTGTTAGAGAGTCAAGATATGCTGCTTGATTTTAGGAAAATCAGTTCGAAGAAGATCCTATAAATATGCATTTCAAACAAGCACCAAAATAAAAGCAGAAGAGAACAATTGAGAGAATTGGGCACAACATTCACATAAACTTTCAAACACTCTCAAGGATTGACAAGAAACAAAGAAGGATAGTCAATCCACTCAGTCCAATCATCAGAAGATCACTGCATACTCAATTGCTTCACTTGTTTTCAATGTTCTTCTCTCTGTACTTAATTTGTATATCATTTTGATGATACTTCTCTAATCTTTTTCTCGTGAGTTTTTCAAGTGAAAAACAGAGAATTCTTATTGAATCAATTAACTAGAGAATGTACTAGATAGTTTAGAGAGAACCACAAGATGTAACAGAGTAAGGAACTAATATGTGCTTGAGATCCAGGGCTTAACTTTTGATTAATGAGAATTGAGTTGCAACTCTCGCATGGATTAAATCCCCGAGGTAGAGACATACTTACTAGTGGAATGAAATCTATATATCTTGTGTCTCTTGCCTTCTGCATTTCAGTTTTTTTACTTGTTCTTTTCTTGCTCAAAACAGATTTTCAGTTCAAGGGATTGAACCCCATTTTAAGGCCTTGAAAACCATCAGCAAACTTTTCTACTCACTGTTTAGATTCCAAGAACTTGAAACTCATTTCAAGGCCTTGAAATACTTCCTTATTTCTTTGAAACCACTTGGAAAAAAGTTTCCATACTCTATTCACCCCCCTCTAGAGTATTTTTCATGTATTACTACCTACATTACTGTCTTTCACATACCCATGTGTTAGACATGATATCTCCATATGAATCTACCCACATACTAGTCTCTATGCATAGTGATCGTCCTATTAACCAATATACTTGACTAGGGATAATTTAAGATAATAACAATTGCAATAAGGGCTTCATTATATTAATATCTCCATATCCAATAAAATGAATAGTCTAGCCAAAATAACATTCCTACTAAAATAGATAGCCTCTAGGGCATCTAGACCAACAGTAAGTGCTTGGAAAAGAATGAAAATATGCCTTCGGGGTATGACTCATATCTCTTCTCCAACGCTAAAGTAAGCGAGTGGAATGATATAGGAACTGAAGATCAGAGAAAGAGTAACGGGGTGAGCAATACTCGCCCAGACGGGTTGTTCCAAATTTTTCTGCACCAAGTAGGTCAATGTAGCATAAACTCATGCTACTTGATTGGTCACGATTATAGAGTCGTCAACCCGAACTTACTTTGATGGATAAAATACACTTTACTTTCCAATGTTTAGGCAAAAAGAAAATTTACCCCCTGTATTTTGGATAGACATTGAGCTCCCTTATAATTCTTGATGTTGTGGGTATTCAAGAAAAAAATTCAACTCACAAATACTCAAAAACTTAACAAGATCCCCATATAATATGTTTTAAACAATCAACAGAGATGTTAGGAATAAACAAACAAATTTGAAGGAAACAACAAAATTCAAAATAATCAAGAGATCTGAAACCCACCTCCGAAATTGAAACATATTTGCAATTACAATGACAATTCCAGCGAAATTGATCAAAAAATAATGATTTACAACAACGATTACAGAATGAGAGATACTCTCATTTTATCTCGACCATCTTGGATGTTGTTTTATTTATTTATGAGAAGATCCCCTCATCTTATACAAGACCGTTCCTTTTATTAGCGATGTTTGTGCGGCGCACACAACATCAATTTAGGTGACGATTTGACCCTTTTTTCTAGCCTTTTGCGACATGTTTCGAGTGATTTTCTATGAATTTAGGATGATTTATAGTCATTTACCGTCGAGAGTGTTTTTGAGAGAGAAACTGAATTTCTTACTAATTTATAACTATTTTGACATACTGTATCCTATTTTTATAATCACCGGTATGTTTGCTAGTAATTTTAGGAACATGTGAAGAATTCTTAAGGAATTACGGAGAAATGATGCAAGGATTGGAGCCCGGAGGTGAAGAAGTAAAAAAATAGGAGAACTAGCAAATGTTACTATGATAAGAAGATTACCGCCGATGCGGGGGCAATGTAGAGACTTTTACACTGTCGCGAGGAAGTTGTCGCCGCAGTGAGGATTGACTCAGAGCATTTTTGAAGAACTACAAGTGTCATCGCAGCAGGCGGTCCTCCGCCACAGCGAGATCAGCTTTCCCAACAGCCACCAGGGCAAGGATGTTATCCCCGTAAAGAGAAGCCTGCTAGGATGCACAAATTTTTGGACTAATTTTCAATATTCTAAACTTTTCAGCGAGGGTTCTCTCAAAAAGAATATATAATAGAAGAGGGAAGAAGAACAAGGACGAATGGAGAAAGTGATAGAAGAATCGAAGGATAGACTTCCTGTCTGTGACAAAGACGACGGAGGAAGACTCATCGCCACGATCTGGAGAACTTGAGCTAGTTTATCTTTTCTTTCAGTTTATCAAACATGGTTTTAATCTTTGGATTTTAACATTTGTTATGGTAGGCTAGATTCATTTACTAGGACCCGAGTTGGGTACCTAGGATTTATGTTTCATTGAGATTTTCTTGAGATACCTTGATTCATGTCATTGAATAGCCTTAATTGATAATCTATTTTGGATTCAAGTTTGGGTTATGTTCATAATTTGTGTTCTTGATTGGGAGATGCCTTAATCTTGAAAGTGAATCATCAGTAGGCTAGATTCAGCCATTGATAAGGATTGGTGGGAACCCCGAACCAAACCCCAGAAAAGCCCCTGAATTATTCGAGTGGGTCATTCTGTATAATTACGATTGAATTCAAAATAAGATCAGTGTTTCATTGCTCACAAGAAAATGTTAAGAAACTTCCTAGGGACCCAATGAGGCGTCCTAATCTCTCACTCTCTTATTTAAATCACTTCTCCGTAGTTACTTCAATTACTTTCTATTGTTTGTTTATGTTTAATCACTTAATTGTTAGAAATCAACCAAAATATTTTTGTACTACAATTTAGAAATAAACTAATTACATATCCCCTAGTCACGTGGGTTCGACATTTTCCGGGAACTTACCAGTCAATTTATTGGTGCCATTTCCGGGGACTCGGGCTAGCTTGATTAGTTTTAATTTCTAGTTGTATGACGTTTTATTTACTATTTCACTTGGTCTGTTGGATCTTATTTCAGGAACACGATGATGCATAGAAGCATGGACCTGGCGGAAACACCTATGATCCAATACTTTCAAACGCAATAGGCATGTTCTGATTGTGCTATCAAAATCCTGCATAAAGGAAATCAACAGTTTTCACTAAAGAAAGCTCACATGCATTGGGTGCCGAATGAATGCAGTTTCAATAAAAAAAAATCCGAGGATAATGTAGCTCTCTTGGTATTGATCACAATGTTTAGTATATGTTTTCAACCAGGAGGGATTTCAGAAGAGGTTATTGAAATGCAGCTATTCCCGATCCCTCTTGTGGAAGGAGCTCGCGATTGGTTACTCACTTTACCGGGTAGTTATATCACATCATGGAAACAAGTGACAGAGGAATTTATCCATATCCAGTTAACAAGATGAAAAAATTGATGGATGAGATAGAAAGATTCATACAAGATGTGTCAGAATCATTGGGTTAAGTCTCGAAAAGTTTCTATGCATTTTTACAAAGATGTCCTTGTAGGGTTTTGATTCATGTATTGCACAACGGAAGCATAAACAAACATAAGACCATGCAAAACCCTCCAAGGATCACAAGTCAAGAGACATAACGATGGTAAGGGCTAGAAATCATAAACACACCTTTGGGTTCTCCTTGATGACTTCAAACGCGAATTATGTCACGTTCTCTATAGTTGATCCACGCCTAGAGTTGATCCTATATCTCCCAACTCCTTGGTGCTAGCCCGGAAGAGGAAGAGGAAGAAGAAATCACTCAAAACGAGACCCAAAGGAGGGTCTCGGCCTCCTTTGGCCGACGGGGACGGGGCGGCGGCAAGGGGGCGGCTCGGGCCTCCTTGTTGCTTGCTCTCTCTCCTTTTGTTCTCTCCCACTCTTGTTATGTTCACTTAATGAGCATAAGTTATGTGGGAAGGAAGGAAGGAAGGTCCTTTATATAGTCCAACAACTCCTTGTTAACTACCTAAAGGACTTATTCTAGTCCTACTAGAATTCAATTTAGTCCCTTCCTTGCAAATTAGTCCCTACTAAGTTTGCAAGGGTTTTCAAAGTGATCCTTCTAATTAATTAATCCAATTAATTAATTCCCAAATCTAGTTCAACTCTATGTAGCGTGTGACCCCATAGGTTCTATCTAGTTGGTAGCAACTATTTGCTAATATGGAGCGGTCTCTAGCAAAACATCCAATCTAGCCAACTAATAGAATAGTCATCTTGACAACCTTTGTACAAGTAATTGTCTCATCCCTTTGTCTCTATATCCGGATTGGACACGAGACATACAAGTCACACTCGTATATCCAATCCATAGTTTCTCGATCCATGGGAATAGCCTTATTCGTGCAAATAACATCAATATCCCATATTGATTTATTTGAGTCTGGCCAGACATTCTATAAGCACTATCCCTCGAGTGGCCTAGGATATTTGCTCCCGTTATGTGGGAGGGACAAATCCTATCTACGTCCACTACGATCTCTAAGCTTGCTTCTTATTGTATCCAGTACACGCCTTTATAACTACCCAGTTACGGTGTAGCGTTTAACGCTACCAAGATCACAATAATCCACAACTAGAATATCTAGTGAATTCAAGTCTAAGGATGACAATACCATTGCACCACGAGAAGCTCTTGTGACTCAACATAACGTGTATGTAGCCTTCTCGGAGATGGGTAAATCCAGTGCAACATTCCCTAATGCACACCTATGTGTTGGATCGTGATATCTCCATATCAATCCAACCTCATACTAGTCTATAGATGATTGTCCCATTAATCATTATACTTGACTAGGGATATTTAAGATAAACAACACAATTGTAAATCTAAGGACTTCATTATATTAAATATCCAATAAATAATAAATGAATTTCTAGCCACAAATAATGCATACTAAACTAGATTGTCTCTAGGGCATCTATTCCAACAGTCTCCCACTTGCACTAGAGCCAATCTGGCGCATCTCGTATGCCCATACTCCTAGTGTGCCCTTCATGCTTCCACTACGTGAGAGGCTTCGTAAGCGGGTCTGACAGATTATCATCTGTAGGAATCTTGCATATCCGAACGTCTCCTCTATCGATAATATCTCGAATCAGATGAAACTTTCTGAGCACGTGCTTGGACTTCTGGTGCGATCTGGGTTCCTTTGATTGCGCGATCGCCCCAGTGTTGTCACAGAACAACTCCACTGGATCCGCAATGCTAGGGACCACACCAAGTTCAGAAACAAACTTTCTGATCCAAACAGCCTCCTTTGCTGCGCCATTTGCAGCAATGTACTCAGCCTCTGTTGTAGAATCAGCTACCGTCTCTTGCTTGGAACTCTTCCAGCTCACCGCTGCTCCATTAAGGCAAAACACATATCCCGACTGTGATCTAAAGTCATCTCTGTAGTTTTGGAAGCTTGCATCAGTGTAACCCCTTACACGCAACTCTTCCTCACCGCCAAATATCAAGAAAGCATCCTTAGTTCTTCTCAAGTACTTTAGGATGTTCTTGACTGCAATCCAGTGACTCTCACCTGGATTGGATTGGTATCTGCTTGTCATACTCAAGGCATATGACACATCTGGTCTAGTACATAACATGGCGTACATGATAGATCCTATGGCCGAGGCATAGGGAATTCTAATCATGCATTCCTTCTCAATCTCATTGGAAGGACAACCACTCTTCGAAAGAGTGATTCCATGTGACATGGGCAAGAATCCCTTCTTGGAATCTTGCATGTTGAATCGTTTCAACACCTTGTCAATATATGTACTTTGACTTAGGCCTAGCAACCTCTTAGATCTATCTCTATAGATCTTTATACCGAGTATATAGGCTTCTTCCCCTAAGTCCTTCATTGAGAAACACTTTCTTAGCCAATCTTTCACAGATTGCAGCATGGGAATGTCGTTTCCAATGAGTAGTATGTCATCCACATACAAGACCAGAAAAGCTACAGAGCTCCCACTAACCTTCTTGTAGACACAAGACTCATCTTCGTTTCTGATGAAGCCAAACTCTTTGACCACTTCATCAAAACGTCGATTCCAACTCCTAGAAGCTTGCTTTAATCCATAAATGGATCGTTGCAGCTTACAGACTTTGTTGGCTTGCTTTGGATCTTCAAAACCCTCCGGCTGTATCATATACACGTCCTCGAGGAGATTCCCATAAAGGAATGCTATTTTGACATCCATCTGCCAAATCTCATAGTCGTGGTATGCTGCAATCGCAAGTAGGATTCGGATGGATTTGGTCATAGCGATTGGTGAAAAGGTTTCATCATAGTCAATACCATGAATCTGTCTGAATCCTTTAGCCACCAATCGGCCCTTATAGGTAATCACATTACCATCCATGTCGATCTTCTTCTTGAAGACCCATTTGCACCCTATGGGCCGCGCCCCATCGGGTGGTTCCACCAAAGTCCATACTTTGTTGGTGTACATGGATTCCATCTCGGATCTCATGGCTTCGAGCCACTTATGAGAGTCTGGGCCACTCATGGCCTCCTCATAGGTAGTAGGCTCATCATCTATGAGCATCGTGTCGCCGGAATCGGTTACGAGAGGTCCATACCTCTCGGGTTCCTGGCGCACTCTACTAGATCTACGAAGCTCTTGTGTTACCTGAACAGGTTGCTCCACAACTGCTTGTGGTTCCTGTTCATGTTCCATAATCAGTTAAGTGATTTGTGGTTCTTGAACCTCTTCAAGTTCTACACTCCTCCCACTTGCTTCTTTAGAGACAAACTCCCTTTCCAGAAACACGCCGGTCCGAGCAACAAACACTTTGTTCTCGGTTGGATTGTAGAAGTAGTATCCCTTAGTTTCCTTAGGGTACCCCACAAATTTACACTTATCCGATTTCGGCCCTAGCTTGTCTGATTGTAAACATTTTACATAGACATCGCAGCCCAAAATCCTCATGAACGACAGTGTGGGACGCCTCCCCTCCACATCTCATATGGTGTCTTTATGACTGATTTAGATGGAACACAGTTAATGGTGAAAGCTGCACTTAATAGAGCGTAGCCCCAAAATGATAATAGAAGTTCGGTTTGACACATCATAGATCGAACCATATCCAATAGGGTTCGATTCCTCCTCTCGGACACGCCATTCCATTGTGGCGTTCCGGGTGGAGTGAGTTGGGACACGATCCCACACTCTCTAAGATAGTCGTCAAACTCTTGGCTCAAGTATTCTCCTCCACGATCCGATCGTAGAGCCTTGATATTTTTGCCAACTTGCTTCTCTACTTCATTCTTGAATTCTTTGAACACTTCAAAGGATTCGGATTTTGCCCTCATAAGGTACACAAATCCATATCTACTGTAATCATCAGTAAATGTTATGAAGTAGACATAACCACCCCTGGCAGGCGTGGAAAATGGCCCACACACATCAGTATGTATGAGTGCCAATTGCTCACTAGTCCTCTCACCTTTCTTATTGAAAGGGGACTTTGTCATTTTTCCCAATAAACAAGCCTCACATGTCTCATATGATTCAAAATCAAATGTGTCTAGTAATCCATCCTTATGGGGTCTAGATACACGTTTCTCATTTATGTGGCCTAAACGACAGTGCCATAAATAAGCAGGATTCAAATCATTTATTTTAATCCGCTTGGTATTAATGTTGTAGACAGGATTGCTTAGATCAAGGACATAAAGTCCATTAAATAATTGCGCACTAAAATAGTGAATATTATTTAAATAAAAGGAACAACAATTGTTCTTTATTGAAATAATAAAACCATCCTTGTCCAAACAAGAAAAAGAAATAATGTTTCTGCTCATAGGAGGCACAAAATAGCAATTATTTAATTCTAAAACTAATCCTGAAGGCAGAGATAGCTCGCACACGCCTATGGCCAACGCAGCAACCTTTGCTCCATTCCCAACGCGCAGATCTACCTCTCCTTTAGCCAATCTTCTACTTCTCTTTAGATACTGCATATTTCGACAAATATGAGATCCACATCCAGTATCTAATACCCATGATGTAGAGACAGTTAAATTGACATCTACAACAAAAATACCTGGTGGTGGTGGAATCACTATTCCAAGCCTCTTGTCCTCCAGATATTTTGGGCAGTTCCTCCTCCAGTGTCCAGGCTGACTACAGTAGTGACACTCACCTTTAGTCACGGCCTTGGCAATGCCACCAACAGGCTTAAGGGCAGGTTCCTTGGACTTGGCAACTGTCTTGCCTTTGCCCTTGGAGGAAGAGGCAAACCTTTTGCCCTTTCCTTTCTGTGCCATCATTATGGCCTTGCCCTTACCCTTGTTGATTCTCTGTTCAGCCGTCCTCAACATGTTGAGTAAATCTTGCAGTGGTTCCACGATCTCGTTCATGTTATAGTTCATAATGAACTGTCCATAACTCTCGGGCAACGATTGCAACACGAGATCGGTTGCCAACTCTTGGCCGACCGGGAACCCTAGTCGGGCGAGATTCTCCAAGTAACCGATCATTCGGAGTACATGGGGTCCCACTGGGTTCCCTTCTGCCAGATGACATTTGAACAGTGCCTTTGAGACCTCATACCTCTCTACCCTCGCCTGCTCTTGGAAGAGCTGCTTTAGATGTTCGATCATATCGACAGCATTCATGTTTTTGTGTTGCTTCTGAAGCTCAGAAGTCCTGGTGCAAAGCATTAGGCAGGCCGCATCATTAGCGTCATCAACACGATTTTGATACGCCTTTAAAGCAGCAGGTTTTTGGTTCTATGGACCTTCTGGAACATGCTCCTCTATTGCGTACAGTTTCTTCTCTTTCTTGAGAACAATTCTCAAGTTTCTGTACCAATCAAGAAAGTCGATTCCAGAGAGCTTTTCCTTCTCAAGGACAGATCGTAGGGAATGTTGTGAACTCGATGAGTTGTTTGCCATTTGGAATTCTACAAAAGGAAAATACGCAAGTTTTAGTATTTGTGAATTTTGACTATATTTAATAATGGCTAGTTTATCAAATATAGCTCCCACTATTTTTCTACGGATTAATAACCCTCAAGATATTAATGCGGAAAATATCCTTATATTTTCTAGTGGGCCAAGATCCATCTTTCATCTCCTTATGAGCTTGCTTTGGCAAGTCACCCATAATTTGACTACTTTAGGTAGGAACAATTCCAATTGCATCCCATATGCAACTCTTGGTTCAATTGGGCAAATAACTCCTTATTTATCCATCCATATGGATAATCCCAATTGATTGCCTCTAGGTTTCTTAATCAAATTAATAGCCTAGTTGTGTTCAACCTCTTATCTAAACAATTGCACATTGTTATGTGCCATCGCATTCCATCATTATGAACCAAGTCGCCATGCTTTGGCACACACGAACTTGATAAATAATGATGATAATGAGTGTTTAAATAACGAGAAGGCAAGAACACAATATTTGAATTTTGAGGGATTTTAAATTCAATTTTTAATTTTTTTTGTTGATCAATATCAACTAATCTATCTATTTGAGTTTGGGCACAACTCCAAATAATAGATCCGGGTTGTCTAATTATCTTATTATCATAATTGCATGCATCATCCATACACCAATCACACAAATAATAAGACAATAAAATAAACAACCACAAAACAGAAATTAAACGTGATGTGGATATGGCCTTTTCTAGACTAAGATAATTCCAAGCCAATGGAATTATCTATGAACCCTAAAGCAAACACATCTCCATGCGTCTTGATCTTTTGGTCCATCCTTCATAGTCTTGTGGAATGCTCCATGCTCCATGCTCCATCTTTTGTGGCTTCTTTGGCTTTGGGCTCCCTTTTCTTCAATCTTGGCTAACAATCTACTTTATCTAGCACTAGCTAACTTCTATACTAAATAAAATAAATCTCACAAGTTGAGAAAAAAATGGCACGCAGGCCATAAAACCCTTATTAATTATTACAACTAATTGATCAGCTCGCAGGCAATAAAACCAAACCACAAAATTAAACATCCACATCAAACCACATCCTAAGGCCATATCCAATCACCATGCGATTTGCACATAAACAGTTAAAATCCAATTTTAACGCGCTTGGTCAATTTTAATTGATTTTAGGATTTCTAGGGTTAAAACGGTCCATGGGCCCAATAATCAAATTGCCCGGGCCCAATAAGATGAACCACAAGGCCCTAGGGCCGGCCCGGCCCAAATCCCACAAGCCTAGGCCGCGGGTTAGGGCCGCCCGGCCCCTAGGGCGGCCAAGCTTGGGCGGCAAGCAAGAGGGGCGGTCCCCTAGGGGGCCGAACCTCCTTATGGGAGTTGTTTCCAAAACAACTCCCTTGCTTGGTGCCCAAGTTTGGTTGTTTCCTTGTTTTGGAAGAACTCCTTCTTCCCCAAGGATGCCCAAACCCTAGACCTAAGATCCTAAAATTTCTCAAACTCACAAATTCATGCATCCAATGCAAAAATTGGATCTTGTTATGATTAATTATTGACAAATTGCATCCCATGCCTGATTTGTCTTGTTTTACGCGATAAACAATCAAATTAAGGTGTAAAACAACTAAAACGTAACACATAAACCATGTTTATGCTCTACGACATGTGGCTCTGATACCACTGTAGGGTTTTGATTCATGGATGCGCAACGGAAACACAAATAATCATAAAACCATGCAAAACCCTCCAAGGATCACAAGTCAAGAGACATAACGATGGTAAAGGAATAAATCAATAACACACCTTAGGGTTCTCCTTTGATGACTTCAAACGCGAATTATGTCACGTTCTCTATAGTTGATCCACGCCTAGAGTTGATCCTAGATCTCCCAACTCCTTGGTGCTAGCCCGGAAGAGGAAGAGGAAGAAGAAATCACGCAAAACGAGACCCAAAGGAGGGTCTCGGCCTCCTTTGGCCGACGGGGACGGGGCGGCGGCAAGGGGGCGGATCGGGCCTCCTTGTTGCTTGCTCTCTCTCCTTTTGTTCTCTCCCACTCTTGTTATGTTCACTTAATGAGCATAAGTTATGTGGGAAGGAAGGAAGGTCCTTTATATAGTCCAACAACTCCTTGTTAACTACCTAAAGGACTTATTCTAGTCCTACTAGAATTCAATTTAGTCCCTTCCTTGCAAATTAGTCCCTACTAAGTTTGCAAGGGTTTGCAAAGTGATCCTTCTAATTAATTAATCCAATTAATTAATTCCCAAATCTAGTTCAACTCTATGTAGCGTGTGACCCCATAGGTTCTATCTAGTTGGTAGCAACTATTTGCTAATATGGAGCGGTCTCTAGCAAAACATCCAATCTAGCCAACTAATAGAATAGTCATCTTGACAACCTTTGTACAAGTAATTGTCTCATCCCTTTGTCTCTATATCCGGATTGGACACGAGACATACAAGTCACACTCGTATATCCAATCCATAGTTTCTCGATCCATGGGAATAGCCTTATTCGTGCAAATAACATCAATATCCCATATTGATTTATTTGAGTCTGGCCAGACATTCTATAAGCACTATCCCTCGAGTGGCCTAGGATATTTGCTCCCGTTATGTGGGAGGGACAAATCCTTTCTACGTCCACTACGATCTCTAAGCTTGCTTCTTATTGTATCCAGTACACGCCTTTATAACTACCCAGTTACGGTGTAGCGTTTAACGCTACCAAGATCACAATAATCCACAAGTAGAATATCTAGTGACTTCAAGTCTAAGGATGACAATACCATTGCACCACGAGAAGCGCTTGTGACTCAACATAACGTGTATGTAGCCTTCTCGGAGATGGGTCAATCCAGTGCAACATTCCCTAATGCACACCTATGTGTTGGATCGTGATATCTCCATATCAATCCAACCCCATACTAGTCTATAGATGATTGTCCCATTAATCATTATACTTGACTAGGAATATTTAAGATAAACAACACAATTGTAAATCTAAGGACTTCATTATATTAAATATCAAATAAATAATAAATGAATTTCTAGCCACAAATAATGCATACTAAACTAGATTGCCTCTAGGGCATCTATTCCAACAGTCCTGTGCATGGTGCTTTCGAGATGAAGAAGATGAGCAATTTATATAGAGCTCTTGATTATGAGTCAGCCAAAGACTTGGACGCATGTAGATGAGGAAACTTTATGCAGTTAGATCCAACTGAAGTTGTTGAAACACTTGACACCATTTCACGGTGGGAAACTACATGTTTGAACCATCGTCTATCTAGAGCTTCAGTTTTCCAATCAGATTCTATGGAAGGGCTACAGAGAGTAAAGGGGATTTTAGCCGAAATGCACGCTCAAATTTTAATGTTGGTACCACTAGTAAATTCTAAAGTGAAGGATGAAGAACAACACAAGATAAAACTAGTATAGTATTATTCACCCATGGTTCTAGAGGAAGCAACATACCAACTCACAAAAGGTGAGGAAGAAAGAATGGCATGGATTTCACATGATGAATCGACACCTGAACCAATCTCGCTGCCAGTCAAGGCTGTGAAGGAAGCTCCTGAAGAAGGATGCAAAATTACAACTCAAAGTGGAAACACTACCAAAGATCCCCCATATCAAAGTCACGCTAAGGTCGAAGCTACTACCTCTGTTCTCTATCTATCTTCACAGTTTGACTTTTTCTTTCGTAATTGTGTCATTTTGACCCGGTGATTTAGATAGAAAAATGATAAATTTTGTTGGTAATTTTTCCACGGTGTTGTGGAGTAAAGTTTACTCTACAACATCATGCAAATATTATTGAAATATTAAATCGTTTTACTAATCAAATCACCGGAACAAAGTGATCCAGTGAATAGTGGCAAAATAAAAACTGTGAAGATAGATAGAGAACGGAGGAAGTACAAAACTAGCAGAAAAAAAATCACAAAATAAATTCTCGTGCCTGTCGATAATTAAATTACGGTGGTGGACTCGAGTGGGAGGTCGGATGAAGAGGCTATACGAAGATGAAATATTTGAAATCAGGAATACCATTCCCTCATAAAACAAAAAGAAATATGATGAAAGGAAATACAAGCAATTTACCATTCCATTTACTGAGGTAATTGCTCAAATGCCAAGGTACTGAACTTTTTTGAAAGATTTATTATCTAGCCAAGAACACATGGATGATTTAAAAACGGTGGTGGTGTCCAAACAATGAAACACAATTTTAAAACAACCACTGCCACCTAAAATCAAATACCCATGCTCTTTCATTGTTCCAGCAAGAATTGGTGATAAATACAAAGGCCTTGGCCTTTGTGATTTGGAAGCCAACATTAATTTCATGCCAGCGTCTGTCAGAGAAGTTAGGTAAGGAGGAACCCCAACCAACACGTATATACTTGAAAATGGCAGATCGCTCGGTAAAAGTAAATAAAAACATTGCAGAGAATTTGCTAGTTCAAGTGGGTGATGTGGTGATTCCTGCTTATTTCGTGATTTTAGACTTTGGATTTCGACTCCCACGTGCCCAGAATTTCGGGTAGGTCCTTTGTTGCTACAGAAAAGGCATTCCTTCATGTTTCTGAAGGGGAGTTGATAACGGATATTAACGATGAAAAAGTGAGCTTCAATGTGAAACACCATGTTTTGTGTATACGAGTATTTTTGTGATTATAGCACAACTTTGGGGTTAGTTGTAATTGTTTTTAAGTCTTGGGATTGTTTGTGCCTTTTACCTAGCAAGAGTATTGTTTGTGAGTTTTACCTAAACTAGTTGTGTCTTTACCTAAACTAGGGGGTTGTTAGTATCTTTTACCTAAGCTAGGGGTTGCTTATGCCTTTTATTAAAATTTTAACTAATTAACACTAACTTCCTACACAAATTCACATCAAATGTGATTTCCAGATCACATTCAATCGATAATCAAGTCAGAACTCCGTCCAGAAAGTACTCCATATCTCATGCACAAACACCTCTCACCTTACCATCATCACTCTCTCTCACTCCTCTGCAAAATCAGAACACCATCACCATATTTTCACTCATGGACCACCACTCCATCGCTTTATCTCTCCCTCTTGTCTCTATCAGACCCAACCTCCCGCTCAGCCACATCAGCAGCGGGTTACAGCATCAATGGCGAGGCAACCGACCACTGCCCATGCCGCTCCACACCCACGTATCCACCATCTCACCCCTTTTATCTTTCAGTTCCAATGCACGAAGTAGCTGCAACAGTGAAACTGCGTTGTTTTAGTCGAACCAGTTTGCCAGCGGATTCATCCTCCTGGCCTCAGTATTTTCCTTTTCTCCATTTTTTTTTTTTTTTTTTTTTTTTTTTTGTCGTTGTCAATGAACAGGGTCAATTCTGACTCGGTGATTTACAACAATTCGTAGGCTACCAAGAACCCAATGGGGTTTCTTCGTTACCGCCTCTTCATGTCGTCAATTTTTGCCACTCGTTGGATTCAATCTCCTTCACTTGTAAGTTCCGTAATGTTCATCAAATTCAGATTTATCTAGCTTAGTTTTATTATCTTATCGCGCATATATTTTTCTTGAATCCGTTCACTTCATTCACGTTTGTGTTTTATTCTTAAACCCTATTTGTGTAGGTGGTTAAAATTCGCCAAAACAATAGGTTGATTACTATCACATGTTTATGTAGTGGGATGCTAATGCGATGTGTAAACACTGAAGAATTGAATTGGAATAAAAAACGAGACTGAAAAACGTGTTATTTTGTATTCTAGGGCTTTCTAACAATCTGTCCGTCCGCGATAGGGTTAGAATATGTTGCTAGAGCCTAGAATTTTTTCGCTGAAAGTTATGTTTTTGTTGTTAATGTTGTTGGAATTATTATTAAGTAGGGTCTAGTTGATCAAATTAGCTAAAATTTGATAGTTTTGACACTCGTTTTGTAATCTCGACATTAAGTACTTAATTTTCAGAGAGTTCTAATACATGTTAAGTAAAACATAATTTTTTTTAATTAATAATATATGTTGTTACAAATAAAATAGTGTAGTTGCGTGTTAAAAATGAACTGACTAGTAGTATCGTGTCCTTAGTCTAGAACCGTGTAGCGGGTTCACGTGGGAATGTTGGGATTGAATTAGAACCTGAACCCATGTAACGAGCATCATTGCATATCATATTGGATGATACTTGTATTATTAATAAAGTACTGTGTTTTTAATTAGATCATTGGTAAGTTGTAGGCGACGAGTTCTCGGACGAGGGGTACGTCGAGTACTACGAATGAGTTGCAGTAGTTGCTTTTGTTTGAGGTGAGTAAACATGATAGGCCTAGCGTGCCTATCACCCTTCGTGTCAAACGATATTTCACTTCCAATTTCAAAATGCTTTTATGTGTTATGTGCATTGTGTGCCACTGGGATATTTGATTTTTACTTGTCGAACAATTCCTTTGGTAATCTCACAATAATCTAATAATCGATAATAACGTAAAGTTGAAGAGTTGTGTGGAGTCATCACATGGTTTCTATGGGTTTGGTCGTGTTGACCACGGTCACGCGACCCATTTTATTAATCGGTGTGCTGTGCCCCAGATCGCTCCGTGTACTCACCCTTCTGGCCACAAGAAGTCTTAAGGGGGTGTCGACACTTAAGGTCCTGGATGCTTACGAGGTGGTTAGTTCTTCCCCCGTATCCAGAAATTATCAATATGACTTTTTGTTTTTGATGTTTTCTAATGGAGAATGAAAGAATGTGAGATTTTGGAATTTCCTAATGTGCATAATGAACATGACTTGGACAATATTCTTACTATTTTGAGAAATATAAATGAACTTGGAATCCCTCATATTTCTCACAAATGTCAAACTTTACTTCCGATGTGTAAAAGTTATTTGCTACGTGACAATTTGTTTATCTTTCTTAAAATGTGCTTCATCATCATTTTACATGCTTGGGTGTTTATTTTCTAAACATTTATTGCTAATTTTGGAAACCATGGTGTCCTCCTCCTGTTTTTAACCACCACAGGTTTATATGTTGGGAGCTTGGCATAGCAGGGCGCGGTTTAGTCACTTTAGCGAGACATCCCCAAACTCGTACATATTTGTAAGAGGGAATTGGTCTTTTCCATAATCCATATGGAGTTCTATTTGCCTATTTCTTTGATATTATATTGAGAATAGTTGGCACTTTGTAACGCTTCCAACACCCCCCCCCCCCCAAAAAAAAAAATTTATGGGTGTCCAGAACTTAGAAGTAGTGAGTTTAGCATTTCTTTTAAAGTTATATTTTTCCTTTCGGATACGCCGTTTTGTTGATGTGTGTAAGGCACCGAATATTAGTGGATTATTCCACTTTTGCACAAATCTCTTCGAAGGGAGAATCATATTCTCCTCCTCGGTCACTACGTAGGATTTTAATAATTTTGGTAAGTTGGTTTTCTACCTCAGCTTTGTATTTCTTAAACGCATCCAAAGCTCCATTTCGACTATGAAACAAGTATACATAGCAATACTTTGTACAATCGTCGAGTAATGAAATAATGTTTTTTCACCTCTGGTTTGTACAAACTTTAAATCACATATGTTGGTGTGAATTACTTAAAGATGACTATACGTCTTTAAACCAATATGTTTAAATGATTGTCTTTCAGTTTTCCCTCGATGCAAATTTTGCACTTGTGATTTAGATTAATTGCGGTTTTACGAAGAAGGTCCATATTAATTAATTTTCAAATTGATTCGTAGTCTACATGACCAAGTATTTCATGCCACAAATAAGAAGAAGAAGAAGAAGAAGAAGACGACTCAAGTACATAGTTAATAGTTGCATTCTTATTCATAGCCGAGACAAACATTACATTAAGTTTGAACATCCCATCCTTCAAGTAACACCTACCCACTCAATCTCCTCTCTTGGTTAATACACATTTGTCGAATTCAAAAGCTAGTTTGAGTCATTTCTTGCTAAGAACAGAACTAAAGATTAAGTTTTTCCTAATGTCTGGGACATTGAGAACATCATTGAGTATTAGTTTCTTTCTGGAAGTCTTCTTGAGGATCACCACTCCTTTTCCTTTAACGGTGGATGTTACTGAATTCTCCAGGTAAATTTGTTCATCGGTATCAACAATCTCATAGGAAGCAAACATGCTTTCATCCGAACATATATGGCGGGTGACGTTGGTGACCGCCCACCATTCTCTAGGGTTTCCTTTTTCAAGTTTAAATTTTCATAAATCACGGCTGCAAAGTTTCCTCCTTCATCATCATTCTTGGCTTCGGCCATGTGAACTTTAGGCTTCTTGCCTTTGGAGGTCTTTCGCTTCTTTCGGCAGTCCGTGAT
This sequence comes from Linanthus parryae, assembly GCA_023055425.1. Lineage (NCBI taxonomy): Eukaryota > Viridiplantae > Streptophyta > Magnoliopsida > Ericales > Polemoniaceae > Linanthus > Linanthus parryae. The sequence goes on along the minus strand of JALGPY010000001.1, from coordinate 63,102,771 downwards.
CATGTGACCCGTCTTTCCACAATTGCGACACTTTCCCGTGAACATTTTCTTCTTTAATTGAGCTTCCGTTTGAGTTTGTTGGATTCCGAACCTCCCTCCACAATATTTTGTCTAGGCTGATGGCTAGTCGAGGGCCTTTCATCGGCAATCCGATTGCCTTCTTGAATCCTGAGGCGGACAATCAGGTCTTCGTTGTTCACCCCCTTCCTTTTATGTTTTAGGTAGTTCTTGTAGTTTTTCCATGCCGGTGTCAACTTGTGTATCATGACTCCAACGAGAAACTCTTCTGGAAGGATCATATTTTCAGATTGGGTGTTATGAATCACGCATTGGACTTTTTTAACCAACGCCATGATACTTTTGTTGTGTACCATCCTAACTCCAACAAAAATTCCACCAAAACTTTTTGGCTCCTGTATTTTTTGTTTTTTATTTTTTCTCTAGGGATTGCCTAAGTTCCTTAGCGGTCTTTACAGTGGAACTATACAGCTGATTTCCTAGACTATTCAATATATAATTTCTCGCTAAATAATCAGAATGATGCCAAGCATCGCCTGCTAAGACTACCTCTTTGGTCGGATTTTCAGGATGTTTAGGTGCGTCCACCGACAGATATTTTGCAAGGCTTAGGGTGGTAAGATAGAAGTACATCTTTAGTTTCCACCGTTTGAAGTCTTTGAAAGAGAACTTTTCGAGTTTTTCAACCGGATGAGCATTGACTGGTATAGCCGGAGTAATCAGCACTGCCACATTAGTTGTGGCTTTCGTGCTAGTCTCGGTTTGTCCGTCTGCATTTGCTGAACAATAATCAAAATATTGTTTAGATACAGTACGCGAACATACTGTAAATTGGACTACATTACAAAAAATAAATATGTCTGTAAGGAATTTCAGAAACTAACAACAGATTACATAAAATTAAATCTGACTGAAATGTAATTTCAGATTACAGAATTACAGAAATAAAAATCTGGCAATTATACTGATAACTGAAACTGATACAGAAATGAAAATCTGACTGTAAAAAAAATTCTGACTGTAAAATAAAAAGAGCAGGTTAGGGAAATAAAAGAGGACTGTACAAACAAAATATTACATAAACTAAAAACACACTGTAAAAGACAGATTCTATATTCACAAACAGTTCTCAGAATAGAGTCCAATTAATGTCTTACGATTGTTAGAAATGATGACCCGATTTGTTATTGTTCGAAGAAACCAGCATGTGAAGAAGACATAATAAAATAAGAAAATGAATTACAGATAGAGAGACGGCAGAGTGCTGAAACAATATGTTGAAGAACAGTCTCGTGCATTCACAATCTCCGTAAGACAATATTCGCTTGGTACCAATTGGTACTCTGGTTAAAAGTTCTTCCGATGTTGCAGATGAATGATACGGGTCAACCGTATCGATTGGGTCACTTGTATTACTATTGTTAATTAATACCATTTAATTAATTAATTATTTTTAGTAGTTAATTAATTTATTTCATTAGTTTAATTAGTTGTTTATTTAATTAGTTAGTAGACAGATAGGTCGAACTGTCTAGGGTTATTATTTCTATTTAAACATATGTAGTTCATTATTTGATGATGAATCAATAAAAAAGAAAATTTGTGTGTGTTGGGTTAAAAACCCTAGTGTTCGTTTATGTAAAGACTTGATAGTGTCTAGAATTACTATCGTGTTAGGCAAACCCTAACAAATTTGTGCTTTCATTGTCTTTTCGCCACTCAACTAGTGAATCATGACGATAGAAAAACCAATTTCCCCTGCTTTTGGTGAACAATTGTTTGCGGCGTTCGCACGGCTAGAGGCCCGTGTTGATACCCGTATCGGCGATCTTGAGAATCGAATCGGCAATCTTGAGACTCGAATCGCCATGTTGGAAGAACATATCGAACAACCACCATCGCCAGCGGACGTGTCCCAGCAACCGTCGACTGCCCTTGCAACCATTAATGATAGTGGTTGTCGGCCGTCGAAGCCTCAATCGCAGCCCTAGCGGTTCAGGTCCAACAACCTGTTTCCCAACCAACAAACTCGCTGCCACAATAGCTACAGGACTTTTCAGGCCGCTTGAACAACAGCCGCAATCGCCCTGAACCACGCCAACCACCGGCGAGCTCACAGACCCGATTGCACAACCATATCCGCCGGCGCGGGCCTTCGTCCTCCAACCAGTCCGGCCATCAATCGACGACTCCCCAACTTCTGACCACCAAGAGGTCGCGGCTCTGCCACCGCAGTTTCAAGCGATCACGCGGAACCAACATTTAGATCCGCCGCCAAAGTCGTCTTCGCTACCAGCCACAATGCACTAGAGGGAGACCCACACAGAGCAGTCTCCGGAAAGAATTGGCGTGCTACCCGTCTGGTGAATTGTTCTTTGAAAAATACCCTCTATTGACCTCTATGTACTCGTTGACCTTCATTTGAGGTTAACAAGTGCAATTAACTCAAATATAACACAAATTTGAATAGTAAGTAATTCTTTTAAATAATTGGAGTTAGTTTTCCAGAAAAAACATAACTCTCTTTCTCTCTTCTCTCCAACTCACCTCTTGTTTTTCATGGATTATTTCTTCTCTGTAAGTTTTCATGGCTTCCTCCTCCTCTACAAGTGCTTCGACAATTTCATTTGCTTCCATGGCCGCACCCCCATACTGATTCCGTTGCCATCATTTCTCACTTCCGCCGGTCCCGTCGACATCTTCAGTCGTACTGGATTGGGATGAATATATGAGAAAAGAACGAGAGGAGCATATGCGCTTCCTTGTCTCCTTATAACAAAAATCGGAACAAGCCAGGGCAACAATTCGTCCCAGACGAGTATGTGCTCGTCTGGTATTTGTTTGAGACGAGCAAGTGCTCGTCTTGGACGATTTGTAGTTTGACATTTTACTCGTCCCAATAAAAGGTATTAATTATTTTGTTTGATATTTGTTATGCAACAAAGAGTTGGCTTGGTGGAAACACGCATGTGAACTTACTACGCGGTCTATGGTTCGAATCGCGCGGTGGGCATTGCTTTTGCTTTATTTTTTAAAAAACTTTGTCAAAAAATTAAATGACCGCGAGGGGATTCGAACCCTTGCCTAAAGGGAACCAATTCCAACATATAAAGAGTTGGCTTGGTGGAAACACCCGTGTGAACTTACTACGCGGTCTATGGTTCAAATCGCGCTGTGGGAACTGTTTTTGCTTTATTTTTTGAAAAAAATTGTCAAAAAATTAAATGACCAGCGAGTGGATTCGAACCCTTGCCTAAAGGGAACCAATTCCAACATATAAACCGCTGGAGCAAACTGCATAGAGTAACAAATGTGTGCATATTTTATATTTAAAACAATTTAAAGAATGGTATGTAAGACTTTATATTGATAAAATATTTTAAGCTATTGCATTTGTGTATTTTTCCACACCACTCAAAAAATATGTAAAAAAAATCTACCAATTGAAGAAAAATGTAACTATATTTTTTATTTAATATAAAATTGAATCTATGTTTTAAGAATAGATGATATAGTGCCTAAAAAATTACAGCATATATTAGTCTTATATTGAATATAACTTTGTGCATACGTGATGTTATTGATGTTCTGATTTTATTAAATTTATAAGAGATATATATTAAAATACATATTATGCATATGTGAAGATCGATAGTCCGATTGAGTGGTGAGTCAAAATTGATAGTCCAATACGATCGATTAGTAGTTCGATTGAGTTTATTAGTGAAGATCGGTGGTCCAATTATGTGGTGAGTAACAAATGATAGCACGGTTTGATCAATTGGTAGTTCGATTGAGTTCCTTATTGAAGATCGATTGTCCGATTGAGTGTTGAGTCACAATTGATAGTCTGGTGCGATCAATTAGTAGTTTGATTGAGTACATTAGTGAAGATCAGTGGCCCGATTGATAGCCCGATTTGATCAATTGGTAGTACGATTGAGTTCCTTATTGAAGATCAATTTCCGCTTGAGTGGATAGTCACAATTGATAGTCTGATATGATCAATTAGTAGTTCGATTAAGTTCATTAGTGAAGATCGGTGGTCCAATTGAGTGGCGATTAACAATTGATAGCTCGATTTGATCAATTGGTAGTTTGATTGAGTTCCTTATTGAAGATCGATTGTCCGATTGAGTGGTTAGTCACAATTGATACTCCGATACGATCAGTTAGTAGTTCGATTGAGTTTATTAGTGAAGATCTATGGTTCAATTGAGTGGCGAGTAACAATTGATAGCCCGGTTTGATCAATTGGTAGTTCGATTGAGTTCTTTAGTGATTATCGATTGTCCGATTGAGTGGTTAGTCATAATTGATAGTCTGATATGATCAATTATCAGTTCGAATGAGCTCATTAGTGAAGATCGGTGGTCCAATTGAGTGGCGAATAACAATTGATTGCCCGATTTGATCAATTGGTAGTTCGATTGCGTTCCTTATTGAAGATCAATTGCCTGATTGAGTGGTTAGTCACAATTGATAGTCCGATACGATCAATTAGTAGTTCAATTGAGTTTATTAGTGAAGATCGGTGGTTCAATTGAGTGTCGAGTAACAATTGATAACTCGGTTTGATCAATTGGTAGTTCGATTGAGTTCCTTATTGAAGATCGATTGTCCGATTGAGTTGTTAGTCATAATTGATAGTCTGATATGATCGATTAGTAGTTCAATTGAGTTCATTAGTGAAGATCGATGGTCCAATTGAGTGGCGAGTAACAATTGATAGCTCGATTTGATCAATTGGTAGTTCGATTGAGTTCCTTATTGAAGATCGATTGTCCGATTGAGTGGTTAGTCACAATTGATAGCCAGGTTTGATCAATTGGTAGTTCGATTGAGTTCCTTATTTAAGATCGATTGTCCGATTGAGTGGTGAGTCACAATTGATAGTCTGGTGCGATCAATTAGTAGTTTGATTGATTACATTAGTGAAGATCGGTGGTCCGATTGAGTGGGGAGTACCGATTGATAGCCCGATTTGATCAATTGGTAGTACGATTGAGTTCCTTATTGAAGATCAATTGTCCGATTGAGTGGTTAGTCACAATTGATAGTCCGATATGATCAATTAGTAGTTCGATAGAGTTCATTAGTGAAGATCGGTGGTCCAATTGAGTGGCGAGTAACAATTGATAGCTCGATTTGATCAATTGGTAGTTCGATTGAGTTACTTATTGAAGATCGATTGTCCGATTGAGTGGTTAGTCACAATTGATACTCCCATACGATGGATTAGTAGTTCGATTGAGTTTATTAGTGAAGATCGATGGTTCAATTGAGTGGCGAGTAACAATTGATAGCCCGGTTTGATGAATTGGTAGTTCGATTGAGTTCCTTGTTGAAGATCGATTGTCCGATTGAGTGGTTAGTCATAATTGATAGTCCGATACGATCAATTAGTAGTTCGATTGAGTTTATTAGTGAAGATCGGTGGTTCAATTGAGTGTCGAGTAACCATTGATAACCCGATTTGATCAATTGGTAGTTCGATTGAGTTCCTTATTGAAGATCGATTGTTCGATTGAGTGGTTAGTCACAATTGATAGTCCGATATGATCGATTAGTAGTTCGATTGAGTTCATTAGTGAAGATCGATGGTCCAATTGAGTGGCGAGTATCAATTGATAGCTCGATTTGATCAATTGGTAGTTCGATTGAGTTCCTTATTGAAGATCGATTGTCCGATTGAGTGGTTAGTCACAATTGATAGCCGGGTTTGATCAATTGGTAGTTCGATTGAGTTCCTTATTGAAGATCGATTGTCCGATTGAGTGGTGAGTCATAATTGATAGTCTGGTGCGATTAATTATTCGTTTGATTGAGTACATTAGTGAAGATCGGTGGTCCGATTGAGTGGGGAGTACCGATTGATAGCCCGATTTGATCAATTGGTAGTACGATTGAGTTCCTTACTGAAGATCAATTGTGCGATTGAGTGGTTAGTCCCAATTGATAGTCCGATATGATCAATTAGTAGTTCGATTGAGTTCATTAGTGAAGATCGGTGGTCCAATAGAGTGGCGAGTAACAATTGATAGCTCGATTTGATCAATTGGTAGTTCGATTGAGTTACTTATTGAAGATCGATTTTCCGATTGAGTGGTTAGTCACAATTGATAGTCCGATACGATCGATTAGTAGCTCGATTGAGTTTATTAGTGAAGATCGATCGTTCAATTGAGTGGCGAGTAACAACTGATAGCCCGTTTTGATAAATTGGTAGTTCGATTGAGTTCTTTATTTGAAGATCGTTTGTCCGATTGAGTTGTTAGTCATAATTGATAGTCCGATATGATCGATTATTAGTTCGATTGAGTTCATTAGTGAAGATCGGGTGCCAATTGAGTGGAGAGTAACAATTGATAGCCCGATTTGATCAATTGGTAGTTCGATTGAGTTCCTTATTGAAGATCGATTGTCTGATTGAGTGGTTAGTCATAATTGATAGTCCGATATGATCGATTATTAGTTCGATTGAGTTCAAAATGTGAATAATGATGGCTCGATTGAGTGGTGATTTCAACTGATAGTCCAATTTGATCAATTAGTAGTTTGTTTGAGTTCATTAGTGAGTATTGATAGTCCGATTGAGTTCTTAGTCACAATTATTAGTTCGATTGTTCAATTATGATTTAGGGTTTATGGTTACAAGATTTAGGGTCTAAGGTAACATGATTTTGGGTTTAGGATTTAGGGTTACATGATTTTAGGGTTTAGAATTTACATTTAAATAGTTTATTTGCATATTAGGGTTTAGGGGTTTATGGTATACTCGTCTGACCTTACCTTTCCTTAACAAAATATTTTGTATGAGCATTGGCTAGTAGCAACATTAAATATAATTAATTCTCACAAAAAAACCTTCAAGATAATTGGGATGAAGTAACATAGTAACATTTCCCTTTAAAAAATATTCTGTATCCACATAGTAACATTTAATACCCATTTGACATGTTCTGCTCGTCCCAATCACCTGGTTGCTCGTCCCAGTTCACTTGGTTGCTCGTCCCAGTTCACTTAGTTGCTCGCCCCAGTTCACTTGCTCGTCTGGGTTGTCACTGCTCGTCTGGGTTTTTCACTGCTCGTCTCGGTTTTGTCACTGCTCGTCTCAGTTTTTCACTGCTTGTCTCGGTTATCACTGCAATGTTTTTAAAGCAAAAAAAATAATATTTCCAGTTTTTTTGGGTTAATAGCAATATTTACAGTTGGAGTAATGAAAACTTGATTTTTTAGGTTGATGGAGATGGAAAATTGAATGTTTTAAAAAAGAGAAAGAGAGTTGTGTTCAATGAAAAACTGTATGTTTTTAGAGAGAGACGAGTTTGAGGGTTTGTTTTTACTTTTAGGGTTGCATGTCACTGTCAACAAGGGTATCAATGTCATTTAACATTTATTTAAAAAAACTTGGGACCACTTTCTTTCTAACAACTTTGTTACCATGTGTTTTAAAAAGAGGGTATTTTTCAAATGTCAATTCAGCCGAGTGCATTTCTCTAAGAGGAATTCACAGAATGGCATAAATCCAATTCCCCCGCAGTCTCCGGCCGCAAATTTGCTACTGTTCTAACATCAGCTTCCTGAGGGGCAATTGGAAATATACCAGTCTGTGAATTGGTCTTAGAAAAATGCATTCGGGTGAATTGGTCTTTGAAAAATACCATCCTTTTTAAACACTAGTTGTTAGCAGCGTAGTGGGGCCATCTGTCTCTCTCGTCTCCATTCTCTCTCTCTCGTCTCCATCTGCCTCTCGTCTCCAACTGTCTCTCGTCTCCAACTCTCTCTCTCGTCTCCATCTCTCTCTCTCGTCTCCACCTGTCTCTCGTCTCCAACTCTCTCTCTCGTCTCCAATCTCGTCTCCAACTCTCTCTCTCGTCTCCATCTCTCTCTCTCGTCTCCAACTGTCTCTCGTCTCCAACTCTCTCTCTCGTCTCCAATCTCGTCTCCAACTCTCTCTCTCGTCTGCATCTCTCTCTCTCTCTCGTATCCAAACACAATAGTTTTTTTTTGATAGAAAAGGCCACCATTATATTAAAACAAAACTGGGTTGATCACTCCCACTACTAAGATCATTACAAAACTGCACCAAAGAGACATCAATCTCTCCTAACACCCTATTACATTTGACCCACTCAACTAGTTTATGTGCTCTGGCATTTAACTCTCTGGGTACATAATTAATTGAACTAGAGAAATTTTTTAACAAGGCTGAACAGGCAGAGGCTCTGGTCCTCCAATTCCAACGGCCAGCAACATTGTTTTTGATTGCATTTACTATCACTTGAGCATCAGTTTCCACAGAAGCCTTAAACCAACCTTTCCAAACACAATAGTTAAATACTCTAAAAACAAACCCTAAAAACGCGTACTCTCTCTCTCCAACATTGAATTGTTTCTATCTACCTCAACCTACCAAGTACAGTTGAATTTACTCCAACTGTAAACTTTATGAATGTATACCTTAAACTCCTCAAGAATATGGCTCATTTTTCACTCTCATTGGCTCCAGTTCTCCCATAGAAGTATCCCATTTGTCTGTACAAGTCTCTCTCTTTCCTCACTTTTGTTCTTCAGCTACGGTAAAAACTTAAACTCTCATCTCTGCATGTTTGTCCTTATTATATGTTGATCACAGTACTCTGAAATGTATGGTATTCTCATTTATTTACTTTCATCCTTCCAATATGTTCATCACATTTTCTAGAATGTAGGTTACGTTTGTTATATTTCTGCTCTGTTCTTCATTATTATTGGTTTGATGTGTGTTGTTGTATGTGGAGAGACTGGGACGAGTATATTCATCGTCTCTGTCTTCTCATAAGACTGAGACGTGATCTATGCTCGTACCAGTCTTCCCCATGCACAACTGGGAAGAGCAAGACCTGCCAAACTGGGACGAGAAATCTCTCGTCTGGCATTCAAATCACAGACGAGGACTCGTCCCGGTCTGTCATTTGATAGACTCGTGGGACGAGTAATCTCTCGTCCCAGTCTGGGGTGTGATAGACTCGTACGAGTACGATACCCAAAGATGACAAGACAGGGACGACAGAGACGAGCATACCCTAAACCCTGAAATCCTCTCTTATCATGAAAAAATGGTATTCAATATTAAAAATGTAAATTGTAAGTCCTAAACCATATAATCATGTAATCTAAACTATAAACTCAAAATCCTACAATCATCATATCTTAATCATGTAATGCCTAAACCTTATACATACCATTAAACCAACTAACATCATCCCAAAATCGTACATGTGTAGACACTAAACACTATAACCAACTGAGTATCATTCCTATAGACACTAAAGATGTTAATTGTAAGTCCTAAACCATATAATCATGTAATCTAAACTATAAACTCAAAATCCTACAATCATCATATCTTAATCATGTAATGCCTAAACCTTATACATACCACTAAACCAACTAACATCCTCCCAAAATCCTACATTTGTAGACACTAAACACTATAACCAACTAAGTATCATTCCTATAGCCACTAAAGATGTTAATTGTAAGTCCTAAACAATAATAATACTAAACATGAATCCCTAAATCACAGAACATCCAAGCATTTTAAGTAAACCCTAAGATTGTACACCTAAGACTGGGACGAGTATACTCTCGTCCCAGTTGTAAATACAGGGACGAGTATACTCTCGTCCCAGTTGTAAATACAGGGACGAACATATTCTCGTCCCAGTTGTAAATACAGGGACGAGTATTCTCTCGTCCCAGTTGGGAATACTAGGACGAGCGTTTCCTCGTCCCATTATTAAAATAAATATGTTGTATGAGCTGGTGGTGGCCCCTCTCCTTCCTGAAAAAAGTACAGAAATTCTGTTACCCATCAGAAAACTTTTTTCTTTGTTTGACCAAACCCTAATTTCATCCAAACCCTAAAATCGCTCTCTCTCTTTCTACTATCCGAATCCTAAACCCTAAAATCATTCTCTCTCTTTCTACTATCCGAACCCTAAACCCTAAAATCATTCTCTCTCTTGACATGTAGAAATGGTGAGAAAATTGATGTTCCGTGCTGTTTGGAATGGTGAATGGACGCGTGCCGAAGGTAGACACATATACATAGGTCATGCAGTGAAGAATGCAGTATTCAAGATAATTCAAGGCATTACCGTGGAATCTTTGGAGCACGAAGTTTCGGTCAGAATGGATACAAATTGTCCGCCTACCAAAAAGGTTGTCTTATCTTATCATTTCCAATTTCCAGATGCTAACCTGATCGAGCCTAATGTCCTCACTAAAGATTTAGAAATCAAAGATATCTTTGATACTACGGAAAAGGGATCTATTGTAACCATGTACGTCACGTTAAAGGATTTGGTGGATCAACCATACGTTAATGCTGATGTTGCTGACGAGGATGTGATGGATCAAACTGAAACCCCTTACAATCAGTTGGTTCCTTTGAGCCCCCCCCTTACATACCGCGAGGATTACTTTCAGGGTATAGAGATACTCGCCGAGGATCGTGACGAAGACAGGGTAGCATATAACGCAATGGATCCCACTCCGTCTCCGGTTCACTGTAACGACATTGCGCAATTAGCTGACAAAGTTATGGTTGCCACTAATGAGGCAATGGGGCAAAATAATCTTGCATTGGCAACTGTTGCGGTAGATTGTACAGAGAGTCGTGGACAGACTGGTGTGGGAAGGCTAGACGGTCTGGAAATAGAGATGAAAGGTTTGTATACTGGGAGGGCGTTGTCCCACCATATCAGAACGGTTGCAGGTTCGAAGAGATGGACTTTTTACGTATATAAGCGAGACGAGACTCGTATTATACTGCGGTGCTTGAATCGGGAATGCAAATGGATGCTTGGGGCTTACAAGCAAAAAGATTCCGTGCACTACCAGGTGAAGAAACATAACCCCATTCATACATGTACGGCATGCAGCGTAGATGGGAAGCACCGTAACATTAATAGCGAAGTGATCGCGCAGGAATTGCTGGGAATGATGGGCCAATCAAAAAAGACACCCACAATCAATGAAGTACAGAACATCGCCTTAAAAATGGGAAGTATAATATCGTACTGGCCGGCATGGTATGCACGTCAAAGGGCCAAACAGATGATCCAGGGTACTCGTGCTCAAAATTACGCTGATCTTCCCGTGTTCATGGCATTATGTGAAATTCTGAACCCCGGTACTAAATGGGATATGGGAGTGGACGAAGGTGGTGTTTTCTTGTACTGTTTCCTTGAGTTCGCGGCACAAATTCAGGGGATACCGTATATGCGACCAGTAATTGTCATCGACATGTCGCACATGAAGAAGGAACCCCTGCAACTGGTCGTATGCACAATGGTTGATAGCCAGAAACAGTGCTATCCCATTGCATGGGGACTAGTGGACAATGAAGACACCGCTGCATGGACTTGGTTCTTAAACAGACTAAGGTTAATTGTCCAGGATCATGACGAGTTAACGTTCGTTTCAGATCGGCACCGGGCTATCATCAATTCAGTCAAGGCCGTGTACCCCTTATCCAACCACGTCCACTGCTATTACCATTTGAAAATGAACGCTCTGAAGCATTACAAAACACAAAAGTGGGTGTCTCATTACCACAGTGCGACCTACACATTTGATAAGGACGCGTGTGAGTCACATCTGATAGACATGGGTATTGAGTGCGACAAAGTAAACAGCGTTAAAGACAAGACCGTCGAACGTTACTTACGGGATGCCGGTCTAGAGAAATGGGCAAGGTCCCATTGTAAAACAGCACGGTTTGAGATGCTTACATCCAACTATGCTGAGTCCATTAACTCGTGCCTGCTGCCGACCAGGTCTGACAAAGCTCTTACAATGTTCTCCCAAATATGCGATCATCAGAGCGAGTGGCACCTTAAAAAACGAAACCTCGGCTTTGACATGGGCAACACCCACCTGACTGCGAAAATGGAGAAAAGAATGTTGAGTCGTTCTATAAAGTGTATAGATTTTCGCGTGCGACCAATTTCAGAGTCTCTGTATGAAGTCCGCGGTAATCATCTGAAAACTCATATCGTGGAATTCAAACCTGGACATTGCCTCGGAACCTGCACGTGCGGCAAATACCTACAGATGTGGTTCCCGTGTGTACATGCGTGTGCTTGTGCAAAAGAACTCAGAAAACTTGGCCGTTACAATGCCGACCATGATATGAAGGTCATGTACGACCACACTAGCAGGTTCTATTCACTGGAAAACTACCATCTGGCTTATGCAGGTACAATTAAGACTCCTCCCAACCCAGCAACGTGGACCAGCGAAGTCACAATCGAAGTACCTGCACACATAAGAAACATTCGCCCACTTCCACCGAAGAAAGTTGTAGCAGTTGGGAGGGACAAGGAGAAAAGACACAAGCCAATGGTCGAAACCGTTCGTGAAAAAAAGCGAGGAACGGGAACGTACGGATGTAGCCATTGCCATGTAAAAGGGCACACCAGAAAGATTTGCCCTCAATTGAAAAATTAATGTTGTGATAGAAGCCGTTGTTCTTCGTTCTTTGTAATGTAATTATTAGTTCGCAACCTCTTTTGATGATTGCGCAAACAATATATCTGTTGTTTCGATCAATTATTGTGTTTTTTAATTTGAATATGCATTTTATTACATAAATAAACAATATATCTTTTTCTTGTGTTTTTTAATATGAATATGCATTTTAATACATAAATAAACAATATATCTTTTTCTTGTGTTTTTTAATATGAATATGCATTTTAATACATAAATAAACAAAATATCTTTTATTTCGATCAATTCTTGTGTTTTTTAATATGAATCTGCATTTTAATACATAGATAAACAATTTCTTTTTTAAATTTATTTAATATGAATATGCATTTCTTACAAAAAACTGTTACGTATTTCAACAATGTTATTATTACAAACCTTCTAGAAAACATACATGCATGTTTTCTAGAAAATGTAATTATACCCGGCACATGAACCAAAATCTCTCTCCGTCTCTTCATCTACCCAGGAAGCACTACAAAAGCCACTCTTCTCTCCAAAACTCACCACATTCTGAAATGGCAAAGAAGAAGATACCAAAGGAGTGGGACGAGGACAAGGAGGAGGAGGATACTGAAAGGTCCGAGGACGAGGACGAGGACGAGGAAGAGGATGAGGATGAAGAGGAAGACAGTGACAGTGAAACTGACCGTGAACAATCCTATTTCCGGGCAAAAAGGGGATCTGAAACTACTCAGTACAGTGACGATGAAGACGAGGAAGATGATGACGACTCCGTGGATTGGCCGCCATCTCCGCCATGGACGCCGAAGAAAAGAAACAGAGACGACGACAGCAGTGAAGAAGAAGATCCGGAGCTCTGGCCTCGCAATCCCAAGAAACCCAAAAAATGTAATTTTCGTCATGTTTTTAAGTTTTTAATGTAATGAACTTCCTTGTTTCTCAACTGGTTCATGTTTGGTTATGTATTCGTACTTTTATCTGAACTGGTTCATGTTTTGATTATGTATTCGTACTTTTTTCTGGAAAAAACACAGTTTCTGTGTTAGACGAGCAGTTTCTCGTCCCAGTTTGTATTGCTCGTCTCAGTATCAGTGTGGCAATATACTTAGACGAGCAGAACTCTCGTCTCAGTATATTGCCACACTGAGACGAGCAATACAAACTGGGACGAGAAACAACTGGGACGAGAAACAACTGGGACGATGATGTGTATAGGTTTGTTTAAAAATTTGCCTAATTAAGTGTTAATTTAGTTGATTAAATTGTGTAACCCACGCGTGGGTTACACACGCCAAACATAAGTGAGAGACGGGTATTTTTCAAAGACCAATTCACCAGACGGGTAGGACGCCAATTCTTTCGCTTCCTGACTTCCCAACTCCTCCCAAGCCACCGGACCCCTCCGAGCATCTCCCGACGATCTTCCCAACGCCGAAGAGCCAGCAACAACCACGCTCACAGCTAGCACAGCTTATCACTCCGGAAAAACCAACAGATCTGAAGCCACATACAACATCTTTGTCGCCGACCAAGCAGCTGCTAAAGGTCTCCACCACTGTTCCAGGCCACGACGACCTTCGTCCGGTTTCCCCACCATCTCAGGCGCCACCACTACCTGTTCTTGTGGAATTCATCGTCCAGTAGTTGCCGCCTGCACCCACGTGATCTTCTTCGCCGGTAATTGCACATAGGCTTTCTCCAATTGGGCCAAACTCCATATCTGGGCTCTCCTCTCATATTGGGCCTATTTCTCCTTTTGGCTACTCAAGTGTTACTACTATGGGTAAGCCCTCTAATGGTGGTTCATCAGCTAATGTGGGCCAGCGCATAACCACCTATGGGCCACACGATGTCCATCCACCAGGTCATAAAACACAATCCAACAGCTATTATCGCCCCCTAACCCACCAATTGTTTCGGGTATCAACCCGCTTACTTGGACTGTCAAAGTACACGCGTACTATAACGTTTTGAAGATCCCTACAGTCGAGAGGCTCAATTGGGTTGCATAATTGTTGACGCGAGAAGCAGCTCGTTGGTTTCAGTGGAAGAGAAAAGAAATATATTTTTCACAACATGGGACACTTTCTTAGATGAGGTCGAAGAACGCTTTCAACGACCATATTATTATCAACCGTCTCACCTTGCGGACAAGGTGAATCTCAACGGGAGAGGGGTTGATACGGGTCAACCGTATCGTACGGGACACTCGTATTACTATCGTTAATTAATATCACTTAATTAATTAATTAATTAATTATTGTTCGTAGTTAGTTTATTTATTTCATTAGTTTAATTAGTTGTTTATTTAATTAGTTAGTAGACTGGGCCGAGCCCGTTATGTCAAACTGTCTTGGGTTAGTATTTCTGTTTAAACAGATGTAGTTTCATTATTTGATAATGAATCAATCAAAGAAGAAAATGTGTGTGTTGGGTTAAAAACCCTAGTGTTCGTGTATGTGGAGACTTGATAGTGTCTAGAATTACTACTGTGTTAGGTAAACCCTAACAATGAAGCACCGCTACAACAACCAACAAACATAATAGCAGTAGAGAATTTGTGGAGAGCTCTTTATAGCAGATGAATTCAGAATGAATTTTCTGAGAGATGGACAAAACTATTATAACGGTTGTAACTCGGTTCAGTAAATTAACAGAACAAAACCGGATTAATTTATGTTCATTTTAGTCCAGAGTAAAGCCCAACAACAAAATCCCAAGCCCAAGCCCACACCACGTCCTGTGCCGAGCCGGACGAACGGCGGTCGTCTCCCTGCAATAAATTGCTACGCTCAAATGACGTATCGTTTAGTGCTAAGGTTCGAGTAGATAAACACTCAAATCCTCTCTTCCTCATGTTGTGAGATGATTTCTTTTGGAAACATAAACCCAAACATGAACTCCCATCTTCAAAGGCTTATTGATCATTCATTTTTAATAGTTTTCGACGAATGAGTTACCGAAACGACCACCAAATTGCCCATTATACGATGGTACAATTGGTGTTCTTAATTCTCGGATGATCCGGGTTAAAATTGAGCTGAAAGTCGGGCACAAACTGAAAGACCATTATTTCCAACACGGACCTTTACTGAGAGTTCTTTGACTCGAAAGCTTACCTTGATCAAATCAATGGCCTCATTTCAGCCAATCAGCATGAGGAAAAAATTTCACCTACCTTCAGCAAACTAGCAAAAACTCAATAGGATGATTGAAATGACATGTTTACTCTATCTATGCACATATTTATTATGGTGTGGTTTTCAGATGAAAAACACATAAACCATCTGGACCTTTTTTTGATGAAGATACTAAGGGCCAGTTTGGGAATGCTCCTGCTCCCAGCACAACTGCTTTCCCACAACAGAAACAATTTTAGTGTGTTTGGTAAAAATAAAATTTCTGTTTTTCCGGACAGTTTCTGTTGTCCCACAACAGTTTTCAGAAAGCAAGCGGGGAGATGCATTTTCAGAAAGTGCTTTTGATTAATTTATCTATAACCGATTTTAACTTTACAATTTTTTAAAATATCAATAGTTATTTTTACAGAAATGGCATGTGTCATATATTTTTTTTTTTCATTTTACACTCACAGCAAGTTCATAGTTGAATTTACCAACACAAAAAATACTATATCAATATTTCACAGCAGCTTTTACGTTATATACCAAACAACATTTTATTAAAAATTCACAGCAGCTTTTCAACCGTGTTTTCATACAACATTCCTAAATTAGCCCTAAGCCATATGGTAATCCCCGCACCATTCTGGTAACTCTGAACATTCCAGAATCACTGTTTTACAGATTTCCAATATCCATGTCCTTTTCCATATAGCAAAAGACTACCAAGATTCAATTATTTCGCTTGCCCCCTCTGTTGGTAATGTTTTAAAAATTAATTTAAGCAATTTCGTGGGAAAGGAGTTAGAAAAAGTTGGGGAGTGGTGCGAACACGGGAACCTCTATTTAAATTCCACCTATTATTGTTTACATTATCTATTGTTTTCTGAAAACTACAAATATCACGACCATAAGAACAAAGTTAATCAGTACTGTATTAGTTTTTCTTTTTCCTTTTTTTTTTCAGAAAAGGAAGCATTTTCATTCATAAAAATAACCACGAAGGATACAACAGAACCATACAAAGGAGCAAAACTCAAAGCTCAAAGACACAAGCTTACAATCATCCACAATTGGAGCAATACAAGAAGAAATCCTGCTGATTTTAGAATTGATAGCCTCAATAGAGATTTTGAAGTCTGAATGCACTATGATCCTCTTCAAGCCTTTAGAAGATGCCACTAAAAGAGCATGCCTGATACCCGTAATCTCAAGCTGTAAAGGATCAGTGATACCATCTATTACTTTTGACAATTGTTCTCTGGAAAAACCATTAACATCATGAAATAAAACTCCAAAGCTACCAGCAAAGAATTTACAGCAAAGCTTCTCCTAAGATGAGGTTGACCGACTTATGTTCAAATGGTCTTCTTTTCCAAGGTTAAGCCATTGCCTTGCATCGCCTTGTCCTTTATATACAGATAAACGAGAAATTTTTGTTTGCTCTAAGAGTAAATATGACGTGGTATTATAATCCATACACCACATGACACACAGATAAGAAAGAGATTGAGTGGGAGACAAAAAATAGTGAATTGCCTACATGTACTGACATTGCGTCTACTGTATGGATTAGAATACCACGTCAAATTTACTCTTGGAGCAAGCAAGATAAACATATAGATATATACGTACTATGAAAAGAATTGGGGCAAAAATTATTTCCTATCTATAAAGTCGATTTATTTTCATAATGCTTTACAATATTTTTTTGGGTAATTTACAGAAAGTACCCTCGTGTTATGGTAATTAGGCAGAGGCCACCCTCACTATTTGTTAATTGACAGGGAATGCCCTTATTTTGGGCGGAGGGTAACGGAGAGAGTCAAAATACAATTTTACCCTCATGATCAATATAATATTTTCTCTGCATAAAATACGAAAAGACTATACCCCTGGCTATATTCAACAATTGAAGACCTACTCGGTCAATTGTTCAATTGAACTGTTGTAGAGAGAGAAGAGCGACAATCCTGAGTGAAATATCAAGGGGATAAAACAGAATCGAAGACCTACTCGGTCATCTATGGAGCGAACGGTGCACGAGATTGAACTTTCTGGCGGAATCGTACCCGAAGAAGGTATTTCTCTAATGAGAGACATTTTGTTGATCTGTCCATTATACAGATTTTGGAGTTATAACTACTCGCAAATGATTGATGTTTAAGGGCTATAGATGCATGGGGTGTGGAACTCTATAGATGGGGTGCTGGAGCCAACAATTGAACGCCTGACACCATTGCGAAGCCTGTGAGGGCTCAATCGATGAAGGTATGTGAGTTATCTCGCTGCCGGTGTCGATTGCCTGTTCATTGAATTAGATATGGTTTATGTGTTTGCTGTTCTAGGGTTCATCTTCTACGAAATTGGGGCTTCCTACTTTCATACTAATTATATAGGTTTCTAATTTGTTCAGACATTATAAATTTCTTCGGATTCATGTTATGCACTGTAAGTTCACGTAACCAGAGAGAGAAAGAATGTAGATCAATATTGGTTTCTTAGATCTGAGATTGTCTTAGAGTTGTGTGTGAGTTCCTATGTTGAACCATCATGATCCTTGTTTTTCATGCTACAGAGTTTAAGGAGAAAGCTTGTTTTTCTTGTATTAATTTTGCAATATTCCAACTGTTGAATTGCTCCTTGTTTTTTACTTTGAGGAACTGAAGGCATGTCGACACAGAGTCTAGGATGCTTCCCGTGTTTCATTGTTTTCTCTACAGAGTCTAGGATGCTTCACAGCAGTCGTGTAACCCGGATTACTACGCAATAGTCTACCTTGTGGGAGAGCAAATCCACATAATGATTATATCCCACACCGGATATCATTTCGTGCATGTCTTACATACACAGTCCATTGTAAGCAAGAAGCTAGCATGTAGTATGGCAAATACAGGAATTCGAAAGAATAAGAACAATGAATCCTTATTTACTTTTGCTTCTCAATATTTTTTCCTAATAATCTTCAGTTCTGCCTATGTCTGCAGCAGAGGGAAATAACCAAAGTACCAAACATTTGTCTACTAACCTCCTTTCCTAACAGTAGTTTCTTATGCACATCAGGTTGTGTAGTTGACTGTATCATACATGAAATTTGTTAATATTTGGTTAGATTATCTTCCAACGTGATAAGATCACCTTGCAACTTGTAGTAAATTTGAATAAAAATCTCAAATATTGATACTTCAGTGAAGTACGACAATATCAACTTTGATTGCACAGTGATCTCACTTTATTTGGTTCATTGAACTAGATAACCATTAGGTTAAATTTGTAACCAAAATATGAATGTCTCTGACTCTCTGTCGACTTTCTGCCTCCTGAGTTGTAGACTGTGGATCAGCTATTTGGGTTATATATACCACCTGGCATCACCCATTTACAAGCCATATTGTCGGTGGTTTTTCACACGTTAGATGTGTATTTACTGAAATTGGTAGGTACTAGTAAATTTTATGTCAATATTCAGTTGTACCTTGAATGTTTTTACATTGGATGCTTTTCGTCATCTAGTGAATTTTGTTTTGCAGGATTTCATGATTTGAGTAATGCATTTTGGGCTTGTTGGTGGTATGATAGAGTTCAGTGCGTGCACAAGCGACCATTGGCGGTTCATGGTGGCAACCCCGTGTGCCAAATTGGCACAGCCTGCACCGAACAAGGCTAAACACGGCCCGAGCACGGGGTGAGTTTGGTAGAATGGGTTTTGGTGGAAAAACTGGTTTTTAGATTGTGGTGGAATTTTGTTGGTTTTTTTTGGAGATTCTGTTTAAACCAGTGTGTTTGGTGATGGTTTTTAATCTAGATTAAAAATTGGAGAAATGTGTTTGGTAGTTGTTTTTAAACTAGAAGCAGTAGATTAAATGACAAATATGCCCTCCACTTATATTTTCTTTATAGATCCACGAAGAACAAATTTAAGTGAAAAAGTTAACTATTTTATGAGTGTCAACAATTTAATGAAAGTTCACAAATCGAAGAACAAATAAGCAGTATTGTAACATTCCAAAAATATATATTTTTTTACTTGAATTCAAAAAAAATTAATAATTTCATGAAATTTCGATCACGCCAAAATTTAAGACTTGTTGTTTCATGAAATAGAAGTATGAGCATAAAGTGGGATAGAAACTATTACATAAATTTGATAAGAGAATGACTTAGGATAATTTTGGAAATATAAAGAAAGTGTGAGGGCAATATAGGGTGTGCTCAAAATAGAAATAAACTGAAAATAAACCACCAAAATATGATTTTTTTTCTCCATGCCAAAAGTTAAAAAAAATCTAGTTTTAAAACTGGATTTTAAACCATTCAAAACAAACACAATAAATAAACAATCTAGTGGAAAAATCAAAAACTAAAAAAAAACCAATCTAACAAACGGACCCACGGTCCGCTCCAGCCCGTCCTTAACACGGCATGGCCCGGCCCGCTCTCACCATGATTGGCGGTGGAAACACTTACTACGTCTTAATAATGACCATGAGTTTTTGTTTAAGAGAACTTGTCCTAACTAGATAGTTGAACTGGATAAGGTAGAATATGTCTTAGCTAGCTTGTAAAAATGGACAAAATATGGTGGAATATGACGCTAATTTATTTTTGATCTTAAACTCTAACGCACTTTATTTTATTTTTTATTTTTTTAAACTCACCTAGTTATTATGCTCAACTCCAATGCATTTTATAGTTGGCTCCTTGCTCATGTATATGATTTTGTACAAAACTTTTGTTGTAATAAACTTGGTTCAATCTTTTTTGAGTAGGTTGTGATTGTATACTAATGAAAAAGGGGAGCTTGTCAATGGCTTTGTAAGGAGGAGAATCATTGAATTGATTTTCTTTGTAAAATTTCACTCGCTGATGCTGTTTCTAAAATCACAATAGAGAGAGAGATGTATGAAAATTGGAGGAAAAGGATGGGAATTTTGTTGGGCATATTCCTTTCGAAAGTCCAACTTTCAGTGAGTAATGTTGTTAATAAAGCTATTAAGTATGGGCAAAAATGGCAATTGGCAATGTGGACGGCTAAAATGGGCACGAATTACACACCCATCAGTGGCCCCTCTGTCCAAATCACCTTTTCTTAACGGTAGTTAACGGAGGGGTACTTATGGTAATTATTTAGGCAAAAATTAAGAGTGTTTCTTGTTAATTCATAAACAGTAAGGGTATATTCTGTCTATTTACCATAACTCGAGGGTGGTATGTGTAAATTACCCTATTTTTTTGAATTACATCATAGCCGGGTTCGAACTCGGGACCTCATGCAGGGGCTTCAAACGCTCTACCACTAAGCTATCACCAATTTAAAAATCTATTCTATAAAACACAATTGTTTAACTAACTTCTGATTTTTCAGCCATTAGATTAAATTAAATCATCTCAGCCCTTAGATCTCACATACCACCCACTTAACTACCCACTAATTAACTATCCACTTAACTACCCACTACTAGAAAATTTACCGTCTCTCTCGGATTAATTTACATAATTATCAAAAGTGTGTAAGAACATGACTTGATGGATATCATATAAAATTACCGGAAACGTCATTTTTATCTTTTCCTCCAGCAAAATCGATTATGAAACGTGTTTTTTGGATATCGCCCTCGGACACGGGCAATCCCCTAATACTTTACAAATTGGGTCAACGAGTTTTAGTTACAATACACGCATTGACATATTGTGTATTTGTCACATTACCAGAAAAAATGACACTGCTCTTCAGGATATATGGTTGAAATTTATTAATTTAAAAATACTATAGAATTTCAACAATCTAAAGAAAATGGAACACTATTTAATTCGAATCTGGTAACCCCCAGCTCATAGGCTCAAACTCAACACATACATACCAGTGCATTTTTGCTAAAAAATACTGTATAATCAGACCAAACAGAAGGTTTTTTGAGTAATTTGGAGACCAGATTCAACGTCTTGACATGGTAAAGAACAAGAAGCCCTAAATCTCCATTAGAGATCCAAACAAGAAGATGAACAGAAAACAAGAGAGAGAAAGAGATGAAGAGAGGGAAATATTCTGCAAAATTATTATTGATTGTGTAACTAATTTCAGGAGTGTAGTTACATATATATGTTATTAACTTTTCTCTAATTACAAATTAACCCCAGTAGTTTATCATAACATCATAACATACCCTATGTACTCTACAACTCCCCTCAAGCTAATTGTTGGAACAACATGAAGCTTGTCAATAAGATGAAGAAATTTGGGAGAGTCCAAAGCCTTGGTAAGCACATCTGCCAGCAGAGAAGCTGTGTGAACATAAGCAAGCTGAAGACGACCAGAAATGACTTGTTTCCTAATGAAGTGGAAATAAACTTCAATATGTTTAGTTTTTGCATGTAAAACTAGGTTATTCGCCAATGCTAGAGCAGACTGATAATCATAGAATAAGAGAGGAGGAGGAGCAAATGTCATTCCAAGATCCTTAAACAAAAAACTTAAACCATTTCGTTTCACAGGAAAGGCAAGAGCTCTGTACTCTTTCTCTCAGGAAGACCTGGAAACTGTGCTTTTTCTCTTAGAAACCCAAGTAATGAGATTAGTGCCTAAGAACACACAATACCCAGTTGTGGATCTTCTAGTAAGCTGATCTCCTGCCCAATCTGCATTAGCATACCCCACAACAGTTGAAGGACATGTAGTAAACTGTAAGCCAGAAGTAAAAGAACCCTTGACATTTTTTAAATTTCTCATGAGTTGATGGAAATGCGGCAAAGTAGGTTGATGCATATGTTGACAAATACTTTTAATTGCAAATTGCAAGTCTGGTCTGGTCACAGTGAGATACTGTAACCCCTCTACAATGCTTCTGAACCATGTGACATCAGAAAAGAGAGTAGAATCACCAGAAAAACTAACTGGTTTAGTAGGCACAGTTGTGCTGCAAGGTTACAATCTTGCATCCCAGCTCTAATTAACAAATCATCAGCTGACAAATGAAGACCAGAAGCTCTAAAAGTCACCTGAATGCCCTGAAAGTAAGACAATGTACCCAAATCCTTCATTACGAACTTGGTCTTCATATGAGTGATAAGAGACATAACAAAAAAATCTGAAGAGCCTGTGAGTATAATATCATCTACATACACCAGAACCACCAAAAATACCCCCTGCTGATTAAAAACAAACATTGAAGAATCACCCCAGCAAGACTTGAACTCAACAAATAAGAGCTTAACATAGTAAACCAAGCTCTAGGAGCTTGTTTGAGCCCATAGAGAGATTTTTGAAGCTTGCAAACAAAATGAGGATAAGTAGGATGTTAAAACCCCTGTGGCTGCAATATATAGTCTTCTTCATTTAAAGAACCATGAAGAATGCATTAGACACATCTAATTTCCTAAGAGCCCACTTATTTTTCAAAGCCAGAGAAATGACTATTATGATAGTTTGTGGTTTCACCACTGGACTAACAGTTTCTCCATAGTCAATACCAAAGTGTTGGTGGTAGCCTTTAGCCCCTAATCTAGCTTTGTACCTAGCAACAGTCCCATCTGAGTTTTTTGACTTTATAAACCCATTTATTGCCAGTGAATTTCCTATGAGGCTATGAGGAGGTAAAGGGACAAACACCCAAGTGTGTTGTTGAAGAAGAGCAGAGAACTCCTCTTTCATAGCATCCAACCATTTTGGATCTTTGTAGGCCACAAAAAAATGATTCAATTTCAAGATCAGCATTAGTAACACCAACATTAACATATCTAGGATTTGGTCTAGATATACCATGTTTAGATCTAGTAACCATTGGATGATGATGAGTAGAAGTATGAGAAGTATTGGAGTCAGTGGAAGATGAGGACGAGGAAGAGGAGGAAGGAGAAGGTTGTTGTGATGGAGGAGGAGGTGTGATAGGAACAATTGGAGGTGAAATAGAACCAGTAGAAGTTTAAAAATTGGTGTCATAAAATCGCAAGAGGTAGTGTATGAGGTAGGTTTGAAAGAAGCATTAGAACGCAATGAAGAGAAGGGCAATTGTGTTTCATCAAAGAGAACATGCCTAGACAGATAAATGACTTTAGTGGCAGGGTCAAAACACCTATAGCCTTAGGTGTTAGGACAATACCGTAGGGTTTTGATACGTATTACGCAGCGGAAATACAATAAATAAATTCCATTCAAGACCCTCCATGAAATCGCATGACAAGCATCATAACGCTAGTAAGGGAAAAACATTGTGTACTTTGTTTTCCTGACAGATCACGATACGCGGAATTGTGTCCACGTCTCTACAAGTATTCACACCTAGGATTGCTAGTTGGAATCACCTTCACGTATTGTGCTAGCTACGTTGAAGAGGGAGGAGAAAGAATCACGCAAGACGGAGCCAGGCCGAACCACCAAGGAGGCCGACGGGCTGAGGAGACCGACGGATTGGGGGGGGGGGGGGGGGACGGCTCCTCTTGGGGCTTTTCTCTCCTTTATCTCTTATTTCACTCAATGATAATTGTATGAAATAAGTAGTTAGGGTTGCCCATTTATAGATAATAACTCCTTATTAACTACATACTAGCCCCAATACTAACCATGTCCATACACGGATTAGTCCACTTTGCAAAATTAGTCCTACTAAGTTTGCTTGTGGTTGCGTATTGATCATTTCGTTAATTAGTCCTACTAATTAATACCGATATCCAGTTTAATCCATATGGTGTGTGACCCCGTAGGTTTCTACTTAGTTGGTAGTAACAATTACTAATATAGAGTGGTGTCTAGCAACACATCTATGCCCCCCAACTAATAGAAATAGTCAGTGATCTGACAAACCTTGTGACCCATGTTACCGCATTGCATTATCCCTTTGTCTCTATATCCTTATTGGACACGAGACATATACATCACACTCGTATATCATATCCATAGTTTCTCGATTCTGGGACAAATTCTCTCTACATTACTACCATCTCTAACCTTGCTTCCTATTATGTCCAATAACCGCCTTAATTACTTAGTCACGGTGTTGACGATATCAAAACACAATATTTCACAACTACAGTATCTAGTGACTTCAAGTCTACGAACCACAATACCATTGTCACTATGAGAAGCACTTGTGAGGTTTAACATAATTCATGGAGCCTTCCCGTGGTGGGTCAATCCAGTATGCCATTATCACATAATGCATACCCATGTGTTAGACCTGATATCTCCATATCAATCTACCCACATACTAGTCTATAGTGATCGTCCTATTAATCAATATAATGGAATATGGATTTATAATATAAACAACAAATTGTAATCTAAGAACTTCATTATATTAAATATCTCCATAAATAATAAAATGAATATTCTAGCCAAAAACTACTAAATAAGATTGCCTCTAGGGCATCTATTTACCCACCGGAAACCCGATTGCAGGATGAGATCAGTGGCCAACTCTTGACCCACAGAAAACCCCGGACGTGTGAGATTATCCAAATAACCGATCATGCGCAGTACATGAGGTCCCACTGGGTTCCCCTCTGACAAATGATATTTGAACAAGGCCTTAGATACTTCATACGGCTCATGCATGGCCTGCTCTTGGAAGAGCTGCCTCAAATGTATGATCATGTCATACTCCTCCATGTTCTCATGTTGAATCTGAAGCTCAGAGGTCATAGTGCATAGCGTTACGCAAGCCACATCATTAGAATCATCAATGATCTTCCTAATGGCGGCGGAAGCATTGGCCGCTGGTGGTTCTGGAATTGGCTCCTCTAGAATGTACAATTTCTTTTCAGGCTTGAGAAAAATTATAAAGTTTCCGTACCAGTCTACGAAATTGATTCCAGACAGCTTGTCCTTCTCAAGGACTGATCGTAGTGTAAGTGTCGATGTTGTTTGATTGTTTTCCATTAGAATTCCATGAGAAATATACACGTTTTAATATATGTCAACAATTAACTATATTTAACAATGGCTAGATTATTAAATATAGCTCCCACTATTTTCTCAGATTAATAGCCCTCACTATTTATGTGGAAAATATCATATACTTTCTAGTGGGCCAAGATCCATATTTCACCTCTTCTTGAGCTTGCTTTGGTAAGTCACCCAAAAATTCGTTATTTAGGTAGGAACACATTCCAATTGCATCATATGCAACTCTTGGTTCAATTGGCCAAATAACTCCTTATTTATCTATCCCATAGGTAATCTGAATTGCCTTGCCTCTGAGCTTTCAATCCTATTGAAGTATCTTAGTTGCGTTCATCCTCTTACTTCAATTGAACATTACTAGCTTGTGCCATCGCGCCATCCTATGATGAATCAAATCGCCTTGATTTGGCAAGCGCGAGTTTATACATTATAGTTTTGACGAGCGTTAAGTAACGAGAAGGCAAAACGCAATATTCGTACTTGAGGGGTTTCCTTGTAAAATTTTAATTGGTTTGTTGATCGAATCAACTGGTCTACTTATTTGGATTGGGCAATCCCAAGTAAAAGATCCGCGTTTTAAATTATTATCTTGTCATCCATACACCAAAGATAAATAACAAGACAATAAATAAACAAACAATAAATAAATGTGATGTGGGTGTGGCCTCTTAAAACTAACATACTTCCAAGCCAATGAGAATATCTATAAGCCTTAAAAATAGCAAGCTCGTCTCCATGTGCCTCCACCTTTAATCCTTGCGCCTTAGCTTGTGGAATGACGCCATCATGTCATTTATTTGGTCTTTGTGCTTCTTCTCCATGTTTTGTCTATCATCTAACTATCTAATACTAGCTAGCACCTTATGCAAAAAAGAGAGACCTCACAAGTTGAGGAGAAGACGACACGCAGGCCGTAAAACTTAATTAATTACATTGATTACAATAAAGTTAAACCACATAATTAAACATCGACATCATCCACATATAAGGCCACATCCAATCACCATGTATAAGCACATAACACAATTAAAATCTAATTTTAACGCGCTTGGTTAATTTTAGTTGATTTTGGGATTTTCTAGGGTTAAAACGATCAAAGTGGTTAAGCTATTCATACTAGCCAAACCACCATGACCCGTCAAACCAGGCAAACACCGGTCGGACTAGCCCGCACGATCCAACTGGCGGCTGGCCGAACCCGGTAGGAGGCCGGTTCGGGCCGTGCGCCACAGGGGGGGGGGGGGGGGGGGCGGGGACAAGTCTCCTTGGCCTAATCCCATAGGGAAAAAGCATAAAAAAAATTTCCCTTCCTTGTGGGCTGATTTTCAATTGTAGGCAAAACTACTTTTTTCCTAATTGTGCCCAAACCGCAGCTTTTCAAAACCCCAAAACTCAAATCATATGTGAACGAAATTCGCAAACTTTAAATGATATGTAAAATTTGCTCATTCTCTACTGAATCATATTCAGTTTGCATCAAAATGTCAGTTTCAGTTTTACGCAAAAAATAACAGAACGGTGTAAAACTAATAAAACGGTAACACATAAAACTACATTATGCACTACGACATGTGGCTCTGATACCACTGTAGGGTTTTGAAACAGATTACGCAACAAAAATAGAATAAATAAATTCCGTTCAAGACCCTCCATGAATCGCAGGACAAGCATCTAACGATGGTAAGGGAAAAACAATTGTGTACCTTGTTTATCTGACAGATCACGATAGCAGAATTGTGTCAACTTCTCTACAAGTATCCACACCTAGGATTGCTAGTTCTTCACGTCTTGTGCTGACTACGTTGAAGAGGGAGGCGAAAGAATCAAGCAAAACGAAGCCAAGGTGGCCGAACCACCAAGGAAGCCGACTGGTTTGGGGGGGGGGGGGTGGGACGGCTCCTCTTGGGGCTTTTCTCTAATTTCTCTCTTTTTCACTTCAATGAGAATCGTACGAAATAATTAGCTAGGTTTTCCCTTTTATAGTTAATAATAACTCCATATTACTTACAAAGTAGCCCTAATACTAATCATGTCCATACACATATTAGTCCACTTTGCAAATTAGTCCAACTAAGTTTGCTTGTGGTTGCGTACTGATCATTTCTTTAATTAGCCCTACTAATTAATACCCATATTCAGTTTAATCCATAGGGTGTGTGACCCCACACTTAGTTGGTAGTAACAATTAGGATATATTGCATTAGTGGTACCCATAGTTTGGTTTTCGTGTGGATTTGGTACCCATAGTTTCAATTGCAGCATCTGTGGTACTCATACTTTCAATGGGTCGCACCCGTAGTACCCACTGTTAACTTTTCATCCGTATGTTGGATGGAAACAGGTAAAAAAACTGGTACGCCCCTAATTCTCACCCCTCCTATTTTGTAAATAGTTTTTTTATAGAATATTTAATTGATTAATATATATATATATATATATGTATGTATGTATTTATTTTTATGTAAAAAAATATTTGTCATCCTAATAATGAAAATTTAATTATTTTTACTCACAACTCTAATTTTATAAAATTTTAATTATATTAAATTTAATAATTTCCTTGTCGTATTAATAATTAATAAATTTATTATAACATTTTTTCATCAAACAAAATATTTATTGTGATAACTTGTACTTTGTATTAAAAAAAGTGTAATTTTTGTATTTGAGAATATGATATTATATTCATACTTAAGCAAATATTTAAATTTTAAAAATTAATTTTATGTTATTTTTTAAAATTTGTTGTTAAAATTTATAATTTTGTAAACATTTGGAGGGAAAATAAGGGGCACACTAGTGTTTTCACACATTTCCATCCAACATATGGATGGAAAGTTAACGGAAGGTACCGCCGTCGCAACAAATCAGAAGTATGGGTATTGTGGATGCTGCAATTGAAACTATAGGTATACAGATGGAAATTGGGTCCGATCCGATCCGATATCCGACATGATCTGACCCTAATGGGGCAGATTCGATCCGATTTGTTTCTAAATGGATCGGATATGGATCACAAGTTTTGTAATCCGTGAAACCCGATCCGATCCGATTAGGTTATCATACCTAATAAATTCAATAATATACATGTGTTAAAACAATTACATGTATAAATTTTAATATGTTTACTTCAGATAACGTCATAAGTTTGATATATCTACATTTTTACTATGAATAAGTTGATAAAACTATAGGTGTAAAATGTATGTTAATCCAATTTTGATTCTAGCTAATTCATAATAATCTTGGGTCAGATGAACTAAAAATACTGTTCGTCATGATCCGATGGCTAATCCGGTCCGAATCCGATCCGATCCGAAACCATAAGGATCAGATCTGGATCTAGGCTGATCCGATGCAAATCCGATCTGTTGCCATCCCTATATGTGTACGAAATCCACACAAAATCCGAACTATGGGTACCGCTGGTGCAATTTAGCCTAACAATTACAAACATAGAGCGGTGTCTAGCAACACATCTATTCAACTCAACTCATAGAAATAGTCAGTGATCTGACAAACCTTGTGACCAATGTTACCGCATGTATTATCCCCGTGTAGCTATATCCCGATTGGACACGAGACATATACGTCACACTCGTATATCCAATCCATAGTTTCTCAATCCTGAGAATAGACTTATCCGTGCATATAACATCAAAATCCCGTATTGATTTATCTGAGTCTAGCCAGACATTCTATAAGCTGTATACCTCGAGTGGCCATGGATTTTTATTCCCGCTATGTGGGAGGGACAAATCCTCTCTACATCACTACCATCTCTAAGCTTGCTTCCTATTATGTCCGATAACCGCCTTTATTGCTACCCAGTAACGGTGTAGTGTTTGACGATATCAAAACAAAATATTTCACAACTAGAGTATCTAGTGAATTCAAGTCTAAGGACCACAATACCATTGTCACAACGAGAAGCACTTGTGACGTTTAACATAATTAATGTATCCTTCTCGTGGTGGGTCAATCTAGTATGCCATTATCACATAATGCATACCCATGTGTTAGACTTGATATCTCCATATCAATATACCCCGCATACTAGTTTGTAGTGATCGTCCTATTAATCAATATAATAGACTAGGTATATTTAAGATAAACTGAAAATTGTCATCTAAGGAGTTCATTATATTAAATATCTCCATAAATAATAAAATAAATATTCTAGCCAAAAACAATGTTCATACTGAATAAGATTGCCTCTAGGAAATCTATTCCTAACAAATTCCCAAAAAACACACAAGGTGTAGATTTGGGTTGTAACTTGTGAGAAGTGTAATGTTTTAACCAAGGATAGCATAGGAATCCAAACACTTTTAGAGAAGTGTAAGTGTGACACTTGTTGTATAGAAGCCGATAGGAAGAGATAAAATTCAAAGACTTCTTGAGAAGTCTATTTATGAGGTAATTGGCTGTAATAACAGAATCTAACCAATATGTAGACGGAATAGAAGCATGAGCTAGAAGAGCTAAAGTTGTTTCTATCAAATGTATGTGTTAATAACAGAATCTAACCAATATGTAGAGGGAATAGAATCATGAGCTAGAAGAGCTAAAGTTGTTTCTATCAAATGTATGTGAGGACAGGTTGTTTGATGTTTGGTACCCTGTTGTTGAAGAAAGAGAGCAAAAGACGAGTTGACATATTCAGAACATTTTCAGTTCTGAA
The DNA here is from genome assembly GCA_023055425.1 of Linanthus parryae. Classification (NCBI taxonomy): domain Eukaryota; kingdom Viridiplantae; phylum Streptophyta; class Magnoliopsida; order Ericales; family Polemoniaceae; genus Linanthus; species Linanthus parryae. The sequence goes on along the minus strand of JALGPY010000001.1, from coordinate 63,072,545 downwards.
CACTTTCACAGTAGCATTGCGTTGTGTAGAAAGGATATGAGTGAAACGAGAGTAAGCAGAATAAGCATCAGACTTACACTTGAGTGGATAAAACCATCAATACTTAGTATAATCATCAATGAATATAAAGTAATAGACATAGTTTTGACAAATATGGAATAGGAGCAGGGCCCTACACATCTGAATGAAGAAGTTCAAACATAGAAGTAGACCTATATTGAGATACATGGAAAGGTAACTTGTGACTCTTTCCCACAAAAAAAGCAGTACAAAGAGATAAGGGTGACTGATGATGCAATGTGGATTGAAAAGTTTGCAGAATGGGAAATGAGGGATGCCCCAATCTGTGATGCTACACATCTTGTGATGATGCAGAAGATGACAAAGTAGCAGAGAGGACAACCTGAGGTGAAGAAGACACTGAGGAGGAAAGAGTGTATAATCCATTACTACATTGGCCTTTGTGAAGGATAGTGTGAGTGGTATTGTACTGAATAACAAAACCAGAAGAGTGAAACAAAATAGAACAATTATTATCAGTAGTGAACTGATGAACTGACACAAGATTAGCTGAAAGATTAGGAGAATAGTAAACAGACGATAAATAAAAGAATGAAAGGTGTATGAATTTTAAAAGAGCCAACATGAGAAATAGTGATAGATGTGCCATTACCAATAGTGACTGATCTGAACCGTTGTAGGGTTGAGAAGAAAACTGTGAGCCAGAGTGTTGTTCTACATGGTGGTTGGCAACTGTGTTAAGTAATCAAGGTTCATGATAAGTGTCCGACACAATAGGAGACCGAGTGGCTGTAGCAATGTAGGCTTTCTTCAATTTAGTGTTGTTGTATGTAGATGTATCCAACCTGTACTAGCAATCTAGGGCAGTGTGCCTAGTAATGCCACATTTGACAAGAAATGTCAGAAGAAGAACCTCTACAGTAGACATGTGAGGTGGTGGTTTACCAAGAATGCCACCTTATGAACCATATTTAGGTGAAACAAAGCCAGAACCAGTGGAGCCATAACCATTCTTGTAGGAGTGTTGAGGATTTGCAAAAGATTTGTGAGGTTGATAAGGTTTACCCCTCCCAAAAGGTCGTGTACGGATTGCTTGATAGGCAGTGGTAAAAGGGATCTCAGAAAAATATACTGAAACTGTAGATGAAGATACTCCAGCACTTTTAACATGTAATTCCTCAGATAAAAGCAAGCAACTCAACTCAAATGAAGTAATAGGAACAACTCGGGTCCGTATACCATCTTTGAAGTAATCATATTCTTTAGGCTTAGAACATACAAAACTAGGTCATCATCAGATACAGGTTCATTGACCTGAGCTATTTGACCAGTAATACTCTTGACTTCATCCAGAAATTGTTTCATAGACCGAGATCCTTTTGAGATAGAAGCTAATTTATCTTTTAATTGATGAACATGTGAGCGAGAAATTGAAGAAAATTGAAGTTATAGGGCATTCCAAATAGAATGAGCATGCGGCAAATGAAGTATAGATGGAAGAACAATAGGTGAAATTGAGGCGATGTGACAACTTTTGAGGTGCTGATCGATCGAAAACCATACTGTAAAAGCATGATTTGGCGTAGACATTCCAGAGTTCGGCGAGGGAAGAGAGACTGGAGGAATGGAAGAAGCATCGATAAAAATACGACAGAAGACCATTCACCTGTAGAATAGTGATCAACCGTGCTCGCCAGAGCAAGTAATTTGTATCATCGAGCTTGATTTGCACCAAATTCTTGAGGTTTGAGACAAGGAAAGCTAAACCAGGAGGTAGCGAAGACGCCATTGATGAATCGAGAAATTGCAGCGAAGAACAAGGAATCATCAGAAACAAAGACCACATCGAAGCTCAGCACGAAGCCCCAAATCTCCATTAGAGATCCAAACTAGAAGATGAACAAACAACAAGAGAGAAAGAGAAAAAGAGAGGGAAATATTCTGCAGATAATATTATTGGTTGTGTAACTAGTTTCAGGAGTGCTAGTTACATATATCTGTATCTAACTTTTCTCTAATTACAAACTAACCCCCATTAGTTTATCATAACATCATAACAGACCATATATACTTAACACATGGTTGAATTGCTCAACCATCTGAATTTGATCAGAGCGAATGTTACCGTTAAGGTAACGGGGTTGACGATTTTGTGAAAATCGACAAAACTTGACCACGTAGCTTTTAGCCTACGGCGCTTTTCCTAACAATCTACTGGTTGACCGAACAAAGATTTATCAATAATCAATTCATTCGATGAAAATAAACTGAAAAGTACAAACGTTTAAATAGACGAAACAACCTGACCCTAGACAGTTTGACCTAACGGGCTCGGCCCAATCTACTAACTAATGAAATAAACTAATTAAGCTAATTAAATAAATAAATAAGCTAATAAACAATAATAACTAACAATTAAGTAAATAATTAAATAATACAGTGGATGAAGATACGTCTGACCCGTATCAACTCCCCCGCGCTCGAAAATCACCTTGTCCTCAAGGTGGATGTGAAAAAATCGTCCATACCCATACATAATTTTGCCCGGATCGAATTGACGACGAATCAACTGGCGAACCTGACTTTGTTGTCCCAAATGAGCACCGAGTCTACGTGGCTGCTGCCCAACATAATTAGGCCCAAAAAGAATTTTAGTCTGATTGGGCCCAATTTTAACTCTCAGCCCAAATGGCAAAAGCAGCCCAAGGGAAAAACAACCCCAGTGGGTTTCTGCGACAACAAACCAGTGAGATGGAGTGCCGTCTGAAACCCTTGGCGGCGGTCTTGGCGGCTGGTGAATTCGATCGAACAGAGGGACGACGCTCCGGCGAAAGCAGCGGCAAGAGGCTGGTAAGCCGTAGGATCAGGGGGTTGTGGCGGCGGCGGCGATTTAAGCATCGGAGAGAGCTGTGGCGGCGGCGGATCTGGAATGGGTGGCTTTGGTAATGGCTGCTGGAGATACAACGGCGGAGGGGGGCTCGGATGGGGGTCGGTTGGATGGTCGGGGGGTTCAGGCGGTGGAGCGTTCGGAATCTGCTGGTGGATGGCCGGCGAAACCAGGGGCGGCGTCGTCGCCGGTGATAGCGACGGAGGATCCGGCGGTTTCGGCACGGTAGCGAGCTGTAACTCCGGTGGAGGGCTCGGATCTGGTGGTTCCTTCGCAGGGGACGGCGAATGGAAGGCGGTAGGTTGATTGGCCGGAGGTGGGAACAGTGCCGATTGCGGCGCTGAGGATGGTTGTTTGAGCAGTAGGTCAGGAGAGTTTTGTGCTTCTACGGAAAGGGTTTTCGGGACCAGTGGATTTGGCGGATTCGGATATGGTGGGGGTGGCTTCTGTGATGGTGGTTTGGACTGGGTCGCCCGTTGATTTTCTGGCGGCGTGACCTGCTGGGATGGCACCGGCAGAGGGTGCGCCGGATCTTCTTCTTGGTGCTGGGTTTGTGCGATCTGCGGCCGCAATGGCAGCGGCTGCTGTATTTCTTCTTGCAGTGGTTCTTGCATCAGGTCTTGCGGCGGGGAGGCAGCAACGAGGTCGTTGATCTGTTCTTGCTGCTGCACTGCAACCTTCAAGCCTTCAAATATATGCTCCTGGATGCGATTGGACTCCTCTGTGGTCAACGCTCGTAAACGTCTGCCACTGACTTTGATGTCATCCAGATCTGTCATCGAGAGATACCCCTGTGCGTGGAGGAGTTCCAGCTCTGCCATCGTAAGATAATTGATTGTTTGATTCACCTGCCTGCAGAGTTCTTCGATGTCGTCGGGATCTTCAAGAATGAGAACGGCGCAAGGGAGACTACCCATGTCCGCCATTCGTCAATGAAAGCACCAATTTGTTACCGTTAAGGTAACGGGGTTGACGATTTTGTGAAAATCGACAAAACTTGACCACGTAGCTTTTAGCCTACGGCGCTTTTCCTAACAATCTACTGGTTGACCGAACAAAGATTTCTCAATAATCAATTCATTCGATGAAAATAAACTGAAAAGTACAAACGTTTAAATAGACGAAACAACCTGACCCTAGACAGTTAACGGGCTCGGCCCAATCTACTAACTAATGAAATAAACTAATTAAGCTAATTAAATAAATAAATAAGCTAATAAACAATAATACCTAACAATTAAGTAAATAATTAAATAATATAGTGGATGAAGATACGTCTGACCCGTATCAGCGAAGCTACCAAGCGAGCGAACCTCGGGCATTTAGATAAATGAAGTGTTCACCTGCTGTGTAGTACGGCTCAACTCTATCTACGGGTCATTTCTATTAGTATCGTTTATTAGTATTGTTATTTATTTAATTAATAGTTAGTTTATTTATTTAATTTGTTGTTTATTTAATTAGCTAGTAGATCGGGCCGAGCCCGTTAGGTCAAATCGTTTAGTTAGGGTTAAGTTACTTTTCTATTTAAACGTTGTAGTTTCATTATTTTATCAAGAAATCAAAGAAGAAGAATATTAAAAGTGTGCGTGGGTTAAAAACCCGTGTGTGTTTGGAGACTTGATAGTGTCTCGAACAACTATCAGGTTAGGTAAACCCTAACAATCGGTGCTTTCATTGTTTTTCGCCATTCAACTGGTGAAATTATGTCGGACTTTACCCCGATCACGGTTCTCGACATCAATAAAATCTCGGTATTTTCAGGCCTCCAAGCTAGTGGGAGAGGAATCTCTCTAAATGGGACATCATCAAATCTGTCGACCTTCCACCGCCACAAGAACAGCAGCGACTTCAACAAGTCCCTGTGCCCCTCCCGCTGCTTCCACAGCCGGCGGAAACACCAAACGGAACCGCTGCCAAATCTGCACCTTCAATGGAAGAACAAGGATTGCAGTCCGTTCCAGTGACTAAATAAAAAACTCCAACATAAGAAGACACCGCGGCGCGGAGTTTGACGAAGACTAGGCTGCCATAGCATTACGGTACCGGACCAGTCCGACCTTCTCCACGACGCCGACAATTCCCAAAGAGCCGCCGAACTCACAACCACTGCCGCCAATGGATTCACAGCCAGCCTCGTCGCACCCCTCGCCTATTCCGTCGCTCCAGCCACCGTGCATCACCACCAAACCCTTCGCCGAAAATCACGGCGACGTCCAGATCCAATCGAAGCCCCTCCCGTCGGCCCAAAAAATGGCCGGTCAATCCCAGGCTCCCGACGACCTCTTCCCAACCACCAAAGCCATCAGCCACTATCAATCGGCTGACGAACAACCCTTCCTGTCCGATTCACAAACCCCGCCGTCGTTCAAGGCACCACCATCGCCCCAGATGCCGAACCACCAGCCTCCTCCGAAATCGCCGCTGCCTCGACAACAGCCCAGGCCACCAGACCGCGTAGGCGTCCTCTGTCCGAGCACCGTCCCTGCTATCTCCGGCTCCGCCAATACCATCACCAGTATCTTCGCCGACCAACCGCTCCTACCAACGGGAGAGGACAAACCCGTTAGGGTTCCAACCTTCTTTGGGTTGAACTCTCATTTTGGGCTCTATTACAATTGTGGGCTCATTTCTACATCCAGACCTCCGTCCAATTTGGGGCCTCATTCATATTTTGGATATGGGTTACATTAGGGGTGAGCACGAAAATTTCTACCCGACCCAATAGGTTCGGGTTGGAGAATGCTGTACCTAAACCCACCCACTGTTTTGTAATACCCAAATCAATCGTAACCTATCGACTCGGTCCGATTCGGACCGGTTAAACGGGTTGGAAAATGGTTAAATTTCACTAGAAAATATATATTAGTTTGGTTATTTTTTTCTGTAATATACGTTTGTATAATGTTTAAAGTGGGAAAAGTAACGTTTCCCGTGAAAGAGGAATAGTTTGAGGAAAATTAATTATATTGATGGTGTTAACTCTTAAAAAGCTTAATTATAAACCATTATCAAAAATAAAAATTACAATTATTACGTATGAAACATAAATCGGACCGGTTTGGTTTTAAGCGGGTTTTTCAAATCTCAAACCATGATCGATCGGACATCGTTCGGGTTGAGAAATCTATAACCGTAATCAATCATGTAGCATCGATTTATATTATATTCGGACCGGTTTGATGCGGGGTGGTTCGGGGAGACGGATTGGGTCGGGTTTTGCTCAGCCCTAGGTTACATGCCTCAATTGGATCAACAACATTTGGGCTGATTTCACAAGTTGGGCTACAACATGCTCTTGGGCTCAACTCTTTTCTTGGGCCTAAGTTTTCTTTCATGCCTATTTCGTATGGGTTCATTATTAGGCCAAACATACTCGGGCTTGGTGCTACTTTGAGACTACACCGTGAGATTCTCAAGCTCGTTTGCCGGCCATTTGATCCGGGCAAAAATACTTCCGGCCTTCGCGAAGTTTTCAACACATTCACCTTGAGGATAAGGTACTTGTCAACCGCGGGGGAGTTGATACGGCTCAACCGTATCTACGGGTCACTCCTATTAATATCATTTATTAGTATTGTTATTTATTTAATTAATAGTTAGTTTATTTATTTAACTTGTTTAATTAGTTATTTATTTAATTAGCTAGTAGATCGGGCCGAGCCCGTTGGTTAAATCGTCTAGTTAGGGTTAAGTTACTTTTCTATTTAAACGTTGTAGTTTTATTATTTTATCAAGCAATCAAAGAAGAAGAATATTAAAAGTGTGTGTGAGTTAAAAACCCGTGTGTGTGTGGAGACTTGATAGTGTCTCGAACAACTGTCAGGTTAGGTAACCCTAACACTGTGTATGCTACATCTGGATTGTAAGACATTAACAAAATCATCGCGCCCGCCCCATCTCTTTGTGTGTGTGTGTGTGTGTTTTACGTACGAATTAGAAACCACCCGCTTCCTTTGTATGTACTAGCAAATAGCAATGGCACTGACCTATCACCACGGTTTAGTTGTGCTGGGGCTTAATCGTGCTCTGAGAAACCACTGTCACACCCCTAGTAGTAGTATTCGGGATCCGAACGGTTGGACAGTTGGAATAAATAATAAGGACAGTGAGGATATTTTACAACCTTTTTACCTTTCAGTGTGCATACTGATGCTTGCTTTCAATTATATCTTTATTGGACTCTCTGGTAGGTATGTCTGCCATGCTCTCCATAGGCTGAAGCACGCCGAAAATGAATATGAAATCGCCACTTACTGACATTATTCTAGAAAGTTCTTTTATCTTTCTGTGGTAAGATTTTTATCTCACTTATGGTGGTCCACATACAGTGGCGGAGCCAGGATTTTGGTGAAGGGGGGCACAATTTTTTTTAAGGAGAAGGTATAATTTTTTTAATTTTAATTAATAAAAAGTATGCAAATGTAATAAATACATTTTTTGTGTATTTATGTAAAATTAAAGAGGTAATTGTGTATATTAAAAAAGTAGTTCTCCTAAAAAAAGGTGGTGTTGTTTTGTCCAAAAATATGCTGCTGCTGCCTGTTGTTTTGTCCAAAAATAATGCCGCTGCCTAGAATCGAACCTTGGATGTCTTTTAGTAAAACCAAACTCTTAACCACTGAACCAGAGTACTGGTTGTGTCCAGGAAGGGGGGGGGCACAGCGATATATCTTATACCAGAACAACTAAAAAAAACTGAGAATATAGTGATATCTTAGTGTTTCCGGAAAAGTTAGGGGTGGCACGTGCCCCCCCGTGCCCCTACATGGCTCCGCCCCTGTCCACATATAAAACTAAACGTAATAACTATTGCGGGTTGCTACTGAGAAATTTTTAGTTCCCCATTAGGCACTATGTGGTGCTCTATTTCAAATCAAAATGCATCATTTATACAAATTGTTAGTGTTTGACAGACACTCATTGATTGTAGAACACCACGTGGTGTTCTGTTGGAACACTAAAAATGTTCTCGTTACTACTATACATTTTCTATAGTTATGCTTTATGCCTTTGGCAAAATATTGTAAGCACTGTTTTGGATCCCTATTTTCAACGTCGATAAATTCACATACACCATCTGAGTGACCATTTGAGGGAGCAGAAGTAACCAAAATTGCGAATTATTGACTGATATCCGATTCTAAAACATCACAGGGTGGTTTCTGTTTCTGAAGCAATCAATGGTTGGAGGTTAGTTTTATGCTTCTGCTTTCGTTGGTTGCTTTCTCAACAGATTTCATTATGTACTGGGAATCTAACTTCTCTAACAAGTCTGGCTCTATTATAACAATTTTTCCATTTACAGAAGCACAAGCTCACACTCTGAACATTGTCGTCATCGAGGGTACGTAACCTTATCAATCTGATGCTCAAAACAAATTTCTTTTGTTCATGGAGACAGGGCTGAAATTCGCCTGCAGTACATTTAGATGGTTAGATATGGTCTGGAAAGGAAATTCTATCAGATGATCATCCGCAGCAACACAGGTGACTTAATATGCTTGTTGCTGTTACTTGGCAAGTTTTAGATGGAAACTGTAAATTGTTTAATTCTGATGGGTCTTGAATGTATTCAGTAATTTCCCAGTTTAATGAATCACTGATTGTACATCCTCAATGGCATCGATGATTTTAGTGGAAGTTGCAGTCCTTGGTTTGTAATATATCGACGTAGGACTTGTATTATACTCTCGTCAGAGTCCTGATCTCCAGTTATTACCCATGGGAATTCCATTCTACCATATGTTATAGGGTTTTCGTGCTGTTTCTCTGGAGATTTGTCGAATGCTTCTTTCTCCATACCCTTTCCAATGGTAATCCGGGTGGAGATGACTTGCACCCGCATCCTAAAACTCTTAATGATACAATTTGCAACTGCTACAATCGAATCAATCTGAATGTTTTTCTCTTCAGACACAGACATTGCCGACTTACAGTCAACCGAATTCTAAAATTTTGGAAACAAAACATAATAATCCGTAGTCTTGAAGTATCATATACAAATTCTAGATCTTGAATTTGTAGCTACTATTAGTTGTCTTAGAACTTCATATTCAACATCGCGCTAATCTGAAACATAGAAAGAAGAAGTTACTTCAATTTAAGCAACTCTAACCTTCCAATAATATTCGAACTCCACTCAGTTCTGACCATAATATGAAAGAAAACTGATGACCTAGAAATCAATCAAATTAACGGTAATAATGCTATCACGGGCATGACATGTCAAATAGTAATATGTTTTTGTAAGTTGTAGTAACCGAGTTAGCGTTAACACTGAAATAATGTGTGTTGTAGGAGTTCAATGAACCATATTTTCAGTGGCGTCGATCTTGAAGAATAAAATGTCACACGAGATTTCATCATGAAATGACATGCTTACTCTATATTTATCAAATTATCATTGTGTTGTTTTCAAATGAAAAGCACATAAACTATTTGGTAATTCCCGACCTATTTCGGTCAATAGACCATTAATATTTAGTTCCAATTTGTACCCCTAAAGTCGCAAACCTAGCTAGCAGCTTTGAACAATTCAAAGTCACTATTCACTATTTCACAGTGTCAAAATTCATCAATATCTTTTCGGTATAACTAAATGACTGAGCTCAATTATTTCCGTTTATAATTTTAGTATACAATTAGTAGTTTTGACAACTTAATATGTACTAGTAGCAACAATTTAACAACCACTGAGAGTAGGTTACAGGAAAGTATCTCCGGAGGTAGGTGAGGTTGGTCAACTTATGTCCAAGTGGTCCTCTGGTTCAAGTTTAAGCCCTCGCACATATGCAAGCATATACATACATGATTTATACATATTCTATCAAAAAAACTGATGAGAAAGTTCTTATCTATTTCCAGGGAGAGTATCATGGAACATGCAAGTTTGTACACAATATAAAATACTGATTTTATATTTTGAAGACATTTATTTATTTTCATAAAATACTAGTACAAAACCAGGGTCATAATTTAAACACAATATATACTTTGACATTTTGTGTATCATTACATTAAGAAATAAAAGAAAAAATTATCTAAAATATAAAATAATAAGAGAGAAACATTATTTTTCAGGAAGGTTGAGAGTATATTTCTTTTCTTCCTGGGAATCTATTTCAAAAAGAAGAAAACATTAACAATATAAAGCGAAAAGATCATTTTTCGCTTTTAAGTCGAAATATTTTTGACGCACAACATAAATACTAATGCATTTTAGTACCAACATGTAAGGAAATAGGAGAAAGTTCTCCATAAAAAGTTTTTAGTGTTCCGTAACTCTCGGAGGTAAAGACTTAGGAAACCCTAGCGAAGTTCCAGCCCACGTATCCATGGTAGGATCGGGATCAAAGCAAGATATAGAGTTTTCTTCAAAGGAGAGCCTTGTGGTTGTCTTCGACGATGACTACTGTAACAAAGTCGAAGCAAACTTCCAATCGTGTCTGATCGGAATATTTGCCTCGGAGGAAGCAATGAAAGCAAAGGCAATGAGGAACACTTTTAGCCGCATATGGACGGATAAGAATTGAGTCAAAATCTTTGAGGTAGACTTTAATACCTTTCATTTCTCCTTTCCAGACGCAAGCTCATTGGAAAGAGTGGCGGCAGGAGGTCTGTGGTTACTTCCTCTGTTTCTTCTCTTTCTTCCACTTTTGAGTTTTATCACTATTCATCAGGCCGCTTTGACCCGATGATTTGATTAGCAGTACGATCTAACTTTTTGGTAAATTTTTATGGTGTTGTACAGTAAACTTTACTCTACAACACCATGAAAAATTACCGAAAAAGTGCATCATTTTGCTATCCAAATCACCGGGTCAAAGTTACATGCCTACGGATGAAAAAGTCAAAGTTGGAAGAAAGAGAGGAAACAGACCAAGTATTCAATAAGAAGGTTTTGTCACTTAAACCTTGGATACCAGGAGATCCAACAAAAAACGGTCGATTCGGAGGATTTGACATTTTGATGCATGTTTTTAATCTCCCAATTCAGTTAGTGAATGAAGAAGCTGGAAAGAAGATCGCCGTAGAAATTGGGGAAGTTATTGATTCTAACAGTCATATTCATAGTTAAAGCTAGAGCAACTATGCAAGGGTTAGGGTTCGGATTCCAATCACAGAACCACCACCCGAAGGAATTCATGTTAAGATTTGTAAGGAGAAGGTGTGGATTGAATTCTGTTACGAATGAATCCCATCAATCTGTCGTTAGAGAGGAAGTATTACTCACGAAGGTAAGAACTGCAAATATGTAAGCACACGGGATAAAGAAAACACGGAGGAGGGCTATGGGGACTATGGAAGGTCCACTCAATATAACCCGCAACTCGTCCGTAACCATAACATATATCTCAGAGCTTGAGTAGGAAGCATTGCGAAGGAAGGATCTTGACCCACAACTGAATGTTTTAGAAGCATTTGCTGCCGCTATCGTAGAGGAGCTTACTATGCAGGCTATCCCGGTTGTGGAGCGTACCCGGGTGACACAAGGGGAAACTGTAATACAGACAAGCATAAGAGCTTAGAAGAACCAAATTCAACTAACACGCTGACAAGTGGTACTCTTGTGATAGTACCGGGGCTGTTCAGCGATAGAATTCTGTCACTGAATCATAGTTCGGCAGAGGAACGTCGAATTGGAAAGAGCTGGCCATGATCCAGGCAAAAGAGCATGAAACTAGCAAGGATATGGAGATTTCCAAGAGGAAAGGATCTACCATGAATTTTTCACCTCCTCCAAACAAAAAAAGGGACGACAACTCTCGTTTGAAGAACAAAGCTAGAATACCGAAGGTAACAACACCGTCATGCCATACGATACTCTAGCAATTCTTCCGGTGGCGGCGGCAGCCCCGATTAATCTCCTTAGTTAGAATGTGCAAGGGCTTGGGAACCCGAACACTTTCCTAACTCGTCACGAGTAAGTGAGGAGTCAATCTCCCGATTTTGTGTTTTTTATACAAACGAGATTTGATGCTAAATGATGGATAAACTGCTACAAATGCTCTACTTTCAGAACAGATTTCACGTCAGTAGTGTGGGACACAGGGGGTGGGGTTGTCGCTTTTGTGTCCCATAATTTTAATTTCTAGCTTCTTATCTCTAATAAGTACTTTATATCAGGCTGGGTATGCAATGAAGCGGATATGAAGACTGGATGCTTACGGTGTTCTACCGTGACCATCAACAAGTCAAAGACACAATCATTGGGAACTATTGAGAAGAATTAAACCACAACCGAAAAGACCGTGTTTAGTGGTTGGAGGTTTTAGGGCTTTCTACTCAAAATCTGAGAAGGAAGGAGGCCGTGATGTTAGATACAGTCAGATTGAACCATTTATTCAAGTTTTGAATACCTGCGATTTGCGTGATCTAGGGTATTTTGGTGTTCTACACTTGGTCCAACCGTAAGACTGATGGATCTTTTATTCGATAAAGATTAGATAGAGTCGTTGCAAAAAGACTGGAAATTTAAATTTTACAGTGCACAAGTGTTTCATAAGGTCCTCCCTAATTCTGATCACGTTCGAATTTTGCTCAGTATTAGGAAGGCACCTCAACCTCGACAGAGACCTAAAATATTTCATTTTGAATATTTTTATACTAATCATCCTTCTTGCAGGGAAAGTATTGCTGAAATGTGGAATAGTTCGAATGAAGTAACACGAAAACTCAAAGTACTTTCTGGACATCAGCGCTCTCAGGGAAAAAAAACTTCGGGAACGTCAGACGGCGTGTGAAAGAGTTGAAGCTCCAACTCCAAATGGTATTGAACCAGACCCAAGATATATGTCGAGTGATTCTACACAAGCAAGTTCATGAGGATCTAAATGAACATCTAAGTCACGAGGAAAAACTGTGGTGACAGCAGGGCCGCGCACTCTGGCTTCATCCCGGAGACCGGAACACTGGGTATTTCCACCACAAAGCATCCCATCACCAAATTCAAAACAAGATAGTTGGGTTACGGAATGATAACTGGGATTGCATTAACAATGGAGAGGAGATCATTACTCAACTTCACAACCACTTCCGCACAGTTTTTACCTCCCAAAATCCGACGAAATTTAAATTAAAAAACTTACAAACACTGCTCTGTAGGTAGTGGTAGAAGAAGAGAAAGCTGGAATTGACAGGCCATACACAGCGAATGAACTCCTAGACTCTCTGAAGGGTACGCACCCCATGAAAGCTCCAGGTACGGACGGATACCCAACTTTATTTTACCAAAAATATTGGGATATTACTGGTCCCGCTATTTCAGCTTTATGTTTATCTATTCTAAATGATGGAGCCGTTATGAGTAACATTAGTGATACACCGACCACGCTTATTCCAAATATTAAGCAGCCCTAATCCCCGGTGGGATTTATACCGATTAGTCTTTGTATGTTGGTGTACAATATGATTGCTAAATTGATCAGAAATATGATGAAACAAGAACATTATCATTGGGTAAAACCCGTAGCACTTTTTTCCCTGACCGTCAAAAATCCGATAACATACTTTCAGCACTTGAGGTCATGCCGTCGATGCGCACCAGATTCAAAGGAAGAAGGGGGTATGTCATTCTCAAGGTTGATATATACAAGGCCTATGAAATAGTTGAATGAGTATTTCTACACGAGATGATGGCTAAGATAGGCTTCGTGTAGGGTTTTGATACATATTCGCAGCGGAATAAAGAAGATAAAAATCCGTTCAAGACCCTCCAAGGATCACAGGACTAGAAATCATAACGATGGTATAGGATTAGAACATCAAGTACCTTTTTTTGTCTCCTTTAATGACTTCACGTGAAATAGTGTCCACGTCTATATGCAAGTCCACTCCTAGGACTGATCCGGATCCTCCATGTAATACTCCGTATTTTCGTAAAATACATTTTGCTAATTAAGTATCTCATTGTTAATTTATTTCTTCTGTAGCTTTATTATCAAGTATGTTAGTAACAAGTTTATGTATTAGTTAGTTACATTATTTGTTAGACTAAAAGAAATAAAATAGAGTAGTAATATTTGGGGTTTGTTTGGAATTAAGGAAAGTTGTTAGCAAATAATGTAATTAATAAGAAATAAAAGAAAATAGTAAAGAAAAATAAAATGAGAAGTGGTGTGGTGTGGTTCGGCCGAAACAAAGAGAGAAAGAGAAAGAAGATGAGAAAAACAAGGGATTGTTGGTGTTTGTGATAGTGGCCCCACTTTGGTGTTGGGGGTTGTAATAGTTGCCACATTTTTTGAGAAAAAATTCAGCATCTCCCTATTTAATAGCCCACATCTCTTCTCATGGTGTCACAAACAAAGGAGGGAGAAAAGAGAGGATGGAGAGAGAGAAGAGGAGTGTACGTGTGGGAGAAATAGAGAGAAAGAAAAATAGAAGAAAAATGAGAGTGAGAGAGGGTGTTCGGCAGAGAGAGGGGGGAAGGAGAAAGAGAGAGAAAAAAAAAGAGAGAAAGAGGGGCCATAATAATGGGAGAAAATCATGGAGGAAAAGTAAAATAGAAAGAAGAAGGTGAAGAATTGTACGGGCAAAGAAAAAAAAAGGGAGAAGAGGGTGGAAATTGTTAGTGTTTTTGGGAGCACCCAACAAATTGGAGGAAGATCATTTTATGCCTTGTTTGGCTATCATCTACAAAGATTATTTGGAGCATCTGATTGGAGCTATTTATTGGAGTTATTTGGCAGCAATCTTTGAAAATGAGCAGTCTACACGTTTTTTGAACGACGCAGTGCTGTGAGTAAAATTATTTATTTTTTCTATATGATATATACTTATGAAAATTATTACTGTTTTACAAGTGTTACATTTTCGTTACGTAAATTTCAGTATTGTGAAGTTTGTCATAACAATGAAATTTTTGACTATATGACTTGAAAATAACTTTCTGAATGTGAATAAAACTTGACCTTTTTGTGCTCCCCTTTAAAGAAAATTATAATTTTAGTATGGTATATTTTGTAACTTGGACAAATAAATTTGTGTGCCATAAAAATTAATTAGATATTTTGTGACGATGTTATGCCTTGGGACACTTGAGTATTTTCGGCCCCGCCATCGGGATATAATAGATGGTTTAGGCCCGGCCATCGGGATATAATAGATGGTTTCGGCCCGGTCGCAGGGATATAATATGCGATGTGCCACAAAGATGGCGTATTTGGACATGTCAAAATTTTGTGTGATACGATGGTTACCAAGGGCATTAACTGAATCTGAATTTATGTTCTCTTATATGAGAAAATTCGTAAAATATTCAGTTTGAGAATATCTGGCACGATTATTCCGAGAATATTCTGTTTATCAGTTCAGTTTTAGCATTATCCGAAAAATATCATTTATGTCAGTTATCAATGATTTTGATCACTAAGTTATATTTTTGAAATATAAAGGGGAGAAAAACCCTCACTGAGCTTTGTGGCTCATTTTGTTTAAATTAAATATTTTCAGGTGACATGGCACATGCGGAAAACTAGAAATTTCGACGCGAGATCGTTGGTGGTTTTAGTAGTTGCTATGTTTTGAGTTTATGTGGGACTAGTGTGACTTTATTGTCTAACAATGTGTTGTACTATTAAGACTCTACCGTTAAGTATGTGATGTAATATTTTGGTGGATCATTGTGAGACTTCTGGAGCATGTAATATCTGATGTTTGGTAACTTAGAGATATTCGCAGTATGGGCTATTTTGAGCTAAATAATTTAGTTGGCGTAGTTTTGTCTCTGATCTGCTCATCGTGGTTGAACCGGTAAATTGCTAAATTGACGCTTTCACAACTACTTTTCAGAAATGACACGTTTTATGAAATAACTTATCAGACACTATTTTATTCAATAACTGAATTGTTAGTAATCTCTTAATAACTCATTTTCAATAAAGTTCGACAAGAACACAATATTTTTGACTATTCCGAAAAAATTTCAGGTTGACCCCGATAATTTTACCTCTCTTCCGCACTTTATTTTCATAAATCAGATTTCTATTATTTTTGTGAAACGGTTCAACCCACATGAGTTTTAGTTTGAGGACTTGGTGGCCGGTCTTGACCCTCGGTCTCGAATTAATAAATCGGGGTCCGAGAAAGGGGGTCGTGACAAAGTGGTATCAGAGCTATAGGTTTGGATTTGGACGGTTAATTTTTGGTGTTAGTCATGACCATTATTTGGAGCCTAAGTGTTTGAGGTTAAATTGTTAGTAACTTTAAAGTTATTTGAGGTAACCTAACTTGGACCTATTATTAATTTGGAGTTGCTTGACTTAGAAATATTACATTTAAGATTAAGTTCATTTATTGCGAATAAGTTAGTATTATTTAAGAAATTAGCTTTGGGCTAAAATTTAACTAGTTTACTTTTTAGGTGGCCGTTTCTGGAGGAGCCGAATTAGGAGAATGAGAATTTTGTGAAACACATATTTTGAGTTGAGTTGACCTTACCTGTCAGGCTATTCTCAAGGTTGGGGAGTTCTTAGAAGAATTTTACATTTAAGTTAGATCCCCCTTTTCAATAGTCCATCCTTAGACTCTATGCGGTTGAACTTGGAGTTCTGTGAATCACCCTCGTATGTTGGACGGTTCATTAGGAGGTTTAACTTAGGACTCACAAACTTATTTGATTATGTTAAAATTAGTAAATTATAAATTAGGTTATGTTACAGTTAATAATATTATTGTCTTTTCTAAGTTCACATAAGTGTGCGTGTCTTGCATTGGAATATTATAATGAAAATGAGGATATTATCAGAAAACATTCGGTCATGAGGAATGGAAATGTTGTGTGGCATGTATACTTTTGGGTTTGAGGTATGTGACATAAGGTAATTATTTTTAGTATTTCTTAGTATGAGGGAGAACTAACATTTGTGAACTATCAAGTATAACAGAAACCCTATAATATCGGGTTTTGTGGTTGAATTGTTGGTGACACCTTAAATGGATAATATTAAATTAGTCAAGGAAAATTGTTCATCTTCAACATACTTTGGTAACTAGTATGAGTAGTCTTTTAGTTTAGCATATATAATGTGAAAAAGAGAAAATGAGTACTCTGGACTCATTATTTGGTTTGAAAAAAAAAATAGCATTTGATAAATGGAAGTTTCTTTCCAATAGAGATAGTGTTATTGCATACGAGTTAATAATTGTTATAAGATGGGGAGTGGGACACCAACTTATTCACAAGTATAGTAGTAAGGAAGTTACATTCTTTTTGGTGAAATGAATTCTTGTTGAGAAATTGGAGGCATTGTTTTATGTTTTATGTCATTTGATCTATGAGATTTTTGGTCATTCTTTGGTCCAAGTGTGAAATTGGTTACGACGTTTAAGTTCACTGTTCGAATGGTGCTACAAGTGTTTTCAATAGTGGTGTATGAGGATATTTTGTAACCTATGTCTAAAACTGGTAGTCAGAGAAATGCTTTCGATGGATTGATGATGGGCGACATATTTAAGTTATCGATGTCGAAATATGTGCGTGAATATGAGACTCTCTAGTATTGAAATTGTCGGTTTGAACTACACACTTTGGGAAATGAAGAAGAGTTCTCATGAAGAAGAAGTTAGAAAAAGTTTGTAACATTGGACAATAGTTCTCTTCCCAACAAGAGTTTTAGTTTGAGGCCTTGGTGGCCGGTCTCGACCCTCGGTCTCGAATTAATAAATCGGGGTCCGAGAAAGGGGGTCGTGACACTCCAACACCTTTGTGCTTGCTAGGGCAGGAGGATGAGGAAGAAGATCACGCAAAGCGAGCCCAAGAGGCCGTGCCTCTTGGTGGCCGACAGTGAGAAGGGCGGACGACCTAGGGGGTTCGGCCCTAGGTCTTGTCTCTCTCCTTGCTTTGTTCTCTCTCTCTCTCTTGTGTGATAACAATTGTGACACTCATGAGAAAAATAAGCTAGGAGTTTCTTTATATAGTCTAACAAATCTTTTTAAATACATATTAGCCCCTCTCCTAATCATGTCCATACATAGATTAGTCCACCTTGCAAATTAGTCCCACTAAGTTTGCAAGTAGTTGCGTATTGATCCTTCAATTTAATTAATCATATTAATTAATTCCCAAGTCCGGTCTAATCCATAGGGAGAGTGACCCCATAGGTTTCTACATAGTTGGTACTAACAATTACTAACATAGAGCGGCCTCTAGCAAGACATTTATGCCACCCAACTAATAGAAGTAGTGAGTAATCCAACAAACCTTGTGACCAATGTTACTGTATTGTATTATCCCTTTGTCTCTATATCAGGATTGGACACGAGACATATAAGTCACCCTCGTATATCTAATCAATAGTTTCTCGATACTGGGAATAGTCTTTTCCATGCAGATAACATCAATATTCTATATTGATTTGTCTGAGTCTGGCCAGATATTCTATAAGCACTACCCCTCGAGTGGCCGCGGATATCTTGCTCCCGTTATGTGGGAGGGACAAATCATCTCTACATCGATACCATCTCTAAGCTTCCTTCCTAATGTGTCCGATTAACGCCTTTATAACTACCCAGTCACGGTGTAGTGTTTGATGATACCAAAACACAATATTCCACAACTAGAGTATCTAGTGACTTCAAGTCTAAGGACCACAATACCATTGTCACTACGAGAACCACTTGTGACTTTACATAACTTGTATGTAGCCTTGTCGTGGTGGGTCATTCTAGTATGTCATTAACCCTAATGCATACCCATGTGCTAGACTTGATATCCACATATCAATTTACCCACATACTAGTCTCAATGCAATACAGTTTTCCTATTAAGTGTAGTAATTGACTGGGGATATTTAAGAATATAAAATTTATATTCTAAGGACTTCATTCATGTTAACATATCCCCATATGGATAACACAATGAATAGTAATTCCATATAAATGTCACAAGAAATAGATTACCTCTAGGGCATGTTTCCAACAGTCTCCCACTTGCACTAGAGTCAATCTGGTGCATCATACGCCTATTGATCTAGCGCGGCCCTCACGCCTACGCTGCGCAAGGTAAGAGAGACATCTGCTGGTACTTTGCCTATATTCACATCTCCTCTATCGACAATCAAATGAGATAGAATCTTCTGAGTACGTGCATTCAATGCAGCAATATACTCAGTCCTCTTGTGATAGAATCGCCAACTGAATCTTGCGTGGAACCTTTCGAGCTCACAGTCCCTTCCATTCAGGCAAAACATAAAAATTCACTATAATGTGAAATCTTCTTTGTTAGATTGGGATTTCGCATCACTGTAACCCCTTACAGTGAACTCTTCCTATCCTCCATATATCAAGAATTCATCTTTTAGTTCTTCTTAATTACTTAAGGATATCCTTAATAATTATCCAGTGACTCTCACAAGGATTTGAATAGTATCTATATGTCATACCATATGACATATCTGGTCTTAGTACATAACATTGCGTGTATCGTGAATCTTATTCTTACGGTGCTTTCTCAATCTTGTTGGAAGGACAATTAGCCTTTCAAAGACTAATTCCATGTGACATAAGTAAGAATCCATATTCTTGCATGTTGATGTATTTCAACACTTTTTCATTATATGTATTTTAGACTTAAGCCGAACAACTATCTTGATCCATCTCCATGGATCTTTATAGGTTGTCTCGCCTAAGTATTTCATTGAAAACTAATTCCCTAGCCAATCTTTAACAGATTGCACAGTAGAGACATCATTCCCAATGATCAGTATGTTTCCACATACAAGACCAAAATATAACTATGCTTCCAATAACCTTTCTTGTAAAGACAAGCTTCATCTTCATTCTTGATGTAACCAAACACTTTCATTGCATCAATGAATCGAAGATTCCAACTCCAAAAGCTTACTTTAATTCATAAATGGATGGTAGCAACTTACACATATTTTGAGCACGCTTCAGATCGACAAACCCCTTAAGGTGTGTCATACACATCAAGGAGGTTTCTATATCTATCTGCTAAATTGTGCAAGCTATAATTGCAATCAAGATGCAAATGGATTTAAGCATCGCAACTGGGGGAAAAGTTTCATCGTAGTCTATACTATGAACTCAATGAAATCTTTAGCCACCAAGCGTCCCTTAAAAGTAATCCCATTACCATCCATGTTGGTTTCCTCATATCCAACTCGCACCCTATGGGTCCTACCCTTTCAGGTGGTTCCACAAAAGTTCATATTTTGTTGGTATACATGGATTCCATTTCGTATATCATGGATCTAAGTCATTACTGAGAGTCTGGCCCACTTGTGACCTCCTCATAGGTTGTAGGCTCATCTTCATGAGCAATACATCACCGGCGAAATCCATATTTATCTATCCCTTTGATATATCCTACTTAAACTACGAGGCTCTTGTGTTACCTGAGTAGGTTACTCCACAACGTCTTGTGATCCTGCTCATGTTCCACCAAATGATTAATGTTATTTTGTGGTTCTTGAACTCCTTCAAGTTATACTATCCTCCCACTATTTATTTTAGAGACAATCTCTTTCTAGAAACAGGGTGACTCGAGCAACAAACAATTTGTTCTCGATTGGATTGTAAAAATAATATTCTTTTCAGGATAACTCACAAAACACATTTATCTGACTTGGGTTCAAGTTTATCTGTAATCATTATACATAAACTTCATAACCTCAAATCCTTGTGAATGACATACTAGTACACCTTCTAGTGCATATCTTATATGGTGTTACTCATAGATATTGATGAAACAAGGTGATAACTCCTTAATAAGAGTTATCCTACGTACGTTTCACATTGTTATTTGTGTGCGTTTCGGTGCAAAGTGATGGATTTTTGGCTAATTTGAGAAGAAAATGCACTTCTAGATGTTTTTGAGCTTTAATGCACAATCCGGGCGTTTCTTAATGGTTTTGAGTATGATTTGGATAATTTATCACATTTGATCTTCGCGGTAGTGTTCATGTTGTTGTTTGACAGGAATTACGTATGCGGGAATCAAGTGGAGAGAAGAAACGAGCTTCGGAATAGAAGAAAAGACGAATTTGGCGCGTTTTGGATGTTTTTGCCAAATATTGGGCAATAATTGAGAAAAACGAGAAAATGATCAGGAAACGGGAATTTCTCTACATGGATAAAGTCTACGTCGCAAAAGGAATCCAAAGGTGCGAAAATCACATTTATCGGAATCTGGATGAAAAAGTTATGTCAAAAAGGATGCTCAAAGAGATAAAACGCGGCCGAAAGCATCCGGAAATGCCAAACACGCCTTTCGAGGAGTTAAATTGATGAATGAAGGGTTCCCCGGAATTTGAGAATGTTTTATAGCATAAAAGGAGTCTCGAGGTCGAGGAGATACTTAAGGAAGCAAAGGCGCGGGCAAGGAATCGGAAATTAGTCGAAAAAGGATGTTTTTGGGTGACCCAGACTTCTCTTCGTACGAAGAGAATTGTCTTCGTACGAAGAGATTATACTTAGCCAAATTTTGAGTTGCTTAAAATGTCTTCCTAAAACAGCTTGCAGTATCTATCTGGGAAGACCTTCCTACGAAGAGAAAAAGTCTTCGTACGAAGACTCTTCCTACGAAGACTCTTCCTACGAAGAGAAAAGTCTTCGTACGAAGACACTGTGCAGAGGCGGCCAAAATTAAGGAAACGATGCTTAAAACTTTCCTAATTGACCCGGGACTCTTAGGGAACGTATGTTAGACATATTAGGTCATATTTTCAGAGGAGAGACGCATTATTGAAGGACGGGACATCAAATGGGAGCTTGGATCACATCGTGGAGCTTGGGAAAACTTGTTTGATCTCTTTTCTCATTCTTTTCTTTGTTTTTGATCATGATCACACAAACGCTTGTATTTGTGATCATGAATATGCGTAGCTAAACTTCTTAGATCAGGACCCGAGTTTGGGGTTAGGGTTTTCACATTGATTATGCGTTTTATGAATTGAGATTCATGTTTTGATAAACCTAATTGATGATTTTACGTTTGCTATGATTGTTTTGTGATCTTCATCCTATCTAGTTAATTGGAGACGTCTTGTTAGCTAGAACTTAGTTTGCAATTATTTGGTAACTCGGTCATTGTTAAACCGGAAAATCAAACAATCACCCGTTCATAGGCTTGGTAACTCGGCTACGTCGAATGGGATCGTTAGAGTAGAATTCATTGTTAATGCATGTTTAGGGATAATTAGAACTTGGTAACTCGGTTTTAATCTAACCTAGGCATAGGATGCTCACTTGGTAACTCGGTGAGTTAGTATTGCTCGATTAGCAAAGTGAATTTTGTCTGTGTTTCACAAATCGTAGAACGTCGTCAACAAGAAAATCCTAACAATCCCCCAAACGAGGTGTCCTGGTTGTTTCTCCCATATTAAATCTTAATATTTAAATACTTAATTTGTCTTTTTAATTATTTAGTTCAGAAAAATCTCTCAATTGCTAGCCCACATAAAGTTAATCATACTAATTAGTTCACGACAAGTCCTTTGGGTTCGATAAACCCGGATTACCGGATATTACTACACGCGACAGCCGTACACTTGCGGTTGAATCGTGTCAAGTTTTTGGCGCCGTTGCCGGGGACTTCGGTTGAATTGATTAGGATTATTAACTTTAGGGATTTTATCTTTCTGTCTTTATTTATTTATTTGTTAATCTCACCGGCTCCCTAGAAAATTATTTTACAGATAACTTGGTGATCATGTGGGGGCAAAATTATCATGGACAATATCCAGACTATTCACCGTACTACTCCTATGGAGATATGTACACCCCTCCTCCGTGCAATCAAGAAGATGCGGAGAGGAAAGAAATATTGAAGCTTTTGATAGCTAGTATGGACAGAATGGAGGAAGGGCTTAATAGGATGGATGAAACTCTCCAGCTGAAGGGACAACACTTGGCAAAACTTTCGAGTGCATTGGCATATGCAGATAATGACGATGGGCCAAGTAGTATCATGCCTGACTTAGTTGAGGAGTGTGAAGAGGAAGACGAAGAACTCCCAGAGGTCTATGTTTATAATGTTGTTCATCGTGAAGTAATAGATCATCGGGCTGCTTCAGACTCAGATTCGGACTCAGATTGGGATGATATTGTGAATCCTATACAACTTGTGCCTCGCATAATTCCGGATCCATGGCATGAATGGGAGAGTTTGGACATCGCGATCTTATGGCCCACTGAAGATATTTGCTTTAAAGAACAAAGCCATGAAGCTAAGAAATTATTGCATGGAGATGTTCACATGGACATATATAAAGAAATTCCTGAGTCTAATCCATATCTCTTTGAGATCATAAAATGGGGTGAATCACATGAGAAAGACCAAAGACCCCTGTTTTATGCAATACATGATTTGCCACCTGTGATTCCAAGACAAGAGCAAGGGAAGGAAGCAGTCAAGACGGCACTCCTTGCCATTACTGTTCCAACTGAGGTTCTATTTCCACATAACCGATCCTCGATGATATTGATTCTGAAGAATTGGAAGAAGAAGAAGAAGAGGAAAGGTACAATGGGTCATGATGTGGTGAATGAATTCTCGAGAAGACCGGTGATCAAGGAGTGGAAGCACAAGAAGAAGAAACTTGCAAAGACCGTCTTCAACAACTTCTTCTTGCCATATGCGTCTCATGCATGCTCACTTGAGAAGAGACAAAAAGAGAGACGATGGTGGAAGAAGAAAAAGTGGAGAGAAAAATCTCCTTAAACTCTTTTTGAGGTAACTGGGTCGGGTCGTCGACCTTAAATTACAAGGCGCTTGTTGGGAGGTAACCCAACCTATTTATTTGCTTCAATTTAGTTGTGTTTTTAAATTCAGTTGTTTTATTATGTTATTTGGAGAGATGAGAGAGAGAGACTAATGATTTTTCCTAAGTGACATATTTGAGCAGGATATGGGAGAGTCTACCCCGGTGTGCCATGGCACACATGACCTTTACAGGGACTCGGGCATGCGAGTTGGGGATTCTCCAAGACACAGATTTTAGCAGAGGAGGGCAGTCTACCCCGGTGTGCGAGTACACATTGACTGTATAGGGGCATGGTGGTGCCACTACTGTGCTTGGGGACTGCTTGGCGTGATTTCGTCCCCACCCTTGAGGTGGTTGTGAGTATCTTTTTCTCTTGCTAAATTTTGTGTTTCTTTTCTATAAGTATGTCATGCTCCATCTCATCTACTGGCCTACACATTGATTGCTGAGTATTCTTGCATAATCTCTAACTTCGTTGAGGACAACGAAGCATTCAGTGTGGGGGTGATTTATCTGTTTGCTAGCCATAGTGTCTTGCATAGCCAGTTACATGTAGGATGTGTTTAGTTCGTATTGTGAGTCAGTATTGTGGTTTATGTTGAGTTTTTATTTATATTGTCGTATTGTGTAGTGTGGTTTACATACTGTGTGCACTTTTAAATAATTGAGTCTACCCACCAAAAAGTTGAGTTGTGTTGTGTCAATTTTTTTTTCGTGTCAAAACCTTGCATATAGAGGTAGGATATAAAAAAAATACAAAAAAATGAGAAAAGAGAAAATCCATACAAATTGAAAAATTGAAAATTTGAGAAAAGGCAATTGAGGATCTTGAAACTGAAGAGAGCTTAGTGAATGAATCCTTTTTAGTAGGAAGTGCCGTAGTAGGGAAACTTTTATTCTTTAATATTTTGTGTAGATGTTTCACTAAGGATGTCCCGGGAATTTTTGGAAGTTGTGAAAGAATGACATGTAAAGTATACCTAAGTTTCCTATAGTGTGCTAATTAGATTGAGTTTTGCTTGTAGCTGAATATTCTGTTTTCAAGTGGAAACTTGTGGTCTCTAGTTGATCTGGGGTGGACCTTCGTGTAGAGTTGGTTTCATGTGGTACGGTTGCCTCAGCCTAAGTGAAGTTGGGGGGCGTACACCACCATCCCTTACGGTGGTCACAAGAGTTAACCGAAAAAGCCCACGCTTTCTGGCTCTACTGCACGGTTGTAAAAACAGAGGAGAAAATAAAAGAAAATGAGAAAAGCAAGAAAAAAAAATAATACAAAATGTGCTTCAAGGA
The DNA here is from genome assembly GCA_023055425.1 of Linanthus parryae. Classification (NCBI taxonomy): domain Eukaryota; kingdom Viridiplantae; phylum Streptophyta; class Magnoliopsida; order Ericales; family Polemoniaceae; genus Linanthus; species Linanthus parryae. Next base: position 63,047,621 of record JALGPY010000001.1, on the reverse strand, counting down.
GAAACAACCTAATGTGCTTCCGGTCACACGGAAAATTTGGATTCCATCCAAATAGAGCTTAGAGAGGAAAACTAGAGTCAAGCCTTATTTCACAGGAGTTGTGACTCCCTTCACCGGGACAATTTGCATTCAGACGCAATAAAGGCTAAGAGGGTCTAAAAACCTCATATGATTCGGCGAAGAAAGGCTACAGTGAAATTTAAGCTTAATTAGACCCAATGAAGCTTAGGACGTACTTGTGTCTTGGTTTGAATTGGTGGAGGAAAGGGGACGCCTTAGTGAGCTTTTGCCCTGAATCAAAATTTTATTTCAAATTCTTGCTACGTGTATATGAATTTCAAAAAGGATTAGTGAGAGCTTGATGATTTTCAGCTGATGAGAGGGAGATTGCCTATTCTTGCCAAAAAAAAGAGAAATTGGATGTTTTAAATAATTGTTTTAAGATTGAGTCTAGAATTGCATTTGCATCATCTTGCTGCACTTATAGAGTCGTGAGTCATGTTAGAGTCGTTTGAGTCTTGTTGGCTAGTAGACAAATAAATGCAGTAGATGAGACTTTGCTCGGGACGCGCAAATGGCAAGTGTGGGGGTATTTGATAACTCCTTAATAAGAGTTATCCTACGTACGTTTCACATTGTTATTTGTGTGCGTTTCGGTGCAAAGTGATGGATTTTTGGCTAATTTGAGAAGAAAATGCACTTCTAGATGTTTTTGAGCTTTAATGCACAATCCGGGCGTTTCTTAATGGTTTTGAGTATGATTTGGATAATTTATCACATTTGATCTTCGCGGTAGTGTTCATGTTGTTGTTTGACAGGAATTACGTATGCGGGAATCAAGTGGAGAGAAGAAACGAGCTTCGGAATAGAAGAAAAGACGAATTTGGCGCGTTTTGGATGTTTTTGCCAAATATTGGGCAATAATTGAGAAAAACGAGAAAATGATCAGGAAACGGGAATTTCTCTACATGGATAAAGTCTACGTCGCAAAAGGAATCCAAAGGTGCGAAAATCACATTTATCGGAATCTGGATGAAAAAGTTATGTCAAAAAGGATGCTCAAAGAGATAAAACGCGGCCGAAAGCATCCGGAAATGCCAAACACGCCTTTCGAGGAGTTAAATTGATGAATGAAGGGTTCCCCGGAATTTGAGAATGTTTTATAGCATAAAAGGAGTCTCGAGGTCGAGGAGATACTTAAGGAAGCAAAGGCGCGGGCAAGGAATCGGAAATTAGTCGAAAAAGGATGTTTTTGGGTGACCCAGACTTCTCTTCGTACGAAGAGAATTGTCTTCGTACGAAGAGATTATACTTAGCCAAATTTTGAGTTGCTTAAAATGTCTTCCTAAAACAGCTTGCAGTATCTATCTGGGAAGACCTTCCTACTAAGAGAAAAAGTCTTCGTACGAAGACTCTTCCTACGAAGACTCTTCCTACGAAGAGAAAAGTCTTCGTACGAAGACACTGTGCAGAGGCGGCCAAAATTAAGGAAACGATGCTTAAAACTTTCCTAATTGACCCGGGACTCTTAGGGAACGTATGTTAGACATATTAGGTCATATTTTCAGAGGAGAGACGCATTATTGAAGGACGGGACATCAAATGGGAGCTTGGATCACATCGTGGAGCTTGGGAAACCTTGTTTGATCTCTTTTCTCCTTCTTTTCTTTGTTTTTGATCATGATCACACAAACGCTTGTATTTGTGATCATGAATATGCGTAGCTAAACTTCTTAGATCAGGACCCGAGTTTGGGGTTAGGGTTTTCACATTGATTATGCGTTTTATGAATTGAGATTCATGTTTTGATAAACCTAATTGATGATTTTACGTTTGCTATGATTGTTTTGTGATCTTCATCCTATCTAGTTAATTGGAGACGTCTTGTTAGCTAGAACTTAGTTTGCAATTATTTGGTAACTCGGTCATTGTTAAACCGGAAAATCAAACAATCACCCGTTCATAGGCTTGGTAACTCGGCTACGTCGAATGGGATCGTTAGAGTAGAATTCATTGTTAATGCATGTTTAGGGATAATTAGAACTTGGTAACTCGGTTTTAATCTAACCTAGGCATAGGATGCTCACTTGGTAACTCGGTGAGTTAGTATTGCTCGATTAGCAAAGTAAAATTTGTCTGTGTTTCACAAATCGTAGAACGACGTCAACAAGAGAATCCTAACAATCCCCCAAACGAGGTGTCCTGGTTGTTTCTCCCATATTAAATCTTAATATTTAAATACTTAATTTGTCTTTTTAATTATTTAGTTTAGAAAAATCTCTCAATTGCTAGCCCACATAAAGTTAATCATACTAATTAGTTCACGACAAGTCCTTTGGGTTCGATAAACCCGGATTACCGGATATTACTACACGCGACAGCCGTACACTTGCGGTTGAATCGTGTCACAAGGTTAAGGGAGAAATTGTTGTAAATAGAGCATGGCCCCGAAAGTAAACTGGAAGTTCTATTTGACACATCATGGACCGAACCGTGTCCAACAATGTCTGGTTTCTCTTCTCAGGCACGCCATTCCATAATGGTAGAGTGGGCCGGGATCACATCCTGTACTCCCTTAGATGCTCAAACTATCGGCTTGAGTACTCACGCCTCTACGATCATATCCTAGAGCTTTGATACTTTTGCCAAACTAGTTCTCTACTTCATTCTTGAATTATTTGAACTTTTCAAAAGATTCTAATTTGTTTCTTCATAAGATATACAAGTTCATATTTCCCTGATGCCATCAGTAAATATGATGAAGCACTGAAAACCATCTCTAGCACTTGTATTTAGTGGTCCACATACATCAGTATGTATGAATTCAAAAGATCATATCATTTCCCAATAAATGAGCCTCACATGTCTCATATGATTCAAAATCAAATGAGTCCAGAAGTCCACCATATGGAATTTGGAATGCGTCCCTCATTCATGTGGCCCAAAAAACAATGCTAAAGTTAAGTGAGATTCATATCATTATATGAAAACCTCTTGGTATTAATTTTATAGATTGAAATATTATGATCAAGGATATACAATCCCTTAGACAAAAGTGCATTACAATAATGCATATCACCAAAATAAATGGAACGACATTTGTCCTTTATTTTGATAAATAAAATTTTCTTGTCCATACAAGAAACTACGACAGTGATCCTACCCATAGAAGGGACATAATCGTATTTTTCTAATTCATTAATAATTCCAAAAGGTATAGATAATTTTCTACGGCTAATTCAGCAACCTTTGCCTCATTGCCCCACGTGTAGGTGTATCCCTTCCTTATCCAATTGTCTACATCTCTTGTGATCCTCCACATTTCAATAAATGTGAGTTCCTCATCTAGTATAAAATACTTATGATGATGAGATAGGCACATTGGCTTCTATAACAAAGTATACCTTAAGTGGAATTCACAATTCCTTCCTTACTTCCGTCCAGGTACTTTGGGTAGTTTCTTTTCCACCATACCACTTTTATGGGCTTTAAGGAAACTTGGTTTTAGAAACAAACTTGCTTATACCATTGGGGTTATTGGAAAACCATTTTCCTCTTTCCCTTTAACCATCAATATGATTTTACCTTTGAGTTAATCTGCTATTGAACAAGGCTTTAATTTTCTAATTGCATCCAATGAAATTCTTGGTCCACTTGGGCGAATAACTCGTTATTCTTTATCTATCTCACAGATAACTCCCAACTTCTAAGCTTTCAATCCCCTTTAAATAATTTAGTGCGTTTGACCTTTTGCTTCAGCAGTCACACATTACTAGCTTGTGTCGCCGCGTCATATCTTGATGAATCAAGTCGCCTTGCTTTGGCAAGCCCGAACATCATTACATCTTGATCATGACGAGTACTAAGCAACAGCAGGTAAAACGCAAAAATGGAGCAATCACTTCAGACCTTTCATGTTCAGCCATCTCTTGAAAAGATTTTCTTTAAATGTATGATCATATCATACACCTCCAAGTTCTCATCTTGCTTCCAAAGCTTAGAGTTCATGGTAGCTAACATGAGGCAAGTCACATCCAAAGAGCCATTCTTTGATGTTCCTTCCATTAGGCTTCTAGTGTCTTTAGGTACTTGGTGGAAGGGAATTTTATGCTCTAGAATATACAACATTTTACTTTTATTTGAGAAAATTTCTCAGTCTTGTACCAGTGTACAGAACTGATTCAAGATAGCTTGTCCTTATCAAGGACATATCTTTGTGATAAAGTCGAGTTTGTTTGTCTTAATGCCATAGGGATTCAACACACATAGAATTATGCAAAGTTTTGTGACGTTGTACTATATTTAATAAGGACTTAAATTATTAAACATAGCTCCCACTATTTTCCTCGGATTAATAACCCTCGACATTAATGCGGAAAATATCATATATTTTCTAGTGGGCCAAGATCCATATTTCACTTCCTTTTGAGCTTGCTTTGGCAAGTCACCCAAAATCAGTTATTTAGGTAGGAACAATTTCCAATTGCATCCTATGAAACTCTTGGTTCAATTGGGAAAATGACTCCTTATTTATCTATCCCATAGATAATCTCAATTGTTTCCTCTAAGCTTTCAATACAATTGAAGTAGCCTAGTTGCGTTCAACATCTTACTTCAACAATTGCACATTACTAGCTTGTGCCATTGCGTCCAACCTCTTGCCAAAACCCGAATTTGATAAATCATGATCATGACGAGTGTTTAGGTAACGAGAAGACAAAAAACGCAACATTTAAATTTAAGGGATTTTATTTTAATTTTAATTTTTTGTTGATCCACATCAACTGATCTACTTATCTGAGTTGGGCAATCTCAAAGTAAAAGATTCGGGTTGTTTTTATCTTGTTACCAATTTGCATGCATCATCCATAAACCAACAATAACTAACAAGACAATAATTAAACAACCACAAACAATAAATAAACGTGATGTGAATATGACCTCATAAACTAAGATATTCCCAATCCAATGAGAATATCTATAAGCCCTAAAAAATAGCAAGCCGATCTGCATGTGCCTCCATCTTTTAGTCCATGCTTCTTTAGCTTGTGGGATGCCACCATCTTGTGGTTCCTTCAGTTATTTAGGCTTTTTCGTTAAGTCTTGACTATCATCTACTCTATCTGATACTAGCTAGCGTCTATACTTAATAGAGAGACCTCACAAGTTGACTAGAAGACCGGCTAGAAGGCTGTAAAACCTAATTAATTAAATATTACGATAAAATCAAACCAAAAAAATAAAAACTCGCAACATCCACATCTAAGGCCATATCCAATCACCATGCAAAAGCACAAAATATAGTTAAAATAAAATTTTAACGCGCTTGGTCAATCTTAATTGGTTATTTGGTAACTACGGTCAAAACGGTTCAAGGGGCCCACCAACATACTTGGTCGAACCCCACAGGTACCGCCTAAGACCCGGGACTGCCGGCCCTAGGCCGCACGGTCGAATCGTGCGCCTAGGCCGAATCGGCCTTGTGGTCGTGGCTCACCTTGCCGCGCAAGGAAGAGGAGGGGCGGACGGCTAGGGTTTCGGCCCTAGTCTCCTTCCCTTCCTTCCTTGTTTGTTTGTTTCCAAATTGTAGAAAAAACCCCTTTTCCCAATTTGTGCCCAATTAATAGTTTTTCAAAACCTAAATTAGCACATCATATGTGCCTGGAATTTTCTAATCTTAAAACGACAATTCAGATTAGCTCATTCCCATTGAATCATATTCAAATTGCATCATTATGCCAACTTTAGTTTTTCGCGATAATAGCATAGAACAGTGTGAAACTGACATAAATGTAACACATAAACCACGTTATGCTCTACGACATGTGGCTCTCTTACCACTGTAGGGATTTGATACGGATTCACAACAGAATAAACAAGAATAAACATCTGTTCAAGACCCTCCAAGGATCACGGGACTAGAAATCATAACGATAGTAAAGGATGAGAACAAGTACCTCGTTTGTCTCCTTTGATGACTTCACGTGAAATAGTGTCCACGTCTCTATGAAAGTCCACTCCTAAGACTGATCCGGATCCTCCAACACCTTTGTTCTAGCTAGGGAAGGAGGAAGAAGAAGAATATCACGCAAAACGAGACAAAAAGGTCGTGCCTCTTGGTGGCCGACGGTGAGGGGGGCGGACGACCTAGGGGGTTCGGCCCTAGGTCTTGTCTCTCCCCTTTCTTTTCTCAATCTCTCTCTCTCTCTCTTGTGTGATAACGATTGTGACACTCATGATAAAAGTAATCTAGGAGTTTCTTTATATAGTCTAACAACTCCTTGTTAACTACATATTTGCCCCTCTCCTAATCATGTCCATACATGGATTAGTCCATCTTGCAAATTAGTCTCACTAAGTTTGCAAGTAGTTGCATATTGATCCTTCTATTTAATTAATCATATTAATTAATTCCAAAGTCTGGTCTAATCCGTAGGGAGTGTGACCCTATAGATTTCTACTTAGTTGGTAGTTACAATTACTAACATAGAGCGGCCTCTAGCAAGACATCTATGCCACCCAACTAATAGAAATAGTCAGTAATCTAACAAACCTTGTGACCAATGTTACCGTATTGTATTATCCCTTTTTCTCTATATCCGGATTGGACACGATACATACAAGTCACACTTGTATATCCAATCCATAGATTCTCAATCCTGAGAATAGTCTGTTCCATGCAGATAGCATCAATATCCTATATTGATTTATCTGAGTCTGGCCAGATATTCTATAAGCACTACTCTTCGAGTGGCCGCAGGTATTTTGCTCCTTGTAAGTTCAACTCAGTTCAAGAATTGAAATAACTAGTCTATTTCAAGGCCATGAAACAGCTTTCAAAGCCTTGAAACTGACTGAGCTTTACATGCATGAACTTAGGGGGAGTTTCTGATCTTCAACTCCTAAATCCCTGTGCTTGATTAGCTGATACTTGATGATGAAAGAAATATTTTGACACAGTTTACACTATCTAACATCATCTGTTTGACTCAGTTCTGCAGGGATTTTTGTTTCCTATTTTATAGGAATATGTTTCCTAACTTATGTTTTGCAGATATGGAAACTGCTTGATGATTTGATTTTGTGACCAATCTGCTGTGTTTAAAAGCTTCCCAACATATTTCCAATAAGATCAAATCAGTATCCCTGAAGATACTGAGCTACTAGCCATTGGAGGAAGCTGTTAGAAGACTCGAGATTTGAAGCAAGTTTTCAGAAAAGTTTGTTAGGAAGATTCTGAAAATCGTGAATTCAAACTGGGTGTTTAAAAGGAGAATTGCTGATGAAATTCGTAGACATAACATGGAGAAATTCACAGAGACACTCAAAAACATTCAAGGATTGACAAGGAAAAAAGAAGCAGATTCATTTCTCTCAATCCAAGCATCAGAAGAACACTGCACACTCACTGCAGATTCAGTCCCTGTGTTCTTCTTTTATGAACTTCATTTGTATATCATTTTGATAATACTTATAGTTCTCATTCTCATGGATTGTTCAATTTTAACAATAGATACTTCTTAGTTAATCAAATAGCTAGAACAGGTACTAGATAGGTTAGTGAGAACCTCAAGCTGTAACAGAGTAAGGAATCTCTCTGTGCTTGAGATATAGGGCTTAGCTGTGGATTAATAAGAATTGTGTTGAAAATCCTACAGGGAGAAGATTCCTGAGGTAGAGACGTAGGTACAAGTGGACTTAACTCTATATATCTTATGTCTCTTGCATTTACTTTTTAGTTCCATACTTAGATCTTTTGCAGCATTTAAAACATTTTCATTTCAAGGCCTTGAAATAGACTTATTAGGACACTTACAAATATTTTGAAACCACTACTCTTCCAAAGTTTAGCAAAAGTTTGCATACTCTATTCAACACCCCCCATTCTAGAGTATTGATCCTGTATTTCTCACTATTGTACTCCCCTTCACTCTCGTTATGTGGGAGAGACAAATCATCTCTACATCACTAACATCTCTAAGCTTGTTTTCTATTGTGTCCGATTAACACATTTATAACTACCCAGTCACGGTGTAGTGTCTGATGATACCAAAACATAATATTCCACAACTAGAGTATCTAGTGACTTCAAGTCTAAGGGCCACGATACCATTTTCATTACGAGAAGCACTTTTGAATTTACATAACTTGTATGTAGCCTTCTCGTGGTGGGTCAATCCAGTATTCCATGCCCATAATGCATACCCATGTGCTAGACTTGATATCTCCACATCAATCTCCCCACATACTAGTTTCAATGCAATACAGTCGTCGTATTAACTGTAGTACTTGACTTGGGATACTTAAGAATATAACATTTATATTTTAAGGAATTCATTCATGTCAACATATCCTCATATCGATAACACGATGAATAGTAAGTCCATATAATTGTCACAAGAAATAGATTGCCTCTAGGGCATATTTCCAACACTTCGGTCAACAGAATCATACCTGAACGAGGTATAAGGCAGGGATGTTCGCGGTGTCCATACTTATTCATTATCTGCAGCGAAGGCCTATCCAGATCTCTATATGCAGCTGTTTTCCCAACTTTCCGGTTTTCGAGCTTTCAGAAGTGGTCCTATCGGTTACCACCTAATGTGAGACCCCAAGTTAAAAAAAATGATAGATAAAAGTAAAGTTTTTACATAAATTGAGATTTATCCTATTCTTAGTGACAATAATTTCTGCTTTTAGAGTTTGTTAAATATTGGTTGTGACAAGGAGTATCATGGGCTTGTTTTGGATAGTTGTCATTTTTTTGGGTTAGTGTGTGGGAAATAAAACAGCACGCCTAATTAACTATAGTGTTAGTTATGATTAGTGAATGCTGCTAAGTACACAACGAAAATACTTATGTTGTATGATTTTTGTTATTTTATTGTTGACTTGTACCTTTATGATTTTTTTGGGATTTTTTTAAGAAATAAAGAGATGTATATGACTTTGAAAATATGGCTGACACCTCAAGCATCCTTATATTGATGACTAATTGGTGTAGTTGCTTTGGTGTACACCACATAGGCACACGTAAGGTACCTCTACTTTTATCATTATCAAAATTTTCATGTGTCAACTTATGGGAGGAAGGGGATTGTGTTTTGTCAAGTACCAAGGTTGCTAGGAAGCTACTTAATTCGGCTTCGTCACCCAATAGTGGGGGAGGCGTGGCAAATATTTCGGGAGAGACAGAGAGTTTCATCTCCATGTGTGGGTTTTCCTCCATAGGAAGAAAAGGGGTGAGTGAGAGATGGAGTGTTGTTCTCCTTGATTTCTCTCCTTATTCTTGCAAACCAACAAAGCTAGTATTAATGGAAGCAAGGTTAGATGAGAGGGATTTGAGTTAAACAGTAAGTATTATCGTGAGACAAAGTTGATAGTTGATTCTTATTATACATGGCTTCAACCGATGCTTTCAGAATTCATTTTGCCTGATTCGATTTCACGGCAGGTAGGGAAAAAAAGTTAATCTCATTGTTTACTGTATTTACGATGTACTGTGTATATATTGTAGCGGTTTCACCTTTTTATATATGGGGATTGTTGGGTGATAAATCATGTTAGTCGTGTGATTCGTGCTATATGATTGTGAGTACAGCTGGTGCAGTTTAATTTGCTTTTAGATTTTACGCCAGTGGTTAGGCGGTACATGCTGGGTTGTTTCGCGCACCCCTCCATTTTAGAGGTTGAACATGAATGGACCAGATTGCGGTGTTAATTGCTAAAAAGTGGACTGTTTAGCTAGAATTGTTATTTTTAGCTGTTTTTAGAGAATGTTATAACTTTTTAGTCGAATCGCGATATTTTATAAAAATTTTCATTTTGACGAACTGGTGTAATTATTTATTAAATTCGGTCACGTACCAGTTTTTCAGAAAATTGATGAAAAGTGTTGTTTCGGAGGACTGTGTGTCCTGCTGGTGGAGTTTTGAACGTCTGAAAGTGTCAGACGGGTTGACTGTAAACAGTGATTTTTATCGTAAATCTACGTTTTAGTATTAAAAGTGTGACTGGATCGTCACAGTGGTATCAAATGTGTGACGGGTCGTCACAGTGGTATCAGAGCCATGACCCAACCGGAAGTCTAGACAGTGTACCTAGAACTAGGCGGGTGTCCGTAGGCAGTACGTGTGTTACAAATTGGTGGCCGGTAAACTTGTGAGTTATTGAACTGTCGAGCTAGGTACACGGTCTAGTACCGCTTGGGCTAGTGGTGACAATGTGTCGTGTATTATAGATTCATTTTTAATGAAAAATGACATCAAGTTTTATGAAGAAAAGATCAGACCTTATCTGTTGTGAAGAGTACTCCCTTCGTTTCGCCAGATTCTTCAAAATTTTCTTTTTGGACGTTTCGCCAGATTCTTCAAAATTTCCAAATATTGTAACTTTGGTACTGGTAAAATACAACAATACCCTTGCTAAAAAAACCCAAACCACATTTTAATTGGGCTTAACTAATCAGTTTTATTACTAAACCTGATTAATTAAGCCCAATCATAACCCATCAGCCCACCACCCACATCAAACCCTAATAACTCTTCTCAATTCTTCCCCATTCATTTCATCTCTTCCTCTCTTATCTCCCTCCGCCTCTCTCTCTCAGCCCATCTCTTCCTCTCTCATCTCCCTCCGCCTCTCTCTCTCAGCCTCACAAAACCTAACAGAGACCACACATTAGAGAGAAAGAAAGGGAGAGAGGGAGAGAGACAGTGGTGGAGGCGGTGGTGGTTCTGTACGACGATGGCTCTGGACGACGGAGAGGACGATGGTGGTTTTGGACGACGACCAGCGAAGAGACGCGGAGAGGACGACGGTGTCGTTGCTGGTGAAAGACGACGGAAAGGACGCCGGCGACAGTGGAGGCGGCGGGGGAGGCTGACCCAGGTAGTAATCTTTCTCTCTCTCTTCTTCTCTTCTCTTTTCCTTTAGATCTACTCTATTTGCTTCAAGATCTGCTTGTTCCGCAGATCTCTCTCTGTCACCCCGCCTCTCTTCTCGTGTGAAAGAACAAAAGAAAGAGGAAGAAGAAGAGAGAAATACCAGATCTACAAGGGGGAGCAGCCTATGGTGAGGCTTCGGCGTCGCCTTCAAGGAAGACGGTGGTGGCGAGGCGGCGACAGTTATTTGATGTGTCTTCATCTCCACATCTCTTGTTCTTCTTCTTCTTCTTATCTTGTTCTTCTCCACTTTTTTCTTCAGATTTGTGAACATGTAACAACAATTCAGAAAGTAGTTTTTTTTTTCCTCAGATCCATCCAGATCTGAGTTGATGATATTATTCAATTTTATGGTTTGTGTTCATCTGGATGATGATAGTGTTCATCTGGATGATGATGATATTGTTCTTGTTGTTGTTGATGATGATATTGTTATTGTTATTGCTGTTGCTGCAATTAGAGTGAGAGAGAGAGTGGAATTATTAAAAAAATAGAGGGTAAAATAGTCATTTGAGTGCGTTCCTTAATCTCCGTGTCCATAAAGTTTTTGAAGTATCTAGTGAAACGGAGGGAGTATGTAATAGTAAATATATTTTTAAACCGATCATAATCTAGCGTATTTTGCTCATAAAAAGAAATTGATGGACATATTTGGATGAGTGATCGTGGACGCAAACACTTGAACGAATTAAAATTGTCTATGTATGACACCTGTATATATCATAACATTAATTAGTGACACCACATGTGGTTCAGTGTGTGGTAAAGAATATGCTTTGAGTTACATTTTTTTTTTTTTTAAATCTGGCTTATAGTGAACAAGGGAGGAAGGGGGAATGAGAGGTTCCCAATAGGAGGTCCATTATCGCAGCACTGTAGAAACCTAAATAATTTAGTGAGTTTGTAAGTAACCCTGACTTTATATTTCCATGAATTTCATGGCTAGAGAAATGAGGCTTACTTTATTTCCCTATGTGCAAAGAGTGCCAGAGAGACTGGTTATGCATGCCAAGAAGTCGAGGTTTTCCTCTTAGGAGAAACTGAATTTACGATATAGTGACATTACAGGATAGATCGTATATAGCGCTTTTGTGGTTTTGATGGTATTCAATTTCTGATAATTGTTTAATTATAAACATCTTGTTGATTTGTTCCGTGATATGTAATTATTTGTATAATTACTGCAGTGGTGAGGTGTGTCTAGCTTAAGTGAGGGATTGATAATAGGTTGATTCGAAACTGTATTAGGCGATGTGATTTCCGTCTAGTACTGGTGACTCCATACTGTATTGGGCGAGGTGATTTCCGTCTAGTACTGGTGACTCCATACTGTATTGGGCGAGGTGATATCCGTCTAGTACTGGTGACTCTATACTGTATTGGGCGATGTAGTTTCCGTCTATTACTGGCGGTTTTTAAACAGTATATCTGCAAATAAAAGAGTAATCGACAATGCACTTTTGTTCTTGTTATGAATGGTTTAATAAATTCTATCATTTTTTAAAGAGTTTGACAAACTCCGTTTGTTTTGCTAGTGAAGTCCTGAAGGCATGGGAATCCCAAATTACTTATGTGTGATTGTTGGATTTCATTTGGTAATTTAATACACATGTTTTGGGACGTCACATGTTGTATCGTGATAAAATCATTTTGTTCTTGTTTCTTGTATTTTAACGAGCTCATGATTTAGAGCTGTTAGATTATATATGTGGGATTGACAAAAATAAAAAAATATGAGTATTCATTTTAGAAATCACGGCTTACTCATAGATGAATCACTTCTTGATTGATACTTGATTGTTTCTTTCGGGGAGACAGAGTCGGTAAAATTTATAATCTGGTACAAAATTTTGTTAAAAAAGATGGATGGTAATATCCCATGTTCAAAATACGTAAGTTTACAATTTCTTGTGTGGTTTGACTTAATAGAGTTGATTCATGATATCATTTTTTATTGGAATTAATTGTCATTCCCGTTTAACTGAGTTGTCGTAGCAACAAGGTTAAAGGTTATTTTTGGTGATATTGAATGAAACTGGATAAAAACAAATATAAATTCAAGCTTAGTTGATGATATTAATCTAGACCATATTGAACATGTGGTTGCGTTATATTCGAACTGTGGTTACATGTTGGTAACTTTTGTTAATAAAAGATTATGTAGGGTGTTTATTTGATTATGAGGCCTTAATTCGTTGCCATGTACCCTTACTATTGGATTTCTCATGCTTTCACCATGTAAAAGTAATCCACTTAAATTTGTTGAAAATTCCCTCTTGGTTTAAGGAATTACAGTTCCGAAGAGAGCAGGAGGGAGGGAGAGTCAGGCTAGCTTCTGGCACATATTCTAAAGGAAACAAATACGTAGTAGTGGAAAAGAATTAATTTTCTTAAATACAAAATGCTACTAGGGACGAGTTGATTTGGGGCATGGGTACATGCAGAGAAAACATGCAGTACTTTATTTGTATATCACATGTTTAGGTTTTTGACTAGTGGATGGTTTAACATAGTTATTTTTCAATGTGCACCGTAGTTGTGGTGGGAGGTGAAATTTTGTTTAAAAATATTAAATTTCGGGACGAAATTTTTGTAAGAGGGATAGATTTGTGAGACCTCAAGTTAAAAAAAATGATAGATAAAAGTAAAGTTTTTACATAAATTGAGATTTATCCTATTCTTAGTGACAATAATTTCTGCTTTTAGAGTTTGTTAAATATTGGTTGTGACAAGAAGTATCATGGGCTTGTTTTGGATAGTTGTCATTTTTTTGGGTTAGTGTGTGGGAAATAAAACAGCACGCCTAATTAACTATAGTGTTAGTTATGATTAGTGAATGCTGCTAAGTACACAATGAAAATACTTATGTTGTATGATTTTTATTATTTTATTGTTGACTTGTACCTTTATGATTTTTTTTGGGATTTTTTTAAGAAATAAAGAGATGTATATGACTTTGAAAATAAGGCTGACACCTCAAGCATCCTTATATTGATGACTAATTGGTGTAGTTGCTTTGGTGTACACCACATAGGCACACGTAAGGTACCTCTACTTTTATCATTATCAAAATTTTCATGTGTCAACTTATGGGAGGAAGGGGATTGTGTTTTGTCAAGTACCAAGGTTGCTAGGAAGCTACTTAATTCGGCTTCGTCACCCAATAGTTGGGGAGGCGTGGCAAATATTTCGGGAGAGACAGAGAGTTTCATCTCCATGTGTGGGTTTTCCTCCATAGGAAGAAAAGGGGTGAGTGAGAGATGGAGTGTTGTTCACCTTGATTTCTCTCCTTATTCTTGCAAACCAACAAAGCTAGTATTAATGGAAGCAAGGTTAGATGAGAGGGATTTGAGTTAAACAGTAAGTATTATCGTGAGACAAAGTTGATAGTTGATTCTTATTATACATGGCTTCAACCGATGCTTTCAGAATTCATTTGCCTGATTCGATTTCACGGCAGGTAGGGAAAAAAAGTTAATCTCATTGTTTACTGTATTTACGATGTACTGTGTATATATTGTAGCGGTTTCACCTTTTTATATATGGGGATTGTTGGGTGGTAAGTCATGTTAGTCGTGTGATTCGTGCTATATGATTGTGAGTACAGCTGGTGCAGTTTAATTTGCTTTTAGATTTTACGCCAGTGGTTAGGCGGTACATGCTGGGTTGTTTCGCGCACCCCTCCATTTTAGCGGTTGAACATGAATGAACCAGATTGCGGTGTTAATTGCTAAAAAGTGGACTGTTTAGCTAGAATTGTTATTTTTAGCTATTTTTAGAGAATGTTGTAACTTTTTAGTCGAATCGCGATATTTTATAAAAATTGTCATTTTGACGAACTGGTTTAATTATTTATTAAATTCGGCCACGTACCAGTTTTTCAGAAAATTGATTAAAAGTGTTGTTTCGGAGGACTGTGTGTCCTGCTGGTGGAGTTTTGAACGTCTGAAAGTGTCAGACGGGTTGACTGTAAACATTGATTTTTATCGTAAATCGATGTTTTAGTATTAAAAGTGTGACTGGGTCGTCACATTGGTATCAAATGTGTGACGGGTCGTCACACCTAATCTTCGCAAACAATAGCCTATTCTTCACTCGTTTCAGGGAGGAGGATATAGCTAAACTATTACGAATTATTACATGTTATTGTAGGGTTTTGATGGAGGTTACGCATCCATATAACAAAATTTTATCCTGCTCAAATCCCTCCAAGGATCACAGGCAAGCCATCATAACATGATGAAGGTAGAAAAATGTGTACCTTAGTTTGTGAGATCACTACGAAGAATTGTGTCTTCATCTCTACGAGTATCCACACCTTGCATTACTGAATGGAATCCTTATCCTCGTGTAGTGCTAGAAGCGGAATAAGGAGGCAAGAGATCACACAAAACGGAGCAAGACCCGCGCGCCTAGGGAGGCTGGCGGCGTCTAGGAGTGGGGGACGGGTAAAGGGTTTTGGCCTTCTGCTTTGTCTCTCTCCTTACTTTGTTATGTTCTCTCAATAATGACTCTTGTTGAGAAAATAACAAGCTAGGTTCCTTTATATAGGTAATAACTACTTATTAACTACATAATTTCCCCAATACTAAACATGTCCATACACGGATTAGTCCACCTTGAAAATTAGTCCTACTAACTTTGATTGTGGTTGCGTTTAGATCCTCTTGATTAATTAGTCCCACTATTTAATGCTCATATCCAGTTTAATCCATACAGTGTGTGACACCATAGGGTTCTACTTAGTTGGTAGTAATTATTACTAACATAGAGTAGTGTCTAGCAACAAACTATGTCCCCCAACTAACACAAATAGTCAGTGATCCGACAAACCTTGTTCCCAATGTTACCGCATTATATTATCCCTTTGTCTATATATCCGGAGAGGACACGAGACATAGTAGTCACACTCGTATATCAAATCAATAGTTTCTGGATCCTAGGAATATGCTTATCCGAGCAAATAACATCAATATCTTCATACTGATTTATCTAAGTCTTGCCAGACATTCTATGAGTACCATCCCTCGAGTGGCCATGGATATTTGCTCCCATTATGTGGGAGGGACAAATCCTCTCTACATCACTACCATCTCTAAGCTTGCTTCCTATCATGCCCGATAGCCATCTTTATAGTTACCTTGTTACGGTGTAACGTTTGATAATATCAAAGCATGATAGTTCACAACTAGAGTATCTAGTGACTTCAAGTGTAAGGATTATATACCATTAGCACTACGAGAAGCACTTGTGATTTTGACATAATATAATGTATCCTTCTCGTTGTGGGTCAATCCTGTATGCCACTACTCCTAATGCATACCCATGTGTTAGACTTGATATCTCCATATCAATCTACCCACATACCAGTCTATAGTGATCGTCCCGTTTATCAATATAATGGACTAGGGATATTTTAGATAAATAACACACATTGTAATCTAAAAACTTTATTATATTAAATATCTCCAAAAATAATAAATGAATATTCTAGCCAAACAATGTTCATACTAAATCTAGATTGCCTCCAGGGCACCTATTCCAATAGTCTCCCACTTGCATTAGAGCCAATCTGGTGCATCTCGTATGCCTATATATCTAGTATACCCTTCATGCGTTCGCTGAACGAGCGGCTTCGTGAGTGGATCTGAAAGATTATCATTTGTTGGAATCTTTCATATCTTCACATCTACTCGATCAATGATCTCTCTAATGAGATGGAATCTCCTAAGTACATGCTTGGACTTCTAGTGTGACATGGGTTCCTTGGCTTCTGCGATCGCCCTAGTGTTTTCACAGTACAACACAATGGGATCCACAATGCTAGGAACCACACCAAGCTCAGGATAAACTTCTTGTAGGGTTTTGATTCATGGATCGCGCAAACGGAAGCATAATCAAACAAACAACCATGCAAAACCCTCCAAGGATCACAAGTCTAGATGCATAACGATAGTAAAGGTAAGAAATCATAAACACACCTTTGGGTTCTCCTTGATGACTTCAAACGCGAATAGTGTCACGTTCTCTATAGTTGATCCATGCCTAGAGTTGTTCCTAGATCTCCAATCTCCTTGGTGCTAGCCCGGAATGAAAGGAGGGTGAAGGAATCACGCAAAACGAGGCACAAAAGGGGGCTCGGCCCTCTTGTGGCGTCGGGGACGAGTGGGCGGCGGCAAGGGGGCGGCGTCCCTCTTTTTGCTTGCTCTCTCTCTCCTTTTATCTCTCCTACTCTTGTTATGTTCTCTTTAGAGCATAAGTTGTGTAGGGAAGGAAGGAAGGAGCGTCCTTTATATAGTCCAACAACTCCTTGTTAACTACCTAAAGGACTTATTCTAGTCCTACTAGAATTCAATTTAGTCCCTTCCTTGCAAATTAGTCCCTACTAAGTTTGCAAGGGTTTGCAAAGTGATCCTTCTAATTAATTAATCCAATTAATTAATTCCCAAATCTAGTACAACTCTATATAGCGTGTGACCCCATAGGTTCTATCTAGTTGGTAGCAACTATTTGCTAATATGGAGCGGTTTCTAGCAAAACATCCATTCTAGCCAACTAATAGAATAGTCATCTAGACAACCTTGTACAAGTAATTGTCTCATCCCTTTGCCTCCATATCCGGATTGGACACGAGACATACAAGTCACACTCGTATATCCAATCCCTAGTTTCTCGATCCATGGAATAGCCTTATTCGTGCAAATAACATCAATATCTCATATATTGATTTATTTGAGTCTGGCCAGACATTCTATAAGCACTATCCTTCGAGTGGCCTTGGATATTTGCTCCCGTTATGTGGGAGGGGCAAATCCTCTCTACGTCCACTACGATCTCTAAGCTTGCTTCTCATTGTATCCAGTACACGCCTTTATAACTACCCAGTTACGGTGTAGCGTTTAACGCTACCAAGATCACAATGATCCACAACTAGAATATCTAGTGACTTCAAGTCTAAGGATGACAATACCATTGTACCCGAGAAGCACTTGTGACTCAACATAACGTGTATGTAGCCTTCTCGGTGATGGGTCAATCCAGTGCGACATTCCGTAATGCACACCTATGTGTTGGATCGTGATATCTCCATATCAATCCAACCCCATACTAGTCTATAGATGATTGTCCCATTTAATCATTATACTTGACTAGGGATATTTAAGATAAACAACACGATTGTAAATCTAAGGACTTCATTATATTAAATATCCAATAAATAATAAATGAATTTCTAGCCAATTACAAATTCATACTAAACTAGATTGCCTCTAGGGCATCTATTCCAACAGTCTCCCACTTGCACTAGAGCCAATCTGGCGCATCTCGTATGCCCATACTCCTAGTGTGCCCTTCATGCTTCCACTGCGTGAGAGGCTTCGTAAGCGGGTCTGACAGATTATCATCTGTAGGAATCTTGCATATCCGAACGTCTCCTCTATCGATAATATCTCGAATCAGATGAAACTTCCTGAGCACGTGCTTGGATTTCTGGTGCGATCTTGGTTTCTTTGATTACGCGATCGCCCCAGTGTTGTCACAGAACAACTCCACTGGATCCGCAATGCTAGGGACCACACCAAGTTCAGAAACAAACTTTCTGATCCAAACAGCCTCCTTTGCTGCGCCATTTGCAGCAATGTACTCAGCCTCTGTTGTAGAATCAGCTACCGTCTCTTGCTTGGAACTCTTCCAGCTCACCGCTGCTCCATTCAGGCAAAACACATATCCCGACTGTGATCTGAAGTCATCTCTATCGGTTTGGAAGCTTGCATCAGTGTAACCCCTTACACGCAACTCTTCCTCACCGCCAAACACCAAGAAAGCATCCTTAGTTCTTCTCAAGTACTTTAGGATGTTCTTGACAGCAATCCAGTGACTCTCACCCGGATTGGACTGGTATCTGCTTGTCATACTCAAGGCATATGACACATCTGGTCTAGTACATAACATGGCGTACATGATGGATCCTATGGCCGAGGCATAGGGAATCCTACTCATGCGTTCCTTCTCAATCTCATTGGAAGGACATCCACTCTTCGAAAGAGTGATTCCATGTGACATGGGCAAAAATCCCTTCTTGGAATCTTGCATGTTGAACCGTTTCAACACCTTGTCAATATATGTACTTTGACTTAGGCCTAGCAACCTCTTAGATCTATCTCTATAGATCTTTATACCGAGTATATAGGCTGCTTCCCCTAAGTCCTTCATTGAGAAATACTTTCCTAGCCAATCTTTCACAGATTGCAGCATGGGAATGTCGTTTCCAATGAGTAGTATGTCATCCACATACAAGACCAGAAAAGCTACAGAGCTCCCACTAACCTTCTTGTAAACACAAGACTCATCTTCGTTTCTGATGAAGCCAAACTCTTTGACCACTTCATCAAAACGTCGATTCCAACTCCTAGAAGCTTGCTTCAATCCATAAATGGATCGTTGCAGCTTACAGACTTTGTTGGCTTGCTTTGGATCCTCAAAACCCTCCGGCTGTATCATATACACGTCCTCGAGGAGATTCCCATAAAGGAATGCTGTTTTGACATCCATCTGCCAAATCTCATAGTCGTAGTATGCTGCAATTGCAATTAGGATTCGGATGGATTTGGTCATTGCGACTGGTGAAAAGGTTTCATCATAGTCAATACCATGAATCTGTCTGAATCCTTTAGCCACCAATCGGCCCTTATAGGTAATCACATTACCATCCATGTCGATCTTCTTCTTGAAGACCCATTTGCACCCTATGGGTCGCGCCCCATCAGGTGGTTCCACCAAAGTCCATACTTTGTTGGTATACATGGATTCCATCTCGGATCTCATGGCTTCAAGCCACTTCTGCGAGTCTGGGCCATTCATGGCCTCCTCATAGGTAGTAGGCTCATCATCCATGAGCATCGTGTCACCTGAATCAGTTACGAGAAGTCCGTACCTCTCGGGTTCCTGGCGCACTCTACTAGATCTACGAAGCTCTTGTGTTACCTGAACAGGTGGATCCACAACTGCTTGTGATTCCTGTTCATGTTCCATAATCGGTTCAGTGATTTGTGGCTCTTGAACTTCTTCAAGTTCTACATTCCTCCCACTTGCTTCTTTAGAGACAAACTCTCTTTCTAGAAACACGCCGGTCCGAGCAACAAACAATTTGTTCTCGGTTGGATTGTAGAAGTAGTATCCCTTAGTTTCCTTAGGGTACCCCACAAATTTACAATTATCCAATTTAGGCCCTAGCTTGTCTGATTGTAAACGTTTTACATAGACATCGTAGCCCCAAATCCTCATGAACGACAGTGTGGGACGCCTCCCACTCCACATCTCATATGGTGTCTTCATGACTGATTTAGATGGAACACGGTTAATGGTGAAAGCTGCACTTAATAGAGCGTAGCCCCAAAATGACAATGGAAGATCGGTTTGACACATCATAGACCGAACCATATCCAATAGGGTTCGATTCCTCCTCTCGGACATGCCATTCCATTGTGGCGTTCCGGGTGGAGTGAGTTGGGACACGATCCCACACTCTCTAAGATAGTCGTCAAACTCTTGGCTCAAGTATTCTCCTCCACGATCCGATCGTAGAGCCTTGATACTTTTGCCAAGTTGCTTCTCTACTTCATTCTTGAATTCTTTGAACACTTCCAAGGATTCGGATTTTGCCCTCATAAGGTACACAAATCCATATCTACTGTAATCATCAGTAAACGTAATGAAGTAGACATAACCATCCCTGGCAGGCGTGGCAAATGGCCCACACACATCGGTATGTATGAGCGCCAATTGCTCACCAGTCCTCTCACCTTTCTTATTGAAAGGGGACTTTGTCATTTTTCCCATCAAACAAGCCTCACATGTCTCATATGATTCAAAATCAAATGAGTCTAGTAATCCATCTTTATGGAGTCTAGATACACGTTTCTCATTTATGTGGCCTAAACGACAATGCCATAAATAAGCAGGATTTAAATCATTTATTTTAAACCGCTTGGTATTAATGTTGTAGACAGGATTACTTAGATCAAGGACATAAAGTCCATTAAATAATTGCGCACTAAAATAGTGAATATTATTCAAATAAAAGGAACAACAATTGTTCTTTATTGAAATAATAAAACCTTCCTTGTCCAAACAAGAAATAGAAATAATGTTTCTGCTCATAGCAGGCACAAAATAGCAATTATTTAATTCTAAAACTAATCCTGAAGGCAGAGATAGCTCGCACACGCCTATGGCCAACGCAGCAACCTTTGCTCCATTCCCAACGCGCAGGTCTACCTCCCCTTTAGCCAATCTTTTACTTCTCTTTAGATCCTGCATATTTCGACAAATATGAGATCCACATCCAGTATCTAATACCCATGATGTAGAGACAGTTAAATTGACATCTACAACAAAAATACTTGGTGGTGGTGGAATCACTATTCCAAGCCTCTTGTCCTCCAGATATTTTGGGCAGTTCCTCCTCCAGTGTCCAGGTTGACTACAGTAGTGACATTCACCCTTAGTCACGACCTTGGCAATGCCACCAACAGGCTTAAGGGCTTGTTCCTTGGACTTGGCAACTGACTTGCCTTTGCCCTTGGAGGAAGATGCAAACTTTTTGCCCTTTCCTTTATGCACCATCATAATGGCCTTGCCCTTACCCTTGTTGATGCTTTGTTCAGCCGTCCTCAACATGTTGAGCAAATCTGGCAGTGGTTTAACGATCTCGTTCATGTTATAGTTCATAATGAACTGTCCATAACTCTCGGGCAATGATTGCAACACGAGATCGGTTGCCAACTCTTGGCCGACCGGGAACCCAAGCCGGGCGAGATTCTCCAAGTACCCGATCATTCGGAGTACATGGGGTCCCACCGGGTTCCCTTCTGCCCGATGACATTTGAACAGTGCCTTTGAGACCTCATACCTCTCTACCCTCGCCTGCTCTTGGAAGAGCTGCTTTAGATGTTCGATCATATCGACAGCATTCATGTTCTCATGTTGCTTCTGAAGCTCAGAGGTCATGGTGCAAAGCATTAGGCAGGCCGCATCATTAGCGTCATCAACACGCTTTTGATACGCCTTTAAGGCAGCAGGTGTCTGATTCTTTGGACCTTCTGGAACATGCTCCTCTATTGCGTACAGCTTTTTCTCTTGCTTGAGAACAATTCTCAAGTTTCTGTACCAATCGAGAAAGTTGGTTCCAGAGAGCTTGTCCTTCTCAAGGACAGATCGTAGGGAATGTTGTGAACTCGATGAGTAGTTTGCCATTTGGAATTCTACAAAAGGAAAATACGCAAGTTTTAGTATTTGTGAATTTTTGACTATATTTAATAATGGCTAGTTTATTAAATATAGCTCCCACTATTTTTCTACGGATTAATAACCCTCAAGATATTAATGCGGAAAATATCCTTATATTTTCTAGTGGGCCAAGATCCATCTTTTTCATCTCCTTATGAGCTTGCTTTGGCAAGTCACCCATAATTCGATTACTTCTTAGGTAGGAACAATTCCAATTGCATCCCATATGCAACTCTTGGTTCAATCGGGCAAATAACTCCTTATTTATCCATCCTTATGGATAATCCCAATTGATTGCCTCTAGGTTTCTTAATCAAATTAATAGCCTAGTTGTGTTCAACCTCTTATCTAAACAATTGCACATTGTTACGTGCCATCGCATTCCATCATTATGAACCAAGTCGCCATGCTTTGGCACGCACGAACTTGATAAATAATGATGATAATGAGTGTTTAAATAACGAGAAGGCAAGAACACAATATTTTAAAATTTGAGGGATTTTTCAATTCAATTTTAATTATTTTGTTGATCTATATCAACTAATCTATCTATTTGAGTTTGGGCACAACTCCAAATAATAGATCCGGGTTGTCTAATTATCTTATTATCCTAATTGCATGCATCATCCATACACCAACCACACAAATAATAAGACAATAAATAAACAACCACAAAAACAGAAATTAAACGTGATGTGGATATGGCCTTTTCTAGACTAAGATAATTCCAAGCCAATGGAATTATCTATGAACCCTAAACAAACACATCTCCATGCGTCTTGATCTTTTGGTCCATCCTTCATAGTCATGTGGTGTGCTTCATGCTCCATGCTCCATCTTTTGTGGCTCCTTTTGGCTTTGGGCTTCTTTTCTCCAATCTTGGCTAACAATCTACTTTATCTAGCACTAGCTAACATCTATACTAAATAAAATAAATCTCACAAGTTGAGAAAAAAATGGCACGCAGGCCATAAAAACCCTAATTAATTATTACAATTAATTGATCAGCTCGCAGGCCGTAAAACCAAACCACAAAATTAAACATCCACATCAAACCACATCCTAAGGCCATATCCAATCACCATGTGATTTGCACATAAACAGTTAAAATCCAATTTTAACGCGCTTGGTCAATTTTAATTGATTTTAGGATTTCTAGGGTTAAAACGGTCCATGGGCCCAACAATCCAATTGCCCGGGCCCAAACAAAGTGAACCATAAAGCCCTAGGGCCGGCCCGGCCCAAAACCCGCAAGCTAGGCCCGCGGGTTAGGGCCGCCCGGCCCCTTAGGGTGCCAAGCTTGGGCGGCAAGCAAGGGGGCGGTCCCCTAGGGGGCCGAACCTCCTTGTGGAGGTTGTTTCCAAAACAACCTCCTTGCTTGGAGCCCAAGTTTGGTTGTTTCCTTGTTGTGGGAGAACTCCTTCTTCCCCAAGGATGCCCAAACCCTAGATCTAAGATCCTAAAATTTCTCAAACTCACCAATTCATGCATCCAATGCAATAATTGGGTCTTGTTATGATCTATTCTTTGACAAATTGCATCCAATGCTTGATTTGTCTTGTTTTACGCGATAAACAACAAATTAAGGTGTAAAACAACAAGAATGTAACACATAAACTACGTTTATGCTCTATGACCTGTGGCTCTGATACCACTGTAGGGTTTTGATTCATGGATCGCGCAAACGGAAGCATAATCAAACAAACAACCATGCAAAACCCTCCAAGGATCACAAGTCTAGATGCATAACGATAGTAAAGGTAAGAAATCATAAACACACCTTTGGGTTCTCCTTGATGACTTCAAACGCGAATAGTGTCACGTTCTCTATAGTTGATCCACGCCTAGAGTTGTTCCTAGATCTCCAATCTCCTTGGTGCTAGCCCGGAATGAAAGGAGGGTGAAGGAATCACGCAAAACGAGGCACAAAAGGGGGCTCGGCCCTCTTGTGGCGTCGGGGACGAGTGGGCGGCGGCAAGGGGGGCGGCGTCCCTCTTGTTGCTTGCTCTCTCTCTCCTTTTATCTCTCCTACTCTTGTTATGTTCTCTTTAGAGCATAAGTTGTGTAGGGAAGGAAGGAAGGAGGGTCCTTTATATAGTCCAACAACTCCTTGTTAACTACCTAAAGGACTTATTCTAGTCCTACTAGAATTCAATTTAGTCCCTTCCTTGCAAATTAGTCCCTACTAAGTTTGCAAGGGTTTGCAAAGTGATCCTTCTAATTAATTAATCCAATTAATTAATTCCCAAATCTAGTACAACTCTATATAGCGTGTGACCCCATAGGTTCTATCTAGTTGGTAGCAACTATTTGCTAATATGGAGCGGTTTCTAGCAAAACATCCATTCTAGCCAACTAATAGAATAGTCATCTAGACAACCTTGTACAAGTAATTGTCTCATCCCTTTGCCTCCATATCCGGATTGGACACGAGACATACAAGTCACACTCGTATATCCAATCCCTAGTTTCTCGATCCATGGAATAGCCTTATTCGTGCAAATAACATCAATATCTCATATATTGATTTATTTGAGTCTGGCCAGACATTCTATAAGCACTATCCTTCGAGTGGCCTTGGATATTTGCTCCCGTTATGTGGGAGGGGCAAATCCTCTCTACGTCCACTACGATCTCTAAGCTTGCTTCTCATTGTATCCAGTACACGCCTTTATAACTACCCAGTTACGGTGTAGCGTTTAACGCTACCAAGATCACAATGATCCACAACTAGAATATCTAGTGACTTCAAGTCTAAGGATGAAAATACCATTGTACCCGAGAAGCACTTGTGACTCAACATAACGTGTATGTAGCCTTCTCGGTGATGGGTCAATCCAGTGCGACATTCCGTAATGCACACCTTTGTGTTGGATCGTGATATCTCCATATCAATCCAACCCCATACTAGTCTATAGATGATTGTCCCATTTAATCATTATACTTGACTAGGGATATTTAAGATAAACAACACGATTGTAAATCTAAGGACTTCATTATATTAAATATCCAATAAATAATAAATGAATTTCTAGCCAATTACAAATTCATACTAAACTAGATTGCCTCTAGGGCATCTATTCCAACACTTCTTTATCCAAAGAGCCTCCTTTGATGCGCCTGCAGCAGCAATGTACTCAACTCCAGTTGTAGAATCAGCAACCGCCTCTTGTTTGGAACTATTCTAGCCCACAGCTCCTCCATTCAGGCAAAAGACATAGCCCGACTGCTATCTGTAGTCATCGTTGTTGGTGGAAGCTTGAGTCAGCTTACCTCCAAATATCAAGAACGCATCCTTAGTTCATCTCAAGTACTTAAGGATGCTCTTGACATCAATCAAGTGACTCTCACCCGGATTAGACTAATATCTGCTTGCCAAACACAACGCGTATGCCACATCTGGTGTAGTACACAACATGGCGTACATGATAGATCCTATTGCCGATGCGTAGGGAACTCTACTCATGCGTTCCTTCTCAATCTCATTGGAGGAACAGTCACCCTTCGAAAGGGTGACTCCATGTGACATGGGAAAGAATCCTTTCTTTTATTCTTGCATGTTGAATCGTTTCAACACCTTGTCTATATATGTACTTTGGCTTAGGTCGAGCAGCTTCCTAGATCTATCCCTATAGATTTTGATACCAAGTATATAAGCTACATCGCCTAAGTCCTTCATTGCGAAACACTTCCCTAGCCAATCTTTAACATATTGCAAGGTATGATCTTTGTTTCCAAGGAGTAGTATGTCATCCACATACAAGACCAGAAACACAACAACACTCCCACTAACCTTCTTGTAGACACAAGGCTCATCTTCGTTCTTGATGAAGCCAAACTGTTTGACCGCGTCATCAAAACGTTGATCAACTCCTAGAAGCTTGCTTCAATCCATAAATGGATCGTTGTGTTGGCATGCTCTGGATCCTCAAAACCCTTCGGTTGTGTCATGTTCACATTCTCAAGGAAGTTTTCATACACGAATGCTGTTTTGCCATCCATCTGCCAAATATCATAGTTGTAATAAGCTGCAATAGCAAGTAGGATTTGAATGGATTTGGTCACAGCGACTGGGGAAAACGTCTCATCATAGTCAATACCATGAATCTATCTGTACCACTTTATCACCAATCGCACCTTGTAGGAAACTACATTGCCATCCATGCCGGTCTTCTTCTTCAAGACCCACTTGCACCCTATGGGCCGAGCCCCATCAGGTGGATCTCATGGCTTCAATCCACTTCTTTGAGTTTGGCCCTTCCATGGCTTCACCATAGGTAGTAGGCTCATCATCCATATGTGGTACGTCATCGGGCTGAGTCACGAGAAGTCCATACCTCTCTGGCTTATGATGTACCCTACTAGACCTACGGAGTTCTTGTGTTACTTGAATAGGCTGCTCCACAATGCTTTGTGGTACCTGCTCATGCTCCATCACAGAATCAATGTTTTGTGGTTCTTTAATTTCTTCAGGCTCTACAGTCCTCCCACTGGCTCCTTTAGATACGAGCTCTCTTTCTAGGAGCACAACAGTCCGAGCAGCAAACACTTTGTTCTCGGTTGGGTTATAGAAATAATATCCTTTCGTTTCCTTAGGATATCCCACAAATTTACACTTTACTGCCTTGGGTCCGAGCTTGTCTGTTTGTAAACTCTTTACATAGACATCGCAACCCAAAATATTCATAAACGACACTATGGGAAGCCTCCAGTACATATCTCATATGGTGTCTTGATGACTGGTTTGGATGGAACACGGTTAATGGTTCAAGCTTCAGTCAATAGAGCATGTCCCCAAAAACGATATCAGAAGATCTGTTTGACACATCATAGACCACACCATGTCCAACAAGATGCGATTCCTCTTCTCAGACACGCCATTCCACTGTGGTGTTCCGGGTGGGGTGAGTTGGGACACAATCCCACACTCTCTAAGATAGTCGTCAAACTCTTGACTCAAGTATTCTCCTCAACGATCCGAACGTCGCGCCTTAATACTCTTGCCAAGTATCTTCTCTACCTCATTCTTGAATTCTTTTAACAATTCAAAGGATACGAATTTGGTCTTCATAAGGTATAAAAATCCATATCTACTGAAATCATCAGTAAATGTAATGAAGTAAAGGTAACCACCTCTAGCTGGCGTGGGAAATGGCCCCTACACATATGAGTGACAATAACTCACTAGTCCTCTCACCTTTCTTATTTAAAGGGGACTTTGTCATTTTTCCTAATAAACAAGATTCACATGTCTCATATGATTCATAATCTAATGAGTCTAGCAATCCATCCTTATGGAGTCTAGAGATGCGTTTCTCATTTATATGGCCTAAAAGACCGTGCCACCGATAGGTAGGATTCGAATTGTTAGTTTTAATCCTCTTGGTATTTACGTTATAGGCGGAATTATTTAGATCAATGATATACAATCCATTAGACATATGTGCACTACAATAGTGCATACTATCAAAATAAATGGTGCAACATTTGTCCTTTATTGAAATAGTAAAACCTTTCTCGTCCAAACAATAAATAGAAATAATGTTTCTGCTCATAGCAGGCACATAATAGCAATCATATAATTGTAAACTAAGTCCAGAAGGAAAAGATAACTCATAAACTACTATGGGTTACGCAACAACTCTTGCTCCATTCCCAACGCGCAAGTTTATTTCCCCTTTAACCAATCTCCCACTTCTCTTTAGATCCTGCACACTTCAACAAATGTGAGATCCACATCCAATATCCAATACCCAAGATGAAGAGATAGATAAATTGACATCTAAAAAAAATACCTGGTGGTGGTGGAGTCACTATTCTAAGCCTTTTATCCTCCATGTACATGGGGCGGTTCCTCTTCCAGTGATCCGACTGACTACAGTAGTGACAATCATCCTTAGTCACGCATCCAGCAGGCTTTAAGGCTCCATTGGATTTTCTAACTTTCTTGCACTTTCCTCAGGAGGTAGAGGCAACTCCCTTGCCCTTCCTCTTATTGACCATCATTATAGCCTTGGCTTTTCCCTTGTTAATGCTCTATTCAGCGGTTCTCAACATATTGAGCAGGTCTCATAGAGCTTTGTTGAGCTCATTCATGTTATAGTTCATGATGAACTGGCTATAACTATCCGGTGATGATTGTAGGATGAGATCAGTGGCCAACTCTTGTCCGAATGGGAAGCCTAACCTCTCTAGATTCTCCATGTACCCGATCATGCGCAGTAAGTGAGGCCCGATTGGGTTCCCCTCTACGAGATTGCGCTTGAACAGTGCCTTAGATACTTCATAGCTCTCATGCCTTGCCTGCTCTTGGAAGAGTTGTCTATGGTGTACAATCATATCGTACGCCTCCATGTTCTTCTGTTGCTTCTTAAGCTCAAAGTTCATGGAAAAAAGCATGAGACAAGTGACATCATTAGAATCATCCAAATGTTTCTGATGTGCCACTGTCGCGGCAAGCACAACATCCTCTCCTGGTGGGCTCGAATAGGATTGTCTATGACGTACAGTTTCTTTTATTGCTTGAGAACAATTCTCATGTTTCTATACCATTCTAGAAAATTTTTTCCAGATAAATTTTCCTTCTCAAGGATCGTAGGGATGAAATCGATGCTTGTCCATTGTTTACCATTGGAATTCTACAAAATGAGAAATATGCAGTTTTAGTATTTTGAACAATTAACTACATTCAATAATGGCTAGATTATTAAATATAGATCCCACTATTTTTCTGGGATTAATAGCCCTTCCCATCAATGCGGAAAATATCATATATTCTCTAGTGGGCCCAAGACCCATATTTCACTTCTTCTTGAGCTTACTTTGACGAGTTACCCAAGAATTTATTATTTGAGTAGGAATTCCTTCCAATTGCATCCCATCCAATTATTGGTTAAATTAGGTGAATAACCCCTTATTCTTTATCTATTCCATAGATAACTCCTAATTGCCTTGCCACTAATTTTATCAATCCAATTGAACTCACCTAGCTGCGTTCAACCTCTTACTTCAAAAATCACACATTACTTGCTTGTTTCGCCGCATCACATCATGGTGAATTAAAATAGCCTTGCTTTGGTAAGTCCGAATTTAATAGACCTTGATCATGAAGGGTGCTTAAGTAAGAGAAGACATAACGCAATATATCTTTGAGGGATTTAATTGTCATTACTCAATTGTTTGATAGATCCAATCAACATGATCTACTTATTTGGATTGGGCAACCCACAATAAAATATCATACTTGTTTATTATTATCTTGTTACGTTTTGCATGCATCATCCATACACTAAAATAAATAACAAGACATAAATAATAAACATCCACAAAAGAAAATAAATGTGGTAAGGATATGGCCCCTAAGACTAAGATATTACCAAACCAACGATAATATCTATAAGCCCTAAAGTGACAAGCTCATCTCCATGTGCCTCCACCATGGCCGCATGTCCTAGGTGTGCGAGTCCTCCATCGTTTTTGTGGTTTCTTGATTCTTTGGTCTTCTTCTCCATGTCTTGGCTATCATCTAACTATCAATACTAGCTAGCATCTATACTAAGTAGAGATACCTCACAGCGAGGAAGAAGATAACATGCAGACCGTAAAACCAATTAATTACATTAATTACAATAAACCAAACCAAACCATAAAATAAACATCCACAACCTAGGCCATATCCATCCACCGTGCAATAATGCACATAATGCAGTTAAAATCCAATTTTAACGCGCTTGGTTGATTTTAGTTGAATTTTAACTGTATTATGTGCTTTATTGCAAAGGGCCCACATAGCAAGTAGGTCGAACCCCACATGGACCGCCCAAGCCGCCTAGGGGTCGGCCTAATCAAATTGGCAGCTTGGCCGAGCCTCCTAGGGACACGACTTGGCCTTGGCGTGCAAGAAAGAGGGTGGTCAAACCCTTGGCCGTCCCTTTGTGGTGTTGTTTCCAAAAAACTTCTCCTACCTTGTGTGTCTTGTTTCCTATTGATGGAAAACTACTTTTTCCCCAATTTGTGCCCTAACCCTAGATTTTCAAAATCCAAAATCTCACATCATATGAGAACAAAATTTGCCAAATTGATACGATATGTAAAATTGGCACAATCTCTATTGAATCATATTCAATTTTCATCATATGTTAATTTCAGTTTTTCGCGAAAAGTAACGATTATGGTGTAAAACTGAAAAACAGTAACACATAATATCATGTTATGCCCTACGACCTGGGGCGCTGATACCACTATAGGGTTTTGATGCAGGTTATGCAGCGGAATAACAAAATTTTATCCTGCTTAAACCCCTCCAAGGATCATAGGCAAGCAATCATAACATGATGAAGGTAGACAAACTTGTAACTTAGTTTGCGAGATCACTACGAAGAATTGTGTCTTACTCTCTACGAGTATCACACCTTGGATTAATGACTGGAATCCTTCTCCTCGCGTAGTACTAGAAACGGAAGAATGACACAAGAGATCACGCAAAACGGAGCAAGACTCGCACGACTAGGGAGGCCTACGACGTGTAGGGGGGGGTAGAGGGTTTCGGCCCTCTGGTTTGTCTCTCTCCTTGCTCTGTTATGTTCTCTCAATAATGACTCTTTTTGAGAAAATAACACGCTAGGTTCCTTTATATAGTTAATAACTCTTTATTAACTACATAATTGCCCCTATACTAATCATGTCCATACACGGATTAGTCCACCTTGCAAATTAGTCCTACTAAATTTCCTTGTGGTTGCGTTTAGATCATTTTGATTAATTATTCACACTAATTAATGTCCATATCCAGTTTAATCCATACGGTGTGCGACCCCATAGGTTTATACTTAGTTGGTAGTAACTATCACTAACATAGAGCGGTGTCTAGCAACACATCTATGTCACCCAACTAACAGAAATACTCAGTGATCCGACAAACCTTGTGCCCTATGTTACCCCATTTATTATCCCTTTGTCTCCATATCCGGATTGGATACTAGACATAGCAGTCACACTCGTATATCCAATCCATAGTTTCTCGATCCTGAAATATGCTTATCTGAGAAGATAACGTCAATATCTCCATATTAATTTATCAGAGTATAGCCAAATATTCTATAAGCAACATCCCTCGAGTGGCCATAGATATTTTCTCCCATTATGTGGGAGGGACAAATCCTCTCTACGTCACTAAAATCTCTAAGCTTTCTTCCTATCATGCTCGGTAGCTATCTTTATAGTTACCCAGTTACGGTGTAACGTTTCATAATATCAAATCATAATATTTCACAACTATAGTATCTAGTAACTTCAAGTCTAAGGATTATAATACCATTAGCACTACGAGAAGGACTTGTGACTTTGACATAATCTAATGTGGCCTTCTCGTTGTGGGTCAATCCAGTATGCCGTTACCCCTAGTGCATACCCATGTGTTAGACTTGATATCTCCATACCAATCTAACCACATATCAGTCTATAGTGATCGTCTTGGTAATCAATATAATGGACTAGGGATATTTAATATAAACAACACACATTGTAATCTAAGGACTTCATTATATTGAATATCTCCATAAATAATAAATGAATATTCTAGCCAAACAATGTTCATACTGAATCTAGATTGCCTCTAGGTCACCTATTCCAACAGTTATGAGGAGGCATCAGGCCAAAAAATCAATCTCAGAAAATCAACAACTATGTTTTCATAAATGTACCTAATGACACCAAGGCACTCATTAGTGACGCATGCGGAGTCCAAGCAGTTGATCAACACGAGAAGTATGTGGTATGCTAACAACAATAGGAAGTAATAAGAAGAACACATTCAACTACATTCAAGAGCGGGTAAATAGCAAAGTCAAAGTTTGGACGGAAAATTTCCTCTCTACAACAGGAAAAGAAATTCTCCTAAAATCAGTTGATCAAGCTTTCCTGAACTACGCTATGTCCTTTTACTTCCTCCTACAGTTTTTTGCTCACATATGAAACAACAGAAGTGACAATTTGGTGGGGGAATGGAGAGAAAAAAGGTATATGTTGGCTGTCATGGGATAAGGTCAATATCTCCAAAGAGTATGGAGGAGTGGGTTTGAAAGACATTCATAACATCAATAAGGCTCTCCTAGAAAAACAAGGTTGGAGGATCCTATCCAATCCAGACATTTTGGTTGCAAGAATAATGAAGTACAAGTATTTTATTAAGAAGAGTTTGTTGAAGCTAACATGGGTACTCAACCTTCCTACGAGTGGACATCCATACACGAAGGAATAAATTTGCTGAAGAGAGGTTAAAAAATGAGCTAGGCAATGGGAACTCCATCAAGATATTTTCGGAAACTTGGCTATATCGACTGTGTTACTTTCTAGTGATCTCTCCCCAAACTAAAGATGAAGAATCTTTAGTAAGCAACAATATCTATAGTGATTCTCCTACTTGAAATATTAAGACACCACAATAGTACCTGCAGCATATAGTCGTCAATGAGATATGTTTCCCATAGACGTCAATGAGATAAGTTCAATACCCATTCCTCCCGAAGGAACCCAGAATCACTGGAGTTCGGCATATGAAGAAAATGGAAACTATTCAGTGAGTTATGGATATAACCTAATTTAGTAACAAATTTCCCAAGAAATAGCAGAATTGGGGAATTCATCATCGACAGATCGTTTGCGGGGAAAAAAACTTTGGAGACTAAAACGACAACAGAAGACCTTATATCTGTTTTGGAGAGCCCAACAGGAAATTCTCCCGACCTGAAGCAATCTAATTCCCAGGGATATTCAAATACAAAAATCCTGTCCACTTTGCGGAGAAATTGAGACAGTGATGCATTCCCTTCTTATGCAGAAAGGCCAAGGGGTTCTAGAACAAGTTGGGTATAGAATATATGAGGAAGCTTTTCCAAATCCAACAACCAACCCTTAATTTGCTAGCGGATGTATTTGTCAAAATCCCAACATCGGAAAAATAAAAGTTGTGTGTCGTAATTTGGATGCTTTGGTGGAAGAGTAACGCAAAATTCAAGAGCGAAGACCTTGATGAATAGAAATTATCCATTAGAGCTTCTGGTTACCTGAGTAGTAAGGAGACGCATTTAACTGACGAAATTCAGGAGCTTGGAGGCACACAGTCGATTCAAGCACAGATCCAACTAGAGAGACCATGGCCCGGATTGAATTTAAAGCACTAGTCCGAAATCATGAAGGTTCTCTCCTCAAGAATCAAGCGAAGCAGATTCGATGGGAAAATGGAGAAAAAGATGCCAAAAGCCAAGCCTTGTAGATGGCATTGATCTGGAGCTCAATTTCAATCTCTCAGATCTAAGAATCAAAAGTGATACAAATTCTTATAGACCACATCTCTGAGAGAGCAACAAGACAACCTGACAACCGAAGACGAAGTTTACTCATGACTGGATTTTAGAAAAGTTCAAGGCTTTCAAGAGGGTGGAATGGTGCTGGATCAAAATATGTTCTATTGCACACTCTAATTTCATCCTCTTCTTAATTAAAGTGACCAAATCCGAGCGTGTAATGCCCCAGTGATCGGAAACCCTTAGCCATTCTCTTACCCACAAACATATGACTTCCATCAACATGAATACACTCCCCATTGCATGTAACGACTGCTTGAATGACTTCTATACCTACAAAATAATGAAAACTTCAAGTTATTAAACATAAACCCTAAAATACAAGTAACTTTTTTTAAGGTTGAGAAAAGATACCATAAACCCTAAACCCTAAACAACACTTTGTCACATTTTTCAAAAACAATGGTCGACATGTGTAATCTTGAATCAGCATGTCGACCATTTTAGCTGTCGACCTTTTATGTCGACAAGTCGACAATTTTGGTCGACCAGTAAAGCCCAGAAACAGAGCCCTCGGGAACTTTTGTAAAAGATCGACTTTTTTATCTTGTAAGGCACAATGAAACTTGTATTTACGTGGTATACATTGTACATATTCACTCTAACAATGAAAATTTTACCTTCAATCCTCAAAAACAAGGTTTAGAGAAACCCGAACATTGAGGACTTGAGCTTCAAGAAAGTGGAAGAGAGAGAATGAGATGTTTTGTGTTTTTGCTTGTGTTTGAGGGAGGGTTTGAGAGTTTGTAAAGAACTGATTTAGCAGGTTTTTGGGGGGATTGAATGTGGTGGGTGAAGAATTTATATTTTTGGAGAGAGAGAGAATATTGTAGGTGATGTGTATTATGTGTGCATGCAAGAAATTGTGGGGCTGTAATTTTGTGCAAGTTTGGAGGGCATTTTATTTATTTAACGTTTAATCCAACTTATTACATATCTCTCCCTTATTTGACAAGAGTTAGATATGTGCCACTTAGTTGACAAGAGGGAATATATTTTACTCTCTTTAGCCAACAAGCCCGGTGCTGGATACCAAGAAACCTAAACATAAACGACCCCAGATTAGCAAAACATGGGAAAGCAACTTCCCAACGTGGCTGCGATTCCAAGTTGTTCCAATTCTCAATGTAAACCCCTCTAGCTATTAATTGAAAGTTCTATTTCTAAAACAAGGCATTTTAGTACTAATATTGTTACAACAGTAAGCCATTAAAAATGTGTTATAGTTAGTGTAGAGATCTGTTTGATTATATTGCTATACCTCTCTTAATTCTCAACGGTAGATTTCTCAAAACATTGTTTTTCTTGATTCATCGAAAAAAGTCAAAAAAAATCTCAAGGTAAGCACATGTTTTCCAACCGTGATTTCAAAAATTTGACGGAAAAAATTATTTTAATCAAAACAAGCTTTTGTTCACTTAAAAAAAACAAGCTTTTGTTCGTTTCATTTTATTTGTTTTTTAAGTGTTTCTCATGCTCTTTATTAAATTTTGTATCGAACACATCACTCCTTCTGTTCCATTTTGTTTGTCATATTTGTTATCTTGTCTTGTCCTAAAATGTTTTTCTTATTTGAAATCACAACAACCTTTTATCACTACATCTCCATTATTACCATGTATTAGTTACAACTAGCAGTTACCCCGTGCGATGCACGGTTACATCTTGATGTGAAACATGTTATATTCTTATTTCCGTCAATATATTTTGGGTGAGTTTTTTTCACACCTTCTTATACTGCTATGTGATATTCTATTTTTGAAATGTAAAAGGTAAGTTGAAGTATAGTGATTTACAAAAGAATTATATGTAAATAATTAAATAAATTAAAATATAACTAACTCAGTATGAGAAAATAGCGAATTTATATGAAAATCGTGTCCTTAAATAAGAACAATCGCGCATATGAATAATGTGATAACTTCAGTCGGTAAGAGAAATTTACTAAAAGATGTATCGGGTAATGATTTCTTACATTCATCAATTCTTCCAATAAAATTTGTTTATAACGGAATCTCTTGTTTCTTTCAATTTTGATTGGTTGTCATTTTTTTTTACATTTCATCATTTCCTTGCGGTTTTTGATATTCATTTCATCATATAAATAATGTCATTACCATTCATACATCCTCAGTGATAGAGCATTTGAAGCCCCTGCATGATGTCATGGGTTCGAACCCGGCTAGATAATTCCTCGGAAAAAATTACTCGAGAGAAAATTACATCATGAATCATAGATTATAATAAAATTGTACCACTATACGAATTAAAATTTGAATGTTCGGGAATAAGTTTAGATATAAGACAAATTCTCATAATAAGATTTAACGAAAAACAATTGGATGAATGGAACATTAGTATTCGAAAGGAATAATATATTCATTAATTTTTCTTACAAATTATGAAAATTCTAACGCATAAAACAGACAAAGGAAATAGATGTCTACACACACATACACACACATATACATACATATATATATATTTTTAAGGGTGTAAGAATACAATAGGAAGAGAGAGCTAACCTCAAATGAGAATTGGCATATGTTTGTGGAGTTTTTATACTATCGTTTAGTAAGTATATGCAGGAGAAGATATGTCAAATTGTCAATCAAAGGCATTTAGTTTTAAAAAGCTAGCAGGTTCATATTTCATTATCAGGATCAAAAGAAAATATTTAAATAAGGAGATATTTCAAAGGAATTTGTATTTCATTTAACAACGTATGGTATTATCCAATTATATGATTCAATATATTAGTATAAAAATTCGTATCAGTGATACTCAAATGATTAGTTGACATTTCTTAAAATCATTAATCAAAATTTAATTAAGTCTCTCATTTCTGTAGGTAGTGAAGCTAATGTTTTAATCTAAATCTTTGCTCACATTTTCTTACGTTTTACATACCATTTTGGAGAACTCTCCGGTTTTTGTATGGAACTTTCATATGTAGTCAATCTATAAAATTTCTAATCAGCTTTAATTTCAAACTTTTAATTACTTAATTTGAATTAATCTAAAAAGATAACATTTCCTTATCTTACAAAAAACTTAAATCATTTATATTTTGCTGCAAATTAAATTGAAATTCGGTATTAGAATATTTCCTTTTTATGTAGATAGAGTATGGAAGTGTTATTATTGTAATTGATAAAATAAATAAAATAACTAATGCCACGTGGCGATTCCTCAGACAAAGCTGAAGAAGACATTCTCAAATAGTATATATAGATATTGTAGTCTTTCCATACCGATTCATTCATCCACATGTACTATTATCATTAAATATTAAGGGTAATTTTGGTAGTACAAGACTTTTCTCACATCTTCTCCACTATTTTAATACATGTAAAAACTCAAACAAGACAAACAAAATAGGACGGAGAGAGTACAATTCTAAGATATGAAATATTTTTTATTTTGAGGGAGTATAGTATCTTTCAGGAGATAAATATTGTTTGTAGGAAGTTCTGGTTTCGAAGATATTATCCAACTAATTAATAGTATAAAGTTAGCATATTATGCACATACTATTGGGGATTAGAGTTGTATATCGGG
The DNA here is from genome assembly GCA_023055425.1 of Linanthus parryae. Classification (NCBI taxonomy): domain Eukaryota; kingdom Viridiplantae; phylum Streptophyta; class Magnoliopsida; order Ericales; family Polemoniaceae; genus Linanthus; species Linanthus parryae. The sequence continues at coordinate 63,010,468 of JALGPY010000001.1, read as the reverse complement.
ATATCACATTTCAATGTGAACACACAGAGAAAGAGCTTAATCTAAACTTACTATCTCCCTCACAAATTTTGGTAAGTTGTGGGATCCATAACCATTGACTTTGAAAATGTCATACGACAATCTTACCACCGATGAAATTTAGAAGAAAATATCTTCCTCTAATATCACTTCTCTCGATTATCTAGACATTTCTCTTATAATTTGGGGTATCCAAGTAAGAATGATGAAACGAAATCAAGAACGAGAGACAAATTTAACCCTGTTCAATAATGGATCCCCTAACGAATCCGCTAGCTATATGCACGACTAGAACCTGAATTCTATTGAGAGAGAACCCGATTACAGTGCGCACCGTTGTCACAACGACCACCCGATACAACACACTAAGTCTACCCACGTTCTATACCCTTATATGGACCTAAAGAGTCTGACTTGTGCCAAAGCAATGCCAAAACGTTGCCTAAACTGATTAGGAAACAACCTGGATATGCCCAGCTCCGAAACAGGTCATGTGGGACCTGTGGAGTAGGTAGTGCAACCTCATTAACTTTCGGACACAGGTCCTGGGTGACGTTTGCGAGAGGTCGTGTGACCTCCTTTTCTCTTGGATGCTTCAGACTATTTTTCTGGTCTTCCTCATGCCCGTTTGCTTGACTTTCCTATATTTTAAATCATCCCAACAAATCTCCACCTTCATTCGAATGTCCTAGAAACCTCAATCTTCGTCAATTCTTGGTCGCTTCGATTTAAGACAAAGCTCCTCCTTCTGCTTAATCCTCTCAACCACCCTGAAAGATCAGGTTGTGCAAGAATTGAAATAGCTTGGCTATTTAAAGGCCTTGAACCAGCTTTCAAAGCCTTGAATTAGTTTCAGAGGCTTGAAAATAGTTTGGCTATTTTTTAGGCCTTGAAACTGGATTCAAAGCCTTGAAACTGGTTAACCTGAATACACACACTCTCAGGGGGAGTTTTCTGCAAACTCTCTTGATTGATTCACTCTCTCTCTTTCATATGTTTGATTCTCTGTCATTAGGTGATGAAAGACAAATTGTTATAACATGTTTTCTATTTTAATATATCATCTGTTTGACCATGATAATGCAGGAAATTTTGTGTCTAAGTTTTGTAGGATTGTTTCCTAAACTGAATTGCTACAGATTTGGAAATACTTGGACACTTTGATCCTGTGATCAATCAAACGTGGATGAAAACTTCTCATTGTACTTAAATGGAAGATTACAACAATATCTCTAATTATTGTGATTATCCAACCGTTGGAGAAGATTTCAAAGTAGTTAAACGCTGTTGCCTACAAAATAGGAAGGTTGTTGCTGAAAATCTGGGGAGATTTGCAGAGCTGTATGAAGTATAAATAGAGCTCAAATTCGAAGCAACAGAAAAAAATTCTCAACGGGCAAATACAGAGAAAGTACTCTGGATTGACAAGCATCAAATAAGTTCTTCATTTCTTCCAATCCATTCACAGAAGTTCACTGCATTTCACTGCAGTTTTCTACTCTTAAGTGTTCTTCTTTATAGAGCTATATTGGTAGATCATTTCTGTATTATTTCTACATTCATTCTCAAGGATTGTTCAAAGTGAACAATAGAGAATTCTTAGTTAATCAGTTAGCTAGAGCAGGTACTAGACAGGTTTGGGAAAACCACAAGTTGTAAAAGAGTAAGAGAACTCTCTTTGCTTGAGTTCTAGGGCTTAGATTTTGATTAATAATAATTGAGTTGAAAATCCTGCAGGGATCTAATCTCTGAGGTAGAGACGTAGGTCCAAGTGGACTGAACTCTATAAATCACTTGTCTTGTGCATTTGCAGTTCATTTACTTTCATAGCTTTTGCAGCATACTAAAACTGTTTATTTTTCAAGGGTTTGAACTCGTTTTCAAGGCTTTGAAAAAGGCATACTTGCTCTATACTTTCTGCATCTACTTCAAAGACTTGAACTTGTTTTCAAGGCCTTGAATTTCATTGTTTGCACAAGTTTTCATCTTCCTAGCAAGTTTTGCAAAAAGTTGACATACTCTATACAACCCCCCTATTCTAGAGTATCTTAGCTGCTTACACATCTGCCTACTCACACTTTCAATTGGTATCAGAGCTTGTGTCACTGTATAAGATTTAACCATCTGGTGGTTATGAGTAATGCAGGTGATTGTGGTTTCTCACAGGGAATAACTGCTAACAGACCTCCTCTATTCTGTGGATAAAATTTTTCTCACTGGAAAGCTCTCATGAAAATGTTCATCATTGATCAAGATCTAGAGCTTTGGACCATTATCCAAAATGGACCTCATACTTTCTACACAGAGAAAGATGTGATCAAAACTCCCAAAACAAAAGACTCACTATCCTCTTCTTAATTAGAGCAATTTTCTAAGAACTACAAGGCTATTTACATTTTCTATTGTGCTTTGAGTACATATGAATTCAATAGGATCTCTTGATGCACAACTGCTAAAGAAATATGGGATAAACTTGTGGCTATTTCAAGGCCTTGAACCATCTTTCAAATTCTTGAATCAGTTTCAGAGACTTGAAAATAGTTTGGCTATTTTCAAGGCCTTGAAACTGGATTCAAAGCCTTGAAACTGGTTAACCTGAATACACACTCTCAGGGGGAGTTTTCTGCTCCAAGAACTCCTCAACATAATGGTGTTGTAGAAAGAAAGAACATGAATCTTGAAGATATGTCAAGAACAATGCTTCTTGAGAACAAACTGCCAAAATATTACTGGGCAGAAGCCGTGAATACAGCAAACTATATTTTGAACAAGTGCTTGATCAGACCTATTCTGAAGAGGACCCCCTATGAACTATTCAGAGGGAGGAAGCCAAACATTTCTTACTTCAGACCCTTTGGATGTTCTTGTTTTACTCATAACAATGGAAAAGACAACCTTGGTAAGTTTGATGCAAGAAGTGATGAAGGTATATTTCTTGGTTACTCTCTTAATAGCAAAGCTTATAGAGTTTACAATAAAAGAACCAAACTGCTTGAAGAGAGCATTCATGTTATTTTTCATGAAAGCTATGATGGTTCTTTGAGTGAAAGTTTTGCAGATTTGAATTTGAACAAGCATGAATCAGAGAAAGAGACTGAGAATCCATCAGGATTCAAGAAAGTCTCAGAAGAGAATAGAAGACATTTTCAAGTTGTTCTCAAGGCCTTGAAAATACAACTCAAAGCCTTGAAAAAGATGATCAGAAGGATTCAAGTGACAAAGCCACTACTTAAAGACCAGAAAAGATCTACGGAGATCCTGAACCATGGTCTCCAAGAAAGACTTTCAAATATCTCTCATCCCATCCAGCTAATAATATCATATCAGATCCAACCACTGGTACACAGACTAGATCACAGTTGAAGAACTTATGTGCTTTTAATGCTTTATTTCTCTTGTAGAACCAAAAACTGTGAAAGAAGCTTTACAAGAAGCAGACTGGATCATTGCTATGAAAAGTGAACTCAATGAGTTTTAAAGGAATAAGGTTTGGAACCTAGTTCCTGCACCTTCAAACCATTCTATCATTGGTAACAGATGGGTATTCAGAAACAAGTTGGATGAAAGTGGCAATGTGATCAGAAACAAAGCAAGGTTAGTTGCTCAAGGTTACAATCAAGAAGAAGGTATTTATTATGATGAAACTTTTGCTCCAGTTGACAGGTTAGAAGCAATTAGAGTTTTGCTTGCATTTCCATCTTACAAGAACATGAAACTGTTTCAAATGGATGTGAAGTGTGCTTTCTTGAATGGGTACTTTAAAGAAGAAGTTTATGTTGCACAACAGCCTGGTTTTGAAAATGATAAGTTTCCAGATCATGTCTACAAACTTGACAAAGCTCTTTATGGTTTGAAACAAGCTCCAAGGGCTTGGTATGAAAGACTGTCAAAATTCTTACTTGAAAATGATTTCAAAAGAGGTTTAGTAGACAAGACTCTTTTCATTAAGACTCATGAGAAAGATTTACTTGTAGTTCAGATATATGTTGATGATATACTGTATGGAGCTACTAATGATCAATTGTGCAGAGAATTCTCAAGTCTTATGAGCAGGGAATTTGAGATGAGCATGATGGGAGAGTTGAACTTCTTCCTAGGACTTCAAATACATCAATTTAAGAAGGGCATCTTTCTGCATCAAAGCAAGTACACAAGAGACTTACTAAACAAATATAGCATGGCTCAATGTAAGGAAGCCAAGACTCCTATGAGCTCTACATTATCCTTAGACAAGGATGAATCTGGTAAGAGTTTCAATGTAAAAGAGTATAGAGGCATGATTGGATCATTACTCTATCTGACAGCAAGCAGGCCAGATATTATGTTTAGTGTGTGTATGTGTGCTAGATTTCAAGCTTATCCAAAATAATCACACTTGACTGCTGTGAAGAGAATATTCAGATATCTCAATGGTCCCAAAGAATTAGGGCTTGGTATCCAAGACATTCTAACTTCTCTTTACATGGTTTCAGATGCTGACTTTGAAAGTTACAAGGTTGATAGGAAAAGTACTTCAGGAACCTGCCAATTCATTGGATCATCCTTCATTAGTTGGCATTCCAAGAAATAGAATTCAGTTGCTCTATCAACAGCTGAAGCTGAATATATAGCTGCAGGAGCATGTTGCTCACAAGTACTATGGATTTCTCAACAGCTAAGAGACCTTTGATTTGACTTCAGAGGCATACCTATTAAGTATGATAACACTAGTGCAATTTAATTACAAGAATACAGTACAACACTCAAGAACCAAGCACATTGATGTCAGACAACACTTCATCAGAGATCATGCTGAGAAAGGTGATATTGTTCTTGAATTTGTTGCTACTAATATGAAAATTACAGATATCTTCACCAAACCATTAGCAGATGAAAGGTTCTCAGCTCTAAGATTGCAACTAGGAGTGCTAAATAGGGTTGCATTGGTTTAGGGGGAGCTTAAGGTAATAAAGGTAAGTTTTGTGTGTTTACAAAGGTTTGAATTGAGTTTCAAAGCCTTGAAAATGAGTTCAAAGCTTTGATTTTTTATCTGTTTCAGTGTTACAGTGTTTCAAGACCTTGAAAGCCTTTTCAAAGCCTTGAAAATGAATCTGTTACACTAATAGTCAATAATCTTGATCATTCTATGTTGGGTAATATCTCTGTAGATATTTTCCTAATATAGCCCCTAACCTTTTCAAAAATTTGATTTAGCCAAAAATAGTATTAGTATATTCTATTTTACAACGGCATAAAAGTTTTGCTGATCATTGCAAATCTTTTGAGAATCAGAGAGATACTAGTTTACTTTTGAAACTCAAACTCTTTCAGTATTTATCCTCTTCTCTTCTCATTCATTCCGTATTATTCCATCTCTCTCTATTCTTCTCCCAAACGCTAATGAGTACAAGAAGAGCCTCAGATAGAATCAAGATGGCCGGAGGTTCGAAACCTGTCTCAAAGAAGAAAAGAAAAGAAGCAGTGGAAGAGGTTCAAGAAGTCAGTGGAGACTCTAGCTCCAGAACTCCCAGTGCAGAGGCAGTCCAATATCCTCCTCCACCAAAGAAGAAGGTCAAGAAGGCTACAATCTCCTCTTCAGAAAAGCACAAAAAGCAGAAGGCTATTACAGAAAAGCAACCAGAAACAGAGCCTACCAGTTCAAACAAGGTGAAGAAGAAAGCAACTCAGACAGAAAAAGGGAAAGGAAAGGTGACAGAAGCACAACCAGGAGGACAATTGGAAAAGGCATTGCAGATCTATTCACAAGCCTCAACAAAGAACAAAGCACCAGATGAGACTTGGTTTGTCTCAAACATCTGTAAAGGTCAGTGGTTAGATGGTTTTGCTTCAAGATCTATTGGTTTCTGCAGTTTGGTTAATAAGTATGTGTTGGAACACATGAAACTTAAGTGCATCTCTATGTTGAAGAAGAGTTCCTTGTGGTGTATGCTGAATCCTAGATAAATAGCCTACCCTAGACTCACCAGACTCTTCTACCTGAACCTGACCCAAGTTAAGAGAACTGCACACTTGGTGATCAAATCTAAAGTTTCTAGGATAGTAATTGAACTGGATCACTCTGAGTTTGCCATTGTGTTAGAGTGTCCAAAGAGGTATGATACTAGCAACCATCCACCAAATTCAGAAACTTTGAAGCTAGCCAAAGAAGTGTTCTTTCTTCCAAACATCTCAACCTCAGCCAAACAGTTAACACATTTAGTGTTGAATGTTGAAGCCAAAGTCCTTCATACTATACAGGTGAGATGTGTCTTTCCCTGAGAACACTCTAAAGAGTTGGTGACTGAGAGAATGTTTCACATCATGTATCTGGTTATGCATGGCTATGAGATAGATCTTCCAAAACTAGTAATTGAACACATGCTCTTTAGCATAACCAGTAAGAGGATTCACCCTCTACCCTATGCAAAACTGCTCACTTTGCTCTTTGAGCATTTTGAGATTCCATTTACTTGAGAGGAATCAGTCACATCTGGAATTGGGGAACTCAATGAGAAAGCCTTTGAGAACATTGGAGTTGTGAAGACAAAAGAGAAAGTTTGGAAACTTTACTCAGACTTGAGCAAAAAAGTTTTCTAAGCCCAAGACCTTGACTCCCACTTCTAGTCAGACTTCTCATCCTACAGAAAATCAGAGACTTGATGGTTTTGGAGCTAGACATGGAGGATGTCAAAGAAACTGTTTTTGGACTGGAAAGTGATTTGGCGCATGTCATGGTGGAAAGTATCTTCAGAAGCATGAATTTGATTGATGCTCCTGAGGATCCTGAAGGAAAAAAGAAAGGAGACTCTATCAAGAAATTGCTTAGTGAGGATTCAGACCAGGAAGAAGCTACTCTAGTTTTAGACAAGGAAAAGCAGGTAGCAGAATAGGCAGAAGATGAAGCCAATATCCCTGACTCAGATGAACTGCTGATCACATTGAACAAGCAAAAGAAATCTCCAAAGGCTGCTGAAAAGGACAAGACTGAAGAAGCAACTGTTGCAGGTGGGACTGCAGAGGAACAGGAAGAGAAGGACAAGACTGATGAAGAATATAATGATAAAGAAAAGGAGATCAGGATGAAGATGAAGATCCAACCCCTTGAACTTGCCTATTCTTTCTTCCACATTCTCTCTTCTTTAAAGTTTTTGTTTTAAGTTTTCGAAATTTTCCAGACACTTGATCCAACATCTTCTATCTTTTTGATGAAAGTCAAAAAGGGGGAGAAAATTATAGGTTTTTAGATTTTAGCTCTTAGGATTATTTGGTTTTATTTGCTGAACTGTTTAAGTTCCTGTTGGTATTATAAATAAGTTGGACCATTTTGGAAAAACTGTGTTTTATATTGTGGACTAACCAGTTTATTTTGCAGAGACTAAGGTTCAAACAGAATTTGGTTTTGTCTTTCATCAAGGGGGAGATTGAAAGATCAGGTTTTGGCTATTTCAAGGCCTTGAACCAGCTTTCAAAGCCTTGAATCAGTTTCAGAGGCTTGAAAATAGTTTGGCTATTTTCAAGGCCTTGAAACTGGATTCAAAGCCTTGAAACTGGTTAACCTGAATACACACTCTCAGGGGGAGTTTTCTGCAAAATCTCAGAATTGATTCACTCTCTCTCTTTCATATGTTTGACTCTCTGTCATTAGGTGATGAAAGAAAAATTGTTATAACATGTTTTCTATCTTAATATATCATCTGCTGACCATGATAATGCAGGAAATTTTATTTTTAAATTTGCAGGATTGTTTCCTAAACTGAATTGCTGCAGATGTGGAAACACTTGGACACTTTGATCCTGTGATCAATCAGACATGTATGACAGCTTCTCATGGTACTTAAATGGAAGATTACAAGAATATTGTGATCATCCAACCGTTGGAGAAGATTTAAAAGTAGTCAAACTCTGTTGCCTACAAAATAGGAAGGTTGTTGCTGAAAATCTGGGGAGATTTGCAGAGCTGTATGAAGTATAAATAGAGCTCAAATTCGAAGCAACATAAAAAAAATTCTCAACGGGAAAATACAGAGAAAGTACTCTGGATTGACAAGCATCAAAGAAGTTCTTCATTTCTTCCAATCCATTCACAGAAGTTCACTGCATTTCACTGTAATTTTCTACTCTTAAGTGTTCTTCTGTATAGAGCTATATTGGTAGATCATTTCCGTATTATTTCTACATTCATTCTCAAGGATTGTTCAAAGTGAAAAATAGAGAATTCTTAGTTAATCAGTTAGCTAGAGCAGGTACTAGACATGTTTGGGAAAACCACACGCTGTAACAGAGTAAGGGAACTCTCTGTGCTTGAGTTCTAGGGCTTAGCTTTTGATTAATAAGAATTGAGTTGAAAATCCTGCAGGGATCTAAACCTTGAGGTATAGACGTAGCTCCAAGTGGACTAAACTCTATAAATCACTTGTCTTGTGCATTTTCAGTTCATTTACTTTCATAGCTTTTGCAGCATACTAAAACTGTTTATTTTTCAAGGGTTTGAACTTGTTTTTAAGGCCTTGGAAAAGGCATACTTTCTCTATACTTTCTGCATCTACTTCAAAGGCTTGAACTTTGTTTTCAAGGCCTTGAATTTCATTTTTTTCACAAGTTTTCATCTTCATAGCAAGTTTTGAAAAAAGTTGACATACTCTATTCAACCCCCCTTCTAGAGTATCTTAGCTGCTTATACATCTGCATACTCACACTTTCACACCCAAAACCGGAACCTGATGTTTGTCTCCTCAAACCGGAATCGGACGCGCCTCCCTGAATCAGAAACGAGCACGCCTCCCCAAATAAAATATCAACAACTATATGCGAAGCCCGGATCACCAAATCAATGATCCAAACTACCATGCATTCCTGCAATGAATTCTCCAGACACAGATACACTTCTGAAAACAAACACAAGTTTCCTACAACTAGACTCGAATGTATTCCCTGAGGTTGGACTGAATACATTCATGATGTGCCCAATTTCGCCAGACAGATGCACCAGAATAAGTACCAGATGTTACTCAGACCTGATGCACTTGTAACGAGTTCCCAAACATATTATCGTGCCATATTGCGTTCCAATTACCTTTAATGCACCAGATGCTCGCTATAAACAGATCGCCCAGATGCGAGCTCAAGTGTGTGTCATTTTTACGCCCCAAAACCAGGTGCAAGCCGGAACCAAACCTCATGCCGAATGCGTGCAAAACTACGATCAGATGCGCGTGCAAGAAATCTCACGCGTCAGATGCTCCATGTCATTGTTGTAACTGCAACGCGTTTCTACAATGCATGATCCATAGGACCATAACCATATTCAATTCACACGCGAGATGATCTACACCGGGAGTCGGATAGAGAATGCGTGATGTATTAATCAGATCTCTTGTACGCCTAGTCAGATGCGCGCCATAGTTCCCGAATAGCCCCGTCTATGGGGCTTTTGGATGATGGGTGTACATGTGCCCCCTGTTTCAGAGGCTAACTAATAGAAACCACTTCGACCCACGAACAGATTGATCTTGATTGCGAAACTAGACATCGTTCTTGTTGGACTTCCGAAACCTAACCTCCGGAAAGCATGCTCTACTAGAATCTCGAAACTCTAACTTGAGTTCCACCAACATGAAAACCAAGTTCTTGGATCCTTCTAGATCGTTGGACATGACTCTAATACCAGTTTGTTGTATCCTGTGGGTATTCGAGAAAGAACAATGAGACAAAATCAAGAACGAAATACAAATTTAATGTGGTTCAGTAAGGGATCCCCTTACTAATCTGCTAGCTACATCCATGGCTACAACCTGAAATTTATGAAATTAGAACCCGATTACAATGCACAACGTGGCCAAAACGACAACAGAGGCCACCCCGATACACCACACTAAGTCTATGCATGTTCTATTCCTTTATATAGATAACGGGGCCTAACTTGTGCCCAAAGCAATGCCAAAAGGTTGCCTTAAACTATTAGGAAACAACATGGATATTCCCGGCCCTGAAACTGGTCCTGTGGGACCTGTGCAGCTTGTCGTGCAACCTCATTAACTTCCGGACACGGGTCTTGTGCGGCTCGTGCCAAATTCATGCGACCTCCTTTACTCCTGAATGATGAAGCCTATATTCCTGGTCTTCCTCTTGCCCCTTTGTCTGATTTTTTTACTATATTTGAACCATCCCAAAACTTTTAATTACTAAGGCTCAATTGAAATGTAAACATGTGATGATTGGGTGTATTCAAGTAGCCTTGAGTGCCCAAAAAAATTTTGGGTTCATTGTTGGAACAATCAAGAGATTTGATGAGGCATCACGGGATCTCAAAAATTGATGGAGAATCTGTTTTTTTATGTCACTCCAAAAGATCTTTGTGATGTGATGGAATTATTTGATGCAGTAATAATTTTGCAACAAAAAAAGTTACGATAACCCTTGAAAAAATATTGTGTCGAAAAATGTCCTCTACGTGTCTAGATCAAATTGCAACTTAGGTCATATTTCTAAATTAAGTAATCATGGTTATCATTTTTCCAGTTCACTAAGAGGTTGTGTTTTATACAAGACTAGAGTTTGAGAATGTTGATTGACGTGACCTAACTCACTTTACCACAGGTACACCATCAATAGTAAATGATACATATTTTAGTACATGTGTTGTCGAATCCCATGAGAACAAAAATACATTTATCTTTGATTAGAAACTCAATCCAGGAGAGAATTAGAGAATACATAGAATTTTGAATTATTTTTTTTCTATAATTACTACTAAGAAGAAAATTTATTAGAACAACATTTCAAGAATTTTATGTTTGTTTGTGGTTCAAAAGGATAAAGAACTAGGTACCCTAGTATCCCCTAGAGCAACTTGAATTTCTTGAAGTTTGGTTGAAAAAATTGTAGGGTTTTGATGAAGGCAACGCAGCGGAATGACAGCAAATAAATTTCTGATCAAAGCCCTCCACGGATCGCAGGAAAGCATTCATAACGTAATAAGGGATAAACAATTATGTACCTTGTTAGTCTGAGTTATCACATCGCAGAATGATTTTAATGTCTCTACAAGTATCCACACCAAGGATTGAAAGCTGGAATCCTCTTCACGTCTTAGTGCTAGCTACGCAAAGAAGGTGACAGAAAGATCACGCAAATCAGAGCAACCAGGGCCGTTCCACTTGGTGGTCGACGGCAGAGGGGGTGGACGGGTAGCGCAGCGGCCTCTACTTGGTCTCTTCTCCTTTCTTTGTTATTTCACTCAATAATGACTCTTGTGTGTGAAATATTAAATTAAGGACTCCCATTATATAGTTAATAACTCCTTATTAACTGCATATTTTCCTCAATACTAATAATGTCCATACAAAGATTATTCCACCTTACAAATTAGTCATACTAACTCTGTTTTTCGTTGCGTTTTGATCCTTTTGATTAATTAGTCCAACTAATTAATATCCAAATCCAGTTTAATCCATAAGGTGTGTGACCCTGTAGGTTTCTACTTAGTTGGTAGTAACAATAACATAAAGAGGTGTCTAGCAACACATCTCTGCCACCCAACTAACAGAATTAGTTAGTGATCCAACAAATCTTGTCCCCAATGTTACCGTGTTGTATTTAACCCTTTGTCTCCATATCAAGACTGGACACGAGACATAATTATCACACTCGTATATCCAATCCATAGTTTCTCGATCCTGGGAATAAACTTATCTATACAGATAACATCAATATCCCATATTGATTTATCTGAGTCTGGCCAGACATTCCATAAGCACTACCCCTCGTGTGATCGTGCATATCTACTCCCATTATGTAGCAGGGACAAATCCTCTCTACATCAGTAACATATCTTAGCTTGCTAGCTATCATGCCCGATTACTATTTTTATAGTTACCTAGTTACAGTGTAACTTTTGATAATATCAAAACATGATATGTCACAACTAGAGTATCTAGTGACTTCATGTCCATGGATTACAACACCATTATCACTACGAGAAGCACTTGTGACATTGACATAATCTAATGTAGCCTTCTCGTTGTGGGTGAATCTAGTATGCCATTACCCCTAATGCATACCCATGTGTTAGAGTTGATATCTCTCTACCCACATACTTGTCTATAGTGATCATCCTATTAATCAATATAATGGACTAGAGATATTTAAGATAAACAACAATTGCAATCTAAGGACTTCATTATATTAAATATCTGCATAAATTATAAATTAAAATTCTAGCTAAAACAATGTTCAAACTAAATAAAGAGTGCCTCTAGGGCATCTACTACAACAGTCTCCCACTTGCACTAGAGCCAATCGGGTACATCTCGTATGCTCATAGATCCAGTGTGCCCTTCATGCTTTTGCGGAACAAGCGACTTTGTAAGTGGATCTGAAAGATTAATGTCTGTCGTAATTTTGCATATCTTCACATCTCATCTATCGATAATCTATTGAATAAGTAGGAATCTCCTAAGTACGTGCTTGGATTTCTGGTGTGACATGGGTTCCTTGGCTTGTGCGATCGCCCTAGTGTTGTCACAATACAACGCAATGGGATCCACTATGCTAGGAACCACACCCAATTCAGTGATGAACTTCATAATTTAAACAGTTTCCACTGCTGCGCCTAACGTAGCAATGTACTCAGCTTCAGCTGTAGAATCAGCAATTGTCTCTTGCTTGGAGTCTTCCAGCTCACAGCTCCTCCATTCAGGAAAAACACATAACCCGACTGCGATCTATAGTCGTCCTTGTCGGTTTGGAAGCTCGCGTCAATGTAACCTATTACACTGAGTTCTTCCTCCCCTCCAAATATCAAAAATGCATCCTTAGTTTTTCTCAAGTACTTAAGGATATTCTTGACAGCAATCCAGCGACTCTCATCCGGATTGGACTGGTATCTGCTTGACATACTCAACGCGTATGACACATATGGTCTAGTACATAACATGGTGTACACGATAGATTCTATAGGCGACACATATGGGATCGTACTCATGCGGTCCTTCTCATTCAGATTGGAATGACACTCAGCCTTCGTAAGGGTGACTCCATGAGACATGGAAAAGAATCTTTTTTTTTTTTGATTCTTGCATGTTGAACCGCTTCAACACCTTGTCTATATATGTAATTTGGCTTAGGCCGAGAAACTTTTTAGATCTATCCATATAGATCTTGATAAGATGCATCTTCTAAGTCCGTCACTGCGAAACATTTCCCTAGCCAATCTTCAATAGATTGCAAGGTAGGAATGTCGTTTCCAAGGAGTAGTATGTCATCCACATACAAGACCAGAAACACAAAAGAACTCCCACTAACCTTCTTGTACACTCAAGGCTCATCTTTGTTATTGATGAAGCCAAACTCTTCGACTCCGTCATCAAAACGTCGATTCAAACTTCTAGAAGTTTGCTTCAATCCATAAATGGATCACTGCAACTTACAAACTTTGTTTGCATGCTCTGGATCCTGTAAACCCTCTGGATGGGTCATTTATACATCCTTGAGGAGGTTTCTATCCAGAAACGTTGTTTTGACATCCATCTGCCAAATCTCATAGTCATGGTAAGCTGCAATTGCAAATAGGATACGAGTGGATTGGTCATCGCGACTGGGAAAAAGGTTTCGTCATAGTCAATACCATGAATCTTTCTGAATACTTTTGCCACCAGCCGGCCCTTATAGGCAACTACATTTCCATCCATGTCGGTATTCTTCTTGAAGAACCACTTGCACCCTATGGGCCGAGCCCCTTCGGGTGGTTGCACCAAAGTCCATACTTTGTTGGCATTTATGGATACCATTTTGGATCTCATGGCTTCAAGTCACATCTTAGAGTCTGGCCCTTTCATGGCCTCTCCATAGGTAGTAGGCTCATCATCCATGACCAGTACGTCACTGGGCTTAGTCACAAGAAGTCCATACCTCTCTGGCTCCTGACGCAGCCTACTTAACCTACGAAGTTCTTGTGTTACTTGAGTAGGTTGCTCCACAACATCCGACCCTTGTATGCAACTACATTGCCATCCATGTCGGTATTCTTCTTGATGACCCACTTGCACCCTATGGGCCGAGCCCCTTTGGCTGGTTCCACAAAAGTCCATACTTTTTTGCCATATATGGATTCCATTTAGATCTCATGGCTTCAATCCACTTCTTAGAGTCTGGCCTTTTCATGGCCTCTCCATAGGTAGTAGGCTCATCATCCATGAACAGTACATCACTGGGCTTAGTCACAAGAAGTCCATACATCTCTGGCTCCTGACGCACCTTACTTGACCTACGAAGTTCTTGTGTTACTTGAGAAGGTTGCTCCACAACAGTTTGTTTTTCCTGCTCATGCTCCATTTTAGGATCAGTGTTTTGTGGTTCTTGAACTTCCTCAAGTTCTACAGTCCTCCCAATGGCTTCTTTAGAGATAAATTCTCTTTCTAGAAACACACCTGTCCGAGCAACAAACACTTTTTCTTGATTGGATTGTAGAAATAATATCCTTCAGTTTCCTTAGGATATCCCATAAACTTACACTTATCCGACTTGGGTCCGAGCTTGTCAGTTTCTAAACGTTTTACATAGACGTCACAACCCCAAATCTTCATAAACGACACTATGGGACGCGTCCCAGTCCATATCTCATATGGTGTCTTCATGACTGATTTGGATGGAACACAGTTAATGGTAAAAGAAGTTGTCATTAGAGCATGTCCCCAAAACAATATCGGAAGATCTGTTTGACACATCATAGACCGCACCATGTCCAACAGGGTGCGATTCCTCCTCTCGGACATGCAATTACATTGTGGCGTTACAGGTGGAGTGAGTTGGGATAAGATCCCACACTCACTAAGATAGTCGTCAAACTTTTGGCTTAAGTATTTTCCTCTATGATCCAATTGTAGATCCTTAATAATTTTTTCCAAGTTGCTTCTCTACTTTATTCTTTAATTCTTTGAACCTTTCAAAGGATTCAGATTTTTCCTTCATAAGGTACACAAATCCATATCTACTGAAGTCATCATTAAATTGAATGAAATAACGATAACCACCTCTGGCGGGCGTGGCAAAAGGTGCACATACATCAGTATGCATGAGTGTCAATAGCTCACTAGTCCTCTCACCATTCTTATTGAAAGGGGACTTTGTCATCAGTATGCATGAGTGACAAGATTCACATGTCTCATATGATTCATAATAAAATGAGTCTAGAAATCCATCATTATGGAGTCTAGAAATGCATTTCTCATTTATATGGCCCAAACAACAGTGTCATAGATAGGTGTGATCTAAATCGTTAGTTTTAATCCCCTTTGTATTTACGTTATAGATGGAATTATTTAGATAAAGGATATATAATCCATTAGACAAAAGCGCACTACAATAGTGTGTACTATCAAAATAAATAGTGCAACACTTGTCCTTTACTGTGATAGAAAAACCCTTCTCCTCCAAAAACGAAATGGAGATAATGTTCCTACTCATAGCAGGCACATAATAACATTTGTCTAATTCTAAAATAATTCCGGAACGTAAAGATAAGTTCCTACGACTAATTCAGCAACTCTTGCTTCATTGCCCCACGTGTAGGTGCATCTTTTCGCTATCCAATGGTCTACATCTCTTGAGATCCTGCACATTTTTATAAATGTGAGATCCTCATCTAGTATCTAATACCCATGATGATGAGATAGACTCATTGACTACTATAAAAAAACTACCTGGTGGTGCTGGAATCACTATTCATAGCTTCTTGTCTTCCAGATATTTTGGGCTGTTCCTTTTTCATGTTACCACCTTTGGGCTTTAAGGCAACTTTGACTTTATCAACAAATTCGCTATTACCCTTGGGATCGTGAAAAACCTTTTGTCCTCTCTCATGTCGTTTAACCATCAACATGGCTTTGCCTTTTCCCATATTAGGGCTTTGTTCAGCGGTTCTCAATAATATTAAGTAAATTGCTTATGAACAAAGTTCTTGGCACTTTAAACCTTTCATGTCTAGCTCGCTCTATGAAAGAGCTTCTTTAAACGTATGATCATATCATAGGCCTCCATGTCCTCATTTTGATTCTAAAGTTTCGAGATCATGGAAGCTAATATGAGGCAAGTCACATCCAAAGAACCATTTTTTGATGTTCCTTCCATTAGGATTTAGTGTGTATAGGTAGTTGGTGGAGAGAAACTTTTTCTCTACTATATACAGCTTTTCTACCTTGAGAACAATTCTCAGAATCTGTACCAGCCTAAGGAAATTTATTCCAGACTACTTTACCTTCTCAAGGACCAAACGCAACTGTCGATGTTTATTCGTTGTTTGCCGTTGGAATTTTACAACTAATGAGAAATACATAATTTTAGTATTTTTGAACAATTAAATACATTTAACAATAGCTAGATTATTAAACATAACTCCCACTATTTTTCTCGGATTAATAGCCCTCACCATTAATGCAGAAAATATCATATTACTTTCTAGTGGGCCAAGATTCATATTTCACTTCCTTTTTTTAGCTTGCTTTGGCAAGTCACTCAAAAATCAATTATTTAGGTAGGAACTCTTTCCAATTGAATCCTATACAACTCTTTGTTCAGTTGAGAAAATAACTCCTTATTTATCTAGCCCATAAATAATCCTAATTTCCTTGCCTCTAAGTTTTCCAATCTCATTGAAACAACATAGTTGCGCCCAACCTCTTACTTCAACAGTTACACATTACTGGATTGCGTCACCCCGTCACACCATGATGAATTAAATCGCCTTGCTTTGACAAGCCCGAATTTAATAGACCCTGATCATGACGGGTGTTAACAGAAGGCAAAATGCAATATTTATCCTTTGAGGGATTTCCTAGACAATTTTAATTGTTTTGTTGATCCTGTCAACTGATCTACTTATTTTTCCGTAACTTTGATTTGACAATTTAAAATTAGTCTCGTCTCCCCTAGTCATGTGGGTTCTATATATGAATCTGGTCCTTATCGGGAAAACTTGCTAAAATTGATAGCGTGCATTTGCAGTTTATAAAAAGGATATCATGTACGCCCGACCTGTTGTGCTTTATCACAGCCAATCTATCCTTGTCAAGTTTTTGGCGTCGTTTCCATGGACTACGGTAAACTAGATTAGTTTTAATTTTCATTCAGAGGCAGTTCTATTTTTAGTAATTTTTCTATTTTTATTAGATGTTCTACAGGTGTTACTTTGTGATCTATTTCAGACTATGATGATGCATAGACGCATTGATTAGGAGGAGATTCCAATGATTGACCGTTTCCGTACACCGCAGAGTTATTTTGATGGAGCTATATAATTCTGATTCCTGAACAATCAATCATACATAGTACAATGAATTGGATTCGCAGAGGGTGTAGCTTTGTCGGTACAAAATCAGAGGATCCAGTTTCACACTTAGCTTTATTCACTATGTTCAGCAAACCTTTCAGCCAGGTAGTTTTTCCGAAAAATTGGTTAAGATGAAGCTTTTTCCTACCACCTTGATGGGAGAAGCAAAAAATTTGCTTTTAAATTTGCCAAGAGGTTCTATTACATCATGGACACATTTTACAGATGAATTTCTCCATATGTACTGCCCAGCTTTTAGGATAGTAGCATTTATGGAGGAGATAGACATACTTACTTAGAGTATGGGGGAAACTCTAGGTGAAGCTCAGAAGCGAGTATGTGCTCTATGGTAGAGATGTCTGTTGTATGCCATTAGTGAATGGATCTGACTGAACACTTTTTTAAGAGGAATTGACTTTGAGAAAACCAAGGAATTGGACGACTGAAGCCAATAAAACTTCTGTAGGGTTTTGATTCATGGATGCGCAAATGAAACACAAACAATCATAACCCATGCAAAACCCTCCAAGGATCACAAGTCAAGAGACATAACGATGGTAAAGGAAGAAATCAATAACACACCTTAGGGTTCTCCTTTGATGACTTCAAACGCGAATTGTGTCACGTTCTCTATAGTTGATCCACGCCTAGAGTTGAATTCTAGATCTTCCAATCCTTGGTGCTAGCCCGAAAAGAGGAAGAGGAAGAAGAATCACGCAAAACAAGACGAACAAGGAGGTGTTCGGACTCCTTGTGGCCGACGGGGACGGGCGGCGGCGAAGGAGGGGCGGCGGTTCCTCTCTTGCTTGCTTGCTCTCTCCTTCTTGTTCTTTCCCACTCAAGTTATGACCAATAAGGTCATAAGTGTAGGAAGGAAGGAAGTAGTGTCCTTTATATAGTCCAACAAATCCTTGCCAACTACCTAAAGGACCTATTCTAGTCCTACTAGAATTCAATTTAGTCCATTCCTTGCAAATTAGTCCCTACTAAGTTTGCAAGGTATTGCAAAGTGATCCTTCTAATTAATTAATCCAATTAATCAATTCCCAAATCTAGTTCAACTCTATATAGCGTGTGACCCTATAGGTTCTATCTAGTTGGTAGCAACAATTTGCTAATATGGAGCGATTTCTAGCAAATCATCCATTCTAGCCAACTAATAGAATAGTCATCTTGACTAACCTTGTACAAGTAATTGTCTCATCCCTTTGTCTCTATATCCGGATTGGACACGAGACATACAAGTCACACTCGTATATCCAATCCATATTTTTTCGATCCATGGGAATAGCCTTATTCGTGCAAATAACATCAATATCCTATATTGATTTATTTGAGTCTGGCCAGACATTCTATAAGCACTATCCCTCGAGTGGCCTAGGATATTTTCTCCCGTTATGTGGGAGGGACAAATTCTATCTAAGTCCACTACGATTTCTAACCTTGCTTCTTATTGTATTCGGTACACGCCTTTATAACTACCCAGTTACGGTGTAGCGTTTAACGCTACCAAAATCACAAAAATCCACAACTAGAACATCTAGCGACTTCAAGTCTAAGGATGACAATACCATTGCACCACGAGAAGCACTTGTGACTTAAAATAAAGTGTATGTAGCCTTCTCGGAGATGGGTCAATCCAGTGCGCCATTACCCTTAATGCACACCTATGTGTTGGATCGTGATATCTCCATATCAATCCAACCCCATACTATTCTATAGATGATTGTCCCATTAATCATTATACTCGACTAGTGATATTTAAGATAAACAACACAATTGTAAATCTAAGGACTTCATTATATCAAAACTCCAATAAATAATAAATGAATTTTCTAGCCACAAACAAATTCATACTAAACTAGATTGCCTCTAGGGCATCTATTCCAACAGTCTCGTATGCCCATACTCCTAGTGTGCCCTTCATGCTTCCACTGCGCAAGCGGCTTTGTAAGCGGGTCTCACAGATTCTCATATGTAGGAATCTTGCATATCCGAACGTCTCCTCTATCGACAATATCTCGAATCAGATGAAACTTCCTGAGCACGTGTTTGGATTTCTGGTGTGACATGGGTTCCTTCGATTGCGCGATCGCCCCAGTGTTGTCACAGTACAAACCAACTGGATCCGCAATGCTAGGAACCACACCAAGTTCAGAAACAAACTTTCTGATCCAAAGAGCTTCCTTTGCTGCGCCATTTGCAGCAATGTACTCAGCCTCTGTTGTAGAATCAGCCACCGTCTCTTGCTTGGAACTCTTCCCGCTCACCGCTGCTCCATTCAGGCAAAACACCCCGACTGTGATCTAAAGTCATCTTTGTCAGTTTGGAAGCTTGCATCAGTGTAACCCCTTACACGCAACTCTTCCTCACCGCCAAACATCAAGAAAGCATCCTTATTTCTTCTCAAGTACTTTAGGATGTTCTTCACTGCAATCCAGTGACTCTCACCCGGATTGGATTGGTATCTGTTTGTCATACTCAAGAAATATGACACATCCGGTCTAGTACATAACATGGCGTACATGATAGATCCTATGGCCGAGGCATAGGGTATTCTACTCATGCGTTCCTTCTCAATCTCATTGGAAGGACAACCACTCTTCGAAAGAGTGATTCCATGTGACATGGGCAAGAATCCCTTCTTGGAATCTTGCATGTTGAACCGTTTCAACACCTTGTCAATATATGTACTTTGACTTAGGCCTAGCATTCTCTTAGATCTATCTCTATAGATATTTATACCGAGTATATAGGGTGGTTCCCCTAACTCCTTCATTGAGAAACACTTCCCTAGCCAATCTTTAACAGATTGCAGCATGGGAACGTCGTTTCCAATGAGTAGTATGTCATCCACATACAAGACCCGAAAAGCTATAGAGCTCCCACTAACCTTCTTGTAGACACAAGACTAATCTTCATTTCTGATGAAGCCAAACTCTTTGACTACTTCATCAAAACGTCGATTCCAACTCCTAGAAGCTTGCTTCAATCCATAAATGGATCGTTGCAGCTTACAGACTTTGCTGGCTTGCTTTGGATCTTCAAAACCCTTCGGCTTTATCATATACACGTCCTCGAGGAGATTACCATAAAGGAATGCTGTTTTGACATCCATCTGCCAAATCTCATAGTCATGGTATGCTGCAATCGCAAGTAGGATTCTGATGGATTTGGTCATAGCGACTGGTGAAAAGGTTTCGTCATAGTCAATACCATGAATCTGTCTGAATCCTTTAGCCACCAATCGGACCTTATAGGTAATCACATTACCATCCATGTCGATCTTCTTCTTGAAGACCCACTTGCACCCTATGGGCCGCGCCCCTTCGGGTGGTTCCACCAAAGTCCACACTTTGTTGGTATACATGGATTCCATCTCGGATCTCATGGCTTCTAGCCACTTCTGAGAGTCTGCACCTTTCCTGGCCTCTTCATAGGTAGTAGGCTCATCATCTATGAGCATCGTGTCACTGGAATCGGTCACGAGAAGTCCATACCTCTCGGGTTCCTGGCGCACTCTACTAGATCTACGAAGCTCTTGTGTTACCTGAACAGGCTGCTCCACAACTGCTTGTGGTTCCTGTTCATGTTCCATAATCGATTCAGTAATTTGTGGTTCTTGAACTTCTTCAAGTTCTACAGTCCTCCGACTTGCTTCTTTAGAGACAAACTCTCTTTCTAGAAACACGCCGGTCCGAGACAACTCCCTAGCTTGTCTGATTGTAAACGTTTTACATAGACATCGCAGCCCCAAATCCTCATGAACGATAGTGTGGGACGCCTCCCACTCCACATCTCATATGGTGTCTTCATGACTGATTTAGATGGAACAGGGTTAATGGTGAAAGCTGCACTTAATAGAGCGTATCCCCAAAATGATAATGGAAGATCGGTTTGACACATCATAGATCGAACCATATCCAATAGGGTTCGATTCCTCCTCTCAGACACGCCATTCCATTGTGGCGTTCCGGGTGGAGTGAGTTGGGACACGATCCCACACTCTCTAAGATAGTCGTCAAACTCTTGGCTCAAGTATTCTCCTCCACGATCCGATCGTAGAGCCTTGATACTTTTGCCAAGTTGCTTCTCTACTTCATTCTTGAATTCTTTGAACACTTCAAAGGATTCGGATTTGGCCCCCATGAGGTACACAAATCCATATCTACTGTAATCATCAGTAAATGTAATGAAGTAGACGTAACCACCCCTGGCAGGCGTGGCAAATGGACCACACACATCAGTATGTATGAGCGCCAATTGCTCACTAGTCCTCTCACCTTTCTTATTTAAAGGGGACTTTGTCATTTTTCCCAATAAATAAGCTACACATGTCTCATATGATTCAAAATCAAATGAGTCTAGTAGTCCATCCTTATGGAGTCTAGATACACGTTTATCGTTTATGTGGCCTAAACGACAGTGCCATAAATAAGCAGGATTTAAACTATTTATTTTAATCCGCTTGGTATTAATGTTGTAGACAGGATTGGTTAGATCAAGGACATACAGTCCATTAAATAATTGCGCACTAAAATAGTGAATATTATTCAAATAAAAGGAACAACAATTGTTCTTTATTGAAATAATAAAACCATCCTTGTCCAAACAAGAAATATAAATAATGTTTCTGCTCATAGCAGGCACAAAATAGCAATTATTTAATTCTAAAACTAATCCTGAAGGCAGAGATAGCTCGCACACGCCCACGGCCAACGCAAAAACTTTTGCTCCATTCCCAACGCGCAGATCTATCTCCCCTTTAGCTAATCTTCTACTTCTCTTTAGATCCTGCACATTTCGACAAATGTGAGATCCACATCCAGTATCTAATACCCATGATGTAGATACAGTTAAATTGACATCCACTATAAAAATACCTGGTGGTGGTGGAATCACTATTCCAAGCCTCTTGTCCTCCAGATATTTTGGGCAGTTCCTCCTCCAGTGTCCAGGCTGACTGCAATAGTGACACTCACCTTTAGTCACACCTTTGGCAATGCCACCAACAGGCTTAAGGGCAGGTTCCTTGGACTTGGCAACTGACTTGCTTTTGCCCTTGGAGGATGAGGCAAACCATTTGCCCTTTCCTTTCTGCACCATCATAATGGCCTTGCCTTTACCCTTGTTGATGCTTTGTTCAGCTGTCCTCAACATATTGAGCAAATCTGGCAGTGGTTTCACGATATCGTTCATGTTATAGTTCATGATGAACTGTCCATAACTCTCGGGTAACGATTGCAACACGAGATCGGTTGCCAACTCTTGGCCGACCGGGAACCCCAGCCGGGCGAGATTCTCCAAGTACCCGATCATACGGAGTACATGGGGTCCCACCGGGTTCCCTTCTGCCAGATGACACTTGAACAATGCCTTAGAGACCTCATACCTCTCAACCCTTTCCTGCTCTTGGAAGAGCTGCTTTAGATGCTCGATCATATCGACAGCATTCATGTTGCTTCTGAATCTTAGAATTCATGGTGCATAGTATAAGGCAGGCCTTATCATTAGCGTCATCAACACGCTTTGGATACGCCTTTAGGGCTGCAGGTGTCTGGTTCTCTGGACCTGCTGGAACATGCTCCTCTATTGCGTACAGTTTCTTCTCTTGCTTGAGAACGATTCTCAAGTTTCTGTACCAATCAAGGAAGTTGGTTCCAGAGAGATTGTCCTTCTCAAGGACAGATCGTAGGGAATGTTTTGAACTCGATGAGTTGTTTGGCATTTTGAATTCTACAAAAGGAAAATACGAGTTTTATTATTTGTGAATTTTTGACTATATTCAATAATGGCTAGTTTATCAAATATAGCTCCCACTATTTTTCTACGGATTAACAACCCTCAGTATATTAATGCGGAAAATATCCTCATATTTTCTAGTGGGCCAAGATCCATGTTTCATCTCCTTATGAGCTTGCTTTGGCAAGTCACCCATAATTTGACTACTTTAGGTAGGAGCAATTTCCAATTGCATCCCATATGCAACTCTTGGTTCAATTGGGCAAATAACTCCTTATTTATCCATCCATATGGATAATCCCAATTGATTGCCTCTAGGTTTCTTAATCATATTAATAGTCTAGTTGTGTTCAACCTATTATTTAAACAATTGCACATTACTAGCTTGTGCCATCGCATTCCATCATTATGAACCAAGTCGGCATGCATTGGCACGCACGAACTTGATAAATCATGATGATAATGAGTGTTTAAATAACGAGAAGGCAAGAACACAATATTTGAATTTTGAGGGATTTTAAATTCATTTTTTTAAAATTGTTTTGTTGATCAATATCAACTAATCTATCTATTTGAGTTTGGGCACAACTCCAAATAATAGATCCGGGTTGTCTAATTATCTTATTATCCTAATTACATGCATCATCCATACACCAACCACAAAATAATAAGACAATAAAATAAAAAACCACAAAAACAAAAATAAACGTGATGTGGATATGGCCTTTTCTAGAATAAGGTAATTCCAAGCTAATGGAATTATATATGAACCCTAAAAGCAAACACATCTCCATGCGTCTTGATCTTTTGGTCCATCCTTCATAGTCATGTGGAATGCTTCATGCTACATGCTCCATCTTTTGTGGCTTCTTTCGGCTTTGGCTTCTTTTCTTCAATCTTGGCTAACAATCTACTCTATCTAGCACTAGCTAACAACTATGCTAAATAAAATAAATCTCACAAGTTGAGAAAGAAATGGCTCGCAGGCCATAAAACCCTAATTAATTATTACAATTAATTGATCAGCTCGCAGGCCGTAAACCAAACCACAAAAAATAAACATCCATATCAAACCACATCCTAAGGCCATATCCAATCACCATGCGAATTGCACATAAACAGTTAAAATCCAGTTTTAACGCGCTTGGTCAATTTTAATTGATTTTAGGATATTCTAGGGTTAAAACGGTCCATGGGGCCCAAAAATCTAATTGCCCGGGCCCAAAAGAGAGCCACAAAGGCCTTGGGCCTGCCGGCCCCTAGCCCACGCGGCTAAGCCGCGGGCTAGGGCTTCCTCGGCCCCTAGGCCGAGCCTTGCTTGGGAGGCAAGCAAGGAGGAGCGGTCCCCTAGGGGGCCGAACCTCCTTTGGGAGTTGTTTCCAAAACAACTCCCTTGCTTGGTGCCCAAGTTTGGTTGTTTCCTTGTATGGAAAGAACTCCTTCTTCCCCAAGGATGCCCAAACCCTAGATCTAAGATCCTAAAATTTCTCAAACTCACTAATTCATGCATCGAATGCAAAAACTAGCTCTTGTTATGATAGATTATTGAAAAATTGCATCATATGCTTGATTTGTCTTGTTTTACGCGATAAACAACAATTTAAGGTGTAAAACTATCAAAACGTAACACATAAACCACGTTTATGCTCTACGACCTGTGGCTCTAATACCACTTTGGGGTTTTGATTCATGGATGCGCAACGGAAACACAAACAATCATAACCCATGCAAAACCCTCCAAGGATCACAAGTCAAGAGACATAACGATGGTAAAGGAAGAAATCAATAACACACCTTAGGGTTCTCCTTTGATGACTTCAAACGCGAATTGTGTCACGTTCTCTATTGTTGATCCACGCCTAGAGTTGAATTCTAGATCTTCCAATCCTTAGTGCTAGCCCGGAAAGAGGAAGAGGAAGAAGTATCACGCAAAAAGAGACGAACAAGGAGGTGTTTGGCCTCCTTGTGGCCGACGGGGACGGGCGGCGGCGAGGGAGGGGCGGCGGCTCCTCTCTTGCTTGCTTGCTCTCTCCTTTTTGTTTTTTCCCACTAAATTTATGATCAATAAGGTCATAAGTGTTGGAAGGAAGGAACTAGTTTCCTTTATATAGTCCAACAAATCCTTGCCAACTACCTAAAGGACCTATTCTAGTCCTACTAGAATTCAATTTAGTCCATTCCTTGCAAATTAGTCCCTACTAAGTTTTCAAGGTATTGCAAAGTGATCCTTCTAATTAATTAATCCAATTAATCAATTCCCAAATATAGTTCAATTCTATATAGCGTGTGAACCTATAGGTTCTATCTAGTTGGTAGCAACAATTTGCTAATATGGAGCGGTTTCTAGCAAATCATCCATTCTAGACAACTAATAGAATAGTCATCTTGACAAACCTTGTACAAGTAATTGTCTCATCCCTTTGTCTCTATATCCGGATTGGACACGAGACATACAAGTCACACTCGTATATCCAATCCATAATTTCTCGATCCATGGTAATAGCCTTATTCGTGCAAATAACATCAATATCCCATATTGATTTATTTGAGCCAGGCCAGACATTCTATAAGCACTATCCCTCGAGTGGCCTAGGATATTTGCTCCCGTTATGTGGGAGGGACAAATTCTATCTACGTCCACTACGATTTCTAACCTTGTTTCTTATTGTATCCGGTACACGCCTTTATAACTACCCAGTTACGGTGTAGCGTTTAACGCTACCAAAATCACAATAATCCACAACTAGAATATCTAGCGACATCAAGTCTAAGGATGACAATACCATTGCACCACGAGAATCACTTGTGACTTAAAATAACGTGTATGTAGCCTTCTCGGAGATGGGTCAATCCAGTGCGCCATTACCCTTAATGCACACCTATGTGTTCGATCATGATATCTCCATATCAATCCAACCCCATACTAGTCTATAGATGATTGTCTCATTAATCATTATACTGGACTAGGGATATTTAATATAAACAACACAATTGTAAATCTAAGGACTTCATTATATTAAATATCCAATAAATAATAAATGATTTTTCTAGCCACAAATAAATTCATACTAAAATAGATTGCCTCTAGTGCATCTATTCCAACAACTTCATGGGTTTAGGTTCTATCCAAGCATGTGAGACTCTTGCTAGTATTGCTATCCAAGCATGCGAGACTCATCCCACAAGCTGAGTTGGTGAGTAATGTTTAAGAGGGCTGCGTCACCAGAACAAGAAGAGGAAAGTCAACCAACGATCCACCCCATCCTACACATGATAGAGTGGAGCGCACTAAGGAAGCATAGAATGAGATTGAGAAGGTAATTCCCACGCCCATCGATAAACCTGTGCCATTGGAGGAATCGATTGGGAGGTCGGATGAAGAGCCGATTCCAAAAGACAAAAGATTTGGCTACTCAAAAAGCACCTTCTCATCTAAGGCAAGGAAAGTCAAATGATCGCTACTCTTACCTGTTCTCTTATTTCTGCACCTAAATTAGAATTGTAAGTTCACAGGTTTCACAGACTTGAAATATAAAGCTATTTCAAGGCCTTGAACCAGTTTTCAAAGCCTTGAATCACAGGTTTCACAGACTTCAAGGCCTTAAAACAACATTCAAATCCTTGAAACTATCCGACCTGTATGCATACACTAAGGGGGAGCTTTTCTGAGTTCTTCTGATCTTTTTCTAACTCTCTCATCCCTATATTTTATCTTTTATCACTCGATGATGAAATACAAAAACTTTTGATTCACTTAGACTTCATCTAATTGACCTGTTTGACTTAGTTTTGCAGGAAAAATTTCATTTCCTATTTTGCAGGATTGCTTTCCTAACCTGTGTTTTGCAGGAAAGGAAACATTAAGAGAATGTGATTCTGTGATCAATTAGACACTCATGACAGCGTCTCAAAACATTTAAAGACAAGATCATCACATTATACTTAGAGATTATGATTAACTATCCATTGGGAAGACGGTTGGAGAAGTCAAAGATTGTTGCCTAATAAACAGGAAGTTTGTTGCTGAAAATCGGGAAGATCTGCTTACCAATTTAGCAGTATAAATGGAGCTCAATTTGAAAAATTTGACACAACACTCACGGGAAAAAAGAGAGACTTATTTCAGGATTGACAAGCATCAAAGAAGCACATCATTCTCACAATCCATCTTACAGAAGATCACTGCATTTTTACTGCAGCTCCATTTCCAGTTTTCTTCTATTCTGAGCTTAATTTGTATATCATTATTTTACTACTTCTAGCTCTCATTATCAAGGATTGTTAAAAGTGAATAATAGAGAATTTTTAGTTAATAAGTTTGCTAGAGAAGGTACTAGATAGGTTAGTGAGAACCACAAGCTGTAACAGAGTAAGGCATATCTCTGTGCTTGAGATCTAGGGCTTAGATTTTGATTAATAATAATTTTGTTGAAAATAATGCAGGGAGAAGATCCCTGAGGTAGAGACGTAGGTCCAAGTTGACTGAACTCTATAAATCATGTGTCTCTTGCATTTATCATTTCATTCTCATACTTGTTTTACACAACATTCAAACTAGTCTGTTTTCAAGGGTTTGAAACTCTTTTCAAAGCCTTGAAAAAGACTTGTCTGTTATTCACTCAAACTGTATTTCTCTTCAAAATCTTGAAACTGTTTTCAATGACTTGAACTTCATTACTCTTCAAAGAAAACTCTTATCTTTGCAAGTTTTACAAAAAGTTGGCATACTCTATTCAACCCCTTCCCCTTCTAGAGTATCTATATTGCACTTCTACCTGCTTACTCCACTTTCAATTGGTATAAGAGCCTGTATCACTGTATAGATTTAACCATCTGGTGATCATGAGTACTGCAGGTGATGGTGGTTTCTCACAGGGAAGAGCTGCTAACAGACCTCCTCTATTTTGTTGGAGATAATTTTACTCACTGGAAAACCTTGATGAAAATGTTCATCATTGATCAAGACATGGAGCTATGGACCGTTATTCAGAATGGACGTCACACTTTCTATACAGAGAAAGATGGGATTAAAACTCCCAAATCTTAAGACTCTCTCTCTCTTTATCGGAATTAGAACAATTCTCTAAAAATTTCAAAGCTATTAACATATTGTATTGTGACTTGAGTACAGATGAATTCACAAGATTTTAGGTCGTAAAACTTCCAAGAAAATCTTGGATAAGCTTGTGGTGACATTTGAAGGAACCATTCAAGTCAAGCAAACCAAGATCAACATCTATCTCAGACAATATGAGTTATTCAAGATGAATGCAGATGAGTCAATCATAGACATGTTCAAAAGGTCAACAGACATAGTCAATAACCTTGATTCACTTGGAAAGCATATTTCCAATGAAGAAAAGGTAAGGAAGATTATGAGAAGCCTTCCAAAGGCAAAATGGGAACCAAAGAATACTGAAATTGAGGAAGCTCAAGATCTCTTATCACTCCAACTTGATGACCTACAAGGGAAGCTCCTGACACATGAAATATCTATGAATGAAGCTAATGGTGAGCTACCAGAAGGTGTCAAGAACCTAGCACTCAAGACCAAAGAGAATGAGAAAATTCAAAGCCTTGAAACTGAGGATGATGATGAAGATCCATTTTCTATGATTTCCAAAGCCTTGACCAAAATCCTTAAGATGAAGAAAAACTTTGGAAACAAAGACTTGAACAGATAAAGACACAGATCATCCAGTAGCAAGGAATAAAACGGTAAGTCTTCTTCACAATAATAAATAAAAATTCATGAATTGCTTTGAGTGTGGTGATGCAGGACACTTGATTAGAGACTGTCTACACAAGAAAAGCAAGAACTTCCATAATAAAGATCATGATAGAAGAAAGAAAGCTATGATAGCTTCATGGAGTGATTCAGATACCTCAAGTGACTCTGAATTGGAAGAAGAACATGCCAACCTATGCTTCATGGCCAAGCATGATGAAAGTTCTGAAAAGAACATTGAGGTAATGGTAAATTGTTTGATTTCAAAACCAAAACAAGCCCTCTCAGATTATCTTATAACAGTGCTTTTAAATGAAGATGACTATCTGAAAGAGATTAGAATTTTGAAAGTATAAGAGAATTTACAACTTGTTTGTCTGAATCATAATCTTGAAATCTCTCAGAAGAAAACTGATAGGGATTTCAAGGCCTTGAAAACCAATTTCAAAGCCTTGAAAACACAATTCAAGGAAGTAATCACTGAGAACTCTCTACTGAGTGATAGCCTTGTTAATCTGAGACATCAAGTTGATGAATTAGATAAACAAAAGACTACTCTTACTGAGAAACTCCAAGAATGTGAATTAGTCAAATCCAAGCGTGCAGGCTCAGAACACAAGTTGAACTTGATTCTTGGAGAAAGTTCAAAGTCTGTTCACAAAAATGGTATTGGATACAATCCAAATTTTCCAAAAAAGAATAATACCAGATTTTTGAAAGCTGGAAACAAAACTTCTTCTAAGTGTCATTTCTGCAACAAAATTGGTCATGTTAAGATGACTTGTCCTTTCAGAAGAAGAGACCCTCACATAATGAGGAACACATTCCCATTTCAACTCAAAGGACAAGTCAAACGAATTTGGTTTCCTAAAGGGGTCATACCACCTAACATGTTTGATCCTGAATATGAGTCGAAATTCAACTCTTGGTCTAACAGCTGGGTAAGGCAGTGATTAGTGTTTGCAGGTTGTCACCAATGTCAAAGAACAGAAGTGGTTTATGGACCGTGGTTTCTCAAGACACATGAGTTGAAAGAGATCTCTATTCTCAGAATTGAATGAGCAATCAGAAGGTTCAATTATACTTGGTGACAAAGGCAAATGCCACACAGATTCTGAAAATTCAATTTCTGATGTATATCTAGTTGATGGCTTGAAATTTAACCCCCTTAGTGTATCTCAGCTTTGTGGCAATGGTAATAAGGTTATCTTTGATAAAGAGAAGTGTGTGGTGCAGAATTAGAAATCACGCAATTGCATTCTCACAGCCTCTAGATCAAACAATTTCTATACTTTTCAGACTAAAAACGTTGCAGGTGAAAGCTTGAAGTGCCTCAAGGCCTTGAAAGAGGATTCAAAGCTTTGGCACAGAAAACTTGGTCACACCAGCTTGCATACCTTGAACAAATTGATCTCCAAAGATCTGGAAAGAGGATTACCATCTGAAAGTGTGAGTGTGCAGGTGGTATTGCAGCTAAGATACTCTAAAAGGGGGGGGGGTTGAATAGAGTATGCCAACTTTTTTCAAAACTTTCTAAGATAATAAGATCTTGTGAAAGCTAGTGAAGTTCAAGGCCTTGAAAAGAATTTCAAGCCCTTGGAATGAAATAAAGTTTGGAATGGATGAGTCAAGTCTTTTTAAAGGCCTTGAAAAGAGTTTCAAACCCTTGAAAAAAAACAAGTTTGAATGCTGTAAAAACTGAGTAAGTAAGGAAACTGTAAATACAAGAGACAAATGATTTATAGAGTTCAGTCCACTTGGACCTAATCTCTACCTCAGGGATCAGATCCCTTCAGTATTTTCAACACAATTCTCATTAATCAAAAGCTAAGCTCTAGATCTCAAGCACAGAGAGATGCCTTACTCTATTACAGCTTGTGGTTCTCCCTAACCTATCTAGTACGTACTCTAGCTAACTGATTAACTAAGAATTCTCTATCGTTCACCTTGAAAAATCCTAGATAATAAAGATACAAATATTACAGAAAGGATCTACCAATAAAGCACTATACAGAAGAACACTAGAGTGTAGAAACTACAGTGAAGTATGCAGTGAGCTTCTGTGAAATGTATTGTGAGATTGATGAACTTCTTTGATGCTTGTCAATCCAGACTTTTCTCTCTCTTTTTGCCTGTTGATTTCTGTGTATGTTGCTTTAGAATTGAGCTCTATGTAAACTTCAAACAGCTCTGCAAATCTTCCCAGATTTTCAGCAACAAATCTCCTATTTTGTAGGCAACAGAATTTGACTGTTTGAAAATCTTGTCCAACAGTTAAGTGATCACAGTCTCCAGATATAATGTTGAATAGATTGAGAAGCTGTCATACCAGTCAGATTAAACACCGAATCATCTTCTCAATTATTTCCTTTCCTGCACAAGTCAGACTAGGAAATAATCCCTGCAAACTAGGAAATTAAATTCCCTGCAAAATCGTAGTCAAATAGATGATATTCTATGTTCAAACATGTTAGAATAATTTGTCTTTCATCACCAAATAACAGTAAATCAATGATATGAAGGAGAGATATGAAATCAACTTAGAAGAGTTTACAAAAAACTCCCCCTGAGAATGTTCATATAGGTTAAACAGTTTCAAGGCTTTGAATACAGTTTCAAGGCCTTGAAAATTGCTATACTATTTTCAAGCATGTGATAACTGATTCAAGGCTTTGAAATATGATTCAAGGCCTTGAAATAGATTTCAAGCCTTGCACAACCTGATCTTACAATCTCCCCCTTGATGAAAGACAAAACCAAATTATGTTTGATCCTTAGTCTCTGCAAAAAATACTGATTAGTTCACAATTCATAATGACATAGTAATTCAAAAAGATCCAAATTATTCAAGTTCAGTAAATAATTCCTAAGAATAAAAACCTAAAAACCCTATAATTTCTCCCCTTTTTGACTTTCATCAAAAATATTGAGAGGATGTTGGATCAATTTTCTGGAAAAATTTTGAAAAGAAAAATTTAAAACTTAAAGAAAAAGAGAGAAGGAGAAGAAAGAGTAGGCAAGATTAAGGGTTTGGGTCTTCATCTCCATCTTGATCTCCTTCTTCATCCTCACTGTCTTCAACATCAGTCTTATCTTGTTCTTTCTTTTCTGCTTCATTCTCACCATCAACAGTCACTTCTTCATTCTTGTCCTTTGTAGCAGCCTTTGGTGATTTCTTCTTTTTCTTCAAAGTGATCAGCAGATCATCTGAGTCAGGACTGTTGACTTCATCTCCTTTCTGAGCACCTTGTTCTACCACTTGCTTTCCCTTATCTTTGACTGCAGCAGCTTCTTCCCAGTTTGGAATGTTCACTAGGCTGATCACCTTTCTTTGTACCTTCTTCATCATCAGGAACATCAAGTAAAGTTATGCTCCTGAAGATGCTTTCCACCATATACTTAACTTACCCCATATCACTTAACCAATCCTTTGATTGGTATGGCTAAAGAGAATATGTTAAATCACTAACTTTGTAAGATCAATCTCATAGCCATGCATGATAAGATACGTGATTTGTAACATTCTCTCAGTCACCATCTCTCTAGAGTGCTCTCTGGGAAAGATGCACCTTACCAGAATAGTGTGAAGGACTTTAGCTTCAACATTTAACACAGAGTGTACTAATTGTTTTGCTGTGGTGGGAGTGTTTGGTAGGTAGAACTCTTTTCTGGCTAGTTTCAGTACCTCTGTCTTTGGTGGGTGATTGTTTGTGTCATACCTCTTGGGACAGCCTAGCACATTGGCAAACTCATAGTGGTCCAGTTCAATCTCTATTCCAGAAACTCTAGATTGAATTACTAAGTGTGCTGATCTCTTAACTTGTTTCAAGTTCAGATAGAAGAGTCTGGTGAGTCTTCGGTAGGCTAACTCTTAAGGGTTCAGCATAAACCACAGAGAACTCTTATTTAACATAGAGATGCACTTAAGATTCATGTGTTCCACCATATGCATATTGATCATACTAAAGAAAGCAGTAGATGTGGAAGCAAAACCATCTAACCACTGACCTTTGTTTGAGACAAACCAAGTTTCATCAGGGGTTGAGTTCTTTGAGTATATTTGCAGGGCCTTCTCTATATGATCTTCTGGCTATTCTTCTATTACTTTCCCCTTCCTTTTTTCATCTTGAGTTGCCTTCTTCTTTTTCTTCAACTTCTTGGGGCTAGAGATCTCTGTTTCAGGTTGCTTCTCTGCAGCAGCTTTCTCTTTCTTCTTCTTCTTCTTCTTCTTCTTCTTCTTCTTTTCTGACGTGGAAGTTACAACCTTATTGACTTTCTTTTTGGGTGGAGGAAGATCTCCAACTGCCTCTGCACTAGGAGTTCTAGAGCTGGAGTCTCCACTAATCTCTTGAAATTCATCGACTGCTGCCTTTCTTTTCTTCTCTGAACCAAGTTTTGATCCTCCATCCATCATGATTCTATCTGAATATCTCCTTGTGCTCATTAGGGTTTGGGAGAAGAATAGTTAGAGAGGTAGGAATGATACGGAGAGAAGAGAATAAAAGAGAAGAAGATATACTATAAAAGTGTTTGAGTTTCAAAAGGAAACTAGAATATCTCTCTGATCTGAAAAGATCTGTAATAATCAGAGAAGATTCAAATCTTTTAGGCCGTTGGAAATAAATAATTTAATACTATATTTGGCTAAAAAGAGTTTTTGAAAAAGGTAGGGGCTATATTGAGCAAATATCTACAGAGATATCACCCAATACAGAATGATCCAAGTTTATTGACTACTAGTATAGCAAACTTATTTTCAAGGCTTTGAAAAGATTTTCAAGGTCTTGAAATGCTGTAATACTGCAACATATAAAAATCAAAGCTTTGAAATGATTTTTAGGGCTTTGAACATCAATTCAAACCTTTGAAATCACATACAACTTACCTTTCTTACCTGATGCTCCCCCTAAACCAATGCATCTTTATTTAACTTTCCCAATTCCAATCTTAGATCTGAGAATCTCTCATCTGCCAATGGTTTAGTGAAGATACCTGCAATTTGTATGTTAGTAGCAACAAATTCAAGAACAATATCACCTTTCTCAACATGATCTCTGATGAAATGGTGTCTGACATCAATGTGCTTGGTTCTTGAATGTTGAACTAGATTCTTTGTAATTGAAATTGCACTGGTGTTATCAAATTTGATAGGTATGCTTCTAAAATCAAATCCAAGGTCACTTAGCTGTTGAGAAATCCAAAGTACTTGTGAACAACATGCTCCTACAGCTATATATTCAGCTTCAGTTGTTGATAGTGCAACTGAATTATGTTTCTTGGAATGCCAACTAATCAAGGATGATCCAATAAATTGGCAAGTTCCTGAAGTGATTTTCCTATCAACTTTGTAACCTGCAAAGTCAGCATCTGAAAAACCATAAAAAGAAAAATTAGAATGTCTTGGATACCAAAGCCCTAAGTCTTTGGTTCCATTGAGATACCTGAAGATTCTCTTCACAACACTTAAAATCTGATTCCTTTGGATCAGCTTGAAAACTAGCACACATGCATACAATAAACATGACATCTGGTCTGCTTGCTGTGAGATAGAGTAATGATCCAATCATACCTCTATACTCTTTCACATTTACACTCTTACCAGATTCATCCTTGTCTAAGGACAGTGTAGAACTCATAGGAGTCTTGGCTTCCTTACATTGAGACATGCTATATTTGCTTAACAAGTTTCTTGTGTATCTGCTTTGATGCAGAAAGATGCCCTTCTTCTTATTGATGTATTTGAAGTCCTAGGAAGAAGTTCAGCTCTCCCATCATGCTCATTTCAAATTTCCTGCTCATAAGACTTGAGAATTCTCTGCACAATTGATCATTAGTGGCTCCAAACAAGATATCATCAACATAGATCTGAACTACATGCAAGTCTTTCTCATGAGTCTTTATGAAAAAGGTCTTGTCTACTAGTCCTCTTTTGAAATCATTTTCAAGCAAAAACTTTGAAAATCTTTCATACCAAGCTCTTGGAGCTTGTTTCAAACCATAAAGATCTTTGTCAAGTTTGTAAACATGATCAGGAAACTTATCATTTTCAAAACCAGGAGGTTTTGCTACATAAAATTCTTCTTGTAAGTATCCATTCAAGAAAGCACACTTCACATCCATTTGAAATAATTTCATGTTCTTGTGAGATGTAAACGCAAGCAAAATTCTAATTGCTTCTAACCTGGAAACTGGAGCAAAAGTTTCCTCATAATAAGTACCTTCCTCTTGGTTGTAACCTTGAGAAGCTAACCTTGCTTTGTTTCTGATCACTTTGCCACTTTCATCCAACTTATTTCTGAACACCCATCTGGTACCAATGACAGACTGGTTTGTAGGTGGAGGAACCAGGTTCCAAACTTTATTCCTTTCAAACTCATTGAGTTCAATTTACATAGCAATGATCCAGTCTGCTTCTTGTAATGCTTCCTTCACAATTTTAGGTTCTACAAGAGAGATAAAAGCATTAAAATCACATAAGTTCTATAACTGTGATCTAGTTTGTGTACCAGTGGTTGGATCCCAAATGATATTATCAACTGGATGAGATGAGAGATATTAGAATCTCTTTCTTAGAGACCAGGGTCCAGGTTCTCCATAGATCTTCTCTGGTCTTGAAGTAGTGGCTTTGTCACTTGTATCCTTCTGATAATCTTTTTCAAGGATTTGAGGCTTATTTTCAAGGCCTTGAGCACCATTTTCAAGGTCTTGAAAATGTCTTATGTTTTCTTCTGAGCCTTTCTTGAATCCCAGTGGATTCTCAGTCTCTTCCTCTGATTCATTCTTGTTCAAGTTCAAGTCTTCAAATCTTTCACTCAAAGAAGCATCATAGCTTTCATCAATAATAACATGAATGCTCTCTTCAACCAATTTGGTTCTTTTATTGTAAACTCTATAAGATTTGCTATTCAGAGAGTAACCAAGAAAGATACCTTCATCACTTCTTGCTATTCAGAGAGTAACCAAGATTGTCTTTTCCATTGTTATGGATAAAACATGTGCATCTAAAGGGCTTAAAGTATGAAATGTTTGGCTTCCTCCTTTTGAATAGTTTATAGGGGGTCTTCTTCAGTATAGGTCTGATCAAGCACATGTTCAGTATATAGTTTGCTGTATTCACTGCTTCTGCCCAATAATGTTTTGGCAACTTGTTTTCAAGAAGCAGTGTCCTTGCCATATCTTCAAGAGTCCTGTTCTTTCTTTCAACAACACCATTCTGTTGAGGAGTTCTTGGAGCAGAAATTTTGTGTGTAATACCATGCTTATCACAGAACAAATCAAATTCTAATTGATCAAATTATCTACCATGATCACTTCTAATTGAAGCTACATATAGGTTTTTCATAGTTTGAAGTTCTCTACAAATCTTTGAAAATTCAGAGAGACCTTCATATTTTTCTTTGAGAAACATAACCCAAGTAAATATGGAAAAATCATCTACAACAACTAGCATATACCTTTTACCTTTTGGATTAGAAGTTCTCATAGGACCACAAAGATCCATATGAAGTAGTTCAATGGGTCTAGTTGCACTTACGAACTTTTTTTTGGCTTGAAAGAACTTCTGGTCTGCTTGCCCTGAGCACAAGCTTTGCACAATTCATCTTCATTGATCTTAATGGACGGCAATCCTCTTACCAAGTCTTTGGAAATCAACTTTTTCAAAGTATGCAAACTAATATGACCAAGCTTTCTATGCCAAAGCTTTGAATCCTCTTTCAAGGTCTTGAGGCACTTCAAGCTTTTACCTGCAACTTTGTTAGTCTAAAAAGTGTAAACATTTTTTAATCTAGAGGCTGTGAGAATTCAATTTTCTGATTTCTCATTTCGCACCACACACAAATTTACCAATACCAAGAATATTGCATTTGCCTTTGTCACCTAGTGTAATTGAACCTTCTGATTGCTCTTTCGATTCTGAAAATAGAGATCTCTTTCCACTCATGTGTCTTGAGCAACGACTGTCCATAAACCATTTTTGTTATTTGGTGACACCTTGCAAACAGCAATCACTGCCTTAGCTAGCTGTTAGACCAAGTGTGGAATTTGGATTCATATTCAGGATCAACCATGTTAGGTGGTCTAACCCCTTTAGGAACCCAAATTTGTTTAACTTGTCCTTTGAGTTAAAATGGAAATGTGTTCCTCATTATGTGAGGGTCTCTTCTTCTGAAAGGATAAGTCATTTTAACATGACCCGTTTTCCAGCAGTAATGACATTTAGGAGAAGTTTTGTTTTCAGCTTTCACAAATCTGGTATTGTTCTTTCTTGGAAATTTTGGATTGAATCCAATACCTTCTTTGTGAACAGACTATGAACTTCCTCCAAGAATCAAGTTCAACTTGTGTTCTGATCCAGCAAGCCTAACTTTGACCAATTCAGATTTTTGAAGTTTCTCAGTAAGAGTAGTCTTTTGTTTATCTAATTCATCAGCTTGATGTTTTAGATTAACAAGACTGTTACTCATCAAAGAGTTCTCATTGACTGATTCCTTGGCTTATGTTTTCAAGGATTTGAAACTGATTTACAAGGCCTTGAAATCACTGTCAGTTTTCTTCTGAGAGATTCAAGATTCTGATTTAGACAAACAAGTTGTAAGTTCTCTTTTCCGTGCTCATGAACGTTTTCTTTCAAAATTCTGATCTCCTTCAGATAAGCTTCTTCATTTAAAAGCATTGTTCTGAGACAATCGAAAATAGCATCTTTTGGTTTTGAAATCAGGCAGTTTACCATTACCTCAATGTTCTTCTCAGAACTTTCATCATGCTTGTCCATGAAGCATAGGTTGGCATGTTCTTCTTCAGATTCCGATTTCACTTGAGCTATCTGAATCACTCCATGAAGCTATCATAGCTTTATTTCTTCTATGATGGTATTTCTTTTGAAAGCTTTTGCTTTTCTTGTGTGGACAATCTCTTATCAAGTGTCGTGCATCACCACATTCAAAGCAGTTCATGACCCTTAATTTATTTTGTGAAGAAGACTTACCTTTGTAGTCCTTGCTACTAGATGGTCTATGTCTTTCTCTGTTGAAGTCTTTGTTTCCAAAGTTTTTCTTCATTTTGAGAATCCTTGTCAAGGATTTGGAAATCAAAGCAAATGTATTTTCATCATCACCATCTTCGGTTTCAAGGCTTTAAGTTCTCTCATTTTCTTTGGCTTTGAGAGCTAAGTTCTTGACACTTTCTGGGAGCTCTCCATCAGCTTCATTCATAGATATTTCATGTGTCAGGAGCTTCCCTTGTAGGTCATCAAGTTGTAGAGTTGAGAGATTTTGAGCTTCTTCAATAGCTGTGGTCTTTGGTTCCCACTTTGCCTTTGAAACACTTCTTAGAATCTTCCTCACCTTTTCTTCATTGTAAAAGTGTTTTCCCAGTGCATCAAGGTTGTTAACAATGTTTGTGAACCTTTTGAACATGTCTCTGATATATTCATCTGCATTCATCTTAAACAGCTCATATTGCCTGAGATAAATGTTGATCTTGGTTTTCTTGACTTGACCGGTTCCTTCAAAAGTTACCAAAAGCTTATCCCAGATTTCTTTGGCAATAGTGCAGCCTGAAATCCTGTTAAATTCATCTGTACTCAAAGCACAATACAAGATGTTAATAGCTTTGTAATTCTTAGAGAATTGCTCTAATTCAGAAGAGGAGAGTGAGTCTTCAGATTTGGGAGTTCTAATCCCATCTTTCTCTGTGTAGAATGTGTGAGGTCCATTCTGAATAATGGTCCAAAGCTCTATGTCTTTGATCAATGATGAACATTTTCATCAAATCTTTCCAGTTAGCAAAATTTTCTCCACAAAATAGAGGAGGTCTGTTAGTAGGTCTTCCCTTTGAGAAACCACCATCACCTGCAGTACTCATCATCACCAGATGGTTAAATCTATACAGTGATACAAGCTCTGATACCAACTGAAAGTGTGAGTGTGCACGTGGTAATGCAGCTAAGATACTCTAGAAGGGGGGAGGGTTGAATAGAGTATGCCAACTTTTTGCAAAACTTGCAAAGATAATAAGATTGTGTGAAAGCTAGTGAAGTTCAAGGCCTTGAAAACAAGTTCAAGCCCTTGGAATCAAATACAGTTTGGAATGGATCAGTGAGTCTTTTTCAAGGCCTTGAAAATGGTTTCAAACCCTTGAACAGACAAGTTTGAATGTTGTAAAAACTGAGTAAGTAAAGAAACAGTAAATTCAAGAGACAAATGATTTAAAGAGTTCATTCCACTTGGACCTAATCTTACCTCAGGGGTCAGATCCCTCCAGGATTTTCAACACAATTCTTATTAATCAAAAGCTAAGCCCTAGATCTCAAGCACAGAGAGATGCCTTACTCTGTTACAGCTTGTGGTTCTCCCTAACCTATCTAGTACCTGATCTAGCTAACTGATTAACTAATAATTCTCTATTGTTCACCTTGAACAATCCTCGAGAATAAAGATAGAAATATTACAGAAATGTGAGCTTCTGTGAAATGGATTGTGAGATTGATGAACTTCTTTGATGCTTGTCAATCCAGACTTGTCTCTCTCTTTTTGCCCGTTGAGTGTTGTTTATGTTGCTTCAGAATTGAGCTCTATTTAAACTACAAACAGCTCTGCAAATCTTCCCAGATTTTCAGCAACCAATCTCCTATTTTGTAGGCAACAGACTTTGACTGTTTCATAATCTTATCCAACGGTTAGGTGATCACAATCTCCAGAGATAATGTTGTAATATTGCCTTTGAATAGATTGAGAAGCTATCATACCAGTCAGATTAAACACAAAATCATCTTCTCAATTATTTCCTTTCCTGCACAAGTCAGACTAGGAAATAATCCCTGCAAACTAGGAAATAAAATTCCCTGCAAAATCGTAGTCAAACAGATGATATTCTATGTTCAAACATGTTAGAATAATTTTTCTTTCATCACCAAATAACAGTAAATCAATAATATGAAGGAGAGATATGAAATCAACTTAGAAGAATTTACAGAAAACTCCCCCTGAGAATGTTCATATAGGTTAAATAGTTTCAAGGCTTTGAATCCAGTTTCAAGGCCTTGAAAATAGTATAGTGATAACTGATTCAAGGCTTTGAAAGCTGATTCAAGGCCTTGAAATAGTTAAGCTATTTCAAGCCTTGCACAACCTGATCTTACACCATCTATTAAGTTCAAAGATGATGAAGTATGCAAAGCCTGTGCTCAGGGTAAGCAGACTAGAAGCTCATTCTAGCCAAAGAAGTTTGTAAGTAATACTAGACCTATTGAATTACTTCACATGGATCTCTGTGGTCCAATGAGGACTCCAACTCCAAATGGTAAGAAGCATATGCTAGTTATTGTATATGACTATTCTAGATTTACTTGGGTTATGTTTCTAAAAGAAAAATCTGAATCCCTCTTTGAATTTTCAAAGCTTTTCAGAGAACTTCTAACCTTGAAAAACCTACCTATTTCTTCAATCAGAAGTGATCATGGTAGAGAGTTTGATCAATTAAAATTTGATTTATTCTGTGTTAAGCATGGTATCTCTCACAATTTCTCTACTCCTAGAACTCCTCAACAGAATGGAGTTGTTGAAAGAAAGAACAGGACTCTTGAAGATATGTCAAGAACAATGCTTTTAGAAAACAAGTTGCAAAAACACTATTTGGCAGAAGCTGTGAATACAAAAAACTAAATTATGAACAGGTGCTTTATCAAACATATCCTGAAGAAGACCCCCTATGAACTATTCAAAGGGAGAAAGCCAAAAATTTCATATTTAAAGCCCTTTGAATAGACATGTTTTGTCCACAACAAAAGAAAGGACAACTTGGGTAAGTTTGATGCAAGAAGTGATGAAGGTATCTTTCTTGGTTACTCTCTGACTAGCAAAGCTTATAGAATTTATTATAAAAGAACCAAGCTGGTTGAAGAAAGTATTCATGTTATTTTTTATAAAAGCTATGATAGTTCTTTGAGTGGAAGTTTTGAAGACCTGAATCTGAACAAGCATGAATCAGAAGAAGAAAATGAAAACTCACTTGGTTTCAAGAAAGGTTCAGAAGGAAACGGAAGCCATTTTCAAGACCCTGAAAATAGGTCTCAAGGCCTTGAAAATAGAGATCAAAGCCTTGATAAGGATGATCAGAAAGACATGAGTGATCAGGCTACTACTTCAAGACCAGAGAAGCAATATGGAGAACTTGAACCCTGGTCTCCGAGAAAGAGATTCAAATATCTTTCATCTCATCCAGCTGACAACATCATCTCTGATCCAACCACTGGTACACAAAAAAGATCACAGTTGAAGAATCTTTGTGCTTTTAATGCTTTTATTTCTCTTTTAGAACCTAAGACTGTGAAGGAAGCATTACAAGAAGCAGACTGGATTATAGCTATGAAAAATGAACTCAATGAGTTTGAAACAAATAAGGTGTGGAACCTAGTTCCCCCTCCAACAAACCAGTCTGTCATTGGTACCAGATGGGTGTTCAGAAATATATTGGATGAAAGTGGCAAAGTGATAAGGAACAAAGCAAGATTAGTTGCTCAAGGTTACAACCAAGAAGAAGGTATTGATTATGAGGAAACTTTTGCTTCTGTTGCAAGGTTAGAAGCAATTAGAATTTTACTTGCATTTGCATCCTACAAGAACATGAAAATTTTTCAGATGGATGTGAAATGTGCATTTTTGAATGGTTACTTGCAAGAAGAAGTTTAAGTTTCACAACCTCCTGGTTTTGAAAATGACAAGTTTCCAAATCATGTTTACAAACTTGACAAAGCTCTTTATGGTTTGAAACAAGCTCCAAGAGCTAGGTATGAAAGATTGTCAAAAATTTTACTTCAAAATGATTTCAAAAGAGAATTAGTAGACAAGAACCTTTTCATAAAGACTCATGAGAAAGATTTACTTGTAGTTCAGATTTATGTTGATGATATTTTGTTTAGAGATACTAATGATCTATTGTGCAAAGACTTCTCAAGTCTTATGAGAAGGGAATTTGAAATGAGCATGATGGGAGAGCTGAACTTCTTCCTTGGACTTCAAATACATCATATGAAGAAGGGAATCTTTCTACATCAAAACAAGTACACTAGGGACTTGTTAAACAAGTACAGTATGTCTCAATCCAAAGAAATCAAGACCCCTATGAGTTCTACACTGTCCTTAGATAAGGATGAATCTAGTAAGAGTGTCAATGAGAAAGAGTATAGAGGTATGATTGGATCATTTCTATACCTTACTGCCAGTAGACCAGATATCATGTTCAATTTATGTATGTGTGCATGATTTCAAGCTGATCCAAAGGAATCACACATAACTACTGTGAAAAGAATCTTCAGATATCTAAATGGTACAAAAGACTTAGTGCTTTGGTATCCAAGACATTCTAACTTTTCTTTGTGTGGATATTCAGATGCTGACTTTGCAGGTTACAAAGTTGATAGAAAAAGCACTTCAGGAAGTTGTCTATTCATTGGATCCTCCTTGATCAGTTGGAACTCCAAGAAACAAAACTCAGTTGCTTTATCAATAGCTTAAGCTGAATACATAGCAGTTGGAGCATGTTGCTCACAAGTATTATGGATTTCTCAACAGTTGAGAGATCTTATATTTGATTTAAGAAGAGTACCCGTAAAATGTGACAACACCAGTGCAATATTAATTACAAAGAATCCAGTTCAGCATTCAAGAACCAAGCATATTGATGTCAAACACCATTTCCTCAGAGATCATGTTGAGAAAGGTGATATTGTTGTTGAATTTTTTTCTAATCACATGCGAATTGCAGATATCTTCACTAAACCATTGTCAGATGAAAGATTTTCAGCTCTAAGGCTGGAATTGGGTATGCTAAATAAAGATGCATTGGTTTAGGGGGAGTAAAAGGTAAGGAAGGTAAGTTGTTATGTGTTTTCAAAGGTTTTAACTGATTTTTAAAGCCTTGAAAATCTATTCAAAGCTTTGATTTTATTTGCTTCAGTAAAACAGTGTTTCAAGACTTTGAAAGCCTTTTCAAAGCCTTGAAATGAAGTCAGTTAAACTGATAGATCAATAACTCTTGGATCATTCAGTATTGGGTTCTATCTTTGTAGATATTTAATCAATATTGCCCCTACCTTTGTCAAAATATTTTTTCAGCAAAGTATAGTATTAAAATATTTGTTTCCAACGGCTTCAAAGATTTGAATCTTCTCTGATCATTACAAATCTTTTGAGGTTAGAAAGAAATTGTAGTTTCCTTTTTAAACTCAAACTCTTTTAGTATTTATCCTCTTCTCTTCTCCTTCTCTCTGTATCAATCCTACCTCTCTCCATTGTTCTCCGAACCATAATGAGCACAAGAAGAGCCTCTGACAGAATCAAGATAGTTGGTGGTTCAAAGCCTAGTGCAGAGACGAAAGGAAAGAGAGCTGAGGATGAAGTTCAAACAATCAGTGGGGATTCAAGCTCTAGGACTCCCATTGCAGAAGCAGTTACAGAACTTCCTCCACCAAAAAAGAAATCTAAGAAGGTTGTGACACCATCTTCAGACCAGAAGAAGAAGAAGAAGAAGAAGAAGAAGAAGAAGAAGAAGAAGAAGAAGAAGAAGAAAGAGAAAACAATTGCAGAAAAGAAACCAGAAACACATATCTCAAGCCCTAAGAAGCTGAAGAAAAATAAGAAGGCCTCTCAAGCTGAAAAGGAAAAAGAAAATGTGACAGTGGAAGAACCAGAAGACAATGTGGAAAGAGCCTTGCAGATCTACTCAAAGAACTATGCTCCTGATGAAACTTGGTTCATCACAAACACTTCCAAAGGTCAGTGGTTGGATGGTTTGACTCTAGGATATTGCTTTCTGTAGCTTGGTCAGTCTTCCTATGTTGCTTGGAATGAATCTGAATTGCATCACAATGTTAAAGAAAAGCTCTCTCTGGTTCATGTTAAACCCTCCTGAGCTAGCCTATCAAAGACTTACCAGATTCTTCTATCTCAACATGAAGCAACTTAAGAACTCTCAACACTTATTAATCATGACTAGAGTTGCTGGTGTTAATATGGAGCTAGATCATGCTGAGTTTTCATCTGTTCTAGGCTGTCCTAAGAGGTATGACACAAAGAACCATCCTCCCAAAAGTAAAGTTTTGAAGTAGGCTAAAGAATAATTCTTTCTACCCAAATCCCTACATAATCCAGATAGTTAACACACTCTGTGTTAAATGTTGAAGCCAAAGTTTTATTCACTATCTTGATGAGATGTATCTTTC
Organism: Linanthus parryae; assembly: GCA_023055425.1. Classification (NCBI taxonomy): domain Eukaryota; kingdom Viridiplantae; phylum Streptophyta; class Magnoliopsida; order Ericales; family Polemoniaceae; genus Linanthus; species Linanthus parryae. Next base: position 62,966,458 of record JALGPY010000001.1, on the reverse strand, counting down.
AATGGAACATTCCAAGGAATTGATCACTGAGAGGGTGCAATACATAATGTATCTAATTATGCATGGGTATGACATTGACCTTCAAAATCTTATAATGGAACACATGTTGTTTAGCCAAACAGATCAGAGAAAGCATCCTTTACCTTATGCAAATTTGCTCACACTTTTCTTCCAACACCTTGAGATTCCAACTGGTGGTGAAGAGACTATCACTTTTGTTTTGGTTTGCTTAATGAGAAAGCATTTGAGAAGATTGGAGTGGTGAAGACTGTAGGGTTTTGAATCATGGATGTGCAACGGAAACAAAAACAATCATAAAACCATGAAAAACCCTCCAAGGATCACAAGTCAAGAGACATAACGATGGTAAGGGTAAGAAATCAATAACACACCTTAGGGTTCTCCTTTGATGACTTCAAACGCGAATTGTGTCACGTTCTCTATGGTTGATCCACGCCTATAGTTGATCCTAGAATCTCCCAAGTCCTTGGTGCTAGCCCGGAAGAGGAAGAGGAAGAAAAATCACGCAAAACGAGACCCAAAGGAAGGCTCTCGGCCTCCTTGTGGCCGACGGGGACGGGCGGCGAGCTAGGGGCGGCGAGCTCCTAGCTTGTTGCTCTCTCTCCTTCTTTTTTTCTCTCCCACTCTTGTTATGTTCAATTATGAGCATAAGTTATGTGGGAAGGAAGGAAGGTCCTTTATATAGTCCAACAACTCCTTGCCAACTACCTAAAGGACTTATTCTAGTCCTACTAGAATTCAATTTAGTCCATTCCTTGCAAATTAGTCCCTACTAAGTTTGCAAGGTTTTGCAAAGTGATCCTTCTAATTAGTTAATCCAATTAATTAATTCCCAAATCTAGTTCAACTCTATATAGCGTGTGACCCCATATGTTCCATCTAGTTGGTAGCAACTATTTTCTAATATGGAGCGGTTTCTAGCAAAACATCCCTTCTAGCCAACTAATAGAATAGTCATCTTGACAACCTTTGTACAACTAATTGTCTCATCCCTTTGTCTCTATATCCGGATTGGACACGAGACATACAAGTCACACTCGTATATCCAATCCATAGTTTCTCGATCCATGGGAATAGCCTTATTCGTGCAAATAACATCAATATCCCATATTGATTTATTTGAGTCTGGCCAGACATTCTATAAGAACTATCCCTCGAGTGGCCTAGGATATTTGCTCCCGTTATGTGGGAGGGACAAATTCTATCTACGTCCACTACAATCTCTAAGCTTGCTTCTTATTGTATCCAGTACACGCCTTTATAACTACCCAGTTACGGTGTAGCGTTTAACGCTACCAAGATGACAATAATCCACAACTGGAATATCTAGTGACTTCAAGTCTAAGGATGACAAAACCATTGCACCGCGAGAAGCGCTTGTGACTCAACATAACGTGTATGTAGCCTTCTCGGAGACGGGTAAATCCAGTGCAACATTCCCTAATGCACACCTATGTTTTGGATCGTGATATCTCCATATCAATCCAACCCCATACTAGTCTATAGATGATTGTCCCATTAATCATTATACTGGACTAGGGATATTTAAGATAAACAACACAATTGTAAATCCAAGGACTTCATTATATTAAATATCCAATAAATAATAAATGAATTTCTAGCCACAAATAAATTCATACTAAACTAGATTGCCTCTAGGGCATCTATTCCAACAGTCTCCCACTTGCACTAGAGCCAATCTGGCGCATCTCGTATGCCCATACTCCTAGTGTGCCCTTCATGCTTCCACTGCGTGAGAGGCTTTTTTAAGCGTGTCTGACAGATTATCATCTGTAGGAATCTTGCATATCCGAACGTCTCCTCTATCGAAAATATCTCGAATCAGATGAAACTTCCTGAGCACGTGCTTGGACTTCTGATGCGATCTTGGTTCCTTTAATTGCGCGATCGCCCCAGTGTTGTCACAGTACAACTCAACTGGATCCGCAATGCTAGGGACCACACCAAGTTCAGAAACAAACTTTCTGATCCAAACAGCTTCCTTTGCTGCGCCATTTGCAGCAATGTACTCAGCCTCTCTTGTAGAATCAGCTACCGTCTCTTGCTTGGAACTCTTCCAGCTCACCGCTGCTCCATTCAGGCAAAACACATATCCCGACTGTGATCTAAAGTCATCTCTGTCGGTTTGGAAGCTTGCATCAGTGTAACCCCTTACACGCAACTCCTCCTCACCGCCAAATATCAAGAAAGCATCCTTAGTTCTTCTCAAGTACTTTAGGATGTTCTTGACTGCAATCCAGTGACTCTCACCTGGATTGGATTGGTATCTGCTTGTCATACTCAAGGCATATGACACATCTGGTCTAGTACATAACATGGCGTACATGATAGATCCTATGGCCGAGGCATAGGGAGTTCTACTCATGTGTTCCTTCTCAATCTCATTGGAAGGACAACCACTCTTCGAAAGAGTGATTCCATGTGACATGGGCAACAATCCCTTCTTGGAATCTTGCATGTTGAACCGTTTCAACACCTTGTCAATATATGTACTTTGACTTAGGCCTAGCAACCTCTTAGATCTATCTCTATAGATATTTATACCGAGTATATAGGCTGCTTCCCCTAAGTCCTTCATTGAGAAACACTTTCCTAGCCAATCTTTAACAAATTGCAGCATAGGAACGTCGTTTCCAATGAGTAGTATGTCATCCACATACAAGACCAGAAAAGCTAAAGAGCTCCCACTAACCTTCTTGTAAACACAAGACTCATCTTCGTTTCTGATGAAGCCAAACTCTTTGACCACTTCATCAAAACGTCGATTCCAACTCCTAGAAGCTTGCTTCAATCCATAAATGGATCGTTGCAGTTTACAGACTTTGTTGGCTTGCTTTGGATCCTCAAAACCCTCCGGCTGTATCATATACACATCCTCGAGGAGATTCCCATAAAGGAATGTTGTTTTGACATCCATCTGCCAAATCTCATAGTCATGGTATGCTGCAATTGCAAGTAGGATTCGGATGGATTTGATCATAGCGACTGGTGAAAAGGTTTCATCATAGTCAATACCATGAATCTGTCTGAATCCTTTAGCCACCAATCGGCCCTTATAGGTAATCACATTACCATCCATGTCGATCTTCTTCTTGAAGACCCACTTGCACCCTATGGGCCGCGCCCCATTGGGTGGTTCCACCAAAGTCCATACTTTGTTGGTATACATGGATTCCATCTCGGATCTCATGGCTTCCAGCCACTTCTGAGAGTCTGGGCCATTTATGGCCTCCTCATAGGTAGTAGGCTCATCATCAATGAGCATCGTGTCACCGGAATCGGTCACGATAAGTCCATACCTCTCGGGTTCCTGGCGCACTCTACTAGATCTACGAAGCTCTTGTGTTACCTGAACAGGTTGCTCCACAACTGCTTGTGGTTCCTGTTCATGTTCCATTATCGGCTCAGGGATTTGTGGTTCTTGAACCTCTTCAAGTTCAACATTCCTCCCACTTGCTTCTTTAGAGACAAACTCTCTTTCTAGAAACACGCCGGTCCGAGCAACAAACACTTTGTTCTTGGTTGGATTGTAGAAGTAGTATCCCTTAGTTCTCTTAGGGTACCCCACAAATTTACACATATCCGATTTAGGCCCTAGCTTGTCTGATTGTAAACGTTTTACATAGACATCACAGCCCCAAATCCTCATGAACGACAGTGTGGGACGCCTCCCACTCCACATCTCATATGGTGTCTTCATGACTGATTTAGATGGAACACGGTTAATGGTGAAAGTTGCACTTAATAGAGCGTAGCCCCAAAATGATAATGGAAGATCGGTTTGACACATCATAGATCGAACCATATCCAATAGGGTTCGATTCCTCCTCTCGGACACGCCATTCCATTGTGGCATTCCGGGTGGAGTGAGTTGGGACACGATCCCACACTCTCTAAGATAGTCGTCAAACTCTTGGCTCAAGTATTCTCCTCCACGATCCGATCGTAGAACCTTGATACTTTTGCCAAGTTGCTTCTCTACTTCATTCTTGAATTCTTTGAACACTTCAAAGGACTCGGATTTTGCCCTCATGAGGTACACAAATCCATATCTACTGTAATCATCAGTAAATGTGATGAAGTAGACATAACCACCCCTGGCAGGCGTGGCAAATGGCCCACACACATCGGTATGTATGAGCGCCAATTGCTCACTAGTCCTCTCACCTTTCTTATTGAAAGGGGACTTAGTCATTTTTCCTAATAAACAAGCCTCACATGTCTCATATGATTCAAAATCAAATGAGTCTAGTAATCCATCCTTATGGAGTCTAGATACACGTTTCTCATTTATATGGCCTAAACGACAGTGCCATAAATAAGCAGGATTTAAATCATTTATTTTAATCCGCTTGGTATTAATGTTGTAGACAGGATTGCTTAGATCAAGGACATAAAGTCCATTAAATAATTACGCACTAAAATAGTGAATATAGTTTAAATAAAAGGAACAACAATTGTTCTTTATTGAAATAATAAAACCATCCTTGTCCAAACAAGAAATAGAAATAATGTTTCTGCTCATAGCAGGCACAAAATAGCAATTATTTAATTCTAAAACTAATCCTGAAGGTAGAGATAGCTCGCACACGCCTATGGCCAACGCAACAACCTTTGCTCCATTCCCAACGCGCAGATCTACCTCTCCTTTAGCCAATCTTCTACTTCTCTTTAGATCCTGCATATTTCGAAAAATATGAGATCCACATCCAGTATCTAATACCCATGATGTAGAGACAGTTAAATTGACATCTACAACAAAAATACCTGGGGGTGGTGGAATCACTATTCCAAGCCTCTTGTCCTCCAGATATTTTGGGCAGTTCCTCCTCCAGTGTCCAGGCTGACTGCAGTAGTGACACTCACCTTTAGTCACACCTTTGGCAATGCCACCAACAGGCTTAAGGGCAAGTTCCTTGGATTTGGCAACTGACTTGCCTTTGCCCTTGGAGGAAGAGGCAAACCTTTTGACCTTTCCTTTCTGTACCATCATAATGGCCTTGCCCTTACCCTTGTTGATTCTCTGTTCAGCCGTCCTCAACATATTGAGTAAATCTGGCAGTGGTTTCACGATCTCGTTCATATTATAGTTCATAATGAACTGTCCATAACTCTCGGGCAACGATTGCAACACGAGATCGGTTGCCAACTCTTGGCCGACCGGGAACCCTAGTCGGGCGAGATTCTTCAAGTACCCGATCATACGGAGTACATGGGGTCCCACCGGGTTCCCTTCTTCCAGATGACACTTGAACAGTGCCTTAGAGACCTCATACCTCTCTACCCTTGCCTGCTCTTGGAAGAGCTACTTCAGATGCTCGATCATATCGACAGAATTCATGTTTTCGTGTTGCTTCTGAAGCTCAGAAGTCATGGTGCATAGCATAAGGCAGGCCGCATCATTAGCGTCATCAACACGCTTTTGATACGCCTTTAGGGAAGCAGGTGTTTGGTTCTCTGGACCTTCTGGAACATGCTCCTCTATTGCGTACAGTTTCTTCTCTTGCTTGAGAACAATTCTCAAGTTTCTGTACCAATCAAGAAAGTTGGTTGCAGAGAGCTTGTCCTTCTCAAGGACAGATCGTAGAGAATGTTGTGAACTCGATGAGTTGTTTGCCATTTGGAATTCTACAAAAAGGAAAATACGCAAGTTTTTAGTATTTGTGAATTTTTGACTATATTCAATAATGGCTAGTTTATCAAATATAGCTCCCACTATTTTACTACGGATTAATAACCCTCAAGATATTAATGCGGAAAATATCCTTATATTTTCTAGTGGGCCATGATCCATGTTTCACCTCCTTATGAGCTTGCTTTGGCAAGTCACCCATAATTTGACTACTTTAGGTAGGAACAATTCCAATTGCATCCCATATGCAACTCTTGGTTCAATTGGGAAAATAACTCCTTATTTATCCATCCATATGGATAATCCCAATTGATTGCCTCTAGGTTTCTTAATCATATTAATAGCCTAGTTGTGTTCAACCTCTTATCTAAACAATCGCACATTGTTACGTGCCATCGCATTCCATCATTATGAACCAAGTCGCCATGCTTTGGCACGCACGAACTTGATAAATAATGATGATAATGAGTGTTTAAATAACGAGAAGGCAAGAACACAATATTTGAATTTTGAGGGATTTTAAATTCAATTTTAATTGTTTTGTTGATCAATATCAACTAACCTATCTATTTGAGGCACAACTCCAAATAATAGATCCGGGTTGTCTAATTATCTTATTATCCTAATTGCATGCATCATCCATACACCAACCACACAATAATAAGACAATAAAGTAAACAACCACAAAACAGAAATTAAACATGATGTGGATATGGCCTTTTCTAGACTAAGATAATTCCAAGCCAATGGAATTATCTATGAACCCTAAAACAAACACATCTCCATGCGTCTTGATCTTTTGGTCCATCCTTCATAGTCATGTGGAATGCTCCATGCTCCATGCTCCATCTTTTTTGTGGCTTCTTTGGCTTTGGGCTCCTTTTCTTCAATCTTGGCTAACAATCTACTTTATCTAGCACTAGCTAACTTCTATACTAAATAAAATAAATCTCACAAGTTGAGAAAAAAAAATGGCACGCAGGCCATAAAACCCTAATTAATTATTACAATTAATTGATCAGCTCGCAGGCCGTAAACCAAACCACAAAATTAAACATCCACATCAAACCACATCCTAAGGCCATATCCAATCACCATGCAATTTGCACATAAACAGTTAAAATCCAATTTTAACGCGCTTGGTCAATTTTAATTGATTTTAGGATTTCTAGGCTTAAAACGGTCCATGGGCCCAACAATCAAATTGCCCGGGCCCAATAATATTAACCACAAGGCCCTAGGGCCGGGCCGGCCCAAAACCCACAAGCCTAGGCCGCGGGTTAGGGCCGCCCGGCCCCTAGGGCGGCCAAGCTTGGGCGGCAAGCAAAGGGGGGCGGTCCCCTAGGGGGCCGAACCTCCTTATGGGAGTTGTTTCCAAAACAACTCCCTTGCTTGGTGCCCAAGTTTGGTTGTTTTCTTGTTTTGGGAGAACTCCTTCTTCCCCAAGGATGCCCAAACCCTAGATCTAAGATCCTAAAATTTCTCAAACTCACCAATTCATGCATCCAATGCAAAAATTAGATCTTGTTATGATTAATTATTGACAAATTGCATCCCATGCTTGATTTGTCTTGTTTTACGCGATAAACAATCAAATTAAGGTGTAAAACAACTAAAACGTAACACATAAACCACGTTTATGCTCTACAACCAGGCTCTAATACCACTGTAGGGTTTTGAATCATGGATGTGCAACGGAAACACAAACAATCATAAAACCATGCAAAACCCTCCAAGGATCACAAGTCAAGAGACATAACGATGGTATGGGTAAGAAATCAATAACACACCTTAGGGTTCTCCTTTGATGACTTCAAACGCGAATTGTGTCACGTTCTCTATGGTTGATTCACGCCTAGAGTTGATCCTAGAATCTCCCAAGTCCTTGGTGCTAGCCCGGAAGAGGAAGAGGAAGAAAAATCACGCAAAACGAGACCCAAAGGAAGGCTCTCGGCCTCCTTGTGGCCGACGGGGACGGGCGGCGAGCTAGGGGCGGCGAGCTCCTAGCTTGTTGCTCTCTCTCCTTCTTTTGTTCTCTCCCACTCTTGTTATGTTCAATTATGAGCATAAGTTATGTGGGAAGGAAGGAAGGAAGGTCCTTTATATAGTCCAACAACTCTTGCCAACTACCTAAAGGACTTATTCTAGTCCTACTAGAATTCAATTTAGTCCCTTCCTTGCAAATTAGTCCCTACTAAGTTTGCAAGGTTTTGCAAAGTTATCCTTCTAATTAATTAATCCAATTAATTAATTCCCAAATCTAGTTCAACTCTATATAGCGTGTGACCCCATAGGTTCTATCTAGTTGGTAGCAACTATTTACTAATATGGAGCGGTTTCTAGCAAAACATCCATTCTAGCCAACTAATAGAATAGTCATCTTGACAACCTTTGTACAAGTAATTGTCTCATCCCTTTGTCTCTATATCCGGATTGGACACGAGACATACAAGTCACACTCGTATATCCAATCCATAGTTTCTCGATCCATGGGAATAGCCTTATTCGTACAAATAACATCAATATCCCATATTGATTTATTTGAGTCTGGCCAGACATTCTATAAGCACTATCCCTCGAGTGGCCTAGGATATTTGCTCCCGTTATGTGGGAGGGACAAATTCTATCTACGTCCACTACGATCTCTAAGCTTGCTTCTTATTGTATCCAGTACACGCCTTTATAACTACCCGGTTACGGTGTAGCGTTTAACGCTACCAAGATCACAATAATCCACAACTAGAATATCTAGTGACTTCAAGTCTAAGGATGACAATACCATTGCACCGCGAGAAGCGCTTGTGACTCAACATAACGTGTATGTAGCCTTCTCGGAGACGGGTAAATCCAGTGCAACATTCCCTAATGCACACCTATGTGTTGGATCGTGATATCTCCATATCAATCCAACCCCATACTAGTCTATAGATGATTGTCCCATTAATCATTATACTGGACTAGGGATATTTAAGATAAACAACACAATTGTAAATCCAAGGACTTCATTATATTAAATATCCAATAAATAATAAATGAATTTCTAGCCACAAATAAATTCATACTAAACTAGATTGCCTCTAGGGCATCTATTCCAACAAAGACAAAAGCAAAAACTTGGAAGCTGTATTCATAGTTGACAGAAGAAGAAGTGGGTGAAAAGAAGTTTCTTAAGCCCAAGACATTGACTCCTACTTCAAGCCAGACCTCACAGCCTCCAGATTTGTCTTCAGTTGTTCAGAGACTTGACAGTTTAGATATGGACACTGGTGAAATCAAGGAAAATCGGCATGGGTTTGAGACTGATCTCAGACAGATAAAGTACATGGTGGAGAACATCTTCAGAAGCATGACTGTGTTTGATGTCCCAGAGGATGTCTTCCAAGCTGGAGAAGGTCAAGAAGGATGGTTCTGACAAGAACTTGCCCAGTGAACACTCAAACCAGGAAGAGGCTGCTCAAGACAAGGACAAAGGAAAGCAGGTGATAGATGAACAAGTTTCTCAAGAGAGAGAAGAAGTAGACAGTAATCAATCAGTCCATAAGTTGTTACTACTGAAGATCATACTGAAGAAGAAACTGCTGGTGTGAATGAAGAGGTTGCAGAAGAACAGGCAATGAGGAAGAAAGTGAAGAGGAAGAAGGAGAACAGGATGGAGATGAAGACCCAACCCCATGAACTCTTCCCTATTCTTTCTTTCCCACTCTTCTCTTAATTCTATTTTCAAAATTTTCCAAAGACTCTGATCCAACATTTTCTCATTCTTTTTTATGAAAGTCAAAAAGGGGGAGAAATCTTAGGTTGTTTTTATGTTTTAGTGACCTGTCTTTTGGTCAGTAGGAATTATCTGAGACTTATGTGTTTTTCTGCTTAATTTTGTTATTGAATAAGTTAGATCTTTTTGGAACTTATGTGTTATTACTTTTTGTACTGTATGCTAAAAAGTATTTTTTGCAGACACTAAGGATCAAACAGACTGTGGTTTTGTCTTTCATCAAGGGGGAGATTGTAAGTTCACAGGTTTTACAGACTTGAAATACAGAGCTATTTCAAGCTCTTGAACCAGTTTTCAAAGCCTTGAATCACAGGTTTCACAGGCTTGCAGCTATTTCAAGGCCTTGAAACAGCATTCAAAACGTTGAAACTATCTGACATGTATGCATACTCTAAGGGGGAGCTTTTATGAGTTCTTCTGATCTTGTTCTAACTGTCTCATCCCTATACTTGATCTGTTATCACTTGATGATGAAATACAAAATCTTTTGTTTCACTTAGAGTTCATATGATTGACCTGTTTGACTTAGTTTTGCAGGGAAAATTTGATTTCCTATTTTGCAGGATTGGTTTCCTAACCTGGGTTTTGCAGGAAATGAAACATTGAGAGAATGTGATTCTGTAATCAATCAGACACTCATGACAGCTTCTCAAAACTTTTAAAGACAAGATCAGCACATTATCCATGGAGATTCTGATCAATTGTCCGTTGGGAAGACTGTTGGAGAAGTCAAAGATTGTTGCCTAATAAACAGGAAGTTTGTTCCAAAAAATCAGGAAGATCTGCTGACCAATTGAGCAGTATAAATGGAGCTCAATTTGAAGCATTTGACACAACACTCAACGGGCAAAAAGAGAGACACATTTCAGTATTGACAAGCATCAAAGAAGCACATCATTCTCACAATCAATCTTACAGAAGATCATTACATTTTTACTGCAGTTCTATTTCCAGTTTTCTTCTATTCTGAGCTTAATTTGGATATCATTCTTTTACGACTTCTACCTCTCATTCTCAAGAATTGTTCAAAGTGAACAATAGAGAATTCTTAGTTAATTAGTTAGCTAGAGCAGGTACTAGATAGGTTAGTGAGAACCACAAGCTGTTATAGAGTAAGGCATATCTCTGTGCTTGAGATCTAGGGCTTAGATTTTGATTAATAATAATTGTGTTGAAAACCATGTAGGGAGAAGATCCCTGAGGTAGAGACGTAGGTCTAAGTGGATTGAACTCTATAAATCATTTGTCTCTTGAATTTATCATTTCATTCTCATACTTGTTTTACACAACATTCACACTAGCCTTTGGTTTGAAACTCTTTTCAAGTCCTTGAAAAAGACTTGTCTGTTTTTCATTCAAATTGTATTTCTCTTCAAAGGCTTGAAACTGTTTTCAAGGCCTTGAACTTCATTGCTCTTCACAGAAAACTCTTATCTTTGCAAGTTTTACAAAAATTGGCATACTCTATTCAGCCCCCCCCCCCCTCTAAAGTATCTCTATTGCACTTCTACCTACTTACTCCCCTTTCAAGAATTAAATCATTTACCTGCACATCTTATATATTTATAATTGGGCTCTAACAAAACTCTTCCTATTATCATTTGATCTACATTAGACAGGGAACAGGAGGAGAATTACATGAGGTGTTGCAGAGAAAAAAAAAAGCTATTGGATGGACCATCGGAGACATAAAGGGGATCAGCCCCACTATTTTCCAACACTAGGTCAGACTTGCTGAGGGAAAGAAACTAGTGGTCCAGTTCCAGCAGATTGAACCCTCATATGCAAGAGGCAATAAAAAGGATATTATCAAATTGTTAGATGCTGGGATTATTTATGCTATTTCAGACAACGAATGGACAAGTCTAGTTAATGGTGTTCCTAAGAAAAGATGAGTGTCAGCTATTGAAAGCGACAAGGGAGACCAAATTGCTACACGCTCATTTACATGGTGGAGAGTTTGTATAGATTACAGGAAACTGAGTGAAGCAAATCTCAAGGACCACTTCCGTCTTCTATTCTTTGATCAGACGCTGGACAACTTGGCCAATCACACACACTATTTTTTCTTGGATGGTTTCTTTGGATACAATCAAATAGCCATCGACCCAGCATATCAAGAAATACAACATTCACATGTCCTTATGGAACTTTCACTTTTCATCGCATGGCCTTTCGGATATGTATGATTTCCATCTTCTCTAACATGATGGAACAAAACTTTGAGGTATATATGGATGATTTCTCTCTATATGAAGATAACTTTAGAAAATGTATAGTTCAGTTGGAGAAAGTCTGGACAGGTGTATTGAAACCAACCAAGTGCTTAATTGGAAGAAGCGTCACTTCATAGCCACCGAAGATATCCTGTTGGGTCACAGAATTTTGACACTATGGTGAGAAAATGATTATAATTCAGAGAAGACCCTACAATGGTGAAAATCATGCCACCATAGTGTGAAGACTTATTCATGCATCAAGAGAGGAAGCAACATGCCACCATGGTGAGGGACTATGCCACCATGGCAATACGACACCAGAAAGGCATGTCGCCATGGTGGGGCATCACGCTACCATGACAAGAGGAAGACCATGCACGGCATAAGGAGGCACACCTCTTAGGTGAGCCCAAATTTGATGACACCTTCATGGGACTATTCTGCAATTTAATAAATACTATTCACTAACGCATCACATCTAGTAATAATAGTATTGCTTTACACATACTCTATAGAGTGAAAACATATTACTCCATACGTCTCATTGTTTTGTCATACTTGTCTAAAATAAAAATTCCAAAATTTGTCATATTTTATTGTTAACAATTTTTCACTTCCCTTCCTAACATATTCTTCTTCTTGCTCTTATTTTTTCACTTTTAAAAAAAAACATTTAAGGCAAAAGGCAATTCAGTAAATTATTACATCAAACCACTTCCTTAAATTTTTAACAAAATTTACCAGACAATGAAATTGGGACAGAGTAATCTGATCATTTTAATAGTTGGAATAAATTCACAAAGCAGCCCTTACGACATAAATGTTCAAAAATTGCTCCAAATCTATATTAAGATGAGAACATATCTTATATATCTCAATTCTCAAAACCCATCAAAGGATAAAAAATAGGGTTTCTTTTCCTTTTTTTTCCCTTCTTTTTGTGATAATAGAGTTTCGAAAAGAAAATCCACCCACAGTAAAGATTCCATTTAGGTTGGCTGAATTGCCTGAAAGAACAAAATTATAGCTGAAACCACTATGTACTATTTGTTTTTCACAAATCTCATTTTCTCTATAACATGTGCAAAGATTTGGACAGAAAAGTCATAAAAATACACCGGTCATGTTGTTCCTGTTTTCATTTTACAAGCATAGAGTATACATTAAGTCCTACCGAAACTTTAGTCTGTTTTGTCCTAGTACTCTAATAACAATAGTCCACCCAAAAAGCCAGGAAGCTTCGCGGAAAGTAGAGGACAAAAAGAAACAATTTCATCCTAACCCACCCCCTTAGATCCAGGCCACACACCTTGGAATGTGTGTTTTCCTAGAAAATTACACCTCCCTCTTGGATTTTTCCCTATCTGTCCAAACAAAGGATTGTTATTGAAAAGTATCTGTCACCAAATGGGAAATTTCAGTTCCAATCTCACGAACCCGGGTTTGGTTGTTGTATGCTGGTTAGGGGTAAGTTGATAACAATTCGAGAAGCTATTGGCTATTGGTCTCCATACACACGTGACGAAGTAGGATTTTTTCTAATATCTGAATATTCGATTCATGATCGCAAAAATATAACTGACATAAATATAAATAGTAGTAAACTCTTACTAATTATCTCTAACTCTAGACCTATACGGTTCGACTCTACGGGTCGGGAATGAACCGTTAAGAAAACTCAGATCACTAATTAATTAATATAATATTAACTCCTACTACTTGACATGATCGTCGAGACACTTCGGTTGACGCCGGCCTCGCTTCCCACGTCTCGGAGCCGTGTCCTCGAATGGATAACGCATCTGTATCACGAGTTTGGTACGGAACTTTTGGGTCTGTTAATCCAAAGTAATTTTTTCCTTTCGATTTTTTTGCAAGGATTTGGTATGGACTTTTGTGGGGGGATCTCTGATTTTGCCTTTTTTTCGAGAGAGAAAAGAATTTCTTCCATTAATGCAATCAATTGGTCAACTGATCTACTACATCATTAAGAAGAAAAGAGCTAGCTCATGTGGTCTCCAAATTTGGCCAAAGAAACATGTTGGGACAATTGAGTCCAACCATAGCAAATTTGTGGGCAACTTTTTTGTTTGCACGTCCTGTATGTTGGAAGATGACGGTGGAGAGTCTCTATGCATAACTCGAGCAGTCAAGTATAATATGTTCCAAGTCACTAAACAATCCCTCGTTTCGCCCCCTTCCTGAGTTGAGCTTACGAATAATTGTTTGAGCGTCGGATTCTACTATTACATTTTTGTAGTCATTTCGAACCGCATATTTCAGTGCTTCTAGAATTGCTAAACCTTCTGCTTCACTTGCTGAAGAAGCAGTTGGCAGTGGGGTTAGCCACAAAATCTCCGTTGTTATTTCGAAAGACCACTCCTGCTGCTCCGATTCTCTCCGAGGAGCTCCAAGCGCCATCAGCGTTTTCCTTAATCCAGTTAGGTGCGGGAGATCCAACGCGACGGGGCTGTTGCAGAGGGAATTCCCGAAGGCGGAGAGGGCTCAGAGATCGAGTCAAGCTCAGCCAAGTATCGAAGGATGTGTTGAAGAACCTCCTCCGGTGATTGCTTCTTATCCTTGGAAACACACTGGTTGCGATTGGCCCACAGCAACCAAACCCCTGCACAGAACATCCGGCGATCTTCTGGTTTGAGGAGCTCGATAACCTGGGGGATCTATTGCATGATATCTCCTCGTCTCGTACTCAAAAGATCAGAGCCAAACAGTGTCCCATATTTTTACCACGAAAGGACACTCCATCAGTAAGTGCGTGGCTGTTTCCGCCGTCACAAGGCAGAAGGGGCAGCGGACATTGACGTCCGACTTGAATTTCCCAATCTTGTCTTTTGTAGCTAGGGAGTTGTGCCATGTTCTCCAGGTGGAGTATAGGCATTTCTTCGGGAGTTTGATCCTCCAAAGCGTCTTAAGCCATGCCCCCGAAGACTGGGTACTCGTCCCTTGGTGGTGCGAAGTGAGTACTTGTTGAGAGCAAAGTAGTTCATACCCGGATTTGAGGTACCTTGGTGGTGCGAAGTGAGTACCTTGAGGTACCTTGGTGGTGCGAAGTGAGTACCTTTTAACTTGTAGTGTAAAATTAATGGGAAAAAATATTGGATTTCATGAGATTTTTTGTGACTTTTTTTTTCAACAGAATCTTAAATATGATTATAATACCCTCTCTATTCAATTGAAATTCTTTCTTTCTTCTGTTTTTCTTTTTTCTTTTCATTTCACTTGCTGGCATAAAAATGACAACGAATAGGTCGAGCTGGTACTTCATTAAAATCAATGACAGAGTGGGATATCAATGAATTATAAATCGGTGTCACTTTTGACACCACGACACTCAATGCAAACCAAGTAGCTAAATAACGAGCACATGCTTTTT
This sequence comes from Linanthus parryae, assembly GCA_023055425.1. Lineage (NCBI taxonomy): Eukaryota > Viridiplantae > Streptophyta > Magnoliopsida > Ericales > Polemoniaceae > Linanthus > Linanthus parryae. Next base: position 62,951,402 of record JALGPY010000001.1, on the reverse strand, counting down.
TCAACCTATTCTCTGCAACAATAAGGATATCAAAAGACGTCCACCTATAAAATCTCGTCACCCAATCTCCCCACTGCCAATGATGTCGGCATAATGGCTCTCTTCTTTATGATCACTATGTAATGACATGATTCACCTTCTGCACGAAAATGGGTTTCCGTCTCTAAACTCACCCTCCCCACCATCATTTATATCAAATGAGAACCGTCCACTCTACAATTTGAAATAGGATTCAAATCATAAAAATCCCCACCCCCGAACTACCTCCTTCGTGCCTTGACGCGTAGAAAATGTATTTTTACTCTACATGAATGTCGGCTTTCTATTGCCATTCCTAGGTTCTATCAGTTCTAATAAAGAAGTAAATGGGGCTCATTAATGATCTATAGGAATGAGACCGCCCGTTTTAACTAATTACTCCACCAAAAGATGTGATGAACATGAATGCGGGTTGACGCTACCAGGTGACGGTGACGTGGCAGCAAGTATGATTACTAGCCCCGGCAAAAAGCTACTTATGTTTTCTTAGATACTTTCACTCAATATGCTCCCCTATATAGTTGCTCGGAACACTTCCTCACTACCGTTTTTCCAATTCTTGGGGAAAACTATCATAAAGCTATCTCCTTTCTTAGTTCATCTCATTTTCCATTTCCAAAAAAAACAATATGATTTTTCTGATTTATTTACAACACTACATGCAATGCCACACGAAAGAAGACTTGATAATCGACTCAAGGGTAGGGTGGAAATTAATAAATAAATGTGCAAATCGAATGTAAAATGTACACACGTGTGATATAAAACTTAATGAAAATGAATAACCAATACATACATGCTGACATGGAAACTATTCTAAATGTAACAGGCGATGTAGACACGGACATGGCTAAGCAAGCCCCCCCCCCCCCCCCCCCGAAACTTAAGCATTTCTTTGTCCTCAATAAATTTAGAACATACTCAAGAAGAAAAATCACTCAATGTAGGGGGTCGGTGGATCTAGTTACACTGAAAGTCCCTCTCCGACTCTCCATTTTCCTGACCGGAGTATTCATAAGACTCATAACATTGGTTTAGAGACGCCAGGCAAAACTGAAACTTTTTCTTCTCACACATATGGATAACACACTTGCCTTGTCTCTTAAGTTCTTTACCCAAACATAGTTGGTTGTTGCGCAAATGCTATAATTGCCGAAGGCGCACGAATCAGCCCTCGCCTTGCTATCAGCATAAGATTTTTCATGCCTCTTAACTCAGCCACTAAGTTAAAAACAGACTGGGAAAACTGACTCAGTCTTGAATCTCCTTCTAAACGGACTCCTACGCCGATTGGATGACTCGAACCGCTCGTGTTGCCCTGTTTCTCAATTTTCTTCTTACATGGTATGGGTTGGGCTATTGATTAGGCACTCTACTCAAATCCCTTCTTGGCAGGGATGTTGAATCCCTATTAGTGTCAGGAATTGACACTTCGGCCTTCATGGATATGTGCATCAGCAAGTAGCCTAAACATTCTGCTTTCCTAATGGTCATCCACTTCCTTTCCATGAAGTTGATATAGATGCGTCGAGGAAGATCACTCCTCGCCCTTTGTATAAGCAATAAGAAATGACACAAAGGTCAAAGTCAGTTTGGGATTGTGGCAGGAGTCCCTCCTGCCAACTCTCGAGCAATCATTGAGCCACCAAGCTTGAGGTAATATGTAATATCCGTCCCACATCAAGATATTCTGGATTGATCTTTATGGATTAGATGTATACATGTTTGGGGGATTGTAATGTCATGTCCCACACCAGAGATTTGAGAGTATGAAATATGGTATATGGTAGACCTTGTGGATTACTACTAGCACATTCATGGCTTAAGCATTTTAATCCGGTGGTACAGATAAATAATTTGCTGGGACAGTAATCCACGGGTTGTTACAAATTGTATAAGATCCAACCCTGGTCCTGCAAGGACTCTGTGGCGGTTCACCGCCAGCCAAGGGGATATGTGACTGGGTACACTCGACGAGGACGTCGAGTATATAAGTTGGGGGATTGTAATATCCGTCCCACATCGAGATATTTTGGATTGATGTTTATGGATTAGATGTATATATGGTTGGGGGATTGTAATGTCTTTTCCCACACCGGAGATTTGTGAGTATGAAATCTGGTATATGGTAAACCATGTGGATTACTACTATAACCTTCAAGGCTTAAGCATTTTTATCCGGTGGCGTGGGTAAAGAAGTTTCTGGGACAATAATTCATGGGTTGTTACATAATAAGTATTTATGTTCAACCTTCTAGTGTTGCAGGTTTGTCCTGATCCAATCAGCATTAGGACTATCTTATAGAAAAACTCTCCTACATATTTTTCAACCCCAGCTCTCTTAAGGGTATCATAGAACACATAGGGAGCTGTCAATGGAAGATATTTCAATGGCTGATTAATTTTCTCAGCGTTTGAAGATCATGAACTTCTTCCTCGCATAAATGACAGGTCCATCGGTGCACTCAGCCTTGTCACACTACCAGGAGTTGATAAAGATCTCTCCAGCAAGCTTTAAAATATCCTTGTTCTTAATCAATCTCTTCATTCCCTTAAAGTTTTCCATTTTCTCCATCTCCCATAACGCATTCGATAAATATTTGAATTGGAAGGGTCTCTCGGGGTTAGGCCGATTTTTCAAGAAGTAATCCTTGAGATAGCAAAAAAGGGCATCATTTTCCAGAGATCGGAAACTACAATATTTTTTTTTGTTATATTACGAGCCTTGGTTATTTCCTTCTTCATTTCACTCATATTTCGTCCAGCAGCAAGAATAGTCAGTAAAGACTTGTTCAATTCATGCCTAGGGGAGAAAAGGGAAGATCATAGGTAGATCAGGGTTTCGAAAAATGGCAAAAGCGGCGTGGAGCGGCCCTGTTGTAACAGAAGCGACAGAGAGCGTGATCGTTTCTCCCTTCACGCGTCGTGTGAATTTTATACACACAAAAACAGTTGTTTCTTTTCGGTAACGGGAAAAACAACCGTTTCGCGTCGAGAAAAACGGGAAAACTGTCATTTTGTATCGGGGAAATCGTGAAAAAACAGAAAAAGGAGAAAATGTCCATGAACGTTTTCTAAAATTCACACATTCGATTCCCGTTTTCCGTTACAGTCCCTCCGATATAGTCCGATCCCGTTACACGCGACCGCGACCGATACATCAGACGCTTCCGTATTTTAAAACCTGGAGGAAGATACATCTATATCCTCATCTCCCTCGTTCTCAAAATGCATCCATCCTCGATTTTCTCTAACCAAACGTGATAGTTAGGGTCGACGTAACTCACTTTTCTTTTCTTAGACGTAGACCCGGTGTTTACATCGACTTTATTTCACTCGCGCGCATTGTTTTTGCACGAGAAGGTAGCTATGAAAAATATAGTGCGATTTCAATCTAAGGGCACGATGACATGGTTGTGTGTACATACTTAAAATAGATAGCACATTACCCTAGCTCTATTACACTCCTAGAGGCGACTTAAGCACCGTGACCAAGTGGTCAAATAAAAATTATGAATTTTTAGTACGAAATTCGGTGCACAGTGTTAAAATTAAAGAGATAGAGAGAGGGAGAGAGAGAGAGAGAGAGAGATAGGGAGTATCAGTGGAACCTAGCGTTTGTTCTTACAGTTGTCATTTACGCAAAATCTTGGCAAAGTGGACCGCCAAATCTGTAGCTACGAATTTCAAGAAGAATTTTGAGACGTTTACAATTCTTTGAAGCTCTTTTAGTCCCCGTTAATTCTTTATTCTTCCAAATCTTCCAATTGTGATTCAGTCTCGTAGATCATAAAATCCTTGATTAGGGCTTCTTCTTCTTTCTCCTATCCACACCTGTTTTGAACCAAATCAAGGGATGTTCAAGAACAATTGTTGTTGATGAATGCGTAGTGATTAAACCCTACTCTCTAATTAAAAACATGCAGATTTTGGTGTTTAGGTGATGGAGAGAGATTAACATGAGGATTTTAAAGAGAGAGATAGTGCTCTTGAACAAGTGAGGGAAATTTTCATGTTTTCAGCATCGTCTATATAATAAAACAGGACGGTTGACGTTAAATTGACTTTTAGTCTATTAGATCAAAATCATCAAATGAATCTCAACCCATAGATCGCACCCAATTAATAAAAAAAGTTAAAAAAAATAAGGAATAATTGTATGGTACCATATTTGGAACATTGGGACCACAAAGATTCTCACAACCGTCTTTTAAATTTCAATGAACCACAATTATTAGTGAAAGACTTTTTATAATTCGTAAAGTACAATTAACACGTTATAGGCATGTAACTTTAAAATAACGTCATTTTGGGTAGTGCCATGAGGGCACGAGCTATCCCCTAATCCTTATATAGGCGGCTCCCAAATGACCAAAATGTCTGTTTTTAATGAAAAGTTCTATATTGGACTAGATATAACTCGTTCCATCAACGCTCTACCAAAACTTTTAGTCACAATATTTTAATTACCTATTCAATTTTTGGTTGTTCAAACAAATTGTCAACTTTCTATTTTTGTACTTCACAATATTCTAGTTTCTTTTTAAATTTGCTCTCAAATGGTAAGAGTGACATCATTAAAGAATTGGTTAAAATCTAACTTAAGAGAGAGTGAGAAACATAGAAGAAGTTCCCAACAAAAAAATTGCTAGAGTTTTGATTATTTATAAATATTTTAGGTTCTAATTTCTCGAAACATTTCTAAAGTATCAAATTTGTGGAAAGCTACAAAAATTCGCTCCATTACTAAATGTAGTCCCAAGATAATAATCATTAAAATATACCTAACCATGTTATAACTCCAAAACTCTCATTAATGTCAATTATATGTTCCCTAGAAAATAATTCGTTGGAATATACAATTTTAGAATTAAGAAGTTTATCGAAATTGTTTTTCAAAAATAGTTCTATAAGTGGTATCATCTAATGCCTAAGATTCATTTGATCTTACGGTCCAAAAAAACATTTTAGTTTCTTGAAACTTGAACATTCCTAATTTTTTATATAGATGCTATTAAAATTCGTACGAATTCATCTGCAACTCGTGCAGATTGCTGATTTACTGAAGGAGTTTGTAAAAGATCAGTATATAGCTCGTGCGGGCCGATGATCTTCAAGAGTTTCTCAGATTTAATCCGTACGAGCGGATGGAGTAGTTCATACGAACAGCTGTAGTTCGTGAAGAAAAAAAAAACGTCACTTTTTAGTTCGTACGAACTACTTTCCGAGCGGGGTCAGCTCACGCGATTTGGCTCAGCACCTCGTGTGAGCTGCCAGTAATCCTGCATTCATGTGCCATCAGTTATCACGTCCGGACTCCGATGCATGCTTATCTTATATCGCTTAAAAGCTATTGGACTCCACTTTTCAATTGTCATCCTCTTTCTTCATCCTTCCTGAATCAATATAGTATTATTTTGTCCTCTAACTATATGCCAACTACGCTTTCTTGAGTATAATTAATCGTCTTTGCGTGCATGAAGATGAGGAGTTCGGATACGCGTCTCTCTCCACCCGAGCCCTGCATACTCATTGAAAACGTCATTATCAAACTCCCTCACCCTCATACTGTATTAAAAGATTTAGTAAACAACTACAACTAAATTATCATTAAATCTACTCATAGGTTGGGTTGCCTCCCAATGTGATCTTGTAATTTAAGGTTGACTTCCCGACTCACTTAAATCCGTGACGATCAGACACCAATCAAATCAATCCCCTCCACTTCTTTGGTCATGAGCCCATGGAGATGGGGGTTCACACAACTTCCGTTGTCTCAGAAATTCATTTTCGTGTGGATTCTCCAATTCCACCTATCCCCATGGATAAACTTCTCCAATTCTCAAAGACCCGAACCATCTTGAACAGAGTTTCACAGGAAAGAGCTTCATGCAAGAATTTAACAGAAGCACATTTGTTCTTGACGAAGCTCTTTAGGCACAATTTTGTTATAATGCAACTTCTTTATCTTCTCCTTGTATAATTTAGAGCTCTCATAAGCATTGAAACATAATTCTTGTCGCTTGAGAATGCCATCTTCCGCTTCTCTCCCACTCACTTGGGATCCATCTTAAGTTTCTTTATTTCCCAATATGCCTTGTGTTCCTGCTCTACCGGGAGATGGCATGCTTTCCGAATACCAACTCATAGAGAGACATCCTCAATGGAGTCTTAAAACTTTTCATGTATGCCCATAGAGAATCATCAATTCCAATGGACCAATATTTGCGTCCTGAGTTAACATCCTTCTCAAGAATGTCCTTGATATCCTGGATGGAGACCTCTGCTTGCCCATTTGGTTTGGGAGGTGATGGTGTAGAGAAACCTTATGAATAAACACCATATATTGATTTAGTACCTTGCAAAAAACCCGGTTGATGAAATGAGAGCCTTCATCACCCACCATTTTTCTTGGTGTGCCAAACCTAGTGAAAATGTTGCGCTTCAAGAAACGCTCATCGTTCTTGGGACAAGAAAGAGCCTCCATCCACTTGGTTACATGATCAACAACCAGCAAAATATAGAGATTACCAAGTAAATATGAGAATGGCCCCATGAAATCTATTCCTCACACATTGAATGGCTCCATTTGAAGCCATGTCGATTAGGGCATCTCATCTTTCTTTGATATGTTTTTGGTCCTTTGATACCGATAACATCCATGTGCATAAGAATAGCAGTCCGTGAAAGTATATGGCCAAAAGAATGCAGGTTGAATTACCTTTGCAATTATATGAGGACTAGGCGATGAGTGGTATTGTTGAATCCTATGATCTCATGAGTTGGTACACACTTCCAAATTAGATCATCCGCTTCCATCTTAAACAAGAAGGGGTCATCCAAGATATATTACCTTGCCTTGTCTAGAAACCTCTTCTTCTGTTGCTGTGTCAAATCAGTGAGATAAGATGATTGGAACGGGTTTTTAAGGATAAGAAGATTACATTTTATTAAAGATAGAATTTAATTAATTTGAAAGATTTTTAGTAGGAATCTAACTCTTATAGAAACAGGTATATAAATTTTACAATAACTTTATAACCAAACATTTTTATTAAATTTTAATCGTAGAATCTGACTTAAACGGTTTTATAAAAACTATATTCTTACTAGATTTTATACTTTCTTACTTGCAAAAAAGTTAAGAAGGAATATAAATAGACGTCCATGGATTTAAGAATAATTAGTTATACTTATCTAATAACTTAAACAAACTCACTTAGAGGCAGAGAGTTCCGCGTTTCAAGGTCGTCTAGGGTTTTTCGTGCCTCCTCAAACGTGCCTCGAATTCAGTGTTCCATTGATCGTTCTTCTTGTGTCTGGTTCTTCATCTTCCCCTCTACATCAGGGATTTTTTTTAATCTTTTTCTAGATTCAGGTTAGCATTTTAGTTCATCGTCAAGTAAGTTCTAGGTCCTTGATAGTTTCTATAGAGTCCGGTAGACTACAACAAAAACACAATTACGAGAGTGCCTACTGTTCTATACCAACAAATCGCACAACGAAATACAACTAAACAAGTAGAGTCACGGAAAGGTCTTGCGATTCAATAGATGAGATAATTTACAACGTAATAAGATCTATTCTATTTAAGCAAGAGAAAGTGTAAAAGTATCCTTCGATTTTAACAATAACTGTAAAGCAAACCAATAGGAAACTAAACATTTATAAGCCACAAGACATGACGCACCATATTTTTTCCGCCCGAGATATTGAACTAGGATGAAAAATCCAGATGCTAGCACCAGCTAGTGCACCAAATTAGGTACTCACTGATATACCTTTGCATGCCTAGTTTATGCGTCAATTGTGTACCACCTTAATGGCTCGGTTTGGGAAAGATTAATTATCGAATCAATTAATTATCAATAACTTGGCAGAAACATGTGGATTTCGCGGGGGACCGACCCGGATCCAGTCGGAAAAACATCTACCGGCTATCAATTTTAGCACACAAGTCATTTTGTGGTTGGTTAATGTGTGTGGCGACCCGAATCCGGCTGGGACATACCCGGATGCGATTCGACTATACCTAAGTGGTTGAAAAAAACATTTTAAAAAGTATCCGGATCCGGATTTTAAAGTACCCGAATCCGGTAACTCTAAAAATTCTATAATCTATCAATATTTGCCAAACTGGTCAGATTAATTATCAAAATTTAATTAATTAAGCGAATAATCCATCTTTCCCAAACAAGGCCAATGTCTCAGATTCTATGCAGTGTATCACTTGTACTATATATGTGTCTTATATATTCAAATGTTATTCATGTATGTTCAAATGTATGTAAAAGGGTTGAAATATGTTATTTTCCAAACAAATTGGGCGACAGTGTCTTTGCCTCAAATTTGGTAAGGAAAATCCTTCTCAAATAGTTAGGGGGTAAAATATTAAAAAGAAGGATGAAGAAGATCCGCGGAGAAGAAAGAAGCCCGGGCTTGCTACCGAGCTTGTCGAACCCCAGCTGGAAGCACGATTAGGCTTTGCGAAGCACCGACCTCACGCTAAGATCTCTCCTGCTGGGTGGCCTTAACTCGCTAATCGCGGTCCTTGGCCAAGCCAAGACCTTCTTCTGGAGATGGCCTAAATAAGAGATCGTCTTAAGAACATATCCGACGCAAATCAAAATCTAAAGAATAATATATGAAGATTAAGATAGCTATAAAATTTCTATGGTTGTTTTAGACTCAAGTAGACAGAAACGATATAAACTCTAGATCTGAAGAGAGAGGGATATAGAACTTATCGCAATAGTAAATATAAATCGTACCAAACAAGCGTAGAAGACAAATTTTGGACAACTCCATATGTAGTCGGCATGATTTGAAAAAAAAAAAAAAAATTGAGGGAATTTTTTTTGAGGGATCATGATCTTAAAATTGGAGCCATAAATCAGTAAATCATTGAGTTCTTATCTTTTTACAGGTTCAAATTTTGTGGTTTTATTTTTTGTACTTTTCTTATGAAACACCGGACACTCATTTGTGATCAACCTACTTTTTAATTTAAAGTGACAAATCAGTATATTAGTGATTCAATTTTTTATTTTTTTTTGTTTTTGTATTTAAACACTTCCATCTATTAAAATTATTATCAATAGTCATCCTACTTTTTATTAGAAGTTACTACCTCTGTTTCTTCTCTTTCACCTTAGGAGGACTTTTTTGCTCGTATCTGAGTTACTTTGACTCGGTGATTTGGACATTAAAACAATGTAATTTTATGATAACTTTTCATCGTATTGTAGAGCAAAGTTTTCTCTACAAGATCATGCAAAGATTACCGAATTCGTGTATCGTTTTGCTAACCAAATTACCGGGTCAAAGTGACCCAGTGAATAGTGTCAAAAAGTAAAGTAAGGTGAAAGAGAAGAAACAGAGGTAGTATTTGTTAAAGTTGTTAATTATAGATTTTATACATGGGAGCTGATTGACTGATTCTATCCCGCTCAAATCTGTGATCCACCCTCTCCCTTTCTCTATTTTGCGGCTTTTCGCTTTGTTAGTTTATGAAAGACAACGTGCAATAGATATTCTCCATTACGAGGAAATGTTTTTTAGGTTTCGCTACCAGATGCACTGCGTCATTGTACACCAAAATATAGATATGTGAAGTTCGGTCTGTAAATTGCGTGTTGAAACATATCTGACACTCTAAAAACAAATCCATCCTAGGGTTAACACTAATCAGTCATCACCACTTGCAATAACAAAATTGCTATATCCAGCAACACAATTATAGTACGTAATGGACGTAATGGACATTGTTATGAAGGTATAGTTACGTTGTACCAAATTGCCGGTGAAATGTCAGCTTGCCATGCCTTTTTATCTTAACAAACTGAACGAGGAGAGTGAAAAATCAGTAATATTTTGCTCACTAGCAAAATGGGGCTAGGACATCTACATTCAAATGTTTTCACAAGCAACATCTCTCTATACCGTTATTGGGGAGACTTTGCAAGCAACATCTGATAACAACGATGACCTATTCAGCATTGCCCTTATTTGAGAGGCTTCGGACGAATTTCGCGCCCGAAGCATTACCAGTTAAGGGCTAGTTTGGGAATACTGTGGCGGTAGTAGAAAGCTGCTGTGTGAAAACACAGTAGAAAGCTGCTGTGAGTTCTTGATAAAATATTGTTTGGTAAATATTACGTAAAAGCTGCTGTGAAATATTGATATAGTAATTTTGTGTTTGGTAAAATCGACTGTGAAGTTGCTGTGAGAGGGTAAAATTACAAAAATACATGACATGTGTCATTTCCGGAAAGATAACTATTGATATTTTAAAAAATTGTAAGGTCGAAATCGGTTGTAGATAAATTAATCAAAAGCACTTTCTGGAAAAGCATCTCTCCCCTTGCTTCCTGAAAACTGCTGTGGGACAGCAGAAACTGTCCGGAAAAGCAGAAATTTTATTTTTACCAAACACACTAAAACTGCTTCTGCTGTCGGAAAGCAGCTGTGCTGGCAGCAGAAGCATTCCCAAACTCACCCTAAGGCGCTGATGGAAATCTCAATAGTTTCTTTACGATGTTAGCTTATAATCGACGAGTTTGTTACGACATTTTTGTAGTTTTAAGTCGACATATAAATCTATGTTGCAAAAATCTGTGTAAAAAATTGAAGGAGAAAATACGACTGAATTGATTGATGAAAAATGTTCATCTATTAAAATGTCTAAGAAAAGTTTTAAAATCTCAACCTTTCTTACACTCGTTTTTTAGCACCATGAAGTAATAAATTTCATTAAAAAAATAACAACTTACAAGACAATATCGGACACAACTTATAAGTTAACTACAACTTATTTACCAAAATTAACTTATAAGTGCTTTGTAAATTAATTTTAAGTTTGTAAGTTATAGTGAACTTATAAGCCATGTTTGGTTGGGTTTGGACTGTTGAGTCCATACTGCAAAAAAAGTTAACACATTAATTTGGGTTAACACATCATTTTCTTTTCTTCTACTTTATAAACCTACTGGTTTACTCAAGTTACAAGATTTTTTAAGTTTAGAAAAGAAATGGCGAGAAAGTGTTCTCATCGCATTCACATAATCCAAATGTTTATCTCTTCTAAAATGATGGAGATTTGGTGAGAAACGAAACAAGATGAGAACCAATATTTTGGCTATTACCGAATTATTCATAAAAAAAAATAAAACATTTCATTATCTTAAAGTTAGTTAATGTTATTTTGGTAAAAGCTTTTGAAATGTTTTCTTTTCATATCCCCATTAATATGCTAAAACATGAGAGACGCGAAAGCACAATCTTTTCTTATCATTTTTCAATGAATTAATACAAACAAACATGTGAGAAAAACTTAATATTTTCTTATTTTTTATTATTTGCATAAATTAAACTTTTTTATCATTTCTTTTTCTCGCTTGATTCCGAGACATTGTGTAAGTTCTTGCTATGAGTTGAAAATCTAAACAACAGACTAAATGTGATTATTTACTTTTACCAATTATCCCTAAACATGCACTTAATCGAAGAATCGTATGCATAACTATAGATCAGAGTTTGGAGATATCCTCCGGGAAATAACAGTACTCTCTAGGCGTTTTAAGCAAATTAGTTTCGTTTTTAATCATCGTTCGAGGAACGAAATAGCTCACGAATTCGCAACATTTGAACGTTCAATTCCAAACAAATATGTGTGGCCAGATTCCCCCTCATCATGCTGGAGCTTTTAACGCTACACCACTTGAGTTAGCATCCGAACTGCCTCTAAAAAAACTGATCTCTTACTCTAAAAAAAAGAATCAAATTTTTTCAAAAAGAAACTAAGAATCCCATTAACTTAAAGGAGTTAAGAGTTATCCGTTAATCATGATTCTACAGTAATAGCAAAGAGATTAGAATCAAACCATAGCTTAACTTTTTTCTCATATATATACGGCAGACGGTAAAAAATGAAGAGTTTGTTCGAGACACATAAACTCACGAAGCAATATGAGCCGTCCATCCATCGATCCTTTTGATCAAACCGTTCCTGACCTAATCGTCACCCAAACTAAACCAATACCACTCTGTCCCAACTCTTTCTACCCAAACTGACTTTTGCCACTATTCACTTGGTCACTTTGACCTGTTGATTTGAATAGCAAATCGATTCAACTTTTCGATAATTTTTTGATGGTATTGTAGAGTAAAAGTTTCTCTATAATACAGTAAAAAAATTATCAAAAAATCGTATTATTTTGCTATCAAAATCACCCGGTCAAAATGACCCAGATACGAGTCAAAAAGTCAGAATGGGTAGAAAGAGCTGGGACAGAGTGGTAACACCCAAAAACACGCGCAACGCATTAAAAGAGTATACATTTGAGTACTTCCATAATTTTTTATGTTATACAATTAAGAACATCCGGAACAGCAGAAAATTACAGAGATCAACGGTCGTCAAAGCATAATCAGACGGCAATTTATCTCTGCTGCTCCATCATGAGCGAGAAGTCCTCGAAGCACACGAACCCGTCCCCGTTCTTATCTACCCCGCTTATCATGCGCCTGCAATCCTCTAACGTGCACCTGTCGTCCCCGATGGCGGCGAACACCGCGTGCAGCTCCTCCGCCGTGATCAGACCGTCGTGGTCAGCGTCGAAGAAATCGAACGCGTCCCGGAGCTCCGAATCGCACGACGGAGGCCCGAAAGCCGAAGAGATCGCCCCGAACTCCTCCACGCTGATACACCCGTCGCCGTTCCGATCGACCTCGCTGAGCATCACCGTGAGTTCATCCTCGGTCGGAGGAACCGGCCCGACCCGGCTCAGCACCAGCTCCAGATCCTTCCTCGAAATCTTCCCGTCCCCATCTTTGTCAATCATCTTGAAAGCCTGAACCAAGTCCAAGTAGATCTGGGTCGGCATTTCCGACCACTCGCCGGAGACGTGCGGGTGGAGGACGCTGGTGGGTGTTGCCTTCCCGGGCTCCTTCATGTTCTCCCGTGAAGAGTCAGATGAATCTGAGGCGGAGCTGAACGAGGAAGGGTTAGATCGAGACACGGACCGGCTCTTCTTAGACCGGAAGAGGTTTTTTGGGTTCATCTTGGAAGCGAGCTTCATCGCCGGAAAAGGGAGAGAAGCAGAAGAAGATGATGATAGAGAGAGGGCGGAGAGAGAGAGAAAAACGTTTGGGTTTGGGTGGGTGTGAAGCGAAGGAGAGAGGAAGATGGGAGATTAAATGGCGTTGGGATAGCCATTGCAGTGAGCTTCCAGGAAGCTTCGTAGAGGGAGGTGATGGTGGTCTTTTGAAGGAGTGATTGATTTATTTATGTCGTTTTTATAATTTTCTTTTCTAGGGGGGTTTTAAAATGGGGAAAGTGGTTTGGTAATTCATGCAGTGTGCGAGTGAGAGTGCACGACTTTTTCGTGTGGATGTAAGCACACAAGCAATGCCCTACCTATAACGCCTACCACTCCGTCCCAGCTCTTTCTTCCCATCTGACTTATTTGACTCGTATCTGGGTCATTTTGACCGGGTGATTTGGATAGCAAAATGATACGATTTTTTGATTATTTTTTCACCATATTATAGAGCACCTTTTACTCTACAACACGATGAAAAAATTATCAAAAAATTACATATGTTTGCTATTCAAATCACCGGGTCAAAGTGACTCAGTGAATAGTGACAAAAGTCAAATTGGGAAGAAAGAGCTGGGACAGAGTGGTAAGTCATACCCCACCTTCTTTACGGTACAACTCCAATACTAATATTTTCCGATTACTTTAGTAAAACAACATTTAAGGTAGCCGTTTGTTTAACTTCCAACCTCCTACAATAATAAATTAATAAGGCTACTTTCGTAGTTTCAACAGCCTGTGATCATTGTCGCAAGAACAATGTTGCAAATGCGCCGAGCTGCTTGATACCACTCCGTCCCAGCTCTTTCTTCCCATTTGACTTTTTTGACTCGTATCAGGGTCACTTTGACCGGGTGATTTGGATAGTAAAATAATACGTTTTTTTGATAATTTTTTCACCATATTATGGAGCACATTTTACTCTACAACACCATGTAAAAATTATCAAAAAATTACACCGATTTGCTATTCAAATCACCGGAACAAAGTGACCCAATGAATAGTGACAAAAGTCAAATTGTGGGAGTAAAGAGCTGGGCCAGAGTGGTAGCTACTAACTCATGGCTAAATAATTGAGTTGTAGTCAGTCTATGTCATAACCTGAGTACCGAGAGAAAAAGATGAACGAAAAACAATAACGAGAACGCAAGAATTAACGTGGTTCACTATCTTTTTTTTGAGAAATTGTTTTTTGTCATAAACGTGGCTTGAACCTGTGACCTCATGCAGGGGCTTCTAACGCTCTATCACTTTAGCTACCACCCTAGTTGTCGTGGTTCACTATCTTTGAAACTAGCTACTCCACAACCTGAAAACTCGAACTTTATTATTGAGAGAATGACCGATTACTATCACACTACACAAAGTCACAACCCCTACCATCTATATATATACTAGTGTACTAACTTGTGCCCCAAGAAACCAGAAGAAACAAGGAAACAGTGCCAAAATCAGACTTGGAAACAAACGAAACCGCCCAGGCACCATTCGCACAAAAGCATTTGTCCGAATCCCTAAACCCATTCGTATGAATGGGCATAAATCTAGACTTCCAATGCTCATTCGACTTTCTCTGTCGTCTTGCTTCGTTAAAAAACCCCTAGCTAGGTTTGTTGAATCATTATTCCAACAAATCGCCACCTTGATTCAAACACCCTAGCAACTAGAAACAAAATTGTTGCTACTCTCGTACCAGAACCTGAAACAAATGTGTCTCCCAGAATCAGAAACGAGCACCCCTCCAACTGAAACAAATGCACCTTCAAGAACCAAACCAAGTGCTCCACCTTGAACCAGAATCGAATGTATTCTGGCCGATTTTTCTAAGCTATGGCTTGATTCCCTGACAAAATTGGGAGAGGGATTTTTCTCTACAAGTTGAGGCGAAGCTCAAGGTGCAACAGGTCTTGGAGGGGTGGAGATTCGGTAGTGGTTCAGCGGTGGTGTTGGTTGTTACGAATAGGGAAGACAATGAATTCCAAGATGATGAATATGATGATGATTTTCATGCCCACTTAATTCAGATGGTGTGGAGAAGGATGCTAGGGTGCTGTCACCTCATGGAGTAGGTGGCAACCATGAATCAATTGAGGAGAACCGGTGGCGCACATGCACTAGGGCTACAAAGTTTGGGGAAGAAAATTGAATTTCAGAGAGATAACATTTTCTGAAAATTGTACTCTTGCCCCAATACTTTAATTACTTATTAAGTGCATCCACAGTTTTCAGTATTCTCAGGTCAACCAAGTATCAATCAGAAGATCATTTTCTAAGATTTACACATGTTCCTTAGCATTTACAGTAATTTTATAATTTCCCAACAAAGATTTGAAATCACAACTCCGTTTTTTCCCTCAGTTCAAATGTCAACAAAAATTACTGAACAAGATATTTGCACAACTGAATTAATCACAGTTTGACCCGTTTAAAAATTTCAATGTGTTACAGGGTAAAGGAAAGTTAACCTTCGGAAATATTGTTGAGATCCCTAAAATCCACGCAGATGTGTATATGTATATTCTTCTTCATGACTGGTACAGTGGTACTATGTTCGCCACCCAGGTGGGATGATGGAAGGGTTTGATGAACTTGGCGCTTAACCGTTTTTCTACTTCTTCTTAGATCTTGACCTCCAGGTATGTACGAAAGACTCTTGCAGTTTTCTTGAGTGGCCTCGCATTTAAGAGGAAGTTTGGCATGTGCATGGTCACCTCAATGTCCACGCCTAGCATTTCTTCATATTCACAAGCGAACACTTCTTATAATTTTGTAGTAATTTTATGAGGCCATCCTTTTCCTTTTTTTCAAGTCTTCCATCAATGAATATGTGTGTACTTTTGGCTCTACATCTGGGGGATTTCAAAAGACACCCCATTCTGGGGGGGAGGGAGAAACGGAGCACACCTCCATCTTCCTCCGGATTCTCTGGTGGAAAATGGTGGCAAGGGACACAAAATATCTTCCTCTTTTGTGACCAGATTTTCCCCCTTGGAATAAACGACAATTGGGATCAAACATGCTTGTGCTTTCTGGTGGTTGTTAGGGTTTCATGCCAAGTCCACCGATGTAAATGGAGGTTTATGATAAGCATGAAACATGTGTCGTGAGAAACCCAAATCAGAATAAGAAACCAAAATGGGACAAGAATAGAAAGACTGGTGGGAGTGGGGTGGAAATAAGCCATATAGGTTACAGAACAGAGAGACAACTTGTTTGGTGTAGCTCTACCCGAATAAATCATAGGACCTCTGTGAAGAGGATGAGCCCCTTTCATATACGAACCTAGTATAACAACCACATGGGAGGTTTACGGCTTGAATCACGCCTCCCATTAAGTGGTCAAGGTGGATATTTCGATAAACCGTTTCCATTAATACTGGTTATGAACATACAACGGTTGAACAAGTCTCCTTTCTACCGTTCATGGGTTGCAGATGGGACATCAACCATATGCGATGAGCTTTATTCCAACCTCCAAACCACTAAGTGTAATATCTCGTCCCACATCGAGATATAGTGGATTACATGTGTGGTATATAGTATTCCTTGTGGATTACTACTAGCACCTTCAACGATTAAGCATTTTTATCCGGTGTTACGGAAAAAGAAATTGTTGGGACAGTAATCCACACAAGTGTTACACTAAGTCCCTTGGCTCACATGTGAACTGATGAGATACGAGAGACCCTATCTCAAGATCCTCAAGTGCTAACATGGCATGGTCGGGTGTGAACGGTGCACAACTGGCTGAACACATATGAGTTGTTGGTTGGTCCACGTGGCTGCAGGCTAAGGCTGTGTTTGAACTATCTACAAAAATAAATTTAGATGCCTTTTCATTGAATTTTCCATGTTCTAGATTAGAGATGCTCCGAGCTTCTCCAATGGGTGTTGGGGTGGGGGGGGGGGGGGGGGTTGGCGGTGTTAACAAAGGTGGTGGTGGACGGTGTTAGAGTTATTTAGAAATATATTAATTATTGTTGATTTATTAGTTTTCTAGTTTGTTATTATGGTATTATCTAGATTCGCAGGGTTGCTTGCTCACCAAGATAAGTTATGTTTCTTTTCCTCCAAGTCTACTTTGCCTATATAAAGGCTACTTGTACTCGCTTAATATCAAGTTGAATAATATTGTTATTCCTCTCCTTAAATTTCTCTGTACCATATTCTAACATGGTATCAGAGTCTGGTTTCGATACAGGGACCTGGATGAGCCCCTTTTATATACGAACCTAGTATAACAGCTACATGGGGGGTTTACGGCTCAAATCCCGCCCCCATTAAAAAATGATCAAGTTGGAGATTTCAGTAAAATGTTTCCTTTAAAATCGCATCTGCATATATAAAAGAGAACAATTCTCCTTTGTACCGTTCATGGGTTGCAGATGGGACATCAACCATGTGCGGTGAGCCTTACTCCAGCCTCCAAGCCACTAAGTCCATTGGCTCACATGTGAAATAATGAGATACAAGAGACCATGTCTCAAGGTCCTCATGTGCTGACCCGGCATGGTCGGGTGTGCACGGTGCACAACTGGGTGGACAAGTATGAGTTGTTGGTTGATCCACGTGGCTTCAGACTAAGGGTGTGTTTGAACTATCTACAAAAATAAAATTATATGTTTTTTTCATTGAATTTTCCACGTTCTAGATTAGAAATGCTCCGAACTTCGCACATGGGTGTTAGGGGGTTTTGGTGGTGTTAACAAAGGTTGTGGTGATCGAGATGGTACGGGACAAGGGATTCAAACCAGGTGAACTAGTAGGGCTCGAAAGATGGAGGGAAAATCCGGGTTCAAGTACATTTTGAGGGTTCCTCGGATATTTTTCACACTATATAACCAAACTGACAAACCATTGGTTGGTATCTTGATGATGTTGAAACCACGGGTAGGTCATCTGGACAACCTCCTAACCACATGTTGGTAGTTTGAAATTAGTCTAACTAGTCATTAACAAGCGCATTTGCGCGGGTTTATTAGATAGCATTTATTTTATGTAACCGTAATGTGAACAAATCTCGTCAAAAACTTAATTAGTTTGTTTATTTGTTAGGTTACCATATTTTTGTTTTCTATTACACCTCAAACATTATGCAGTTGTTATTATTTCTCTTACCGCATGTGTTAGAACCCATTTGCAATGTTTAGGGTAAAAGACACTTTGCTCCCTTCACTTTTGACAAAAAGAGAGAATGCTCCCTGAAAAATTAGCAATTCATAAAACACCCATGTAACGGAAAAAACAGGGGACACTTTGCACCCCTCTTTTAAGTTCCGTCCATATAGAAACTAAATTTAGTGTTATCATCAGTGTATACTTCACTATTATATGGGCATCTCCAACAGAGGGAGGAAAATCTATTTTGGAAAAAAAGTTTCTCCAAATTAGAAAAACATAGCTCCCACAGATGGAACATCTGCTGAAGCAAAAATTTCTTGAAAGCTTTTTGGAGAAGTCTAGACGAGGGCTTGATCTGTGAAGTTCCTGCGTGTCCCTTCAATTAGAAGAACAAAACAAACGATACCTGATTAACCTGTTCGGGGACCAAGGATGAGAGGCAGTTTGGTGTAAGAGCAAGGAAATATATGTTATCTAGAGGTGAGACAGTTATGTTTGAGCTGAGTGTTGTAGCTGGTGGAGCTATGTGTGTCTTTTTTGTGTTTTTTCGTTCGTTATGAATGGGATAGATCCATCATATACAGTCCATTAGACTGACGTGTGCGAGAACACACAACGGTAATGGAACCCCTCGTGGCCTTAACATCCGCCTAATTGAGCGGCTTGCGGTCCGTACATGTAGGGATCGTGGTCCACGACTTCGGAGATGTGACATTCCGTTAGCGAGTCTCTAGAAAACATACAAGGGTTGCATGTGAGATTGATATGTCGCACGTGATAGACCTTACTATAGCCTCCAAGCCACTCGTAACCCCAAGTCCAATTAGCGTAAGGCGCATATGTGAAGGACCCTGCCTCGCTGTCCTTCGCATACGCGTAGCCAAAGGATTCATTTCAGTTAGATCCGGAGCACAACGACTGCATGCATGTCCCTTATGTGGAGTGTCACGTGGCTTGTCGATGGTATCACGGTTTAGGGTATACATTAGCCCCCTTTTTGCGCTTGAAGATCGACGCATGACCTTCGAGGAAAAAAACCCTAGCCCCCAAGAGTTATCTCAAACGATATTTACGCCTCTCTTGAACATATAGACTTTATCTCATATTTCACTTATGATTTTCAAATTGAAACTCATCTGATTGACGGGTTCAAAGTGTTTTCCGGAGCGCCACGCCTTAACTCCTCTGACACGTGTCTTCTTTGGACAAGAGAACTTCAAGTGATTGGATGCCTACCGATAACCTGGATTGCTTTTATGTTTGTAATTGATTTTCTCCTTTATTGACGACGTTACCTCCTAGGAGAGTGGTTGTTCATGCTTTTGCTTTGATTATCGCGATCGTCCGTTTCAGTCCTTTAGGATCTCTATGATCATGCTTCGTTAACTATAAAATAAGTACAAGTGCTTTGAGTCATTCACCCCGAGAGTGCTTCCTTTTTTTCTTCTCTCTAAAAATGATCCTCCGGCGTAAGGGAGGTGTTCGCACATTGCTTATTTCTTTGGTGGGTTCAATCGCAGTAGTTTTGCTTCTTAAACCTCCCAACGATGTAGTCGGCGCCGGTTAGTCGGGGCATCTGGTGCCTTCTCCAAGAAAGAGGGTAATATAAGATCCACTATTGCTTGAAGCTCACTTGTTTGACTTCTTGAATTCACCAAATGCAGGCGGCATGTATGGAGTTCTCGCTGCTAGGCTCAATCCCTTGTAGTGCTTACGATGAGATGATAGGATTGAGTTTTGCTACATGCTCTGTACTTTATCCGCCATTCTTAATGAGCCATGGGACTCCAGATGTCGCGTGAAAAGAAGAAGCAAGGGTGTGTCCTTCCCTGGGCCTCGACTTTTTCTAAGGCGGAGAGGTCGATTGGTAAGGCCAGCGAATCCTTTGCTGACTTTTGGAGCCGACGAATCCGAGATGCTTCGAGCAATTTAGGGACCGTTTCCTCATGGAAACACGGTGGGGTGTTCTTTGCACCGACCACCACCAACTCCGGTTCCCGCGCCAAATTGAAGAAAACTTTAAAAGTTGGGTCCAGTTATGGTCAGGGGAGACCGAATTACTACTGCGTCAAGTCGCACATCGAGCACTCTTTCGCGCATGCAGCATCGTCGTACTATTTCTTGGCGTCTGGCATACCTTCATATCAGCAATAGCTTTGGGACGTAGCATTCCACTCGCACAAGATTCATGCTTTGTCTCGAATTTACTTGTAAATTCTTGTGTCCCCTGTCAGGGTTTCTTTGTACAAATGTAATAATTATCTGCCAATTAATGAAAGGACGAGTTGAGAATACACCTTTTTAAGTTTCTTGTTATTTTTCTCTTTTGAGCGGCCTTGTGTTCACATTTCCTGTCAAACATTTTTCAGCAAAGTGCTGAAAGCCTGGTGCGTCGCACCCCTAATGATAAACTTAGTTGCTGAAAGATTCTTTTGGCTCTTTAGGAACCTTCGGGCACGCAATCAATAGATAGGGTCTTCGCAGTTAATATCGCAAGATATAGGTTTTTACGCACTTGTTACCACGATAGATAACCTTTCTACTTTCGCAAGCAATTGTTGGTGCTATGTTTCATAGGAAAAGCTCTACGCATTACCCATCTCCTGAGATAGGCTCTTAATTTAGGAAGAAATTTGTAGTGCTATTGTAGCATGTAGCTTTATAATGCATCAAGAAAAGCTGCAACTGCTATCATGACAGAGTGGCTTTGTATTTTCATGAGAAAACTTGCAATTTCTATCTTGGCATATAGGTTTTCTATATTGCTGCGAAAGACTAGTAGTTGCTATCGTGACAGATAGGCTTTATAATTTTCTAGAAAAGACTCGCAGTTGCTATTGTGGTAGATGTTAGGAATGGATGTCCTAGTTGCTATCGTGACAGATAGGCTTTATAATTTGCTAGAAAAGACTCGCGGTTGCTATTGTGGTAGATTTTAGGAATGGATGCCTTATAGACAATCTTATTTTAGTATGAACATTACTTTGGCTAGAATATCCATTGTATTATTTATGAAGATATTTAATATAATGAAGTCCTTAGATTGCAATGTGTTATTTATCTTAAAAATCCCTAGTCCATTATATTGATTAATAGGACAATCACTATAGACTAGTATGTGGGTAGATTGATATGGAGATTTCAAGTCTAACACATGGGTATGCATTATGTGATAATGGCGTACTAGATTGACCCACCACGAGAAGGCTACATTAATTATTTTAACGTCACAAGTTCTTCTCGTTGTGACAATGGTATCGTGGTCCTTAGACTTGAAGTCACTAGATACTCCAGTTGTGGAATATTATATTTTGATTTCGTCATACGTTACAACATGTCTGGGTTGCAATAAAGGCGGTTATCAGACATTATAGGAAGCAAGCTTAGAGGTGGTAGTGATGTAGAGAGGATTTGTCCCTCCCACATATTGAAGTAAATATTCATGGCCACTCGAGGGGTAGAACTTATAGAATTTATGGCTAGACTCCGATAAATCAATATGGGAATTGATATCTGCAGGGATAAGTATATTCCCAGGATCGAGAAACTATGGATTGGATATACAAGTGTCACGTTTATGTATCGTGTCAAATTAGAGTGAAAATAAAAAGCAAGGAGAGAGACATACAAGTGGGACAAAAACTCTGCGCCCCTCTCTGCACCGTCAGCCTCGTGAGGCGCATAGCCCTGTGTTGCCTCGTTTTGTGCGATATTCTTCTTCCTCCTTCTTGACGTGAGATAGCACAAAGACGTGAGAAGGAATCTAGTAGAATCCTAGTTGTGTATATTCATAAAGACGTGGATACAATTCTACGTATCGTGATCTGTGAGAGA
Source organism: Linanthus parryae (assembly GCA_023055425.1). NCBI lineage: Eukaryota > Viridiplantae > Streptophyta > Magnoliopsida > Ericales > Polemoniaceae > Linanthus > Linanthus parryae. The sequence goes on along the minus strand of JALGPY010000001.1, from coordinate 62,929,308 downwards.
AACAAGGTAAACAATTATTCTTCCCTTACCACGTTATGATGGCTTGTCCTGCGATTCATGAAGGGTCTTGAACGGAATTTTTTATTTGTATATCCGTTGCGTAATCCATATCAAAACTCTACAGGGGTATCAGAGCCACAGGTCGTAGCGCATAACGTGGTTTTATGTGTTAATCTTTTATCAGTTTTTACACTGTTCTGCTATTTTCGCATAAAACTGATATTGGCATAATGATGAAAAATGAATATGATTCAGTATAGAATGAGCTAATTTTACGTATCGTACTGAAATTAGAAAATTTCGTTCACATATGATGTGTCTTTTGCTGATTTGAAAAACTAGGGTTTGGGCACAATTGGGGAAAAATGTGTTGGTCTCACCAATTGGAAGTAAGCACACAAGGAAGGAGGAATTTTTAGGAAACAACTCCTAGGGTTCGGCCAAGGGAGGTCTCCCCCTTCCTTGTGGCGCGCGGACAGAGGACGTGGGCCTAGCCGGGTTGCCCAACCGCGGCCCTGGGCAGTCACTAGGGGCTCGGCCAATACCGATTTGTGCGACTCCTTGGACCGTTTTGACCCTAGAAAATCTCAAATTCAACTAAATTTGAACAAGCGCGTTAAAATTAGATTTTAACAATATTATGTGCTTATGCATGGTGATTGGATGTGGCCTTAGATGTGGATGATGCGGATATTTATTTTTGTGGTTTGGTTTTATTGTAATTAATGTAATAAATTATGTTTTACGGCATGTGTGTTGTTTGCTCCCTCGCTTGTGAGGTATATCTATTTAGTATAGGTTCTAGCTAGTATTAAATAATTAGATGATAGCCAAGAAAGGGAGAAGAAGCTTAAAGACCAAAGAAATCACAAGATGGCGCTATTCCACAAAGCTAAGGCGCATGGACTAAAGATGGAGGGACATGGAGATAGGTATGCTGTTTTTAGGGTTTATAGATATTCTCATTGGATTGAGAATACCTTAGTTTTAGGAGGCCACATCCATATCACATTTATTTATTGTTTGTTTATTTATTTTCTCATTATTTATTCTTGGTTTATGGTTGATGCATGTCAAACGTAACAAGATAATAATTCAAACCCGGATCTATTATTTGAGATTGCCCAATCCAAATAAATAGACCTAGTTTATTGTGAAAGACAATAATGTAGGTATGAAGACATGATCAATACTCTAGAAGGGGGAGGGGGTTGAATAGTGTATGGAAACTTTTGCTAAGAGAGTGTTTTCAAAGAAATTTGTGGCAAGCAGTGAGTATTGCAAGGCCTTGAAATGAATGTCAAGTCCTTGGAATCAAAACAGATAGTAGAAAGAAAGCTGATAGTTTCCAAGGCCTTGAAATGGCTTTCAAGTCCTTGAACTAAAAACCTGTTTTGTGCAACAAATAAGCTAAGTATAGAACAACAAGATAAATGCAAGAGACACATAGATTTATAGAGTTCCATCCACTTGGACCTACATATCTACCTCAGGGACTCGATCCCCGCAGGATTTTCACCTTAATTCTTATTAATCAAAAGTCTAGCCCTAGATCACAAGCACAGAGAGTTCCTTACTGTGTTATAACTTTTGGTTCTCACTAACCTATCTGGTACCTGCTCTAGCTAACTTATTCAACAAGAATTCTCTATTTTTCACTTGAATAACACATGAGAATAAGATGTAACAAGTATTATCTAAATGATATACAAATATAGATCTGAAAGAAGAACATTGAGAACTGATGAATGACTTGAATGTACAGTGATCTTCTGATGAGTCGATTGAGTGAAATGAATCTCTTTCTGTGTAGCTTGTCAATCCTAAGAATGTCCGAGTTTTTCTGTGTTCGTTCTCTCTTTCAATTTCTTCAGTCATTCCCTCTTATGCAGTTAGTCTGAATTGCAGATCTTCAGGATCTTCTCAAAACAAACTTCCTAAAAATCAGCAGCATATCTTGACTTGTCTAACAGCTCTTCCCAACGGTTAGTTGCTCAATATCTTCAAAGATGTTGACTTGATCTTGTAGTTAAGCATGTCAGGAAGATCCAGACACGTTTTTACAATCACAGAATCAATATGTCAACCCAATTTCCTTTTCTGTAAGAGCGCAGTTTAAGAAATTGTCCCTGCAAAATAGGTAAGTACTTATCCCTGCAAAAACTTATTCAAACAGATGGATTAGCAAAAGTTCGGAGCATCAAAATATTAACACCCCTCGTTTCCCGAGCCTTCCGTTCCGGACTAGAGAGCCCAGAAGGGTGATACTCAAAATGAAGTGGCGGGAATCGAGAACAAAACATGCCATAGTTATATATTACAAACCATAATGTCTCCAAAAGTGAAATATCACATACTATTAAATAAGATGAGCATTATCTAGGTGAATCATTTATTTAGTAGTAACTTAACTAGGTGAGTCCGCGATCCCTTAAGCCGAGCTTCCTTCACCTAAACCTGCGGGGGAGAGAAACAAGACTGCAGTTTTTCCAAAGTCAGCACAAAATACTGAGTAAGTAAACAACCAAACGTGTAAACAGGAAAGAGGCACATTTTCACTTTAAATAAAGATGAATAATATGTAAATAAACCAACTTGTTATTGAGAAAGCGTATATACAATTATTCTAACTCTTTACTTCGCATTCTCAAAGCATTTCATAATTTTAAGCATCCATTGCTTCCAATTATCCTATGAAAATCCACATTCATTATTTAGTTGTAGAGGCGAACGAACCAGTCCAACATAGTATCTCATAAGTAACCAACCATATCCCATGCATCCAAGACCTTAAGTGTCGGCACCCCCCCTAAGACTTCTTGCGGTCAGAGAGGTGAGTACATGGAGCAGCCCGGGGCTAATTGCAATCGAGCTAAATATCACAATCACAATATATATAAGAATCCGAATATGGTTCCACCGCAAAAATGTTTCCACTTTACGTTATTACGTGTTATTAATTCCATGTGATAGTTTCCAAAGAATCATTTAGACAAGTATTTGAAATCTCAAGTTGAGCACGTACATCACAAATCACATTTTGAGACATAAAATCAGAAAATTATTTAGACACGAACGGAGGACGGGCACATTAGGTAAGGCATATTTACTCACCTCAAGTAGCAAGACAATTAGCACGACAAAGCTTCTACGGATACACGTAGCCCTCGTGTACGAACTCTTCACCTACAATTTAATATTCCTAAATTAATTACAAGTCCAACCGTGCAAGTACGCGTATGCAAAATGCTCTAATTCCTAACGAGTCTCATTTGAAATTACCCCCATTACCCATTAATTACTAGCGTGCCATATTCATAAAATAAATCAATGACGTAAACAATTGTATTTTTCTCATAAAATCACTACTTATATAAATACTAACTCTTAAAAACTATTAAGTAAGAAATCACATATTAAATTTATTCACTCTCATAATAAGGAAATAATAATTTACTACACAACATATTTATTTGTAAGTGACTACAAAATTTAATTCAAACTAATTTAATTATAGCTAATAATTTATTAGAAAATGTATATACTATTAAAGAATTAAATGCATAAATGAAATTCACAAAGTGTTTATTCGAGAAAAACAAGTGTTTAGTCACACATAATTATAACTTTATTTTGGAGAAATAATTCCTAGTATCTAAAAATAATAATCAAGTTTTATCTATTTATTAATTAAGGAGTTAGTATTACAGAATTTTCTAAAATAGCCTCTTAACTTATTTTATTTCATAAATATTAATCATAAAACATATTTTACTCAAAATACAGTTTATAAGTTCTTAAAATATTTATTTAACAAGTTATATTTTTATCTTGCCTACTTTTAGGAGAAACAACAATATTTTATATTAAATAATTCCTATATAATTTTTAAATAGTCAAATTTACTTTTACATAATTAAAACAATAACTAGAAATGTTAGGAAATAATTTTAATACAAAAATTGCATTTTTAATTTCATATTATATATGCCGTTTGTATAAACAACAAGTGGATCCCCCAAGTTCTCATAAAGGAAAAGTATACACCCTCCACTAACAATGCACTTTTAACATGCTACACTTGTAACCCCTAACATTTCAGAAAATAGAAAACTACCCCCAAACATGAACACCCGTATAACTCTCTCAACCCAACAAACTGATTTGATTTAGAGCTAACAAAATCAGATTTTGATGATCAATAATGAACTAGAGGATGATTTAGGAGTTACCCACACCAAAAATCGCGAAAAACGGTCGAGATTTGGGTCCGGTTGATTCCGCCGTCGTGGTGGTCGGCAGTGATGGTCGAATACGGCGAATCTGGCAACTTTAGCTTTGATTGGCACCGATTACATCTTCCTCGGGCCTCTAGGAGTCGAGTGGGATCCATTTGAGGGAGTGGGTAGCGCCGGATGGGTCGGGCCGAGCTTCTTGCCGGCATTAATGGTGTTTGCCGGCGGCGACGATGGATTATGGGTTGTCCTCTGCAGTGATTTCTGCTGCTATTGATTCTCCTCTTGTCGACACATAGAGGAAGGGAGGGAGACGTGGTCCAAACGAGAGAAAGAGAGAGAGATTCAGGTGGTTGTGGCAGTGGTTTTTTCCGTCGGGGAGGCAGCGACGCAAGGCCGCTGCTGACGCTGCTTCTGCGCTGGTGGAATAGAGAGGGGAGAGAGAGACAGGGAGATGGGGAGATGGTGGAGGAGGTGGTGGTTGTGCTGGTGGTGGCGTTGAGGATGGTGGTGTGGTCGGTGATGGAGGGGGTGATGGTGTTGGTGGTGACGGGATGAAGAAGGAGAAGAAGAAGAAAGATATAAGAAGGGGATGATGAGAAAGTTCTCTGGAGGTGATGAGGTTTCCAAGAGAAAACTTGCAGGTTTTGGTTTCAAATTGAATTTTGCTATACTTTTTTTTTTGTTATAATTATGCTATAATGTGATAGGAGTACCAATAGATAGATAAATATGTTGTGTCGGGCACTCCACTACGCTAGGCATTTTATCACTTGGTGTAAAATAATAAAATGCTAAACAAATGCTCAAAAACGATATCGTTTACTAGAAATATAAACTTAAGTGTCCCGACTATATTTTGAACCCGAAAATTACCCAATCCGTTACTCGTAAATAAAATCAAAATTCTCCCATAAATTACCAATTTAACCTTCGTATTAAAACGGGGTATTACATCCTTCCCCCCTTAAAGAGAGCTTCGTCCTTGAAGCTAAAGCCACTCACAAAGTAACTAGTTTTATACGATGCAAAGGTATGTCTGTATCCTGATGCACAAAATATATTATGAAACCAACCAAAGATAACAGGGAAAGGTCAACATTTATTTTTAGGAACGTATGGGTATTAAAGCGAAAGGTTACATCTTCTCTCCCTTAGGAGAGTGATGTCCCCGGAACTTAATTTACCTTGTTAAAGATGTGCGGATACTTCTTTTTCATGTCATCTTCTGCTTCCCAAGTAGCCTCTTCCGTCTTGTGGTTAGTCCATAAAACTTTCACTAGATTAACACTCTTGGTACCCGTGTCTCTTGTCTTAGTATCCAGAATCTTGACATGATGCTCTTCGTACGTTAGAGACGGGTTTAACTCCACTGGTTCAGGATCTAGGATATGAGATGGATCTGGTACGTACTTCCTTAGCTATGAAACGTGAACGACGTTGTGTACTCGTCCCAAATTAGAAGGTAGGTCTAGTCGATATGCGACTTCTGCAATGCTCTCCAAGATGTTGTACGGGCCGATAAACATTAGGCTCAGTTTCCCTTTCTGATTGAATCTTGTCACTCCCTATGTAGGCGAAACTTTTAGAAACGCTTTTTCACCCACTTGGAATTCTATGGGTCTCCTTTTCTGATATGCATAGGACTTTTGTCTGTCTCGTGCTGCCTTCATTCTCTGCTGGATAAGTCTCACTTGGTCGGTCATTTGTTCGATCATTTGTGGGCTTATAACCGCTGTCCCGCAGATGTCACTCCAACATAGAGGTGTTCGGCACTTTCTCCCATACAAAGCCTCGTGTGGTGCCATGCCGATGCTGGCGTGGTAGCTGTTGTATGAGAACTCTATTAGTGGTAGATTGTCAACCCATGATCCTTAGAAGTACATCACACAAGCCCTGAGCATGTCTTTCAATGTTTGAATTGTTCTTTCTGTCTGTCCATCCGTGGATGGGTGGAATGCCGTGCTGAAACGCAATTGGGTCTCGATTGCCTCCTTAAGCGCCTTCCAGAAGTGAGAGAGAAAGTTAGGGCCTCTGTCCGAAATTATCGAGGTTGGAACTCCATGATATCTCACTATGTTTTTAACATACGCGTCTGCTCTCTTCTCAATGTTCCACATATCCTTCATCGGGATGAACCGTTCCGTCTTGGTCGATCGGTCCATTACAACCCAAATCTGATTAAGTCCATTCTTTGATGTTGGCAGCATTGTCAAAAAATCCATGGAAATGGAATCCCACTTCCAAACTGGTACGTCCAAAGGCTGAACTAGGCCCCCCATTCTCTTGTGTTCAAACTTCACCTTATGCCATGTTAAACACCGGGCTACGAATTCTGCTACTTCCTTCTTCATGTTGGGCCACCAAAATGTCTTCTTCAAATCTTTGTAGAGTTTGTCGCCTCCAGGATGTAGTGAGTAGGGCGTGTTGTGCGCTTCACGCATCAATTTCTCCTTGGTTTTTGCGTACTTCTGCGGTACACACCATATTCCTTTGTAGCGTATGCTCCCATCCTCGTGAATCCGAAAGTCTCTGTCTTGTCCTACTGCAATATTTTTCTTGATTCTCTCCAGCTTAACATCTCCTGATTGATTATCCTTATTTCCTCAAAGACGTCTGGTACCGCTGTCATACTTCCAAGTAAGTTCTGTACTCCTCCTTGATCCACGAATTCGATCTCGAGCTTTCAAAATTCATGGCATAGCCATTCTGGAAATACTATCATTGCGTTCAAGGCATGGCTCGCCTTTCAACTCGATGCATCAGCAACTACGTTTGCCTTCCCTTCGTGGTACTGGATGCGCAAGTCGTAGTCCTTGATAATTTCTAGTCATCTACGTTGTCGGTTGTTCAGCTCCTTCTGCTTGAAGATGTACTTTAGGCTGCGGTGATCTGTGTAAAGCTTACAAACTGCTCCGTACAAATGATATCTCCATATCCTTAGCGTGACAACTATTGCTGCCATCTCCAAATCGTGAGTAGCATAGTTCTCCTTGTGGGGCTTTAGCCGCCTTGATGCATAGATATCGCCCTTCTTTCTTGCATAAGTACACATCCTAGCCCCTTCTTCGATGCATCGCTGTATACTTAAAACTCGCCTGAATCATTAGGTAGGGCCAATACTGGTGCTGTAGTTAGCTTTTCCTTCAGTGTCTGAAACGCTTCTTCACAACTTTCGTTCCATTGATATCTTACTGCCTTCTTCGTTAGTGCTGTTTGTGGCCTGGCAATCTTGGAAAAGTTCTTCTCAAAACGCCTGTAGTAGCCTGCTACGCCAAGGAAACTCCTTATCTCGGATACATTCCTCGATGTTGGCCAATCTTTAACTACTGAAATATTTCCCTAGTCCACTGGTATTCCTTCTTTTGAGATGATGTGACCAAGAAATGGTACACGGTCCAACCAAAACTCGCACTTTCACAGCTTAGCATACAACCGTTCTTGTCTCTGAGTCTGCAACACTTCTCTGAGATGTTCCTCGTGATCTTCCTCGCTCTTCGAGTACACAAGTATGTCATCAATAAAGACGTCAACGAATCGATCTGGAAATGGCCTCATTACTCGGGTCATCAGGTCTATGAACACTGCAGGTGCGTTGGTTAGACCAAATGGCATTACCGTGAACTCATAATGGACATATCTTGTTTTGAAGGCTGTCTTCGGAATATCCTGCTCGGCTACCCGAAGCTGATGGTACCCTGATCTCAAATCAATCTTGTAGAAGACACCGGCCCCCTGTAATTGATCGAAAAGATCGTCAATCCGGGGTAGAGGGTACTTGTTCTTGATGGTTGCAGTGTTTAAGTCACGGTAGTCAATGCATAGCCTTAAGCTTCCATCTTTCTTCTTCACAAAAAGTACAGGTGCTCCCCAGGGTAACACACATGGCCGGATTGTACGCCTTATACAGGAGTTCTTATAATTGATCCTTCAGCTCCTTCAGTTCTGCTGGTGCCATTCAGTACGGCGCCTTTGAGATCAGCGTGGTTCCTGGAGCTAAGTCCAAGGTAAAATCCAACTCTCTTCTTGGTGGCATTCATGGAATATCGTCTGGGAATACGTCAGGAAACTCCTTTACAACTGGTATCTCTTCTAGCACATTCTCCTTATTGACGTTTTCGATGTAACATAAGTAGGCATATTTCCCTTTCCTCACTTGGTTGACTATGGTCAATACTGACACTAGTCTAATACAAGGCTCCTTCGTGATTCCACGGTAAGAGATTCTTTCCCCGTTGGGTCCTCTTAACCGAACCTTCTGATCATAACAATCAATGACGGCTCGATATATACTAAGCCAATCCATCCCTAGGATGACATCTATGTCTCTAAGATCAAACTTAATGAAGTATGCAGGCAAGGTGCATGCTAGAATTTTCACTCCTACCCCTTCAAATACGGTGTCACATACTGCTATTTGGTTAGTGGGAATTGCTATTGGGATAAATTTCTTAGCACCCTTATTCAAACTCAATTTCTCAGCAAATGATGATGATATGAATGAGTATGATGCACCATAATCAAATAATATAAAATCTGGTTGCTCATGGATAAGGAAAGTACCCGTGACAACTCCATGAGCAGCATCAGCCTCCGCCTTGGTCATGACAGCAATCCTTTCCACATTTTCATTCTGAGCTCCATCTCCTCCAGCAACATCTACATTTTTGTTGTTGTTGTTGTTGTTGCCTCCATGACCAGCATTGTTGTTGAGGTTCTGAGCTCCATGATGTCCTGCATTCCCCTGGTTGTAGTTTGGCTGCCTTCCATAGCAATCTCCCTGGTTGTTGTGCTTTCTAGTGTTCCTGTTCCCGTATCCGATCTGCAGGATCGCAGGTTGCTGGTTCCCATACTGCTGGCAATTTCCCAGATAGTTGTTCTGAGTTTGCCTCTGTTAGTTTCCACCTTGGTTCCTTTGCTGGTTCCTGGCTGGTGGAGCTATACATTCATAGGCTCGATGCCCTCTCCTACCAAAGTTGTGGCATATGACTAGGTTCCCCATATAGTCAACTCCGGGGTGGTTTTGCTGGCATCTCTTGCAATTGTAGCGACGAACTGGCTGAGCTACCTGATTCTGCTGGTTTCCCTTGTTCTGATTGTTTTCTCCATTGTTGAGCTTGAACCTCTTGTTTCTTGCCGAATTGTTGCTACTGCATCCTGCCTCATCCACCTTGTGTTTCCCGCGAACCTCAGCCTAAATCTCTTGGATTTGCCACATGTCAGCTGCTCGCTCGTAGGCCTCGTGCAAGGTGTCGTAAGTTCTGCTGCGCATAATTTTCTGTAGCTGGAGGTGCAGACCTCAAATGAAATTTGCTACCTTGCTTTCTTCATCAGGTACCATGTTTTCCGCATAGGTGGACAACTCCACGAATTTCTCGAAATAGTCCGTCACTGAGCATTTTCCCTAATTTAGGTTTTGAAACTCGTTGTACATCCTAGTCCTGACATGGCTTGGATAGGACCTTGATCTCATAGCAGCCTTGAAAGCTTCCCAACCAAAGTTGGGTCGAGACAGTAGGACCTCATGGTTGGTTGTCCACCAATGGCCCGTCTTACCAGTCAAATGAAGGGCTGCACAGTTAACCTTTTGGTCTTTAGGGTATTGGACAGCCCTTAGTATCTTTTTAAAATTCGTGATCCAATCCTCCAGTTTAGTGGGGTCTTCCTTTTATGCAAATTCACGAGGGTTATGATCCGCTATCTTCTTGGACTAGCTTCGCTCTTCGCGCTCCTCATTTCTAGTAATGATTCAAGCCATTTGGGTGACCAGTTGTGCCATCTCTTGTTAGTTGTCTCCTCCAGCTGCCATTTGTCTTTGGTGAACTCTCCTGGTGCGGTATTGCAGGGGTCTATCAGTCATATCCCTACACTAACACCTATTATATTATTGTTTATTCTATCATGGGGTAATAATTTAGATGATTTATATCATGAAGTGTAATGTTCATACACTTTGCAAAAGATTCATATATATCATGAACTTCATACTCATATCCACTAAAATAGCATGGCTATCTCACATAATGATCAAATAACGTATAAAATTTCACACAAATTTTCATCAACTTATTTCCATTCTAGAGTCAAATCCCGAACTTTGTAATACTCATTCTCCATCGTGGGAGTAATATCCTCCCAAAGGCCAGTCATGTAAAAATGTAACAGTGTATCTCATAATTAGGCCAGTCAATCAACACGTGATAAGAACTGAAAATGTTTCTCCTGAAGAAAAGAGAGGACGCTGGTGGGTGGAACTTAATAAAAATATATACTACCCATAACCCCAAGCGGCTTGTAAAATATTAAAATTTCTTTTCCTATATTCATTTTAAATTACCCTACAGGTTTTAATTCCATTTTGGATTGCCTGCTCTGATACCACCTGTAACACCCCTCGTTTCCCGAGCCTTCCGTTCCGGACTGGAGAGCTCAGGAGGGTGCTAATCAAAATGAAGCAGCGGGAATCGAGAACAAAACATTCCATAGTTATATATTATAGACCATAATGTCTCCGAAAGTGAAATATTACATACTATTAAACAAGATGAGAATTGTCTAGGTGAATCATTTATTTATAACTAACTTAACTAGGTGAGTCCGCGATCCCTGATGCCGAGCTTCCTTCACCTAGATCTGCGGGGGAGAGAAACAAGACCGCAGTTTTTCCAAAGTCAGCACAAAATGCTGAGTAAGTAAACACCTAAACGTGTAAACAGGAAAGAGGCACATTATTTTCACTTTAAATAAAGAGAAATAATGTGGAAATAAACCAACTTGTTATTGCGAAAGCATAGATATAATTATTCTAACTCGTTACTTCGCATTCTCAAACCATTCCATAATTTCAAGCATCCATTACTTCCATTTCTCATATGAAAATCCACATTCGTTATTTAGTTGTAGCGGGGAACGAACCAGTCCAACATAGTATATCATAAGTAACCAACCATATTCTATGCATCCGAGACCTTAAGTGCCTGCACCACTTAAGACTTCTTGCGGCCAGAGAGGTGAGTACATGGAGCAGCCCGAGGCTAATTGCAACCGAGCAAAATATCACAACCACAGTATATATAAGAATCCGAATATAGTTCCACCGCAAAAATGTTTCCACTTTACGTTATTACGTGTTATTAATTCCATGTGATAGTTTCCAAAGAATCATTTAGAAAAGTATTTGAAATCTCAAGTCGAGCACGTACATCACAAATCACATTTTGAGACATAAAATCAGAAAATTATTTAGACACGAATGGAGGACGGGCACATTAGGCAAGGCATATTTACTCACCACAAGTAGCAAGACAATTAGCACGACAAAGCTTCTACGGATACACGTAACCCTCATCTACGAACTCGTCACCTACAGTTTAATATTCCTAAATTAATTACAAGTCCAACCGTGCAAGTATGCTAATGAAAAATGCTCTAATTCTTAACGAGTCTCATTTGAAATTACCCCCATTACCCCATTAATTACTAGCGTTCCATATTCATATAATAAACCGATGACGTAAACAATTGTATTTTTATCATAAAATCACTACTTATATAAATATTAAATTTTAAAATTATTAAGTAAGAAATTATATTTTAAACTTACACACTATCATAATTAGGAAATAATAATTTATTACACACCATATTTATTTGTCAGTGACTACAAAATTTAATTCAAACTAGTTTAATTATGGATAATCATTTATTAGAAAATATATATACTATTAAAGAATTAAATTCGTAAATGAAATTCAAAAAATGTTTATTCGAGATAAACAAGTGTTTAGTCACACATAATTATAAATTTATTTTGGAGAAATAATTCTTAGTATCTACACATAATAATCAAGCTTTATATATTTATAAATTAAGGAGTTAGTAATACATATTTTTCTAAAATAGCCTCTTAACTTATTTTATTTCATCAATATTAAACAAATAACATATTTTACTCAAAATACTAGTTTATAAGTTTTTGAAATATTTATTTAACAATTTATATTTTTATCTTGCCTACTTTTAGGAAAAACAACAATATTTTATACTAAAAAATTCCTTTATAATTTTTAAATAGTCAAATTTACTTTTACATAATTTAAACAATAAATAGAAATGTTTGGAAATAATTTTAATACAAAAATTGCATTTTTAATTTCATATGATATATGCTGTTTGTATAAACAACAAGTGGATCCTCCACGTTCTCATAAATGACAAGTATACACCCTCCACTAAAAATGAAGTTTCGACATGCTACACTTGTAACCCCCAACAATTCTGAAAATACAAAATTACCCCCCAAACATGAACACACGTATAACTCTCTCAACCCAACAACCGAATTTGATTTAGAGCTAACAAAATTAGATTTCGATGATCAATAATGAACTAGAGGATGATTAGGAGTTGCCCACACTAAAAATCGCAAAAAACGATCGAGATTTGGGTCCGGTGATTCCGCCGTCGTGGTGGTCGGCGGTGATGGTCGAATCCGGCGACTCCGGCGACTTCAACTTCAATTTTCACCGATTACAGCTTCCTCGGGCCTGTAGGAGTCGATTAGGATCGATTTGAGGGAGTGGTTAGCGCCGGATAGTTCGGGCCGAGCTTCTCATCGGCGTTAATGGTGTTTGCCGGCGGCGACGGTGGATTCTGGGTTGTCCTCTGCAGCGATTTTTGCTGCTTTTGATTGTTCTCTTGTCGAAACAGAGAGGAGGGGAGGGAGACGTGGTCCAAACGAGAGAAAGAGAGAGAGAGATTCAGGTGGTTATGGATGTGGTTTTTTCCATAGGGGAGGCAGCGGCGCAAGGCCGCTGCTGTTGCTGCTTCTGCGCTGGTGGAACAGAGAGGGGACAGAGAGAGACAAGGAGATGGGGAGATGGTGGTGGCTGTGCAGGTTGTGGTTTCCAATTGATTTTTTCTATATTTTATTTTATTTTATGTTACTTTTTTGTTATAATTATGCTATAATGTGATAGGAGTACCAATAGATAGAGAAATCTGGTGTGTCGGGCACACCATTACGCTAGGCATGTTATCACTTGGTGTAAAATAATAGAATGCTATGAACAAATGCTCAACAATGATATCGTGTTCTAGAAATGTGGAGTTAAGTGTCCCGACTATATATTGAACCCGAAAATTACCCAATCCGTTACTCGTAAATAAAATCAAATTTCTCGCATAAATTACCAATTTACCCTTCGTATTAAAACGGGGTATTACGAAAATAATTGTCTTCCATCATCAAATAGCACATAATCAAGCATAGGGGTTTAGGAGTCATATTAGAATCAAAAGCTCCCCCTAAGTTCATGCCGTATACTGCAGTGTATATTTCAAACATTTTAAAATAGTTTCAACGCGCTGAAACAGGCCTTTGAAACAAGCTGAACTTACAATGTCCCCCTTGATGAAAGACAAAACCACAATACTTTTAAGAACTGAGTCTCTTCAAAAAATATTCATTAGAGCATAGCAGACTAACCACGATGATAAACTGTAACAAAATGCCCAAACAATCCAACTTATTAAGCAGCAAGATCCAGCAAATCCTCTTGATCTAAACCAGATCTCTAAGCCAGCTAAAAATTTCCAAAAATAAACACTTAAAATTCTTCTTCCCCTCTATGAATTTCATCAGCAAAAGAATGACAAAATGCTGGATAGAAGTTTGGAAAACAAAGAAAAATGTTTTAAAAGCATAATTTTTCAAGACTTTGAAGAGGGATTCAAGGCCTTGAAAAAGATAGAGAGAAGAGGCAAGAATTAGGGGGTTGGGTCTCCATCTCCCTTTGGCTTTGCATCTTCTTCTCCACTGTCTTCGTCATCATCCTCATCATCTTTTTGTTCTTCTTCTCTAGCAGCTTCATTACCAGCATCACCAACCACCTCATCATAAAAAAGATCTGCCTTAGTCACTATCTCTGGAATGTTTGCCTTATTTTTCTTCTTCTTAAGATCTTTGATCAACATCCCTGATTTTGGACTCTCAACATCATCTTAATCCTGTTCATCACCACCCTGTTCTTGAAGCACTTGTTTCCCTGTGTCCACTAATCCTGATGCGTCATCTTAAATAGTATGCTCACTGAATAAGTCTTTGGTTGAAACAACCTTCTTTGATCCTTCTGCGGCCTGAGAGACTTCCTCTTCCACGTGGATCACATTGATACTTTTAAAGATGCTTTCAAACAAGTACCTTACTTTCTTCAACTCAGTGCCAAAGTCATGCAGATTTTCCTTGAACTCATCCTTATCCTTCTCCAGAACATTTGGTCTTTGAAATACCATAGAAAGGTCTTGAGATTGAGAGGGAAGGTTTGAAGGAGAGGTCAAGGCCCTGGGTTTTGGAAACTTCTTGGATTTCAGCTCATCTTCAGAAAAATCAGAGTATAACTTCCAAGTCCCCTCACTAGTTTTCATGATTCCAATCATTCAAAGGGTTTCTCATCAAGAATACCAAAATGAGAGGTAACAATTTCTTCTATGTCATTTGGAATCTCAAGGTGTTGAAAGAAAGCAGATAGGAGGTTTGCATAAGTCAAAGGGTTCTTTCTTTCCTTGGTCTGGGAATAAAGCATGTGTTTCATCACAATTGAAGGAAGATCAATCTCATAACCATGGATGATTAAGTACATCAAGTATAACACTCTGTCAGTTAGCAACTCTTTTGAATTTCCTTAGGCAATACACACCTCATCAAGATGGTAAACAAGACTTTGGCTTCAACAGTTAGCACATAGTGTGTAAACTGTTTAGTGGAGGTAGAGACATTGGGTAAAAATAATTCTTCCCTAGCCAGTTTCAAGGTTTCACTCTTGTGGGATAGTTGTCTGTGTTATAGCTCTTGGGACAACCTAAAACATTGGAAAATTATGAGTGATCTAACTCCATGTTAATACCAGCCACTTTGGATTGAATCACCAAACTTACAGTCTTGATTTTCTTCATGTTCAGATAGAAAAACCTAGTCAGCCTAGGGTAGACAACTTATGGAGGGTTTAAAACTTTCCAAAGAGAACTTTTCTTCAACCTCTTAATACACTCCAGATTCATGCTTTTCAAAATGTTAACACTAACCATGCTACAATGGGCTACTGGTCTAGAAGCAAAACCATCTAACCGCATTACTCTACCAACATTACTGACAAACCATTTGTTAGAGATGCCAAACTTCTTACTAGGTATTTTTTCTTCTCTGAATAGATCTGTAATTCTTTTCCAGTGTTTTTCTTCAGTTCTTCCTCTGTGGCTTTTCATTTTCCTTTGTCAGCTTTTGTAGGCTTCTTCTTCTTCACCTTCTTAGGACAAGCAATCTGTTCCTATTGCTGTTTCTCTGGAGCAGACTGATCTGTCTTCTTCTTCTTGCTAGAAGTTGGAGTCTGATCCTTCTTGATCTTATTATTTGGAGGATAAGGAGCCTTCTCTGCACTTGGGGTTATGGAACTGGAAAAATCACTAAGTGTTTGAACCTCTTCCTCAGTAGTCTTCCTCTTCTTATCAAAAACATTCTTTGATCCTCCAACCATCTTGATCTTATCAGAAGTTCTTCTCGTGCTCATTAGGGTTAGAAGAGAGAGGAATAATTGATACGAGAAAGGGAGAGAAGGAAAGAGATAAATACTGAAGAGTTTGAGTTTGAAAAGAAAACATAATATTTCCATATCTTTTAAGATGTCAAGAATTAGTTAAATTCAAAATTTTGTGTGTGTGTGACGTGGGAAAGGAAATAATTTTGAAAAGAAGATAATTTTATAAGTAAAAGGAATATTGAGAAATTATCTATAGAGATAGCACCCAACATTGAAAGCTCCAGTATATTGACTAAACAAACACACTTATTTTCAAGGCTTTGAAAAGTATTTCAAGGCCTTAAAAAGCTATACAGCAGATAAAATTAAGGCTTTGAAACTATTTTCAAGTATTTGAAAATCAATTCAAAACTTTGAACCACATTATACTTACCTGATACTTCCCCTAAACCAATGCTTCGTTATTTAGCATGCCTGATTCTAGTCTCAGGGCTGAGAATTTATCTTCTGGCAGTGGGTTTAGTGAAGATATTTGCCGATTGCATGTTTGTAGACACTAATTCAAAGTAACATGACCTTTCTCAGCATGATCTCTGATGAAATGGTGTGTAACATCTATGTGTTTGGTTCTTGAGTGCTGAACTGGACTCTTTGTAATTGATATTGCACTGGTGTTGTCACATTTGATAGGTATATCTCTGAAATCAAATCCAAGGTCTCTCATTTGCTGAGCTATCAATAAAAATTGTGAAAAGCAAGCTCCAGCTGCTATGTATTCAACTTCTGCTGTTGATAAGGCTACTAAGTTTTGCTTCTTTGAATGCCAGCTAATCAGGGATGTTCCAAGAAATTGGCAGCACCCTGATGTGCTTTTTCTATCAAATTTATAACCCGCAAATTCAACATTTGAATAGCCACACAAAGAGAAATTATATTGTTTAGGATACCAAATCCCTAGTCTTTGGTACCATTGAGATATTTGAAAATTATTTTGACAGCAACCAAGTGTGATTCTTTAGGATCAGCTTGAAATCTAGCACACATACAAACACAAAACATGATATCTGGTCTACTTCCAGTGAGATATAGCAATGATCCAAGAATTTCTCCATACTCTTTCACATTCACACTCTTACCAGTTTGATCCTTGTCTAGGGACAATGTAGAGCTCATAGGGGTTTTTGCTACCTTGGACTGAGACATATTGTATTTGTTTAGCAAGTCCTTGGTATACTTGTTTTGATGCAGAAAGATTCTTTTCTTCATCTGATGTATATGAAGTCCAAGAAAGAAGTTGAGCTCTCCCATCAAACTCATCTCAAATTCCTTGCTCATAAGACTTGAGAAAACCTTGCAAAGAGAGTCATTATTAGCACCAATAGAATATCATCAACATATACTTGAACTACTAAAATATCTCTCTCACGAGTTTTTATGAAAAGGGATTTATCCACTAATTCTCTTTTGAAATCATTTTGAAGTAGAAACTTTGAAAGTCTTTCATACCAAGCCCTTGGAGCATGTTTCAAACCATAAAGAGCTTTGTCAAGTTTATAAAAATAATTTGAAAACTCATCATTTTCAAAACTAGGAGGTTGAGTAACATAGACTTCTTGCAAATATCCATTCAGAAAGGCACATTTTACATCCATTTGAAAAAGTTTCATATTTTAATGATATGCAAATGCAAGTAACATTGTATTTGCTTCTAACCTTGAAACAGGAGCAAATGTCTCCTCATAATCAATACCTTTTTCCTGGTTGTAGCCTTAGTGTACAAGTATTGCTTTGTTTCATATTACCTTACCATTCTCATCTAACTTGTTTCTGAAAACCCATCTGGTACCAATGACAGACTGATCTTGAGGTGGAGGAACCACATTCCAAACTTTGCTTCTCTCAAATTCATTGAGTTAACATTGCATTGCAATGATCCGGTCTGCTTCTTGTAATGCTTATTTCAAATTCTTAGGCTCCATAAGAGAGACAAAAGCATTGAAAGCACATATGTTCTTCAATTGTGATCTTGTCTGTGTACCAGTGGATGGATCAGATATGATGTTGTCAACTAGATGAGATGAAAGATATCTGAATCTCTTCCTTGGTGTCCATGGTTGAGGTCTCCAGGAAGCTTCTCAGTTATTTGAGAACTTAAAGTGGTGGCTGGTTAACTTTGATTATCTTGATGTTCTTTTTCAAGGCTTTGAGACTCATTTTCAAGTCCTTGAAAATTCATTCTGTTCTCTTGCATGCTATTCTTGGAACTATTTGAAGGGTCAGCTTAATCTTCTGACTCATGCTTGTTTAAATTCAAGACAGGAAAACTTTCACTCAAAGAACCATCATAGCTTTCATAAAAAATAACATGAATACTTTCTTCAAAAAGCTTGGTTCTCTTATTATAAACTCTATAAGCTTTGCTAGTCAGTGAATAACCAAGAAAGATACATTTATCACTTCTGGCATCAAACTTACCAAGATTGTCCTTACCATTGTTGTGAACATAACAAGTGCAGCAAAAAGGTTTGAAGTAAGAGACATTTGGCTTTCTTCCTTTGAAAAGCTCATAAGGAGTCTTCTTCAGGATAGGCCTAAGCAAGCACCTGTTAAGTAAATAGCTAGCAGTGTTCACAACTTCTGCCCAAAGGATTTTGGTAATTTGTTCTCTAGAAGCACTTTCCTTGACATGTCTTCAAGAGTCCCGTTCTTTATTTCAACAACACAATTTTGTTGAGGAGTTCTAGGAGCAGAGAAGTTATTCCTTCTATCATGGTCCTTCTTTTTAAATTTCTTAGTTTTCGTGTGATGAAAGTCTTTGATTAAGTGTCCTACGTCACCACACTCAAAACAATTCATTACTTTAGATTAATTTCCATGAGAAGAGGACTTACATTTGTAGTCCTTGATACTTGTAGATATGAATTTTTCTCTGCTGAAGTCTTTGTTTCCAAAGTTCTTTTTTGTTTTGAGAATACTTGTCAAGGCTTTGGAAATGAGATTAAAAGGATCTTCTTCATCATCTTCTTCTTTGTCAAGGCTTTGAGGTTTTTCAGTATCTTTAGCCTTGAGTGCCAGATTCTTGACACTCTCTGGTAATTCTTCATCATCTTTACTCATAGAGATCTCATGTGTGAGTAGCTTTCCCTGTTAATCATCTAATTGGAGGGAGGATAGATCTTGAGCTTCTTCAATGGCTGCGGTATTTGGTTCCCATTTGGCTTCTTCCAAGGACTTTAAGTTGTTGACAATGTCAGTGAACCTCTTGAACATATGTTTTATGGATTCATCTCCATTCATTTTAAATATTTCATAGTGTCTAAAGAATATGTTGATCATGGTCTTCTTCACTTGGTTGGTTCCTTTAAAAGTCACCACCAGTTTTCCCATATTTCCTTCGCAGTATTGCATGTTGATTGATAACTCTATATTAGAGTTATATTTCTTCTGCGTTTGTGTACCGTTTGTGTAGTTTCCGGGTTGAATATATTAAAAATACACTATGAACTTGAGGAAATTGGATAAGTGTAGCTTTGAGTGTTAAATTGTTAATCTGGGCGTTTTTCACATTATTTACATTTATTTTGTCACTTTTGATCGCACGGGGTGTTTTCGTGTTGTGTTGGACAGAAAACAGTGCTCACGGATCAAGAGGAGGAGGAAAACGAATGCGGAAGCTTGGGAGAGAAAGAAATCGGAAGAAAAGAGGACAAAGATGGAAAAAGGGGGTCAAAGTGTCATTTTAGAAAGTTTGGATAATGACACTTAACACCCCCAATGAAGAGTAGAAGAGAAGACTTAGAAAAATTGAGCGGAAGAAAAAAGAAGAAAACCCACTGAAGTGTAGGATCAAAAGTTGATCCTAGGATCAATAGCAGATCGTAGGATCACAATATGTGATCGCACGATCAGTTGGGCGAAGTTGGTAGAGAAAAAAAGAAAACTCACTGGAATGTAGGATCAAAAGTTGATCCTACGATCAACAGCAGATCGCAGGATCAGGATAAGGTGATCGTGCGATCTGAAGGCAGGATCAGCGCACTCACGACAAAAAGGAGGGGAGAAGATTGAAGAACGCACGAAGGAGAAAGAGAAGAGAGAGACGAACGAAGACGAAGACAGAGCTTCACCATTGAAGCTTCTTTGCGTTTGATTTCTTCTACCTTTCTTAGTCAATTTTAATGGAGAAACTCATGAGTATTGCTTATTTTACTATGAGTAGCTAAACACTTTTGCTAGGCATCTCGATTTGAGAGCCTAGGGTTCATGTAAACGATGAATATTTTCTGGATTTGATCTTTGCTTCATGATTTCTCGATTTCTTCTTTTGAATCAATTCTAGTTTCTTGTTTATGTTAGTAATCCTAATTGAGTGACACGATTAGGAGATAAACTAGGGTTCAAGAACTCGGGTTTCACTCAATAGCTGATTCATGCTTAAAGTTAGCTTATTTTAATTCAATTGTTCATGTACTGTGCTTAATACTCAGTGTTAATGGAGTAGCTAACTGGAAACACTGCTTAGTTAGTGAATGCACGATAGTGATTCTAACTAACTAGGATGAGACTTGAACATCAATCCCGTATCACTGAGACTGAGAAGAGACGTGTTAGGATTGGCCAAGTGTGGGTAGATTCGGTAGGTGAGATTCGACTGTTTCGTGCAACGCTGGACCGACATGATCCGTTGTCGTGCATGTCGTTAGCCTACTAGAATGGACCGGTAGACACATGAGACCGATAGGAGATTGTAGTCTACCGTGAAGTAGAATGACTTGAGACCAATAGGAGATAGTCAGCGCTGTTACCCGGCTTAGTTAGAATATAGTTAACGTGTTGCTCAGATAATTCGGAAATCGTTTACAACCCTAGGTGATCAGCGAGATTGCCTAGTCCTCTCCATTAATTGATTAAGAATTCTTCTTAATTCCAGTTTATTATTTATTTCTGACTTTATTACAGCCACTTGTTTGGGGGTGGCAACACCACAAATCATCATTTTTTACTCTAGTTACCTAGTGAACTACTCTAAATTAATAAGTATAAACTTGTTGCGAGATTGTCCTCGAGGGTTCGACAACCCGGAGTCCTAACAATACTCCACTCTTACTACTTGACCGTACGCTTGCGTAATACGCGCTAGTAATCCGCGTCAAGTTTTTGGCGCCGTTGCCTGGGACAACGGTTAACAAGTCTTTAATTAACAATTAGTTTAGTTTACTTTTTATTTTTGTTTTGTTCACTATCTGTTACCTCACGGGTTTTCTAGTGCTGTGATCTCAGGTAACGATGGCAGAGGGCGAAGAGCCGAGTAGCCCCACCCGAGAACAGATGGAAGCCAGGTTAGTTGAGGCTGAAAAATTACTACATGCAGCAATGGCTAGGCAGCACTCAAAACCATATAACAAGTCTGGGAAAGCGATCATCCATGCATTTGAGGCGAACCTAAAAGGAACTGAGCCAGCTATTGTGGTGCCACCAATTCAGGCAGAAAATTTCTGCCTCATGTTTTCCACAATTCAGTTCATACAAGAGAGGGGAACCTACTCTGGCAAAAATGATGAAGATCCTCATGCATTCATTGGAAAATTTCAGAACACGTGCCAGGTAATACGCTACAAGGGGGTCACTGCTTAATCACTTAAACTGTTGTTATTCCCTCATTGCCTCACCGGAGCTGCTAAAGATTGCTGGATTATTTTCCTTCCAACTCAATCACAACGTGGGAAGATTGTGTCTCTCAGTTTATGTGCGAATTCTTTCCAATATCACGTATGATTCAGCTGCAGAACGAGATATGGAATTTTAGGAAAAAGCAGAATGAATCACTAGTCACAGCATGGGAGTGCCTCACTTTCTTGTTGCGTAAATGCCCCAATCATGGCATTGACAGAGCTCATATCATTCAGGTATTCTATAATGGGCTTGACAAGGCTGATAAAAATAAGGTCGATTTGGAAGCTAGAGGTAGCTTCTTATTCAAATGCGATGTGGAGGGTTCATATGAGTTGATAAGACGTGTGGTTGAGCAAGAGGAGAGCTTGGATTCTGAGTGCCAGCATCAAGAACCGATGAAGCATAGCTCCTTGGCATATAGCATGGTTCAGGTGAATGCGGTGGAGGTAGTGCATGAAGTAGCTAGTCAAGTGATGCATCAGCAGCAGCCAGTACCACCTTCAGTTGACCGAGTTGACCGGGATAATAAAGGTAATGACTCAGCACATGAAGGACATGTCCACACATGTCAGCTCTTTGGCAATTTCACTTCAGGTGGCTCAAGCAGAAATAAAAGATCTGAAAGAGAAAATCGAACAAAGAGCACCAAGCAACATTGTTCATGCTTCTGAGGAGCAAGCTCAAGCCATCACAACTCGAAGTGGTATTGCACTTGAGGATCCACCATATCCGAGTCATGCCAGAGCTACAGCATCAAAGGCTAAGGAGCATGAGGTCTTCGATTATGAGAAGACACCTGTCATGATCCCCCAATCAAAGGGCATGATTCACCAGGATGCAGAGAAATCTACTGAGGTACTACTTCCATCTTCTTCTTCTTCTCCAGAACTACCATTTCCATTACGTACTAGGAAGAAGAAGGACGATTCTGAGGAATACAGGCGCTTTCTAAACGTATTTTCAAAACTTCACATTAATATTCCGTTGATTGGGGCACTTCAAAAGATGCCAAAATATGCAAGGTTTATTAAAGATGCAGTCCTTGGTAAGAAAGCGGTGGATGAATTTCAGAGAGTGAACTTAAATGAACAGGTTAGTTCATGTGTTTTGCATGGACTACCTAAGAAAAAGAAGGATCCAGGTAGTTTTGTCATTGAAGCTACCTTGGGTGACGCCTACACGGGAAGGGCTCTATGTGATCTGGGAGCGAGCGTGCATTTGATGCCGTTGTCGGTATTCAAAAAGCTAAGTGTGGGGGAGCCTCCAAGAACTTGTATCACTCTCCAATTTGCAGACAAATCATCCAAGAGAACCTGTGGGATGATACAGGATGTCCTTGTGAGGGTTGGCAGCCTGATAATTCCTGCCAATTTTGTCATATTGGATATGCCAGCAGGAGATGTGCCTATCATTTTGGGCAGACCGTTCTTGGCGACAGGTCGTACTCTCATTGACGTAGAGAATGGGGAGCTGATTATGAGAGTCAATGATGACATGGAGACTTTTCGAGTCTTCAAATCGACTCCCCAATACTTGTGGGAGTATCAGCCAGGGGTTCCATTTTATGTGCCAATGAAGCGCCAAATCCCAGAGTTTTCGCAAGGGGATCCACCTGATTATTGGGAAAGGAACAAGCCATCTGCTGTGCAAGCAAGAAGCAGTGCTTCAAATTCAGCACAGGAAAGCTAAGCTGGAAGCGGCACGATGTGCCAGACCACCCTCGTGAGGTGGCAGAGGTAACATGGTCGGGCCGTCGACCTTAAATTACAAAGCGCTGCTTGGGAGGCAACCCATGTAGAGTAGGATGTTTTCTGGTTTTATTTATTTATGAGTTCTCTGTATTTGACTATGAGGGGTGAGAGAAAGTGGACTTATTTTTCCAATCAGTGTGCAGGGACACAGGTACAGAAGACGCACCGGATTCCCCTTCTTGATGTACGTGCTAGAGACTGCACGGAATTGGGGAAAGAAAAATCCCACAGGATTATGCATAAAAGAATAGAGAATTGCTCGAGGTCGAGGAGCGATTCCAATATGTTGGGTGCCACACGCATGAAATGGCTACAATTTATATCTTAGCCGCACATCGGAATCCGGGCGCGTAGAGACTTCTCCGGAAATTGTCAACAGTCCACAAGACCCCTTCTTGTTGCAATTTCGCGGCAAGCCCATGTAGGTTCGGGCACTTAGGTACCTCTAACACTCTTTTTCAAGTCTACGTTTTTGAGCGATGAATGTTGCAATCCACCGCCTACACATTTAAGCGATGAGTCCTCCTTCATTATCTCTAAATTCGTTGAGGACAACGAAACGCTTAAGTGTGGGGGGGTTTTTATCTATGTTCACTAGCCATGTCTTTGTTTCCATCGCCTTGTTACATATAGTTATGTGTTCATATTGTGTTGGTTTGTGGTAGGATTGTGTATTTTATGCATTATGTTAGAACTTTTACATTATTGAGTCCCCTACCCAAAACTTGTGTTTAATCGAGTTGGCCAAAAGCATATAGAGTTAGGAAAAAAAATTAAAAAAAATTAAATTTTAAAAATCATAAAAATTTTAAATTTTTGAGAAAGGGCAATCGAAGAGAGTGAATGTGGAGAGGGCTTAATGATAAAATTCCTTAGGAGTATGAAAATCTGAGGTGAGGTAGACGCAAGAATCTGGAGTAGGAAGACTTATAGGGCTAATGCACATTAGAACTGCGAGTAGCTGCCTCTTAGACTGGTTATCCAACTAGCGCTACACCACCGTCACTTAGGTAGTCGTCAACCCTCCTCGTAGTGGCAACGGAACAGCTGTGCGAGTGATGTTTATGGGGGCCTCACGTCCCGTCTCCATCTCCTAGGTCCACTAGTTACCCCTATTGATCCGTTTACCCCTTTTATTCACAGCCTCTAGCCTAGGAAGCCTTTCTTTGTGACTTTCATCACTTGTTAGAATGGTCCTTTCCTATGCGTCATGATAGAGGGAGTTGAGTTAGGGAGGTTCGATGAGGGTGAGATGATTTGATACATCTTACTTGGATTCTCTTACATGTCGTCTTTTGAGGGGATGTGAGGGTGAGTTAGAGACGGTAGCACACTTTGGTGTGGCGGTGAATCGTGTCCTTACACCACGATCACAGTGGAGTGGCGTAGTGCGTGATATTCTTCCGCATGTCATGGGGTGGGGGTTGGTTGATCTTATAGGAGGCCGTGCTTATGCTTTATTTATATTCTCTATATCTTAGGTGATGAGGAGGATCGGTTGGAAAAGCACGTTTACACATTGACTAATGGGTTCGTGATTTGCTTTGCATCAAGTGTGGGGGTGTCGACATCTATGTTATTACATCACTAATTTGACACATTCCACCCCCATGTTATCTAATTTTAACATTTGATCTCCTCGGATATTACTATCGTATTGTCGGCTCCATGTGCATAATGTTATTGTGTGAAAAAAAAGTAAAATAGAAAGTGAAAGTAAAAGTGAAAGGGAATAAAGGAGCAAGCTTGAAATTGAAGACCGGGGAGATTAGCTATTGTTCGAGATCACTTCTTCACATTTGTGGCCGCGAGAACGGCGTTGCACCAAGATTGAGGGAATGAGGGCCGGAGTAGTGAGATTCGGTGTGGTTCCTTGGATTTTGGTGAGGGAGTGTGACAATCGGGTTTTGTGAGTTATATCATGACGTCTAGGACTACGCTTCTAAATATCCTATCCTACCCGTCCTAAACCGTCAGCAATTTAACCCGTGGATAAATAGCTCGGAAGGTAAGTGCTAGGGATACGTTTGATGAGTGTGCGGAAGCAACATATTTTGTGTTCGTGCCCGTTCTGTCTAACGAAACTGGCCGCAAGTTCTACCGATCACCAAAGTTATAGAACTTCCTAGGGAATATGAGAGCCTTATGAATTGCCGGTTTACTTTTGAGATTGCCCAATCTCTAAATAAAAAGAAAAAAAAATTGGTGTTGTTTCAATTTTTGCATTGTTTGATAATCGAGTTGCATTGTATGGTCATGTAGATTTCATGGGTTTGTGTGTTGTTTGTGTCACATGGCTAGTGAAGTTAAATGCAATTCGGTGGATTGAAATTCATAGTGTGAGAAATGTTTTTTGATTTTGTTCGGGATGCGCAAAAAGGTGGTGTGGGGGGATTTGATAACTCTATATTAGAGTTAAATTTCTTCTGCGTTTGTGTACCGTTTTGTGTAGTTGCCGGGTTGAATATATTAGAAATACACTATGAACTTGAGGAAATTGGATAAGTGTAGATTTGAGTGTTAAATTGTTAATCTGGGCGTTTTTCACATTATTTACATTTATTTTGTCACTTTTGATCGCACGGGGTGTTTTCGTGTTGTGTTGGACAGAAAACAGTGCTCACGGATCAAGAGGACGAGGAAAACGAACTTCGGAACATATGCGGAAGCTTGGGAGAGAAAGAAATTGGAAGAAAAGAGGAAAAAGATGGAAAAAGGGGGTCAAAGTGTCATTTTAGAAAGTTTGGATAATGACACTTAACACCCCCAATGAAGAGTAGAAGAGAAGACTTAGAAAAATTGAGCAGAAGAAAAAAGAAGAAAACCCACTGAAGTGTAGGATCAAAAGTTGATCCTAGGATCAAACGCAGATCGCAGGATCACAATATGTGATCGCACGATCAGTTGGGCGAAGTTGGTAGAGAAAAAAAGAAAACTCACTGGAATGTAGGATCAAAAGTTGATCCTACGATCAACAGCAGATCGCACGATCAGGATAAGGTGATCGTGCGATCTGAAGGCAGGATCAGCGCACTCACGACAAAAAGAAGGGGAGAAGATTGAAGAACGCACGAAGGAGAAAGAGAAGAGAGAGACGAACGAAGACGAAGACAGAGCTTCACCATTGAAGCTTCTTTGCGTTTGATTTCTTCTACCTTTCTTAGTCAATTTTAATGGAGAAACTCATGAGTATTGCTTATTTTACTATGAGTAGCTAAACACTTTTGCTAGGCATCTCGATTTGAGAGCCTAGGGTTCATGTAAACGATGAATATTTTCTGGATTTGATCTTTGCTTCATGATTTCTCGATTTCTTCTTTTGAATCAATTCTAGTTTCTTGTTTATGTTAGTAATCCTAATTGAGTGACACGATTAGGAGATAAACTAGGGTTCAAGAACTCGGGTTTCACTCAATAGCTGATTCATGCTTAAAGTTAGCTTATTTTAATTCAATTGTTCATGTACTGTGCTTAATACTCAGTGTTAATGGAGTAGCTAACTGGAAACACTGCTTAGTTAGTGAATGCATGATAGTGATTCTAACTAACTAGGATGAGACTTGAACATCAATCCCGTATCACTGAGACTGAGAAGAGACGTGTTAGGATTGGCCAAGTGTGGGTAGATTCGGTAGGTGAGATTCGACTGTTTCGTGCAACGCTGGACCGACATGATCCGTTGTCGTGCATGTCGTTAGCCTACTAGAACGGACCGGTAGACACATGAGACCGATAGGAGATTGTAGTCTACCGTGAAGTAGAATGACTTGAGACCGATAGGAGATAGTCAGCGCTGTTACCCGGCTTAGTTAGAATATAGTTAACGTGTTGCTCAGATAATTCGGAAATCGTTTACAACCCTAGGTGATCAGTGATAACGCCCAATTAGGGGTTATCTTTTAGCCTGATTTCACGAGTATTTGTGTCGGAAATAGCGGTTTTTGCCGGAAAATGCCTTAGAATGCCTCGGGAATCTAGAATGAGACGTTTATTTGTACTTCCTGGATTTCTGCTTATTTATTGCTATATTTGGATATGATCGCGGGTTTTCGTTCGTGTTGCCTTTTCAAGAACAGGTTCGGGAGGTGCATCGAGAAGCGTGCTGGGACCAAGCCGGGACCGTCTCGGGAAACATGCACAAGACCGGGACAAGACGGGAACACGGGAAAGCAGGAGAACACCAGGGGAGTCAAACCGGGAGCGTCAGGCAGAAGAGTGGGACCCAGGGGACCCAACCAAGCCCACCAAAGGACCAAGCAGGGCCCCCATTTTCCCCCCTGCCTGCGTATATACGCAAGGCTGCGTATATACGCAGGCCTGCGTAGGGAGGGAGATGGGGAGGTGGAGAGATGGCCCTGGTTGCGTATATACGCAACCCTGCGTATATACGCAGCCAGTTTGACTTTTTGGTCAAAGACGGTGGACCGATGGCAGATTTCGTAATTTCGGGCGCACGCGTTTTGGGGAAAACAACACTATTTAAAGACTCGTCCAGACTTGTTTTGAGGACACAACACAATTCTCAGCACAACTGAAGGGCAAGTCAGAGCATTCACGGAGAGCACAAAAGCGCGATTCGAGATTCGAAGACTTAGTTTGATTTCGTTCTCTCTCTTTATATTCAGAAACTGCGGTTTGTATTATGTCTAGTCGTAGCTAAACTTCTTACCTAGGTTCTCGGTGAACCTAGGGTTTCGTATCCAGATTTTATGACTACTTCGTTTATGGATTCATGATTGTTATCTTAATTCAGCAAGTTATATCTGTTATTCTGGTTTTGAATATTATCGTATATTCATGAAAGGATTGATCACCCAGGATTGCTATAGACCCGAGCTTGTAGGTGAAAATGTCAAGTTAGGGTTAGGAAGAAAAACCAGGATTTAGTACCTTACCCTGATAGACCGACCAGAGAAAGGGAGATAGGGCTAGCATCGAAAAACGTGAGACCAACTGTTAGAGAATTTGACCCGGGCCATTCGGACAGGTTAGAAACCCTAACAGGATTAGACAGAGAGTGCAAATTTAGGCAGCTTAACAAGAACCCGAAAGTCTGCAGGATCGGGATTACGTGTGGAATCTGAAAAGTCACTGCACAACTGGTACGTTGCACAGATATCGAAACTGCTGAGTGTTTTCATAAACGAACGTAAAACTGAAATATGTAGAAACCCTAGGGGATCCTGGAGCCTAGTTTTCATCTATTATCGTAACAACCGATTCAACTTATTTCAGAAAACGTCACAAAAAACATTTACGTTTACGTTTTTAATTTCTGTTTTTAGTTTAGTCACTGCAATCACAACCTACTCCTCCTTGTTACTACACTCGGTTAACCGAAACTGACAACGTGAGTAAACCCGAAATAGTCCTCGTGGGAACGATCACCCGAGTCTAATTGCACCCGGTATTACAAGATTCGTGTTGGAATAGATGCCCTAGAGGCAATCTAGTTTAGTATGAATTTGTAATTGGCTAGAAATTCATTTATTATTTATTGGATATTTAATATAATGAAGTCCTTAGATTTACAATTGTGTTGTTTATCTTAAATATCCCTAGTCAAGTATAATGATTAAATGGGACAATCATCTATAGACTAGTATGGGGTTGGATTGATATGGAGATATCACGATCCAACACATAGGTGTGCATTACGGAATGTTGCACTGGATTGACCCATTACCGAGAAGGCTACATACACGTTATGTTGAGTCACAAGTGCTTCTCGGGTACAATGGTATTGTCATCCTTAGACTTGAAGTCACTAGATATTCTAGTTGTGGATCATTGTGATCTTGGTAGCGTTAAACGCTACACCGTAACTGGGTAGTTATAAAGGCGTGTACTGGATACAATGAGAAGCAAGCTTAGAGATCGTAGTGGACGTAGAGAGGATTTGCCCCTCCCACATAACGGGAGCAAATATCCAAGGCCACTCGAGGATAGTGCTTATAGAATGTCTGGCCAGACTCAAATAAATCAATATATGGGATATTGATGTTATTTGCACGAATAAGGCTATTCCATGGATCGAGAAACTAGGGATTGGATATACGAGTGTGACTTGTATGTCTCGTGTCCAATCCGGATATGGAGGCAAAGGGATGAGACAATTACTTGTACAAGGTTGTCTAGATGACTATTCTATTAGTTGGCTAGAATGGATGTTTTGCTAGAAACCGCTCCATATTAGCAAAGAGTTGCTACCAACTAGATAGAACCTATGGGGTCACACGCTATATAGAGTTGTACTAGATTATGCAATTAATTAATTGGATTAATTAATTAGAAGGATCACTTTGCAAACCCTTGCAAACTTAGTAGGGACTAATTTGCAAGGAAGGGACTAAATTGAATTCTAGTAGGACTAGAATAAGTCCTTTAGGTAGTTGACAAGGAGTTGTTGGACTATATAAAGGACCCTCCTCCTTCCTTCCCTAAACACTTATGCTCTAAGAGAGAACATAACAAGAGTAGGAGAGAACAAAGGAGAGAGAGAGCAAGCCACAAGAGGGACGCCGCCCCCTTGCCGCCGCCCCTTGTCCCGACGCCACAAAGGGTGCCGAACCCCTTTGGTGTCTCGTTTTGCGTGATTTCTTCACCCTCCTTTCAATCCGGGCTAGCACCAAGGTGATTGGAGATCTAGGAACAACTCTAGGCGTGGATCAACTATAGAGAACGTGACACTATTCGCGTTTGAAGTCATCAAGGAGAACCCAAAGGTGTGTTTATGATTTCTTACCTTCACTATCGTTATGCATCTAGACTTGTGATCCTTGGAGGGTTTTGCATGGTTATTTGTTTGATTATGCTTCCGTTTGCGCGATCCATGAATCAAAACCCTACAGTGGTATCAGAGCCACAGGTCATAGAGCATAAACGTAGTTTATGTGTTACATTCTTGTTGTTTTACACCTTAATTTGTTGTTTATCGCGTAAAACAAGACAAATCAAGCATTGGATGCAATTTGTCAAAGAATTAATCATAACAAGACCCAATTATTGCATTGGATGCATGAATTGGTGAGTTTGAGAAATTTTAGGATCATAGATCTAGGGTTTGGGCATCCTTGGGGAAGAAGGAGTTCTCCCACAACAAGGAAACAACCAAACTTGGGCTCCAAGCAAGGAGGTTGTTTTGGAAACAACCTCCATAAGGAGGTTCGGCCCCCTAGGGAGCCGCCCCCCATGCTTGCCGCCCAAGCTTGGCGCCCTAAGGGGCCGGGCGGCCCTAACCCGCGGGCCTAGCTTGCGGGTTTTGGGCCGGGCCGGCCCTAGGGCTTTATGGTTCACTTATTTGGGCCCGGGCAATTGGATTGTTGGGCCCATGGACCGTTTTAACCCTAGAAATCCTAAAATCAATTAAAATTGACCAAGCGCGTTAAAATTGGATTTTAACTGTTTATGTGCAAATCGCATGGTGATTGGATATGGCCTTAGGATGTGGTTTGATGTGGATGTTTAATTTTGTGGTTTGGTTTTACGGCCTGCGAGCCGATCAATTAATTGTAATAATTAATTAGGGTTTTATGGCCTGCGTGCCATTTTTTTTCTCAACTTGTGAGATTTATTTTATTTAGTATAGATATTAGCTAGTGCTGGATAAAGTAGATTGTTAGCCAAGATTGGAGAAAAGAAGCCCAAAGCCAAAGGAGCCACAAAAGATGGAGCATGGAGCATGGAGCATTCCACATGACTATGAAGGATGGACCAAAAGATCAAGACGCATGGAGATGTGTGTTTGTTTAGGGTTCATAGATAATTCCATTGGCTTGGAATTATCTTAGTCTAGAAAAGGCCATATCCACATCACGTTTAATTTCTGTTTTGTGGTTGTTTATTTATTGTCTTATTATTTGTGTGGTTGGTGTATGGTTGATGCATGCAATTAGGATAATAAGATAATTAGACAACCCGGATCTATTATTTGGAGTTGTGCCCAAACTCAAATAGATAGATTAGTTGATATTGATCAACAAAATAATTAAAATTGAAGAAAAATCCCTCAAATTTTAAAATATTGTGTTCTTGCCTTCTCGTTATTTAAACACTCATTATCATCATTATTTATCAAGTTCGTGCGTGCCAAAGCATGGCGACTTGGTTCATAATGATGGAATGCGATGGCACGTAACAATGTGCAATTGTTTAGATAAGAGGTTGAGCACAACTAGGCTATTAATTTGATTAAGAAACCTAGAGGCAATCAATTGGGATTATCCATATGGATGGATAAATAAGGAGTTATTTGCCCGATTGAACCAAGAGTTGCATATGGGATGCAATTGGAATTGTTCCTACCTAAGAAGTAATCGAATTATGGGTGACTTGCCAAAGCAAGCTCATAAGGAGATGAAAAAGATGGATCTTGGCCCACTAGAAAATATAAGGATATTTTCCGCATTAATATCTTGAGGGTTATTAATCCGTAAAAAAATAGTGGGAGCTATATTTAATAAACTAGCCATTATTAAATATAGTCAAAAATTCACAAATACTAAAACTTGCGTATTTTCCTTTTGTAGAATTCCAAATGGCAAACAACTCATCGAGTTCACAACATTCCCTACGATCTGTCCTTGAGAAGGACAAGCTCTCAGGAACCAACTTTCTCGATTGGTACAGAAACTTGAGAATTGTTCTCAAGCAAGAAAAGAAGGTGTACGCAATAGAGGAGCAAGTTCCAGAAGGTCCAGACAATCAGACACCTGCTGCCTTAAAGGCGTATCAAAAGCATGTTGATGATGCTAATGATGCGGCCTGCCTAATGCTTTGCACCATGACCTCTGAGCTTCAGAAGCAACATGAGAACATGAATGCTGTCGATATGATCGAACATCTAAAGCAGCTCTTCCAAGAGCAGGCGAGGGTAGAGAGGTATGAAGTCTCAAAGGCACTGTTCAAATGTCATCTGGCAGAAGGGAACCCGGTGGGACCCCATGTACTCCGAATGATCGGGTACTTGGAGAATCTCGCCCGGCTTGGGTTCCCGGTCGGCCAAGAGTTGGCAACGGATCTCGTGTTGCAATCGTTGCCCGAGAGTTATGGACAGTTCATTATGAACTATAACATGAACGAGATCGTTAAGCCACTGCCAGATTTGCTCAACATGTTGAGGACGGCTGAACAGAGCATCAACAAGGGTAAGGGCAAGGCCATAATGATGGTGCATAAAGGAAAGGGTAAAAAGTTTGCCTCTTCCTTCAAGGGCAAAAGCAAGACAGTTGCTAAGTCCAAGGAACAAGCCCTTAAGCCTGTTGGTGGGATTGCCAAGGTCGTGACTAAGGGTGAATGTCACTACTGTAGTCAACCTGGACACTGGAAGAGGAACTGCCCAAAATATTTGGAGGACAAACGGCTTGGAATAGTGATTCCACCACCACCAGGTATTTTTGTTGTAGATGTCAATTTAACTGTCTCTACATCATGGGTATTAGATACTGGATGTGGATCTCATATTTGTCGAAATATGCAGGATCTAAAGAGAAGTAAAAGATTGGCTAAAGGGGAGGTAGATCTGCGCGTTGGGAATGGAGCAAAGGTTGCTGCGTTGGCCATAGGCGTTTGCGAGCTATCTCTGCCTTCAGGATTAGTTTTAGAATTAAATAATTGCTATTTTGTCCCTGCTATGAGCAGAAACATTATTTCTATTTCTTGTTTGGACAAGGAAGGTTTTATTATTTCAATAAAGAACAATTGTTGTTCCTTTTATTTGAATAATATTCACTATTTTAGTGCACAATTATTTAATGGACTTTATGTCCTTGATCTAAGTAATCCTGTCTACAACATTAATACCAAGCGGATTAAAATAAATGATTTAAATCCCGCTTATTTATGGCATTGTCGTTTAGGCCACATAAATGAGAAACGTGTATCTAGACTCCATAAGGATGGATTGCTAGACTCATTTGATTTTGAATCATATGAGACATGTGAAGCTTGTTTATTGGGAAAAATGACAAAGTCCCCTTTCAATAAGAAAGGTGAGAGGACTAGTGAGCAATTGGCGCTCATACATACTGATGTGTGTGGGCCATTTGCCACGCCTGCCAGGGGTGGTTATGTCTACTTCATTACGTTTACTGATGATTACAGTAGATATGGATTTGTGTACCTTATGAGGGCAAAATCCGAATCCTTTGAAGTGTTCAAGGAATTCAAGAATGAAGTAGAGAAGCAACTTGGCAAAAGTATCAAGGCTCTACGATCGGATCGTGGAGGAGAATACTTGAGCCAAGAGTTTGACGACTATCTTAGAGAGTGTGGGATCGTGTCCCAACTCACTCCACCCGGAACGCCACAATGGAATGGCGTGTCCGAGAGGAGGAATCGAACCCTATTGGATATGGTTCGGTCTATGATGTGTCAAACCGATCTTCCATTATCATTTTGGGGCTACGCTCTATTAAGTGCAGCTTTTACCATTAACCGTGTTCCATCTAAATCAGTCATGAAGACACCATATGAGATGTGGAGTGGGAGGCGTCCCACACTGTCGTTCATGAGGATTTGGGGCTGCGATGTCTATGTAAAACGTTTACAATCAGACAAGCTAGGGCCTAAATCGGATAAGTGTAAATTTGTGGGGTACCCTAAGGAAACTAAGGGATACTATTTCTACAATCCAATCGAGAACAAAGTGTTTGTTGCTCGGACCGGCGTGTTTCTAGAAAGAGAGTTTGTCTCTAAAGAAGCAAGTGGGAGGAATGTAGAACTTGAAGAAGTTCAAGAACCACAAATCACAGAACCGATTATGGAACATGAACAGGAATCACAAGCAGTTGTGGATCCACCTGTTCAGGTAACACAAGAGCTTCGTAGATCTAGTAGAGTGCGCCAGGAACCCGAGAGGTATGGACTTCTCGTAACTGATTCCGGTGACACGATGCTCATAGATGATGAGCCTACTACCTATGAGGAGGCCATGAATGGCCCAGACTCGCAGAAGTGGCTTGAGGCCATGAGATCCGAGATGGAATCCATGTATACCAACAAAGTATGGACTTTGGTGGAACCACCTGACGGGGCGCGACCCATAGGGTGCAAGTGGGTCTTCAAGAAGAAGATCGACATGGATGGTAATGTGATTACCTATAAGGGCCGATTGGTGGCTAAAGGATTCAGACAGATTCATGGTATTGAATATGATGAAACCTTTTCACCAGTCGCTATGACCAAATCCATCCGAATCCTACTTGCGATTGCAGCATACTACGACTATGAGATTTGGCAGATGGATGTCAAAACAGCATTCCTTTATGGGAATCTCCTCGAGGACGTGTATATGATACAGCCGGAGGGTTTTGAGGATCCAAAGCAAGCCAACAAAGTCTGTAAGCTGCAACGATCCATTTATGGATTGAAGCAAGCTTCTAGGAGTTGGAATCGACGTTTTGATGAAGTGGTCAAAGAGTTTGGCTTCATCAGAAACGAAGATGAGTCTTGTGTCTACAAGAAGGTTAGTGGGAGCTCTGTAGCTTTTCTGGTCTTGTATGTGGATGACATACTACTCATTGGAAACGACATTCCCATGCTACAATCTGTGAAAGATTGGCTAGGAAAGTGTTTCTCAATGAAAGACTTAGGGGAAGCAGCCTATATACTCGGTATAAAGATCTATAGAGATAGATCTAAGAGGTTGCTAGGCCTAAGTCAAAGTACATATATTGACAAGGTGTTGAAACGGTTCAACATGCAAGATTCCAAGAAGGGATTCTTGCCCATGTCACATGGAATCACTCTTTCAAAGAGTGGTTGTCCTTCCAATGAGATTGAGAAGGAACGCATGAGTAGGATTCCCTATGCCTCGGCCATAGGATCCATCA
This sequence comes from Linanthus parryae, assembly GCA_023055425.1. Classification (NCBI taxonomy): domain Eukaryota; kingdom Viridiplantae; phylum Streptophyta; class Magnoliopsida; order Ericales; family Polemoniaceae; genus Linanthus; species Linanthus parryae. The sequence continues at coordinate 62,894,284 of JALGPY010000001.1, read as the reverse complement.
TGTACGCCATGTTATGTACTAGACCAGATGTGTCATATGCCTTGAGTATGACAAGCAGATACCAATCCAATCCGGGTGAGAGTCACTGGATTGCTGTCAAGAATATCCTAAAGTACTTGAGAAGAACTAAGGATGCCTTCTTGATGTTTGGCGGTGAGGAAGAGTTGCGTGTAAGGGGTTACACGGATGCAAGCTTCCAAACCGATAGAGATGACTTTAGATCACAGTCGGGATATGTGTTTTGCCTGAATGGAGCAGCGGTGAGCTGGAAGAGTTCCAAGCAAGAGACGGTAGCTGATTCTACAACAGAGGCTGAGTACATTGCTGCAAATGGCGCAGCAAAGGAGGCTGTTTGGATCAGAAAGTTTGTTTCTGAACTTGGTGTGGTCCCTAGCATTGCGGATCCAGTGGAGTTGTTCTGTGACAACACTGGGGCGATCGCGCAATCAAAGGAACCCAGATCGCACCAGAAGTCCAAGCACGTGCTCAGGAAGTTTCATCTGATTCGAGATATTATCGATAGAGGAGACGTTCGGATATGCAAGATTCCTACAGATGATAATCTGTCAGACCCGCTTACAAAGCCTCTCACGCAGTGGAAGCATGAAGGGCACACTAGGAGTATGGGCATACGAGATGCGCCAGATTGGCTCTAGTGCAAGTGGGAGACTGTTGGAATAGATGCCCTAGAGGCAATCTAGTTTAGTATGAATTTGTAATTGGCTAGAAATTCATTTATTATTTATTGGATATTTAATATAATGAAGTCCTTAGATTTACAATTGTGTTGTTTATCTTAAATATCCCTAGTCAAGTATAATGATTAAATGGGACAATCATCTATAGACTAGTATGGGGTTGGATTGATATGGAGATATCACGATCCAACACATAGGTGTGCATTACGGAATGTTGCACTGGATTGACCCATTACCGAGAAGGCTACATACACGTTATGTTGAGTCACAAGTGCTTCTCGGGTACAATGGTATTGTCATCCTTAGACTTGAAGTCACTAGATATTCTAGTTGTGGATCATTGTGATCTTGGTAGCGTTAAACGCTACACCGTAACTGGGTAGTTATAAAGGCGTGTACTGGATACAATGAGAAGCAAGCTTAGAGATCGTAGTGGACGTAGAGAGGATTTGCCCCTCCCACATAACGGGAGCAAATATCCAAGGCCACTCGAGGATAGTGCTTATAGAATGTCTGGCCAGACTCAAATAAATCAATATATGGGATATTGATGTTATTTGCACGAATAAGGCTATTCCATGGATCGAGAAACTAGGGATTGGATATACGAGTGTGACTTGTATGTCTCGTGTCCAATCCGGATATGGAGGCAAAGGGATGAGACAATTACTTGTACAAGGTTGTCTAGATGACTATTCTATTAGTTGGCTAGAATGGATGTTTTGCTAGAAACCGCTCCATATTAGCAAAGAGTTGCTACCAACTAGATAGAACCTATGGGGTCACACGCTATATAGAGTTGTACTAGATTATGCAATTAATTAATTGGATTAATTAATTAGAAGGATCACTTTGCAAACCCTTGCAAACTTAGTAGGGACTAATTTGCAAGGAAGGGACTAAATTGAATTCTAGTAGGACTAGAATAAGTCCTTTAGGTAGTTGACAAGGAGTTGTTGGACTATATAAAGGACCCTCCTCCTTCCTTCCCTAAACACTTATGCTCTAAGAGAGAACATAACAAGAGTAGGAGAGAACAAAGGAGAGAGAGAGCAAGCCACAAGAGGGACGCCGCCCCCTTGCCGCCGCCCCTTGTCCCGACGCCACAAAGGGTGCCGAACCCCTTTGGTGTCTCGTTTTGCGTGATTTCTTCACCCTCCTTTCAATCCGGGCTAGCACCAAGGTGATTGGAGATCTAGGAACAACTCTAGGCGTGGATCAACTATAGAGAACGTGACACTATTCGCGTTTGAAGTCATCAAGGAGAACCCAAAGGTGTGTTTATGATTTCTTACCTTCACTATCGTTATGCATCTAGACTTGTGATCCTTGGAGGGTTTTGCATGGTTATTTGTTTGATTATGCTTCCGTTTGCGCGATCCATGAATCAAAACCCTACAATTCGTACACTTGCGACAGCACGTTAGTTTGCGCATCAATCAGCGAGATTGCCTAGTCCTCTCCATTAATTGATTAAGAATTCTTCTTAATTCCAGTTTATTATTTATTTCTGACTTTATTACAGCCACTTGTTTGGGGGTGGCAACACCACAAATCATCATTTTTTACTCTAGTTACCTAGTGAACTACTCTAAATTAATAAGTATAAACTTGTTGCGAGATTGTCCTCGAGGGTTCGACAACCCGGAGTCTTAACAATACTCCACTCTTACTACTTGACCGTACACTTGCGTAATACGCGCTAGTAACCCGCGTCATTGATATCCTGTTGAAATCATCTGCATTCAAAACACAATTCAAGAGATTCATAGCTCTGTAATTCTTAGAAAGCTATTCAAATTCAAAAGTAGAGAGATAGAGCTTTCATGTTTGGGAGTTCTAATCTCATCCTTTTCTGTGTAGAAAATGTTAGGACCATTCTGGGTAATAGACCAGAGTTCAATGTCTTGATCAATGATAAACATTTTCATTAAGGCTTTCCAGTGTACAAAATTCTTTCCAGATAACAGAGGAGGCCTATTAGCAAATCCTCCCTGTGAGAAACCACCATCACCTACAATAATCATGAGCACACGATTGTTAGATCTGTAAAGTGATACATGCTCTGATACTAGTTGAAAGTTGTATGTAGGTATGCAAATACAGGATCAAATACTCTATAAGGGGGGAGAGGTTGAATAGAGTACGTTAACTTTTTCCAAAAATGTGGTTTTAAAACAAAGATTAAAGAGCTAGAAGTATTTCAACGCCTTGAACTCAGTTTCAAGCCTTTGAAATCAAAACAGACAGAGAAAAAGTAACTGGTAGTTTTCAAAGCCTTGAAAATCCTTTCAAGGCTTTGAACAAAAACTTGTTTGAAACAGTTAATAAGACAAGTGAAGAACCTAAATGTAAAGGAAAGGAACACAATGATTTGTTACGCAGTTCGGTCCCAAGTGACCTACTCTCCGCTTGAGGGATCTAATCCCTCTAGGATTTCAACAAATCAGAAGCTAAATTCTTGATATCAAGCCAAGAGAATTGACTTACTCTTGCTACAGCTTGTGGTTCTCTCTAACCTATCTAGTACATTCTCTATCTAACCGATTCAATAAGAATCTCTTGCTGCTCCTCTTGAACAACACAACGAGATCAAGTGATAAATAAATATAACAAGATTATATAGAAATAATGCTCAGATGAAGAACATTGTAACACCGTTGAAGCATTTAAGCTTGAAGTAATCTTCTGGAACTTGGATTGGATGATTTGATCTTCTTTAGTGATGCTTGTCAATCCTTGAGAGTTATTTTAATCTTTTTAAATCTCTGCGCTCCGTAACCTCTCTCAAAAGTATTGTTGTAGTTTTTTTTCCTGCTGATTTGAATTTCAGAATACATAGCAACCTTCAAACATAAATCCCTAAAAATATGCAGCATAGTTTTGACTCTAAGCAGCTTGATTCCAACGGCTAGTTATTTTCTTTTCAGACTTGATTTTGATATGATCATTCATCGGCAAGCTTAAGGAATGTCCAGACAACCTTCTTTAACAATAGCACTGAATCTGCAAACATTGATTTCCACTTATGCATCTCTGCAAATAAGGAAACATACTAAACCTGCATACAAGGAATTAGTTAACAGTTCCTGCAAAATAACTTAGGCAAATAATGAGTTCAAGGCATGTTAAATCATATAATTAATTTGTCTTCTATCATCTAATATAGTATGATCAAGTACAGGGGTTTAGAGAAGCATATGAGTAATAACTCCCCCCCAGTTCATGCTCTTTAGATTCAAGTCCTTGAAACCAGTTTCAAGCCTTTGAAACATACTGTGAAATTACATTTTATATAAGAATTTCTCAATTGTAGCTAGGGTTTGAAGCCGTTTTGGCAATTTATGAATTTATGCTTAAACTGAATTGATGATGAATTGTTTTGCTATGTTTAATTCTTGTTCTTAATCCATCTTTGTGTTGTTTGGCCCTCAATATGAAGATTATGGCTAATACGTTTGTGAAAGCAATGAATTACCTAATATTTGAATTAAGAAAAGAGATATAGGTTAGAGGAATCAACGAAGTTGGATATGAACTTTGAGTAGATTATATGTTCGAAATTCGTCAAATAACGAGTGAGTGGAAGCCGTTTGTGTATCATAGACATAGTTTTGCTAGTGAAAGCAGTAAATACCCTTCCTCTTTTGGCAAACCGAACCATCGTATGTGTTTCAAAATGTATTTCATTAACGGTATTCACCAAGTGATCCTAGAGAAATCCAGATACTCGTCTCTCATTGTAATATCACTTTTTCATAATTTCTTTGTTAATTACTTCCTTAGTAAGTTACACAAACTCAAAGATTTGACCACATGAGTTAATTGTCATAATTAAGTCATTTGATGTCCTCATGTGGAGTCCTACTGTGGAGTCGATCAGTACATTGATGTTTGGCAGAGGGAATTCGTCTTTGAGGGAGAACCGATTTAAATCTCTAAAATCCACGCAGATCCGCAACTGCCCATTCTTCTTGATTAAGAGGACGATGTTGGCAAGCCACGTCAGATGGTGTGCCGGATTGCTGAATTTTTCCTTCAGTAGATTTTCCATTTATTCTTTGAATTTGACTTCTAGCTCCGGTTGGAAATTTCTCGAGTTCTGCTTGATTGGCATGACCAGCTCGTTGACATTGAGTTGATGCATGGTGACACTAGTGTCTAGTCTTGGCATATATTCGTAATCGCATGCAAACACGTCTCGGTATTCTTTCAAGATTTCTAACAGTGATTTTCTTTCTCCTTCTCGCAGATCGGCAACTATCAGAACTGACCTTTTGATCTCTTCATCATCGCAAAAGAACACTTCTCGCATGTCTTGCTTCTATTTCCTAGGATTATATTCAAAACATTCTGGCATGGCGCGTAGGTCTTCTTCTATAGTCATGTCGCATCTGGTTTCAGCTCCACTTGTGGCCGTGTCGGAGCTTTTGTTTCCGGGATCATTCTCGTGGGTCAAGGATGTCCCTGCGCACCTTCAGATGCAATAGGAGTTCTTCCCGTTTCAATAGAAGCCAACCACCTCGCTTTCCTCAGTGTGTTCTACGGACCTCTTCAGGGTGTAAATACGCTTTTTATGGGGATGTTGCGTTGGGTGCGGATCCTCCTCTTTTTTTTGCAACAACAACATGCTTGTCGTGGATTGGTCCTTAACGTCATCCCACTTTGGTAAGGGAGTCGGCCTAAGGGGCTTTGCGGTTGCTTTCTCCTTAAGCTCGTTACACCATACTGATTCAGTGAGATGCTCATCATCCAAGTTGAAAGGGTTAACTGAGTAAGGGATATTCATCACATATCCTTTCCAAATCGCCATCAACATATGATGGGTAGTGGAAGGCACTGTGTTAAACCGGTGAATCCAGGCCCAGGTGATGATCATGTGGTAATTTGTGCAAGCCTCAATCACGTGGAACTTGGCAAACCAGGATATCTTTCCAATCTGCAACCCCTATCGGGTGAACCCGACGGTCATCTTGGAAACGTTACCGAATCCCATAAACGTAGAGGGTTTCTTACTATCTCCGCACTAGGGATTACAATAAGTTTGTCGGTGCCGGTCGGGATGACGTTCACCGCAGCACCTCCATCGACAAGGCCCTCTGGAATTCCGCACCATCGATCACAGCGGTTACGTAAAAAGGACAGAAATACCGCGCGATTGACGTGGTGTCCCTTTTGGAGAACGAGATTAGCCTTGATGGTCATCTTGATTCTTTTATGCCTTCACCATTGGAATTAACCAATTCTTCTTCGAAATCTTCAGTGATCAATAGTATGGCTTTCGTCCTCCCCCATGCAATCCTTGGATAAGTACATCACGTCAAAGAACGTCTTGAACTTTCTCATGTTGACTAGGCGCAATGCTGGCATGTCTTCGGTGTCCAAGTCAAATTCCTCGTACTCTCCACATTATTAACCTCGGCGGGCTCATCATCGTCTTCTTCCGCGATAGTTATCATGGCAACCTCTTTCCCTTCGGCAGTCCCGCTTTCGTGCGCATGTAGATGGTCCTTCAAGATGTCCTTCTCGGGTTCTTTGATGTAAAGCTCTTGGTCTTTCATATTTTTGTTAACGAGGTATCTCAGCTTTCTTTACTTTGTGGTTGGATGTCAGATCTCACCATGGCATTCACACCACGTGGGATCTTTCTCCTGTTGGCAGCTCTTGTAATTTGGGGAGAATACCATCCCTCATCCATGCTTTGTAGAGTTTCACAACTTCTGACAAAGGGCACGGAATGGGAGGGAAGGGTTTATAAGCCCCCCCCCCCTCTGAGAGGGATCTTCTTCCAGGGAATCAAAAATTTTGACAATGTGAGTTAACCTCTCTTGAACATATCTTTGATGGATTCATCTCTATTCATTTTGAAACAGTTCAGAATGTCTAAGAAATATGTTGATCCTTGTCTACTTCACTTGGCTGGTTCCTTTTAAATTCATCACCTGTTTGTCCCATATTTCTTTAGAAGTCTTGCATGTGAATATCTTGTTTAACTCATCCGCATTTAAAGCTCAATATAAGAGATTCATAGCTCTGTAATTCTTAAAAACCTACACTAATTCAAAATTAGAGAGAAAGCTTTCAGGTATGGGAGTTCTAATCCCATCCTTTCCTATTTAGAACATGTGTGGACCATTCTTGACAATGGACCAAAGTTCAATGTCCTGATCAATGACAAACATTTTCATTAAGGCTTTCTATTGTACAAAATTGTCTCCACAGAAAAGAGGAGGCCTGTTAGCACCTCTTCCCTGTATCAAACCACCATCACCAACAATACTCATGAGCACAAGATTGTTAGATATGTACAGTGATAGAGGCTCTGATATCAATTGAAATTTGTATATAGGTAAGAAAATACATGATCAAATACTCTATAAGATGGGGGGGTGAATAGAGTATGGCTACTTTTGCCAAAAGTGTGGTTTTAAAACAAATAATGAAGAGCTAGAAGTATTTCTAGGCCTTGAACTCAGTTTCAAGCCATTGAAATCAAAACAGACATAGAAAAATTAACTGACGGTTTTCAAGGCCTTGAAAAGCCTTTCAAAGCTTTGAACAGAAGCCTGTTTTGAAACAGTTAACAAGACAAGTAAAGAACTGATATGTAAAGGCAAGGAACACAATGATTTGTTATGGAGTTTGGTCCCAAGTGACCTACTCTCCGCCCGAGGGATTTAATCCCTCTAGGATTTCAACAACTTCTTATTAATCAAAATCTAAGCTCTAGATCTCAAGCCAAGGGAATTGCCTTACTCTTGTTATAGCTTGTGCTTCACTCTAACCTATCTAGTACCTGCTCTAGCTAACTGATTAAATAAGAATATCTTGTTGTTCCTCTTGAACAACACAACGAGATCAAATGATAAATAAATATAACAAGATGATATACAAATAATGCTCAGATGAAGAACAGTGTAACACAGTGAAGCAGTTAAGCTTGAAGTGTTCTTATGGAAATTGGAGTGGATGATTTGATCTTCTACAGTCATGCTTGTCAATCTTTGAGAGTTGTTTGAATCTCTGTAACTCGCTTTGCGTCGAAATCTCTCTCAAAAGTCTTGTTGTAGTTTTTTATCCTGCTGATTTTGAATTGCAAAATAAATAGCAACCTTCAAACAGAAAACCCTAAATTAATGCAGCATATCTTTAACTCTCAAAATCTTGATTCCAAAGGCTAGTTGCTTGATTTTCTGACTTTATTTTGATGTGATATTTCATCTGCAAGCTTAAGGAATGTTTAGAAAACCTTCCTTAACAATATCATTGAATCTGCAGACATTGATTGCCACTTATGCATCTCTGCAAATAAGGAAACTTACTAAACGTGCATATATATAATTAATTAACAGTTCCTGCAAAATAACTTAGGAAAATAATGAGATCAAGTCATCTTAAATCATAGAATTAATTTGTCTTTAATCATCTAATACAGTATGATCAAGTACAATGGTTTAGAGAAGCATATGAGTAATAACTTTAGTTTTAAGGCCTTAAAACTAGTTTCAAGCCTTTGAAACAGACTATGAGCTTACAGTTTATATCGGAATTTCTTCATTGTAGCTAGGGTTTGAAGCCATTTTGGTGAACTATGAATTTGATTCATGTTTTGCTTAAACTTAATTGATGATGAATTGTTTTGCTATGTTTAATTCTTGTTCTTAATCCATCTTTGTGTTGTTTGGCCATTAATATGAAGATTATAGGTAAAGTGTTTGTGAAAGAAACGAATTATAGGTATTACGTTTGTGAAAGCAACAAATTATAGGTAATACATGTCAAGATTTTACCACTAACTAGTTCATCGACGTAAAACTCCACTTCCTTGTGCATCGTGTCGTGGAAAAGGGCCATCATCTCCCTTTGGTAGGTTGCACCTGCGGTCTTCAGTATGAATGGTATAACTCTATAATGGAATACCCCTACCGGGGTGATGAATGAAGTTTTCTCTGCGTCTCCAGGATCCATCTTGATATGATTTTAGCAGTTGAAACCATCCACAAGATCAAAATTTGTTGTCCTACTGAGGATTCGATCAGTACATCGATGTTTGGCAGAGGGAAGTCGTCTTTGAGGAAAAACCGATTTAATTATCTGAAATCCACGCTGATCCGAAATTGCCCATTCTTCTTGATTAAGAGGACGATGTTGGCAAGCTATGTCGGATGGTGTGCCGGCTAGATGAATTTTGCCTTCAGTAGCTTTTCCATTTCTTCTTTGAATTTGACTTCTAGCTCCGGTTGGAAATTTCTCGTGTTCTGCTTCATTGGCATGACCTGCTCATTGATTTAATGCATGGTGACTGTGTTGTCTAGTCCTGGCATATATTCATAATCCCATGCGAACACGTCTCGTTATTCTTTCAAATTATGAATTTGATTCACGTTTTGCTTAAACTTAATTGATGATGAATTTTTTTGCTATGTTTAATTCTTGTTCTTAATTCATCTTTGTGTTGTTTGGCCATCTGTATGAGGATTATAGGTAATATGTATGTGAAGGCAATGAATTACCCAAATAGTTGAATTGAGCAAATGGTTATAGGTTAGAGGAATCAATGAAGTTGGCTATGAACTTTGAGTAGATTATATGTTCATGATGAAATTCCTCAAATCACGAGTGAGTGGAAGCCATTTGTGTATCATAGACATAGATTTTCTAGTGAAAGCCGTAAATACCCTTCCTCGTTTGGAAAACTGAATCATCGTCTATGTTTTAATAAGTAATTCATTAACGATATTCACCTAGTGATCCTAGAGAAATCCCGATACTCGTCTCTCATTGTAATATCACTTTTTTCATAATTTCTTTGTTAATTACTTACTTAGTTACACAAACTCAAAGATTGCCCACATAGAGTTAAATTTCCTAATTAAGTCATTTGATGTCCTAATGTGAAGTCCTACTGTGGAGTCGATCAGTACATCGCTATTTGGCCGAGGGAAGTCGTATTTGAGGCAGAACCTATTTAAATCTCTGAAATCAACACAGATCCGCAACTACCCATTCTTCTTGATTAAGAGGACGATGTTGGCAAGACACGTCGGATGGTGTGCCAGATTGATGAATTTTTCCTTCAGTAGCTTTTCCATTTCTTCTTTGAATTTGACATCTAGCTCCGTTCGGAAATTCCTCGTGTTCTTCTTGATTGACATGACTTGCTCATTGAGCTGATGCACGGTAACTCTGGTTTCTAGTCCTGGCATATCTTCGTAATCCCATGCGAACATGTCTCGTTATTCTTTCAAGAGTTTTAACAATGCTTTTCTGTCACCTTCTCGCAGATCGTCTACTATCAGAATAGACCTTTCGAACTCTTCATGTGGGCACAAGAACGCTACTCGCATGTCTTTCTTCTGTGGCTTAGGATTATCTTCAAAACATTCTGGCATGGCTGGTGAGTCTTCTTCTATAGCCATCTCGCATCTGGTTTCATCTCCGCTTGTGACCGTGTGGGAGCTTTTGTTCCCGGGGTCATTCTCGTGGGTTAAGGATTTCCCCGCGTACCTTCAGATGCGATAGGTTTTCTTCCCTTTTTACAGAATCCAACCACCTCGCCTTCCTCAGTGTGTTTCACAGATCTCTTCAGGAAGTAAATACGCTTTTTGTGGGGATGTTTCATCGGGCACGGATCCTCCTCAGTCTATTCTTGCAACAGTAACAGGCCTGTTGGGGATTGGTCCTTAACGTCATACCAATTTGGTAGGGGAGTCGACCTAAGGGGCTTTGAGATTTCTTTCTCTTTAAGCTCGTTCCACCATACTAATTCAGTGAGATGCTCGTCATCCAAGTTGAAAGGGTTAACCGAGGATGGGATATTCACCACATTTTGTTTCCAAGTCGCCATCATCATCTGATGGACGGTGGAAGGCACTGTGTTAAACTGTTGAATCCAGGCTAGGCTGATGATCATGTGGTAATTTGTGCCGGCCTCAATCACGTGGAACTTGGCAAAACGGGATATCTTTCCAATCTACAACCCCAATCGGGTAAACCTGGCGGCCATCATGGAATCATTGCTGAATCCCATCAACGGATAGGGTTTCTTACTATCTTTGAACTAGGGATTGCAACAAGTTAGAGGGTGTTAGTCGGGATGACGTTCACCGCAGCATCTCCATCGAAAAAGGGCCTATGGAATTCCACACCATTGATCACTGCAGTTACGTAAAGTGGATAGAAATATCGCGTTTTGGACGCGTTGTACCCTTCAGAGAACGAGATTAGCGTGGATGGTGATCTTGCTTCTTTTATGACTTCACCATTGGACTTGACCTGGTCTTCTCCGAAATCTTCAGCTATCCAGCGTATGGCTTTCTTCTGCTTCACCATGCAATCCTAGGAGAAGTACATCGCGTTGAAGAACGTCTTGAACTTGCTCATGTTGACTAGGCGCGATGCTCGCATGTCTTCGGTGTCGAATTCGAAGTCCTCGTACTCTCCACATGATTAACCTCGACGGGCTCTTCATCGTCTTCCTCCGCGATATTTATCATCGCAAACTCTTTCCCCTGGGAACTCCCGCTGTCATGCGTAGGTAGACGATCCTTCAGGATGTCCTCGGGTTCTTTGATGTACAAATCTTGGTCATTCATCTTCTTGTTAATGAGGTATCTCAGCTTTCTTCACTCTATGGTTGGATGCGAGATCTCACCATGGCATTCATAACTTTTCTCCTATCGTCGGCTCTTGTAATTTGGGGAGAATACATCCATGATTTTTACAGTTTCACTATTTCTCACACAAGGAACGAAAGGGGAGGGAGTGGTTTATAACCCCCCCCCCCTATGGAACTTCGGTGCTCGTGATAAACCATGGAATTCTGTGTCGCGTCCTCTCTTGACGTTGAACCTTCTTCCTTTGAATTCCGACGCAGTTGATGAGTATTGCTTTACTTTCTCCTCCATTATTAGTTCGATGTTTTGTGTGCAGTCGAACAGCTTGGAGAAGGTAGGCATTTGGTGGTTCATCAACATTTCCTTTACTTGAGTAGCATTCCCTGCAAACAAATTTCTACGAAGCACTGTTTTGCGACCTCTTCCGAGCATTGGAGTGATTTTGCTCTAAAACACTTGATAAAAACCATCTTCATCACGTCTCTGTTTCATTTAAGAATGATGGATGATAGTGACATGTTCTTCGACCTGGAAGAATTTGGCGTAGAACCTCCTCACCATGTCTTCCCAGGTTCCTACAAATCCAGACTCGAGCTTGCTGCACCACTTGTTCGCCACGGGTCCCAGGGACTTGGAGAATTCGCAAAGCCGCATGTTCCTGTCGCCTTGGTATGTTCCCAAAAGGTCGACGAAGCGCATGATGTGCTCCTGCGCATTTTCTTCGACCTTGTCAAACTTCTCCCACTTTGGTGGCTTGTATTATAGTGGATTGGGCAGCAGCTAGACCTCCGTTGTGATCAGAGGGGAACACTCTATGCTGAGTAGAGAATTGCTAGTTCCGCCATTGTTCGCCATGAAGTCTTCTAATCACTGCTCCAGGAAGCGAAGGATGTCGTATTAGAAGAGGGGCCCATGGGTTGCACCTGCGATAAAGGCACTCTTGGCTGTAAGCGGTGCGCACCTGCATACGCATTCGACGTCCCATACGTAGGAGCCGGGAATTTCTGGCCTCCTGCGGGTAGTGACACACAGACAGGCTATACTCCATGTGTTATTGGTGGAGGTAGTGGCAGACTAACGGTATGGGAAGAGTGTGAGGGGGATCCAGCGGGAAAGCGGATCATTATTGCTCCGTCCGTTATCTGCGGTGAAAACGCTTGTGTCTGTGGAAATAGACCACCATAGGGGATGCAGGCTTGCAACGCAAAAGCAACATGGGCTGCTGATGAGCTCGTCGTCATGTGTGCCGCCTGCGACCACTGATTCTGCGTTGGGGTTTGCATATGTTCCATATGGGCTGTCTTATTCTGGATCATGGCTGCCTGTTTATTGACAGTGGCGCTGAGCCTCTCGATCAAGTTGTTCACAGCCGTCGGGTCGGTGCTTTCGGATTGAGAGAAGCGGTTCTGGTTGGCCTGGTTCTCTGGGGACTCCGGTGGTGGTGACTGATTCCTTCCGTCGTTAACTCCATGGGGAATAGGAGGAACATCTTGGAATCTTTGGCAACAGGAAACTAGATGAATTGTCTGATTTTTTTACGCCGAGTTCACCAATATAGACGAGGGCTTGATCTAGGCAATTCCTCCGTGTTCTTGCAAGTAGAATGAAAAAACAAACAACACTTGGTTAACATGTTCGGGAACCAGAGATGAGAGCCGGTTTGGGGTAAGAGTAAGGCAACACATATTATCCAGAGGTGAGACAATGATGGTTGGGCTGAGTGTGGTAGCTGGAGCTATGTCTTTCTATCGTATGTTGTGTGTTCTCCGTTCGTTGTGTATGGAACATATCCTTTATATACAGGCCATTAGACGAACGTAGGCGAGCACACACTATGGTAATGGAACCTCTCGTGGCCTTAACGTCCGCCTAGTTGAGCGGATCGCGGCCCGTATATCTAGGGATTGTGGTCCATGACATCCGGGACGTGATAGTCTCTTCGCATGTCTCTGGATAACATACGAGGGTCGCATGCGAGATTGGCATCTCGCACGCGACAGACCTTACTCTAGCCTCCAAGCAACTCGCACCCCCAAGTCCCGTTAGCATAAGAAGCAATTGCAAAGGATCCTACCTTGCATGCCTTTACATACGCGTAGGCAAATGATGCATTTCGGTGCTATGGAGAGCACAACGGCTGCGCACGTGTCCCTTATCCGGAGTGTCACGAGGCTTGTTGATGGAATCACGGTTTAGGGTATCTTCAAGAAGAAAACTTTTTTTTGTTTAGAATTTTGTACGAGCAAACTTGAGACTTACTATTCATAGGAGCAAAAAAATAAAACTCACTATTATTAAAACATTGATTCCTTCTTAAGTTTCAAAAACTTTGAACGGTTTTATTAAAATATCATATCGTATACCGTAAAAAAATTCAAAGTTCCTGTCACTAATCAAATGGTAAAAAAAATAAAAAATAAAAAATAAAAAGTAACTTAGTGCATGTTTGGTATCGCCGATGTTAATCCAACTCCAACTGGATTAAAATCGGCCTCTTCTCAACAATTTCGTTTGTTATGTCTGCATATTTTAATATTATAATCTGCAGATTAAAATAATCTCTGTGTAATTGTAGAATCTCCAAAATTGGGGATTATGCAGCTGAAAATATCTAAAAAAATAATTTTGATTTTTTTATACATTAGCATGATCATAGTTCAGTTATAAATAGGTGTATTCAATCACTTGACGTTAGAGCACTTTAAATTTTCTTAAATGGATAAAGTTAGTGATCTATAATTTCATCTCATACCAAACAGATAGTGATTCTCAGTTAAGTTGGATTTTTTTTTCCAGATTATTTTAAGCTGATTATTGAGATTTTCAGCTGGTAGCAAACAAGCTCATATAAATAGCAGTTTACTCCTCACTGGTGGAGCTCAAGTAACGAAGTGGAGCGGCAAATTTTTCTTCAGGATAAAACTAGCATTTAACCTTTGCGATGCACGACAAAATTTTAAATCCAAGCAAAAATTAAATTTATTCACATACTTATTTCTTATCCATGTATTGGAAGAAATACTAAATTGACAAAAGAATTAAGAACTACTACATTAAAAAGATAAGGGAAAAAATTATATACGGAACTCATTTGCATCTCATTATAATTACTTTAACTTTTTATTTTGCGAGATTACTTTGAACTTGAATTCTTTTCACTTGTCAACTGTTTGTATTGTTTATATCATTTAACTCTCTTCTAGTAAGAATCATTTTAGCAATAATTAAAAGGCTACATATTCAAAAGCTGTTTTATCTACCCCGAAATAGCTGAGAAAATAGACAATGATTCATAAAAACACAATGATGAATATACAAACATTATGTGCATTTCTTAATTAATTAGTTTCACCTTGGTTCAATAAATATTTTTTTTATTTTTATTGTCTTTGCTATATTTTTTTAGAATTTAAAATAAATAACTATTTATATAATTTCACTTAATTTACATGTGCGATGGACATAAATAAAAGAAATATTAAGAATATGATATGATTAACAACGTTTCCACTAAGAATACACAACAAAAGTTTGATGCAACTTCCACAACTCTTCTTTACAAACGTGATGTACCGTACGCAGTACCAACCTTGATGAATTTTGGGAGTAGCTTGAGTTTCTATCCTTATTGATTTTATAAGTTGAAATGAGAAATTTTATAATAATGCATTAACTTTTTTGACATTATCAGATTTGAAAGTAGGTTTTATAAACTAATTCTCTATGCTTATCATGGAGGTTTAATTTGATGCTTAGTAAAGAATTACAGCTATCTGTTAAAACTTATTGTAAAATTACGTTGCAATGAGATTCAATTTGATGGTCAATCAAATGAGTTCTTACTTTTTGTTCAATTTTCGTCCGCTTTTTTGTCTTGTCCATGTGGCACAACTCTTCTCAACCAAAGTTAAATTTTGAGATGAATGACACTATCATGGTAAGTATCGCCTTCTCCAACAAGGTAGGTTAGTATTATGTTTCATTATTCTTTATTTTATTCCTTTTGTGTTGCTAAATATTTTTAGCATTAAGAGAAGAAAAAAAAAATTTCGTTGTCTTCATTTGACAACGAAACTTTCTCTCAAAAATATTTTCTTTTTGTTGAAGGCATAATTTTTTTCCCAAGTAAATCGTGTTAGCTTTTAATAGCTTTTATTTATATATTTATATAGCATAATTCATATTTCTTTTTTATTTTTCCCACTCAAAGTTAAATGAGATATATGGAATGACCTGATTTATGAACAATGTCATTACCATATGAAATTGAAATTTCTAAAATAATAAAGTCTCATTTTTGTAGGAACCATTTACCTTTTCTGATTTGCATAAATAAAATTTTCAAATTAAATTCTTTCCTTTTTAAGTTATAATATAAAAGAACTGCTAGTAATGTCACACGACATTATCTAAGAAGACGAATGAAATATATGGAATAACTTGAATTATGGGTAATGTCATCACCATCTGAAATTAAAATTCCCAAAATAATAAAGTTTCAGTTTGGTAGTAGCCTTTTACCATTCTGATTTGCTTAAATAAGTTTTGCAGATTGAACTTTTTAATTTAAATATATTATGTTTTATTTTAATCATTGATTTGAAATTAATTAATAGGCATTGCCAAGTGGCACCCTCTCACGCAAACCTTAAAAACACATTCTCAAATAGTATATAAAATAGTATATAATATAGATGTGGTCCAAACACACGATATTTTGCTCATTAGATCGAAGATGCTCTAACAATTCAATCAACTTAAATTTAATTTTATTCTAAATTAATTTACAGATTGTCCTTCCTCATTCGTTTAGTAGATTACCCTACACGCTTACTCCAAAAGTTGATGTAAGATGCCAAAATTCATGGAGTGTTTCTTCTTTTGTTTTGTTTTCCTTATATACATACATAGTTACTTGTTAATTACACTGTAAGAGTTGCGGTTAAGAAACACTACTACGGCAATTGGGTGCTCACTGGTAGAGCGTTTGAAGCCCCTGCATGAGGTACGCATTCGGACCCGACTATATGATGTAATTCTAAAAAAAACTACATCTTCTCTGACGACGATTAAATAAATGTTCATCTAATAGCATCTATGAAAATATGAAGAATTACAGAATTTGAGGAAGAAGAAGATGAGGATGAAGAATTTGGAGGGAAAACATTGTACTCATTTCTCTTAACAGAACAGTACAATATTAGAGTATTAAGTACAGGATTACACAGTTTCATCTATTTATAACTAGACCCCTCTTCTTTCTTTATTCTACACTTTTACTCTTATATATGCCCTCAAATTGACATCCTCTCCTTCAATGATTTTATAACTTCTGATCTGTCTTGTGAGAAGTAAGAGTAAGATGAGGAAGAACATTTTGGAACACACTGATAGAGAGAGCCTTTGTGAAGACATCTGCCAATTGAAGTGCGGAAGCAATGTGAGAAACTTGCAGAGTTCTTGCAGCAACTTGCTCCCTAATGAAGTGAAAATCAATTTCAATATTTTTACTTCTGGCATGAAAAACAGGGTTGGTGCATAGCAACAATGCAGACACATTATCACACAAAATGTGAGGTTTCTACTCTATTTGGATACCTAAATCTCTCAAAATATAGCTTATCCATGGCTCTGTATTCAGCTTCTATAGAGCTTATGGAGACTGTATTCTGCTTCTTGGAAAACCATGACACCAAGTTAGATCCTAGAAATACACAGAAACCAGTGGTGCTTCTTCTATCACCAGTGTCACCAGCCTAGTCAACATCTGAGAATGCTGTGACATTGAAGTTCCCAAGAGTGAACTGAAGCCCCAAACTGATTGTGTCCTTGACACACCTCAAAGTCCTCTTTACTGCAGTATAGTCACATTGTGTAGGAGCAAGAAGTTGTTGACAGACCTTATTGACAGGAAATTGAAGATCGGGTCTGGTAACAGCGAGGTATTGTAGAGCTCCAACTAGACTTCTATAAAAACTAATATTGAGAAATAGTTTTAGATCTTATGTTGGTGGAGAAGTCTTTGGTTAAATAGGAGATACACATGGTTTTTAGTCCTTCATACTTTCCTTATTAAGAAGATTTTCTGCATACTTAGCTTGCTGCAAATGACATCCTTGTCGAGTATTACTGATTTGAATCACCAGGAAGTAAGAAATCTTCCCCTGATCCTTCATAGCAAAATGTGTAGACATATACTGAATTAGAGAGGTAATATAGGGGTCATCATTCCCAGTGATGAGTATATCATCAACATAAAATAGAACCACTACAATCACTCCAGGTCTGTGAAGCACAAACAAAGAAGCATCAACTCTGCTCATTTTGAAACCAGCTGTGAGAAGGAATGAAGACAACATAGTGTACCATGCCCTAAACTCTTTCTTGAGACCATAATGACACTTGTGGATCTTACTAACAAGCTGAGAGTTCTGTTGAAACCCAAATGGTTGTACTATATAAACTTCTTCTTGTAATTGACCATGAAGGAAAGCATTACTCACATCAAGATGTTTGATGTTCCATTGGTTTGTAATAGCAAAAGATAAAACAATTCTCACAGTTTGTTGTATTGCAACTGGAATGAAATTTTCTGTATTGTCTATACCATAGGTTTGGTGAATACCCGTTACTACTAATCTAGCCTTGTATCTAGAGGCAAGACCATCAACGTTCCTCTTAATTTTAAATACCCATTTGCTGCCAATAGGTTGTCTGTGATGAAGAAGAGGAACAAGAGACCATGCGCATTGCTGTTGAAGAGCATTTAACTCTTATTTCATAGAAGTAAGCCAGTGAGATGACTTCATTACTTCAATGTGACTAGGGGGTTCACTTTCCAGATAAGTAGTACATGTGTGAGCCTGATATCTAGGATTATGCTTGTGAATTCCAGTCTTAGACCTGGCAATCATGGTGTGAACATGAGGTGAAATATTGAGAGGTGATGGAGATGGTTATGATATGGATGAAGAATATTGAATTGGTGGAGAACTGACAGAAGGTTGTATTGTAGGAGAGAGATAAGAAGACAATGATGGTGAAGAAGATGTTACTGTAGTGAGTGGAGCAGAAGGAGGTAATGTGGATTTAGTAGTGAAGACAGGTGAAAATTGAATCCAAGAGGTGACATAAGAAGTTGATTTGAGAAGTTTAGATTGGGAATGTTGTGAAGCAAAAGTAAATATATTTTCAGAGAATTTCACATGTCTAGACACATAGACAACAGAACAGGTCATGTCTAGAAACTTGTACCATTTTGTGGAAGGACAGTACCCTAGAAAAACACAATGTGTGGATCTTTGTTGGAGTTTATGAGTGGTATAGAGTCCGAGCCAAGGAAAACAAAGACAGCCAAAAACTTTGAGTGAGGAAAATGTAGGAGTTCTGTGATAAAGAGTGATGAAAGACGATTGATATTGAAGAGTTTTCTTTGGTAAGATATTGATAAGATAACTGGGTGTAGCTACTGCATCAAGCCTGAATTCAGTAGGCGTCGAAGCATTATAGAGCAATGCTAGAGCTGTTTCAATGATATGCCTATGGCTTCTCTCAACTCTCCCGTTCTGCTCAGGAGTATGAGGACATGAAGTTTGATGAATGGTTCCTTCTTGTTGAAGAAAAATATCAAACGAGTGATTGAGAAATTATGTACCTTTGTTATTCTAAATGTTTTAACTGAAGTATAAAATTGAGTTTTGATCAAAGCAGTGAAATGAAGATAGACTGAATAAGCTTGATATTTAGTTTAAAGAGGATACAACAAACAAAATCTTTAGTAGTCATCTATGAAAAAAATATAGTATTGAAATTTTGAACATGAAGGAACTGGAGTAGGACCCCATACATCTGAGTGAACTAGTTCAAAAGGTGTTCTAGCTTAGAAAGTGATACAAGAAAAGGTAGTTGTGAGATTTAGCAATCTCACATGGTACACAAAGCTTATTACAAGAATGAGAGGTGCTAGAGAGATGTAAGAAATTGTTCAAATGATGCATGACTGGAGAAGACGGATGACCCAGTCTTTGATGCCACAAAATTGGGAGAGACACATTAAAAGATGCAGTAGTTGAAGAGATAGCTGCAGACATAGATAGAAGAGGAGATGTGTGATGTAATGAAAGAGTTTGTTTATAATGAGATAGAGCAGGTCTAACGAAAAAATTTGGCATGAAGTATATACCATTTCTACAAGGGCCGTGGTAGATTAAATTGTGATTCACATCCTTGATTTGAAAATCCTTTGAAGAAAAGGTAATGAAGAAATTTTTATCATGAGTCAATTGTAATAATGAAAGGAGATTATAATTAATGGAGGGTACAAGAAAGACGTTATGGAGTTTGAGATTACCATTAGGAAGAGGAGGTAACCCATCTCCAACATGAGAGATAGGCAACATAGAACCATCAACCTGTGTTAGAGTATGATTACCAGAATAAGATATAGCTGCAGAGACAAGTGAATTGTCATTAGTTACACGACTATTTGCGCTAGAATCAAGAATCCAATAGGAAGAACCTGAGAATTCAGGGAACTGGTGTGCTTGTTGAGTTTCTGTAGAAGCATAAACTTGATAATTGGATGGTGTAGATGAAGAACCAATAGAGGTACTAACATCATTATCTGCACTAGTGTATGGATGTTGTTGATGTTGGATTGTACTGTGATGAGCTTGAAAATTGGGAGGAGAAGGTCTAACTTGGCTCTTCGAACTTTTATAGGTAGTAGTGTCAGTTTTATACCAACAATCTAGAGCAGCGTGTTTGCCTGTCCCACAATTCTGACATGAAACTTCTTGAGAATTAGGATAAGAAGGTCTGAAACCTCTATTAGATACTTGATAGCCAGAGTTGTGGGTAAATTCTCTTCCTGTACCCCTGCTATAGCATCCATTCTGAGATCTACCATGATTGTATCTACCACCACGATTGGGAGATCCTCTCCCTCTTTGAAATTGAGGTTTGTAGACTCCATAAATTGTTATGAGTCCAGATGATGCAGGAAAAGATAAAGGTGCAGAACTTGAAGCTGTAGTGTTGGAGCTTTGTTTGCCAATATACAAATCCTCAGATAATAACAAGGAGGAGAGTTCATCAACTGTAATTGGAGCTGCTCTCATTCGTATATTTGATTTAACAATGTCAAATGAGGATGGAAGACCTCTAAGAATGTATAGAACAAGATCTTCACCAGATACATGTTCTAGAACTTGCAATAATTGGTCCACTAAATTCTTCACACAATCTAAGTATTTCATCATGGACTTCGAACCTTTCTGAAGTGTAAACAGTTGATCCTTGAGTTGATGTATATGAGAGCGAGATAAGGAGGTGTATATATGACCTAGGGTGTGTCAAATCTCATATGCAGTCAATAAGTGAAGAATGAAAGGCAATACAATGGGAGAAATTGAAGCAATCAAGCATGTCTTCAAGTATTGATCAACAAGACGCCAAGAAGTAAACACTGGATTAGAAATTTCATTACCAGAAGAATCAGATAGCACCGCCAATGGTGGCGAAGTGGTGAGGTAAGAGTACATGTCATTTGCTTGCAAAACCGCCTCCAGTTGAGCTTTCCAGAGCATGTAGTTGTTGCTATCTAGTTTGAGTTGGACGAGCGAATTCAGATTTGTGATAAGAAAGGTTAATCCAGTCGGTAATGGAACTCAGTAGAACTCGGCAAAACTCGGCAAAGTTCGGTACAACTCGGCAAAACTCAGACGTGTACGAAGAGAACTCAACGTAACTCGACAAAACTCGGTAGCCAAACGCGAGAGCCAACTCAGTCAACAAATTGAATGATGATCTGCAACAGACAGAGTAATGATGCAGAGATTCGAAGCACAGCAACCAAGGAGAAGATGAAGAAACCCTAGATCAGCCATAAATGTGTTTAGAATCAAAGAAATCGAAGAAAAGAATCGTCGGTGACGAGAAATAGGAAGTCGAGGTCGCCATAGGACTAAGAAATCACGGGCGAAGCAAGTCACTAACAGAAACTAAGAGGCGAGTAGCCTTTGCAGGCTCTAATACCATGAAGAATTACAGAATCTGAGGTAGAAGACACTACAAGAGATTAGGTCTAGAGTGAAAACTTCCTCAATGACAATAAAGAAATTGTCACTTAGTTTCATTGTCCAGTGACAACTTCAAATGTTGTCAAACTGGGGGCCTTCATGTGGCAATACCTAAGAAATCGTCACTTAATGGTGAGCACGGGGTCTTTTTTATAAATTTTGAAAATTTGTGTGGTCAAAATACAATAACAAGACTTCCCTGAGTATAAAAACCTTGCATACCTGCTGGTTTCTCTTCCTCGCCGATTTATCCCTTACGCTCTGAGCCTCTGACTACAACGAACCCTAAGCCCCAAAAGAGTAACAATGAATCGAAGGATTGAACTCTTGAATCAAAGAGATCGAACCTGTGAATGGAGAGTTTTGAATCTCTACACCGCGGATGAAAGAGAACAGAGGAAACGGGACTCCGATCTCCGCCAGATCCAGATAGAGATCCAGATCCATGTAACTCCACAAATCTTGCTGTAGTATATATCAAAATCAGTGACTTTGGTAAGCACTTGCTGAATAATCTCTTGTTAAATTGCCGAAGATGTCTTCTGATCTGATTTCCAGGTACGGAATTTCTGATGTCTTTTTAGGAGTTCTGCAACCTCTTAATCCAACTTAATGACTCAGTTTGTAGTCTCTATGGTAAGCACTTGCTTGTCTCTCTGGTAAGCATTTGCTGGTTATGATAATTGAAAGGTTTGTTAATCCGTTGTTCCTTACAAGATCTTTCACAATGTTAAATTTTTACGGACTGATTTGACAACAATACCAAATGCTAATTTGTGACTAAAATTGATGAGTTATTATGGCATCTGTTTTTATGTTGATAGTTGCTTATTTCCTTAATGTTGATTACAAACTCACACTGACTGTTTTCATCCACATATTGTTAATGTGGATTCAAATGTTATTAAGACCTTTAAATCTTGACCTTTTTATGCCCCTTATTAGGAACTTAAAGTCTTTATCCACATGTCAATGTAGAATTTATGAAGTTCCTTAATCAGCTTCTTGTGTCTCTTATTGGGTTAGTTTGGATTGACATGGTTTTTTGGTTTTTTATAAAAAGTTAATCTGAATTTTGGGGTTACAAAAACCAAGAAAAAAGATATGAGAACTAATAAAAAAATTAATCCGGTGTACTGGTTTTGAAACCTGGGCACCGGTTCAATGAATTTTTTTTCAAGATATTTAGACACATGTCGCAATGGTAGTGGCCACGTAATTTATATACTCCAAAACATAGCCGGTCAACCAGGTTTCTTAACCAGGGCACCGGATGGGAAAATGAAATTCTCATTAATATATTATCCAATG
This sequence comes from Linanthus parryae, assembly GCA_023055425.1. Lineage (NCBI taxonomy): Eukaryota > Viridiplantae > Streptophyta > Magnoliopsida > Ericales > Polemoniaceae > Linanthus > Linanthus parryae. Next base: position 62,871,580 of record JALGPY010000001.1, on the reverse strand, counting down.
CTCCGGTTGCGTGACCCCGGGCACCGGATGTTGCAATAACCAAAAAAAATATACACTCCATCCGAACATCTTTGATTATATTTTAATAGAAACCAAAAAACTGCACATCCAAACTACCTCATTATTTTCCCTTGTTGGATTTGTTCTTTAGGTGCTCTAGCAAAAGCAAAGGGAGCGAATCTACTTTCAGTGGACCTGATAATGGTATTGCTTGAAGTGGATACCTCTGCCCTTCAAATACAAGAATAGAAAATCGACTGTGAAACTGGTAAGGAGCTGAATGTCTCTTCAAATCCAATTATTTATAAACTGAATATGAAACTGGTATGCTTGAACAAGATGTCTCTGTCCTTAGTCATCCAACCTTAGAGGGTACATTCTGTTTGGTATTTAAACAAATCAAAGCAGTAGTAACAGAGAAGAATAGGAAGCACACAGAAATGGGGTGATAGCAGAAAAAAAACATAAAAGAAAAAGCCAACGTGAAGAAAGAAACTTCACAAAAACCATAAACAAAACATAGTTAGCCACTACAACTTCACAAAAACCATAAACAAAACAGAGTTAGCCGCGAGAAGTAGGGATCCTCATAGCCATCTTATCAGCATGAATCTGGGTAATGAAAAAGCTTGGAGTATGCTTCAGCCTGGTAGACTGAGCTTAAAATTTTACCTATAAGTAAAATATTGTATATAGACATATGTATTAATGTAAATATCTTGAATTTATATTTTTCTCTAGACGCTCAAGAGGCGCTCTCATCTTCGAGCTTGTTGAAGTCGCTTTCGCGCTCTTGCACTTGCTCCCGCTCCAGGTGACTTAGGTATAAACTGAGCCATAGGAGTCCCCGACTGATATTTCAGCGACTTGCGTCAGATTTGAACTGAAGCCTTGAATGATTATTTGGGTAACTATAGCAGAGTTATATCAACAGTAAACTAGAGTGTGCTTTGCTTGTTTGGGAAGTCTTTCCACTATAACACACCATAAATTTCATGTATTGTTTCAAACTTTCAATATGCACTAGCAGAGGATCCTAATAACTACCAGTAGCCATTTTTCATCTAAACCTTTGAGTGAATAAGACCAGGAAGATCAAGACATGGAAGAGTTGTTGTATGGTTATTTTCTATATTGAACATTCATGTATAGTGGCTGAGTTAATTAATTGTTGTGCACTCACACGTCTCTGTTTCTTTTCAGTGAGCATTGTGTTCAATCGCTGTATTTGCCTCTAACAAAGATGGATGTATGATTTCTTCAAGACTTTAGAGAAATGACCTGTTTCTATGTTTGGGGTTGGCGATTCTTCTATTTGCCTCGTCATAGTTGATGTAATAGGATTGACATGGTTGATGTAAAATGATGTTGGGCTGTAAGAGTTCTTGGATTACCATTTCCAATGATGGATTTGGTTAAATTTGTTCATATCAAGTATCGGGTTTCATGTTTGATGGCATATTATTTTTATTGTGACAATATTGTATTCACTAGAACACAGTAACAAGAAAATAGTATGACTAAATTCTTGACAGAAGTGGCAAAATATATTGTCACCGATGATCATAGAAAGTGACAAGAAAAATATTGTCACTAACAATTTCATTTTAGTGACAAAAATAGTTGCCACTAAATCTTGTGACAAGAAAATATTGTCACAGAAAATTCCATTTCAGTGACAGAAAACTATTGTCACTAAACGTAGTGACAAGAAAATATTGTCACTGAAGACTTGTTTCTTTGTGACAATAAAATGTTGTCACTTTGATGTCTAGTGGCATATATTTAGTGACAGTGACAGAAAAAATATTGTCACTGAACGTCTTAGTGACAAAAAATCGACATTTAGTGACAAAATAATTTTTCACTGAACACAGAGTCTGTAGTAGTGAGAAGAAGACGAGGATGAAGAATTTGGAGGGAAAACACTGTATTCATTTCTCTGAACTAGAATAGTACACAATTAGAGTATTAAGTACAGGATTACACACTTTCATCTATTTACAACTAGACCCCTCTTCTTTCTTTATTCTACACTTTTACTCTTATAAAATAGGCCACACAATGACACAACATATCTAATACTTCCGGTTATGAGACAAATACAAAATGAAACTATGCTCACTAAATCACAATATGGTTCAATTTGATGGAACAACATTAGTAAGATTCTTTGGTGAGCTTGTCTCCACCATCAAGAGTTGTCTGGCGAGTCGATGCATCAAATCTTCTCATGGGTGATTGTGCCAGTATTAATCTGTTCCTACCTTATAAATATCGACATTTATAGTACCACTCCATATGTAGTACCACTCCGTCCCAGCTCTTTCTACCCAAATTGACTTTTTGACTCGTATCTGGGTCACTTTGACCGGATGATTTGGATAGTAAAATAATACGATTTTTTGATAATTTTTTTACTGTATTATAGAGAAACTTTTACTCTACAACATCATGAAAAAATTATCGACAAATTACATCGGTTTGCTATTCAAATCAACTGGTCAAAGTGACCAAGTGAATAGTGGCAAAAGTCAATTTGGGTAGAAAGAGCTGGGACAGAGTGGTAGGTTGGAAATCAGTGTTAGTGTGAACATTGTGTGAATTAAAGCCTTGTGTTTCTTTATTGTTTATCAAACTGTAGGTGGCGAAAATGTAACAAATCAGTGATTATTATTTGCAAGTCTCCAACACATAATGCAGTTTAATCATGCACACCGCAATCGCCATATAAAATATGATATACTGATTAGATTTGGTAAGAAAATAGGAGAACTAAACAACTATGTTAAAGTACATATACTAGCGCAAACACATACACATATACACACATAATGGGTTCGAAATGGAGCGAGAAAAGTTGAATTTGATTTTCAAATTATAAGACTTTGGGACAATTAGAAAATTACAAAAATGAAACCATTCGATTTGAACAACAATGAGTAATTGATCAAGTTCAACGGTTTTCCAACAAGCCTTGCATGAGTTTTAGGAACTCTTAATAGTTGTTGAACAACGAATTGCATTTACACCATTGGTGCCAAACTGCCAATATTAGTATGTTTGGAGCGATGAAAGAAATAACCGAGTAGTCCTTCGACTGCATGTATCAATTCCCGTGTAATAATCGTTGCTTGATAATATGTCATCATGTCTAATGTTGTCACCATTGACCTAATGTAGGTAAATTATCAATTTATTTGTTTTATGTTTTAACTCAGCAAGCATCCAAACTACATGCATGTGTCACTGCGAGACCATCGTTGTTCCAGACTGTTATATTGTAAAATACTATTAGACCACCCAAAAAAAGTTATTAGATCCGGTAATTTCGCCTCGAGATATAGGCTTCATTGTCCATAAACATGAATTATGTTTGCCATGTCGGTCAGGAGAGAAGATATGATTGCCAAATGGAGAATGGGGATTTCAGAGAGCAAGGGCAATGATAAGGAAGAACAAAGACCATCCTTCTTAATGATGATACAATCATTGGAATGTATCATTGAGAATGCATGCCAAGAAATAATTGGGGCTGGAGTTACTTATTTGGTTCATTCCACTAAATCTCAGCATTTAATTTTTTTCCCAAATATAAACCTTTTCATTCATGTGAGTTAACCCTTCTTACACTTTCCTCCTGCTAAATCTTTCTTAACATTGTATTCTCATAATATTATCTATGACTGTCAAACCAAATTAACTTAACCAAAGGATCAGCTGCTTGATTTGCATTTCTGGGTGTTATGACAAACCACCTCACGAACGATGAAAAAATAAAGAAGAACACGAGGATCTTACGTGGTTCACTAGCGAAAAATTCGCTAACTACTTCCACGGCGGAAAAGCTTCATTTATTTCATTAAGATGAACAATTACACTTTTTGCATATCTAGTAGAGAGTCTACTAACTTCTTTATATAGTACTACGAATACTAAGGAGATCATGTTCTGATGGCTAAAGGACCATGACAAGCCAAACCAAAAGATCGCCGTCTTAGGCTTGTTTCCTAATTCATTCTTTCCTTGCCGCCTTTTGACTAGTCAACAATTAAAGGCACACCGCCTCAACAAATCTCCACCTTTACTTGAATTCTCTAGTCTGCAGCAACTGCTCCTCTTCTCGTAAATAAGGATACGTCAACTCCGCACCCAATGTCTCTAGTCACATAGACTCACTGGACCCCCACCGGGTCCGACATGCCCCTAAGGGCCTCACTGGCTCAAGATGTTGAGCAACTCCAGACAATGCTGGAACTTGCTCTACGCAATCGGCCTGGTAAACATGTCCGCGGGGTTGTCAGCAGTCCCCACCTTCATCACCTAGATCCTGCTTTCACTTCTCAGAAAGTGATACCTGACGTTAATATACTTGGTCCTCTCATGATAAACCTGGTCCTTAGTCAAGCAAATTGCACTCAAGTTGTCACAGTAGACTATCGCCTGATCTTGAAGAAGCCCTATATCATTGAACATTCCCTTAAGCCAAATTGCCTCCTATGCTGCTTCCGTAAGAGCCATATATTCCGCCTCAGTGGTGGACAAAGTCACCGTCGGCTGTAGCATAGCCTTCCAACTCACAACAGATGCTCCCAGAGCAAATACATAACATGTTATTGATCTTCTATTGTCAACATCCCCTGCATAGTCCGCATCCGAGAAACCAGCTACCAAGATGTCTTCAATATCCCCATAGCATAGGCCAATGTATGACGTACCCTTAAGGTACCTGGATATCCATTTCACCGCCTGCCAATGGTCCCTATCTGGATGAGACATAAAACGACTAACCACACTAACAGTAAATGCTATGCCCGGTCGAGTACAGACCATAGCATACAAGAGGCTTCTAAATAAGCTAGCATATGGAATAGAGGACATGTACTCATTGTCCTCCTCATTCTGAATGGTTTAAATTCCTAGCTTGTTGTTAGTTGCCATAAGAGTATCTATAGCTTTAGCTGATAACATCCCGAATCTTGCCAAGACCTTCTTGATGTATAGCCGCTGTGATAAGAAAAGCTTCTTCTTCTTCCTATCTCTATAGATCTCAACTCTCAATATCTTCCGAGCAGCCCCTAGATCCTTCATCTCAATTCCGCATTGAGAGACCTCTTCAGTTCTCTAATGTCCTTGATATTCTGATTTGCGACCCAAAAAAAATCCACATATAGAACTAGGTCGATACGTGATCCACTTCGCAACAACTTGTGATACACACAACAATGATACTCGCACATTTGGTAACCAATCTTCAACACGAAGTTGTCAAACCTCTTGTACATTTGCCTCGGTGACTGATTAAGTCCATAGAGAGATCTTTTCAGCTTGCACACGTGTTCTTATTTTCCAGGAAATTGGTGTTGGAATAGATGCCCTAGAGGCAATCTAGTTTAGTATGAATTATTTGTGGCTAGAAATTCATTTATTATTTATTGGATATTTAATATAATGAAGTCCTTAGATTTACAATTGTATTGTTTATCTTAAATATCCCTAGTCAAGTATAATGATTAAATGGGACAATCATCTATAGACTAGTATGGGGTTGGATTGATATGGAGATATCACGATCCAACACATAGGTGTGCATTAGGGAATGTTGCACTGGATTGACCCATCTCCGAGAAGGCTACATACACGTTATGTTGAGTCACAAGCGCTTCTCGCGGTGCAATGGTATTGTCATCTTTAGACTTGAAGTCACTAGATATTCTAGTTGTGGATTATTGTGATCTTGGTAGCGTTAAACGCTACACCGTAACTGGGTAGTTATAAAGGCGTGTACTGGATAAAATAAGAAGCAAGCTTAGAGATCGTAGTGGACGTAGATAGAATTTGTCCCTCCCACATAACGGGAGCAAATATCCTAGGCCACTCGAGGGATAGTGCTTATAGAATGTCTGGCCAGACTCAAATAAATCAATATGGGATATTGATGTTATTTGCACGAATAAGGCTATTCCCATGGATCGAGAAACTATGGATTGGATATACGAGTGTGAATTTTATGTCTCGTGTCCAATCCGGATATAGAGACAAAGGGATGAGACAATTACTTGTACAAAGGTTGTCAAGATGACTATTCTATTAGTTGGCTAGAATGGATGTTTTGCTAGAGACCGCTCCATATTAGCAAATAGTTGCTACCAACTAGATAGAACCTATGGGGTCACACGCTACATAGAGTTGAACTAGATTTGGGAATTAATTAATTGGATTAATTAACTAGAAAGATCACTTTGCAAACCCTTGCAAACTTAGTAGGGACTAATTTTAAAGGAAGGGACTAAATTGAATTCTAGTAAGACTAGAATAAGTCCTTTAGGTAGTTGGCAAGGAGTTGTTGGACTATATAAAGGACCTTCCTTCCTTCCTTACCACACAACTTATGCTCATTATTGAACATAACAAAGAGTGGGAGAGAACAAAAGGAGAGAGAGCAAGCAACAAGGGAGCCGACCGCCCCCTTTCCGCCGCCCCGTCCCCGTCGGCCACAAGGAGGCTGAGCCCTCCTTTTGGGTCTCGTTTTGCGTGATTCTTCTTCCTCTTCCTCTTCCGGGCTAGCACCAAGGACTTGAGAGATCTAGGATCAACTCTAGGCGTGGATCAACCATAGAGAACGTGACACAATTCGCGTTTGAAGTCATCAAAGGAGAACCCTAAGGTGTGTTATTGATTTCTTACCCTTACCATCGTTATGTCTCTTGACTTGTGATCCTTGGAGGGTTTTGCATGGTTTTATGATTGTTTATGCTTCCGTTGCGCATCCATGAATCAAAAACCCTACAGTGGTATCAGAGCCACAGGTCGTAGAGCATAAACGTGGTTTATGTGTTACGTTTTAGTTGTTTTACACCTTAATTTGATTGTTTATCGCGTAAAACAAGACAAATCAAGCATGTGATGCAATTTGTCAATAATTAATCATAACAAGATCCAATTTTTGCATTGGATGCATGAATTGGTGAGTTTGAGAAATTTTAGGATCTTAGATCTAGGGTTTTGGCATCCTTGGGGAAGAAGGAGTTCTTCCAAAACAAGGAAACAACCAAACTTGGGCAACAAGCAAGGGAGTTGTTTTGGAAACAACTCCCATAAGGAGGTTCGGCCCCCCCTAGGGACCGCCCCCTTGCTTGCCGCCCAAGATTGGCCGCCCTAGGGGCCGGGCGGCCCTAACCCCTGGCCTAGGCTTGTGGGTTTTGGGCCGGCCCGGCCCTAGGGCCTTGTGGTTCATCTTATAGGGCCCGGGCAATTAGATTGTTGGGCCCATGGACCGTTTTAACCCTAGAAATCCTAAAAACAATTAAAATTGACCAAGCGCGTTAAAATTAGTTTTTAACTGTTTATGTGCAAATCGCATGGTGATTGGATATGGCCTTAGGATGTGGTTTGATGTGGATGTTTAATTTTGTGGTTTGGTTTTACGGCCTGCAAGCTGATCAATTAATTGTAATAATTAATTAGGGTTTTATGGCCTGCGTGCCATTTTTTTTCTCAACTTGTGAGATTTACTTTATTTAGTATAGAAGTTAGCTAGTGCTAGATAAAGTAGATTGTTAGCCAAGATTGAAGAAAAGAAGCCCAAAGCCAAATAAGCCACAAAAGATGGAGCATGAAGCATGGAGCATTCCACAAGATTATGAAGGATGAACCAAAAGATCAAGACGCATGGAGATGTGTTTGCTTTAGGGTTCATAGATAATTCTATTGACTTGGAATTATCTTAGTCTAGAAAAAAGCCATATCCACATCACGTTTAATTTCTGTTATGTGGTTGTTTATTTTATTGTCTTATTATTGTGTGGTTGGTGTATGGATAATGCATGCAATTAGGATAATAAGATAATTAGACAACCCGGATCTATTATTTGGAGTTGTGCCCAAACTCAAATAGATAGATTAGTTGATATTGATCAACAAAATAATTAAAAAAATTGAATTTAAAACCCCTCAAAATTCAAATATTGTGTTCTTGCCTTCTCGTTATTTAAACACTCATTATCATCATTATTTATCAAGTTCGTGCGTGCCAAAGCATGGCGACTTGGTTCATCATAATGGAATGCGATGGCACGTAACAATGTGCAATTTTTTAGATAAGAGGTTGAACACAACTAGGCTATTAATTTGATTAAGAAACCTAGATGCAATCAATTGGGATTATCCATATGGATGGATAAATAAGGAGTTATTTGCCCAATTGAACCAAGAGTTGCATATGGGATGCAATTGGAATTGTTCCTACCTAAAGTAGTCAAATTATGGGTGACTTGCCAAAGCAAGCTCATAGGGAGATGAAAGATGGATCTTGGCCCACTAGAAAATATAAGGATATTTTCCGCATTAATATCTTGAGGGTTATTAATCCGTAGAAAAATGGTGGGAGCTATATTTGATAAACTAGCCATTATTGGATATAGTCAAAAATTCACAAATACTAAAACTTGCGTATTTTACTTTTTGTAGAATTCCAAATGGAAAACAACTCATCGAGTTCACAACATTCCCTACAATATGTCCTTGAGAAGGACAAGCTCTCTGGAACCAACTTTCTTGATTGGTACAGAAACTTGAGAATTGTTCTCAAGCAAGAGAAGAAACTGTACGCAATAGAGGAGCATGTTCCAGAAGGTCCAGAGAACCAAACACCTGCTGCCCTAAAGGCGTATCAAAAGCGTGTTGATGACGCTAATGATGCGGCCTGCCTTATGCTTTGCACCATGACTTCTGAGCTTCAGAAGCAACACGAAAACATGAATGTTGTCGATATGATCGAACATGTAAAGCAACTCTTCCAAGAACAGGCGAGGGTAGAAAGGTATGAGGTCTCTAAGGCACTGTTCAAGTGTCATCTGGCAGAAGGGAACCCGGTGGGAACCCATGTACTCCGAATGATCGGGTACTTAGAGAATCTCGCCCGACTGGGGTTCCCGGTCGGCCAAGAGTTGGAAACCGATCTCGTGTTGCAATCGTTGCCCGAGAGTTATGGACAGTTCATTATGAACTATAACATGAACGAGATCGTTAAACCACTGCCAGATTTACTAAATATGTTGAGGACGGCTGAACAGAGCATCAACAAGGGTAAGAGGAAGGCCATAATGATGGTACAGAAAGGAAAGGGCAAAAGGTTTGCCTCTTCCTCCAAGGGCAAAGGCAAGTCAGTTGCCAAGTCCAATGAACCTGCCCTTAAGCCTGTTGGTGGCATTGCCAAAGGTGTGACTAAAGGTGAGTGTCACTACTGCAGTCAGCCTGGACACTGGAGGAGGAACTGCCCAAAATATCTGGAGGACAAGAGGCTTGGAATAGTGATTCCACCACCACCAGGTATTTTTGTTGTAGATGTCAATTTAACTTTCTCTACATCATGGGTATTAGATACTGGATGTGGATCTCATATTTGTCGAAATATGCAGGATCTAAAGAGAAGTAGAAGATTGGCTAAAGGGGAGGTAGATCCACGCGTTGGGAATGGAGCAAAGGTTGATGCGTTGGCCATAGGCGTGTGCGAGCTATCTCTGCCTTCAGGATTAGTTTTAGAATTAAATAATTGCTATTTTGTGCCTGCTATGAGCAGAAACATTATTTCTATTTCTTGTCTGGACAAGGATGGTTTTATTATTTCAATAAAAGACAATTGTTGTTCCTTTTATTTAAATAATATTCACTATTTGTAGTGCGCAATTATTTAATGGACTTTATGTCCTTGATCTAAGCAATCCTGTCTACAACATTAATACCAAGCGGATTAAAATAAATGATTTAAATCCTGCTTATTTATGCCACTGTCGTTTAGGCCACATAAATGAGAAACGTGTATCTAGACTCCATAAGGATGGATTACTAGACTCATTTGATTTTTAATCATATGAGACATGTGAGGCTTGTTTATTGGGAAAAATGACAAAGTCCGCTTTCAATAAGAAAGGTGAGAGGACTAATGAGCAATTGGCGCTCATACATACCGATGTGTGTGGGCCATTTGCCACACCTGCCAGGGGTGGTTATGTCTACTTCATTACATTTACTGATGATTACAGTAGATATGGATTTGTGTACCTTATGAGGGCAAAATCCGAATCTTTTGAAGTGTTCAAAGAATTCAAGAATGAAGTAGAGAAGCAACTTGGAAAAAGTATAAAGGCTCTACGATCGGATCGTGGAGGAGAATACTTGAGCCAAGAGTTTGACGACTATCTTAGAGAGTGTGGGATCGTGTCCCAACTCACTCCACCCGGAACGCCACAATGGAATGGCGTGTCCGAGAGGAGGAATCGAACCCTATTGGATATGGTTCGATCTATGATGTGTCAAACTGGTCTTCCATTATCATTTTGAGGCTATGCTCTATTAAGTGCAGCTTTCACCATTAACCGTGTTCCATCTAAATCAGTCATGAAGACACCATATGAGATGTGGAGTGGGAGGCGTCCCACGCTGTCGTTCATGAGGATTTGGGGCTGCGACGTCTATGTAAAACGTTTACAATCAGACAAGCTGGGGCCGAAATCGGATAAGTGTAAATTTGTGGGGTACCCTAAGGAAACTAAGGGTTACTACTTCTACAATCCAACCGAGAACAAAGTGTTTGTTGGTCGGACCGGCGTGTTTCTAGAAAGAGAATTTGTCTCTAAAGAAGCAAGTGGGAGGAATGTAGAACTTGAAGAGGTTCAAGAACCACAAATCACTGAACCGATCATGGAACATGTACAGGAACCACAAGTTGTTGTGGAGCAACCTGTTCAGGTAACACAAGAGCTTCGTAGATCTAGTAGAGTGCGCCAGGAACCCGAGAGTTATGGACTTCTCGTAACCGATTCCGGTGACACGATGCTCATAGATGATGAGCCTACTACCTATGAGGAGGCCATGAGTGGCCAAGACTCTCAGAAGTGGCTGGAAGCCATGAGATCCGAGATGGAATCCATGTATACCAACAAAGTATGGACTTTGGTGGAACCACCCAATGGGGCGCGGCCCATAGGGTGCAAGTGGGTCTTCAAGAAGAAGATCGACATGGATGGTAATGTGATTACCTATAAGGGCCGATTGGTGGCTAAAGGATTCAGACAGATTCATGATATTGACTATGATGAAACCTTTTCACCAGTCGCTATGACCAAATCCATCCGAATTCTACTTGCGATTGCAGCATACTACGACTATGAGATTTGGCAGATGGATGTCAAAACAGCATTCCTTTATGGGAATCTCCTCGAGGACGTGTATATGATACAGCCGGAGGGTTTTGAGGATCCAAAGCAAGCCAACAAAGTCTGTAAGCTGCAACGATCCATTTATGGATTGAAGCAAGCTTCTACGAGTTGGAATCGACGTTTTGATGAAGTGGTCAAAGAGTTTGGCTTCATCAGAAACGAAGATGAGTCTTGTGTCTACAAGAAGATTAGTGGGAGCTCTGTAGCTTTTCTGGTCTTGTATGTGGATGACATACTACTCATTGGAAACGACATTCCCATGCTGCAATCTGTTAAAGATTGGCTAGGAAAGTGTTTCTCAATGAAGGACTTAGGGGAAGCAGCCTATATACTCGATATAAAGATCTATAGAGATAGATCTAAGAGGTTGCTAGGCCTAAGTCAAAGTACATATATTGACAAGGTGTTGAAACGGTTCAACATGCAAGATTCCAAGAAGGGATTTTTGCCCATGTCACATGGAATCACTCTTTCGAAGAGTGGTTGTCCCTCCAATGAGATTGAGAAGGAACAAATGAGTAGAATCCCCTATGCCTCGGCCATAGGATCTATCATGTACGCCATGTTATGTACTAGACCAGATGTGTCATATGCCTTGAGTATGACAAGAAGATACCAATCCAATCCGGGTGAGAGTCAATGGATTGCAGTCAAAAACATCCTAAAGTACTTGAGAAGAACTAAGGATGCTTTCTTGATATTTGGCGGTGAGGAAGAGTTGCGTGTAAGGGGTTACACTGATGCAAGCTTCCAAACCGACAGAGATGACTTTAGATCACAATCGGGATATGTGTTTTGCCTGAATGGAGCAGCGGTGAGCTGGAAGAGTTCCAAGAAAGAGACGGTAGCTGATTATACAACAAAGGCTGAGTACATTGCTGCAAATGGCGCTGCAAAGGAAGCTGTTTGGATCAGAAAGTTTGTTTCTGAACTTGGTGTGGTCCCTAGCATTGCGGATCCAGTTGAGTTGTTCTGTGACAACACTGGGGCGATCGCGCAATCGAAGGAACCCAGGTCGCACCAGAAGTCCAAGCACGTTCTCAGGAAGTTTCATCTGATTCGAGATATTATCGATAGAGGAGACGTTCGGATATGCAAGATTCCTACAGATGATAATCTGTCATACCCGCTTACAAAGCCTCTCACGCAGTGGAAGCATGAAGGGCACACTAGGAGTATGGGCATACGAGATGCGCCAGATTGGCTCTAGTGCAAGTGGGAGACTGTTGGAATAGATTCCCTAGAGGCAATCTAGTTTAGTATGAATTATTTGTGGCTAGAAATTCATTTATTATTTATTGGATATTTAATATAATGAAGTCCTTAGATTTACAATTGTATTGTTTATCTTAAATATCCCTAGTCAAGTATAATGATTAAATGGGACAATTATCTATAGACTAGTATGGGGTTGGATTGATATGGAGATATCACGATCCAACACATAGGTGTGCATTAGGGAATGTTGCACTGGATTGACCCATCTCCGAGAAGGCTACATACACGTTATGTTGAGTCACAAGCGCTTCTCGCGGTGCAATGGTATTGTCATCCTTAGACTTGAAGTCACTAGATATTCTAGTTGTGGATTATTGTGATCTTGGTAGCGTTAAACGCTACACCGTAACTGGGTAGTTATAAAGGCGTGTACTGGATACAATAAGAAGCAAGCTTAGAGATCGTAGTGGACGTAGATAGAATTTGTCCCTCCCACATAACGGGAGAAAATATCCTAGGCCACTCGAGGGATAGTGCTTATAGAATGTCTGGCCAGACTCAAATAAATCAATATGGGATATTGATGTTATTTGCACGAATAAGGCTATTCCCATGGATCGAGAAACTATGGATTGGATATACGAGTGTGACTTGTATGTCTCGTGTCCAATCCGGATATAGAGACAAAGGGATGAGACAATTACTTGTACAAAGGTTGTCAAGATGACTATTCTATTAGTTGGCTAGAATGGATATTTTGCTAGAGACCGCTCCATATTAGCAAATAGTTGCTACCAACTAGATAGAACCTATGGGGTCACACGCTACATAGAGTTGAACTAGATTTGGGAATTAGTTAATTGGATTAGTTAATTAGAAGGATCACTTTGCAAACCCTTGCAAACTTAGTAGGGACTAATTTGCAAGGAAGGGACTAAATTGAATTCTACTAAGACTAGAGTAAGTCCTTTAGGTAGTTGGCAAGGAGTTGTTGGACTATATAAAGGACCTTCCTTCCTTCCTTCCCACACAACTTATGCTCATTATTGAACATAACAAAGAGTGGGAGAGAACAAAAGGAGAGAGAGCAAGCAACAAGGGAGCCGACCGCCCCCTTGCCGCCGCCCCGTCCCCGTCGGCCACAAGGAGGCCGAGCCCTCCTTTTGGGTCTCGTTTTGCGTGATTCTTCTTCCTCTTCCTCTTCCCGGCTAGCACCAAGGACTTGGGAGATCTAGGATCAACTCTAGGCGTGGATCAACCATAGAGAACGTGACACAATTCGCGTTTGAAGTCATCAAAGGAGAACCCTAAGGTGTGTTATTGATTTCTTACCCTTACCATCGTTATGTCTCTTGACTTGTGATCCTTGGAGGGTTTTGCATGGTTTTATGATTGTTTATGCTTCCGTTGCGCATCCATGAATCAAAACCCTACAATTGGAACTCCTCCGGTTGGCTCATGTATATTGCCTCCTCAAACTCTCTGTGCAAGAAAGTTGTTTTTACATCGAGTTGCTCAAGCTCTAAGTCGTGGTGCTCCACCATTGCTAGTAGAACCATTATCAAAATACGTCTGACCACCAGTGAGAAGATCTCGTTGTAATCAACTCTTTCTTTCCGGCTGAATGCTCTTGCAACTAACCTTTCTTTATACTTGATGCCCCCCAGCTGTAGTTTCTTCCTTTCTTGCTGGAAATTTTAAAAGCTTCCAAGTCGAGTTCTTGCTAAGATACTTCATCTCTTCTCCCATCGCGGCAATCCACTGTGCTGACTCAGAACTAATTATAGCAGCCTTGTAGGTGGACGAATCATCCTCCACCTCCTCCGCTACCTGTAATGCATATCCCACCATACCGTCATCTCTGTATCTCGCCGGAGGCTTTATGACTCTTCTTGGTCTTCCTTCAGCAATACTCGGATGAACTGGTTCCTTCGATAGAGATGCATCCTCACTATCAGACTCTTATGCTTCTTTCTCTTCGGCTTCCGGCGGTGGTGTAGAGATATAGGAATCCTTAGGATCAACAGGATCCGACTCTCCCTCCACCTTCGTCTCTGCTTCTCCAAGCTCCATCTCCACGTAATTCTTTAACATAAGACTCTCATCAAAGACTACACTTCTTCTAAGTATAATCTTGTTGTCTTACCATATATTGTATCCCTTCAGACCTGTTCCGAAACCCATGAATACTCCCTTCTTAGCTCTTGGTTCTAGTTTTCCATCATCAACGTGATAATAGGCAAAGCAAACAAAATACTCTCAAATCCGAGTAATCCACTACTCTTTCGGACAAGACTTCCACAGGGATCTTGCATCATATACATGTGTGCGGCCTCCGATTTATGAGATAGCATGCCATGGAAACTGCTTCTCACCAAAAGCCTCTAGCAAGATATGCATTTGAAAGCATGCACCTTTTTTCGCTAAAAGTGTCGGGTTCATTCTCTCTGCTACACCGTTCTGCTGCGTTGTGTTTGGAACGGTGTGATGGCGTGCATTACCCTGATCCTTGCAGAATCCATCTAACTCTGATGGAAAAAAATCCATGATGTTGTCCCTGTGCAGCCTCTTCACCTTCTTTCTCACATGATTCTCTACTAGGACCTTCAACACCTTGAATCTTGCGAATGCTTCACTCTTGTGCTTCATTACGAAAATCCAAGTCATCCTAGAGTAATTGTCTATGATCCTCAGAAACACGTGTACCCGCCAATCGCCTCAACTCGGGAATGGACCCCAGCAATCTGAATGGATTTACTCAAGGGTACCTTTCGTTGTATGAACCGTTTTACAGAACTTGCTACGCGGTAGCTTCCCATACACGTAGTGCTCACAAAACCCTTGGCTCTTGGGCGCTTGCCCGGTGAGATACCCCTTCTTGTGAAGATCCTGCATTTCATGCTCACTCATATGACCGAGCCTCATATGCCACAGCTTAGTTAGATCAGCTTCCTTGATCTCGGTTGAGACAACTCCAGCGGAACCTGTGATCGTTGAACCTTGCAACATGTACAACGTCCCGCTCTTGACTACCTTGAGAATCACCTTAGAACCCTTACCTTTGAAACTGTATTCCTTGCAGTAGAGTAGACTCAAGGAGATTAGATTCTTCTTAATAAGTGGTACATGCCTAACTTGCTCCAAACTACATAAATTCCTTTCATTCGTCTTCAATCTAACTGAGCCTCTCCCAATCACCTTATAGAATGCTCCATTTACCATGTAGACAGAACCTCCATCCGTTTGGTTGTATGTCGAGAATAGCTCCCCGTTAGAGAAAATATGATCGGAAGCTCCAGAATCAAGGACCCACGCATCCCGAGAGTAAGTGACAACATCTTCCATAAGAACGTAATCATCCTCGGACGAGTTACCTAGTTTTGCTACGGTTGTGAATCCATTCTTCGTCTGTTAACCTCGTTCGGGCAATTTCTCTTCAAAGACCCATGGACTCGCTGTTTTCTTACAGGCTTCATATAATTAAGAAAAGACTAGTTTTCGCGAGGCTTCTTGTTCATATCTCTCATCAAAATGTGCCATTCGATAATGTCTGTCTAGAAGACTCTGTGCCAATTCGAATGAACATTCAAGTATCTTTCCTACATTCATTCGTGAAGGTAACTCCTAATGGGTTGAAGACCATATTGACGGTTTGTCCATCTTGCAAATAGAGCATATCCTGTCTAGGAAAAATCTTTGAAATGATACCCTTAATGCCAAGTCTTCCAGCGACTTTATCGCCTACTTTGATTTCACGTTTCTGCATTTCCCCTTTTCCTTGCACCAAGCACAGACATCCTTGGGAAACATAGAACTAGAAAACTGCCTTTTCTTGTTCCTCTTACCCTACTTGTTTCCCGCCGTCGCCATCAGTGCGGAAGCATGGTCCTCCGTACCTGTGCCTGCACTCTTATGGCGCAGTTCCCTAGCATGGAGCCAATCTGACCCCCTCTAGGGATAAGTCATCCTTGTTCACAATGAGAGACTGAACGACGTTCTCATATGATGGAGGTAACGAGATCAATAACAAAAGTGCAGCATCGTCATCGCCCACCTTCTTGCCAATATTACACAAATATAAAAGAATTGTATTCAATTGATCAAGATGGTCCTTTAGAGCCATATCTTCGAGCATCCGCAAAGTGAAGAGCATATGCTTTAGCATCAACTTTCTAGTCAGACTCTTCGTCATGTAGAGACTTTCCAACTTGAACTAGAGCTCCGCTGCTTCCTTCTGATCTGCGACCTCGATGATCACGTCATCTGATAAGTAAAACATAAAGTTTGAATATTCCTTCTCTTCCATAACCTTGAATTCCCATGATGCAACATTCATGCCTCCTTTGTCTGCAGTCAAAGGTGCCCATATGCCTTGCGATTTGAGCAAAGCCTCCATCTTTATCTTCCACATACTGAAGTTGTTCCCTCCTGTGAAACTATCGATCTTGAACATCGATCTGGACATCGTTCTTGGTGGATTTTGTACTGTAGTCACGTGCTCCACCTAGATCGCAAAACCCTAGCTTTGATTTCACAAAGTTGTGAAACCCTAGCTTTGGCCCATCTTGATCTTGATCTTAAAACACCGCCAAACCTTGGCTCTGATACTAGTTTGTTATGAAAAACCACCTCACGAACGATGAATAAATAAAGAAGAACACGAGGATCTTACATGGTTCGCTAGCGAAAAAATCGCTAACTACGTCCACGGCGGAAAAGAACCCTTTGTTTCACTAAGAGGAACAATTACACTTTTTGCATACCTAGTAGCGAGCCTACTAGCTTCTTTATATACGAGGAACACTAAAGAGGTCACATTCTGATGGCTAAAGGCCCATGACGAGCCAAAACAAAAGATCACCTCCTTAGGCTTGTCGCCTTCCTTCACCTTTTATATAGTCAACAATTCAAGCCACACCGCCTCGACACTGGGGATCCACTTTACTTGATCTTGAAAAATTGCTAATCTTAAGTAGATATTTTCCACCAGATTGATGATATCCCAACTATTTCTTAATCCATTGATGCAATCACTAACAAGCTTGTTATTACTATCACAACATATACTTACATTTTCCAAATATTGAGTACTCCAAACAGCTACCCTGATAGCAACATTGTCTGCTATTGTGATGATGTCATCCTTCTCATAGCCCCAGCCTTTAGCTTTCAGATTCCCATTCTCATCTCTGATAATCCACCCCAGCCATGCATTTTTAGTCTCCTTGCACCAAGAAACATCTGCATTATAGTTCAAGCAATTTCTTGAGGAGGATTCGTACTTTTGACCTCATGAACTATTTGATCCGCAGTTCTTGGAATTTAGCATTTTTGTGCTTAACTTTCATGTCAATTTGTTTCCTCAACCACCACTACTCTCTTTTTCACTCATTCCTAGCTTTCCGTATACTCCGCAATCTCATAAGTATTAACAGGCATCTATCTGCTGGAACCTCACTACTTCTTAACTTTTCCACTACTTCAGTAAGCCACATTTTAAAATTCCCAATAGATTTTCGCTGATCTGGGTTTAAGATACCAAGGCCAAACCAAAAAAATGTGCACCGAGTTGTAGTGCATAAAGCAGTGTTCCAAATTCTCACTAGCCCCCTCACATATACTACAAAGGAGAGTTTTCTTACAACCGCTTCTAAACAAGTTAGCAATGAGTGAGAGGCTTCATTACTAACCCTCCACCAGAAATATTTAACTCTTGGTTATAATCGCGTCCTCCAAAGAAGTTTCTAATATTCTTTATGAAGATAAAAGAAGAGGAAGCTCTAGCTGTCTTTGACAAAGATACCACTAATAGAAAAATGGGCTAATATAGCAGTTTGAAACTGCTGTGAAAGGGCCCTAAACCGCTAGCGGTTTGAAGTCAGCTATATTTGATTTTAAAGCTCTTTTAAACCGCTATTTTCCAAATATTTTGCGTTTTACAAACAAGTATTTAATAATGGTGGTTTGCTAGACTGTCATTTAATAAATAGCTATTTGAACCTAATATATTAATAAAAAATTAGTTCAGAAACCGTTGTATTTTGTCTACTTTTATTAAAAAGGATTTCTTAGAGATTATATATTTTGTTAATTGCAGTTCTACTAAATAGCTATATAATTTAAAATAGTTGTTTAGTTATAAACTTCTATTTAACAGTATTATAAATGTGTATAGAAAAGCTAGTTATTTTAGTAGCAGTTTTCCAAAATCCTATTGAATATATAACAGTTCTGAACAATTTTTTTTAATATAATAGTTTTTTTATAAAAAAATATAAATCCTCATAATAGCTATGTATATGTAGATATAATTCTTTTTTTAATCTATAAATTTAAATTAACTCATAAACAAAAGCTTATACTTGATGAACATTCGCATATTTCTACTACTAAAAAGAGTGAAGGACCTCTAGTGTTTAACCATTGAAAGTTTTTTCTCACCTCAAGTGTTTCCTACCTTTTATTACATACCATAAATACCCTTGTGTTAAATCATTTTTACTAATTACCCTACAAACCGTTACACATTTGATCATAAATATTTTATTTTATACTAATTGATTTTACTACACCATAAATATCCTCACTCTTCTCCGCTTTCTTCTTACTAACCATCATCAGCTTTTTCATTCCTCTTTCCCTTGTGTTAAATCATTTTTACTATTTAACCTACAAGCCGTCATACATTTTATCATAACACTACAACAAATATGACCTTTGTTGACAGTTTTTTTGTCGACAAACGGTTTTATGTAGCTAGTTGTGCGATTAGTCGACAATATTTGTGTTTGTCGATGCATATGATTTTTTTTGTCGACCTTCTGGTTTTTATTTTATTCTACCAAAAAATTTAGTCAATGATTGCGACTATTTATTTAAGTTTGACAACTAATTATATAGTGACATACTCAATTGTCAACTCCTGCCATAAAAAATTGGAGGGTTAATAATTGGTGTTTCCCGCACTCCCAACTTATAAGAAGGGAATAAAAAATTAATCTATATTTATCTATCTATTCTATAAAACAGGACGATTGACTTTTTTTCAACCTTTAGATTAAATCAATCCCACACATTGAATCTGACCTACTTTAAAAAACAATTACCAGTAAGTTACAATTTTCCAAAAAAAAAAAAAAAAAGAATCCTAAACACACACGTCCCCTCTCTCACACACAACCTCGGGAGAAAATCCCACGAACCCTCCGCGAACCCTTTCACTTCGTCTCTCCACGAACCCTCTCTCTTTGGGGGAAGCCTTACTGACGCCTGAAGCAGAGGAGAAGGCAAGAGACGAATCGCGTCGCCGTCACCTTCGCCTGAATCGAACCCTCTCTCCCGACGAAAATCATCACCGTCTCCGTGCCGAAGGAGCCAGAAACCCCCGCCTCTCCTCCACCACTGTCGGCGAGAGAAGCGACAAAGAAGGCTACCCAGTCAACGCCTACGGCGAGTTCGGAATCGAGTCCCTCCATCGGAGCTTGATTTCAACGCCTACATCTGGGACCCTTCAAGATGGAGCCCCTTCCTACTTATAATATCTGTGTTATGTATGTTTCAAATCTCCGAAGGGCATGGAATGGATGAAGCAACTCCCTGAGGTAAACTTCATAACTATTTTTTACTGATTTTCTTTAAGTTTTGATCTGTTTATGTTATCTATTTGATTTCTGCATTTGATCTATCCATTTGAGTTATAGATTTTGTAAATGAAGTAGTACCAAAATCTCCTCTCATGGATATTATCAAATCTCCTATCTTGGATATTAGTGGCCATTACCTGTTAGGCATTTCCGATGTGCTCATATTAGCAAATCTCATATCGTGGGTTTGATATTTATAAATCTGATAGTGTAGTTTTGTTAAAGGAATCCATTATTTTCGTTGTTCGTTTTGCAGCAAGTGCACCTTCCATTTAGGTATGAAGGTGCTTGATAAACTGTTCAATTTTGTGTGTTAAGAAGTAGGTTTAGAGTTGCAGATCGTCGAGTCTACTAACAACGCATTTTCACAAAATTGGCAGGAACTCTGGATTTGTAGATGTGTATTTGTAGGTTGTAAAAGGTACATATGATTTGTCTAATCTCATTTGTCGTGCTCTTTGGATACATACATACTGGCTACTCATTCATATAGGGTCTCTTATGGAAATTGAGTTTCTTTTTTTCTCTCCCTCAATGGGGTGTGCGATTCATATATCTATGCAGAGAGAAGACATAGATGAAGTTTTTGTGTCGGCTTTCTCTGGGTCTTGTCTATTCGCCATATGGTGCTGCTATGTTTCTAGAGGTACATAGATATGGCTTTATTGCTATGTCATTGGTTGTGTTTGTGGGTGGACAGGAAGTTTATTTTGTCTCAAAACTTCTGAAGCTGAACAATTTCACCCTTATCAGCCAAATACAGAGACTGCAATTATATTTATCGATGAGTTAGACGTGGCAGTGAATGTGAAACAGCATCCAGTCCAGTAGGGTAGTTGAAACATCCAGTCCAGTAGTTGCTATTTCTCTTCTTCTACTTTGAAGCAGAACCTGATTCTGATGGATTGCTGGGTTGGGACTGTGGAACACAGTGAGTTCCTTTATGAAATTCACAATCCATCTTTGTTACAATTTCCTTCTTTTTTATTCTACTGGTGGTTGTGGAATTGTGGTTGTGGCAGCGGTTGGGGGAGGGAGGTTTAGAGTTGTTGTTCTTCTTGATTGTGTTAGTCACCCTGATATGGATATAGGTTTCTGCATTTGTACAATTTTCTGTTTTATTTTCGTTTGCAAGTCAAACTTCAATTGTTTTATTGCTAAGAGGTTTATAGGATCTTCCCTTTTTGGTTGGTGTTCATGTGGTTAATCTCTTATGTTGTAGGATCTTCCCTTTTTGGTTGGCGATGAGTCAGACACTACCTACATCGTAAATGGTTCGAAGTATAAAGCATGGCACGAGAAAAAACAGAAAAAACCACAAATTTGAAGCAAAAAAAAAAGCATAAACATGAATATCATGTACCAGTGGTGATGGTGGTAGGTTAGTTTAATGGAATGGAAAGTAGCAGGGGTGTAGTGTACTGATGGTTATGGTGGTCATGGAGCAATGGGGCAGGTTATTAATGGCTTTGGTGTTTCTTATGAGTTTTACTCTTTATGTAATTGTTCAATAGTAGAACAAAGTAACATACTTATGTTGTCACGTCTGAATGCAAGAGGAGTTGTGTTTCGGAGAAATTAACCTAATGTTGTTCAGCTGACGATCTTCCTGCTGCTTTGTCTTCAATCAGGCGTGCCTCTCTTTATGCATTTTTGCTGAATAAGATGAGTCCTTGCGGAGGGATCTGCTCTTTTGTTTCGACTTTGTTTGAACAAATTTATCGCTTTGGTACTGTTTGATCATAGTGCAAACTTGCTTGAGAAGTGCCACTTGATTGAGACAAAACAAAAATCAGTGTGTCATTCATCCGAATGGTTGTATTTTTCCATCTTATAAGATTTCATTGGTAATACAATAGTTTATGCCATTTTCTATACTGCAAATCGGAATATGCTTTCAAAGGATGGGCATCAGGTTACAATAACAATAATGTATCCTTTGTGTTTATTAGATTTTTAATCTTCATGTCTGCATCTTATGAGTAGCATGTAGGCTATACCAAGTTGCTTTGTTTTGGTACAATTACATAAAATTTCTTTAATATCGTTTGCGTTTAATGTTGATAGAGCCCACGAGCACAGTTTAGATAACACTGCTCTATGTCATTGGTTGTGTTTGTGGGTGGACAGGAAGTTTATTTTGTCTCAAAACTTCTGAAGCTGAACAATTTCACCCTTATCAGCCAAATACAGAGACTGCAATTATATTTATCGATGAGTTAGACGTGGCAGTGAATGTGAAACAGCATCCAGTCCAGTAGGGTAGTTGAAACATCCAGTCCAGTAGTTGCTATTTCTCTTCTTCTACTTTGAAGCGGAACATGATTCTGATGGCTTGCTGGGTTGGGACTGTGGAACACAGTGAGTTCCTTTATGACATTCACAATCCATCTTTGTTACAATTTCCTTATTTTTTTATTCTACTGGTGGTTGTTGAATTGTGGTTGTGGCTGCGGTTGGGGGAGGGAGGTTTAGAGTTGTTGTTCTTCTTGATTGTGTTTGTCACCCTGATATGGATATGGGTTTCTGCATTTGTACAATTTTCTGTTTTATTTTCGTTTGCAAGTCAAACTTCAATTGTTTTATTGCTAAGAGGTTTATAGGATCTTCCCTTTTTGGTTGGTGTTCATGTGGTTAATCTCTTATGTTGTAGGATCTTCCCTTTTTGGTTGGCGATGAGTAAGACATTACCTACATCGTAAATGGTTCGAAGTATAAAACATGGCACGAGAAAAAATAGAAAAAACCACAAATTTGAAGCAAAAAAAAAGCATAAACATGAATATCATGTACCAGTGGTGATGGTGGTAGGTTAGTTTAATGGAATGGAAAGTAGCAGGGGTGTAGTGTACTGATGGTTATGGTGATCATGGAGCAATGGGGCAGGTTATTAATGGCTTTGGTGTTTCTTATGTTTTGTAGTTTTACTCTTTATGTAATTGTTCAATAGTAGAACAAAGTAACATACTTATGTTGTCACGTCTGAATGCAAGAGGAGTTGTGTTTCGGAGAAATTAACATAATGTTGTTCAGCTGACCATCTTCCTGCTGCTTTGTCTTCAATCAGGCGTGCCTCTCTTTATGCATTTTTGCTGAATAAAATGAGTCCTTGCGGAGGGATCTGTTCTTTTGTTTCGGCTTTGTTTGAACAAATTTATCGCTTTGGTACTGTTTGATCATAGTGCAAA
Organism: Linanthus parryae; assembly: GCA_023055425.1. Lineage (NCBI taxonomy): Eukaryota > Viridiplantae > Streptophyta > Magnoliopsida > Ericales > Polemoniaceae > Linanthus > Linanthus parryae. Next base: position 62,848,312 of record JALGPY010000001.1, on the reverse strand, counting down.
CTTGCTTGAGAAGTGCCACTTGATTGAGACAAAACAAAAATCAGTGTGTCATTCATCCGAATGGTTGTATTTTTCCATCTTATAAGATTTCATTGGTAATACAATAGTTTATGCCATTTTCTATACTGCAAATCGGAATATGCTTTCAAAGGATGGGCATCAGGTTACAATAACAATAATGTATCCTTTGTGTTTATTAGATTTTTAATCTTCATGTCTGCATCTTATGAGTAGCATGTAGGCTATACCAAGTTGCTTTGTTTTGGTACAATTACATAAAATTTCTTGAATATCGTTTGCGTTTAATGTTGATAGAGCCCACGAGCACAGTTTAGATAACACTGCTCTATGTCATTGGTTGTGTTTGTGGGTGGACAGAAAGTTTATTTTGTCTCAAAACTTCTGAAGCTGAACAATTTCACCCTTATCAGCCAAATACAGAGACTGCAATTATATTTATCGATGAGTTGGACGTGGCAGTGAATGTGAAACAGCATCCAGTCCAGTAGGGTAGTTGAAACATCCAGTCCATTAGTTGCTATTTCTCTTCTTCTACTTTGAAGCAGAACCTGATTCTGATGGCTTGCTGGGTTGGGACTGTGGAACACAGTGAGTTCCTTTATGACATTCACAATCCATCTTTGTTACAATTTCCTTATTTTTTTATTCTACTGGTGGTTGTGGAATTGTGGTTGTGGCTGCGGTTGGGGGAGGGAGGTTTAGAGTTGTTGTTATTCTTGATTGTGTTTGTCACCTTGATATGGATATGGGTTTCTGCATTTGTACAATTTTCTGTTTTATTTTCGTTTGCAAGTCAAACTTCAATTGTTTTATTGCTAAGAGGTTTGTAGGATCTTCCCTTTTTGGTTGGTGTTCATGTGGTTAATCTCTTTTGTTGTAGGATCTTCCATTTTTTAATGGCGATGAGTCAGACACTAACTACATCGTAAATGGTTCGAAGTATAAAACATGGCAAGAGAAAAAACAAAAAAAACCATAAATTTGAAGCAAAAAAAAAAAAAAAAAAAACATAAACATGAATATGATGTACCAGTGGTGATGGTGGTAGGTTAGTTTAATGGAATGGAAAGTAGCAGGGGTGTAGTGTACTGATGGTTATGGTGATCATGGAGCAATGGGGCAGGTTATTAATGGCTTTGGTGTTTCTTATGTTTTGCAGTTTTACTCTTTATGAAATTGTTCAATAGTAGAACAAAGTAACATACTTATGTTGTCACGTCTGAATGCAAGAGGAGTTGTGTTTCGGAGAAATTAACCTAATGTTGTTCAGCTGACGATCTTCCTGCTGCTGGCATCTACTTTGTCTCCAATCAGGCCTGCCTCTCTTTATGCATTTTTGCTGAATAAGATGAGTCCTTGCGGAGGGATCTGCTCTTTTGTTTCGGCTTTGTTTGAACAAATTTATCGCGTTGGTACTGTTTGATCATAGTGCAAACTTGCTTGAGAAGTGCCACTTGATTGAGACAAAACAAAAATCAGTGTGTCATTCATCCGAATGGTTGTATTTTTCCATCTTATAAGATTTCATTGGTAATACAATAGTTTATGCCATTTTCTATACTGCAAGTCGGCATATGCTTTCAGAGGATGGGCATCAGGTTACAATAACAATAATGTATCCTTTGTGTTTATTAGATTTTTAATCTTCATGTCTGCATCTTATGAGTAGCATGTAGGCTACACCAAGTTGCTTTGTTTTGGTACAGTTACATAAAATTTCTTGAATATCGTTTGCGTTTCATTTTGATAGAGCCCACAAGCACAGTTTAGATAACACTGCTCCATGTCATTGGTTGTGTTTGTGGGTGGACAGGAAGTTTATTTTGTCTCAAAACTTCTAAAGCTGAACAATTTCACCCTTATCAGCCAAATACAGAGACTGCAATTATATTTATCGATGAGTTGGACGTGGCAGTGAATGTGAAACAGCATCCAGTCCAGTAGGGTAGTTGAAACATCCAGTCCAGTAGTTGCTATTTCTTTAATTCTTATGGTTTATGATTTACTTTGGATTGTTTTTTCTCAAATATCCTTCTTCTTAATGCAGATTGAAGATTCCTTTGATCTTCTGTATGAAAAGTTGAAGCTCAAGCAAATGATTCAGCCACCTATCATTCCTACTGTATGTTGAATCTCTTCAAGTTTCTACTATGGGTATTTTCTTTTCAGGAAGTTGATTGCGCCAGCAGTACTGTAAATTGATTTGTTATTGATGATTTATTGTTTAAATACGAATAATTTTTCATCCCGATGCCAAGCCACCAGTATGCAGAATACAAGGGCCAAAAGTGCACATGTAAATGGTTACTGGCCAAACTCTCTTGTCTTAAGTTAGTGATATTACATTGGTGTCATGAGAATAACCATGGATCTGGGAACTTAGGGATCATAGTCAGAATAGGTATTCCACCACTGGTTGTTTAATGTATCAAACAAGTATATCTTAGACCAACCAAGGAAAGGTTAAGTAACAATCCCTAGACGAAGCACACTTGCACTTCAACAGACTAGAGGTCTACTAGCAAGAATACACTAGGCCATGGCTTTAGCAGTTCAAGGGCTTCATGAATAAGTAGGTTAGCTTCTACTTTTTATTTATGTTAAAAAAATGGATATGTTAGTGTCAAAGTTGTAATACTTTTCGCGAGTGGGCTTGATTTGAATGAGGCTTTGATTTTCCAATCTGCTTCCCTGCACCTGTACAAGTTCAAACTATACACTGTATTATGGTATTCCATGCTCGACGTGGTCGAAACGCTGCCAAAATACAAAGACACACCGCGCAACGCGCGCGGGGTGAACCTAGTTCTGATCTAAAGCTTTAGCAGTTTTGTGGTTGGTCATTTTACCTATTCTTCTCAAGCTTTAGCAGTTTTGTTGTTTGTTAAACCATACAGCCACTATCTTATGATTATTTTTTTCATTGTTTGTAGGTTTTAGCGTTGCTGGTATAGGTTCAAGGCATCGAAGGACCCAAATAAGTACTGGCCGGTGATTCTGGACACTTGATGATATAACAATTAGTAGCTGATTTATGGGCACTTCATTCCTTTAGATGTAATAGTTTTTGAACTTTGAAACACAAGCTACTTGTTTTGTTAACTTAATACTGCTTTAATTTGTACGAATCTTTAATTTGTACGACTCTTTAACTCGCCTAAGGATGCAAAATAGTTATTATGCAGTATTATTTTTGTTTGTGATGTAAAAAGTCACACTTTTGGATGGTTGATCTTGGATTTGAGCACAGTTGTGCATATATGTTTGAGTAGTGTTGGAATTTTAGGTGCATTTCTGCATATATGTAAACATCCTCATATTTTTTTTTTATTTAGTCGTGATACGGCAGACAAACATGTGTGTCGCCATGAAGATGTAATCATATCTACTGGTGACAAATATTTTTGTCACTTATCTACATAAACTACCAAATTTACGTGCCGGTAGTTTTACTATCGACAGAAAAGGTTTGTTGTTAGATTTAAACTGTCGACAAAAACTGATGTCGCCTTTTTTTTTCTGCCGACGTAATTGAGGTTTGTCGGCTTTAATACTAACGACCGACTTGTAGTGACCATTTTCCGTCAAAAAATTATTTGTCGATAGAATTTCTACCAACATATTTGGCCTTTCTAGCGACAATTTTTGCTGTCAACGGAGGCAAAATTTGTTGTAGTGTAAATATTTGATTTTATACTAACTGATTTTATCACACCATAAATATCTTTCACTCTTCTCGGTTTTCTTCTTACCAACCATCATCAGTTTTTTCATTCCTCTTTTCATTTATTTAGTAGATTTGTGTTGGATATATTTCACTATCATAGCCCAAGGAATCAAGGTGTAGAAAGAACCGATCCCTACCCTCAAATTACAGGTTCTGAGTGGAGTTCAATCCGTATCCCTCAAGGTACTCAAGAAGTCAAAAACCATTTCAATTGAATTCCAGATTATTTTATTTGGAGCATTAGTGTCTCATCCAGAAAACTGATTTTTCATTTAAATAGTTTGTCAAAAAAGTAATGGACAACAATTCTTTTCATAAAATTTCATGATGCCCAATCCGTTAATTTTAAGTATCTCGCAAATACCTACTTTATGTTTCCTTACGATTTTGTCCATTTTGATTTAGTCATGCCAATTTTAGATGATATCATATTGACTCTTTTATTTCCCCAATGAAATTATGTCCAGCGTTTGTAGCATTACCCGGGAGCTGCATGGAATTGGAATGCCTACTCCAAAGTGAGAATGAGGTTGTCATAAAATTTACTTTGACTTGGGATGACGGATCTTTGGTAAAACTGATTTGTGCCGTGTATTTGCTTTGTTATTCCTGGAGATGGAACCAATGTTATGATTTTGGAGTTTTTTTTTGGTTCATGTAGCAAGTTGATGGCAGAACAAGATAAAGATAAGGTAAGCTATCCAGTTTGAAAAATCATTATTACTTGTATGAACAATTATTTTTATTTGCTCCATTAAAATATATTTTTGGTGCATTTTCATTGTTGATACCAATACTCGAATTCACTTTTTCTTTGGAGATTTGGCTGCATCAGCTACAAGTACTAAAGTAGGCATGTACTGTCTTTGCGATTTCTCGGTATAGCCAACCTAACGTCTCCGCTGCAACTGTCGAAACATTACAGTTGTTAAGATCAAAAATATTGATTGTTCTATTTAAGTTTTTGTTTTTCGCAATTTTTGATCTTCTTTTGCGTGCACGGATTTACTTCACATATGTCATATGATGCTATAATGACAATTATTGCGAAGCTCCACAAAAAATGAAAATAATGTATATGCTGCTCTCTATTGTTTCTTTTGTTTTTTTTTGTCAGCAATGTGTTTTACGACCCGAATGGCTAATATGAGGTCAAATTCCAAATTAAATCAGCGCCTTGTTATGAATCATTCTTGATTGAATCCAACTTATTTGATTCAAGAAATGTTGATGAATCATAATACTTTAGTTTTTTGTCATGGTTTCCTAATATACGAGTCTTTTGTTCGAATGCATAATATTTGAGACCTGAGTTCCCATCTACAGGTGTTGATGAGATCATGATTTTATTTTAAAAGAAAAACCTCAAGTTGTCTAAAATTTGCTTTCATAACTTATTTTAATTTATTTTGTTGTTATGTAATTGTAGTCAAATAAGAATATAATATTTTTTTGGAAAATTCTAAGTGAACAAAAATTCATACAAATAGTTGAACATAAAGTGATGTGTATGGCAATATGTCATTAATAAAATTTCGGAGTGAAGAATATGAAGGAAATATAAAGAATAAATATGGTTGATATTTAGGCATCTACTGATGTGGCATATGCCACGTCACTTTTTGTTCAAATTTCTGTTTGATTTTTTATCCCCCTAGCACGGCTCTATTTTTTTTTTATAGTTAAGTGATGAGAGAACGTTAAAAGATTTGCAAATTTTTAAAGTTCATTACTACTCGACAAGTACAATTCATGAAAATTGTCATTGTCGTCATGGCTGCATAATATAAACCTGCAGGAAAAGTTGTAGCGGTTGTCGATGAAAATAAAGTTAAGTTATCTGTTGTAGGTAGCTATTGTGGGGTTTTTAATTAGAGACGTGTAATGTAATTGTACTGAAAAATAAATGACACTAACATGAGCATATCTCTTGCCTTGTAAGCGGATTTGCGGTTGCGGATCAAGGTTATATCACATTCACGAAAGATTTACTCTAACCTCTAAGCCTAAATTTCATGGAAGGGTGTGAGAATCGGTAGCTTAATGAGTGAGAATGAGGACGAATCTCCCTTAGAATCATTTAGTAGTTTCATACGAACTAATTGAAAGGGCATATATATTTTTTTAAGGTTTTGTTCATTGTGTTTCCAGACCGATACCTCATCTCTAAAAAAGTTTTTGCTTTAAATTTATTATTTCGAAAATAATCAAATGAGACTAGAAATAGAAAAAGTGGAAAGACACCATCAACATAAATGATCGATTAGTAAAAAATTATTTTTGAATAGCAATGTTTGTTAGAACAAATTCAAACTTCATGTAGATTATCTAAAGGCGGAACCATAATCTACAACACATAAACTATCATCTAGAATAGTCAAGAACATAAGAACATTAAATAAGACTAACCTCGGTCCATAGCTAGTGTATTGTGTTCCGCGTCATGATGATCTTGAGTGAACCGCGATCTTCCAACCACAACTCGGACCAGCTTCAATGATCTCTCTCAATGGGAAGAGTGAGACTACTGTATTCGAATGTGTTGGGGATCACAGCCCTAGTAGTCTTTATATATACTAAATTGATGAGGCTCCCATAACCCTAATCATTTAGTAATGGGCTTCTATACATTACAAAGCCCACACCACTTTTTGTTCCTGCGAGCCCAATTATTAATTAGATCACTTTAGTGGCCCGTTTAATTGATAGCCCAATAATATAACTACCAATATTTTCATATTGGCCCACAAGGAAATAAAATTTCCCAACAATCTCCCACTTGGGCCAAACTTGAAAAAACGGATGTAGTTATATTTCATAATCTTTAGTGCTAGCAAACGTGCTATCATCCTTAGAACATTCCTTATAACAATCTGGTCCATTGTCCATACCAATGTGAGACCAAAGCGATCTTTGCTACATTTAGATATAGTCGCAACAAAGACCCATCAATGATCACCAAACCAATACATTCAATGACATAGATCAAGTGTGGATGTGTAGCGGGAAATTACATGCAATGTGATCTTTAGACATGCCTATTTTCACTGATCCTTACTGAAGTGAGATCAAACCTTATAATTTCCATCTTTATGCTAAACCGCAATTGGAAATTCAAAACAACAATAATTCAGAGTAACCTGAATAAAACATAAAACATTATTCTGCAGAAACTGAAGTAAGTGTCTCGAGAAATGACATTCATTGGATACAAACTCCCACTAAACCAAAGTACCTTAGATATTACCACTCCAAATGAGCAATCCGCTCTTCAACACTTTATGTGGTAATTCCTTAGTTAGAGGATCCTCAAGAATAGAGTTTATCATAGTAATGTCACACTGACACAATCACTATGAATATTTTCTTAAGAAGAATAAGACTTTATGTCAATAAACTTGACCGAATCCTCGGAATTAGATTCAGTGATCTCAAAATTATCTAAATTCCGATAAGTGAGCATGTAGTCTTTTGTTATCTTCAATACTTTACTAACCGATTGTATGTTTACCCTAATACATACAATGATTAACCAAAATTATACCAAATATACCAATATGTAAACAATAACCACATGTGTACATATTCTGGTATACACAAGACTCATTGATTCGATATTTAACGAATCTTTGCATCCTTTATTACTTATCTCAATATTCTTGAAATGCTGAATGAACTAGAAATTGTCTCTTTAAGTAGTAGGATTATTCTTCAGTGCACAACCTTAAGTACTCGATCTAGCAAATACCTTATCGATATAGATCTCTTGTCGAATACTCAATGATACACCCCAAGAGCATTTATTTTCGACACAGGAAATATGTCCCCAAGATCTTTTCTTTAGAAACCTTATAAAGAATATCTTGGTCCACCCAACAAGTCTATATCGGTGCTAGTCAAAAGAGTAGAATCAATATAATGCACCAGAAAATTACTCCCACTGAACTGTGGTACTCACAAATATCTACCGTAGTTATCTCGCACAACATGAGATAATAACTTTATGAATATTGCGATACCATATCTAGAAGCAAGCTTTTAGACTATAAATGGAATTGTGTAATTTACAAACATGTACTTTGAATAACTAAAGTCAAAGTTATATGATTGTAATCAACTTATCCATATATATGTACATCTACTTTAAGTAATCGTACATGACATAACAACTCAAAAGAGAATTTCGTATAACTTTATGAAGTATCTTTAGCCAGTGCCTCTTTCAGATGAAATGTAATGACAAAGTATGACCTTCATATCTTTCATAAACCAATATAACAACTTATTTATTGTAACCAACAATAAATTATGCTATTATGAACGATTCCAAATGTCACTAATTTTGTCAAGAGATTTCATCTTATCATTACAAAATCAATTCACTTTAATATTTGTTTGACTTGTAAGAAGTTGATAGAATCATCTTCCACAAACCTTATGTCAAACCCAAATACATGAGAATAACATGTAATACATAAATCATATTTCTCATGTCATTAGTGAATTACTTTAGCGGCACTTCATATTGGAGGCTGACGAGTTTGCCTATTATGAGTATCCTTATGGAATATTTCTTTGAACAGTGTGAATGGCTAATATGCACTCGCTTATTTGGCCAAACAAACAATCTTCCTTTAGGCCGATTACTGTTCGCATAAACAAGTATGCCTTATTATTTGGCCACACAATGACCTTCCTTTGGGCCGATTATTGCTTCCATAAACAATAGACATGTGCATTTCACAAACTTTATGTTCAAAGAAAATATTCCTTATAACCGTATCTCCCACTCAAACTCAACATCCTCAAAAGTCTCAAGAAAAAGGGCTTTATTTGAGAAGACAAATTGCAAGATTTAGAACTTCTCAATTGTTAATGACATCAATAAAAGTGGCAACGAGCAAATACCAAATTCAGTATCTCCCACTAGACCAATACGGCCTCACTTTAGGTGGGATGATCGGAAATGAGAATCTCCTTATGCTAGGTATTCGCCTAGCCAATCATATATGGTACTAAATAGCCACTTTAATACATAAAATATTTTATATGTAAGCTGCAACCTTAAATCTTTATTCACATAGCCTCATGATAAAGAAAATGACTATCATTCTCCTTACAATATCCAAATATGTTTAATTTCATTCCCACAAACTTAATTTATGACAAGTATGTCTATAACTCTGTGTAGGGAAGAAACTTTGTGCACATCTATAAGAATTAAGTTAACATTATGAATGTTGTTACCTTATACATTCACATACTTTACTTCTCAAACCGATTATAGGTGTTGATGAGGTGGACAGAAGTCTTATGAACTAAATATGATACTGTTTCCACCCAAAATAACAATAAAGAGTGGTCCACCGTATCAGTACATATAAGTTCTAGTATGTACTTATTCCACACACACCTAATTATTTATACAGCCCTTTACGCTTTCAACACAAATTCAAAATATTTGTGAAATCAGGGAGGCTATGAATTCTATTACACACAAGCATCTTAATTCTTCCAACGAAGATATTCCTTAAGCTTTTGTGTCATACCATATATAGAATTCTCACTCTGCATCATTGTACCTCAAACGATGACATGCATGGTCTTTCTTAATGAAGCACTACTTTTGAAATATTACTTTTAATCGAAATGAAGCATTTACAACTTTCCGAATTACCAAAATTTCTGAATTTATCCCATATGAACGAAAATCTAATTTTCTTAACATTAGTAAATGCACAAAATTCAAACAATGTTTGAAAATAAGCTAAAAGTCTTTGTTGCTTCAACTTTTTTTTTTTTTTTTTATTGCCCATAGAGATGAATCTTTCAGCATCAAGTGGCTATTGGCCCAACAACCAACCATGCATAAATATTCTTAATTGAGTAGTTGCACCAAAATCTACTCACCAAATATGATCAGGTACAAAACTTAAATTAATCCATAGTGAGAAGTAAAATTTTCCGCATTCAACATGTGCATTAAATTTATATTCACACGTCCACTCATATTTATGTAAAAAAAATATCAAAAATTACCGAATGATATTACATTTACATAATTGGACTGTGATTCAACTGCAACTTACGTTACTGTATCCCATTTATCTCGACTATTATCCTTAGGGTAAATACTAAACGAGTACATTTAGTTTAATCTCACACAACTATTCTCTCTTTAAACACACAGTGAGTGAAAAGTTCACAAGGAACTTATTTATCCATATGAGCGTTACAACTCTCCGTATACTCACTTAAGTGCTTGAGAGAAAATATATATACACCTTATGAGCATGTATTTAGACAGCTCTAACTTTAGTACTTAATTTCTTAATTGAGATTAAAACTTTCCGGATGTACTCCCTTACGTTGCTCTTTTAACAAGACAATGTTGACTAAAAGTCCTCTTCATGTTTTCTTTAGAAAACTCGGACACATAAGCTTGAGGAACTCAATAGCATTTCCATTACTTCATTTAAAAGCTTCTAGAATTAACTTTATTTTCAAGAATTTATACATGCTATAAAGCACTAAATGTGAGTCTTTGTCAGCAATAACAAATAAGCTGACTTAAATAGAGAACAAGTTAAAGACATGAGCTCAAAATAAAAATATATTGTACAAGCATGAAATAAAATATAACCACAAAGTATTCATGCAAGACATAAATCAACAATATAATTAACGGGTTCTTTACAAGATACCTTGCACAACATTGTTGTTTAGTCTTTGGACAGAAACAACAACTTGTAAGTGGTACTCTCCACGCAGTAACCAAATATTGACAGTAAATCAATGTCAAACAATTGGTCTTCCTTTGGGCCGACGTATTGTTCACATGGAATAACTTGATAACCGTCACATATTTACTACCACAAGTGTGCTTATTATTTGGCCAACTAACAACCTTCCTTTGGGCCGATTAGCTAGTCGCATAAATAATAAACACACACATCTTTATATCCCAAAATAAATAAATTTTACACAATAGAGGTCACTTTGGCGACATATCATTTCAACTGATTTATTCTAGGATACAAGACCATTTTATTTTAGTGTAAAATAGAAAAATTACACTAATGTCTAAAATGTATATTTTAGTGTAAAATACCAAAGTTACACTAATTTATTAAATGTAGAACCCGAAATATTAATCTTTTAGTGTAATACAAAAGATTACACCCAAAATATTCATAATGGTGTAAGATATCAAATATGCACCAAATATACTTAATGGTGTAAGAATACCAAATATACATCAAATTTCATATGGTGTATGATACCAAATATACACAAAAAAAAAACACTTAATGATGTAAGAATACCAAAGATACACCAAAGATATTTACTCGTGTAAAAATACCAAAGATACACCAAATATCAATTATGATGTAAAATACCAAATATACACCAAAGATATTTAATAGTGTATGAATACCAAAGATACACCGAATATCAATAAAGGTGTAAGATACTAAATATACACCATATTTCATATTGTGTAATATACCAAATATACACTAATGATTTATAATGGTGCAACATACCAAAAATACACCAAAAATTAACAATAGTAATAATCTCACATATTTTATCCATGAATCAAGTCATAAACATGATATAAAAACAGTAGTATCATGAGAGAAACATTACTTTAGTCAAAACATGGAAATAATGAGATTACATGTCCAAAAACATGCTAAAATACGAAATTACTTATTCTGCCCAGAAAATTATTCCGATTCTGGAAAATCTAACCGTACAGATGGATTCAAAAGACCCAAAAACCTAGGGTTTGACTATTGAATCGCCCAAATCCGATATCTAGAACTCCCAGAATAGCCAAAACAATATGAGTCGTCGGATCTGGGCGACACAACAAAGCAGCGGTACACGCTGCCACACCAGATCGAGACTCGGCACAGCCCAGATCTAAAGCAGTGTTTGGCAAATCATTAAACGGAAGCTGAAAGTTTAAAACACCATAACTTTCAATCCGTAAGTCGGAATTAAGCTTATAATATATCGTTGGAAAGCTTATTTCGAGATCTTCGAAACCATATGAAGAAAACCGAGATCCGAGTTTAACACAGAAAACGAGGTACCAAACCCTAATTCGGGATTAACACATAATTACCCATTCTCAACAATTCTAGCATGATAGTGGCTCTGATACCACTTGTTAGAACAAATTCAAACTTCATGTAGATTATCTAAAGGCGGAATCATAATCTACAACACATAAACTATCATCTAGAATAGTCAAGAACATAAGAACATTAAATAAGACTAACCTCGGTCCATAGCTAGTGTATTGTGTTCCGCGTCATGATGATCTTGAGTGAACCGCGATCTTCCAACCACAACTCGGACCAGCTTCAATGATCTCTCTCAATGGGAAGAGTGAGACTACTGTATTCGAATGTGTTGGGGATCACAGCCCTAGTAGTCTTTATATATACTAAATTGATGAGGCTCCCATAAACCTAATCATTTAGTAATGGGCTTCTACACATTACAAAGCCCACACCACTTTATGTTCCTGCGAGCCCAATTATTAATTAGATCACTTTAGTGGCCCGTTTAATTGATAGCCCAATAATATAACTACCAATATTTTCATATTGGCCCACAAGGAAATAAAATTTCCCAACAATGCTTACTTCTAAATTATTCTCTATATAATGAATTTTATAATTTAGGATTGAGAAACTTTTTGATTGTCAATCCTAATTACCGAAATGACAATTCAAATAAGTTGTGGTTCATATACTCCAAAAAAGAATTGTTAAGTTTTACGTGCAACGCTCACGCATTAAAACTTGTATAAATAAATGTTTGTAGAATTTCAAATCAACCAACATATAATCTTCCTGTTGATTCGTAATAGACCACGCCAGTGAATTCAAAATATACATATATATAAACCAAAGTTCTCAACTGTAATGAGACTACGGAAAAAGAAGCTACAACTATATATCTTTAATGCTGCAAGTCTAATAAAAAAGTAGTACACAACTGGAAGGAGATTTCACTGATCATAGCCAAAAGGGATTTCACTTATCATAGCCAAAAGGAATCTTCGCAACAGCCAGCGGGCGCAAAAGAAGCTAGAGTGCTTGCTTGTCTCATTTTCAGCTCATCAATTCTACGTTCACAATGTTGGGTGCTCTGGGCTCCATCTACAAAGTTACACATTCACAAATAATATTAGAAATTACTAGATGTCACATTCAAAAGTTACACATTCAAGTACGGAAAATAGTGGTAGGGGCTGGGAAAAATTCAAAAGAGTTTCCCCTGAAAATTGGGCTTTTCCATATTTATCAGCCAAAAATGCTGTGAAATCACCAGCTGACACGATGGAGGACTAATTTACACCAGTAATTATAATGACAGTGTAGTGCAGTACCACAAAAAATTACCATATTAATACACAAATCATTTGGTACACATGTTCATGAAAAAACTCGCAAGTTTCGTTAACCTGGTCAGTGGATGAGTAATAGCTATAGAATAAATGACATTATGTTAGTAACATGTTACCTGCAGTTTCTGAGTAATAGATGGGTCTTGATGTAATATCGATTTTGGAAATCACTAGATTTTTGGTTTCTGCTACATTCTGAATAAGTGGTTCCTCGTAATAACTACTACTTCACAGATGAAATAATTTTCATCCTATGTTCAAGATATACAAAATTGTAGTTCTCTTTGCAGATAGTAAATAGCATTAGTAAATGTCATTTTAATAGATATCGGAACATGATGGTCTTTTAAACGACAATAAATGGTGATAAAATTTCATATTCTCTTGCCAAACTCCAAATTTTTAACTACGAAATAAAAAGCTTCACAAGAAAATTTTTCATCAACTTGTATATGCAAGTGCTAAACTCTAGAAAACCATTTTCCACTGAGGTTTGGTATATCGAGATCGTCCGTCCATAGGCCTAAACTATATCACTATATCATAAAAGCACCAAATCATCCATGTATTCCATTTCTTCAATTACACTGCATTATTTTAGCACGGCCTCAAGGTATAACCCCGTATCCTAATTCTTTTAACCTCTGTTGAACACTATCTTGTAGGGATAGATTCCCTAGAGGCAATCTTATTTAGTATGAACATTGTTTTTGGCTTAAAATAATCATTATATTATTTATGGAGATATTTAATATAATGAAGTCCTTAGATTAAAAATCTGTTGTTTATCTTGAATATCCCTGGTTCATTATATTGATTAACAGAAGGATCAATTATAGACTAGTACGTCGGTAGATTGATATGGAGATATCAAGTCTAGCACATGGGTATGCATTGAGGGAAATAGCATACTGGATTGACCAACAACGAGAAGGCTACAAACAAGTTATGTAAAGTCACAAAAACTTATCGTAGTGACAATGGTATTGTGGTCCTTAGACTTGATGTCGCCAGATACTCTAGCTGTGAAATATCATGCTTTGATATTACCAAACGTTGCGCCTTAACCGAATAACTATAAAGGTAGTTATCGGGCATGATAGGAAGCAAGCTTAGAGATGGTACTGATGTAGAGAGGATTTTCCCCTCCCACATAACGGGAGAAAATATCTGCGGCCACTCGAAGGGTAGTGCTTATAGAATGTGTGGCCAGACTCAGATAAATTAATATAGGATATTGATGTTATCTGCATGGATAAGACTATTCCCAGGATCGAGAAACTATTGATTGGATATACGAGTGTGACTTGTATGTCTCGTTTCCAATATGGATATGGAGACAAAGGGATAATACAATACGATAACATTGGTCACATGTCTGCTTACTGACTATTTCTATTAGTTGGGTTTCATAGATGTCTTGCAAGGGGCCGCTCTATGTTAGTAATTGTTACTACCAACTAAGTAGAAACATATGGGATCACACTCCCTATGGATTTAACCAGACTTGGTAATTATTTAATATGATTAATTAAGTAGAAGGATTAATACGCAACTACTTGCAAATTTAGTAGGACTAATTGCAAGGTGGACTAACCCATGTAAGGACGTGATCAGTAGAGGGGTTAATATGTAGTTAATTAGGGATCGTTAGACTATATAAAGAACACTCCTAGCTTAGTTTCTCATAATAAGTGTCATAATTGTTATCACAGAAGAGAGAGAGAGAGAGAGAGAGAGAGAGAGAGAGAGAGAGAGAGAGAGAGAAAAGCAAGGAGAGAGCTAACAAGGGGCCGAACATGACCCCCCGTCCGCCCCTCCTCGCCGTCGGTCACCAAGAGGCGCGGCCTCTTAGTCTTGTTTTGCGTGATCTTCTTCGTCGTCCTCCTTCCCTAGCTATCACAAAGGTGTGGAGAATCCGAGATCAATCCTAGGAGTGGACTTTGCATAGATACGTGGACACTATTTCACGTGAAGTCATCAAGGAGACAAACTAAGTGAAAGTGTGAGTATGCATATGTTTATACAGCTAAGATACTCTAGAAGGGGGGGGGGGGGGGTTGAATAGAGTATGCCAACTCTTTGAAAAACTTGCTAGGAATATGAAAACTTTCCAAACAATGAAGTTCAAGGACTTGAAAACTTGTTCAAGCCCTTGGAGAAGATGCAGACAGTATAAAGTAAGTATGCCTTTTTCAAGGCCTTGAAAATAAGTTCAAACCCTTGAAAATAGACAGTTTTGTGTGCTGCAAAAACTATGAAAGGAAATAAATTGTAAATGCAGAAGACAAGTGATTTATAGAGTTCATTCCACTTGGAACTACGTCTCTACCTCAGGATTAGATCCCTGCAGGATCTTCAACTCAATTCTTATTAGTCAAAAGCTAAGCCCTAGAACTCAAGCCCAGAGAGTTCCCTTACTCTGTTACATCTTAAGGTTTCCCTAACCTGTCTAGTACCTGCTCTAGCTAACATATTTACTAAGAATTCTCTATTGTTCACTTTGAACAATCCTTGAGAATAGATGTAGAGATAATACATAAGTTATCTATCAATACAGCTCAATATAGAAGTATAGTTGGAGTAGAAAACTGCAGTGAAAATGCAGTGAACTTCTGTGGAATGGATTGAGAGTTTGATGTTCTTGTTTGGTGCTTTGTCAATCCAGAAACTTGTCTCTTGTTTTTCCCTGTTGAGTCTCATATATTGTTTCTTCAAGGTGAGCTATATTTAAAATGTTTGAAGCTCAGCAAATCTTCCTAGATTTTCAGTAACAACTTCCAATTTTGTAGGCAACAGCTTTGACTCTCTTTAACAGCTTTCTCCAACGGATAGTGGACCACAATCTCCAGAGATATTGTTGTGATCTTGTCCATAAGCAATCTGAGAAGCTGTCATAAGTCTCTGATTGATCACAGGATCAAAATAGTCATCTATTTCCAAAACTGCACAGCTTCAGTTTAGGAAACAATCCTGCAAATATTGGAAACAAAATGTCCTGCATTATCATGGTCAAACAGATGATATCTTATGATCAAAACGTGTTAGAAAAATTTTTCTTTCATCATCTAATTACAGTGAATAAAAAATATGAAAGAAGGGAATCAACTCAGAGAGTTTGCAGAAAACTCCCCCTGAGAATGTGCATACAGGTTAAGCAGTTTCAAGGCTCTCAATCCAGTTTCAAGGCCTTGAACTATTTTCAAGCCTCTGAGACTGATTCAAGGCTTTGAAAGCTAGTTCAATGCCTTGAAATAGCTGAGCTATTCCATGTCTTGCACAACCTGATCTTTCAATCTCCCCCTTGATGAAAGACAAAACCAAATTCTGTTTGATCCTTGGTCTCTGTAAAATAAACTGATTAGTTCACAATTTATAACACAGTATTTCCAAAAAGATCAAACTTATTCATAATACCAACAAAAACATAAACAGTTCAGCAAATAGCAAATAAACCTAAAAGCTAAAAACTAAAAACAAAAACCTGGAATTTCTCCCCCTTTTCGAATTTCATTAAAAAGATAAAAGATGTTGAATCAAGTGTCTGGAAAATTTTGAAACCTTTAAAGAAAGACTTTGAAGAAGAGAGATTGGATAAAGAGTAGGCATGATTAAGGGGTTGGATCTTCATCTTCATCCTGATCTCTTTCCTCTTTCTCATTGTCTTCTTCATCAGTCTTGTCCTGCTCTTCCTGTTCCTCTGCATTCCCACCAGCAACAATTGTTTCTTCAATCTTGTCCTTTGCAACAGCCTTTGGAGATTTATTTTTCTTCTTCAAGATAATCAGCAGTTCATCTGAGTCAGGGCTATTGGCTTCATCTTCTTCCTGTGATGCCTGTTCTGCTACCTGCTTTCCCTTATCTGAAACTGGAGTAACTTCTTCCTGGTCTGAATTCTCACTAGAAAAATCCTTGTCAGAGTCTCCTTTCTTTGTACCTTCAGCATCTTCAGGAACATCAAGCAAAGTCATTCTTCTGAAGATGCTTTCCACCATGTACTTGACTTGCCCCAAGTCACTTTCTAGTCCAAAAACAGTTGCTTTGACATCCTCCATGTCCAACTCCAAACCAACAAGTCTTTGATTATATGTTGGCTGAGAAGTCTGAATTGAAGTGGGAGTCAAGTTCTTGGGCTTAGGAAACTTCTTTGCACCTATTTATGCTTCAGTCAAGTCTGAGTAAAGTTTCCAAACTTTCTCTTTGGTTTTCACCATTCCAATGTTCTCAAAAGATTTCTCATTAAGTACTCTGAATCCAGATGTTACAGATTCCTCTCCAATAGTTGGAATCTCAAAGTTTTCAAAGAACAAAGTGAGCAAGTTTTCATAGGGCAGAGGGTGAATCCTTTTACTGGTAAGGCTAAAGAGCTTGTGTTCAATCACTAGTTTTGGAAGATCAATCTCATAGCGATGCATAATCAGATACAAAATGTGCAGCATTCTCTCAGTCACCAATTCTCTAGAGTGCTCTCTGGGAAAGAAACACCTAACCAGGATGGTATGAAAGACTTTGGCTTCAACATTCAACACAGAATGTGTTAACTGTTTGGCTGAGGTTGAGATGTTTAAAAAAAAAACTCTTCTTTGGCTAGCTTCAGGGTTTCTGACTTTGGTGGATGGTTGCTAGTATCATACCTATTTTAACACCCTAGCACATTGGCAAACTCAGATTGATCCAGTTCAATTACTATTCCAGCAACTTTAGATTTGATCACCAAATTTGCAGATCTCTTAACTTGGGTCAAGTTCAGGTAGAAGAGTCTGGTGAGTCTAGGGTAGGCTAATTCTTTAGGATTCGGCATACACCACAAATAACTCTTCTTCAACATAGAGATGCACTTAAGTTTCATTTGTTCCACCACATACTTATTAACCATACTACAAAAACCAGTAGATCTTAAAGCAAAACCATCTAACCACTGACCTTTAGAGATGTTTGAGACAAACAAATGTTGGAATAGATGCCCTAGAGGTAATCTAGTTTGGTATGAATTTATTTTGGCTAGAACATTCATTGTATTATTTATTGGATATTTAATATAATGAAGTCCTTAGATTTACAATTGTGTTGTTTATCTTAAATATACCTAGTCGAATATAATGATTAACAGGACAATCATCTATAGACTAGTATGGGGTTGGATTGATATGGAGATATCATGATCTAACACATGGGTGTGCATTAGGGGTAATGGCGCACCGGATTGACCCATCTCCGAGAAGGCTACATACAAGTTATGTTAAGTCACAAGTGCTTCTCGTGGTGCAATGATATTTTCATCGTTAGACTTGAAGTCGCTAGATATTCTAGTTGTGGATTATTGTGATTTTGGTAGCGTCAAACGCTACACCGTAACTAGTTATAAAGGCGTGTACCGGGTACAATAAGAAGCAAGCTTAGAGATTGTAGTTGACGTAGATAGAATTTTTCCCTCCCACATAACGGGAGAAAATATCCTAGGCCACTTGAGGGATAGTGCTTATAGAATGTCTGGCCAGACTCAAATAAATCAATATAGGATATTGATGTTATTTGAACGAATAAGACTATTCCCATGGATCGAGAAACTATGGATTGGATATACGAGTGTGACTTGTATTTCTCGTGTCCAATCCGGATATAGAGACAAAGAGATGCGACAATTACTTGTACAAGGTTTGTCGGATGAATATTCTATTAGTTGGATAGAATGAATGTTTTGCTAGAAACCGCTCCATATTAGCAAATTGCTGCTACCAACTAGATAGAACCTATGGGGTCACACGCTATATAGATTTGAACTATATTTTGGAGTTAATTAATAGTATTAATTAATTAGAAGGATCACTTTGCAACACCTCGCAAACTTTGTAGGACTAATTTTCAAGGAAGGGACTAAACAGAATTCAAGTAGGACTAGAATAGGTCCTTTAGGTAGTCGGCAAGGATTTTTTGGACTATATAAAGGATGCTCCTTCATTCCTTCCCACACTTATGAGCCTTTAGTTCATAAATTGAGTGGGAGAGAACAAAAGGAGAGAGAGCAAGCAAGCAAGAGAGGTCGAACGCCCCCCTTGCCGCGCCCCTTCCCGTCGGCTCAACCAGGAGGACGCCACCTCCTTGTTGCCTCGTGTTGAGTGATTTCTTCTTCCTCTTCCTCCATTCCGGGCTAGCACAAATGAGAAGGAAGATCTAGATCTCAACTCTAGGCGTGGATCAACTATAAAGAACGTGACACAATTCACGTTACAAGTCATCACAGGAGAAACCCTAAGGTGTGTAACTTGATTTCTTCCCTTACCATCGTTATGTCTCTTGTCCTGTGATCCTTGGAGGGTATTGCATGGATAAAATTTGTTTTTCCGCTGCGTATCCATGATCAAAACCCTACAACCAAGTCTCATTTGGTGTTGTGTTCTTTGTTGAGGCTTGTGAGTAGATCTGCAGTGCCTTTCCCAATTGCCCTTCTGGTTGATCTTATGTCACCTTTCCTTTCCCCTTTTCTACCTGAGTTGCTTTCTTCTTCACCTTTTTTGAACTGGTAGGCTCTCTTTCTGGTTGCTTTTCTGTAACAGCTTTCTGCTTCTGTTTCTTTTCTGAAGAGGAGATTGTGAGCTTCTTGACCTTCTTCTTTGGTGGAGGAAGATCTTGAACTGCCTATGCACTAGGAGTTCTGGAGCTAGAGTCCTCACTAACTTCTCGAACCTCATCCACTGCTGCTTTTCTTTTCTTCTCTGAGATAGGTTTCGAACCTCCAGCCATCTTGATTCTCTGAGGCTATCCTTGTGCTCATTAGGGTTTGGGAGAAGAATAGATAGAAGTGGAGTGATACGGAATGAAGGAGAAGAGAAGAAGATAAAATACTGAAAGAGTTTGAGTTTCAAAAGGAAACTAGTATCTCACTGATCTCAAAAGATTTGCAATGATCAGAGAGATTTCAAATCTTTTATGCTGCTGGAAAAAAAATAATATAAGCTAATCCTATTTTTGGCTAAAACAAATTTTCGAAAATGGTAGGGTCTATATTAGGCAAATATCTACAGAGATATCACCCAACACAGAATGATCCAAGATTATTGACTATCAGTGTAGCAGACTTATTTTCAAGGCTTTGAAAAGGTTTTCAAGGTCTTGAAAAACTGTAACACTGCAACAGGTAAAAGCCAAGGCTTTGAACTGATTTTCAAGGCTTTGAAACTCAGTTCAAACCTTTGAAAACATATAAAGCTTACCTTTCTTACCTGATGCTCCCCCTAAACCAATGCATCTTTATTTAGCATTCCTAACTCCAGTCTTAGAGATGAGAACCTTTCATCTGCTAATGGTTTGGTGACGATATTTGCAATTTGCATGTTAGTAGAAACAAATTCAATAGCAACATCACCTTTCTCAACATGATCTCTGATGAAATTGTCTCTGACATCAATGTGCTTGGTTCTTGAGTGTTGCACTGGATTCTTTGTAGCTGAAATTGCACTAGTGTTATCACACTTAATAGGTATGCCCCTGAAATCAAATTCAAGGTCTCTTAGCTGTTGAGCAATCCATAACACTTGTGAGCAGCATGCTCTTGCAGCTATATATTCAGCTTCAGCTGTTGATAGAGCAACTGAATTCTGTTTCTTGGAATGCCAACTAATAAAGGATGATCCAATGAATTTGCAAGTTCCTGAAGTACTTTTCCTATCAACCTTGTAACCTGCAAAGTCAGCATCTGAAAAGCCATGTAAAGAGAAGTTAGAATGTCTTGGATACCAAAGACAGAAGTCTTTGGTACCATTGAGATATCTGAATATTCTCTTCACAACAGTCAAGTGTGATTCTTTTGGATCAGCTTGAAATCTAGCACACATACACACACTAAACATAATATATGGTCTGCTTCTTGTCAGATAGAGTAATGATCCAATAATGCCTCTATATTCTTTTACATTAACTCTTATCAGATTCATCCTTGTCTAAGGATAATGTAGAGCTCATAGGAGTCTTGGCTTCCTTACATTGAGCCATGCTATATTGGTATAGTAAGTATCTTGTGTACTTGCTTTGATGCAGAAAGATTCCCTTCTTCAATTGATTTATTTGAAGTCCTAGGAAGAAGTTCAACTCTCCCATCATGATCATATCAAATTCCCTGCTCATAAGACTTGAGAATTCTCTGCACAATTGATCATTAGTAGCTCCAAACAATATATCATCAACATATATCAGAACTACAAGTAAATCTTTCTCATGAGTCTTTATGAAAAGAGTCTTGTTTACTAAACCTCTCTTGAAATCATTTTCAAGTAAATTTTTTGACAATCTTTCATACCAAGCTCAAGGAGCTTGTTTCAAACCATAAAGAGCTTTGTCAAGTTTGTAAACATAATCTGGAAACTTGTCATTTTCAAAACCAGGTGGTTGTGCAACATAAACTTCTTCTTATAAATAGCCATTCATGAAAGCACACTTCACATCCATTTGAAATAGTTTCATGTTCTTGTAAGATGCAAAAGCAAGCAAAATTCTAATTTCTTCTAACCTGGCAACTGGAGCAAAAGTTTCCTCATAATCAATACCTTCTTCTTGATTGTAACCTTGAGCAACTAACCTTGCTTTGTTTCTGATCACATTGCCACGTTCATCCAACTTGTTTCTGAATACCCATCTGGTATCAATGACAGACTTGTTTTTAGGTGGAGGAACCAGGTTCCAAACCTTATTCCTTTCAAATTCATTGAGTTCACTTTGCATAGCAATAATCCAGTCTGCTTCTTGTAAAGCTCTTTCACAGTTTTTGGTTCTACACGAGAAATAAAGTCATTAAAAGCACATAAGTTCTTCAACTGTGATCTAGTTTTTGTACCAGTGGTTGGATCTGATATGATATATCAGCTGGATGGGATGAGAGATATTTGAATCTCTTTCTTGGAGACCATGGTTCAGGCTCTCCATAGATCTTCTCTGGTCTTGAATTAGTTGCTTTGTCACTTGAATCCTTCTGCATCATCTTTTTCAAGGCTTTGAGGTTTACTTCAAGGGCCTTGAGCACCATTTTCAAGGTCTTGAAAATGTCTTCTATTTTCTTCTGAACCTTTCTTGAATCCTAATGGATTCTCAGTCTCTTCCTCTTATTCAAGCTTGTTCAAATTCAAGTCTGCAAAACTTTCACTCAAAGAACCATCATAGCTTTCATCAAAAAAACATGAATGCTCTCTTCAACTAGTTTGGTTCTTTTATTGTAAACTCTGTAAGCTTTGCTATTCATAGAATAACCAAGAAATATACCTTCATCACTTCTTGCATAAAACTTACCAAGATTTTCGTTTCCATTGTTGTCGATAAAACAAGTACATCCAAAGGGTCTGAAAGATGAAATGTTTGTCTTCCTCCCTTTGAATAGTTCATAGGGGGTCTTCTTCAGAATGGGTCTAATCAAGCACCTGTTCAAAATATAGTTTGTTGTATTCATAGATTCTGCCCAATGATGTTTTGGAAACTTGTTCTCAAGAAGCATTGTTCTTGACATATCTTCAAGAGTCACGTTCTTTCTTTCAACAACACCATTCTGTTGAGGAGTTCTTGGAGCAGAAAAGTTGTGAGTAATACCAAGATTATCACAGAATAAATCAAATTCTAACTTATCAAATTCTCTACCATGATCACTTCTGATTGAAGCTACAGGTAGGTTTTTCAAGTTTTGAATTTCTCTGCAAAGCTTTGAAAATTCAGAGAGTGCTTCAGTTTTTTCTTGGAGAAACATAACCCAAGTATATCTAGAAAAATCATCTACAACAACTAGCATATACCTTTTACCTTTTGGAATAGGAGTTCTCATAGAACCACAGAGATCCATATGAAGCAATTCAATAGGTCTAGTTGTACTTACAAACTTCTTTGGCTTGAAGGAGCTTCTGGTCTGCTTGCCTTGAGCACAGGCTTTGAACATTTCATCTTCTTTGAACTTGATGGATGGCAATACTCTTACCAAGTCTCTGGAAATCAACTTGTTCAAAGTATGCAAACTGACATGACCAAGTTTCTTGTGCCAAAGCTTTGAATCCTCTTTCAAGGTCTTGAGACACTTCAAACATTCACCTGCAACTTTGTTAGTTTGAAAAGTTACATTGTTTGATCTAGAGTCTGTGAGAATGCAATCTCCTGATTTCTTATTTTGCACCACACACTTGTCTTTATCAAAGATGACTTTGTTGCAATTATCCCAAAACTGAGATACACTAAAAAAATTAAATTTCAAACCTTCAACTAGATATACATGAGTAATAGAGTTTTCAGAATTTGTACCAACTTTTCTAATGCCAAGAATATTGCATTTGCCTTTGTCACCAAGTGTTATTGATCCTTCTGATTGCTCCTTTAATTATGAGAATAGAGATATCTTTCCACTCATATGTCTTGAGCAACCAATGTCCATGAACCACTTTTGTTCTTTGATATTGGTGACAACCTGCAAACACCAATCACTGCCTTACCCAGCTGTTAGACCAAGTGTGGAATTTGGATTCATATTCAGGATCAACCATGTTAGTTGGCCAAACCCCTTTAGGAACCCAAATATGCTTAACTTGTCCTTTGAGTTGAAAAGGAAAAGTGTTCCTCATTATGTGATAGTCTCTTCTTCTAAAAGGACAAGTCATCTTAACATTACCAGTTTTGCAGCAATAATGACATGTAGGAGAAGTTTTTTTTCCAGCTTTCACAAATCAGGTATTATTCCTTCTTGGAAAGTTTGGATTGAATCCAATACCAGCTTTGTGAAAGGGCTGTGAACTTCCTCCAAGAATCAAGTTCAATTTGTGTTATGATCCAGCACACTTGACTTTGACCAATTCAGATTCTTGAATTTTCTCAGTAAGAGTAGTCTTTTGTTTCTCTAATTCATCAACCTGATGTCTTAGATTAACAAGGCTCTCACTCATTGAGGAGTTCTAAGTGACTACTTCCTTGACTTGTGTTTCAAGGCTTTGAAACTGGTTTTCAAAGGCCTTGAAATCACTACCAGGTTTCTTCTGAGAGATTTTAAGATTCTGATTTAGGCAAACAAGTTGTAAGTTTTCTTTTGCTTGCTCATGAAGTTTTTCTTTCAAAAGTCTGATCTCTTTCAGATAATCTTCCTCATTCAAAAGCATTGTTCTGAGATATTCTGAAAGAACTTCTTTTGGTTTTGAAAGCAGACAATTTACCATTACCTCAATGTTCTTCTCAGAACTTTCATCATGCTTGGGCATGAAGCATAGATTGGCATGTTCTTCCTCAGATTGAGATTGACTAGAGCAACCTGAATCACTCCATGAAGCTATCATGGCTTTCTTTATTCTGTCATGATCTTTCTTTTGAAAGCTCTTGCTTTTCTTGTCTGGACAAGCTCTTATCAAGTGTCCTGCATCACCACATTCAAAGCAGTTCATAACTTTTGATTTGTTTTGTGAAGAGGACTTACCTTTGTAGTCCTTGTTGCTGGATGTTCTATGCCTTTCTCTGTTGAAATCTTTATTTCCAAAGTTTTTCTTCTTTTTGAAAATCCTTGTCAAGGCTTTGGAAATTAAGGCAATTGGATCTTCATTATCACCATCCTTAGTTTCAAGGCTTTGTGTTCTCTCATTCTCTTTAGCTTTGAGAGCTAGGTTCTTGACACCATCTGGGAGTTCTCCATCAACTTCATTCATATATATTTCATGTTTCAGGAGCTTCCCTTGTTGGTCATCAAGTTATAAATTTGAGAGATTCTGAGCTTCTTCAATAGTTGTGGTCTTTGGTTCCCATTTTGCCTTTGGAAGACTTTTGAGAATCTTCCTTACCTTTTATTCATTGGAAAAATGTTTTCCCCGTGAATCAAGGTTGTTGAGAATATCAGTGAACCTCTTGAACATTTCTCTGATGGTTCATTCATCTTAAACAGCTCATAGTTCCTGAGATAAATGTTGTTCTTGGTTTGCTTGACTAGACTGGTTCCCTCGAAGGTAACCACAAGCTTATCCCAGTTTCTTTTGCAGTTGTGCATCCAGAGATCCTGTTGAATTCATCTGTACTCAAAGCACAATACAAAATGTTAATAGCTTTGTAGTTATTAGAAAATTGCTCTAATTCAAAAGAGGTGAGTGAGTCTTCTATTTTGGGAGTTCTGATCCCATCTTTCTCTGTGTAGAAAGTATGAGGTCCATTTTGGATAATGGTCCAAAGCTCTAGATCTTGATCAATAATGAACATTTTCATGAGAGCTTTCCAGTGAGCAAAATTTTCTCCACAGAAGAGGAGGTCTGTTAGCAGCTCTTCCCTGTGAGAAACCACCATCACCTGCAGTACTCATGATCACCAGATGGTTAAATCTAATACAGTGATACAAGCTCTGAGACCAATTAAAAGTGTGAGTATGCAGATTAGGGGTGCAACTTGTGCGGGTTGAAACCGACCAACCCGAGCCCAGCCCGAACTGAAATAGGGCCCGGACACATAGTTATAGTAATTTGGACGGGCTTGGGCAGAAATTCTCAGCCCGAATTGTAATTAGGGTAGGGCTTGGGCACAAATATTAAACAACGGGCTAACTCGAATTGCCCGATTTGCATGGCAACTACCTATAAATAGTGTATTTTGAGTGAATTAAGTAGCGTATCTAACATGAATATGTTTGTTTTCTTTTGATTATTATCGCTTTTAATCATATTTTGGTTTTTGAACAAGTTGATTTGCTTTTTTTTTCCAAAAAACATTTTTCTCTTGTGTTTTAAAAAATTTATTAAGTTTAATCTACTAGCCCGAATTCAGCCCGAACCTGAATTGATTTGCATGAATTTGGGCTTGGGCGGGCTGACGATGCTCATAACTCGGGTTAGGCAGGGCTTGGGCTGCCTTGACAGGACTCAAGCTCGGGCTCGGTCAGGGGTGCTAACCCGACCAGCCCGCCCGAGTTGCAGTCCTAATGCAAATGTTTATGCAGCTAAGATACTCTAGAAGGGGGGTTGAATAGAGTATGCCAACTTTTTGAAAAACTTGCTAGGAAGATGAAAACTTTTTCAAACAATGAAGTTCAAGGCCTTGAAAACTAGTTCAAGCCCTTGGAGAAGATGCAGACAGTATAAAGCAAGTATGCCTTTTTCAAGGCCTTGAAGATAAGTTCAAAACCTTGAAAAATAGACAGTTTTGTGTGCTGCAAAAACTATGAAACGAAATGAATTGTAAATGCAGAAGACAAGTGATTTATAGATTTCAGTCCACTTGGAACTACGTCTCTACCTCAGGGATTAGATCCTTGTAGGATTTTCAAATCAATTCTTATTAATCAAAAGCTAAGCCCTAGAACTCAAGCCTAGAGAGTTCCCTTACTCTGTTACAGCTTGTGGTTTTCCCTAACCTGTCTAGTACTTGCTCTAGCTAACTGATTAACTAAGAATTATCTATTTTTCACTTTGAACAATCCTTGAGAATAGATGTAGAGATAATACAGAAGTGATCTACCAATACAGCTCAACACAGAAGTACACTTGGAGTAGAAAACTGCAGTGAAAATGCAGGAACTTCTGTGGAATGGATTGAGAGTTTGATGTTCATCTTTGGTGCTTTGTCAATCCAGAAAAATTATCTCTTGTTTTTTCCCGTTGAGTCTCGTATATTGTTTCTTCAAGGTGAGCTCTACTTAAACTGTTTGAAGCTCTGCAAATCTTCCCAGATTTTCAACAACAACTTCCTATTTTGTAGGCACAGCTTTGACTCTCTTTAACAGCTTTCTGAAACGTTGATCACAATCTCCAGAGATATTGTTGTGATCTTGTCCATAAGAAATCTGAGAAGCTGTCATGAGTCTCTGATTGATCACAGGATCAAAATAGTCATCTATTTCCAAAACTGCACAGCTTAAGTTTAGGAAACAATCCTGCAAATATTGGAAACAAAATGTCCTGCATTATCATGGTCAAACAGATGATATCTTATGATCAAAACTTCTTAGAACAATTTTTTTTCATCATCTAATAATAGTGAATCAAACATATGAAAGAAAGAGAAGTAATCAACTCGAAGACTTTGAAGAAAACTCCCCCTCAGAGTGTGCATACGGGTTAAGCAGTTTCAAGGCCTTGAAAATAGCTAAACTATTTTCAAGCCTCTGAGACTAATTCAAGGCTTTGAAAGCTGGTTCAAGGACTTGAAATATATGAGCTATTACAAGTCTTTCACAACCTGATCTTTCACTAAGGTACTTGATATTCTCATGCTTCACCATCGTTATGAATTCTAGACTTTTGATCCTTGGAGGGTATTGAACGGAATTGGATTTTTTTTTATGCTGCGTAATCCTTATCAAAACCCTACAGTGGTATCAGAGCCACAGGTCGTAGAGCATAACGTGGTTTATGTGTTACATTTATGTCAATTTTACACTGTTTACTGCTATTATCGTGAAAAACTAAAGGTTGCATAATGATGCAATTTGAATATGATTCAATAGGGAATGAGCTAATCTGAATTGTCGTATTGAGATTAGCAAATTCCGGGCACATATGATGTGTCAATTTGGGTATTAAAAAACAAGAGTTTGGGCACAAATTGGGGAAAAAGGAGTTTTCTACAATCTGGAAACAAACAAACAAGGAAGGAAGGAAGGAAGGAAGGAAGGAAGGGGAAGGAGACTAAGGCCGAAACCCTAGCCGTCCACCCCTCCTCTTCTTTGCGCGGCAAGGTGAGCCACTGTCACAGGGCAGGTTCGGCCTAGTGCCGCCTGGGGCCGGCCGGCCCGGCGGCTTTGGCCATCCTTGTGGGGTTCGGCCAAGTATGTTGGTGGGCTACTTGATTCATTTTGACCCTAGTTACCAAATAATCAACTAAAATTGATCAAGCGCATTAAAATTGGATTTTAACTGTATTATGTGCTTTTTCATGGTCATTGGATATGGACTTAGATGTGGATGTTGTGAATGTTTATTTTTTTGGTTTGGTTTTATTCTAAAAATTAATTAATTAGGTTTTACGGCATGCGAGCCGGTCTTCTTCCAAACTTGTGAGGTCTCTCTATATAGTATAAATGCTAGCTAGTATTAGATAGAGTGTCAAGACTTGGAGAAGAAGCCTAAAGAATTGAAGAAACCACAAGATGGCGACATTCCACAAGCTAACGGAGCATGCACTAAAAGATGGAGGCACATGGAGATGAGCTTGCTATTTTTAGGACTTGTAAATAATCTCATTGGCTTGGGAATATCTTAGTTTAGGAGGCCATATCCACATCAAATTTATTTATTGTTTGTGGTTGTTTATTTATTGTCTTGTTATTTATTTTTGGTGTATGGATGATGCATGTGAATTGGTAACAAGATAAAAACAACCCGGATATTTTATTTTGGGATTGCCCAACCCAAAAAAGTAGATCAGTTGATATGAATCAACAAAACAATTAAAATTAAAAGAAAAATTTATCAAATTTAAATATTGTGTTTTGCCTTCTCGTTACTCCAACACTCGTCATGATCATGATTTATCAAATTTAGGCTTGCCAAAGCAAGGCGACTTGATTTATCATGATGTGGCACGACGGCACAAGCTAGTAATGCGCGATTGTTGAAGTAAGAGTTTGGACGAAACTAGGCTACTTAAATAGGATTGAGATCTTAGAGGCACACAATGGGATTATCTATGGGATAGATAAATACGGAGTTAATTCCCCAATTTAACCAAGAGTTGCATAGGATGCAATTGGAAATTGTTCCTACCTAAATAACTGATTTTGGGTAACTTGCCAAAGCAAGCTCAAAAGGAAGTGAAATATGAATCTTGGACCACCAGAAAATATAATGATAGTTTCCGCATTGTTATGGAGGGTTATTAATCCGAGAAAAATAGTGGGAGCTATGTATAATAATCTAGCCATTATTAAAAGCAGATATTTGTTCACAAAATACTAAAACTTGTATATTTCTCATTTTGTAGAATTTCAATGGCAAACAATCCATAGAATTCATCGCAATCCCTACGATCGGACCTTGAGAAGGACAAGTTTTCTGGAAAAAACTTTCAAGACTAGTATAGGAACTTGAGAATTGTTCTCAAGAAATAGAAGAAAGTACATTCTAGAAGAGCAAGTTCCTGAGGGTCAGAAAATAATTATGCTGCAGCCTTAAAGGCATATCAGAAGATCGTTGACGATGCTACTGATGTGTCCTGCCTCATGCTTTGTACCCTGAACTCTAAGATCCAAAATAAACATGAGAACATGGTTGCATTTGATATGATCATACACTTGAAGAAGCTGTTTCAAGAGCAGGCAAGGGTTGAGCAGTATGAAGTATCTAAGGAGTTGTTCAAATGTCATCTTTCAGAGAGAAACCCTGTGGGACCTCACGTACTGCGCATGATCGGGTACTTGGAGAATCTCACACGCCTAGGGTTTCCAATAGGTCAAGAGTTGGCCACTGATCTCATATTGCAATCGTTGCCTGATAATTATGGACAGTTCATTATGAACTACTACATGAATGAGATCAACAGGCCTCTGCCAGATTTACTCAATTTGTTGAGAAAGTTGAACAAAGCATCAACAAGGGAAAGGGCAAGGCCATAATGATGGTGAACAAAGGAAAAGGCAAGCAAGTTGCCTCTACCTCCAAAGGGAAAGGCAAGTTAGTTTCAAACCCCAAGGAAGTTGCCCTGAAACCTTCTTGTGGCGTTGCCAAGGGCGTGACTAAGGGTGAGTGTCACTACTGCAGTCAGCCTGAACACTGGAAGAGGAACTGCCCAAAGTATCTAGAGGATAAAAGGATTGGAATAGTGATTCCACCACCACGTATTTTTGCTATAGATGGCAATTGACTATCTCTTCATCTAGGGTATTGGATATTGGATGTGGATCTCACATTTGTCGAAATGTGCAGGATCTAAAGAGAAGTAGAAGATTGGCTAAAGAGGAGATAGATCTACACGTAGGGAAGGGAGAAAAGGTTGTTGCATTGGCTTTGGGAATGTACCAGCTATCTTTGCCTTCACAATTAGTTTTAGAATTAGATAATTGCTATTTTGTGTCTGCTATGAGCATAAACATTATTTCTATTTCTTGTTTGGACGAGAAAGGTTTTACTATCTCAATAAAGGACACATGTTGCTCCATTTACTTTGATAGTATGCACTATTGTAGTGCGCAATTATCTAATGGTTTGTATATCCTTAGTCTAAGTAATCTGGTCTATAACATAAATACTAAGAGGACTAAAACTACTGATTTAAATCTACTTACTTATGGCATTGTCGTTTAGTCCATATAAGCGAGAAACACATCTCCAGAATCCATAAGGATGGATTCCTATACTCATTTGATTATGAATCATATGAGACATGTGAATCTTGTTTATTAGGAAAATGACAAAGTCCCCTTTCAATAAGAAAGGAGAGAGGACTAGTGAGCAATTGGCTCTCGTGCATACAGATGTATGTGGGACATTTGGCACGCCTGCCAGGGGAAGTTATCTTTATTTCATTACATTAACTTATGATTTCAGTAAATATGGATTTGTGTAGGCCAAATCTGTATCCTTTGAAAATCTCAAAGAATTCAAGAATGAAGTAGAGAAGCAACTTGGCAAGTGTATTAAGGATCGACGATCGGATCGTGGAGGAGAATACTTAAGCCAAGAGTTTGACGACTATCTTAGAGAGTGTGGGATCTTGTCTCAACTCACTCAACCCGGAACGCCACAATGGAGTGGCGTGTCCGAGAGGAGGAATCGAACTCTGTTGGACATGGTTCGATCTATGATGTATCAAACAGATCTTCCGTTATCTTTTTTGGGGGCACTCTCTATTAGGTGCAGCTTTCACCCTTAACCGTGTTCCATCTAAAATCGGTCATGAAGACTACTTATGAGATGTGGAGTGGGAGGCGTCCCACATTGTCGTTCATGAGGATTCGGGGCTGCGATGTGTATGTAAAACTTTAACAAACAGAGAACCTCCGGCCCAACTCGGATAAGTGTAAGTTTGTGGGATACCCTAGGGAAACAAAAGGATATTATTTATACAATCCTGCTTTTGCTCGGACCGGCGTGTTCCTAGAAAGAGAATTTTTCTCTAAAGGAGCAAGTGGGAGGACTGTAGAACTTGAAGAAATTAAAGAATTGAAAACCACTAATCCTACTATGGAACATGAGCAGGAATCGCAAGATTGTGTGGAGGAACCTGTTCAGGTAACATAAGAACTTCTTAGATCGAGTAGAGTGCGCTAGGAGCCAGAGAGGTATGAGTTCTCGTGACTGAGCCTGGTGACACGCTGCTCATAGATGATGAGCCTACTAACTATGGAGAGGCGATGAAAGGGCCGCACTCTCAAAAGTGGCATGGAGCCATGAGATTCGAGATGGAATCCATGTATACCACAAAGTATGGACTTTGGTGGAACCACCCCAAGGGCCTCGGCCCATATGGTGCAAGTGGGTCTTCAAGAAGAAGATCAGCATGGATGGCAATGTGATTTCCTATTAGAGCCAATTGGTGTCAAAAGTATTCAGACAGATTCATGGTATTAACTATGATGAAACCTTTTCCCCAGTCGCGATGACCGAATCCATTCGAATCTTACATGCTATTGCAGCTTACCACGATTATGATATTTGGAAGATGGATGTCAAAAAAACATTTCTTTATGGAAACCTCCTTGAGGATGTGTACATGACACAGCCAGAGGGTTATGCGTATCCAGAGCATGCCCATAAAGTGTGTAAGTTGCCGCGATCCATTTATGGGTTTAAGCAAGCTTCTAGGAGTTGGAATCTACGTTTTGATGACGCGGTCGAAGAGTTTGGCTTCATCAAGAACGAAGATAAACCTTGTGTCTACAAGAAGGTTAGTGGGAGCTCTATTGTGTTTTTGGTATTGTATGTGGATTACATACTACTCATTGGAAACGACATTCCTACCTTGCAATCTGTTAAATATTGTCTAGGAAAGTGTTTCTCAATGAAGGACTTAGGAGATGCAGTGTGGTATCAAGACTATAGGTATAGATTGAGGAAGCTTCTAGGCCTAAGTCAAAGTAATTATATGGACAAGGTGTTGAAACGGTTCAACATGCAAGATTCTAAGAAGGGATTCTTGCCCATGTCGCATGGAATACCCCTTTGGAAGGTTGATTTTCCTTCCAATGAGATTGAGAAGGAACACATGATTAGGGTTCCATATGCTTCGACCATAGGATCCATCATGTATGCCATGTTGTGTACTAGACCATATGTGTCATACGCATTGAGTATGACAAGTAGATATTAGTCTAATCCGGGTGAGAGTCACTAGATAGCGTTCAAGTACATCCTCAAGTACTTGAGAAGAACTAAGGATGTGTTCTTGATCTATGGAGGGGAGGAAGATTTGCGTGTAAGGGGTTACACGGATGCAAGCTTCCAAACCGAAAAAGATGATTTCAGATCGCAGTCGGGATTCGTGTTTTGCCTGAATGGAGGAGCTGTGAGATGGGAAAGTTCCAAGTAAGAGAAGGTTGCTGATTTTACAACTGAGGTTGAGTACATTGCTGCATTGGGTGGAGGAAAGGAAGTTGTTTGGATTAGGAAGTTCATTACTAAGCTTGGTGTTGTTCCTAGTATTATGGATCCAATTGGGTTGTATTGTGACATCACTGGAGCGATCACACAATCCAAGGAACCCAGGTCACACCAGAAATCCAAGCACGTACTCATACAGTTCCATCTTATTCAAGATATCGTCAATGAGAAGATGTGAAGATATGCAAGATTCCTACAGATGTGAATCTGTCAGATCGACTTACAAAGCCGCTTGTTCAGCGAACTTATGAAGGGCACACTAGATCTATAGGCATACGAGATGCACCACATTAACTCTAGTGCAAGTGGGAGACTTTTGGAATAGATGCCCTAGTGGAAATCTTATTTAGTATGAACATTGTTTTTGGCTAGCATATTAATTGTATTAATTATGGAGATATCTAATATAAAGAAGTCTTTAGTTTACAAATGTGCTGTTTATCTCAAATATCCTTGGTCCTTTATATCGATTAACTGGACGATCAGCTATAGACTAGTATGTGGGTAGATTGATATGGAGATGTCAAGTCTAGCACATGGGTATGCATTAGGGGTAATGGCATACTGGATTGACCCACATCGAGAAGGCTACATACAAGCTATGTAAAGTCACAAGTGCTTCTTGAAAGCTCAGGTTGTTCAAGGATTGAAAGAGCTTGACTAATTCAAGGCCTTGAAACAGCTTTCAAAGCCTTGAATCAGCTTCAGAGGATTGAAAATAGTGTTATCTATTTTCAAGGCCTTAACACTGGATTGAAACTGTTAAACCTGAAAGCATATTCTCAGGGGGAGTTTTTCTATTAACTCTCTGATCTAATTTATCATTTCTCTTGCATATTTTTGATTATCTATTGTTAGATGATGAAAGAAAAATTTTTAAACATGTTTTGAATCGTAATATATCAACTGTTTGACCATGATAATGCATGAAATATTTGTTTCTAAGTTTGCAGGATTGTTTCCTAAACTGGATTGCTGCAGATTTGAAAATACCTGAAGAAGTTAATCCGGTGATCAATCAGATGTGTTTGACAGCTTCTCATGACGGTTAAATGAAGGATTACGACAATATCTAAGAAGATTACAATCATTCAACCGTTGAAGAAGATCTCAACATAGTCAAACTCTGTTACCTACAAAGTTGGAAGGTTGTTGCTGAAAATCTGGAGAGATTTGCAGAGCTGTTTGAAGTATTTAAAGAGCTCAAATTCAAAGAAAAAAAAAACACAATTCTCAACGGAAAAATAAAAAGAAAGCATTCTGGATTGAAAAGCATCAAAGAAGTTCTTCATATCTTCCAATCCATACACAGAAGTTCACTGCATTTCACTGCAGTTTTTCTATTCTTAATTGATCTACTGTATAGAGCTATATTGGTACATCATTTCTGTATTATTTCTACATTCATTCCCATGGATTGTTCAAGGTTAACAATAGAGAATTCTTAGTTAATCAGTTAGCCAGAGAAGGTACTAGACAGGTTAGGAAAAACCACAAGTTGTAACAGAGTAAGGGAACTCTCTGTGCTTGAGTTCTAGGGCTTAGTTTTTGATTAAAAAGAATTGAGTTGAAAATCCTGCAGGGATCTAATCTGTGAGGTAGAGACGTAGGTCCAAGTTGACTGAACTCTATAAATCACTTGTCTTGTGCATTTTCAGTTCATCTACTTTCAAAGCATTTGCAGCATACAAAAACTGTTTATTTTTCAAGGGTTTGAACTTGTTTTGAAGGCCTTGAAAAAGGCTTACTTGTTCTAAAACTTTCTGCTACATTTCAAAGGCTTGAATCTGTGTTCAAAGCATTGAACTTCATTGTCTACACTAGTTCTTCTACTGTTAGCTAGTTTTGCAGAAAGTTGACATACTTTATTCAACCCTACCCCCTTCTGGAGTATCTTAGTTACTTATACATCTGCATACTCACACTTTCAATTGGTATTAGAGATTGGATCACTGTATAATATTTAACCATCTGGTGATCATGAGTACTGCAGGTGATGGTGGCTTCTCACAAGGAAGAGCTGCTAACAGACCTCCTCTATTCTGTGGAGAAAACTTTGCTCACTGGAAAGCTGTCATGAAAATGTTTTCGTTGATCAATATCTAGATCTTTGGACCATTATTCAAAATGGACCTCATACTTTCTATACAGAGAAAGATGGGATCAGAACTCCTAAAACCGAAGACTCACTCTCCTCTTCTAAATTAGAGAATGTTTCCAAGAATTACAAGGCTATTAACATTTGTATTTTGCTTTGAGTACAGATGAATTTAACAGGATCTCTGGATGCACAACTGCTAAAGAAATCTGGGATAAACTTGTGGTTAACTTTGAAGGAATCAGCCAAGTCAAACAGACCAAGATCAACATTTATCTCAGACAGTATGAGCTGTTCAAAATGAATGCAGATGAATCCATCAGAGATATGTTCAAGAGATTCACTGATATTGTCAACAACCTTGGCTCACTGGGAAAACAATTTTCCAATGAGGAAAAGGTGAGGAAGATACTTAGAAGTCTTCCAAAGGCAAAGTGTGAACCAAAAACCACAGCTATTGAAAAAGCTCAGAATCTCTCGACTTTATAACTTGATGACATCCAAGGGAAGCTCCAAACACATGAGATATCCATGAATGAAGTTGATGGAGAACTCCCAGAAGGTGTCAAAAATCTAGCCCTCAAAGCCAAAGAGAATGAGAGAATTCAAAGCCTTGAAAATGATGATGGTGATTATGAAGATCCAATTGCCTTGATTTCCAAAGCCTTGACAAGGATCCTCAAAATTAAGAGAAACCCTGGAAATAAAGAGTTCAACAGAGAAAGGCATAGACCATCCAGCAGCAAGGAATACAAAAGTAAGTCCTTTTCACAACGCAAGTCAAAAGTTATGAACTGCTTTGAATGTGGTGATGCAGGACACTTGATAAGAGATTGTCCATACAAAAAGAGCAAGAACTTTCAGAAAAACATCCATTCTAGCCAACTAATAGAATAGTCATCTTGACAACCTTTGTACAAGTAATTGTCTCATCCCTTTGTCTCTATATTCGGATTGGACACGAGACATACAAGTCACACCCGTATATCCAATCCATAGTTTCTCGATCCATGGGAATAACCTTATTCGTGCAAATAACATCAATATCCCATATTGATTTATTTGAGTTTGGCCAAACATTCTATAAGCACTATCCCTAGAGTGGCCTATGATATTTGCTCCCGTTATGTGGGAGGGACAAATTCTATCTACGTCCACTACGATCTCTAAGCTTGCTTCTTATTGTATCCAGTACACGCCTTTATAACTACCCAGTTACGGTGTAGCGTTTAACGCTACCAAAATCACAATAATCCACAACTGGAATATCTAGTGACTTCAAGTCTAAGGATGACAATACCATTGCACCTCGAGAAGCGCTTGTGAGTCAACATAACGTGTATGTAGCCTTCTCGGAGATGGGTCAATCCAGTGCAACATTCCGTAATGCACACCTATGTGTTGGATCGTGATATCTCCATATCAATCCAACCCCATACTAGTCTATAGATGATTGTCCCATTAATCATTATACTTGACTAGGGATATTTAAGATAAACAACACAATTGTAAATCTAATGACTTCATTATATTAAATATCCAATAAATAATAAATGAATTTCTATCCACAAATAATTCACAGTAAACTAGATTGCCTCTAGGGCATCTATTCCAACAAGATTATATGAAAGAGATCAGGCTTTTGAAAGAGAAAGTTCATGAGCAAGCAAAAGAAAATTTACAACTTGTTTGCCTAAATCAGAATATTGAAATCTCTCAGAAGACAACTGACAGTGATTTTAAGGCCTTGAAAACCAGTTTCAAAGCCTTGAAAACACAAGTCAAGGAAGTAGTCACTGAAACCTCCTCTACGAATGACAGCCTTGTTAATCTAAGACATCATGTTGATGACTTAGAAAGACAAAAGACTAGTCTTAATGAGAAACTTCAAGAACCTGAACTAGTCAAAATCAAGCTTGCTGGATCAGAACAGAATTTGAACCTGATTCTTGGAAGAAGCTTACAGTCTATTCACAAAGCTGGTATTGGATTCAATCCAAACTTTCCAAGAAGAAACAATACCAGATTTGTGAAAGATGAAAACAAAACCTCTCCTACTTGTCATTACTGCTATAAAACTGGTCATGTTAAAATGACTTGTCCTTTTAGAATAAGAGGCCCTGACATAATGAGGAACATTTTTCCTTTCCAACTTAAAGGACAATTTAAGCAGATTTTGGTTCCTAAAGGGGTTAGACTACCTAACACGGTTGATCCTGATTATGAATCCAAATTCCACACTTGGTCTAACAGCTGGGTAAGGCAGTGATTGGTGATTGCAGGTTGTCACCAAGGAACAGAAGTGGTTCATGGACAGTGGTTGCTCAAGACATATGAGTGGAAAGAGATCTCTACTCTCAGAATTAAAAGAGCAATTTGAAGGTTCAATAACACTTGTTGATAAAGGAAAGTGCAATATTCTTTGTATTGGAAAAGTTGGTACAAATTATGAAAACTCTATTTCTGATGTTTATCTGGTAGAAGGTTTGAAGTTAAATCTACTTAGTGTATCTCAGCTTTGTGATAATGGTAACAAAGTTATCTTTGATAAAGAGAAGTGTGTGGTGCAAAATGAGAAATCAGGAGATTGAATTCTCACATGTTTATACTTTTCAGACTAACAAAGTTGCAGGTGAAAGTATGAAGTGTCTCAAGGCCTTGAAAGAAGATTCAAAGCTTTGGCATAGGAAACTTGGTCATATCAGTTTGCATACTCTGAACAAATTGATTTCCAAAGACTTGGTAAGAGGATTGCCATCCTCCAATTTCAAAGAAGATGAGTTATGCAAAGCATGTGCACAAGGAAAGCAGACCAGAAGCTCCTTCAAGACAAAGAAGTTTGTAAGTACAACTAGACCTATTGAATTACTTCATATGCATCTCTTTGGTCCTATGAGGACTCCTACTCCAAAAGGTAAAAGGTATATGCTAGTTGTTGTAGATGATTTTTCTAGATACACTTGGGTTATGTTTCTCAAAGAAAAATCTAAAGCTCTCTCTGAATTTTCAAAGCTTTGCAGAGAACCTCAAAACTTGAAAAACATACCTGTAGCTTCAATCAGAAGTGATCATGGTAGAGAACTTGATCACTTAGAGTTTGATTTATTCTATGATAAGCATGGCATTTCTCATAACTTTTCTGCTCCAAGAACTCCTCAACAGAATGGTGTTGTTGAAGTAAAGAACATGACTCTTGAAGATATGTCAAGAACAATGCTTCTTGCGAACAAGTTGCCAAAACAATATTGGGAATAATCTGTGAATACAGCAAACTATATTTTGATCAGGTGCTTGATCAGGCCCGTTCTAAAGAAGACCCCCTACGAACTATTCAAAGGGAGGAAGCCAAACATTTCATACTTCAAACCCTTTGGATGTACTTGTTTTATCCACTACAATGGAAAAGACAATCTTGGTAAGTTTTATGCAAGAAGTGATGAAGGTATATTTCTTGGTTACTCTCTGAATAGAAAAGCTTATAGAGTGTACAATAAAAGAACCAAACTGGTTGAAGAGAGCATTCATGTTATTTTTGATCAAAGATATGATGGTTCTTTGAGTGAAAGTTTTGCATATTTGAATTTGAACAAGCATGAATCAGAGGAAGAGAGTGAGAATCCACTTGGATTCAAGAAAGGCTCAAAAGAAAATAGAATACATTTTCAAGACCTTGAAAACAGTTCTCAAGGCCTTGAAAATACAGCTCAAAGCCTTGAAAAAGATGATCAGAAGGATTCAAGTGACAAAGCTACTACTTCAAGACCAGAGAAGATCTATGGTGATCCTGAACCATGGTCTCCAAGGAAGAGATTTAAATATATCTCATCTCATCCAGGTGACAATATCATATCAGATCCAACCAGTGGTACACAGACTAGATCACATTTGAATAACTTATGTGCTTTTAATGCTTTTATTTCTATTGTAGAACCAAAAACTGTGAAGGAAGCCTTGCAAGAAGCAGACTGGATTATTGCTATGCAAAGTGAGCTCAATGAGTTTGAGAGGAATAAGGTTTGGAACCTGGTTCCTGCACCAACAAACCAGTCTATCATTGGTACCATATGGGTATTCAGAAACAAGTTGGATGAAAGTGGCAATGTAATCAGAAACAAAGCAAGGTTAGTTTCTCAAGGTTACAATCAAGAAGAACAAACATTTTCTCCAGTTGCCAGATAATTCTCAAGTCTTATGAGCAGGGAATTTGAAACGAGCATGATGGAAGAATTAACCTTCTTCCTAGGACTTCAAATACATCAATTGAAGAAGGGTATTTTTCTGAATCAAAGCAAGTATACAAGAGACTTGTTGAATAAATACAACATGGCTCAATGCAAGGAAGCTAAGACCCCAATGAGCTCCTCCACTCTATCCTTAGACAAGGATGAATCTAGTAAGAGTGACAATGTTAAAGAGTACAACTCTATCTGACAGCAAGCAGACCAGATATCATGTTTAGTGTATGCATGTGTGCTAGGTTTCAAGCTGATCCAAAAGAATCACACTTAACTGCTGTGAAGAGAATATTCATATATCTCAATGGTACCAAAGACTTAGGGCTTTGGTATCCAAGACATTCTAACTTTTCTTTAAGTGGTTTTTCAGATGCTGACTTTGAAGGCTATAAAGTTGATAGAAAAAACACTTATGGATCCTGTCAATTCATTGGATCATATTTGATTAGCTAGCATTCCAAGAAGCAGAATTCAGTTGCTCTATCAAAAGCTGAAGCTGAATATATAGCTGCAGGAGCATGTTGCTCACAAGTACTATGGATTGCTCAACAGCTAAGAGACCTTCTATTTGACTTCAGAGTCATACCTATTAAGTGTGACAACACTAGTGCAATTTCAATTACAAAGAATCCAGTACAACACTCAAGAACCAAGCACGTTGATGTCAGACACCACTTCATCAGAGATCATGCTGAGAAAGGTGATATTGTTCTTGAATTTGTTGCTACTAATATGCAAATTGCAGATATCTACACCAAACCATAAGCAGATGAGAGATTCTCAGCTCTAAGATTGGAATCGGGAATGCTAAATAAGACTGCATTGGTTTAGCGGGAGCTTAAGGTAAGAAAGGTAAGCTTTTTGTATTTACAAAGGTTTGAACTGCATTTTAAGGTCTTTTAAATCAGTTCAAATCTTTGATCTTTTATCTGTTGTAGTGTTACAGTATTTCAAGGCCTTGAAAGCGTTTTCAAACCCTTGAAAATGAAGTTGTTAAAATAATAGTCAATAAACTTGGATCATTCTATACTAGGTGATATCTCTGTAGATATTTGCCTAATATAGCCCCTACCTTTTTCAAAAATTTGTTTTAGCCAAAAATAGTATTTGTATATTCATTTTCCAAAGGCAAAATAGTTTGAAATTTTTTCAGATTTTTGAAAATCTTTTTAGAGTCAGAGAAATACTATTTTCCTTTTGAAACTCAAAATCTTTAAGTATTTATCCTCTTCTCTTTTCCATCATTCGGTATCATTCCATCTCTTTCTTTTCTTCTCCATAACACTAATGAGCACAAGAAGAGCCTCAGATCGAATCAAGATGGCTGGTGGTTCAAAACCTTTCTGAGAGAAGAAGAGAAAAGTAGCAGTGGAAGAGGTTCAAGAAGTCAGTGGAGACTCTAGCTCCAGAACTCCTAGTGCAGAAGCAGTTCCAGATTCTCCTCCACCAAAGAAGAAGATCAAGAAGGCTACAAACTCCTCTTCAGAAAAGCAGAAGAAGCAGAAGGCCATTACAGAAAAGCAACCAGAAAAGGATCCTACCAGTTCAAGAAGGTGAAGAAGAAGGCAACTCAGGAAGAAAAAGGGAAAGGGAAGGTGACAAAAAGAACCAGAAGGACAATTGGAGAAGGCTTTGCAGATCTACTCTCAAGTCTCAACAAAGAACACAGCTCCAGATGAGACATGGTTTGTCTCAAACATCTCTAAAGGTAAGTGGTTAGATGGTTTTGCTTCAAGGTCTATTGGTTTCGGCAGTTTGGTTAATAAGTATGTGTTGGAACACATGAAACTCAAGTGCATCTCTATGTTAAAGAAGAGCTCTTTGTGGTGTATGCTAAATCCTAGGAATATTGCCTACCCAAGACTCACCAGACTCTTCTATATGAACCTCACCCAAGTTAAGAGATCTGCACACTTAGTGATCACATCTAAAGTTGATGGGATAACAATTGAACTTGATCACTCTTAGTTTGCCAATGTGTTAAGTTGTCCAAAGAGGTATGACACCAGTAACCATCCTCCAAAGTCAGAAACTTTGAAGCTAGCCAAAGAAGAATTCTTTCTTCCAAATGCCTTAACCTCAGCAAACAATTAACACACTCTGCGTTAAATGTTGAAGACAAAGTTCTTCATACTATTCTGGGGAGATGTGTCTTTCCTAGAGAGCACTCAAGAGAGTTGGTGACTGAGAGAATGCTGCACATCATGTACCTGATTATGCATGGCTATGAGATTGATCTCCCAAAACTAGTCATTGAACACATGCTCTTCAGCTTAACTAGTAAGAGAGTTCACCCTCTGCCATATGCAAATCTCCTTACCATGTTATTTCAGCACTTTGAGATCCATTTTACTAGAGAAGAATTAGTCACATCTGGTCTTGGGGAACTCAATGAGAAAGCCTTTGAGAAAACTGGAGTTGTGAAAACCAAGGAGAAAGTTTGGAAACTGTACTCAGATCTTACTGAAGCAGAACTAGGTGCAAAGAAGTTTTCTAAGCCCAAGACCTTGACTCCCACTTCAAGAAAAACCTCTCAGCCTACAGACAATCAACGACTTGATGGTTTGGAATTGGACATGGAAGATGTCAAAGCTACTGTATTTGGACTAGAAAGTGATATGGGAAAAGTCAAGTATATGGTGGAAAGTATATTCAGAAGCATGACCTTTCTTGATGTTTCTGAGGAGCATGAAGGAACAAAGAAAGGAGAATCAGACAAGGAATTTCCTAGTGAGCATTCAGAACAGGAAGAAGCTACTCCAGTTTCAAATAAGGGAAAGCAGGAAGCGAACAGGCAGAAGATGAAGCTGATAGTCCTGATTTAGATGAGCTACTGATCAATTTTAATAAAAAGAAGAAATCTCCAAAGGCAGCTGAAAAGGACAAGACTGGTGAGACAGCTACTGCAGAAGAAGTTGTAGAGGAACAGGAGGAGCAAGACAAGACTGATGATCAAGATAATGAGAAACAGGAAGAAGATCAGCAGGAACATGAAGATCCAAACCCTTAATATTGCCTATTCTTTCTTCCATATTCTCTCTGCTTTATTTCGTTAAGTTTTAAAAAAATTCCAGACACTTGATCCAACATCTTCTATCTTTTTGATGAAAGTCAAAAAGGGGGAGAAAATTCTAGGTTTTCAGTTTAGGATCATAGGTTTATTTGATGTTATCTGCTGAATTTTTAGGTGTTTTTTGTTGGTATTTAAATAAGTTGGATCTTTTTGGACTAACTGTGTCCTTAAATTGTAGACCAATCAGTTTACTTTGAAGAGACTAAGGATCAAACAGAATTTGGTTTTGTCTTTCATCAAGGGGGAGATTGAAAGCTCAGGTTGTTCAAGGCTTGAAAGAGCTTGCCTATTTCAAGGCCTTGAAACAGCTTTCAAAGCCTTTAATCAGCTTCAGAGGATTGAAAATAGTGTTAGCTATTTTCAAGGCGTTGAAACTGGATTCAAAGCCTTGAAACTGTTAAACCTGAAAGCATATTCTCAGGGGGAGTTTTTCTATTAACTCTCTGATCTAATTTATCATCTCTCTTGCATATGTTTGATTATCTGGTGTTAGATGATGAAAGACAAATTGTTAAACATGTTTTGAATCATACTATTTCAACTGTTTGACCATGATAATGCAGGAAATATTTGTTTCTAAGTTTGCAGGATTGTTTCCTAAACCGGATTGCTGCAGATTTGGAAATACTTGTGGACTTTGATCCTGTGATCAATCAGATGTGTTTGAAAGCTTCTCATGATGGTTAAATGAAGGATTACGACAATATCTCAGAAGATTACAATCATTCAACCGTTGGAGAAGATCTCAACATAGTCAAACTCTGTTACCTACAAAGTAGGAAGGTTGTTGCTGAAAATCTGGAGAGATTTGCAGAGCTGTTTGAAGTATTTAAAGAGCTCAAATTCATAGAAAAAACAACACAGTTCTCAACGGAAAAATATAGAGAAAGCATTCTGGAT
Organism: Linanthus parryae; assembly: GCA_023055425.1. NCBI lineage: Eukaryota > Viridiplantae > Streptophyta > Magnoliopsida > Ericales > Polemoniaceae > Linanthus > Linanthus parryae. The sequence goes on along the minus strand of JALGPY010000001.1, from coordinate 62,805,314 downwards.
TGAAAAGCATCAAAGAAATTCTTCATCTCTTCGAATCCATACACAGAAGTTCACTGCATTTCACTGCAGTTTTTCTACTCTTAAGTGATCTTCTGTATAAATCTATATTGGTAGATCATTTTTGTATTATTTCTACATTCATTCTCAAGGATTGTTCAAGGTGAAAAATAGAGAATTCTTAGTTAATCAGTTAGCTATAGCAGGTACTAGACAGGTAAGGGAAAACCACAAGGTGTAACAGAGTAAGGGAACTCTCCGTGCTTGAGTTCTAGGGCTTAGCTTTTGATTAATAAGAATTGAGTTGAAAATCCTGCAGGGATCTAATCCCTGAGGTAGAGAAGTAGGTCCAAGTGGACTGAACTCTTTAAATCACTTGTCTTGTGAATTTTCAGTTCATCTACTTTCAAAGCTTTTGCAGCATACCAAAACTGTTTATTTTTCAAGGGTTTGAACTTGTTTTCAAGGCCTTGAAAAAGGCTTACTTGTTCTAAATTTTTATGCTACATTTCAAAGGCTTGAATCTGTGTTCAAAGCTTTGAACTTCATTGTCTACACTAGTTCTTCTACTTGTTAGCTAGTTTTGCAAAAAGTTGGCATACTCTGTTCAACCCCCCCTTCTAGAGTATCTTAGTTACTTATACATCTGCATACTCGGACTTTGACTTCTTGTGGTGACAATTGTATTGTGGTCCTTAGACTTGAAGTCGCTAGATACTCTAGTTTTGAAATATCATGCTTTGATATTATCAAACGTTGCGCCTTAACCAGGGAACTATAAAGGTAGTAATCGAGCTTGATAGGAAGAAATCTTAGTGATGGTAGTGATGTAGAGAGGATTTTTCCCTCCCACATCACGGGAACAAATATGCGCGGGCACTCGAAGGGTAGTGCTTATAGAATTTATGGCCAGACTCAGATAAATCACTATAGGGTATTGATGTTATCTGCATGGATAAGACTATTCCCATGATAGAGAAACTATGGATTGGACATACGAGTGTGACTTGTATGTCTCGTGCCCAATCCGGATATGGAGATAAAGGTATAATACAATACGGTAACATTGGTCGCAACGTTTTCAGATTACTGACTATTTCTATTAGTTTGGTTGCATAGATGTCTTGCTAGGGGCCGCTCTATGTTAGTAATTGTTACTACCAATTAAGTAGAATGATTAATACGCAACTACTTTCAAACTTAGTAGGACTAATTTGCAAGGTGGACTAATCCATGTAAGGACATGATTAGTAGAGCGGCTAATATGCAATTAACAAGGAGTTGTTAGACTATATCAAGAACATTACTAGCTTATTTTCTCATAATAAGTGTCATAATTGTTATCATAGAAGAGAGAGAGAGACAACAAGCAAGGAAAGAGCTAACAAGGGGCCGAACCCGAAACTCCGTCCGCCCCTCCTCGTCGTCGGCCACCAAGAGGCGCGGCCTCTTGGTCTCGTTTTGCATGATCTTCTTCTTCCTACTCCTTACCTAGCTAGCACAAAGGTGTGGAGGATCCGAGATCGATCCTAGGAGTGGAGTTTGCATAGAGACGTGGGCAGTATTTCACGTGAAGTCATCAAGGAGACAAACAACGATACTTAATGTTCTCATCTTTTACAATCGTTATGAATTCTAGACTTGTGATCCTAGCAGGGTATTGAACGGAATTAGATTTTTTTATTTCGTTGCGTAATCCGTATCAAAACCCTACATATCTTATACAGTTGGATCTTCAAGGTAGATACTCCTAAATTTGATTTCTTGAAGACTAATGATAAATATATAGCATGACTAGAAAATTTGGAGCTTACTTGAGTAACATTAGGTCCTTCCAGCGCGAGAGCTTTTTCCTGCATGATTCTAGCCAAGGTGGCTTCTCTCTCAGTTGCTTCCCGAGCTTCTTCTTCCTCATTTTTCTTCCTTTCAGCTTCACCAGCTTCTGCAGCTAACCTTTCTTTGCTCCTCACTAAATTGGTACTATCTAGCTGGATGGCAAAGAAACATCATTCAAACAATAGGTTATCATAAAATGAGAAAGTTCCTTATAAAGGATAAGATAGTTCTCATATTGGTTTGTTACGTACTTGATCTGCTTCAAGTGCTGCACGATAAGAAGCAACATGTTCCTCCCTCAACCGCAATTTATTCCTTCTTTCTTGTCCTTCAAGGCTCGCAGCAACAAGGACATGGGAAATTTCTTCATCTAATTATAGGTACCATCCTCCACTCAAGAACATTCTACGTCATGATCGCACGCAACAATTTCAACTCACTTGATCCTTCAAACCCATCAGATTTCGTAATCCTAACATAATGCATAACATGACACCTCCTCCTCACCACTGTGACACTGTAAATAGATTTCACATAAAGTCACAATGGGAACTTCCAACACAACTTCATATACTACTACTTGGTTGAGAAACTAAAGGATGTCAAGACAATACACGTACCTTGCTCAAGATGTGGCTCAAATATTGATGTTACCAGCAAAGTTGTAACTCTATTGACCCTCTTAGAAACTTAGACTAGACTCTGATATAGGCTCCTTGCTCTTTATACACTCTTCTTCTTCTTCATCAAAATATAATAATACATAAAAAATCCAAGTGATTCGGTCAAGCATAGATATATCTCTGATAAATCCTTTGGAATTGCAGGTTCTATGATAGCAAGGTAAAAAATTTTACTCTGTAACCCTATTAAAACTTTACGGAAAAAATAGAAGTCATCTCAGCCAATAATTTTGAGATTGTTAGGCTGGGAGCCCAATATGTTGTCATTGGCAATTACAGCAAATATTCAATATCTTTATAAAGGAAAGAAGCGATAGTTATTTCTTCACATCGAGGAGTTCATTCAACAAACACAGAACACTACAGTATCAATAAGATCAACACTCCGGTATGAATCAATAAGAGGTACAACAGACTTGATATCTCATATCAATCTACCCACATACTAGTCTCGATGCATTATAGTCGTCCTAATTAGAAATAATAGTATACTAGCCATATTTAAAGATACAACATTTATTCTAAGGACTTTGTTGTGTAAACATATCTCCATATAGATAACATAATGAATGGAAAGCCTTTATAAATGTCACGACAAATAGAATCATTCTAGGGTATACTCCAACAATCGCAAGCCTTGAAGAGTGTTGAGGCTATGAATTCTGGTGAAACCTTAAAAGAAGGCTAAGAAGATCAGGACAACTCCGATCTTCCATAGGCCTAGAACCTTGAATACGGAGCTTTAAGATCAGAAAAACTGTTTCTAAGGCTTGCAAAGTTTGATGTGGCTTTCAGAAAGTAAGTTAGGAAAATTAGAACTTTTGCGCAAATGGTGTTCTTCTTACTACGTAATCCTCGTTAGAGGCTCTTCCCCCCGCCCCCCCCCCCCCCCTTCATTGAGAATGATAAGCTTTATTATTTGTAACCTCTGTTGAGGGTTTTTATGCTTGTTTCCATTGAAGAGAATGGAGTTCTCGTTAAGGAATTTCTTTTCTTTTTGTGTTTTTGTTGTCATTGCGAATAATGGGCTTTTATGACACCATAGTTGCTAATAAGATTTTTAAGGTTTCATAGTTGTAAATGGGTTGCGAATGGTCTTTCAGTTTCCATATCTGCGAATAGGGTTTTGAGGTGCCATAACTGGGAATGGTCTTTGTGGTGCCATAGCTGCGAATGGGCTTTGCGCTGCCATAGCTGCGAATGGGCTTTGAGGTGCCATGGCGGCTAATGGACATTGCGGTGCCATAGCTGCTATTGGGTTTTGCGGTGCTATAGTTGTGAATGGGTTTTGGGGTGCCATAGCTATGAATGGGTTTTTCTTGCTATCGAGACAGATAGACTTTCATCGTTTCCATCGCAATCCATATTTTTAACATTGCCATCTCACTAGATGGTGTTATTATTGCCATCTTAGAAGATGGAATTATCAGACGCCTTACAGTTGCAATCGTAATAGATGGGATTCATTTTGCCATCAAATCATATGGGCTTGGTCTTGCGATTGCAACAGATGGTCATATCATTGTCGTTGCGGAAGGCGGGATTAGTATTGTCATCGTACTAGATGGGCTTCTTAGAGAACTTATCATTGCCAAGAAAAGAGAGCCCGATATAGGCTCTCGCCTTTTGATTTATCCCGTGGGGGGGGGGTACGATGAGTTTCTGAAGAACTGATAAAAATAAAATGGAAATGTAGAAAGTTATGTGAAGAGTACCTATGCGGTCAATACTCGTTGTCCCCGTAGGAAGCAGTGACGATTTCCTTCCCCTTGGATTTATGTGGTGAGTGTGAGGGTAGAGGATTGTCGCCCACATCCTTAGTCGATTCTTCAATCGTTAATGCCCCCTCCTTCATCTTGGTGTCAATGAGATACCTTGGCTCTGCACTCTATGGTAGGATGCATAATCGTACCATCGCATTCACACTATTTTGGGTCTCACATAAGCTCCATGTGGGAGGCTTTTCAAAAGCGGGCACGATGTCGTCGCGACGCCATTGTTTGCAGACATGGATGAGTTGTTGGTGGGCATAAGGCATAGTTTGTGTTGGTGTTGTTCTTGCTGGAATTTCAGGGGAGAGACTAAATTTTGGTACTTCAGGGGCCAGGACACCGCATTACATTCGACCTCCCTTTCTCGAAATTTTTCCTGCTGAAGATCTTGTCGAAGGCATGCTTGACTTGTGAATACGCCTTTTTTTTTTTCAGGCTGTCTATGATGGGCTCAATGTTCCTGGTGTTCTCAAGGAGTCTAGAGAATGTGGGGAGGTCTGGTTGATAAGTTATTCTTTGTATTCAATGCGCACCCTATGAAGGAACTTTATTTAACAACCACTGCTTTGTGGCTTCCTGCACGCATGATTTATGGTGGAAATTTTTACTGAACGCGATACCATCCCCATTCTCCTTTTGAGCCATTCGCGGCAAGTTAATGGTTGTGACCTTCTCCTCGACTTGGAAGAATTTTGTGTAGAATTGTTTTACCATGTCTTTCCATGTTTGTATTGAGCCCGGCTGGAGGAGCATGTACCATCTGTATGCGACATTTCCCAGGACTTTGGAAACTAAAGCATCCTGAAATTTTTGTCTATCCCGTAGTGACCGATAACTCTTAATTAGAGTTAAATTTCTTGCATGTTTTATATCGTTTTGCATGATTTCCCGGTTGACTATATCGGTGTGAAATCGTTAATTCGGGCATTTCTCGCATTATTTTGCGCTATTATATCACATTTGATCGCACGGGTGTGTTTCGTGTTATTTTGACAGGATACAACGCTTCGACGATTATGCGTAGAGGAGAAACGAACTTCGGAAGTCGAGACAAAGCTCAGACAATGGCCACTGAATGAACACAGGGGAGGTAGTTGTAGTTCTTCGAAGTTGGAAAAATGCGCTTGACTCCCCCTTGTCACAATAATAACCATTTGTCTTCTAAATTATAGCCACATCCGGGACTTCACCCAAAAAAACTACATGACAACAATTAAACAATTCACCAACACCAACCTTAGCACCAAACTCCATAGAACACCACAGCCTTAACCACCGAACCCACTGCCTAATACCACAACCTATCCTGCTACTACCATTATCAGCAGACCTCCATAACCAAAGGTACCACCATACCAGAACCTACAAACCCAACCAAATTGCCTTCATCATCACTACAACAATCTGCCTTCTGCACTCAATAAACCCACCTCCAATTCAACAACAACCTTCAATTCCTAACAACCAATCCATCTAACACCAACCTGTGACACCACAGTACACCACCCAACTCCACTAAACCACCTCCATATGATCACCATAACCATTCTCCACACACCATGCAACTCCGACCTCATATCCAAAACCAACCTAATTAACTTCACTTCCATCAAAACATCCACCTGAAAATCAAACCCATCATCAATCCACCTGAAACGAATCAAAACCAACCCAGCTACTATTACCAACACCTACAAACAGCCATCATCAATTTGCCTTTCACCACCAGTACCTAACATCACCAATTACATCACAGCCGCTGTCAATAACAGCCCCAATTACGGCCAAAACCACCGACCCACTTCACCACCATTAACCCACTGCAACAAACCCTGCCATGGCAGCACATAAGAAGAGCAAATAATCAAGAAGGAAGAAGAGAAGATGGCAGCGCAGAGCAACAGAGAAGAAGAAACAGAGGAGAAGGGAATCCCTAGCAGATTGCACAAAATCATAACCTGGTCGTGCGATCAGAAGCCGTCCTTAGAAAAATTTCGAAGGAAGAAAATTGAAACTCAATGTTTATACGATCTGACCTCCGATCGCGCGATCAGAGGCAAGATGGGGGTCTGATCGCACGATCAGATGAACGGATCGTGCGACCTCCTGAAGCGAAAAAATCAGAAGGAAACAAAAAAAAGAGGCGCAGATGCTTTTCTACGCAGTTTTGGATTAATTATTTCCTTAACCTAATTGAGGAATAACTAATACTACAACTACAATTAATTAGGATCAATCATTCAGTATTCATTCACCGCGAGAAGAGAAAGAAGGAGACGAGGAAGAACACGAAGCCACCATTGAAGCCCTAGTGTTTGATTTCTCTACCTCCTACCTCTCTTAGTCAATTTTAATGGAGAAAATCTTGAGTATTGCTTATTTAGTTATGAGTAGCTAAGCGACTTTTGCTAGCATCTCAGGTGAGAGCCTAGGGTTCATGTAAACAATGTTACGTTTCCGGATTTGATTGTTGCTTCATGATTTTAGTGATTTCATCTTTTGAATCAATTCTAGTTTCTTGTTTATGTTAGTAATCCTACTTGAATGACACAACTAGGAGATAAGTTAGGGTTCAAGAACTAGGGTTTACTCAATAGTTGGTTCATGCTTAAAGATAGCTTTATTCTAATACATTGTTCATGTACTGTGCATAATACTCAGTGTTAATGGCGTAATTAACCGGAAACACTGCTTAGTTAGGAAATGCACGACAGTAATTCTAACTAACGGGGATGATATATAAACGACAATCCCGAATCATTGAGACCAGAAGAACATGTGATTAGGATTGGCTAGTGTGGGTTGATTCAGTAGGATTGTTCAGCTATTTCTTCAAACGGAGGACTGATAGGACCCGTATTCGTATCAGTAGATGACCTACTAGAACGGACCGGTAGGTATAGGTGACCGATATGAGATTGTAGTCTGTCATGAAGTAGAATGACGTGAGACCGACATGAGATAGTCAGTGCTGTTACCCTGCTTAATTAGAATATAATTAACGTGTTGCTCAGATAATTCGGACATCGTTTACAACCCTAGGTGATCAAGGAGATCGCCTAGTTTTCTCCATTTATTGATTAAGAAAATCTTCTTAATTTCAGTTTACCATTGCTATGTCATTACTACATCCACTTGTTTGGGGATGGCAACACCAAAAATTCACACAAATTTCCTCCGGTTACCTAGTAAGCTACATTAATCTGTCAATTACAAACTTGTTGAGAGCTCTAATCTAAAAATACTCACACTTTACTACTTGACAGTACGCTTGGTAATACGCACTAGTAATCTGCGTCAGTGACTCAGTAGATTGATGAGCCTCAACACATGCTCGTGTGTGTTCACATGGCCTCGTTGAATTTTTGGTGCCTTGTATCCCACGGGATTAGGCATCTCATAAATTTCCATAATGATTGGTGGTGGGAACTAAATGATAGGTGTCTCAAGGAGGCTGGGGTCTTAACTAGCTATGAGGTTGGCAAATCTTTTCTCCAGCCCGGCTAGATCTTGTGTGGGCATGACAGCGGAAAGATTGTTTGTTGAGTTATTGGGGGCCTCTTGAAGTGTAGAGTTCAATGTAGGGGTCTACGGGGTTATAAGGTGTGATGCTTCTGGTTTCCCGAAATCGCAGTTGTGGCAGTCCAAGTCCGCGAGTGGCTGATGAATCAGCTAGGTGATTGGTATCGACAGCCCCATTGCAGCAAGTATGGTTAACATTTCTCGAGCGACTTGATCGCATTTCTGGGTGTTTTGTAATCATTGCTTCTTCCATGCATTGTTTTATTTGGTTAATTTGGTTAAGCAGAGTGTTGTTTAGATTTTGAAGAGATGCTAGGATAGTGTTTTGGGGATTATGAGGGTCTCAATCCTCTGGATGTTGAAATCAGAGTGGATATGCAAAGTAGTAGATTACATGTTAGAGTCGTCTATGCTCATTAGATTTGATATGGGTAACTTGTTGTTTAATTGGTTAGATCTCTTTCACGTCGGGTTCATCAAAATGTATGTAAAGGATGGACTAAGTACACATGGAGCCTAATCACTTATGCTCGAATTATGAATAATCAAGATTTAACAATCTTAACAAGTAAGAAATGGATCAAGGGGCCAAGAGATATAGGGTAAAGGGGTGCAAATAAGCAGTATTGTATTATAGAGGAGAGAGACAGCTTGTTGGCAAAAATTCGATAATTCACAGTGAATGGTATAGGAAGGTTTCGTCCTATTTATTCTAGTCAGAATACGGCAACCAATGGGACACACGTGGTCGTAGGGAAGGCCCACGACCATTATGAGGCGGCATACCCTAAATCCAAGAAGACTGTGACGGATGACGTTAGACCAGTATAAAGAAGATGGTAGAACAAGTCAGCTCCACAACAAGTACATGTCGCATCTCGAACGAACCTCAAGTGCGACAGGCCTTATTCTAGCCTCCAAACCACTAGAACCCTTGACTCACGTAAGAGGTGATGAGATGCAAGGGGCCGTGTCTCATGGTCCCTCAAAGAGGGAGATGGCATGATCTGGTGCTCCAGGAGCACGGATGTGAGGAAACTTGTAGGATTCTGATGGGTCCACGTGGCAATGACCCAGTGCTTCAATCTTGACTGTCTACATATAACTGATCTAGACATTGGTAGAAATATTAATAGAAAATCTACTATGACGAGAGAGGGATCTAGAGCTGAATTAACAATAAAGAATAAACCACACATGCATCTAGTATATGAATTATAAACTCGTGATCATTAAGAGATAATCAGCCCCAGATCTATAGAACATAAAGTGTTCGACCTTGAATCCAAACACCGAAGGAAAGAATCGACCTGGTTGATCCTTTCTCTGAACCCCAAGAGGGTTTTCTCTTTCCCATCCAAGCACACAAATCAAAGAACGGCTACTCCTTGGCCGAACACTATTGGAGTATGAGTCTCTCTCTCTCTCTCATGTGTATGGTGAATAAGACTATCACATCTTGAAATTCTTTTGGCCACAGAGCTATATTTATAAAGTGAGATTAGATTTTTTCCAAGTAAGAGGATACCGTCAAGCACGTCCTTCAAGGATCAAGGGGTCGAGTTCTTTCACAGCTCGGGTCGGAGCAAGAAGCTTAGATATGTAAAGAACGTTCTACAAGGTCTATACAAATTCTAGAATCTGGACTTTTAGAAATCCATTTAAAAGAATTAATCAAGATAAATTAAAAGAGTTATACTTATAACAAAAGTGTTATTTCTAAAGATACGAAGTTCATAACTAATATAAAAAATCATAACTAAAGTTATCCCATAAAAAGCTTGTAAGTTCACAGGTTTCACATGCTTGAAATATAGAGCTATTTGAAGGCCTTGAACCAGTTTTCAAAGCCTTGAATCACAGGTTTCACAGGCTTGAAATAGCATTTCAAGGCCTTGAAACATCATTCAAAGCCTTGAAACTATCTGACCTTTATGCATACTCTAAGGGGGAGTTTTTCTGAGTTCTTCTGATCTTGTTCTAACTGTCTCATCCCAATATTTGATATGTTATCACTTGATGAAGAAATACAAAATCTTTTGATTCACTTAGACTTCATCTAATAAATCTGTTTTGATTTAGTTTTGCAGGGAAAATTTCATTTCCTATTTTGAAGGATTGGTTTCCTAACTTGGGTTTTGCAGGAAATGAACATTGAGAGAATGTGATTTTGTGATCAATCAGACACTCATGACAGTTCTCAAAACGTTTAAGGACAAGATCAGCACATTATCCTTGGAGGTTCTGATAAACTATCCATTGGGAATACTGTTGGAGAAGTCAAAGATTGTTGCCTAATAAACATGAAGTTTGTTGCTGAAAATCAGGAAGATCTATGACCAATTGAGCAGTATAAATGGAGCTTAATTTGGAGCATTTGAAACAACACTCAATGGGAAAAAAAAGAGACACATTTCAGGATTGGCAAGCATCAAAGAAGCACATCATTCACACAATCCATCTCATAGAAGATCACTGAATTCTTCACTGCAGTTCCACTTCCAGTGTTCTTTTATTTTGAGCTTAATTTGTATATCATTCTTATACTACTTCTAGATCTCATTCTCAAGGATTGTTCAAAGTGAGCAATAGAGAATTATTAATTAATAAGTTAGATAGAGCAGGTACTAGATAGGTTAGTGAGAACCACAAGCTGTAACAGAGTAAGGCATATCTCTATGCTTGAGATCTAGGGCTTAGCTTTTGATTAATAAGAATCGTGTTGAAAATCCTGCAGGGAGAAAATCCCTGAGGCAGAGACGTAGTTCCATGTGGACTGAACTCTATAAATCCTGTGTCTCTTTCATTTATCATTTGATTCTCATACTTGTTTTACACAGCATTCAAACTAGTATGTTTTCAACGGTTTGAAACTTTTTTCAAGGCCTTGAAAAAGACTTGTCTGTTTTTCATTTAAACTGTATTTCTCTTCTAAGGATTGAAACTGTTTTCAAGGCCTTGAACTTCATTGCTCTTCACAGAACACTCTTATCTTTGCAAGTTTTAAAAAAAGTTGGCTTACATTCAATTGTATCACTGTATACATTTAACCATCTGATTATCATGAGTACTGCAGGAGATGGTGGTTTCTCACACGGAAGAGCTGCTAACAGACCTCCTCTATTTTGTGGAGATAATTTTGCTCACTGGAAAGACTTGATGAAAATGTTCATAATTGATCAAGACATAGAGCTGTGGACCATTATTCAGAATGGACTTCACACTTTCTATATAGAGAAATATGGGGTTAATACTCTCAAATCTGAAGAATCTCTCTCTCTTCATCTGAATTAGACTAATTCTCTAAAAAATTAAAATCTATTAACATCTTGTATTGTGCTTTGAGAACAGGTGAATTCAACAAGATTTCAGGTTGTATCACTGCCAAGAAGATATGGGATAAGCTTGTGGTGACATTTGAAGGAACCAGTCAAGTCAAGCAAACCAAGATCAACATCTATCTCAGACAATATGAGTTATTCAAGATGAATGCAGATGAGTCGATCAGAGACATGTTCAAAAGGTTCACAGACATATTGAATAACCTTGATTCACTTGGAAAGCATATTTCCAGTGAAGAAAAAGGTAAGGAAGATTCTGAAATGTCTTCCAAAGGCAAAATGGGAACCAAAGACTACTGCAATTGAGGAAGCTCAAGATCTCTCATCACTCCAACTTGATGACCTACAAGGGAAGCTCCTGAAACATGAAATATTCATGAATGAAGCTGATGGAGAGCTACCAGAAGGTGTCAAGAACTTAGCACTCAAGGACAAAGAGAATGAGAAAATTCAAAGCCTTGAAACTCAGGATGATGATGAAGATCCATTTGCTTTGATTTCCAAAGCCTTGACCAAAATCCTTAAGATGAAGAAAAACTTTGGAAACAACGACTTCAACAGAGAAAGACACAGACCATCCTATAGCAAGGACTACAAAGGTAAGTCTTCTTCACAATATAATAAATCAAAAGTCATGAATTGCTTTGAGTGTGGTGATGCAGGACACTTGATTAGGGACTGTCCACACAAGAAAAAGCAAGAACTTCCAGAAGAAAGATCATGACAGAAGAAACAAAGATATGATAGCTTCATGGAGTGATTCAGAAACCTCAAGTGACTCTGAATCGAAGAAGAACATGCCAACCTATGCTTCATGGCCAAGCATGATGAAAGTTTTGAAAAGAACATTGACGTAATGGTAAACTGTTTGATTTCAAATCCAAAAGAAGCCCTCTCAAATTATCTTAGAACAATGCTTTTAAATGAAGAGGACTATCTGAAAGAGATTAGAGTTTTGAAAGAAAAAGTTCATGAGCAAGCAAAAGAGAATTTACAACTTGTTTGTCTGAATCACAATCTTGAAATCTCTCAGAAGAAAACTGACAGTAATTTCAAGGCCTTGAAAACCAGTTTCAAGGCCTTGAAAACACAAGTTAAGGAAGTAGTCACTAAGAACTCTGTACTCATTGATAGCCTTGTTAATCTGAGAAATCATGTTGATGAATTAGATAAACAAAAGACTACTCTTACTGAGAAACTCCAAGAATCTGAATTAGTCAAAGCCAAGCTTGCAGGCTCATAACACAAGTTGAACTTGATTCTTGGAGAAAGTTCAAAGTCTGTTCACAAAACTGGTATTGGTTACAATCCAAATTTTCCAAGAAAAAATAATACCAGATTTGTGAAAGCTAGAAACAAAACTTCTTCTAAGTGTCATTTCTACAATAAAATTGGTCATGTTAAGATGACTTGTCCTTTCAGAAGAAGAGACCCTCACATAATGAGGAACACATTCCCATTTCAACTCAAAGGACAAGTCAAACATATTTGGGTTCCTAAAGGGGTCAGACCACCTAACATGGTTGATCCTGAATATGAGTCCAAAGTTGAGACTTGGTCTAACAGCTGGGTATGGTAGTGATTGGTGTTTGCAGGTTGTCACCAGTGTCAAAGAACATAAGTGGTTTATGGACAGGGGTTGCTCAAGACACATGAGTGGAAAGATATCTGTATTCTCATAATTGAAAGAGCAATCAGAAGGTTCAATTACACTTGGTGACAAAGGCAAATGAAACATTCTAGGTATTGGTAAAGTTGGTACGGATTCTGAAAATTTAATTTCTGATGTATATCTAGTTGATGGCCTTAAATTTAACCTGCTTAGTGTATCTCAGCTTTGTGACAATGGTAATAAGGTTATCTTTGATAAAGAGAAGTGTGTAGTGCAGAATGAGGAATCAGGCAATTGAATTCTCATAGCCTCTAGATCAAACAATGACTATACTTTTCAGACTAACAAAGTTGCAGGTAAAAGCTTGAAGTGCCTCAAGGCCTTGAAAGAGGATTCAAAGCTTTGGCACAGAAAGCTTGTTCATATCAGCTTGCATACCTTGAACAAATTGATCTCAAAAGATCTGGTAAGAGGATTACCATCTACTAAGTTCGAAGATGATGAAGTATGCCAAGCCTGTGCTCAGGGTAAGCAGACTAGAAGCTCATTCAAGCCAAAGAAGTTTGTAAGTACTACTAGACCTATTGATTTACTTCACATGGATCTATGTGTTCGTATGAGGAATTCAACTCGAAAAGGTAAGAAGTATATGCAAGTTATTGTAGATGACTATTCAAGATTTACGTGGGTTATGCTTCTAAAATAAAAATATGAAGCCCTCTCTGAATTTTCAAAGCTTTGAAGAGAACTTCAAACTTTGAAAAACCTACCTATTGCTTCAATCATAAGTGATCATGGTAGAGAGTTTGATCAATTATAATTTGATTTATTCTGTGTTAAGCATGGTATCTCTCACAATTTCTCTGCTCCTAGAACTCCTCAACAGAACGGAGTTGTTGAAAGAAAGAACATGACTCTTGAAGATATGTCAAGAATCATGCTTTTAGAAAAACAAGTTGCCAAAACACTATTGGGAAGACGCTGTGAATACAAAAAACTATATTTTGAACATGTGCTTGATCAGACCTATCCTGAAGAAAACCCCCTTTGAACTATTCAAAGGGAGAAAGCCAAACATTTCATATTTCACCATTTGGATGCACATGTTTTGTCCACATCAATGGAAATGACAACTTGGGTAAGTTTGATGCAAGAAGTGATGAAGGTATTTTTCTTGGTTACTCTCTGACTAGCAAAGCTTATAAAATTCATAATAAAAGAACCAAGCTGGTTGAAGAAAGTATTCATGTTATTTTTGGTGAAATCTATTATTGTTCTTTGAGTGAAAGTTTTGTGTACCTGAATCTGAACAAGCATGAATCAGAAGAAGAAACTGAAAACTCACTTGGCTTTAAGAAAGGTTCAGAAGGAAACAGAAGACATTTTCAAGACCTTGAAAATAGGTCTCAAGGCCTTGAAAATAGAGATCAAAGCCTTGATAAGGATGATGAGAAAGACATGAGTGATCAGGCTACTACTTCAAGCCAGAGAAGCAATATGGAGAACCTGAACCCTGGTCTACAAGAAAGAGATTCAAATATATTTCATCTCATCCAGCTGAAAATATCATCTCTGATCCAACCACTGGTACACAAACAAGATCACAGTTGAAGAATCTTTGTGGTTTTAATGCTTTTATTTCTCTTGTAGAACCTAAGACTGTGAAGGAAGCATTACAAGAAGCAGACTGGATTATAGCTATGGAAAATGAACTCAATGAGTTTGAAAGAAATAAGGTGTGGAACCTAGTTCCCCTACCAGCAAACCAGTCTGTCATTGCTACCAGATGGGTGTTCAGAAACAAATTGGATGAAAGTGGCAAAGTGATCAGGAACAAAGCAAGGTTAGTTGCTCAAGGTTACAAATAAGAAGAAAGTTTTGATTATGAGGAAACTTTTGCTTCTTTTTCCAGGTTAGAAGCAATAAGAATCTTACTTGCCTTTGCGTCCTACAAGAACATGAAACTTTTTCAAATGGATGTGAAATGTGCATTTTTGAATGGTTACTTGCAAGAAGAAGTTTATGTTTCATAGGCTCGTGGTTTTGAAAATGACAAGTTTCCAGATCATGTTTACAAACTTGACAAAGCTCTTTATGGTTTGAAACAAGCTCGAAGAGCTTGGTATGAAAGATTGTCAAAGTATATACTTGAAAATGATTTCGAATGAGGATTAGTAGACAAGACCCTTTTCATAAAGACCCATGAGAAAGATTTACTTGTAGTTCAGATTTATTTTGATGATATCTTATTTGGAGCTACTAATGGTCTATTGTGCAAAGAGTTCTCAACTCTTATGAGCAGGGAATTTGAAATGAGCATTATGGGAGAGCTGAACTTCTTCCTTGGACTTCAAAATACATCATATGAAGAAGGGAATCTTTCTACATCGAAGCAAGTACACTAGGGACTTGTTAAACAAGTACACTATGTCTCAATCCAAAGAAATCAAGACCCCTATGAATTCTACACTGTCCTTAGATAAGGATGAATATGGTAAGAGTGTCAATGTGAAAGAGTATAGAGGTATGATTAGATCTTTGCTATACCTTACTGTCAGTAGACCAGATATCATGTTCAGTGTATGTATGTGTGCAAGATTTCATGCTGGTCCAAAGAAATCACACTTAACTCCTATGAAAAGAATCTTCAGATATCTAAATGGTACCAAATACTTAGGACATTGGTATCCAAGACATTCTAACTTTTCTTTGTGTGGATATTCAGATGCTGACTTTGCAGGTTACAAAGTTGATAGAAAAATCACTTTATGAAGTTTTCAATTCATTGGATCCTCCTTGATCAGTTGGCACTCCAAGAAACAAAACCAATTGCTTTATCAACAGCTGAAGCTGAATACATAGCTGATGGATCATGTTGCTCACAAGTATTATGGATTTCTCAACAGTTGAGAGATCTTAGATTTGATTTCAGAAGATACCTATCAAATGTGACAACATTAGTGCAATATTAATTACAAAGAATCCAGTTCAGCAATCAAGAACCAATCATGTTGATTTCCAACACAATTTCATCAGAGATCATGCTGAGAAAGGTGATATTGTTCTTGAATTTGTTTCTACTAAAACGAAACTTGCAGATATCTTCACTAAACTATTGCCAGATGAAAGATTTTAAGGTCTAATACTTGAATTTGGTATGCTAAATAAAAATGCATTGGTTTAGGGGGAGTACAAGGTATGGAAGGTAAGTTGTTATGTGTTTTAAAAGGTTTGAACTGATTTTCAAAGCCTTGAAAATCTATTCAAAACATTGATTTTATTTGCTTCAGTAAAGAAGTGTTTCAAGACTTTGAAAGCTTTTTCAAAGCCTTGAAAATAAGTCTGTTAAATTGACAGATCAATAACTCTTGGATCATTCAGTATTGGGTGCTAACTTTGTAGATATTTCTCAATATTGCCCCTACCTTTTTCAAAATCTTTTTTCAGCCAAGTATAGTATTAAAATATTTGTTTCCAACGACTAAAAAGATTTGAATCTTCTCTAATCATTACAAATCTTTTGAGATCAGAAAGAAATTGC
Source organism: Linanthus parryae (assembly GCA_023055425.1). Lineage (NCBI taxonomy): Eukaryota > Viridiplantae > Streptophyta > Magnoliopsida > Ericales > Polemoniaceae > Linanthus > Linanthus parryae. The sequence goes on along the minus strand of JALGPY010000001.1, from coordinate 62,789,010 downwards.
AGTTTCCTTTTTAAACTCAAACTCTTTTAGTATTTATCCCCTTCTCTTCTCCTTCTATACGTATCAATCCTACCTCTCTCCATTCTTCTCCAAACCCTAATGAGCACAAGAAGAGCCTCTGAAAGAATCAAGATGGCTAGTGGTTTAACGCCTAGTGCAGAGAAGAAAAGAAAGACTCCTGTAGAAGAGATTGAGGACATCAGTGAAGACTCAGAATCAAAGGCCTGTACTGATGAAGAACTGGATTCTTCTCCTCCAAAGAAGATAGTAAAGAAGGATCAGTTTCCACTATCAGGGAAAAAGAAAAAGACTATGGAAACTACACAAGAGAGGCCTAAAGGAATCCATATTGGAAGCCCTAAGAAGGATAAGAAAAGGGCAGACACAGGGATCAAGGGAAAAAGAAAGGAGATCTACATTCTAGACTCGGATTCAGATACTACTTCGGGTTCCTATGGTGTGTATTCTGTATCGAAAAAGACAAAATATGAGAAAGACCTTCCAGAAGCTGAGTCAGTGTCAAAAACTGTAAGGAAAGATCATCACAAAATCTCCTCTACACTACAAAAAAAGGTGTACGTGAAAAAGAAACTAAAGCATTGAAGAAAATATTTGGAAGGACTCACCTTATTGTTCTACAGTGTTATCAAAACAATCAGTTTCATAATCGAGGAAATTGATGTGGTTCAACAAGAAGATCAGGCCAATGAGAAAGAAAGTAGAGAGGAAGAAGGAGAACAGGATGGAGATGAAGATCCAACCCCATAAACTCTTGCCTATTCTTTCTTGCCCACTCTTCTCTTAAGTTTATTTTCAAAATTTTCCAAAGAATCTAATCCAACATTTTCTCATTTTTTCTTTGATGAAATCAAAAGGGGGACAAATCTTAGGTTGTTTTTATGTTTTAAGTGACCTGTCTTTTGGTCAGTAGGAATTATTTGAGACTTATGTGTTTTTCTTGCTTAAGTTTTTTATTGTATAAGTTGGATCTTTTCGCAACTTATGTGTTATTACTTTTTGCACTGTGTGCTAATAAGTATTTTTTGCAGAAACTAAGGATCAAACAGATTGTGGTTTTGTCTTTCATTGTAAGTTCACAGGTTTCACAGACTTGAAATACAGAGCTATTTCAAGGTCTTGAACCAGTTTTCAAATCCTTGAATCAAAGGTTTCACAGGCTTTAGCTATTTCAAGGCCTTGAAACAGAAATCAAAGCCTTGAAACTATCAGACCTGTATGCATACTCTAAGGGGGAGCTTTTCTGAGTTCTTCTGATCTTGTTAGAACTCTCTCATCCCTATATTTGGTCTGTTATCACTTGATGATTAAATACAAAAGCTTTTGATTCACTTAGACTTCATCTAATTAACCTGTTTGACTTAGTTTTGCAGGGAAAATTTCATTTCCTATTTTGAAGGATTGGTTTCCTAACTTGGGTTTTGCAGGAAAGGAAACATTGAGAGAATGTGGTTCTGTGATCAATCAGACACTCATGACAGCTTCTCAAAACGTTTAAAGACAAGATCAGCACATTATCCTTGGAGATTCTGGTCAACTATCCGTTGGGAAGACTGTTGGAGAAGTAAAATATTATTGCCTAATAAACAGCAAGTTTGTTGCTGAAAATCAGGAAGATTTTCTGACCAATTGAGCAGTATAAATGGAGATAAATATGAGGCATTTGACACAACACTCAACTGGAAAAAAGAGAGACACATTTCAGGATTGACAAGCATCAAAGAAGCATATAACTTTCACAATCCATCTCACAGAAGATCACTGCATTCTTCACTGCAGTTCAACTTTCAGTGTTCTTCTATTCTGAGCTTAAGTTTTATTTCATTCTTATAATACTTCTAGCTCTCATTCTCAATGATTGTCCAAAGTGAACAATAGAGAATTCTTAGTTAATCAGTTAGCTAGATCAGGTACTAGATAGGTTAGTGAGAACCACAAGCTGTAAGGCATATCTCTGTGCTTGAGATCTATGGCTTAGCTTTTGATTAATAAGAATAGTGTTGAAAATCCTGCATGGAGAAGATCCCTTAGGTAGAGATGTAGGTCCAAGTGCACTGAACTCTATAAATCATGTGTCTCTTGCATTTATCATTTCATTCTCATACTTGTTTTACACAGCATTCAAACTAGTCTGTTTTCAAGGGTTTCAAACTCTTTTCAAGACCATGAAATAGACTTGTCTGTTTTTCATTTAAACTGTATTTCTCTTCAAAGGCTTGAAACTGTTTTCAAGGCCTTGAACTTCATTTCTCTTCAGAGAAAACTCTTATCTTTGCAAGTTTTACAAAATTATTGGCATACTCTGTTCAACCCCCCCCCCTTCTAGAGTATCTATACTGCACTTCTACCTGCTTATTCCCCTTTCAAAGATAATACCTAATAATCAAGAAATATATTGATTGAACAGTTGATATCAATATTACCATAAATTCTCAATTACTAAATTAAAAAAAAAAACTATTAATTACATTATCCCTATATATATGAAAGTTATTGCAAAAAAATAGTAGATAGAAATTGATTGATAATAAGGAAAGACTTTCCCATTAATAAAAAGAAGAATTAATATAAAATCATATACATATAGTAGTAGCGAAAATAATATTTAAATTTAAAACTCAATAACTCATGTTATTATATAGAAACATTATTTATACTAAAATACTTCAAATTTACTTTAGTTAGAAAAGTAAATAAAAATAATATAATTTTAATAGAAAATTACTTCTTTTTAAAATATGTGATTAACATCACTAATAATAATTATACTAGGAGATTAACGTCATCAAACAAAATAAGTACTTCATCCACAAACTTAAAACACCTCATTTTTAAGGTACACATTTACATCAGATTGATTATACAGTTGCAATTATTGGAAACTTTTTCTTAAATTTTCTCTCTCAAATATATTTTTACAAAAATTCTTGAAAAAGTAACAGTCTAATAAAATAATCTACATGATTAAAAGACATTTCAAAACAAATAATGTGCAACATTGTTATTTAAACTTTTTTATTTAAAAACAGTTAAACCAAAAGAGGAAGGGAGACTTTTAAAAAAAAGGAAGGGAGGAAGTCGTGTACATGGAGATACGTATGGTTGGGGCCCAGGACTAGCCGAGTTCCGATTTGGTACAGTTCCTCTCTGTCCGGTAGTTGTATAGTTTTAATTATTTAACTCACTCTCTCTTTTTATAATTTTTTTTAAAAAAAAAAGTTATTTCTTATCATCCCTGTCATCCCCATCTCTCATTGAACCCAAATGCAATTTCATCTTATTCTTCATTTCGTCTCTCTCCTATGGAACATTTATCTTTGTCATTTTCATGCCCAGCCTATGTCTCCGATCTCTTGAGGATGGATAATACCGGCGGTTGGAAAATTTGTTTATTCCAAAACCATCGACGGTTTAGTCAAGGGTAGTTATTGCGAGGGATGTGTCCCCAAGATGTGCTTATAATATTAAGGTCTAATTACTTTCATTTTTGTGAATTAATTGTTGTCTTAGGAATAAGTACTTTGCAGTTTGCACAGTTACCATTCAACCATGGTGATATGGTGTTAAAAAAAGTACCAATTTAACCCAAAAAAATTGATTAATTTCAGTAAAAATATACATTTAAGTTCCCTTTTGTGCATATGAATAAAAAAGAGCGGAACAATTTGCATCGATACTGGAGAATTTGAAGGTAACACGACGAAGAAGAAGAAGAAGAAGAAGAAGAAGAAGAAGAAGAAGAAGAAGAAGAAGAAGAAGAAGAAGAAGAAGAAGAAGAAGAAGAAGAAGAAGAAGAAGAAGAAGAAAGCTGCAGTACTGGGCTTTGTGAGAGAGAGAAAGAGGGTTGAAATTGAAACTTGAAAGAGATGATAAGGACATGAAGAGGACATAGAGAGTTAGTTAGTTAGTTAACCCCACCACCCCATAATTTGCGGAATCTGCCCCATCCCCATATTTTTGGGAATTCTAACTATAACTGACGAGATATAAGGGTTGGGGCTGATTTAATCTAAAGGCTGGAAAAAAGTCAATCGTGCTGTTTTATAGAATAGATTATAAGTAAGTTTATTCCTAATGAAACTCTCTCACAAGGAAGAATCAAGTTTCGAAAACTTAGGAATTCTAGAAGAAGAACTCTATAATGACTGAATTCCAAAACAAGCAGGCGATCAGGGCCAAGGAAGAGGGAGGCCGAACCCTGCAACCCACACACGGCCCGAAACCCTAGGCAGTCGTGAGTGAGCTAGGGAGGCTTAGCCCAATTATTTAGGGGCTTATCTCTTTAATTTTTTGACAGTTTAGTCCCTAGGCATTAGACATGTGATGCGGGAATGATCATTGACCTATGAATAAGGCTGACACAAGAAAAATTACATGAATACCTCTGCAGTTATGAACTTGCTTTTAATTCATGACTCTTGAATTAATAACAAGAATTAGTTATCACAGAAAAAACTAAATAAGAGTCCTCAAATTTAGAGTTTCAACATCGTTGGCGTCAATTCTCCCTTCTCTCTCTTTCCAATTTATCCAATTAGGGTTTCAGGTGTGCTAATTTTGTCAGTTGAAAGTCTACATTGCAATTAGTTAAAATGCTTGAGTTTCAAGACCATAAGAATGATAATACTCGGCCATATTACTTTGTGAGACAAGTATGGGCTAATAAATCTGCATTTGCTCAATCCTAAATTGATATAAAAAAACATATTATCATGTTTAAGGGTAGGATAATGCACTCGAGCACAGGTAATGTACTAGTTCTGAAACATTGAGCAGAGTCGTTAAGATGGGTGGTGGGATAACTTTTGGCTTATGCCCCACAAAGTGATGGCCCGACCTTGGAAGGGATGAAGGAAAAAAATGAAGAAACGAATACTGAAATTAAAATAAGAAAACATACAAGAAAAAATATATTTTTTCTTGAACTTTTCACATTCAACCCCTATGCAGTATATTTAAGTTGCAACTACAATGTGTGTACTATAACATTGAGAAAAAGAAATCCCCCACGGTATTAATTTTAGTGATATGACGCGTTAAAAGTATACACATGTTATCAATATTGTTGGTGTGCGATGTCAGTAGATCAACCTAATTAGAATTACCGAAAGAATCCACTTGATAGCCATCCTCATGAGGGATGACTTAAGGGTTTTTTCCCTTTCCCTTTTTCACCCCACTCATTCACCTTCCCCGGTCTCTTACATATGTCTGTGTGGCCAGAAATAATTTCAGTTGTTTTTTTTTTCTTTTTTTAGAATTACTTCACATAGTCGGGTTTGAACTCGAGACTCGTGCAAGGGTTTTAAATGCTCTACCACGGAGAGCTAGCACCCATACTTATGAAAAAGTATAGGTGAACAAAAATTCCTACAAAAAGTTGAACATAAAATGACGTGTAAGGAAACATGTCATTAATAAAAATGCGGGGTGAAAATTATGAAGGAAATATAAAGAATAAATCTAAGTTGTATTTGGACATGTACGGATGTGGCATATGCCACGTCATTTTTTGTTCAAATTTCTGTTCAATTTTTTGTCCCCCTAACACGGCTCCTTATTGCAGGTGTCTTGAGTTACCTATTATTATAAGAAGTGAATTTAGGTTGTTTTGAGTTGTAATTAGCTAATTGTAACTACGCATAATAAAATTTTCTAACACGTGACGTGATACCAAATTGAGGACAAGAAGAAATTGAAATACACATGCCTCTCCAATAACAATGTTCTGCTAGAAGAAACGCATTGATGTTATGGAAGTAGCTATCTAAGTAATCTCCTCTGTGGCCTCAAGAAATAGAACGTAGTGACAGTTATAGCTCTCACAATTTGATAATGCTCAGTCAATTTATGCGGCAAATTATGTGGCCATGACCATGAACCCATAAAAGATGAAGTTGATGAAGATGCCCAACAACTGGCTACTTGCAGTATTCTATTTTTCCCACTTGTAATTTTAACTTCCTTGTGACTAGGCAGACTGGCAGTTCAAGGCTTCAAATAATGGAAGTTACCAAATTTGAGATGCACATACAAAGCACAAAGCCGCACCTAAAGAGAAATAGTGGGATTCTTGATTCATTCTAAGACTATTCGCGGTGGAGGGCCGCTTATATACAGTCTTTATGTGACTCAGTCAACAAACAACGTATGTATATACTCTTTTTAAATTAGACAATCAGCAATAAACCTAAAAGACGATAGTGCATAGGTTTTCACGTCACGAGTCGCAATAATGGTATATTGGTAATTCATAGCCCCAACACAGTATTTTGGGTTTTCTCTAGGGATAATAAATGAGGCGAGCCGAGTCGAGTTTTATTGTGTTCAAGTTCGGCTCACTGTATTTTACATGAACTCGAGTTCGAGCTTTCCACGAGGCAAGAAATGAAGCTCAAGCTTGGTTCATATAATAGTTCATCAACCTCGTATCTAGTCTCGAGCTTAGCTTGGTTCGAGAGTTCAACGAGCTTGAGTTCGATCTCTAGTTCGAGTCGAACTACTTCTGATTTTTTTTGGGGTTTGAAGTAAGAAATATTTATAATATTGTGATCTCATACTCTTAGATGCTCACGGTCGTGAAGAGAAAGAAAAATATTCATGTTTCCTTATTGGCATGTAAATTACAACAAATTAAATGTGTGAAAGCTGTTACTTGTAACTTCAATATTGTATTCAATTGTATGAAACAATAATAAAGTTGTAATGATGGCGATTTCATGCATTTAAATGCATAAGCTAATGAGTTTGAATTTTGTACTCACATTTCTTTATTACTAAAAAAATCATATGTTTGAGATTCTAAACAAGCACCTAATAGAGCTTGTTCTCGACTTATATCCACGGACATGTTTAATGAACGAGTCTAAGAGCTCAACTCACGAGTAAATAAACAAGCAATTTGACGAGCCCTATCGAACCGATCCTCACTATGCTCAAGCTTAGCTCATTTATAAAACGAGCTCTGAAATGAAGCTCAAGCTTGGATTGTTTGAAATTCAAGTCAATCGTGAACAAGTTTTTTCGAGCCAAACACCGAGCTACTCGTAAGTGGCGTGGCTCGTTAGCAGCCCTTGTTTCCTCAGTATTTTGGGCTCTTCGCAATTCACTTAGAACTTTCAAAAATGAACTTTAGTTTTATCCTCCATAGCCATGTCTATTCTTATCACTACTCCTTATAGTTCCAAGGCTTGTTATGGGTATTCGAAAGCAAGATCACACACGTGTACTTGGAGGCTTGGAATCTCTGAACGAGGCTCTGATATTGAGATTAATACCCTTATTTACCAACTTTCGGTTATTAGTGTTTTTTTCTCATGTCTTCAGCTCCCACACAAGCTAACCATAAAACATAAGTTGCTTCCTCCAAAGTCGATTTTGCATGCACTTTACACCATTTGTCATTTTACCACTTTCAATGTTCATTTCTTAAAATTCAACGGTCATAGAAATTCACTCGATCACTCACCTCACAAACGATCACGAAATATGCAAAACACAAGTTTAACGTAGTTCGCTGGCCCAAATCGAGCTAACCACATCCACGGGGATGAAAAACATTTATTCACTGAGTAGGAACGATCCGCAATGCTTACATAAGTTCATAGTGTAGCGTTTTGATCATGGATACGCAGCGGAATAAAAAATAATTTATCCATTCAATACTCTCCAAGGATCACAGGAAGAGAATTCATAACGATAGTAACGGATTAAACAAGTACCTTGTGGTTTTCCTTTGATGACTTCAAACCCGAAAAGTATCACTTCTCTACGGTTGATCCACTCCTAGGATTGAGATCTAGATCACGCTCGTATATCCAATCCATACTTCCTCGATCCTCGGAATAGCCTTATTCGTGCAAATAACATCAATATTCTATATTGATTTATTTGAGTTTGGCCAGACATTCCATAAGAACTATCCCTCGAGTCGCCTAGGATATTTGCTCCCGTTATGTGGGAGGAAAAAATTCTATCTACATCACTACGATATCTAAGCTTTATTCCTATTGTTTCCGATACACACCGCACATATATGACTACCCAGTCACGGTGCAGCGTTTGACGCTACCAAAACACAATATTCCACAACTAGATAATCTAGTGAATTCAAGTCTAAGAATGAAAATATCGTTGTCACCGCGAGAAGCACTTGTGACTTTTCATAACATGTATGTAGCCTTCTCGGATATGGGTCAATCCAGTATGCCATTACACCTAATGCATACCCATGTGTTGGATCGTGATATATCTATATCAATCCAACCCCATACTAGTCTATAGATGATTGTCATGTTAATCAGTATAATGGACTAGGGATATTTAAGATAAACAACACAATTTTAAATCTAATGACTTCATTATATTAAATATCTCAATAAATAATACAATGAATATTCTAGACAATTTATTGTTCATACTAAACTAGATTGCCTCTTGGGCACATATTCCAACACATAGGACCCCAAAATCCCTTAATAGCCCCCAAAACTGCCTCGAATACAAAAGGAAACAACGCAGCCCTTATTTTCTGCCTCCCGGGTTTTCTTCGTGCGAAGACACGTTATCTTCGTACGAAGACCCTTCATGTGAACACCCTTAGTATGAAGGTCTTCCTACTTTGCGGCAGAGGACCATTCTAGGAAGAATTTTACTGATCTTGCTTCCAAGATGTCTTTGTACGAAGACTTTTTGTCTTCGTGCGAAGACCCTGTGAATTTCACTTCTTCGCGCTCATTTGAGTGTCTTCTAATTAAAGGCATTATTCCAACAAATCTCCACCTTGAATTGATGTCTCTTTTCTACAACGAAGTCTTCATCCTCCGTGTGAACAAAGCTTGTCCTCTTCCCTCCCGATGTCTCCTGTCACGGAGACTACCTCGCCGGGTCCGACATTCTTATAAGGGCTCACTGGCTGAGGATGTTGAGAAATTCCACACAGTGCTGGAACTTGCTCACTAGAAATGGCTTCGCAAATATCTGCGTGGTTTTCAGATGTCCCCACAGTATTCACCTTGATCCTGCTCTCGTTTCTCAGAAAGTGATACCTGACGTCGATATGCTTGGTCCTTTAATGATGAATGTGGTTCTTAGTCAAGTAAATTGAACTCAAGCTTTCACAGTTGACTATCACATGCTCTTGATGTAGGCATAGATCATTGACCATACCTTTAAACCATATTGCCTCCTTTGCTTCTTCCGTTAGAGCATGTACTCCACCTCCGTGGTTAACAAAGTCTCCATCGACTGTAGCGTCGTCTTCCAAATCACAACAGAACCTCTCAAAGTAAACACATAGCCTGTCATATATCTCCTGCTATCAATATCCCCAGCATAGTCCGAGTCCGATAACCCAGCTACCAAGATGTCTTCATTTTCCACATAACATAGGCCAATGTCTGACGTACCCTTAAGGTACCTGAATAAGCGCTTCACCGCATGCCAATGGTCTTCACCCGGTTGAGCCATAAAACAACTAACCACACTAACAGTGAATGATATGCTCTGTCGAGTAAAAAACATAGCATACATCAGGCTTCCAACTACGCTAGCATATGGAACCTTGGACATGTACTCATTCTCATCCTCATTCTGAAGGGTGTACATTCCTAACTTGTTGTTAGTTGCCATAGCAGTATCTATATCTTTAGCTGTTGTGCACAAGATATTCCGGCGGGGAGACCTCCGTGTACACCGTATGTAGAGGATCAGAGATGGCACAGGAAGAGTTGGGTTGTGTGTAGGGAGAGAGTAAGGCAGTAGTAATGTCTGAGAGAGAGACAGAGGTTTGGCAGAGCTTCCGCGTATGGCCAGTGTGTCCTCCTTTGTATGGAAAGGTTAACGTCCTATATATAACGGAGAATGTGACCGTTGCAGTGTGGTTAATGCGCCCATCAATGGCGGCTTAATTAGCTTAACCACAACGGCACGTTCGTCCTCATATATAGGGACCGTTACAGCACGTTATGCGCGAATACCGGAACCGTTACGAGGTTGACCGGGTTTGACCGGATTGACTGGGTTTATGGAGCTCGTGCCATAAATCTATCAAAGCAGTTACTAAAGGTCGCGTGCGGGCTTGGCTCGCACGCGACAGGGCTTACTCTAGCCTCCAAACCACTAAGTCCCTACAAGTCCCGTGCAGTGGTATGCGAGGGCTCTGTCTCGCAGCCCCCACATGGATCAGCTCGGCAGGTGATCCAGTGTGTGTGGAGCACAATATGGTGTGCTGGATGGTTGCCACGTGGCCAAGATCTGTCAGCTCAGAAAGCACTATCTACATTAGCCCCCTTTCTGCGCGTGAAGACTCATAGCTGTATAGACTTCCATGCGCGGAAACCAACATACGCGTCGTCGCCACGCACCAATTCAAATACGGGTGAGTTCAGCCCCCGTGCGTGCCATTATGACCTAAAACCCCTATAGTCATGCCGTCTAGCCTTTAGGGTTTTAGGCGTGACGTCAGCTTGTCCTGTGATTGCGCGATTCGACGGTGACGGTTGCGATTCGACTACTGAAAGGACGCAACCCTTCATTGTTTTTGGATAAATACTTTGTACTCTCCATTGTTGCAAAGCATCACTTCTTTCTCTTAAAGTGAATGTTACCCGGAAGTCTTCGAGAGCAGATTCAGATAATCAATCACCAGTTCAGAACTGCAAATCGTCTTCTTCAACTGTGTATATCCAAGCAGGCTTCGCGAAAACAAGGTTGACCTTGTTCAATTTCGATTTAAAATACCAGCGTATGCTTTGAACTGCGTTGAATCTGTAAACCCATAACATATAATCTGTTGAAACTTGTGAAGAAGCTTCAAGCTTTGGGCCCAATTGTGGCTTAATCCTTCGATGATAAGGACCTTGGATAGGGTTTTGAAATCCCTGATAATGCAACCCTCTAACTTCTGAAATTGATACCAGAAACTGTTCATCTTTCTTTCCATAGATCTTGAATCTCGAAATTCAAACTGAGTGTGGCATATTTCTCCCCCCTTTTTTCTTGCTCTTCCGCAGAAATGGCCAAGACAAAAGGAACCAAACCCACCAAGGAGGACGAAGAGATACCTGATCTTCCGCAGGCTTTGTGGCGAAAAGCCCCCTACCTGGGTGGCAAAAATTTCTACCACGCGAGGGTTAAGGCGAAGAAATTGCCTGCTTCTGTCCCCAATGAGGGATTGCTAACACTGACTCCCCCAGTTAACTCAGCCTTGCTCGAGTTGATTGGCTCCGAGGACGTGGTTCGATTGGGAATCAAAAATGGGTACTTCCCCTATGCTGCGATTTCCACCCAAGCTTTTGTCCAGAAATTGGACGACATGGATGAGTGGATTGACCACGTGTTGACCGATCATGCTGCGACTCTCAATGAAGCCGGCGTATACTTCGCTGTTCGTGCTATGAAGGGTGCTGCCGTGAAGCTGGACCAGTCCATGCTTCTAAACCTTCTTTCCCGCTACTCGCCTACGACTCACACATTCCACTTTGCTGAGTTCGAGGCTGCCCCCACACTCGAGGACGTGCACATGCTGTACGATCTTTCTCCCATGGGTGAAGTGGAACCCTTGAGTCCTTTGAGGACGGCTGCGGAGATCGCTTTGTACACGCAGATGGAGGAGTGCCTATCAGAGGTGAAGAAAATCTCCACCCGGTGGACTACTACCAAAGCCCTTCCGAACTGGCAGTTGGTTGATACTTCTGCGAAGAATACATGGAACAAATGGGTGCAGTACTTCTTTCGCGACTACGCGAACAGCAGCATCACCAAGAAGCTTCTGAGTGAGGACCCGGAGGCCAAGAATTATGTGGAGGGTAAAGGCTATCACTTGACCCTTTGTGCTTTCCTCTGTGCATGGTTGTCGAGGTACTTAATCGATGGTCACCCGCATGATGGGGTTTTCTATCACGTTCTGCCGCTTGCTGTGAAGCTCGCCCTTGGCCAGAGAGTCGCACTCGGACCCTTGGTCTTGGGCACGCTGTACTATAGACTGGATCAACTAGTTGTGGCTATGAAGGAGTCGCGTGGCCGCCTCGATATACTGACTTTTGTCAACATTTCCTTCTTGACAATGTGGGTATTTGAGCGATGGCCGTCCTATGCCCCGACTGCTCTTAAGCCCAACAAGTGGTGTCCCCCAGGCGAGACGGAGGAGCGTAGCAGTGGCAGGGCTGCGAGGTGGTTCGGAGCGAACAATACCAAGTGCGTTTGGAGCCTGATATGCGACAAGCGGCAAGAGTTCACTTCCAGGCCCTATGCCATGCGCATTGAGAACGTGCTATGGTTTCCAAAGTTGTACCCTTCTAAGGGTGTCGTCTTCTCAGAAGAGCTCCTCTTCGAAGAGGGATCGCATTTCCATGAGCGCTATCGCGAATTCTTTTGCTGGTGCCTGCGAGGTTCCCTTCCTGCTCTCGCAGAGCATATTCGTGAGCTCGCGCCTAGGTATGAGAGGATTACCGTGGATGTTGACCCCACTCGAGTTTCTCCCCAGTTCGGATTTGATGCAGTGGCACCATCAATCTGGCCCCAGTCCATTATCAGAGGTTTCTATAAGCGCTTGCTAACAAAGGAGTGCAAGACAGTCTTCATGAACAATCTTCCCTTTGAGCAGCCTGCGGGTAACCGCGAGGGCGGTTGTTCCCAGAACTGGCTCGCATACTGGATCGCCCAGCAAACGAGGATTGAGACACAGTCGGCCGCCCAGCCAAGTAGAGCTCCATTTATCAAAAGAAACTCTTTTCTGTTTCGCCCCAATTGCAGTCTGAGCGAGTCTGAGTATGGTTGCTACTCATTGTTGGATCATGAGAACCATTTGTGCCCTGACGTCATTCTGAAGGAAAAGATCGTCGCAGTTAAGAAAGGCGACTCGCACGTCATCAGATATAGCGAGACATTTTCTAAGGTAAACAATTTTTTTTCGCGCGCGTTAAGCTTCTTGATTTCCACATGTTGATGCCTTTATTCTATACTGTTTGCTGTAGTATCATGTGCGAAGATTCGCATATGGTGATCGTTCCAAGTCGTTGGTTAACACCATTGTTGCCACCAAAAGACAAGGACAGTCATTTTTGCTAGCATCGAGGATGGACCCCGAGGTCGAAACCAGGATTCGCGCAGTCATGAATGCTTTTGCTGACTCGCTGATAGATAATGCTCCGGCCAAGTCTCCACCCAGAGATAATCCGTCTCCTCCAGCGACTGCCGCGCCGAGAGCAAAGAGACCCAGGCAAAAGGGAATTGCAATTTCTTCCCCTAGAAGTGCTCCAACTTCCCCTCCAGCGAGGTCCCTTTCTGTCAAGGATAAAGGCAAAGGTCGCATGCCCAGCAGAGCGCGGAAGAAGCTCGCAGTTGAGACCTTTGTTCCATTCAACCAGGAGGAAGAAGAGGAGAGGCAGGAGCCCAGAGAAGGTGATGAAGAAGAGGAAGAAAGAACAAATGTGATACATGAGGAAGAATCAGGAGGTACCTCCATCGCGTTTTCCTTCTCATTATCGAATTTCTTTTGCAATTCTTTCTTAAACCAATCGTTTCTTCGCAGATGATGATGATGATGAGACCATCGGTGGCCTTTTGGCCAAGAGACAGAAGAGGAATGCTCATTCTGATACTCCAGACGAACCCATAAGCGAGGACATTCTTGCCGAGTCCAGGAAGACAGCCGCGGAAGCTGCTGAAAGGAGAAGGCAGCGAGAAGAGGAGGAGCTCGAGCGTGTGAGGCAGCGGAGCCTCGAGGAGCAACATGTTGACGACTTAGTGCGTCCCATTGATGAGGAAGATGCACTTCCCGAAGAGGTGGCTCCTCAGGCTGAGGAGGAGGATGTGTCTTTAGAAGAGGATGCAGCAGCTTTGGAGCAAGCCCAAGCAGATTTTGAAGAAATCGCAGGCGGTAATAAAGGTGAGATCTTCAATCTCGCAGTAACTTATAGAGATGTTGTAGTGGGTGCATTAAAGCATGGTGTGTCAAAAGCTGACATTCGCCGTTGGCTAGTAGGCAAGTGCGGAGAACCTTCAGGTAATCATTTGAACGATATGCATGGACTAGACCTTAGCAACTTGAAACAGAATCATGACTGGTTTCTTCGCGTCCCAGGTCACGCTCATTTTAAGGACCTGCTTAATGAGGACACACTAATAGGGCATGGTTCCACGTCTTTAGTGTATGACGAAGATACTTCAATCCCACCTTCGCGTGGAGGTGCTTGCTCTTAGCTTTAGCAAAGATAGTAAAATAACGTACAATACGAGTTACCTCATACTATCGCATTTTATGTCGCAGGCAATGCTGAGGAACCTGTGCTGGAGCAAAGAAGTCAGCCTTCTGCGTCCTATGTTCCGATTCCGAGTTCCCATACCGAGAAGCCCGTCGCAGCTGCTGATCATGCAGGAGAGCCTCTTGAGGACATCATCGAACTTTCTGATGATGCTGAAGCTGACGCTGTGCTAATGGAAGAAGATGCCCGTACTGGCGCTGAGGAAGTAAGAACAAGTACTGTTGACGCTTCCGCATCTGAAAGTGTCCCTCGCCAAGCAACTTCGGCTGTCACTTCGCCTCCGGCGATGACTGAGTCGGTGGCACCTCTTCCTGCGTGGAGCTTTTGGGGCTCGCAGGTCGGGAATGCAGTCGCAGCTGGTGCGGCTTATACTCTTCCTCCTAACTATGAGGGGTTAGAGCTCGCGGCTGACAGGAGAGCTATGGAGCGAGGACAGTCTTCGACTACTCCAGCAATGCGCATTCCTTCTCTTCGTGAGATTCTTAAAGGAACTGGTAAGTAGAGATTTTGCTGTTTGCGTCTCGCATTATTCATTTGCGAGTTTGATATCATAACTTAGCTTTGACATTGCTTTAGGTTTGAAGCAAACTGATGTGGACTGGCTAGTTCGGATGCGCCTCACCTACCCCCAATCATTTGCAAGATCTCTGGAGATAGGGCCCTTCGACAGGAGGCTGTTTCTTACCGAAGCCATTTGGATTTTGGAGCAGCTGTCTGCGGCCACGCCTGCGACCATTTCTGTTCAGAGTGCCGAGTTGCTTTTTGGCATGTGCCAAAATCTTCTTGCCAAAGTCCAAGGCAGACTTGGTTTCAGATTCCTTATGAAAAGAGTAACCCTGATTCGCGCAGCCGTAACTTTGAAACTAGGCCACCAAAACCTCGCAGCTGAGAAGCAGAAGGTGGAGCAGCAGAAGCAAAAGGCTGAAGAAGCTATGAAGCTCTATCTGTTGGAATAGATGCCCTAGAGGCAATCTAGTTTAGTATGAATTTGTAATTGGCTAGAAATTCATTTATTATTTATTGGATATTTAATATAATGAAGTCCTTAGATTTACAATTGTGTTGTTTATCTTAAATATCCCTAGTCAAGTATAATGATTAAATGGGACAATCATCTATAGACTAGTATGGGGTTGGATTGATATGGAGATATCACGATCCAACACATAGGTGTGCATTACGGAATGTTGCACTGGATTGACCCATTACCGAGAAGGCTACATACACGTTATGTTGAGTCACAAGTGCTTCTCGGGTACAATGGTATTGTCATCCTTAGACTTGAAGTCACTAGATATTCTAGTTGTGGATCATTGTGATCTTGGTAGCGTTAAACGCTACACCGTAACTGGGTAGTTATAAAGGCGTGTACTGGATACAATGAGAAGCAAGCTTAGAGATCGTAGTGGACGTAGAGAGGATTTGCCCCTCCCACATAACGGGAGCAAATATCCAAGGCCACTCGAGGATAGTGCTTATAGAATGTCTGGCCAGACTCAAATAAATCAATATATGGGATATTGATGTTATTTGCACGAATAAGGCTATTCCATGGATCGAGAAACTAGGGATTGGATATACGAGTGTGACTTGTATGTCTCGTGTCCAATCCGGATATGGAGGCAAAGGGATGAGACAATTACTTGTACAAGGTTGTCTAGATGACTATTCTATTAGTTGGCTAGAATGGATGTTTTGCTAGAAACCGCTCCATATTAGCAAAGAGTTGCTACCAACTAGATAGAACCTATGGGGTCACACGCTATATAGAGTTGTACTAGATTATGGAATTAATTAATTGGATTAATTAATTAGAAGGATCACTTTGCAAACCCTTGCAAACTTAGTAGGGACTAATTTGCAAGGAAGGGACTAAATTGAATTCTAGTAGGACTAGAATAAGTCCTTTAGGTAGTTGACAAGGAGTTGTTGGACTATATAAAGGACCCTCCTCCTTCCTTCCCTACACACTTATGCTCTAAGAGAGAACATAACAAGAGTAGGAGAGAACAAAGGAGAGAGAGAGCAAGCCACAAGAGGGACGCCGCCCCCTTGCCGCCGCCCCCTTGTCCCCGACGCCACAAAGGGTGCCGAACCCCTTTGGTGTCTCGTTTTGCGTGATTTCTTCACCCTCCTTTCAATCCGGGCTAGCACCAAGGTGATTGGAGATCTAGGAACAACTCTAGGCGTGGATCAACTATAGAGAACGTGACACTATTCGCGTTTGAAGTCATCAAGGAGAACCCAAAGGTGTGTTTATGATTTCTTACCTTCACTATCGTTATGCATCTAGACTTGTGATCCTTGGAGGGTTTTGCATGGTTATTTGTTTGATTATGCTTCCGTTTGCGCGATCCATGAATCAAAACCCTACAGTGGTATCAGAGCCACAGGTCATAGAGCATAAACGTAGTTTATGTGTTACATTCTTGTTGTTTTACACCTTAATTTGTTGTTTATCGCGTAAAACAAGACAAATCAAGCATTGGATGCAATTTGTCAAAGAATTAATCATAACAAGACCCAATTATTGCATTGGATGCATGAATTGGTGAGTTTGAGAAATTTTAGGATCATAGATCTAGGGTTTGGGCATCCTTGGGGAAGAAGGAGTTCTCCCACAACAAGGAAACAACCAAACTTGGGCTCCAAGCAAGGAGGTTGTTTTGGAAACAACCTCCATAAGGAGGTTCGGCCCCCTAGGGAGCCGCCCCCCATGCTTGCCGCCCAAGCTTGGCGCCCTAAGGGGCCGGGCGGCCCTAACCCGCGGGCCTAGCTTGCGGGTTTTGGGCCGGGCCGGCCCTAGGGCTTTATGGTTCACTTATTTAGGGCCCGGGCAATTGGATTGTTGGGCCCATGGACCGTTTTAACCCTAGAAATCCTAAAATCAATTAAAATTGACCAAGCGCGTTAAAATTGGATTTTAACTGTTTATGTGCAAATCGCATGGTGATTGGATATGGCCTTAGGATGTGGTTTGATGTGGATGTTTAATTTTGTGGTTTGGTTTTACGGCCTGCGAGCCGATCAATTAATTGTAATAATTAATTAGGGTTTTATGGCCTGCGTGCCATTTTTTTTTTCTCAACTTGTGAGATTTATTTTATTTAGTATAGATATTAGCTAGTGCTAGATAAAGTAGATTGTTAGCCAAGATTGGAGAAAAGAAGCCCAAAGCCAAAGGAGCCACAAAAGATGGAGCATGGAGCATGGAGCATTCCACATGACTATGAAGGATGGACCAAAAGATCAAGACGCATGGAGATGTGTGTTTGTTTAGGGTTCATAGATAATTCCATTGGCTTGGAATTATCTTAGTCTAGAAAAGGCCATATCCACATCACGTTTAATTTCTGTTTTGTGGTTGTTTATTTATTGTCTTATTATTTGTGTGGTTGGTGTATGGTTGATGCATGCAATTAGGATAATAAGATAATTAGACAACCCGGATCTATTATTTGGAGTTGTGCCCAAACTCAAATAGATAGATTAGTTGATATTGATCAACAAAATAATTAAAATTGAAGAAAAATCCCTCAAATTTTAAAATATTGTGTTCTTGCCTTCTCGTTATTTAAACACTCATTATCATCATTATTTATCAAGTTCGTGCGTGCCAAAGCATGGCGACTTGGTTCATAATGATGGAATGCGATGGCACGTAACAATGTGCAATTGTTTAGATAAGAGGTTGAGCACAACTAGGCTATTAATTTGATTAAGAAACCTAGAGGCAATCAATTGGGATTATCCATGTGGATGGATAAATAAGGAGTTATTTGCCCGATTGAACCAAGAGTTGCATATGGGATGCAATTGGAATTGTTCCTACCTAAGAAGTAATCGAATTATGGGTGACTTGCCAAAGCAAGCTCATAAGGAGATGAAAAAGATGGATCTTGGCCCACTAGAAAATATAAGGATATTTTCCGCATTAATATCTTGAGGGTTATTAATCCGTAGAAAAATAGTGGGAGCTATATTTAATAAACTAGCCATTATTAAATATAGTCAAAAATTCACAAATACTAAAACTTGCGTATTTTCCTTTTGAAGAATTCCAAATGGCAAACAACTCATCGAGTTCACAACATTCCCTACGATCTGTCCTTGAGAAGGACAAGCTCTCAGGAACCAACTTTCTCGATTGGTACAGAAACTTGAGAATTGTTCTCAAGCAAGAAAAGAAGCTGTACGCAATAGAGGAGCAAGTTCCAGAAGGTCCAGACAATCAGACACCTGCTGCCTTAAAGGCGTATCAAAAGCATGTTGATGATGCTAATGATGCGGCCTGCCTAATGCTTTGCACCATGACCTCTGAGCTTCAGAAGCAACATGAGAACATGAATGCTGTCGATATGATCGAACATCTAAAGCAGCTCTTCCAAGAGCAGGCGAGGGTAGAGAGGTATGAAGTCTCAAAGGCACTGTTCAAATGTCATCTGGCAGAAGGGAACCCGGTGGGACCCCATGTACTCCGAATGATCGGGTACTTGGAGAATCTCGCCCGGCTTGGGTTCCCGGTCGGCCAAGAGTTGGCAACGGATCTCGTGTTGCAATCGTTGCCCGAGAGTTATGGACAGTTCATTATGAACTATAACATGAACGAGATCGTTAAGCCACTGCCAGATTTGCTCAACATGTTGAGGACGGCTGAACAGAGCATCAACAAGGGTAAGGGCAAGGCCATAATGATGGTGCATAAAGGAAAGGGTAAAAAGTTTGCCTCTTCCTCCAAGGGCAAAAGCAAGACAGTTGCTAAGTCCAAGGAACAAGCCCTTAAGCCTGTTGGTGGGATTGCCAAGGTCGTGACTAAGGGTGAATGTCACTACTGTAGTCAACCTGGACACTGGAAGAGGAACTGCCCAAAATATTTGGAGGACAAACGGCTTGGAATAGTGATTCCACCACCACCAGGTATTTTTGTTGTAGATGTCAATTTAACTGTCTCTACATCATGGGTATTAGATACTGGATGTGGATCTCATATTTGTCGAAATATGCAGGATCTAAAGAGAAGTAAAAGATTGGCTAAAGGGGAGGTAGATCTGCGCGTTGGGAATGGAGCAAAGGTTGCTGCGTTGGCCATAGGCGTTTGCGAGCTATCTCTGCCTTCAGGATTAGTTTTAGAATTAAATAATTGCTATTTTGTCCCTGCTATGAGCAGAAACATTATTTCTATTTCTTGTTTGG
The DNA here is from genome assembly GCA_023055425.1 of Linanthus parryae. Lineage (NCBI taxonomy): Eukaryota > Viridiplantae > Streptophyta > Magnoliopsida > Ericales > Polemoniaceae > Linanthus > Linanthus parryae. The sequence continues at coordinate 62,769,535 of JALGPY010000001.1, read as the reverse complement.
ACAAGGAAGGTTTTATTATTTCAATAAAGAACAATTGTTGTTCCTTTTATTTGAATAATATTCACTATTTTAGTGCGCAATTATTTAATGGACTTTATGTCCTTGATCTAAGTAATCCTGTCTACAACATTAATACCAAGCGGATTAAAATAAATGATTTAAATCCCGCTTATTTATGGCATTGTCGTTTAGGCCACATAAATGAGAAACGTGTATCTAGACTCCATAAGGATGGATTGCTAGACTCATTTGATTTTGAATCATATGAGACATGTGAAGCTTGTTTATTGGGAAAAATGACAAAGTCCCCTTTCAATAAGAAAGGTGAGAGGACTAGTGAGCAATTGGCGCTCATACATACTGATGTGTGTGGGCCATTTGCCACGCCTGCCAGGGGTGGTTATGTCTACTTCATTACGTTTACTGATGATTACAGTAGATATGGATTTGTGTACCTTATGAGGGCAAAATCCGAATCCTTTGAAGTGTTCAAGGAATTCAAGAATGAAGTAGAGAAGCAACTTGGCAAAAGTATCAAGGCTCTACGATCGGATCGTGGAGGAGAATACTTGAGCCAAGAGTTTGACGACTATCTTAGAGAGTGTGGGATCGTGTCCCAACTCACTCCACCCGGAACGCCACAATGGAATGGCGTGTCCGAGAGGAGGAATCGAACCCTATTGGATATGGTTCGGTCTATGATGTGTCAAACCGATCCTCCATTATCATTTTGGGGCTACGCTCTATTAAATGCAGCTTTTACCATTAACCGTGTTCCATCTAAATCAGTCATGAAGACACCATATGAGATGTGGAGTGGGAGGCGTCCCACACTGTCGTTCATGAGGATTTGGGGCTGCGATGTCTATGTAAAACGTTTACAATCAGACAAGCTAGGGCCTAAATCGGATAAGTGTAAATTTGTGGGGTACCCTAAGGAAACTAAGGGATACTATTTCTACAATCCAATCGAGAACAAAGTGTTTGTTGCTCGGACCGGCGTGTTTCTAGAAAGAGAGTTTGTCTCTAAAGAAGCAAGTGGGAGGAATGTAGAACTTGAAGAAGTTCAAGAACCACAAATCACAGAACCGATTATGGAACATGAACAGGAATCACAAGCAGTTGTGGATCCACCTGTTCAGGTAACACAAGAGCTTCGTAGATCTAGTAGAGTGCGCCAGGAACCCGAGAGGTATGGACTTCTCGTAACTGATTCCGGTGACACGATGCTCATAGATGATGAGCCTACTACCTATGAGGAGGCCATGAATGGCCCAGACTCGCAGAAGTGGCTTGAGGCCATGAGATCCGAGATGGAATCCATGTATACCAACAAAGTATGGACTTTGGTGGAACCACCTGACGGGGCGCGACCCATAGGGTGCAAGTGGGTCTTCAAGAAGAAGATCGACATGGATGGTAATGTGATTACCTATAAGGGCCGATTGGTGGCTAAAGGATTCAGACAGATTCATGGTATTGACTATGATGAAACCTTTTCACCAGTCGCTATGACCAAATCCATCCGAATCCTACTTGCGATTGCAGCATACTACGACTATGAGATTTGGCAGATGGATGTCAAAACAGCATTCCTTTATGGGAATCTCCTCGAGGACGTGTATATGATACAGCCGGAGGGTTTTGAGGATCCAAAGCAAGCCAACAAAGTCTGTAAGCTGCAACGATCCATTTATGGATTGAAGCAAGCTTCTAGGAGTTGGAATCGACGTTTTGATGAAGTGGTCAAAGAGTTTGGCTTCATCAGAAACGAAGATGAGTCTTGTGTCTACAAGAAGGTTAGTGGGAGCTCTGTAGCTTTTCTGGTCTTGTATGTGGATGACATACTACTCATTGGAAACGACATTCCCATGCTACAATCTGTGAAAGATTGGCTAGGAAAGTGTTTCTCAATGAAAGACTTAGGGGAAGCAGCCTATATACTCGGTATAAAGATCTATAGAGATAGATCTAAGAGGTTGCTAGGCCTAAGTCAAAGTACATATATTGACAAGGTGTTGAAACGGTTCAACATGCAAGATTCCAAGAAGGGATTCTTGCCCATGTCACATGGAATCACTCTTTCAAAGAGTGGTTGTCCTTCCAATGAGATTGAGAAGGAACGCATGAGTAGGATTCCCTATGCCTCGGCCATAGGATCCATCATGTACGCCATGTTATGTACTAGACCAGATGTGTCATATGCCTTGAGTATGACAAGCAGATACCAATCCAATCCGGGTGAGAGTCACTGGATTGCTGTCAAGAATATCCTAAAGTACTTGAGAAGAACTAAGGATGCCTTCTTGATGTTTGGCGGTGAGGAAGAGTTGCGTGTAAGGGGTTACACGGATGCAAGCTTCCAAACCGATAGAGATGACTTTAGATCACAGTCGGGATATGTGTTTTGCCTGAATGGAGCAGCGGTGAGCTGGAAGAGTTCCAAGCAAGAGACGGTAGCTGATTCTACAACAGAGGCTGAGTACATTGCTGCAAATGGCGCAGCAAAGGAGGCTGTTTGGATCAGAAAGTTTGTTTCTGAACTTGGTGTGGTCCCTAGCATTGCGGATCCAGTGGAGTTGTTCTGTGACAACACTGGGGCGATCGCGCAATCAAAGGAACCCAGATCGCACCAGAAGTCCAAGCACGTGCTCAGGAAGTTTCATCTGATTCGAGATATTATCGATAGAGGAGACGTTCGGATATGCAAGATTCCTACAGATGATAATCTGTCAGACCCGCTTACAAAGCCTCTCACGCAGTGGAAGCATGAAGGGCACACTAGGAGTATGGGCATACGAGATGCGCCAGATTGGCTCTAGTGCAAGTGGGAGACTGTTGGAATAGATGCCCTAGAGGCAATCTAGTTTAGTATGAATTTGTAATTGGCTAGAAATTCATTTATTATTTATTGGATATTTAATATAATGAAGTCCTTAGATTTACAATTGTGTTGTTTATCTTAAATATCCCTAGTCAAGTATAATGATTAAATGGGACAATCATCTATAGACTAGTATGGGGTTGGATTGATATGGAGATATCACGATCCAACACATAGGTGTGCATTACGGAATGTTGCACTGGATTGACCCATTACCGAGAAGGCTACATACACGTTATGTTGAGTCACAAGTGCTTCTCGGGTACAATGGTATTGTCATCCTTAGACTTGAAGTCACTAGATATTCTAGTTGTGGATCATTGTGATCTTGGTAGCGTTAAACGCTACACCGTAACTGGGTAGTTATAAAGGCGTGTACTGGATACAATGAGAAGCAAGCTTAGAGATCGTAGTGGACGTAGAGAGGATTTGCCCCTCCCACATAACGGGAGCAAATATCCAAGGCCACTCGAGGATAGTGCTTATAGAATGTCTGGCCAGACTCAAATAAATCAATATATGGGATATTGATGTTATTTGCACGAATAAGGCTATTCCATGGATCGAGAAACTAGGGATTGGATATACGAGTGTGACTTGTATGTCTCGTGTCCAATCCGGATATGGAGGCAAAGGGATGAGACAATTACTTGTACAAGGTTGTCTAGATGACTATTCTATTAGTTGGCTAGAATGGATGTTTTGCTAGAAACCGCTCCATATTAGCAAAGAGTTGCTACCAACTAGATAGAACCTATGGGGTCACACGCTATATAGAGTTGTACTAGATTATGGAATTAATTAATTGGATTAATTAATTAGAAGGATCACTTTGCAAACCCTTGCAAACTTAGTAGGGACTAATTTGCAAGGAAGGGACTAAATTGAATTCTAGTAGGACTAGAATAAGTCCTTTAGGTAGTTGACAAGGAGTTGTTGGACTATATAAAGGACCCTCCTCCTTCCTTCCCTACACACTTATGCTCTAAGAGAGAACATAACAAGAGTAGGAGAGAACAAAGGAGAGAGAGAGCAAGCCACAAGAGGGACGCCGCCCCCTTGCCGCCGCCCCCTTGTCCCCGACGCCACAAAGGGTGCCGAACCCCTTTGGTGTCTCGTTTTGCGTGATTTCTTCACCCTCCTTTCAATCCGGGCTAGCACCAAGGTGATTGGAGATCTAGGAACAACTCTAGGCGTGGATCAACTATAGAGAACGTGACACTATTCGCGTTTGAAGTCATCAAGGAGAACCCAAAGGTGTGTTTATGATTTCTTACCTTCACTATCGTTATGCATCTAGACTTGTGATCCTTGGAGGGTTTTGCATGGTTATTTGTTTGATTATGCTTCCGTTTGCGCGATCCATGAATCAAAACCCTACACTATCATGAGATGAATTCCAAGTGCGAGCAATTGCAGCAGGAAGTGGAGCAGGTAGAGAATCTGAGCCATCAGTTCGCCCCTCATGATTCCTTGATCAAGAATTTGCTTTGACTTTGAATTTTGAAAAGTAGCAAGGAAATAGCTGGAACATTAATGTAATGCTGAAACATTAATGTAATGGTGCTAGGGTTTCTCCCCCCTTTTTTTAACAAAAGAATCGACATGCCCGTTTTGCCCTTTCCGGGATTTGATGGGATATCTCTGTGCATATCCAATTATGACATCAGCAATTGATATTCTGCTTGATTTCCGCGCTAATTTCTCATAAGATAAGCACGCCTTCCTTGGGAAGTCCATCCGAATCATGACTATCCGTCATTAATTAGGATACGCAACTGAATCGTCGTAGCCTTTAGTAGGGTAATTGATCGTTACCGCTTTTCAAGGCGTAAGTGATTGACCTTACCCTCTTTTCAAATTCTGCTGACTCATCTTGGCAACAGAAAAGTCTCCACAAGGTCTATATAAACCTTGTCTTTGCCATTTGGGTTCTTCATCCCAAAAATGTGCTTTGCCGTGAGTCCTTACGACTGCTGGCTTCAACGCTTGTTTTTCGTTAATTCATGGCAACTCCAAGTCATGAGACCTGAGTTTGCGCTTTGTGCTATAGAAATATTTTCCAAGATCCGCTTTATGAGGCTTATTGATCTTTATAACCATCATAAAGAAGATGAAGATGATATCTCATGTGTGTTCGAAGAATTTTCTTCGTGTATTATGATTGCAGGTCATGTTTCCGGCCGCCTCCCGGAGAGGTGCAGCGCCGTAGTGACCGTGCTACCGACTCGTAATGAACGGCGGAATTCTCCTCCAGCATCCCTGGAGGAGAATTTACTGCCCCCACGTTCGTGAGCTCAGGGTGGCGAACCGCTTCGTTCATCCCCGTATACAACGAACCCTTGCCCTTCGGAGCTTCTGCTAGCCTGTTGAACGCCGGAACCGGTGGTTCCTCAAGCACATCTCATGGGATGTTGATCAGTCAAGGGCCTTGTCAAATACTGGGATCTTGAACGTATGGCTTCATGTGGCTCTTTGGAGCAAGGCCCTTCTTGCGATAGATGTTCGGCCGCAGATCTGCGTATCGCATAGCCGGTGTTAGGACCGTTGGGTTAGTCCTTTCTCAGTCAGGATTCCCTCGGTGTGTCACTGCTGGCTTGTCAGTTACTTTTCGAATGCATTGTAAGCCATGTTGGCTGCGTAGTTATATTTGAGCTTTTTCGCTTGTAAGATGCTATCTAGACAGATAAATTGTAAGTCTTTTTTACTCATAATGATAAATGGCTTTTGTATCATCTGCTGTCTCGTTACAACAAAATACAATTTCGCATGCGTATCGGCATATTTCGCCTTGTGTAATGCTATATACATACTTCGCATTTGCTATCTGCCTCATTAGTTCGCAGATGTCTTATTAGATCGTTCGAGATCGTGTTTTCGCAGCTGTGCCATCTTGGCAGATGGGCTTGTGATTTGCTTTCAGATTCAAATGTAAGTGCTATCATATCAGATAGACCTTTGTAGATCACTTGGGATCATTTCGTATGATGTTGCTATCACAATAGATAGGCTTAAGGACGAATTTTAGATCGCATTCGTATGTTGCTGTTATCACAGCAGATAGGCTTGAAAGATTGTTCTACGATCACGTTACGCATATATTGTTAGCGTGGCAGATAGGTTTTGGAAGATCAATTAAGATCGTTTTTCGCATAGGCTGCTATCATGGCAGATAGGCTTTAGAAGATCAATTAAGATCGTTTTTCGCATGAGTTGCTATCACGGCATATAGGCTTTAGAAGATCAACTAAGATCATTTCGCGTAGGCTGCTATCGTGGCAGATAGGCTTTAGAAGATCAATTAAGATCGCTTCGCGTAAGCTGCTATCGTGGCAGATAGGCTTTAGAAGATCAATTAAGATCGCTTCTGCATATGCTGCTATCGTGGAAGATAGGCTTTAAAAGATCCATTAAGATCGCATTTCGCAAAGGGTGCTATCGTAGCAGATAGGCTTAGAAGATCAATCAAGATCGCTTCTGCATATGCTGCTATCGCGGCAGATAGGCTTTAGAAGATCAATTAAGATCGTTTTTGCATAGGCTGCTATCGTGGCAGATAGGCTTTCAAAGATCCATTCGCATTTTGCAAAGGGTGCTATCGTAGCAGATAGGCTTAGAAGATCAATCAAGATCGTATTTCGCATAGATTGCTATCGTAACAGATAGGCTTAAAAGATCAGTTAAGATCGCGTTTCGCAAAGGGTGCTATCGTAGCAGATAGGCTTAGAAGATCAATCAAGATCGTATTTCGCATAGATTGCTATCGTAACAGATAGGCTTAGAAGATCAGTTAAGATCGCGTTTCGCAAAGGGTGCTATCGTAGCAGATAGGCTTAGAAGATCAATCAAGATCGTATTTCGCATAGATTGCTATCGTAACAGATAGGCTTAGAAGATCAGTTAAGATCGCGTTTCGTAAAGGGTGCTATCGTAGCAGATAGACTTAGAAGATCGGTTAAGATCGCAGTTGTACAGATTGCTATTGTGGCGGATAGCCCATTGTTAGCAGTAATAACAAACTAAATAAAACAACATAAATAGCTAGGAATATGAAGTTCTCATTTGGGAGAACCATTTTATTATAATGCTCTCATGTGGGAGAGATAAGATTACAATCCTCTCATATGGGAGAGGAGATTGTGTAAATCATAGCCATACAAGACATGAAGCAACGTTATAATAAAACGCATGAAATGAGAGAAGTCAAGGATAATACTTCTTAATCCAGCGCATGTTGACTGAACTCGGGGTTGAGGTTGTTCCGTGCAACCTTCGTATGCTGCAGTAGCCACTGTCAAAGACTTCTGTGACTTCGAAGGGTCCTTCCCAGTTAGCTGCGAACTTTGGGTGAGCCGCTTCTCGCATGCAATGATCAGATGCGCGCAGGACCAAATCTCCAACCGCGAAATCTCTTCGCTGGACTGTCTTATTGTAAGCACGAGCGATCCTTTCCTGATACCGCTTGTTGGTCCTTTTAGCTTGTTCTCGCTTTTCCTCCAGCAAGACTAAATCATGATCGCGTTGATTGTCGTATAGTGCGTGAAAGGCCAATCTCGCCGAATTGACTCTCACCTCCGCGGGTACCATGGCCTCGGCTCCATAGCACAGTAGGAATGGTGAGGCCCCCGTGGGTGTCCTTGGGGAAGTTCGGTAAGTCCACAGAGCTATGCTTAGAGAATCGGCCCACTTCTTGTGGTCATCCGCAACCATCTTGCTCAAAATCCTCAACAGCGTTTTGTTGGTCGCTTCGGCTTGCCCGTTCCCCTTCGGGTAGTAAGGGGTGGAACATATTTGCCTGATATTGTACTCTGCTAACTTCGCAGCCACCTGGCGATTAACAAAAGGAGTACCATTATCTGAAAGAATGGTGTTTGGAATTCCGAACCTGCATATGATGTTTTCCTGGATGAAATTGACCACAGCTAGCGCATTTGCCGTCTTCAGTGGTATCGCCTCCACCCATTTGGTGAATAGCTCGGTTGCGGTGAGAATAAAGTGATTCCCGTGTGATGTTTGTCGGATGGGACCGATGAAGTCTAGAGCCCATGTGTGAAATGGCCATGGCGTTCCTAATGCATGTAGATCCACAGCAGGAGCGTGCACCAGGTTTCCTTTGAATTGACACTCCTGGCAGCGTCGTACTTTGGTGCGGCAATCGGCCTCCATCGTGGGCCAGAAATATCCAATTGAGAGGAGCTGCCTGCATAATTTTGCACCTCCTTGGTGTTCTACCTGATGAGAAAGGTCCATGACTTCTTGTGCTTCACTGCCGTCTAGACATCGCAGCAAGTTGCCCTCGTGACCTCTTCGCCAAAGCAGGTTTTCTTGTACTACGTATCGAGATGCTTTCCTCTTCAATTTCTCAGCTTCTTTTCTCGATTCGGGTAAGGTGCCCTTAGTGAGAAAGTCAAAGAGTGGCTTCCTCCAATCCGTGTCATCATCAGTTAGAGCGATGAGAAGGGCACTAAAACAGCAGGTGATTTCGGCAATCGCTGGGATAAATCTCCGCAGATATGATGGCTTTCCCAAAAATGTCTTCAAGGCACTTTGGTTATGGGGCGGCGTCATGCCAGTGATGGCTGATACTTGCGCAGGGTCAGGCTCGATTCCTTGGCGATGAACCACGCATCCCAAGAACTTCCCTGATGTTACCCCAAATGCGCATTTCATAGGATTCATCTTCAGTTGAAAGCGTCTACATCTATTGAACACTTTCCGCAAATCCGCGAGGTGATCTTCTTCCTGCTTGGATTTGACTACAAGGTCATCCACATAAAACTCCACTTCTCTGTGCATCATGTCGTGGAATAGAGCCATCATGGCCCGCTGATAGGTCGCACCCGCGTTTTTGAGACCGAACGGCATTACTGTGTAGTTGAACACCCCCACCGGAGTGATGAATGCAGTTTTCCGCGCGTCTTCAGGGTCCATCTTGATCTGTTTGTACCCGCTAAAGCCGTCCATGAAACTGAACATGCGATGGCCCGCTGTTGAATCGATAAGCAAATCGATGTTGGGCAGTGGAAAATCGTCCTTTGGGCAGAAACGATTGAGATCCCGGAAGTCCACGCAGATGCGAAGCTGTCCGTTCTTCTTAACCACTGGCACAATATTGGCCAGCCATGTGGGATGATGATTCGGCTCTATGAACTTGGCATCCAGGAGTTTGACAATCTCCTGTTTGATCTTCACGTTAAGCTCCGGCCTGAAGCTTCTTGTGCTGTGCTTTACCGGTTTAGACCCTGGGATGATGTCTAAACGGTGCATAGTGATGCTTGTATCCAGACCTGGCATCTCATCGTACTCCCATGCGAACACATCCTTATATTCAGTTAGGAGCTGTAGCAGTCCTTGCTCCTCCTCGCTTGTGAGGTCCGCACTTAGAAAGACTGGCCTCTTCTTTTCCTCGTTCGGGCTGAGGAACACTTCCTTTAGCTCTTGCTTTTGTGGTCTGGGCCTATCTTCCATGCATTCAGGTGCTTCTTTGAGCTTCTCATCCGGAGTGCCCTGCATTGGCTTTTCCGTTACCGCAATCTGCTCGATTTGGTTGATGTGCCCAGGGATATCCCCATGCCCGTGTGAGGACATCCCCGCGCACCTTCATATGCGATAGCACTTTTTCCCATTGTCGTAGAAGCTCTCTATCTCCTTGCCTTCGGGGTCATGCTTTGCAATTCTCTTCAGTGTGTACACACTCTTTCGCTGGTAAGCGATTCGCCGCGCCTCTTCGCGTGTGGGCGGCTTTTCCTTGGCATCTTCCCTCGTCACCATCACTCCCGCAGGTGACTGGTCCTTGATATCTTCCCATAGAGGTAAAGGAGTGGGATTGAATGGTCTCGGTGTTTGCTCATCCGCCATCTCGGTGAACTATACCGCCTCGCTGAGATGTGCTTCATCCAAGTTGAATGGATTTGTTGAAGCCGGTATCTCGACTATTCTGTCGTTCCAGATAGCTTTCATAACCTGGTGAGCTGTCAAAGGAACCGCGTCGAAGCGATGAATCTAGGCTCGACCTATGATCATGTGATACGTAGTGTTCGCATCTATGACATAGAATATCGCTGAGCACTTGATTTTGCCGATCTGCACGCCCAGGCGGATCCAACCGATCGTCATTCTAGAGTCGCTTCCGAATCCCATCAGCGGAGATGGACGCCTGACAATCTTGTGCTCGGGGATCCCTGCTAGCTTCAGTGTGTGGAGCGAGACGACGTTGACCGCTGCTCCTCCGTCTACAAATGCTCGTTTGAACTCAACACCATTGATGATGGCTGTCACATACAGAGGCCTCTGGTGGCTCGCATCTGTCCTTTTGTCGCTGGCAGAAAAGGTCATAATCTTTTCTGTAGAGCGGGACGCCCTGATGACTTTCCCGTTGGAGACTACAAGATCCTCCTCGTAGTCCTCTGCTATCCTCAAGATTGCTTTCGTCATTCTGTCCGGCACTTCTCCGAGAAGTTCATTTCGTCGAAGAATCTGCTGAAGCCGTGCGACCCCTTCATCCGGTCGGCACGTTCATCCTCTGTGTCTACACTGTAGTTCTCGTCATCATGGACTTCGGCAATGATGGGTAGACCATCCTCTGCGACTTCTTCCAAGTCAACAATCGAGATCATGGCGACCTCTTTTCCTTTTGAGTTCTGCTCCGCATGGGCAGGAAGTGGATTGTTGCGCACATCCTTCCTGTGATCGCTGACGATCAGCTCGCCGTTCTTCATCTTTTGATTGAATACAATCCTGAGCTTCTTACATTCCGCTGTAGGATGCATGACCTTGCCGTGGTACTCGCACCACTTCGGGTCCCTCACCATTTCCTTGGAGGGTATCTTCTCGAGCGGCGGTAGGACACCGTCCTTGCGCCACTGTCTGCAGAGGTCGCTTGCCTCCTCCACCGAACATGGCAGAGGTGGTACATCGAAGTTCACAACTTTCGCCTGCTTCTGGGGTGAAACTGTATTGACCTCAGCTTCGCGTCCTCTCTTGTAACTGAATCTTCCGATTTTGTAGGTGGTACCGCTCGCAGATCGCTCCGGAGCGTTCTTCTTTTTCTGCCTCTCGACTATAGGCTCGATGTTCTTCGTGCATTCAATTAGTTTTGAAAACGTAGGTGTTTGCAGATTGATAAGCATACCTTTGTATTCGTCTCGCATGCAATGCAGGCATATCTCTACAAGCCGACTTTCGAGCATTGGATCTTTGCATTCCAAGGACTTCGCCCTGAATTTCTCGATGAAAGTGATCCCGTCCTCCTCGCGCTTCTGATACATCCGCGAGAGGTGGATCATTGTCACCTTTTCTTCCATCTGGAAGAACTTGGTATAGAACTTCTGGACCATGTCGTCCCAAGTCTTCACGGATCCGGCCTCCAACGTTCGGTACCACTTGTACGCTACGTTTCCCAAGGATTTTGGGAACTCTCGCATCAGCAATTTAGGATCAGCTCCGTATGGTCCCATGACATCAATGAAGCGCATGACATGCTCATGAGCGTTCCCGTTGACATCCTCGAACTTGTCCCATTTAGGAGCCTTATACCCCACTGGGTTAGGCATGAGATAGATCTCCCGCGGGATGGGTGGATCGTTGTCTAGCTTCGGGATGATAGTATCCGCGAATGATTGGTGAGCCAGAATAGTGTCCATACGCTTCAGCAGAGACGTCATGCATTCTGGAATGCTTCCCTCGGTAGCAAAAGGAGGAGTTGCCGTAGGCGGAGGTGACACATATTCCGCGGAGGATTGGGGACATATTGGCCGCTCGCGTTACCTCAGATCGCCGTTGACGGAGGCAAGGGGTACTGCGACGCCGAATTAGGTACCAAAGCCGGAGGCTGAGGAGTATGAGCGGTGAGAGGCAACATCTGAGCCGTCGACCCCTGAATTTAAGGCAGCTGCGTAGTCGCCGGTGGAGTCTGCAGATTAGGGTTGGGAGGTGTGGTTGACACTCCCAGTCCTGGAGCGGTAGGGGCTCCTCCTCCTTGAGAGACGGCGGTGGCTGGTGAAGGGATTGGTGCAAGGGTGCCCAGAACGGCCAGGATCCGTTCCAGCTGCGCAGACTGAGCCTTGAGAGCTTTTGCCTGACCTTGGACGGTGGCGTCCAAGGATTCTAGCGTCGGTGCCTTGCTGGGGGTCGCAGGAGTACGGCGGGTCTCCTCTCCTGAGGCAGTTTCGGTGGAAGGCGATCTGTTACTAACATCATCCTCCTGAGACATGGTTGCTTTTGTTGGTAAGTTCACGTCGGGTTCACCAAAATATGCACAAGAGATTCCGGCGGGGAGACCTCCGTGTACACCGTATGTAGAGGATCAGAGATGGCACAGGAAGAGTTGGGTTGTGTGTAGGGAGAGAGTAAGGCAGTAGTAATGTCTGAGAGAGAGACAGAGGTTTGGCAGAGCTTCCGCGTATGGCCAGTGTGTCCTCCTTTGTATGGAAAGGTTAACGTCCTATATATAACGGAGAATGTGACCGTTGCAGTGTGGTTAATGCGCCCATCAATGGCGGCTTAATTAGCTTAACCACAACGGCACGTTCGTCCTCATATATAGGGACCGTTACAGCACGTTATGCGCGAATACCGGAACCGTTACGAGGTTGACCGGGTTTGACCGGATTGACCGGGTTTATGGAGCTCGTGCCATAAATCTCTCAAAGCAGTTACTAAAGGTCGCGTGCGGGCTTGGCTCGCACGCGACAGGGCTTACTCTAGCCTCCAAACAACTAAGTCCCTAAAAGTCCCGTGCAGTGGTATGCGAGGGCTCTGTCTCGCAGCCCCCACATGGATCAGCTCGGCTGGTGATCCAGTGTGTGTGGAGCACAATATGGTGTGCTGGATGGTTGCCACGTGGCCAAGATCTGTCAGCTCAGAAAGCACTATCTACAGCTGTAACATCCCAAATCTGCTCAAATCTTCTTGATGTATCCATGCAGTGACAAGAAACGCTTCTTCTTCTTCCTATTCCTATATATCTCAACTCCCAATATCTTCCGAGCAGCTCCCAGATCCTTCATCTCGAATTCCGCATTAAAGGATCTCTTCAGTTCTCTAGTGTCCTTGATATTTTGAGTTGAAATCAAAATATCATTCACGTATAGAAAAAGGTAGATACGTCATCCACTTCGCATCTCCTTGTGATACATGCAGCAACCATACTCGCACTTGTGGTAACCAATCTTCAACATGAAGCTATCAAAACTCTTGTTCCATGTCTTGGTGACTGCTTACTTCCGACGAGGGATCTCTTCAGCTTGCACACGTGGTTATCTCTTCCGAAAACTTGGAACCCTTCCAGTTGGCTCATGTATATCTCCTCTTCCAAATATCCATGTAGAAAAGCTATCTTGACATCCAATTGCTCAAGCTCTGAGTCGTGGTGTGACACTAAATCTAGTAGCACCCGGATAGAAGTATGTCCTTCCACCGGTTAGAAGATCTCGTTGTAGTCAACTTCCTCTTTCTGACTGAACCCTCTTGCAACTAGCCTTGCCATATACTTGATGCCCTCTACAGATGCAGTTCCTTCCTTTCTTCTGAAAACCCACTTGCAAATGACTATCTTCCTTACCGCAGGCAATTTAACAAGTTCCCAAGTCGTTTTTTGCTAAGAGAATCCATCTCATCTCCCATCGCGGCAATCCATTGTGCTAACTCAGAACTAGATATAGCGGCCTTCTAGGAGGATGGTTCATCATCTACCTCTTATGCTACCTATAATGCGTATCACACCATACCATCATCCCCATATCTCGCCCGGAGGCTTTATGACTCTCCTTGGTCTTCCTTCAGCAATAATTTTGAAATTTCGTAATGCGAGTAGAATAACAGGATCTAATACTCTAGAAGGGGGTGGTTGAATAGAGTATGGAAACTTTTGCTCAAAACCTGTCTTTTAAATCTTTAAGTAGTTGTGCAGATGATATCTCAAAGCTTTGGAAATGATTTGAGATACTAGAGATATAACTGCAACTCACAGAAACATCAAAGCTCTGAGATTGGACATCGTCCAAAGCTTTGGAGCTTCCTGTTCTTTACTGGAATGAAAAGTAATAAAAATAAATAACAAGGACACGGGAATTTTTACAGAGTTCAGTAACAACTGGACCTAGTCTCTTCCTGAGGGATCTAATCCCTCCAGGATTTCAACACAACTTCTTATTAATAACCCCAGATTTAGCCATAAATCTCAAGCCTAAGTAAGCTAACTTAAACTTATACAGCTTGTGGTTCCCAACTTATCTAGTAACCAGCTACAACATGTTGAAAGAATAATAACCTCTTGTTGTACATTTGAACAACCAAACTAGAAAGTTTTGTGAGGTTTGAGAAACATAGAATGAATAATACAATTCAGTACAAGTAGAAGAACTCAGAAAAAAATAAGCTGATGAAGCTTGGAAGAGTTCTTCTGATCTGATGAATGATCTTCTCCAGTTGCAGTGTTGATTAGCTTTATTGTTTGAAGAGTTATGTAACTTGATCTCTCTTTTTTTTTTAACTCTCTTCAAAACCCACGTTGATCAGCCTCTCTCTCTAAGTATGTCTTCTTTGAAATTCAAATTCAGATCTTATACCAAAAGTCTGCAACAACTCCGAGAGATTTTAGGAACTGTTATCCTATAAATCCTCTCCCCATATATGCTTCTTTCAACAGCTATGCTAGGATAGCTATCTGAGTTTTTTATGAACGTTGAGACGGCCAACAAACCTGCACACACTCAGGAACACAGATCAAACAACATCTAGACAAAATAGCAACAACATCTGATCTTTCACAAAGAGACAATTCCTGGCAAACGGGGCTAATTTTGTCTCAGGTTAAATTCAGTTTCTGTTTCCAACTGAGTAATTGTAACTCTGAATCAATAAAATAAGTAATAAAGAGTAAGAATAACTCAATAATCAGTTCTGAATCCAACTGATTCAACCTGCATAAACAAATTTAGTTAGATAAACTTAGCAGTATATAGTCATCAGGAAATCTCAAAGCTTTGGAGCTTTGACTACTAGTTCACATATGTGAGCATTGATGCTTAATCCTGCAATCTGTGTTTATACCAACCAAAACAAGAATCAATAATATTTTCAAATTCATTAGTGAATGATAAACTCAATCTTCAAACCAAATCAGTAAGCCTACAAACACAGAAACATATAAGCACAATATAAGCATATGAACACTACTGTATCTCAAAACTTTGAAGCTTTGATACTTAGTGTTGTTTCTCAAATTCTGATTTGTCTTTCATCATCAAGGAACAAAAGATCCCCCTAAGTTTATGAGATCAATCAATACTCAATGGCTTCTATTCTATCAATCTCCCCCCTTGATGAAAGACAAAACACAAATTATTGATTATCCAAGATTTTCTTGATTTTCTGCAACTCAAACACAGCAGTAAGACTAGATAATATAAAATCACGGCAAATAATACTTTGTTTCACCAAATCACAGCACACATGATCATAAAGATAAACCAGTTGCATAGAATAAGAACAAAAACCAATATCTTACAAGTATCCCTTCAAAAATTTTACATACCCAGAAAACTAGAAAAACTAGCACATAAAACAGATAACTTCTCCCCCTTTTTGACTTTCATCAAAAGCGTAGATGAAATGTTGGATCATGTTCAGAGGGTTTTTATTTAAATAAAAACAAAAACTTCGGTACTTAAGAGAAAAGATAGAAAATAAGAAATGGGCTTCAAGGATTTGAAGTTCCGGCTTCAGCACTCTTCTTAGCAGTCCTCTTCCCACTCTGAGTTTTTACCTTGCCTTTGTCCTTAGCCTCTGATTGCTCTTCCTCAGCTGTTTCAGCATCTGTCTCTTCTTCAGTTTCAGCTTGCTCTTCCCTCTGCTCAACTTGTTCAGCAACTTCTTCATCTTGTGCTTCCACATTCTCAGTTTGAATATCAGCTACCACTTCAGCAATTACTTCATCAACCTAGAAGCTTATTTCTCAGCAGTCTTCTCAACTATCTCCTCACCACCAGCTTCCTCATCAGATTGATCAAACAAGTCCTCAGAAGCAAGAACAATTGGGACCTTCTTCTTCTTTTTCTATTTCTTCAATGCTTCCCCAATGATCTCATCTGAATCAATACTGGTTTCTCTGCTCTCTGAAGATGGTATTTTCGCTAAGTTCAAGCCTTGATGATAATATCCAACTTACCATCCATCAAACCCTTGAACTTCACAAAGTCAGTTGACAGATCAAATAGTCCTTGTCTAAGATCTTCATTGCCATCCTTTAAGACTTCAAACTTGTCAAGAATCTGTGAGAAGTCTAAGCTACCAGGTACCTTAGGTGTTGTAGATGTTGTGGGTTTGATGAACTCTTTCCCCTTCAATTCTTTGGTAGACAACTGATAACTCTCTATAAGGAGCTATTATTTGACTTACTTGTGCTGATATTAGGCTTATTTCATATGATTTACATGTTATATATTCACTAATATGTGAAATTGATGACTTATAAGCCTAAGAATGAAAAGTTGTGTTTCTAGCTTATTTGTGCATGTTTTCTCTCATATTTGCGATGATAATTGCACGGGTTGTTTAGTTTTGTGTATCTCATGTAAAATAGGTGAAATGGAGCTTATGAGAGTCTTGGATATGCTTGGATTGGAGCTAGATGAAGAGGAGAAAAGAAGACGCAAATACGAAGCAAAGTTGGAAAAGTCACACAAGACCAGCCTGCACTATTTTCGATTCTCAGGAACATCTACAAACAATTATGGAGCAAGACCTGCGCCATTTGAAAGTAGACATCCAGAGATTTCCAATGATATATGGTTGGCCTGAAGACGAGTCCGTATGAGAGATTAATGGCCTCCGCAAGATCACCAAATAATTATGTCCGAGAATTACAAAGTAGAGGGGCTTAAGTGCAAATTTCGGCCAAATAACTTAGTTATTCGTGACCAGGCAGTGAGTGACGACTCTCAGACCTAAAACACAAGGGGGAGGCTGCTGGAGAAGATTGAGGAAGGCTAGGGGAGACGAGGGGCATGGAGAACGACGCCGTAATCGCCGGAACGCGAATTTCGTCACGAGTTTGACTATCCCTCTTATCTTTTCTATCGTTTCTCAATACTATGAACTTGTTAGCTTCTATTTTCAGATTATTTGAGTAGTTTTATTTTCTAGGCTCTATGGAGAGCCTAGGGATTTGTTAGACAAATTTTCCGGATATGTTGATTGATTCATGCTTATGGATTCATGTGATGGATTGATTTTATCTCGTTTGATGAATTATTGAACTTGCACTACTGATACGTGCTTGGTAGGATATGAATGATCATATGAGATGTTTCAATACATATTGTGTTATCTTAGCTTAAATTAATAATGAATTTGCTTCTTCTAGTAATCTTGCGCTATATCTTATGTTAACTAAGCGTCATGAACTAGGGTAACTACTTGGTGAAAGATCGATGGACTGATAGGTGAAGATTTATTAGCTTATGAATCTAGGATTGCTAGAAACCCCGTATCATGATGGACCGAAAGGCGAAATGTTAGGGTTTCGATCAAAACTTAGGATTAATCTTAATGCTTGTTAGGTGATATAGTTTATGGATCGACAGATGACGACTATTGAACTTAGCATAGACTTACATGAGATCGATAGAAGATTGTAAGTAGATAAACGTGATCAAGAGCATATTCAATATTACATGTTTTAAAGCAATATCTGGAATGGTCTACTGCCCTAGGTGATCCATAGATCGCCTAGTCCTTTTCCTTATTTAATCAAACCTTGTTTAATTATAAAAATCCAAAAATTGTCTTTTAATTAATTTAATACAGTCACTTGATTGGGGGTGACAACTTCTCAAATCAACAACTTTCTTACTGTTATTTCAATTACACTCTTTAGATTTAATCTCTAATTAACAATAAAACTACTATATGTCCTCGTGGGATCGATAACTCGGGGTTGGAATACCACCCCTATATTACTTGACCGTGCACTTGCGCATACACGTTAAGAAATCGTGTCAAGTTTTTTGCGCCGTTGCCGGGGACAGCGGTAGATTGTTTAGTTAGAAATTAGTTTAGAGTTTTAATTTTATTTTTGTTTTTGTTAATATCTGTTTACCTCACGGGTGTGCTAGTGTTTTTTTCTCAGGTAGCTATGGCGGAAGTTCAAGGGCAGATTAGCCTCACCACAGAGCAGCTACAAGCTTTGGTGGCTGAAGCTGTAGAGAAAGCACTGGAAGCAACATCTAGACCGCACCCAACCTCAATGCCATATAATCGTTCAGGGAAAGCAATAATTCAGGCATTTGAGGCGGATCTTAGAGGAAGGGAGCCAGCAATTGTGGTGCCACCAATTCAGGCAGAAACCTTCTATCTCAAGCTGGGCACAATTCAATTTGCTCAGGACCAGTGCACTTTTGCTGGGGTAGACGAGGAAGACCCACATGCATTCATTGGGAGATTTCAGAGCTAATGTGAGCTAATCTGATATAGTGGGGTCACATCTGAAGCACTCAAACTGATGCTCTTTCCTCATTGTCTCAAGGGAGCTGCTATGGGTTGGCTGGACCCTATGCCATCCTGTTAAATCAAATCGTGGGAAGAGTGTGTCACACAGTTCATGAGTAAGTTTTATCCTATCTCACGTGTGATTCAGCTTCAGAGTGAGATCTGGATGTTCAGGCAAAAGCAGGATGAATCACTTTTCAAAGCATGGGAGTGCTTCAATCATTTGCTACGTAGATGTCCCAACCATGGTATTGACAAGCGACAATTAATTCAAGTCATCTATGATTCACTTGGACAGCCCAATAGAGACAAGATGGATACAGAAGCTGGGGGCAACTTCTTAATTAACTGCGATCAGGAAGGGGCATATGCTTTGATGAGATGTTTTGTTTAAGCAAGAAGAGAGCATGGATTACCTATGGCAACGGGAACTTGTAAGAGATGAAATGATGGCTTGTGACACTGTTCAGGTGAATGCAGTAGAGGTAGTGCACGAGATAAATAGTCCATAGATGCATCAGCAGCGGATATTAACAACTTCAGAGTTGACAGAGATGACAGGGATAATAAAGACGATGGCTCAGCATATGATGGACATGTCCACACAGGTCAGCTCTTTGGCTCAAGTGGCTCAAGCAGAAATGAAAGATCTCAAGGAGCAAATTGAACAACGAGCACCGAGAAAAATTGTTGATTCATCGGAGGGACATGCTCTAGCTATCACTACTCGCAGCGGTATTTCACTTAAGGACCCTCCATATCCTAGTCATGCATGAGCGGAAGCCTCAAAGGCGAAGGAACATGAAGTCTTCGATTCTGAGAAGACACCTGTCATGATCCCCCAATCAAAGGGCATGACTCATCAGGATGCAGAGAAATCTACTGAGGTACCACTTCCATCTTCTCCTTCTTCTTCAAAACTACCATTTCCATTATAGGAAGAAGACGGATGATTCTGAGGAATACAGGCGCTTTTTGAACGTATTTTCTAAATTGTATATTAATATCCCCTTAATTGAGGCACTTCAAAAGATGCCGAAATATGCAAGGTTTATTAAAGTTGCAGTTCTTGGAAAGAAAGCAGTGGATGAGTTTCAAACAGTGAACTTAAATGAGCAGGTCAGTTCATGTGTTTTGCATTGGCTGCCTAAGAAGAAGTAGGATCCAGGTAGTTTTGTCATTGATGCTACATTGGGTGACGCCTACACTGGAAGAGCTCTTTGTGATCTGGGAGCTAGCGTGAACTTGATGCCGCTGTCGGTATTCAAAAAGTTAAGTGTGGGGGAGCCTCCGAAAACCTGGATCACTCTCCAATTTGCAGGCAAATCATCCAAGAGAGCCTGTGGGATGATACAAGATGTCCTTGTGAGAGTTGGAAGCCTGATAATTCCGGCTGATTTTGTCATACTGGACATGCCGGTTGGTGATGTGCCTATAATTCTGGGTAGGCCATTCTTAGCTACTGGTCAAGCTCTCATCGATGTAAAGAATGGGGAATTGATTATGTGGGTTAATAATGACATGGAGACTTTTCGAGTCTTCAAACCGACACCCTAATACTCGTGCGAGTATCAGCCATGGGTTCCATTTTCTGTGCCAGTGAAGCGCCAAATCCCAGAGTTGTCTCAAAGGGATCCACCTGAGTATTGAGAAAGAAATAAGCCATCAGCGGTGCACGCACATGAAGCAGTACTTCAGATTCAGCACAGAAAAGCTAAGCTGGAAGCGGAACAATGTGCCAGACCACCCTCGGGAGGTGGCAGAGGTAACCGGGTCGGGCTGTCGACCTTAAATTACAAGCACTTCTTGGGAGGCAACCCAATGTAGAGTAGGATGTTATTTATTTTATTTATGTTTTAGTTCTCCATACCTGATTTTGAGAGGTGAGAGAGAGGGACTGATGAGTTGTCTAGTTTTACAGGTAATGTTACGAAGAATCTACCCCAGTGTGCCATGGCACATTTGACCCACACGGGGAATCATGAGGGAGTTGGGTATTTTTCGTGCATTTTTGCAGGATGGAGCAATCTACCCCGTTGTGCGAGGCACATGTGACCTTAGGGGAGTTACATTGTAGCTTGATGTAGCTTGGGGATTGCTCAGATGATTTTCATCAGCGGAAAACTGTCTACAGTCTACAACACCCCTTCTTGTTGCAGTTTCGCAGCATTGGGCCCATGTAGTTCCGGGCACCTCAGGTATCTCTTCCTCTCTCGACGTCTAATTTGAGCGATAATTGTGGAGATCCACCGCCTACACATTTGAGTGATGAGTCCTCTTATTATATCTCTAAATTCGTTGAGGACAACGGAACGCTTAAGTGTGGGGGTGACAGCGTAAACCTATCTGCTTTTTCGCAAGTGTACGATCAAGTAGTATAGAGTATGTAATTGTGACTCTGGTTGTCGAACCCACGAGAACAATTTAAGTTGTTGCTAATCAGAATTAGAATAAGGCACGAAGTTTGTAAAAAGGAGGAAGGTTTGGGATTTGACTATACTAAATTATAATAAATAAAAACAGTAAAAAGCTTATTTTATGTTTCTATTGAATATTTTGCAGAAATTGTTGTAGTTGTAAAAGTTGATAATTCTAAAAATCTAGATTCAAGGATCCCCTAGGGTTACTTTCCAGCTTTCATGGTATATCTGATTTCAGAAACACACAGTGGTTTTGTTTATGCCAGCATACCAATAGTACAATCTCCTCTCGGTCTCATGCACCTATCACTCTCCTGCAGATTTTCGGGTCCTCTCGATCCACCTAAATCTGCAGGTTCGTTCTAAGTCTGCTAGGGTTACAGGTTCTCCTCTCGGTCTCCCCCTAAACTTCTAACAGTTGGTCTAATGCTTCTGGGCTAGTCCCCCGATTCTCTTCACCTCTCGGTCCATCAAGGCAGAGTACTAAATCCTGTCTTTTCTTCCTAACGTTCACTGGTCACTCTCGCGCACCAGATCCTGTCTGTAACACTCCTGGGTGATCAAGCCATTCATGTATGTAAATAAAATCAAAGACAGAATAATAAACAAACCATCCTGTATTAAGACTTAGCTAGCCATGCATCTGAAAATCAAAACAACCAAGTCTGCTGAATTCATAAACCCTAGGTTCACCGAGAACCTAGGCAAAAGGTCTAGCTAGCTTGCATTATTCAAAAACAATGTTTCATAAAAAGAGAAAAGATCAAACTAGTTATTTTTCTGAAGATACTGGAAAACTGCTCCAATCCTGCTCTGCTCCAACTCCTGGCTGCTGTGAAACTGCCTGCTGATGATGATAATAGCTGTGAGTGTGTATGTGTTCGTAACCCTAAAACAGTGCTAGGACACCTCCTTTTATATTGCCACAGTCTCCAAAACTGATGCACGAAATTCCTGTTTTACCCTCGAAAAGACCCGTCCTGGAAGCTTCTGGAACCCGTCTGTGCGTTCGAACGCACACTTCCTGCGTTCAAACGCAGTGCGTATGAACGCACAGACTTCTGCGTTTGAACGCAAGACTTAGCTGTTTTTCCATTTTTCTCTTCTGGCTCCTGAACCCATGCGTTTGAACGCAGCTCCTCTGCGTTTGAACGCACCCCTTGGCCGTTTCTTCTCTTGAGTGTTGAGCCCTGCGTATGAACGCACAACGCCTGCGTTTGAACGCAGGACTTAGCTTTTCTGCACTTTTGGTCTCTGACTCCTGCGTTTGAACGCAGCCTGCCTGCGTTTGAACGCAGGACTTAGCCAAATTCTGCCATTTTTCCTGCTGCTCCTGTCTTGTGCGTTTGAACGCAGCTCCTGCGTTTGAACGCACCACTTAGCATTTTTTTCCTCTTTTTCTGCTCAACTTTCCTGACACGCTGCCTCCCATCCAAGTAAATCTCATGCATTTTTCGGCACCTGTTACCTGCACATCATAACACGCACCCGCGATCATATCCAACAAACAAAAGTATGCATAAAATTACTCAAATTTTGCAATCATGATCTATAAATCTCTGCCTCGTATCAGTTGGAAAATAAGCTGAAAATGGCCAAACTCAACTCTCACAGGGTTAAAACCAATGGTAAAAAGATGTCCCAGACTAATACATTTTCAGGCTGTCAAAATACCCCCACACTTATCTCTGCTCGTCCCGAGCAGACCCTTGCATACTGCCTTGCAGACCCATTTTTTTTTTGCATACTTTAATTGCATACTTCCCCTCTTTCACAGATTCAAGACAAAGACCAAAACACTCAATAGACAACTGACTCAGATACAGAATATACACAAACTGACTCAAGACACAGCTAATTTTTTTTTTTTATATATATTTTCTGAAATTGGGCAACCTCTCTATCATAAACTGAAATCATCAAATCCTCACAAGCTTATTTCGAAATTCCACAACACGCAGCAAGAAATGATATAAACTGATCCTATGCACAAATTCACTAAAGTATCCCCAAACATCCACCAAACCAACCAAGATAAGGCACGTCTTTTGACTTAGAGGGTCCAGGCATCTATAGGCAACAAATAATTTTTCTTCGCCAAGTCATTTGAGGTTTTCAGACCCTCTTAGCCGTTATTGCGTTTGATTTGCAAATTGTCCCATTGCTGGGAGACACAACTCCTGTGTAATACGGCTTGACTTTAATTTCCCTCTTAAGCTCTAAATTGGATTGAATCCAAATTTTCCATGTGAATGGAAGCACATTATGTTGTTTCTCCTTTAAGCGCTAATTATTATTTATTTATTATTTTTTTTCTTTTTCTCTTTTTCTTTTTCATAATCCCCTCTGTTTTTTACAACTGTGCAGTAGAGCGTTAAGAGTGTGGGCTTTTTAGGATTTTCTCTTGGAACCACCTTAAGGGATGGTGGTGTACATTCTCCAACTTCGCTTAGGCTACAGATTTGTACCACATAAAACCGACTCTACACGAAGGTCCACCCCAGATTCCAAGAGTCCACCAGTTTCCACGGGAAACAGAATATTCAATTATCTAAAGACCCAATCTGCCTAGCACACTAGAGAAGTCAAAAGTATGCCTGTATCTACCTTCCACATTCCTGAATACCCGGGATAGCCTGTCGTGAAAATTGTGCACAAAATACTAAAATTTGAAGTATCCCTGCTACGGTGCTTCCTACTCTCATAAACTCTTTCATTGGACTCTCTTCAGTTTCTAGGTCCTAAGTTGCCCTTTCTCAGAAAAAATATTTATTAATTTTCCCTATTTATTTTTATTATATATTATTTATTTATTTTTTCATCATGCAAGGTCAGAAAGGTTGGTGGGTCGACTCAACATAAAAAACGTGCTGACTCAAAAAAAATGAAAATAAAATGAAAAATAAAATTTGACAAAAATATGCTGACATGGCTATGCAGGAGGATACGATTCACCACCCCCACACTAGAGGTGGCGCGTCCTCGCGACTCTACTGATCTGGTCGGTAACTCGAATCTGTGTTCTCCGGAGTAGACTGGTCAGTCGGCTCGGGAGATGGTGAAGGGGTTCGCCCTCTGGCGCGTTTCCTCGCAGCATGGCGTGCTGCGGCAGCGGTACCAGCGTGGCTGGCACCGGGATGGGCACTGCTGGCCCCTGGGTCTGCATGATCTCTCCTAGGTGGGTACTGGGTACCGGGTCTGCCGGGGTCACCTACACTGTCTGCATGTTCCGGGCTCGGTGTGGGGTCATGGCCAGAGAAGCTATCATATGGCCGGCTATCCTCCATTGTCCAGCTTGGACAATTATCACTAGAATAGCGGTCTGGAAAATTAAACCGCTTACCACGCATGTTACTCTGAATTTCAGCAAGTGCCGACTCATGAGCTCTCATGGCGGCTGTGTGAGCGTGGTAGATATGCTTCTGGGTCTTGAACAATTTGCCAAGACCCCTGGCCATTTTCTTGACAGTCCTTACCAGGTAGTTCTGTACTTTTTCTTGGGCCTTAATTTTCTTTCTGACCCATTCCTCATGCTCAGTCCTCTCCAGGCGCCCAAAAGAGCTGCGCCTGGCCCGTCTGCTAGACTGCCCCAAGTCAGGGTCGGCCTGCCTGTGTTCGCTGGAACTGGCAGAACGAGGCAGTGGGAAGGGTCCTGGTAAGGCTGGAAAACCCCCATCACCGGGAGGAGGCGGTGGTGGCATGCCACCACCCCCACCCTGAGGTGGAACAACATCATCATCATCGTCCACTTGGACATATTCAGGAGGGCCGTGAATGGCCTCCTGCAGCGCACATCTCATGTTCTTGTACTTGCGTACTTGAACAGGTCGAATATCTCTCAGCTCGCCAGGAATGACCACAAGATAATCCTGCGCCATTTTTGTTAACATCCCCAGAAGACCCAAACCCTTCTTGCTATGAGTCTCCCTCCGTTCCCGGAAAAACTCACAAATAATCTCCGGGAGGCTCACAGGCTCACGGGCCATCAAACAGTACACAAGCAGGGCAATATTATAATCAATGTGGGTAAAGTGTTTTATACCCACAATTCTGTTGTTCACCCACTCTGTCCACCATTTCGCATCTCGAATCAGGTAGGTCGATGGCAGTTTCCGGTAGGAAGGACTCCTCTCAGGGTGGTACCAAGCAGCGCCGGGTACACCAGCACACAGGGTGGTCAGGATCTGCTCACTCAACTGCTCAGATGGATGACGTCTCAGTTCCTGGAACTGACAGTCATCCAACACCAACTCCAGACCCAGACTCTCTCGGATACTCTCTGGGGTGATTCGAATCCATCTCTTTCTGCAGTAAATCCAGTCAATTGACTGGACTTCACTGTTCATGCACTGCTGGAGATTGCTGTAAATCTCCTTAGCCAGCACAGAACTGACCTGCAGATTGGTAAACCCAGTAAACAAATCCCCAAACTGATCCTGCCCAGTAAATTCGAACAGTTCATCCCCCATGGCTACCCTATCACGGGGAAAGGTCCTCTCAGCGGGTATGTCATACCGAATCTTTTTGTCTTGCAGAAAGAAACGGTGAGCCTCCATGTTAACAAACCTATGGTCGCAGAAATGGTTAGGTCGAAGT
Organism: Linanthus parryae; assembly: GCA_023055425.1. NCBI lineage: Eukaryota > Viridiplantae > Streptophyta > Magnoliopsida > Ericales > Polemoniaceae > Linanthus > Linanthus parryae. Next base: position 62,744,146 of record JALGPY010000001.1, on the reverse strand, counting down.
AATCGGCAGTCTATGATATTTAAAGGTGCAATTGCCCTATCCGGCCTCATGTAAGGTTGATCCACCTCCATTTCAAGATGCAAACAGTAAAAATTGTAAATACTCAAAGAGAATGAAAAGATAGAACCTGGGTACCCGGAGTGAATCTTACGGGTACAGATCTGGAAATATCTCTCTGAAGTGGATCTGTTGGTGTTTGGATCGGCTGAGTTGGATCACCCCCACACTGTTCCTGACCTTCTGGCGGTCCTGCGGTGGTCGTCGGAGGCTGCTGGCGGCAGACTGCTCTGGCGGCTGCTAGGGCAGAGAGAATTTTCTAGAGAGAGAGTTGAAAACTGGAAGACTTGTGTGAAAATGAGTCACTGTCATCCGTACAGTATATATAGGCGAACTTTCAGAAATTGCAGAATGGCCCCAAAATTTCAAAATTTTTCAAAATTTTCCGAAATTTTTGATCCCGCTCAAATGTGCGTTTGAACGCAGGTCCTGCGTTTGAACGCACTGCTTAATTTTTCTGGAAAATTTGAAGATCTGATGATCTGCGTTTGAACGCAGGATGTGCGTTTGAACGCAGTGCTTGAACGTTCTTTGAATTTTCTGGGTCTGATGGGTTGCGTTTGAACGCACATGAGTTGCGTTTGAACGCAACGCTTATCTTCTGCATCTCGGATGAGCTGCGTTTGAACGCACATGAGTTGCGTTTGAACGCATGCCTTTGTCTCTCTAGAAATTCTCTGCTGATTGGGTCTGCGTTTGAACGCAGGATCTGCATTTAAACGCATGCCTTTAGATTTTTTCACCTCTTCTTTGTCATCTTGCGTTTGAACGCACATGAGTTGCGTTTAAACGCACCACTTGGTGGCTGAAAATTTTTCTTTGTGATCTGCGTTTGAACGCAGGCCTTCTGCGTTTGAACGCAAAAGTGTTAACCGTTTCCAGTGCTTATTTCTCCTTTGGTGGGGCTGCGTTTGAACGCAAGGTCTCTGCGTTTGAACGCACTGCGTTTGAACGCATGTCTTCTGCGTTTGAACGCACACCTCTGCTTCCTGAAACACCGAGTTCAACATTAAATCCCTCTTTCTCACTTTTCTCTCAAATTATGAACATTGTAAAAATTATATAAAAACAACTAATCTATGTTGGGTTGCCTCCCAACCAGCGCTTGTGATTTACAGTCGACAGCCCGTCTTTGTTACCTCTGCTGTAATCACGGAATGTCGAGGTAGAGTGCCTCTACCTCCATGATTTCCTGAGGATCCCTGTATGGCTTGACTCTGTTCCCATTCACCTTGAAAACTGTATTATCCCTCGGGTTCTCCAGCTCCACCACTCCCCATGATGTAATGTCCTTCACAATAAATGGTCCAGACCATCTTGAGCGCAGCTTCCCTGGGTAGAATTTCATCCTTGAATTGTAGAGGAGAACCTTCTGCCCGATTTCTATCTTCTTTGGTAGAATGCGGTTGTCATGCCACTTCTTTGTTTTCTTTATAAATTTTGGCACTCTCATATGCAGTTTTACGGAATTCTTCCAGTTCGAGTAGTGCCATCTTCCGTTTATTTCCTGATAAACTGTGATCCATATTCAGCTGTTTGATTGCCCAGTAAGCTTTGTGCTCCAATTCTACTGGTAAGTGACATGCTTTTCCGAACACCAGCTGGTACGGGGACATTCCCAGTGGGGTTTTATAAGCAGTTCTGTATGCCCAAAGCGCATCATCCAGCTTTAACGACCAGTCCTTGCGTCCAGGATTCACAGTTTTTTCCAGTATGCTCTTTATCTCCCTGTTGGACACCTCTGCTTGCCCGTTTGCCTGAGGGTGATAAGGCAGTGATACCTTATGGATAGACACCCCATACTGCTTTAGAACCTTGGCAAAGACTTTATTGATAAAATGAGAACCTTCATCACTGACCATGGCCCTCGGTGTTCCAAATCTGGTAAATATGTTGCGTTTGAGGAACCTTTCCACAACTGACGCATCGTTCTTCTGGCAGGCTATTGCTTCCACCCATTTTGACACATAATCTACTGCCAATAAGATGTAGAGATTTCCCAGAGACGAAGGAAAAGGACCCATAAAATCGATACCCCACACGTCGAAAGGCTCGACTTCCTGCCAAAGTGTCATGGCATTTCATTCCGCTGGGAGATATTTCCTGTCCGTTGGCAACGATCACAACTCTGCGCGTAATCATGGCAGTCTTTGAAAACTGTTGGCCAGAAAAAACCTGACTGCAGCACCTTGTGAGCTGTTCTCGGTCCGCTGAAGTGTCCTCCACACTGTGCTGAGTGGCAGTGCTGAATTACCTCCAAAATTTCGTGACATGGAATGCATCGACGGAGAATATTATCTGCCCCTTGCTTGAACAGATAAGGGTCGTCCCAAAAATATTGCCTGCAATCTGAAATAAATTTCTTTTTCTGCCAAGGGGTGATATCTTCAGGGAGTGCTCCATTGACCAAATAATTGGCTATGGCATAGTACCAGGGCCGTCTATTAGTCTTGATCTTCATAATATGTTCATCCGGAAAATTTTCTTGAATGGGCACCACTTCTTCTGTAGGTTTTTCCAGACGAGATAAATGATCAGCCACTACATTTTCAACTCCCTTTTTATCCCTGATTTCGACGTCAAATTCCTGCATCAGCAGAATCCAACGCAACAGCCTTGGCTTTGCATCCTTCTTTTCCAGCAAGTATTTCAGTGCACTGTGATCTGTAAAAATAATGACTTTAGAGCCTACCAGGTACGATCTGAATTTGTCCAGGGCAAAAACAACTGCCAGCAGCTCCTTCTCTGTAGTCCCATAATTAATCTGCGCCTCATTCAGGACTCTGCTGGCATAGTAGATGACGCTGCACACCTTGTCCTTCCTCTGTCCCAGTACCGCGCCCACAGCGTAATCACTGGCATCGCACATCAGCTCGAACGGGAGTGTCCAGTCCGGTGTTGTGATAATGGGTGCAGTTGTCAGCCTCTCTTTAAGCACGTCAAAAGCTTCTTTGCAGGCTTCATCAAATACGAAGGGCACATCTTTTCCCAACAAATTACATAGTGGCTTTGTAATTTTTGAGAAATCTTTAATAAACCTTCTGTAAAATCCTGCGTGGCCCAAAAAGCTCTTGATTGCCCTCACTGTGGTTGGATACGGCAGCTGCTTGATCACCTCTATTTTTGCTCTGTCTACTTCCAGCCCTTTACTGGAAATTCTGTGTCCCAGCACTATTCCTTCAGTAACCATGAAGTGGCATTTTTCCCAGTTGAGCACCAGGTTTGTTTTTCTGCAGCGAATCAGAACTCTGGCCAGATGGTATAAGCAATCTTCGAAGCTGTCTCCGAATAACGAAAAATCGTCCATGAAAACTTCCAGATTTTTCTCTATCATATCAGAGAAAATAGCCATCATACACCTCTGGAATGTTGCTGGAGCATTGCACAGTCCAAACGGCATTCGTCTAAAGGCGAACGTTCCATACGGGCAAGTGAACGTCGTGTTTTCTTGGTCTTCTGGATTTATGTAGATCTGGTTGTAGCCCGAGTACCCGTCCAGAAAGCAGTAATAAGCATGGTGTGCTAGTCTGTCCAACATTTGGTCCATGAATGGCAGCGGAAAGTGGTCTTTCAGTGTAGCATCGTTCAGCTTCCGATAGTCCATACAGATTCGCCAGCCAGTGACAGTTCACTGGGCGATCTGTTCCTGATCAGCATTCTGCACTACTGTAATACCCCCTTTCTTTGGTACACACTGGACAGGACTCACCCAGGTGCTGTCTGATATGGGGTATATAATTCCTGCTTCTAGCCACTTCATGACCTCCTTACGTACCACATCTTTCATAATTGGATTTAATCTCCGTTGAGGCTGGATAACTGGCTTCTTTCCTTCTTCGATTCTTATCTTGTGCATGCAATAGTCAGGACTGATTCCCTTTAAGTCTGCAATTGTCCATCCTATGGCTTCTTTATGCTCTCGGAGTACCTCCAGTAGCTTTTGTTCCTGTTCCTGAGATAAAAGAGAAGAAACAATTACCGGCAGGGTATTATTTTCACCAATAAAAGCGTACCTGAGGTGTTCTGGCAACTGTTTTAATTCCAGGGCTGGTGGTTCCTGCAGTGACGCGACCAGTGTCATTTTTTGCTCGCCTCATTCATCCCTTTATAGCCTGACCCAGCTTTCTGTTCCCATGATCTGCTCATCCTGTTGCTCTTCTGTTTCCTCTGGAAATATGTCTTCAAATTCCTCCCATAAATCTTCTATCTCATCGCTTTCCAGGTCATCAATTACCTCAACTGCAAAACAGTTTTCATGCCCATAATGATCGGGAAGCTGGAGAGATTTGAAAACATTAAATTTTACTTTTTCCTCATTGATTTGCATGGACAGCTCTCCACTTTTGCAGTTAATAATGGCTTCACCAGTCGCCAGGAAAGGTCTGCCCAGGATCAGCGGAACCTCTCCTGCCTCCATATCCAGTATCACAAAATCTGCTGGAAAAATAAGCTCTCCCACTTTTACCAGGATATCTTCAATTACTCCATAGGCAGGTTTCACGGATCTGTCAGCCATTTGGAGCATAATTCTTGTTGGGCGTGGCTCTCCGACTCCCAGACTTTTGAAGATGGTCAGTGGCATCAAGTTGATGCTGGCACCTAAATCGCATAAGGCTTTTCCTGTGTATGCACTGCCCAGGGTCACTGGAATAACAAAGCTGCCAGGGTCTTTCTTTTTCAGTGGTAGACCATTTTTTACACAACTGCTCGCTTCTGCCGTCAGATTCACTGTTTCGAAGTCACTCATTCGCCTTCTACCATACAAGATGTCTTTGAGAAATTTCGCATAAGTGGGCATTTTGGCAAGTGCTTCAGCAAAAGGTATGTTTATCTGTAATTGCTTGAATACCTCCAGAAATCTGGCGTAGTCTTTGCTGTCATCTCTCTTGCGTGTCTTCAGAGGGTAAGGAACCTCCTTAGAAGTTGGCACTGTCTCTGGATTACCCTCATTCGTCTGCTCTGCTTCCTGCTCGACCGAACCCCTTTTTTGAGGGTTAGCGGTTGAACTGTCTTCCCGGTCAATCACTTCCTGTTCAATAATCTTGGACTTTTCTGCGCGTGCATGACTGGGATACGGTGGATCCTGCAGTGCAATTCCACTCCGAGTTGTGATAGCATTGATTTGAGCACGTGGATTGTTCACTGTGTTAGATGGTAAATTCCCTGGGGCTCGTTCTGCCTGGTTCTGTGCAAGCTGTCCATTCTGTACTTCCAAGTTGCGGATAGCAATCTTCATCTGGCTTACATCAGCAGTTAATGAGTCCATCTGTGCGAATCTAGTTTCCAACTGCTTATTGAATTTCTCCATATAGGACTCAAAATGTTGCTGAGACAGGTTTAGTTGTGGTGCTGCTTGTGCAGGCTGAGCTGGAGCTGTCTGTTGTGCCTGTGGCCAGTGCTGGAATCCTGGTGCATATATTGCTGCATTGGGATTTCCGTAGCGAAACCCTGGATGGTCACGTGTGCCTGGTCTGTAGCGACTAGGATCCCACTGCTGTTGAACATAGTTGGCATCTTCGGCCTGAAGCTCCAGAATTGCTGCGTCAAAGTCAGGTTCGTCCACTGATGCCACTGGTTTCTTTTCTGTGTACACCTTCTTGACTAGGTCCTGTACCACTTTCGAGAGATTGTCAATCCTGTCATCAACCACTGGTTCTGCTACTGCTGTGAGCCTGCGGTCATCAAACAGGCGAGTATCCTGTTTGGCTAATTGCTTCATCAGTTCGTATGCTCCATCCTTGTCCACATGGTATAGAAAGTTACCCCCAGCTTCCCTGTCAATCATGTCTGCATTCTCCCTGTCAAGTGCATGGTAGAATACCTGCAGAATCTTTGCGTCCCCGAAGCCGTGATTGGGGCATTTTTTCACAAGTCTCATCAACCTGTCCCATGCATCTACCACTGTCTCCCCCATCTGCTGTTTGAAAGATAAGATCTCACTCTGCAACTTGATAACACGGGATGCAGGGTAGAATTTTGCCAAGAAATCAGCAACACACCCCTCCCAGGTAGTGATGGACCTCGGTGGTCTTGCCTCCAGCCAATCCTTTGCTGTTCCGAACAAACAGTATGGGAATAAAATCAGCTTTAGCGTGTCCGCTTCGACTCCTCTATATTTAATCTTGTTGCAGTAATCCTCAAATTTTCCAAGGAAGTCGTTTGGATCTTCATCTGCTTTCCCATTAAAAGGACAATGGGTCTGGGCGGTCTGAATGGTGGATGATTTCAGGTCGAAGTGCTCTGCTGTAATGGGAGGCACTACAATAGCTGGTTGATGTCCTCCGGTTGGGACTTCAAAGTTTTCGACCAGTGCCCTTCCAGACCTGTTATAAGTCCTCTGATTGTTCCTGGCAGCAAAACCTGCTGCTATCAGCTCTTCAATGTAAAGAGCCATATGTGCTGGAGTACGTTGCGGCTGTCCTGTGGGTGTTCCTGTTTCGGTTGTGGTGTCTTCTCCGTGCTCAGACATCGCGGCTCGGTGTCTGCGACTTTGCTCTCTGAAAAGTTTTTCGGGATCTTCAAGTGGTGATACCAGTTTGCGGGGCAATCTGGGCATAAACTAGAATAGCCTGAAAATCAGATTTCAAGAGCAGTAAGTCGAAAGAAAGTAACTGTAAAAATAAAAGAAAAACTCTGAGACTTATTCTAATGTCTCTTTAACAAAAACTGTAACCGTTCCCCGGCAACGGCGCCAAAAACTTGACAGCGTAAACCTATCTGCTTTTTCGCAAGTGTACGATCAAGTAGTATAGAGTATGTAATTGTGACTCTGGTTGTCGAACCCACGAGAACAGTTTAAGTTGTTGCTAATCAGAATTAGAATAAGGCACGAAGTTTGTAAAAAGGAGGAAGGTTTGGAATTTGACTATACTAAATTATAATAAATAAAAACAGTAAAAAGCTTATTTTATTTTTCTATTGAATATTTTGCAGAAATTGTTGTAGTTGTAAAAGTTGATAATTCTAAAAATCTAGATTCCAGGATCCCCTAGGGTTACTTTCCAGCTTTCATGGTATATCTGATTTCAGAAACACACAGTGGTTTTGTTTATGCCAGCATACCAATAGTACAATCTCCTCTCGGTCTCATGCACCTATCACTCTCCTGCAGATTTTCGGGTCCTCTCGATCCACCTAAATCTGCAGGTTCGTTCTAAGTCTGCTAGGGTTACAGGTTCTCCTCTCGGTCTCCCCCTAAACTTCTAACAGTTGGTCTAATGCTTCTGGGCTAGTCCCCCGATTCTCTTCACCTCTCGGTCCATCAAGGCAGAGTACTAAATCCTGTCTTTTCTTCCTAACGTTCACTGGTCACTCTCGCGCACCAGATCCTGTCTGTAACACTCCTGGGTGATCATGCCATTCATGTATGTAAATAAAATCAAAGACAGAATAATAAACAAACCATCCTGTATTAAGACTTAGCTAGCCATGCATCTGAAAATCAAAACAACCAAGTCTGCTGAATTCATAAACCCTAGGTTCACCGAGAACCTAGGCAAAAGGTCTAGCTAGCTTGCATTATTCAAAAACAATGTTTCATAAAAAGAGAAAAGATCAAACTAGTTATTTTTCTGAAGATACTGGAAAACTGCTCCAATCCTGCTCTGCTCCAACTCCTGGCTGCTGTGAAACTGCCTGCTGATGATGATAATAGCTGTGAGTGTGTATGTGTTCGTAACCCTAAAACAGTGCTAGGACACCTCCTTTTATATTGCCACAGTCTCCAAAACTGATGCACGAAATTCCTGTTTTACCCTCGAAAAGACCCGTCCTGGAAGCTTCTGGAACCCGTCTGTGCGTTCGAACGCACACTTCCTGCGTTCAAACGCAGTGCGTATGAACGCACAGACTTCTGCGTTTGAACGCAAGACTTAGCTGTTTTTCCATTTTTCTCTTCTGGCTCCTGAACCCATGCGTTTGAACGCAGCTCCTCTGCGTTTGAACGCACCCCTTGGCCGTTTCTTCTCTTGAGTGTTGAGCCCTGCGTATGAACGCACAACGCCTGCGTTTGAACGCAGGACTTAGCTTTTCTGCACTTTTGGTCTCTGACTCCTGCGTTTGAACGCAGCCTGCCTGCGTTTGAACGCAGGACTTAGCCAAATTCTGCCATTTTTCCTGCTGCTCCTGTCTTGTGCGTTTGAACGCAGCTCATGCGTTTGAACGCACCACTTAGCATTTTTTTCCTCTTTTTCTGCTCAACTTTCCTGACACGCTGCCTCCCATCCAAGTAAATCTCATGCATTTTTCGGCACCTGTTACCTGCACATCATAACACGCACCCGCGATCATATCCAACAAACAAAAGTATGCATAAAATTACTCAAATTTTGCAATCATGATCTATAAATCTCTGCCTCGTATCAGGTGGAAAATAAGCTGAAAATGGCCAAACTCAACTCTCACAGGGTTAAAACCAATGGTAAAAAGATGTCCCAGACTAATACATTTTCAGGCTGTCAGGGGGGTTGTGTATACTTTTGCTAGCCATGTCTGTTTTGCATAGCCTTGTTACATGTAGATTGCGTTAGTATTGTGATTAGTGCGGTTAGTTTAGTGTGTTTTAAATATATTGACGTTTTGTGTTAGATTGCGTATTTTATGCATTGTTAGCACTTTTACATTATTGAGTCACCCTACCCAATGTTATGTGATTAGTAGAATTGGCCATTGCATATAGAGTTTAGGAAAATATGAAAAAAAAATGAAAAAAGAAAGAAAAAAAAGTAGAAAAGCAGAAAAATCAGAAAAATTTAAAATTTTGAGAATAAGGGGCAATTGATGAAGCTAGAAGCCGAAGAGAGTTCAGTGAAAGAGTCTCTGAGAATAGGAAGCAACGTAGTAGGAATGTCCTTAATTTTTAGTATCTTGCGCACCGGTTTCACGAAAGGATGTCCCGGGTATTCAAGGAAAAGTTGAAAGTAGACGCATACCTTTAGTTCCTTTATTGTGATAGGAGGATTTGGTCCTAAGGAGTTGAATAGTCTGTTTTCGAGTGGAAACTTGTGGCCTCTTGAAATCTCGGGTGGACCTTCGTGTAGAGTCGGTTCCATGTGGTATGCTGCTCTTGCCGGAGTGAAGTTAGGGAGTGTACACCACCATCCCTTAAGGCGGTTTCAAGAGTTAACCCGAAAAAGACCACACTTAGTTTCTCTAAATGCACGGTTGAAAAAAATTAAAAGAGAATGAAAAACAAAATGAATAAAAATCTTCTCTTGAATTAGATACGGTGAACAACCTAATGTGCCTCCGTTCGCGCGGGGAATTTGGATTCAAACCAATTAGAGCGACTAGGGAAAATTAAAGTCAACGCGTATTACACGGAGTTGTGTCTCCCGTCAATGGGACAATTTTCATTCAAATGCAATAACGGCTAAGAGGTTCTGAAAACCTCAAATGACTTGGCGACGAAAGACTACTATAGGATTAAGGATGCCTAGACCCTCTGAGCTAAAGGACGTGCCCGAGTCTTGGATTGTTTATGGTGGATGTTTGGGGACCCCTTAGTGAGCTTGTGCGTATGATCGTTTTTATTCAATTTCTTGCTATTGGTTGTGTGAATGTCAAAAGAGGCTTGTGAGAACTTGATGATTTTGGTTAGTGATAGCGAGATTGCCCAATATCTAACGAAAAAGAAAGGTTGTGTTGTTTAAATATTTTCATTGTGAAATAATCGAGTTGCATTGTATGGAGCATGTAGATTGCATTGGGTGTGTGTGTTGTGTGTGTCACTTGGCTAGTGTAGTTGTATGCAATTTGGTGGATTAAAACGTAGTGTGAGGATTGATTTTGCTCGGGACGCGCAAAAGGGTAGTGTGGGGGAATTTGATAACTCTTTATTAGAGTTATATTTCTTGCATATTTGATATCGTTTTGCGTGATTCCAGGTTTGAAATATGAGTTTTACACTATGAATGTTGAGAAAACGTAGAAAGTTGAGTTTTTAGCATTTTATTGTTAATCCGGGCGTTTCGATGCATATTTCGATGTTATTTATAAAATATAATCGCTTGGTATGGTTGTTCATGTTGTCTTGACAGGAACGGATGCTAAAAGATGTTTAGGAGGCATGAAACGAGCTTCGGAAACAAAGCAAATTCAAGAGGAAGCAAGAGAAGCAAAGTCGGAGGAGCAAAGGTCACCAATCTCCACTATTTTGATAGTATCTCCAGTTCTAAAATACATTTTGGAGAGATACCAGTGGAAAATGAAAGTAGACTCAAACAGCTTTACAACGATAGGTCACGGATCTAAAACGGAGATCGGACAAGAAAGTTAAGGTCCGTCGAAGAGGATGAAAATCTGAGTTCATCTCCAGGGGTGTTCGTGCGAACACTTTTGTGTTCGTGCGAACAAAAACACTTAGAAAAATTTCGGGAAAGCCAAGAAAAGGTGAAAAACAAGCTAAAAATTTGTGGGAACAAAAAAAGTGTTCGTGCGAACAGAGAACAAATATCTGTTCGTGCGAACACCCGTTTGTTCGTGCGAACAGAGGGCTAAATTGCAATTTTTTGGGCTGTTTTGTAATTTTTAAAGAGTTTGGGCTTTGGGGACTTCTTCTAACCTAGGATTCCGTCCTTCAGGGAGGAGACACGCATCTTTGGAGCATCTTGGAGCAAGAGAGAAGGAGAGACGAAGATTGAAGGCGGAGATCATCAATTCTTGAAGATTACTCGTTTGATTTCTCCTCTTTTCCCCCTTATTGATTGATTATGGAGACTTATGTATTGCTAAACAATTATATGTCTAGCTAAACACTTTAATCTAGGCAATTGATGAAGAACTAGGGTTTGATTAGCTTTTTCCTGATTGATAACTTGATTCATGTTTTGAAAACTTAATTCTAGTTGATATTCTTGTTAGCTTTCTTGTTCTTGTGCTTTAATCTTTAGTATGCATGGCTTGATCACCCGTAGTATGCTATTTGTTGATATATTTGCACGATAGTGATCTATTAGAGACGTTTTGAAGAACATAGGAAATATTCTTGTAGTTCTCTAAGACCGAGAGGAGAAGAGAGCTTGAATAACCGTGTATGGGTTGTTTCAGTTAGTATCGGTAGGAATTAGTGAATACGGTGGACCGACAGGACCCGGTGAGCGAGCCTAACGAACCAACTAGAACGTAACGGTAGACGAAGGTGGACCGAGAGGACCCGAAGTCAATCGATTACGCAAATTCATGTGAGATCGACAGAAGAACATGATGAGTGTAGCCCGGTATAACTAAACATCACTAGAGTGTTTTAAGCGTAATCCGGGAACTGTTAAGTGTCATAGTTCTCTCCATAATAGTATCAATCAAACCTTTCTTCCTTTACCTTGAAAATCATATAAAAAGAGTAGCGTAGTTTGTCATTTACTTTAAGTCACTTGTTTGTGGGTGACTAACCTTCAAATCAAACACTTCTTACCGGTTACTTTGACTTTAAATTAATCGTCTACCTAAATAATCTCAAGACTGTCCCTGTGGGTTCGACAACCCGAGCTTAATACTCATCTTTATTACTTCGACCGTGCCCTTGCGTATACACGTAAGAAATCGTGTCATGTTTTTGGCGCCGTTGCCGGTGATTAAATTAATCGTTATGTGTTCGTATTGTGTTGGTTTGTGGTTGTGTAGTTTATGCATTTTGTTAGCACTTTTACTTTATTGAGTTCCCTACCCAAAACATGTGCTTAATCAAGGTTGCCAAAAGCATATAGAGTGTAGGAAAATATGAAAATAAGATAAGAATTCAAAATTCAAAAAAAAAAAAAAAAAAAAAAATTGAAAACATTTTAGAAAGAGCAATCAAAGAGAGTGAATGTGGAGAGGGCTTAATGATAGAATTCCTTAGGAGTATGAAAATCTGAGGTGAGGTAGACGCGATAATCTGGAGTAGGAAGACTTAGAGGGCTAATTCACATTAGAAATGCGAGTAGCTGACTCTCAAACTGGTTATCCTACTAGCGCTACACCACCCTCACTTAGGTAGTCGTCAACCCTCCTCGTAGTGGCAACGGAACAGCTGTGCGAGTGATATTTATGGGGGCCTCACATCCCGTCTCCATCTCCTAGGTCCACTAGTTACCGCTATTGATCCGTTTACCCCTGTTATTCACAACCTCTAGCCTAGGAAGCCTTTCATTGTGACTTTCATCACTAGTTAGAATGGTCATTTCCTATGCGTCTTGATAGTGGGAGTCGAGTTAGGGAGGTTTGATGAGGGTGTGCGGAATTGATACATCTTACGTGGATTCTCTTACATGTCGTCTTTTGAGGGAATGTGAGGGTGAGTTAGAGACGGCAGCACACTTAGGTGTGGCGGTGAGTCGTGTCCTTACACCACGATCACAGCCGTAGTGCGTGATATTTTTCCGCACGTCATGGGGTGGGGGTTGATTGAGCTTATAGGAGGTCGTGCTTTGATTTTCATTTATATTCTCTATATCTTAGGTGATGAGGAGGATTGGTTCGAAAAGCACGTTACATATTAACTACCGGGTTTTGATATGCTTTACATTGAGTGTGGGGGTGTCGACACAGATTTGATTATATCACTAATTTGACACATTCCACCCCCCACATTATCTGCTTTGATATTGGATCTCCTCGGATTTTACTATCATTATTGTTGGCTCCATGGAATTTGTTAAGAGGAAATGAGAAAAAAAAGAGAAAAATAGAAATTGAAAGTGAAAGGAAATAAAGGAGCAAGCTTGAAATTAAAGACGGGGGAGATTAGCTATTGTTCGAGATCACTTCTTCACGTTTGTGGCCGCGAGAACGGCATTGCACCATGATTGAGGGAATGAGGGCCGGCGTAGTGAGATTCGGTGGGGTTCCTTGGATTTTGTTGAGGGAGTGTGAGAATCGGGTTTTTGTGAGTTATATCATGACGTCTAGGACTATGCTTCTAAATATCCTATCCTACCCATCCTAACCGTCAGCAGTGTGAACCCGTGGATAAATAGCTCGGATGGTAAGTGCTAGGGATATGTTTGACGAGTGTGCGAAAGCAATGTCTTAAGTTTTCGTGCTCGTTCTGTCTAACGAAACTGGCCGCAAGTTCGACCGATCACCAAAGTTACAGAATTTCCGAGGGAATATGAGAGCCTTATGACTTGCCAGTTTACTTTTTGAGATTGCCCGATCTCTAACTAAAAGGAAAAAAAATATTTGTGTTGTTTCAATTTTTACATTGTGTTATAATCGAGTTGCATTGTTTATAGACATGTAGATTGCATTGGGTGTGTGTGTTGTGTGTGTCACATGGCTAGTGTAGTTCTATGCAATTTTGTGGATTAAAACGTAGTGTGAGGATTGATTTTGCTCGGGACGCGCAAAAGGGTAGTGTGGGGGAATTTGATAACTCTTTATTAGAGTTATATTTCTTGCATATTTAATATCGTTTTGCGTGATTCCGGGGTTGAAATATGAGTTTTACACTATGAATGTTGAGAAAACGTAGAAAGTTGAGTTTTTAGCACTTTATTGTTAATCCGGGCGTTTCGATGAATATGTTGATGTTATTTGTCAAATATAATCGCTTGGTATGGTTGTTCATATTGTCTAGACAGGAACGGATGCTAAACGATGAATAGGAGGCATGAAACGAACTTCGGAAACAAAGCAAATTCAAGAGGAAACAAGAGAAGCAAAGTCGGAGGAGCAAAAGTGACCAATCTCCACTATTTTGATAGTATCTTGAGTTCTACAATACATTTTGGAGTGATACCAGTGGAAAATAAAAGTAGGCTCTAAGATCTTTCCAGCGATAGGTCACATAACTAAAACGGAGATCGAGCGAGAAAGTAATTGTTCTTCGAAGAGGATGAAAATCTGAGTTCATCTCCAGGGGTGTTCGTGCGAACACTTTTGTGTTTGTGCGAACAAAAACACTTAGAAAAATTTTCAGCTGGCCAAAAAGGGTGGAAAAAGGGACTGCGAAATTGTGGGAATAAAAAAAGTGTTCTTGCGAATAGAGAACAAAATGTTATTCGTGCGAACACACGAGTGTTTGTGCGAACAAAGGATCTGATCGCAATTTTTGGGGCTGTTTCGCGAGTTTTTGAAGTTGGAGCATGGTAGACTTATTCCAACCTAGAAGGCCGTGCAAGAGATGATTGTTACGCATCTTGGGAGCAAGAAAAAAGGGGAGACGACGATTGAAGGCGGAGATCATCAATTCTTGAAGATTACTCGTTTGATTTCTCTTCTTTCCCCCTTATTGATTGATTATGGAGACTTATGTATTGCTAAACAATTATATGTCTAGCTAAACAATTTAAGCTAGAAAATTGATGAAGAACTAGGGTTTGTTTAGCTTTTTCCGGATTGATGACTTGATTCACGTTTTGAAAACTTAATTCTAGTTGATGTTCTTGTTAGCTTTCTTGTTCTTGTGCTTTAAACTTTAGTATGCTTGGCCTGATCACCCGTAGTATGCTAGTTGTTGATATAGTTGCACGATAGTGAGTTATTAGAGACGTGTTAGAGAACATAGGAAGTATTCTTGTAGTTTTCTGAGACCGAGAGGAGAAGAGAGCTTGAATAATCGTGTGTGGGTTGTTTAGGTTTGTATCGGTAGGACTTAGTGAAACGGTGGACCGACTGGACCCGGTGAGCGAGCCTAATGAACCAACAAGAACTTAACGGTAGACGAAGGTGGACCGAGAGGACCCTAAGTCAATCGATTACGCAAATTCATGTGAGATCGACAGAAGAACATGATGAGTGTAGCCCGGTATAACTAAACATCACTAGAGTGTTTTAAGCGTAATCCGGAAACTGCTAAGTGCCCTAGGGATCATCAATCGCCTAGTTCTCTCCATAATCGTATCAATCAAACCTTTCTTCATTTACTTTGAAAATCATATAAAAAGAGTAGTGTAGTTTGTCATTTACTTTAAGTCACTTGTTTTTGGGTGACGAACCTTCAAATCAAACACTTCTTACCGGTTACTTTGACTTTAAATTAATCTTCTACCTAAATAATCTCAAGACTGTCCCTGTGGATTCGACAACCTGATTTTAATACTCATCTTTATTACTTCGACCGTGCACTTGCGTATAAACGTAAGAAATCGTGTCAAGTTTTTGGCGCCGTTGCCGGGGACAGGGGTTTATTTGCTAATTAGAAATTAGTTTAGAGAGTTTTTATTTTATTTTATTGTTATTATCTATTCTTGTTACCTCACGGTATTTTTTTTGGAGATCTTTGGTGTGCAGGTATTTTGATAAGCATGGGGGATAATAAAGAAGGATGTTTTGTTTGTCTAGCAGAATTGATTGATCGTAAGGAAGGATTCTACCCTGAAGGAGATATTGCGGCATATTATGCCAACAAACGCATGATGTATGAACGCCAATATTTGCTTGGGAATTTGTTTGGAGCACTGCATAAAGGAATCGAAGAATTGAAACTGAGGGCAATGAGAATGGAGCTGGACGTGGCAGAAGTTGAAGCAAGACTTGAAGAATTTTATATGAGTGTCAATATCCGTTCTAATGAAGAATATGATCCAACCTTCTCAAAACCCGATGAGAATGATGATGAGCCATTGAATATCCCATGTTGTCCAAACATCGATTCATTGCTTGACTCAAGTATGAGGGAGAAGCATGATGCGATTTTCGGTGAGCTTGAAAGTCTTCTTCATGGAATCAATATTGATGAGCTTGACTGTCCGATTGAAAATTTCATATGTGATCTTCATGAAGATGAACAAGACGTCAAGATTGACTTTGTAGATGATTCGATTTCTTTATGCGAAGGAGACGAAGAAATTCAATCATGCATAGTTCATGAGTTGTTGCTTGAAACGTCAATGGAGATATTGCAAATTGAAAAGGAGATCAAAGATGAAATCAACCTCGTCTCACGACATGGTAGACTTGAGCTTATTATTGAAATCATTTGGATGTGAGTTCTCATGAATTGGAAGAAGAAGAGAAAAGTTCCGGAGAATTTTCACCTTTGCCACACTCGTTCATCGTTGGTGCAGTTCGGGGTACTCGCGAGAAATTATTTGAGCTCTCTCGTGCGACGGATGAAAGAACAAAGATGGTGGAAGAAGAAAAAATGGCGAGAAAAATTCTTCCCGGGCACCAAGGGTGATAAGTGATGATTTAACTAAGTTTTGGAACGTCATTTAAGACCCCTTCTATTATTTTTGAGCATCAGGGGAGTTTCTGGAGTTACTGTTACGGTCAAGAAGCAAAGAAAAATGCATAAGTTACTGTTTATTGGCGTTTGGGGAGGTTGCTGAAGTTTAAAGAAGTTCAGGAATTGTCACTTGGCTCCCCTCTGTGTTGGGACAATCACAATGTTGCAGGACCCCTGCAGATTTCTATAAACACAGAACTGATAGACGATTCAAAAGTCAAAACCCAGCATCGCCACCGTCATCCTCTCCTCCAATAAGCCAGCCACCACCAGTCGAACCTACATCTCCGACCACCACTCATCACCACCCTCCTCTAAAACAACCTAGACAGCCACCCAAACCGGTGTCAACAGCAGACCCACAGAAATAGTAAACCCAGCTTCAATTCCTCCAATCACCCCCTCTCTCTTTGCTCCAATCGCCGAATTGAACCACCCTCTGTGCAATCTGATACGTGAAACCTCTCTAATCCGATCAAACCGTCGCCGCGACCCTCTGTCCATCACTACGGCCAGTGTCGTATCAATCCCAACACCATGGCCCCTGAATCGCCCTCTCTGAGACTGAGAATCACCACCGTTCTCCCTAATCCAAATCAACACCCCTACTTTCAACCCTCACAGCCCTGATTCAGTCGAACAGAGAACCCACGAAGTCCTCGGTCCGAACCCAGATCGAACCCATCTTCTCTGACCACCATTACCGCTGACTTCTAACCCTCTGCCCCGTCGCTGCATTTCCGAACTCCTAAACCACCGCCTCTCCCTGGTTCTCTGATCAATTGAAACCCAATCACAACCCAGCAGCCTCCTCTGTTCAATGATTGCAGCAGCCAAAAACAAATTCAACAATTTGTTGCTGACTTAAAAACTGGGAGGGACCGATCTGGATTGTTGCGATTTTTTTTTAGTGACAGTGAAGTACCAATGTGTGATGGGCTGTTTATGTTGTTTGATTGGTGCTGAAGATGAGAAGAGAACGTGTGGGTGCAATTGAGTTATTGACACCAAAAGGACCGAACAAAGAAGAGAACTATGCAGAAAATTGATCTGGTTTATAAAGGTTGTGCAATTGATACTGTTTGTCCAAGTCTGGAAAAGGGAAAGAATTGGCGAAGACATCCACCCCGGTGTGTTAGTTTGCACTCGACCATTACGCGAGCTCACATCACGAGCTCGGGGATTCTTCGTTCCTTTTTCGTCAACAACAACGGACCAATCGACCCGGTGTGTTCCACACATTCAACCGCAATGGGAGTGAGCATTGGTGCGCACAATGTTTACTTGGGGATTGTTATTGCCATATCAGTCA
Organism: Linanthus parryae; assembly: GCA_023055425.1. Classification (NCBI taxonomy): domain Eukaryota; kingdom Viridiplantae; phylum Streptophyta; class Magnoliopsida; order Ericales; family Polemoniaceae; genus Linanthus; species Linanthus parryae. The sequence goes on along the minus strand of JALGPY010000001.1, from coordinate 62,726,630 downwards.
GCACCTATCGAATTTTGTCCCCGACCTTTTGTCGGTTGTGAGTACTCTTTTCTCTCTCTCTCTCTTTCTCTCTCTCACTCTCTTTACTTAACGTTTATGCACATTGTACTTGATCTAGGATTTTTTCTTTTTGATCACTTTGTCACGGTGCTTAGTCGCCACTGAGATTAGCTGTTAGAATCTTGGGGAATACTTGAGTACTTGCTTAATTTCGGTACACACAACTTGTCACGTGCACGTGGTTCGTTTTAGCTCTAAATTTGTTGAACTGCCTTCTTGTGCCGTGACTTTGACTCTGAGTAGGTTCACCGCCCCTCACATTTGAATGCTGAGTCTTCTTGGTTGATCTCTAAGTTCGTTGAGGACAACGAAGCGCTCAAGTGTGGGGGGATTTTTAGCTATTTGCTAGCCATGTCCGTGTCTGCATCGCCAGTTACATGTAGATTAGATTGTCGTATTGTGAGTCATTGTATTACTTGTAGTCCGAGTCGTTTTTTTTTAATATATTGTTGTAGTGTGCTTAAATTTAGAGTAGTTATTGTTTAGGTTGCACGTTTACATTATTGAGTCCCCCCCCCCCTACCCAATTGTCTTGTGGTTATTCGAGTTGGCCAAAAGCATATAGAGTTTAGGAAAATATTAAAAAATAAAAAAATGAAAAAAAATTAGAAAAATCATAAAAAATGAAAAATTTGAGAAAATTGGGCAACTTACTACCTAGAAAACCAAAGAGAATCCAGTGAAATAGCTCATGAGAGTAGGAAGCACCGTAGTAGGGATACTTTAATTTTAGTATCTTGTGCGCGAGTCTCACGACAGGATGTCCCAGGTATTCAGGAATGGTGAAAGTAGATAACGGGCATACTTTTCACTTCTTTAGTGTCCTAGGAGGATTGAGTCTCTAGTTGGTTGAATAATCTGTTTCCCGTGGAAACTTGTGGACTCTTGGAATCTGGGGTGGACCTTCATGTAGAGTCGGTTTCATGTGGTACGAGTCTTCAGCCTAAGCGAAGTCGGGGAGCGTAAACCACCATCCCTTAAGGTGGTTCCAAGAGAAAATTCTAAAAAGCCCACACTCTTAAGCTCTAATGCACGGTTGTAAAAACAGAGGAGGAAAGAAAATATAAATGAAAAATCTGAAGAACAAAATGTGTGCTTCAAGGAGAAACAACCTAATGTGCTTTCATTTGCGCAGAAAATTTGGATTCAATCCAATGTAGAGCTTAAGAGGGAAACTAAAGTCAAGCCGTATTACACAGGAGTTGTGTCTCCCAGCAATGGGAAAATTTGCATTCAAATCAATAACGACTAAGAGGGTCTGAAAACCTCAAATGACTTGGCGAAGAAAGACCACTTAGTGACTTAAAATGCCTAGACCCTCCGAGTCAAAAGACGTGTCGTATCTTGTTTGGTTCGGTGGATGTTTGGGGACGCCTTAGTGAGTTTGCGCATAGGATCATCATATATCATTTCTTGCTACGTGTTGTGAAATTTCAAAGTGAGCTTGTGAGGATTTGATGATTTCGGTTTATGACAAAGAGGTTGCCCAATCTCAAAAAAAAGAAAAAAATTTGTTGGTTATTTCATTGCATTGTGTATAATTGAGTTGCATTATAGTTAGTTCATGTAGTTGCATACTCATGCGTCGTGTTGAGTCGCTTGCGCCTTGAGTCGGCTAGTAAATAGTGGTTTTACTCGGGACGAGCAAAAGGTAAGTGTGTGGGGGTATTTGATAACTCTCTGTAAGGAGCTATTATTTGACTTACTTTTTGCTTGTGTTAGGCTTATTTCACATGATTTATATGTTATATCTTCACTAATATGTGAAATTGACGACTTATAAGCCTAAGAGTGAAAAGTTGTGCTTCTAGCTTATTTGTGCATGTTTTCTCTCATATTTTGCGATGATAATTGCACGGTTTGTTTAGTGTTGTGTATCTCAGGTAAAATAGGTGAAATGGAGCTTATGAGAGTCTTTGGTACGCTTGGATTAGAGCTAGGTGAAGAGGAGAAAAGAAGACGCAAAAACGAAGCAAAGTTGGAAAAGTCACACAAGACCAGCCTGCACTATTTTTTATTCTCAGGAACATCTACAAATAATTTCGGATCAAGGCCTGCGCCATTTGAAAGTAGACATCCATAGCTTTCCAATGATATATGGTAGGCTTGAAGACGAGTCCGGATGAGAGAGTAATGGCCTGCGCAAGATCAGAAAATAATTCTGGCCGAGAATTACAGAGTAGAGGGGCTTAAGTGCAAATTTCGGCAAAATAACTTAGGTATTCGTGACCAGGCAGTGAGTAACGACTCTCAGACCTAAAACACAAGGGGGAGGCTGCTGGAGAAGATCGAGGAAGGCTAGGGGAGACGAGGGGCATGGAGAACGACGACGGAATCGCCGGAACGCGAATTTCGTCACGAGTTTGACTATCCCTCTTATCTTTTCTATCGTTTCTCAATACTATGAACTTGTTAGCTTCTATTTTCAGATTATTTGAGTAGTTTTATTTTCTAGGCTCTATGGAGAGCCTAAGGCTTTGTTAGACAAATTTTCCGGATATGTTGATTGATTCATGCTTCTGGATTCATGTGATGGATTGATTTTATCTCATTTGATGAGTTATTGAGCTTGCACTATTGATACGTGCTTGGTAGGATATGAATGATCACATGAGATGTTTTAATACATATTGTGTTATCTTAGCTTAAATTAATAATGAATTTTCATCTTCTAGTAATCTTGTGCTTTATCTTCTGTTAACCTAGCGTCATGAACTAGGGTAACTACTTGGTGAAAGATCGATGGACTGATAGGTGAAGATTAATTATCTTATGAATCTAGGATTGCTAGCAACCCCGTATCATGATGGACCGAAAGGCAAAATGTTAGGGTTTGGATCAAAACGTACGATTAATCTTAATGCTTGTTAGGTGATATAGTTTATGGATCGACAGATGACGACTATTGAACTTAGCATAGACTTACATGAGATCGATAGAAGATTGTAAGTAGTTAAACTTGATCAAGAGCATATTCAATATTACATGTTTTAAAGCAATATCTAGAATTGTCTACTGCCCTAGGTGATCCATAGATTGCCTAGTCCTTCTCCTTATTTAATCAAACCTTGTTTAATTATAAAAAACAAAAATATTGTATTTTAGTTAATATAATACAGTCACTTGATTGGGGGTGGCAACTTCTCAAATCAACAAATTTCTTACTGTTATTTCAATTACACTCTTTAGATTTAATCTCTAATTAACAATAAAACTACTATCTGTCCTCGTGGGATCGATAACTCGGGGTCGAAATACCACCCCTATATTACTTGACCGTGCACTTGCGCATACGCGTTAAGAAATCGTGTCAACAACTCAGAATAGAACTTCCATTTTCCTTTAACAGTTTGAACTATCCCAATACTTTTAAAAGATGCCTCATCCACTATTCCAAAGCCATTTGATATTTTCTCCTCATCCTCCAAGGGTACTCAATGCTTGAAAAACAAGGGCAATACATTTGCATAGGGCAGAGAATGGTTCCTAGTCATTGTACCACAGTACACCATATGCTCCATAACAACAGTAGGCAAGTCAATCTCAAACTCTTGACAAATCAAGTACATCAATACTAAATCCCTGTCTGTCACCAGCTCTTTGGAATGCTCCCTGGAGCTACACATCTCATGATAATGGAAAACAGAATTTTGGCTTCACAGTTAAACACATAATGTGTTAACTATTTGGATCCAGTAGGGGTTCCATCCAAGAAAACAAAGACTTAGCTAACTCCACACATTCCCTCCTATTTGGATGCTCATTAACCTTGTATTTCCTAGGAAATCCCAAAAGTTTGGCAAACACCATATGGTCTAACTTCATGTCAATCCCTGGAACCGTATATGTCAAGATAAAATAATCACTATCATCCAATTCTTGAATCAAATTCAAATAGAAAAGTCTAGTTAACCTAGGATATGCCTCAGAAGATGGATTTAACAACTTTCCAACAGAAGACTCTCTTAACTTCCTAATGTAGTTTATGTCCAATTTATCCAATAACTCAGTACTTATAAGACTACAGTAGGAAATTTTTGATGATACATACCCATCCATCCACACAGCTTTAACTTCAGAATTGATAAACCAAGACTCAAGTAAAAGATGCTTACTAAAACCAGTAGCTTTCTTGGTTTTTACTGCACTGTGCTTAACCCTCTTCTTCTCAGATGGTGGATCAGTCTTCTTATCATCTGGCTTATTTTTCTCTTGATATGGAACATCCTTCTTCTCACCTTTCTCTTCAGCAATCTCCTTTTTCTTCTTCTTACTAGATTGCTCTCCTTGATCTTTTCCTCCCTGCTCCTTATTTTTCACCACTTCCTCAGTTGCTGTCTCAGATTTAGACCCTGCTTCTGGCTCTTCTTGAACTTCTTTCCCCTTTCTGATCTTCTTTGAATGTGGAGAAGTTTCATGAACACTTTCTGTCTCCTCATAATCTGATCCATGAATGTTGATCTTCCTATTTTTCTTCCTCTTTATCCTCTTCCCTGAACTCTAACCTTGCTGCTTGATCCTCTCTGATTTTCGCTCCATTGGGTTTAGGGTTCAAAGGGTTTTAGAAAGAAATTGAGAGAGAGATGGAGACGGAGAGAAAGAGGTGAAGAATGAGAGAAATAATCCCCGATGTTGGCTTAATTAGGTAGAAGAGTTTGATTGAAAGTAGGATTGCATGCAAATCAGATTTAAAAGATTTCAAAAAGATATTTTGGGACATTTTGTCAAAATATTTGAAGGTATGAAATATTTTGTAATTATCCAAAAGATACTAAAAAATATTCCATGATTTAATTATTAACTAAATACACATCATATTAATCAAAGCTAGTGAAACAGTGGTTCAAAGCTTTGAGAAATCTCAAGGCTGCCAGAAAACTTCAAAGATTTGAAGCATACTTTCAAGGCTTATGAAAGTATGATCTCAAGGCTTTGAGATTTTCACACACAATACACATAAGAACTAATACTCCCCCTAAACCAGTGCATCCTTGTTTAACATACCCAATTCAAGCCTTAGGGATGAAAACATTTCATGTGGAAAAGGTTTAGTGAAAATATCAGCTATCTGCATAGTATTTGAAATAAAAGGTAGAGATACATCACCTTTCTCTGTATGATCTCTAATAAAATGATGTCTCACATCTATGTGCTTAGTCCTAGAATGCTGCACAAAATTCTTTGATATTGGAAAGGCACTGGTATTGTCACAGTTTATAGGCACATTTCTGAATTCATATCCAAGATCACTTAGCTGTTGAGCAGTCCACAACACTTGTGAGCAACATGCACCAGCTGCATTGTACTTAGCTTCTGCAGTTGATAAGGCCACAGAGTTCTGCTTCTTTGAATGCCAATTGATCAATGATGAACCAAGAAATTGACAGCATCCATAATTACTCTTTATATCCACCTTATAACATGCAAAGTTTGCATCTGTATAGCCACTCAACATAAAATTAGTTCTTCTTGGATACAAAAGCCCCAAGCCTGTGGTTCCATTCAAATACCTGAAAATCCTCTTAAGAGCAATTAAATGACTCTCATTAGGGTCTGCTTGAAACCTTGCACACATACATACATTAAACATAATATCAGGTCTACTAGCAGTTAAATATAAAAGTGAACCAATCATACCTCTGTATTCCTTTTGATTTACACTCTTACCATTTGTATCATTATCTAAGGATAAAGATGAAACCATAGGGGTCTTTGCTACATTGGACTGTGACATGTTATACTTGTTAACAAATCCTTGGTATATTTACCTTGATGCAAAAATATTTCTTTCTTCATTTGATGAACATGAATTCCCAGAAAGAAATTAAGTTCTCCCATTAAGCTCATTTCAAACTCCCTGCACATTAGACTTGGGAACTTTTTTTGTTAGAGAATCATTAGTAGCACCAAAAAGTATATCATCAACATCAATTTGTACTACTAACAAGTACTTTTCATGATTCTTTATAAAAAGAATTTTTTCAACCAGCCCTCTCTTGAAACCATTGTCAAGTAAAAACTTTGAGAGTCTATCATACCAAGCCCATGGAGCTTGCTTAAGCCCATATAGAGATTTGTCTAATTTGTAAACATGATTAGGCAAATTTTCCTCTTCAAAACCAGGTGGTTGAGCAACATATACTTCTTCTTGTAAATAAACATTTAAGAAAGCACATTTAACATCCATTTGGAAAATCTTTATATGTTTATGGGATGAAAATGCAAGAAGTGTTCTGATAGCTTCTGACCTTGCAACAGGAGCAAATTTCTCCTCATTATCAATTCCTTCCTCTTGATTATACCCCTGTGCCACAAGTCTGGCTTTGTTTCTCACAACCTTAACATTTTCATCAAGTTTGTTCCTGAACAACCATCTGGTTCCAATACTAGACAGTGTCTTTGGTCTTGGAACCAAGTTCCAAACCTTGTTCCTTTCAAACTCATTCATCTCATTCTGCATTGCAATGATCCAATATGCATCTTATAGTGCCTCCTTTGCTTTTTTACTGCTCAATAAGTGATACAAAGGCACTGAAGGCACACATATTTCTTAGCTGTCCTCTTGTTTGTGTTTCAGTGGTTGGATCTGAGATGATGTTGTCTACATGATGATCAGATAGGTATTTGAACTTCTTCCTTGGTGTCCAGGTGTATGGTCCTTCAAGGCTTTGAGAACTTCAAACAGTAGTAGGAGCAGCTTGAGTTCTGTCAGTCTCAGTTTCTAGGTTTTGATATTTTGGCTCAGCAGGAGGTTCAAGGCCTTCAGATTCTTCGGGCTGATCCTTCAACGTAGTTTTGCTTCTTTTCTCTTTTTCATAATCATCATCTGCCTCACACTTATTCAAGTTGAGATCTGCAAAACTTTCACTCAAAGAATCATTAGTACTTTCATCAAAGATAACATGAATGCTCTCTTCGACAACCTTAGTACTCTAATTGAAAACTCTATATGCTTTGCTAGTTTGAGAATAACCAAGAAATACACATTCATCACTTCTAGCATCAAACTTTCCAAGATTATCCTTGCCATTATTATGCACAAAACAAGTACAGCCAAAACGCTTAAAATAAGAAACACTTGGCTTTCTACTTTTGAAAAGTTCATAAGGAGTTTTCTTCAAAATAGGCCTGATCAAACATCTATTGAGAACATAATTGGCAGTGTTAACAGCTTCTGCCCACAAATACTTTGGCAAATTACTTTCAAGTAGCATGATTCTAGACATATCTTCAAGTGTCCTATTTTCTCTTTCAACTACTCCATTCTGTTGAGGAGTTATAGGTGCAGAAAAGTTGTGTGAGATGCCATGCTTTGCACAAAATAAATTAAAATCAAGCTAATCAAAATCTCTATCATGATCACTTGTAATTGATGCAAAAGGTAAGTTTTTCAAAGTTTGAAGCTCCTTACAAATATTTGAGAATTCATATAATTCTTCAGACTTGTCTCTAATGAACATAACCCATGTAAATCTAGAGTAATCATCTGCTACAACAAGCATATATATCTTACCTTTGGGTGTCTGAACCCTCATAGTACCACATAAATTCCATATGCATCAATTCTAAGGGTCTGGAGGTACTTACAAAGTTCTTTGGCTTGAATGAACTCTAGGTCTGTTTACCTTGGGTACATGCTTTGCAAATCTCATCATCTTTGAATTTTAGAATTGGTAATCCCCTTACCAAGTGTTTTGAGATGAGTTTGTTCATTGTATGCATGCTGATATGCCCAAGCTTTCTATGCCAATGCTTTGAGTCTTCCTTCAAAGCTTTGAGACACTTCAGACTTTCACCAACAACTTTGTTAGTACTGAAAGCATAAAATTATGTGACCTAGGAGCAGTGAGTATGCAATTGCCAGATTTCTCATCTTGCACCACACATTTCTCCTTGTCAAAAACTACTTATTACCCATATCACATAACTGAGATATACTAAGCAAATTATACTTTACACCATCAACCAAATAAACATCTGATATTGAACTTGTAGAATCATTACCAATAATACTTATACCAATTATGTTGCACCTAGCTTTGTCACCAAGTGTAACTGTTCCTCATGATTGCTCTTTAAGCTCAGTGAATAAATATTTCTTTCCACTCATGTTCCTGGAACAACCAATATCCAAAATCCCCTTTTTATCCTTCAAAGCTTTTGTGACATCCTGCAAAATTGAATCAATGCGTTAAGAGGCTATTGGACCAAGTGTAGAATTTGGATTCATACTCAGAATCAACCATGTTAGGTGGTCTGATTCCTTTTGGAACCCAAATATGTCTCACTTTTCCCTTAAGCTGATAATGATAGGTATTCCTCAAAATGTGAGGTTCTGGCCTTCTAAAGGGGCAAGTTAACTTCACATGTCCAATTTTACTACAGTAATGACACTTTGGAGAATGTCTGCTTCCCGATTTTACAAATGTGGTTTGGTTTCTTTTTGTAAAATTTGGATTATAACCAATTACACTTTTGTAAACAGAATGCATAATTCCTCCAAGTATGAGATTCATTTTATGATCTGAGGTAGCAAAGGTTGATAAAATTTTCTTGGATTCTTGAAGCTTCTGAGTCAATGAAGTTTTCCGTTGTTCTAAATCATCTTAATGATTCTTTAGATCAACATATTTATCAGTTAAAAGAGAGTTTTGATCAACAAACAGAGTTTTGAATCTACTTTCCAAAGATTTGAATTCACTATCAAGTTTTGACTTAGTTGCTTCAAGACATTTGTTTTGAAAAATAAATCTAAATTTTCCTTTGCTTGCTCAAGAACCTTCACCTTCAAAGAACTCAGTTCTGTAACTTTCCTCATTCAAAAACATACTTTTAAGAATTTCGGGTAAAGCATATCCTCAATATGCTTGTCTGAGCCTATTTCTTCATTAAGCTCAGTCATTAAGTAGAGATTTGCTTGATCTTCATCAGATTTTGAGTCTGTTGAAGAATCTGAATCACTCCATGAAGCAACCATTGCTTTCTTCTTCATGTTATCATTTTCCTTTTTGGAAAAATGCCTGATTTTCTTCTTTTGAGGGAAATCTCTCACCAAGTGATATGCATCTCCACATTCATAGCAATTCATAACTTTAATTTTATATGACGGTGAAGAAGATTTACCTTTTGATCCTTACTACTTGAGTATCTGAATTTTTCCTTGTTTCAAAATCTCTTTTCTTCTTCAGGATTCTGGCCAAGGCTTTGGATATTAAGGCTAAAGCTTCTTCATCATCATCATCATCCTGTTCAAGTCTTTGATATTTCTCATTGTCTTTTTCCTTGAGTGTTAGGTTCTTGATGTTGTCGCTCATGTCACTAACCTCTTCCTTCATTGAAATCTCATGAGTGAGCAATTTTCCTTGTAGATCATTTAGCTCCAAGATACTCAAGTCCCGAGCTTCCTCAATTGCAGTTTTATTATTCCCACTTGTCTTTTGGTAAGCTTCTAAGTATCTTTCTGACTTTATCTTCATTTGAACTAGCTTTTCCCAAAGATTCCAAGTTGTTCACTATGTCAGTAAACCTCTTGAACATGTCCTTGATGGATTCATCAGAATTCATCTTAAACAGTTCATACTGTCTCAGAAGACTATTGATTTTAGTCTGCTTGACTTGCTAGTTCCTTCATAAGTGACAGTCAGCTTATCCCATATCTCTTTTGCACTCTTGCAGTTAGATATTCTGTTGAAATCATCTGCACTAAGAGCACAATATAATAAGTTCAAAACTTTGTAATTCTTTGATACATTTTCAAGTTCAGTAGTTGTGAGATCTTCTTCTGATTTAACAGTCCTGACTCCAAAAGAGGTAGTGTAGAACAAGTTGGGACCATTAACAACGATGGACCATAGTTCCATGTACTGATCTATGATGAACATTTTCATCAGTGCCTTCCAATGCACAGAGTTATCACCACTGAACAGTGGAGGTCTATTGTCTGCTCTTCCCTGTGAGAATCCTCCATCACCTACACTACTCATTGTCACAAGATTGTTAGATATTTAAACAGTGACCCAATCTCTGATACCAATTGAAAGTTTGTTATGCAAGAAGAATAACAGGATCTAATAATCAAGAAGGGGGGTTTGAATAGAGTATGAAAACTTTTGCTCAAAACCAGTCTTTCAAAACTTTAAGTAGTTGTGCAGTTGATATCTCAAAGCTTTGGAAATGATTTGAGATACTAGAGATATAACTGCATCTCATAGAAACTTCAAAGCTCTGAGATTGGAAATCCTCCAAAGATTTGGAGCTTCCTGTTCTTTACTGGAATGAAAAGTAATTAAAATAAATAACAAGGACACATGAATTTTTACAGAGTTCAGTCACAATTGGACCTAGTCTCTGCCTGAGGATCTAATCTCTCCAGGATTTCAACACAACTTCTTATTAATCACCCAGATTTTGCCCTAGATCTCAAGCCTAAGTGAGCTACCTTACACTTATACAGCATGTGGTTCCCAACCTATCTAGTTACCAGCTACAACCTGTTGAAACAATAAGAACCTCTTGTTGTTCACTTGAACAACTAAACTACTAAGTTTTGTGAGGTTTTAGAAACATAGAATGAATAATACAATTCTTTTTTTTTTTTGATAAATTCTACTTTATTGAAAGCCAAAAGGGAACATGCTTACAAAATAGGAGAGGCACCCTCTTCCCACAATACATTCCTACACTCATCTCTAATATGGTAAACATCCAAATTACCAGATCACTTCCCTATCCTTGCCCAGTTAGCTACAAAATGAGCACTTCTATTTGTATTTCTACTACAATGATTTATCTTCCAATTAGGATTCTTCACCATCAATTTATAGAATGTTGCAGCTCTGTTTTTACACCTCCATCCTGCTGAGCCTCCATCTATAATAGCATTGACTAACCTTAAACATTCCATCTCTCTTATCATATTTTGCCAATCTCTTTGCACAATTATTTGCAGAGCCATCTCCAAACCAGAGAGGTTAGCTTCTTCTATTGAGCTTGCAGAACACCACATGGTATCAATACTAACCACATCCTTCTTCCAATCTCTTACAATAATACAATTCAGTACAAGTAGAAGAACTCAGAATAGATAAGCTGATGAAGCTTGGAAGAGCTCTTCTGATCTGATGAATGATCTTCTCCTGTTGCAGTGTTGATTGGCTTGATTGTTTGAAGAGTTCTGTAACTTGATCTCTCTTTTTTTAACTCTCTTCAAAACCCACATTGATCAGCCTCTCTCTATGTATGTCTTATTTGAAATTCAAATTCAAATCTTATACCAACAGTCTGCAACAACTCTGAGAGATTTTAGGAACTGATCTCCTATAAATCCTCTCCCCAGATATGCTTCTTTCAACAGCTATGCTAGGATAGCTATCTGATTTGTTTATGAACGTTGGGACGGCAAACAAACCTGCACACAGTCAGCAACAAAGATCAAACAACATCTAGACAAAATAGCAACAAGATCTGATCTGTCACAGACAGACAGTTCCTGAGAAACTGGGCTAATTTTGCCTCGGGTTAAATTCAGTTTCTGTATACAACTGAGTAATTGTAACTATGAATCAATAAAATAAGTAATAAGGATTTATAATAACTCAATACTCAGTTTTGAATCCAACTGATTCAACCTGCATAAACATATTTAGTTAGATAAACTTAGCAGTATATTGTCATCAGAAAATCTCAAAGCTTTGGAGCTTTGACTGCTAGTTCACACATGTGATATTGATGCTTAATCTTGCAATCTGTGTTTATACCAACCAAAACAAGACTCAATAATATTTTCAAAATTCATTAGTGAATGTTAAACTCAATCTTCAATCCAAATAAATAAGCCTGCAGACGCAGAAACATATAAGCACAATATAAGCATATGAACACTACAATATCTCAAAGCTTTGAAGCTTTGATACTTAGTGTTGTTTCTCAACTTCTGATTTGGCTTTCATCATCAAGGAACCAAATCTCCCCCTAATTTTATGAACTCATTCAATCATCAAGAGCTTTTGTTCTATCAACTTTGATGAACCGTTTCCTCTGGTGTAGACGCGTCCTCGCTAGGGATGAAAATGGTCCGGTTCGGTCCGGTTTTGGCACCCATCCAAACCAAACCGCATGTAACGCTTCGGGCAAAACCCAAACCTAATATGAACCGTTCGTGGCTCCAAACCAAACCGTAAGGACCATTTGGTTCGATTTTAAACAGCGGTTTTTAGAAATATATTATTTCATTTGAAATTTAGTAATAATTCATTCAAAAATTAAATATTTTCCAAAATTTTAATGTCAAGCAATTTTAAAATAAAGTAACAAACATTGCATCATTTCCAGTACCTACTGTATATGGTATATGTGTAGAAGTTATCAATTGTGGCAGTTGTATAGCCAAATATGCTGCATAAACGGTTCGCCCTGCACCTTCTTCTCTGCATCTCCAAGCTCCACCTCCACTGAATTCTTCAACATATGACTCTCATCAAAGACTACACTTCTGCGAAGTATAATCTTGTTGTCTGTCCATATCTTGTATCCCTTCACACCTGTTCCAAAACCCATGAATACTCCCTTCTTAGCTCTTGTTTCTAGTTTGCCGTCATCAACATGATAATAGGCGATGCAACCAAAGACTCTCAAATCCGAGTAATCCACTGCTCTACCGGACCAGACATCCATAAGAATCTTGCATCATATACCAGTGTGCGGGATCCAGTTCACGAGATAGCATGCCATGGAAACTTCTTCTTCCCAGAAACCTCTAGAAAGACCTACATTAGAAAGCATACACCTTGCGTTCGGAAAAAGATTCTAATTCATTCTCTCGGCTACACCATTCTTCTATGGTGTGTGCCGAACGGTGTGATGGCGAGCAATAGCCTGATCATTGTCCATCAAACTCTGTTGAACAAAACTCCAAGTCGTTGTCTGTGCGCAGCCTCTTCACCTTATTTCCCACCTAATTCTCTACTAGCGTCTTCCACTCTTTGAATCTTGCGAAGGCTTCACTCTTGTACTTCATTACGAAAATCCAAGTCATCCCCGGAGTAATCGTCTATGATGCTTAGAAAATACTTATAGCCGCCTATCGCCTCGACTCGAGATGGACCCCAGCAATCCGAATGGATGTAATCAAGGGTACCTTTCGTTCTATGAACTGCCTTAGGGAACTTGCTACGTTGTAGCTACCCATACACGTTGTGCTCACAAAACCCTAAGCTCTTGGGCGCATTGTAGGGTTTTGATTCATGGATCGCGCAAACGGAAGCATAATCAAACAAACAACCATGCAAAACCCTCCAAGGATCACAAGTCTAGATGCATAACGATAGTAAAGGTAAGAAATCATAAACACACCTTTGGGTTCTCCTTGATGACTTCAAACGCGAATAGTGTCACGTTCTCTATAGTTGATCCACGCCTAGAGTTGTTCCTAGATCTCCAATCACCTTGGTGCTAGCCCGGACTGAGAGGAGGGTGAAGGAATCACGCAAAACGAGACAAAAGAGGGGCTCGGCCCTCTTTTGGCCGACGGGATGAGGGGGCGGCGGCAAGGGGCGGCGTCGGCTCCTTGTTGCTTGCTCTCTCTCTCTCCTTTGTTCTCTCCCACTCTTGTTATGATCTCTAAAGAGCATAAGTTGTGTAGGGAAGGAAGGAGGAGGGTCCTTTATATAGTCCAACAACTCCTTGTTAACTACCTAAAGGACTTATTCTAGTCCTACTAGAATTCAATTTAGTCCCTTCCTTGCAAATTAGTCCCTACTAAGTTTGCAAGGGTTTGCAAAGTGATCCTTCTAATTAATTAATCCAATTAATTAATTCCACATCTAGTACAACTCTATATAGCGTGTGACCCCATAGGTTCTATCTAGTTGGTAGCAACTATTTGCTAATATGGAGCGGTTTCTAGCAAAACATCCATTCTAGCCAACTAATAGAATAGTCATCTAGACAACCTTGTACAAGTAATTGTCTCATCCCTTTGCCTCCATATCCGGATTGGACACGAGACATACAAGTCACACTCGTATATCCAATCCCTAGTTTCTCGATCCATGGAATAGCCTTATTCGTGCAAATAACATCAATATCTCATATATTGATTTATTTGAGTCTGGCCAGACATTCTATAAGCACTATCCTCGAGTGGCCTTGGATATTTGCTCCCGTTATGTGGGAGGGGCAAATCCTCTCTACGTCCACTACGATCTCTAAGCTTGCTTCTCATTGTATCCAGTACACGCCTTTATAACTACCCAGTTACGGTGTAGCGTTTAACGCTACCAAGATCACAATGATCCACAACTAGAATATCTAGTGACTTCAAGTCTAAGGATGACAATACCATTGTACCCGAGAAGCACTTGTGACTCAACATAACATGTATGTAGCCTTCTCGGTGATGGGTCAATCCAGTGCAACATTCCGTAATGCACACCTATGTGTTGGATCGTGATATCTCCATATCAATCCAACCCCATACTAGTCTATAGATGATTGTCCCAATTAATCATTATACTTGACTAGGGATATTTAAGATAAACAACACGATTGTAAATCTAAGGACTTCATTATATTAAATATCCAATAAATAATAAATGAATTTTCTAGCCATATACAAATTCATACTAAACTAGATTGCCTCTAGGGCATCTATTCCAACAGTCTCCCACTTGCACTAGAGCCAATCTGGCGCATCTCGTATGCCCATACTCCTAGTGTGCCCTTCATGCTTCCACTGCGTGAGAGGCTTTGTAAGCGGGTCTGACAGATTATCATCTGTAGGAATCTTGCATATCCGAACGTCTCCTCTATTGATAATATCTCGAATCAGATGAAACTTCCTGAGCACGTGCTTGGATTTCTGGTGCGATCTGGGTTCCTTTGATTGCGCGATCGCCCCAGTGTTGTCACAGAACAACTCCACTGGATCCGCAATGCTAGGGACCACACCAAGTTCAGAAACAAACTTCCTGATCCAAACAGCCTCCTTTGCTGCGCCATTTGCAGCAATGTACTCAGCCTCTGTTGTAGAATCAGCAACCGTCTCTTGCTTGGAACTCTTCCAGCTCACCGCTGCTCCATTCAGGCAAAACACATATCCCGACTGTGATCTAAAGTCATCTCTATCGGTTTGGAAGCTTGCATCAGTGTAACCCCTTACACGCAACTCTTCCTCACCGCCAAACATCAAGAAAGCATCCTTAGTTCTTCTCAAGTACTTTAGGATGTTCTTGACAGCAATCCAGTGACTCTCACCCGGATTGGATTGGTATCTGCTTGTCATACTCAAGGCATATGACACATCTGGTCTAGTACATAACATGGCGTACATGATGGATCCTATGGCCGAGGCATAGGGAATCCTACTCATGCGTTCCTTCTCAATCTCATTGGAAGGACAACCACTCTTCGAAAGAGTGATTCCATGTGACATGGGCAAGAATCCCTTCTTGGAATCTTGCATGTTGAACCGTTTCAACACCTTGTCAATATATGTACTTTGACTTAGGCCTAGCAACCTCTTGGATCTATCTCTATAGATCTTTATACCAAGTATATAGGCTGCTTCCCCTAAGTCTTTCATTGAGAAACACTTTCCTAGCCAATCTTTCACAGATTGCAGCATGGGAATGTCGTTTCCAATGAGTAGTATGTCATCCACATACAAGACCAGAAAAGCTACAGAGCTCCCACTAACCTTCTTGTAGACACAAGACTCATCTTCGTTTCTGATGAAGCCAAACTCTTTGACCACTTCATCAAAACGTCGATTCCAACTCCTAGAAGCTTGCTTCAATCCATAAATGGATCGTCGCAGCTTACACACTTTGTTGGCTTGCTTTGGATCTTCAAAACCCTCCGGCTGTATCATATACACGTCCTCGAGGAGATTCCCATAAAGGAATGCTGTTTTGACATCCATCTGCCAAATCTCATAGTCGTAGTATGCTGCAATTGCAAGTAGGATTCGGATGGATTTGGTCATAGCGACTGGTGAAAAGGTTTCATCATAGTCAATACCATGAATCTGTCTGAATCCTTTAGCCACCAATCGGCCCTTATAGGTAATCACATTACCATCCATGTCGATCTTCTTCTTGAAGACCCACTTGCACCCTATGGGCCGCGCCCCATCAGGTGGTTCCACCAAAGTCCATACTTTGTTGGTATACATGGATTCCATCTCGGATCTCATGGCTTCAAGCCACTTCTGCGAGTCTGGGCCATTCATGGCCTCCTCATAGGTAGTAGGCTCATCATCTATGAGCATCGTGTCACCGGAATCAGTTACGAGAAGTCCATACCTCTCGGGTTCCTGGCGCACTCTACTAGATCTACGAAGCTCTTGTGTTACCTGAACAGGTGGATCCACAACTGCTTGTGATTCCTGTTCATGTTCCATAATCGGTTCTGTGATTTGCGGTTCTTGAACTTCTTCAAGTTCTACATTCCTCCCACTTGCTTCTTTAGAGACAAACTCTCTTTCTAGAAACACGCCGGTCCGAGCAACAAACACTTTGTTCTCGGTTGGATTGTAGAAATAGTATCCCTTAGTTTCCTTAGGGTACCCCACAAATTTACACTTATCCGATTTAGGCCCTAGCTTGTCTGATTGTAAACGTTTTACATAGACATCGCAGCCCCAAATCCTCATGAACGACAGTGTGGGACGCCTCCCACTCCACATCTCATATGGTGTCTTCATGACTGATTTAGATGGAACACGGTTAATGGTAAAAGCTGCACTAAATAGAGCGTAGCCCCAAAATGATAATGGAAGATCGGTTTGACACATCATAGACCGAACCATATCCAATAGGGTTCGATTCCTCCTCTCGGACACGCCATTCCATTGTGGTGTTCCGGGTGGAGTGAGTTGGGACACGATCCCACACTCTCTAAGATAGTCGTCAAATTCTTGGCTCAAGTATTCTCCTCCACGATCCGATCGTAGAGCCTTGATACTTTTGCCAAGTTGCTTCTCTACTTCATTCTTGAATTCCTTGAACACTTCAAAGGATTCGGATTTTGCCCTCATAAGGTACACAAAACCATATCTACTGTAATCATCAGTAAACGTAATGAAGTAGACATAACCACCCCTGGCAGGCGTGGCAAATGGCCCACACACATCGGTATGTATGAGCGCCAATTGCTCACTAGTCCTTTCACCTTTCTTATTGAAAGGGGACTTTGTCATTTTTCCCAATAAACAAGCTTCACATGTCTCATATGATTCAAAATCAAATGAGTCTAGCAATCCATCCTTATGGAGTCTAGATACACGTTTCTCATTTATGTGGCCTAAACGACAATGCCATAAATAAGCAGGATTTAAATCATTTATTTTAATCCGCTTGGTATTAATGTTGTAGACAGGATTACTTAGATCAAGGACATAAAGTCCATTAAATAATTGCGCACTAAAATAGCGAATATTATTCAAATAAAAGGAACAACAATTGTTCTTTATTGAAATAATAAAACCTTCCTTGTCCAAACAAGAAATAGAAATAATGTTTCTGCTCATAGCAGGCACAAAATAGCAATTATTTAATTCTAAAACTAATCCTGAAGGCAGAGATAGCTCGCAAACGCCTATGGCCAACGCAGCAACCTTTGCTCCATTCCCAACGCGCAGATCTACCTCCCCTTTAGCCAATCTTTTACTTCTCTTTAGATCCTGCATATTTCGACAAATATGAGATCCACATCCAGTATCCAATACCCATGATGTAGAGACAGTTAAATTGACATCTACAACAAAAATACCTGGTGGTGGTGGAATCACTATTCCAAGCCGCTTGTCCTCCAGATATTTTGGGCAGTTCCTCCTCCAGTGTCCAGGTTGACTACAGTAGTGACATTCACCCTTAGTCACGACCTTGGCAATCCCACCAACAGGCTTAAGGGCTTGTTCCTTGGACTTAGCATCTGACTTGCCTTTGCCCTTGGAGGAAGAGGCAAACTTTTTACCCTTTCCTTTATGCACCATCATAATGGCCTTGCCCTTACCCTTGTTGATGCTCTGTTCAGCCGTCCTCAACATGTTGAGCAAATCTGGCAGTGGTTTAACGATCTCGTTCATGTTATAGTTCATAATGAACTGTCCATAACTCTCGGGCAACGATTGCAACACGAGATCGGTTGCCAACTCTTGGCCGACCGGGAACCCAAGCCGGGCGAGATTCTCCAAGTACCCGATCATTCGGAGTACATGGGGTCCCACCGGGTTCCCTTCTGCCAGATGACATTTGAACAGTGCCTTTGAGACCTCATACCTCTCTACCCTCGCCTGCTCTTGGAAGAGCTGCTTTAGATGTTCGATCATATCGACAGCATTCATGTTCTCATGTTGCTTCTGAAGCTCAGAGGTCATGGTGCAAAGCATTAGGCAGGCCGCATCATTAGCGTCATCAACACGCTTTTGATACGCCTTTAAGGCAGCAGGTGTCTGATTCTCTGGACCTTCTGGAACTTGCTCCTCTATTGCGTACAGCTTCTTCTCTTGCTTGAGAACAATTCTCAAGTTTCTGTACCAATCGAGAAAGTTGGTTCCTGAGAGCTTGTCCTTCTCAAGGACAGATCGTAGGGAATGTTGTGAACTCGATGAGTTGTTTGCCATTTGGAATTCTACAAAAAGGAAGATACGCAAGTTTTAGTATTTGTGAATTTTTGACTATATTTAATAATGGCTAGTTTATTAAATATAGCTCCGACTATTTTACTACGGATTAATAACCCTCAAGATATTAATGCGGAAAATATCTTTATATTTTCTAGTGGGCCAAGATCCATCTTTTTCATCTCCTTATGAGCTTGCTTTGGCAAGTCACCCATAATTCGATTACTTCTTAGGTAGGAACAATTCCAATTGCATCCCATATGCAACTCTTGGTTCAATCGGGCAAATAACTCCTTATTTATCCATCCATATGGATAATCCCAATTGATTGCCTCTAGGTTTCTTAATCAAATTAATAGCCTAGTTGTGTTCAACCTCTTATCTAAACAATTGCACATTGTTACGTGCCATCGCATTCCATCATTATGAACCAAGTCGCCATGCTTTGGCACGCACGAACTTGATAAATAATGATGATAATGAGTGTTTAAATAACGAGAAGGCAAGAACACAATATTTTAAAATTTGAGGGATTTTTCAATTCAATTTTAATTATTTTGTTGATCAATATCAACTAATCTATCTATTTGAGTTTGGGCACAACTCCAAATAATAGATCCGGGTTGTCTAATTATCTTATTATCCTAATTGCATGCATCATCCATACACCAACCACACAAATAATAAGACAATAAATAAACAACCACAAAACAGAAATTAAACGTGATGTGGATATGGCCTTTTCTAGACTAAGATAATTCCAAGCCAATGGAATTATCTATGAACCCTAAACAAACACATCTCCATGCGTCTTGATCTTTTGGTCCATCCTTCATAGTCATGTGGTGTGCTCCATGCTCCATGCTCCATCTTTTGTGGCTTCTTTGGCTTTGGGCTTCTTTTCTTCAATCTTGGCTAACAATCTACTTTATCTAGCACTATCTAATATCTATACTAAATAAAATAAATCTCACAAGTTGAGAAAAAAAAATGGCACGCAGGCCATAAAACCCTAATTAATTATTACAATTAATTGATCAGCTCGCAGGCCGTAAAACCAAACCACAAAATTAAACATCCACATCAAACCACATCCTAAGGCCATATCCAATCACCATGCGATTTGCACATAAACAGTTAAAATCCAATTTTAACGCGCTTGGTCAATTTTAATTGATTTTAGGATTTCTAGGGTTAAAACGGTCCATGGGCCCAACAATCCAATTGCCCGGGCCCAAATAAGTGAACCATAAAGCCCTAGGGCCGGCCCGGCCCAAAACCCGCAAGCTAGGCCCGCGGGTTAGGGCCGCCCGCCCCCTTAGGGCGCCAAGCTTGGGCGGCAAGCAAGGGGGGCGGCTCCCTAGGGGCCGAACCTTCCTTGTGGAGGTTGTTTCCAAAACAACCTCCTTGCTTGGAGCCCAAGTTTGGTTGTTTCCTTGTTGTGGGAGAACTCCTTCTTCCCCAAGGATGCCCAAACCCTAGATCTAAGATCCTAAAATTTCTCAAACTCACCAATTCATGCATTCAATGCAATAATTGGGTCTTGTTATGATTAATTCTTTGACAAATTGCATCCAATGCTTGATTTGTCTTGTTTTACGCGATAAACAACAAATTAAGGTGTAAAACAACAAGAATGTAACACATAAACTACGTTTATGCTCTATGACCTGTGGCTCTGATACCACTGTAGGGTTTTGATTCATGGATCGCGCAAACGGAAGCATAATCAAACAAACAACCATGCAAAACCCTCCAAGGATCACAAGTCTAGATGCATAACGATAGTAAAGGTAAGAAATCATAAACACACCTTTGGGTTCTCCTTGATGACTTCAAACGCGAATAGTGTCACGTTCTCTATAGTTGATCCACGCCTAGAGTTGTTCCTAGATCTCCAATCACCTTGGTGCTAGCCCGGACTGAGAGGAGGGTGAAGGAATCACGCAAAACGAGACAAAAGAGGGGCTCGGCCCTCTTTTGGCCGACGGGATGAGGGGGCGGCGGCAAGGGGCGGCGTCGGCTCCTTGTTGCTTGCTCTCTCTCTCTCTCCTTTGTTCTCTCCCACTCTTGTTATGATCTCTAAAGAGCATAAGTTGTGTAGGGAAGGAAGGAGGAGGGTCCTTTATATAGTCCAACAACTCCTTGTTAACTACCTAAAGGACTTATTCTAGTCCTACTAGAATTCAATTTAGTCCCTTCCTTGCAAATTAGTCCCTACTAAGTTTGCAAGGGTTTGCAAAGTGATCCTTCTAATTAATTAATCCAATTAATTAATTCCACATCTAGTACAACTCTATATAGCGTGTGACCCCATAGGTTCTATCTAGTTGGTAGCAACTATTTGCTAATATGGAGCGGTTTCTAGCAAAACATCCATTCTAGCCAACTAATAGAATAGTCATCTAGACAACCTTGTACAAGTAATTGTCTCATCCCTTTGCCTCCATATCCGGATTGGACACGAGACATACAAGTCACACTCGTATATCCAATCCCTAGTTTCTCGATCCATGGAATAGCCTTATTCGTGCAAATAACATCAATATCTCATATATTGATTTATTTGAGTCTGGCCAGACATTCTATAAGCACTATCCTCGAGTGGCCTTGGATATTTGCTCCCGTTATGTGGGAGGGGCAAATCCTCTCTACGTCCACTACGATCTCTAAGCTTGCTTCTCATTGTATCCAGTACACGCCTTTATAACTACCCAGTTACGGTGTAGCGTTTAACGCTACCAAGATCACAATGATCCACAACTAGAATATCTAGTGACTTCAAGTCTAAGGATGACAATACCATTGTACCCGAGAAGCACTTGTGACTCAACATAACATGTATGTAGCCTTCTCGGTGATGGGTCAATCCAGTGCAACATTCCGTAATGCACACCTATGTGTTGGATCGTGATATCTCCATATCAATCCAACCCCATACTAGTCTATAGATGATTGTCCCAATTAATCATTATACTTGACTAGGGATATTTAAGATAAACAACACGATTGTAAATCTAAGGACTTCATTATATTAAATATCCAATAAATAATAAATGAATTTTCTAGCCATATACAAATTCATACTAAACTAGATTGCCTCTAGGGCATCTATTCCAACACGCATGCCCAGTGAGATAGCCTTTCTTGTAAAGTTCATGCATTCCACGTTCACACATATGACCGAGCCTCATATGCCACAACTTGTTTAGATCAGCTTCCTTAATCTTTACTGAGGCAACTTCGACAAACCCTGTGATAGCCGAACCCTGTAGTACATAAAAATTCCCATCCTTGACCCCCTTGAGTAGCACATCCGAGTCCTTGTAGGCGGATAATCCGCCACCTTCACCCTTGATACTGAAAAACTTGCTGTCAAGTAGACTCAAAGAAATCAGATTCTTTGTGAAAAGCAGTATGTGTCTAACATCCTTCAAGTTCATGTCTTCCCATCATAAGTCTTGAACCTAACTGAAAATTTTCCTATGACCTTGAAAACAACTCTGTTTGGCATATGAACGGATCCTCCATCTGCATGGTTGTAACTTGAAAACAGTTCCCTGTTAGAACATATATGATAAGAAGCCCTAGAGTCAAGAAACCACGCATCCGTTTGATGCGCGACATCATCCGCCAGTAGAAAGAAATCATCCTTAGAAGAATTCTCCTTCTCTACGACGTCTGCAGAGCCGTGTTTTCATTGTTTTCCTCGCTACGGGCAATCCCTCTTCAAGTGCCCTTTCTCCTTGCACCAAACACAGACATCATTGGGTAACTTAGAACCCGAGAATTGATTTTTCTTGTTCTTATTACCCTTCTTGCTTCCACCGGTTGCCATCAAACGGTAAGAATTTTCCTCTGTACTTGTGTCTGCACCCCTATGGTGCAGTTCCCTAGCATGGAGTGCTGATCTGACCTCCTCTAGAGATAAGTCATCCTTGTTCACAATGAATGAGTGTACAAATTTCTTGTATGATGGTGGTACCGAGATCAATAAAAATAGTGCAGCATCCTCATCACCCTCCTTCTCACTAATATTACGCAAATCTAAAAGAATTGTATTCAAATGATCAAGGTGACCTTTAAGAGCCATACCTTTGAGAATCCGCAAAGTGAAGAGCCTTTGCTTTAGCATCAACTTTCTAGTGAGACTCTTCGTCATTTAGAGACTCTCCAACTTGAGCCATAGCTTGCTGCTTCCATCTGATCTGCGACCTCGATGATCACATCATCCGGTAAGCACAACATAATGTTTGAATGTGCCTTCTCCTCCATCGCCATGTACTCCGATTTACTAGCATCCATGCCTCCCTTGTCTGCGGTTAAAGGTCCCACAAACCCTGCAATTTAAGCAAGGTCTCCATCTTTATCTTCCACAAACTAAAGTTGTTCCCTCATGTGAACATGTCGATCTTCAACATCGATCCTGACATCGTTCTTGGTGGAGTAATATCAACCTAAGATCTGATACCAGCTTGTTATGGCAATTCACTCGATCACTCACCTCACAAACGATAACGAAAGATGCAAAACATAAGTGTAACGTGGTTCGCTAGCCCAAATCAATCTAACTACGTCCACGGGGAAGAAAGACCTTTATTCACGGAGTATGAACGATTCACAATGCTTACATACGCTCACAGGACCCCAAAGGATCCGTTTATAGCCCTTAAAAACCGCCCCGAATACAAAAAGAAACAACCCATCCCTTATTTGCCGCCTCCCGGATTGTCTTCGTGCGAAGATACGTTGTCTTCGTACGAAGACCCTTCGTGCGAACACCCATCGTACGAAGGTCTTCCTACTTTGCGACAGAGGACCATTATGAGAAGACTTTTTCTGATCTTGCTTTCGGGATGTCTTCGTACGAAGACTTCTTGTCTTCGTACGAATACCCTGAGAACTTCACTTCTTCACGCTCCTTTGAGTGTCTTCTACTTGAAGGTATCATTCCAACACCAACTAATGTTCGCAACATTTATGTCCTTCCTCCAACTGGCATCACAGTTCAGCTTGCAAGTGCCTTGCGCAGTCTCTAATCCAGTAGTGGACCAGTGCAACTCTACGAGACACTGGCCTTTGACTCAGGGGCGGATCTCGAAATAAGGTTGAGTTGGGGCTAAAGTAAAGTTAAGGTAAAATGCTTGAATCCTAGGATCCTAAACTTTAGATTACATTAAAACTAAAACATAATTGAAATATCTGTGGGGAATAATTATAAAAAATAAAATATGTAAGGGTAAAATTGTAAGATAGTTTTTTTTGAGTGGGGACTATAGCCTCCATAACCCTCTATGTGGGCTCCCCCACTGCTCATAATATTATAACTGAGGGCATATTTGTCATTTATATCGTAGTTCTTACATATAGTCATGAACAAACAAACACAAGCTTGTATTCACTGCTTCACTATCAATCCCTTCACTATTAATCCCATCACTATCAATCCCTCATATTCAAGCCAAAAAACAAACAAACCCTAACTGTCTTGGTAACTTTCTTCCAAATTTGCTAGCATAAAAAATAGTATACTGTTGTAGGCATCTCTCCATAGTAGAGTCTGTGTCGAACTTTATGTAAATTGAAGATCTGCTTATTCCTAGCTTTCCATATAAACCAGCACCCAAAGAGTCATTTGACTAACCACTCTTCAGCCAAGCTTTTCTCATTAACTTGGTTAGATTAAATCCACTCCTTTTGCTTTTTGACTGGTAACTCTTAGCATTAACAAAGTCTCCTATGGCTGGCCATGCCAAAGAACGTACTACCTCTGTTTCGTCTGTTTCGTCTGCGTTTGACTTTTTAACCCGTATTCGAGTCACTTTGACTTGGTGATTTGGGTACCAAAACGATATAATTTTTTAACAATTTTTTCATGGTATTTTAGAATAAACTTTCCGCTATAACACCATGCAAAGATTACCAAATTCTTCTATCGTTTTGCTAATCTAATCACCGGATGAAAGTAATTCAGTGAATAGTGACAAAAAGTGAAGTAGGCTGAAACATGCGAAACAGATGTAGTATTTTTTTTTTAGAGAATACTACTCATACAGCAAATACTGCATTTAATACTGCGTGCATTTCTATCTAGAGTTACAATTCTAGGGATACAATTCAGCAACCAATGTTTTCGTGCAACAACACCCTTGGTGGGTGCAGATGTAGTATTATTTAGTATAAACTGATGAGTTTCTTAAAAAAAAAAGAAGGAAAGAAAAGGAAAGTATAAACTGATGAAAGTTTGCGCTTTGCTTGCAGATTTAAGCTCCCTCCACTATTTATCCATGTTGGTTTCTTGTCAATATTCCATAATAATAATGATAATAACTTGAAAGTTATTCATTGTTGTTTGATGACTAGGACTAACCAGTGGCTTGAAAGATCCATACCTTTACTGCCTTTCCATTTTTTATTTTATTTATTTATTTTTTTTTTTTGAGAGAGAGAAATTGCCTTTCCACTTTTGATCCAACATGTAACATGCATATATCAGGCAGGAGTGGGTTACCCTTCATTCTTCATCATGTGTCCTTGCTCTATGTGCGGTTTTGACTTTAGATATCCCTAATTGGACATGAGTAGTTTGGCCACCAACGTTAATAGGGTAAAAGACACTTTCACCCCCTCTAGTTTCACTGAAGGACACTTCCACCCCTTCCGCCAGTTTGGACTTGGAGGACACTTTCACCTCTTCAGTGTGCCAAACTTTAGAACTGTACACGTCATATTGTGACGCCGTTAATCTGGAGTTGTGACATGTCACTAAAAATAATTTTTAAGATAATTTTGCCCCATATTATGTAAAATGTAGGAGTTACCCAAGGGAGTTATAGACTTTTTGCACAATATAGGAGGCGAATTTGTCTCCAAAACTATTTCATTGACGTACTCTGCCCTCAGATTAGCGCTTCACAATCACGGGATGAAAGTTGACAGAAGTTCAACACACCTAAGGGGTGAAAGTGCCATTTTCCAAATTGGAATAGGGGACAGTGTCCTTCCGTCAAACTGGAGTCAGTTAAATGGTCTTTTACCCACATTATTATGAGTCCCCTTTGGAAAATCTAATTATTTAAGTAACATGTAATTATTACAACTCCACTAACTTTTTATCAAGTTATTTATTTAAATATTTTCACCTTTTAACTGTTTAAGGATGTCATCTTTACTTTTTGAGGGTAAATTAGTAGAACTACACTATAACGAGTTACAACAAAATGGAATAGGGGACTGAGGGACTAAGTGAAAACCAATACCCACTGATGAAGGTTATGAATAAAATTACTGCTTCTGGAAGTTCAAGAAAGCCAATGGGAGGATGACAATAAATTTTATTATTTGCACTAAGTTCATTTCAAGAACTGAAACATGATTTCCTACACAGAAGGAAAATTTACAGCAACAAAGACATCAAGTTATGTTACACAACTTTATGTGGAATCCCAATGTGCAGCAAAAAGCCAGCGGCTGAATGGGGTTTATTTTACAAGCCATCACAAATTCGGCAATTTAACTGTCAGCTAGAATATCATGACTATCCGCTCCTCCAGTAGTATCATGAATGCGATCGATTCCCCTAAAATCTGCCTCCCTGTGACCCTGGGTGTCATCTTCGCCACATTCAGACACTGAGCTGTCATCAATCTCCTTTTCTGGGCAGTCAAGGCTGTCAACCTGGATATCTTCAGCAACCGAAATCTGTGAGAACAACGCGTTGTTTTCGCTATCATGACTCCTGTTCGAGGGGCTCACATCACCTTTCCTCACAACGTTGAACACGATCCCATTGTGGATCCTTTCGGGTTGCAACATGTCTCCTTCAGCAACCAGAATGCTGAGATTGTTACTACCTGATCTGCTGCTGTTGCTGAACTCCCTCTGCTCAAACTCTGTATCTGAGATTCTATCCGGTGTGGTCACCCGTGATATCTGGTGGTATGGATCCCTACCCACAACCATCTGATTCGCAAAATTATTCGTCATTCCTCTCCCCAGGTCCAAATTTTGGACAAAGTCTGTGAATTGGTCAGCTGAGGTAGTTCTCATCAAAGGACCACCAGATCTTGTCCACGAATTGAGGTCGGCGCTCTCGGACTCGCTATCGCTTCCGTCGTGCATGTTACGGTGGCCTCGCAAGTTCCGACCACCTTGGCCTCCACCGATGGACCCCGCCGTACCTCCTTGAAGCTGCGAGGAAGAAACTTCATTTAGAAGATCATCGAGAGACCCGGTTGAGCTATCCCGAGCAATACAGTTCCAGGATGGAATCCTCTTGGAAGCGTTGAATCTGAGTGTTGGAGCTAGGCCATGAGAAGAAGCAGCGGCTCTCTGAGCACTCCTTTTGAGTCGACGCATATGGTTGAGAATGGCAACACATTCATCTAGCACGAGTTCGATCCCACAATTGGCTTTTATGGCAGATAGTTTCTCCCAGGTGCACCTCCTCCCTTGATTTGATGCCTTCTGAAGCTCCACAAGAGACGGGTTCTGAATGATTTTGGAGTACTGTGATTGGAAATATAATTTCAGAAAAAATGTAAGTTAATCATTTGGTAGAATATCTTAACAAGTGCACATAAAATCACAGAAATCAAACAAAGAAAGAAAGCCCAGTCATGAATTATTCCTAATGGTTGATGCTTCTTATACAAGAATAATCTGAAAAGTAAGGGAATATGAACAACGCCCTGCTGGTTCTACTGGTCATGGAGCTCAATTGTGAATGGATCAGCTCGAATCTAAATCAAGAGATAGTTTGAGCTTACTCTTTTTTTTTTTTTTTTCTTTTTTTTTTGAGGAAAGTTTCAGCTTATTCTTACCGAGAAACATTCATATGTTTACAGCTTTCTATATAGTTTTTAAGCATTCGTGTGTAGGTGGCAACCCTCTCCAGGAATTTTTACATGGCAAACGTACGTGTTTATCTCTAGGGTAATTTCCCACAAAAGACTACTGTTTCAGAGTTATAGTCTTGTTATTCAAGGTGACATGGCCAACAATGCATTAGTCCTCTACGAACATAACAGAAGCAGAGGAGAGAGTTACTTAATCTACATAAGCCAAAGGACATCGTGCAACTCAAATTGAAGATCAAAAGAACACAGCAAGACGGAAAATCAATTTGGGAACCAGATCATCTCTGTTTCACAGTTTTAGTTACTCCCTTTCTTGTCAACTTCATTTATTTTAGAAGATACGATTGCCTTTGCCGACCACCCGAAATTCTTTCACAAATGAACTTTCGTGCCGACCCGTGTATAAGAAACAGAAAAAGCTTGAACATAAAGTGTAGGTCATTCGCTGTCCTACCTGAGCTAAGGTAGCAGGCATTACAACTGTAACATCACCCTCCCAATCCTGAGCAAACAGCTTGGCAATGCCCCCGAGTGGAAAACCAAGTTCCAATATTTGGTGGCATCTGTGCTTCACTTCCATCTCAACTAAATGAGCGAGCTGCATGGTCAAACAAATACATTCAGTAAATTCACAAAAAACTGTAAGGTTTCTAAAGCTGGTACACATCTTTATTCTTTTAGCCTTCAAGCGAAACATATCAACAAAATTATATATCGGAGACAAGTACAAAATAACAACCTTCCAGAATTCAGGTTTTCAAACCAGCAAGGAGATCGGGGATTTGGTTCAGAAGGCACTCTCGTATACTTCATAAGTCCATCTCCAAATTAAAGACGAGTTCACTTTTTACCCAGTTTAGGAAGACAACAGCTAGTTGAGAAACTACATGTTACAGCCAATTAGCTATACGGATCCCTACTACAATTCTGGACAGTCAAAATACAACACCAGGGCATATAATCGTACGAAAGGGAAACATAAGTTAGAGTCGAGTATGTAAAAGAGAAGACACCTGAGACATCTAAGGATGAATAGTTGCATGTCCACAGTTTGTTCCCTAATGTCAATCGCTATAAATAGAACTGAATAAGATTTGAACAACGAATGTGATGCATCCTCATCCGCATGTTGGGAGTGTGGGATACGGCTATAGCTGAATGTCTGAAAGTCAGTCCTATCATGCCATCTTCTCTTATCGGTTGCTACAAAAGATTTTCCCTCTACGATAAGTCGTCGCAGATAAGCACTCCTCCAAATCTAATGAAGTAGTTTTAAATAATAGAGATTCGCAAGTGAGAATTTAAAGATCTACATAAGTTGAGTTTCAGCTTTTACGTTTCTTTCATCACTTAGAAAGTGCCTGAAAGCGAGGATTCTAACGTGCAATCTAATTGTGTGTAACGACAAAGATCCAAGTACATTATTTAAGGTAGTGAATTCCAGATCCTAGAAACTTCTATAAATGAATATTGTCACGTAACGTAACTAAATATCAGAATTTTCATAACTCCGTACCATTTGAGGCTGTGCTGATATCTAATCATCAAATGCAACTTCATAGACTGCTAAAGACCAACTAACAAGGTAACACTATTACATTCTACAGTCAAGATTTACTATATAAGACGAGATCAAATAAGATGAGAATATATCAAAAAGAACAAAACCTGGATGCAACAAGATCAAGAGTGCTCATGTGTAGAAGAAATATATCATGGTGAATTTTAAACAACACGACTACTGATGAAAATATATAGGGTCGATTATACATACCTTTGCAGCAAACTTGCCTCCGTATGCTCTCACAAACCCCTTGATCCTTAGTAGAGGTGCAATATGAGGATTCGCCTGGCTAACAATGAAGTGATTGACATTGAAAAGCTCCTTCAACTGCATCATAGGCAAATCAATCTCCAGGCTACCATCCCTCCATCGTCGGGCAGATGACCCAGATGCCTCATCAGGCCCCAAATGAAATGGTGGGTGATATGGTACGATGTCCCCACTTCTATCCTTTGCCATTAGCTCCTGAGCTTCAAAGAGTCCAGGGAACGCACATGAAGCAGTCACGGCACTCCATATTACAACATGAGGCGAGGTCAGATAATTAAGGCATCTTGGTGGCTCATGCTTCCTTGGGGAACAGACAGTAATGCCTAGGATTCTCCCAGTCATATCGTAAGCTTCTTGGAATGTTAGATTGTTAGTGAGATGCCTCAGCAACATCTGCAACTGTCTGATTTCGTGAACTGCCCCTCTAGTTGTGATTCTCTTGAAAACTGCAAAAATTCCACCCATCTGGTCGAAAAACTGCAAGGAATGCCAGGAATCCTCAAAGAAACTTTGAAGCTCGGGCCAAGAGCGAGTGGCTACGACCGAGCACATAATTGACCCCACACTAGACCCTGCAATAATCCGGGGTAAAAGCCTGTGCTCTACCAAAGTTTTCACCACGCCTATGTGGAAAGATCCAAGTGAAGCACCGCCACTCAAGAGCAAAGCCGTTCTCCCAAAAGCATGCCTTGTTTCGTGCATAAAAGCAAGCTTCTCCTCCAAGAGAAGCTCCTCTGTATCTGAATCACAAACCATCTTCAACTGCATCGAAACCTCATCAATGTACTCCTTGATGAGTTTCGGCACTTGCAGTCTTTCCTTATGCAGCTCAGGGTTGCACATATTACCGAGATTCCTCACCAGGTCGGCTCTCATGCAAAATATGATATCTCTAAGAGAACCTTCTTGACGACGGTGCCTCAGCTCTTGGAGCTTGTTCCTCACCAACTCTTCATCATAAAGGTCAGGTTCATTCAACCTAGGGGTCTCCCTATCCAACATTTTCGCAGCATGAGCCCACTCTTCATAAGTCAACGCCGTCCTCATCATATTCCTCCAAAACTTCCTTCGATACGCCAACTCCGCCCTAACTTTTACATTCGTGTATCGCTTCAACAAGAAAGCTATAAGGGTGACCAAAACTAATATCCCTTGTGGGTTTCGTGGATGAAGCCATGAGATCATGGGTGTCAAAGACCTTTTCAAATAATTCCCAACTCCATTAACATAATGTATCAGAAGGTGAAAGATTTGTTGCCTCAATTGCGACATTGACTTGCAGAACAATACCCTAAATGCAATTGTTCTACCTAGAATCGTTGATGGCCCGATCGAAAAAGGATCGACACTGGCCTCATTGCTTATATCCATATCTCAGAGCTGAAGGATGAAGCTCTGGGTGTACGCAATAAACAAAATTCAAACCCCAAAAAAGAGCTATCTATGTCTGGTACAAAACCGATCCTCTTGGGCTATGATGAAAATTGGAATTAACACAGATAATTATACAACATGGGTTTTCAGAAATAGTGTATTCTTACAAGGAATTGAGAAGACAGATCCAAACCCTCTTGAGCACCACCAAAGTTTCTCCAAATCTGATGGGGGTTCTTCCCGATCCGGCAAATCGTAACGACGGAGTCAAATTTCCGACGGAAACAGATGGCGGAGAAAACAGGGGAGACCCTTCTTCTTGAATGGATTGATCAACCGGATAGGGATGAGAGAGAGAGAGCTCAGAAGACAAGAGGGTTGTTGGTATATGGCGGCAAAAGCATTGGGATATGCAGAAGTCAGAAGATAGATAGATAGATCGAGAAAATTGGATAACAATCCCGTTTACGCCGACGTTACGTTGCGTCACCACAAAGAAAGAAGGTAATGTGATGACAGAATACAGAGTATAATATTTTATTTTATTTTGAGGTTTATCCATCCATCAATGAATGCCACGCAGATGGATAGATTAGAACGCAAATTTGTATTTGTCGATCAAACGTGTATGCAACCTCCATAACGTTCGGTCTATCGCCTCATCATCATCATCTATCATTAGGAATTAGGACCCATACGGCCATACACACGCACCCTCTACTTCTTTCCCGGAATGGAGAGAAAGGAAACAAAAGAGAATTGTACATTGGACCTTCTACCCTTTGCGACCGCCAAAAGATTTATGGGTTAATTGCATTTTACCTCCCTGTGGTTAGAGGTTTGTGCGAAAGACCTTCTTGTGGTCTCATATGATGCAAAAAGACTCCCCGTGGTTTCATTTTCGTGCGGTAAGGGGGTAATTTTCCGTTACACATATGAACAGACCTAAATACCCTTTATATATACCATTACCCTCTCATTCCTCTCATTTTCTCCTCACCCATATCTCTCTAACAATGCTTTTCTCTGCCTTCAACCCAATAGACGTGGGGGTTTGTGTTTTTCATCTTCACACTCTTCCCCTCAATCTCTTCTCCACCTCATTATCTTCTTTCTTCTTTCTTTCTCTACTCTACCACCATCGGTAACATCACCAGCCAACGCCATCACCAGCCAACGCCATGAATTTGTAATCTAGACCTGAACAAACCTCTCGATTTCAATCTCCCCAAAAACCAATTTTGATTCTAACTGAATCTTGTACAACCAAAAAAAACATTTAAACAAAAATTGAACCATAAACTCATATTTGAACCAATCCCAAGTTCTTGATTTCAATCTCCCAAAATCGAATTTGATTCAAATAAATCTTGTATAAAAACAAAAACATATAAACAAATTGAACCATAAACTCATACTTGAACAAATCCCTAAATCAAAGGGATATTCAAACCCAATCATAACTGTAACCCAACGACCGGACCCTTCGGATTCGTCAACGAAACAAGTCGGACCCTTCGGATTTTTGATATGACGAGTGAAGAGTCGGACCATGCGGATTCGTCGACGAAACAAGAGTTTGAGGAAGAAGAAGAAGGAGGGAGAGAACATCGGCGGCGTTGGTGGCGGAACTCGGCGGCGACAGTGGCGGTCTGCATTTTCTTCCTCGATTTCTTCTCTCTCCCTCCCTCTCCTCTCAGTAAATCTGAAAGTTACCAGATCTGGTAGACAAAAGAAACCCCGTGACGGACTGAAAGAGAAGACAAGGTTACCGGCGTCGATGACGGAGGATATGGCGGCGGCGACTTTCTGTCCTCTCCTCCTTCCCGTTCTCTTCTTCTCTTTATGTTTTTCATTCTTCTTCAGTTCTTCGTCTTCTGTTTTTGTTTTTTGTTATTATCTTTTTTCTATTAACTGAAATAATGTGTATATATTTATATATATATATATGGTAATATTATAAAGGTTAAGGGTGTGATTGACATTTCGGGTACCACTTTTAACGGATTCCGTTAATTTTAACGGAACCGCACATAAACCAAACCACGAGGAGTCTTTTTGCATCATTTGAGACCACAAGGGTGTCTTTCGCAAAAACCCCTAACCACAGGGGGTAAAATGCAATTAACCCAAGATTTATTTTCGTTAGTGACGTGGCAAGTAGTTGTTTCAGCGCTCAAGGTGTCAAGGGGTCGGCTCACGCTTAAAACCAACCTGACCTGCACCAAAATGACCCAAAATGGTCCCAAATCGGCCACCTCCAACACACGCACCGGTCCAGCCCCAAAACGATGTTGTTTATTAATATAATACTAGTTTTGCCCCGAGCGTGTTGCGCGCGGGCCAGCCTTAATTGCGATTGCGTATTATACAACATATTGAGATAGACGTATACAGAAGTTTTAGTATTGCAGTTCAGAAATCGGTTTTTCCCAATATGATTTCTTATTCGAAAGATTACAAATCCACTCCGCTTCATGCTCTCTAGCTATCCCCTTCCCATACCTTCTCTGTAATACCTTCTGCCATATTTTTCTTTGCCAACTACCTCTTTTACCCACAAGGGTAAATCCCATTCGTTATAGACATTCTCCTATGCATTTTCCTTCCTTGGATGACTCATCGGCAACTAAATTACTTTACCAGTAGATGAAGCGTAAATGCCATGGAGTAAACCTTTCGCGCATAGTTTGAATTTTTATTATTTATCATATACAACTGAATTGATAGCAACATTGTGATGTACTCGACCGAAACTGGAATACCATCGGTTCAGGCTATTGACCCGTGTACACGGTAGCTTATCATTGATTGGCTTCCTCCACCTACATGATGTTTGAAATTCAAATTTGATGGAGAGGTTGTTCGTAACTGTGACGATTCTAGACATGGAACAACGTTGCGATTATCACACCGTTGAGAATAGAGACTTTGATTAATTTATAGGTAGGTGTACCTATCATAAAATAGTTCCAATATATACCACCACATATTACTCGTGTGATTATCACATAAAATGTGGTTTATCGATCTTGAGCGAGGTGATCTGGTTGGCGGGTGAATGGCTACCTACTGTTGGTTTCTCATATGTTCTATACATAGCATACATGATCATATGTTTACAAATCAAACCCTAATATTAACTCTTAGGCTTAATTACTTGATGCTTACCCCCGGTATGTCAAAAATAACACATTGCATGTCCCAATTCTGAAATAGGCATATTGCATCCCCCGTTTTCAATAAATCCTACTTGTTGAAACTGGTAAAAAATTTCCGTCAAATATTTAACTGAATAAACCGTTAGTTGACTGTCATGTCCTTTTGTTAAAGGGTAAATTAATCTGTCCCATTTATGTATGAATATTAATAACAGTATCGCCATCACTACCGCCGCCGCCACAATCGCCGCCACACAATCCTAATTCCGGCAAAGAAGCCCAGATATCGACGAGCAAAAACCCAGATTCCGGCAACTATCATTACCTCCTTCATCTCCGCCATCAAAATACAGATCCCGGTGCAGATCCCGGTGCCGCCGCCCTCCTACCTCCATTGAATTCGACGACGGGAGAGAGGGAGAAGGGAGACAGAGAGAGAAACCCACGCAAAAATGGGTAAAAGAAATTCAATCCCCAATTCCACAAAAAATACTGAATAACAGTAAATTGATTCAGCCAAAACCCAGCCGACCTTTCGAATCCATTGGAGAGCCTCCTTTCTCGCACCCAAATCCAACCCCCTTTGTTGGTTTTGGATGCCCTAGAGGCAATCTGTTTAGTATGAACTTTGTTTGCTAGAATAAATCATTGTATTATTTATGGAGATATTTAATATAAATGAAGTACTTAGATTACAAGTGTGTTGTTTATCTTAAATATCTCTGGTCCATTATATTGATTAATAGGACGATCAACTATAGACTAGTATGTTGGTAGATTGATATGGAGATATCAAGTCTAACACATGGGTATGCATTAGGAATAATGGCATACTGGATAGACCCACCGTGAGAAGGCTACATTAGATTATGTCAACGTCACAAGTGCTTCTCGTAGTGCTAATGGTGTTGTAATCCTTATATTTGAAGAAAATGGATACTCTAGTTGTGAAATATCATACTTTCATACTATCAAACGTTACACCGTAACTGGGTAATTATAAAGATAGCTATCGGGCATGATATGATGCAAGCTGAGAGATGGCAGTAATGTAGATAGGATTTGTCCCTCCTACATAGATAGAGCTTATGGAATGTCTGGCCAGACTCAGATATATCAATATGGAGATATTGATGTTATCTGCATGGATAAGCATATTCCCAGGATCCAGAAACTATGGATTGGATATACGAGTGTGACAATTATGTCTCGTGTCCAATTCGGATATAGAGACAAAGGTATAACACAACACGGTAACATTGGGCACAAAAAGTTTGTCGAAATCACTGACTATTTCGATTAGTTGGGTGACATAGATGCGTTGCTAGACACCGCTCTATGTTTGTAATAAGTTACCACGAACTAAGTAGAAACCTATGGGGCACACACCATATGGATTAAATTGGATATGAGTATTAATTAGTTGGACTAATTAAGTTAAAGGATCATAACGCAACCACAAGCAAAGTTAGTAGGACTAATTTGCAAGTGGACGAATCCATGTAAGGACATGATTAGTATTGGGGTAATTATGTAGTTAAAAAGCAGTTATTAATTATATAAAGGAACTCTAGATTGTTAATTTATCATAAGTGACATTATTGAGAGAACATAGCAAAGCAAAGAGAGAGATAGGGAGAGAGAGAGAGAGAGAGAGTCGAGGCCGAACACCCCAACCCGTCCTCCCCTTGCTATCGTCGGCATCCATAGGCGCGCGGTGGTTGCTCCGTTTTGCGTGATCTTTTGCCTCCTTCTTCTATTGCTAGAAATACGCGGTGGGAAGGATTCTAGTCAAGGATTCAAGGTGTGGAAACTCGTCGAGACGAAGACACAATTCTTCGTACTGATCACCCAAACTAAGGTACACATGTTTCTACCCTAATCATTTATGAATGCTTACCTGTGATCCTTGGAGGGTTTTGAGCACAATAAATTTTTTGTTATTCCGAGCGTAACCTGCATCAAAACCCTACAGTTGTATCAGATCCACAGGTCGTAGCGCATAATATGATATTATGCGTTACTGTTTTCAGTTTTACACTGTATCTGTTATTTTACGCGAAAACTGAATTTGGCATATAGATGCAATTTGAATATGATTCATTTGGGATTGGGAAAATTATCATCGTCGTATAGAATTAGCCATTTCCGGGCACATATGATGTGTCAATTGGGTTCTTGAAAAACTAAGATTCATGGGCACAAAATTGGGGAAAAGGGGTTTTTCTCAATTATGGAAACAACTAAAACTTGGGGAACAAGGAAGGAAGAAGAAGGAGGCTAGGTCCGAAACCCTAGCCGTCCGCCCCTCTCTATTCCTTGCCGCCAAGCAAGGCCACGACCACATGGCCGAACCGGCCTAGGCGCACGGTCCGACCGTGCGGGCTAGGGCTGGCGGCCTAGTGGCTTGTGGCGGTCCTTTGGGGCTCGGCCAAGGTTGTTGGTGGGCCTCTTGGACCATTTTGACCCTATTTATCCAAATATCAACTAAAATTGAACAAGCGCGTTAAAATTGGATAAAATTGGATTTTAACTGTATTATGTGCTTTGTTCCATGGTGGATGGATATGGCCTAGGCTGTGTATGTTTACTATGTGGTTTGATTTATTGCATGCGAGCTGATCAAATTAATGTAACAGTTAATTAGATTTTACGGCATGCAAGCTGGTCATCTTCTCAACTTGTGAGGTTTTTATTTTATTTAGATTCTAGCTAGAATTAGATAATTAGATGATATCAAAGAGCATGAAAAGAAGACCAAAGAATCAAGGAACCACAAAGACGATGGAGGACTTGCACACCTAGGACGTGCGGCTATGGTGGAGGCACATGGAGATGAGCTTGTCACTTTAGGGCATATAGATATTATCATTGGCTTGGTAATATCTTAGTCTTAAGGCCATATCGATGCCACGTTAATTTTTATTTTGTGGATGTTTATTACTATGTCTTGTTATTTATTTTGGTGTATGGTTGATACAATCAAAACGTAACAAGATAATAATAAACAAGAATGGTCTTTTATTGTGGATTGTCCAATCCAAATAAGTAGATCATGTTGATGATATCAACCAAACAAATTAAGTAATGACACTAAAATCCCTCAAAGGAAATACTACGTTTTGGCCTTCTCTTATTTTGACACCCTTCATGATCAGGGTTTATTAAATGCGGGCTTGCCAAAGCAAGGCGATTTTTAATTTACCATGGTGTGATGTGGCGACACAAGTAAGTAATGTGTCGTTTTTAAAATAAGAGGTTAAACTTGACTAAGTAGTTTTAATTGGATTGACGACTTAGAGGTATGGCAATTGGGATTATATATGAGATAAATAAATAAGGAGTTATTTGTATGGTTGCCCCAAGAGTTGCATAAGGATGAAATTGGAAGGGTGTTTCTACCTAAATAACTAAATCATGGGTGACTTGCCAAAGCAAGCTCATGAAGAAGTGAAATATGGATCTTGGACCCACTAGCAAATATATAATATTTTCCGCATTAATTGTGAGGGCTATTAATCCGAGAAAAATAGTGGGAGCTATATTTGATAATCTAGCAATTATTGAATGTAGTTAATTTTTTAAAATACTAAAATTGCATATTTCTCATTTTGTAGAATTCCAATTGGCAAACAACAATCAAACATCGACACCATCCATGCATTCTGTCCTTGAGAAGGACAAGTTGTCAGGGAACAACTTCCTAGACTGGTACAGAAACTTAAGGACTGTCCTTAAGCATGAAAAGAAGTTGTACATCTTATATGCACCTGTTCCAGCACCACAAGCTGGGGATGCTGCCAAAGCTAACGTAAGGGCACATCAAAAGATTATGGACCACAATAATGATGTGACATGTCTCATGATGTGCACCATGAACTTTGCGCTTCAGAAGCAACATGAGAACATGGAGGCTGACTATATGATCGTACATTTGGGGCAGCTCTTCCAAGAGCAGGCCCGACATGAGAGGTACGAAGTATCCAAAGCATTGTTCAAGGGTAGTCTCGCAGAGGGGAACCCAATCGGGCCTCATGTACTCCGTATGATCAGATACATGGAGAATCTCGAAAGGTTAGGTTCCCGTTCAGCCAAGAGTTAGCCACTGATCTCATCCCGCAATTGTTGCCAGATAGTTATATTCAGTTCATCATGAACTATAACATGAATGAGATCAACAAGACTCCGCCAGACCTGCTCCTTATTTTGAGGACCGTTGAACAGAGTATTAACAAGGGAAAAGTCAAGTCCATAATGATGGTCAATAATAGGAAGAGCAAGTCAGTTGCTTCTACCTCCAAAGGAAGGAGCAAGAAAGTTTCAAAATTCAAAGAATCTGCCTTGAAGCCGAGTGGAACCGTGACTAAGGGTGATTGTCACTACTGCATTCAGCCTGGACACTGGAAGAGGAATTGGTTCAAATATATGGAGGAAAAAAGGCTTGGAATAGTGATTCCACCACCACCAGATATTTTTGTTATAGATGTCAATCTTTCTATTTCTTCATCTTGGGTATTGGATACTGGATGTGGATCTAACATTTGTCGAAATGTGCAGGATGCGGAAAGAAGTAGAAGATTGGCTAAAGGGGAGATAGACTTGCGCGTCGGGGATGGAGCAAGAGTTGCTGCATTAGCTATATGCGTGTATGAGTTATCTCTGCCTTCAGGTCTTATTTTAGAGTTAGAGAATTACTATTATGTGCCTGCTATGAGCAGAGTTTGGACGAGAAAGGTTTTACTATTTCAATAAAGAACAATTTTTGTTGCATTTATTTTGATAGTATCCACTATTGTAGTGGACATTTTTCTAATGGATTGTATATCTTTGATCTAAATAATTCCATCAATAACATTAATACTAAGTGGATTAAAATTAATGAATTAAATCATACTTATCTATGGCACTGTCGTTTATGTCATATAAACGAGAAACGCATATCTAGACTCCATAAGGATGGATTACTAGACTCGTTTGATTATGAATCATATGAGACATGTGAGTCTTGTTTGATGGGAAAAATGACAAAGTCCCCTTTCAATAAGAAAGGTGAGAGGACTAGTGAGTTATTGGCACTCATACATATTGATGTATGTGGACCATTTCCCACTCCTGCCAGAGGTGGTTACGTCTATTTCATTCACTACTAGAAATCTTAGCAAATACCACATTTTATTTGTAGCATTTGAACAAATGCGGTAATTGATACCCTAAAGCAGCATTATTATTAATGTTGCAAACTAAATGATGTAATATTGTAGCATTAATCCAATAATGCTGTAATTTTTGGTTAAAGAGCATATAAATTGCAGGATTAATCCAATAATGTTGCAATGTTTGGCTAAATTGCAGCATTAATCACATTAATGCTGCTTTTTTATTTCTATTTTGCAGCATTAACAAACTAATGCTGCAATTTTCACTAAACATTTGGGGGGCTATTCAAATTTTCACTAAATATTTGGGGGGAACTGAAATTTCACAAAAAATGAAGCCACTCTCTTATCTATACCCAACAACTAACCCTAATTCTCTCCCACACAACACAGCCGCCCCCCATATGAACAGAGAGAGAGAGAGAGGGAGAGAGAAAGAGAGAGACGGGGATGAGGAAGAGACCAAGAGGGAGAGGGTGAAGGGCGATCGGAAAGCTCCGGATCCGAATCTTTGATTCGCCGTTCGGTCAGTTTCTCTACTTCCTCGTCTCGCTCTCCGATTGCTTTGTAATCCGATTATGTAATTGGTTTGTAATCCGATTGTGTTCAACAGACGAGGACTAGGGCAAGAAATGATTTGGAGCTTTGGACCTTTGGAGCTTTCCGATCGCCATCATCCATGGAGTCAACGCCGTGGATTTGGCGGATCTGCGAATGATTTGGAGTTGAAGGTCAGTCTTTCTCTCTACCAGTCTCTGTCCCTCTTTCTCCCTCTCTCTCTCTCTCTCTCTCTCTCTCTCTCTCTCTCTCTCCCTCTTCCATTCTCAGATCTTGCCTTCTATTGTAGGAGGAAAGGTAGAAACAGGGGAAATACTGCTCGAAGAGGCCGCAGCCGGAGGTTGTTTTGGAGACGGCGGAGGTGGTTCTGTTCGAAGGTTGGTTCTGCTGCGAAGTCTAAACCGAGACTTGGCGTCAGTGATTCAGCCGGAGGTGGTTCTGTTGAGGCGGCGGGGTCGTTTGGCGTGGCGGTTGAAGATCCAGGGACGGGCGGCGAAGCGGCGGCGCAGAACCATTCTGATGAAGATCAAGGGACGGTCATGTGTTGAATGTCATCGATCTGCTTGTTTCTCTCCTGTTCTCCTATTTCTTCTTCCCCTTGTAATTTCTCCTAGACTTGTCTATTAATTTCAGAGAGATTAGTTTATCATATTTGTAATTTTTTCCAGACTATTCTGTTAATTTCAGAGAGATTAGTTGTTTCATCAATTTTGTAATTTCTTTGTTAAATTTGTAATTTCAAAGAGATTATTGATGATGGAGACTTCTGTTCTTGCTGTTGTTCTTGTTGTTCTTGTTGTTGTTCTTGTTGTTCTTGTTGTTGTTGTTGTTGTTGTTTTTGTTGTTGTTCTTGGTTAGATCTGTTATTGTTGCTGTTATTGTTGGTGTTCTTGTTTTGATTTGTTCTTGTTATTGTTCTGGCAAATCAGCAAATAGAAGAAAGAAGCTAAACAGATGATGTAAAATGCAGCATTAATCTAAAATAATGCTACAAAATAATGTGTAAATTGCAGCATTAAGCTCTAATAATGCTGCAATTTGATTCTAAAATGCAGCATTAATGTATCAAATGCTGCAAGGTGTGGTATAGTTGTGCAGCATTAACTTAATGCTGCAAGTAATGCTGCTTTTTGCTAGCAACGTTAGCTTAATGCTGCAATGGGAAAACAGCACTGGCAAATGCAGCATTAGTCTTAATGCTGCAATTAATGCTGTTTTTGCTAAATACAGCATTAATTTTAGCAAAAACCGCATTTTCTTAATGAAGCTTTTGCTAAGATTTCTAGTAGTGATTACATTTGCTGATGATTTCAGTAGATATGGATTTGTGTACCTTATGAAGGCCAAATCCGAATCCTTTGAATTGTTCAAAGAATTCAAGAATAAAGTAGAGAAGCAAGTTGGAAAAAGTATCAAGGATCTACGATCGGATCGTGGAGGAGAATAATTGAGCCAAGAGTTTGACGACTATCTTAGAGAGTGCGGGATCCTGTCCCAACTCACTCCCCCTGGAACTCCACAATGGAATGGCGTGTCCGAAAGGAGGAATCGCACCTTTTTAGACATGATGCGATATATGATGGGTCAAAAAGATCTTCCGATATCGTTTTGGGGACATGCTCTAATGATATATGCATTTACCATTAACCTTGATCCATCCAAATCAGTTACGAAGACACCATATGAGATATGGACTGGGAAGCGTCTCATAGTGTCGTTTATGAAGATTTGGGATTGCGACGTCTATGTAAAGCATTTACAGTGTGACAAGCTCGGACCCAAGTCAGATAAGTGTAAATTTGTGGCATATACTAGAGAAACGAAAGGATATTATTTCTACAACCCAGCCAAGAACAAAGTGTTTGTTGCTCGGAATGACGTGTTCCTGGAAAGAGAGTTTATCTCTGAAGGAGCCAGTGGGAGGACTGTAGAACTTGAATAAATTCAAGAACCACAAAACACTGATCAGGCAATGGAGCATGAACAGGAATCACTAGCGGTTGTGGAGCAACATGTTCAAGTAACACAAGAACTCCGTAGGTCGAGTAGGGTACGTCAGGAGCCTGAGAGGTATGGACTTCTCTTAACTGAGCCCGGTGACGTATTATTCAAAGGTGATGAGCCTACTACTTATGGAGAGGCTATGAAAAGGCTAGACTCAAAGAAGTGTCATGAAGCCATGAGATCCGAAATGGAATCCATGTACTCCAACCAAGTATGTGGTTTGGTGGAACCACCCGATGGGTTCGGCCCACATGATGCAAGTGGGTCTTCAAAAAGAAGACTGGCATGGATGGAAATGTAGTTGCCTATAAAGGCTGACTGGTGGCTAAAGGATTCAGACAGATTCGTGGTATTGACTATGATGAAACCTTTTCCCTAGTCGCGGTGACCAAATCCATTCGAATCCTACTTTCGATTGAAGCTTACTATGACTATGAGATTTGGCAGATGGACGTCAAAAAAGCGTTTCTGAATGGAAACCTCCTCGAGGATGTGTACTGACACGACCTGAGGTTTTTGAGGATCCAGAGCATGAAAATAAAGTCTGTAAGCTACAACGATCCATTTATGGATTGAAGCAAGCGTCTAGGAGTTGGAATCGACGTTTTGATGACCCGGTCAAAGAGTTTAGCTTCATCAAGAACAAAGATGAGCCTTGTGTTTACAAGAAGGTTAGTGGGAGTTCTGTTGTGTTTCTGGTCTTGTATGTGGATGACATAGTACACACTGGAAACGACATTCCTATGTTACAATCTGTCAAAGATTGGCTGGGGAAGTGTTTTGCAATGAAGGACTTAGGGGATGCAGCTTATATACTGGGTATCAAGATCCATAGGGATAGATCGAGGAAGCTGATCGGCCTAAGACAAAGTACATATATAGATAAAGTATTGAAACGGTTCAACATGCAAGAATCAAAGAAAGGATTATTGCCCATGTCGCATGGAGTCACCCTTATGAAGGATGATTGTCCTTCCAATCAGATTGAGAAAGATTGCATGAGTAAGATCCCATATGCATCGGCCATATGATCTATCATGTATTCCATGTTGTGTACTAGACCAGATGTGTCGTACGCGCTGAGTATGGAAAGCAGATATCCGTCCAATCCGAGTGAGAGTCACTGGATTTCTGTCAAGAACATCCCTAAGTACATGAGAAGGACTAAGGATGCGTTCTTGATATTTGGAGGTGAGGAAGAGCTGAGTGTAATTGGTTACACTGATGCAAGCTTCCAGACCGACAATGATTACTATAGATCGCAGTCGGGTTATTTGTTTTGCCTAAATGGAGGAGCTCTGAGCTGGAAGAGTTCCAAGCAAGAGACAATTGCTGATTCTACAACTAAGCTGATTACATTGTTGCTTCAGGCACATCGAAGGAGGTTGTTTGGATAAAGAAGTTATCACTGAGCTAAGTGTGCTTCCTAGCATTGTGGATCCCACTACGTTGTATTGTGACAACACTGGGGCGATCACACAAGCCAAGGAACCGCGGTCACACCAGAGGAAAAAGCACCTACTTAGGAGATTCCATCTAGTTCGAGAGATAGTCGATTGAGGAGATGTGAAGATATGAAAGTTTCAAACAGATAATAATCTTTTAGATCCTCTCACAAAGTCGTTGGTTCAGCGAAAGCATGAAGGACACACTAG
The DNA here is from genome assembly GCA_023055425.1 of Linanthus parryae. Classification (NCBI taxonomy): domain Eukaryota; kingdom Viridiplantae; phylum Streptophyta; class Magnoliopsida; order Ericales; family Polemoniaceae; genus Linanthus; species Linanthus parryae. Next base: position 62,683,348 of record JALGPY010000001.1, on the reverse strand, counting down.
GGCTATAGGCATACGTGATGCACTAGATTGACTCTAGTGCAAGTGGGAGACTGTTGGTTTTAGATGCCCTAGAGGCAATCTGTTTAGTATAACCTTTGTTTTCTAGAATAAATCATTGTATTATTTATGGAGATATTTAATACAAAAGAAGTCCTTAGATTACACGTGTGTCCTTTATATTAAATATCCCTATTCCATTATATTGATTAACAGGACGATCAACTATAGACTAGTATGTTGGTAGATTGCGACGTCTATGTAAAGCGTTTACAGAGTGACAAGCTCGGACCCAAGTCAGATAAATGTAAATTTGTGGGATATCCTAGGGAAACGAAAGGATATTATTTCTACAACCCAGCCAAGAACAAAGTGTTTGTTGCTCGGAATGACGTGTTCCTGGAAAGAAAGTTTATCTCTGAAGAAGCTAGTGGGAGGACTGTAGAACTTGAATAAATTCAAGAACCACAAAACACTGATTAGGCAATGGAGCATGGACAGGAATCACTAGCGGTTGTAAAGCAACCTGTTCCAGTAACACAAGAACTCCGTAGGTCGAGTAGGGTACGTGAGGAACCTGAGAGGTATGGACTTCTCTTAACTGAGCCCGGTGACGTATTACTCATAAGTGATGAGCTTAGTACTTATGGAGAGGATATGAAAGGGCTATACTCAAATAAGTGGCATGAAGCCATGATATCCGAAATGGAATCCATGTACTCCAACCAAGTATGTACTTTGGTGGAACCACCCGATGGGGTTCGGCCCACAGTGTAATACCCCGTATTTTAGTTGGGGGTTATTTAGTAATTTCGAAAACTATTTGAGAATTTTAAGAAATTTATATTTCGAACTTGTCCTTGACTTCTTCTTAGTTTTAAAATATGTGTGTCATTTGACATCTATGATGATATATATTTTTTTTCGGGATTATTTTGTAGTTTTTAAAACTTGGAAAATACTATATGAAACTTATTTTGTATACTTGGGAGGTACTTGTAGTTTTCTAAATGTGATTTGTACAAAGTGTTTTATTTTAAATAATTTGGAGATTTTTTTTTACAATTTATGAAAGTTATCTTTTCTAGTGTTACCTATTAATTGGAAATTATATTTTCACCCCTCAACTTTTAGTTTTCACAAATAAACATCTCATTTATCAATTTTACATTTATATCCCCAATTAGCTTGTTAGGAAACTTATGACTTCTCTTCAAGCCCCCCTCCACTATCTTTGGTCAACTCATCTAAATTATGGAGATGATCTTTTTTACTAACGTCTCATATTTCTCTCTAATAATACACCAACTCTCATTAATACCCTCATGTATGGCATTACCATGTGTGTTCCTTGACCACCAACCACCACCATCAACTACATTTCTTCCATTCTCATTTTCCTTCATCTTTTTCTCTTCAAGAACATCAACACATGCTCTCTTCTCTCTCTCCAAATTCCATCCCGTTTTTGGGTGTTGACCTCACAAAAAGACCATCAAAAATCCATTTTCTACTCTTCAAATCATCAAAAACTTGATTCCAAGGATAGTATGATCATGGAAGGGAGCTCTTTCACCATTATTCTCAAGAAATGAAGGCCAATTTCACTCTTTCATCCACCATCTTCTTGAATATTTGGGTAAAGTTTTCTTCTAGCCTTCAATTCATGCTTGCATGTCCATCTTTACCTTTGATTGATGAAATTTCATCTTTGATTTCTTCAATTCCATGCTTAGTTCTTCATCTTCATGGTTAGATCATGTGTTTGACTTCAAATTTTAGACTATTTCATGAAACCCACACTAGAACCCACATGCATGTTGTGAATGTCATCTTCCTTGCATTGTTACCCAAGAGGGTTTTGATCATTTGTGTAAAGAGCATGTAAAGGTCTTACTTAATGCCTAAAATGATGAAATTTTGGGTGAAAATCAAGTATCCATAAGTTGCATGTGTCATATAATTGATTTGATCATGTTTTAAGTGCTCTAGGTGAAAATTGCATATTTTTACAATCTGACCAGTTTGTGAAAAACGTATATTATCTCTAAATTTTGTCTCTGTAGAATTTTTAACTCTTTCATATTCTGAAACTAGACTCATAGAGGGTCATTTAGAAAGAAAATTCAACTCCATAGCCTTTTTGGTTAGGGAGATATGCTCATTCTAAGTTGCAAGTTTTCTGAAACTCTGTTTTTGGACAAGTTTTACCATTTTTGTTAAAAATCTCATTTCCAGAAACCTATGGCACCAAATCTTTCTTGTGATGAAACTAGACACATAAGGAATACATTCTGGAGAATATGGGCATTTTTCCTATTCTTCAAGTAGTAGTAATTGTTCTTCAAAGTTTAAACTTTCTTCCAAACTTGTCTCTGCATAGCAGTGTTTGTTATTTTTGTAACTTGAGTTTCATAATAGATATGCATGATTTTCTTGGTATTTATGAAATTAGACACATGTAGGTTCATCATACATTAATTGAAAAATTTTAGGAAAATGATTTGATATGGTAAATATGTCTCCAAAGTAGAGCTACAATTCTGTCCAGAATTGTAGTTTCACATTTTTTAGATAACTTGAATTTTTGAACTTCTAGGTGTTTTGTTGGACTTGTTTTGATAATTAAACATCATTATATGTGCATTAGTGACATTTAGTACTATGTGACATGTAGGTTTTCATTTTTATTATGCATGTGTAAATTGGTTATAATGAGTACGTCATATGTGTGATTGTAGACATCGACCCCGTAGGAGAGAGCGGTTGTCGTCGGAGTGCTAGGCTTAGTTTCTTGATTTTGATTGTTCTTCATCTCAGTGGTAAGTACATATGTACGGAATTTTCATATCAAAATGTGCGTTTGTGTTTGATGTTTCAAATGAATGTTTGTTATATGAAATAGTATGAGAATGCATGTTTTCCACTCGAATGTTGTTAAGCTATTTTATTCATCTCCTTTGAGAACTCTCGGAAATTACTTGTGAAATTTTGATATTCCGATTCTGTTTATGTGAAAGAGAATAAATAAAATATCTCTAATAGACTTAGGACGATGTACAGAGTACAGTTATTAATGGGAGGCGTCAAGCGATCCTCCATTTTCTTATGGCTAAGACCATTGAAGCAATGCTTCTTATTATTGGATAGAACGTCAATGTTCAAAAATCAGCCCCCGATGAGCTAAAATGTACCAAGTTATTGAGGCCAAGGGTTTTATAGAGCTATAGAGTGCTACTTATACTTGTAAGGGTCACTACGGTATAGGGGTGTCGACACTTAAGGCCTTTTAGCTAATGTTGTGAGTGGGGTTGACGAATGGGCTCCCTTAACGCTCGGGTGAAATAGGGTTTGATAGACCCTAGAAGGAACTCTTAGAGATTATTTCGTGATCCCTCTGTTTACATCGATCCTGCTGGTGGCTCTTGACACGCCTCAGCTAAATTAAACTGTTGATTGAAGTCGAAATTAAAAATTGACTACTTATTAATGTTGTTTGTGGCTCTTGATATGCCCTAATCGATGGAAATGAATTTTAAATCTTGGCTACTCATGAACTACTATCGTTATCAGTTCAAATGAACTTGTTTACTCTGGATATTTTACCAACTACTCGTGATTTCTCAATGTTATTAAATTGAGAGGTTTTTGTTACTCGGTTACTGCAAGTTGATCCGAATTCTCCAATATGATAGTTCTACTGTTTAAATCTTCTGATTTGTTTCAACTCATGCTTCCGTGCCACTCGTTGCTTTACATGGCGTAGTGTGTACTTACTCAGTTTTTACTGATCATTTTCTTCAAAACTGCGTCGGCTTTTGCCATTTTAAAACCGCAGGTCATCAATCAAGGTGGGGGATGGGAACGCGTATCGAGACGAAGACGTTTAGCTTAAGTTAGATTACTTAGTAGTTCACATAGCTTATTTCAATCACATTACGTTTGTAAACTTATCTTCTCAAGCTTGTTGTATTTATTAAATAAAATGTAATATTTGCAACTTTATTTCTACTTTTGGCCATCGATTGTCGCTTTAACCCTGAACCGAGATCCCGGGTTGTTTCATATGGTATCAGAACTTCGGTTCTCCGGTTAATGAGACTTTTCGATTTCCTTAAGTAGATAAAAAAGAAAGATAACACGTTTTCAAAATTTTAAAATTGATTAGGATATCTCAATTTGGTAATAACAAAGTAAGCAAGCCGCGGGGGATTTTGGGGTACTTACGTATTCTTAAACACGATTTGTACCGTACTTGTTGATTAACTGTTACTTGCTATTGATATGTGATTAATGCGAAAAAGACTTGCTTATTTGTATGTTTGTTATCCTATGAGCATGTTTACTTACTATATAGAAATGATTTTTCATTGTCGTGTGATGCGTATCCGCGTTCCCTTGTTTAATTATGTTAATTCGTCGACGAGAGAGTAACGACGCTTTGACTTACAAGACCATGGGACCATTCTTTTCTTACCGATGAGCGCGACTTTTAAGATAGTACTTTATTTTATTCTGAGTTAATTTGACATGGTCGTTCCAAAATTGGAATGTTTTGACAAAAAAAAAATATTCTTTAAAAAAATAATTTTGAAAAAAAAATGATTGGGTGCAGAGATACCAAATGCCAAGTGATATGTGTTGGAATAGATGCCCTAGAGGCAATCTAGTTTAGTATGAATTTGTATATGGCTAGAAAATTCATTTATTATTTATTGGATATTTAATATAATGAAGTCCTTAGATTTACAATCGTGTTGTTTATCTTAAATATCCCTAATCAAGTATAATGATTAAATGGGACAATCATCTATAGACTAGTATGGGGTTGGATTGATATGGAGATATCACGATCCAACACATAGGTGTGCATTACGGAATGTTGCACTGGATTGACCCATCACCGAGAAGGCTACATACACGTTATGTTAAGTCACAAGTGCTTCTCGGGTACAATGGTATTGTCATCCTTAGACTTGAAGTCACTAGATATTCTAGTTGTGGATCATTGTGATCTTGGTAGCGTTAAACGCTACACCGTGACTGGGTAGTTATAAAGGCGTGTACTGGATACAATGAGAAGCAAGCTTAGAGATCGTAGTGGACGTAGAGAGGATTTGCCCCTCCCACATAACGGGAGCAAATATCCTAGGCCACTCGAAGGATAGTGCTTATAGAATGTCTGGCCAGACTCAAATAAATCAATATATAGGATATTGATGTTATTTGCACGAATAAGGCTATTCCATGGATCGAGAAACTAGGGATTGGATATACGAGTGTGACTTGTATGTCTCGTGTCCAATCCGGATATGGAGGCAAAGGGATGAGACAATTACTTGTGCAAGGTTGTCTAGATGACTATTCTATTAGTTGGCTAGAATGGATGTTTTGCTAGAAACCGCTCCATATTAGCAAAGAGTTGCTACCAACTAGATAGAACCTATGGGGTCACACGCTATATAGAGTTGTACTAGATTTGGGAATTAAGTAATTGGATTAATTAATTAGAAGGATCACTTTGCAAACCCTTGCAAACTTAGTAGGGACTAATTTGCAAGGAAGGGACTAAATTGAATTCTAGTAGGACTAGAATAAGTCCTTTAGGTAGTTAACAAGGAGTTGTTGGACTATATAAAGGACCCTCCTTCCTTCCTTCCTCATAACTTATGCTCTAAAGAGAACATAACAAGAGTGGGAGAGAATAAAGGAGAGAGAGAGCAAGCAACAAGGAGCGACGCCGCCCCTTGCCGCCGCCCCTCACCCCGTCGGCCAAAAGGAAGGGCCGAGCCCCTTCTTTTGTCTCGTTTTGCGTGATTCCTTCACCCTCCTCTCATTCCGGGCTAGCACCAAGGAGATTGGAGATCTAGGATCAACTCTAGGCGTGGATCAACTATAGAGAACGTGACACTATTCGCGTTTGAAGTCATCAAGGAGAACCCAAAGGTGTGTTTATGATTTCTTACCTTCACTATCGTTATGCATCTAGACTTGTGATCCTTGGAGGGTTTTGCATGGTGATTTGTATGATTATGCTTCCGTTTGCGCGATCCATGAATCAAAACCCTACAGTGGTATCAGAGCCACGGGTCATAGAGCATAAACGTAGTTTATGTGTTACATTCTTGTTGTTTTACACCTTAATTTGTTGATTATCGCGTAAAACAAGACAAATCAATTATGGGATGCAATTTGTCAATAATTAGATCATAACAAGACCCAATTTTGCATTGGATGCATGAATTGGTGAGTTTGAGAAATTTTAGGATCTTAGATCTAGGTTTTGGGCATCCTTGGGGAAGAAGGAGTTCTCCCAAAACAAGGAAACAACCAAACTTGGGCTCCAAGCAAGGAGGTTGTTTTGGAAACAACCTCCATAAGGAGGTTCGGCCCCCTAAGGGACCGCCCCCCTTGCTTGCCGCCCAAGATTGGCGCCCTAAGGGGCCGGGCGGCCCTAACCCGCGGGCCTAGCTTGCGGGTTTTGGGCCGGGCCGGCCCTAGGGCCTTATGGTTCACTTTGTTTGGGCCCAGGCAATTGGATTGTTGGGCCCATGGACCGTTTTAACCCTAGAAATCCTTAAATCAATTAAAATTGACCAAGCGCGTTAAAATTGGATTTTAACTGTTTATGTGCAAATCGCATGGTGATTGGATATGGCCTTAGGATGTGGTTTGATGTGGATGTTTAATTTTGTGGTTTGGTTTTACGGCCTGCGAGCTGATCAATTAATTGTAATAATTAATTAGGGTCTTATGGCCTGCGTGCCATTTTTTTTTCTCAACTTGTGAGATTTATTTTATTTAGTATAGATATTAGCTAGTGCTAGATAAAGTAGATTGTTAGCCAAGATTGAAGAAAAGAAGCCCAAAGCCAAAGAAGCCACGAAAGATGGAGCATGGAGCATGGAGCATTCCACATGACTATGAAGGATGGACCAAAAGATCAAGACGCATGGAGATGTGTTTGCTTAGGGTTCATAGATAATTCCATTGGCTTGGAATTATCTTAGTCTAGAAAAGGACATATCCACATCACGTTTAATTTCTGTTTTGTGGTTGTTTATTTATTGTCTTATTATTTGTGTGGTTGGTGTATGGATGATGCATGCAATTAGGATAATAAGATAATTAGACAACCCGGATCTATTATTTGGAGTTGTGCCCAAACTCAAATAGATAGATTAGTTGATATTGATCAACAAAATAATTAAAATTGAAAATCCCTCAAATTTTAAATATTGTGTTCTTGCCTTCTCGTTATTTAAACACTCATTATCATCATTATTTATCAAGTTCGTGCGTGCCAAAGCATGGCGACTTGGTTCATAATGATGGAATGCGATGGCACGTAACAATGTGCAATTGTTTAGATAAGAGGTTGAGCACAACTAGGCTATTAATTTGATTAAGAAACCTAGAGGCAATCAATTGGGATTATCCATATGGATGGATAAATAAGGAGTTATTTGCCCGATTGAACCAAGAGTTGCATATGGGATGCAATTGGAAATTGTTCCTACCTAGAAGTAGTCGAATTATGGGTGACTTGCCAAAGCAAGCTCATAAGGAGATGAAAAGATGGATCTTGGCCCACTAGAAAATATAAGGATATTTTCCGCATTAATATCTTGAGGGTTATTAATCCGTAGAAAAATAGTGGGAGCTATATTTAATAAACTAGCCATTATTAAATATAGTAAAAAATTCACAAATACTAAAACTTGCGTATTTTCCTTTTGTAGAATTCCAAATGGCAAACAACTCATCGAGTTCACAACATTCCCTACGATCTGTCCTTGAGAAGGACAAGCTCTCTGGAACCAACTTTCTTGATTGGTACAGAAACTTGAGAATTGTTCTCAAGCAAGAGAAGAAACTGTACGCAATAGAGGAGCATGTTCCAGAAGGTCCAGAGAACCAGACACCTGCTGCCTTAAAGGCGTATCAAAAGCGTGTTGATGACGCTAATGATGCGGCCTGCCTAATGCTTTGCACCATGACCTCTGAGCTTCAGAAGCAACATGAGAACATGAATGCTGTCGATATGATCGAACATCTAAAGCAGCTCTTCCAAGAGCAGGCGAGGGTAGAGAGGTATGAGGTCTCAAAGGCACTGTTCAAATGTCATCTTGCAGAAGGGAACCCGGTGGGACCCCATGTAATCCGAATGATCGGGTACTTGGAGAATCTCGCCCGGCTTGGGTTCCCGGTCGGCCAAGAGTTGGCAACCGATCTGGTGTTGCAATCGTTGCCTGAGAGTTATGGACAGTTCATTATGAACTATAACATGAACGAGATCGTTAAACCACTGCCAGATTTGCTCAACATGTTGAGGACGGCTGAACAGAGCATCAACAAGGGTAAGGGCAAGGCCATTATGATGGTGCATAAAGGAAAGGGCAAAAAGTTTGCCTCTTCCTCCAAGGGCAAAGGCAAGTCAGTTGCCAAGTCCAAGGAACAAGCCCTTAAGCCTGTTGGTGGCATTGCCAAGGTCGTGACTAAGGGTGAGTGTCACTACTGCAGTCAACCTGGACACTGGAGGAGGAACTGCCCAAAATATCTGGAGGACAAGACGCTTGGAATAGTGATTCCACCACCACCAGGTATTTTTGTTGTAGATGTCAATTTAACTGTCTCTACATCATGGGTATTAGATACTGGATGTGGATCTCATATTTGTCGAAATATGCAGGATCTAAAGAGAAGTAAAAGATTGGCTAAAGGGGAGGTAGATCTACGCGTTGGGAATGGAGCAAAGGTTGCTGCGTTGGCCATAGGCGTGTGCGAGCTATCTCTGCCTTCAGGATTAGTTTTAGAATTAAATAATTGCTATTTTGTGCCTGCTATGAGCAGAAACATTATTTCTATTTCTTGTTTGGACAAGGAAGGTTTTATTATTTCAATAAAGACCAATTGTTGTTCCTTTTATTTGAATAATATTCACTATTTTAGTGCGCAATTATTTAATGGACTTTATGTCCTTGATCTAAGCAATCCTGTCTACAACATTAATACCAAGCGGATTAAAATAAATGATTTAAATCCTGCTTATTTATGGCATTGTCGTTTATGCCACACAAATGAGAAACGTGTATCTAGACTCCATAAGGATGGATTGCTAGACTCATTTGATTTTGAATCATATGAGACATGTGAGGCTTGTTTATTGGGAAAAATGACAAAGTCCCCTTTCAATAAGAAAGGTGAGAGGACTAGTGAGCAATTGGCGCTCATACATACCGATGTGTGTGGGCCATTTGCCACGCCTGCCAGGGGTGGTTATGTCTACTTCATTACATTTACTGATGATTACAGTAGATATGGATTTGTGTACCTTATGAGGGCAAAATCCGAATCCTTTGAAGTGTTCAAAGAATTCAAGAATGAAGTAGAGAAGCAACTTGGCAAAAGTATCAAGGCTCTACGATCGGATCGTGGAGGAGAATACTTGAGCCAAGAGTTTGACGACTATCTTAGAGAGTGTGGGATGGTGTCCCAACTCACTCCAACCGGAACGCCACAATGGAATGGCGTGTCCGAGAGGAGGAATCGAACCCTATTGGATATGGTTCGGTCTATGATGTGTCAAACCGATCTTCCATTATCATTTTGGGGCTACGCTCTATTAAGTGCAGCTTTCACCATTAACCGTGTTCCATCTAAATCAGTCATGAAGACACCATATGAGATGTGGAGTGGGAGGCATCCCACACTGTCGTTCATGAGGATTTGGGGCTGCGATGTCTATGTAAAGCGTTTACAATCAGACAAGCTAGGGCCTAAATCGGATAAGTGTAAATTTGTGGGGTACCCTAAGGAAACTAAGGGATACTACTTCTACAATCCAACCGAGAACAAAGTGTTTGTTGCTCGGACCGGCGTGTTTCTAGAAAGAGAATTTGTCTCTAAAGAAGCAAGTGGGAGGAATGTAGAACTTGAAGAAGTTCAAGAACCACAAATCACTGAACCGATTATGGAACATGAACAGGAATCACAAGCAGTTGTGGATCCACCTGTTCAGGTAACACAAGAGCTTCGTAGATCTAGTAGAGTGCGCCAGGAACCCGAGAGGTACGGACTTCTCGTAACTGATTCCGGTGACACGATGCTCATAGATGATGAGCCTAATACCTATGAGGAGGCCATGAATGGCCCAGACTCGCAGAAGTGGCTTGAAGCCATGAGATCCGAGATGGAATCCATGTATACCAACAAAGTATGGACTTTGGTGGAACCACCTGATGGGGCGCGGCCCATAGGGTGCAAGTGGGTCTTCAAGAAGATGATCGACATGGATGGTAATGTGATTACCTATAAGGGCCGATTGGTGGCTAAAGGATTCAGACAGATTCATGGTATTGACTATGATGAAACCTTTTCACCAGTCGCTATGACCAAATCCATCCGAATCCTACTTGCAATTGCAGCATACTACGACTATGAGATTTGGCAGATGGATGTCAAAACAGCATTCCTTTATGGGAATCTCCTCGAGGACGTGTATATGATACAGCCGGAGGGTTTTGAGGATCCAAAGCAAGCCAACAAAGTCTGTAAGCTGCAACGATCCATCTATGGATTGAAGCAAGCATCTAGGAGTTGGAATCGACGTTTTGATGAAGTGGTCAAAGAGTTTGGCTTCATCAGAAACGAAGATGAGACTTGTGTCTACAAGAAGGTTAGTGGGAGCTCTATAGCTTTTCTGGTCTTGTATGTAGATGACATACTACTCATTGGAAACGACATTCCCATGCTGCAATCTGTGAAAGATTGGCTAGGAAAGTGTTTCTCAATGAAAGACTTAGGGGAAGCAGCCTATATACTCGGTATAAAAATCTATAAAGATAGATCTAAGAGGTTGCTAGGCCTAAGTCAAAGTACATATATTGACAAGGTGTTGAAACGGTTCAACATGCAAGATTCCAAGAAAGGATTCTTGCCCATGTCACATGGAATCACTCTTTCGAAGAGTGGTTGTCCTTCCAATGAGATTGAGAAGGAACGCATGAGTAGGATTCCCTATGCCTCGGCCATAGGATCTATCATGTACGCCATGTTATGTACTAGACCAGATGTGTCATATGCCTTGAGTATGACAAGCAGGTACCAATCCAATCCGGGTGAGAGTCACTGGATTGCTGTCAAGAACATCCTAAAGTACTTGAGAAGAACTAAGGATGCTTTCTTGATGTTTGGCGGTGAGGAAGAGTTGCGTGTAAAGGGTTACACTGATGCAAGCTTCCAAACTGATAGAGATGACTTTAGATCACAGTCGGGATATGTATTTTGCCTGAATGGAGCAGCGGTGAGCTGGAAGAGTTCCAAGCAAGAGACGGTGGCTGATTCTACAACAGAGGCTGAGTACATTGCTGCAAATGGCGCAGCAAAGGAGGCTGTTTGGATCAGAAAGTTTGTTTCTGAACTTGGTGTGGTCCCTAGCATTGCGGATCCAGTGGAGTTGTTCTGTGACAACACTGGGGCGATCGCGCAATTAAAGGAACCCAGATCACACCAGAAGTCCAAGCATGTGCTCAGGAAGTTTCATCTTATTCGAGATATTATCGATAGAGGAGACGTTCGGATATGCAAGATTCCTACAGATGATAATCTGTCAGACCCGCTTACGAAGCCTCTCACGCAGTGGAAGCATGAAGGGCACACTAGGAGTATGGGCATACGAGATGCGCCAGATTGGATCTAGTGCAAGTGGGAGAATGTTGGAATAGATGCCTAGAGGCAATCTAGTTTAGTATGAATTTGTATATGGCTAGAAAATTCATTTATTATTTGTTGGATATTTAATATAATGAAGTCCTCAGATTTACAATCGTGTTGTTTATCTTATATATCCCTAGTCAAGTATAATGATTAAATGGGACAATCATCTATAGACTAGTATGGGGTTGGATTGATATGGAGATATCACGATCCAACACATAGGTGTGCATTACGGAATGTTGCACTGGATTGACCCATCACCGAGAAGGCTACATACACGTTATGTTAAGTCACAAGTGCTTCTCGGGTACAATGGTATTGTCATCCTTAGACTTGAAGTCACTAGATATTCTAGTTGTGGATCATTGTGATCTTGGTAGCGTTAAATGCTACACCGTGACTGGGTAGTTATAAAGGCGTGTACTGGATACAATGAGAAGCAAGCTTAGAGATCGTAGTGGACGTAGAGAGGATTTGCCCCTCCCACATAACAGGAGCAAATATCCTAGGCCACTCGAAGGATAGTGCTTATAGAATTTCTGGCCAGACTCAAATAAATCAATATATAGGATATTGATGTTATTTGCACGAATAAGGCTATTCCATGGATCGAGAAACTAGGGATTGGATATACGAGTGTGACTTGTATGTCTCGTGTCCAATCCGGATATGGAGGCAAAGGGATGAGACAATTACTTGTGCAAGGTTGTCTAGATGACTATTCTATTAGTTGGCTAGAATGGATGTTTTGCTAGAAACCGCTCCATATTAGCAAAGAGTTGCTACCAACTAGATAGAACCTATGGGGTCACACGCTATATAGAGTTGTACTAGATTTGGGAATTAATTAATTGGATTAATTAATTAGAAGGATCACTTTGCAAACCCTTGCAAACTTAGTAGGGACTAATTTGCAAGGAAGGGACTAAATTGAATTCTAGTAGGACTAGAATAAGTCTTTTAGGTAGTTAACAAGGAGTTGTTGGACTATATAAAGGACCCTCCTTCCTTCCTTCCTCATAACTTATGCTCTAAAGAGAACATAACAAGAGTGGGAGAGAATAAAGGAGAGAGAGAGCAAGCAACAAGGAGCGACGCCGCCCCTTGCCGCCGCCCCTCACCCCGTCGGCCAAAAGGAAGGGCCGAGCCCCTTCTTTTGTCTCGTTTTGCGTAATTCCTTCACCCTCCTCTCATTCCGGGCTAGCACCAAGGAGATTGGAGATCTAGGATCAACTCTAGGCGTGGATCAACTATAGAGAACGTGACACTATTCGCGTTTGAAGTCATCAAGGAGAACCCAAAGGTGTGTTTATGATTTCTTACCTTCACTATCGTTATGCATCTAGACTTGTGATCCTTGGAGGGTTTTGCATGGTGATTTGTATGATTATGCTTCCGTTTGCGCGATCCATGAATCAAAACCCTACAATATGTACCACTTTGTTTAGCAGTCCGCTGGCGTGACTCTTATTACGACGGTACTATGAGTTGTACCCGCTGTGTAGACTAAGTTGGAACTTGTGAAACACATGCGAGTTGTGATGGAGAGACACGTTGTGTGACGACACATAGTGTTCTTTTCTCCCTCGTATGCGTGGAATACTTGAGGTGATTGGTTTATCTAATCCTATGAAGGTAAGACAATATTTTTAACGCGGATGAGCAAAGCAAAATGGCATGTTAGTTTTGATCAAATTATTTTTTCTAAAAGTTTCGTGATTGTTTAAATGCTAGAAATTTTTCGAATTACTTTGTAAACGTGAGAACTTGCATTTTGGTCTAACTTTTCAAAATTTGGTGCGACCTTTTACTTGAGCTATTTTTATATGAATTTCTATTGTGACACGAGTGAGAAGAGACGAAACCTATCAAGAGCGCGTTTTCCGTTAATTTTAGTGTTGCATGTGCATTAGCATTGCATACAAGTCTCATGTGCATTAGTTGCATTCTCTTCAAGTATGTTTGTAAGTTCTCTTAAAAGTTTTCTTAAGTTTCGGGGACGAAGCTTCATTTTAAGGGGGATATAGTGTAATACCCCGTATTTTAGTTGGGAGTTATTTAGTAATTTTGAAAACTATTTGAGAATTTTAAGAAATTTATATTTCGAACTTGTCCTTGACTTCTTCTTAGTTTTAAAATATGTGTGTCATTTGACATCTATGATAATATATATTTTTTTCGGGATTATTTTGTAGTTTTTAAAACTTGGAAAATACTATATGAAACTTATTTTGTATACTTGGGAGGTACTTGTAGTTTTATAAATGTGATTTGTACAAAGTGTTTTATTTTAAATAATTTGGAGATTGTTTTTTTACAATTTATGAAAGTTATCTTTTCTAGTGTTACCTATTAATGGAAATTATATTTTCACCCCTCAACTTTTTGTTTTCAAAAATAAACATCTCATTTATCAATTTTACATTTATATCCCCAACTAGCTTGTTGGGAAACTTATGACTTCTCTTCAAGCCCCCGTCCACTATCTTTGGTCAACTCATCTAAATTATGGAGATGATCTTTTTTACTAACATCTCATATTTCTCTCTAATAATACACCAACTCTCATTAATACCCTCATGTATGGCATTACCATGTGTGTTCCTTGACCACCAACCACCACCATCAACTACATTTCTTCTATTCTCATTTTCCTTCATCTTTTTCTCTTCAAGAACATCAACACATGCTCTCTTCTCTCTCTCCAAATTCCATCCCGTTTTTAGGTGTTGACCTCACAAAAAGATCATCAAAAATCCATTTTATACTCTTCAAATCATCAAAAACTTGATTCCAAGGATAGTATGATCATGGAAGGAGGCTCTTTCACCATTATTCTCAAGAAATGAAGGCCAATTTCACTCTTTCATCCACCATCTTCTTGAATATTTGGGTAAAGTTTTCTTCTAGCCTTCAATTCATGCTTGCATGTCCATCTTTACCTTTGATTGATGAAATTTCATCTTTGATTTCTTCAATTCCATGCTTAGTTCTTCATCTTCATGGTTAGATCATGTGTTTGACTTCAAATTTTAGACTATTTCATGAAACCCACACTAGAACCCACATGCATGTTGTGAATGTCATCTTCCTTGCATTGTTACCCAAGAGGGGTTTGAACATTTGTGTAAAGAGCATGTAAAGGTCTTACTTAATGCCTAAAATGATGAAATTTCGGGTGAAAATCAAGTATCCATAAGTTGCATGTGTCATATAATTGATTTGATCATGTTTTAAGTGCTCTAGGTGAAAATTGCATATTTTTACAATCTGACCAGTTTGTGAAAAACGTATATTATCTCTAAATTTTGTCTCTGTAGAATTTTTAACTCTTTCATATTCTGAAAACTAGACTCATAGAGGGTCATTTTGAACGAAAATTCAACTCCATAGTCTTTTTGGTTAGGGAGATATGCTCATTCTAAGTTGCAAGTTTTCTGAAACTCTGTTTTTGGACAAGTTTTAACTTTTTTGTTAAAAATCTCATTTCTAGAAACCTATGGCACCAAATCTTTCTTGTGATGAAACTAGACACATAAGGGATTCATTCTGGAGAATATGGGCATTTTTCCTATTCTTCAAGTAGTAGTAATTGTTCTTCAAAGTTTAAACTTTCTTCCAAACTTGTCTCTGCATAGCAGTGTTTGTTATTTTTGTAACTTGAGTTTCATAATATCTGTGCATGATTTTCTTGGTGTTTCTGAAATTTGACACATGTAGGTTCATCATACATTAATTTCAAAATTTTAGGAGATAATTTGATATGGTAAATATGTCTCCAAAGTCAGAGCTATAATTCTGTCCAGAATTGTAGTTTCACATTTTTTGGAAAACTTGAATTTTTGAACTTCTAGGTGTTTTGTTGGACTTGTTTTGATAATTAAACATCATTGTATGTGCATTAGTGAAATTTAGTACTATGTGACATGTAGGTTTTCATTTTTATTATGCATGTGTAAATTGGTTATAACGAGTACGTCATACGTGTGATTGTAGACATCGACCCCGTAGGAGAGAGCGGTTGTCGTCGGAGTGCTAGGCTTAGTTTCTTGATTTTTATTGTTCTTCATCTCAGTGGTAAGTAAATATGTACGGCCTTTTCATATCAAAATGTGCGTTTGTGTTTGATGTTTCAAATGAATGTTTGTTATATGAAATAGTATGAGAATCCATGTTTTCCACTCGAATGTTGTTAAACTATTTTATTCATCTCCTTTGAGAACTCTCCGAAATTACTTTTGAAATTTTGATATTCCGATTCTGGTTATGTGAAAGAGAAGAAATAAAATACCTCTAATAGACTTAGGACGATGTATAGAGTAGAGTTATTAATGGGAGGCGTCAAGCGATCCTCCATTTTCTTATGGCTAAGACCATTGAAGCAATGCTTCTTATTATTTGATAGAACGTCAATGTTCAAAAATCCACCCCCGATGAGCCAAAATGTACCAAGTTATTGAGGCCAAGGGTTTTATAGAGCTATAGAGTGCTACTTATACTTGTAAGGGTCACTACGGTATAGGGGTGTCGACACTTAAGGCATTTTAGCTAATGTTGTGAGTGGGGTTGACGAATGGGCTCCCTTAACGCTCGGGTGAAATAGGGTTTGATAGACCCTAGAAGGAACCCTTAGAGATTATTTCGTGATCCCTCTGTTTACATCGATCCTGCTGGTGGCTCTTGACACGCCTCAGCTAAATTAAACTGTTTTTTGAAGGCGGAATTAAAAATTGACTACTTATTAATGTTGTTTGTGGCTCTTGATATGCCATAATCAATGGAAATGAATTTTAAATCTTGGCTACTCATGAACTACTATCGTTATCAGTTCAAATGATCTTGTTTACTCTGGATATTTTACCAACTACTCGTGAGTTCTCAATGTTATTAAATTGAGAGGTTTTTGTTACTCGGTTACTGCAAGTTGATCCGAATTCTCCAATATGATAGTTCTACTGTTTAAATCTTCTGATTTGTTTCAACTCATGCTTCCGTGCCACTCGTTGCTTTACATGGCGTAGCGTGTACTTACTCAGTTTTTACTGATCATTTTCTTCAAAACTGCGTCGGCTTTTGCCATTCTAAAACCGCAGGTCATCAATCAAGGTGGGGGATTGGAACGCGTATCGAGACGAAGACGTTTAGCTTAAGTTAGATTACTTAGTATTTCACATAGCTTATTTCAATCACATTACATTTGTAAACTTATCTTCTCAAGCTTGTTGTATTTATTAAATAAAATGTAATATTCGCAACTTTATTTCTACTTTTGGCCATCGATTGTCGCTTTAACCCTGAACCGAGATCCCGGGTTGTTTCACACAGGGTGCAAGTGGGTCTTCAATAAGAAGACTGGCATGGATGGAAATGTAGTTGCCTATACAGGTCGACTGGTGGCTAAAGGATTCAGACAGATTCATGGTATTGACTATGACGAAACCTTTTCCCCAGTCGCGATGACCAAATCCATTCGAATCCTACTTGCGATTGCAGCTTACTATGACTATGAGATTTGGCAGATGGATGTCAAAACATATTTTCTGTATGGAAACCTCCTCGAGGATGTGTACATGACACAAACTGAGGTTTTTGAGGATCCAGAGCATGCAAATAAAGTTTGTAAGCTACAACGATCCATTTATAGATTGAAGCAAGCGTCTAGGAGTTGGAATCGACATTTTGATGATGCGGTCAAAGAGTTTGGCTTCATCAAGAACGAAGACGAGCCTTGTGTTTACAAGAAGGTTAGTGGGAGTTTTGTTGTGTTTCTATTTTTGTATGTGGATGACATAGTACTCACTGGAAACAACATTCCTATGTTATAATATGTCAAAGATTGGATGGGGAAGTGTTTGGCAATGAAGGACTTAGGGGATGCTGCTTATATACTGGGTATCAAGATCCATAGGGATAGATCGAGGAAGCTGCTCGGCCTAATACAAATTACATATATAGAAAAGGTATTGAAATGGTTCAACATGCAAGAATCAAGAAAGGATTATTGCCCATGTCGCATGGAGTCACCCTTACGAAGGATGATTGTCCTTCCAATCAGATTGAGAAACACCGCATGAGTAAGATCCCATATGCATCGGCCATATGATATATCATGTATTCCATGTTGTGTACTAGACCAAATGTGACGTACGCGCTGAGTATGGAAAGCAGATATCCTTCCAATCCGAGTGAGAGTCACTGGATTACTGTTAAGAACATCCTTAAGTACTCTAGAAGGACTAAGGATGCGTTTTCGATATTTGGAGGTGAGGAAGAGCTGAGTGTAATTGGTTACACTGATGCAAGCTTCCAGACCGACAAAGATGACTATAAATTGCATTTGGGTTATGCATTTTGCCTAAATGGAGGAGCTGTGAGCTGGAAGAGTTCCAAGCAAGAGACAGTTGCTGATTCAACAACTAAGATGATTACATTGTTGCTTCAGGCGCAGCGAGGTTGTTTGGATAAAGAAGTTTATCACTGAGCTTAGTGTGTTTCCTAGCATTGTGGATCCCATTACGTTGTATTGTGACAACACTGGGGCGATCGCACAAGCCAAGGAACCCCGATCACACCAGAGGACAAAGCACATACTTAGGAGATTCCATCTAGTTCGAGAGATAGTCGATCGAGGATATGTGAAGATAATCCAAGTTTCAAACAGATAATAATCCTTTAGATCCTCTCACAAAGTCGTTGGTTCAGCGAAAGCATGAAGGACATACTAAGGCTATAGGCATACGTGATGCACTAGATTGGCTCTAGTGCAAGTGGGAGACTGTTGATTTTAGATGCCCTAGAGGCCATCTGTTTAGTATGAACTTTGTTTGCTAGAATAAATCATTGTATTATTTATGGAGATATTTAATACAAAAGAAGTCCTTAGATTATACGCGTGTTCTTTATATTAAATATACCTATTCCATTATATTGATTAACAGGACGATCAACTATAGACTAGTATGTGGGTAGATTGATATGGAGATATCAAGTCTAACACATGGTATGCATTAAGAGTAATGGCATACTGGATAGACCCACTGCTAGAAGGCTACATTAGATTATGTCAACGTCACAAGTGCTTCTCGTAGTGCTAATGGTGTTGTAATCCTTAGAATTGAAGTCACTCGATACTCTAGTTGTGAAATTTCATGCTTTGATATTATCAAACGTTACACCGTAAGTGGGTAATTATAAAGATAGCTATCGGGCATGATATGATGCAAGCTGAGAGATGGCAGTAATGTAGATAGGATTTATCCCTCCTACATAATGGGAGTAAATATCCACGACCACTCGAGGGGTAGAGCTTATGCAATGTTTGGCCACACTCAGATAAATCAATATGGAGATATTGATGTTATCCGCATGGATAAGCCTATCCCCAGGATCGAGAAACTATGGACTGGATATACGAGTGTGAAAATTATGTCTCGTGTCCAATCCGGATATAGAGACAAAGGGATAACACAACACGGTACCACTGGGCAGAAAAGGTTTGTCGGGATCACTGACTATTTCTATTAGTTGGGTGACATAGATGTGTTGCTAGACACCGCTCTATGTTTGAAATAAGTTACTACCAACTAAGTAGAAACTTATCGGGTCACACACCATATGAATTAAATTGGATATGATTATTAATTAGTTGGACTAATTAATTAAAAGAATCATAACGCAACCACAAACAAAGTTGGTAGGACTAATTTGCAAGTGGACTAATCCATGTAAGGACATGATTAGTATTGGGGAAATTATGAAGTTAATAAGGAGTTATTAACTATATAAAGGAACTCTACCTTGTTATTTTCTCATAAGTGTAATATTGAGAGAACATAACAAATCAATGAAAGAGAGAGAGAGAGAGTTGGTGCCAACCTGTCCGCCCCTTGCTATCGTCGGCCTCCATAGGCGCGCAGTGGTTGCTCCGTTTTGCGTGATCCTTTGCCTCCTTCTTTTGTTGCTAGCATTACACGGTGGGAAGGATTCCCGTCAAGTATCCAAGGTGTGGATGTTCGTAGAGACCAAGACACAATTCTTCGTAGGGATCACACAAACTAAGGTACACATGTTTCTACCCTAATCATGTTATGAATGCTTACATGTGATCCTTGGAGGGGTTTGAGCAAGATTAAATTTTTGTTATTCCGATGCGTAACCTACATTGAAACCCTACACCCTTTTCACCATAAAAGTCAAGAACTCATCGACTGTGTAGCAACCCAGTCAATGATTTGTCAGCTAAATCATTTGCCCAATCAGCAAAAGAATCTCCACAATCGACCTCGTCGCAAAAAATGCAAGAGTTATCTTCTTCACAAAGAATACTCGATGCTAAAAGTCGAAATTGGAAATTCAGAGTTAAGAGAAACTCAGAGGGACTCAAATCCATTGAAAAGGTGGGTTCATGATTTGTTCACTTTCGTAATGAGCGACAAATGAGACGTAGAGGAAGGCAGAGGGGACGGGAGAGAAGATATTTAACTCTTCCTATCTTTTCATCTCTATCTTCAACTTATTCATTTTTTATTTTTATTTATTTTATTTTAAAAATCTAATATGAATTTATTTTATGAGGTCTTGATAAATTTACCCTCTTTGTATGGATGGTGTTTGGGAGGATAACTTTACTAGTTTTAACAAGTAGAATTTATTACAAACGGGGGATGCAATAAGCCTATTTCAGAACAGGGGAATGCAATGTGTTAGTTTCGACATACTGGGGGGAATGCATTAAGTACTTTAGCCTAACTCTTAATACCAACACATATCAATTATTAGTAAAGATTGGTTTAGACATTTGTGATGCGTGATTTCTCTGTTCCAAAATAGACCACTGACACGTATTCTTACGTATGTACACAAGTGCACGGTCGAGTAATACAGTGTGAGTATTTTTTGTCGAATCCCACGAGGACAAGCTCGTAACAATCTTTAACTAACAAATTAATTGAGTTTACTAAGTAATCGGCAAAAAGTGTCGAGAATTGTGAGGTTGCCAACCCCAAACAATAATGACTGAAATAGTAGATAAGTGAATTTCTTAATCAATTAATGGAAACACTAGGCAATCTCGAAGATCACCTAGGGATATAAACGATTTCCGGATAATCTGAATAACACGTTAATTCGGCCTAACTAAGCCGGGTACTAGCACTGACTATCTCCTCTCGGTCTCAGGTCTTTTTAAGTCACAGTTCACCTAGGGTCCTTTCAGTCCACCTATGTCTATCGGTCCGTTCTAGCAGGTTCTCTACTGATATACTAACGGTCCTATCGGTCCACCGTTTCACAGAACAGCTGAATGATCCTACTGAGTCTACCCACATGGCCAATCCTAAAACTTGTCCTTTCAGTCTCAATAGTTAGGATTGATGTTCATATCACCTTATCTAGTTAAAGTCACTTTCGTGCACTCACTAACTACATAGTACATGAACAATTAGTTCAAAACGCACTAACAATAAATCATGAATAATCTAATGAACAAAACCCTAGCTCATGATTATTAGTTCATCTCCTACTCGTGTCAATAGACTAGGATTGCTAATGGAATTAAGAAACTATAACTTAATAGAAGAAATCATAAACGCATGAAATTAGATTCAATCTGGAAAAATATGATTACATCAACCGTAGGATCTCATATGAGATGCCTAGCTATAAAAGTTTAGCTACTCATCATAAGATAAACAATAGAAAAGAGTTTCTCCATGAATTTATTAAGAAAAGAGAAGAAGGAATCAGATTAGGTTCTCCAATGGTGAAGTATTCGTCTCCTCTTTCTTCCTTGCCTCTCCTGAGCGTGAAGGAGTGAATTTTCGCCCCCTAGGTTGTCCTTGAATCAAAACCCATCACAAGTCTTTAATATTTGCACAATAACCCCTGAAATCTGCTCCTGAATTCTCCAGGCAATAACTTCATCGTCCGAACTCCGATTAAGCTCCGTGACCTATCGTTGGAAAGCTCCTTGAGTCTACTTTCATTTGGCACTAGTATCACTCCCAAATTAATTACATAACTTCAGAAACCATCAGATTAGTTCAGAATGGTCATTCTAGCTCCTCCAACTTGGCCTCTCTCTGCTCCATTTGAGCTCCTGTTGTTTCCGAAGTTCGTTCCATGCCTCCTATCAACTGATTAGCATCCGTTCCTACCAAGACAACATGAAAAAACATAACAAGCGATTATATTTGACAAATAACAACCAAATATGCATCAAAACGCCCGGACTAATGATATAGCGCATGAGGAGCAACAAGTGATAAAGCGACTCATATTCTCTAACATTAGGCTCAAATCACTCGTGATAATTTGGAAAGTGGAGGTAATAGATAGCTCCTAAAAGGCGCTATCAAATTCCCCCAAACTACCTTCTTGCTCGTCCCGAGCAATAACTTTCTTCACTCCCCCAACAATTTGCATCTACTCCTACTAGCCATGTGACACAAACAACTCACACACACGACTATGCAATCTACATGCTTTTTACAATGCAACTTGATTATGAAACAACATAAATTTTTTCTTTTATTTAGAGATCGGGCAATCTCGCTATCATTAACCAAAATTATCAAGCTCTCTCAAGTCTCTTTTGAAATTTCACAACCTATAGCATGAAATTGAGAAAAAACGATCTTACGCACAAGTTCACTAAGGGGTCCCCAAACATCCACCATAAACAATCCAAGACTCGGGCATGTCCCTTAGCTCAGAGGCTCTAGGCATCCTCAATCCTATAGTAGTCTATCGTCGCCAAGTCATTTGAGGTTTTCAGACCCTCTTAGCCGTTATTGCATTTGAATGCAAATTGTTCGAGTAATGGGAGACACAACTCCGTATAATACGACTTGACTTTAATTTTACTTAGACGCTCTAATTGGATTGAATCCAAATTTCCCTCGTAAACGGAGGCACATTGGGTTGTTGACCGTATCTAGTCCAAGAGAAGATTTTGATTCATTTTGTTTTTCATTCTCTTCTATTTGTTTTTTCAACCGTGCATTTAGAGCAACTAAGTGTGGGCTTTTTCGGTTAGCTCTTGAAACGGCCTTAAAGGATGGTCGTGTACACTCCCTAACTTCTCTTAGGCTAAGGTGGTGTACCATATGGAACCAACTCAACACGAAGGTCCACCCCAGATTTACAAGAGACCACAAGTTTCCACCGAAAACAGACTATTCAACTAACTTAGGACTAAATCCTCCTGGCACAATAAAGGAACTAAAGGTATGCGCAATATCTACTTTTCACATTCCCTGAATACCCGGGAATTCCTTTCATGAAACAGGTGCGCAAGATACTAAAAATTAGAGTTTCCCTACCATGGTGCTTCCTATTCGCAGAGACTCTTTCACTGAACTCTCTTTAGTTTCAAGCTTCATCAATTTCCCTTAACTCATTTTTTTTTCTGTTTTTTTTTTCAGTTTTCAATTTATCTTGCAATTTTTCCCTAAATCTATATGAAACTGGCCAACTTGGATATCCACACAACATGGTTAAGGGGACTCGATAAAGTAAAAGTGCAAACACATGCATAAACTACACAACAACATGTAACAAGGTGATGCAATACAAGACATGGGTAGCAAAGGTAGACATAACCCCCCCCCCTACACACACACTTGAGTGCTTCGTTGTCCTCAACGAAAGATGAAATGAAATCAATAGGACTAGGCTGCCCAAGTGCAGGGCCCGTAGGTCTAGAGTGACTACCCTAAGTAACCCAGGGTACAAGTAAAGAGAAAGTAAAAATTCGCGAGAGATTTAAGTCCTAGAGGTGCCTAAGCAAGAATTTAAAGAGAGAGAGAGTATGGTACCTACGTACGGTCCCAGAGTACCGTTCTTACGGGACCGGTTTCGCAAAAATTGGTCAAGAAATGACCAAATTGGTCGAACAATTTTTCAAAAATCAAAGCAAGTTGAGGCACGTATACCTCCTTGTGCTCCGAGGTGTCCCCCTCGAAACACTCTTCTTGAGCTTTGGCCGAATCCAACTCCATGTCGATGAATTGGATTTTTTTTGTTCTTGGAGCTCTTCCTATTTAATTTCCCCCACACTCAAACTACTCACTATCTCTAAAAAACCCCAAGAATTAATCTTGTACACGAGCTTGCGAGGAGCAAAACCCAACAAGAAATTCTTGATTTGGATGAATTTTGGGTTTTGGGTAGGTTTGTGTTCTTGAGTTTTTGAGAGGAAGAAGATGAAGAAGGCTTTGTTTGATCCAATGAGGGCTTGGGAGGCTTAGATTGCCGGTTTTTGGCTATTATAAACTCTCAAAAAGTCAAAAATGCGTCCCATTAATGAGCAGCCCCGCCCATTTCGGCCCGAAATGAGGAGCATTTCGGCCCGAAATATAGCATATTTCAGCCCAAAATGCTTCTCATTTCGGCTCGAAATGATTTTGAAATCCTAAAACAGATGGCTTGTTCCTATTCGGCCCAAAATAGGGGCATTTCGGCCCGAAATGATGGAACTCTCCCATCTTGTTTTTGCTCTAACTTCTTCATCCGACATTCGTTTTGCCCGATTCTTGCACCGATGAATTCCATAATCAACGAGGAATCCATTTTTTGTTGAAAACCTCCCAAAGTTTGGGAATTTTCCATTTCTTCTCAAACTTGCTCTCTTGTGCATGAATCGTGCCATTTAAGCTCTTTGTTTGCAATTCCACTCCGTATTCCGATGCGTGCGATCCCGGTACAACAACTCGGTGCCATTATGTTCAAAAATAATCAGCTACTCCTCGGCCTCGAGTAGCTTCTCTCTCATGCACTATTAGTCAGATTAGATCGTTGTTCCTCGTTTTGCGTGCAACTTCGTGCACATGCATCAAGAAGGAATATCCGGATTAGTCTTCGGTACCTGTTTCCTGCACACTTATAGGAAATATTAAAACCACTTTCTCTTACCCCTCACATTCAAGTATGGAGAAATAAATACAAAAATAAAATAACAAATATCCTATTCTACATTGGGTTGCCTCCCAAGATGCGCATGTAATTTAAGGTCGACGGCCCGACCTAGTTACCTCTTTCACGTAGAAAGGTGGCTTGGCACGACGTGCCCAATCCTCTTGTGGTCTCTGCAGGATTTTCCAAACATCCTTGTGCTTCACTTTAGGATCAGGTGGATCCTCATTTGTCACATCTGAATGTCGGTGCAGTACATGCACGGCATGTGGAACTGTTGACTGCCCTTAAAACTGTTGGGGAGTGGGATTGAAAACCCTGAAGGTCTCGCGTGCATCGTTGATCCTCATGATCAACTCCCCATTCTCAACATCTATCAATGTCCGACTGATAGCCAAGAAGGGCCTACCTAGAATAATCGAAACGTCTCCTGTCGGCATATCTAGAATGACAAAATCAGCTGGGATGATGAGACTCCCAACCTTCACCAAGACATCTTCAACCATCCCATAGGCTTTCTTCGATGACTTATCTGCAAATTACAGATTGATCCAGGTGGATCGCGCCCCCACCCTAACTTCTGAAATACCGAGAGTGGCATCAGGTTGACACTAGCCCCCCAAGTCACACAGGTCCTGTCCAGTGTAGGCTCCACCTAGAGTAGCTTCAATCACGAAGCTGCCTGGATCCTTTTATTTATGAGGTAACCCATGGAAGGCACATGAGCTAACCTGATCAATCAAGTCCACAGTCTGAAAGTCATCAACAACTCTCTTCCCCAATACTGCATCTTTCATGAATTTAGCATACTTAGGCATCATCTTGACTGCCTCAATCAGTGGTATGTTAATGTGCAACTTGGAGAAGATAGATATGAATTTCCTATAATCCCGAGAGTCGTCTTTCTTCTTCCTGCTACGTAATGGAAAAGGGAGCTCCTTGGAAGAAGAAAGGGGTGGAGTTACCTCATTAGTCACCTCCTCAGCTTACTGAGTCATAGCGTTTGATTGGGGACCATGACAGGGGCCTTCGAAAAATCAATGACCTCATGCTCCTTAGCTTTTGACGCTTCTGCTCTGGCCTGACTCAGGTATGGAGGGTAATTCAGTGCAATCCCGCTGCGAGTAGTGATGGCTTGAGCCTTTTCCTGAGATGTATCAATACTGAGTTCCAGTGCTTTTTGGTCGAGTTGTTTCTTCAAAAACACAATTTCAGCTTTAGCCACCTTGAGTGAAGCTGCAACAGTAGTGAACTGAGTTTGCATGGTCATCATGTGCTCACCCATCATCTTCATCATTGTTTTCATTTCTGCTAGCTCTGAAGCTTTTTCTTGTTGCTGCTGGTACAATTTTGAAATATCTGCTTCAGGCTTTACCTCCACCGCATTCACCTGAACTGTGTTGTATGCTGCTGAGCTATGCTTCATCGGAACTCGCTGTCGGTAAGAATTTCCCATGCTCTCCTCTTGTTTAACCACACATCTAACCAGCTTATATGCGCCCTCCAAATCACAGTTGAACAAGAAATTACCCCCAACTTCAATATTGACCTTGTCTTTTGATAACTCTCTATTAGATTTATATTTCTTGCATATTTTATATCGTTTTGCATGATTCCCGGGTTGAAATATGAGTTTTACACTATGAATGTTGAGAAAACGTAGAAAGTTGAGTTTTTAGCACTTTATTGTTAATCCGGGTGTTTCGATGCATATTTCGATGTTATTTGTCAAATATAATCGCTTGTTATGGTTTTTCATGTTGTATTGACAAGAAAGGATGCTAAACGATGGCTAGGAGGCATGAAACGAACTTCGGAAGCAAAGCAAACTCAAGAGGAAGCAAGAGAAGCAAAGTCGGAGGAGCAAAAGTGGCCAATCTATACTATTTTGATTGTATCTCGAGTTCTACAATGAATTTTGGAGTAAGACCAGTGGCAAATGAAAGTAGACTAAAAGATCTTTCCAACGATAGGTCACGGAGCTAAAACGGAGATCGGACAAGAAAGATAGGGTCCGTCAAAGATGCCAAAATGGAAGAAAAACATTCTGCTGGATATTAAGAACACCAAACTGTGTTCGCACGAACACTGTTCGCACGAACAGTCGAGAGTTCGTGCGAACAGCTGGGCCAGACAGAAATTTTGTGGGTTTTTTTTGGTGATTTTGTGAAACTTTAGAGACCCCAACCCTATTCTAATGTTGGGGAACGATCCAAAAGGCGTATTGACACACTTTTGGAGTCTAGAGAGCTGGAGAAGAGAGAAGGAGGACGAAGATAGGGCTCAAGATCACCATTGAAGGCTAGGTTTTGATTTCTTCTTCTTCTTTCAAATCTTGTATGGAGAAACTTGTAAGTTTTGTTTGGTTGATTACTATTAGCTAAACTTCATTGCTAGGCATCTCTATGAGAGCCTAGGGTTATGTAAACGGATTATTTCCCGGATTCAAGTCTTTGTTTCATGCCTATGTCTTTGATTCAATGAATAAGTGTTAGTCTCATGATTAAATTGATGATTCTAGTCTATTGACGCGGCTAGTGTAGGATTTGATAATCATTGAAGCTAGGGTTTTTTCTTGAATCATTGTATTGCTTAAAGTTAATACTTATTCTTGTTACATGTTCTTACACTATGCTTAATCCTTAGCAAGAATGGATTTGCGACCCGGACTTGTTAATTAACTAGAAAGGGCACGACGGTGACTTAACCTAGTTGTGAAGAGTGTTTGATCACAATCCCATATCACCGAGACCTAAAAGGAGAAGTGTTAGGATTGGCCTTAGTGTGGGTAGATTCGGTAGGAGTATTCAGCTGTTCCTTGAAACGGTGGACCGACAGGACCCGTTATCGTACCAGTCGATGATCTGCTAGAACGGACCGGTAGACAACATGACACCGAGAGGAGATTGTAGTCAATCGAGACGTAAAATGACATGAGACCGATAGAAGATTGTCAGTGCAATTACCCGGCTGAACTAGAATAGGTTTAACGTGTTACATAGTTGAACCGGAATTCGTCTACAACCCTAGGTGATCTAGAGATTGCCTAGTTTCTCCATATCTTGTTTCCTATATATAAAAATAAAAAAATACAAAAATAGTAGCTTAGTTGTTATTTAAATTTCAAAAATCAATCAAATCTTTCCTCCTCCACCGTACTCTAAATTAAATAACTAATTAGATAATCTAAAGCTTGTCCTCGTGGGATCGATAACTCGGGGTTGAAATGCCACCACTATATTACTTGACCGTGCGCTTGCGTTTAAACACGTAAGAAATTGTGTCAAGTTTTTGGCGCCGTTGCCGGGGACAACGATAGATTATTTAGTTAGGAGTTAGTTCATAGTACTTTTATTTTTGTTTTTATATTGTTTTCTTTTCTATCTCTGTGCTTCACGGGTTTCTTGTGAGTTTGTTTTCTCAGGAACACAGGAAGCAGGAGATTCTACTAAGCATGTGGAGCGAAGACTGTTATTCGGGTCCCCCCTACTGTTTCCATTGCAGGGGTAACCATGAAGACGAGGACGCATGCATAATTTGGTGCTACGTATGCGGCATTTGGCACGACCGTAGAGACTCATGTCGAGTACATGCCCCCCAGCTTCATCAGCACCAGGAAGACTCATCAGCGATTATGGCAGAACGGCGTAGTATTATGAATGACATTGAAGTGTATGCCAAATTTTTGTCCATAGATGCACAATTACCACAAGAGGATTCAGCCACAGGTAGGGAATATGTGAGGGAGATGTTGGAAAGGATAAAGAAACGAGTAGAAAGACTGTCAACAGCAGGGGAATATAGTATTCAAGAACCACAAGAGGAGCCCTTGCCACATGACAGTGAGCCTCATATTGAACCTTCATAATCACCACCACAAGTGGAAGAAGACATACCTGAGCCGAGCGAAGAATGCAGTGTCCATGAACCATTGGTGGACTCTGCCATTTATGAGGACTCAGACTCCGATTAAGACTGGGGTGGACATGTGTGCCCAAGATGGGAAGATCTGCCGTATTGCGAGCCAAGACCGCAGACGCCCTCACATCCTTGGCATGAATGGGAAGACACCGACATTGGAAGTTTGTGGTGTGCCGACGATGAAGCTGGTGAAACACTTGTGCTCAGTAATAGTGAGGTAAAAGCCCCAAACTCTGATTAATGATGAATTCTCCTAATCTTATGTCACGTAATTCTGCGACGAGCTGGAAAAGTTATTGTATGGAGATTCTTATGGGGAAGAACGTGATGAGAAACTTCCAATATCTTGTTCTATGGGCGATTCTATTTATCATCCATATGCCATATTCAAAGAGTTGGACGTCAGCAAGTGTGAAGTGTGGGGGTGTGGATGAATTGCATGGGTCATTTGATGAGCTTCTAGCACCAAGAAGGTACTACTGGGATGAATTTATGGAGAAGGATGCATGTGAGCCCGGTGGTACTTGGTGGAAGATGATAAAGAAGATAAAGTGCAAGATGAAAAGATTCAGCTTCTACAACTCTCTACCTTCTTCAGAGCACAGGGGTGCACGCGAAGTCATTGAAAAGAGATGGTGGAAGAAGAAGAAGTGGAGGGATAAAGCAGTCTCAACCATCCCTTTCGGTTGAGGTAACCGGGTCGGGCTGTCGACCTTAAATTACAAGCGCTTCTTGGGAGACAACCCAGTGTAGAGTAGGATATTATCTGTTTTTTTTTTTATTGTGGTTCTCCATACCTGATTTTGAGAGGTGAGAGAGAGGGACTGATGATTTGTCTAGTTTTGCAGGTAATTTAGCGAAGAATCTACCCCAGTGTGCCATGGCACATTTGACCCACATGGGGACTCTTGAGGGAGTTGGGGATTTTTCGTGCATATTTTTTGCAGGATGGAGCAATCTACCCCGGTGTGCGAGGCACACGCGACCTTAGGGGAGATACACTATAGCATGATGTAACTTGGGGATTGCTTAGATGGTCGTCATCAGCGGGAAACTATCAACGGTCCAATGGACCCCTTCTTGTTGCAGTTTCGCGGACACGGTGCCCATGTAGTTCCAGGCACCTCAGGTATGTCTTCCTCTCTCGACGTCTAATTTGAGCAATAATTGTGTAGATCCACCGCCTACACATTTAAGCGATGAGTCCTCTTATTATATCTCTAAATTCGTTGAGGACAACGAAACGCTTAAGTGTGTGGGGGGGGGGGGGGGTTGTGTATATTTTTGCTAGCCATGTATGTTTTGCATAGCCTTGTTACATATAGATTGTGTAGTATTGTGAGTCGGTTTCGTGTTTATTACATTGTCGTATTGTGTTAGGTTTATTTTCTTGCATTGTTAGCACTTTTACATTATTGAGTCACCTTACCCAATGTTATGTGATTAGTAGAGTTGGCTATTGCATATAGAGTTTAGGAAAATATGAAAAAATTGAAAATATTGGAAAAAAATATAAGAAAAGTAAAAATCAGAAAAATTTAAAATTTTGAGAATAAGGGCAATTGATGAAGCTAGAAACCGAAGAGAGTTCAATGAAAGAGTCTCTGAGAATAGGAAGCACCGTAGTAGGGATGTCTTTAATTCTTAGTATCTTGCGCACTTGTTTCACGAAAGGATGTCCCGGGTATTCAGGGAAAAGTGGAAAGAAGACGAGGGCATACCTTTAGTTCCTTTATTTTTCTAGGAGGATTTAGTCCTAAGGAGTTGAATAGTCTGTTTTCGAGTGGAAACTTGTGGCCTCTTGTAAATCTGGGGTGGACCTTCGTGTTGAGTCGGTTCCATGTGGTACGGTTGCCTCGGCCTAAGTGAAGTCGGGGGGCGTACACCACCATCCCTTAAGGCGGTTTCAAGAGCTAACCGAAAAAGCCCACACTTAGTTGCTCTAAATGCACGATTGAAAAAATTAGAAGAGAATTAAAAACTAGAATGAATCAAAATCTTCTCTTGGATTAGATACGGTGAACAACCTAATGTGCCTCCGTTCGCGCGGGGAATTTGGATTTAATCCAATTAGAGCGGCTAGGGAAAATTAAATTCAAGCCGTATTACACGGAGTTGTGTCTCCCGTCAGTGGGACAATTTTCATTCAAATGCAATAACGGCTAAGAGGGTTTGAAAACCTCATATGACTTGGCGACGAAAGACTATCTTAGTACTTAAGATGCCTAGACCCTCTGAGCTAAAGGACGTGCCCAAGTCTTGGATTGTTTATGGTGGATGTTTGGGGACCCCTTAGTGAACTTGTGCGTATGATCATCTTATCCAAATTTCTTGCTATTGGTTGTGAAATTTCGAAAAGACTTGTGAGAGCTTGATGATTTTGGTTAGTGATAGCGAGATTGCCCAATCTCTAAAGAAAAAGAAAAAAAATTGCGTTATTTTATTACTTGCATTGTGTAAAATCGAGTTGCATTGTCTATAGTCACGTAGATTGCATTGCGTGTGTGGGTTGTTTGTGTCACATGGCAAGTAAAGTTTTATGCAATTCGGTGGATTAAAACTTAGTGTAAGGTTTGATTTTGCTCGGGACGCGCAAAAAGGTAGTGTGGGAGAATTTGATAACTCTCTATTAGATTTATATTTCTTGCATATTTTATATCGTTTTGCGTGATTCCCGGGTTAAAATATGAGTTTTACACTATGAATGTTGAGAAAACGTAGAAAAATGAGTTTTTAGCACTTTATTGTTAATCCGGGCGTTTCGATGCATATTTCGATATTATTTGTCAAATATAATCGCTTGTTATGGTTGTTCATGTTGTACTGACAGGAAAGGATCCCAAATCAATGGCTAGGAGGCATGAAACGAACTTCGGAAGCAAAGCAAACTCAAGAGGAAGCAAGAAAAGCAAAGTCGGAGGAGCAAAAGTGACCAATCTCCACTATTTTGATTGTATCTCGAGTTCTACAATGAATTTTGGAGTGAGACCAGTGGCAAATGAAAGTAGACTCAAAGATATTTCCAACGATAGGTCACGGAGCTAAAAGGGAGATCCGAAGAGAAATATATGGTCCGTCAAAGATGCCAAAATGGAAGAAAAACATTCTGCTGGATATTAAGAACACCAAACTGTGTTCGCACGAACACTGTTCGCACGAACAGTCGAGTGTTCGTGCGAACAGCTGGGCCAGACGGAAATTTTGTGGATTTTTTTGGTGATTTTGTGAAACTGGAGAAGAGAGAAGGAGGACGAAGATAGGGCTCAAGATCACCATTGAAGGCTAGGTTTTGATTTCTTCTTCTTCTTTCAAATCTTGTATGGAGAAACTTGTAAGTTTTGTTTAGTTGATTACTATTAGCTAAACTTCATTGCTAGGCATCTCTATGAGAGCCTAGGGTTATGTAAACGGATTATTTCGCGGATTCAAGTCTTTGTTTCACGCCTATGTCTTTGATTCAATGAATAAGTGTTAGTCTCATGATTAAATTGATGATTCTAGTCTATTGACGCGGCTAGTGTAAGATTTGATAATCATTGAAGCTAGGGTTTTTTCTTGAATCATTGTATTGCTTAAAGTTAATACTTATTCTTGTTACATGTTCTTACACTATGCTTAATCCTTAGCAAGAATGGATTCGCGACCCGGACTTGTTAATTAACTAGAAAGTGCACGACGGTGACTTAACCTAGTTGTGAAGAGTGTTTGAACACAATCCCGTATTACCGAGACCTAAAAGGAGAAGTGTTAGGGTTGGCCTTAGTAAGGGTAGATTCGGTAGGAGTATTCAGCTGTTCCTTGAAACGGTGGACCGAAAGGACCCGTTATCGTACCAGTAGATGACCTGCTAGAACGGACCGGTAGACAACATGAGACCGAGAGGAGATTGTAGTCAATAGAGACGTAAAATGACATGAGACCGATATGAGATTGTCAGTGCAATTACCCGGCTGAACTAGAATAGGTTTAACGTGTTACATAGTTGAACCGGAATTCGTCTACAACCCTAGGTGATCTAGAGATTGCCTAGTTTCTCCATACCTTGTTTCCTATATATAAAAATAAAAAAATACAAAAATAATAGCTTAGTTGTTATTTAAATTTCTAAAATCAATCAAATCTTTCCTCCTGCACCGTACTCTAAATTAAATAACTAATTAGAGAATCTAAAGCTTGTCCTCGTGTGATCGATAACTCGGGGTTGAAATGCCACCCCTATATTACTTGACCGTGCGCTTGCGTTTAAACACGTAAGAAATCGCGTCATCTTTATCAGACTTGTCAAATACATGGATGATGTGACCCTTGTCAATTTTATGATTTGGGCATTTACGTAGCAAGAGGTTCAGGCGCTCCCATGCTTGGACCAATGATTCATTCTGCTGTTGCTTGAAATTCCAAATCTCGTTTTGTAGCTGAATCACTGGAAGAATGGAAAAAATCTGTCCATAAACTGCGAGACACACTCTTCCCAATTATTGATGGAGTTGGATGGCAAAGAGTCCAACCAATCCTCAGCAGCTCCCGTGAGGCAATAAGGGAACATCATCAGTTTAAGTGCTTTGGCAGTGACCCCCTTGTAGCGGGTATAAGTACAGTAATGCTGAAATTCCCCAATGAATGCATGAGGGTCTTCTTCCTTTTTTCCAGAGAATGGTAACTTGTCTTTCAAAAATTGAATTTCATCCAGCTTTAGGCGGAAATTTTTTGCCTGAATTGGTGACTCTACGATTTTCGGCTCAGTCCCTTTTAGGTTCACCTCAAATCCCTTGATGATTGCCTTCCTAGAGCGGTTGTAGGGCATTGAGGATGTTTCTACCCGTAGTTTCTCTTCAACCTTAGCTAACATAGCTACCAACTGTTCTCGGGTAGGGCAGCTTGGTTCTTGTCCCTCTGCCATCGATTCCTGAGAAAACAGTACTAGCAAACCCGTGAGGTAACAAATAATAAACAAAATAAAAATAAAAAGTAAACTAAACTAATTGGTAACTACCGTAAAACTTGTTAACCGTTGTCCCCGGCAACGGCGCCAAGAACTTGACACGTATTCTTACGTGTGTACGCAAGTGCACGGTCGAGTAATAAAGTGTGAGTATTTTTAATACTCGGGTTGTCGAATCCCACGAGGAAAAGCTCGTAACAAGCTTTAACTAACAAATTAGTTGAGTTTACTAAGTAACCGGTAAAAAGTGTCGAGAATTGTGAGGTTTCCACCCCCAAACAATAATGACTGAAATAGTAGAAAATTGAATTAAGAAGAAGTCTTAATCAATTAATGGAAAAACTAGGCAATCTCGTAGATCGCCTAGGGCTATAAACGATTTCCGGATAACCTGAATAACACGTTCATTCGGTCTAACTAAGTCGGGTACTAGCACTGACCATCTCCTCTCGGTCTAAGGTCTTTTTACGTCACGGTTCACCTAGGGTCCTTTCAGTCCACCTATGTCTATCGGTCTGTACTATCTGGTTCTCTATAGATATACTAACGGGTCCTATTGGTCCACCGATTCACAGAACAGCTGAATGATCCTATTGAGTCTATCCACATGGTCAATCCTAACACTTGTCCTTTCGGTCTCAATAATTAGGATTAATGTTCATATCACCTTATCTAGTTAAAGTCACTTTCTTGCACTCACTAACTACATAGTAAATGAACAATTATTTTAGAACGCACTAACAATTAAGAATGAATCATCTAATGAACAAAACCCTAGCTCATGATTATTAGTTCATCTCCTATTCGGGTCAATAGACTAGGATTGCTAATGGAATTAAGAAACTACAACTTATTCAATAGAAGAAATCATAAACGCATGAAATTAGATTCAATCCGGAAAAATACGTTTACATCAACCCTAGGATCTCATATGAGATGCCTAGCTATAAAAGTTTAGCTACTCATCATAAGATAAACAATAGCAAAGAGTTTCTCCATGATTTTGATTAAGAAAAAGAGAAGAAGGAATCAAACTAGGTTCTCCAATGGTGAAGTGTTCGTCTCCTCTTTCTTCCTTGCCTCTCCTGAGCGTGAATGAGTGAATTTTCGCCCCCTGGGTTTTCCTTTAATCAAAACTCGTCACAAGTCTTTAGTATTTGCACAATAACTCCTGAAATCTGCTTCTGACTTCTCCAGGCCATAACTTGGTCGTCCGAACTACGATTAAGCTTCGTGACCTATCGTTGGAAAGCTCTTTGAGTCTAATTTAATTTGGCACCAGTATCACTCCCAAATTAATTGTATACCTTCAAATATCATCAGATTAGTGTAGACTGTTCATTCTAGCTCCTCCAACTTGGCCTCTCTCTGCTCCACGTGAGCTCCCGTTGTTTCTGAAGTTCGTACCATGCCTCCTATCAACCGATTAGCATCCGTTCCTGCCAAGAAAACATCAACAAACATACCAAGCGATTATATTTGACAAATAACAACGAAATACGCGTAGAAACGCCCGGACTAACAATATAGCGCATGAGGAGCAACAAGTGATAAAACGACTCATTTTCTCTAACATTAGCCTCAAATCACTCATGATAATGTGGCAAGTGGAGGTAATATTTTAGCTCCTAAATGGCTCTATCAACCACCACATAGTACTTTGTAATGTAACGTATAAAGAATGTACTGTGAAACCGAACATATTGTTTGTTTAGTTTTATTTAATTATATATGAGAAACTGATATTATTTAAATACGTATAACATTTTTTTTTCCGAACATTCAAAATATGGGTGCATATACTTTATATCAGTTTACAAATCAACCCCTAATATAAATTCTTAATACCAACACATATCAATTATTAACAAAGGTTGGTTTAGACAATTGTAATGCATGATAATTCTTAATACCAACACATATCAATTATTAACAAAGATTGGTTTAGACATTTATAATGCATGCGTTATGTGTTTCAAAATAGACCACCACATATTGGCTTGTAATGTGACGTATGAAGAATGTACGATTACACTGGACTGATGTTAGAATGGTTCATGTTCAACATATATCGTAATCTGCAAATCGTCCGTTATCTTATGGTTATTCTCAAAAAATATTGTTTGTTAAGTTTCATTTAATCACGAGAAACCGATATTTTTTAAATACATACAACAATTATTTTCCCAAACATTCAAAATATGGGTTCATATACTTTTATGATGTTTACAGTATAGATGCATGATGTTTATATTATTGACATGGTGTGGATTTGTTTTTTAAAATTTTATACATAGATCTATGTATTCTATGTAAAAGATGTAGTTGATTTTGATTGATGTAAAACAAAGAGAGCATTCTTGAACAAGAAATTACAACATAGGTGGTAAAGGTCGGTGACTTAGATCATAGTGGAGTAAGTGCATGTTTTAGATTGCATGTGTTCTTTATGTGAAAGGGTTGTTCGAGTGGGAGGTCACTGGGAGGTCACATGAGGTGTCATTTCCGTAAAAACTCAAGCAAGAAGCCAGAGCATCGAAGAACTGCAATAATGGAAGGTAAAGATGATGTTGGTGTTCATTACAAGTTTAGAGGTAATCCCGAGAAGGTTTTAACGGATGAAGATTCGACCCATGTTTCAGATGAACTCAAGGCCCCACAATTACATCTCCGGGGTTCCTTAAACGCTAGCCATGTCCTCAGAGAGAACGTTAGAAAATATTGGAGGATTTCTGAATCACATGATCCAAAGAGGAGGAATCCAGTAATAAGTCAGAATGATAAGGGTTCAATTAAACGAGCAAAAGCTAGTATCTTCAAGGAATGTAGAAAAGGGTTTAACGCAATTAAAGATCTCTTTGGTCATATGAGACATCATCCCAAGATATCTAGTACTTCTGCCGACTCTGTCAAGAACTTGCCAGATTATGTGTGGCCGATTCGTAGGAAGAGATCAAGAATCAGGTATAGGATTAACAGAAACTTGGTTTTCCCAAATTTGAGTATTTATTCGTGTGTTTCCGATGTTGAAGAAACATAAGAAGCTGCCATGTGTTTAAAAAAATTTTTCAAGGGGTTCGAGAGACTTGATCGATAATAATCCAATGATCAAATTATCATAAAATTGTTTTATAATTTCCAAGACAACAAAGGGGTTTGATTCTTTTGTTTCTTGTTCTGAGTATAATGTAATTAGAAGGACATAATCTGATTTGAACAATTTAGATTATGCGTTTTGGAACAGGAATACGAAGTCTGAATTCGAAGCTTCCCAAAGTGGTCACAAGAAGTATGAACTTGAGTCATGTTATGCACAAACTGAGAGTCACCAAGTTGGCACTAAAATGATGATAGATGAGTTAAAATCGCCTATTCTTGCTGAACTCGGGAGTAAAAGTCGTGAGTCTGAAGATGTTAAAGGCGATGAATGCCCAATCTACTTGAAAATGTTTGCATCAGGCCAAGCACTGGGAGGTCACAAAAGGGTTCGCTAATCTGGACCTCTTCAAAGGAACAAGAGAGAGAGTATGTTGAAATTTCTGATGCTAGGTTAAAGCCACGGTTGGTAGGGGTGTTCATAAGCGTAAGAGAAAAGTCTAACAATGTAATGAGAATTTTGTCTAGAAGTATGTAGGAGAGCAAATCCAAGCAGTGTAATGAAAATTTTGTATATCAGTAATATTAGCGCGTTAAAAACGAGTTGCTTGGAGCTGACAATAAGCGGGAGTTGAAATAATAGTACAATTCATAACACATGTGTGTACGAGTTGTTCTTCCAGCAACATATATAGCAGTAATACACGAATAAATTTACTTGGGATCAAATTAACCAGAAAATTCAGTGATAAGAATCGTAACACCCCCAAAATGACCAAGCCGGAAGCCTGGGGGGTGTCACTTCGTACCCGAGATGAACCCGAATACAAGGATGTTTAAAAGTGGATGCCAAACAAACTCAATTAAAATTCTTAAAACAATACTTTATTACAATCTAAATTATTTTGCCTCAAAACAGGCGTTAACCATTCTAATGAAACAAAATGAAACTTAACGAAGTTCTATTTATTAAAACGGAAGCTCTAGCAGTCAAGATGGTGATGATTCGCGTTTCCCGCTATGCTAAAGTCCCATCTAAACCTGTGGTGCAGAAAACAGAAAGGGAACACCACAATTTCCAAAATCAACAATAAATACTGAGCAAATAAACACCAAAGCATGTAAATGATTATGAGGCAATTTATAAAGCAGTAACCAACTTTTCATGTAGTACTTCATCTTAAACACAACGGAAATAAAGTTTGACACTTGTAAGAAAAGCATGAGAGTTTCCAATTCCATTGTATTTTCCCAAAACCAGTTTATTATCCAAGAGGGGGAATCCAAAACCACATATTATTTCATTTTCCATTAATGCTATCAAATCCAAAACCAACTTGTTAATTTGTTGTGACGGGGAAAGAACCAATCATCTCGCAAGCATCCAGGACCTTAAGTGTCGACACCGCCTTAAGACTCTTGCGGCCAGAAGGGTGAGTACAAGGAGCTATCCGGGGCATTGCAATCGGATTAAATAAAATTAATTGGACGCGTGAACGTAGTCAACACGCCCAAGCCAAAAGTAACCAAGCAACAACCCCGCACACCTCTTCCACTTTACGTTTCATCCATTATTAGATTTTTGTGATATTTTCAAGAAAATCATTTAACAAGTAAAATTAGATATTTAAATGGTACATAATGCACATAAGACGTAAACTCATTTTGAGACAAGAAGTGAATTAATCATTTGACACGAAAGGAGGTAGGCACACTAGGCCTGACATGTTTACTCACCTCAAATGCAAGCAACTACAGCGACTCAGTCGTAGTACTCAACGTACCCGTCGTCCGAGCTCGTCGCCTACAAGTTAACAATATTCTAATTAATTACGATATTTTAGTAATATAAGTGCTAAACTATATTACATGCATATGACTCTCAACGGTTTAGGTTCTAACACCAACCCAACATTCCCAAGTAAACCCGATACACACTCGAGTAGGACGAGTGGTTCTATGCTAGTGACACGGTTCTACTCGTCAGTCCAAGTTTAACATCCACTAAGCTATTAAACAAATAGATTACTAAATAATTTAGACTTATATTTTGAAAGGCACAACTCACAAATTCTCTCAAACATAGGTATTTAGTGTCAAGACCACAAAACGAGTGTTAAAACTCCCATAATCCAACTAATTTCAACGTCTAGACACGTCAATTCAAACCCACCAGCATTAATGACAATTTCAGCAACTTTCGGCGACTAAAAACAGCCCTATAGCGACGAATTTAGTCCTTTTTGCGACCGGACATATTGTTCAACAACCCTAGAACATCCAAATATGTGTCTAACGGTCTCGATTTCTACTCCTATTCAATTACCCGGCGATTACAACTCGCCCTAGCAACCCAACACACCAAAAATGTGATAGTTTCTAGTTACGGCTATTGTTTTGATTTGATTTTACCACCTACACATCTAGGGTTCTTTGGTGAAACGTGCACATGAACGAATCTAACGATTCATGAAGAATAACGCGATAACATTCCAAAATGAAGAGTGATTACAAATCTGAAATTAACGAGTGACATGAACATACAAGTAGAATAGATAAGTAGAGATGATTGAGACGCGAACGGAGTTTTGAGTGGCAGAGATGGAGGCGGCGGCGTTGAAGCTTGATGGAAGAAAGGGCTGCTGCAAATCGAAAGTTCAGAATGACCCTAGTGCCACCATGAAAATTATTGGCAAAGAAAAAGGTGAATAGAAAGAAAAGAGAAGAAAAAGAACAGAGCATAAGAAGAGAAGGAACAGAAGTAACGAAGGAGAAGAAGAAGAAGAAAACGCAAAAGAAGAAGAAAAACAGGGGACGAAGGAACAAACCTTGACAGAGAGAGGCGGCGATGGAGTGCCGCTACTGCTGCTGCTTGTCTGTCTGAAGTGGCTACACAGAGAGTCAGAGAGAGAGGGACGCACGAGAGATTGAAACAGGGGCTGGTTTCTGACTTTGTGAGCGTGATGGAAAGAGACAGGATCGTGAGAGAGAGATAGGCGGATGATGAAGGTGATGATTTTTGGAGAGAATCATCGAGAAAGGAAGGATTGGACTCCCAATCCGATTGATAGGAGGGCAAAATCAATCACCGTGACTTTGGGGAAGAAGCATTCACGGTGGTATAAATTTTGGGTCAAAATATGATACCAATTTGTTAGAAAAGACACTTTCACACCCCTAGTTTAGTAAAAAGACAACTACCACCCCCTAGTTTAACTAAAGGCACTAAACACTTTAGATAAAAGTCACAAAGATCCCAAAAGCTTAACAACAATAAAAATAAACTCCCACACTTATACTAATAGCACAAAAACACCCGTAGCCACAAAAACGGGGTATTTCATCCTTCCCTCCTTAAAGAGAGCTTCGCCCTCGAAGCTTAAACCAAATATTCAAAACCACTAACGTATGAATATCCTCTCCAAGGGTATAACTACTAAATGCAAACCTAAGGTCATGAATGATATGCAATATACTATAAGGACTACTGTATTAAAAACCGAAAGGTTACAAGAATGATACCATAGTTTTTTCAATTCCTCTACATCTCCAAGGTAAATTAAATGTAGTCTATTAAAATTATCATAGTTTTCCTTTGCACTGCAACCTGCCATTGTACTAGTGCCTAATGCTGAGTGTAACTTACGTACCAGTTGTCCTGAGAGACATAAACTACCATACCCCAGAGCCTCCTACAAAGTGTAGTTGGGGAGATCTGCGGTGCCTCTACCCACAAAACATGTGCCCTAGCCTTACCCTGACAACACATCCAATATCCATAATGATATCAGTACCCAATTACATTAAACATCTAAGAACGACAGTTCTAAACAAATAAGTAAAACTCAAAATTCAGTTGCCAATTTAAGGAATTTTTGTGTTCAAACTTCGTTATGAAATTTCAAGTTAAAACAACAATTTAAGTTCTCATATATTCTCATTTAAGAGTAGTCTAATAAGACCTCTCACCTGACAGCCAAAGCAGCAATACAAGTATTCGTTTATCTGAGGCGATCCTTAACATCAACTATATCTACACAAGTCAAGTTACAACCAATAAACACATATCCTCTATATGAGGTTGAATACAAGAATGCAAATGCAGACCATGCATGTCAAATGACCAAATTGCTCATGATTTTGTAGAATTGTCATGCACTGTCCCAGACTATGCTTGAACCTCCCCCCCAATCGTACTCATATAAGCCTGTAATCATGATTCCTAAACCATCAATATAGATTTAGAATGAAAAATGCAACTACCACTTTATTGTATACATCCCGAAGTTCAGCACAAGTGTAGAAAAGACAAGTCCTTGTAGTTGACGTTAGTCAAATCTCACCCAAATTATTACATAATAACTCTAAACGTCACGAAAATTCACATAAGACATGTTATATCTCTAAACGTTAGTCAACTTCGATGGAGCTTGCAGCGCTGGTTCAAGATCCACCGTTGGTTCAACTGTTATTCGCAACTCAGATGGCGAATTTGTTCGTGCCTGGACA
This sequence comes from Linanthus parryae, assembly GCA_023055425.1. Classification (NCBI taxonomy): domain Eukaryota; kingdom Viridiplantae; phylum Streptophyta; class Magnoliopsida; order Ericales; family Polemoniaceae; genus Linanthus; species Linanthus parryae. The sequence goes on along the minus strand of JALGPY010000001.1, from coordinate 62,642,253 downwards.
TTCCTTGTCCCTTACAACTCCAATTCCAACATTACCGAAGAAGAAGCTATGAAAAGGGTATCGATATGATCTATGCGTATGGGTTCAGATCCCTAATCATCAAAATAGACTAACAGGATCTACGAAATTCGATCAACAAGATCTTGGCTATGAAGAACTTCTCAGCCAGACCCCAATTACATATGGTTTAGAGAGTTGGAGGCTTTATGGAGAAGTCTCGCGAAGACTTTCTCATATGGGTGTAATTACTGTTAGTTGGGTTAGTAGAGGATTTGGGCTGCGATAATTGCGAATTTGAGTTTCCTATAGTTTTTTTAGGGGTGGAAGAAGAGGATAGTGATAAATAAAAGGCAAATAAGAGGGAGCTTATTCAGTTCTCTTACCAGTGTTGAAGCTCAATTGATTTTCTAGGTTTTTGTTGTTTATGGAGGTATGAAAGTGAGTAGGAGGTGACATTTGATGGAGGTTAATTGGTGAGGTTGTGAAAATCATTGGTGGTGGTGAATCGGTGGTGGTGGCGGTGGTGAAGAACACCAAGAGCACGAAGAATATCAGCAAAATAAACCAAAAAACACAAACAGGGGCAAATGATCATAAAAAATCATATTGCATCCCTCTATTGACTGACACTAACAGAAGGGTGGTATTTGTCCAACGTCCATCCCTGACAGGGGTAATTTTTGTATATCCCTAAACACGAGGGTTGTTTTTGTATATATTCCAAACACGGAGGGTGGTTTTTGTCTTTTACCCTTGAAATTATTGGTGAAATGTCCTATTTATGTTACAAATGTTGCATTGTTATTTCTTGAAATATCTTTTGAGACTTATGATTCTTTTGATGTCAACTATTGGTCTGAAAGTAAAAATGAGAGAGAAAACTATCTAGCCTTCATTCGAAGACATGGGTGGTGATGCCAATGCTGGCGGTAGTGGTGATGGTGGTAAGCGTTGGCGTCGACATATGGATGAGCGTGATGGAGATGAAGTACTAAGAGAGGAGAGAGAGAGAGAGAAAGTTGCTGATAAGTGAGATAGACGAGTAATGTCTCATGTGTCTCCAAGGTAGGGCTGGCAATCCGGGTTAACCTGTCGGGTTACGGGTCGTGTCAACCCGTTACGGGTCGCTACCGGGTTGAGCCGTTGCTGACCCGATTCATTTATCGTGTCATCCAACCCAACCCGGACCCGACCTGCTTGTTAAACGGGTAACCCAACACGACCAGGGCAACCCGTTTAATAAACGGGTCGTGTCGGGTCACCTAGTTTTGACACGACCTGCACCTATTAGAGGGATTCAAGCTCGAATAGCAGAAAATTATGAGAAATCAACAACAATAAAGCAAAATTGCACGAATTCCACAACATCGGAAATCATCGATGCTTGGAAAATTTGGTAATTTCAAAGCCTTAGAGGAGATCGAGAAGTTTGGGGGAGATAGTGAGAGAGAGAGATGGATTTAGAGAGATCGGGAGACCGAAAGAGATGCTGAAATAGAGAGAAGGTGAAAGATCCAAGTACAAGAAGTCACGAACATATCTCAGATATGAGATTCTGAAACGTCCCAATAGAGCGACGGAGATGAATTGCAAACCTCGTCGTGGAGTTCTTGTTCGGGTTGACAAACTGAGTCTGCGCATATTTTATTTAGAGAGAAAGAGCGAGAGATGAACTAGAGAGATAGATGCGTGGGTGAGATTGAGAGGTTGAGAAGAAGATAGATATGGGATGATGGAACCAACATGTGGCCGTGGCTGATTAAGGGTTCTTTGTTGGTGGAAGTTTTATAATTTATGAATGTACCCCATTAGTTTTTGCTTACACTACAAATTAATTATTAAAGTTACTTTTATGAGGGATTTCCACGGGTCAACCAGGTCAATTTCGGGTTAGGCTGGTTGACTCGAACCCAACCCATTTATTTCCGTGTCAACCCGTTTTGACCCATGACGGGTTCGTGTTGACCCAAACCCGCTGACTTCGTGTCGGGTTCGTGCTGTGTTGTCGTGTCGTGTCGAGTATTGCCAGTCCTACTCCAAGGGTATATTTCTTATTTTGTGTAAAACAATTTTTAATGACTCCGTAAGAATCAGTTCCTTTTACTCCTAAAAAAAATATTCCCTTACAAAAAAGGAAAAACAAATACCACCAATGTAAAATGGAGATGGACTGGGGTCCACACGGGTGCGTGATTGGACTTTGCGTTACGCGATCGACGGTGTGAAACAATGATAAAGGCAAGACAAAACAATTTCAATGCACGCAAACCACCCGAGATCTAGAAAGACAACGACTCAACCCATCTTTCCAACTCTCATGGTGCAATTATTAGTCGGTGCTGCTCGTACAGCTAGATCAAAGCCAATAAACAAACACTCACACATCAGTAGCAACTAAAACCACCTTGGTGATGATTTGGCAATGGAACAGTGAGATCACCCCCGGAGATCGCGATGGGGACGGAAAGGAGCACGGTGCACAATGAGGATTCAACACCGGTGGAGTTTCAGATTATGGGACCACGAACTGGTTTGCTCTATGCACATAAGGTGTTTGCTGAAAGTCCTGAAAGGGCTTAAGTTGGAGAAACCATATTTTATTGTTCTGCCATAGTCCCCACAGCATATGCAATTGGAGATTGAAGCTAAATGAACAATTGTTTGAAGGAATCTTCCGACCCTTGACATTTTCCGCAGAAAAAAGAGGTACTGCGACTACTACTACAACTAGATATCTATTTCTACGAAGTTCATCAAAATTTTACCTTGCAGTTGTTTCATTATAAGATTTTGATTTTTATTGCAAAATTGAGTACTGCTCTATAGCTGTCTGCATCCAAAGTACGGTTGTTGTTTGTATAGTCCTCCAGAAGAAAATAGACCACAAGCTAGGTCAACCCACCAAAGCCAGGTCAAGCCCGCCCTTTTAATACCAGTCTCAGCTCTCAACCACATCCCCAAGGCTAAACCTTTGAATAAATGAATAAAAAATGTTGAAATAGAGAAAACCCCCAATCAGTTCAATGCAACCCTTCAATTTTTGGAATTTGTCTTCTACTTTTCCAAAATCATTAAATAACAGTACTCAAGAATCCAGATGTTTTCTTCTCATTAACTACCCACCACCTATGCACCACTCTTGTTTTGTTCAGTTCAAATCCAAAACCGTAAAATCTTAGAACAACAAGAAATATCCAAAACCGTAAAATCTTAGAACAACAAGAAATGAGAATCTAACTCCAATGGCCATCACTTGAATTTATCAGATGACATCAAGCCGTCTTGTCCAAAGAGGAAATAATTGGAGAAGTTGAAAACAGAAGAAGCTCTTCACAATGCCAAGCTTGGATCAGCCATCCTCCAAGGGGGTCAAGACTCAGTTTCATCAACCTGCTATTGACTCATTCAATGATGATGATGGGGAAAGCAATAAAGAACAAAGTCAAATTGAATCATCATCCTCATCATCACCGTCTTGTGCATCTCCAAACTACATGAAGCCCACCACCTGCTCTTATGCAAAGAAGGGCTCTGGCACTTCTCACCAGGGAAGTTCTAATAATTCAGAATCCAGCTTTGATATATCTGAATCTGATTCTTGGAAACCAAATGCTGTTAGTTTCGGATACGTGAAGCCGGCGGCGGATTCTTCCTCTACAAGAATTCTGAGTTTGAAGTCAAATACTACACAATTGAGAAAGAGAAGTACCAGGGTATCTCCATTCCCAAACTTTGCTGACTATGTTATGCCTTGTCACGAAGGAAACGAATCCGACGGATCCACATCGGGTGGTTCCTCAAGCGAAGGCAGAGAACTGAAGGGAAAAATTCAGCTCAAGAAGATACTGAAGAAGTCCCGATCAAACAGCCGTGGAAGTTTCAGAAGCAGCTTCAGATCACCCAATTATTTGAAGGCGACAAGCAGTTCTCAGAAGAAGATGCAAATCCAGGCAAGTCTTGTTGATTCTGAATTATCTAGTTTGGATCCTGACAAAACTACTAAGAATTTGAAATCCTCCACACCCAGATCAGGTTCTTCTGGTTTTAAGTCTACCCAGAGGAATCTCCTCAGGAGGACAACTAGCGTAAGGACTGTTAAAATTCTTATTAACAGGTCTACTTTTAAACCCAAGAGGGATGTGGAGAAGAGTTTCTCCCAATGCCCTCATGACATGACTGCAATTAGACCGACTTGCTCGTCGACTCTAAAGAGTTCCAAGTTTCCTCAACATTTGGATCTCCATCCAGGAGAAAGCGAATCCGAAAGAAAAACAGTCATGGAAGTATGCCCATATAGTTACTGTTCTCTCCATGATCATCAGCACAAACCGCCCGTGCCCCCACTGAAACGCCTACTGTCCAAAAGGAGGCGTTTTCTGAAGAGCCAGAGGACAATGAAATTGAGAAGCAAATCCTCACTGAGAGGTAAAAACCTTGATGATGTAGTGAAGGAACTTGGAATGAACCAGATAGTTGTTGATGGAGATTATGAAATTCAAGAAAATGGTAGTGCTGGAGTAGAAAGTTATGCTGATGGGGAAGAGGAGGGTTCTGATGAATTTGTCCAAATCTATACCAAACCACCCAAAATGGGACTTTCAACAAGATCAAGCGAAAGAAATGAACATGCCAGTCTAGATGAAGTCCTTTTTTGTGATTCATCATTTTCTGGAACAGACATGTTTCAGAATCTTTTTATTGTTGGTGATAAATATGTTCCGGAGGATATCTCTGGAGTAATCACCAGTAGCGACGAGATTCCGAGTCCATACTTTGGAAGAAATGGTGTTCAAAATGCTGATTTGAGTGGCAAGAGTTCTGTTCCAGATGGTATTTCAGAAGCTACTGAGGAGAACACTGATAAGGAGGTTGGTGCCGAAGGAGACAAGAATGATGGAGATTTAGCAACCGGTGGAGCAATTATAGGAGAATCTGTTTCAGCTGTTGATTCCAAGGCAAACTCAGGTTCTACAGAAGAAAACAAACCACAGCTTCAGAAAAATAACCAAATCAGCATGTGGCATTTAATACATCAGAATATGGTATCTGGGCTTGCTGAAGATGAACACAAGCATGGAGATGGCGGTAGCAATTCACCTGCTCCACAAAGCTCTCATAGTTCATACTACGAGAAAGACAATCAAGAAGTTCAACTGCAAAAGATGTATGCCATCAAGATGGTTAGGGAAGCAATTGAAAAGATTCTTCTTCCAGAAGTTCAAGACCAGATGTCTGATGACCAGTCAGTTACTAGTAATGCTACTTCAGAACAAGACTTACTGGACAAGAGCAATGGTGAAGGTGATGAAGTAATAATCGCGGACATGCCAGCCAATGAAGTCTCAAGCACTGCAAAGGAAGTGACTGCAGTGAAGGAGGAGACAAAAACTGAGAAAAGATCGCTGAAAAACTGGAGTAATTTGAAGAAACTGATCCTTCTCAAGAGATTCGTCAATGCGCTAGAAAAAGTGAAGACGCTAAAGCTACGGGGGCCACAACATCTTCCTTTGGAGCCGGGTCCAGAGACAGAAAGAGTTTCCTTAAGGCGTGGAGTACTGGATAGCAAGAAGAGCTCAGAGTCCTGGATGCTTGATTATGCACTTCAACAAGTAGTCAGTGAACTAGCTCCAATTCAGAAAAGAAAAGTTGCTCTACTTGTCAAGGCTTTTGAAACAGTTGTTTCACCATCAGGTGAGCCTCTCACTCAGGTAATATTTCCCAAGTCCAAAGCGCCACGAGAAGGTTCTGGCATCAATAATAAACTGGAGAAAGGTGCATCTGAAGTCAGTTCATGTGACATGGATGTTCAGAAGACTGGAACATCCAGTTTTGATAATGGACAAGAATGCACTATCTCTGTGGAGCAATCATATGTAAGTCATCTTTGTTCATACATAGTTTGGAAATTCCCTACTCTATAACATGCTATGCTTACTCATACATGATACTTGCATTTCTTCATTTGCAGGTGCACGCGGATGTGAATGAGAACAAAGTAGTACATGAGGAAGTTCCTCCTGTTGATTCAGAATGTGGCAAAGAAGATGATCATGACTCAAATACAGAAAATGTGCCGACAGGTAACTTGAGTGATGCACCTGGCGGAACCCCCAGCATAAGTGAGGGAGCTTCTTCAAATGATTCGGTTCAAGCTTCAATAAGTAACACTGAGATTTGTTCAGTTTCTGCAAACTCACCAATGGAGCATCACACGGCAACTGAAGAAGAAAAGAAAGAAGATTTCATACTGAACTCTGATACTGTTGAAGGTTTTGGCCCAGTTAGAGATCCTGGACCAGATAACAGCAGCCAAGAGACACAAAAGGCAAAGTTAAAGAAAGAAAGGCGTGCCAGTATGTGGCACATGGTCCATCGACAAATGGTGGCGGGCCTTTCTGAGGAAAGCAATAACCACCTAGAGAAAGAAACTGATGAGCAACTAGATGATGTTAACACATTGGTTGCAACCGAAAGCTCCAATTCTTCTCCAGAATTATCTTCTTCGGGTCGAAATGTTGAAGAAATATATGATGACAATGAAGGTCAAGAAGTTGAACTCCGCAAGGTTTATGCCGTCAAGCTAGTGAGGGACGCAATAGAGAGAATTCTCCTCCCAGAACTTGAAGACCAGACATCTGATGATAAAAAATCTACTGATGAGGTTACGTCAGATCAAGTGCCGATGGATAAAAACTCCGATACATGCAAGGAACATAGAACACTGATTTCCCCAGCTTATGCTGAAGATAGTTTCAGGGAGTGTGAAAGCAGCAAGGTGAGCAATGATGCAATGTTAAATGAAGAAGAGCCGAGGATCGAAACTGCTTATAAGCCAGAAGCAGCAAGCCAGGATGTGGCATCAGTTGCACAATCCAAATCTGGGAAGCAAACACCCAAAGGCTGGAGCAACCTGAAAAAAGTTATTCTGCTTAGGCGGTTCATGAACGAATTGGAGAAAGTAAAGAAATTTAACCCGCGTAAATCACAGTTTCTTCCTTTACTGCCTGAGGAGGAGGCAGAACAGGTCCGCTTAAGGTCTCAAATGATGAAGGAGAGGAAAAACGCGGAGGAGTGGATGCTTGATTATGCACTTCGAAAAGTAGTAAGTGAACTGGCACCAAAGCAGAAAAGAAAAGTGGAACTGCTTGTAAAAGCTTTTGAAACAGTGGCCCCTTCATCAGAAGAACCACAGGTAAAAGTGACATTCCCGAAGCTCAAAGGTGTCGGTAGTGAATCTTATTGGAATGGAAGCGAACTAGATAAATCTGGACCCAAGGACGATGATGCAGACACGGAATCTAAGGATGCTTTGAAACTCGATGATGAGGTTGAAGAAAATCATTTTAGCATTAGTAACAAAAGTTCGGATGTAAGCAGTATTTTCATATTCGTAGTTCAATGCCTTTAGTCTATCTTTTAGTAGTATGTTAGATAACATAACGAGCTCTTCTTATGTGAAGGTTTTTGCGCATGAAGAATCTGAGGAAGATGCAACATCGGGTTTACATGAGAAGCTTCTGAACAATGGTTCTGAACCACATGCTGCTAAACAAGAAAGGCTCGATCCCTTGGAAATGGTTGCTGAGCCATCCACTTTGACAGAAAATGAGATGGAATACGCTTTCAAGCAGTTAACACCTGGCAAGGAGAAGACAGTAGATTCTGCAACTGATTGCGCAACTGAAGTAGCACGTCCTACCCAGTTGGAAAAACAGAAACATATTAAGATGTGGCATCTTCTGTGTCAGCACGTGGTTTCAAGTATTGATGCTAAAGTAGAAACCCTTCTTGAGGGAGATGACGAATACACTCAAGTGGAGAGCCCCAGTATAACGCCAAGAGCTGATTACTATGGGGATAAAGAAGATGATTTACGCAGGCAAGATATTAGGTTCAGCCGGAGAAGTGCAGTTCAGCTTGTTCGAGATGCCATTGAGGAAATCCTTCAACCAGATATTCAGGATGACTCATCCTCATCAGATGCACAATCAAATGCTAGTGACTCAATTATGGAGCAGGAGCTTGAGGAAAAGAATCATAGGGTTTTTGGAGCATTAAACATCTTAACACCTACTACTTCTGTTGAAGATAGCTTTGGAACTGAGATTGAGAGCCATAACCCAGATGAACAGAGAGCAGTTTCGAATGAAGGAAGCAAGTTTTCTCAGCAAAAGTCAAAAAACTGGAGCAAACTAAAAAAGGTCATCCTCCTGAAAAGAACCATCAGGGCACTAGAGAAAGCAAGGAAATTTAACCCTACTGTAACAAGGTCTCTGCCCTTAGCTGCACCTTACGTGAAAGAAGAAAAAGTTGATCTGAAGCATCAATCGGAAGATGAAAGAAAAAAAGCTGAGGAGTGGATGCTTGATTATGCACTTCAGCATGCTGTCAATAAGCTAACTCCTGCTCGTAAAAGAAGAGTGTCAATGCTGGTTGAAGCTTTCGAAGCAGTTGTTCCAGTTCCTCAAGTATGAGATTCATGCCATGCCCCAGATTGGTTACTCAGGTACAAATAGTGCATTCTTTTTCTGGTGAAAGATAACTTGTTAGTGTTCTGGTGTACCACGTAAGATAAGCAACACAATACTGCTCCCTTTGAGTAGTTGCCTACTCCGTCTCTAGCTGTGGGGCCAACAATTTCTCTAGAGCTGCTGCTATCTCAAGAATTTGGTTATTTTTTCAATGTAATAGGAAGAGAGAAAATCGACTTGCAAGTAAGTACGAAGATTAGTTGATCAGTAAAATGTTAGAACACCCACAAACTCTTAAGATATTAAAAAGCTTGACTGCTTGTACCCAAAAGGCTCAGATGCCAAATATACCTTTAAGGAAAAATTTAAAGTATAATAAACCATGAAAGCTGTATTACGTAAAACCTTCCTCTGTGGTCTCATGAGGAAAGAATGCAGCATATGATCATCGTTAGCGAAAGGTTCATCCATTCCTAGCCTCAAAACGCAAGTAAATTAGACTGATATTACTTAAACCACTATATATATATATATATATATATCGGCAGTTCAGTTTCTTAAAGATCTTCTCTTTTGCAGGTCAGTAAAGGCTCACTCTTGTCATTATACAAGTCAAGGTTAGAAAAACTATGGCGAAACATACACTCACATTCTACTGAGGATCGGGTTCAGAGACGACTCCTACCTGAATGGCTCTACAATATGGGTGTTGTCTCATCACTTTCTCCCTAACCTTTAGTGATATGGTTGGAAACGACAAAGAATTTCAGAAACTTTTTGAAGCTAGAATGTTCTGTTGTGAATCTGGTTGCCGAGATCTCCAACAGAATTCATAAGTGGGGAAGCTGGAACATGGATTGTCTGTTTAGGATGTTCTACGAGTGCATTGGTGTGTATTGGAATTGGACCAATATTGCAGAGTGCAGAAGGTACACATTTTAGTGCATCTTTTGCTTTCCTCATAGGATTTTTGTGTGTATGTGTACAGATTCTCTTAAAAAACTATTGGATGCTTGTGGGTGTTGTAGTCCTTGACCTAGAACCATTGAAGATAATATACTTATAGTTATCTATTGATTCAAGAACTAAATTGTACTGTGTAGATACCACTGCTTGCAAAATGTTCATGTAGCACAGATTCAGATGCCAAATAAGATTTGAGTCAGCAGAAAACAACATATGATACTTGTTCCCATTACCACTATAATCATATTTAATATGGAAAACCTTAATAGTAACATATTGTAAATCAATTCATGATTATAGTTAGAGAACCAGATGTATGGACGCAGGTTAATGCATTCTCCAACTCATGATCTCGTCACATAATTATAGTTTCCACTTTACAGTGTTTCCATATCATTAAATTTTTCTGTAGTTTTTCTCACTGTCAATTTTCTAGGTTTGTGTACATAAAATTCATGTTAACAAAGATGAAGAACATTTTACAAAATTCTAACTTCACAAAATTGTGCTTGGTACCAGAAGCCCAGACAGATGGAAGAAAACAACAAAAACTGCTAGATGTTTCGGCATCCCAAGAGTCCCCGAAGCCAGTGCCCAATGTCCTGATGAGTGCATGGACATGCTCTAAGGAAATAAAATGTTGACTACGGTATCCTAACTAGGTTGGAGCATACAAACAACAGTCTGGGCTTGGTTAGCACTAAATTTGTTAACAGTACGAATTTCTTTCCGTTGGAGCTTATGAAGAACAGTCTGGGCTTGGTTAGCACAAACTTTGATAACAATTTGAATTGCTGTCTGGTCATGATATTTCTTTGGGCAAAACATACACCAAATAGATGTGACCAAATTGCTTTTTCTGTCTCTTAAGGGTATGTTTGGAGGGAGGAAAATGGAAGGACAATGAAATAACGCAAAGAAGAAAGTGTTTGGAAATAGGAGAAAATTGAAAGAAAATAAAATTAATAGAAAATATTCAAGAAGAAAATGAAGAATCGTTTTCCGCCCAAATAGCGCAGAAAATCAGCATAAAACGTTGCAGGTTTTGAACTCCCAACCCCCACCTTTGTTTTCACCTCTTTTCTGAACCCGATCGTCTCCACCGCTGTCATCTTCTCTCTGTTATCTTCGGAAGCTCAACCGAGAATAACCGATGGCATTTAATGCTGGTGGCTCACAAACTCAACACTGCCAGACATGCCTAATGCTGATGGTATTAGGCGTTTGGGATTGCCCGGCTTCAAGTTATTTTGGACCAGCGGTATATGTCTACTGCTTCTCTTGTTAGCATATCGCTGGATAAGAGAGTTATTGCATTTTTTCACTCTGACTCGAGATTTATGTTTTATTGGTATTATTGAGGGTGTCACCTTTTTTTCTCCCTTGTTTACCCGTGTCCGTCAGAGAGGCTCTTGGGTTTGCTGGACTCAGTTCGGTCTTGGACAAATTGGTTTTCATTTTGATGGTTCAGTTTAACTTGGACTTGGGGCTTGGGAAAAAAAACCACATGTAAATGTAAATGAGTTTGATAAAATAGAACTCCAACACACTGTAGATCTTCTTGTTATGAAGATGCAAAAGAGGCAAACTCAGCACCTCTGTTCCAAAGAGCTTAAATACGTCTGTTTACCGAGCCAAACACAGCTCGGTTCCAGCCCCTACAACCTGCTGCTATTTTCTCTAAGCGGTGCACGACACTTCCGCTACTTGTTGCCCACAATTCTTGAATCTTTGGCTGAAAATTCTCATGCTGTTGCTACATACTTTCGGACTGGATTTTTTTTTTCTTTTCCTTTTCTAAACACCCCTTCCACCTTAGCCGTAAACGAAGATGATTAGAATTTGGCCACCAAATATGGTCGACCTTGTAGGTTCTGAAACTGTCGAGCCGTAGGACATTGGTTACCGCTTGGTCTAACTGTTCTCTAATATTTCTGTTGTTAGCTTGGTTGTTTGTCCAAGTGAATTTGCATCCACTAAAACCTAAATAAAGGAGACCCAATTCATTAAGAGCGTCTTTTAATTGAGAAACTTGAGAAAACTTACCTCATTACCTCCTTCCTTCTCGGTGTAGGACGTGACGGAATTAAAATCGCCTGCTACACACCAAGGAACCTCAGGTTGACACACAATAATCCCCAAGAGTGAGAACACTCTTCTTTGGTTGGATCCCTGTAGAAGCCAGTAAACTTGCAACATTGCTTTTCATCTTCCCATTTCACCATACCATTAATACAGTGAAACGAAAAATTGTAAAGCAGAACTTGCATACTATCTTTCAGAAAGAGGGCGAGGCCCCTTTTTCGTCCCCTGGATTCGTCTGCAATCCCACAATGGAATCCATACCTTCTCCAGATATTTTCCATCTCTTTAATGTACTACTGTTTGGTCTCCATCAAGAGGACCATATCGGGCGACTTATGCTTCACTAGATTGCGAAGCGAGAGGAACGTGTTTGGGTTTCCAAGCCCTCGCACGTTCTAACAGAATAGATTCATTGAATTTGGAGGCACAGCGAAGTAGTTGCCAAATCATTGTTATCGGATTGTTGGTTCTCATCCTCCTTGGGTTATTCAAGTAACATTTGCTTAGGAGCCAAGCTACTTTGTAAGATTGGAGACTTTGGTTGACGTGGAGGACGAAAATTCATATTCTCCCCTTGGCACTTAATTTGCTCTATCTTCTGCTTGTTTGATGTTCCTCTTGCAACCTAGCCGTAAGCAAACTGAGCCGAGGTAGGGCTCCAGCTGCATGATCTGCCATAGGGTCATGTAGTGCCTCTTTCGAACTCCTAAAACCGCCAGCGGTCTGTGACACATTGGTGATGCCCTTTTCTTTGGCCCACCTCTCTGCTGGTGGGGCAGAGGTCACAATCAGCTGCTCCCTGCTGCTCGTCCCATCCTTCTCAAATAATCCGTTCATAATTATAGCCATCTTGTCATGTTATGTGGTTCGTTCATCTACCTCCATATACTTTTCCGCAACTTCCGTGTCCAGTTTCTGTAGTTCGTCCCCTTTGGTCCATCATCTTTGCATACTTAGTCTCCTTTGGGGATGACATAGCAACCAATCCCCGTGTCCCAGTTCCGTGTCTTTTTGTTGGTATGTGGGGAGAACTTTGCATTGGCTCCCTTCTTGTGTTGTCCACGCCATCGGAACATGCTCGGGATCAGTTTCTATTTGAAATCAAGCCAACTTTCCTCCCCTTTTGCAACAAGGTTGACCCGTAACCCTTATGTAGTTCATTCCGTCCTCAATATCAATCCGACTATCAACATTAATAGATTCACCCACCGTATCTATGATTAATCTGCATGTTTCTTCCTTCATGTGGATGGCGATACTGCTAATCTGAAACTATGTATGCACACTCTAAAATTCCACCCCCTTCGTAGGATCGCCCAGTTTTCAGGGTTTGAGCAGAAGGATTTTTCTATTGAAACCCCAGTACCTCCCCATGTAAACCTTTCCATACAATCTTGGTTTGAGAAGATAAATAAAAAGTATTGAAATCAACCTCAACTATATTGATCTCAGTACCTTTGTTCCAGATCCGCGGATAACCGATCTCACTGCCTTTACATTCAGTTTTTTCTATGAAACAAATATGCCGATCATACAAGACTTGAAATCCTTCTGCCTCCATACAATACTCATCATCATGGTCAACCCTACGTCGTTCCTTTTCCGTGTAGTCTGTGGCGACCATGGATTTCCTTGCTTTGATGCCGTCAGTCGCTCATAGGGTTCCCTCCGGGAAACTCGAAAACTGTAAGATTGGTTAAAAGGGCAGCTAATTTGGGCTAATGAATTGGCAACAAAGAAGTGGAAATGTTTTCCACTGCCGAGAAGCACCAACAATTAAGGCCTGGGTAAAAAAAAATTAAGCAGCCAAGTTGACACTCGACATCACCATGTCGGCGGTGACTCCACCATGTCGACGGTCGACTTGACTATGTCGACTGTCGACCTCGAATTTCTTCGACAAAGAATTCGGCGGCCTCGAGGACGTGACTGCATATTGAAGAAGAAGAAGAATCCGGCGACTTCAAAGACTAACTGCAGATTGAAGAAGAAGAAGAATCCGACGAAGAATCCGAAGAAGTAGAATCCGACGACGAATCCGAAGAAGAAGAAGACCTCGATGGTTCTCCGATGACGAAGAAGAAGAAGAAGTATTTAGAAGGGTCCAAAGAAGAATCGATGGTTCTCCGGTGAACAAGAATATGAAAAGTTAGAAGGGTTTGAAGAGGAAGAAGAAAGGGGTTTAATTACATACGTTTGTGCTTTGTTGCAATGGCTTATCTCCATGTGATTCCCAACAATTGTTCCTCACTTTGGTGATTAAGAGCAATGTTACCCTAATTTGGGAGACCCCCAAATAGTAAATCAACAACCTGCATGAGAATCAGCTTATGAAGAAACCAAAAACATGATTCGTATACCCAGTCTTACAACCCCAGTGGAAAAATTCAAAGGATTACCCTGCGCACCACAACTGAAGTTCCATAGAATAGCCAGTCTCTTTTCCACCCCATGTAGAGTAGTTTGGGATCATGAATCATGATCAGATTCCCCATATGATACTCTACAGAGTACAAAGAGAGTGTTTTACCTTCTCAAAAAAAGAAAGATTATGTTTTAGATCAACTTAAACAAGTGAGATCAAACTTTTGATTAAGCAAGACAAGATAAAGCTAATGAGGGACTATAAAATCTAAAAACTAGCTCTTATTTGCAAGCCTTGTACAAGCTAATGAGGCACTTCATTAAGTGAGTACACCTTTTTTGGAAGAAATTGTTTCTATTCAGCAACTTTTTAACAGGCCATATATTTCAACATGTATTCCAACTTTCTTCTCTATGACAGCGTAATCTCACTCAATTCACCTATGCAATTTCGGATACGTCGTTGGAACCCACAAGAACAAGTGATTCGAAGGAGAGAAGATCAAAACATTTCTTTTCAGGTAAGTGAACACCTATTAAATCAACTTAGAGCGACCAATCGGGTTGTGAAACTAGGAGTAAATGAGAAGAATTTATCTCCATGCTTGACTGAGAATAAAGTAATTTAGTAATTTGTGTGACCATTCTGATTACGAGTTAACAAAGACTTAGTTAAAGAAGCGAGTTCAAGGATAATTAGTTACATAAATTTATGGTCAAAGCAGAGAAGAAACAACTAGGCCTCGTTTGTTTTTTGGCTTGAATGTGAGGGATTATCAATGCTGGGATTAATAGTGATGGGATTGATAGTACTGGTATTGATAGTGCTGGTTGGAGTCTAAGTATCGTGTTTGTTTGAGAGACGGATTGGAGAAAGCTTAGTTATGTAATTGACCAATTTACCCTCCTAGCAACAAACTGACCCCTAAAAATCATCGTTGTCATCTTTTCCAACCCCAGAATACTGAAAGTTCACTCCATCATCAGTAGCAGACACCAATTCCACTACATACAGTTCCACGTGACACATTTGGAACCATCAAACACCATATCTCCACCTCCAAAGCTTTCGATTGACCAAACCCAAGGCCGATTATGGGCGATATCGAGCCAATGGGTTACTACCTAAACGGGATTTCATGCGATTGAAGCCCGATTTTGGGCATGGGTTTGAATGGGTTGTTGTCAATATTGACACAGGTGGCCGAACTGACTACGATAATCGACAATGTTGTTCGAGACAGTGGAGTGCGTGTGTGAGGGAGAAAGTGGATCTTCTTTTCATGCGACGAGAACGACAAACGACGGTGCATCTCAGATGGTTGGCGTTGATGGTCTGGTTTTTGAAGAATCAGAGAAGCTTGGGAATATTTGGTCAATCTGGTATGAGAGCACACACAGGATTGATAATACCAAGGGGGGTCAGGTATTAGATAAGCCAGTGTATGTGGGATTGAGAGTGAGTTAATGGTGGGGCCCACCTAAGTTCATCCCACCCTATTTTTCACCAAACAATGGACTGGCTTACCAATCCTGTCCCATACTTCACAAGACAAAAACAAACGCGCCCCTATTTTCTTACAAATATTTTTAAGCTTTTGCATGTATCAATAATTTGCCAGAGCGCTTTTTAGAAGTCTTAAGACCAATAGCACTAATATTAATATAGAGATGTACATGGTCAAATATTTTAGTTGGAGGACTTGATGAGACAGAGGAGAGAGTACATGCATGAGATGTGAGATGAGAGGACGCCCCAGAGTCCATGTACCAAGTCTTGTCCGTAGCATTAAGGATCGTATCAGCAAGTTTAAAAAATCAAAGAGATAACAGAAGGAGACGAACCCGAAGTACCAGTGGATTCTGAATAGGTTCTAGACTTAGAATACATGACGTGGCTGCAGGCTTAGAGGGTCCTGACTGTGTCCATCCCGGTGCCGGGACATAGGGGCACGATTGAGTAGTCGGGGACGATGGGACAGGACACCACACCCAACTTCCATGAGGGGAAGAAGGTGGGGTAGGGTGTTGTCGTGGGTGCTGTTGAGTGCGTTCATGACCTTTCTGGCCAGACTAACAATGATTACTATTGCCTCGGCGTGTTAGGGGAGGTGCAATGGTTTGCTTGGTGATCGACATAGTGGATGGACAAGAGAAGCACTAGTGAAGATTTAAAGGAGCAAATCTACTCACATTAATTATGCTTGAATTATTAGTGCTATTAAAGACCAGTTTTTCATTGTAGGATGTGTGATGTAGAAATACAAGCATACCAAGACAAAAGAGTGAGCCAAGAAGATCGAGAGTATGAGAGAGCAATTACATGTGCTAAAGCTTTACGGGACAAAGTTGCAATAATTTGTGTTAAAATGCTTGATCTTGAATATGACTGGCGGATCTGATAGCACAGTCATCACCGAAATAGTGCTACTCGTAGTGGTGTTGTATTGCGGCGGACATAGAAGTGATCCATCGAGATACTAGAACAATGTATGGGTTTTGAATGTTGAAGTTAACCGATTTTAGCATAAAGAAAAGTTTGTGCCTTTAAGTTTGTGAGGCATAAGAATGTGTATGTTGTAAATAAGAGCAAGAGGGTTTAGGGTGGCTATGGAGGTGGCAGTGGTGGTATCAGATCTCTCATATCGTGAATCGTTAGGGTATTTTTCAATGAAGATATCAACAAAGAGGAAGGACAGAGAAAAATGTATTGGACATATTTAGAGAGGGAGAATGTATATTCATAAATAATGAATACGAAAAAAGCGTCTGCAAGGGAAAAAATAAACCGAATACCAAAGGGATCTTAATGGTTGGAGTATAACAGTAGGAATTCTAAGGTTACAACTCGATTAGTATGGGATTCTTTCTAATGGGCTTGGGTGTTGTGCTTTACTTCTGGAGATAGTAGACATTAAACAGGTTCGGCAAGAGTTTGTCCTCAGAAATGCATTGAGCCCAATTCTTCTATTATAAAGCCCAAGTGTTCTAATTTTAGAAATTTGGATTTCTGTTTTCAAGCAAAACCGAAATTAACCCGAAAATAATGAAATAAACTACGACACTTATAGATGGCGACTAACTGACAATATGAGTTGAAAGACAGTGCCGTACTTGAACGGTGAAAGTTTGTAATGTAAGTAGATAGACCGAATAAAATACTCTAGAAGGGGGGGGGGGCGGTTGAATAGAGTATGGAAACTTTTGCTCAAAAACTGTATTTTAAAACTTTAATCCAATATGCAGCTGAAATCTCAAAGCTTTGAAAAAGATTTGAGAAGCTTGAGATGTAACTGCAGCTCACAGAAGCTTCAAAGCTTTGAGATTGGAATTCCTCCAAAGCTTTGGAGCTTCAGTCACAATTGGACCTAGTATATTCCTGAGGGATCTGATCCCTCCAATATTTCAACTCACTTCTTATTAATCACCCTGAATTAGCCCTTGATCTCAAGCCTAAGTGAGCTACCTTACACTTATACAACTTTGTTGGAATAGATGCCCTAGAGGCAATCTAGTTTAGTATGAATTTATTTGTGGCTAGAAATTCATTTATTATTTATCGGATATTTAATATAATGAAGTCCTTAGATTTACAATTGTGTTGTTTATCTTAAATATCCCTAGTCCAATATAATGATTAATGGGACAATCATCTATAGACTAGTATGGGGTTGGATTGATATGGAGATATCACGATCCAACACATAGGTGTGCATTAGTGTAATGGCGCACAGGATTGACCCATCTCCGAGAACGCTACATACACGTTATGTTAAGTCACAAGTGCTTCTCGCGGTGCAATGGTATTGTCATCCTTAGACTTGAAGTCACTAGATATTCTAGTTGTGGATTATTGTGATTTTGGTAGCGTTAAACGCTACACCGTAACTGGGTAGTTGTAAAAGCGTGTACCGGATACAATAAGAAGCAAGCTTAGAGATCGTAGTGGACTTAGATAGGATTTGTCCCTCCCACATAACGGAAGCAAATATCCTAGGCCACTCGAGGGATAGTGCTTATAGAATGTCTGGCCAGACTCAAATAAATCAATACGGGATATTGATGTTATCTGCACGAATAAGGCTATTCCCATGGATTGAGAAACTGTGAATTGGATATACGAGTGTGACATGTATGTCTCATGTCCAATAGAGACAAAGGGATGAGACAATTACTTGTACAAAGGTTGTCAAGATGACTATTCTATTAGTTGGCTAGAATGGATGTTTTGCTAGAAACCGCTCCATATTAGCAAATTGTTGCTACCAACTAGATAGAACCTATGGGGTCACACGCTAGATAGAGTTGAACTAGATTTGGGAATAAATTAATTGGATTAATTAATTAGAAGGATCACTTTGCAATACCTTGCAAAGTAGGGACTAATTTGCAAGGAAGGGACTAAATTGAATTCTAGTAGGACTAGAATAAGTCCTTTAGGTAGTTGGCAAGGATTTGTTGGACTATATAAAGGACCTTCCTTCCTTCCTTCCCACACTTATGATTCGTTAGATCATAACTTGAGTGGGAGAGAACAAAAAGGAGAGAGAGCCAGCAAGCTAAGGTGCTGCCGCCCCCTAGCTCGCCGCCCGTCCCCGTCGGCCACAAGGAGGCCGAGACCTCCCTTGTTGGTCTCGTTTTGCGTGATTCTTCTTCCTCTTCCTCTTTTCGGGCTAGCACCAAGGATTGGAAGATCTAGAAATCAACTCTAGGCGTGGATCAACTATAGAGAACGTGACACAATTCGCGTTTGAAGTCATCAAAGGAGAACCCTAAGGTGTGTTAATTGATTTTTTCCTTTACCATCGTTATGTCTCTTGACTTGTGATCCTTGGAGGGTTTTGCATGGTTAGTTATTGTTTACGTTGCGCATCCATGAATCAAAACCCTACAGTGGTATCAGAGCCACAGGTCGTAGAGCATAAACGTGGTTTATGTGTTATGTTTTGATAGTTTTACACCTTAAAATTGTTGTTTATCGCGTAAAACAAGACAAATCAAGCATGTGATGCAATTTGTCAATAATCTATCATAACAAGACCTAGTTTTTGCATTGGATGCATGAACTAGTGAGTTTGAGAAATTTTAGGATCTTAGATCTAGGGTTTGGGCATCCTTGAGGAAGAAGGAGTTCTTCCCAAACAAGGAAACAACCAAACTTGGGCACCAAGCAAGGGAGTTGTTTTAGGTTCGGGCCCCCTAAAGGGACCGCCCCTCTTGCTTGCCGCCCAAGCAAGGCCGCCCTAGGGGCCGGGGCAGCCCTAGCCCGCGGCCTAGCCGCGTGGGCTAGGGGCCGGCCGGCCCTAGGGCCTTGCGGTTCACTTTTTGGGCCCGGGCAATTGGATTGTTGGGCCCCATGGACCGGTTTAACCCTAGAATATCCTAAAATCAATTAAAATTGACCAAGCGTGTTAAAATTGGATTTTAACTGTTTATGTGCAATTCGCATGGTGATTGGATATGGCCTTAGGATGTGGTTTGATGTGGATGTTTAATTTTTGTGTTTTGGTTTACGGCCTGCGAGCTGATCAATTAATTGTAATAATTAATTAGGGTTTTATGGCCTGCGACCCATTTTTTGTCTGAACTTGTGAGATTTATTTTATTTAGTATAGAAGTTAGCTAGTGCTAGATAAAGTAGATTGTTAGCCAATATTGAAGAAAAGAATCCCAAAGCCAAAAGGAGCCACAAAAGATGGAGCATGGAGCATTCCACATGACTATGAAGGATGGACTAAAAGATCAAGACGCATGGAGATGTGTTTGCTTTTAGGGTTCATAGATAATTACATTGGCTTGGAATTATCTTAGTCTAGAAAAGGCCATATCCACATCACGTTTTATTTATGTTTTGTGGTTGTTTACTTTATTGTCTTATTATTGTGTGGTTGGTGTATGGATGATGCATGCAATTAGGATAATAAGATAATTAGACAACCCGGATCTATTATTTGGAGTTGTGCCCAAACTCAAATAGATAGATTAGTTGATATTGATCAACAAAACAATTAAAATTGAATTTAAAAATCCCTCAAAATTCAAATATTGTGTTCTTGCCTTTTCGTTATTTAAACACTCATTATCATCATGATTTATCAAGTTCGTGCGTGCCAAAGCATGGCGACTTGGTTCATAATGATGGAATGCGATGACACAAGCTAGTAATGTGCAATTGTTTAAATAAGAGGTTGAACACAACTAGGCTATTAATTTGATTAAGAAACCTAGAGGCAATCAATTGGGATTATCCATATGGATGGATAAATAAGGAGTTATTTGCCCAATTGAACCAAGAGTTGCATAAGGGATGCAATTGGAACTGTTCCTACCTAAAGTAGTCAAATTATGGGTGACTTGCCAAAGCAAGCTCATAAGGAGATGAAACATGGATCTTGGCCCACTAGAAAATATAATGATATTTTCCGCATTAATATCTTTAGGGTTATTAATCCGTAAAAAAATAGTTGGAACTATATTTGATAAACTAGCAATTATTGAATATAGTCAAAAAAAATTCACAAATGCTAAAAAAACTTGAGTATTTTCCTTTTGTAGAATTCCAAATGGCAAACAACTCATTGAGTTCACAACATTCCCTACGATCTGTCCTTGAGAAGGACATGCTCTCTGGAACCAACTTCCTTGATTGGTACATAAACTTGATAATCGTTCTCAAGCAAGAGAAGAATCTGTACGCAATAGAGGAGCATGTTACAGCAGGTCCAGAGAACCAAACACCTGCTGCCCTAAAGGCGTATCAGAAGCGTGTTGATGACGCTAATGATGCGGCCTGCCTTATGCTATGCACCATGACTTCTGAACTTCAGAAGCAACACGGAAACATGAATGCTGTCGATATGATCGAGCATCTGAAGCAGCTCTTCCAAGAGCAGGCAAGGGTTGAGAGGTATGAGGTCACTAAGGCACTGTTCAAGTGTCATCTGGCAGAAGGGAACCCGGTGGGACCCCATGTACTCCGTATGATCGGGTACTTGGAGAATCTCGCCCGACTAGGGTTCCCTGTCGGCCAAGAGTTGGCAACCGATCTCATGTTGTAATCGTTGCCCGAGAGTTATGGACAGTTCATCATGAACTATATCATGAACGAGATCGTGAAACCACTGCCGAATTTACTCAATATGTTGAGGACAGCTGAGCAGAGCATCAACAAGGGTAAGGGAAAGGCCATTATGATGGTGCAGAAAGGAAAAAGAAAAAGATTTGCGTCATCCTCCAAGGGCAAAGGCAAGTCAGTTGCCAAGTCCAAGGAACCTGCCCATAAGTGTGTTGGTGGCATTTCCAAAGGTGTGACTAAAGGTGAATGTCACTACTGCAGTCAGCCTGGACACTGGAGGAGGAACTGCCCAAAATATCTGGAGGACAAGAGGCTTGGAATAGTGATTCCACCACCACCAGGTATTTTTGTTGTAGATGTCAATTTAACTGTCTCTACATCATGGGTATTAGATACTGGATGTGAACCTCACATTTGTCGAAATGTGCAGGATCTAAAGAGAAGTAGAAGATTGGCTAAAGGGGAGATAGATCTGCGCGTTGGGAATGGAGCAAAAGTTGTTGCGTTGGCCGTGGGCGTGTGCGAGCTATCTCTGCCTTCAGGATTAGTTTTAGAATTAAATAATTTCTATTTTGTTCTATTTCTTGATTGGACAAGGATGGTTTTATTATATCAATAAAGAACAATTGTTGCTCCTTTTATTTGAATAACATTCACTATTTTAGTGCACAATTATTTAATGGACTGTATGTCCTTGATCTAAGCAATCCTGTCTACAAGTTAATACCAAGCGGATTATAATAAATGATTTAAATCTTGCTTATTTATGGCACTGTCGTTTAGGCCACATAAACGAGAAACGTGTATCTAGACTCCATAAGGATGGACTACTAGACTCATTTGATTTTGAATCATATGAGACATGTGAGGCTTGTTTATCGGGAAAAATGACAAAGTCCCCTTTCAATAAGAAAGGTGAGAGGACTAGTGAGCAATTGGCGCTCATACATACTGATGTATGTGGGCCATTTGCCACGCCTGCCAGGGGTGGTTATGTCTACTTCATTACATTTACTGATGATTACAGTAGATATGGATTTGTGTACCTCATGAGGGCAAAATCCGAATCCTTTGAAGTGTTCAAAGAGTTCAAGAATGAGGTAGAAAAGCAACTTGGAAAATGTATCAAGGCTCTACGATCAGATCCTGGAGGAGAATACTTGAGCCAAGAGTTTGACGACTATCTTAGAGAGTGTGGGATCGTGTCCCAACTCACTCCACCCGGAACGCCACAATGGAATGTCTTGTCTGAGAGAAGGAATCGAACCCTATTGGATATGGTTCGATCTATGATGTGTCAAACCGATCTTCCATTATCATTTTGGGGACACGCTCAATTAAGTGCAGCTTTCACCATTAACCGTGTTCCATCTAAATCAGTCATGAAGACACCATATGAGATGTGGAGTGGGAGGCGTCCCACACTGTCGTTCATGAGGATTTGGGGCTGCGATGTCTATGTAAAACGTTTACAATCAGACAAGCTAGGGCCAAAATCGGATAAGTGTAAATTTGTGGGGTACCCTAAGGAAACTAAGGGTTACTACTTCTACAATCCAACCGAGAACAAAGTGTTTGTTGCTCGGACCGGCGTGTTTCTAGAAAGAGAGTTTGTCTCTAAAGAAGCAAGTGGGAGGACTGTAGATTTTAAAGAGGTTCAAGAACAACAAATCACTGAACCAATTATGGAACATGAACAGGAACCACAAGCTGTTGTGAAGCCACCTGTTCAGGTAACACAAGAGCTTCGTAGATCTAGTAGAGTGCGCCAGGAACCCAAGAGGTATGGACTTCTCGTGACCGTTTCCGGTGACACGATGCTCATAGATGATGAGCCTACTACCTATGAAGAGGCCATGAAAGGCCCAGACTCTCAGAAGTGGCTAGAATCCATGAGATCCGAGATGGAATCCATGTATACCAACAAAGTATGGACTTTGGTGGAACCAACCGAAGGGGCGCGACCCATAGGGTGCAAGTGGGTCTTCAAGAAGAAGATCGACATGGATGGTAATGTTATTACCTACAAGGGCCGATTGGTGGCTAAAGGATTCAGACAGATTCATGGTATTGACTATGATGAAACCTTTTCCCCAGTCGCTATGACCAAGTCCATCCGAATCCTACTTACGATTGCAGCATACCACGACTATGAGATTTGGCAGATGGATGTCAAAACAGCATTCCTTTATGGGAATCTCCTTGAGGACGTGTATATGATACAACCGGAAGGTTTTGAGGATCCAAAGCAAGCCAACAAAGTCTGTAAGCTTCAACGATCCATTTATGGATTGAAGCAAGCTTCTAGGAGTTGGGATCGACGTTTTTATGAAGTAGTTAAAGAGTTTGGCTTCATCAGAAACGAAGACGAGTCTTGTGTCTACAAGAAGGTTAGTGGGAGCTCTGTAGTTTTTCTGGTCTTGTATGTGGATGACATACTACTCATTGGAAACGACGTTCCCATGCTGCAATCTGTTAAAGATTGGCTAGGGAAGTGTTTCTCAATGAAGGACTTAGGGGAAGCAGCCTATATACTCGGTACAAAGATCTATAGAGATAGATCTAAGAGACTGCTAGGCCTAAGTCAAAGTACATATATTGACAAGGTGTTGAAACGGTTCAACATGCAAGATTCCAAGAAGGGATTCTTGCCCATGTCACATGGAATCACTCTTTCGAAGAGTTGTTGTCCTTCCAATGAGATTGAGAAGGAACGCATGAGTAGAATTCCCTATGCCTCATCCCTTTGTCTCAATATCCGGATTGAATAGAAATAGTCATGAAAAACTTTGTGCAAGTATTGTCTCATCCCTTTGTCTCAATATCCGGATTGGACACGAGACATACAAGTCACACTCATATATCCAATCCATAGTTCCTCGATCCTGGGAATAGCCTTATTCGTGCAAATAACATCAATATCCCAAATTGATTTATTTGAGTCTGGCTAGACATTCTATAAGCACTATCCCTTGAGTGGCCTAGGATATTTGCTCCCGTTATGTGGGAGGGACACATTCTATCTACATCACTACGATATCTAAGCTTGCTACATATTGTATCCGATATGCGCATTTATGACTATCCAGTCAAGGTGTAGCGTTTGATGCTACCAAAACACAATATTCCACAACTAGAAGATCTAGTGACTTCAAGTCTAAGGATGACAATACCGTTGTCACAAGGAGAAACACTTGTGACTTTACGTAACTTGTATGTAGCCTTCTCGGAGATGGGTCAATCCAGTATGCCATTACTCCTAATGCATACCCATGTGTTGGATCTTGATATCTCCATATCAATCCAACCCCATACTATTCTATAGATGATTGTCCCATTAATCATTATAGTGGACTAGGGATATTTAAGCTAAACAACACAATTGTAAATCTAAGGACTTCATTATATTAAATATCTAATAAATAATACAATGAATGTTCTAGCCAATTTTTTGTTCATACTAAACTAGATTGCCTCTAGGGCACCTATTCCAACAATCTCCCACTTGCGCTAGAGCCAATCCGGTGCATCTCGTATGCCAATGCTCCCAGTGTGCCTTTCATTCTTGCGCTGAACAAGCGACTTTGTAAGTGGATCTGACAGATTTTCATATGTAGGAATCTTGCATATCCGAACTTCTCCTCTTTTTATAATATCTCGAACAAGATGGAACTTCCTGAGTACGTGTTCTGATTTCTTGTTCGACCTGGGTTCCTTTAGTTGTGCGATCCCCCCAGTGTTGTTACAATACAACTCTATTGGATCCGCAATGCTAGGAACCACACCAAGCTCAGTAACGAATTTCCTGATCCAAAAAGCCTCTTTTGCTGTGCCATTCACATTAATATACTCAGCCTCTGTTGTAGAATCAGCCACCGCCTCTTTCTTGGAACTCTTCCAGCTCACCGCTGATCCATTCAGGCAAAACACAAACCTTGACTGTGATATGAAATCATCTCTGTCGGTCTAAAAGCTTGCATCCGTGTAACCCCTTAAACGCAAATCTTCTTCATCTCCAAATATCAAGAATGCATCCTTAGTTCTTCTCAAGTAAATTAGGATGTTCTTGACTGCAATCCAGTGACTCTCACCTGGATTGGACTGATATCTGCTTGTCCTACTTAATGCATATGACACATCTGGTCTTGTACATAATATGGCGTACATGATGGACCCTATGACCGAGGTATAGAGAACCCTACTCGTGCGTTCGTTTTCAATCTTATTGGAAGGATAACCACTCTTCGAAAGTGTGATTCCATGTGACATGAGCAAGAATCCCTTATTGGAATCTTGCATGCTGAACCATTTCAGCACCTTGTCTATATATGTACTTTGACTCAGACCGAGCAGCCTTTTAGATCTATCTCTATAGACCTTTATACCAAGTATATAGGCTGCTTCACCTAAGTCTTTCATTGAGAAACACTTTCCTAGCCAATATTTAGCATATTGCAGCATGGGAATGTCGTTCCCAATGAGTAGTATGTCATCCACATACAATACCAAAAAAGCAACATAGCTCCCACTAAATTTCTTGTAGACACAAGACTCATCTTTGTTTCTGATGAAGCCAAACTCTTTGACTACTTCATCAAAATGTCGATTCCAACTCCTAGAATCCTGCTTCAATCCATAAATGGATCGTTACATTTTACAAACTTGTTGGCTTGCTTTGGATCTTCAAAACCCTCAGGTTGTGTCATGTACACATCCTCGAGGAGATTCCCATACAAAAATGCTATTTTACATCCATATGCCGAATCTCATAGTCGTAGTATGCCGCAATAGCAAGTAAAATTCGGATAGATTTAGTCATTTCGACTGGTGAAAAGGTTTCATCATAGTAAATACCATGAATCTGTCTGAATCCTTTAGCCACCAATTGGCCCTTATAAGTAATCACATTACCTTCCATGTCGATCTTCTTCTTGAAGACCCACTTGCACCCAATGGGCCGAGACCCTTCGGTGGTTCAACCAAAGTCCATACTTTTTTTGGTATACATGGATTCCATCTCGGATCTCATGGCCTCAAGACACTTCTGAGAGTCCGACCCTTTTATAGCCTCTTCATAGGTAGTAGGCTTATCATTTATGAGCAATGTGTTACAAGACTCAGTCACGAGAAGTCCATACCTCTCTAGCTCCTGGCGCACTCTACTAGATCTACGAAGCTCTTGTGTTACTTGGACAGGCTGCTCCACAACCTCTTGTGGTTCCTGCTCATGTTCCATAGTAGGATCAATGCTTTGTTGTTCTTGAACTTCTTCAAGTTCTACAGTCCTCCAACTTGCTTCGTTAGAGACAAACTCTCTTTCTAGAAACACGCCGGACCGAGCAACAAACACTTTGTTCTCAGTTGGATTGTAGAAATAATATCTTAGGGTATCCCACAAACTTGCATTTGTCCGACTTAGGCCCTAGCTTGTCTGATTGTAAACGTTTTAAATAAACATCGCAGCCCCAAATCTTCATGAACGACACTGTGGGATGGCTCCCACTCCATATCTCATGAACAACACTGGTTAATGGTGAAAGCTGTACTCAATAGAGCATAGCCCCAAAATGTTAATGGAAGATCAGTCTGACACATCATAGATCGAAACATATTTAATAGAGTTCGATTCCTCCTATCGTACACGCCATTTCACTGTGGCGTTCCGGGTGGAGTGAGTTGGGATATTATCCCACACTTTCTAAGATAGTTGTCAAACTCTTGACTAAAGTATTATCCTCCACGATCCGATCGCAGAGCCTAATATATACTTTTGCAAAGATGCTTCTCTACTTCATTCTTGAACTCTTTGAACTTTTCAAAGAACTCAGATTTGGCCTTCATAAGGTACACAAATCCATATCTACTATAATCATCAGTAAATGTGATGAAGTACACTTAACCATCCCTGGCAGGCGTGGCAAATGGCCCACATACATCAGTATGTACTAGCGCCAATTGCTCACTAGTCCTCTCACCTTTCTTATTGAAAGGGGACTTTGTCATTTTTCCAATAAACACGCCTCACATGTCTCATATGATTCAAAATAAAATGAGTATAAGAATCCATCCTTATGGAGTCTAGACACATGTTTCTCGTTTATATGGCCTAAACGACAGTGCCATAAATAAGCAGGATTTAAATCATTTATTTTAATCCTCTTGGTATTTATATTATAGACATGATTTTTTAGATCAAGGATATATAATCCATTAAATAATTGCATACTACAATGGTGAATACTATCAAAAATAAATGGAACAACAATTGTTCTTTATTGAAATAATAAAAACTTCCTTGTCCAAACAAGAAATAGAAATAATGTTTCTGCTCATAGCAGGAACAAAATAGAAATTATTTAATTATAAAACTAATCCTGAAGGCAGAGATAGCTCGTACACGCCTACAGCTAATGCAGCAACCTTTGCTCTATTCCCAACGCGCAGATCTATCTCTTACCAATCTTATACTTTTCTTTAGATCCTGCACATTTCGACAAATGTGAGATCCACATCCTGTATCTAGTACCCAAGATGAAGATCAAGTAATATTGACATCTGTAACAAAAATATCTGGAGGTGGTGGAATCACTATTTCAAGCCTCTTATCCTCCAGATATTTTGGGCAGTTCCTCCTCCAGTGTCCAGGCTGACTGCAGTAGTGACATTCACCTTTAGTCACACCTTTAGCTACGCCGCCAACAGGCTTAAGGGCAGATTCTTTGGGTTTGGCAATTTCCTTGCCTTTTCCCTTGGAGGTTGAGGCAAACCTTTTGCCCTTTCGTTTCTGCACGATCATTATGAATTTTCTCTTACCCTTGTTGATGCTTTGTTCAGCTGTCCTCAGCATATTGAGTAAATCTGGCAAGGGTTACATGATCTCATTCATGTTATCGTTCATGATGAACTATCCTTAACTCTCAGGCAATGATTGCAAGATGAGATCGGTTTCCAACTCTTGACCCACCGGAAACCCTAGGCGGCCGAGGAACTCTAAAAAGTCGATCATACGCAGCACGTGCGCCCCCACGGGGTTTCCCTCTCACAAATGACATTTGAACAATGCCTTGGAAACTTCATACTTCTCAACCCTAGCCTGCTCTTGGAAGAGCTGCTTCAAGTGTGCGATCATATCAACTGCATTCATGTTCTCATGTTGCTTCTGAAGCTCAGAGGACATGGTGAAAAGCATTAGGCTGGCCGCATCATTAGCGTCATCAACATGCTTCTGATATGCCTTTAGGGTTGCAGGAGTGTTGTTTTCCAGACCATCAGGAACTTGCTCCTCTAGAGCGTATAGTTTCTTTTCTTGCTTGAGAACAATTCTCAAGTTTATGTACCAGTCTAGAAAATTGGTCCCGGAGAGCTTGTCCTTCTCAAGTGCAGAGCGTAGGAATGAGATGGGTTCGATGGTTTGTTTTCCATTGGATTTCTACAAAATGAAAATACACAAGTTTTTAGTTTTTGTGAACAATTAACTATATTTAATAATGGCTATATTATTAAAAACGACCCCCACTATTTTTCTACGGATTAATAACCCTCAAATATTAATGCGGAAAATATCATTATATTTTCTAGTGGGTGCCAAGATCCATATTTCACTTCTTTTGAGCTTGCTTTGGCAAGTCACCCAAAATTAGCTATTTAGGTAGGAACAATTCCAATTGCATCCTTATGCAAGTCTTGGTTCAATTGGGCAAATAAATCCTTACTTATCCATCCCATGGATAATCCCAATTGTTTGCCTCTAGGCTTTTAATCTTATTAAAATCACCTAGTTGCGTCCAACCTCTTACTTAGACAGCTGCACATTACTTGCTTTTGCCATCGCAACACAACCATGACAAATCAAGTCACCCTACTTTGGCATGCACGAGACTGATAATCATGATCATGAAGAGTGTCTAAATAACGAGAAGGAAAAAACACAATATTTGAATTGAGGAAATTTATCTTCAATTTTAAGTTGTTTTGTTGATCCATATCAACTGATCTACTTATTTGAGTTTGGGCAAAGACTCCAAATAGCCTTGTGGAATGCTCCATGCTCCATGTTGTGGCTCCTTTAATTCTTTGGGGTTCTTTTCTTCAATCTTGACTATCTATCTATTTTTATCTAGTACTAGCTAACATCTATACTAAATAAAATAAATCTCACAAGTTGAGAAAAAAAAAATACCGGCTCGGAGGCCGTAAACCAACCACAAAATTAAACATCCACAACAAACCACATCTAAGTCCATATCCAATCACCATGAAAATTGCACATAAACAGTTAAAACGATTTTTAACGCGCTTAGTCAATTTTAATTCATTTTGGATGTGCTAGGGTTAAAACGGTCCAAGGGGTCCACTATAAATATAGCCGAACCGCCCAAAAAGGATCAAGGCGCGCCCTTGGCCCGGTCAGTCGAGCCGCACGCGCGGCCGAGCCGCACGCTAGGCCGGCACAAGCCCTTGACCGTTCCCTAGCTTGGGCGGCATGGCAGGGGGGGGGGGCTGGGGGAGGGGGGAGAACGTCCTTAGGGAGTTATTTTCAAAACAACTCTTTACCTTGTTGCCAAAGTTTAGTTGTTTCTATGTTTGAAAAACCCTTTTTCAAAGCATGTGCTAGCTCCTAGATCCAAAATTACTCACATCCTATGTGATGAAACTCACTAATCTTCACATCCAATGTTAAATTAGATATTTTTTTATCTTGAATCAAATTTAAGTTGCATGTAATATGATGAATTTGTCGTTTTAACGCAATAATCAACAAATATGGGTGAAAAACAACAAAACGTAACACATAAACCACGTTATGCTCTACGACCTGTGGCTATGATACCACTGTAGGGTTTTGATGATGGATACGCAGAGAAATAACAATAAATTTATCTGATCAAGACCCTCCAAGGATCACAGGAAGAGAAATCATGACGATGGTAAAGGAATTGTGTTATGTACCTCGGATGTCTCCTGTGATGACTTCGAACACGAAAAGTATCACGTCTCTACGGTTGATCCACGCCTAGGATTGAGATATAGATCTTCTAAACACCTTGTGCTAGCTAGGGATAATGGAAGAGGATGAAGAAATTATGCAACGGAGCACCAAAGAGAGAGGCGGCCCTCTCTTCTTGGCCGACGGGTAGGGCGGACGGCAAGGGGGGGGGGGGGTTTCAGCCCTCCTTGTTGTCTTGCTCTCTCCTTCCCTCTCTCTTTGTTGTAGAGAAGGAAGCCAGAGCATCCTTCATATAGTCCAACAACTCCTTGTTACTACATAAAGGCCCTCTGCTAATCCTACTCAAGTTTGGATTAGTCCAACTTTCATATTAGTCCTACTAAGTTAGCAAGTTGTTGCGATTTGATCCTTCTAATTAATTAATCATATTAATTAATTCCCAAGTCTAGTTCAATCCTATATGGCGTGTGACCCCATAGGTTCCTATTTAGTTGGTAGTAACTATTTATTAATATGGAGTGGCCTCTAGCAAGACACCCATTATAGCCAACAATTAGAAATAGTCATCATGACAATCCTTGTGCAAGTATTGTCTCATCCCTTTGTCTCAATATCCGGATTGGACACGAGACATACAAGTCACACTCGTATATCCAATCCATAGTTCCTCGATCTTGGAAATAGCCTTATTCGTGCAAATAACATCAGTATCCCATATTGATTTATTTGAGTCTAGCCAGACATTCTATAAGCACTATCCCTCGAGCGGCCTAGGATATTTGCTCCCGTTATGTGGGAGGGAAAAATTTGATCTACATCACCACGATATCTAAGCTTGCTTCATATTGTATCTGATACGTGCCTTTATGAGTACCTAGTCACTATGTAGCGTTTGACGCTACCAAAACAACGTATTCCAAAACTAGAAGATGTAGTGACTTCAAGTCTAAGGATGATAGTACCGTTGTCACAACGAGAAGCACTTGTGACTTTACATAACTTGTATGTAGCGTTCTCGGAGATTGGTCAATCCAGTATGCCATTACTCCTAATGCATAACCATGTGTTGGATCATGATATCTCCATATCAATCCAACCCCATACTAGTCTATAGATGATTGTCCCATTAATCATTATAGTGGACTAGGGATATTTAAGATAAACAACACAATGGTAAATCTAAGGACTTCATTATATTAAATATCAAATAAATAATACAATGAATGTTCTAACCAATTTATTGTTCATACTAAACTAGATTGCCTCTAGGGCACCCATTACAACAGTAAGTTCTCTTGGTTTGATAAATTCCTTCTCCTTCAACTTTTTAGGAGACAACTCTGAATAAAATTTTCATTTTCCTTTCACAGTTTGAACTACACCAATCCTTCGAAGTGAAGCTTCATCAACTAACCCAAAACCAGTGGTAACTTTTTCCTCATCCTTCAGGGGTAATCCAAATGTTTAAAGAACAAAGGAAACAAACTGGGATAACGCAATGAATTATTCCTAGTTCTAGTACCACAGTACACCATATGCTCCATAAAAATAGTAGGCAAATCAATCTCAAAGCCTTGACAAATCAGATACATGAGTATCAATACCTTGTCTGTCACCAATTCCTTGGAATCGTCCCTGGGGACTGCCCATCTCATAATGAGTGAGAAAAGAATTTCGGCTTCACAGTTAAACACTAAATGTGTTAACTGTTTGGGTCTAGTTGGGGTGTTCCCTCCAAGAGAAAATAAAGACCTAGCCTTCTCCAAACACTCCTTTCTCTCAGGATGCTCATGAACTTTATACTTCCTAGGAATGCCCAAAATTTGGAGAAAACCCTATGATCTAGCGTCATATAAATCCCAACATTTTTTGAAGTTAAGAAAAATTTCTCACTATCATCAATTGCTCGAACCAAATTCAAATAGAATAACCTAGTCAACGTAGGGTAAGCCTCAGAAGGTGGATTCAACATCTTTCCAATTGAAGAATCTCATAACTTCCTAATGTAGGCTATGTCCAAATCCTTTAACAGTTCATCCCTTATAAGACTATAGAAGGCCACTTTAGAAGAAGCATAACTATCCATCCAAACAGCCTTGACTTCGAGGTTTATAAACCAAGATTCAGGTAGAATGTGCTTACCAAAATTAGTACTTTTCTTGGTTTTCATGGAACTATGCTTAACCTTCTTCTTCTCTGTTTGTGGATCCTTCTTCTCTTCCTCTGTCTTATTTCCTCTTGGAGATGGAGAAACTTTCTTCTCATATACCTTCTTGTCTTCCTCTTTCTTCTTGTTGCTTGACTGATCTGCTTGCTCTTTACCCTTATGCTCTTTAGCTTTCACCACTTCCTTTGTTCAATATTCAGACTCGAAACCATCTTCGTGAACTTCCTTTTGAACCTCTTTTCACTTCTTGATCTTCGTAGAAGGTGGAGAAGTCTATTGAATACTATCTATTTCTTCTGAATCAGATCCATGAACTGTGATTTTTCTGTTAGCCTTTCTCTTGATCCTCTTTGTTGAGTCCTGTCCTTGTTGCTTGATCCTTTCTGATTGGCGCTCCATTGGGTTTAGGGTTTCAGAGGGATGAGAGAGAAATTGAGATAAATATAGAGACTGTAACACCCCCGATTTCCAGATGAGCCGGAGATCGGGGAAGTGTCTCCGTACAGGGAATTACCCTTTCGTACAAGGATTAGTAGTAACAAGTAGTGAAAAGAAAACATCCAAACTACGGATTAATATTACAAAAGTTAATAGCGTTCGAGACAGAGTCTAAGCTGGACAACAAGTCTAACAAAAGATATGTTACAACAAAAGAGGTCTCTCCGTTTAATTACTAAGCATTACAGTTTACAATATGAATTGGACTCCGCTTAGTAATTAAACGGAGAGACCTCTTTTGTTGTAAAATATCTTTTGTTAGACATGTTGTCCAGCTTGGACTCTTTCGCGAACGCTATTAACTTTTGTAGTATTAATCCGTATTTTGGATGTTTTCTTTTCACTACTTGTTACTACTAATCCTTGTACGAAAGGGTAATTCCCTGTACGGAGACACTTCCCCGATCTTTGGCTCATCTGGAAATCGGGGGTGTTACAGAGACGGAGAGAAAGAGGTGAAGAATGAGAGAAATAAGCTCGAAGCTAGCGTAAGTAGGTAGAAGAGTTGGATTGAAAAAGGACTGCATGCAAAATTGATTTAAAAAGATTTGATTGAGATACTTTGAGATATTTAGTCAAAATCCTCTGAAAAAATCAAATATTTTGTGATTATCTAAGAACATATCACAAAATATTTCATGATCCAATATTTTTAAACAATATAACACAGCAGATTACTCACAGCTTTGAAACAGTGGCTCAAAGCTTTGAGAAATTGAAGACTGCTAGAAAACTTCAAAGCTTTGAAGCATACTTTCAAGCTTAGGAAAGTATGATCTCAAGGATTTGAGATTTTCACACATAGAACAAGTAGGAACTAATACTCCCCCTAAACCAATGCATCCTTGTTTAGCATACCCAATTCAAGCCTTAGGGTTGCAAACCTTTCACCTGGCAAAGGTTTACTTAAAATATCAGCTATCTGCATAGAGGTTGAAATAAAAGACAAAGACTCATCACCTTTCTCAGCATGATCCCTTAATAAATGATGTTTCACATCAATAAGCTTAGTCCTAGAATGCGGCATTGGATTCTTTGATATTGAAACAACTCTTGAATTATTACAGTTGATAGGCACAATCCTGAAATCATATCCAAGATCCCTTAATTGTTGAGCAATCCATAATACTTGTGAACAGCAAGCACCAACTGCAATGTATTCAGCTTCTGCAGTTGACAAAGCTACTGAATTTTGCTTCTTTGAATGCCAACTGATCAAAGATGAACCAAGAAATTGACAGCATCCAGAAGAACTCAACAAGAAATTAGTTCTTCTTGGATACCAAATCCCCAAGTCTTTGGTTCCATTCAAATATCTGAAAATCCTTTTAACAGCAATCAATTGACTTTCCTTAGGATCTGCTTGAAACCTTGCACACATACATACCCTAAACACAATATCAGGTCTACTAGCAGTTAGATGTAAAAGTGAACCAATCATAGCTCTAATTTAATTTTGATTCACTCTTACCACTTGTGTCCTTATCTAAGGACAGAGATGAAATCATTAGAGTCTTTACTACCTTGGTCTGAGACATGTTATACTTGTTTAACAAGTCCTCGGTATACTTCCCTTGATGCACAAATATTTTTATTTCTTCATTTGATGAACATGTAATCCATGAAATAAATTGAGTTCTTTCATCAAGCTCATTTCAACCTCCCTGCACATTAGACTTGAAAACTCTTTTGAAAGAGCTTCATTAGTAGCACCAAACAATATATCATCAACATAAATCTGTACTATTAACAATTCCTTTTCATGATATTTAATAAGAAGAGTTTTGTCTACTTGACGTCTTTAAAACCATTGTCAAGTAAAAATTTTGAGAGTCTGTCATACCAAACCCTTGGAGCTTGCTTTAAGCCATAAAGAGCTTTGTCTAGTTTGTAAACATAATCAAACAAATTATCATCTTTAAAACTAAGTGGTTGAGCGACATAAATTTCCTCTTGTAAATAACCATTTAAGAAAGCAAATTTAACATCCATTTGATAAAGCTTTATGTGTTTATGGGATGCAAGTGCAAGAAGTATTCTGATAGCTTCTAACCAGGCAACAGGAGAAAATGTCTCCTCATAATCAATTCCTTCCTCTTGAATATACCCCTGTACCACAATTATGGCTTTGTTCCTCACAACCTTACCATTTTCATCAAGTTTATTTTTGAAAAACCCATCTGGTTCCAATAAGAGATTGAGTCTTTGGTCCTGGAAACAAGTTCCAAACCTTGTTTCTTTCAAACTCATTCAGCTCATTCTGCATTGCAATGATCCAATCTGCATCTTCTAGTGCCTCCTTTGCATTCTTAGGCTCAATCAAGGATACAAAGGCACTAAATGCACAATGATTCTTTACTTTTCCTCTTGTCTGAGTTCCAGTGGTTGGATCTGAAATGATGTTGTCTACAGGATCGTCTGATAAATACTTGAACTTCTTCCTTGGTATCCATTTATAAGGTCCTTTAAGGCATTGAGATTTTGACACAGTATTTGAAGTACTTCGCTTTCTATCAATATCAATCCCAAAGTTTTTAGATTTTGGCTCAGCTGTCTATTCAAAGCTTTGAGATTTTCCTGAAGATTCCTGCAGAACAGTTTTGCTTCCTTTTTCTTTCTCACAATCATCATCATCAGCCTCATATTTATTCAAATTGAGATCTGCATAACTTTCACTCAGATAATCATCAGTACTTTCATCAAAACCAAATGAATGCTCTCTTCAGCAATCTTGGTTCTCTTATTGAGAACACTATAAGCCTTGCTAGATTGAGAATAACCAAGAAAGATACCTTCATCACTCCTAGCATCAAACTTGCCAAGATTATCCTTACCGTTAGTATGCACATAAAAAGTATAGCTAAAAGGCTTGAAATAAGAAACACTTGGATTTCTTCCTTTGAAAAGTTCATAAGGAGTTTTCTTCAAAATAGGTCTGATCAAAAATCTATTGAGCACATAGTTGGCAGTGTTAACAGCTTCTGCCCTCATATACTTTGGAAAATTACTTTCAAGTAGCATGGTTTTAGACATAACTTCAAGTTTCCTATTTTCCCTCTTTACTACTCCATTCTGCTGGAATTTCTAGGTGCAGAAAAGTTGTGTGAGATTCCATGCTTTGCACAAAATAAATCAAAATCAAGCTGATCAAATTCTCCACCATGATCACTTTGAATTTATGCAACAATTAATTATTTCAAAGTTTGAAGCTTCGTACAAATCTTTGAGAATTTAGATAATGCTTCAGATTATCTTTAATGAACATTACCCTTGTAAATCTAGAGTAATCATCTACCACAACAAACATATATCTCTCACCTTTGGGTGTCTGAACCCTCATAGAACCATACAAATCCATATGCATCAATTCTAAGGGTCTGGAGGTACTTACAAAGTTCTTTGGTTTGAATGAATTCTTGGTCTGCTTACCTTGGGTACATGCCTTGGAAATGTCATCATCTTTGAACTCCAGGTTAGTTAAACCTCTTACCAACTCTTTTGTGATGAGCTTGTTCAAAGTATGCATGCTAATATGACCAAGCTTAATAGGCCAAAGCTTTGAGTCTTCCTTCAAAGCTTTGAGGCACTTCAAACTTTCACCTGTAACTTTGTTAGTACTAAGGCCTCGTTTGGGTAGAGGTTATGGTATGTAGGGATAAGGCTTATGCGCGGATATGAGCCAGGATATGAATGCTGTCTGATAAGTCCTGATAAGATATGCTGGTTGCCTGTGTTTGGGTGCTGTCGGATATGATGCAGGATATGAAGTAGGATATGTGACAAAATGACTTTAATACCCTCAGTGCTGTTATTTTGTCTAAAAGATTGTATATTTCAAAGTGATGAGGAAAAATGTATAAAAATATATCAGTATTTATGTTTATATTTTAATACTCTGTTTCTACACAATATTGACGTTGTCAAAATGTGTAGAAAATGAATATTTATACGAGAAATAAACTTGTTAGAGATCACCTCTTCCCCTTTTTCATAGTTTTCCATCTAAAACAAAAACATTTCATATACTATATTAATACAAATATCTCAATACTAACATCACTTCACAGCTAGAAATTACCTCATTATCTTGCTACATCATGAAAATACCGAGAAAGAAAAGAGAATATCGTATATATTATATCCATGCCAAAATTCAATTCTAACAGTGAAGCCAAAATAAGATTTATATTTCAATAATCACATCATGTGTAAATTAACAATTTTACAAGGGAGGTTAGTGTAAAGTGTATGTGGTTACAAGCTGCTAGAAAAACTGGTGCCTGCTGGGGGAATGGATCTAAAAGACATGGCGGAATTATTGGTTGGAA
Source organism: Linanthus parryae (assembly GCA_023055425.1). Classification (NCBI taxonomy): domain Eukaryota; kingdom Viridiplantae; phylum Streptophyta; class Magnoliopsida; order Ericales; family Polemoniaceae; genus Linanthus; species Linanthus parryae. Next base: position 62,605,352 of record JALGPY010000001.1, on the reverse strand, counting down.
TTCTAAAAAGGTGATAATAATGTCAATGTCCTGATCCTGAGTGGTACTTTATTTGAAAAGTGAAAGTGTGAGTGTGCAGGTGTTATTGCAACTAAAATTATCTAGAAGGGGGGGGGGGGGGTTGAATAGAGTATGCCAAATTTTTGCAAAACTTTCTAGGAAGATGAAAAATTGTGAAAACAGTGAAGTTCAAGGTCTTGAAAACTATTTCAAGCCCTTGGAAGAAATAAAGTTTGTATAAAGAAAGTAAGCCTTTTTCAAGGCCTTGAAAACAAGTTCAAACCCTTGTAAAATAGACAGTTTTGTATGCTGCAAATCCTATGAAAAAGAATGAACTGAAAATAAAACAGACAAGTGATTTATAGAGTTCAGTCCACTTGGACCTACGTCTCTACCTCAGGGATTAGATCCCTGCATGATTTTCAACACAATTCTTATTAATCAAAAGATATTCCCTAGAACTCAAGCACAGAGAGTTCCCTTACTCTGTTACAGCTTGACGTTTTCCCTAACCTGTCTAGTACCTGATCTAGCTAACTCATTAACTAAGAATTCTCTATTTTTCACTTTGAACAATCCTTGAGAATGAATATAGAGATAATACATAAATGATGTACCAATGGAGTAGAATACAGAATAACACTTAGAGTGTAGAACATACAGTGAAGTATGCAGTGATATTCTGTGAATGGATTGGAAGAATGATGAAATTCTTTGATGCTTGTCAATCCAGAAATCTTTCTCTCTGTTTTCCCGTTGAGTGTTGTGTTTTATTTCTTCGGAATTGAGATCTATTAAACTTCAAACAGCTCTGCAAATCTCCCCAGATTTTCAGCAACAAACTTACTATTTTGTAGGCAACAAAGTTTGACTTCTTTGACATCTTCTCCAACGGTTGGATGATCAAAATTTTCAGAGATTTTTTTGTGATCTTTCGTTTAAACACCTTGAGAAGCTGTCATCCAAGTCTGATTGATCACAGGATCATAGTGTCCAACTATTTCTAAATCTTTAGAAGTTCAGTTTAGGAAACAATCCTGCAAAACTTAGAAATAAAATTTCCTACAATATCAAAGTCAAACATATGATATTCTTTGTTCAAATTTGTTAGAATAAATTGTCTGTCATCATCTAATAACACTGAATCAAATATATGAAAGATAGAGAGGGAGTCAAACTCAGCGAGCTCGCAGAAAACTCCCCCTGAGAAAGTTCACACAGGTTAAGCAGTTTCAAGGCTTTGAATCCAGTTTTAAGGCTTTGAAAATAGCTAAACTATTTTCAAGCCTCTGAGAACTGATTCAAGGCTTTGAAAGCTGGTTGAAGGCCTTGAAATAGCTGAACTATTCCAAACCTTGCACAACCTGATCTTACAATCTCCCCTTTGATGAAAGACGAAACTAAATTCTATTTGATCCTTAGTCTCTGCAAAAAATACTGGTTAGCTCACAATTTATAATAACACAGTAATTCCAAAAAGATCCAACTTATTCATAATACCAAACAGAAATTAAACAGTTTAGCAAATAGCACCTAAGAATAAAAACTAACTCCTCAAATTTTTCTCCCTCTTTTTGACTTTCATAAAAAAGATAGAAGATGTTGGATCAAGTGTCTGGAAAATTTTGAAAGCTTAAAGAAAAAACTGTAAGACGAGAGAATGGGGAAGAAAGAGTAGGCAAGATTCAGGGGTTGGATCTTCATCTCCATCTTGATCTCCTTCCTCTTTCTCACAATCTTCTGCATCAGTCTTGTCCTGCACTTCCTGTTCCTCTTCATTCTCACCAGCAACAGTTACTTCTTCAGTCTTGTCCTTTGTAGCAGCCTTTGGAGATTTCTTCTTTTTCTTCAAGGTAATTAGAAGATCATCTGAGTCAGGACTATTGACTTCATCTCCTTCCTGTGAAACTTGTTCTGCCACCTGCTTTCCTTTATTTGAGACTGGAGAAACTTCTTCCTGGCTTGAATGTTCACTAGGCAGATCTTTGTCAGAGCCTCCTTTCTTTTGACCTTCATTATCCTCTGGAACATCAAGCAAGGTCATGCTTCGGAAGATGCTTTCCACCATGTACTTGACTTGCCCCATCTCAGATTCAAGTCCATGAATATTTACTTTAATGTACTCCAAATCCAATTCCATACCATCAATTCTCTGATTGTCTATAGCTTGAGAAGTCTGACTTGAAGTGGGAGTCAAGTTCTTGGGCTTAAGTAACTTCTTTGCACCCAGTTCTTCTTCAGTCAAGTCTGAGTATAACTTCCAGTTTTTTTCCTTAGTCTTCACCACTCCAATCTTCTCAAAAGCTTTCTCATTAAGCATTCCAAAACCAGAAGTAACTGTTCCTCTCCACTTGTTGGAATCTCAAAGTGTTCAATGAAAAAAGTGAGCAGATTAGCATAGGGTAGAGGGTGTTTTATCTGACTGGTAAGGCTAAAGAGAATATGTTCAATTACTAGTTTCGGAAGCTCAATCTCTTAGCCATGCATAACCAGATACATAATGTGCAGCATACTTTCAATTACTAATTCTCTAGAGTGCTCTTTGGGAAAAATACACCTAACTAGAATGGTATTAAGTACCTTAGCTTCAACATTCAACACAGAATGTGTTAACTGTTTGGCTGAGGAGGAGATATTTGGAACAAAGAACTCATCTTTGGCTAGCTTCAGGGTTTCTGACTTTGGTGGATGATTGCTAGTGTCGTACCTCTTTGGACAACCAAGCACATTGGCAAACTCTGAGTGGTCCAACTCAATTTATATCCGAGCAACTCTAGACTTTATCACGAAGTGTGCTAAACTCTTAACTTGTGTCAAATTCAGATAGAAAAGTCTGGTGAGTCTAGGATAGGCTAATTCTTTAGGATTCAACATGACCCACATAGAACTTTTCTTCAACATAGAGATGCACTTAAGTTTCATGTGTTCCACCATATGCATATTGATCATACTACAGAAACCAACAGATCTGGAAGCAAAACCATCTAACCACTGACCTTTCGAGATGTTTGAGACAAACCTAGTCTCATCAAGGGTTATGTTCTTTGTTGAGGTCTTTGAATAGATCTGCAAGGACTTCTCCAATTCACCTTCTGGCTGTTCTTCTGTCACCTTTCCTTTCCCTTTTTCTGCTTGAGTTGCTTTCTTCTTCAGCTTCTTTGAACTAGTGGACTATGTTTCTGGTTGCTTCTCTGTAATAGCTTTCTCTTTCTGCTTCTTATTCTTTTCTGAGGAGGAAGTTGTAACCTTCTTGACCTTCTTCTTGGGTGAAGGAAGATCTGGAACTGCCTCTGCACAGGGAGTTCTAGAGCTAGAGTCTCCACTGACTTCTTGAACTTCATCCACTACTGCCATTCTTTTCTTCTCTGAAGTAGGTTTCGATCCTCCAGCCATCTTGATTCTGTCTCAGGCTCTCCTTGTGATCATTAAGGTTTGGGAGAAGAATAGAGAGAGGTGGAATGATACGGAGTGAAGGAGAAGAGAAGAAGATAAATACTAAGAGAGTTTGAGTTTCAAAAGGAAACTAGAATATCTCTCTGATCTCAAAAGATTTGCAATAATCAGAGAGAATTCCAATCTTTTATGCCGTTGGAAAAGAAAATATTCTAATACTATTTTTGGATATTTTTTTTTAAAAAGGTAGGGGCTATATTAGGAAAATATCTACAGAGATATCACCCAACACAGAAAGATCCATGTTTATTAACTATCAGTGTAGCAGACTTATTTTCAAGGCTTTGAAAAGGTTTTCAAGGTCTTGAAAAACTGTAACACTGCAACAGATAAAGATCAAGGCTTTGAAATGATTTTCAAGGATTTGAAAATCAGTTCAAAACTTTGACAACACATAGAACTTACCTTGCTTACCTGATGCTCCCCCTAAACCAATGCATCTTTATTTAGCATTCCCAATTCCAATCTCAGAGCTGAGAATCTTTCATCTGCTAATGGTTTAGTGAAGATATCTGCAATTTGCATATTAGTAGCAACAAATTCAAGAACAATATCACATTTCTCAGCATGATCTCTAATGAAATGGTGTCTGACATCAATGTGCTTGGTTCTTGAATGTTGCTCTGGATTCTTTGTAATTGAAATTGCACTAGTGTTATCACACTTAATAGGTATGCTCCTGAAATCAAATCCAAGATCTCTTAGCTGTTGAGAAATCTATAGTACTTGTGAACAACATGCTCCTGCAGCTATATATTCAGCTTCAGCTGTTGATAGAGCAACTGAATTCTATTTCTTGGAATGCCAACTGATCAAAGATGATCCAACAAATTGGCAATTTCCTGAAGTGCTTTTTCCTATTAACTTTGTAACCTGCAAAATCAGCATCTGAAAATCCATGCAATAAGAAGTTAGAATGTCTTAGATACCAAAGCCCTAAGTCTTTGGTACCATTGAGATATCTGAATATTCTCTTCACAACAGTCAAGTGTGATTCTTTTGGATCAGCTTGAAATCTAGCACACATACACACACTAAACATAATATCTGGTGTGCTTGCTGTGAGATAGAGTAATGATCCAATCATACCTCTATACTCTTTTTACATTGACACTCTTACCAGATTCATCCTTGTCTAAGGACAGTGTAGACCTCATAGGAGTCTTGGATTCCTTACATTGAGCCATGCTATATTTGTTTAGTAAGACTCTTGTGTACGTGATTTGATGCAGAAAGATGCCCTTCTTCAATTGATGTATTTGAAGTCTTAGGAAGAAGTTCAGCTCTCCCATCATGCTCATTTCAAATTCCCTGCTCATAAGACATGAGAAATCTCTGCACAATTGATTATTAGTAGCTCCAAACAAGATATCATCAACATATATATGAACTACAAGAAAGTCTTTCTCATGAGTCTTTATGAAAAGAGTCTTGTATACTGAACATCTTTTGAAATCATTTTCAAGTAAAAAATTTGACAGTCTTTAATACCAAGCTATTGGGGCTTGTTTCAAATCATAGAGAGCTTTATCAAGTTTGTAAACATGATTTGGAAACTTGTCATTTTCAAAACCAGGTGGTTGTTCAACATAAATTCTTCTTGCAATTAGCCATTCAAGAAAACACACTTTACATCCATTTGAAAAAGTTTCTTGTTCTTGTGAGATGCAAATGCAAGCAAAATTCTAATTTCTTCTAACCTGGCAACTGGAGCAAAATTTTCCTCATAATCGATACCTTCTTCTTGGTTGTAACCTTGAGCAACTAACCTTGCTTTATTTCTGATCACTTTGCCACTTTCATTCAACTTATTTCTGAACACCCATCTGGTACCAATGATAGACCAGTTTTTAGGAGGAGAAACATGTTCCAAACCTTGTTCCTTTCAAACTCATTGAGTTCACTTCGCATAGAAATGATCCAGTCTGTTTCTTGTAATGCTTCTTTCACAGTTTTTGGTTCTACAAGAGAAATAAAAGCATTAAAAGCACATAAATTCTTCAATTGTGATCTAGTTTGTGTACCAGTGGTTGGATCTGAGATGATATTGTCAACTGGATGAGATGAGAGATATTTGAATCTCTTTCTTGGAGACCATGGTTCAGGTTCTCCGTAGATCTTCTCTGGTCTTGAACTAGTGGCTCTGTCACTTGTATCCTTCTGATCAAATTTTTCAAGGCTTTGAGGCTTATTTTCAAGGCATTGAGCACCATTTTCAAGGTCTTGAAAATGTCTTCTGTTTTCTTCTGAGCCTTTATTGAATCCCAGTGGATTCCCAGTCTCTTCCTCTGATTCATGCTTATTCAAATTCAAGTCTGCAAAACTTTCACTCAAAGAACCCTCATAGCTTTCGTAAAAAATAACATGAATGCTCTCTTCAACCAGTTTGGTTATTCTATTGTAAACTCTATAAGCTTTGCTATTCAGAGAGTAACCAAGAAATATACCTTCATCACTTCTTGCATTAAACTTACCAAGATTGTCTTTTCCATTGTTGTGGATAAAACAAGTACATCCAAAGGGTCTGAAGTATGAAATATTTGGTTTCCTCCCTTTGAATAGTTCATAGGGGGTCCTCTTCAGAATAGGTATGATCAAGCACCTGTTCAAAATATAGTTTGCTGTATTCACAGCTTCTGCCCAATAATATTTTGGCAGCTTGTTCTCAAGAAGCATTGTCCTTGACATATCTTCAAGAGTCCTGTTCTTTCTTTCAACAACACCATTCTGTTGAGGAGTTCTTGGAGCAAAAAAGTTGTGAGTAATACCATGCTTATAACAGAACAAATCAAATTCTAATTGATCAAATTCTCTAACATGATCACTTCTAATTGAAGCTACATGTAGGTTTTTCATTATTTGAAGTTCTCTGCAAAGCTTTGAAAATTCAGAGAGTGCTTCAGATTTTTCTTTGAGAAACATAATCCAAGTATTTCTAGAAAAATCATCTACAACAACTAGCATATACTTTTTACCTTTTGGAGTAGGAGTTCTCATAGGACCACAGAGATCCATATGAAGCAGCTCAATAGGTCTAGTTGTACTTACAAATTTCTTTTGCTTGAAGGAGCTTCTGGTCCGTTTGCCTTGAGCACAAGCTTTGCACATTTCATCTTCTTTGAACTTAATGGATGGAAATCCTCTTACCGAGTCTTTGGAAATCAACTTGTTCAAGGTGTGCAAGCTGATATGACCAAGCTTCTTGTGCCAAATCTTTGAATCCTCTTTCAAGGCCTTGAGACACTTCAAACTTTCATCTGTAATTTTGTTAGTCTGAAAAGTATAAACATTGTTTGATCTAGAGGCTATGAGAATGCAATCTCCTGATTTGTCATTTTGCACCACACACTTATCTTCATCAAAGATAACTTTGTTGCCATTGTCACAAACCTGAGATACACTAAGCAAGTTAAATTTCAGACCTTCAACTAGATACACATCACAAATAGAGTTTTCAGAATTTGTACCAACTTTACCAATACCAAGAATATTGCATTTGCCTTTTTCACCAAGTGTAATTGAACCTTGAGATTGCTCTTTCAATTATGAGAATAGAGATCTCTTTCCACTCATGTGTCTTGAGCAACCACTGTCCATAAACCACTTCTGTTCTTTGATGTTGGGATCATCCTGAAAACATCAATCACTGCCTTACCCATTTTTTTTTCCTTGGTAAGTTTGGATTGAATCCAATACCGGCTTTATGAACAGACTGTGAACTTCTTCCAAGAATCAGGTTCAACTTGTGTTCTGATCCAGCAAGCTAGACTTTGACCAATTCAGATTCTTGAAGTTTCTAAGTGAGAGTAGCTTTTTTTTATCTAATTCATCAACCTAATGTCATAGATTGACAAGGCTGTTACTCATTAAAGAGTTTTCAGTGACTACTTCCTTGACTTGTGTTTTCAAGGCTTTGAAACTGGTTTTCAAGGCCTTTAAATCACTGTCAGTTTTCTTCTGAGAGATTTCAAGATCCTGAGGCAAACAAGTTGTAAGTTATCTTTTGCTTGCTCATGTACTTTTTCCTTCAAAATTCTGATCTCTTTCAGATAATCTTCCTCATTTAAAAGCATGTTCTGAGATATTATGAAAGAGCTTCTTGAGGTTTTGAATTCAGACAGTTTACCATGAACTCAATGTTCTTCTCTGAACTTTCATCATGCTTGGCCATGAAGCATAGGTTGGCATGCACTTCTTCAGATTCAGATTCACTAGAGCTATCTGAATCACTCCATGAAGCTATCATATATTTCTTTCTTCTGTCAAGGTCTTTATTTTGAAAGCTCTTGCTTTTCTTGTGTGGACAATCTCTTATCAAATGTCCTGCATCACCACATTCAAAGCGATTCATAACTTTTGATTTATTTTGTGTAGAGGACTTACCTTTGTAGTCCTTGCTGCTGGATGGTCTATGCCTTTCTCTGTTGAAGTCTCTTTTTTTCAAAATTTTTCTTCATTTTGATAATTCTTGTCAAAGCTTTGGAAATCAGGGCAATTGGATCTTCATCATCACCATCCTCAGTTTCAAGGCTTTGAGTCCTCTCATTTACCTTGGCTTTGAGAGCTAAGTTCTTGACACTTTCTGGTAACTCTCCATCAACTTCATTCACAGATATTTCATGTGTCAGAAGCTTCCCTTGTAGGTCATCAAGTTGTAGACTTGAGAGATTCTGAGCTTCTTCAATTGCTGTGGTCTTTGGTTCCCATTTTGCCTTTGGAAGACTTTTCTTAGAATCTTCCTCACCTTTTCTTCATTGGAAAAATGTTTTCCCAGGAGTCAAGGTTGTTAACAATGTCTGTGAACCTCTTGAACATGTCTCTGATAGACTCATGTGCATTCATCTTAAACAGCTAATATTGCCTGAGATAGATGTTGATCTTGGTTTGCTTCACTTGATTGGTTCCTACAAAAGTAACCATAAGTTTATCCCAAGTTTCTTTGGCAATAGTGCAGCCTGAAATCCTATTGAATTCATCTGTACTCAAAGCACAATATAAGATGTTAATAGCTTTGTAATTCTTAGAGTATTGCTCTAATTAAGAATAGGAGTGTAAGTCTTCAGATTTGGGAGTTCTAATCCCATCTTTCTCTGTGTAGAAAGTGCGAGGTTCATTCTGTAAAATGGTCCAAAGTTCCATGTCTTGATCAATGATGAACATTTTCATCAATGCTTTTTAGTGAGCAAAATTTTCTCCACAAAATAGAGGAGGTCTGTTAGCAGCTCTTCCCTGAGAGAAACCACCATCACCTGCAGTACTCATGACCACCAGATGGTTAAATCTATATAGTGAATCAAGCTGTAATACCAATTGAAAGTGTGAGTGTGCATGTGTTAATGCAACTAAAATACTATAGAAGGGGGTGTTGAATAGAGTATGAAAACTTTTTGCAAAAGTTGCTAGGAAGATGAAAACTTGTGAAAACAGTGAAGTTCAAGGTCTTGAAAACTAATTCAAGCCCTTGGAAGAAATACAGTTTGTATAAAGTAAGTAGGCCTTTTTCAAGGCCTTGAAAACAAGTTCAAACCCTTGAAAAAATAGACAGTTTTGTATGCTGCAAATCCTATGAAAAAGAATGAAAAAGATTGATCACATGATCAAAGTGTCCAACTATTTCCAAATCTTTAGAAGTTCAGTTTAGGAAACAATCCTTCAACACTTAGAAATAAAATTTCCTACAATATCAAAGTCAAACAGATGATATTCTTTGTTCAAATATGTTAGAATAATTTGTCTGTCATCATCTAATAACACTGAATCAAATATATGAAAGCTAGAGAGAGAATCAAACTCAGAGAGCTCGCAGAAAACTCCCCCTGAAAATGTTCACACAGGTCAAGCAGTTTCAAGGCTTTGAATCCAGTTTCAAGGCCTTGAAAATAGCTAAACAATTTTCAAGCCTCTGAGAACTGATTGAAGGCTTTGAAAGCTGGTTCAAGGCCTTGAAATGGCTTAACTATTCCAAGCCATGCATAACCTTAGGCAATTTAGGAACTAAACTTGTTTAAAGGTGCAAAAATTTAATATTCATGGGTTGCTGGGTGATATTGGGAGATTGTGGCAGGAGCATTCGCACATACATCTTTATGTAATCATTTGAAGGAATTTCGTAAATGAGGATCACCGACTTATTGCAAGGAACGTGCAAATCATCTGTACTCAATAATAACAATAAAAAAGAGAAATCAAATGGGTCTCATCAAACAATTTTTTAGATGAGAAATCAATGGTCGTGTACTACTATACTACTAGTATTCTCTTTCAATTCTATCAAAGCTCCACCATCCTATACATACATCATCGTTGGTGGTATAAAATTAGATAGTTTGTGGGGGTATTTTTGTCAACCAACTAGCAACCTAATATGCTATATTTTCTTATCCGAGATTATACCTCCATGTTGGTGGTATAAAATTTGTTCATTAAAAGTTCCATCGGCATAAAGAAACATAACTTATCCCCTCTATTATCCTCTACCCAAACAAGGCCTAAAAGCATAAACATTATGTGATCTAGGAGCAGTGAGTATGCAATTATCATATTTCTCATCTTGATAATTGCATACTCACTAAGTAGATTATACTTTAAACCCTTGTAAAGTACTACTTTATTACCTCTATCACATAACTGAGATATACTAAGTAGATTATACTTTAAACCCTTAACCAAATAGACATCAGAAATTGAACTTGCAGAATCATTACCAATACTTCCAATACCCAGTATATTGCATTTAGCTTTGTCACCAAGTGTGATTGTTCCTCCTGAATGTTCTTCGAGTTCAGTAAACAAAAGACCTCTTCCCTCTCATGTGTCTAGAACTACCACTATTCAGAAACCATTTCTGAGCCTTCAAAGCCTTGGTGACAGCCTGCAAAATTCACTCAATGCCTCAACAGGCTATTAGATCAAGTGTAGAATTTGGATTCATACTCAGATTCAACCATGTTAGGTGGTCTAACTCCGTTTGGAACCCAAATCTGTCTCATCCCTTAAGATGATAAGGATATGTATTCTCCAAAATGAGAGGTTCTGTCCTTCTAAAGGGGCAAGTCAACTTAATATGTCCAATTTTCAAAAATAATGACATTTTGGAGAATGTATGCTTCCTAATTTTACAAATGTGGTTTGGTTTCTTTTTAAAAAATTTGGATTAACGAATTCCACTTTTGTAAACAGAATGCATACTTCCTCCAAGCATAAGATTGAGTTTTTGTTCATAGCCAGCAAAGGTTGACAAGATTTTCTTAGATTCTTGAAGCTCCTTAGTCAATGAAGTTTCTCTTGTTATAAATCATCAAACTGATTCTTTAGATCAACATAGCTATCAGTTAAAAGAGAGTTTCGATCAACAACTTCTTAGACTTGTGTCTTCAAAGCTATGAATCTGCTGTCCAAGGCTTTGAAGTAACTATCAATTTTCAACATAGTAGCTTCAAGACATTTGTTTTGAAAAGTTAAATCTAAATTCTCCTGTGCTTGCACATGAACTCTCATTTTCAGTGAATCAATCTCATTCCTATAACTTTCCCCATAAACATGCTTTTGAGGATTTCAGGTAAAACATCAAATGGAGTAGCAATAAGATTCTTTACCATTTCCTCAATGTGTTTGTCTTAGCCTTTTTCTTTATTATTCTTAGCCATTAAGCAGAGATTTGCTTGTTCTTCATCAAAATCTGAGTCTGTTGAAGAGTTTGAATCACTCATGGAAGCAACCATTGCTTTCTTCCTTCTGTTGTCATTTTTCTTTTTGAAAAAATGCGTCCTTTTCTTCTTCTGAGGACAATCTCTCACCAAGAGATCTGCATCTCCACATTCATAGCAATTCATAACTTTAGGTTTATATGAATGTGAAGAAGATTTACCTTTCTGATCCTTACTACTTGAGGATCTGGATTTTTCTTTATTGAAATCCTTGTTTCCAATTCTTCTTCTTCTTCTTCTTCTTCTTCTTCTTCTTCTTCTTCTTCTTCTTCTTCTTCTTCTTCTTCTTCTTCTTCTTCTTCTTCTTCTTCTTCTTCTTCTTCTTCTTCTTCTTCTTCTTCTTCTTCTTCTTCTTCTTCTTCTTCTTCTTCTTCTTCTTCTTCTTCTTCTTCTTATTCTTCTTCTTCTTCAGGATTCTGGCCAAGGATTTCGAGATCAAGGCTAAGGCTTCTTCTTCATCATCATCATCCTCCTGTTCAAGGCTTTGAGATTTTTCACTGTCCTTTGCCTTGAGGGCCAGGTTCTTGATGTTGTCATTCATGTCACCATCCAATTCGTTCGTTGAAATCTCATGAGTGAGCAGTTTTCCTTGCAGATCATCCAGCTCTAATCTACTCAAATCCTGAGCATCCTCAATTTCAGTTGTCTTAGGCTCCCATTTGGCTTTTGGCAAGCTTCTTATAATCTTTCTAACTTTCTCTTCATTTTAGAAGCTCTTTCCCAAGGATTCCAGGTTTTTAACAATATTAGTAAACCACTTGAACATATCCTTGATGGATTCATCAGAATTCATCTTGAACAGTTCATATTGCCTCAAAAGGATATTAATTTTATTCTATTTAACTCGTCTTATTTCTTCATAAGTGACAGTCATCTTGTCCCAGATCTCTTTGGCATTCTTGCAGTTAGATATTCTATTGAACCCATCAGCACTAAGAGCACAATATAATAAGTTTCAAGCTTTGTAATTCTTTGATACCTTTTCCATTTTAGTAGATGAGAGATCTTCTTCTGATTTGACAGTCCTGACTCCTTCAGAAATAGTATAGAACACATGAGGACCATTCACTATAATTGACCACAACTCCATGTCCTGGTCTACGATGAACATCTTCATCAATGCCTTCCAATGCAAGAATTTATCACCACAGAATAGTGGAGGTCTGTTGGCTGCTCTTCCCTGTGAGAATCTTCCATCACCCACATTATTCAGTTTCACTAGATTGTAAGATCTTTAAGCAGTGACCCAAGCTCTAATACCAAATGAGATTTTTTAATGTAAGTTAAAAGTTTGTAATGTAGACTAAATACATGACCAAAATACTCTAGAAGGGGGGGGGGGGGTCAATAGAGTATGGGAACTTTTTGCCAAAACACAGAATTTAACTAAGTGACGCAAGTACAAGACAGAAATCTCAAGGCCTTGAGATTTTGTAAGACTGGTCAGAAACTTCTTAAGTAAAAAAGAAATCTTCAAGGATTGAACTTGTACCAGAATCAAACAGTTTGTAAACCCTAATTTGATTTTGATCACTTGCAAGAATAAATAGCTAAACTATAAAGTAAAGAACACTGAGAAATTTACAGAGTTCAGTCCCAATGGACCTAATCTCTGCCTGAGGGATCTAATCCCACCAGGATTGGGCAAACACTTCTTATTACTCACGCATAAACAACCCTAGATCTCCAAGACTAAGTGAACTCCCTTACACCTATATTGCTTGTGGTTTCAAACCTATCTAGTATGAGCTACTTACTGTTGAGCTAACAAGAACCTCTTGTTGTTCACTTGAACAACCAACTACTAGGTTTTCTTAGGTATGCGATATACAAAAGATACGCAGATTTAAGTACAAAAAAAGAAGAACACAATAGAAGAATCAGCTGTGAAAGCCTGGATGTGTTCTTCAGGAATACTGGAATGATTGTTCTTCTGAAAGCACTTGATTGAAGCTTGAAGTTGTGAGAATTGATGATCTGATCTTCCACGAATGTATCTCTCCTTCTTTTCTTTTGATTTATGTTTTTGTAAGCTTCTCTATGTCTTTCAATTCAAACTAGCTTTTATCTACTTCCAGCAACTGAATGAGAGATTTTAGGATCTCTGTTCCTGCAAATCCTCATCCTTTCTAACTGAAATTCATAACAGCTCTGAGTAGATATCTATTGGAGTTTGTTGTGACACTATTGCACATTTGAAAAATCTGCAATAACATTAAGCACATCAACAAACAAAATCCAAATACATAACAACATTAAGTCTGTTTGGATATTCAGTTTCTGAATAAAACTGAATCAAATAAAAAAGTCATAAACCTGATTACCAAACAATCATATAAACCAACACAAAAAATTTTAAGACTTGCAAAATTCTTTAAACACTTATAATAACAAAGAACAAATCCTGCAAGAGAGAATCAAGTTATGTCTGCGAAAACTGTCAGCAGCTCAAGGCATATTTGAAGGCCTTGGAGCTCTGAACATTCTTCGCAGTTTTTTCCAACTGTAACACCAGAGTTATTTGATTCACTCAAATATGATATCTGCAATATGTTAAATATATAAGAAACAGATAACTGGAATATTTGCAACAGATATCTGATCTTGAACATCAGATTGACCACCTGCAACACAAGATTGTCAGAACACATTTCATAAGAAAGTAACTGTCAAGGCTTTGAGGCTTTGACCAATATCTCAAGGCATTTGTCTTTCATCCCTCTAAATGATGACTTCTTAAAACACACTTAGAAGTCTTGAATCAACAATCTCCCCTTTGATGAAAGACAAAACCCATAATCTTGTGTAAATACTCCTGCCAATCTTTTTGTTAGAAATAGATACCAGTATTTGCAAAATCTGAGAAAATAACACATGTAACATAATATCACATACATAAACTGCTGATTCACATAAAACAACTGATTAAACAACTGATTCACATAAACTGATTCACATGCACATAACTAAGAACTCAAATAACCAAGATTAAACCTTAAGCAGAACAAAACCCATATAACCTTTCTCCCCGTTTTGACTTTCATCAAATAAAGGTGAAAGAAATGTTGGATCATTACTCAGAGGGAAGAAAAATAATTTAAAAACAGTTCCTACTGAATGTCAAGGCCTTGAGATCAGAAGGAAGAGAAGAGAAAGAAAGACAGAAAAGATCAAGGCTTTGGCTTCCATAAGTCTTCACTTCTTCTTTGATGCTTGGCCTTTCTCTGAGCCTTCTCCAACATCTTCATCACTTTCAGCTTCATCTGCAGAATGATGCTTTCCCTGTTCAGCATCCACTTCAGCAATAACTTCATCAATAATTTTATCCACTTTCTTGTCCTTGACTTGCACAGAATCTCCTTCTGTAGCAGCATCAACACCTGTGTCTTCTTCAGCTTCCTCATCATCAGTTTGCTCATATAGATCCTTTGATGTGAGCACAACTGGAATAGGCTTCTTCTTCTTCTTCTTCTTCTTCAAGAATTCTCCTAGCCTCTCATCTCAATCAACACTAATGTCATGACTAGTAGCAGAAGGGATCTTCTCCAAATTCAAACCCTTGATGAAAATATCCAGTTTGCCATTCATCACACCCATCAAGGCTTTGAACTGATTAAACTCTGAAGATAAATCAAACAACCTATGTCTAAGATCTTCAATCTCAACCTGCTGTTCTTCAAACTTATCAACCAATTGAGAATAATCTTCATTAGCTTTTCCCCTTGATGTTGTATCCCAATTTGGTTTGATGAAACTTTTCTCCTCAAGCTCAGCTTTAGACAACTCTGAATAAAACTTCCAATGTCCCTTTCCTGTCTGAACTACACCAATTCTTTGTAAAGCAGACTCATCAATCAACCCAAAACCACCAGTTATCTTCTCCTCTCCTTTCACAGGTACCTCAAAATTCTCAAAGAAAAGAGGTAGTAGGTTGGCATATGGAAGAGAATGGTTTCTGGTTCTGGTAACACAGTAGATCATATGCACCATGATCACTGTTGGTAGATCAATCTCAAACCCTTGACATATCAAATACATCGGGATAAGAACCTTATCTGTAACCAACTCTCTTGAGTTTTCTCTAGGAACAACACTTCTCATCAGAATTGTGAACAAGATTTTAGCTTCACAGTTGAGCATAGAGTGTGTCAACTGTTTTGGACCAGTAGGAACATCATCAATGAAGAACATGAATTTGGCTTTGTCTAGACATTCCTTCCTAACAGGATGATCAGCTACATTATAATTCCTAGGAATGCCCAATACCTTGGCAAAAGCCCTATGGTCTAGCCTTAAATCTATTCCAGCTACCTTAGAGGTTAACACCAACTTATATTCTCCTTCTTGGACCATATTAATGTAAAACAACCTAGTTAGCCTAGGATAAGCTTTAGAACTAGGATTTAAAACCCTCCAAACTGCAGATTCTCTTAACTTCCTCATACAGTCAATGTCCAACTTGTCTAATAACTCTTCAGAAATCAAACTACAGAAAGCAACCTTAGATGATTCATACCCTTGCATCAACACACTTCTGACATCTGAACTAATGAACCAATCAAAAGGCATTATTACCTTGGTAACCCTTTTTGTTTGCAGCAGCCATTTTTTTAACCCTTGATTTCTTCTCAACAGTCTTATCCTTCTCTAGTTCTTCTTTAGCATATTTCTTTTTCTCACCAACAGCAGACTTATTTTTTCTTTCCTTATCAGACTTCCCCTTTTCTTCTCCATTTGCCTTTTTCTTGTATCCCCCTTTCCTCTTGTCTGACTTAGACTGATCATCACCCTGTACTTCTGTCTCCATCTGTGGATCAACACTTGAACCTTCATCCCCTTTTTCTATTCTGATCTTCTTTGCAGGAGGTGAAGCTTCATGCAAACTCTGTGTCCCTTCTGAATCCGAGTCAGATATTGTAATCTTCTCCTTCTTGTTGGCCTTCTTCTTAGATCTAGCAGAAGGCTTACCATGTTGTTGAATCCTGGCTGATTTGCGCTCCATTGTGGAATTAGGGTTTTGAGAGAAGATTGAGATTGAGAGAGAGAGAGAGCAGAGAGATGTAGAAGATTGAGAGAGAATAGAGAGAATAGAAACGAAAGCCCTGACTTTCAGCTTAAGTAGGTTGAGAGAAAGAGTTTAAAAAAGAACTCTTCTAAAATCCACATGCAAAACATATCTAGAAGATATTTTAGGATATTTTGGAAAATTCTCTGAGTAATTCAAACATTATACAATTATGTAAAAAGATAATATATAATATTTGTTGATCCATTTTTTTTAAAACAAGTAAACTACACAGATATTTCAAGACCTTAGAGAACAATCCCAAGGCCTTGAGATTTTCTGCAGACTTAGAAATTTCAAAGCTTTGAACTATACTTTCAAGGCTTTGGAAAGTATAATCTCAAGGCTTTGAGATTTCAAAAAATATCCACAAGTAAGCACTAATACTCTCCCTAAACCAATGCGTCCTTGTTCAACATATCCAGTTCAAGCCTTAGGGATGCAAACCTATCATCTGGCAAAGGTTTAGTGAAAATATCAGCAATCTGCATAGAAGTAGAAATGAAAGATAGAACAACATCACCTTTTTCTGCATGATCTCTAAGGAAATGATGCCTTACATCTATAGGCACATTTCTGAAATCATAGCCAAGGTCTCTAAGCAGTTGAGAAATCCACAACACTTGAAAGTAACAGGCTCCAGCTGCAATATACTCAGCTTCTGCAGTAGATAATGCCACATAATTTTGCTTCTTGGAATGCCAACTAATTAGTGAAGAACCAAGAAACTGGAAACATCCATAAGTACTCTTCCTATCCACTTTATACCCTGGAAAATATGCATTTATGAATATCCACTAAACATAAAGTTAGATCTCCTTGGATACCAAAGCCCCAAGTCTTTGGTTCCATTCAAATATCTAAAAATCCTCTTAACTGCAGTTAAATGACTTTCCTTAGGATCTGTCTGAAATCTTGCACACATGCAAACACTAAACATAATATCAGGTCTACTGGAAGTTAAGTACAAAAGTGATCCAATCATACATCTATACTCCTTTTAATTTACTCTCTTACCGTTTGAATCCTTGTCTAATGATAGTGATGAACTAATAGGAGTTTTGAGGGCCTTGGACTGTGTCATATTGTATTTTTTCAACAAGTCCTTGGTATATTTTCCTTGATGTACAAAGATTCCTTTCTTCATTTGTATAACTTGAATTCCAAGAAAGAAATTCAGTTCTCCCATTAAGCTCATCTCAAACTCCCTGCACATTAGACTAAATAACTATTTTGAAAGAACATCATTAGTAGCACCAAAAAGAATATCATCTACATAAATCAGAACTACTAACAAGTCAGTTTCATGATGTTTAATGAAAAGACCTCTCTTGAAATTATTGTCAAGTAAAAATTTTGAGAGTCTATCATACCAAGCCCTTGGAGCTTGTTTTAAGCCATAAAGAGCTTTGTCTAATTTGTAAACATGATCAGGGAACCTTTCATCTTCAAAACCAGGATGTTGAGATACAAAAACATCTTCTTGTAAATAACCATTTTGAAAAGCACATTTGACATCCATTTGATAAAGCTTTATGTGTTCGTGAGATGCAAATGCAAGAAGTATTCTAATAGCTTCTAACGTGGCAACAGGAGCAAAAGTCTCCTCAAACTCTATACCTTATTCTTGATTGTATCCTTGTGCCACAAGTTAGGCTTTGTTTCTTACCACTTATTCATTCTCATCAAGCTTATTTCTGAACACCCATCTGGTTCCAATAACTGATTGCTCTTTTTGTATAGGAACCAGATTTCATACTTTGTTTCTTTCAAATTTATTCAGCTCACTTTGTACTGTAATGATCCAATCTGCATCTTCCAGTGCTTCTTTTGCATTCTTAGGCTCAATCAATGATACAAAAGCACTAAAAGCACATAAGTTCTTCAACTATACTCTTTTCCGAGTTCCAGTATTTGGATCAAATATGATATTGTTGTTGGAATTTTGCCCTAGAGGCAATCAATTAATTGTGAAATTTATGGATTTACGATTCATTATGTTATCGATATAGAGATATGTTAACATGAATGAAGTCCTTATAATATAAGTGTTATATTCTTAAATATCCCTAGTCGATTATAATGATTAATAGGACGATCATCCATAGACTAGTATGGGGTTGGATTTATATGGAGATATCATGATCCAACACATGGGTGTGCATTAAGGGTAATGGCGCACCGGACTGACCCATCTCCGAGAAGGCTACATACATGTTATGTTAAGTCACATGTTCTTCTCGTGGTGCAATGGTATTGTCATCCTTAGACTTGAAGTCACTAGATTGTCTAGTTGTGGATTATTGTGATCTTGGTAGCGTCAAACGCTACACCGTAACTGGGTAGCTATAAAGGCGTGTACTTGATACAATAAGAAGCAAGATTAAAGATCGTAGTAGACATAGATAGAATTTGTCCCTCCAAAATAACGGGAGCAAATATCCTAGGTCACTCGAGGGATAGTGCTTATAAAATGTCTGGCCAGACTCAAATAAATCAATATGGGATACTGATGTTATTTGCACGAATAAGGCTATTTCCAGGATCGAGAAACTATGGATTGGATATACGATTGTGACTTGTATGTCTCGTGTCCAATCCGGATATTGGGACAAAGGGATGAGACAATTACTTGCACAAGGTTTGTCACGATGACTATTCTATTTGTTGGCTAGAATGGATGTCTTGCTAGAGGCCGCTCCATATTAGTAAATAGTTACTACAAACTAAATAGAACCTATGGGGTCACACGCCATATAGGAGTGAACTAGACTTGGGAATTAATTAATTAATATGATTAATTAATTAAAAGGATCAAATCGCAACAACTTGCTAACTTAGTAGGACTAATATGCAAGTTGGACTAATCCATGTATAGACATGATTAGGATATGCCAAGGTGGCCTAGTTCATGTAGAGACATGATTAGGATTAATTTGCAAATAGAACTAATCCATGTATTGACATGATAAGGACTATTTTGCAAAATGGACTAATCCGAATTTGAGTAGGATTAGGAGATGGGTTCTTTTTGTAGTAGGACAAGGAGTTATTGGACTATATAAAGAACACTCCTAGATTATTTTTCTCTCTACACAACACACATATATATGATAGAAGTAAGGAGAGAATAAAGCAAGGAGAGAGAGCAAGTCCCAAAAGAGGGTCGAACCCCCCATTGGGATCGCCCCTACCCGTCGGCCTACAAGGAGGAGACGCCCCACCTTGGTGCTCCATTGTTACATGATTTCATCTTCCTCTTCCATTCTTCCTAGCTAGCACAAGGAGTTGGAGGATCTTGATCTCACCTCTAGGCGTGGATCATTCGTAGAGACGTGACACAATTCGCGTTTGAAGTCATCAAAGGAGAAACCCTAAGGTGTGTTATTGATTTCTTCACTTACCATCGTTATGTCTCTTGACTTGTGATCCTTTGAGGGTATTGCATGGATTATGTTTGTTTGTGTTTCCGTTGCGCATCCATGATCAAAACCCCACAGTGGTATCAGAGCCACATGTCGTAGAGCATAAACGTGGTTTATGTGTTACGTTTTGATAGTTTTACACCTTAAAATTGTTGTTTATCGCGTAAAACAAGACAAATCAAGCATATGATGCAATTTGTCAATAATCTATCATAACAAGACCTAGTTTTTGCATTGGATGCATGAATTAGTGAGTTTGAGAAATTTTAGGATCTTGGATCTAGGGTTTGGGCATCCTTTGGGAAGAAGGAGTTCTTCCCATACAAGGAAACAACCTAACTTGGGCACCAAGCAAGGGAGTTGTTTCGGAAACAACTCCCAAAGGAGGTTCGGTCCCCCTAGGGGACCGCCCCTCCTTGCTTGCCGCCCAAGAAAGGGACGGCCTAGGGGCCGGGGCAGCCCTAGCCCGCGGCCTAGCCGCGTGGGCAAGGGGCAGGCCGGCCCAAGGCCTTTGCGGTTCTCTTTTTGGGCCCGGGCAATTTGATTGTTGGGCCCCATGGACCGTTTTAACCCTAGAATATCCTAAAATCAATTAAAATTGAGCAAGCGCGTTAACATTGGATTGTAACTGTTTATGTGCAAATCGCATGGTGATTGGATATGGCCTTAGGATGTGGTTTGATGTGGACGTTTAATTTTTTGGGTTTGGTTTACGGCCTGCGAGCTGATCAATTAATTGTATTAATTAATTAGGGTTTTATGGCATGCGACCCATTTTTTTCTCAACTTGTGACATTTATTTTATTTAGTATAGTTGCTGGGTAGTGCTAGATAGAATAGATTGTTGGCCAAGATTGAAGAAAAGAATCCCAAAGCCAAAAGGAGCCACAAAAGATGGAGCATGGAGCATTCCACATGACTATGACGGATGGACCAAAAGATCAAGACGCATGGACATGTGTTTGCTTTTAGGGTTCATAGATAATTCCATTGGCTTGGAATTATCTTAGTCTAGAAAAGGCCATATTCACATCACATTTATTTTTGTTTTGTGGTTGTTTATTTTATTGTCTTATTATTTTGTGGTTGGTGTATGGATGATGCATGCAATTAGGATAATAAGATAATTAGACAACCTGAATCTATTATTTGGAGTTGTGCCCAAACTCAAATAGATAGATTCGTTGATATTGATCAACAAAAACAATTAAAATTGAATTTAAAATCCCTCAAAATTCAAATATTGTGTTCTTGCCTTCTCGTAATTTAAACACTCATTATAATCATGATTTATCAAGAGCGTGCGTGCCAAAGCATGGCGACTTGGTTCATAATGATGGAATGCGATGACACAAGCTAGTAATGTGCAACTGTTTAAATAAGAGGTTGAACACAACTAGGCTATTAATATGATTAAAACCTAGAAGCAACCAATTGGATTACCCATTCAGATGGATAAATAAGGAGTTATTTGTCCAATTGAACCAAGAGTTGCATAGAGATGCAATTGGAATTGTTCCTACCTAAAGTAGTCAAATTATGGGTGACTTGCCAAAGCAAGCTCATAAGGAGATGAAACATGGATCTTGGACCACTTGAAAATATAAGGATATTTTTCCGCATTAATATCTTGAGGGTTATTAATTCGTAGTAAAATAGTGGGAGCTATGTTTAACAATTTAAATCCTTGTTAAATATAGTTAAACGTCACAAACTTTGCATAATCCTATTATATTGAATACCCATGGCATTAAACAAGCAAAAACCTGACTTTATCTATTTCCACGACTGGTATAAAATTGAGAATTGTTCCCAAATAAAAGAGAATTTGTTGTACTTCGTAGAACATAAAAGCTCTCTTCCACCGTCTACCAAAACACACTGAAACCTATGAAAGGAACCCCAAAGAATGGTTCTTTGGTTATGACTTGCCTCATGTTAGCCGCTATGAACTCTGAGCTTTTGAAGCAAGAAGAGAAACATGGAGAAGTATGATATGAAATACATTGAAAGAAGCTCTTTCAAAAGAGCGAGCTAGACATGAAAGGTTTGAAGTGTTGCTCCACTTTGCGTTATGCAAATAAGCTAATTCAATATGATTGAAACATTAGTCAATGGGAATTATCTATGAGATAGATAAAGAATAAACGGTTATTCACCCAAGTGGACCAAGAATTGCATTGGATGCAATTATAGTTTTTTTTTTAAAGTTGATTTACTCAATATGATTGAAAAAATCACTAAACAAAACACTCATAATGGGCATGGGCAAAGCTGTTAATGGTTAACAACATGGGTAGGGGCAAATGGTTTGCGCCGACCGCATGGGTATAAAGCAAGCCTGTAGCTAAAACCAAGTTGCCATGGAGTCCCATAGGTGGTGTAGAGGAACAGAGGCTACCCAAAGTATCTGGAAGTAAGTAATAAGGGAATTATGAATTCCAATATAGGTATTTTGTTATAGAAATCAATGTTTCTATCTTATCATCATAAGTATATGATACTAGATGAGGATCTCACATTTATAGAAATGTGAAGGATCTCAAGAGACGAAGACAATTGGATAAGGAAGAAATAATCCTACATGTGGGGCTATGAAGCAAAGGGTTGCTGAATAAGCCGTAGGGAATTATTTCTACCTTTATGAAATTGTTCATGAATTAGAAAAAAGTGATTATGTCCCTGCTATGAGTAGGACCATTATCATAGTTTCTTGTTTGGACAAGAAAACTCCTTATCATAATAAAGGACAAATGTTGTTCCACTTATTATGATATGCATTATTGTAATGCAATTTTGTCTAAATAGATTCTATATCCATGATCATGATAATTTCATCTATAACATTAATACCTAGAGGTTTGCATATAATGATATGAACTTCACTTATCTTTAGCATTATTGTTTAGGCCTCATAAATAAGAGATACACATCTAGAAACTCCATGTGGATGGATTTCTGGAACTCATTTGATTATTGAATCATATGAGACATGTAAGACTTATTAGGAAAAGATATGATTTTTTGGGAATCATACCTATTGATGTATAAAGACCGCTAAGCACAAATGCTAAAGATGGTTTTCAGTACTTCATCATATTTACTGATGGGATCAGGGAAATATGGATTTGTGTATCTTATGAAGAAACAAATCAGAATCCTTTGAATTGTTCAAAAATATTCAGGAATGAAGTAGAGAACCAGCTTGGCAAAAGTATCAGGGCTCTACGATTGGATCATAGATGAGAGTACTTGAGTCAAGAGTTTGACAAGAATCTATGGGAGTTTTGGATATGATCCAAAACTCGCTCCACCTAGAACGCCACATGGGTTTGGCATGTCTAAAAGGAGAGTTCGAAAATTGTAGGACACGGTTCGGTCCATGATGAGTCAAACAAGACTTCCAGTTTACTTTTGGGGCTATGTTCTAATTACAACAAATTTCGCTCTTAACCTTGTTCCATCAAGAACGGATATGAAAAATACCATATGAGATATGGACTAGGAAGCGTCCTAGTATGTCATTCATAAAGATTGGGTTATGAAGTTTATGTAAAATAGTTTACAAATAAACTTGGACCCAAGTCGGATAAATATTTTGTGGAATATTCTGAAAAGGATACTATCTCTACAACCTAATCGAGAACAAACTGTTTGTTTCTCGAACCACAATGTTTCTAGGTAGAGATTGTCTCTAAAAGAAACAGTGGGAGGACAGTGGAACTTAAAAAGTTCAAGAACCACAACAAAACATTGATCCTTTTGACGGAACATGAGCAGGATCACAAGGTGTTGTGGAGTAACCTACTCAGAAAACACAAGAACCTCGTAGCTTAGGTAGGATATATCAAGGGACTAGAGAAACAAGGATTTCTCATAACCTGCGATATATTGCTCATCAAGATGAGCCTACAACCTATTACATGTGGGCCATACTCTCAGAAATGGCTAGGAGCCATGGGATACAAAATGGAATCCATGTATACCAACAAAGTATGGAATTTGGTGGAACCACCTGAAAGGTGCAAGTGGATTATGAGGAAACCAACATGGAAGGTAATATGATTATCTTTAAGGGAAAATTGGTTGGGTAAGGATTTCCTGTGAGATTATATTATAGACTATGACGAAATCTTTCCCAGTTGTGATGCTTAAATCCATTAGTATCTTGCTTGTAGCAATCTGTTTATAGATTGGATCAAGCTTCTAGGAGTTGGACTCTTCGAATTGATGATGCAATCAAAGGAGTTTGGTTCCATCAAAATTGAAGATGAGACTTGTGTTTACAAGAATGTTAGTGGGAGCACAGTTATTTTTCTGGTCTTGTATGTGGAGACATACTAATCATTGGGAATGATGTCCCTACTTGGCAGTCTTACGTAGATTGACTTGGGAATTGATTTTCAAATGATAGACTTAGGCAAAACAACCTATAATTATCTATGGAGATAGATCAAGATGGTTGTGAGGCTTAGGTCATAGTACATAAATTGACAAAGGTGTTGAAATGGTTCAACATGTATAGAATATGGTTTCTACCTATGTCACATGGAATTGGTCTTTTGAGGACTAGTTGTATTACCAATTAGATTGGGAAGGGACCGTATGAATAAGATTCATGAGATATGCCATGTTATGTACTAGGCCAGTTGTGTGATATGGTACGACACAAAGATACCAGTCAAATCCGGGTGAGAGTCACTGGATAAATTATCAAGATTAGTACTTGAGAAGCACTAAGGATGAATTTTTGATAAATGGAGGATACAAAGAGTTTACTGTAAGGGGTTACAGTGATGCGAACTTCAAATCTAAGAAAGAAGATTCAGATTATAAGTCGAGTTTTGAGTTTTGCCCTAGTGGGAGCGACTGTGAGCTGGAAAGGTTCCAGGCAAGATTCAGTCACTGATTCTAACATAGGGGACTGAGTAAATTAATGCATAATATGCATTTATTCAGAATATTCAATCTCAATCAAATTGTTGATGGAGGAGATGTGAATATTTTCAAGGTGCCAGCATATGTCACGCCCCAACGCAGTGTAAGCGCGCAGGGCCGCGCTAGATAAATAGGCATATGATGCAGGAGATTGACTCTAGTGCAAGTGGGAGACTGTTGGAATTGTGCCCAAGAGGCAATCAATTAATTGTGACATTTATAGATTTACGACTCATTATTGATATAGAGATATGTTAACATGAATGAAGCCCTTAGAATATAAGTGTTATATTCTTAAATATCCCTAGTCGATTATAATGATTAATAGGACAATCATCTATAGACTTGTATGGGGTTGGATTTATATGGAGATATCATGATCCAACACATGGGTGTGCATTAAGGGTAATGGCGCACCGGACTGACCCATCTCCGAGAAGGCTACATACATGTTATGTTAAGTCACAAGTACTTCTCGTGGTGCAATGGTATTGTCATCCTTTGACTTGAAGTCACTAGATTGTCTAGTTGTGGATTATTGTGATCTTTGTAGCGTCAAACGCTACACCGTAACTGGGTGCTATAAAGGTGTGTACTGGATACAATAAGAAGCAAGCTTAGAGATCGTAGTAGACGTAGATAGAATTTGTCCCTCCCACATAACGGGAGAAAATATCCTAGGCCACTCGAGGGATAGTGCTTATAAAATGTCTGGCAAGACTCAAATAAATAAATATGGGATATTGATGTTATTTGCACGAATAAGGCTATTCCCAGGATCGAGAAACTATGGATTGGATATACGAGTGTGACTTGTATGTCTCGTGTCCAATCTGGATATTGGGACAAAGGGATGAGACAATTACTTGCACAAGGTTTGTCACGATGAATATTCTATTTGTTGGCTAGAATGGATGTCTTGCTAGAGGCCGCTCCATTTTAGTAAATAGTTACTACCAACTAAATAGAACCAATGAGGTCACACGCCATATAGGAGTGAACTAGACTTGGGAATTAATTAATTAATATGATTAATTAATTAAAAGGATCAAATCGCAACAAATTGCTAACTTAGTAGGACTAATATGCAAGTTGGACTAATCCATGTATAGACATGATTAGGATATGCCAAGGTGGACTAATTCATGTAGAGACATGATTAAGATTAATTTGCAAATAGAACTAATCCATGTATTGACATGATAAGGACTATTTTGCAAAAGGGACTAATCCGAAGTTGAGTAGGATTACGAGAGGGGTTCTTTATGTAGTAGGACAAGGAGTTTTTGGACTATATAAAGAACACTCCTAGCTTATTTTTCTCTCTACACAACACAAAACTATATGATAGAAGTAAGGAGAGAATAAAGCAAGGAGAGAGAGCAAGTCCCAAAAGAGGGCCGAACCCCCCACTGGGACCGCCCCCTACCGGTCGGCCTACAAGGAGGAGCCGCCCCACCTTGGTGCTCCATTGTTGCATGATTTCATCTTCCTCTTCCATTCTTCCTAGCTAGCACAAGGAGTTGGAGGATCTTAATCTCACATCTAGGCGTGGATCAGCCGTAGAGACGTGACACAATTGGCGTTTGAAGTCATCGAAGGAGAAACCCTAAGGTGTGTTATTGATTTCTTCCCTTACCATCGTTATGTCTCTTGACTTGTGATCCTTGGAGGGTATTTCATGGATTCTGTTTGTTTGTGTTTCCGTTGCGCATCGATGATCAAAACCCTACAATTGCACGCTGGATGGTCTGCAAGATACTTAAACTTCTTCCTTGGTGTCCAGGAACATGTTCCTTCAAGGCTTAGAGTTCTTGAAGCAGTATAAGGAGCATCATAGAAAGTTTTAGTTTTAGTCTCAAGGCTTTAATATTTTGGCTCTGCACGAGGTTCAAGGCCCTGAGATTCTACTGACTGATTCTGTACTTCAGTTTTGCCTTTGTCTTCTTTCACAATGTCATCCTCAGCCTCATGCTTGTTCAAATTAAGATCTGCAAAACTTTCACTGTAAGAATCCTTAGTACTTTCATCAAATAACACATGAATACTCTCTTCCACAATCTTGGTTTTTCTATTGAAAACTCTATAAGCTTTGTTAGTTTGAGAATATCCAAGAAATACACCTTCATCACTTCTAGCATCAAAGTTACCAAGATTGTCTTTACCATTATTATGCACAAAACAAATAAAACCAAAATGTTTGAAATAAGAGACACTAGGCTTCATTCCTTTAAACAGTTCATAAGGAGTCTTTTTCAAAATAGACCTAATCAAACATCTATTAAGCACATAATTGACAGTATTAACAGCTTCTACCCACAAATACTTTGGCAAATTACTTTCAAGTAGCATGGTTCTAGACATATCTTCAAGTGTCCTATTTTCCTCTCAACTACTCCATTCTGCTGAGGAGTTCTAGGTGCAGAGAAGTTGTGTGATATTCCATGTTTTGCACAAAATAAATCTAAGTCAAGCTGATCAAATTCCCTACCATGATCACTTCTAATAGATGCAACAGGCAAGTTTTTCAAAGTTTGAAGCTCTTTGCACAGTCTAGAAAATTCAGATAAAGCTTCAGTTTTGTCTCTAATAAACAAAACCCATGTAAATCTAGAATAATCATCTACTACAACAAGCATATACCTCCTACCTTTAGGATTTTTAACTCTCATAGGACCATACAAGTCCATATGCATAAGTTCTAAGGGTCTAGAAGCACTTACAAAGTTCTTTGGCTTGAGTGAACTTCTTGTTTGTTTACCTTGTACACATGCCTTGCAAATCTCATCATCTGAGAATTTTTGTGATGGTAATCCTCTTACCAAGTCCTTTGAGATGAGTTTATTCAAGGTGTGTATGCTAATATGCCCAAGCTTTCTATGCCAAAGATTTAAATCTTCCTTCAAGGCCTTGAGGCACTTTAACTTTTCTCCTGCAATACTGTTAGTACTCATAGAATATAGATTGTATGATCTACGAGCAGTGAGTATGCAATCTCCAGATTTCTCATCTTGCACAACACATTTCTCCATGTCAAATACAGCTTTATAACCTTTATCACAGAACTGAGATATACTAAGCAGATTATATTTAAGTCCATCCACAAGATAAAAATCAGAGATAGAGTTGGTAGAACCATTACCAATACTACCTATACCAATAATATTGCATTTTGCTTTGTCACCAAGTGTAATTTTTCCTCCAGATTTCTCTGTGAGCTCAGTAAAAACAGACTTCTTTCCACTCATATATCTGGACAACCACTGTCTAATATCCATTTCTGATCCTTAAAGACCTTGGTGACATCCTGAAAAATTAAATCATTGCCTCAACAGGCTGTTAGACGTGCAGAACTTTGATTTATACTCAGAATCAGCCATGTTGGGTGGTCTAATTCCTTTTGGAACCCTAATCTGCCTAACCTGTCCCTTAAGCTGATAAGGAAAAGTGTTCCTAAAAATATGAGGTTCTGATCTTCTGAAGGGACAAGTTAATTTGATATGACCAATTTTTCCACAGTAATGACACTTTGGAGAATGTCTGCTACCAGCTTTGACAAAAGTAGTTTTGCTTTTCTTTGGAAAATTTGGATTATAGCCAATTCCACTTTTGTGCATAGATTTTAGATTTCCTCCAAGAATGAGATTCAAATTATGTTCTGATCCTGTAAAACTAGTTATGACCTTTTTAGACTCTTGAAGTTTCTCAGTCAAAGAACATATTTGTTGTTCTAAATCCTCTGAATGAGTCTTTAGATCAACATACCTTTCAGTTAAGAGAGTGCTTTGATCATTAATCTCTTTTATATGTGCCTTCAAGGCTTTGAATCTACTTTCCAAGGCCTTGAAGTCATTTTCAACTTTTGTCTTTGAAACTTCAATAGTCTTGTTTGTGAAAACCAAGTCCAAGTTTTCTTTTACCTGCTCATGAACTTTAACCTTTAAAGAAGCAATCTCATTTCTATAACTTCCCTCATTTAAAAACATGCTCTTGAGAATTTCAGGAAGTAAATCAGAATGACTAGCAAGAAGATTTTTTACCATTTCCTCAATGTGTCTGTCTGAAGATTTTTCTTCATCATGTTTAGCCATGAAGTATAAATTTGATTGTTCTTCTTCTGTGTCTGAAGCACTTGATGAATCAGAATCACTCCATGAGGACATCATTTCTTTCTTCCTCCTGTTGTCATTGTCTTTCTTTTGAAAGTTCCTGTTCTTCTTCTTTTGTGGACAATCCCATACTAAATGATCTGCATCACCACATTCAAAGCAATTCATTACTTTAGATTTATTTGACTGTGATGAAGACTTACCTTTGTAATCCTTTCTGCTTGAAGGTCTTGATCTCTCTCTGTTGTAGTCTTTGTTTCCAAAGTTTTTCTTCTTGTTGAGAATCCTGGTCAAGGCCTTGGAGATCAATGCTAAAGCCTCTTCATCATCATGCTCATCTTCAGTCTCAAGGCTTTGAGAGTTTTCATTGTTTTTAGCCTTGAGTGCTAGATTCTTGATGTTTTCACTCAGATCACCTTCTACATCTTTCATAGACATCTCATGAGTGAGCAGCTTTCCTTGTAGATCATCAAGCTGAAGAAGACTTAAATCCTGAGCTTCCTCAATAGTTGTTGTCTTAGGCTCCCACTTAGCTTTTGGAAAACTTCTCAGAATCTTCCTGACTTTTTCCTCATCTGAGAAGCTTTTTCCCAATGACTCCAGGTTGTTCACCACATCAGTGAATCTTTTTAACATCTCCTTGATAGTTTCATCTGAGTTCATCTTGAACATCTCATATTGCCTCAGAAGTATGTTAATCTTGGTCTGTTTGACTTGACTTTTTCCTTCATATGTTACAACAAGTTTTTCCCATACTTCTTTGGCACTTTTGCAATTTGTCACTCTGTTGAACTCATCTGCATTAAGAGCACAGTATAACATATTCATAGCCTTGTAATTTTTGGATACCTTTTCCAGTTCAGTAACTGAGAGATTTTCCTCAGAATCTAACTCCATCAATAGTAGTGAAATACTCATGAGGACCATTCTGAATTATTGACCACAATTCCATGTCTTGATCTATGATGAACATCTTCATCAATGCCTTCCAGTGCATGAAGTTATCACCACAGAATAATGGAGGTCTGTTTGCTGCCCTTCCTTGAGACAAGCCACCATCTCCCACATTACTCATAGTCACAAGATTGTTAGATATATAGTAGTGACTCAAGCTCTGATACCAATTGAAAGTTTGTAATGTAGACTAAATACAGGACCAAAATACTCTAGAAGCGAGGGGGGTTGAATAGAGTCTGGGAACTTTTTGCTAAAACACAGAATTTAACTAAGTGATGCAAGTACAAGACAAAAATCTCAAGGCCTTGATATTTTCTAAGACTGGTCAGAAACTTCTTAAGTAAAAAAGAAACGTTCAAGTCCTTGAACTTGTACCAGAATCAAACAGTTTGTAAACCCTAATTTGATTTAGATCAATTGCAAGAATAAATAGCTAAACTGTAAAGTAAAGAACACTGAGCAATTTACAGAGTTCAGTCCCAATGGAACTAATCTCTTCCTGAGGGATCTAATCCCACCAGGGTTGGACAAACACTTCTTATTACTCACAGATAAACAACCCTAGATCTCCAAGCCTAAGTGAACTCCCTTACACCTATATTGCTTGTGGTTTCAAACCTATCTAGTATCAGCTACTAACTGTTGAGCTAACAAGAACCTCTTGTTGTTCACTTGAACAACCGACCACTAGGTTTTGTGAGGTATAAGATATACAAATGATAAGCACATTTAAGTACAAAAAGAGAAGAACACAATAGAAAAATCAGCTGTGAAAGCCTGGATGTGTTCTTCAGGAATACTGGATTGATTGATCTTCTGAAAGCACTTGATTGAAGCTTGAAGTTGTGAGGATTTATGATATGAGCTTCCACGAATGTATCTATCCTTATTTTCCTTTGATTTCTGTTTTATGTAATCTTCTCTATGTCTTTCAAATTCAAACCAGCTTTTATCTACTTCCAGCAACTGAATGAGAGATTTTAGGATCTTTGTTCCTCCAAATCCTCATCCTTTCTAACTGCAATTCAAAACAGCTCTGAGTAGATATCTGTTGGAGTTTGTTGTGATAAGATTGCACATTTGAAAAATCTGCAATAACATTAAGCATAGCAACAAACAAAATCCAAATACATAACAGTATTTGGATATTCAGTTTCTGAATAAAACTGAATCAAATAAATAAGTCATAAACCTGAATACCAAACAATCATATAAACCAAAGCAAACCAATTTAAGACTAGCAAAAGTCTTTAAACAATTATAATAACAAAGATCAAATCATGCAAGAGAGAATCAAGTTATGTCTGTGAAAACAGTCAGCAGCTCAAGGCATATCTCAAGGCCTTGGAGCTCTGAACATTCTTCATAGTTTTAACAACTGTAACACCAGAGATCTTTGATTCACTCCAAATATCATATCTGCAATATGTTAAATATATAAGAAACAGATAACAAGAATATTTGCAACAAATATCTGATCTTGAACATCAGATTGACCACCTGCAACACAAGATTGTCAGAACACATTTCATAAGAAAGTAACTGTCAAGGCTTTGAGGCTTTGATCAATATCTCAAGACCTTGGAGCATTGAAGACTTAGAGAATATTTGTCTTTCATCACTCTAAATGATGACTTTCCAAAACTCACTTAGAAGTCTTGAATCAACATAAGTAGATAGACAAAACCAAATACTCTAGAAGGGGGGGGGGTTGAATAGAATATGGAAACTTTTGCTCAAAAACAGTCTTTTAAAACTTTAATCCAATGTGCAGCTGAAATGTCAAAGCTTTGAAAAAGATTTGAGAAGCTTGAGATGTAACTGCAGCTCATAGAAGCTTCAAAACATTGAGATTGGAAGTCCTCCAAAGCTTTGGAGCTGTCTGTTTAAAACTGAAACTAAGCAGTAAAGTAAAACAGTAAAGAACAAAAGGTTTTTTACAGAGTTCAGTCACGACTGGACCTAGTCTCTGCCTGAGGGATCTGATCCCTCCAGGATATCAACACACTTATTATTAATCACCCAGATTTAGCCCTATATCTCAAGCCTAAGTGAGCTACCTTACACTTATACAGCTTGTGGTTCCCAACCTATATAGGAACACCGACAACCTGTTGAAACAATAAGAACCTCTTCTTGTTCACTTGAACAACTAAAATTCTAAGTTTTGTGAGGTTTAGAAACAATAGAGAATATAACCAATACAATACAGATTGAATAAACACAGAGGAAATAAGCAAGTTAAGCTTGGAAGTGTTCTTCAAATTGATGAGTGATCTTCGAGTTCCTGCATATGTTGATTTGCTTGATTGTATGAAGAATTCTGTATTTGGATCTCTCTGATTGTAAATGCTCTTCAATTCCCTCCGTTGATCAGCTACTCTCTGTCACACCTTGATTTGAATTTCAAACACTGATCCTTTATCAACAACTAGCAACAACTTCTGAGAGATTTCAGGAACTGATTTCCTCGAAATCCTCTCCCCGGAGATGCTTCTTTCAACAGCTATGTTTGATTAAGGGTGAGTTTGGGAATGCTTCTGTTGCCAGCACAACTGCTTTCCGACAGCAGAAGGAGTTTTAGTGTGTTTGGTAAAAATAAAATTTCTGCTTTTCCGGACAGTTTCTGCTGTCCCACAGCAGATTTCAGGAAGCAAGGGGGGATATGCTTTTCCAGAAAGTGCTTTTGATTAATTTATCTACAACCGATTTTGACCTTACAGTTTTTTAAAATATCAATAGTTGTCTTTTCGTAAATGACACGTGTCATATATTTTTGTCATTTTACCCTCTCCCAGCAACTTCACAGTTGATTTAACCAAACACAAACTTACTATATCAATATTTCACAGCAGCTTCTACGTAATATTTACCAAACAACATTTTATCAAGAACTCACAGCAGCTTTCTACTGTGTTTTCACACAGCAGCTTTCTTCCACCGTCACAGCATTCCCAAACTAGCCCTAATTTTTGAATTTGATTTATGGACGTTTGAACGACCAACATTCCTACACAATCTCAGCAAGAAATATCAAACATAATCTAGATAAAATAGTTACAAAAGATATGATCTGTTAGACAGTCAGTTCCTGCATAAACCCTAACTGATTTTTCCTTAGAAAAATTCTAATAGAACCAGCCACATGTTAATATCATTGCAAGATAAGATAAATATCAAAATAAGAAGTTAAAATAACTCCCAATCCATACTCATCCTGCACACAGACAACAGTTAAGCTGTTATGATCATAAAAGCAATCTCAAAGCTTTGGAGCTTTGACTACATCTCAAAGCTTTGGAGTTTTGATCATTAGTTCATACAAAGAACGTGCAATCTGCAAAACTATTTCAATCCTTAGCATTAGCTTGAAGATATCTGATAGAGACAATAATAAATGATTGAATCACAATTCAATCAACTCTTCAAGCATGCAAACACAGAAACTGTTAAGAAATTCAGATAGTTAATATAAGCAAACAGTATCTCAAAGCTTTGAAACTTTGAGACTTATAAAAGTTCTGATCCTTTTGGCTTTCTTCATCAAAGATCAAACTCCCCCTGAGTATGTAAACACGTCTATGTTCAAGAGCTTGAATTATCAAACGGTCTCCTTAAAAGCATATTTTCCCCACTAGTGGCACTTCTTTATTTCGAGCACGATGGAAAAAATGTCTCCTAGGATAAAAGCTTCCAAGTTTTTGTGGATGAAAGTACAATCCACAATGATTCGGACCTATGTTTCCATGAATAAGAATATGATTATTGGATTATGAGATAAGAGGCGAGACCGCTATTTATAGGAAAGAGCTACTCGTTAGGAATGATGACAGTTGTTTAATTCAAACTGGAAAGTGGATATAGAGTTAGTCGATGAAAAGAAGAACACGAGTATGAGTGTGTCTACTTACCTATAACCTCAAATCAGGAGACATCGAAAGTCTATTTCATGGAGCAAGTTGGATCGTTCCTTGTCCCTAACAATAGAAGATATGACTGTAAATTAAATCAGACAATATGATAATTTTATGGAAAGTAGAGATGCACGACACACAAGATTTTTACCGTGGGGAAACTATTACTCGGTTCTCCTCCTCGGAAGGAGGGTAAGGATAAAACACAACCTACTAGCACCAATCAGTGCTAGACAACTTTATTTCTAGAATCTTCTTATACAAGTATATTACGAGCTATCTCACAGATCATCTACTCATCACAACACCTATATTTTCATAGCTTCTTCAATCTCTTGTTCCATGCGGTGGTAATTCAAGTACTCCCTAGGATATAGTTGGGAACTAACTCAACAACTCACAGAGACTTGAGCTACACATGAACTACCTGTTCTGGCTTGTTCTACATGACGTTTTTAGCTGCAGTTTGTCAGGTGAACAATTCTATCACCGTTAGTTCATGAGTGCACAATTCTATCACACGTAGATATTGGAAAACAATAACCTGCAACGAATATGCGACTCTGGACAAGACTAATAGAATAATACACCTATAGGAAACGAGTAAACAACCCTTTACAATGCTAAGATTATACTTCAACAAACTCATATCTGATGCATAAGATCAATGAACAGTTCAGCAGAAACACATCTTCACAGATCTGGAGCAAATAGACTTTAGGATGAATAGAACGTGAGAGATCCTAGATCATATGAATCCAAATTTTAAAAAAATATCAAGAGATTAAGATTTAAATGAGAAACACACTTTATGGTATATTTTAAACACATGTAGATCAAACAAGAAGAAGTTCTAGATCTAAATGAGATATATGATCTAGAAGATTTCGAACATAGTAGACCTTGCAATGCAATTATGCTTTGAAGATTTCAAATATATTGTCGTTTCTTTGAGGATAAATACAGAACCACTTAATGTTATGGAGTCTTTTGTATATGATATCAAATTGGCACAACTATACCCTTCTTTAATTCCAGGGTCCCTAATATACTGATGTCCTTAAAATAAATTATGTCTTACATGTATTACGTCACATTCTCCTAGTAATTTTTTCTTGGATTGTTAGTGAGACAGCCGCCTGATCCATGTGAGGCTTAGTCTAATCTATGAAATATATTCAACATTTTTAATACTTGTACCATGGTTCTTGATAAGATGTAAGTTAAGATCTCCCACAGTGTTAACTACCTTACCATCATATTTGTCAAAATTTTCAAGAATCTTCCAAAAATAGTGCAATTGAGATGATGAGTATCTATATGTACTTCGAATTATTTTCATCCATGAAATAACGTGAGCACATAACCACATCTTTCATATCGTATGGTATTTAAATTATTCTATGTGATTTACATATCATATACAAGAACACATTAATTTCTCGTTGAAGGACAATGAAC
Source organism: Linanthus parryae (assembly GCA_023055425.1). Classification (NCBI taxonomy): domain Eukaryota; kingdom Viridiplantae; phylum Streptophyta; class Magnoliopsida; order Ericales; family Polemoniaceae; genus Linanthus; species Linanthus parryae. The sequence continues at coordinate 62,570,324 of JALGPY010000001.1, read as the reverse complement.
TCTTCAGGTTGCTCCACATAAATCTCTTCGTCTAACTTACCATTCAAGAATGAATTCTCAACGTCTATTATGAGATTATTTATAGGTGCAAGTTGGGTCCTTTACTTGTCAATTACACAGCTAGGTATAAGCTTTAACTTAAAAATCTATTGACGACCGAATGCTTTACTTTCTAGAGGAAGAGTTCATGATTCTAAAGAATGAATTCAACTTCCATATTCACCGTCTTTTTCCAATATAGTGCCTCGGTACTAGAAAACCTCCTTGTAAGATTGAGCCTTATTTTTTACCGAGTAGGATAGGAAAACATGAAAGATTTAGCAAACTTTTTCCGCTTGGTACGTTTAGGTTCGTTCTCTTGATAAATTTTTTCAAATTTAAATTCTCGAGTTATATTTAGAGCGTTCGACATTTGTTTTCTTTATGGAAATACATCTTGAAAGAACTATGCATTGTATAACTCAAAATTAATATTTTCGTGTATATCTTTGATTTCGGATTTAGTAACTAAAAATTGAATGCACTACTACTTTGAGTATATCAAAGAAAACGCTATTAGTAATATGCCTTGAAAAGAATCGAGATGCTTGGAAATGAGTGAGGCGATGAAGAGGGACAAGGAAACAAGGACAAATGGAGGATCAAGACGAAGGCAAAGAAGACAAAGAAGAAAACAACATCTCACTGTGGTCACGGTGGTCGCAGGACCTTAAAATCAGGTCGGACGACCTGGGGGGAGGTCGCACGACCTCTAGGCCAGGTCGCATGACCTGGACAGTGGGCTGTGAATTTTGGAATTGTTCTGTTATTTGGTCCGTTTTGGACGTTTTTTTGGGACCAAGCAAGCCTCGTAGATCTATCTAAAGGTGTAGAGGCATAGGTTAAGGTCGTGGGTTGTATTTGTGGTGTTTCTCTCTAATAAACGGGTTTCCGGTCCGTGGACGTAGCTAGCATCGTTCTACTGAACAACGTTACATCGGTTGTTCTTGTTCATCCTTATTATTATTTCTCTTAAGCTCGTTCCAGATCATAACAAATGCAATGCATTGTTTACGTCCCAACTTCCGCTTTTTTAGGTTCTGTTAATAGGGCTTCCCCGTAAATACCGGGGTAATCCCGAAATTGTTTTATGCATTTGGTATTTTTTTCAAAGTTTATTTTTCATTTTGGCTACGCCATTAAAATCCTGCAAGTACCGTGCCGTAGCCTGGGGGACAATTTTGACCTTTAAAACATAAATCTTAAAGTAATGACACGTACTTTTAACATATTCCTATGCACCATTTATTTTTGTTTTTCAATTTGTTTTTCAGTTCATTTTTATAATTTTCTAAAAAGTTGTTAAATTTTAGAATTTGTTTTTAAATTTTCTAAAAAGTTGTAGGTAACTTTTTTTAGAAAAAGGTTGGTTATTATGTTCTTTTTTTTTAGCTCCTAAAAAGTAGATTTAAGGAGTAAAAAGTAAGCACCCACCAAATGTGTTGTTGCATGAAAATATTGGTTGCCAAAAAGTTGAATTGTGACCCTAGAATTTATAGTATTTGCTCTAACAGTAGTATTCCCCGAAAAAAATGAGTACAAAGTAAGAAAAGTTGAAGTTAGAAAAAACTAACTTTTTTTAGTCTTACAGAAAGGTACAAAAGTTGTGTAACATAAATTGTAACGAAAATGAGTAAATTATAACTTTTTTATTACCCTAAAAAGGTTAAAAGTCGCATAATTTTAGACAAAGAAAGCAGAGTCTTAGTAGAGGAATGATCTAGCAATTTTTTTTTTAATGATCCATAAAAGTGCCTAAGAACTTCTTCCTACCTGTTGTTTGAAGGAACTTTAACTTGCAAATATTCATATGAATTAATACAAAAATATAATTTTTTTGTTCTCAATTGGTCCAGAGGATGTCGAAATATAAGTAACTAAAAGTCTTAAAATTTTGTATGCCTAACTCAAGTACATATACACTTTGATTAAAATAAATTTATAAGTTCTATAGAACTCTTGATTTATTTTACCAATGTCCATGAATGCCTTGAAACTCTTAATTTTATGTACTACAACAAATTGCGTCACCTTTCAGAAAAATGAAAAATTATAAGAAATACGAAAACTCTTGATTTTCTACTACAAAATCGTAAACCCACAACTATTCAAAAAATGTTGGATTACCATGTGTGCTTGAAACTCTTGGTTCGTGTAATAATTGGTCAACTGAGATCATGAGTGCTAAACATCTCTTAATACATAGACCCGTACAAGGCATAAAACATATCCCGATTTTCTTAAACCAATATGCTTTGAATATGTAAATGTTCAAAATTGAGATAATTTTAAAATACGAAAAATACCATTCATAAAATTATCGCACACAAAACTTTTGTTTTGGCATAACCCATAATATTGAATAATCATATTTAGCTAACTTGTGAATTAAATAAAAAATTAGCTTGACCTGACATATTATGCTATAAAGGAAATCTTCCAACATAAAAATAAAAATGATGTTCTTATCCATGCCCGTATTTTCCATCATGGTCATTTTATTCACTTTGAACTTTCCTTCCCCACGCACAGGTTACGCTTAACAAGTACAATTTTTTGGATACAAAATTATGTTTGAACCCTTTCAAAGTTGTCACATATTGTGAAACAAAATTTATACATTTCTGAATATTTGAAACAACTGAGGAACATGTTCCTTGCTAGTATAACTTAACGATGTCCAAAAATTATTATTCAAAAGTTTAAATAGAAAGATAAAAATTGTCTAAAACTAAATGAAACAACTAGTAAAAGATGTTTGCTAGCTATGATCCTAATCCTTAGCTCGTGCGCGTTTTCACTCCAGCGAGTTTATTCTTTACCTGCGATTCTAAAATAGCAAAAGCCGACGCAGAAAAACAATTTATCAGTAAAAACTGAGTAATAATATACCACAACATGTAAAAACAGAGTTTTTGGATAACACGAGGATATAAGCAATAAGATCAGCAGTAACCATTTTTTATTCATTTATTTAGTTGATGCGTAGCCCACGAGCCCCAATAGATTCGATGTGGACAGAGAGGTCAAGATGGAATAATAATAAATTAGGGTGCTTCTTGGAATATCACATATTCTAATTCTCCCTAAACTAACTTAAGAGACCTTAAGTGTGGAACCCCCGATACATTTGTGTCCTAAACATGCATATGGAGTACTCATAGTTTTCACGATAAATAAGAGGGTATGTACACTAGGGTAATCATCACAAGTATGTCCTCGATCGTAGCCTTCACGCGCATCCTCTCCACATCGTTCCCAATTTCATTATCGTACGTTTAGTCATCATTTTATCACGAGAGTAATAAATCACAAATTTGAAAAGTAACCACATGCTTCTCAAATCCGTTCATAATAAATCGCTAGAAAACTCATGGTATTGCAAAGCTGTATTGGGTTTGCAGTTTGAGATAAATCACACAAAAACATCTTGTTTTGATGATTGTAGATGTTGTGCATATAATTACTTGGAAATTAAAAGAGCTCGTTATACGAAAGCAAGCAAAGTCCTGGTAATACGGATCTTCCACAAATTCGCCGTCTACGAACTCGACGTCTACAATAATAATATTCCTAATTAATACCTCGCTAACACAACAATAGTGCACACAATCCTATATGCAATGCAATTGTAACCCCACAAACACCCCAAATTAAATTTTAATCATATTCGTAAGAAAAAATAACAATTTAAACAAGCTTATACAATATACTTATATGACAAATGGTTATTTTAGAAAAGGAAAATCGCATGATAAAATAAAGTTATATGTAAATTTTAATTATGAAAAGAAACAAAATTTAATTTAAGAAGGCCAAACATCTTTATAAGAAAAAAATCTTGAAATAATCGTACAAACAAAGTTTCCCCTAACTTAGCAAGAAGGGCAACTTATTTTTCAATTAATAAAAAAAAAATTTATAATATAAATAATAAAACTTTAATTCTTTTTCATATTTATAGAGATTACTAAACGTTTTACTAAAATATAGTAACTAATAGTATTAACAAAAATTACTAACATTTATATTTAACTCTATTAAAAAAAACAAAAAAACAAAATAGGTTTGCTGAAAGACGGAAGACACCCCACTGTTTTCAGGAACTACAAAGACCGCCCCTACTGTTTCGGATCGTGCAAACATAATTTACAACCAAAACCAATTCACTTTCTTCTCCATCTAAACCCACTGTACATCCCTTTCATTCAAAAAACCCAAATGATAAACATTTTCAGATTTAGAACACATGAGCTCATGGAAGATGTAAAGATCAACTGGGTAATCAAAGAAACCAAAGAGGGGGACATTTGGATTTACCGATTGGAATTATTGGAGTACGATAATGGGCCGGTGAGGATTTGAGAAGTCGATGTTGCTGCTGCTGGTTTGTCTACTGTGTTTGTCGGACGGAGAGGACGACGACAAGGAGGAAGGAGCAGAAGTGGACGGCGAACGGGGCAGAGGTTGGCGGCGAATGACGGAGGGAAGATCGCCGGTGGTTCGACGCTGCTGGGATCAATCGGGTCGGCCCGACTCTGGTTCACTACGTAATATTAATTAAAAGCTACATTTTGGACACGTTATGAACATTACACGGCACGTGACACTTCACTAACTACTATACACATAACTAACTATAAAAAATGTCATCTTAAAAATAAACTTTTGGATTAAATAATAATAATATAAATAAAAAAACTTATTAGTAAAAGAAAATTACTTTGATAATTCCAAATAATGACTGGAAATATTCACTAAACGTCTAAAAATACCCCTCAAAATACCGGGTATTACAATATTTCATACATTTTTAAGCGTGGGAAACTTCACAGAGTCTAATCGCATATCCTATTCGATGCATGACATTTCAATAGAAAATTTGACACTGATTTGGAAGAGATTTGTTCCAGTTTGACGGTGTGACCACATCCATTGGTTTTATTTAATCAAGATTACACAATTTTCATATATGACTTTGATACGGCTAAGCGTATCGATACATTGAAATAGACTGATAAAGAAGATAAAGGGAGAGAGAGAGAGTAGAGAGAGACTATGGTTAAGAGAAGTATTTCTTTATTATTCACTTAATCATCGTGGGTGACAATGCTTAAATTATAGAAAACTGTCATTTTGACCAGCTGGTGTAACTTTTTGTTAAATTCAATCACGTACTAGTTTTTCAAAAAAATTGATTATAAAAAGTTGTTTCCGAAGAATTTATGTCCTGCTGGGTTAGTTTTGGATGTCGGGAAGTGCCAGACTTGTTGGTAGTTTCCGCGTAATTTGTAGGGTTTTGATTCATGGATGCGCAACGGAAACACATACAATCATAAAACCATGCAAAACCCTCCAAGGATCACAAGTCAAGAGACATAACGATGGTAAGGGTAAGAAATCAATAACACACCTTAGGGTTCTCCTTTGATGACTTCAAACGCGAATTGTGTCACGTTCTCTATGGTTGATCCACGCCTAGAGTTGATCCTAGAATCTCCCAAGTCCTTGGTGCTAGCCCGGAAGAGGAAGAGGAAGAAGAATCACGCAAAACGAGACCCAAAAGGAGGGCTCTCGGCCTCCTTGTGGCCGACGGGATGGACGGCGAGCAAAGGGGCGGTCGGCTCCTTTGCTTGTTGCTCTCTCTCCTTCTTTTTGTTCTCTCCCACTCTTGTTATGTTCAATAGTGAGCATAAGTTGTGTGGGAAGGAAGGAAGGAAGGTCCTTTATATAGTCCAACAACTCCTTGCCAACTAGCTAAAGGACTTATTCTAGTCCTACTAGAATTCAATTTAGTCCCTTCCTTGCAAATTAGTCCCTACTAAGTTTGCAAGGTTTTGCAAAGTGATCCTTCCAATTACTTAATCCAATTAATTAATTCCCAAATCTAGTTCAACTCTATATAGCGTGTGACCCCATAGGTTCTATCTAGTTGGTAGCAACTATTTGCTAATATGGAGCGGTTTCTAGTAAAACATCCATTCTAGCAAACTAATAGAATAGTCATCTTTACAACCTTTGTACAAGTACTTGTCTCACCCCTTTGTCTCTATATCCGGATTGGACACGAGACATACAAGTCACACTCGTATATCCAATCCACAGTTTCTCGATCCATGGGAATAGCCCTATTCGTGCAAATAACATCAATATCCCATATTGATTTATTTGAGTCTGGCCAGACATTCTATAAGCACTTTCCCTCGAGTGGCCTTTGAAATCTGCTCCCGTTATGTGGGAGGGACAAATTCTATCTACGTCCACTACGATCTCTAAGCTTCCTTCTTATTGTATCCAGTACACGCCTTTATAACTACCCAGTTACGGTGTAGCGTTTAACGCTACTAAAATCACAATAATCCACAACTAGAATATCTAGTGACTTCAAGTCTAAGGATGACAATACCATTGCACCGCGAGAAGCGCTTGTGACTCAACATAAAATGTATGTAGCCTTCTCGGAGATGGGTCAATCCAGTGCAACATTCCCTAATGCACACCTATGTGTTGGATCATAATATCTCCATATCAATACAACCCCATACTAGTCTATAGATGATTGTCCCATTAATCATTATACTGGACTAGGGATATTTAAGATAAACAACACAATTTTAAATCTGAGGACATCATTATATTAAATATCCAATAAATAATAAATGAATTTCTAGCCACAAATAAATTCATACTAAACTAGATTGCCTCTAGGGCATCTATTCCAACAGTCCCCCACTTGCACTAGAACCAATCTGGCGCATCTCGTATGCCCATACTCCTAGTGTACCCTTCATGCTTCCATTGCGTGAGAGGCTTTGTAAGCGGGTCTGAAAGATTATCATATGTACGAATCTTGCATATCTGAACGTCTCCTCTATCGATAATATCTCGAACCAGATGAAACTTCCTGAGCACGTGCTTGGATTTCTGATGCGATCTTGGTTCCTTTGATTGCGCGATCGCCCCAGTGTTGTCACAGTACAACTCAACTGGATCCGCAATGCTAGGGACCACACCAAGTTCATAAACAAACTTTCTGATCCAAACAGCTTCCTTTGCTGCGCCATTTGCAGCAATGTACTCAGCCTTTGTTGTAGAATCAGCTACCGTCTCTTGCTTGGAACTCTTCCAGCTCACCGCTGCTCCATTCACGCAAAACACATATCCCGACTGTGATCTAAAGTCATCTCTGTCGGTTTGGAAGCTTGCATCAGTGTAACCCCTTACACGCAACTCTTCCTCACCGCCAAATATCAAGAAAGCATCCTTAGTTCTTCTCAAGCACTTTAGGATATTCTTGACTGCAATCCAGTGACTCTCACCTGGATTGGATTGGTATCTGCTTGTCATACTCAAGGCATATGACACATCTGGTCTAGTACATAACATGGCGTACATGATAGATCCTATGGCCGAGGCATAGGGAATTCTACTCATGCGTTCCTTCTCAATCTCATTGGAAGGATAACCACTCTTCGAAAGAGTGATTCCATGTGACATGGGCAAGAATCCCTTCTTGGAATCTTGCATGTTGAACCGTTTCAACACCTTGTCAATATATGTACTTTGACTTAGGCCTAGCAACCTCTTAGATCTATCTCTATAGATCTTTATACCGAGTATATAGGCTGCTTCCCCTAAGTCCTTCATTGAGAAACACTTTCCTAGCCAATCTTTAACAGATTGAAGCATGGGAACGTCGTTTCCAATGAGTAGTATGTCATCCACATACAAGACCAGAAAAGGTACAGAGCTCCCACTAACCTTCTTGTAGACACAAGACTCATCTTCGTTTCTGATGAAGCCAAACTCTTTGACCACTTCATCAAAACGTCGATTCCAACTCCTAGAAGCTTGCTTCAATCCATAAATGGATCGTTGCAGTTTACAGACTTTGTTGGCTTGCTTTGGATCCTCAAAACCCTCCGGCTGTATCATATACACGTCCTCGAGGAGATTCCCATAAAGGAATGCTGTTTTGACATCCATCTGCCAAATCTCATAGTCATGGTATGCTGCAATTGCAAGTAGGATTCGGATGGATTTGGTCATAGCGACTGGTGAAAAGGTTTCATCATAGTCAATACCATGAATCTGTCTGAATCCTTTAGCCACCAATCGACCCTTATAGGTAATCACATTACCATCCATGTCAATCTTCTTCTTGAAGACCCACTTGCACCCTATAGGTCGCGCCCCATCGGGTGGTTCCACCAAAGTCCATACTTTGTTGGTATACATGGATTCCATCTCGGATCTCATGGCTTCTAGCCACTTCTGAGAGTCTGGGCCATTCATGGCCTCCTCATAGGTAGTAGGCTCATCATCTATGAGCATCGTGTCACCGGAATCGGTCACGAGAAGTCCATACCTCTCGAGTTCCTGGCACACTCTACTAGATCTACGAAGCTCTTGTGTTACATGGACAGGCTGCTCCACAACTGCTTGTGGTTCCTGTTCATGTTCCATAATCGGTTCAGCGATTTGTGGTTCTTGAACCTCTTCAAGTTCTACATTCCTCCCACTTGCTTCTTTAGAGACAAACTCTCTTTCTAGAAACACGCCGGTCCGAGCAACAAACACTTTGTTCTCGGTTGGATTGTAGAAGTAGTATCCCTTAGTTTCCTTAGGGTACCCCACAAATTTCCACTTATCCGATTTAGGCCCCAGCTTGTGTGATTGTAAACGTTATACATAGACATCGAAGCCCCAAATTCTCGTGAACGATAGTGTGGGACGCCTCCCACTCCACATCTCATATGGTGTCTTCATGACTGATTTAGATGGAACACGGTTAATGGTGAAAGCTGCACTTAATAGAGCGTAGCCCCAAAATGATAATGGAAGATCGGTTTGACACATCATAGATCGAACCATATCCAATAGGGTTCGATTCCTCCTCTCGGACACGCCATTCCATTGTGGCGTTCCGGGTGGAGTGAGTTGGGATACGATCCCACACTCTCTAAGATAGTCGTCAAACTCTTGGCTTAAGTATTCTCCTCCACGATCCGATCGTAGAGCCTTGATGCTTTTGCCAAGTTGCTTCTCTACTTCATTCTTGAATTCTTTGAACACTTCAAAGGATTCGGATTTTGCCCTCATAAGGTACACAAATCCATATCTACTGTAATCATCAGTAAATGTAATGAAGTAGACATATCCACCCCTGGCAGGCGTGGCAAATGGCCCACACACATCGGTATGTATGAGCACCAATTGCTCACTAGTCCTCTCACCTTTCTTATTGAAAGGGGACTTAGTCACTTTTCCCAATAAACAAGCCTCACATGTCTCATATGATTCAAAATCAAATGAGTCTAGTAATCCATCCTTATGGAGTCTAGATACACGTTTCTCATTTATGTGGCCTAAACGACAGTGCCATAAATAAGCAGGATTTAAATCATTTATTTTAATCCGCTTGGTATTAATGTTGTAGACAGGATTGCTTAGATCAAGGACATAAAGTCCATTAAATAATTGTGCACTAAAATAGTGAATATTATTTAAATAAAAGGAACAACAATTGTTCTTTATTGAAATAATAAAACCATCCTTGTCCAAACAAGAAATAGAAATAATGTTTCTGCTCATAGCAGGCACAAAATAGCAATTATTTAATTCTAAAACTAATCCTGAAGGCAGAGATAGCTCGCACACGCCTATGGGCAACGCAGCAACCTTTGCTCCATTCCCAACGCGCATATCTACCTCTCCTTTAGCCAATCTTCTACTTCTCTTTAGATCCTGCATATTTCGACAAATATGAGATCCACATCCAGTACCTAATACCCATGATGTAGAGACTGTTAAATTGACATCTACAACAAAAATACCTGGTGGTGGTGGAATCACTATTCCAAGTCTCTTGTCCTCCAGATATTTTGGGCAGTTCCTCCTCCAGTGTCCAGACTGACTGCAGTAGTGACACTCACCTTTAGTCACACCTTTGGCAATGCCACCAACAGGCTTAAGGGCAGGTTCCTTGGACTTGGCAACTGACTTGCTTTTGCCCTTGGAGGAAGAGGCAAACCTTTTGCCCTTTCCTTTCTGCACCATCATAATGGCCTTGCCCTTACCCTTGTTGATGCTCTGTTCAGCTGTCCACAACATATTATGTAAATCTGGCAGTGGTTTCACGATCTCGTTCATGTTATAGTTCATGATGAACTGTCCATAACTCTCGGGCAACGATTGCAACACGAGATCGGTTGCCAACTCTTGGCCGACCGGGAACCCTAGTCTGGCGAGATTCTCCAAGTACCCGATCATACGGAGTACATGGGGTCCCACCGGGTTCCCTTCTGCCAGATGAAACTTGAACAGTGCCTTAGAGACCTCATACCTCTCTACCCTTGCCTGCTCTTGGACGAGCTGCTTCAGATGTTCGATAATATCGACAACATTCTTGTTTTCGTGTTGCTTCTGAAGCTCAGAAGTCATGGTGCATAGCATAAGGCAGGCCGCATCATTAGCCTCATCTACACGCTCTTGATACGCCTTTAGGGCAGCAGGTGGTTGGTTCTCTGGACCTTCTGGAACATGCTCCTCTATTGCGTACAGTTTCTTCTCTTGCTTGAGAACAATTCTCAAGTTTCTGTACCAATCAAGAAAGTTGGTTCCAGAGAGCTTGTCCTTCTCAAGGACAGATCGTAGGGAATGTTGTGAACTCGATGAGTTTTTTGCCATTTTGAATTCTACAAAAAGGAAAATACGCAGTTTTAGTATTTGTGAATTTTTGACTATATTCAATAATGGCTAGTTTATCAAATATAGCTCCCACTATTTTACAACGGATTAATAACCCTCAAGATATTAATGAGGAAAATATCCTTATATTTTCTAGTGGGCCAAGATCCATCTTTCATCTCCTTATGAGCTTGCTTTGGCAAGTCACCCATAATTTGACTACTTTAGGTAGGAACAATTCCAATTGCATCTCATATGCAACTCTTGGTTCAATTGGGAAAATAACTCCTTATTTATCCATCCATATGGATAATCCCAATTGATTGCCTCTAGGTTTCTTAATCATAGCCTAGTAGTGTTCAACCTCTTATCTAAACAATTGCACATTGTTACGTGCCATCGCATTCCATCATTATGAACCAAGTCGCCATGCTTTGGCACGCACAAACTTGATAAATAATGATGATAATGAGTGTTTAAATAACTAGAAGGCAAGAACACAATATTTGAATTTTGAGGGATTTTAAATTCTATTTTAATTGTTTTGTTGATCAATATCAACTAATCTATCTATTTGAGTTTGGGCATAACTCCAAATAATAGATCCGGGTTATCTAATTATCTTATTATCCTAATTGCATGCATCATCCATACGCCAACCACACAATAATAAGACAATAAAATAAACAACCACAAAACAAAAATTAAACGTGATGTGGATATGGCCTTTTCTAGACTAAGATAATTCCAAGCCAATGGAATTATCTATGAACCCTAAAACAAACACATCTCCATGCGTCTTGATCTCTTGGTCCATCCTTCATAGTCATGTGGAATGCTCCGTGCTCCATCTTTTGTGCCTTCTTTGGCTTTGGGCTTCTTTTCTTCAATCTTGGCTAACAATCAACTTTATCTAGCACTAGCTAACTTCTATAATAAATAAAATAAATCTCACAAGTTGAGAAAAAAATGGCACGCAGGCCATAAAACCCTAATTAATTATTACAATTAGATGATCAGCTCGCAGGCCGTAAAACCAAACCACAAATTTAAACATCCACATCAAACCACATCCTAAGGCCATATCCAATCACCATGCCATTTGCACATAAACAGTTAAAATCTAATTTTAACGCGCTTGGTCAATTTTAATTGATTTTAGGATTTCTAGGGTTAAAACGGTCCATGGGCCCAACAATCAAATTTCCCGGGCCCAATAAGATGAACCACAAGGCCCTAGGGCTGGCCCGGCCCAAAACCCACAAGCCTAGGCCGCGGGTTAGGGCCGCCCGGCCCCTAGGGCGGCCAAGCTTGGGCGGCAAGCAAGGGTGGCGGTCCCTAGGGGGGCCGAACCTCCTTGAGGGACTTGTTTCCAAAACAACTCCCTTGCTTGGTGCCCAAGTTTGGTTGTTTCCTTATTTTGGGAGAACTCCTTCTTCCCCAAGGATGCCCAAACCCTAGATCTAAGATGCTAAAATTTCTCAAACTCACCAATTCATGCATCCAATGCAAAATTAGATCTTGTTATGATTAATTATTGACAAATTGCATCCCATGCTTGATTTGTCTTGTTTTACGCGATAAACAATCAAATTAAGGTGTAAAACAACTAAAACGTAACACATAAACCACGTTTATGCTCTACGACCTGTGGCTCTGATACCACTGTAGGGTTTTGATTCATGGATGCACAAAGGAAACAAAAACAATCATAAAACCATGCAAAACCCTCCAAGGATCAGAAGTCAAGAGACATAACGATGGTAAGGGTAAGAAATCAATAACACACCTTAGGGTTCTCCTTTGATGACTTCAAACGCGAATTGTGTCACGTTCTCTATGGTTGATCCACGCCTAGAGTTGATCCTAGAATCTCCCAAGTCCTTGGTGCTAGCCCGGAAGAGGAAGAGGAAGAAGAATCACGCAAAACGAGACCCAAAAGGAGGGCTCTCGGCCTCCTTGTGGCCGACGGGATGGACGGCGAGAAAAGGGGCGGTCGGCTCCTTTGCTTGTTGCTCTCTCTCCTTCTTTTTGTTCTCTCCCACTCTTGTTATGTTCAATAGTGAGCATAAGTTGTGTGGGAAGGAAGGAAGGAAGGTCCTTTATATAGTCCAACAACTCCTTGCCAACTAGCTAAAGGACTTATTCTAGTCCTACTAGAATTCAATTTAGTCCCTTCCTTGCAAATTAGTCCCTACTAAGTTTGCAAGGTTTTGCAAATTGATCCTTCCAATTACTTAATCCAATTAATTAATTCCCAAATCTAGTTCAAATCTATATAGCGTGTGACCCCATAGGTTCTATCTAGTTGGTAGCAACTATTTGCTAATATGGAGCGGTTTCTAGTAAAACATCCATTCTAGCAAACTAATAGAATAGTCATCTTGACAACCTTTGTACAAGTACTTGTCTCACCCCTTTGTCTCTATATCCGGATTGGACACGAGACATACAAGTCACACTCGTATATCCAATCCACAGTTTCTCGATCCATGGGAATAGCCCTATTCGTGCAAATAACATCAATATCCCATATTGATTTATTTGAGTCTGGCCAGACATTCTATAAGCACTTTCCCTCGAGTGGCCTAGGATATCTGCTCCCGTTATGTGGGAGGGACAAATTCTATCTACGTCCACTACGATCTCTAATCTTTCTTCTTATTGTATCCAGTACACGCCTTTATAACTACCAGTTACGCTGTAGCGTTTAACACTACCAAAATCACAATAATCCACAACTAGAATATCTAGTGACTTCAAGTCTAAGGATTACAATACCATTGCACCGCGAGAAGCGCTTGTGACTCAACATAACATGTATGTAGCCTTCTCGGAGATGGGTCAATCCAGTGCAACATTCCCTAATGCACACCTATGTGTTGGATCATGATATCTCCATATCAATCCAACCCCATACTAATCTATAGATGATTGTCCCATTAATCATTATACTGGACTAGGGATATTTAAGATAAACAACACAATTGTAAATCTAAGGACTTCATTATATTAAATATCCAATAAATAATAAATGAATTTCTAGCCACAAATAAATTCATACTAAAGTAGATTGCCTCTAGGGCATCTATTCCAACATGTTTTTCGTTTAATCGATAAGCTTTATACTAAACGTGTGATCGGTCATCACAAATTTAACTAAACCTAACCTAACCTAACCCTAGACTCATACGGGCCAAGCCCGGATCACAAAATTACCAAATAGCATAATTAAATACTCAAATAATTAATAAATTAGTAAATTGATAATATCGATACGGGCGACCCGTATCATCTCCCCCACGCTTGAAAACCACCTTGACCTCAAGGTGGATTTCCGAAAATCCTCTATATTCTTGCACGGGTCAAATTGTCGTTGAACATTCTCGATAGCCTTATTTTGGAGTCCAAATCCAGAGAATGTAGACTCAACCAAACTCTTTTGGTAACCCCAAGAATTGGGCCCAACTTTGTTAGAGGTGAGCTCAACTAAATACTTAGAACCAAAGAAAAATTGAAGCTCAAATGAAGAATTTAGCCCAGCTAAAGAATGGAGCCCAAAAGAAATAGGCCCAATTGGCGCATTAGATTAAATTTGGTTACCCACCCTAGGAGGTGAAGGTGGAGGCGGATATGTTGCTTGCGAATTCGGCGAAGGTTTGGTGAGGGCGTCTGCAGTCGGAATGGGGTTGCCAGAGTGCACTGGTGGTCCGGCCGAGTGCTGAAGGGAAGTTGACTCACCGAAGTAGGCAATTCTGGGCAGCGGGCATGGAGTCTCGAGGTTACTGGCGGTGTCGAAGTTGCAAAGGATGGGGATGGCGATTTGAGGTCGTCGAGGTGTTCAGAGGGGTTGGTCGGTGGTTGAATCGTCAGTTGGCTGTGTTGGGGGTTCGGATATGGGGGTCAATGGTTGCAAAGGCTGGGGCCGGTCACATGGAGGTCGGCGACGACTGAGGTTGTCGGGTTGAGCTTCGATTTGAGGCTAGCATTGGGTAATGGTCGATTGGAGGCTGGGTTTGTTGGGTTTGTTTGCCGGCATCCATGGCGGCTGAGTCACTTGCAGGGGCTGTGGCGCAACATCCTGGTTTTGTGAATCGGGCGTGAAGGAATCCGCGGCTATGGCTGCTAGGATCTGCTGGCTCTGGGAGGAGTGCTGGCTGGTATAGGTAGGAGTTGGCGTAGCTGGTGGTGTAGGCTGTTCTTGCTGTGGACCTTGTGGCGGCGGTGGCTGTGTTTGTTTTTCTTGCTCCTGAGATAGAAATCGTGCCAATAGGTCTCTGACTCTTGCAAACGATGCTTGTAGCGCGACGTTTTCCGCCATACGCGCGACTCAGTTGACATGGTTCTACTCCTCTCAACAATTCTCCATGTCACACCTTTTCTTGTATAGCTTGCTGATGTTGTCGATGTATTCATGACTGAAATAGTTAATCCCCATGATAGTGCTTGAGAACATGAGCGGCGCAGAGAATATTTGACTGCCGCTCTCAATGAAAGCACCAATTGATACATCTAAGCGTATCGATAAACTGAAATAGACTGATAAAGAAGATAAAGGGAGAGAGAGCAGGGAGAGACTAGGGTTAAGAGAAGTATATCTTTATTATTCACTGAATAATAGCGGGAGACGACAATGCTTAAATAGATAAACTGACAAACCCGAAACCTAACCTAGACTCCTACGTGCAAAGCCCCCATCACTAAATAACCAAATAACATAATTAGATACTCAAATAACTAATAAACTAATAATTTGATAATATCGATACAGGCGACCATCTTGACACGGGTTACGTATCTATTATTTAATTTTTATTAGTTTAGTAGTTATTTAATTGTTTATCTGGGCTTGGCCCGTAGGTCTAGGGTTAGGTTAGAGTTTGCTAGCTTTTCTATATAAAGGAATTTAATCTTAGTTCATCAAGCAATAAGATCCAATTCCTCTGAACCCCTATCTCTTTCCCCTTTTCGTCTATCTCTCTCTCAATTTCTTCACACCGTCTATCAATATCTTTGTACCTCGGTACTTTTGCGTATCAATTGGTGCATTCATTGAGAGAATGGCGGAAGTGGGTAATCTCACTCGCGCCGTTCTCCGACTCGAATACTTCGTTCTCATCGACTAGCTCCGCGAACACGTGGATAATCTGGAGAAGCGTATGGCAGAAGAACGAGCTGCACGTCTAGCAGAAGACGCCGCGCTGAAAGCATCATTCGCAAACCTTGGAGTGTTACTGCGACAATACAAGTGGCCGGAGCAACATCAGTCCGAACAGCCGCCGTCGCAAACCCAACTGCGTCGCCGCTAGATGAAGCATAGCAAGAGCGGCTGCAAAAACAAGTGCAACCGCCGTCATCGCAAGAGAAACATGTCGATCCCATAGAGCCGTTACAACCATCAAGAGAAAAGCACACAACGAAAGGTTTGGGCGCCGCTGCTCCACAACAGCCACAACAGCAGCTTGGCTACAATGGTGCTCCTCGGTCCTCTTTAAAAACCATCCACTTTGCACTCTCAAACAAAATTACTAACGCCTATCTTCCTAATGAAAAAGTTCCTGCAATCACTTTATCAAACAAACCAAGTGCAAGGCATGTCAGTTCCCTTTGAAGTGAACGAAAAGATCTTTGACAAGTTTTGGTGGTCGGCTAATGTGGAATGGGTGTTGAAAGAACAAACCCTAAGTAGCGTTTGGATGTTCGATCCGGGTACCAAGCTCGCGCGGCGTCAACTTGACCAGGGCAAGAATATTACATATTTTTCAACATCCACCTTAAGGGAAATGTGGTTTTCAAGCGTGAGAGAGTTGATACCGTTTACATATCTATTATAATTAGTATTTATTAGTTTAGTAGTTATTTAATTTTTTATTCGGGCTGGCCCCTAGGTCTAGGATTAGGGTAGGGTTCACTAGCTTATCTGTATAAATGGATGTAATATTAGTTCATCAAGCAATAAGATCCAATTCCTCTGAACCCTTATCTCTTTTTCCCTTTTCGTCTATCTGTCTCTCAATTTCTTCACCTCGTCTATCAATTTCTTCATATCTCGATACTTTCACGTATCAGACTTGCGGTCATTTGAGCTATCTAGCTCCAGTTATAATCTAAAAGCTAAAGTCTGAATTCGAACAAAAATATATTCTAAACTAGCAACTTTGGTCAACGATATTTAGAATTCTACAACTTCGATTGATGCTCCATTTTTTTCAATGTTCTATTTTTCTATAATCGACAATTTCCATGTTTTAAGGAAGATGATCCGAGCTCATATCCATGCTAAACCTTAAAATACAATTCTGGTGTTACTTGTGCATGAAAATTTGTCTGCAAGTGTTGAATTTTTTCTTATAAATTTTACTCTCTGATGACAAAGACATATTTTTCTGCAATGAGTACTATATAACTCTTTTAAAAGTTGTATTAATGCTACTATGAAATTCTTTAGTACGATATCTTCGTGGTAGTGTTAATACTAGCCACCCTTGGCTGGTGGTTCTTTAGTACAATATCTGTGATTACTTGAAAAGCTTTCAGATTCAGTAAAATTAAACAAAACAGTAAATATAAGAGCACCACCAAATCACTTATGAAATAAATTGAAAGATTTGTTGGATAAAAAAGAACACAAAAAATTGTGCTTTAAGATCGTGAGAAATTCGGTGTTCTATT
Source organism: Linanthus parryae (assembly GCA_023055425.1). NCBI lineage: Eukaryota > Viridiplantae > Streptophyta > Magnoliopsida > Ericales > Polemoniaceae > Linanthus > Linanthus parryae. The sequence goes on along the minus strand of JALGPY010000001.1, from coordinate 62,552,924 downwards.
TTAAACCCAAAATTGAGAAGTAACTGGAAAATAGAAAATGTAATCAAACAAAATGTAACTGAAAATGCTCTTGAATGACGATATATGTTATAAGACAGTGTCGTACATGGACGATCTCTTTAAAGTACTTTTTCCCCTGCTATTGGTGCTTCTTTATTGCTTGTACCACGGGCAAAATGTATCTCAGGATAAAAGGACCTATGTATTGTGGATGAAAGCACAATCCACAGTACATGAAGAACTCGAACTATGTTTGCAAGAATAAGAAGATAATTAATTAATGATGAGAATTATGGAGTGTATACTTATTTCTAGGGAGGAGGAACCTATAGGAATAGTTGCAATAGTTCAATTCAAACCGTAACGTTACAACTGTTAAATTCAAACAATAAGATTACAACTTTTGACAATGAATGGACCTAGTTGGTTTGGGCTCAAACCTAAAAGAATTTAGGCCCCAACAACCTAAATCCAACACCACGACCAAGTACGGTTTGAGATATTGTGGCCCCAAGCACATGATTTTTTAAACCATGACCAGGTCCTCCATAAACAAAATTGCTACACTCAAAGAACTTTCCCTTGGGATATATACTAAGCAACCTCTCAACTCAAGTCCAATATGGGACTCTTTGACATTCCTCAATTAAGAAACTTCAAAATTCAACGTCTCATTTTTTTATTCATCCATTGATGGTTTTGATGGTTGAGATTGTAAACTTATGTCGTACTTGTTTAGTTTACTAGTATGAGTTTGTTAGTGTGATCTCTCAAGTGAGCTCTCTCGAACTCGGGTTTAAAATCGGGTTAAAATCATATTTTATTGTTAGAGTTATTAGAATTATTAATAATTATATTAATTACAGTTTTAGTTTTCTTGTTTGTCAGGATTATTAAGGCATTGTCTTGATTCATATGATTGCTTGCTCACCAAATTAGGTTAAGTTCTTTTTTCACAAAGTTTATGTTACCTATATAAAGGCTCGTTGTACTCACTTATGATTAAGATGAATACTATTGTTACCCGGCTTCCTGAATTTCACTCTGCCAAATTTTAACATGGTATCAGAGCTATTACGATCATAGGGTTTTCTTCGTGTTTGTTTTGCCGCCATTCATATCCATTTCGCTACCTGCTTCAAAGAGTACTAAACTCTCGGAAAAGCTCGTATTCGGCCACCTTCTCATCCTCAAATACTTACACCTTCTATACCGGTCGACTAGAAATTCAATTCCGAGCCCGGCCCCAAATTTCAAGGCGAAACACTACCATAGCACTCCCACAGTCCGGTCAAACAAGCTGCACCTCTACTTCTAGGCACCACGTTCCGCTGCTACAAATGAGCGTGTGGCGCATCACTGCTTGATCTCGAAGCCGCAACTTCCACTCCGGCTTCTGTCTCAGCCGCCCACTCTAGCCGGCTTGTCCAGCTTGTGCGTTGTCCACTCCAGCCGTCCCAGTTCTCGTGACCTGCTTGCGGAGCCGTCTTTGTAACAGCCCAACGAGAAGCGACTGTCACTCTACTCGGGTCACCATCATAATTATGACCAATTTACTACTCTCCAAACTGGTTTTTGATTAGTTAAACCGGTTCCTAAGGTTATTCGATCCTCTAAACTTGATTTTGTGCTCTGTTTTAACGGGTTTTACATGTAAATTATTGTTACTTCATTATTTAAGGTGTTTTCTAGCCCTGATTTGCTATTTGTTGCTCTCTGGTGGATAGAATGGAGGTTGCTCAGCCTTTTTTGACCGTTCTTGACGGGTCGAAATATATTTTATCTTCGCAAGAGTTCTCTAATTTCTTGCGCACCAAAAAGTTTTGGCGTATGGTTAAGGGTGATGTCCCTAGGCAAACTAATTCAGCTCCTCCCACAACCCCTCCAGCAACGCTTCTTACTAGAGGCTCTAGTACCAATATTGTCGTGGAAGGTACCACAAAACTCGAAGCTTAAGAGGATTGTGATTCTACTAATGCTATGATCATCACATGGATTCACAAAACATTTGTGCCTGCGGTTAGGGACCAATTGGGACATTTTGAGATTGTTAAGGAAGTATGGGATTTTTTGGCTTCCAGGTACACTACATCAGGTCTTTCCAATAAATATCTAATTCTTCTAGATATTAATAATATGCGTCAGGAACACAGGTGAGTCCATTCATGGGACTAATTGGCTCAATCAGGTTCCCAATTTCAGTGTAATAATGATATCTCTTTGTAGATGAGTTATCGTGATGAACTCCGTCCCTTTCAGTGTCTTATGGCGCTTAATGATGTATATGAATCTGTTCGCACCTCTCTCCTTATCGACATCCTTTACCTACTCTTGAGAGTGCGGTTGTTGAACTCCTATACGAGGAAGGACATGCAATCACTGCTTTCCCTAAGCCTTGTTGTTGCAACTGCAAGCAAAGTGTTCACTTCAACACCGAGTGCCGTATACCTCCAGCTCCATAAGGGTATTGTCCGTGGATGTTCAACCAGAATCATAATTCAAAAGGGAACGAATGGCTCACCAGAAAGGATGATCATTTCGATCCTTCTCATGCTGCATTGACCAATAGCAATCGCACTACGCATCTCAAATATGTACTACCTATTTCTGATTCTGGTGGCTCTCAACCTGCTCTCACTACTGCTTCAACCTCTACCAACAACGAATCCATTTGGCATAGACCCAATGTGACCCAAAAACAGTCCTGCTGCGACCTAGATATGTCATTGATATGTCACATAACGACGCGATATGTCGATAAACTATTCTGATTTGGGACCTACTAAACCTTCTACGCGCCTGCTACCTTTGCTGCTAGTTGTATCTATACCAGCCTGTCGACAAACCTGCTACTTATTTGCTCATACCGGAGCCTTGTACTATTGGTGTTACTTCGTTGCTCTTTCACGAGCCGACTACTGCTGACTTCTCATTGCTTACTCATGATCCACTACTTCTTCTAAAGCCGCATTCTAATTGCCCCTTTTCTCGCCGAAATTGGGCCTGATTGGTTGCTTGTCCCCTGCCTATTCCTCGTTTTGGAATAGTCCCTTGAAGTAGAAGATACTCAAAGGAGCGCGAAGAAGTGAAGCCCGGGGAGGTGTTCATACGAAGACAAAATTTCTTCGCACAATGACATCCCATACTTAGCAAAATTTCGCCAAGTCTGAATGTCTTCCTATTTTAGGTCTCTATCTCAAAAATAGGAAGGTCTTCGTACGAAGACTGATTGTCTTCGCACGAAGACTTTGGGTCTTCGTACGAAGACATCTGGGAACAACATAATAAGGATGGAATTGTTTCCGTAATTTTCCGGGGAGGTTTTGAGGGGCATAAAAGGATCCTTTGGGGTCCTATGAACGTATGTAACTCATTGTGATCGTTCCTCTTCATTGAAAAAAGGTATTTTTCCCCGTGGACGTAGTTAGCATACTTTGTGCTAGAGAACCACGTAAATATTGTGTGATTGCATCTTTCTTTATCGTTCGTGAGGCGTGAGTGATCATGAGAGGTATGAAAAACTAGTATTAGAGCTTAGGTCAAAAGCACTCCACCAAGAACGATGTTTGGGTCGATGTCGAAGATTGACAGGTTTACCGGAGGGAACAACTTCAGTATGTCGAAGATAAAGATGGAGGCCTTGCTTAAATCGCAGGGTTTGTGGGCACCCTTGACCGCGAAAAAGGAAGGAACGGATGTTACTAAGCCGGAGTTCAAGGTATTGGAGGAGAACACACATTCAACGATTATATTGTGCTTATCGGATGACGTGATCATCGAGATCGCAAATCAGAAGGATGAGGATGCCGCACTTTTGTTATTGATTTTGTTACCTCCACCATACGAGAAATTTGTTCAGTCGATCATTGTGAACAAGGACGACTTATGTTTGTCGAAAATCCCAAGTATAGGATATCGTCTCAAGTAATAATATCCGGTAAGTCCGAAGTCGAATCCACAAGGAGAGGAGAGTTTAGACAAAGACTTACTACAGTAGTAATAGAAAGTTACTAAACGACTAATTAAAACGACTAAAGTAAATTCTCATAGGCTTTAAATCTAGCCAAGCTATCAAATCCACCACAAAAGTAATGGAGCAAGTTGAGGATTCAAGCAAGAAGAAAAGGAAACGACTAATAATACTACTAGTACTACGACTCAAGAGAGTTTTGTCGATAGAAAAGTGGAGTTGGGTCAATTGATTATGCTGGAGAACTTGCAAGTGAATATCAACACCAATGATATGTATCAAGTGAAGAAACATGGATTCTAAAGTAAAGATGAATGTCTAGCTCATGAATTCAAGAGCGAAACTCAAAATCGAGTTATGTCAAGCATCAAGGATATGCACTCCTCCAAGTGAGTCCACATACAAGATCAAGCCACAATCCGACTTTGTCTTTCGACACACGAATTCAATGAACTTGATATCCAAACTTGTAAACACTTGAAGACCAATTGAATTCATCACAAACAAGCCATTTATCTTCATCAATCAACCCCACAATTAAACTAGCTAGACATTAGAATGAAATCAAGAGAGGTTAAGAGAATTAATATTTCCATTACAAACACTTTGATTCATACACCAGATATCACCGATTCAACCTCCAAACTTGATTCAAACGACAAACTCAAGAGCAAAATAGCCACAAACACAACTAAGCTACAAACTAATGAAGCAATTGAAAAGAAAGCTGCTACTGTAACCTGCTACTGCTGTTGCTACAGCAAGAATGCACTGAAACAGAGAAGCAGCAGCATCTGTGAAGATGCGTTGTTTGGTGCTCCATTTTTCCCATTTTCGTCTCATTTTCTATTTTTTCTATATGTATTAGAACTTTTTCTTCAATTAAAAATCCAAAAATGACTTCGCCCGTCGGAGAACACATTTATATGATTTGTTGGAACAAAAAAGGACCTCCTCAGAAGGTAATTTTAATGTGGCCGATTTCCCCAATGAAGTAATCCTTTACATTTTTGAGTCTACACTATGAATCTCATGGAGAGTTAGATCCTGGCTCACAGACCCGAACAGAGCATCACAGTTCACAAAAATGGCACAAAATTGATGAAAATCGACATCCTCTATCCCCCTCTTCCTCTTTCTCTTGTTCTTGGTTCGAATTATGCTCAAGAGAGAGCTCAGGAGCTCAAGAACAAGATCTGAAATGAGTGAGATAGGAGGGAGAGAGAGAGGAGCTAAGTAACCCATCTGAAATATGGATCGAAGGTGTGAGAGAGAGCCTTCAATTCTTCGATTCAGCTATATATAGACTCTTCTTCTAGGTGCCTTGGCCTCCAAGAACTCATCTAAACTGTCGAATTGAACTCAGAAGCTTTCAATCGTCGTTTTGTATCCACCTCTAAAGAACCCTAGGTATTGGGGGGTTTTATCTTCTCTTTGTTTTTTGCCAAATTGAGGGGTTCACTTCAGAGGTCTTGGGCTGGGGAGCGTTTTGGGACCAGTGGTGTGCAATTTGGTGAGGAGATGAGGTCGGGTTGAGCTTCGAAGAAGCTTCGGTGAAGCTTTCATGGTGTCTGCTGGGTCTAGCGTCGCAGAGAAGAAGGAGACGCGCAGTTGGGTGTGAGCTGGTTTGAAGAAATTGCAATTTTGACCCCCTAAGTCTTCCGGGGGCTTTAAAATGCCCCACCCCCCGCGCTCAAAATAATAGCCTAGAGTCCCTCATATGTTAATAATCCGTCACTGCATCCCTTGTAAAGTTTAGAAAACTCCAATTTAGCTCCCCGTTTCGTTAAATTCTTCTTCACTTGCCCCTTGACATCAACTTTTTGAAGGGAGGCGAATCCCTGGACCAGTTCGATTGCATGTCTGCTATACCGATTAAAACTTGTTTCAACATGAACGCTATAAACCCTACTAGGCGGAATTAGGGTTCATACCTGCGTCCAAGCTATCTGATGTAGGTCTGAACACTCCGGATCTTCTCCCGTATTCCTGAAGTTCCTCCTGGATGCAAGTGTGGGCTTGCTGCTTCCAGAATCCTTCTTGGCCTCCAGAGGAATTGCTCTCACTCTCGAAACCCTAGATTTCGGTGTGTATCTTAAGCATACGAATTCTGAAGACTAAGGACACTTATATAGGCTACGGGAGGGACCTGGAGGAGAAAATACGAATCAGACTCCTAACTTTATTAGGACTTCTGGTTCCACCCGAACCTAGTCCGAATAAAGCTAATAACAGTTAGTACCACTAAATAACTGATATTGCACTCCTGTCCATATTCTCAAAAAATAATATTTCGAGCTCCTGTTACTAAATACTTATTATCTCCCCATGTTAAGATTACCGATATCCGTCGATTAAATTAATTACTGACTAATTCATTTAATCGACATCTTCCCAATTCCTTGATCCTTACCACTTAACTTATTTGATATGTCCAGATTACCAAGTAATCTACCTGCAGGGTTTGACATAATCAAAACTTTTAAGCTTCATCAAGGGGATATCATCAATCCCATAACCGGGACATGGATTCCTTCGATATATCAATTTACACCATAGACTCAATAGTATCACCCAACTCATCGGACTATAAAATAAACCACCCTTTGTTCCTTTCGGGTATCCTACAAAGACACATACTTCTGTCCTTGATTCCAACTTACTTGCGTTCCCCTTCAACACATGTGCTGGACTACCCCAAATCCGAACATGCCGTAGACTAGGCTTGCGACCAGTCCAAAGTTCTGTGGGTGTAGTTGGTACTGACTTAGACGGAACCAAGTTCAGAATATATGCAGCTGTCTCTAAAGCATGCCCCCAAAAAAAAATTGGTAAATCAGAATAACTCATCATGGATCTTACCATTTCTTAAAGAGTCCTATTCCTTCGCTCTGCCACACCATTCTGTTGTGGCGTACCTGGAGCAGACAACTGGGATTGAATCCCTTGTTCCTCCAAGTAATCCCTGAATTGTCCCAAGAGGTAGTCGCCACCTCGATCAGATCGAAATGACTTGATATATTTTCCTAGACGCTTCTCTGATTCTGCCTTAAAAATTTTAAATTTTTCAAAGGCCTCAGACTTATGCCGCATCAAATAAATATATCCATATCTTGAGTAATCATCAATAAAAATAATGAAATACTCAAAACCTCCCCTTGCTTGGACACTCATTTGTCCACAAACATCTGAATGGATAAGCTCCAACAGTTCTTTCGCCCTATTACCTTTTGCCAAAAATGGCCTCTTGGTCATCTTACCTTCTAAACATGACTCACATGCTGGTAGTGCCTCCACTTTTAATGAACCTAATGGTCCATTCTGAACCAGCCTTTGTATTCTGTTTATATTGATATGACCAAGTCGTAAATGCCAAAGATATGTTTGGTTTATCTCGCAAGGTTCCTTTATATTTTTAGGTAAGCTATCCGAGTTATTCAGTTCATATATCTTCGCTATGGGAGTCTCAGGATTTATAATGTAAAGACCATCCACCAATGTACCAGAACAAATAAAACGTTTATTTTTCTTAATAACCACAGAGTCATTAAAATAAACTGAATATTCATTCTTAACCAACTTAGAAACTGGAATCAAATTTCTTCTAATGGAAGGTACATAAAGTCAATCTTTCAAAACTAAAATCCTATCATTCCCAGAATGTGAGAAACAAATTCCTATTGCAACTGCAGCTACTTTATTCGTGTTGCCCAAGTGTAGATAAATCTCGCCATCACTAAGCTGTCTGGTTTCCTGGAACCCCTGCAATGAATTGCAGACATGGTCAGTGGCTCCCGAATCTACACACCAGGTTCTAGTAGATCGAACCGCTAAACATGATTCAACTATTAGTGAAAGATATATACCTGAGTTGTTCTGGATGGACGAGTCAGGAACTTTGGACGTTGCTTCTTCCAATGCCCTCTCTGGTTACAAAGGAAACACTTGCCATTCGGCTTTCCCAATGTCCCCTGAGGAGCAAGTGCTGGCTGTGGCCCACGAGCTATTCCTTGAGGTGCTGGAGCAACCTTCGGAACTACTGCTTGTGCAACTTTCTTCTTCTTCTTAGCCCTAGGGTTAGAAGCAGAAGACTTTTCAGCCACCATTACATTAATTGGTTTCTGAAGGAGTCCCTCAGCTGCTTGAAGCTCCTTTAACAATTCGGCTAAAGAATAAGTCTTTTTGTTCATATTATAATTTAGCCGAAAACTGTTAAATGAATCAGACAGCGTCATGAGCACTATATCGACCTGAGTTTCCTCATCGATTACAGCTCCAAGGATCTCTAGTTAACCTAGAAGACTTATCATCTTCAGAACATGATCCCTTACAGAGGACCCTTCAACCATTTTTGTGTTCATGAGGTTTTTCATAGCAACCTGCCTGGCAGCACGATCCTGATCCCCAAACATCTCTTTGAGGTTCTCCATGATCTCAAGGGCAGAGCCCATGTTCTCATGCTGATGCTGCAACACATTAGACATGGAGCCTAATATGTAGCATTTAGCCATCTGATCAGCTTTCTGCCACCTCTTATAAGGCTTGGCTTCTTCCTCAGAAGCCCCTTCTAGAGGTTCTGCAGGACATTCCTCAAGAAGCACAAATTTGTAATCTTCAGCAGTTAGCAAAATATTCAAATTCCTCTTCCAATCAATATAGTTTGATCCATTGAGTTTGTTTTGATTCAAGAGAATAGATAGTGGGTTGAATGAGTTCGACATTTTTGAACCTGAGAATCATGTAAATAAAACATATAAGGGAAATGTAAACCACCAATAGTCTAACACACATAAAAATAGTATGCCACGATGGGTGGACGTCTACCATTCATTCTATAGTTAGACATGGTACCTTTGGTCCTGCAAGCCATAGCAGTGACTCCGATGGGGAGGATACTATAACTTACATCTAAGTGTATACCATCATTTTACTTCTAAACCCCTTACCCCATTACATGCCTCTCAGATGGAGAGATGACACATAAATAGTAATTGTTAGAAGTATCCTCATAGGAATTTATACCAGTGATACTGTAGTGGTTATGTTCGATACGAAGGTTAACTCCAAGGCTAACACACACAACCAACTACATCACTTATAAATCAATGATGGAGACCGCGCGATCTAGCAGCACTAGACTCCCTCTCCCACTTAGTTGTTTGAACAATTTAATACAAATTAAATTATTTATCCATGTCGTCCATGATTAACATGCAAGCATCCACAATAATCATACACATAGATACAATCAAACACATAATAAGCATTCAACCACACAAAGCCCTGCTATTATGGTCCAAGCTTCATTATCCGCGCTATCATGCTTCAGTCCCAGCTTTTCCGATGAGTTTCCCGCCGATCCAACTCGGCGCTGAGTTGGCTGGGGGTTTTCAGGGGGCAGCGCGCCCCTGATAGGGTTCGGGGTTGGTGTTTCTGGGGTGCGATTTTTGTACATCGTTTTTAACCGGTGTGCCCTTTTTCTGAAAATCGCCATGCCATCTTCGCCCTTCTGTCTTCACTATAATTACAGTAACCCTAGCCTCCATGGATTCTGCAAATCAGTCTATAACAGAGTACCAGAGACTGCTATAGACTTTCAATGCCTCCAAGGAGTTCACATGTTCTTCTAAAACCGGAATAAGAGAACCTAGGGTTTACTATTACAGATTACAGATTTCATCCACGAAAAACAGCGTGGGAATCAAAACCAAATCAAACCACATACATCAAACAGTATGACCATAATAGCAGGACACGATTCGATCTGCAAAACAGAGTTAGACATCGCAATCTTCCTACTCTAACATGCATAGCCGGTTCGATTATTGGACAACATGGATGTATAGCAGATATGCAGAGTCGAACCAGGCTCTGATACCAATTGAAGGGAGGCGATTCCCTGGACCAGTTCGATTGCATGTCTGCTATACCGATTAAAACTTGTTTTAACATGAACGCTATAAACCCTACTAGGCGGAATTAGGGTTCATACCTGCGTCCAAGCTATCTGATGTAGGTCTGAACACTCCGGATCATCTCCCGTATTCCTGAAGTTCCTCCTGGATGCCAGTGTGGGTTTGCTGCTTCCAGAATCCCTTGGCCTCCAGACGAATTGCTCTCACTCTCGAAACCCTAGATTTCGGTGTGTATCTTAAGCATACAAATTCTGAAGACTAAGGACACTTATATAGGCTACGGGAGGGACCTGGATCAGAAAATACGAATCAGGCTCCTAACTTTATTAGGACTTCTGGTTCCACCCGAACCTAGTCCGAATAAAGCTAATAACAGTTAGTACCACTAAATAACTGATATTGCACTCCTGTCCATATTCTCAAAAAAATTATATTTCGAGCTCCTGTTATTAAATACTTATTATCTCCCCATGTTAAGATTACAGATATCCGTCGATTAAATTAATTACTGAGTAATTCATTTAATCGACCTCTTCCCAATTCCTTGATCCTTACCACTTAACTTATTTGATATGTCCAGATTACCAAGTAATCTACCTGCAGGGTTTGACATAATCAAAACTTATAAGCTTCATCAAGGGGATATCATCAATCCCATAACCGGGACATGGATTCCTTCGATATATCAATTTACACCATAGACTCAATAGTATCACCCAACTCATCGAGGTTATTGACTCCATAGGAATCTCACTCACTTGACTTGTCAAAGCAATAACTACTAAATACATGTGCACATTGACTATCTAAGGATTAAGAGAATAAGTAATCATAATAACCATGAGACATAGTTTGTCCTGTTATGTCAGTACAAAGACAATGATCTCAAATTGGTCCTGTTCAATATACACAAAGTATACTAGCACATTGAGTTGAAACTATAGTATGAACTATACTGTTTCCCGTAGCCAAGATAGACCTACTAAAACAATGTGCTACAATCTTTCCGATGGTTTGTCTAATTCCATCTAGATTGTGAACTCACAACTTTCATTCCACAAGAACCGAAGATAAGATCTTCTGTGTGTAAGCTATACTCTACACACCAGATCTTCTACTATGCAGAACAATAGACAACTATGCACAATAACAATATAATGCAAAAACATTGCCCAAAACCATTCTCATAAATATCAAATTCATATAATCCAATACAAAAAGCATGGCTTTTAGTATTCAATCCAACACTTTTAACTTGCACATTAGTCATTTGACTTGAATTATCTTTAACATTTTCACTTTTTCTTCTTCCAAAGAAGCCCATCTAACTCCTTCTTCACGACTCTTAGCCCTTCAAATCGTCTCAATTCATTGTTCAAGCTCCCTTAGCTAGCCTCTTGCGTTCGAAATCACGATTTCACCTACAAAATGAGATAAAAACAACCAAAACTACAGAGACAAGCATATTTCTAGAATTAGGGATATAATGAAGAAATGTGCAATTTACAATCCTTAACAACTTATCTATAGAGGAGTTCAGATCGCCGCTCCATTCTAGGTAACTGCGCCATAAGGGTGCAGGTCCGGATTGATGGCAACGGCGAGAAGAAAGAAGGATAAAAAGAAAAAGAAGAAGCAACTCTCGGGTTCTACGTTACCCAAGGATGTCTGTTCCTACTGCGAGGAGAAAGGGCACTGGAAGAGAGATTATCCTAAATGAGAACAACATGGACAGAATGGCTCTGCAGCCGTGGTAGAGAAGGGTAATTCATCTGAGGATGATTATGTTCTACTGATGGATGATGTCACGCATTCACCCGATGCGTGGTTTCTTGCCTCAGGATCTTCTTATCACATCTGTTCTAAAAGGGAGCTGTTTTCAAGCTACAACCGCGCAGATGCACGATTCGTTCATATGAAAAACATATCTGTTTGCAAGGTCATAGGAAAAGGCTCAGTTAGGTTCAAGACTGTGGATGGGAAGACATGCATATTGAAGGAGGTGAGAAACGTACCACTTTTTACAAAGAATATGATTTCTTTGAGTCGACTCGACAGCAAGGATTTCACTTTCAAGGGTGAAGGTGGAGGATTATGCGTCTACAAGGAATCGAATGTGATACTGAAGGGGGTCAAGGATGGGACTTTGTATGTGCTACAATGTTCAGCTATCACATGGTCTTTCGGAGTTGCCTCAACCGAGGTTAAGGAAGTTGATCTAACTAAGCTGTGACATATGAGACTCGGTCATATGAGTGAACGTGGAATGCAGTAACTTCGCAAGAAGGGGTATCTCATCGGGCATGTGACCAAGAGCCTAGGGTTTTTTTGAGAACTGCGTGTATGGGAAGCTACAGCGTAGCAGGTCCCTAAGGCGGTTCACATAACGAAAGGTACTCTTGATTATATCCATTCGGATTGCTGGGGTCCATCTCGAGTCCAGGAGATTGGCGGGTACAGGTATTTTCTGTGCATCATAAACGACTACTCAAGGATGACTTGGATATTCGTGATGAAGCATGAGAGTGAAGGCTTCGCAAGATTTAAGGAGTGGAAGACGCTGGTAGAGAACAGGTGGGAAAGAAGGTGAAGAGGTTGCGCACGGACAACGACTTAGAGTTCTGTTCATCGGAATTTGATGGACTCTGCAGGGATCAGGGAATAGCACGCCATCGCACCGTTCGACAGACACCGCAGCAGAACGGTGTAGCCGAGAGAATGAATCAGACACTTTTAGCGAAAGAAAGGTGCATGGGTTCGAATGCAGATCTTTCTAGAGGATTTTGGGGAGAGCCAGTTTCCATGACATGCTATCTCATAAATTGGAGCCCGCACACAGGTATAGGATGCAAGATTCCTATGGAGGTCTTGTCCAGTAGAGAAGTGGATTACTCTTATTTGAGAGTTTTTGGTAGAGTTGCCTAATATCACATTGATGATGGCAAACTAGAACCAAGAGCTAAAAGGAAGTATTCATGGGTTTTGCAACAGGTGTGAAGGGTTACAAGATATGGGCAGACAACAAGATTATACTTAGCAGAAGTGTAGTCTTTGATGAGACTCATATGTTAAAGAACTTCGTGGAGGTGGAGCATGGAGATGCAGAGAAGAAGGTTTAGGGAGAGTCGGATCCTATTGATCCTAAGCATTCAGAATCCCTACACCGCCGCCGGAAGCAGAAGAGGAAGAAGCTGAAGAGTCTAATAGTGAGGATGCATCTACACCAGAGGAACCGGATCATCAAAGTATTGCTGAAGGAAGATGAAGGAGAGTCATACAATCTCCGTCGAGATACATGGCTGATGGTATGGTGGGATATGCATTACATATAGCGGAAGAGGTAGCGGATGAGCCATCCTCCTACAATGTGAGAAGAGACGGAGTCTCTTAGCAAGAAATCGACTTGGGAGCTTGTTAAATTTCCTGCGAGAAGGAAGATAGTCAATTGCAAGTGGGTTTCAGAAGAAAGGAAGGAACTGCATCTGGAGAGGGCGTCAAGTATATAGCAAGGCTAGTTGCAAGAGGGTTCAGTCAGACAGAGGGAGTTGAATACAACGAGATTTTCTCACCGGTAGGTAGACATACTTCTATCCTGGTGTTACTTGCTTTAGTATCACACCACGACCTAGAGATCGAGCAATTAGATGTCAAAACAGCTTTCCTACATGTAGAGTTGGATGAGAAGATATACATGAGCCAACCGGAAGGGTTCGAAGTTCCCGGAAAAGGGAACCACATGTCCAAGCTGAAGAGATCTCTCTATGAACTTAAGCAGTCACCAAGGAAATGGTACAAGGGGTTTGACAGCTTCATGATGAAGATTGGTTACCACAAGTGCGAGTATGATTGATGCGTGTATCACAAAGACTTATGAAGTGGATCACGTATTTACCTAGTTCTATATGTGGATGATATTTTGATCGCAACTCAGAATATCAAGTACATAGAGAACTGAAGAGGCCCATTAGCCCAAAATTCGAGATGAAGGATCCAGGAGCTGCTCGGAAGATTTTGGGAGTTGAGATATATAGAAACAGGAAGAAGAAGATTTTCTTGTTACAGCGGGGATACATTAAGAAGATCTTGGCAAGATTCGGGATGTTATTGTAGGATTTTGATTCATGGATGCGCATCGGAAACAATAATTAACCATGCAAAACCCTCCAAGGATCACAAGTCAAGAGACATAACGATGGTAAAGGAAGAAATCAATAACACACCTTAGGGTTCTCCTTTGATGACTTCAAACGCGAATTATGTCACGTTCTCTATGGTTGACCCACGCCTAGAGTTGATTCCTAGATCTCCCACTCCTTGGTGCTAGCCCGGAAAGAGGAAGAGGAAGAAGAATCACGCAAAACGAGACAAACCAAAGGAGGTTTTGGCCTCCTTTGGGGCCGGCGGGGATGGGGCGGCGAGCAAGGGGGGCGGCGGCTCCTCTAGCATGTTGCTCTCTCTCCTTTTGTTCTCTCCCACTCTTGTTATGTTCAATTATGAGCATAAGATGTGGGAAGGAAGGAAGGAAGGTCCTTTATATAGTCCAACAACTCCTTGTCAACTACCTAAAGGACTTATTCTAGTCCTATTAGAATTCAATTTAGTCCCTTCCTTGCAAATTAGTCCCTACTAAGTTTGCAAGGTTTTGCCAAGTGATCCTTATCATTAATTAATCAAATTAATTAATTCCCATATCTAGTTCAACTCTATTTAGCGTGTGACCCCATAGGTTCTATCTAGTTGGTAGCAACTATTTGCTAATATGGAGCGGTTTCTAGCAAAACATCCAGTCTAGCCAACTAATGGAATAGTCATCTTGACAACCTTTGTACAAGTAACTGTCTCATCCCTTTGTCTCTATATCCGGATTGGACACGCGACATACAAGTCACACTCGTATATCCAATCCATAGTTTCTCGATCCATGGGAATAGCCTTATTCGTGCAAATAACATCAATATCCCATATTGATTTATTTGAGTCTGGCCAGACATTCTATAAGCACTATCCCTCGAGTGGCCTAGGATATTTGTTCCCGTTATGTAGGAGGGACAAATTCTATCTACGTCCACTACGATCTCCAAGCTTGCTTCTTATTGTATCCAGTACACGCCTTTATAACTACCCAGTTACGGTGTAGCGTTTAACGCTACCAAAATCACCATAATCCACAACTAGAATATCTAGTGACTTCAAGTCTAAGGATGACAATACCATTGCACCGGGAGAAGCGCTTGTGACTCAGCATAACGTGTATGTAGCCTTCTCGGAGATGGGTCAATCCAGTTCAACATTACCCCTAATGCACACCTATGTGTTGGATCGTGATATCTCCATATCAATCCAACCCCATACTAGTCTATAAATGATTGTTCCATTTAATCATTATACTGGACTTGGGATATTTAAGATAAACAACACAATTGTAAATCTAAGGACTTCATTATATTAAATATCCAATAAATAATAAATGAATTTCTAGACACAAATAAATTCAAACTAAACTAGATTGCCTCTAGGGCATCTTTTCCAACAGTTATCAGCTAAAGCTATAGATACTCCTATGGAAACTAACAACAAGCTAGGAATGTACACCGTTCAGACCGAAGAGGAGAAGGAGTACATGTCCAAGGTTCCATATGCTAGCGCAGTTACAAACTTCATGTATGCTATGCTCTGTACTCGAACGGACAAATCGTTTGATGTTAGTGTGGTTGGTCGTTTTATGGCTCATCCGGGTAGGGACCATTTGCAGGAGGTGAAACAGATATTCATGTACCTTAAGGGTACGTCAGACATTGGCCTATGCTATGGGTCAAGTGAAAACATCTTGGTAGATGGTTTCTCGGATTCGGACTATGCAGGGGATGTTGATAGTAGAAGATCAATAATGGGCTATGTATTTGCTCTGAGAGCATCTGTTGTGAGTTGGAAGGCGACGCTACAGCCGACGTTGACTTTGTCCACCACGGAGGCAGAGTATATGGCTCTAGCAGAAGCAGCAAAGTATACAATCTGGCTTAAGGGAATGGTAAATGATCCAGGCTACATCAAGATCTGGCGATTGTCTACTGAGATATCTTAAGTGCAAGGACCAGGTTCATCATGAAAGGAACAAGCATATTGATGTCAGGTATCATTTTCTGAGACGTGAAAGCAGGATCAACGTGATGAAGGTGGGGATTGCTGACAACCCCACATATTTTTTCACCAAGCCGGTTCCAAGGAGCAAGTTCCAGCATTATGAGCTAGTGAGCCCTTAGGGGCATGTCAGAACCTGTGAGGTCCAGTGAGTCTCCGTGATGGGAGACATCTGGAGGGGAGAAGACAAGCTTTGTTTAGAAGTATGAGGAAGCTTTGTTGTAGACGAGAGACTTGAAGTCAAGGTGGAGATTTGTTGGAATAGTGACTTCAAGTAGAAGATACTCAAAGGAGCGCGAAGAAGTGAAGCCCGGGGAGGCCTTCGTACGAAGACATAGTGTCTTCGCACGAAGACATCCCATACTTAGCCAAATTTTTCAAAGTCTTATTGTCTTCCTATTTTAGGTCTCTGTCTCATAATAGGAAGGTCTTCGTACGAAGACTGATTGTCTTCGCACGAAGACTTTGGGTCTTCGTACGAAGACATCCGGGAACATGATAATAAGGATGTAATTGTTTCCAAAATTTTCCGGGGTGGGTTTTGGGGGCTATAAAAGGATCTTTTGGGGTCGTATGAACGTATGTAACTCATTGTGATCGTTCCTCTTCATTGAATAAAGGTCTTTCTTCCCCGTGAACGTAGTTAGCATACGTTGTGCTAGCGAACCACGTAAATCTTGTGTGATGGCATATTTCTTTATCGTTCGTGAGGCGTGAGTGATCGTGAGAGTTATAACAGCTCGTCTGCCTCATTGATCCTCGTTGAGCCTGCTATGCTGAACTTCTCTTTCAAACTTTATTGGCACATTGAGTTTGAACAGGGGGAGAGGAGGGTCTTTAGAGTTATTAGAATTATTATTAATTATATTAATTATGTTTTTATTTTGTTTCTAGTATGTTAAGATAATTAAGGTATTGCTCACCAAGCTAGGTTAGGTTTTTTTTTTTTTCCACTAAGTTTGAGTTGCTTATATAAATGCTCGTTGTACTCTCTTATTACTAACTTGTATAATACTGTTATTCCTCTTCTTAAGCTTATCTCTGCTATATCCTAACATTTCCAACACTAATAGTATAGGGAGTACATACGCAAGGCGAACAAGGATAGATGCCAAGACACTTCGGATGAAAAATAAATTCCCACCTGCAGATAATAAGTTGGCCTTTTAGCCTGTGATAAGTATCTCGATTCGGTCTAACAAGTGTTGATGTTCAGCTATCGAAGGGAAAGTCTAAGAAATCAGGGCCCATAGGTAATAAATGGGGAACGATCAAAGCTGAAAAACGAACCATGTGACAATCAGGTTCTGAACATCTCTGTCATTGAATTCCGTACTGAGAACTTAGTCTTAGTAGTACTGAAGTGTCCTAGGTGTTAGGAGTCCGATACGTGAGAGACAAGAGAAAGTAAGAGAAAAAAAGGAAGATCAAGAACACAAGAATTTACGTGGTTCACTAGTTTTCTGACTATCAACATCCACGGCCAAACCAAACCAATGTATTGATGAGAAGCCAAACCAATTACAAGCACACCCCAAGTCATGACCCTAGCATCTACTTATATACTAGTACAAGACTTGGGGCCAAAGTAATGACCAAGACAATCCGAGACTAATTAGGAGTGAATCCTAAACAAATAATGAGACTACCAATCGAAGCTAACAAGACGTCGAAAGTATGTTTCATAATACAATTGGGAAACATTATGCCAATAAGCTTTGACCAAAAAGAAACACTCCTACCTCTAAAACAAAGTCACTACAAGCACAACTTTGTAACCACGGGACATGAATCCGAATAGTGCACATGCAGTCAAGCACACAGCCACTTTGTAGCAGACTTAGACCAAAAGACAAAAAACAATACCCTACTGCTACACAAATACATATAACCAACACTAAGTACAAATGCACACACATGCACGTGCATTGTCCACTAATTTTGGTAACTAACCTACTGCCCAATTTTTTCTCTATGACTTGCTCCTCTCCAAAGCTATTATTTGAATCAAAATACCCAACAAAAATCCCCCTTGATTCAAACCCCATAACTACCGAACCAAATCTTCTCATCAATTCAATAAAATCCAATCCGAGTGTATTCTCAGTTTGCAGAATTGAACAAACTCTCAATGCGTCCCAACAAACGCCTCTCTAATGAACCATGACTAATGACACCCAAACGTAAATCCAATGACACTTAGTGACAAAAGTACCTATCGAACAATGTCATGCCAATTTGCGCCGCCACCCGCACCAATGCGCAAAACCAATAACCGATGTGCCCCAATCCAAGATCCAATCGCGCCACCAACCAATGTGTGCTAAATAACACACCACCATTCCGCGTGCCCCATAACACGCATCCATGCTCCATCCCGGAGCCTGAACCGCCCTCAAGGGGCCTAGAGAGCATCATCGTTATCAGGTGTTGTCCCTTTTCTTGCCCCTGAAGCGATAGCTACAGACGTCCGATTCTTGGGACACTCCCTCTTCCAGTGACCTCTTTGCCTGCAAAAAGCACATACGTCTGAAGGTAAGTCGGATCCACATCACCTATATACCTTACCTTTTCCTCCCCTAACAATCAACGCTCCAGTAGCATGATCGTCCTTCCCAGCCGCCTTGTGCCTTAAGTCCCTCGTATGAAGGGCCGACCTAACTTCCTCTAGGGTTATTGTTTCTTTCCCAATAACGAACGATTGAACAAAACGATCAAAAGATGGTGGAAAGGAAACCAATAAAATCAATGCCGCGTCAACATCACTCACAATCTCATCACTATTGCGCAGTTCAAGCAATATAGTGTTAAGATTGTTTAGGTGATCACCAATACGCGTACCTTCAACCATCAGAAGACTGAATAGCCGCTACTTCAACATCAATTTGTTGGCCACATATTTCTTTGCATAGAGATCCTCCAACTTCTCCCATAACTAAGTTGTGGTATCATGATCTGCAACCCCTGTGATCACATCGTTCGCAAGGCACAATATGATCGTCGCGTGAGTCTTCTCCTCCATCTTCACAAATGCCGAAGTGCTTGTATCCGTGTCCTCCTTGATAGCCAATGGCAACCATGTATCTTGCTGCTTTAGGAGAGTACGCATCTTGATTTTCCAGAGACTAAAACTATTCTTCGCATCGAACCGATCAATCTTGATCATCGAACTCGCCATTGCTTCTCTAGAGACTCAACAAACTGGCTCTGATACCACTTGTTAGGATTCCAATACGTGAAAGACATGAGAAAGCGAAAAAAAACGAAGATCAAGAACACAAGAATTTACGTGGTTCACTAGTTTTCTGACTAGCTACATCCACGGCCAAACCAAACCAATTTATTGATGAGAAGCCAAACCAATTACAAGCACACCCCAAGTTATGACCTTAGCATCTACTTATATACTAGTAAAAACTTGGGGCCAAAGTAATGACCAAAACAATCCGAGACTAATTAGGAGTGAATCCTAAACAAGTAATGAGACTACCAATCGAAGCTAACAAGACGTGGAAAGAATGTTTCCTAATACAATTGGGAAACATTCTGCCAATAAGCATTTGACCAAAAAGAAACACTCCTACCTCCAAAACAAAGTCACTGCAAGCACAACTTTGTAACCACGTGACATGAATCCCAATAGTGCACATGCACTCATGCAAACAGCCACTTTGTAGCAGACTTTGACCAAAAGACCAAAAACAATATCCTACTGCTACACAAAGAATTTGAACCAACACTAAGTACAAATGCACACACATGCACGTGCATTGTCCATTAATTTTGGTAAGTAACCTACTGCCCAATTTCGTCTCTATGGCTTGCTCCTCTCCAAAGCTATTATTTGAATCAAAATACCCAACACTAGGTACCCTAGTATATGGTCTAGAACATTTATCACTACTCCTAAAGATTTATTTGAGCCATTTAGGAAAATGATACGATCATCCGTATAGGAAAGGTGAGAAATCAGGAAAGAAGTCTGAGAGCAATGAAACAGGCATAGTATTGCCCTTATGAATAGCTGGTTTCTAGGCCCTTCTGAAACAATCCTGTGCAGTAATGAACAGAGCTGAAGAAAGCGTATTCCCTTGACAAACTCCTATGGTTG
The DNA here is from genome assembly GCA_023055425.1 of Linanthus parryae. Lineage (NCBI taxonomy): Eukaryota > Viridiplantae > Streptophyta > Magnoliopsida > Ericales > Polemoniaceae > Linanthus > Linanthus parryae. The sequence continues at coordinate 62,532,790 of JALGPY010000001.1, read as the reverse complement.
CATGAATTTAACCAAAGAGTTGCCCTTGCAAATTCACATAGAACCAAATCCTTTAAAACTCATTATTTTATTTTTGGCTTATTTTCAATATATTTTCACTTCTTGACATTTACGTGCGGAAAAACAGCGTATTAATGATATACATTGTATGTAGACTGAAAAGAGGGTGAAGGAAGAAGAAGAAACCGGAAACAAAATTTTCAGTTACGCAAATTGAGAACAAGAAACCGGAAAAAAAATCAGTCACACAGCTAAGTGCTTGACCAATTAAGAACTAAATGAAGTCTTACCATGGCATCAGTGAGCTTGACAGGAACAAAGCATTAGTTTTGATAGATGGGTTGTTTGACAAAATGCACCAACGGGTAAATTGTGAGAATCTCAAGATGTTTGTTGTATAATTTGCAAATATTTCCTTTCCTATACTCTTTTGCAAATGGATGCTAGCTTAGTGGCAGAGCGTTTGAAGCCCCTCCACGAGTTCCGGGTTCGAATCCGGCTAAATGATGTTATTCTAAAGAAAAGAAGTCCTAAATTCTCTTTTCGAACAAAAAATATTAGTTCGGCAAGTTAAGTTCCATCCGGTTCCTTTTCATTAACAGTTCAAGGTTGTTTAATCAGACTCATTAGTAGATTTTAGTCTAGAACTAGCATTCACATTACACTTACTATTTTTGAATATCCCGTTTTTTCTATTTTTGTTACAATTTTGATTGATCATCCACCGGAAATAATCATTTCAGTATTGGAATGGAACTCAGTAGGATAAACATAAGCTACATTCCCTATTTAAAAACAAGTTAATTGTCTGTAATGCCATTCATTTATTTCGAGTAGCGGAACTACACAAGAAGTTCAAGCAGTATAATCGTAGCAAAGTCTTTTTCTTTCTTAAAAGATCTGTAAATCAGATCACGGAAGCGGAACCTAGAAAGTGGCGAATCGGAGAAAGCTCAAGTCGCTTTTGTTATCGAAGGCGAATCCGAGAAGCTTAATCGGACTGTAGCAAGCAGCAACAGGCGTGCAGATCTGCATCGAAAGGTTTCGATTCGTAAGTTTCCGTTCACTTTTGCAAATTTCTTTATCATGTAAATCATGTCAGGAGATTCATCATTTCTGTTGTTTAATGCTGATTTATTGATTGAATTGTTATACATAATCAATTGTCTCGGAAAAATCAGGTTCTTCGACGGACAATTTATTTTTTTACCAGAAGTGCAATTTTCACTGGTTTATTTTGATGTAGAGTGCACTTTTGGTTTGAATTATCTGAAGTGAAGCCTAACATGTTAATTGAATCTCTGTCAATTTATAACAACAAAAATAATTTATCATGCTTCTTCTTATGTTGATTTGTGATGTAATTCAGGTAAGTTATCTAAGCGAAGAGATTTACTTTAACATTGAGAAAGATTACGAACTGTTGTTAAATTTCTTTTGTTTTGAGGATCCGGTTTTTGTTGTTCAACTTCTGTGCTTAGACTGTACTTCAATTTTATTTGGTATGGAGTCATTCCGAACAGGATTTAGTTGTCCTGTATTTCATTTCAGGTACCGATTTTATTTTGTCATGGGCAGTAGTAGCATGGAATCGATCTCAAAGTTGAAAATGGTTGCTGGGCATTTTTACATTCCGCGACATCGTGAAGATAGCTTTTTCATTTATGATCTGAAACAAACCGTGGGCGTGGCAGATGGTGTAGGCAGTTGGCGAAAAAGAGGTATTGATGCTGGCAAGTTTGCAAATGAACTGACCCTTAACTGTCTCATTACACTTAGTTGTTACACCCGCACACCTGATGGAGGAGAAGTTGTGGATCCAAAAAGACTTCTTCAACAGGCTTTCGCAAAATCAAAACTTCAAGGGTCTTCCACAGCTTGCATCGTCACTCTCAGAGATCAAGTCTGTATATATGTAGACAAAAATGTTTTTGACTGAATCCTGAAGAAGTTGTTTACGCAACTGATATTTGTTTGTTTTTCCAGACTCTTCATGCAGCTAATGTTGGAGACAGTGGCTTCATGGTTTTTCGTGATAGCAAAATGATTTACCAGTCTCCTATTCAACAATGTACATTCAACCATCCATTTCAATTGGGTAGAGATGTTAACTGCCAGAAACCTGATGATGCACAGGTAACTAACTATTAATCAGTGCAAATAATCATTCCTCTTTTGGGTTACTCTTCTTCATGCCATGAAAAGATTGCAAATTGACTGCACTCACATATCTTTTGCTTTATATTGAAATAATAGGTTTTTGAAGTTGGAGTTAAGGCAGGAGATGTGTTGGTAATGGGAACAGATGGGTTGCTGGATAATATGTTCCCGCGTCAGATTGAAAAATTCATTCGTAACAAAGGTGAGCAGAGCCCTAGAGAACTAGCGTCCGTCATCGCGAACTGTGCTTCGTACAACTCCAAGCACGAAAGAGACACGCCTTTCGCGCAAAATGCTAGAGAAGCAGGAATATCGTACAAAGGAGGCAAATTGGATGATATAACAGTGATAGTTGCATTTATAAATTGAGTGGACAAAGATTTACTAGATGCTTTTATCATTTTGTTTTATTTCTACTGTTCCAAACAACAGTACTCTTAGAACATTTTTATTCTTCTGTGGGTTTTGCTGGTTGTTTAACCGCTCTGCCATAAATAAGAGATATTTGTTTATCAGCACTATACTTGAAGAAAAAAAAAATATACTTGAAGAAATGTTTGTGTGATGGTAAAATAATTGATAATTTTATGTCAGCTGTATCGATTTTACCTGCTGTGTACTGCAGATAGCGAGCTGGTTACCCTTAAAAAAGTAATGATCAGATTTCAGGTAAATTGCAGTTCAAAATAACCAATCAGGATTTAATCATTCTTAATCTGAGGCTCAATTAGCTTTTCATTGCAGTTCTACTAAAGACAAAGAAGGTTTTATCGTATTTCGACGTGAGGAGTACATGGATAGAACTCTATATTTATAGTATTTACATAGTAAATAGAGGAAAGCATAATCAAAGGAATTACTGGAACATATTTTAGGCGTCAATTGCACCAGTGATTTGCTGCACCATTCAGGTTACCTAAGGCATAGGATATTGACCTTCCATATTATATTCTCCGAGATTCTTGTTGCAATTGATCATGTGAATCGATTGTCTTAATACTCTCCTTGAAACTGGGTATGGGCAGTGCTTGAATACTCAGTTTGGAACAGAGGTTTCTGAAGATGGGAATAGGTAGTGGCTTCATAAAAATGTCCGCAAGATTGGCAGTGCTTGAATACGCAGTTGAAGGGATGTGATGGATCTTGTTGTAAATTCCCCAAGGCGACCTTTTCTCGGACGAAGTGATAATCCAATTAGATGTGCTTGGACCGGCTATGAAACACATGATTCACAGTCATATACAATGCACTTCGATTATCATAGTAGTTTGGTTTTGAAAGACGGATGCCAATATCACGATGTAAAAAGGTAAGCCAACTAAGTTCAACAGCGGTGGAAGCTCCATCGTCTTCGGCACTTGATCAGGACACCATGAGATCCAATTACTGCCTAAGAAATTGCATTAACCCACATAGAGCAGGATGAAGTTTTCACCTGAAGACGGGTTCAAAAAGACTCCCATGAAAGGAGTTTTCAACGTTGATTTGGCGACTACTCCAACCTTTAATGGCATCAAGCGTGAGCACAAGTCGTATGGTCTTGGTTTTACGAATGCAGAAAATGTTTCAAGGAAGTGACTCCATTAAGTTGATGAAATCATTTCGCTACGAGTCGCATTTTAATCTGACTAAGCTTCCATATGATCGTAATTTTTCTTGAATACACATTTGGAGCCTGTGAAATTCATACTTGAAGTGCGGGGTACAAGATCCCATGCGTGATTTTCCTTCAATGCTGGAATTTCTTCAAGCATTGCATGCATAAGTGCAGAATCTATAGACTTTGGTTCCTTAGGAATGTGAATGGAATCATGAAAAATGTGTAGAGCAGCGTTTCGGGGATTCGGCTTCACAAGTCCTTTTTTTGAGAAGGTAAAATTGTCCTCTTGGACTACTGAATTTCATTAGCAATATAAACAAAGCTGATACAAGAATAATTACAGTTTAGACCCTAGATTAAGTATAAGTTATTGCTATTACACCCCCGCAATCGGAACGGGAGAATGATGAATGTTCAGACTGGAGCGGAATCTTTCAAATAACTGGCGAGGCAGAACTTTGGTGAAGATATCCGCATACTGAAAGTCAGCAGGTATGTGAAGAACCCGAAGTTGGCCGAGACGAACTTTTTCCCGTAAAAAGTGAAGATCGATCTCAATATGTTTCGTGCGTTGATGTTGAACCGGATTACCCGATAAGTAGAGGGCACTAACATTGTCACAATAGCAGAGTGAGACATTCGGAGGACGAACCTTAAGCTCAAGAAGAAGATTGCGAAGCAACAGAGCTCAGCGACAGCGTTGGCCACGCCACAGTACTCGTCCTCGGCGCTAGAAGGAGAGACAGTAGCTTGTCTTTTGGACGACAAGCTGAGAAGGTTGTCCCCAATGAAGGTACAAAAACCAGAGGTGGAGCGACGTGTGTCCGGGCAGCCTGCTCAATCCGCATCAGTGTAGGCCGTGAGACCCGTGGAGGCAGTAGTAGAGATGTGAAACCCGAGATCAAGAGTGCCACTCACATAGCGAATAACGCAATTAAACGCTCGAAAATGATGCTCTCAAGGATCGTGCATGAAGAGACAGATATGCAGAACTGCATATGAGATGTCCGGACGGGTGAATGTGAGGTACTGAAGAGCACCAGCTAAACTGCGGTAGAGAGTGGGATCATCAATCGGAGGTCCCGAACTCGCGTTGATTTTAGAGCCAGTTTAAAACGGAGTGCTAACCGGCTTACAGCCGACCATCGATGCACGCTGTAGATTCTCAGAAGCATACTGGCGCTGAGAGAGAACCATATCAGATATAGTGCGAGTGACAGCAATGCCAGAAAGTGATGTAGAGGTCCAAGGTCAGTCATAGCAAACTCAGTCGAAAGCTGGACAATAATCCTCTACACAACTGTAGGAGAAGACCCTGTAATGATAATATCGTCACCATAGAGGAGGAGGTAGACAATATCAGATCCCTGAATGTAGACAAACAGAGACTCATCACATAGACAACTGGAGAATCCCACTGAGCTCGTGAGAAAGGTAGCAAAACGCTGAAACCACGCGCGTGGTGTCTGTTTCAGCCCATAGAGGGACTTACGAAGACGACATACATGATCCGGATGGCGAAGATCCCGATATCCCAGTGGCTGATGCATATACACTACCTCATCCAGATCACCATGCAAGAAAGCATTCTTGACATCCAACTGGCGAATAGGAAAAGCATGGGAGATGGCAAGACAGAGAACAGTGCGGATGGTGGCCAGTTTGACAACAACACTAAAAGTCTCATCACAGTCAACACCCACTAACTGACATTTTCCATTCGCCACCAGGAGGGCTTTGTACCGCTGAAGAGTACCATCAACCCGAAACTTGTGACGGAATAACCAAATGGCCCGGAGAATGTTTGCCCCAGACAGGCGAGGAACCAACTCCCAAGTCTGATTCGTGATCATAAACTCAAACTCATCATCCATTGAAGCTTTCCAGTGTGGGTCCGAAATGGAAGACACATGGGATTTGGGAAAGGAGACACTGAAGAGGGAGATTGAGTATGAAGGGTGAGACGGGATATGGGTTTATGGATACCGTGCTGGGCTCAGGTTCTCATCTGAGGGGAGAGAGGTGGAGACGGTGGGTTAGGAGAGGCTCGTGCTGGAGACAGCGGGGAGACCGTGACAGGTGGGGAGGCAGGAGGCTGAGGAGGAGGCTGAGGTGGAGGAGGCTGAGGTGGCGTCGAGGCAGCAGGAGGAGGTGCGACCGGGCGACGAGTATAGTGAAGAGGGAAGGGTGGGGTTAGCCGATAGGGAGCAGAGGGGTTGTGACTATGATCGAACATATCTATAGGAGGAAGCCCATCGTCGGGGTAAGAGACAGTATGCCCGGGAAGTGACACGGAACCCGGTGTGGCAAACGGGAAGACACACTCATCAAACATAACATGACGAGAGATGTGAATGCGACCATTAGAGATGTCGAGACATCGACAACCACGAAAGTTTGAAGGGTAACCAAGAAACACACAGCGAGTGGACCAAGGGGAAAGCTTGTGGGGAGACACAACAGTCAGATTAGGGTAACACAAACACCCGAATGTACGAAGATGATCATATGTGGGAAACCGATGATAGAGAATGGTAGGAATACCACCGTTGAGAGCTTTGGAGGCCGGAGACAGAAGGGTACGGGACATGTCACTGATACGATGTATCATACGTTCGGCCTTGCCGTTTTGAGGAGACGTTTGCGGACAAGCAAATCGGAAAACAAGGCCACTGGACTAGGCGAACTCATGAAACACAGAGTTATCGAATTCTCCCCCAAGGTCGCATTGAAAAATCTTGATGTCACAAGAAAACTGGGTATGCACATACGTGTAGAATTGTTTGAAGTGAGTGAAAGCATCTGATTTGAGTTTTAAAGGAAAAACCCATATAAAATGCGAGTAATCATCAAGTACTAGAAGATAATACATGAAATTAGATTTGCTAGCAACAGGGGATGTCCAAATATCACTATAAATAATGTCAAACAGAGCCATAGTACAAGATTGTGAAGGGCCAAAGGGAAGTCTAACGTGTTTTCCGAGTTGGCACAATCTATTTTGCTCAGTTTTAGTACAAGAAATGGAATGACTATAGCTAAGTTGATCTAAGACGTGGCGACCAGGATGTCCAAAACGATTGTGCCACACAGGGGCTGGAAGAATTGCGAGAGACTGGACGGGAGAGGGGGACGGGGTGGAAATAAGAGGATATAAGTCCCCTGAACTATTGCTCCGAAGTAAAAGGGTTCCCCAGTGAAGATCCTTCACAAAAATGCCAGTCGGGTCAAACTCGATAGAGACATTATTATCAATGGTGAACTGACGCACAGAGACAAGATTTTTAATAATATTTGGAGCAAGAAGGAAATTTTTGAGGTTTAGGGGAGGGGATAGGGTAGTGATAGTCTGCTTACCAGAACCGCACATTGGAATTTGCATCCGATTACCGACCATCATATTAGAAACTGGAGAACTGGATGAGATAAAATGTGAGATGAGAGGAGGCCCCAGAGTCAATGTACCAAGTCTTATCCGGAGCATTAAGGGTCATGCCAGCAAGTTCCGAAGTAACAGAGGGAGACGAACCCCAGTGGCAGCAAGAACTTGTGAACGCTGAGAGGGTCATGGACCAAGAATACCTTATAAAACTTTAGAGGAGGGACACCACACCCAACTGTCGTGAGGAGAGATACGTGGCGCAGTGTGTTGCTGAGCACAACCCCGCACTTTCCAAGAAAATAGGGCGTCTGCCACCGTTACTCTGGTGACCTTGTGACACGGGGTGGAGTTGTTGCTTGGAGGAGGCCAAGTAATCCCTCGTTTGAGTTGTCATGACAAATGGGTTACTCACAAAACCAAAATCAACAAAGCATCTACTAACAAGCAAATCCTATAGCGGCTTTTGAAACCAAAGTCAATAAATTTGATCACTAGCAATAATTAAAAGGCTCTTTTCCACCTACAAGAACTTGGCATCCACAAACGAACTTGTGGATCTTTTTCACCTTCAAGAACTTGGACCCGCAAATGAACTTTGGCATCCATAAATGAAAGCTTCTCACAAATGAGAGCTCCTCACCAAATAAGTGCTTGCAATCCACAAAAGAAAAACAGTGAGAAGATTGAACCAATGGTGGTACAGAGTCGGAGACTCTCTGGTGCGTTTCTCCTGTTTTCAGTTCGTCCGGTCAGAGAAAAGATGATCGGTGATGGAGATGACGAAATAGAACTGGAGTGCAGAAGAAAAATCGAACAATCACAGTCACGACGGCGGCGGCTGTGCGACGACAGATACAGAGATGGATGGAGCACCGATAGTCAGAGAGAGCTTGTTGTGACGATCGGGTGAAAAATTGGCGAAAGGAGGGGTTCGCCTAGGGTTTCGGTTGCGAATGGAGCAGGGTGATATTGCTGGTGGATCGGCCTAGAGAGGCGATTGGACCAGTGAGGCGATCGATCGGACAGATAAATCACCGTCGCACTGATCAACGACTTTGAGGACAGTCGCAGATTGCAATGGGAAGAAGAAGAGAGATGGCGGAAGAAGGTGAAGCGGACCAAAGGCTACAGGATGGCGGCAGTGCAGAGTAGGAGGACGTGCCACGGGGGCAGCGGCGGTAAGGGTAGCTCTGATACCATGTGATAAGGTAAAATTGTCCTCTCGGACTACTGAATTTCATTAGAAATATAAACATGTTGGGTTTTGACGTAGGTAACGCAACGGAATAAAAAAATTTAATCCTACTCAATGCCCACCACGGATCGTCAGGAAGAGATATCATTACATGATAAGGGACATAGTATTTTGTAACTTTTTGGTTTGAGAGATCACACGAAGAATGATGCCCTCGTCTCTACGGTTGATCCAGGTCTAGAGGTGAGATCTAGATTCTTCCTTCAACAAGTGCTAGCTTGAACCGAAGGAAGAGGGAAGAAGGAATCACACAACGAGGGACAAGGAGGGGTTGGACCCTCCTTTGGAGCCGACGGGAAGGGGCGGACGGCCTAGGGGCATTCGGCCTCTAAGTTTGTCTTGCTCTCTCTCTTTTTCTCTCTCCCACTGTCTTGTGTTATGTCTAATAACATTAAGTGGGAAGGAAGCTAGAGCCTCCTTTACATAGTCCAACAACTCCTTGTTAACAACATAAAGGTCCTTCCTATGGTCTACATGAACTTGGATTAGTCCCTTCCTTGTAAATTAGTCCTAGTAAGTTTGCAAGATGTTGCATAATGATCCTTCTTATTAATTAATCATATTAATTAATCCCAAATCTATTTCTACTCTATTTGACGTGTGACCTTATAGGTTTCTACTTAGTTGGTAGTAACTTATTAATAACATGGAGCGGTGTCTAGCAACACATCCATGCCACCCAACAAATAGAAATAGTCAGTGATCCTGACAAACCTCTTGTGCCCAATATCTCGTAATGCACTATCCCTTTGTCTCCATAGTCGGATTGGACATGAGACATAGATAGTCACACTCGTATCTAATTCAGAGTTCCTTGATCATGGGAATATGCTTATGCAAGCAGATAACATCAATATCTCCATATTGATTTATCTGAGTCTGGCCAGACATTCAATAAGCCTCATCCCTCGAGTGGCCGTGGATATTTTCTTCCATTATGTGGGAGGGACAAATCCTCTCTACATCACTAAGATCTCTAAGATTGCTTCCTATCATGCCCGATAACTACCACTATGATTACCCAGTTACTGTGTAACGTTTGATAATATCAAAGCATGATATTCCACAACTAGAGTATCTAGTGACTTCAAGTCTAAGACTTGCAATTATATTAGCACTACGAGAAACGATTGTGACTTTAACAAAATCTAATGTATCCTTCTCGTTGTGGGTCTATCCAGTATGCCATTACTCCTAATGCATACCCATGTGTTGTACTTGATATCTCCATATCAATCTACCCACATACTAGTCTATATTTGATCGTCCTATTAATCAATATAGTGGACTAGGGATATTTAAGATAACAATACATTATATCTAAGGACTTCATTATATTAAATATCACAATATATAATAAATGAATATTCTTTCCAAAAGAATGTTAATACTAAATATAAGATTGCCTCTAGGGCATCTATTCCAACAGCCAAAACAAGGTTCTCTATGTACCCGATCATTCAGAGCACATGAGCCCCTACTGGATTTCCCTCTGCAAGACTACTCTTGAATAATGCTTTAGACACCTCATAGCGCTCATGCCTTGCCTGTTCCTGAAACAATTGTTTCGAGTGTATGATCATATCGTAGGCCTCCATGTTCTCATGCTGCTTTTGAAGCTCAGTAGTCATGGTACAAAGCATGATGCAAATCACGTCATTAGAATCATCAATATGTTTCTGACGTGCCCTTACTTGCGCTAGAACAGACTCATCTTGTGGTGGTTCTGGAATCGGAGTGTCCAAGACGTACAGCTTCTTTTCTTGCTTAAGGAAAATCCTTAATTTTCTGTACCAGTCAAGGAAATTCGTTCCAGACAGTTTATCCTTCTCAAGGACAGATCGTAGGGATGAAGTCGATGCGTTGTTGTTTGCCATTTGGAATTCTACAAAATGAGAAATGTGCAATTTTAGTATTTTGAACAATTTAACTTTATTCAACAATGGCTAGATCATCAAATATAGCTCCCCCTTTTTTCTCGGATTAATAGCCCTCACCATTAATGCGGAAAATATCATAATATTTTCTAGTAGCTCCAAGATCCCTTTTTCACTTCTTCTTAAGCTTGCTTTGGCAAGTCACCCAAGAATAGGTTATTTAGGTAGGAACCATTCCAATTGCATCCTTTGCAACTCTTGGTCCAATTAGGTGAATAACTCTTTATTCTTTATCCCATGGATAACGCCTAATTGTCATGCCTCTAGGTTCATCAATCCAATTGAGTCTTACCCAGTTGCGTCCAACCTCTTGCTTCAATATACACACATTACTAGCTTGTGTCGTCCGTAACACACCATGGTAAATTAAAATCGCCTTGCTTTGGCAAGCCCGGATTTTAATGAACCCTCATCGTGAAGGGTGTTTTGGTAAGAGAAGGCAAAACGCAATATTTAATTGAGGGATTTAATTGTTCTTAGTTTGTTTGGTTGATCTAATCAACCTGGTCTACTTATTTGGATTGGGCAATCCACAATAGAAGACCAACCTTGTTTATTATTATCTTGTTAACGTTTTGCTAGTATCGCCATACACACAAAAAATAATAACAAGACATAAATAATAAACAATCACAAAATGAAAGAAACGTGGCATGGATATGGCCCCTAGACTAAGATATTATCAAGCCAATGATAATATCCAATTGCCCTAAAGTGACAAGCTCATCTCCATGTGCTCCACCATAGTCGCTCGCCTAGGTGGTGTCTTCTTTGTCTTTTGGCTCCTTTGGTCCTCCGGTCTTCTTCTCCATGCTCTTGGCTATCATCTAAATATTTCTAATTATTGCCTAACATCTAGAATAAATAAATAATAAAAGCCTCACATGTCGAGGAGAAAAGACGAATCGCAGGCCGTAAAACCTAATTAATTATTACATTAATTTGATCAGTTCGCAGGCCGTAAACCAAACCACAAAACAATAAACATCCACGATCCTAGGCCATATCCATCCACCATGCAACAAAGCACATAATACAGTTAAAACCAATTTTTAACGCGCTTGTTTATTTTTAACTGAATTGGGTAATTAGGGTTACAACGGTCCAAGGGGTCCAACCTAAGCCTAGGCCGAACCCAAAGGGCCGCCGCCCGCCACTAGGCCCGGCCCAAGGCCGGCCGCCCCATGTGACCCGCGGCCCTTGCTTGGCGCGCAAGGAAGGGGGCGGACGGGTAGGGTTTCGGCCCTACCCTCCTTACCTTCTTCTTTGTTGCCCAAGCATGGTTGTTTTCTTTTATGGATGTTTTCATAAAATTGTTTCCATAATTGAAAACTCCTTTTCAACTATGTGCCCATGAACCCTAATTTTTCAAGAATCCAATAATTCACATTCTATGTGATTAAACTCACTAATTCTAACATCCAATGTTAAATTAGATCTTGTTTACATTGAATCAAATTCAATTTGCATCTAAAATTCCAATTATTTTAAGTTTTCGCGTAATAACAATAATACGGTGTATGAACTGAAATCGTAACACATAAAATCATGTTATGCTCTACGACCTGTGGCTCTGATACAACTGTTGGGTTTTGAAGTAGGTAACGCAGCGGAATAACAAACTTTTATCCAATTCAAATCCCACCACGGATCATCAGGAAGAGATATGATAACATGATAAGGGACATAGTATTGTGTACCTTTTTGGTTTGAGAGATCACACGAAGAATGATGTCCTCGTCTCTATAGTTGATCCACGTCTAGTTGTGAGATCTAGATTCTTCCTTCAACAAGTGCTAGCTTGAACCAGAGGAAGAGGGAAGAAGGAATCACACAACGAGGGACAAGGAGGGGTTCGGCCCTCCTTTGGCGCCGACGGGAAGGGGCGGACGGCCTAGGGGCGGTCGGCCTCTAGGTTTGTCTTGATCTCTCTCTTTTGGTCTCTCCCACTCTCTTGTGTTATGTCTAATAACATTAAGTGAGAAGGAAGCTAAAGCCTCCTTTATATAGTCCAACAACTCCTGGTTAACTACATAAAGGTCCTTCCTATGGTCTACATGAACTTGGATTAGTCCCTTCCTTGAAAATTAGTCCTACTAAGTTTGCAAGATGTTGCATAATGATCCTTCTGATTAATTAATCATATTATTAATCCCAAATCTATTTCTACTCTATTTGACGTGTGACCCCATAGGTTTGTACTTAGTTGGTATTAACTTATTACTAACATGGAGCGGTGTCTAGCAACACATCCATGCCACCCAACTAATAGAAATAGTCAGTGATCCCGACAAACCTCTTGTGCCCAATATCTCATATTTCACTATCCCTTTGTCTCCATATCCGGATTGGACACGAGACATAAATAGTCACACTCGTATATCCAATCCATAGTTCCTCGATCCTGGGAATATGCTTGTGCAATCAGATAACATCAATATCTCCATATTGTTTTTTCTCAGTCTGGCCAGACATTCAATAAGCCTCATCCCTCGAGTGGCCGTGGATATTTTCTCCCATTATGTGGGAGGGAAAAATCCTCTCTACATCACTACGATCTCTAAGCTTGCTTCCTATCATGCCCGATAATTACCTTTATGATTACCCAGTTACGGTGTAATGTTTGATAACATCAAAGCACGATATTCCACAACTAGAGTATCTAGTGACCTCAAGTTTAAGGATTGAAATTATATTAGCACCACGAGAAGCGATTGTGACTTTAACATAATCCAATGTATCCTTCTCGTTGTGGGTCTATCCAGTATGCCATTACTCCTAATGCATACCTATGTGTTAGACTTGATATCTCCATATTAATCTACCCACATACTAGTCTATATTTGATCGTCCTATTAATCAATATAGTGGACTACGGATATTTAAGATAAACAACACATTTTATGTAAGGACTTCATTATATTAAATATCACAATATATAATAAATTAATATTCTAGCCAAAACAATGTTCATACTAATATAAGATTGCCTCTAGGGCATCTATTCCAACAAAACTAAGCTGATACAAGAATAATTACAATTTAGACCCTAAACTAAGTATAAGTTATTGCTATTACTTTTTGTGATCGAGTAACCAAGGAGTGGAAATTTTTAATAGGTTCTATGGGATGGGCATCATTAGGGGAAGCTTCATTAGAGCAAGGTTCAGGAGAAAATGAGCTGGTATTGGTTGTTCTTTCTATATTGTGAGACCTCACCATTTGGAGAGGCTATCGTGGATGGTTGAGACTGGGTGTGAGAATGATTCAATGACGGAGTTTCAACTATTAATTCACTTTGAGAAGCCACTGATCGTGATGTATTACTGTGAATTTTCTACATTGAGGTAGACTGTGTGGTCGTCAGAAGGATGTCAGGAGCTGATATGAAGTTCTTTCGCGGTAGCGTAGACATAATTCTTGTCCGAGGTTCTACAATAGGATGAGATTCACTTAGGTTATTAGTGCCACTCCAATCTGTATAACTTGAGATCTCCCTTTTAACTAATTTAGTGTCATGCAATGAGTTATGACTTGTAAAAGGAAACAAGTTCCATCAGACATATATAAGTGCAACATAGCGAATGAATTTTTTTGGTTCTAACCCATAAAAATGCAAGGAATTTTTTTGGTTCTAACTTATTTTTCCTACAGGTGCCCAGATATGGGACACATTTACGACGCAATAATAGAAAAAAACTATACTGTGGATGCTTTACATGTAGGCGATAAAAGGGATAGTCCATATGAAAGATGTGAGATGGTAAGCGGTTTATTAAAAACATAGCAGTAGGAAAGCAATCTACCCAATAACGAGCAGGAATCTTGAATCAACAGATGGCTATGATGACCACCGCATTAAACCGGCCATTGTTACTCAGCTAAAAACATTGAACCAGCAGATGCCTATGATGACCATAGCTTTTAACACTCAGAATCCGGTGGCACAGGTAAAAACTATGGGTCAGCAAATTGCAGAAGAGAACCAGGGCTATGACTGCGGAACTGAAGATGTGAAATATATAGGACCTAAGCAGCATCAATAGGGAAACATTTATTACTACACTAACCACAATCACCCTAATTTCAACTGAGCAATCCCAACAATGGAGTGTATGCACCCGGCCAGCAACCAAACCCTCCATACCTGCCTCTATAGAGACATGCTCCACAAAAACAACATCAGCAGTTGACTCTTAATCTCTTTAGCCTATCAAAAATAATAATGAGAAGCTTCATCGGCTCGAGAGTAAATTACTGGCCAATGAGCAGCTTTGCGAAGTCGTGAAATGCAGGTTGGCCAAATTGCCAACCAAAACACCAAGCTGCCACATGGAATGCTTCTGGTAAATAAAGTTACTTTAACTAAACACCTTAAAGCTATAACTACTCGCAGTGGCATTACTACTCAAGATCCTCAATATCCTATCCATGCGCGAGGTAAGGCGACTAAGGCAACTGAGAAGGAATTGAGCTAAGAAATTTTCGTGCCTATCATGACTCCACAATCACAGGCCACAGTGCGAAAGTCAAATGAGAATAAAACGCCCAAGGAGGAATACACCATGCGTGTACCATATTCGCAAAGATTGAAGAGGAAGGAAGATGCTAAGAATTTCAAGAAGTTTGTTGATATATTCAAGAAACTTCACATTAATATTCATTTTGCGGAATCCATCTCACAAATTTCCAAGTATGCAAAATTTCTCAAGGTTATCGTTTTTGGCATACTTTCAACTAATGGTTTATCAAATTTCAAGGATTTACAAGGAAAGACTGGAGAAGTGACATGACTTGCACATTATCCAAAGTAACTTCCAACCTGGAAAGAAACATCCAACCGACACTTCAAATCGAGATTATTTCTGTCTCTCAAGAAGTTGAAGTGTAGGTGGATTTGACCGTTCATCGTAACACAAGTTTTTCTATAATGTGATGTGGAGATTGAGCATGAGAAAGGTGTCCGCTTCAAAGTAAACAGGTAGCTAATGAACCCATTGTTAAGGAATGAGATAATCTCCAATTATCTCATCCATATTTTATGCCGATTCTCCATGATTTATGGGATCTGTTATTATGTTGTAATTATCTCTTGCCTATTTTAGTTGAATATGAATTGTATGTAAATCTCTCTTCTTGTATAAATACGAACCAAGGTTCATTAGAAATGTTAATCAATTCATTCAACCTTCACATGGTATCAGAGCTGTAGAAATTTATCTTCTACAGGATCCATCTCTCCTGTCTCAAATCGTAAGCTGACAACCTTGCCTCTCGGTCCCGGACGCCGACCATCACCACTATGAAAACCACCCCACCATCAGTAACCCAGTTAAATGCCTTATAAACTTTCCCATCAAACTATCCTCCGCCAAATTCCTCGTTTGGCGTCGACAAATCGAAGCCACTCTGATTGGCTTTGATCTGCTAGGGTTTATTGACGGATGCACCACAACACATTCACGCTTCACGACACTACGAAATCGGAGGCCAATCCTGCCTATTCCATCTGGTACCGTCAAGACCATATCATCGACAATGCACTCCTCGGTAGCTGCACAGAGTTGATATAGCCACTAATCTCCTCCGCGTACACTGCTCGTGAAGCGTGGATCACTCTCACGGAAAGCTATGCAAGTGCCTCTCCTTGTCGAGTCATCGCACTCAAGAAAAAACTTGCTCGTAACCCGCGCAAAAATCGATCCATTTCCGAATATATCAGGGATATGAAGGATTTTGCCAGTGATCTTGCTCCCGCGCAGAGTTATGTGTCAAACAATGATCTTCTACTCTCCATCATCAACCAACTTGGGGTCGATTACTCCCCCATCGTGGCTGCTCTTCGAGTTCGAAACATGGATGTGTCTATTATCAAACTCACTTCCATTCTTGGGGAGCATGAGCTCCTTCAAAATTGTGGAATTATAATCCGCACCTCTCCTTGCCACAGCCAATGTGACACAACGTCATTCAAGAATGACATCGCATCAGGGTGCTTGCTCTCAACACTCGCACAATGGTGGTTACTCAAGGAAGCAAGACCGCCGCCAACACTCATAAAACGCGAGGAATAGGTAAAACAACTCCCCAGTAGCCGCGAATCAATCTTGTAGGTCTCAGAAGCTCTGTCACTTCTATAACTTCACAGGGCATGTTGTTAGCGATTTCCGCAAACTTACTAGCTTTCTGAGCGACCACAACATCTTAAATGTGAGTAACACACACACGGTCAAACCTGCAGTGAGTCACGGCTCGGCATCTTCGGATGCATGGATGTTAGACAGTGGTGCATCTCATCATGTCACCCCTAGCACAGATAATCTTCACGATCTGGCAGCTTACGATGGTCCCGAGGAGATTATTCTTGACAACATGTAAGAGTTTATCTATCTCTCACATTGGTAAAACTAAATGCGCTTCTCCCACTAAACCTCTCCTACTGTTCAATGTCCTCTGTGTTCCCAAATTACATTGCAAACTTGTCTCTATTTCCCAACTTTGGGAATATAGTCATGCTTCATTTGAATTCTTTTCTTCTCATTTTGTTGTGACGGATCGCTCAACCGGAAACACCATCCTTCGCGGTAAAAATCGAGATGGTGTCTACTATGCTCCTCTCAGCAACCCTCCTTTCATCAATACAACCAGTGTCGCAGACATTAAAAGTCTTTATCACAAATTTGGTCATCCATGTAATAAAACCTTAGGACTTATTTTGCAGAATTGCAACATTTCTTTATCTCCATCGAGTATTTAGAAATTTTCTTGTACTTCTTGTCATGTATATAAAAGTCACAAGCTTCCTTTCGCGCACAATACTCTAACAAGCTCGCGTCTACTTGAATTGATTTATAGTGATGTCTGGAGTACCAACCAAATTTCTCGTGATGGTTATCTCTACAATGTGGTTTTTTTTGATCATTTCACTAAGTGTGTATGACTTTACCCTCTCAAGAGAATATCAGACGTTGATTCAATTTTCTATCAATTCAAACGACTTGTAGAGAAGCCATTTCCTCAATCCATCGTTACTCTATTTTCTGACAATGGTGGCGTATTTGTTAAACTCCTACCCCAACTGAACCTCCACGACATCACGCATCTCACTACCCAACCTCATACTCCTGAGCAGAATGTCTCTGTCGAGCGCAGACATCGCCACATTGTTGAAACTTGTCTCTCTGTCCTCCATACTGCATCTCTCCCTCTAGCCTATTGGCCCCATGCCTTCCAAATCGCTATTTACCTAATCAATCGCATGCCGAATCCTGTCCTGCGCAATGACTCTCCATACTTCAAACTTTTTCAAGTTCCTCCGGACTATACGTCCCTTCAACCTTCTGGATGCCAGTGCTTCCCTTGGCTTCGACCTTACACCTCAAGAAAACTCGAACCTCATTCCAGTCCTTGAATCTTCTTAGGTTACTCGTTCACCAGTCAGCCTACAAGTGCCTTGACCCATCCACTGATCCCATATACATCTCTTGCCATGTTCGCTTCGTTCCTCATATCTTTCCTTTTTCCACACATCCACCTACTCCATGTGCTACCAATGATGAAACCCATGCCATGAATGACTCAGTTGCTCAGTTGCACATACGTATGCGCCAACTCTTGCTGATGCGCCACTTCCTGCAGCAACACCTGCGCCGGAACCTGCTCTCGCACCTGATCTAGTGCCTGCTCCTGAGCCTCCACTCGCACCAAAAACTGAATCTCATGAAGCTGCAGGGACACCTCCTCCACTCGCACCTTCTAATGTGTCTCCTCATGATGACGTGTCTCAAAATGGGATGACAGCCCCGCCTCCTGCGCCTGCACCAACGCGCACCCACAATCCCAATCCCAAGTACTTCAACTCTCAGTTTGTTAATACTACAACTTTGCATCGTGTTGTTCCCACAGTGGTCAACCAGTTCGCATCGTTTTGCTTGGGATCTAGTTCCTCGCAGTGGTCAACCAGTTGTGGAGTGTAAGTGGATATTTTGAGTCAAGCGCAAAGCTGATGGTACAATTGGTAAATAAAATGCGCGACTTGTTGCCAAAGGGTACTCCCAAGATTTTGGGGCCGACTACTATGAAACATCCAGCCTTGTCATGAAACCTATTACTGCTCGCATTATTCTCACATTGGCTCTCTCGCATGGGTGGCAAGTGCGCCAGTTGTACATCAACAATTCCTTCCTCATTGGCACGCTCACAGACACTTTCTTCCTAGCACAACCTCCGGGGTATGTTGATAGCTCGAAACCCAGTCATGTGTTTAAACTTTGTCATGCCCTCTATGGTCTCAAACAGGCTCCTCGCGCCTGGTAAAATGAGCGCTCGCCTTTTCTTCTTGAGTCTTGGTTTCAGAGATCACGCGCAGATCCCTCGCTATTCTACCTATCTATGAAGGGAGTTCGTCAGTTCTTCCTCGTTTGTGTCGACGACACTATGTTAACAGATTACTCACCATCCGCTCTAGCACAGTTCGTTTCTAAGTTTTCATCCCGGTTCTCTCTCAAAGACTTGGGATCGCTTAGTCATTTCTTGGAATGGAAGTCATACGAGCTCGAGGTGGTCTTTTCCTATCCAAAGCCCAGTATATCTTTGACATCTTGGAGAAGTTTCACATGGAAGATGCCAAGCCTGTCTCCACTCCTATGTGCTCCACTGGACCACTGCCACCAGCATATCCCACCAAGGCAGTTGACATCTGCGACTATAGACGTCTCTTAGGTCTACTACAATATCTCAGTCTCACGCGCCCGGATATCTCCTTCACGGTGAACCGAATTTCACAGTTTCTTCATGGCCCTCTACCATCGCACTGGTTAGAAGCCAAACGATTTCTTCGTTAACTCAAATGTACCATCTGCCATGGTCTCTATTTGCGAACGCGGGCGCGTATGGACCTCTCTGCGTTCTCAGATGCGGACTGGGGTGGTCAACCCACCATGGGGCGCTCCACAACTTCGTATGTTCTCTACTTGGGATCCAATATCATATTCTGGAAGTCTGCACTTCTAAAGTCTGTCACCCGCTCGTCCACAGAATCAGAATATTCTGCACTTGCGAATTCCACTGTTGAATTACTTTGAGTTCAACACTTGCTTCAAGAAATTGGCATTCCTCTCACTGGCTCTCCGACATTGATGTGCGACAATATCAGTGCCACCTATGTTTGCAAGAATCCCGTTTTCCACTCTCATGAAACATGTTGCGCTGGACTACTTCTTCGTTCGTGACCTTATCACGTCCCAAACTTCATGTGCGACATGTTCCCAGTCAACAGCAACTCGGCGATACACTCACAAAACCTCTTGGACGCAAACCATTTATTCCTCTGCGATCTAAGATTGGAGTCTCCGACGGATCCTCCATCTTACGGGTGGTGTTTAGGAATGAGATAATCTACAATTATCTCACTATATTTTATGCTGATTCTCCATGATTCATGGGATCTGTTATTATGTTGTAATTATCTCTTTTCTATTTTAGCTGAATATGCATTGTATTTAAATCTCTCTTCTTGTATAAATACGGACCAAGGGTCATTAGAAATGTTAATCAATTCATTCAACCTTCACACCCATATGCAGATGGAACATTCATGGAAGTCGTGGAGAGCTATAATTTCAAACCGAAATATTGAGTTAACTGGGTTGGACCGTCAGTCCTAAATCAAAAGCAATAGGTGGGAGGCAACTCAATCACTAGTTAATTATGTTTCATTTTATTTCATGTTTTTTTAGTAAATATAGTTGCAAAAAAATGAAAAATTTAAACAATGATTTAAATACTCGTGGCTAAGTATTTTTCTTTGATTAATGCTACTCAGGAGGCTGAGAAGGTTGTTTGTTCTGATTAATGTTCAGGAGAAAAATGGACAGAAAGGAATTTCTTAAGAGAGATAGAGGTGAAATGAACATGGAAGCAAAAGAAGCTGCCGACGAAAAATAACAGCGACGAATGAAGCCTTCATTGTGGAGAAAAAAGAATGAAGTAGTCTCACTGCGGTGAAAACTAATTGCACCATGGTAACAAATGGCAGTAACTGTTAAGAAATATTTCGATGACGCAACAACTTATCCTCACTGCAGCAAAAAATTTCGTAACATTAGTTTTACACCGGAACGTGAAGGATCTTTCGGTAGTTCATTTTTTAATCTCACTGCGGCGAGCCAATGCCACATCTATGAATAATGGCCTGAACAAACAGGATGGGCAGCCAAGCTAGGTTATAATTAAATTTAACCTACTCCAAAAGAATGACCCCGTAAACACATTTTCACTGCTTCAACTCTAGAGGAGCAAGTTTGTGCATCAAAACTGATACAACCAGTATCGTACCAGTAGGTTGGGAGAGGCTACGAATCTCTACCTGTAGTTCGTGAAGCTACGAAAAACTACGAATAGGAAATATAAATGAAATAAATTCAATAAACTAATTCTTATACCCTGATAATAACTAAACACTATAACCGTTTAAATAGAAAACTAAACCCTAGACCTAACAGGCCGAGCCCGGATCAACTAAATAATTAAATAAACAATTAATTCAATAAATAAACTAATTAACAAAATAAAATAAACAAATATCGACTAATTGTAAATCTATATATATATAAAAGCAAAGGAATGCCCTTCTTCTTTTGCCACATGTGATTTAAGAAACATCTATAGGAATTCCATTTGTCAAAGTTTTGTTCCCAAGTGACATACATTTAGCTTAGATATACCAATTAAATTATGCCAAATTTAATTCATGTGACATGTAAGCTTAATAAATGAATCTTTGTTTTATGTGCTATTTAATCTACCTTGAAAACCACACTCAACTCAGAATTAGAATCTGTTGGATCAACGAAAAATTCAGTGTATTTTAGTGTACTTAATACATTTTGTTCATTGAACTTAGTTTAGGTTATATTAATTCAATGTCGACAGCCTTCTACTGGAAACTTAAAAGGAGAAGGAATATGAGAATGACCAGCACGAAATGCCAACTGCTATAGTAAAGAAAGAAACCAAGGGTAAACTAAACTAACAACTTGATCAGTACAAGTCCCAAATGATATTTCATTGTGCGTGACATAATAATTGGTTTTTTATCCATTTATCCACATATTTTCGTAAACCCGTAGACTTTAGAAGCATCTTTTCCTTCTTTTTATCATCTCAAGTAAAATACTTATATCTTTCATTTTCCCATCATACCATCATTTCATTATATAAATCAGAAGAATCTTCACATGAAGTCCATCCTTAATACAATGTAGAAGAAATATTTGGGTGAATGAAATGAACAAATTAATCAATTTCAGCTCTTAAACCCAACAAAGCCATTTCGGGATCCGGTTCATAAATTGCCTTCTCTTTTTACAAATCTAATCAGACTATTTGGTCCACCTTCACCACTCTTTCAAGTTTCATTCAGGGAATTCATCAAAGTTGAAGGTCTCATCTTCAAAATAAAGATCAATTAGTCCCGATCTGCTTAGTTGAGCAACTTCTAGCATCACTTCTGATTTTCCAGAAAGGCTACCACGGACATTTTGCAGGGCAATTACCATAGCTACAACAAACTTTCTTGATCACACCTCCTGGGTATGCAAGCTTTCTCCGACTATCCACAACAAAGTCCGTGTTGGTTTGTTTCAAATTCGAGAACATCTTCAACCCAGCCTCTGTAATTCATCTTTCCTGCCTTTTATTTCCATATGTTCTTAATCTTGCCAGGTACTTATAAAGTTCATTAATATATTCATTTTGGTAGTATAACTTTAACTTGGTCACTATCTTCATTTTAAAACGCATCAAATATTGAGGCGAGGATGATAGAGTCAGATGATAGAGTCAGCCAATACACCAACTATATCGACTTCGTAAGTTAAGTCTACGGCTCTTTCATCTTCCATTATCGCTTTAATCTCAGCGATTCCCATCCACAGCGGGCTACTGACCTATCTCCAGAGCTCCTCTTTTGCTTCCATGTACTGAGATATTGAGGATTGAAGTAGTAAGTTTGTACTATTACCTATTACCGTGTTATATATTAGGGGAATATGCGTGCTTATCGACTACAGTTAGAAGATTCTACATACTGCATAATTGTTGTATCGTAGAATTATCTTCTCATGCCGTCGCGCAAATATGTAATCCCTAGGGAACTTTGAAGCTTATTCTTTCATCTATTTTAATTTGAAAAATAATAATTTTATTGGTTACATGCTTATATGTATTTTTATTTGACTTCACTTACGCTTCTCCTTTATCCTATGGTAATTATTTATAAATTCTTACTCCCATTTGTTAACGTATAAATTCTTGTTGAATACTTCAGACGTTCATGTGGTGAAATCGTATCACATCATTCAAAATTGATTATACGCCAGAATGGACCAACTTCATTAAAAAATGATCCTATATTAGCTGCTGAATATAGTTTATTTAAATAAATTGTCCCTAGAGAATTTACATACTTGATTTAACAAGTTTGCATATTAGAACTATTATTATATTTTATTATTCACCTCTTCCCCTCCTTTTTATGGCTACTTGGTAAATAATCTCTTCTACTCCTCCTTATGCACAGTTCAATCAGTGATATTGAAGTACTCTTAAGAGAACTCGAGGCTAGACGATAGACATTGATGTTGACTACAACTGCCTAATCCATCGGATAAGAAATCCGCGCCATCGTGGGAGTATGTAAACAAACCCTGAGTACTTCACAATACTTTTTTATCTTCTACCTCACATATTGGTTTTTCGATCCTTTGGTTTCAAAATATGTGTTATCAAGTCTCGATTTTAAAACATGCCTATTTAGGTCGTTACATATTGAGTCCAATTAATAGTGTCTAGGGAGCTAGACCTGTGTATGCGAGTAAATTCCACATTTACCTATGTTTATGTACTTTCAAAATTTGAATGGTCAGAAATCACAAAATATAATCAGATTTTCCATGGTATATAATTGTATTATTTTTTAAAAACAACTTGATATAAAGATGTACCAAAATAATTAAGAAGTATTGGTACGTCTAAAAAAAGAAAATTGAGTCGTGAGAGTAATTAGCACTTAAACTACATTAATGCTCGCGTAGCTATTTGTATCGTTTTTCTTAGACTAATTTCATTTACAACTTCATTTTTCCTTTTCCTACCAATTAGCACGCACATTCATGTCATTTAGTATCTCATTGAGGTATTCCCGTGCATAGCGCGAGCATACGACTAGTAATTAATAAGGATGATAATACGGTTCGTATGATACGGTTGATCCGTATCAACTCCCCCGCTGTTGACAAACGCCTTTTCCTCAAGGCGGATACGGCCGTAGAAACGATCCCACATGTACTATGATAGGTAGTCAGCTCCAACATGCATTTTGACCTGAGGTTGGCTCTTTTGTGGGGTGGGCTGACCAAATTTACACCATGGACTAAAATAATGAGGGGGAGTAAATTGATAAGTAGGCTCCTGTGTTGTGGAAGGTGGGTTTTGAATTGTAGTGGGCTGATCGAAATTGCGGTGACCCAAATGTGGGTGGTAGCCCACAAATTGGTGCTCGTTGAAATTAGTTGAAGGACCCAAAGGAACTTGTTGTGGACCTAAATAATAAGAACAACCCAAACAATCAGATGGCCCACAGAGAGTAGTTGAAGAAACAGGCCCTAGATTGTTGCTAGGGAACCCAAATGAGCTGTGAACCCTAGTTGTTGCTTAGGAATGAGCAGCGGCGGGGAGAGGCTGTCTTGTCGATTGGTGGCCGGAGATAGCGGAGGCTGGAGGTGGAGTTTGGAATGTAGGGTTTTTGATAATGGATACGCAGCGGAAGAAAGAATCTTTCATTCAAGACCCTCCAAGGATCACAGGAAGAGAATCATAACGATGGTAAGGGAAGAAACAAGTAACACACCGTAGAGGTCTCCTGTGATGACTTGTCACGTGAATTATGTCACGTCTCTACGGTTGATCCACGCCTAGAGGTGAGATCTAGATCCTTTAACTCCTTGTGCTAGCTAGGAAGAATTGAAGAGGAAGAAGAAATCAATCAACAATGGAGCACCAAGGTGGCGGCTCCTTTTCATGGCCGACGGGTAGGGGGAGGTCCCAAAGGGGGGTTCGGCCCTTGCTTTGGGACTTGCTCTCTCTCTCTCTCCTTGCTTTTTGTCTCCTACTCCTATAATATAGATGTGTGTAGAGAACATAAGCTAAGAGTGTTCTTTATATAGTCCAACAACTCCTTGTCCTACTACATAAAGAACTCCTCTCCTAATCCTACTCAAATAAGGATTAGTCCCTTTTGCAAACTAGTCCTAATCATGTCCATACATGGATTATTTCTCTTTGCAAATTATTCCTAATCATGTCTCTACATGAATTAGGCCACCTTGGCAAATCCTAATCATGTCTATACATGGATTAGTCCAACTTGCATATTAGTCCTACTAAGTCAGCAAGTTGTTGAGATTTGATCCTTCTAATTAATTAATCATATTAATTAAATAATTCCCAAGTCTAATTCACCCCTATATGGCGTGTGACCTCATAGGTTCTATTTAGATGGTAGTAACTATTTACTAATATGGAGCGGCCTCTAGCAAGACATTCACTCTAGCAAACAAATAGAATAGTCATCATGACAAACCTTGTGTAAGTAATTGTCTCATCCCTTTGTCCCCATATCCGGATTGGACACGAAACAGACAATTCACACTCGTATACCCAATCCATAGTTTCTCGATCCTGGAAATAGCCTTATTCGTCAAATAACATCAATATCCTATATTGATATATTTGAGTCTGGCCAGACATTCTATAAGCACTATCCCTCGAGTGGCCTAGGATATTTGCTCCCGTTATGTGGGAGGGACAAAATCTATCTACATCTACTACGATCTCTAAGCTTGCTTCTTATTGTATCCGGTACACGCCTTTATAGCTACCCAGTCACGGTGTAGCGTTTGACGCTTCCAAACACAATATTCCACAACTGGATGATCTAGTGACTTCAAGTCTAAGGATGACAACACCATTGCACCACGAGAAGCACTTGTGACTTTACATAACTTGTATGTAGCCTTCTCGGAGATGGGTCAATCCAGTATGCCATTACCCCTAATGCATACCCAAGTGTTGGATCATGATATCTCCATATCAATCCAACCCCATACTAGTCTATAGATGATTGTCCAGTTAATTATTATAATCGACTAGGGATTTTTAAGAATATAACACTTATATTCTAAGAACTTCATTCATGTTAACATATCTCCATATCGATTACATAATGAATCGTAAATCCACATATTTGTCACAATAAATTGATTCCTCTGGGGCACAATTCCAACATGGAACGTCGACGAGGTGAACAGATCGTAGTATTGAATGCTTGGACCGCCGGATGGACCTGCTGGGATTGTGGCGCCTGGAATGACGGCGGCGGCCACGGTTGTTGCGGACTTCCCCTCGGAGCAGAGAACGACGGTGGAGCTGGGTTTGGCAGCGACAGGACATGGAATGGCGAGGACGAGACCGACGGGATAGAGGCCGGTGGCGGATCTGGTGGTTTGAGTTACTGCTAGTCAGGGGTGACAAAGTGGCGGATCTGGTGGTTGTTCGCCGGCGCAAACGCCATTGGCTGCGATGGGGGAATAGCATATGGGTCTGGGGGTTCAGGTGGTAGCAGGAACGACGGAAAGGCCGTCGATGGTGGCTGCGAGGAGGGGTCCGGTGGTTTGGTTGGGTGTGGCGGACTTGCCTGCTTCGCCGACGTTGGTGAAGAAAGGGATTCGAGATCCCCTACTGCTGTGGTCGAATCCTCTTGGAGGAGTGGCGTTGAGTTGTTCCGCTGCTGCTGGCGTACTTCCAGCGGGGTCAGCCGGTTTTCAATGGCGGCGATTCACGATTCCAAGGCTGAGAACTGAGTGTCCATGACGTCTTTCGAGACCTGCGGTTCCTGATTTTCGCGCTCCAGGAGGACGGTCACCGCTGTTTTAGTGGCAGCAAGCTCAATTTGTGATGCTTGGAACGCCGTCTCCAAATTGCTCACACGATTCTCCATCTTTACGAATATAATTTGAAGCTACGTGACGATGGTGAGAATGTTGTCGACTTTCTCCGACAAATCGACTAAGTTCGTCATGATTCACCAGTTGGATGGTGAAAACAATGAAAGCACCAAATTGATACAACCAGTATGGTACCAGTAGCTTGAGAGAGGCTACGAATCTCTACCAGTAGTTAGTGAAGCTATGGAAAACTACGAATACAAAATAAAACACAAATAAACTCAACAAAATAATTCTTATTCCCTATAATAACTGAACACTACAACCGTTTAAATAGAAAACTAAACTAAACCCTAGACCTAACAGGCCAAGCCCGGATCAACCAAATAATTAAATAAATAACTAATTCAATAAATAAACTAATTAACAAAATAAAATAAACAAATAACGACTAATTGTAAATAATTACTAAAGATGATAATACGGTTGATCCGTATGATACGGTTTATCCGTATCAAGAACTTCCAAGAAAGCAACCAAATCGGACACGGAGTACGAATCTATGACCACTTGGAGAACAAAGTAGTGGAGAAATCATTTAGCAAGTTTTTTTTGTAAGCACTCGTAGGGTTTACCCCAAGTGGACAAGGTAATCAGAAATCGTCGTCTCTTTCAGATTCATTTTCTTCGCTTTTACATTCACCATGGTTACCAATATTAATATCACCAATGATTTTAACAAGAGGAAAAGTTATATTCTTGAAATTAAAAAAAGTAATAGAGGTAAACATAGCATGAAGAACTACAAGAAATCGTCACCATCGTGCACTAAGTGGATGAAGGCCCAAATCGAAAAGTTTAAACAGGTATTAACCTAACATGAGAGAGGTTTCCGGTTTAGTGATGACATGCTTGAGAGACTTTGAAGCTTTTTTATAACCCTAATATTAATGGGGATATTTTAGGTTAGAGGACTTTGTGTAATAGAGAGTTGCCTGTATGTATGAAGATCTGTGGAAGAAAGATTCCATTAAGAGTTTGGCTAAGATGTTTGACGTTCTTACAGCTGGGGTTTTGGGTTCCTATTGTGGAGGCAAAGCTGAAAACTATAATTTGTCTCGTAATAGCTTGTGAGCTAAGGCTAAGTGGTGGTACAGGTTATAAAGAACAACATCTTCACAAGTTGATTTAATGGTCGAATAGGGGTGGATAACGTAGTGCTGATTTCTTACATTTTAATTGAGCTGCCCGTGAACATCCATGTCCTCCATGCCGTATACTTAAATACTCTTCTTAGGACGCTGAAAAAGAAAATAGTGTTCCCTTATTTTATTTCCTGTAGGATGATGGTTGCCGGGCTGTTTAGTGATTGGGACCTCCTTAACCGTGTACTCTTCTTTTTTTTTCAAATACTCCCAAGTTCTTAGAACCATGGGCACACCTAGTGACAGATTCGACCAATACAGCAGATAAAATGATATGAATACTCTAACTTAGTGAACTACGTATGACGCTCCAGAGACTCTCATGTCGCAGGTGAACCCTGAGATGTTGAGACTGAGACCGATCAAGATCAGGAAGATGATTTAGATTACTTGGAGGGAGAACAAGAACAAGAGTGGAATCACTTGGGCGAGCGCAAGATGGCAATGGAATTGTAGAAGAGAGCTAGGAGGTCATTCCTCTATTGGAGAGAGCATTACCTCAATTTCTTAGATGCAATTGACAAATCTTTGAGGCACTGAAGTCTGAAGTGTGGAAGGGTCCCACCCATATTTCCAATGCGCCCGCACCTGACTAACAGGTCCACTAGTGAGGAGGAGGAGGACTCTGAAAAATTGTTCATGCCATGATGGCTTGGCATCCTTAAGTGTAAGGGTGCTGAGTTTTGCATTGACATGTCTGCATGTTCAGTAATGTTACACATTTGATTAAGTCTTCTTCCATAAGTTGTGTGTTTACTTTATTTTTATTTTAGTGAAACATCGTGTTTATTTGCGTTCTATCTACCATTTTGTTAATTTTAGTATTTGTTTTGAGCTAAGCCAAAAACTGTAGCTGTAAATTGATTTTCAAGAGAAAGGGAAATAGAGAGTTAATTGTGTTGGACAGAGCTTAGTGATAGGTCAAACATAGAGGATGAAAACCACAGTGAGGATATGTTTCCAATGACATTTCTGGGGGAGCCTAAAGGGAGTGCGTGCTTAAAACTATGACTTACCAAGTTTTGTATTCCACTGTGAAATGACGACTGTCTAATAGGTAGTGGATCCACCAGTCTTAATGTGTGCACATAGAACATCAAGGCGAATGACTTTTTCGGGTTCCACTGACTTGTCTCCAACCTAAGGTTCATTTGTAAAACATGTTTGATTTCCATATCACATTCTTCGTGAGCCAATTGATCCTTTTAAATTGTTAAGAAGGTCACATCATTAGAGTAGACTATATTGAGAATGTCTCACATCGAACATTCAAGAAGAGGTAAAATAACTAATAAGTATTCTGGACTACTCCCCTCATTTTCAATTGGTTTTGAGGTGGAACTCCTGAATTCTTAATATGGTATCAGAGATGTAGAAACATTTTTACATGATCCACTTGACTGTCGCAACTTAAGCCGACTTAATGATTTTCACGTGTAACATTCGACGAATGTATACACGGGAGGGGGCGTATAATGTCCCACATCGGGCATTCAAGAAGAGCTAAATAACTAATAAGTATTCAGGGCTACTCCCCTCATTGCCAATTGGTTTTGAGGTGGAACCCAAGAATTCTTAACATGGTATCAAAGCAAGGTTCCATACACGTGAATGGTATTGGTTTTGGATGCCCTAGAGGCAATCTGTTTAGTACGAACTTTTAGTTTCTAGAATTACTAGAATAATTCATTGTATTATTTATGGAGATATTTCATAAAATAAAGTCCTTAGATTACAAGTATGTTGTTTATCTTTAATATCCCTAGTAAATTATATTGATTAACATAACAATCAACTATAGACTAGTATGGGGGTAGATTGATATGGAGATATCAAGTCTAACACATGGGAATGCATTAGGAGTACTGTTATACTGGATAGACCCACCACGAGAAGACTACATTACATTATGTCAACGTCACAAGTGCCTCTCGTAGTGCTAATGGTGTTGTAATCCTTAGACTTGAAGTCACTCGATACTCTAGTTGTGATATATCATGCTTTGATATTATCAAACGTTACACCGTAACAGGGTAATCATAAAGATAGATATCGGGCATTATAGGAAACAATATGAGAGATGGTAGTGATGTAGATAGGATTTGTCCCTCCAACATAATGGGAGAAAATATCCACGACCACTCGAGGGGTAGAGCTTATGGAATGTCTGTCCAGTATCAGATTAATAAATATGGAGATATTCATGTTATCTGCATGGATAAGCCTATTCACTGGATCAAGAAACTATTGATTGGATATACGAGTGTGCCGATTATATCTCGTGTCCAATCCGGATATGGAGACAAAGGGATGACACAACACGGTAACATTGGGCACAAGGTTTGTCGGGATCACTGACTATTTCTATTAGTTGGGTGGCATAGATGTGTTGCTACACACCGCTCTATGTTTGTAATAGTTACTACCAACTGCGTAGAAACATATGGGGTCACACACCATATCGATTAAACTGGATATGTGTATATATTAATTAGTTGGACTAATTAATAAAAGGATCATAACGCAACCACAAGCAAAGTTAGTAAGACTAATTTGCAAGGGGACTAATCCATGTGCGGAAATGATTAGTATTGGGGCAATTGTGTAGTTAATAAATAGTTATTAACTATATAAAGGAACCCTAGCTTGTTATTTTCTCACTCCAGTCATTATTGAGAGAACATAACAAAGCAAGAGAGAGTGAGAGAGAGAGACAAAGTCAAGAAGCCCGAAGCCACCTTGACCCGTCGGCCCCCCTTGCTGTCGGCCTCCATTGGCGCCGACTTGGTGCTCCGTTTTGCGTGATATCTTTTCTCCTTATTCCGTTGCTAGCACTACACATGGAGAAGGATTCCTTTTTGAGATCCAAGGTCTGGATACTTGTAGAGACGAAGACGCTATTCTTTGTTGTGATCACACAAACTAAGGTACACATGTTTCTTCTCTAATCATGTTATGATTGCTTACCTGTGATCCTTCGAGGGGTGTAAGAAGGATTAAATTTTTGTTATTCCGCTGCGTAACCTGCATCAAAACCCTACAGTGGTATCAAAGCCACAGGTCGTTGCGCATAACATGATATTATGTATTAATGTTTTTCAGTGTCTATACCGTATATGTTAATTTTACGCGAAACTGAAAATTGGCATATAGATGCAATACGAATATGATTCAATATGGATTGGGAAAATTATCATCTTCGCATAGAATTATACAATTCCCGGCACATATGACGTGTCAATTGGTTCTTGAAATACTAGGGTTCATGGGAACAAAATTAGGAAAAAGGGGTTTTTCCCAACTTTGGAAACAACTTAAACTTGGGAAACAAGGAAGGAAGGATGAAGGAGACTAGGGAAGAAACCCTAGTCGTCCGCCCCTCTATTCCTTGCTGCCCAAGCAAGGCCACGGCCCTGCCTAGGCGCGCGGTCCGACCATGCAGCCTAGGGCCGGCGGCCTAGTGGCTTGTGGCGGTCCTATGGGGCTCGGCCAAGGGTGTTGGGGGGCCTCTTGGACCGTTTTGACCCTAGTTACCCAATAACAACTAAAATTAAACAAGTGTGTTAAAAATTGGTTTTAACTGTATTATGTGCTTTTTTGCATGGTGGATGGATATGGCCTAGGTTGTGGATGTTTACTTTGTCGTTTGGTTTACGGCCTGCGAGCCGATAATCTTCTTAACATGCGAGGTTTTATTTATTTATTTTATTTTGATGCTAGCTAGAATTATATAATTAGATGATAGCCAAGAGCATAGAGAAAGGACCAAGGAGACAAGAAGCCACAAAGATGATGGAGGACTCGCACACCTAGGACGCGCGGCTATGGTGGAGGCACATGAAGACGAGCTTGTCACTTTAGGGAATATAGACAGTATCATTGGCTTGGTAATATCTTAGTCTTAGGGGTCATATCCATGCCACACTATTTTTATTTTGTGGATGTTTATTATTTATGTCTTGTTATTTATTTTGGTGTATGGTTGATGCATGAAAAACGTAACAAGATAATAATAAAATAGATTTGTCTTTTATTGTGGATTTCCCAATCCGAATAAATAGATCATGTTGATGGGATCAACCAAAGTAATTAAGTAATGACACAAAAATAACTCAAAGGAAATATTACGTTTTGCCTTCTCTTATTTTAACACTCTTCATGATCAGGGTTTAATAATTTCTGGCTTGCCAAAGCAAGGAAATTTTAATTTACCATGGTGTGATGCGGCGACAAAGGCAAGTAATGTGTGGTTGTTGAAATAAGAGGTTGAACGCAACTAAGTAGTTTCAATTGAATTGATGACTTAGAGACATAGCAATTGGAATTATCTATGAGATAGGTAAATAAGGAGTTATTTGCCCGATTGCACAAAGAGTTGCATAAGGATGCAATTGGAAGGATTTTCCTAGCTAAATAACTAATTCTTGGGTGAATTGACAAAAGCAAGCTCAAGAAGAAGTGAAATATGAATCTTGGAACCACTAGGAAATATATGATATTTTCCGTATTACTAGTGAGGGCTATTAATCTGAGAAAAATAGTGGGAGCTATATTTTATAATCTAGCAATTAGAATGTAGTTAATTGTTCAAAATACTAAAATTGCACATTTCTCGTTTTGTAAGAATTCCAATGGAAAACAACAATCAAACATCGACACCATCCATGCTTTCTGTCCTTGAGAAGGACAAGTTGTCACGGAACAACTTTCTAGACTGGTACAGAAACTTAAGGATTGTCCTTAAGAAAGAAACGAATTTGTACATCTTAGATGCACTCGTTCAAGCACCACCATCAGAGGATGCAGTCGCGACTTTCGTAAGGGCACATCAGAAGATTGTGGACTACAATAATGATGGGACCTGTCTCATGTTGTGCACCATGAACTCTGAGCTTCAGAAGCAACATGAGAACATGGAGGCATACGATATTATCGTACATTTGAGGCAGCTCTTTCAAGAGCAGGCCCGGCATGAGACGTACGAAGTATCCAAAGCACTGTTCAAGTGTAGTCTTGCAGAGGGGAACCCGGTCGGGCCTCATGTACTCCGTATGATCGGATACATGGAGAATATCGAAAGGTTAGGCTTCCCATTCGATCAAGAGTTGGCCACTGATCTCATCATGCAATCGTTGCCGAATAGTTATAGTAAGTTCATCATGAACTATAACATGAATGAGATATACAAGACTCTGCCAGACTTGGTCAATATGTTGAGGACTGCAGAACAGAGTATTAAAAAGGGAAAATGCAAGGCCATAATGATGGTCAATAAGAGGAAGAGAAATTCAGTTGCTTCAAGCTCCAAAGGAAAGAGCAAGAAGGCTGCAAAATTCAAAGAAACTTCCTTGAAGCCCGATGGAGGTGTAAATAAGGGTGATTGTCACTACTGTTGTCAGCCTGGACACTGGAGAGGAATTGCCCCAAGTATCTAGAGGATAAAAGGCTTGGAATTGTGATTCCACCACCACCGGGTAATTTTGTTATAGATTTCAATCTTTCTATTTCTTCATCTTGGGCATTGGATACTGGACGTGGATCTCACATTTATCAAAATGTGCTGAATTTGAAAAGAAGTAGAATATTGTGTAAAGGGGAGATAGACTTGCACGTCGGGAATGGTGCAAGAGTTGTTGCATTAGCTATAAGCGTGTATGAGTTATCTCTGCCTTCAGGATTTATTTTAAAATTAGACAATTGCTATTATGTGTCTGCTATGAGCAGAAACATTATTTCTATTTCTTGTTTGGACGAGAAAGGTTTTACTATTTCAATAAAGAGTAGTTGTTCCATTTATTTTGATAGTATCCACTCTTGTAGTGGGTATTTGTCTAATGGATTATATACCATTGATCTAAGTAATCCCATCTATAACATTAATACTAAGATGATTAAATTAATGAACTAAATCTTACTTATCTATGGCATTGTCGTTTAGGCCATATAAATGAGAAACACATATCTAGACTCCATAAGGATGGATTACTAGACTCATTTGCTTATGAATCAGAAGAGACATGTGAATCAATGGGAAAAATGACAAATTCCCCTTTCTATAAGAAATGTGAAAGGACTAATGAGTTATTGGCACTCATACATGCTGATTTATGCGGACCGTTTCCCACGCCTGCCAGAGGAGGTTATACTTACTTAATTACATTTACTGATGATTTCAGTAAATATGGATTTGTGTACCTTATGAAGGCCAAATCCGAATCCTTTGAATTGTACAAATAATTCAAGAATGAAGTATAGAAGCAACTTGGCAAAAGTATCAAATCTCTACGATCGGATCGTGGAGGAGAATACTTAAGCCAAGAGCTTGACGACTATCTTAGAGAGTGTGGGATCTTGTCCCAACTCACTCCGCCCGGGACTCCACAATGGAATGGCTTATCCGAGAGGAGAAATCGCACCTTGTTGGACATGGTGCGGTCTATGATGTGTCAAACGGATCTTCCCATATCATTTTGGGGACATGCTCTAATGACAGCTGCTTTTACCATAAAACGGGTTCCATCCAAATCGGTCATGAAGACACCATATGAGATATGGACTAGGAGGCGTCCCATAGTGTCGTTTATGAAGATTTGGGGTTGCGACGTCTATGTAAAGCGTTCACAGAGTGACAAGCTCGGACCCAAGTCAGACTAGTGTAAGTTTGTGGGATATCCTAAGGAAACTAAATGATATTATTTCTACAATCCAATCGAGAACAAAGTGTTTGTTGCTCGAACTGGCGTGTTCCTAGAAAGAGAATTAATCTCTCAAGGAGCAAGTGGGAGGACTGTAGAACTTGAAGAAATTCAAGAACCACAAAGCACTGTTGATAATGGAACATGAACATGAACCGCAAACGGTTGTGGAGCAGCCTGTTCAAGTAACACAGGAACTCTGTAGGTCGAGTGGGTACGTCATGAGCCAGAGAGGTATGGACTTCTCGTTACTAAGGCCGGTGACATATTACCCATAGATGATGAGCCTACTACTTACGGAGAGGCCATGAAAAGGCCAGACTCAAAGTAGTGGCTTGAGGTCATGAGATCCGAAATAGAATCCATGTATTCCAACCAAGTGTGGACTTTGGTGGAACCACCCGATGGGGTCCGGCCCATAGGGTTCAAGTGGGTCTTCAAGAAGAAGAATGACATGGATGGCAAGGTTGCCTATAAGGGCTGACTAGTGGCTAAAGGATTCAGACAGTTCATTGTATTAACTATGATGAAACTTTTTCCCCAGTCGCGATGACCAAATACATTCGAATCCTACTTGCGATTGCAGCAAAACCTCCTCGAGGATGTGTATATGACACAACCTGAGGGTTTTGAAGATCCAAATCATGAAAAAAACTCTGTAAGCTGCAACAATCCATTTATGGATTAAAGAAAGCTTCTAGGAGTTGGAATCAATGTTTTGATGACGCGGTCAAAGAGTTTGGCTTCATCAAGAACGAAGATGAGCCAAGTGCTTACAAGAACGTTAATGGAAGTTGTATTTCTTGTCTTGTATGTGGATGACATACTGCTCATTCGAAACGACATTCCTATGCTGCAATATGTTAAAGATTGGAAGTGTTTCGCAATGAAGGACTTAGGGGATGCAACTTTTATATTGGGTATCAAGATCTATAGGTATAGATCGAAGAAGTTGCTCGGCCTAAGCCAAGGTACATATATAGACAAGGTGTTGAAATGGTTCAACATACGAGACTCGAAGAAAAGATTCTTGCCCATGTCGCATGGGATCACCCTTTCTAAGGACGATTTTCCTTCCAATCAGGTTGAGAAGGAACGCATGAGTAGGATTCCATATGCATCGGCCATAGGATCTACCATGTATGCTGTGGTGTGTACTAGACCAGATGTGTCGTACGCATTGATTATGGAAAGCAGATATAAGTCCAATCCGGGTGAGAGTCACTGGATTGCTGTCAAGAATATCGTCAAGTACTTGAGAAGAACTAAGGATGCGTTCTTGATATTTGAAGGTTCGGGAGCTAAGAGTAATTGGTTACACTGATGCAAGCTTCCAAACCGACAAAGACGACTATAGATCGCAGTCGGGTTATGTGTTTTTTCTAAATGGAGGAGCTATGAGCTGGAAAAGTTCCAAGAAAGAGACAGTTGCTGATTCTACAACAAAAGCTGAGTATATTGCTGCTTCAGGCGCAGCAAAGGAGGGTGTTTGGATAAATAAGTTTATCACTGACCTTGGTGTAGTTCCTAGCATAGTGGATCCCATCAGGTTGAATTGTGACAACAATGAGGAAATCGCACGAGCCAAGGAACCCCGGTCACACCAGAGGACAAAGCTTGTACTTAGGAGATTCCATCTTTTTTGAGACATAGTCGATCGAGGAGATGTGAAGATATGCAAGATTCTAACAGATGATAATCTGTCAGATCCTCTCCTAAAGCCGTTGATTCAGTGAAAGCATAAAGTGCACACTAGGGCTATAGGCCTACGTGATGCACCAGAATGGCTCTAGTGCAAGTGGGAGACTGTTTGTTTTGGATGCCCTAGAGGCAATCTGTTTAGTATGAACTTTAGTTGTTAAAATAACTCATTGTATTACTTATGGATATATTTAATATAATGAAGTTCTTAGATTACAAGTGTGTTGTTTATATTAAATTATCTCTAGTCCATTATATTAATTAACAGGAAAATCAGCTATAGACTAGTATGTGGGTAGCTTGATATGGAGATATCAAGTCTAACACATTTGTATGCATTAGGAGTAATGGCATACTGGATAGACCCACCAAGAAAAGGCTACATTAGATTATGTCAACGTCACATTGGCTTCTCGTAGTGCTAATGGTGTTGTAATCCTTAGACTTGAAGTCACTGGATACTCTAGTTGTGAAATATCATGCTTGGATATTATTAAACGTTACACTGTAACTGGATAATTATAAAGATAGGTATGGGGCATGATAGAAAGCAAGCTGAGAGATGAAACTGATGTAGTTGGGATTTTTCCCTCCTACATAATGGGAGCAAATATCCACGGCCACTCGAGGGG
Source organism: Linanthus parryae (assembly GCA_023055425.1). Lineage (NCBI taxonomy): Eukaryota > Viridiplantae > Streptophyta > Magnoliopsida > Ericales > Polemoniaceae > Linanthus > Linanthus parryae. Next base: position 62,496,219 of record JALGPY010000001.1, on the reverse strand, counting down.
TAGAGCTTATGGAATGTCTGGCCATACTCAGACAAATCAATATTGAGATATTGATGTTATCTGCATGGATAAGCCTATTCCCATGATCGAGAAACTATGGATTGGATATACGGGTGTGACGATTATGTCTCTTGTCCAATCCGGATATGGAGACAAAGGGATGACACAACACGGTAACATCGGGCACAAGGTTTGTTGGGATGACTGACTATTTCTATTAGTTGGGTGGCATAGATGTGTTGCTAGACACCGCTTTATGTTTGTAATAGTTACTACCAACTGAGTAGAAACCTATGGGGTCACACACCATATGGATTAAACTTAATATGGGTATTAATTAGTTGTACTAATTAACAAAAGGATCATAACGCAACCAGAAGCAAATTTAATAGGACAAATTTGCAAGTGGGCTAATCCATTTAAGGACATGATTAGTATTGGGGCAATTGTGTAGTTAATAAAGGGTTATTAACTTAATAAATGAACTCTAGCTTGTTATTTTCTCATCCAAATCATTATTGAGAGAACATAAGAGAATTAGAGAGAGAGAGAGAGACATAGCCAAGAAGTCTGAAGCCTCCTTGACCCGTCGGCCTCCATAGGCGCCGTCTTGGTGCTCCGTTTTGCGTGATCTCTTCCCTCCTTCTTTCGTTTCTAGCACTACATGTGGAGAAGGTTTCCAGTTCGAGATCAAAGGTGTGGATACTCGTGGAGACGAAGACGCTATTCTTCGCTGTGACCACACAAACTAAGGTACACATGTCTCTTCTGTAATGATGTTATTAATGGTTACCTGTGATCCTTGGAGGGGTTTGAGAAGGACTATAATTTAGTTATTCTGCTACATAACCTACATCAAAACCCAAAAAATGGTCTAACAACCCACGTGCTCACCGCCACCCGCAGACAAAAGATCCACGTGTTGGCCAAAGAATGCCACACGTGAGGGGGCGTGTTGAGAAGTCCCACATTGGACATTCAAGAAGTAGAAACATAACTAATAAGTCTCCTGGGCTACTCCCCTCATTACCAATTGGTTTTGAGGTGGAACCCCACGGATCCTTAACATGATCAGAGCGCGGTAGAAACCTTTGTACATGATCCACTTGCTTGTTGGAACTTAATCCGACTTAATGATTTCCATGTGTGCTACTCTTCAAATGCACACACGTGAGGGGGCGTATTGAATATGTCTCACATCGGACATTCAAGAAGAGCTAAAATAGCAAAAAAGTTTTCTGGGCTACTACCATCAGTGTCAATTGGTTTTGATGTGGAACCCCATGTATTATTAACATGGTAACAGAGCTGTAGATACATTTTTACACGATCCACTTTCCTTTCGCAACGTAAGATGACAAAATGAGTTTCATGTGTGTCATTCCAAGAATAAACAAGTGAGGGGGCGTATTGAGAATGTCCCACATCAGAAATTTAAGAAGAAGAAACATAACCAATAAGTGACATGGGTTACTCCCCTCATTGCCAATTGGTTTTGAGGTGGAACCCCATGGAATCTTAACAGACTAAACATGCACTCGGCGTCGTGATCGAGGGAGCTAAGAGCGGGAATGCATTAGTTTGAACTAGGCAATACACCGCGCAAAAGCGCGGAACTACGTACCATATCTCGATTTAAAATTTTAGACATCATAACAACCTAATAACTATAAAATTTATTTCCAATCAAATAAAAATTTATAGAGCTGTAAATTTTTGTGTTTGGTACATCAATATTTTAGTCTAATGAATCTAACACTCGTGCTTTGGCATGGGAAACTGGTATAGATATTTTATGTTTTATTATTTTATTTGAATGTATGACATTTTAAATCCTTCTAAAGAAGTATAACATCTTACCACTAAAACTCCCATTTTTAATAGATGTTGGAGTAATCTTATTTGAACTCTTAAGAAAAGTTTCTACACATTTAAATTGTATAGAATGTTTCTACGGCAAATGGATTATTTTAATTGAGCATATTTTCATCTATTTTTTAAAACGTAATTGAAATAGTTGTGCCATTTGCTTGGTAATTTGTAATAATACTGAGATTGATAAACAAAATGATTCAAGAAGATTCTAATGATAATATAATTTAATGTAATAAGTAGAATGTTGACTAAAGTTTATGAACCTAGTTGGATAATATTTCATATACGCTTTACATAATTGTAAACTAAATTGAATAGTTGGATAATAAGATCGAGTAATCTTAAGAGAATCGTTTAACATAAAAGTAAGCAAGTTAATTATAAGGAAATTAACATGGACTAATAAGCGAGAAATATGTTTTCAAAAAATATATAATGACATTTACCTACATGTAGATGCACAACTGCATACGACATCTGTCTTTAAGAATATCAATTCTTAGAATTTTATTTGCATCACTATTTAAGTTAAATATAAGATCATAGTAATTTTCGTTAAAAGTTAAAACTATATAATGTAAGTCAACTAAAGCTTCATTGAAGAATTATTATTTTTAAAGAATAATAAAAATTGCTACTATAGATCACGGTACTTATATAAGTTTTAAGTTAATTATGCTATTATCGTTTACATTTCTTGATAATATATAAAACATATTAATATTAAGGTCGTACGAAGAACTTTATCTTATTATATTATTTTTATATTTATTATGCCAAAAGATCATAAACGTGCATTCTGCTTTTAAATAATTTTCTAATTTATTATTCTATCATCATATGTATTTATACTAATATACAAACACATATATATTCAGGTCATAAAATCAGTCACGAACATTTTACACTAATTTACCATTATAATATTAAAATGATTATTAATTTCCCATGAGTTACAAACTATAATTGTAACCTTAAAATTATGATGACAAAAACAATCGATGAGTATATGTCAATTTATCATTGGTTGATTATGAGAAAAGGTTACATGTAGGATTAAAACTGTCATATTCATGATGCTTAAGTAAAGACAAATGGCAAAACATTTATTATTTTAAATATTTTTTTAAGTTATTATGCTATCATCATATGTATTTACATTAATATATGAAACACATTTATATTCATGTCATAAAATCAGTCATGTACATTTTACACTAATTTACCATTATAATAATAAAATGGTTATTAATTGTTCATGAGTTACAAACTACAATTGTAACCTCAAAATTATAATGACACGGCAATCGATGAGTACATGTCAATTTCTCATTGGTTGGTTATGAGAAAATTGACATGTAAGATTACAAATGTCATATTCATAATGCTTAAGTAATACAAATACAAAAACGTGATTTCACATCGAGGCATATCTGCTTTTATATTATATACTAGCCGATACACCGCGCTAACGCACATGTTACAATGTTAAATAGGTATTCGAATTGAGTGACATTCACCGTAATTCTTTGTAAATTATGAAAACATATTTATTTTATTTAATGAAATATGTATGATAACCAATTCAAGCGTGGACTTACTGGCCCACTAAAAATATCTAGGGCCCAAATTGTGTTTTAAATAAGTGAAAAAAGTTACTGGGCGCAAAAATATATTATTACTTTTTTGAGAAAAAATCATATTATAAGTAATGACTAATTTGGATACATGCATGATATACATCGTAAATTATCAAATTACGAAATGAACACCTAATAAATTCAAATAATGGAGGCTATAATGCATGTGGAGGACTAATCTAAGTAAATGTACAAGTAAAATATAAAAAAGAAAAAATGAGTAGTAGTCCCCATTCCGGGTCCGCCCGTATTTCAAGTTTTCTAACAAACTTTGTTCATGTGTTGTAAATCATATCACCCTATTTATATAATTTTCCTAAATGAAAAGCTTCATAGCTCACTCTTCATACATATTTTGGTTAAAAGTATTAAACAACGTGTGTTTCGGTTAGTGTACATTCAAATTCATCTTTTGTACATTTGTAAATCCGTAGTTTGTGCAAGAAAATAGTAATATAGAAAAGCTTGTGCAAAATAGAATTATAACATTCAGCAATTAAGAATTTATTGGAACAATTTCTACAATTTAAGGAACAAGAAGAAGTACTTCTCAATCTCATATACCCATATTGACAGTGTTTGCGCCAGAAAGTCAACTGTTTGCGTTGAGGGTCGCGCTCTAGTGGGCTCTATTTCTGTAATAAAATCATATTTTGATTGGGTGAAATGAAATTATATCTTATAATATTCACACTCTAATAATTTATTAAGGGAATTACTTATTTTCATAAATAAAAAAGAATGTCCAAAACTTATCTATCTTTATTATTTATTAAGATTATTATGATACTTTAATATATAATTTACAGTATTATGATAATTTTAATCCGAATAGTAAATCCTCACAAAATTTCTACTAAGAATTCGATAATATTGTCCAAGAAAGACTTTGTCCAAGAAAGACTTTTTACCTTTCTATTTCATCAGATGTATCTACATAATCAAATTATGATGTAATCCTACGAATGTATAATTGTTTTTTGTTTCATTATTATTACCCTAAGTATGAATCTAATTGTCGAATCATCGCAACTAAGAAGCCATAGATTTTATGCAATTATTTATCTTAAATAGGAGATTACTTATTCTTAAATGATAAAATAAAATAATATCTTCTAGTGTTTATCACCTGAGAGTTCTATTATTCAGAATTGAGTACAATACGTGTGAACTCATGTATATATTTTATAAAAATAAACTCATATATATATATATGTGTATATGTGTAATATAAAATTTATTGGAATATTTGTTGAATACATTTGGTCCCTATCAATTTTGCATCCAACAACATATTTTTAATAGTGAAATCACATCACCCAATAATTTTAACTTCACTACAATATTGAATTAATAATACATAATTTCTCATAGGTTACAAAGTAACCATTGAAGTACAATAAAAAAGTAATACTTAAGCACATGATAATTTTTATTAGTTAATTTCAGTCTAATAGACACCTGAAATTACCATTAACATACTTATATCTATTAACTAAATAGTAAGCAAATAATTGCAAAATGATAACAGTAATTAAAATTTACCACCACTACAACATTAAAGTAAATAATAATTGCTCATAAGTTACAAATATAAAGAATAACCATAAGAAATTTAGTGACAAAGCAATATTTAAGTACATGTCAATTCTTTATTGGTTGATTTTGGATACATTGATATGTAGGATTGTAACTGTCATTTTTATGTCAATTATTTGAAGACAGATTGCATCTCGTGGTTTCACTAGAGGAGTTTTCTGCTTTTATATGTTATATATAAGATATGGTGTGATGATGACTTTTGCGTGATTTGATTGCAGTTTTTAGGTATGATTCACTATCAAGATTTATCCTACCATCTCTAAGCCGTCAGGATTTTATAACATGGTAATTATCTTGAATAGTGTCATAGAAATATTTTTTGTGAGATCGACGATTCTTGATCCTAGTAAGGGTGAATCACTGTGACCTTAGACGTATGACAAGTGATTCTTAACCTGTTGTGAGTAAAAACTTTGAAGGATGACATGAGAGCTTGATGATCTCGAACATTAGCATGATATTACCGGATCTTGAGAAACTAAAAATAATCCATTTATGTAAACTTAGCATTAGATTACAGCATTAGTGAGTCTATGTTGCATTGTTATATAGTTGAGTCTGGAAGATTGCTGCATGTGACACTCTAATTTGTTTAATAAAGTCAGTTGTAGGAAATTGTGGGACATTTGGACTCGTGCTATTGAGGTGAATTTGTGTGCGAACAGGCTATTATGATACTTATAATATATAATTTACACTATTATGATAATTTTAATCCGAATAGTGAATCCAAAAAAAATTGGTACTAAGAATTCGATAATATTATCCAAGTAAAACTTTTTATCTTTCTATTCATCAGAAGTATCTACATAATCAAATTATGATGTAATCCTATAAATATATATTATTTTTTGTTTCAATATTATCCTTTTTATGAGTCTAATTGTCGAATCATCGCAACTAAGAAGCCATAGTATTTATGCAATTATCTATCTTAAATAGAAGATTACATATTCTTAAAGGGTAAAATAACATAATATCTTACCGTGGTCATCACCTAAGCATTCTATTTTTGAGAATTGAGTAGAATACATGCGAGCTCATGTATAAATTTTCTAAAAGGAAACTCACACACACACACACGTGTGTGTGTGCAAATATATAGTATAACATTTATTGGACTATTAGTTAAATATATATGATCTCTATCAATTTTGCATCCAACAACATATTTTATAGTAAAATCACACCATCGGCAATAATGATTTTTTTTACATCACTACAATATTGAATTAATTATACATATTTTCTCATAGGTTACAAAGTAACCATTAAAGTACAATGAAATAGTAATACTTAAGCACATGATAATTTTTATTTGTTAATTTCAGTCTAATAGACATGTGAAATTACCAATATCATACTTATATCTCTTAATCAAATAGAAAAAATAATTGTAAAATGATAACCTTAATTAAAATTTACCACCACTGCAACATTGAAGTAAATAATAATTGCTCATAAGTTAAAAATATAAAGAGTAGCCATAAGAAACTTAATGACAAAGCAATATTTAAGTACATGTCAATTCTTTATTGATTAATGAAAGTTGTGTAATGCATGTATAAACAGGATCCTAATACTCCATAAGGGAGGGGGGTTGAATAGAGTAAAAAATATTTTTCTGAAATTGAACTTTTAAAATTCAAACACAATGAACTAATAAAAACTCAATGCTTTGGAAATGTACCGTTTGATGGTTCAAAGCTATGAAGCAGAAAACTTCCCCAAATCTTTGAAGCTTCCTGTGTTGTGGAAAGTGAAATACAGAACTTGTAAAGATATGAACACAATTAAGTTTTTACGATGTTCAGCCACCAATGGCCTACTCTCCTCCTGAGGGATGTTATCCCTCCAGGATTTGAAAAACTTCTTATTAATCACATATTTAGCACTAGATCTCAAGCCTAAGTGAATTGCATTGCACCTATACAGCTTGTGGTTCCAAACCTATCTAGTTTCAGCTACAATCTAATGAAACAATAAGAACCTTTTATTGTTCACTTGAACAACTAACTTACTAAAGTTTGTGAGGTTCAGAAATACTTGAGAATAATATAATGAAAGCACAATGAAGACCAATGAAAAAGATAAGCAGTAATGCCCAGAAGGATGATTGATCTTCTTTTGTGAATTCTTAAATGAATGAAGAGTGTGTTGTAGAGCTTCAACGAATGAACTCTATTCTCTAACTCTGTTGATCAGCTCTATCTTCTTTTTGAAATTCAAATGTTTCATATAACAAACTGCAGAACCAACTTGAGAGATTTCAGGAACAAACTGCCTGAAAATCCTCAACCTTCAACAGCTTCTTTCAACAGTTATGTTTGAATAGCTTATTTGAGTTGTTAGGCAGGTTTAAATGACGAATCACCCTGCAAAACTAAATCACAAAATCAAACACAATCCTGATAATATAGCACCTATATACTGATCAGTTTGACAAATCAGGTCAAACCATAAACTTAGCTAAAAGCTGTTTGCAGATTTGATTCTGCAAATACAACCTGTATATATATATATATATATATATATATATATATATATATATATATATATATATATATATATATATATATATATATATATATATATATATATATATATATATATATATATATATATATATATATATATATATATATATATATATATATATATATATATATATATATATATAAAGATCCACAATAACATTGTGACTCATGAAAGGTCAATCATCAAACAAATAATCAACTGAAACAATTTGCATCAAGAATTAATTAGCTAAAATAGTTCCTGACAGAAGTTCAAAGCCACCTCCAAAGCTTTGGAGCTTTGGATACCTGTCAAAGCTTTGGCCAGCAAAGCTAATCCATAAGAACAGATGATCTATACACTTTTTCAGCATTAACCACACTATAACAATTCAAGAATATTTGTAAGAGACAATATAAGTCTTGTAAACAATATTCAATTCAATCGTAAGTCTGCAACACAAACATTGTCAGCTTGACTTAATAAGTTCATAAATACAAATGGACTTCTTCAAAGCTTTGGAGCTTTGATAAAGCCTATCTTTAATCAAATTAAAAATAAAAATCCCCTTGAGTTCTTGCATGTTATTAATTCAAAGGGACTGAATTATCTATTTCCCCCTTAATGAAAGACAAAACAAATATTCTTCCTTTCACAAATATCCTGCAACTTAATAGCCATTAATAACCAACAAATAAAAAGCAACCGAATAGAAACTTAACACATCACATAAAATCCAAACTAAACTTAGATAGATAAAACCAAATAACATCCTACAAAATCCACATAGCTTACAACAGATATCATCATAACAAGAAACATTATCCTCTCCCCCTTTTTGACTTTGATCAAAAGAGTCAAGAATATAGGATCATACTTAGAGGTTTCGAAATAAATTCTTAAAAAGTTAAACAGAGTTTTAAACTAGATTCAAAGCTTTGAGATATAGAAGAAAGAATTAGACAGAAAGAAGGATAGAATAGGTTCAAGACTTTATAGCTCATTCTTCTACATCAACATCCTTCTTGGCTTTCTTATTTTCTCCCTTCAACTTGGCTTTCCCTTTTCCTTTACCTCTGACAGTCTAAGCTTGTTCTTGTTGCTCTTCAGCTGATCCTTCCTCACTTGAAGCTTCTTCATCACCAGACTGTTCCTCAACTTCTGCACATTCCTCATCAAACAACTTCTTTAGCAACAACCTCATGAACTTTTTCAGCAATTTCTTCATCTACATTCTCAGCAAATTCTGTAGCTTCCTAACCATAACTTCTGTAGCTTCGTCACCATCATCCCCATCATCACCTTTCTCAAACAGATCCTTAGAAGTAATAATGATAGGAACTTTCTTTTTCTGCTTCTTCTGCTTCACATCATCTCCTAGAACCATGTCAGAATCTATGCTATCCTCATCCTTTCTTTCTGCAGATGATACCTTCTCCAGATTCAAACCCTTGATGATCAAGTCTAGTTTTATTACTATCAAAGCCTTGAACTTTTAAAATTCAGTAGACAAGTCAAATTGACCTTGCCTAAAATCCTCTAGTCCATCTTCCAAGTTTTCAAATCTGTCAATAATATGATAGAAATCCAGGTTTGTTGAAGCCTCTGGTGTGGTTGCAGCTTTAGTCTTGATGAAATCATTTTCCTTCAACTCAGCAGCTGACAACTCATAATAAAATTTCCAGCTTCCTTTTCCTGTCTACACAACTCAAATCCTTTGGAGAGAACTCTCATTTACCAAACCAAATCAACTAGTGATCTTCTCCTCATCTTTCACAGGCACCTTAAAGTGTTCAAAGAACAGTGGCAACAAATTGGCATAAGGGAGTGAATGATTTCTAGTCCTAGTTCCACAATATACCATATGCTCCATGATAACACTAGGCAGATCAATGTCAAAGGCTTGACATATCAAATACATCAAAATCAAGACCCTATCAGTCACCAGTTCCTTTGAATGTTATCTAGGCACCACAAACCTCATAATGATAGAAAACATAATTTTGTCCTCACAATTTAACACATAGTGTTTCAATTGCTTTGGTCATGATTGTTGGGTTTTGAAGCAGGTTACGCAGCGGAATAACAAAATTTATCCTCCTCAAACTCCACCAAGGATCACATGACAAGCCATCATAACATGATAAGGGCATATAATATGTGTACCTTGATTTGGGAGATCACACAAAGAATAGTGTCTTCGTTTCTATGAATATCCACACCTTGGATTCTTGATTGGATTTCTTCTCGCCGTGTAGTGCTAGCAACGGAAGAAGGAGGAAGATCATGCAAAACAAGGCACAAAGGCCGTTCCTGTGGAGGCCGACGGCAAAGGGGCGGACGGGCAAGGGGGGCCGAACGACCTTGTCTTGTCTCTCTCTCTCTCTTGCTTTGTTATGTTCACTAAATAATGACTTGTGTTCGAGAAATAACAAGTTAGAGTTCCTTTATATAGTAATAACTCTTTATTAGCTATATAAAGGCCCCAATACTAATCATGTCCTTACATGAATTAGCCCAATTGCAAATTAGCCCTTCTAAGTTTGCTTGTGGTTTCATTATTATCCTTTTGTTAATTAGTCCAACTAATTAATACCTATATCCAATTTAATCCATCCGGTGTGTGACCCCATAGGTTTCTACTTAGTTAGTAGCAACTACTTACTAACATGGAGCGGTGTCTAGCAACACATCCATGCCATCTAACCAAAAGAAATAAGTCAGTGATCCCGAAAAACCTTTTGCCCAATATTCAGATATTGTCTTATCCCTTTGTCACCATATCCGGATTGGACACGAGACATAATAGTCACACTCGTATATCCAACCCATAGTTTCTCGATCCTGGGAATATGCTTATGCAAGTAGATAACATCAATATCTCCATATTGATTTATCGGAGTCTGGCCAGACATTCAATAAGCACCATCCCTCGAGTGGCCCATGGATATTTGCACCCTTTTGTGGGAGGGACAAATCCTCTCTACATCACTACGATCCCTAAGCTTGCTACCTACCAAGACCGATAACTATCTTCATAATTACCAGGTTAAGGCGCAATGTTGGATAATATCAAAGTACGATATTCCACAACTAGAGTCTCTAGTGACTTCAAGTCTAAGGATTACAATATTATTACCACTACGAGAAGCGATTGTGACTTTGACGTAATCTAATGTATCCTTATCATCGTGGGTCAATCCAGTATGCCATTACCCCTAATGCATACTCATGTGTTAGAATTGATATCTCCACATCAATCTTTACACATACTAGTCATTAGTTGATCGTCCTATTAATCAATATAATGGACTAGGGATATTTAAAATTAACAACACATTGTATCTAAGGACGTCATTATATTAAATACCAAATAAATAATAAATGAATGTTCTAGCCAAACATTGTTCATACTAAATATAGATTTTGAAAGGGGGAGTATGAAGATGAATATGCAGCACAGATACTCTAGAAGGGGGGGGTTGAATAGAGTATGCAAATTTTTTCAATACTTAAGGAGGAAAAGAGTTTTAGTTTTAGTGCAAAGGAGTTCAAGGCCTTGAACAAAAATTCAAGCCTTTGGAATGAAATACAGTTTGCAATAAAACAGACAAGTCCTTTTCAAGGCCTTGAAAAGACTTTCAAACCGTTGAAAAACAGACAAGCTTGAGTGCTGTAAAAACTGTGAATGTGAATGAACTATAAATGCAAGAGAAAAAGGATTTATAGAGTTTAATCCACTTGGACCTACATCTCTAACTCATGGATCTTCTCCCTGCAGGATTTTCAACACAATTCTAATTAATCAAAAGATAAGCCCTAGATCTCAAGCACAGAGAATTGCCTTACTCAATTACAGCTTGTGGTTATCCCTAACCAATGTAGTACCTTCTCTAGCTAAACGATTAACTAAGAATTCTCTATTGTTAACTTTTTACAATCCTTGAGAATTAAGTATAGAAGTATTACAAAAATTATCTACCAATAAAGTACAATACAGAAGAACACTGGAGTATAGAACTTCAGTGAAGAATACAGTGAACTTCTGTGTGTTGGATTGTGAGAGTGATGAACTTCTTTGATGCTTGTCAATCCAGAATTGTGTCTCTCTTTTTACCCGTTGAGTGTTGTGTGTTGATGCTTCAAATTGGGCTCTATTCATACAGTTTGAAACTCTTCAAATTTCACCATATTTTTAGCAACAACTTCCTGTATTTTAGGCAACATCTTTGACTCTCTTCAACAGCCTTCTCCGACGGATAGCTGATCACAATCTTCAGAGATTTTGTTGTGATATTGTCTTTAAACAAATTAAGAAGCTGTCAAGGAGGTCTGATTGATCACAGGATCGTCTTCACTAAGTAATTTCCTTCCTGCAAAATTCAGATAAGGAAACAAATTCTGCATATATAAAAAATAAAATTTCCCTGCAAAACTGAGTCAAAACAATGGATTAAAAACATGCTAGATATTTCAAACTGTTTTTTCTTTCATCATCAAATAATAACACATCAAGTACAGGGGTGAGAGGAGTAGAGTTAAATCAAAAGAGTTTAGAGAAACTCCCCCTCAGAACATGTATGCAGGTCAGAAAGTTTCAAGGCTTTGAAATCCAGGTTCAAAGCCTTGAAATGGCTCTGCTATTTCAATCATGTGAAACCTGATTCAAGGCTTTGAAAACTGGTTCAAGGCCTTGAATTACCTAAGTGTTTCAAGTCCATAAAACATGTGACCTTACAATCTCCCCCTTGATGAAAGACAAAACCTCAACTGTTTGATTCTTACTTGCTGCAAAAAAATACTGATTAGTACAGAATTCGCACAAATAATAATGACACAGTAATTCCAAAAGAACCAACTTATTCATGAACAAAAACAACAACTGAAAGTAAGTGGCAGAAAATCCTACTGACCAAAAGATAGGTCATCTAAACAGAAATAAAATCAAAACAACCCTAAGATTTTTCTCCCCCTTTTTTACTTTCATCAAAAAGAATGAGAAGATGTTGGATCAGTTTCTGGACAATTTTGAAAATAAAAACTTAAAAAGAAAGAATGGGAAAGAAAGAGTAAGAAGGATTAAGGGGTAGGGTCTTTATCTCCATCCTAATCTCCCTCTTCTTCCTCACTGTCTTCACCAGTCTTATCTTGTTGTTCTTGTTCCTCTTCATTCTCACCAGCAACAGTCACTTCTTCAGTCTTGTCCTTAGTGGATTTCTTTGGAGATTTCTTCTTCTTCTTCAGAGTAATCAGCAAATCATCTGAGTCAGGACTGTTAACTTCATCTCCTTCCTGAGGAGCTTGTTCGAATACCATCTGCTTTCCTTTCTCTTTGACTAGAGCAGCCTCTTCCTGGTTGGAATGTTCACTTGGCAAGTTCTTGTCAGAGCCATCTTTCTTGGCACCTTCTTCATCCTCAGGGACATCAAACACAATCATGCTTCTAAAGATAGTTTCCACCATGTATTTGACCTGTGAGAGATCAGTCTCAAACCCATGCTAATCATCTTTGATCTCACTATTTTCCATTTCTAGACCATCAAGTCTCTGAAGTATTGAAGACAAATCAGGAGGCAGAGAAGTCTGGCTTGAAGTAGGAGTCAAGGCCTTAGGCTTAACAAATTTATTTGCATTCATCTCTTCCTCAGTCAAATCTGAATACAACTTCCAAATCTTCTCTTTGGTCTTAACTACCCCAATCTTCTCAAAAGCCTTCTCATTCAGCAAACCAATCCCAAAAGTGATAGACTCTTCACCAGCAGTAGGAATCTCAAGGTGTTGGAAGAATTGAGTGAGCAAGTTTGCATAAGGTAGGGGATGCTTTCTCTGATCTGTTTAACTGAATGGCATGTGTTCCATTACATGTTTCTGCAGATCAATATCATAGCCATGCATGATCAAGTATATATGTACAACACCATCTCAGTAATTAACTCCTTAGAATGTTCTCTTCGAATGATTCATCTGATCAAGATAGTGAACAACACTTTAGCCTCAACATTTAACACTGAGTGTGTTAACTATTTTAATGATGTAGGGAAATTGGGTAGAAAGAATTCCTCTCTGGCCAATTTCAAAGCTTCATTCTTGGGAGGATAGTTATGTGTGTCATACCTCTTAGGACACCCTAAGACAGATGGAAACTCATCATGGTGTAGTTCCATTGTAATTCCATCAACTAAAGAATTGATGACTAAGTGTGGAGATTTCTTAAGTTGCTTCATGTTGAGATAGAAGAATCTGGTTAGTCTAGGATAGGATAGCTCAGGGGGGTTTAGCATGAACCACAAAGAGCTTTTCTTCAACATAGTGATACAGTTCAGATTCATTCCAAGCAACATATGCATACTGATCAAACTGCAGAAATAAATCTTCCTAGATGCAAAACCATCCAACAAATGACCTTTTGAAGTGTTTGAGATGAACCAAGATTCATAAGGAGCAGTGTTCTTTGAGTGGATATGCAATGCTTTCTCCATATTGTCCTCTGGTTGTTCTTCTGTTATCTTTCCTTTTCTTCATTTTTTCAACTTATTGGGGCTAGCGATCTCAGTTTCTAATTGCTTCACTGCGGCAGCTTTCTCTTTCTTCTTCATATTTTCTGAGGAGGGAGTTGCATCATTCTTTACTTTCTTCTTGGGTGGAGGAAGCTCTGCAACTGCCTCTACACTAGGAGTTCTAGAGCTAGAGTCTCCACTAATCTCTTGCAATTCATCCACTGCTGCCTTTCTTTTCTTCCCCGTTCTCTGTTTTGAACCTCCGGCCATCTTGATTGTGTCTGACGCTCTTCTAGTGCTCATTAGGGTTTGGGAGAAGAATAGAGAGAGGTGGATTTGATACGGAGTGAAGGAGAGGAGAAGGAGATAAATACTCAGAGAGTTTGTATTTGAAAATGAAACTGCAATACTTTTTTAATATCTTAAAAGATCTGTAATGAGCAACAATGATTCAAATCTTTGAATCCGTTGGAAATAAATAATTTAATACTATATTTGCCTGAAAATCAATTTTGAAAAAGGTAGGGGCAATATGGAGCAAATATTTACAAAGATAGCACCCTATACTGAATGATCCAAAGTTTATTCACTAATCAGTTATCATACATATTTTCAAGGCTTTGAAAATAGTTTAAAGGTCTTCAAATGCTGTTAAGCTGAGACACATAAGACCAAAGCTTTGAATAGATTTTTAAGGCTTTGAAAATCAGTTCAAACCTTTGAAACACATAATAACTTACCTTCCTTACCTGATGCTCCCCCTAAACCAATGCATCCTTATTTAGCATGCCTAATTCCAGTCTTAGAGTTGAGAATATTTCACCTGGCAATGGTTTAGTGAAGATATCTGCAAGTTGCATGTTAGTAGAAACAAATTTAAGAACAATATCACCTTTCTCAGTATGATACCTGATGAAATTATGTCTAACATCAATATGCTTGGTTCTTGAATGTTGTACTGGATTCTTTGTAAGAGATATTGAACTAGTATTGTCACATTTGATGGGAATACTTCTGAAATCAAATCCAATATCCCTCAACTGTTGAGCAATCCACAACACTTTTGAACAACATGCACCAACAGATATATATTCAGCTTCAGCTGTTGATAGAGAAACTGAGTTCTGTTTCTTGGAGTGCCAACTGATCAGATATTATCCAATATATTGGCAAGTTTCAGAAGTGCTTTTTCTATCAACTTTGTAACCTGCAAAGTCAGCGTTTGAAAATCCATGCAAAGAGAAGTTAGAATGTCTTGGATACCAAAGCCCTAAATCTTTGGTACCGTTGAGATATCTGAATATTCTATTCATAGCAGTTAAGTGTGATTCTTTTGGATAAGCTTGAAATCTTGCACACATACATACACTGAACATGATATCTGGTCTACTAGCAGTAAGGTATAGTAATGAAACAACCATACCTCTATACTCTTTCACATTGACACTCTTACCAGATTCATCTTTATCTAGAGTCAGTTTAGAACTCTTTGGATTCTTGATCTCTTTGGATTGATACATGTTTTACTTGTTCAGCAAGTCCCTAGTATACTTGCTTTAATGCATAAAGATGCCCTTCTTCAATTGATGTATTTGAATTCCAAGGAATAAGTTCAACTCTTCCATCATACTCATTTCAAATTCCCTGCTCATAAGACTTGAGAATTCTTTGCATAGAAGATCATTAGTAGCTAAAAATAGAATATCATCAACATAAATCTGAACTACAAGTAAATCTTTCTTATGAGTCTTTATTAAAAGGTTCTTGTCTACTAATCATCTTTTGAAATCATTTTCAAGCAGAAACTTTGACAATCTTTCATACCAGCCCTTGGAGCTTGTTTCAAGCCATAAAGAGCTTTGTCAAGTTTATAAACATGATCTGGAAACTTATCAATTTCAAAACAAGGAGGTTGTGCAACATAAACTTCTTATTGCAAGTATCCATTCAGAAATGCACATTTCACATCCATTTGAAATAGTTTCATGTTTTTGAAAGATGCAAATGCAAGTAGAATTCTAATTGCTTCTACCCTGGAAACTGGAGAAAAAGTTTTCTCATAATCAATACCTTCTTCTTCATTGTAACCTTGAGCAACTAACCTTGCTTTGTTTTTGATCACCTTGCCATTCTCATCCAATTAGTTTCTGAACACGCATCTGGTACCAATGATAGACTGATTTGTAGGTGGAGGAACTAGGTTCCATACCTTTTTTCTTTCAAATTCATTGAGTTCACTTGGCATAGCTATAATCCAGTCTGCTTCTTGTAAAGCTTCCTTCACAGTTTTGGGTTCTACAAGAGAAATGAAAGCATTGAAAGCACAAAGATTCTTCAACTGTGATCTTGTTTGTGTACCAGTGGCTGGGTGAGAGATGATATTGTCAGCTCGATGAGATGAAAGATATGTGAATCTCTTTCTTGGAGACCATGGTTCAGGTCCTCCATTTATCTTCTCTTGTCTTGAAGTAGTCGCCTGATCATTCATCTCTTTCTGATCATCTTTGTCAAGGCTTTGATCACTATTTTCATGGCCTTGAGACATATTTTCAAGGTCTTGAAAATGGCTTCCATTTCCTTCTTAACCTTTCTTGAACCCAAGAGATTTCTCAGATCTTCTTCTTCTAATTCATGCTTGTTCAGATTCAGGTCTGCAAAACTTTCACTCAAAGAACCATCATAGCTTTCATCAAAAATAACATGAATGCTTTCTTCAACCAGCTTGGTTCTTTTATTACATACACTATAAGCTTTGCTAGTAAGAGAATAACCAAGAAATATACCTTCATCACTTCTTCCATCAAACTTACCCAAGTTGTCCTTACCATTGCTGTGGACATAGCATGTGCAACCAAATGGTCTAAAGTATTAGATGTTTTGCTTTCTCCATTTGAAGAGTTCATAGGGGGTTTTCTTCAAGATATGCCTGATCAAGCACCTGTCCAGAATATAATTTGCTGTATTCACAGCTTCTGCCCAGTAGTGTTTTGGCAACTTATTTTCTAGAAGCATTGCCCTTGACACATCTTCAAGAGTCCTAATCTTTCTTTCAACAACTCCATTCTGTTGAGGAGTTCTAGGAGCAGAGAAATTGTGAGAGATACCATGCTTAGCACAGAACAAATCAAATTCTAATCGATCAAATTATCTACCATGATCACTTCTAATTGAAGCAATGGGTGGGTTTTTCAAGTTTTGAAGTTCTCTTCAAAGCTTTGAAAATTTCAGAGAGGGCTTCAGATTTTTGTTTTAGGAACATAACCCAAGCATATCTAGAATAATCATCTACAATGACTAGCATATACCTCTTACCTTCTGGAGTTGGTGTCCTCATAGGGCCACACGAATCCATGTGAAGTATTTCAATAGGTATAGAGGTACTTACCAACTTCTTTGGTTTGAATGAGCTTCAGGTCTGCTTACCGTGAGCACAAGCTTTGCATACTTCATCTTCTTTGAACTTGATAGATGGTAATCCTCTAACCAGGTCTTTGGAGATCAATGTTTTCAAGGTATGCAAGCTAATGTGACCAAGCTTTCTGTGCCAAACCCTTGAATCCTCTTTCAAGGTCTTGAGGCACTTTAAGCTTTTACCTGCAACTTTGATAGTTTGAAAAGTATAAACATTGTTTGATCTAGAGGCTGTGAGAATGCAATTGCCTGGTTTCTCATTCTGCACCACACACTTCTCTTTATCAAATATAACCTTTATACCATTATCACAAAGCTGAGATACACAAAGCAAGTTAAATTTCAAACCATCAACTAGATATACATCAGAAATAGAATTTTCAGAATCTGTACCAACTTTACCAATACCAAGAATGTTGCATTTGCCTTTGTCACCAAGATTAATTGAACCTTCATATTGCTCTTTTAATTATGAGAATAGAGATCTCTTTCCACTCATGTCTCTTGAGAAACCACTGTCCATAAACCACTTTTGTTCTTTGATGTTGGTGACAACCAGCAAACACCAATCACTACCTTACCCAGCTGTTAGACCAAGTGTGGAATTTTGACTCATACTCAGGATCAACCATGTTAGGTGGTCTGACCACTTTAGGAACCCAAATCTGTCTGACTTGTCCTTTAAGTTGAATTGGAAATGTGTTACTCATTATATGAGGGTCTCTTCTTCAGAAAGGACAAGTCATCTTCATATGACCAATCTAGTTGCAAAAATGACAATTAGGAGAAGTTTTGCTTCTAGCTTTCACAAATCTGGTATTGTCGTTTCTTGGAAAATTTGGATTGTATCCAATACCAGCTTTATGAAGAGACTTTGAACTTCCTCCAAGAATCAAGTTTAACTTGTGTTCTGAGCCTGCAAGCTTGACTTTGACTAATTCAGATTCTTGAAGTTTCTCATCAAGAGTAGTCTTTTGTTTATATAATTCATCAACCTGATGTTTCAGATTAACAAGGCTGTTACTCAGTAAAGAGTTCTCAGTGACTACTTACTTGACTTGTGTTTTCAAGGCTTTGAAACTGGTTTTCAAGGCCTTGATATCACTCTCAGTTTTCTTCTGAGAGATTTCAAGTTTCTAATTTAGGAGTAATTTTGTAGTGCTCCAAAAGAGCACCACGTGGTGCTCTACACTCAATTAAAGTGCAACATTTAAATACACTGTGAGTGATTGGCAAACACTGATTGGCTGTAGAGCATCACGTGGTGCTCTTTTGGAGCACTAAAAAATTTCTCCTGATTTAGACAAACAAGTTGTAAATTTTCTTTTTCTTGCTCATGAATTTTTTATTTCAAAAGTTAATCTCTTTCAAATAATCTTCTTCATTTAAAAGTATTGTTCTGAGATAATCTGAAAGAGCATCTTTTGGTTTTGAAATCGGATAGTTTACCATTACCTCAATATTCTCAGAACTTTGATCATGCTTGGCCATGAAACATAGGTTGGCATGTTCTTCTTCAGATTCAGATTCACTTCAGCTATCTGAATCACTCTATGAAGCTATCATAGTTCTCTTTCTCCTGTCATGGTCTTTCTTTTGGATGTTCTTGCTTTTCTTTTGTGGACAATCTCTTATCAAGTGTCCTGCATCACCACACTCAAAACAGTTCATGACTTTTGATTTATTTTGTGAAGAAGACTTACCTTTGTAGTCCTTGCTACTAGATGATCTGTTTCTTTCTCTGTTGAAGTCTTTGTTTCCAAAGTTTTTCTTCATCTTGAGAATTTTGGTCAAGGCTTTGGAAATCAATGCAAAAGGATCTTCATCATCATCATCTTTAGCTTCAAGGCTTTGAATTTTCTCATTCTCTTTGGCCTTGAGTGCTAAGTTCTTGAATCCTTCAGGTAGCTCTCCATCAGCTTCATTCATGGATATTTCATTTCTCAGGATCTTCCCTTGTAGGTCATCAAGTTGTAGTAATGAGAGATCTTGAGCTTCTTCAATGGCTGTTTTATTTGGTTCCCATTTGTCCTTTGGAAGACTTCTCAGTATCTTCCTCACATTTTCTTCATTGGAAATATGTTTTCCCAAAGAATTAAGGTTGTTGACAATGTCTGTGAACATCATGAACATCTCTCTGATTGACTCATATGCATTCATCTTGAACAACTCATATTGCCTGAGATAGATGTTGATCTTGGTTTGCTTGACTTGATTAGTTCCTTCAAATGGCACCACAAGCTTGTCCCATATTTCTTTGGCAGTCTTGTAGCATGTTATCTTGTAGAGTTCATCTGTACTCAAAGCACAATACAAGATGTTAATAGCTTTGTAATTCTTAGAAAATTGTTCTAACTCAGAGGAGGAGAGTGAGTCTTCAGATTTGGGAGTTTTGATCCCATCTTTCTCTGTAAAGGAAGTGTGAGGTCCATTTTGAATAATGGTCCAAATCTCTATGTACTGATCAATGATAAACATCTTCATCAAGGCTTTCCAGTGAGCAAAGTTGTCTCCACAAAATAGAGGAGGTCTATTGGAAGCTCTTCCCTGTGAGAAACCACCAAAACCAGCAGTACTCATGATCACCAGATGGTTAAATCTTATACAGTGATACAAACTCTGATACCAATTGAAAGGGGGAGTATGCAGATGTATATGCAGCATAGATACTCTAGAAGGGCCAACTTTTTCAAAACATGAGGAGGAAAAGAGTGTTTAGTTCTAGTGCAAAGGAGTTCAAGGCCTTGAACACAAATTCAAGCCTTTGTAATGAAATACAGTTTGCAATGAAACAGACAAGTCTTTTTCAAGGCCTTGAAAAGAGTTTCAAACCCTTGAAAAACAGACAAGTTGGAGTGCTATAAAAACTGTGAATGTGAATGAACTGTAAATGCAAGAGACAAAGGATTTATAGAGTTCAGTCCACTTGGACCTACGTCTCTACCTCATGGATCTTCTCCATGCAGGATTTTCAACTCAATTCTTATTAATCAAAAGCTAAGCCCTACATCTCAAGCACAAAGAATTGCCTTACTCTGTTACAGCTTGTGGTTCTCCCTAACCTATCTAGCACCTGCTCTAGCTAACTGATTAACTAAGAATTATCTATTGTTAACTTTTAACAATCCTTGAGAATGAAGTATAGAAGTATTACATAAATGATCTACCAATAAAGTACGATACAGAAGAACACTGGAGTATAGATCTGCAGTGAAGAATGCAGTGAACTTCTGTGTGGGGATTGTGAGAGGGATGAACTTCTTTGATGCTTGTCAATCCAGAATTGTGTCTCTCTTTTTTCCCATTGAGTGTTGTGTGTTGATGCTTCAAATTGGGCTCTATTTATACAGTTTGAAACTCTGCAAATCGCCCAAGATTTTCAGCAACAACTTCCTGTATTTTAGGCAACAGCTTTGACTCTCTTCAACTGCCTTCTCCAACGGATAGTTGATCACTATCTTCAGAGATTTTGTCGTGATATTGTCTTTAAAAAAATTAAGAAGCTTTCAAGGAGGTCTGATTGATCACAGGATCATCTTTACTAAGTAATTTCCTTCCTGCAAAAGTCAGATATGGAAACAAATCTTGCATATATAGGAAATAAAATTTCCCTACAAAACTGAGTCAAAAGAATGGATTAAAAACATGTTTGATATATCACAACAGTTTGTCTTTCATAATCAAATAATAAGACATCAAGTAAAGGGGTGAGAGGAGTAGAATTAAATCAAAAAAGTTTAGAGAAACTCCCCCTCAGAATATGTATGCAGGTCAGACAGTTTCAAGGCTTTCAATCCTGGTTCAAGGCCTTGAAATGGCTCTTCTATTTCAATCCTATGAAACCTGATTCAAGGCTTTGAAAACTAGTTCAAGGCCTTGAATTACCTAAGTATTTCAAGTCCATGAAACATGTGACCTTACAGATTGACGCTAGGGAACCTATTCCAAAATTCTCCCACTTGCACTAAAGCCAATCTGGCGCATCTCGTGTGCCTATAGATCTAGTGTGTCCTTCATGCTTTCGTTGCGCAAGTGGCTTTGTGAGCGGATCTGAAATATTGTCATTCGTTGAGATCTTTCACATCTTCACATCTCCTCTATCGATCATATCACGAATAAGATGGAATCTCCTAAGTACATGCTTCAATTCTGGTTTGATCTTGGTTCATAGTCTTGTGCGATCACTCCAGAGTTGTCACAATAAAACTCCATGGGATCCACGATGCTAGGGACCACACCGAGCTGAGTGATAAACTTATTTATCCAAACTTCCTCTTTAGCGGCTTCCAAAGCAGCAATGTACTCAGCTGCAGTTATAGAATCAGCAACTGTCCCTTGCTTGGAACTTTTCCAGCTCACATCTCCTCCATTAATGCAGAACACGTATCCCGACTGTGATGTGTAGTCATCTTTGTGGGTTTGGAAGCTTGCATCAGTGTAACCAATTACAATTAGCTCTTCCTTACCTCCAAATATAAAGAGCGCATCCTTAGTTCTCCTCAAGTACTTTAGGATGTTCTTGACAGCAATCTAGTGACTCTCACCCGGATTGGACTGATATCTGCTTATCATACTCAATACGTATGATACGTCTGGTCTAGTATATAATATGGCATACATGATGGATCCTATGGCCGAAGCATAGGGTGTCCTACTCATGCGGTCCCTCTGAATCTCATTGGAAGGACAATCAGTCTTAGATAGAGTGACTCCGTGCGACATGGGCCAGAATCCTTTCTTGGAATCTTGCATGTTGAACCTTTTCAACACCTTGTCTATATATGTACTTTGGCTTACGCCGAGCATCTTCCTAGATCTATCCCCTATAGATCTTGATACCAAGTATATAAGCTGCATCTCCTAATTCCTTCATTGTGAAACACTTTCTAGCCAATATTTAACATATTGCAAAGTAGGAATGTCGTTTCCAATGAGTAGTATGTCATCCACATACAAGACCAAAAACACGACAGAGCTTCCACTAACCTTCTTGTAAACATATGGCTCATCTTCGTTCTTGATGAAGTCAAACTCTTTGACCGCGTCATCAAAACGTAGATTCCAACTCCTAGAAGCTTGCTTCAATCCATAAATGGATCTTTGTAGATTACATATTTTATTGGCATTCTCTGGATCCTCAAAACCCTTTGGTTGTGTCATGTACACATCTTCGAGGAGGTTCCCATAAAGGAACACCATTTTGGCATCCATCTACCAAATCTCATAGTCACATTAAGATGCAATAGCAAGCAGGATTCGAATGGATTTAGTCATGGCGCCTGGTGAAAAGGTCTCATCAGAGTTAATACCATGAATCTATCTATAACCTTTAGCCACCAATCGCCCCTTGTAGGCTGATAACTCCGTTTTCGGAGTTATTTTATGCCTTTTATTTCTACGTTTTGCGTGCTTATAATGGAGAATTTGTCGTCTTTTGAGTAAATTGAGCGTAAATGTGAAAATATGAGTTCATGTGCAATACTTGTTAAATCCGGGCGTTTCTTTAGATTTTTGAGCTTTTTATTGTGATATGATCGCGGGTTGTGTTTTCGTGTTGTGATTCGCAGGACAACAGGGCTTGGATGATCGTGCGGGATTTGGAAGCGAACTTCGGAAACGAGGAACTCAAAGACAAGTCAAGAGGAGAGTCAAAAGTCAAAGGAAGTCAATGGAAAGTCAAAGGAAAGTCAAACAGAAGAGAAAGGTCAAAGAAAGTCAAAGAAAGTCAAAGGAAGAAAGAATGGAAGAAGGGAGTCAAAGAAGAGAAGAGAAAAGTCAAAGGAAGCAAGAAGGGGGCTGGAACACAGTGTCTTCGTGCGAAGACATTTGTCTTCGTGCGAAGACAAATACTTAGCCAAATTTTCATTCTGCAGCATTCTCTTCCTAAAACCACTCTCAGTATCTAAATGAGAAGATCTTCGCACGAAGAGGCAGAAGTCTTCGTACGAAGACTCTTCGTGCGAAGACAACTGTCTTCGTGCGAAGAGATCGTGGGTCAGCAGCAATTTTTTGGGGCTTTTCCGTATTATTTCCAAACTTTGTAATATTATTATGGGAACGTATTTAAGACTTTTAGGTCGTCTTTTTCAGTAGTTTTGGAGGATTAGAGACATCTTTGGAGATCAAGAAGCTAGGAGAGAGCTTAGGAGCTTTTGGATCATTCGTTTGATTTCTAAACTCTCGTTTTTCTTGATTTTCATGTTTAAACTCATTATAATCGTTGTTTTGATTATGAATATGAGTAGCTAAACACCTTTTGCTGGGAATTCTCGTTTGGTGTAGCTAGGGTTTGATCTAAAGTTGATGTTTTGATGATTGTGATGCATGCTTTGGCTTAATCTCTCGTGTTTATGCATTATTATGGATTATTTGTGATCTTAATCACATTATCTTTGCGAGTAGCTAACGTAGAGATAGAATCAATTAGTTTCACGCGGTAACTCCGTGATAACTAGTCGGTAAATCGAATAATCCACCTAGTCGTATCAATGTTTGGTAACTCGGCATCGTTAACTAGGATCGTTAAAGTAGAATTATAATTTTAATGCATACTTAAACCTAAATTAGGCTTGGTAACTCGGTTTAGTTTAGTTTAAGTATAGTGGACTTGATTGGTAACTCGTTAAGTTCAACGTTGCTTGATTAATAGTGAATAACACGTGGTTGTTTTACGAATCAAAACATAAATTTAGATCGACCTAGTGAACCTAGAGAATTCCCGGTGCTTTTCCCATATTGATAAAAACCTCCAAATATTCATTCTTTATTAATTGTGAATTATTTCACTTGGTTAATTGAGAATTTTGCGTTTAATTTCTTAGAATTAGATAAAAACACAACTTGCGACTTGCCCAAATAAGGTATAGAATAATAATTAATTTAAACAAAGTCCCTTGGGTTCGACAACCCGGATTTCCGGTTTATTACTACACACGACGGCTGTGCACTTGCAGTTGGAACGTGTCAAGTTTTTGGCGCCGTTGCCGGGGACTTCGGCTAAATTAGTTATAATTCCTAGCCTTAGGGATTTTAATTTATTGTTTATATTCGTTACTCACCTACGTTTTGCGTGTTTCGTGATTTCAGGTTGATTTACTCGGTGCATGACCCGTTCTCGAGACGAGCCTTTGTATCCAACGTTTGAAAACCCGGAATCTTTATTAAAAGCACAGCGTAGAGACAAGAGGAATTCAAGCTCAGTAGTTATGGACGAAGAAACGAGAGCTGAGTATGAGAGGATCCGCAAAGGTTTGCAGGATGCGGAAGCAGCTAGAGTTGCAGCTGTAGAGGAGGCTGCACGAAGAGCCGCAGAAACTGAAGAGGTGAGAGCTCAAATGGCTGAGATGCAGGCAAGGATGGATCGCATGGCTCCCCCAAATCCACAACCACGTCATGGTGTGGGGGCACAAATAGCGAACATCGGTGGGAACAACAATGGTAATAATGGGGAAAACAACAGGCAGAACAATGCTGAGAATGAAGAACGCCCGATGGTGGATTATTTCAGGACTACTCCAGCATGTTATCAGCCTACCATTGTCAGGCCACAGATCAATGCCCAACACTTTGAGTTGCGCCAACATATGATCAACATGGTTCGTGATGAGTGTGCATTCAACGGAGCTCCAGGAGATGACCCCAATCACCATCTGCTGGTATTTGAGCAAATCACATCAACCCTGCACGATCAGCGAGTTCCAGATGAGACGGTTAAGCTTTTACTATTTCCATTCTCCTTATCTGGAAAAGCCAAGAAGTGGCTTATGGAGCTGCCAGCTGGAAGCATAGTGACATGGGCAGATTGTTGTCATGAGTTTTTGAGGAAGTATTTGCCACCATCCAGAGTCGCGCAGCAGATGGCAGAGATTGCAAAGTTCACTCAGGATGAAGACAGCTCTTTGGGAGATGCATGGAGAAAGTTCAGCCAAATTCTCCGTAGATGTCCGAATCATGGAGAGCCATGGCACAAGCTCTTCCATTATTTCTACACTGCATTAGACAAGGAGACAGCTGACCAGTTGGATATGCTAGCTGGAGGTAATTTTATGGGACTTGGAGCACAGCGAGCTCAAGATTTGCTGAACAACGCGTCAAAGAGAGAGACTACACGATCTGAAACGCGTAGGTACTCCAAACCGGGGGATACATCCTTAGTCAACAAGATTGAATCGATGGAACAAAAGTTGGAATCCATGACTTCAGCATTTCACGGTATGCATCCTCCAACACAGAAGCCCATGGGTGAATTACTAGCAGATGAAAGCCAGGGATATGATAACAGTGTTGAAGATGTGAATTTTATGCGACAGCAGCAATGGCCTAACACCTATCATCCCAACAATCGTAATCACCCCAACTTCAGCTATGCCAATCCAAACAGTGGATTATATGCACCCGGACAGAGACCCAATGTTCCATATCAAGCGAGGCAAGCTCCACAACAGCAGGCTCCACAAAAAGAAGAGCAAGAGACAAATGCCCTATTGAGAAAGCTCCTAGCTAATCACGACAGGATGGAGAGCGCGATTGTCTCAATACAAGCAACAATAAAAAGCCATGAGACTCAGATTGGGCAGATCGCCAATCAAAACGTCAAGCTTCCACCAGGCATGCTTCCAGCAAATACCATCACTCCTAACGAGCAGCTAAATGCCATCACAACTCGCAGTGGCATCACTACTGAGGATCCCCCATATCTTAGCCACGCGCGAGCCGAGGCGACTAAGGCCACTGAGAAAGCTTTGGATGAAGAGATTCCCGTGCCTACCGTGAGTCCCCAATCAAAGGACACGGTGAGGAAGTCGGATGAGAAACAGAAGCCTAGGGAGGAATACAGTGTGCGAGTGCCATACCCGCAAAGATTGAAGAGCCAAGAGGACGCCAAGCATTTCAAAAAGTTTGTGGATATCTTCAGGAAACTGCACATTAATATACCTTTTGCAGAGGCCATCTCACAAATGCCGAAATATGCCAAATTTCTCAAGGACCTCCTTTCTAATAGGAGGCGCATGGATGATTTTGAAACTGTCACTCTAAATGAGGAGTGTAGCGCCGTTGTGCAAAAAGCGCTACCAAAGAAGATGAAAGATCCGGGCGGTTTCATCATTCCTGTTACATTGGGAGACGCATTTCATGGGAGAGCATTGTGTGACCTTGGTGCGAGTATTAATTTGATGCCTACATCGGTTTTTGAGCAACTGGGTGTGGGAGATCCTAAGCCTACCAGGATGTGCTTGCAGATGGCTGATCGCACAATAAAACGCCCCAGGGGTGTTTTAGAGGATGTACTAGTGAGAGTTGAAGGACTCATCTTCCCAGCGGATTTTGTGATCTTAGACATGGAGGCCGACGATGATGTTCCTCTTATTTTGGGCCGTCCATTCCTGGCCACCGGGAGAACTATCATTGATGTGGCCAATGGGGAGCTGACTATGCAGATCAACGATGAGAAGGTGGCCTTCAATGTATTTGAGGCTATGAAGTTTCCCGCATATGCAGTGAGCGAGCAGTGCTTTGGGGTGGAGGCATACACGCTGGACGAGGAGGATGATATTCTGTTGGAGCAACTATATGAGGAGCTTGCTCTATTTGATTCCAGCGAGAAAGAGCAAGCCCTGGATGTTCATTGGCGCCCACCATTACCCCTCTTTAATGAGGGAAGCAGGAAGATTCTTACTCCCTCTCTTATTACTGCTCCTGTTTTAGAATTAAAGCCTTTACCTGCTCATTTGAAATATTTATACTTGGGATCTAATGATACTTTACCTGTGATTGTATCTGCATGTTTGGACAGGGAACAGGAGGAGCAGCTTCTCGAGGTACTACAGAAGAGGAAAGCAGCTATGGGATGGACAATAGCAGATATTAAGGGGATCAGCCCCACAGTTTGCCAGCATAAGATCAGGCTCATGGAAGACAAGAAGCCGGTAGTTCAATTTCAGCGCCGCCTCAACCCTCACATGCAGGAGGTGGTGAAGAAAGAGGTGCTTAAATGGTTGGAAGCAGGTATCATCTATCCGATTTCCGACAGCACGTGGACTAGCCCGGTACAATGTGTTCCCAAGAAAGGAGGTATAACTGTGGTGGAAGGGGAAAAAGGTGATCAAATTGCCACACGTACCGTTACTGGGTGGAGAGTTTGCATGGATTACCGCAAACTCAATGATGCCACTTTGAAGGATCATTTTCCCCTCCCATTCGTGGACCAGATGCTTGATAGGCTATCTCACCATTCACACTACTGCTTTTTGGATGGATACTCCGGGTATAATCAGATAGCGATTGAGCCGGCTGACCAGGAGAAGACAACATTTACTTGTCCATATGGGACGTTTGCATTCAGACGCATGCCATTCGGGCTATGCAATGCCCCAGCTACGTTTCAGAGGTGCATGATGTCTATCTTCTCAGATATGATGGAGCAGAATTTTGAAGTCTTCATGGATGATTTTTCACTTTATGGTGATGGGTTCGAAGACTGTCTCCAGCAGCTAGCTCGGGTACTGGACAGATGTATTGACACCAACCTAGTGCTTAACTGGGAAAAGTGCCATTTCATGGTGACCGAGGGAATAGTGTTGGGGCACAAGATCTCCAGTAAAGGTTTAGAGGTAGACCGGGCGAAGATTGAGGTGATTGAGAAGCTTCCTTACCCTACGTCTGTCAAAGGGGTACGGAGTTTCTTGGGACATGCAGGTTTCTATCGGCGCTTCATTAAGGATTTTTCGAAAATCACAAAGCCTTTATCTGGTTTGCTTGAGAAGGATGCCGTGTTTGATTTCAATGAAGACTGC
This sequence comes from Linanthus parryae, assembly GCA_023055425.1. Taxonomy (NCBI): domain Eukaryota; kingdom Viridiplantae; phylum Streptophyta; class Magnoliopsida; order Ericales; family Polemoniaceae; genus Linanthus; species Linanthus parryae. The sequence goes on along the minus strand of JALGPY010000001.1, from coordinate 62,467,884 downwards.
AAGACAGCTTTTGATTTGCTCAAGAAGAAGCTGATTAGTTCTCCCATTATAGCCACTCCAGACTGGACTCTACCGTTCGAACTTATGTGTGATGCCAGCGATTACGCGGTGGGAGCAGTGCTGGGACAGCGGAAAGACAAGGTAGCTCATGTTATTTACTATGCTAGTCGTACTCTTAACACTGCACAGGTTAACTATGCCACCACGGAGAAAGAGATGTTGGCTATTATCTTCGCATTGGACAAGTTTCGTCCATATCTTGTGGGTTCCCAGGTGACTGTTTTCACGGACCATGCAGCCCTCAAATATCTTCTTGCTAAGAAGGATGCGAAGCCTAGATTGATCCGATGGGTGTTACTGATGCAAGAGTTTGACATAGTGATTAAGGACAAAAAGGGTGTAGAGAATGTTGTTGCAGACCATTTGTCACGACTGGATAACGAAAAACAAGAAGATGTGCCGATTAGAGAAGATTTTCCAGACGAACAACTTATGGTAGTGGTAGCAGCTGTGCCTTGGTTTGCGGATTTGGCAAATTTCAAGGCGCTCAAAATTGTCCCGAAAGATATGACGTTCCATCAGAAAAAGAAATTTTTCGCAGATGCACGACACTATTTCTGGGATGACCCTTATTTGTTTAGGTTGGGAGCTGACAATGTGTTGAGAAGATGCGTAGCTGAGCCAGACACTTTGGACATTCTTAGACACTGCCACGAATTGAATTGCGGAGGACACTTTGGCAAAGCACGTACTGTGGCAAAGGTATTGCAAAGTGGATTTTACTGGCCTACTTTACATAAAGATGCTCATCTATTTGTGCAGCAATGTGATCGATGTCAGAGAACCGGCAATATCTCCAGCCGAAACGAGATGCCTCAAAATTTCGTGTTGGAAGTAGAGCCTTTTGATGTCTGGGGGATCGATTTCATGGGACCATTCCCGTCTTCACTTGGTAATCTTTATATACTGTTAGCTGTGGATTATGTGACCAAGTGGGTGGAGGCAATGGCTTGCCCGAAGAACGATGGAGCTACTGTAGAGAGATTCGTGCGGAAGAGCATTTTTACGCGGTTTGGAACTCCAAGAGCCATAATCAGTGATGAAGGATCGCATTTTGTGAATAAAGTCTTTGCCAATGTCTTGAGCAAATATGGGGTAAAGACGCATAAGATATCACTGGCCTATCATCCGCAGTCTAATGGGCAAGCAGAAGTGTCTAACCGAGAGATAAAAGGGATTCTGGAGAAGACAGTCAACCCGGGACGCAAGGATTGGTCTCTGCATTTAGACGATAGCTTATGGGCGTATAGGACTGCTTACAAGACTCCTTTGGGCATGTCTCCCTATCAGTTAGTGTTTGGGAAGTCGTGTCATCTTCCGGTGGAACTTGAGCACAAGGCATTCTGGGCTTTGAAGAAGATCAATTTGGACGCTAAGCTCTCCGGTGAGCTACGAAAGCAAGCGCTACTTGAACTTGAAGAATTTCGATTGATGGCGTATGAAAGTGCGAAAATCTATAAGGAAAGGACAAAACTGTGGCACGACAGGCACATCATCCCGAGAGACTTCAAGGTAAGACAAAAAGTATTGATCTTCAATGCAAGACTAAAGCTGTTTCCAGGGAAATTGAAATCTAGGTGGAGTGGTCCCTACACGATTACTGAAGTTTATCCATGGGGATCTCTTGAGGTAGAGGATGCAAATGGGAACAGGTTTAAGGTGAATGGCCAGAGAGCGAAACCGTACGTGGACGGGAATTTCATTGGAGTCATTGAATGGCTTCATGCAACTCCCGCAACTTGAGAAGTCTCTGAGGTAACTGGGTCGGGCCGTCGACCTTAAATTACAAAGCGCTTGTTGGGAGGCAACCCAACCTATTTATTGCTTTAGGATAGATTTTAATACTGTTTTGTAATTTTTTATTCGGTTTGATTCTATTGAGGGGTGCGAGAGAGTGGATTTAATATTTCCAATGAGTATGTGCAGGAATACGAGGTGAAAGGCCTATTTCGGATCCCCCTTCTTGATGCGCGCGTGCGAAACAGAGTAAAAAGTCCGGATTTGCAGCTAAATACGCGTATCGGGATCCGAAGTGAAGAAATTGAAGATAGAAGCCATTTCTGCATCTATTCAACACACGCACCTGGGGAAGATCATGTTCCCGGACTCCCCGTCTTGATTTGCGCAAGAATTTGATTGGAGAATGGAGAAAGCTAGCACGTCGGCACGGATTACGAGGTGAAATTTTGAAGGACAGCTTAAAATGAGAATTGATCAATGCCAACGTGTGGGGGTGGTCGAGAGCTTTCTGTAGACAGGTGGATCGCGCAAATCGGAGTCCGGATGAGAAAGTTACGCCAAAAAGGATGTTTTCGCAAGTAAAACGAGGCCAAAAGCATCCGGAAATGCAAAACGTGCCTTGGAACGCGTGAAATCGACAAATAAAATATTCCCCGGATTTTGGGAGTGTTTTAAGGTGAAAAGGGAGTCTCGAGGTCGAGGAGATCCTTCGGAAAGCAAAGGCACGATCGAAGACGCGAAAAATCGACAAAAAGGATGTTTTTGGCACAATTCAGAAGTGTCTTCGTACTAAGACAATTGTCTTCGTACGAAGACATTGTACTTAGAAAAATTTTTGACCCTCTGAATTGTCTTCCTATAACAGCTCTCAGTATCTGTTTGAGAAGACCTTCGTGCGAAGACAAAAAGTCTTCGTACGAAGACTCTTCGCACGAAGACTTTTGTCTTCGCACGAAGACAGCGGGTGAAAGGCCAGTTTTATCCACGCACGGATACATGATGGGGGCTACTTTCTAGGGGCTTTTTGGACTTTTTGCCCAAACTTGAAGCTCATCAGCTGGAGGATCGAGTTGCAGTCTTCATTCTTCATCTTCACAAACTCAGTTCCTCCTCCATAGCCGCACGAGCTCCAATTCACTTCTCACTTGTTTCTTCACCAAAATCAACATTCTACCTAGGGTTTTGCTCGCGATTCCAAGGAGAACAAGGTTCCATAGGTGGTTTTGAGAGAGAGTGCAAGACAAGAGAGAAATCAGAGGCCAAAGGAGCTAGGGTTTGGAAGGAGAATTGAGAAATTGGACGAGCTACAGCTTGATTCACCTTTCGGACGAGAAGGGAACATTGACGGGGACTACGCAAGGAGTACGGGGCAGCAAGAAATTCAAGATTTCGACAAATTTTTCCGGCACCATCAAAATCAGTCCGGGTTCGTCAAATTGGGAAATTTTTGCGTCCGTAAGACTTGCTCCGGACGCGTAGGTACTATCTAAACTTCGCAATTTCATAATCGAGTCTTAGGCACATTGAGTAAAAGCCCGGTTATATTTGTTGCGCTTAGAAGCGTATTTGGGGGCGATTGCGTAAAGTCCTAGGAACTATTTGTTACGTGCCTACGTGTTTCGTTTTGTTTACACTTCTTGTTCACGTGCACAAGTGTTGAGTTGCTTGTTTTACTTGCATTTGAATTTTAAATGGCGGGTGGTAAGAAGAGAAAGACGGGAGAGGGTTCGTCGCAAGAAGCATCGGGATCGGGCGATCCTCAATTAGAGATTCCGCCTACTCCCCAATATGCCATCTTGACGGCCCCTTTCCCGGCTAAACCGGGAATTGTCGGTCGACGAAAGGCAAAAGCTAATTTGAAAGAGCGTAGTATTGCGCCAGGTTATTATGATAGCTACCGTTTCGTCACCCACGAGGCCCATCTTGACTCTCGTAGAGATACGTATTTGACTAAGAACGGGCAGCCCGAGAAAGCCTTTCCTTTGCACGAGGACATGCCTCAAGCAATTAAGGAAATTTATGAGCGCGAGAAGCTTGAAAATTGGTTTAAACTAGTAGGGCAGTCTAGTTCACACATTACGAGAGAGTTTTTGTTCAATTTGCGTTATGCAAAGGACGGTGAGAGTCAAGATCCTCGTCTCGTTTACTGTCGGAACGAGTGGATAGTCTTCACGCCAGAGACTATCGCACTCGCCATGGGTTTCCCCGCTTTGAAAGATGGTTGTGGGTTAGAGACGGTTCTTCGTAGTGAGAACCTTTGGTCTCGTCTAAATGCTTTTTGCTTTGCAAGGGGGGTTGATCCATGGGACAGGAAGGGAGAGGTAATTCATTGGAAGGCTGAGAAGAGGTTTTATAGGCCGGAGGCTAGGTGGTGTTGTGAAGTGCTAGAAAACTGGGTTTTGGGAATCACACGAAACCCTAGTTATTCTTTCCGCCTCTCTGTCTGGGCCCTTTGTCTTTACACCGGGGTTAGAATTGATATCCCCAAACTGATTTGGGAGAACTGTCTTGAGAGGGTGTCGAGGACGAACAAATTGGGCCCCGGTCATACCTGCTTGATCACTCACCTAGCCAAAACTGCTGAGGTAGTCATAGGGAAAGATATGGACTTGAAACCGTTTACGGCTAGGAAGTGGCATAGGTTTGATGAGACAGCGAGGAAGAAGGGCAAGGGTAGGAGGATGAACACCTCTAGGTTTGACAACCAGGTTGCCTACGACCACTTGAGAGAGGAGATGGCCCGGGATAGACTCGAGAGGAGACGCCAGTTTGCCCACACTCGGGACAATCAGGCGAAGCTGGGGGGTTTAATCCAGATGGTTGGCCAGTGGGTTATACAGTCTAGTGGTCAGGCACCAGGGGAGTTTGTTCCACCAGTCCCGACGGCGGATCCGTGGTTTCAGGAGGATGACTTTGAATATGAGGTTCCGCCGAGTGAGGATGAGGAAGAAGAAGAAGATGAGGAGGAAGGTGATGAGGATGAGGAAGATGACGAGTAGTGGAGTGTACCCTCGTGCTAGAATTGTTGAGTCCTCGTGTTATCGTTGAGGACAACGATGCATTCTAGTGTGGGGGTGGTTGAATCCTTGTTACTAGTCAGTGTCGTGTCTTTGCATCGCCAGTGTCTGCATATAGTTAGATGTTTTTGGTTATGTCCTTATTTTCTTTTTATTATTCATCTTTTTGCACGTTTTGGTATTTTTGAGTCAACCCACCATTGTTGAGTCGTTAATCGAGTTGGCCTTGCATATAGTGTAGGTATAAAAAAAAAAAAAAAACTAAAAATGTGAAAAATCCAAAAAAATTAAAAATTTGAGAAAGGGCAATTGAAAAAAGCTGAAAATTCGGTAAAATCGAGAAGTGTGAGACTTTTAGGCGTAGGGCGTGAATTGCGATTGAGAGTGACAATGTGAGAGTCCCTTAGTAAGTATAGAGAAACTTTCTTTACGGGAATGCGTGCCTATTTTATACACGAATTTAATTCTTTCAAATTTAAAGTGTGTGCCTAATTTTCTTACAAGAGTTGAGCTAGGTGTGAGCTAAACAAGCCGAACGTTCTTGTGTACGCCTTAGGTAGTCGCCAACCCGCCTCGTAGTGGCACACAGAACAGCTGTGCGAGGTGTGTATTAGAGCACTCACTGCTTCTAGAACTTACCTTGTAGGACCACTAGCAAACCCGTATTTGAACCATGGATTCTTTGACAACCTTTGGACTTAGGGTGACGATTCTTGGCCTTCAGCATTGATTGGTTAGAATCACCACTTTAGTGCGTCACGAGGGTGTTGTAGTTGAGGGGGTTCGAGGAGGGAGTACTTCATGCTATATTTGTGTGAGTCTTACATATCGCATGCACTTCATTTGTGATCTTCAAGGGGAATGCGAGGGTGAGTGAGAGTAGGCTTGCGCACTTCGGTGTGGCGGTGTTCCATGGCATTACAACATGGACACAAGTGAGGAGAGCCGTGAGTGTGTACATCTAATACACACGAAGCTTGGGTTGGGGGAAGTTAATTGGTGGATCGTGCTAGGTACCGGATCTTACTCATCATGGTGTAGGAGGTTTGGTTGGATTAGGCACGAGACAGACATTTGATCGACTACGTGAGAGGGGACAGGATTACATTCGAGTGTGGGGGTGTCGACATTTGACTTCGGACATCGAGATTGCGTTTGCGACGACTCCATCCCCACACATACTCTTTTATGTTAGCGGCTTCGTTGATTTACACCGAGGATTTTATTGAGATAGGGAGAGACTTTGATTTGTGATTTATACGTGATTTGGATATTGTCTCTCCTTACGATTACATGATTAGCTTGATTCATTGGAAGACCACTCGTGGAAGATATTGAAGAAATTGTGCAGAATTTTGAGAGATATAGTAAGAAAAAAAAAAAAAAAAAAAAAAAAATCAGAAAAAAAAAAGAAAAGAGAGAAAAAAAGGAGAGATGAATAAAGGAAGAATGAGAAGCTTTGTGGAAGAACGAGTGGAGAAGCGACTAGTTCACGAACGGGAAATTTTTGGTTTATGCATTATTCATGACGATGGCCGCGGAGATCGTAATTGTACCGGGGTTTGAGGGGATCGAGGGCCGGAGATGGTGAGTTTCGGGCTTGGTTTCCATCATTGTTGTGAGGGTATGTGAGCTATGGTATTTGTGAGAATGTGACGCTTTAGGACTCGTATTTGATTCTAATCCTATTTGTCCCTAAAGCCTCATCATTTTAAACCCGTTAGCGGATTAGGAGCTCGGACCTTGAACGTGGCTTAGCCTAGCGTAGCCTTTTATTTTGTGGCACACATGAAGAGGTATTGCATTCTTGTACGTAGTAAAGTTAGGTTCTCTATACTAGCTAGGGGGAATTCATGTTGACGAATTTGATTTCGAATCATTCCTTGTGCCTAGATTTCTCATCGCTTCGTGTGAATCGGTTTAAGCTAATGGAGATTGCCCAATCTCGCAAAAGAAAAGAAAGAAAAAAAATTGTATTTCAATACTTGCATTGTGAATATTGCATTTGCATATAGGTGCATTGTGTATAATCGAGTCGTGTCGACTAGTAGGAAGGATGGTTGGTGAACGGTTCTACTCGGATTAGTATGCAAGTGTTTTTGGTTTTGTATGCAATGTGAGGTGATAGTATGCAATTGGCGTAGGGAAGTATGCAATGAGTAATTGGTTGAGTATGCAAAGTTGGATGAATTGCGGAAAAGCGAAAGAAGTTTTGACTTGAGAGAGATGGAATTGACTTGGGAGATTTGCTCGGGACGAGCAAAAGGTAGTGTGGGGGTAGTTGATAACTCCGTTTTCGGAGTTATTTTATGCCTTTTATTTCTACGTTTTGCGTGCTTATAATGGAGAATTTGTCGTCTTTTGAGTAAATTGAGCGTAAATGTGAAAATATGAGTTCATGTGCAATACTTGTTAAATCCGGGCGTTTCTTTAGATTTTTGAGCTTTTTATTGTGATATGATCGCGGGTTGTGTTTTCGTGTTGTGATTCGCAGGACAACAGGGCTTGGATGATCGTGCGGGATTTGGAAGCGAACTTCGGAAACGAGGAACTCAAAGACAAGTCAAGAGGAGAGTCAAAAGTCAAAGGAAGTCAATGGAAAGTCAAAGGAAAGTCAAACAGAAGAGAAAGGTCAAAGAAAGTCAAAGAAAGTCAAAGGAAGAAAGAATGGAAGAAGGGAGTCAAAGAAGAGAAGAGAAAAGTCAAAGGAAGCAAGAAGGGGGCTGGAACACAGTGTCTTCGTGCGAAGACATTTGTCTTCGTGCGAAGACAAATACTTAGCCAAATTTTCATTCTGCAGCATTCTCTTCCTAAAACCACTCTCAGTATCTAAATGAGAAGATCTTCGCACGAAGAGGCAGAAGTCTTCGTACGAAGACTCTTCGTGCGAAGACAACTGTCTTCGTGCGAAGAGATCGTGGGTCAGCAGCAATTTTTTGGGGCTTTTCCGTATTATTTCCAAACTTTGTAATATTATTATGGGAACGTATTTAAGACTTTTAGGTCGTCTTTTTCAGTAGTTTTGGAGGATTAGAGACATCTTTGGAGATCAAGAAGCTAGGAGAGAGCTTAGGAGCTTTTGGATCATTCGTTTGATTTCTAAACTCTCGTTTTTCTTGATTTTCATGTTTAAACTCATTATAATCGTTGTTTTGATTATGAATATGAGTAGCTAAACACCTTTTGCTGGGAATTCTCGTTTGGTGTAGCTAGGGTTTGATCTAAAGTTGATGTTTTGATGATTGTGATGCATGCTTTGGCTTAATCTCTCGTGTTTATGCATTATTATGGATTATTTGTGATCTTAATCACATTATCTTTGCGAGTAGCTAACGTAGAGATAGAATCAATTAGTTTCACGCGGTAACTCCGTGATAACTAGTCGGTAAATCGAATAATCCACCTAGTCGTATCAATGTTTGGTAACTCGGCATCGTTAACTAGGATCGTTAAAGTAGAATTATAATTTTAATGCATACTTAAACCTAAATTAGGCTTGGTAACTCGGTTTAGTTTAGTTTAAGTATAGTGGACTTGATTGGTAACTCGTTAAGTTCAACGTTGCTTGATTAATAGTGAATAACACGTGGTTGTTTTACGAATCAAAACATAAATTTAGATCGACCTAGTGAACCTAGAGAATTCCCGGTGCTTTTCCCGTATTGATAAAAACCTCCAAATATTCATTCTTTATTAATTGTGAATTATTTCACTTGGTTAATTGAGAATTTTGCGTTTAATTTCTTAGAATTAGATAAAAACACAACTTGCGACTTGCCCAAATAAGGTATAGAATAATAATTAATTTAAACAAAGTCCCTTGGGTTCGACAACCCGGATTTCCGGTTTATTACTACACACGACGGCTGTGCACTTGCAGTTGGAACGTGTCATAGGCAACAACCTTGCCATCCATGTCAATCTTCTTCTTGAAGACCCACTTACACCCAATGGGCCGAGCCCTTCAGGTGGTTCCACCAAAGTCCATACTTTGTTGGTATACATGGATTCCATTTCGGATCTCATGGCTTCTAGCCACTTCATGGAGTCTAGGCCTTTCATGACCTCCTCGTAGGTCGCAGGCTCATCAACCATGAGTGGTATGTCATCGAGCTCAGTCACGAGAAATCCGTACCTCTCTGGCTTATGACATACCCTTCCTTACCTAAGGAGTTCCTGTGTTACCTGAACATGTTCTTCCACAACAACTTGTTGTTCCTGTTCATGCTCCATCATCGGTTCAATGTTTTGTGGTTCCTGAATTTCTTCAAGTTATACAGTCCTCCCACTTGCTTCTTTAGAGACTAGTTCTCTCTCTAGAAACACGCCGGTCGGAGCTAAAAACACTTTGTTCTCGGTTGGATTGTTAAAATAATATCCTTTTGTTTCCTTAGGATATCCTACAAACTTACACTTATCCGCTTTGAGTCCGATCTTGTCTGTTTCTAAACGCTTTACATAGACATCGCATCCCCATATCTTCATAAACGACACTATGGGGCGATTCCCAGTCCATATCTCATATGGTGTCTTCATGACTGATTTGGATCGAACACGGTTAATGGTGAAAGCTGCAGTCAATAGAGCATGTCCCCAAAATGATATTGGAAGATCCATGGGACACATCATAGATCGCACCATATCTAATAGTGTGCTATTCCTCATCTCGGACACGCCATTCCATTGTGGGGTTCCGGGTGGAGTGAGTTCGGATACTATCCCATACTCTCTAAGATATCCGTCAAACTCTTGGATCATGTATTCTCCTCCACGATCCGATCGCAAAGTCTTAATACTTTTACAAACTTGCTTCTCTACTTCATTCTTGAAATCCTTGAACAGTTCAAAGGATTTCAGATTTGGCCTTCATAAGGTATAGAAATCCATATATACTGAAGTCATTAGTAAAGGTATAATAGTAGGTGTAACCACCTCTAGCATGCGTGGGAAACGGCCCACTTACATCTGTATGTATGAGTGCAAGTAACTCACTAGTCCTCTCACCTTTCTTATTGAAAGGGGAATTTGTCATTTTTCTCAACAAACAAGATTCACATGTCTCATATGATTATGGATCAAATGAGTCAAGAAATCTATCCTTATTGAGTCTAGATATGCGTTTCTCATTCATATGGCCTAAACGACAGTGCCATAGATATGTAGGATTTAAATCATTAGTTTTAACCCTTTTAGTATTTATGTTATAGATGGAATTATTTATATCAAGGATGTTTAATCCATTAGACAAATGCGCACTACAATAGTCCATACTATCAAAATAAATGGAGCAACACTTGTCCTTTATTGAAATAGAAAAACCTTTCTCGTCCAAACAAGAAACGGAAATAATGTTTCTGCTCATAGCAGGCACATAATAGCAATTTTCTAATTCTAAAATAAGTCCAGAAGGAAAAGATAAATCATAAATTCCTATAGCTAATGCAGCAATTCTTGTTCCATTCCCGACGCACAAATCTATCTCCCCTTTAGCCAATCTTCTACTTCTTTTCAAATCCTGCACATTTCGACAAATGTGAGATCCACATCCAGTATTCAATATCCAAGATGAAGAAATAGATAGATTGACGTATATAAAAAAAATACGTGGTGGTTATGGAATCACTATTCCAAGATCCTCCAGATACTTGGGGCAATTCCTCCTTCAGCGACTCGGCTGGCTACAAAAGTGACAATCACCTTTAGCAACTTTATTGCGCTTTCCTTTGGAATTAGAGGCAAATCCCTTGCCCTTCTTCTTAATTACCATCATTATGGCCTTGCCCTTGCCTTTTTTGATGCTCTGTTCAGCTGTCCTTAACATTTTCAGCAACTCAGGAAGAGTCTTACTGATCTCATTCATTTTATAGTTCATGATTTACAGATTATAACTGTCAGGCAACGATTCCAAGACAAGATCAGTATCCATCTCTTGGTCGATTGGGAACCCTGGCCTCGTGAGGTTCTCCATGTACCCGATCATTCGGAGTACATGAGGCCCAACTGGGTTCCCTTCTGCGAGATTGCTCTTGAACAGTGCCTTGGACACTTCATACCGCTGATTATTGCCTGTTCCTGAAACAATTGTTTCAAGTGTTAGATCATATTGTATGCTTCCATGTTATCGTGTTGCTTCTGAAGCTCCGAGGTCATGGTGCAAAGCATGAGACAAGTCACATCATTAGCATCATCCACATGTTTCTGATGTGCTCTCACGGCAGATAGAACAGGCTCATGGGGTGGTGCTGGTATAGGATTGTCTAAGACGTACATTTTCTTTTCTTGCTTAAGGACGATCCTTAAGTTTCTGTACAAGTCAAGAAAATTTGTTCCTGACAGCTTGTCCTTCTCAAGGACAGATCACAGGAATGAAGGCGATGCGTGATTGTTTGCCATTGGAATTCTACAAAACGAGAAATGTGCAATTTTTAGTATTTTGAACAATTTAACTATATTCAACAACGGCTAGATCATTAAATATAGCTCCCACTATTTTTCTCGGATTAATACCTCACCATTAATTCGGAAAATATCATATATATTTTCTAGTGAGTCCAAGATCCATATTTCACTTCTTCTTGAGCTTGTCTTGGCAAGTCACCCAAGAATTGGTTATTTAGGTTGGAACCATTCCAATTTCATCCCATGCAACTCTTGGTCCAATAAAGACGAATAATTCATAATTCTTTATCCTTTAGATAACGCCTAATTGTCATGCCTCTAGGCTCATCAATCTAATTGACTTTGCCCTGTTGCGTCCAACTCTTTGCTTCAAGAATCACACATTACTTGCTTGTGTCGTCCGCAACACATCAAGGTGAATTAAAATGCCTTGCTTTGGCAAGCCCGAATTTAATAGATCTTGATCATGAAGGGTGTTTAGGCAAGAGAAGGCAAAACGCAATATTTCAATTGAGGGATTTAATAGTCATTATCTAATTGTTTGATTGATCTCATAACATGATCTACTTATTTGGATTGGGCAATCCACAATAAAATATCAAACTTGTTTATTATTATCTTGTTAACGTTTTGCTAGTATCGCCATACACACAAAATAAATAAGAAGAATTAAATAATAAACATCCAGAAAGTAAAATTAACGTGGCATGGATATGGCCCATAGACTAAGATATTATTAAGCCAATGATAATATCTTTATGCCCTAAAGTGACAAGATCATCTCCATGTGCTCCACCATAGCCGCGCAGTAGGATCGGAGTCCTCATCGTCTTTGTGTATTCTTGGTCCTCCGATTTTCTTCTCCATGCTCTTGGCTATCATCTAAATATTCTAATTCTAGACTAATATCTAGAGTAAATAAATAAATAGAACCTCACATGTTAAGAAGATGATCAGCTCGCAGGCCGTAAAATTAACTAACTATTACATTAAGTTGATCAGCTCGCAGGTCGTAAACCAAACCACAAAATTTAAACATCCACAACCTAAGCCATATCCATCCACTTAAAACCAATTTTTAACGCGCTTGTTCAATTTTAGTATGAAATTAGGCAACTAGGGTCAAAACAGTCCAAGGAATCCACCATCCAACATGGCCGAACCACCCAATGACGAAGGCAAGGCATTCGGGCGGTCGGCCGAGCCTCACGCGCGGCTAGGCCGCATGCTAGGCCGGCCCTACCCCTTGGCCGAGCCATAGCTTGGGCGGAAAGGAAAGGGGGCGGTCCCATAGGGACGTTCCTCCTTTACGGAATTGTTTCCAAAACGATTCCTTGCCTTGTTGTCCAAGCTTAGTTGTTTCCAAGTTTGAAAAAAACCCTTTTCCAAACTTGTGCCCAAACCCTAATTCCTAGATCCAAAATTATTCACATCCTATGTGATCAAACTCACCAATCTTCACATCCAATGTTATATTAGGTCTTGTTTGTCTTCAATCAAATCCAATTTGAATCCAATATGCCAATTAATATTGGTTTTTGCACAATATTAACAATACGATGTACAAACTGAAAACGTAACACATAAAATCATGTTATGCGCTACGAACTATGGCTTTGATACCATTGTTGGGTTTTGAAGCAGGTAACGCAACGGAATAACAAAAATTATCCTGATCAAATCCCACCAAGGATCAAAGGACAAGCAATCATAACATAGTAAGGGCATAGATTAGCGCAATTGTCTCTCTCCATTGCTTTGTTATGTTATCTCAATAATGACTTGTGTTAGAGAAATAACAAGCTAGAGTTCCTTTATATAGTAATAACTCTTTATTAACTACATAAAGGCCCTAATACTCATCATGTCCTAACATGGATTAGCCCACTTAAAAATTAGTCCTATTGAGTTTGCTTGTTGTTGCGTTATGATCCTTTTATTAATTAGTCCAACTAATTAATACCTATATCCAATTTAATCCATCCGGTGTTTGACCCGTTAGGTTTCTACTTAGTTGGTAGCAACTACTTACTAACATGGAGCGGTGTCTAGCATCACATCCATGCCATCCAACCAATAGAAATAAGTCAGCGATCCCGAAAAATCTTGTGCCCAATATCACATATTGTGTTATCCCTTTTTCCCCATATCCGGGTTGGACACGAGATATGATTGTCACACTCGTATATCCAATCAATAGTTTCTTGATCCTGAGAATATGCTTATGCAAGCAGATAACACCAATATCTCCATATTAATTTATCTGAGTCTGGCATGACATTCAATAAGCACCATCGCTCGAGTGGCCCATGGATATTTTCTCCCATTATGTAAGAGGGACAAATCCTCTCTACGTTACTACGATCTCTAAGCTTGCTTCCTACCATGCCCGATAACTATCTTTATAGTTACCCGGTTAAGGCGCAACGTTAGAAATATCAAAGCATGATATTCCACTACTTGAGTGTCTAGTGACTTCAAGTATAAGGATTACAATATTATTAGCACTAAAAGAAGCGATTGTGACTTTGACATATTCTAATGTATACGTCTTGTCGTGGGTCAATCCAGTATGCCATTACCTTTAATGCATACCCATGTATTAGACTTGATATCTCCATATCAATCTCTGTACATACTAGTCTATAGTTGATCGTCCTATTAATAAATATAATGGACTAGGGATACTTAAGATAAACGAAATATTGTATCTAAGGACTTCATTATATTAAATATCACAATAAATAATAAATGAATGTTCTAGCCAAACATTGTTCATACTAAATATAGATTGCCTCTAGAGAACCTATTCCAACACAGATGGTATACCCTCTAGAAAGAACTCAGCTTTGGCTTTCTCCAAACACTCTTTCCTTTCAGGATGCTCATGAACCTTATACTTTCTTGGAATCCCCAAAACCTTGGCAACGACTTTATGATCTAATCTCATACCCACATCTGCTACCCTATAAGTTAAAACATAACTATCTTCATCTTCTTAAAACAAATTTAGATAAAATAGGCTAGTTAACCTAGGCAAGCTTTAGAACTAGGGATTAACATCTTCCAAACAGATGATTCTCTAAGTTTCCTAATGCAGTAAATATCCAGTTTATCTAAAAATTCCTAAGAAATGAAACTGCAATAAGCTATCGTAGATGATACATACCAATCCATTCAAATTCCCCTAACTTCTGAATTAGTAAACCAATATTCAGGATGTATGTTCTTACCAAAACCAGAAACTTTTCCCTTGCCTTCACAACACTATGCTTAACCCTTTTCTTATGTTCTGAAGGCTGATCATCCTTCTTCTCCTCTAGTTTCTTCTTTGTTGGAGTCTGAACTTCTTTCTTTTCTTCTCCAGATTTCTTCTTCTTTTCTCCCTCTTTCTTGTTTGACTGAGATTGATTACTCTGATTCTTCTTTCCCTGTTCTTGATCCATCATAAATTCTCCCTTTTCTTCCTCATATTCTGACCTAGTTTCTTCCACTTCTTGTTGGAATAGGTTCCCTAGAGGCAATCTATATTTAGTATGAACATTTTTTGGCTACAATATTCATTTGTTATTTATGGTGATATTTAATACAATGAATTCCTTAGATACAATGCTTTGTTTATCTTAAAATCCGATATACTGATTAGTAGGACGATCAACTATAGACTAGTATGTGGGCAGATTGGTATGGAGATATCAAGTCTGACAAATGGGTATTCATATGAGTAATGTCATACTGGATTGATCCACGACGAGAAGGCTACATTATATTATGTCAAAGTCACAAGCACTTCTCGTAGTGCTAATGGTATTGGAATGTTTAGACTTGAAGTCACTAGATACTCTAGTTGTGAAATATCATGCTTTGATATTATCAAACGTTGCGCCTTAATAGGGTGACTATAAAGATATTTATCGGACATGGTAGGAAGCAAGCTTAGAGATCGTAGTGATGTAGACATGATTTTTCCCTCCCACATAATGGGAGAAAATATCCATGGCCACTTGAGGGATGGTGCTTATTGAATGTCTAGCCAGACTCAGATAAATCAATATGGAGATATTGATATTATCTTCACGGATAAGCATATTCCTAGGATCGAGAAACTATGAATTGAATATACGAGTGTGACTAATATATCTCGTGTCCAATCCGGATATAGTGACAAAGGGAAAACAAAATACTTGAACATTGGGCACAAGGTTTGTCGGATCACGTATAATTTCTATTAGTTGGGTCGCATGGATGTGTTGCTAGACACCGCTCAATGTTATTAAAGAGTTACTACCAACTAAGTAGAAACCTATGCGGTCGCACACCGAATGGATTAAATTGGTTAGTGGAATTAGTTAGTGGGACTAATTAATCAAAAGGGTCTAAACACGACCACATGCGAAGTTAGTTAGGACTAGTTATGATCAACTAATTCGACTGTCGACTTAGTCAAGTCGACATTTGATCGTTTTTTTGAAAAATATGTTGGGTCATTAAACCAATATATACATATATATTTATATATATATGTGTGTGTGTGTGTGTGTATTTGTGATGAGCTAACATATAACTCGCTATTTTCTTCTATATAGGATATGCATTTGGTGGAGTACATAGAGGAGGAATAGAGGAAGCTAGTCACCAGGATCGATTCAACAACATGAAAGCCAATCGCGAAAAAAAGAAGCGGGATCCCGTCATTCGGACGAACACACAAATCGTGGGAACATGTACCGTCGATCAACTACATAAGTACATATGTAAAGTAGATGCAAGTCCTGAGAAGGATAACAAAATATATATGGAGTAAAAAAAGAAGAAGAATGAAGAAAAATATAAGAAGATGTCAGAAGCAAATCAAGACTTGTAGGTTGCCAAGGTTCAGAACCACATGGTTGCAGAAGTGGCCGAGAGGAAGACGCATGAAGTTAAATTGGTTTACCGAGATAAGAAGAGACTTTTTCATAATTGCGGATATGATTTCGATTTAATGGAGTGGATTGCGAATCATGAAAAAGCTTCTCGTTTTCAGACGTACAGAAACAGGCCATCTGCATATACAAGAGGAATGATTAAATCAATTCTCATGTAATACATACAAATGCAGTTCCAGCTGGGACGAACAACTTCTAGGTGCACTACAGAACCCTGAAAACTTCTTCTTCACATGCCAAAATGGCAGCTGAGATGTTTATCATGATCATGAAGATGGAGAAATTATCTCTGCATGTACAATATTTCCATTGAACCTGAACACTAACGATGATTCTTCTATGTGCGGGGTCCAGCAGGAATGAAGGTTTGATCCACACCATTTTCAAGAATATTATCAAGAATGAAACCTAACTTATTGACGTACAAGATTTGCACGACACTCTGAACCACAAGGACTCTGGTCGGGTTATGTATTATCTTCCACTTAGCGTTAACCATTCGTCTATGTGGTTGGGGGACGAGAGGATGGAAAAATTGTTAGAAGTGTGCAGAGAATACAACGCATAAAAGTATATTCCCCCTATTAATGGAAAGGAAAGTTTGGAAGATTTCTTGAAGAAGACTAAACTCCTTTCAGGCATTACGGGTCATTGAACGGACTGAAGAGACTTAATCCCGACAGGTAAAGCACCCCATAGCCACCCCTTATATCGCGTACTGTGTTATATGCGTGGATGGAAGAAGAAGTGACCTGATTTTCAAATTGGACCAAGGGCTATGACGACCCCACTGTGTCCTTTTACTCATTCGTTTGGAACGCATATGAACATCTTCGGAAGCCGTGCTAAAAGTACATTAATCTTCCGGCGAAAAGTGACTGGCTCCGAGGCGAGTACATTGAGAGTCAAATCCTTCGTTTCTTCCCACATTATGTAGTGGATTTGATGGTTAATATTTACGATATGGAACTATTTGTTTCGAAGCTACGTGTCTCCAACACAGATTACTATGTGCTCTAATTCTGTCAAAAATTAGCTTGCTATCTATATATACAGTTTATAATAAATACGTGTATATATATCTTGTTTTCGTTTGTCTAGTAACCGTCCGTGGATGGATTATTGCTAGCATATTATGAATTAATTTTTTTTTCTGAGAAACAGAAGAATATATATTAATAGTCAGTACTAGAAATAATTATATACATGGTATTAGTTTCTAATTTACTATGTACAAAAACCTATGGGTACGATTGTGGGATGCTCAAATTTCATGAATTTGATGTTGTCTCCAACTCAATTTTCGCTTTTTCTTGCGGATATAGCGGTTCGGTGTGCAAACCGCTACAACACAACAACAGAGGTTTAGGTAAACCGCTTTACATATTCAGAGGATCATAGTGATAGTTGTACGCCCATTGCGGAAAATAGCAGCTTCGTAGAACCTCTATATTCTCGAATCAAAATAAAGCGATTTTGTCTAGACCGTTGTATTTTGGATGAAATAATGACAGTTTAAAAAAAACCATTAAATCTTTACAACTACAGCGATTTCTGGACCGTCGTTTTGAAACCGCTGTTTAACCCTTATTTCTAGTAGTGCTAGTTTAAGAATAACCAAGAAATACACCTTCATCACTTCTAGCATCAAATTTACAAAGATTATCCTTACCATTATTATGCTCATAACAAATAGAACCAAAATGCTTAAAGTAAGAAACACTTGGCTTTCTACCTTTGAAAAGTTCATATGGAGTTTTCCTCAAAATATCCCTAATCAAACATCTATTCAGCACATAATTTGCAGTCTTAACAGCTTCTGCCCAAAGATATTTTCGGAAATGACTTTCAAGTAGCAAGATTCTAGGAATATCTTCAAGTTTCCTATTTTTCCTCTCAAGTACTCCATTCTGCTGAGGAGTTCTAGGTGTAGAAAAGGTGTGTGATATGCCATGCTTTGCACAAAATAAATCAAAATCAAGCTGATCAAATTCTCCGCATTGATCACTTCTAACAGATGCAACAAATAAGTTTTTCAAAGTTTGAAGCTCCTTACAAAGCTTTGAGAATTCAGATAAACCTTCAAACTTTTCTTTAATGAACATAACCCAAGTAAATCTAGATAAATCATCTACCACAACAAGCATATATCTCTTACCTTTGGGTGTTCGAACCCTCATAGGACCACACAAGTCCATATGCATCAATTCTAAAGGTATAGTAGTACTTACAAAGTTCTTTGGCTAGAGTGAACTCCTTGTCTGTTTACCTTGAGTACATGCCTTGCAAATCTCATCATCTTTAGATTTCATAGTTCGTAATCCTCTTAACAAGTCCTTTCTGATGAGCTTGTTCATTGTATGTATACTTATACACCCAAGTTATCAATGCCAAAACTTTGTGAAAGGGGAGTATGCAGATGGATATGCAACACAGATACTCTAGAAGGGGGTGGGGGTTAATAGAGTATACCAACTTCTTGAAAAACTTGTGGAGGAAAGGAATTTTAGTTCAAAAGCAATGGAGTTCAAGGCTTTGAAAATAGTTTCAAGCCTTTGAAATGAAATACATCTTGAAATGAAATAGACAAGTCTTTTTCGAGGCCTTGAAAAGAGTTTGAAACCCTTGAAAACAGACAAGTTTGAATGCTGCAAAAACTAAGTATGTAAATGAAACTGTAAGTGCAAGAGACAGAGGATTTATCGAGTTCAGGCCACTTGGACCTACGTCTCTGCCTCACGGATCTTCTCCCCGCAGGATTTTCAATTCAATTTTTATTAATCAACAGCTAAGCCCTAGATCTCAAGCACAGAGAATTGCCTTACTGTGTTACAGCTTGTGGTTCTCCCTAACCTATCTAGTACCTGCTCTAGATAACTGACTAACTAAGAATTCTCTATTGTTCACCTTGAACAATCCTTGAGAATGAAGTACAGAAGTATTACAGAAATGATCTACAAATAAAGCACAATACAGAAGAACACTAGAGTGTAGAACTGCAATGAAGAATGCAGTGAACTTCTGTGAGTTGGATTGTGAGAGTGATGAAGTTCTTTAATGCTTGTCAATCTAGAACTGCAGAAATGTAGTGAAGAATACAGAAGTGCAGTGAAGAATACAGAACTGCAGAACAGTAGAACTGCAGTGAAATCTTCCTAGATGCAAAACCATCCAACCACTGACCTTTTGAAGTGTTTGACATGAACCAAGATTCATCACGAGCAGTGTTCTTCGAGTAGATCTTCAAGGCTTTCTCCAAATTGTCTCCTGGCTGTTCCTCTGTTACCTTTCATTTCCCCTTTTCAGCTTGAGTTGCCTTCTTCTTTTTCTTCAACTTTTGAGGACTGGAGACCTCTGTTTCTGGTTGCTTCTCTGCAGTAGCTTTCTCTTTCTTCTTCTTCTTGTCCGAGGAGGGAGTTGCTTCCTTCTTGGCTTTCTTCTTGGGTGGAGGAAGATCTGCAACTGCCTCTGCACTAGGTGTTCTAGAACTTGATTCTCCACTAATCTCTTGAACTTAATCCATTGTTGTCTTTCTCTTCTTTTCTGTACTCTGTTTTGAACCTCCGGCCATCTTGATTCTGTCAGAGGCTCTTCTAGTGCTCATTAGGGTTTTGAGAAGAATAGAGAGAGGTAGATTTGATACGGAGTGAAGAGAGAATAAGATAAATACTGAAAGAGTTTGTGTTTGAAAAGGAAACTGCAATCTCTCTGATCTCGAAAGATCTGTAACGATCAGAGAAGATTCAAATCTTTGAAGCCGTTGGAAATAAATAATGTTATCTTATATTTGGCTGAAAATCAACATTGAAAAAGGTAGGGGCAATATTGAGCAGATATCTACAAAGATAGCACCCAATACTGAATGATCCAAGAATTATTCATTAATCAGTTATCAGACTTATTTTCAAGGCTTTGAAAATAGATTCAAGGTCTTGAAACTCTCTTAAGCTTAAACACATAATCCCAAAGCTTTGAATAGATTTTCAAGGCTTTGAAAATCATATCAAACCTTTGAAACACTTAACAGCTTACCTTCCTTACCTGTTGCTCCCCCTAAACCAATGCATCTTTATTTAGCATGCCTAATTCTAGTCTTAGAGCTGAAAATCTTTCATCTGGAAATGGTTTGGTGATGATATATGCAAGTTGCATGTTAGTAGAAACAATTTCAAGAACAATATCACCTTTCTCAGCATGATGTCTGATGAAATGGTGTCTGGCATCTATATGCTTGACTCTTGAATGCTGAACTGGATTCTTTTTAATAGATATTGCACTGGTGTTTTCTCATTTGATGGAAATACTTCTGAAATCAAATCCAAGATCCCTCAATTGTTGAGCAATCCATAGTACTTGTGAACAACATGCTCCAGCAGATATATATTCAGCTCAGCTGTTGATAAAGCCACTAAGTTTTGTTTCTTTGAGTGCCAACTGATCAGAGATGATCCAATAAATTCGCAAATTCCAGAAGTGCTTTTCCTATCAACTTTGTAACATGCAAAGTCAGCATCTGAAAATCCATGCAAAGAAAAGTCATAATATCTTGGATACCAAAGCCCTAAGTCTTTGTACCATTGAGATATCTGAATATTCTCTTCACAACAGTCAAGTGTGATTCCTTTGGATCAGCTTGAAATCTTGCACACATACATACACTGAACATGATATCTGGTCTACTAGAAGTGAGATAGAGTAATGATCAAATCATACCTCTATACTCTTTTACATTGACACTCTTACCAAATTCATTCTTATCTAAGGACAGTGTAGAAATTATTGGAGTCTTGATCTCTTTAGATTGAGACATGTTGTACTTGTTCAGCAAGTCCCTTGTGTAATTTATTTCATGCAGAAAGATGCTCTTCTTCAACTTATGTATTTGAAGTCCGAGGAAGAAGTTCATTTCTCCCATCATGCTCATTTGAAATTCCCTGCTCATAAGACTTGAGAATTCATTGCATATAAGATCATTAGTAGCTCCAAACAGAATATCATCAACATGAAATTGAACTACAAGTAAATCTTTCTCATGAGTCATTATGAAAAGGGTCTTGTCTACCAATCCTCTTTTGAAATCATTTTCAAGCAAAAACTTTGACAATCTTTCATACCAAGCCTTTGGATCTTGTTTTAAACTGAAAGTGTGTAATGTAGACTAAATACATGACCTAAATACTCTAGAAGGGGGGGGGTTGAATAGAGTATGGAAACTTTTTGCAAAAATTAAAGTTTAACAGGATAGCTTTGTGTGAAACTTGAAATCTCAAGGCCTTGAGATTTTGTAACCTGTCTGAAACTCACTAAGGTAAAATTGTAAGCTTCAAGGCCTTGAGCTGTGAACAATTCTGAACAGCTTTTAAACCCTAGTTTGATTTGAGTTGTGTGCAGCAGCTAATAATCGAACAGAAATGTAAAGAACACAAAGCAATTTACAGAGTTCAGTCCCAATGGACCTAATCTCTCCCTGAGGGATCTAATCCCACCAGGATTGGGCAAACACTTCTTATTACTCACACAGAAACAGCCCTAGATCTTCAAGCCTAAGTGATTTCCCTTACACCTATACAGCTTGTGGTTCCAAACCTATCTAGTTCCAGCTACTAACTGTTGAGCTAACAAGAACCTCTTGTTGTTCACTTGAACAACCAACCACTAGGTTAAGTGAGGTTTAAGATAATATAGAGATACACAGATGAAGTAAAAATGAAGAACACAGTATAAAGATAAGCTGTTGAAGCCTGGAAGTGTTCTTCAGGAATGACTGGATTGATTTGATCTTCAGAAGTCTGGAATGAAGCTTGAATGATTGTTTGTTTGAATGAATGATCTCCCACGAATTTTTCACACCTCTCAGAGTATTCCGCAAGCCTCTCTCTCCTTCAAAATTCAAACCAGTCTCTTTTTATCCACAACTGCAACTGATTGAGATATTCTAGGATATCAGATCCTACAAATCCTCCTTCTGTTTTCAACTTAAATTCAAACAGCTTCAAGTGGATATCCGTTGGAGTTTGTTGAGATTTCTCCTGCACGTTTAACAAACCTGCAACAGCAAAGAAACACTGCAACAACACAATCCAAACAACTAACTATTTGGTTATACAGTTCCTGACAAAACTGTTTAATAAATTTAGAACATTAATATGCATATCCTCTAGAACAAATAAGATATGAAAAACAAGTTTAAGACACTTAGAAGTGAGTCAATAATCACAATACTAAGAGCCACAACCTGCAAGAAATAATCAATCAAGTTCTTGTAAAAACTGTCAGTTGCTCAAGGCATATCTCAAGGCCTTGGAGCTCTGAACCTGCTTCACAACATTTCGAAATTAATCCCAGATAACTTTGATTCTTCCTTTTCTGATCATCTGCAATTGTGTTAGATGTATAAATAGTACAAACCACAAATATATACCATAAACCACTGATTTGCATAATCAGATATCCAATTCTGCAACAAAAATATGTTAGAACACATAGCAGAATAAGCAATCTCAAGGCTTTGAAGTTCTGTCAATCTCAAGGCCTTGAGATAACTAATAATCCTTTGCTGCTAATGTCTTAGCCTTTTGTCTTTCATCACTCAAAACAATTACCAATCAAAGCACATTCAGGGATCTTGACTCAACATAAACCATAAAAAAGCTTTGTCAAGTTTATAAACATGATCTGGAACTTATTGACGCGTGTAAACTACGCGTTGTTGCGCAAGTGTACGGTCAAGTAATAAAGTGGAGTATTTTGGACTCCGAGTTATCGAACCCAAGGGGGTGTCTACTGTATATCTAGTTTAACAAATAAATTCAATTCACACAAGTAACTAGTAAAAAGGTTTGTTGTTTGAAGTGTTGTCACCCTCAAATAAGTGACTAGCAATGGTACTAAAATAATGAAAATAAAATGATTTGACGTAAATCAGAGGAGAGAAAGCTAGGAAATCTATAGATCACTTAGGGTAATTTTGACAATTCCGGATTCCATGTTCTAACACGATGACTCTTAGTAACCTGTGCTGGGTAATGGCACTGAAAATTACCTCTCGGTCTCTTGTCATTCTACACACTGGTACCGTTCTGTCCCTCTCAGGCCAACACTGTCTACCGATACGTTCTAGTAGGCTAACGATCGTGCATGGAATTAACGTCCTCTCAGACCATCACCATACGTACACATCACTATTTCCTACCGAATCCACCCTCTTCTAGCCATTCCTACTCAACTAACCTCTCAGTCTAATTGATTAATAATGATCTTTTTTACTCATCCCAACTAGGGTAGAGTTGCTTTCACACACTCACTAGTTAATTAGAAATTTCGGGTCATTACTCCTACGTCACTAAGGATTAAGCACAATAAACAGGATGATTAGGCTACCAAGATCATCAATAAGCCAAGTTCATGATTGAATGAAGAAATAGATAATCAACATCATACATCTTTGAAAGTTTTTAATGTAGACTAATTACAGGATCAAAATACTCTAGAGGGGGGGTTGAATAGAGTATGGAAACTTTTTGCTAAAAGCACAAAATTTAACTAAGTGATGCAAGTAAAAGACAGAAATCTCAAGGCCTTGAGATTTTGTAAGATTAGTCAGAAACTTTCTAAGAATAAAATAAAGCTTCAAGGCCTTGAACTAGCACAGTTTCAAAATAGTTTGTAAACCCGAGTTTGATTTAGATCACTTGCAAGAATAAATAGCTAAATTGTAAAGTAAAGAACACAAGGCAATTTAAAAATTTCTGTCCCAATGGACCTAATCTCTGCCTGAGGGATATAATCCCACCAGTATTGGGCGAACACTTCTTATTACTCGAACAGAAACAACCCTAGATCTTCAAGCGTAAGTGAACTCCTTTACACCTATCCAGCTTGTGGTTCCAAACCTATTAGTATCAAGAACCTCTTGTTGTTCACTTGAACAACTAACCACTAGGTATTGTGAGGTATAAGATATACAAAAGATAAGCAGATTATGACACAATATAGAAGAACACAATAGATGAATAAGCTGAGAAATCCTGGATGTGTTCTTCAGGAAAACTGGAATGAATGATCTTCTGAAAGCACTGATTGAAGCTTGAAGTTGTGAGGATTGATTGTCTGATCCTCCACGAATGTAACTCTCCCTCTTTTCACTTGGTTTATGTTCTCTATAAGATTATCCTTTCTTTCAAATTCAAACTAGTCTTTTATCTACTTCCAACAACAGAATGAGAGATTTTAGGATCTTTGTTCCTTCAAATCCTCATCCGATTTAACTGCATTTCTCAACAACTCTGAGTAGATATCCTTTGGAGTTTGTTGTGATAAAATTGCACGTTTGAAAACCCTGCAACAACATTAAGCATAGTAACAAACAAAATACAAATATATATAACAGCACTAAGTCTGTTTGGACATTCAGTTTATGAATAAAACTGAATCAAATAGATGAGCTATTAACCTGATTACCAATCAATCATATAAACCAACACAAACCAGTTTAAGACTTGTAAAAGTCATTAAACCAACATAATAACAATGATGAAATCCTGCATGAAAGAATCAAGTTAAGTTTGTGAAAACTGTTGGCAGCTCAAGGCATATCTCAAGGCCTTGGAGCTCTGAACATTCTTCACAGTTTTTAAACTGTATCACAAAATTTCTTTGATTCAATCTAATTCTGATATCTGCAATATGTTAGACATATGAAGAATAGATAAATATAACATTTGAAACAAGTATCTGATCTTAAGAATCAGATTGAACACCTGCAACACAAGATTGTCAGATCACAGTTCATAAGAAAGCAGTTGTCAAAGCTATGAGGCTTTCAACAATATCTCAAGGCCTTGGAGCCTTGATGAACTATAGATGCTTTTTCTTTCATCACTCTAAATGATTACTTCCAAAATCACACTTAGAAGTCTTGAATCAACAATATCCCCCATGATGAAAGACAAAAACACATAATCTTGTGTAAATATCCCTGCAACTCGTTTTGTAAGAAATAGACACCATAGAAAACATAACCAGAATTTCCAGAATCTAAACATGAACACATATAAACATATCACAAGTCAACTGATAATGAACAAAAAATCGCAGCATGATAATTAATTCTAAAAAGAAGCATAAAACATATTAAACCTTAAAACACAAAACAACACATTAAACCTTCTCCCCCTTTTTGACTTTCATCAAGTAAAGATGAAGGAATGTTGGATCATTA
The DNA here is from genome assembly GCA_023055425.1 of Linanthus parryae. Classification (NCBI taxonomy): domain Eukaryota; kingdom Viridiplantae; phylum Streptophyta; class Magnoliopsida; order Ericales; family Polemoniaceae; genus Linanthus; species Linanthus parryae. The sequence continues at coordinate 62,442,520 of JALGPY010000001.1, read as the reverse complement.
CTCAGAGTCTTTCTTTTAAAAAAAACTTTTAATAAAAAGACACAGTTCCTACTGAATGTCAAGGCCTTGATATCAGAAAGAAGAAAAGAAAAGAAAGATAGAAAAGATCAAGGCTTTGGATTTCACAAGTATTCACTTCTACTCTGATGCTTGGCCTTTCTCTGAGCCTTCTCCAACATCCTCATCAGTTTCAGCTTCATCCGCAGAATGATACTCTTCCTTTTCAGCATCCACTTCAGCAATAACTTCATCAATGATTTCATCAACTTTCATGTCCTTGACTTCCACAGAATCTCCTCCTGTAGCTGCATCAACACCTGTGTCTTCTTCAATTTCCTCATCATCAGTTTGCTCAAAAAGATCCTTTGATGTGAGCACAACTGGAATAGGCTTCTTCTTCTTTTTCAAGAAATCTCCTAGCCTCTCATCTGAATCAACACTAGTGTCATGACTACTAGCAGAAGGAATCTTCTCCAGATTCAAACCTTTGATGACTACATCCAGCTTGCCATTCATCACACCCATCAAGGATTTGAACTGACCAAACTCAGAAGACAAATAAAATAGCCTCTGTCTAAGATCCTCCATTTTATAAAGCTTTATGTGTTTGTGAGATGCAAATGCAAGAAGTATTCTAATAGCTTCTAATCTGGCAACGGGAGAAAATGTCTCCTCATAGTCTATACCTTCTTCTTGATTGTATCCTTGTGCCACAAGTCAGGCTTTGTTTCTTACAACTTTGCCATTCTCATCAAGCTTATTTCTAAACACCCATCTGGTTCCAATAACTGGTTGCTCTTTTGGTCTCGGAACCAGATTCCTTACCTTGTTTCTTTCAAATTCATTCAGCTCTCTTTGCATTCCAATAATCCAATATGCATCTTCTATTGCTTATTTTGCATTCTTGGGCTCAATCAGTGATACAAAAGCAGTAAAAGCACATAAGTTCTTCAACTGTCCTCTTGTATGAGTTCCACTAGTTGGATCAGATATGATATTATCAGCTGGATGGTCAGCAAGATACTTAAACTTCTTCCTTGGTGTCCAGGAACATGTTCTTTCAAGGATTTAGGTTCTTGAAGGAGTAGAAGGAGCATCATAGAAAGTTTCAGTTTTAGTCTCAAGGCTTTGAGATTTTGGCTCTGCAGGAGGTTCAAGGCCTTGAGATTCTACTGACTGAATCTGCACTTTAGTTTTGCATTTGTCTTCTTTCACAATATCATCATAACCCTCATACTTGTTCAAATTAAGATCTATAAGCTTTGCTAGTTTGAGAATATCCAAGAAATACACCTTCATCACTTCTAGCATCAAACTTACCAAGATTGTCTTTACCATTATTATGCACAAAAAAAGTACAACCAAAAGGTTTGAAATAAGAAATACTAGGCTTCATGCCTTAAACAATTCATATGGAGTTTTCTTCAAAATTGGCCTGATCAAACATCTATTAAGCACATAATTGGCAGTATTAACAGCTTCGGCCCACAAATATTTTGGCAAATTAATTTCAATTAGCATGGTTCTAGACATATCCTCAAGTGTCCTATTTTGCCTCTCAACTACTCCATTTTGCTGAGGGGTCCTAGGTGAAGAAAATTTGTGTGATATGTCAGGCTTTGCACAAAATAAATCAATGTCAAGCTGATCAAATTCGCTACCATGATCACTTCTAATAGATGCAACAGGCAAGTTTTTCATAGTTTGAAGCTCTTTGCAAATTTTAGAAAATTCAGATAAGGCTTCAGTTTTGTCTCAATAAACATAACCCATGTAAATCTAGAATAATCATCTACTACAACAAGCATATGCCTCTTACCTTTTGGAGTATGAACTCTCATAACCCATTTAACTCTCAAGTTCCTGTACCAGTCTAGAAAGTTGGTTCCACAAAGCTTGTCCTTCTCAAGGACAGAACGTAGGGAGTGTGATGAACTCGGTGAGTTGTTTGCCATTGGAATTCTACAAAATGAGAAAAATACAAGTTTTAGTATTTTGTGAATAAATAACTACATTTAATAATGTCTATATTATTAAATATAGCTCCCACTATTTTTCTCGGATTAATAACCCTCAATATTAATGCGGAAAATATCATTACATTTTCTACTGGGTGCCAAGATCCATATTTCACTTCTTTTGAGCTTGCTTTGGCAAGTCATCCAAAATTATTTATTTAGGTAGGAACAATTCCAATTGCATCCTTATGAAACTCTTGGTTCCATTTGGAAAATAACTGCTTATTTATCCATCCCGTGGATAATCCTAATTGTTTGTCTCCAGGCTTTTAATCCTATTAAAATCACCTAGTTGCGTCCAAACTCTTACTTAAAAAATTGAGCATTACTTGCTTGTGCCAATCATGACAAACTAAACCTCCTTGCTTTAGCATGCACGAGCTTGATAATCATGACCATGATGAGTTTTTAAGTAACGAGAAGGCAAAACACAATATTTAAATTGAGGGATTTTGCTTTACAAAATTTAATTGTTTTGTTGTTCCATATCAACTGATCTACTTATTTTGAGTTGGGAAACTCACAAATAAAATATCCGGGTTGTTAATTATCTTATTATCAATTTTGCACGCATCATTCATACACCAACAATAAAATAATAAGACAATAAACAAACAACGAAAAACAAAAATTAAACTTGAAATGGATATGGCCATCTAAACTAAGATATTCCCAAGCCAATGAGAATGTCTATGAACCCTATAAAAATAGTAATCTCATCTTCATGTGCCTCCATCTTTTGGTCCATGCACCATAGCTTGTGGAATGCTCCATGCTCCATCTTGTGGTCTTTTAATTTATTTAGGCTTCTTCTTCTCCATCCTTGACTACCATCTATTTTATCTAATACTAGCTAGCATCTATACTAAGTAAAAAGATCTCACGAGTTCAGAAGAAGAAGACCAGCTCGCAGGCCGTAAAACCTAATTAACTATTACATTAATTTCATCATCTCGCAGGCCGTAAAAACAAACCACAAAAATTAAACATTCACAACATCCACATCTAAGGCCATATTCAGTCACCATGAAAAAAGCACATAAACAGCTAAAATCCAATTTTAACGCGCTTGGTCAATTTTAATTGATCTTGGACTTACTAAGGTCAAAACAGTCCAAGAGGCCCGCCATCACTATGGCCGGACCACCAAAAGAGTGCCACAAGGACCTTGGGTTGGTTGGCCCGTAGCCCACACAGCTAGGTCGTGCGCGAGGGAGCCCCGCCCCCTTGGTCGTGGCCTTCCTTGGGAGGAAAGGAGATATGGACGGTCCCCTAAAGGGCCGAACCTCCTTCGCAAAACAACTTCCTCCTTTTTTCCCAATTTTAGTTTTTTCCAAGTTTGAAAAACATTTTTTTCAAACTTGTGCCCAAACCCTGGTTTTCTTGATCCAAAATTTTCACATCCTATGTTATGCAAATTCACTAATCCTTACATCCCATGTAATACTATATCTTATTTGGTTGAATTATACACAAATTGCATCAATATGCTTGATTTGTCCGTTTTACTCGATAAACAATAATTAAAGTGTAAAATAGACATAATTGTAACACATAAACTACATTATGCTTTACGACATGTGGCTGTGATACCACTGTTGGGTTTTATAACGAATTTGGAAGTGGAAATAAATAAATAAGGTCCATACAAGACCCACCAAGGATCGCAGGAAGAGACATCATAATGATAGTGAAGGTTGTAGTAACAAATTACCCTGTTTGTCTCCTGTGATGACTTCAAACGCAAAATTGTGTGTGCGTCTCTATAGCTAGTCCACGCCTAGGATGAAGAACTAGATTCCTCCATACCTTTCTGCTAGAAACCGGTAGAGGAAGGAAGAAGAAAGATCACACAACGGAGACCAAAATAGGGGCTCGGCCTCTCTCTTCGGGCCGACGGGGTAGAGGGAGCGGACGGGGTCGGGAGGCCCTTGTTTTGCTCTCTCCTTGCTTTTTCTCTCATACTCAATGTATGTTATGAGCATTAGTTGAAAAAATAAGCTCGGAGTGTCCTTTATATAGTCCAACAACTCCTTGTTAATTGTATAAAGGCCCCTATCATAATCATGTCCTTACACGGATTAGTCCAACTTGCAAATTAGTCATACTAGGTTTGCAAGTAGTTACGTATTGATCCTTCCATTAATTAATCACATTAATTAGTTCCCAAGTCTACTTTTATCCTTATGGCGTGTGACCCCATAGGTTTCTACTTAGTTGGTAGTAACTATTACTAACATGGAGCGGTGTCTGGCAACACACTCATGCCACCCAACTAATGGAAATAGTCATTACTTTGACAAACCTTGTGCAAGTATTGTCTCATCCCTTTGTCTCTATATCCGGATTGGAAACGAGACATACAAGTCACACTCGTATATCCAATCCATAGTTTCTCGATCTTGGGAATAGTCTTATCCATGCAGATAACATCAATATCTCATGTTGATTTTTCTGAGACTGCCCAGACATTCAACAAGCACCATCCCTCGAGTGGCTGCAGATATTTTCTCCCGTTATGTGGGAGGGACAAATTAAATCTACGTCACTACCATCTCTAAGCTTGATTTCTTATTGTGTCCGACTAACGTCTTTATTACTACCTAGTTACGGTGTAGCGTTTGATGATGTCAAAACACAACATTCCACAACTAGAGGATCTAGTGACTTTAAGTCTAAGGATGACAACACCGTGGTCACTATGAGAAGCACTTGTGACTTTACATAACTTGTATGTAGCCTTCTCGTTGTGGGTCAATCCAGTATACCATTACTCCTAATGCATACCCATGTGTTGGATCGTGATATCTCCATATCAATCCAACACCCTACGAGTCTATAGTTGATCGTCCTATTAATCGATATAATTTACTAGGGATATTTAAGATAAACAAATACATTTTTAATCTAAGGACTTCATTATATTAAATATCTCCATAAATAATACAATGAATTTTTCATGCCAAAAGCATTGTTCATACTAAAATGATTGCCTGTAGGGAATCTATTCCAACATTAACTCCATGTGGTGTTAAAGCCTTCAATTCACTTGCAGGCTTGGTGATGTCAAAATACTCCTCCTTATGTGCAAATTTTTAATCCTTACAGAGTCTTCTTAGCTTCATCAAAACCCATTTTTTTGTATTCTCTTTCCACTGGATTGTTTGGGCAGTAAAACTTTGACTGAAAACAACCAAGTTTACAAAAATTATAAACATCATTCTGAGCGAGTTTTTTGAAACTCTGGAGTCCTTGACCCAGAGAAAGTTGCTGCTACTCGGCTCCTCGGCAAACTTTGGAGCGAAAGCTCTCTTTAGGAGTCCCCTATGAGGAAGCTACTCTTCTATTCCCCGCTTAAATTAAAACTCGATACTAAGGGAGTAAGCGTCAACTTCTAGGTGGGGAGATACGGATTCCAAGTCGTTAGCAGTCTTATTAAGATTAAGGTAATTCGCTCGAAAGAAGAAATAGATACTATATGTTGTTAGCACCAAAAAAGAAGGAGAATTGCTTCCTTTAGCTGGAGATCGCGACCAAAGGAAGAGGGGGCGTAAGTACGTCGCCTAAAGACCAAGGGGGGCACTCGACTAAAGGATCAACTTAACTTGAGGTGAAAAAGATGAGACTAGTAAACTCCTCTTCTGGGAAATTTCAACATTAATAGCGAAAAAATGTAACGACACAATAGATAAAGTTCAATACCAAAAATATATTCCAGCACTCTTCTTTTTTGTGTCAGCAACATTCTTCCACGACCATACATCAATGGAAAGTTTGTTGTCTTTTCTACCTGGATAAGGAACATGCGCGATGGAAAAATTCTTTTACCCATTGCTACACGTGGAGAATAACACTTTAATATTCATAAAAGTTTCAAACAAACAAATTAATAAAAAAAAAAGCCACGAGTCGTTTGAAAAAACAAAACTAATCAATCAAAAGTTTGGCCAGGAACCAGTCAATACCGAGATGTGTATGGATATGGACCCTGGGACTTGTGATACTAAATCCTAATACAAATAAAAAACCAAAGTTCAATCAACTATAAAAATTTGAAGTTTATAACTTACAAGGGTCCTGAAGCAAAACTCACACAATGGTTCTGCGAATTTCAGCCATTCTCACGTGTGTTAACTTGTTGAGGTATATATTTTCTTCGATAGTAACTCAGTCCTTAAGCCAAGAGAACAATAGGTTTCTTGAACTATCTAAGTAGAAAAGACCATCTTCAACTAACAAAGACCCTTCTGTTGCGCCTCACTCAAAACTAAGTACACACCCTTCCTTCCCTGGACTATCCCTGTAAACTTAATCTTTTTGAGGCCAGATTTTGAGAGAAATTTCAAATAGCTTTAGACATTATACAATGCAATTTCGTTAAATATAGATAATTTCATTCATGAAAAGTTCAACACCTTGCCTACAAAGTAGGATCCCCTGTGAACTGGACAACATTACTATAGTACAATACCTCTTAGCCTAGTATCACCTTAGTCTGTTTGCACTCCTTACACAGGGGAATGAAACAATGACTCTTAGCCTAGTGAGAACTGAAAAGAACTAGTAAAACCTAAGGAGAGAAAATTAGTTGATAGTCTAATCAATTTCCATCAGCTACAATCGAGAACCACCCTGACTATCAAAGCTAGATAGCGTTGAATCCATAAAATGAAAGCTAGAGTAGTCGATATTGTACCTTAGTATTGTCTTGCGTAAAGTTGGTCCTGACCCTAGCGATTGTAACTGAAGGAGGGTACCGAATCTTGAAGCCGTATCTTCACTGCTTCCTCTAGGGAGAAGACCTCCGTGTTCGATAATAGAGAGAATTGGAGGGTTGGGAATACTAATGAAGCGACGATATTGGAGGGAACACAATTTTAGGGAAATCTTGGACGGGTAGTTTTCGCGCTCCTCGTGCCCTAGGAGAGAGGAGAGATTGTGTTAGCGAGGGATGAATGTGAATGGGCCTTTTTTTTAGTTTACTCATATATATGTATTGTGTAGATCAAGTACTTATTTATATGGGTAAAATACACATAACACCTCAATTATTATGGAAAGAGACTTTCACCCCTTTCAGTTTGGCAAGTAACACTTTCACCCCTAATATATGTCAAATTTTATAATATTTAAACTGTCACCCCTTTATGTGTTATATTTGTATGGAATTTTTGTCCTTCTAGTATTTTTGAATACGAATTTGTTCTCTTATAAAGTATTATGATACAATCACGGGGTGTGAGTGCTTGAAGTTTGGAACACAAAAGGGGTGAAAGTTTCGTTTCCCGGACAAGAAGGGGGTGAAAGTGTCTTATACCATATTTAATTTGAGAGTTAATTAGTAAAATGATTTTTCCATTTAAGTTTGATCGAGATTTATTGACTTCTTTAGTAATAATATATGATCTGATTCAAAGGGAGAGAGTCTAATTTTGGCTATTAGTAATTCGACTGAGCTAATGAAGAGATCGATCCTCTACTTAGGGTTGTGTGACCAAAAGAGTGCATTTCGATAAATTAGTAACTAGATTTTGAACGGGGTCCAAATAGTACGGGTGAGTTACACTAGACGGTCCAATAGAGGGGTGAGTTACAATAGAGAGTCAATTCACTCAATCGGTGGTCGAATTGAGGAGCGATTTAGCTGTCAGGAGTCCAGTTTGATTCATAAGTAATTCTGTTGAGTTCATTGGTAGGAGTCAATTTTCTAATTAAGGGACGTGTCACAACAAGAGCTCATTTAGATAAATAAGTAGTTTGAATTAGTTCATTAGTAGGGCTCAAAAGTCCAATTGAGGTGCGATCAAGAATCGAGAGCCCGATCTAATCGATTAGAAATTCGGTTGAATTCTTAGTCGCACACATTGCTTATTTCCACCCCTTTTCCACTATCATGTCCCCATTCCCTGTCCTTGATACTTGTCTAATTGTAAATCTTACTCTCTTGAGCAAAAAAACAGTCATGTTATCCTTGTCACACAACCTCATCCACATAATGTTATTAAAATCATTGGTATATATCGCCAGTCTAAATGAATGGTGAGTCACAATCAAGAGTCCAATTTGATATTGTGGTAGTACTATTGAGTACGTGAGTAGATATCGACAATCTATTTGAGGGGTGAACAGGTGAGTCGCAATCGAAAGTTCAAATTAATCACATAGTTGTTCACTTCAATTTATTAGTGGTGATCAACAACCCAGTTGAGGGTTGACGCACAAAAGGGCCAACTGATGGTTCAATTTCATGAATTAGAAGTTTAATTGAAATTTTTAGACATGATTGATATTTAAGTTGAGAGATCTATCAAAATTGGAAATCTTATTAGCAAATTTGTAATATATTTTTTCACCAAAGTATTTGAAAAAAGATATACGTGTATGCATTATTCGTAAAAACATAAAAATTTGAAAAATATAATGATTTTACATGTTTTAAACAAATAAATAGAACATAAAGTTTTAGCTCAAATGATAACTAATAATATTGTTGATGTAGCGTTAAGGGCAAACTGAACGAGATGGTAGGTTTTGAGTTCAGTTCGAGGCCCGCTAGATACGATTTTTTTCCTCACTCTAACAACCGCCGCTATAGCAACGTTTTTACCGGCGGTTAAGAAAGCTTATGTATTGAGTAATTTTGCCGCAAGTTCAAATAAAAAATCGACGGCATAAACAGGGTTTACCGTCGCTTATAAAACCACCGCTATAGTTACTTATCTTGCAGCAGTTTATCAAGACCCGATGCTAAAACATATTTTCTTTCAAATCGCTGGGAGGAAATATGCTACACGGACAATCACTTTTTTATCAGCAGTAATTGCAATTTTTACCGGCGGTTCTGTAATCCGCGGCAGAAAAACTGTCGGCAAAACCCGAATTTCTTGTAGTGTCTGTTAGGTCAGTCAATTAGCAAGGGACCAAATGGTATTTATCCAATCAACAGGGGGTAAATGTATTTACGCTATTCAGGGGGAGGAAATTTCTTTAACCCTTACTACCTCCGTCTCGTCTGTTTCGTCTGCGTTTGACTTTTTAACCCGTAACTGAGTCACTTTGACTTGGTGATTTGGGTACCAAAACGATGTAATTTTTTAACAATTTTTTCATGATATTTTAGAATAACTTTCCTCTATAACACCATGCAAAGATTACCAAATTCTTATATTGTTTTGCTAATCAAATCACCGGATGAAAGTAACCCAGTGAATAGTGACAAAAAGTGAAGTAGGCTGAAACAGGCGAAACAGAGGTAGTACTTAATTAAGAACTTTATTTTAGAATTGTTTTTGACATTTTAATATTTTTGGCAGAATTATGTTTTTAAGCTATTTAAGCCCGGCTTCTGGACTGATTTCAACAATTTATTGATTACTGAGTTCTTCTTAGAAAACACGGAGTTTTCTAAGAGCCCAATAGGTTTTTATTCATAATTTTTCTTCTTGTTCGTTGCTTCTAGCTGGTCCAGAAAACAGCTTGATTCAGTCCGGCGTCATGAAGGAAGAACAAGAAACCGGAACAAATTTTTAGTCATGCAAATTGACAACAAGAAACCGGAACAAATGTTTCAGTCACACAACTATATGATTGACCAATTAAGAACTAAATGAAGTCTTATCCATGGCAGCAGTGAACTTGACAGGAACAAAGCATTAGTTTTTAATAGATACATTGTTTGAAAAAATGCACCAACGGGTACATTGTGAGAATCTCTGGAATTTTGTTATATAACTTGCAAATAATTCCTTTCATAAGTCCTAGAATCTTTTTTCGAAGAGTAAATATTAGTTCAGCAAGTTCATTTCAATCTGGCTCCTTTCAATTAAGAGTTCCAGTTTGTTCAATCAGACTCACTAGTAGATGTTAGTCTAGAACTTGCTTTCACATTACACTTTCTATTTTTGAATATCCCGTTTTCCTATTTTTGTTACAGTTTTGATTGATCATCTACCGGCAATAATCATTTCAGCATTGGAATTGAATTAGGTAGGATAAACATATTTACATTCCCTATTTAATAACAAATTCTGTAATATCATTCATTTATTTCGAGTACAACCGTAGCGAAATCTTTTTTCTTTCTTAAAAGATCCGAGAAAGCTTAATCGGAAGCGGAAGCAGAACCTAGCAAGTGGCGAATCGGAAGCGGAACCATAACCTAGCAAGAGGCGAATCCGAGAAAGCTTAAGTCGCTTTTGTTATCGAAGGCGAATCTGAGAAGCTCCAGCGGACTGTAACAAGCATCTAAAGGCGTGCAGGTCTCCATCGAAAGGTTTCGATTCGTATGTTTTCGTTAATTTTTGTAAATCTCTTTATCATGTCATTAAATCATGTTAGGGGATTCATCATTTCTGTTGTTTAATGTTCATGTATGATTGAATTGTTATACATAATCAGTATCGGCTCGGAAAAATCAGGTTATTCGACGGAAAGTTTATTTTTTTACCAGAAGTGAAATTTTCACTTGTTTATCTTGATGTAGAGTGCACTTTTTGGTTTGAAACATCTGAAGTGAAGCGTAACATGTTAATTGAATCTCTATGAATTTAGAACATCAAAATTTTATTTATCACGCTTCCTCTTATATATGTTGATTAGTGCTGTAATTCAGGTAAGTTATCTGACGGAAGAGATTTAATTTAACATTGAGAAAGATTACGAATAGTTGTTAAATTTCTTTTGTTTTGAGGATCCTGTTTTTGTCGTTAAATTCATGTGCTTAAATAGAAGTTCAATTTTATCTAGCATGGAGTCATTCTGAACAGGATTTGGTTGTCCTGTATTTCAGGTACCTATTTTATTTTTTCATGGGCACTAGTAGCATGGAATTGACCTCAAAGCTGAAAATGGTTGCTGGACATGTTTACATACCACGACATCGTGAAGATAGCTGTTTCATTTATGATCTTAAACAAACTGCGGGCGTGGCAGATGGTGTAGGCTGTTGGCGGAAAAGAGGCATTGACGCTGGCAAGTTTGCAAAGGAACTTACCCTTAACTGTCTCATTGTACTTAGTTGTTACACCCGCGAACCTGATGGAGGAGAAGTTGTAGATCCAAAAAGACGTCTTCAACAAGCTTTCGCAGAATCAAAACTTCAAGGGTCTTGCATAGCATGCATTGTCACACTCAGAAATTATGTCTGTATCAGTGTAGACCAAATTTGTCTTTGACTCAATCCTGAAGAAATTGTTTACACAACTGATATTGGTTTGGTTTTCAGACTCTTCATGCAGCTAATGTTGGAGACAGTGGCTTCATGGTTTTTCGAGATAGCAAAGTGATTTACCAGTCTCCTATTCAACAATGGTCATTCAACCATCCATTTCAATTGGGTAGAGATGTCAAATGTCAGAAACCTGATGATTGACGGGTCACTAACTATTGATCGGTGCAATTAATCATTCCTCTTTTGGGTTACTCTTCTCCATTTCATGAAAAGATTGTAAATTGGCTGCTCTCACATATCTTTTGCTTTATATTGAAATGATAGGTGTTTGAGGTTGAAATTAAGGCAGGAGACGTGTTGGTAATGGGAACACACGGGTTGCTGGATAATGTGTTCCCGCGTCAGATTGAAAATATCATTCGTAACAAAGGTGAGCAGAGCCCTAGAGAACTAGCGTCCGTCATCGTGGAGCTTGCTTCGGTCAACTCCAAACGCGGTAGAGACACGCCTTTTACGCAAAATGCTAGAGAAGCTGGAATATCTTACAAAGGAGGCAAATGGATGATATAACAGTGATAGTTGCATTTATAAAATGAGTGGAAAAAGATTCAGTTTGAAGAAATGTTTGTGTGATGGTAAACATGCTTCTGAAGAAATGTTTGTGTGATGGTAAACATGCTTTTGTCTCTTCAGAGTAACTGTTTGTAGCTTTCTCCCTCTAATTTTTTCTCTGACTTGGAAACCATGTATGGCGAACATATCGGACAACTCCATCGAAGAAATCAATCAACTAGCAAGGAGTGTACGAAAAATCAAAGACAAAGGTAAGAATACTGAGTTTGATGATGCCAACTGGGATCTTTTTCTATTGATATCAGGTGCCAAGCTCTTGAAAGCAACCCCGAGAACAAGAATGAAGATTCTTGTCCTGCCTTCTCTTTCATGGAAGATGAAAGAGAAGGCAGGACAAGCTCATGCAAGCAGATTCTTGTCGGAGACTCTTCTAAAGAAAAGGTATTCAGACAGGAAGATGTTGATGTATTTAAAGAAGATGAGGACGAGATTGATGACATTAAGAAGATTCATGAGCTAAACAAGAGTAACCCGCTGAAACCCACAATTTTTATTCCCAAAAAACTCAAATAGAGCCTTGCTGTGGCTTTCGAGAACAGTCTCATTGTCAAGCTCCTGGGAAGATATGTTGGATTCAAAGTTTTACATTGTGGATTTTGAAGATAAGAACAACATGATTAGAGCTCTCGTCGGAGGCCCTTGGATTATACTCGACCACAACCTCACTGTCAGAAAATGGGAGCCGAACTTCAAGCCCTGCGAATCCCATCAGCACTCCACTGACGTTTGGATCCGCCTCCCCCATCTTAAGTTTGGCTCCCCTCTCAAGATTGACATGGTCACAGTCAAAGGAACCCACATCAAGTACGCGCGCATTTTTGTCAATGTCGACCTTAGTCAACCCCTCATCCCAGAGTTCAATGTCAGGAATCATAGTTACAAGGTCACATATGAAGGTATCTTCAATGTTTGCTTTGATGGTGACAAAATTGTCAAGCAGAAAGAGTGGTGTCCTCTCAATCCACAGAGCAAGGTTGATTTTTCTTTGAGAAGATGACCGGAAATTCCCCTGACAACCTCAACGGTCAGTTCAGCAATCAACAGTCGAATTTTTCAAAACCTTCGGGTTCGGGTCTCATTATTGGTGTCAACCCATTCGGCTAACGGAGCTCAAGGAGAAGAGGGTTAGAGTTAGAGTTTAGACCCAGGCAGGGCTTCTCACAAAAGGCCCAACAAGAAATTTCATCAGCCCAATCGGAATGTGGAATCCATTGCTAAGCCTAATAGATTTGGGCCACTTGATACCTCCAATCTGAAACGCAATCAGCCAAAAAAGCTCAAATAACTTACAAACCCACTGGCAAATTGCTACCCACCCCCCCAACCTTATTGACATCACCACCGACACTCCCGCGGCTGAGCCTCTCTCCCCTGCCAACAAAGGCAAAGTCTCTACTTTGAGTGAACAAATCGAAGCCTCTAGCAGCAGCAAGAACTCGCTCAGAAGGAAAAGACTAATAAAAAAAGGCTATCGCCATTCCATGTTGCAGCTACTACTCTTGCCTCTACCACCTCTGCAGACGCAGTGTCCATTCCTATTCCCGATTGCAATCTCAATTAGATCCTTATCAAATCTTTGAGCAAAATATTTAGGGTGCTGATAATAACAGCACAATAATTTATTGTTACACCATATTTTTTAATTAAATGGCTATTTTACCCCTAACTCTTAACTTTCTCTACTAAATGACGCATACTCTGTTTCTTTCATCTCCTCTCTTCAATTCCTTTCTACCTACCAAACCTCTCTTCCGTAGTCCTGCACAACCTCCCTATCTTTCCACTAAGATCCAAAATTAGTAGAAGTAGAAACTAGTGAACTTAAAAGAAGTGAATTTAAACTGGTTCATAGTTTGTTGATGAGATAGTGAACGAGAACTCAGATCTCTGAAATTCACCCGGCAGCAAACATTTTTTTTCACAATATCTCTGGAATTTTTGTGACAACACCAGCCCATCAGAAAAAAAAGGTGAGTTCATTGTTCTTAGTTGACAGTGTTTGGAGGAATTTGGTCGTTTCTTTGATTGGTCCTTTCATGGATTGTGAGCTGCCTCACTCTTCAATCTTCATCAGTTCATGATATTAATCATCAATTCTCTCCGCATACTGAAAATATAGCTGAAAATGAAAAATTAACAAGCGAGATTTTTGTCGTTACCAATTGACCATCACTTAAAATTAAGCTAAATCCTCTTCTCAAAAATAAATAAATAAATAAGCTAACTCCAAAACCTTTTTTTATCTCAAACCAGTCTCTTTCTCTCTCCTCAAACCAAACCCAGAAATAAAAGAACAAAAATTTATCCCAATTTTTTTATAAAACCTCTATACTAGAACCCAAAAGGCGATGATCCCCTGACACGTGCGCATAGCTACAAATCGAAATTGAGAGCAGATTGAACATCAATTAAAATTAAGTCAAAGCAAAAACCGCCAATGGGTTCTTCATCCCAAACCAGTCGACTCACTTGCCAAGACCTAACCCACAAGCAAAGAACAAAAAAAATACCCAGTTTTTTTTTGGTGAGACCTCTAAAATGGAACCCAAAGGGCTTTAATCCCCTAAAATCGAACTTGGACATGTTCACATGGCTCCAATTCGAAATCGAGAGCAGCTTGCACATCGAGAAAGATAGAGATCGAGAGGGGGACGGCGGGAGAGACTTTGAGTGACAGAGTGAGATATAACTGATAGATAGAGGGAAGTGATTGCTTCTTGCAGATGGAGAGAGGGGTGAAGTGTGTGCGAGAGAGAGTGCCGTGGGTGAATTTTTTGATGAGATGGGTGGAGGAGTTGAAACCTGAAAATAGAGAAATGAAAGAAACGTAACAGTTTAGAAAATTAACAGTCGAGGGCAAATAAGTCATGCAACGAAAAACTGTGCTGTAACTATAAATTGTTGTGCTGTAATTATCAGCACCCAAATATTTAACAGCAAATTCATTGGGAAGACGACCAAAAAAAAATAGGCTCTATCTCTCTGAGCCTCCAAATCGTTCAAATAAAACAATCTCAAAGGAAAAGATGGAGATGCATGGGGAAATCATGAAAATTCTAGAAGACAATCCAATTTCCTTGTTGCCGGGTACCGCAGGCCAAAGATTCTTGGAGTTTTTTGGTCGAGGAAAAACGGAGAGTAGGTCGTGTCATTGAACCAAGTGAAAGGGTCAGCGAGGACAGTGAAGCACTCTGTCTACCTGAAGGAAATGAGGTCAGTGGAGAAAGATGAAGAGAAGTTCTGCAAATTTGATCCTTTCTTCAAGGTCCCCCTTCCATCCTTGAATCTTTCTCTGTCATTAAAAATCATGACATGGAATGTTCGAGGTGCGGGAAATAATACTTTTATGGGCACCTACACTGATTTACTTGTTACTTATAAGTTTCATATTATTGTTATCACTGACCCCAAAGTTCCTATCTCTAGCATGGGTGATTTTTTCTACAATCTTGGCTTTACTGGTTGTTCCTTCTCTGATCCTGAGGGAAAAAGGGTGGCATTTGGATTATTTGGGATCCGGAACACGCTATGTGGACATGTGGTCACTCACAAAATTTCTAAACAAGTTATTACCGTCACTATCAAAAGAAGGTCTTCTCGGCTGTGTACGGCAATCCTAACCCATGGGTTAGAGAGCAACTTTGGAACGAACTGGAGGATGATATAGGCGACTCATATGAGCCGTGGCTCATATCTAGTGTTACTTAACAATCAATATGTAGTCGTGCACCCAAATTAAGATACCAGATATTGTTATGTTGTTGCTTCCGTTGCGCGGGAAATTCAGTTAACAATCAATATGTAATCGAATCACATGCATACAAATCCAATTACCTTTTCTCTTGAAAGGCCTTTGAACCCCGTTTTTATGGTTTTGTGCTTTGGGTGGTAGGAGAGCGAGAAATCCGATGGATCAGATTGTGTCGTCGATGGTAGAATTTGGTGTCAGGAGCGATTTTAGCGGTAAAAGATGGCGTAATCAGAGAGCTCTCATTGTGTGTTAATAACTGCACATATTGGAGGTGCTCTGATTGTGTCGTGCAGTGTAGAAATCCCAGTCTGATGAGGCATATTAATCTGTCGAAAGGGTGGTAGTACCATTTGGATGAAGACATGGGTAGTTTTGTGACACTTTGGATACCCTTGTAGTGATGGTGGTTCAAGAAGGGTCTCTTTGTGATAATTTTTTTAATAGGGTCTTTTGTCATTTTTTTTACATGGGTCTTTTTGTAATATAAGATCTTAGGAATACAATTTTTTGAATTAAAAAAGGTTGTATCAATTTTTTTTGAAAACTACATCATATAGACGGGTTCGAACCCGAAACATCAAGGGGCTTGAAATGCTCTACCATTGAGCTTGCATGGATTTTACTTGCGACGCAACTGAAGATTAGCGATTAGGTCACCCTAAAAAAAGTAGTGATCAGATTTGTGGGAAATTGTAGTTCGGAATAACCAACCAGGATTTAATCATATTTCTAACCAGAGGCTTAATTAGGGTTTCTTTGCACATCAACTGCGCTAATAACAAACTGTATCTCATATTCATATTTTTTTACTCATTTCCGCACAACGGCTGTTATTTAAGTACAAGAAGTTTAGGTCTGAAGCCGAATAGGCATCATAAGCGCCTAGATATGAAAAAATTATCCAACCGACTCAGCTCATTCTCTTTACCGTTCTCAACGAATTATTCCATGGCCATAAAATGGGATACCACCCCCCCCCCCCCCCGCCAGATGCTTCTTTCCTGGAGCACAGATAGCCCCCCATGGGCTTAGAGACTAGACCATCCTTGAAGCCCCCTCCACGTTTAGCCAAAGCTGGAGATCCAGGGTTCTTCTTGGGACACTCCCACTTCCAATGGCATTTATCCTTACACTAGGAACATATATCACTCAATAACTTTGAGCCTCAAATACCCTGAACTCGTTACCCTTGCCTCCTTTGACCAACAAACTATGACCGTCTATACCTGTATATGAAGCACCCTAAGGCGCATATCTCCGCGTGAACAGATGACCTAACCTCTTTTAGGATTACAATATCTTTCCCAAAAATGAAAGTCTATATGAAAGACTCATACCTTTTAGTAGGGGTGAGCAAAAATCACCCAAAGCGGCCGCCCCAAACCGGCCCGCACCAAACCGGTCCGAATTTAACACCCGTTCTTGCTACTTGATTGGGTACGATTATAAAATTGCAAACCCGAACTAACTTTGATTGATCATGGTTTTAGACTTAGTAAAACCGTTTAAACCCGGTCCGGTCCGATTAAGTTTTTACATGATAAAATTACATATTCTAGTTAGACAACACCGTTCGATAACTAAACTTATATGCCCGAATAATAGTTTTAGTTGATTTTTCTTAAATAACTCATCTTTTTTAACAAACTATGATAAAAATTTCAATTCCAAACACAAATCTTATGCATCATTATTTTTTTTGAACTAACTTTATACATTTTCTAAATAAGTTATCTAGATTTAACAACCCGTTCAACCCGGTCCGAACCGGACCGGGTCGATAAGTTAAGTTTGGTTTGGGTATCGAGAACAATTGATTGGGTTTGGGTTGAACGTTCTCCAACCCGTACCTATTGGGTCGGGGCAAATTTTTCGACAATACCCGCCCAAACCGGTCCGTGCTCACCTCTACCTTTTAGGAAGGGATACCAACAAATTTAAGGAAGCATCTCATAACTTACAATCTCATCACTATTGCACAATTTAAGCAATAGTGTTTTAGCTTGTCTAAGTGATCCCTGATATGCGCACATTCAGACATGACCAGATTGAACAATCATTGCTTCATCATCAACTTGTCAGTGATCGACTTCGTCATGTAGAAGCTCTCCAAATTTTACCATAAATCTGTCTTCATGTCTTGTTTATCGACTTCGGTGATCGCATCGTATGCGAGGCACAACTTGATCGTTTTGTGCGCCTTCTCCACCTACGTATGATATGCATTGATGGTTGTCTAAAATCCCTTATTCCCTGACTCCAAAGGAAACCAAAGATATCGCTGCTTCAACAAAGAACGCATCTTGATTCACGATGTCAAAGATGTTTCTCCCATCAAACCGATCAATCATGTCATCGAACGCAAAATCGTTCTTATCAAAACGCTAACCAGGCTCTGATACCAGTTTATTATGACATCATATCGAGCAAGAATGAATAAACAAAAGAAAACAAGATCGAAAACACATAAATAACGTTGTTCACTAGCACGATTGCTAGCTATCTCCGTGGCCCGAAAACCCGATTTTACTACTAATGAGAGAACCCGATTACAACCCACACTACTCAATACCACGACCTAGGACCCTTATGTAGACCTATGACATGATACATGCTGCGCAAGACACATGGAACCTTCCAAAGCACAAAAAGGGAACACATCCAAAAACCCCAACCCACCCTGGTCATACGACAACCCCCATCAGTCGTACAACAAGCAAAAAAATTATTTTGGTGTTGTGTGATAACTCCCAGATAGAGTTATTCAGGTGCGTCTGTTATAGTACATTCTAACCCCGTTTGGTGTGAGTTTGCTTGTCTTTACCCGGTTTGGACCGTTGTACATGATAGAGGAACGCTGAGCCGAACAGTTCAATATTTGAGTGATTTCATGCATACTTTTGTTTACTTGGTTGTGATCGCGGGTACTTGTTGTTTGTGCAGGAACCAGGTACCAAAAATGCATGTAAGATGCTCATGAATGGAGGAGAATACCAAGGCAGTGGAACAGAAAATGCAGAAATTGGGCTGCGTTCGGACGCTAGCATCCAAAGGCAGACGTAGAAGAAGCAGAAATTTGGCTAAGGCACTGAAGTTGTCTGCGTTCAAACGCACACCGCGCGTTAAGATGCAGGAGGTCAACATGCAGGAAAAGTCAAACAGGCAGGTCAACTCAGAAGAGCAGAGGAAGCTGCGTTTTGATCCTCGTCACTTGAAGTTTTGTACGCTAGGGTTTTGAAAATGGAAATTTAGAGCATAACATATTGATTTAGTTGCATGCAAGAAAAAAGTTTGGTAAGTGATGATATTGTACTCATCATCCATAATGACAACTTTCAAATGTTTCTGTGCTCCCATTGTGTTTTTATAAGATCTACAATACTACCTCATTGATCATCACTTTTACTCACCAGTTCGTGTTAAATTGTTGCAAACTATCGTATAAATTTTGACAAAGTCCTTTTCAATGTCACAAGTTTTTCTCATATATTTTATTATCTAATATAATACTAGGGGATTGCCCGTGCCCGAGGGCACTACTCAAAAATTAAAAAAAAAATGTCCAGAACATTTCACCTGTTCCAACAAATCCAAAACTGAGAACCAACATAAGTGAAAACTTAATAAAATTAATCCATGAAACCTATGATCGTGAAACATAACATGTTACAATGACTTCAACTCATTTTAAGAAATGAGTTTTGACATTGTATTCAAAGCACTAAAATTATTACAATTAGAAAAATTGTCTGGAATCTATGTATCCTCAACCCCATAACTGTGAGAAGATCTAGTAACCCTTCGTCAGTTTCCCTAATGCCCCTAAACTTTCTTTGGATCCATCGTCCATCATCAGTAGCAATGTAGCATCAGATCTCCGTGTCCGAGAGGAGCAGCAGGAGAGGTGCACTGGGCTATCAGATATGAGGGAGAAAGACAGAAAAAAGGTAGGGCATCTGTGACATTAGAGAGAAATAGGGATTACCTGTTGGTTGAGGCCGAAGTGGCAGCAGCCCTGAGCTGGTCTAAAATCAACACAAAGCTTGAAAAAATTGAAAAATGCCTCTTTGAGCAAACATGGCTGCAATGGAATAGAAATAAAATTAGAACAAATGCCGCTACTTCCAGTAACAAACTAAACACATCTGATGCATGCTCAAAAATTAAATAAAGGAAGTTAAATTTCTGATCAATGTAGTGTAATTTATGATTACTCTGTTTACCGATTAATTGGCTACATTATAGGGCTGAAGATGGCAAATAAGTTTCATGTAGGCCACAAGTTAGAAAACTGAAGTTATACACAACATTTTACAAAGCTATGAGTTAATCTATTCTAAACAGTGAGAGGCCAGCTTAATTAGATATCAACAATAAATAGTGAGAGGTCGGCCCTGCATGCAAATACATAAATTCATACACGGTACTGAATTTAAAACCATGTTTAGTACAAAAATCTGCAGATATCCTCAAAAAACCCAACCGCAAACAAAGAATCAATCTTACCTAATCGAAGTGCGAAGCCCAAAATCGAAGTTTATTTCTTCTATCAAACAACAGTATCAGACGTATGAAAGTAGACTTATATGACCATATATATGTCGATGTTCTCCATAAGTACCGTGAAAAATGTACCTCAGCAAACTTTTTACCTCCGTACACTTGCACAATCAAAACTGCTTGATCAGAGAAAATGACACATTTTTTTTAAGGGGAAGAAAATGGCACATTTGAGGAAAGGTAAAAAGGAAACAGGGTGCACTAAAAGTGCCTGCTATAGATTATAGATTTCATGCGCGAAACTTGAGTAGAAATATTCAATACAAAATTAAAAAATCCCAACTCCGCTGGAACTTCCTAAGGAGCCAAAGCATCAATTAATGAAAAAATCTCAAAGCAGATCAGTTAACGAAGTTAATACACCTGAGAACCCAGGTTCAAAAAAATACTTAAGTTAATAACGAAAAGGTAATAAGGACTGATGTGAGAGACATAAAAGAAGCCAGGTTAGGTTTACATGAAATGGGAGACTTGTAAGCATAAAAGAAGCCGCAACTAACGCTTGAGAAGGCAAAAAATTAAGAAAAATAACCTTTTATGTCATTCAAGAAAATATCATGACAATGGTTAGAATTGTTAGAATAGGTTCGGATATGCTTTCTCCTTCACACATTAAGCCCACAAAATCCCACAAATAATTTAAGACATATGACAAACATAAAGACTGTGACGTTGTCTGCCTAATATAAAAAAATCAACAAACGGAGCATATAGAGATAGCCCATCAATAAAAGAACTGGTCACAGACTCTAGATAGGCTTAAATGATGAAGCAAAACACACTTGTCTAGGAAATGAACGATGAAATCAAGAGGACTGAAGATCACCTCAGAGGTTCTTATGTCCACCTAGATGATGTACGAATTGTTCTGACAATGGTTTCAGGTCACCCCCAAATTAGAGCCCAAACAATTAGAGAGCTTCTGGATAAATAAGACATACCTCAAACCAACTAAAGAGAGCAAAGTGAAAGAAAATAACAAAAGTACCTAAAGGAGAGGCTTAGACCTTTTGAAGTTCTTCAGCGTCCCCTGCAGAGAATATCACAATCGAAGAGTTAAGGCCACTGCAAAGGGGTGCAACCTGGTGACTCCGTACTGTAAATCACAAAGAGAGTAAACCCTAACCCGAATCAACGGTTGGTCAAGATATTTGACCTCGATCGGTTCTCGTAGAGAAGATTTCGACAAAGTGAGAGACACTAAGTGTGTGGCTTCTCCCGAAATTGAATCTAAGTGGCTTTATCCCGAAATTGTGCAACAAAGTGAGAGAGTGAACGCCCTGAGCATTGTCTGACTCTTACTCGGCCATCGCATAAGAAACTTTATAAAGCGATCCGTAATTCTTATATTAGCGATTTCTAATAGTTTGAGCCTCTTTCGTTTTACCCTTCATTTAGAACCCCAAATTTGTAGCACAAAAGCTAAAGTTGAGCGAAACTGAAATTATTGAGCTATACAGGGCATATGAAGACAAAGAAAAAACCAAAACTATAAGAACACAACCTGCAATCAAATTTAAAAAATTCAACACAAAAGTAGTAGTACTACTACATGAATATTATCCTCCCACATGAATCACATTGTCGCAAACAATATAGCAATTATCTGTAAATGTTTTAGTAGAATATTACTCTAAATTTTACGTAACTATGTACCATATGCGGTGTCTAGCTTTAGAGTTATGTATAAATATTTTTCATACGGTTTCACTCAACCACTGATGGAAAGAGCCGTCCGTGAATATGTCTATCTTAAACTTTCTTGACCAACAACAGTCCTAATAAGAAGTTAGAGAGGATGGTGACTAAGGAATCAAAATCCCATCTCTGACTTGGTAGGACATTTGGTTCCGGACCATTTACGGACGGATCGCGGGATCGAAGAAGAAGCATGATGCGCTATAGGAAGCCTTAATTGAACCCAGCGAAGAAAAAAATCGATTGAGAATAAGTGATCGAACCTGGTCAATCGAAGGAGAATCTGATTGTGCATAAACTGAGAATGAAACAAACAAAGAAAACTCCAAATCAGCACAATTGAAGTAATAGAGCTTCGAATTGACGCCCGAAAACAAAATAAATCTTCACAACAGAGGTGAAATTTCAAGCCTATATGTTTCACACACAGTCAACAGGGTCGCGATTTGGAGTTTTTTACTGAAGAATGAATGAACGAACAACAAAAATGAAAAGCATATCTTACGATTCCACAAAGCTATGTTCAACCGATTCACTGGGATCACGAAGCTATGTTCAACCAAATCGAAGAAATCGAAAAACTTACTTCAAAACAACAGAGTACTATAACTTACTTCGGAAAATAGAAAGCTCTGTCGTCTATGTTTTCCGTCGATGCACCGGCGAGGAATGCGAAGAAGAAGAAGATGATACATGTGATGCAAGGGAGAGTCTGAGGTCGTGAGTTGGGGCTTTACCAGTTAGGGATCTACCAGGAAGGGTTTCTTCAATTTTAGAGAGGACAAAACGATGAACAAACCCCAGAGTTGAGGGTTTGCGCTTTACCAGGATGGGTTCCGAAGAATGAGAGAGAGTACCACCAGTCCATTACGATTGAAATCAAATCGTGTGTGAGAGAGAGTAGGGAAACTGAAGATTATTTCATCGTGAGAGAGAGTAGAGAAAGTCAGAGTATTTCAGCTACAATTGGGGAGATGTAAGGGCTGGGGTCAATTCAATCCAATGGCCTAAAAGACATTTTAAAGTAAACCGTTCTCTTTTATTATATAGATGCATGACAATGTATACAGTGTACATGCGACGGAATCAATATCTTCCATATCTCTTCCTTCCTTAGATTTGAAATCTTTTACTTTGCGTTCTTTATTTTTTCTCTGTTTGTACAGTTAAAAAAAAAGTGAGACATCTCAATCATAATTACACCAAGTTACTTTCCGAAGAAGATGACAAATCAAAACTAGAGAAATAATATGGAGACATAGTTTAGTTGGTGCCGTTTTCTTGCAAGTTTAATTGGTGACAGATCTTGTGGTTGACCTAAATTTCATGCAATTAAGTTAATTGATAGAGTAAAATTTTCTATTATATTTTATGCAATGAAGTGAATATTAGCTACCGGGTTAGGATCCTCTCCAGCCCAATATTTCGTCCAGCCGTTCAGCCACCTGATCTGAACCGTCCAAATATTCCACTCGTTGAGATGATTATAAACTGTAACATAGCCTGTGGTGCTAACCACACATGATCTCCCTCTCCCCCCTTTCACTTCCTCCATGTGCAATCAGTCTCTGTACCGAAACCGAACAAACCACGATTCATTCTTCTCTCGAATGCTCATTGTCTCTCTCCAAGCATAATCCCAGCAACACTTCTTTCAACCTTCGCTCCCACAATTTTGTCCGCTTTATTTGATTTCTATCCCTCACTTGCTATCTACCAAACAGCAAGATCGGTGGAGACAAATCAATTTGAACAAAGGATGGTATAAACGACAGTCGTCTCAGATGAAATCCATTTGGTTTCATCATCGGGTAACATGATTGAGTTCCACAATTAGTCATCTTTACCTCCGAGACGAAATAAACCCATTATTATTTCGCTCAAAATACATTGAATCACATCTGAATACGTTCACACAATTTTTTCAATTTGAATCGGATACTTTTGTTTGAGAGAAGAACATTAGCTAGGACTGTGATTGAATCCCATACTTGGTGGTTTTCTGCTGAGAGAGTGAATTCATGGCCTGGTGGGTTTCGGTGGAGAGACCGATTGGAGATGGAGGATGGGGAAGGGAGATCCTGTGTGACCAGCAGCACTAACTTGGTGATTGATTATTATCATCTTGACCATTCAATTATTTGGACGGTCTAGATTAGGTGGCTGGACAGCTGGACGAAATATTAGGCTGGAGAAGATCCTAACCCATTAGCTACCACTTCTCGTGGTTAATTATTTATTTTCTAGTAAACTATTATCTCATTTATTACGGTATCTTGAATAGCCGAACGACAAATGAATTGTTAGATAGTGATGTAATCGAATGAAATTTAATAATTGTATGTTAAAACCTGAATAAAGTTAAGTTATTGTATTTAATGTGTTACTATGGTATGATAAATAATTATCTATAAAATATACCATTATATTTTTGTGGAAAGTTCCAAGGGTAAGAAGAGAAAACGCAACTACAAGGGTAAAATATCAATGCAAAAAATAATAAAATCAAAATTAGCTTTCCCAGTTATTAGAATGTAGTAGATTTTTGCCTCAAAAACCTGGATATAGTAGATTTGATCTAAAGTATATGTCCATAACATTCGGCGTTTTTCTAAAAAACAAACATTCAGCGTTGAAGTTTACGACTACATTTAAATAGTCATTTGCATATGTATATCACGCGTTTGATTAATAATAATGCATTAAAGCCTCTATTCAGGTGTTCAACACTTGAGGGAATGAGAAGTTGACGACAAGATATAAGTTGATAAAGAAGACTAAAATAGTAGATGAACGAAAACTGGACCATTTTTCTATGGAAATATGGGATCTTGTTTTACCATATCGTTCCACTAATATGTAGTTGGTTGAAGGTGGGTGTTTCACGTTAAGCGTAGTCCCGATGGATTGTTGACAGATATAAGGCGCGTCTGGTTTTCATCAACGACTTGGAATTGATTATCATGACACTTTCAGCCTACTTGTTAAAACGCCCACTATTTGGCTTGTTCTCTCTATTTTCGTCTCTGCTCTATCCGAATGTTGGATTTCAACAACGCTTTTCTACTGGGTTCCCTTTCTGAGATTGTGTATACGCAGCAGCCCCCTAGTTTGGTGGATCAGGGCCGTCTTCATCATGCCAATCGCCTTAACAAGGTGATTTGGGGCCTCAACCCGGCCTCCAGAGCATGGCATCTCAAACTTCATCACTTTTTGGTTCAATAGGTGTTTGTCAATTCCCGTGATAAATCGATCCCTTTGAATTCATGAGGTATATGAATTCAGGGGGAGTTTGTATTTTGGAAGTGATGAAAGACATATATTCAAATAGATAGGTTCAAAGATTTGAAGCTTGGTTTTAGTTTATGAGCTTTTCATATTCTAACTAGTTTTTGTGCTGCAGGCTAAAGCTTGGATTGAATGCTGTTAATAGTCTCTTACAAATATTCTCAGGCTTATTCATGAGTTGAAAATGCAGAAAGACTGTCAGGTAGTTTGGCTTCAAGAATCAGTGTTAGTTTCCAAAGCTTTGAAGAACTGTCAAAGCTCCAAAGCTTTGAAGGTTACCTTTGAGATTCTGTCAGTTACTTCTGTGACTACTTGATTCTTTGTGCAGGCTGTTTTAGTTGTGTATGTGATTGACTACTGACTTGTTATGAGTCATAATCTCATCAATAATGTATATTTTAATCTGCAGGGAAAATATTGGAGTTTATTTTCAAACTGATCTATCTAACATATTCGGTATTTCTATGCTATTTTTTCTGGATTCCGCTTGATCTTGGGAATGAGTTTTTGCAGGGTTGTTCTTCGTTCAAAACCTCCTAACAAAATCAATAAATCTATTAAAATATAGTTGTTGAAAGAAGCAGTTTGAGGATTGAGGATTTTCAGGAAGTTTGTTCTTGAAATATCTCAAGTTGGTTCTGGAATTTGTTATAAGATAGATTTGAATTTCAAAGACATGCAGATTGCTGAAACACTAAAAAATGAAGAGATTTCATTCGTGAGAAGATCAACATTCATCTCTTCATTATTCATCAAAGGATTCAACACGCAGGAGATCAATCATCCAGTTTCTGAAGAACACTTTTGAGCATTATTTGCTTTATCTATTTTCTGTGTTCTTCTGTGAGCTTCATTGTATTATTTTCAAACATATCTCAACCTCATCAACTTTAGTAAGTTAGATGTTCAAGTGAACAACAAAAGGTTCTTAATGTTTCATTAGATTGTAGCTGAAACTAGATTGGTTTGGAACCACAAGTTGTAGAAGTGTAAGGTAGTTCACTTGGGCTTGAGATCTAGGGCTAAATCTGTGATTAAAAATAAGTTGTTCAAATTCTGGAGGGATGGTATCACTCGGCCGGAGAGTATGTCCATTGGTGGCTGAACTTCGTAAAAAATCCTTGTGTTCATTGCTTTACTTAGTGTTATTCATTCTGCTTACAAACTACAAAACAGGCAGCTCCAAAGCTTTGGAGAATTTCCACTATCAAAGCTTTGAAACTGTAGACAGTTTCATCTTGTTTCAAACTACCTCAAATCTTTCTAAAAGCTTGAGATTTCTTTTTAGCTCTGTGTTTAAGTTTCAAAAGGTCATTCTTAGCAAAAGTTTGCATACTCTATTCAACCCCCCTTCTAGAGTATTAAGATCATGTTTATACCTGCATTACACAACTTTCACCGTGCTGATACGTCTCTCTTTGTATATCTTCACTCGGGCATTGTCCTATATCAGCTTGTATATGTTGACGACATTTTCATTATTGGGCCTGATTTTTCCGCTGTTCAGAGCTGCCTCCTCGATCTTTCTCGTAGGTTCTCCTTGAAGGATCTTGGAGATCTATCATATTTTTTTGATGTTGAGGTCCTTTCCCACCCTCAGGGCCTAATATTATCATATCAGAAGTACATCCATGATCTTCGTCATCGCCTTCGCATGTCCTCTGCAAATACTGTTCAGACGCCCATGGATACTTCAGTTGATCTTACAGTCAAGAGTGGCACGACACTCTCTGATTCTAAGGAATACAGGATGTCTGTTGGAAGTCTTCAGTATCTCTCTCTCTCACGGCCTGGCATCTCCTTTGTTGACAATCGACGCTCTCAATTCATGCATAGGCCAACCACCGCTCATTGGAATGCCGTCAAACGTCTGTTAAGATACATACATGGCACAACTGATCTTGGATTGGTTCTTTGTCACGGTCCCCACCCTTTCTATATGTTCTATAATGCTGACTATGACTACTATACCTACACTTCTGGTTATATTGTATATCTTGGGGGCTCTCCCATCTCCTGGAGCTCCAAGAAACAGCACACGGAGGCTCGCTCTTCGACTGAGGTTGGGTACCGTGAAGTGGTAGCGGCTTCTGCCGAGTTACGTTGGCTTTGCTCCCTACTTGATGAAGTTGGGGATCACTTGTCCTCTACACCCGTCATTTACTGCGACAACATGGCACCCATTATGTCTGCTCCAACCCGGTATTTCAGTCTCACATGAAACATGTTGCTCTTATCTTCCACTTGTGCGTGAATAGATTCGAGCTGGCATTCTCTGCGTTTCACACGTCTCATGCGTTGATCAGCTGGCTGATTGTCCCACCAAACCACTATCACGAAGTCCATTTGTCTTGTTACGGTCCAAGATTGGAGGCTCTCCTAGGTCCTCCATCTTTGCGGGAGCGTGTAGGGCATAATTTAAATTACTGAGAATTATATAAAAGAAATTCTCATCAAGGCACTGGCTAATGCAGTACCCGTCTATACTATGTCCTGTTTCAAGCTATGTGATGGTTTGGATGATAAAAATGAAAATAAAATATGATATTTTTGGTGGAGGAAAGAGGATCAGGACAAATGCATTAATTTGATTGCTAGGAAAAAAATTCCTGGCCCAATGAGCAGAGAGGCTTGGCTTTAGATAGTTTAGATGTTTCAACCAAGACATGCTAGCTAAGCACGCTTGGCGTTCTCGCAGAACGTGGATGGATTGGTAAGGTGCTAAAAATATTTTGCTAGAACAATTTTTTGGAGCACACAAAAGGACACTCACCTTTTTCTTGGCAAAGTATTATCCTGGTCGCAAACTGCTGGAAGAAGGCACAAGATGGCAGTTAGGAGATGGGACTCAGATGAACCTGACTGATAGATGGATACCAAGAGAAATATAACTCCAGCTAATTAGAAGACAAGAATTAGAACACATGAAGGTCAAGGAGTTTATCGATATTGAAGATCCGATTTGGAGTAGAGAAACTGGAAAATTACCTCTTACAAATGGATGTGGAGGAAATTTGCAGCGTCACAATCCTAGAGAAACATTGCAGATAGGATTCAATGGCAGTACACAGACAACAGTTTTCAGTTAAAATTGGCTACAACTTTGCTTTTCAAAGAAAAAGGAAATCAGAGAATATGGGCGATGCAACTATTATAGGATAATCTCGTTTTGAGATGTTATGGAGAAGCAAGATATAGAAGAAAATTCTTCATCTATTTTGGAGAGGAATCCAGGGAGTTCTATTAATGCGTATAAATTTACTGAAGATGGGAGTTATAGTTAACGATGATATACATTCTGTGTGGAACAAGAGGAGAAACGGAAGAACACATCTTTCTTCGATTTCAAGCCACTAAGCATATGGGAGATTTCTCTTCCAAAAACAGCCAAAATGTACATAGATATGTTGTGTGTCCAAATTGTTTAATCTTGTCTGATCTCACTCTCTTACAAAATTGATTTAAATCGGTTGGTATTGTGTGACTAAAATGTTTTAATCTTGTCTCAACGAAGGCATTATGTATCTAAAGTGTTCTAATCATCGTTATAGAGGTAACTCTTTCTTTTAGAAACTACAGAATATAACCCTATAATACTACTATATATTCGTCAACGTGCTACTTCAGTTTAATGCATGTATCTGAAATGTTGCTTTTAATGTGCATGTATGTGTCGATACAACGCTACCGTTCTCATTTTTCAAGAGAAGAAAAAATAAGGAAATTGACATATAGATAAGTAGACTATGAATATCAGAAGTGTATATACTAGTTATGTCCCAGTAAATTTGGCTTGTATCAACACGGAGATGCTTGACTTTTACATTGAATTGTCCAATTTTATGAGAACATATACTCTATTCAATCCCTATCCCTAATCTGAAGACTGCTCTCAGACAGTACTAGTAGACTTTAAAGACCGCTTCTAGAAGTATCAACGAACAAAGGATTATGTGTGCAATTTGGTTTTGGGGAGAACAAGATCATGTTTTTAGAGCAACAGCTTCAACAAAGTGCTATAGTGGAATTATGTGTGATGGAAACAGGAAGCATATTGTATTGAAGGCACCGGAGAACGGGAAGCTCTAGGTCAATTTGATGGATCTTGGCCGATAACCTTCAGAGAAGCATCAGCCAGGGCTGTCATCCGAGATCCCCCCCCCCCCCCCTCCCCCCCAAAAAAAAATCAACTAAGGCCCTGCTGTGTGTGCCTAATTTTAGGCGACTTTTTACCTTTTAAATTAAAAGAAGGTTATAATTTGATAATTTTCGGTACAACTTATTTTTGGTAACCTTTTAACTTTTCTAAGACATAAGAAACTTAGTTTGTGAACACTTTGAATTGCAAGTAAAGAAATAATACATAAGAAATTTATTTATCCTTTGTATAATTAATGGCGAGTTATCCCTTGCTAGTTCATGATAAATGCAACAATGACCGTGATGTCATCAACTTTGCCTCCTCTATGTGTTTTGCCTGCAATTCTTGCATTCTGAGCAAATGGAGTATCCGCCTCCCGGTTGTGGGAGTTAATCATGGCGACATTCGCAATGTGACAGGCTACATCTCCTGGGTTCCTTTTCCCTTCTCTCTCGCATTCCCTTATCGCCTCTTCAAATTCATAACCGTGCATGTTATCCAGCAACCCGTCTGTCCCAGCAACAACTATGTCACCTGCTTGAACTTTGACTTGGATGACCTGTTAATAAATCAGAACAGATTAACGTTATGCATGTGATGGAGCATCTACAAAGCAATTGCACAACATTAATGTTTTTGTGTATGTAATAGACTAGGAAATAGCGGACGAGAAAGCAATATATTTACATTTGCTACATCAGGATTGTCTCTGGTTGTCCCCAGCTGATACGGTTTATTGAACCTACGTTGATGATTTGGAGATCGGTAAATAATGGAGCCACCTCGGATAATCATGAATCCACTGTCTCCGACGTTGACTGCATGAACAAACTAAAGACAGAAAAATATAAGACAAAGGACATAACTGTGGATTTACATCATTCTTGACAACAGAAAAACTAAAGAAATTAGAAGACCATCACATACTTGATCGCGGAGGGTGAGTATACAAGCTGTGGACGATCCTTGAACGTTTGTGTTGGAAAAAGCTGTCTGAAGCACCATTTTAGGATCAACAACGAATTGATCGCTGCACTGGAGTGTAACAAGGGCATTGAACATCAGCTCCCGTGCATATTCCCCAGCATCAATCCCCTTTTTGCTCCAGCCACCAACTCCATCTGCCAACCCCAGAGTCTCATTCCAAATGAAATGGTGGTCTTCTCCCCGAGGCTTCTTGTCGTTGTCTTTCGGGATGTATATGGATTCCGCAATCATCTTCAACCTCAACCTGTAAATTTACAAAACCCCAGTCCTTCAATAATAATTAATATTCAACATGATGCCAATATTATCAAACATGTATTTGGAAACTAAAGTTTCGAAAACAATCCGTCTATAGACTGTAATGATATGGAAACTAGTTGAATTATTATGTTATTATGTATGATTGTGAGTATCTAGGTCGTTATTTTGTTTTATCGTACAGCCTATAAATATAACCCATGTATAACTTTTGTAATTTTGAAATAGATTTTTGCGCGAGAGGACCTGGATCCCGTGATTTGCCCGCTAACATATTAATACTGTTATTAGCCGGACACCGGTAAGAATTGTCGATTTTTTTGTAATCATCAACAGTTCAATAACGTTAAATTAATTTCCGGATCCAGCATATTACCTTATCGGATCCGGCTTACTCAAATAATCCCCAAATAATCTAGCTCATCCAATGGATCGTATTAATATTCAAAATGTCAGTAATCTATCTAATAGTTCTGCTTTGCCAGACAAAATAAATGTATGTCATTCAACCCTAGAACTGAATCAACCCAAGGGTTTCAGTTCTTCGCTGGCGCATTGTTTTTCCCGCCCATATTCTCTGCTTAGTTTCTGGTCCATTGGAAACAAAAGGTTTAAAAGCAGGCCATCTAAAGACATTGTTTTAGCAGACTCCAGATTAAAGGAGTATATGTATTATATGAGAAAGAATTTGTACCTTGGGAGTTCCAAACCGTGAGAGGAGCTTGCTGCCATTGAATTAGTTCTTTAAAAAGTTTAGCGTCTACCCTGTATCGGAAACTCAGCGAGCAAGCGAACGCGAAGAGGGTAGATATGTTTCTAATGACATTAGGGTACTTATATATTGAATACCATGGTGCGAAATGACGAAAGTGACCCTCCCGAATCAGTACCGATTTCAAATTTTGCACCAAACATGGAAACAAATTTTTCCTTTAGTTTCTTCCCTTTTCTATCTCTTAAATGTTAGCCGTGGTTAACTTTTTTATTACAGCTTTGACTAGATGACTTGTCATACAACAACTTCTTAATCTTTTCCAAGTGTCTGAACTCTGTAACACTATTATAATATTAGCATATTCTTCTTTTCTTTCCTAATCAAATTTTTTCAATTAAATAATACTCCAGAATGTGTTATTAAAAAATGTAATTAATACTGGTCAATATTAATAGTGTTTTCGACACACATGTCACTGGTTTGCAGAATGGTTCATCGAACAACTTTTTCTCTTGCTAACCTTCAGCGAACTCTCTGCCATTTACTCCGTAGTTGACTTTGTCTTTTCGCTCAACCTTGCTATGCTGACTCCTGTTTCAAATCAGTCCCTCCAACTCTTGCAGATCGCCGCTTAGTCCATTCAGTGTGTAGCTGAAGCCTCAATATCAATAAGAGATTATATATGATTAATCTTATGTGTAAGGACTACAAAAAAATATGAGGTGTATCAGTGATTTTATTGCCTACGCTTCTAAAAAATTCTCGTATAGAGTGAAAATACCAACGATTTCTTACCCCAGTTGTGACCACCGCTAAAATTAGTACAATGTTCCCAGTTATTGACAACCGCATGTAAAGAAAAAATATTACACACGATTTATTCTCAACCGCTGCAAAAAGCCATGTCTATGCCAACAGTTTGTCAAGCTGCTGGTAAAGATTATGTTAACCGTGGCCAAACTGACAAAAAAAACACCCACCACATACAGTTTGTAAAAAGAACCCACCACAGTTGCTTATTATTATTATTATTATTATTATTATTATTATTATTATTATTAGATACAACAAAATTGTATTGGGGGGGATATGAACTAGCACAAACCACATACAGTTTGTAATAATTTTCGATCAATTTTTTTAGATAAGTTTAAAATATTAGTTTCTATTATTACTTTTATCGGATAAACAAGCAAAAAAACGTAGTTGGGGGGATTTGAACCCAGCACAAACCATTAGACGGTTTTAGTATATTACTATAAATGTAAGCAGTTGAGGGGATACAAAACTCGAAACCAACATCTTACAAAAACTAATCAATTATTGTTATTTTCTTCCTTCTTGATACTTTTTTAAATGTGATAATATTATTTTTTTCCGGAAAAAATGACACGAACATATATTTTGTTTAATAAACAAAAACATACAAGCCATTGCACTCGTATACTCATGTGTACACATCTTTACAGTTTAACTCAATCAAATACTGATCGACTATATTTGGGGTATCAATTGTGGTTCATTTCTCAATTGGACTGTCGATTCTTACAAATGAGTTTAATCAACTCAACGACTAGCCAGATTGGACAATAAATTGTGGTTATTCTCAAATTGACTATCACTCCCTCATATTGAACTGAAATTGAAACTAGTATTGACATGGCATGTAACATTTGAGTGAAGAAGATGAAGTTTTTACGAAAAGTAAATATTAATTCTATGCAACGTTGGATCATGTTGTTCATATTTGTCAAAAAAATATATATTACATAATACGAATCATGTATTCAAAGAAAAAGAAAGTGTTAGTTTACGTGTACGCAATTTATGTGATTCTATAATGTTTATGTTCCACATAATTTAAATTTCATGTTAGTCATTCTCATTCTTTATCGTCTTTACTTCAAGTTTTGTTACGCTAGGTTTTTGGAAATGGAAATTTAGTACATAACATACTGTTGTATGCAATAAAAAAGTTAGTAAGTAATTATATTGTACTCGTCATCCATAATGATAAGTTTCAATTTTTTCGGTGCTCCCATTGAGTTGTTATAATGTTCTACAATACTACCTCATCACTTTTACTTGTCAGTTCGTGTTTAATTGTTGCAAACTACTGTATAAATTGTGACAAAGTCCTTTGCAATGTCGCAAGTTTTGCACATATACTTTTATTATCTAATATAATATACATGACAAAGTATATAGTGTACATAAGACGAGATCGATATCTTCCATAACTCTTCGATCCTTAGATTTGAAATCTTCTACTTCGCGTGCTTTACTTATTTTTCTTGGTTTGTATAATTTTAAAGAAAATGTAAAACATCGAAATTATAACACCAAGTTACATGCTGAAGAAGATGATAAAATTAAAACAAGGGAAATAATATGGAGACATAGTCTAATTGGTGTTTAAGTTTTCTTTCCAGATTTTATTTGTGAGAGATCGTGTATTTGACATAAATTTCGTGCAATTAAGTTAATTTTTAGAATAGATTTTTCTATTATATTTTATGCAATAAAGTGAATATTAGTTCCCAATGCTAGTGGTTAATTATTCATTTTCTGGTAACCGTTGTCTCATTTATTGCGGTATCTTGTATAGCCGACAAGCGAATTGTTAGATAGTGACGTAACCCGAATGAAATTTAATTATTGCATTTTTAAACCTGGATGAAGTTTAATTATTTCATTATATCCGTCACTATCGTGTGATCAATAATTATCAATAAAACCTACCATTATGTTTTTTTTGCAAGTTACAAGGGTAAGAAGAGAAAACACAACTACGGGGATAAAATATCAATGCAAAAAATTTAGTAGATTTGATCTAAAGTATATGTCCATAAATTATTCGACATTTTGCTTAAAAAAAAGCATTCGGCATTTAAGTGTACGACTAAATTCATTTGCTTGTATATCACAAGTCTGAATAATTAGAATGCATTGAAGTCTCTATTCACGTGCTGCACACTTGAGGGAGTTGACGGCAAGAAATAAGTCTAGAAAGAAGACTACAATTGTAGATGAAAAAATTCGACCAATTTTCTTGGAAATATGGATTCTCCAAATACTTTTTCGTGGGGTGAAAACACATACCAAACCAAAATTTGGATACATCCTCAATTGATGAGCAGCAAGATTCCCCCCCCCCCCCCCCTCGCCCCCCTTCTTAAGTCCAAATTGCACTTGCGGGTTCTCCCCCAATGCTGGTACCCGAAACATTTTCTGTATCCCTCTCTTTTCCGCTTTGATATCTCAACCTGAGTGATTTCTCTAGCTCTGCCTCGGTCTCTCGGTTGTCTCGGTTCTTTGTCGCTCTAAGGCCTCAATTTCATCTTCATTAATCCCAGTTCAGGTTTCAGTTGAAAATAGGGAATATAATGTCTTAATGCTTCTATCTAAGTATTGGCCTAGGTTGACAGCCGATTTCATCAAGATTGAGGGTCAATTTCGTCCCAACATGACTATTTGAGGTAGGTAGGATTTTTTTTATTATATGTTCAATTTTCAATCATATTATTTCATGGACCCCTAATAGTGAAAATGTTCTACGACTTTTTCATAACCAAACGTATCTAGAAGAGCGATGTGAACAAAAGAAAACCGACAATTAGACCGCACACAAGTTTAACGTGGTTTGGTAGGAAAGTTGTTAACTACGTCCTATAAACCCGATTTTTTAGATGAGATATCCAATTACAATCACGAAATGCCACAATATGGCCACAATGGCCATAGCTTCCACCCACAATGTTTAAACACGACCATAGTACTAATTTATACTAAGATACCAAAGTAACACAAAATATAATTCCTAAACAGATTAGGAAACAAACTGAGCCGCAAAACAATGACAACTTCTTTGTTTCCTTTTCCATTTCTACCTAGGGTTTGAATTACCGAAATCTAAAAAATCTTCACCTTGATTCAAACACCCTAATAGCAATGTGATGCTCCTCTTCATCAATCCAATCGTGAATCCATCCCCCAATCAAGCACGCCTCCACCCAATATTCTGCAACTGTATGCGAATGGGAATCGCCAACTCATTGCTCAAACTGTCAGGCGTCCCTGCAACGACTACGCCAATTGTGATTGCACATCATCCAATCAAATCAAGTGCTTGACCCAAAATGAATTGAATGTATTCCCAAAAATTGATTTCCAAATGCATCCCCTATGCGCCACCACAATCACATTTATGCGTCTCAACAAACGCAAAGACCTGTGTGTCCCAATAAACACACCACTAATGCACCATGACACAATGCATCTTTTCAATATCGTTCCAATAACACTTCATGAAAAAAGCGCCCATCAATAAATCAATGGCATGGCAATTGCGCAACAAAAAACTGCACCAATGCCTAAACCAATCACTACAAAAAACAGTGGATTTAGCAGCGGTTTTATTACCCACGATTTTTAAAACTGCTGGTGTAGAGTATGTACACCAGCGGTTTCCTACCTGAAGTTGTGACCGTTGTGGAAAGTAGTACAATGTCAGCAGTTGTTGACAACCGCATGTAAAAGATAGATTTGTACCAGCAGTTTGTTGTCGACCGCTGCGGAAAGTGGTGTCTACCCCAACGATTTGCCAAAGAATTGGTAAATTTAATGACTAAAATGCATCATTGTTAAAATTACATGTGCCAAACACAAAATACTAAAAAGTAGGCGTTGAAAGAGTAAAGTGGCCCTTCTATCTTCTTAGCGATAATGGGGCTGTTTGGATGAGCTAAAATAAGTGAGAGCTTGAGCTTAAAATCCCATTTAATCTGTAGTGTTTGGATGCGATAGATTATTGTAGATTATAGATAAAAAAAATATTTTTTTGAGATACCAAGGTTCGAACTCAGGATCTAATGCAAAAATTTCAAACACCTTACCACTAAGCTAACACAATTTTTTGTTAAAAAAAAACCATAAATCAACTTAATACCTCCGGAAGTTACCAAAAAATATCCGGAATTTACCCCAAAAATCCGGAATTCCGGCTTGGAATCCGGATTTCCAGATTTTTAGGCAGGAATTCTGGAATTTTAGGCAGATTTCCGGATATTTAGTGGTTTGGAGAGGTTTGACTGATTTTGTCCGGATTTTTGACTTTTCCTTTCCTCTCTACTTCCTCTCATCCAAACAAGACCAATGTGAAAATTGAGCGGGCATATTTCCCCCCAATTCCGAACCCTAACCCAATTTTCGTCTGAAATCTCTCTCCCATAACTCAATCATGAACCCCAGTCGCCGTCGCCCTCGCCCTATCCCTCAATGGAGCTTTTTGGGTACCAACGTAGGAAGGATTCTATTCTCCAGTAGATACGGGAGAGAAGGCCTCTTTGATATTTGATCTTTCAACCCGATTGAGTTCCTTATTTCTCAATCCTTTTCTAACTCTTCCACCGTCTGTCGATCTCTTCGTTTCAAGGAGATTTAAGGCCTCGATATCGCTAGAGGTTCTCTTTACGAATTGGTGAACATAGGGTTCACCTGTTAACCATCTCACTTTTACTCCGTCCAGGTTGACGGTTAATTACGTCTATGTTGATGCTCGATCTTCTCTCATCATGACTACCTACTACCTGAGCTACGATTTCGATTTTTCAGAGTCCAGATATCGATTTTCAATCATGAAGTCCTAGTGTAGTGAGCATGTTTTTTTAATTCCTTTGATTGATTTCGGCGATTACTTTCAAAGCCTTAATCCCCGGAATGGTGTTTATGGCTTTTGGTTTTCAGTTCCAACTGTGAACAGAAGTTTGGTCCTAGGTTTGGTTATGATATCTTGAATATCTGTTTCAGAGTGAAAACCCATTTCCGTCATCCAAACCAGTGGGGGTTTATCATGCAGCGACGGTAGATAGTTGGTTCGGCCGACTCAGCTTGATGAATCATCACTAGTGGCACACTTCTTCAGGAAAGTAAAATAAACATTGACAGAGGTTTGTCTTTGTTTTGCTATTGTTTTTATTTTTTATTTGTGAATGAATGCTACTATAGTATAGTCACCATAAATCTAGTGTTGGGAAACCCCATTCTAGCCATGCATCATCTTTTAGATTAGAAATTTTGTGGGCTAGGCATGCTGCTGCTGTAGGCACCCTTTGGTATGATCTTCTGTTCATTGGAAGTAGAGTAAGAGCTTACTCTAACGCAATCCAATTTACTTAGTTTGCACTGTTAAATAGATGAAATCATGGTAGTCTTAGCTACAGTTTGTGTCTTGATTGTATCATTTTCTTACTCTCTTGGAGACCATGGGGTGCAGGTAACGAGGAAGAGTCAAATTTTCAAATTGGTACAATTGCTTGAGAAACGGGCCAGAGACAGGTATTGTAATATCTCCCGTTGTCGTATTGGTAACATGGAACATCATGTACTTTATGTCGTTCTTACTTGGATTTATATGTTATATTTCTTGTTTTTCTTGTCTTCGTACCCCCTTTTGATTAAAAAGGGTTAACAATTACTACTTCTTTAAGTACAAAGTGAACAATATAATATATATACAATTGTTGTGAGTTGAGAAGAATGGGATATATGCTGGAAGTACTTACTATACACTTGGTATAATGAATTCTTGATGATACTGGAAACTTGTGAATTTTGTAGAATTGGGGGAGTTGGATACATTAAAGTTTCAACCCAGCTGTTTTGTAATTTCCGTATGTTCTCAATTCTCTACCCCTATCTCGCTTTTTCGGTATATTATCCATTAGTGGTGCCACCATATACTTGTTAATTTAGCTTCCGAAATTGAAACTGAATTGTTTGTGTGATGTATGTCAGTTGGTGGAAAACATAAAGACGTTAAAGTCGTGCTGGTTGGGCAGTAGTAAACGGATATAGACAATAACGAGGAATCGCGGGAGAAGTTGGATACTTGTACCCATGTGTTTTATGCAATTTTCGTATGTTCTTTTTTCTCTACCCATGGATTTTTCTTATATTGCTTAAAGAAACTATTTTATGATGCGTGATGTATGACCTCTCTAGCAATGCTATTTTTGGGTTTTGCAGGAAGCCTAGCTAGTAGTCTACAACATTTCTGCAGCACAAAAGTTGAACCATGAAGAGCTGAATTTTCAGCTTATGACATTTCATTTTGGTAGGATTACTATTTTTTTTAGCACGCTTGTGTGTTGATCAAAATTTTTGTGCCAGCTGAATCATGTTTTAAACAATACTGTGTTAGATTTCAAGTTTGTTTTTATTCCTGATTTGTTTTCAGCCATGTATTTTTATCCCAAGTACTAAAAGTTTGATCTTTTTCACTTCTAATGCATTTGGAATCATAATTTTTCATTTTGTTACCATTAGTTCTTATGGTATGAATCACTGCACTCACCCAATCACTCTATTAACTTTGTTCTCTTGAATTTGGCAGGCAAGATTGATGCTGATGCTGTTTCTCCTGTTTAGAAGAATATTAGTTACGGAGTTGATCCTTCTTGTCTTTTCTTGTAGTGTTAGATATGTCTGTTGTTTGCTTACTTACTCCCATATGTAACAAGTGTGCAGGGGTATCCATGTAAAAAACAGATGTTTAGTCTATTTAGACATGAATACAAAGAATCAATATCGTTCTTTATCCATTTTTAATTTTATTTTTTTTATTCATAAAAATACTTTTACCAGCCGTTCATATGTCAGTGTTTGATAGTTAAATTGTTGTATACTTTGCACTAGGAAAACAGTTGGTAAAAGTAGATTTCACCTACAGTTAAAATAGGTTATGCATGTAGTTACCAACCATGGGTAGAGAATATCTACGCCAGCGATCGGTCATGAAATACCAACGATTACAGGAATTGTGGGTACAGATATGCTCCTCCAGCTGTCGGCTAAATTGCTGGTAAGAGCTATACCAGCCAACATATAGCAGCGGTTGACCGAACATTTGCCTGCAGTTTACAAAACCGCTGGAGTAGGCTATGCCAGCAGTTATTGGAGCATCTACCCACGGTTGCGACCGCTGGCGTTGGGTGTTTTTCTTGTAGTGAATACACGCCCTATAACGTGTCAACAACCAATGCATGAAAAATAACACGCTACCAAACAATACATGCGCAATACCATGTAACCGATACAATTTGAGCCCAATAACGCGCCACCACTTGCGTGCCAACAAGACGCATCGATTTCTTCATGCCACGATCCAGATCCATCAGTTGACTCAAGTCGTCTCCAACTTGACTTGAATCCTCCTAGAGGCCAGAACTAGATTGCTACATACTGGTTCTCCACCATTTACAAGTTTATGCGACGAATGAGCACGATTTAGATCCACACGTCCAATGCTCCACTACGGAAGCCTGATTTCCCCAAATCACCAATTGCACGTGAATCACCACATTTGCACTAAGGTGCGCACCTAATGCTCATTGATAACGAACCCGATAGCTTTCTCAACAAGAAACCCGATATTTCCCCCAACACGGAACCCTAACACAACCTGGCTTTGATACCACTTGTTCTCTTGTTCATCATTGTTCATTTTTCTTTCTAAAATCATATGTTTTAAGAGAGAAAGTGTGTAATGTAGACTAAATACAGGACCTAAATACTCTAGAAGGGGGGGGGGGGGTTGAATAGAGTATGGAAACTGTTGAGTCAAGATCCCTGAATGTGCTTTGGTTGGTAATTGTTTTTGAGTGATGAAAGAAAAAAGGCTAAGACATAAGTAGCAGAGCATATTAGTTATCTCAAGGCCTTGAGATTGACTGAACTTCAAAGCCTTGAGTTATTCCATTCTGCTATATGTTCTAACATTTTTGTGTTGCAGATTAGATATCTGATTATGCAAATCAATGGTTTACTGCATATACTTTTCAATTATACTATTTATATATCTAACACAATTGAAGATGATCAGAACATGAAGAATCAAAGTTATCTGGGTTTAACTTTGAAAATCTGTGAAGCAGGTTCAGAGCTCCAAGGCCTTGAGATGTGCCTTGAGCTGCTGACAGTTTTTACAGAACTTAGTTGATTCTTTATTGCAGGTTATGATTCTTAGTATTGTGATTATTTACTCACTTCTAAGTGTCTTAAACTTGTTTTTCGTGATTCATATGTTTTAGAAGATATACGGGTTATTGTTCTATGTTTGTTAAACAGTTCTATCAGAAACTGTATAACCAACAGTCATAGTACTGTTAGCTTTCTGATTTTGTTGTTGCTGTGTTTCAATGCTGTTACAGGGTTGTTAAACTTGCATGAGAAATCTCAAAAAACTCCAACAGATATCCACTTAGAGCTGTTTGAATTTCAGTTGAAAATAGAAAGAGGATTTGTAGGAACTGAGATCCTAAAATCTCTCAATCAGATGCAGCTGTGGATAAAAGAGACTGGTTTGAATTTTGAAGCAGAGGAGGCTTGCAGAATACTCTGAGAGGTGTGACAAAATCGTGGGAGATCATCCATTCAAACAAACAATCATTCAAGCTTCATTCCTGATTCCTGAAGATCAAATCAATCCAGTTTTCCAAAAGAACACTTCCAGGCTTCAACAGCTTATCTTCATACTGTGTTCTTCACTTGTACTTCTATCTGTGTATCTCTAGATTATCTTAAACCTCACTTAACCTAGTCGTTGGTTGTTCAAGTGAACAACAAGAGGTTCTTGTTAGCTCAACAGTTAGTAGCTGGAACTAGATAGGTATGGAACCACAAGCTGTATAGGTGTAAGGGAAATCACTTGGGCTTGAAGATCTAGGGCTGTTTCTGTGTGAGTAATAAGAAGTATTTTCCCAATCCTGGTGGGATTAGTCCCTCAGGCAGAGATTAGGTCCATTGGGACTGAAATCTGTATATTGCTTTGTGTTCTTTACTTTACAGTTTGATTATTATCTGCTGCACACACAACTCAAATCAAACTAGGGTTCAAAAGCTGTTTAGAGTTGTTTACAGCTCAAGGCCTTGAAGCTTACTATTTTGCGTTTGTAAGTTTTAAACAGTTTACTAAAATCTCAAGGCCTTGAGATTTGAGTTTCACACAAATTCTTTCTGTTAAACTTTAAGTTTTGCAAAAAGTTTCCATACTCTATTCAACCCCCCCCCCTCTAGAGTATTTAGGTCCTGTATTTAGTCTACATTACACACTTTCAATTGGTATCAGAGCTTGTGTCACTGTTTTTAGATCTAACAATCTGGTGACTATGAGTAATGTAGGAGATGGTGGATTCTCACAAGGAAAGGCAGCCAACAGACCTCCATTGTTCTGTGGTGACAACTTCATGCACTGGAAGGCATTGATGAAGATGTTCATCATAGATCAAGACATCGAATTATGGTCAATAGTTCAGAATGGTCCTCATTAGTTCTACACTACAATTGATGGAGTCAGAAGTATCAAGTCTGAGGAAAATCTTTCAGTCACTGAACTGGAAAAGGTATCAAAAAATTACAAGACTATGAATTTGCAATACTGTGCTTTAAATGCAGATGAGTTCAACAGAGTGTCAAACTGCAAAAGTGCCAAAGAAGTGTGGGATAAACTAGTGGTGACATATGAAGGAACCATCCAGGTTAAGCATACAAAAATCAACATACTTCTGAGGCAATATGAGTTGTTCAAGATGAATTCAGATGAGACCATCAAGGAAATGTTCAAAAGATTCACTGATGTGGTGAACAACCTGAAGTCATTGGGAAAGAAGTTCTCAAATGAAGAGAAGGTCAGAAAGATTCTGAGAAGTTTGCCAAAAGCCAAGTGGGAGACAAAGACAACAGCCATTGAGGAAGCTTAGGACTTGAGTCTTCTTCAGCTAGATGATCTACAAGGAAAGTTGCTCACTCATGAAATGTCCATGAAGGATGTAGAAGGTTATTTGAGTGAAAATATCAGGAACCTAGCACTTAAGGCAAAAGATAGTGAAAAATCTCAAAGCCTTGAGACTGAGGAGGAACCTGATGATGAAGAGGCTTTAGCATTGATCTCCAAAGCCTTGGCCAGGATTCTCAAAAAGAAAATAAACTATGGTAACAGGTATTACAACAGAGAGAGATCAAGACCCTCAGACAGCAAGGATTACAAAGGTAAATCTTCATCACAGTCACATAAAACTAAAGTAATGAACGGTTTTGAGTGTGGTGATGCAGATCATTTAGTAAGGGACTGTCCACAAAAGAAGAAGAACAGTAACTTTCAGAAGAAGGATGGTGACAACAGAAGGAAGAAAGCATAATGAGGAAAGTTCATCAGACAGACACATTGAAGACATGGATGTCACCAAGGCCTTGAAAGAT
This sequence comes from Linanthus parryae, assembly GCA_023055425.1. NCBI lineage: Eukaryota > Viridiplantae > Streptophyta > Magnoliopsida > Ericales > Polemoniaceae > Linanthus > Linanthus parryae. Next base: position 62,400,046 of record JALGPY010000001.1, on the reverse strand, counting down.
CATAAATGGATATTAGACAGTGGATGTTCCAGACATATGAGTTGAAAGAGGTCTCTCTTTACTGAACTTACAGAAAAATCTGGAGGAACAATCACACTTGGTGACAAAGCAAAATGCAATATCATTGGTATAGGTAGTATTGGTAATGGTTCTACAAATTCTATATCTGATGTTTATCTGGTAGATGGACTTAAGTATAATTTGCTTAGTATGTCTCTGTTATGTGATAAAGGTTATAAAGATGTATTTGACAAGGAGAAATGTGTGGTGCAAGATGAGAAATCTGATGATTGCATACTCACTGCTCCTAGATCATATAATCTATATGCTATGAATACTAACAGTGTTGCAGGTGACAAGGTAAAATGCCTCATGACGTTGAAGGAAGATTCAAAGCTTTGGCACAGAAAGCTTGGGCATATTAGTATACATACTTTGAATAAACTCATCTCAAAGGACCTGGTAAGAGGTTTACCATCACAGAAATTTTCAGATGATGAGGTTTGCAAGGCATGTGTACAAGGTAAACAGACCAGAAGCTCTTTCAAGCCAAATGACTTTGTAAGTACTTCTGGACCTTTAGAATTGCTTCATATGGACTTGTGTGGTCCTATGAGAGTTCTAACCCCAAAAGGTAAGAGGTATATGCTTGTTATAATTGATGATTATTCTAGATTTACTTGGCTGATGTTTATTAGATACAAAACTGAAGCTTTAACTGAATTTTCTAGATTGTGCAAAGAGCTTCAAACTTTGAAAAATTTACCTGTTGCATCTATTAGAAGTGATCATGGTAGAGAGTTTGATCAACTTGACTTTGATTTGTTTTGTGCAAAGCATGGCATTTCACACAACTTTTCTGCACCTAGAACTCCACAGCAAAATGGAGTTGTTGAAAGGAAAAATAGGACACTTGAGGATATGTCCAGAACCATGCTTCTTGAAATTAATTTGCCAAAGTTTTTATAGGCAGAAGCTGTTAACACTGCCAATTTTGTGCTGAATAGATGCTTGATCAGACCTATTTTGAAAAAGACTCCCTATGAACAGTTTAAAGGGAGAAAGCCTACTGTTTCTTATTTTAAGCCCTTTGGTTGTATCTGTTTTGTGCATAATAATGGTAGAGACAATCTTGGTAAGTTTGATGCTAGAAGTGATGAAGGTGTATTTCTTGGATATTCTCAAACTAGCAAAACTTATAGAGTTTATAATAGAAAAACCAAGATTGTGGAAGAGAGCATTCATGTAATTTTTGATGAAGGTACTAAGGATTCTCTGAGTGAAAGTTTTGCAGATCTAGATTTGAACAAGCATGAATCAGATGATGATGTTGTGAAAGAATACAAAAGCAAAACTAATGTACAGAATCAACCAGCAGAATCTGAAGGCCTTGAACCTCCTGCTGAACCAAAATCTCAAAGCCTTGAGACAGAAGGTGAAACTTTCTACAATGCTCATTCTACTGTTTCAAGGACTCAATGCCTTGAAGGAGAATACTCTTGGGTACCAAGAAAGAAGTTTAAGTACCTTGCAGACCATCCAGCTGACAACATTATATCAGATCCAACAACTGAAACTCAGAAAAGAGGACAGTTAAAGAACTTGTGTGCTTTTAGTGCATTTGTATCTTTGATTGCGCCTAAGAATACCAAGGAAGCTCTGGAAGATGCAGAATGGATTATTGCAATGCAGAGTGAGCTGAATGAGTTTTAAAGGAACAAGGTTTGGAATCTGGTCCCCAGACCTAAAGAGAAATCAGTTATTGGAACCAGATGGGTACTCAGAAACAAACTTGATGAGAATGGCAAAGTGGTAAGAAATAAAGCATGACTGGTAGCTCAAGGATATAATCAGGAAGAAGGTATAGATTATGAGGATACTTTTGCTCCTGTTTCGAGGTTAGAATCTATTAGAATACTTCTTGCATTTGCATCTCACAATCACATAAAGCTTTATCAAATGGATATTAAATGTGCTTTTCTAAATGGATATTTACAAGAAGATGTTTTTGTAGCACAACCTCCTGGTTTTGAAGATGAAAATTTTCCTGATCATGTTTATAAACTGGATAAAGCTCTTCATGGTTTAAAACAAGCTCCAAGGGCTTGGTATGACAGACTTTCAAAATTTCTACTTGAAAAAAGTTTCAGAAGAGGCTTAGTTGACAAAACTCTTTTCATTAAACACCAACAAAGTGATCTGTTAGTAGTTAAGATTATTTTAGATGATATATTATTTGGTGCTACTAATGATGCTCTTTCAAAAGAGTTTTCTAGTCTGATGTGCAGGGAGTTTGAGATGAGCCTAATGGGTGAACTGAATTTCTTTCTTGGACTTCATATATTACAAATGAAGAAAGGAATTTTTATGCATCAAGGAAAGTATACCAAGGACTTATTGAATAAGTACAATATGTCACAGTCCAAGGTGCTTAAGACCCCTATGAGTTCATCACTCTCTTTAGACAAAGATTCAACTGGTAAGAGTGTGAATCAGAAGGAATATAGAGGTATGATTGGATCACTATTATATTTAACTGCTAGCAGACCTGATATTATGTTTAGTGTCTGTATGTGTGCTAGATTTCAAGCAGATCATAAGGAAACTCATCTAACTGCAGTTAAAATAGTTTTTAGATATTTGATTAGAACCAGAGACTTAGGGCTTTGGTATCCAAGAAGATCTAATTTTATGTTGAGTGGCTATTCAGATGCAGATTTTGCAGGATATAAAGTAGACAGGAAAATAACTTCTGGATGCTGTCAATTTCTTGGATCTTCATTGATCAGTTGGCATTCCAAAAAGCAAAATTTTGTAGCATTATCAACTGCAGAAGCTGAATATATTGCAGCTGGTGCTTGCTGTTCACAAGTGTTATGGATTGCTGAGCAACTTAGAGATCTTGGCTACAGCTTCAGAAATGTGCCAATTCATTGTGAAAATACAAGTGCTATTTCAATCTCTAAGAATCCAGTTCAGCACTCAAGGACAAAGCACATAGATGTGAGACATCATTTCCTTAGAGATCATGCAGAACAAGGTGATGTTGTTTTAAATTTTATCTCTACTTCAATGCAGATTGCTGATATTTTCACTAAACCTTTGCCAGATGATAGGTTTTCATCTCTAAGGCCTGAATTGGGGATGTTAAACAAGGATGCATTGGTTTAGGGGGAGTATTAGTACCTATATGTGAATATGTGCTGGAATCTCAAAGCCTTGAGATTATACTTTCTGAAGCTTTGAAAGTATAGCTCAAAGCTTTGAAGTTTCTCAAACTGCAGAAAATCTCAATGCCTTGAGATTGTTCTCCAGGTCTTGATAATATCTGTATTTTTTTTTTAAATTTATCATCAAATATTATATCTTTTCTTTTAGATAACTGTATAATATTTGAATTACTCAGAGATTTTCTAAAATATTCCAAAAAGATTTTTTCAAGATTCTATTTTTGCATGTTGATATTGTAGAGTCCTTTTATGACTCATCCTTTTCAACCTACTTAAGCTGAAAGTCAGGGCTTTTTCTTCTCATTCTCTTCCAATTTTCTGCGACACTACTCTCTCTCTCTCTCTCAATTCCTCTCAATCAAATTCTCTTCTCAAAACCCTAAACCCTAAAATGGAGCGCAAATCAGCCATAATTCAGCAACAGGGAAAGCCTTATGGCAGATCCAAGAAGAGAGCAAACAAGAAGGAGAAGATAGTGATTTCTGATTCAGATTCAGAAAATACTCAAAGCTTGCATGAGGATACTCCTCCTGCAAAGAATTCCAGAACAGAGAAGGGAGATGAAGGCTCAAGTGTTGATCCACAACAAGAGACTCAGGGTGGTGATCAACCTAGGTCAGAGAAGAAGAAAGGGGGAGAAAAGAAAAAGAATGCTGAAGAGGAAAAAGGGAAATCAAATCAGGAAAGCCAAAAGAAACCTACTGAAGGAGGAAAAGAAAAGACCAAACCCTCTGAGAAGATGACTAGGGTTAAGCAAGTTGCTGCTCCAACTAAGAAAGGATATCAAGGTAAGAATGTACTTCCCACTGAGTGGTTTGTTAGTTCTGAAGTTAGAACTGTTTGGATGCAAGGATATGCTTCATCTAAGGTAGCTTTCTGTAGCATGATTTCTGATGAGTTATTGGATAAACTGGACATAGAATGCATGAGAAAGTTGAGACAAACTGTTGTTTGGAAGGTTCTAAATCCTAGTTCAAAGGCTTATCCTAGGTTAACTAGGTTATTTTATCTGAACTTGGTGTCTGAAGGTGATGATAGAATGGTATTAACTTCACAAGTGGCTGGTGTGGATTGGAGGTTAGATCATAGGACTTTTGCCAAGGTCTTGGGAATTCCTAGAAAATACAATGTTGGAGATTATCCTGATAGGAAGGAGTGTCTGGATAAGGCAAAGGAGATGTTCTTTATTGAAGGTGTTCCCTCTGGTCCAAAGCAGTTGACACACTCTGTGCTCAACTGTGAAGCCAAAATCTTGTTTACAATCCTGATGAGGAGTGTAGTTCCTAGGGAGAACTCAAGGGAGTTGGTAACTGATAAGGTCCTGATTTTGATGTATCTGATATCTCAAGGGTTTGAGATAGATTTGCCAACAGTTGTTATGGAGCATATGATTTATTGTGCAGCCAGGACTAGAAGCCATCCTCTTCCATATGCCAACCTGTTACCTCTTTTATTTGAATATTTTGATGTTCCTGCGAAAGGAGAAGAAAATATTACTGGAGGTTTTGGGTTGATAGATGAGACTGCACTTCAGAGGATTGGGGTAGTTCAGAGTGGGAAAGGGCATTGGAAATTTTATTCTGACTAGAGTATTGCCCGTGCCCGAGGGCACTATCACTAAATTGGATAATTTTTGAATTTAGATGTTTCTTTTTAAATGAATTTAGAGGTGTTAACCAAAAATTATATTTATAAATGTGGTGAAAAAAATTTATTTAAAAAAAATAACAACTTCCAAGTATGGGGTGAGCATTATAAATGGACGTGGGAATCACGCACGGCCTATCTCCTATTAGTTGAGAAAAATCCCTCTCCAATTAGTTAGGAATGTCCAAAGAGAGTGGGTAGTTAAGGATGTCCAAGGAGAGTGGGTAGTTAGAGATGTTCAAGGAAGTGAGATCTAATGGTAGGGATGGGGTTGATTTAATCTAAGGGCTAAAATTCAAAAGTTTGTTAAACCATGCTATATTATAATATAGATTTGTCAAAGGAAGAACTTGCTGAGAAGGAGTTTGTGAAGCCTAAGGGGACTGCATCTGGGAAAGGACAAGCCAATGAGGATTACTCACTGCTGGTTGAGAAGTTAGAAGATCAGCAGGTTGAGATTGAAGATCTGAGAAAAAGGTTATTTGACCTGTTAACTGAATTTAACCAGTTCAAGGGCTTGATGAATGTTATGAATAGGGAGCTGGATGTTGTCATCAAGGGCTTGAATCTGGAGAAGATACCTTCTGCTACTAGTCATGACACCAGTGTGGATTCAGAAGAGAAGCTGGGAGATTTTGTGAAGAAGAAGAAGAAGCCAATTCCAGTGGTGCTAACTTCAAAAGAGTTGTTTGAACAAACTGATAAAGAAGATGCTGGTGAAGACACATGTGTTGATGCAGCTACAGAGGTAGATTCAGTACAGGCTAAGAAGAAAGTGGATGAGATAATCCAAGAAGTGGTTGCTGAAGTGGAAGCTGAACAAGAAGGTAATCAGTCTGCAGAAGATGCTGCAAGTGAAGAAGAAATTGGAGAAGGCTCAGAGAAAGGCCAGACATCAAAGAATAAGTGAAGATCATAGACTGTCAAAGCCATGACCCTCTATCTCATTCTCTTCTATCTTTTCTGTCTCAAGGCCTTGACTTTTTAGCTAATTTTTTGTTTTAAGACTCTGAGAAATGATCCTACATTTCTTCAGCCTTATTTGATGAAAGTCGAAAAGGGGGAGAATTAATGTGGTTCTTGTGTTTTGATTGCAGTATTTGGACTAGTAATAATAAAATGCCTAGTTGTTTTTGTGAACTGTTACTTCTGTGGTAATTTGTAATATTTATTCTCACTGGTTATCTGTTTGGGTTCAGCATATATTGTATCTGCAAATTGTGGTTATTTAATTTTTGAATATGAGTGGCAGGAAGATCTACACAAGACTGTAGGTTTTGTCTTTCATCAAGGGGGAGATTGTTGAGTTAAGATCCCTGAATGTGCTTTGGTTGGTAATTGTTTTTGAGTGATGAAAGACAAAAGGCTAAGACATAAGCAGCATAGCATATCAGTTATCTCAAGGCCTTGAGATTGACTGAACTTTAAAGCCTTGAGTTATTCTATTCTGCTATATGTTCTAACATTTCTGTGTTGCAGATTGGATATCTGATCATGCAAATCAGTGGTTTACAGCATATACTTTTGGATTATACTATTTATATATCTAACACAATTGCAGATGATGAGAATACGAAGAATCAAAGTTATCTGGGTTTAACTTTGAAAATCTGTGAAGCAGGTTCAGAGCTCCAAGGCCTTGAGATGTGCCTTGAACTGCTGACAGTTTTTACAGAACTTACTTGATTCTTTCTTGCAGGTGAAGAAAGAATCAACTTAGTTCTGTAAAAACTGTCAGCAGCTCAAGGCACATCTCAAGCCCTTGGAGCTATGAACCTGCTTCACAGATATTCAAAGTTAAACCCAGATTACCTTATTTCTTCCTGTTCTGATCATCTACAATTGTGTTAGACATATAAATAGTGTAATCCATAAGCATATGCAGTAAACCTTTGATCTGTATAATCAGATATTTAATCTGCAACACAGAACTGTTAGAACATATAGCAGAATAGAATAACTCTCAAGGCTTTGAAGTTCAGTCAATATCTCAAGGCCTTGGAATAACTGAGATGCTTTGCTGCTTATGTCTTAGTCTTTGTCTTTCATCACTCAAAACAATTACCAACCAAAACACATTCAAGGGTCTTTGACTCAACAATCTCCCTCTTGATGAAAGACAAAACCTACAGTCTTGTATAGATTTTCCTGCCACTCATATTCAAAACTAGATAACCACAAAATGCAGATACAATATACAATAATGCCAATCAAGTAACCAGCAAACATAAATTTTCATATTATCACAGAAACATAAACACAATTGATTAAACCACAAAACAACTAAGTATTATTATTATTCAAATACTGCAAACACAGAACCACATAAATTCTCCCCCTTTTTAACCTTCATCATATAAGGATAAAGAAATGTTGGATCATTACTCAGGGTCTAAAAAAAACTTTAAACAAAATTTTAGCTAAAAAGTCAAGGCCTTGAGAACAGAAAAGATAGAAGAGAAAGAGATAGAGGGTCGAGGCTTTGGCAGTCTCTGATCTTCACTTCTTCTTTGATGTCTGGCCTTTCTCTGAGCCTTCTCCAATTTATTCTTCACTTGCAGCATCTTCAGAAGACTGATTACCTTCTTGTTTAGCTTCCACTTCAGCAACCACTTCTTGGATTATCTCATCCACTTTATTCTTAGCGTGTACTGAATCCACCTCTGTAGCTGCATCAACACCTGTGTCTTCACCAGCATCTTCTTCATCAGTTTGTTCATACAAATCTTTTGAAGTAAGCACCACTGGAATTGGCTTCTTCTTCTTCTTCTTCAGAAAATATCCCAGCTTTTCCTCTGAATCCACACTGGTGTCATGACTAGTAGCAGAAGATATCTTCTCCAGATTCGAGCCCTTGATGAAAACATCCAGCTTCCCATTCATAACGTTCATCAAGCCCTTGAACTGGTTGAATTCAGTTGACATGTCAAATAACATTTGTCTGAGATCTTCAATCTCAACCTGCTGATCTTCGAACTTCTCAACCAACAAAGATTAATCCTCATTGGCTTGTCCTTTCCCAGATGTAGTCCCCTTCGGCTTCACAAACTCCTTCTCAGCAAGTTCTTCCTTTGATAAATCTGAATAAAACTTCCAATGCCCTTTCCCAGTCTGAACTACTCCAATCCTCTGAAGTGCAGTCTCATCTATCAACACAACCTCCAGTAATATTTCCTCTCCTTTCACAGGTACATCAAAATATTCAAAGAAATGAGGTAATAGGTTGGCATAAGGAAGAGGATGGTTTCTAGTCCTGGTTGCACAATAAATCATATGCTCCATAAAAACTGTTGGCAAATCTATCTCAAACCCTTGAGATATCAGATACATCAAAATCAGAACCTTATCAGTCACTAAATCCCTTGAGTTCTCCCTAGGAACTACACTCCTCGTCAGAATTGTACACAAGATTTTGACTTCACAGTTGAGCACAGAGTGTGTCAACTGCTTTTGACCAGAGGGAACACCTTCAATAAAAAACATCTCCTTTGCTATCCAGACACTCCTTCCTATAAGGATAATCTCCAACATTGTATTTCTTAGGAATGCCAAAGTCCTATGATCTAACCTCAAATCCACACCAGCCACTTTTGAAGTTAACACCATTTTATCATCACCTTCAGAAACCAAGTTCAGATAAAATAACCTAGTTAACCTAGGATAGGCCTTTGAACTAGGATTTAACACCTTCCAAACAGCTTTTTCTCTTAACTTTCTCATGCAGTCTATGTCCAATTTATCCAATAATTCATCAGAAATCATATTACAGAAAGCTACCTTAGATGAAGCATACCCTTGCATCCAAACATTTCTAACCTCAGAACTAACAAACCATTCTGTAGGAATTACATTCTTACCTTGATATCCTTTCTTAGTTGCAGCAGCAACTTGCTTAACCCTAGTTTTCTTCTCTGAGGGTTTGGTCTTTTCTTGTCCTCCTTCAGTTGGTTTCTTCTGGCTTTGCTGAGTTGATTTCCCTTTTTCCTCTTCACCAGTATTTTTCTTTTCTCCCCCTTTCTTCTTCTCTGACCTAGGTTGATCACCACCCCGTGTCTCTTGTTGTGGATCAATACTTGAGCCTTCATCTCCCTTCTCTGTTCTGAACTTCTTTGCAGGAGGAGTATTCTCATGCAAACTTCGAGTGTTTTCTGAATCTGAATCAGAAATCACTATCTTCTCCTTCTTATTTGCTCTCTTCTTGGATCTGCCAGAAGGCTTTCCCTGTTGCTGAATTCTGGCTGATTTGCGCTCCATTTTGGGGTTTAGGGTTTCAGAAGAGAATGAGAGAGAGTAGAGTCGCAGAAAATTGAAAGAGAATGAGAAGAAAAAGCCCTGACTTTCAGCTTAAGTAGGTTGAAAAGGATGAGTCATAAAATAACTCTGCTATATCAACATGCAAAAATAGGATCTAGAAAAATATTTTTTGGAATATATTAGAAAATTCTATGAGTAATTCAAATATTATACAGTTATCTAAAAAGATAAGATTTAATATTTGATGATCCATTTTTTTTAAAAAAAAATTACAGATATTATCAAGACCTGGAGAACAATCTCAATGCCTTGAGATTTTTCTGCAGTTTGAGAAACTTCAAAGCTTTGAGCTATACTTTCAAGGCTTCAGAAAGTATAATCTCAAGGCTTTGAGATTCCAGCAAATAAACACATATTAGTACTAATACTCCCCCTAAACCAACACATCCTTTTTTAACATCCCCAATTCAAGCCTTAGAGATGAAAACCTATCATCTGGAAAAGGTTTAGTGAAAATATCAGCAATCTGCATTGAAGTAGAGATAAAATTCAAAACAACATCACCTTGTTCTGCATGATCTCTAAGGAAGTGATGTCTCACATCTATGTGCTTGGTCCTTGAGTGCTGAACTGGATTCTTAGAGATTGAAATAGCACTTGTGTTGTCACAATGAATAGGCACATTTCAGAAGTTATAACCAATATCTCTAAGTTGCTGAGCAATCCATAACACTTGTGAACAACAAGCACCAGCTGCAATATATTCAGCTTCTGCAGTTGATAATGCTACAGAATTTTGCTTTTTGGAATGCCAACTGATCAATGAAGATCCAAGAAATTGACAGCATCCAGAAGTACTTTTCCTGTCTACTTTACATCCTGCAAAATCTGCATCTGAATAGCCACTCAACATAAAATTAGATCTTCTTGGATACCAAAGCTCTAAGTCTCTGGTTCCATTCAAATATCTAAAAATCCTTTTAACTGCAGTTAAATGACTTTCCTTAAGATCTGCTTGAAATTTAGCACACATAGAGACACTAAACATAATATCAGGTCTGCTAGCAGTTAAATACAATAGTGATCCAATCATACCTTTGTATTCCTTTTGATTCACACTCTTACCATTTGAATCTTTGTCTAAAGAGAGTGATGAACTCATAGGGGTCTTAAGCAGCTTGGATTGTGACATATTGTACTTATTCAATAAGTCCTTGGTATATTTTCGTTGATGCACAAAAATTCCTTTCTTCATTTGTAAGATATGAAGTCCAAGAAAGAAATTCAGTTCACCCATTAGGCTCATCTCAAACTCCCTGCACATCAGACTAGAAAACTCTTTTGAAAGAGCATCATTAGTAGCACCAAATAATATATCATCTACATAAATCTGAACTACTAACAGATCACTTTGATGGTGTTTAATGAAAAGAGTTTTGTCAACTAAGCCTCTTTTGAAATTGTTTTCAAGTAGAAATTTTGAAAGTCTGCCATACCAAGCCCTTGGAGCTTGTTTTAAACCATAGAGAGCTTTATCCAGTTTATAAACATGATCAAGAAAATTTTCATCTTCAAAACCAGGAGGTTGTGCTACAAAAACATCTTCTTGTAAATATCCATTCAGAAAAGCACATTTAACATCCATTTGAAAAAGCTTTATGTGATTGTGAGATGCAAATGCAAGAAGTATTCTAATAGCTTCTAACCTGGCAACAGGAGAAAAAGTCTCCTCATAATCTATACCTTCTTCCTGATTATATCCTTGATCTACCAGTCTGGCTTTATTTCTTATCACTTTGCTATTTTCATCAAGCTTGTTTCTGAATACCCATCTGGTTTCAATAACTGATTTTTCTTTAGGTCTGGGGACCAGATTCCAAACCTTGTTCCTTTCAAACTCATTCAGCTCACTCTGCATTGCAATGATCCATTCTTCATCTTCTAGTGCTTCCTTGGTATTCTTAGGCTCAATCAAAGATACAAATGCACTAAAAGCACACACGTTCTTTAACTGTCCTCTTGTTGAGTTCCAGTTGATAGATCTGATATAATGTTATCAGTTGGATGGTCTGCAAGGTACTTAAACGTCTTTCTTGGTACCCAAGAGTATTCTCCTTCAAGGCTTTGAGTCCTTGAAATAGTAGAGGGAGCATCATAGAAAGTTTCAGCTTCTGTCTCAAGGCTTTGAGATTTTGGGTCAGCTGGAGGTTCAAGGCCTTGAGATTCTGCTAATTGATTCTGCACATTAGTTTTTCCTTTGTCTTCTTTCACAGCATCATCATCCGATTCATGCTTGTTCAAATCTAGATCTGCAAAACTTTCACTCAGAGAATCCTTAGTACTTTCATCAAAAATTACATGAATGCTCTCTTCCACAATCTTGGTTTTTCTATTATAAACTCTATAAGCTTTGCTAGTTTGAGAATATCCAAGAAATGCACCTTCTTCACTTCTAGCATCAAACTTACCAAGATTGTCTCTACTATTATTATGCACAAAACAGATACAACCAAATGGTTTGAAATAAGACACAGTAGGCTTTCTACCTTTAAACAGTTCATAGGGGGTCTTTTTCAAAATAGGTCTAATCAAGCATCTATTCAGCACATAATTGGCAGTGTTAACAGCTTCTGCCCATAAAAACTTTGGCAAATTACTTTCAAGAAGCATGGTTCTGGACATATCCTCAAGTGTCCTATTTTCCCTTTCAACTACTCCATTTTGCTTTGGAGTTCTAGGTGCAGAAAAATTTTCAAAGTCAAGTTGATCAAACTCCCTACCATGATCACTTCTAATGGATGCAACTGGTAAATTTTTCAAAGTTTGAAGCTCTTTGCACAGTCTAGAAAATTCAGATAAAGCTTCAGATTTGTCTCTAATAAACATCACCCAAGTAAATCTAGAATAATCATCAATTATACAAGCCTATACCTCTTACCTTTTGGGGTCTGAACTCTCATAGGACCACACAAGTCCATATGAAGCAATTCTAAGGGTCTAGAAGTACTTACAAAGTTCTTTGGCTTGAATGAGCTTATGGTTTGTTTACCTTGTACACATGCCTTGCAAACCATTTGAAAATTTCGGTGATGGTAAACCTCTTACCAAGTCTTTTGAGATAAGTTTATTCAAGGTATGTATACTAATATGCCCAAGCTTTCTGTGCCAAAGCTTTGAATCTTCCTTCAAGGCCTTGAGGCATTTTAGCTTGTCACCTGCAACACTATTAGTATTCATAGCATATAGATTATATGATCTAGGAGCAGTGAGTATGAAATCACTAGATTTCTCATCTTGCACCACACATTTCTCCTTGTCAAATATAGCTTTATAACCTTTATCACATAACTGAGAGATACTAATCAAATTATACTTAAGCCAATCTATCAGATAAACATCAGATAAAGAATTGTAGAACCATTACCAATACTACCTATACCAATGATATTGCATTTTACTTTGTCACCAACTGTGATTGTTCCTCCAGATTTTTCTTTAAGTTCAGTGAAGAGAGACTTCTTTCCACTCATATGTCTGGAACATCCACTGTCTAATATCCATTTCTGATCTTTCAAGGCCTTGGTGAAATCCTGCAAAAACAAACCATTGCCTCAACAGGTTTTTAGACCAAGTGCAGAAGTTTGAGTCATACTCAGAATCGGCCATATTTGGTGGCCTAATTCCTTTTGGAACTCAAATCTGCCTAACCTGTCCCTTAAGCTGATAAGGATAAGTATTCCTCATAATATGAGGTTCTGATCTTTTGAAGGGACAAGTTAATCTGACATGACCAATTTTTTCACAGTAATGACATTTTAGAGAATGTCTGCTACCAGATTTGACAAAAGTAGTTTGGCCTTTCTTTGGAAAATTTGGATTATAGCCAATCCCACTTTTATGATTTGATTTCAGACTTCCTCCAGGAATGAGATTCATATTATGTTCTGAGCCTGTAAACCTAGCTAGGACCTTTTTGGACTCTTGAAGTTTCTCAGTCAAAGAGCAGATGTGTTGTTCTAAATTCTCAGAATGAGTCTTTTGATCAGCATATCTTTCAGTTAAAAGAGTGTTTTGATCAACAACCTCTTTTATCTGTGCCTTCAACGCTTTGAACCTGCTGTCCAAGGCCTTGAAGTCCTTTTCCAGCTTTGTCTTAAAAACTTCAACAGTTTTGTTTGAAAAAACTAGGTCCAGGTTTTCTTTTACCTACTCATGAATCTTAATCTTTAAAGCAGAAATCTCATTTCTATAACTTTCCTCATTTAAAAACATACTTTTGAGAATTTCAGGAAGTACATCAGAAGGACTAGCAAGTAACTTTTTTACCATATCTTCAATATGTCTGTCTGGTGAATTTTCCTCATCATGCTTTGCCATGAAGCATAGGTTTGCTTGCTCTTCTTCTGTGTCTGAGTCACTTGATGAATCAGAATCACTCCAAGAAGCCACCATGGCTTTCTTCCTTCTGTTGTCACTGTCTTTCTTCTGAAAGTTCATGTTCTTCTTCTTTTGTGGACAGTCCCTACCTAAATGATCTGCATCAGCACACTAAAAACAATTCATTACTTTAGTTTTATGTGACTGTGGTGAAGATTTACCTTTATAATCCTTGCTGCTTGAGGGTCTTGATCTTTCTCTGTTGCAATCCCTGTTACCAGAGTTTCTTTTCTTTTTGAGAATCCTGGCCAAGGCCTTGGAGATCAATGCTAAAGCCTCTTCATCATCAGGCTCATCCTCAGTCTCAAGGCTTTGAGACTTTTCACTGTCTTTTTCCTTAAGTGCTAGGTTCCTGATGTTTTCACTCAAATTACCTTCCACATCCTTCATAGACATTTCATGAGTGAGCAGGTTTCCTTGTAGATCATCTAGCTGAAGAAGACTCAAGTCCTGAGCTTCCTCAATGGCTGTTGTCTTTGGCTCCCACTTTGATTTTGGCAAGCTTCTCAGAATCTTTCTGACCTTCTCTTCATTTGAGAATTTCTTTCCCAATGACTCCAGATTGTTCAACAAATCAGTGAATCTTTTGAACATTTCCTTGATGGTCTCATCTGAATTCATCTTGAACTACTCATATTGCCTCAGAAGTATGTTGATTTTTGTCTGCTTAAACTGGCTAGTTCCTTCATATTTCACCACCAGTTTATCCCATACTACTTTGGCACTCTTGCAATTTGACACTCTGTTGAACTCATCTGCATTAAGAGCACAGTATAACAGATTCATAGCCTTGTAATTTTTTGATACCTTTTCCAGTTCAGTGACTAAAAGATTTTCCTCAGACTTGATACATCTAACTCCATCAATTGTAGTGTAGTACTCATGAGGACCATTCTGAACTATTGACCATAGTTCCATGTCTTGATCTATGATGAACATCTTCATCAATGCCTTCCAGAGCATGAAGTTATCACCACAGAACAATGGAGGTCTGTTGGCTGCCCTTCCTTGTGATAATCCACCATCTCCTACATTACTCATAGTCACCAGATTGTTAGATCTAAAACAGTGACACAAGCTCTGATACCAATTGAAAGTGTGTAATGTAGACAAAATACACGACCTAAATACTCTAGAAGAGGGGGGGTTGAATAGAGTGTGGAAACTTTTTGCAAAACTTAAAGTTTAACAGAAAGACTTTGTGTGAAACTCAAATCTCAAGGCCTTGAGATTATAGTAAACTGTCTGAAACTTTCACAGGCAAAATAGAAAACTTCAAGGCCTTGAACTGTAAACTATTCTAAACAGCTTTCGAACCCTAGTTTGATTTGAGTTATGTGTAGTAGATAAGAATTAAACTGTAAAGTAAAGAACACAAAGCAATTTACAGAGTTCAGTCCCAATGGACCTAATCTCTGCCTGAGGGATCTAATCCCACAAGGATTGGGAAAACACTTCTTATTACTCACACAGAAACAACCCTAGATCTTCAAGCCTAAGTGATTTCCCTTACACCTATAAAGCTTGTGGTTCCAAACCTATCTAGTTTCTGCTACTAACTGTTGAGCTAACAAGAACCTCTTGTTGTTCACTTGAACAACCAACCACTAGGTTTAATGAGGTTTAAGATACTCTAAAGATACACAGATTGAAGTACAAGTGAAGAACAAAGTAAAAAGATAAGCTGTTGAAGCATGGATGTGTTCTTCTGGAAAACTGGATTGATTTGATCTTCTGGAATCTAGAATGAAGCTTGAATGATTGTGTGTTTGAATGAATGATCTCCCACGAATTTGTCACACCTCTCTGAGTATTCTGCAAGCCTCTCTCCTCTTCAAAATTCAAACAAGTCTCTTTTATCCACAGCTCCAACTGATTGAGAGATTTTAGGATCTCAGTTCCTACAAATCCTCTTTCTATTTTCAACTGAAATTCAAACAGCTCTAAGTGGAGATCTGTTCGAGTTTGTTGAGATTGCTGCTGCACGTTTAACAACCCTGCAACAGCATTGAAACACAGCAACAATAAAATCCAGAAAGATAACAGTGCTATGACTGTTTGGTTATCCTGTTTCTGATAAAACTGTTTAACAGACTAGAACAATAACTTGTAATCTTCTAAAACATGTGAATCATTAAAATACAAGTTTAAGACACTTAGAAGTGAGTAAATAATCACAATACTAAGAGTCACAACCTGCAAGAAAGAATCAACTTAGTTCTGTAAAAACTGTCAGCAGCACAAGGAACATCTCAAGGCCTTGTAGCTCTGAACCTGCTTCACTGATATTCAAAGTTAAACCCAGATAACTTTAATTCTTCCTGTTCTGATCATCTGCAATTGTGTTAGACTTATAAATAGTGTAATCCATAAGCATATGCAGTAAACCTTTGATCTGTATAATCAGATATCCAATCTGCAACACAGAACTGTTAGAACATATAGCAGAATAGAATAACTCTCAAGGCTTTGAAGTTCAGTCAATATCTCAAGGCCTTGGAATAACTGAGATGCTTTGCTGCTTATGTCTTAGTCTTTGTCTTTCATCACTCAAAAAAGTTACCAACCAAAAGGGTCTTTGACTCAACAAAGAGGATTCAAAATTAGTGTTTTGACTACCATGTTAGAAATGGTTGTCCATGCCTTTTTATTTTTCAGGTCACAATTCGCAATAATCGTTCGAGTTACCAGTTTTGTGAACCTTTTGTAGATTTTTCCTTTACACTTTCAAGTTCAAGTGTGAACATAATTTAATCTTCCTTGTTCATTTGTTCTATGGTATTTTTCTTTAAAGCGTAGACACATGGCCGTCTCTTCCATAAGGCTAGATTTGCCTTTGCCTAGGGCCCCCAATTTAGCAAGGGCCTCATAATTTGTAAAACATGTGGGGGTATTTAATCTATTCAGTTATGAATAATTTATATTATACTACAAAACAAATAAGCAAAATATTGAAGATATTTTCATATTTTCCTTTCAATAAATAAACAAACTTTAAAGAACCCTTAACAAGTTAATAACCTTTTTACTTTTCAAAAAAGAAGTTAACAATATTGTTAAGAGACCACAATTTCCCGTATTGTTAGTTAAAATTTATATAAGCTGACAAAATTATTTCCGAGAAACAGTTATAATCAGAAAAAGAACATGTAGTGTAGCAAATTATATCGTAAGTAAATAATATCGAGAGTATTTCATATTACTATACATATACACACATATGTATGTATGTATGTATATGTAAGTAAGTATGTATGTATGTATGTATGTATGTATGTATGAATGTATCACAATTTCTCATCATCAGCATGGTGAGCAGCATAACATGTAGGATTATTAAATAGTACTGGGGCCTCAAATAAGAAATTCGTCTAAGGCCCCAGAATAGGTAGAGACAGCCCTGCGTAGACATGGTTGTTGAGTTGAGCATACTTGAGTATAATGAAGTAGCATAGAACTAAAGGCTATTTAGGTTGGCTAACAAGGTCTTTTAATCGTGTAGAGAACATATTCAAAATGTCAAATATTTCTTCAAGGAAGATTCATGAAATCGTGAATTAAAGTTATTGGTGAAATGTCAAATGCGGTGATGAGCATTTGGTTCATTCCAGCCAAGGTAAGAAAAACTCATAGCATTTAAAATTCCTATATGCGATCAGATAACATTTTGAAATGCTGGAATAGATGGTTCTTTGTAAGTACGCCCCATGATCACTTCATCGGGATCTTCTTCTACAATGTCATCGACTAAATCATTGTTGATGTCTGTTCCTTAAATAACATAGTTTCAATCATTAATAGGTAGCTGACATGTAGATCTTCTTGTTACGCTGTCATTCTCCCAAAGATCATCAAGTAATTGGACACTGGGTATGTATGGATTTGTTTCCAAACATATCCAGCGCGCAAGGTTTCAATATCAATATCTTGTGTCAGCAAACGAGTAAAAGGGAACCCCTGAACAATTGGTGTCTCATCAACTTGATGTTCAGTAGGTATTTTCTCTTTATATAGAAATAATTCTACACAATTTATTCCCTTTGCTTTTGTCATGTCCAACGTAACTTTGACAGAATCATCGTCCTCAATTGGTAAAACTATGTATTTACCATTTCACATATATCGACAAATAACCTTCAAATTCACATCGTGACAGTTTCATCATGTTACCTTGTGAATATGTTAGATAAGTTATTCACAATTAACTGTGTAACAAACAGAAGAAGCCTTCGGCATCGCATCTTTGTAAACTATCCTCTCAGAGTCAGTACAAATCCTCCCATCCCAATAACACAATATTGGTTTTGTCTTCTTAGACATACTCTGCTCATAAAAACTTAACCATGAATATCACACAAATTTGTAACATTGATAACATGTGACTAGTATTAATACCCATAACATCGATTCTAGTAGTCCAAATAAATATGAAGGACAATATTAGTTTTTTTGAATTACAAAGAAAAAGAAACGTGAAACGACTGGAAAAAGTTTCTATGTAAGTCGCGAGGCATGAACTCACAATTCAATACTCAATCGTCTGTTAGCAAAAACAAAATCATACACACGTGCAACTACTAGGAGCTTACCAATAAAATACCTAACAGAAAAAATGAAGAGTTTCACTGTAAATAATATGTGGAATCACAATAATTCTTAGGTTCTTGACTTTACCGTGACACGACACGTTGAAAAGTTCTATCGAGAGTGACACCATAAATGCCACCACTTAGACTGACACAGTCGATATGATTTATGCATACTCAATTACTACTCTGTCCCAGCTCTTGCCCATCATTGGGAATATTTGACTCGTATATGAGTCACTTTGACCGGGTGATTTCGATAGCAAAATAATGCGATTTTTCGATAATTTTTTCACAGTGTTATAGAGGAACTTATATTCTACGACACCATGAAAAAATTATCAAAAATTAAATTATTTTGCTATCCAAATCACCGAGTCAAAGTGACCCAGTAAATAGTGGTAAAAGTCAAAATGATGGGGAAGAGCTGGGACAGAGTGTTATTTTGAGAAGGGTTTCTTTTCATCATTTAGTCTAAATAGTATTAGCAGATTTCTACTTCCTTAAAAGGAACAATTAGGAATCATTGAAGTTTATTGGAACAAGAACTAGAGCACTATTAAGTATCATCAGGACAAAAAAATGCAAGAGTTCACAATATTTTGAGTACGATGGATCATGAAACTTGAGTTCAATTGAGAATATTTTTTCTAATTAGGGCGGTGATCTCATTAAACTGATTGCCACCAGTTACACATTCCTGGAAAAACTCCAATTAATACAGCTAAAGTATTTCTACAACAATGGCACAGCTGTTTGTTTGATTTTCTATCACATACAACATCGAACCGATTACGTGGTTTTCGATTCTTGACGATCATCAAAAATAATTGATAGATACGCATGCCATCTTTTCTATAGGAAGGATCGAAGAATTTGAAGTATACACGGTCTTTAATTTCGAGCTACCCGTTGATTAAAATTAAAAAAATAAAGATTAGTCAAAATAAACTTCAATTAGTAAATTTTAGAGTTTATGATTCAAACTAATTATATATGTACGGCAATAAATACCCTACAATTGAGGAATTTGAAGAAACCTAACAGAGGAGGATAATATCACATAAATAATGCAAAACCTCATTGTTATTTG
This sequence comes from Linanthus parryae, assembly GCA_023055425.1. NCBI lineage: Eukaryota > Viridiplantae > Streptophyta > Magnoliopsida > Ericales > Polemoniaceae > Linanthus > Linanthus parryae. Next base: position 62,380,799 of record JALGPY010000001.1, on the reverse strand, counting down.
TTGTAGTTACCTTGTAATAGAAGCCTCAAACCCTTATATTGTCTACAGTGTGCTGGATCACAAGCTATCCCCCTTCGACGGAGGCAGACGTTCAATTATCGCATAGAGGGAGTACGATAATTAGTTTTCTACTTTCATAAAAGGAAAAGAGAGGAATTATATTTCCTATAAAAAAGAAAATTAAATAGAGGTATAATCATATTCGGACTAACCCAATATTTTCATGTCTCTCTCTGCTATGTGGCAGAGTATGTGGAAAAGTGCACACATATTGGGTATTAGTTTTGTAGTGGCACTAGATTGGGAATTATTTTCCAATTCAACAATATTTGGGTAAAAAAACTTTTCTGTCTACACACAATGCATTATTTGTGTTATAGTTATATTAATATTTAGTTCATATTCCACTGCCAATATTAAAATATGAAGAAAAAGTAATCTTGTATTAAACTTGTGATTCACCTAGAAAAAACTAACGGGAAGCACTAAGACTCATAAATTATCATACATAGTGGTTTATATGACACATATTTCACTATATATTTGTTAATCAATCTTTAACTTTTAAAGCATGGAGTATTATTGCGTTAATTCTTTATAATAGGAATTCAAATGACAAAATAGAAAGAAGCGTGCACCGAATGACATAATTGATGTATATACTATTACTAATATCTTCATTTCTAATAGTTTAATATTTATTGTTTGTTCTATTTACAACATATTCATGCTTCTAGCTTGTTTTTTGTCACATTTTCTGGGAAAATATGCATTGTATTTGTTTGTCATTCAGTTTGAGTATCAGTTATCTAAACAGACATGCTTAATTCATAGGATTAGCCATTTTGACAATCAGTCATGCAAAGTATAGTAGAAGCAACAGTTGATAAAAGACCTCTCATATGGGAGAGTTATTATCATTAATAAGATCCTCATATGGGAGGATATAAGAAGCATACAATGTAGATGGAAACCCAAAAGAGTAAAGCTAGGGATAATAATTTTTAAGCCATCGCGTGTTGATAGGAGTAGGAGTTTTGGCAGTCCCATGGCAGCGCAAAATAGTGCAATAGCCGCTGTCAAAAACTTCTTTTACCTCGAAAGGTCCCTCCCAATTGGCCGCAAACTTGGGATGAGCTGCCTCGTGCATAAAGTGGTCAGAGGCTCGCATGACCAAATCCTCTACTGCAAAGTCCCGATGCTGAACAGTCTTATTGTAGGATAGTGAGATCCTCTCTTTGTACTTTATATTCACCCTCTTGGCCTGTTTGTGCTTCTCTTCGAGCAAAATGGGGTCGTGATCACGCTCATTCTTATATAGGCACTGAAGGCCAATCTTGTAGAATTTATCTTGACCTCAACATGGACCACTGCTTCAGCTCCATAGCAAAGCAAGAACGGAGAAGTTACTGTCAGGGTCCTTGATGATGTGCGATACGCCCATAGAGCCGTACCCAAATAATCTGCCCACTGCTTGTGATCATCAGCTACCATTTTACTCAAGATTCTGAGAAGTGTCTTGTTCGTGGCCTCTACTTTCCCGTTTCCTTTCGGGTAGTATGGAGTCGAGCACACTTTCCTTACATTATACTCCATCAGCTTTGAAGTTACTTGTCGATTAACGAAGGGAGTGCCATTGTCGGACAAAATAGTGTTAGGAATCCCGAACCGGCAGATAATATTCTCCTGTATGAACTTGACTACAGCCAGTGCATTTTCCGTTTGAGTGGGACCGCCTCAACCCAGTTAGTAAACTGCTCTGTCCCAGTAAGGATGAACTGGTTCCCGTGCGATGGAGGACGGATAGGACCAACGAAATCCAAATACCAATTGTGGAATGGCCAGGGAGTACCTAACGCATGTAAATCAACTGCAGGGGCATGAACTAGGTTGCCATGAAATTGGCATTGTTGGCATCTCCTTACCTTTGCGCGACAATCAGCCTCCATGGTTGGCCAAAAATAACCAACAGGCAAAAGTTGCCTGCATAACTTAGCGCCCCCTTGGTGTTCCACCTTATGTGACATTTCCAGGACTTCTTGTATTTCTTGATGATCGAGGCATCTGAGTAAGTTACGATTATGTCCTTTCTTCCAAAGCAAGTTCTCTTGCAAGAGATATCGAGCTGCCTTTATCTTGAGCTTGTCAGCTTCTTTTCTGTCGCTTGGCAAAACTCCATCGTTCAATTAATCGATTATGGGTTTTCGCTAATCCCCCTCTTCAATTGCAGTGATTTAAAAAGAATCATTTATTAGTGCACAGTTCCCGCAGCTGCCTTGTAAGATAGCAGCAAAATACGCTATTTGTGGCCAATGGATGCCATATCTTTGCGCCTTTCTATAGATGGCGACCTCATTTTCTCCACAAGAATGTTGATGGATTTTCTCCAGCACTGCTCGACCTTCCTCCACCGTAACGCACTGCATCAAGATTCCTCCAGGCCCCTTTTGGTACAGCAAGTTATCATGTATGCAGAACCCTTTCGTGGAAACCCAGCATTCCTTGCTTGTTCCTTCAGCCATTGCGCGCATGATAGGATTTCTCTAGTCCGCTTCCTCGAAGAACTCATCTTCGCGAAAGTCTTTTACCAGGGATGGAGTTGTCTTCACCTCGATCGAGATCTTTGCAGGGCATTTATCTTAGCTGATCTTCGACCCGAAGGTAGCCAACTCGTCCGCATGTCGATTGTCGGATCTGGGAGTGTGTTCATACATGATGGCATCGAATTTATGCACTAGCTTCTGTACAATCGACCTTTAGCTCAACAGGGTAACCTCCTTCAATCCGTATTCATCTGAGGCTTGCTTCACTATGAGTTTGGAGTCTCCCATTACAATAAGATTTTGAACTTCTAAAGTTTTGGCTATGAGCAACCCCGCGATTAAAGTCTCATACTCAGCCTCATTGTTGGTCACCGTGAAGTCCAGCTTGGTGGACATCTGGATGACTACTTCTCCGTCTAGTCTAGTCAACACAACTACAATTCCTCCTCATGATCTTGTCGATGACCCATCAAAATGCAGCGCCAAGTAGAGATGGCTGATCTCGTATACCTCTGGCCCTTCGAGTTCTTTTTCAACCATAGGCTCATAGTTCTCATCCGGGAACTGTGTCAGCAAGTCTGCCATTGCTTGAGATTTGATAGCATTCGGGCGGGCGCAAGTAATGTCATATTGTGATACAGTCATGTACCACTATGTTAATCTCCCAGAGGGGGCAGAGTGTCCCAACAGATTGCGAGTGGGATCGCTTTTGGTTATAACTACAACTTTGTGGGAAGGAAAGTAGTGCTTTAACTTCCCTATATCAAATAATAAAGCAAGGAAGTGATGTTTCATATCGGTGTACCTGGACTCAGCAGACTGGACCACGCGTGAGATGTAGTAAACAGGCCTCTCATATCCTTCAAACTCTTGAGCTAACAGAGCTCCAATGGACTTCTTCGTTGAGGTAAGGTACAAGAGTAATGGAGATCCTAGCTTAGGCGCAATCATGACCCGTGGAGACGTCAATAGTTGTTTCTACTTCTCGAATGCGACCTGGTGCTTTGCTGTCCATACATACTTTGTGCCCTTCTTAAGCAAATTCCCAAAAGAGAATGTGATTTCTGCTATTACTGGTATGAACCTTCGCAGATAGGAAAGCTTCCCCAGAAATGTCTTCAATGCACTCTGAGTCTGAGGTATTGGCAGGCTAGTAACGGCTGAGACCTTCACGGGATCAGGCTTGATCTCATGTCGATGTATCACGCATCCCAGGAACTTCCCTGAGGTCACCCCAAACGCACGTTTAATGGGATTCGTCTAGAGCTGAAACTTTCTGCATCTCTCAAAAACCTTCCTCAAGTCCTTCAAATGATCTTCTTTTCGTCTGGACATGATGACAAGGTCGTCTACATAGAACTCCACCTCCTGGTGCATCATGTCGTGGAAGAGGGCCATCATCGTGCGTTGGTAGGTCGCGCTTGAATTCTTCAAACCAAATGGCATAAATGTGTAATGAAATACTCCCACAGGGGTGATGAAGGCTGTCTTCCTTGCGTCCTCTGGGTCCATCTAGATATGATTGTAGCCGCTAAGTCCATCCATGAAGCTGAACATCTGATGACAAGCGGTAGAATCAATCAACAGGTCTATGTTGGGCAATGGGAAATCATCCTTTGGTCAGAAGCGATTTAAGTCTCTGAAATCAACGCACACACGAAGGCTCCCATTCTTCCTTAAAACAGGCACGATGTTGGCAAGTCAGGCGGGGTGGTGGTTGGGATCGATGAACTTGGCATTCAGCAGCTTCACCATCTCCTCCTTTATCTTGACATTCACTTCTGGCCGAAACGTCCTCGCGCTTTTTTTCATTAGCTTTGATCCTGGGATAAGATCTAGCCTGTGCATAGTAACCTCCTTGTCCAATCCTGGCATCTCATCATAATCCCATGCAAAGACATCTTTGTAGGCTTTCAACAACTCCAATAGTCCTTGATCTTCCTCAACATCAAGATCGGCACACAGGATACCTGGCCTTTTCCACTCCTCCATCGGGCTCAAGAAAACCTCCTTCAGTTCCTGTTTCTGAGGTTTTGGGCGATCCTCCATGCATTCATGGGCCTCCTTCAATTCTTCCAATTTTTTCTTCCCCTTATCCTCGCTTGGAGCCTCTATCAGCTCATAAATTTTCTCAGGGACATCTCCGATGGGACAGGTCGAAGATGACCCCTTGCACCTTCAGATGCGATAGCACTTCTTCCCATTGGCGTAGAAGCTGCCTACTTTCTTGCCTTCATCATTATGTTCGACGAACCTCTTGAGGGTGTAGACATTCTTCTTGTTGTAGGATATTTTGGGTGTTCCTCCCGCGCAGGCTGCTTCTCTTTTGGCACTTCCTGCTTCACCATCACTCCAGCTGGTGAATGGTCTTTTATGTCCTCCCACCGGGGAAAGGGAGTTGGCTGGAACGGGGCTGGAGTTTTCTCATCCACCATCTCTGTGAACCAGACCGCCTCAGAAAGGTGTGCTTCATCCAGGTTGAAGGGTTTCATCGAGGCTGGTATCTCTACCACACTGTCTTTTCATTTGGTCTTCATTACTTGGTGAGCTGTGGAAGGTATGGCGTCAAAGCGGTGGATCCACGCCCGACCAATGATCATGTGATAAGTGGTGTTTGCGTTTATCACATGAAATTTGGCCGAACATTTTATCTTCCCGATCTGGACTCCCAGTCGAATCCATCCAATAGTCATCTTCAAGTCACTCCCGAACCCCATCAAAGGTGATGGCCTTTTGACAATCTTGCTCTCAGGGATTCCAGCTAGCTTAAGGGTACTGAGTGGAATCACATTCACCGTTGCTCCTCCATCGACAAAAGCCCTTTTAAATTCAATTCCATTAACAACGACAGTCACGTACAATGGCCTCTGATGGTTCGCGTTTGTCCTTTTGTTAGACTCATCGAACGTCATTGCCAGACCAATTGATCGCGCGACCCTGATGACTTTGCCATTCGAAACGACGAGCTCTTCTCCATATTCTTCTGCTGCCCTCAAAATGGCCTTTGTCATCTCGTGCCTGCAAGTGCATGAAAAGTTCATGTCGTCGAAGAACTTCTCAAATTTGTTGGAGCATTTCATCCGTTCGGCACGTGAATCTTCTGTATCCATGCCATAAATATTCATCCTCACAGGCTTCATCTACCACATGAACTCTTGCATATGCGGTTTCTTCAAGCTTCTCGATCGAGATCATTGCAATCTCCTTTCCTTCATGCTCCCATTGCGTATGGGATGGCAAGGGATTGTTGCGCATATCCTTTGCCGGATCATCAACAACCAATTTCCCCTCTTTGATCTTCCTATCCATCATCCATCTTAGCTTCTTGCATTACCTTGTAGGGTGCATGACTTGACCATGGCATTCACACCATCTAGGATCTCGCAGCTGTTCTCCAGAGGGCTTGTTATCCAATGCTGGAAAAAGTCAATCCTTTCGCCACCTCTTGCAAACAGTTATCGCGTCCTCTACTGAACATGAAAACGGGGGTGCCTCCCTGGGTGTGGGTCGTTGGTGCCTTTGCGGAGATGCGACTGTACTTACTTCAGCCTCACGTCCACGCTTGTAGTTGAACCTCCCAATTCTGAAGCTGGAGCCTGTCGGCGTGTTATAGTTTGAATATCTCTTTTTCACCTTCTCTACCAGTGGCTCGATGTTCCTGGTGCAGTCAATCAACATTGAAAAGGTAGGCATATTCAATCTGACTAACATACCTTTTTATTCATCGCGCATGCCCTGAAGGCATATCTCCACCAGGAGACTCTCTGAGACTTCGTCGATGCACCCCAGAGACCTGGTTTCGAACTTCTTGATGAAGGCGACTCCCTCTTCATCGTGCTTATGGTGCATTCGAGAGAGATGAATGGTGGTGACATTCTCTTCGACTTGGAAGAATTTGGTGTAGAACTTTTAACCATATCCTCCCAGGTCTTGATCGAACCATCCTCCTGTTGGGTTTTGAAGCAGGTTACGCAGCGGAATAACAAAAATTAATCCTGCTCAAATCCCACCAAGGATCACAGGTGAAGCATCATAACATGATGTAATGAAGAAAGGTTACCTCATCCATACCAGGCTGGTGACGATCACATACAAAGAATAGTATCTTTGTCTCTACGGTATCCACACGAATAGACCTCAACCGGGCTTCTTCTCCGATGGTGCTAGAAATCTGAGAAGAAGGATGAACTTGGACATGCACGGGCTGGATCACATCCATCAATGCTTCAAAGAGAGGACACGACATCTCCATGCCGTGGGCACAAGAGGGGCGGCGGCAACGGTGGCCGAAAACTCCATGGGAGGGGCGGCTAGGGCTTGGCCGAACCCCTATGGGAAGAGAAACTCCATTTTTCCTTTTCTCTCCAGCTCTCTAGTAAACTATGTTGTCTAGGATTAATTAAGCATAAATTTTCATAGCCTATAAATCCAATTTATAGCTAGAGAAATTAGTCTTTGCCCATAAATCCAACAATGTGGGACTAGTTACATTCTACCCGACAATTGCTCTTTAGTCCAACTAATGAGCACAGTTTACACTTTAGTCCAATTACTTCATTATTGCTATTTAGTCAAACTAATTAGCAATAATCCCAGAAAGATCTACTATTGTGTGTGACCATGTAGATTTCTAATTACGTGGCAGTAATAATAATTATTACAAACATTGTGCGGTATCTAGCAATACATCAATGCTCCCAAGTAATAGGAACGTCAGTAATCTGACTAACCTCTCTGACGAATGTTACATTGTTGTATGATCCCTTTGTCTCATCAATCCAGATTGGACAAAAGACATGGAGTGTCACACTTGTATATATAATCCATAGCTTCGCAATCTTTGAGTAGACTTAGATAAACAAATAACATCAATATCCCATATTGATTTATTTGAGCATGGCCATGATTTTTCTAAGTCTCACTCATCGAATGGCCATGGATATTTACTCCCGTTATGTGGGAGGGACAAATCCTCTCTACATCACTACGACCTCTCAGCTTGATTCATATCATGTCTGGTTAAAGCCATTATAGTTACCCAGTTACGGTGTAACGTTTGACGATATCAAAACACGATATTTCACAAATAGTATATCTAGTGACTTCAAGTCTAAGGATCACAACACCATTGTCACTATGAGAAGCGCTGGTGACATTCAAATAACTCCCATGTAGCCTTCTCATGGTGGGTCAATCCAGTACGCCATTACTCCTAATACGTACCCATGTGTGAGACTTGATATCCCCATAGCAATCTACCCACATACTAGTCTTGATGCAATACAGTCGTCCTATTAACTGTAGTACTCGACTAGGGATATTTAAGAATATAACATTTATATTCTACGGACTTCATTCATGTTAGCATATCTCCACATCGATAACATAATGAATTGTAAGTATTAAATGTCACAATAAATTGATTTCCTCGAGGGAACAATTCCAACAGTCTCCCACTTGCACTTGAGTCAATCTGGTGCATCCTATGCCTATTGACCTATTGCGGCCCTCACGCTTTCACTGCGCAAGAGGTAAGAGAGACACATGCTGGTACTTTGCATATATTCACATCTCCTCTATCGACTCGAATGAGATCGAATATTATGAGTATTTTCATCTAATGCAACAATACACTCAGTCCTATGTGATAAAATCGCAACTCAATCTTGTGTGGAACCTTTTCCAGCTCGCAGTCCCTCAACTAAGGCAAAAGACAAAACTTTACTATGATCCGCAATCATCCTTGTTGGATTGGAATTTCGCATCATTGTAACTCTTTACAATGAACCCTTCCTATCCTCCATATGTCAAGAATTCATCCTTAGTCCCCCTCAAGTACATAAGGATATTTCTTGATCAATATCCAATGACTCTCATCTGGATATAACTGGTATCTTTATGTCATTCTTAAAATGACATGTCTGGCCTTTGCACATAACATGCCGTATCCTATGAATCTTTATTTATACGGTCCTTCACTATCTAATTGGGAAGACTATTTGTCTTTCAAAGACTAATCCCATGTGACATATGTAAGAATCCATATTCTTGCATGTTGAACCGCTTCAACACCTTTGTCATTATTTGCACTTTGAATTAAGTCGTACAACATTATTGATCTATCTCCATAGATTTTATAAGTTTCTTTGCCTAAGTTATTTCATTGAAAATCGATTCCCTAGCCAATCTTTACCAGATTGCAGAGTAGAGACATCATTCCCAATGAACAGTATGCCAACCACATACAAGACCAGAATGTAACTGTGCTCCCACTAACCCTCTTGTAAACACAAGCTTCATCGTCATTCTTGATGGAATCAAACTGTAATACCCCGTTCTCATTATAGGGAGAATCGCCACCTTTCGCGAGGTATAAATATTAAACGGGGAGGTATTTGTAGTTTTATAAAAGTACAAATTAGTTAATTAGGGGGGGTTTATTGTAGTTTGAATAAACTCTAAAACCTAGTGGGTAAATAGATAAAAAGTGAATTAAATATTAATACAAAAAAAAAAGAATCACAACTCTCAACTCTCTGTCACTCTCTCCCATTCCCCAACATTTTCCCAACCCCCAACACTTTCACCTCCTCTCCACGCATCATCTCCTTCCCCTCCCTTATATCTCCCTCATTCTCTTCTCCGCCCCGACAACACAACCACCACATCGCCACCACCACAACCATCACAGCCACCACCGCCCCTCACCACTCTCTCCCTCTTTCTGCCAGGTCCATCACCAACACCACCCCACATCTCTCTCTCCGTTATTTTGCCGAAGACCCACCCAACCGGCACCATCACTCTCGACACCACCACCTCCGTCTATCACTGCCCCTCTTCCCTCCCTCCCTCTCATTCTCGCTGACAAACAGAGCCAGAAAGCAGGAGCAGTACTGGAAGCAACAACCTGCCACCACCACCGCCACTGTTCCCATCGGGGAACCACCACCCGAAGTCACCACCTCCGTTACCTCACTCGTCCACATTTGTCTCGTTATCTTTATCTCTCTCCCTCAACCTCGACCAGAAGAAGAAGGAGAGAAAACCGCAGCAACTACCGTAGGAGCAGAAACAACAACCGCTGCCGCAACCACCACCGTACCTCCATTTTTTCCGGCGAGTTTTGGCCCATCAAAACCGGAGCAACCCAGGAGCTTTCTTCCGTCTCTTCAACCTCCAGTTTGTCCAAACGACCCCCAGGTGGTCCTAGCCGCAGCCAAGAACCACCGGAGCACCGCCATCGAGCTTCATCACCGGCGACCTCGACGTGTGACTCGACTCGACCCATTTCTCGGTCGTTTCTCAAAATTTTCGGCGTGGGTATACTCCAAATCTTCCTCTAATTCGTTATTTGTAATCAAAATCATGTTTTTAGGGCTTAAATCCATGCTTCGATCGAAGAATTTGAGTGTGTTCATGTTGGGGGTTAAAGTGTCTTTTCTGAAACTTGTGGGGTATAAAGTGTTAAACTTGAAACTTATTATTTGAAGTGGTTGTAGTTTCTAAGAACTTAGGGGAGCCCCTCGCCTTTACCTAAAACTTCATTTATGTATATAGATATATATATATATATATGTATATATATTAATATTTTAGTTTATATAATGTGTATTATTTTTGTTGTTGAATAATTAAGTATTCTAAATCAATTAATGTAATAAATATGTATTTAAAGAAAAATAAAAGGTTAAATTTCTATAAATTAGAAATTTGTTATAACTAAGTGTTATAGTTTGTTTTATTGGATGATAAATAATAAGTTAACAAAATCATATATATATATATATAAATTTGTATATATATGTTTGTAATAAAAGTAATAAGTTAAATTTATATAAACCATAAATTAGTTGTAATTATAGTTATAATTCTTTCTCTTGAAAATAGGCTAACAAAAAAAATATTTGTTTTGTATTTATATGATTATTAATAATGATAATGTTTTCATTATGAATGTCACTTTGATTCTATTTAAACAAATAATGAGTTTTCAAATAACTATAATTTCTTTACCAACATGTGAACTTGCTCAAATTAAATATTGTTAGAGAATTTAAGAAATAATTTCATAAACTTTTTATGAATTTCATTAGTAGTACTTATTATTAAATAGTTGGAAAATAATATTTTATCAATATTTTAAATTGTTTTTTAATTATTTAGTAGCATCATTTATTTTAAATTATAAGTGGATAGGAATATTTTATTAATAAATAAGTTAATTCATTATTTAATTAACTAAGTATGTCATCTTCAAATTATCACTATGGGGATCGTGAGGGTTGGATTTGGCTTTTTGTCCTAGCCAAGCACTCAAATAGTATTTGTGCATTTATTTGTTTAGAATTACCGGCTTCATGACTAGACGATTGATAAATTGTAGGCGACAATTTCATAGACGTGGGCTACGTTGACTATCCGTAGGAGCTTTCGGATAATTGTTGTTTCAACGTGCGGTGAGTTTTACATGCTTAGCCTTGTGTGCCAGCTTCTTTCGTGTCGACTACTTGCCTAATTGGAAAATAGTTATCGTATTTCATCCCCTACTAGATAAATGTGTTTATTTATTTTAAATATTTTCAATATTATATGATCTTGAAATACTTGTCACACTTGGTCGAAAATCAATGATAACGTAATATTGTACGAACATGTGATGTTATTGGGTGATGATTCCCTGGGCTTAGTCCCTAAAGAGTTATTCGGGTTCGATCCCTGGAGTAAAGTAATTCGCAAGTACCGGAACCAGTTATGTTACTTTTATTTGGGTGATGATTCCTTGGGATCCGATCCCTAAAGATATGGCACTACATGCACCCGGACTCCTTCGCCGTAGGCTGGAGTACTGCTTCTAGATACCACTCCTTTGATTGCCGCTCTTAGGAGGCTGTTGCAACACTTAAGGTTTAGAATGTCTGATTGTGGTCATTGGTCTACCCGGGTACTGTGCAATAATGATAATTCGATTACTCTGTTTGGAAAAATGTATTCATAGGTCGTGCGTGTATGAACATGTGATTTGTGAGATATATGACTGCATGCTAATGACGTATCATGGTAAACATAATTTCTGTCATGGGAAACTATCATTAGTTGACGATGCTGTTACTTGTTTTTTAGTTTATGATGTTATACTCATTCTCCGTTACTCCTGAACTGTTTTTAAATACATGACCTTGCAGCCTCTCTTAACCTTCATCTGTATAATAAAAGAGGACGGTTAACTTTAAAATGTCTTTTAGACCGTTAGATTGAATTAACCCCAGCCTTAGATCTCACCCACCTTATTAAAAAAAACATACACACACGCCCGCACGCACGAACTCAGAGAATTAACACACGATCAACTCAACTCTCCACCTTCTTCCCCCTCTCTCTCACTTCGTCTCTCTCCCTTCCCACTCCCACGACTCCCTCTTCTTGAAGCGCTGTTGCAGACTCCCTCTTCTTCCACTGCCGTCGCTATCCAACGTCGCTGCCCAATCGCCGGAAACTTCAATACTCGGGTTCGAGTTTTTCCTTTGCAATCGTTTTTTTCCCTTCGTTGGAGCGACTAGGTTTGATTTTATTTCTTCCCAATCAGTTTTTTCCCTTCACTGGAGTGACCTGCACAAATTCGATCAGGGCGTAGTTCATCAATAGTTCTTGCTTCTTCTTTGATTCTTCGTTTAAATATGGGTTAGGGCTTGCAATAAATGTCTTTTGAAATTGGGAATCCTATTTTCTTCATATGGGTTAGTGTGTTTGATAATGAGAGGAAACTTAATACCTTGAATCGCAGTGACAAACCCCAGCCAATTCGTGGTTTTGAAGTTTATGTAGCTACAATTTCATGTGGTAAGCAATCTCATAGTTCTGAGAATTGTTTGAATTCTGTTTGTGTTTTGCTGAAACAGGTAAATCGATGGGTTTATTTCGGGGTTGATTTTGAAGCTCTTCACATAGGTAAACCGATAGGTTTATATTGTGCTAATACCAGTTGCTTCAAAATCAATATAGTTATGCATCAATACTGATTTTTGGGTAAAAAAGAAAGCTTTGTTGGCAACTTTAAATCCTGGATTTTTATGCCATTTGATATCTACTTTTTTTAGGGGCAAGTGTTTGGATGATTTACTAGAATGAATATAAATGATTCACTTATTTAGTGTCTTTGTGGACTTCCTATACATGATTTTTTAATACTATGTGTGTGCAACTAATAAATCTATTCATGTTGCTGCAAAAAGGAATCTATTCATGTGTACTAGCAGGGTAAAAAAAGCTGATACATTTGGTCAGCTTGGCCGAAGATGTATTGCTTCTGATTAAGAAGATCAAAAGAATCTATCCATAAAATGTTTTCTGGGGATGTTGGAGGAAATTCTGATATGTCTTGGTTCGTAATGTTTGAGTATTCTTTTGTTACTTTGTTAGCTAATTTTGATTTTTACGGTTTGAATGTCTTGGCGGTGGTGGCTTCCGTGAAGGTGGCTCTCTCAAACCCAGTGGCTATACTCTTAGTTTAATATTGTTATGATTCTGGACCTTTTAGTTATTATAACTAACATATACCCTTTACAGGTTAACAACCATAGATTGGTACTGATAGTGTTTTAGGATATGGGGTAAGTATTATGTTTGAGCTTTCTAATTTGATTTAAGAAACTGGGATGTCTTGGGTCATAAAATTTTCTTGGTACTTATCCTAAGTCAGTTCCTGTTTCAAGTGTAATATCGGACTCCTACTACAATCAGTTTAACATACTTATGTTGTCCGGTTTGTATTCAAATGGAGTCGTGTTTTGGAATCTTTAAAAATACCTTATTTTTTTACTAGATAATTACTTTATTTGTTGTTTTGTGGAAAAGGTTGGGAAAAGATCTACAGAGAGGAGATGATGGAGGAAGATCAATCAAGAGTTGACGGGGGATGTTATTTAAGTGTCTCACTTAGTTGGGAAACAGTATCTGTTGCAAGACATCATCACTGATATGTCCTTCAGGTATGCCTACAAATGTACTGATCCATGAAATTGTCCATATCCCTAAGTTGTAAGTTTTCCATGTTATTAAAAAAGAGAATCATGAGGAAAAACTTGGTTATGTTTGAACACAACCTAAAAAAAATTTGGTAGGAATATGTTGGTTCACCTGATTTTTGCTCCCCCTCTACTTTATTAACCCTGATGTTTTGACGGAGTACCATCTAAGTTATGTTTTTTTTCTCTTTTTTTTCCAGTTGGCTTATTCCCCTATGTAGGCAGTGGTAATGGTATGATCTTTTGGATAAACCTGATAGTTGGAGGAGCTTTCAATTTTCAGACCCTCGGTATCAATACTCTACCAGGTAAATCTGACATATCTGCCCGACAATTCCTTTATTTTTTTGTCCATTTAATTTATCTCATTCTCCAATTAAGTGCGCTGAATGGTTTATGCTATGGGTTTATCTCTTTTTCGTTTCTTTTTTTGAAAGACTAGGCACCTGTTAATGTTAGAGCATGCTGCAATTGTACAATTTCATTACAAGTTAAGCATTGTCTTTCACACTCACCGGATTAAGAAAAAATTACTAATTGAACCAGCGACAATAGCCTCTTCCTGTACTCGCACATCCTTTAAATTAAAATAAGTTGTTAGGATTTTTTTCCTGTCTTACCATGTCTAAATTACTGGTGCTTTAGGATTCCCGAAATAACCATCCAGTGAACATAGTATCCATTGCTTATGTGCTGTGTATTTTCTTTTGGCTCAATTTTGAAGAAATATTTGTGCTAAATTACTGAATGGCTTAAGCTAAACGAGGTTTTTTCATTATATGTCTGATCCCCTGGATTCTCATCCTTTTTACTAACACTGTGGGCGCTCAATCACTGAGTAGTTCATGGGAACTGAATTATGTTGCTTCTTGGTTGTTTAGGCAAACCATCCTATAGAAGTTTGGACTTCTAAACTTTCCTACTTTCGATTACATGTATATTGGTAAAAAAAGTAGGAAATTAATGAATAAATTGAAGGTAATCGATGGATTAATGATGCCTGTTTCGATTTGTTGGTTTCTGCCATCAGTTTGGTTCGTTGATCCTTGAGAAGGGATAGAATCTGGAGTGTTGCATTGACAGAAGGAAGAAGAAGACCGCGAAGTTGTCATAGAGGTCTTGAAAGGTCAATTAAACTAAACTTTGTTACTCTTTTTTGTCTCTCTCCTTCCTTTACAGAATGGCTTTGTCACACTTTTGTCTCTCTCCTCTACCGAATGGCTTTGTTTTATGCTTTTAGTTATTATTACAAATTCAAATGCTCACAGGCTTATTGCGTGAAATTTGAATAGTAAGAACTTATTGACCATGGCAGCGTGGAAGTGAGTACTTTCCTACATGATTTGAGAGTAGAAGTTGTATGTTTGGTGGAGAGGAAGTTGTTACTCATGAAGTGAAGTGATTTAAGCAAGGTTTACTGTACCAACTACAAAAATCGTAGCGACACAACGGTAACAGTACCGAGACAATTGATGAAACTGATCTAATACTCATAAATTTTACATTTAACGTCACCTCATTTCTTAGTAGAACCGGTATTGCACAGACGAAGAGGAGAACGAAACAGATAGAATGACTAAGTGTCACAAACCTGGAGGTTTAACAAACTCAGATTAAAGTGATGTTAACCTTTTACCATTAAATTAAGGTTTACGTGATCATGATGGATACCTAATCTGTGCATAAAGACATTCTGTGTTCTTTTCTGTGGTTACATAATTTTTTTTGCTCATTCCAGTAACTGTACAAGTTCAATATAAAACGTGCTAATACCCTTTTACCATTACATTAAGGTTTACATGGTCATAATGGATACCTAATATGTGCATAAAGACAGATTGTGTGTTCTTTTCTGTGGTTACATAATTTTTTTTTGCTCATTCCAGTAACTATAAATCTGTTGAACCTTAATCTCAACTTGATTCATTTTCAGCTTCAGTTCGTTTAGAATACCAAGTTGTAAAGTAGTTGTTAAAGATAAGAGGAAGTTATTAACATGGTCAAAAAATGAGATTATGGAGAAAATAGCTAAAGATGTATGCACATTTCATTACCATCCTTCCTCTTTTAGGTTGATTGATGATTGATTGATAGGGCATTCAGCAGAGTAACTGTAAATCAGCCTTATTTGATAGGTACAGTTTTTAGTTACAATAAACACACTTTGCTTATGACTGGACACATTCGATTAAGTTCTTCAAACCAAAACTGACGAGTTTTTAGCTGCATATGCTGGTATTGTATCACTTTAGTTCTAGCTGTATATCGGTGCCTGTGGGGACTTCAGGATTTTTATGTCTATGGTTATTTTTTTTTTACTCTTGAGAATATATTATACTCTACCATTTATGGTGTATGTTTTTGTCAAACTAACCATCAATTCATGTACCTGCAGGGCTCTGGGTCAGCGTGACCAATTTCTTGCCGCGGATCAAAGCAATCAGTCTAGAAGAGATCTGTTTTTAGGAGTGTTGCATATGCGTTGTTAACTTACATATTCACAATTCTGATTGTAGTTGGCTTGATAGATGTGGTGGTGTTGATGTGTATCATATTGTTAAGCGTGGAAACACTAGCCGAGAGTAGAAACTTTTTTCCATATGAATGTGGTTGTTCGGTCTTTGTGGTATGTTTGTCTTCGTAGAGGTCGTAAATTCTTGAATTATTAAAAATTCACCATAATTTAGCATTTTATTAAACTTTTAATTTTATATTGTGCTCTTGAGCATATAATTAATTCATATGTAGCAGTTGCATATATGCAAGCAACTACTACATATAGTCTAGCATATTCAAACACCTCTAAATTCAAACACTATCTAATTTAGGAATAGTGCCCTCGGGCACAGGCAATACCCTAGTAAAGAAAATAAAACAGCTAAAAATGTCACCCTTTTTCCTTACCTTTTGATTTCACCTCCGATGTGGATGTTTCTGGTTGGTAATATCAGTATAAAATGGTCTTAAAATAAATATTTACCAACAATCGTGTCTCGACACGTATTAGGTGAAATTAACGGTTGAACGGGAAATTGTGAATTAACGGCCCTCTAAAGATGAAATATGTAATTGTGAGCAAGTAATCACCGAGACTCCACTTTGTTTATCAAATATCGCGTAATCTTTTTGTCTATTTCAGAGTTATTGGAAGATCTATTTTGATTATTTTTGTTTTGACCTTTTCCAGATTTTTTTTTCTTTTTTGAAACTAAAAAAAATAGTGTCACTAAACTTGAACTATTACCTTTACTTTCAAAGTAAAATTCACATGAGATTAATAGAAGAAACGCAAGCTTTTTTGTTTTTACCTTTCTAAAATCTTAACAATAACTTTTTAGAAAACAAAATTAATTCTAAATTTAAGAAAACTAAATAATTTCATAATCACTAAATATAAAGAAGTATTTAGGTTTTAAAAAGTTTAAAAAGTATAAACATAACTACCTCATAACTACACCAATAACATATTCCCTCTAATAGCAATGATTAATGAAAATGAGTGCTAGCTCAGTGGTGGAGCGTTTGGAACCTCTGCCTGAGGTCCCAAGTTCCAACCGAGTTACATGATGCGATTCACAAAAGAAAAATAGCGTAGGTTAATCATTTAATGTAATTGTGTGGACATTTAGTACTACCACATTAAATTAATTACAACATAATTAATTTTTTATTTTGAAATTTTCATTATCCCCATAGGCACGGTATATGTCGTCGAACATTATTTGAAGTACACCCTGATACGGGCCAGGACACGACTACGGTGCGACGTTCTGACCGGATTCATCGTCAACCAAGTTATCTCAAGGATTATGCTACGTAATTAGTTAATTTTAGTCATTATTTTAATTATTAAGTATTTAGGAAGTTTATTTATTAATTTGGGGTTTTTAGGTAATTTCAGGATAGTTGGAATCCTAGTATGAGTCGGATAAGGAAACGTTTCTAAGTCCAGGATTGTCTAGTAGTATTTATAGGTTGTGTTGCTTCAGCTTTTGATTATCAATGAATGAGAATTAAGTTTTTTTGTAGAAACCCTAGTTTTGGAGATCTCAGCTTCTAGAATTGCTGAATTGGAGACCGAAGCTTCTCGAACTGCTTCTCTATCGATAGCCTCTGCTATCAACTGGTGCTTTCATCCATGACGAACTCGTCAGAAATTTCCGCAGAATTTGGGCAAGCAATTGCTCGCTGCATTCGCCCGATTGGAATCCAGAATGGACAACTTCGAGTCAGGCCTTGCCGCTGTCCAGGCCAGGCTCGTTGCACTTGAAGCACACCCGGAGAATCCCCAGCAGCTACCTGCTGTCCAGATCCCTCCACCAGAATTGGCGGCCGACCTAGTAGCCGTCGACCACAGACTCACCGCTGTAGAAACTACCCAGGCAGCGTTGCAGGTCTCTATAGCTGACCTTCAGGACAAGTTGCAGGCGACCACTCAGCAACAGCAGCTGCCCCTGCCTCACCCAAACACGACGGCAACGCCAATGACCAGCGACCCTGGTGCTTCGCAGATCCTACCACCGACTGGTGGTTTCAACCAGGCCCAAACCCTAGGGGTTTTGGCGCCACCTCCCCCCATTCCACAGCCGCAATATCAGCGACCGATTGCGCCGACCAGTCAACTCGCTGGCTCCACAATCGCCAGCGACCAGCACACAGGGGGTTTTCCACCACCCTACATCCACCACGCCAACCATAATCAGAGGAATCGGTGCGATGCTTTTCACACGGATCCGGGTTTTGCTCTGCCAAGGGTTCCAGCAACTAACGCTGGGCATGGATCGGGGTTTGACCCGTATGGACCCGGGTACTGCGACCCAGCTCTCAACCGATTTGGGACGAACGGGTACAACACTGCGTATGATTTTACTACACCCGGACCGGCGATTTATAATGCCCCTAGGCCACCGGACCAGTTTGGAGACGAAAGGCATGGTCCGAAGCTTCGTATGGATGCGCCTAACTTTTCTGGAGCAGATCCGCATACTTGGACCTTCAAGGTGCAACAGTATTTTGACTATTACCGCGTGCCAGAAGACGACAGACTCAGGTTGGTAGGTGTTCTCTTAACCGGTGACGCAGTAGATTGGTTCAGGTATAAAAAAGAATAATTTTCTTCTTACTTCGTGGTTATCGTTTTTGGATGAGGTCAAGGTCCGGTTTGACCAGGACTATTACCGTGATTATTTTGGTACGTTGAGCAAATTGAAACAGCAGACCACAGTATTAGCCTATCAGACGGAGTTTGAGAAATTGTTGAATCGTGTTGGGTCGGTTTCTGAGCAACAACTCATATCAACGTTTACAAGTGGTCTCAAAGCTCCACTCAACCGCAACCTCGAGCTTCGTCACCCACGTTTGCTCACTCAGGCGTTTGCACTAGCGCGTGAGTTAGAGGCATCATTAGCTGAGACGGTTTCAGCTGTCGAAAGCTACCAGCACGCGACACCCGCCCACCCAGCCATGCGACAGACCCCAGCAAGTCTCACCGTTGCAGCATCTTCTTCCGGTCAAACCATACGCAAACTAAGCTACGCCGAGCAACAGGACAAGCGAGCTAAAGGGTTGTGTTTCAACTGCGATCAGAAATATTTTGCGGGCCACAAGTGTGCGGCCAAGTTGATGCTTTTGGACTTTGAAGAAGAGGCGATTGCCCAGCAGCTTCACCGTGAGGACACGGTGAATGTCAACGGGGGGGAGGTTGATACGGGCCAGGACACGACTACGGTGCGACGTTCTGACCGGATTCATCGTCAAACAAGTTATCTCAAGGATTATGCTACGTAATTAGTTAATTTTCGTCATTATTTTAATTATTAAGTATTTAGGAAGTTTATTTATTAATTTGGGGTTTTTAGGTAATTTCAGGATAGTTGGAATCCTAGTATGAGTCGGATAAGGAAACGTTTCTAAGTCCAGGATTGTCTAGAAGTATTTATAGGTTGTGTTGCTTCAGCTTTTGATTATCAATGAATGAGAATTAAGTTTATTTAGTAGAAACCCTAGTTTTGGAGATCTCAGCTTCTAGAATTGCTGAATTGGAGACCGAAGCTTCTCGAACTGCTTCTCTATCGATAGCCTCTGCTATCACACCCACACTTGTTTTTGGGTACTGAAATCTCATTTTTGAAATGCACATTAAAAAAATGCAATTTATTTTTATTACTATTAATTATTATTATAAATGGATGAATTTGTAATGCAATAACTATGATCTTACTTTTTCTTAGTGCATTAATTATAGGAAAAAAATATGAAGCAAAATTCAATGCCCATAAGCCTTCGCCTCCACGGGGAGAAAAACGCAAACATACTTAGGAAGTAAATAACTTGTCTCAAGACAACATATATGAAGCTTGTTGTATTAGTTAATAATCACGCCCAAAATAAAGAAACGTGCATACAATTACAAATTGGACTCTAGTAATTGAAAAATGTATGGTGGAAAAATTCAAAATGAACAATCGGTACATGTTAAACTCACATTAGAAAATAAATGAAGCACTTATCAACTCCATTTCGAAAAGTTCATTCTTGATTTTGTGACACTCAAAATTAAGAATATCATCCCTAAGAGAAAAAATGTACAGACATATCACACAACGGCTTTTTTTGGTTTAGTGTACACGATTAATAAGATGGATTTTCTCTTTAATCTGCATGCCTAATTATACACGCGTCACACAATTTTTTTTAGAAAACGTATGTCGCACATTCTATGAATTATTACATTAAATTTATCATAGCTAAATTTAAATGATAAGTAATATAAAATTTTATATAGTCCATACAGACTATAAAAAAAAAAAAGTTGAGGAGCAACATAATATACCCATAAGCCTTCAGCTATTATCCTGATAAAATGTTCATGTAAGCTTAAATTTAAATAATTATTTTTTTTTCATATAACTTCATAACCAATTTATAAAATTTTAATTTTTATATATTGAACATGTAAAGTAGATTTTTTCTTTTCCACATATATAATTATTCAACACTGAAAAGATTAAAAATTGTGTATAATATTCATTATTTTTTCGTACCTATTTTTTAAAGTAAATATCTTATGTGTGTAGTAATTGTTGTAGTAACTCTCTTCACATTTGTAACAGAAAAAATAAATGCATATATGATATGTCATGCATTACATGTCAAGATGTTATTGGACAATTTAAACTCTTGATGACATGGCAAGACATGTATCTTAATTACAATAATCTTAAATTGCTAAATGGCGATTCTATATCTCTTCTGAGCACTTGTATGCTTTTATATATATATATATATATGACCAGTGTCAGGTACTCGGCATAGATTGACAAGCGGGCATGCCTAAGACCTCACGGATACATTTTCCAAATTTCACAACATACTAACTCAGAAACATCAATCATTTGGTTTTGGTACATGACAGAGAAATAAGTAGGTGGTTACGTCTTTTTATAGCCCCGTCATACTATATGGGAAAAGGTTCAACAACCAATGACATGAGTCTACTTCGGTCCTCTTCATCAGGAGCACCATGACCATCTCCACTTTGATAAATGTAATGCGAAGCTCTTGCAACATTCATGGCGAACATAATAAAAGTTGGATGAAGATCTGAGTCCTCCAACCATATCGTGTTTATGCGCTTCCACATTTCCTCAACTTGAGTCTTTATGTATTCTCGAGCTGCTTCTTCAGATACTTCAGCTTCTAACTGGTACCATTGAACTGCTTTTAAAATATCACCTCTTGCCACCTCAGCCTGTAAAAATTCTACTTTAATAAGTAACATAAAATTTTATTTTAACTGAAACAAGAGCAAAAGGAAATACTATGACAATTTATATAACTTTGATAAATGCTCATCCATTCTAGAGAATTCATGACTATCTCAAACGGTCCATTGAGGCATTGATCAACTTAGACCAAACATGTCCGGCTGTTATAATTCAAATGCATTATTAGCTAGCCATAAATAAGTACAAAAGCTTTTCATCACGTCAATGCACTGTGTACCTTTGATGTTTCGAGATCATCAACATATCTCAAGTTCATGGAAGACCACTTTGAGATATCTGAACTGAAGACGTAGTCCAAACTCTCTTTAGACAGGCTGCAGCATTCCTTGGTTGAGGGGAAAGCGTGAGCCAGTATTACGCAGACACCAATTGCTACCCATGCGTTGTCCATGTACTCCTCTAGTACTTGAGTCTTGCCGCTCTTCACGACCTTAGCCTCTGCCATATACGCGTTGCATATTCCTGCCCACTGAATGCGATAACCTTTCAGAGAATTAGATATATATAGTCCACATATACAGAGAGAAATGGTATCTTAAAAACATGATAGACCATCTTCTTTAAGAACGAGTTGAGAGTATTAACTGAATTCTTGAAATAGGGCAAGGCATCGAAACCATGTTCTTTAAGAATGTGATACGCGATTTCATTGATTGTGTTGAATAGAGCCATCAGGCATACTCTCAGATTCGTCGGAAGTTGTTCTGATATAGAAATATCCCACCTGCGTCATTGGTTTACATTGCTTTACATTTTAGACACGAGATTAGGTTAGACATCTAAAAGGATACAATTTATTTAATAGATATAAAACAGACCTATTGACTGCTTCGGTGAAGATATTGAGTTCATCAAACGAGGCATAGACATCATATACATCATCAATCGTTGTTATAAGTGCTACCACCTTTGCTGTCGCTATTCTTGACTTGCTGTACTTCCGGTCAGATATAGTCCCCAATCCCCAGAGAAAGCTCTCCATCAATCGGTCTCTAATAAACTTCAAATCATCCTTTAGTCCTAAATCCTTCCACCATCTATTTTTTAGTAGGAAAAAAAATGTGTTAAAAGTGTCTGCATAAAATCTGAACTATATGTGAAAAGCTGGAAAAGACACCTTATGAGCTCTGCAATTTCTTTCTGATAAAGAACTTGGATTGAATTGAACTCCAACTTCGCGAGTTCAAGCAGTTCCGGAAGACCATAACCATCTATCGTTTCGCATGAATCAATGTACCACCTTGCCTCTGCTATATCGATTCGCCAGTGACGAGGAATCTCCAAAGCATGGCTAATTTCTCTTGACATCACATCGTCCCCAGTCATGATGCTTTGTTCTTTTAGTTCGTTCAGATGAGACTTGCTGAAAGTATTGGCGACATCTAGAGTTTCTTCACCTTGCGTGCCGAGGAATGAAGCTTCATACAAACTTAAGACACCTTTTGGATCTTCACAAAGGCTTAGTTTGAAGTTTCCACCCACATCTTTGAACCGGTTGAAAACATCTGTTCACAAATATCCAAGGGAAAAAAGTATAATTGGAAATTAAAAAACTGAGTAGTAATTTCTTTTAATGAGAAACTGAATAATAATAATTAAAATTTGAGGGATCATTATTCTTTTTTTGAGAAAATGTGAGGGCTCATTATTAATTGGTGTCTTGCAGTTCTTATTTATGATTAATGTCAGTTTTTTTCCGATGGAATCTTAGCAACTCAAACACAACAAATAGAATAGATAATTATCTTGCTTTTCCACTTTTGGAACTTTCAGCCCTCACATTTGTTTGTTCTTCCTCTAAATAAAGGTTCTACAACTACTTATATTGAAGAAGAAACAGAATTATCGTATGGATTATGCATATAAAGGCAGACATCCTCCAGAACAGCTCTCCGCCATGGCCGCCTCCACTTCGTCTCAGCCTTCTCCTGCTTCTGATCTTTGGCTGACTGACACCGGCGCGTCCAATCACATGACCGCAGACTTTAACAATCTGTCCCTAGCAGAACCCTACACCGGCAAAGACTTTGTCACCATCGGTAACGGATCTTCTCTTCCTATATAAAATTATGGTACTGCCTATCTCACTACTTCAAACTGCTTTTTTATGCTTTCCAACACTTTGCACGTACCACACTTGTCTGCAGACTTGCTATCTGTTCACAAATTTTGCATTGATCACAATGCACGATTTATCTTTGATAAAGACCTCTTTTATATTCAAGGCAAGGTTTCGGGCAAAACCCTTTTTCGGGACCCAGTAAAAATGACTTATATCCCCTCTCTTCTGTCTCTCTGCAACATGGTCATCAAGCTTAATTGGGTCAATATGTCAAGTCTCAATTGTGGCACTCGCGTCTCGGACATCCATCTGAATCTATTTTAGCTAAATGTGTTACTTGTTTAAAACAATCTCTTAATACTGCCGGTTCTCTTTGCGAAGCTTGTCTTGCTGGAAAATTATCTAGATTACCGTATAAATCTTCTACTAGTTCTGTTACTGCCCCACTTCACTTACTGCACAGTGATGTTTGGGGCCCTGCGTCAACAATCTCCTATCATGGTTTTAAGTATTATGTGTTGTGTATAGATGACTTTTCTCGCTTTAATTGGTTATTTCCTTTGAAAGCTAAATATGATGTGCAATATATGTTTATTACATTTTAGGCCTTTATTGAAAAATTACTGGGTTACTCAATCAAAATCCTTCGCTCAGACGGAGGAGTTGAATTTATAGCTTACACTTTTCAAAAAAATTTGAGTGATCATGGTGTTTTACATGAGAAGTCTTGTCCTTACACCCCTCAGCAAAATGGCATTGTTGAGATGAAACATCGACATATAATCGAAACTCCTGTGACTTTACTACATACTGCTTCCTTGCCTCACAAATTCTGGTACCATGCTGTTGCTACGTCCACATATCTTATCAATCGCATGCCTAGCAATAATGCAACTAACAATTCTCCTTATGAATTGTTGTTTCATGTTAAACATGACTATAATCATTTGAAAGTTTTTGGGTGCTCCTGTTTTCCTCGCTTAACTGATTATAACTCTTCCAAACTTGATCCTAAAACAGCGAAATGCACCTTTCTTGGTTATGCATCTGGGTACAAGGGGTCCCTCTGTTTTGAAAAGACTTGTAAAAAGTTCTACATTAGTCGTGACGTAGTTTTTGATGAATTTTCTTTCCCTTTTGCTTCAAACAATTCTACTACATTTGCTACTGTTATGTCTACCTCTGCTCCTTGCTCACATTTTCCATTTTCTGTTTCAGGGCCACTGCCACCAACTACCACCGAGTCTGCAATCTCTGTGCCCCATTATTCTGGTCCTATACTAGAAAACCATTGTCTGAGGGATTACCACGTGAGCAATCCACTAGGGAATCTTCTTCATCACCTCTTCCCATATCACATCATCCTACAGATACTACAGCAGATACTACTACAACTGCTGCTGATGGAAGTGATGACAGAAACAGATCCCCCAGATCTGGCACGGCTACACCTCACCCAGTGATGACCCCCCCCCCCCCCCACCCCACCCCTCCTCCCACCATCTCCAATGCTCATCCTATGCAGACATGTGGAAAATCAGGCATCACTAAAAATAAGCTTCTGTATTATGCTTCTCCTTCTTCTTATACTACCTTATATGCTATGTCTACTTGCTTTGACTCTACTTTAGAACCTTCGTCATATAGGGAGACTGCAAAACATTCACAGTGGTGTGATGCCATGACTGCTGAATTTTGCAGTCTCCTAAAGCAAAGGACTTGGACATTGGTTCATTTACCAAGACATGCCAATGTTATAGGCAACAAATGGGTATTTAAAACTAAATTTAACCCTGATGGGTCTGTTTCTCGCTATAAAGCCCGACTCGTGGCTAAATTTTTTATCAAACCCCAGGGGTAGATTATGATGAAACCTTTAGTGCCATTGTCAAACATGCAACTGTTTGCTCTATTTAGCTCTTGCAGCTTCTTTTATTGGCCTTTGCAACAGTTAGACATTAAAAATGCATTTCTTCTTGGACATCTTCGCGAAACAGTCTATATGAAACAGCCCCAGGTTTTTATTGATAAAAAATTTCCTACACATGTTTGTTGGCTTCACAAGTCTATATATGGACTCAAACAGGCCCCTAGGGCCTGTTTTGAGCGCTTTACCTCTTATCTTTTTTCACTTGGTTTTACTGCATCTCATGCAGATTGCTCTCTTTTTATACGTCACAACAACAACCGTCTTACAGTCCTATTGCTGTATGTTGACGATATAATTGTAACCTGGAATGACATTTCCTACATTAGCACTTTAATTTCGGATCTTGGAACAGAATTTGAGATGACTAATCTTGGTCCTCTCACCTATTTCCTAGGTCTTCAAATTCACAGATCCTCCAAAGGGATCCTTATTACACAAGAAAAATATATTAGAGATTTGTTGCATCGCTTCAATATGTCTAACTGTAAACCCAGCCCTACGCCTCTTGTTGGTGGAGTTAAAGGATATCCTCTCTCGGATCCAACTCCTTATAGACAACTCCATGGTGGACTCCAACACCTAACTTTTAGTCGTCGTAACATCGCGTTTCTTGTCAACTACCTCTGCCAGTTTATGCATTCTCCCACCAATCTTCACTATAGTGGTGCTAAACGCATTCTGCGGTACTTGCAAGGGACTAAAAGTCATGGTATTTTTTATCAGCGAGGTCATCTGCCCCTCAATTTTTTTCTGACTCTGATTGGGCGGGTGACCACACTGATAGGAGAAGCACCACGGGTCTTGTGATTTTTCTCGGACCCAACCCAGTCCATTGGGTCTCTAAGAAACAACTCACAATAGCCCCTTCTTCTACTGAAGTTGAATACCGCGTGCCTGCCACGGCAGCAGCAGATTTATCGTGGTTCCGCCAATTACTCCATGACTTGCGCTTTCGTTTACCTGAACCACCAATACTTTGGACTGATAACTTATCGGCTTTGGCTCTGGAAATCCTATCTTTCACGCTCGCACTAAACATATTGAAATAGACTACCATTATGTTCGCGAGCAAGGTCTATTAAAACATCTAACTGCTGTTCCCATTTTTAGTGCAGATCAATTAGCGGATGTCTTCACAAAGGCGCTCACTGCAGCTCAATTTGACACACTCAAGAATAAACTCATGATTTGCCTCCAACCACCATAAGTTTACGGGAGGGTATTAACGGATATTCTGCTTCAAGCCTTGGGCTCATAAAGAACTCTGTTGGATCAAGACTTTGGGCTTCAGCAGTCAAGCCCACTCAGTTTAGTCAAGCCCAAACTTGTTTTCTATTTTTACTTTTACTAAGCCCAACTCTATAATGGGTATCAAACCCTAATCTAGCTGTGTAACGTTTCCTACCGTTAGATCTTTCATCACCGTACATCCACCCCTTGGTGGTCTTGTATTTAAGTATTGTTTTAGCTTAAATGAATGGACACTGTAGATATCTTTCTCTCTCTGCCATTTTCTTTCTCTGCGAACCCTAGCGGTTCTTTCAATTACTATAGTAGTCATCAACCAAAGTGTATTTATCTAACAGAACTATACACATAAGTGCACTATGCCCGTCTAGAAACTGTAGTATGCTTAACACATATTTTCACTCTCCCTAATAGATTAGCTGTATTGTGCTTTGTCTTATGTGATGCTTTTATTGTGATGGAAAAAAATGCAAGTTTTTTTATGAAATATGGACGAATAAATTGGATTTTATTTTAAATGGTGGATTTATTACTCAAAAAATGATGGACGTATATATTAAATGGCACTGAGTATATAAAACTATTGAGTAAATACCCTGAAAATTATGACCTTATCAACTCGTCGAAGCTAACACAAATATGATAATTCAAGTGGATAGATGACTACTACCCCCGTTTCGTCTGTTTCGTCTGCGTTTGACTTTTTAACCCGTAACTGAGTTACTTTGACTTGGTGATTGGGTACTAAAACGATGTAATTTTTTAACAATTTTTTCATGGAATTTTAGAATAAACTTTCCTCTATAACACCATGCAAAGATTACCAAATTCTTGATTCGTTTTTCTAATCAAATTACCGGATGAAAATAACCCTGTGAATAGTGACAAAAAGTGAAGTAGGCTGAAACAGGCGAAACAGAGGTAGTACAAATCATCACCCAGTCTCCAATGTGGAAATCAATGATATATTTGTTATTTTGATATCCTTAGTATGGACTCCTTAGTTACTAGATAGTGCCGGATCCAATCAAACAATAAACATTAAAAACTCTAGCGCTACACAATTTTATATAAACTTAGTGGCCCTATAGGGAACTTTGATGACAAATGGATTTTCTCCGGTGATGCGTGTGATTGGTGTTTCTTTTAGTTAAGTAATGAATGTGGCCAAATAGAGCTGGTGGTTGCAAAAGTAAAGATAGGTCTGGTAATGCAACAAGCAAAAAAGTTAGAACACCATAATGAAAATACATAACACTAACAATCAGAATAAAAATTTGAAAGCCGTCGTGAAAACTATTATCAAGAGCATCTCCAATAATTCTAACTATATGTATTATGTGCTCCAAGCTAACTAGTTTATTTGGTGGATTTACAAATCATATCTGAATCGCTACTCCCCTCTTAATGTTAAACATTTTAAAGTTAGTATTTTATTTGGTGGATTTATAAATATCATAAGAAATTAGGAAATGATATGAATGTGAAATGAAAAGGAATTTTGTACTTGTCCACTGCTTAAAGCTTCATTGTATTTCTCGTAGCAGATAAAAAGAGGAGGGAAGAAATCGGAATCCCAACTTTGAACGAGGTAGCCACAAATTCGTAGGCAGACGTCGCTGCTAAATGTGTCCGAGTAAATGTCCAATCACTTTAGTGTACTCACGTCACGACTAAATCCACCTATAGATTAGTACAAAGATTTAGTGATGTGACACCATTTTTTCTCTCACCGGGCGAATGATGTGACACAATTAAATAGTTAAGTATTTACCTACAAACATTTGTTTAATTCTTTTCAAAAGAACAAAACATTTTGTTTATTTGCATATAGCAGTGCGATATTGTAGCATGATTGAAACAACCAAACTACTGACATGATAGGATTCATTACTTAAACTGAGATGTTGTATCGTGTTATATATATTATATTCTGTTATGATCAATTATTTCTCTTCATTATAAAGGTATATATATATATATATATATATATATATATATATATATATATATATATATATATATATATATATACACACACACACATACACTACAACTCTTTCCCTTCTTTCTTCTTGATCTCTTTTATAAGTATTCAATTAATAATTTTTATCCAGTAATTTGATTAGCGAATCGATACAAGCATTTGGTAATTTTTGTCATGGGGTTGTAAAGTTTAGTCTACTACTGTACTATACCATGACAAATCATCAAAAAAAAATACATCGTATTGTTATCAAAATAACCGGGTTAAACTTATCCAGCCATTGGAGAAAAAGTCAAAACACAAGAGAAAGAGAAGAAACGAAGGAAGTATGTTTCACCGCATGTTACCGAAAACTCTTCTAAATGTTAAAATGAAAAAAAAAAAAAAAAAAAAAAACAATTGTTTGTTATGTGATGAAAAATATAACACATAACAAACAATATTTTTAAGAGAATGTTTTGGTTTATGTTTCATATGAAAAGGCAAAACAATAAAATGTAGAAAAAAAAAAAAAAAAAAAAAAAAAAAAACAATAAAAACATGTTGAACATTAAGTTTACACATACCGTGTGTTATGTACTGAATAATATAGCTTAACACAGAAACTGATTTAGTCAGCATTATAAAATTTCAATGCTAACTTACTCTTATGTCATTTTATACATACAATGGCGACGTGTAGTTTTATGTTCAAACAAAGGAACAATTACCAAGCAAGCACACAGAAGCCACGTGAAGAGATAATCTTCAGGCCATAAAGAATCTTTTTTGCAAAGGCCATCTACTTGTATATACTAAGCCACGTGAAGAGATAATGTTCAGCCTTTTACTGTTCAATCACTAATGTTGTTCCATTTGTCTGATTTTGAAAAAATGAACGGTTGAGAATCCTGGGCTCAACAACCACTCTCTCTCTCTAAAACTTTTTCTCCCAACAAAACCCTAACAGCCTCCCCCTCCGCGGCGGCGGCGGCTCCTCCATGGGGCTGCCGCCCGCCACCCCTCCCCATTTCGCCTCCTTCTGACCACAGCCAGCCACCTCCGCCGCTTGGACCTGCTCCCCGCCGGATTTCAGACGGGATTCACGCCCCCGACCGGGTCTTCATCGTCTCCGGCGCGTCGCCGGCAATCTTGGGCGATAGAAGTCGAGATGCTCCTCTTCGCCAGCTTTCCCCTCCTCCCCTGGACGGAGGGGCCACCTTCGGACTGTCCAACTACCCCGCTGCCACTCAAAGCTGGACCAACCACAGATCCGCCCAATCCGCCGCCGTGACAGCATTCGCCACCCTCCCGACGCCAGCCTCGCCCAGATCCGTCCGCCGAAAGGGCCCTCTGCCGCGCCTCCACTGCCCCGCCGCGCTCCACTGTTGCAGCCACCATCTCCTTCGACGTGGGTGGGTAAATCGGTAAGTGACCCCCTCCCCCCTCCCCCCAGATGTGTTAGTCTTCGATGTGGCTGTTCTCCCCCTCCCCCGGTTGTGAGGCTTCTCCTTCCCCCTCCCCCTCTGAGATGCTGTTTTACGGCATCTCCGAGCCTCCCGGAGAAGTCCTCTCACCGCCCACCAACACCACTAGAAGCCTACCAATCTGGCCCTGGGTTGCTTTTCGATTCCCCACTCGGTCGCCCTGCCACCGTCCCCGGCCGGCCACAGTGTCTCTGATTCGGTAGACAGGTTACTAGGGTTTGCTCTTGCGGGCTGGGTTTCATTGTTTTGGGCTTTGCTTCCGGGCTTATTTTGTTTTTTGGGGCTGTTTTGTTGGTTTATTTCCTGTTTCGTCTTGGCATAGGAGGCTCTTGGGGTTGTTTTGTGGTGGCCTTTGAGCCCGATACCACTTGGTCTACCAGCAGCTTTGTTTGAGGTTTAGGCTTGCACATCTTTGGTCTTGTTTTTCTTTTCCGGGGTATGCCCCGTTTTCTTTGTAATCAGTATTTTATGAATGAAATCTTTCGTTGCCGGTGGAAAAAAAAAAAAAAAAAATGAACGGTTGAGAGTTGATAAGAGAGCGAATCATGTTTGAGTACCAAACCACCTCCATTTACCATTGTCACAATCAACTACTTTGTCGTGGGGCCCACGAATGTCACTATCAACTCTTAAATTCTTGCACATGTCACGTCTGAATTCAAAGAATTAATTGGTTTATTTTTCTTTTCTTTTTTTTTGCAAATGTTATTTTTCTTTCTTTCTTTCAAATTTATTTTCAAAATAGAAATATAAAAAATTTATTCCATTACATCATATATTTTGTATCTAAAATCATATTATTTGTCACTTATATCTATATTAAAATAATTGCGTAAATGTTAATAGTGCCAACGGTACGGGCAATAACTAGTCTATATACTAAGCAAGGACAGCCTTTTACTGTTCAATCACTAATGTTGTTCCATTTGTAACCGTCTGATCTTGAAAAAATGAACGGTTGAGAGTTGATAAGAGAGCAAATCATGTTTGAGTACCAAACGACCTCCATTTACCATTGTCACAATCAACTACTTTGTCGTGGGGCCCACGAATGTCACTATCAACTCTTAAATTCTTGCACATGTCAGGTCTGAGTTCAAAGAATTAATTGGTTTATTTTTCTTTTTCTTTTTTTTGCAAATGTTATTTTTCTTTCTTTCTTTCAAATTTATTTTCAAAATAGTAATATAAAAAATTTATTCAATTACATCATATATTTTGTATCTAAAATCATATTATTTGTCACTTATATCTATATTAAAATAATTGCGTAAATGTTAATAGTGCCAACGGCACGGGCAATAAGCTAGTAGAGAATTGAAATACATGCCCACTGATTTGTCTGTCATACATTTTTTTCCTCCATGCCTCAAATTAGAAGATACTATTGCCCGTTAATTACAGAAGTTTCAAAACTACTAACTAAAAATTTAAACACTCATCTTTCATGAATAGTACTAATTATGAGCACGTGCGTTGTACGTAAAATTCTATTTATTACAATAATTATGCTTAAATAATTTTATTTCTAAATAAATTTTAACAAATAAGACTAATGAAGAATATATAATCACATTGAAGAAAACATAAAAGACAAAAATACCGTAATATTTAAAGTCGATAAGTAATATACTAAACTCAGCAAATAAGTGAGAAATGAAATATATGTAAGACAATCTGACATACTAAAAAAAATGTAAGACCTATATGTCCCTCAACGATGCAAATTGATTTGGAAAAATGTCGGTCCACTTAGGCCTTCTAAGCCTCCAATGTATGCTACGGTGTCGAAAATGATCACCCAATTCTCGAAAATGAGACTACAAATATTGAAAGAAAGTGAACGAGAGAGAAAGAGTTGGCAAGATATGGTGAAAATTTTGGGTACTGAAGATTTTCTTTTACAATGGTGAAGGTACACATTCAAAGAGGCACAAACTGAATAGTCACACCTATTCAGACATGGCACGAACTGAATAGTCACAACAGTTGATATTTAAACTCAGTTAAAACTGAATATTAAATTATATTTCTAATCAGAAAAGTCACAACTCTTCGAAAATAGTTTTATTGTAAGTTTCTTATTTTACAAGGACAAAAAAAAACTGTTAAAACACTAAAACACTTTCACACTTTCTTTTTTTTTTTTTTTTTTTTTGAAATCTCACACTTTTAAAGAGTAGTATAGATATATAGATGTACCTTGGGAAACCTTGTATCCATAGTTCCTGAGAATTCTGAACCGAAGAGCCGTTGCATGAAGACTGTCCTCAGATGCACAGTTTATGAATGATACATTGTCAAGGGCATTTCTGATCTCCTTCTCAAAGTGACACCCTAAGCCAAGACGATGAATTACGTCAATTGTTTCTAGCAGAGCTAACGGCTCCAGCATACCAACATTATTGAACAACTCAAGTTTCACGTGTTCGTTGAGTTTAGACATTCGCTCATAGTAAGTTGAAGAATCCTGCACCAACAAAATCAGAACTTCAAATCACATGAACAGACCAGTAATTCTAAGTAATCATAATCCCATATACAACTATTCTCAACAGTCATAATTCTTGAAAATACGTATGATCAGCTAAAGTAATAGCACTGGTGGGACTATAGTCTATCTCTTTCAGTTTCTTTTCAATTTTAACATGGCTATATAAATTTATATGAACATATACCTTGTTAGAATTCTTATCAGCCAGTAATTCCAAGTAATCATAATCCCATATACATGGCGGATAAGCACCTCCTGGTTCAATTCCGGTTACTGTACCGTTATTCGAGATTTGGTGATCAGCAGAAACACGGCTGGCGCTTACATGAAGCTGTCGTGTCTGGATCTTCAAAATGCAGGGAACTGATGTGGTAGATTGAGGGCAGTAAAAACTTTGTTTGGCTGCTGAGGCATGAGACGAAGTTTTTGTTGAACTGGCGGAGAGCTTGATCAGATTTACAATACGACTAGAAGTTGCCATGACCAAGGAGGCTAGAGAGAGAAAGAGAGAATTATTAAAGACAAAATTAATGAGATGAGAAAATTGCTCTGATAATTCACTTATTTATAGAATATTGTACTACCTCTGTTTCGCCTGTTTCAGCCTACTTCACTTTTTGTCACTATTCACTGGGTTACTTTCATTCGATGATTTGATTAGCAAAACGATACAAAAATTTGGTAATCTTTGCATGGTGTTATAGAGGAAAGTTTATTCTAAAATACCATGAAAAAATTGTTAAAAAATTATATCGTTTTGGTACCCAAATCACTAAGTCAAAGTGACTCAGTTACGGGTTAAAAAGTCAAACGCAGACGAAACAGACGAAACGGAGGTAGTACCTCTTTCGAGCAAAATGTGTAGGCGGCCAAAGCTTCTGCAATTATTGTTTACTCCAAAAATAGCAGTGCTCTTATCCGTCCCAGCTCTTTGTTCCTATCTGATTTTTTTGACTCGTATCTGGGTCACTTTGAACGGGTGATTTGGATAGCAAAATGATACGACTTTTTGATAATTTTTTCACCATATTATAGAGCACCTTTTACTCTACAACACCATGAAAAAATTATCAAAAAATTACATATGTTTGCTATTCAAATCACCGGGTCAAAGTGACTCAGTGAATAGTGACAAGATTCAAATTGGGAAGAAAGAGCTGGGACAGAGTGGTACAGCACACGGTAGTCAGACAAGTAGAAGGAGAGGGCTAATCATGCGGTTGTACATTTCTTTTATTTTACGCCTTGTTTGGGTAAGGTATAAGAGTGGGAGTAAGAATATCTATCTATATGCTGTCACTTATTTTCTGTTTGGGTGCGGTATAAGTACCGGGTATATGTTATACTATCTCTGTTTCTTCTCTTTCAGTTTAATTCACTTTTTGTCATTCTTCACTGAGTCACTTTGATCCGGTAATTTTTTTAACAAAACGATATAAGAATTTGGTAATCTTTGCATGGTCTCATAGAGTAAACTTTACTCTACAACACTATTAAAAGATTCTAAAAAATATATTGTTTTGTGATCTAATTTACTGAGTCAAAGTGGCACAATAACGGATAAAAATAAAAGTAGGACGATGTAGAAAGAACGGAGTAATACTCCTTTATCTCCATACTCTTAAATTTGTCTAAAACTTTTTTGGGCAAAAATACTAAATTCGCCATATATAAATAGTTATGCAATGTATCCAATGTAACTATGTAATGTGATTAGTTTATCTTGTGCTCCTTAATTTATTGATGAGCTTGGATTTTATGTTCTCATATGTAGAACAATAATTTTTTCTTGGTTCTAAAACAACGAGTCCCCTCAAACTAATTACTACATCTATTTCTTTAGGATTAGCCTATTTCACTTTTTATCACTATTCACTTGATCACTTTGACTCGATGCTTTCATTAGCAAAACGATAGAAAAAGTAAGTAATCTTTGCATGGTCTTGTACAGTAAACTGTACTATATAGAACCATGAAAAAAAGTTCGATATTTTATATCTCTAAATTACTCAGTCAAAGTGACTCCGTTCTGGGCTAGAAAAAATTAAACCATGACATTCTAGAAGAAACGGAAGAAGTACCTTATAGGTGTAGATACCCAAAACTGCGATACTATTAATAAGCATGGCAGTCCCTGATAAGGGACACGTGTGTAGCCGTTGTGCTGCGAATAGCACCAAAACGCATTATTTGCATGCGCTTTATGCGAAGGACTATAAGGCAGGGTCCTTCGCATATGTGCCTTACGCTTACAGAACTTGGGACGCGAGTGGCTTGGAGGCTAGAGTAAGGACTGTCACATGCGAGTAGTCAATTTTGCATGCGACATTCGTATGTTATCTAGAGACCCGCAAACGAACTGTCACGTTCCCTCCTACATATACGGGTCGCGAGCCGATCAATTAGGCGGGCGTTAGGGCCACAAGGGGTTTCACTACCGTTGTGTGTGCTCTACCATGTCCGGTTGATGGCCTGTATATAAAGGGATCTGTCCCATTTATAACAGAATAATAACGAACACATGAGCTACAACACAAAGCTCAAGCCATCACTAACTCCTCTCTGGATAACATTGATCTTACCCCGAACCTACTGTCATCCATGGTCCCCAAATATGTTAACTATCTGTCGTTTGTTTTGTTCTTATGCTTACAGGAACACAGGCTAACAACCCCAGATCATCCCCCGTCTACATTGGTGAAGCCGACCTGAACAAATCGGATGATCCACCCAGTTACCTGTTATCGAAGATTCCACGATGGTTCCTCCTCTCCCCCTTCCCCTTCCCCCTAGAGTTCACGACGATAGGAATCGATCGTAACCGCCACCAGAGTCCCTCGAGAACCATGCCAATAAAAACTAGGTCTCTCAATCAAAAAGAACCAACCAGACGGTTCTTACCAACCTGATCGAGAGGCTCAACGCCACCATCCAGAACCAAGCGGTCCTGATCCAGAATTAGACAACCTAGATGGCGCAGATGCAAACCCTGACACAAAATCAACAGACGCAGATGCTGCACATGGCGATGGATGCACCAGGAGCCCGTGCCCCTGCCCGGTTCTGTGACCTCCTTAGGGCATCTCCAATAGTAATAGGTATTTTTTTTCATTTTTAAAATTTGGCATGACTTGCATTTGTTGTTTTGCTCCAGCTGTAAAATACAATTTATAGATTTTGTAGTTATGAGAAGTTAAAATATACATATTAGGGATGCATGAGAGGAGATAGATAAACACACAATTTTGCATGCCTACTTTCTTGCTAGCTATTAATGGAGAGGGGGATGCATGTTGTGCAAAATGCATGAGACTATGCATTGTCTATTGGAGGTAAATTTTTCATCATATTCTTTATATTTTGCATAACACTAGATTTTGCATAGACTACTGGAGATGCCCCAATGGTGGTCTGTTTTCATCCGTGCAGGCATACGCATTGCAAGTTACCGCCGGTGCAACGACCCCCTTATCCGGCTCGGACGAGACGAGGAGGACGATGCTAAAAGTAACAGCGGAAAACCAAAAGCACAACATCCCAACATATATATTACATACTATTAAACATTACAACACGTCATCAATTCTGTCATACGTTTCTATTATACATCTGCTAACATTATTCATACTATTTTACAACTTGTGACGGAACCTTCCTTAGTGAGTCTCGTACCCGGTCATGCCATAGTATTCTTCTTCTAAACCTGCAGGAGAAGGAAACAAAGATCGCAGTTTTCTAAAATCAGCATAAAGTGATGAGTAAGTAACACTCGAGCTCGTTAAAAAAGAAGGAGATAGCATTATTTTATTTCATGATAAAACATAAGGAGGAATAAGTCAGAACAGTATAACTCGATGATCAAATTAATAGTGCAAGTAATTCTTATCTTTGAAACTTCTTTCTTATTCTGTAGTTGTTTGTATATCCCGATCCTCTCTTCTTTCTATTCAGAAACATCCCTGTCTCATAGAAAAGCCAGCTTTAACTTTGCTGATACGAGGAAAGATCTACTATACTAAACGTCCTAAACTTTAATATTATATAGAAACCCAGAAATGTTTCATATTTACTAAACACGAATTTTATTAACATATCTATTTCTAAGTGAATGAGAAATTAATTAATGGGTAATACCATGAAATTAGCCATTTATCAAATTTATAAATTAATAACGAAAACTATTTATAATATTTTTAGTAGACAAATACAATTTAGGAGAAATTATTATTTTTATTAATACAATAAACATTCGTTATCAATTGAGAAAGCCGTTAATTCAAAATTCTAAAATATTTCTTATTTATCAACTAATTTAAAACAAACTGAAAATTAATAATTATGCTTATAAATTTTTTATTTTTAAGAAAATAAATTCCATTTAACTAGCCCCTATTTTATCTATATTATTTAACTTACTTTTTATTTTGCTATTATTATTACTATTATTATTAATATTATTATTTCTATTACTATAATTGCTATTATTATTAGTACTACCATCACTGTTAGTATTATTATTATTATTGTTATTATTATTATTATTATTGCTATTATTGTTATTACTATTTATTATAATTACTACTACTATTATTATTACTATTATTATACTTATTATTATTATTATTTTATTAGAATAATATACAGAAAGTGTAGAAATTAATTTAAACTTTAAAATCCTATTTTTATTTTATTTTTATATGTTCAGATTGCTAAAAAACAAAGAAACCCCCATTGTTTACTGAAATAACATAAATGCTCCCTTTTCTAACTAAAATAGTTTCTGAAAAATACAACTACCTCCCCCTTAAACATGAATTTCTCATTCGATCAATCCAAACGGGATTTCAAGCATCAAGATACAATTTCGACAATCTAGATCAACTCAGGGTGAAGAGTAGAGCAAATCCGTACCAAAAATCACGCAAAGCGGTCGAGAATCGTGTCTGGTCAAGTGGCCGAACGGTGGCGCCGGAGGTGGCTTCGAGCGGAGCTTCTCTGGTGGTTCTTGGCGCGGCTGAAGCCTCCTCAAGCTTGGTCGGACCCCTAAGACTCTATTGGAAGGGAGAGAGAGTCGTGGGTGGCTCTGTTTTGAGTTGCCCGAACACTCGCCGGCGACTATGGAGGTTCGGCGGCGACGGTGGTTGTGCTCTTTTTTTGGGTGGCTCTGCTGCTTCTATTTCTTGCCTTCCTCTATTTAGATCGTGACAGAGAGGGCGCGAGAGAGAGATAGAGACAGAGAGAGAGAGAGAGAGAGAGAGAGAGAGAGAGAGAGAGAGAGAGAGATAGAGAGAGAGAGGGAGGGAAAGAGAAAATCGAAGTGGAGGCTTGGGTTGTTGTTCCTGTTGGGAACAGGGGAGGTGCCGTGGCTGGCTCTGTTTCCGCTAGCTGTTGCTGCTGCTGTCGTGGTTTACAGCGAACAAAGAGAGAGGGAGGGAGAGAGAAACAGAGGGCAAGGGAAGGATGTGTTGGTGGTGGTATTGGTCTCGGTGGTGCTGTTGGTGGTGTTGGTGGTGGCCGGAGATGAAGAAGAAGATGATGGTGAGGATGACGGCGATGAATTGCATTGATGAATTGAAGGCGATGATGATGTTGGTGCTTATATGGAGACAATCTCAAGCGGTGATGTTGACCACTTGGTGGCGGTGATAAAAATCGCCGAAGGAGAAGAGAAAATGAAGAAGATGGCTTGGAAGAAGTGCTTTGGTGTGGTTGGGCACACCGAAAAGTAGAGTGATTAGGTGTAGCAAACACACACAAACTTGCGGTGGTCGTATACGCGTTACAATAGAAATAAATGAACATTCGCATATTGATTTACGATACTAGCTTAATGTTTTTCTAAAATCCTACGCGAATTTCTTATGTATAAAATTCTATAATTTAACAAACTTTATTTTTTCACAACTAAATTCTTGTTTGGCCTTTTAAATTACTATTTTTCCTTGTAAATTATACGGGGTATTACATTCTTCCCCCATAAAGATAGTTTCGTTCTCGAAGCTAAAATCAGACAAATGATTCTGATATTAAACTCAGTCAACGAGCAACTCAT
The DNA here is from genome assembly GCA_023055425.1 of Linanthus parryae. Taxonomy (NCBI): domain Eukaryota; kingdom Viridiplantae; phylum Streptophyta; class Magnoliopsida; order Ericales; family Polemoniaceae; genus Linanthus; species Linanthus parryae. The sequence continues at coordinate 62,342,206 of JALGPY010000001.1, read as the reverse complement.
TTTCACTGTTATGATCACATAATAGCCAGCCATTTCATGTGGTAGTAGCAAATTACTATTATCTAGTGCATGCAGCGGAATACGTACAGTATCACAAAATGTTGTAATCACGTCTATTCACTTATGTATTTATATTCTTATTTTGAATACCAAAGGTCAATTATGTCGTAAGGGTGCTAAAGCGCAACGGTACTAAATGAACGGTTACGTCAATGATACTAAATGGAAGGTTACGTCCTCCCCCCCCCCTTAGGGAGTGACGTCCCCGGAACCCAACATACCTCGTGTAACAAGTCGGGATACTTTTTCCTCATCGCTTCTTCAGCTCCCCAAGTTGATTCTTCAGTTTAATGGTTAGACCAAAGGACTTTGACTAATTTGACACTCTTGTTACGCGTGTCTCTTGTATTGGTATCCAGTATCTTGACAGGTTGCTCTTCGTAGGTTAACAACGGGTCAAAATCCACTGGTTCAGGATCCAACACATGGGATGGGTCTGGCACATATTTCTTCAGCTGTGATATGTAGAAAACATTGTTTACTCGTCCCAAATTCGATGGCAAATCCAGTCGGTACGCAACTTCCCCAATCCTTTCTATAACCTCGTATGGACCGATAAACTCAGGGATTAACTTCCCTTTTTTATTGAACCTGGTCACTCCCTTAGTAGGTGAAACCCGTAGAAACGCTTTTTCTCCCACTTGGAATTCCAACGGTCTTCTCTTCTGACCCGCATATGACTTTTGCCTGTCTTTAGCTGCTTTCATTCGTTGTTGGATGAGTCGTACCTGGTTCGTCATGTCTTCAATCATTTGTGGCCCAATGACCACCGTCTCGCTAATGTCACTCCAACATAGTGGCGATCGGCACTTCCTTCCATATAGGGCTTCGTACGGTGCCATACCAATGCTAGTGTGATAGCTGTTGTTATAGGAGAACTCTATTAATGGAAATTTATCGACCCATGAACCTTGGAAGTCCATAACACAGGCTCTTAACATATCTTCCAGCGTTTGAATTGTTCTTTCCGTTTGCCCATCTGTGGCTGGGTGGAAGGCTGTACTTAAATTCATCTGAGTTCCCAATGCTTCTTGAAGTGCTCTCCAGAAGTGAGAGAGGAAGTTAGGGTATCTTTCCGAGATTATGGAACTTGGAACCCCATGATACCTTACGATGTTTCTGACGTAGGCGTCTTCTCTTTGCTCCATGTTCCATGTGTCTTTCATCGAGATGAATCTTGCTGTCTTGATTAATTTGTCCACGACTACCCATATCTGATTTAGTCATTTCTTTGATGTCGGCAATGCTTTGATGAAATCCATTGATATGAGTCCCATTTCCAAACTGGAACATCCAGTGGTTGGAGTAAGCCTCCCGTTCTTTTGTGCTCGAGCTTCACCTTCTGGCATGTTAAGCATCTAGCCACGAATTCCGCTACTTCTTTCTTCATGTTGGGACACCAGAACGTCTTCTTCACGTATTTGTAAAGCTTATCGCCTCGGGGATGGACTGAGTATGGTGTGTTGTGCGCTTCTTGCATCAACTTCTGTTTGATTTCCACGCACTTTTGTGGTACACACCATATTCCCTTGTAGCGAATGCTTCCATCTTCGTAAATCTTGAACTCCTTGGCTTTTCCTGCTGCATTCTTCTTCTTGATCCTTTCGACTTTCACGTCTCAATCTTGGTTGCTCCTCATTCCTTCAAATAATTCTGTTACAGTTGTCATGCTTCCAAGCAGGTTCTGTACCGTTCCTTGTTCCACCACTTCGATGTTGAGGTTCCTGAACTCGTGACATAACCAGTCCGACAAGACTACCATAGCGTTCACTGTGTGGCTTGTCTTACGACTTAGCGCGTCAGCGACGACGCTAGTCTTCCCTTCGTGGTACTGAATGTGTAAATCATAATCTTTAATAATTCCCAGCCATCTTCGTTGCTCGTTATTCAACTCCTTCAGGGTAAAGATATATTTCAGGCTTTGATGATCCGTGTAGAGCTTGCAAACGGCTCCGTAAAGGTGATGTCTCTATATTTTAAGCGCAAAGACTACTGCTGCCAGTTCCAGGTCGTGTGTGGCGTAGTTGCCCTCGTGGGGTTTCAGTTGCCTCGACGCATAGGCAATCACCTTTCAATCTTGCATAAGCACGCATCCTAATCCCTTCTTCGACGCATCACTGTATACCTCGAATTCGCCAGAAGCGTTCGATAAAGCTAATATTGGTGCTGTAGTTAGCTTTTCCTTTAGAGTTTGGAATGCTTCTTCACAGCTATCGTCCCATTCATACTTAACCGCCTTCTTCGTCAGTATACTCAGTGTCCTAGCGATCATGGAGAAATCCTTTACGAAACGTCAGTAGTAACCTGCTAAGCCAAGGAAACTTCGGATTTTCGACACATTCTTAGATGTAGGCCAATCCTTGACTGCTGAGATCTTTACTGGTTCCACTGCTATTCCTTCTTTGGAAATGATGTGTCCCAGAAATGGAACACGATCCAGGCAGAATTCGCATTTCGACAGTTTGGCCTATAGTCGTTCTTGTCTCAAAGTCTGCAATACTTCTGGGAGATGTACTTCATGATCCTGCTCGTTCTTTGAGTACACTAGGATGTCATCAATAAATACGACTACAAATTGGTCCAGAAATGGCTTCATCACCCGGTTCATCAAATTCATGAACATTGCGGGTGCGTTGGTAAAACCAAACGTCATTACTGTGAACTGGTAGTGACCATACCTTGTACTAAAGGCATTCTTTGCAATATATTTCTCGGCCTCACGAAGTTGATGATATCTGGACCTCAGGTCGATCTTCGAGAAGACACTAGCCCCTTGTAATTGATCGAACAAGTCATCACTCCGGGATAGCGGATATTTGTTCTTGATAGTGGCACTGTTGTGTTCCCGGTAGTCAATGCATAACCATAGACTCCAGTCTTTCTTCTTCACGAACAACACCGGTGCTCGCCGGGGTGACACACTAGCTCGTATGTACCCTTTATCCAGCAGTTCCTGTATCTGGTTCTTCAATTCCTTTGATTCAGCAGGTTCCATCCGATATGGCGCTTTGGAAATAGGTGCAATTCCAGGTGCCAAGTCTATAGTAAACAAAACTTTTCTTCTGGGAATACATCAGGAAATTCCATCACGGCTGGTATTTCTTCTAGAGTAGTCTCCTTCTTAGTTACGTCTTGGACATAACACAAGAAGGCAGAGTTTCCCTTTTTCACTTGACTGACACTACTTTAATGCGAGGTTCTGTGGGGATACCTCGGTAAGTGATCTTTTCTCCCTTAGGTCCTTTCAGACGAACCTTTTAACCATAACAGTCAATAACTGCCCGGTACTTCCCGAGCCAGTCCATTCCTAGGATCACATCTATGTCTCCTAGGTCAAACTTTATCAGGTTGGCGGGTAAGGTACTGGTTAGGATCTTCAATTGTATTCCTTCGAATACGGTGCCATAGACAGTTACGTGGCCATTCGGTGTCGCTACAGGAACGGATGTGCTAGATGACTTATGCAAACCCAATTTCTCAACAAATGAAGACGATAAAAAGGAATAAGATGCACCCGAATCAAACAGTACGAAAGTTGGTTTCTCAAGGACAAGGAAAGCACCCGTTACAACTCTATGAGCAGCTTCTGCTTCAGACCTTGTCAGCACACTGATCCTTCCGATATTTCCATTCTGACCTCCTACTGCACCTGCTCCGTTGTTGGAATTCGGCCTATATCCAGCATTGTTGTTCCCATTCCTAGGTTGAGCTCCGTTCTGTCCCGGGTTGTAATTATGCTGCCTTGCATAGCCATTGCCTCCGTTGTCTTGGTTGTTGCCGTTGCCATTCTACTGATTCCCAAAATGCTGGCTGCGTCCAAAGTTGTTCCCGTTTTATTGACGGTTTCTCCAGTAGTTGTTCTGTTGTGGCCTTCCGAAATTACCTCCTGGGTTCATTTGTTGGTTTCCGGCTGGTTGTGAGCAAAACTCATAAGCTCGATGTCCCCTTTTTCCATAGTTGTTGCAAGTGACCGCACTTCCTTCACAATCCGTCCCTGGGTGGTTGAGTAGGCACCATTTGCAAAAATAATGGTGAGTTTTCGGAACCCCAGTGTTCTGTTGTTTGTCACGATGCTGTCCTTGGTTGCCTCCACCATTGTTGAGTTTCAACCTCTGATTGCCCTTAGCGAAGTTGTTGTTGCTTCCTCCTGCCTCTTCTAGATTGCGCTTCTTGCGTTTCTCTTCTTGGGAGACACGGACTCACCAGATGTCAGCAGCTCTATCGTAGGATTTGTGGAAAGTAGAATAGGTCCGGCTCAGTATAGATTCTTGTAGCCTTTCGTGCAGTCCACCGATGAATCGGGAAACCTTGGAATCTTCTTCGGGTACCATGTTTCCCACAAATCGTGTCAATTCCGTGAATTTTCTGAAATACTAGGTCACCGAGTCATTTCCTTGCTGTAGGTGTTGGAATTCTGTTTCCTTGCTCCTCTTTACATGATGGGGGGTCGAATCGAAATCGGAGAGCGGCTTGAAGGGATTCCAAGTTGAAGTTGGGATTGGATAGCAGAGTTTCTCGTGCATTTCTCCACCAAAGATTAGCTTCGCTTTTCAGGTAGAAGACTACACAGTTGACCTTCCGATCGTCAGGGCATTCGACTGTTTCAAGGATCTTATCCATCTCCATAATCTAATACTCAAATTAGACAGGATCCTCTTATTCATGTGAATTCCATCGGCTTCATTTCTGCCACCTTTTTGGCCCAGTTAGGTCTTGCTTGGCATCCTTTATTCATGATTTGAGTCATTTGTGTGAAGAATTGCTCCATGCTGACATTTTCAACCATTTGTATCGGTCAAACTTTCCTAAGCGATATGGTAGTGGTCTATCAGTCTCACCCTACGGTATTCACAATTATGTTCGCAGATATTTCAACAACTATTTCACAATCATCAAGTACAATTATCATGTAAAATAACAGATAAAAACGCACCACATAGCAATTATCACAATAAAGCACATATAACGTGTGCCTACAAATGAAATGACACATCTAGTACAAATCAAATTTTGTTCTTATCCTTTTTCCTATCTTGGAAATAAAGATCATTCACAATCAATAAACTATATTTTAAATCAAACTGGTTCACATAAGACTATAACATCACAGCATTTCTTAAGACAGGTTGCGGGTGGGCGGGAGATACCAAGACCTATACTTAAGCTACTCATACCCCGAACGGCTTTTCTGGTTTTAATTATCTTGCCCTATGTTCATTTTACCCTACAGGTTTTAATTCCCTTTTAATGGACTGTTGGCTCTGATACCACCTGCAACGACCCCCTTATTCGGCTCGGACGAGACGGGGAGGACGATGCTAAAAGTAACGGCGGAAAATCAAAAGCACATCATCCCAACATATATACTACATACTATTAAACATTACAACACGTCCTCAAGTCTGTCATACGTTTCTATTATACATCTGATAACATTACTCATACTATTTTACAACTTGTGACGGAACCTTCCTTAATGAGTCTCGTAACTGGTCATGCCATAGTCTTGTTCTTCCAAACCTGCGGTGGAAGGAAACAAAGAGCGCAGTTTTCTAAAATCAACATAAAGTACTGAGTAAGTAAACACCCGAGCTCGATAAAAAGGAGGAGACAACATCATTTTATTTCATGTTAAAACATAAGGAGGAATAAGTCAGAAAAGTATAGCTCGATGATCAAATTAGGAGTGCAAGTAAAATTCTTATGTTTGAAACTTCCTTCTTACTCTGTAGTTGGGAGTATATCCCGATTCTTTCTTCTTTCTATTCAGAAACATCCTTGTCTCATAGAAAAACAAGTTTAAACTTTGTTGATACGGGGAAAGATCTACTATGCTATCACTAGCAGCCATGACCTTAACTGCCGGCATCCCCCCTAAGACTTCTTGAGGCAAGAGAGGTGAGTACATGGAGACACCCGACATGTTGCGACCGGGTTAAAATAATAGGGGTCGAGTGATCGAAGTCAACACGACAGTAATAAGTTTCTCCCGTACAACTCTTTCCACTTTACGTTATTACGTGTTATTATTTTCGTGTGACGATTTCAAGAAAATATTTCAAATCGTAAACAAATCTCAAGTAAAACATGTATATATCACAAAACACATTTTGAGACGAATATTAAAATCGTATTATGACACGAAAGGAACTAGGCACACTAGGCTAGACATATTTACTTACCTTGATCCCCAGCAATAAGCACGTGAAGTCTCCTAGGATGTCACGTGGCTCTCGTCTACAAACTTGTCACCTACACGTTACATTTCTTTATTCTATCACAAGTTTATCGACACAAATATGCAATTGTAAATTATTATAAGCCTAACAAGTTTCATTTGAAATCTCTTAATTCTCCCTATATATATATATATATATATATATATATATATATATATATGCTAAACTTTAATATCATATAGAAACCCATAAATGTTTAATATTTACTAAAAACTAATTTTAATAACATATCTATTTCCAAGTGAATAAGAAATTATTAAATGAATAATACTATTAAATTAATCATTTAGTTACCAAATTTATAAAATTAACTATGAAAACTATTGATAATTTTCTTAGTAGACAAATACAATTTAGGAGAAATCATTCTTTTTATTAATACAAATAAACGTTCGTTATTAATTGAGATAGCCGTTAATTCAAAATTCCAAAATATTTATTATTTACCAACTAATTTAAAACAAACCAAAAATTAATAATTATGCTTCTAACTTGTTTAGTTTCAAGAAAATAAATTCTATTTACTAGACCCTATGTTATCTATATTATTTAATTTTTTAACTTAGTTTTTATTTTTCTATTAGTATTACTATAATTATTTCTATTATTATTTCTATTATTATAACTACTATTATTATTATTACTACCATCAGTATTATTATTATTATTTTTATTATTATTATTATTATTATTATTATTATTATTATTATTATTATTATTATTATTATTATGGTTATTATTATTATTATTGCTATTGCCATTATTGTTATTACCATTTATTATAATTACTACTACTATTATTATTATTACTATTATTACAATTATTATTATTATTATTATTATTATTATTATTATTATTATTATTATTATTATTATTATTATTATTATTTTTATTTAATTAGAATAATAGATAGAAAGTGTAGAAATTAATTTAAACTTTAAAATCCAATTTGTATTTTATTTTTTTATGTTCAGATTGCTAAATAACAAAGAAACTCACATAGTTTACTGAAATAACAGAAATGCCCCATTTTCTGACTAAAATAGTTTCTGAAAAATACAACTACCTCCCCCTTAAACATGAATTTCTCATTTGATCAATTTAAATGGGATTTCTAGCATCAAGATACGATTTTGAGAATCAAGATTAACTCAAGGTGAAGAGTAGAGCGTAGCGGTACCAAAAATCAGGCGAAAAGGTCGAGAATCGCGTCGGGTCAAGTGGTCGAACGGTGGCGCCGGAGGTATATTCGACCGGAGCTTCTCCAGTGGATTCTGGGTCTCTATTGGAAGGGATAGAGAGTCGTGGGAGGCTCTGTTTTGAGTTGCCCGAACTCTCGCCGGCGACTATGGAAGTTCGGCGGTGACGGTGGTTGTGCTCTGTTTTTGGGTGGCTCTACTGCTTGTATTTCTTGCCTTCCTCTATTCAGATCGCGACAGAGAGGGCGTGAGAGAGAGAGAGAGACACACACACAAGGAGGGAAAGAGAAAATTTAAGTGGAGGCTTGGGTTGTTGTTCCCGTGGGGAACAGGGGCGGTGGCCGTGGCTGGCTCTGTTTCCACTAGCTGTTGCTGCTGCTGTCGTGGTTTACAGCGAACAGAGAGAGAGGAAGGGAGGGAGAAACAGAGGGCTAGGGAAGGATGTGTTGGTGGTGGTGCTGGTCTTGGTGGTGGTGTTGTTGGTGACCTGGAGATGTAGAAGAAGATGATGGTGAGGATGATGGTGATGAATTGCGTTCATGAACTGAAGGTGATGATGATGTTGGTGCTTATATGGAGACAATCTCAAGCGGTGATATTGACCAGTTGGTGGCGGTGATAAAATCGCCGAAGGAGAAGAGAAAAATGTAGAAGATGACTTGGAAGAAATGCTATGGTGTGGTTGGGCACACCGAAAAGTAGAGTGATTAGGTGTAGCAAGCACACTCAAACTTGCGGTGGTCGTATACGCGTAACAACATAAATAAATAAAACATTCGCGTATTTATTTACGATACTGGCTTAATATTTGTCTAAAATACTACGGGAATTTCTTATCTATAAAATACTATAATTTAAAAAAATTTATTTTTCACAACTAAATTCTTGTTTAACCTTTTACATTACTATTTTGCCCTTGTAAATTATACAAAGTATTACTTTCGGAGTCCCACGGAATCCTTTCACCGCTGGAGCTTTGTCGCACTCTTTCCTGAGTGTCAGTTTGCCACCACCTCTTCTGATGACGCCCGGGGTCCAGCCAATCCTAATTCTACCCACATGAGGCCAACACTTTCGAGCTCCTGCCTATGTGACGCCAAACGCATATGAACGTACATAGACAGCTTACAACCAGAATGTACCTTTCTCGCAGGTGCCACCCATGGGTCCCTCTCATGTTGCGACGTCCTTTGCCTCGCTGGACTAGAGATTAGAATACTTCATTGATAATGCTTACAGATTGCAGCTTCCACTCACCTGAATACATTGGAGATGTTCAATGTGAAGCATCTCACTTCTTTCTCTGTAGATTCTATAGACAACGCTGTGAACTGGAGGACGAGTTCTTTCCAACCCGACTGGACTGATTCGGGACCTGATGATCCAAATGAATATGAACTTTCAAATGCGACTAATTTGGCACTTCTCTACAAGCACAAGGGGGGGGGGGAGAAGAAATTGCAGCGTTTGCTGTCGCCCACTGTTTGAGCCATAACTTTGGATACTGACATGAGAATTACGCGACCGACTCCGATTCGGAAAGCTATCAAAAAGATGCACATGGGGGAGATGGGTCAAGGTCCTTACTTGACCCGTAAATCCTATGTACGACTATTCAAACGAGCGTTTTATGTTAATTTTAATATTTTGGGTAATATATCATTAGTTGATTAGGAAATTAGTTTACACCTGTTTTGGGTCAAACTTTCACTTGCATGTTTATTTCAAAATGCTAATTTTTTGGGCCATTTTCATGATTCCATCATTACTTAGTAGAATTAAATTTTGTGGCTTTAAATGTCCGACTTGTGTACATGATTTGACTGTTTGAATTATTGAACTTTATTTAACCCTAGCATTTTTTCCTTCCCATTACGGTGCTTTTGTTGCTTGATCACATACCTTGGTTAAATTTGGCGTCAGGTACTTGCTGGAATCGATTTGTTGGCATCCACCATGTTGCCGAAGGAACAAGTTAGCGGTGGTCAGATTAGGATTGCCCCAGTTTTCAACATGCTCTCCTGCGGATTGTTGATGGTGATTAGGGTTTTGGGAGGAAGCTTTGGACAAGGACTATGCTGAAAAATCACCCGTGTTTTGCTGTGATCACTTAAAGCACGAGTAATTACACAGAGAGCACGAATCCGGCGATTGGGACACTGGTAGGGTTTGGGCAGAGAGGAGAAGAAGAAGATCGTGGGGAAGAAAGAGAAAAGATAGAAAAATAAATTTCTTCTTATTATGCTTTATTGAAAATAGCAAAGATTAAATTTTTTCTAGATCCTATGAGGTTCTACCCAAATGCAATCCAAGAAAGAGCCGTACAGAAAACCATGAAAGCAGCTTATAATTTCGCTCAACGACTTGTACAATAAATTACTCAATTTGACGTACTCATCGAGATACTTCGTGCGTCGCACATTGCGTTTGAGATGAACTGGCGACTGAACACCTTTGGGCACACCATCTTCACTGTCGGATGTGCTACCTTCCCCTTCGAGCGCGCCCTTGTCCTCCTCGGCTGTTCCATGCGCACCCCTACCTGTTTCACATTGCCTGCCCGGTGTTTTTGTTGGAATTTTGACTTGAATTAACTTGGTAATTCTTTAGTTGCAAGGAAAGAAATAAACGAATAAGGAAAGGCAAAATTTGGTCAAAGATCCTACTTTTTTGGGTCGGCAATGCACTAGGTAGTGGACTTTTCTTTGTTTGGAGACAAATGAATTTGTTTCCTAGTTAGTTGATTCCACTGGCAATGTTTTTGTTATTTTAAGGCTCAGTTCCTTTAGTTAGGTTTTACAGTAACAATCAGTGGCAACACACGGACAAAGTGGAAGTGCATGACAGTGAGTTTCTGAGCTTTTCTCTAAGTGTGTGTGCGTGATTGTAATCGGGTTTCGGGTTTTGTTTATCTCAATAAATCGGATTCGGGTTGTGGAGTAGCTAGTATAGTTTGTCTCTTGTTTGTGAGCTTGTCTCTTGTTCTTTATAGTTTGTTATCGTTCTTGCTTGATACCCGGATTCATCCGCTGCGTCATAACAAACTAGTATCAGAGCCAGGTTAGGTTAGGGTTTCAAGAAGAGACGATGTCTGGTAATATGAAGATCGAGAAGTTCAGTGGGAGAAATAGTTTCAGTCTGTGGCAGATCAAGATGAAGGCGTTGTTGAAACGCGACGATCTTTGGCTGCCTCTGGCGTCCTACAAGGGCAACGTGGACACAACCACATCGGCGTATATGAAGATGGAGGAGAAGGCACACGCAAGGATCATGTTGTGTCTGACGGACGACGTGATCACCGGTGTCGCAGATCAGGAGAAGGCGGCTGCTTTGTGGGTCAAGTTGGAGGAGCTCTACATGAAGAAATTCGTGGCAAACAAGTTGATGCTCAAGCAACGGCTGTTCGGGTAGCGAATGACTGAAGGTACGAAAATTAGTGATCACTTAGATGTTCTAAACACTATTCTGCTTGAATTGCATAATAGTGAGGAGAAAATAAGTGATGAGGACGCGACCTTAATTCTGTTGGTGTCGCTACCTCCATCGTATGAGGGTTTCGTGCAATCTTTCATTGGTGGGAAAGATACGATAACCCTAGAACAGGTGAGATCTGCTCTTCACACCAGGAGTTTGAGGCACAAGGCTGCAGGTAATTCAGGTGATCGTTATGCGTCTGGTTTAATGGTTAAAGCAGGAAAAGGTAAGGGATACAAGAGGTTTGCAGGATCCAGCTTACCACAAGAAGTCTGTGCCTACTGCAAGGAGAAAGGTCACTGGAAAACGGAGTGTCCCAAGAAGAACCAAACGAATTTGGTTCTAGGTGGAGGGATCTCCTCGGAGGACGACCTACTTCTCTGAGCCCCTTGGGGGCGGTTCTGGGCTCCGGGCATGGAGCATCAGGCGCATGAGATTTCTGGCACGCGAATCGGGTTCTGGTTCTAGGCGCGAAAAGATTTATGGCACGCACTAGGGTTTCGGGCGCATCTGAGGCATACAGGCGCATCTAGCTTGACAATTTGTGGCACTCGTCGTCGGTGCATCTGGTCTGTACGACATCTGGGCACTTGTCATGGTGCACTGGTTCTGGCGTTGTTTGGAGCGCATCGGGAATACATTCAGTCCTGCTTTCCCAGTGAATGTATTCGAGTCTGGTTCAAGGTGGAGGCGTGCTCGTTTCAGATTCATGGAGACGCATCTGTTTCAGGTTCGGGAGAAGCATCAGTTCTGATTCAGGATTGCTGAGATGATTCATGTCAAGGTGGAGATTTGTTGGAATTTTGACTTGAATTAACTTGGTAATTCTTTAGTTGCAAGGAAAGAAATAAACAAATAAGGAAAGGCAAAAGTTGGTCAAAGTTTCTACTTTGTTTGGGTCGGCAATGCACTAGGTAGTGGACTTTTCTTTGCTTGGAGACAAAGGAATTTGTTTCCTAGTTAGTTGATTCCACTGGCCATGTTTTGGTTATTTAAAGGCTCAGTTCCTTTAGTTAGGTTTTACAGTAACAATCAGTGGCAACACACAGACAAAGTGGAAGTGCACGACAGTGAGTTTGTGAGCTTTTCTCTAAGTCTGTGTGCCATTGTAATCAGGGTTTTGTGTTTTGTTTCTCTCAATAAATCGGGTTCGGGTTGTGGAGTAGGTAGTATAGTTTGTCTCTTGTTTGTGTGCTTATCTCTTGTTCTTTATAGTTTGTTATGGTTCTTGCTTGATACCCGGATTCATCCGCTGCGTCATAACAATTTTTTTTATATTTTCTTTGATCAATAAGCTCATATTAATGATTTAAAATAAAAACAATATCAACTTTGCCCAGTTTCGTTTCCGTGCAATTTCAAAGACTGAGGTTATGTAGACAAGCTTGTGGACTAGCAGGGGCGTCAGTTGTAGTTACCCTAAAATTGATGGGGAAGTCCGACAAACTGAAACTTGCTCTTCAAGATGAAAATCCACGCGGAAACTAACTGGTGTACATTCATTGCTTATAAATACATCCGGTGCTCACCATTCTCAATTGACTTATTTGAGAAACCCTAAACCCCATTCCATATCACATCATCGCATATTAAGATTCGTAAACCCTTTCCACATCTCTCTCTCTCGATTCATCTGTCTTAATGAGAATTAAACGAAGGGCTGTTAAACGACGGCGACTCCTGGAAACCCACCCAAGGTATTAATCTACAATCTCATTCATGCCCTACTCTGTTCTTCAGTATAATGTGTTAAATTCTCTTACAACAATTTGAAGATAGACATGGAACTGGGGTTTGATGCTTTCGGAAGGATCAAATCCCGTATGGTAAGTTATCCAGTTTTTTAGGGCTTACAGAGTATGAGGAAGTTTAGTTTTCGGGAGCCGCCGTCGGGTCTATGTTTACTAATTAAGGAATTCAGTTATGGTAAATAATCTTAAAAAAAATAATCTTACTGTTCAGCTCACAATTTCAAAGCAGATCAAGTTTTTTTTCATCAGACACTAGCACAACATTCTGTGGTCAACGATTGTGGGGCTTCAATTTGTTAGTTTTGAGTACCAATCAAGACCAACTTTTTTTTTTTTTTTTTTTTTTGAGAAACCCAGTCAAGACAAACATGCTACTTAAGAATTCCAGTGGTGACTATATACTGGTAGGATGTATGCCATTCTAGAATTATCACTTCATATCTCTAACTCTTTCTCTGTGCTGCGCAGTGATGAAGCTGAAACCATAAGTTCTTTGTCAATGCTTGCCGGTTCATTCTACATACCCAAGAATGTGGAGTCGAAGCCACTAGGGGAAGACGCTCACTTCATATATCACGAGAAACAAATCATGGGAGTTGCTGATGGTGTTGGCGGATGGGCAAGGAAGGGTGTAGATGCCGGTGTCTATGCCAGGGAACTAATGCTTAATGCTGTTGTTGCAATTCACGAGGACCCAGAAGAAACTGTCGATCTTCGTGCTGTTCTTGATGAAGCTTTTTTGAATACCAAGGTTAAAGGATCATCAACAGCTTGCTTACTGTCACTTGAACGCAACGTAAGTTATATCTATTCATACTATGTTTATGTTGAGTCAACTATTTCAGGTCTTCAAACAATTGCATATGACTGGTTTCTGACTCTCTGTTAATTTTGCAGATCTTGCACGCTTTGAATGTGGGAGACAGTGGATTTATACTGATAAGAAACAAGAAAGTAGTTTTCCGATCACAAGTGCAACAACATAGATTCAACACGCCGTTTCAGCTTGGAAGCCAAAACGACACACCTAGATCAGCTCAAGAGATTAAGATTCATCTTGTACCTGGTGATGTAATTGTTGCTGGAAGCGATGGCCTCTTTGATAACGTATACGCAGCTGATATCAGAAAGCTCGTGACTGCCAGATTGAGCAATAGATATGTTCCCCCAGAGGCATTGGCTTTCAACATTGCACGACTAGCTCTGGAAAAATCTCACGACAGTAGTGCTTCGACACCCTTTTCTGATGAAGCAGCCGAGATCGGGGCTGTATACGAAGGTGGAAAAGTCGACGATATAACTGTCCTTGTTGCCTACATCATTCCTGTAGACTAGAGAGGAGGCAGTTGTTCTGGATTCATAAAAGCTCAGAGTCAAATCTGTTTGCATTGTTGCTTTATATTGTATAGAATCAATTGATCAGATAATGTTTCTACTTGTACAGCAAAAGTCGCAAATATCCAGTTGTACAGTTTCATTTATAAATAGAACTTTTGGCAGTTAACTACCATGCAATTTAGGCTCCTGAATAGTGTCATACATGCAGTATCCAAACTACCATATAAGTCCACGCACTCTCATCGCGCCACAAAATGCAAATATATGATGTCCAGTTAGGGCATCTCCAACCCCATGGGAGGAGGGGGAGGGGGGAAGGGGAAACTCGTATAAAAATACGGTTCATGTCCAACCCCATGGGGGGAGGGGGAGGGGGTGCTATGGGGATAAATTTTGCCTTGGTGAGGGATGGTTAGGGGGGATTTCCCCATGGACATCCCCTCCCCCTCCCCCCTCCCCCTCCCCATACATGGAATGATTAATCAATTGAATATTTTATAATTTTAATTACACATACTAATATTTTGTGATTATATTATGTATTTTATTATTATGATTAATAAATTTTATTTTTTCTTTTTTTTAAATTAATAATGTATTCACGATTGTTGGAAAGTATATTTACGAAAAGTCATCATTATCTTATTTTTTTGAAATTTAATCCTTTCAACTAACGAAATAACTATTTTATGTAATCGTTTTTAGGTTGGTTTATTTTAATTTGTGTGTTTTATCGCTCTACTCGTTGCATTTTTGTATTACTGTTTAATTTTATTTCTTGTAATAACGACTTTTCCGTACTTGTAATCGTTATTTTTTTTGAATAAAATTTTTGATTGTTAATATTATTTTAATTATTATTAGTATTATTATCATTGTTAATATTATTAACATCTTTTTTGTGTGTATGTCTGTGTGTGTGTATATATATATACATTGGTAAACAATTTTTCATTTACTTTTTCTGGTACTAATAATTCATTTTTAAATCATTAAATATATATTACAAATTAAGTTTTTGGATGGGGGGAAAGAAATGGGTTGGAGACGATTAGTAGTTTGGCGGAAGGGGAGGGGGAGGGGGAAAATGGTGGGCCCGTGGGGGGAGGGGGAGGGGGAGGGGGAGGTGAGTGGAGGGGGAAAAACCAATGGGTTGGAGATGCTCTTATGGAGCACAATATAAGTGGCAATATAAGCAGAGAATTTCAAAGTTGCATGAATTTCAAAGTTGCACGTTATCAGGTTTTCGAGTTTTGTTAAGAATCTTGGGATTCCACCTCGAAATCAATCCGTAATGAGGGGGTAGCTCAAGTGTTTTATTAGGCATAGACGGAAAAAAAGTTCCCAATGTGGGACATAAAATTATTCTTAACACGCCCCCTCGCGCTTTGCATGTGAAAGAGGTTGACTGACCGGATGCAAATTTAGACGGATCAAGAAGATCTGGTACCTTGTTAAGAATCTCAATGTTCCACCTTGTGCACAAGAGATTCCGGCGGGGAGACCTCCGTGTACACCGTAAGTAGAGGATCGAGGATCGCACAGGAAGAGTGGGGTTGTGTGTAGGGAGAGAGTAAGTCAGTAGCAATGTCTGAGAGAGAGACAGAGGTTTGGCAGAGCTTCCGCGTATGGCCAGTGTGTTCTCCTTTGTATGGAAAGGTTAACGTCCTATATATAGCAGAGAACGTGACCGTTGTGGTGTGGTTAATGCGCCCATTGATGGCGGCTTAATTAGCTTAACCATAACGGCACGTTCGTCCGAGTATATAGGGACCGTTACAGCACGTTGTGTGCGAATACCGGAACCGTTACGAGGTTGACCGGGTTTGACCGGATTGACCGGGTTTATGGAGCTCGTGCCATAAATCTCTCAAAACAGTTACTAAAGGTCGCGCGCGGGCTTGGTTCGCACGCGACAGGGCTTACTCTAGCCTCCAAACCACAAAGTCCCTACAAGTCCCGTGCAGTGGTATGCGAGGGCTCTGTCTCGCAGCCCCCACATGGATCAGCTCGGCTGGTGATCCAGTGTGTGTGGAGCACAATATGGTGTGCTGGATGGTTGCCACGTGGCCAAGATCTGTCAGCTCAGAAAGCACTATCTACATTAGCCCCCTTTCTGCGCCTGAAGACTCATAGCTGTATAGGCTTCCATGCGCGGAAACCAACATCCGCGTTGCCGCCACGCACCAATTCAAATACGGGTAAGTTCAGCCCCCGTGCGTGCCATTATGACCTAAAACCCCTAGAGTCGTGCCGTCTGGCTTCTAGGGTTTTAGGCGTGACGTCAGCTTGTCCTGTGATTGCGCGATTCGACGGTGACGGTTGCGATTCGACTACTGAAAGAACGCAACCCTTCATTGTTTTTGGATAAATACTTTGTATCCACTGTTGCAAAGCATCACTTCTTTCTCTTAAAGTGAATGGTACCCGGAGATCTTCGAGAGCAGATTCAGATAATCAATCATCAATTCAAAACTGCAAATCGTCTTCTTCAACTGTGCATATCCAGGCAAGCTTTGCGAAAACAAGGTTGGCCTTGTTCAATTTTGATTTAAGTTTCCAGTGTATGCCTTGAACTGCGTTGAATCTGTAACCCAGAACACGTAATCTGTTGAAATTTGCAAAGAAACCTTGATCTTTGAACCCACGTTTGCTTTAATCCTTCAATAATAAGGGATCCGGATGTGAGATCTTGAAATCGCTGATAATGCAACCCTTAATTTCAGAAATTGATACCAGAAATTGTTCGTCTTTCTTTTTCATAATAGATCTTGGATTTCGAACTTTCAAACTGAAGTGCAGCGCCTTTCTCCCCCCTTTTTCTTGCTCTTCCGCAGGAATGGCGAAGACAAAAGGAACCAAACCCGCCAAGGAAGACGAAGAGATCCCCGATCTTCCGCAGGCCTTGTGGCGAAAAGCCCCCTATTTAGGTGGTCAAGACTTCTATCATGCGAGGCTTAAGGCTAAGAGGATGCCTGATCCTGTCCCAGTTGAGAGATTGCTGACACTGACTCGCCCGGTTAACTCGGCCTTGCTCGAGTTAATTGGCTCCGAGGATGTGGTTCGATTGGGGATCGAAAACGGGTACTTCCCCTACACTGCGATTTCTACCCAGGCTTTGTCCAGAAATTGGACTATATGGATGAGTGGATTGAACACGTGTTGGACAATCATGCCGCGACTCTCGATGAAGCCGGTATATACTTCGCTGTTCGTGCTATGAAGGGTGCTGCCGTGAAGCTGGACCAGTCGATGCTTCTAGACCTTCTTTCCCGCTACTCGCCTGCGACTCACACATTCCACTTTGCTGAGTTCGAGGCCGCCCCCACACTCGAGGACGTGCAGATGCTGTACGATCTTTCTCCCATGGGCGAGGTAGACCCTTTGAGTCCCTTGAGGACGCCTGCGGAGATTGCCTTGTACACGCAGATGGAGGAATGCCTGGCAGAGGTAAAGAAAATCTCCACCCGGTGGACTACTACGAGAGCCCTTCCAAACTGGCAGTTGGTTGATACGTCTGCGAAGAATACCTGGAACAAATGGTTGCATCATTTCTTTCGAGACTATGCGAATAGCAGCATCACTAAGAAACTTCTGAGTGAGAATCCAGATGCCGAGAATTATGTAGAGGGTAAAGGCTATCACCTGACCCTCTGTGCTTTCCTCTGTGCTTGTTTGTCGAGGTACTTGATCGACGGTCACCCACATGATGGGGTCTTTTACCATGTTTTGCCACTTGCTGTGAGGCTCGCCCTTGGCCAGAGAGTCGCACTCGGACCCTTGGTCTTGGGCACGCTGTATTACAGGCTTGATCAGCTGGTTTTGGCCATGAAAGAGTCGCGTGGCCGCCTCGATGTGCTGACCTTCGTCAATATCTCCTTTTTGACAATGTGGGTCTTCGAGCGGTGGCCATCCTATGCCCCAATTGCTCTCAAACCTGACAAGTGGTGTCCCCCAGGCGAGACGGAGGAGCGCAACAGCGGTAGAGCTGCGAGGTGGTTCGGAGCGAGCAACACCAAGTGTGTTTGGAGCTTGATATGCGACAAACGAAAAGAGTTCACTGCCAGGCCCTATGCCACACGTGTTGAGAATGTGCGATGGTTTCCAAGGCTGTACCCCTCTAAGGGCGTTGTCTTCTCAGAAGAGCTCCTCTTCGAAGAGGGATCGCATTTCCATGAACGCTATCGCGAGTTCTTTTGCTGGTGTCTACGAGGCTCTCTTCCTGCCCTCGCAGAACATACTCGTGAGCTTGCACCAAGATATGAAAGGATTACTGTGGACGTTGACCCCACTCGAGTTTCACCCCAGTTTGGTTTTGACGCGGTGGCACCATCAATCTGGCCCCAGTCCATTATCAGAGGTTTCTATAAGCGCTTGCTGACAAAGGAGTGCAAGACAGTTTTCATGAACAATCTTCCCTTTGAACAGCCTGCAGGGACCCGCGAGGGTGGGTGTTCTCAGAACTGGCTCGCATACTGGGTTTCCCAGCAAACAAGGATTGAGACGCAGTCGGCCGCGCAGCCAAGTAGAGCCCCCTTGATCAAGAGGAATTCTTTTCCGTTTCGCCCCAATTGCAGTCTGAGCGAGTCTGAATGTGGTTGCTATTCACTGTTGGATCGTGAGAACCATTTGTGTCCTGACCTCATTCTGAAAGAGAAGGTCGCCGCAGTTAAGAAGGGCGACACGCATGTCGTCAGATACAGCAAGGCATTTGCTGAGGTAAGCAATTTCTTCGCATGCGTTAAGCTTCTTGATTTCCTTATGCTGACACCTTTATTTTGTACTTTTTGCTGTAGTGTCATGTGCGGCGATTCGCATCGCTCCAAGTCATTGGTTAACGCCATTTTTGCCACCAGAAGACAAAAGCAGTCGTTTCGGCTAGCATGGAGGATGGACCCTGAGGTCGAGACCAAGATTCGCGCAGTCATGAATGCTTTTGCTGACTCGCTGATAGACAATGCTCCGAACTCGTCCCCTCCCGGAGATGATCCGTCCCCTCCAGCGACTGCGGCGCCGAGAGTGAAAAGACCTAGGCAAAAGGGAATTACAATTTCTTCCCCTAGAAGTGCTCCAACTTCTCCTCCGGTGAGGTCCCTTTCTGTCAAGGACAAAGGCAAAGGTCGCATGCCCAGCAAAGTGCGGAAAGAGCTCGCGGTCGAGACTTTCGTTCCATTCAACCAAGAGGAAGAAGGAGAGAGGCAGGAGCCCAGAGAAAGTGATGATGAAGAAGAAGAAGGAACAGTTGTGATACATGAGGAAGAATCAGGAGGTACCCCCATCGCATTTCCTTCCCCATTATCGTAACTTTATTTTGCACTTCTTTTCTTAAACCAAACATATATTCGCAGATGATGATGATGATGATGAGACCATTGGCGGCCTTGTGGCCAAGAGACAAAAGAGAGATGCCCATTATGGCATTCCAGACGATCCCATAAGCGAGGACATTCTTGCTGAGTCCAGGAAGACAGCCGCGGCGGCTGCAGAAAGAAGAAGACAGCGGGAAGAGGAGGAGCTCGAGCGTGTGAAACAGCAGAGCCTCGAAGAGCGGCATGTTGACGACTTAGTGCGTCCAGTTGACGAGGAAGACGAGCTTCCCGAAGAAGTGGCTCCTCATGCGGAGGAGGAAGATGAGGTTCCAGAAGAGGATGCAGCAGCCGTGGAGCAAGCCCAAGCGGACTTCGAAGAGATCGCAGGCGGCGATAAAGGTGAGATCTTCAATCTCGCAGTAACTTATAGAGATGTTATTGTGGGTGCGTTAAAGCACGGTGTGTCAAAGGCTGACATTCGCCGTTGGCTGGTAGACAAATGCGGAGAACCTTCAGGTAATCATTTGAGCGATACACATGTACTAGGCCTTAGCAACTTGAAACAGGATCATGACTAGTTTCTTCGCATCCCAGGTCACGCCCCTCTTAAAGACTTGCTTAGTGAGGACACACTAATAGGACATGGTTCCTCGTCTTTAGTGTATGAAGAGGCTTCAATCCCACCTTCGCGTGGAGGTGCTTGCTCTTAGCTTAAGTAAAGATAGCAAAATATTATTTAATGCGAGTTAACTCATACCATCGCATTTTGTATCGCAGGCAATGTTAAGGAACATGCGCCGGAGCAAAGAAATCAGTCTTCTGCATCCTATGTTCCGATTCCGAGCCCCCATACAGAGACGCCCGTCGCGGCTGCTGATCATGCAGGTGAGCTTTTCGAGGACATCATCGAACTTTCCGACGATGCTGAAGCTGGTGCTGTGCTAATGGATGAAGATGCCCATGCTGGCGCTGAGGAAGTAAGGACAAATACTGCCGATGCTTCCACATCTGAGAAAGTTCCTCGCCAAGCGACCTCGGCTGTCACTTCGCCTCCGGCGATGACTGAATCGGCGGCACCTACTCCTGCGTGGGGCTTTTGGGGCTCGCAGGTTAGGAATGCAGTCGCAGCTGGTGCGGCCTACACCCTTCCTTCTAACTATGAGGAGTTAGAGCTCGCAGCTGACAAGAGAGCCATGGAGCAAGGGCAGTCTTCAACGATCCCAGTAATGCGCATCCTTGTCTTCGTGAGATTCTCGAAGGAACTGGTAAGTAGTGATTCACTGTTTGCATCTCGCATAGTGCATTAGCGAGTTTGATAGCATAACTTAGCTTTAACATTGCTTCAGGTTTGAAGCAAACTGATGTGGACTGGCTAGTTCGGATGCGCCTCTCCTACCCCCGATCGTTTGCAAGATCTCTGGAGATAGGGCCCTTCGACAGGAGGCTGTTTCTCACCGAAGCCATTTGGATTCTGGAGCAGCTGTCTGCGGCCACGCCTGAGACCATCTGTCCAGAGCGCCGAATTGCTTCATGGCATGTGCGAAAATCTTCTTACCAAAGTTCAGGGCAGACTGGGTTTCAGATTTCTTATGAAAAGAGTCACTCTGATTCGCGCAACCGTAACCTTGCAGCTCGGTCACCAGAACCTCGCAGCTGAAAAGCAGAAGGTGGAGCAGCAGAAGCAAAAGGCTGAAGAAGCTATGAAGCTCTATCATGAGATGAATGCCAAGTGCGAGCAGTTGAAGCAAGAAGTGGAGCAGGTAGAGAAGCTGAGCCATCAGTTCGCACCCCATGACTCCTTGGCCAAGAATTTGCTTTTGACTTTGTGAATTTTGAAAATAGCAAGGATATGGCCGGAACATTAATGTAATGTTTGAAACATTAATGCAATGTTGCTAGGGTTTCTCCCCCCCTTTTTTTTTAACAACAAGAATCTACTTGCCCGTTTTGCCCTTTCCGGGATTTGATAGGATATCTCTGTGCATATCCAATTATGACATCAGCAATTGATACTCTGCTTGATTTTCGCGCTAATTTCTCGGAAGATAAGCACGCTTTCATTGGGAAGTCCATCCGAATCATGACTATCCGTCATTTATTAGGATACGCAACTGAATCGTCGTAGCCTTTAGTAGGGTAATTGATCGTTACCGCTTTTCAAGGCGTAAGTGATTGACCTTACCCTCTTTTCAAATTCTGCTGACTCATCTTTTGGCAACTGAAGAGTCTCCACAGGGTCTATATAAACCCTGTGTTTGCCATTTGGGTTCTTCATCCCAAAAATGTGCTTTGCCGTGAGTCCTTACGACTGCTGGCTTCAACGCTTGTTTTTCGTTGATTCATGGCAACTTCAGGTTGTGAATCCCGAGTTTGCGCTTTGTGCTGTAGAAATAGTTTCCACGATCCACTTTATGAGGCTTATTGTGCTTTATAACCATTATAAGAAAGATGGAGATGATATCTCATGTGTGTTCGAAGAATCTTCTTCGTGTATTATGTTTGCAGGTCATGTTTCCGGCCGCCTCCCGGTGAGGTGCAGCGCCGAAGTGACCGTGCTACCGTCTCGTAATGAACGGCGGAATTCTTCTCCGGCATCCCCTGGAGGAGGATTTCTTGCCTCTTCGTTCTTGTACTCAGGGGGCTTGTCAATGTCCTTGTCCATCATGACAAGGAGTCCATCACCAGAGGAATGACTGCTTCCCCTGTTCCGTACGGCGGAGTGCGCCGGAACAGGAGGTTCCTCCGGTGCCTATCTTGATCAGACAGAGGCTTTTGTCACCTCTTGAGGTCCTGGACGTACCATTACCCAGGTTTTGCCGCTAGGGACGTAGCAAATGACGAGTTGATCTCTTTGCAGCAGCATCCCTTTTGCTATAGATCTTTGGCCGCAGATCTGTGTGTTGCATAGCCGGTGTTAGGACCGTTAGGTTCATCCTTTTTCAGCCGGGATTCCCGCGATGTGTAACTTCATGTTTGTGAGTTACTTTCCAAATGTATTGTAAGCCATGTTGGCTGCGTAGTTAGATTTGAGCTTTTTCGCTTGTAAGCTGCTATCTAGACAGATAAATTGTAAGTCTTTTCGACTCATAATGATAAATAACTTTTGTATTATCTGCTGCCTTGTTACAACAAAATACAATTTCGCATGCGTTTCGGCATATTCTGCCTTGCATAATGCTATGTAATGGTTTTGCATTTGCCATCTGCCTTATGAACTCGCAGATGTTTCACTAGATCGTTCGAGATCATATTTTCGCAGCTGTGCCATCTTGGCAGAGGGGCTTGTGATTGGCCTTTGTGGATCACTTAAGATCATTTTCGCAATATTGCTATCGCAGCAGATAGTCTTTTAGTAGATCAATTAAGATCCTTAAGTGGTGCGAGTTGCTATCGTGGCAGATAGGCTTTACTAGAAGATCAATTGAGATCATCTTTCGCATGAGTTGCTATCGTAACAGATAGGATTTAGAAGATCAATTAAGACCGTTTTTCGCATGGGTTGCTATCGTAACAGAGGCTTTACTAGATCAATTGAGATCGTTTTTCGCATGGGTTGCTATCGTAACAGATAGGCTTTAGAGGATCGATTAAGATCATTTTGCGAATGAGTTGCTATCGTAACAGATAGGCTTGGATGATCAATTCAGATCGCGTTTGCATTGGCTGCTATCGTAACAGATAGGCTTGAATGATCGATTCAGATCGCATTTGCATGGGCTGCTATCGTAACAGATAGGCTTAGAGGATCACTTAAGACCGCATTTGCATAGGCTGCTATCGTAACAGATAGGCTTAGATGATCAATTAAGATCGCATTTGCATAGGCTGCTATCGTAACAGATAGGCTTATATGATCACTTAAGATCGCATTTGCATAGGCTGCTATCGTAACAGATAGGCTTAGATGATCACTTAAGATCGCATTTGCATAGGCTGCTATCGTAACAGATAGGCTTAGATGATCAATTAAGATCGCATTCGCATAGGCTGCTATCGTAACCGATAGGCTTAAATGATCAATTAAGATCGCATTTGCATAGGCTGCTATCGTAACAGATAGGCTTAAATGATCAATTAAGATCGCATTTGCATAGGCTGCTTTCGTAACAGATAGGCTTAGATGATCAATTAAGATCGCATTCGCATAGGCTGCTATTGCAGCGGATAACTTATGGCTAACAGTTGTAGCAAAGTAAAATCGACATCCAACAATATGAAGTTTCTCATTTGGGAGAATTTTCTTATTATAATGCTCTCATATGGGAGAGATGACATTACAATCCTCTCATATGGGAGAGGAGATTGTGTAAATCGTAACCATACAAGAGATTAAGCGACGTTATAATAAAATGTATGAAATGATAGAAGTCAGGGATAGTACTTCTTAATCCAGCGCATGTTGACTGAATTCGGGGTTGAGGTTGTGCCGTGCAACCTTCGTATGCTGCAATAGCCACTGTCGAAGACTTCTGTGACTTCGAAGGGTCCTTCCCAATTGGCTGCGAATTTTGGGTGAGTCGCTTCTCGCATGCAGTGGTCAGATGCGCGCAGGACCAAGTCTCCAACTGCGAAATCTCTTCGCTGAACTGTCTTATTGTAAGCGCGAGCAATCCTTTCTTGATATCGCTTGTTGGTCCTTTTGGCTTGTTCTCGCTTTTCCTCCAGCAAGACTAAGTCATGATCACGTTGATTCTCGTAGAGTGCATGGAAGGCCAGCCTTGCCGAATTGACCCTCACTTCCGCGGGTACCACAGCCTCGGCCCCATAGCATAGTAGGAATGGTGAGGCCCCTGTGGGTGTCCTTGGAGAAGTTCGGTAAGCCCACAGAGCTATGCTTAGAGAGTCGGCCCACTTCTTGTGGTCATCTGCGACCATCTTGCTCAAAATTCTCAACAGCGTTTTGTTGGTCGCTTCAGCTTGTCCATTTCCCTTTGGGTAATAAGGGGTAGAACATATCTGCCTGATATTGTACTCCGCTAATTTCGCAGCTACCTGGCGATTAACAAAGGGAGTACTGTTATCTGAAAGAATGGTGTTTGGGATTCCGAACCTGCATATGATGCTTTCCTGGATGAAGTTGACCACAGCCAGCGCATTTGCCGTCTTCAGTGGTATTGCTTCCACCCACTTGGTGAATAGCTCAGTTGCGGTGAGAATGAAATGATTCCCGTGCAACGTTGGTCGGATGGGACCGATGAAGTCCAGAGCCCATGTGTGAAAGGGCCATGGCGTTCCTAATGCATGTAGATCCACGGCGGGGGCATGCACTAGGTTTCCTTTGAATTGGCACTCCTGGCAGCGTCGTACTTTGGTGCGGCAATCGACCTCCATCGTGGGCCAGAAATATCCAATTGGGAGGAGCTGTCTGCATAATTTCGCACCTCCTTGGTGTTCCACCTAATGAGAAAGGTCCATGAATTCTTGTGCTTCTCTGCCGTCTAGACATCGCAGCAAGTTGCCCTCGTGACCTCTTCGCCAAAGCAGGTTTTCCTGTACTACGTATCGAGATGCTTTCCTTTTCAATTTCTCGGCTTCTTTTCTTGATTCGGGCACAGTGCCCTGGGTGAGGAAATCAAATAGTGGCTTCCTCCAGTCCGTGACGTCATCGATTAGGGCGATGAGTAGAGAGTCTTTGATTAGTGCGCAACTTTCGCACTTCCCTTGTATCAGGGCTGCGGCTGTTGACATGTCTGGCCAATGAATGCCATATCTCTGAGCATTCCTGTAGATTGACACCTCGCTTTCTCCGCAAGAATGTTGGTGAATCTTTTCTAACAGCAGCTTTCCCTCCCGCTCGGAGACGCATCGCATGAGTATTCCGCCAGGACCCTTGTAGTAGAGGGTGTTATCATGTATGCAGTACCCTTTTGTGAGTGCCCAGCTTTCACTGCTTGTGCCTTCCTCAATAGCTTGCAGGATTGCTTTTCTCCAGTCTGTGTCATCCATGTGTTCGTCATCGCACGCATCTTCTGTCAACGCCGACGATGTTCGTACTTCAATGGAAATCCTCGCGGGACATTTGTCTGTGCTGACCTTAGATCCCAAGGTTGCTAAAGCGTCTGCGTGCCTGTTGTCTGCTCGAGGCTTGTGCTCGTACCTTACATCGCAAAACTGCTGTACCAGCCTTTGCACTAAGGTGCGGTAGGACAGAAGATTAATCTCCTTCAATCCGTATTCGCCCGAGGCTTGCTTGACGATCAACTTGGAGTCTCCCATGACCGTCAGATTGCTTACTTCCAAAGCTTTTGCTGCGCGCAGTCCCGCTATGAGGGCTTCATATTCTGCTTCATTGTTTGTGACTGCGAAGTTGAGCTTTGCGGACATCTGTATGACCTCCCCATCCGGTTAGGTCAAGACTATCCCAATGCCTCCACCTTTCCTTGTGGACGAGCCGTCGAAGTGGAGCGTCCAATAGGGCACGTCGATCGCATAGATCTCAGGGCCTTCGAGTTCTTCCTCGATCACGGGCTCGTGGCTGTTATCGGGGAACTGTGCCAACAGGTCCGCTACCGCCTGCGACTTGATCACTCGCGGTCGCACGCATGTGATATCATATTGAGAAATGGTCATGTACCATTTCGCCAATCTCCCGCCAGGAGTAGTGTGAGTTAGCAAGTATCTTATGGGGTCGCTCTTGGTGACCACTACTACTTTGTGTGATGCAAAATAGTGTTTCAACTTCTCTATCACAAATAATAATGCAAGGCAATGACGTTCGATGTCTGTGTACCTTGATTGAGCAGGCTGCACGATGCGAGAGATGTAGTAGATAGGTCTCTCTTGGCCTTCATATTCCTGAGCCAAGAGCGCTCCTATAGATCTCCTTGTTGATGTCAGATATAGCAGAAGCGGTGATCCCAGTTGGGGTGCGATCATTATTTTCGAGGATGTCAGCAAATCCTTCAGCTTTTCGAATGCAGCTTCGTGCTCCGGAGCCCAGTTGTACACGGCGTCCTTCTTAAGAAGAGTGCTGAAACAGCATGTAATTTCGGCAATCGCTGGGATGAATCTCCGCAGATAGGGTAGCTTTCCTAAGAATGTCTTCAATGCACTCTGATTATGGGGCGGCGTCATGCCAGTGATAGCTGACACTTTCGCAGGGTCGGGCTCGATCCCTTGGCGATGAACCACGCATCCCAAGAATTTCCCTGATGTCACCCCGAACGCGCATTTCATGGGATTCATCTTCAGCTGAAAGCGCCTGCATCTATTGAACACCTTTCGTAGATCCGCGAGGTGGTCTGCTTCGTGCTTGGATTTAACCACCAGGTCATCCACATAGAATTCCACCTCTTTATGCATCATATCGTGGAACAGAGCCATCATGGCCCGCTGATAGGTCGCACCCGCGTTCTTAAGACCGAACGGCATCACCGTATAGTTGAACACCCCCACCGGAGTGATGAATGCAGTTTTCCGCACGTCTTCGGGGTCCATCTTGATCTGGTTGTACCCGCTGAAACCATCCATAAAGCTGAACATACGGTGGCCCGCTGTTGAATCGATAAGCAAATCGATGTTGGGCAGTGGGAAATCGTCCTTTGGGCAGAAGCGATTGAGATCTCGGAAGTCCACGCAGATGCGGAGCTTTCCGTTCTTTTTCACTACTGGCACGATGTTGGCCAGCCATGTGGGATGATGATTCGGCTCTATGAACTTGGCATCTAGGAGTTTGACAATCTCCTGCTTGATTTTCACGCTAAGCTCCGGCCTGAAGCTCCTTGTGCTCTGCTTTACCGGTTTAGACCCTGGGATGATGTCTAAAAGGTGCATGGTGATGCTCGTATCGAGACCTGGCATCTCATCATACTCCCATGCGAACAAATCCTTATATTCAGTTAGGAGTTGTAGCAGTCCTTGTTCCTCGTCGCTCGTGAGGTCCGCACTTAGAAAGACTGGCCTCTTCTTTTCCTCGTTCGGGCTGAGGAACACTTCCTTTAGTTCTTGCTTTTGTGGTCTTGGCCTGTCTTCCATGCATTCAGGCGCTTCTTTGAGCTTTTGAGCTGGAGTGCCCTGCATTGGCTCTTCTGTTAGCGCAATTTGCTCGATTTGATTGATTTGCCCAGGGATATCCCCATGCCCGTGTGAGGACATCCCGGCGCACCTTCATATGCGATAGCATTTCTTCCCATTGGCGTAGAAGCTCTCTATCTCCTTGCCCTCGGGATCATGCTTTGCGATTCTCTTCAGAGTATACACATTCTTCCGATGGTATGCGATACGCGGCGCCTCTTCGCGTGTAGGCGGCTTATCCTTGGCATCTTCCCGTGTCACCATTACCCCCGCAGGTGACTGGTCCTTTATGTCCTCCCAGAGAGGCAAAGGAGTAGGGTTGAATGGTCCTGGTGTTTGTTCGTCCGCCATTTCAGTAAACCACACCGCCTCGCTAAGATGTGCTTCATCCAGGTTGAATGGATTCGTTGAAGCCGGTATCTCGACTACTCTGTCGTTCCAAATAGCTTTCATAACTTGGTGAGCTGTTGAAGGAATCGCATCGAAGCGATGAATCCAGGCTCGACCAATAATCATATGGTATGTAGTGTTCGCGTCTATGACATAGAACTTTGCTGAGCACTTGATTTTGCCAATCTGAACGCCCAGGCGGATCCATCCGATCGTCATTCTAGAGTCGCTTCCGAATCCCATCAGCGGAGATGGGTGCCAGACGATCTTATGTTCGGGGATCCCTGCTAGCTTTAGTGTGTGGAGCGAAACGACGTTGACAGCCGCCCCGCCATCGACGAATGCTCGTTTGAACTCGACGCCATTGATGATGGCTGTCACGTACAGAGGCCTCTGATGGCTCGCATCTGTCTTCTTGTCGCTGGCAGAAAAGGTCATAATCTTTTCTGTAGAGCGAGACGCCCTGATGACTTTCCCGTTGGATACTACAAGATCCTCCTCGTAGTCTTCCGCTATTCTCAAGATCGCTTTCGTCATATCTGTCCGGCATTTCTCTGAGAAATTCATCTCGTCAAAGAATCTGCTGAAGCCATGCGACCCTTTCATCCGGTCGGCACGTTCCTCCTCCGTGTCCATGCTGTAGTCTTCGTCTTCATGGACCTCGGCAACGATGGGTAGACCATCCTCTGCGACTTCTTCCAAGTCGACAATCGAGATCATGGCGACCTCTTTGCCTTTCGAGCCCTGCTCCGTATGCGCAGGAAGCGGGTTGTTGCGCACATCCTTCCGGTGATCGCTGACGACAAGCTCGCCGTTCTTCGTCTTTTGGTCGAATGCGAACCTGAGCTTCTTGCATTCGGCCGTGGGGTGCATGACCTTGCCGTGGTACTCGCACCACTTGGGGTCTCTCACCATCTCCTTGGAGGGTATTTTCTCAAGTGGCGGTAGGACACCATCCTTACGCCTCTGTCTGCAGAGGTCGCTTGCCTCCTCTACAGAGCATGGTAGGGGTGGTACGTCAAATTTCACAACCTTCGCTTGTTTCTGGGGTGAAACTGTATTGACCTCAGCTTCGCGTCCCCTCTTGTAACTGAATCTCCCGATCTTGTAGGTGGTGACGCTCGGAGGTCGCTCCGGAGCGTTCTTCTTTTTCTGTCTCTCGACTATAGGCTCGATGTTCTTCGTGCATTCAATTAACTTTGAAAACGTAGGTGTTTGCAAATTAATGAGCATACCTTTGTATTCATCTCGCATGCACTGCAGGCATATCTCTACGAGTCGGCTTTCGAGCATTGGATCTTTGCACTCCAAGGATTTCGCCCTGAATTTCTTGATGAAAGTGATCCCGTCCTCCTCGCGCTTCTGATACATCCGCGAGAGATGAATCATTGTCACCTTTTCTTCCATTTGGAAGAATTTGGTGTAGAACTTCTGGACCATGTCGTCCCAAGTCTTCACAGATCCGGCTTCCAACGTTCGGTACCACTTGTACGCCACGTTCCCTAAAGATTTTGGGAACTCTCGCATCAGCAGTTTGGGATCGGCTCCGTATGGTCCCATGACATCAATGAAACGCATGACATGTTCATGGGCGTTTCCGTTGACATCCTCGAACTTTTCCCATTTGGGAGCTTTGTACCCCGCGGGGTTAGGCATGAGATAGATCTCCCGTGGGATGGGTGGATTGTTGTCCAGCTTCGGGATAATAGTATCCGCGAATGACTGATGAGCCAGAATAGTGTCCATGCGCTTCTGCAGAGACGTCATACACTCTGGAATGCTTCCTTCGGCAGCTGAAGGAGGGGTTGCCGCAGGTGGGGGCGACACATACGCCGTCGAAGGATTGGGGACATATGGACTGCTCGCATTGCCCCAGATCGCCGTTGGAGGAGGCAAAGGGTAGTGCAGAGTCAGGTTAGCCGCCAAAGCCGAGGGCTGAAGAGTGTGAGCGGTGAGAGGAAACATCTGAGCCGTTGACCCCTGAATCGAAGGCGGCTGTGCGGTTGCCGGTGGAGTTTGCAAGTTGGGGTTGGGAGGTGTGGTCGACATTCCCAGTCCCGGAGCAGTAGGGGCTCCTCCTCCTTGAGAGACGGCGGTGGCCGACGAAGGATTTGGTGCAAGGGTACCCAGAACGGCCAAGATCCGCTCTAGCTGCTCGGATTGGGCCTTGAGAGCTTTCGCCTGGCCTTGAACAGTGGCGTCCAAAGACTCTAGCGTCGGTGTCTCGCCGGGAGTGGTAGGAGTACGTCGGGTCCCCTCTCCCGAGGCGGTTTCGGCGGAAGGCGATCTGTTGCTGATATCATCCTCCTGAGACATGGTTGCTTTTGTTGGTAAGTTCACGTCGGGTTCACCAAAATGTGCACAAGAGATTCCGGCGGGGAGACCTCCGTGTACACCGTAAGTAGAGGATCGAGGATCGCACAGGAAGAGTGGGGTTGTGTGTAGGGAGAGAGTAAGTCAGTAGCAATGTCTGAGAGAGAGACAGAGGTTTGGCAGAGCTTCCGCGTATGGCCAGTGTGTTCTCCTTTGTATGGAAAGGTTAACGTCCTATATATAGCAGAGAACGTGACCGTTGTGGTGTGGTTAATGCGCCCATTGATGGCGGCTTAATTAGCTTAACCATAACGGCACGTTCGTCCGAGTATATAGGGACCGTTACAGCACGTTGTGCGCGAATACCGGAACCGTTACGAGGTTGACCGGGTTTGACCGGATTGACCGGGTTTATGGAGCTCGTGCCATAAATCTCTCAAAACAGTTAATAAAGGTCGCGCGCGGGATTGGTTCGCACGCGACAGGGCTTACTCTAGCCTCCGAACCACGAAGTCCCTACAAGTCCCGTGCAGTGGTATGCGAGGGCTCTGTCTCGCAGCCCCCACATGGATCAGCTCGGCTGGTGATCCAGTGTGTGTGGAGCACAATATGGTGTGCTGGATGGTTGCCACGTGGCCAAGATCTGTCAGCTCAGAAAGCACTATCTACACACCTCAAAACCAATTCACAATGAGGGGTATAGCCCAAATATCTTATTAGCCACACACGAAACCGATAAACTCCCAATGTTGGACAAAAATTGATTCTCAACAGTGTTAAAACTGAATTTTCATACTGCATGCATTACACATTTAGGCGGCCCCAACTACAAGGTGCTTAAATGTCGAAAATTCCTATTACGATAACTACTATAACGGTCTCTTTAGATTTATGAAGGGTGCTACAACGGTTTACATATGTTGGAACTTGGATGTATATATCTTATGAATTGGTCTCGAGTAACTTATGCACTCCAAAAGATTTCTGTTAAACTCCATGGAATGGTATAAAGATCACAACAATTCTGTTCCTGTAATTTGTAAACATACCTTTAATTGGAACTTTACTGTTGTAAAATCACACACACACATATTGCTTTAACACAAGTTGTGTCTAAGTCGGAACAGATCATAAGCATTATAATGTATATATATACACGGGATGGTCTTTCAATGAAGTGGAGAAGGTGCACGGGCACTCAGCAAGTGTTCAACGACAAAGGTGTTGGTGAAATACACTAAAAATAATGATTTTAGTAGAGCAAATTTGATTAACAGGACATGACCAAGAAGATAGAGAAAGCAAATCATGAAGGCAAATAATAATGAAATTAGATACTGTACGAAAGAAAAGAAGGAACAGTTCATACCTCTGTTCACAATGGAACAGGTAATACACGAACGCAGCTGAGTCGCCATGTCTTGCGAAGAAGGCCTGACTGCTCTTGAAGAAATTATCGCCCCCACTTACTCTGTATTGGGATCCGGCGATGATCCTTCCAGGATAAAACAGCTCTGATCCTCTTCGTTAGAGCAGCGATGAAGATCACTTCGACTCGCACCTCAGTTCGCCAGAGAAAGCAGAGAATTTTTGAGATGAACCAAAGAGAAAACGTAAGCAGTCTCATAACGATTGACTATTTCAATGAGATTAATCCATCAGTTTTGGTAAAACTGATCAATCCAATTGATTGACAATCAATCCGTTTAATGATCATTAATCCCACAACAAAACGGTCAAAAACAGTTAATTTGAATTAATCACCCATTAAAAACTGGTGAGTAATAAAAATTAGTTGTAGCATAACCTCTCGCCGGGTCGCCTCGCGTACGCGAGATGCCGAGACATTTCGCCCAAATCGCCCTTCGTCCCGACCCGGTCCGGTCCGACGCGACCCGACCCGTGTCGAGTCGAGGCGAGGCGTGGCGAGGCGAGGCGGCGGCCGGGCGTGTGTGTGTGTGCGCGAGGCACACAATAACACCCATGGCTCTCCACACACCTTAGTAGTTATACACTACCCTTGTGTGTGAAACCAAATATACCCACCTACCACCACTTTGAGCAACAATGTGGGACAAATGACCCTCTTGGTTTCAAGCTTCTTCAAGCTACCAAGAACACCACCATTTCTCTATGGATTTAACATCCAATTTCCAACAATCCCCCACAAATCCATGCAGAAATGCATTCAGGATTCTCATCATGACTTGTTATTCAGAGTCGGTACCCTTCCGGGTTTGAACCCTCCTAAGTCCTCTACTTCGATGATTACCGGATTAAGATGGAATATTTCACCTTGAATCTTTATCCGTAAGGTGTAATCATACTCAATAGACGACGACAAGTCAAAGGCTATGGTGCCAATCTACGGCTTTGAGAAATTAATGGTCCTGTCTCGATCCTGTTCGTCGAATGTTTCAAGGAATAACCCTTTCCTCTAATTGCGACCGCACAATTACATTCGCTTAGCTGGGCATCTCCAGAGATGACTGCCATCATCTCGTCAAAATGACTTGACCCCATTCCGAGTTAGAATAACTCTTGCTACACTGGCAGAAACAGTACCTTTTTAGGTTTATAGGGGATAGACTACGATACAAATGTATCATCTATGTAGCAAAGGTACTACCAGTTCATCCTCACAGCTTGTTATTACCACATTGAATACAATTTTGAGGGATCTCCTCTCATGTATATTGGGTTCCCACTGTTGATGAACTACGATGGGTTGTCAGTCCCATCCCCAACCTCGACTTAAGGACCACTGCAGGTTCCAGTCCTTTAGTCAAAGGATCAGCTGTATTATTCTGAGTTCCTATGAACTCTACAGCTATAATCCTATCAGACACCAAACCCCTTATAGACTTTAGTCTAACTTGGATGTGTCTCCTTGTTTTAGCATTATACTTTTTACTGCTAATCTTTTCGATAGTCGTCCGACTATCACAATGAATAGCAATAGCAGGAAGCGGTTTGCTTACTACAGGTAAAGCGGACATAAGTCCGTGTAACCATTCAGCCTCCTTCCCCGTGGCTTCAAGCGCACACAACTCAGCCTCAAAAGTAGACCGAGTTACTATCGTCTGTTTGGTCGACTTCCAGGATATTGCTCCACCAGCCAAGATGAACACATATCCAGTCACTCCATTGGAACCAGACTTCTTAGCTATCCAACTTGCATCACTGTACCCCTCAAGTATACCAGGAAACCTCCTATAGTGTAAACTTAGGTACATTGTGCCTTTCAGATATCTAAGCACTCTATCAAGAGCATCCCAATGAGTTCTGTTTGGACAACTCGTATATCTAGCCAACTTAGACACAGAATATGAAATATCTGGTCTAGTACAGTTAGCAAGATATTGCAAACTCCCAATAATCTGAGAATACCTTAATTGAGACACAGGTACACCTGAAGAATTCTTGACTAAGGAAACTTTAGAATCATATGGTGTACTAGCGATTCTACACTGCGAATAACCATATTTCTCAAGTATAGATTTCTATATGTAATGAGAGTGAGATAAGGTTATTCCCTCAGCTGACTGAGTCAACTTCAGTCCAAGAATCACACTAGCCTCACCCATATCTTTCATCTCAAAATGCCTCTTCAAGAAAGATTTTGTCTCATTAATAATCTCAATATTGGTTCCAAACAACAAAATATCATCCACATATAGGCATAAGATCACACATTCACTACCTTTAACTTTGGAGTAGACGCACTCGTCACTATCATTTATTATAAAACCGAATGGCAATACAGTTTCATCAAACTTTTTATGACAATCCCTGGGAGCTTGTTTCAAGCCATAAAGGGACTTGATTAACTTACATAATTTCCTTTCATTTCCTGATGCAACAAACCCCTCAGGCTGATCCATATAAATCTCTTCTTCAAGATCACCATGAAGAAAAGCTGTCTTAACATCAATCTGATGGATGGTAAGACCATGGATAGAAGCCAATGCTATAAGCATTCGGATTGTTGTCATCCTTGCAACTGGAGAGTATGTATCAAAGTAATCAATGCCTTCCCTTTGCTAAAACCCTTAGCAACCAGTCTAGCCTTGTACTTATCTATTGAACGGTCAGGGTTCAAATTCCTTTTAAAGATCGATCTGCACCCGATAGTAGAACACCCAGGAGGGAGATCAACTAATTCCCATGTTCCATTAGAAACAATAGAGTCAATTTCACTCTTTATAGCGACCTTCCAATGCCTAGATTCCGAAGAATCCATAGCCTGCCGGAAAGTTAAAGGTTCGTCCTCGACATTGTAAGTGACAAAGTCACTTCCAAAATCCTTGACAACCTTAGCACGCTTACTCCTTCTAGGTTCTTCTACCTCCTCAGGTACATACCTACTACTTGATTCCGCCCCCACATTTGTTATCTTTTACACATGATCAGGAATAGAACTAGATGTGTGAGGTGGATTATCATTAGTAGTATCTTGAGGTATACCAGTCTTCATGGGGTATACATCCTCAAAAATGTAGCATCACGAAATTCAACTATCGTGTTAGCCACTATACCGTCTATGTCAGATTTGACTACTAAAAATCTCATAGCCGTAGTGGTTTCTCGATAGCCCAGAAAGATACAATCAATAGTCTTAGGACCTAGCTTCTTTCTCTTGTGTACAGGTACAAGTACCTTAGCAAGGCACCCCCACACACGAAGATAATTAAGACTAGTCTTCCTGCCTTTCCATAACTCATAGGGTGTTTTCTCTTTGTGTTTCAGAGTGACTCTATTCAAAATATGGAAAGCCATATTCAAAGCCTCTCCCCACATGTATTTAGGCAACCCAGAGTTTAAAAGCATACTATTAATCATATCGGAAAAAGGTTCTGTTCTTTCGTTCAGCAATACCATTGGACTCAGGTGTGTATGGAGGAGTAACTTCATGAACTATTCCATTGTTTGCACAAAATTCATCGAAAGCGTTACTCGTATACTCACAACCTCTATCGGATCTTAAACGCTTAAGTACCTTACCAGTTTGTGTTTCAACTTCAGTTTTATAAACAATAAACTTACTAAGCGCTTCATCTTTATGTTTAAGCAAATAAACATAACAGTATCTACTACAATCCTCCATAAAAGTAATTGAATATCTACATTGGTCCTTTGTCAACACACCACCAAACTCACAAATGTCCGTGTGCACTAAATCTAACAAGTCTGAATCCCTTACAACACTATGAAAGGGTTTCCTTGTTTGTTTAGCAGACACACATATTTGACATTTATAATTCTTTTCTATGATGTGCTTTGGTATCACCTCTAAATTCATCATAGTCTTTAGAGCACCAAAATTTAAATGACCAAGTCTAGCATGCCACAAATTAGAAGATTCAACACTATTAACAGAAGGAACAATACCATTAGCTAAATTTCCCAAAATGGGTTCAGCATTTATTACAAATACACCATTGGACAAATAGCCCTTGCCAAAGAAAGTACCAATATGAATAAGGACTACTTTATTACATTTAAAAGAAATCTCAAAACCGCTAGCTACTAAACGGCTTCGACTTATTATATTTCTACGAACAGAAGGAACATGATGCACTCTTGTCAGGGACAGGATACGACCCGAAGGAAACTTTAGGTCCACGTTTCCTATTCCAAGCACTTGTGCAGCACTCGTGTTCCCCATCGTCACTGTCATGCCACTACTCTGTTGATAAGATACAAATAAACTAATATCAGCACAAACATGCACATTAGCTCCAGTATCAATCAACCATTCGTTAGACAGATATGTGGAAAATAGCTCAGGATTGTAGGTAACATACCGGCCAATGTCGGTTTCAGAAGCAGAAGCTTCACCAACAACCATGTTCACCACAGCCTCACTCGTGGTTCCAAGCACCGTATTTGCTTGTGCTACCACATTGGTTTTATTTGATTTCTTATTTGGGCAGCCCTTACTGAAGTGTCTGACCTGTTCACAAACCCAACAAGATTTGCTTCCCTTTGGTTTATTGGCCTTGACCGTGTCATCTTTTGGTTTATCATCTTTTGGTTTATCATTTTCATCCTTCTAAATAGTGTTTTTCCTTTTCTTTCCAGCACTAACAACATTCACCTTCGCACTACCCGGTTCAGTCGGCATCACATGTCCTTGCTTGGACTTGTGTTGCTCGTGCACCGAGATGTCCAGCATGAGGTTAGTCCAGGTGATTTCTCCTTTCTGTCTTTTCAGGGAGAGACAAAAATCTTCCCAAGACCTTGGGAGCTTCTCAATCACACACATAACCAGAAACTTTTCAGGAAGATCCATACCGGACTCCTTCAAAGCATGCACAATCATCTCAAACTCGTGCACCTGCTCAGTCATGGACTTATTCTCCACCAGTTTGAAATCAAGAAATTTAGACACATAATATTTTTCCAGACCTTGTGAGTCAGTATTATGTGTCTCATTCAGCTTTTCCCATAAAAGCTTTGCAGTGAATGAATCTGATGAATAAACATCAAACATAGTATTCGACAGAGCAGCAAGAATTGCCGCTCTAGCCACTCCGTCTTTTTCAGTCCACTTCGCAAAGGCCTTAATGGAATCAGACTTTTCTTGATCCACCACTGGTTTCTCATACACCACAACCGGCCATAAACCCTTTATAGTTAACAACAATTTCAGTTTTTTCTGCCAACGAGAAAAGCTAACACCACCGTTGAATTTTTCTGTTAAACCTGTTGTAGATAGTACTTTCTAGACAGGCAGATCTTAGCCACGTGGCGACCATCCAGCACACCATAATGTGCTCCACACACACTGGATCACCAGCCGCGCTAATCCACGTGGGGACTGCGAGACAGGGCCCTCGCATACCACCGCACGGGACTTGTAGGGACTTAGTGGTTTGGAGGCTAGAGTAAGTCCTGTCGCGTGCGAGCGACAACCAAGCCCGCACGCGACCTCTAGTTACTGATTTTGAGAGATTTATGGCACGAGCTTCATAGACCCGGTCAAACCGGTCAAACCCGGTCAACCCCAAATTGGTTATGGTATACGCGGATAACGTGCTGTAACGGCCCCTATATACGCGGACGAACGTGCCGTTGTGGTTAAGCTAATTAAGCCGCCATTGATGGGCGCATTAACCACACTACAACAGACACATTCTCCGTTATATATATAGGACGTTAACCCTTCCATACAAGAAGAACACACCTAAGATACGCGGAAGCTCTGCTAAACTCCTGTCTCTCTCTCACACAGTACTATTGCCTTACTCTCTCCCTACACACAACCCAACACTTCCTGTGCCATTTCTATCCTCTGTCCTTGGTGTACATAGAGTTCTCTCCGCAGGATTCTCTCGTACACATTTTGGTGAACCCGACGTGAACTTACCATTGCAAGCAACCATGTCTCATGAAGATGATGTCAGTAACAGATCGCCTTCCACGGAGACCACCTCGGGAGAGGAGGCCTGTCGTACTCCCACAGCCGCCGGTGAAGCTCTGACGATAAAGGCCTTGGACGCCACCATCCAGAACCAGGCGAAGGCCCTCTAAGCTCAATCTGCGCAGCTGGAACGGATAATGGCTATCTTGGGGACTCTTGCCTCAAATCCCGCATCGGCCACCACCGTCTCTCAGGGAGGAGGAGCCTCCACCACTCAAGGATTGGGAGTGTCAACCACACCACCCAATCCTAATCTTCAAACTCCACCGACAACTACGCAGTTACCCCCAATTCAGGGGCCAACAGCTCAAATGTTGCCTCTTGCCACTCACACTTCTCAACCTCTAACTCTGGTGCCTAATCCGGCCTCACAATACCCCTTGACTCCTCCATCGGCAACGTGGGGCAACGTGAATTCACAATATGCTCCTAGTCCTCCTGCGGCATATGTGTCGCCTCCGCCTGCAACAACTCCTCCTCCTGCTGCTGGGGGAAATGCGCCGGAGTGTATGACGTCGCTGCAGCGGCGCATAGAAACCATCCTAGCCAATCAATCGTTCGCGGACACCATCATCCCAAAGCTCGACAATGATCCACCTATCCCACGCGAGATCTACCTCATGCCTAACCCCGCTGGGTACAAGGATGCTAAATGGGACAAGTTCGAAGATGTCAATGGAAACGCCCACGAGTATGTTATGCGTTTCATCGATGTGATGGGGCCATACGGGGCTGATCCTAAGCTGCTGATGCGCGAGTTCCCTAAATCCCTGGTAAACGTGGTCTACAAGTGGTACAGGACACTGGAGGCTGGATCCGTGAAGACCTGGTATGATATGGTCCAGAAATTTTATACTTAGTTATTTCAAATGGATGAAAAGGTGACAATGATTCATCTTTCGCGGATGTACCAGAAGCGCGAGGAGGATGGAGTGACATTCAACAAGAAGTTCAGGGCCAAGTCCTTGGAA
The DNA here is from genome assembly GCA_023055425.1 of Linanthus parryae. Lineage (NCBI taxonomy): Eukaryota > Viridiplantae > Streptophyta > Magnoliopsida > Ericales > Polemoniaceae > Linanthus > Linanthus parryae. The sequence continues at coordinate 62,303,722 of JALGPY010000001.1, read as the reverse complement.
TGCAAAGATGTAATACTCGAGAGCAGACTCGTGGAAATATGCATGCACTGAATGCAAGACGAGTACAAAGGTATGCTTATCAACCTTCAAACTCCTACATTTTCGAAACTGATCGAATTCACAAAGAACATAGAGCCTATAGTGGAGAGGCAGAAAAAGAGGCACGCCTCTGAGAGGTCCCCGAGCGGCACTACCTTTAAAATTGGGAGGTTCAGCTACAAAAGGGGACGTGAAGCCGAAGTGAATATGGTCTCGCCCTAAAAGCAGCCGACGGTCGCGAACTTCGATGCACCACCTCTACCATGTTAAGCGAGTGACTTGTGCAGACAATGGCGTAAAGATGGGATCTTGCCGCTGCTTGAAAGGACACCCTCCAAGGAGATGGTGAGGGACCCAAAGTGGTGTGAATGTCATGGCAAGGTCATGCATCCCACGACTGACTGTAAGAAGCTCCGGATCATGGTAAGCCAAAAGATGAAAAATGGCGAACTGATTGTCAGCGACCAGAGGAAGGATGTGGGAAACAATCCCCTGCCTGCTCACGCGGAGCAAGAGCCGAAGGGCAAAGAGGTTGCCATGATCTCGATTATGGACCTTGAAGAGGTTGCAGAGGATGGTCTACCCATCATTGCCGAGATCCACAACGACGAGGACTACAGCATAGACACGGAGGACGAACGTGCTGATCGGATGAAGGGGTCGCACGGGTTCAGCAGGTTCTTCGATGAAATGAACTTCTCGGAGAAGTGCCGGAAGGAAATGAAAAGGGAAATCCTGAGGATAGCGGAAGATTACGAGAAAGATATCGTGATTTCCAACGGGAAGGTGGTTAGGGCATCTCGCTCTACAGAAAAGGTCATGACCTTCTCTGCAAGCGACAAGAAGACAGATGCGAGCCACCAGAAGCCTCTGTATGTAACGGCAATCATCAATGGTGTGGAGTTCAAAAGAGCGTTTGTCAACGGAGGAGCAGCGGTCAACGTTGTCTCGCTCAACACTCTGAAGCTAGCAGGAATCCAAGAGCATAAGATTGTCAGGCATCCATCCTCGCTGATGGGATTTGGAAGCAACTCCAGAATGACGATTGGATGGATCCGTCTGGGTCTACAGACCGGTAAAATCAAATATTCAGCCAAGTTCTATGTCATAGATGCGAACACCACGTATCACATGATTATAGGCCGGGCTTGGATTCATCGCTTTGATGCTGTCCCTTCAACAGCACACCAAGTGATGAAAGCTATCTGGAATGACAGAATAGTTGAGATACCTGCTTCGATAAATCCTTTCAACATGGATGAAGCGCATCTCAGTGAGGCGGTATGATTCACTGAGATGGCAGATGAGCAAACGCCGGGGCCGTTCAACCGCACTCCTTTGCCCCGATGGGAGGACATCAAAGATCAGTCACCCGCAGGAGTGATGGTGACAAGAGAGGAGGCCAAGGAAAAGCCGTCTACGCGAGAAGAGGCACCGCGGATTGCCTACCAGCGAAAGAACGTGTATACTCTGAAAAGGATAGCAAAAAATGATCCTGAAGGCAAGGAGATAGAGAGTTTCTACGCCAACGGGAAGAAATGTTACCGCATATGAAGGTTCGCGGGGGTGTCCTCACGCGAGCATGGGGATATCCCTGAGCAAATCAATCAAATTGAGCAGGTTATGGAACCAGACAAACCTACGCCGAGTGTTTTAGAGGAAAAGCTAAAAGAAGCACCCGAATGCATGAAGGACAAACCCAGGCCACAAAAGCAGGAGCTGAAGGAGGTATTCTTAAGCCCAAGTGAAGAAAAGTAGAGGCCAGCCATTTTGAGTGCGGACCTCACAGGCGAGGAGGAGGAAAGATTGCTACAGCTTTTGACCGAGTAAAAAGATGTGTTCGCATGGGAATACGATGAGATGCCCGGTCTGGACACGAGCATCACCATGCACCGGTTGGATGTCCAGGATCCAAACCGGTAAAGCAGAGCACAAGAAGCTTTAGGCCGGAGCTCAACGTGAAGATCAAACAGGAAATTGTCAAACTCCTGGATGCCAAATTTATCGAGCCAAATCACCATCCTACATGGTTGGCCAATATCGTGCCGGTAGTAAAGAAGAATGGGCAACTTCGCATTTGTGTAGACTTCCGAGACCTCAATCGTTTCTGTTCCAAAGATGATTTTCCACTTCCCAACATCGACTTACTTATCGGTTCGACCGCGGGTCATTGCATGCTCAGCATCATGGACGACTTCAGTGGGTACAATCAGATCAAGATGGACCCCGAAGATGCATGGAAAACTGCGTTCATCACTCCGGTGGGAGTCTTCAATTACACGGTTATGCCTTTTGGCATCAAGAACGCAGGCGCAACTTAGCAGCGAGCCATGATGGCCCTGTTCCACGACATGATGCACAAGGAAGTAGAATTCTATGTTGACGACTTGGTTGTCAAATCCAAGGAAGAGGCAGACCACCTGGGGGATTTGCGGAAAGCGTTCAACATATGCAGAAGCTTTCAATTAAAGATGAACCCCATGAAGTGTGCATTCGGAGTAACATCGGGGAAATTCTTGGGATGTGTGGTACATCATCAAGGAATAGAGCCTGATCCTGCGAAAGTATCGGCCATCACTAGCATGACGACGCCGCACAACCAAAGTGCCTTGACGACCTTCTTGGGAAAGCTATCCTACCTGCGAAGGTTCATCCCAGCGATCGCCGAAATCACCTTCTGTCTCAGCGATCTTCGCAAGAAGGATGCTGTATATAACTGGACTGCGGAGCACGAAGCTGCGTTTGGAAAGTTAAAAGACCTGTTGACATCGTCAAAGGTAATGATCACACCCCAGCTCGGATCACCACTCTTGTTGTATCTGACGTCGACGAAGAGGTCTATAGGGGAACTCCTGGCTCAGGAGTATGAGGGGCAAGAAAGGCCGATCTACTACATTTCTGGCATAGTGCAGCCAGCAGAATCAAGGTACACGGACATCGAGCGTCATTGCCTTGCCCTATTCTTTGTAATAGAGAAGTTAAAGCACTACTTTGCTTCGCACAAAGTGGTGGTGGTCACAAAGAGTGATCCTATACCGTATGTTTTGACTCACACTACTCCTGGGGGAAGACTGGCAAAATGGTATATGACCATTTCCCTGTACGACATCACATGCGTTCGACCCCGGGCAATCAAGTCGCAAGCAGTGGCGGATTTTCTGGCACAGTTCCCTGATAATAGTTATGAGCCTGTAATTGAGGAGAAACTGGAGGGTCCTGAGATCTATGCAGTTGAGTTGCTTTATTGGACGCTCCATTTCGACGGGTCGTCAACAAGGAAAGGTGGAGGCATTGGGATAGTCTTGACCAAACCCGATGGAGAGGTCATACAGATGTCCGCAAAGCTTGATTTCGCTGTCACCAACAACGAAGCAGAGTATGAAGCTCTCATCGCAGGTCTTCGCGCAGCAAGGGCACTAGAAGTAAGCAATTTGACGGTTATGGGAGACTCCAAGCTAATCGTCAAACAAGCCTCGGGCGAGTATGTTTTGAAGGAGATAAACTTATTGCCCTACCGGACCTTGGTACAGAAACTGGTGCAGCAGTTCTGCGATGTCAGGTACGAGCATAAACCCAGAGCGGACAATAGGCATGCTGATACTTTAGCTACCTTGGGATCCAAGGTTAGTGCGGATAAATGTCCCGCAAGAATCTCGATTGAAGTGCGAACATCCTCGGCGCTGACCGAGGACGTGTGCGACGATGAATGCATGAATGATGCAGAATGGAGAAAGTCAATATTGCGTGCCATCGCAGAAGGAACGAGCAACGAAAACTAGGCATCCACAAAGGGGTATTGCGTACATGACAATACCCTCTACTACAAAGGCCCTGGCGGAATACTCATGCGATGCGTCTCACAGCAGGAGGGACAAGCGCTGTTAGAAAAGATTCACCAACATGCTTGTGGGGAAAGTGAGGCGTCAATCTATCGGAAAGCCCAGAGGTATGGGATTCACTGGCCGGACATGTCAACGGCCGCAACATTGATCCAAGGAAATTGCGAGAGTTGCGCACTGATCAAGGACTCTTTATCAATTTCTCTGACCGACGATGATGTGGATTGGAGGAAGCCACTCTTTGACTTTCTCACGCAAGGTATTGTGCATGAATCGAGAAAATAAGCCAAGAAAATAAAGAGAAAAGCGGCACGGTATGTGGTGCAAGAAAGTATGCTTTGGCGAAGGGGCCACGAGGGCAACCTGCTGCGATGCCTAGACAGCAAGGAAGCAAAAGAGGTGAGGGACCACTCTCATCAAGTGGAACATCAAGGATGTGCGAAGTTATGCAGACAGCTTCTCTCAGTCGGTTACTTCAGGCCCACCATGGAAGCAGATTGCCGCACTAAAGTAAGACGGTGTCAGGAGTGCCAATTCAAAGGCAATCTGGTGCATGCTCCTGCTGTAGATCTACATGCATTGGGAACACCATGGCCGTTCCATACTTGGGCTTTGGATTTTGTTGGCCGCATCCGACCAACCTCGCACGGGAATCAGTTCATTCTCACTGCGACCGAGTTATTCACCAAGTGGGTAGAAGCAATACCACTAAAGACAGCAAATGCGCTCGCCGTAGTCCATTTCATCCAAGAAAACATCATATGCAGGTTTGGCATTCCTAACACAATTCTCTCGGATAATGGTACCCCCTTCGTTAATCGCCAGGTAGCTGCGAAGCTAGCAGAGTACAACATAAGGAAGATATTCTCTACCCCCTACTACCCGAAAGGGAATGGTCAAGCGGAAGCAACCAACAAGACGCTATTGAGAATCTTGAGTAAGATGGTTGCAGACGACCACAAGAAATGGGCTGATTCCTTGAACATAGCCTTTTGGGCATATCGAACTTCTCCAAGGACGCCCACAGGAGTCTCGCCATTTCTCTTATGCTATGGAGCTGAAGCTGTGGTACCTGCGGAGGTAAAGATCAATTATGCAAGGTTGGCCTTCCATGCACTATATGAGAATCAACGCGATCACGACTTGGTTCTGTTAGAAGAAAAGCGGGAACAGGCTAAACGGACTAACAAGCGATATCAGGAAAGGATCGCTTGCGCGTACAATAAGACAGTCCAACGTTGAGATTTTGCAGTTGGGGACCTGGTCTTACGCGCGTCGGATCATTGCATGCGAGAGGCGGCTCATCCGAAATTCGCAGCCAACTGAGAAGGACCCTTCGAAATAAAAGAAGTCTTTGACAGTGGCTAATGTAATATACAAAGGCTACATGGGACGGCCTCAACTCCAAGCTCAGTCAACATGCGCTGGATTAAGAAGTATTATCCTTAACTCCTCTTATTATATGCGTTAGATTACAATGCCTACTTTGTGCTCTGTATTGCTAAAGATTCATGCATCTTCTCTCCCATACGAGGGAATTGTAATCTTGCCTCTCCCATATGAGGGTGTTCTATAATAAAAGACTTCTCCCAAATGGGAACAACTTTATGCTATTCTTATCGCTTAACTCATTTCCTTATTGCTCAACAGCTTTAAAGACTATCTGCCATGATAGCAGCACAATGCGAATATGATCTTAAATGTTCTCTAAGCCCATCCGTCGCGATGGCAGCACCATGCGAATATGATCTTAAGTGAACTCTAAGACTATCTGCCATGATAGAAGCATTATGATCTTAAGTGATCTTTAAGCCTATATGTCGTGATAGCAGCATTATGATCTTAAGTGATCTTTAAGCCTATCTGCCGAGATAGCAAAGCTATGCAAATGCGATCTCAAATGATCTAAAAACTTAGCTGCTAAGACAGCAGTTCTCACGAATGATTCTCAACCTGCGAATATATCTGTTGGATAGCAAATCGTTGCGATAACACAGTGCGAATATGACACTACAAAAAAAAAAGTGAAGCTTGCCAATATGCATGCAAAAAAAAAAAAATTGCAATTTGTTGTGACAAGAACAGCAAATCAAACAAAGCAATTTATTATTATGAGTCAAAATGACTTACAAATTGCCTGTCTAGATAGCAGTTTACAAGCGAAGAAGCTCAGACTGAGCTAATTACATGGCCAATATGGCTTACAATTCATCTAGATAGCAGATTACACGCGAAAGTTACAAAGAAGGGAAATCCTTACTGTAAAAGGATCGGCCTATCGATCCTACATGCAACCAAATATCTGTAGCAAGTAGGTTGTTCCTACAAAACGAACGGCCTACTATGTCTGCAAGACCTATGCGACGCTATGTTCAAGATCCCCGGATCTGACAAGGCCTCTGTCTGATCAACACGCCAAGAGATGTGCCTGAGGAACCACCTGTTCCGGCGTATGCGGCGGTGAAGAACAGGCAAGCAGCAACTCCTAGGGCAAGAGGCTCCTTGTCCACGGAGACGAGCACAATGGCTCGCCACCCCGAGTTCAAGAACATGGTGGCGAATGATTCTCCTCCGGGAAAGCTAGAGGAGAAATCCGCCGTTCATCACGAATCAGTAGCAAGGTCAGTACGGCGCTGCACCTCGCCGGGAGGCGGCCGGAAACACGACCTGCAAGCATAATAGACGAAGAAAATTCTTCGAGCAAGCATGACACATTATGTGCATCTTCTTTATGATGGTTATAAAGATCAATAAGCCTCGTAAAGAAGATCTTGGAAGCTATTTCTATGGCACAAAGCACAAACTCAGGTTTCACAACTTGAAGTTGCCATGAATCAAAGAAAGACAAGCACTGAAGCCAGCAGTCGTAGGGACTCATGGCAAGCCACATTTTGGGATGAAAGACCCAAGCAGTGGAAGGTAGGGTTTATATAGACCCGACGGAGACCCTTCAAATCTCTAGCTGAGTCAGCAAAGCCTGGAAAAGGGGTAAGCATCAATCACTTACGCCTTGAAAAGAGGTAACATTCAATTACCATACTAAAGGCTACGACGATTCAGTTGCGTATCCTAATTAATGACGGAAGGTCATGATACGGATGGACTTCCCAAGGAAAGCGTGCTTATCTGATAAGTAATTAGTGCGAAAATCAAGGCAGAGTATCAATAGCTGATGTCATAATTGATATGCACAGAGATATTCGAGCAAATCCTGGGAAGGGCAAAACAGGCATTCAAATTTTTTTGAAAAAAAAGGGGGGAGAAACCCTAGCAACATTACAGTAATGTTTTAGCATTTTGTTCGACACAAATTTGTTATTGTTCAAAATAAACCTTTGATCAGGGAGTCATCATGAGTAAACTGACGTGACAAATTTGCCACTTGCTCCACTTCTTGCTTCAACCGCTCGTAGTTGGCGCTCATTTCATGGAAGAGCTTCACAGCCTCTTCAGCTTTTTGCTTTTGCTGCTCCACCTTCTGCTCCTCAGCTACGAGGTTATGGAAGCCACGCTTCAAATTCATGGCCGCGCGAATCTGGGTGACTCTGTTGACAAGATACCCAAAGCCCAGCTTGCCTTGAACTTTGGCTCGAAGGTTTTGACACATGCCGAAAAGCAACTCCGCGTTCTGAGGAGAGATGGTCGCAGGTGTGGCCGCAGATAGCTGCTCCAAAATCCAGATGGCTTCGGTCAAAAACAGCCTTCTGTCGAAAGACCCTATCTCCAGACACTTCACAAATGATCGAGGATAGGAGAGACGCATCCGAACGAGCCAGTCCACATCAGCTTGCTTCAACCCTAAGCAATGTTAAACCAAGTTAGAATATCGAGCTTGTAAATTAAGGATGCAAGATGCGAACAAAAATCATAACATACCAGTTCCTTCAAGGATCTCGCGCAAAGAAGGAATGCGCATTGCCGGGGCAGCTGAAGACTGTCCTCGCTCCATTTCTCTCCTGTCAGCTGCGAGCTCTAACTCCTCATAGTTGGCAGGAAGGGTATAAGCCGCACCAAGTGCGATTGCAGCTCCGACCTGCGAACTCCAAAATTTTCACGTAGGAAGAATCACTGCAGGCTCAGTCCTCGCCGGAGGCATGGTAGCGGTAGAAGTTGCAGCTCGATTAGGGATGCCTTCAGATGTGAGAGCATCAGCAGCATCTGCTTCTGTTTCCTCAGCAGCAGCATTGGTCTCTTCCTCCATCAGCACGGTGTCAGCTTCGGCATCATCAGAAACTTCAATAATGTCCTCGAGGGGCTCTCCCGCATACTCGGCAGCTGTGATGGGCTTCTCGGTATGAGAACTTGGCACAGGGACATAAGATGCAGAAGGATGAATCCTCTGTCCCAGCATGACTTCATCAGTATTACCTGCAATACAAGACAGGATGATGTGAGGTAACTTGTGTCAAATAATATTTTATTATTTTGATAAGCCAAGAGTAAGCACCTCCACGCGAGGGTGGGATTACAGCATCTGTGTCATAGGCTAAGGACGCGGAACCATGGCCTATTAACGTATCTTCATTAAGTATATCTTTAAGCTGAGTGTGACCTGGGGCGCGAAGGAACCAGTCATGGTAATGTTTGGGTTATTAAGCCTAGTTCACAAATGTTGTTCAAATGATTACCTGAAGGTTCACCGCACTTGTTTACTAACCAGCGTCGAATGTCAGCTTTTGATAAGCCATGCTTTAAGGCACCAACAATCACATCTCGGTAAGTTACTGCAAGATTAAAACTCTCACCTTCGTTACCGCCTGCGATCTCTTCGAAGTCCGTTTGGACTTGCTCTAGAGCAGCCGCATCTTCTTCTGGAGCCGCATCCTCCTCGTCAACTTGAGGAGCCGCCTCTTCTGGAACCGCATTTCCCTCATCGGTTGGACGCACTAAGTCGTCAGTGTGTTACTCTTCCAAGCTCCTTTGCTTTACGCGTTCAAGCTCCTCTTCTTCTCGCTTCCTTCTTCTTTCAGAAGCCTCCACAGCTGTTCTCCTGGACTCGGAAAGGATGTCCTCGTCTATGGTTTTGCTGGAAACACCAGAGTGAGAACCCCTCTTCTGCTGATCGTCTCATCATCATCTGCAAAGGAACGAATCGGTCAATCAAGACTGCGAAAGTAAAGATAATGATAAGAGAAGTACGATGGGGATACATCCCGATTCTTCATATTGTATCTCATCTCTCTCTCCTTCTCTGACATCTTCGATTCTTTCTTCTTCTTCATCATCATCCTTTTCTCTCGCCTCCCTTCTCTCCTCCTCTTCTTCCTGATCAAATGGAACAAAGGTCTCCACTGCGAGCTCTTTCCGTGCCTTGCTTGGCATGCGACCTTTACCTTTGTCCCAAGAATTATGGGACCTTGCAGGAGGAGAAGTTGGAGCGCTCCTAGGGGAAGAGATGGTGATTCCCCTCTGCCTTGGTATCTTTGCCCGTGGTGCAACAGTTGCTGGGGGAGACGGATCATCCCTGGGTGGAGACAAGGCTGGAGCATTGTCTATCAGCGAATCAGCAAAAACATCCATGACTTGGCGAATTCGGGTTTCAACTGCGGGAGCCATTCTCATTGCTAGTCGCACTGGTTCACCTTGTCTTCTCGTTGTAACAATGGTGGTGATCAGCGACTTGGAGCGCTCACCAGATGCGAATATCCTCACATAGCACTGCGACAGAAAATGAAGCATAAGTTTCAACGTATCGGAATAAAGAAACTTAGCACGTGCAAAAGAGATTGTTTACTTCGGCGAAAGTTCCGCTGTATCTGATGACATGCAAATCGCCTTTCTTAACTGCGGCCATCTTCTCTTCATGGATGGTGGAGGGACACAAATGATTCTCGTGGTACAGCAACGAATAACATCCATATTGGGTGTCGTCCAGGCTACAGTTGGGACGGAAAGGGAAAGAATTTCTCTTGATCACAGGAGCTCTGCTTGGCCGAGGGGTAGACTGCGTCTCAAACCTTGTCTGCTGGGTATTCCAATAAGCGACCCAGTTCCTGGAGTAGCCACCTTCGCGGTTACCTGGGGGTTGCTCGAAGGGGAGGTTGCTCCTTAAGATTGTTTTACACTCCCCAGAAAGTAATTGCTTGTAGCAGCCTCTTATGATAGACTGCGGCCAGATTGACAGTGCCACCGCATCGAAGCCAAACTCGGGAGAAACGCGAGTAGGATCGACATCCACGGTGATTCTCTCGTACCTAGGGGTGAGCTCGCGAACATGCTCCGCAAGAGAAGGAAGAGAACCTCTCAGACGCCAGCAGAAGAATTCGAGATAACGCTCGTGGAAATGCTCCCCGCCCTCGAAAAGGAGCTCTTCCGAGAAAGCAACAGCCTTGGAAGGATACACTTTCGGGAACCATCGCACATTCTCAATGCGCGTGGCATAAGGCCTGGCTATAAACTCTTCCCGATTGTCGCATATCAGGCTCCAGGTACACTTAGGAAATTGAGTTCCAAACCATCTCGCAGCCGTGCCGCTATTGCGCTCTTCCTCCGCACCCAGGACACACCATTTACTGGGCTTACAGGGAATAGGAGTATAAGAGGGCCATCGTTCGAAGACCCACATAGTTAAGAAGGCAATGTTGACATAGGTCGGCACATCGAGGCGACCGCGCGAGTCCTTGATTGCTACAACCAGTTGGTCCAATCTATGGTACAGGGTGCCCAAGACTAGAGGCCCAAGTGCGACCTTTTGACCAAGGGTCAGTTTCACAGCAAGAGGAAGGACGTGATAGAAGACCCCATCATGCGGATGGCCATCGATCAAATACCTTGACAACCAGGCGCAGAGAAAAGCGCATAAGGTCAAGTGATAACCCTTGCCATTCACATAATTCTTCGCTTTCGGGTTCCGGCTCAGAAGTTTCTTGGTGATACTAGTATTCGCATTGTTGCGAAATAAGTATTGCACCCACTTGTTCCAAGTGTTCTTCGCAGATGTGTCAATCAATTCCCAATCGGGAAGAAGTTCTGTAGGTGTCCACCGGGTGGAAATTTTCTTACCTCTGACAAGCACTCCTCCATCTGCTTGTACAAAGCAACCTCTGCATCAGTCCGCAAGGGACTCAAATGATCCTCCTCACCCACATCATGCGTACATCTTTAAGAGTGGGAGCAGCCTCGAACTCAGCATAGTGGAATGTGTGAGTCGCAGGCGAATAACGCGACAGAAGGTTTAGAAGCATGGACTGGTCCAGCTTCACGACAGCACCCTTCATAGCACGGACTGCGAAATATATGCCATCATCGTTTAAAGCAATGGCAAGATGGGTCAGTACATGGTCAATCCACTCATCCATAAAGTCCAATTTCTGAACAAACGCTTGAGTGGAAATCGCAGTGTACGGGTAAAACCCATTATCGACCCCAATCGAACTACGTCCTTGGAATCGATCAATTCGAGCATGGCCGCGTTAACTGGAGTGGTCAACGTTTGCAATTCTTCAGCAGGCACAGGGGTTGGCAAGTTCTTCACCTTAACCCTAGCATGGTAAAAGTCTTTGCCACCCAGATAGGGGGCTTTTCGCCATAAGGTCTTGGGGATATCAGGTATTTCTTCGACCTCTTTAACGGGTTTGGTTCCTTTTGTCTTTGCCATTCCTGCGGAAAAGCAAGAAAAAAAGGGGGAGAAATACACACACTTTAGTTTGAATTTCAAAGATTCAGTTTGAAGCAACGAGGATTTATCGGAAGAAAGATGAACAGTCCAGTGTCAAATTTGGGGTTTGAAGTTCAGAATCGTTTGCATTATTGGGGATTTTAGATGCCTTACATTCAAAACCCTTACAATCTGGGGACTAAACCAAGTTTGGATTCAAATAGCAAGGTCTCCTTCATAGTTTTCAGTGGATAATATGTTTCGAAGAGTCATGGGTTTGCAGATCCAACACAGTTCAAAGCATATATCGGTACATTAAACAAAATTGAACAAGGCCAACCTTGTTTTGGTAAAGCTTGCTTGGATGCGCACAGTTGAAGAAGACGATTGACAAGAGAGAATTGATGATTATCTGAATCTGCTCTTGAAGGCTTCCGGGTATCATTCACTTTAAGAGAAAGATGTGATACTTTTTAACAGTGGAGAGCACATAGTATTTATCCAAAAACAATGAAGGGTTGCGTCCTTTCAGTAGTCGAATCGCAACCGTCACCGTCGAATCGCGCAATCACAGGACAAGCTGACGTCACGCCTAAAACCCTAAAATACCAGACGGCACGACTCTAGGGGTTTAGGTCATAATGGCACGCACGGGGGCTGAATTTGCGTGTATTTGAATCGGTGCATGGCGGCGACGCGTACGTTGGTTCCTGCGCATGGAAGCCTATCCGGTTGTGAGCCTTCACGCGCAGAAAGGGGGCTAATGTAGATAGTGCTTTCTGGACAGGCAGATCTTAGCCACGTGGCGACCATCCAGCACACCATAATGTGCTCCACACACACTGGATCACCAGACGCGCTGATCCACGTTGGGGCTGCGAGACAGGGCCCTCGCATACCACCGCACGGGACTTGTAGGGACTTAGTGGTTTGGAGTCTAGAGTAAGTCCTGTCGCGTGCGAGCGACAACCAAGCCCGCACGCGCGACCCCTAGTAACTGATTTTGAGAGATTTATGGCACGAGCTTCATAGACCCGGTCAAACCGGTCAAACCCGGTCAACCTATAACGTTTCCGGTATACGCGGATAACGTGCTGTAACGGCCCCTATATACGCGGACGAACGTGCCGTTGTGGTTAAGCTAATTAAGCCGCCATTGATGGGCGCATTAACCACACTACAACGGACACATTCTCCGTTATATATATAGGACGTTAACCCTTCCATACAAGAAGAACACACCTAAGATACGCTGAAGCTCTGCTAAACTCCTGTCTCTCTCTCACACAGTACTATTGCCTTACTCTCTCCCTACACACAACCCAACACTTCCTGTGCCATTTCTATCCTCTGTCCTTGGTGTACATAGAGTTCTCTCCGCAGGATTCTCTCGTACACACCAGTCAATTCAACAGCTTGTGGAAACGTATAAGTGGCCCAATCAATAGCCACGGCAGGTGCAGATGAACCGGAAACAGTTTTCTCAGTTTCAGTAGTCATATTGTTAAACAAATTACGAATAATTTCTTCAAGAATGTTGGTGAAACACACTAAAAATAACGATTTTAGTAGAGCAAATTTGATTAACAGGACATGACCAAGAAGATAGAGAAAGCAAATCATGAAGGAAAATAATAATGAAATTAGATACAGTACGAAAGAAAAGAAGGAACAGTTCATACCTCTGTTCACAATGGAACATGTAATACAAGAACGCAGCTGAGTCGCCAGGTCTTGCGAAGAAGGCCTGACTGCTCTTGAAGAAATTATCGCCCCCACTTACGCTGTATTGCGATCCGGCGATGATCCTTCCAGGATAAAACAACTCTGATCCTCTTCGTTACAGCAGCGATGAAGATCACTTCGACTCGCACCTCAGTTCGCCAGAGAAAGCAGATAATTTTTGAGATGAACCAAAGAGAAAACGTACAGCAGTCTCAAAACGATTGGCTATTTCAATGAGATTAGTCCATCATTTTTGGTAAAACTGATCAATCCAATTGATTGACAATCAATCCATTTAATGATCATTAATCCCACAAAAAACGGTCAAAAACAGTTAATTTGAATTAATCACCCATTAAAAACTGGTGAGTAATAAAAATTAGCTGTAGCATAACCTCTCGCCGGGTCGCCGCGAGATGCCGAGACATTTCGCCCAAATCGCCCTTCGACCCGGTCCGGTCCGGTCCGACCCGACCCGAGGCGAGGCGAGGCGGCGGCGCGCGTGTGTGTGTGTGCGCGAGGCACACAATAACACCCATGGCTCTCCACACACCTTAGTAGTTATACACTACCCTTGTGTGTGAAACCAAATATACCCACCTACCACCACTTTGAGCAACAATGTGGGACAAATGACCCTCTTGGTTTCAAGCTTCTTCAAGCTACCAAGAACACTACCATTTCTCTATGGATTTAGCATCCAATTTCCAACAAAAGGTAGATCTCTAAGAGCATACACAGTCTTGTAATCTAAGACTTAGTTATTTTTTTATGTAGATTCTATTTTTAGCCTGTAGAGTTTTTGAGTTTTGGTAAAGTAGTAAAGTCAATTTTTTTTGAGGGAAAACAATTCTTCATCCGAAACAATTATGGGCCACTGAAGCCAAGTACATCATTTCTAATTGTATTCGGAGTCCATTGGGGCTCAACATTGGGCCAGTGAAAGAGGTTCGGGAGACTAAGTCCCCATTGGAAAAATATGTGGGGAGCATCGTTGCTGCTGTGACCGTAGTATTTGATCTCTATCTGTTGGATCTTATCCGTAAGCCTTCAATAATCTTCAAGCACCACTCCCAATTCCGAAACGACTTTGCCTATGTTCATCTTTCAGTTCTTGAGTAGATCCACCAAGGACGAGAAATCTTAATGCATTATGCACAAGCGTACGTTCAAGTAGATGAGTGGAGTACTTTTCAAACTTTGGGTTGTCGAACCCACGATGAGAGGTTGTGACTCTCTTAATTAATAATTAACTTAAATACTTCATTTAACCAGGAGGACTGTTTGTTTATTGAGAAGTTGTCTCCTTCAAACTTGTGACTATATTTAAATAACTTAAATGACAAAAATTTTATATTTTCTGATTAAACAATGGTTGAATCAGATATGGAGAGGCACTAGTCAATCTATGGATCACCTGGAGTAGAAATTTTCGGATACTGTATTGAAACATGCAACAATAATTGTGATCTTGATCACGTTTAAATACTTGCAATCTTCTTCTGATCTCATGTAAGCCTATGCTAGGTTTAATAGTCGTCATCTCCCGGTCATAAACTACATCGCCTAACAAGCATTAATAATAAACATATGTGTTGAACCAAACCCTAACACTTCCCCTTCCGGTCCATCATGATACGGGGTTTACTAGCAATCCTAGATTCTTGAGCTAATACTCTTCACATCCCAGTCCATCGAGTTTTCACTATGTCACATCTTTAGTTCGTGACACCAAAGTTGAAAAAAATTAAGCACAATATTACTAGAAGAAACAAAATCACGATCACATGCATTATGCTATTAAGCAATTACACTATCATTTTCCTCTCTTATAGTCGTTCCTATCATTACTAGAACTTGCCAATAGCCTAGTTTGAAGATACACAATAATATAAGAATAATAATAATAATAATTTCATCAAATGCATGAATTAATCCTCAAAATCGGGAAATTTATCTAGTTCATAACCATAGGCTCACCGTAAAGCATAGATAAGACTTAGCTACTCATATTGATAGTAAAAATCATCATAATATCCATAAAAGAATCATAATACAAGGGTAGAAGAGATCAAACAAATGAATCTGGATGAATTTGTCTTCTCCAACCGCTCCACAATGCTCCTTTTGTGCTTTCCAATGGCGTACAATACTTAGAACCCTGTTCTAGGTCATCTTTAATCAAAACCATTTTTTCCAAGCAAGAACTCCGTCAAAATTGCATTCTGACCCCAAAAGCTCACACATGGCTCAACATCTGATCATGTGATCTCTTCTTGAGAACGTGCAATCTTCCTGGCTCATGCCCCTGATCGTGCGATCACCATATGTTGTCGTGCGATTTCCTATCTTTTTACCTTTGTTTGTTTGCTCTAATCGTGCTATCAGCAAAAGCTGACGGTGCGATCTGCTTTCTAATCATGCAACCCGTTCTCATGATTGAAAAATGTAGAGAGTTTCCAACTTTGTTGGTTGAAAAAATATTGTAACACATTAGCTTTTCCTTCCTTAGCCAATTTCTAGGTTTCTCTTGCTCTCGAGCTTTTCTTCAACTTCCGAAGTTTGTTGTTGCTCTTGAAACACAAACACTACATATACCGGAAAGATCAAATGTCATAAATTTATGTCAAATAAATGTTAAAAATGTTCGGACTATCAATTAAGCATAAGAATCTCAAATTCTCCAATAACCCAAGACCATAGCCTATATCGAAACGAAATTACCCAGAAATCACGCAAACGATAGAACATCGTGCAAGAATATAACTCCTATTAGGAGTTATCACGTACCCGCACAATAAATTTTTGCGCGTCCTGGGGAAAGACCCTCTTCAATACTCACTCTCACATCACCAACAATACTTTCATACTTTTCTTTCTATCTGCCAAGCAAGAAGAACAAGCGAGCGGAGAAGGTATGGGTATCGATCAAGCGAAGATGTCGCTAAAAAATAACATCCATATGCATACGTACTGAAATACTATATCAATTTATTAATAAGGACCCAAACCGGTATCCGTATGTTTTCTATAAAAAAAAAGAATGAAGTGTTCTGAATGTTCAGTTCACCTTTGCATAAAAACAAAGATAGGCCGAATCAAGACACACACACGACTCATTGAACCTGACTATGCCAGTACTTGATCTACCTATACAATGCAAATCGATTATATACAATGTAAGTATTTTTAAAAAAAAAAAAAATTCTTCTTTTTCACGAGATTGGGTAATCTCCCTATCTTATCTTAAGCTGAAATCATCGTGATGTCACTAGTTTTCTTTGAAATTTCATAACATGTAGCGAGAATTGATGTTAAAGCGATTCTATGGACAAGCTCACTAAGGCGTCAACTTTCCTTGACCATTTCTAACTTAGAAATGGGCACGTCCCATGTTTTAGAGGGTTTAAGAAAATCAAATTTCCAACGCAGTCTTTCTTCGTCAAGTCATTTGAGGTTTTTAGGCTAACTTAGCCGTTATTGCCTTTGAATGCAGATTAACCTCGTTAGAGGAGTCGCAACTCTTGTAAAGTTTGAATTGACTTTAATTTCCTCGTTAAGCTCTAATTGGATTGAATCCAAATTTACGGCGCACACGAAAGCATATTCTGTTGTTTTCCTTCCTTTGCAAATAAGGCTCTGCCTTTTTTTCAATTTGACATATTTGTTTCAATCTTGCTTTTAGAGCTTACAAATTATGAGATTTTAAGGATTTTCTCTCAAAACTACCGTAAGGGATAAGGTTGTACCCTTCCCGGCTAACTTAGATCGAGAAAACATGCCACATAGAACTCGAGTCAACACGAAGGCCTACCCGATTTGAAGATTCCGCAAGTTTCCACTAGAAAACAAAATAATCACCCACTGAGATAACCAATCTAATTAGCACACTAGAGGAAACATAAGTATGTTCTAACCTTTCAACTTTCTACAATTTCTAAAATCCCGGGACCTCCCTTTGTGAAACCTATGCACAAAATATTTGAGATATAGTATTCCCACTATTGCGCTTCCTACCCTCGGAAACTCATTCATCAAGAACTCTTTGGTTTCAAATTCATCACTTGCCCATTTTCTCAAATTTTCAAATTTAGGGTATTTATGATTTTATTTTTTTAGGTTTTTTATTTTTTCATAGACTCTACATATATACATTGGCCAACTCTATTACTCAATTTTGGTGTTGGGTAGAATCAATTAATTAAGCATGCAACTTAACACAACTTTGAGAAAAAAACGATAATATATGTTGAAATACGACTCGGATTACAAGTACAACATTGTCTCATGATACAACACTCTAGTCTAAATGTAGTTGGCAATGCACACACGGACTTGGCTAGTTTTAGTCAAATACACCCCTCCCCACACACACACATACTAGAATACTTTGTTGTCCTCGACGAACTTAGAGAACAATCAAGAGGACTAGGCAATTCTAATGCGAGGGGTGGCGAATCTACTTGAATGCAAGGGCCTCGAACTTTCCCACAATGTGCCACAACACGTTCTTTCGTAGATCAATATAAATTTCATTTTCTTCACCACCTCAATCTCGGGGGGAAAGTTCGGGACATGAACTTGACAACCTCCACACTGGATCTATGAAAGGGAACACAACCTCACACTCTTTTTCCAACGCACACAAGTGGTAGCTCACAGATTTAGAGATCAAATACAGCTACATTCATGTGAAAAGATGTGTACAAAACCATCAAGTAATTAGGCAACATCAAGCACAATGCGCAATCGCCCTCTGAAATGCGTATTTTAGGGGTCTTTTAGATTACAATATCACTTAGAATGTGCCTAACTAGAAATCAAATACCAAGAGACGGAAATACTCACAACCGATGAAGTCTTGATCCCTACTCATGGAGCTCACTCGAGCAATCCCGAGCCACATTTTGTGTCAATGCTTTCCCATATGGTCAAATTTTCCTACGCACACCGAGGTTGATTGCTCTATGCTGCCGAACAATATGTGCACGAGATATCCCCAACTCAACTCAGGAGTCCCTTTGCGGTTCGAATGTGCCATGGAATACCAAGATTGATTATTTGCAAGATATCGCGTGCAAAACACTAGATGGAAGTATAGGATTCCGAGGGGCGTCAGCTGCCTGCATAGGAGTTGTCTGCTAACTATGCTGTCTGATGATCGGATTTCATCAAAACATTGGCCTTATCAATTTTAGCAGCGATCCCGCGGCCTAGCATCTTCCGCATCTTTGCGGATCCGTTCTAACTCATGTTGGTCACCCATAGGAGCTATCTTCCTATGGTCTATACGCTCGCTGCGGAAAAGTATTTTCAGATTGTCAAGATGTGGGCACAATGGCTCGTTTTGAGAACGACTCATGCACTAAGAGATTCAACTTAAAACATAGGTGACACTAGAACACAGGTGAGTAAATAATATAAAAAGTAAATTAAAATCCCTAAAGCTAACAATTCTAATGAACTCAACCGAAGTCCCCGACAACGGCGCAAAAACCTTGACTTGTCGCAACCGCAAGTGTACTGCGGTCGCGTGTAGTAATAACCGGTTATTCGGGTTGTCGAACCAAAAGGACCTGTTATGAATTAATTAGCACTATTAAATCTGTGTGGGCAAGTAATTGGAGTTGATTTTCTAAACTAAGTATTAAAAAGAAAAACTAAACTATTGAATTAAGATTACGATGGGAAACAAGTATCAGGATTTCTATTGGATCACTAGGTTGTCGTCGCAAACGAATTATGTCTTTGAAGCACGAATGATGATTCAAAGTTCCAAACGAGTAATATGATCAAGTAATTTCTCTATCAAAAACCCTATGTCTATGACACGTACATTGATGTCTCTAACTTACGGTATCGTCGACATGCATTACGATCATATAATTTACTCAATGTTCTCAGTCAATTAGGTTCATGTCTCTAACCTATATCGCAAGGTATTTGATCGATACTTGCAGTCCGCATTCGAGACCCACTAAAAAGGTGATTCCGGTGGTTGGAGCGAGCGTTATGGAGGAGCGAGTTTCAAGAATGATGTACCCGATTATTCGGGTATGTCACAATGTGGTAACTATTTTAATTTTCCTGACGAAAAAGAAAAACCTATTGCGGAGGAGTTCAAGTATAATTCCTATGATGCAATTTTTGTTGAGAGTAGTTCTTCTTCAAGTGAACGCGTTATGGATTGGTCTAAATCTCCAATTCATGACGATTATGGAGATGATGAGGAGGCTTTAATTGTGGAAGATAACGAGAACTATTTCGATGTCCCTAATCACTATGAGGTATTTTTCGTTGGAACAGATGCCCTAGAGGCAATCTATTTTAGTATGAATATATTTATGGCTAGAGAATTCATTGTATTATTTATTGGATATTTAATACAATGAAGTCCTTAGATTTAAAATTGTGTTGTTTATCTTAAATATCCCTATTCCAGTATAATGATTAATGGGACAATCATCTATAGACTAGTATGGGGTTGGATTGATATGGAGATATCATGATCCAACACATAGGTGTGCATTAAGGGTAATGACGCACTAGATTGACCCATCTCCGAGAAGGCTACATACACGTTATGTTAAGTCACAAGCGCTTCTCGTGGTTCAATGGTATTGTCATCCTTATACTTGAAGTCACTAGATATTCTAGTTGTGGATTGTTGTGATTTTGGTAGCGTTAAACGCTACACCGTAACTGGGTAGTTATAAAGGCATGTACCGGATACAATAAGAAGCAAGCTTAGATATCGTAGTGGACGTAGATAGAATTTGTCCCTCCCACATAACGGAGCAAATATCCTAGGCCACTCGAGGGATAGTGCTTATAGATTGTCTGGCCAGACTAAAATATATCAATATGGGATATTGATGTTATTTGCACGAATAAGGCTATTCCCATGGATCGAGAAACTGTGGATTGGATATACGAGTTTGACTTGTATGTCTCGTGTCCAATCCGGATATAGAGACAAAGGGATGAGACAATTACTTGTACAAGGTTTGTCAAGATGACTATTCTATTAGTTGGCTAGAATGGATGTTTTGCTAGAAACCGCTCCATATTAGCAAATTGTTGCTACCAACTAGATAGAACCTATGGGGTCACATGCTATACAAAGTTGAACTAGATTTGGGAATTAATTAATAGGATTAATTAATTAGAAGGATCACTTTGCAAAACCTTGCAAACTTAGTAGGACTAATTTGCAAGGAAGGGACTAAATTGAATTCTAGTAGGACTCGAATAGGTCCTTTAGGTAGTTGGAAAGGATTTGTTGGACTATATAAAGGACACTCCTTCCTTCCTTCCCACACTTAAGACCTTATTGATCATTACTTGAGTGGGAGAGAACAAAAAGGAGAGAGCAAGCAAGCAAAGAGGAGCTGCCGCCCCCTTTGCCGCCGCCCGTCCCCGTCGGCCCACAAGGAGGCCGAGACCTCCTTGTTTGTCTCGTCTTGCGTGATTCTTCTTCCTCTTCCTCATTCCGGGCTAGTACAAAAGGATTGTGAAGATCTAGAATTCAAATCTAGGCGTGGATCAACTATAGAGAACGTGACACAATTCGCGTTTGATGTCATCAAAGGAGAAAACCTAAGGTGTGTTATTGATTTCTTCCCTTACCATCGTTATGTATCTTGACTTGTGATCCTTGGAGGGTATTGCATGGATTATGTTTGTTTGTGTTTCCGTTGCGCATCCATGAATCAAAACCCTACAGTGATATCAGAGCCACAGGTGGTAGAGCATAAACGTGGTTTATGTGTTACGTTTTGATAGTTTTTTACACCTTAAAATTGTTGTTTATCGCGTAAAACAAGACAAATCAAGCATATGATGCAATTTGTCAATAATCTATCATAACAAGACATAGTTTTTGCATTGGATGCATGAATTAGTGAGTTTGAGAAATTTTAGGATCTTAGATCTAGGGTTTGGGCATCCTTTGGGAAGAAGGAGTTCTTCCCATACAAGGAAACAACCAAACTTGGGCACCAAGCAAGGGAGTTGTTTTGGAAACAACTCCCAAAGGAGGTTCGGCCCCCCTAGGGACCGCCCCTCCTTTCTTCCCGCCCAAGCAAGTCTCGGCCTAGGGGCCAGGGCAGCCCTAGCCCGCGGCCCAGCCGCGTGGGCTAGGGGCCTGCCGGCCCAAAGCCTTTTCGGTTCTCTTTTTGAGCCCGGGCAATTAGATTGTTGGGCCCCATGGACCGTTTTAACCCTAGAATATCCTAAAAACAATTAAAATTGACCAAGCGCGTTAAAATTGGATTTTAACTGTTTATGTGCAAATCGCATGGTGATTGGATATGGCCTTAGGATGTGGATTGTTGTGGATGTTTAATTTTTGTGGTTTGGTTTACGGCCTGCGAGCTGATCAATTAATTGTAATAATTAATTAGGATTTTATGGGCTGCGAGCCATTTTTTTTCTCAACTTGTGAGTTTTAATTTATTTAGTACAGTTGTTAGCTAGTGCTAGATAGAGTAGATTGTTAGCCATGATTGAAGAAAAGAAGCCCAAAGCCGAAAGGAGCCAAAAAAGATGGAGCATGGAGCATGGAGCATTCCACATGACTATGACGGATGGACCAAAAGATGAAGACGCATGGAGATGTGTTTACTTTTAGGGTTCATAGATAATTCCATTGGCATAGAATTATCTTAGTCTAGAAAAGGCCATATCCACATAACATTTTATTTTTGTTTTGTGGTTGTTTATTTTATTGTCTTATTATTTTGTGTTTGGTGTATGGATGATGCATGCAATTAGGATAATAAGATAATTAGACAAACCGGATCTATTATTTGGAGTTGTGCCCAAACTCAAATAGATAGATTAGTTGATATTGATCAACAAAACAATTAAAAATTGAATTTAAAATCCCGAAAAATTCAAATATTGTGTTCTTGCCTTCTCGTTATTTAAAAACTCATTATCAGCATGATTTATCAAGTTCGTGCGTGTCAAAGCATGGCGACTTGGTTCATAATGATGGATTGCGATGGCACAAGCTAGTAATGTGCAAATGTTTAAATAAGAGGTTGAACACAACTAGGCTATTAATGTGATTAAAACCTAGAGGCAATCAATTGGGATTATCCATATGGGTGGATAAAGAAGGAGTTATTTGCCCAATTGAACTAAGAGTTGCATAAGGGATGCAATTGGAAATTGTTCCTACCTAAAGTAGTCAAATTATGGGTGACTTGCCAAAGCAAGCTCATAAGGAGATGAAACATGGATCTTGGCCCACTAGAAAATATAAGTATATTTTCCGCATTAATATCTTGAGGGTTATTAATCCGTAGAAAAATAATGGGAGCTATATTTGATAAACTAGGCATTATTGAATATAGTAAAAAATTCACAAATACTAAAAGTTGTGTATTTTCCTTTTGTAGAATTCCAAATGGCAAACAACTCATCGAGTTCAGAACATTCCCTACGATTTGTCCTTGAGAAGGACAAGCTCTCTGGAACCAACTTCCTTGATTGGTACAGAAACTTGAGAATTGTTCTCAAGCAAGAGAAGAAATTGTACGCAATAGTGGAGCATGTTCCAGCAGGTCCAGAGAACCAAACACCTGGAGCCCTAAAGGCGTATCAAAAGCGTGTTGATGACGCTAATGATGCGTCCTGCCTTATGCTATACACCACGACTTCTAAGCTTCATAAGCAACACGAAAACATGAATGCTGTCGATATGATCGAGTATCTGAAGCATCTCTTCCAAGAGCAGACAAGGGTTGAGAGGTATGAGGTCTCTAAGGCATTGTTCAAGTGTCATCTGGCAGAAGGGAACCCGGTGGGACCCCATGTACTCCGTATGATCGGGTACTTGGAGAATCTCGCCCGATTAGGGTTCCTAGTCGGCCAAGAGTTGGCAACCGATCTCGTGTTGCAATCGTTTCCTGAGAGTTATGGACAGTTCATCATGAACTATAACATGAACGAGATCGTGAAACCGCTTCCAGATTTGCTCAATATGTTGAGAACAGCTGAACAAAGCATCAACAAGGGTAAGGGCAAAGCCATTATGATGGTGTAGAAAGGAATGGGCAAAAGGTTTGCCTCATCCTCAGAGGGCAAAGGCAAGTCAGTTGTCAAGTCCAAGGAACCTGCCCTTAAGCATGTTGGTGGCATTGCCAAAGGTGTGACTAAAGGTAAGTGTCACTACTGTAGTCAGCCTGGACACTAGAGGAGGAACTGCCCAAAATATATGGAGGACAAGAGGCTTGGAATAGTGATTCCACCACCACCAGGTATTTTTGTTGTAGATGTCAATTTAACTGTCTCTACATCATGGGTATTAGATACTGGATGTGGATCTCACATTTGTCGAAATGTGCAGGATCTAAAGAGAAGTAGAAGATTGGCTAAAGGGGAGATAGATCTGCACGTTGGGAATGGAGAAAAAGTTGATGCGTTGGCCGTAGGCGTGTGCGAGCTATCTCTGCCTTCAGGATTAGTTTTAGAATTAAATAATTGCTATTTTGTGTCTCCTATGAGCAGAAACATTATTTATATTTCTTGTTTGGACAAGGAAGGTTTTATTATTTCAATAAAGAACAATTGTTGTTCCTTTTATTTGAATAATATTCACTATTTTAGTCCGCAATTATTTAATGGACTGTATGTCCTTGATCTAAGCAATCCTGACTACAACATTAATACCAAGCGGATCAAAATAAATGATTTAAATCCTGCTTACTTATGGCACTGTCGTTTAGGCCACATAAACGAGAAACGTGTATATAGACTCCATAAGGATGGACTACTAGACTCATTTGATTTTGAATCATATGAGACATGCGAGGATTGTTTATTGGGAAAAATGACAAAGTCCCCTTTCAATAAGAAAGGTGAGAGGACTAGTGAGAAAGTGGCACTCATACATACTGATGTGTGTGGACCATTTGTCACGCCTGCCGGGGGTGGTTATGTCTACTTCATTACATTTACTGATGATTACACTAGATATGGATTTGTGTACCTCATGAGGGCCAAATCCGAATCCTTTGAAGTGTTCAAAGAATTCAAGAATGAAGTAGAGAAGCAACTTGGAAAAAGTATCAAGGCTCTAAGATCAGATCGTAGAGGAGAATACTTGAGCCAGGAGTTTGACGACTATCTTAGAGAGTGTGGGATCGTGTCCCAACTCACGCCATCCGGAACGTCACAATGGAATGGCGTGTCTGGGAGGAGGAATCGAACCCTATTGGATATGGTTCGATCTATGATGTGTCAAATCGATCTTCCATTATCGTTTTGGGGCCACGCTCTATTAAGTGCAACTTTCACCATTAAGCGTGTTCCATCTTAATCAGTCATGAAGACACAACATGAGATTTGGAGTGGGAGGCGTCCCACACTGTCATTCATGAGGATTTGGGGCTGCGATGTCTATGTAAAACGTTTACAATCAGACAAGCTAGGGCCAAAATCGGATAAGTGTAAGTTTGTGGGGTACCCTAAGGAAACTAAGGGTTACTACTTCTACAATCCAACCGAGAACAAAGTGTTTGTTGCTTGGACCGGCGTGTTTCTAGAAAGAGAGTTTGTCTCTAAACGTATTTGAAATTCAAACGATAGTTATGTGGACTTGAATAAACCACCAGTTTATGATAACTATGAAGACAAAGATGAAGATGATGACGTGAAAATTGGATTAGAGGAGTCGTTGGTGTTTCCGTTCAACTTCCCATCTTTCTTTAGTGATCCTATCTTGGTGGAGACCTTCTTTCATGTTCCTAAATTGATCTCGAGGACGAGCTTTTTTGAAGAAGGGGTGACTGATGCAGGAGAAAAAGGGCAAATTAAATCCTCAAATTCAGAAAAACTGTTTCAGTCAAAACGCATAATCTGTGGCAGAAGTGAAGGATGTCAGATTCAGGAAAAGTTATACATTATTTTGAGTGGAAACGACGATCTAAAAATAAACCTTGAATAATCACGGGCACCGCCTTGATTTGGTCAATTCGGCCATTTAAAGTTCCAAATCGTCAGTTTTCTATTTTCTGTCATATTTCTTTCATTAATTAGGATAGTAATTTTAACCCAATTTGGGTAGATCTTCTTTGCTGAGTATTGTATTAGATTAGAATTATTATTAGCATTAATTTTAGGTTTTTTACCTTATTTTGATAATTAGACTTTTGAGCTAATTAATCCTGCTTGTTGACTGCTTTTGATATGTTATGAATTATTGATTTATTTTGGAACCTTAGAGACGATTTCTCTCGGTTATGCCTTTCTTTTCGTTGCTTTTAGCTGCTCGCCACACGCCTGATTCACTCCGGCGACACAAGGAAAGATGTTCCACTTGAGTATGTATTTGACGCGGTGAAATCAATATATCATAATTGGGATAAGTTGCATCAGTTATTAAAAGTTTGTTTGTTAACCCTTATCGTTTTATTCCCAAAACTCAAAATAGTGACAAAAAAATCTCAACTAATTAAGAACTAATTATGTCTATTTTCTCCCATTTCCATGATCACATCTCTTTAAGAACAACCCTGACTAAGTACAAATAATTAGTGTTTGTTTTAGACAATGATTCAAGTTAGTTTACAGTAAAAGGGGGACGTGAAGAGTACGTGGTGGGCATATGATTTCACAAAACTATACTTAATTTCCCACCCCCAAATAATGACATGATCAAGAAGCTATTCCTTTTGTGATGGAGAAAGCATGTTCAAAACTAATTACATTACTAAGAGAGTGGATTTTTGAGCAATTGGAAACAGAAAGAGAGATCTCAACCCAAATACGAACATAAATTACTCACTCAGCAATAAGAATTTAGAACATAACAGTATTGTTCGAAAAAAATAAATGACACGGTAAAAGTACCTTTTAGTTTAGATGCTGGCAGTGGGTTGTCGTATTGAAAATGATGTGGGTTTACAGGCTCGCCAACGCTCATCCACTAGCTTTCAAGATCACCTTTTTTGTGGCAGCTTAATAATCAACTAAAGCATGAAACCACATCGTAATTCTAATCTGGAAAGAAAGTGAGTTAGTGAATGACTATACAATCATTTACTAACACAAACATCACCGAACATATACATTTGGAAGATCAAAATTACAATGAAGAAAACTGATTAGTAATAGGAGTAGGAGGAAGAACACTAATTTATTTTCGTGCTTAAAAAATTAAGATTAATAATTAAAAAAATTGATGAACCCAATGAGCCATAAAAGTAATCCTCAAGAATTAAAAAACTGTGAAAGCCAACCAATACAAATTCTTACACACACCAAACTGTCATGTTTGGAGTTTGGACTCGCATTTCGAAAAGAGAAGATGAAACATTTACTTGCCGGAGGAGGCCAAAAGAATCTACTGCCTTTTATTTCTATCTCTCCCGATGAACACTAGAAACGGTACAGGAAAAATGTAAGACAAATTTATGATCTATAGAAAGTGGGAGAAGGTTTTGTTCGAGCTAGAGCTAGGGCGGAGTAGGTAAAAGATTAAAAGAAAGATTGTTCTCAGATCTCCAAGTGCTGCAGACACTCCAATCGAAAAACGACAGAGCAAACAAATGAAATTAAAGAATGTGAGAAACAAATATTGAAACCAATTAAGAGATGAAAGCGAGGAAAATATTGAAACCAATTGCAAAACTTACCATAATTAATTCAGGTGGACGCCATAATCAAGGAAGGAGGCGGATGATTACGGAAGCGATGACTAGAGCTACGACGACGAAATAGATGGGGGAGAAGGAGCGGACGTCCGAGTGAGAGCAGTCGTGGTGTCTGATTAGGGCGGCGAAAGCTCCATTCCACATGCATTTTTTAAGGAGTTTTGAGGAGATTGTAAAGATTTAATGTGGTTACAATAATTTTTACTAAAACTATAATTCAACTGTTCAGAATGTCTATTGAAAGTGTCTTTTGAAAAGTTCTTTCAAAAATATGCATGAGACCCATACAGTTCTATCTTATTATATAGATTTATCATTAGCTTTTAACCTGTGCGATGTATGGTGAGATACTGCCCAAACAATTCAGTTTGGTTCGGTTCGTTTTGTGTTTTTCACGGCTTCACTCGGTTCGGTTTAGTTTATTTCGGTTCTCCTTGGGTCTCCATTTTATGCACTTCAGTTTCGATTGAACCTAGTTTAGATATAAGTACGTATTATTTAAAAAAAATTAAAACTATGTGAAAGCTACATATAGAGAGTGAAGTAATGGTTAAATTAATTTAAACACAATATAATTTAAGTTTAGAAAATATTTTTCATAGTCCTAAGTAAGAGCTAAAATAATTAAACAAATTTATGTGAAACAATAAGAATTTTATGCTTTGGGTGCATCACTTTTGTGAATATTGGTCTGCTCGGTTTAACCACCCTTTAAGCGGTTACAGTTTCACGGTTCAGTTTCAGTTTGGTTTATTTCCCTTCGGTTTCGCTCGGTTCAATTTGCGTTTCTTGGTTAAAACTTGACGCCCTACCTATTATTTGATGATAGTATCATTTGTTGTACCACATCTAGAACACAATTGTTGAAGATAAGATAAATATTTCTTAAACAGAAAATCAAGTAAATAAAAAGGTGAACATATTTCAAATTACAGATTCCTCAAAAGGTCGAGAAAGATCTTAAAATAATTGACAATCGTCGATCACTATCATTTCTGAAAAAATATTACTTTAAAATAAATGATAATGGTGGAAGAACAACAGTGGACAATGGTAGAACCAGCTCGCTGTTTATATATGTGGGTACATTTATGTCCACTAACTAATATAATTAATTTATATTAATACGTATTATATTTAAATGTATGATTTGTTGTAATCTATATAATAAAACAGCACGGTGTGGGACCCATGCATTTTTTTAAAACACATTTTCAAAGAGACATTTTAAAGGAGACATTTTGAGAGACATTTTGAACCGTTAGATGAAAATTCAATGACATTTTAAACCCTTGGATTATTACTATTACATCACACATCGTCCACAATCATCGTCGAGTCACATACCCAGTCCAAAATCACCGTCAGAAGCAATTCTTAGGTTTCCTCGTAGGTTTCCTCCCAAATCAGATACCCCTTCGCTCCCAAATCAGAGACACCATCGATCACTCTCGGACGTCGCTGCTTCTCCCCATTAATTTCATCGTCAATCTCGGACGGCACTGCTTCTCCCAGTCGGATTCAGCGAATGCCGTAGTCCCAATCTCTGTAAACATTACTGCTTCTCCCCGTCGGTTTCATCGACGCCGTAGTCCCCATCGCTGTAGACGTCGCCGCCCTAATACTCAGCCTCCTCCGCTATGACACTCCAGGTTCGTTCCTCAGGTCCGTCGCCACCCATATCTGCTATGTTCTCTTTCATCAAAACTGAACCCTACCCTGCGAATGTTGATACAGCCGTTAGTGACTTAAAGAAAATTTCAGGATGAGGCTGTGTATATTTCTCTGTTAACTCAACACTCAATTGGGTTTTGTCTTGCAGAAGTGTGTGTGGATTGTAAACTGTGCCTTAGAACTGTTTTGGCCATGAGAAGTTCTCTAAATTGATGATTATTAATCTCAGTAAAAAGCCACCCTTTTAAACACATTGATATAAAATTCTGCTCATTCACTGTTCACCTCTTTCAGCTATCCTAATTACATATGGACACTACAACAAATATAGTTTATCCAGAGGTTTTGTTGTAAGTGAAGGTGAGATTTTAACTTACAACATTTCTGATTTGTTTGTGTGTCAGTTCAGATTTGTTGAAGTCCATGATTACCTGAGCTTCGTGGTTAATTTTGAATTTGTGTTCATGTTTAATGATTTGCAGAGTGAAATTCATACTCTGTTGATCTTCGCCTGGATTTCAGAAGGTCTCTCTAGCTCCTCCGTGGAGCTTTCTGCACTCAGGTATGTATAAGTTAATTGATGGATATGGGATTACATTGCTTCATATGACCAAGATTAGAGTATTAACAGTGCATATTTCTTAAATATTGTTTCGATTTTGACAGTAAAGGTAGTTGTTGACCCTGTGGTGGCAATTGTTGTGATAATGGACCATAAAAAACATGTTTTTTGTTTCATCTACATGCTGCAGTCAGTAGAATCAAATCTTATTTTCTAAATTGTTCTTTAAATTAGGGACCTATTATTACAATAATGTGATTCATCAGTTGATTATTACACAAGAGTAGCTGGATAACGTCTCATCAAAGACAGAGAAGCTGGCAATCCAACCTGTTCTTGCGTGTATCATTTTTGGAAACATGACTGAAATTTTACTGAAACACAAACAGATCGTTAAGATAAGTACAAAGTCCGAAGTTGTACTGAAATAGAAGATGGAAGTTGTTGTAGCTGTTGGAATACATCAAAATTGTTAACTACTAATCCTCTAAGCAATAGGACGTTGCTCATTTATCCCTGTAGTATTTTCGCACAAGAACAACTCATTTTTTCCTATATCTTTTGGTAGGTAAACTGAAATTGTGCTATTTGGTTTGGAGTTTCAATCATGTGATTCTTCCTCTATTGCAATCATTTAAAGTCTGAGTTTACATAGGAGGAACAGTTGAATTACATAGTATAACCCATCTTTAAGTGCAATCTCATTTGGATTTCTTACCTCCATATTGAGCCATTTTAGAAGTCCAGAAAGAGCCTTAAGGAGGTAGACATATTAATCAAAAAAGATAAAAAAGGAATTCCTATATTTTTCTTGAACATGAATTGGAAACGTTCAGACTTAAGTGTTCCAATTCATGTTCAAGAGAAATATATAAAGCTATTCCCTTTGTTTGAGTTGATTCAATCGATTTCTTTATGTTTTACTACGTTTTGTCCAATTTATTTGAATGATTTCCTATGTTGCTTTAGCTAGATGACATTTGTATGCTGAGTGTCCAAATATTTTACTTTCTAAAATCAATTACTATAGGTATCCTGCAGATATTCATGGACACAGCTGATGACACTAGAAGAGCCACAAACAAACGGAGGCTTATACTTCTCCAAAAGTGAAACAACAAAGTTTGTGGTAGTAGTCTTGACATCCGTAACCGTAAGTCATGGGGAAGTAGCAGTGTTTGTGGTTATAATGAAGACAACCGTAAATCACGTGGATGTGAAGTTTCCCAATCTAAACAAGCCGGATCATCAATCAGTTCAGAAGTTCTTTCTGCTAAAGAAGCTAGGTTGAATTGAAAACAGCAACTCTCAGAAAAAAGGAAGTTTGCGGGTAAATATTATCTTCTTTGCTTCCCATTTATAATTGGAGTATTTTCATGTTGGACTGTGGGAGGGATATAGGACACTGTATGTGCACGACCTCTCTGTCCGATTTAATAATGACTTTCAAGAGGTCTTTGAACAATCAAAGATTTGTGTTCATAACTTAGTACCAAGTGATTGCTTCTTATTAAATTGTGTTCCCCATTTTTTCATTAAAGCATGTACATCAAAATTTGACATAGTTAAATTCAATATTTGAAATAGTGAAAGGGAAATTCAGATGCCTTTGCTCCAAAGCATAACGTTCACATACCGATAGTTAAAATAGAATTAATGAAAATTTTAGGTGGTTTGTTAATATAGGCCATTATTAGTATCTATTTTTTCCTTTTAATCAATACTTATAACCTTTCATGTATGGTAGATTTACAACTACTAAAGTAAGTACATACTGTGCTTCAATTACTATCCAAATGATGAAGGACCTAAATCCGAAACAAGTTCACATTTATTTAAGAATTCCAAAGCTATGTTGTTCTTACTGTCTATGTAACCAATAAGGAAAATGTTTGTTATATTATTCAGATTATTATATTTTTGTTTCAATTTGTTTTTCAACTACTAAGAGAATTATTATTGTTTGCTGATGAAAGTTTAAAGGTCTTTCATTGAAAGTTGCTGATACAGTAAAAGGAATAGGTGATGAGTACAAGAGGAATGCTGAGTATGAACTAATTTTACAAGACCTGGAAGAGAACGTTAAATTGTGGTTTAATGTATCGTTGTATCGTGATACTTAACGAGCTGCATGATGTAGTTAGCTCATCTTAGACAGTAACCTCAATCGGCACCCTGGTGCGTGGATCATTCCAAAGTGTTGATGCAATGGTTGATAATCGTTATTGTCTACTGCCGAGGTGGATTGATTGTAATATCTCCTATGTACTTCAGTTGGGTAGGAATTCTATTCTTTGTTCAAATAAATGTTTTTTGATTTTTCCCACTAAAAAGAGAGGTTATTTTGTACTCCTTGGTCACGAACTAACACTTTTACTGTCTCAGGTGGGATGCTTGATTTTTTTCTTTTATAATCGTGCCTTTAGGCACGGGCAATAC
Organism: Linanthus parryae; assembly: GCA_023055425.1. Lineage (NCBI taxonomy): Eukaryota > Viridiplantae > Streptophyta > Magnoliopsida > Ericales > Polemoniaceae > Linanthus > Linanthus parryae. Next base: position 62,272,183 of record JALGPY010000001.1, on the reverse strand, counting down.
CTAGTATATCTATATAATAAAACAGCACGGTGTGGGACCCATGCATATTTTTAAAACACATTTTCAAAGAGACATTTTAAAGGAGACATTTTGAGAGACATTTTGAACCGTTAGATGAAAATTCAATGACATTTTAAATCCTTGGATTATTACTATTACATCACACATCGTCCACAATCATCGTCGAGTCACATACCCAGTCCAAAATCACCGTCAGAAGCAATTCTTAGGTTTCCTCGTAGGTTTCCTCCCAAATCAGATACCCCTTCGCTCCCAAATCAAAGACACCATCGATCACTCTCGGACGTCGCTGTTTCTCCCCATTAATTTCATCGTCAATCTCGGACGGCACTGCTTCTCCCAGTCGGATTCAGCGAATGCCGTAGTCCCAATCTCTGTAAACATTGCTGCTTCTCCCCGTCGGTTTCATCGACGCCGTAGTCCCCATCGCTGTAGACGTCGCCGCCCTAATACTCAGCCTCCTCCGCTCTGACACTCCAGGTTCGTTCCTCAGGTCCGTCGCCACCCATATCTGCTATGTTCTCTTTCATCAAAACTGAACCCTACCCTGCGAATGTTGATACAGCAGTTAGTGACTTAAAGAAAATTTCAGGATGAGGCTGTGTATATTTCTCTGTTAACTCAACACTCAATTGGGTTTTGTCTTGCAGAAGTGTGTGTGGATTGTAAACTGTGCCTTAGAACTGTTTTGGCCATGAGAAGTTCTCTAAATTGATGATTATTAATCTCAGTAAAAAGCCACCCTTTTAAACACATTGATATAAAATTCTGCTCATTCACTGTTCACCTCTTTCAGCTATCCTAATTACATATGGACACTACAACAAATATAGTTTATCCAGAGGTTTTGTTGTAAGTGAAGGTGAGATTTTAACTTACAACATTTCTGATTTGTTTGTGTGTCAGTTCAGATTTGTTGAAGTCCATGATTACCTGAGCTTCGTGGTTAATTTTGAATTTGTGTTCATGTTTAATGATTTGCAGAGTGAAATTCATACTCTGTTGATCTTCGCCTGGATTTCAGAAGGTCTCTCTAGCTCCTCCGTGGAGCTTTCTGCACTCAGGTATGTATAAGTTAATTGATGGATATGGGATTACATTGCTTCATATGACCAAGATTAGAGTATTAACAGTGCATATTTCTTAAATATTGTTTCGATTTTGACAGTAAAGGTAGTTGTTGACCCTGTGGTGGCAATTGTTGTGATAATGGACCATAAAAAACATGTTTTTTGTTTCATCTACATGCTGCAGTCAGTAGAATCAAATCTTATTTTCTAAATTGTTCTTTAAATTAGGGACCTATTATTACAATAATGTGATTCATCAGTTGATTATTACACAAGAGTAGCTGGATAACGTCTCATCAAAGACAGAGAAGCTGGCAATCCAACCTGTTCTTGCGTGTATCATTTTTGGAAACATGACTGAAATTTTACTGAAACACAAACAGATCGTTAAGATAAGTACAAAGTCCGAAGTTGTACTGAAATAGAAGATGGAAGTTGTTGTAGCTGTTGGAATACATCAAAATTGTTAACTACTAATCCTCTAAGCAATAGGACGTTGCTCATTTATCCCTGTAGTATTTTCGCACAAGAACAACTCATTTTTTCCTATATCTTTTGGTAGGTAAACTGAAATTGTGCTATTTGGTTTGGAGTTTCAATCATGTGATTCTTCCTCTATTGCAATCATTTAAAGTCTGAGTTTACATAGGAGGAACAGTTGAATTACATAGTATAACCCATCTTTAAGTGCAATCTCATTTGGATTTCTTACCTCCATATTGAGCCATTTTAGAAGTCCAGAAAGAGCCTTAAGGAGGTAGACATATTAATCAAAAAAGATAAAAAAGGAGTTCCTATATTTTTCTTGAACATGAATTGGAAACGTTCAGACTTAAGTGTTCCAATTCATGTTCAAGAGAAATATATAAAGCTATTCCCTTTGTTTGAGTTGATTCAATCGATTTCTTTATGTTTTACTACGTTTTGTCCAATTTATTTGAATGATTTCCTATGTTGCTTTAGCCAGATGACATTTGTATGCTGAGTGTCCAAATATTTTACTTTCTAAAATCAATTACTATAGGTATCCTGCAGATATTCATGGACACAGCTGATGACACTAGAAGAGCCACAAACAAACGGAGGCTTATACTGCTCCAAAAGTGAAACAACAAAGTTTGTGGTAGTAGTCTTGACATCCGTAACCGTAAGTCATGGGGAAGTAGCAGTGTTTGTGGTTATAATGAAGACAACCGTAAATCACGTGGATGTGAAGTTTCCCAATCTAAACAAGCCGGATCATCAATCAGTTCAGAAGTTCTTTCAACTAAAGAAGCTAGGTTGAATTGAAAACAGCAACTCTCAGAAAAAAGGAAGTTTGCGGGTAAATATTATCTTCTTTGCTTCCCATTTATGATTGGAGTATTTTCATGTTGGACTGTGGGAGGGATATAGGACACTGTATGTGCACGACCTCTCTGTCCGATTTAATAATGACTTTCAAGAGGTCTTTGAACAATCAAAGATTTGTGTTCATAACTTAGTACCAAGTGATTGCTTCTTATTAAATTGTGTTCCCCATTTTTTCATTAAAGCATTTACATCAAAATTTGACATAGTTAAATTCAAAATTTGCAATAGTGAAAGGGAAATTCAGATGCCTTTGCTCCAAAGCATAACGTTCACATACCGATAGTTAAAATAGAATTAATGAAAATTTTAGGTGGTTTGTTAATATAGGCCATTATTAGTATCTATTTTTTCCTTTTAATCAATACTTATAACCTTTCATGTATGGTAGATTTACAACTACTAAAGTAAGTACGAACGGTGCTTCAATTACTATCCAAATGATGAAGGACCTAAATTCGAAACAAGTTCACATTTATTTAAGAATTCCAAAGCTATGTTGTTCTTACTGTCTATGTAACCAATAAGGAAAATGTTTGTTATATTATTCAGATTATTATATTTTTGTTTCAATTTGTTTTTCAACTACTAAGAGAATTATTATTGTTTGCTGATGGAAGTTTAAAGGTCTTTCATTGAAAGTTGCTGATACAGTAAAAGGAATAGGTGATGAGTACAAGAGGAATGCTGAGTATGAACTAATTTTACAAGACCTGGAAGAGAACGTTAAATTGTGGTTTAATGTATTGTTGTATCGTGATACTTAACGAGCTGCATGACTTATATGGATGAAAGTACTAAGGGTATACAGTGTCAATCATTTTTATATGATCGACGAGGCTCACACGGCGAGGAAACTCAGGGACTAGTTCTACTCGCCACCTCATGTCACTCATAAGCACGCGTTATCTCATAAGATGTGCGCCATAGTGTTTGGACTCTATCAGAGTACATGTCCTATCCCATAGGGACCACTATACAGATGTAAGTCCAACAGCCCATATGACTATTAACCCGAGTACTGAGTGTTGCACATATGCAATCGAAATCAGTTCTCTCATCTGGCTTTCTCTACGCAGACTATACATGGTTTGGGGTAGTAACCATGCTCGAATGGCCATAATCCAATCTCACTTTGGAACATATTCCAATGCGACAAATAAATCCGTCTGACAGGGTCTTGCTCTATTGATTGATGTCCAGCTCATGTCATAGGCCATGCGCCTCATATGACAGGAGTCATCATATCATAGGCTTCTAGCGCTTGTCGGGATTCTGTCTCATCTCCTACTCACCTAGACAATCCAGGATGCTGTAGAGGCGGTTGCTCGTGTGAGAGAGTCAACCTAGTGTCCGCGCGACATGTTCTATGCTAGTACAGGATATGTAAACAACATGTAGCATAACAAATCCAATTAAAATCCAATTATCAATGTCTATTATGCTCATCAATCATATCGCTAGTGATCGACTACCGAGTCCCAATTTTCTAAAGCAATCCACAAAGACGACTCTTATGTGGTTTAGGAATGGGAGGTGCCTATATTACTGGCCCGTAGTCGATCTACTCCAAGATTACTCTTTAGGTAGTCATTTCACCTTTTGTGAAAACAGTACCCCTTTCTATATGTTTGGCCTTGTCAAAAGTACTGTAGCCGTATGCTAGCACTGCAGGTTGGTTGACAGCTCATAAGCTTATCAGAAACCTTTTTATCCAAACATATTTCTGTCCGGTGACAGAACAGGCAATCGTGCTTCGCTTCCATAATCGATGGAGCGGTCTAATACGATTGTGCAACACTTATGCCGCTGTTCCATGCGATGTCATCTAGCATGGACTATAGCCTGAGTCGGATCTACGTGTATCTAGGTCCCCACCCTAGTCAGTATGCATAGCTGGCTAGTCGAAGCATCATCTCCGATAGTTATAACACGTGATCCTTCGTACAGAGTATCCTTTTGGTTGCAATCTAGCGTCTTAAGTTAGATTTCCTGAAATCCACTCTTCCGATTGCATGAGGTTTGTGGAGTCTCAGTATATACCATAGTATATAGCAGACTCACACTGCATCGGGCACTTTGGTTATTTGGTCAATCTTGTATGGTGTCTTCTAGGGAACATATTCAGGCTCTTAAAATCCTGCAGCGAGCTATAGGAGTATCACATGTCCTTGGGTCCATTACATGGAATCGTTCAGAGTATCTTCTTGTTGTCCGCCTTATGCGTCAATGTAAGAAGTCCTTCTGAACGAACGAGAATGCATCTCGCCCTACCAATATCCTTCGTCATAAATCGAAGGGATAACCACCCTATAGTGGATGTGAAATAGTCCTTAGACTCTCCTGGAAATAGTGTGTCATCGATAATAAGTGACGTGTTCATCTACTCTCTACGACTGAGAGTGATATGCAGCGGTTTTCATCCGTTGATAAAATACTGCAGACTTAGAGGACTAATTAAGATCATACATAGGCTTAATTAGCTTGCACCTATTTGTGCATCCGATCTTACATCTCGAAACCCTGTGGCCGAGTCATACAGATCACCTCTCTGATTTCTCTATTGAGAAATTCAGTCGTCACGTTTATCGAGAATGGAGCCTTATTTCCATAATCACAACTATTACCGATACCTCTGCAAGTCGTATGCCTTAGTATGCTTCCGCCTGTGTCACTCTGAATGACCTTGGAAATACATCCATTTCCAATAGTCTAATATCAAGTCGGAAAAGTCAACCTAGCCTTAAACTTGGTTGGTCTTTTACAGACTCTAACTTTTCCTGTAAAGGCTACTTTTCATTCTTCATAATTAGGGAACGATAAGGCATAGTATTCTATCCTATCGATTATGCAAGGTTATCCTTAAGATCATCCCTTCGATCTCAAATAGTCGATGGGGTATGCTCCTATGAGCAATTCCTTTGCACGGGAGGATCATAATTTGCTCTCACCCCTATGGATGGGCACCTCGCTTAGAAAGTCACTCCCACTGTTCAAAAGATCCTTGAGGGACTAATTCCTCATAATGGACTAAGGAACAGGGTATATTCTAGCGGTTCCTCCATGCTCGCGGAGATCATCATCTCTACGAACATTCCCTTAATTATGGGTATCTCCTTATGAGAAAACATATATCCTGTGAATCCATTTGCGTTACACTACTAATCGGTTGTTGCGTATCAAATACGCAATCCCCTAGAATACTCCGAATAGTATGGGAAGATATGTTACTCCATGAAGATACCTTTCTTCCATCTAGGGTCTAAGTTCCTTCTTGTCAGGCGATGAAATATCCTGGGGCAATATCCTAGGTTCATCATCTTGCGTGGTGACTATTATGTCTTCCCCTTCGATGTCAAATCGTCGACGGGGTACGCTCCAAAGAGCGTTCCTACGCAAAGAGGATTCTTCTTCAGCATTATCGTCATATACGATAGGCTGCTCACTAGGTAAGGCACTCCCACTGTTCTCAAGATACATAGGAACAAATTCCTCTTGAGTAGTGGTGAATTGAGTGTCATCTAGTGGTTCCTTCTTATTCGTAGAGAATACCATCTCCACGAGCTTCTTCCTGACTAGGGAAATTAGTTAGCTCATAAGCTGTCGATCCCTATGGCCTAAGGTGACCTCATATAGGTTGCCTTTTGGTCCACATCTCGTAGGGCGTAGTGGCTACAGACTTGGTAGGTTTTTGGTTGAGTAAATCGACAGACGTTTAACAAAGCGTCTCCTCAAGATAGGGAACTTATACTTTGAACGTGCTATCATGCATCAAACCATCTCAGGCTGTATCCTATTCCTCCAATCCGCCACAGAAATCTGCTGCGGGGTATGGGAATAGCCAACTGCCTAACTACTCTCCATCACATAGCTCTTGCTAAGATAGATACTCGCAATCTCATTCTGGCTAAGGACATATCCTTTTATCCAGACGGTTTTCTACCTTTTGTAGATACCTGTCTCAAGCACCCTTGTGCCTCAGACTTATGTGGCCCAAGCACACATAGTTGAGATGCGTACAATAATCTACGAATGTGATGGAACAGTAAGCACCATGTCTTAGCTTTAACTTTTAATGGATCACAATAGAAGAATGAATAATATGTAAAGACTCAATAATCCTTACTGCTTTACTGGATGGTTTGCCTTTCGCCTTTCGTGTAAGGCAAGAATCACACACAGGTAAGGGTACCTTGGGCATATTCCAAGCAGGCCTACCATAGCTAGCCTGAACATCCTTTCCTGATGTAGTGTGTCACAATCTAGCGCGCCACATATCAGAATCTTAAGGCACAACCTTAGTGTTGATATCAAAAGATCCTGAGGCGTTATTCATGCTAGAAATTAAGAGTGCATAACCATTCATAACATGACCAATTCCAAAGTAAAACTGTAACCAAAACAAATTTTGGTGGCTACTCCCTCAAAGATAATCTCATGGATCCTTTTAGACAAGAAGTTAATGCCATGTCTGGCCTTCTAGTCTTAGGAAAACATCATTTTCCTCCTTTACATTTGCCTGTCTTGAGATATTGGTCATGTACCAATATTTCGCCCACATTTCCTTATCCTTGCCCCGCCTGTTCCACGGTCCTAATACCGGGCTAGGGACTACATCTGCCTATCATACTTCATTCACAGTCTTTTAGCAATCATATATTGCTTAGACTTCAAAAGTATGCTGAACTAGTATTCTAAGCAAGCACTTGGTTGCTTAGATCCTAGAACGGAGTGATGTTTGGTCTTATCCAAACATCTTGACACTCTCAAAGCGTGTCATATAACGTTTCCATGGCACTTTCATTAAACGTGGCAGAGATAGCAACAAATTGCTAATCGGATAACTTAAACATGATAGTTTTTAAGGTGGGATTTATGAGTCATTACTCACAATTTTAATGAGGCAAATGGCTAAGGTGGATCCAAGATTCTTCTTTGGCTCATTCCTACAATCTTTGAATCTCAAAGTGGTCTTGAACTTGCTGATGAGGTCATTTCCCCACCTTGGCATAGCACGCTCTATGACATTTATCTTGACTGCCTCCCACTTATTGGTTAGCCTAAAGATAATGTTCATGTGCTGCTGTGACAACTATTCATCACAGGTTCGACCATACTTGTAGGTGGTTTGACAAACTATGTCCAACGATTTGGTTACATAGTACGATGACTTGTCATATCGTTATTGTCACTATTTAAGCCTTTACAGTTTCGAGTTAGACACGATTGATCTTGAGACATTGCATAGGAAATTAATACTAGCATTTTCTTAGCTCCGAAATAACATGATACACGATTAAAATTTCATAGTTCATCATAAGGACTCCACCAAAACCTAGTGGCAATTCTAGGAATCAAATGTCATCACTTATGATTCCCTATTAGTTTCAATCATGCATAACCATGTGAGCTCTTTTGTTTCAGTTCCTTAGCATGCGAGGTTATACAGATATATCCAATCACACGCAGTTATAACGTAAAACAAGCATAAGCATAAATAGATATGCAATGGATGTGGCCCCTAAGGTGCACTCCCACTATTGAGAGTACGTCTTGAGCAAGTCTTGAACTTCTCGCCTCATGGATCTCGCCTCATCTCGAGTGCTCCTAGAAGCTTCCCTGTTCGTCTCTTTGCTCCATGCACCTCGCGCCATAGCTTTTGGTTTGGCCACCTCTCTTGAAGCTTCTATTCTTCAATCTTCACTAAATATCTTATTTCTAATAAGAAGTAACCTCTAATAGGCGATTTAGATGAGAAGAGAAGACAATAGAGTATGTAGAGAGGCACGACACGCAGGCCGTATTTTAATTGATTACATATTCAAAACCAAAACCAAATTTAAAAACATCTAAGCCACATCCATGCATCAAAAACATCCATTCAACCCACAACAGCATGTATAATAATAAAATAAACATACTGGAATTTTCAGGAAATTTCCAGAATTAAAGAATAATTACTGGAAATTAATAAGCAATAAATCAATCAACTTATAAGATCGAAAATCGCTCCCAACTACCTAGGATCTCACCTCCTATCTCATAAGGTAGGGAAAAATGTCCTAAGTCTCCAGAAAAAATTTGGGCTCAAAACAGTGTGTTTAAGGACGTCTAATTGCCTCGGGAAGTGTGCTAAACACTAATTATTTAATCTGGAAAATAATAAAATTTTCTGTTTTTCCAAAAATTATGAAAAAATCCCAGAAAATAGGAAATTTAATTCTGAGCATGTAGAAAAAAATTTGGCGAAAAATAATGGCGAGAGGAGGGCTCACGCGCCCACACGCGCCGCCGCGCGTGGGCGAGTCCGCCTCCGTCACGCGCTGGCGTCGGCCGAGTGCCACGTCAGCGCCACGTGGCATGCCACGTCAGCTACGTGCTGACGTCATCTGCCACGTCAGCCCTCCACGTCATCTGCCACGTCAGCAGCCACGTGGCTGCCACGTCAGCCCCTAGGGCCACGTCAGCAGCCGCCGCCAGCCCCTTGACGCGTGCGGCGCGTGGCGGCGCGTCGGTGGCGCGTGAAGCCCACGCGCCGCCTTCCCGGCCTCCGTTTCCGGCGATCTTTACATCGTTGGAATCATCTTTTCACGTAGATCAAGATTATGTGTTCAAAACCCAATTTTAACATGTTTTGAAAAAATCTTTTTACTGCTCAGATCAATCAGTCCAGATTTATACTGTTTCGAATCTTAGAAAATTCATAAATAATTCTCTGTTCGTCCAAAAATTACAAAATTTATATTTCTGGAATCCTTGTGGAAAAACCCTATCTAACCATATAGGTTTCACTAACAGATTATGAAATTTCAAAAACTCGAATTTTTTTATCTGATTCGGGAACGCATAACTAGGCACGAAAAACAAGCCTAAGGCTCTGATACCAATGAAGGACGAATCTGATCTATCACATACAGATCTACAACATGAATTATAGCGGAAGATTCATGTGTTTACCTTGTCTTCCTTAGCTCCTAAGCGCGACGGATGATCGTAGGTTGCTTGCTTTCACGTGCTCTTCTTGCTCCCACAATCTGGCTCGAATCACTAGGACGAGAGCTCTGATCCACACCAAGTTCCACCCAATGGAGGCTATTTGAAGAGAGAGTCTAGGGTTTACCGTATTATGATCAGCACATGATCTCTACAGTATTGTGTATATTATTATGACTCTCATATAATATGTGTAGGAGGCTGTCTCCTTATATAGACAGACTTATACCTAATTGCAACGTCACCCCCTAGGGTTGATGTCCTTGCTACTAACCCCATAAGGCTTGAGCTTGTCTCACCTAAACCCATAAGTTTAGGTTAATTGCATTGTGCACCCCACATGGGCGCACATAATGCTAACATCTCCCACTCGCACAGTGGGGTTGCACAAATACAGTAGTTCTAGTCTCCCTCAATCTCCAACTATTATCATCTGCCAAAGTGTTATGTGGCCTTGGTGTGTGACTGTGAGAGAACCTGCATTTCGGGAGATCCATACTCTAAACTCATACGAGACGAGCTAGCAGTAGGCGCACTCAACCCTTAAGAAATAATGCAATACATATATATATCTCTCGTATTCCCCAGATTCTATCTATTGCCATCTCATAGACCATGAGCACCTACCTTGTCCCGAAGGTCGTGCGTCAATGAGTCTATATCTCCTTTATTGTATTCATATCCTGCATGATCCCATAAGATCTTGTAGGTGGGCCCAATGAATATGATAAAGAGCGATGCAATTAGAATCTTCCTTTCTATCCATTGTCGCTTTGATTCGGAGTCAGCTGCTTTCCTAGCAATGTCCTGGTAGGCCGAATCATTCATAGCCGTGAGGTGTCACGCTAAAGTAGCACCACCGAACCGTCTATCCCCGACATGGATGAAAGTACTAAGGGTATACAGTGTCAATCATTTTTATATGATCGACGAGGCTCACACGGCGAGGAAACTCAGGGGCTAGTTCTACTCGCCACCTCATGTCACTCATAAGCACGCGTTATCTCATAAGATGTGCGCCATAGTGTTTGGACTCTATCAGAGTACATGTCCTATCCCATAGGGACCACTATACAGATGTAAGTCCAACAGCCCATATGACTATTAACCCGAGTACTGAGTGTTGCACATATGCAATCGAAATCAGTTCTCTCATCTGGCTTTCTCTACGCAGACTATACATGGTTCGGGGTAGTAACCATGCTCGAATGGCCATAATCCAATCTCACTTTGGAACATATTCCAATGCGACAAATAAATCCGTCTGACAGGGTCTTGCTCTATTGATTGATGTCCAGCTCATGTCATAGGCCATGCGCCTCATATGACAGGAGTCATCATTTCATAGGCTTCTAGCGCTTGTCGGGATTCTGTCTCATCTCCTACTCACCTAGACAATCCAGGATGTTGTAGAGGCGGTTGCTCGTGTGAAAGAGTCAACCTAGTGTCCGCGCGACATGTTCTATGCTAGTACAGGATATGTAAACAACATGTAGCATAACAAATCCAATTAAAATCCAATTATCAATGTCTATTATGCTCATCAATCATATCGCTAGTGATCGACTACCGAGTCCCAATTTTCTAAAGCAATCCACAAAGACGACTCTTATGTGGTTTAGGAATGGGAGGTGCCTATATTACTGGCCCGTAGTCGATCTACTCCAAGATTACTCTTTAGGTAGTCATTTCACCTTTTGTGAAAACAGTACCCCTTTCTATATGTTTGGCCTTGTCAAAAGTATTGTAGCCGTATGCTAGCACTGCAGGTTGGTTGACAGCTCATAAGCTTATCAGAAACCTTTTTATCCAAACATATTTCTGTCCGGTGACAGAACAGGCAATCGTGCTTCGCTTCCATAATCGATGGAGCGGTCTAATAAGATTGTGAAACACTTATGCCGCTGTTCCATGCGATGTCATCTAGCATGGACTATAGCCTGAGTCGGATCTACGTGTATCTAGGTCCCCACCCTAGTCAGTATGCATAGCTGGCTAGTCGAAGCATCATCTCCGATAGTTATAACACGTGATCCTTCGTACAGAGTATCCTTTTGGTTGCAATCTAGCGTCTTAAGTTAGATTTCCTGAAATCCACTCTTCCGATTGCATGAGGTTTGTGGAGTCTCAGTATATACCATAGTATATAGCAGACTCACACTGCATCGGGCACTTTGGTTATTTGGTCAATCTTGTATGGTGTCTTCTAGGGCACATATTCAGGCTCGTAAAATCCTGCAGCGAGCTATAGGAGTATCACATGTCCTTGGGTCCATTACATGGAATCGTTCAGAGTATCTTCTTGTTGTCCGCCTTATGCGTCAATGTAAGAAGTCCTTCTGAACGAACGAGAATGCATCTCGCCCTACCAATATCCTTCGTCATAAATCGAAGGGATAACCACCCTATAGTGGATGTGAAATAGTCCTTAGACTCTCCTGGAAATAGTGTGTCATCGATAATAAGTGACGTGTTCATCTACTCTCTACGACTGAGAGTGATATGCAGCGGTTTTCATCCGTTGATAAAATACTGCAGACTTAGAGGACTAATTAAGATCATACATAGGCTTAATTAGCTTGCACCTATTTGTGCATCCGATCTTACATCTCGAAACCCTGTGGCCGAGTCATACAGATCACCTCTCTGATTTCTCTATTGAGAAATTCAGTCGTCACGTTTATCGAGAATGGAGCCTTATTTCCATAATCACAACTATTACCGATACCTCTGCAAGTCGTATGCCTTAGTATGCTTCCGCCTGTGTCACTCTGAATGACCTTGGAAATACATCCATTTCCAATAGTCTAATATCCAGTCGGAAAAGTCAACCTAGCCTTAAACTTGGTTGGTCTTTTACAGACTCTAACTTTTCCTGTAAAGGCTACTTTTCATTCTTCATAATTAGGGAACGATAAGGCATAGTATTCTATCCTATCGATTATGCAAGGTTATCCTTAAGATCATCCCTTCGATCTCAAATAGTCGATGGGGTATGCTCCTATGAGCAATTCCTTTGCACGGGAGGATCATAATTTGCTCTCACCCCTATGGATGGGCACCTCGCTTAGAAAGTCACTCCCACTGTTCAAAAGATCCTTGAGGGACTAATTCCTCATAATGGACTAAGGAACAGGGTATATTCTAGCGGTTCCTCCATGCTCGCGGAGATCATCATCTCTACGAACATTCCCTTAATTATGGGTATCTCCTTATGAGAAAACATATATCCTGTGAATCCATTTGCGTTACACTACTAATCGGTTGTTGCGTATCAAATACGCAATCCCCTAGAATACTCCGAATAGTATGGGAAGATATGTTACTCCATGAAGATACCTTTCTTCCATCTAGGGTCTAAGTTCCTTCTTGTCAGGCGATGAAATATCCTGGGGCAATATCCTAGGTTCATCATCTTGCGTGGTGACTATTATGTCTTCCCCTTCGATGTCAAATCGTCGACGGGGTACGCTCCAAAGAGCGTTCCTACGCAAAGAGGATTCTTCTTCAGCATTATCGTCATATACGATAGGCTGCTCACTAGGTAAGGCACTCCCACTGTTCTCAAGATACATAGGAACAAATTCCTCTTGAGTAGTGGTGAATTGAGTGTCATCTAGTGGTTCCTTCTTATTCGTAGAGAATACCATCTCCACGAGCTTCTTCCTGACTAGGGAAATTAGTTAGCTCATAAGCTGCCGATCCCTATGGCCTAAGGTGACCTCATATAGGTTGCCTTTTGGTCCACATCTTGTAGGGCGTAGTGGCTACAGACTTGGTAGGTTTTTGGTTGAGTAAATCGACAGACGTTTAACAAAGCGTCTCCTCAAGATAGGGAACTTATACTTTGAACGTGCTATCATGCATCAAACCATCTCAGGCTGTATCCTATTCCTCCAATCCGCCACAGCAATCTGCTGCGGGGTATGGGAATAGCCAACTGCCTAACTACTCTCCATCACATAGCTCTTGCTAAGATAGATACTCGCAATCTCATTCTGGCTAAGGACATATCCTTTTATCCAGATGGTTTTCTACCTTTTGTAGATACCTGTCTCAAGCACCCTTGTGCCTCAGACTTATGTGGCCCAAGCACACATAGTTGAGATGCGTACAATAATCTACGAATGTGATGGAACAGTAAGCACCATGTCTTAGCTTTAACTTTTAATGGATCACAATAAAAGAATGAATAATATGTAAAGACTCAATAATCCTTACTGCTTTACTGGATGGTTTGCCTTTCGCCTTTCGTGTAAGGCAAGAATCACACACAGGTAAGGGTACCTTGGGCATATTCCAAGCAGGCCTACCATAGCTAGCCTGAACATCCTTTCCTGATGTAGTGTGTCACAATCTAGCGCGCCACATATCAGAATCTTAAGGCACAACCTTAGTGTTGATATCAAAAGATCCTGAGGCGTTATTCATGCTAGAAATTAAGAGTGCATAACCATTCATAACATGACCAATTCCAAAGTAAAACTGTAACCAAAACAAATTTTGGTGGCTACTCCCTCAAAGATAATCTCATGGATCCTTTTAGAAGAGAAGTTAATGCCATGTCTGGCCTTCTAGTCTTAGGAAAACATCCTTTTCCTCCTTTACATTTGCCTGTCTTGGGATATTGGTCATGTACCAATATTTCGCCCACATTTCCTTATCCTTGCCCCACCTGTTCCACGGTCCTAATACCGGGCTAGGGACTACATCTGCCTATCATACTTCATTCACAGTCTTTTAGCAATCATATATTGCTTAGACTTCAAAAGTATGCTGAACTAGTATTCTAAGCAAGCACTTGGTTGCTTGGATCCTAGAACGGAGTGATGTTTGGTCTTATCCAAACATCTTGACACTCTCAAAGCATGTCATATAACGTTTCCATGGCACTTTCATAAAACGTGGCAGAGATAGCAACAAATTGCTAATCGGATAACTTAAACATGATAGTTTTTAAGGTGGGATTTATGAGTCATTACTCACAATTTTAATGAGGCAAATGGCTAAGGTGGATCCAAGATTCTTCTTTGGCTCATTCCTACAATCTTTGAATCTCAAAGTGGTCTTGAACTTGCTGATGAGGTCATTTCCCCACCTTGGCATAGCACGCTCTATGACATTTATCTTGACTGCCTCCCACTGATTGGTTAGCCTAAAGATAATGTTCATGTGCTGCTGTGACAACTATTCATCACAGGTTCGACCATACTTGTAGGTGGTTTGACAAACTATGTCCAACGATTTGGTTACATAGTACGATGACTTGTCATATCGTTATTGTCACTATTTAAGCCTTTACAGTTTCGAGTTAGACACGATTGATCTTGAGACATTGCATAGGAAATTAATACTAGCATTTTCTTAGCTCCGAAATAACATGATACATGATTAAAATTTCATAGTTCATCATAAGGACTCCACCAAAACCTAGTGGCAATTCTAGGAATCAAATGTCATCACTTATGATTCCCTATTAGTTTCAATCATGCATAACCATGTGAGCTTTTTGTTTCAGTTCCTTAGCATGCGAGGTTATACAGATATATCCAATCACACGCAGTTATAACGTAAAACAAGCATAAGCATAAATGAATATGCAATGGATGTGGCCCCTAAGGTGCACTCCCACTATTGAGAGTACGTCTTGAGCAAGTCTTGAACTTCTCGCCTCATGGATCTCGCCTCATCTCGAGTGCTCCTAGAAGCTTCCCTGTTCGTCTATTTGCTCCATGCACCTCGCGCCATAGCTTTTGGTTTGGCCACCTCTATTGAAGCTTCTATTCTTCAATCTTCACTAAATATCTTATTTCTAATAAGAAGTAACCTCTAATAGGCGATTTAGATGAGAAGAGAAGACAATAGAGTATGTAGAGAGGCACGACACGCAGGCCGTATTTTAATTGATTACATATTCAAAACCAAAACCAAATTTAAAAACATCTAAGCCACATCCATGCATCAAACACATCCATTCAACCCACAACAGCATGTATAATAATAAAATAAACATACTGGAATTTTCTGGAAATTTCCAGAATTAAAGAATAATTACTGGAAATTAATAAGCAATAAATCAATCAACTAATAAGATCGAAAATCACTCCCAACTACCTAGGATCTCACCTCCTATCTCATAAGGTAGGGAAAAATGTCCTAAGTCTCCAGAAAAAATTTGGGCTCAAAACAGTGTGTTTAAGGACGTCTAATTGCCTCGGGAAGTGTGCTAAACACTAATTATTTAATCTGGAAAATAATAAAATTTTCTGTTTTTCCAAAAATTATGAAAAAATCCCAGAAAATAGGAAATTTAATTCTGAGCATGTAGAAAAAAATTTGGCGAAAAATAATGGCCGGAGGAGGGCTCACGCGCCCACACGCGCCGCCGCGCGTGGGCGAGTCCGCCTCCGTCACGCGCTCGTCGGCCGAGTGCCACGTCAGCGCCACGTGGCATGCCACGTCAGCCACGTGCTGACGTCATCTGCCACGTCAGCCCTCCACGTCATCTGCCACGTCAGAAGCCACGTGGCTACCACGTCATCTGCCACGTCATATGCCACGTCAGCCCCTAGGGCCACGTCAGCAGCCGCCGCCAGCCCCTTGGCGCGTGCGGCGCGTGGCGGCGCGTGGCCGCGCGTGGAGGCGGCGTCGGTGGCGCGTGAAGCCCACGCGCTGCCTTCCCGGCCTCCGTTTCCGGCGATCTTTACATCGTTGGAATCATCTTTTCACGTAGATCAAGATTATGTGTTCAAAACCCAATTTTAACATGTTTTGAAAAAATCTTTTTACTGCTCAGATCAATCAGTCAAGATTTATACTGTTTCGAATCTTAGAAAATTCATAACTAATTCTCTGTTCGTCCAAAAATTACAAAATTTATATTTCTGGAATCCTTGTGAAAAAACCCTATCTAACCATATAGGTTTCACTAACAGATTATGAAATTTCAAAAACTCGAATTTTTTATCTGATTCGGGAACGCATAACTAGGCACGAAAAACAAGCCTAAGGCTCTGATACCAATGAAGGACGAATCTGATCTATCACATACAGGTCTACAACATGAATTATAGCGGAAGATTCATGTGTTTACCTTGTCTTCCTTAGCTCCTAAGCGCGACGGATGATCGTAGGTTGCTTGCTTTCACGTGCTCTTCTTGCTCCCACAATCTGGCTCGAATCACTAGGACGAGAGCTCTGATCCACACCAAGTTCCACCCAATGGAGGCTAGTTGAAGAGAGAGTCTAGGGTTTACTGTATTATGATCAGCACATGATCTCTACAGTATTGTGTATATTATTATGACTCTCATATAATATGTGTAGGAGGCTGTCTCCTTATATAGACAGACTTATACCTAATTGCAACGTCACCCCCTAGGGTTGATGTCCTTGCTACTAACCCCATAAGGTTTGAGCTTGTCTCACCTAAACCCATAAGTTTAGGTTAATTGCACTGTGCACCCCACATGGGCGCACATAATGCTAACATCTCCCACTCGCACAGTGGGGTTGCACAAATACAGTAGTTCTAGTCTCCCTGAGTCTCCAACTATTATCATCTGCCAAAGTGTTATGTGGCCTTGGTGTGTGACTGTGAGAGAACCTGCATTTCGGGAGATCCATACTCTAAACTCATACGAGACGAGCTAGCAGCAGGCGCACTCAACCCTTAAGAAATAATGCAATACATATATATATCTCTGGTATTCCCCAGATTCTGTCTATTGCCATCTCATAGACCATGAGCACCTACCTTGTCCCGAAGGTCGTGCGTCAATGAGTCTATATCTCCTTTATTATATTCATATCCTGCATGATCCCATAAGATCTTGTAGGTGGGCCCAATGAATATGATAAAGAGCGATGCAATTAGAATCTTCCTTTCTATCCATTGTCGCTTTGATTCGGAGTCAGCTGCTTTCCTAGCAATGTCCTGGTAGGCCGAATCATTCATAGCCGTGAGGTGTCACGCTAAAGTAGCACCACCGAACCGTCTCTCCCCGACATGGATGAAAGTACTAAGGGTATACAGTGTCAATCATTTTTATATGATCGACGAGGCTCACACGGCGAGGAAACTCAGGGACTAGTTCTACTCGCCACCTCATGTCACTCATTAGCACGCGTTATCTCATAAGATGTGCGCCATAGTGTTTGGACTCTATCAGAGTACATGTCCTATCCCATAGGGACCACTATACAGATGTAAGTCCAACAGCCCATATGACTATTAACCCGAGTACTGAGTGTTGCACATATGCAATCGAAATCAGTTCTCTCATCTGGCTTTCTCTACGCAGACTATACATGGTTCGGGGTAGTAACCATGCTCGAATGGCCATAATCCAATCTCACTTTGGAACATATTCCAATGCGACAAATAAATCCGTCTGACAGGGTCTTGCTCTATTGATTGATGTCCAGCTCATGTCATAGGCCATGCGCCTCATATGACAGGAGTCATCATATCATAGGCTTCTAGCGCTTGTCGGGATTCTGTCTCATCTCCTACTCACCTAGACAATCCAGGATGTTGTAGAGGCGGTTGCTCGTGTGAGAGAGTCAACCTAGTGTCCGCGCGACATGTTCTATGCTAGTACAGGATATGTAAACAACATGTAGCATAACAAATCCAATTAAAATCCAATTATCAATGTCTATTATGCTCATCAATCATATCGCTAGTGATCGACTACCGAGTCCCAATTTTCTAAAGCAATCCACAAAGACGACTCTTATGTGGTTTAGGAATGGGAGGTGCCTATATTACTGGCCCGTAGTCGATCTACTCCAAGATTATTCTTCAGGTAGTCATTTCACCTTTTGTGAAAACAGTACCCCTTTCTATATGTTTGGCCTTGTCAAAAGTACTGTAGCCGTATGCTAGCACTGCAGGTTGGTTGACAGCTCATAAGCTTATCAGAAACCTTTTTATCCAAACATATTTCTGTCCGGGGACAGAACAGGCAATCGTGCTTCGCTTCCATAATCGATGGAGCGGTCTAATACGATTGTGCAACACTTATGCCGCTGTTCCATGCGATGTCATCTAGCATGGACTATAGCCTGAGTCGGATCTACGTGTATCTAGGTCCCCACCCTAGTCAGTATGCATAGCTGGCTAGTCGAAGCATCATCTCCGATAGTTATAACACGTGATCCTTCGTACAGAGTATCCTTTTGGTCCCAATCTAGCGTCTTAAGTTAGATTTCCTGAAATCCACTCTTCCGATTGCATGAGGTTTGTGGGGTCTCAGTATATACCATAGTATATAGCAGACTCACACTGCATCGGGCACTTTGGTTATTTGGTCAATCTTGTATGGTGTCTTCTAGGGCACATATTCAGGCTCGTAAAATCCTGCAGCGAGCTATAGGAGTATCACATGTCCTTGGGTCCATTACATGGAATCGTTCAGAGTATCTTCTTGTTGTCCGCCTTATGCGTCAATGTAAGAAGTCCTTCTGAACGAACGAGAATGCATCTCGCCCTACCAATATCCTTCGTCATAAATCGAAGGGATAACCACCCTATAGTGGATGTGAAATATTCCTTAGACTCTCCTGGAAATAGTGTGTCATCGATAATAAGTGACGTGTTCATCTACTCTCTACGACTGAGAGTGATATGCAGCGGTTTTCATCCGTTGATAAAATACTGCAGACTTAGAGGACTAATTAAGATCATACATAGGCTTAATTATCTTGCACCTATTTGTGCATCCGATCTTACATCTCGAAACCCTGTGGCCGAGTCATACTGATCACCTCTCTGATTTCTCTATTGAGAAATTCAGTCGTCACGTTTATCGAGAATGGAGCCTTATTTCCACAATCACAACTATTACCGATACCTCTGCAAGTCGTATGCCTTAGTATGCTTCCGCCTGTGTCACTCTGAATGTCCTTGGAAATACATCCATTTCCAATAGTCTAATATCCAGTCGGAAAAGTCAACCTAGCCTTAAACTTGGTTGGTCTTTTACAGACTCTAACTTTTCCTGTAAAGGCTACTTTTCATTCTTCATAATTAGGGAACGATAAGGCATAGTATTCTATCATATCGATTATGCAAGGTGATCCTTAAGATCATCCCTTCGATCTCAAATAGTCGATGGGGGTATGCTCCTATGAGCAATTCCTTTGCACGGGAGGATCATAATTTGCTCTCACCCCTATGGATGGGCACCTCGCTTAGAAAGTCACTCCCACTGTTCAAAAGATCCTTGAGGGACTAATTCCTCATAATGGACTAAGGAACAGGGTATATTCTAGCGGTTCCTCCATGCTCGCGGAGATCATCATCTCTACGAACATTCCCTTAATTATGGGTATCTCCTTATGAGAAAACATATATCCTGTGAATCCATTTGCGTTACACTACTAATCGGTTGTTGCGTATCAAATACGCAATCCCCTAGAATACTCCGAATAGTATGGGAAGATATGTTACTCCATGAAGATACCTTTCTTCCATCTAGGGTCTAAGTTCCTTCTTGTCAGGCGATGAAATATCCTGGGGCAATATCCTAGGTTCATCATCTTGCATGGTGACTATTATGTCTTCCCCTTCGATGTCAAATCGTCGACGGGGTACGCTCCAAAGAGCGTTCCTACGCAAAGAGGATTCTTCTTCAGCATTATCGTCATATACGATAGGCTGCTCACTAGGTAAGGCACTCCCACTGTTCTCAAGATACATAGGAACAAATTCCTCTTGAGTAGTGGTGAATTGAGTGTCATCTAGTGGTTCCTTCTTATTCGTAGAGAATACGATCTCCACGAGCTTCTTCCTGACTAGGGAAATTAGTTATCTCATAAGCTGCCGATCCCTATGGCCTAAGGTGACCTCATATAGGTTGCCTTTTGGTCCACATCTCGTAGGGCGTAGTGGCTACAGACTTGGTAGGTTTTTGGTTGAGTAAATCGACAGACGTTTAACAAAGCGTCTCCTCAAGATAGGGAACTTATACTTTGAACGTGCTATCATGCATCAAACCATCTCAGGCTGTATCCTATTCCTCCAATCCGCCACAGCAATCTGCTGCGGGGTATGGGAATAGCCAACTGCCTAACTACTCTCCATCACATAGCTCTTGCTAAGATAGATACTCGCAATCTCATTCTGGCTAAGGACATATCCTTTTATCCAGACGGTTTTCTACCTTTTGTAGATACCTGTCTCAAGCACCCTTGTGCCTCAGACTTATGTGGCCCAAGCACACATAGTTGAGATGCGTACAATAATCTACGAATGTGATGGAACAGTAAGCACCATGTCTTAGCTTTAACTTTTAATGGATCACAATAAAAGAATGAATAATATGTAAAGACTCAATAATACTTACTACTTTACTGGATGGTTTGCCTTTCGTCTTTCGTGTAAGGCAAGAATTACACACAGGTAAGGGTACCTTGGGCATATTCCAAGCAGGCCTACCATAGCTAGCCTGAACATCCTTTCCTGATGTAGTGTGTCACAATCTAGCGCGCCACATATCAGAATCTTAAGGCACAACCTTAGTGTTGATATCAAAAGATCCTGAGGCGTTATTCATGCTAGAAATTAAGAGTGCATAACCATTCATAACATGACCAATTCCAAAGTATAACTGTAACCAAAACAAATTTTGGTGGCTACTCCCTCAAAGATAATCTCATGGATCCTTTTAGACGAGAAGTGAATGCCATGTCTGGCCTTCTAGTCTTAGGAAAACATCCTTTTCCTCCTTTACATTTGCCTGTCTTGGGATATTGGTCATGTACCAATATTTCGCCCACATTTCCTTATCCTTGCCCCACCTGTTCCACGGTCCTAATACCGGGCTAGGGACTACATCTGCCTATCATACTTCATTCACAGTCTTTTAGCAATCATAAAAGTATGCTGAACTAGTATTCTAAGCAAGCACTTGGTTGCTTAGATCCTAGAACGGAGTGATGTTTGGTCTTATCCAAACATCTTGACACTCTCAAAGCGTGTCATATAACGTTTCCATGGCACTTTCATGAAACGTGGCAGAGATAGCAACAAATTGCTAATCGGATAACTTAAACATGATAGTTTTTAAGGTGGGATTTATGAGTCATTACTCACAATTTTAATGAGGCAAATGGCTAAGGTGGATCCAAGATTCTTCTTTGGCTCATTCCTACAATCTTTGAATCTCAAAGTGGTCTTGAACTTGCTGATGAGGTCATTTCCCCACCTTGGCATAGCACGCTCTATGACATTTATCTTGACTGCCTCCCACTTATTGGTTAGCCTAAAGATAATGTTCATGTGCTGCTGTGACAACTATTCATCACAGGTTCGACCATACTTGTAGGTGGTTTGACAAACTATGTCCAACGATTTGGTTACATAGTACGATGACTTGTCATATCGTTATTGTCACTATTTAAGCCTTTACAGTTTCGAGTTAGACACGATTGATCTTGAGACATTGCATAGGAAATTAATACTAGCATTTTCTTAGCTCCGAAATAACATGATACATGATTAAAATTTCATAGTTCATCATAAGGACTCCACCAAAACCTAGTGGCAATTCTAGGAATCAAATGTCATCACTTATGATTCCCTATTAGTTTCAATCATGCATAACCATGTGAGCTCTTTTGTTTCAGTTCCTTAGCATGCGAGGTTATACTGATATATCCAATCACACGCAGTTATAACGTAAAACAAGCATAAGCATAAATAAATATGCAATGGATGTGGCCCCTAAGGTGCACTCCCACTATTGAGAGTACGTCTTGAGCAAGTCTTGAACTTCTCGCCTCATGGATCTCAGCTCATCTCGAGTGCTCCTAGAAGCTTCCCTGTTCGTCTCTTTGCTCCATGCACCTCGCGCCATAGCTTTTGGTTTGGCCACCTCTCTTGAAGCTTCTATTCTTCAATCTTCACTAAATATCTTATTTCTAATAAGAAGTAACCTCTAATAGGCGATTTAGATGAGAAGAGAAGACAATAGAGTATGTAGAGAGGCACGACACGCAGGCCGTATTTTAATTGATTACATATTCAAAACCAAAACCAAATTTAAAAACATCTAAGCCACATCCATGCATCAAACACATCCATTCAACCCACAACAGCATGTATAATAATAAAATAAACATACTGGAATTTTCTGGAAATTTCCAGAATTAAAGAATAATTACTGGAAATTAATAAGCAATAAATAAATCAACTAATAAGATCGAAAATCGCTCCCAACTACCTAGGATCTCACCTCCTATCTCATAAGGTAGGGAAAAATGTCCTAAGTCTCCAGAAAAAATTTGGGCTCAAAACAGTGTGTTTAAGGACGTCTAATTGCCTCGGGAAGTGTGCTAAACACTAATTATTTAATCTGGAAAATAATAAAATTTTCTGTTTTTCCAAAAATTATGAAAAAATCCCAGAAAATAGGAAATTTAATTCTGAGCATGTAGAAAAAAATTTGGCGAAAAATAATGGCCGGAGGAGGGCTCACGCGCCCACACGCGCCGCCGCGCGTGGGCGAGTCCGCCTCCGTCACGCGCTGGCATCGGCCGAGTGCCACGTCAGCGCCACGTGGCATGCCACGTCAGCCACGTGCTGACGTCATCTGCCACGTCAGCGCTCCACGTCATCTGCCACGTCAGCAGCCACGTGGCTGCCACGACATCTCCACGTCATCTGCCACGTCAGCCCCTAGGGCCACGTCAGCAGCCGCCGCCAGCCCCTTGGCGCGTGCGGCGCGTGGCGGCGCGTGGCCGCGCGTGGAGGCGGCGTCGGTGGCGCGTGAAGCCCACGCGCCGCCTTCCCGGCCTCCGTTTCCGGCGATCTTTACATCGTTGGAATCATCTTTTCACGTAGATCAAGATTATGTGTTCAAAACCCAATTTTAACATGTTTTGAAAAAATCTTTTTACTGCTCAGATCAATCAGTCCATATTTATACTGTTTCGAATCTTAGAAAATTCATAACTAATTCTCTGTTCGTCCAAAAATTACAAAATTTATATTTCTGGAATCCTTGTGAAAAACCCTATCTAACCATATAGGTTTCACTAACAGATTATGAAATTTCAAAAACTCGAATTTTTTATCTGATTCGGGAACGCATAACTAGGCACGAAAAACAAGCCTAAGGCTCTGATACCAATGAAGGACGAATCTGATCTATCACATACAGATCTACAACATGAATTATAGCGGAAGATTCATGTGTTTACCTTGTCTTCCTTAGCTCCTAAGCGCGACGGATGATCATAGGTTTGCTTTCTTTCACGTGCTCTTCTTGCTCCCACAATCTGGCTCGAATCACTAGGACGAGAGCTCTGATCCACACCAAGTTCCACCCAATGGAGGCTAGTTGAAGAGAGAGTCTAGGGTTTACTGTATTATGATCAGCACATAATCTCTACAGTATTGTGTATATTATTATGACTCTCATATAATATGTGTAGGAGGCTGTCTCCTTATATAAACAGACTTATACCTAATTGCAACGTCACCCCCTAGGGTTGATGTCCTTGCTACTAACCCCATAAGGTTTGAGCTTGTCTCACCTAAACCCATAAGTTTAGGTTAATTGCATTGTGCACCCCACATGGGCGCACATAATGCTAACAATGTAGTTAGCTCATCTTAGACAGTAACCTCAATCGGCACCCTGGTGCGTGGATCATTCCAAAGTGTTGATGCAATGGTTGATAATCGTTATTGTCTACTGCCGAGGTGGATTGATTGTAATATCTCCTATGTACTTCAGTTGGGTAGGAATTCTATTCTTTGTTCAAATAAATGTTTTTTGATTTTTCCCACTAAAAAGAGAGGTTATTTTGTACTCCTTGGTCACGAACTAACACTTTTACTGTCTCAGGTGGGATGCTTGATTTTTTTCTTTTATAATCGTGCCTTTAGGCACGGGCAATACCTAGTAATATCATAAATCATATAGTCAAATCTACATTAGTCGGAATACCCTTACATTTTTATTCACATTATAATGTGCATACCAAATCGCTTCAAGTTTTAATTTCGGCTAGATATTTGCTCAAATATGAAAGTTGAAACAAACTAAATCGTTATTTGCAAATAAAGTGATCATTAAGTGAGCGGTAAGTTTACCTACAAAAAAGAGATCAGTATTTTCTATTAAAAAAGTAAGCAGTAAATTAGTAACACCAAATTGTTTTTTTGAAGAACATGATAATTACCATGGATTTTAGATGTTACTCTTTGAATACTACAATTTGGTATTACTAACGTTGGTTGCTACTCCCTGGATTTGTAGTCTGTATTAGTAATACCAAATTGTATTATTCAAAGAGTAACTTCTAAATTTTTTATAATATATTACAAAAATGTTAGAAAACGTTACCAAACATGATGTAATTTTTTCTAAAAAAGCGCGAGGTAATTAGTAGTTACCATATGTTTTAGCTTTACTTAAGAAAAATGGAATAGATAAATGAATAAATTATAAGTGATCAGTAAATTAGTCATACCAAATTTTAGGAATCAAAGGATAACTTCTATAATTATTAAATATGATACAAAAATGCTAAATTGCATCTTAAAAATGACGAATGCTAACATACATATGAGATGGACAATGCTAAATTGCATCTTAAAAATGACGAATCACTAACATGAAACTACAGATTTCCCATAGAATCACAAAAATGAGGAGTGAAAGACCAAAATCATGATGTACATGCAAAGATGAAGAACTTACTCCTCATTTTTATGATGTTCTTGATGTGGGTTTGAAGAAGTGATGAATAATAGCTCCTAGAGGCTTCAATCTTGAAGAAAATGCTTAAATGTCCACCCGAATTGATATACTAACAACCAAGATGGGTTTCCAACACTTAGAATCACAAAAACTTAATTTTTGGACCATATTTTGGGTGGGTCAAGAAAAAATCCGGAAGTGATGCAAATAGGAGAGAAATGAGAGGTTATGACTTTCTAGAGAGAAAAAATGTTGAGGAAAATGATGGGAAAGATGCACAATGTGACTTACATAAACCCTAAAGAATTGAGTGTGGTGGTCACACCAAAATAAGTGAGAACAAGTAAGTTTCGAATCATATTGAATGGGTGTATTGTAGGTAGAAATAGAGGATCAATACTCTAGAAAAGTGGGGGGGGGGGTTGAATTGAGTTGTAGACTTTTGCCAAACTTTGCAAGAGTAGTGGTTTCAAAAGATTTGTAAAGAGATTCAAGGCCTTGAAATGAGTTTCAAACCCTTGGAATAAAACAGTTAGAGTAAACAGAATAATAAATCTATTTCAAGGCCTTGAAATGAGTTTCAAACCCTTGAAATGAAACTGTTTGGAATGCTGCAAAAGTTATAAGTTTGTAACTAAAATGTAAATGTAAGAGACACAAGATATTTAGAGTTAAGTCCACTTGGACCTACTTATCTACCTCAGGGATCTTCTCCCTGCAGGATTTTCAACACAATTCTTATTAATCAACTGCTAAGCCCTAGATCTCAAGCACAGAGAGATGCCTTACTCTGTTACAGCTTGTGGTTCTCATTAACCTATCTAGTACCTGCTCTAGCTATCTGATTAACTAAGAATCTCTATTTTTCACCTTGAAAAATCCTTGAGAATGAGAACTAGGAGTATTATTAAAATGATATAAAAATGAAGTTCAAAACAAGAAGAAAAGAGTGAATGAAAACTGCAGTGAGTATGCAGTGTTCTTCTGATGCTATGGATTGAGAGATGAATCTGCCTCCTTGATGTTTGTCAATACTTGAATGTGTTTGTGTCTCTGTGAATTTCTCTCTGTAGTTGTCTTCAAATTCCTTCAACAATTCTCCTTTTAAAGCTCTCATTTTGAATGGAGGATCACCATAATCCTCTCAACAAACTTTCCCGAAAATATGCTTCAAATCCTGACTCTTCTTATAGCTTCTCCCAACAGCTAGTTGACCATTATCCCTTGAGATACTGATTTTAATTTTGGAAGTATATAGAGAAGCTTTTAAACACAGCATATTGATTTCAGAATCAATCATCAAGCAATTACCATATCAGCAAAACATATGTTAGGAAACAGGTTCCTACAAAATAGGAAACAAAATTCCCTACAATACTGAATCATATAAATGATGTTAGATCCTGAAACTGTGTAAAAACACTTTGTCTTTCATCATCACATAACATCTAATCATGCACAGGGGTTTAGGAGTTTCAATCAAGTACAGAAACTCCCCCTAAGTTCATGCATATAAAGCTTAGTCAGTTTCAAGGCTTTGAAAGCTGTTTCAAGGCCTTGAAATAGATTAGCTATTTCTGTTTCAAGGCCTTGAAATTACAATCTCCCCCTAATGAAAGACAAAACCATAGTCTTCCTATCTATTTAATGCAGTTATTCTGCAACAAAAACTCACTAGCACAAAGAAAAATTAATCATATAATATCAACATGTAATGTCCTAAAGATCCAACTTATTAAACTGAAAAATCAAGTTACAGCAAAATTTTCAGGTAATCCTAACTTACCAAAACCAGGTCACCTAAACAGCAAAAAAAAGCAAATAAAAACCTAAATTTCTCCCCCTTTTCGACTTTCATCAAAAAAGAATGAGAATATGTTGGATCATTGTTTGGAAAGATTTAAAAAAAAATTGTTTTGAAGAGATAATACTTTCAAGGGTTTTGAAAGGAGTTCATGGCCTTGAAAAATAGTAGAAAGAGTAGGCATGAATTAATAGGGTAGGGTCTTCATCTCCTTGCTGATCTGAATCTTCTTCCTGACTATCTCCCTCATCATCTTGTTCTTCTTCTTCTTGTTGATCCACATCATCACCTTTTTCACCTTCTCCATCAAACAAATCAGCAGCGGTCACAATCTCAGGCACATTGGGCTTCTTAGGCTTCTTCTTCTTGAGGTCTATGAGTA
Organism: Linanthus parryae; assembly: GCA_023055425.1. Taxonomy (NCBI): domain Eukaryota; kingdom Viridiplantae; phylum Streptophyta; class Magnoliopsida; order Ericales; family Polemoniaceae; genus Linanthus; species Linanthus parryae. The sequence continues at coordinate 62,244,847 of JALGPY010000001.1, read as the reverse complement.
GTGCACCTGAATCTGGACTGTCTTCTTCTTGATCTTCATCCAATTGTTCAATTTCCCCCTGCTTGGCTTTACCTTTGACCTGAGAAACCCTATCCGGAGTTGAATGCTCACTGGGTAGATCATTTGATGATTCAGCCTTTTTGTTACTCTTCTCAGCTTGAGACACTTCCTCAGCCACATCAACAAAAGTCATACTCCTGAAGATATTTTCAACCATATACTTCACCTCTCTGAGATCAGTATCAAACCCTTGTTAATTATCCTTTACCTCATCAATATCCATATGGAGTTCTTTCAGCAACAAGAGGGTCAAGAGATTATCTTGAGACTGAGAGGTTTGGACAGAAGTGGGAGTCAAATATTTAGGTTTTGAGAAATTTCATGGAACCCAAATCTTCCTCTATTAAATCTGAGTATAGCTTCCAAATTTTTTCACTTGTTTTCATCACAAAAATCTTCTCAAAAGCCTTCTCATTGAGCATACCAAAACCAGTGGTCACTGATTCTTCCCTATCAGTTGGAATTTCAAAATGTTGGAAGAATAAGGTGATCAAGTTGGTATATGGCAAATGGTGTTTTCTATGGTTGATTTGGCTGTATAGCATGTGTTCTATCACAAGATTTGGAAGATCAATTTTATAACCATACATAACCAAATACATATAGTACAATACCCTATCATTTACCAGTTCCTTTGAGTGTTCCCTGGGTACCACATATCTCATCGATATGGTAAACAAGACTTTGGCTTCAACAATTAGAACAGAGTGTGTCAACTGCTTAGATGAGGCAGAGTTATTTGTTAGAAAGAACTCTTCTTTTGCTAGTTTCAGGGCTTCACTCTTAGGAAGATAGTTACAGGTGTCAAATCTCTTGGGACATCCTAGAACATTTGCAAACTCAGCATGATTTAGCTCCATGTAAATGCTAGTAACCTTAGTCTGAATCACCAGATTTGCAGATTTTTTGAGTTGTTTCATGTTTAGGTAAAAGAATTTGGTGAGTCTAGGGTAAGTAACTCTGGGGGATTTAGAATAAACCAAAGCGAGCTTTTCTTCAACATTTTGATGCACTATAGATTCATACCATGTAACGTAGGCATACTTGCCAGACTACAAAATTCAACTGGTCTAGAAGCAAATCCATCAAGACATTGACCTCTAGCAGCATTAGTAGTGAACCATGTATTGTCAGGGGTTGATTTCTTACCTGTGGATTTCTTATTTTCTGAATAGATCTGTAGTGACTTCTCTATGTTCTCATATGGTTCATCTTGTGGTTCATCCTCTGTAATATTTCCATTCCTTTGCCCTTGTTTGCTTTGTCAGCCTTCTTCTTTGTCTTCTTGGGGCTACCAATCTGAATACCCTTCTGTTTTTCTTATGCAGACTCCACTGCCTTATTCTTCTTCTTCTTGCTGGACAGTGGGTTCTCATCTTTATTGGGCTTCTTTTTTGGAGGAGGAGCTATGTCTTCTGCAGTAGGGGATTTTGAACTGGAATCCCCACTAATGGTCTGAACCTCTTCCACAGTGGTCTTTCTTTTCTTCTATGTTGTAGGCTTTGAACCACCAGCCATCTTGATTTTGTCTGAGGCACTTCTGGTGCTCATAAGGGTTTGGAGAAGAATAGAGAGGTAGGATAGATACGAAGGAGAGAAAGAAAGAAGAAGATAAATATAAGAGAGTTTCAGTTTGAAAAGGAAACTAAATATTTTCTCTGATATTTGAAGATCTGATAAATCAAAAAGATTAAAAATTGCGTGTGCCGTTGGAAATAAAAGATATAATACTATTTTGGCTGAAAAGGGTTTGTCAAAATTGAGGGGAAACATTGAGCAATTATCTACAAAGATAACACCCAATATTGAAAGATCCAGAATTATTGACTAATTAACATGCAGTCTATTTGCAAGTTAGTAGAAACAAATTCAAGAAAAATATCACCTTTCTCTGCATGATCTTTGATGAAGTGATGTCTAACATCAATGCGCTTTGTTCTTGAATGCTGATCTGGATTCTTTGTAATTGATATTGAACTTGTGTTGTCACACTTGATAGGTATATCTCTGAAATCAAATCCAAGATCTCACATTTGTTGTGCCATCCATATCACTTGTGAACAACAAGCTCCAGCTACTATGTATTCAGCTTCAGCTGTTGATAGTGCAACTGCGTTTTGCTTCTTCGAATGCCAGCTGATTAAAGATGATCCAAGAAATTGACAGCATCCTGATGTACTATTTCTATTCACTTTATATCCTGAAAAATCAGCATCTGAATAGCCACACAAAGAGAAGTTAGAATGTTTAGGATACCAAAGCCCTAATTCTTTGGTACCATTGAGATATCTAAAAATTCCTTTAACTGCAGTCAAGTGTGATTCTTTAGGATTAGCTTGAAACTAGCACACATGCACACACTGAACATGATATCTAGTCTACTAGCTGTGAGGTAGAGTAATGATCCAATCATACCTCTATACTCCTTCGCATTCACACTCTTACCAAATTCATCCTTGTCTAAAGACAGTATAGAACTCATAGGAGTCTTAATCTCTTTCGACTGAGACATAGTATACTTTCTTAGAAAGTCTTTTATATATTTCCTTTGATGTAGGAATATGCCCTTCTTCATCTGATGAATTTGAAGTCGAAGGAAGAAGTTCAATTCTCCCATCAAGCTCATTTCAAATTCCATGCTCATAAGACTTGAGTATTCCTTGCACACATGATCGTTAGTAGCTCCAAACATAATATCATCAACATAAATTTGAACTACAAGCATATCTTTCTCATGAGTCTTTATGAAAAGGGTTTTGTCTACCAATACGCTTTTGAAATCATTTTCAAGTAGAAACTTTGACAATCTTTCATACCAAGCTCTTGGAGCTTGTTTCAAACCATAAAGAGCTTTGTAAAGTTTGTAAACATAATCTTGAAATTTGTCATTTTCAAAACCTGGAGGTTGAGCAACATAAAATTTCTTTTTGCAGATAGCCATTTAGAAAATGACACTTCACATCCATTTGAAACAGTTTCATGTTTTTGTGAGATGCAAACGCAAGTAGAATTCTGATTGCTTCTAACCTCGAAACAAGAGAAAAAGTTTCTTCATAGAAAATACCTTCTTCTTGATTGTAGCCTTGGGCTACCACTATACCTTTGTTCCTGATTACCTTTTCATTCTCATCTAACTTGTTTCTGAATACCCATCAGGTGCCAATGACTGACTGATTTCTTGGTGGATGAACTAGATTCCAGACCTTGTTCCTTTCAAACTCATTGAGTTCACTTTGCATTTCTATAATCCAGTCTGCTTATTGTAATGCTTCCTTCACAGTTTTAGGATTTACAAGAGAGATGGAAGCATTAAAAGCACAAAGATTTTTTCAACTATGATCTTGTTTGTGTACCAGTGGTTGGATTAGAAATAATATTATCAGTAGGATATGATGATTCTTGATCCCTATTCATTGAGCTCACTCGAGCAATCCCCGAGCCACATTTTGTGTCAATGCTCTCCCATACGGTCAAATGTTCCTTGGCACACCGAGGTTGATTGCTCCATGCTGCAGAACAATATGTGCATGAAAAATCCCCAAATCAACTCACGAGTCCCTTTGCGGTTTGAATGTGCCATGGCACACGAAGATTGAGTTTTTGCAAAATATCACCTGCAAAACACTAGATGGAAGTACAGGATTCCGAGGGGCGGCAGCTGCCTGCATAGAAGCTAAATAAGCTCTGAGCTGCTCGGCTTTCATCAAAGCATTGACCCTATCAATTTTAGTAGCGATTCTGCGGCCTAGCATCTTTCGCAGCTATGCAGATCCGTTCTAACTCATCTTCATGTTGGTTACCCATAGGAGCTGTCTTCCTATGGTCTCTACGCTCGATGCGCAAATTTTTTTCGGATTGTTAAGATGTGGGCACAAGGGCTCGGTTTGACAACAGCTCATGCACTAAGAGATTCGCCTTAAAACATAAGTGACACTAGAACACATGTCAGTAAAGAATATAAACAGAAAATTAAAATATCTAAAGCTAAAAATTATAATGAACTCAAATGAAGTCCCTGGAACAGCGCCAAAAACTTGACTTGTCTCAACCGCAAGTGTATTGCTATCACGTGTAGTAATATCCGGTTATCCGGGTTGTCAAACCCAAACGACTTGTTGTGAATTAATTAGCAATAACTCTGTGTGGGCAAGTAATTGGAGTTGATTTTCTAAACTAAGTATTAAAATTACAAATTCAAATTATTGAATTAAGATTACAATGGGAAATAAGTATCAGGATTTCTATTGAATCACTAGGTTGTCGCCGCAAACGAATTATGTCTTTGAAGCACAAATGATGATTCAAAGTGCCAAACGAGTGATATTCTCAAGTAATTTCTCTATCAAAAAAACCTATGTCTATGACACGTACAATGATTTCTCTAACTTACGGTATCGTCGAAATGCATTACGATCATATAATCCACTCAACGTTCTCAGTCAATTAGGTTGATGTCTCTTACCTAGATGCGACTAAGTGTATAATTCACCTATCCGATTAATTTCTCTATTTCTCTAACATATACTGTTGATTCAAAGACCCTTGAATGTGTTTTGGTTGATAATTGTTTTGAGTGATGAAAGACAAAGACAAAGAAATAAGCAGCAAAGCATTTCAGTTACTTCAAGGCCTTGAGATACTGACAGAACTTCAAAGCCTTGAGAGTTATTCTATTCTGCTATATGTTCTAACATTTCTGTGTTGCAGATGGGATATCTTATTATACAGATCAGGGATTTACTGCATATACTTATAGTTTACATTATTTACATATCTAACACCATTGCAGATGATAAGAACATGAAGAATCAAAGTTATCTGGGTGTACCTTTGAATATCAGTGAAGCAGGATCAGAACTCCAAGGCCTTGAGATTTGCCTTGAGCTGCTGACAATTTTTTACAGAACTAAGTTGATTCTTTCTTTCAGGTTGTGATTCTTATTATTGTGATTATTTACTGAATTCTAAGAATCTTAAACTTTTTTTTTCATAATTTATATGTTTTAGAAGTTATACAGGTTATTGTTCTAATCTGTTAACCGGTTTTATCAGAAACTGGATTACCAAATAGACATAGCACTGTTATCTTTTTGGATTTTGTTGTTGCTGTGTTTCAATGCTGTTGCAGGGCTGTTAAACGTGCAAGAGCAATCTCAACAAACTCCAACGGATATCCACTTAGAGCTGTTTGAATTTCAGTTGAAAACAGAAAGAGGATTTGTAGGAATTGAGATCCTAAAATCTCTCAATTAGTTGCAGCTCAGGATAAAAGAGACTGGTTTGAATTTTGAAGAGATAGAGGCTTGCAGAATACTCAGAAAGGTGTGAAAAATTCGTGGGTGATCATTTATTCAAACACACACGGATTCAAGCTTCAATCCAGATTCCAGAAGTTCAAAGCATTCCAGTTTCCAGAAGAACACATCGAGGCTTCAACAGCTTATCTATTCTACTGTGTTCTTCACTTGTACTCTAATCTGTGCATCTTTTGATTATCTTAAACCTCACTTAACCTAGTGGTTGGTTGTTCAAGTGAACAACAAGAGGTTTTTTTTTAGCTCAACAGTTAGTAGATGGAACTAGATAGGTTTGGAACCACAAGCTGTATAGGTGTAAGGGAAATCACTTAGTCTTGCAGATCTAGGGCTGTTTCTCTGTGAGTAATAAGAAGTGTTTGCCCAATCCTGGTGGGATTAGATCCCTCAGGAAGAGATTAAGTCCATTGGGACTGAACTCTGTAAATTGCTTTGTGTTCTTTACTTTTCAGTTTGATTATTATGTACTGCATTCAACTCAAATCAAACTAGGGTTCATAAGGTGTTTAGAATTGATTATATTTCAAGGCCTTGAAGCTTTCTATTTTTCCTTTGAAAGTTTCAGACAGTTTACTAAAATCTTAAGGCCTTGAGATTTGAGTTTCACACAAATTTATTCTATTAAACTTTGAGTTTTGAAAAAAGTTTCCATACTCTATTCAACCCCCCCTTCTAGAGTATTTAGGTCCTGTATTTAGTCTACGTTACACACTTTCAATTGATATCAGAGCTTGTGTCACTTTTTTAGATCTAACAATCTGGTGACTATGAGTAATGTAGGAGATGGTGGATTCTCACAAGGAAGGGCAGCCAACAGACCTCCATTGTTCTGTGGTTATAACTTCATGCACTGGAAGGCATTGATGAAGAGTTATCATAGATCAAGACATGGAACTGTGGTCAATAGTTCAGAATGGTCCTCATGAATACGATGCTACTATTGATGGAGTCAGATGTATCAAGTCTGAGGAAAATCTTTCAGTTACTGAACTGCAGAAGGTATCAAAAAATTACAAGGCTATGAATCTGTTATACTGTGCTCTTAATGCAGATGAGTTCAATAGAGTGTCAAATTGCAAGAGTGACAAAGAAGTATGGGAGAAACTTGTGGTGACATATGAAGGAACTAGCCAGGTTAAGCAGACCAAAATCAACATACTTCTTAGGCAATATGAGTTGTTCAAGATGAATTCTGATGAGACCATCAAGGAGATGTTCAAAAGATTCACTGATGTGGTGAAAAATCTGGAGTCATTGGGAAAGAAGTTCTCAAATGAGGAGAAGGTCAGAAAGATTCTCAGAAGCTTGCCAAAAGCCAAGTGGGAGCCAAAGACAACAGCCATTGAGGAAGCTCAGAACTTGAGTCTTCTTCAGCTAGATGATCTACACGGAAAGCTGCTCACTCATGAAATGTCTATGAAAGATATGGAAGGTGATTTGAGTGAAAACATCATGGACTTAGAACTTAAGGCAAAAGACAGTGAAAAGTCTCAAAGCCTTGAGATGAAGATGAGCCTGATGATGAAGAAGCTTTATCATTGATCTCCAAGGCCTTGACGAGGATTCTCAAGAAGAAAAGAAACTCTGGTTATAGGGATTACAACAGAGAGAGATCAAGACCTTCAGGCAGCAAGGACTACAAAGGTAAACCTTCATCACAGTCACATAAAACAAAAGTAATGAATTGTTTTGAGTGTGGTGATGCATATCATTTAGTAAGGGACTGTCCACAAAATAAGAAGAACAGGAACTTTCAGAAGAAAGACAGTGACAACAGAAGGAAGAAAGCCATGATGGCTTCCTGGAGTGATTCTGATTCATCAAGTGACTCAGACACAGAAGAAGATCAAGCAAACATATGCTTCATGGAAAAGCATGATAAGGAAAATTCATCAGACAGACATATTGAAGATATGGTAAAAGTCTGCTTGATAGTCCTTCTGATGTACTTCCTGAAATTCTCAAAAGCATGTTTTTAAATGACGAAAGTTATAGAAATGAGATTTCTGCTTTAAAGATTAAGATTCATGAGCAGGTAAAAGAAATCCGGACCTAGTGTTTTCAAACAAAACTGTTGAAGTTTCTAAGACAAAGCTTGAAAGGACTTCAAGGCCTTGGACAGCAGGTTCAAAGCCTTGAAGGCACAGATAAAAGAGGTTGTTGATCAAAATACTCTTTTGACTGAAAGATATGTTGATCTAAAGACTCACTCTGAGAATTTAGTGCAACAGATCTGTTCTTTGACTGAGAAACTTCAAGAGTCCAAGAAGGTACTAGCTAGTTTTACAGGCTCATAACATAATCTGAATCTCATTCTTGGAGGAAGTCTCAAATCAATGCATAAAAGTGGGATTGGCTATAATCCAAATTTTCCAAAGAAAGGCCAAACTACTTTTGTCAAATCTGGTAGCAGACGTTCTCAAAAATGTCATTACTGTGGAAAAATTGGTCATGTCAGATTAACTTGTCCCTTCAGAAGATCAGAACCTCACATTATGAGGAATACTTATCCTTATCAGCTTAAGGGACATGTTAGGCAGATTTGGGTTCCAAAATGAGTTAGGCCACCAAACATGGCTGATTCTGAGTATGACTCAAAGTTCTGCACTTGGTCTAACAGCCTGTTGAGGCAATGATTTGTTTTTGCAGGATGTCACCAAGGCCTTGAAAGATCAGAAATGGATATTTGACAGTGGATGTTCCTGACATATAAGTGGAAGAAGTCTTTCTTCACTGAACTTACAGTAAAATCTGGAGGAACAATCACACTTGGTGACAAATCAAAATGGAATATCATTGGTATAGGTAGTATTGGTAATGGTTCCACTAATTCTATATCTGATGTTTATCTGGTAGATGGACTTAAGTATAATCTGCTTAGTATCTCTCAGTTATTTGATAAGGTTATAAGGCTATATTTGACAAGGAGAAATGTGTGGTGCAAGATGAGAAATTTGGTGATTGCATACTCACTGCTCCAAGATCATATAATCTATATGCTATGAGTAATAACAGTGTTGCAGGTGAAAAGCTAAAATTCCTCAAGGCCTTGAAGGAAGATTCAAAGCATTGGCACATAAAGCTTGGGCATTTAGTATACATACCTTGAATAAACTCATCTCAAAGGACTTGGTAAGAGGTTTACCATCACAGAAATTTTCAGATGATGAGGTTTGCAAGGCATGTGTACAAGGTAAGCAAACCAGAAGCTCATTCAAGCCAAAGAACTTTGTAAAGACTTATAGACCCTTAGAATTGCTGCATATGGACTTGTGTGGTTCTATGAGAGTTCAGAACCCAAAAGATAAGAGGTATATGCTTGTTATAATTGATGATTATTCTAGATTTACTTGGGTTATGTTTATTAGAGACAAAACTGAAGCTTTATCTGAATTTTCTAGATTGTGCAAAGAGCTTCAAACTTTGAAAAATTTACCTGTTGCATTTATTAGAAGTGATCATGGTAGGTAGTTTGTTCAACTTGACTTTGACTTGTTTTGTGCAAAGAATGGCATCTCACACAAATTTTCTGCACCTAGAACTCCACAGCAAAATGGAGTAGTTGAAAGGAAGAATAGGACACTTGAGGATATGTCCAGAATCATGATTCTTGAAAGTAATTTGCCAAAGTTCTTATGGGCAGAAGCTGTTAACACTGCCAATTATGTACTGAATAGATGCTTGATTAGACCTATTTTGAAAAAGACCCCCTATGAACTGTTTAAAGGTAGAAAGCCTATTGTTTCTTATTTCAAACCTTTTGGTTGTATCTGTTTTGTGCATAATAATGGTAGAGACAATCTTGGTAAGTTTGATGCTAGAATTGATGAAGGCGTATTTCTTGAATATTCTCAAACTAGCAAAACTTATAGAGTATGTAATAGAAAAACCAAGATTGTGGAAGAGAGCATTCATGTAATCTTTGATGAAAGTACTAAGGATTCTCTGAGTGGAAGTTTTGCAGATCTAGATTTGAACAAGCATGAATCAGATGATGATGCTGTGAAAGAAGACAAAGGCAAAACTAATGTGCAGAATCAATCAGCAGAATCTCAAGGCCTTGAACCTTCAGCTGAACTAAAATCTCAAAGCCTTGAGACAGAAGTTGAAACTTTCTATGATGCTCCCTCTATTGTTTCAAGGACTCAAAGACTTGAAGGAGAATACTCCTGGGTACCAAGAAAGAAGTTTAAGTACCTTGCCGACCATCCACGTGATAACATTATATCTGATCCATCAACTGGAACTCAGAAAAGAGGACAGTTGAAGAAATTGTGTGCTTTTAGTGCATTAGTATCTTTGATTGAGCCTAAAAATACCAAAGAAGCACTAGAAGTTGCTGAATGGATCATTGCAATGCAGAGTGAGCTGAATGAGTTTGAAAGAAACAATGTATGGAATCTGGTTCCCAGACCTAAACATAAATCAGTTATTGGAACCAGATGGGTATTCAGAAACAAGCTTGATGAGAATGGCAAAGTGGTAAGAAATAATGCCAGACTGGTAGCTCAAGGATACAATCAAGAAGAAGGTATAGATTATGATGAGACTTTTGCTCCTGTTGCCAGATTAGAAGCTATTAGAATACTTCTTGAATTTTCATCTCACAATCACATAAAGCTTTATCAAATGGATGTTAAATGTGCTTTTCTGAATGGATATTTACAAGAAGATGTTTTTGTAGCACAACCACCTGGTTTTGTAGATGAAAGCTTTCCTGATCATGTTCATAAACTGGATAAAGCTCTTTATGGGTTAAAACAAGCTCCAAGGGCTTGGCATGACAGACTTTCAAAATTTCTACTTGAAAATAATTTCAAAGGAGGCCTAGTTGACAAAACTCTTTTCATTAAACATCATCAAAGTGATTTGTTAGTAGTTCAGATTTATGTAGATGATATTTTATTTGGTGCTACTAATGATGCTCTTTCAAAAGAGTTTTCTAGTCTGATGTGCAGGGAGTTTGAGATGAGCTTAATGGGTGAACTGAATTTCTTTCTTGGACTTCATATATTACAAATGAAAAAAGGAATTTTTGTGCATCAAGGAAAGTATACCAAGGACTTATTGAATAAATACAATATGTCACAGTCCAAGGTGCTTAAGACCCCTATGAGTTCATTACTCTCTTTAGAACAAGATTCAAATGGTAAGAGTGTGAATCAAAAGGAATACAGAGGTATGATTGGATCACTGTTGTATTTAACTACTATTAGACATGATATTATGTTCAGTGTCTGTATGTGTGCTAGATTCCAAGCAGATCCTAAAGAAAGTCATTTAACTGCAGTCAAAAGGATTTTCAGATATTTGAATGGAACCAGAGACTTAGGGCTTTGGTATCCAAGAAGATCTAATTTTATGTTGAGTGGCTATTCAGATGCAGATTTTGCAGGATATAAAGTAGACAGGAAAAGTACTTCTGGATGTTGTCAATTTCTTGGATCTTCATTGATCAGTTGGCATTCCAAAAAACAAAATTATGTAGCATTATCAACTGCTGAAGCTGAATATATTACAGCCGGTGCTAGCTGTTCACAAGTGTTATGGATTGCTCAGCAACTTAGAGATCTTGGCTACAATTTCAGAAATGTTCCTATTCATTGTGACAACACAAGTGCTATCTCAATCTCTAAGAATCCAGTCTAGCACTCAAGGACCAAGCACATAGATGTGAGACATCACTTCCTTAGAGATCATGCAGAACAAGGTGATGTTGTTTTAAATTTTATTTCTACTTCAATGCAGATTGCTGATATTTTCACTAAACCTTTGCCATATGATAGATTTTCATCTCTAAGGTTTGAATTGGGGATGTTAAACAAGGATGCATTGGTTTAGGGGGAGTATTGGTACTTATATGTGATTATGAGCTGAAATCTCAAAGCCTTGAGATTATAATTTCTGAAGCCTTGAAAGAATAGCTCAAAGCTTTGATGTTTCTCAAACTGCAGAAAATCTCAAGGCCTTGAGATTGTTCTCCAGGTCTTGATAATATCTTTATTTTTTTTAGAAAAAAAATGGATCATCAAATATTATATCTTATCTTTTTAGATAACTGTATAATATTTGAATTACTTAGATAATTTCCTAAAATATCCAAAAATATTTTTCAAGATTCTATTTTGCATGTTATTATAGCAGATTCCTTTTATGACTCATCATTTTCAACCTACTTAAGCTAAAAGTCAGGGCTTTTTCTTCTCATTCTTTCTCAATCTTCTACGACTCTCTCTCTCTCTCTCAGTTTCTCTCAATCACATTCTCCTCTCAAAACCCAAAACCCCAAAATGGAGCGCAAATCAGCCAGAATTCAGCAACAGGGAAAGTCTTCTGGCAGATCCAAGAAGAGGGAAAATAAGAAGGAGAAGATAGTGATTTCTGATTCAGATTCAGAAAACACTCAGAGCTTGCATGAGGACTCTCCTCCTGCAAAGAAGTCCTGAACAGAGAAGGGAGATGAAGGCTCAAGTATTGATCCACAGCAGGAGACACAGACTCAGGGTGGTGATCAACCTAGGTCAGAGAAGAAGAAAGGGGGAGAAAAGAAAAATACTGGTGAAGAGGAAAAGGGGAAATCTGCTCAAGAAAGCAAGAAGAAACCATCTGAAGGAGAACAAGAAAAGACCAAAACCTCAGAGAAGAAAACTAGGGTTAAACAGGTTGCTGCTGCAACCAAGAAAGGTTATCAAGGTAAGAATGTACTTCCTACAGACTGGTTTGTGATTTCTGAGGTTAGAACTATATGGATGAAAGGATATGCTTCATCTAAGGTAGCTTTCTGTAGTATGGTTTCTGAAGAATTGTTGGATAAATTGGATATAGACTGCATGAGAAAGTTAAGAGAAACTCTTGTTTGGAAAGTTTTAAATCCTAGTTCAGAGGCCTATCCTAGGTTAACTAGGTAGTTTTATCTGAATTTGGTTTCTGAAGGTGATGATAAAATGGTATTAACTTCAAAAGTGCCTGGAGTGGATTTGAGGTTAGATCATAGGACTTTTTCCAAAGTCTTGGGCATTCCTGGGAAGTATAATGTTGGAGACTACCCTGATAGGAAGGAGTGTCTGGATAAGGCAAAGGAGTTGTTTTTTATTGATGGTGTACCCTCCGGTCCAAAGCAGTTGACACACTCTGTGCTCAAATGTGAAGCCAAAATCCTGTTTACAATTCTGATGAGAAGTGTAGTTCCTAGGGAGAACTCAAGGGAGTTAGTGACTGATAAGGTTCAGATTTTGATGTATCTGATATCTCAAGGGTTTGAGATAGACTTTCCAACAGTTGTTATGGAGCATATGATATATTGTGCAACAAGGACTAGAAACCATCCTCTTCCATATGAAAACCTGTTACCTCTTTTCTTTTAATGATTTGATGTACCTGTGAAAGGAGAAGAAAAGATTACTGGAGGTTTTGGGTTGATTGATGAGACTGCACTTAAGAGGATTGGGGTAGTTCAGACTGGGAAGGGACATTGGAAGTTTTATTCAGATTTGTCTAATTAGGAGGAACTTGCAGAGAAGGAGTTTGTGAAGCCTAAGGGGACTACATCAGGGAAAGGACAAGCCAATGAGGATTACTCTTTGTTGGTTGAGAAGTTAAAAGATCAGCAGGTTGAGATTGAAGATCTCAGAAAAAGGTTATTTGACCTGTCAGCTGAATTCAACCAGTTCAAGGGCTTGATGAATGTCATGAATGGAAAGTTGGATGTTGTCATCAAGGGTTTGAATTCGGAGAATATACCTTCTGCTTCTAGTCATGACACCAGTGTGGATTCAGATGAAAGGCTAGGAGATTTTCTGAAGAAGAAAAAGAAGCCAATACCAGTGGTGCTTACTTCTAAGGATCTGTATGAACAAACTGATGAAGAAGATTATGGTGAAGACACACATGTTGATGCAGCTACAAAGGGGGATTCAGTACAGGTTAAGAAGAAAGTGGATGAAATAATTCAAGAAGTTGTTGCAGAAGTGGAAGCTGAACAAGAAGGTAATCAGTCTGCTGAAGATGCTGCAAGTGAAGATGAAGTTGGAGAAGGCTCAGATAAAGGCCAGACAACAAAGAAGAATTTAAGATCAGAGATTTCCAAAGCCTTGACCTTCTATTTCTTTCTGTTCTTTCTTTTCTGTTCTCAAGGCCTTGACTTTTTAGCAATAATTTTTTTTAAGTTTTTTTTAATAATAACTCTGAGTAATGATACAACATTTCTTCATCCCTGTTTGATGAAACTCAAAAAGGGGGAGAAATTATGTGGTTTTGTGTTTTCAGTTTGCAGTATCTGAATAATAATAATATTTTTGAATAATAATAATATTTAGTTGTTTTGGTTAAATCAGTTGCGTTTTTATATTACTGTGATTTTGTACAAATCTGTGCTTATATGTAAAAATCTGGTTATCTGTCTTGCATTATTGTCTTTTGTATCTGCTTTTTGTGGTTATGTGGTTATCTAATTTTCATAATGAGTGGCAAGAAAATCTATACAAGAGTGTAGGTTTTGTCTTTCATCAAGGGGGAGATTGTTGATTCAAAGACCCTTGAATGTGTTTTGGTTGGTAATTGTTCTGATTGATGAAAGAAAAAGACAAAGACATAAGCAGCAAAGCATTTCAGTTACTTGAAGGCCTTGAGATACTGACAAAACTTCAAAGCCTTGAGAGTTATTCTATTCTACTATATGTTCTAACATTTCTGTGTTGCAAATGGGATATATGATTATACAGAACAGGGATTTACTGCATATACTTAGAGTTTACATTATTTACATATCTAACACAATTCCAGATGATCAGAACAGGAAGAATCAAAGTTATCTGAATTTAACTTTGAATATCTGTGAAGCAGGATCAGAGCTCCAAGGCCTTGAGATTTGCCTTGGGCTGCTGACATTTTTTTACAGAACTAAGTTGATTCTTTCTTGCATGTTTTGATTCTTATTATTGTGATTAATTACTGACTTCTAATAATCTTAAACTTGTTTTTCATAATTTATATGTTTTAGAAGTTATACAGGTTATTGTTCTAATCTGTTAACAAGTTTTATTAGAAACTGGATAACTAAACAGTCATATAACTGTTATTTTGGATTTTGTTGTTGCTGTGTTTCAATGCCGTTGCAGGGCTGTTAAACGTGCAAGATCAATCTCAACAAACTCCAACGGATATCCACTTAGAGCTGTTTGAATTTCAGTTGAAAACAGAAAGAGGATTTGTAGAAACTGAGATCCTAAAATCTCTCAATCAGTTGCAGCTGTGGATAAAAGAGACTGGTTTGAATTTTGAAGAGATAGAGGCTTCCAGAATACTCAGAAAGGTTTGACGAATTCATGGGAGATCATTCATTCAAACACACAAGGATTCAAGCTTCAATCCAGATTCCAGAAGTTCAAATCAATCAAGTTTCAAGAAGAACACATCCAGGCTTCAACAACTTATCTTTTCTACTGTGTTCTTCACTTTTACTTTAATCTGTGAATCTTTTGATTATCTTAAACCTCACGTAACCTAGTGGTTGGTTGTTCAAGTGAACAACAAGAGGTTCCTGTTAGCTCAACAGATAGTAGCTGGAACTAGATAGGTTTGGAACCACAAGCTGTATAGGTGTAAGGGAAATCACTTAGGCTTGAAGATTTAGGGTTGTTTCTGTGTGAGTAATAAGAAGTGTTTGCCCAATCGTGGTGGGATTAGATCTCTCAGGCAGAGATTAGGTCCATTGGGACTGAACTCTGTAAATTTCTTTGTGTTATTTACTTTACAGTTTCATTATTATCTGCTGCATTCAACTCAAATCAAACTAGGGTTCATAAGCCAGTTAGAATTTATTATAGTTCAGGCCTTGAAGCTTTCTATTTTGCCTTTGAAAGTTTCAGACAGTTTACTAAAATCTCAAGGCCTTGAGATTTGAGTTTCACACAAAGTTATTCTGTTAAACTTTGAGTTTTGCAAAAAGTTTACATACTCTATTCACCCCCCCCATCTAGAGTATTTAGGTCCTGTATTTAGTCTACATTACACACTTTCATATACTACCTTAGATCTTCCCACAACAAAATCTCAGAATAGCAAAGAACCCAACATGAGACAAAGGCGATGGTTAGAGTTGTTAAAAGACTATGACATGAGTATTCAGTACCACCCTGGTAAAGCCAATGTTCTGGCTGATGCCCTTAGTCGAAAGTCTACTGCTAGTTTGGCTTATGTCATTACCAGCCAAGTTGAGTTACATAGGGAGTTTGAGAGGCTGTCATTAAAAATAATGCCAATGCAGAATTCGGGTACGATGTATGCGCTAATGGCTCGACCTAGTTTGCTAGAAGAAATTAAAGAGGCACAAAGGAGTGACTCAGAACTAAAAGCAATTACAGAAATGGTGCTTGGGGGTAAAACATCAGAGTTTTTTTATTCAAGATGGATTTCTTAAGTTTCAAGGTCGAATTTGTGTCCCCAATGTGCCCGAGGTTAAGAATACCATATTAGAAGAAGCTCATAACTCTAAATTTGCAATTCATCCTGGTGGTACAAAGATGTATAGGGATCTCCATGAGCTTTACTGGTGGCAAGGAATGAAAAGGGATATACCAGAACTTGTGGCTAAGTGCTTATTGTGTCAGCATGTTAAGGCGGAACACCAGATACCTGCAGGGTTGCTTCAGCCATTACAAATTCCTGAGTGGAAGTGGGAACATATCACGATGGATTTCGTGTTGGGCTGCCAAGGTCCTCGAAGGGGGACACCGCCATTTGGGTAATAGTTGATAGGCTAACCAAGTCATCACACTTTTTAGCAATGAAACCCACTGATTAGTTAGAGAAGTTAGCCCAACTATACGTCAAGGAGATTGTGAGATTGCATGGAGCACCGGTGTCCATTGTTTCTGACAGGGACCCACGTTTTGTGTCAAGATTCTGGAATGGTTTCCAAGCGGCTATGGGGACTAGGTTGAAATTTAGTACTGCCTTCCACCCTCAGACAGACGGCCAGTCAGAAAGAGTAATTCAAATTTTAGAGGACTTACTACGGTTGTGTGTTTTGGATTTCAAAGGAGGATGGGAAGAACACTTGCATTTTGTGGATTTTGCATATAATAATAGCTTCCAGGCAAGTATCGGTATGGCGCCATTTGAGGCCCTATACGGAAGAAGGTGTAGGTCCCCCATCAATTGGACTGAATTTGGAGAAAGGCAGATGTTTTGACCAGAAATTGTTCAAACAACAACTAAGAAGATCAAGACAATTCGTGAAAGGCTAAAAGAGGTTCAAAGTCGACAAAAGAGCTTTGCAGATAACAGAAGGCGGGACTTGGAATTTGAGGTTGGTGATTTCGTGTACCTAAAAGTCTCACCAACCAAAGGTGTGCTACGTTTTGGGAAGAAAGGGAAGTTGAACCCAAGATATGTCGGCCCTTATGAAATTCTCGAGCGAGTAGGACTTGTGGCCTATCGACTTGCACTACCGCCAGAACTTAGTAATGTCCACAATGTCTTTCACATTTCAATGATTAAGAAGTACGTCTACGACCCCAAACATGTGATAGCATATCAGCCGGTGGATCTAAGAGAAGATTTATCTTACATCGAGACACCAATTAAAATTTTGGATCAGCGTGACCAAGTTTTGCGCAACAAAGTCATTCCACTAGTTAAAGTTTTGTGGCAAAATCATTTGGTGGAAAAGGCGACTTGGGAATGAGAGGATGAAATGCGAGATCGGTACCCACATTTATTTTGAGGTACGTTTAAGTTTGGGGACCAAACTTCTATAAGTAGGGGAGAATGTAATGCTCCACAATTGTTAATCCAATATTTTCTATCTTAATATGATTATGTTAGTTTTTCACGTGATTAATTTGAGATATGTGAATTATTAATAAGTAATTTGTTTGTTAGTATTTATGAATGAGACATGTTGGAGCAATGATAAGTTGGAGCATTTCTAGAGATTTCATAAAGTTGAGGTGAATTTATTTTTATGACATGCTAGTATAACATGACATTGGGGTCTATTTGAAAATATAAGTTTTACTAGGTACATGTGTAGAAATTAGATAAACATAAAAATATCTAGCATTTAAAAATTATTATAGAAAAAATAGATGTAATAAAATATATTGTCTAATCCCAAAGTATTATCATGTATAAAAAAATATGTATTATCTTGTCAAAATGTGTTGTCTAATCTTGTCAATTCTTTGGGGGCTAAGAACAAATATTTTTAAAATAATTAGATTAATATTTAATATTTATGATGTGACTACACAATGTATGGTTTGGACATTGAGGATGTAAGAAGTTAACACTTGCACACAAAGTAAAATGAATTGTCTTGTCACATATGAGTTGTCATTGTCAAAAATGTGTTGTCACATCAAGAGAAAAGTAAATATACTATGATTTGTAAAAGATTTGTTGTCACATCAAAAGAAAAGTAAAGATATTGTGTCTTGTGAAAGATGTGTAAATAAATTATGTCTTGTGAAAGATGTGTTGTCACATCAAAAAAAAATATTGTGCCTTGTGAAAGATGTGTTGTCACATCAAAAGAAAAGTAAAGAAATTGTGTATTGTGAAAGATGTGTTGTCACATCAAAATAAAAATATTGTGCCTTGTGAAAGATGTGTTGTCAATATGAGTTGACATTGTCAAATGACTTTTCTTGTCAAT
This sequence comes from Linanthus parryae, assembly GCA_023055425.1. NCBI lineage: Eukaryota > Viridiplantae > Streptophyta > Magnoliopsida > Ericales > Polemoniaceae > Linanthus > Linanthus parryae. Next base: position 62,226,814 of record JALGPY010000001.1, on the reverse strand, counting down.
ATAGCCTAGCCTACTCTAAGATCCTTGGAGGCCAAACCCATAATTTTTAAATAATTGTCTTATATTTTTATTGGAGGTGATGTGACATTTTCTTGAAAATTACTCAACTAGATTAGTATAAATAGGAGGTGTGTTGTGAAATCCTCCAACCCAAAAACTTATTGTTTTGGCTACTCATCAAAAGAGAGAAAGAGAGTTAGGAAGAAGAATGAGAGTTTGAGAGTGTTTGAGAGCACACAAGAAAGAAGAGGGAGTACATTCTAAGGCGTCGCTTCGATTACTTTCTTTTTGGAGTCTCTTGGAGCATTGTTTGAGGTGTGCTAGTGAAGTCTTGGGATTGTTTGGGCATGTCTCTCCGCGTGTATGAACGCCGCGGAACCGTGAGTAAAATTTTTATTTTCGCAACAAGTTATATTTTATCATATGTATTATTTTGTTGAAGTGTGACATTTTGTTACTAAATTTTAAGTACATACGACTCATGTTTCTAACAATGAAATTTTGATTCTACGACTTTTGAATAATCTTTGAAGACGATTAAAACTTAACGTTTGTGCTCCCCTTTAATGGAAAATTATTCTTTTAGTATATTGTACGGTTTTGCAACTTTGGGAAAATATGTGCCAAATATACTACGTAGACACTTTGAGACGAAGTTATGCCTTGGAATACTTGAGTATTTTCGGCCCCGCCATCGGGATATAATAGATGGTTTAGGACTGGCCATCGGGATATAATAGATTGTTTCGGCCTGATCGCAGGGATATAATATGCGATGTGCCACAAAGATGGCGTATTTGGACATTTCAAAATTCTGTTTGATACGATGGTTACCAAGGGCATTAACGGAATCTGAACTTTACTATGTGATATGAGAATTTTGGGAATTTGCTTTGTTAGTATGTGACTATTTGGCACGGTTCATAATATGAGCTTAGTTTGACTTTATTTGACAAGCATATTTTGTTAGTGATCAGTATATTTTTGATAAACAAGTTATTTTGAAACTAAAGGGGAGAAAAACCCTCACTGAGCTTTGTGGCTCATGTTTTGAACTAAATATTTTTCAAGCGACACAACGCAGACGGGAAGTAAGAGATTTCGAGGCAGGGCCTTGGTGAAGTTATCCACTATCAATGTTTTAGTTCGTGTTTAGCTACTACGACTCTAGTATCCATGTATGGCATGTAATATTTTGGTGGAACCATTTGTAAGACTTATGGTTCATGTGTTAATCGAAGTTTGACTTTTGGAGATATTGACGCTTTTGGATTATTTTGAGGTAAACAATTTTGTTGGCGTTTAGTTTAGTCTCTGATCCGCTCAATGTGGTTGAACCGATAAATTCTAAAATGACACATTCAATACTTTAACATTTCTACACAAAAAGTTAGTTTTCATAATTTTTCAAACTTTTGTTATTTGTATATAACTCGCCATCAACAAATTTACAAGAACTACTTTGACTTTTTAAAGTTTTCATGTTGACCCCCAGAATTCTAACTCGCTTCCGCACTTGAATTTCCTAATTTAAGTTTTCATCAAGATTCCTACACGGTTCAAACCACATGAGTTTTGTTCGAGGCCTTGGTGGCCGGTCTCGACCCTCGGTCTCGACTTAATTAATCGGGGTCCGAGAAAGTGGGTCGTGACAGCAAGAGTTTGTGTGATCATGAGAAAAAATAACAAAAAGAAAGAGAAGAGAGATCAAACGATGGAATTCTCACTCTCACGATGTACTCCAAGCTCCAAAATCACCCTTCTCTATTCTCCAACTTGTTCGACTCTGAATATACGGCCTAGACTTGTTTATATACGTTTCCTAAAAGTTCTAGACACGTTAGGAATCATAACGCAATGTTTCCATAAAATCTTGTTGTTTCTTGTATTGTCTTTGTGAGAAGACACCGCGTCTTCGTGCGAACACTCTTCGTACTAACATATTTTCCTTCGTGCAAACACCCTTCGAACTTTGCTATTCCAATCACGAACACTGTTCTGAGCTTCTGAAAAATTGGCCAACTATTGGTCTTCGTACGAACACAACTCCTCTTCGTGCGAAGACCACCCAGACTTCAAGGGTTTCTCTTAGTTTCTCTCTTCGTGCGATGGGGATTGTCTTCGTGCGAAGACATCCTGCTTCTGCACTTTGACTTCTTCTTCTTGATTTCCTTGGCTTCCGAAGCTCGTTTCTTCTCTGCAAATGCTCTCCTCATGCATTATTCCTGTCAATCACAACACGAACACTACCGCGAAGATCAAATGTGATAACATACAGCAAGTCACATGTAAATCCATGCAAGAATCGCCCGGACTTCACATTTACGCTCAAAAAACGAATTGCAATGTCTGACATAAGAAAGATGACTCCAACTAATGTGTTATTAGTTTCCTAATAGTCAAACAAAATTTAGGACACTTGACATTGATTAATACCTAACAATCAACATGAAACTTGAAACATTATGTCTAGAGATTACACAAAACGAACCGTTTATTCATTCTATTAACACATGAGGGAGATGTAGGTGCCACAAGTTGACTCAAAACCTCATAACATGACTGCTCACCAAGAACATAAAATTATTTTGAATCTATGGCTTGATTTTCTAACACATTACGAGTTTATTTCGGAAAAGAAAACTACATAAACTCGTAGACTGATATGTTGGCGATAAAAACGAGCAGTGTTAAGCGCGTCCTCGGGTTGGCTTGAAAAACCATGATGTTCATAAATTGATCGCATCTAGTTATTAATAATAGACAATATTTTATTTCTAGGATGTGTTCACATAGTTCCAGGGACCTCAAGAGAGCACTTTCCTACAAAACAATCACCAAGAAAGGGTGTTTATCCAGTTTTCTAGCGAAATTTGAAGAATTCGGCAACACACTGCCCAAATTCATACATAGCCGGAGAACATCGACATACATGCTCCCAGACAACTTCCTGGGTGTGCCTGGCAGTATGTAGTATGCTTGCGATGATTCTTTTCAGCAATTCACAACCAAGAGCAAGAATTTGGCTATGATTTGAATAAGCGTTCGAGTGAGTTCTTATGGTATTGTTACCTCACTTGATCCTTTGAATTGAATGAGGGCTTGGAATTAGAAAGTTGAGAGGACTTTCCAAGTGTAGTACTTTTGGTAGAGAAGGTGATTTGGCAGTGTTGGAATTATTTATTTTTTATTTATTTATTTATTTATTTTTTGGGAAGGGGGTTAAAGCTTGTAGAGGAATATGAAAATGCTGTTGGTGATGATGGTTTTTATGGCTGAACAAGGAGACATGATTCACCTTTTGTGTGAGTAAGGTGGTGACACATAAGGGGTGAGGTGGCACGGGTGTAATGTGAATGCTATATTGGTTTCACATTGGATGGGGGGCTAGGTAAATTTTTCGAAAGCTTAGGGTAAGATTCGAATTAGGTCTAAATCCTATTTTTTTATTTCCACATCTGCCGCCTCTTCTTTTGGACATCCCACAAGTACCCCTAAATTTCTAGTAATTACAGTTTGGACAAATTCTAGCCCAAGACTTAGTTTTAAAAATTTACATGCCCCACCCAAATCCATAATAACTCCTCTTAATCCATACAGTTTCTAAACAAATAGTACACACCAGAACACCAGAATGTTGTCTATATAAACAGAATTGGAAGGATGGAAAATAGCAAGAGCGATGGAGTGCATTTGGTTTCCCAATTTTAATGGGATTTATAAATTTTTTCGCTTTCAATAGTCTGTTTAGTATATACAATGTGTTTGGGTTATTAATCCCACACAACATAGAAATAGATATACCATGAACAATTAATACAGCAAATAATTTAAACTTGTAAGTTGTAATGAAAGTCTCATTCACCATAGAATACTTAAACAAACGTTTCCACTATTTATACTATCCAAATATGAATGAATTAGCATAATAGGTATTTGAAAATGAAAACAATTAAGTACATAAAACTCCCTCACAACTCATGGAGCCCCTTATTTATGAAATAGACAAAGAAAAGAAAATAACAGAGGCACCATGTTATATATTTTTTTGGCTTTCACCCCCGAATCGGAATTGTGCCTCACTGTTTTTAATCCAGTCAGAGAACCATCGAGGTAGCACCCATCCGTTGCATGACCATGACCCAATACTGGGTTCAACTCTTCTTCATTTACAGTACTACTAACAGCAGTGTCCGGTGGAGGTGGGGCAGAATGAGAAAGCAACGAAAGTTGAGACATTTTCAATGTTGCGATTTGCTCATTAATCTCCTTCAGCTTCATCTCAATTGTCCGTCTAAGATCGGGCAGGTCTGACACGACCAAGTTCTCCACACATTGAGTACGACCCATGCACTGGTACATGAAGTTTATGATCTCCTTTTCTCTGTTCTCTTTTTGTTGCTTCTGAATTTTCTCATTCAGCTTTTTTTTTTTTCTTTTCTTAATCTTGTCCCTAAGGAAGGTTTCTTATTCATGTTTCTCTTATTTTGTTGTTTTGGTGCCATCTTCTTGAATTGAGAAGTCCCCCTTTGGAAGCCCAAGGTGCTGGGCCAAACATCGAGTTGAGACTCATTGGGGCTGCTAATGATCACCCCTACTTGGACATCACATAGGGTAATTAGCTCTTTGGCCTTCTTGAAAATTCATTTCCTTCTCTTCTTGAAGCTCACGTTCCTCTTTCCATTGTCAGCGATATACTCCAACTTCAACTCCGGTCTAGTCATTGCTACCAACTGAGAAGGAAAATTACTTGATGACGTTGATGTATTGGCTTGTGGTTATAACAAGTGCCAATTTATAACAACAATTGCTATCAATTGCTACAACTTGATTGTTCAACTTTTCTTTTACGAGCAACAATTGCTATAAATTGGCACTAGTTATTATAACCAGAAATCAATAAATCAACTTCTGTGAGTATTTTTCCTTTTCTTTTGGTAGCAATGACCAGACCAAAGTTGAAGCTGGAGTATATCGCTGACAATGGTAAGACGAAAGTGAGCTTCAAGAAGAGAAGGAATTTTCAAGACTGCCAAAGAGCTAACCACCCTGTGTGATGTCCAATTAGGGGTGATAATTAGCAGCCCCTATGAGTCTCAACTCAGATTTTTGGCCCAGCACTTTGGACGTCCAAAGGGTGACTTCTCAATTCAAGAAGATGGCACCAACACAGCGAAATCAGAGAAATATGGACCAAGAAAGCTTCCTTAGGGACAAGATAAAAAAACTGAATGAGAAGATTCAGAAGAAACAAAAAGAGAACAGAGAAAAGAAGATGACACACTTCATGTACTAGTGCATGGGTGGTACTCAATGTGTGGAAAATTTGTGCTTGTCAGACCTGCCCGATCTTGAGCGGACAACTGATATGAAGTTGAAGGAGATTAATGAGCAAATCGCAACATTGAAAATGTCTCAAACTTTTGTTGCTTGCTCAATCTGCTCCACTTCCACCAGACACTCCGGTTAGTAGTACTGTCAATGAAGAAGAGTTGAAAACCTAGTAATGGGACATGGTCATGCAACGGAGGAGCTGCCTCAATGGTTCTCTGACTGGGCAAAAAACAGTGAGGGACAATTCCCATTCGGGGATGAAAGCCCAAAAAATATAGCATGGTGCCTCTGTTATTTCATTTTCTTTATCTATTTCATAAATAAGGGATTCCTTGACTTGTGAGGGAGTTTTATGTACTTCATTGTTTCATTTTCAAAATATCTATAATGCATTCCTTTGTTAATAGTTTACGTAGTGGGAAAGTTTGTTTCTGTATTCTATGGTGAATGATACTTTAATTACAACTTACAAATTTAAATTCTTTGCTATATTTATTGTTCATGTTATAACTATTTCTAAGTTGTGTGGAATTAATAACCCAAACACATGTGTATACTAAATAGACTACTGAAAGCAAAAAAGTGTTATCAATCACATTAAAACTGGGAAACGAAATGCACTCTGTCGCTCATTGCTATTTGCCATCCTTCAATTATGTTTACATACACAAAGTTCTGGTGTTCTGGTGTGTATGATTTGTGTAGAAACTGTCTATTTATATAGACAAAGTTCTACCTACACACCTATAAATATAGATTGTTACGGATTTAGCTCTTCTTGCTAGTTTAGAGCTTGCTGCTATGCTTAATCTGGTAATTGTTGCATTAGTTCTGATTGTTTGGAGCTTGCTACCTTGTTCCACACCCCTAGTCCTAACCATTGTGCTGATAATATTTTCATGAAATGCAGGCTGCTAGGGACTAGCCTTAGTGCCTCTCTCAAGCATGATCTTAGGTCATCCAACAAGGCTGATGACTTCCTTGCCTCGGCTGTACCTGACTACCTTCCTTCTGTTGCTACTTTTAATCCTTGTTTCTTTCCAGATTATGAAAAATTTGTTTTAACTTCTGCCCCTCATGGTTTGGAGGGTGTTTTGCTGGAGGATGTAGGTGGTGTTCCTCCCCCCCCCCTCCCCGCCCCACACACACACACACTTTGAACCTCCTTAGTTTCTTTGCTTGAATGAGGCCAGTTTATCAAAAAAAAAAAAAAAAATGAGAAAGCATTTTCAAAACTGGTTACGTTACTAAGAGAGTGGATTTTGAGCAATTGGAAATATAAAGAGAGAGCTCACCCATATACAAACATAAATTACTCACTCAACAATAAGAACTTAGAACATGACAGTATAGTCCGAAAAAAATAAATGACACAGTAAAAGTACCTTTTAGTTTAGACGCTGGCAATGAGTTGTCGTATTGAAAATGGTGTGGGTTTACAGGCTCGCCAACGCTCATCCATTAGCTTTCAAGATCACCTTCTTCGTGGCAGCTTAAGAATCATCTAAAGCATGAAACCACGTCGTATTTCTAATCAAAAAAGAAAGTGAGTTAGTGACTGACTATACAATCATTTACTAACACAAACATCACTTACAAACACATACATTTGGAAGATTGAAATTACAATGAAGATAACTCTATTTGAATCAGCTGATTGTTGTCATGAACTTAGTAATAGGAGTAGGTGGAAGAACACTAATTTATGTCCGTGCTTAAAAGTTAAGATTGATAATTAAAAAAAAAAAAAAAAAACTGTTGAACCTAATGAGCCACAAAAGTAATCCTCAAGAATTAAAAAACTGTGAAAGCCCACCAATCCAAACTCTCACACCAAACTGTCATGTTTGGACTCTCATTTCGAACAAAGAAGATGAAACATTTACTTGCTGGAGGAGGCCAAAATGAATCTACCGTCTTTTTATTTCTATCTCTCCCGATGAACACTAGAAACGGTACACGAAAAAGGTAAGAAAAATTTATAATCTTTAGAAAGAGGGAGATGATTCTGTTTGAGCTAGAGCTAGGGCCGAGTAGGTAAAAGATTAAAATTAATATTGTTCTCTGATCTCCAAGTGTTGCAGACACTCCAATCGGACAACGACAGAGCCAACAAATGAAATCGAAGAAAGTGAGTAACAAATATTGAAACCAATTAAGAGATGAAAGCAATGAAAATATTGTAACCAATTGGAAAACTTACTGTAATTATTTCAGGAGGACGCCATAATCAGAGAAGGAGGCGGATGATTCCGGAAGCGATGACTAGAGCTACTGTGACGAAATCGATGGGGGAGCAGGAGCGGACGTCCGAGTGAGAGCAGTTGTGGTCTCTGATTAGGGCGGCGAAATCTCCATTGCACAGGCATTTGTTTTAAGGATTTTTGAGGAGATTGGAAAGCTTTAATGTGGTGGACGATAATTTTTACTAAAACCATTATTCGACGAATTAGAATGTCTATTGAAAATGTCTTTTGAAAAGTTGTTTCAAAAAGTTGCATGGGACCCTTACCATTCTATCTTATTATTTAGAATTATAATTAACTTTTAACCCGTTCATGTATGGTGAGATACTGCCCAAACGGTTCAGTTTGGTTTGGTTCATTTTGTGTTTTTCACGGCTTCACTCGGTTCGGTTCAGTTTGTTTCGGTTCTAGTTAAGTCTCCATTATATGCAGTTCTGTTTCGATTGAACCTAGTTTACATATTAGTACTTATAATTATTTAAAAAAAAAATAAAACTATGTGAAAAACTACATAGAGAGTGCAATAATGGTTACATTAATTTGAACACAAGATAATTTAAGTTTAGAAAATATTTTTCATAATCTTAAGTAAGAGCTAAAAAATTGAACATAGTTATGTGAAACAATAAGAATTTTATCCTTTGGGTGCATCACTTTTGTGAATATTGGTCCGTTCGGTTTAAGTGATCATTAAGTGAGCATTATGTTTACCTACAAAAAAGAGATCGGTATTTTTTTTCTTAAAAAAAAAAAGTGAGCAGTAAATTAGTAATTCCAAATTATAGGATTCCAAGAGTAACTTCTAAAATTATTAAATATATTAGAAAATTCTTAGAAAAACGTTACAAAACATGATGTAATTTCTCCTAAAATACATGATGTAATTAGTAGTTACCATATGTTTTAACTTTACTTTAGACAAATGGAATAGACAAATGAATAAATTATAAATTATCAGTAAAGTAGTAATACCAAATTTTAGGAATCAAAGGGTAACTTCTAAAACTATAAAATATAATACAAAAATGTTAGAAAGACGTTTACCAAACCCGATATAATTTCTTCTAAAAAAAGCATGATGTAATTAGTAGTTACCACATGTTTTTAATTTTATTTAAGACAAATGGCATAGACAAATAAATAAATTATGAGAAATGCTAAGGAAACTCTCTTTCTACACTCTCTTTAGAAACTCTCCACTAAAACGTGCCACTTGTTCCTATTTTCTCTCTACATAATTACATCCCTAATTAATAGGAGAGATTTTTCTAACCAAAACTACTTTCCTAATTAATAGGAATGATTCCCACGTCCATTAATGCTCATCCTAAAGTGGGTTTTTTTTTTCATCGCATTTGTAACTGTAATGTTTTTAGAAAATAAATGTAATTTTGGATAACTCTAAAAAAAAGTTTATTATATAATTTTTGAATTGTTATATCCATTAAGTTGGGCAGAGAGATTTTGATAACTACCACTTGGCCGAAAATCAGAAAAAAATGAGCAGAATTCCCATGTGAAATTAAATTTCAGCTTGTTAGCAAACACAATAGATTTACACACAAAAAAAAAAAATCGTTTTTACTTGATACGAGAGAAGGAAAAGAAATAACAAGGCAACACCTAAAAAATGGTAAGAGAAGTGGTAAATTTTTTAGAAGATATATATATATATATTGAAAGTAACACATTAGTTATAAAATGATTAAGCCCAACTTGATTGATAAAACAATTTAATTTTTTTTTTGAGTTATGCAAAATTATATTTAGAAATGTGGTAGAAATGGGATGATCATTATTTTTTTAAGAGAAGTATTAATTTTTTTGAGAGTTATCTAAAAATGACATTTTCAAATTTGGTGAAATAGAAAAAAACCCTGCGGCAATGGGAAATGGAAATCAATCGCAATCTGTCTCCTATTAGTTAGAAATCTCTCTCCTATTAGTTAGGATGTAGTTATGTAGAGAGAAAATAGGAACAAGTGGCACATTTTAGAGGAGAGTGTCCAAAGAGAGTGTATAAGGAGAGTTTCCTTAGCATTTCTCATAAATTATATTAACATTTCATCACAATTTCCTTATATGGATTTTCACATTTTATTGATTATATATTGATTAATTAATAGAAAATAACACGTGGTAATTCCTTAGGAAAAGCTGAAGAAGATATTTTGGAATAGTATATAGTATAGATATATAGACATATATTTATTGTCACATCCCCCTCCCACCGACCTCAATTAGCGTTGATAAAACTTGCATTAACGAGAGGAGGGCGCGACATGCCGGTGAAACCTTTACTCGTCGGGAGGCTAAATAAGTTATTTTCTAAAGCTGTGATTAAAATTTTATTCAAAGAACTTTGCGAAAGCTTAACTAAAACAAAATTTACTGGGGGTCGTCATGATAAGTAAATTGACTTGTAACATAAATGAATTTATCAAGAAAGAGAAGTAAAACTTGAAAATTATTTTCATTTAGCCCTCTCGAACTGTAATTTAAACAGAGCATGAATCGGGAATGTTTCTAGGTATCATGCAAGGGCTCAAATAAAATCTTTTTACATAATTACACAAATCATATATTCTTAAACCATCACCAACATCTATGTACAATAGCTCTAGAATCTACTGGATATCTAAGCACATAAGCATCACCAAGCATGTGATCACATATAAAATTAACGCCTTGCTACTTCTTGCGTCTTATGTGTCATTAAAACCTGAAAAAAAGGGTAACGTGAAAGGGTGAGCTCAACTAGCTCAGTGAGTTACATCTACGCCCCTCCGTAGGTTTGGAAAACTAAAAGGGGCTAACTATCCATGGAGCATCATGAAAATAAGGCATAGTCATACATACATTTACTTATGAAGCTTGAAAGTTCTTGACATTCATAAAACGTAACTTATACCATAAAGAAAGCACAACGTAAAGGGTAACTTGTATCGTGTGAAATCGTATTGTTCCAAGTAGGAACCTTGTTTTCTCTCACGTAGAGACCTTATCATACTTGAACATGCTTGCTTATTTTCTTATCTTATGCCCCGTGTAACCTTCGTGACTTAACATAACATAACGTAGGGACATGTCCATCGCGACGGCTCGTGAGGCGACACATTGCATTCTTATATTGCCTCGGAAAAAGGGCAGTAGCTTACCTATACTGGACAGGGGTTTCACTCTGGTAACGAGGCCTTTCTGAAAAGGTACTTTATCTTATGAAACATCCTTTATCTTTCTTAGCATCCATGGAGCATAAAACGTTTACTGGATCTGAAATCATACATACATACATACATATTAGGGAAACATGAACATACATAAGCTTGTAAGAAACTTGAGGTTCGGTACAAACTTCGGGCGGTAGGGTAGCTCACTATGCGAGCTTAAGCCATTTACTTAGCGTTCCTTAGTCCAAATTCATTCAAATTGAAGTACATGAGCATTAACTCCAACTTCATATATATTGCAACGAATGCTACACATAACACATATAATCACGTAGCAGGAATTCAATTCAAGCATATATAGCACATAATCACTTAGCTCAACGACACCAATCTTATAATGCAATAAGACTAACTTTGCCCACATTCATATCTAGAACCTTATTCTTCATAGTAAATGCATATTCCATGTCTAATGCAACACATAGATGCAAGATAATTAACTCAAAATAAACTTACATAAACTAAATCTAAAAACATGGCAACTTCTAGATTATGCTCATAAACAAAATGTGACTATCATTAGTTCAAAAATTCATTAGTAGATCAAAATAATTATTTACCCAAATTTTTATCCTAACATAGATAAAGAGTTTGCTGATAACATATTAACATATCAGAAATTTGTAGATAGTGCTTTCTGGACAGGCAGATCTTAGCTACGTGGCGATCATCTAGCACACCTAGCTGTGCTCCACACACACTGGATCACCAGCCGTACTGATCCACGTGGGGGCTGCGAGACAGGGCCCTCGCATACCACCGCACGGGACTTGCAGGGACTTAGTGGTTTGGAGGCTAGAGTAAGTCCTTTCGCGTGCGAGCGACAACCAAGCCCGCAAGCGACCCCTAGTAACTGCTTTTGAGAGATTTATGGCACGAGCTTCATAAACCCGGTCAAACCGGTCAAACCCGGTCAACCCCATAACGGTTCTGGTATACACGGACAACATGCTGTAACGGTCCCTATATACGCGGACGAACGTGCCGTTGTGGTTAAGCTAATTAAGCCTCCATTGATGGGCGCATTAACCACACTACAACGGTCACATTCTCCGTTATATATATAGGACGTTAACCCCTCCATAAAAAAAGGGAGAACGACCCGAGATACGCAAAAGCTCTGCCAAAATCCTGTATCTCTCTCACACAGTACTATTGCCTTACTCTCTCCCTACACACAACCCAACACTTCCTGTGCCATTTCTATTCTCTATCCTTGGTGTACATAGAGTTCTCTCTGCAGGATTCTCTTGTACACATTTTGGTGAACCTGACGTGAACTTACCATTGCAAGCAACCATGTCTCATGAAGATGATGTCAGCAACAGATCGCCTTCCACGGAAACCACCTCGGGAGAGGAGGCCCGCCGTACTCCTACAGCCACCGGTGAAGCTCCGACGATAGAGGCCTTGGATGCCACCATCCAGAACCAGGAAAAGGCTCTCAAAGCTCAATCTGCACAACTGGAACGGATAATGGCTATTCTGGGGACTCTCGCCCCAAATCCCGCATCGTCCACCACCGTCTCTCAGGGAGGAGGAACCTCCACCACTCAAGGATTGGGAGTATCAACCACGCCACCCACTCCTAACCTTCAAACCCCACCAACAACTACACAGTTACCCTCAATTCAAGGGCCAACAGCCCAAATGTCGCCTCTTGCCACTCACACTCCTCAACCTCCAACTTTGGTACCCAATCCGCCTCACAATACCCCTTGCCTCCTCCATCGGCAACGTGGGGCAACGTGAATTCACAATATGCTCCTAGCCCTCCCACGGCATATGTGTCGCCTCCGCCTGTAACAACTCCTCCTCCTGCTGCTGGGGAAAATGCGCCGGAGTGTATGACGTCGCTGCAGCGGCGCATAGAAACCATCCTAGCCAATCAATCGTTCGCAGACACCATCATCCCGAAGCTCGACAATGATCCACCTATCCCACGCGAGATCTACCTCATGCCTAACCCCGCTGGGTACAAGGCTCCTAAATGGGACAAGTTCGAAGATGTCAATGGAAACGCCCACGAGCATGTTATGCGTTTCATCGATGTGATGGGGCCATACGGGGCTGATCCTAAGCTGCTGATGCGCGAGTTCCATAAATCCCTGGGGAACGTGGCCTACAAGTGGTATAGGACACTGGAGGCTGGATCCGTGAAGACCTGGGACGATATGGTCCAGAAATTTTATACTAAATTCTTCCAGATGGAAGAAAAGGTGACAATGATTCATCTTTCGCGGATGTACCAGAAGCGCGAGGAGGATGGAGTGACATTCATCAAGAAGTTCAGGGCCAAGTCCTTGGAATGCAAAGATGCGATACTCGAGAGCAGACTCGTGGAAATATGCGTGCAGTGCATGCGTGACGAGTACAAAGGTAGCTGCGAAGCTAGCAGAGTACAACATAAGGCAGATATGCTCTACCCCCTACTATCCGAAAGGGAATGGTCAAGCGGAAGCAACCAACAAGACGCTATTGAGAATCTTGACTAAGATGGTTGCAGACGACCACAAGAAATGGGCAGATTCCTTGAACATAGCCTTGTGGGCGTATCGAACTCTCCAAGGACGCCCACAGGAGTCTCGCCATTTCTTTTATGCTATGGAGCTGAAGCTGTGGTACCTGCGGAGGTGAAGATCAACTATGCAAGGTTGGCTTTCCATGCATTATACGACAATCAACGCGATCATGAATTGGTCCTGTTAGAAGAGAAGCGGGAGCAAGCTAAAAGGACTAACAAACGATACCAAAAAAGGATCGCCCGCGCGTACAACAAAACAGTCCAACGTCGAGATTTCGCAGTTGGAGATTTGGTCTTGCGCGCATCGGACCACTGCATGCGAGAGGCGGCTCATCCAAAATTCGCAGCCAACTGGGAAGGACCCTTCGAAGTCACAGAAGTCTTTGATAGTGGCTACTGCAACATACAAAGGCTACATGGGACGACCTCAACCCCAAGCTCAGTCAACATGCGCTGGATTAAGAAGTATTATCCTTAACTCCTCTCATTATATGCGTTAGATTACAATGTCTACTTTACGCTCTGTATTGCTAAAATTCATGCATATTCTCTCCCATACGAGGGAATTGTAATCTCACCTCTCCCATATGAGAGTATTCTATAAAAAAAATACTTCTCCCAAATGGGAAGAACTTTATGATTTCAGCTGTCTTTATCGCTTTATTTATTTCTTCATTTCTCAATAGCGAAAGCCCATCCGCCGCGATGGCATCATTATGAAAATATGATCTTAAGTGATCTCTAAGCCTATCTGCCATGATAGCAGCACTATGATCTTAAGTGATCTTTAAGCCTATCTGCCATGATAGCAGCACTATGATCTTAAGTGATCTTTAAGCCTATCTGCCATGATAGCACCACTATGATCTTAAGTGATCTTTAAGCCTATCTGCCATGATAGCAGCGTTAAGATCTTAAGTGATCTCTAAGCCTATCTGCCATGATAGCAGCACTATGACCTTCAGTGATCTTTTAAGCCTATCTGCCATGATAGCAGCACTATGGAAGTATGATCTTAAGTGATCTCCAAAGCCTATCTGCCAAGATAGCAGCCGTACTAGAGTCCTATCTTAAGCGATTATAAAGCCTATCTGCCAAGATAGCAAAGCTATGCAAATGCGATCTCAAACGATCTAAAAACTCATCTGCTAAGGCAGCAGTTCTCATAAATGATTCTCAACCTGCGAATCTATATGCTGGATAGAAAATCGTAGCGATAACACAGTGCGAATATGACACTACAAAAAAAAAAGTGAAGCTTGCCAATATGCATGCGAAAATTGCAATTTGTTGTAACAAGAACAGCAAATCAAACAAAGCGATTTATTATGAGTCAGAATGACTTACACATTATCTGTCTAGATAGCAGCTTACAAGCGGGAAAACTCCGACTAAGCTAATTACACAGACAACATGGCTTACAATTCATCTAGATAGCAGCTTACACGCGAAAGTTGAAAGAAGGAAAATCCTTACTGTAAAAGGATCGGCCTATCGCTTCTACACGCGACCAAAGATCTGTAGCAAGTAGGGTGTTCCTATAAAACGAATGGCCTACCATGTCTACAAGACCTATGCGACGCTACGTTCAAGATCCCAGGATCTGACAAGGCCTCTGTCTGATCAACACGCCAAGAGATGTGCCTGAAGAACCACCTGTTCCGGCGTATGCGGCGGTGAAGAACAGGCAAACAGCAACTCCTAGGGCAAGAGGCTCCTAGTCCACGGAGACGAGCACAATGGATTGCCACCCCGAGTTCAAGAACATGGTGGCGAATGATCCTCCTCCGGGAAAGCTAGAGGAGAAATCCGCCGTTCATCACGAATCGGTAGCAAGGTCAGTACGGCGCTGCACCTCGCCGGGAGGCGGCCGGAAACATGGCCTGCAAGCATAATAGACGAAGAAAATTCTTCGAGCAAGCATGACACATTATGTGCATCTTCTTTATGATGGTTATGAAGATCAATAAGCCTCGTAAAGAAGATCTTGGAAGCTATTTCTATGGCACAAAGCACAAACTCAGGTGTCACAACTTGAAAATGCCATGAATCAAAAGACAAGAATTGAAGCCAGCAGTCGTAGGGACTCATGGAAAGCCAAATTTTGGGATGAAGGACACAAGCAGTGGAAGGCAGGGTTTATATAGACCCGACGGAGACCCTTCAAATCTCTAGCTGAGTCAGCAAAGCTTGGAAAAGGGGTAAGCATCAATCACTTACGCCTTGAAAAGTGGTAACATTCAATTACCCTACTAAAGGCTACGACGATTCAGTTGCGTATCCTAATTATTGACGGAAGGTCATGATACGGATGGACTTCCCAAGGAAAGCGTGCTTATCTGATAAGTAATTAGTGCGAAAATCAAGGCACAGTATCAATAGCTGATGTCATAATTGATATGCACAGCGATATTCGAGCAAATCCCGGGAAGGGCAAAACAGGCATTCAAATTTTTTTGAAAAAAAAGGGGGGAGAAACCCTAGCAACATTACAGTAATGTTTTAGCATTTTGTTCGACACAAATTTGTTATTGTTCAAAATAAACCTTTGACTAGGGAGTCATCATGAGTAAACTGACGTGACAAATTTGCCACTTGCTCCACTTCTTGCTTCAACCGCTCGTAGTTGGCGCTCATTTCATGGAAGAGCTTCACAGCCTCTTCAGCTTTTTGCTTTTGCTGCTCCACCTTCTGCTCCTCAGCTGCGAGGTTATGGAAGCCACGCTTCAAATTCACGGCCGCGCGAATCTGGGTGACTCTGTTGACAAGATACCCAAAGCCCAGCTTGCCTTGAACTTTGGCTCGAAGGTTTTGACACATGCCGAAAAGCAACTCCGCGTTTTGAGGAGAGATGGTCGCAGGTGTGGCCGCAGATAGCTGCTCCAAAATCCAGATGGCTTCGGTCAAAAACAGCCTTCTGTCGAAAGACCCTATCTCCAGACACTTCACAAATGATCGAGGATAGGAGAGACGCATCCGAACCAGCCAGTCCACGTCAGCTTGCTTCAACCCTAAGCAATGTTAAACCAAGTTAGAATATCGAACTTGTAAATGAAGAATTGGAGATGCGAACAACAATCACAACATACCAGTTCCTTCAAGGATCTCGCGCAAAGAAGGAATGCGCATTGCCGGGGCAGCTGAGGACTGTCCTCGCTCCATTGCCCTCCTGTCAGCTGTGAGCTCTAACTCCTCATAGTTGGCAGGAAGGGTACAAGCCGCACCAGGTGCGATTGCAGCTCCGACCTATGAACTCCAAAAGTTCCACAACGGAAGAATCACTGCAGGCTCAGTCCTCGCCGGAGGCATGGCAGCGGTAGAAGTTGCAGCTCGATTAGGGATGCCTTCAGATGCGAGAGCATCAGCAGCTTCTGCTTCTGTTTCCTCAGCAGCATCATTGGCATCTTTCTCCATCAACACGGTGTCAGCTTCGGCATCATCAGAAACTTCAATGATGTCCTCGAAGGGCTCTCCCGCATACTCAGCAGCTGCGACGGGCTTCTCAGTGTGAGAACTTGGCACAGGGACATAAGATGCAGAAGGATGATTCCTCTGTCCCAGCATGGCTTCATCAGCATTACCTGCGACACAAGACAGGATGAGGTGAGGTAACTTGTGTTAAATAATATTTTATTATTATTTTGATAAGCCAAGAGTTAGCACCTCCATGCAAGGGTGGGATTGCAGCATCTGCGTTGTAGGCTAAGGGCGCGGAACCATGGCCTATTAACGTATCTTCATTAAGTATATCCTTAAGCTGAGCGTGACCTGGGGCGCGAAGGAACCAGTCATGGTAATGTTTGGGTTATTAAGCCTAGTTCACAAATGTTGTTCAAATGATTACCTGAAGGTTCACCGCACTTGCTTACTAGCCAGCGGCGAATGTCAGCTTTTAATAAGCCGTGCTTTAATGCACCAACAATCACATCTCGGTAAGTTACTGCAAGATTAAAAATATCACCTTCGTTACCGCCTGTGATCTCTTCGAAGTCCACTTGGACTTGCTCTAGAGCAGCGGCATCTTCTTCTGGAGCCGCATCCTCCTCGTCAACTTCAGGAGTTGCCTCTTCTGGAACCGCATTTCCCTCATCGGTTGGACGCACTAAGTCGTCGACGTGTTGCTCTTCTAGGCTCCTTTGCTTTACGCATTCAAGCTCCTCTTCTTCTCGCTTCCTTCTTCTTTCAGCAGCCTCCGCAGCTATTCTCCTGACTCGGCAAAGATGTCCTCGTCTATGGTTTAGTTGGAAACACAAGAGTGAGAACCCCTCTTCTGCCTCTTGGCCAAAACGCCGCCGATGGTCTCATCATCATCATCTGCAAAGGAACGAATTGGTCAATCAAGACTGCGAAAGTTAAGATAATGAGAAGAGAAGTACGATGGAATACCTCCCGATTCTTCATCTTGTATCTCGTCTCTCTCTCCTTCTCTGACATCTTCGATTCTTTCTTCTTCTTCATCATCATCTTGTTCTCTCGCCTCCCTTCTCTCCTCCTCCACTTCTTCCTGATCAAACGGAACAAAAGTCTCCACTGCGAGCACTTTCCGTGCCTTGCTTGGCATGCGACCTTTACCTTTGTCCCTAGAAGTATGGGACCTTGCAGGAGGAGAAGTTGGAGCACTCCTAGGGGAAGATATGGTGATTCCCCTCTGCCTTGGTCTCTTTGCCCGTGGTGCAACAATTGCTGAGGGAGACGGACCATCCCTGGGTGGAGGCAAAGCTGGAGCATTGTCTATCAGCGAATCAGCAAAAACATCCGTGACTTGGCCAATTCGGGTTTCAACTGCGGGAGCCATTTTCATTGCTAGCCGAACTTGTTTACCTTGTCTTCTCGCAGTAACAATGGTGGTGATCAGCGATTTGGAACGCTCACCAGATGCGAACCTCCTCACATAGCACTGCGACAGAAAATGAAGCATAAGTTTCAACGTATCCGAATAAGGAAACTTAACACGTGCAAGAGAGATTGTTTACCTTGGCGAAAGTTCCGCTGTATCTGATGACATGTGAATCACCTTTCTTAACTGCGGACATCTTCTCGTCAAGGATAGTGGAGGGACACAAGTGATTCTCATGATCAAGCAACGAATAGCAGCCATATTCGGAGTCGTCCAGGCTACAGTTGGGACGGAAAGTGAAAGAATTTCTCTTGATCACAGGAGCTTTTCTTGGCCGAGGGGTTGACTGCATCTCAAACCTTGTCTGGTGGGTATTCCAATAAGCGACTTAGTTCCTGGAGTGGCCACCTTCGCGGTTACCTGGGGGTTGCTCGAAGGGGAGGTTGCTCCTTAAGATTGTTTTACACTCCCCAGACAGTAATCGCTTGTAGCAGCCTCTTATGATAGACTGCGGCCAGATTGATGGTGCCACCGCATCGGAGCCAAACTTGGGAGAAATGCGAGTAGGATCAACATCCACGGTGATTCTCTCGTACCTAGGGGTGAGCTCGCGAACATGCTCCGCAAGAGCAGGAAGAGAACCTCTCAGACACCTGCAGAAGAATTCGCGATAGCGCTCATGGAAATGCTCCCCGCCCTCGAAAAGGAGCTCTTCCGAGAAAGCAACAGCCTTGGAAGGCTACAGTTTTGGGAACCATCGCACATTCTCAATGCGCGTGGCATAAGGCCTGGCTATAAACTCTTCCCGATTGTCGCATATCAGGCTCCAAATGCACTTAGGAAAGTGAGTTCCAAACCATCTCGCAGCCCTGCCGCTATTACGCTCTTCCTCCGCACCTGGGACACACCATTTACTGGGACTAGAGGGAATATGCGCATAAGAGGGCCATTTCTCGAAGACCCACATAGTCAAGAAGGCAATGTTGACATAGGTCAGCACATCGAGGCGACCGCGCGAGTCCTTGATTGCTACGACCAGTTGATCTAATCTGTGGTACAGGGTGCCCAAGACTAAAGGCCCAAGTGCGACCTTCTGACCAAGGGTCAGTTTCACAGCAAGAGGAAGAACATGATAGAAGACCCCATCATGCGGATGGCCATATATCAAATACCTCGACAACCAGGCGCAGAGAAAAGCGCATAGGGTCAAGTGATAACCCTTGCCATTCACATAGTTTTTAGCTTTCGGGTTCCGGCTCAGAAGCTTCTTGGTGATACTACTGTTCGCATAATCGCGAAAGAAGTATTGCACCCACTTGTTCCAAGTGTTCTTCGCAGATGTGTCAACCAAATGCCAATCGGGAAGAAGTTCTGTAGGTGTCCACCGGGTGGAAATTTTCTTCACCTCTGACAAGCACTCCTCCATATGCTTGTACAAAGCAACCTCTGCATCAGTTCTCAAGGGACTTAAAGGATCCGACTCACCCACAGGAGACAGATCATACAACATGTGTACGTCTTCAAGAGTGGGGGCAGCCTCGAACTCAGCAAAGGGGAATGTGTGAGTCGCGGGCGAGTAACGCGAGAGAAGGTTTAGAAGCATGGACTGGTCCAGTTTCACGGCAGCACCCTTCATAGCACGGACTGCGAAATATATGCCAGCATCGTTTAAAGCAATGGCATGATGGGTCCGTACATGGTCAATCCACTCATCCATAAAGTCCAATTTCTGAACAAACGCTTGAGTGGAAATCGCAGTATACGGGAAAAACCCATTTTCGACCCCCAATCGAACTACGTCCTTGGAATCGATCAATTCGAGCATGGCCTCATTAACCGGAGGGGTCAACGTTTGCAATTCTTCAGCAGGGACATGGATTGGCAGGTTCGTCACCTTAACCCTAGCATGGTAAAAGTCTTTGCCACCCAGATAGGGGGCTTTCCTCCATAAGGTCTGGGGGAGATCAGGTATTTCTTCGACCTCCTTAACGGGTTTGGTTCCTTTTGTCTTTGCCAATCCTGCGGAAAAGCAAGAAAAAGGGAGAAATACACACACTTTAGTTTGAATTTCAAGATTCAGTTCAAAGCATACGGGGATTTATCGGAAGAAAGATGAACAGTCCTGTGTCAATTTCGGGGTTTGAAGTTCAGAATCGTTTGCATTATTGGGGATTTCAGAAACCCTACATTCAAAACCCTTACAATCTGGGGATTAAATCAAGGTTAGATTCAAAGAGCAAGGTCTCCTTCATAGTTTTCAGTGGATAATATGTTTCAGAGAGTCATGGGTTTGCAGATCAACCACAGTTCAAAGCATATATCGGTACATTAAACAAAATTGAACAAGGCCAACCTTGTTTTGGTAAAGCTTGCTTGGATGCGCACAGTTGAAGAAGATGATTGACAAGAGAGAACTGTTGATTGATTATCTGAATATGCTCTTGAAGGCTTCCGGGTATCATTCACTTTAAGAGAAAGAAGTGATGCTTTGCAACAATGGAGAGCACAGAGTATTTATCCAAAAACAATGAAGGGTTGCGTCCTTTCAGTAGTCGAATCGCAACCGTCACCGTCGAATCGCGCAATCACAGGACAAGCTGACGTCACGACTAAAACCCTAAAAGATCAGACGACACGACTCTAGGGTTTTAGGTCATAATGGCACGCACGGGGGCTGAATTTGCGTGTATTTGAATTGGTGCGTGGCGGCGACGCGTACGTTGGTTCTTGCGCATGGAAGCCTATCCGGTTGTGAGTCTTCACGCGCAGAAAGGGGGCTAATGTAGATAGTGCTTTCTGGACAGGCATATCTTAGCCACGTGGCGATCATCTAGCACACCTAGCTGTGCTCCACACACACTGGATCACCAGCCGCGCTGATCCACGTGGGGGCTGCGAGACAGGGCCCTCGCATACCATCGCACGGGACTTGTAGGGACTTAGTGGTTTGGAGGCTAGAGTAAGTCCTGTCGCGTGCGAGCGACAACCAAGCCCGCACATGACCCCCAGTAACTGCTTTTGATAGATTTATGGCACGAGCTTCATAAACCCGGTCAAACTGGTCAAACCCGGTCAACCCCATAAGGGTTCCGGTATACACGAACAACGTGCTGTAACGGCCCCTATATACGCGGACGAACGTGCCGTTGTGGTTAAGCTAATTAAGCCGCCATTGATGGGCGCATTAACCACACTACAACGGTCACATTCTCCGTTGTATATATAGGACGTTAACCCTTCCATAAAAAAAGGGAGAACGACCCGAGATACGCAAAAGCTCTGCCAAAATCCTGTCTCTCTCTCACACAGTACTATTTCCTTACTCTCTCCCTACGCACAACCCAACACTTCCTGTGCCATTACTATTCTCTGTCCTTGGTGTACATAGAGTTTTCTCTGCAGGTTCTCTTGTACACAAAATTATAAAAACTTTTAAGTATTTTTAAACATGAACTTTCAGAGCAGTTTAGGTGTAACAAAGAGGCTAAAAAGCGGTCTTGGGAGTACATTTATGAAATACTCACAGGAATTCCCAAAATTATGAAATTTTAACTAGTAGTAAAAACCACACCTGGGAACAACATATACAAATTTGGTAACCATTGGAGTGGAATAAGTAGATTAAATGTATGAAAAACCTCAATGGTCTTGGGCTGAGCAGAGTGTTAAAACAATCCAAGTTTTTGGCTGATTAAAAATTAAACGTAAGTTCAATGACTCTGTAATTTTTACTGTATAACTAGCATGTGAAAATACACAAACCATGAGTTTTTATATTTCCATGATATATTTACATATTTTTCACGATTTCTTGAAACTAAAAAATGAACTTTATGGTTTTATATAATTCAAAAACATGTGCACGCAAGAAATACTCTACAAAGATGTGAAATTAGACTGATACAAGGTTTAATTCAGATGCATCACTATCACAATATTTAAATTCATGAAGCTAAGAGTTTTTACCCAAAATACACTTTCTTGGACATGCATGTATGAAGATCACGAAGATGATGATGAATCAAGAACATGCAATCACAAATTCACCATGCTAACATACATATGACATGGTCAATGCTAAAATTGCATCTTTAAAAATGATGAATCACTAACATGTAACTAAAGATTTCCGACAGAATCACAAAATTGATGAGTGAAAGACCAAAATCATGAAGTAGATGCAAAGATGAAGAACTTAATTCCCATTTTCATGATGTTCTTGATGTGGGTTTGAAGAAGTGATAAATAATAGCTCCTAGAGGCTTCAATCTTGAAGAAAATGCTTAAAATTTACTCCCCAATTGATATACTAACACCCAAGATGGGCTTCCAACACTTAGAGCCTCAAAAACTTGATTTTTGGACCATGTTTTGGGTGGGTCAAGAACAATACCGGGAATGAATCAAATGGGATAGAAATGAGAGCTTATGACTTTCTAAATAGAGAAAAATGTTGAGGAAAATGATGGGAAAGATGCACATTGTGACTTATATAAACGAAAAATAATTGATTGTGGTGGTCACACCAAAATAAGTGAGAACAAGTAAGTTTGAAATCATATAATGCACACTATCTTTTTCATATTGATGGAACTATTTGGTGTATCCAAAATATTCAACTAAAACTATAATCCTATATTTTATTCTCATACAAATATTACACAAAGGGCATTAAACATCATCTAAAAGACATTATAGTTATCACATAAAATTTGATTTCTACTTTAACTTTTTAAAACTTTTATTAACAAAAAGTCTAGCATAACTAACAAAATATCAACCTTAACACACTCATTTAGGCACTTAAAAGTTAAACATATAGCATAAAGATGCAGGGTTACTACATTCGACCCACCTTATAAAGAGTTCATCCTCGAACTCGCTTAACACGTTTTTATAACATGAATAAAATCATATAGGATCTGTTTAATAGGAAATCAATGCACAACTTACCCTTATAGGTCATCTTACCCTTAAACTCAGGCTTGCAAATGCATCAAGCCTTTCACACTTATGAGAGGGAACAATACGTAGTGTCGTCACACTTTGTACCGCTCCAGCAAACTCGTAATTGTTTCAGAGGTCTTAACTTTCACGCTTACGACAGGAAACAATACATCATGTCGTCACACTTTGTATTGCTCTAGCAAGCTCGTAATTGTGTTAGAAGTCCCTATTCGACTATAAACATAGCGGGAACAACTAATATCATCCCAATAGTATAACTGTTCGTCCAACTTGCACATGTAGCAGACCAAACACTTGACATTCGCTTACCGGTTTAAACTTTTGACATGCTCATATTACAATTAATTTACTTAATAACGTGCATGTATACATGGAAATAACTTATCAGATACTAAAACATACATGGCATGAATAATTTACACGTAATACATCATATAATTTGTATGCTCAATTGGTACAAGTAAAAGTAAAGACATACTTCGAGCACATACAAGGACATAACATAATATTTCATGAAAAACATAACAAACTTTTTCTTTACAACATTATGTTGGACATGAAACCACACTTGTCCGATATAAACACATCAATTAGAACAATCAATAACATAGTTCAAAGCATGTTATACTTTTCTATTATTTTTCCTTTTTTTTTAAATAAACATTATGCATAATTGAGAACATAGCATACTTAGTGTCCAGGATCCTCACATAACATGTACATGCATTTACACATATAACACCTTGCATACATGAAAGATGTGTCGTGACAGTAGATGGATCACATAAACATACTTATCGTACACACATTAAGCACCCCACATACTTAGTATTATCATCTTGTCATGTAGATTTTATAAACTAAAATTCTAGTCTCACACTTGGTCCGTGACCATAACGTGAACATGTATCTACACTTCTCATATCTTATATGTCATAACTCTTTACATGTGATGCATCATTCACATAATATGCTTATACAAATACTTAAAAACTCAAAACCATGGTACTATACTTGAGTCACGAGCTCTTATCATATACATGCTTCCATCAGGTTCTTATGGGCGCATACTCCAATATTAATCAAGATCTTGAAACAACGGAGACAGAAAAAAAATTGTTCAACGTTGATGCTAAATATGTCTATTTCATTTACATTGTGATCACATTTGAGAGTTTAAGTCCAGTTTCTTATTTTGTTTGGATAGTGCCCCTCATACACGGGCAGTTTTCAATTATATGTGCAAGTGTTAAGGAATGAGAGAAACTAAATTTGATTGTGACACATATTATTTGAGAAGATATTTTGGAAGGTCATTGTCAGGTTAGAGAACCGGCTATTCGTTATCTCACGCATAGCGGGGGTGCTAATGGAATTAATATTTCCAAATTATGATGGGCAAAATTCACTTTAATTGTGATAATCATGCTTCCATATAATATATATCCATTACTATTTTAAAAAAACATTCGGTTTTGGTATTGCATTCGTACCATCACGTTGTTCGTGGAATAACAATTTTATTAAATTAATTCTATACAACTTTATTTGAGACTAAGGGAATTGTAAATGAAAATAAAGTATTTTTTCTAATGGGGAAAAATGTACATATTCTAATAGGGAAAGAGTGTAGTTCGAACATGTCCTCTATGCAAATATGTCCAATATGTAAGCTTTTTCAGTAATTTTCCTCCGATGTCTTCGAGAGCTATTAATTGTCCATGTTATTAAAAAATCTAAACTATTCATCATGTTTCGAACAATGATATATCATATTTCATAACAAGGACAATCTATCAAACAAATTGATAAAATGAACCAGTGCTACATCCAAAATAGATGATTACATATATTAGTGTGTTCATGTGGAATGAGGAAGAAACGCTTTTAAAAATAGAATACACTAGGGGAACATTTTTAAGCTTTACTAATATATTTTCTTAAAACAACCATTTTCGTGTGTAAAATGTCCATATTATAAATGCTTATAATTAAAATTGAACAGACATATACCTGAAAAATAAACTTGAATGAATTGTGCAAGGCATATGTTAAGGGTTAGTTAAATGTCGAATGCACTTAACAACAAAAGTTTATCTTCAATTACTAAGTTTGTAATTTTTTCAAGTATAAGAATAATTTGATCCTTTTTAATTAATAAAATTAACTACATGCATCCTCATGAAACAAAAATAGGCATTCATAAAGTTGTATTAGTAGAAAAATAATTTATTTGAGCTGCTTACCCCTCCTTCTCTTTTAATTTCTTTTAAAATATATTTTCTTTATAAATAATGTAAAAAACTAAACGGTTTGTGCTTAGAAATATAGCATACATTGCCAAATGTTCAACTATTTTTAAATGATAATTTTAACTTTATGAAAGAACTGCATCTTACTATATGATTATTGAAAGTGAAAATAAATTTACCATCATATATAAAATTGCAATGACTGAGTATGCCAAATGATTACACTTAAGTAAAGGTCTTGTCCAATTAATAATTAATTTCATATTTACGATAAGTAATTAGTGACATTGTAATTGTTCCTGTTACTTTTGATGTTAATTTTGTTTAAACTTTGATTGTATTTTATATTTGTTTATTACATCTATAGTGAACAGTATTATCTAAGTAGTCAAATATAATAATTATATATCTTCTATTTCCTATTTGAAAAAGTTATATGCTTTATTTCTAAAAATAGTAACATGCTTTTAGAATCTTGGATATTTTCTCTTTATTGAATTAATCTTGGATATGCTAGCTCTTCCTGAGTTGATTTTAGAATTCCAAAGCCAGTTTGTTCCAGGATGTCTTACCAGTGATAATATTATGTCACCTCACGAATTTATTCATGTAAGGAAGACGCAATCAGGGAAGGTGGGCAACATTGCTCTTTGACTCGATATGAGTAAGGATTACGATAGTGTTGAATGAGACTTTTTGAGGGCAGTGATGTAACGAATGAGTTCTGGTAATAGATGGATTTTTAGTCGTGATGAATTGCGTAACTTCCGCCTCTTACAGTGTGCTTATTAACGACAAAGTAGAGGAACATATTACTCCGGAAAGAGGGCTTAGGCAATTATGTCCATTTTCTCCTTATCTTTTCTTATTGGTAAGCGAGAGCCTTACTAAAGCAGTTCACGACAAAGATCTTTTTGGAGTCTCAGCGCCCCGTGGAGGCCCCCAGGTATCTCATTTGTTTATCGCAGATGATAATCTCATTTTTACTAAAGCTACTACTGAGGAAGTTAACTATTTGTTATCTATTCTGAGATCATATGAGACAGCTTCTGGTCAGTTGTTATACTTTCATAAGTCTGCAATTAGTTTTTCGCCGAATATGAGTCATCATGTTCAGCAGTCTCTTAGCTCTCTATGCGGGGTGGAGAAAGTAGAAAATCACGATTGCTATCTTGGTCTCCCCAAAACAATAAGGAGACAAAAGAAGATCACTTTCTAGAAAATTATTGAGCATATTAGCAATCATCAGAAGGGATCGAAGGAAAAGAACTTATCCGCAGCCGGGAACGAAACACTAGTTGAAGTTGTGGCACAGGCGATACCTAACTATGCTATGAGTTTTTTTCTGCTTCCCAAAGGGTTGTGCTACGACATTGAAAAGTCGATTCGGAGGTTCTTGTAGGGTGATATGACAGAAAAAAGGTCGATGCATCTCATCAATGGAGACCGGTTAAAGGAAGACAAGAGAAGGGAAAGTTTGGGCTTTTCAAAGATTTTCACATCTTCAATATTGCTATGCTCGCTAAACAAGCTTGGCGTCTCCATATTAATCCCAACTGTTTATTGGGGATGATTTCAAAACAGGGGTATTTCCGCCACTCTTCCTTATTTGAGTGAAAGGAAAAATCAAATATTTATATTGCGTTTCAAAGTGTACTTGCAGGAAGAAACCTACTAAAGAAGGTTCTTCTCTGGAAAGTCGGAGATGGACGCAGCATAAATATTTTCAAGGACAAGTGGATTTTAAGGGCGTGGGGTGGGGGGGGGGCAGCTACAAGGTTATTACGCCGGCTCCAGAACATGCTTTGCGTACTGTTCGGTCCTCGATTACGGACGGTAAGTAGGACAACAACCGGTTGTCCACGTATCTATGGGAAGTTAATCAGATGATCTCCCTCCCCATATAACCAATTCCAAACCAGCTGGTACGGATTAACGATGATAAAGGACACTACTAGAAATATTAGCAAATACTACATTATTTTTGCTGCATTTGAACAAATGCGGTAATTGGTACCCTAAAGCAGCATTAATATTAATGTTGCAAAGCAAATGCTGTAAAATTGCAGCATTAATTCTATAATGCTGCAATTTTTGGCTAAAGTGCTTTTAAATTGCAGCATTAATGGATTAATGCTGCAAGGTTTGGCTAAACAGCATACACATTGCAGCATTAATCCCATTAATGCTGCTTTTTTTGACTCAGCTGTGCAGCATTAATGTTAATGCTGCAATGAGGAAAATAAATAAAAAAAAGAAACAGCAAAGCCTCATCTGAAAAAAAACCCGATGCTCATTTCATCTCCCTCTCAGAAATTTCACTGAACCCGCCATCTCCTTCATCTCCCTCTCAAAAAAATTCACCAAATCTTCATCTCCCTCTCAATCTTTCACCAAATCTTCATCTCCCTCTCAATCTTTCTCCAAATCTTCATCTCCCTCCCAATTTGAAACTAATTTCCCTCTCAATCTTTCACCAAAACTCATTTCATGTCCCAGTACTCATCTCAAATCTCAAAAGTCATTTGTTCGTGGCTCAGCACCGGAGTTCGTGGTTCTAGTCTCAGGTGGCCATTTACAACCGGAGTTCGTGGTTCTAGTCTCAGGTAGTCTCTTCGTCTAATTCAATTCGGGTTCTAGTTGTTTCAATTAGGGTTCGTGGTTTCAATTAGGGTTCTGATTTCAATTAGGGTTCTGATTTCAATTAGGGTTATTTGTTCAGGTTTACTACAGGAGTTCAATTAGGGTTCTTTGTTCTGGTTTACAAAGCTCAGTTCAGGTACTATCCTCTCTCTTCTCCTGTTTTCATTTCTGAACTTGAATTTGGTTTACTATCTATTTCATGTCAATTGAAAGCTTAGTTCTGATCTGTGTTATCTTCTAGTGCTGTAGTGTGCCTACTCTATTTGGTAAATGTTGTGTGTTCTAGAAATCATGAATTGGTTTAATTGATGATTTGGTTCAATCTTCTTACATTATGAATTGGTTCAATCTATATGAATCTGTAATGGATTCAATCTACTTGAATCTGTAATGAATTGGTTCAATCTATATGAATCCTTAATCGCAGACTATGAATTGGTTCAATCTTCTTACGTTATGTTGAAATTTCAAGTACCGAATGTGCTTATGATAACTTCACTGGTGTTTCAATATTAATATAATTGTTGCCTAATTTAGGAGTACAATTTTGTTTCTGTTTGTTTCGCAAGTATGCCTGGTTAATTCTGTTTTATTGACATGCATGGTCTATGTTTTATGTGATGCATATAGGTATTGTTTGCTGCTTAATTAAGAGAGGGGTAATGGATAAGAGTTGGATTCATTTAGAAGATAGGAGTGATCCATCTTATTTGGAGGGTTGTGAAAGGTTTCTTAATTTTGCCTACATAAACCAAACAGAGGATGGCAAGATAACTTGCCCTTGTCGAAAGTGTGTAAACCGATTTTACGTAACACGGCAAGTCGTTAGGGAGCACATAATCTGTAACGGATTTTATGCTGCGTATACTAAGTGGACAGATCATGGAGAGTCCTGTGAGGCCAATGAGGGGGGAAATGTGGATGAATGCATTGGTGATGACATGGTTGATATGGTGAATGAGGCCTTTGGGGTTCAACATGAACATGCGTTTCTTAATGGAATGCAAAATCAGAATTCAAATCCCGAGCAAGATAAGGAGTATCACAAATATAAGAAGCTCTTAGAGGATTCCGAGCAAGAGTTGTATCCTGGTTGCACCGACTTCACTACATTATCTTTTGTGGTTAAATTACTACACATAAAAGTCTTGTATGGATTACCCAATGTTGCATTTGATGACACTATCCAATTGATGAAAAAGCATATCCAATGAGCAATCATTTACCAAATTCATTTTATGAAGCCAAAAAGATTAAAGAGTCTTTGAATTTCAGTTTCGTAAAGTATGATGCTTGCCAAAATGACTGCATGTTGTTCTGGAAGGATAAGCAATCTCTAGATAAATGCGATATATGCGGCAGTATGAGGTACAAAGATTCTGATGTTACCTTAGATGATGGAACAACTAATTTCTCTAAGGTTGTATTAAAACAAGTCAGGTATTTCCCCTTGAAACCAAGACTTCAGCGGTTGTATATGTGCTCTAAAACAGCATCTGATATGAGATGGCACGATGAGGTACGGGTAGACGATGGAATTTTACGACATCCAGCTGATTCATTGGCTTGGAAAACCTTCGATATGAAACATCATGACTCATTTGGCAAAGAGTGTCGAAATGTTAGACTTGGCTTGGCAGCCGATGGTTTTAATCCATTTCGAACAATGAGCATTGCACATAGTACATGGCCTGTTGTTCTTTTGAATTACAATTTGTCTCCTGAGTTATGTTTTAAACAGCCATTCTTTATACTGTCTGTATTGGTTGATGGTCCACGTGCCCCCGGTAATGATCTTGATGTTTATATGCAACCATTGATTGAGGAATTGAACGAATTTTGGTCAGTTGGTTTTCGTACGTGGGATGCTCATAAGGGTGAATATTTTCAAATGAAAGCTGCTCTTATGTGGACAATAAATGATTTTCCTGCGTATGCGAACTTATCTGGTTATAGCACAAAGGGAAGATTGGCTTGCCCACCTTGCAATAACAACACTGATTCTCACTGGTTGAGGAATAGTAAGAAACATTGTTATCTAGGGCATCGTCGCTTCTTAGATGAGGGTCACAGGTTAAGGAGCGATAAAAGAAACTTTAACGGAGAAACAGAAACCAGAGAACATCCACCAGTATTATCTGGGGAGGATATCTTAGAGCAGGTTAAGCACATTCAAAAAAAGTTTGGAAAGGTTGAAAAAAGTGGGCCTTTGTTGATTGGTCAAAAGAGGAAGTGTAAATCTAGATCTAGAGACACCGGTCAGAATGACCAGTCCTCAAATTGGAAAAAGAAAAGTATTTTCTTTGATTTACCTTACTGGAAGGATCACCTCATACGCCATAATCTTGATGTTATGCACATTGAAAAGAATGTTTGCGATAGTGTTGTTAATACTATTCTTGGCGTTCAAGGAAAGAGTAAAGATAATTTAAATGCTCGGCTCGATCTTGAAGAATGGAAAATACGTAGTGACCTCCATCCTCAATACAAGGCCAACAGAAAAGCTATTTTGCCCCATGCTAGTTTCACTATGACTAAAGCTGATAAGGCACAGTTTTTGAAAGTACTGAAAGATGTAAAAGTCCCAGGTGGGTATTCTTCGAATATTTCACGATGTATAAATCTTACGGAGGGAACTATTACCGGACTCAAAAGTCACGACTGTCATATATTAATGCAACAGTTGTTGCCTGTTACTTTGCGAGGTCTTTTACCCAAGAAAGTTGTCAGCGTGTTGATTGAGTTGTGTACTTTCTTTCGAAAGTTATGCTCAAAAGGGTTGGATCAATTCCAATTTAGCGAGCTTCAAGAGAAAATCAAATTAACAATGGTTCACTTGGAGAAGATATTTCCTCCGTCGTTTTTCAATATCATGCTACATCTTTCAATTCATTTAGCAGAAGAAGCTAGAATTGCAGGACCAGTCGTTTATCGATGGATGTACCATATTGAGAGGTAATTTCACATACAGTAAATTAACATTTTACTTTTAAAATGACCTAGTCACGTGTATTTTTAGTTCTCACTAATGTATTTTTCTATTTAAATAGGTACCTGCTTACCCTAAAAAAGTACGTTCGGAACAGAAATCATCCAGAGGGCTCCATTGCTGAGGGTTACTTAGTCGAAGAGTGTTTAAACTTTTTTAGTAGGTACTTGGATGACATGGAGACAAAATCTAATGGGCCTTCAAGGAATGTTGATGATGGGAGTTGTGGTCGTCCCATAGGTGCTGCAAAACAGGTTTTCCTAGATACTGTCGAGTGGGAGCAGTGTCATAGATACGTACTGGAGAATACAGCCTCAATTGACCCGTTCAGAGAGTAATTCCGCACTTTAATTATCGAGTTAAATCCTTACAAAATTTAATAAAATCTAGTTTAACACTTATATTTATTTATATGCAGTGAACATCTTGCACTAATAAGGGCAGCAAATGGTCGATCAACTGAGTGGGAAATCAAGAAAAAACATAATGAAAGCTTTCCAAGTTGGCTACAGAACCGTGTAAGTTTGTAAATCATGTTTAATACTCATCATATGTAATATGAAATTTATATGATATAAAACAATATATCGGTGTAATTGTAGGTTAACGCTTCTGGAACCGGATCTCATATATCCGATGAAGTACGGATTCTGTCATCTGGTCCTGATCAGTGGGCAAGAAAATACTCAGGGTATGTAGTCAATGGTCTAAGGTTTCATACAAAATATAGAGAAAGAAGGAGGAGAACCCAAAATAGTGGAGTTATGGTTAGTGCATCGACAAAGAGTTACACCACTGCAAATGACCGACGTCCACGTACTGGTGACGTGGCGTTTTATGGCATACTGACAAAAGTGATTGAACTACGTTACTCGAATGACGTTCAAGTTTGTGATGTTCAAGTGTGACTGGGTGGATAACAGATTTGGTTTGAAACAAGACGAGTACAAGTTTACTTTAGTTAACTTTAAGCATCTCTTGTATAAACAGAACTTAGTAACGGATGAACCATTCATCTTAGCCTCTCAAGCTCAGCAAGTTTGGTATATGAAAGACCCTGTTCATGCCGACTGGAGTGTTTCTATAGGGATGACACCGAGAGAGTTTTGTGATGTACCTGAGAGAGAAAATGGCAATGATTCTGTTACCTGTCCTCTGGCAGAACCTTTTAGTAGTCAACAGCTGGACGATGTTCCAATTCGCTGGAGTAGGGCGGATTTAGAAGGCACCTCAGTTGACCTCCTTCATGTTGATAAAACTGTCGCAACCGCCTTCGGATATGAGAGTAGCACCGATGAAGATTATTATGATTACGACGGTGATTATATTTCTGAGGATGATGCTATACTTAGTGACCATGATGAAGACGAGAACGATGTTGATGGTGCTGATGATTTTGTTGTTTAGTTCACATTTTAGTTACATTTGAAAAAATTGTAAGCATAGACATTTTTCGTCATAAGTTTATACTCTGCAACAATATTTATGAACATGGTATTAACAGTCTATGGATACAAATTGGTTTTGCAGGTTACGATGACGGCCAAACGCTCGTTATTCTCCGCTCGTGCTATGGATGCTTCGGATGCCAACAACATTGTAATATACCCTTATTCCCTTTAAATAGCATTACTGACTTGTATTTCAAAGCCCGGGCTTAAATTATCAAATCTAAACTTTTTGTAGTCAAATTATCCGGATTAGAATGAGATAAGGTTGCTTGTTTTTAGCTCTTTCAGATTAACGCAATTTTAACAGTCTGGTTTTTTTATCTGTTTTTGAAATCTAATGCAATGTAATCTGAGAAACCATCCTGATTGCTGTACGTGTCTTGCAATCGTAAAGCTAACATAGCATGTCCACCTTTTGGTGCAAGTATCTGAGTTTTCGTGTGTCTCTGACATCTAAATGTCTGAGTTGTCGAGATAGTGTAGCTTCTTTTTAGCTCTTTCATTACAAATTGTAGTTTGTATGCTTACCATTTGTAAATATGTAGACATTGGCTTTCTTTTGTGTGTTTACGACAGGAACATGTGAGTACTGCAAAACGATCTAAGAACAAGGCATGTCCCACGGATGATATGGACGGTGCTATGGTTCATTCTATAAACGTAAGTGTAGTGCATGAAGTATTTATGCCTCCTAACTAATTACTGTCTATATATTACGGAGTGTAAGGATTTTACTATACATGTAGATGGTGTGTTCCAGTGGAGGGCCTGAGAAGCTTGCAGAGTATGAGATACAGAGGAGGAAGACAATCGAAGAAAATAGAGAAAAAATGGAAGCTTTGGGACTTAACAGATTTTCGGATAATAATGACAGTGCTATGGGTATTCACGGTAGCAACGTAAGTGAGCTGTAGACCTAAAATAATGTTACATTGCACATGCATCGTATTATAGTTCTTTTTTACTTGTTATGTTGTTGTTAATGTTTCAGGAGTCCCTAAGTACCAGGATGCGTAGAAAAACCTCAGCATGTAACAACGTTACAGAAAATAATACGGTCATTGAGGGCAACAATGTAAGGATGCATACATATATATAATATGATTGTTTTTTAATAATTATTACATGTATAACATTCATGTTCCGTGTCGTGCTCGTATACAAGGTTTCTGGATATGTTGCAAATCGAACGAGGAGCTCAGTACGTGTCGAGGTTGAAGACGGTCCTTCTGCTGCTCCGACTAACATGGAAACTCCAGTTGATGGAACTCCAAATTTACAGCAACCTAATGTGGAAGTGAATATCCAAACTTCTGACAATGGGAGTGAAATTGGCACAAATTTGTCTTTACACCTTTGATATTTATATTAATTTTTCCGAATAATAGTTATGGGAGCTACTATTTCTGAATGTTACAGGCCAAAGTAGCATGAATAAGAGACAGGGAGGTCGACTCTGTGGAGACTGGGGTACTGGCAAAAAGTTGGACCTTCAATTCAACAAGTACATGGTACCCGTAGGCCCAAACAGGAAAATATATGCATCCCAACTAGGCGTGCTTGCTAGGAAAGGGAACATGCTGCCCCTGACATTCAAAGATTGGAGGGCTAAAGAGTTGGCACCGCTTAAGGAGAATTGCTGGAAAGAAATAAAGGTAATCTAGGGAGTTTGTGGTTGTGCATTTCTATGATTATGCATGGCGTGTTTTTACATTTATATGCGATCGTAGTAGTATTAAATTTGCCAGTTAGAAGTAGTCAGTCCCGAGTCACATGTCGTATGAACTGTTTGTTAGACTAGGTCGGTTACCCCCACTCGCCGTTGTGGGCTGTCCGCTAGGGTGTAATGCCTAAACAGTTGTGAAGTGAACAATTTGGATTGGTTAAGCAAATTAGTTTACAAAAAATTATTGAAAGATATGTTTGGATTTAGGTAACTGTTTTTAACTTTATATATGGATAGAATTTTCTACCTACACATTTTCTCCCCCAAACAAACCTAGTGGACAATCCACAACAGCACGACCTCGACGACCATGACAAAGTTTCAGGGCAACTCGACGGGAGAAAGCGGTGGAGTGCTGTCAGTGCATCGATCGGAGATGACGAGCAGTTGTTGAGACCTTCTTCGGCAACACCATTCTTTAAACTGCTCGTCGTCTTCGATCGATGCTCTCACGGCTCTACACCGCTTCCTCCCATCGATTTGCCCTGAAACTTTGTCATGCTCGTCGAGGTTGCTCCGTTGTGGCTGACCACTGATTTTGTTTGGAGGAGAGAATGTGTGGATAGACAAATCTATCTATATATAAAGTTAAAAAATAGTTACCTAAGTCTCAACATATCTTTCAATAAGTATTAACATTACACCTGTTAATTTCAACTGTATAAACTATGGCGCCACGCCGTTCCGACCCCATTTCCCTGCTGTTTGGAAAGCCAGCTTTTGTGGTTATGCCACAATCCAGCTGTGGGAACATAGTTACCATTCAATACAATTAGTAATTAACATACTCAATTTAGTTTGATAATTTTTAGTGAAGTAGCTGCAGAGCTTAAACTTTGGTAAAACAATACAAAGAAGACTAATAGGATAAAAAAAAGCCACAATGCACATTAGCAAACTGAGTAGCAAGCTTAGAATCACTCGTTGACCGATGACACTGGCATAAGTCCAACCTGGATGTGTCACAATTCAACAGCAAACTATGTCCTTGGTGGATATACTATCTGAGTATGGTTGATTGATTCTATTTGTAGGCTAACATTAATGTGCCCGAGGCTTTTCGGCGTAAATATTTGAAGGATCTCGGTAGAAAGTGGAACCAATGGAAGGCAACTGTGAGGAGGAAGTATTATGTAGCATATGACTGACGAAGAGCGTCTGGCAAACTGCCCATCGCGTGTGAAATACGATCAATGGGTTCAGTTGGTGAAATACTGGGGACGGCCTGAAGTACAGGTACATACTACAAAACTAGTATATTGTATAAAGCGGTTTACGATTGTCTACTAAAATATGCATATATATATGTATATATATATATATGTACATGTATATATATCTGATGTAAATAACAGGTCAAGTGCTTGAAAAACAAGACTGTAAGACGAGGCCAAAAAGGTTTACATAGGAGCGGGAGAAAATCTCATGCACAAGTAGCAGAAGAGGTGAGTTTTTAGTTTATAAGTTATTTTTTTACATTTTATATATATATATGTATATACATATGTACATATATGTTCTGAAGTTTTTTTACAACATGACAGATTGAGACTTATGGTGTATACAATGCAGCTTAAGAAAGATGGGAAACAGCATGATCGTATGGCTGTTTACATCGCTACCCGCAGGAAGAAAAATTCTGAAGAGCCTTCTTACTCTGTGTCTGGTGAAATATCGTATGTTTTTCCACAAATAATATTTTGAATTGCTTATGCATTGCATTACAGTTTTATGAATTCATTCCTACTCTATTTTCGTAGGCTCAAATGGAAGATAAATTGGACAAAGCAAGTAAGGAGGATAAGGATTCTGAATCTTACCGAGAATCTGTGTTTGTTGATGTCATGGGACCAGATAATCGCGGTCGTGTTCGTACATTGGGATGTGGGCCTTGCCCAACTGAAGTGTTTGGAAGCACATTTGGACATAGCAATGCACTTGTTTCCCTTGAAGTGGACAGGATGCGAGATGAGATACGCAATGAGTTGTGTGAGGAGATGCGTATCGAGATGCGCGAGGAGTTGCGAGGTGAGATACGTAACGAGGTACGCGAGGAGATGCGAGGCAAGCAGCATCATCCGATAACTCTCGTGCTGATCATGTCGAAGATGCAGTTGACGTAAGTATAACAACAAGTTGGTTATGCTATTTCCAGTATGCTCATTATTCTTTAGGATGCTGTCAGTGACTTCCATTTTGCTTGTGCAGGGTGGACATCCATCGGTGGAGTTGCTTGGAATCGGGAAACAGAGGATGGTTGTTGCGGAAGGACTTCTCATTTCAAGTAAACCACAAACCATAGTCAACAAAGAACCTATTGGCGCGGGCTATTATGAAGTGCACGTTACGAAGGCGGTGAAACTAGAATACCACTTGCTGAAATCAAAATACCCGATGATGAAAATTGGAGATGCAGAAAACAAATCCATAGCATGGCCGGGGAATCTTGTAAGCTTATCTTTCACCTTATTACTATTAGTTTTGATGCATTTTGTTGTTAATTCATTATAGCATAATTGTTGTCAACTTGTTATGTTATTCTTGTGGAAAGTGTGTAATCATGAGTATATTTGCGTAAAAATGATATCCAGTTAACTTAACAAACGGTTAGGAAATTGAATTTTGAGTCGATTGGTGAGTTGAACCAATTGCTTGACTACTGCTCTCATCATATGACACTGTGAATTGAATCACCTTGAAATTGTTGGTAAATATTCAAACATGGTTGCACGATTATCATTACCATAGGGTTAGGTGCTTTCTCAATTTGGTTCCAATTATTCAATGACAGCTTTGTCGATATCTCATGTTGCTTTTTGGATAGATAGCAGTTTAATGTGAAGCGAAGTAGGATTTTAGGAGATCGATTCCACAGTTGGGGTGATTATTCAATAAACTGAGTTTTAAGTTTCAAGTTTAAACCCTAGCAATAACATGCCTCAGCTAGCTTTCTCAGTTTCGACTCCACAGTTATCGAAACTCTATTAAAATTTATCAAGATTGTTTAGTGGGATAGGGACATTTTGTAAAGTGACTTGTCAACTGGGAGTGGTGGCGGCTTAATTGTTGTACTGGGAAGTTTCTGTTATGATGGAGGTGATGGTTGGAGTGTAGGTGTGAAGTACATCTCTGCTCGGTGAGGTGTTTTTGGTCACTGTATTCTAGGCTTACTTAATTTCCGGAATCTGGGTGGCGATGCCAATGGTTGTGGCAGTGGCTGTAGGCTGTTAGTGTATATCATTGTTTTTATGCTTTTGATTGCTCTTATATACTTGAAATCCATCTAAATTTGAATATGATGTGATGAAACCGTAGACGAAATGAACCATTGTCGCGCTACTGGTCCTTTGATTTGATTTGCAATTTGAATATGCTTCCATTTGAGCGAGTTTGATATGTTTGCATCCACAATACAGTTCTGAGCCTGAGATGGTTGCAGTTTTCTTAAGTTCTGTTATTCGTCTTCTTATTTTCAGTGCTGTTCTGGGTGCGTTTGAATGGTTAGCTGCTGAAGTTTGATATGTTCAGCAGCTAACGATTCACAACCACCCAGAACATCACAGAAAATAGGAGGAATAACGTACAAAACTGGTAAAAAAACTGCAAGTAGCATTGGCTTATGTTTGAGCTAAAGTTGGAATGAAATTGTTCTAAAATACTGGGAATATGGTTTGTGGTGTAAATTGAGAGTTGTCCAACTGTTTGGTGTTTATGGAGATAGTTTTTCGTATCCCAGTGTTTTGTTATTCACTGTTGTTGATCGTTCCAGCGTCTTGGTGTCGATGGTTTGTGTTCTTATAGGTGGTGCGTAAGAAGAACTAGCTGGGTACGTTGATCGCTCGAGTAAGCAAGGTGCAGTTGGCGGAGACAAGATAGCAAGCTAGAGCATTTTGGCATGTCGATACACTGATCGTGCGCACTTGGTATTTTGATAGCTCGGTTAAATTAGAAAGTGAAATAGTTTGTAAAGCTATATATCCATAGTTTGTAATGTGAATTTGACTTCACAGTTTTGTTACGTGTACGTTGACTGTAATTTAAGCACAATTATTTATTAATTTGTAATGAAAATTGTGTATTTAGCAATTTAATTGTGTTTTGTGTTTTGTATGTAGCAGGTTGTATATGAATTTTTGTATTTAGCAGGGTTTATATTGATAATAGGCATAAATTTGGTGTGATTACATATACTTTGCAGCATTAGTCAAATGTTGCAAAATAGTATAAAAAAAACAGCATTACTCCTCATAATACTGCAAATAATGCCTAAAAGTTGCAGCATTAATCGCTGTAATGCTGCAACATAAGCTGTGAAATGCAGCATGAAGTTGAAATAATGCTGCAAAAATAAGTGTAAAATTACAGCATTAAAGCCTATAATGCTGCAACAATAAGTGTAAAACTGCAGCATTAAAGCCTATAATGCTGCAATTTCATTCTGAAATGCAGCATTATTGTGTTAATGCTGCAGGGTGTGAGTACATGTATGCAGCATTAGTTAATGCTGCAAGTAATGCTGTTTTTGCTAGCAGCATTAGCTTAATGCTGCAATTCAAGAAACAGCACTGGCAAATGCATCATTAGTATTAATGCTGCAATTAATGCTGTTTTTGCCAAAAATAGCATTAATTTTACCAAATACCGCATTAATCTAATGACGCTTTTGCTAATATTTCTAGTAGTGGGAGTTTATACTGTATCCTCGGGGTATCAACTTCATTTTGATAGATCACTGATAACTCACTATTAGAGTTATATTTTTGCAAGTTTTACATTGTTTTGCATATTTCTAGATTGATTATCTTAGTTTCATGCTATGAATTAAGAGAAATATAGCATGCTTATGCGTGTTTCAGCATGTTGGAGTTGAGAGCGGGTGAAGAAAAGACCAAAGAAGCAAAGAAAAAGAGATGAAGTTTACCAGACTGGTCTTGAGACTAGTACAACTGGTCGTGAGACCAGTCTATACCTAGAAATTGTGAAGAAAATTGACCGATTTAAGCTTGTGCTGGTCTTGAGACCAGCTCGACTGGCCGTGAGACCAATCTGATGACCAGGACATAGAATTAAGGGGTTTGAATGCAATTTTTAACAACTTTTGGGCATGATGTTAAGGGAATCACATACTAAACACCCTAGGGCATAACTCTATGAAGGATTGACGTTTGGGGAAGAAAGGGGACGCAAGAAAAAAGAGGACGGGAAGGATACAAAGAGGAGACAAAGGCCAGGACCTCCATTGATGATCTAGGGTTTTATTTTTCTTTCTTCTTCTTCCTCTCTCAATCTTGTTATGGAGAAACTATCGTGTTTTAATGGTTTGAATAAGATTAGCTGGACTTTTGCTAGGCTTTTCTAGAGAGCCTAGGGGTATGTAGACGGTTGTTCATGCTTTATGGCTTTGATTTATAGATGGTTGTTTTTCTTTCATGAAATTTTTAATGACTCTAGCCTATTGACGCGGTTAGGATAGTGCTTAATATTCATTGAAACTTTATGTTCTTCGTAGATTGAAATCATTCTTAATGTTAATTTCATTCTAGTTAATTATTCATATGCTATTTTAACCCTTGGTTGGAATGGATTCATGACCCGGAACCCCTATTTGGCTAGCGAGTGCACGATAGTGACTCTAAAAAGCCTTGATGAGATGTTAACAACAATCCTGAATCACCGACACCGAGAGGATATGTGAGTAGCATTGGCCGTAGTGGGTAGATTCAGTAGCAGTTTTCGACTATTTCTTGCAAGGGTGGATCGACAGGACCAGTTGACGTGCACGGATTTAGCCTACTAGAACGGACCGGTAGACTCATGATACTGACAAGAGATTGTAGTCTACCAAGACGTAAATTGACATGAGACCGAAATAAGATTGTCATATCCTATTGCTCGGCTTAGTTAGAATAGAAATAACATGTTACTTAGCTATCCGGAAATCGTCTAGTGCCATAGGTGATCTTGAGATTGCCTAGTTTCTCCAATTCTTTTTTAATTATGAAAATACAAAAACATTCACTTGTTTGTGGGGGAGGTACTTTTTTTATCACTCTTATTCCTTCTGTGAAGTATTCTTAAATAAATAAATAATTAAATAGTCTCAAATCTGTCCTCCTGAGATCGATAACTCGGGGTTCAAATATCTCCCTCAGACATGCGTATTTTATGGGTCTTTTCGATGACAATATCACCTAAATGTGCCTAAATAGAAATCAAATACCAAGAGACGGAAATACTCACAACCGATGAAGTCTTTATCCCTACTCATTGAGCTCACTCGAGCAATCCCCTAGCCACATTTTGTGTCAATGCTCTCCCATATGGTCAAATGTTCCTTCGCACACCAAGGTTGATTGCTCCATGCTGCCGAACAATATGTGCGTGAGAAATCCCCAACTCAAATCACGAGTCCCTTTGTGTTCAAATGTGCCATGGCACAACAAGATTGGTTTTTTGCAAAATATCACCTGCAAGATACTAGATGGAAGTATAGGATTCCGAGGGGCGACAGCTGTCTGCATAGCAGCTAACTAAGCTCTGAGCTACTCGGCTTTCATCAAAGCATTGGCCCTATAAATTTCAGCAGCGATTTCGCAGCCTAGCATCTTCCGCAGCTTTGCGGATCCGTTCTAACTCAGTTTTGGTCACTCATAGGAGTTTTCTTCCTATGGTCTCTACGCTCGTTGCGCAAAAAATTTCAAGATTGTTAAGATGTGGGCACAATGGATCGGTTTGAGAATGGCTCATGAACTAAGAGATTCACCTTAAAACACAAGTTACACTAGAACACAGGTGAGTAAAGAATATAAACATAAAATTAAAATCCCTAAAGCTAACAATTCTAATGAACTCAACCGAAGTTCCCGGCAACGGCGCAAAAAACTAGACTTGTCTCAACCGCAAGCATACTGCTGTCGCGTGTAGTAATATCCGGTTATCTGGGTTGTCCAACCCGAAGGACTTGTTGAGAATTAATTAGCACTATTAACTCTGTATAGACAAGTTATTGGAGTTGATTTTCTAAAAATGGGTATTAAAAATAAAAAATAAAATTATTGAATTAAGATTACGATGGGCAACAAGTATCAGGATTTCTATTGGATCACTAGGTTGTCGTCGCAAATGAATTATGTATTTGAAGAACAAATGATGATTCAAAGTGCCAAACGAGTAATATTATCAAGTAATTTCTCTATCAAAAACCCTAAGTCTATGACGCGTACGTTGATGTCTCTAACTTACGGTATCGTCGACATGCATTACGATCATATAATCTACTCAACGTTCTCAGTCAATAGGTTCATTTCTCTAACCTAGGTGCGACTAAGTGTTTAATTCACCTATCCGAGTAATTTCTTGATTTCTCTAACATATATTACCTCAGATCTTCCCACTGCAACATCTCACAAAGCATGAATTAATAGCAAATAGTTCAACATCTATTAACTCAAACCAAACGTGAATCAAAACCCATAATTCGCCAAAACGACTTCAATCCCTAGCTACCATATAGAAATCCCGATATAAAACCTTCGCTACTGCTACTCATGACCACAATAGCAAGAGTTTGTGTGATCATGAGAAAAAAGAACAAAAAGAAAGAGAAGAGAGATCAAATGATGGAATCCTTGCTCTCACGATGTACTCCAAGCTCCAAAATTGCCCCTCCTCTATTCTCCAACTTTTTCACATCCGAATATACGGCCTAGACTTGTTTATATATGTTTCCTAACAGTCATGGACACTTTAGAAATCATTACGCAACGTTTCCATGAAATCTTGTTCTTTCTTGAAGTGTCTTTGTGAGAAGACATCGAGTCTTCGTGCGAACACTCTTCGTACTAACATATTTTCCTTCGTGCAAACACCCTTCGAATGTTTCTCCTTCAATCACGAACACTATTCTGAGCTTCTGAAAAAATTGGCCATGTATTTGTCTTCGTACGAATACAACTCCTCTTCGTACGAAGACCACCTAGACTTACAGGATTTTTCTTAGTTTCTCTCTTAGTGCGATGGGGATTTTCTTCGTGCGAAGTCATCCTGCTTCTGCACTTTGACTTCTTCTTGATTTCCTTGGCTTCCGAAGCTCGTTTCTTCTCTCCAAATGCTCTCCTCATGCATTATTCCTGTCAATCACAACACGAACACTACCGCGAAAATCAAATGTGATAACATACATCAAGTCACATGTAAATTCATGCAAGAATCGCCCGGACTTCACATTTACGGTCAAAACTCATAAAAAATCACTTTCTCACTTCTTGGCCTGAATTCCATCACTTTGCATCGAAACGCACACAAATAGAAGTTTATCACATAAGACAGATGACTCCAACTAAGGAGTTATCAGTGACGTTTTAGATAAACCAAATTTAGGAAACTTTGACATTGATTAAGACTTAACATTCAACATCAAACTTGAAACATTATGTCTGGAGATTACACAAAACGAAGATTTTATTCACTCTATTAACACATGAGGGAGATGTAGGTACCACAAGTTGACTCAGAACCTCATAAAATGACTGCTCACCAAGAACATAAAATTATTATGAATCTTTTGCTTAATTTTAAACACATTACGAGTTTATTTAGGAGAAGAAAACAACATAAACTCGTAGACTGATATTTGAAGAATTCGGAAACACACTGCCCAAATTCATACATATTCGGAGAACATCGATAAACAGGCTCCCAGACAACTTCCTGGGTGCGCCGGCAGTATGTAGTATGCTTGCGATGATTCTTTTCAGCAATTCACAACCAAGAGCATGAATTTGGATATGAATTAAATAAGGGTTCGAGTGAGTTCTTACCGGTATTGTGTTTTACCTCGATTGATCATTTGAATTGAATGAGGGCTTGGAATTAGAAAGTTGAGAGGACTTTCCAGGTGTAGTAATTTTGGTAGAGAGGGTGATTTGGCAGTGTTGGAGATTTTTTTTGGGGGGGGGGGGGGGACGGGGTTAAAGCTTGAAAAGAGGAATATGAAAATGATGTTGGTGATGGTTTTTATAGCTGAAAAGGAGATGTGATTCACCTTTTGTGTGAGCAAGGTGGTGACACATGCGGGGTGAGGAGGCAAGGGTGTAATGTGTGAATGCTATATTGGTATTATATTGGAAAGGGGGGGGGCTAGGTGAATTTTTTAAAAGCTTAGGGTAAGATTCGAATTAGGTCAAAATCCTATTTTTTTATTTCCACATTTGCCCCCTACCGCAAGTGTACTGCGGTCGCGTGTAGTAATAACCCGTTATTCGGGTTGTCGAACCCAAAGGACTTGTTGTGAATTAATTAGCCCTATTAAATCAGTGTGGGCAAGTAATTGGAGTTGATTTTCTAAACTATGTATTAAAAAGAAAAACTAAATTATTGAATTAAGATTACGATGGGAAACAAGTATCAGGATTTCTATTGGATCACTAGGTTGTCGTCGCAAACGAATTATGTCTTTGAAGCACATATGATGATTCAAAGTGCCAAACGAGTAATATTCTCAAGTAATTTCTGTATAAAACAACCTATGTCTATGGCACGTACATTGATGTCTCTAACTTACGGTATCGTCGACATGCATTACGATCATATAATCCACTCAACGTTCTCAGTCTATTAGGCTGATGTCTCTAACCTAGGTGCGACTAAGTGTTTAATTCACCTATCCGAATAATTTATTGATTTCTCTAACATATATTACCTAAGATCTTCCCAATGCACTATCTCACAATAGCAAGATAGAATAAAAGCATGAATTAATAGAAAACAATTCATCATCTATTAAGTTAAAGAAAACGTGTATCAAAACCCATAATTCGCCAAAACAGCTTCAATCCCTAGCTACCATAGAGAAATCCCGATATAAAACCTTAGCTACTGCTACTCATGATCACAATAGCAAGAGTTTGTGTGATCATGAGAAAAAAAGAACAAAAAGAAATAGAAGGGAGATCAAACGATGGAATCCTCGCTCTCACGATGTACTCCAAGCTCCAAAATCGCCCCTCCTCTATTCTCCAACTTGTCTCCTCTAAATATAGGGCCTAGACGTTTTTATATACGATTCCTAAAAGTCCTGTACACTTTAGGAATCATTACGCAACGTTTCCATAACATCTTGTTTGTTTCTTGTAGTGTCGTAGTGAGAAGACATCGAGTCTTCGTGCAGACACTCTTCGTACTTACATATTTTCCTTCGTGGAAACACCCTTCGAACATTTCTCCTGCAATCACGAACACTGTTCTGAGCTTCTGAAAAGTTGGCCAAGTATAGGTCTTCGTACGAACACAACTCCTCTTCGTGCGAAGACCACCTAGACATCCGGGATTTTTCTTAGTTTCTCTCTTCGTGCGATGGGGATTGTCTTCGTGCGAAGACATCCTGCTTCTACACTTTGACTTCTTCTTCTTTATTTCCTTGGCTTCCGAAGCTTGTTTCTTCTCTCCAAATGCTCTCCTCATGCATTATTCCTGTCAATCACAACACGAACATTACCGCGAAGATCAAATTTGATAACATACAACAAGTCACATGTAAATCCATGCAAGAATCGCCCGGACTTCACATTTACGCTCAAAACTTATAAAAATTCACTTTCTTACTTCTTGGCCAGAATTCCATAATTTTGCACCGAAATGCACA
The DNA here is from genome assembly GCA_023055425.1 of Linanthus parryae. Taxonomy (NCBI): domain Eukaryota; kingdom Viridiplantae; phylum Streptophyta; class Magnoliopsida; order Ericales; family Polemoniaceae; genus Linanthus; species Linanthus parryae. The sequence goes on along the minus strand of JALGPY010000001.1, from coordinate 62,181,972 downwards.
CAAATAAAAATGTCTCACATAAGAAAGATGACTCCAACTACGTAGTTATCAGTGACTTATTAGTCAAACCAAATTTAGGACACTTTGACATTGATTAAGACCTAACAATAAACATGAAACTTGAAACGTAGGTCTGGAGATTACACAAAACGAACAGTTTATTCATTCTATTAACACATGAGGGAGATGTAGGTGCCACAAGTTGACTCAAAACCTCATAACATGACTGCTCAACAAGAACATAAAATTATTTTGAATCTTTTGCTTGATTTTTATACACAATACGAGTTTATTTAGGAGTAGAAAACTACATAAATTCGTAAATTGATATGTTGGGGATACACAACGAGCAGTGTTTAGCGCGTCCCGGGTTGGCCAGAAAAACCATGATGTTCATAAGTTGATCGCAATTAGTTCTTAATAATAGACAATATTTTATGTCTAGGATGTGTTCACATAGTTCCTGGGACCTCAGGAGAGCACTTTTCTAAAAACAATCACCAAGAAAGGGCGTTTATCCAGTTTTCTAACGAAATTTGAAGAATCCGGCAACACACTGCCCAGATTCATACATAGCTGGAGAACATCGACATACATGCTCCTAGAGAACTTCCTGGGTGTGCCTGGCAGTATGTAGTATGCTTGCGATGATTCTTTTCAGCAATTCACAACCAGGAGTAAGAAGTTGGCTATGAATTGAATGAGGGTTCAAGTGAGTTCTTTCCGGTATTGTGTTTTACCTCGCTCGAGCCTTTGAATTGAATGAGGGCTTGGAATTAGAAAGTTGAGAGGATTTTCCAGGTGTAGTACTTTTGGTAGAGAGGGTGATTGGGCAGTGTTGGAGATAATTTTTTTTTTTTTTTTTGGGGAGGGGGTTAAAGCTTGAAGAGGAATATGAAAATACAGTTGGTGATGGTTTTAATAGCTGAAGAAGAAAATATGATTCACTTTTTGTGTGAGGTGGCAAGGTGTAATGTGTGAATGTTATATTGGTTTCACATTGGATGGGGGGCTAGGTGAATTTTTCGAAAGCATAGTGTAAGATTCAAATTAGGTCTAAATCCTATCTTTTTATTTCCACATCTGCCCCCTCTTCTTTCGAACATCACACAAGTAGCCCTACATTTCTAGTAATTACAGTTTCGCAAATTCTAGCCCAAAACTTAGTTTTAAATATTTACATGCCCCACCCAAATCCTTAATAATTCCTCTTTATCCATACAGTTTCTACACAAATAGTACACACCAGAACACGAGAATGTTGTCTATATAAACAGAATTGGAAGGATGACAAATAGCAAGAGCGATGGAGTCCATTTGGTTTCCCAATTTTAATGGGATTTATAAAAAAAATCGCTTTCAATAGTCTGTTCAGTATATACAATGTGTTTGGGTTATTAATCCTACACAACAGAGAAATAGATATACCTTGAACAATTAATATAGCAAATAATTTAAACTTGTAAGTAGTAATGAAAGTCTCATTCACCATAGAATACTGAAACAAACTTTTCCACTATTTAAAGTATCAAAATATGAATGAAATAGCAGAATATATATTTGAAAATGAAAGCAATTAAGTACATAAAACTCCCTCACAACTCATGGAGCCCCTTATTTATGAAATAGACAAAGAAAAGAAAATAACAGAGGCACCATGTTATATATATTACAGGCTTTCACCCGCGAATCGGAATTGTCCCTCACTGTTTTTAATCCAGTCAGAGAACCATCGAGGCAGCACCGATCCTTTGCATGACCATGACCCAATACTGGGTTTAACTATTCTTCCTTTACAGTACTACTAACCGCAGTGTCTGGTGGAGGTGGGGCAGATTGAGAAATCAACGAAAGTTGAGACATTTTCAATGTTGCGATTTGCTCATTAATCTCCTTGAGCTTCATCTCAATTGTCCGTCCAAGATCGGCCAGGTCTGACACGACCAAGTTCTCCACACATTAAGTACGACCCATGCACTGGTACATGAAGTTTATGATTTCCTTTTCTCTGTTCTCTTTTTGTTGCTTCTGAATTTTCTCATTCAGTTTTCTTTTTTCTCAAAATCTTGTCCCTAAGGAAGCTTTCTTGGTCATGTTTCTCTGATTTGGTGCCATCTTCTTGAATTGGGAAGTCACCCTTTGGACGCCCAAGGTGCTGGGCCAAACATCGAGTTGAGAATCATAGGGGCTGCTAATGATCACCCCTACTTGGACATCACATAGGGTAATTAGCTCTGTGGTCTTCTTGAAAATTCATTTCCTTATCTTCTTGAAGCTCACGTTCCTCTTTCCATTGTCAGCGATTTACTCCAACTTCAACTTCGGTCTAGTCATTGCTACCAACAGAGAAGGAAAATTACTTGATGACGTTGATGTATTGGCTTGTGGTTATAATAAGTGCCAATTTATAACAACAATTGCTATCAATTGCTATAACTTGATTGTTCAACTTTTCTTTTAGGAACAACAATTTCTATAAATTGGCACTAGTTATAACCAGAAATCAATAAATCAACTTCTGTAAGTATTTTTCCTTTTCTTTTGGTAGCAATGACCAGACCAAAGTTGAAGCTGGAGTATATCGCAGACAATGGTAAGACGAAGGTGAGGTTCAAGAAGAGAAGGAATTTTCAAGATTTCCAAAGAGCTAACCATCCTGTGTGATGTCCAAGTAGGGGTGATAATTAGCAGCCCCTATGATTCTCAACTCAGATTTTTAGCCCAGCACTTTGGACGTCCAAAGGGTGACTTCTCAATTCAAGAAGATGGCACCAACACAGCGAAATCAGAGAAATATGGACCAAGAAAGCTTCCTTAGGGACAAGATAAAAAAACTGAATGAGAAAATTCAGAAAAAACAAAAACAGAACAGAGAAAAGGAGATGACACACTTCATGTACTAGTGCATGGGTGGTACTCAATGTGTGCAAAATTTGTGCTTGTCAGACCTGCCCGATCTTGAGCGGACAACTGATACGAAGTTGAAGGAGATTAATGAGCAAATCGCAACATTGAAAATGTCTCAAACTTTTGTTGCTTGCTCAATCTGCTCCACTTCCACCAGACACTCCGGTTAGTAGTACTGTCAATGAAGAAGAGTTGAAAACCTAGTAATGGGACATGGTCATGCAACGGAGGAGCTCCCTCAATGGTTCTCTGACTGGGAAAAAAACAGTGAGGGACAATTCCCATTCGGGGATGAAAGCCCAAATAATATAGCATGGTGCCTCTGTTATTTCATTTTCTTTATCCATTTCATAAATAAGGGATTCCTTGACTTGTGAGGGAGTTTTATGTACTTCATTGTTTCATTTTCAAATATATATAATGCATTCCTTTGTTAATAGTTTACATAGTGGGAAAGTTTGTTTCTGTATTCTATGGTGAATGATACTTTGATTACAACTTACAAATTTAAATTCTTTGCTATATTTATTGTTCATGTTATAACTATTTCTAAGTTGTGTGGAATCATAGACTACTGAAAGCGAAAAAATGTTATCAATCACATTAAAACTGGGAAACCAAATGCACTCTGTCGCTCATTGCTATTTGCCATCCTTCAATTCTGTTGACATACACAAAGTTCTGGTGTTCTGGTGTGTATGATTTGTGTAGAAACTGGGCTGTTGATCCCCCATACGGCGGAAAAATTGTAAACCGTGCTAAGTTTACGTCAGTTAGTAAATTTACGCCGTTAACTAAACTGCTATATATAAATAAAATGTATAATGTATTTACTAAATTTAATATGGGTTGTTGATTAAAATCCTACCATATTAAATATGATCGGTACATTTGCAACCCTACCGTTATAACTCGCGAAACTTCTCTCTTCCTCTCATCTCTGTCCGCCTCCTCGAGTACAACTTCTCCGTTCTCTCTCTATCCATTTCGCTCTATGTGTTTCTTCATCGACTTTTTCCTCCCTCTCCTCCGGATCATCTCTTCACATTCTTGCCATCTTCGGCCATAATAACGGAGAACCACAACCCGATCTACTGTTATCTCTGTCTCTAGGTAAGTTTCTCCGCCCTCTTTTCTTCTCTCTTCGATCGGCCAAGGAAGAGACAACGGCATTAGAAGCTCTCCACCGCTGCCACCTCAATTTTCCGGCGAACCACCACCGGCAGAAAGTCACCCTCTTTCACTCCTCTCCCTCTCTCTCAAATCGTGCTTCATCGATCATATCCCCTATCCCGCTCGATCTGATTTAGGTCCACTTAATCTTTCTTCTGGGTGAAGATTTGGATTTATTTTGAGGAGATGGATCTGAGAATTTTTTTTGAAAATTGATACGGATCAGGTGTTGATTCTGGACTTCTTTTATTTTTACAAACATTGATTATGGACTTGATAGTGAAATTAAAATAAATAAAAAATATAGAATAATTACAAAAACAGACAAATAAAAAAATTCTGGAAAACTGATAAACTGTAAAAATTAATTATTATACAAATAATATTTTTGAAGGCTGTTTAAACTTTTTGACGTTAGAGTAAAATTTTCGCTTCTGGTTGAAGGCGTTTTTTGAAAACCGCCGAAACAAAAATCTAAGTTGGTATAGAGCGTCTTTTTTCCCTGTACGACGGCGTTCGTGGCGTCATGTTAGGAATCGCCGTAGTTGTGTTTATGGCGGTTTTCTGTCAAATTTAAGGTGGTTTTGAACCGCCGTATGAAGCTGTTTTTCTAGTAGTGCTATATGCAGTTTCAACCCCTCTAGGATTCGAAAGGCTAACTCCTTTAGGTTTTTATATATTACAATGCAGCCCCCGTCGGCAACGAATCTAATATATACAAGAATTTAACGTGGTTTGGCAAAATCGACTACATCCTCACAGCATAATCCTTGGACCACGTCAACAGGGCACTCTCATCCCTCATAGAAAAAAACCATGAAACCCTAGACTCAGACATCCGCTCAAAGATATCTCTCACCAATTCTATACTCTACTCAACTCGACTCATCTTAAACAATATCTAGTACATCTATTCACACTATATAAGAGTAGGTGGAAAAGCCCACCAAGCCCAAACTATCACATCATAAGAGATCACCTCCTCGTAAGAGTAATCAGACGCATAGGCATACCGATGCATCTTGCAAATTTCGAGACAATCCCAACAAACACCACATTGGCATGAATTCTTCAAGGGCGCAGCAAATTCCACAGCCAACCCCGTTTTCAACGTAAAATCTTTTGCATCCGCCATTGCCTCTCCACATAGATGATTTGCACCACCTCTTAGGGCGCCGCTTCGCACCACCATATTGGCGCGTCCCAAATTTTGCTACTTTGGGGAGTAGTGTGGCTCCATCTCTCCACCAGCTAGCTCATACATGGAGAGATCACTACCAACTTAGTCGAGTGAAAGCGAGACTCGCTTCCTCTCCACTATTGCAGTAGTTTTATTCATCACTGTTCTTGTAACTTGTTCCTCAACGCCAATTCTGAGTGATTCTTCTTGTGTTGTTGTTTCTCATGTTCGATCATACGTACGCTCTCACCAAGACGTCATTCAAAGCCATCGCTTTGCAGATCCATTGCGACTTACCTCTCTTCATGCCTCGAGGTGCTCAAGAGGTGTCGCCATGAACCACACAGAGATATCAGCACGCCATCTCGGGCCATGGCCTCATCAACTGTGTCCACCGCTTCAATCTCTACCCCAGGAGCTTCTTGTGAATTTCCTTGCAATGGTTGCCCACGTATCTAACTAGACTCATCCGCAACTCGTTCTAACAATCACATGAAGCCTATTCTTCTTGCCTATGTTGAACAAAAGCTCCACCAGTCTACACACTCTGAAGCCAACATAGGTTTCTAATCGAGCGTTCAATTAGGAACAACGCCTCTAATTGACCCCATCTTCTTGGAATTGAAGCAGGTTGACCTTGATCGCATCCCGCCGTCTTTTATCTCCCTACAAATATTGATTGATGCCGATCTTCTCAATCCACTCAAAATTCTGACCATACCAATGTATCCGCAACATCCAACATCCAAAAACTTTAAGTTAGACTCCTGAATCAACCCAATACGATATATAGGCATGTCGGGACCAACCGAACAAGTTTAGACCGTTGATTCCATCGTCACCACTGCCTCGTCAGCAACCTACAAAATTCGGCCACAGTTAATTTGCATAATCAGACCCCACAATCGCATTGGGAACATCCAAAAACCTATGGCTCAACACCTGCTCAAGCCCAATCGGACTTACACGCAACTCACATAAAACACTTTGGACCACCGATCACGTTTTGAACAATGTGCATGCACTCTAAACCTCTCAATGGGCCGGTTCTGAACCAGAACCGACAAGACCCAATCACATAGAAACTCAGAACCGCGGAACCAAATCCTTCATTTTACTTTCTTGACCCAGAACCGGTAGACCTGGATTGTACTAGTTCGGTTCTTGGTTAGACCTGGATTTTACTTATCTCTACTCGCTTCAAAAATTACATTTGACATATCTTGTTGTTCTGTCTATCCTTTTAGTTCTTTCTCTCACCCACTTTCCGTTATCTTCTTCTTTCTCCAACTCCTTTCCTTATTCTCTTTATCATTCATTTCCATTTTCTTCTTCATCTCTTTCTTTATCACCTCTCTCCATGCTCTGATTGCTTACTCTCCTTAATTAACACGATCTTCTATCTTCCTTAATTAACTCTTTCGCTCCTTAATCTCATCAATCACTATCTGATATCACTTGCCTCAATCACCACAATCTTCTATTTTTCTTAATACTCTCTCTCTATCTCTCTAATCCCATTATCTCTTCTGTAATCATCTCTCTATATATCTCTCTCTCCTCCGTCTTGTCTTATCTATCTATTACTTTTACATTAATTTTCACTCTCCTTAATCACCAAATCTTTTCTATTGCTCAACTCTCTCTTTCTCATTAATATTTTCTCTCTCCGTTAATTGTGTACAATGCTCTCTCTCTCTATCTATCTCTCTCGCAATCTCTATCTCTCTCTCTCTCTCGATAACTCTTGTGATTCCCCCTCTCTCTCCGCGTTAGGATTCTACAACCCATTCACCTGGAATCAGCTTTCTTCATCTTTGGAAGAACATTAGACATGTTCTTAATAGTTAGGTACTCAGGGGCCAGCAATGGGTCATATTTTTGGATTGACGGGTTCCTGGTTCTCTCGGTTCTTGACCAACCGGTTTGGGGAATTCACTGGCCGATTATGGGTTTGGGTTTTAATTTCATGGTTAGGGTTTGGCCCAACATGAGTCAACCTAGGATCTTCCCATTGACAGGCCTAGCTGCACCTAACCCACTGCAGCATGCAAAGAAATCTCCAGCTTTTCTCTTCCAACTTGGCTGGGCTGCATGTGCACAACGTACCCGCCAACCTCTCACCAATAAATTCACAACTCACAATTTCTAAGAAAAGCCAACCACAAATCCATTCTCTTCTTATCGTAAGATTTTCTGTGCACCAAAATAAGGTATAGAAGGCTGCCTCAACATCCACCCATTAACACGGCAACAACCCAATGAGCCAAGCAAACAAGCAGTCTCCCTTTTACGTTGGTGCGACCCCTTTTCTTTTATTTCTTTGTTGTTTCTTTTTTGTCCGCTTTCTTCGCGTGCTCCACACTGGTCGTGAACTTGGCTCTGATACCACTTGTTGGGAATTATTCGTCGACCGTTGCAATGGAAGGAAAAAACACGCCACACGATCACACACTCAGCACACGCTATATATGGGAAGCAAAACAAAACACAATCATTTTACGTGGTTCGGAAAAACCGTCTAAGTCCACGGGAGGAGGAGATTTTCACTATATCAATTAGAGAAAACATATTAGGGGAGAGACAGCACAATTCGTGGACCGCATCAACACGGCACTCTCATCGCTCATGGATTACAACATGAAACCCTAAACTCAGACATCCGCCCAAAGATATCTCTCACTAGTTCTCTACTCTACTAAACTAGACGTTTCTAAAACAATATCTAACACCTCTAATTATACTAATAAGAGGATGTGGAAAATCCCACCAAGCCCGAGCTATCACATTCACAGTAGATTAATCAGACGCATCGGGCATACCAATGCATCTTGCGGAATTCGAGACAATAATTACTATTTTACAAACTAAATATATGCTAACCTTCATAACCCCCTTTCTCTATGCAAATTACGTTTCAAGTAAATAAAATGAAAATTCCTGAACATAGAAAAGCTTATAAATGCATAGATGGCGAATTTAATCCACACAAACCATTTTAAAGTAAATGTTCCCTTTTCAGACATTAGTCCTTCCAATTGGCGGCTGGCTAAACACACTAACGTGGTGTTAGTGAAGCTGAGAACTCAACATAAAGTGCATAAAAGAAGTCAAACATGATGGTACATGCTCTAGCAACTAAGCACAGGCTAGGTAAATCATTCTTTACCTACAAACTCCGTTGTCTTTTAGTTTCTTAATGAAAAAGTAAAAGAAGATCTTCGCTTCTTCCTACAAAATGTCATGCTAGCCCGATAAAATGCCATGTACCTTCAGGAATAGCGCTAAAAATTTGTACATGCTTTAATTTGAAGAAAAACGTAGGTTTTTTTATTTGGCTTAGTTTGACTTAAACTAATAGTTCACCGCCGGTCCATCAAAACTATGTTTTACAAGAAAAACCATCATGTTCTATACTAAGACACCCCCACCAGTAGCTAATGCTAAAATGAATGATAATAAAAAATTATCTGTTGGGTACCAATTTAAAATGCTTTATGCAAATATCTAAAGAAGGCTATGTTTTTTTTCTTAACACACCAACTCTTCTTCTAAAAAACATATAAAAAAGAAGGGGAATGCCTCGTGTGAAGTATTCTTTTGTTGGGTTGCTTTTCCATGTTAAGGAAATGATTTTTGGTATTTCTTCATTGAGGCAAAAACATTATGCTTTTATCACATACAACTTGGTTATCAGCTCTTCGCGTGGAGGAACAGGAAATTTACTTTATCAGGAAGGAGTGCGTTGGGTAATAGAAATTATAGCCAAGAGACATGATTTATTGACAATCAATGTATTGAAAGTAAGCTACATACGGAATTTAGAAAACAAAATTGGAACATTTAGAGCTTATATGCCAATCAATAATTCTTATTAAGGTGTATATCTAAAGGGCACGATAGTGAGGCACAGTGAATAAACACTCACAATCGTTAAAGACAACAAAAACGACAACCGTACATTGGATTTCAACAGTAAGCACAAACTGAATGAGGAAATCTAACCCATATATCCTTCAAGTCCATGAATACCACCTTCATACTTTCCGACTTCAAGGAGAAAGAAACCTTGCCTTTAGCTTTGTAGTGGAAAAGATACATATTTGAAGAAATTTTCTTTTAGCTCATGTCATCTAAACAGAAGCTAGAGATTCAGAAAGAATGATAAAAAGTAAACACATCTTAGTGAAACTTACTGAGGACCGCATCTTAAGCGTCATTTGACTCTTCCAACAGATCAACACCTGCAATTGAAACCATTCAAACGCCCCAACTTAAGAATTCTATGAATTATAAGAAAACAAAAAACAAAAATAATAAATATGTAAGTAGCTAAATAAAATGAACAATTAGAAAAGGCTGAATCAGAAGATGGCAAGTAAGGGTACAAAATAAAATTTATTATCATAACCTAGGAGTTCATGTCCACTAATGTCAGATGTTTTTAAAATATATAGTTATGTCAGACGCAAACTATAGTGAAAGACCTTTCACAACTGATGATTCACTTTTAATCGCACCAAGCTTGAATCTATTAAAAATACGTTCCTTTCAAATATATCCAGATGAACGGGGACGACAAAGGTTTTCCTCGTAAAGGGATAAGAGCATGGGAGTCTCAATAATCTAAATTGTTATATAGATTATTCAACGAAGATATAGTCACGGTTCTGTAGGGTTTTGATTCATGGATCGCGCAACGGAAGCATAATCAAACATAAAACCATGCAAAACCCTCCAAGGATCACAAGTCTAGATGCATAACGATAGTAAAGGTTAGAAATCATTAAAACACCTTTGGGTTCTCCTTGATGACTTCAAACGCGAATAATGTCACGTTCTCTATAGTTGATCCACACCTAGAGTTGATTCTAGATCTCCAAACTCCTTGGTGCTAGCCCGTAATAGGAAGAGGAAGAAGAAATCACGCAAAACGAGACAAAAAGAGGCACTCGGCCTCTTTTGGCCGACGGGGACGAGGGCGGCGGCAAGGGGCGGCGTCGGGCTCTCCTTGTTGCTTGCTCTCTCTCCTTTGTTCTCTCCCACTCTTGTTATGTTCACTAATGAGCATAAGTTATAAGGAAGGAAGGAAGGAGGGTCCTTTATATAGTCCAACAACTCCTTGTTAACTACCAAAAGGACTTATTCTAGTCCAACTAGAATTCAATTTAGTCCCTTCCTTGCAAATTAGTCCCTACTAAGTTTTCCAGGGTTTGCAAAGTGATTCTTCTAATTAATTAATCCAATTAATTAATTCCCAAATCTAGTTCAACTCTATATAGCGTGTGACCTCATAGGTTCTATCTAGTTGGTAGCAACTATTTGCTAATATGGAGCGGTTTCTAGCAAAACATCCATTCTATCCAACTAATAGAATAGTCATCTTGACAACCTTTGTACAAGTAATTGTCTCATCCCTTTGCCTCCATATCCGGATTGGACACGAGACATACAAGTCACACTCGTATATCCAATCCATAGTTTCTCGATCCATGGGAATAGCCTTATTCGTGCAAATAACACCAATATCTTATATTGATTTATTTGAGTCTGGCCAGACATTCTATAAGCACTATCCCTCGAGTGGCCTAGGATATTTGCTCCCGTTATGTGGGAGGGGAAAATCCTCTCTACGTCCACTACGATCTCTAAGCTTGCTTCTCATTGTATCCAGTACACGCCTTTATCACTACCCAGTTACGGTGTAGAGTTTAACGCTACCAAGATCACAATGATCCACAACTAGAATATCTAGTGACTTCAAGTCTACGGATGACAATACCATTGCACCGCGAGAAGCGCTTGTGACTCAACATAACATGTATGTAGCCTTCTCGGAGATGGGTCAATCCAGTGCAACATTCCGTAATGCACACCTATGTGTTGGATCGTGATATCTCCATATCAATCCAACCCCATACTAGTCTATAGATGATTGTCCCATTTAATCATTATACTTGACTAGGGATATTTAAGATAAACAACACAATTGTAAATCTAAGGACTTCATTATATTAAATATCCAATAAATAATAAATGAATTTTCTAGCCATATACAAATTCATACTAAACTAGATTGCCTCGAGGGCATCTATTCCAACAGGTTCAACTCAAACGGACTTGGGATTCTTCGACCAAGATTCGGCTTTGAGAAATTTTACACACGGTAGGTACAAACTGAGACGGCAAGCTAGAGCTAGGTCAGAGTAGATTTGATGTAGGTAAAAGGCTCAAAAAATTTAACTGATGCGATACTGAGTAAAAGATCCCAATTGCTGGGTTGACTTGCATAGCCCCTCTGCTTTGAGGGTTAACCTGCTGCAGGGGAGCCAGAGAGGAATAATATACATGGTGCAATAGGGATGCATACATTAACCTTGTACGTGAAAACTAATGGAGTTCAAGTGCTAACAATCACCCTTTCCTCTATACCCAAATTTGTAAGGATTAAAAAAAAATAGTGATCATAAGACCTTTCATAGACAACGTGATGCATGAGAAAAATGGACTATTAAATCCTCAAATTCAGAAAAGTTGTTTCAGTCAAAACGCTGAATCAGGGCAGAATTGAAGGATGTCGGATTCAGGCAAAGTCATACATTATTTTGAGTTGAAACGACTGATTCACACGCCTGACTCACTCCGGGTCAGTTGGTATCAGAGCTCAGAGCTCCGTGGAAAGAAGATCGCCGTAACCATGGTGCGTGGATGACTTGGTGGCTGCAGGTAGGTTCGGCTGAGGAAGCCCCCCAACGGGTGCGTAACGTCCCAGACGTTATAATGATAAAATTGTGATGGTGCTTGGACCCCTTCCAAGCAGGGTGTTGGGGGCCTCTTCAGAGACTTCAGGGGCAACAGGTTTAGGGGTTTATGGTTTAGGGTTCTTGCTGTTTCTCCTATTATTGATGAGGCATTGGCTCTTCTTGCTGGTTTACAGCTTGCTGCTATGCGTAATCTTGCTGCATTAGCACTGATTGTTTGGAGTTTGCTACCTTGTTCCACACCCGTAATCCTGACCATTGTGCTGATAATATTGTCATGAAATGCAGGCTGCTACGGACTAGCCTCAATGCCTCCCTCAAGCATGATCACATGTCATCCAACAAGGCTGCTGACTTCCTTCCCTCGGCTGTACCTGACTATGTTCCTTTTGTTGCTGATTTTAATTCTTGTTTCTTTTCATATTATGAATAATTTGTTTTAACTTCTGCCCCTCATGGTTTAGAGGCTGTTTTGCTGGAGGATGTAGGGGGTGTTCCTCCCCGCCACCCCCAACTTTGAACCTCATTAGTTTCTTTGCTTGAATGAGACCAGTTTATAAAAAAAGAAAGGAGAAAGCACGTTCAAAACTGATAACGTTACTAAGAGAGTCGATTTTGAGAAGTTGGAAATAGAAAGAGAGAGCTAAACCCAAATACAAACAGAAATTATTCACTCAACAATAAGAACTTAGAACATAACAGTATAGTCCGAAAAAAACAAATGACACAGTAAAAGTACCTTTTAGTTTATACGCTGGCAATGGGTTGTCGTACCGAAAATGGTGTGGGTTTACAGGCTCGCCAGCACTCGTATTTCTAATCTGGAAAGAAAGTGAGTTAGTGACTGACTATACAATCATTTACTAACACAAACATCACTTACGAACACATACATTTGGAAGATCGAAATTACAATAAAGAAAACTAATTTTAATCAGCTGATCGTTGTCATCAACTTAGTAATAGGAGTAGGAGGAAGAACACTAACTTATGTCCGTGCTTAAAACATTAAGATTGATAATTAAAAAAAAAAAGAAAAAAACTGTTGAACCGAATGAGCCACAAAAGTAACACTCAAGAGATAAAAAAAATGTGAAAGCCAACAATAGATAGTGCTTTCTGAACACCCTGATCTTAGCCACCTGGCAATCATCCAGCACACCATAATATGCTCCACACACACTGGATCACCAGCCGCGGTGATCCGCGTGGGGGCTGCGAGACAGGGCCCTCGCATACCACCGCACGGGATTTGTAGGGACTTAGTGGTTTGGAGGCTAGAGTAAGTCCTGTCGCGTGCGAGCCAAGCTCGCGCGCGACCCTTAGTAACTGCTTTTGAGAGATTTATGGCACGAGCTCCATAAACACGGTCAATCCGGTCAAACCCGGTCAACCCCATAACGGTTCCGGTATACGCGGATAACGTGCTGTAACGGTCCCTTTATACGCGGATGAACGTGTCGTTGTGGTTAAGCTAATTAAGCTGCTATTGACGGGCGCATTAACCATACTGCAACGGTCACATTCTCCGTTATATATAGGATCGTTAACCCTTCCATACAAGGATAGAACGAACCGAGATACGCGAAAGCTCTGCCAGAATCCTGTCTCTCTCTCACACAGTACTATTTCCTTACTCTCTCCCTACACACAACCCAACATTTCCTGTGCCATTTTCTATTCTCTTCCCTTGGTGTACACAGATTTTTCCTTGCCGGATTCTCTTGTACACATTTTGGTGAACCCGACGTGAACTTACCATTGCAAGAAACCATGTCTCATGAGGATTATGTCAGTAATAGATCGCCTTCCACGAGACCACCTCGGGAGAGGAGACCCGCCGTACTCCTACAGCCACCGCTGAAGTTCCGATGCTAGAAGCCTTAGACGCCACCATCAAGAATCAAGCAAAGGCTCTCAAAGCTCAATCTGCACAGCTAGAACGAATAATGGCTGTCTTGGGGACTCTCGCTCCAAACCCCACACCAGCCACCACCGTCTCTAAAGGAGGAGGAGCCTCCACCACTCCAGGATTGGGAGTGTCAGCCACACCACCCAATCCTAACCTGCAAACTCCACTGGCAACTACGCAGCTACCCTCAATTCAGGGGCCAACAGCTCAAATGTTGCCTCTTGCTAATCATACTCCTCAACCTCCAACTTTGGTACCTAATCCGGCCTCACAGTATCCCTTGCCTCTTCCAACGGCAACGTGGGGTAACGTGAATTCACAATATGTTCCTAGCCCTCCTGCGACATATGTGTCGCCTCCGCCTGTGGCAACCCCTCCTCCCGCTGCCGAGGGAAGTGCTCCGAAGTGTATGACGTCACTACAACGGCACATAGACACCATCCAGGCTCACCAATCGTTCGCGGATACCATCATCTCGAAACTTGACAACGATCCGCCTATTCCACGAGAGATCTACCTCATTCCTAACCCTGCTGGGTACAAGGCTCCTAAATGGGACAAGTTCGAAGATGTCAATGGGAACGCCCATGAGCGTGTCATGCACTTCATTGATGTAATGGGGCCGTATGGGGCTGATCCTAAGTTGCTGGTGCGCGAGTTCCCGAAATCCTTGGGGAACGTGGCCTACAAGTTGTACAGGACGTTGGAAGCCGAATCCGTGAAGACTTGGGACGACATGGTCCAGAAGTTTTACACTAAGTTCTTCCCAGATGGAAGAAAAGGTGACAATGATTCATCTCTCAGGGATGTATCACAAGCGCAAGGAGGATGGAATAACATTCATCAAGAAGTTCAGGGCCAAGTCCTTGGAGTGCAAAGATGTGATACTCGAAAGCAGACTCGTGGAGATATGCCTGCAATGCATGCGAGACGAGTAGAAAGGTATGCTTATCAACCTGCGAATACCTACATTTTCGAAGCTAATCGAATGCACGAAGAATATTGAGACTATAGTGGAGAGGCAGAAAAAGAGGAACGCCCCTGAGAGATCCTCGAGCAGGAACACTTTCAAAATTGGGAGATTCAGCTACAAGAGAGGACGCGAGACTGAGGTGAATACAATCTCGCCCCAAAAGCAGTCGAAGGTAGTGAACTTCGATGCGCCACCACTGCCATGTTCGGTAGAGGAAACGAGCGACCTGTGCAGACAATGGCGTAGGGACGGTATCTTGCCGCCGCTCGAAAAGGCACCCTCCAGGGAGATGGTGAGGGACCCGAAATGGTGTGAATGTCACGGAAAGGTCATGCATCCCACGGCTGACTGCAAGAAGCTCTGAATCAGGGTAAGCCAAAAGATGAAAAATGGCGAACTGATCGTCAGCGATCAAAGGCAGGATGTGCGAAACAATCCACTGCCTGCCCATGCGGAGCAAGAGTTGAAAGGCAAAGAGGTCGCCATGATCTCAATTGTTGACCTTGAAGAGGTTGCGGAGGATGGTCTACCCATCATTGCCGAGATCCATAATGATGAGGACTACAGCATAGAAACTGAGGACGAACGTGCTTATCGGATGAAGGGGTCGCACGGGTTCAGCAGGTTCTTTGATGAGATGAACTTCTCAGAGAAGTGCCGGAAGGAGATGACAAAGGCGATCCTGAGGATAGCAGAAGATTACGAGGAGGATATCATAGTATCCAATGGAAAGGTTGTCAGGGCATCTTGCCCGACAGAAAAGGTCATAGCCTTCTCCGCAAGCGACAAAAGGACAGATACCAGCCACCAGAAGCCTCTGTATGTAACAGCAATCATCAATGGTGTGGAGTTCAAAAGAGCGTTTGTTTACGGAGGAGCAGCAGTTAACGTTGTTTCGCTCCATACTCTGAAGTTAGCAGGAATTCCAGAGCACAAGATCGTCAAGCGCCCATCCCCTCTGATGGGATTCGGAAGCGACTCCAGAATGACAATAGGATGGATCCGCCTGGGTGTCCAGATCGGCAAAATTAAGTGTTCAGCAAAATTCTATGTCATAGATGCGAACACTACGTATCACATGATTATAGGGCGGGCCTGGATTCTTCGCTTTGATGCTGTCCCTTCAACAGCTCACCAAGTAATGAAAGCCATCTGGAACGACAGAATAGTTGAAATACCAGCTTCGATAAATCATTTCAACATGGATGAAGCGCATCTCAGTGAGGTGGTATGGTTCACTGAGATGGCAGATGAGCAGACGCCGGGACCGTTCAACCCCACTCCTTTGCCCCGTTGGGAGGACATCAAAGATCAGTCACCCGCAGGAGTAGTGGTAACAAGAGAGGAAGCCAAGGAAAAGCCGCCTACGCGAGAAAAAGTGTCGCGGATTGCCTACCAGCGAAAGAACGTGTATACTCTGAAAAGGATAGCAAAACATGATCCTGAAGGCAAGGAGATAGAAAGTTTCTACACCAACGGGAAGAAATGCTATCACATATGAAGGTGCGCGGGGATGTCCTCACGCGAGCATGGGGATATCCCAGAGCAAATCAATCAAATTGAACAGTTTACGGAACCAGACAAGTCTACACCAAGTGTTTTAGAAGTGAAGCTAAAAGAAGCAGCCGAATGCATGGAGGACAAACCCAGGCCGCAAAAGCAAGAGCTGAAGGAGGTATTCCTAAGTCCGAGCGAAGAAAAGAAGAGGCCAGTCTTTCTAAGTGCGGACCTCACGAGCGAGGAGGAGGAAAGATTGCTACAACTTCTGACTAAGTACAAAGAAGTGTTCGCATGGGAATTATGATGAAATGCCTGATCTGGACACGAGCATCACCATGCACCGGTTGGATGTGATCCCGTGATCCAAACCGGTAAAGCAGAGCACGAGAAGCTTTAGACCGGAGCTTAACCTTAAGATCAAGGAAGAAGTTGTCAAACTTCTGAACGCCAAGTTCATCGAGCCGAATCACCATCCCACATGGTTGGCTAACATTGTGCCTGTGGTAAAGAAGAATGGGCAACTTCGCATTTGTGTAGACTTTCGGGATCTTAATCGTTTCTGCCCCAAGGATGATTTTCCACTCCCCAACATCGACTTACTTATCAATTCGACCGCGGGTCATCGCATGTTCAGCTTCATGGACGGCTTCAGTGGGTACAATCAGATCAAGATGGACCCCGAAGATGCACGGAAAACCGCATTCATCACTCCGGTGGGAGTCTTCAATTACACGGTTAGGCCTTTTGGTCTCAAGAACGCAGGCGCAACTTATCAGCGGGCCATGATGGCCATGTTTCATGACATGATGCACAAGGAAGTAGAATTCTACGTGGATGACTTAGTTGTCAAATTCAAGGAAGAGGCAGACCATCTGAGGGATTTGCGGAAAGTGTTCAACAGATGCAGAAGCTTTTAAGTAAAGATGAACCCCATGAAGTGTGCATTCGGAGTAACATCGGGGAAATTCTTGGGATGTGTGGTACATCGTCAAGGAATAGAACCTGACCCTGCGAAAGTATCGGGAATCACTAGCATGACTGCGCCGCACAATCAAAGTACCTTAAAGACCTTCTTGGGAAAGCTATCCTACCTGCAAAGGTTCATCCCAGCGATCGTCGAAATCACTTTCTGTTTCACCGATCTTCTCAAGAAGGATGCTCTATATAACTGGACTACGGAGCATGAAGCTACGTTTGCAAAGCTAAAGGACCTGTTGACATCGTCAAAGGAAATGATCGCACCTCAGCTCGGATCACCACTCTGTTGTACTTGACGTCAACGAAGAGGTCGGTAGGGGCACTCCTGGCCCAGGAGTATGAGGGGCAAGAAACGATCTACTATATTTCTCGCATAGTACAGCCAGCAGAATCAAGGTACACGGACATCGAACGTCATTGCCTTGCCTTGTTCTTTGTAATAGAGAAGTTAAAACACTATTTTGCTGCACACAAAGTGGTGGTGGTTACAAAGAGTGATCCTATACGGTATCTTCTGACTCACACTACTCCTGGGGGAAGATTGGCGAAATGGTATATGACCATTTCACAATATGACATCACATGTGTTCGACCCCGAGCGATCAAGTTGCAAGCGGTGGCAGATTTGCAAGCACAGTTCCCAGATAACACTCATGAGCCTGTGATTGAAGAAAAACTGCAGGGACCTGAAATCTACGCAGTTGAGTTGCCCTATTGGACACTCCACTTCGATGGCTCGTCAACAAGGAAAGGTGGAGGCATTGGGATAGTCTTGACCAAACAAGATGGAGAGGTCATACAGATGTCAGCAAAGCTTGACTTCGCAGTCACTATCAATGAAGCAGAGTATGAGGCTCTTATCGCAGGTCTTTGCGTAGCGAAGGCACAAGAAGTAAGCAACTTGACGGTTATGGGAGACTCGAAGCTAATCGTCAAACAAGCCTCGGGCGAGTATGGTTTGAAGGAGATCAACTTGTTTCCCTATCGGACCTTGGTACAGAAACTGGTGCAGCAGTTCTATGACGTCAAGTATGAGCACAAACCCAGAGCGAACAATAGGCATGCTGATGCATTAGCTACCTTGGGATCCAAGGTTAGTGCGGATAAGTGTCCCGCGAGAATCTCGATTGAAGTGCGAACATACTCGGCGTTGACAAAGGACGCGTGCGACGATGAATGCATAGACGATGCGGACTGGAGAAAGTCAATCCTGCGTGCCATCGCAGAAGGCACGAGTAACGAAAATTGGGCATCCACAAAGGGGTATTGCATACACGACAACACACTCTACTACAAAGGCCCAGGTGGAATACTCATGCGATGTGTCTCGGAGCAGGAGGGACAAGCGCTGTTAGAGAAGATTCACCAACATGCTTGTGGGGAAAGTGAGGTGTCAATCTATCGGAAAGCCCAGAGGTATGGGATTCACTAGCCGGACATGTCAACGGCCGCATCATTGATTCAAGGAAATTGCGAGAGTTGCGCACTGATCAATGAATCTCTATCAATTGCTCTTACCGATGATGATGTGGATTGGAGGAAGCCACTCTTTGACTTTCTCACGCAAGGTATTGTGCCTGAGTCGAGGAAAAGAAGCCGAGAAACTAAAGAGAAAAGTAGCACGGTATGTGGTGCAAGAAAATATGCTCTAGCGCAGGGGCCATGAGGGTAACTTGCTGCGATGTCTAGATAGTAAAGAGGCGCAAGAACTGATGGACCTATCTAATCAAGTGGAACACCAGGGAGGTGCGAAGTTATGCAGACAGCTCCTCTCGGTCGGTTACTTCTGGCCCACCATGGAAGCAGATTGCCGCACTAAAGTAAGACGGTGCCAGGAGTGTCAATTCAAAGGTAACCTAGTGCATGCTCCTGTTGTCGATCTACATGCGATGTGAACACCGTGGCCATTCCATACTTGGGCTTTGGATTTTGTTGGCCCCATCCGACCAACCTCGCACGGGAATCAGTTCATTCTCACTGCGACCGAGTTGTTCACCAAGTGGGTAGAAGCAATACCACTGAAGACAGCAAATGCGCTAGCCGTGGTTCATTTCATCCAAGAGAACATCATATGCAGGTTCGGAATTCCAAACACCATTCTCTCGGATAATGGCACTCCCTTTGTTAATCGTCAGGTAGCTGCGAAACTAGTAGAGTACAGCATAAGGCAGATATGTTCTACTCCTTACTATCCGAAGGGGAATTGTCAAGCGGAAGCAACCAACAAGACGTTGCTAAGAATCTTGAGCAAGATGGTGGCGGATGACCACAAGAAATGGGCTGATTCTCTGAATATAGACTTGTGGGCTTATCGGACTTCTCCAAGGACGCCCACAAGAGTCTCGCCGTTTCTTTTATGCTATGGGGCTGAAGCTGTAGTACCTGCGGAAGTGAAGGTTAACTCCGCGAGGATGGCTTTTCATGCATTACACGACAATCAACACGATCATGACTTGGTCCGGTTAGAAGAGAAGCGGGAGCAAGCTAAAAGGACTAACAAACGATACCAAGAAAGGATCGCTCGCGCGTACAACAAAACGGTCCAACGGCGAGATTTCGGAGTAGGGGATTTGGTCTTGCACGCGTCGGACCACTGCATGCGAGAGGTGGCTCATCCAAAATTCGCAGCCAATTGGGAAGGACCCTTCGAAGTTACAGAAGTCTTTGATAGTGGCTACTGCAACATACAAAGGTTACATGGGACGACCTCAACCCCAAGATCAGTGAACATGCGCTGGATTAAGAAGTATTATCCTTAACTTCTCTCATTACATGCGTTAGATTACGATGCCTACTTTATGCTCCGTATTGTTAAAGATTCATGCATCTTCTCTCCCATATGAGGGAATTGTAATCTCACCTCTCCCATATGAGAGTGTTCTATAGTAAAAAGGCTTCTCCCAAATGGGAAGAACTTTGTGATTTCAGCTGTCTTTATTGCTTTGTTTATTTCATTATTTCTCAGTAGCGAAAGCCTATCTGCTACAATAGCAACCTATGCGAATATGATCTTAAGTGATCTTCAAGCCTATCCTGTGATAGCAGCCTATGCGTATATGATCTTAAGTGATCTTCAAGCCTATCCGCCGTGATAGCCGCCTATGCGGATATGATCTTAAGTGATCTTCAAGCCTATACGCCGTGATAGCAGCCTATGCGAATACGATCTTAAGTGATCTTTTAAGCCTATCTGCCACGATAGCAGCCTATGCGAATATGATCTTAAGTGATCTTCAAGCCTATCCGTCGTGATAGCAGCCTATGAATATGATCTTAAGTGATCTTTCAAGCCTATCCGCCGTGATAGCAGCCTATGCGAATACGATCCTAAGTGATCTTTTAAGCCTATCTGACATGATAGCAGCCCATGCGAGTATGATCTTAAGTGATCTTTTAAGCCTATCTGCCATGATAGCAGCACTATGCAAGTATGATCTTAAGTGATCTCCAACGCCTATCCGTCAAGATAGCAACCGTACTAGAATCCTAAACGACTCTCAAGCCTATCTGCCAAGATAGCAAAGCTATACAAATGCGATCTCGAACGATCTAAAAACTCATATTCTAATGCAACAGTTCTCACAAATGAGTCTCAACCTGCGAATTCATCCGCTGAATAGCAAATCGTATTGATAACAAAATGCGAGTCTGAAACTACAGAAAAGCTTTCCAATATGAATGCGAAAATTGAAATAAGAACAGCAAATCAAACAAAGCGATTTATTATTATGAGTCGAAATGACTTACAAATTATCTATCTAGATAACAGCTTAGAAGCGGAAAAGCTCAAGACCGAGCTAGTTACATAGCCAACATGGCTTACAATGCATCTAAGTAGCAGCCTACAAGCGGAAGTTACACATCAGGGGAATCCTCACTAAAAGAGGGTCGACCTACTGGTTCTAACAGAAACTATGCGATGCAAAGATCTGCGACCAAAGATCTGTAGCAAGTAGGGTGTTCTTATAAAATGAATAGCCCGCCATGTCTACAAGACCTATGCGAAGCTATGTTCAAGATCCCAGGATCTGACAAGGCCTCTGTCTGATCAATACCCCAAGAGATGTGCCTGAGGAACCACCTGTTCCAGCGAAGGACAGGCAAGCAGCAACTCCTAGGGCAAGAGGCTCCATGTCCACGGAGGCGAGCACAATGGCTCGCCACCCCGAGTTCAAGAACATGGTGGTGAATGATCATCCTCCGGGAAAGCTAGTGGAGAAATCCGCCGTTCAATACGAATCGGTAGCAAGGTCAGTACGGCGCTGCACCTCGCCGGGAGGCGGCCGGAAACATGACCTGCAAGCATAATAGACGAAAAAAATTCTTCGAGCAAGCATGAGGTATTATCTGCATCTTCTTTATGATAGTTATAAAGATCAATAAGCCTTGTAAAGCAGATCTTGGAAGCTATTTCTATGGCTCAAAGCACAAACTCAGGTTTACAAATTGAAGCTGCCATGAATCAACAAAAGAAAAACGTTGAAGCCAGCAGTCGTAGGGACTCATGGCAAGCCACATTGTGGGATGAAGAACCCAAGTTGCAAAAGGAAGGGTTTATATAGACCCTGTGCAGACTCTTCAGTTGCTTAGATGAGTCAGCAAAACTTGGAAAAGGGGTAAGAAGCAATCACTTACGCCTTGGAAAGGGGTAACAATCAATTACCCTACTAAAGGCTACGACGATTCGGTTGCGTATCCTAATTAATGACGGATGGTCATGATACGGATGGACTTCCCAAGGAAAGCGTGCTTATCTAATGAGCAATTAGTGCGAAAATCAAGGCAGAAAATCAATAGCTGACGTCATAATTGATATGCACAGAGATACTCGAGCAAATCCCGGGAAGGGCAAAACAGGCATTTAAATGTTTTTGAAAAAAAGAGGGGGAGAAACCCTAGCAACATTACAGTAATGTTTTAGCATTTTGTTCGACACAATTTTGTTATTATTCAAAACAAGCCTTTGACCAGGGAGTCATCAGGAGTAAACTGACGTGACAAGTTATCCACTTGCTCCACTTCTTGCTTCAATCGCTCATAGTTGGCGCTCATTTCATGGAAGAGCTTCACAGCCTCTTCAGCCTTCTGCTTTTGCTACTCCACCTTCTGCTCCTCAGCTGCGAGGTTATGGAAGACGCGCTTCAAATTCACGGCTGCGCGAATCTGGGTGACTCTTTTGATAAGATACCCAAAACCCAGCTTGCCTTGAACTTTGGCGTGAAGGTTTTGACACATGCCAAAAAGAAACTCTGCGCTCTGAGGAGAAATGGTCGCAGGTGTGGCCGAAGATAGCTGCTCCAAAATCCAGATGGCTTCGGTCAAAAACAGCCTTCTGTCGAAGGGCCCTATCTCAAGAGACCTCACAAATGATTGGGGATAGGAGAGCCGCATCCGAACCAGCCAGTCCACATCAGCTTGCTTCAACCCTAAGCAATGTTAAACCAAGTTAGATTATCGAACTTGTAAATTAAGAATGCGATATGCGAACAACAATCATAACATACCTGTTCCTTCAAGGATCTCGCGCATAGAAGGAATCCACATTGCTGGGACAGCTGAAGACTGTCTCTGCTCCATTGCCCTCCTGTCAGCTGCGAGCTCTAACTCCTCATAGTTGGCAGGAAGAGCATAAGTTGCACGGGGTGCGATTGCAGCCCCGACCTGCGAACTCCAAAAGTTCCACGCAGGAAGAGTCACTAGAGGCTCAGTCATCGCCGGAGGCATAGCGGCGGTAGAAGTCGCAGCTTGATCAGGGACGCCTTCAAGTGCGATAGCATCAGCAGCATCTGCTTCTGTTTCCTCAGCAGCAGCATGGGGATCTTCCTCCATCAACACGGTGTCAGCTTCGGCATCGTCAGAAACATTAATGATGTCCTCGAAGGGCTCTCCCGCATATTCAGCAGCTGCGATGGGCTTCTCAGTGTGAGAACTTGGCACCGGGACGTAAGATGCAGAAGGTTGACTCCTTTGTTCCAACATGGCTTCATCAGCATTGCCTGCGATACAAGATACGATGATGTGAGGTAACTTGTGTTGCATAATATTTTATTATCTTTGGTAAACCAAGAGCGTGCACCTCCACGCGAGGGTGGGATTGCAGTATCTTCGTCATATGCTAAGGACGCGGCACCTTGCCCTATTAATGTATCTTCATTAAGCATATCTTTAAGATGAGCGTGACCTGGGGCGCGAAGAAACCATTCATGATTATGTTTGGGTTACTAAGCCTAGTTCACAAATGTTGTTCAAATGATTACCTGAAGGTTCACCGCACTTGCTTACTAACCAGCGGCGAATGTCAGCTTTCGACAAGCCGCGCTTTAACGCACCAACAATCACATCTCGGTAAGTTACCGCAAGATTAAAAATCTCACCTTCGTTACCACCTGCGATCTCTTCGAAGTCTGCTTGGACTTGCTCTAGGGCGGCCACATCCTCTTCAGGAGCTTCATCCTCCTCGTCAACTTCAGGAGCTGCCTCTTCCGGAACCACATTCCCCTCATCGGTTGGACGCACTAAGTCGTCTACGTGTTGCTCTTCTAGGCTCCTTTGCTTTACGCGTTCAAGCTCCTCCTCTTCTCGCTTTCTTCTTCTTTCAGCAGCCTCCGCAGCTGTTCTCCTGGACTCGGCAAAGATGTCCTCGCTTATGGTTTTGTTGGAAACACCAGAATGAGAACCCCTCTTCTGCCTCTTGGCCAGAAGGCCACTGATGGTCTCATCATCATCATCTTCAAAGGAACAATTTGTTCCATCGAGATTGCGAAAAGTTAAGATAATGAGGAGAGAAGTACGATTGAGATACCTCCTGACTCATCCTCTTGTATCTCATCTCTCTCTTTGTCTCTGACATCTTCGATTCTTTCCTCTTCTTCATGTCCTCTCGCCTCCCTTCTCTCCTCCTCATCTTCCTACTGGCCAAACGGAACAAAGGTCTCCACTGCGAGCTCTTTCTGCGCTTTGCTTAGCATGCGACCTTTACCCTTATCCTTGGAAGTAAGGGATCTCTCAGGAGGAGAAGTTGAAGCGCTCCTAGGGGAAGAGATTGTGATTCCTCTTTGTCTGGGCCTCTTCGCTCTTGGGGCAGCAGTTGCTGGGGGAGACGAATCGTTCCTGGATGGAGACAAGGCTGGAGTGTTATCTATCAGTGAGTCAGCAAAAGCATCCATGATCTCGCGAATCTTGGTCTCAACTGCGGGATCCATTTTCAGTGCTAGCCGAACTGGTTCTCCCCGTCTTCTCGCAGTAACAATGGTGGTGACTAGCGATTTGGAACGTTCACCAGATGCGAACCTCCTCACATAGCACTGCGGCAGAAAATGAAGCATAAAGTTTCAACGTATCGGAATAAGGAAACTTAGCACATGCAAGAGAGATTGTTTACCTTGGCGAAAGTTTCGCTATATCTGATGACATGCGAATCACCTTTCTTAACTGCGGCTATCTTCTCGTCAAGGATGGTGGAGGGAAACAGGTGATTCTCTTAATCTAGCAACGAATAGCAGCCATATTCAGACTCATCCAGGCTACAGTTGGGGCGGAAAGGGAAAGAATTCCTTTTGATCACAGGAGTTCTGTTTGGCAGAGGGGTCGATTGCGTCTCAAACCTTGTCTGCTGGGTATTCCAATAAGCGACCCAGTTTCTGGAGTAGCCACCTTCGCGGTTACCTGGGGGTTGCTCGAAGGGAAGATTGCTCCTTAAGATTGTTTTACACTCCCCAGACAGTAATCGCTTGTAGCAGCCTCTTATGATGGACTGCGGCCAGATTGATGGTGCCACCGCATCAAAGCCAAACTGAGGAGAAACGCGAGTAGGGTCAACATCCACGGTGATCCTCTCGTACCTAGGGGTGAGTTCACGCACATACTCCGCAAGAGCAGGAAGAGAGCCCCTTAGACACCAGCAGAAGAATTAGCGATAGCGCTCGTGGAAATGCTCCCTGCCCTCGAAAAGGAGCTCTTCTGAGAAAGCAACAGCCTTGTAGGGATACAGTTTTGGGAACCATCGCACATTCTCAATGCGCGTGGCATAAGGTCTGGCTATGAACTCCTCCCGATTCTCGCATACCAGGCTCCAAACGCACTTAGGAAAGTGAGTTCCAAACCACCTCGCAGCCCTGCGGCTATTACGCTCTTCCTCCGCACCTGGGGGACACCATTTGCTGGGCCTAGAAGGAATTGGGGCCTAATAGGGCCATCGCTCGAAGACCCACATAGTCAAAAAGGCAATGTTGATGTAAGTCAGCACGTCGAGGCGACCACGCAATTCCTTGATTGCTACGACTAGCTGATCTAGTCTGTGATACAGGGTACCCAAGACTAAGGGCCCAAGTGCGACCTTCTGACCAAGGTTTAGTTTCACAACAAGAGGAAGAACATGATAGAAGACCCCATCATGCGGATGACCATCGATTAAATACCTCGAAAGCCAGGCGCAGAGAAAAGCGCATAAGGTCAAGTGATAACCCTTGCCATTCACATAGTTTTTAGCCTTCGGGTTTCGGCTCAAAAGCTTCTTGGTGATACTACTGTTGGCATAATCTCGAAAGAATTATTGCACCCACTTGTTCCAAGTGTTCTTCGTAGATGTGTCAACCAACTGCCAGTCGGGAAGAAGTTCTGTGGGAGTCCACCGGGTGGAAATTTTCTTCACCTCTGACAAGCACTCCTCCATCTGCTTGTACAAATCAATCTCTGCATCAGTTCTGAAGGAACTCAAAGGATCCACCTCACCCACATGAGACAGATCATACATCATGTGTACATCTTCAAGAGTAGGGGCAGCCTCGAACTCAGCAAAGTGAAATGTGTGAGTCGCAGGCGAGTAACGCGAAAGAAGGTTTAGAAGCATGGACTGGTCCAGCTTCACGGCAGCACGCTTCATAGCACGGACTGCGAAATATATGCCAGCATCGTTTAGAGCAATGGCATGATGGGTCAGTACATGGTCAACCCACTCATCTATAAAGTCCAATTTCTGAACAAACGCTTGAGTGGAAATCGCAGTATACGGGAAATGCCCATTTTCGACCCCCAATCGAACAACGTCCTTGGAATTAATCAATTCGATCATGGCTGAGTTAACTGGAGGGGTCAGCGTTTGCAATTCGTCAGCAGGGACAGGGATTGGCAGGTTCTTCACCTTAACCCTAGCATGGTAAAAGTATTTGCCACCCAGATAGGGGGCTTTTCGCCATAAGGCCTGGGGGAGATCAGGTATTTCTTCGACCTCCTTAATGGGTTTGGTTCCTTTTGTCTTTGTAATTCCTGCGGAAGAGCAAGAAAAAAGGGGGGAGAAATACACATACTTTAGTTTGAATTTCAAGATTCAGTTCAAGGCATACGAAGATTTATTGGGACAAAGATGAACAGTCCAGTGTTAATCTTGGAGTTTGAAGTTCAGAATCGTTTGCATTATTGGGGATTTCAGAAACCCTACACTCAAAAACCTTACAATCTGGGGATTAAATCAAAGTTGGATTCAAAGAGCAAGGTCTACTTCATAGTTTTCAGTGGATAATATGTTTCAGAGAGTCGTGGGTTTGAAGATCCAACACAGTTCAAAGCATACATCGGTATATTAAACAAAATTGAACAAGGCCAACCTTGTTTTGGTAAAGCTTGCTTGGATGCGCACAGTTGAAGAAGACGATTGACAAGAGAGAACTGGTGATTGATTATCTGAATCTGCTCTTGAAGGCTTCCGGGTATCATTCACTTTAAGAGAAAGAAGTGATGCTTTGCAAGAATGGAGAGTACAGAGTATTTATCCAAAAACAATGAAGGGTTGCGTCCTTTCAGTAGTCGAATCGCAACCGTCACCGTCGAATCGCGCAATCACAGGGCAAGCTGACGTCACGTCTAAAACCCTAAAAGTCCATACGGCACGACTCTAGGGGTTTAGGTCATAATGGCACGAGACAAGGCCCTCGCATACCACCGCATGGGATTTGTAGGGACTTAGTGGTCTGGAGGCTAGAGTATGTCCTGTCGCGTGCGAGCCAAGCTCGCGCGCGACCCTTAGTAACTGCTTTTGAGAGATTTATGGCACGAGCTCCATAAACCTGGTCAATCCGGTCAAACCCGGTCAACCCCATAACGGTTCTGGTATACGCGGATAACGTGCTGTAACGGTCCCTATACACGCGGACGAACGTGCCGTTATGGTTAAGCTAATTAAGCCGCTATTGATGGGTGCATTAACCACACTGCAACGGTCACATTCTCCGTTATATATAGGATCGTTAACCTTTCCATACAAGGAGAGAACGACCCAAGATACGCGAAAGCTCTGCCAGAATCCTGTCTCTCTCTCACACAGTACTATTGCCTTACTCTCTCCCTACACACAACCCAACATTTCCTGTGCCATTTTCTATTCTCTGCCCTTGGTGTACACAGAGTTTTCCCTGCCAGATTCTATTGTACACACCAACCAATTCAAATTCTTACACGCACCAAACTGTCATGTTTGGACTCTCATTTCAAAAAGAGAAGATGAAATTTTTACTTTCTTGAGGAGGCCAAAAGAATCTAGAGTCTTTTTATTTCTATCTCTCCCGATGAACACTAGAAACGGTACACGAAAAAGGTAAGACAAATTTATGATCTATAAGAAGAGGGAGATCATTCTGTTCGAACTAGAGCTATGGCGAGTAGGTAAAAGATTAAAAGAAATATTGTTCTCTGATCCCCAAGTGCTGCAGACACTCCAATCGGACAACGACAGAGCCAACAAATGAAATCAAAGAACGTGAGTAACAAATATTGAAACCAATTAAGAGATGAAAGCGATGAAAATATTGAAACCAATTGGAAAACTTACTGTTATTAATTCAGGAGGACGCCATAATTAGGGAAGCGATGACTAGCGCTACGGCGACGAAATCGATAGGGGAGAAGGAGCGGACGTCGGAGTGAGAGCAATCGTGGTCTCTGATTAGGGCGGCGAAAGCTCCATTCCACATGCATTTGTTTTAATGAGATTTGAGGAGATTGTAAAGATTTAATGTGGTGGACGATAATTTTCACTAAAACCATAATTCGACAGTTGAGAATGTCTATTGAAAAT
Organism: Linanthus parryae; assembly: GCA_023055425.1. Classification (NCBI taxonomy): domain Eukaryota; kingdom Viridiplantae; phylum Streptophyta; class Magnoliopsida; order Ericales; family Polemoniaceae; genus Linanthus; species Linanthus parryae. Next base: position 62,153,520 of record JALGPY010000001.1, on the reverse strand, counting down.
GTCTTTTGAAAAGTTCTTTCAAGAAGTTGCATGAGACCCATATCGTTCAATCTTATTATATAGATTTATAATTATCTTTTAACTCGTGCATGTATGATGAGATACTGCCCAAACGATTCAGTTTCGTTTGGTTCGTTTTGTGTTTTTGACGGCTTCACTCGTTTCGGTTTAGTATTATTCGGTTCTCGTTAAGTCTCCATTTTATGCAGTTCAGTTTCGATTGAACCTAGTTTACATATTAGTACGTATAATTATTTAAAAAATTAAAACTACGTGAAAAACTACATATAGAGTGAAGTAATGGTTAAATTAATTTATACACAATTTAATTTAAGTTTAGAACATATTTTTCATAATCCTAAGTAAGATCTAAAAAATTGAACAAAATTATGTGAAACATTAAGAATTTTATGCTTTGGGTGTATCACTTTTGTGAATAATAGTCCGTCCGGTTTAAGTGATCAATAAGTGAGCATTAAGTTTACCTACAAAAATGAGATCAGTATTTTTTTCTTAAAAACAGTGAGCAGTAAATTAGTAATACCAAATTTTAGGATTCAAAGAGTAACTTCTAAAATTATTTAATATAGTACAAAAATGTTAGAAAAACGTTAACCAACATGATGTAATTTCTCCTAAAAAAAGCATGATGTAATTAGTAGTTACCACATGTTTTAAATTTAATTAAGAAAAATAGAATAGCCAAATGAATAAATTACAAGTGACCAGTAAAGTAGTAATACCAGATTGTAGGAATCAAAGGTAACTTCAAACATTATTAAATATAATACAAAAATGTTATAAAGACGTTACCCAATCCGATGTAATTTCTTCTAAAAAAAAGCATGATGTAATTAGTAGTTACCATATGATTTAATTTTATTTAAGACAAATGGCATAGACAAATGAATAAATTATATTAACATTTCATCACAATTTCCTTATATGGATTTTCACATTTTATTGATTATATATTGATTAATTAATAGAAAATTATACGTGGTAATTCCTCAGGCAAAGCTGAAGAAGACATTTTGGAATAGTATATAGTATAGATATATAGACATATATTTATTGTCACATCTCCCTGCCACTGACCCTGATTAGCGACGATAAAACTTGCATTAACGGGAGGAGGGCGGGACATGCCGGTGAGGCCTTTACTCGTCAAGAGGCTGAATAAGTTATTTTCTAAAGTCGTGATTAAAATTTTATTCCAAAAACTTTGCGAAAGCGTAACTAAAACAAAATTTACTTGGAGTCGTCATGAAAAACAAATTGACTTGTAACATAAATTAATTTATCAAGAAAAGAGAAGTAGAACTTGAAAATTATTTTCATTTATCCCTCTCGGCTCGTAATTTAAACAGAGCATGAATCGGAAATGTTCTAGGTATCATACAAGGGCTCAAATAAAGTCTTTTATGCATACTTACACAAATCTTACATTCTAAAACCATCACCAACATCTATCCACAATATCTCAAATCGTCTAGCATATACTCGATATCTAAGCACATAAGCATCACCAAGCATGTGATCGCATATCAAATTAACGCCTTGCTACTTCTTGCGTTTTACCTGTCATTAAAACCTGAAAAAAAAGGATAACGTGAAAGGGTAAGCTCAACTAGCTCAGTGAGTTACATCTACGCCCCTCCGTAGGTTTGGAAAACTAAAAGGGGCTAAGTTTCCATAGAGCATCATGAACATAAGGCATAGTCATACATACATATACTTGTGAACCTTGAAAGTTCGTGACATTCATAAAACGTAAGTTATACCATAAACAAAGCACAACATAAAGCGTAACTTGTATCGTGTGAAATCGTATTGTTCCAAGTAGGAACCTTGTTTTGTCTCACGTAGGGACCTTATCATACTTGAAAATGCTTGCTAATTTTCTTACCTTATGACCCGTGTAACCTACGTGACATACCATAACATAACGTAGGGACATGTCCATCGCGACGGATCGTGAGGCGACGCATTGCCTGCTTATATTGCCCCGAAAAACGGGCAGTAGCCTGCCTATACCCAACAGGGGTTTCACTCCGGTACCGTGGCCTTTCCGAAAACGTATTTTATCTTATGAAACATCATTTATCTTTCTTAGCATCCATGGGGCATAAAACGTTTTCTTGATTCGAAATCATACATACATACATAATAGGGAAACATGAACATACATAAGCTTGTAAGAAACTTGAGGTTTGGTACAAATTTCGGGCGGTAGGGTAACTCACATTGCAAGCTTAAGCCATTCTTAGCGTTCCTTTGTCCAAATTCATTCAACTTGAAGTACATGAGCATTAACTCCAAGTTCATATATATCGCAAAGAATGCTACAAATAACACATATAATCAATTATCACGAATTTAATCCAAGCATAGAACATAATCACTTAGCTCAACGACACCAACCTTATAATGCAAAAACACTAACTTTGCTCACATTCATATCTAGAACCTTATTCTTCTTATTAAATGCATATGACATGTCTAATGCAACACATAGATGCAAGATAATTAACTGAAAATAAATTTACATAAACTAGATTTAGAAACTTGGCAACTTCTAGATTATGCTCATAAACAAAATGTGACTACCATTAGTTCAAAAATTAATTAATAGATCAAAATATTTATTCAAGACCAAAATTTTTGTCATAACATAGATAAAGAGTTTACTGATAACATATAAAAAATCAAAAATTATAAAAACTCTTAAGAATTTTTAAACATTAATTTTCAGAGCTGTTTAGGTGTAAAAAAGAGGCTAAAAAGCGCTCTTGTGAGTAAATTCATAAAATATTCATAGGAATTCCAAAAATTATAAAATTTTAAATGGTAGTAAGAAACACCCCTGGGAAATACATATACAACTTTAGTAACGATTGAAGTTGAATAAAAATATTAAATATATGAAAAACCTCACTGGTCCGGGGTTGAGCAGAGTGTTAAAACCGTCCAAGTTTTTGGCCAATTAAAAATTAAATGTAAGTTCAATGACTCTGAAATTTTTACTGTATAACCAGCATGTGAAAATAAACAAACTATGAATTTTTTAATATTTTTATGAAGTATTTACATATTTTTCACGATTTCTTGAAACTAAAACATGAACTTTATGGTTTTGTAGACTTCAAAAACATGTGAATGCAAGATATACTCCACAAAGATGTGAAATTAGACTAATACAAGTTAATTCATATGCATCACTACCCACAAAATTTAATTCATGAATCTAAGAGTTTTTACCGAAATTACTCATTCTTGCACATGCATCTACGAAGATCATGATGATGATGATGATGATGATGATGATGAATCAAGAACATGCAATCACAAATTCACCATGCTAACATACATAGGAGATGGTCAATCCCAAAATTGCATCTTAAAAATGACGAATCACTAACATGAAACTACAGATTTCCCATAGAATCACAAAAATAAGGGAGTGAAAGACCAAAATCATGATGTAGATGCAAAGATGAAGAACTTACTCCTCATTTTCATGATGTTCTTGATGTGGGTTTGAAGAAGTGATGAATAATAGCTCCTAGAGGCTTCAATCTTGAAGAAAATGCTTAAAATTTACACCCCAATTGATATACTCACACCCAAGATGGGTTTCCAACACTTAGAACCTCAAAAACTTGATTTTTGGACCATGTTTTGTGTGGGTCAAGAACAAAACCGGGAATGAAACAATTGGGAGAGAAATGAGAGCTTATGACTTTCTAGAGAGAGAAAAATGTTGAGGAAAATGATGGGAAAGATGCACATTGTGACTTTATAAACCCAAAATAATTGAGTGTGGTGGTCACACCAAAATAAGTGAGAACAAGTAAGTTTCAAATCATATGATGCACAGTATCTATTTCATATTGATGGAACTATTTAATGTATCCAAAATATTCAACTAAAACTATAATCGTATAATTTATTTTTCATAAAAATATTACACAAAGGGCATTAAACATCATCTAAAAGACAAGAATGTTATCACATAAAACGTAAATACAATTTGATTTCTACTTTAACTTTTTACAACTTTTCTTAACAAAAAGTCTAGCATAACTAAAAAAATATCAGCGTTAACACACTCATTTAGGCACTTAAAAGTTAAACATATAGCAAAAAATGCGGGTTACTACAATCTATGCACCTTATATAGAGTTCGTCCTCAAACTTGCTTAACACGTTTCTAACATGAATAAAATCATATAGGATCTAACAAATATGACATCAATGAACAACTTACCCTTATAGGTCATCTTACCCTTAAAATAGGGCTGGCAAATGCATCAAGCCTTTCACACTTACGAGAGGGAACAATACGCAGTGTCGTCACACTTTGTACCGTTCCAGCAAACTCGTAATTGTTTCTGAGGTTCTGTCTTTCACGCTTACGAGAACAATACATCACGTCGTCACACTTTGTACCGCTCCAGCAAGATCGTAATTGTTTTAGAAGCCCCTGTTCGACCGTAACATAGCGGGAACAACTTATATCATCGCAGTAATATATCTGCTCGTCCAACTTGCACATGTAGCGGACCAAAAGCTTGTCATTCGGATACCGGTTTAAAGTCTCGACATGTTCATATTACAATTAATTTACTTAATAACATGCATGTATACATGCAAAATAACTTATCATATACCAAAAAATACATGGCACGAATAATTTACACTTAATGCATCACATAATTTATCTGCTCAATTGGTAAAAATAAAAACATACTTCGAGCACATACGTGTACATAACATTTCATGACAAACATAACAAACGTTTTCTTTACAACATTATTTTGGACATGAAATCACACTTGTTGCATATAAACACTTCATTTAGAACAATCAATAACATAGTTCAAAGCATGTTGTACTTTTCTACAAAAAAACTTTTTTTAATAAACATTATGCATAATCGAGAAACATAGCATACTTTGTGTCCATGATCCTCACATAACATGTACATGCATTTACACATAGAACACCTTGCATACATGAAAGATATGTCGCGACAGTAGACGGATCACATAAACGTACTTATGGTACACACATAAAGCACCCCACATACTTAGTATTATCATCTTGTCTTGGAGATTTTATAAAATAAAATTCTAGTCTCACACTTGGTCCGTGAACACATAACATGAACATGTATCTACACTTTTCATATCTTATATGTCATAACTCTTTAAAAGTGATGCATCATTCACATAATATGCTTATACAAATACATAACAACTCAAAACCATGGTACTATACTTGATTCACGAGCTCTTATCATATACATGCTTCCATCTGGTTCTTATGGGCGCATACTGCAATCTTAATCATAAAGAATCATTTTAACTTCAACCATGATCGTGCATAAAACTGACACATAATTCACTAATGCATTTACGGAGGCACTTGGGTACATAACTCACATACAAGTCTATATTATCATGGTATCTAACTTACATTTCTTAGAGCATATACATACTAGAGTCGTACTAATATAGTAAAAATCATGCATACAACATACATACACATAAACTTTCACATAAGTAAGCACATAATCTTATGTATCTATAACCTAATGCTCTGATACCACATTTATATTTCCATATACATCCATATATATATATATATATATATATATATATAGTAATTATAAATTAGGACGTTAAAGTTATCCTGATTATTAAATATCTTTTGACCATGAAACCATTTTGGTCACAACCATTAAATTCGTTCTATTATAGAAAATATTAAAAGATATTATAGGAAAAAAGCTTAAGGGATATTTTGTAGTCGAATCCTTTGTTATTACATATGTTTCTGTAAACTTAGGACCACTTAAAAATAAAATAAAAAATAAAAAATTATTTGACTATTACATTAAGAACTAAACCAACAACCGATCTTACACAAGACTCTAAAAGTTATAATATACTTTTATTTGACAAAATGCTCTACACACGTGAATCTTGGACTTATATTTTCTCGTATGTATTTGTTACATTATACATTATTCAAATTACTTGAAACAATGGAGACAAAAATAATTGTTCAATGTCGATGCTAAATATGTCTATTTCATTCACATGGTGATCACATTTGAGAATTTAAGTCCAGTTTCTTATTTTGTTTTGATAGTGCCCCTCATACACTTGCAGTTTTCTATTATTTGTGCAAGTGTATAGGGAATGAGAGAAAATAAATTTAATTGTGACACATATAATTTTAGAAGATATTTTGTAAGGTCATTGTCAGGTTGGAGAACCGGCTATTCGTTAGGTCTAAATCTTTTTTTTCCACATCTGCCCCCTCTTCTTTAGAACATCCCACAAGTAGCCCTAAATTTCTAGTGATTACAGTTTGGCCAAATTCTAGCCCAAAACTTAGTTTTAAATATTTACATGCCCCACCCAAATCCTTAATAACTCCTCTTTTTCCATACAGTTTCTACACAAATAGTACACACCAGAACACCATAATGTTGTCTATATAAACAGAATTGGAAGGTTGGCAAATAGGAAGAGCGATGGAGTGCATTTGGTTTCCCAATTTTAACGGGATTTATAAATTTTTTCGCTTCAATAGTCTGTTTAGTATATACAATGTGTTTAGGTTATTTATCCCACAAAACATAGAAATAGATATACCATGAACAATTAATATAGCAAATAATTTAAACTTTTAAGTTGTAATGAAAGTCTCATTCACCATAGAATACTGTAACAAACTTTTCCACTATGAATATTATCAAAATATGAATGAATTAGCATAATAGATATTTGAAAATGAAAACAGTTAAGTACATAAAACTCCCTCACAACTCATGGAGCCCCTTATAATTTATGAAATAGACAAAGAAAAGAAAATAACAGATGCACCATGTTACATATGTTATAGGCTTTCACCACCGAATCGGAATTGTCCCTCACTGCTTTTAATCCAGTCAGAGAACCATCGAGGCAGCACCAATCCGTTGCATGACCATGACTCAATACTGGGTTCAACTCTCCTTCATTTACAGTACTACAAACCGCAGTGTTCGGTGGAGGTGGGTCAGAATGAGAAATCAACGAATGTTAAGACATTTTCAATGTTGTGATTTGCTCATTAATCTCCTTCAGCTTCATCTCAGTTGTCCGTCCCAGATCAGGGTCTGACACGACCAAGTTCTCCATACATTGAGTACGACCCATGCACTGGTACATGAAGTTTATGATATCCTTTTCTCTGTTCTCTTTTTGTTGCTTCTGAATTTTCTCATTCAGTTTTTTTTTTTTTTTTTCTTCATCGTGTCCCTAAGGAAGCTTTCTTGGTCATGTTTCTCTGATTTCGTTGTTTTGGTGCCATCTTCTTGAATTGAAAAGTCACCCTTAGGACACCCAAGGTGCTGGGCCAAACATCGAGTTGAGACTCATAGGGGCTGCTAATGATCACCCCTACTTGGACATCACATAGGGTAGTTAGCTCTTTGGCCTTCTTGAAAATCCGTTTCCTTCTCTTCCTGAAGCTCATGTTCCTCTTTCCATTGTCTGCGATATACCCCAACTTCAACTTCGGTCTAGTCATTGCTACCAACAGAGAAGGAAAATTACTTGAAGCCGTTGATGCATTGGCTTGTGGTTATAACTAGTGCCAATTTATAACAACAATTGCTATAAATTGCTATAAATTGATTGTTCAACTTTTCTTTTACGAACAACAATTGCTATAAATTGGCACTAGTTATAACCAGAAATCAATACACCAACTTCCGTAAGTAATTTTCCTTTTCTTTTGGTAGCAATGACCAGACAGAAGTTGAAGCGGGAGTATATCGCTGACAATGGTAAGAGGAAAGTGAGCTTCAAGAAGAGAAGGAATTTTTAAGAAGGCCAAAGAGCTAACCACCCTATGTGATGTCCAAGTAGGGGTGATAATTAGCAGCCCCTATGAGTCTCAACTCAGAACTTTGGCCCAGCACTTTGGACGTTCAAAGGGTGACTTCTCAATTCAAGAAGATGGCACCAACACAGAGAAATCAGAGAAATATGGACCAAGAAAGCTTTCTTAGGAACAAGATAAAAAAACTGAATGAGAAGATTCAGAAGAAACAAAAAGAAAACAGAGAAAAGGAGATGACAAACTTCATGTACTAGAGCATGGGTGGTACTCAATGTGTGGAAAATTTGGTCTTGTCAGACCTGCCCGATCTTGAGCGGACAACTGCTATGAAGTTGAAGGAGATTAATGAGCAAATCGCAACATTGAAAATGTCTCAAACTTTTGTTACTTGCTCAATCTCCTCCAATTCCACCGGACACTCCGGTTTGTAGTACTGTCAATGAAGAAGAGTTGAAAACCTAGTAATGGGTAATGGTCATGCAACGGAGGAGCTGCCTCAATGGTTCTCTGACTGGGCAAAAAACTGTGAGGGACAATTCCCATTCGGGGATGAAGCCCAGAAAATATATAGCATGGTGCCTCGGTTATTTCATTTTCTTTATCTATTTCATAAATAAGGGATTCCTTGACTTGTGAGGGAGTTTTATGTACTTCATTGTTTTCATTTTCAAATATCCATAATGCATTCCTTTGTTAATAATTTACATATTGGGAAAGTTTGTTTCAGTATTCTAAGGTGAATGATACTTTGATTACAACTTACAAATTTAAATTATTTGCTACATTAATTGTTCATGTTATAACTATTTCTAAGTTGTGTGGAATTAATAACCCAAACACATGTGTATACTACATAGACTACTGAAAGCGAAAAAATGTTATCAATCACATTAAAACTGGGAAACCAAATGCACTATGTCGCTCATTGCTATTAGCCATCCTTCAATTCTGTTTACATACACAAAGTTCTGGTGTTCTGGATTGTATGAAATGTGTAGAAATTGTCTGTTTATATAGACAAAGTTCTACCTACACTACTAGAAAAATAGCTTGTTACAGCAGTTTTGAATACAGAAGACACAAACCGCCGTTTTATAAGCCCAATTACGGTGGTTTATAATGCAGCGACGTATATTTTATATTTAATGGAGGTTACTAAAAACCGCCGTATAATTGATCCCCCATACGGCGGTTAGTAAATTTACGCCGTTAACTAAACATCTAACCATAATTTGTGCCTTTAAAATTTACGGTGGTGTACCAAAGCCGCCTTAACTAATTTTTTATTCGTTTGTTTATATATAAATAAAATGTATAGATGTATTTACTAGATTTAATATGGGTTGTAGATTAAAATCCTACCAGATTAAATCTGATCGGTACATTTGCAACACTACCTTTATAACTCACCAAACCTCTCTCTTCCTCTCATCTTCTTATGCCTCCTCCAGTACAACTTCTCCGTTCTCTCTCTCACCATCTCGCTCTATGTGTTTCTTCATCGAATTTTTCCTCCCTCTCCTCCGAATCATCTCTTCACATTCTTGCCATCTTCGTCATAATAACGGAGAACCACAACCCGATCTACTGTTATCTCCGTCTCTAGGTGAGTTTCTCCTCCCTCTTTTCTTTTTTCTTCGATCGGCCAAGGGAGAGACAACGGCATCAGTAGTTCTCCACCGCTGCCACCTCACATTCCCGGCGAACCACAACTGGCAGAAAGTCACCCTCTTTCACTCACTCTCTCTCTCTCACGTTGTGCTTCATCGATTAGATCCCCTACCCCGCTCGATCTGATTTAGGTCCACTTAATCTTTCTTCTGGTTGAAGAATCTGAGAGTTTTTTTTTGTGAAACGGATATGGATCAAGAGTTGATTCTGGACATTTTCTTTTTGCAAACATTGATTCTGAACTTGATGGCGAAATTAAAATAAATAAAAAATAGAATAATTATAGAAACAAACAAATAAAAAAAATCTGGAAAACAAATAAGCTGTAAAAAGTAATTATTATATAAATAATATTTTTGAAGGCGGTGTAAATTTTTTGACGTTAGTGTAAAATTTTCGCATCTGGTTCAAGGTCGTTTTTGAAAACCGCCGAAACAAAAATCTACGTTGGTTTAGACCGCCTTTTATTCCTTATACGACCACGTTCTTGGTGTCATCTTAGCAATCGCCGTAGTTGTGTTTATGGCGGTTTTCTGTCAAATTTAAGGTGGTTTTGAACCGCCGAATGAAGCTGTTTTTCTAGTAGTGATTTATGCAGTTTCAACCCCTATAGGATTTTAAATGCTAACTCCTTTAGGTTTTTATATATTACAGTGCAGCCCCCCGTCAGCAACGAATCTAACATATACCTGAGAAAACGACATATAAGAATTTAACGTGGTTCTGAAAAATCGACTACATCCACGGGAGGAGGGGAATTTCACCATATCAATGAGGGAATACATAGTAGGGGGAGACAACATAATCATTGGACCACGTCAACACGAAACTCTAATCCCTCATGGAAAAAAACCAGGAAACCCTAGACTCACACATCCGCTCAAAGATATCTCTCACCAATTATCTACTCTACTCAACTCGACTCATCTAAAACAATAGCTAGTACCTCTATTTACACTAAATAAGAGTAGGTGGAAAAGCCCACCAAGCCCTAACGATCACATCCTGAGAGATCACCTCCTCAGAAGAGTAATCAGACGCATTAGCCATACTAATGCATCTTGCAAAATTCGAGACAATCCCAACAAACACCACATTGGCTTGAATTCAGCAAGGGCGCAGCAAATTCCTCAACCAACTCCGTTTTTAATGTAAACTCTTTTGCATCCGCCATTGCATCTCCACGTATATGCTTTGCACCCCCTCTCAGGGCGCCGCCTCGCACCACCACATTGGCGCGTCCCAAAATTTGCTAATTGGGGGAGTAGTGTGGCTCCATCTCTCCACTAGCTAGCTCATACATGGAGAGATCACCACCAACCCAGCCGAGTGCAAGCGAGACTCGCTTCCTCTCCACTATTGCAGTAGTTTTATTCATCACTGTTCTTGTCACTCGAGCTTCATCTCGAACAACATGCAACTGTTGCATAAATTGCACTTTCGCCATGCTTCAGCGTCCTCACACGTCAATCACGTGTTGCTCCACGCCAGTCCTTAGTGATTCTACTTGTTTTGTTGTTTCTCATGTTCAATCATACGTACGCTCTCACCAAGACGTCTTTCAAAGCCATCGCTTTGCAGAACCATCGCGACTTACCTATCTTCTTGCCTCGAGGTGCTGAAGAGTTATCGCCACGAACCACACAAAGATATCAGGACGCCATCTCGATCCATGGCCTCATCAACTGTGTCCACCGCCTTAATCTCTACCCCTGGAGCTTCTTGTTAATTTCCTTGAAATGGTTGCCCACGTATCTAAGCAGACTCATCCGCAACTCGTGCTCACAATCACACAAAGCCTACGCTTCTTGCCTATGTTAAACAACAACTCCACCTGTCAACACACTCTCAAGCCTACATAGGTTTCTAATCGAACGTTCAATTAGGAACAACGCCTCTAATTTACCCCATCTGCTTGGACTTGAAGTTGATTAACCCTGATCGCATCCCGTCATCTTCGATCTCCCTACGGATATTGAATGATTCCGATCTTCTCAATCCGCTAAAAATCTCAAAATTCTGACCATACCGGTGTATCCGCAACATCTAAAAACTTTAAGTTAGACTCCTAACTCAACCCAATACGATCTATAGGCATGTCGTGACCACCTGAACAAGTTTAGATCGTCAATTCCATCGTCACCACTGCCACGTCAGCAACCTACAAAATTTGGCCACAGTTAATTTGCAGAATATGACCCTAAAATCGCATAGGGAACATCCAAAAACCTATGGCTCAACACCTGCTCAAGCCCAATCGGACTTACAGGCAACTCAGAACACATAAAACACTTTGGACCACTGATCACGTTTTGGAACAATGTGCATGCGCTACACCTAAGCCTCTCAATGGGCCGGTTCTGAACCAGAACAGACAGGACCCAATCACATAGAATCCCGGAACCGCGAACCAAACCCTTCATTTCAATTTCCTGACCCAGAACCGGTAGACCTGGATTGTACTGGTCCAGTTTTTTTTTATATCCAAATACCCAATGGTTAACCCGAGACTCGCGATCTCTCTGCCTTCTCTTAATTTTATAGCTTCGTCTTTCAAGTTCAGTTACAAGTCTTTAACAAACTTATCTCTACTCTCATCACCAATGACATTTGACATGTCTTGTTGTTCTATCTATCCTTTTAGTTCTTTCTCTCACCCTCTTTCGGTGATCTTCTTCTTTCTCCAACTCCTTTCCTTGATTTTTATACTCTCTCTTTATGATTCATTTCCATTTTCTTCTTCATCTCTTTCTTTATCACCTCTCTCCGTGATCTGATTGATTACTCTCCCTAATTAACACGATCTTCTATATTCCTTAATTAACTCTTTCACTCCTTAATCTCATCAATCACTCTTGGATATCTCTTGCCTCAATCAACACAATATTCTATTTTCCTTAATACTCTCTCTCTCTAATCCCATTATCTCTTCTGTAATCTTCACTCTTTATATCTCTCTCTTCAATCTTGTCTTATCTATCTATTACTTTTAAATTAATTTTCACTCTCCTTAATCACTTGATCTTTTATATTCCTCAACTCTCTCTTTCTCGTTAATCTTTTCTCTCTGCGTTAGTTATGTACAATGCTATCTCTCTATCTATCTCTCTCACTACCTCTATCTCTCGCTCTCTCTCGATAACTCTTGTGATTCCCCCTCTCTCTCCCCGTTAGTATTCTATAACCCATTCACCCGGAATCACCTTGCTTCATCTTCGAAAGAACATTAGACCTAGTCTTAATTGGTAGGTACTCACGGGCCAGCAATAGGTCATATTTTTGGATTAACGAGTTCCTGGTTCTCTCGGTTCTTGACCAAACGGTTTGGGGTTTCTGGGTTTAGGTTTTAATTTCGTGGTTCGGTTTTTACCCGACATGAGTCTACCAAGGATCGACCCATGACAGGCCTAGCTGCACCACCCACTGCACCATGCAAAGAATTCTCAAGCTTTTCTCTTCCCACTTGGCTTGGCTGCATGTGCACAACGAACCCGCCAACCTCTCACAAATAACATTCACAACTCACAATTGCTAAGAAAATTCAACCACAAATCAATTTTTTTCTTATCGTAAGATTTGTGTGCACCAAAATTAGGTATAGAAGGCTGCCTCAACATCCACCCATTAACACGACAACAACCCAACGAGCCAAGCAAACAAGCAGTCTCCCTTTTTTACAATGGTGCGACCCCTTTTCTTTTATTTATTTCTCGTTTCTTTTTCGTCCACATTCGTCGCGTTCTCCACCCAGATCGTGAACTTGGCTCTGATACCACTTGTTTAGAACTATTCGTCGAACGGAATTCCTGCCGCAATGGAAGAAAAAAACACGCCACACGATCACGCACTCAGCACACGCTATATATGGGAAGAAAAACGAAACACAAGAATTTAACATAGTTCGGAAAAAACGTCTACGTGCACGGAAGGAGGAGAGTTGCACTATATCAATGAGAGAATACATAGTAGGGGAGAGACAACACAATCCGTGGACCAGGTCAACACGGAACTCTCATCACTCATGGATTACAACATGAAACCCTAAGCTCACACAACCGCTCAAACATATCTCTCACTAGTTCTCTACTTTACTAAACTAGACGTTTCTAAAACAATATCTAACACCGCTAATGATACTAATAAGAGGATGTGGAAAAGCCCACCAAGCCCGAGCTATCACCTCCTCAGGAGAGTAATCAGATGCATCGGCATACCAATGCATCTTACGGAATTCGAGACAATAATTACTATTTTACAAACAAAATAAATGCTAACCTTCTTAAACTTCTTTCTCTATGTAAATTATGTTTCAAGTAAATAAAATGAAAATTATTGAACATAGAAAAGCTTATAAATGCTCATATGGCGAATTCAATCGACACAAACCATTTTAAAGTAAATGCTCCCTATTCAGACATTAGTCCTTGGGCGGCTGGCTAAACACACTAACGTGATCTCGGTGAAACTGAGAACTCTCAAAATAACTAAAAGTGCATACAAGAAGTTAAACATAATGGTACATGCTCGAGCAACTAAGCACAGGCAAGGGAAATCATTCATTACCTATTTATTTATACATAAATAACTCCGTTGTCTTTTAGTTTTTTAATGAAAAATTAAAAGAAATTCTTTTCTTCTTACTACAAAATGTCATGCTAGCCCGATAAAATACCCTGTCACTTCAGGAATAGCGCTAACAATTTGTACATGCTTTAATTTGAAGAAAAATTGAGGTTTTTTTTTATTCGGCTTGGATTTACATAAACTAATAGTTCGCCGCCGGTCCATCTGAACTATGTTTTACAAGAAAAACCATCATGTTCTATACTAAGACAACCCCACCAGCAGCAAATGCTAAAATGAATGAGAATAAAACAAAGAGGAATTTTCAGTTGGGTACCAACTTAAAACGCTTTATGAAAATATATAAAAAAAAGGGTATGTTTTTCTTAACACACCAACTCTGCTTCTAAAAAATAGATAAAAAGAATGGGAATGCCTCGTGTGAAGTATTGTTTTGTTATGTTGATTTTTAATGTTAAGGAAATAATTTTTGGTATTTCTTCATTGAAGCAGAAACGTTATGCTTCTATCACTTACAACTTGGTTATCAGCTCTTCGCGTGGAGGACCAGGCAATTTACTTTATCAGGAAGGAGTGCGTAGGGTCATAGAAATTATAGCCAAGAGAAGTGATTTATTGACAATCAATGTATTGAAAGTATGATAGGTAAGGTATTTAGAAAACAAATTGCGACATTTAGAGCTTACATGCCAATCAATATTTCTTATTAAGGTGTATATCTAAAGGGCATGATAATGAGGCACAGTGAATAAACATTCACAATCGTTAAAGGCAACAAAAACGACAACCGTACATTGGATTTCAACACTAAGCACAAACTGAATGAGGAAATCTAACTCATATATCCTTCAAGTCCATGAATACCACCTTCATACTTTCCGACTTCAAGGAGAAAGAAACCTTGCCTTTAGCTTTGTAGTGGAAAAGATACATATTTCAAGATTTTTTTTTTAGAAGCTAGAATACCACAAACTGAATGAGGAAATCTAACTAATATATCCTTCAAGGCCATGAATACCACCTTCATACTTTCAAAATAGAAGCTAGAGATTCAGAAAGAATGATAAAAAGTGTACACATCTTAGGGAAACTTACTGAGGACTGCATCTTAAGCGTCATTTGACTCTTCCTACTGATCAACACCTGCAATTGAAACCATTCAACGCCCCAACTTAAGAATTCTATGAATTATAAGAAAACAAAAACAAAAATAATAACTATGTAAGTAGCTAAATAAAATGAACAATTAGAAAAGGCTGAATCAGAAGATGGCAAGTAAAGGTACAAAATAAAATTTATTATCATATGCTAGGAGTTCATGTCCACTAATGTCATATTTTTTTTTAAATATATAGTTATGTCAGACGCGTACTATAGTGAAAGACCTTTCACAACTAATGGTTCAATTTTAATCGCACCATACTTGAATCTACTAAAATACGTTCCTTTAATATATATCCAAATGAACGGGGAGGATGAAGTTTTTCCTTGTTAGGGGATAAGAGCATGGGAGTCTCAATAATCTAAATTCTAATATAGGTTATTCAACGAAGATATAGTCACCGTTCAAGTCAAACGGACTTGGGATTCTTCGACCAAGATTCGGATTTGAGCAATTTTACCCACCGTAGGTACAAACTTAGACGGCAAGCTAGAGCTAGGTCAGAACAGATTTGATGCAGATAAAAGGTCTGAAAAATCGAATTGATGCGATACTGAGTTAAAGATCCCAAATTGATGGGTTGACTTGCATATCCCATCTGCTTTGAGGGTTAACTTGCTGCAGGGGAGCGAGAGAGGAATAATATACATGGCGCAATAGGGATGCATACATTAACCTTGTATGTGAAAACTAATGGATTTTCATAGAGAAAATTGTGATCATAAGAGCTTTCATAGACAACGTGATGCAGGAGAAAAATGGAAAATTAAATCCTCAAATTCGGAAAAGTTGTTTCAATCAAAATGCAGAATCAGGGGCAGAATTGAAGGATGTCAGATTCAGGCAAAGTCATACATTATTTTATGTCGAAACGACTGATTCACAGGCCTGATTCACTCCGGCGTTCGTTGGTATCAGAGCTCACAGCTCCGTGGGAAGAAGATCGTCATAACCATGGTGCATGGACGACTTGGTGGCTGCGGGCAGGTTCCGGCTGAGGAAGGCCCCCAACGGGTGCGTAACGTTTAAGACATTATGATGATAAAACTGTGATGGTGCTTGGAACCCTTCCAAGCAGGGTGTTGGGGGCCTCTTCAGAGACTTCAGGGGCAAATGGTTTAAGGGTTTCTGGTTTAGGGTTTTTGCTGTTTCTCCCATTATTGGTGAGGCTTTTGCTCTTCTTGCAGGTTTACAACTTGCTGCTATGCTTAATCTGGTTAATTGTTGCGTTATTCACTGATTGTTTGGAGTTTTCTACCTTGTTCCACAACCCTAATCGTGACCATTGTGCTGATAATATTGTCATGAAATGCAGGCTGCTAGGGACTAGCCTCCATGCCTCCCTCAAGCATGATCACATGTCATCCAACAAGGGTGCTAACTTCCTTGCCTCAGCTCTACCTGACTATGTTCCTTCTGTTTTAATCCTTGTTTCTTTCCAGATTATGAACAATTTATTTTAACTTATGCTTTTCATTGTATGGAGGGTGATTTGCTGGAGGATGTAGGGGGTGTCCCCCCCTCCCCCACTTTGAACCTCCTTAGTTTCTTTGCTTGAATGAGACCAGTTTATCAAAAAAAAAAAAAAAAAAAAAAGAGAAAGCATGTTCAAAACTAATTACGTTACTAAGAGAGTGGATTTTAAGCAATTTGAAACAGAAAGAGAGAGCTCAACCCAAATACAAATAGAAATTACTCACTCAACAAGAAGAACTTAGAGCATGACAGTATAGCCCAAAAAAAATAAATGACACAGTAAAAGTACCTTTTATTTTAGACGATGGCAATGGGTTGTCGTATTGAAAATGGTGTGGGTTTACAGGCTCGCCAACGCTCATCGCTCATCCATTAGCTTTCAAGATCACCTTCTTTGTGGCAGCATTAGAATCAGCTAATGTATGAAATCGCGTCGTATTTATAATCTGGAAAGATAGTGAGTTAATGACAGACGATACATTCATTTACTAACACAAACATCACTTACAAACACATACATTTGGAAGATCGAAATTACAATGAAAATTTGATTTTAATCAACTGATTGTTGTCATCAACTTAGTAATAAGAGTAGGATGCAGGAAACTAATTTATTTCGGTGCTTAAAAAAATTAAGATTGATAATTAAAAAAAAATTGTTGATCCCAATGAGCCACAAAAGTAATCCTCACGAATTAAAAAACTGTGAAAGCCAACCAATCCAAATTGTTACACACACCAAACTGTCATGTTTGGACTCTAATTTCGAAAAGAGAAGATGAAACATTTACTTGCTGAAGGAGCCCAAAATTTAACGCCTTTTTATTTCTATCTCTCCCGATGAACACTAGAAACGGTAAACTAAAAAGGTAAGACAAATTTATGATCTATAGAAAGAGGGAGATGATTCTGTTTAAGCTAGAGCGAGGGCGGAGTAGGTAAAAGATTAAAAGAAATATTTTTCTTTGATCTCCAAGTGTTGCAGACACTCCAATCGGATAACGACATAGCCAACAAATGAAATCAAAGAACGTGAGTAACAAATATTGAAACCAGTGAAGAGATGAAAGCGATGAAAATATTGAAACCAATTGGAAAACTTACCGTAGTTAATTCAGGAGGACGCCATAATCAAGGAAGAAGGCGGATGATTACGAAAGAATGATTAGATCTATGGCGAAGAAATCGATGGGGGAGAAGGAGCGGGCGTCCGAGTGAGAGCAGTCGTGGTCCCTGATTAGGGCGGCGAAATCTCCATTCTTTTGGCATATTTTAAGGAGTTTTTAGGAGATTGTAAAGCTTTAATGTGGTGTATGATATTTTTTACTAAATTCGACGGTTCAGAATGTCCATTGAAAATGTCTTTTGAAAAGTTCTTTCAAAAAGTTGCATGAGATCCTTACCGTTCTATCTTATTATATAGATTTATAATTAGCTTTTAACCCTTGTGATTTATGGCGTGATATTGCCCAAACGGTTCAGTTTGATTTGGTTCGTTTTGTGTTTTTCACGGCTTCACTCGGTTCGGTTTAGTTTGTTTCGGTTCTCGTTGGGTCTCCATTTTATGTAGTTCAGTTTCGATTGAACCTAGTTTACATATTAGTATGTATAATTATTTAAAAAAATTAAAACTATGTGAAAAACTACATATATAGTGAAGTAATGGTTAAAATAATTTAAACAAAATGTAATTTAATTTTAGAACATATTTTTCATAATCCTAAGTAAGAGCTAAATAAAATTGAACAAAATTATGTGAGACAAAAAGAATTTTTTGCTTAGGGTGCATCACTTTTGTGAATATTGGTCCGTTCCGTTTAACCACGATTTAAGCGGTTCGGTTCGATTTACAGTTTCACGGTTCGGTTTCAGTTCGATTTATTTCCCTTCGGTTTTGTTCGGTTCAGTTTGTGGTTTTCTTGATTAAACTTGACGCCCTACCTACTATTTGATGATAGTATCATTTTTCGTAGCATATTTAGAACACAATTGTTGAAAATAAATTAAATATTTATTAAACTGAAAATCATCCAAATGAAAAGGTGAACATATTTCAAATTACAGAATCCTCAAAGTGTTGAGAAAGATCTTAAAATAATTGACAATCGTCACTAATATTTCTGAAAAAATATTACTTTTAAAATAAATAATAACAGTGGAAGAACAACAGTGGACAATGGCACAACCAGCTTGAATTTTATACATGTGCGTACATTATGTCCACTAACTAATATAATTAATTTATATTAGTACGTATAATTTTTAAATGTATGATTTGTTGTAATAATATCATTAATCTTATATTGAAATCTACATTAGTTGGAATGCCCTTACATTTTTATTCAGATTATAATGTGCATACCAAATTGCTTCAAGTTTTAATTTCTTTTAGATATTTGCTTGAATATGAAACTTGAAAAAAACTAAATCGTTAGTTACAAATAAAGTGATCATTAAGTGAGCATTAAGTTTACCTACAAAAAAGAGATCAGTATTTTTTTTCCTAACAAAGAGTGGGCAGTAAATTAGTAATACCAAATTGTAGGATTCAAAGAGTAACTCCTAAAATTAATAAATATAGTACAAAAATGTTAGAAAAACGTTACCAAACATGATGTAATTTTTCCTAAAAAAGCATGATGTAATTAGTAGTTACCATATATTTTAACTTTACTTAAGACAAATGGAATGGACAAAAAAATAAATTATAAGTGATCAGTAAATTAGGAATACCAAATTGTATGAATCAAAGGGTAACTTTTAAAATTATTAAATATAACAAAAAAATGTTAGAAAGACGTTACCACACCCGATGTAATTTCTTCTAAAAAAAGCATGATGTAATTAGTAGTGACAATATATATTTTAATTTTATTTAAGACAAATGGCATAGGCAAATGAATAATTTATATTAACATTCATCACAATTTCCTTATATGGATTTTCACATTTCATTGATTATATATTGATTAACAAACAGAAAATTACACGTGGTAATTCCTCAGGCATAGCTGAAGAAGACATTTTCGAATAGTATATAGTATAAATATATAGACATATACTTATTGTCAGATCCCCCTCCCACCGACCCAGATTAGCGATGATAAAACTTGCATTAACGGGAGGAGGGCGCGACATGCCGGTGAGGCCTTTACTCGTCGAGAGGGTAAATAAATTAATTTCTAAACTCGTGATTAAAATTTTATTCAAAAAACATTGCGAAAGCGTAACTAAAAAAAATATACGTGGGGTCGTCATGATAAAAAAATTGACTTGTAACATAAAATAAAATTTATCAAGAAAAGAGAAGTAGAACTTCAAAATTATTTTAATTTAGCCCTCTTGACTCGTAATTTAAACAGAGTATGAATCGGGAATGTTTCTAGGTATCATACAATCGCTCAAATAAATTCTTTTGTACATAATTACACAAATCTCACATTCTTAAACAATCACCAACATCTATCCACAATAGCTCAAGTCGTCTAGAATATACTCGACATCCAAGCACATAAGCATCACCAAGCATGTGATCACATATCAAATTAACGCCTTGCTACTTCTTGCGTTTTACCTCTCATTAAAACCTGAAAAAAGGGGTAACGTGAAAGGGTGCTCAACTAGCTCAGTGATTTACATCTACGCCCCTTCGTAGGTTTGGAAAACTACAAGGGGCTAAGTTTCCATGGAGCATCATGAACATAATGCATAGTAATACATACATATACTTGTGAACCTTGAAAGTTCGTAACATTCATAAAACGTAAGTTATACCATAGAGAAAACATTACGTAATGCGTAACTTGTATCGTGTCAAATCGTATTTTTCCTTGTAGGAGCGTTGTTTGTCTCATGTAGAGAACTTATCATACTTTAACATGCTTGCTTATTTTCTTATCTTATGACCCGTGTAACCTTCGTGACTTAACATAACATAACGTACGAACATGTCCATCGCGAGTGCTCGTGAGGCGACGCATTGCCTGTTTATATCGCCCCGGCAAAAAGGCTATAGCCTACCTATACCCGACTGGGGTTTCACTCCGGTACCGTGGCCTTTCTGAAAACTTGTTTTTATCTTATGAAACATTCTTCATCTTTCTTAGCATCCATGGGGCATAAAATGTTTACTTGATTCGAAATCGTACATACATCCATAATATGGAAACATGAACATACATATGCTTGTAAGAAACTTGAGGTTCGGTACAAACTTCGGGAGGTAGGGTAACTCACCTTGCGAACTTAAGCCATTTACTTTGCGTTTCGTAGTCCAAATTCATTCAAATTTAAGTACATTAGCATTAATTCCAACTTCATATATATCACCAAACATGCTACAAATAACACATATAATCACTTAGCGAAATTTCAATTCAATCATCGCACATAATCACTTAGCTCAACGTCACTAATCTTATTAATGGAAAAAGACTAACTTTCCCCACATTCATATCTAGAACCTTATTCTTCTTATTAAATGTATATGACATGTATAATGCAACATATAGATGCAAGATGAGATATAATGAAGTAAAAATAAAATTCCATAAACTAGATTTAAAAACTTTGCAATTTCTGGATTATGCTCATCAACAAAATGTGACTACCATTAGTTCAAAAATTCATTAGTAGATCAAAATAATTATTCGACGCTAATTTTTTTTTTTTTACATAAAACAGATAAAGAGTTTACTGATAATATATAAAAAATCAAATTATAAAAACTTATAAGTATTTTAAAACATTAACTTTCAGAGCAGTTCATGTGTAAAAAAAAGAGGCTAAAAAGCGATATTGGGAGTAAATTCATGAAATATTCAGAGGAATTCCAAAAATTATGAAATTTTAACAGGAAGTAAGAAAAACACCCCTGGGAACAACATATCCAAATTTGGTAACCATTGGAGTAGAATAAGTACATTAAATGTATGGAAAACCTCACTTGTCTAGGGTTGAGCAGAGTGTTAAAACAGTCCAAGTTCTTGGCCGATTAGAAATTAAATGTAAGTTCAACGAGTCTGAAGTTTTTACTGTATAACTAGCATGTGAAAATACACAAAAATGATTTTTTTATATTTTCTGAAGTATTTACATATTTTTCACTATTTTTTTAAACTAAAACATGAACTTTATAGCTTTATATACTTCAAAAACATGTGCATGTAAGAAATACTCTACAAAGATGTGAAATTAGACTAATACAATGTTTAATTCATATGCATCACTACGCACAACATTTAATTTCATGAATCTAAGAGTTTTTACCCAAAATACTCATTCTTTCACATGCATGTATGAAGATCATGAAGATGATGAATCAATAACATGCAATCACAAATTCACCATGCTAACATACATATGAGATGGTCAATGCTAAAATTGAATCATAAAAATGATGAATCACTAACATGTGACTAAAGATTTCCCATAGAATCACAAAAATGATGAGTGAAAGACCAAAATCATGATGTAAATGCAAAGATGTGGAACTTACTCCTCATTGTCACGATGTTCTTTATGTGGGTTTGAATAAGTGATGAATAATAGCTCCTAGAGGCTTCAATCTTGAAGAAAATGCTTAAAATTTACTCCCCAATTGATATACTAACACCCAAGATGGTTTCCAACACTTAGAACCTCAAAAACTTGGTTTTTTGACCATGTTTTGGGTGGGTCAAGAACAAAACCGGGAATGAAGCAAATGGGAGAGAAATGAAAGCTTATGACTTTCTAGAGCGAGAAAAATGTTGAGGAAAATGATGTGAAAGATGCACACTGTGACTTATATAAATCCAAAATAATTGAGTGTGGTGGTGACACCAAAATAAGTGAGAACAAGTAAGTTTCAAATCAGATGATGCACACTATCTATTTCATATTGATGGAACTATTTGGTGTATCCGAAATATTCAACTAAAATTATAATCATATATTTTATTTCTCATACAAATATTACACAAAGGGCATTAAACATTATCTAAAAAACATTATAGTTATCACTTAAAACATACATACAATTTGATTTCTACTTTAACTTTTTACAACTTTTCTTAACAAAAAGTGTAGAATAACTAACAAAATATCAACATAAACACACTCATTTAGGCACTTAAAAGTTAAACATATAGCATAAATATGCGGGGTTACTACATTCTACCCACCTTATAAAGAGTGCGTCCTCGAACTCGCTTAACATGTTTATAACATGAATAAAATCATATAGGATCTAACTAATATGACATCAATGCACAACTTACCCTTATAGGTCATCTTTCCCTTAAACTCGGGCTAGCAAATGCATCAAGCCTTTCACGCTTACGAGAGGGATAATACGCAGTGTCGTCACACTTTGTACCGCTCCAGCAAACTCGTAACTATTTCAGAGGTCCTGTCTTTCACGCTTACGAGAAGGAACAATACATCATGTCTTCATACTTTGTGCCGCTCCAGCAAGCTCTTAATTGTGTTAGAAGTCTCTGTTAGACCGTAAAACATAGCGGGAACAACTTATATCCTCGCAATAACATAGCTACTCATCCAACTTGCACATGTAGCGGACCAAACACTTGACATTCGCAAACCGGTTTAAACTTTCGACATGCTCATATTACAATTAATTTACTTAATTACATGCATGTATACATGAAAATAACTTATCAGATACCAAAACATACATGGCATGAATAATTTACACTCAATACATCACATAATTTATATGCTCAGTTGGTAAAAATAAAAACATACTTCGAGCACATATGTGGACATAACCTAACATTTCATGACAAACATAACAAACTTTTTATTTACCACATTATTTTGGACATGAAATCACACTTGTCGCATATAAACACTTCAATTAGAAAAATCAATAACATAGTTCAATGCATGTTATCATTTCTAATATATTTTTTTCTTCTTTTCATAAACATTATGCATAATCGAGAAACATAGCATACTTAGTGTCCATGATCCACACATAACATGTACATGAATTTACACATATAACACCATGAATACATGAAAGATGTATCGTGACAGTAGACGGATCACATAAACATACTTATCGTACACACATAAATCACCCCACATACTTAGTGTTATCATCTTGTCATGGAGATCTTATAAAATAAAATTCTAGTCTCACACTTGGTCAGTGACCACATAACTTGAACATGTCTCTTCACTTTTCATATCTTATATGTCATAACTCCTTACAAGTGATGCACCATTCACATAATATGCTTATACAAATACATAACAACTCAAAACCATGGTACTATACTTGATTCACGAGCTCTTATCATATACATGCTTCCATCTGGTTCTTATGGGCGCATACTCCAATCTTAATCATGGTCTTGTAAGGCAACATGCCATTTTTCTTGTTTCATGCATGACTAACGAAAGCTAGAAATATGACTTTAAATAACTCGCACATAATTCATACTCATGTATCATAAGAATCAATTTAACTTCAACCATGATCGTGAATAACAACTGACACATAATTCACTAATGCATTTACGGAAGCACTTGGGTACATAACTCAGATACAAGTCTATATTATCATGGTATTTAACTTACATTTCTTAGAGCTTATACATACTAGGGTCGTACTAATATAGTAAGAATCACATACAACATACATAAACATAAACTTTCACATAAGTAAGCACATAATCTTACGTATCTATAACTTTATGCTCTGATACCAAATTTATAGTTCCATATAGATCGATATATATTTATATATATATATATAATAATTATAAATTAGGACATTAAGGTAATCCTGATTATTAAATATCTTTTGACCAGAAAATCATTTTGGTCTCAACCATTAAATTCAATCTATTATAGAAAATATTAAAAAAAAATATTCGACGAAAAAAGCTTAAGGGATATTTTGTAGGTTACTCCTTTGTTAACAGATGTTTCTGTAAACTTAGGACCACTTAAAAATAAAATAAAAAATAAAAATTGATTTGACTACTAGATTAAGAAGTAAACCAACAACTGATCCGACACAAGATTGTGCATAATTCATACTCATGTATCATAAGAATCAATTTAACTTCAACCATGATCGTGCTTAACAACTGACACATAATTCACTAATGCATTTACTGAAGCACTTGGGTAGATAACTCACATACAAGTCTATATTATCATGGTATTTAAGTTACATTTCTTAGAGCTTATACATACGAGGGTCGTACTAATATAGTAAGAATCACATACAACATACATACACATAAAAATTTCACATAAGTAAGCACATAATCTTATGTATCTATAACCTTATGCTCTGATACCAATTTATAGTTACATATAGATTGATATATATATATATAATAATTATAAATTAGGAAACTAAGGTTATCTTGATTATTAAATATCTTTTGACCAGAAAACCATTTTGGTCTCAACCTTTAAAATAAATCTATTATAGAAAATATTAAAAAAAAAAAATCGAGGAAAAAGCTTAAGGGATATTTTGTAGTTGAATCCTTTGTTAACAGATGTTTCTGTAAACTTAGGACCACTTAAAAATAAAATAAAAATTAAAAATCGATTTGACTATAAGATTAAGAACTAAACCAACAACTGGTCTTATACAAGACTGTAAAAGTGATAATAGACTTTATGTGACAAAAAGCTCTAGCACACGTGAATCATGGACTTATATTTCTCGTATGTATTCTCTACATTATACATTATTCATATTAATTGAAACAACGAACAAAAAAATTGTTCTACGTCGATGCTAAATATGTCTATTTCGTTCACATGGTGATCACATTTTAGAGTTTAAGTCCAGTTTCTTATTTTGTTTGGATGGTGCCCCTCATACACGGGAATTTTTCTATTATATGTGCAAGTGTATAGGGAAAGAGAGAAAATAAATTTGATTGTGACACATATAATTTGAGAAAATATTTTGTAAGCTCATTGTCAGGTTTGAGAACAGG
The DNA here is from genome assembly GCA_023055425.1 of Linanthus parryae. Taxonomy (NCBI): domain Eukaryota; kingdom Viridiplantae; phylum Streptophyta; class Magnoliopsida; order Ericales; family Polemoniaceae; genus Linanthus; species Linanthus parryae. The sequence goes on along the minus strand of JALGPY010000001.1, from coordinate 62,127,750 downwards.
CTATTCGTTAAGTCACGCATAGCGGGGGTGCTCATGGATTTGATATTTCTAAATTATGGTGGGTAAAATTTACTTTAATAGTGATGACCATGCTTCCATGTAATATATATCCATTACTACTTTAAGAAACATTCAGTTTCAGTATTGCATTCATACCATCACATCATTCGTGGCAATAATAATTCTATTAAATCAGTTCTATACATCTTTCTTTGAGACTAAGGGAATTGTAAATGACAAATATATAAAATATATTTTTTTCTAGTTAATGAAAATAATGTATTTTTCAAATAGTAAAATATGTACTTATTCTAATAGGGAAAGAGTGTAGTTTGAACATGTCCTCTATGCTTATATGTCCAATATGTAAGCTTTTTCAGCAAATTTTCCTCCTATGTCTTCGAGAGCTATTAGTTGTCCATGTTATTACAAAATCTGAACTATTCGTCATGTTTCGAACACTGATATATCATATTTCATAAAAAGAATGACCTATAAAACAAATTGATACAATGAATCAGTGCTACATCGAAAATAGATGATTACATATATTAGTGTGTTCATGTGGAATGGAGGAAGAAACGATTCTAAGAATTATTTAAAAATAAAACACACTAGGGGAACATTTTTATGCTTTACCAATATGTGTTTTTATACAACCATTTTCGTGTGTAAAATGTCCATATTATAAATGTTTATAGTTAAAATTTAACAGACATATACATGAAAAATAAACTTGGATGAATTGTGCAAGGCATAGGTTAAGGGTTAGTTAAATGTTGAATGCAATTAAGAGACAAAATTTTATCTTCAATTATTAAGTTTGTAATTTTTTCAAACATAAAAATAATTTTATCCTGTTTTTACTAATAAAATTAACTACATGCATATTCTTGAAACAAAAATAGGCATTCATAAAGTTGTATTAGTATTCCTTAAAAAAAAAAGTTTTATAGTAGAAAATAATTTATTTGCAGCTGCTTACCCTTTCTTCTCGTTTAATTTCTTTTCAAATATATTTTCTTTATAAATAATGAAAAAAAACTAAACGGCATGTGCTTAGAAATATAGCATACATTGCCAAATTTTGAACTATTTTAAATGATAATTTAACTTGATGTAAGAACTGCATCTTACTAATTTGATTATTCAAATTGAAAATAAATTTACCTTCAGAAACAAAATTGCAATGACTAAGTATGACAAATGATTACACTTAGGCAAAGGTCTTGTCCAATCAATAAAAACATGTTTTACTATTTTTCATTATTATATTTGTAATCATTATTCATGTTTAAAATAGGTAAATTATTAGTGACATTGTAGCTGTTCCTGTTACTTTTTGATGTCAATTTTGTTTCAACATTTATTGTATTTTATATTTGTTTTTTACATTTGTTGTGAACAATATTATCTAAGTAGTCAAATATAGTAATTATACATTTGCTATTTCCTTTTGGGAAAAGTAATATGTTTTACATCTCAAAAAAAAGTAAAATGCTTTTAGACTTTGATATTTTCTCTTTAATAATTTAATCTTGGATATGCTGGCTCTTCCTGAGTTCATCTTGGAATTCCAAAGCCAGTTTGTTCCAGAAAGTCTTATTAGTGATAATATTATGTCGGCACACGAACTTAATCATGCAATGAAGACGAAATCAGGGAAGGTGGGCAACCTTGCTCTGTAACTTGATATGAGTAAGGCTTACGATCATGTTGAATGAGACTTTTTGAGGGCACTGATGAAACGAATGATTTTTTGTAATAGATGGATTTTCAGTCGTGATGAATAGCTTAAATTCCGCCTCTTACAGTGTGCTTATTAACGACAAAGTAGAGGGACATATTACTCCGGAAAGAGGGCTTAGGCAAGTTTGTCAATTATCTCCTTATCCTTTCTTATTGGTAAGCGAGATCCTTACTAAAGCAGTTCATGACAAACATATTTTTGGAGTCTCAGCGTCCCATGGAGGCCCCCAGGTATCTCATTTGTTTTTCGCAGATGATAGTCTCATTTTTGCTAAAGCTACTACTGAGGAAGTTAACTGTTTGTTATCTATTCCGAGATCATATGAGAGAGCTTCTGGTCAGTTGTTAAACTTTCAGAAGTCTGCAATTAGTTTTTCGCCGAACGTGAGTCCGTAGGTTCAGCAGTCTCTTAGCTCTTTATGCGGGGTGGAGCAAGTAGAAAATCATGATTTCTATCTTGGTCTCACCACAATAATAAGGAGACAAAAGAAACTCACTTTCCATAAAATTATTGAGCGGATTAGAAATCTTCTGAACGGACGGAAGGAAAAGAACTTATCTTCGGTGAGGAAAGAAACACTAGTTAAAGTTGTGGCACAGGCGATAACCAACTATGCTATGAGTTGTTTTCTGCTTCCCAAAGTGTTTTGGTACGACATTGAAAAGTTGATTCAGAGGTTATGGTGGGGTGATTTCATAGAAAAAAGGTCAAGGCATCTCATCAATTGAGACCGGTTAAAGGAAGACAAGGGGAAGTTTGGGTTTTTCAAAGATTTTCACAGCTTCAATATTGCTATGCTCGCTAAACATGCTTGGCGTCTCCACATTAATCCCAACTGTTTATTGGGGAGGATTTTGAAATAGGGGTATTTCCGCCACTCTTCGTTGCTTGAGTGCGAGGAAAAAACAAATATTTCTTTTCGCTGGGTCTTCTCCGGAAAGTCGGAGATGGACGCAGCGTAAATATTTTCAAGGACAAGTCTATTTTAAGGGGGGGGGGGCAGCTACAAGTTTGTCACGTCTGCTCCAGAACATGCTTTGCATACTATTTCATCCTTGATTACAGACGGTAAGTGGGACAGCAACCGATTGCCCATGTATCTTTGGGAAGTGGAATGGGAGTTTATTAATCAGATGATCGCCCTCCCCTCGGAACCAATTCCTAAGCAGCTGGTACGGATCAACGATGATAAAGGTGTTTATACTGTATCCTCGGGGTATGAACTTTATTTTGATAGATCACTAATAACTCTCTATTAGAGTTATATTTTTGCAAGTTTTAAATCGTTTTGCATATTTTCTGGATTGATTGTCTTAGTTTCATGCTATGAATTAATAGAAATATAGCTTGCTTGAGAGTGTTTGAGCATGAATGTGTAATCTGAGCATTCTTGGTGTAATCTCATGCTTTTATTTTCAAATTTTATTTTTCGGTATTTGTTTCTTGTTTTGCATTTCACGAATAGGAGGCTCGGGAACGTGCAATGAGGTGGAATAAACTTCGGAAAGACGAGAAGGCCCAAAAGCATGTTGGAGTTGAGAGCGGATGAAGAAAAGACCAATGAAGCAAAGAAAAAGATGAAGTTTAACAGACTGGTCTTAAGACCAGTCGAAATGGTAATGAGACCAGTCTATACTTAGAAGTTTTGAAGAAAATTAACTGATTCAAGCTTCTGCTGGTCTTGAGACCACGACTGGTCTTGAGACCAGTTTGATGACCAGGACATGGAATTAAGGGGTTTCAATGCAATTTTTAACAACTTTTGGGCAAAAAGTTAGGGAATCACATACTAAACACCCTGGGGCATAACTCTATGAAGGATTGGCGTTTGGGGGAGAAAGGGGACACAAGAAAGAAGAGGACGGGAAGGAAACGAAGAGGAGGCAAAGGCCAAGACCTCCATTGATGATCTAGGGTTTGAGGTTTATTTCTTCTTCTTCCTCTCTCAATCTTCTTATGGAGAAAACTATTGTGTCTTGCTAGTTTCAATAAGATTAGCTAGACTTTTGCTAGGCTTCTCTAGAAAGCCTAGGGTTATGCAGATGGCTGTTCATTCTCGATTCGTAGACTTTGTTTCATACTTTATGTCTTTGATTTATAGATGGATGTTTTTCTTTCATAAAATTGTTAATGACTCTAGCCTATTGACATTGTTAAGATAGTTCTTAATATCCATTGAAAGTTTATGTCTTGGTGGGTCTGGATTCATTACCCGGAACCACAATTTGGATAGCGAGTGCGCGACAGTGACTCTAACTAGCCATGATGAGATGTCAACAAAAATCTCGAATCACCGATACGGAGAGGATACGTGAGTAGGATTGGCCGTAGTAGGTAGATTCGGTAGGAGTTTCCAACTATTTCGTGCAACGGTTGACCGACAGGACGCATTGACGTGCACATAGTTAGCCTACTAGAACGGATCGGTAGACTCATGATACCGATAGGAGATTGTAGTCTACCGAGACGTAAAATGACATGAGACCGAAAGAAGATTGTAATAGCCTATTACCCGGCTTAGTTAGAATAGAAATAACGTATTACTTAGCTATCCGAAAATCGTCTACAGCCCTACGTGATCTAGAGATTGCCTAGTTTCTCCATATCTCTTTTAAATATAAAAATACAAAAACATTCACTTGTCTGTGGGTGACGAACTTGTTTTATCACTCTTAATCCTCTTGTACCTTATTCTAAATTAAATAAATAATTAAATAATCTCAAGTCTGTCCTCATGGGATCGATAACTCGGGGTTGAAATACCACCCCTATATTTCTTGACCGTGTATTTGCGCATATGCGTTTTGAAATCACGTCAATCACTTAATATGAGAAACCATCCTCAGGTCTTAATAGAATTTGGCTGTCAAATTTATGGAAAACAAAGCTTCCCAAGAAAGTTCTTTTCCAGTCTTGGAAAACATGGAACAATAATCTTCCTGTGGCTACGAGATTAAAGAGAAGAGGAGTTAATCTCTCGACTGATTGTGTTTTATGTGGAGAAGCTTGTGAATTTGAAGATCATTTGTTGCTGGAATGTAATGTTGTAACTGAGTATTAGTTGAAACTTTTTGGGGATACTTTTATCAAAACTCGATGCACCAATGCAAAGAATGGATAGAGCTCATTTTTTCAACGGGTCCGTCTGAGTACAAAGAAACTTTTGCTGTTCGACTATGGCACCTTTGGTTTCGTCGAAATTCTTGCAGATTCCAGTGTGAGTTGTTAGTCGAGGAACCAGCTGTGGAAAGAGCTCGTGACCTACTATCCTACCGTTGGATCACCACCGTACAAATCCTACCGTTAGTGACCTACTATATATTGTTCTTTCATCTCATTGTAAACCTAACTGATGAATATACAATGCCTTTTCCTCTCTATCTCTCTCGTCTCTTCTGTGGAACCCTAGAGTTCCTTTCACTTACTCCACAGCGTCTTCCTCTAAAATAGTTTAATCCTTTATGAGTTTACCATATAAAATTTATTTTTGAAAAACTCTAAAATAATGTGAAAGGATGTGAAGGAGAACTGTTAGTGGTTCTACACGAAGTCATATGTGAACACTGAACAGAGAAGGTATAGTTCGAACTTTCGTGCCTGTGAACTTTGCCTATTTCCACGTTTTCCATCATCTGTGACTAATGAAAAGTATCCTTTTTTCTTACGTGTGGCTCAAGAAATTGGCTTTTCTTGATACATGTCAATGCTGCATGCATAGATACATGATACATGTCATGATCCTTTTAATCATGATCCGTGTAAGCCCTTTGTTTAATTTTAGTAGGAGGAATCGTGAAGTTTGTTAACCTTATTTGTTTTTGTTGTTTCTTTCTGGATTCACAACCCCAGAGTGCTGAAGAGAGCTCAACACAAATTATCCATTGAGAAGTATCTATTTATATTGTAAGCCATCAAGACGGTATCACTACTTTTCTTTTTGTGTTCCTTACTTGAAGTAGGTTATGTGTGATGTACATTAATTGTTTAACGAAATGCTTGACATGAGGAGGCGCCGCAAATAGGTTAAAGCTAAATATTTCTTAATGCGCCATCACTCCAGTTAAAAAAAAATATTAGTGGTCCGGCGACTTTGTAAATCTTCTTACGCAAACTAATTGATTGTTAAGAATTGTGTTTTCAAGTAACGTGAAGTCAAGGAATTTATATACGATTTCTTGAGTTTTCCATCAATTAGTTTCACTTAATTGAGGCCTTTTTCTAACGTATTCCTTTTCTATAATTGGATGTAAAAGAGATTTCATTTATGAATAGACATTATCAATGGTCATGCTTTAGTACTGGCACCAATTATAAATTGTTTGTTTATTTCGCAACGATGGAGTTTTGTGTTATTTTTTAAAATGTTAGGCTTTCCTCCCAGCCTCCCATTTCGGGTCCACGTTGGATGAAGAGACTAACAACTTTGCATTACTACGAGGATAATATCTCAAACAATTGCTGATAACGTCGAGAAAAGTACTACATATTTTTAAGTCCTCAAGCTTTCAGATTTTTCTATACTGTTCATATAAATTTACATGTCTGTTAATTTCATTAAGATCATAATAGCGTTGTACAAAGGAAGTTTATACCACAAAAGACACCACATGTTTTTCCAATTTGAAAAATATTTCCTTTGGAACCCGATTCATATAAACTAATGATATCTTAAAGCACTAAAGGTTGCTACGCGCGTCCACGCGGGGTACCGCCTAGTCGATATGAAAATAAAACAAAGAGAAATTGGCTGAAGTTAGTTAATTGGTCATGACACAACTCTGTCCCTTTTTCTCCCACCTCTCTCTAGTCTAGGGAGAGAAAACCGATATGAGGTTTTCTCGCCGGTAGCGCCATTTGGGGTCGTCTTGTCGGCTCTGTTTCTCCTTCATCTCCACCCTCAGGTTTTCTCTCAGTGTGTTCTTCAGAGTTCGTTGTTTCCGGTTTCTGCACCCGTCAAGTTGTGGCAGTTTAGTTTCCACAGTGTTTCATGGCGGCAAACCCACTGCAGGCGTTGAGCTTAGTGGCTATTAGTTGCCAATGGCTGCCTTTAGGCCGTTTCCTACACCGCCAAGTTATTGGCGGCTTCATTCCACTGACCCGCTGACTCCCACCTGTTCACCTAACAATTAACCCATGGAGTCTACAGATGGTTTCTTGCTCCACTGACGATATCCTCGCCTGTGGTCCATCAAGAGCGTTTATCCCAAGGTTCCGGCGGCGGTTTATCCACCGCCTCACCGACCTTCTCCATTGCCATTGACATGTCTTTGAGACTTGTTCCTCAGTTCCAAGAGAAACTTCAAGGCTTGTTTGGCTGCTTGGTATCTTTCTTTCTTTCTTCACTAGTTTTTATCATGTATTTTACATATTTTTTCCTGCTGACCATAAGTCCCTTGTTTAGATTTAGACTTCCGGTCAGCAATTTCCACTTGTAAACGCTAATAATAGTAGTTTAGTTTTAGTTCAAAAACACATTTGGTCATGACTATCTTCTAGGAAGCATGCTCTGAACTCTAAAACCAAACATTTGAAAAACTGCCTGAAATCATGATTCCAAAGCTGCCTCAATATGTACCAAAACTGTTGTTAAAATCACTTACGGATGTTTTTTTGAGGTTTCTAATATGACATAAAACTAGGCGTCCTTAATGGGTGAAGGGAGGTTTAAAATGGTGGTTGGGGATTTTCTAACGTTTTTACGACAACAGATGTTAAACTTTGGGGTAAAAGACAAAATGCACCCTCCTTAGATGTGTTATATACAAAAACAACCACGATTGCTATCTTGGTCTCCCCACAACAATAAGGAGACAAAAGAAGCTCACTTTCTACAAAATTATTGAGCGGATTAGCAATCTCAAAGTGTGTAATGTAGACTAAATACAGGACCTATATACTCTAGAAGGGGGGGGGGGGGTTCAATAGAGTATGGAAACGTTTTGCAAAACTCAGATTTAAACTAATTTTCTTTGTGATAAACTCAAATCTCAAGGCCTTGAGATTTTAAAAAACTGTTAGAAACTTTCAAAGGCAGAATAGAAAGCTTGAAGGCCTTGCACTATTAACAGTTCTAAAAAGCTTATAAACCCTAGTTTGATTAGAGTTGTGTGCAACAGAAAATAAAAAATAGTAAAGTAAAGAACACAAAGCAATTTACAGAGTTCAGTCCCAATGGACCTAATCTCTGCCTGAGGGATCTAATCCTACCAGGATTGGGCAAACACTTCTTATTACTCACACAGAAAAAGCCCTAGATCTTCAAGCCTAAGTGATTTCCCTTACACCTATACAGCTTGTGGTTCCAAACCTATCTAGTTTCAGCTACTAACTGTTGAGCTAATAAGAACCTCTTGTTGTTCACTTGAACAACCAACCACTAGGTTTAGTGAGGTTTTAGATATACAAAAGATAAGCAGATTACATAACAGATGAAGAACACAATCGAAGAATAAGCTACTGAATCCTGGATGTGTTCTTCTGGAAACTGGAATGATTTGATCTTCTGAATCTGGAATTGAAGCTTGAATGCCTGTGTGTTTGAATGAATGATCTCCCACGAATTTGTCACACCTCTCTCAATATTCTGCAAGCCTCTTCCTTTCAAAATTCAAACCAGTCTCTTTATCCACCCACTGCAACTGAATGAGAGATTTTAGGATCTCAGTTCCTACAAACCCTCTTTCTGTTTTCAACTGCAATTCAACAGCTCTGAGTATATATCCGTTGGAGTTTGTTGATATTGTAATTGCAAGTTTAACAAACCTGCAACAACATTAAAACACTGCAACAACAAAATCCTGAAACATAACAGGACTAAGACTGTTTGGCTTTTCCAGTTTCTGATAAAAACTGGTTAAAAGATTAGAACAATAATCTGATTAACTTCTGACACATATAATTCATGATAAACCAGTTTAAGACTCTTAGAATTCATTAAAAAATCACAATAATAACGATCAAACCCTGCAAGAAAGAATCAAATTAGTTCTGTAAAACTGTCAGTAGCTCAAGGCACATCTCAATGCCTTGAAGCTCTGAATATGCTTCACAGTCTGTCAAAGTTAAGTCCAGAAAACTTTGATTCTCCCTGATCAGGACATCTGCAATTGTGTTAGATATGTAGACAATGTAAAATATGAGTATGTGCAGCAAATCTCTGATCTATATAAGCAGGAAGCCAATCTGCAACACAAGATTGTTAGAACATTCAGCAGAATAAAAACAACTCTCAAGGCTTTGAAGCTCTATCAGTATCTCAAGGCCTTGGAGTATGTGAAATGCTTTGTCTTTGTCTTTGTCTTTCATCACTCAAAACAATTACTCCTCAAAACACACTCAAGGGTCTTTGAGTCAACAATCTCCCCCTTGATGAAAGACAAAACCCATAATCTTGTGTAGATATTCCTACAACTCCTTGTAAGAAATAGATAACACCATATTGCAGAAACAATAGACAATAATACCAGATAAACCATCTTAACACAGATAATCAGTAAACCAAATAATCACTGTAAACCATCTTAACACAGATAGTCAGTAAACCACATAATCAGAGTAATATAAGAACACAACTGATTAACCAAAACAACTGATTATTATTATTCAATTACTGAAAGTAACCACAGTAACCACAAAAACACATAATTTCTCCCCCTTTTTGACTTTCATCAAATAAATGTGAAGAAATGTTGGATCATTACACAGAGTCTTAAAAAAAATTTAAACAAAATTTTATTCCTAGAAAGTCAAGGCCTTGAGAACAGAAAAGAATAAAATAAATAGATAGAAAGAAAGGTTCAAGATTTGGTCTTCTCTGATCTTCATTTCTTTTTTGTTGTCTGGCCTTTCTTTGAGCCTTCTCCTACTTCTTCCTCACTTTCAGCATCATCAGTAGACTGTTTTCCCTCTTGTTCAGCTTCCACTTTTGCAACAACTTCTTCACTGATCTCATCCACCTTCTTCTTAACCTGCACCGAATCCCCCTATGTAGCTGCATCAACACCTGTGTCTTCATGAGCATCTTCTTCATCAGTTTGCTCATACAGATCTTTTGAAGTAAGCACCACTGGAATTGGCTTCTTTTTCTTCTTCAAGCAATCACCTAGCCTTCCATCTAAATCCACACTGGTGTCATGACTATTAGGAGAAGTTATCTTCTCCAAGTTCAAACCCTTGATGACAACATTCAGCTTTCCATTCATCACATTCATCAAACCATTGAACTGGTTAAATTCAGAAGAGAGATCAAATAACCTTTTTCTGAGATCTTCAATCTCAACCTGCTGATCTTCAAATCTCTCAACCAACAAAGAGTAATCCTCATTGGATTGTCCTTTTCCTGATGTAGCCCCCTTTGGCTAAACAAACTCCTTCTCTCCAAGCTCATCTTTTGACAATTCTGAATAGAACTTCCAATCTCCTTTCCCAGTCTGAACTACCCCAATCCTCTGTAATGCAGTTTCATCAATTAACCCAAAACCTCCAGTAATATTTTTCTCCCCTTTCACAGGTACATCAAAATTCTCAAAGAAAAGAGGTAAAAGGTTGGCATCTTGAAGCGGATGGTTTCTACTTCTAGTTGCACAATAGATCATATGCTCCATAACAACTGTTGGCAAGTCTATCTCAAACCCTTGACATATCAGATACATCAGTATGAGAACTTTATCAGTAACCAATTCCCTTTAGTTCTCCCTAGGAACAACACTCCTCATAAGAATTGTAAACAAAATTTTAGCTTCACAGTTGAGAACATAGTGTGTCAACTGCTTTGGACCAGAGGGTACACCATCAATGAAAAACATCTATTTTGCCTTTTCTAGAAACTCCTTCCTATCAGGTTAATCTACAACAATATATATCCTAGGAATGCCATAAACTTTGGCAAAAGTCCTATGATCTTGTCTCAAGTTTATCCCAACCACTTTTGAAGTTAACACCATCTTATCATCTCCTTCATGAACCAGATTCAGATAGAATAATCTAGTTAACATAGGATAAGCCTTTGAACTAGGATTTAATACCTTCCAAACTGCAGCTTCTCTTCACTTTCTCATACAATCAATATCTAGTTTATCCAATAAATCTTCAGAAACCATACTACAGAAAGTAACCTTAGAAGAAGCATAAACTTGCATCCACACAGTCCTAAATTCAGAACTAACAAACCAATTTGAAGGAAGTGCATTCTTACCTTGATAACCCTTTTTGGTTGCAGCAGCAACCTGCTTAACCCTTGTTTTCTTCACAGTGGGTTTGCTCTTCTCTTGTTCTCCTTCAGTTGGCTTCTTCTTACTTTCTTGAGCAGATTTCCCTTTTTCCTCTTCTCCACTTTTTCTTCTCTCCCCATTTCTTCTTGTCTTACCTAGGTTGATCACCACCCTGAGTCTCTGTCTCCTTCTGTGGATCAATGCTTGAGCCTTCATCTCCCTTTTCTTTTCTGGTCTTCTTTGCAGGAGGAGTGTCCTCATGCAAACTCTGAGTATTCTCTGAATTCGAATCAGAGATCACAATCTTCTCCTTCTTATTTGCCCTCTTCTTGGATCTGCCAGAAGGCTTCCCCTATTGCTGAATCCTTGCTGATTTTCGCTCCATTGTGGGTTTAGGGTTTTGAGAAGGGAATGAGATTGAGAGAAATTGAGAGAGAGAGTAGAGAGACGTAGAGAATTGAGAGAATGAAGAAGAATAAGCCGTGACTTTTAGCTTAAGTATGTTGAAAAGTATGAGTCATAAAAGGACTCTATTGAAATCAACTTGCAAAAAGGATCTTGAAAAATATTTTTGGATATGTTAGAAAATTCTCTGAGTAATTAAAATAGTATACACTTATCTAGAAAGATAGGATATAATATTTGATGATACATTTAAAAAAAAAACAGATGTTTCAAGACCTGGAGAACAATCTCAAGGCCTTGAGATTTTCTGCAGTTTGAGAAACTTCAAAGCTTTGAGCTATACTTTCAAGGCTTTGGAAAGTATAATCTCAAGGCTTTGAGACTCCAACACATAAAGACATGTAAGTACTGATACTCCCCCTAAACCAATGCATCCTTGTTTAACATCCCCAATTCAAGGCTTAGGGATGAAAACCTTTCGTCTAGCAAAGGTTTAGTGAAAATATCAGCAATCTGCATTGAAGTAGAAATAAAAGTTAAAACAAGATCACCTTGTTCTGCATGATCTCTAAGGAAGTGATGTCTCGCATCTATGCGATTGGTTCTTGAGTGCTGGAAAGGATTCTTAGAGATTGAGATAGCACTTGTATTGTCACAATGAATAGGCACATTTCTGAAATTATAGCCAAGATCACTAAGTTTCTGAGCAATCCATAACACTTGTGAACAGCAAGCACCAACTGCATTGTATTCAGCTTCTGCAGTTGATAATGCTACATAATTTTTCTTTTTAGAATGTCAACTGATCAATGAAGATCCAAGAAAATGGCAACATCCAGAAGTACCTTTCATGTCTACTTTATACCCTGCAAAATCTGCATCTGAATAGCCACTCAACATAAAATTAGATCTCCATGGATACCAAAGCCCCAAGTCTCTAGTTCCATTCAAATATCTAAAAGTTCTTTTGACTGGTGTTAAATGACTTTCCTTAGGATCTGCTTGAAATAGCACACATATAGACACTGAACATAATATCAGGTCTTCTAGCAGTTAAATACAAAAGTGATCCAATCATACCTCTGTATTCATTTTGATTCACACTCTTACCATTTGAATCCTTGTATAATGAGAGTGATGAACTCATAGGGGTTTTAAGCACCTTGGACTGTGACATATTGTACTTGTTCAATAATTCCTTGGTATATTATCCTTTATGTACAAAAATTCCTTTCTTCATTTGTAAGATATGAAGTCCAAGAAAGAAATTTAGTTCTCCCATTAAGATCATCTCAAACTCCCTACACATCAGACTAGATAACTCTTTTGAAAGAGCATCATTAGTAGCACCAAATAAAATATCATCTACACAGATCTGAACTACTAACAAATCACTTTGATGATGTTTAATGAAAAGAGTTTTATCAACTATACCTCTCTTGAAATTGTTGTCAAGTAGAAATTTTGAAAGTCTATCATACCAAGCCCTTGGAGCTTGTTTAACCCATAAAGAGCTTTGTCTAGTTTATAAACATGATCAGGAAAGTATTCATCTTCAAAACCAGGAGGTTGTGCTACAAAAACATCTTCTTGTAAATAGCCATTTAGAAAAGCACATTTGACATCCATTTGATAAAGCTTTATGTGATTGAGAGATGCAAATGCAAGAAGTATTATAATAGCTTCTAACCTAGAAACAGGAGAAAAATTCTCCTCATAATCTATACCTTCTTCCAGATTATATCCCTGTGCCACCAGTCTGGCTTTGTTCCTTACCACTTTGGCATTCTCATCAAGCTTATTTTTCAATACCCATCTGGTTCCAATAACTGATTTCTCTTTAGGTCTGGGAACCAGATTCCATACATTGTTTCTTTCAAATTCATTCAGCTCACTCTGCATTGCAATGATCCTGTTTGCATCTTCTAGTGCTTCCTTGGTATTTTTAGGCTCAATCAAAGATACAAATGCACTAAAAGCACACAAGTTCTTCAACTGTCCTCTTGTCTGAGTTCCAGGTTATGGATCAGATATGATATTGTCAGTCGGATGATTTGCAATGTCCTTAAACTTCTTCCTTGGTATCAAGGAATATTCTCCTTCAAGGCTTTGAGTTCTTGAAACAGTAGAGGGAGCATCATAGAAAGTTTTAGTTTCTGTCTCAAGGCTTTGAGATTTTGGTTCAGCAGGAGGTTTAAGGCCTTGAGATTCTGCTGATTGATTCTGCACATTAGTTTTGCCTTTGTCCTATTTCACAGCATCATCATCGGACTCATGCTTGTTCAAATCTAGGTTTGCAAAACTTTCACTAAGAGAATCCTTAGTGCTTTCATCAAAAATCACATGAATACTCTCTTCCACAATCTTGGTTTTTCTATTGTAAACTCTATAAGCTTTGCTAGTTTGAGAATATCCAAGAAATACACCTTCATCACTTCTAGCATCAAATTTACCAAGATTGTTTCTACCATTATTATGCACAAAACAGATACAACCAAAAGGTTTAAAATATGAAATAGTAGGCTTCCTACCTTTAAATAGTTCATACGAGGTCTTTTTCAAAATAGGTCTAATCAAGCATCTATTTAGCACATAATTAGCAGTATTAACAGCTTCTGTCCGCAAGAACTTTGGAAAATTACTTTCAAGAAGCATGGTTCTAGACATATCATCAAGTGTCCTATTTTTTCGTTTAAACTACTCCATTTTGCTGTGGAGTTCTAGGTGCAGAAAAGTTGTGTGATATGCCATGCTTTGCACAAAACAAATCAAAGTCAAATATAGCTTCATAACCTTTATCACATAACTGAGAGATACTAAGCAGATTATACTTAATTCCATCAACTAGATAAACATCAGAGATAGAGTTAGTAGAACCATTACCAATAGTACCTAGACCAATAATATTACATTTTGCTTTGTCACCAAGTGTGATTGTTCTTCCAAATTTTTCTGTAAGCTTAGTAAAGATAGATTTCTTTCCACTCATATGTCTGGAACATCCACTGTCTGATATCCATTTCTGATCTTTCAAGGCCTTGGTGACATCCTGCAAAAGTAAATCATTGCCTCAACAGGTTGTTAGACCAAGTGTGGAACTTTGAGTCATACACAGAATCAGCCATGTTTGGTGGTCTAATTCCTTTTGGAACCCAAATCTGCCTAACCTGTCCCTTAAGCTGATAAGGATAAGTATTCCTCATAATGTGAGGTTCTGATCTTCTAAAGGGAAAAGTTAATCTGACAAGACCAATTTTTCCACATTAATGACACTTTGGAGAATGTATGATACCAGATTTGACAAAAGTTGTTTGGCTTTTCTTTGGAAAATTTAAATTATAGCCAATCCCACTTTTATGCATTGATTTCAGACTTCCTCCAAGAATGATATTTAGATTATGTTCTGAGCCTGCAAAACTAGCTAGGAACTTCTTAGACTCTTCAAGTTTCACAGTCAAAGAACATATTTGTTGTTCTAAATCCTCAGAATGAGTTTTTAGATCAGCATATCTTTCAGTCAAGAGAGTGTTTTGATGAACAATCTCTTTCATATGTGCCTTCAAGTCTTTGAACCTGATGTCCAAGGCCTTGAAATACTTTACAATTTTTGGCTTAGAAACTTCAACAGTTTTGTTTTGTAAAAACATGGTCCAGGTTCTCTTTTACCTGCTCATGAATCTTAATCTTTAAAGAAGAAATCTCATTTCTATAACTTTCCTCATTTAAAAACATACTCTTGAGAATTTCAGGAAGTACATCAGAAGGACTAGCAAGAAGTTTTTTACCATTTCTTCAATATGTATGTCTGATGATTTTTCTTCATCATGCTCGGCCATGGAGCACAAGTTTGCTTGATCTTCTTCTGTGTCTGAGTCACTTGATGAATCAGAATCACTCCAGGAAGCCATCATGGCTTTCTTCCTTCTGTTGTCACTATCTTTCTTCTGAAAATTCCTGTTCTTCTTCTTTTGTGGACAGTTTCTTACTAAATTATCTGCATCACCACACTCAAACAATTCATTACTTTAGTTTTATGTCACTGTGATGAAGATTTACATTTGTAGTCCTTGCTGCCTTAAGGTCTTCATCTCTCTCTGTTGTAGTCCCTGTTACTAGAGTTTCTTTTCTTTTTGAGAATCCTGGCCAAAGCCTTGGAGATCAATTCTAAAGCCTCTTCATCATCATGCTCATCTTCAGTCTCAATGCTTTGATATTTTTCATTGTCCTTAGCCTTGAGTGCTAAGTTCTTGATGTTTTCACTCAGATCACCTTCTACATCCTTCATAGACATTTCATGAGTGAGCAGCTTTCCTTGTAGATCATTTAGCTGAAGAAGACATAAATCCTGAGCTTCCTCAATGGCTGTTGTCTTTGGCTCCCACTTGGCTTTTGGCAAGCTTCTCAGAATTTTCCTCTCCTTTTCCTCATTTGAGAACTTCTTTCCCAATGACTTCAGATTATTCACCACATCAGTGAATCTTTTGAACATCTCCTTGATGGACTCATCTGAGTTCATTTTGAAAAACTCATATTGTCTCAGAAGTATGTTGATTTTGGTCTGCTTAACCCTGCTAGTTCCTTCATATGTCACAACCAGTTTATCCCATACTTCTTTGGCACTCTTGCAGTTGGACACTCTGTTGAACTCATCTGCATTAAGAGCACAGTATAACTGATTCATAGCCTTGTAATTTTTTGATACCTTTTCCAGCTCAGTAACTGGCAGGTTTTCCTCAGACTTGATACATCTGACTCCATCAGTAGTAGTGTAGTACTCATGAGGACCATTCTGAACTATTGACCAGAGTTCCATGTCTTGATCTATGATCAACATCTTCATCAATGCCTTCCAGTGCATGAAGTTATCACCACAAAACAATGGAGGTCTTTTGGCTGCCCTTCCTTGTGAGAATCCACCATCTCCTACATTACTCATAGTCACAAGATTGTTAGATCTATATCAGTGACCCAAGCTCTGATACAAATTGAACGTGTGTAATGTAGACTAAATACAGGACCTAAATACTCTAGAAGGGGGGGTTGAAAAGAGTATATAAACTTTTTGCAAAACGCAGATTTAAACTAATTTGCTCTCAGAGAAACTCAAATCTCAAGGCCTTGAGATTTTAGAAAACTATCAGAAACTTTCAAAGGCACAATAGAAAGCTTCAAGGCCGTGAACTATTACCAGTTCTAAACAGCTAATAAACCCTAGTTTGATTTGAGTTGTGTGCATCAGAAAATATCAAAACTGTAAAGTAAAGAACACAAAGAAATTTACCGAGTTCAGTCCTAATGGACCTAATCTCTGCCTGAGGGATCTAATCCCACCAGGATTGGGCAAACACTTCTTATTACTCACACAGAAACAACCCTAGATCTTCAAGACTAAGTGATTTCCCTTACACCTATACAGCTTGTGGTTCCAAACCTATCTAGTTTCAGCTACTAATTTTGGAGCTAATAAGAACCTCTTGTTGTTCTCTTGAACAACCAACCACTAGGTTTAGTGAGGTTTTGGATATACAAAAGATAAGCAGATTACAAAAAAGATGATGAACACAGTAGAAGAATAAGCTAGTGAAGCCTGGATGTGTTCTTCTGGAAACTCGAATGATTTGATCTTCTGAAATCTGGAATTGAAGCTTGAATGCCTGTGTGTTTGAATGAATGATCTCCCACAAATTTGTCACACCTCTCTCTGTATTATGCAAGCCTCTTCCTTTAAAAATTCAAACCATTCTCTTTATCCACCCACTGCAACTGAATGAGAGATTTTAGGATCTCAGTTCCTACAAATCCTCTTTCAGTTTTCAACTGCAATTCAAACAGCTCTGAGTAGATATCCGTTGGAGTTTTTTGAGATTGTAATTGCATGTTTAACAAACCTGCAACAACATTAAAACACATCAACAACAAAATCCAGAAATATAATAGTACTAAGACTGTTTGGTTTTCCAGTTTCTGATAAAAACTGGTTAAAAGCTTAGAACAATAATCTTATTAATTTCTGACACATATAATTCATGATAAACCAGTTTCAGACTCTTGGAAGTCATTAAAAAATCACAATAATAAAGATCAAACCCTGCAAGAAAGAATCAAAATTAGTTATGTAAAACTGTCAGCAACTCAAGGCATATCTCAAGGCCTTGAAGCTCTGACTATGCTTCACAGTCTTTCAAAGTTAAGTCAAGAAAACTTTGATTCTCCCTGATCAGGACATTAGCAATTGTGTTTGATATGTAGACAATGTAAAACATGAGTATGTGCAGCAAATCTCTGATTTATATAAGCAGGTAGCCAAATCTGCAACACAAGATTGTTAGAACATTCAGCAGAATAAAAACAACTCTCAAGGCTTTGAAGCTCTGTCAGTATCTCAAGGCCTTGGAGTATCTGAAATTCTTTGTATTTGTCTTTGTCTTTCATCACTCAAAACAATTACTTCTCAAAACACACTCAAGGGTCTTTGAGTCAACACAATCTTCTGAAGGGATGGAAGGAAAAGAACTTATCCGCTCTGAGTTGTTTTTTTCTTCCCAAATAGCTGTGCTACTACATTGAAAAGTAGATTCGGAGGTTCTGGTGGGGTGATATGACAAAAAAAAAAGTCGATGCTTCTCATTAACTGAGACCGGTTAAAGGAAGACAAGAGAAGGTGAAGTTTGGGCTTTTCAAAGATTTTCACATCTTCAGTATTGCTATGCTCGATAAACAAGCTTGGCGTCTCCACATTAATCCCAACTGTTTATTGGGGAGGATTTCAAAACAGGGGAATTTCCGCCACTCTTCCTTACTTAAGTGCGAGGAAAAATCAAATATTTATTTTGTGTTTCGAAGTGTATTTGCAGGAAGAAACCTACTCAATCAGGGTCTTGTCTGGAAAGTCGGAGATGGACGCCGCATAAATATTTTCAAGGGCAAGTGGATTTTAAGGGTGGGCGAGGGAGAGCTACAAGGTTATCACGCCGGCTCCAGAACATGCTTTGCGTACTGTTCGGTCCTTGATTACGGACGGTAAGTGGGACAACAACCGATTGTCCACGTATCTCTGCAAAGTGGATTGGGAGCTTATTAATCAGATGATCGCCCTCCCCTCGGAACCAATTCCTAACCAGCTGGTACGGATCAACGATGATAAATGAGGTTATATTGTATCCTCGGGGTATGGACTTCATATTTTTGTAAGTTTTACATAGTTTTGCATATTTTCTAGATTGATTATCTTAGTTTCATGCTATGAATTAAGAGAAATACAGCATGCTTGAGCGTGTTAGAGCATGAATGTGTAATCTGAGCATTATTGGTGTAATCTCATGCTTTTATTGTCAAATTTTATCTTTCGGTATTTGTTTCGGGTTGTGCATTTCACGAACCGGAGGCTCGGGAATGTGCAATGAGGTGGAATAAACTTCGGAAAGACGAGAAAGCCCAAAAGCATGTTGGAGTTGAGAGCGGGTGAAGAAAAGACCAAAGAAGCAAGGAAAAAGAGATGAAGTTTACCAGACTGGTCTTGAGACCAGTCGAACTGGTAGTGAGACCAGTCTATACTTAGAACTTTTGAAGAAAATTAACTGATTCAAGATTCTGCTGGTCTTGAGACCAGTCTGATGACCAGGACAAGGAATTAAGGGGTTTCAATGCAATTTTTAACAAATTTTGGGCAAGAAGTTAAGGGAATCACATACTAAACACGCTGGGGCATAACTCTATGAAGGATTTAAGTTTGGGGGAGAAAGGGGACGCAAGAAAGAATAGGACGGGAAGGAAATGAAGAGGACGAAGTCCAAGACCTCCATTAATGATCTAGGGTTTGAGTTTTCTTTCTTATTCTTCCTCTCTCAATCTTCTTATGGAGAAACTATCGTGTTTTGCTAGTTTGAATAAGATTAGATGGACTTTTGCTAGGCTTCTCTAGAGATTTTAGGTTTATGTAGAAAGTTGTTCATTCCGGATTCGTACACTTTGTTTCATGCTTTATGGCTTTGATTTATAGATGGATGTTTTTCTTTCATGAAATTTTTAATGACTCCAGCCTATTGACACGGTTAGGATAGTGCTTAATATTCATTAAAAGTTTATGTTCTTAGTAGATTGAAATCATGCTTAATCTCAATTTCATTCTATTTAATTATTCATATGCTATTTTAACCCTTCGTGGGAATAGATTCATGACCCGGAACCACTATTTGGCTAGCAGGTGCAAGACAGTGACTCTTACTAGCCGTGATGAAATTTCAACAATAATCCAAAATCACCGACAAAGAGATGATACGTGCGTAAGATTGACCGTAGTGGGTAGATTCCGTAGGAGTATTCTACTATTTCGTGCAAGGGTGGACCAACAGGACCCGTTGACGTGCACGTATGTTTCCTACTAGAACGGACCCGTTGAAGTGAACTTTTCTACAAACAATCACCAAGAAAGGGTGTTTATCCACTTCTCTAACGAAATTTGAAGAATTCGATAACACAATGCCCAGATTCATACATAGCCGGAGAACATCGACATACAAGCTCCCAGACAACTTCCTGGGTGTGCCTGGCAGTATGTAGTATGCTTGCGATGATTCTTTTCAGCAATTCCCAACCATGAGCATAAATTTGGCTATAAATTGAATTTGGGTACCGTTATTGTGTTTTACCTTTGCTTGAGCCTTTGAATTGAATGAGGGCTTGGAATTAGAAAGTTGAGAGGAATTTCCAGGTGTAGTACTTTTGGTAGAGAGGGTGATTGGGCAGTGTTGGAGATTTATTTATTTTTGGGTGGGGGGAGGGGGTTAAAACTAGAAGAGGAATATGAAAATGTTGTTGGTGATGGTTTTTATAGATGAAGAAGGGGATATGATTCACCTTTTGTGTGAGCAAGGTGGTGACACATAAGGGGTGAGGTGGCAAGAGTGTAATGTGTGAATGCTATATTGGTTTCACATTGGATGGGGGCTAGGTGAATTTTTCGAAAGCTTAGAGTAAGATTCGAATGAGGTCTAAATATTTTTTTTCCACATCTGCCCCCTCTTCTTTAGAACATCCCACAAGTAGCCCTAAATTTCTAGTAATTACAGTTTGGCCAAATTCTAGCCCAAAACTTAGTTTTGAATATTTACATGCCCACCCAAATCCTTAATAACTCCTCTTTTTCTATACAGTTTCTACACAAATAGTACAGATGAACACATTAATGTTGTCTATATAAACAGAATTGGAAGGATGGCCAATAGCAAGAGCGATGGAGTGTATTTTGTTTCCCAATTTTAATGGGATTTATAATTTTTTTCGCATTCAATAGTCTGTTTAGTATATACAATGTGTTTGGGTTATTAATCCCACAACACATAGAAATAGATATACCATGAACAATTAATATAGCAAATAATTTAAACTTGTAAGTTGTAATGAAAGTCTCATTCACCATAGAATACTGAAACAAACTTTTCCACTATGTAAACTATCAAAATATGAATGAACTAGCATAATAGATATTTGAAAATGAAAACAGTTAAGTACATAAAACTCCCTCACAACTCATGGAGCCACTTATTTATGAAATAGACAAAGAAAAGAAAATAACAGATGCACCATGTTATATATGTTATAGGCTTTCACCCCCTAATCAGAATTGTCCCTCACTTTTTTTAATCCAGTCAGAGAACCATCGAGGCAGCACCAATCCATTGCATGACCATGACCCAATACTGGGTTCAACTCTTCTTCAACGAAAGTTAAGACATTTTCAATGTTGTGATTTGCTCATTAATCTCCTTCTGCTTCATCTCAATTGTCCTTCCAAGATCAGGGTCTGACACGACCAAGTTCTCCATACATTGAGTACGACCTATGCACTGGTACATGAAGTTTATGATATCCTTTTCTCTGTTCTCTTTTTGTTGCTTCTGAATTTTCTCATTCATTTTTTTTTCTTCATTTTGTCCCTAAGGAAGCTTTCTTGGTCATGTTTTTCTGATTTCGTTGTTTTGGTGCCATCTTCTTGAATTGAAAAGTCACTGTTTGGACGCCCAAGGTGCTGGGCCAAGCATCAAGTTGAGACTCATAGGGGCTGCTAATGATCACCCCTACTTGGACATCACATAGGGTAGTTAGCTCTTTGGCCTTCTTGAAAATTCATTTCCTTCTCTTCTTGAAGCTCATGTTCCTCTTTCCATTGTCAGCGATATACCCCAACTTCAACTTCGGTCTAGGCATTGCTACCAACAGAGAAGGAAAATTACTTGAAGACGTTGATGCATTGGCTTGTGGTTATAACTAGTGCCAATTTATAACAATTGCTATAAATTGGTATAAATTGATTGTTCAGCTTTTCTTTTACGAACAACAGTTGCTATAAATTGGCACAAGTTATAACCAGAAATAAATAAATCAACTTCTGTAAGTATTTTTCCTTTTCTTTTGGTAGCAATGACCAGACCAAAGTTGAAGCTGGAGTATATCGCTGACAATGGTAAGAGGAAAGTGAGCTTAAAAAAGAGAAGGAATTTTCAAGAAGGCCAAAGAGCTAACCACCCTATGTGATGTCCAAGTAGGGGTGATAATTAGCAGCCCCTATGAGTCATAACTCAGATGTTTGGCCAAGCACTTTTGACGTTCAATGGGTGACTTCTCAATTCAAGAAGATGGCACCAACACAGAGAAATCAGAGAAATATGGACCAAGAAAGCTTCCTTAGGGACAAGATAAAAAAACTGAATGACAAGATTCAGAAGAAACAAAAAGAGAACAGAGAAAAGGAGATGACACACTTCATGTACTAGTGCATGGGTGGTACTCAATGTGTGGAAAATTTGGTCTTGTCAGACCTGCCCGATCTTGAGCGGACAACTGCTATGAAGTTGAAGGAGATTAATGAGCAAATCGCAACATTGAAAATGTCTCAAACTTTTGTTACTTGCTCAATCTCCTCCACTTCCACCGGACACTCCGGTTTGTAGTACTGGCAATGAAGAAGAGTTGAAACCTAGTAATGGGTCATGGTCATGCAACGGAGGAGCTGCCTCAATGGTTCTCTTACTGGGCAAAAAACAGTGAGGGACAATTCCCATTCGGGGATGAAGCCCAAAAAATATATAGCATGGTGCCTCGGTTATTTTATTTTCTTTATCTATTTCATAAATAAGGGATTCCTCGACTTGTGAGGGAGTTTTATGTACTTCATTGTTTTCATTTTCAAATATCCATAATGCATTCCTTTGTTAATAATTTACATATTGGGAAAGTTTGTTTCAGTATTCTAAGGTGAATGATACTTTGATTACAACTTACAAATTTAAATTATTTTCTACATTAAGTGTTCATGTTATAACTATTTCTAAGTTGTGTGGAATTAATAACCCAAACACATGTGTATACTACATAGACTACTGAAAGCGAAAAAATGTTATCAATCACATTAAAACTGGGAAACCAAATGCACTATGTCGCTCATTGCTATTTGCCATCCTTCAATTATGTTTATATACACAAAGTTCTGGTGTTCTGGTGTGTATGAAATGTGTACAAATTGCCTGTTTATATAGACAAAGTTCTACCTACACTACTAGAAAAATAGCTTGTTACGGCAGTTTTGAATACGGGAGACACAAACCGCCGTTTTAAGAGCCCAATTACGGTGGTTTATAATGAAGCGACGTATATTTTATATTCAACGGAGGTTACTAAAAACCGCCGTATAACTGATCCCCCATACGGCGAAAAAATATTCAACCGCCCTAAGTTTACGTCAGTTAGTAAATTTACGCCGTTAACTAAACGGCTGACCATAATTTATGCCTTTAAAATTTGCGGGGGTGTACCAAAACCGCCTTAACTAATTTTTTATTCGTTTGTTTATATATAAATAAAATGTATCGATGTATTTACTAGATTTAATATAGGTTGTTGATTAAAATAATACCAGATTAAATCTGATCGGTACATTTGCAACACTACCTTTATAACTCACCAAACCTCTCTCTTCCTCTCATCTTCGTCTGCCTCCTCCAGTACAACTTCTCCGTTCTCTCTCTCTCCATCTCGCTCTATGTGTTTCTTCATCAACTTTTTCCTCCCTCTACTCCGAATCATCTCTTCACATTCTTGCCATCTTCAGCCATAATAACGGAGAACCACAACCCGATCTACTGTTATCTCTGTCTTTAGGTGAGTTTCTCCTCCCTCTTTTCTTTTCTCTTCGATCGGCCAAGGAAGAGACAACGGCATCAGAAGCTCTCCACCGCTGCCACCTCACTTTCCCGGCGACTACAACCGGCAGAAAGTCACCCTCTTTCACTCACTCTCTCTCTCTCACGTTGTGCTTCATCGATTAAATCCCCTAACTCGCTCGATCTGATTTAGGTCCACTTAATCTTTCTTCTGGTTGAAGAATATGAGAGTTTTTTTTGTGAAATAGATATGGATCAAGAGTTGATTCTGGACATTTTCTTTTTGCAAACATTAACTCTGAACTTGATGGTGAAATTAAAATAAATAAAAAATATAGAATAATTTTAAAAACAGACAAATAAAAAAAATCTGAAAACAGATAAGCTGTAAAAAGTAATTATTATATAATAATGTTTTTGAAGGCAGTTTAAATTTTTTGACGTTAGTGTAAAATTTTCGCATCTGGTTCAAGGCCGTTTTTGAAAACAGCCGAAACAAAAATCTACGTTGGTTTAGACCACCTTTTTTCCTTTTACGACGACGTTCTTGGTGTCATCTTATCAATCGCCGTAGTTGTGTTTATGGCGGTTTTCCGTCAAATTTAAGGTGGTTTTGAACTGCCGTATGAAGCTTTATTTCTAGTGGTGCTTTATGCAGTTTCAACCCCTATAGGATTCTAAATGCTAACTCCTTAAGGTTTTTATATGTTACAGTGCAGCCCCCGTCGGCAACGAATCTAACATATACCTAAGAAAACGACATATAAGAATTTAACGTGGTTCGGCAAAATCGACTACATCCAGGGGATGAGGGGAATTTTACCATATCAATGAGGGAATACATAGTAGGGGGAGTCAAAGGAATCATTGGACCACGTCAACACGAAACTCTCATCCCTCATGGACAAAAACCATGAAACCCTAGACTCACACATCCGCTCAAAGATATCTTTCACCAATTATCCACTCTATTCAACTCGACTCATCTAAAACAATAGCTAGTACCTCTATTTACACTAAATAAGAGTAGGTGGAAAAGCCCACCAAGCCCTAACTATCACATCCTTAGAGATCACCTTCTCAGTAGAGTAATAAGACGCATTAGCCATACTGATGCATCTTGCAAAATTCGAGACAATACCAACAAACACCACATTGGCTTGAATTCTGCAAGGGCGCATCAAATTCCTCAGCCAACTCCATTTTTAATGTAAACTCTTTTGCATCCGCCATTGCATCTCCACGTATATGCTTTGCACCCCCTCTTAGGTCGCCGCCTCGCACCACTACATTGGCGCGTCCCAAAATTTTCTAATTGGGGGAGTAGTGTGGCTCCATCTCTCCACTAGCTAGCTCATACATGGAGAGATCACCACCAACCTAGTCGAGTGCAAGCGATATTCGCTTCCTCTCCACTATTGCAGTAGTTTTATTCATCACTGTTCTTGTCACTTGAGCTTCATCTCGAACAACATGCAACTGCTGCATAAATTGAACTTTCGCCAAGCTTCAGCGTCCTCACACGTCAATCACGTGTTGCTCCGCGCCTGTCCTTAGTGATTCTACTTGTATTGTTGTTTCTCATGTTCAATCATGCGTACGCTCTCCCCAAGACTTCTTTCAAAGCCATCTCTTTGCAGACCCATCGCGACTTACCTCGCTTCTTGCCACGAGGTGCTCAAGAGTAATCGCCATGAACCACACACAGATATCAGGACGCCATCTCGGGCCATGGCCTCATCAACTGTGTCCACCGCCTTAATCTCTACCCCTGGAGCTTCTTGTTAATTTCCTTGAAATGGTTGCCCATGTATCTAAGCAGACTCATCCGCAACTCGTGCTCAAAATCACACATAGCCTATGCTTCTTGCCTATTTTAAACAACTGCTCCATCTGTCAACAAACACTAAAGCGTACATAGGTTTCTAATCAAACGTTCAATTAGGAACAACGCCTCTAATTGACCCGATCTGCTTGGAATTGAAGCTGATTAAGCCTGATCGTATCCCATCATCTTCGATCTCCCTACCAATATTGATTGATGCCGATCTTCTCAATCCGCTCAAAATCTCAAAATTATGACCATACGGGTGTATCCGCAACATCTAAAAACTTTAAGTTAGACTCCTGACTCAACCCAATACGATCTATAGGCTTGTCGTGACCACCCGAAGAAGTTTAGATCGTCGATTCCATCCATTAACACGGCAACAACCCAACGAGCCAAGCAAACAAGGAGTCTCCCTTTTTACATTGGCGCGACCCCTTTTCTTTTATTTATTTCTTGTTTCTTTTTCGTCCACTTTCTTCGCGTGCTCCACCCAGATCGTGAACATGGCTCTGATACCACTTGTTGGGAATTATTCTTCGAACGGAATTTCTGCCGCAATGGAAGAAAAAAACACGCCACACGATCACGCACTCAGCACACGCTATATATGGGAAGAAAAACGAAACACAAGAATTTAACATGGTTCGGAAAAACCGTCTACGTGCACGGGAGGAGGAGATTTGCACTATATCAATAAGAAAATATATAGTAGGGGAGAGACAACACAATTCGTTGACCACGTCAACACGGAACTCTCATCACTCATGGATTACAACATGAAACCCTAAACTCACACATCCGCTCTAAGATATCTCTCACTAGTTCTCTACTCTACTAAACTAGACATTTCTAAAACAATAGCTAACACCGCTAATTATACTAATAAGAGGATGTGGAAAAGCCCACCAAGCCCGAGCTATCACCTCCTCAGAAGTGTAATCAGATGCGTCGGGCATACCAATGCATCTTGCGGAATTCGAGACAATAATTACTATTTTACAAACTAAATAAATGCTAACCTTCATAAACCCCTTTCTCTATGTATATTACGTTTCAAGTAAATAAAATAAAAATTATTGAACATAGAAAAGCTTATAAATGCAGATATGGCGAATTCAATCAACAAAAACCATTTAAAAGTAAATATTCCCTATTCAGACATAGTCCTTCCAATTGGCGGCTGGCTAAACACACTAACATGATCTCAGTGAAACTGAGAACTCTCAAAATAACTAAAACCTCATAAAAGAAGTCAAACATAATGGTACATGCTCGAGCAACTAAGCACAGGCAAGGGAAATCATTCATTACCTATATATTTCCACATAAAGAACTCCGTTGTCTTTTAGTTTCTTAATGAAAAATTAAAATAAATTCTTTTCTTCCTACTAAAAAATGTCATTCTAGCCCGATAAAATGCCCTGTTACTTCGGAAATAGCGCTAACAATTTGTACATGCTTTAATTTGAAGAAAAACAGAGCTTTTTTTCGGCTTGGATTTTTCTTAAACTAATAGTTCGCCGCCGGTCCATCAAAACTATGTTTTACAAGAAAAAACATCATGTTCTATACTAAGACAACCCCACCAGCAGCAAATGCTAAAATGAATGCTAATAAAACAAAGAGGAATTATCTGTTGGGTACCAATTTAAAACGCTTTATGAAAATATATAAAAAACGCTATGTTTTTCTTAACACACCGAATCTGCTTCTAAAAAACAGATAAAACGAATGGGAATGCCTCGTGTGAAGTATTCTTTTGTTGTGTTGCTTTTTGATGTTAAGGAAATGATTGTTGGTATTCTTCATTGAAGCAGAAAAATTATGCTTCTATCACTTACAACTTTGTTATCAGCTCTTCGCGTGGAGGAACAGGCAATTTACTTTATCAGGAAGGAGTGCATAGGGTCATAGAAATTATAGCCAAGAGAAGTGATTTATTGACAATCAATGTATTGAAAGTATGCTACGTAAGGTATTTAGAAAACAAAATTGGGACAATTAGAGCTTACATGCCAATCAATAATTCTAATTAAGGTGTATATCTAAAGGGCACGATAATGAGGCACAGTGAATAAACATTCACAATCGATAAAGGCAACAAAAACGACAACCGTACATTGGATTTCAACAGTAAGCACAAACTGAATGAGGAAATCTAACTCATATATCCTTCAAGGCAATGAATGCCACCTTCATACTTTCCGACATCAAGGAGAAAGAAACCTTGCCTTTAGCTTTGTAGTGGAAAAGATAAATATTTGAAGAATTTTTTTTTTTGCTCGTGTCATCTAAATAGAAGCTAGAGATTCAGAAAGAATGATAAAAAGTATACACATCTTAGGGAAACTTATTGAGGACCGCATCTTAAGCGTCATTTGACTCCTCCTACTGACCAACACCTGCTATAGTGAAAGACCTTTCACAACTAATGGTTCAATTTTAATCGCACCATGCTTGAATCTACTAAAATACGTTCCTTTAATATATATCCAAATGAACGGGGAGGATGAAGTTTTTCCTTGTAAGGGGATAAGAGCATGGGAGTCTCAATAATCTAAATTGTTATATAGGTTATTCAACGAAGATATAGTCAGGGTTCAAGTCAAACGGACTTGGGATTCTTCGATCAAGATTCGGCTTTGAGCAATTTTACCCACGGTAGGTACAAACTGAGACGGCAAACTAGAGCTAGGTCAGAGCAGCTTTGATGTAGGTAAAACGTCTAAAAAATTGAATTGATGCGATAATGAGTAAAAGATCCCAATTGATGGGTTGAATTGCATGCCCCTCTCCTTTAAGGGTTAACTTGCTGCAGCGGAGCGAAAGAGGAATAATATATATGGCGCAATAGGGATGCATACATTAACCTTGTATGTGAAAACTAATGGAGTTCAAGTGCTAACAATCGCCCTTTTCTCTATACCCAAATTTGTAAAGATTAAAATAAAGAAAATTGTGATCATAATAGCTTTCATAGACAAAACGATGCAAGAGCAAAATGGAAAATTAAATCCTCAAATTCAGAAAAGCTATTTCAGTCAAAATACAGAATCAGGGGCAGAATTAAAGGATGTCTGATTCAGGCAAAGTCATACATTATTTTGAGTGGAAACGACTGATTCAGACGCCTGATTCATTCCGGCGTCAGTTGGTATCAGAGCTCAGAGCTCCGTGGGAAGAAGATCGTCATAACCATGGTGCGTGGACGACCTGGTGGTTGCGGGCAGGTTCCGGCTGAGGAAGCCATCCAACGGGTGCGTAATGTCTAAGACATTATGATGATAAAACTGTGATGGTGCTTGGACCCCTTATAAACAGGGTGTTGGGGGCCTCTTCAGTGACTTCAGGGGAAAATTAAATAATGGTTTCTGGTTTAGGGTTTTTGTTGTTTCTCCCATTATTGCTGAGGCTTTGGCTCTTCTTGCTGGTTTACAGGGTGCTGCTATGCTTAATCTGGTTAATTGATGCATTAGCACTGATTGTTTGGAGTTTGCTACCTTGTTCCACACCCCTAATCCTGACCATTGTGCTAATAATATTGTCATGAAATGCTGGCTGCTAGGGACTAGCCTCCATGCCTCCCTCAAGCATGATAAAAGGTCATCCAACAAGGGTGCTAACTTCCTTGCCTCGGCTCTACCTGACTATGTTCCTTCTGTTGCCGCTTTTAATCCTTGTTTCTTTCTAGATTATGAACAATTTATTTTTACTTCTGCTCCTCATGGTATGGAGGGTGTTTTGCTGGAGGATGTAGGGGGTGTCCCCCCCCCCCCCCCACCCCACTTTGAACCTCCTTAGTTTCTTTGATTTAATGAGACCAGTTAAAAAAAAAATACCTTTTAGCAAGTGAGAGCTCAACCCAAATACAAACAAAAATTTCTCACTCAACAATAAGAACTTAGAGCATGACAGTATAGCCTGAAAAAAATAAATGACACAGTAAAAGTACCTTTTAGTTTAGACGATGGCAATGGGTTGTCGTATTGAAAATGGTGTGGGTTTACAGGCTCGCCAACGCTCATCCAATAGCTTCCAAGATCACCTTCTTTGTGGCAGCTTTAGAATCACTTATGAAACCACGTCGTATTTCTAATCTAGAAAGAAGGTGAGTTAGTGACTGACTATACAATCATTTACTAACACAAAAATCACTTACAAACACATACATTTGGAAGATCGAAATTATAATGAAGAAAATTGATTTTAATCAGCTGATTGTTGTCATCAACTTAGTAATAAGAATAGGAGGAAGAACACTAATTTATGTCGGTTCTTAAAAAAATTAAGATTAAAAAAAAAACTGTTGATCCCAATGAGCCACAAAAGTAATTCTCACAATTAAAAAACTAAGAAAGCCAACCAATCCAAATTCTTACACACACCAAACTGTCATGTTTGGACTCTCATTTCGAAAAGAGAAGATGAAACATTTACTTGCTAGGGGAGGCCAAAAGAATCTACCGCCTTTTTATTTCAATCTCTCCCGATGAACACTAGAAACGGTACACTAAAAAGGTAAGACAAATTTATGATCTATAGAAACAGGGAGATGATTCTGTTTGAGCTAGAGCTAGGGCGGAGAAGGTAAAAGATTAGAAAAAATATTTTTCTTTGATCTCCAAGTGTTGCAGACACTCCAATCGGATAACGACAGAACCAACAAATGAAATCAAAGAACGTGAGTAACAAATATTGAAACCAATTGGAAAACTTACCTTAGTTAATTCAGGAGGACGCCATAATCAAGGAAGGAGGTGGATGATTACGGAAGCAATGATTAGATCTACAGCGAAGAAATCGATGGGGGAGAAGGAGCGGACGTCCGAGTGAGAGCAGTTGTGGTCTCTGATTAGGGTGGCGAAATCTCCATTCCTTTGGAATATTTTAAGGAGTTTTGAGGAGATTGTAAAGCTTTAATGTGGTGGATGATATTATTTTACTAAATTATAATTCGACGGTTCAGAATGTCTATTGAAAATGTCTTTTGAAAAGTTCTTTCAAAAAGTTGCATGAGACCCTTACCGTTCTATCTTATTATATAGATTTTTAATTAGCTTTTAACCCGTGTGATTTATGTCGTGATACTGCCCAAACGGTTCAGTTTGATTTGGTTCGTTTCGTTTTTTTCACGGCTTCACTCGGTACGGTTTAGTTTGTTTCGGTTCTCGTTGGGTCTCCATTTTATGCAGTTCAGTTTCGATTGAACCTAGTTTACATATTAGTATGTATAATTATTTAAAAAAATTAAAACTATGTGAAAAAACTACATATATAGTGAAGTAATGGTTAAATTAATTTAAACAAAATGTAAATTTAAGTTTAGAACATATTTTTCATAATCCTATGTAAGAGCTAAAAAAATTGAACAAAGTTATGTGAATATTGGTCTGTTCGGTTTAACCACGGTTTAAGCGGTTCGGTTCGATTTACAGTTTCACGGTTCGGTTTCAGTTCGATTTATTTCCCTTCGGTTTTGTTTGGTTCAGTTTGCGGCTTTCTTGATTAAACTTGACTACCTACTATTTGATGATAGTATCATTTGTTGTGGCATATTTAGAACACAATTGTTGAAAATAAAATAAATATTTCTTAAACTGAAAATCAAGTAAATGAAAATGTGAACATATTTCAAATTACAGATTCCTCAAATGGTTGAGAAAGATCTTAAAATAATTGACAACCTACACTAACATTTCTGAAAAAATATTACTTTTAAAATAAATAATAACGGTCGAAGAACAACAGTGGACAATGGCACAACCAGCTTGAATTTTATATATGTGCGTACATTATGTCCAATAATTAGTATAATTAATTTATATTAGTACTATAATTTTTAAATATATGATTTGTTGTAATAATATCATAAATCTTATATTAAAATCTACATTAGTTGGAATGCCCTTACATTTTTATTCAGATTATAAAGCGCATACTAAATTGCTTCAAGTTTTAATTTTTTCTAGATATTTGCTCGAATATGAAAGTTGAAACAAACTAAATCGTTAGTTACAAATAAAGTGATCATTAAGCGAGCATTAAGTTTACCTACAAAAAAGAGATCAGTATTTTTTTTTCTTAAACAAGAGTGGGCAGTAAATTAGTAATATCAAATTGTAGGATTCAAAGAGTAACTTCTAAAATTAATAAATATAGTACACAAATGTTAGAAAAAGGTTACCAAACATGATGTAATTTTTCCTAAAAAAGCATGATGTAATTAGTAGTTACCACATGTTTTAACTTTACTTAAGACAAATGGAATGGACAAATGAATAAATTATAAGTGATCAGTAAATTAGGAATACCAAATTGTATGAATCAAAGGGTAACTTCTAAAATTATTATACATAATAAAAAATGTTAGAAAGACGTTACCAAACCCGATGTAATTTCTTCTAAAAAAAGCATGATGTAATTAGTAGTGACCATATATTTTAATTTTATTTAAGACAAATGGCATAGGCAAATGAATAATTTATATTAACATTTCATCACAATTTCCTTATATGGATTTTCACATTTTATTGATTATATATTCATTAATAACACAAAAATACACGTGGTAATTCCTTAGGCAAAGCTGAAGAAGACATTTTGGAATAGCATATAGTATAAATATATAGACATATATTTATTGTCACATCCCCCTCCCACCGACCCCAATTAGCGACGATAAAACTTGCATTAACGGGAGGAGGGCGCGGCATGCCGGTGAGGCCTTTACTCGTCGAGAGGGTAAATAATTATTTTATAAACTCGTGATTAAAAATTTATTCAAAATACTTTGCGAACGTGTAACTAAAAAAAAATTTACATGGGGTCGTCATGATAAAAAAAAAATTGACTTGTAACATAAATGAAAATTTATCAAGAAAAGAGAAGTGGAACTTCAAAATTATTTTCATTTAGCCCTCTTGACTCGTAATTTAAAGAGAGCATGAATCGGGAATGTTTCTAGGTATCATACAAGGGCTCAAATAAATTCTTTTGTACATAATTACACAAATCTTACATTCTTAAACCATCACCAACATCTATCCACAATAGCTTAAGTCGTCTAGAATATACTCGACATCTAAGCACATAAGCATTACCAAGCATGTGATCACATATCAAATTAATGCCTTGCTACTTCTTGCGTTTTACCTGTCATTAAAACCTGAAAACAAGGGTAACGTGAAAGGGTGAGCTCAACTAGCTCAGTGAGTTACATCTACGCCCCTCCGTAGGTTTGGAAAACTAAAAGGGGCTAACTTTCCATAGAGCATCATGAACATAAGGCATAGTCATACATACATATACTTGTGAACCTTGAAAGTTCGTGACATTCATAAAACGTAACTTATACCATAAATAAAACGTAACGTAAAGCGTAACTTGTATCGTGTGAAATCGTATTTTTCCTTGTAGGAACCTTGTTTGTCTCACGTAGAGACATTATCATACTTTAACATGCTTGCTATTTTCTTATCTTATGACCCGTGTAACCTTCGTGACTTAACATAACATAACGTAGGGACATGTACATCACGAGTGCTCCTGAGGCGACGCATTGCATGTTTATATGGCCCCGGAAAAAAGGCTCTAGCCTGCCTATACCCGACAGGGTTTCACTCCCGTACCGTGGCCTTTCTGAAAACTTGTTTTTATCTTATGAAACATCCTTTATCTTTCTTAGCATCCATGGGGCATAAAATGTTTACTTGATTCGAAATCGTACATACATACATAATATGAAAACATGAACATACATATGCTTGTAGAAACTTGAGGTTCGGTACAAACTTCGGGAGGTAGGGTAACTCACCTTGCGAACTTAAGCCATTTACTTAGCGTTCCTTAGTCCAAATTCATTCAACATTAAGTACACTAGCATTAATTCCAACTTCATATATATCGCAAACATGCTACAAATAACACATATAATCACTTGGCGCAAATTCAATTCAAGCATAGCACATAATCACTTAGCTCAACAACACCAATCTTATTAATGCAAAAAGACTAACTTTGCCCACATTCATATCTAGAACCTTATTCTTCTTATTGAACGTATATGATGTGTCTAATGCAACACATAGATGCAAGATGAGATATAATGAACTAAAAATAAAATTACATAAACTAGATTTAAAAACTTTGCAACTTCTAGATTATGCTCATAAACAAAATGTGACTACCATTAGTTCAAAAATTCATTAGTAGATCAAAATAATTGTTCGACGCCAATTTTTTTTACATAAAATAGATAAAGAGTTTACTTATAATACATAAAAAATCAAATTATAAAATTTTATAAGTATTTTTAAACATTAACTTTCAGAGCAGTTCAGGAGTAAAAAAAAATGCTAAAAAGCGGTCTTGGGAGTAAATTCATAAAATATTCAGAGGAATTCCAAAAATTATGAAGTTTTAACAGGAAGTAAAAAAGCACCCCTGGGAACAACATATCCAAATTTGGTAACCATTGGAGTAGAATAAGTACATTAAATGTATGTAAAACCTCAATTGTTTGGGGTTGAGCAAAGTGTTAAAATAGTCCAAGTTTTTGGCCGATTAGAAATTAAATGTAAGTTCAACGACTATGAATTTTTTACTGTATAACTAGCATGTGAAAATACACAAACAATGAATTTTTATTTTTCTGAATTATTTACATATTTTTCACGATTTTTTGAAACTAAGACATGAACTTTATGGTTTTATATATTTCAAAAACATGTGCATGCAAAAAATACTCTACAAAGATGTGAAATTAGACTAATACAATGTTTAATTCATATGCATCACTACCCACAACATTTAATTTTATGAATCTAAGATTTTTTACCCAAAATACTCATTCTTGCACATGCATGTATGAAGATCATGAAGATGATGATGAATCAAGAACATGCAATCACAAATTCACCATGCTAACATACATATGAGATGGTCAATGCTAAAATTGAATCATAAAAATTATGAATCACTAACATGTGACTAAAGATTTCCCATAGAATCACAAAAATGCGGAGTGAAAGACCAAAATCATGATGTAAATGCAAATATGTGCAACTTACTCCTCTTTTTCACGATGTTACTTATGTGGGTATGAATAAGTGATGAATAATAGCTCCTAGAGGCTTCAATCTTCAAGAAAATGCTTAAAATTTACTCCCCAATTGATATACTAACACCCAAGATGGTTTCCAACACTTAGAACCTCAAAAACTTGATTTTTGGACCATGTTTTGGGTGGGTCAAGAACAAAACCGGGAATGAACAAATGGGAGAGAAATGAGAGCTTATGACTTTCTAGAGCGAGAAAAATGTTGAGGAAAATGATGTGAAAGATGCACACTGTGACTTATATAAATCCAAAATAATTGAGTGTGGTGGTCACACCAAAATAAGAGAGAACAAGTAAGTTTCAAATCAGATGATGCACACTATCTATTTCATATTGATAGAACTATTTGGTGTATCCGAAATATTCAACTAAAATTGTAATCATATATTTTATTTCTCATACAAATATTACACAAAGGGCATTAAACATTATCTAAAAGACATTATAGTTATCACATAAAACATACATACAATTTGATTTCTACTTTAACTTTTTACAACTTTTTTTAACAAAAAGTGTAGAATCACTAACAAAATATCAACATAAACACACTCATTTAGGCACTTAAACGTTAAACATATAGCATAAATATGCGGGGTTACTACATTCTACCCACCTTATAAAGAGTGCGTCCTCGAACTCGCTTAACACGTCTATAACATGAATAAAATCATATAGGATCTAACTAATATGACATCAATGCACAACTTACTCTTATAGGTCATCTTACCCTTAAACTCGGGCTAGCAAATGCATCAAGCCTTTCACGCTTATGAGAGGGATAATACGCATTGTCGTCACACTTTGTACTCTCCAGCAAACTCGTAACTATTTAGAGGTCCTGTCTTTCACGCTTACGAGAGGGAACAATACATCATGTCTTTATACTTTGTGCCGCTCCAGCAATATCTTAATTGTGTTAGAAGTCCCTGTTAGACCGTAAAACATATCGGGAACAACTTGTATCCTCGCAATAACATAGCTACTCATCCAACTTGCACATGTATCGGAT
Organism: Linanthus parryae; assembly: GCA_023055425.1. Lineage (NCBI taxonomy): Eukaryota > Viridiplantae > Streptophyta > Magnoliopsida > Ericales > Polemoniaceae > Linanthus > Linanthus parryae. The sequence goes on along the minus strand of JALGPY010000001.1, from coordinate 62,092,267 downwards.
CAAACACTTGACATTCGCAAACCGGTTTAAACTTTCGACATGCTCATATTACAATTAATTTACTTAATTACATGCATGTATACATGAAAATAACTTATCAGATACCAAAACATACATGGCATGAATAATTTACGCTCAATATATCACATAATTTATATGCTCAGTTGGTAAAAATAAAAACATACTTCGAGCACATATGTGGACATGACATAACATTTCATGACAAACATAACAAACATATTATTTACAACATTATTTTGGACATGAAATCACACTTGTCGCATATAAACACTTCAATTAGAAAAATCAATAACATAGTTCAATGCATGTTATACTTTTCTAATATATTTTTTTCTTCTTTTCATAACCTTATGCATAATCGAGAAACATAGCATACTTAGTGTCCATGATCCACACATAACATGTACATGCATTTACACATATAACGACATGAATACATGAAAGATGTGTCGTGACAGTAGACGAAACACATTAACATACTTATCGTACACACATAAATCACCCCACATACTTAGTATTATCATCTTGTCATGGAGATTTTATAAAATAAAATTCTAGTCTCACACTTGGTCAGTGACCACATAACATGAACATGTCTCTTCACTTTTCACATCTTATACGTCATAACTCCTTACAAGTGATGCACCATTCACATAATATGCTTATACAACTACATAACAACTCAATACCATGGTACTATACTTGATTCACGAGCTCTTATCATATACATGCTTCCATCTGGTTCTTATGGGCGCATACTCCAATCTTAATCATGGTCTTGTAAGGCAACATGCCACTTTTCTTGTTTCATGCATGACTAATGAAAGCTAGAAATATGACTTTAAATAACTCGCACATAATTCGTACTCATGTATCATAAGAATCAATTTAACTTCAACCATGATCGTGAATAACAACTGACACATAATTCACTAATGCATTTACGGAAGCACTTGGGTACATAACTCAGATACAAGTCTATATTATCATGCTATTTAACTTACATTTCTTAGAGCTTATACATACTAGGGTCATACTAATATAGTAAGAATCACATACAACATACATACACATAAACTTTCACAAAAGTAAGCATATAATCTTACGTATCTATAACCTTATGCTCTGATACTAAATTTATAGTTCCATATAGATCGATATATATATATATATATATATATATAATAATTATAAATTAGGACACTAAGGTTATCCTGATTATTAAATATCTTTTGACCAGAAAATCATTTTGGTCTCAATCTTTAAATTCAATCTATTATAAAAAATATTAAAAAAAAAAAATCGATGAAAAAAGCTTAAGGGTTATTTTGTAGGTTACTCCTTTGTTAACAGATGTTTCTGTAAACTTAGGACCACTTAAAAATAAAATAAAAAATAAAAATTGATTTGACTATTTGATTAAAAACTAAACCAACAACTGATCCGACACAAGACTCTAAAAGTGATAATAGACTTTATTTGACAAAAAGCTCTAGAACATGTGAATCTTGGACTTATATTTTCTCGTATGTATTCGCTACATTATACATTATTCATATTACTTGAAACAACGAACAAAAAAAAAGTGTTCAACGTCGATGCTAAATATGTCTATTTCGTTCACATGGTGATCACATTTTCGACTTTAAGTCCAGTTTCTTAATATGTTTGGATGGTGCCCCTCATACACGGGCATTTTTCTATTATATGTTCAAGTGTATAGGGAATGAGAGAAAATAAATTTGATTGTGACACATATAATTTGAGAAAATATATTGTAAGCTCATTATAAGGTTAGAGAACTGGCTATTCGTTAAGTCACGCATAGCGCGGGTGCTCATGGAATTAATATTTCTAAATTATGGTGGGTAATATTTACTTTAATTGTGATGATCATGCTTCCATGTAATATATATCCATTACTACTTTAAGAAACATTCAGTTTCAGTATTGCATTCATATCATCACATCATTCGTGGCATAATAATTATATTAAATCAGTTCTATACATCTTTCTTTGAGACTAAGGGAATTGTAAATGAAAAATATATAAATATATTTTTTTCTACTTAATGAAAATAATGTTTTTTTCCAATAGTAAAATATGTACTTATTCTAATAGGGAAAGAGTGTAGTTCGAACATGTCCTCTATGCTAATATGTCCAATATGTAAGCTTTTTCAGCAAATTTTCCTCCTATGTCTTTGAGAGCTATTAGTTGTCCATGTAATTATAAAATCTAAACTATTCGTCATATTTCGAACACTGATATATCATATTTCATAAAAAGGAGGACCTATCAAACAAATTGATAAAATGAATCAGTGCTACATCGAAAATAGATTATTACATATATTAGTGTGTTCATGTGGAATGAGGAAGAAACAATTCTAAGAATTATTGAAAAATAAATACACTAGGGGAACATTTTTAAGCTTTACTAATATTTGTTTTTAAACAACCATTTTCGTGTGTAAAATGTCCATATTATAAATGTTTATAATTAAAATTTAACAGACATATACATGAAAAATAAAGTTGGATGAATTGTGCAAGGCATATGTTAAGGGTTTGTTAAATGTTGAATGCAATTAAGTGACAAAATTTTATCTTCAATTATTAAGTTTGTAATTTTTTCAAGCTTAAAAATTATCTTCTTCTGTTTTTACTAATAAAATTAACTACATGCATATTCTTGAAACAAAAAATAGGCATTCATAATTTATTTGCAGCTTCTTACCCTTCCTTCTCTTTTAATTTCTTTTAAAATATATTTTCTTTATAAATAATGAATAAAAAAACTAAACGGCCTGTGCTTAGAACTATAGCATACATTGCCAAATTTTGAACTATTTTAAATGATAATTTTAACTTTATGTAAGAACTGCATCTTACTAATTTGATTATTCAAAGTGAAAATAAATTTACCATCAGAAACAAAATTGCAATGACTAAGTATGAAAAATGATTACACTTAGGCATGGGTCTTGTGCAATTAATAAAAACATGTTTTTCTATTTTTCATTATTATATTTGTAATCATTATTTCATGTTTAAGATAGGTAAATTATTAGTGATATTGTAATTGTTCGTGTTACTTTTGATGTCAATTTTGTTTCAACATTGATTGTATTTTATATTTGTTTTTTACATCTGTTGTGAACAGTATTATCTAAGTAGTCAAATATAATAATTATATATCTGCTATTTCTTTTTCGGAAAAGTAATATGTTTTACATCTCAAAAAAAAAGTAATATGTTTTTAGACTTTGATATTTTGTCTTTATTAATTTAATCATGGATATGCTAGCTCTTCCTGAGTTGATCTTGGAATTCCAAAGCCAGTTTGTTCCAGAAAGTCTTATCAGTGATAATATTATGTCGGCTCACGAACTTATTCATGCAATGAAGAAGAAATCAGGGAAGGTGGGCAACCTTGCTCTGTAACTCGATATGAGTAAGGCTTACGATCATGTTGAATGAGACTTTTTGAGGGCACTGATGTAACGAATAGGTTTTTGTAATAGATGGATTTTCAGTCGTGATGAATTGCTTAAATTCCGCCTCTTACAGTGTGCTTATTAGCGACAAAGTAGAGGGACATATTACTCCGGAAAGAGGTCGAAGGCAAGTTTGTCCATTATCTCCTTATCTTTTCTTATTGGTAAGGGAGAGCCTTACTAACGCAGTTCACGACAAACATATTTTTGGAGTCTCGGCGTCCCGTGAAGGCCCCCAGGTATCTCATTTGTTTTTCGCATATGATAGTCTCATTTTTTCTAAAGCTACTACTGAGGAAGTTAACTGTTTGTTATCTATTCTCAGATTATATGAGAGAGCTTCTGGTCAGTTGTTAAACTTTCATAAGTCAGCAATTAGTTTTTCGCCGAATGTGAGTCCTTAGGTTGAGCAGTCTCTTAGCACTTTATGTGGGGTGGAGCAAGTAGAAAATCATGATTTCTATCTTGGTCTCCCCACAATAATAAGGAGACAAAAGAAGCTCACTTCCAGAAAATTATTGAGCGGATTAGCAATCTTCTGAACGGACGGAAGGAAAACAACTTATCCTCGGTGAGGAAAGAAACACTAGTTAATGTTGTGGCACAGGAGATACCGAACTATGCTATGAGTTGTTTTTTGCTTCCCAAAGGGTTGTGCTATGACATTGAAAAGTTGATTCAGAGGTTCTGGTTGGGTGATTTCACTGAAAAAAGGTCGAGGCATCTCATCAATTGAGACCGGTTAAAGGAAGAAAAGGGGAAGTTTGGGTTTTTCAAAGATTTTCACAGCTTCAATATTGCTATGCTCGCTAAACAAGCTTGGCGTCTCCACATTAATCCCAATTGTTTATTGGGGAGGATTTTGAAATAGGGGTATTTCCGCCACTCTTCCTTACTTGAATGCGAGGAAAAACCAAATATTTCTTTTCGCTGGGTCTTCTCCGCAAAGTCGGAGATGGACGCAGCATAAATATTATCAAGGACAAGTCTATTTTAAGGGGGGAGGGGGCAGCTACAAGTTTATCACGCCTGCTCCAGAACATGCTTTGCATACTATTTCGTCCTTGATTATGGACGGTAAGTGGGATATAAACCGATTGTCCACGTATCTTTGGGAAGTGGACTGGGAGCTTATTAGTCAGATGATTGCCCTCCCCTCGGAACCAATTCCAAAGCAGCTGGTACGGATTAACGATGATCAAGGTGTTTATATTGTATCCTCGGGGTATGAACTTCATTTTGATAGATCACTAATAACTCTCTATTAGAGTTATCTGTTTGCAAGTTTTACATCGTATTGCATATTTTCTTGATTGATTATCTTAGTTTCATGCTATGAATTAAGAGAAATATTGCATGCTTGAGCGTGTTTGAGCATGAATGTGTAATCATAGAATTCTTGGTGTAATCTCATGCTTTTATTGTCAAATTTTATCTTTCGGTATTTGTTTCGTGTTGTGCATTTCACGAACCGAAGGCTCGGGAATGTGCAATGAGGTGGAATAAACTTCAGAAAGACGAGAAGGCCCAAAAGCATGTTAGAGTTGAAAGCGGGTGAAGAAAAGATCAAAGAAGCAAAGAAAAAGAGATGAAGTTTACCAGACTGGTCTTGAGACCACTCGAACTGGTAGTGAGACCAAGCTATACTTAGAACTTTTGAAGAAAATTAACTGATTCAAGCTTCTGCTGGTCTTGAGACCAGTCTGACTGGTCTTGAGACCAGTCTGATGACCAAGACATGGAATTAAGGGGTTTCAATGTCATTTTTAACAAATTTTGGGCAAGAAGTTAAGGGAATCACATACTAAACACCCTGGGGCATAACTCTATGAAGGATTGACGTTTGGGGTAGAAAGGGGACGCAAGAAAGAAGAGGACGGGAAGGAAACGAAGAGGAGACAAAGGCCAAGACCTCCATTAATGATCTGGGGTTTGAGGTTTCTTTCTTCTTCTTCCTCTCTCAATCTTCTTATGGAGAAAACTATCGTGTCTTGCAAGTTTGAATAAGATTAGCTAGACTTTTGCTAGGCTTCTCTAGAAAGCCTAGGGTTATGCAGACGGTTGTTCATTCCGAATTCGTAGACTTTGTTTCATGCTTTATATCTTTGATTTATAGATGGATGTTTTTCTTTCATAAAATTGTTAATGACTCTAGCCTATTGGCATTGTTAGGATAGTGCTTAATATCCATTGATGGTTTATGTTCTTCCTAGATTGAAATCATTCTTAATGTTAATTCATTCTAGTTAATTATTCATATTCTACTTTAACCCTTGGTGGGAATAGATTCATGACCCGTAACCACTATTTGGCTAGCGAGTGCGCGACAGTGACTCTAACTAGCCATGATGAGATGTCAACAACAATCCTGAATCACCGAGACGGAGAGGATACATGAGTAGGATTGGCCGTAGTTGGTAGATTCGGTAGGAGTTTTCGACTATTTCGTGCAACGGTGGACCGACAGTACCCGTTGACGTGCACATAGTTAGCCTACTAGAACGGACCGGTAGACTCATGATACCGACAGGATATTGTAGTCTACCGAGACGTAAAATCACATGAGACCGAAAGAAGATTGTCATAGCCTATTACCTAGCTTAGTTAGAATAGAAATAACGTGTTACTTAGCTATCCGAAAATCGTCTACAACCCTAGGTGATCTAGAGATTGCCTAGTTTCTCCATGTCTCTTTTAAATATAAAAATACAAAAACATTCACTGGTTTGTGGGTGACGAACTTGTTTTATCACTCTTATTCCTCTTGTACCGTATTCCAAAATAAATAAATAATTAAATAATCTCAAGTCTGTCCTCATGGGATCGATAACTCGGGGTTGAAATACCACCCCTATATTACTTGACCGTGTACTTGCGCATACGCGTTAAGAAATCAATTCAATTACGTAATATGAGAAACCATCCTCAGGTCTTAGTAGAATTCGACTGTCAAATTTATGGAAAACAAAGCTTCCCAAGAAACTTCTTTTCCAGTCTTGGAAAACTTGGAACAATAATCTTCCTGTGGCTACGAGATTGAAGAGTAGAGGAGTTAATCTCTCGACTGACTGTGTTTTATGTGGAGAAGCTTGTGAATTTGAAGATCATTTGTTGCTAGACTGTAATGTTGTGACTGAGTATTAGCTGAAACTTTTGAGGGATAATTTTGTCAAAACTCGATGCACCAATGCAAAGAATGGATAGAGATCATTTCATCAACGGATTCGTCTGAGTATAGAGAAACTTTTGCTGTTCGACTATGGCACCTTTGGTTTCGTCAAAATGCTTGCAGATTCAAGTGTGAGTTGTTAGTCGTGGAACCAGCTGTGAAAAGAACTCGTGACCTACTATCCTACCGTTGGATCACCACCGTACAAATCCTACCGTTGGTGACCTACTATATATTGTTCTTTCATCTCATTGTAAACCTAACTGATGAATATACAATGCCTTTTCCTCTCTATCTCTCTCGTCTCTTCTGTGGAACCCTAAAGTTCCTTTCACTTACTCCACAGCGTCATCCTCCAAAATAGTTTAATCCTTTATGAGTTAACCATATAAAATCTATTTTTGAAAAACTCTAAAATAATGTGAAAGGATGTGAAGGAGAACTGTTAGTGGTTCTACACAAAGTCATATGTGAACACTGAACAGAGAAGGTATAGTTCGAACTTTTGTGCCTGTGAACTTCACCTATTTCCACGTTTTCCATCATCTGTGACTAATGAAAAGTATCATTTATTCTTACGTGTGGCTCGGGAAATTGGATTTTCATGATTCATGTCAAGGCTGCATGCATAGATACATGATACATGTCATGATCATTTTAATCATGATCCGTGTAAGACCTTTTTTTAGTCTTGCACGTTTTATTCGGAGGAATCGTGAAGTTTGTTAACCTTACTTGTTTTTGTTGTTTCTTTCTGTCAACAGGATTCACAAGCCAGAGTGCTGAAGAGAGCTCAACACAAATTATCCATTGAAAGTCGCTATCTATATTGTAAGCCATCAAGACGGTATCAATACTTTTCTTTTCTGTGTTCCTTACTTGAAGTACGTTATGTGCGATGTACATTAATTGTTTAACGAAATGCTTGACATGAGGAGGCGCCCAAAATAGGTAAAAGCTAAATATTTCTTAATGCGGCATCACTCCAGTTAAAAAAATCTGAGTGGTCCAGCGACTTTGTAATTCTTCTTACGCAAACTAATTGATTGTTAAGAATTGTGTTTTCAAGTAACGTGAAGTCAAGGAATTTATATACGATTTCTTGAGTTTTCCATCAATTAGTTTCACTTAATTGAGGCCTTTTTGGAACGTATTCCTTTTCTGTAATTGGATGTAAAAGAGATTTCATTTATGAACAGACATTATAAATGGTCATGCTTTAGTATTGACACCAATAACAAATTGTTTGTTTATTTCACAACGATGGAGTTTTGTGTTATTTTTTTAAATGTTAGGCTTTCCTCATAGCCTCCCATTTCGGGTCCACGTTGGATGAAGAGACTAACAACTTTGCATTACTACGAGGATAATATCTCAAACAATTGCTGATAACGCCGAGAAAAGTACTAAATATTTGTAAGTTTTCAAGCTTTTAGACTTTTCTATACTGTCCATATAAATTTACATGTTTTTTTAATTTCATTAAGATCATAATAGCGTTGTACAAAGGAAGGTAATACCACAAAAGACAACACATGTTTGTCCAATTTGAAAATTATTTCCTTTGGTACCCGATTCATATAAACTAATGATATCGTAAAGCACTAAACGTCGCTCCGCGCGTCCACGCGGGGTACCGCCTAGTCGATATGAAAATAAAACAAAGAGAAATTGGCTGAAGTTTGTTAATTGGTCATGACACAACTCTGTCCCTTTTGCTCCCACCTCTCTCTAGTCTAGAGAGAGAAAGCCGATATGAGGTTTTCTCGCAGGTAGCACCATTTGGTGTCGTCTTGCCGGCTCTGTTTCTAATTCATCTCCACCCTCAGGTTTTCTCTCAGTGTGTTCTTCGGAGTTCGTTGTTGCCGGTTTCCGCACCGGTCAAGTTGTGGCAGTTTAGTTTCCACAGTGTTTCATGGCGTCAAGCCCACCGCAGGCGTTGAGCTTGGTGGCTATGGCCAGGGCCGACCCTAGACTTTCATGGACCCTAGGCGATAATTGAAAGTGGAGCCCCTTTTACCATAAGTATAACTGTGAATAAAAAAACAACTAAACTATAGGGTGACACATACCCCACATTTTATTAATAGTTCGAGTTTTTAACCCGTAATAATACTATTTGGGGACATAAAAACTTACCCACTACAAAAAAAAAAAAAAAGTTACCAAATTTATATAGACTCTAGTAATTTCTTTTAAATAGATCAAATCTTCCCACATTCAATCCTAAAAATTTTTGCAAGTTGTTCATTGTGGTTACCATCAAAGTAATTGAACATTGGTAGCTGAAGAGATAAAATCTTCCCTAATTCAATGCCAAAAATTAGGATAAATGGTTGATTATTGGCACGATCAAATTCTGCTATCATTCTTGCAATTTTATCTTCTAAATCGGTTAGTTTTCTTCCAAACATATTTTTTTATTTTCACTATGCATTATAATTTTACAATATTACCCCTACTCCTGAAAAAAATACTACGGGGCCCTTTGAAATCGGGGGCCCTAGGCGAACACCTAATTAGGCTAGTGGATGGGTGACAGCGTAAACCTATCTGCTTTTTCGCAAGTGTACGATCAAGTAATATAGAGTATGTAATTGTGACTCTGGTTGTCGAACCCACGAGAACAGTTTAAGTTTTGTTAATTAGAATTAGAATTAGACGCAAAGTTTGTAAAAAGGAGGAAGGTCTGGGATTTGATTCTACTAAATTGCAATAAATAAAAACAGTAAAAAGCTTATTTTATTTTTCTGTTGGATGTTTTGCAGAAATTGTTGTAGTTGCAAAAGTTGATAATTCTAAGAATCTAAGTTCCAGGATCCCCTAGGGTTACTCTCCAGCTTCCATAGTATATTCAATTTCAGAAACACACAGTGGTTTTGTTTATGCCAGCATACCAATAGTACAATCTCCTCTCGGTCTCATGCACCTATCACTCTTCTGCAGATTTTCGGGTCCTCTCGGTCCACCTAAATCTGCAGGTTCGTTCTAAGTCTGCTAGTGTTACAGGTTCTCCTCTCGGTCTCCCCCTAAACGTCTAACAGTTGGTCTAATGCTTCTGGGCTAGTCCCCTGATTCTTTTCACCTCTCGGTCCATCAAGGCAGAGTACTAAATCCTGTCTTTTCTTCCTAACTTTCACTGGTCACTCTCGCGCACCAGATCCTGTCTGTAACACTCCTGGGTGATCAAGCCATTCATGTATGTAAATAAAATCAAAGACAGAATAATAAACAAACCATCCTGTATTAAGACTTAGCTAGCCATGCATCTGAAAATCAAACACCCAAGTCTGCTGAATTTATAAACCCTAGGTTCACCAAGAACCTAGGCAAAAGGTCTAGCTAGCTTGCATTATTTAAAAACAATGTTTCATAAAGAGAGAAAAGATCAAACTAGTTATTTTTCTGAAAATACTGGAAAACTGCTCCAATCCTGCTCTGCTCCAACTCCTGGCTGCTGTGAAACTGGCTGCTGATGATGATGATAGATGTGAGTGTGTATGCGTAACCCTAATTCAGTGCTGGGACACCTCCTTTTATACTGCCACAGTCTCCAAAACTGATGCACGAAATTCCTGTTTTACACTCGAAAAGACCCGTCCTGGAAGCTTCTGGAACCCTTCTGTGCGTTCGAACGCACACCTCCTGCGTTCAAACGCAGTGCGTCTGGACGCACACCTTCTGCGTTTGAACGCAGGCCTTAACCGTTTTTCCTCCTCTGGCTTCTGGCTTCTGGACCCGTGCGTTTGACGGGACCAGTATCATTTTCTGCTCGCCTCCTTCATCCCTGTATAGCTTGACCCAGCTTTCTGTTCCCATGATCTGCTCATCCTGTTGCTCTTCTGTTTCCACTGGAAATATGTCTTCAAATTCCTCCCATAAATCTTCTATCTCATCGCTTTCCAGATCATCAATTACCTCTACTGCAAAACAGTTTTCATGCCCGTAATGATCGGGAAGCTGGAGAGATTTGAAAACATTAAATTTTACTTTTTCTTCATTGATTTGCATGGACAGCTCTCCACTTTTGCAGTTAATAATGGCTTCACCAGTCGCCAGGAAAGGTCTGCCCAGGATCAGCGGAACCTCTCCTGCCTCCATATCCAGTATCACAAAATCTGCTGGAAAAATAAGCTCTCCCACTTTCACCAGGATATCTTCAATTACTCCATAGGCAGGTTTCAGAGATCTGTCAGCCATTTGAAGCATAATTCTTGTTGGACGTGGTTCTCCGACTCCCAGACTTTTGAAGATGGTCAGTGGCATCAGGTTGATGCTGGCACCCAAATCGCATAAGGCTTTTCCTGTGTATGCACTGCCCAGGGTTACTGGAATAACAAAGCTGCCAGGGTCTTTCTTTTTCAGTGGTAGACCATTTTTTACACAACTGCTCGCTTCTGCCGTCAGATTCACTGTTTCGAAGTCACTCATTCGCCTTCTACCATACAAGATGTCTTTGAGAAATTTCGCATAAGTAGGCATTTTGGCAAGTGCTTCAGCAAAAGGTATGTTTATCTGTAATTGCTTGAATACCTCCAGAAATCTGGCGTAGTCTTTGCTGTCATCTCTCTTACGTGTCTTCAGAGGGTAAGGTACCTCCTTAGAAGTTGGCACTGTTTCTTGAGTACCCTCATTCGTCTGCTCTGCTTCCTGCTCCACTGAACCCCTTTTCTGAGGGTTAGCGGTTGAACTGTCTTCCCGGTCAATCACTTCCTGTTCAATAATCTTTGACTTTTCTGCGCGTGCATGACTGGGATACGGTGGATCCTGCAGTGCAATTCCACTCCGAGTTGTGATAGCATTGATTTGAGCGCGTGGATTGTTCACTGTGTTAGATGGTAAATTCCCTGGGGCTCGTTCTGCCTGGTTCTGTGCAAGCTGTCCATTCTGTACTTCCAAGTTGCGGATAGCAATCTTCATCTGGCTTACATCAGCAGTTAATGAGTCCACCTGCGCGAATCGAGTTTCCCACTGCTTATTGAATTTCTCCATATAGGACTCAAAATGTTTCTGGGACAGGTTTAGTTGTGGTGCTGCTTGTGCAGGCTGAGCTGGAGCTGTCTGTTGTGCCTGTGGCGTGTGGTGGAATCCTGGTGCATATACTGCTGCATTGGGATTTCTGTAGCGAAACCCTGGATGGTCACGTGTGCTTGGTCTGTAGCGACTAGGATCCCACTGCTGCTGAACGTAGTTGGCATCTTCGGTCTGAAGCTCCAGAATTGCTGCGTCAAAGTCAGGTTCGTCCACTGATGCTACCGGCTTCTTTTCTGTATACACCTTCTTGACTAAGTCCTGTACTACTTTCGTGAGATTGTCAATCCTGTCATCAGCCAGTGGTTCTGCTGCTGCTGCGAGCCTGCGGTCATCAAACAGGCGAGTATCCTGTTTGGCTAATTGCTTCATCAGTTCGTATGCTCCATCTTTATCCACATGGTATAGAAAGTTACCCCCAGCTTCCCTATCAATCCTGTCTGCATTCTCCCTGTCAAGTGCATGGTAGAATACCTGCAGAATCTTTGCGTCCCCGAAGCCGTGGTTGGGGCATTTTTTAACGAGTCTCATCAACCTGTCTCATGCATCTACCACTGTCTCCCCCATCTGCTGTTTGAAAGATAAGATCTCACTCTGCAGCTTGATAACGCGGGATGCAGGGTAGAATTTTGCCAAGAAATCAGCAACACACCCCTCCCAGGTAGTGATAGACCTCGGTGGTCTTGCCTCCAGCCAATCTTTTGCTGTTCCGAACAAACAGTATGGGAATAAAATCAGCTTTAGCGTGTCCGCTTCGACTCCTCTATACTTAATCTTGTTGCAGTAATCCTCAAATTTTCCAATGAAGTCGTTTGGATCTTCATCTGCCTTCCCATTAAAAGGACAATGGGTCTGGGCGGTCTGAATGGTGGATGATTTCAGGTCGAAGTGCTCTGCTGTAATGGGAGGCACTACAATAGCTGGTTGATGTCCTCCGGTTGGGACTTCAAAGTTTTCGACCAGCGCCCTTCCAGACCTGTTATAAGTCCTCTGATTGTTCCTGGCAGCAAAACCTGCTGCTATCAGCTCTTCAATGTAAAGAGCCATCTGTGCTGGAGTACGTTGCGGCTGTCCTGTGGATGTTCCTGTTTCGGTTGTGGTGTCTTCTCCGTGCTCAGACATCGCGGCTCGGTGTCTGCGACTTTGCTCTCTGAAAAGTTTTTCGGGATCTTCGAGTGGTGATACCAGTTTGCTGGGCAATCTGGGCATAAACTAGAATAGCCTGAAAATCAGATTTCAAGAGCAGTAAGTCGAAAGAAAGTAACTGTAAAAATAAAAGAAAAACTCTGAGACTTATTCTAATGTCTCTTTAACAAAAACTGTAACCGTTCCCCGGCAACGGCGCCAAAAACTTGACAGCGTAAACCTATCTGCTTTTTCGCAAGTGTACGATCAAGTAATATAGAGTATGTAATTGTGACTCTGGTTGTCGAACCCACGAGAACAGTTTAAGTTTTGTTAATTAGAATTAGAATTAGACGCAAAGTTTGTAAAAAGGAGGAAGGTCTGGGATTTGATTCTACTAAATTGCAATAAATAAAAACAGTAAAAAGCTTATTTTATTTTTCTGTTGGATGTTTTGCAGAAATTGTTGTAGTTGCAAAAGTTGATAATTCTAAGAATCTAAGTTCCAGGATCCCCTAGGGTTACTCTCCAGCTTCCATAGTATATTCAATTTCAGAAACACACAGTGGTTTTGTTTATGCCAGCATACCAATAGTACAATCTCCTCTCGGTCTCATGCACCTATCACTCTCCTGCAGATTTTCGGGTCCTCTCAGTCCACCTAAATCTGCAGGTTCGTTCTAAGTCTGCTAGTGTTACAGGTTCTCCTCTCGGTCTCCCCCTAAACGTCTAACAGTTGGTCTAATGCTTCTGGGCTAGTCCCCTGATTCTTTTCACCTCTCGGTCCATCAAGGCAGAGTACTAAATCCTGTCTTTTCTTCCTAACTTTCACTGGTCACTCTCGCGCACCAGATCCTGTCTGTAACACTCCTGGGTGATCAAGCCATTCATGTATGTAAATAAAATCAAAGACAGAATAATAAACAAACCATCATGTATTAAGACTTAGCTAGCCATGCATCTGAAAATCAAACACCCAAGTCTGCTGAATTTATAAACCCTAGGTTCACCAAGAACCTAGGCAAAAGGTCTAGCTAGCTTGCATTATTTAAAAACAATGTTTCATAAAGAGAGAAAAGATCAAACTAGTTATTTTTCTGAAAATACTGGAAAACTGCTCCAATCCTGCTCTGCTCCAACTCCTGGCTGCTGTGAAACTGGCTGCTGATGATGATGATAGATGTGAGTGTGTATGCGTAACCCTAATTCAGTGCTGGGACACCTCCTTTTATACTGCCACAGTCTCCAAAACTGATGCACGAAATTCCTGTTTTACCCTCGAAAAGACCCGTCCTGGAAGCTTCTGGAACCCTTCTGTGCGTTCGAACGCACACCTTCTGCGTTCAAACGCAGTGCGTCTGAACGCACACCTTCTGCGTTTGAACGCAGGCCTTAACCGTTTTTCCTCCTCTGGCTTCTGGCTTCTGGACCCGTGCGTTTGAACGCAGCTCCTCTGCGTTTTAACGCACCCCTTGGCCTTTTTCTTCTCTTGAGTGTTGAGTCCTGCGTTTGAACGCAAGAAGTGCGTTTGAACGCACCCCTTAACTTTTCAGCACTTCGGCCTCTGAACCCTGCGTTTGAACGCAGACTGCCTGCGTCTGAACGCAGGACTTAGCCAATTTTCTGCCATTTTCCTGCTGCTCCCATCTCATGCGTCTGAACGCAGATGCCCTGCGTTTGAACGCACCACTTAGCATTTTTTCCTCTTTTTCTGCTCAGCTTTCCTGACACGCTGCCTCCCATCCAAGTTAATCTCATGCATTTTTCGGCACCTGTTACCTGCACACCATAACACGCACCCGCGATCATATCCAACAAACAAAAGTATGCATAAAATTACTCAAATTTTACAATCATGATCTATAAATCTCTGCCTCGTATCAGGTGGAAAATAAGCTGAAAATGGCCAAACTCAACTCTCACAGGGTTAAAACTAATGGTAAAAAGATGTCCCAGACTAATACATTTTCAAGCTGTCAAAATACCCCCACACTAACCTCTGCTCGTCCCGAGCAGACCCTTGCATACCGCCTTGCAGACCCATTTTTGCATACTTTAATTGCATACTTCCCCTTTTTCACAGATTCAAGACACAGACCAAAACACTCAATAGACGACTGACTCAGATACAGAATATACACAAACTGACTCAAGAAACAGCTAATTTTTTTTTTTTTTATATTTTCTGAAATTGGGCAACCTCTCTATCATAAACTGAAATCATCAAATCCTCACAAGCTCATTTCGAAATTCCACAACACGCAGCAAGAAATGTTATAAACTGATCCTATGCACAAACTCACTAAGGTATCCCCAAACATCCACCAAACCAACCAAGATAAAGCACGTCTTTTGACTTAGAGGGTCCAGGCATCTGCAGTCAACATATAATTTTTCTTCGCCAAGTCATTTGAGGTTTTCAAACCCTCTTAGCCGTTATTGCGTTTGCTTTGCAAATTGTCCCATTGCTGGGAGACACAACTCCTGTGTAATACGGCTTGACTTTAATTTCCCTCTTAAGCTCTAAATTGGATTGAATCCAAATTTTCCATGTGAATGGAAGCACATTATGTTGTTTCTCCTTTAAGCAAAAAATGTTATTTTTTTTTTTTTAGATTATTCTGTTTTTTTTTTTTTTTTTTTTTTTTAATCTCCTCTGTTTTTTTTTTTACAACTGTGCAGTAGAGCTTTAAGAGTGCGGGCTTTTTAGGATTTTCTCTTGGAACCACCTTAAGGGATGGTGGTGTACATTCTCCAACTTCGCTTAGGCCACAGATTTGTACCACATAAAACCGACTCTACACGAAGGTCCACCCCAGATTCCAAGAGTCCACCAGTTTCCACGGGAAACAGAATATTCAACTATCTAAAGACCAAATCTGCCTAGCACACTAGAGAAGTCAAAAGTATGTCTGTTATCTACTTTCCACATTCCTGAATACCCGGGATAGCCTGTCGTGAAAATTGTGCACAAAATACTAAAATTTGAAATATCCCTGCTACGGTGCTTCCTACTCTCATAAGCTCTTTCATTGGATTCTCTTCAGTTTATAGGTCCTAAGCTGCCCTTTCTCAAAATTTATTTTTATTATTTTAATTTTTTTTTTTTTTTTTTTTTATTATTTTTTTTTTTATCATGCAAGGTCAGAAACGTTGGTGGGTAGACTCAACATAAAAAACGTGCTGACTCAAAAAAGGAAAATAAAATGAAAAATAAAATTGACAAAAATATGCTGACATGGCTATGCAGGAGGACACGATTCCCCAACCCCACACTAGAGGTGGCGCGTCCTCGCGACTCTACTGATCTGGTCTGTAACTAGAATCTGTGTTCTCTGGAGTAGACTGGTCAGTCGGCCCGGGAGATGGTGAAGGGGTTCGCCCTCTGGCGCGTTTCCTCGCAGCATGGCGTGCTGCGGCAGCGGTACCAGCGTGACTGGCACCGGGATGGGCACTGCTGGCCCCTGGGTCTGCATGCTCTCTCCTAGGTGGGTACTGGGTACCGGGTCTGCCGGGGTCACCTACACTGTCTGCATGTTCAGGGCTCGGTGTGGGGTCATGGCCAGAGAAGCTATCATATGGCCGGCAATCCTCCATTGTCCAGCTGGGACAATTATCACTCGAATAGCGGTCTGGAAAATTAAACCTCTTACCACGCATGTTGCTCTGAATTTCAGCGAGTGCCGCCTCATGAGCTCTCATGGCGGCTGTATGAGCGTGGTAGATATGCTTCTGGGTCTTGAACAATTCGCAAGACCCCTGGCCATTTTCTTGACCGTCCTTACCAGGTAGTTCTGTACTTTCTCTTGGGCCTTAATTTTCTTTCTGACCCATTCCTCATGCTCAGTCCTCTCCAGGCGCCCAAAAGAACTGCGCCTGGCCCCTCTGCTAGACTGCCCCAAGTCAGGGTCGGCCTGCCTGTGTTCGCTGGAACTGGCAGATCGGGGCAGTGGGAAGGGACCTGGTAAGGCTGGAAAACCCCCATCACTGGGAGGGGGTGGTGGTGGCATACCAACACCCCCACCCTGAGGTGGAACATCATCATCATCATCGTCCACTTGGACAAATTCAGGAGGCCCGTGCACGGCCTCATGCAGCGCACATCTCATGTTCTTGTACTTTCTAACCTGAATTGGTCGGATATCTCTCAGGTCGCCAGGAATAACCACCAGATAGTCCTGTGCCATTTTTGTTAACATCCCCAGGAGACCCAAACCCTTCTTGCTGTGAGTCTCTCTTCGTTCCCGGAAAAACTCACAAATAATCTCCGGGAGGCTTACAGGCTCTCGGGCCATCAGACAGTAGACCAACAGGGCAATATTATAATCAATGCGGGTAAAGTGTTTTATACCCACAACTCTGTTGTTCACCCACTCGGTCCACCATCTCACCACTCGAATCAGGTAGGTCGCAGGGAGTTTCCGGTAGGAAGGACTCCGCTCAGGGTAGTACCAAGCAGCGCTGGGTACACCAGCACACAAGGTGGTCAAGATCTGCTCACTCAACTGCTCAGATGTATGACGTCTCAGTTCCTGAAACTGACAGTCATCCAACACTAACTCCAGACCCAGACTCTCTCGGATACTCTCTGGGGTGATTCGAATCCATCTCTTTCTGCAGTAAATCCAGTCAATTGACTGGGCTTCACTGTTCATGCATTGCTGGGGATTGCTGTAAATCTCCTTAGCCAGCACAGAACTGACCTGCAGATTGGTAAACCCAGTAAACAAATCCCCAAAATGATCCTGCCCAGTATAGTTGAATAGTTCATCCCCCATTGCTACTCTATCACGGGGAAAGGTCCTCTCAGCAGGTATGTCATACCGAATCTTTTTGTCTTGCAGAAAGAAACGGTGAGCCTCCATGTTAACAAACCTATGGTCGCAGATGTGGTTAACCCTAAGCAATCGGCAGTCTATGATATTCAAAGGTGCAATCGCCCTATCCGGCCTCATGTAAGGTTGATCCTCCTCCATTTCAAGATTCAAACAGTAAAAAAAATGAAAATATTCAAAGAGAGTGAAAAGATAGAACCTGGCTACCCGGAGTGAATCTTACGGGTACAGATCTGGAAATTTCTCTCTGAAGTGGATCTGTCGGTGTTTGGATCGGATGAGTTTGACCACCCCCACACTGTTCCTGACCTTCTGGTGCAACTGCGGTGGTCGTCGGAGGCTGCTGGCGGCAGACTGCTCTGGCGGCTGCTAGGGCAGAGAGAATTTCTAGAGAGAGAGTTGAAAACTAGATGACTTGGGTGAAAATGAGTCACTGTCATCCGTACAGTATAT
The DNA here is from genome assembly GCA_023055425.1 of Linanthus parryae. Taxonomy (NCBI): domain Eukaryota; kingdom Viridiplantae; phylum Streptophyta; class Magnoliopsida; order Ericales; family Polemoniaceae; genus Linanthus; species Linanthus parryae. Next base: position 62,074,133 of record JALGPY010000001.1, on the reverse strand, counting down.
ATAGGCAAACTTTCGGAAATTGCAGAATGGCCCCGGAATTTCAAAATTTTTCAAATTTTTCCGAAATTTTTGATCCCGCTCAAATGTGCGTTTGAACGCAGCTCCTGCGTTTGAACGCACAGCTTAATTTTTTCTGGAAATTTTGAAGATCTGATGATCTGCGTTTGAACGCATGGTGTGCGTTTGAACGCAATGCTTGAAGGTTCATGAATTTTCTGGGTTTGATGAGTTAAGTTTGAACGCACATGAGTTGCGTTTGAACGCAATGCTTATCTTCTGCAATCTCTCTGATGAGCTGCGTTTGAACGCACATGAGTTGCGTTTGAACGCACGCCTTTGTCTCTAGAAATTCTCTACTGATTGGGTCTGCGTTTGAACGCAGGATCTGCGTCTAAACGCACGTCCTTAGATTTTTCCACCTCATCTCTGTCTTCTTGCGTTTGAACGCACATGCGTTGCGTTTAAACGCACCACTTGGTGGCTGGAAATTTTCACTGCGTGGACTGTGTTGAAACGCAGCTCCTCTGCGTTTGAACGCACAAGTGTTAACCGTTTCCAGTGCTTCTCCTGTCCGTTGGTGGGGCTGCGTTTGAACGCAGGGTGTCTGCGTTTGAACGCACACGTGCGTTTGAACGCATGTCCTCTGCGTTTGAACGCACGCCTCTGCTTCCTGAAACACTGAGTTCAACATTAAATCCCTCTTTCTCACTTTTCTCTCAAATTATGAAGGTTGTAAAAATTATATAAAAATAACTAATCTATGTTGGGTTGCCTCCCAACCAGCGCTTGTGATTTACAGTCGACAGCCCGACTTTGTTACCTCTGCTGTAATCACGGAATGTCGAGGTAGAGTGCCTCTACCTCCATGATTTCCTGAGGATCCCTGTATGGCTTGACTCTGTTCCCATTCACCTTGAAAACTGTATTATCCCTCGGGTTCTCCAGCTCTACCACTCCCCATGATGTAATGTCCTTCACAATAAATGGTCCAGACCATCTTGAGCGCAGCTTCCCTGGATAGAATTTCATCCTTGAATTGTAGAGGAGAACCTTCTGCCCGATTTCTATCTTCTTTGGTAGAATGTGGTTGTCATGCCACTTCTTTGTTTTCTCTTTATAAATTTTGGCACTCTCATACGCAGTTTTACGGAATTCCTCCAGTTCAAGGAGTGCCATCTTCCGTTTATTTCCTGATAAACTGTGATCCATATTCAGCTGCTTGATTGCCCAGTAAGCTTTGTGTTCCAATTCTACTGGTAAGTGACATGCTTTTCCAAACACCAGCTGGTACGGGGACATTCCCAGTGGGGTTTTGTAAGCAGTTCTGTATGCCCAAAGTGCATCATCCAGCTTTAACGACCAGTCCTTGCGTCCTGGATTACAGTTTTTTCCAGTATGCTCTTTATCTCCCTGTTGGACACCTCTGCTTGCCCGTTTGCCTGAGGGTGATAAGGCAGTGATACCTTATGGATAGACACCCTGTACTGCTTTAGAACCTTGGCAAAGACTTTATTGATAAAATGAGAACCTTCATCACTGACCATGGCCCTCGGTGTTCCAAATCTGGTAAAGATGTTACGTTTGAGGAACCTTTCCACGACTGACGCATCGTTCTTCTGGCAGGCTATTGCTTCCACCCATTTTGACATGTAATCTACTGCCAATAAGATGTAGAGATTTCCCAGAGACGAAGGAAAAGGACCCATAAAATCTATACCCCAAACATCGAAAGGTTCGACTTCCTGCCAAAGTGTCATGGGCATTTCATTCCGCTGGGAGATATTTCCTGTCCTTTGGCAGCGATCACAACTTTGCGCATAATCATGGCAGTCCTTGAAAACTGTTGGCCAGAAAAATCCTAACTGCAGCACCTTGTGAGCTGTTCTCGGTCCGCTGAAGTGTCCTCCACACTGTGCTGAGTGGCAGTGCTGAATTACCTCCAAAATTTCGTGACATGGAATGCATCGACGGAGAATATTATCTGCCCCTTGCTTGAACAGATAAGGATCGTCCCAGAAATATTGCCTGCAATCTGAAATAAATTTCTTTTTCTGCCAAGGGGTGATGTCTTCAAGGAGTGCACCATTGACTAGATAATTGGCAATGGCATAGTACCAGGGCCGTTTGTTGGTTTTGATCTTCATAATATGTTCATCCGGAAAATTTTCTTGAATGGGCACCACTTCTTCTGTAGGCTTTTCCAGACGAGATAGATGATCAGCTACTACATTTTCAACTCCCTTTTTATCCCTGATTTCGACGTCAAATTCCTGCATCAGCAGAATCCAACGCAGCAGCCTTGGCTTTGCATCCTTCTTCTCCAGTATGTATTTCAGTGCACTGTGATCTGTAAAAATAATGACTTTAGAGCATACCAGGTACGATCTGAATTTATCCAGGGCAAAAACGACTGCCAGCAGCTCCTTCTCTGTAGTCCCATAATTAATCTGCGCCTCATTCAGGACCCTGCTGGCATAGTAGATGACGCCGCACACCTTGTCCTTCCTCTGTCCCAGTACCGCGCCCACAGCGTAATCACTGGCGTCGCACATCAGCTCGAACGGGAGGGTCCAGTCTGGTGTTGTGATAATGGGTGCAGTCGTCAGCATTTCTTTAAGCACGTCAAAAGCTTCTTTGCAGGCTTCGTCAAATTCGAAGGGCACATCTTTTCCCAACAAATTACATAGTGGCTTTGTAATTTTTGAGAAATCTTTAATAAACCTTCTGTAAAATCCTGCGTGGCCCAAAAAGCTCTTGATTGCCTTCACTGTGGTTGGGTACGGCAGCTGCTTGATCACCTCTATTTTTGCTCTGTCTACTTCCAGCCCTTTACTGGAAATCCTGTGTCCCAGCACTATTCCTTCAGTAACCATGAAGTGGCATTTTTCCCAGTTGAGTACCAGGTTTGTTTTTCTGCAGCGAATAAGAACTCTGGCCAGATGGTATAAGCAATCTTCAAAGCTGTCCCCGAATAATGAAAAATCGTCCATGAAAACTTCCAAATTTTTCTCTATCATATCAGAGAAAATAGCCATCATACATCTCTGGAATGTTGCTGGAGCATTGCACAGTCCAAATGGCATTCGTCTAAAGGCGAATGTTCCGTACGGGCAAGTGAACGTCGTCTTTTCTTGGTCTTCTGGATTTATATAGATCTGGTTGTAGCCAGAGTACCCGTCAAGAAAGCAGTAATAAGCATGGTGCGCTAGTCTGTCCAACATCTGGTCCATGAATGGCAGCGGAAAGTGGTCTTTCAGTGTGGCATCGTTCAGCTTCCGATAGTCCATACAGATTCGCCAGCCAGTGACAGTTCGCTGGGCGATCTGTTCCTGATCAGCATTCTGCACTACTGTAATACCCCCTTTCTTTGGTACACACTTGACAGGACTCACCCAGGTGCTGTCTGATATGGGGTATATAATTCCTGCTTCTAGCCACTTCATGACCTCCTTACGTACCACATCTTTCATAATTGGGTTTAGTCTTCTTTGAGGCTGGATAACTGGCTTCTTTCCTTATTCGATTCTTATTTTGTGCATGCAATAATCAGGACTGATTCCCTTCAAGTCTGCAATTGTCCATCCGATGGCTTCTTTATGCTCTCGGAGTACCTCCAGGAGCTTTTGTTCCTGTTCCTGAGATAAAAGAGAAGAAACAATTACCGGCAGGGTATTATTTTCACCAATAAAAGCGTACCTGAGGTGTTCTGGCAACTGTTTTAATTCCAGGGCTGGTGGTTCCTGGAGTGACGGGACCAGTATCATTTTCTGCTCGCCTCCTTCATCCCTGTATAGCTTGACCCAGCTTTCTGTTCCCATGATCTGCTCATCCTGTTGCTCTTCTGTTTCCACTGGAAATATGTCTTCAAATTCCTCCCATAAATCTTCTATCTCATCGCTTTCCAGATCATCAATTACCTCTACTGCAAAACAGTTTTCATGCCCATAATGATCGGGAAGCTGGAGAGATTTGAAAACATTAAATTTTACTTTTTCTTCATTGATTTGCATGGACAGCTCTCCACTTTTGCAGTTAATAATGGCTTCACCAGTCGCCAGGAAAGGTCTGCCCAGGATCAGCGGAACCTCTCCTGCCTCCATATCCAGTATCACAAAATCTGCTGGAAAAATAAACTCTCCCACTTTCACCAGGATATCTTGAATTACTCCATAGGCAGGTTTCAGAGATCTGTCAGCCATTTGAAGCATAATTCTTGTTGGACGTGGTTCTCCGACTCCCAGACTTTTGAAGATGGTCAGTGGCATCAGGTTGATGCTGGCACCCAAATCGCATAAGGCTTTTCCTGTGTATGCACTGCCCAGGGTTACTGGAATAACAAAGCTGCCAGGGTCTTTCTTTTTCAGTGGTAGACCATTTTTTACACAACTGCTCGCTTCTGCCGTCAGATTCACTGTTTCGAAGTCACTCATTCGCCTTCTACCATACAAGATGTCTTTGAGAAATTTCGCATAAGTAGGCATTTTGGCAAGTGCTTCAGCAAAAGGTATGTTTATCTGTAATTGCTTGAATACCTCCAGAAATCTGGCGTAGTCTTTGCTGTCATCTCTCTTACGTGTCTTCAGAGGGTAAGGTACCTCCTTAGAAGTTGGCACTGTTTCTTGAGTACCCTCATTCGTCTGCTCTGCTTCCTGCTCCACTGAACCCCTTTTCTGAGGGTTAGCGGTTGAACTGTCTTCCCGGTCAATCACTTCCTGTTCAATAATCTTTGACTTTTCTGCGCGTGCATGACTGGGATACGGTGGATCCTGCAGTGCAATTCCACTCCGAGTTGTGATAGCATTGATTTGAGCGCGTGGATTGTTCACTGTGTTAGATGGTAATTTCCCTGGGGCTCGTTCTGCCTGGTTCTGTGCAAGCTGTCCATTCTGTACTTCCAAGTTGCGGATAGCAATCTTCATCTGGCTTACATCAGCAGTTAATGAGTCCATCTGCGCGAATCGAGTTTCCCACTGCTTATTGAATTTCTCCATATAGGACTCAAAATGTTTCTGGGACAGGTTTAGTTGTGGTGCTGCTTGTGCAGGCTGAGCTGGAGCTGTCTGTTGTGCCTGTGGCCTGTGGTGGAATCCTGGTGCATATACTGCTGCATTGGGATTTCTGTAGCGAAACCCTGGATGGTCACGTGTGCTTGGTCTGTAGCGACTAGGATCCCACTGCTGCCGAACGTAGTTGGCATCTTCGGTCTGAAGCTCCAGAATTGCTGCGTCAAAGTCAGGTTCGTCCACTGATGCTACCGGCTTCTTTTCTGTATACACCTTCTTGACTAAGTCCTGTACTACTTTCGTGAGATTGTCAATCCTGTCATCAGCCAGTGGTTCTGCTGCTGCTGCGAGCCTGCGGTCATCAAACAGGCGAGTATCCTGTTTGGCTAATTGCTTCATCAGTTCGTATGCTCCATCTTTATCCACATGGTATAGAAAGTTACCCCCAGCTTCCCTATCAATCCTGTCTGCATTCTCCCTGTCAAGTGCATGGTAGAATACCTGCAGAATCTTTGCGTCCCCGAAGCCGTGGTTGGGGCATTTTTTAACGAGTCTCATCAACCTGTCTCATGCATCTACCACTGTCTCCCCCATCTGCTGTTTGAAAGATAAGATCTCACTCTGCAGCTTGATAACGCGGGATGCAGGGTAGAATTTTGCCAAGAAATCAGCAACACACCCCTCCCAGGTAGTGATAGACCTCGGTGGTCTTGCCTCCAGCCAATCTTTTGCTGTTCCGAACAAACAGTATGGGAATAAAATCAGCTTTAGCGTGTCTGCTTCGACTCCTCTATACTTAATCTTGTTGCAGTAATCCTCAAATTTTCCAATGAAGTCGTTTGGATCTTCATCTGCCTTCCCATTAAAAGGACAATGGGTCTGGGCGGTCTGAATGGTGGATGATTTCAGGTCGAAGTGCTCTGCTGTAATGGGAGGCACTACAATAGCTGGTTGATGTCCTCCGGTTGGGACTTCAAAGTTTTCGACCAGCGCCCTTCCAGACCTGTTATAAGTCCTCTGATTGTTCCTGGCAGCAAAACCTGCTGCTATCAGCTCTTCAATGTAAAGAGCCATCTGTGCTGGAGTACGTTGCGGCTGTCCTGTGGGTGTTCCTGTTTCGGTTGTGGTGTCTTCTCCGTGCTCAGACATCGCGGCTCGGTGTCTGCGACTTTGCTCTCTGAAAAGTTTTTCGGGATCTTCGAGTGGTGATACCAGTTTGCTGGGCAATCTGGGCATAAACTAGAATAGCCTGAAAATCAGATTTCAAGAGCAGTAAGTCGAAAGAAAGTAACTGTAAAAATAAAAGAAAAACTCTGAGACTTATTCTAATGTCTCTTTAACAAAAACTGTAACCGTTCCCCGGCAACGGCGCCAAAAACTTGACAGCGTAAACCTATCTGCTTTTTCGCAAGTGTACGATCAAGTAATATAGAGTATGTAATTGTGACTCTGGTTGTCGAACCCACGAGAACAGTTTAAGTTTTGTTAATTAGAATTAGAATTAGACGCAAAGTTTGTAAAAAGGAGGAAGGTCTGGGATTTGATTCTACTAAATTGCAATAAATAAAAACAGTAAAAAGCTTATTTTATTTTTCTGTTGGATGTTTTGCAGAAATTGTTGTAGTTGCAAAAGTTGATAATTCTAAGAATCTAAGTTCCAGGATCCCCTAGGGTTACTCTCCAGCTTCCATAGTATATTCAATTTCAGAAACACACAGTGGTTTTGTTTATGCCAGCATACCAATAGTACAATCTCCTCTCGGTCTCATGCACCTATCACTCTCCTGCAGATTTTCGGGTCCTCTCAGTCCACCTAAATTTGCAGGTTCGTTCTAAGTCTGCTAGTGTTACAGGTTCTCCTCTCGGTCTCCCCCTAAACGTCTAACAGTTGGTCTAATGCTTCTGGGCTAGTCCCCTGATTCTTTTCACCTCTCGGTCCATCAAGGCAGAGTACTAAATCCTGTCTTTTCTTCCTAACTTTCACTGGTCACTCTCGCGCACCAGATCCTGTCTGTAACACTCCTGGGTGATCAAGCCATTCATGTATGTAAATAAAATCAAAGACAGAATAATAAACAAACCATCATGTATTAAGACTTAGCTAGCCATGCATCTGAAAATCAAACACCCAAGTCTGCTGAATTTATAAACCCTAGGTTCACCAAGAACCTAGGCAAAAGGTCTAGCTAGCTTGCATTATTTAAAAACAATGTTTCATAAAGAGAGAAAAGATCAAACTAGTTATTTTTCTGAAAATACTGGAAAACTGCTCCAATCCTGCTCTGCTCCAACTACTGGCTGCTGTGAAACTGGCTGCTGATGATGATGATAGATGTGAGTGTGTATGCGTAACCCTAATTCAGTGCTGGGACACCTCCTTTTATACTGCCACAGTCTCCAAAACTGATGCACGAAATTCCTGTTTTACCCTCGAAAAGACCCGTCCTGGAAGCTTCTGGAACCCTTCTGTGCGTTCGAACGCACACCTTCTGCGTTCAAACGCAGTGCGTCTGAACGCACACCTTCTGCGTTTGAACGCAGGCCTTAACCGTTTTTCCTCCTCTGGCTTCTGGCTTCTGGACCCGTGCGTTTGAACGCAGCTCCTCTGCGTTTTAACGCACCCCTTGGCCTTTTTCTTCTCTTGAGTGTTGAGTCCTGCGTTTGAACGCAAGAAGTGCGTTTGAACGCACCCCTTAACTTTTCAGCACTTCGGCCTCTGAACCCTGCGTTTGAACGCAGACTGCCTGCGTCTGAACGCAGGACTTAGCCAATTTTCTGCCATTTTCCTGCTGCTCCCATCTCATGCGTCTGAACGCAGATGCCCTGCGTTTGAACGCACCACTTAGCATTTTTTCCTCTTTTTCTGCTCAGCTTTCCTGACACGCTGCCTCCCATCCAAGTTAATCTCATGCATTTTTCGGCACCTGTTACCTGCACACCATAACACGCACCCGCGATCATATCCAACAAACAAAAGTATGCATAAAATTACTCAAATTTTACAATCATGATCTATAAATCTCTGCCTCGTATCAGGTGGAAAATAAGCTGAAAATGGCCAAACTCAACTCTCACAGGGTTAAAACTAATGGTAAAAAGATGTCCCAGACTAATACATTTTCAAGCTGTCAATGGGCCGACCCTGGCAATGGCTGCGTTTAGGTCGTTTCCTACACCGCCAAATTATTGGCGGCTTCATTCCACTGACCCGCCGATTCCCACTTGTTCACCTAATAATTAACCCATGGAGTCTCCAGATGGTTTCTTGCTCCAGTGACGATATCCTCGTATGTGGTCCATCGAGAGCGTTTATCCCAAGGTTCCAGCGGTGGTTTATCCACCGCCTCACCGACCTTCTCCGTTGCCATTGACATGTCTTTGAGACTTGTTCCTCAGTTCCAAGAGCAACTTCAAGGCTTGTTTGGCTGCTTGTTATCTTTCTTTCTTTCTTCAGTAGTTTTTATCATGTATTTTACATATTTTTTCCTGCTGACCATAGGTCCATTGTTTAGATTTAGACTTCCGGTCAGCAATTTCCACTTGTAAACGCTAATAGTAGCAGTTTAGTTTCAAAAACACATTTGTCATGAGTCTCTTCTAGGAACCATGCTCTGAACTCTAAAACCAAACATTTGAAAAACCGCCTGAAACCGTGATTCCAAAGCTGCCTTAGTATGTACCAAAACTGTTGTTAAAATCAGTTACGGATGGTTTTTTGAGGTTTCTAATATGTCATCAAACTAGGCGTCGTTAATGGGTGAAGGGAGGTTAAAAATCGTGGTTGGGTATTTTCTGACGGTTTTACGACAACGGATGTTAAACTTTAGGGTAAAAGACAAAATGCACCCTCCTTAGATGGGTTACATACAAAAACAACCACGATTGCTATCTTGGTCTCCCCACAACAATAAGGAGACAAAATAAGCTCACTTTATACAAAATTATTGAGCGGATTAGCAATCTTCTGAAGGGATGGAAGGAAAAGAACTTATCCGCTCTGAGTTGTTTTCTGCTTCCCAAAGGGTTGTGCTACGAAATTAAAAAGTCGATTCGGAGGTTTTAGTGGGGTGATATGACAGAAAAAAGGTCGATTAATCTCATTAACTGAGACCTGTTAAAGGAAGACAATAGAAGGGGAAGTTTGGGCTTTTCAAAGATTTTCACAGCTTCAGTATTGCTATGCTTGCTTAACAAGCTTGGCGTCTCCACATTAATCCCAACTGTTTATTGGGGAGGATTTCAAAACAGGGGTATTTCCGCCACTCTTCCTTACTTGAGTGCGAGGAAAAATAAAATATTTATTTTGTGTTTCGAAGTGTACTTGCAAGAAGAAATCTACTCAATCAGGGTCTTTTCTGGAAAGTCGGAGATGGACGCAGCATAAATATTTTCAAGGGAAAGTGGATTTGAAGGGGGGGGGGAGCTACAAGGTTATCACGTCGGCACCTAAACATGATTTGTGTACTGTTCGGTCCTTGATTACGGACGGTAAGTGGGAAAACAACCGATTGTACACGTATCTCTGGGAAGTGGACTGGGAGGTTATTAATCAGATGATCGCCCTCCCAGCCGGTACGGTTCAACGATGATAAAGGAGTTTATACTGTATCCTCGGAGTATGAACTTCATTTTGATAGATCACTGATAACTCCCTATTAGAGTTACATTTTTGCAAGTTTTACATCGTTTTGCATATTTTCTAGATTGATTATCTTAGTTTCTTGCTATGAATTAAGAGAAATATAGCATGCTTGAGCGTGTTTTAGCATGAATGTGTAATCTGAGCATTCATGGTGTAATCTCATGCTTTTATTGTCAAATTTTATCTTTCGGTATTATTTCGTGTTTTGCATTTCACGAATCGGAGGCTCGGGAATGTGCAATGAGGTGGAATAAACTTCGGAAAGACGAGAAGGCCCAAAAGCATGTTGGAGTTGAGAGCGGGTGAAGAAAAGACTAAAGAAGCAAAGAAAAAGAGATGAAGTTTACCAAACTGGTCTTGAGACCAGTTGAACTGGTAGTGAGACCAGTCTATACTTAGAACTTTTGAAGAAAATTAACTGATTGAAGCTTCCGCTGGTCTTGAGACCAGTCCGACTGGTCTTGAGACCAGTCTGATGACCAGGACATGGAATTAAGGGGTTTCAATGCAATTTTTAACAACTTTTGGGCAAGAAGTTAAGGGAATCACATACTAAACACCCAGGGCCATAACTCTATGAAGGATTGACGTTTGGGGGAGAAAGGGGACGCAAGAAAGAAGAGGACGGGAAGGAAACGAAGAGGACGAAGTCCAAGACCCCCATTGATGATCTAGGGTTTGAGTTTTCTTTCTTATTCTTCCTCTCTCAATCTTCTTATGGAGAAACTATCGTGTTTTGATAGTTTGAATAAGATCAGATTGACTTTTGCTAGGCTTCTCTAGAGAGCTTAGGTTTATCTAGACGGTTGTTCATTCCGGATTCGTACACTTTGTTTCATGCTTTATGGCTTTGATTTATAGAAGGATGTTTTTCTTTCATGAAATTTTTAATGACTCTAGCCTATTGACACGGTTATGATAGTGCTTAATATTCACTGGAAGTTTATGTTCTTAGTATATTGAAATCATGCTTAATGTCAATTTCATTCTATTAATTGTTCATATGCTATTAACCCTTGGTGGGAATGGATTCATGACCCGGAACCACTATTTTGCTAGCGATTGCACGACAGTGACTCTAACTAGCCGTGATGAAATGTCAACAACAAACCCGAATCACCGACACCGAGAGGATACATGAGTAAGATTGGCCGTAGTGGGTAGATTCAGTAGGAGTTTTCTACTATTTCGTGCAAGGGTGGACCAACATGACCCATTGACGTGCACGTATTTTTCCTACTAGAACGGACCGGTAGACTCATGATATCGACAGGGGATTGTAGTCTACCGAGACGTAAAATTACATGAGAGCGAAAGAAAATTATCGTAGCCTATTAACCGACTTAGTTAGAATAGAAATAACGTGTTACTTAGCTATCCAGAAATCGTCTACAGTCCTAGGTGATCTAGAGATTGCCTAGTTTCTCCATATCTTTTTTAATTATAAAAATACAAAAACATTCACTTGTTTGTGGGTGGGGAACTTGTTTTATCACTCTTATTCCTCCTTTACCGTTGTAGATACTGCTTTATGACATGGCAGATCTAGGCCACGTGGCAACCATCCAGCACACCATATTGTGCTCCACACACACAGGATCACCAGCCGAGCTGATCCATGTGGGGGCTGCGAGACAGAGCCCTCGCATACCACTGCACGGGACTTGTAGGGACTTTGTGGTTTGGAGGCTAGAGTAAGCCCTGTCGCGTGCGAGCCAAGCCCGCGCGCGACCTTTAGTAACTGTTTTGAGAGATTTATGGCACGAGCTCCATAAACCCGGTCAATCCGGTCAAACCCGGTCAACCTCGTAACGGTTCCGGTACTCGCGCACCACGTGCTCTAACGGTTCCTATATACTCGGACGAACGTGCCGTTATGGTTAAGCCAATTAAGCCGCCATTAATGGGCGTATTAACCACACTACAACGGTCATGTTCTCCAGTATATATATATCGTTAACCTTTCCATACAAAGGAGGACACACTGCCATACGCGGAAGCTCTGCCAAACCTCTGTCTCTCTCTCAGACATTGCTACTGACTTACTCTCTCCCTACACACACCCCTATTCTTCCTGTGCGATCCCTGATCCACTACGTACGGTGCACACGGAGGTCTCCCCGCCGGAATCTCTTGTGCACATTTTGGTGAACCCGACGTGAAACTTACCAGCAAAAGCAACCATGTCTCAGGAGGACGATGTCAGCAACCGATCTCCTTCCACCGAAACTCCCTCGGGAGACGAGGCTCGCCGTACTCCGACGACTCCCGGCGAGGCGCCAACTTTAGAGTCTTTGGACGCCACTGTCCAAAGTCAGGCAAAAGCTCTCAAGTCTCAATCCGCGCAGTTAGAACGGATCTTGGCCGTTCTGGGCACTCTTGCGCCAAATCCTCCACCTGCCACCGCTATCCCTCAGGGAGGAGGAACCCCTACCGCTCCAGGATTGGGAGTGTCGGCCACGCCTCCCAACCCTCATCTGCAAACTCCACCGTCGGCCGCGCAGCTGCCTTCGGTCCAAGGGTCAACGGCACAAATGCTGCCCCCTGCTGCTCACGCCTCTCAGCCCCCGGCTTTGGCGTCCAACCCAGCTCTGCAGTACACTCTGCCTCCACCAGCGACAATCTGGGGAAACGCGGGTAGTCAATACACTCCCAATCCTCCGGCGGCATATGTGTCGCCACCACCTACGGCAACCCCTCCGCCAACTACCGAGGGAAGCATTCCGGAATGCATGACGTCTTTGCAGAAGCGCGTGGACTCCATCTTGGCTCATCAGTCGTTCGCAGATACCATCATCCGAAGCTAGACAACGATCCACCCATCCCACGAGAGATCTATCTCATGCCTAACCCGGCGGGGTACAAGGCTCCTAAATGGGACAAGTTCGAGGACGTCAATGGAAACGCTCATGAGCATGTCATGCGTTTCATCGATGTCATGGGTCCATACGGAGCTGATCCCAAACTGCTGATGCGAGAATTCCCAAAAACTCTTGGGAATGTGGCATACAAATGGTACCGAACATTGGAGGCCGGATCTGTGAAAACTTGGGACGACATGGTCCAGAAGTTCTATACCAAGTTCTTCCAGATGGAAGAAAAGGTGACGATGATCCATCTCTCGCGGATGTATCAGAAACGCGAGGAAGACGGAATCACTTTCATCAAGAAATTCAGAGCGAAATCCTTGGAGTGCAAGGATCCAATGCTCGAAAGCCGGCTCGTAGAGATATGCCTGCAGTGCATGCGAGACGAATACAAAAGCATGCTGATCAATTTGCAAACACCTACGTTTTCAAAGCTCATCGAATGCACGATGAACATCGAGCCCATTGTCGAGAGACAGAGAAAGAAGAGCGCTCCAGAACGACCTGCGAGCGGCACCACCTACAAGATCGGCAGATTTGGCTACAAGCGGGGACGCGAAGCTGAAGTCAACAAAGTTTCGCCCCAGAAGCAAACAAAGGTTGCAAACTTCGATGCACCACCTCTGCCATGCTCGGTGGAGGAAGCGAGCGATCTCTGCAGACAGTGGCGTAAGGACGGCGTCCTGCCACCGCTCGAGAAAGCACCCTCCAAGGAGATGACGAGGGACCCTAAGTGGTGCGAATACCACGGCAAGGTCATGCACCCCACAGCCGAGTGCAAGAAGCTCAGATTCACGCTCGATCAGAAGATGAAGAGCGGCGAACTCATCGTCAGCGACCACCGGAAGGATGTGCGCAACAACCCGCTGCCTGCCCATACAGATTCAGGCTCAAAAGGCAAAGAGGTCGCCATGATCTCGATAGTGGACTTGGAAGAAGTCGCAGAAGATGGTCTGCCCATCATTGCTGAAATCCATGAAGATGAAGACTACAGCATGGACACGGAAGATGAGCGTGCCGACCGCATGAAGGGGTCGCACGGCTTCGACAAATTCTTCAACGAGATGAACTTCTCCAAAAAATGTCGAGCGGACATGACAAAAGCAATCTTAAGGGTAGCAGAGGACTACGAGGAGGACCTCGTGGTCTCCAACGGGAAAGTCGTCAGGGCGTCCCGTTTCACAGAAAAGATTATAACCTTTTCTGCCAACGACAAGAAGACAGATGCAAGCCACCAGAGGCCCCTGTACGTGACCGCCATCATCAACGGCGTCGAATTCAAGCGAGCATTCGTCGATGGAGGAGCAGCGGTCAATGTTGTTCCACTCCACACACTGAAGCTAGCAGGGATCCCCGAGCACAAGGTAGTCAAGCGTCCATCCCCGCTGGTGGGATTCGGAAGCGATTCTAGAATGACGATCGGATGGATCCGCCTGGGCGTTCAGATCGGCAAAATCAAGTGCTCGGCGAAGTTCTATGTCATAGACGCGAACACCACATATCACATGATCATAGGTCGGGCCTGGATTCATCGCTTTGACGCAATCCCTTCGACGGCTCACCAGGTGATGAAAGCTATCTGGAACGACAGGATTGTCGAGATACCGGCCTCAACTAACCCATTCAACTTGGACGAAGCACATCTCAGCGAGGCGGTGTGGTTCACCGAGATGGCGGACGAGCAAACACCCGGACCATTCAACCCTACTCCTTTACCTCTCTGGGAGGACATCAAGGACCAGTCACCCGCAGGCGTGATGGTGACAAGGGGAGATGCCAAGGAAAAGCCGCCTACTCACGAAGAGGCGCCGCGCATCGCATATCACCGCAAGAATGTGTACACTCTGAAGAGGATCGCAAAGCATGACCCCGAGGGTAAGGAGATAGAGAGCTTCTACGCCAACGGGAAGAAATGCTATCGCATATGAAGGTGCGCGGGGACGTCCTCACACGGGCATGGGGATGTCCCTGGGCAAATCAATCAAATCGAGCAAGTTGCGCTGACAGAAAAGCCAACACAGGGCACTCTAGATGAGAAACTCAAAGAAGCGCCCGAATGCATGGAAGACAGGCCAAGACCACAAAAGCAAGAGCTTAAGGAAGTGTTCCTCAGCCCGAACGAGGAAAAGAAAAGGCCAGTCTTCCTGAGTGCGGACCTCACAAGCGAAGAGGAACAAGGACTGCTGCAGCTCCTAACCGAATACAAGGACGTGTTCGCATGGGAATATGACGAGATGCCGGGTCTGGACACGAGCATCACCATGCACCGTTTAGACATCATCCCAGGGTCTAAACCGGTCAAGCAAAGCACCAGAAGCTTCAGGCCAGAGCTCAACGTGAAGATCAAACAGGAGATTGTCAAACTCCTAGACGCCAAGTTCATAGAGCCAAATCACCATCCTACATGGTTGGCCAACATCGTGCCAGTGGTGAAGAAGAACGGACAGCTCCGCATCTGCGTGGACTTCCGAGATCTTAATCGCTTCTGCCCTAAGGACGATTTCCCACTGCCTAACATCGATTTGCTCATTGATTCAACGGCAGGCCATCGCATGTTCAGTTTCATGGACGGCTTCAGCGGGTACAACCAAATCAAGATGGATCCCGAAGATGCAAGGAAAACTGCATTCATCACTCCTGTGGGGGTATTCAACTATACGGTAATGCCATTCGGTCTTAAGAACGCAGGCGCAACCTATCAGCGGGCCATGATGGCTCTATTCCACGACATGATGCACAAAGAAGTGGAATTCTATGTGGATGACTTGGTAGTCAAATCCAAGCATGAAGCAGATCACCTTGCAGACCTGCGAAAGGTGTTCAACAGATGCAGGAGCTTTCAACTGAAAATGAACCCCATGAAATGCGCATTCGGCGTGACTTCGGGGAAGTTTTTGGGATGCGTAGTCCACCGCCAAGGGATCGAGCCTGACCCTGCGAAAGTGTCAGCCATCACCAGCATGACGCCACCTCACGACCAAAGTACCTTGAAAACATTCTTGGGAAAATTGTCATATCTGCGGAGATTCATCCCAGCAATCGCCGAAATCACATGCTGCTTCAGCACTCTCCTCAAGAAGGACGCCGCGTACAACTGGGCTCCTGATCACGAAGCCGCATTCGAAAAGCTAAAGGAGCTACTCACATCCCCAAAGATAATGATCGCGCCTCAACTGGGATCACCGCTTCTGCTATACCTTACATCGACAAGGAAATCTATAGGAGCACTCTTGGCTCAGGTGTATGAAGGCCAAGAGAGGCCCATCTACTACATCTCTCGCATTGTGCAGCCTGCTGAATCAAGGTACACAGACATCGAACGTCATTGCCTTGCTTTATTCTTCGTAATAGAGAAGTTGAGACACTATTTTGCATCGCACAAAGTAGTGGTGGTCACCAGAAGCGACCCCATACGATACTTGCTAACTCACACTACTCCGGGAGGGAGATTGGCAAAATGGTACATGACCATCTCTCAATACGATATCACATGCGTGAAACCAAGAGCGATCAAGTCGCAGGCGGTAGCAGATCTGTTGGCACAGTTTCCCGACAACAGTCACGAACCTGTGATCGAGGAAGAGCTCGAAGGCCCTGAAACTACGCGATCGACGTGCCCTATTGGACCCTCCACTTCGACGGTTCGTCAACCAGAAAGGGCGGAGGCATTGGGATAGTCTTGACAAAGCCGGACGGGGAAGTCATACAGATGTCCGCAAAACTCAACTTCGCAGTCACGAAAAACGAGGCGGAATACGAGGCTCTCATCGCGGGGCTCCGTGCGGCGAAAGCTTTGGAAGTGAGCAACTTAACAGTCATGGGAGATTCCAAACTGATTGTTAAGCAGGCCTCGGGCGAATATGGTTTAAAGGAGATCAACCTCCTGCCATACCGCACCCTAGTGCAAAAGCTAATGCAGCAATTCTGCGACGTGAAATACGAGCACAAGCCCCGAGCGGACAACAGGCATGCAGACGCCTTAGCAACTCTGGGATCTAAGGCCAGCATAGACAAATGCCCCGCAAGGATTTCCATCGAAGTGCGAACATCGTCGGCATTAACAGAAGATGCGTGCGACGATGAACACATGGATGACGCAGACTGGCGAAAAGCAATCTTGCAAGCTATTGCGAAAGGCACCAGCAGCGAAAGCTGGGTACTCACGAAAGGATACTGCATCCACGACAACACCCTTTACTACAAGGGTCCTGGAGGAATACTCATGCGATGTGTCTCCGAGCAAGAGGGACAACAGCTGTTAGAAAAGATTCACCAACACGCTTGCGGAGAAAGCGAGGTGTCAATCTACAGGAAAGCTCAGAGATATGGCATTCATTGGCCAGGCATGTCAACAGCTGCAGCCCTGATACAAGGGAAGTGCGAAAGTTGCGCACTAATCAAAGATTCTCTACTCGTCGCTCTAACCGATGACGACACAGATTGGAGGAAGCCATTGTTTGAATTCCTTACCCAGGGCACCGTACCCGAATCGAGAAAAGAAGCTGACAAATTGAAGAGGAAAGCGTCTCGATATGTGGTTCAGGAAAACCTGCTTTGGCGAAGAGGTCACGAGGGCAACTTGCTGCGATGCCTAGACGGCAGAGAAGCACAAGAAGTCATGGACCTTTCTCATCAGGTGGAACACCAGGGAGGTGCGAAATTATGCAGACAACTCCTCGCAATCGGATACTTCTGGCCCACGATGGAAGTCGATTGCCGCACCAAGGTGCGACGCTGCCAAGAATGCCAATTCAAAGGGAACCTAGTGCACGCTCCCGCCGTGGATCTACATGCATTAGGGACGCCATGGCCATTCCACACATGGGCTTTGGACTTCATCGGCCCCATCCGACCAACGTCACATGGGAACCATTTCATTCTCACCGCAACCGAGCTGTTCACCAAATGGGTGGAAGCAATACCACTGAAGACGGCAAACGCGCTGGCTGTGGTTAACTTCATCCAGGAAAACATCGTATGCAGGTTCGGAATCCCAAATACTATTCTTTCAGATAACGGTACTCCTTTTGTTAATCGTCAGGTAGCTACGAAACTCGCGGAGTACAATATCAGGCAAATATGCTCCACCCCCTATTATCCAAAGGGAAACGGACAAGCCGAAGCGACTAACAAAACGCTGTTGAGAATTCTGAGCAAGATGGTCGCAGATGACCACAAGAAGTGGGCCGACTCCCTTAACATAGCTCTGTGGGCCTACAGAACTTCTCCAAGGACGCCTACAGGGGCCTCGCCATTTCTACTATGTTATGGGGCCGAAGCTGTAGTACCTGCGGAGGTCAGAGTCAATTCGGCAAGGCTGGCCTTCCATGCACTCTATGAAAATCAACGCGATCATGATTTAGTCTTGCTGGAAGAAAAGCGAGAACAAGCCAAAAGGACTAACAAGCGGTACCAGGAAAGAATCGCTCGCGCCTATAACAAGACAGTCCAGCGAAGGGATTTCGCAGTTGGCGACCTGGTCTTGCGCGCATCTGACCACTGCATGCGAGAAGCAACTCACCCAAAGTTCGCAGCTAATTGGGAAGGACCCTTCGAAGTCACAGAAGTCTTCGATAGCGGCTACTGCAGCATACGAAGGTTGCACGGCACAACCTCAACTCCAAGCTCAGTCAACATGCGCTGGATCAAGAAGTACTATCCTTGACTTCTCTTATTTCATACGTTTTATGATAACGTTGCTTAATGTCTCATGTGGCTATGATATTCGCAATCTCCTCTCCCATATGAGAGGATTGTAATCCTATCTCTCCCATATGAGAATGCTATAATAAAAGAATTCTCCCAAATGAGAATTTCATATTTCTAGCTGTTTATATCGCTCTATTTTATTTGTTATTGCTTTTAACAATGATTTATTCGCTGCAATATCAGCCAATACAAATACGATCTTAATTGATCATCCAAGCCTATCTCTTACGATAGCAAATGCGATCTTAATTGATCATCAAAGCCTATCTCTTACGATAGCAGATGCGATCTTAATTGATTATCAAAGCCTATCTCTCACGATAGCAACAAACGCAAACGTGATCCTAATAGATCATCAAAGCCTATCTCTCGCGATAGCAGCAAATACAAGCGCGATCTTAATTGATCATCAAAGCCTATCTCTTACGATAGCAAATGCGATCTTAATTGATCATCAAAGCCTATCTCTTACGATAGCAGATGCGATCTTAATTGATTATCAAAGCCTATCTCTCACGATAGCAACAAACACAAACGTGATCCTAATAGATCATCAAAGCCTATCTCTCACGATAGCAGCAAATGCAAACGCGATCTTAATTGATCATCAAAGCCTATCTCTTACGATAGCAAACGCGATCTTAATTGATCATATAAAGCCCATCCCTTACGATGGCAGCCAATGCAGATGCGATCTTAGGTGATCATCCAAAGCCTATCTCTCACGATAGCAGTCAACATAAACGCGATCTTAATTGATCATCTAAAGCCCATCCCTTATGATGGCAGCCAATGCAAATGCGATCTTAAGTGATCATTCAAAGCCTATCTCTCACGATAGCAGTCAGCATAAATACGATCTTAATTGATCATCTAAAGCCCATCCCTTACGATGGCAGCCAATGCAAATGCGACCTTAAATGATCATCCAAAGCCTATCGCTCACGATAGCAGTCAACATAAATGCGATCTTAATTGATCATCTAAAGCCCATCCCTTATGATGGCAACCAATGCAAATGCGATCTTAAGTGATCATCCAAAGCCTATCTCCTACGATAGCAGCAAAATACAAAAACGATCTCAATCGATTATCAAAATCCTATCTCTCACGATAGCGGTTTACACAAATGCGATCTTATATGATCTTCTTTAAGCCTATCTGTTACGATAGCAATTTATGCGCAAAGTGATTTTAGTTGATCACCCAAGCCCGTCTATTACGAGGGCAACGTAACTGCAGAACCATCTTGCTAGACCTTCTAGAGGTCTATCTGCTGCGATAGCAATTCATGCGAGAAACTATCTCAAGCAATTCTCTAATAAAGCCTATCTTCTATGATAGCAATTCGCGCCGCTCAATGATCTTAATTGATCTGTTAAAAAACTATCTGTTACGATAGCAAAGTTGTGAACGTAATCTCATACAATTTACAACGACCAACTGCAAGCCCATCCATCAAAATGGCACAGCTGCGAAATTACGATCTCGAATGATCTAGCGAAACATCTGCGCATTGACGTCGCATATGTGAAATCATTACATGGCATTATGCAAGGCAAAACAAGCCGAAACGCATGCGAAATTGTATTTTGTTGCAAAGAGCAGATAATACAAAAGCTATATATCATTATGAGTCAAATGACTTACAATTTATCTATCTAGATAGCAGCTTACAAGCGAAAAGCTCGCATCTAACTACGCAGCCCACATGGCTTACAATACATTCGAAAAATGGCTGATAAGCCAGCAGAGACACGGTACGGAAACCCGGACTGCAAAGAATGAACCGCCCTGGCTTCAAACGCCGGCTACATGATGCCCAGATCTGTGGGTGAACATCTGTAGCAAGGGGGATCTTGCTCTAAAAAGAGCCACATGAAGCCGTACGCTCGACATTCCGCTATCCGACAAGACCGTCGTCAGATAGGATCCCCATAACATTTGCCCAAGGAACCACCGGTTCCGGCGATCCACAGGCAAGCAGAAGCTCCAAAGGGCAAGGGCTCCTTGTAGACGGGGATGAACGCGACGGTTCGTCACCCCGGGCTCACAAACGTGAAAGTGACGGATTCTTCTTCGGAGATGCTGAAGAAGAATCACGCCGTTCATTACGAGACAGTAGCACGGTCACTTCGGCGCTGCACCTCGCCACGAGGCGGCCGGAAACATGACTTGCACACATAATACACGAAGAAATTTCTTCGAACACACATGAGGTATTATCTGCATCCTCTTTATGATGGTTATAAACAGCAATAAGCCTCATAAAGTGGATCTTGGAAACTATTTCTATAGCACAAAGCGCAAACTCAGGATTCAAAACTTGAAGTTGCCATGAATCAACGAAAAACAAGCGTTGAAGCCAGCAGTCGTAAGGACTCACGGCAAAGCACATGTTTGGGATGAAGAACCCAAATGGCAAAGACAGGGTTTATATAGGCCCTGTGGAGACTCTTCGGTTGCCTAAGATGAGTCAGCAAAATTCAAAAAGAGGGTAAGTTCAATCACTTACGCCTTGAAAAGCGGTAACAATCAATTACCCTACTAAAGGCTACGACGATTCAGTTGCGTATCCTAATAAATGACGGATAGTCATGATTCGGATGGACTTCCCAACGGAAGCGTGCTTATCTGCCGAGAAATTAGCGCGAAAATCAAGCAGAAAATCAATTGCTGATGTCATAATCGGATATGCACAGAAATGTCCAATCAAATCCCGAAAAGGGCAAAACGGGCAAACTCATTATTTGTTGTTAAAAAAAGGGGGGAGAAACCCTAGCAATATTACATTAATGTTTCAAAACATTACATTAATGTTTCAGCCATTTTTCTGTTTTCTTTTCAAAATTTGAAAAGTCAAAACAAATTCTTGATCAAGGAGTCTTGGGGCTCGAACTGCTCGCTCAGCTTCTCCACTTGTTTCACTTCTTGCTTCAGTTGCTCGCACTTGGCATTCATTTCATGATACAGCTTCAAAGCTTCATCAACCTTTTGCTTTTGCTGCTCCACCTTCTGCATCTCAGCTGCGAGATTCTGGTGACCGAGATTCAAAGTTACAGCTGCGCGAATCAGTGTAACTCTGTCCTTGAGGAATTTGAAACCAAGTCTGCCTTGGACTTTGAACAGGAGATTTTGGCACATGCCACACAGCAATTCAGCACTCTGGGCCGAAATGGTCGCAGGTGTAGCCGCAGACAGCTGCTCCAGTATCCAGATGGCTTCAGTAAGGAATAGCCTCCTGTCAAAAGGTCCGATCTCCAGAGATCTCACAAACGATCGGGGGTATCTGAGACGCATGCGAACCACCCAGTCTACATCGGTTTGCTTCAAACCTGAGACATCAAAAATGGTTATAATGTCAGAACTCGCAAGCAAATAATGCGACGTGCGAACGGTAAATCTTTACTTACCAGTGCCTTCCAGAATTTCATGAAGAGAAGGGATGCGGGCCACTGGGTTGTTCGAAGACTGCCCTCGCTCCATAGCTCTCCTATCAGCTGCGAGCTCCAACCTCTCATAGTCAGGAGGAAGAGTGTAGGCCGCACCAGCTTCGACTACATTCCCGACCTGCGAGCCCCAAATGCTCCATGCAGGAATAGGTGCTTCATGCTCAGTCATCGCCGGAGGCGAAGGGACAGCCGAAGTCGCTGGGCGGAGGACACTCCCAGATGCGAAAATGTTAGCATCACTTGTCCTTTCTTCCTCACCACCAGTACGGACACCTTCGTCCATCGGCACAGCATCAACTTCGACATCATCGGAGAGTTCGATGACATCCTCGAGATGCTCACTTACGTGTCCAGCAGCTGCGACGGGCTTCTCGGTATGGGAGCTCGAAATTGGAACATGGGATGCAGGAGGCTGACTTCTCTGCTCCAGCTCAGGTTCCTCAGCATGACCTGCGATACCAAATGCGATAATATGAGGTAACTTGTGTTATAAGTTATTTCGCTATCTTTACTAAAGCTAAGAATAAGCACCTCCACGCGAAGGTGGGATTGAGGTACCCTCATCGTACACTAGGGACGTGGAACCGTGCCCTATCAGTGTATCCTCACTAAGCAAATCTTTAAGAGAAGCGTGACCTGGGATGCGAGTAAACCAGTCATGATTTTGCCTCAAGTGGCCACAGCCTAGTATGCGCATATCACTCAAAATAATTACCTGAGGGTTCTCCGCATTTGCTTACCAACCAACGGCGAATGTCAGGCTTTGACACACCGTGCTTTAACGCACCCACAATTACACCTCTATAAGTAACTGCGAGATTGAAGATCTCACCTTTATCGCCACCTGCGATCTCTGCGAAGTCCGCTTGGACTTGCTCTAGCTCTGCTGCGTCCTCTCCAGGAACCTCATCTTCCTCCTCCACATGAGGAGCCACTTCTTCGGGAAGCTCGTCTTCCTCGCCAACTGGACGCACTAAGTCGTCAACATGCTGCTCCTCGAGGCTCCGCTGTTTCACACGCTCGAGCTCCTCTTCCTCTCGCTGCCTTCTTCTTTCAGCAGCCTCCGCGGCTGTCTTCCGGGATTCAGCAAGAACATCCTCTCTTATAGGATCATCTGAAATGCCAGAATGGGCATCTCTCTTTTGCCTCTTGGCCACAAGGCCACCGACGGCTTCATCATCATCATCTGCGAATACATATTTGGTTCAAAGAAAAGAACTACAAAGAAGTCTAGATAAAGGGCAAGGAGATGCGACGGAAGTACCTCCTGATTCTTCCTCGCACATCACAACTGTTGCTTCTTCTTCATCACTTGCCTGGGGCTCCTGTCTCTCTTCCTCCTCTTGGTTGAATGGAACGAAAGTCTCAACTGCGAGATCTTTTCGCACTTTGCTGGGCATACGACCCTTGCCTTTGTCCTTGATGGAAAGGGACCTCACTGGGGGAGAAGCTGGAGCACTCCTAGGGGAAGAAATCGTAATTCCTTTCTGCCTAGGTCTCTTCACTCTCGGCGCCGCAGTCGCTGGAGGGGACGGGTCATCTCTAGGAGGAGACGGAGCCGGAGGGTTGTCTATCAGCGAGTCAGCAAAAGTGTTCATGACTCCGCGAACCTTTGTTTCGACCTCGGCATCCATCCTCCATGCTAGCCGGTACGACTCTCCCTTCCTTCTAGTGGCAACAATGGTGTCCACCAGCGATTTGGAGCGATCGCCAGCTGCGAACCTCCGCACATGACACTGAAACAGCGCAGAACAAAAAGCATCAGCGCAAGGAAACAAAAAAGCTTAAAGCACACAAGGAAATTGCTTACCTCAGCAAACGCCTTGCTATATTTGATGACCTGCGTGTCACCCTTCTTAATTGCGTCGACTTGCTCCTTCAGAATGAAATCGGGGCACAAATAATTCTCGCGGTCCCACAGCGAGTAGCAACCATACTCAGACTCGCTCAAACTGCAATTGGGGCGAAACGGAAAAGAGTTTCTCTTGATCAAGGGGGCCTTTCCTGGCTGCGCCGCCGCCTCCGTCTCAATCCTCGTTTGCTGGGCAACCCAGTATGCGATCCAGTTCTGGGAACAACCACCCTTGCGAGTTCCCGCAGGATGCTCAAAGGGAAGATTGCTCATGAGGACTGTCTTGCACTCCTTTGTTAGCAAACGCTTGTAGCACCCTCTGATAATAGACTGGGGCCAGATCGATGGGGCCACTGCATCAAAACCAAACTGAGGAGAGACCCGAGTGGGGTCAACATCCACTGTAAGCCTTTCATACCTTGGCGCGAGCTCACGAATATGCTCTGCAAGGGCGGGAAGAGAACCTCGCAGACACCAACAGAAGAAGTCACGATAGCGTTCGTGGAAATGCGGCCCCTTTTCAAAGAGAAGGTCTTCTGACAAGACCATACCTTTGGAAGGGTATAGCTTTGGAAACCACCGTACATTCTCAACACGTGTGGCATAGGGCCTGGCAGTGAACTCCTTTCGTTTGTCGCATATCAAACTCCAAGTACACTTGGTGTTGCTTGCTCCAAACCATCTCGCAGCCCTTCCGCTGTTGCGCGCTTCCGTCTCGCCTGGGGGACACCACTTCTCAAGTGGGAGGGGAGTTGGAGCATAAGACGGCCAGCGCTCGAAAACCCACATTGTCAAAAAGCTGATATTGACAAAGGTCAGAACATCGAGGCGGCCACGCGATTCCCTCATCGCCAGAACCAGCTGATCCAGCCTGTAATATAGCGTCCCCAGGACCAAGGGTCCGAGTGCGACTCTCTGGCCAAGAGCGAGCCTCACGGCAAGTGGCAGCACATGGTAGAAGACCCCGTCATGGGGGTGACCATCAATCAGATACCTTGACAGCCAAGCACAGAGAAAGGCACAAAGGGTTAAATGATAACCTTTGCCCTCTACATAATTCTCGGCCTCCGGGTTCTCGCTCAAAAGCTTCTTAGTGATGCTGCTGTTCGCATAGTCTCGGAAGAAGTACTGCAACCACTTGTTCCAGGTATTCTTCGCAGACGTATCCACTAGCTGCCAGTTCGGAAGAGGCTTTGTAGTGGTCCACCGAGTGGAGATTTTCTTTACCTCTGCTAGGCACTCCTCCATCTGCGCGTACAAGGCCATTTCAGCAGATGTCCTCAAGTGGCTCAAGGGGTCCACCTCGCCCATGGGGGAAAGCTCATACAGCATCTGAACGTCCTCGAGCGTGGGGGCAGCCTCGAACTCCGCAAAATGAAACGTGTGAGTCGCGGGCGAATAACGGGACAGAAGGTCTAGAAGCATGGACTGATCCAACTTCACGGCAGCACCCTTCATAGCGCGGATAGCAAAGAAAATGCCGGCTTTATCAAGAGTCTCGGCGTGATGATCCAACACGTGGTCGATCCACTCATCCATATAGTCCAATTTCTGGACGAACGCTTGAGTAGAAATCGCAGTATACGGGAAGTGCCCGTTCTCGATCCCCAATCGGACTACATCCTCGGAACCAACCCACTCGAGCAGGGCTGAGTTAACTGGGCGAGTCAACGTCAGCAATTGCTCAGCTGGGACAGGGTCAGGCATCCTCTTCGCCTTCACCCTCGCATGGTAAAAGTCTTTCCCACCCAGAAAGGGGGCTTTACGCCACAGAGCCTGCGGAAGCTCCGGCATCTCTTCGTCTTCCTTGACGGGTCTGGTTACTCTTGTCTTGGCCATTCCTGCGAAAGGGCAAGAAAAAGGGGGGAGAAATACCACACCACACTTCAGTTTGAATTTTGGAATTTGAGATCTATGCAAACCAAAGCAAACAGTTCCGGTACCGATTTCAGAAATTGGGGAGTTGATATTGTTGAAAGATCAAACGAAGCGGGTTCAAAGATCAAAAGCCTCTTCACAAATTTCATGGATTTACAGATTCAACGCGATTCAAGGCAAACACTGGTATTTTAAATCAAAAGTAAACGAGGCCAACCTTGTTTCCTTGAAGCTTGCTTGGATATACACAATTGGAGAATACGATTTGCAGTTCTGAACTGGTGATTGATTATCTGGATCTGCTCTCGAAGATCTCCGGGTACCATTCACTTTAAGAGAAAGAAGTGATGCTTTGCAATAATGGGATACAAGGTATTTATCCAGAAGAATGAAGGGTTGCGTCCCTTCAGTAGTCGAATCGCAACCGTCACCGTCGTGTCGCGCAATCACAGGACGGGCTGACGTCACGCCTAAAACCCTAAAGGCCAGACGGCACGACTCTAGGGGTTTTAGGTCATAATGACACGCACGGGGGCTGAACCTACCCGTATTTGAATTGGTGCGTGGCGACGACGCGCATGTTGGTTTCCGCGCATGGAAGCCTATACAACTATGAGCCTTCACGCGCAGAAAGGGGGCTAATGTAGATACTGCTTTATGACATGGCAGATCTAGGCCACGTGGCAACCATCCAGCACACCATATTGTGCTCCACACACACAGGATCACCAGCCGAGCTGATCCATGTGGGGGCTGCGAGACAGAGCCCTCGCATACCACTGCACGGGACTTGTAGGGACTTTGTGGTTTGGAGGCTAGAGTAAGCCCTGTCGCGTGCGAGCCAAGCCCGCGCGCGACCTTTAGTAACTGTTTTGAGAGATTTATGGCACGAGCTCCATAAACCCGGTCAATCCGGTCAAACCCGGTCAACCTCGTAACGGTTCCGGTACTCGCGCACCACGTGCTCTAACGGTTCCTATATACTCGGACGAACGTGCCGTTATGGTTAAGCCAATTAAGCCGCCATTAATGGGCGCATTAACCACACTACAACGGTCATGTTCTCCAGTATATATATATCGTTAACCTTTCCATACAAAGGAGGACACACTGCCATACGCGGAAGCTCTGCCAAACCTCTGTCTCTCTCTCAGACATTGCTACTGACTTACTCTCTCCCTACACACACCCCTATTCTTCCTGTGCGATCCCTGATCCACTACGTACGGTGCACACGGAGGTCTCCCCGCCGGAATCTCTTGTGCACAACCGTATTCTAAAATAAATAAATAATTAGATAATCTCAAATCTTTCCTCATGGGATTGATAACTCGGGGTTGAAATATCGCCCTCAGACATGCGTATTTTAGAGGTCTCTTCGATCACAATATCACCTAGAATGTGCCTAACTAGAAATCAAATACAAAGAGACAGAAATACTCACAACCGATGAAGTCTTCATCCCTACTCATTGATCTCAATCGAGCAATCCTCGAGCCTCATTCTGTGTCAATGCTCTCCCATATCGTCAAGTGTTCCTTCGCACACCGAGGTTGATTGCTCCATCTTGCCGAACAATATGTGCATGAAAAATACCCAACTCAACTCACGAGTCCCTTTCGTTCGAATGTGCCATGGCACACCAAGATTGATTTTTTGCAAAATATCACCTGCAAAACACTAGATGGAAGTATCGAATTCCGACGGGCGACAACTGCCTGCATAGCAGCTAACTAATCTCTGAGTTGCTCGGCTTTCACCAAAGCATTGGCCCTATCAATTTCAGCAGCGATTCCGCAGCCTAACATCTTCCGCAGCATTGCGGATCCGTTTTAACTCATCTTCCTGTTGGTCACCCAAAGGAGTTGTCTTCCTCTGGTCTCTACGCTCGTTGTGCAAAAGTTTTCGGATTGTCAAGATGTGGGAACAATGGTTCGGTTTGAGAGCGGCTCATGCACTAAGAGATTCACCTTAAAACACAAGTCACACTAGAACACAGGTGAGTAAAGAATATAAACAGAAAATTAAAATCCCTAAAGCTAACAGTTCTATTGAACTCAACCGAATTTCCCAGCAACGGCGCCAAAAACTTGACTTTTCTTAACCGCAAGTGTACTGCTGTCGCGTGTAGTAATATCCGGTTATCCGGGTTGTCGAACCCAAAGGACTTGTTGTGAATTAATTAGCACTATTAACTCTGTGTGGGAAAGTTAATTGAGTTGATTTTCTAAACTAAGTATTTAAAAGACAAACTAAATTATTGAATTAAGATTACGATGGGAAACAAGTGTCAGGATTTCTATTGGATCACTAGGTTTTCGTCGCAAACGAATTATGTCTTTGAAGCACATATGATTATTCAAAGTGCCAAACTAGTAATATTCTCAATTAATTTCTCTATCAAAAAAACATTTGTCTATGACACTTACATTGATGTCTCTAACTAACGGTATCGTCGACATGCATTACGATCTTATAATCCAATCACGTTCTCAATCAATTAGGTTGATGTCTCTTACCTAGGTGCGACCAAGTGTTTAACTCACCTATCCTAGTAATTTCTTGATTTCTCTAATATATATAACCTAAGATCTTTCCACTGCAACATCTCAGAATAGCAAGAGCGAATAAAAATCATGAATTAATAGCAAACAGTTCATCATCTATTAAGTCAAACCAAACGTGAATTAAAACCCATAATTCGCCAAACAGCTTCAATCCCTAGCTACAATAGATAAATCCCAATATAAAACCTTAGATACTCCTACTCATGATAACAATAGCAAAGTTTGTGTGATCATGATAAAAAAGAATAAAAAGAAATAGAAGGGAGATCAAACGATGGAATACTCGCTCTCACGATGTACTCCAAGCTCCAAAATCTCCCCTCCTCTATTCTCCAACTTGTTCTCCTCTGAATATACGGCCTAGACTTGTTTTTATACGTTTCCTAAAAGTCCTCGACACTTTAGGAATCATTACGCAACATTTACATAAAATCTTGTTGTTTCTTGCAGTGTCTTCGTGAGAAGACATCGAGTCTTCATGCGAACACTCTTCGTACTTACATATTTTCCTTCATGCAAACACCCTTTGAACTTTGCTCCTCCAATAACGAACACTGTTCTGAGCTTCTGAAAAAATGGCAAAGTATATGTCTTCGTACGAACACAACTCCTTTTCGTGCAAAGACCACCTGGACTTCCAGGATTTTTCTTAGTTTCTCTCTTCGTGCGATGGGGATTGTCTTCGTGCGAAGACATCCTGCTTCTGCACTTAGACTTCTTTTTCTTGATTTCCTTGGCTTCCGAGCTTGTTTCTTCTCTTTAAATGCTCTCCTCATGCATTATTCCTGTCAATCACAACACGAACACTACCGGGAAGATCCAATTTGATAACATACAGCAAGTCACATGTAAATCCATGCAAGAATCGCCCGAACTTGACATTTACGCTCAAAACTCATAAAAACTCACTTTGACATTTAATAAGGCCTAAAAATCAACATGAAACTTGAATGATTATATCTGGAGATTACACAAAACGAACAGTTTATTCATTCTATTAACACATGAGGGAGATGTAGGTGCCACAAGTTGACTCAAAACCTCATAACATGACTCCTCACCAAGAACATAAAATTATTTTGAATCTTTGGCTTGATTTTTATACACATTACGAGTTTATTTAGGAGAAGAAAACTACATAAACTCGTAGACTGATATGTTGGGGATATACAACGAGCAGTGTTTAGCGCGTTCTTGGGTTGGCCAGAAAAACCTTGATGTTCAAAAATTGATAGAAATTAGATCTTAATATAAGACAATATTTTATGTCTAGGATGTGTTTAAATAGTTCCAGGGACCTAAAGAGAGAACTTTTCTACAAAAAATCACCAAGAAAGGGTGTTTATCCACTTCTCTAACGAAATTTGAAGAATTCGGCAACACACTGCCCAGATTCATACATAGCCGGAGAACATCGACATACAAGCTCCCAGTCAACTTCCTCGTTGTGCCTGGCAGTATGTAGTATGCATGCGATGATTCTTTTAAGCAATTCACAACCAAGAGCATGAATTTGGCTATGAATTGAATTAGGGTTCGAGTGAGTTCTTACCGGTATTGTGTTTCACCTCGCTTGAGCCTTTGAATTGAATGAGGGCTGTGAATTAGAAAGTTGACAGGACTTTCCAGGTGTAGTACTTTTGGTAGAGAGGGTGATTGAGCAGTGTTGGAGATTTATTTTTTATTTTGGTTGGGGAGGGGGGGGGGGAGGGGGGGGGAGGGGGTTAAAGCTTGAAGAGGAATATGAAAATGTTGTTGGTGATGGTTTTTATAGCTGAAGAAGGGGATATGATTCACCTTTTGTGTGAGTAAGGTGGTGACACATAAGGGGTGAGGTGGCAAGAGTGTAATGTGTGAATGCTATATGGGTTTCACATTGGATGGGGGCTAGGTGAATTTTTCGAAAGCTTAGGGTAAGATTCGAATTAGGTCTCAATCTTATTTTTTTTCCACATCCGCCCCCTCTTCTTTAGAACATCCCACAAGTAGCCCTAAATTTCTAGTAATTACAGTTTGGCCAAATTCTAGCCCAAAAATTAGTTTTAAATATTTACATGCCCCACCCAAATCCTTAATAACTCCTCTTTTTCCATACACTTTCTACACAAATAGTACACACCAGGACACCATAATGTTGTCTATATAAACAGAATTGGAAGGATGGCAAATAGCAAGAGCGATGGAGTGTATTTGGTTTCCCAATTCTTATGGGATTTATAAATTTTTCGCTTTCAATAGTCTGTTTAGTATATACAATGTGTTTGGGTTATTAATCCCACAAAACATGGAAATAGATAAACCATGAACAATTAATATAGCAAATAATTTAAACTTGTAAGTTGTAATGAAAGTCTCATTCACCATAGAATAATGAAACAAACTTTTCCACTATGTAAACTATCAAAATATGAATGAATTAGCATAATAGATATTTGAAAATGAAAACAGTTAAGTACATAAAACTCCCTCACAACTCATGGATCCCCTTATTTATGAAATAGACAAAGAAAAGAAAATAACAGATGCACCATGTTATATATGTTATAGGCTTTCACCCCCGAATCGGAATTGTCCCTCACTGTTTTAAATCCAGCCAGAGAACCATCGAGGCAGCACCAATCCGTTGCATGACCATGACCCAATGCTGGGTTCAACTCTTCTTCATTTACAGTACTACTAACCGCAGTGTTCGGTGGAGGTGGGGCAGAATGAGAAATCAACGAAAGTTAAGACATTTTCAATGTTGTGATTTGCTCATTTATCTCCTTCAGCTTCATCTCAATTGTCCGTCCAAGATCAGGGTCTGACACGACCAAGTTCTCTATACATTGAGTACGACCCATGCACTGGTACATGAAGTTTATGATATCCTTTTCTCTGTTCTCTTTTTGTTGCTTCTAAATTTTTTCATTCAGTTTTTTTTTTTCTTCATCTTGTCCCTAAGGAAGCTTTCTTGGTCATGTTTCTCTGATTTCGTTGTTTTGGTGCCATCTTCTTGAATTGAAAAGTCGCCCTTTGGACGCCCAAGGTGCTGGGCCAAACATAAAGATGAGACTCATAGGGGCTGCTAATGATCACCCCTACTTGGACATCACATAGGGTAGTTAGCTCTTTGGCCTTCTTGAAAATTCATTTCCTTCTCTTCTTGAAGCTCATGTTCCTCTTTCCATTGTCAGCGATATACCCCAACTTCAACTTCGGTCTAGTCATTGCTACCAACAGAGAAGGAAAATTACTTGAAGACGTTGATGCATTGGCATGTGGTTATAACTAGTGCCAATTTATAACAACAATTGCTATAAATTGCTATAAATTGATTGTTCAACTTTTCTTTTACTAACAACAATTGCTATAAATTGGCACTAGTTATAACCAGAAATATATAAATCAACTTCTGAGGAAAGTGAGCTTCAAGAAGAGAAGGAATTTTCAAGAAGGCCAAAGAGCTAACCACCCTATGTGATGTCCAAGTAGGGGTGATAATTAGCAGCCCTATGAGTCTCAACTCAGATGTTTGGCCCAGCACTTTGGACGTTCAAAGGGTGACTTCTAAATTCCAGAAGATGGCACCAACACAGAGAAATCAGAGAAATATGGACCAAGAAAGCTTCCTTAGGGACAAGATAAAAAAACTGAATGAGAAGATTCAGAAGAAACAAAAAGAGAACAGAGAAAAAGAGATGACACACTTCACGTACTAGTGCATGGGTGGTACTGAATGTGTGGAAAATTTGGCTATGAATTGAATTAGGGTTCGAGTGAGTTCTTACCGGTATTGTGTTTCACCTCGCTTGAGCCTTTGAATTGAATGAGGGCTGTGAATTAGAAAGTTGACAGGACTTTCCAGGTGTAGTACTTTTGGTAGAGAGGGTGATTGAGCAGTGTTGGAGATTTATTTTTTATTTTGGTTGGGGAGGGGGGGGGGGGGAGGGGGGGGGGAGGGGGTTAAAGCTTGAAGAGGAATATGAAAATGTTGTTGGTGATGGTTTTTATAGTCTGAAGAAGGGGATATGATTCACCTTTTGTGTGAGTAAGGTGGTGACACATAAGGGGTGAGGTGGCAAGAGTGTAATGTGTGAATGCTATATGGGTTTCACATTGGATGGGGGCTAGGTGAATTTTTCGAAAGCTTAGGGTAAGATTCGAATTAGGTCTCAATCTTATTTTTTTTCCACATCCGCCCCCTCTTCTTTAGAACATCCCACAAGTAGCCCTAAATTTCTAGTAATTACAGTTTGGCCAAATTCTAGCCCAAAAATTAGTTTTAAATATTTACATGCCCCACCCAAATCCTTAATAACTCCTCTTTTTCCATACACTTTCTACACAAATAGTACACACCAGGACACCATAATGTTGTCTATATAAACAGAATTGGAAGGATGGCAAATAGCAAGAGCGATGGAGTGTATTTGGTTTCCCAATTCTTATGGGATTTATAAATTTTTCGCTTTCAATAGTCTGTTTAGTATATACAATGTGTTTGGGTTATTAATCCCACAAAGCATGGAAATAGATAAACCATGAACAATTAATATAGCAAATAATTTAAACTTGTAAGTTGTAATGAAAGTCTCATTCACCATAGAATAATGAAACAAACTTTTCCACTATGTAAACTATCAAAATATGAATGAATTAGCATAATAGATATTTGAAAATGAAAACAGTTAAGTACATAAAACTCCCTCACAACTCATGGATCCCCTTATTTATGAAATAGACAAAGAAAAGAAAATAACAGATGCACCATGTTATATATGTTATAGGCTTTCACCCCCGAATCGGAATTGTCCCTCACTGTTTTAAATCCAGCCAGAGAACCATCGAGGCAGCACCAATCCGTTGCATGACCATGACCCAATGCTGGGTTCAACTCTTCTTCATTTACAGTACTACTAACCGCAGTGTTCGGTGGAGGTGGGGCAGAATGAGAAATCAACGAAAGTTAAGACATTTTCAATGTTGTGATTTTCTCATTTATCTCCTTCAGCTTCATCTCAATTGTCCGTCCAAGATCAGGGTCTGACACGACCAAGTTCTCTATACATTGAGTACGACCCATGCACTGGTACATGAAGTTTATGATATCCTTTTCTCTGTTCTCTTTTTGTTGCTTCTAAATTTTTTCATTCAGTTTTTTTTTTCTTCATCTTGTCCCTAAGGAAGCTTTCTTGGTCATGTTTCTCTGATTTCGTTGTTTTGGTGCCATCTTCTTGAATTGAAAAGTCGCCCTTTGGACGCCCAAGGTGCTGGGCCAAACATAAAGATGAGACTCATAGGGGCTGCTAATGATCACCCCTACTTGGACATCACATAGGGTAGTTAGCTCTTTGGCCTTCTTGAAAATTCATTTCCTTCTCTTCTTGAAGCTCATGTTCCTCTTTCCATTGTCAGCGATATACCCCAACTTCAACTTCGGTCTAGTCATTGCTACCAACAGAGAAGGAAAATTACTTGAAGACGTTGATGCATTGGCATGTGGTTATAACTAGTGCAAATTTATAACAACAATTTCTATAAATTGCTATAAATTGATTGTTCAACTTTTCTTTTACTAACAACAATTGCTATAAATTGGCACTAGTTATAACCAGAAATAAATAAATCAACTTCTGAGGAAAGTGAGCTTCAAGAAGAGAAGGAATTTTCAAGAAGGCCAAAGAGCTAACCACCCTATGTGATGTCCAAGTAGGGGTGATAATTAGCAGCCCTATGAGTCTCAACTCAGATGTTTGGCCCAGCACTTTGGACGTTCAAAGGGTGACTTCTAAATTCCAGAAGATGGCACCAACACAGAGAAATCAGAGAAATATGGACCAAGAAAGCTTCCTTAGGGACAAGATAAAAAAACTGAATGAGAAGATTCAGAAGAAACAAAAAGAGAACAGAGAAAAAGAGATGACACACTTCACGTACTAGTGCATGGGTGGTACTCAATGTGTGGAAAATTTGGTCTTGTCAGACCTGCCCGATCTTGAGCGGACAACTGCTATGAAGTTGAAGGAGATTAAAGAGCAAATCGCAACATTGAAAATGTCTCAAACTTTTGTTACTTGCTCAATCTCCTCCACTTCCACCGGACACTCCGGTTTGTAGTACTGTCAATGAAGAAGAGTTGAATACCTAGTAATGGGTCATGGTCATGCAACGGAGGAGCTGCCTCAATGGTTCTCTGACTGGGCAAAAAACGGAGGAGCTGCCTCCATTCGGGGATGAAGCCCAAAAAATATATAGGTTGGTGCCTCGGTTATTTCATTTTCTTTATCTATTTCATAAATAAGGGATTCCTTGACTTGTGAGGGAGTTTTATGTACTTCATTGTTTTCATTTTCAAATATCCATAATGCATTCCTTTATTAATAATTTACATATTGGGAAAGTTTGTTTCAGTATTCTAAGGTGAATGATACTTTGATTACAACTTACAAATTTAAATTATTTTCTACATTAATTGTTCATGTTATAACTATGTCTAAGTTGTGTGGAATTAATAACCCAAACACATGTGTATACTACATAGACTACTGACAGGGAAAAAATGTTATCAATCACATTAAAACAGGGAAACCAAATGCACTATGTCGCTCATTGCTATTTGCCATCCTTCAATTCTGTTTACATACACAAAGTTCTGGTGCTCTTGTGTGTATGAAATGAGTAGAAATTGTCTGTTTATATAGACAAAGTTCTACCTACACTACTAGAAAAATAGCTTCTTGCGGCAGTTTTGAATACGGGAGATACAAACCGCCGTTTTATGAGCCCAATTACGGTGGTTTATAATGCAGCGACGTATATTTTATATTTAACGGAGGTTACTAAAACCGCCGTATAATTGATCCCCCATACGACGGAAAAATAGTCAACCACCCTAAGTTTACGTCAGTTAGTAAATTTACGCCGTTAACTAAACGGCTAACCATCATTTGGGCCTTTAAAATTTGCGGTGGTGTACCAAAACCGCCTTAACTAATTTTTTATTAGTTTGTTTATATATAAATAAAATGTATCGATGTATTTACTAGATTTAATATGGGTTGTTGATTAAAATCCTACCAGATAATCTGATCGGTACATTTGCAACACTACCTTTATAACTCACCAAACCACTCTCTTCCTCTCATCTTCGTCTGCATCCTCCAGTACAACTTCTTCGTTCTCTCTCTTTCTCCATCTCGCTCAATGTGTTTCTTCATCGACTTTTTCCTCCCTCTCCTCCGAATCATCTCTTCACATTCTTGCCATCTTCGGCCATAATAACGGAGAACCACAATCCGATCTACTGTTATCTCTGTATCTAGGTGAGTTTCTCCTCCCTCTTTTCTTTTCTCTTCGATCGGCCAAGGAAGAGACAACGGCATCAGAAGCTCTCCACCGCTGCCACCTCACTTTCCCAGCGAACTACAACCGGCAGAAAGTCACCCTCTTTCACTCACTCTCTCTCTCTCTATCACCTTGTGTTTCATCGATTAGATCCCCTACCCCACTCGATCTGATTTAGGTCCACTTAATCTTTCTTCTGGTTGAAGAATCTGAGAATTTTTTTTGGAAATGGATATGGATCAAGAGTTGATTCTGGACATTTTTTTTCGCAAACATTGATTCTGAACTTGATGGTGAAATTAAAAAAAAAATATAGAATAATTATAAAAACAGACAAATAAAAAAAATATGGAAAACAGATAAGCTGTAAAAAGTAATTATTATATAAATAATATTTTTGAAGGCGGTTTAAATTTTTTGACGTTAGTGTAAAATTTTGGCATCTTGTTGAAGGCCGTTTTTGAAAACCGCCGAAACAAAAATCTACGTTGGTTTAGACCGCCTTTTTTTCCTTTTACGACGACGTTCTTGGTGTCATCATAGCAATCCCCGTAGTTATGTTTATGGCGGTTTTCCGTCAAATTTAAGGTGGTTTTGAACCGCCGTATGAAGCGGTTTTTCAAGTAGTGCTTTATGCAGTTTCAACCCCTATAGGATTCTAAATGCTAACTCCTTTAGGTTTTTATATATTACAGTGCAGCCCCCGTCGGCAACGAATCTAACATATACCTAAGAAAACGACATATAAGAATTTAACCTTGTTCGGAAAAATGAGGGAATACATAGTAGGGGGAGACAACATAATCATTGGACCACGTCAACACGAAACTCTCATCCCTCATGGACAAAAACCATGAAACCCTAGACTCACACATCCGCTCAATGATATCTCTCACCAATTATCTACTCTACTCAACTCGACTCATCTAAAACAATAGCTAGTACCTCTATTTACACTAAATAAGAGTAGGTGGAAAAGCCCACCAAGCCCTAACTATCACATCCTCAGAGATCACCTCCTCATACGAGTAATCAGACGCATTAGCCATACTGATGTATCTTGCAGAATTTGAGACAATCCCAACAAACACCACAATGGCTTGAATTTTGCAAGGGCGCAGCAAATTCCTCAGCCAACTCCGTTTTTAATGTAAACTCTTTTGCATCCGCCAATCCATCTCCACGTATATTCTTTGCACCCCCTCTTAGGGAACCGCCTCGCACCACCACATTGGCGCGTCCCATAATTTGCTAATTGGGGGAGTAGCGTGGCTCCATTTCTCCACTAGCGAGCTCATACATGGAGATATCACCACCAACCCGGTCGAGTGCAAGCCAGACTTGCTTCCTATCCACTATTGCAGTAGTTTTATTCATCACAGTTCTTGTCACTTGAGCTTCATCTCGAACAACATGTAACTGCTGCATAAATTGCACTTTCGCCATGCTTCAGCGTCCTCACACGTCAATCACATGTTGCTCCACGCCAGTCCTTAGTGATTATACTTGTTTTGTTGTTTCTCATGTTCAATCATACGTACGCTCTCACCAAGACGTCTTTCAAAGCCATCGCTTTGCAGACCCATCGCGACTTACCTCTCTTCTTGCCTCGAGGTGCTCAAGAGTTATCGCCACGAACCACACACAGATATCAGGATGCCATCTCGGGCCATGGACTCATCAACTGTGTCCACCGCCTTAATCTCTACCCCTGGAGCTTCTTCTTAATTTCCTTGAAATGGTTGCCCACGTATCTAAGCAGACTAATCCGCAACTCGTGCTCACGATCACACAAAGCCTATGTTTCTTGCCTATGTTAAAAAACAGCTACACCTGTCAACACACTCTCAAGCCTACATAGGTTTCTAATCGAAAGTTCAATTAGGAACAACGCCTCTAATTTACCCCATCTGCTTGGACTTGAAGCTGATTAACCCTGATCGCATCCCGTCATCTTCGATCTCCCTACGGATATTGATTGATGCCGATCTTCTCAATCCGCTCAAAATCTCAAAATTCTGACCATACCGGTGTATCCGCAACATCCAAAAACTTTAATTCAGACTTCTGACTCAACCCAATACGATCTATAGGCATGTCGTGACCACCCGAACTAGTTTAGATCGTCGATTCCATCGTCACCACTGCCACGTCAGCAACCTACAAAATTTGGCCACAGTTAATTTGCAAAATCTGACCCCACAATCGCATAGGGAACATCCAAAAACCAATGGCTCAACACCTCCTCAAGCCCAATCGGACTTAAAGGCAACTCAGAACACATAAAACACTTTGGACCTCCGATCAAGTTTTGGAAAAATGTGCATGCGCTACACCTAAGCCTCTCAATGGGCCAGTTCTGAACCAGAACAGACAGGACCCAATCACATAGAAACCCGAAACCGCTGAACCAAACCCTTCATTTTAATTTCTTGACCAAGAACCGGTAGACCAGGATTGTACTGGTCCGTTCTTGGTTAGAACCAAATACCCAATGGTTAACCCGAGACTCGCGATCTCTCTTCCTTCTCTTAATTTTATAGCTCCGTCTTTCAAATTCAGTTACAAGTATGTAACAAACTTATCTCTACTCTCATCACCAATGACATTTGACATATCTTGTTGTTCTGTCTATCCTTTTAGTTCTTTCTCTCACCCTCTTTCGGTGATCTTCTTCTTTCTCCAAATTGTTTCCTTGATTTTATACTCTCTCTTTATTATTCATTTCCATTTTCTTCTTCATCTCTTTCTTTATCACCTCTCTCCATGATCTGATTGATTACTCTCCTTAATTAACACGATCTTCTATCTTCCTCAATTAACTCTTTCACTCCTTAATCTCATCAATCACTCTCTGATATCTTGCCTCAATCACCACAATCTTCTATTTTCCTTAATACTCTATCTCTCTCTCTAATCCCATTATTCCTTCTGTAATCTTCTCTCTTTCTATCTCTCTCTTCAATCTTGTCTTACCTATCTATTACTTTTACATTAATTTTCACTCTCCTTAATCACCATATCTTTTCTATTCCTCAACTCTCTCTTTCTCGTTAATATTTTCTCTCTGCATTAATTATGTACAATGCTCTCTCTCTCTCTCTATCTCTCTCACTATCTCTCTCTCTCTCTCTCTCTCGATAACTCTTGTGATTACCCCTCTCTATCCCCGTTAGTATTCTACAACCCATTCACCCGGAATCACCTTTCTTCATCTTCGGAAGAACATTAAACCTGGTCTTAATTGGTAGAGACTCACGGGCCAGCAACGGGTCATATTTTTGGATTGACGAGTTCCTGGTTCAGCCGGTTCTTGACCAACAGGTTTGGGGTATTCACGGGACGGTTCAGGGTTTCGGTTTTAATTTTGTGGTTCGGTTTTGACCCGACATGAGTCTACCCAGGATCGAACCATTGACAGGCCTAGTTGAACCCAACCCACTGCAGCATGCAAAGAATTCTCAAGCTTTTCTCTTCCCACTTGGCTTGGCTGCATGTGCACAACGAACCCGCCAACCTCTCACCAATAACATCACAACTCACAATTTCTAAGAAAAGTCAACCACAAATCCATTTTTTTCTTATCGTAAGATTTGTGTGCACCAAAATCAGGTATAGAAGGCTGCCTCAACATCCACCCATTAACACGGCAACAACCCAACGAGCCAAGCAAACAAGCAGTCTCCCTTTTTACATTGGTGCGACCCCTTTTCTTTTATTTATTTAATGTTTCTTTTTCGTCCACTTTCTTCGCGTGCTCCACTCAGATCGTGAACTTGGCTCTGATACCCCTTGTTCGTCGAACAGAATTCCTGCCGCAATGGAAGAAAAAAACACGCCACACGATCACGCACTCAGCACACGCTATATAAGGGAAGAAAAATGAAACACATGAATTTAACATGGTTCGGAAAAACCGTCTACTTGCACGGGAGGAGGAGAGTTGCACTATATCAATGAGAGAATACAAAGAAGGGGAGAGACAACAAAATTTGTGGACCACGTCAACACGGAACTCTTATCACTCATGGATTACAACATGAAACCCTAAACTCACACATCCGCTCAAAGATATCTCTCACTAGTTCTCTACTCTACTAAACTAGACGTTTCTAAAACAATAGCTAACACCGCTAATTATACTACTAAGAGGATGTGGAAAAGCCCACCAAGCCCGAGCTATTACCTCCTCAGGAGAGTAATCAGATGCATCAGGCATACCAATGCAACTTGCGGAATTCGAGACAATAATTACTATTTTACAAACTAAATCAATGCTAACCTTCATAAACCCCTTTATCTATGTAAATTACGTTTCAAGTAAATAAAATGAAAATTATTGAACATAGAAAAGCTTATAAATGCAGATATGGCGAATTCAATCAACACAAACCATTTTAAAGTAAATGTTCCCTATTCAGACATTGGTCCTTTCAATTGGCCGCTGGCTAAACACACTAACGTGATCTCAGTGAAACTGAGAACTCTCAAAATAACTAAAAGTTCATAAAAGAAGTCAAACATAATGGTACATGCTCGAGCAACTAAGCACAGGCAAGGGAAATCATTTATTACCTATTTATTTCCACATAAAGAACTCCGTTCTCTTTTAGTTTCTTAATGAAAAATTAAAAGAAATTATTTTCTTCTTACTAAAAAATGTCATACTAGCCCGATAAAATGCCATGTCACTTGAGGAATAGTGCTAACAATTTGTATATGCTTTAATTTGAAGAAAAACAAAGGTTTTTTTATTCGGCTTGGATTTACTTAAACTAATAGTTCGCCGTCGGTCCATCAGAACTATGTTTTACAAGAAAAACCATCATGTTCTATACTAAGACACCCCCACCAGCAGCAAATGCTAAAATGAATGAGAATAAAACAAAGAGGAATTATCTGTTGGGTACCAACTTAAAACGCTTTATGAAAATATATAAAGAAGGCTATGTTTTTCTTAACACACGAACTCTGCTTCTAAAAAACAGAAATAAAGAATGGGAATGCATCGTGTGAAGTATTCTTTTGTTGTGTTGCTTTTTCATGTTAAGGAAATGATTTTTGGTATTTCTTCATTGAAGCAGAAACATTATGCTTCTATCACTTACAACTTGGTTATCAGCTCTTCGCGTGGAGGAACATGCAATTTACCTTGTTAGGAAGGAGTGCGTAGGGTCATTAAAATTATAGCCAAGAGAAGTGATTTATTGACAATCAATGTATTGAAAGTATGCTATGTAAGGTATTTAGAAAACAAAATCGGGACATTTAGAGCTTACATGCCAATCAATAATTCTTATTAAGGTGTATATCTAAAGGGCACGATAATGAGGCACAGTGAATAAACATTCACAATCGTTAAAGGCAACAAAAACGACAACCGTACATTGGATTTCAACAGTAAGCACAAACTGAATGAGGAAATCTAACTCATATATCCTTCAAGGACATGAATACCACCTTCATACTTTCCGACTTCAAGGAGAAAGAAACCTTTCCTTTAGCTTTGTAGTGGGAAAGATACATATTTGAAGAATTTTTTTTTAGCTCATGTCATCTAAATAGAAGCTAGAGATTCAGAATA
The DNA here is from genome assembly GCA_023055425.1 of Linanthus parryae. Classification (NCBI taxonomy): domain Eukaryota; kingdom Viridiplantae; phylum Streptophyta; class Magnoliopsida; order Ericales; family Polemoniaceae; genus Linanthus; species Linanthus parryae. The sequence continues at coordinate 62,033,253 of JALGPY010000001.1, read as the reverse complement.
AATGATAAAAAGTATACACATCTTAGGGAAACTTACTGAGGAACTCATCTTAAGCGTCATTTGACTCTTCCTAATGATCAACACCTGCAATTGAAACCATTCAAACGCCCCAACTTAAGAATTCTATGAATTATAAGAAAACCAAAATAAAAATAATAACTATGTAAGTAGCTAAACAAAATGAAAAATTAGGAAAGGCTTAATCAGAAGATGGCAAGTAAGGGTACAAAATAAAATTTATTATCATAAGCTAGGAGTTCATGTCCACTAATGTCAGATTATTTTTTTTAAATATATAGTTATGTCAGACGCGTACTATAGTGAAAGACCTTTCACTACTAATGGTTCAATTTTAATTGCACCAAGCTTGAATCTACTAAAATACGTTCCTTTAATATATATCCAAATGAACGGGGAGGATGAAGTTTTTTCTCGTAAGGGGATAAGAGCATGGGAGTCTCAATAATCTAAATTGTTATATAGGTTATTCAACGAAGATATAGTCACGGTTCAAGTCAAACGGACTTGGGATTCTTCGACCAAGATTCGGCTTTGAGCAATTTTACCCACGGTAGGTACAAACTGAGACGACAAGCTAGAGCTAGGTCAGAGCAGATTTGATGCAGGTAAAAGGTCTGCAAAATTGAATTGATGTGATACTGAGTAAAAGATCCCAATTGATGGGTTGACTTGCATAGCCCCTCTGCTTTGAGGGTTAACTTGATGCAGGGGAGCGAGAGAGCAATATATACATGGCGCAATAGGGATGCATACATTAACCTTGTATGTGAAAATTAATGGAGTTCAAGTGCTAACAATCGCCATTTTCTCTATACCCAAATTTGTAAGGATTAAAATAAAGAAAATTGTGATCATAAGAGATTTCATAGACAACATGATGCAGGAGAAAAATGGAAAATTAAATCCTCAAATTCACAAAAGCTGTTTCAGTCAAAATGCAGAATCAGGGGCAGAATTGAAAGATGTCGGATTCAGGCAAATTCATACCTTATTTTGAGTGGAAACGACTTATTCACACGCCTGATTCACTCCGGCGTCAGTTGGTATCAGAGCTCAGAGCTCCGTGGGAAGAAGATCGTCATAAACATGGTGCGTGGACGACCTGGTTGCTGCGGGCAGGTTCCGGCTGAGGAAGCCCCCCACCAGGTGCGTAACGTCCCAGACATTATGATGATAAAACTGTGATGGTGCTTGGACCCCTTCCAATCAGGGTGTTAGGGGCCTCTTTAGAGACTTCAGGGGCAATGGTTTAGGGTTTTTGCTGTTTCTCCCATTATTGCTGAGGCTTTGGCTCTTCTTGCTGGTCTACAGCTTGCTGCTATGCTTAATCTGGTTAATTGCTGCATTAGCACTGATTGTTTGGAGTTTGCTACCTCATTCCACACCCCTAATCCTGACTATTGTGCTGATAATATTGTCATGAAATGCAGGCTGCTAGGGACTAGCCTCCATGCCTCCCTCAAGCATGATCACGGGTCATCCAACAAGGGTGCTAACTTCCTTGCCTCGGCTCTACCTGACTATGTTCCTTCTGTTGCCGCTTTTAATCCTTGTTTCTTTCCAGATTATGAACAATTTATTTTAACATTTGCTGCTCATGGTATGGAGGGTGTTTTGCTGGAGGATGTTGGGGGTGTCCCCCCCCCCCCCCCCACCACTTTGAACCTCCTTAGTTTTTTGGCTTCAGTGAGACCATTTTATCAACAAAAAAATGAGAAAGCATGTTCAAAACTAATTACGTCACTAAGAGAGTGGATTTTGAGCAATTGGAAACAGAAAGAGAGAGCTCAACCCAAATACAAACAAAAATTACTCACTCAACAATAAGAACTTAGAGCATGACTGTATAGTCCGAAAAAAATAAATGACACAGTAAAAGTACCTTTTTGTTTAGACGATGGCAATGGGTTGTCGTATTGAAAATGGTGTGGGTTTAAAGACTCGCCAACGCTGATCCATTAGCTTTCAAGATCACCTTCTTTGTGGCATCTTTAGAATCAGCTAATGTATGAAACCACGTCGTATTTCTAATCTGGAAAGAAAGTGAGTTAGTGACTTACTATACAATCATTTACTAACACAAACATCACTTACAAACACATACATTTGGAAGATCGAAATTACAATGACGAAAATTGATTTTAATCAGCTGATTGTTGTCATCAACTTAGTAATAAGAGTAGGAGGAAGAACACTAAATTATGTCCGTTCTTAAAAAAATTAAGATTGATAATTAAAAACAACTGTTGATCCCAATGAGCCACAAAAGTAATCCTCACGAATTAAAAAACTGTGAAAGCCAGCCAATCCAAATTCTTACACACACCAAACTGTCATGTTTGGACTCTCATTTGAAAAGAGAAGATGAAACATTTACTTGCTGGAGGAGGCCAAAAGAATCTACCGCCTTTTTATTTCTATCTCTCCCGATGAATACTAGAAACGGTACACTAAAAAGGTAAGACAAATTTATGATCTATAGAAAGAGGGAGATGATTTTGTTTGAGCTAGAGCTAGGGCAGAGTAGGTAAAAGATTAAGAGAAATATTTTTCTTTGATCTCCAACTGTTGCAGACACTCCAATCTGATAACGACAGAGCCAACAAATGAAATCAAAGAACGTGAGTAAGAATATTGAAACCAATTAAGAGATGAAAGCGATGAAAATATTGAAACCAATTAGAAAACTTACCGTAGATAATTCAGGAGGACGCCATAATCAGGTAAGGAGGCGGATGATTACGGAAGCAATGATTAGATATATGGCGAAGAAATCGATGGGGGAGAAGGAGCGGACGTCCGAGTGAGAGCAGTCGTGGTCTCATTAGGGCGGCGGAATCTCCATTCCTCTGGCATATTTTAATGAGTTTTGAGGAGATTGGGTGGATGATATTTTTTACTAAATTATAATTCGACGGTTCGAATGTCTATTGAAAATGTCTTTTGAAAAGTTCTTTCAAAAAGTTGCATGAGACCCTTATCGTTCTATATTATTATATAGATTTATATTAGTTTTTAACCCGTGCGATTTATGTCGTGATACTGCCCAAACGGTTCAGTTTGATTTGGTTCGTTTTGTGTTTTTCACGGCTTCACTCGGTTCGGTTTAGTTTGTTTCGGTTCTCGTTGGGTCTCCATTTTATGCAGTTCAGTTTCGATTGAACCTAGTTTACATATTAGTACGTATAATTATTTAAAAAAGTTAAAACTATGTGAAAAACTACATATATAGTGAAGTAATGGTTAAATTAATTTAAACAAAATGTAATTTAAGTTTAGAACATATTTTTCATAATCCGAAGTAAGAGCTAAAAAAATTGAACAAAATGATGTGAAATAATAAGAATTTTATGCTTTGGGTGCTTCACTTTTGTGAATATTGGTCCGTTCGGTTTAACCACGGTTTAAGCGGTTCGGTTCGATTTACAGTTTCACGGTTCGGTTTCAGTTCGATTTATTTCCCTTCGGTTTTGTTTGGTTCAGTTTGCGGCTTTCTTGATTAAACTTGACGCCCTACCTACTATTTGATGATAGTATCATTTGTTGTAGCATATTTAGAACACAATTGTTGAAAATAAAATAAATATTTCTTAAACTGAAAATCAAGTGAATGAAAATGTGAACATATTTCAAATTACAGATTCCTCAAAGGGTTGAGAAAGATCTTAAAATAATTGACAATCATCACTAACATTTCTGAAAAAATATTACTTTTAAAATAAATAATAACAGTCGAAAAACAACAGTGGACAATGGCACAACCAGCTTGAATTTTATATATGTGCGTACATTATGTCCACTAACTAATATAATTAATTTATATTAGTACCTATAATTTTTAAATGTATGATTTGTTGTAATAATATCATAAATCTTATGTTAAAATCTACATTAGTTGGAATGCCCTAACATTTTTATTCAGATTATAGTGCGCATACCAAATTGCTTCAAGTTTTAATTTCTGCTAGATATTTGCTCGAATATGAAAGTTGAAACAAACTAAATCGTTAGTTATAAATAAAGTGATCATTAAGTGAGCATTAAGTTTACCTACAAAAAAGAGATCGGTATTTTTTTTCTTAAACAATAGTGGGCAGTAAATTAGTAATACCAAATTGTAGGATTCAAAGAGTAACTTCAAAAATTAATAAATATAGTACAAAAATGTTGAAAAACGTTACCAAACATGATGTAATTTTACCTAAAAAAGCATGATGTAATTAGTAGTTACCATATGTTTTAACTTTACTTAAGACAAATGGAATGGACAAATGAATAAATTATAAGTGATCAGTAAATTAGGAATACCAAATTGTATGAATCAAAGGGTAACTTCTATAATTATTATATATAATAAAAAATGCTAGAAAGACGTTACCAAACACGATGTAATTTCTTCTAAAAAAGAGCATGATGTAATTAGTAGTGACCATATATTTTAATTTTATTTAAGACAAATGGCATAGGCAAATGAATAATTTATATTAACATTTCATCACAATTTCCTTATATGGATTTTCACATTTTATTGATTATATATTGATTAATTAACATAAAAATACACGTGGTAATTCCTCAGGCAAAGCTGAAGAAGACATTTTGGAATAGTATATAGTATAAATATATAGACATATATTTATTGTCACATCCCCTTCCCACCGACCCCAATTAGCGACGATAAAACTTGCATTAACGGGAGGAGGGCGCGACATGCCGGTGAGGCCTTTACTCGTCGAGAGGGTAAATAAATTATTTTCTAAACTCGTGAATAAAATTTTATTCAAAACACTTTGCGAACGTGTAACTAAAACAAAATTTACATGGGGTCGTCATGATAAAAAAATTGACTTGTAACAGAAATTAAAATTTATCAAGAAAAGAGAAGTGGAACATCAAAATTATTTTCATTTAGCCTCTTGACTCGTAATTTAAACAGAGCATAAATCGGGAATGTTTCTAGGTATCATACAAGGGCTCAAATAAGTTCTTTTGTACATAATTACACAAATCTTACATTCTTAAACCATCACCAACATCTATCCACAATAGCTTAAATAGTTTAGAATATACTCGACATCTAAGCACATAAGCATCACCAAGCATGTGATCACATATCAAATTAACGTCTTGCTACTTATTGCGTTTTACCTGTCATTAAAACCTGAAAAAAGGGTAACGTGAAAGGGTGAGCTCAACTAGCTCAGTGAGTTACATCTACGCCCCTTCGTAGGTTTGGAAAACTAAAAGGGGCTAACTTTCCATGGAGCATCATGAACATAAGGCATAGTCATACATGCATATACTTGTGAACCTTGAAAGTTCGTGACATTCATAAAACGTAACTTATACCATAAAGAAAACATAACGTAAAGCGTAACTTGTATGGTGTGAAATCATATTTTTCCTTGTAGGAACCTTGTTTGTCTCACGTAGAGACCTTATCATAGTTTAACATGCTTGCTTATTTTCTTATATTATGACCCGTGTAACCTTCGTGACTTAACATAACATAACGTAGGGACATATCCATCACGAGTGCTCGTGAGGCGACGCATTGCCTGTCTATATGGCCCCGGCAAAAAGGCTCGAGCCTGCCTATACCCGACAGGGGTTTCACTCCGGTACTGTTGCCTTTCTGAAAACTTGTTTTTATCTTATGAAACATCCTTTATCTTTCTTAGCATCCATGGGGCATAAAATGTTTAATTGATTCGACATCGTACATACATACATAATATGGAAACATGAACATACATATGCTTGTACGAAACTTGAGGTTCGGTACAAACTTCAGGAGGTAGGGTAACTCACCTTGCGAACTTAAGCCATTTACTTAGCGTTCCTTAGTCCAAATTCATTCAACTTTAAGTACACTAGCATTAATTTCAACTTCATATATATCGCAAACATGCTACAAATAACACATATAATCACTTGGGGAAAATTCAATTCAAGCATAGCACATAATCACTTAGCTCAACGACACCAATCTTATTAATGCAAAAAGACTAACTTTGCCCACATTCATATCTAGAACCTTATTCTTCTTATTGAATGTATATAACATGTCTAATGAAACACATAGATGCAAGATGAGATATAATGAACTAAAAATAAAATTACATAAACTAGATTTAAAAACTTTGCAACTTCTAGATTATGCTCATAAACAAAATGTGACTACCATTAGTTCAAAAATTCATTAGTAGATCAAAATAATTATTCGACGCCAAATATTTTTACATAAAATAGATAAAGAGTTTACTGATAATACATAAAAAATCAAATTATAAAAACTTATAAGTATTTTTAAACATTAACTTTCAGAGCAGTTCAGGTTTAAAAAAAATGCTAAAAAGCGGTCTTGGGAGTAAATTCATAAAATATTCAGAGGAATTACAAAAATTATGAAGTTTGAACTGGAAGTAAAAAAGCACCCCTTAGAACAACATATCCAAATTTGGTAACCATTGGAGTAGAATAAGTACATTAAATGTATGTAAAATCTCAATTGTCTGGGTTGAGCAAAGTGTTAAAACAGTCCAAGTTTTTGGCCGATACACAAAAAATGACTTTTTATATATTTCTAAATTATTTACATATTTTTAACGATTTTTTGAAACTAAGACATGAACTTTATAGTTTTATATACTTCAAAAACATGTGCATGCAAGAAATACTCTACAAAGATGTGAAATTAGACTAATACAATGTTTAATTCACATGCATCACTGCCCACAACATTTAGTTTCATGAATCTAAGAGTTTTTACCGAAAATACTCATTCTTGCACATGCATGTATGAAGATCATGAAGATGATGATGAATCAAGAACATGCAATCACAAATTCACCATGCTAACATACATATGAGATGGTCAATGCTAAAATTGAATCATAAAAATGATGAATCAATAACATGTGACTAAAGATTTCCCATAAAATCACAAAAATGCGGAGTGAAAGACCAAAATCATGATGTAAATGCCAAGATGTGGTACTTACTCCTCATTTTCACGATGTTCCTTATGTGGGTTTAAATAAGTGATGAATAATAGCTCCTAGAGGCTTCAATCTTGAAGAAAATGCTTAAAATTTACTCCCCAATTGATATACTAACACCCAAGATGGTTTCCAACAATTAGAACCTCAAAAACTTGATTTTTGGACCATGTTTTGGGTGGGTCAAGAACAAAACCGGGAATGAACAAATGGGAGAGAAATGAGAGCTTTTGACTTTCTAGAGCGAGAAAAATGTTGAGGAAAATGATGTGAAAGATGATAATTGTGACTTATATAAATCCAAAATAATTGAGTGTGGTGGTCACACCAAAATAAGTGAGAACAAGTAAGTTTCAAATCAGATGATGCACACTATCTATTTCATATTGATGGAACTATTTGGTGTATCCAAAATATCCAACTAAAATTATAATCATATATTTTATTTCTCATACAAATATTACACAAAGGGAATTAAACATTATCTAAAAGACATTATAGTTATCACATAAAACATACATACAATTTGTTTCTAATTTAACTTTTTACAACTTTTCTTAACAAAAAGTGTAGAATAACTAACAAAATATCAACATAAACACACTCATTTAGGCACTTAAATGTTAAGCATATAGCATAAATATGCGGGGTCACTACATTCTACCCACCTTATAAAGAGTGCGTCATCGAACTCGCTTAACACGTTTATAACATGAATAAAATAATATATGATCTAACTAATATGACATCAATTCACAACTTACCCTTATAGGTCATCTTACCCTTAAACTCGGGCTAGCAAATGCATCAAGCCTTTCACGCTTACGAGAGGGATAATACGCATTGTCGTCACACTTTGTACCGCTCCAGCAAATTCGTAACTATTTCAGAGGTCCTGTCTTTCACGCTTACGAGAGGGAACAATACATCATGTCTTCATACTTTGTACCGCTCCAGCAAGCTCGTAATTGTGTTAGAAGTCCCTGTTAGACCGTAAAACATAGCGGGAACAACTTATATACTCGCAATAATATAGCTACTCATCCAACTTGCACATGTAGAGGACCAAACACTTGAAATTCGCAAACTGGTTTAAACTTTCGACATGATCATATTACAATTAATTTACTTAATTACATGCATGTATACATGAAAATAACTTATCAGATACCAAAACATACATGGCATGAATAATTTACACTCAATACATAACATAATTTATATGCTCAGTTGGTAAAAATAAAAACATACTTCGAGCACATATGTGGACATAACATAACATTTCATGACAAACATAACAAACTTTTTATTTACAACATTATTTTGGACATGAAATCACACTTGTCGCATATAAACACTTCAATTAGAAAAATCAATATCATAGTTCAATGCATGTTATACTTTTCTAATATTTTTTTTTCTTCTTTTAATAAACATTATGCATAATCGAGAAACATAGCATACTTAGTCTCCATGATCCACACATAACATGTACATGCATTTACACATATAACACCATGAATACATGAAAGATGTGTCGTGACAGTAGACGGATCACATAAACATACTTATCGTACACACATAAATCACTCCACATACTTAGTATCATCATCTTGTCATGGAGATTTTATAAAAATTCTAGTCTCACACTTGGTCAGTGACCACATAACATGAACATGTCTCTTCAACTGAAACACCTAGCATAGATGTTTTTTTAAACATAGGACCACTTAAAAAAAAAAAAAAAAAATTGATATGACTATTAGATTAAGAACTAAACCAACAACTGATCTTACACAAGACTCTAAAAGTGATAATAGACTTTATGTGACAAAAAGCTCTAGCACACGTGAATCTTGGACTTATATTTTCTCGTATGTATCCGCTACATTATACATTATTCATATTACTTGAAACAACGAACAAAAAAAATTGTTCAACTTCGATGCTAAATATGTCTATTTCGTTCACATGGTGATCACATTTTCGAGTTTAAGTCCAGTTTCTTAATTGGTTTGGATGGTGCCCCTCATACACGGGCATTTTTCTATTATATGTGCAAGTGTATAGGGAATGAGAGAAAATAAATTTGATTGTGACACATATAATTTGAGAAAATATTTTGTAAGCTCATTGTCAGGTTAGAGAACCGGCTATTCGTTAAGTCACGCATAGCGCGGGTGCTCATGGAATTAATATTTCTAAATTATGGTGGGTAATATTTACTTTAATTGTGATGATCATGCTTCCATGTAATATTTATCCATTACTACTTTAAGAAACATTCAGTTTCAGTGTTGCATTCATACCATCACATCATTCGTGGCATAATAATTCTATTAAATCAGTTCTACACATCTTTCTTTGAGACTAAGGGAATTGTAAATGACAAATATATAAATATATTTTTTTCTACTTAATTAAAATAATGTATTTTTCCAATAGTAAAATATGTACTTATTCTAATAGGGAAAGAGTGTAGTTCGAACATGTCCTCTATGCTAATATGTCCAATATGTAAGCTTTTTCAGCAAATTTTCCTCCTATGTCTTCGAGAGCTATTAGTTGTCCATGTTATTATAAAATCTGAACTATTCGTCATGTTTTGAACACTCATATATCATATTTCATAAAAAGGAGGATCTATCAAACAAATTGATAAAATGAATCAGTGCTACATCGAAAATAGATGATTACATATATTAGTGTGTTCATGTGGAATGAGGAAGAAAATATTCTAATAATTATTGAAAAATAAAACACACTAGGGGAACATTTTTAAGCTTTACTAATATTTGTTTTTAAACAACCATTTTCGTGTGTAAAATGTCCATACTATAAATGTTTGTAATTAAAATTTAACAGACATATACATGAAAAATAAAGTTGGATGAATTGTGCAAGGCATATGTTAAGGGTTTGTTAAATGTTGAATGCAATTAAGAGACAAAATTTTATCTTCAATTATTAAGTTTGTAATTTTTTCAAGCTTAAAAATAATTTTCTCCTGTTTTTACTAATAAAATTAACTACATGCATATTCTTGAAACAAAAAATATGCATTCATAAAGTTGTATTAGTATTCCTTCAAAAAAAAAGTTTTATAGTAGAAAATATTTTATTTGCAACTGCTTACCCTTCCGTCTCTCTTAATTTATTTTAAAATATATTATCTTTATAAATAATGAAAAAAAAAAACTAAACGGCTTGTGCTTAGAAATATAGCATACATTTCCAAATTTTGAACTATTTTAAATGATAATTTTAACTTTATGTAAGAACTGCATCTTACTAATTTGATTATTCAAAGTGAAAATAAATTTACCATCAGAAACAAAATTGCAATGACTAAGTATGAAAAATGATTACACTTAGGTAAAGGTCTTGTCCAATTAATAAAAACATGTTTTTCTATTTTTCATTTTTATATTTGTAATAATTATTTCATGTTTAAGATAGGTAAATTGAAAGTGTGTAATGTAGACTAAATACAGGACCTAAATACTCTAGAAGGGGGGGGGGTTGAATAGAGTATAGAAACTTTTTGCAAAACTTAAAGTTTAGCAGGAAAGCTTTGTGTGAAACTCAAATCTCAAGACCTTGAGATTTTGTAAACTGTCTGAAACTTACTAAGGCAAAATTGTAAGCTTCAAGGCCTTGAGCTGTGAACAATTCTAAACAACTTTTAAACCCTAGTTTGATTTGAGTTGTGTGCAGCAGATAATAATTAAACAGAAAAGTAAAGAACACAAAGCAATTTACAGAGTTCAGTCCCAATGGACTTAATCTCTGCCTGAGGGATCTAGTCCCACCAGGATTGGGCAAACACTTCTTATTACTCACAGAGAAACAGCCCTAGATCATCAAGCCTAAGTGATTTCCCGTACACCTATACAGCTTGTGGTTCCAAACCTATCTAGTTCCAGCTACTAACTGTGAGCTAACAAGAACCTCTTGTTGTTCACTTGAACAACCAACCACTAGGTTAAGTGAGGTTTGATAATATAGAGATACACAGATAGAAGTACAAGTGAAGAACACAGTATGAAGATAAGCTGTTGAAGCCTGGAAGTGTTCTTCTAGAAAACTGGATTGATTTGATCTTCAGAAGCCTGGAATGAAGCTTGAATGATTGTGTGTTTGAATGGGTGATTTCCCACGATTTTTTCACACCTCTCAGAGTATTCTGCAAGCCTCTCTCTCCTTCAAAATTCAAACCAGTCTCTTTTATCCATAGCTGCAACTGACTGAGAGATTTTAGGATCTTAGTTCCTACAAATCCTCCTTCTGTTTTCAACTCAAATTCAAATAGCTTCAAGTGGATATCCGTTGGAGTTTGTTGAGATTTCTCCTGCACGTTTAACAACCCTGCAACAGCATAGAAACACTGCAGGAACAAAATCCAGACAGCTAACACTACTAAGACTGTTTGGTTATACAGTTTTTGATAAATTGTTTAATAAACTTAGAACCATAACCTACATATCTTCTAAAACATATGAATCATGAAAAACAAGTTTAAGACACTTATAAGTGAGTAAATAATCACAATACTAAGAGTCATAACCTGCAAGAAAGAATCAATTAAGTTTTGCAAAAACTGTCAGCAGCTCAAGGCATATCTCAAGGCCTTGGAGCTCTAAACCTGCTTCACAGAATTTCAAAGTTAACCCAGATAACTTCGATTCTTCATGTTCTGATCATCTGAAATTGTGTTAGATATATATATAGCATAATCTAAAAGTATATACCATAAACCACTGATTTGCATAATTAGATATCCAATTCTGCAACACATAAATGTTAGAACACTCCGCAGGATAAGATAACTCAAGGCTTTGAAGTTTAGTCAATCTCAAGGCCTTGAGATTAGTGGAATGCTTTGCTGCTTATGTCTTAGCCTTTTGTCTTTCATCACTCAAAGCAATTACCAGCCAAAGCACATTCAGGGATCATGACTCAACAATCTCTCCCTTGATGAAAGACAAAACCTAAAGTCTTGCATAGATCTTCCTGCCACTCATATTCAAATTTTAAATAACCACAATTTGCAGATACAATATATATACTGAACCCAAACAGATAACCGGTGAGAATAAATATTACAAATTACCACAGAAACAACAATTCACCAAAATAACTAGGCAATTCTTATTATTACTAGTCCATATACTGCAAACAAAACACAAATACCACATAAACTCTCCCCCGTTTTGACTTTAATCAAATAAGGTTGAAGAAATGTAGGATCATTACTCAGAGTCTGAAAATAAACTTAAAAAAAAAATAGCTAAAAAGTCAAGGCCTTGAGACAGAAAAGATAGAATAGAATGACATAGAGGGTCAAGGCTTTGGCTGTCTCTGATCTTCACTTCTTCTTTGAAGTCTGGCCTTTCTCTGAGCCTTCTCCAATTTCTTCCTCACTTGCAGCATCTTCTGCAGACTGATTACCTTCTTATTCAGCTTCGACTTCAGCAACCACTTCTTGGATTATCTCATCCACTTTCTTCTTAGCCTGTACTGAATCTACCTCTGTAGCTGCATCAACACCTGTGTCTTCAGCAGCATCTTCTTCATCAGTTTGTTCAAACAAGTCTTTTGAAGCTAGCATCACTAGAATTGGCTTCTTCTTCTTCTTCTTCTTCAGAAAATCTCCCATCTTCTCTTCTGAATCCAAACTGGTGTCATGACTAGTAGCAGAAAGTATCTTCTCCAGATTCAAGCCCTTGATGACAACATCCAACTTCCCACTCATAGTATTCGTCAAGCCCTTGAACTGGTTGAATTCAGTTGACAGGTCAAACAACCTTTGTCTGAGATCTTCAATCTCAACCTGCTGATCTTCTTACTTCTCAACCAGTAGAGAGTAATCCTCATTCGCTTGTCCTTTCCCAGATGCAGTCCCCTTAGGATTCACAAACTCCTTCTCATTAAGTTTTTCCTTTGACAAATCAGAATAAAATTTCCAATGCCCTTTCCCAGTTTGAACTACCCCAATCCTCTGAAGTGCAGTCTCATCTATGAACCCAAAACCTCCTATAATCTTTTCTTCTCCTTTCACAGTCACATCAAAATATTCAACGAAAAGAGGTAACAGGTTGGCATAGGGAAGAGGATGGTTTCTAGTCCTGGTTGCACAATAAATCATATGCTCCATAACAACTGTTGGAAAATCTATCTCAAACACTTGAGATATCAGATACATCAAAATCAGAATTTTATCAGTTAACAACTCTATTGAGTTCTCCCTGGGAACTACACTCCTCATCAGAATAGTAAACAAAATTTTGGCTTCACAGTTGAGCACAGAATGTGTCAACTGCTTTAAACCAGTGGGAACACCTCACACAAAGAACATCTACTTTGCCTTATCCAAACACTCCTTCCTATCAGGATAATCTCCAACATTGTATTTTCCAGGAATGCCCAAGACTTTGGCAAAAGTCCTATGATCTAACCTCAAATCCACACCAGCCACTTTAGAAGTTAATACCATTCTATCATCACCTTCAGACACCAAGTTCAGATAAAATAACCTAGTTAACCTAGTATAAGACTTTGAACTAGGATTTAGAACTTTCCAAATAGCAGTTTCCCTCAATTTTCTAATGCATTCTATGTCCAGTTTATCCAATAACTCATCAGAAATCATGCTACAGAAAGCTACCTTAGATGATGCATATCCTTGAATCCAAACAGTTCTAACTTCAGAACTAACAAACCACTTAGTTGGAAGTACATTCTTACTTTGATATCCTTTCTTAGTTGCAGCAGCAACTTGCTTAACCCTAGTCTTCTTCTTAGAAGGTTTGGTCTTTTCTTGTACTCCTTCAGTTGGTTTTTTTGGCTTTCCAGAGTTGATTTCCCTTTTTCCTCTTCAATAGCCTTTTTCTTTTCTCCCCCTTTCTTCTTCTCTGACCTAGGTTGATCACCACCCCGAGTCTCCTGTTGTGGATCAACACTTGAGCCTTCATCTCCCTTCTATGTCTTTGACTTCTTTGCAGGAGGGGTATCCTCATGCAAGCTTTGAGTATTTTCTGAATCTGAATCAGAAATCACTATCTTCTCATTCTTGTTTGCTCTCTTCTTGGATCTGCCAGAAGGCTTCCCTTGTTGCTGAATTCTGGCTGATTTGCGCTCCATTTTAGGGTTTAGGGTTTTGAGAAGAGGATGTGATTGAGAGGAATCGAGAGAGAGAGAGAGTAGTCGCAGAAAAATGGAAGAGAATGAGAAGAAAAAGCCCTGACTTTCAGCTTAAGTAGGTTGAAAAGGATGAGTCATAAAAACTCTGCAATATCTACATGCAAAAATAGAATCTTGAAAAATCTTTTTGGGATATTTTAGAAAATTCTCTGAGTAATTCAAATATTATACAGTTATCTAAAAACATAAGATGATGATCCATTTTTTTTAAAAAAAATTACAGATATTATCAAGACCTGGAGAACAATCTCAAGGCCTTGAGATTTTCTGCAGTTTGAGAAACTTCAAAGCTTTGAGCTATACTTTCAAGGCTTCAGAAAGTATAATCTCAAGGCTTTGAGATTCCAGCACATATACGCATATAGGTACTAATACTCCCCCTAAACCAATGCATCCTTGTTTAACATCCCCAATTCAAGCCTTAGAGATGAAAACCTATCATCTGGCAGAGGTTTAGTGAAAATATCAGCAATCTGCATTGAGGTAGAGATAAAATTTAAAACAACATCACCTTGTTCTGCATGATCTCTAAGGAAATGATGTCTCACATCTATGTGCTTTGTCCTTGAGTGCTGAACTGGATTCTTAGAGATTGAAATAGCACTTGTATTGTCACAATGAATTGGCACATTTCTGAAGTTGTAGCCAAGATCTCTAAGTTGCTGAGCAATCCATAACACTTGTGAACACCAAGCACCAGCTGCACTATATTCAGCTTCTGCAATTGATAATGCTACATAATTTTGCTTTTTGGAATGCCAACTGATAAATGAAGATCCAAGAAATTGGCAGCATCCAGAAGTACTTTTCCTTTCTACTTTATACCCTGCAAAATCTGCATCTGAATAGCCACTCAACATCAAATTAGATCTTCTTGGATACCAAAGCCCTAAGTCTCTGGTTTAATTCAAATATCTAAAAATTCTTTTAACTGCAGTTAGATGACTTTCCTTAGGATCTGCTTGAAATCTAGCACACATACAGACACTGAACATAATGTTAGATCTGCTAGCAGTTAAATATAATAGTGATCCAATCATACCTCTGTATTCCTTCTGATTCACACTCTTACAAGTTGAATCTTTGTCAAAAGAGAGTGATGAACTCATAGGGGTCTTAAGGACCTTGGACTGTGACATGTTGTACTTATTCAACAAGTCCTTCGTATATTTTCCTTGATGTACAAAAATTCCTTTCTTCATTTGTAATATATGAAGTCCAAGAAAGAAATGTTATCAATCACATGAAAACAGGGAAACCAAATGCACTATGTCGCTCATTGCTATTTGCCATCCTTCAATTCTGTTTACATACACAAAGTTCTGGTGCTCTTGTGTATGAAATGTGTAGAAATTGTCTGTTTATATAGACAAAGTTCTACCTACACTACTAGAAAAATAGCTTCTTGCGGCAGTTTTGAATACGGGAGATACAAACCGCCGTTTTATGAGCCCAATTACGGTGGTTTATAATGCAGCGTCGTATATTTTATATTTAACGGAGGTTACTAAAACCGCCGTATAATTTATCCCCCATACGACGGAAAAATAGTCAACCGCCCTAAGTTTACGTCAGTTAGTAAATTTACGCCGTTAACTAAACGGCTAACCATCATTTGGGCCTTTAAAATTTGCGGTGGTGTACCAAAACCGCCTTAACTAATTTTTATTAGTTTGTTTATATATAAATAAAATGTATCGATGTATTTACTAGATTTAATATGGGTTGTTGACTAAAATCCTACCAGATAATCTGATCGGTACATTTGCAACACTACCTTTATAACTCACCAAACCACTCTCTTCCTCTCATCTCCGTCTGCCTCCTCCAGTACAACTTCTTCGTTCTCTCTCTTTCTCCATCTCGCTCAATGTGTTTCTTCATCGAATTTTTCCTCCCTCTCCTCCGAATCATCTCTTCACATTCTTGCCATCTTCGGCCATAATACCGGAGAACCACAACCCGATCTACAGTTTTCTCTGTCTCTAGGTGAGTTTCTCCTCCCTCTTTCTTTTCTCTTCGATCGGCCAAGGAAGAGACAACGGCATCAGAAGCTCTCCACCGCTGCCACCTCACTTTCCCGGCGAACTATAACCGGCAGAAAGTCACCCTCTTTCACTCACTCTCTCTCTCTCTCACCTTGTGTTTCATCGATTAGATCCCCTACCCCGCTCGATCTGATTTAGGTCCACTTAATCTTTCTTCTGGTTGAAGAATCTGAGAGTTTTTTTTTAAATGGATATGGATCAAGAGTTGATTCTGGACATTTTCTTTTTGCAAACATTGATTCTGAACTTGATGGTGAAATTAAAATAAATAAAAAATATAGAATAATTAAGAAAACAGACAAATAAAAAAAATATGGAAAACAGATAAGCTGTAAAAACTAATTATTATATAAATAATATTTTTGAAGGCGGTTTAAATTTTTTGACGTTAGTGTAAAATTTTGGCATCTGGTTGAAGGCCGTTTTTGAAAACCGCCGAAAAAAAAAATATACGTTGGTTTAGACCGCCTTTTTTCCTTTTACGACGACGTTCTTGGTGTCATCATAGCAATCGCCGTAGTTATGTTTATGGCGGTTTTCCGTCAAATTTAAGGTGGTTTTGAACTGCCGTATGAAGCAGTTTTTCTAGTAGTGCTTTATGCAGTTTCAACCCCTATAGGATTCTAAATGCTAACTCCTTTAGTTTTTTATATATTACAGTGCAGCCCCCGTCGGCAACGAATCTAACATATACCTAAGAAAACGACATATAAGAATTTAACGTTGTTCGGCAAAATGAGGGAATACATAGTAGGGGGAGACAACATAATCATTGGACCACGTCAACACGAAACTCTCATCCCTCATGGACAAAAACCATGAAACCCTAGACTCACACATCCGCTCAATGATATCTCTCACCAATTATCTACTCTACTCAACTCGACTCATCTAAAACAATAGCTAGTACCTCTATTTACACTAAATAAGAGTAGGTGGAAAAGCCCACCAAGCCCTAACTATCACATCCTCAGAGATCACCTCCTCATAGGAGTAATCAGACGCATTAGCCATATTGATGTATCTTGCAGAATTCGAGACAATCCCAACAAACACCACATTGGCTTGAATTCTGCAAGGGCGCAGCAAATTCCTCTGCCAACTCCGTTTTTAATGTAAACTCTTTTGCATCCGCCATTGCATCTCCACGTATATTCTTTGCACCCCCTCTTAGGGCACCGCCTCACTCCACCACATTGGCGCGTCCCAAAATTTGCTAATTGGGGGAGTAGTGTGGCTCCATCTCTCCACTAGCTAGCTCATACATGGAGAGATCACTACCAACCCAGTCGAGTGGAAGCGAGACTTGCTTCCTATCCACTATTGCAGTAGTTTTATTCATCATAGTTCTTGTCACTTGAGCTTCATCTCGAACAACATGTAACTGCTGCATAAATTTCACTTTCGCCAAGCTTCAGCGTCCTCACACGTCAATCACATTTTGCACAACGCCAGTCCTTAGTGATTCTACTTGTTTTGTTGTTTCTCATGTTCAATCATACGTACGCTCTCACCATGACGTCTTTCAAAGCCATCGCTTTGCAGACCCATCGCGACTTACCTCTCTTCTTGCCTTGAGGTGCTCAAGAGTTATCGCCACGAACCACACACAGATATCAGGACGCCATCTCGGGCCATGGACTGATCAACTTTGTCCACCGCCCTCTACCCCTGGAGCTTCTTGTTAATTTCCTTGAAATGGTTGCCCACGTATCTAAGCAGACTAATCCGCAACTCGTGCTCACAATCACACAAAGCCTATGCTTCTTGCCTATGTCAAAAAACAGCTCCACCTGTCAACACACTCTCAAGCCTACATAGGTTTCTAATCGAACGTTCAATTAGGAACAACGCCTCTAATTGACCCCATCTGCTTGGACTTGAAGCTGATTAACCATGGTCGCATCCCATCATCTTCGATCTCCCTACGGATATTGATTGATTTCGATCTTCTCAATCCGCTCAAAATCTCAAAATTCTAACCATACCGGTGTATCCGCAACATCCAAAAACTTTAATTTAGACTTCTGAATCAACCCAATACGATCTATAGGCATGTCGTGACCACCCGAACAAGTTTAGATCGTCGATTCCATCGTCACCACTGCCACGTCAGCAACCTACAAAATTTGGCCACAGTTAATTTGCAAAATCTGACCCCACAATCGCATAGGGAACATCCAAAAACCTATGGCTCAACACCTCCTCAAGCCCAATAGGACTTACAGGCAACTCCGAACACATAAAACACTTTAAACCACCGATCACGTTTTGGAACAATGTGCATGCCCTACACCTAAGCCTCTCAATGGGTCGGTTCTAAACCAGAACAGACAGGACCCAATCACATAGAAACCCGAAACCGCTGAACCAAACCCTTCATTTTAATTTCTTGACCAAGAACCGGTAGACCAGGATTGTACTGGTCCGTTCTTGGTTAGAACCAAATACCCAATGGTTAACCTGAGACTCGCGATCTCTCTGCCTTCTCTTAATTTTATAGCTCCGTCTTTCAAATTCAGTTACAAGTATGTAACAAACTTATCTCTACTCTCATCACCAATGACATTTGACATATCTTGTTGTTCTGTCTATCCTTTTAGTTCTTTCTCTCACCCTCTTTTGGTGATCTTCTTCTTTCTCCAACTTGTTTCCTTGATTTTATACTCTCTCTTTATGATTCATTTCCATTTTATTCTTCATCTCTTTCTTTATCACCTCTCTCAATGATCTGATTGATTACTCTCCTTAATTAACACGATCTTCTATCTTCCTCAATTAAGTCTTTCACTCCTTAATCGCATCAATCACTCTCTGATATCTCTTGCCTCAATCACCACAATCTTCTATTTTCCTTAATACTCTATCTCTCTCTAATCCCATTATTCCTTCTGTAATCTTCTCTCTTTCTATCTCTCTCTTCAATCTTGTCTTACCTATCTATTACTTTTACATTAATTTTCACTCTCCTTAATCACCATATCTTTTCTATTCCTCAACTCTCTCTTTCTCGTTAATATTTTCTCTCTGCATTAATTATGTAAAATGCTCTCTCTCTATCTATCTCTTTCACTATCTCTCTCTCTCTCTCTCTCTCTCGATAACTCTTGTGATTACCCCTCTCTATCCCCGTTAGTATTCTACAACCCATTCACCCGGAATCACCTTGCTTCATCTTCAAAAGAACATTAAACCAGGTCTTAATTGGTAGAGACTCACGGGCCAGCAACGGGTCATATTTTTGGATTGACGAGTTCCTGGTTCTGCCGGTTCTTGACCAACAGGTTTTGGGTATTCACGGGACGGTTCAGGGTTTCGGTTTTAATTTCGTGGTTCGGTTTTAACCCGACATGAGTCTACCCAGGATCGAACCATTGACAGGCCTAGTTGAACCCAACCCACTGCAGCATGCAAAGAATTCTCAAGCTTTTCTCTTCCCACTTGGCTTGGCTGCATGTGCACAACGAACCCGCCAACCTCTCACCAATAACATCACAACTCACAATTGCTAAGAAAAGTCAACCACAAATCCATTTTTTTCTTATCGTAAGATTTGTGTGCACCAAAATAAGGTATAGAAGGCTGTCTCAACATCCACCCATTAACACGGCAACAACCCAACGAGCCAAGCAAACAAGCAGTCTCCCTTTTTACATTGGTGCGATCCCTTTTCTTTTATTTATTTATTGTTTCTTTTTCGTCCACTTTCTTCGCATGCTCCACCCAGATCGTGAACTTGGCTCTGATACCACTTGTTCGTCGAACGGAATTCCTGCCGCAATGGAAGAAAAAAACACGCCACACGATCACGCACTCAGCACACGCTATATATGGGAAGAAAAACGAAACACATGAATTTAACATGGTTCGGAAAAACCGTCTACGTGCACGGGAGGAGGAGAGTTGCACTATATCAATGAGAGAATACAAAGAAGGGGAGAGACAACACAATTTGTGGACCACGTCAACACAGAACTCTTATCACTCATGGACTACAACATGAAACCCTAAACTCACACATCCGCTCAAAGATATCTCTCACTAGTTCTCTACTCTACTAAACTAGACGTTTCTAAAACAATAGCTAACACCGCTAATTATACTACTAAGAGGATATGAAAAAGCCCACCAAGCCCGAGCTATCACCTCCTCAGGAGAGAAATCAGATGCATCGGGCATACCAATGCAACTTGCAGAATTCGAGACAATAATTACTATATTACAAACTAAATAAATGCTAACCTTCATAAACCCCTTTCTCTATGTAAATTACGTTTCAAGTAAATAAAATGAAAATTATTGAACATAGAAAAGCTTATAAATGCAGATACGGCGAATTCAATCAACACAAACCATTTTAAAGTAAATGTTCCCTATTCAGACATTGGTCCTTCCAATTGGCCGCTGGCTAAACACACTAACGTGATCTCAGTGAAACTGAGAACTCTCAAAATAACTAAAAGTGCATAAAAGAAGTCAAACATAATGGTACATGCTCGAGCAACTAAGAAAAGGCAAGGGAAATCATTTATTACCTATTTATTTCCACATAAAGAACTTCTTTCTCTTTTAGTTTCTTAATGAAAAATTAAAAGAAAATATTTTCTTCTTACTACAAAATGTCATACTAGCCCGATAAAATGCCATGTCACTTGAGGAATAGTGCTAACAATTTGTATATGCTTTAATTTGAAGAAAAACGAAGGTTTTTTTATTCGGCTTGGATTTACTTAAACTAATAGTTCGCCGTCGGTCCATCAGAACTATGTTTTACAAGAAAAACCATCATGTTCTATACTAAGACACCCCCACCAGCAGCAAATGCTAAAATGAATGAGAATAAAACAAAGAGGAATTATCTGTTGGGTACCAACTTAAAACGCTTATTGAAAATATATAAAGAAGGCTATGTTTTTCTTAACACACCAACTCTGCTTCTAAAAAACAGAAATAAAGAATGGGAATGCATCGTGTGAAGTATTATTTTGTTGTGTTGCTTTTTCATGTTAAGGAAATGATTTTTGGTATTTCTTCATTGAAGCAGAAACATTATGCTTCTATCACTTACAACTTGGTTATCAGCTCTTCGCGTGGAGGAGCAGGCAATTTACTTTATTAGGAAGGAGTGCGTAGGGTCATTTAAATTATAGCCAAGAGAAGTGATTTATTGACAATCAATGTATTGAAAGTATGCTATGTAAGGTATTTAGAAAACAAAATTGGGACATTTAGAGCTTACATGCCAATCAATAATTCTTATTAAGGTGTATATCTAAAGGGCACGATAATGAGGCACAGTGAATAAGCATTCACAATCGTTAAAGGCAACAAAAACGACAACCGTACATTGGATTTCAACAGTAAGCACACACTGAATGAGGAAATCTAACTCATATATCCGTCAAGGACATGAATACCACCTTCATACTTTCCGACTTCAAGGAGAAAGAAACCTTGCCTTTAGCTTTGTAGTGGAAAAGATACATATTTGAAGAATTTTATTTTAGCTCATGTCATCTAAATAGAAGCTAAAGATTCAGAATAAATGATAAAAAGTATACACATCTTAGGGAAAATTACTGAGGAACTCATCTTAAGCGTCATTTGACTCTTCCTACTGATCAACACCTGCAATTGAAACCATTCAAACGCCCCAACTTAAGAATTCTATGAATTATAAGAAAACCAAAATAAAAATAATAACTATGTAAGTAGCTAACTAAAATGAACAATTAGGAAAGGCTGAATCAGAAGATGGCAAGTAAGGGTACAAAATAAAATTTATTATCATAAGCTAGGAGTTCATGTCCACTAATGTCAGATTATTTTTTTTAAATATATAGTTATGTCAGACGCGTACTATAGTGACCTTTCACAACTAATGTTTCAATTTTAATTTCACCAAGCTTGAATCTACTAAAATACGTTCCTTTAATATATATCCAAATGAACAGGGAGGATGAAGTTTTTCCTCGTAAGGGGATAAGAGCATGGGAGTCTCAATAATCTAAATTGTTATGTAGGTTATTCAACGAAGATATAGTCACGGTTCAAGTCAAACGGACTTGGGATTCTTCGACCAAGATTCGGCTTTGAGCAATTTTACCCATGGTAGGTACAAACTGAGACGACAAGCTAGAGCTAGGTCAGAGCAGATTTGATGCAGGTAAAAGGTCTGAAAAATTGAATTGATGCGATACTGAGTAAAAGATCCCAATTGATGGGTTGACTTGCATAGCCCCTCTGCTTTGAGGGTTAACTTGATGCAGGGGAGCGAGATAGGAATATATACATGGCGCAATAGGGATGCATACATTAACCTTGTATGTGAAAATTAATGGAGTTCAAGTGCTAACAATCGCCATTTTCTCTATACCCAAATTTGTAAGGATTAAAATAAAGAAAATTGTGATCATAAGAGATTTCATAGACAACATGATGCAGGAGAAAAATGGAAAATTAAATCCTCAAATTCACAAAAGCTGTTTCAGTCAAAATGCAGAATCAGGGGAAGAATTGAAGGATGTCGGATTCAGGCAAATTCATACCTTATTTTGAGTGGAAACGACTCATTCACACGCCTGATTCACTCCGGCGTCAGTTGGTATCAGAGCTCAGAGCTCCGTGGGAAGAAGATCGTCATAACCATGGTGCGTGGACGACCTGGTTGCTGCGGGCAGGTTCTAGCTGAGGAAGCCCCCCACCAGGTGCGTATTGTCCCAGACATTATGATGATAAAACTGTGATGGTGCTTTGACCCCTTCGAATCAGGGTGTTGGGGGCCTCTTCAGAGACTTCAGGGGCAAATGGTATAGGGTTTTTGCTGTTTCTCCCATTATTGCTGAGTCTTTGGCTCTTCTTGCTGGTCTACAGCTTGCTGCTATGCTTAATCTGGTTAATTTTTGCATTAGCACTGATTGTTTGGAGTTTGATACCTCGTTCCACACCCCTAATCCTGACAATTGTGTTGATAATATTGTCATGAAATGCAGGCTTCTAGGGACTAGCCTCCATGCCTCCCTCAAGCATGATCACAAGTCATCCAACAAGGGTGCTAACTTCCTTGCCTCGGCTCTACCTGACCATGTTCCTTCTGTTGCCGCTTTTAATCCTTGTTTCTTTCCTGATTATGAACAATTTATTTTAACATCTGCTGCTCATGGTATGGAAGGTGTTTTGCTGGAGGATGTTGGGGGTGTCCCCCCCCCCCCACTTTGAACCTCCTTAGTTTTTTGGCTTCAATGAGACAAGTTTATCAACAAAAAAATGAGAAAGCATGTTCAAAACTAATTACGTTACTAAGAGAGTGGATTTTGAGCAATTGGAAACAGAAAGAGAGAGCTCAACCCAAATACAAAAAAAAATTACTCACTCAAAAATAAGAACTTAGAGCATGACAGTATAGTCCAAAAAAAATAAATGACACAGTAAAAGTACCTTTTTGTTTAGACGATGGCAATGGGTTGTCGTATTGAAAATGGTGTGGGTTTAAAGACTCGCCAACGCTGATCCATTAGCTTTCAAGATCACCTATTTGTGGCATCTTTAGAATCAGCTAATGTATGAAACCACGTCGTATTTCTAATCTGGAAAGAAGGTTAGTTAGTGACTGACTATACAATCATTTACTAACACAAACATCACTTACAAACACAAACATTTGGAAGATCGAAATTACAATGAAGAAAATTGATTTTAATCAGCTGATTGTTGTCATCAACTTAGTAATAAGAGTAGGAGGAACAACACTAATTTATGTCCGTTCTTAAAAAAATTAAGATTGATAATTAAAAACAACTGTTAATCCCAATGAGCCACAAAAGTAATCCTCACGAATCAAAAAACTGTGAAAGCCTGCCAATCCAAATTCTTACACACACCAATATGTCATGTTTGGACTCTCATTTGAAAAGAGAAGATGAAACATTTACTTGCTGGAGGAGGCCAAAACAATCTACCGCCTTTTTATTTCTATCTCTCCCGATGAATACTAGAAACGGTACACTAAAAAGGTAAGACAAATTTATGATCTATAGAAAGAGGGAGATGATTTTGTTTGAGCTAGAGCTAGGGCAGAGTAGGTATGAGATTAAGAGAAATATTTTTCTTTGATCTCAAACTGTTGCAGACACTCCAATCTGATAACGACAGAGCCAACAAATGAAATCAAAGAACGTGAGTAAGAATATTGAAACCAATTAAGAGATGAAAGCGATGAAAATATTGAAACCAATTAGAAAACTTACCGTAGATAATTCAGGAGGACGTCATAATCAGGGAAGGAGGCGGATGATTACGGAAGCAATGATTAGATATATGGCGAAGAAATCGATGGGGGAGAAGGAGCGGACGTCCGAGTGAGAGCAGTCGTGGTCTCTGATTAGGGCGGCGGAATCTCCATTCCTATGGCATATTTTAAGGAGTTTTGAGGAGATTGGGTGGATGATATTTTTTACTAAATTATAATTCAACGGTTCGAATGTCTATTGAAAATGTCTTTTGAAAAGTTATTTCAAAAAGTTGCATGAGACCCTTACCGTTCTATCTTATTATATAGATTTATAATTAGTTTTTAACCCGTGCGATTTATGGCGTGATACTGCCCAAACGGTTCAGTTTGATTTGGTTCGTTTTGTGTTTTTCACTGCTTCACTCGGTTCGGTTTAGTTTGTTTCGGTTCTCGTTGGGTCTCCATTTTATGCAGTTCAGTTTCGATTGAACCTAGTTTACATATTAGTACGTATAATTATTTAAAAAAATTAAAACTATGTGAAAAACTACATATATAGTGAAGTAATGGTTAAATTAATTTAAACAAAATGTAATTTAAGTTTACAACATATTTTTCATAATCTGAAGTAAGAGCTAAAAAAATTGAACAAAATTATGTGAAACAATAAGAATTTTATGCTTTGGGTGCGTCACTTTTGTGAATATTGGTCCGTTCGATTTAACCACGGTTTAAGCGGTTCGGTTCGATTTACAGTTTCACGGTTCGGTTTCATTTCGATTTATTTCCCTTCGGTTTTGTTTGGTTCAGTTTGCGGCTTTCTTGATTAAACTTGACTACCTACTATTTGATGATAGTATCATTTGTTGTGGCATATTTAGAACACAATTGTTGAAAATAAAATAAATATTTCTTAAACTGAAAATCAAGTAAATGAAAATGTGAACATATTTCAAATTACAGATTCCTCAAATGGTTGAGAAAGATCTTAAAATAATTGACAATCTACACTAACATTTCTGAAAAAATATTACTTTGAAAATAAATAATAACGGTCGAAGAACAACAGTGGACAATGGCACAACCAGCTTGAATTTTATATATGTGCGTACATTATGTCCAATAACTAATATAATTAATTTATATTAGTACGTATAATTTTTAAATGTATGATTTGTTGTAATAATATCATAAATCTTATATTAAAATCTACATTAGTTGGAATGCCCTTACATTTTTATTCAGATTATAAAGCGCATACTAAATTGCTTCAAGTTTTAATTTTTGCTAGATATTTGCTCGAATATGAAAGTTGAAACAAACTAAATCGTTAGTTACAAATAAAGTGATCATTAAGTGAGCATTAAGTTTACCTAAAAAAAGAGATCAGTATTTTTTTTCTTAAAAAAGAGTGGGCAGTAAATTAGTAATATCAAATTGTAGGATTCAAAGAGTAACTTCTAAAATTAATAAATATAGTACACAAATGTTAGAAAAAGGTTACCAAACATGATGTAACTTTTCCTAAAAAAGCATGATGTAATTAGTAGTTACCATATGTTTTTTACTTAAGACAAATGGAATGGACAAATGAATAAACTATAAGTGATCAGTAAATTAGGAATACCAAATTGTATGAATCAAAGGGTAACTTCTAAAATTATTATATATAATAAAAAATGCTAGAAAGACGTTACCAAACCCGATGTAATTTCTTCTAAAAAAAAAGCATGATGTAATTAGTAGTGACCATATATTTTAATTTTATTTAAGACAAATGGCATAGGCAAATGAATAATTTATATTAACATTTCATCACAATTTCCTTATATGGATTTTCACATTTTATTGATTATATATTGATTAACTAACAGAAAAATACACGTGGTAATTCCTTAGGCAAAGCTGAAGAAGACATTTTGGAATAGTATATAGTATAAATATATAGACATATATTTATTGTCACATCCCCTTCCCACCGACCCCAATTAGCGACGATAAAACATGCATTAACGGGAGGAGGGCGCGACATGCCGGTGAGGCCTTTACTCGTCGAGAGGGTAAATAAATTATTTTCTAAACTCGTGAATAAAATTTTATTCAAAACACTTTGCGAACGTGTAACTAAAACAAAATTTACATGGGGTCGTCATGATAAAAAAATTGACTTGTAACATAAATGAAAATTTATCAAGAAAAGAGAAGTGGAACATCAAAATTATTTTCATTTAGCCCTCTTGACTCGTAATTTAAACAGAGCATGAATCGGGAATGTTTCTAGGTATCATACAAGGGCTCAAATAAATTCTTTTGTACATAATTACACAAATCTTACATTCTTAAACCATCACCAACATCTATCCACAATAGCTTAAATCGTCTAGAATATACTCGACATCTAAGCACATAAGCATCACCAAGCATGTGATCACATATCAAATTAATGCCTTGCTACTTATTGCGTTTTACCTGTCATTAAAACCTGAAAAAAGGGTAACGTGAAAGGGTGAGCTCAACTAGCTCAGTGAGTTACATCTACGCCCCTCCGTAGGTTTGAAAAACTAAAAGGGGCTAACTTTCCATGGAGCATCATGAACATAAGGCATAGTCATACATGCATATACTTGTGAACCTTGAAAGTTCGTGACATTCATAAAACGTAACTTATACCATAAAGAAAACATAACGTAAAGTGTAACTTGTATGGTGTGAAATCGTATTTTTCCTTGTAGGAACCTTGTTTGTCTCACGTAGAGACCTTATCATACTTTAACATGCTTGCTTATTTTCTTATATTATGACCCGTGTAACCTTCGTGACTTAACATAACATAACGTAGGGACATGTCCATCACGAGTGCTCGTGAGGCGACGCATTGCCTGTTTATATGGCCCCGGCAAAAAGGCTCTAGCCTGCCTATACCCGACAGGGGTTTCACTCCGGTACCGTGGCCTTTCTGTAAACTTGTTTTTATCTTATGAAACATCCTTTATCTTTCTTAGCATCCATGGGGCATAAAATGTTTACTTGATTCGAAATCTTACATACATACATAATATGGAAACATGAACGTACATATGCTTGTAAGAAACTTGAGGTTCGGTACAAACTTCGGGAGGTAGGGTAACTCACCTTGCGAACTTAAGCCATTTACATAGCGTTCCTTAGTCCATACTCATTCAACTTTAAGTACACTAGCATTAATTTCAACTTCATATATATCGCAAACATGCTACAAATAACACATATAATCACTTGGGGAAAATTCAATTCAAGCATAGCACATAATCACTTAGCTCAACGACACCAATCTTATTAATGCAAAAAGACTAACTTTGCCCACATTCATATCTAGAACCTTATTCTTCTTATTGAATGTATATAACATGTCTAATGCAACACATAGATGCAAGATGAGATATAATGAACTAAAAATAAAATTACATAAACTAGATTTAAAAACTTTGCAACTTCTAGATTATGCTCATAAACAAAATGTGACTACCATTAGTTCAAAAATTCATTAGTAGATCAAAATAATTATTCGACGCCAATTTTTTTTACATAAAATAGATAAAGAGTTTACTGATAATACATAAAAAATCAAATTATAAAAACTTATAAGTATTTTTAAACATTAACTTTCAGAGCAGTTCAGGTTTAAAAAAAATGCTAAAAAGCGGTCTTGGGAGTAAATTCATAAAATATTCAGAGTAATTCCAAAAATTATGAAGTTTTAACTGGAAGTAAAAAAGCACCCCTGAGAACAACATATCCAAATTTGGTAACCATTGGAGTAGAATAAGTACATTAAATGTATGTAAAACCTCAATTGTCTGGGGTTGAGCAAAGTGTTAAAACAGTCCAAGTTTTTGGCCGACACACAAAAAATGACTTTTTATATATTTCTGAATTATTTACATATTCTTCACGATTTTTTAAACTAAGACATGAACTTTATAGTTTTATATACTTCAAAAACATGTGCATGCAAGAAATACTCTACAAAGATGTGAAATTAGACTAATACAATGTTTAATTCATATGCATCACTACCCACAACATTTAATTTCATGAATCTAAGAGTTTTTACCGAAAATACTCATTCTTGCACATGCATGTATGAAGATCATGAAGATGATGATGAATCAAGAACATGCAATCACAAATTCACCATGTTAACATACATATGAGATGGTCAATGCTAAAATTGAATCATAAAAATGATGAATCACTAACATGTGACTAAAGATTTCCCATAAAATCACAAAAATGCGGAGTGAAAGACCAAAATCATGATGTAAATGCCAAGATGTGGTACTTACTCCTCATTTTCACGATGTTCCTTATGTGGGTTTGAATAAGTGATGCACAATAGCTCCTAGAGACTTCAATCTTGAAGAAAATGCTTAACATTTACTCCCCAATTGATATACTAACACCCAAGATGGTTTCCAACACTTAGAACCTCAAACACTTGATTTTTGGACCATGGTTTGGGTGGGTCAAGAACAAAACCGGGAATGAACAAATAGGAGAGAAATGAGAGCTTATGACTTTCTAGAGCGAGAAAAATGTTGAGGAAAATGATGTGAAAGATGCACATTGTGACTTATATAAATCCAAAATAATTGAGTGTGGTGGTCACACCAAAATAAGTGAGAACAAGTTAGTTTCAAATCAGATGATGCACACTATCTATTTCATATTGATGGAACTATTTGGTGTATCCAAAATATTCAACTAAAATTATAATCATATATTTTATTTCTCATACAAATATTACACAAAGGGCATTAAACATTATCTAAAAGACATTATAGTTATCACATAAAACATACATACAATTTGATTTCTACTTTAACTTTTAACAACTTTTTTAACAAAAAGTGTAGAATAACTAACAATATATCAACTAAAACACACTCATTTAGGCACTTAAAAGTTAAACATATAGCATAAATATGCGGGGTCACTACATTCTACCCACCTTATAAAGAGTGCGTCATCGAACTCGCTTAACACGTTTATAACATGAATAAAATCATATAGGATCTAACTAATATGACATCAATTCACAACTTACCCTTATAGGTCATCTTACCCTTAAACTCGGGCTAGCAAATGAATCAAGCCTTTCACGCTTACGAGAGGGATAATACGCATTGTCGTCACACTTTGTACTCTCCAGCAAACTCGTAACTATTTAGAGGTCCTGTCTTTCACGCTTACGAGAGGGAACAATACATCATGTCTTCATACTTTGTACCGCTCCACCAAGCTCGTAATTGTGTTAGAAGTCCCTGTTAGACCGTAAAACATAGCGGGAACAACTTATATCCTCGCAATAATATAGCTACTCATCCAACTTGCACATGTAGCGGATCAAACACTTGACATTCGCAAACTGCTTTAAACTTTCGACATGATCATATTACAATTAATTTACTTAATTACATGCATGTATACATGAAAATAACTTATCAGATACCAAAACATACATGGCATGAATAATTTACACTCAATACATCACATAATTTATATGCTCAGATGGTCAAAATAAAAACATACTTCGAGCACATATGTGGACATAACATATCATTTCATGACAAACATAACAAACTTTTTATTTACAACATTATTTTGGACATGAAATCACACTTGTCGCATATAAACACTTCAATTACAAAAATCTATAACATAGTTCAATGCATGTTATACTTTTCTAATATTTTTTTTTCTTCTTTTAATAAACATTATGCATAATCGAGAAACATAGCATACTTAGTGTCCATGATCCACACATAACATGTACATGCATTTACATATATAACACCATTAATACATGAAAGATGTGTCGTGACAGTAGACGGATCACATAAACATACTTATCGTACACACATAAATCACCCCACATACTTAGTATCATCATCTTGTCATGGAGATTTTATAAAATAAAATTCTAGTCTCACACTTGGTCAGTGACCACATAACATGAACATGTCTCTTCACTTTTCATATCTTATATGTCATAACTCCTTACAAGTGATGCATCATTCACATAATATGCTTATACAAATACATAACAACTCAAAACCATGGTACTATACTTGATTCACGAGCTCTTATCATATACATGCTTCCATCTAGTTCTTATGGGCGCATACTCCAATCTTAAACATGGTCTTGTAAGGCAACATGCCATTTTTCTAGTTTCATGCATGACTAATGAAAGCTACAAATATGACTTTAAATAACTCGCACATAATTCATACTCATGTATCATAAGAATCAATTTAACTTCAACCATGATCGTGAATAACAACTGACACATAATTCGCTAATGCATTTACGGAAGCACTTGGGTACATAACTCACATAAAAGTCTATACTATCATGGTATTTAACTTACATTTCCTAGAGCTTATACATACTAGGGTCTTACTAATATAGTAAGAACCACATACAACATACATACACATAAACATTCACATAAGTAAGCACATAATCTTACGTATATATAACCTTATGCTCTGATACCAAATTTATAGTTCCATATAGATCGATATATATATATATATATAATAATAATTATAAATTAGGACACTAAGGTTATCCTGTTATTAAATATCTTTTGACCAGAAAACCATTTTGGTCTCAATCTTTAAATTCAATCTATTATAGAAAATATTAAAAAAAAAATCGAGGAAAAAAGCTTAAGGGATATTTTGTAGGTTACTCCTTTGTTATTAGATGTTTCTGTAAACTTAGGACCACTTAAAAATAAAATAAAAAATAAAAATTGATATGACTATTTGATTAAGAACTAAACCAACAACTAATCTTACACAAGACTCTAAAAGTGATAATAGACTTTATGTGACAAAAAGCTCTAGCACACGTGAATCTTGGACTTATATTTTCTCGTATGTATCCGCTACATTATACATTATTCATATTACTTGAAACAACGAACAAAAAAAATTGTTCAACGTCGATGCTAAATATGTCTATTTCGTTCACATGGTGATCACATTTTCGATTTTAAGTCCAGTTTCTTAATTGGTTTGGATGGTACCCCTCATACACGGGCATTTTTCTATTATATGTGCAAGTGTATAGGGAATGAGAGAAAATAAATTTGATTGTGACACATGTAATTTGAGAAAATATTTTGTAAGCTCATTGTCAGGTTAGAGAACCGGCTATTCGTTAAGTCACGCATAGCGCGGGTGCTCATGGAATTAATATTTCTAAATTATGGTGGGTAATATTTACTTTAATTGTGATGATCATGCTTCCATGTAATATTTATCCATTACTACTTTAAGAAACATTCAGTTTCAGTATTGCATTCATACCATCACATCATTCGTGGCATAATAATTCTATTAAATCAGTTCTACACATCTTTCTTTGAGACTAAGGGAATTGTAAATGAAAAATATATAAATATATTTTTTTCTACTTAATTAAAATAATGTATTTTTTTAATAGTAAAATATGTACTTATTCTAATAGGGAAAGAGTGTAGTTCGAACATGTCATCTATGCTAATATGTCCAATATGTAAGCTTTTTCAGCAAATTTTCCTCCTATGTCTTCGAGAGCTATTAGTTGTCCATGTTATTATAAAATCTGAACTATTCGTCATGTTTTGAACACTCATATATTATATTTCATAAGAAGGAGGATCTATCAAACAAATTGATAAAATGAATCAGTGCTACATCGAAAATAGATGATTACATATATTAGTGTGTTCATGTGGAATGAGGAAGAAAAGATTCTAATAATTATTGAAAAATAAAACACACTAGGGGAACATTTTTAAGCTTTACTAATATTTGTTTTTAAACAACCATTTTCGTGTGTAAAATGTTCATATTATAAATGTTTATAATTAAAATTTAACAGACATATACATGAAAAATAAAGTTGGATGAATTGTGCAAGGCATATGTTAAGGGTTTGTTAAATGTTGAATGCAATTAAGAGACAAAATTTTATCTTCAATTATTAAGTTTGTAATTTTTTAAAGCTTAGAAATAATTTTCTCCTATTTTTACTAATAAAATTAACTACATGCATATTCTTCAAACAAAAAATAGGCATTCATAAAGTTGTATTAGTATTCCTTCAAAAAAAAAAAAAAAGTTGTATAGTAGAAAATATTTTATTTGCAGCTGCTTACCCTTCCTTCTCTCTTAATTTATTTTAAAATTTATTTTCTTTATAAATAATGAAAAAAAAACTAAACGGCCTGTGCTTAGAAATATAGCATACATTTCCAAATTTTGAACTATTTTAAATGATAATTTTAACTTTATGTAAGAACTGCATCTTACTAATTTGATTATTCAAAGTGAAAATAAATTTACCATCAGAAACAAAATTGCAATGACTAAGTATGAAAAATGATTACACTTAGGTAAAGGTCTTGTCCAATTAATAAAAACATGTTTTTCTATTTTTCATTATTATATTTGTAATAATTATTTCATGTTTAAGATAGGTAAATTGAAAGTGTGTAATGTAGACTAAATACAGGACCTAAATACTCTAGAAGGGGGGGGGGGGTTGAATAGAGTATAGAAACTTTTTGCAAAACTTAAAGTTTAGCAGAAAAGCTTTGTGTGAAACTCAAATCTCAAGGCCTTGAGATTTTGTAAACTGTCTGAAACTTACTAAGGCAAAATTGTAAGCTTCAAAGCCTTGAGCTGTGAACAATTCTAAACAACTTTTAAACCCTAGTTTTATTTGAGTTGTGTGCAGCAGATAGTAATTAAACAGAAAAGTAAGGAACACAAAGCAATTAACAGAGTTCAGTCCCAATGGACCTAATCTCTGCATGAGGGATCTAATCCCACCAGGATTGGGCAAACACTTCTTATTACTCACAGAGAAACAACCCTAGATCTTCAAGCCTAAGTGATTTCCCTTACACCTATACAGCTTGTGGTTCCAAACCTATCTAGTTCCAGCTACTAAATGTGAGCTAACAAGAACCTCTTGCTGTTCAATTGAACAACCAACCACTAGGTTAAGTGAGGTTTCAGATAATATAGAGATACACAGATAGAAGTACAAGTGAAGAACACAGTATGAAGATAAGCTGTTGAAGCCTGGAAGTGTTCTTCTGGAAAACTGGATTGATTTGATCTTCAGAAGCCTGGAATGAAGCTTGAATGATTGTGTGTTTGAATGGGTGATTTCCCACGTTTTTGTCACACCTCTCAGAGTATTCTGCAAGCCTCTCTCTCCTTCAAAATTCAAACCAGCCTCTTTTATCCACAGCTGCAACTGATTGAGAGATTTTAGGATCTTAGTTCCTACAAATCCTCCTTCTGTTTTCAACTCAAATTCAACTAGCTTCAAGTGGATATCCGTTGGAGTTTGTTGAGATTTCTCCTGCACGTTTAACAACCCTGCAACAGCATAGAAACACTGCAACAACAAAATCCAGACAGCTAACTCTACTAAGACTGTTTGGTTATACAGTTTCTGATAAAACTGTTTAATAAACTTAGAACCATAACCTGCATATCTTCTAAAACATATGAATCATGAAAATCAAGTTTAAGACACTTATAAGTGAGTAAATAATCACAATACTAAGAGCCATAACCTGCAAGAAAGAATCAATTAAGTTTTGTAAAAACTGTCAGCAGCTCAAGGCATATCTCAAGGCCTTGGAGCTCTGAACCTGCTTCACAGAATTTCAAAGTTAACCCAGATAACTTTGATTCTTCATGTTCTGATCATCTAAAATTGTGTTAGATGTATAAATAGCATAATCCAAAAGTATATACCATAAACCACTGATTTGCATAATTAGATATCCAATTCTGCAACACATAAATGTTAGAACACTCCGCAGGATAAGATAACTCAAGGCTTTGAAGTTTAGTCAATCTCAAGGCCTTGAGATTAGTGGAATGCTTTGCTGCTTATGTCTTAGCCTTTTGTCTTTCATCACTCAAAGCAATTACCAGCCAAAGCACATTCAGGGATCTTGACTCAACAATCTCCCTCTTGATGAAAGACAAAACCTACAGTCTTGCATAGATCTTCCTGCCACTCATATTCAAAAATTAAATAATCACAATTTGCAGATACAATATATATACTGAACCCAAACAGATAACCGGTGAGAATAAATATTACAAATTACCACAGAAACAAAAATTCACCAAAATAAGTAGGCAATTCTTATTATTACTAGTCCATATACTGCAAACAAAACAAAAATACCACATAAACTCTCCCCCGTTTTGACTTTCATCAAATAAGGTTGAAGAAATGTAGGATCATTACTCAGAGTCTGAAAATAAACTTAAAAAAAAAAGCTAAAAAGTCAAGGCCTTGAGACAGAAAAGATAGAATAGAATGACATAGAGGGTCAAGGCTTTGGCTGTCTCTGATCTTCACTTCTTCTTTGAAGTCTGGCCTTTCTCTGAGCCTTCTCCAATTTCTTCCTCACTTGCAGCATCTTCTGCAGACTGATTACCTTCTTATTTAGCTTCGAATTCAGCAACCACTTCTTGGATTATCTCATCCACTTTCTTCTTAGCCTGTACTGAATCTACCTCTGTAGCTGCATCAACAACTGTGTCTTCACCAGCATCTTCTTCATCAGTTTGTTCAAACAAGTCTTTTGAAGCTAGCATCACTGGAATTGGCTTCTTCTTCTTCTTCATAAAATCTCCCATCTTCTCTTCTGAATCCACACTGGTGTCATGACTAGTAGCAGAAGGTATCTTCTCCAGATTCAAGCCCTTGATGACAACATCCAACTTCCCACTCATAGTATTCGTCAAGCCCTTGAACTGGTTGAATTCAGTTGACAGGTCAAGCAACCTTTGTCTGAGATCTTCAATCTCAACCTGCTGATCTTCTTACTTCTCAACCAGTAGAGAGTAATCCTCATTGGCTTGTCCTTTCCCAGATGCAGTCCCCTTAGGCTTCACAAACTCCTTCTCAGCAAGTTCTTCCTTTGACAAATCAGAATAAAATTTCCAATACCCTTTCCCAGTCTGAACTACCCCAATCCTCTGAAGTGCAGTCTCATCTATCAACCCAAAACCTCCAATAATCTTTTCTTCTCCTTTCACAGTCGCATCAAAATATTCAACGAAAAGAGGTAACAGGTTGGCATAGGGAAGAGGATGGTTTCTAGTCCTGGTTGCACAATAAATCATATGCTCCATAACAACTGTTGGCAAATCTATCTCAAACCCTTGAGATATCAGATACATCAAAATCAGAACTTTATCAGTTACCAACTCTATTGAGTTCTCCCTGGGAACTACACTCCTCATCAGAATAGTTAACAAAATTTTGGCTTCACAGTTGAACACAGAATGTGTAACCTGCTTTAGACCAGTGGGAACACCTTCAACAAAGAACATCTCCTTTGCCTTATCCAAACACTCCTTCCTATCAGGATAATCTCCAACATTGTATTTTCCAGGAATGCCCAAGACTTTGGCAAAAGTCCTATGATCTAACCTCAAATCCACACCAGCCACTTTAGAAGTTAATACCATTCTATCATCACCTTCAGACACCAATTTCAGATAAAATAACCTAGTTGACCTAGGATAAGCCTTTGAACTAGGATTTAGAACTTTCCAAACAGCAGTTTCCCTCAATTTTCTCATGCATTCTATGTCTAGTTTATCCAATAACTCATCAGAAATCATGCTACAGAAAGCTACCTTAGATGATGCATATCCTTGCATCCAAACAGTTCTAACTTCAGAACTAACAAACCACTCAGTTGGAAGTACATTCTTACTTTGATATCCTTTCTTAGTTGCAGCAGCAACTTGCTTAACCCTAGTCTTCTTCTCAGAAGGTTTGGTCTTTTCTTGTACTCCTTCAGTTGGTTTTTTCTCCCTTTCCTGAGTTGATTTCCCTTTTTCCTCTTCAGTAGCCTTTTTCTTTTCTCCCCCTTTCTTCTTCTCTGACCTAGGTTGATCACCACCCTGAGTCTCCTGTTGTGGATCAACACTTGAGCCTTCATCTCCCTTCTCTGTCTTTGACTTCTTTGCAGGAGGGGTATCCTCATGCAAGCTTTGAGTATTTTCTGAATCTGAATCAGTAATCACTATCTTCTCATTCTTGTTTGCTCTCTTCTTGGATCTGCCAGAGGGCTTCCTCTGTTGCTGAATCCTGGCTGATTTGCGCTCCATTTTAGGGTTTAGGGTTTTGAGAAGAGAATGTGATTGAGAGGAATTGAGAGAGAGAGAGAGTGGTCGCGGAAAATTGGAAGAGAATGAGAAGAAAATGCCATGACTTTCAGCTTAAGTAGGTTGAAAAGGATGAGTCATAAAAGGACTCTGCAATATCTACATGCAAAAATAGAATCTTGAAAAATCTTTTTGGGATATTTTAGAAAATTCTCTGAGTAATTCAAATATTATACAGTTATCTAAAAACATAAGATATAATATTTGATGATCCATTTTTTTAAAAAAAATTACAGATATTATCAAGACCTGGAGAACAATCTCAAGGCCTTGAGATTTTCTGCAGTTTGAGAAACTTCAAAGCTTTGCGCTATACTTTCAAGGCTTCATAAAGTATAATCTCAAGGCTTTGAGATTCTAGCACATATACGCATATAGGTACTAATACTCCCCCTAAACCAATGCATCCTTGTTTAACATCCCCAATTCAAGCCTTAGAGATGAAAACCTATCATCCGGCAGAGGTTTAGTGAAAATATCAGCAATCTGCATTGAGGTAGAGATAAAATTTAAAACAACATCACCTTGTTATGCATGATCTCTAAGGAAATGATGTCTCACATCTATGTGCTTTGTCCTCGAGTGCTGAACTGGATTCTTACAGATTGAAATAACACTTGTATTGTCACAATGAATTGGCACATTTCTGAAGTTGTAGCCAAGATCTCTAAGTTGCTGAGCAATCCATAACACTTGTGAACAGCAAGCACCAACTGCAATATATTCAGCTTCTGCAATTGATAATGCTACATAATTTTGCTTTTTGGAATGCCAACTGATAAATGAAGATCCAAGAAATTGACAGCATCCAGAAGTACTTTTCCTGTCTACTTTATACCCTGCAAAATCTGCATCTGAATAGCCACTCAACATAAAATTAGATCTTCTTGGATACCAAAGCCCTATGTCTCTGGTTTAATTCAAATATCTAAAAATTCTTTGAACTGCAAATAGATGACTTTCCTTAGGATCTGCTTGAAATCTAGCACACATACAGACACGGAACATAATGTCAGGTCTGCTAGCAGTTAAATATAATAGTGATCCAATCATACCTCTGTATTCCTTCTGATTCACACTCTTACCAGTTGAATCTTTTTCTAAAGAGAGTGATGATTTCATAGGGGTCTTAAGCAACTTGGACTGTGACATGTTGTACTTATTCAACAAGTCCTTGGTATATTTTCCTTGATGTACAAAAATTCCTTTCTTCATTTATAATATATGAAGTCCAAGAAAGAAATTTAGTTCACCCAATAGGCTCATCTCAAACTCCCTGCACATCAGACTAGAAAACTCTTTTGAAAGAGCATCATTAGTAGCACAAAATAATATATCATCTACATCAATCTGAACTACTAACAGATCACTTTGTTGATGTTTAATGAAAAGAGTTTTGTCAACTAAGCCTCTTCTGAAATTATTTTCAAGTAGAAATTTTGAAAGTCCGTCATACCAAGCCCTTGGAGCTTGTTTTAAACCATAAAGAGCTTTATCCAGTTTATAAACATGATCAGGAAAATTTTCATCTTCAAAACCAGGAGTTTGTGCTACAAAAACATCTTCTTGTATATATCCATTTAGAAAAACACATTTAACATCCATTTGATAAAGCTTTATGTGATTGTGAGATGCAAATGCAAGAAGTATTCTAATAGCTTCTAACCTGGAAACAGGAGCAAAAGTCTCCTCATAATCTATACCTTCTTCCTGATTATATCCTTGAACTACCAGTCTAGCTTTATTTCTTACCACTTTGCCATTCTCATCAAGCTTGTTTCTGAATACCCATCTGGTTCCAATAACTGATTTCTCTTTAGGTCTGGGGACCAGATTCCAAACCTTGTTCCTTTCAAACTCATTCAGCTCACTCTGCATTGCAATAATTCATTCTGCATCTTCCAGAGCTTCCTTGGTATTCTTAGGCTCAATCAAAGATACAAATGCACTAAAAGAACACAAGTTCTTTAGATGTCCTCTTGTCTGTGTTCCAGTTGATGGATCTGATATAATGTTGTCAGCTGGATGGTCTGCAAGGTACTTAAACTTATTTCTTGGTACCCAGGAGTATTCTCCTTCAAGGCTTTGAGTCCTTGAAACAGTCGAGGGAGCATCATAGAAAGTTTCAGCTTTTGTCTCAAGGCTTTAAGATTTTGGTTCAGCAGGAGGTTCAAGGCCTTGAGATTCTGCTGATTGATTCTGTACATTAGTTTTTCCTTTGTCTTCTTTCACAGCATCATCATCTGATTCATGCTTGTTCAAATCTATATCTGCAAAACTTTCACTCAGAGAATCCTTAGTACTTTCATCAAAAATTACATGAATGCTCTCTTCCACAATCTTGGTTTTTCTATTATAAACTCTATAAGCTTTGCTAGTTTGAGAATATCCAAGAAATACACCTTCATCACTTCTAGCATCAAACTTACCAAGATTGTCTCTACCATTATTATGCACAAAACAGATACAACCAAATGAGTTAAAATAAGAAACAGTAGGCTTTCTCCCTTTAAACAGTTCATAGGGAGTCTTTTTCAAAAAAGGTATAATCAAGCATCTATTCAGCACATAATTGGCAGTGTTAACAGCTTCTGCCCATAAAAACTTTGGCAAATTACTTTCAAGCAGCATGGTTCTGGACATATCCTCAAGTGTCCTATTTTTCCTTTCAA
Organism: Linanthus parryae; assembly: GCA_023055425.1. NCBI lineage: Eukaryota > Viridiplantae > Streptophyta > Magnoliopsida > Ericales > Polemoniaceae > Linanthus > Linanthus parryae. The sequence continues at coordinate 61,993,824 of JALGPY010000001.1, read as the reverse complement.
CCACTCCATTTTGTTGTGGAGTTCTAGGTGCAGAAAAGTTATGTGAAATGCCATGCTTTGCACAAAATAAATCAAAGTCAAGTTTATCAAACTATCTACCATGATCACATCTAATTGATGCAACAGGTAAGTTTTTTAAAGTTTGAAGCTCTTTGCACAATCTAAAAAACTCATATAAAGCTTCAGTTTTGTCTCTAATAAACATCACCCAAGTAAATCTAGAATAATCATCAATTATAACAAGCATATACCTTTTACCTTTTGGGGTCTGAACTCTCATAGGACCACACAAATCCATATGCAGCATATCTAAGGGTCTAGAAGTACTTACAAAGTTCTTTGGCTTGAAAGAGCTTATGGTCTGTTTACCTTGTACACATGCCTTGCAAACCTCATCATCTGAAAATATATGTGATGGTAAACCTCTTACCAAGTCCTTTGAGATGAGTTTATTCAAAGTATGTATACTAATATGCCCAAGCTTTCTGTGCTAAATCTTGGAATCTTCCTTCAAGGCCTTGAGGCATTTTAGCTTGTCACCTGCAACACTATTAGTATTCATAGCATATAGATTATATGATCTAGGAGCAGTGAGTATGCAATCACCAGATTTCTCATCTTGCACCACACATTTCTCCTTGTCAAATACAGCTTTATAACCTTTATCACATAACTGAGAGATACTAAGAAAATTATACTTAAGTCCATCTACCAGATAAACATAAGATATAGAATTTGTAGAACCATTACCAATACTACCTATACCAATGATATTGCATTTTGCTTTGTCACCAAGTGTGATTGTTCCTCCAGATTTTTCTGTAAGTTCAGTAAAGAGAGACCTCTTTACACTCATATGTCTGGAACATCCACTGTCTAAAATCCATTTTTGATCTTTCAAGGCCTTGGGGACATCCTGCAAAAACAAATCATTGCCTCAACAGGCTGTTAGACCAAGTGCAGAACTGTGAGTCATACTCAGAATCAGCCATATTTGGTGGCCTAATTCCTTTTGGAACCCAAATCTGCCTAACTTGTCCCTTAAGCTGATAAGGATAAGTATTCCTCATAATGTGAGGTTTTGATCTTCTGAAGGGGCAAGTTAATCTGACATGACCAAGTTTTCCACAGTAATGACATAGCCAATCCCACTTTTATGCATTGATTTCAGACTTCCTCCAAGAATGAGATTTAGATTATGTTCTGAGCGTGTAAACTTAGCTAGGACCTTCTTTGACTCTTGAAGTTTCACAGTCAAAGAGCAGATCTGTTGTTCTAAATTCTCAGAATGAGTTTTTAGATCAGCATATCTTTTAGCTAAAAGAGTGTTTTGATCAACAACCTCTTTTATATGTGCCTTCAAGACTTTGAACCTGCTGTCCAAGGCCTTGAAGTCCTTTTCCAGCTTTGTCTTAGAAACTTCAACAGTTTTGTTTGAAAATACTAGCTCCAGGTTTTCTTTTACCTGCTCATGAATCTTAATCTTTAAAGCAGAAATCTCATTTCTATAACTTTCCTCATTCAGAAACATACTTTTGAGAATTTCAGGAAGTACATCAGAAGGGCTAGCAAGTAAATTTTTTACCATGTCTTCAATGTGTCTGTCTGATGACCTTTCCTCATTATGCTTTGCCACGAAGCATAAGTTTGCTTGCTCTTCTTCTGTGTATGAGTCACTTGATGAATCAGAATCACTCCAAGAAGCCATCATGGCTTTCTGTTGTCACCATCCTTTTTCTGAAAGTTTCTGTTCTTCTTTTTTGTGGACAATCCCTTACTAAATGATCTGCATCACCACACTCAAAACAATTCATTACTTTAGTTTTATGTGACAGTGATGAAGAATTACCTTTGTAATCCTTGCTGCCTGAAGGTTTTGATCTCTCTCTGTTGTAATCCCTGTTACCAGATTTTCTTTTCTTTTTGAGAATCCTGGCCAAGGCCTTGGAGATCAATGCTAAAGCATCTTCATCATCAGGTTCCTCCTCAGTCTCAAGGCCTTGAGACTTTTCACTGTCTTTTGCCTTAAGTGCTAGGTTCCTGATATTTTCACTCCAATCACCTTTCACATCCTTCATGGGCATTTCATGAGTGAGAAGCTTTCCTTGTAGATCATCTACCTGAAGAAGACTCAAGTCCTGAGCTTCCTCAATGGCTGTTGTGTTTGGCTCCCACTTGGCTTTTAGCAAACTTCTCAGAATTTTTCTGACCTTCTCTTCATTTGAGAACTTCTTTCCCAACGACTCCAGGTTGTTCACCTCATCAGTGAATCTTTTGAGCATTTCCTTGATGGTCTCATCTGAATTCATCTTGAACAACTCATATTGCCTCAGAAGAATGTTGATTTTTGTCTGCTTAACCTGGCTGGTTCCTTCATATGTCACCACCAGTTTATCTTACACTTCTTTGGCACTCTTGCAGTTTGACACTCTGTTGAACTCATCTGCATTTAAAGCACAGTATAGCAAATTCATAGCCTTGTATGTTTTGGATACCTTTTCGAGTTCAGTGACTGAAAGATTTTCTTCAGACTTGACAGGTCTGACTCCATCAATTGTAGTGTAGTACTCATGAGGACCATTCTGGACTATTGACCATAGTTCCATGTCTTGATCTATGATTAACATCTTCATCAATGCCTTCCATTGCATGAAGTTGTCACCACAAAACAGTGGAGGTCTGTATGCTGCCCTTCCTTGTGATAATCCACCATCTCCTACATTACTCATAGTCAGCAGATTGTTAGATCTAAAAACAGTGACACAGGATCTGATACCAATTGAAAGTGTGTAATGTTGACTAAATACAAGACCTAAATACTCTACAAGGGGGGTTGAATAGAGTATGGAAACTTTTTGCAAAACTTAAAGTTTAACAGGAAACATTTGTGTGAAACTCAAATCTCAAGGCCTTATGTTTGTAAACTTTCTGAAACTTACTAAGGCAAAATTGTAAGCTTCAAGGCCTTGAGCTGTGAACAATTCTAAACAGCTTTTAAACCCTAGTTTGATTTGAGTTGTGTGCAGCAGATAATAATCAAACAGAAAAGTAAAGAACACAAAGCAATTTACAGAGTTCAGTCCCAATGGACCTAATCACTGCCTGAGGGATCTAATCCCACCAGGATTGGGAAAACACTTCCTATTACTCACACAGAAACAGTCCTAGATCTTCAAGCCTAAGTGATTTCCCTTACACCTATACAGCTTGTGGTTCCAAACCTATCAAGTTCCAGCTACTAACTGTTGAGCTAACAAGAACCTCTTGTTGTTCACTTGAACAACCAACCACTAGGTTAAGTGAGGTTTAAGATAATATAGAGATATACAGATAGAAGTACAAGTGAAGAACACAGTATGAAGATAAGCTGTTGAAGCCTGGAAGTGTTCTTCTGGAAAACTGGATTGATTTAATCTTTAGAAGCATGGAATGAAGCTTGAATGATTGTGTGTTTGAATGGATGATTTCCCACGATTTTGTCACACCTCTCAGAGTATTCTGCAAGCCTCTCTCTCCTTCAAAATTCAAACCAGTCCCTTTTATCCACAGCTGCAACTGATTGAGAGAATTTAGGATCTTAGTTCCTACAAATCCAGACAGCTACCAGTACTAAGACTGTTTGGTGAGATTGCTCCTGCACGTTTAACAACCCTGCAACAGCATAGATACACTGCAACAACAAAATCCAGACAGCTAACAGTACTAAGACTGTTTGGTTATACAGTTTCTGATAAAACTGTTTAATAAACTTAGAACCATAACCTGCATATCTTCTAAAACATATGAACCATGAAAAACAAGTTTAAGACACTTAGAAGTGAGTAAATAATCACAATACTAAGAGTCATAACCTACAAGAAAGAATCAATTAAGTTCTGTAAAAACTGTCAGCAGCTCAAGGCATATCTCAAGGCCTTGGAGTTCTGAACCTGCTTCACAGAATTTCAAATTTAAACCCAGATAACTTTGATTCTTCCTGTTCTGATCATCTGAAATTGTGTTCGATATATAAATAGCATAATCCAAAATTATATACCATAAACCACTTATTTGCATAATTAGATATCCAATTCTGCAACACAGAAATGTTAGAACACTCAGCAGGATAAGATAACTCAAGGATTTGAAGTTTAGTCAATCTCAAGGCCTTGAGATTACTGGAATGCTTTGCTGCTTATGTCTTAGCCTTTTTTCTTTCATCACTCAAAACAATTACCAGCCAAAGCACATTTAGGGATCTTGACTCAACATAAATTATTAGTGACATTGTAATTGTTCGTGTTACTTTTGATGTCAATTTTGTTTCAACATTGATTGTATTTTATATTTGTTTTTTACATCTGTTGTGAACATTATTATCTAAGTAGTTAAATATAATAATTACATATATGCTCTTTTCTTTTCGGAAAATTAATATGTATTACATCTCAAAAAATATTAATGTGCTTTTAGACTTTGATATTTTCTCTTTATTAATTTAATATTGGATATGCTAGCTCTTCCAGAGTTGATCATGGAATTCCAAAGCCAGTTTGTTCCAGAAAGTCTTATCAGTGATAATATTATGTCGGCTCACGAACTTATTCATGCAATGAAGAAGAAATCAGGGAAGGTGGGCAACCTTGCTCTGTAACTCGATATGAGTAAGGCTTACGATCATGTTGAATGAGACTTTTTGAGGGCACTGATGTAACGAATAGGTTTTTGTAGTAGATGGATTTTCAGTCGTGATGAATTGCTTATATTTCGCCTCTGACAGTGTGCTTATTAACGACAAAGTAGAGGGACATATTACTCCGGAAAGAGGGCTTAGGAAAGTTTGTCAATTATCTCCTTATCTTTTATTATTGGTAAGGGAGAGCCTTACTAAAGCAGTTCACGACAAACATATTTTTGGAGTCTCGGCGTCCCTTGGAGGCCCCCAGGTATCTCATTTGTTTTTCGCAGATGATAGTCTCATTTTTGCTAAAGCTACTACTGAGGAAGTTAACTGTTTGTTATCTATTCTAAGATCATATGAGAGAGCTTTTGTTCAGTTGTTACACTTTCAGAAGTCTGCAATTAGTTTTTCGCCGAATGTGAGTCCTTAGGTTGAGCAGTCTCTTAGCTCTTTATGCGTGGTGGAGCAAGTAGAAAATCATGATTTCTATCTTGGTCTCCCCACAATAATAAGGAGACAAAAGAAGCTCACTTTCCACAAAATTATTGAGCGGATTAGCAATCTTCTGAATGGACAGAAGGAAAAGAACTTATCCTCGGTGAGGAAAGAAACACTAGTTAAAGTTGTGGCACAGGCGATACCTAACTATGCTATGAGTTGTTTTCTGATTCCCAAAGGGTTGTGCTACGACATTAAAAAGTTGATTCAGAGGTTCTGGTGGGGTGATTTCACTGAAAAAAGGTCGAGGCATCTCATCAATTGAGACCGGTTAAAGGAAGACAAGGGGAAGTTTGGGTTTTTCAAAGATTTTCACAGCTTCAATATTGCTATGCTCGCTAAACAAGCTTGGCGTCTCCACATTAATCCCAACTGTTTATTTGGGAGGATTTTGAAATAGGGCTATTTCCGCCACTCTTCCTTACTTGAACGCGAGGAAAAACCAAATATTTCTTTTCGCTGGGTCTTCTCTGCAAAGTCAGAGATGGACGCAGCATAAATATTTTCAAGGACAAGTTTATTTTAAGGGGGGAGGGGGCAGCTACAAGTTTATCACGCCTGCTCCAGAACATGCTTTGCATACTGTTTCGTACTTGATTACGGACGGTAAGTGGGATAGCAACCGATTGTCCACGTATCTTTGGGAAGTGGACTGGGAGCTTATTAATCAGATGATTGCCCTCCCCTCGGAACCAAATCCTAAGCAGCTTGTACGGATTAACGATGATAAAGGTGTTTATACTGTATCCTCGGGGTATGAACTTCATTTTGATAGATCACTAATAACTCTCTATTAGAGTTATATGTTTGCAATTTTTACATCTTTTTGCATATTTTCTTGATTGATTATCTTAGTTTCATGCTATGAATTAAGAGAAATATAGCACGCTTGAGCGTGTTTGAGCATGAATGTGTAATCGTAGCATTCTTGGTGTAATCTCATGCTTTTATTGTCAAATTTTATCTTTCGGTATTTGTTTCGTGCTGTGCATTGCACGAACCGGAGGCTTGGGAATGTCCAATGAGGTGGAATAAACTTCGGAAAGACCAGAAGGCCCCAAAGCATGTTGGATTTGAGAGCGGGTGAAGAAAAGACCAAAGAAGCAAAGAAAAAGAGATGAAGTTTACCAGACTGGTCTTGAGACCAGTCGAACTGGTAGTGAGACCAAGCTATACTTAGAACTTTTGAAGAAAATTAACTGATTCAAGCTTCTGCTGATCTTGAGACCAGTCTCACTGGTCTTGAGACCAGTCTGATGACCAGGACATGGAATTAAGGGGTTTCAATGCAATTTTTAACAACTTTTGGGCAAGAAGTTAAGGGAATCACATACTAAACACCCAGGGGCATAACTCTATGAAGGATTGACGTTTGGGGGAGAAAGGGGATGCAAGAAAGAAGAGGACGGGAAGGAAACAAAGAGGACACAAAGCCCAAGACCTCCATTCATGATCTAGGGTTTAAGGTTTCTTTCTTCTTCTTCCTCTCTCGATCTTCTTATGGAGAAAACTATCGTGTCTTGCTAGTTTGAATAAGATTAGCTAGACTTTTGCTAGGCTTCTCTTTGAAAGCCTAGCGTTATGCAGACGGTTGTTCGTTCCGGATTCGTAGACTTTGTTTCATGCTTTATATCTTTGATTTATAGATGGGTGTTTTTCTTTCATAAAATTGTTAATGACTCTAGCCTATTGACATTGTTAGGATAGTGCCTAATATCCATTGAAGGTTTATGGTCTTCCTAGATTGAAATTCTGCTTAATGTTAATTCATTCTAGTTAATTATTCATATTCTATTTTTACCCTTTGTGGGAATGGATTCATGACCCGGAACCACTATTTGGCTAGCGAGTGCGCGACAGTGACTCTAACTAGCCATGATGAGATGTCAACAACAATCCTGAATCACCGAGACGGAGAGGATACGTGAGTAGGATTGGCCGTAGTTGTTAGATTCGGTAGGAGTTTTCGACTATTTCGTGCAACGGTGGACCGACAGGACCCGTTGACGTGCACATAGTTAGCCTACTAGAACGGACCGGTAGACTCATTATACCGACATGAGATTGTAGTCTACCGAGACGTAAAATGACATGAGACCGAAAGAAGATTGTCATAGCCTATTACCTAGCTTAGTTAGAATATAAATAACGTGTTACTTAGCTATCCGAAAATCGTCTACAGCCCTAGGTGATCTAGAGATTGCCTAGTTTCTCCATATCTCTTTTAAATATAAAAATACAAAAACATTCACTTGTTTGTGGGTGACGAACTTGTTTTATCACTCTTATTCCTCTTGTACCGTATTCCAAAATAAATAAATAATTAAATAATCTCAAGTCTGTCCTCATGGGATCGATAACTCGGGGTTGAAATACCACCCCTATATTACTTGACCGTGTACTTGCGCATACGCGTTAAGAAATCACGTCAATCACGTAATATGAGAAACCATCCTCAGGTCTTAATAGAATTCGACTGTCAAATTTATGGAAAAAAAAGCTTCCCAAGAAAGTTCTTTTCCAGTCTTGGAAAACTTGGAACAATAATCTTCCTGTGGCTACGAGATTGAAGATTAGAGGAGTTAATCTCTCGAGTGACTGTGTTTTATGTAGAGAAGCTTGTGAATTTGAAGATCATTTGTTGCTGGACTGTAATGTTGTGACTGAGTATTAGCTGAAATTTTTGGGGGATAATTTTATCAAAACTCGATGCACCAATGCAAAGAATGGATAGAGATCATTTTTTCAACGGATTCGTCTGAGTATAGAGAAACTTTTGCTGTTCGACTATGGCACCTTTGGTTTCGTCGAAATGCTTGCAGATTCCAGTGTGCGTTGTTAGTCGTGGAACCAGCCGTGGAAAGAGCTCGTGACCTACTATCCTACCGTTGGATCACCACCGTACAAATCCTACCGTTGGTGACCTACTATATATTGTTCTTTCATCTCATTGTAAACCTAACTGATGAATATAGAATGCCTTTTCCTCTCTATCTCTCTCGTCTCTTCTGTGGAACCCTAAAGTTCCTTTCACTTACTCCACAGCGTCATCCTCCAAAATAGTTTAATCCTTTATGAGTTAACCATATAAAATATATTTTTGAAAAACTCTAGAATAATGTGAGAGGATGTGAAGGAGAACTGTTAGTGGTTCTACACAAAGTCATATGTGAACACTGAACAGAGAAGGTATAGTTCGAACTTTTGTGCCTGTGAACTTCACCTATTTCCACGTTTTCCATCATTTGTGACTAATGAAAAGTATCATTTTTTCTTACGTGTGGCTCGGGAAATTGGTTTTTCATGATACATGTCAAGGCTTCATGCATAGATACATGATACATGTAATGATCATTTTACTCATGATCCGTGTAAGCCCTTTGTTTAGTTTTGCACATTTTAGTCGGAGGAATCGTGAAGTTTGTTAACCTTATTTGTTTTTGTTGTTTCTTTCTGTCAATAGGATTCACAACCCCAGAGTGCTGAAGAGAGCTCAACACAAATTATCCATTGAAAGTCGCTATCTATATTGTAAGCCATCAAGACGGTATCACTACTTTTCTTTTCTGTGTTCCTTACTTGAAGTAGGTTATGTGCGATGTACATTAAATGTTGAACGAAATGCTTGACATGAGGAGGCGCCGCAAATAGGTAAAAGCTAAATATTTCTTAATGCGGCATCACTCCAGTTAAAAAAATCTGAGTGGTCCAGCGAATTTGTAATTCTTCTTACGCAAACTAATTGATTGTTAAGAATTGTGTTTTCAAGTAACGTGAAGTCAAGGAATTTATATACGATTTCTTCAGTTTTCCATCAATTAGTTTCACTTAATTGAGGCCTTTTTCTAACGTATTCCTTTTCTGTAATTGGATGTAAAAGAGATTTCATTTATGAATAGACATTATAAATGGTCATGCTTTAGTATTGGCACCAATAATAAATTGTTTGTTTATTTCACAACGATGGAGTTTTGTGTTATTTTTTTAAATGTTAGGCTTTCCTCCCAGCCTCCCATTTCGGGTCCACGTTGGATGAAGAGACTAACAACTTTGCATTACTACGAGGATAATATCTCAAACAATTGCTGATAACGCCGAGAAAAGTACTACATATTTGTAAGTCCTCAAGCTCTCAGAATTTTCTATACTGTCCATATAAATTTACATGTTTTTTAATTTCATTAATATCATAGTAGAGTTGTACAAAGGAAGGAAATACCACAAAAGACACCACATGTTTGTCCAATTTGAAAATTATTTCCTTTGGTACCCGATTCATATAAACTATATGATATCTTAAAGCACTAAAGGTCGCTCCGCGCGTCACGCGGGGTACCGCCTAGTCGATATGAAAATAAAACAAAGAGAAATTGGCTGAAGTTTGTTAATTGGTCATGACACAACTCTGTCCCTTTTGCTCCCACCTCTCTCTAGTCTAGGGAGAGAAAACCGATATGAGGTTTTCTTGCAGGTAGCGCCATTTGGTGTCGTCTTGCCGGCTCTGTTTCTAATTCATCTCCACCCTCAGGTTTCTCTCAGTTTGTTCTTCGGAGTTCGTTGTTGCCGGTTTCTGCACCGGTCAAGTTGTGGCAGTTTAGTTTCCACAGTGTTTCATGGCGGCAAACCCGCTGCAGGCGTTAAGCTTGATGGCTATGGGCCAATGGCTGTGTTTAGGCCGTTTCCTACACCGTCAAGTTATTGGCGGCTTCATTCCAATGACCCGCCGATTCCCACCTGTTCACCTAACAATTAACCCATGGAGTCTACAGATGGTTTCTTGCTCCACTGACGATATCCTCACATGTGGTCCATCGAGAGCGTTTATCCCAAGGTTCCGGCGGCGGTTTATCTACCGCCTCAGTGACCTTCTCCATTGCGATTGACATGTCTTTGAGACTTGTTCCTCAGTTACAAGAGCAACTTCAAGTCTTGTTTGGCTGCTTGTTATATTTCTTTCTTTCTTCAGTACTTTTTATCATGTATTTTACATATTTTTTTCCTGCTGACCATAGGTCCCTTGTTTAGATTTAGACTTCCGGTCAGCAATTTCCACTTGTAAACGCTAATAGTAGCAGTTTAGTTTTAGTTGAAAAACACATTTGGTCATGAGTCCCTTCTAGGAAGCATGCTCTGAACTCTAAAACCAAACATTTGAAAAACTGCCTAAAACCGTGATTCCAAAGCTGCCTTTGTATGTACCAAAACTGTTGTTAAAATCACTTACGGATGTTTTTTTGAGGTTTCTAATATGACATCAAACTAGGCGTCGTTAATGGTTGAAGGGAGGGTATAAATCTTGGTTGGGTATTTTCTGACAGTTTTACGACAACGGATGTTAAACTTTAGGGTAAAAGACAAAATGCACCCTCCTTAGATGGGTTACATACAAAAAAAGTGGAAGTGGGAGCATATTACTATGGATTTTGTGTATGGGTTTCCTAGATCTCCTAGAGGACATTATTCAGTTTGGGTTATTGTTGACCGTTTGACTAAGTCGGCTCATTTCTTGCCCATTCGTATGACCGACTCATTAGATGTCTTGATTCGACTATACGTCAACGAGATAGTTCGTTTACATGGAGTCCCAGATTTTATTGTTTCTTACAGAGACCCTAGATTCACTTCTCAGTTTTGGTAGAGCTTGCAGCATGCTCTAGGCTCTCAGTTATGTTTTAGCACTGCTTTTCACCCTCAGACATATGGCCAATCTGAGAGAACTATCCAGATTCTGGAAGACATGCTTAGAGCCTGTGTGATGGATCTGAAGGGAAGTTGGGAGGACCATTTACCTCTTGTAGAGTGTGCATACAATAACAAGTTTTAGGCTAGAATCGGGATGGCTCCTTATGAGGCATTGTACGGTAGACCTTGTCGATCCCCACAACAATAAGGAGACAAAATAAGCTCACTTTCTACAAAATTATTGAGCGGATTAGCAATCTTCTGAAGGGATGGAAGGAAAAGAACTTATCCGCTCTGAGTTGTTTTATGCTTCCCAAAGGGTTGTGCTACGAAATTAAAAAGTCGATTCGGAGGTTCTAGTGGGGTGATATGACAGAAAAGGGGTCGATGCATCTCATTAACTGAGACCGGTTAAAGGAAGACAATAGAAGGGGAAGTTTGAGCTTTTCAAAGATTTTCACAGCTTCAGTATTGCTATGCTTGCTAAACAAGCTTGGCGTCTCCACATTAGTCCCAACTGTTTATTGGGGAGGATTTCATAACAGGGGTATTTCCGCCACACTTCCTTACTTGAGTGCGAGGAAAAATAAAATATTTATTTTGTGCTTCGAAGTGCACTTGCAAGAAGAAATCTAGTCGATCAAGGTCTTGTCTGGAAAGTCGGAGATGGACATAGCATAAATATTTTCAAGGGCAAGTGGATTTCAAGGGGGGGGGGGAGCTACAAGGTTATCACGCCGGCTCCTGAACATGCTTTGTGTACTGTTCGGTCCTTGATTACGGACGGTAAGTGGGACAACAACCGATTGTCTACGTGTCTCTGGGAATTGGACTAGGAGCTTATTTATGAGATGATTGCCCTCCCCTCGGAACCAATTCCTAACCAGCTGGTACTGATCAACGATGATAAAGGAGTTTATACTGTATCCTCGGGGTATGAACTTCGGTTTGATAGATCACTGATAACTCTCTATTAGAGTTATATTTTTGCAAGTTTTACATCGTTTTGCATATTTTCTGGATTGATTATCTTAGATTCTTGCTATGAATTAAGAGAAATATAGCATTCTTGAGAGTGTTTGAGCATGAATGTGTAATCTGAGCATTCCTCGTGTAATCTCATGCTTTTACTGTCAAATTTTATCTTTCGGTATTTGTTTCGTGTTGTGCATTTAACGAACCGGATGCTCGGGAATGTGAAACGAGGTGGAATAACTTCAGAAAGACGAGAAGGCCCAAAAGAATGTTGGAGTTGAGAGCGGGTGAAGAAAAGACCAAAGAAGCAAAGAAAAAGATATGAAGTTTACCAAACTGGTCTTGAGACCAGTCGAACTGGTAGTGAGACCAGTCTATACTTAGAAGTTTTGAAGAAAATTAACTGATTCAAGCTTCTGCTGGTCTTGAGACAAGTCCGACTAGTCTTGAGACCAGTCTGATGACCAGGACATGGAATTAAGGGGTTTCAATGCAATTTTTAACAACTTTTAGGCAAGAAGTTAAGGGAATCACATACTAAACACCCTGGGGCATAACTCTATGAAGGATTAACGTTTGGGGGAGAAAGGGGACGCAAGAAAGAAGAGGACGGGAAGGAAACGAAGACGACGAAGTCCAAGACCTCCATTAATGATCTAGGGTTTGAGTTTTCTTTCTTATTGTTCCTCTCTCAATCTTCTTATGGAGAAACTATCATGTTTTGCTAGTTTGAATAAGATTAGATGGACTTTTGCTAGTCTTCTATAGAGAGCTTAGGTTTATGTAGACGGTTGTTCATTCCGGATTCGTACACTTTGTTTCATGCTTTATGGATTTTATTTATAGATGGATGTTGTTCTTTCATGAAACTTTTAATGACTCTAGCATATTGACACAGTAAGGATAGTGCTTAATATTCATTGAAAGTTTATGTTCTTAGTAGATTGAAATCATGCTTAATGTCAATTTCATTCTATTTAATTATTCTTATGCTATTTTAACCCTTGGTGGGAATGGATTCGTGACCCGGAACCACTCTTTTGCTAGCGAGTGCAAGACAGTGACTCTAACTAGCCGTGATGAAATGTAAACAACAATCCCGAATCACCGACACCGAGAGGATACGTGAGTAAGATTGGCCGTAGTGGGTAGATTCGTTAGGAGTTTTCTACTATTTCCTGCAAGGGTGGACCAACAGGACCCAATTACGTGCACGTATTTTGCCTACTAGAACGGACCGGTAGACTCATGATATCGACAGGGGATTGTTATCTAGAAATCGTCTACAGCCCTAGGTGATCTAGAGATTGCCTAAATTCTCCATATATTTTTTAATTATAAAAATACAAAAACATTCACTTGTTTGTGGGTGTGAAACTTATTTTATCACTCTTATTCCTCATGTACCGTATTCTAAAATAAATAAATAATTAGACAATCTCAAATCTTTCCTCCTGGGATTGATAACTCGGGGTTGAAATATCGCCCTCAGACATGCGTATTTTAGGGGTCTTTTCGATGACAATATCACCTAGAATGTGCCTAACTAGAAATCAAATACAAAGAGACAGAAATACTCACAACCGATGAAGTCTTGATCCCTACTCATTGATCTCAATCGAGCAATCCTCGAGCCACATTCTGTGTCAATGCTCTCCCATATCGTCAAATGTTCCTTCGCACACCGAGGTTGATTGCTCCATCACGCCGAACAATATGTGCATGAAAAATCCCCAACTCAACTCACGAGTCCCTTTTCGTTCGAATGTGCCATGGCACACCAAGATTGATTTTTTTGCAAAATATCACCTGCTAAACACTAGATGGAAGTATCGGATTCCGAGGGGCGACATCTGCCTGCATAGCAGCTAACTAAGCTCTGAGTTGCTCGGCTTTCACCAAAGCATTGGCCCTATCAATTTCAGCAGCGATTCCGCAGCCTAGCATCTTCCGCAGCTTTGCGAATCCGTTTTAACTCAGCTTCCCGTTGGTCACCCATAGGAGTTGTCTTCCTCTGATCGCTACGCTCGCTGCGCAAATGTTTTCGGATTGTCAAGATGTGGGAACAATGGTTCGGTTTGAGAATGACTCATGCACTAAGAGATTCACCTTAAAACAAAAGTGACACTAGAACACATGTGAGTAAAGTATATAAACAGAAAATTAAAATCCCTAACTCTAACAATTCTAATGAACTCAACCGAATTTCCCAGCAACGGCGCCAAAAACTTGACTTTTCTTAACCGCAAGTGTACTGCTGTTGCGTGTAGTAATATATGGTTATCCGGGTTGTCGAACCCAAAGGACTTGCTGTGATTTAGTTAGCACTATTAACTCTATTTGGGAAAGTTATTTGAGTTGATTTTCTAAACTAAGTATTCAAAAGACAAACTAAATTATTGAATTTAGATTACGATGGGAAACAAGTTTCAGGATTTCTATTGGATCACTAGGTTGTCGTCGCAAACGAATTATGTCTTTGAAGCATAGATGATTATTCAAAGTGCCAAACTAGTAATATTCTCAAGTAATTTCTCTATCAAAAAAACATTTGTCTATGACACTTACATTGATGTCTCTAACTAACGGTATCGTCGACATGCATTACGATCTTATAATCCAATCACGTTCTCAGTCAATAAGGTTGATGTCTCTTACCTAGGTGCGACCAAGTGTTTAATTCACCTATCCAAGTAATTTCTTGATTTCTCTAACATATATTACCTAAGATCTTCCCACTGCAACATCTCGCAATAGCAAGAGAGAATAAAAGCATGAATTAATAGCAAACAGTTCATCATCTATTAAGTCAAACCAAACATGAATCAAAACCCATAATTCGCCAAAACAGCTTCAATCCCTAACTACCATAGAGAAATCCCAATATACAACCTTAGCTACTGCTACTCATGATCACAATAACAAGAGTTTGTGTGATCATGATAAAAAAGAATAAAAAGAAATAGAAGGGAGATCAAACGATGGAATACTCGCTCTCAGGATGTACTCCAAGCTCCAAAATCGCCCCACCTCTATTCTCCTAGACTTGTTTTTATACGTTTCCTAAAAGTCCTAGATACTTTAGGAATCATTACGCAACGTTTCCATAAAATCTTGTTGTTTCTTGCAGTGTCTTCATGAGAAGACATCGAGTCTTCGTGCGAACACTCTTCGTACTTACATATTTTCCTTCATGCAAACACCCTTCGACCTTTTCTCCTCCAATAACGAACACTGTTCTGAGCTTCTGAAAAAATGGCAAAGTATAGGTCTTCGTTCGAAAACAACTCCTTTTCTGCGAAGACCACCTAGACTTCCAGGATTTTTCTTAGTTTCTCTCTTCGTGCGATGGGGATTGTCTTCGTGCGAAGACATCCTGCTTCTGCACTTTGACTTCTTTTTCTTGATTTCCTTGGCTTCCGAAGCTCGTTTCTTCTCTTCAAATTCTCTCCTCGTGCATTATTCTTGTCAATCACAACACAAACACTACCGCGAAGATCCAATTAACATACAGCAAGTCAAATGTAAATCCATGCAAGAATCGCCCGAACTTCACATTTACGCTCAAAACTCATAAAAACTCACTTTGACGTTGATTAAGGCCTAACAATCAACATGAAACTTGAATGATTATATCTGGAGATTACACAAAAAGAACAGTTTATTCATTCTATTAACACATGAAAAAGATGTAGGTGCCACAAGTTGACTCAAAACCTCATAACATGACTGCTCACCAAGAATATAAAATTATTTTGAATCTTTGGCTTGATTTTAATACACGTTACGAGTTTATTTAGGAGAATAAAACTACATAAACTCGTAGACTGATATGTTGGGGATATACAACGAGCAGTGTTTAGCGCGTTCTTGGGTTGGCCAGAAAAACCTTGATGTTCATAAATTGATAGCAATTAGATCTTAATAATTCACAATATTTTATGTCGAGGATGTGTTTTTAAATAGTTCCAGGGACCTAAAGAGAGCTCTTTTCTACAAACAATCACCAAGAAAGGGTGTTTATCCACTTCTCTAACGAAATTTAAAGAATTCGGCAACACACTGCCCAGATTCATACATAGCCGGAGAACATCGAAGTACAAGCTCCCAGACAACTTCCTGGGTGTGCCTGGCAGTATGTAGTATGCATGCGATGATTCTTTTCAGCAATTCACAACCAAGAGCATGAATTTGGCTATGAATTGAATTAGCGTTTGAGTGAGTTTTTACCGGTATTGTGTTTTACCTCGCTTGAGCCTTTGAATTGAATGAGGGCTTGGAATTAGAAAGTTGAGAGGACTTTCCAGGTGTAGTACTTTTGGTAGAGAGGGTGATTGGGCAGTGTTGGAGATTTTGTTTTTTTTTTTTTTTGTTGGGGGGGGGGGGGGGGATGGGGGGTGGAGGGGGTTAAAGCTTTTGTGTGAGTAAGGTGGTGACACATAAGGGGTGAGGTGGCAAGAGTGTAATGTGTGAATGCTATATTGGTTTCACATTGGATGAGGGCTAGGTGAATTTTTCGAAAGCTTAGGGTAAGATTCGAATTAGGTCTAAATCTTATTTTTCTTCCACATCTGCCCCCTCTTCTTTAGAACATTCCACAAGTAGCCCTAAATTTCTAGTAATTACAGTTTGGCCAAATTCTTGCCCAAAACATAGTTTTAAATATTTACATGCCCCACCCAAATCCTTAATAACTCCTCTTTTTTCATACAGTTTCTACAAAAATAGTACACACCAGAACACCATAATGTTGTCTATATAAACAGAATTGGAAGGATGGCAAATGGCAAGAGCGATGGACTGTATTTGGTTTCCCAATTTTTATGGGATTTATAAAAATTTTGGCTGTCAATTGTCTGTTTAGTATATACAATGTGTTTGGGTTATTAATCCTACAAAACATAGAAATAGATAAACCATGAACAATTAATATTGCAAATAATTTAAACTTGTAAGTTGTAATGAAAGTCTCATTCACCATAGAATACTGAAACAAACTTTTCTACTATGTAAACTATCAAAATATGAATGAATTAGCATAATAGATATTTGAAAATGAAAACAGTTAAATACATAAAACTCCCTCACAACTCATGGAGCCCCTTATTTAGGAAATAGACAAAGAAAAGAAAATAACAGATGCACCATGTTATATATGTTATAGGGTTTCACCCCCGAATCGGAATTGTCCCTCACTGTTTTTAATCCAGCTAGAGAACCATCGAGGCAGCACCAATCCGTTGCATGACCATGACCCAATACTGGGTTCAACTCTTCTTCATTTACAGTACTACTAACCGCAGTGTTCGGTGGAGGTGGGGCAGAATGAGAAATCAATGACAGTTAAGACATTTTCAATGTTGTGATTTGCTCATTTATCTCCTTCAGCTTCATCTCAATTGTCCGTCCAAGATAAGGGTCTGACACGACCAAGTTCTCCATACATTGAGTACGACCCATGCACTGGTACATGAAGTTTATGATATCCTTTTCTCTGTTCTCTATTTGTTGCTTCTGAATCTTCTCATTCAATTTTTTTTTTCTTCATCTTGTCCCTAAGGAAGCTTTCTTGGTCATGTTTCTCTGATTTCATTGTTTTGGTGCCATCTTCTTGAATTGAAAAGTCGCCCTTTGGACGCCCAAGGTGCTGGGCCAAACATCAAGTTGAGACTCATAGGAGCTGCTAATGATCACCCCTACTTGGACATCACATAGGGTAGTTAGCTCTTTGGCCTTCTTGAAAATTCATTTCCTTCTCTTCTTGAAGCTCATGTTCCTCTTTCCATTGTCAGCGATATACCCCAACTTCAACTTCGGTCTAGTCATTGCTACCAACAGAGAAGGAAAATTACTTGAAGACGTTGATGCATTGGCTTGTGGTTATAACTAGTTCCAATTTATAACAACAACTGCTATAAATTGGTATAAATTTATTGTTCAACTTTTCTTTTACGAACAACAGTTGGTATAAATTGGCACTAGTTATAACCAGAAATAAATAAATCAACTTCTGTAAGTATTTTTCCTTTTCTTTTGGTAGCAATGACCAGACCAAAGTTGAAGCTGGAGTATATCGCTGACAATGGTAAGAGGAAAGTGAGCTTCAAGAAGAGAAGGAATTTTCAAGAAGGCCAAAGAGCTAACCACCCTATGTGATGTCCAAGTAGGGGTGATAATTAGCAGCCCCTATGAGTCTCAACTCAGATGTTTGGCCCAGCACTTTGGACGTTCAAAGGGTGACTTCTCAATTCAAGAAGATGGCACCAACACAGAGAAATCAGAGAAATATGGACCAAGAAAGCTTCCTTAGGGACAAGATAAAAAAATTGAATGAGAAGATTCAGAAGAAACAAAAAGAGAACAGAGAAAAGGAGATGACACATTTCATGTACTAGTGCATGGGTGGTACTCAATGTGTGGAAAATTTGGTCTTGTCAGACCTGCCCGATCTTGACCGGACAACTGCTATAAAGTTGAAGGAGATTAATGAGCAAATCGCAACATTGAAAATGTCTCAAACTTTTGTTACTCGCTCAATCTCCTCCACTTCCACCGGACACTCCGGTTTGTTGTACTATCAATGAAGAAGAGTTGAAAACCTAGTAATGGGTCATGGTCATGCAACGGAGGAGCTGCCTCAATGGTTCTCTGACTGTGCAAAAAACAGTGAGGGACAATTCCCATTCGGGGATGAAGCCCAAAAAATATATAGCATGGTGCCTCGGTTATTTCATTTTCTTTATCTATTTCATAAATAAGGAATTCCTTGACTTGTGAGGGAGTTTTATGTACTTCATTGTTTTCATTTTCAAATATCCATAATGCATTCCTTTGTTAATAAATTACATATTGGGAAAGTTTGTTTCTGTATTCTAAGGGGAATGATACTTTGATTACAACTTACAAATTTAAATTATTTTCTACATTAATTGTTCATGTTATAACTATTTCTAAGTTGTGTGGAATTAATAACCCAAACACATGTGTATACTACATAGACTAGTGAAAGGGAAAAAATGTTATCAATCACATTAAAACTGGGAAACCAAATGCACTATGTCGCTCGTTGCTATTTGTCATCCTTCAATTCTATTTACATACACAAAGTTCTGGTGTTCTGGTGTGTATGAAATGTGTAGAAATTGTCTGTTTATATAGACAAAGTTCTACCTACACTACTAGAAAAATAGCTTGTTGCGGCAGTTTTGAATACGGGAGACACAAACCGCCGTTTTATGAGCCCAATTACGGTGGTTTATAATGCAGCGACATATATTTTATATTTAACGGAGGTTACTAAAACCGCCGTAAAATTGATCCCTCATACGACGGAAAAATAGTCAACCGCCCTAAGTTTACGTCAGTTAGTAAATTTACGCCGTTAACTAAACGGCTAACAATAATTTGGGCCTTTAAAATTTGCGGTGGTGTACCAAAACCGCCTTAACTAATTTTTTATTCGTTTGTTTATATATAAAAAAAATGTATCGATGTATTTACTAGATTTAATATGGGTTGTTGATTAAAATCCTACCTGATTAAATTTTATCGGTACATTTGCAACACTACCTTTATAACTCACCAAACCACTCTGGTCCTCTCATCTTCGTCTGCCTCCTCGAGTACAACTTCTTCGTTCTCTCTCTCTCCATCTCGCTCTATGTGTTTCTTCATCGACTTTTTCCTCCCTCTCCTCCGAATCATCTCTTCACATTCTTGCCATCTTCGTCCATAATAACGGAGAACCACAACCCGATCTACTGTTATCTCTGTCTGTAGGTGAGTTTCTCCTCCCTCTTTTCTTTTCTTTTCTTTTTGCAAACATTAATTCTGAACTTGATGGTGAAATTAAAATAAATAAAAAATATAGAATAATTATAAAAACAGAAAAATAAAAAAAAATATGGAAAACAGATAAGTTGTAAAAAGTAATTATTATATAAATGATATTTTTGAAGGCGGTTTAAATTTTTTGACGTTAGTGTAAAATTTTGGCATCTGGTTCAAGGCCGTTTTTGAAAACTGCCGAAACAAAAATCTACGTTGGTTTAGACCGCCTTTTTTCCTTTTACGACGACGTTCTTGGTGTCATCTTAGCAATCGCCGTAGTTATGTTTATGGCGGTTTTCTGTCAAATTTAAGGTGGTTTTGAACCGCCGTATGAAGCGGTTTTTTTAGTAGTGCTTTATGTAGTTTCAACCCCTATAGGATTCTAAATGCTAACTCCTTTAGGTTTTTATATATTACAGTGAAGCCCCCGTCGGCAACGAATCTAACATATACCTAATAAAACGACATATAAGAATAAACGTGTTCGGCAAAATGAGGGAATACATAGTAGGGGGAGACAACATAATCATTGGACCACGTCAACACGAAACTCTCATCCCTCATGGACAAAAACCATGAAACCCTAGACTCACACATCCGCTCAATGATATCTCTCACTAATTATCTACTCTACTCAACTCGACTCATCTAAAACAATAGCTAGTACCTCTATTTAAGAGTAGGTAGAAAAGCCCACCAAGCCCTAACTATCACATCCTCAGAGATCACCTCCTCAGAGGAGTAATCAGACGCATTAGCCATACTGATGCATCTTGCAAAATTCGAGACAATCCCAACAAACACCACATTGGCTTGAATTCTGCAAGGGCGCAGCAAATTCCTCAGCCAAATCAGTTTTTCATGTAAACTCTTTTGCATCCGCCATTGCATCTCCACGTATATGCTTTGCACCCCTTCTTAGGGCGCCCCCTCACACCACCACATTGGCGCGTCCAAAAATTTGCTAATTGGGGGAGCAGTGTGGCTCGCTGTCTCCACTAGCTAGCTCATACATGGAGAGATCACCACCAACCCAGTCGAGTGCAAGCGAGACTCTCTTCCTCACCACTATTGCAGTAGTTTTATTCATCGCTGTTCTTGTCACTTGAGCTTCATTTCGAACAACATGCAACTGCTGCATAAATTGCACTTTCGCCATGCTTCAGCGTCCTCACACGTCAATCACATGTTGCTCCACGCCAGTCCTTAGTGATTCTACTTGTTTTGTTGTTTCTCATGTTCATACGTACGCTCTCACCAAGACGTCTTTCAAAGCCATCGCTTTGCAGACCCATCGCGACTTACCTCTCTTCTTGCCTCGAGGTGCTCAAGAGTTATCGCCACGAACCACAAACAGATATCAAGACGCCATCTCGGGCCATGGCCTCATCAACTGTGTCCACCGCCTTAATCTCTACCCCTAGAGCTTCTTGTTAATTTCCTTGAAATGGTTGCCCACGTATCTAAGCAGACTCATCCGCAACTCGTGCTCACAATCACACAAAGCCTATGCTTCTTGCCTATGTTAAAAAACAGCTCCACCTGTCAACACACTCTCAAGCCTACATAGGTTTCTAATCGAACGTTCAATTAGGAACAACGCCTCTAATTGACCGCATCTGCTTGGACTTGAAGCTGATTAACCCTGATCGCATCCCGTCATCTTCGATATCCCTACTGATATTGATTGATGCCGATCTTCTCAATCCGCTCAAAATCTCAAAATTCTGACCATACCGATGTATCCGCAACATCTAAAAATTTTAATTTAGACTTCTGACTCAACCCAATACGATCTATAGGCATGTCGTGACCACCCAAACAAGTTTAGATCGTCGATTCCATCGTCACCACTACCACGTCCGCAACCTACAAAATTTGGCCACAGAAAATGTGCAGAATCTGACCCCACAATCGCATAGGGAACATCCAAAAACCTATCGCTCAACACCTCCTCAAGCCCAATCGGACTTACAGGCAACTCAGAACACATAAAACACTTTGGACCACCGATCACGTTTTGGAACAATGTGCATGCGCTACACCTAAGCCTCTCAATGGGCCGGTTCTGAACCATAACAGACAGGACCCAATCACATAGAAACCTGAAACCGCAGAACCAAACCCTTCATTTTAATTTCTTGACCCAGAACCGGTAGACCTGGATTGTACTGGTCTGTTCTTGGTTGGAACCAAATACCCAATGGTTAACCCGAGACTCGCGATCTCTCTGCCTTCTCTTAATTTTATAGCTCCGTCTTTCAAATTCAGTTACAAGTATGTAACAAACTTATCTCTACTCTCATCACCAATGACATTTGACATATCTTGTTGTTCTGTCTATCCTTTTAGTTCTTTCTCTCACCCTCTTTCGGTGATCTTCTTTCCTTCTCCAACTCGTTTCCTTGATTTTATACTCTCTCTTTATGATTCATTTCCATTTTCTTCTTCATCTCTTTCTTTATCACCTCTCTCCATGATCTGATTGATTACTCTCCTTAATTAACACGATCTTCTATCTTCCTCAATTAACTCTTTCACTCCTTAATCTCATCAATCACTCTCTGATATCTCTTTCCTCAATCAACACAATCTTCTATTTTCCTTAATACTCTCTCTCTCTCTCTTATCCCATTATCTCTTCTGTAATCTTCGCTCTTTCTATCTCTCTCTTCAATATTGTCTTATCTATCTATTACTTTTACATTAATTTTCACTCTCCTTAATCACAAGATCTTTTCTATTCCTCAACTCTCTCTTTCTCGTTAATATTTTCTCTCTGCGTTAATTATGTACAATGCTCTCTCTTTATCTATCTCTCTCACTATCTCTATCTCTCTCTCTCTCTCTCTCTCTCTCTCTCTCTCTCTCTCTCTCTCTCTCTCTCTCTCTCTCTCTCTCTCTCTCGATAACTCTTGTGATTACCCCTCTCTCTCCCCGTTAATATTCTACAACCCATTCACCCGGAATCACCTTGCTTCATCTTCGGAAGAACATTAAACCTGGTCTTAATTGGTAGGTACTCACGGGCCAGCAATGGGTCATATTTGTGGATTGACGAGTTCCTGGTTCTCTCGGTTCTTGACCAACCGGTTTGGGGTATTCACGGGCCGGTTCAGGGTTTCGGTTTTAATTTCGTGGTTCGGTTTTGACCCGACATGAGTCTACCCAGGATCGACCCATTGACAGGCCTAGCTTCACCCAACCCACTGCAGCTTGCATAAAATTCTCAAGCTTTCTCTTCCCACTTGGCTTGGCTGCTTGTGCACAACGAACCTGCCAACCTCTCACCAAAAACATCACAACTCACAATTGCTAAGAAAAGTCAACCACAAATCCATTTTTTTTCTTATCGTAAGATTTGTGTGCACCAAAATAAGGTATAGAAGTCTGCCTCAACATCCACCCATTAACACGGCAACAACCCAACGAGCCAAGCAAACAAGCAGTCTCCCTTTTTACATTGGTGCGACCCCTTTTCTTTTATTTATTTCTTGTTTCTTTTTCGTCCACTTTCTTCGCGTGCTCCACCCAGATCGTGAACTTGGCTCTGATACCACTTGTTCGGAATTATTCGTCGAACGGAATTCCCGGGGCAATGGAAGAAAAAAAACATGCCACACGATCACGCACTCAGCGAACGCTATATATGGGAAGAAAAACGAAACACAAGAATTTAACATGGTTCGGAAAAACCGTCTACTTGCACGGGAGGAGGAGAGTTGCACGATATCAATGACAGAATACATAGTAGGGGAGCGACAACACAATTTGTGGACCACGTCAACACGGAACTCTCATCACTCATGGATTACAACATGAAACTCTAAACTCACACATCCGCTCAAAGATATCTCTCACTAGTTCTCTACTCTACTAAACTAGACGTTTCCAAAACAATAGCTAATACCGCTAATTATACTAATAAGATGATGTGGGAAAGCCCACCAAGCCCGAGCTATCACCTCCTCAGGAACTAATGCTTCAATTTTAATCGCACCAAGCTTGAATATACTAAAATAGGTTCCATTAATATATATCCAAATGAACGGGGAGGATGAAGTTTTTCCTCGTAAGGGGATAAGATCATGGGAGTCTCAGTAATCTAAATTGTTATATAGGTTATTCAACGAAGATATAGTCACAGTTCAAGTCAAACGGACTTGGGATTCTTCGACCAAGATTCGGCTTTGAGCAATTTTACCCACGGTAGGTACAAACTGAGACGGCAAGCTAGAACTAGGTTAGAGCAGATTTGATGCAGGTAAAAGGTCTGTAAAACTGAATTGATGCGATACTGAGTAAAAGAACCCAATTGATGGGTTGACTTGCATAGCCCATCTGCTTTGAGGGTTAACTTGATGTAGGGGAGCGAGAGAGGAATAATATACATGGCGCAATAGGGATGCATACATTAACCTTTTATGTGAAAACTAATGGAGTTCAAATGCTAACAATCGCCCTTTTCTCTATACCCAAATTTGTAAGGATTAAAATAAAGAAAATTGTGATCATAAGAGCTTTCATAGACAACATGATGCAGGAGAAAAATAGAAAATTAAATACTCAAATTCAGAAAATCTGTTTCAGTCAAAATGCAGAATCAGGGGCAGAATTGAAGGATGTCGGATTCAGGCAAAGTCATAAATTATTTTGAGTGGAAACGAATTATTCACACGCCTGATTCACTCCGGCGTTAGTTGGTATCAGAGCTCAGAGTTCCGTGGGAAGAAGATCGTCATAATCATGGTGCGTGGACGAATTGGTGGCTGCGGGAAGGTTCCGGCTGAGGAAGCCCCCCACCAGGTGCGTAACGTCCTAGACATTATGATGATAAAACTGTGATGGTGCTTGGACCCCTTCCAATCAGGGTGTTCGGGGCCTCTTCAGAGACTTCAGGGGCAATGGTTTAGGGGTTTCAGGTTTAGGGTTTTTTCTGTTTCTCCCATTATTGCTGAGGCTTTGGCTCTTCTTGTTGGTCTACAGCTTGCTACTATGCTTAATCTGGTTAATTGCTGCATTAGTACTGATTGTTTGGACTTTGCTACCTCGTTCCACACCCCTAATCCTGACCATTGTACTGATAATATAGTCATGAAATGCAGGCTGCTAGGGACTAGCCTCCATGCCTCCCTCAAGCATGATCACAGGTCATCCAACAAGGGTGCTAACTTCCTTGCCTTGGCTCTACTTGACTATGTTCCTTCTGTTACCGCTTTTAATCCTTGTTTCTTTCCATATTATGAACAATTTATTTTACATCTGCTGCTCATGGTATGGAGGGTGTTTTGCTGGAGGATGTTGGGGGTGTCCCCCCCCCCCCCCACTTTAAACCTCCTTAGTTTTTTTGCTTCAATGAGACCAGTTTATCAAAAAAAAAAAAAAAAAGAAAGCATGTTCAAAACTAATTACGTTACTAAGAGGGTGGATTTTGAGCAATTGGAAACAAAAAGAGAGAGCTCAACCCAAATACAAACAGAAATTACTCACTCAACAATAAGAACATAGAGCATGACAGTATAGTCCGAAAAAAATAAATGACACAGTAAAAGTACCTTTTAGTTTAGACGATGGCAATGGGTTGTCGTATTGAAAATGGTGTGGGTTTACAGGCTCGCCAACGCTCATCCATTAGCTTTCAAGATCACCTTCTTTGTGGCAGCTTTAGAATCAGCTAATGTATGAAACCACGTCGTATTTCTAATCTGGAAAGAAAGTGAGTTAGTGACTGACTATACAATCATTTACTAACACAAACATCACTTACAAACACATACATTTGGAAGATCGAAATTACAATGAAGAAAATTTATTTTAATCAGCTGATTGTTGTCATCAACTTAGTAATAAGAGTGGGACGATGAACACTAATTTATGTCCATTCTTAAAAAAATTAAGATTGATAATTAAAAACAACTGTTGATCCCAATGAGCCACAAAAGTAATCCTCGCGAATTAAAAAACTTTGAAAGACAGCCAATCCAAATTCTTACACACACCAAACTGTCATGTTTGGACTCTCATTTTGAAAAGAAAAGATGAAACATTTACTTGCTGGAGGAGGCCAAAAGAATCTACCGCCTTTTTATTTCTATCTCTCCCGATGAACACTAGAAACGGTACACTAAAAAGGTAAGACAAATTTATGATCTATAGAAAGAGGGAGATGATTTTTTTTGAGCTAGAGTTAGGGCGGAGTAGGTAAAAGATTAAAATAAATATTTTTCTTTGATCTCCAACTGTTGCAAACACTCCAATCAGATAACGACAGAGCCAACAAATGAAATCAAAGAACGTGAGTAACAAATATTGAAACCAATTAAGAGATGACAGCGATGAAAATATTGAAACCAATTGGAAAACTTATCGTAGTTAATTCAGCAGGACGCCATAATCAGGGAAGGAGGCGGATGATTACGGAAGCAATGATTAGATCTATGGCGAAGAAATCGATGGGGGAGAAGGAGCGGACGTCCGAGTGAGAGCAGTCGTGGTCTCTGATTAGGGCGGTGAAATCTCCATTCCTCTGGCATATTTTAAGGAGTTTTAAGGATAATGTAAAGCTTTAATGTGGTGCATGATTTTTTTACTAAATTATAATTCAACGGTTCGAATGTCTATTGAAAATGTCTTTTGAAAAGTTCTTTCAAAAAGTTGCTTGAGACCGTTACTGTTCTATCTTATTATATAGATTTTTTATAATTAGCTTTTAACCCGTGCGATTTATGGCGTGATACTGCCCAAACGGTTCAGTTTGATTTGGTTCGTTTTGTGTTTTTCACGGCTTCACTCGGTTCGGTTTAGTTTGTTTTGGTTCTCGTTGGGTCTCCATTTTATGCAGTTCAGTTTCGATTGAACCTAGTTTACATATTAGTACGTATAATTATTTAGAAAAATTAAAACTATGTGAAAAACTACACATATAGTGGAGTAATGGTTAAATTAATTTAAACAAAATGTAATTTAAGTTTAGAACATATTTTTCATAATCCTAAGTAAGAGCTAAAAAAATTGAACAAAATTATGTGAAACAAGAAGAATTTTATGCTTTGGGTGCATCACTTTTGTGAATATTGGTCCGTTCGGTTTAACCACGGTTTAAGCGGTTCGGTTCGATTTACAGTTTCACGGTTCGGTTTAAGTTCGATTTATTTCCCTTCGGTTTTGTTCGATTCAGTTTGCGGCTTTCTTGATTAAACTTGACGCCCTACCTACTATTTGATGATAGTATCATTTGTTGTAGCATATTTAGAACACAATTGTTGAAAATAAAAAATAAATATTTCTTAAACTGAAAATCAAGTAAATGAAAATGTGAACATATTTCAAATTACAGATTCCTCTAAGCGTTGAGAAAGATCTTAAAATAAATTACAATCGTCACTAACATTTCTGAAAAAATATTACTTTTAAAATAAATAATAACGGTCGAAGAACAACAGTGGACAATGGCACAACCAGCTTGAATTTTATATATGTGCGTACATTATGTCCACTAACTAATATAATTAATTTATATTAGTACGTATAATTTTTAAATGTATGATTTGTTGGAATAATATCATAAATCTTATATTAAAATCTACATCAGTTGGAATGCCCTTACATTTTTATTCAGATTATAATGCGCATACCAAATTGCTTCAAGTTTTAATTTTTGCTAGATATTTGCTCGAATATGAAAGTTGAAACAAACTAAATCGTTAGTTACAAATAAAGTGATCATTAAGTGAGCATTAAGTTTACCTACAAAAAAGAGATCAGTATTTTTTTTCTTAAAAAAGAGTGGGCAGTAAATTAGGAATACCAAATTGTAGGATTCAAAGAGTAACTTCTAAAATTAATAAATATAGTACAAAAATGTTAGAAAAACGTTACCAAACATGATGTATTTTTTCCTAAAAAAGCATGATGTAATTAGTAGTTACCATATATTTTAACTTTACTTAAGCCAAATGGAATGTACAAATCAATAAATTATAAGTGATCAGTAAATTAGGAATACCAAATTGTATGAACCAAAGGGTAACTTCTAAAATTAATATATATAATAAAAAATGTTAGAAAGACGTTACCAAACCCGATGTAATTTCTTCTAAAACAAAGCATGATGTAATTAGTAGTGACCATATATTTTAATTTTATTTAAGACAAATGGCATAGGGAAATGAATAATTTATATTAACATTTCATCACAATTTCCTTATATGGATTTTCACATTTTATTGATTATATATTGATTAATTAACTGAAAAATACACGTGGTAATTCCTCAGGCAAAGCTGAAGAAGACATTTTGGTATAGTATATAGTATAAATATATAGACATATATTTATTGTCACATCCCCCTCCCACCGACCCCAATTAGCGACGATAAAACTTGCATTAATGGGAGGAGGGCGCGACATGCCGGTGAGGCCTTTACTCGTCGAGAGGGTAAATAAATTATTTTAAACTCGTGATTAAAATTTTATTCAAAAAACTTTGCGAACGTGTAACTAAGACAAAATTTACATGGGGTCGTCATGATAAAAAAATTGACTTGTAACATAAATGAAAATTTATCAAGAAAAGAGAAGTGGAACTTCAAAATTATTTTCATTTAGCCCTCTTGACTCGTAATTTAAACAGAGCATGAATCGGGAATGTTTCTAGGTATCATACAAGGGCTCAAATAAATTATTTTGTACATAATTACACAAATCTTACATTCTTAAACCATCACCAACATCTATCCACAATAGCTTAAGTGGTCTAGAATATACTCGACATCTAAGCACATAAGCATCACCAAGCATGTGATCACATATCAAATTAACGCCTTGCTACTTCTTGCGTTTTACCTGCCATTAAAACCTGAAAAAAAAGGGTAACGTGAAAGGGTGAGCTCAACTAGCTCAGTGAGTTACATCTATGCCCCTCCTTAGGTTTGGAAAACTAAAAGGGGCTAACTTTCCATGGAGCATCATGAACATAAGGCATAGTCATACATACATATACTTGTGAACCTTGAAAGTTCGTGACATTCATAAAACATAACTTATTCCATAAAGAAAACATAACGTAAAGCGTAACTTGTATCGTATGATATCGTATTTTTCTTTGTAGGAACCTTGTTTGTCTAACATAGAGACCTTATCCTACTTTAACATGCTTGCTTATTTTCTTATCTTATGACCCGTGTAACCTTCGTGACTTAACATAACATAACGTAGGGACATGTCCATCACGAGTGCTCGTGAGGCGACGCATTGCCTGTTTATATGGCCCCGGCAAAAAGGCTCTAGCCTGCCTATACCCGAAATCGTACATACATACATAATATGGAAACATTAACATACATATGCTTGTAAGAAACTTGAGGTTCGGTACAAACTTCGGGAGGTAGGGTAACTCACCTTGCGAACTTAAGCCATTTACTTAGCGTTCCTTAGTTCAAATTCATTCAACTTCAAGTACACTAGCGTTAATTCCAACTTCATATTTATCGCAAACATGCTACAAATAACACATATAATCACTTGGCGAAAATTCAATTCAAGCATAGCACATAATCACTTAGCTCAACGACACCAATCTTATTAATGCAAAAAGACTAACTTTGCCCACATTCACATCTAGAACCTTATTTCTTCTTATTGAATGTATATGACATGTCTAATGCAACACATAGATGCAAGATGAGATATAATGAACTAAAAATAAAATTACATAAACTAGATTTAAAAACTTTGCAACTTCTAGATTATGCTCATAAACAAAATGTGACTACCATTAGTTCAAAAATTCATTAGTAGATCAAAATAATTATTCGACGCCAAATTTTTTTTTACATCAAATAGATAAATAGTTTACTGATAATACATAAAAAATCAAATTATAAAAACTTATAAGTATTTTTAAAAATTAACTTTCAGAGCAGTTCAGGTTTAAAAAAATGCTAAAAAGCGGTCTTGGGAGTAAATTCATAAAATATTCAGAGGAATTCCAAAAATTATGAAGTTTTAACTGGAAGTAAAAAAGCGCCCCTGTGAATGAAATATCCAAATTTGGTAACCATTGGAGTAGAATAAGTACATTAAATGTATGTAAAACCTCAATTGTCTGGGGTTGAGCAAAGTGTTAAAACAGTCCAAGTTTTTGGCCGATTAGAAATTGAATGTAAGTTCAGCGACTATGAAATTTTTACTGTATAACTAGCATGTGAAAATACACAAACGATGACTTTTCATATTTTTCTGAATTAATTACATATTTTTCACGATTTTTTGAAACTAAGACATGAACTTTATAGTTTTATATACTTAAAAAACATGTGCATGCAAGAAATACTCAACAAGATGTGAAATTAGACTAATACAATGTTTAATTCATATGCATCACTACCCACAACATTTAATTTCATGAATCTAAAAGTTTTTACCCAAAATACTCATTCTTGCACATGCATGTATGAAGATCATGAAGATGTTGATGAATCAAGAGCATGAAATCACAAATTCACCATGCTAACATGCATATGAGATGGTCAATGCTAAAATTGAGTCATAAAAATGTTGAATCACTAACATGTGACTAAAGATTTCCCAAAGAATCACAAAAATGCGGAGTGAATGACCAAAATCATGATGTAAAATTAAAGATTTGGAACTTAATCCTCATTTTCACGATGTTCCTTATGTGAGTTTGAATAAGTGATGAATAATAGCTCCTAGAGGCTTCAATCTTGAAGAAAATGCTTAAAATGTACTCCCCCAATTGATATACTAACACCCAAGATGTTCCAACACTTAGAACCTCAAAAACTTGATTTCTGGACCATGTTTTGGGTGGGTCAAGAACAAAACCGGGAATGAACAAATGGGAGAGAAATGAGAGCTTATGACTTTCTAGAGCGAGAAAAATGTTGAGGAAAATGATGTGAAAGATGCACATTGTGACTTATATAAATCCAAAATAATTGAGTGTGGTGGTCACACCAAAATAAGTGAGAACAAGTAAGTTTCAAATCAGATGATGCACACTATCTATTTCATATTGATGGAACTATTTGGTGTATCCAAAATATTCAACTAAAATTATAATCATATATTTTATTTCTCATACAAATATTACACAAAGGGCATTAAACATTTTCTAAAAGACATTATAGTTATCACATAAAAACATACATACAATTTGATTTCTACTTTAACTTTTTACAACTCTTCTTAACAAAAAGTGTAGAATAACTAACAAAATATCAACATAAACACACTCATTTAGGAACTTAAAAGTTAAACATGTAGCAAAAATATGCGGGGTTACTACATTCTACCCACCTTTTAAAGAGTGCGTCGTCGAACTCGCTTAACACGTTTATAACATGAATAAAATCATATAGGATCTAACTAATATGAAATCAATGCACAACTTACCCTTATAGGTCATCTTACCCTTAAACTCGGGCTAGCAAATGCATCAAGCCTTTCACGCTTACAAGAGGGATAATACGCAGGGTCGTCACACTTTCTACCGCTCCAGCAAACTCGTAACTATTTCAGAGGTCCTGTCTTTCACGCTTACGAGAGGGAACAATACATCATGTCTTCATACTTTGTACCGCTCCAGCAAGCTCTTAATTGTGTTAGAAGTCCCTGTTAGACCGTAAAACATAGCGGGAACAACTTATATCCTCGCAATAATATAGCTACTCATCCAACTTGGACATGTAGCGGACCAAAAACTTGACATTCGCAAACTGGTTTAAACTTTCGACATGCTCATATTACAATTAATTTACTTAATTACATGCATGTATACATGAAAATAACTTATCAGATACCAAAACATACATGGCATGAATAGTTTACACTCAATACATCACATAATTTATATGCTCAGTTGGTCAAAATAAAAACATACTTCGAGCACATATGTGGACATAACATAACATTTCATGACAAACATAACAAACTTTTTATTTACAACATTATTTTGGACATGAAATCACACTTGTCGCATATAAACACTTCAATTAGAAAAATCAATAACATAGTTCAATGCATGTTATACTTTTCTAATATTTTTTTTCTTCTTTTAATAAACATTATTCATAATCGAGAAACATAGCATACTTAGTGTCCATGATCCACACATAACATGTACATGCATTTACACATATAACGCCATGAATACATGAAAGATGTGTCGTGACAGTAGACGAATCACATAAACATACTTATTGTACACACATAAATCACCCCACATACTTAGTATTATCATCTTGTCATGGAGATTTTATAAAATAAAATTCTAGTCTCACACTTGGTCAGTGACCACATAACATGAACATGTCTCTTCACTTTTCATATCTTATATGTCATAACTCCTTACAAGTGATGCATCATTCACATAATATGCTTATACAAATACATAACAACTCAAAAACATGGTACTATACTTGATTCACGAGCTCTTATCATATACATGCTTCCATCTGGTTCTTATGGACGCATACTCCAATCTTAATCATGGTCTTGTAAGGCAACATGCCATTTTTCTTATTTCATGCATGACTAATGAAAGCTATAAATATGACTTTAAATAACTCACACAAAATTCATACTCATGTATCATAAGAATCAATTTAACTTCAACCATGATCGTGAATAACAACTGACACATAATTCACTAATGCATTTACGGAAGAACTTGGGTACATAACTCACATACAAGTCTATATTACCATGGTATTTAACTTACATTTCTTAGAGCTTATACATACCAGGGTCGTACTAATATAGTAAGAATCACATACAACATACATACACATAAACTTTCACATAAGTAAGCACATAATCTTACGTATGTATAACCTTATGCTCTGATACCAAATTTATAGTTCCATATAGATATATATATATATATATATATTGTAAATTAGGACACTAAGGTTATCGTGATTATTAAATATCTTTTGACCAGAAAACCATTTTGGTCTCAACCTTTAAATTCAATCTATTATATAAAATATTAAAAAAAATATTCGAGAGAAAAATCTTAAGGGATATTTTGTAGGTTACTCCTTTGTTAACAGATGTTTTTGTAAACTTAGGACCACTTAAAAATAAAATAAAAAAAAAATTGATATGACTATTAGATTAAGAACTAAACCAACAACTGATCTACACAAGACTCTAAAAGTGATAATAGACTTTATGTGAAAAAAAGCTCTAGCACATGTGAATATTGGACTTATATTTTCTCGTATGTATTCGCTACATTATACATTATTCATATTACTTGAAACAACAAACAAAAAAAATTGTTCAACGTCGATGCTACATATGTCTATTTCGTTCACATGGTGATCACATTTTCGAGTTTAAGTCCAGTTTCTTAATTTGTTTGTATGGTGCCCCTCATACACGGGCATTTTTCTATTATATGTGCAAGTGTATAGGGAATGAGAGAAAATAAATTTGATTGTGACACATATAGTTTGAGAAAATATTTTGTAAGCTCATTGTCAGGTTAGAGAACCGGCTATTGTTTACGTCACGCATAGCGCGGGTGCTCATGGAATTAATATTTCTAAATTATGGTGGGTAATACTTACTTTAATTGTGATGATCATGCTTCCATGTAATATATATCCATTACTACTTTAAGAAACATTCAGTTTCAGTATTGCATTCATACCATCACATCATTCGTGGCATAATAATTCTATTAAATCAGTTCTATACATCTTTCTTTGAGACTAAGGGAATTGTAAATGACAAATATATAAATATATTTTTTTTTACTTAATTAAAATAATGTATTTTTCCAATAGTAAAATATGTACTTATTCTAATAGGGAAAGAGTGTAGTTCGAACATGTCCTCTATGCTACTATGTCCAATATGTAAGATTTTTCAGCAAATTTTTCTCCTATATTTTCGAGAGCTATTAGTTGTCCATGTTATTATAAAATCTGAACAATTCGTCATGTTTCGAACACTGATATATTATATTTCATAAAAAGGATGACCTATCGAACAAATTTATAAAATGAATCAGTGCTACATCGAAAATAGATGATTACATATATTAGTATGTTCATGTGGAATGAGGAAGAAACGATTCTAAGAATTATTGAAAAATAAAACACATTAGGGGAACATTTTTAAGCTTTACTAATATTTGTTTTTAAACAACCATTTTCGTGTGTAAAATGTCCATATTATAAATGTTTATAATTAAAATTTAACAGACATATACATGAAAAATAAAGTTGGATGAATTGTGCAAGGCATATGTTAAGGGTTTGTTAAATGTTGAATGCAATTAAGAGACAAAATTTTATCTTCAATTATTAAGTTTGTAATTTTTTCAAGCTTAAAAATATTTTTCTCCTGTTTTTACTAATTAAATAAACTACATGCATATTCTTGAAACAAAAAATAGGCATTTATAAAGTTGTATTAGTATTCCTTCAAAAAAAAATAAAGTTGTATAGTAGAAAATAATTTATTTGCAGCTGCTTACCCTTCCTTCTCTTTTAATTTCTTTTAAAATATATTTTCTTTATAAATAATGAAAAAAAAAATCTAAACGGCCTGTGCGTAGAAATATAGCATACATTGCCAAATTTTGAACTATTTTAAATGATAATTTTAACTTTATGTAAGAACTGCATCTTACTAATTTGATTATTCAAAGTGAAAATAAATTTACCATCAGAAACAAAATTGCAATGACTAAGTATGAAAAATGATTACACTTAGGCAAAGGTCTTGTCCAATTAATAAAAAAATGTTTTTCTATTTTTCATTATTATATTTGTAATCATTATTTCATGTTTAAGATAGGTAAATTGAAAGTGTGTAATGTACACTAAATACAAGACCTAAATACTCTAGAAGGGGGGTTGAATAGAGTATGGAAACTTTTTGATTTGAGTTGTGTGCAGCAATAATAATCAAACAGAAAAGTAAAGAACAAAAAACAATTTACAGAGTTCAGTCCCAATGGACCCAATCTTTGCCTGAGGGATCTAATCTTACCAGGATTGGGCAACCACTTCTTATTACTCACACAGAAACAGCCCTAGATCTTCAAGCCTAAGTGATTTCCCTTACACCTATATAGCTTGTGGTTCCAAACCTATCTAGTTCTAGCTACTAATTGTTGAGCTAACAAGAACCTCTTGTTGTTCACTTGAACAACCAACCACTAGGTTAAGTGAGATTTAAGATAATATAGAGATACACAGATAGAAGTACAAGTGAAGAACACAGTATGAAGATAAGTTGTTGAAGCCTGGAAGTGTTCTTCTGGAAAACTGGATTGATTTGATCTTAAGAAGCCTGGAATGAAGCTTGAATGATTGTGTGTTTGAATGGATGATTTCCCACGATTTTGTCACACCTCTCAGAGTATTCTGCAAGCCTCTCCCTCCTTCAAAATTCAAACCAGTCTCTTTTATCCACAGCTGCAACTGATTGAGAGATTTTAAGATCTTAGTTCCAACAAATCCTCCTTCTGTTTTCGACTCAAATTCAAACAGCTTCAAGTGGATATCCGTTGGAGTTTGTTGAGATTGCTCCTACACGTTTAACAACCCCGCAACAGCATAGAAACACTGCAACAACAAAATCCAGACAGCTAACAGTACTAAGTCTGTTTTGTTATACAGTTTCTGATAAAACTGTTTAATAAACTTAGAACCATAACCTGCATATCTTCTAAAACATATGAATCATGAAAAACACGTTTAAGACACTTAGAAGTGAGTAAATAATCAAAATACTAAGAGTCATAACCTACAAGAAAGAATCAATTAAGTTTTGTAAAAACTGTCAGCAGCTCAAGGCATATCTCAAGGCCTTGGAGCTCTGAACCTGCTTCACAGAATTTCAAAGTTAAAACCAGATAACTTTGATTCTTCCTGTTCTGATCATCAGAAATTTTGTTAGATATATAAATAGCATAATCCAAAATTATATATCATAAACCACTTATTTGCATAATTAGATATCCAATCTGCAACACAGAAATGTTAGAACACTCAGCAGGATAAGATAACTCAAGGCTTTGAAGTTTAGTCAATCTCAAGGCCTTGAGATTAGTGGAATGCTTTGATGCTTATTTCTTAGCCTTTTGTCTTTCATCACTCAAAGCAATTACCAGCCGAAGCATATTCAGGGATCTTGACTCAACAATCTCCCCCTTGATGAAAGACAAAACCTACAGTCTTGCATAGATCTTCCTGCCACTCATATTCCAAAATTAAATAACCACAATTTGCAGATACAATATATATACTGAACCCAAACAGATAACCGGTGAGAATAAATATTACAAATTACCACAGAAACAAAAATTCACCAAAATAAGTAGGCAATTCTTATTATTACTAGTCCATATACTGCAAAACCAAATACCACATAAACTCTCCCCCGTTTTTACTTTCATCAAATAAGGTTGAAGAAATGTAGGATCATTACTCAGAGTCTGAAAATAAACTTAAAACAAAAAATTTAGCTAAAAAGTCAAGGCCTTGAGACACAAAAGATAGAATAGAATGAGATAGAGGGTCAAGGCTTTGGCAGTCTCTGAGATCTTCAATCTCAACCTGCCGATCTTCTAACTTCTCAACTAGCAGAGAGTAATCCTCATTGGCTTGTCCTTTCCCAGATGCAATCCCCTTAGGCTTCACAAACTCCTTCTCAGCAAGTTCGTCCTTTGACAGATCAGAATAAAATTTCCAATGCCCTTTCCCAGTCTGAACTACCCCAATCCTCTGAAGTGCAGTCTCATATATCAACCCAAAACCTCCAGTAATCTTTTCTTCTCCTTTCACATGCACATCAAAATATTCAAAGAAAAGAGGTAACAGGTTGGCATAGGGAAGAGGATGGTTTCTAGTCCTGGTTGCACAATAAATCATATGCTCCATAACAACTGTTGGCAAATCTATCTCAAACCCTTGAGATATCAGATACATCAAAATCAGTACTTTATCAGTTACCAACTCTATTGAGTTCTCCCTGGGAACTACACTCCTCATCAGAATAGTAAACAAAATTTTGGCTTCACAGTTGAGCACAGAATGTGTCTACTGCTTTGGACTAGTGGGAACACCTTCAACCAAGAACATCTCCTTTGCCTTATCCAAACACTCCTTCCTATCATGATAATCTCCAACATTGTATTTTCCAGGAATGCCCAAGACTTTGGCAAAAGTCCTATGATCTAACCTCAAATACACACCGGCCACTTTAGAAGTTAATACCATTCTATCATAGAGACCTTATCCTACTTTAACATGCTTGCTTATTTTCTTATCTTATGACCCGTGTAACCTTCGTGACTTAACATAACATAACGTAGGGACATGTCCATCACGAGTGCTCGTGAGGCGACGCATTGCCTGTTTATATGGCCCCGGCAAAAAGGCTCTAGCCTGCCTATACCCGAAATCGTACATACATACATAATATGGAAACATTAACATACATATGCTTGTAAGAAACTTGAGGTTCGGTACAAACTTCGGGAGGTAGGGTAACTCACCTTGCGAACTTAAGCCATTTACTTAGCGTTCCTTAGTCCAAATTCATTCAACTTCAAGTACACTAGCGTTAATTCCAACTTCATATTTATCGCAAACATGCTACAAATAGCACATATAATCACTTGGCGAAAATTCAATTCAAGCATAGCACATAATCACTTAGCTCAACGACACCAATCTTATTAATGCAAAAAGACTAACTTTGCCCACATTCATATCTAGAACCTTATTTCTTCTTATTGAATGTATATGACATGTCTAATGCAACACATAGATGCAAGATGAGATATAATGAACTAAAAATAAAATTACATAAACTAGATTTAAAAACTTTGCAACTTCTAGATTATGCTCATAAAAAAAATGTGACTACCATTAGTTCAAAAATTCATTAGTAGATCAAAATAATTATTCGACGCCAAATTTTTTTTTACATCAAATAGATAAATAGTTTACTGATAATACATAAAAAATCAAATTATAAAAACTTATAAGTATTTTTAAAAATTAACTTTCAGAGCAGTTCAGGTTTAAAAAAATGCTAAAAAGCGGTCTTGGGAGTAAATTCATAAAATATTCAGAGGAATTCCAAAAATTATGAAGTTTTAACTGGAAGTAAAAAAGCGCCCCTGTGAATGAAATATCCAAATTTGGTAAACATTGGAGTAGAATAAGTACATTAAATGTATGTAAAACCTCAATTGTCTGGGGTTGAGCAAAGTGTTAAAACAGTCCAAGTTTTTGGCCGATTAGAAATTGAATGTAAGTTCAGCGACTATGAAATTTTTACTGTATAACTAGCATGTGAAAATACACAAACGATGACTTTTCATGTTTTTCTGAATTAATTACATATTTTTCACGATTTTTTGAAACTAAGACATGAACTTTATAGTTTTATATACTTAAAAAACATGTGCATGCAAGAAATACTCAACAAGATGTGAAATTAGACTAATACAATGTTTAATTCATATGCATCACTACCCACAACATTTAATTTCATGAATCTAAAAGTTTTTACCCAAAATACTCATTCTTGCACATGCATGTATGAAGATCATGAAGATGTTGATGAATCAAGAGCATGAAATCACAAATTCACCATGCTAACATGCATATGAGATGGTCAATGCTAAAATTGAGTCATAAAAATGTTGAATCACTAACATGTGACTAAAGATTTCCCAAAGAATCACAAAAATGCGGAGTGAATGACCAAAATCATGATGTAAAATTAAAGATTTGGAACTTAATCCTCATTTTCACGATGTTCCTTATGTGAGTTTGAATAAGTGATGAATAATAGCTCCTAGAGGCTTCAATCTTGAAGAAAATGCTTAAAATGTACTCCCCCAATTGATATACTAACACCCAAGATGTTCCAACACTTAGAACCTCAAAAACTTGATTTCTGGACCATGTTTTGGGTGGGTCAAGAACAAAACCGGGAATGAACAAATGGGAGAGAAATGAGAGCTTATGACTTTCTAGAGCGAGAAAAATGTTGAGGAAAATGATGTGAAAGATGCACATTGTGACTTATATAAGTCCAAAATAATTGAGTGTGGTGGTCACACCAAAATAAGTGAGAACAAGTAAGTTTCAAATCAGATGATGCACACTATCTATTTCATATTGATGGAACTATTTGGTGTATCCAAAATATTCAACTAAAATTATAATCATATATTTTATTTCTCATACAAATATTACACAAAGGGCATTAAACATTTTCTAAAAGACATTATAGTTATCACATAAAAACATACATACAATTTGATTTCTACTTTAACTTTTTACAACTTTTCTTAACAAAAAGTGTAGAATAACTAACAAAATATCAACATAAACACACTCACTTAGGAACTTAAAAGTTAAACATGTAGCAAAAATATGCGGGGTTACTACATTCTACCCACCTTTTAAAGAGTGCGTCGTCGAACTCGCTTAACACGTTTATAACATGAATAAAATCATATAGGATCTAACTAATATGAAATCAATGCACAACTTACCCTTATAGGTCATCTTACCCTTAAACTCGGGCTAGCAAATGCATCAAGCCTTTCACGCTTACAAGAGGGATAATACGCAGGGTCGTCACACTTTCTACCGCTCCAGCAAACTCGTAACTATTTCAGAGGTCCTGTCTTTCACGCTTACGAGAGGGAACAATACATCATGTCTTCATACTTTGTACCGCTCCAGCAAGCTCGTAATTGTGTTAGAAGTCCCTGTTAGACCGTAAAACATAGCGGGAACAACTTATATCCTCGCAATAATATAGCTACTCATCCAACTTGGACATGTAGCGGACCAAAAACTTGACATTCGCAAACTGGTTTAAACTTTCGACATGCTCATATTACAATTAATTTACTTAATTACATGCATGTATACATGAAAATAACTTATCAGATACCAAAACATACATGGCATGAATAGTTTACACTCAATACATCACATAATTTATATGCTCAGTTGGTCAAAATAAAAACATACTTCGAGCACATATGTGGACATAACATAACATTTCATGACAAACATAACAAACTTTTTATTTACAACATTATTTTGGACATGAAATCACACTTGTCGCATATAAACACTTCAATTAGAAAAATCAATAACATAGTTCAATGCATGTTATACTTTTCTAATATTTTTTTTCTTCTTTTAATAAACATTATTCATAATCGAGAAACATAGCATACTTAGTGTCCATGATCCACACATAACATGTACATGCATTTACACATATAACGCCATGAATACATGAAAGATGTGTCGTGACAGTAGACGAATCACATAAACATACTTATTGTACACACATAAATCACCCCACATACTTAGTATTATCATCTTGTCATGGAGATTTTATAAAATAAAATTCTGGTCTCACACTTGGTCAGTGACCACATAACATGAACATGTCTCTTCACTTTTCATATCTTATATGTCATAACTCCTTACAAGTGATGCATCATTCACATAATATGCTTATACAAATACATAACAACTCAAAAACATGGTACTATACTTGATTCACGAGCTCTTATCATATACATGCTTCTATCTGGTTCTTATGGACGCATACTCCAATCTTAATCATGGTCTTGTAAGGCAACATGCCATTTTTCTTATTTCATGCATGACTAATGAAATCTATAAATATGACTTTAAATAACTCACACAAAATTCATACTCATGTATCATAAGAATCAATTTAACTTCAACCATGATCGTGAATAACAACTGACACATAATTCACTAATGCATTTACGGAAGAACTTGGGTACATAACTCACATACAAGTCAATATTATCATGGTATTTAACTTACATTTCTTAGAGCTTATACATACCAGGGTCGTACTAATATAGTAAGAATCACATACAACATACATACACATAAACTTTCACATAAGTAAGCACATAATCTTACGTATGTATAACCTTATGCTCTGATACCAAATTTATAGTTCCATATAGATATATATATATATATATATATATATATATATATATATATTGTAAATTAGGACACTAAGGTTATCGTGATTATTAAATATCTTTTGACCAGAAAACCATTTTGGTCTCAACCTTTAAATTCAATCTATTATATAAAATATTAAAAAAAATATTCGAGAGAAAAATCTTAAGGGATATTTTGTAGGTTACTCCTTTGTTAACAGATGTTTTTGTAAACTTAGGACCACTTAAAAATAAAATAAAAAAAAAAAAATTGATATGACTATTAGATTAAGAACTAAACCAACAACTGATCTACACAAGACTCTAAAAGTGATAATAGACTTTATGTGAAAAAAAGCTCTAGCACATGTGAATATTGGACTTATATTTTCTCGTATGTATTCGCTACATTATACATTATTCATATTACTTGAAACAACAAACAAAAAAAATTGTTCAACGTCGATGCTACATATGTCTATTTCGTTCACATGGTGATCACATTTTCGAGTTTAAGTCCAGTTTCTTAATTTGTTTGTATGGTGCCCCTCATACACGGGCATTTTTCTATTATATGTGCAAGTGTATAGGGAATGAGAGAAAATAAATTTGATTGTGACACATATAGTTTGAGAAAATATTTTGTAAGCTCATTGTCAGGTTAGAGAACCGGCTATTCGTTAAGTCACGCATAGCGCGGGTGCTCATGGAATTAATATTTCTAAATTATGGTGGGTAATATTTACTTTAATTGTTATGATCATGCTTCCATGTAATATATATCCATTACTACTTTAAGAAACATTCATTTTCAGTATTGCATTCATACCATCACATCATTCGTGGCATAATAATTCTATTAAATCAGTTCTATACATCTTTCTTTGAGACTAAGGGAATTGTAAATGACAAATATATAAATATATTTTTTTCTACTTAATTAAAATAATGTATTTTTCCAATAGTAAAATATGTACTTATTCTAATAGGGAAAGAGTGTAGTTCGAACATGTCCTCTATGCTACTATGTCCAATATGTAAGATTTTTCAGCAAATTTTTCTCCTATATTTTCGAGAGCTATTAGTTGTCCATGTTATTATAAAATCTGAACAATTCGTCATGTTTTCGAACACTGATATATTATATTTCATAAAAAGGATGACCTATCGAACAAATTTATAAAATGAATCAGTGCTACATCGAAAATAGATGATTACATATATTAGTATGTTCATGTGGAATGAGGAAGAAACGATTCTAAGAATTATTGAAAAATAAAACACATTAGGGGAACATTTTTAAGCTTTACTAATATTTGTTTTTAAACAACCATTTTCGTGTGTAAAATGTCCATATTATAAATGTTTATAATTAAAATTTAACAGACATATACATGAAAAATAAAGTTGGATGAATTGTGCAAGGCATATGTTAAGGGTTTGTTAAATGTTGAATGCAATTAAGAGACAAAATTTTATCTTCAATTATTAAGTTTGTAATTTTTTCAAGCTTAAAAATATTTTTCTCCTGTTTTTACTAATTA
The DNA here is from genome assembly GCA_023055425.1 of Linanthus parryae. Taxonomy (NCBI): domain Eukaryota; kingdom Viridiplantae; phylum Streptophyta; class Magnoliopsida; order Ericales; family Polemoniaceae; genus Linanthus; species Linanthus parryae. The sequence goes on along the minus strand of JALGPY010000001.1, from coordinate 61,951,613 downwards.
AATAAACTACATGCATATTCTTGAAACAAAAAATAGGCATTTATAAAGTTGTATTAGTATTCCTTCAAAAAAAAATAAAGTTGTATAGTAGAAAATAATTTATTTGCAGCTGCTTACCCTTCCTTCTCTTTTAATTTCTTTTAAAATATATTTTCTTTATAAATAATGAAAAAAAAAATCTAAACGGCCTGTGCGTAGAAATATAGCATACATTGCCAAATTTTGAACTATTTTAAATGATAATTTTAACTTTATGTAAGAACTGCATCTTACTAATTTGATTATTCAAAGTGAAAATAAATTTACCATCAGAAACAAAATTGCAATGACTAAGTATGAAAAATGATTACACTTAGGCAAAGGTCTTGTCCAATTAATAAAAAAATGTTTTTCTATTTTTCATTATTATATTTGTAATCATTATTTCATGTTTAAGATAGGTAAATTGAAAGTGTGTAATGTACACTAAATACAAGACCTAAATACTCTAGAAGGGGGGTTGAATAGAGTATGGAAACTTTTTGATTTGAGTTGTGTGCAGCAATAATAATCAAACAGAAAAGTAAAGAACAAAAAACAATTTACAGAGTTCAGTCCCAATGGACCCAATCTTTGCCTGAGGGATCTAATCTTACCAGGATTGGGCAACCACTTCTTATTACTCACACAGAAACAGCCCTAGATCTTCAAGCCTAAGTGATTTCCCTTACACCTATATAGCTTGTGGTTCCAAACCTATCTAGTTCTAGCTACTAATTGTTGAGCTAACAAGAACCTCTTGTTGTTCACTTGAACAACCAACCACTAGGTTAAGTGAGATTTAAGATAATATAGAGATACACAGATAGAAGTACAAGTGAAGAACACAGTATGAAGATAAGTTGTTGAAGCCTGGAAGTGTTCTTCTGGAAAACTGGATTGATTTGATCTTAAGAAGCCTGGAATGAAGCTTGAATGATTGTGTGTTTGAATGGATGATTTCCCACGATTTTGTCACACCTCTCAGAGTATTCTGCAAGCCTCTCCCTCCTTCAAAATTCAAACCAGTCTCTTTTATCCACAGCTGCAACTGATTGAGAGATTTTAGGATCTTAGTTCCAACAAATCCTCCTCCTGTTTTCGACTCAAATTCAAACAGCTTCAAGTGGATATCCGTTGGAGTTTGTTGAGATTGCTCCTACACGTTTAACAACCCCGCAACAGCATAGAAACACTGCAACAACAAAATCCAGACAGCTAACAGTACTAAGACTGTTTTGTTATACAGTTTCTGATAAAACTGTTTAATAAACTTAGAACCATAACCTGCATATCTTCTAAAACATATGAATAATGAAAAACACGTTTAAGACACTTAGAAGTGAGTAAATAATCACAATACTAAGAGTCATAACCTGCAAGAAAGAATCAATTAAGTTTTGTAAAAACTGTCAGCAGCTCAAGGCATATCTCATGGCCTTGGAGCTCTGAACCTGCTTCACAGAATTTCAAAGTTAAAACCAGATAACTTTGATTCTTCCTGTTCTGATCATCTGAAATTTTGTTAGATATATAAATAGCATAATCCAAAATTATATACCATAAACCACTGATTTGCATAATTAGATATCCAATCTGCAACACAGAAATGTTAGAACACTCAGCATGATAAGATAACTCAAGGCTTTGAAGTTTAGTCAATCTCAAGGCCTTGAGATTAGTGGAATGCTTTGATGCTTATTTCTTAGCCTTTTGTCTTTCATCACTCAAAGCAATTACCAGCCGAAGCATATTCAGGGATCTTGACTCAACAATCTCCCCCTTGATGAAAGACAAAACCTACAGTCTTGCATAGATCTTCCTGCCACTCATATTCCAAAATTAAATAACTACAATTTGCAGATACAATATATATACTGAACCCAAACAGATAACCGGTGAGAATAAATATTACAAATTACCACAGAAACAAAAATTCACCAAAATAAGTAGGCAATTCTTATTATTACTAGTCCATATACTGCAAAACCAAATACCACATAAACTCTCCCCCGTTTTTACTTTCATCAAATAAGGTTGAAGAAATGTAGGATCATTACTCAGAGTCTGAAAATAAACTTAAAACAAAAAATTTAGCTAAAAAGTCAAGGCCTTGAGACACAAAAGATAGAATAGAATGAGATAGAGGGTCAAGGCTTTGGCAGTCTCTGAGATCTTCAATCTCAACCTGCCGATCTTCTAACTTCTCAACTAGCAGAGAGTAATCCTCATTGGCTTGTCCTTTCCCAGATGCAATCCCCTTAGGCTTCACAAACTCCTTCTCAGCAAGTTCGTCCTTTGACAGATCAGAATAAAATTTCCAATGCCCTTTCCCAGTCTGAACTACCCCAATCCTCTGAAGTGCAGTCTCATATATCAACCCAAAACCTCCAGTAATCTTTTCTTCTCCTTTCACATGCACATCAAAATATTCAAAGAAAAGAGGTAACAGGTTGGCATAGGGAAGAGGATGGTTTCTAGTCCTGGTTGCACAATAAATCATATGCTCCATAACAACTGTTGGCAAATCTATCTCAAACCCTTGAGATATCAGATACATCAAAATCAGTACTTTATCAGTTACCAACTCTATTGAGTTCTCCCTGGGAACTACACTCCTCATCAGAATAGTAAACAAAATTTTGGCTTCACAGTTGAGCACAGAATGTGTCTACTGCTTTGGACCAGTGGGAACACCTTCAACCAAGAACATCTCCTTTGCCTTATCCAAACACTCCTTCCTATCATGATAATCTCCAACATTGTATTTTCCAGGAATGCCCAAGACTTTGGCAAAAGTCCTATGATCTAACCTCAAATACACACCAGCCACTTTAGAAGTTAATACCATTCTATCATATCTTTCAGACACCAAGTACAGATAAAATAACCTAGTTAACCTAGGATAAGCCTTCGAACTAGGATTTAGAACTTTCCAAACAGCAGTTTCCCTCAATTTTCTCATGCATTCTATGTCCAGTTTATCCAATAACTCATCAGAAATCATGCTACAGAAAGCTACCTTAGATGATGCATATCCTTGCATCCAAACAGTTCTAACTTCAGAACTAATAAACCACTCAGTTGGAAGTACATTCTTACCTTGATATCCTTTCTTAGTTGCACCAGCAACTTGCTTAACCCTAGTCTTCTTCTCAGAAGGTTTGGTCTTTTCTTGTACTCCTTCAGTTGGTTTCTTCTGGTTTTCCTAAGTTGATTTCCCTTTTTCCTCTTCGGTAGCCTTTTTCTTTTCTCCCCCTTTCTTCTTCTCTGACCTAGGTTGATCACCACCCTGAGTCTCCTGTTGTGGATCAACACTTCAACCTTAATCTCCCTTCTCTGTCATTGACTTCTTTGCAGGAGGGGTATCCTCATGAAAGCTTTGAGTATTTTCTGAATCTGAATCAGAAATCACTATCTTCTCCTTCTTGTTTGCTCTCTTCTTGGATCTGCTAGTGGGCTTCCCCTGTTGCTGAATTCTGGATGATTTGCGCTCCATTTTAGGGTTTAGGGTTTTGAGAAGAGAATGTGATTGAGAGGAATTGAGAGAGAAAGAGAGTAGTCGCAGAAAATTGGAAGAGAATGAGAAGAAAAAGTCCAGACTTTCAGCTTAAGTAGGTTGAAAAGGATGAGTCATAAAAGGACTCTGCAATATCTACATGCCAAAATAGAATCTTGAAAAATCTTTTTGGGATATTTTAGAAAATTCTCTGAGTAATTCAAATATTATACAGTTATCTAAAAACATAAGATATAGTATTTGATGATCCATTTTTTTTTAAAAAAAAAATTGTAAATATTATCAAGAGCTGGAGAACAATCTCAAGGCCTTGAGATTTTCTGCAGTTTGAGAAACTTCAAAGCTTTGAGCTATGCTTTCAAGGCTTCAGAAAGTATAATCTCAAGGCTTTGAGATTCCAGCACATATACGCATATAGGTACTAATACTCCCCCTAAACCAATGACTCCTTGTTTAACATCCCCAATTCAAGCCTTAGAGATGAAAACCTATCATCTCGCAGAGGTTTAGTGAAAATATCAGCAATCTGCATTGAGGTAGAGATAAAATTTAAAACAACATCACCTTGTTCTGCATGATCTCTAAGGAAATGATGTCTCACATCTATGTGCTTTGTCCTTGAGTGCTGAACTGGATTCTTAGAGATTGAAATAGCACTTGTATTGTCACAATGAATTGGCACATTTCTGAAGTTGTAGCCAAGATCTCTAAGTTGCTGAGCAATCCATAACACTTGTGAACACCAAGCACCAGCTGCAATATATTCAGCTTCTGCAATTGATAATGCTACATAATTTTGCTTTTTGGAATGCCAACTGATAAATGAAGATCCAAGAAATTGACAGCATCCAGAAGTACTTTTCCTGTCTACTTTATATCCTGCAAAATCTGCATCTGAATAGCCACTCAACATAAAATTAGATCTTCTTGGATACCAAAGCCCTGAGTCTCTGGTTTCATTCAACTATCTAAAAATTCTTTTAACTGCAGTTAGATGACTTTCCTTAGGATCTGCTTGAAATCTAGCACACATACAGACACTGAACATAATGTCAGGTCTGCTAGCAATTAAATATAATAGCGATCCAATCATACCTCTGTATTCCTTATGATTTCACACTCTTACCAGTTGAATCTTTGTCTAAAGAGAGTGATGAACTCATATGGGTCTTAAGCACCTTGGACTGTGACATGTTGTACTTATTCAACAAGTCCTTGGTATATTTTCCTTGATGTACAAAAATTCCTTTCTTCATTTCTAATATATGAAGTCCAAGAAAGAAATTTAGTTCACCCATTAGGCTCATCTCAAACTCTCTGCACATCAGACTAGAAAACTCTTTTGAAAGAGCATCATTAGTAGCACAAAATAATATATCATCTACATAAATCTGAAATACTAACGAATCACTTTGTTGATGTTTAATGAAAAGATTTTTGTCAACTAAGCCTCTTCTGAAATTGTTTTCATGTAGAAATTTTGAAAGTCTGTCATACCAAGCCCTTGGAGCTTGTTTTGAACCATAAAGAGGTTTATCCAGTTTATAAACATGATCAGGAAAGTTTTCATCTTCAAAACCAGGAGGTTGTGCTACAAAAACATCTTCTTGTAAATATCCATTTAGAAAAGCACATTTAACATCCATTTGATAAAGCTTTATGTGATTGTGAGATGCAAATGCAAGAAGTATTCTAATAGCTTCTAACCTGGCAACAGGAGCAAAAGTCTCCTCATAATCTATACCTTCTTCCTGATTATATCCTTGAGCTACCAGCCTGGCTTTATTTCTTACCACTTCGCCAATCTCATCAAGCTTGTTTATGAATACACATCTGGTTCCAATAACTGATTTCTCTTTAGGTCTGGGAACAGATTCCAAACCTTGTTCCTTTCAAACTCATTCAGCTCACTCTGCATTGCAATAATCCATTCTGCATCTTCCAGAGCTTCCTTGGTATTCTTAGGCTCATTTAAAGATACAAATGCACTAAAAGCACACAAGTTCTTTAACTGTCCTCTTGTCTGTGTTCCAGTTGATAGATTTGATATAATGTTGTCAGCTGGATGGTCTGCAAGGTACTTAAACTTCTTTCTTGGTACCCAGGAGTATTCTCCTTCAAGGCTTTGAGTCCTTGAAACAGTCGAGGGAGCATCATAGAAAGTTTCAGCTTCTGTCTCAAGGCTTTGAGATTTTGGTTCAGCAGTAGGTTCAAGGCCTTGAGATTCTGCTGATTGATTCTTTACATTAGTTTTGCCTTTGTCTTCTTTCAAATCATCATCATCTGATTCATGCTTGTTCAAATCTAGATCTGCAAAACTTTCACTCAGAGAATCCTTAGTACTTTCATCAAAAATTACATGAATGCTCTCTTCCACAATCTTGGTTTTTCTATTATAAACTCTATAAGCTTTGCTAGTTTGAGAATATCCAAGAAATACACCTTCATCACTTCTAGCATCAAACTTACCAAGATTGTCTCTACCATTATTATGCACAAAACAAATACAACCAAATGACTTAAAATAAGAAACAGTAGGCTTTCTCCCTTTAAACAGTTCATAGGGAGTCTTTTTCAAAAAAGGTCTAATCAAGCATCTATTCAGCACATAATTGGCAGTGTTAACAGCTTCTGCCCATAAAAACTTTGGCAAATTACTTTCAAGCAGCATGGTTCTGGACATATCCTCAAGTGTCCTATTTTTCCTTTCAACCACTCCACTTTGCTGTGGAGTTCTAGGTGCAGAAAAAGTTGTGTGAAATGCCATGCTTTGCACAAAATAAATCAAAATCAAGTTGATCAAACTCTCTACCATGATCACTTCTAATTGATGCAACTGGTAAGTTTTTCAAAGTTTGAAGCTCTTTGCACAATCTAGAAAACTCAGATAAAGCTTCAGTTTTGTCTCTAATAAACATCACCCAAGTAACTCTAGAATAATCATCAATTATAACAAGCATATACCTTTTAGCTTTTGGGGTCTGAACTCTCATAGGACCACACAAGTCCATATGCAGCAATTCTAAGGGTCTAGAAGTACTTACAAAGTTCTTTGGCTTGAAAGAGCTTCTGGTCTGTTTACCTTGTACACATGCCTTGCAAACCTCATCATCTGAAAATTTCTGTGATGGTAAACCTCTTACCAAGTCCTTTGAGATGAGTTTATTCAAAGTATGTATACTAATATGCCCAAGCTTTCTGTGCTAAAGCTTTGAATCTTCCTTCAAGGCCTTGAGGCATTTTAGCTTGTCACCTGCAACACTATTAGTATTCATAGCATATAGATTATATCATCTAGGAGCAGTGAGTATGCAATTACCAGATTTCTCATCTTGCACCACACATTTCTCCTTGTCAAATAACAGCTTTATAACCTTTATCACATAACTGAGAGATACTAAGAAAATTATACTTAAGTCCATCTACCAGATAAACATCAGATATAGAATTTGTAGAACCATTACCAATTCTACATATACCAATGATATTGCATTTTGCTTTGTCACCAAGTGTGATTGTTCCTCCAGATTTTTCTGTAAGTTCAGTAAAGAGAGACCTCTTTCCACTCATATGTCTGGAACATCCACTGTCTAAAATCTATTTTTTTTCAAGGCCTTGGTGACATCCTGCAAAAACAAATCATTGCCTCAAGGGGCAAGTTAATCTGACATGACCAAGTTTTCCACAGTAATGACATTTTGGCGAATGTCTGCTACCAGATTTGACAAAAGTAGTTTGGCCTTTCTTTGGAAAATTTGGATTATAGCCAATCCCACTTTTATGCATTGATTTCAGACTTCCTCCAAGAATGAGATTTAGATTATGTTCTGAGCCTGTAAACTTTGCTAGGAACTTCTTTGACTCTTGAAGTTTCTCAGTCAAAGAGCAAATCTGTTGTTATAAATTCTCAGAATGAGTCTTTAGATCAGCATCTCTTTCAGTTAAAAGAGTGTTTTGATACAACCTCTTTTATCTGTGCCTTCAAGCTTTTGAACCTGTTGTCCAAGGCCCTGATGTCCTTTTCCAGCTTTTTCTTAGAAACTTCAACAGTTTTGTTTGAAAATACTAGCTCCAGGTTTTCTTTTACCTGCTCATGAATCTTAATTTTTAAAGCAGAAATCTCATTTCTATAACTTTCCTCATTCAGAAACATACTTTTGAGAATTTCAGAAAGTACATCAGAAGGACTAGCAAGTAAATTTTTTACCATGTCTTCAACGTGTCTGTCTGATGACCTTTCCTCATTATGCTTTGCCACGAAGCATAAGTTTGCTTGCTCTTCTTCTGTGTCTTAGTCACTTGATGAATCAGAATCACTCCAAGAAGCCATCATGGCTTTCTTCCTTCTGTTGTCACCATCCTTTTTCTGAAAGTTCGTGTTCTTCTTCTTTTGTGGACAATTCCTTACTAAATGATCTGCATCACCACACTCAAAACAATTCATTACTTTAGTTTTATGTGACAGTGATGAAGAATTACCTTTGTAATCCTTGCTGCCTGAAGGTTTTGATCTCTCTCTGTTGTAATCCTTGTTACCAGATTTTCTTTTCTTTTTGAGAATCCTGGCCAAGGCCTTGGAGATCAATGCTAAAGCCTCTTCATCATCAGGTTCCTCCTCATTCTCAAGGCTTTAAGACTTTTCACTATCTTTTGCCTTAAGTGCTAGGTTCCTGATATTTTCACTCAAATCACCTTCCACATCCTTCATGGACATTTCATGAGTGAGCAACTTTCCTTGTAGATCATTTAGCTGAAGAAGACTCAAGTCCTGAGCTTCCTCAATGGCTGTTGTGTTTGGCTCCCACTTGGCTTTTGGCAAACTTCTCAGAATTTTTCTGACCTTCTCTTCATTTGAGAACTTCTTTCCCAATGACTCCAGGTTGTTCACCACATCAGTGAATCTTTTGAACATTTCCTTGATGGTCTCATCTGAATTCATCTTGAACAACTCATATTGCCTCAGAAGAATGTTGATTTTGTCTGCTTAACCTGGCTGGTTCCTTCATATGTCACCACCAGTTTATCCCACACTTCTTTGGCACTCTTTCAGTTTGACACTCTGTTGAACTCATCTGCATTTAAAGCACAGTATTGCAAATTCATAGCCTTGTAAGTTTTGGATACCTTTTTCAGTTCAGTGACTGAAAGATTTTCTTCATACTTGACAGGTCTGACTCCATCAATTGTAGTGTAGTACTCATGAGGACCATTCTGGACTATAGACCATAGTACCATGTCTCGATCTATGATGAACATCATCATCAATGCCTTCCAGTGCATGAAGTTGTCACCACAAAACAGTGGAGGTCTGTTGGCTGCCCTTCCTTTCGGGAATCCACCATGTCCTACATTACTCATAGTCATTAGATTGTTAGATCTAAAAACAGTGACACAGGCTGTGATACCAATTGAAAGTGTGTAGACTAAATACAGGACCTAAATACTCTAGAAGGGGGGGTTGAATAGAGTATGGAAACTTTTTGCAAAACTTAAAGTTTAAAAGGAAAGCTTTGTGTGAAACTCAGATCTCAAGGCCTTGAGATTTTGTAAACTGTCTGAAACTTACTAAGGCAAAATTGTAAGCTTGAAGGCCTTGAGCTGTGAACAATTCTAAACAGGTTTTAAACCCTAGTTTGATTTGAGTTGTGTGCAGCAGATAATAATCAAACAGAAAAGTAAAGAACACAAAGCTATTTACAGAGTTCAGTCCCAATGGACCTAATCTCTGCCTAAGGGATCGATAACTCTGGGTTGAAATACCACCCATATATTACTTGACCGTGTACTTGCGCATACGCCTTAAGAAATCGCGTCAATCACGTAATATGAGAAACCATCCTCAGGTCTTAATAGAATTCGGCTGTCAAATTTATGGAAAACAAAGCTTCCCAAGAAAATTCTTTTCCAGTCTTGGAAAACTTGGAAAAATAATCTTCATGTGGCTACGAGATTGAAGAGTAGAGGAGTTAATCTCTCTCATGACTGTGTTTTATGTGGAGAAGCTTGTGAATTTGAAGATCATTTGTTGCTGGACTGTAATGTTGTCACTGAGTATTAGCTGAAAATTTTGGGATAATTTTATGAAAACTCGATGCACCAATGCAAAGAATGGATAGAGATCATTTTTTCAACGGATTCGTCTGAGTATAGAGAAACTTTTGCTGTTCGACTATGGCACCTTTGGTTTCGTCGAAATGCTTGCAGATTCCAGTGTGAGTTGTTAGTCGTGGAACCAGCTGTGGAAAGAGCTCGTGACCTACTACCTACCGTTGTATCACTACCGTACAAATCCTACCGTTGGTGACCTACTATATATTGTTCTTTCATCTCATTGTAAACCTAACTGATGAATGTACAATTCCTTTTCCTCTCTATCTCTCTCGTCTCTTCTGTGGAACCCTAAAGTTCCTTTCACTTACTCCACAGCGTCATCCTCCAAAATAGTTTAATCCTTTATGAGTTAACCATATAACATCTATTTTTGAAAAACTCTAAAATAATGTGAAAGGATGTGAAGGAGAACTGTTCGTGGTTCTACACAAAGTCATATGTGAACACTGAACAGAGAAGGTATAGTTCGAACTTTTGTGCCTGTGAACTTCACCTATTTCCACATTTTCCATCATCCGTGACTAATGAAAAGTATCATTTTTTCTTACGTGTGGCTCGGGAAATTGGCTTTTCATGATATATGTCAAGGCTGCATGCATAGATACATGATACATGTCATGATCATTTTAATCATGATCCGTGTAAGCCCTTTGTTTAGTTTTGCACATTTTAGTCGGTGGAATCGTGAAGTCTGTTAACCTTATTTGTTTTTGTTGTTTCTTTCTGTCAACAGGATTCACAACCCCAGAGTGCTGAAGAGAGCTCAACACAAATTATCCATTGAAAGTCGCTATCTATATTGTATGCCATCGAGAGGGTATCACTACTTTTCTTTTCTGTGTTCCTTACTTGAAGTAGGTTATGTGCGATGTACATTAATTGTTTAACGAAATGCTTGACATGAGGAGGCGCCGCAAATAGGTAAAAGCTAAATATTTCTTAATGCGGCATCACTCCAGTTAAAAAAATATGAGTGGTCCAGCGACTTTGTAATTCTTCTTACGCAAACTAATTGATTGTTAAGAATTGTGTTTTCAAGTAATGTGAAGTCAAGGAATTTATATACGATTTCTTGAGTTTTCCATCAATTAGTTTCACTTAATTGAGGCCTTTTTCTAACGTATTCCTTTTCCTGTAATTGGATGTAAAAGAGATTTCATTTATGAATATACATTATAAATGGTCATGCTTTAGTATTGGCACCAATAATAAATTGTTTGTTTATTTCACAACGATGGAGTTTTGTGTTATTTTTTTAAATGTTAGGATTTCCTCCCAGCCTCCCATTTCGGGTCCACGTTGGATGAAGAGACTAACAACTTTGCATTACTACGAGGATAATATCTCAAACAATTGCTGATAACGCCGAGAAAAGTACTACATATTTGTAAGTCCTCTAGCTTTCAGACTTTTCTATACTGTCCATATAAATTTACATGTTTTTTAATTTCATTAAGATCATAATAGCGTTGTACAAAGGAAGGTAATATCACAAAAGACACCACATGTTTGTCCAATTTGAAAATTATTTCCTTTGGTACCCGATTCATATAAACTAATGTTATCTTAAAGCACTAAAAATCGCTCCGCGCGTCCACGCAGGGTACCGCCTAGTCGATATGAAAATAAAACAAAGAGAAATTGGCTGAAGTTTGTTAATTGGTCATGACACAACTCTTTCCCTTTTGCTCCCACCTCTCTCTAGTCTAGAGAGAGAAAACCGATACACGTAGCGCCATTTGGTGTCGTCTTGCCGCCTCTGTTTCTAATTCATCTCCACCCTCAGGTTTTCTCTCAGTGTGTTCTTCGGAGTTCGTTGTTGCCGGTTTCTGCACCGGTCAAGTTGTGGCAGTTTAGTTTCAACAGTGTTTCATGGCGGCAAACCCACTGCAGGCGTTGAGCTTGGTGGCTATGGCCAATCGCTGCGTTTAGGCCGTTTCCTACACCGCCAAGTTACTGGCGGCTTCGTTCCACTGACCCGCCGATTCCCACCTGTTCACCTAACAATTAACCCATGGAGTCTCCATATGGTTTCTTGCTCCACTGACGATATCCTCGCATGTGGTCCATCGAGAGCGTTTATCCCAAGGTTCCGGTGGCGTTTTATCCACCGCCTCACCGACCTTCTACATTGCCATTGACATGTCTTTGAGACTTGTTCCTCAGTTCCAAGAGAAACTTCAAGGCTTGTTTGGCTGCTTGTTATCTTTCTTTCTTTCTTCAGTACTTTTTATCATGTATTTTACATATTTTTTCCTCCTGACCATAGGTCCCTTGTTTAGATTTAGACTTCCGGTCAGAAATTTCCACTTGTAAACGCTAATAGTAGCAGTTTAGTTTTAGTTCAAAAACACATTTGGTGATGAGTCTCTTCTAGGAAGCATGCTCTGAACTCTAAAACCAAACATTTGAAAAACTGCCTGAAACCGTGATTCCAAAGTTGCCTTAGTATGCACCAAAACTGTTGTTAAAATCACTTACGGATGTTTTTTTGAGGTTTCTAATATGACATCAAACTAGGCGTCGTTAATGGGTGAAGGGAGGTTAAAAATCGTGGTTGGGTATTTCCTGACGGTTTTACGACAACAGATGTTAAACTTTAGGGTAAAAGACAAAATGCACCCTCCTTAGATGGGTTACATACAAAAATAGTGGAAGTGGGAGCATATTACTATGGAAATTGTGTCTGGGTTGCCTAGATCTCATAGAGTACATGATTCAGTTTGGGTTATTGTTGACTATTTGACTAAGTAGGCTCATTTCTTGCCCATTCGTATGACTGACTCATTAGATGTCTTGAGTCGACTATACGTCAAAGAAATAGTTCGTTTACATGGAGTCCCAGTTTCTATTGTTTCTTACAGAGACCCTAGATTCACTTCTCAGTTTTGGCAGAGCTTGGAGCATGCTCTAGGCTTTCAGTTATGTTTAAGCACTGCTTTTCACCCTCAGACAGATGGCCAATCTGAGAGAACTATCCAGATTCTGGAATACATGCTTAGAGCATGTGTGATGGATCTGAAGGGAAGTTGGGAGAACCATTTATCTCTTGTAGAGTTTGCAGAAAATAATAGTTTTCAGGCTAGCATCGGGATGGCTCCTTATGAGGCATTGTACGGTAGACCTTGTCGATCCCCACAACAATAAGGGACAAAATAAGCTCACTTTCTACAAAATTATTGAGCGGATTAGCAATCTTCTAAAGGGATGGAAGGAAAAGAACGTATCCGCTCTGAGTTGTTTTCTACATCCCAAAGGGTTGTGCTACAAAATTAAAAAGTCGATTCGGAGGTTCTAGTGGGATGATATGACAGAAAAAAGGTCGATGCATCTCATTAACTGAGACCGGTTAAAGGAAGACAATAGAAGGGGAAGTTTGGGCTTTTCAAAGATTTTCACAGCTTCAGTATTTCTGTGCTTTCTAAACAAGCTTGGAGTCTCCACATTAGTCCCAACTGTTTATTGGGGAGGATTTCAAAACAGGGGTATTTCCGCCACTCTTCCTTACTTGAGTGCGAGGAAAAATAAAATATTTTTTTTTTGTTTCGAAGTATACTTGCAAGAAGAAATCTACTCAATCAGGGTCTTGTCTGGAAATTCGGAGATGGACGCAGCATAAATATTTTCAAGGGCAAGTGGATTTCAAGGGGGGGAGCTACAAGGTTATCACGCCGGCTCCTGAACATGCTTTGTGTACTGTTCGGTCCTTGATTACGGACGGTAAGTGGGACAACAACCGATTGTCCACGTATCTCTGGGAAGTGGACTGGGAGCTTATTAATCAGATGATCGCCCTCCCCTCGGAACCAATTCCTAACCAGCTGGTACGGATCAAAGATGATAAAGGAGTTTATACTGTATCCTCGGGATATGAACTTCATTTTGATAGATCACTGATAACTCTCTATTAGAGTTATATTTTTGCAAGTTTTACATCGTTTTGCATATTTTCAGGATTGATTATCTTAGTTTCTTTCTATGAATTAAGAGAATAATAGAATGCTTGAGCGTGTTTGAGCATGAATGTGTAATCTGAGCATTCTTGGTGTAATCTCATGCTTTTATTGTCAAATTTTATCTTTCGGTATTTGTTTCCTGTTGTGCATTTCACGAACCGGAGGCTCGGGAATGTGCAATGAGGTGGAATAAATTTCGGAAAGACGAGAAGGCCCAAAAGCATGTTGGAGTTGTGAGCGGGTGAAGAAAAGACCAAAGAAGCAAAGAAAAAGAGATGAACTTTACCAAACTGGTCTTGAGACCAGTGGAACTGGTAGTGAGACCAGTCTATACTTAGAACTTTTGAAGAAAATAACTTATTCAAGCTTCTGCTGGTCTTGAGACCAGTCCGACTGGTCTTGAGACCAGTTTGAAGAACAGGACATGGAATTATGGGGTTTCAATGCAATTTTTAACAAGGTTTGGGCAAGAAGTTAAGGGAATCACATACTAAACACCCTGGGGCATAACTCTATGAAGGATTGATGTTTGGGGGAGAAAGGGGACGCAAGAAAGAAGAGGAAGGGAAGGAAACGAAGAGGACGAAGTCCAAGACCTCCATTAATGATCCAGGGTTTGAGTTTTCTTTCTTATTCTTCCTCTCTCAATCTTCTTATAGAGAAACTATCATGTTTTGCTAGTTTGAATAAGATTAGATGGACTTTTTCTAGGCTTCTCTAAAGAGCTTAGGTTTATTTAGACGGTTGTTCATTCCGTATTCGTACACTTTGTTTCATGCTTTATGGCTTTGATTTATAGATGGATGTTTTTCTTTCATGAAATTTTTAATGACTCTAGCCTATTGACACGGTTAGGATAGTGCTTAATAATCATTGAAAGTTTATGTTCTTAGTAGATTGAAATCATGCTTAATGTCAATTTCATTCTATTTAATTGTTCATATGCTATTTAACCCTTGGTGGGAATGGATTCATGACCCGGAACCACTATTTTGCTAGCGAGTGCAAGACAGTGACTCTAACTAGCCGTGATGAAACGTCAACAACAATCCCGAATCACCGTAACCGAGAGGATACGTGCTTAATATTGGTCGTAGTGGGTAGATTCGGTAGGAGTTTTCTACTATTCCTGCAAGGGTGGACCAACAGGACCCATTGACGTGCACGTATTTTGCCTACTAGAACGGACCGGTAGACTCATGATATCGACAGAGGATTGTAGTCTACCGAGACGTAAAATGACATGATACCGAAAGAAAATTGTCGTAGCCTATTAACCGGCTTAGTTAGAATAGAAATAACGTGTTACTTAGCTATCCAGAAACCGTCTACAGCCCTAGGTGATCAAGAGATTGCCTAGTTTCTCCATATCTTTTTTAATTATAAAAATACAAAAACATTCATTTGTTTGTGGGTGAAGAACTTGTTTTATCACTCTTATTCCTCCTGTACCGTATTCTAAAATAAATAAATAATTAGATAATGTCAAATCTTTCCTCCTGGGATTGATAACTCGGGTTGAAATATCGCCCTCAGACATGCGTATTTTAGGGGTATTTTCGATGACAATATCACCTAGAATGTGCCTAACTAGAAATCAAATACAAAGAGGCAGAAATACTCACAACCGATGAAGTCTTGATCCCTACTCATTGATCTCAATCGAGCAATCCTCGAGCCACATTCTGTGTCAATGCTCTCCCATATCGTCAAATGTTCCTTCGTACACCGAGGTTGATTGCTCCATCACACCGAACAATATGTGCATGAAAAATCCCCAACTCAACTCACGAGTCCCTTTTCCTTCGAATGTGCCATGGCACACCAAGATTGATTTTTTGCAAAATATCACCTGCAAAATACTAGATGGAAGTATCGGATTCCGAGGGGCGACAGCTGCCTGCATAGCAGCTAACTAAGCTCTGAGTTGCTCGGCTTTCACCAAAGCATTGGCCCTATCAATTTCAGCAGCGATTCCGCAGCCTAGCATCTTCCGCAGCTTTGCGGATTCGTTTTAACTCAGCCTCCTGTTGGTCACCCATAGGACTTGTCTTCCTCTGGTCTCTACGCTCGCTGCGCAAAAGTTTTCGGATTGTCAAGATGTGGGAACAATGGTTCGGTTTGAGAACGGCTCATGCACTAAGAGATTCACCTTAAAACACAAGTGACACTAGAACACAGGTGAGTAAAGAATATAAACAGTAAATTAAAATCCCTAAAGCTAACAATTCTAATGAACTCAACCGAATTTCCCAGCAACTGCGCCAAAAACTTGACTTTTGTTAACCGCAAGTGTACTGCTGTCGCGTGTAGTAATATCCGGTTATCCGGGTAGTCGAACCCAAAGGACTTTTTGTGAATTAATTAGCACTATTAACTCTGTGTGGGCAAGTTATTTGAGTTGATTTTCTAAACTAAGTATTCAAAAGACAAAATAAATTATTGAATTAAGATTACGATGGGAAACAAGTGTCAGGATTTCTATTGGATCACTAGGTTGTCGTCGCAAACGAATTATGTCTTTGAAGCACAGATGATTATTCAAAGTGCCAAACTAGTAATATTCTCAAGTAATTTCTCTATCAAAAAAACATTTGTTTGTGGCACTTACATTGATGTCTCTAACTAACGGTATCGTCGACATGCATTACGATCTTATAATCCAATCACGTTCTCAGTCAATTAGGTTGATGACTCTTACCTAGGTGCGACCAAGTGTTTAATTCACCTATCCTTGTAATTTCTTGATTTTTCTAACATATATTACCTAAGATCTTCCCACTGCAACATCTCACAATAGCAAGAGAGAATAAAAGCATAAATTAATAGCAAACAGTTCATCATCTATTAAGTCAAATCAAACGTGAATCAAAACCCATAATTCGCCAAAACAGCTTCAATCCCTAGCTAACATAGAGAAATCCTAATATAAAACTTTAGCTACTGCTACTCATGGTCACAATTGCAAGAGTTTGTGTGATCATGATAAAAAAGAATAAAAATAAATGGAAGGGAGATCAAACGATGGAATACTCGCTCTCACGATGTACTCCAAGCTCCAAAATCGCCCCTCCTCTATTCTCCAACTTGTTCTCCTCTGAATATACGGCCTAGACTTGTTTTTATACGTTTCCTAAAAGTCCTAGACACTTTATGAATCATTACGCAACGTTTCCATAAAATCTTGTTGTTTCTTGCAGTGTCTTCATGAGAAGACATCGATTCTTCGTGCGAACACTCTTCGTACTTACGTATTTTACTTTATGCAAACACCCTTCGAACTTTGCTCCTCCAATAACGAACACTGTTCTGAGCTTCTGAAAAAATGGCAAAGTATAGGTCTTCGTACGAAAACAACTCCTTTTCATGCGAAGACCACCTAGACTTCCAGGATTTTTCTTAGTTTCTCTCTTCGTGCGATGGGGATTGTCTTCGTGCGAAGACATCCTGCTTCTGCACTTTGACTTCTTTTTCTTGATTTCCTTGGCTTCCGAAGCTCGTTTCTTCTCTTCAAATGCTCTCCTCATGCATTATTCCTGTCAATCACAACACGAACACTACCGCGAAGATCCAATTAACATACAGCAAGTCACATGTAAATCCATGCAAGAATCGCCCGAACTTCACATTTACGCTCAAAACTCATAAAAACTCACTTTGACATTGATTAAGGCCTAACAATCAACATGAAACTTGAATGATTATATCTAGATATTACACAAAACGAACAGTTTATTCATTCTATTAACACATGAGGGAGATGTAGGTGCCACAAGTTGACTCAAAACCTCATAACATGACTGCTCACCAAGAACATAAAATTATTTTGAATCTTTGGCTTGATTTTTATACACATTACGAGTTTATTTAGGAGAATAAAACTACATAAACTCGTAGACTGATATGTTGGGGATATACAACGAGCAGTGTTTAGCGCGTTCTTGGG
The DNA here is from genome assembly GCA_023055425.1 of Linanthus parryae. Classification (NCBI taxonomy): domain Eukaryota; kingdom Viridiplantae; phylum Streptophyta; class Magnoliopsida; order Ericales; family Polemoniaceae; genus Linanthus; species Linanthus parryae. The sequence goes on along the minus strand of JALGPY010000001.1, from coordinate 61,934,062 downwards.
TTGGCCAGAAAAACCTTGATGTTCATAAATTTATAGCAATTAGATCTTAATAATATACAGTATTTTATGTCTAGGATGTGTTTAAATAGTTCCAAGGACCTAAAGAGAGCACTTTTCTACAAACAATCACCAAGAAAGGGTGTTTATCCACTTCTCTAACGAAATTTGAAGAATTCGGCAACACATTGCCCATATTCATACATAGCCGGAGAACATCGACATACAAGCTCCCAGACAACATCCTGGGCGTGCCTGGAAGTATGTAGTATGCATGCGATGATTCTTTTCAGCAATTCACAACCAAGAGCATGAATTTGGCTATGAATTGAATTAGGGTTCGAGTGAGTTCTTACCGGTATTGTGTTTTACCTCGCTTGAGCCTTTGAATTGAATGAGGGCTTGGAATTAGAAAGTTGAGAGGACTTTCCAGGTGTAGTACTTTTGGTAGAGAGGGTGATTGGGCAGTGTTGGAGATTTATTTTTTTTTTGTTGGGGGGGGGGGGAGGGGGTTAAAGCTTGAAGAGGAATATGAAAATGTTGTTGGTGATGGTTTTTATAGCTGAAGAAGGGGATATGATTCACCTTTTGTGTGAGTAAGGTGGTGACACATAAGGGGTGAGGTGGCAAGAGTGTAATGTGTGAATGCTATATTGGTTTCACATTGGATGGGGGCTAGGTGAATTTTTCGAAAGCTTAGGGTAAGATTCGAATTAGGTCTAAATCCTTTTTTTTTCCACATCTGCCCCCTCTTCTTTAGAACATCCCACAAGTAGCCCTAAATTTCTAGTAATTATAGTTTGGCCAAATTCTAGCCCAAAACTTAGTTTTAAATATTTACATGCCCCACCCAAATCCTTAATAACTCCTCTTTTTCCATACAGTTTCTACAAAAATAGTACACACCAGAACACCATAATGTTGTCTATATAAACAGAATTGGAAGGATGGCAAATAGCAAGAGCGATGGAGTGTATTTGGTTTCCCAATTGTTATGGGATTTATAAAAAAAATCGCTTTCAATAGTCTGTTTAGTATATACAATGTGTTTGGGTTATTAATCCCACAAAACATAGAAATAGATAAACCATGAACAATTAATATAATTTAAACATGTAAGTTGTAATGAAAGTCTCATTCACCATAAAATACTGAAACAAACTTTTCCAATATGTAAACTATCAAAATATGAATGAATTAGCATAATAGATATTTGAAAATGAAAACAGTTAAATACATAAAACTCCCTCACAACTCATGGAGCCCCTTATTTATGAAATAGACAAAGAAAAGAAAATAACAGATGCACCATGTTATATACGTTATAGGCTTTCACCCCCGAATCGGAATTGTCCCTCACTGTTTTTAATCCAGCCAGAGAACCATCGAGGCAGCACCAATCCGTTGCATGACCATGACCCAATACTGGGTTCAACTCTTCTTCATTTACTGTACTACTAACCGCAGTGTTCGGAGGAGGTGGGGCAGAATGAGAAATCAACGAAAGTTAAGACATTTTCAATGTTGTGATTTGCTCATTTATCTCCTTCAGCTTCATCTCAATTGTCCGTCCAAGATCAGGGTCTGACACGACCAAGTTCTCCATACATTGAGTACAACCCATGCACTGGTACATGAAGTTTATGATATCCTTTTCTCTGTTCTCTTTTTGTTGCTTCTGAATTTTCTCATTCAGTTTTTTTTTCTTCATCTTGTCCCTATGGAAGCTTTCTTGGTCATGTTTCTCTGATTTCGTTGTTTTGGTGCCATGTTCTTGAATTGAAAAGTCGCCCTTTGGACGCCCAAGGTGCTGGGCCAAACATCAAGTTGAGACTCATAGGGGCTGCTAATGATCACCCCTACTTTGACATCACATAGGGTAGTTAGCTCTTTGGCCTTCTTGAAAGTTCATTTCCTTCTCTTCTTGAAGCTCATGTTCCTCTTTCCATTGTCAGTGATATACTCCAACTTCAACTTCGGTCTAGTCATTGCTACCAACAGAGAAGGAAAATTACTTGAAGACGTTGATGCATTGGCTTGTGGTTATAACTAGTGCCAATTTATAACAACAACTGCTATAAATTGCTATAAATTGATTGTTCAACTTTTCTTTTATGAACAACAATTGCTATAAATTGGCACTAGTTATAACAAGAAATAAATAAATCAACTTCTGTAAGTATTTTTCCTTTTCTTTTGGTAGCAATGACCAGACCAAAGTTGAAGCTGGAGTATATCGCTGACAATGGTAAGAGGAAAGTGAGCTTCAAGAAGAGAAGGAATTTTCAAGAAGGCCAAAGAGCTAACCACCCTACGTGATGTCCAAGTAGGGGTGATAATTAGCAGCCCCTATGAGTCTCAACTCAGATGTTTGGCCCAGCACTTTGGACGTTCAAAGGGTGACTTCTCAATTCAAGAAGATGGCACCAACACAGAGAAATCAGAGAAATATGGACCAAGAAAGCTTCCTTAGGGACAAGATAAAAAAACTGAATGAGAAGATTCAGAAGAAACAAAAAGAGAACAGAGAAAAGGAGATGACAAACTTCATGTACTAGTGCATGGGTGGTACTCAATGTGTGGAAAATTTGGTCTTGTCAGACCTGCCCGATCTTGAGCGGACAACTGCTATGAAGTTGAAGGAGATTAATGAGCAAATCGCAACATTGAAAATGTCTCAAACTTTTGTTACTTGCTCAATCTCCTCCACTTCCACCGGACACTCCGGTTTGTAGTACTGTCAATGAAGAAGAGTTGAAAACCTAGTAATGGGTCATGGTCATGCAACGGAGGAGCTGCCTCAATGGTTCTCTGACTGGGCAAAAAACAGTGAGGGACAATTCCCATTCGGGGATGAAGCCCAAAAAATATATAGCATGGTGCCTCGGTTATTTCATTTTCTTTATCTATTTCATAAATAAGGGATTCCTTGACTTGTGACGGAGTTTTATGTACTTCATTGTTTTCATTTTCAAATATCCATAATGCATTCCTTTGTTAATAATTTACATATTGGGAAAGTTTGTTTCAGTATTCTAAGGTGAATGATACTTTGATTACAACTTACAAATTTAAATTATTTGCTACATTAATTGTTCATGTTATAACTATTTCTAAGTTGTGTGGAATTAATAACCCAAACACATGTGTATACTACATAGACTACTGAAAGGGAAAAAATGTTATCAATCACATTAAAACTGGGAAACCAAATGCACTATGTCGCTCATTTGCTATTTGCCATCCTTCAATTCTGTTTACATACACAAAGTTCTGGTGTTCTGGTGTGTATGAAATGTGTAGAAATTGTCTGTTTATATAGACAAAGTTCTACCTACACTAGTAGAAAAATAGCTTGTTGCGTCAGTTTTGAATACGGGAGACACAAACCGCCGTTTTATGAGCCCAATTACGGTGGTTTATAATGCAGCGACGTATATTTTATATTTAACGGAGGTTACTAAAACCGCCGTATAATTGATCCCCCATACGACGGAAAAATAGTCAACCGCCCTAAGTTTACGTCAGTTAGTAAATTTACGCCGTTAACTAAACGGCGAACCATAATTTGGGCCTTTAAAATTTGCGGTGGTGTACCAAAACCGCCTCAACTAATTTTTTATTCGTTTGTTTATATATAAATAAAATGTATCGATGTATTTACTAGATTTAATATGGGTTGTTGATTAAAATCCTACCAGATTAAATCTGATCAGTAGATTTGCAACACTACCTTTATAACTCACCAAACCACTCTCTTCCTCTCATCTTCGTCTGCCTCCTCCTGTACAACTTATTTGTTCTCTCTCTCTCTCTCTCCATCTCGCTCTATGTGTTTCTTCATCGACTTTTTCCTCCCTCTCCTCCGAATCATCTCTTCACATTCTTGCCATCTTCGGCCATAATAACGGAGAACCACAACCCGATCTACTGTTATCTCTGTCTCTAGGTGAGTTTCTCCTCCCTCTTTTCTTTTCTCTTCGATCGGCCAAGGAAGAGACAACGGCATCAGAAGCTCTACACCGCTGCCACCTCACTTTCCCGGCGAACTACAACCGGCAGAAAGTCACCCTCTCTCACTCACTCTCTCTCTCTCACCTTGTGCTTCATCGATTAGATCCCCTACCCCGCTTGATCTGATTTAGGTCCACTTAATCTTTCTTCTGGTTGAAGAATCTGAGAGTTTTTTTTTTTTTTTTGAAATGGATATGGATCAAGAGTTGATTATGGACATTTTCTTTTTGCAAACATTGATTCTGAACTTGATGGTGAAATTAAAATATATAAAAAATATAGAATAATTATAAAAACAGACCAATAAAAAAAATCTGGAAAACAGATAAGCTGTAAAAAGTAATTATTATATAAATAATATTTTTGAAGGCGGTTTAAATTTTTTGACGTTAGTGTACAATTTTGGCATCTGGTTCAAGGCCGTTTTTGAAAACCGCCGAAACAAAAATCTACGTTGGTTTAGACCGCCTTTTTTCCTTTTACGACGACGTTCTTGGTGTCATCTTAGCAATCGCCGTAGTTATGTTTATGGCGGTTTTCCGTCAAATTGAAGGTGGTTTTGAACCGCCGTATGAAGCGGTTTTTCTAGTAGTGCTTTATGCAATTTCAACCCCTATAGGATTCTAAATGCTAAGTCCTTTAGGTTTTCATATATTACAGTGCAGCCCCCGTCGGAACGAATCTAACATATACCTAAGAAAACGACATATAAGAATTTAACGTGTTCGGCAAAATGAGGGAATACATAGTAGGGGGAGACAACATAATCATTGGACCACATCAACACGAAACTCTCATCCCTCATGGACAAAAACCATGAAACCCAGACTCACACATCCGCTCAATGATATCTCTCACCAATTATCTACTCTACTCAACTCGACTCATCTAAAACAATAGCTAGTACCTCTATTTACACTAAATAAGAGGATGTGGAAAAGCCCACCAAGCCCTAACTATCACATCCTCAGAGATCACCTCCTCAGAGGAGTAATCAGACGCATTAGCCATACTGCTGCATCTTGCAAAATTCGAGACAATCCCAACAGAAACCACATTGGCTTGAATTCTGCAAGGGCGCAGCAAATTCCTCAGCCAACTCCGTTTTTAATGTAAACTCTTTTGTATCCACCATTGCATCTCCACGTATATGCTTTGCACCCCCTCTTAGGGCGCCGCCTCGCACCTCCACATTGGCGCGTCCAAAAATTTGCTAATTGGGGGAGTAGTGTGGCTCCATCTCTCCACTAGCTAGCCCATACATGGAGAGATCACCACCAACCCAGTCGAGTGCAAGCGATACTCGCTTCCTCTCCACTATTGCAGTAGTTTTATTCATCACTGTTCTTGTCACTTGAGCTTCATCTCGAACAACATGCAACTGCTGCATAAATTGCACTTTCGCCATGCTTCAGCGTCCTCACACGTCAATCACATGTTGCTCCACGCCGTTCCTTAGTGATTCTACTTGTTTTGTTGTTTCTCATGTTCAATCATACGTACGCTCTCACCAAGACGTCTTTCAAAGCCATCGGTTTGCAGACCCATCGTGACTTACCTCTCTTCTTGCCTCGAGGTGCTCAAGAGTTATCACCACGAACCACACACAGATATCAAGACGCCATCTCGGGCCATGGCCTCATCAACTGTGTCCACCGCCTTAATCTCTACCCCTGGAGCTTCTTGTTAATTTCCTTGAAATGGTTGCCCACGTATCTAAGCAGACTCATCCGCAACTCGTGCTCACAGTCACACAAAGCCTATGCTTCTTGCCTATGTTAAAAAACAGCTCCACCTATCAACACACTCTCAAGCCTACATAGGTTTCTAATCGAACGTTCAATTAGGAACAACGCCTCTAATTGACCCCATCTGCTTGGAATTGAAGCTGATTAACCCTGATCGCATCCCGTCATCTTCAATCTCCCTACGGATATTGATTGATGCCGATCTTCTCAATCCGCTCAAAATCTCAAAATTCTGACCATACCGGTGTATCCGCAACATCTAAAACCTTTAATTTAGACTTCTGACTCAACCCAATACGATCTATAGGCATGTCGTGACCACCCGAACAAGTTTAGATCATCGATTCCATCGTCACCAATGCCACGTCAGCAACCTACAAAATTTGGCCACAGTTAATTTGCAGAATCTGACCCCACAATCGCATAGGGAACATCAAAAAACCTATGGCTCAACACCTCCTCAAGCCCAATCGGACTTACAGGCAACTCAGAACACATAAAACACTTTGGACCACCGATCACGTTTTGGAACAATGTGCATGCGCTACACCTAAGCCTCTCAATGGGTCGGTTCTGAACCAGAACAGACAGGACCCAATCACATAGAAACCCGAAGCCGCGGAACCAAACCCTTCATTTTAATTTCTTGACCCAGAACCGGTAGACCTAGATTGTACTGGTCCGTTCTTGGTTAGAACCAAATACCCAATGGTTAATCCGAGACTCGCGATCTCTCTGCCTTCTCTTAATTTTATAGCTCCGTCTTTCAAATTCAGTTACAAGTATGTAACAAACTTATCTCTACTCTCATCACCAATGACATTTGACATATCTTGTTGTTCTGTCTATCCTTTTAGTTCTTTCTCTCACCCTATTTCGGTGATCTTCTTCTTTCTCCAACTCGTTTCCTTGATTTTATACTCTCTCTTTATGATTCATTTTTATTTTCTTCTTCATCTCTTTCTTTATCACCTCTCTCCATGATCTGATTGATTACTCTCCTTAATTAATACGATCTTCTATCTTCCTCAATTAACTCTTTCACTCCTTAATCTCATCAATCACTCTCCGATATCTCTTGCCTCAATCACCACAATCTTATATTTTCCTTAATACTCTCTTTCTCTCTCTAATCCTATTATCTCTTCTGTAATCTTCTCTCTTTCTATCTCTCTCTTCAATCTTGTCTTATCTATCTATTACTTTTACATTAATTTTCACTCTCCTTAATCGCCAGATCTTTTCTATTCCTCAACTCTCTCTTTCTTGTTAATATTTTCTCTCTGCGTTAATTATGTACAATGCTCTCTCTCTATCTATCTCTCTCACTATCTCTATCTCTCTCTCTCTCTCTCTCTCGATAACTCTTTTGATTACCCCTCTCTCTCCCCGTTAGTATTCTACAACCCATTCACCCGGAATCACCTTGCTTCATCTTCGGAAGAACATTAAACCTGGTCTTAATTGGTAGGTACTCACGGGCCAGCAATGGGTCATATTTTTGGATTGACGAGTTCCTGGTTCTCTCGGTTCTTGACCAACCGGTCTGGGGTATTAACGGGCCGGTTCGGGGTTTGGGTTTTAATTCCGTGGTTCGGTTTTAACCCGACATGAGTCTACCCAGGATCGACCCATTGACAGGCCTAGCTGCACCCAACCCACTGCAGCATGCAAAGAATTCTCAAGCTTTTCTCTTCCCACTTGGCTTGGCTGCATGTGCACAACGAACCCGCCAACCTCTCACCAATAACATCACAACTCACAATTGCTAAGAAAAGTCAACCACAAATCGATTTTTTTCTTATCGTAAGATTTTTGTGCACCAAAATAAGGTATAGAAGGCTGCCTCAACATCCACCCAATAACACGGCAACAACCCAACGAGCCAAGCAAACAAGCATTCTCCCTTTTTACATTGGTGCGACCCATTTTCTTTTATTTATTTCTTGTTTCTTTTTCGTCCACTTTCTTTGCGTGCTCCACCCAGATCGTGAACTAAGCTCTGATACCACTTGTTCGGAATTATTCGTGGAACAGAATTCCTGCCGCAATGGAAGAAAAAAACACGCCACACGATCACGCACTCAGCACACGCTATATATGGGAAGAAAAACGAAACACAAGAATTTAACATGGTTCGGAAAAATCGTCTACGTGCACGGGAGGAAGAGAGTTGCACTATATCAATGAGAGAATACATAGTAGGGGAGAGACAACACATTTTGTGGACCACGTCAACACGGAACTCTCATCACTCATGGATTACAACATGAAACCCTAAACTCACACATCCGCTCAAAGATATCTCTCACTAGTTCTCTACTCTACTAAACTAGACGTTTCTAAAACAATAGCTAATACCGCTAATTATATTAATAAGAGGATGTGGAAAAGCCCACCAAGCCCGAGCTATCACCTCCTCAGGAGAGTAATCAGATGCATCGGGCATACCAATGCAACTTGAGGAATTCGAGACAATAATTACTATTTTAGAAACTAAATAAATGCTAACCTTCATAAACCCATTTCTCTATGTAAATTACGTTTCAAGTAAATAAAATGAAAATTATTGAACATAGTAAAGCTTATAAATGAAGATATGGCGAATTCAATCAACACAAACCATTTTAAAGTAAATGTTCCCTATTCAGACTTTAGTCCTTCCAATTGGCGGCAGGCTAAACACACTTACGTGATCTCAGTGAAACTGAGAACTCTCAAAATAACTAAAAGTGCATAAAGAAGTCAAACATAATGGTACATGCTCGAGAAACTAAACACATGCAAGGGAAATCATTCATTACCTATTTATTTCCTCATAAAGAACTCCGTTGTCTTTTAGTTTCTTAATGAAAAATTAGAAGAAATTCTTTTCTTCTTACTACAAAATGTCATGCTAGCCCGATAAAATGCCATGTCACTTCAGGAATAGCGCTAACAATTTGAACATGCTTTAATTTGAAGAAAAACGGAGGTTTTTTTATTCGGCTTGGATTTACTTAAACTAATAGTTCGCCTCCGGTCCATCAGAACTATGTTTTACAAGAAAAATCATCATGTTCTATACTAAGACACCCCCACCAGCAGCAAATGCTAAAATGAATGAGAATAAAACAAAGAGGAATTATTTGTTGGGTACCAACTTAAAACGCTTTATGAAAATATATAAAGAACGCTATATTTTTCTTAACACACCAACTCTGCTTCTAAAAAACAGATAAACATAATGGGAATGCCTCGTGAGAAGTATTCTTTTGTTGTGTTGCTTTTTCATGTTAAGGAAATGATTTTTGGTATTTCTTCATTGAAGCAGAAACAATATGCTTCTATCACTTACAACTTGGTTATCAGCTCTTCGTGTGGAGGAACAGGCAATTTACTTTATCAGGAAGGAGTGCGTAGGGTCATAGAAATTATAGCCAAGAGAAGTGATTTATTGACAATCAATGTATTGAAAGTATGCTACGTAAGGTATTAAGAAAACAAAATTGGGTCATTTAGAGCTTACATGCCAATCAATAATTCTTATTAAGGTGTATATCTAAAGGGCACGATAATGAGGCACAGTGAATAAACATTCACAATCGTTAAAGGCAACAAAAACGACAACCGTACGTTGGATTTCAACAGTAAGCACAAACTGAATGAGGAAATCTAACTCATATATCCTTCAAGGCCATGAATACCACCTTCATACTTTCCGACTTCAAGGAGAAAGAAACCTTGCCTTTAGCTTTGTAGTGGAAAATATACATATTTGAATAATTTTTTTTTTTAGCTCATGTCATCTAAATAGAAGCTAGTGATTCAGAATGAATGATAAAAAGTATACACATCTTAGGGAAACTTACTGAGGAACGCATCTTAAGCGTCATTTGACTCTTCCTACTGATCAACACCTGCAATTGAAACCATTCAAACGCCTCAACTTAAGAATTCTATGAATTATAAGAAAACCAAAATAAAAATAATAACTATGTTAGTAGCTAAATAAAATGAACAATTAGGAAAGGCTGAATCAGAAGATGGCAAATAAGGGTAAAAAATAAAATTTATTATCATAAGCTAGGAGTTCATATCCACTAATGTCATTTTTTGTTTTTTTAAATATATAGTTATGTCAGTCGCGTACTATAGTGAAAGACATTTCACAACTAATGGTTCAATTTTAATCGTACCAAGCTTGAATCTACTAAAATACGTTCCTTTAAAATATATCCAAATGAACGGGGAGGATAAAGTTTTTCCTCGTAAGGGGATAAGAGCATGGGAGTCTCAATAATCTAAATTGTTATATAGGTTATTCAACGAAGATATAGTCACTGTTCAAGTCAAACGCACTTGGGATTCTTCGACCAAGATTCGGCTTTGAGCAATTTTACCCACGGTAGGTACAAACTGAGACGGCAAGCTAGAGCTAGGTCAGAGCAGATTTGATGCAGGTAAAAGGTCTGAAAAATTGAATTGATGCGATACTGAGTAAAAGATCCCAATTGATGGGTTTACTTGCATAGCCCCTCTGCTTTGAGGGTTAACTTGATGCAGGGGAGCGAGAGAGGAATAATATACATGGCTCAATAGGGATGCATACATTAACCTTGTATGTGAAAACTAATGGAGTTCAAGTGCTAACAATCGCCCTTTTCTCTATACCCAAATTTGTAAGGATTAAAATAAAGAAAATTGTGATCATAAGAGCTTTCATAGACAACATGATGCAGGAGAAAAATGGAAAATTAAATCCTTAAATTCAGAAAAGCTGTTTCAGTCAAAATGCAGAATCGAGGGCAGAATTGAAGGATGTCGGATTCAGGAAAAGTCATACATTATTTTGAGTGGAAACGACTTATTCACACGCCTGATTCACTCCGGCGTCAGTTGGTATCAGAGCTCAGAGCTCCGTGGGAAGAAGATCGTCATAACAATGGTGGGTGGACGACGTGGTGGCTGCGGGCATGTTCCGGCTGAGGAAGCCCCCCACCAGGTGCGTAACGTCCCAAACATTATGATGATAAAACGGTGATGGTGCTTCGACCCCTTCCAATCAGGGTGTTGGGGGCCTCTTCAGAGACTTCAGGGGCAAATGGTTTATGGGTTTCTGGTTTAGGGTTTTTGCTGTTTCTCCCATTATTGGTGAGGCTTTGGCTCTTCTTGCTGGTCTACAGCTTGCTGCTATGCTTAATCTGGATAATTGCTGCATTAGCACTGATTGTTTGGAGTTTGCTACCTCGTTCCAAACCCCTAATCCTGACCATTGTGTTGATAATATTGTCATGAAATGCAGGCTGCTAGGGACTAGCCTCCATGCCTCCCTCAAGCATGATCACACGTCATCCAAAAAGGGTGCTAACTTCCTTGCCTCGGCTCTACCTGACTATGTTCCTTCTGTTGCCGCTTTTAATCCTTGTTTCTTTCCAGATTATGAACAATTTATTTTAACATCTGCTGCTCATGGTATGGAGGGTGTTTTGCTGGAGGATGTTGGGGGTGTCCCCCCCCCCCCCCCACTTTGAACCTCCTTAGTTTTTTGCTTCAATGAGACCAGTTTATCAAAATAAAAGAGAAAGCATGTTCAAAACTAATTACGTTACCAAGAGGGTGGATTTTGAGCAATTGGAAACAGAAAGAGAGAGCTCAACCCAAATACAAACAGAAATTACTCACTCAACAATAAGAACTTAGAGCATGACAGTATAGTGTGAAAAAAATAAATGACACAGTAAAAGTACCTTTTAGTTTAGACGATGGCAATGGGTTGTCGTATTGAAAATGGTGTGGGTTTACAGGCTCGCCAACGCTCATCCATTAGCTTTCAAGATCACCTTCTTTGTGGCAGCTTTAGAATCAGCTAATGTATGAAACCACGTCGTATTTCTAATCTGGAAAGAAAGTGAGTTAGTGACTGACTATACAATCATTTACTAACACAAACATCACTTACAAACACATACATTTGGAAGATCGAAATTACAATGAAGAAAATTGATTTTAATCAGCTGATTGTTGACATCAACTTAGTAATAAGAGTAGGAGGAAGAACACTAATTTATGTCCGTTCTTAAAAAAATTAAGATTGATAATTAAAAACAAATGTTGATCCCAATGAGCCACAAAAGTAATCCTCACGAATTAAAAAACGGTGAAATCCAGCCAATCCAAATTCTTACACACACCAAACTGTCATGTTTGGACTCTCATTTTGAAAAGAGAAGATGAAACATTTACTTGCTGGAGGAGGCCAAAAGAATCTACCGCCTTTTTATTTCTATCTCTCCCGATGAACACTAGAAACGGTACACTAAAAAGGTAAGACAAATTTATGATCTATAGAAAGAGGGAGATTATTTTGTTTGAGCTAGAGCTAGGGCGGAGTAGGTAAAAGATTAAAAGAAATATTTTTCTTTGATCTCCAAGTGTTGCAGAAACTCCAATCGGATAACGACAGAGCCAACAAATGAAATCAAAGAACGTGAGTAACAAATAGTGAAACCAATTAAGAGATGAAAGCGATGAAAATATTGAAACCAATTGGAAAACTTACCGTACTTAATTCAGGAGGACGCCATAATCAGGGAAGGAGGCGGATGATTACGGAAGCAATGATTAGATCTATGGCGAAGAAATCGATGGGGGAGAAGGAGCGGACGTCCGAGTGAGAGAAGTCGTGGTCTCTGATTAGGGCGGCGAAATCTCCATTCCTCTGGCATATTTTAAGGAGTTTTGAGGAGATTGTAAAGCTTTAATTTGGTGGATAATATTTTTTACTAAATTATAATTCAACGGTTCGAATGTATATTGAAAATGTCTTTTGAAAAGTTCTTTCAAAAAGTTGCATGAGACCCTTACCGTTCTATCTTATTATATAGATTTATAATTAGCTTTTAACCCCTGCGATTTATGGCGTGATACTGCCCAAACAGTTCAGTTTGATTTGGTTCGTTTTGTGTTTTTCACGGCTTCACTCGGTTCGGTTAAGTTTGTTTCGGTTCTCGTTGGGTCTCCATTTTATGCAGTTCAGTTTCGATTGAACCTAGTTTACATATTAGTACGTATAATTATTTAAAAAAATTAAAAATATGTGAAAAACTACATATATAGTGAAGTAATGGTTAAATTAATTTTAAAAAAATGTAATTTAAGTTTAGAACATATTTTTCATAATCCTAAGTAAGAGCTAAAAAACTTGAACAAAATTATGTGAAACAATAAGAATTTTATGCTTTGGGTGCATCACTTTTGTGAATATTGGTCCGTTCGGTTTAACCATGGCTTAAGCGGTTCGGTTCGATTTACAGTTTCACGGTTCGGTTTCAGTTCGATTTATTTCCCTTCGGTTTTGTTCGGTTCAGTTTGCGGCTTTCTTGATTAAACTTGACGCCCTACCTACTATTTGATGATAGTATCATTTGTTGTAGCATATTTAGAACACAATTGTGGAAAATAAAATAAATATTTCTTAAACTGAAAATCAAGTAAATGAAAATGTGAACATATTTCAAATTACAGATTCCTCAAAGGGTTGAGAAAGATCTTAAAATAATTGACAATCGTCACTAACATTTCTGAAAAAATATTACTTTTAAAATAATAATAACGGCCGAAGAACAACAGTGGACAATGGCACAACCAGCTTGAATTTTATATATGTGCGTACATTATGTCCACTAACTAATATAATTAATTTATATTAGTACGTATAATTTTAAATGTATGATTTGTTGTAATAATATCATAAATCTTATATTAAAATCTACATTAGTTGGAATGCCCTTACATTCTTATTCAGATTATAATGCACATACAAAATTGCTTCAAGTTTTAATTTTTGCTAGATATTTACTCGATTATGAAAGTTGAAACAAACTAAATCGTTAGTTACAAATAAAGTGATCATTAAGTGAGCATTAAGTTTACCTACAAAAAAGAGATCATTATTTTTTTTCTTGAAAAAGAGTGGGCAGTAAATTAGTAATACCAAATTGTAGGATTCAAAGAGTAACTTCTAAAATTAATAAATATAGTACAAAAATGTTAGAAATTTACCAAACATGATGTAACTTTTCCTAAAAAATCATGATGTAATTAGTAGTTACCATATGTTTTAACTTTACTTAAGACAAATGGAATGGACAAATGAATAAATTATAAGTGATCAGTAAATTAGGAATACCAAATTGTATGAATCAAAGGGTAACTTCTAAAATTATTATATATAATAAAAAATGTTAGAAAGACATTACCAAACCCGATGTAATTTCTTCTAAAAAAAGCATGATGTAATTAGTAGTGACCATATATTTTAATTTTATTCAAGACAAATGGCATAGGCAAATGAATAATTTATATTAACATTTCATCACAATTTCCTTATATGGATTTTCACATTTTATTGATTATATATTGATTAATTAACAGAAAAATACACGTGGTAATTCCTCAGGCAAAGCTGAAGAAGACATTTTGGAATAGTATATATTATAAATATATAGACATATATTTATTGTCACATCCCCCTCCCACCGACCCCAATTAGCGACGATAAAACTTGCACTAACGGGAGGAGGGCGCGACATGCCGGTGAGGCCTTTACTCGTCGAGAGGGTAAATAAATTATTTTCTAAACTCGTGATTAAAATTTTATTCAAAAAACTATGCGAACGTGTAACTAAAACAAAATTTACATGGGGTCGTCATGATAAACAAATTGACTTGTAAAATAAATGAAAATTTATCAAGAAAAGAGAAGTGGAACTTCAAAATTATTTTCATTTAGCCCTTTTGACTTGTAATTTAAACAGAGCATGAATCGGGAATGTTTCTAGGTATCATACAAGGGCTCAAATAAATTATTTTGTACATAATTACACAAATCTTACATTCTTAAACCATCACCAACATCTATCCACAATAGCTCAATTCGTCTAAAATATACTCGACATCTAAGCACATAAGCATCACCAAGCATGTGATCACATATCAAATTAACGCCTTGCTACTTCTTGCGTTTTATCTGTCATTAAAACCTGAAAAAAAAGGATAACGTGAAAGGGTGAGCTCAATTAGCTCAGTGAGTTACATCTACGCCCCTCCATAGGTTTGGAAAACTAAAAGGGGCTACTTTTCCATGGAGCATCATGAACATAAGGCATAGTCATACATACATATACTTGTGAACCTTGAAAGTTCGTGACATTCATAAAACGTAACTTATACCATAAAGAAAACGTAAAGCGTAACTTGTATCGTGTGAAATCGTATTTTACCTTGTAGGAACCTTGTTTCTCTCACGTCGAGACCTTATCATACTTTAACATGCTTGCTTATTTTCTTATCTTATGACCCGTGTTACCTTCGTGACTTAACATAACATAACGTAGGGACATGTCCATCGCGAGTGCTCGTGAGGCGACGCATTGCATGTTTATATGGCCCCGGCAAAAAGGCTGTAGCCTGCCTATACCCGACAGGGGTTTCATTCCGGTACCGTGGCATTTCTGAAAACTTGTTTTTATCTTATGAAACATCATTTATCTTTCTTAGCATCCATGGGGCATAAAATGTTTACTTGATTCGAAATCGTACATACATACATAATATGGAAACATGAACATATATATGCTTGTAAGAAACTTGAGGTTCGGTACAAACTTCGGGAGGTAGGGTAACTCACCTTGCGAACTTAAGTCATTTACTTAGCGTTCCTTAGTCCAAATTCATTCAACTTTAAGTACACTAGCATTAATTCCAACTTCATATATATCGCAAACATGCTACAAATAACACATATAATCACTTGGCGAAAATTCAATTCAAGCATAGCACACAATCACTTAGCTCAACGACACCAATCTTATTAATGTAAAAAGACTAACTTTGCCCACATTCATATCTAGAACCTTATTCTTCTTATTGAATGTATATGACATGTCTAATGCAACACATAGATGCAAGATAGTATATAATGAACTAAAAATAAAATTACATAAACTAGATTTAAAAACTCTGCTTCTAGATTATGCTCATAAACAAAATGTGACTACCATTAGTTCAAAAATTCATTAGTAGATCAAAATAATTATTCGACGCCAATTTTTTTTACATAAAATAGATAAAGAGTTTACTGATAATACATAAAAAATCAAATTATAAAAACTTATAAGTATTTTTAACATTAACTTTCAGAGCAGTTCATGTGTAAAAAAGAGGCTAAAAAGCGGTCTTCGGAGTAAATTCATAAAATATTCAGAGGAATTCCAAAAATTATGAAGTTTTAACTGGAAGTAAAAAAGCACTCCTGGGAACATGTCCAAATTTGGTAACCATTGGAATAGAATAAGTACATTAAATATATGTAAAACCTCAATTGTCTGGGGTTGAGCAGAGTGTTAAAACAGTCCAAGTTTTGGGCCGATTAGAAATTAAATGTAAGTTCAACGACTATGAAATTTTTATTGTATAACTAGCATGTGAAAATACACAAACAATGACTTTTTATATTTTTCTGAATTATTTATATATTTTTCACGATTTTTTGAAACTAAAACATGAACTTTATAGTTTTATATACTTCAAAAACATGTGCATGCATGAAATACTCTACAAAGATGTGAAATTAGACTAATACAATGTTTAATTCATATGCATCACTACCCACAACATTTAATTTCATGTATCTAAGAGTTTTTACCAAAAATACTCATTCTTGCACATGCATGTATGAAGATCATGAAGATGATGATGAATCAAGAACATTCAATCACAAATTCACCATGCTAACATACATATGAGATGGTCAATGCTAAAATTGAATCATAAAAATGATGAATCACTAACATGTGACTAAAGATTTCCCATAGAATCACAAAAATGAGGAGTGAAAGACCAAAATCATGATGTAAATGCAAAGATGTGGAACTTACTCCTCATTTTCACGATGTTCCTTATGTGGGTTTGAATAAGTGACGAATAATAGCTCCTAGAGGCTTCAATCTTGAAGAAAATGCTTCAAATTTACTCCCCAATTGATATACTAACACCCAAGATGGTTTCCAACACTTAGAACCTCAAAAACTTGATTTTTGAACCATGTTTTGGGAGGGTCAAGAACAAAACCGGGAATGAAACAAATGGGAGAGAAATGAGAGCTTATGACTTTCTAGAGCGAGAAAAATGTTGAGGAAAATGATGTGAAAGATGCACATTGTGACTTATATAAATCCAAAATAATTGAGTGTGGTGGTCACACCAAAATAAGTGAGAACAAGTAGTTTCAAATCAGATGATGCACACTATTCATACAAATATTACACAAAGGGCATTAAACATTATCTAAAAGACATTATAGTTATCACATAAAACATACATGCAATTGGATTTCTACTTTAATTTTTACAACTTTTCTTAACAAAAAGTGTAGAATAACTAACAAAATATCAACATAAACACACTCATTTAGGCACTTAAAAGTTAAACATATAGCATAAATATGCGGGGTTACTACATTCTACCCACCTTATAAAGAGTGCGTCCTCGAACTCGCTTAACACGTTTATAACATGAATAAAATAATATAGGATCTAACTAATATGACATCAATGCACAACCTACCCTTAGAGGTCATTAAGCCTTTCACGCTTACGAGAGGGAATAATACGCAGTGTCTTTACACTTTGTACCGCTCCAGCAAACTCGTAACTATTTCAGAGGTCCTGTCTTTCACGCTTACGAGAGGAACAATACATCATGTCTTCATACTTTGTACCGCTCCAGCAAGCTCGTAATTGTGTTAGAAGTCCCTGTTAGACCGTAAAACATAGCGGGAACAACTTATATCCTCGCAATAATATAGCTACTCATCCAACTTGCACATGTAGCGGACCAAACACTTGACATTCGCAAACTGGTTTAAACTTTCGACATGCTCATATTACAATTATTTACTTAATTACATGCATGTATACATGAAAATAACTTATCATACACCAAAACATACATGGCATGAATAATTTACACTCAATACATCACATAATTTATATGCTCAGTTTGTAAAAATAAAAACATACTTCGAGCACATATGTGGACATAACATAACATTTCATGAAAAACATAACAAACTTTTTATTTACAATATTTTTGGACATGAAATCACACTTGTGGCATATAAACACTTCAATTAGAAAAATCAATAACATAGTTCAATGCATGTTATAATTTTCTAATATTTTTTTCTTCTTTTAATAAACATTATGCATAATCGAGAAACATAGAATACTTAGTGTCCATGATCCACACATAACATGTACATGCATTTACACATACAACGCCATGAATACAAGAAAGATGTGTCGTGACAGTAGACGGATCACATAAACGTACTTATCGTACACACATAAATCACCCCACATACTTAGTATCATCATCTTGTCATGGATATTTTATAAAATAAAATTCTAGTCTCACACTTGGTCAGTGACCACATAACATGAACATGTCTCTTCACTTTTCATATTTTACATGTCATAACTCCTTACTAGTGATGCATCATTCACATAATATTCTTATAAAAATACATAACAACTCAAAAACATGGTACTATACTTGATTCACGAGCTCTTATCATATACATGCTTCCATCTGGTTCTTATGGGCGCATACTCCAATCTTAATCATGGTCTTGTAAGGCAACATGCCATTTTTTTTTGTTTCATGCATGACTAATGAAAGCTAGAAATATGAATTTAAATCACTCACACATAATTCATACTCATGTATCATAAGAATCAATTTAACTTCAACCATGATCGTGCATAACAACTGACAAATAATTCACTAATGCATTTACGGAAGCACTTGGGTACATAACTCACATACAAGTCTATATTATCATGGTATCTAACTTACATTTCTTAGAGCTTATACATACTAGGGTCGTACTAATATAGTAAGAATCACATACAACATACATACACATAAACTTTCACATAAGTAAGCACCTAATCTTACGTATCTATAACCTTGTGCTCTGATATTAAATTTATAGTTCCATATAGATCGATATATATATATATATATAATAACTATAAATTAGGACACTAAGGTTATCCTGATTATTAAATATCATTTGACCAGAAAATCATTTTGGTCTCAACCTTTAAATTCAATCTATTATAGAAAATATTAAAAAAATATTCTAGGAAAAAAGCTTAAGGGATATTTTGTAATTGCATCCTTTGTTAACAGATGTTTCTGTAAACTTAGGACCACTTAAAAATAAAAAATAAAATAAAAAAATAATCGATTTGACTATTAGATTAAGAACTAAACCAACAACTGATCTTACACAAGACTCTAAAAGTGATAATAGACTTTATGTGACAAAAAGCTCTAGCACACGTGAATCTTGGACTTATATTTTCTCGTATGTATTCGCTACATTATACATTATCCATATTACATGAAACAACGAACAAAAAAATTTGTTCAACATCGATGCTAAATATGTCTATTTCGTTCACATGGTGATCACATTTTAGAGTTTAAGTCCAGTTTCTTATTTTGTTTGGATGGTGCCCCTCATACACGGGCAGTTTTCTATTATATGTGCAAGTGTATAGGGAAGAAAATAAATTTGATTGTGACACATATAATTTGAGAAAATATTTTGTAAGCTCATTGTCCGATTAGAGAACCGGCTATTCGTTAAGTCACGCATAGCGCGGGTGCTCATGGAATTAATATTTCTAAATTATGGTGGGTAAAATTTACTTTAATTGTGATGATCATGATTCCATGTAATATATATCCATTACTACTTTAAGAAACATTCAGTTTCAGTATTGCATTCGTCACATCATTCGTGGCATAATAATTCTATTAAACCAGTTCTATACATCTTTCTTTGAGCCTAAGGAATTGTAAATGACAAATATATAAATATATTTTTTTCTAGTTAATGAAAATAATGTATTTTTCCAATAGTAAAATATGTACTTATTCTAATAGGGAAAGATTGTAGTTCGAACATGTCCCCTATGCTAATATGTCCAATATGTAAGATTTTTCAGCAAATTTTCCTCCTATGTCTTCGAGATCTATTTAGTTGTCCATGTTATTACAAAATCTGAACTATTCGTCATGTTTCGAACACTAATATATCATATTTCATAAAAAGGAGGACCTATCAAACAAATTGATAAAAATGAATCAGTGCTACATCAAAAATAGATGATTACATATATTAGTGTGTTCATGTGGAATGAGGAAGAAATGATTCTAAGAATTATTGAAAAATAAAACACACTAGGGGAACATTTTAAGCTTTACTAATATTTGTTTTTAAACAACCCTTTTAGTGTGTAAAATGTCCATATTATAAATGTTTATAATTAAAATTTAACAGACATATACATGAAAAATAAACTTGGATGAATTGTGCAAGGCATATGTTAAGGGTTAGTTAAATGTTGAATGCAATTAAGAGACAAAATTTTATCTTCAATTATTAAGCTTGTAATTTTTTCAAGCATAAAAATAATTTTCTATAGTTTTTACTAATAAAATTAACTACATGAACATTCTTGAAACAAAAAATAGGCATTCATAAAGTTGTATTAGTATTCCTTCAAAAAAAATAAAGTTGTATAGTAGAAAATAATTTATTTGCAGCTGCTAACCCTTCCTTCTCTTTTAATTTCTTTTAAAAATATATTTTCTTTATAAATAATGAAAAAAAAACTAAACGGCCTGTGCTTAGAAATATAGCATACATGGCCAAATTTTGAACTATTTTAAATGATAATTTTAACTTTATGTAAGAACTGCATCTTACTAATTTGATTATTGAAAGTGAAAATAAATTTACCATCAGAAACAAAATTGCAATGACTAAGTATGACAAATGATTACACTTAGGCAAAGATCTTGTCCAATTAATAAAAACATGTTTTTCTATTTTTCATTATTATATTTGTAATCATTTATTTCATGTTTAAGATAGGTAAATTATTAGTGACATTGTAATTGTTCCTGTTACTTTTGATGTCAATTTTGTTTCAACATTGATTGTATTTTATATTTGTTTTTTACATCTGATGTGAACAGTATTATCTAAGTAGTCAAATATAATAATTATATACCTGCTATTTCCTTTTCGAAAAAGTAATATGTTTTACTTCTCAAAAAAAAGTAATATGCTTTTAGACTTTGATATTTCCTCTTTATTAATTTAATCTTGGATATGCTAGCTCTTCCTGAGTTGATCTTGGAATTCCAAAGCCAGTTTGTTCCAGAAAGTCTTATCAGTGATAATATTATGTCGGCTCACGAACTTATTCATGCAATGAAGACGAAATCAGGGAAGGTGGGCAACCTTGCTCTGTAACTCGATATGAGTAAGTCTTACGATCATGTTGAATGAGACTTTTTGAGGGCACTGATGTAACGAATGGGTTTTTGTAATAGATGAATTTTCATTCGTGATGAATTGCTTAAATTCCGGCTCTTACAGTGTGCTTAGTAACGACAAAGTAGAGGAACATTTTACTCCGGAAAGAGGGCTCAGGCAAGTTTGTCCATTATCTCCTTATATTTTCTTATTGGTAAGCGAGAGCCTTACTAAAGCAGTTCACGACAAACATATTTTTGGAGTCTCAGCGTCCCGTGGAGGGCCCCAGGTATCTCATTTGTTTTTCGCAGATGATAGTCTCATTTTTGCTAAAGCTACTACTGAGGAAGTTAACTGTTTGTTATCTATTCTGAGATCATATGAGAGAGCATCTGGTCATTTGTTAAACTTTCAGAAGTCTGCAATTAGTTTTTCGCCGAATGTGAGTCCTTAGGTTCAGTAGTCTCTTAGCTCTTTATGCAGGGTGGAGCAAGTAGAAAATCATGATTTCTATCTTGGTCTCGCCACAATAATAAGGAGACAAAAGAAGCTCACTTTTCTAGAAAATTATTGAGTAGATTAGCATGCTTCTAAAGGGACGGAAGGAAAAGAACTTATCCTCGGTGAGGAAAGAAACACTAGTTAAAGTTGTGGCACAGGCGATACCTAACTATGCTATGAGTTGTTTTCTGCTTCCCAAAGGGTTGTGCTACGACATTGAAAAGTCGATTCAGAGGTTCTGGCGGGGGGATTTCACTGAAAAAAGGTCGAGGCATCTCATCAATTGAGACCGGTTAAAGGAAGACAAGGGGAAGTTTGGGTATTTCAAAGATTTTCACAGCTTCAATATTGCTATGCTCTCTAAACAAGCTTGGTGTCTCCACACTAATCCCAACTGTTTATTGGGGAGGATTTCAAAATAGGAGTATTTCCGCCACTCTTCCTTACTTGAGTGCGAGAAAAAACCAAATATTTCTTTTCGCTGGGTCTTCTCTGGAAAGTCGGAGATGGACTCAACATAAATATTTTCAAGGACAAGTCTATTTTAAGGGGGGGGGGGGGGGGGCAGCTAAAAGTTTATCACGTCTGTTCCCGAACATGCTTTGCATACTGTTTCGTCCTTGATTACGGACGATAAGTGGGACAGCAACCGATTGTCCGCGTATCTTTGGGAAGGGGACTGGGAGCTTATTAATCAGATGATCGCCCTCCCCCCGGAACGAATTCCTAAGTAGCTGGTACGGATTAGCGATGATAAAGGTGTTTATATAGTATCCTCGGGGTATGAACTTCATTTTGATAGATCACTAATAACTCTCTATTAGAGTTATATTTTTGCAAGTTTTACATCGTTTTGCATATTTTCTGGATTGATTATCTTGGTTTCATACTATGAATTGAGAGAAATATAGCATGCTTCAGCGTATTTGAGCATCAATGTGTAATCCGAGCATTCTTGGTGTAATCTCGAGCTTTTATTTTCACATTTGATCTTTCGGTATTTGTTTTGTGTTGTGCATTTCACTAATCCGAGGCTCCGGAATGTGCAATGAGGTGGAATGAAATTCGGAAAGAAGAGAAGGCTGAAGAGCATGTTGGAGTTGAGGACGGGTGAATAAAAGACCAAAGAAGCAAATAAAAAGAGATGATGTTTACCAGACAAGTCTTGAGACCAGTCCAAATGGTCGTGAGACCAGTCTATACTAAGAAATTTTGAAGAAAATTAATAGATTCAAGCTTCTATTGGTCTTGAGACCAGTCCGACTGGTCTTGAGACCAATCTAATGACCAGGACACGGAATTATGGGGTTTGAATGCAATTTTTAACAACTTTTGGGCAAGAAGTTAAGGGAATCACATACTAAACACCCTAGGGCATAACTCTATGAAGGATTGACGTTTGGGGTAGAATGGGACGCAAGCAACAGGAGGACGGGAAGGAAACGAAGAGGAGACAAAGGCCAAGACCTCCATTGATGATCTAGGATTAGAGTTTTCTTTCTTCTTCCTCTCTCAATCTTCTTATGGAGAAAACTATCGTGTCTTGCTAGTTTGAATAAGATTAGCTAGACGTTTGCTAGGCTTCTCTAGAAATCCTAGGGTTATGCAGACGGTTGTTCATTCCGGATTCATAGACTTTGTTTCATGCTTTATGTCTTTGATTTATAGATGGATGTTTTTCTTTCATAAAATTGTTAATGACTCTAGGATATAGACATTGTTAGGATAGTGCTTAATATCCATTGAAAATTTATGTTCTTCCTAGATTGAAATCATGCTTAATGTTAATTTCATTCTAGTTAATTATTCATATGCTATTTTAACCCTTGGTGGGAATGGATTCATGACCCGGAACCACTATTTGGCTAGCGAGTGCGCGACAGTGACTCTAACTAGCCATGATGAGATGTCAACAACAATCACGAATCACCGAGACGGAGAGGATACGTGAGTAGGATTGGCCGTAGTGGGTAGATTCGGTAGGAGTTTTCGACTATTTCGTGCAACGGTGGACCGACAGTACCCTTTGACGTGCACATAGTTAGCCTACTAGAAGGGACCGGTAGACTCATGATACCGACAGGAGATTGTAGTCTACCGAGACGTAAAATGACATGAGACCGAAAGAATATTGTCAAAGCCTATTACCCGGCTTAGTTAGAATATAAATAACGTGTTACTTAGCTATCCCAAAATCGTCTACAGCCCTAGGTCATCTAGAGATTACCTAGTTTCTCCATATCTCTTTTAAATATAAAAATACAAAAACATTCACTTGTTTGTGGATGACGAACTTGTTTTATCACTCTTATTCCTCTTGTACCGTATTCTAAAATAAATAAATAATTAAATAATCTCAAGTCTGTCCTCATGGGATCGATAACTCGGGGTGGAAATACCACCCCTATATTACTTGACCGTGTACTTGCGCATACGCTTTAGGAAATCACGTCAATCACGTAATATAAGAAACCATCCTCAGGTCTTAATAGAATTTGGCTATAAAATTTATGGAAAACAAAGCTTCCCAAGAAAGTTATTTTCAAGTCTTGGGAACTTGGAACAATAATCTTCCTGTGGCTACGAGATTGAAGAGTAGAGGAGTTAATGTCTCGGCTGAATTTGTTTTATGTGGAGAAGCTTGTGAATTTGAAGATCATTTGTTGCTGGACTGTAATGTTGTGACTGAGTATTAGCTGTAACTTTTGGGGGATAATTTTATCAAAACTCGATGCACCAATGCAAAGAATGGATAGAGCTCATTTTTTCAACGGGTCCGTCTGAGTACAGAGAAACTTTTGCTATTCGGCTATGGAACCTTTGGTTTCGTCGAAATGCTTGCAGATTCCAGTGTGAGTTGTTAGTCGTGGAACCAGCTGTGGAAAGAGCTCGTGACCTACTATCCTACCGTGGGTTCACCACCGTACAAATCCTATCGTTGGTGACCTACTATATATTGTTCTTTCATCTCATTGTAAACATAATTGATGAATATACAACGCCTTTTCCTCTCTATCTCTCTCGTCTCTTCTGTGGAACCCTAGAGTTCCTTTCACTTACTCCACAGCGTCATCCTCCAAAATTGTTTAATTCTTTATGAGTTAACCATATAAAATCTATTTTTGAAAAACTCTAAAACAATGTGAAAGGATGTGAAGGAGAACTTTTAGTGGTTCTACACGAAGTCATATTTGAACACTGAAAAGAGAAGGTACAGTTCGAACTTTTGTGCCTTTGAACTTCACCTATTTCCACGTTTTCCATCATCTGTGACTAATGAGAAGTATCATTTTTTCTTAC
The DNA here is from genome assembly GCA_023055425.1 of Linanthus parryae. Lineage (NCBI taxonomy): Eukaryota > Viridiplantae > Streptophyta > Magnoliopsida > Ericales > Polemoniaceae > Linanthus > Linanthus parryae. Next base: position 61,909,120 of record JALGPY010000001.1, on the reverse strand, counting down.
GTGTGGCTCAGGAAATTGGCTCTTCATGATACATGTCAAGGCTGCATGCATAGATACATGATACATGTCATGATCATTTTAATCATTGTTAGGATTAACTTTAATCAACTTGGTAATAACTTGAGACAAAATTGGGCAGTAAAAAGTCAAAGAACTAAGTTGGAAAGAAAAGGTTGGGGCGGTCAAGTAGGAGTCGGTTGTTTGTCTTTGGAGACAAGCCACAAATTGTCACCGACACATGTAGTATATTTAAAGTCTAGTAGTGCCTTTGGTACTAAACACACACACGACATACAGATAGTTTGAGAGCTAGTTTGCTAGTAAATTTGATAGCTTTTTTTGGGTGTGTGTCGGGTGGGTTTTATCGGGGTGGCCGCCGTGGCCGTGGCCACGCCGTGCATTGTAATCGGGTTGTCTTCTCAAATAAAATATCTGGTTCTGGCCGTGGATTAGCTACGAGTTCGTTACGAATTCGTTAGTGAACCACGTTATATCTGTCTCGTTCTTGTTTTGCTTTTGTCGTTCTTGCTCGAATACCCAGATTATAACAAACAGGTAACAGAGCTCTGAAACAGGAGTTCTGTTACAACAATCATGATCCGTGTAAGCCCTTTGTTTAGTTTTGCACATTTTAGTAGGAGGAATTGTGAAGTTTTTTAACCTTATTTGTTTTTTTTTTTCTTTCTGGATTCACAACCCCGGAGTGTTGAAGAGAGCTCAACACAAATTATCCATTGAAAAGTATCTATTTATATTGTAAGCCATCAAGACGGTACTACTTTTCTTTTCTGTGTTCCTTACTTGAAGTAGGTTATGTGCAATGTACAACAATTGTTTAACGAAATGCTTGACATGAGGAGGCGCCACAAATAGGTAAAAGCTAAATATTTCTTAATGCGCCATCACTCCAGTTAAAAAAAATCTGAGTGGTGCAGCGACTTTGTAATTCTTCTTACGCAAACTAATTGATTGTTAAGAATTATTTTTTCAAGTAACGTGAAGTCATGGAATATATATACGATTTCTTGAGCTTTCCATCAATTAGTTTCACTTAATTGAGGCCTTTTTCTAACGTATTCCTTTTCTGTAATTGGATGTAAAAGAGATTTCATTTATGAATAGACATTATCAATGGTCATGCTTTAGTATTGGCACCAATAATAAATTGTTTGTTTATTTCACAACGATGGAGTTTTGTGTTATTTTTTTAAATGTTAGGCTTTCCTCCCAGCCTCCCATTTCGGGTCCACGTTGGATGAAGAGACTAACAACTTTGCATACTATGAGGATAATATCTCAAACAATTGCTGATAATGCCAAGAAAAGTACTACATATTTGTAAGTCCTCATGCTTTCATACTTTTCTATACTGTTCATATAAATTTACATGTCTGTTAATTTCAGTAAGATCATAATAGCGTTGTACAAAGGAAGGTAATACCACAAAAGACACCACATGTTTGTCCAATTTGAAAATTATTTTATATACTAATGACATCTTAAAGCACTAAAGGTCGCTCCGCGCATCCACGCGGGGTACCGACTAGTCGATATGAAAATAAAACAAAGAGAAATTGGCTGAAGTTTGTTAATAGGTCATGATACAACTCTGTCCCTTTTGCTCCCACCTCTCTCTAGTCTAGAGAGAGAAAACTGATATGAGGTTTTCTCGCAGGTAGCGCCATTTGGTGTCGTCTAGCCGGCTCTGTTTCTCCTTCATCTCCACCCACATGTTTTCTCTCAGTGGGTTCTTCAGAGTTCGTTGTTGCCGGTTTCTGCACCGGTCAAGTTGTGGCAGTTTAGTTTCCACAGTGTTTCATGGCGGCAAACCCACTGCAGGCGTTGAGCTTGGTGGCTATGGCCAGGGCCGACCCTAGACTTTCATGGACCCTAGGCGATAATTGAAAGTGGGGCCCCTTTTACCATAAGTATAACTGTGAATAAAAAAACAACTAAACTGTAGGGTGACACATACCCCACATTTTATTAATAGTTTGAGTTTTTAACCCGTAAAAATACTGTGTGGGGAAATAAAAACTTACCCACTACAAAAAAAAAGTTACCAAATTTATATAGACTCTAGTAATTTCTTTTAAAGAGATCAAATCTTCCCACATTCAATCCTAAAAATTATGAAAAGTTGTTGATTGTGGTTACCCTCAAAGTAATTGAGCATTGGTAGCTGAAGAGATAAAATCTTCCTTAATTCAATGCTAAAAATTAGGATAAATGGTTGATTATTGGCACGATCAAATTCAGTTCTCATTCTCGCAATTTTATCTTCTAAATCGGTTAGTTTTCTTCCAAACATATTTTTTTATTTTCAATATGCATTATAAATTTACAATATTACCCCTACTCCTGAAAAAAATACTACGGGGCCCTTTGAAATCGGGGGCCCTAGGCGAACACCTAATTAGGCTAGTGGATGGGCCGGCCCTGGCAATGGCTGCCTTTAGGTCGTTTCCTACACCGCCAAGTTATTGGCGGCTTCATTCCACTGACCCGCCGACTCCCACATGTTCACCTAACAATTAACCCATGGAGTCTCCAGATGGTTTCTTGCTCCGCTGAGGATATCCTCGCCTGTGGTCCATCGAGAGCGTTTATCCCAAGGTTCCGGCGCCGGTTTATCCACCGCCTCACCGACCTTCTCCATTGCCATTGACATGTCTTTGAGACTTGTTCCTCAGTTCCAAGAGCAACTTCAATGCTTGTTTGGCTGCTTGTTATCTTTCTTTATTTCTTCAGTAGTTTTTATCATGTATTTTACATATTTTTCCTGCTGACCATAGGTCTCTTGTTTAGATTTAGACTTCCGGTCAGCAATTTCCACTTGTAAACGCTAATAATAGTAGTTTAGTTTTAGTTTAAAAACACATTTGGTCATGAGTCTCTTCTAGGAAGCATGCTCTGAACTCTAAAACCAAACATTTGAAAAACTGCCTGAGACCGTGATTCTAAAGCTGACTTAATATGTACCAAAACTGTTGTTAAAATCACTTACGGATGTTTTTTTGAGGTTTCTGATATGACATCAAACTAGGCGCTGTTAATGGGTGAAGGGAGGTTAAAAATCGTGGTTGGGTATTTTCTGATGGTTTTACGACAACGGATGTTAAACTTTAGGGTAAAAGACAATATGCACCCTCCTTAGATGGGTTATATACAAAAACAACCTCATTTTTCGGAGATATACAAAAGCACCCTTGTCAGCTAACTGTGACTAACGGCAACTAACGGATAACCAAAAAGACATATGTACCCTCACCTACAATTAAATATGACATTGCTATAAAAACCAATTTTTCTCCTCACCCCTCATTTCTAAACCCTGACAGCCCCTTTTTTCTCTCTCTACTTCACCGACCCAGATCTTAAACTCTCCCTCTCTCTGCTACGCTTGAATTCTCGGTTTGCAGTGTTTTCTCTCTCATGATCTTCCAATTTCATTTCCAGTTCTTTCATTTCTTCGTGTTGTGTGGTTTGCCGCCATGATTTGCTTCAGCTTTGTTCGCTTGCACCACCAGCCTACAGAGACCTTCGTCGTCTTCCCCTTCTGTTCTTCACCACCTCTTTCTTCCGCTCCTGTTCTTCATCGCCGTCGTCGTCTTCCGCCGTCTTCTCTGGTTCAATCGACGGCGGAGGGGGAGACGAGAGAGCCGGGGATATACAACCCTCGTATTCGTCGTCGTCTTTTATCTCAATCGCCGATTTTTCAGATCGTTTCTCTGTCTCGATGCTCTGTTTGAGCAATTCTAGGGTTGAAAGCTGGGACTTTAAATGATTTAGAGGAGGAGAAGAGAAAGTCGGACTTCAATCGAGACACTAACTTTGGTCTTCCTTTTTCGGGAACAGATCGAGACAGTAACTCTGGACGGGTTTGGGGAACAGATCTTCTTCTTCTTCTTTGCTTCTTCTTGTGGTTTTAGTGACTGTGGAGATGGTTGAAAGCGGTACAGGTAGTTTATATAGGTGTATCTGAAAATTTGTTCAAGTCATAACTTTTGGGTTTTGCGATGTTTGAATTTGGGGGTTTTTATACTGGAAATTTGTACAATTGAAGAGCTTCAGGATTCTTCTATCTTAGAATTTGGGGTTTGATGGTGAAATTCTCTTCAATTGATGAACTATAGGGTTGTGCTATTTTGGAATTCAGACATTTTTATTTATTTTGGAATTCAAGCTTCTTTCACCTTCTTCTTTTCTTCTTCGTTTCTTCACAATCCTTCTCTGCCTGCTGGGTTTTGTTGCGCCGGTGGTTTCGGAACAGTGGATGTTGAAGATGGAAATAGGTAAGGTTGGTTTCTGTGATGTTTTGACACGGTGGTGATGGTGAATTGGCTTCAGTGGTGCTATTTTGGTGGTGGTTGCTGTGTTTTTTGGGTTCTATTAGTGTCTACAGTTCAGTGGTGGAAGTCAGTGGTTATGGTGTAAATTGTGAACTGAAGTAGAGTATTTGGTGTTGACTTTGAGGTATAGGCAGTGGCTATATGCCTATATGTAGTTTGTATGGTGTAGGTGAAGTTAAGAAGATGGTGTCTGTGAAGGTTGTTTGGGTCTGTGGTTTGAATTAGGTAAGTAGGCAGCGATGGTGAAACAATGTGTTGGCTGTGGTGGTGGTGAAAACATTGTGTTGGCTGTAGTGGTGGTGGCAGGGCGACAGTGGTGGTGGCCAAGAACTCCAAGAACACCTAAAACACCAAGAATAAGAACAAAATAAACACAAAAACACAATAAGGGTAAAATGGTCATAAAAAAACAGATTGCACCCCCTCTCAACTGAGATAACAGAAGGGTGGTATTTGTCCAACGTCCGTCACTGACTGGGGTTTTTTGTCTCTGACAAGGGTGGTTTTCGTATATCCCCGAACAATGAGATTGTTTTTGTATATAACTCATCTAAGGAGGGTGCATTTTATCTTTTACCCTAAACTTTAATGTAACATAATTGTTTGAGCGGTGGTTTGCTCAAAACCCCCTTTCTATATAAAAGTATATTTATTTTCATTTTATTGTGTTTACATTGTTTTGTTGTTTTGGAGTTGTTTTAAAGTTTGAAGTTTCTTTTGGTATAATAGGGCATCTCTAATAGTCTATGTAAAATCTAGAGTTCTGCAAAATATAAAGAATATGATAGAAAACTTGATCTCTAATAGACAATGCGTAGGCTCATGCATTTTGTAGAACATATATCCTCGTTTCCATTATAGCTAGCAAGAAAGTAGGCATGCCAAATTTTGTTTCTATCTCTCTCCTCATTCATCCTCAATATGCATATTTTAACTTCTCGTAACTACAAAACATGTAGATTGCATTTTATTGCTGGTGCAAAACTAAAAATGCATGTCATGTAAAATTTCAAACAAGCAAAAAAATACCTACTACTATTGGTGATAACTTTGTTTATTGGAGAAATTTTCCATTAATCGATGGAGAAATTCTCAGTTAACTGATGGAGCGTTATGATTGTGCGAGAGAGGGAAATACAATGCGCAAATCAAATGTGAGAGGATTTCAGATCGCGAAGAACCTCATCACATGAACATAAATCAACATCAAGGTACAGAGAGGGGCAAAGAGAGAAACGATATTAGGAGAAAGAGGGGGCGGAGGAAGTATGATAGAGATCAAGACACAGGGGAAGAGAGGAGAGGGAAAGTAAGAAACAGATCTTGAGAGAGAGGGAAAGTAAGAAACAAATCAAGAGATAGAGAGGAAGACGAAGATGAGACAGACATATCAAGAAAGGAAGGAAGGGGTGATTAAAATTATGATTTTTAGTGAACGGTATCTAAAAATATACGCCAATGGTCAAGATTGCCTTTTCAATATTTACATGAAGTGTGAGTTTTTTAGAACATACTGTGGTTTACTTAAGTACAATCTTGTACTCAAGTACCTGTTATTAGACTATAGCCAGATATTGAAGAGGCAATCTTTTTCTTATTGAATCTCTTATGCAAACATGCCATTGGATTTGCGAATTCATTTCTGTTACACTATAATCCGGCTGTTGTGCTATGAATAGGTAACCTTTAGAATGCTCTAGATAGCGGATGAAGATACACTTCTTTCTTCTAAGGCCTAAATTTCATTCCTTATGGAATTTGTTTAGTACATAAGATGTCGATCCCCATGGCCTAAGGTGACCCAACTCATGTCTCCTCTAAGTATACATCTCGTAGGTGGTAGTGGCTACAAACTTGGTTGGCACCCGGATGAGTATGTATGCAGAATTGGGAAAGTTTGTAGACGGCATGATACATTAAGCCATGTCTAACAACGTCATGTTCCTTATTTCCGCTACACCATTTTATTGCAGGGTGTTACGAATGGTCAACATCCTTACTATTCCCTTTTCTTCACAAAGTTCTTTAAACTACACAGATAGATAATCGCAACCTCAATCTGTCTTAAGAGCCTTTATAATCTTATCAAGTTGATTCTCTACTTCTAGTTGACACTGTCTGAAGAAATATATTATCTCGGACTTATGTGACATCAAGTACACAACACGAAACGCGTAGAGTCATCTATGTATGTGATAAATACTAAGAACCATGTCTAGATCTTACATTAATGGGCCACAAACATTAGATTTAACAAATTGTAAGGGCTCAGTTTCCCTTACTGCTTTACCGAATGGTTTTCCTTTCGGCTTTCCAAATGTAAAACTCACAGCCACGTCAGGAAACTTTTGGACCATGTATTGAGCAGGCCTACTCTAGCTAGCACGTTCATCCTTTGTTATCAAATGTTTCTTAATCTAGTATGTCATCCATAAGAATCTAAATCAACACTCGAAGGGGTAACATACGAAGATGATTATGAGGGCTATCATTACTTGAATTAACAACATCCACATAAACCAAACTATCCGTAATATGACCAGTTATAAAGTAATTATAACGATCTTGTTGTTATGGCCTCAAAGATAAGTCTATATTCCAAATGAAAATCTTAAACATATAATAGGTTCCTTAAACTTGCTCATGTATCTAGCTCTCTGGATCTTCTTGCCTTCTGAAAGCTTGTTATGCAAGTATAAAACAGGATCTAATACTCTAGAAGGGGGGTTGAACAGAGTATGTAAACTTTTGTTGAGAACTAGCCTTTTGAAACTTTATGCCAATGTATAAAAGAAATCTCAAAGATTTGGAAATGGTTTTTAAAGCTTTAGATGAAACTGTGACTGTCGGAAGCTTCAAAGCTTTGAGATAGGAAATTCTAAAAAGCTTTGGAGCTCACTGTTTTGAACTCATATGCAACCGAAATAAAAAGCAGTAAAGTAAAGTTAAAGAACATAGGTATTTTTAAAGAGTTCAGTCACAATTGGATCTAGTCTCTGCCTGATGGATCTGATTCCTCCAGGATTTCAACACACTTCTTATTAATCACCCAGATTTAGCCCTAGATCTCAAGCCTAAGTGAGCTACCATACATTTATACAGCTTTCGGTTCCCAACCTATCTAGTAACAGCTACAACATGTTGAAACAATAAGAACCTCTTGTTGTTCACTTAAACAACTAAACTTCTAAGTTTGTGAGGTTGAGAAAATAAGAATGCATAATACAAGTTCAGTACAGTTTGAAGAACGCATAAAATATAAGCAAATGAAGCTTGGAAGTGTTCTTCAGATTTGATGAGTTATCTTCTTCTCTTGTAGTTTTGAATGGTTGAATGATTGAAGAGCTTTGTAACTTGATCTCCCACGTATAAAAATCTCTTCGATTTCTCTGTTGATCAGCCTTTCCCTGTGTGTCTCTGTTTGAATTTCAAACTCCATCTTTTATCAACAACCTGGAACTACTTGAGAGATTTTAGGAAATGAATTCCTACAAATCCTCACTCCTAATATGCTTCTTTCAACAGCTATGCTTGGATAGCTATTATGTTTTTTTATGGACATTTGAACGACCAACAAACCTGCACATACTCAGCAACAAAGATAAAAAAATCTAGAAAAAATAGCTAAAGAATCTGGTCCGTTAGACATGTAGTTCATTCATAAACCCTAGCTATTTTTGCCTTAGATTAGCTACATGTATATATATATATATATATATATATATATATATATATATCAGTAAGACAAGATAAACAACAAATGAAGGAGTTAGAATAACTCATTACCCAGTTTTAAATCCATTTTAAGTCTTCCTGCATACAGAGAACAGTTAAGCATAGTTCATCAGTTAATAGCATAAGGCAATCTCAAAGCTTTCGAGCTTTGATTGCTTCACAAGTTTGAGCTTAAAATTGAATTCTGCAATCTGTGATAGCATAAGGCAATCTCAAAGCTTTGAGACAATATTGAATGTTAAACTCATCACTCAATCCAATATCCAATCCTGCAATCACAGAAACTGTTAGGCACAATCTAATTAGCATAAGCACTACAGTATCTCAAAGCTTTGGATCTTTGAGACTTAGTGTCGCTGATCTTATGGCATTCATCATCAAGAATAAAACTCCCCATGATTTTGAAAACTCATTAAAACTCATGAGCCAAAACTATCAATCTCCACCTTGATGAAAGAAAAAAACAAATATTATTGCTTTCCAAGATATCCTGCAACTCAATGTCAACATAAAAACATAACAGGATAAAATCAGCATCTATTACAACTTATTTAACACACTAACACATCACATATATATCAAAACAAACTGACAACATAAATAAAAACTAGTATCCTACAACATCATCCAAAATGTTACAAAAACTCAGTAAAACCTAGCGGATAATCACACAATCTTCTCCCCTTTTTTGACTTTCATCAAAACATTAAAAGAAATGTAGGATCATGTTCAGAGGTTTTTGAAAGAAAAATAAATAAAAATACTTCAGGACTTAGAAATTGAGAAAGAAAGAAAGAAAATATCAGAAAATATCAAACCAAAGAGGTTTCAAGGCTTTGAGGTTCCAGCACGAGCACTCTTCTTAGAAGTCTTCTTTCCACTTTGAGGTTTTCCCTTACCTTTGTCCTCAATCTCCACCTGTTCTTCCTCCGTTGTTTATTTATCTGATTCTTCACCAATCTCAGCTTGCTCTTCCACATGTTCAGTTTGTAGCTCACCTTGTTCATCCCCATTTTTATTATGTGCTTCCACATTCTCAGCCTCTACATCAGCAACCACTTCAGCAATTACCTCTTCAACTGTTGCAGCATTTTTCTCAGCAGCTTCCTCACCACCAGCTTCATCATCAGTTTGTTCAAACAAGTCATTTGAAGCAAGAACTATTGTAACCTTCTTCTTCTTCTGTTTCTTCAGCACATCTCTAAGAACCTCATCATAATCAATGCTGATTTCTCTACTTTCAGCAGATGGTATCTTTTCCAAGTCTAATCCTTTGATTATCACATCTAGTTTTGAGATCACCAAACCTTTTAACTTCACAAAAGCAGTAGACAAATCAAACAACTCTTGCCTAAGATCTTCAATACCATCCTCTAAAACCTCAACTCTATCAAAAGCCTGAGAAAAATCTAAGTTACCAATAACCTTTGATGTTGTTGTTGCTCTGGCTTTAATTTATTCCTTCTCCTTTAGTTCTTTTGCAGACAACTCATAATAGAATTTCAATTTACCCTTACCAGTCTGAATAACACCAATCCGTTGAAGTTATGCTTCATCAACCGACCCAAAATAACTTGTAATCTTCTCCTCATCCTCCATGGGCACCCCCAAAGTGTTTAAAGAACAGTGTTAACAGATTTTCGTAAGGAAAATAGTGATTCCTAGTTCTAGTTCCACAATAAACCATATGCTCCATGATTACAGTAGGCAAATCAACTTCAAAGTCTTGACAGATTAAGTACATCATAATTACAACCTTGTCAGTCACCAGCTCTTTAGAATGTTCCCTTGGTACTAAACACGTCATGATAATTGAGAATAAGATTTCACAGTTGAACAAAGAGTTTGTTAACTGTTTGGGTCCAGCTGGTTTACCTTCCAAGAAAAATATGGATTTGGCCTTCTCCAAATACTTCCTCCTATCAGGATGTTCATGTACTCTATACTTACTAGGTACTCCCAAGACTTAAGAAAAATCCCTATGGTCTAACCTCATATCAATTCTAGCAACCTTAGAGGTCAAAACATAGCTATCACTATCATCAACTTCTCGAACAAAATTCATGTAAAACGACCTAGTTAGCCTATGAAAAGCCTCAGTGGGTGGATTTAACAACTTTCAAACAGATGAATCTCTTAACTTCCTATGCAGTCAATATCCAATATTTTTAACAACTCTTCACAAATCAGACTACAATAGGGAATTTTGGAAGATGCATATCCAGCCATCCATACAGCTTTAACTTCAGGATTATAAACCAATACTCTGAAGAATGTTCTTACCATATCTAGAAGAATTCGTAGTCTTTGTAGCAACATGCATGACTCTTGTCTTCTTTTCAGTAGTTGGATCACCTTTCTTATCCTCTGGCTTCTTCCCTTTTGAAGTTTGATCACCCTTCTTCTCTGCCTCATACTTCTTCTCTTTAGCAACCTCTTTCTTCTTCTCATCTGACTGATCACCTTTATCCTTGTTCCTCTGTTCTTATCAATCACCATTGTCTCTGTCTCTGATTCAGATTCTGACCTACTTCCTGAACTTCCTTCCCTTTCTTGATTTTCTTCGATGGTGGAGAAGTTTCTTGCAAGCTTGCTGACTTTTCTTCATTTGAAAAAGCCTTTCTCAAAGATTCCAAGTTACTCACTATATCAGTAAACCTCTTGAACATGTCCGTAATGCATTCATCAAAACTCATCTTGAACAGTTCATACTGCCTCAGAAGGATATTGATTTTGGTCTGCTTGACTTCGCTAGTTCCTTCATAACTAACAGTCAACTTATCCCAAATCTCCTAGGCACTTTTTCAGTTTGATATTCTGTTAAACTCATTTGCACTAAGAGCACAATATAATAAGTTCAAAGCTTTGTAATTCTTTGATACCTTTTCTAGTTCAGTAACTGAGATGTTCTTGTGCTTTGACAGTCCAGATTCCATCGGAGGTAGTATAGAATGTATTGGGACCATTAACAACAATTGATCATAGCTCCATGTCCTGGTCTATAATAAACATTTTCATTAACGCCTTCCAATTATCACCACAGAACAGTGGAGGTCTGTTGGCTGCTCTTCCCTGTGAGAATCCTCCATGACCTACATTACTCATTGTCACAAGCTTGTTAGATCTTTAAGCATTGACCCAAGCTCTAATACGAATTGAAAGTTTGTAATGCAAGTATAAAGCATGATCTAATACTCTAGAAGGTGGGGGGTTGAATAGAGTATGGAAACTATTTCTAAGAACTAGCCTTTTGAAACTTTAAGCCAATGTATAAAAGAAATCTCAAAGCTTTGGAATTGGTTTTTAAAGCTTGAGATGATACTGTGATTGTCAGAATCTTCAAATCTTTGAGATAGGAAACTCCCAAAAGCTTTGGAGCTCACTGTTTTTAACTGATTTACAACAGAAATAAAAAGCAGTAAAGTAAAGCTAAAGAACACATGTATTTTTATAGAGTTCAGTCACAATTATACCTAGTCTCTGCCTGAGGGATCTGATCCCTCCAGTATTTCAACACACTTTTTCTTAACCACCCAGATTTAGCCCTAGATTTCAAGCCTAAGTGAGCTACATTACACTTATCCTGCTTGTGGTTCCCTACCTGTCTAGTAACAACTACAACCTGCTGAAATTATAAGAACATATTGTTGTTCACTTGAACAACTAAACTTCTGAGTTTTTTAGGTTGAGAAAATAAGAATGAATAATACAAGTTCAGTACAGTTTGAAGAACACACAAAATATAAGAAAATAAAGCTTGGAATTGTTCTTCAGATTTGATGAGTAATCTTCTTCTCTTGCAGTGTTGAATGTCTTGAATGATTGAAGAGCTGTGTAACTTGATCTCCCACGTATGAAACTCTCTTCAATTTTTCTTTTGATCAGCCTTTCTATCTTGATCATCCTTTATCTGTGTGTCTCTGTTTGAATTTTAAACTTCGGCTTTTATCAACAACCTGCAACTACTTGAGAGATTTTAGGAACTGAATTCCTATAAATCCTCACTCATGATATGCTTCTTTCAACAGCTATGCTTGGATAGCTATTAAGTTTGTTTATGGACGTCTGGACGACCAACAAACCTGCACATACTCAACAACAAAGATCAAACAAAATCTAGAAAAAATAGCTAAAGAATCTGATCTGTTAGACAGACATATCATTCATAAACCCTAGCTATTTTTGCCTTAGATAAAACTCAACATAAATAGCTACATGTGTATATATATATATATATATATATATATATATATATATATATATATATATATATATATATATCACAGTAAGACAAGATAAATAACAAAATAAAGAGTTAGAATAACTCCTCATCCAGTTACATAGAACAGTTAAGCATAGTTCATCAGTTAGTAGCATAAGGAAATATCAAAGCTTTGGCGCTTTGATTGCTTCACAAGTTTGAGCTTAAAACTGAAACTTGCAATCAGTGAGACTTAAAAAGTCTAATCATAGGCTCAATAATATTTTGAAGAGACAATATTGAATGTTAAACTCATTACTCAATCCAATATCCAAGCCTGCAATCACATAAACTGTTAGGCACAATCTAAATAGCATAAGCACTCCAGTATCTCAAAGCTTTGGAGCTTTGAGAATTAGTGTCTCTGATCTTATGGCATTCATCATCAAGAATAAAACTCCCCTTGAGTTTGAAAACTCAGACAACATCATGAGCCAGAACTATCAATCTCCCCCTTGATGAAAGAAAAAACAAATATTATTGCTTTCCAATATATCCTACAACTCAATGTCAACATAAAAACTTAACAGGATGAAATCATCATCTATTACAACTTATTTAACACATTAACACATCACATATATATCAAAACATACTGACAGCATAAATAAAAACAAGTATCCTACAGCGTCATCAAAAATGTTACAAAAACTCAGTAAAACCTAGCGGATAATCACATGATCTTCTCCCCCTTTTTGACTTTCATCAAAAGAGTAAAAGAAATGTAGGATCATGTTCAGAGGTTTTTGAAATAAAAATAAATAAAAAGACTTCAACAGCTAGAAAGTGATAAAGAAAGAAAGAAAATATCAGAAAATATCAGACATAAGAGGATTCAAGGCTTTGAGGTTCCAGCACCAGCACTCTTCTTAGAAGTCTTCTTTCCACTTTGAGCTTTTCCCTTACCTTTGTCCTCAGTCTCCACCTGTTCTTCCACTGCTGTTTATGCATTTGATTATTCACCAATATCAACTTGCTCTTCCACATGTTCAGTTTGTTTCTCACCTTGTTCATCCACATTTCTATTCTGTGCTTCCACATTCTCAGCCTCTACATCAGCAACCACTTCGGCAATTACCACTTCAACTGTTGCAGCATTTTTCTCAGCAGCTTCCTCACCACCAGCTTCATCATCATTCTGTTCAAACAAGTCCTTTGAAGCAAGAACTATTGGAACCTTCTTCTTCTTCTATTTATTCAGCACATCTCCAAGAACCTCGTCAGAATCAATGTTGGTTTCTCTACCTTCAGCAGATGGTATCTTTTCCAAGTCCAATCCTTTGATTATCACATCTAGTTTTGAGATCACCAAACATTTTAACTCCACAAAAGCAGTATACAAATCAAACAACTATTGCCTAAGATCTTCAATACCATCCTCTAAAACCTCAACTCAATCCAAAACCTGAGAAAAATCCAAGTTACCAGTAACCTTTGATGCTGTTGTTGCTCTGGCTATAATGTATTCCTTCTCCTTTAGTTCTTTTGCAGAAAACTCAAAATATAATTTTAATTTCCCCTTAACATTCTGAACAGCACCAATTCTTTGAAGTTATGCTTCATCAACCAACCCAAAAAAACTTGTAATCTTCTCCTCATCCTCCATGGGCACCCCAAAGTGTGTAAATAACAGTGTTAACAGATTTTCGTAAGGCAAATAGTGATTCCTAGTTCTAGTTCCCCAGTGACCCCTATGCTCCATGATTACAGTAGGCAAATCAACTTCAATGTCTTGATAGATTAAGTACATCATAATTAAAACCCTATCAGTTACCAGCTCTTTAGAATGTTCCCTTGGTACTAAACACCTCATGATAATTGAGAGTAGGATTTCACAGTTGAACAAATAGTGTGTTAATTGTTTAGGTCCAGTTTGTGTACCGTCCAAGAAAAATATGCATTTGGTCTTCTCCAAACACTCCCTCCTTTCAGGATGTTCATGTAATCTATACTTCCTAGGTACTCCCAAGACTTAAGAAAAATCTATGTGGTCTAACCTCATATCAATTCCAGCAACCTTAGGGTTCAAAACATAGCTATCACTATCATCAACTTCTCGAACAAAATTCAAGTAAAAAAACCTGGTTAGTCTAGGGAAAGCCTCAGTGGGTGGGTTTAACATCTTCCAAACAGATGAATCTCTTAACTTCTAATGCAGTCAATATCCAATATTTTTAACAACTCTTCACAAATCAGACTACAGTAGGCAATTTTAGAAGATGCATATCCATCCATCCATACAGCTTTTGGATTTATAAACCAAGAATGTGGAAGAATTTTCTTACCATATCTAGAAGACTTCTTAGTCTTTGTAGCAACATGCTTGGCTCTTGTCTTCTTTTCAGTAGTTTGATCACCTTTCTTCTCCTCTAGCTTCTTCCCTTTTGAAGTTTGATCACCCTTCTTATCTGCTTCATTCTTCTTCTCTTTAGCAACCTCTTTATTCTTCTCATTTGACTGATCACCTTTATACTTGTTCCCCTGTTCTTATCAGTCACCACTGTCTCTGTCTCTTATTCAGATTCTGACGTACTTCATGAACTTCCTTCCCCTTCTTGATTTTCTTCGATGGTGGAGAATTTTCTCGCATGCTTGTTGTAGATTCAGATTCTGATCCATGAATGGTGATCTTCCTGTTTGATTTCCTCCTGATTCTCTTTGAAGAACCCTGACCCTGCTGCTTGATTATCTCTAATTTTCGCTCCATTATTTTAGGGTTTCAGAGGGTTTAGAGAGAAATAGGAAGAGATAGATAGGGACGGAGAAAAATAGATTTAGAGTGAGAGAAAAAGCCCTGAAGTTGGCTGAAGTAGGTAGAAGACTTGTACTCAAAATATGATTGCATGCAAAATCAAATCTTTAAACATCTTCTTGAGATATTTTTGAGATATTTTGAAAAAAGATCAGAACATTTGAAATATTCTGTAAATATCCATAAGATACTACCAAGTATTTCTTGATCCAAGTTTTGAATAAAATTACACGGCATATTCATCAAAGCTTTGAAACAGTAACTCAAAGCTTTGAGAAATTTCAAGAATTCCAGAAAAATTCAAAGCTTTGAAGCATACTTTAAAGGCTATGAAAGTATGATCTCAAGGCTTTGATATTTTCACACAAAATACATATAAGAACTAATCCCCCCCCCCTTAAACCAATGCATCCTTGTTTAACATAACCAATTCAAGTCTTAGGGATGCAAACCTCTCATCTCGCAAAGGTTTAGTGACGATATCAGCTATTTGCATAGTAGTTGAAATAAAAGTTAAAGATACATCACCTTTCTCAACATGATCTCTTATGAATTCATATCCATGATCTCTTAGCTGTTGAGCAATCTATAGTACTTGAGAACAACAGGCACCAGCTTCAATGTATTCAGCTTCTGCAGTTGACAAGGCTACTGCATTCTTCTTCTTTGAATGCCAACTAATCAATGATGAACCGAGGAATTGGCAACACCCTGAAGTACTCTTTTTATCCACTTTGTAGCCTGCAAAGTATGCATCTGAATAACCATTCAACATGATATTAGTTCTTCTTGGATACCATATCCAAGTCTTAGGGTCCATTCAAATATGTGCAAATCCTTTTAACAGCAATCAAATGACTTTCCTTAGGATCTGCTTGAAATCTTGCACACATATAGACACTAAACATAATATATGGTCTACTTGCAGTTAGATACAATAGTGAACCAATCATAACTCTATAATCATATTGATTCACACTCTAACCACTTTTATCCTTGTCTAAGGATAATGATGAACTTATAGGCGTCTTTGCTACCTTGGACTGAGACATATTGTACTTTTTTAACAAGTCCTTGGTATATTTTCCTTGATGCACAAATATTCCTTTCTTCATTTGATGTACATGAAGCCCAAGAAAGAAATTCAGTTCTCTCATCAAGCTCATCTCAAATTCCCTGCATATTAGACTTGAAAACTCTTTTGAAAGAGCATCATTAGTAGCACCAAATAGTATATCATCAACATAAATTTGTACCACTAACAAGTCCTTTTCATGATTCTTAATAGAAAGAGTTTTGTCTAGTAGACCTCTCGTAAACCCACTGTCAAGTAAAAACTTTGAGAGTCTGTTATACCAAGCCCTTGGAGCTTGCTTAAGGTCATAAAGAGCTTTGTCTAATTTGTAAACATGATCAGGTAAATTGTCATCTTCAAAACCACGTGGTTGAGCAACATGTACTTCTTCTTGTAAATAACCATTTAAGAAAGCACATTTGACATCCATTTAAAACAGTTTTAAGTGTTGATGAGATGCAAATGCAAGAAGTATTCTGATAGCTTCTAACCTGGAAATAGGAGAAAATGTCTCCTCATAATCAATTCCTTCTTCTTGATTATACCCCAGTGCCACAAGTCTGGCTTTGTTTCTGACAATCTTACCATTTTCATCAAGTTTGTTTCTGAACACCCATCTGGTTCCAATCACTATTTGTGTCTTTGGCCTAGGAACCAAGTTCTGAACTTTGTTCCTTTCAAACTGATTCAGTTCATTCTGCATTGCAATGATCTAGTATGCATATTCTAATGCCTCCTTTGCATTTTTAAAATCAATAAGTGACACAAAAGCACTAAAAGCACACAAGTTCTTCAACTTCCCTCTGGTCTGAGTACCAGTTGTTGGATCAGAAATGATATTGTCTGTTGGATGAGCTGACAAGTACTTCAACCTCTTCCTTTGTGTCCAGGATTCTGATTCTCCATGATCCTTTCAATTCCTTGAGAACACTATGTAGTAGTTGGAGCACTTTGTGGTTTATCAGTTCCATTCTTAAGGATTTGAGATTTTTGCTCAGCACGATGTTCAAGGCCTTGAGATTATTCTAACTGTTCCTGCAATTTAGTCATGCTTATTTTCTTTCTCATAATCATCATCTGCCTCATACTTATTCAAGTTGAGATATGCAAAACTTTTACTCAAGGAATAATCAGTACTTTCATCAAAAATCACATGAATACTCTCCTCTACAATCTTAGTTCTCTTATTGAAAACTCTGTATGCTTTGCTAGTCTGAGAATAAACAAGATATACACCTTCATTACTTCTAGCATCAAATTTTCCAAGATTATCCTTGCCATTATTATGCACATAACAGGTACAGTTAAAAGGCTGAAAATAAGAAACACTTGGCTTTCTACCTTTGAAAAGTTTAGAAGGATTTTTGTTCAAAATAGGTCTAATCAAACATCTGTCCAGCACATGGTTGGCAGTGTTAACAGGTTCTTCCCATAAATACTTTGGCAATTTTGTAACACCCCATAATTCCCGAACCTTCGGGAATTATGAAGAGTGCCCTCCACCCAAGGTGATGAACCTCTTAGGGTAACGGAGTAGGATCACGGTTCTTGGTTATATGCGATCAAACAAAATCCACCGATTACATTACTATTTACAATAAAACGTTTGTACATCGTTGTTCACAAAAAAAAAAAAAAACAAAAGTGATACGACTACCAAAAGAAAAGATTTGTCATGGAGGCTACATGATCTATATACTACCGTTGCCTATATTTAGTTGAACGTCCCCTTCCCTCGCGAGCTCGAACCTGTGGTGATTTAAAATAAAAACTGAGTAAATATAGGCTACAACGCGTAAATAGATGGCGAGGAAACACAGTTATAAGTTACAAAAGAGGTTAGAAGAATTTAAATAATGGCAGTAAAAAAAAGAAATAATATTTTCAAAAATTTAAAACAATTGTTTAATTGTTGTAGCAAGTTACTTTAACGTTTTCATTGGGTTGGGGCATATCCAGAGCCACCAACGGGATCAATGTAGACGGAGGAATCACAATAAATCGCTAAAGGGTGCATTCGAGGGTTTAACAACCCTATTTCTCCCGAGCGTTATGGGAGCCCATACGTCAATCCTCGCTCACAAATTCTAGCTAAAAGGCCTTAAGTGTCGACACCCCTATACCGTAGTGACTCGTACAAGTATAAGTAGCACTCTAGCTCTATAAACCCCTTGGCCGCAATATCTTGATACCTACAGGCTCATCGGGGGTGGATTTTAAACATTTAAGTTTTATCCAATGAAGTGAAGCATTGCTTCCGGCTATATAGTTGGGGGATCGCTTGGCGTCCCCGACCATAGCCACAATATAACTCCGTACATAGCCCTATATCTATTATGAGTGTATTATTGATTCCCAATTTCAAACATATTTTCTTTTCACAACTCAAAGTTTTTCCCAAATAATTTTCAACGAGTACGATATAAATTATTAAAAGTTCTCACATGCTCCAATTTTCATTTTCATAACCTAATTTGCAAGTTTGAAAATCAACTAAAATCTAAATTTGGTTTGTAAAGGTTGCACACGTATACTTACCAAAGGATATACAAGCGCGAGGCAACAAAGAGCAATCCTAGAATTTCGAAGGCACAAACTCGTCTCCTACGAACCCGATGTCTACAATCACACATATACGTACTCATTACCACCAAGTTAAACATACATAATCCAAATGTAACATACATGCTAAATAATCACATATGTCACAAATGCACATATAATTATGTTCACTTATCAAAACACATCAAATCCAACACTTAGACATGTAAAAATTCAAGTTATTATAAAAATGTGAAACTACAAATCTGGACAGATTTGTAGCTCTGACTTTAGAGCCATATTTACAATACCAAAATACTTTTAAAAATTTTGAAACTCTCTCATAAGGTAGAAAAATGTGTCTAGTTTCTGAAACATCAAGAATCTTGTTAATAGCTATTATAGAAATAAAGATATAAAATAAACAAAGAGTGTTGTGCAGAGACAATTCTGAAAGTAAATCTCAACTTCAAAAGGTTATTACTACCCCTTGGAGAATAGCAATGATGCTCATCTTCTCCGGAATTAATTTTATATGTGTCTAGTTAGTACACAAGAAAGAGGGGGTTCCAAAAGTTTCTGAAAATGAGATATTTAGTGAAAATTCAAAGACTGGTACTGAAACAGAGTTCCAGAAAACATGCAAGTTCAAATGACCATTACTCATTAACCAAGAATGCTATGAAGATAATTTTTTTCTCAAAATGACCCCCTCTGAGTCTAGTTTCATGAAATGTGAGTTTTAAATTTTTTACAGAGACCAAAGTATAACATATACCACGATTTTCACACACTATACAGATTGTATCAACATGCATGTTTCCCTAAAACCTCCAAATCTTGATCAAATCATTTCTATGATACATGCAACTTGAGAAACATGTTCCTATGCTCAAAAACAGCCATTTAAACATATGAAAAGAAATCAAACAAGAAATTTGAGGAATCAAGTGGAAAATTTGATAAAACACAAGACCAAAGTCAGAATTTCATGCTCTAGGCACACATGCATCATCAAATCAAGAGATTTCAAACAAGACATGATTCCAACAACTATTTTCACAAGATATGAAGGGGAAAAGAAGGGAAAGAACACTTACTACCAGACCTTATAGAGATTTTGGAGTTTTGGAGGGTCTTGGAGTGCTTGATTTCTCCCTAGACTTGAAGCTCCTTCAATGGAAGCAAGAAAGAGATGATAGAAGTGGGTTTTTGAGGAAGAGGGTGATGTTTATGATACCCTCATTGTTTTGGACGAAAATTATGAGTGAGAGAGAGATTCTTGAGGTTAGAAGGAAAGATGAAATGATGTGGTAGTGTTAGTGTGTGTGGGGGTTGCATATTATATGTACATGTGTGGGTATAGCTCCATAGGAAGAGGTAGGAGTATTTTTTTATTAGTGTTGACTTGGTACTTGTGGGGAGGGACTTGAGAGAAATTACAACTCTCCCAACAAATTAGTTGGGGGTAGAAATTGAAGTAGTAAGAAGTTGAGGGTTGGTAGGCAAATACTACAAATTAAGTTAACTACAAGATTGCAAATGCAAGAGGGGTATTTTTGGAATTACCACTAAGTAACAAGTTTACTAGTAGTATTTTTTTCTAACTTTAGAAACTATGACTTGAATTACTCAATAACAACACAACTCTTCTAAATAACAAAATAGCCCCAAACAAAGTACGAGGTATTTCATCATCTCCCCCTTAAAATAAAGCTTCGTCCCCGAAGCTCAAAATTCTTTTGGATAAACTACGACACGCTTCATGGGAGATGAAACTAATGCTTATGAAAAATGTATGAAATTCCAATGAACATGCAACATTTATGTTTAAAAAGGGTATGCAAGAAAGGTGGAAAGTACTCGTTTTGTCACATCATCCCCCCTCAAAGGGAGTGACGTCCTCGGCACTCTTGGTAATACCTGATCAAAGAGATGCGGGTAACGTTTCTTCATGATCTCCTCTGACTCCCACGTGGCCTCTTCTGTGAGATGGTTCGACCAAAGGACCTTGACCAGCGTGATTGACTTGGTACGGGTATCTCGGGTTTTCCTGTCTAAGATTTTGATTGGTTGTTCTTCATAGGTTAAGGCTGGATCTAACTCTATTGGCTCGGGATCAAGGACATGACTTTTATCAGGGATGTATGGCTTGAGTTGAGATACATGGAAGACGTTATGGATTCTACCTAGGTTATTGGGAAGGTTTAGGCGGTAGGCAACCTCGCCGATGCGTTCCAATACTTCATAGGGTCCAATGAACTTCGGGCTCAGCTTCCCTTTCTGGTTGAACCGCATTACCCCCTTAGTTGGTGAAACCTTCAGAAGCACTTTGTCACCTTTATTGAACTCCAAAGGCCTTCTCTTCGAATCTGCATAAGACTTCTGCCGATCCTGGGCTGCCTTCATTCTTTGCTGAATTACTCTTATCTGATTCATCGAGTCCTCAATCATCTGTGGTCCTAGAATAAGTGTCTCACTTATGTCACTCCAACACAAAGGTGTCCTACACTTCCGTCCGTAGAATGCTTCATAGGGTGCCATCCCTATGCTTGCATGGTAGCTGTTGTTGTAGGAGAATTCTATCAATGGTAACTTATCCACCCATGATCGTCCGAAATCCAAAATACACGCCCTAAGCATGTCTTCCAGTGTCTGAATTGTCCTTTCTGTCTGCCCATCAGTTGCTGGATGAAAAGCTATGCTGAATTTGAGCTTCGTACCCATAGCCCTCTGTAGCTCTTTCCAAAAGTGCGATAAGAAATTAGGATCTCTATCCGAAATGATGGAACTAGGCACTCCGTGTAATCTCACTATGTTCTGAATGTATGCACTAGCCCTCTTCTCCATGTCCCATGTGTCTTTCATGGGAACGAACCTTGCTGTCTTCGTTAGCCGGTCAACCACTACCCAAATTTGGTTCATCCCATTAGTTGATACTGGCAAAGCCGTCACAAAATCCATTGAGATGGAATCCCATTTCCAAACAGGTATGTCCAATGGCTGCATCATTCCTCCGGGTCTTTTATGTTCAAACTTGACCTTCTGGCAAGTTAGGCAACGAGCCACGAAATCTGCTACTTCCCTCTTCATGTTCCTCCACCAAAAGTTTTTCTTTAAATCCTTGTAGAGTTTGTCTCCTCCAGGATGTACCGAGTACGGAGTGTTGTGAGCTTCCTTCATTATCTTCTCCTTCACTTCTGAACATTTCATTGGTATGCACCACCTTCCCTTGAATCTTATGCTTCCGTCTTCCTCAATCTTGAAATCAGGTGCCTCACCCTTCTCAACCTTCTCTTTCACCTGCTGTAGGAATTCGTCAGTACACTGACCTTCTCGTATCTCTGTGAAAATGTCCGGAACCACTGTCAAATTGCACACTAAACTCTCTACAGTCCCAATTGTGCAAAACTCAATCTCCAACTTCCGAAATTCCTCATAGAGCTTATTTGGCAAAACCCATAATGAGTTTACTGAGTGTGTGGTCTTCCTACTTAGCGCATCTGCTACCACGTTCGCTTTTCCTTCATGATACTGGATCTGAAGATCATAATCCTTAATCAATTCCAACCACCTTCTCTGTCGCATATTCAGCTCCTTTTGCGTGAATATGTACTTCAAGCTCTTGTGATCTGTAAAGAACTTACAAGTCGTCCCATATAAGTAGTGTCTCCAAATCTTCAACGCAAACACCACTGCTGCCAACTCTAAGTCATGTGTCGGGTAGTTTTCCTCATAGGGCTTTAACTGTCTTGAGGCATAAGCTATCACCTTCTTGTTCTGCATTAAAACACACCCTAGACCATGCTTGGATGCATCGCTGTAGACTTCAAAGCCTTCTCCTTCGGCTGGTAATGTCAACACAGGAGCTGTCGTCAATCGGTCCTTTAGTGTCTGGAACGCCTCCTCACACTTGCTATCCCAAACGTACTTAGTTGTTTTCCTCGTCAGGGCTGTCAGCGGTCTTGCGATCTTTGAAAAATCCTTCACGAACCTACGATAGTATCCAGCTAAACCCAAGAAACTCCTTACTTCTGTCACGTTCATAGGTGTCGGCCAATCCTTTACGGCCGCCACTTTACCTGGGTCCACCGACACACCTTCTTTTGAGATGATATGTCCTAGAAAAGGAACTCTATCTAACCAGAACTCGCTCTTTGAAAGTTTCCCATACAACTTCTCATGTCGTAGGGTTTCCAATACTTCCCTCAGATGCTTCTCATGCTCTTCCCTTCCCTTTGAGTAGATCAGAATGTCATCTATAAACACTACTAAAAAATTATCGAGGTACTTCTGCAACACGCGGTTCATCAACTCCATGAACACGGATGGGGCGTTTGTTAAACCGAATGGCATCACTGTGAATTCGTAATGTCCATATCGAGTTCGAAACGCCGTTTTGGGTATATCATGTTCAGCTATCCTCAACTGATGATAACCTGACCTTAAGTCAATCTTCGAGAAGGTATCTGATCCTTGCAGTTGGTCAAACAAATCATCGATCCTAGGGAGTGGGTACTTATTCTTGATGGTTACACTATTCAGCTCACGATAATCTATGCACAACCTTAGAGTTCCGTCCTTCTTCTTCACGAAAAGAACCGGTGCTCCCCACGGTGAAACACTCGGTCGGATATAACCCTTATCTAATAAATCCTTGAGTTGCTCCTTCAACTCCTTCAACTCTGCCGGTGCCATCCTATACGGTGCCTTGGCAATCGGTCCAGTTCCTGGCACTAGGTCTATTGTGAAATCCACTGCTCACTTGGGTGGCATTCCTGAAAGCTCGTCTGGAAATACATCGGGAAACTCGTTCACTACTGAGATATTCTCCAACTTCTCTTCTTCCTTCTCTTGGTCACGAATCGTGCCGAGGTATGCCTTATGCCCTTTCCTAAGGTCAGAGAGGATGGCTAAGGCTGACACAACTTGAATCCTTGGTCCACTGGTTATACCCTTATAAGATAGGCGCTCACCATTTGGTCCACAAAACTTGACCTTTTGCTGTGCACACTCAATGGTTGCCTGATGTTTACTAAGCCAATCCATTCCTAATATCACATCTAGGTTTCCTAGGTCGAACATAATTAAGTCTGCAGGTATCTCGACCCCTAGGGTTTCTAACTTAACCCCTGGGTACATGGTTTTACAGGTGAAAACTTCTCCAGAAGGAGTAGATACTGGAATAGATATGGAAGTTGGGGCTGGTAAGTCTAGATTCTTTGCCAAAGAGGATGATATGAAAGAAAACGATGCTCCAGAATCAAATAAGACTAAAGATGGGACTGAGTGGGTAAGGAATGTACCAGTCACCACGTTGGCCTGCTCCGCCTGTTTTTGGTTCATGACATTGATGGTGCCTGCTGCTCTTTGTCCATGCTGAGCTGGTGCTGCTGAGGCTCTTGTTGTTGGAGCTGCGACGTTCCCTTGCTGGCGGTTGTTGTATCCACCCTCACCTTGGCGGTTGTTGTTCTGGTTATAGCCTCCATTGTTGTTTCCATAGCGGTTTCCCCCGCCCTGCTGGTAATTTCCATGCTGGTTTCCTCCTTGAAAGTGGTTGCGGCCTCCCTGGAACCCTCCATTTCCTCCATATGAGTTGTTGTGGTTTCCTCCATTGTGGTTCCCGTGGGTCCTTGCTCGGCACTCAAACTTTCGATGGCCTAGCTTTCCGCAGTTAAGACAAGTGACCTTATTGCCTCGACAGTCCTTTCCTGGATGGTTTATGTTGCACCGACGGCAGTGGTACACTCTAGCTGGGCCTGAGCCACCGTTGAAGCGATTCCCTCCTGGATTTCCCTGATTCTCATTCTGATAGTTGGTGTTTGGGTTTGTTCGAAACTTCTTGTCTCCACCATTGTGGCCGCCTCCACGGTTTTGATTGGTAGGTGCTTCTGCCTTCCTTTTCCTACTCTCCTCCAGATTCTCCTCGTGCATTCTCTGCATATCTTGTGCCGCTCCATAAGCATCTAGTAGGGTGTTGAACTGGACAGGTCCTATTGACCTTCTCAATTAATAATTCAGACCCTCCACAAACCTCTTAACCTTCTTTGCCTCTGTAGGCACAAGAGCTCCTCCAAATCTTACTAACTCCATGTAGTTGTTGAAGTAGTCCACGAGACTGTCGCTACCCTGTTTCAAGTTCATGAACTCCTTGAATTTCCTCTCCTTAACATGATCCGGATAGAACCGTTCCCGCATTGCTTTCTTCAGGTGTTCCCATCCAAAACCTTCAGTCGCGAGAAGTTCCTCGCCTTTCAAGGACAACCAGTTATCCGCTTCCTTCTTAAAATAGTAAAGAGCCACTTCCACACGTTGGTTTTCAGGGAAACAAGCCGACTTTAGTGCCTTGTCGAAATCTCGGATCCAGTTCTCCAAGATAGTGGGGTCGTCTGTTCCGTAGAAGAAGTCCGGACGAAGTTCTGCTACCTTCCTCATTATGTCACCTCCTCCGCTACGAAAATCTTGGATAAGTTCTGTCAAGGCCATGGTGGCTTGCTCCATGTTAGCGAAGCGCACCGGATCGTATTCTTGGGCCATGTTGAACTGCGTGCCTTGGTTGGTAGGTTGCATCCTTGCTAAAGTCCTGGGATCATATTTAGCGGGGTTGGTACTAACCTTAGGTATTCATCTAATTAATGCATGAAATATGCATAATGCATGAAATGTAAACACAAGTGATCATAAGCTAATATATACATTGCACATACATCAAAAAGGAACGTGTCCATCAAGCGTCACGTCAAGCTAACATTACAAGCATCACATCACATGGCTTACCAAAATACATCATATTAGATATTCACAACTACTACTTCCCTAAGAGAAGAGAAAGATAGGCCTAAAGACACTCATCGTCGGTTATGCACTCAGGTCCGGTGTCTCCAAGGGTCATGGGGTCAACCTCCATCTCGTGGTCTTCTTGATTCTCGACCAGCTCTTGGTTCTCATCATCCTGTTCCATCCAATCCTCCTCCCATTCTACATCGTCGATAGCTACTTCTTCTTCCTCTTCCTCTTCCTCTTCTTCTTCTTCTACCTCCTCAGGTTCTTCTTCCTCTTCCTCTTCTTCTTCTTCTACCTCCTCAGGTTCTTCTTCCTCATGTTGTTGTTGCTCCTGTTGTTGTTGTTGTTGTTGTTGTTGATGCTACTGATGCTGATGCCATTGCTGATCCAGTTCGCTCTTGAGCTCGGAGGGCGTGATCCAGTAAATGTCATCCACATAATGGCGGTATCGGCATGTGTTGGGAACAAATTCCCCCCATTCGTTCTCCACGACTAGGTCCACATACTTATCCCTCACCCGATTCCAAGGTTGCTCTCTTGGGAGTACCTCCAGCATAAAGTGACATATGGCTAGTGGATGTGAAAAAATTTCATCACCGTGTGGGCTCTGGCTGAGGGCTAAACAATATTCATTCATGTAATCACAAAACTCAGCGATGGTCTCCTCTCCCGGCATGAATCTCAAGTCGACTGGAGTAGTACCCGGTGCAAAGTTGTTTGGATGAGGGACTGGTAAGCGCGCCATCTGGTGAAGGATAAAAGAGAAGTCTCAGAAGTGGTTCTAAGTTAAGCGTGCAATTAATAATTAAATAAGTTACACATAATAAAAGAATTCGTAGTGGAAAAAAGTATATTCTTAAATACATAGGGAGTGTTTATACAAGTAGGCAACTTATACTTTCGTTATAGCCCACATAATAAAAATCATTTTTTTTTGTTGAGAAGACACATTTTTTTTTATATATATATATATATATACCCCTTTTTTTTAATGTATAATTTAAGAAAATTCCCTCTCCATATCATAAACCAAGAATATATCATACATCGCGCAATCTTTTTTTTTTCATCAAATTTTAGGATATATCATACGTAATAAGACACGTGATCATCCAAGCAAAATACCCACATTTAAGTTTCATAGAACCAGTCATACAAATAATATTAAGACAACATTCTAATGGCTATAAGCCATATTTAGATAGTATAACAACATAAGATAAGACTAAATTAAGTAACGTCTGTAGTTCACTGCCGAACCCTCGTCTTGAATGGCACGCGTACTTCCCATTCCCTCTTCTTCTTCCATAATGATCATCTCGAGTATTCGGGAACAAATGCCTTCAGGTGTTATAACATAGGTACCCTCACGCTTCCACTTGGTCTCATTTGGTTTCCGGTTGGGGGTAACCAAGTCATGATACCTCCTCCTCAAAATGGTGTCGTAACGGTCGCCCGAACGATTTAAGGCCTCTAGTAGAAAATAGGACTGAACAAGCGGGTTGAGGTAATCCGCAAAGTGGGGATGCCAAATCTCCCACCGTTGGAAAGTGTATACCACATGGGCGCTAAAGTCCTCGTCGGTTGGGTCCTCCCTTAGTCGACGGTCAATTGGGTGGACATCGTTACGGAACTCGGCCGGGATCCAAGCGTTTATATCCATCCTATAAGGACTAACAAAGTATTCATTAAACCATTATCTTAAATTCTAGTTTTTTTTTTAATCTAGTCTTTACCTCCTAAGAGTCATGGTCGTAGCGTTTAAACAACTAAATTCGAGCACATCAAATAAGTAGCACGTTTGTAACTAATATTTATCTAACGGTTCGACGCCCAAGTCCCCCGGCTTGTTTATTTATTATTATCCAATTAAGTTGCCTAGCCAATTTTATATTTTTAGAAAAAGTTCAAATTTTAATTGAGTTCTTATATTGATGGGAGTTGAATGATCCACATAACCATAGAACCGTGCTCTGATACCAACTGTAACACCCCATAATTCCCGAAGTGCCCTCCACCCAAGGTGATGAACCTCTTAGGGTAACGGAGTAGGATCACGGTTCTTGGTTATATGCGATCAAACAAAATCCACCGATTATATTACTATTTACAATAAAACGTTTGTACATCGTTGTTCACAAAAAAAACAAACAAAAGTGATACGACTACCAAAATAAAAGATTTGTCATGGAGGCTACATGATCTATATACTACCGTTGCCTATATTTAGTTGAACGTCCCCTTCCCTCGCGAGCTCGAACCTGTGGTGATTTAAAATAAAATAATGGAGCACCACAATTTAAATAAAGTCAGTTAAAACTGAGTAAATATAGGCTACAACGCGTAAATAGATGGCGAGGAAACACGGTTATAAGTTACAAAAGAGGTAAGAAGGATTTAAATAATGGCAGTAAAAAAAAAGAAATAATATTTTCAGAAATTTAAAACAATTGTTTAATTGTTGTAGCAAGTTACTTTAACGTTTTCATTTGGTTGGGGCATATCCAGAGCCACCAACGGGATCAATGTAGACGGAGGAATCACAATAAATCGCTAAAGAGTGCATTCTAGGGTTTAACAACCCTATTTCTCCCGAGCGTTATGGGAGCCCATACGTCAATCCCCGCTCACAAATTCTAGCTAAAAGGCCTTAAGTGTCGACACCCCTATACCGTAGTGACTCGTACAAGTATAAGTAGCACTCTAGCTCTATAAACCCCTTGGCCGCAATACCTTGATACATACAGGCTCATCGGGGGTGGATTTTAAACATTTAAGTTTTATCCAATGAAGTGAAGCATTGCTTCCGGCTATATAGTTGGGGGATCGCTTGGCGTCCCCGACCATAGCCACAATATAAGTCCGTACATAGCCCTATATCTATTATGAGTGTATTATTGATTCCCAATTTCAAACATATTTTCTTTTCACAACTCAAAGTTTTTCCCAAATAATTTTCAACGAGTACGATATAGATTATTAAAAGTTCTCACATGCTCCAATTTTCATTTTCATAACCTAATTTGCAAGTTTGAAAATCAACTAAAATCTAAATTTGGTTTGTAAAGGTTGCACACGTATACTTACCAAAGGATATACAAGCGCGAGGCAACAAAGAGCAACCCTAGAATTCCGAAGGCACAAACTCGTCTCCTACGAACCCGATGTCTACAATCACACATATACGTACTCATTACCACCAAGTTACACATACATAATCCAAATGTAACATACATGCTAAATAATCACATATGTCACAAATGCACATATAATTATGTTCACTTATCAAAACACATCAAATCCAACACTTAGACATGTAAAAATTTAAGTTATTATAAAAATGTGAAACTACAAATCTGGACAGATTTGTAGCTCTGACTTTAGAGTCATATTTACAATACCAAAATACTTTTAAAAATTTTGAAACTCTCTCATAAGGTAGAAAAATGTGTCTAGTTTCTGAAACATCAAGAATCTTGTTAATAGCTATTATATAAATAAAGATATAAAATAAACAAAGAGTGTTGTGCAGAGAAAATTCTGAAAGTAAATCTCAACTTCAAAAGGTTATTCTACCCCTTGGAGAATAGCAATGATTCTCATCTTCTCCAGAATTAATGTTATATGTGTCTAGTTAGTACACAAGAAAGAGGGGGTTCCAAAAGTTTCTGAAAATGAGATTTTTAGTGAAAATTCAAAGACTGGTACTGAAACAGAGTTCCAGAAAACATGCAAGTTCAAATGACCATTACTCATTAACCAAGAATGCTATGAAGATGATTTTTTTCTCAAAATGACCCCCTCTGAGTCTAGTTTCATGAAATGTGAGTTTTAAATTTTTTACAGAGACCAAAGTATAACATATACCACGATTTTCACACACTATACAGATTGTATCAACATGCATGTTTCCCTAAAACCTCCAAATCTTGATCAAATCATTTATATGATACATGCAACTTGAGAAACATGTTCCTATGCTCAAAAACAGCCATTTAAACATATAAAAAGAAATCAAACAAGAAATTTGAGGAATCAACTGGAAAATTTGATAAAACACAAGACCGAAGTCACAATTTCATGCTCTAGGCACACATGCATCATCAAATCAAGAGATTTCAAACAAGACATGATTCCAACAACTATTTTCACAAGATATGAAGGGTAAATGAAGGGAAAGAACACTTACTACCAGACCTTATAGAGATTTTGGAGTTTTGGAGGGTCTTGGAGTGCTTGATTTCTCCCTAGACTTGAAGCTCCTTCAATGGAAGCAAGAAAGAGATGATAGAAGTGGGTTTTTGAGGAAGAGGGTGATGTTTATGATACCCTCATTGTTTTGGACGAAAATTATGAGTGAGAGAGAGATACTTGAGGTTAGAAGGAAAGATGAAATGATGTGGTAGTGTTAGTGTGTGTGGGGGTTGCATATTATATGTACATGTGTGGGTATAGCTCCATAGGAAGAGGTAGGAGTATTTTTTTATTAGTGTTGACTTGGTACTTGTGGGGAGGGACTTGAGAGAAATTACAACTCTCCCAACAAATTAGTTGGGGGTAGAAATTGAAGTAGTAAGAAGTTGAGGGTTGGTAGGCAAATACTACAAATTAAGTTAACTACAAGATTGCAAATGCAAGAGGGGTATTTTTGGAATTACCACTAAGTAACAAGTTTACTAGTAGTATTTTTTTCTAACTTTAGAAACTATGACTTGAATTACTCAATAACAACACAACTCTTCTAAATAACAAAATAGCCCCAAACAAAGTACGAGGTATTTCAAATTTACTTTCAAGTAGCATGGTTCTAGACATGTCTTCAAGTTTTCTATTTTTCCTCTTAACTACTCCATTCTGCTGAGGATTTCTAGGTCCAGAAAAGTTGTGTGAGATGCCATTCTTTGCACACAATAAATCAAAATCAAGCTGATCAAATTCTCTACCATGATCACTTCTAATTGATGCAGTAGGTAAGTTTTCCAAAGTTTAAATCCCTTTACAAAGCTTTGAGAATTCAGATAATGCTTCAGATTTGTCTCTAATGAACATAACTCATGTAAATCTAGAATAATCATCTACTACAACAAGCATATATCTCTTACCTTTGGGTGTTTGAACGCTCATAAGACCACACAAGTCCATGTGCATCAATTATAAGGGTCTAGTAGTACTTACATAGTTATTTGGCTTGAAGAAGCTCTTGGTCTGTTTACCTTGGGTACATGCCTTGAAAATCTCATCAGCTTTGAATTTCAGGTTTGGTAAACCTCTTACCAAGTCTTTTGAGATGAGCTTGTTCATTGTATGCATGCTAATATGCCCAGGCTTTCTATGCCAAAGCTTTGAGTCATCCTTCAAATCTTTGAGACACTTCATACTTTCACCTGCAACTTTGTCAGTACTTAAAGCATAAACGTTATGTGACCTAGGAGCAGTGCGTATGCAATTGCCTGATTTCTCATCTTGCACCACACATTTCTCCTTGTCAAAAATTACTTTATTACCTCTATCACATAACTGAGATATACTAAGCAGATTATACTTTAAACCTTCAACCAAATAAACATCATAAATTAAACTTGCAGAATCATTTCAAATACAGCCAATACCAATTATATTTCATTTAGCTTTGTCACCAAGTGTGTTTGTTCCACCAGATTGCTCTTTAAGATTAGTGAATAAATATTTATTTCCACTCATGTGCCTGGAACAACCACTATCCAATGTCCCTTTTTTATCCTTCAAAGCTGTGGTGACAGTCTGCAAAATTCAATCAGTGCCTTAACAGGCTATTAGGCCAAGTGTAGAATTTGGATTCATACTCAGAATCTACCATGTTGGGTGGTCTGATTCCTTTTGGAACCCAAATCTGTTTCACTTGTCCCTTAAGCTGATAAGGATAGGTATTCCTCAATATGTGAGCTTCTGTCCTTCCAAAGGTGCAATTCAACATAATATGTCCAATTTTTATAAAGTAATGACATTTTGGAGAATATCTGCCTCCTGATTTTACAAATGTGGTTTGATTTTTTTTTTTTTTTAGAAAATTTGGATTATAACCAATTCCACTTTTGTAGACAGAATGCATACTTCCTCCAAGCATGAGATTAAGCTTGTGTTCAGTGCCAGCAAAGGTTGATAAGATCTTCGTAGATTCTTAAAGCTTCTCAGTGAATGAAGTTTTTTGGTTTTCTAAATCATCTGAATGATTCTTTAGATCAACATACTTATCATTTAAATGACAGTTTTGATCAACAAATTCTTTGACTTGTACATTCAAAGCTTTGAATCTACTTCTCAATGCTTTGATGTAATACCCCGATTTTATGCAAGAAGGTAATTTGATGATTTTTCATAAAGTTTGGGGGTATAATTGTGATTTGTAGAAGTTATGAATTAATTACATCAAAGAATAGGGTTATAATTGTAGTTTTGAGAAAGTTATAAAGTAGTTGGATAAAATTTGGAGGGTTATAATTGTTGTTTTCAAGAATATCAAGTTGTTAATTTAAAGAGTACGGAGGTAGTGGTAGTTAAAGAAGTTAATGATTAATGTAATTAAAAGGTTGGGGAACTAATTGTACTTTAGATAAATAGTTGTATGTATGTATATACGTATTAAATACTTATATACAACCCGTATTTTACATAACCCTGCCTGTATATTCGTATAACCCGGTGATGTATACCGAATTACCTGTATTTCCTCTCTTGACCCGACCCAAAACCCGTATTTTTAATTAATTATTTTTTTTCTCCCCCTCTTTTCTTTTTTTTTTCTCTCTTTTCCCTCTCCCTCTCTGCAAAACCCAGCAGAGACAACACAAACAACACCCACACCACCACTGCCGCCATCACCTCCACCTCCCTCCATTCTCTCTCTCTCCCTTCGGTCATCCCCCTCACTCTCTTGCTCAGATTGCCGGAGCAAAAAACAGAGGAAGAAGCAGCATCGGCGGCTAAGCCGCCGTCAAACCAGACCTGAAGGCCGACCCGACGGGAGCCCTACGCCCAGCTTCGTTTCGCCTCTCTTCCTCCACTTTCAAGCGGTCCTCCATCCTCCTAGAGGTCCGACCAGGCTCTAAGATGCCAGAAACCGCCACACCAAGCACCGGAAAGCCATATTTTCCGACGAGTTTTCTGACGAACCTTCGGCCACCGATTTGACCTCATTCGGTAACCAATTCAATTGATTTTTGACATCAATCTGCTTGTCATAAAACTAAAAGTTAGGGGTACTAAGTGTGAAGTCAGAATCAAAATCATATGGGTATCCTTGAATTTGAAGATTCATGTTTGGGTTTTGAGAAGAGAAAGAAGATGAAGGAGATGGGGTGATTTTGTCATAAAACTAAAAGTTAGGGGTACTAAGTGTGAAGTCAGAAACTTTTTATGCTAGTAGGGGGTGACTAAGTGTGTTTTCATAATAGTTGGGGATCTTGATGTAGTTTATACAATCTGAATTTTTAAATAAACCTAATCAACTAAAAAATGAGTATTTATGATTTCTCACATATTTATAAATGCTTAACCTTGTATAAAAATTTAACAAAAGAATATTTATGTAAATTTGGTCATTATTATTATAATCTTTTATTACAAGTTTATGAAATAAACATAAATAGTTATTTTTTTGAATGAGACTTTTAGCTACTAATCAATAAAACTGTTGATTTAAATAAAAAAATATATATAACTACCCAAGTAATATAAGTAACAGGTAATATATTTATAACTTAGAAAATTTATCACAATTAAATAACTATAAATTATTTCATGAGAGATTTTATGAAATAAGATGTATATATACATATATATATATATGTAAGGAAAAGTGGTATTTTAATTATTTTCTAAGCATTGGGTAATGCTAAGAATTTACTTTGTCTTGAATATGCTATAAAAGTTGACTATATTATTTTATGAAATAATACTATTTAGTAAATTCTAAAATTTACAATTTGAAGGGGGGATTGTGGGTAATGATATGTTTAATTGAACTTGAGTTGTTTAGATAAAGTTATTTAATAATCATCTAGCCAAATCTCTTAAATTGTCACCTTATTTATAAAAAGTAAAAGACCACTTCTTATCATGAGCTTGAAATTTATTTTAAATAAATAGAATGAGGGACGTTGGTTGTCTTGAAATGAAAAAAAAATATGTTAACTTAATCAATTACTTGCATTGCATGGGCTAGTTGGAATTAGAATTGTTTAGAAATTATAATTTGTAGCCAACGTGTTCGTAGACGAAGGCTACGTCTACCCGTATGAGCTATTTTTTGATATTCTTGTTGCTACTAGAGGTAAGTAAACATGGCAGGCTTAGATCCCTATCGTCATTCGTGTCAAAATTGTGATTTCGTTATATCTAGTCTCAAAATGAATATTAGCTTTATGTGTCTTACTTGAAAGCTTAATTTGCTTATCGATAAATGATCTTAAAAAATCTCACATGAAAGCAGTAACATGTAATAACGTAAAGTGGAAAGTGTTGTGCGGGTGAACAGTATTTGGTTACTTATATATTTAACTCGGCCGCACTTAGCCCCGAGTCGCTACATGTACTTACCCTTCTGGCCGCTAGGAGTCTTTCGGGGGTGTCGACACTTATGGTCATGGTTGCTAGTGAAAGGAAATGAAAGGAAATGATAGATTATCCCCGTATCAACAAGATGATAAAAGTTCATTTTTGAGAAGAGGATATTTATGATTGAGGAAAGATTGGGAATATAACTCCCCATATTGAAAGATAAAGGAAATATTGAGAAATATAAAGTGAAAGGTTGTGCTATAAAGTGAAAGGTTGGTAAACTCTAGTTTCGCGCAAGTCGACATATTTGGTTCGTTTACAATGCAAGATTTTGCTTAATTACTCCCTTAATGTGGATATCTATTCTTTATTTCTCAAAACTAAAACATGCTTCATAATCTGTTTACACGTTTGGGTGTTTGCTTAATCAGCATTTCTTGCTGATTTTCAAAATATTGCGGTCTGTGTTTGATTCCCCCGCAGGTCTAAGAGAAGGGAGCTCGACGTAAGAGGATCGGGGTATCACGTAATGTTTAGAAGAAGTTTAAAATAAGTCGAAATCCTAGTTTAATCACACCTTGTATAATAGTATGTAAAATATTCTGTTGAGACAATTCACGAGTTTGTAATATATATTATTATGTTGGTGTTTGTTTCGGTTACCATTCTCTCCCCCGCGCCCGGGAGCGATCTCAGGTGCGTGGCGGCACTCGGCTGATGCCAGGGTGTCGCAGGTTGTATCAGAGCAGGCAATCCAAAAATGAATTAAAACTTGTAGGGTTATATAAAATGATTTTAGGGCAAGAAAATATAAAACAATTCAAGCCGATTGGGGTATGGGTAGTTTGAGTCTTACTAAGTCCTACCCACCCGCGACGTCTATTTTAGTTACTAGAGATAATTTATGGTTTGATAATACATGCATCGACTGGATGATCATGAGATATTTTATTATAATTTCCCTAATAGATTGGCCTTTGGACTTATATCACTCCCATGATGGAGACAAGAATAGAATAATTTGAGATTATGAGAAAGGAATAGAAATGATAAAGTTATGAGTATTAATTGTTAAAGGATGCATGCTTCAATTTTACTTTTTAGGGAAAATTATATGAGTAATATTCATGTGATAGGAATAGATAAGTGTGCATGTCATCATCTAAAGTTCATTAACCCTTGCTAGAATAAGCAATGATACAATAGGTGATAGTGTAGGAATATGACTGGCATACCACTGCGATACTACACCAGGGGAGCTCAACAAGAATAGATGGCACAAAACAACAACAGCATGGAGTAGTTTTTCACCCACATGACTCAAGTGATGAACGTTAACGAAGCTCGGGGAGGACCTAATTGGGCCAAGAAGTTGGAAGACATGAAACTGTCGAGTTTCATGGGGAATGAAGATCTCGTTGAGCTGGAAGACTGAATCATGGAGATGGACAAAGTTCTGGACTACGTGGAATGCCATGAAGACCGAAAGGTCAACTGTGCAGTACTCTATCTGAAAAGTACGGCCAATCTTTGGTGGAGAACCTCACGAGATACCTTGTTGGCTCAACCCAACTTCAATTGGGAAGCCTTCGAGACTGCCCTCAGATCTCGCTTCTATCGTTCTCACATGAAGTGCAATAAGAGGCGAGAATTTCAGAACTTACAACGGGGAGTGACTCTGTTACCGAGTATTTCCGGAAATTTATGGAACTGGCTCGGTTTGCAGGCAACATGGTGCCCGATGGGGAAGAAAATGTTGATAAATTTATGTCAGGGCTACATCTGCACTTGCAAAAAGATATGTCAAACAGAACCTACCCAACTCTGCAGGATGCCTATGATAGGGCAGCAAACCTTTGGCGAATTAAGGAGGTCCAAGACAACATAGGGTTGTTGCATTTGAATTCACTATCAATTTTTAACGTAGTAGCTTCAAGACACTTATTTTGAAAGATCAAATCCAAATTTTCCTTGGCCTGCTCATGAACCTTTATTTTCAAAGAATCAATCTCATTCCTATAACTCTCCTCATTTGAAACATGCTTTTAAGGATTTCAGGTAAAACATCAAAGGGACTAGCAAGAAGATTATTTACCATCTCGTCAATGTGTTTGTCTGAGCCTTCTTGATGCTCAGCCATTAAGAAAAGATTGGCCTGCTCATCATCAGAATCTGGGTTTGTTGAAGAATCTGAATCACTCCATGAAGCCACCATTGCTTTCATCCTTCTGGTGTCATTTTCCTTTTTTGGAAATTCCCTGCTTTTCTTCTTTTGTGGACAATCTCTTAACAAATGATTTGCATCTCCACATCCAAAGAAATTCATTACTTTAGGTTTATATGAATGTGAAGAATATTTACCTCTCTCATCCTTGCTACTTGAGGATCTGGATTTGTCTTTGTTATAGTCCTTGTTTCCAAAGCTCTTTTTCTTCTTCAAAATTATGGCCAAGGCTTTGGAGATCAAGGCTAAAGCCTCATCATCATCCTCCTGTTCAAGACTTTAAGATTTTTCATTGTCATTTGCCTTGACTGCCAGGTTCTTGATGTTGTCACTCATGTCACCGTCTACTTCCTTCATTGAAATCTCAGGAGTGAGCAGCTTGCCTTGCAGATCATCTAGCTTTTTAATGCTGAAGTCTTGAGCTTCCTCAATTGCAGTTGACTTTGGTTCCCAGTTGGCTTTTTGCAAACTCCTTAGGATTTTTCTGAATTTTTCTTCATTTGAAAAAGCCTTTCCCAAAGATTCCAAGTTGTTCACTATATCAGTAAACCTCTTGAACATGTCCTTGATGGATTCATCGGAATTCATCTTGAACAGTTCATACTTCCTCAGAAGGATATTGATTTTGGTCTGCTTGACTTGGCTAGTTCCTACATAAGTAACAGCCAATTTATCCCAGATCTCCTTGTCACTTTTGCAATTTTATATTCTGTTGAACTCATCTCAACTAAGAGCACAATATAATAAGTTCAAAGTTTTGTAATTCTTTGATACATTTTCTAGTTCAGTAACTGAGAGATCTTCTTCTGATTTGACAGTCCTAATTCCATCAGAGGTAGTATAGAATGTTAGATCTCTAAGAAGTGACCCAAGCTCTAATACCAATTGAATGTTTGTAATGCAAGTATAAAACAGGATCTAATACTCTAAAGGGGGGGGGGGGGGGTTGAATAGACTATGGAAACTTTTGCTAAGAACTAGCCTTTTGAAACTTTAAGCCAATGTATAAAAAGAAATTTGAAAGCTTTACAAATGGTTTTTAAAGCTTGAGATGAAACTTTGACTGTCAGAAGCTTCAAATCTTTGAGATAGGAAATTCCCCAAAGCTTTGGAGCTCACTGTTTTGAACTGATTTGCAACAGAAATAAAAATCAATAAAGTAAAGCTAAAGAACACATGTATTTTTACAGAGTTCAGGCACAACTGGACCTAGTCTCTTCCTAAGGGATCTGATCCTTCCAGGATTTCATTACACTTCTTATTAATCACCCAGATTTAGCCCTAGATTTCAAGCCTAAGTGAGCTAGCTTACACTTATATAGCTTGTGGTTCCCAACCTGTCTAGTAACAGTTATACCATGTTGAAACAATAAGAAGCTCTTGTTGTTCCCTTGAAAAACTAAACTTTTAAGTTTTTGAGGTTGAGAAAATAAGAATGAATAATACAAGTTCAGTACAGTTTGAAGAACACAGAAAATATAAGCAACTGAAGCTTGGAAGTGTTCTTCAGATTTGATGAGTGATCTTCTTCTCTTTCCGTGTTGAATGGCTTGAATGTTTGAAGAGCTATGTAACTTGATCTCCCACGTATGGAACTCTCTTCAGTTTCTCTGTTGATCAGCCTTTCTCTTTTAATCAGCCTTTTCCTGTGTGTCTCTGTTTGAATTTCAAACTCCAGCTTTTATCAACAACCTGCAACTACTTGAGAGATTTTA
This sequence comes from Linanthus parryae, assembly GCA_023055425.1. Lineage (NCBI taxonomy): Eukaryota > Viridiplantae > Streptophyta > Magnoliopsida > Ericales > Polemoniaceae > Linanthus > Linanthus parryae. The sequence goes on along the minus strand of JALGPY010000001.1, from coordinate 61,871,147 downwards.
GGAACTGAATCCCTACAAATCCTCACTCCTGATATGCTTCTTTCAACAGCTATGCTTGGATAGCTATTAAGTTTTTTATGGACGTTTGGACGACCAACAAACCTGCGCATACTCAGCAACAAAGATCAAACAAAATCTATAAAAAAAAATAGCTACAGAATCTGATTTGTTAGACAGACAGCTCATTCATAAACCCTAGCTATTTTTGCCTTAGATAAAATTCAATATAAATAGCTACATGTGTGTATATATATATATATATATATATATATATTAATAAGACAGGACAAATAACAAAATAAGGAGTTAGAATAACTCATTATCCAGTTTTGAATCCATATAAGTCTTCCTGTATATATATATATATATATATATATATATATATTAATTAATAGCACTAGTTTGAGCTTTAAAACTCAATCCTGCAATCTGTGAGACTTATAAAATCTAATCATAGGCTCAATAATATTTTAAAGAGACAATATTGAAGGATAAACTCATTCCTCAATCCAATATCCAAGCGTGCAATCACAGAAATTGTTAGGCACAATCTAATTAGCATAAGCACTACAGTATCTCAAAGGTTGGAGCTTTGAGACTCAGTATCTCTGATCTTATGTCTTTCATCATTAAGAATAAAACTCCCCCTGAGTTTGTAAACTTAACATGATAAAATCAGCATCAATTATAACTTATTTAACACATTAACAAATCATAAATATATCAAAACATACAGATAGCATAAATAAAAACCAGTATCCTACAACTTTGTATTCCTGTTTTTCCTCATCTTCCCAAATCTTGAATATGTAGGAAATGATAAACTCATCTCTCAATCCAATATCCAAGCGTGCAATCACAGAAACTGTTAGGCACAATCTAATTAGCCTAAGCACTACAGTATCTCAAAGCTTGGAGCTTTGAGACTCAGTATTTTTGATCTTATGTCTTTCATCATTGAGAATAAAACTCCCCCTGAGTTTGTAAACTCATTCAAACTCATGAGCATGAACTATCAATCTCCCCCTTGATGAAAATCAGCATCTATTACAACTTATTTAACACATTAACAAATCACAGATATATCAAAACATACAGATAGCATAAATAAAAACCAATATCATACAACTTTGTATTCCTGTTTTTCCTCATCTTCCCAAATCTTGAATATGTAGGAAATGCCTATAAATGCTCAAGTACATCGTCCCCCGTTGGATATTTTGGTTTTAATTGATGTTCACTCTTACCATAAAACTTTTAATCCTTCCGCCACCCATGCTTCGGGTGCAGGAACCAATGGTGACCCATATAAGCTTGTTTCTTACGATGTTGCAACCTAGCAGAATGGTTCTGGTTGTTACATGGTGGGCATACTAGTTTCCTTTTTTACTCCATCCCGAAAACATTGAGAAGGCGGGAAAATAATTCTTCGTCCATATCACTGCAGCATGCAACTTAAATCGCTCACTTGTATTGGCATCATAGGTCTCTACACCTTCTTCCCTTATCTCTTGAAGGTCAATATCTAATGCTCGTAAGTAGACATCTATATCATTTCCAGGTGAATGTGAGACATCTATTAGGAGAGACATCATCATAAATTGTTCAGTCAAAAACGTTTTAGGAGACATGTTATACAGAAAGGCCATGACAGGCCACATACTGCATGAAATACCCCGTTTCATGGATATGGGTATTTTGTGATATCAGTATAAGTTTTGGGAGTTAATTTTCATTGTTATCAAGCTTTTGGGGTTTTGTGACTTTTACCTAAAGTTTTTGGTGTCATTAACATAAACTAGAGGGGAGTTGGTGTCTTTAACCTAAACTAGGGGATAAAAAGTGTCTTTTACATCAGATAGGTCTAAGATTTTACACCCAAAATCACACAGACGTGATTTCTTCCTCAAAATCACGTCCCTTCTTCTTGAATCGGATTCAATCCCTTCCTTTCGCGTTGATTTTTCTCCAAATACATCATCATCTTCACCGTCTCTCTCTTTCTCACGGTAAACCCTCCCCCCATTGCATCTCCCTTGCGATCTCTCTCTCTCTCTCTCTCTGCAATACCAAGCTCCAACCACCAACCACCAACGCCTCCATCGTATATCTCTCTCTCGTGGCATGTTCTCTCCAATAGAGGCAAGATCAGCAGCATAACAGCGGCAGTAGCTATGTGACCAGCCACCACCACCACTCCAAGGTTTGTTCTTCTCCTCATTTTTTTCCGTATCTTATTCTACTTCTTATTTTTCTTCTTCTTCTTCCACGTCCAGTTTTTATTCTTCTTCTTCTCCTTTTTATTTTTCTTTTTCTTCTACTGGTCGTTATGACCAGTTAATTTCCAGCAGCCCTTCGGCCACCAAGAACCCAGTCGGATCTTCTCCACCGCCACATCTCCGCTAGCAAGCTTAAATCTTTGAATCTCAATCGTTTCGAATCACCTCCTTCAATTGTAAGTCTAAATCAATAAGCAATTTCAGTTCTTTATTCATTAATTTCAGATTTTACTTGCTTTGATCCTCGTATTCACCACATGGATCATCAAGAATCGTTTTCTCATCCTTGTTCATGTATTACCAAGAACCCTAGTTGTGTAGGTGGTAAAATCAATCTCAAACAATAGGCTAATTAGAAACTACCATTTGTTTGCGTATTGGGTTTCGAATGTGATGGGTAATCGTCCGAGATTTGAATTAAAATCGAAATCGTGACCGTTAAACATGTTGTATTGTTGTTCTAGGGTTTTTCACGAATTTTAACTCCCCTGCCACTTTCTGGACTAACTGTTTCACAGTAAAGTATTAGCTTTTCACTAAAATAAACTGCTTTGCCCCTAAAGCATTTTGTAGCAATAAACACTTAATCAATTGTGTTGTTTAGCAAAATTTTTGAGTATTGAGTCTCGTTTGACCATTTCGCCAACCGGTAGATAGGTGTTAGTGGATTGTTGAGAAAGATGTATTCTTATAATGAATTATTATTTGATTTTTAAATTGTCTTTTTATGAAAAATAAAATAGCGTTCTAGTATGCTAAAATGAACTAGCTTTCGAGAATTGGGTTCTTATTGTTTAACCGACATTCTAGATGGAGTTAACATAAGGTGCTAAAATCGTGACCTAGAGTCGTTGCATGGCATGTTTACTATAGTGATTCTATCACAACTGTCAAATGAAGAGTTAATAAAATGTAATAACATAAAGTGAACTCGTTGTACAGGGGACACTTTATTCTAGGGAATGGTCGGCGTTCACTACGGTCACTCGACCCACATTCATTTGGATTTCTCGGCCACATTAGGCTCGAGTCACTCCTTGTATCTACCTCTCTGACCGCAAGAAGTCTTAGGGAGGTGTCGACACTTATGGTTTTAGTATCTTGTGATGGTTGGTTCTTCCCTGTTTCAACAGATTAATAAGGTGGTTTTAACACATGGATCTTTATTGTTAAAATTTGGATGTATCTCACTTATAATCATACTTCATCTCCTTCATTTCTAAACTGTTGTTGTTTAACTAAAACATGCCTCATAATCTGTTTACCTGTCTGGGTGTTTATTTACCCGGTAATTTTGCTGATTTTGGAATTGTGGTGTTCTCTTTTTGTTTCCTGCACCACAGGTCTAGATGATGGGAGCATAGCCTAACGGGGACGGTATCATCATGTTACGTTTAGTCTTTTTATTTTAAATACTTATAACTCTTTTTTTTATTAATAATGCCTTAGTATGTTAAGTGCCCGTGTTTGAGGCAACTTTTAAATTGTAATAAAGCACTACTCTAAACTTTTTTATGGATGTTTTTTCTTTGGATCCAGTTTTAAATGTCCTTGTATCCGGGTTTCGTCTCGGTACGGAGTGACACCCCCCTGGCTTTCCGGCTTGGTCATTTTGGGGGTGCTACAAGTGGTATCAGATTGGACAATGTAAAAGGGGGACTAAACCAGTAGGGAAACCTATAATGGACGTAGGCAAAAAAAATTAAAATCGGTGAAGTCGTTGGTATTTTGATAGTCTTGGATAGTGACTATTAGACGTGTAAGCCTTTTCAAGATAGTCTTAGGAAGCGAGTACTCCAAGCGTCCCTCTCCTAGATAGAGATTTAGAAGCTAACAGTTTTGTCTTACCCGATTAGCTAAGAATTTGAATTGGAGATTATTCTTGGATTTTGGGTGCCTAACGTTTGGGTGATTGACAATTTGGGAGATCATATTTGGAGTTGTGTTTGAGTAATCCTTAAGTTGTTCAATGGGATATTAATGCATTATGAGAGATTTGGAGTCATGTCAATGAAATTTTGAGATGTTGGGAGTATGATGTTTTTTCCTATGATGAAAATCATTGTAGTTATTATTTTTGATCTATGCAATGTGGGATAAGAGGCTTATGGAGACTATTTTTCTTTTTGTAGATGGCTAGAACGAGGTCAACCCCGAGGAAGACTAGTCATAGTAGGTTTATTTTGATTATTAGACTCTTGATGTATTTTAATTTTTTTTTTCTTTTGAATAAGGCCATGAAACCAAATAATATTTGAGGTTTCTTGAAGTATTTTGCATCGCCACTAGGGCTAGATGGTTTATTCATGATTTCATTAGGTTAACTTTTTCTTCCATGATGAAAGATAAAACCAATCTATTGAGGATCCGGTTTGAAATATAATAAGTTGATGTTATATTGAATTGAATTATGGTTTGAAAATTAAGTTTGTCTTGTGTTTCGTTATTGTTGAATAGTGCAAACAAAGCGTTCATGAAGTTAGAACGCGATAACTTTGATTTTGGTGGTGCTTGAATCTGTGCAGCAGTTGGTATTTGGTGTATCAGAAGTGTTTAACTTCAGAAATATTTTTCCCTGAACTTTCTCAGGTAGTAGACATATTCAGGTATCTGCCAAAAAAAATTCAGCCTCAAATGAGTTCCTGAAATTTAGATACAAATTTCCAAAATTCGTTGTACAGTAGCAGAATTGTGAAATGACCAGCTGTAGTATTTTTGCATTTAACCTATTCTTCAGATCTTAGATGGTTCTCAATTTTTTTTTATGATTAGTAGACAAATATTTCTATATCTGGGTGAAAACCTAGGAAATTTTGATGAAGTTAAAGTATGTTTAAGACCTCACAAAGTTGAAGTTTCTGCTCAGATAGCCTGTGACAGCAGGTGTGCTATTTTCTGTATAACTTGAGTTCTACAATATATTTTGAGTTCATTATTCTTGATTATGAAAGTATACCCAAAGCGGATGTTGCACACCAAAATTCATAATTTTTTCTTTCCCTATTGACCACTTTTCTAACTTTCAAAGAAGGATGAAAAATAAGATGTGTCCAACTTACGTGCAAATACATGTGTAAATTTGTGTTTGATGACCAATGTGTTATAATACATGCTTATGTACACAATATATGTCATTTATTTACTTTTAAATTGTATTGTATGGTATAATAATAAATTATACAATAAGTTATAAAGTATAGGAAAAAATACTACATCCATACAACACTAGAAACGTTTTTGCACAAAGAAGGTTAAAACTACTACCCAAGTTGAACCCGACGAAATGACAGCGTAAACCTATCTGCTTTTTCGCAAGTGTACGATCAAGTAGTATAGAGTATGTAATTGTGACTCTGGTTGTCGAACCCACGAGAACAGTTTAAGTTGTTGCTAATCAGAATCAGAATAAGACACGAAGTTTGTAAAAAGGAAAAAGGTTTGGGATTTGACTATACTAAATTATAATAAATAAAAACAGTAAAAAGCTTATTTTATTTTTCTGTTGAATATTTTGCCGAAATTGTTGTAGTTGTAGAAGTCGATAATTCTAAAAATCTAGATTCCAGGATCCCCTAGGGTTACTCTCCAGCTTCCATAGTTTATTTGATTTCAGAAACACACAGCGGTTTTGTTTATGCCAGCATACCAATAGTACAATCTCCTCTCGGTCTCATGCACTTATCACTCGACTGCAGATTTTCGGGTCCTCTCAGTCCACCTAAATCTGCAGGTTCGTTCTAAGTCTGCTAGGGTTACAGGTTCTCCTCTCGGTCTTCCCCTAAACGTCTAACAGTTGGTCTAATGCTTCTGGGCTATTCCCCTGATTCTCTTCACCTCTCGGTCCATCAAGGCAGAGTACTAAATCCTGTCTTTTCTTCCTAACATTCGCCGGTCACTCTCGCGCACCAGATCCTGTCTGTAACACTCCTGGGTGATCAGGCCATTCATGTATGTAAATAAAATCAAAGACAGAATAATAAACAAACCATCCTGTATTAAGACTTAGCTAGCCATGCATCTGAAAATCAAAACATCCAAGTCTGCTGAATTCATAAACCCTTGGTTCACCGAGAACCTAGGCAAAAGGTCTAGCTAGCTTGCATTATTTAAAGACAATGTTTCATAAAAAGAGAAAAGATCAAACTAGTTATTTCTGAAGATACTGGAAAACTGCTCCAATCCTGCTCTGCTCCAACTCCTGGCTGCTGTGAAACTGGCTGCTGATGATGATGATAGCTGTGGTATGCCTTCGTAACCCTAAAACAGTGCTGAGACACCTCCTTTTATATTGCCACAGTCTCTAAAACTGATGCACGAAATTCCTGTTTTACCCTTGAAAAGACCCGTCCTGGAAGATTCTGGAACCCGTCCGTGCGTTCAAACGCACCCTTCCTGCGTTCAAACGCAGTGCGTATGAACGCACACCCTTCTGCGTTTGAACGCAGGACTTAGCCGTTTTCCTCTTCTGGCTCCTGAACCCATGCGTTTGAACGCAGCTTGCCTGCGTTTGAACGCACCCCTTGGCCGTTTCTTCTCTTGCGTGTTGAGCCCTGCGTATGAACGCACAACGCCTGCGTTTAAACGCAGGACTTAGCTTTCTGCACTTGGTCTCTGACTCCTGCGTTTGAACGCAGCCTGCCTCTGCGTTTGAACGCAGGCCTTAGCCAAATTCTGCCATTTTTCCTGCTGCTCCTGTCTTGTGCGTTTGAACGCAGCTCCTGCGTTTGAACGCACAACTTAGTCATTTTTCCTCTTTTTCTGCTCAGCTCTCCTGACACGCTGCCTCCTATCCAAGTCAATCTCATGCATTTTTCGGCACCTGTTACCTGCACATCATAACACGCACCCGCGATCATATCCAACAAACAAAAGTATGCATAAAATTACTCAAATTTTGCAATCATGATCTAAAAATCTCTGCCTCGTATCAGGTGGAAAATAAGCTGAAAATGGCCAAACTCAACTCTCACAGGGTTAAAACCAATGGTAAAAAAAATGTCCCAGACTAATACATTTTCAAGCTGTCAAAATACCCCCACACTTATCTCTGCTCGTCCCGAGCAGACCCTTGCATACTACCTTGCAGACCCATTTTTGCATACTTCAATTGCATACTTCCCCTCTTTCACAGATTCAAGACACAGACCAAAACACTCGATAGACGACTGACTCAGATACAGAATATACACAAACTGACTCAAGACACAGCTAACCTTTTTTCTTTTTTTTAATATTTTCTGAAATTGGGCAACCTCTCTATCATAAACTGAAATCATCAAATCCTCACAAGCTTATTTCGAAATTTCACAACACGCAGCAGGAACTGATATAAACTGATCCTATGCACAAATTCACTAAGGTATCCCCAAACATCCACCAAACCAACCAAGATAAGGCACGTCTTTTGACTCAGAGGGTCCAGGCATCTATAGTCAACAGACAATTTTTCTTCGCCAAGTCATTTGAGGTTTTCAGACCCTCTTAGCCGTTATTGCATTTGATTTGCAAATTGTCCCATTGCTGGGAGACACAACTCCTGTGTAATACGGCTTGACTTTAATTTCCCTCTTAAGCTCTAAATTGGATTGAATCCAAATTTTCCATGTGAATGGAAGCACATTATGTTGTTTCTCCTTTAAGCGCAAAATATTATTTATTTATTATTATTATATTTTTTTTTTCCCTTTTTTTTTCATAATCCCCTCTGTTTTTTACAACTGTGCAGTAGAGCGTTAAGAGTGTGGGCTTTTTAGGATTTTCTCTTGGAACCACCTTAAGGGATGGTGGTGTACATTCTACAACTTCGCTTAGGCTACAGATTTGTACCACATAAAACCGACTCTACACGAAGGTCCACCCCAGATTCCAAGAGTCCACCAGTTTCCACGGGAAACAGAATATTCAACTATCTCAGGACTAAATCTGCCTAGCACACTAGAGAAGTTCAAAAGTATGCCTGTATCTACTTTCCACATTCCTGAATACCCGGGATAGCCTGTCGTGAAAATTGTGCACAAAATACTAAAATTTGAAGTATCCCTGCTACGGTGCTTCCTACTCTAATAAGCTCTTTCATTGGACTCTCTTCAGTTTCTAGGTCCTAAGTTGCCCTTTCTCAGAAAAAAATATTTATTAATTTTCCCAATTTATTTTTATTATATTTATTTTATTATTTTATTTTATTTTTTTTTATGCAAGGTCAGAAAGTTTGGTGGGTAGACTCAAAAAAAAAACGTGCTGACTCAAAAAATGAAAATAAAATGAAAAATAAAATTGACAAAAATATGCTGACATGGCTATACAGGAGGACACGATTCCCCACCCCCACACTAGAGGTGGCGCGTCCTCGCGACTCTACTGATCTGGCCTGTAACTCGAATCTGTGTTCTCCGGAGTAGACTGGTCAGTCGGCTCGGGAGATGGTGAAGGGGTTCGCCCTCTGGCGCGTTTCCTCGCAGCATGGCGTGCTGCGGCAGCGGTACCAGCGTGGCTGGCACCGGGATGGGCACTGCTGGCCCCTGGGTCTGCATGATCTCTCCTAGGTGGGTACTGGGTACCGGGTCTGCCGGGGTCACCGACACTGTCTGCATGTTCAGGGCTCGGTGTGGGTTCATGGCCAGAGAAGCTATCATATGGCCGGCTATCCTCCATAGTCCAGCTTGGACAATTATCACTAGAATAGCGGTCTGGAAAATTAAACCGCCTACCACGCATGTTACTCTGAATTTCAGCAAGTGCCGACTCATGAGCTCTCATGGCGGCTGTGTGAGCGTGGTAGATATGCTTCTGGGTCTTGAACAATTTGCCAAGACCCCTGGCCATTTTCTTGACAGTCCTTACCAGGTAATTCTGTACTTTTTCTTGGGCCTTAATTTTCTTTCTGACCCACTCCTCATGCTCAGTCCTCTCCAGGCGCCCAAAAGAGCTGCGCCTGGCCCCTCTGCTAGACTGCCCCAAGTCAGGGTCGGCCTGCCTGTGTTCGCTGGAACTGGCAGAACGGGGCAGTGGGAAGGGTCCTGGTAAGGCTGGTAAACCTCCATCACCGGGAGGAGGCGGTGGTGGCATGCCACCACCCCCACCCTGAGGTGGAACAACATCATCATCATCGTCCACTTGGACATATTCAGGAGGGCCGTGAATGGCCTCCTCCAGCGCACATCTCATGTTCTTGTACTTGCGTACTTGAACTGGTCGAATATCTCTCAGCTCGCCAGGAATGACCACAAGATAATCCTGCGCCATTTTTGTTAACATCCCCAGAAGACCCAAACCCTTCTTGCTATGAGTCTCCCTCCGTTCCCGGAAAAACTCACAAATAATCTCCGGGAGGCTCACAGGCTCACGGGCCATCAAACAGTACACAAGCAGGGCAATATTATAATCAATGTGGGTAAAGTGTTTTATACCCACAATTCTGTTGTTCACCCACTCTGTCCACCATTTCGCCTCTCGAATCAGGTAGGTCGATGGCAGTTTCCGGTAGGATGGACTCCTCTCAGGGTGGTACCAGACGGCGCCGGGTACACCAGCACACAGGGTGGTCAGGATCTGCGCACTCAACTGCTCTGATGGATGACGTCTCAGTTCCTGGAACTAACAGTCATCCAACACCAACTCTAGACCCAGACTCTCTCGGATACTCTCTGGGGTGATTCGAATCCATCTCTTTCTACAGTAAATCCAGTCAATTGACTGGACTTCACTGTTCATGCACTGCTGGAGATTGCTGTAAATCTCCTTAGCCAGCACAGAACTGACCTGCAGATTGGTAAACCCAGTAAACAAATCCCCAAACTGATCCTGCCCAGTAAATTCAAACAGTTCATCCCCCATAGCTACCCTATCACGGGGAAAGGTCCTCTCAGCGGGTATGTCATACCGAATCTTTTTGTCTTGCAAAAAGAAACGGTGAGCCTCCATGTTAACAAACCTATGGTCGCAGAAATAGTTAGGCCTAAGCAAACGACAGTCTATGATATTCAATGGTGCAATAGCCCTATCCGGCCTCATGTAAGGTTGATCCACCTCCATTTCAGATTCAAACAGTAAAAATTGAGAATATTCAAAGAGAATGAAAAGATAGAACCTGGGTACCCGGAGTGAATCTTACGGGTACAGATCTGGAAATATCTCTCTGAGATGAATCTGTTGGTGTTTAGATCGGCGGAGTTGGATCACCCCCACACTGTTCCCGACCTTCTGGTGGTCTTGCGGTGGTCGTCGGAGGCTGCTGGCGGCAGACTGCTCTGGCGGCTGCTAGGAAAGAGAGAATTTTCTAGAGAGAGAGTTGAAAACTGGAAGACTTGTGTGAAAATGAGTCACTGTCGTCCGTACAGTATATATAGGCGAACTTTCAGAAATTGCAGAATGGCCCCAAAATTTCAAAATTTTTCAAAATTTTCCGAATTTTTTGATCCCGCTCAAATGTGCGTTTGAACGCAGGTCCTGCGTTTGAACGTACTGCTTAACTTTTCTGGAAAATTTGAAGATCTGATGATCTGCGTTTGAACGCAGGGTGTGCGTTTGAACGCAGTGCTTGAACGTTCTTGAATTTTTCTGGGTCTGATGAGTTGCGTTTGAACGCACATGAGCTGCGTTTGAACGCAACGCTTATCTTCTGCATCTCGGATGAGCTGCGTTCGAACGCACATGAGTTGCGTTTGAACGCATGCCTTTGTCTCTCTAGAAAATTTCTGCTGATTGGGTCTGCGTTTGAACGCAAAATCTGCGTTTGAACGCACGCCTTAAGATTTTTCCACCTCTTCTTTAACTTCTTGCGTTTGAACGCATCTGAGTTGCGTTTAAACGCACCACTTGGTGGCTGGAAAATTTTTTCATGGTCTGATCTGCGTTTGAACGCAGATCCTCTGCGTTTGAACGCAAAAGTGTTAGCAGTTTCCAGTGCTCTTCCTGTCCGTTGGTGGGGCTGCGTTTGAACGCAAGATCTCTGCGTTTGAACGCACTGCGTTTGAACGCAAGTCTTCTGTGTTTGAACGCACGCCTCTGCTTCCTGAAAACATTGAGTTCAACATTAAATCCCTCTTTCTCACTTTTCTCTCAAATTATGAACATTGTAAAAATTATCTAAAAAACAACTAACCTACGTTGAGTTGCCTCCCAACCAGCGCTTGTGATTTACAGTCGACAGCCGGACTTTGTTACCTTTGCTGTAATCACGGAATGTCGAGGTAGAGTGCCTCTACCTCCATGATTTCCTGAGGATCCCTGTATGGCTTGACTCTGTTCCCATTCACCTTGAAAACTGTATTGTCCCTCGGGTTCTCCAGCTCCACCACTCCCCATGATGTAATGTCTTTCACAATAAATGGTCCAGACCATCTTGAGCGCAGCTTCCCTGGATAGAATTTCATCCTTGAATTGTAGAGGAGAACCTTCTGCCCGATTTCTATCTTCTTTGGTAGAATGCGGTTGTCATGCCACTTCTTTGTTTTTTCTTTATAAATTTTGGCACTCTCATATGCAGTTTTACGGAATTCTTCCAGTTCGAGGAGTGCCATCTTCCGTTTATTTCCTGATAAACTGTGATCCATATTCAGCTGTTTGATTGCCCAGTAAGCTTTGTGCTCCAATTCTACTGGTAAGTGACATGCTTTTCCGAACACCAGCTGGTACGGGGACATTCCCAGTGGGGTTTTGTAAGCAGTTCTATATGCCCAAAGCGCATCATCCAGCTTTAAAGACCAGTCCTTTCGTCCAGGATTCACAGTTTTTTCCAATATGCTCTTTATCTCCCTGTTGGACACCTCTGCTTGCCCGTTTGCCTGAGGGTGATAAGGCAGTGATACCTTATGGATAGACACCCCATACTGCTTTAGAACCTTGGCAAATACTTTATTGATAAAATGAGAACCTTCATCACTGACCATGGCCCTTGGTGTTCCAAATCTGGTAAAGATTTTGCGTTTGAGGAACCTTTCCACAACTGACGCATCATTCTTCTGACAGGCTATTGCTTCCACCCACTTTGACACGTAATCCACTGCCAATAAGATGTAGAGATTTCCCAGCGACGAAGGAAAAGGACCCATAAAATCAATACCCCACACGTCGAAAGGCTCGAATTCCTGCCAAAGTGTCATGGGCATTTCATTCCGCTGGGAGATGTTTCCTGTCCGTTGGCAACGATCACAGCTCTGCGCATAATCATGGCAGTCCTTAAAAACTGTTGGCCAGAAAAATCCTGACTGCAGCACCTTGTGAGCTGTTCTCGGTCCGCTGAAGTGTCCTCCACACTGTGCTGAGTGGCAGTGCTGAATTACCTCCAAAATTTCATGACATGGAATGCACCGTCGGAGAATATTATATGCCCCTTGCTTGAACAGATAAGGATCGTCCCAGAGATATTGCCTGCAATCTGAAATAAATTTCTTTTTCTGCCAAGGGGTGATATCTTCAGGGAGTGCACCATTGACCAGATAATTGGCTATGGCATAGTACCAGGGCCGTCTGTTGGTCTTGATCTTCATAATATGTTCATCTGGAAAATTTTCTTGAATGGGCACCACTTCTTCTGTAGGTTTTTCCAGACGAGATAGATGATCAGCTACTACATTTTCAACTCCCTTTTTATCCCTGATTTCGACGTCAAATTCCTGCATCAGCAGAATCCAACGCAACAGCCTTGGCTATGCATCCTTCTTTTCCAGCAAGTATTTCAGTGCACTGTGATCTGTAAAAATAATGACTTTAGAGCCTACCAGGTACGATCTGAATTTATCCAGGGCAAAAACGACTGCCAGCAGCTCCTTCTCTGTAGTCCCATAATTAATCTGCGCCTCATTCAGGACCCTGCTGGCATAGTAGATGACACTACACACCTTGTCCTTCCTCTGTCCCAGTACCGCGCCCACAGCGTAATCACTGGCATCGCACATCAGCTCGAACGGGAGCGTCCAGTCTGGTGTTGTGATAATGGGTGCAGTCGTCAGCCTTTCTTTAAGCACGTCAAAAGCTTCTTTGCAGGCTTCGTCAAATACGAAGGGCACATCTTTTCCCAACAAATTACATAGTGGCTTTGTAATTTTTGAGAAATCTTTAATAAACCTTCTGTAAAATCCTGCGTGGCCCAAAAAGCTCTTGATTGCCTTCACTGTGGTTGGATACGGCAGCTGCTTGATCACCTCTATTTTTGCCCTGTCTACTTCCAGCCCTTTACTGGAAATCCTGTGTCCCAGCACTATTCCTTCAGTCACCATGAAGTGGCATTTTTCCCAGTTGAGTACCAGATTTGTTTTCCTGCAGCGAATCAGAACTCTGGCCAGATGGTATAAGCAATCTTCGAAGCTGTCTCCGAATAACGAAAAATCGTCCATGAAAACTTCCAGATTTTTCTCTATCATATCAGAGAAAATAGCCATCATACACCTCTGGAATGTTGCTGGAGCATTGCACAATCCAAATGGCATTCGTCTGAAGGCGAACGTTCCATACGGGCAAGTGAACGTCGTCTTTTCTTGATCTTCTGGATTTATATAAATCTGGTTGTAGCCAGAGTACCCGTCAAGAAAGCAGTAATAAGCATGGTGTGCTAGTCTGTCCAACATTTGGTCCATGAATGGCAGTGGGAAGTGGTCTTTCAGTGTGGCATCGTTCAGCTTCCGATAGTCCATACAGATTCTCCAGCCAGTGACAGTTCGCTGGGCGATCTGCTCCTGATCAGCATTCTGCACTACTGTAATACCCCCTTTCTTCGGTACACACTGGACAGGACTCGCCCAGGTGCTGTCTGATATGGGGTATATAATTCCTGCTTCTAGCCACTTCATGACCTCCTTACGTACCACATCTTTCATAATTGGGTTCAATCTTCTTTGAGGCTGGATGACTGGCTTCTTTCCGTCTTCGATTCTTATTTTGTGCATGCAATAATCAGGACTGATTCCCTTCAAGTCTGCAATTGTCCATCCGATGGCTTCTTTATGCTCTCGAAGTACCTCCAGTAGCTTTTGTTCCTGTTCCTGAGATAAAAGAGAAGAAACAATTACCGGCAGTGTATTATTTTCACCAATAAAAGCGTACCTGAGGTGTTCTGGCAACTGTTTTAATTCCAGGGCTGGTGGTTCCTGCAGTGACGGGACCAGTGTCATTTTCTGCTCGCCTCCTTCATCCCTGTATAGCCTGACCCAGCTTTCTGTTCCCATGATCTGCTCATCCTGTTGCTCTTCTGTTTCCTCTGGAAATATGTCTTCAAATTCCTCCCATAAATCTTCTATCTCATCGCTTTCCAGATCATCAATTACTTCTACTGCAAAACAGTTTTCATGCCTATAATGATCGGGAAGTTGGAGAGATTTGAAAACATTAAATTTAACTTTTTCTTCATTGATTTGCATGGACAGCTCTCCACTCTTGCAGTTAATAATGGCTTCACCAGTCGCCAGGAAAGGTCTGCCCAGGATCAGCGGAACCTCTCCTGCCTCCATATCCAGTATCACAAAATCTGCTGGAAAAATAAGCTCTCCCACTTTTACCAGGATATCTTCAATTACCCCATAGGCAGGTTTCACAGATCTGTCAGCCATTTGAAGCATAATTCTTGTTGGGCGTGGCTCTCCGACTCCCAGACTTTTGAAGATGGTCAGTGGCATCAGGTTGATGCTGGCACCCAAGTCGCATAAGGCTTTTCCTGTGTATGCACTGCCCAGGGTCACTGGAATAACAAAGCTGCCAGGGTCTTTCTTTTTCAGTGGTAGACCATTTTTTACACAACTGCTCGCTTCTGCCGTCAGATTCACTGTTTCGAAGTCACTCATTCGCCTTCTACCATACAAGATGTCTTTGAGAAATTTCGCATAAGTAGGCATTTTGGCAAGTGCTTCAGCAAAAGGTATATTTATCTGTAATTGCTTAAATACCTCCAGAAATCTGGCGTAGTCTTTGCTGTCATCTCTCTTGCGTGTCTTCAGAGGGTAAGGAACCTCCTTAGAAGTTGGCACTGTCTCTGGATTACCCTCATTCGTCTGCTCTGCTTCCTGCTCGACCGAACCCCTTTTTTGAGGGTTAGCGGTTGAACTGTCTTCCCGGTCAATCACTTCCTGTTCAATAATCTTGGACTTTTCTGCGCGTGCACGATTGGGATACGGTGGATCCTGCAGTGCAATTCCACTCCGAGTTGTGATAGCATTGATTTGAGCGCGTGGATTGTTCACTGTGTTAGATGTAAATTCCCTGGGGCTCGTTCTGCCTGGTTCTGTGCAAGCTGTCCATTCTGTACTTCCAAGTTGCGGATAGCAATCTTCATCTGGCTTACATCAGCAGTTAATGAGTCCATCTGTGCGAATCTAGTTTCCAACTGCTTATTGAATTTCTCCATATAGGACTCAAAATGTTGCTGAGACAGGTTTAGTTGTGGTGCTGCTTGTGCAGGCTGGGCTGGAGCTGTCTGTTGTGCCTGTGGCCTGTGCTGGAATCCTGGTGCATATACTGCTGCATTGGGATTTCCGTAGCGAAACCCTGGATGGTCACGTGTGCCTGGTCTGTAGCGACTAGGATCCCACTGCTGCTGAACATAGTTGGCATCTTCGGTCTGAAGCTCCAGAATTGCTGCGTCAAAGTCAGGTTCGTCCACTGATGCTACCGGCTTCTTTTCTGTGTACACCTTCTTGACTAAGTCCTGTACCACTTTCGTGAGATTATCAATCCTGTCATCAACCACTGGTTCTGCTACTGCTGCGAGCCTGCGGTCATCAAACAGGCGAGTATCCTGTTTGGCTAGTTGCTTCATCAGTTCGTAGGCTCCATCTTTATCCACATGGTACAAAAAGTTACCCCCAGCTTCCCTGTCAATCCTGTCTGCATTCTCCCTGTCAAGTGCGTGGTAGAACACCTGCAGAATCTTTGCGTCCCCGAAGCCGTGATTGGGGCATTTTTTCACAAGTCTCATTAGCCTGTCCCATGCATCTACCACTGTCTCCCCCATCTGCTGTTTGAAAGATAAGATCTCACTCTGCAGCTTGATAACGCGGGATGCAGGGTAGAATTTTGCCAAGAAATCAGCAACACACCCCTCCCAGGTAGTGATAGACCTCGGTGGTCTTGCCTCCAGCCAATCTTTTGCTGTTCCGAACAAACAGTATGGGAATAAAATCAGCTTTAGCGTGTCCGCTTCGACTCCTCTGTACTTAATCTTGTTGCAGTAATCCTCAAATTTTCCGAGGAAGTCGTTTGGATCTTCATCTGCCTTCCCATTAAAAGGACAATGGGTCTGGGCGGTCTGAATGGTGGATGATTTCAGGTCGAAGTGCTCTGCTGTAATGGGAGGCACTACAATAGCTGGTTGATGTCCTCCGGTTGGGACTTCAAAATTTTCGACCAGTGCCCTTCCAGACCTGTTATAAGTCCTCTGATTGTTCCTGGCAGCAAAACCTGCTGCTATCAGCTCTTCAATGTAAAGAGCCATCTGTGCTGGAGTACGTTGCGGCTGTCCTGTGGGTGTTCCTGTTTCGGTTGTGGTGTCTTCTCCGTGCTCAGACATCGCGGCTCGGTGTCTGCGACTTTGCTCTCTGAAAAGTTTTTCGGGATCTTCGAGTGGTGATACCAGTTTGCGGGGCAATCTGGGCATAAACTAGAATAGCCTGAAAATCAGATTTCAAGAGCAGTAAGTCGAAAGAAAGTGACTGTAAAAATAAAAGAAAAACTCTGAGACTTATTCTAAGGTCTCTTTAACAAAAACTGTAACCGTTCCCCGGCAACGGCGCCAAAAACTTGACAGCGTAAACCTATCTGCTTTTTCGCAAGTGTACGATCAAGTAGTATAGAGTATGTAATTGTGACTCTGGTTGTCGAACCCACGAGAACAGTTTAAGTTGTTGCTAATCAGAATCAGAATAAGACACGAAGTTTGTAAAAAGGAGGAAGGTTTGGGATTTGACCATACTAAATTATAATAAATAAAAACAGTAAAAAGCTTATTTTATTTTTCTGATGAATATTTTGCCGAAATTGTTGTAGTTGTAGAAGTCGATAATTCTAAAAATCTAGATTCCAGGATCCCCTAGGGTTACTCTCCAGCTTCCATAGTTTATTTGATTTCAGAAACACACAGCGGTTTTGTTTATGCCAGCATACCAATAGTACAATCTCCTCTCGGTCTCATGCACTTATCACTCGACTGCAGATTTTCGGGTCCTCTCAGTCCACCTAAATCTGCAGGTTCGTTCTAAGTCTGCTAGGGTTACAGGTTCTCCTCTCGGTCTTCCCCTAAACGTCTAACAGTTGGTATAATGCTTCTGGGCTAGTCCCCTGATTCTCTTCACCTCTCGGTCCATCAAGGCAGAGTACTAAATCCTGTCTTTTCTTCCTAACATTCGCTGGTCACTCTCGCGCACCAGATCCTGTCTGTAACACTCCTGGGTGATCAGGCCATTCATGTATGTAAATAAAATCAAAGACAGAATAATAAACAAACCATCCTGTATTAAGACTTAGCTAGCCATGCATCTGAAAATCAAAACATCCAAGTCTGCTGAATTCATAAACCCTAGGTTCACCGAGAACCTAGGCAAAAGGTCTAGCTAGCTTGCATTATTTAAAGACAATGTTTCATAAAAAGAGAAAAGATCAAACTAGTTATTTCTGAAGATACTGGAAAACTGCTCCAATCCTGCTCTGCTCCAACTCCTGGCTGCTGTGAAACTGGCTGCTGATGATGATGATAGCTGTGGTATGCCTTCGTAACCCTAAAACAGTGCTGAGACACCTCCTTTTATATTGCCACAGTCTCTAAAACTGATGCACGAAATTCCTATTTTACCCTTGAAAAGACCCGTCCTGGAAGATTCTGGAACCCGTCCGTGCGTTCAAACGCACCCTTCCTGCGTTCAAACGCAGTGCGTATGAACGCACACCCTTCTGCGTTTGAACGCAGGACTTAGCCGTTTTCCTCTTCTGGCTCCTGAACCCATGCGTTTGAACGCAGCTTGCCTGCGTTTGAACGCACCCCTTGGCCGTTTCTTCTCTTGCGTGTTGAGCCCTGCGTATGAACGCACAACGCCTGCGTTTAAACGCAGGACTTAGCTTTCTGCACTTGGTCTCTGACTCCTGCGTTTGAACGCAGCCTGCCTCTGCGTTTGAACGCAGGCCTTAGCCAAATTCTGCCATTTTTCCTGCTGCTCCTGTCTTGTGCGTTTGAACGCAGCTCCTGCGTTTGAACGCACAACTTAGTCATTTTTCCTCTTTTTCTGCTCAGCTCTCCTGACACGCTGCCTCCTATCCAAGTCAATCTCATGCATTTTTCGGCACCTGTTACCTGCACATCATAACACGCACCCGCGATCATATCCAACAAACAAAAGTATGCATAAAATTACTCAAATTTTGCAATCATGATCTAAAAATCTCTGCCTCGTATCAGGTGGAAAATAAGCTGAAAATGGCCAAACTCAACTCTCACAGGGTTAAAACCAATGGTAAAAAAAATGTCCCAGACTAATACATTTTCAAGCTGTCACGAAAAAGAGACCAAGATAATTTTAAGTACCAAGTAGTTAAGCAAATTCCATTCAAAAAAGTTTGTATGAGCGTGCAAAGAGGATAAATGACTTCATAGCGAGGAATTGTGAAGTGTCCGTGTGTTATGTTGGTTAAGAGTTTTACAATAATGTTAGAGCAAGGAAGAGCAAGGTGTACTTATATTATGTCAAGACGAAGGTGAGAAGGAAAATGTGTTTGAGAGCTGTTTGGGACGTGAGATAATTTTTTGTGGTTTTAGATACTTCTTAGCTAGTTTTTCGAAGTTTGGACTTTGGGTGTTTATATGGAATCCTATTGTATATTAATTTGTTATGGATATAGTTTGATACTTTTAATGTGGTGGGAAATACTATAATATTGACATAATACTTGTAATTATATAGATCGCAAATATACCAGGGGAGTTTAATTTTCTCTTATTGACGGTAGTTTGTCACAAACATCTCATTTAGATTCTTGTATTCAGGGCTATAGTTTTGTGCATTTACCATTTATTCTTGATTTATATTTGGGCTTCAGAGTTTCATTGTTGTAGACCTGTTTTGGGATCGTAATACATTGCTTAAGAGTTTGATATCCAACATTGTGTTGTTTCTTATAAATGTCGCTGAGTTTTGGGAATTCTTGGGCAAATTCTTAGTTGACAACCGCTAAGTGTGTAATTGTTCGGAAGTCATCCTTCAAATACCCTTATGGCATAATAATATTTATGTTTTTTGTCTAATAAGAGTATTCTTCAACTCTTGTAGATATGGCTGTCAACCTGGTGAATCCAACCATGGAGGATTTTCAGCTAAGCCACCCAACAAGAACACCTTTCTTGGTGGGGATGTTAATTGGGGGATTTATCGGAGAAGTCTTGGATAGGTGTGAGCATTGGGTTTTTACTTTCGTTAGAAGATGGGTATTCAGCAACATCCTAGTTCAGAGTCATTGCATTGTGCAGTCTTTACCTAATGAGCATCCTTCGATTCCGATTAAGAGGCAGTATAATGATTTGGTTGATGAGGGAGGATGGTACCTTCCTAATCAAAAATATCTGATCAAGGCCAATGGATGATAACACCGCACTTCATGAAGTGTACATTGGTGTTAGCTCACAAGCCTTGGAAAGAACCTATGGAGGATCTAGGAGAGGTGGTGGACTAAAGAGTTAGCGTAGACGATAGCGGTTTCCCGCTCACCCTCGCCCATAAAGTGTTTTGAAAGTCGCGTCTTTTGGTTTCTTCGAATATTAGAATTTACTTTAGAACCTAACTTGAAGTTTTTAGGAAAATGTAATTTTGGGATTCTAGTTGGAATAGTCTATCAAAGAATATTGAAGTTTCTCTTTTGGTTGGAGTATTATTATCTCGTCTTGATGGATCACATTACTTTACTAGTGCTTGTGTCTCTTCTTATCTGTCTCGTCTATATTTTGTGGAGGTTATATTTATCTTGTTTCTCTACTTTCTCTTCTGTATATGACCGTAGAAGAGTAAGGGAAAAGGGGGGAATCACTCATGTGAAACTGAAGTTTGAGGGTGAGGGGCTAAGCTTTGTTTGTTATCTTTTATACCATTTGATTCACCAAATGTGGTGTTCAGGGTTACTATAATGTTGATGTTTACATTGGATGTTTATGTTTGGAGCTTTTTTACTTAGCTATTATTTGAGGAACTAGACGGTTCCTTGTTCATGCCTTGTCCTTGGAGTTACGTAAGTCTTTGGGTTGTATCATCATTATTGTGCAAGTGTGATATAGTCCAATCAATTGTTTCTTCTCAATCTGACTAAGAGTTCCGATGTTCAGCCTCGGACGATCTGAAGACCTTGTTCCCCGTGACAAATAGTTTACGATGTGGTGGCGGTTATCATTTGAGTTATTGATTGAGATTTTGGGAATGCTTTCTACTACCTTGGTACTAGCAATCAGAATTTTTTTTGGTGTAGTCTAACTTATTATGCTATAGTCTCACATTTGGGGTAGTTAGCATATATTGTCATTTGATTGGAACATTGTCACTAATTCACTGTTTGGACAATAGGATGGTTATTCAACTCTTAGGTACTTGTCGAGTTCTATGATTATTTTTTATTACTTGGAGTTCTAAATCGTAATAAATTAAGGTTTATGCCAATTCTTTCGACGACGTCTCACCCGACGCCATCAAAACTTGTGGATCGTGCTACAAACTTTTTGGAGTGAACTGTAGGGTTTTGATCATAGATACGCAGCGGAAAATATAATTTATCCATTCAATACCCTCCACGGATCACAGGAAGAGAAGCATAACGATGGTAAAGGAAGAATCATGTTACACATCTTAGGGTTTCTCCTGTGATGACTTGTAACGTGAATTGTGTCACGTATCTGCGGTTGATCCACGCCTAGATTTGAGATCAAGATCTTCCTTCTCCTTTGTGCTAGCTTGGACTGGAGGAAGAGGAAGAATAAATCACACAACGCGAGGCAACAAGGAGGTTCAGCCTCCTTTGTTGGCCGACGGGGACGGGCGGCGGCAAGGGGGTCGGTTCGGCCCTCTTGTTTCTTGCTCTCTCTCCTTTTTTCTCTCCCACTCAAGATATGAATAATAAGTTCATAAGTGTGGGAAGGAAGGAAGTAAGGAGCATCATTTATATAGTCCAACAAATCCTTGTTATCTACCTAAAGTACCTATTCTAGTCCTACTAGAATTCGGTTTAGTCCCTTCCTTGCAAATTAGTACTACTAGGTTTGCAAGGTGTTGCAAAGTGATCCTTCTAATTAATTAATCATATTAATTAATTTCTAAATCTAGTTCAACCCTATCTAGCGTGTGACCCCATATCTAGTTGGTAGCAACAATTTGTTAATATGGAGCGGTCTCTAGCAAAACATCCATTCTAGCCAACTAATAGAATAGTCATCCGACAAACCTTGTGCAAGTAATTGTCACATCCCTTTGTCTCCATATCCGGATTGGACGCGAGACATACAAGTCACACTCGTATATCCGATCCATAGTTTCTCGATCCTGGCAATAGCCTTATTCGTGCAAATAACATCAATATCCCATATTGATTTATTTGAGTCTGGCCAGACATTCTATAAGCACTATCCCTCGAGTGGCCTCGGATATTTGCTCCCGTTATGTGGCAGGGACAAATTCTATCTACGTCTACTGCGATTTCTAAGCTTGCTTCTTAATGTATCCGGTACACGCCTTTATAGCTACCCAATTACGGCGGTGTAGCGTTTGACGCTACCAAAATCACAATAATCCACAACTAGACAATCTAGTGACTTCAAGTCTAAGGATGACAATACCGTTGTCACCACGAGAAGCGCTTGTGACTTTACATAAAATGTATGTAGCCTTCTTGGAGATGGGTTAATCCAGTGCGCCATTATCCTTAATGCACACACATGTGTTGGATCATGACATCTCCATATCAATCCAACCCCATACTAGTCTATAGATGATATTCCTATTAATCATTATACTAGACTAGGGATATTTAAGATAAACAACACAATTGTAAGTCTAAGGACTTCATTATATTAAATATCCAATAAATAATACAATGAATGTTCTAGCCAAAATAAATTCATACTAAACTAGATTGCCTCCAACAGTCTCTCACTTGCACTAGAGCCAATCTGATGCATCTCGTATGCCAATGCTCCTAGTGTGCCCTTCATGCTTCCACTGAAAAAGTGGTTTTGTAAGTGGATCTGACAGATTCTCATCTGTAGAAATCTTGCATATCCGAGCGTCTCCTCTATCGATAATATCTCGAATAAGATGAAACTTCCTGAGCACGTGCTTGGATTCTTGTGCGACCTGGGCTCCTTTGATTGCGCGATCGCCCCAGTGTTGTCACAGTACAACTCTACTGGATCCGCAATTCTTGGAACCACACCAAGTTCAGAAACAAATCTTCTGATCCAAACTGCTTCTTTTGCTGCGCCATTTGCAGCAATGTACTCAGCCTCTGTTGTAGAATCAGCCACCCTCTCTTGCTTGGAACTCTTCGAGCTCACCGCTGCTCCATTCAGGCAAAACACATATCCCGATTGTGATCTAAAGTCATCTATGTCGGTTTGGAAGCTTGCATCCGTGTAACCCCTTACACGTAACTCTTCCTCACCGCCAAATATCAAGAAAGTATCCTTAGTTCTTATCAAGTAATTTAGGATGTTCTTGACTGCAATCCAGTGACTCTCACCCGGATGGATTCGTATCTGCTTGTCATACTCAAGGCATATGACACATCTGGTCTAGTACATCACATGGCGTACGTGATAGATCATATGGCCGAGGCATAGGGAATTCTACTCATGCGTTCCCTTTCAATATCATTGGAAGGACAACCACTCTTTGAAAGAGTAATTCCATGTGACATGGCAAGAATCCCTTCTTGGAATCTTGCATGCTGAATCGCTTCAACACCTTGTCAATATATGTACTTTGACTTAGGCCTAGCAGTCTCTTAGATCTATCTCTATAGGTCTTTATACCAAGTATATAGGCTGCTTCCCCTAAGTCTTTCATTCAGAAACTCTTTCCTAGCCAATCTTTAACAGATTTCAGCATGGGAACGTCCTTTCCAATGAGTAGTATGTCATCCACATACAAGACCAGAAAAGCTACAGAGCTCCCACTAACCTTCTTGTAGACACAAGACTCATATTCATTTCTGATGAAGGCAAACTCTTTTACTATTTAATCAAAACGTCGATTCCAACTCCTAGAAGCTTGCTTCAATCCATATATGGATGGTTGCAGCAAAAAGACTTTGTTGTCTTGCTTTGGATCTTCAAAACACTCCGGTTGTATCATATACACCTCCTCGAGGAGATTCCCATAGAGGAATGTTGTTTTGACATCCATCTGCCAAATCTCATAGTCGTAGTATGCTGCAATTGTAAGTAGGATTCGGATGGATTTGGCCATATCAACTGGTGAAAAGGTTTCATCATAGTCAATACCATTAATATGTCTGAATCCTTTAGCCACCAATCGGCCCTTATAGTTAATCACATTACCATCCATGTCGATCTTCTTCTTGAAGACCCACTTCCACCCTATGGGCCGCGCCCCTTCGGGTGGTTCCACCAAAGTCCATACTTTGTTGGTATACATGGATTCCATCTCGGATCTCATGGCTTCTAGCCAATTCTGAGAGTCTGGCCCTTTCATGGCCTCTTCGTAGGTGGTAGACTCATCATCTATGAGCATCGTGTCACCAGAGTCTGTCACGAGAAGTCCATACCTCTCGAGTTCCTGGCGCACTCTACTAGATCTACGAAGCTCTTGTGTTACCTGAACAGGCTGTTCCACAACTTCTTGTGGATCCTGTTCATGTTCCATAGTTGGTTCGGTGATTTGTGGTTCTTGAATTTCTTCAAGTTCTACAGTCCTCCCACTTGCTTCTTTAGAGACAAACTCTCTTTCTAGAAACACGCCGGACCGAGCAACAAACACTTTGTTCTCAGTTGGATTGTATAAGTAGTAACCCTTAGTTTCCTTAGGGTACTCCACAAACTTACACTTATCCGACTTTGGCCCTAGATTGTCTGATTGTAGACGCTTTACATAGACATTGCAGCCCCAAATCTTCATGAACGACGCCTCCCACTCCACATCTCATGTAGTGTCTTCATGACTGATTTAGATGGAACACGGTTAATGGGGAAAGCTGCACTTAATAGAGCATAGCCCCAAAATGATAATGGAAGATCGGTTTGACACATCATAGATCGAACCATATCTAATAGAGCTCGATTCCTCCTCTCGGACACGCCATTCATTGTGGTGTTCCGGGTGGAGTGAGTTGGGACACGATCCCACACTCTCTAAAATAGTCGTCAAACTCTTGGCTCAAGTATTCTCCTCCACGATCCGATCGTAGAGCCTTGATACTTTTGCCAAGTTGCTTCTCTACTTCACTCTTTAATTCTTTGAACCTTTCAAAGGATTCGGATTTGGCCCTCATAAGGTACACAAATCCATATCTACTTAAATCATCAGTAAATGTAATGAAGTAGACGTAACCACCCCTTGCAGGCGTGGCAAACGTCCCACACACATCAGTATGTATGAGCGCCAATTGCTCACTAGTCCTCTCACCTTTCTTATTGAAAGGGGACATTGTAATTTTTCCCAATAAGCAAGCCTCATATGTCTCTTATGATTCAAAATCAAATGAGTCTAGAAACCCATCCTTATGGAGTCTAGATACACGTTTCTCGTTTATGTGGCCTAAACGACAGTGCCATAAGTAAGAAGGATTTAAATCATTTATTTTAAATTTTTAATCCTCTTGGTATTAATATTGTAGACAGGATTGCCTAGATCAAGGACATATAGTCCATTAAATAAGTGCGCACTACAATAGTGAATATTATTAAAATAAAAGGAACAACAATTGTTCTTTATTGAAATAATAAAACCTTCCTTGTCCAAACAAGAAATAGAAAATAATGTTTATGCTCATAGCAGGCACAAAATAGCAATTATTTAATTCTAAAATTAATCATGAACGCAGAGGCAGCTCGCACACGCCCACGGCTAATGCATCAACTTTTGCTCCATTCCCAACGCGCAGGTCTATCTCCCCTTTAGCCAATCTTATACTTCTCTTTAGATCCTGCACATTTCGAAAAATGTGAGATCCACATCCAGTATCTAATACCCATGATGTAGAGATAGTTAAATTTACATCTACAACAAAAATACCTGGAGGTGGTGGAATCACTATTCCAAGACTCTTGTCCTCCAGATATTTTGGGCAGTTCCTCCTCCAGTGTCCAGGCTGACTGCAGTAGTGACACTCACCTTTTGTCACACCTTTGGCAATGCCACAAACAGGCTTAAGGGCAGGTTCCTTGGAATTGGAAACTCACTTGCCTTTGCCCTTGGAGGATGAGGCAAACCTTTTGCCCTTTCCCTTCTGCACCATCATAAAGGACTTGCCCTTACCCTTGATGATGCTTTGTTCAGCTGTCCTCAACATATTGAGTAAATCTGGCGTGGTTTCATGATCTCATTCATGTTAGAGTTCATGATGAACTGTCCATAACTCTCAGGCAACAATTGCAGCACGAGATCGGTGGCCAACTCTTGGTCGACCGGAAACCCTAGTCGCTCGAGATTCTCCAAGTATCCGATCATACGGAGTACATGAGGTCCCACAAGGTTTCCTTCAGCCAGATGACACTTGAACAATGCCTTAGAGACCTCATATCTCTCAACCCTTACCTGCTCTTGGAAGAGCTGCTTCAAATGTTCAATCATATCGACAGAATTCATGTTTTCGTGTTACTTCTGAAGCTCAGAAGTCATGGTGCATAGCATAAGGCAGGCCGCATCGTTAGTGTCATCAACACGCTTATGATACGCCTTTAGGGATGCAGGGGTATTGTTCTCTGGACCTGCTGAAACTTGCTCCTCTATTGCGTACAGTTTCTTCTCTTGCTTGAGAACGATTCTCAAGTTTCTGTACCAATCAAGGAAGTTGGTTCCAGAGAGCTTGTCCTCCTCAAGGACAGATCTTAAGGAATGTTGTGAACTCGATGAGTTGTTTGTCATTTGGAATTCTACAAAAGGAAAATACGCAAGTTTTAGTATTATGAATTTTTTACTATATTCAATAATGGCTAGTTTATTAAATACAGCTCCCACTATTTTTCTATGGATTAATAAACCTCAAGATATTAATGCGAAAAATATCCTTATATTTTCTAGGGGGCCAAGATCCATGTTTCATCTCCTTTTGAGCTTGCTTTGGCAAGTCACCCAAAATTTGACTACTTTAAGTAGGAACAATTCCAATTGCATCATATGCAACTCTTGGTTCAATTGGGAAAATAACTCCTTATTTATCCATTCGTATGGATAATCTCAATTGATTGCATCTAGGTTTTAATCATATTAATAGCCTAGTTGTGTCCAACCTCTTACTGAAACAATTGCACATTACTTGTTGTGCCATCGCATTCCATCATTATGAACCAAGTCTCCTTGTTTTGGCATGCACGAACTTGATAATCATGATGATAATGAGTGTTTAAATAACGAGAAGCCAAAACACAATATTTGAATTTCGAGGGATTTTGAAATTCAATTTTAATTGGTTTTGGTGATCCATATCAACTGATCTATCTATTTGAGTTTGAGCACAACTCCAAATAATAGATCCGGGTTGTCTAATTATCTTATTATCCTAATTGCATGCACCATCCATACATCAACCACAAAATAATAAGACAATAAAATAAACAACCACAAAAACAAAAAACAAAAATAATAATAATAATAATAATAATAATAATAATAATAATAATAATAATAATAATAATAATAATAATAATAATAATAATAATAATAACGTCGTGTGGATATGGCCTCTTCTAGACTATGATAATTCCAAGCCAATGGAATTATGAACCCTAAAAGCAAACACATCTCCATGCGTCTTCATCTTTTTGGTCCATCCTCCATTGTCATGTGGCATTCTCCATGCTTCATGCTCCATCTTTTGTGGCTCCTTTTGGCTTTGGGCTTCTTTTCTTCAATCTTGGCTAATAATCTATTCTATCTAGCACTAGCTAATCAACTATACTAAATAAAATAAATATCACAAGTTGAGAAAAAATGGCTCGCATGCCATAAAACCCTAATTAATTATTACATCAAATTGATCAGCTCGCAGGCCGTAAACCAAACCACAAAATTAAACAATCACACCAAACCACATCCTAAGGCCATATCCAACCAACATGCGATTTGCGCATAAACAGTTAAAATCCAATTTTAATGCGCTTGGTCAATTTTAATTGATTTTAGGATTTATCTAGACACAAAACGGTCCAAGGAGCCCAACCAATTACTTGGCCGAACCCCAAAGAGGATAGCCTAGGCCTTGGGTCGGCTGGCCCCTAGCCCACACGGCTAGGCCGTGCGCTAGGGCAGCCCCTGGCCCCTAGGTCGTGCCTTACTTGGGCGGCAAGCAAGGAGGGGCGGTCCCCTAGGGGGGCCGAACCTCTTTGGAAGTTGTTTCCAAAACAACTCCTTTGCTTGTTGCCCAAGTTTGGCAGTTTTCTTATTTGAAAAGAACTCCTTTCAATAGGATGCCCATGAGATCTAGATCTACGATCCTAAAATTTCTCAAACTCACTAATTCATGCATCCAATGCAAAAACTAGGTCTTGTTTTGTTTGATTACTGACAAATTGCATCATATGCTTGATTTGTCTTGTTTTACGCGATAAACAAAAGATTTAAAGTGTAAAACTATCAAAACGTAAAACATAAACCACGTCTATGTTCTACGACCTCTGGCTCTGATACCACTGTAGGGTTTTGAACATGGATACGCAGCGGAAAATACCTTTATCCATTCAATACCATCCAAGGATCACAGGAAGAGAAGCATAACGATGATAAAGGAAGAATCATGTTACACACCTTAGGGTTTCTCCTGTGATGACTTGTAACGTGAATTGTGTCACGTCTCTACGGTTGATCCACGCCTAGAGTTGAGATATAGATCTTCCTTCTCCTTTGTGCTAGCTTGGACTGGAGGAAGAGGAAGAATAAATCACACAACGCGAGGCAACAAGGAGGTTCGGCCTCCTTTGTTGGCCGACGGGGACGGGGCGGCGGCAAGGGGGTCGGTTCGGCCCTCTTGTTTCTTGCTCTCTCTCCTTTGTTCTCTCCCACTCAAGTTATGAATAATAAGTTCATAATTGTGGTAAGGAAGGAAGGAACATACTTTATATAGTCCAACAAATCCTTATTAACTACATAAGGGACCTATTCTAGTCCTACTAGAATTCGATTTAGTCCCTTCCTTGCAAATTAGTCCTACTAAGTTTGCAAGGTGATGCAAAATGATCCTTCTAATTAATTATTAATTAATTCCCAAATCTAGTTCAACTCTATCTAGCATGTGACCCCATAGGTTCTATCAAGTTGGTAGCAACAATTTGCTAATATGGAGCGGTCTCTAGCAAAACATCCATTCTAGCCAACTAATAGAATAGTCATCCGGCAAACCTTGTGCAAGTAATTGTCACATCCATTTGTCTTCATATCCGGATTGGACACGACACATACAAGTCAGACTCGTATATCCAATCCATAGTTTCTCGATCCTGGCAATAGCCTTATTCGTGCAAATAACATCAATATCCCATATTGATTTATTTGAGTCTGGCCTGACATTCTATAAGCACTATCCCTCGAGTGGCCTCGGATATTTTCTCCTGTTATGTGGGAGGGACAAATTCTATCTACGTCTACTACGATTTCTAAGCTTGCTTCTTATTGTATCCGGTACACGCCTTTATAGCTACCCAGTTACTGTGTAGCGTTTGACGCTACCAAAATCACAATAATCCACAACTAGACAATCTAGTGACTTCAAGTCTAAGGATGACAATACCGTTTTCACCACGAGAAGCGCTTGTGACTTTACATAACATGTATGTAGCCTTCTCGGAGATGGGTCAATCCAGTGCGCAATTACTGTTAATGCACACCCATGTGTTGGATCATGATATCTCCATATCAATGCAAACCCCATACTAGTCTATAGATGATTGTCCTATTAATCATTATACTAGACTAGGGATATTTAAGATAAATTACACAATTGTAAATCTAAGGACTTCATTATATTAAATATCCAATAAATAATACAATGAATGTTCTAGCCAAAATAAATTCTTACTAACTAGATTGCCTCTAGGGCATCTATTCCAACATGAACAACTAATGGGAATCGTGTCGTATCTTATACGGATAAATCCTCATCCAACAAGGCTACTAGGGATCACTACATGTTAGTCGTGACCTCGTGATCAAATTCTAGTATTTGAATGATTTTGGTGATTGTATGGTAGATGAATGGGAGACTTTTGCAGACCAAGAATATTGACCCATACTATATAATCCCTAAAACCTTGTGAGTGCTCAATTCTTTTCCTGATAGACTCTTTTTTAGAGATATCAAATGGAAGCATTGTGATCCATTGGATGAACTTCATGGGGCCCATATCTGAAGTACATGTACCATGATGAGTGTTAGTTGACCTACATTAAACGTGTAAGAGATAGCTTGCAAACATTATCAATTTGAAGAGCATTATATGTCGTCGAGGACCGTGAGTCGTGGCTAGTGCCAGTCAATTTTGAACATTCGTGCAATTATGGGTAGCATCTCGTTAAGATTCTGGATATGAAGACAAGGGCCACTCTTAACAAGTGTTTCAAACTTGTAAATGTCTTGTGGACGAATCACCTCACGGAAGAGGCAACATGGGAAGCGGAGGATGAGATAGGGGAGAAGTATCTCCACCTTTTTGACAAAGTATTTTGAGTTCCGAGGACGTCACTCCTTTAAAGGGAAGAGGATGTAACACTTCAATTTTTAATACGCTATTATCAATACTCCTTATAGTATATTGCATATTATACATGACTTTAAGTTTGCATTTAGTAGATGTACCTTAGAGAGGAGACTCATACCTATGTGGTTGTCGAGATTTTGGTTTAAGCTTCGAGGACGAAGCTCCCTATAAGGGGGAAGGATTAAATACCCTGTTTTATGGCTATGGGTATTTTGTGATATTTGTATAAGTTTTGGGAGTTAATTGTCATTGTTATTAAGCTTTTGGGGTTTTTATGACTTTTACCTAAATTTTTTAGTGTCTTTAACCTAAACTAGAGGGTAGTTGGTGTACTAGGGGTAAAAACTGTCTTTTACAACTGATAGGTGTAAAATTTTACACCCAAATCACATAGACGTGATTTCTTCCCCAAAATCACGTCCCTTCTTCTTGAATCAAATTCAATCTCTTCCTTTCTCATTGATTTTTCTCCAAAATAATAATCATCTTCACCGTCTCTCTCTTTCTCACGGTAAACCCTCCCCCATTACATCTCCCTTACGATCTCTCTCTCTCTCTCTCTCTTTCTCTCTCTCTCTCTCTGCAATACTGAGCTCCAACCACCAACGACTAATACCTCCTCCATCGTCTCTCTCTCTCTCTCTCTCTCTCTCTCTCTCTCTCTCACGTGGCATGTTCTTTGTCCGAGAGAAACGGGAGCAGCAGCACAACAGCAGCAGTTGCGTGACCAACCGCCGCCGCCACTCCCAGGTCTGTTCTTCTCCTTCCTTTTTTTCCTTTCTTCGTCTTCTTCTTCTTCCAAGTCCATTTCTTGCTCTTATTCTTCTCCTTTTTCTTTTTCTTTTTATTCTACTGGTCGTTATGACCAATTAATTTCCAGAAGCCCTTCGGCAACCAAGAACCCAGTCGGATCTTCTCCGCCGCCACATCTCCGCTAGCAAGCTTCAATCTCCGACTCTCAATCGTTGCGAATCACCTCCTTCAATTGTAAGTCTCAATCAATAAGAAATTTCAGTTCTTTATTCGTTAATTTCAAATTTTTTTAACTTATTTTGATCCTCTTATTCACCACGTGGATCATCAAGAATCGTTTACTCATTAATGTTCATGTATTACCCAATAACCCTAGTTATGTAGGTGGTCAAATCAATTCTAAACAATAGGCTAATTAGAAAAAAAAACCACTTTTCTGGGTATTGGGTTGCTAATGTGATGGGTAATCACTGCAGAATTGAATTACAAATCGAAATCGTGACCGTTAAACATGTTGTTTTGTTTTTCTATGGCTTTTCACTAATTTTAACTCCGTAAAGTATTAGCTTTTCACCGTAAAGTATTAGCTTTTCACAAAATAAACTGCTTTGCCACTAAAGCATTTTCTAGCAATAAACACTTAACTATTAGTGTTGTTAGCAAAAATTTTGAGTATTGAGTTTCGTTTGACCATTTCGCCAACCGGTAGATTAGTGTTAGAGAATTGTGGAGAAAGATGTATTCTTATAATGAACTAAAATGAACTAGCTTTTGAGAATTGGGTTGTTAGAGCTAAACGGACATTCTAGGTGGAATTAACATAAGGTGCTAGGATCGTGACTGAGAGTCGTTGCATGGCATGTAGAGTAGCACAATTGATCGTTATGTGGAATTTTATTTAATTAGAATATTGGTAACTTGTAGACGACGAGTTCTCTGACGAGGGGTACATTGAATATTACGACTGAGTCGCAGTAGCTACTTGTGTTTGAGGCGAGTAAACATGCCAGACCTTGCGCCCATTCCCTCTTTCGTGTCAAAAATATGTTTAGTGATTAATTGTCTCAAAGTGAAATATCTGCTTTATATGTTTACTTGAGCATCTGGTTGATTCTCTAAAGTGATTCTATCACAACTGTCACAGGAAAAGTTAATAAAACGTAAAGACGTAAAGTGAAATCGTTGTACGGGGGACACTTTATTCTTAGGATTGGTTGGCGTTGACTACGGTCACTCGACCACTTTTATTTAGATTGCTCGGCCACATTAGGCTCGAATCGCTCCTTATACTTACCTCTCTGAGCGCAAGAAGTCTTAGGGGGTGTCGACACTTATGGTCTTGGTAGCTTGTGATGGTTGGTTTTTCCCTGTGTCAACAGATTAATAATGTGGTTTTAAGACTTGAATCTTTATTATTAAAATTTAGAAGTCCCGATTGGACAATAAAGAGAGTTTGGGAATGTTTCCACAAGTGAAATACAAAAATGGAAAATTTGGTGAACTTTTTTTTCTCACATATATTCATGCTTCATCTCATTCATTGTTAAACTGTTGTTTTACTAAAACATGCCTCATAATCTGTTCACCAGTCTGGGTGTTTATTTACTCAATATTATTGCTGATTTTGGAACTGTTGTGTTCCCTTTTGTTTCCTGCACCACAGTTCTAGATGATGGGAGCATAGCCTAACGGGAACGCGCATCATCATGTTACCTTTAGTCTTTTAATTTTAAATAATTATAACTTTTGGTTATTAATAATGCCTTAGTATGTTAATTGCCCGTGTTTGAGGCAAGTTTTAAATTGTAATAAAGCACTACTCTAAACTTTATGGATGTTTTTGCTTGGGATTCACTTTTAAATGTCCTTGTATGCGGGTTTCGTCTCGGGTATGGAGTGACACCCCCGGGCTTTCCGGCTTTGTCATTTTGGGGGTGTTACACTGCATGCACTACTCATGTTGCCAAATAGATTAAATACATCACTGGCTAATCCCAAACGCACATTGCAGGGATCTTTGGAAAACCATTCGTGTTATTTTTCAAATTCTTTCCACCTCTTGGAATCAGCTGAATGAGTAATGAAATTGTTATTTTAGACACGCTCTGCCTGGTTCCATCTCATAGACTTAGTAATGGTTTTTTACATTAACAGTTTAGTAGCCTTGGTTTAAGTGGTAAATATCTAAGAACCTTTTGAGGAATCTTTTTACCTTTACGGCTGCGATTTTCCTATCTACATTCCTCTCAATCTGGATTTGGACAACTTTGTAAGTGTTTATTTTCTTTCCAATATAGTTCACACTTTTTTGGTCACGTATGGATGTTGATGTAGCCAAGACCCAGATCATGCAACATTTTCTTCGCTTCGTAAAAGTATTTTGGTATGAAATGACTAGGAGGTACTAATTCTCTAATACGGTCAATTACCTTGTTTACAGATACGTTACTCAATTTACAGTTGGTCTTAATATGCAGCAACCTTATCACAAGTAATAACTTTGAGAAGTTATGACACCCGGGATAAGCTTCGCATTGGGCATATTGTAATAGCTTAGCAAATTTATCTAGCTCCCCTTAAGCACTTGTTGTGGAGCAAAACAGTCCATCTTTCATGTCCGCTACAGACCCCCATTACATCGTGTGTGATTAACCACTATTCGTACGAAAGTTATCATCATTTACTGCATTGTAAGCCCATGAAATACCCATCGCTTATAATTCTGGAGCATACCATGCTCATGTAAATGAGCTTAAACATCACTTACAGTTTTAAAATAGACATTCACACAACTACAACAATGACATCGTATCCTACTACTTTTAGCACTATTGGAACTAGCAAACTCCCGAAACCCTGAAACTCCTTTAACATATACAGTACAGAACTTGCAAGTCAACTGGATCCAACTACGATCCATCAACCTACATGTTCAGCACCACCACGACAAATCTAAATTTAACTACCAAATCCAAATTTAAGGGGAACAAAATATGTTACACAGTAGTTAAAACACCATATCAAAATCACACACGTCACGACATTCTGAATATCAACAAATTGTAGCAAGAACAGTCAAATGAGAGTGCACCACAAACATGGTTTTTAATCAGAAAATATGAATACACAATTAACAAACTAAACATTCAATATAGTGTACAGAAGTCACATGTTAAGTAATTCAAAATTGACAAACACTACACCACATAATACCATAGGTGACATTCTAAAAAGTTATTGTTTTTAGGTATAATCAGGAAGAGCATAACATTACTAGTTAACCGATTAGAAGCCCGTTCCGTAGTTTCTGCACTATATATGGGTAGTCTTTCAAGCGTACAAATCTATAAAAAATTACATTAAAGGTCAGGTAACTATATTCTGTTCAATTAACAAATACATTACTTATTTCTTAAGTGACAATAACCTAACATAATGTAAGACCATCTAGGTTGTAACAGTTCATCTAAGACACCTTGCTACAGGGGTAAAAAGGTAGCATATAGTGTCAACATTGGGATCCAATGTTGTTTAGACATTTAGACAGAGGGAAGAAAAATATAACAGGAGAATTTAAGAACAAAGTCCCAATTTTGCTCTGACCTAAACACTAGAACAAACAACTACAAACACTAAAACGCCCAACCCACAATCTAATCTGTCTCAAATCAAGTAGAAACAAAATCTCCAATTTCCCAAAACTCCTAGCTAACAGACTCACACACATTCACAAACCTGCATGTGAGACTCACACTTCATATACCCACAGAGAAATTCACACAATGAATAAAATGTAGAGCAGCAATGGAGAAGAACAATGAATGAATAGAACAAACTCATAAACAAAAACAAGGGACATGAAGCTAACCGAGACTCCGAGAGAGAGAGAGAGAGAGAGAGAGAGAGAGAGAGTAAGGCGGTACCACACGCTGCTAGTTTGGTCAGTGGGTCAAGTGGTTGGTCGGTTAATATAGCAATCACCTTGAATCGAAGAGGAATGATCACCTGAGAGATGAGAAGCTAGGGTAGAGACTAGTTTTCAATCGGGGATCAATTTAATGAGGGGCTAGGGTAAATTTTTTTTACTAATTTTGCTTTTGGTTAAGTATAAATTTGCCTCCACAATCCCCCCCCCCCCCCCCCAAATTTGGTGAAATTTTGTTTTTCTTGAAAATTGGGGACTAAAGACTAGTTTTAGTCCAAAATGTTGTCTTATATGTGTTTCTGCCATCTTTTTAGAAAAACGTGTCATTACTAATCGTCCTTGATTTGTTATTTTCGAAAAATGGTCGGTGAAGTAAAGAATCAAATATAGTCGGCAGATTCTTAGTGATTGACAATCAGAATGACAGAACTGAAAACATGTATTTCTTACTGCTATCAACAAACATTTTTAGTTAAGTCCATCTCCAAACAGTTGGAACAAGTCGGTTTTGTTGTAGTGATCAACGATGCGACAAGTTTGAAAACACTTCTTTTCTTTCACATATCTAATCTATGCAACAAAGTATAAGCCGATTCATTTTTCCTTCATAATTTTTAAATCATTTATTCAAAAAATTACAAATCGTATATTCGGAATCACAGTGAAGAGCTCTACTCACATGTATATGATTTGTATACTGAAAAAAGTTGGGTACAAAAATGAGCCAGTTTACTGTACTGATTTCACGCAAAACGAGAAACCAAATATCAACTTATAGCGCTAAAAACAATTTGGTGAATTTTTGTTTTCCTCAAAAATTGGGGACTAGACTAATTTTTAGTCCAAAATGTTGTCTTGATTGTGTTTTTGCCATCTTTTTCAAAAAACAACGTCATTACTGATCGTCCTTAATTTGGTATTTTTCGGAAAATGGTCGGTTCTCGAAGGACTGAATTAAATATACTAGGTAGATTCTTAATGAACGACAATCAGAATGGACGAAAACATGTATTTCTTACTGCTATCAACAAACATTTTCAGTTAAGTCCATCTCCAAGCAGTTGTAACAAGACAGTTTTGTTGTAGAGATCTACGATGCGACAAGTTTGAAAACACTTCTTTTCTTTCACATATCTAATCTATGCAACGAAGTATAAGCCCATTCGTTTTTTCTTCATAATTTTGAAGTCATTTATTCAGAAATTACAAATAGTATATTCGGAATCACGGCGAAGAGGTCTACCCACGTTTATATGATTTATATACTGAAAAAAGTTGGGTACAAAAATGAGCCAGTTTACTGTACTGATTTCACGCAAAACGAGACATCAAATATCTACTTATAGCTCTAAAAACAATTTGGTGAATTTTTGTTTTCCTCAAAAATTGGGGACTAAAGACTACTATATTTTTTAGTCCAAAATGTTGTCTTAATTGTGTTTTTGCCATCTTTTTTGAAAAACGACATCATTACTAATCGTCCTTAATTTGGTATTTTTTGGAAAATGGTCAGTTCCCGAAGGACGGTATTAAATATAGTCGGTAGATTCTTGATGAACGAAAATCAGATGGACAAAACTGAAAACATGTATTTCTTACTGCTATCAACAAACATTTTCAGTTAAGTCCATCTCCAAGCAGTTGTAACAAGACAGTTTTGTTGTAGAGATCTACGATGCGACAAGTTGAAATCACTTCTTTTCTTTCACATATCTAATCTATGCAACAAAGTATAAGCCGATTCTTTTTTTTTTTTTGTGATTTTTAACTCATTTATTCAAAAATTACAAATGATATATTCGGAATCACGGTGAAGAGGTCTACCCACGTTTATATGATTTGTATACTGAAAAAAGTTGGGTACAAAAATGAGCCAGTTTACTGTACTGATTTCACGCAAAAAGAGACATCAAATATCAACTTATAGCTCTAAAAACAATTTGGTGAATTTTTGTTTTCCTCGAAAATTGGGGACTAATGACTATTTTTTAGTCCAAAATGTTGTCTTAATTGTGTTTTTGCCGTCTTTTTTGTAAAAAGACGTTATTACTAATCGTCCTTAATTTGGTATTTTTCGGAAAATGGTCGGTTCTCAAAGGACGGAATTAAATATAGTCGGCAGATTCTTAATTTCGACAATCAGAAGCACAAAACTGAAAACATGTATTTCTTACTGCTATCAACAAACATTTTCAGTTAAGTCCATCTTCAAGCAGTTGTAACAAGACAGTTTTGTTGTAGAGATCTACGATGCTGACAAGTTTGAAAACACTTTTTTTCTTTCACATATCTAATCTATGCAACAAAGTATAAGCCGATTCGTTTTTCCTTCATAATTTTTAACTCATTTATTCAAAATTTACAAATCTTATATTCGGAATCACATTGAAGAGATCAACGCACATGTATCTGATTTGGATACTGAAAAAAGTTGGGCACAAAAATGAGCCAGTAAAACCGTACTGATTTTAAGCAAAATGAGACATCAATATCAACTTATAGCTCTAAAAAACCTAGTACGATGATAATTAATAACAGAAGCAATTAAGTTTGCCTCTTGTAGTGTGTTGTTCGTCGAACGATGTCATGGATCTTGTTATTGATGTTTACATGTTTCCATCTCATATAAAAACACAGTCTTTGGCGAAAGTTGATATCCACAACACAAGCCGTTCCTTAGATGTGTAGGAGAGAAAGAAGAAGAGAGAAAATTGTGTTTTC
Organism: Linanthus parryae; assembly: GCA_023055425.1. Classification (NCBI taxonomy): domain Eukaryota; kingdom Viridiplantae; phylum Streptophyta; class Magnoliopsida; order Ericales; family Polemoniaceae; genus Linanthus; species Linanthus parryae. The sequence continues at coordinate 61,833,598 of JALGPY010000001.1, read as the reverse complement.
TATTGTGTTTAGTCTTCTCTAAGATGCCTCATTCGTGAAAGCTATATACCCTCTATTTAGACTATGTTTCCATCTATTTGCAGTCTAACCCTTCTAGGCTTTGGGACATTAACCCCTGTAAATTTATAATTTATAGAAAATACAAAGCAACTCCTTTGACGCATCATGTAATTTGTAACTACTACTTTTCTAACTCGATTTGATTATGTTATTTCAAGTACTATGCGGATGTTTTCTCCTCCAGATATTTTGGAGGTCTTATGGTTTTGATTTGAATGGCGAGGTTACCCATAAGATCTTTACAGGCTCTTAGTCTTGGTGATAAATTCCTTTAATCAAACAAAATATATGATTGTGTCTGAATCATCCCAATCTAGTTAAAAAGTCACTTTAGAAGACCATAGCTCAAATAGATAATTACAAGAAAAGGATATGATGATTATTTCAACAGCCACTAAATAATGTTTCACTAGATGTATTCTGGTTTCTCTATGAAGGCGACAATAACAGTGATGTCGTCCACTTTTCCCCCAATGTGTTCAAATCCCTCGTTACATGCGTACAAGGAAAACGGAGTGAATGCGTTCTTGTCGAATGAGTTGTTCAATGCAACGTTCGCTATGAACAAAGCTAGCTCTTCCGGTCCCTTCTTCATTCCATTACAGATAATATCTTCAATTTCAGCCGCAAACATATTGTCAAACAGCCCATCTGTTCCAGCCACAATAATGTCTCCAATCTCAACTTCGACTTCCAACTCTTCCGCAACACTAGGATCGTCTGCGGTACCACCCAGCTGAAAAGGGCAATTGAATCTGTTTTGTTGGATTGGTGACTGGTACACAACTTCACCATGTCGGACGATCATGAACCCACTGTCTCCAACATTGACTGCACGTAGGGTCTGGCCGTGGAGGGTAATCAAACAAGCCGTTGATGACCCCAGGGCATTCGTGTTATCGTAAGCTTGTTTCAGAACTTGTTTTAGATCCACAACTTCTCCTTCTAGGTGTTTGTTATGATTAAGAGCCATCACGCAGTTATACATCAACAAGCGCGCGTATTCCCCTGCATCGATGCCTCTCTTTCTCCATCCGCCAACACCGTCTGCGACTCCGAAAGTTTGTTTCTCTAGACTGATGAAGTGACTGTCTTCCCCCCATGGCATCTCGATGTCATCTTTTGGGAGATAAACCGAACTAGCAACCATCGTCATGCTGGTTGTTGCAGTGCTAGTAGTTTCAGCACCGTCGCAGAGTTCATTATCTTCAGTAGGTATTAGCTGGAGTACTCTTTCGTCTTCCCCAGCATTAGGGTTTTCTGGATCTTGTTGCAGGTATTGATCATGATTCATAGAGATGTTGTTGTTATTGCTGAATGTGAAGGGAAAAGTCTCCATCGGTATATTGAAGGAATGCCTCTGAAAAAATTGGGAACGTTGTCAAGGAAACGAGAGAGCGAGACCAAGTTACTATTAATCGAGGAAGCATGATCTGTCATTCCGATGGGCAAGAGGATTATTAATGCGGGCCGAGTCTGATTAGGATTACGTCACAATTTATTTTTTATGGAAACAGTAGAATTGTACAAATTGGAATCCTCTCCTAATAGGAAGGAAACTCAAATTTTTTTTTTTTTTTAGGAAAAAGATAACTCAATTCTTCCTTGCTCTATTCTCAGCACATTACTCATCACTACTCTCAACAAAAGTGGGGAGAGTCTTTCATCTTTTGGCACTCTCCTGTTGGGACTTATTCGTCGACTCGAATTCCCGTCGCAAAGGAAGCAAAAACCTGCAATCACTACCATTAACGATATATCTTTATATTTATGATCACAACGTTCATGTCATGAGAAGAGTATTGTCATTGTTGCATGTCACTAATCATTGCCTCTTTCGGTTATGTATTAGTGTAAGTTTAAATTCCTAACAAGATGGATACCTCCTTCTTTACTATGGGTAATATTTTTTAATATAACTTAAGCGTGAAAGGGTCGTTTGTGTAAATATTGGATCATCTAGAAGAGGAATTTAAAATTAAATATAAAAGAATGGTGGGATATTGTAATAATTATCTACAAATTGAGAATTCAAGATTAGAAAAAATATATTTACTAATTATAAATATATAATTAGAACAGATCAAATTGACATTGATAACCAAATGACTATAGAGAGGCATATAACTCTGGAAGTAGTTAAGCATACATTAATACAATAGTTACTATCAATAATTACTATATTGGGTCAATTACTAATTAGCCACCTCCGATATAGGGTAATGATCCATGTACCACTCCAAATTTTAAATCCATCTTGATGCCACCTCCAACTGTTAATGATTAACTATTGGAAGGAATGTTTTCTGCCTTCTCTCTAGTGAGAGAAAGCTAGAGAGAGATAGTACTCTCTTCGAGAGTTTTTGATTCCTAGCTCCGGCGAGGTTCCTTCTCTTCCATCTTCCTCCTTCTCTTCGCATGTCTTCCCCTTTTCTCCCGCAGATTCAGTCTCTCAGGTCGCCGTTGGGGTCTCCGTCGGGCTCGCCTCCGCCGCTTCTCTCTGCGGCGGCGAGCCCCCATGGTTTTTTTTCTCGTCTTTTTGTTCATCTTCTCTTTTTTCGGAGTCCTAGGTATCAAGAGTGTGATGATGATTGGAGGTGGTGGCAATGTGTCTCCGGCGTCGGAGGTGTAGGGGCACGTGGGTTTTATTCGGCTCTTCCTCTTGAGCCGCCGCAACCCTACACCTTCCCTCCCGTCTAGCTCGTTGGCGCCCTCATATTTTTCAATTGATGCTCTTATATGTTAGTGTTAGTGTGCTTAGGGTCTGTTCTTGTAGTAGTTAGGGTTAATTTTAGTTTTATTTTGATTTCTGGCGGTAGTGGCTCATCTTCCCATCCTCCTCTACGAAGCTATGTTTGTCAAATCTTCAAATGGATGTGGTTGGGGGGGGAGATTTTCAGTTCTGTTGAAGGCTTTCACTGGAGAGTTTTGAAGCTTGAAGATGTTTCTTTGGTGGCATGTTTGTGCTCCTCCAGTGGTTTTCCAGTGGCTGGTGTGGTGATCTTCCCGCTGTTTCAAGTTTGGTATTTTCGAGATTTCCTTGGGACTCTAAAGCTTGCTAGTGGAAGGGATCTCTTTTCAAGACATAGGGAATGATCAGTATTGTATTTTATTTTCTCTTTTTTGGAGTTTTCTCTTTGTTCAAATCAGATTTGATCTGTATTTGGCCGTGATGGCCATTTCTTGTTAATGCTTAACAATTAGCAACTTGGAAAAAAATTTGTTAAAAAAGTTAACTCTGTCAAGGGTGTAATAGTCTTTCCAAAAAAAATATATTAAAAAAATTGAAACAAAAAGCACGAGAAAGAAAAAAACCAAAGGAGGAGAAGGAGGAAGAGGGAGGAAGTCAGAAGCCACCATCCGCTGTGCGCCTCTTCCTGACGACCATGAAATGGCTTCAGGCAGAGGAAGAGAGAAAGAGGAGGAGAGCTGCTGGAGGAGAAATTGAGGAAAGAGGGCGAATGGGGTCGACTCTGCCGTGGACGACGTCGTCGATTCCGTCGGGGGCTTCTTCTTCTTCGTCTTCTTTCATATTTCGATGGTTGATTTTGATTGCTAGTGAAGGGCATGAAGGATCTATCACATACAGATCTACAACATGAATTATAGCGGAAGATTCATGTGTTTACCTTGTCTTCCTAAGCTCCTTTAATGCAGCGGATGATCGGTTGTTGCTTGCTTTCACGCGCCTCCTCCTTGATCTTGCTCCCACCAATCTAGTGTGAATCTCGAGGACGAACACTGATTTCCACACCACGTTCCACCTCCTTTGGATGAAGTTGGAGAGAGACTAGGGTTCTCTACAACTAGTATGAATCTAGACAGAGTAACTTTATTCTCTGGAATTGCCATTAGCCTTAGCATAATAACACTTCGTAATGTGTAGGAGGCTACCTCTTTATATAGGCAAAACTTCTCCTAGGTTTGCACATAAACCCCTAGGGTTTGAGCCATAGCTAGTAACCCCTCTAGTTTGTGCATTAGTGCAACAAACCCCATAAGGTTACGATAATTACATTGGGCACCCCACATGGGCGCACCAATTGCTAACATCTCCCACTCGCACAGTGGGGTTGCACAATCTATCCAGTCTCTATCAATCTCCAACTTTCTATCATCTACAAAAGAGTATTGTGTGGCCATGGCGTGTGACCGGTGAGAGTACCTGCATTTCGGGAGATCCGACACCAAACTCGTATAGCCAGCATGGGAAGGCACCCTCTCGGGAGATCCACATACCAAACTCGTATAGCCAGCGCAGGAAGGCACCCTTAAAACATACAACAGTAATAATGCTCTCTGTAACTCTCGTATTCCCCAGATTCCTCCGATTGTCATCTCGTGGATCATGAGCACCTGCCTTGTCCCGAAGGCCATGCTCCAATGAGTCCACATCTCCTTTATATTTTCATATCCTACATGATCCCATAAGATCTTGCAGGTGGGCCCAATGAAGATAATAAAGAGCGATGCAACGAGAATCTTTCCTTACATACATGTGTCACTCAGATTCGGCTCAGCTGCTTTCCCAGCAGTGTCCGGAAGGCCGAATCATCCATAGCCGTAAGGTGTCACGCGAAAGTGGCACCACCGACCCGTCTCCTCATGACACAGACGTAAGTACAAAGAGTATACAGTGTCAATCATCTTTATATGATCGACGAGGCTCACACGATGAGGAATCCCAGGGACTAATTCTACTCATCACCTCATGGTCACTCATAAGCGCGCGTTATTCAAGGGGAATATGCGCCGTAGTGTTTAGACTCTGATCAGAGCGCATGTCTTATCCTTGAAAAGGACCACTATGCAGATGTCTATCCGGTAGCCCTTATGGCCACCAGCCCGAGTGCTGCGATGTCACACTATTGCGAACAATTATCAGCTCTCGTATCTGGCTTCTTCTACACAGACTATACATGATTCGGGGTAATAACCATGTTCGATTGGCCATAACCAACCTCACCTTGGAACTTATTTCCAATGCGACAGTTGAATCCGTCTGACAGGCTCCTAGCTCTACTGATAGACATCAAGCTCTTATCATAGGCCATATGCTCATATGAAGAAGGCATCTCATATCATATCGCAGGCTTTCAGCGCTTATCGGGATTCTGTCTCATCTTCCGCCACACCCAGACATATCCAGGATATTGCGAAGGCGGTCGCTCGTGTGAGTGAGCCGACCTGGTGTCTGCGTGACATGCTCTATGCTAGTACAGGAAATGTAACTTATCATACATGCATCAAAACGACATGCTGCTTAAAACAAATCCAGTTAAAAACCAGTCAATCAATGTCTCGTGTGCTCATCAATCATATTGCTAGTTATCGACTACCAAGTCCCAATTCTCTAAAGAGATCCACAAGGACGAATCTCATGTGGTTTAGGAATGGGATGAGCCAACATCCTGGCCCATATTCGATCCACTCTAGGATTACTCTCTAGGTAGTTATTTCACCTTTTGTGAAATAGTACCCTCGACTATGTGTTTGTCTTTACCGCAATGTTATAGCCGTATGCTAACACTACTCATGGTAATAGGTTTGTTGATAGCTCATAAGCTTACAAGAAACCCTTTTCGGTCAAACATATTTCCGCCCTATGGCAGAACAGGCAATCGTGCTTCGCTTCCATGGTCAATGGAGCGGTCCAATACAATCATGCAACACTTATATTGCATTTGTTCCATGCGAGTCTATCATCGAGCATGGACGATAGCCTGAGTCGGATCCAAGTGCATCTAGGTCCCCACCCTAGTTAGCATATGTGGCTAACTAGTCGAAGCATCTTCTTCGATAGTCATAGCACGTGATCCATCATATAGAGTATCCTGGTTACAATCTTGTGTCTTAAATTGGAATATCCTGAAATCCAATTCTTCCGATTGCATAGCGCTCGCTAGGTCTGAGTATACACCATAGTGTATAGAAGACTCCTAATGCATCGGGCACTCTGGTTATCTGGTCATTCTTATATGGTGTCTTTTAGGGCACATGCCTAGGCTCGTGAAGTCTTGCACTGAGCTACAGGAGCACATATACTCCTTTAGGGGACTCGAACAATCCTTAAGCTCCACTAGCAAATAGTGTGTCATCGATGTTTAAGTGATGTGATCATCAACTCTCTACTAGTAAGAGTGATACACAGCGGTTTCCATTTGTTATCGTAAACATATAGTAAACGATCCCTGATGAAATACAGCTGTCCAGAGGACTATATAAGATCCCATATGGACTTAAATAGCTTGCACACGTTTTGTGCATTTGACCTTAGTCACCTCTAGGATTTCTCCATTGAGAAATTCAGTCGTCACGTCTATCGAGAATGGATCCACAACTATTGATACTACCAAGCGAATCAACGTAATCCTTATTACCCAAAGCCTTGGGAAGGATACCTCGTTGAACCAACGCAAATTCGTCGAATCGACTCAAACTCGTCGATGTCTACCCTCAGAATGAGTGTAGACTTATTCGCTTCTACGCAAGTCGTATGCCTTACCACGCTTCCGTCTGGGTCTCTGATTGACCTTGGAAATCCATTAATTTCCAATAGTCTTACTTCCAGTCGGATAAGTCATCCTAGCCTTAAACTCGGTTGGCCCCCTTATAGAATCTAATTTATCCTGTAAAGCTTACTATTCATTCTTCATAATTAGGGAACGATAAGGCCTGGTATTCTATCCTATCGTTTATGCAAGGTGACCTTTAAGATCATCCCTTCGATCTCAAGTAGTCGATGGGGTATGCTCCTATGAGCAACTCCTTTGCATAGGAGGATCATCATTTTCTCTCATCCCTTATGGATGGAGCATCCTGCTTGGAAAGTCACTCCCACTTTCCGAAGGATCCTTGAGGGACTAATTCCTCATAATCAACTAAGGAACAGGGTATCTTCCAGCGGTTCCTCCATGTTCGTGGAGATCATCATCTCTACGAACATATCCCTTAATTATGGACATCTCCTATGAGAAATCATGTATCTCGTGAATCCATTTATGTTACACTACTTATCGGCTATTGCGTTTCAAACACGCAACCCCTAGGATGCTCCAAATAGCATGAGAAGATACGTTACTCCATGAAGACACGTTTCTTCCATCTAGGGTATAACTTCCAATTCCTTCTCATCAGGTGATGAAATATCCTGGGAAAATACCCTAGGTTCATCATTGTCTTGCGTGGTGACCCTTATGGTCTTCCTTTCGATGTCAATTCATCGACGGGGTACGCTCCAAAGAACGTTCCTACGCATAGAGGGTTCCTCCTCATAGTCATAATCTATGATGGGCTTGTTCACTAGGCAAGTTACTCCCACTGTCCTGAAGATCCGTAGGAACTATTTCCTGTTGATCATTCAGGGATGGGGTGTCATCCAGTGAAACCTTTGTTTCGTAGAGACTTATTTCTCAACGAACCTCTTCCTGACTTGAAATCAGTTAGTACATAAGTTGCCGATCCCCATGGACTAAGGTGACCTCATATAGGTTGCCTATTGGTCCATATCTCATAGGGTGTAGTGGCTACAGACTTGGTGGACTTATGGTTGCGTACGTTGATAGTCGTTTAGCAAAGTGTCTCCTCCGAATAGGGAACTTGTACTTTGCATGCTCTATCATACATCAGACCATCTCTTACAGTAACCTATTCCTCTTATTCTCTACAGCACCCTGCTGAGGCGTGGGAATAACCAACTGCCTTACTATTTCTTTCCATCACATAGCTCTTGCTAAGATAGATACTTCCAGTCTCTTTCTGGTCAAGGGCATATCCTTTTATCCAGACGGTTTTCTACCTTTTGTAGAGACCTGTCTGAAGAACCCTTGTGCCTCAGATTTATGTGGCCCAAGCACACATAGTTGAGACGCGGACAATCATCTACGAATGTGATGGAACAGTAAGCACCATGTCTCAGCTTTAACAATTTAATGGAAATCAACAACAGAATGAATAATATATAAAGAATCAGTAGTCCTTAATGCTCTACTGGATGGTTTGCGTTTCGCCTTTCATGTCCGGCAAGAACTACACACAGGGAAGGGTACCTTGGGCAAAATCCAAGCAGGCCTGCCTAGCTAGCCTGAACATCCTTTCCTGTCAACGTGTGTCTTAATCTAGCGCGCCACATATCAGAATCTTAAGTTATACTCTTAAGTTGACATTCAAGAATTGTGAGGCGTTACTCATGCTAGAATCTTAAGAACGCAAACACCATGATATAACCATATCCAAAGTTAAAACTGTGACCAAAACAAATTTTGGTGGCTACTCCCTCAATGATAATCCTTTTGGATCCTTGGACGAGAATTTAGTGCCAGGTCTGGCCTTTTCTCTTGTCTTTAGGAAAGTCTCCTTTGCTTCTTTTGCGTTTGTCAGTCTTGGGTAATACTGGCCTTATGCCAATATTTCCCCTAAATTTCCTTATCCTTGCCCCACCTGTTGCCTTGGTCCTAATACCGGGCTAGGGACTATATCTGCCTATCATACTTCACTAAGTATGATAATACTTCACTAACAGCATTTAGCAATCATATATTGCTTAGGCATCTGAAGTATGCTGGACTAGTATTCTTAGCAAACTCTTTTTGCTTAGATCCTAGAACAGAGTGATGTTTGGCCTTATCCAAACATCTTGACATGTACAAAGTGTGTCACATAACGTTCCATGAAACGTGGCAGAGATTGCAGCAAATTGCAAATCGGATAGCTTGTACCTGACAGCCCATAACTCTTTATCATATATGGCATCAATCTCAGACGTCAAAGTCGAGTGCTCAATCTTATGACATGAGCAATAACTCATAGTTAAGGTAGGATTATTATGAGTCACTACTCACAATTTATGTACGCAAATGGCTAAGATGGATCCAAGATTCTTCTTTGGCTTCCTACAATTTTAAAAGTGGTCTTGAACATGCTGATGAGGTCATTTCCCCACCTTTTCATAGCATGCTCTATGACATTATCTTGACTGTTGCCTCCCACTATTGGTGAGCCTAAAGATAATGTCTATGTGCTGATGTGACAACTTATTCATCACAGGTTCGACCATGTTTGTAGGTGGTTCAACAACCTATGTCCAACAAGATGGTTACATAGTACGACGACTCATCATATCGTTTGTTGTCACCATTTAGCCTTTACAGTTTTGATTTAGACACGATTGATAGAGACATTGTGGAAGTTAATCACGAGCATTTACTTAGCTCCAAAATAACATGTGACATCGATTAAACTCAATAGTTCCTCACAAGGACTCCACCAAAACCTAGCGTATATCCTAGGAATCAAATCTCATCACTTGTGATTTCCTATCAATTTTAATCATGTCATCATGTGAGCTCTTTTGTTTTAGTTCTTTAGCATGCGAGGTTACACATATATATCCAATCACACGCAGTTATAACATAAAACAAGCATAAGCATCAATAAATATGCAATGGATGTGGCCCCTAAGGTGCACTCCCACTCCCACTATTGAGAGTACTTCTTGAGCAAGTCTTGAACTCCATCTCACGCCATCTCGCCTACTTGAGGACTCCGAGCTTGAGGCTCCTTTATACCATCTAATTGCTCCATGCACCTTGCGCCATAACTTTTGGTTTGGCCACCTCTCTTGAAGCTTCAATCTTCAATCTCTACTAACTATCTTATTTCTAATAAGAAGTAACCTCATAGAGGCGAGTGGATGAGAAGAGAAGACACTAGATTATAGAGAGGCACGACACGCAGGCCGTATTTTGATTACATATTCAAAAATCAAAACCAAAACCCAAAATATAAAACATCTATGCCACATCCATGCACCAAACACATCGATTCAACCCACAACAGCATGTATAACATTATAATAAACATACTGGAATTTTCTGGAAATTTCCAGAATTAAGCAATAATTACTGGAAATTAATAAGCAATAATCTAATCGACTAAAAAGATCGAAAATAGCTCCCTACCACTTAGGGTCTCACCACCTATGGAAAAACGTAGGGAAAAATGACCTAAGTCTCCAGAAAAAATTTGGGCTCAAAACAGTGTGTTTAAGGTCGTCAAACTGCCTCGGGAAGTGTGCTAAACACTAATTAATTAATCTGGAAATTACTAAAATTTTCCGTTGCTCCAAAAATTATGAAAAAATACCCACAAAATAGGAAATTTAATTTGGAGTCCCTAGGAAAAAACCGGAAGAAAAATGACGGCGGGAGGAGGCCGCACGCGCCCTCACGGGCCGCCGCGCGTGGGCGCGTCCGCCTCCGCCACGCGCCGACGTCGGCCATGTGCCACGTCAGCATGCCACGTGGCATGCCACGTCAGCACCTATGCTGACGTCAGCTGCCACGTCACCCTGCCACGTCATCGTCACGTCAGCCGACACGTGGTTGCCACGTCATTGCCACGTCAGCCTTTTGCTAACGTGGCACCGCCACGTCATCTGCCACGTCATCCCTAGGGCCACGTCAGCAGCGCCGCCAGCCCTTTGGCGCGTGCGGCGCGTGGCAACGCGTGGCCGCGCTTTGAGGCGGCGTCGGTGGCGCGTGAAGCCCACACGCCGCCTTCCCGTGCTCCGTTCCCGACGAAAATAATTTTTCCGAGATCGTCTTCTCGTCCTGATCCTGATTATGTGGTCAAAATCCGATTTTAACAAGTTTTGAAAAAACGTGTTCTACTGATTGGATCTAGCAGTCCAGATTAATACAGTTCCGAATCTTTGAAAATTCATAACTAATTCACCGTAAATCCAAAAATTATAAAATTTATATTTCTGGAATCCTCGTGAAAAAACCCTACCTAACCATATAGGTTTCGTCTACTGGTTATGAAATTTCAGAAACGCGATTTTTAATACAGTTTCGGGAACGCTTATCGAGGCACGAAAAAACAAGCCTAAGGCTCTGATACCAATGAAGGGCAGGAAGGATCTATCACATACAGATCTACAACATGAATTATAGCGGAAGATTTAAGTGTTTACCTTGTCTTCCTAAGCTCCTTTAATGCAGCGGATGATCGGTTGTTGCTTGCTTTCACGCGCCTCCTCCTTGATCTTGCTCCCACCAATCTAGTGTGAATCTCGAGGACGAACACTGATTTCCACACCACATTCCACCTCCTTTGGATGAAGTTGGAGAGAGACTAGGGTTCTCTACAACTAGTATGAATCTAGACAGAGTAACTTTATTCTCTGGAATTGCCATTAGCCTTAGCATAATAACACTCCGTAATGTGTAGGAGGCTACCTCTTTATATAGGCAAAACTTCTCCTAGGTTTGCACATAAACCCCTAGGGTTTGAGCCATAGCTACTAACCCCTCTAGTTTGTGCATTAGTGCAACTAACCCCATAAGGTTATGATAATTACATTGGGCACCCCACATGGGCGCACCAATTGCTAACAGCTAGGATTTGGATTGTGCTCAGATGTGAGTCTGTGTAATTGGAGATTGAAGTTCTGATTTCCATCGGGTGGATTTGAATTCATGATGAACAAGGGACGCGACGAATGAGATGGCTGCGAGGTTGAATTAAGGTTCAAATCGGGGATGAACAGAAATGGCACCGGCGGATTTGGGTCTGGTATTGTGGGCTGCATCATTGTTGCAGACATTTTGAAGGTTCTGACATTAAAATCTAACTTGGTGTGTGCCCGATTTCTGGATTTCATGGTTGTAGCGATGGCGGTGGAATGGTGGATTCTGGGTTTGTTAGTGGGCGGATCTGAGTTTGTTTGTGGTGCAGGTGGTGCAGCGGTGGTCCTGGTGGTGGTAATGGCGGTGGTTGTAGTTATATTAATTGGTGTTCACACTTTTTGTGAGTTGACAACATTAGCCCTAAAAAACAGTTAGCGAACGGAAAATGTTGGATGGAATTTATCCCAGTTGTTAGTTGCCAACAATTAACAACTGGAGGGGGTGGTGCATGGACCATTACTATATACTAGGAATGGCTAATAAGTAATTGACCCTACTATATTTGACTAGGCGCTTTAAGCATCATATATGATTCATAATAAGGAACATGTGATGACTTGAAATTATTGTCCAGAATAAAATCAACCATTGCATATAAAATTGCTCGGCTTTCGTAAATATTTAAATTTGTAGAGCACAATGGCAAACAATAACTCGCTAGAGTAGTTCTTGCTCTGGATTGAAAGTTTTTTCTAGCTAGGATCTCCATGCTCTTAATCTCTTTGCATTACAAGCAACAGAAAGATACGCAGTAGCCACATTGAAAACGAATGAAAAGTAATAGATCGTCAAAAGAAAATCATGTGACAGGGGAGTATTTCTTAGACACGGGAGAGGAGAGAAACATAAAAATAAGCTAAGCTAGGATGATTATGCCAAGCACCAACCAAACAAAGCTTCAAACAATGCTTAACTAGATCTATTCCGATTTCTCTATGAAGGCAACAATAACAGTGATGTCGTCCTTTTTTCCCCCTCTGTGTTTGCGGCCCGCTTTTCTTGCCTTCACGGAGAAGGGAGTAACTGCATGTTTGTCGCTCGAGTTGCAGAATGCTGTGATTGCTATGAACTCAGCTAGCTCTTGAGGTGTGAAGTCCACTCCAAGACTCATAATTTCTTCAATTTCAGAGCCAAACAAATTATCCAAAAGCCCATCTGTTGCAGCCACGACAACATCCCCAACCTCAACTTCGACCTTCAACTCTAGTGTAACACTAGGGTTGTCCGCCGTAACACCCAATTGATAAGGGCAATTAAATCTACTTTGTTGTGTTGGTGACACATAGACAACTTTACCATGACGGATGACCATGAATCCGCTGTCTCCTACGTTTGCTGCACGAAGAGTGTGTCCCTGAAGAGTAATAAGACAAGCGGTTGATGACCCTTTTGCCTTTGTTTGTTTGTATGCTTGTTTCAATACATGTTTTGGATCAACTTTTTGGTGGTTTTTGTAATGAGCTAGGGCAGTCACACAATTGGACATCAGCTGCCGGGCGTATTCTCCAGCATCAACGCCCTTTTTCCTCCAACCACCAACGCCATCTGCAACTCCAACGGTCTGCTTTGTGAGACTAATAAAGTGGCTGTCTTCACCCAGGGGTCTCTCAGGGTCATCCTTGGGGAGATAAATTGAATCTGCAACCATCTTCAAGCTACATGTAGTGGACTCTGGTCGATGGGTTTTCGCCGAATTACTGTTCCGTGGTAGACGTAGCAAAAGTTGATTATGAGCCATGTTTTTACTGATAGATGAAAGAAAGCCACAGAAAAGGTTTTGAGGAAAGCCACTGTTACCGAAAAGGTAGCGGAGGGTTGACGATTTTGTGAAAATCGACAAAGCCTGACCACATAGCTGAGTCTACGGCACTTTTCCTAACAATCTAAGAGTAGTTGATCAAACGAGAAATTATGTTCTATTCATGATGAAAATAAATTGAAGACTACAACTCTTTAAATAGTAAAACGAAACTAACCCTAGATTCCTACAGACTTGACAAGGCCCAGTCCCTACTAAATAAAAACGCAATAAAACAAATAACTAAAAATACAATTAAATAAATAATTAATAATAATAGTCATAGAAATACTCGGGCCGGTAACGGTATCCCGATGTGGTGTGCGGATATCTTCCCGTATCAGCCACGTCAAAAGCTCAAGAACCGTGGCTCTCGTTTGATCCCAAGAATGAGTACCTACAATATGTGTGACAATGAGAACTGTTAATATAATCAATCTCTATAGCAAGAATTTCAGTAGGATTAATAATAACACTAAACCTAGTTATAATGCTAAACCTTTAGGACTATTAAATTTCACTGAAAAGTCCCTGCACTATCCCAATTGGTCACAACTAACCACAACCCTCTCACTTTATTTACAGGTTCCTTTTCTTCACCCCTGTTGTAGAGACCACCAACATGAGAAACCCCTATTTAATAACAAATGAAAACAAACCCCAAGTGTAGTCTGCAAATCAAAATTACCCAAATGAACAAACTCTAATTTGAAACCAAATCGAGTCAGAGCTTGTGAAGTTCATTATTGGCAGGGGATTCCAATCAAAATCATAAGAAAAATATCACTAGTGGCAAAGGAACCAGAATCGGAGTCTAAGGCTCGGGTTTGGGTTCGGATATATTGATGTTGATATTTTATTCACGGGCAGATCCAGAAATTTTCTCAAGCGGTGGGTTAAAATTCAAAAAACATAAATTATTAGTGAATAAACATATAGAATATAAAGATTGTTATTTAATTTCAGTGGGACTAAATTGAATTTAGTAGAAGTGTGGGATAAAACCACAATTTCAGAAATTTTAGCCCCACACCTTCAAGAGGGGATCTGCCCTTGACTTTTTGGTGGCTCAATGAGAACAGAGGCGGTGGTAAGTGCATTGGTGCAAAATGCCAGTTGTACCCCTTATTTCATCCAACTATCTTGATAGTTGACGGTTGTAGATAATGCTCTCTGGACAAGAAGATCTTAGCCACGTGGCAATCATCTAGCACACCATATTGTGCTCCACACACACTGGATCACCAGCCGCGCTGATCCACGTGGGGGCTGCGAGACAGGGCCCTCGCACATCATCGCACGGGACTTGTAGGGACTTAGTGGTCTGGAGGCTAGAGTAAGTCCTGTCGCGTGCGAGCCAAGCTCGCGCGCGACCTTTAGTAACTGCTTTTGAGAGATTTATGGCACGAGCTCCATAAACCCGGTCAATCCGGTCAAAACCCGGTCAATCCCATAACGGTTCCGGTATACGCAGATAACGTGCTGTAACGGTCCCTATATACACGGACGAACGTGCCGTTGTGGTTAAGATAATTAAGCTGCCATTGATGGGCGCATTAACCACACCACAACGGTCACATTCTCTGTTATATATGGATCGTTAACCCTTCGATACAGGGGAACGAACGATTCGAGACACGCGAAAGCTCTGCCAGAATCCTGTCTCTCTCTCTCTCAGTACTACTGCCTTACTCTCTCCCTACACACAACCCAACATTTCCTGTGCTATTTTCTATTCTCTGCCCTTAGTGTACACAGAGTTCTCCGTGCCGGATTCTCTTGTACACATTTTGGTGAACCCGACGTGAACTTACCATTGCAAGCAACCATGTCTCATGAGGATGATGTCAGTAACAGATCGCCTTCCACGGAAACCACCTCGGGAGAGGAGGCCCGCCGTACTCCTACAGCCGCCGGTGAAGCTCCGACGCTGGAAGCCTTGGACGCCACCATCCAGAGTCAGGCGGAGGCTCTCAAAGCTTAATCTGCGCAGCTAGAACGGATAATGGCTGTCCTGGGGACTCTCGCTCCAAACCCCACGCCAGCCACCACTGTCTCTCAGGGAGGAGGAGCCTCCACCACTCAAGGATTGGGAGTGTCAACCACACCGCCCAATCCTAACATGCAAACTCCACCGGTAACTACGCAGCTACCCTCAATTCAGGGATCAACGGCTCAAATGTTGCCTCTTACTACTCATACTCCTCAACCTCCAACTTTGGTACCTAATCCGGCCTCACAGTATCCCTTGCCTCCTCCAACGGCAATGTGGGGTAATGTGAATTCACAATATGTCTCGCAGCCCGATATGCTCCACCCCCTACGACCCGAAGGGAAATGGGCAAACAGAAGCAACCAACAAGACATTATTGAGGATCTTGAGCAAGATGGTGGCAGATGACAGCAAGAAGTCGCCTGATTCGTTGAACATAGCCTTGTGGGCCTATCGGACTTCTCCAAGGACGCCCACAGGAGTCTCACCATTCCTCTTATGTTATGGCGCTGAAGCTGTAGTACCCGCAGAGGTGAAAGTCAACTCCGCGAGACTGGCTTTTCATGAATTATACAATAATCAACGCGACCATGATCTGGTCCTGTTAGAGGAGAAACGGGAGCAAGCCAAAAGAACTAACAAACGATACCAAGAAAGGGTTGCTCGTGCGTACAACAAAACAGTCCAACGTCGAGATTTCGCAGTTGGAGATTTGGTCTTGCGCGCGTCGGACCACAGCATGCGAGAAGCAGCTCATCCAAAATTCGCAGCCAACTAGGAAGGACCCTTTGAAGTTACGGAAGTCGTTGATAGTGGCTACTGCAATATACAAAGGCTACATGGGACGGCCTCAACCCCAAGCTCAGTCAACATGCGCTGGATTAAGAAGTATTATCCTTAACTCCTCTCATTATATGCGTTAGATTACAACGTCTGCTTTATGCCTTGTATTGCTATAACCCGTGCATCTTCTCTCCCATATGAGGGAATTGTAATCTCATCTCTCCCATATGAGAGTATTTTTATAATAAAAAGACTTCTCCCAAATGGGAAGAACTTTATAATTTCAGCTCTTTATTACTTTGTTTATTTCATTATTTCTCAGTAGCGAAAGCCTATCCTCTGTGATAGCAGCCTATGCGAATACGATCTTAAGTGACTTTTAAGCCTATCTGCCATGATAGCAGCCTATGCGAATACGATCTTAAATGATCTCTAACCCTATCCGCCGTGATAGCAGCACCATGCGAATATGATCTTAAGTGATCTTTTAAGCCTATCTGCCACGATAGCAGCCTATGCGAATATGATCTTAAGTGATCTTCTAAGCCTATCTACCACAATAGCAGCCTATGCGAATACGATCTTAAATGATCTCTAAGCCTATCCGCCGTGATAGCAGCACCATGCGAATATGATCTTAAGTGATCTTTTAAGCCTATCTGCCACGATAGCAGCCTATGCGAATATGATCTTAAGTGATCTTTTAAGCCTATCTGCCACGATAGCAGCCTATGCGAATATGATCTTAAGTGATCTTTTAAGCCTATCTGCCACGATAGCAGCCTATACGAATATGATCTTAAGTGATCTTTTAAGCCTATCTGCCACGATAGCAACCTATGCGAATATGATCTTAAGTGATCTTTTAAAGCCTATCTGCAACGATAGAAGCCTATGCGAGTATGATCTTAAGTGATCTTCTAAGCCTATCCGCCGTGATAGCAGAACTATGCAAATATGATCTTAAGTGATCTTCTAAGCCTATTTGCAACGATAGAAGTCGCACTAGAATCACATCTTAAGCAACTCTCAGGCCTATCTGCCAAAATAGCAAAACTATGCGAGTGCGGTCTCAAATGATCTAAAATACATCTGCAAATCTATCTGATGGATAGTGAATCATTGCAACAATGCAAAGTGTGAATACAACACTACAAAAGGCGAAATTTGCCAACGCGCATGCGAAATTGTAATTTGTTGTAACAAGACAGCAAATCATACAAAGCGATTTATCATTATGAGTCAAAAATGACTTACAATTTATCTGTCTAGATAACAACTTACAAGCGAAAAGCTCAAATCAAGCTAGCTACGCAGCCAACATGGCTTACAATGCATCTAAATAGTAGCCTACAAGCGGAAGTTACACATCGGGGGAATCCTCGCTAAAAGAGGGTCGACCTACTAGTTCTAACAAAAACCATGCGATGCAATGGTCTGCGACCAAAGATCTGTAGCAAGTAGGGTGTTCTTATACAATGGACAGCCCGCCATGTACAAGACCTATGCGACGT
This sequence comes from Linanthus parryae, assembly GCA_023055425.1. Lineage (NCBI taxonomy): Eukaryota > Viridiplantae > Streptophyta > Magnoliopsida > Ericales > Polemoniaceae > Linanthus > Linanthus parryae. Next base: position 61,815,979 of record JALGPY010000001.1, on the reverse strand, counting down.
TATGTCCAAGATCTCAGGATCTGACAAGGCCTCTGTCTGATCAAGATATGTGCCTGAGGAACCACCTGTTCCGGCGTATGCGGCTGTGCAAGACTGGGAAGCAGTCATTCTTAGGGCAAGAGGCTCCTTGTCCACGGAGACGAGCACAATGGCTCACCACCCGTAGTTTAAGAACGTCGTGGCGAATGATCAACCTCCGGGAAAGCTAGAGGAGAAATCCGCCGTTCATTACGAATTGGTAGCAAGGTCACTACGGCCCTGCACCTCGCCGGGAGGCGGCCGGAAACATGACCTGCAAGCATAATAGACGAAGAAAATTCTTCGAGCAAGCATGAGGTATTATCTGCATCTTCTTTATGATAGTTATAAAGATCAATAAGCCTTATAAAGCAGATCTTGGAAGCTATTTCTATGGCACAAAGCACAAACTCAGGTTTCACAACTTGAAACTGCCATGAATCAACGAAAAATAAGCGTTGAAGCCAGCAGTCGTTGGGACTCACGGCAAGCCACATTGTGGGATGAAGAACCCAAGCAGCAGAAGGCAGGGTTTATATAGACCCTGTTGAGACTCTTCAGTTGCTTAGATGAGTCAGCAAAACTTGGAAAATGGGTAAGAATCAATCACTTACGCCTTGGAAAGAGGTAACAATCAATTGCCCTACTAAAGGCTTCGACGATTCGGTTGCGTATTCTAATTAATGGCGGATAGTCATGATACGGATGGACTTCCCAAGGAAAGCGTGCTTATCTAATGAGCAATTAGCGCGAAAATCAAGGTGGAAAATCAATAGCTGACGTCATAAATTGATATGCACAGAGATATTTGAGCAAATCCCGGGAAGGGCAAAACAGGCATTCAAATTCTTTTTTGAAAAAAAAAGGGAGAAACCCTAGCAGCATTACAATAATGTTTTAGCATTTTTTGTTCAAATACAAATTTGTTATTTTTCAAAACAAGCCTTTGACCAGGGAGTCATCAGGATTAAACTGAGCAGACAAGTTTGCCACTTGTTCCACTTCTTGCTTCAATCGCTCATAGTTGGCGTTCATTTCGTGGAAGAGCTTTACAGCCTCTTGAGCCTTCTGCTTTTGCTGCTCCATCTTTTGTTCCTCAGCTGCAAGGTTATGGTAGCCACGGTTCAAATTCACGGCCGCGCGAATATGGGTGACTCTTTTGATAAGATAACCAAAACCCAGCTTGCCTTGAACTTTGGTGCGAAGGTTTTGGCACATGCCGAAAAGCAGCTCCGCACTCTGAGGAGAGATGGTCGCAGGTGTGGCCGCAGATAGCTGCTCCAAAATCTAGATGGCCTCGGTCAAAAACAGTCTTCTGTCGAAGGGCCCTATCTCCAGTGACCTCACAAATGATTGAGGGTAGGAGAGACACATTCGAACCAGCCAGTCAACGTCAGCTTGCTTCAATCCTAAGCAATGTTAAAACAAGTTAGTTATCAAACTTGTGAATGAAGAATGCGAGGTGCGAATAACAATCACAGCATACCAGTTCCTTCAAGGATTTTACGCAAATATGGAATGCGCACTGTTGGGGCAGCTGAAGATTGTCTCTGCTCCATTACCCTCCTGCCAGCTGCGAGCTCTAACTCCTCATAGTTGGTAGGGAGAGCATAAGCCGCACCAGGCGCGATTGCAGCCCCAACCTGCGAACTCCAAAAGTTCCATGCAGGAAGAGTCACTGCAGGCTCAGTCATCGCCGGAGGCATAGCAGCGGTAGAGGTTGCAGCTTGATCAGGGATGCCTTCAGGTGCGATAGCATCAGCAGCATTTGTTTCCTCCACAGTAGCATGGGCATCTTCCTCCATCAACACGGTGTTAGCTTCGGCATCGTCAGAAACCTCGATGATGTCCTCGAAGGGCTCTCCCGCATACTCAGCAGCTGCGACGGGCTTCTCAGTGTGAGAACTTGGCACCGGGACATAAGACGCAGAAGGTTGACTCCTTTGTTCCAACATAGCTTCATCATCGTTGCCTGTGATACAAGATACGATGATGTGAGGTAACTTGTATTGCATCATATTTTAGTATCGTATCAATAAGCCAAGAGTTGGCACCTCCACGCGAGGGTGGGATTGCAGCATCTGCGTCGTAGGCTAAAGACGCGGAACCATGTCCTATTAATGTATCTTCATTAAGCATGTCTTTAAGAGGAGCATGACCTGGGGTGCGGTGAATGTAGGGTTTTGATTCATGGAACGCGCAAACGGAAGCATAATCAAATAAAAGCCATGCAAAACCCTCCAAGGATCACAAGTCTAGATGCATAACGATAGTGAAGGTAAGAAATCATAAACACACCTTTGGGTTCTCCTTGATGACTTCAAACGCGAATAGTGTCACGTTCTCTATAGTTGATCCACGCCTAGAGTTGATCCTAGATCTCCCAAACTCCTTGGTGCTAGCCCGGAATAAGAGGAGGGCGAAGGAATCACGCAAAACGAGACAAAAGAGGGGCTTCGGCCCTCTTTTGGCCGACGGGGTGAGGGGGCGGCGGCAAGGGACGGGTTCGGCCCTTGTTGCTTGCTCTCTCTCTCCTTTGTTCTCTCCCACTCTTGTTATGATCACTAATGAGCATAAGTTATGAGGAAGGAAGGAAGGAGGGTCCTTTATATAGTCCAACAACTCCTTGTTAACTACCTAAAGGACTTATTCTAGTCCTACTAGAATTCAATTTAGTCCCTTCCTTGCAAATTAGTCCCTACTAAGTTTGCAAGGGTTTGCAAAGTGATCCTTCTAATTAATTAATCCAATTAATTAATTCCAAATCTAGTACAACTCTATATAGCGTGTGACCCCATAGGTTCTATCTAGTTGGTAGCAACTATTTGCTAATATGGAGCGGTTTCTAGCAAAACATCCATTCTAGCCAACTAATAGAATAGTCATCTAGAGAACCTTGTACAAGTACTTGTCTCATCCCTTTGCCTCCATATCCGGATTGGACACGAGACATACAAGTCACACTCGTATATCCAATCCATAGTTTCTCGATCTATGGGAATAGCCTTATTCGTGCAAATAACATCAATATCCCATATTGATTTATTTGAGTCTGGCCAGACATTCTATAAGCACGATCCCTCGAGTGGCCTAGGATATTTTCTCCCGTTATGTGGGAGCGGCAAATCCTCTCTACGTCCACTACGATCTCTAAGCTTGCTTCTCATTGTATCCAGTACACGCCTTTATAACTACCCAGTTACGGTGTAGCGTTTAACGCTACCAAGATCACAATGATCCACAACTAGAATATCTAGTGACTTCAAGTCTAAGGATGACAACACCATTGCACCCCGAGAAGCACTTGTGACTCAACATAACATGTATGTAGCCTTCTCGGTGATGGTTCAATCCAGTGCAACATTCCGTAATGCACACCTATGTGTTGGATCGTGATATCTCCATATCAATCCAACCCCATACTAGTCTATGAATGATTGTCCCATTTAATCATTATACTTGACTAGGGATATTTAAGATAAACAACACGATCATAAATCTAAGGACTTCATTATATTAAATATCCAATAAATAATAAATGAATTTTTCTAGCCATATACAAATTCATACTAAACTAGATTGCCTCTAGGGCATCTATTCCAACAGTCTCCCACTTGCACTAGAGCCAATCTGGCGCATCTCGTATGCCCATACTCCTAGTGTGCCCTTCATGCTTCCACTGCGTGAGAGGCTTCGTAAGCGGGTCTGACAGATTATCATCTGTACGAATCTTGCATATCCGAACGTCTCCTCTATCGATAATATCTCGAATCAGATGAAACTTCCTGAGCACGTGCTTGGACTTCTGGTGCGATCTAGGTTCCTTTGATTGCGCGATCGCCCCAGTGTTGTCACAGAACAACTCCACTGGATCCGCAATGCTAGGGACCACACCAAGTTCAGAAACAAACTTTCTGATCCAAACAGCCTCATTTGCTGCGCCATTTGCAGCAATGTACTCAGCCTCTGTTGTAGAATCAGCTACCGTCTCTTGTTTGGAACTCTTCCAGCTCACCGCTGCTCCATTCAGGCAAAACACATATCCCGACTGTGATCTAAAGTCATCTCTGTCGGTTTGGAAGCTTGCATCAGTGTAACCCCTTACATGCAACTCTTCCTCACCGCCAAACATCAAGAAAGCATCCTTAGTTCTTCTCAAGTACTTTAGGATGTTCTTGACAGCAATCCAGTGACTCTCACCCGGATTGGATTGGTATCTGCTTGTCATACTCAAGGCATATGACACATCTGGTCTAGTACATAACATGGCGTACATGATAGATCCTATGGCCGAGGCATAGGGAATCCTACTCATGCGTTCCTTCTCAATCTCATTGGAAGGACAACCACTCTTCGAAAGAGTGATTCCATGTGACATGGGCAAGAATCCCTTCTTGGAATCTTGCATGTTGAACCGTTTCAACACCTTGTCAATATATGTACTTTGACTTAGGCCTAGCAACCTCTTGGATCTATCTCTATAGATCTTTATACCGAGTATATAGGCTGCTTCCCCTAAGTCCTTCATTGAGAAACACTTTCCTAGCCAATCTTTCACAGATTGCAGCATGGGAATGTCGTTTCCAATGAGTAGTATGTCATCCACATACAAGACCAGAAAAGCTACAGAGCTCCCACTAACCTTCTTGTAGACACAAGACTCATCTTCGTTTCTGATGAAGCCAAACTCTTTGACTACTTCATCAAAACGTCGATTCCAACTCCTAGAAGCTTGCTTCAATCCATAAATGGATCGTTGCAGCTTACAGACTTTGTTGGCTTGCTTTGGATCCTCAAAACCCTCCGGCTGTATCATATACACGTCCTCGAGGAGATTCCCATAAAGGAATGCTGTTTTGACATCCATCTGCCAAATCTCATAGTCGTAGTATGCTGCAATCGCAAGTAGGATTCGGATGGATTTGGTCATAGCGACTGGTGAAAAGGTTTCATCATAGTCAATACCATGAATCTGTCTGAATCCTTTAGCCACCAATCGGCTCTTATAGGTAATCACATTACCATCCATGTCGATCTTCTTCTTGAAGACCCACTTGCACCCTATGGGTCGCGCCCCATCGGGTGGTTCCACCAAAGTCCATACTTTGTTGGTATACATGGATTCCATCTCGGATCTCATGGCCTCAAGCCACTTCTGCGAGTCTGGGCCACTCATGGCCTCCTCATAGGTAGTAGGCTCATCATCTATGAGCATCGTGTCACCGGAATCAGTTACGAGAAGTCCATACCTCTCGGGTTCCTGGCGCACTCTACTAGATCTACGAAGCTCTTGTGTTACCTGAACAGGTGGCTCCACAACTGCTTGTGATTCATGTTCATGTTCCATAATCGGTTCAGTGATTTGCGGTTCTTGAACTTCTTCAAGTTCTACATTCCTCCCACTTGCTTCTTTAGAGACAAACTCTCTTTCTAGAAACACGCCGGTCCGAGCAACAAACACTTTGTTCTCGGTTGGATTGTAGAAGTAGTATCCCTTAGTTTCCTTAGGGTACCCCACAAATTTACACTTATCAGATTTAGGCCCTAGCTTGTCTGATTGTAAACGTTTTACATAGACATCGCAGCCCCAAATCCTCATGAACGACAGTGTGGGACGCCTCCCACTCCACATCTCATATGGTGTCTTCATGACTGATTTAAATGGAACACGGTTAATGGTGAAAGCTGCACTTAATAGAGCGTAGCCCCAAAATGATAATGGAAGATCGGTTTGACACATCATAGACCGAACCATATCCAATAGGGTTCGATTCCTCCTCTCGGACACGCCATTCCATTGTGGCGTTCTTGGTGGAGTGAGTTGGGACACGATCCCACACTCTCTAAGATAGCTGTCAAACTCTTGGCTCAAGTATTCTCCTCCTCGATCCGATCGTAGAGCCTTGATACTTTTTCCAAGTTGCTTCTCTACCTCATTCTTGAATTCTTTGAACACTTCAAAGGATTCGGATTTTTCCCTCATAAGGTACACAAATCCATATCTACTGTAATCATCAATAAATGTAATGAAGTAGACATAACCACCCCTGGCAGGTGTGGCAAATGGCCTGCACACATCGGTATGTATGAGTGCCAGTTGCTCACTAGTCCTCTCACCTTTCTTATTGAAAGGGGACTTTGTCATTTTTCCCAATAAACAAGCCTCACATGTCTCATATGATTCAAAATCAAATGAGTCTAGTAATCCATCCTTATGGAGTCTAGATACACGTTTCTCGTTTATGTGGCCTAAACGACAATGCCATAAATAAGCAGGATTTAAATCATTTATTTTAATCCGCTTGGTATTAATGTTGTAGACAGGATTGCTTAGATCAAGGACATAAAGTCCATTAAATAATTGCGCACTAAAATAGTGAATATTATTCAAATAAAAGGAACAACAATTGTTCTTTATCGAAATAATAAAACCTTCCTTGTCCAAACAAGAAATAGAAAAAATGTTTCTGCTCATAGCAGGCACAAAATAGCAATTATTTAATTCTAAAACTAATCCTGAAGGTAGAGATAGCTCGCACACGCCTATGGCCAACGCAGCAACCTTTGCTCCATTCCCAACGCGCAGATCTACCTCCCCTTTAGCCAATCTTTTACTTCTCTTTAGATCCTGCATATTTCGACAAATATGAGATCCACATCCAGTATCTAATACCCATGATGTAGAGACAGTTAAATTGACATCTACAACAAAAATACCTGGTGGTGGTGGAATCACTATTCCAAGCCTCTTATCCTCCAGATATTTTGGGCAGTTCCTCCTCCAGTGTCCAGGTTGACTGCAGTAGTGACACTCACCCTTAGTCACGACCTTGGCAATGCCACCAACAGGCTTAAGGGCTTGTTCCTTGGACTTGGCAACTGACTTTCCTTTGCCCTTGGAGGAAGAGGCAAACCTTTTGCCCTTTCCTTTCTGCACCATCATAATGGCCTTGCCCTTACCCTTGTTGATGCTCTGTTCAGCCGTCCTCAACATGTTGAGCAAATCTGGCAGTGGTTTAACGATCTCGTTCATGTTATAGTTCATAATGAACTGTCCATAACTCTCGGGCAACGATTGCAACACGAGATCGGTTGCCAACTCTTGGCCGACCGGGAACCCTAGCCGGGCGAGATTCTCCAAGTACCCGATCATTCGGAGTGCATGGGGTCCCACCGGGTTCCCTTCTGCCAGATGACATTTGAACAGTGCCTTTGAGACCTCATACCTCTCTACCCTCGCCTGCTCTTGGAAGAGCTGCTTTAGATGTTCGATCATATCGACAGCATTCATGTTCTCATGTTGCTTCTGAAGCTCAGAGGTCATGGTGCAAAGCATTAGGCAGGCCGCATCATTAGCGTCATCAACACGCTTTTGATACGCCTTTAAGGCAACAGGTGTCTGGTTCTCTGGACCTTCTGGAACATGCTCCTCTATTGCGTACAGTTTCTTCTCTTGCTTGAGAACAATTCTCAAGTTTCTGTACCAATCAAGAAAGTTGGTTCCAGAGAGCTTGTCCTTATCAAGTTTCTTTGCCATTTGGAATTCTACAAAAGGAAAATACGCAAGTTTTAGTATTTGTGAATTTTTGACTATATTTAATAATGGCTAGTTTATTAAATATAGCTCCCACTATTTTTCTACGGATTAATAACCCTCAAGATATTAATGCGGAAAATATCCTTATATTTTCTAGTGGGCCAAGATCCATCTTTTCATCTCCTTATGAGCTTGCTTTGGCAAGTCACCCATAATTTGACTACTTTTAAGTAGGAACAATTCCAATTGCATCCCTTATGCAACTCTTGGTTCAATCGGGCAAATAACTCTTTATTTATCCATCTATATGGATAATCCCAATTGATTGCCTCTAGGTTTCTTAATCAAATTAATAGCCTAGTTGTGTTCAACCTCTTATCTAAACAATTGCACATTGTTACGTGCCATCGCATTCCATCATTATGAACCAAGTCGCCATGCTTTGGCACGCACGAACTTGATAAATAATGATGATAATGAGTGTTTAAATAACGAGAAGACAAAAACACAATATTTTAGAATTTGAGGGATTTTCAATTCAGTTTTAATTATTTTGTTGATCAATATCAACTGATCTATCTATTTGAGTTTGGGCACAACTCCAAATAATAGATCCGGGTTGTCTAATTTTCTTATTATCCTAATTGCATGCATCATCCATACACCAACCACACACATAATAAGACAATAAATAAACAACCACAAAACATAAATTAAACGTGATGTGGATATGGCCTTTTCTAGACTAAGATAATTCCAAGCCAATGGAATTATCTATGAACCCTAAGCAAACACATCTCCATGCGTCTCGATCTTTTGGTCCATCCTTCATAGTCATGTGGTATGCTCCATGCTCCATGCTCCATCTTTTGTGGCTTCTTTGGCTTTGGGCTTCTTTTCTTCAATCTTGGCTAACAATCTACTTTATCTAGCACTAGCTAACATCTATACTAAATAAAATAAATCTCACGAGTTGAGAAAAAAAATGGCACGCAGGCCATAAAACCCTAATTAATTATTACAATTAATTGATCAGCTCGCAGGCCGTAAAACCAAACCACAAAATTAAACATCCACATCAAACCACATCCTAAGGCCATATCCAATCACCATGCGATTTGCACATAAACAGTTAAAATCCAATTTTAACGCGCTTGGTCAATTTTAATTGATTTTAGGATTTCTAGGGTTAAAACGGTCCATGGGCCCAACAATCCAATTGCCCGGGCCCATCAAAGTGAACCACAAGGCCCTAGGGCCGGGCCGGCCCAAAACCCGCAAGCTAGGCCCGCGGGTTAGGGCCGCCCGGCCCCTTAACGCGGCCAAGCTTGGGCGGCAAGCAAGGGGGCGGTCCCCTAGGGGGCCGAACCTCCTCTTGGGAGTTGTTTCCAAAACAACTCTCTTGCTTGGAGCCCAAGTTTGGTTGTTTCCTTGTTTTGGGAGAACTACTTCTTCCCCAAGGATGCCCAAACCCTAGATCTAAGATCCTAAAATTTCTCAAACTCACCAATTGATGCATCCAATGCAAAAATTGGATCTTGTTATGGGTAATTCTTGACAAATTGCATCCCATGCTTGATTTGTCTTGTTTTACGCGATAAACTATCAAATTAACGTGTAAAACAACAAGAATGTAACACATAAACTACGTTTATGCTCTATGACCTGTGGCTCTGATACCACTGTAGGGTTTTGATTCATGGAACGAGCAAACGGAAGCATAATCAAATAAAAGCCATGCAAAACCCTCCAAGGATCACAAGTCTAGATGCATAACGATAGTGAAGGTAAGAAATCATAAACACACCTTTGGGTTCTCCTTGATGACTTCAAACGCGAATAGTGTCACGTTCTCTATAGTTGATCCACGCCTAGAGTTGATCCTAGATCTCCCAAACTCCTTGGTGCTAGCCCGGAATAAGAGGAGGGTGAAGGAATCACGCAAAACGAGACAAAAGAGGGGCTTCGGCCCTCTTTTGGCCGACGGGGTGAGGGGGCGGCGGCAAGGGACGGGTTCGGCCCTTGTTGCTTGCTCTCTCTCTCCTTTGTTCTCTCCCACTCTTGTTATGATCACTAATGAGCATAAGTTATGAGGAAGGAAGGAAGGAGGGTCCTTTATATAGTCCAACAACTCCTTGTTAACTACCTAAAGGACTTATTCTAGTCCTACTAGAATTCAATTTAGTCCCTTCCTTGCAAATTAGTCCCTACTAAGTTTGCAAGGGTTTGCAAAGTGATCCTTCTAATTAATTAATCCAATTAATTAATTCCAAATCTAGTACAACTCTATATAGCGTGTGACCCCATAGGTTCTATCTAGTTGGTAGCAACTATTTGCTAATATGGAGCGGTTTCTAGCAAAACATCCATTCTAGCCAACTAATAGAATAGTCATCTAGAGAACCTTGTACAAGTACTTGTCTCATCCCTTTGCCTCCATATCCGGATTGGACACGAGACATACAAGTCACACTCGTATATCCAATCCATAGTTTCTCGATCTATGGGAATAGCCTTATTCGTGCAAATAACATCAATATCCCATATTGATTTATTTGAGTCTGGCCAGACATTCTATAAGCACGATCCCTCGAGTGGCCTAGGATATTTGCTCCCGTTATGTGGGAGCGGCAAATCCTCTCTACGTCCACTACGATCTCTAAGCTTGCTTCTCATTGTATCCAGTACACGCCTTTATAACTACCCAGTTACGGTGTAGCGTTTAACGCTACCAAGATCACAATGATCCACAACTAGAATATCTAGTGACTTCAAGTCTAAGGATGACAACACCATTGCACCCCGAGAAGCACTTGTGACTCAACATAACATGTATGTAGCCTTCTCGGTGATGGGTCAATCCAGTGCAACATTCCGTAATGCACACCTATGTGTTGGATCGTGATATCTCCATATCAATCCAACCCCATACTAGTCTATGAATGATTGTCCCATTTAATCATTATACTTGACTAGGGATATTTAAGATAAACAACACGATCATAAATCTAAGGACTTCATTATATTAAATATCCAATAAATAATAAATGAATTTTTCTAGCCATATACAAATTCATACTAAACTAGATTGCCTCTAGGGCATCTATTCCAACAGTCTCCCACTTGCACTAGAGCCAATCTGGCGCATCTCGTATGCCCATACTCCTAGTGTGCCCTTCATGCTTCCACTGCGTGAGAGGCTTCGTAAGCGGGTCTGACAGATTATCATCTGTACGAATCTTGCATATCCGAACGTCTCCTCTATCGATAATATCTCGAATCAGATGAAACTTCCTGAGCACGTGCTTGGACTTCTGGTGCGATCTAGGTTCCTTTGATTGCGCGATCGCCCCAGTGTTGTCACAGAACAACTCCACTGGATCCGCAATGCTAGGGACCACACCAAGTTCAGAAACAAACTTTCTGATCCAAACAGCCTCATTTGCTGCGCCATTTGCAGCAATGTACTCAGCCTCTGTTGTAGAATCAGCTACCGTCTCTTGTTTGGAACTCTTCCAGCTCACCGCTGCTCCATTCAGGCAAAACACATATCCCGACTGTGATCTAAAGTCATCTCTGTCGGTTTGGAAGCTTGCATCAGTGTAACCCCTTACATGCAACTCTTCCTCACCGCCAAACATCAAGAAAGCATCCTTAGTTCTTCTCAAGTACTTTAGGATGTTCTTGACAGCAATCCAGTGACTCTCACCCGGATTGGATTGGTATCTGCTTGTCATACTCAAGGCATATGACACATCTGGTCTAGTACATAACATGGCGTACATGATAGATCCTATGGCCGAGGCATAGGGAATCCTACTCATGCGTTCCTTCTCAATCTCATTGGAAGGACAACCACTCTTCGAAAGAGTGATTCCATGTGACATGGGCAAGAATCCCTTCTTGGAATCTTGCATGTTGAACCGTTATACTTGACTAGGGATATTTAAGATAAACAACACGATTGTAAATCTAAGGACTTCATTATATTAAATATCCAATAAATAATAAATGAATTTTTCTAGCCATATACAAATTCATACTAAACTAGATTGCCTCTAGGGCATCTATTCCAACAGTGAAACCAGTCATGATCATGTTTGGGTTACTAAGCCTAATTCACAAGTGTTGTTCAAGTGATTACCTGAAGGTTCACCGCACTTGCTTACTAGCCAGCGGCGAATGTCGGCTTTCGAAAAACCATGCTTTAATGCACCAACAATCACATTTGGTAAGTTACTGCGAGATTAAAAATCTCACCTTCGTTACCACCTGCGATTTCTTTGAAGTCCGCTTGGACTTGCTCTAGAGCTGCCGCATCTTCTTCTGGAGCCGCATCCTCCTCGTCAATTTCAGGGGTTTCCTCTTCTGGAACCGCACTTCCCTCATGGGTTGGATGCACTAAGTCGTCGACGTGTTGCTCTTCTAGGCTCCTTTGCTTTACGCGTTCAAGCTCCTCTTCTTCTCGCTTTCTTCTTCTTTCAGCAGCCTCCGCAGCTGTTCTCCTGGATTCGGCAAGGATTTCCTCGCTTATGGTTTCGTCAGGAACACCAAAATGGGAACCCCTCTTCTGCCTCTTGGCCAAAAGGCCACTGATGGTCTCATCATCATCATCTGCAAAGGAACAATTTGTTCAATTAAGATTGCGAAAAGTTAAGATAATGAGAAGAGAAGTACGATTGAGATACCTCCTGACGCTTCCTCTTGTATCTCATCTCTCTCCCTGTCTCCGACATCTTCGATTCTTTCCTCTTCTTCATGCCCTCTCGCCTCCTCTCTCTCCTCCTCCTCTTCCTCCTGGTCAAACGGAACAAAGGTCTCCATTGCGAGCTCTTTCTGCGCTTTACCTGGCATGCGACCTTTACCTTTATCCTTGGAAGTAAGGGATCTCGCATAAGGAGAAGTTGGAGCGCTCCTAGGGGAAGAGATTGTAATTCCTCTTTGTCTGAGCCTTTTCGCTCTTCGGGCAGCAGCAGCTGGGGGAGACGGATCGTTCCTGGGTGGAGACAAGGCTGGAGTGTTCTCTATTAGCGAATCAGCGAAAGCATCCATGATCTCGCGAATCTTGGTCTCAACTGCGGGATCCATTTTCATTGCTAGCCGAACGGGTTCTCCCCGTCTTCTTGCAGTAACAATGGTGGTGACCAGCGATTTGGAACGTTCACCAGATGCGAACCTCCTCACATAGCACTGCGGCAGAAAATGAAGCATCAAGTTTCAATGAATTGGAATAAGGAAACTTAGCACATGCAGGAGAGATTGTTTACCTTGGCGAAAGTTTCGCTGTATCTGATGACATGCGAATCACCTCTCTTAACTGTGGCTATCTTCTCGTCAAGGATGGTAGGGACACAGGTGATTCTCGCGATCCAGCAATGAATAGCAGCCGTATTCAGACTCGTCCAAGCTACAATTGGGACGGAAAGGGAAGGAATTCCTTTTGATCACAGGAGCTCTGTTTGGCCGAGGGGACGACTGCGTCTCAAACCTGGTCTGCTGTGTATTCCAATAAGCGACCCAGTTTCTAGAGTAGCCACCTTCGCGATTACCTGGGGGTTGCTCGAAGGGAAGATTGCTTCTTAAGATTGTTTTGCACTCCCCAGACAGTAATCGCTTGTAGCAGCCTCTTATGATGGACTCCGGCCAGATTGATGGTGCCACCGCATCAAAGCCAAACTGAGGAGAAACGCGAGTGGGGTCAACATCCACTGTGATCCTCTCGTATCTGGGGGAGAGCTCACGCACATACTCCGCAAGAGCAGGAAGAGAGCCCCTTAGACACCTGCAGAAGAATTCGCGATAGCGTTCGTGGAAATGCTCCCCACCCTCGAAAAGAAGCTCTTCTGAGAAAGCAACAGCCTTGGAGGGATACAGATTTGGGAACCATCGCACATTCTCAATGCGCGTGGCGTAAGGTCTCGCTATGAACTCCTCCCGATTGTCGCATACCAAGCTCCAAACGCACTTGGGAAAGTTAGTTCCAAACCACCTCGCAGCTCTGCCGCTATTACGCTCCTCCTCCGCACCTGGGGGACACCATTTGCTGGGCCTAGAAGGATTGGGGGCATAAGAAGGCCACCGCTCGAAGACCCACATAGTCAGGAAGGCAATGTTGACATAGGTCAGCACGTCAAGGCGACCACGCGATTCCTTCATTGCTACAACTAGCTGATCCAACCTGTGGTACAGCGTGCCCAAGACCAGGGGCCCAAGTGCGACTTTCTGACCAAGGGCCAGTTTCACAGCAAGAGGAAGGACATGATAGAAGACCCCATCATGCGGATGTCCATCGATCAGATACCTCGACAGCCAGGTGCAGAGAAAAGCGCATAGGGTCAAGTGATAACCCTTGCCATCTACATAGTTTTTAGCCTTCGGGTTTTGGCTCAAAAGCTTCTTGGTGATACTGCTGTTCGCATAATCGCGAAAGAAATATTGAACCCACTTGTTCCAAGTGTTCTTCGCAGAGGTGTCAACCAACTGCCAGTCAGGAAGAAGTTTTGTAGAAGTCCACCGGATGGAAATTTTCTTCACCTCCGACAAGCACTCCTCCATCTGCTTGTACAAGAAAATTTCTGCATCAGTCCTCAAGGGACTCAAAGGATCCACCTCGCCCACAGGGGACCGATCGTACAGCATGTGCACATCTTCCAGAGTGGGGGCAGCCTCGAACTCAGCAAAGTGAAATGTGTGAGTCGCAGGCGAGTAACGTGAAAGAAGGTTTAGAAGCATGGACTGGTCCAGCTTCACGGCAGCACCCTTCATAGCTCTGACTGCGAAATAAATGCCAGCATCGTTTAAATTAATGGCATGATTGGTCAGTACATGGTCAATCCACTCATCCATGAAGTCCAATTTCTGAACAAACGCTTGAGTGGAAATCGCAGTGTACGGGAAAAACCCATTTTCGACCCCCAATCGAACCACGTCCTTGGAATCAATCCATTCGAGCATGGCCGCGTTAAATGGAGGGGTCAGTGTTTGCAATTCCTCGGAAGGGACTGGAATCGGCGGGTTCTTCACCTTAACCCTAGCATGGTAAAAGTATTTGCCACCCAGATAGGGGGCTTTTCGCCATAAGGTCTGGGGGAGATCAGGAATTTCTTCGACCTCCTTAACAGGTTTGTTTCCTTTTGTCTTTGTCATTCCTGCGGAAAAGCAAGAAAAAAGGGGGGAGAAATACACATACTTTAGTTTGAATTTCAAGATTCAGTTCAAGGCATACAAGGATTTATTGGAAGAAAGATGAACAATCCAGTGTCAATTGTGAAGTTTGAAGTTCAGAATCGTTTGCATTATTGGGAATTTCAGAAACCCTACATTCAAAATCCTTGCAATTCAAAGCTGGATTCAAAGAGCGAATACTCCTTCATACATTTTCAGTGGATAATATGTTTTAGAGAATCGTGGGTTTGCAGATCCAACACAGTTCAAAGCATACATCGGTATATTAAGCAAAATTGAACAAGGCCAACCTTGTTTTGGTAAAGCTTGCTTGGATGTGCACAGTTGAAGAAGACGATTGACAAGAGAGAACTGGTGATTGATTATCTGAATCTGCTCTTGAAGGCTTCCGGGGGTCATTCACTTTAAAGAGAAAGAAGTGATGCTTTGCAACAATGGAGAGTACAGAGTATTTATCCAAAAACAATGAAGGGTTGCGTCCTTTCAGTAGTCGAATCGCAACCGTCACCGTCGAATCGCGCAATCACAGGGCAAGCTGACGTCACGCCTAAAACCCTAAAAGGCCAGACGACACGACTCTAGGGGTTTAGGTCATAATGGCACGCATGGGGGCTGAACTTGTGTATATTTGAATTTGTGCGTGGCGGCGACGCGTACGTTGGTTCCTGCGCATGGAAGTCTATCCGGCTATGAGTCTTCACGCGCAGAAAGGGGGGTAATGTAGATAGTGCTTTCTGGACAAGAAGATCTTAGCCACGTGGCAATCATCTAGCACACCATATTGTGCTCCACACACACTAGATCACCAGCCGCGCTGATCCACGTGGGGGCTGCGAGACAGGGCCCTCGCACACCATCGCACGGGACTTGTAGGGACTTAGTGGTCTGGAGGCTAGAGTAAGTCATATCGCGTGCGAGCCAAGCTCGCGCGCGACCTTTAGTAACTGCTTTTGAGAGATTTATGGCACGAGCTCCATAAACCCGGTCAATCCGGTCAAAACCCGGTCAATCCCATAACGGTTCCGGTATACGCGGATAACGTGCTGTAACGGTCCCTATATACACGGACGAATGTGCCGTTGTGGTTAAGCTAATTAAGCCGCCATTGATGGGCGCATTAACCACACCACAACGGTCACATTCTCTGTTATATATGGATCGTTAACCCTTCCATACAGGGGAACGAACGATTCGAGACACGCGAAAGCTCTGCCAGAATCCTGTCTCTCTCTCTCTCAGTACTACTGCCTTACTCTCTCCCTACACACAACCCAACATTTCCTGTGCTATTTTCTATTCTCTGCCCTTGGTGTACACAAAGTTCTCCCTGCCGGATTCTCTTGTACACAACGGTGTTAGGGGTTCATGGTTGATTGTCATTGGTCCTGATTGTGTAAGGGCATCTGAGGTCAAATTGATATTGCTAGCTATGCTAGGTTTAGTGTTACAAGGGAAAAACTAAAGGTAGGTTTTGTTTATCTGTCCATTCCCGTAAAGAGTAGCATAATTTGGGTTCAATTAGGAAACATTTGCAATTTAGGAATTATTTTAAAAACCATTTTAAGAAAATTTTAATTGCACTAGGAAGGTAGGGAAAACCCCGGAAAAGAAAGGATCTTTTGCTGGAATCGTCATAAAAATACATTGTACACATTCTCTTAAGGGCACGTTTGGTATAGGGATTGAAAGTTAGGGGTACATGGGGTCCTACGGTATTATAGGGTGTATTGATATTAAGGGAGTATTAATTATACAGGGAGGATTGTGTAACATGTTTGCTTGTACCGGTATAAAAGGATATTAAGACTTCAATCTTCAATCCCACCTACAAGGTGGGATTATATTTTAGGCTTACAAGGGGTATAGATAATAAGGGGGGGATTGAATCCCTCTTAAAATTATCCCTGCACCAAACACCAGTTATTACACCCCTACCGGTATTATTATTACTGTACGCCTTCTTTATCCCTACATCAAACGTGCCCTCAGGGTAAATAACAGTTAAGGGTGGTAATTGAGTCTTTATACTAAAATCACTTTAATTTTAAGTTTATTTATTTTCATATGAGGACGTCTCAGGCTGATTAACATTAGTTTCTAGCCTATTCCTGGATTTATTTTTTTTGTCAGCCAAAATTTCAGCCTATTCCTGGATGAAACAAACTGCTGAACAGGACATAATAATATTGCTGAAAGTACATGAACAAAGTGTACACATTGTATCTAAGAAATTCCATTGAACGCAGTTTTCTTAATCTCTTATTTGATTAATAAAGTTCTTACATTCGATCCACTATGACACAAAACTCCAGTAAACTATTATTGTGTGTACGTCTGCGTAAATCACAACGGGCACATGCTATTCGTATATCGTACTTGCTCAGCTTAACTACCTACAATTTTCACCACTCTAGTATGAAGAATTTTTCCAAACAGTAAACGTTTAGTGACATGAACAACCATCACTGATACAATTGCAGAAAATGGTTACATTGAGGCAAAGCGTTAGCTGAAGCCGGCGAGTATCCTAAGATAAAACACACGAAGAGATGATTCTGAATTTCTGATGCTAGTCTAGATTCACAATCGGGCCTCATCCTCGAAGTGACCAAAAAAAATCACAATTGCATCTAGTAACCAAGTCTTCACAAAAGTTAGATAATGTTGACTAGTTTCATTTATTCAACCTGAAAAATAAAACCCGATTACACTAAAATTACAACATTGAGCTGATGACACACAAGAATTTGCCAGACATTATATATGAAAAGAGAATTAAAAGAAGAAAATGTTAAAGGAGCTGGGAAAAAACATACAGCTCGAACTAACAGCAAAATTCTTAAACACTTCCATATTAAGCCTATCATCTCTTTAGCAGTTTTAATACATCTCCCACCAAATGCATTGATCCAGTGACGAGAACCTGCGCGCCCAGAAGGGGATAAGAGTTACTGAATAGTATACTCAATACAAACATGATAAATCATATATTCATATGTATAAAGAAAAAGCAAGATATGAGAAGGACGATGATAGATTAAGAGAGCAAGAACATAAAATGATGTCCGAACAACGCTTCTAAACATCAAATCCTTGCTCTTTCCTATACCAGATATAGGCCACAAGTCAAAAGCCCACAAGTCAAAAGCCGTTAACAAAAGAGATGAATCAGGAGTGTTGTCTGATTGGGTACTTTGGTACTTAGTTATAGAGATTAGTCGTTTCAAACCCAGCATCTAAAATACAAATGAACTTGCAATAACATAGAGAACCCTTCAACATCAAGAGATACGACGAGGCAAGAAAGTTACTATTAGGTTGATCTCCTAAACATCTCATGGTCTTCTCAGATTGTCTTGACATTCACTATGTTAGAATTAGGATTTTCGATACTATGTTGGTACACCCGAAGTTCTTCAGAGGGTAAAATGGCTATTCGATAGGGAACATCAAAAGGCTAACATCAAACTTGTCCAAAGTCATCATTAACATTCCTCACTGTGTGGGCTGCTGAAATTGACCATAAAGCATTCTGGCATACCCCGCCTTAAGTTTGTTTCTCACATTTTGCCCTATTGCAGACGTGCATCATGCATTCCCATGTCTGAAAAAAGTCGGATATTACCACACACCATAATATTATGACATTGTAAATCAGCGTGGCAGATTTGATACCATACGTAGAAAAAATTATGTCACCGCTGTTTCTACAAATGACAGTTATGTCCATTACAATGTAAAAATTCATCTAGTGGGACACCTTATTTTTGTTGGATGGTTTGAAGTTCTTCTAGGTCTCATGGTGTCACCAGGCCAGTCCGGGCTGGCATGCGGGCCGGGCTAGTGGGGGGCGAGCTTGGAGGAGGTGGCCGGGCCGGGCTTTGAGGGAGTAAAGTGATCCGGACCGGTTAGGGGCTAAAAGCCCTTGGTTCGGGCCGGTATGGGGCCGCGCCGGTCTGGATTAAAATGTTATATTGGAGAGTATTTGGAAGGAGGGGGCGGCCCAGACTTGAGGGGCCGGGCTAGCCCAGAGAGGGCCGCCGGGGGCTTTGGGGGAGGAATGCCATCCGGACTGGTTTCAGGGCCAGTTGCTTTGTAGGGGGACGGGATGGGGGCTAGGGTAGTAGGGGCGGCCCGGGGGCGGGTTGGTGGTTTGGGGGCCGGGCCAGGCCGGTTTTTCCGGGCCTCCTGACACCATGATCTAGGTGTTAGATCGACTTCGCCAAGTTCAAGCTCATTCTTGTAGAAAGCAGGCAATATCAAGCTCTCGTCTAAGCAACTAACTACAAGCGGTTAGCCCTATCTTTCGTACCATGGTGCTAAAGACCCATAAGGTTATTTGTGGGACGATGCTGAAGGGCTGAGTTTGCTGAAGAGACTTGCCAGCGAGTACACATGCTTTCCTTTGAGGACATTGTTGTATGTTATTGAACCCGGACAAGGAATTCACTTGGTGAAGGGACACAGTCACCAGGTTCTGGATCTAAACACTGGTTCAACGGTAAGACTGTTGAGTCAGTCAAATATATAATAAATAGACTATGTTTGTTATAATTGTTTCAAGAATATGTGATATGAATATTATACAGAACGTTCAATAAAAGTGGACAATATATATACAGGGAATAAAAGCTGTACTAATTAACCGTGAGTTTGGTAGAATGACTATTGGTGGAAAAGTTTATTGTTTTTAAAATAGATTAGAGACTGAAGAAGTGTGTTTGGAGGTGCTTTTCAAACTAGATGCAATGGATTGAATGACATGTTTGCCTTTGTGTTACTTAGGTGGTAGTTCTTTATGAAAATCAGAATAGACTTGCAAACTACCAACCTTCCCCCAGTAGTAAATAATATTTTAGTGGACCAATAGTAATTAATTTGATGCTAAGTCGAGTAACAGAAAAATTACAATCAACTAAGAAAAGAGCCCCACAAAAAATGGTTGATCCTGAATAATAACAACGCGACAAGGATAAACCGAAAATATTTGAGAATTGAGTTTTACGAACTTTTTCATGGAAAGGGAATATGAAGAAAGTGTGATGACAATTTTATCTGCGTGCTACAGAAATAAACCAAATAAAAAACCAGCAGAAGCTGTTTTTTTGTCAAAAGGCAAAAGTTCAAATATTAGTTTTTAAACAACCTGCGAAGTAACAATATTTCAGTATATATTGGTTTTTAAACACCCCCCCCCCCCCCCCAAAACACACACACACACACACACACACAAACAAGCATTCTCACAAACTGACCCTAAGTAAGATCCGTAGAAGTTGAAGATACTTGTGAAAGGAAAAGAAATACAGTAAATAATTACAAAATGACTATCCTAAATAGTTGGTACATAAAGTTACCTATTTAATTATATAGACAAGTATCTATACTAATATATAAAGGGAATAAGGATTTTCGTGAAGCCTTTTTCACTAGACATGAATGCCCTTCTCACTAAAGAGAAAAAAAAAAGTTATGGTGGGGGGTAAAATTAAAAATCACAAGAAAACCATCACTTGATAACTACCCACTAACCCATTAGCTTTCACCCACTGACCCCCAACATTTATCAATTTTTAAAAACTCTATTCGGTGGATCTAACATTGGTTGTTATATTATGGGAAAATTTGTGTTTGCACACACAATGGGTGTGCCGAGTATTCTAGTTTGTAAGAATGGTAATATGAAATGAGTTGGTCCAGTTGTCAAGGATAACATGACCGGTCAATGCTTCTAGAATAAGTTTTCGGCTGATTGATGGTTCTATCAAGTAAGGGCCATTTGGCATACTGGATAAGGAGTGTAGGTCCTCTCATAATACAAGTATAGATATCAACTATCAAGTCAGTACAGAATTCTAGGTCGGTCTAAGACGGTTAATTAGTCGCATTCCTCTCCTAAATGTTTTCAGTTAAAACCACACTGAGTTCATTTTGCACAGGCTGTTGAAAGCTCTAATCTCCTTTAATGGTAATCAAAGATTGACACATTTCAACTTCAGTGGACTGGGACTTTACAGCACAATCCGATAGGTTGGTCAATGACAAGCAGCTTGTGAGGTCCTAACCAAATTCAGCACAATCCGATAGGTTGGTCAATGCCAAGCAGCTTGTAAGGTCCTAACCAAATTCAGCACAATCCGATAGGTTGGTCAATAAATTGCAAGTACCATTCTTTGGGTTTTGACCTCAGTAAGGATAGGAGTTTCTTCATTGCTTGGTCAGGAAGATGTTCGTTCAGGAAACAGAAGGCGTTGTCATATTTGGACGTGTCGCTAGGAAAATAAAAACCAGTCGAAAACTCAGAAGGCTCGTCACCTCTCTTTCGTATAACCTTTAAAAATATTTAGCCCTACCCTAGAATTCCAGAGCTAACTCTCTCTTTTGGAATATTTTCGTGACTACATGCAGACTCCTACTTCACAGACTTTTTCACTTCTTTATACTTCTTCCATGGTTTGAATTTTCTTTCTCAAACAGCTCTATCCAATTTTCTGCAAGTTGTCCACATTCATATTTGGAAGGCAACCTAAAGTTGCTAGGAGATGGTTTGACCTTTCGTAATAAGAAATAGTTGCTACTAACAAAGCTTCAGACAAACAAATTTATGTTTCTACATGCCAAGAAATATTGTTTCTATTATCAATAAAAATGCTTTTTCATATGATTTTTATTAGTTCGTTTCTACCCTAAACATGAAGCTATTTAAGCTATTCAGCACGCAAATTGTAACAGGTAAGTTAAAACCATTGACAGCACATTTACCTGAATCCTAAGCGAAGGGTTTTCTTTAACACAATCCCTTAACCATTTTATCGTCAGTGGCAGAGAAGGAATTACTGCACTGCAAGCAAAATTTCTATCTGCAGGATTGCATTGAGAAGAGTCCGATAACAGGAAATCATGTGGAGGCGTGTTTTGTACCCTGATCATGTTGGAACTCCTGTCAACCACAACATCTGGCAAGCCAACAGTATCAGCTTGCTTCATTTATTCACATAAATGAAACAATACAACTGCCGTTCCAGGAGAAATGTACACTAGTGGCTTACCTCTCCCATGAATCATCTTCTCCCATACTTTTTGGATATTGAACTGCCACGACAAGTCCCTAAGGGGCATATCTGATGGAATTGCTGAAGAACTTGAAGTAACTTTGCTGTATGTCGACATACTTGGGACAAAAATGGCTTTAGAGAAATGAGTTCCTGTGCAAGTCAATACGATACTTAATGTCAGTTCTCAATCAGGTCTCATCTTAATTGATATAATATCAGAATTTCATAAGCATCGTAATCTCAAAAAACAAATGCGAGAAGATATGACAACAACTCCCTATATAAATAGGCATCTATTCAAATATGCAAAGTCCTTGCTGACTATTCCCAAATCCCGACTACCTACTAAAGGAAATAATAAGGTAGAAATCTGGGATGTGATAAATCATGTGGTATTGATTCCAGCAGGTGAATTTGTAATTCTGGAAAGAGTCGGAGAGTACTAATACAAATACAATATATTATATAGGAAATGTACAAATGAAACAAGATGGTATGACATATAACTTGGAAGTAATACCTGATGACGCACATCCATTCACAAGCCGTGGTATAAGAATTTGAGGGTCCCTCATTTCCATGCAGTTAAATAAAAGAATCTGAAACATTGACACTCCAATTCAGAATCAACATCAAGTGATCAAGAACCAATAATCATTTAAGTCCACCAGCAGTCTACAAAGGTACAGTGAAACTCAATATTTCGATTTTGAATAAATACAAAAAAGTATAGGTTTGTCACTTAAAAGATATTTGTTCAAAAAAGTACTTAAAAGATACAAACATTCAGTTCTTGCAAGTAATACCATGCAGGAAAGTGAGCACTTATTCACAGAGTTGAGTAAGCTTGATAAACCACATTACCCAGACTGATCTTGCTGGGATCCTCAAAAGCAATGCGACATAACTCAACTAATATTCTACAATTATTGTGGTTCAGCAACATGAACAATCTCCTCCCTCAAAAGAATTCAGTGCTACTCAACAGAGGACTCCTAGGATTCTCGATACGTCTTTTAATACTCTACACATTAACTATACAAAATTTAAGCATGAAGACCTTGACCAATCCTGTTGTTATTTATCAACAACTTCAAACATGCAATTTCAGAATGATAGTATATGTCTATCACCTTAGCTTCTATTCTACCTATCGACCTAAGAAAATTAATACATCTGAGATTGTGTGCATTTTTTATAAGCTGCTTCTAGGAAAACATGGAAGTAAGACTAAAACAAGCTGACTACGAGGTAAAAGCTTAATCAAAGAAACATTCCTCAATAATGTTGTCTCAACTGTACCTTCTTCGAGATTCTGCCACCTTCTTTCCCCATCTCATTTTGTGCACACCCATTTCCCCACAAGTCCTTGCGATTCTCAACTTTCGACATACAAGATGGATCATTCTTGTATACTTTCACAGCATTAGAATACCATCTGGCACACACCTCCATGCTCTCAGGACTGTGAGCTCCATCCAAGTAAAATATCAAATCCCCAGAAGACTTTGATCCTACATCAGAAGAGCTGCAAGACCTCGACAAAGTATCATGAACTATTTGAGCCCTTCCAGGAAGATAGGCAGTCGAAAGACCTCTCAAAAATGCCTTTGGCAAGTTACCTTGCAGTTCGTCCTGATGCAGCGTTCGAAATGAGCAGCTAGTCAGGTTCATAAGATAATATAAGTTTCTTCCACTTTAATCATTATTAAATTTTGCTTGGCAAATCTACAAAATCATTCTTCTAGTTTGATTAATTTTCTGACAACTGAAACTGCCTTCAAAGTCTGCATTCAAAATGGGCGTCTAAATTCAAAATGGATGATATAAAGTATAAGTAAAAAATGTGTCGACCTTTTGAAGTAGAGACAATAAAAGAACACTTCAAATTCCCGGAGAAAAAAAGACACAAAATGGAGCCCATAAGTAGAAGTTTTAAGCAGAATACATCAGTGGTGACAAGAAGAGTGACAAATTGACAAAGTCAACAAATATAATATCTATAAACCATGAATCTTAAATCATAAAGAATGATTGTTCAAGGTCGCATGAAGTTCAACTAACACTTTCAAGAGATCTTCCCCAGTTGCCTGTTCGAAAAAGCCAGCTTTTACAGAGAGACACAGCAAGCCCAGCATTAATTAACTGGTGATCGCCAGACAATCTTAGTTCCGTACCGTCCAATACGTTATAATCTAGTGGTGCTACAACTTCCAATGGAATCTGCAGTTAGGAAAAATAGATCAATCTGCATGATTGCTTTACAGCAGAAAAAACTCCAAAACAGCAATTATCTAGCTAAGCTCACTTTGAAGTAAAAAAACTAAGATGTAACTCATAGGTGAACATAATTCTTGTGCTATGTTGTTCGAATCATTAATATTCTAAGGCTAAAAGTTAATCTCTCCCCAAGTTTAAAGGTTTCTTCAATTAATTACTTGGAGCTCATTTTTTTGTCAAACTGGTGACTTCAACTTTATAAATTTTCGCATGAAGTTCCTTCTGCTAATTGACTCCCAACTATGATGCATAATTAAACTTTACTTCTACATGGCACTTCGGAAAGATAAATCTTCTTTATTGTTAAATGTATGTTTTGCCGCTTACGGTGTGAAAAATTGTATGTTATGGTCACATAGAAAAAGATACTGTTAAATATCAATGTAAATTTCACATTAAAACCATTTGGACCCTCATTTCACATGTCATCAGCCTTGATGTGCTGCTTACCCCTGGCAGTCATATGCTACCATGAAACAGGCTGAACCTTGAACCTTGAACCTCACAGATGCTTTCATAACTTTAGAGAGCTCTGCGAACTGAACCTTCGTGGCATGTTCTTCTCCAATTAGAAAAATGAACAGAACTGAAATTGTGCATGCTTGTTTGAGGTGCGAAAGGCTTGTGAAGCTGCTAAACAGCTGCTAGAAAGGGTGGTTTATCAGGTTGGAGCTTTAAAAAATATTTGTATATATATAGGTATATATATATACACACACACACACACACATACATATATATATATATATATATATAAGCTGACTAGAGGAGCTCATGTATAGCTATAAACTCTGAAAGATCTTCCAGTTGCAGCATCTTTTTATGGTTGATCTCGTGCTAAGCATAGTAGATGTTAGTAGTATGCATCTGTAAACTTGAGTTGAAACCTCTCCAAGTATTCCTCAATTTGATTTATGTATAGGATTAACCTTCAGGGTTGATACTTGACAGTGCAACCACAAAACTGAATGGAAAAGGTAATATTACCATCAAATCTCGGGCCTTCTCCTGAAGAACATCTATTGCTTCAGAAAGTTGAGGAGCGGTGAAAGCAGGAACTCCAGGCTTCAGTTGCAGGGAAGACATCAACCCATTTCAGAAAACACTCGTAAATCAAAACTGCCAATCGGAATATTCAAATCGGGTTTTTACAACAAATAACTAGTTAAATGAATATTAATCCTAGTGATTAAAGTTCAAGTGTTGTACCTTAAGAATTCCAGCTTTATGGAAGGCAATTTTTTCCAGGGTGTCCCCTGCATGAAATACAATGGAGTCATTCAAATCATATGACGCCAGGTTCCAACCAATTTCAAAACAGCGCATAGTCAATAGTCTCAGGACAATAACTCAAAAATGAAAAAACATGCACCACCAAGAAAGATGGGGATATTATTTAGAAGGTTATGAAAACAAATTAAACAATCCTGCCAGATAAAGTATTTAGAAGCACATGCAACTTCAGGATTGAGACACCTTCACATTTGTCAACGAGAGCACAAAAAGTTTAAGGATGATAAAAGACAAGTTATGGACGCACCCAAAGTTTCCATGTGATCCATGCCGAGAGAAGTAATTCCACACACAACAGGTTTTTCAATCTGCATATATGCCAATACAAAAGGCCAAAGATGTCAGATATTTAAACTAACCCTGCAAGATTGACGTAGACTCAAAACTTTAAAAATAGTCATACCACATTCGTCGAGTCCTCCATTCCCCCAAGACCAACCTCAATAATAGCAACATCTACCTGTTCACGAAGAACTAATAAGGAAACAACACAAAAAGCAGTTTAACAATTGCATGATATCAGAATAATAATGAAACAACGTAAAAACAGTTTAACAAGTTATGCTTCGCGAGCTAGTCCTAACCAGATTACAACTAGCAAGTATGCATTGTCTCACATTGTCATAATTACCAAAAGAATTGCTATGAAATGTACACTCACCTTTTCAGCAGCAAATATTTTGAATGCTAATACAGTCAGAAACTGGAAAAGCGGAGGCATTGGCAAATCCTCTGTAACGTGTTCCTGCATAATGCAGTTTCCACAACAGAGACAATCTAACTTATATCAGGCAAGAATTAACAGCTCGGAAGTGTTGTACAGAAGAGAAACACGCACTCCAAGTCTACAAATAAATTGGTAAAGTGTGGAGGTTAAGAAATCTTCCAGTTCAAAAGAAATAACGATACCAGCAAAAGTTTTAAATTCTTGAATTTTCGCTCCTCATACTTTAAGATCAAACAACAACCTGCAGTGCACAATGTCTACATGGGTGTTCCGGATGCATATGTGAGAGAATCGAACTTCACTTGACGTAAGTAAAGATAAATATGAAATTAATTCTTATACCGATACGCGAAAAAATACTATTGATGCTACCCTGCTAGGATCAGCAAATCAACATGGCGGATAAACTAGGAAGGTTCATTTAACTTACAAGTTACACCATGGAATGAGATGTGAAGATCACAAACTTTCCAGGAAAGCAAGTTAATGCAGAATGAGTAAAAAAAAAAAGAATTGTTGTTCTGGGGGAGATGAGTCCAGTCAAAGAGCAAGGAAATGGAGACCAATAAAACTGGAAGTGTTTCTGTTTAGAACAAGATCTTTTTTCTCGTGGATGTTAATGCAAAAAAAGCATGAACCTAGCTTAGGTATCATCAGTATAATTGATTGTCTTAATGAAAGACTTTATCCACTACAGTTCCAAGCCTAGTTCTCAGCTCACTATTGTAAGATCTAATCCCAAAGCAGGACATGCTGTGAATTCAGGGGATACATAAGCTAAGCAGTCAATCCCTGAAGACTTGTAAGGTTTTGGTGTCAATGTCTGGTTTGATTTTGATGCAAGGTCAGATTAAATGTGAATTTTAGTGTTTCCATGACCAATGTGCAGTCACAACAAAGAGGTTTTCAGCCGCTTTGTGTAACACAAGTTATGGAAATCGTCCTTTGTTTTTTCCTCTTTTATAAATATATCTTCCTTCTTTCTTATCCTACAATTTATAATATTGGGCCATATGTTGGATCCCAAGACTAACGAAACCTTAGGCTCAGACCAGGCCCTGGGCTTCAGCCAATTCAATATTGCAAGAGTAGATTTAGTTGGGACTAGAAGACACAAATGGGAATGGATAGTACCTTCAGATGGTTCCAGCAGTCCCAAAAATGTAGCAGAAATTTATCTTGAGATATGTCCACCCTGCACAACCAATTAAAATAGATATCAGAATAAAATCATACTCCACGAAGACTGCCAAAATTAAAAAGGTGTCCGTCATTTGCAAAAGTACATAACTACTAATGATTGACTTTGATATCTCAAGTCTTAACATTCCATACAGGTCCCATCGCTCCATCCTACTTTCTCTTGCCTGAAAGAGAATGGTGAAGACTTGAAGTCCATTCTGAAACTAAAGGCGATAAAGAGACGGCCCTTTTATTATTTGTCAATACATATTTAACATAGGACACTCCAAGGAATGCCAATCCAAAAACAAAATTCATAAATGTATCACAATCACAAACATGGGTAGAAAAGATACAGACAAAGGTGCAATCCTTATTTCTATCATTAAAGGTGCAATCATTAAAATAGCAAAGTAGTTTTTAGACAGAAAAAGTATAGGGTTGATGATTATGTTCACCTCCAACTACTTCTGTTCGCTAGTTAGGTTAAGCAACTCCATATAACTGGTTCGGAATAGGAAGAAAGGCGACTAGTGTAGGTACAAAGGGATGATTCTCCATTATCTTGTTAGGTTAACACTTAAAAAAATGCCATATTACAAAGTGTAAAAGTGGTTTTGGCTAGCTAGAAAGAATTATCAGTTGCAGAGAAAGTCGTGGAAACACGCTTTCTGACAGAAGAAATAAGGGTAGATATATGTCCCGTCCTTGTAAGCAAAAAGACTGGTGGACCTTATGCGCTTGGTAGTACTTCTATGAAAAATGTATTTTGTGAACTTACATCTATTATTATGCAAAAAATAATAATGTCATGTTACGTACTCAAACTATTCCTAAAGTAAGATAACCATTCCCAGACGATAAGCGCATCCTGAAGCAAGCGAAACCACAAAAATGCATGCAGAAAAATAAAATAAAAAGAATCGTGACTCAGACTACAAATTACATGAAGTAACTATTGGAAGTAACAGTATATCTGATCTGACAGACTTCGGAGGATACATGGAAGATTCTTATCATCTTAGCCCCTCCACCCCCATATTAACTCTTCCAACAAGACCAGGACTATGACACGTGAGTCTAGAAGCGGGTCTAGCAGAGCCGCTACTCCTGCTACATCTGTACCGTTTTTAGGTACTTCTATCCATTATTAGAGATGGTTACTTATTAGTGCAGATATTATAAAATAAGTGTTTCCATATTTGGCTTCCTAGTCAGGCCAGGATTGTTTTGGTCATTATTTCATAATTAAGTTGCCTAGTTTAGGTTGAGTGCTCCCAAAGGTTAAGTTTGATATATAAAGGTCCGATGCATTCTTTATTAAATTTAATGATGCTCTTCTTCCTATTTGTAGGTATTAGATAGTAGTTATATATTTATTGTATTTGTTATTTGCCAGTTTACCCCTGAGCTGTATCTATATAAACCCTAGTAGTGTGTGATGAATTTAATGCAATAACAATTTTCTAAACCTAGTGTGACATGGTATCAGAGCAGATCGACTGGAACTGTGATACTGCCGCTAGCGGCAGTCTCTTCCAAAGTTACCTGGAACGGGGATTGTTCCGGTTCGTGGAACGGGCTCGTGGCACGCCATACCCTATGGAATTTGGTACGCCAAGGGTAGGCTTCTCTGGATACCTTTATAGGAGTTCTACCATTTATCTAAGATTATTAAGTGTAAAACTACCCAATATATGCAATATTTAAAAGTCAATGCTCTAAAAATGGATGTAACTTAGCAAATCCAAATTTAACTCCCCCCCCCCCCCCTACATAGGTGCTTTAGGTGAAAATAGTGAAAAAAATTGGGATCGCCAAATTAAGCGATCTGGATCGTTGGCGTTCCACGTTTCGGAACGCGTGATCCCATTCGCAAGTCGCAGGGGTACGAGTGAATTGTGGTTATACTGGTGTCTTCTCCGCCCTCTGAACTCGCCGGAAACTTCCTCTCTCGAGGTCGCCAACCTCATGACAACGCCAACGCCCCATCTTCCCCATAACCCCGATCAATCTCTCATCGTAATTGGCGCCCACCCTAATATCCACAAGCTGCAACCCACAAACTTCTTAGCTTGGAAACTGCAAGTTCAATCAGCCCTGCGTGCACATGGGCTCATGGGGTACGTCGATGGCTCATCAACCCCGCCCGCTCTCACCGTTCGATCTCCGACAGTACCGCCAGCCGTGCGACCGAAACATGGGCTGCAGATGCGTCCTCCGGTTCAACAGCCACCTCTCCCGTGTCCGATGCTCCTAAGATGGTGCCAAACCCTCTCTATTGCTCCTGGTACCAACAGGATCAATTAGTAATAGGTTTCTTGTCCAGCATGCTCTCTCCCACTGCTCTTTCTCATATCTCCCGCGGCGAGACATCCGCTCAGATCTGGACAACTCTCCACAACATATACGCCAAACCTTCTCGCAGCCCCATCAGGCAGATTAAAGAGAAGCTCAAACGACCAACTCAATGAAATCGGTCGTGGCTGATTTTATGCACTTGGTCAAACATAAGATCGACGAACTAGCCCTCATGGGTAAGCCTATAGATGAGTCTGATGTTATCGATCGCAGTCTTGATGCCTTCCTAGTTGATCGGTTGAACAAGATTTATAGTCCAATGTGGAGGCCATCAAAGCTCGGGAGTCGGATATTGGTTTCGATGAGCTCTTCGAGAAATTGACCCACAAGGAGCTTTCGCTGCAGAAAACCACCCCATCGCCTGACTATGTTGCTCCTGCCTTGGCCGATGCTACCTTTGGCCCCAGTGGTCGCGGCCGTTGGCTCACCTGGCAGTCAACATACCCATGTGCCGCAGTCATCCATTATACTTCTCAATTCCCAACAACTGTCTTCTCCCCGGCCATGGAACCCTCCTCATCAGCAGCCATCCCCACGGCCCTCCTCTGGGCCATTCTTAGGGTCACCGCATTCGCCAGTGTTCACAATTCGGGTGGCTCTTGCAGCAGTATGGAGGTCTGCCCCATCCAGTTCAGGCTTCACCAGATCCTCTACGCCGCGGGATCCACCTTCTCCATCCGGCTATCAGATCACCTCTCCCTGGACACTCCGAGCTCACTTGGCCACGGCTTCAGCTGATTCCTCCTCTCAGCCACCAGCATGGTTCCTCGATACAGGTGCGGCCCACCACATTACAGCTGATTTGGACAACATGTCCCTGCTTCAGCCCTATGGGTTCTCTGATGATGTTATGATCGGTGATGGTACTGGACTTCCCATCACTACTTGTTGACCCCCTCCAAATTTGAGAATCTTACTTAGATCGTCTCTAAGAAACTAATCTTAATCCTGCTTACAATCGAACCATGGTAGGTCTCTCAAGAGGAGGATTCGAAAACTGCCCGGAACATAGCAAACTGATTGATGGAGAACAAGATCGGAAGCAGAATAAATTGAAATATGGAAGAATCCACAATTTAGGGACTGGTCTGATAAATGGAAGAATTGATAATTTAGGGGCTGATTTGATGGGATGTTTGTGGAAGAAGGAAACGTATTAAATTTCTGAGATATGGTTAGAATTTTAAGATTTCTATTTATGGTATTGATTCACCATGTATTACAAGCCTATTGCCTATAAATGGGCTGTTCTTCTCCCATTGTAACTCAACTTATTATGAATAAAGATTGAGCATTGAGAATTTGGTAGTAATGAAGTGTGTCTAAACAACTAAAAAAACCATAAATATATTTGATATAACAAAATAATGTTTAAAATTACCTTTTTTGGCATTTTTGACGATTTTTTAACATTCACGTGTTTGGTTCCCGATTCCCGTTATGGTTTGTCCGTTATGGGCCAAAACCGTTTTCCGCGGCCGTTACCGTTACGCCCGCCGGTACCGTTATTTAAATCCTTGACTGAGAGTGGTTCATTGTGTTGAATCTGAGTGATTCACTATTGTTTGAGTTTCGTTCTTGCTTTCAGGCACCACTGACAGCCAGGCCCCATTAAACTAAGCTCCAAAATGGCGAGAAGCTCCAGATATTCCAACATCTTTAACCATATTTGTATAAGATATAATCGTCATACACACTGCATGAGTTAACTGATGATTTGAAAGGGCAACTTTTGCTCATACTTCTCTCGGCAACTTCATGTCAATAGAAATAATACATAGAGTAAACTTTATTGCAGAAGTATTGTCTTGTGGTGGTTTCATTTCCAACTTTTTGGCAACTTAAAAAGAAAATGCTCGCTCTCGCCTTGTTTCGCTTCTAGTATCTAATTCACACAAGCATTTGCATATTACGGGTTCATTTAATTTACGTTCTTTTCAATATTTGCGGTGACACGTCTACACTAGCTCCTCTTCAACATCCAAAATAAACAAAGAGAAGATAGGATACACATGGAGAGACTTAAAGGATGTATTTATCTTTTAGATGCTAAAATCGACTAACACTGCATTGTGGTTTAAAGATGCTGGCTATGATTTCAAGTACTTATTACACAAGCATGAGAAATATGCTAATACATCGAGCACTCACCCATCAAGACGGAATCTTTCTCTCACATCAGTTAGGTGAGGAGATGTAAAGAGCCCAGTTCTAAATCCATACTCCCGTAAAATTGCCTCGCAGAATGTGCACGTGGAACCCTGTAACATAGATATCATCATAGATGAATGAAAAAAAAACACAACGGTAGAGTAATCCGATTTGCTGATTACTATCTTGTACACATGAATCCTATAAGACATTCACAAAATGCATAATGCTTACCACTCTGATTCTTCTCTTTCCCATCATCCTGATTTTTACCACTATTCACTGGGTCGGTGATTTGGATAGCTAATGATGCAATTTTTTATAATTTTTTCGTAGTGTTGTAGAGTAAAAGTTGTTCTACTACAATACGGTGAAAAAATTATCAAAAAATCATATCGTTTTACGAGCCAAATCACCCGGTCAAAATGACCCGAATACGAGTCAAAAAAGTCAGTTGTAGGGGAAGAGAAGAATCAGAGTGGTATATTTAATGAAAAGATGATGCCCAAATCTCTTATTAAAAATTTAATCATGAAATATGAAAATTATACTAAGGATCGCTTTCAAGTTCAACATTATTCACGGTCAAAGTTTAAACTGATGGTGTTCACATTCACAGAAGTTGAAACAATGTAGGACATAAGAGATTACTAAGCACGATGAAGAGAAGTTCCAACTCATAGTAACAGACAGAACTGCAATAGAATACCTTTCCTTTAGTGCCTGCAACATGGATAATCTTGAGGCGAGCTATATGTTCCTCCAGCCCAAGAATCTGATAACAGAAGAGTTCATTTCTTTAGAAAATCTCATAGTCTGTTGCCATCGATATGTTGGAACAAGCATAAATTCTAATGCGAAAAATGTTTACTTCACTGGTTCACTGAGTGAAAGTGTTGCCAGGGATCAGGAAAGTCAGTGGGATTTCTTGTGGGATGGTGGGGTGGGGAGAAAGAGACTCCTGTCATATCTTGCCAAGCAGCATGTTTTTCAGAAAGAGGGCAGGCCAGGTATTTAAAATTAAGAGCTCCATGAGAGTCGGTTCTTACGTTATTACATTTTCTTCCCAGACAATTGTTTAAGGATTGAGAGGTGACTTATAGTTTGAAGCTCTGGAAGGTCAGGGGATGACTAACATAAGACAAGAGCCAGATTGCATAGGCCTTTGGAAGTTCACTCATAAAAACACATTTCTTGGGTTCCTTACATTATCCAGGTCGGTATTGGCAGTTGGTTCCACTTCAAGATATCTACTAGTTGCTCATTTCTATGATTAATAAATCTACTGTTGATTTGGTTAAGGAAACAGTGTAGTAATTTTGTATGGAATTTGTGGGAATGAAACTTGGAGTTAGCAGCATGTTTTCAAAAGGTGTATTCATTATTCGGTGTGTCTCCAAACAGGTGGTGTTGGCATGTTTGTTGAAGAGGAGGAGCCAAGAGAAGGTTTACCAACTTCAATGCTTTGATTATGATTCAAAGCCCTTTTACCCCATAGGATATTATATTGGTCTGGTGTGGATGATAGAGTTTCAGTACAGCATGATGAGAGTAAAGAAACGTGAAGAAGTTACTTCATAGACTTTAAAAAGGCATTTAAGAGAGAAAAAGGCGGTACTATTCAATACATTGAGTCTTCTAAGAACATATAAGTTATTTCATAGACTTTAAAAAGGCAATTAAGAGAGAAAAAGGCGGTACTATTCAATACATTGAGTCTTCTAAGAACATATACGAGGGAGCAGTTACTAATCTGAAGACTGTCAGAGGGGAAACAAGAGAATTCCCCAGAATAATAGGTTTACACCAACAGTTGCGTAAAGTCCCTGCATGTTCACTTTGGTAAAGGGTGAGTTTACAACGAGTGTCCAAGATAATATCACACGATGCATGTTATTTGAGGATAATGTGGGTGACTGATGAAACAAGGAAAGTGCTAACAGTAGGTTACAGTTAAGAGGGAAAACTTAGAATGTAAAGGATTTAGGATTAGTCAGCCCAAAACTGAGTATATAAAGGGTAACTTTAGTGGCCATAGGACGGTAGGAGAGGATACAATAACTATTTGTGGGCAAGAGGTGAAGAGGAGGGATCATTGTAGATATCTTTGGGCAGTTTGCGTTGTGACGGAGAGACACAGTATGTTGTTACCCACAGGATAAGAGCAGGGGGGAGGAGTGCATCTGGAGTGTTGGTCCACCACCCCAGCTAGGTTGAATGATAATTTTATAGGAAACCATGGTAAAAGCCCCTTAAATGTATGGTTGTTAAGCGATTAAGAAGAAATATAACTAGAAACGAGTGTAGCATAAATGAGAATGCTAAGGTAGATGAGTGGTGTAACTAGGAGAGCTAAGATCACAATGACCCAGTTTGAAAGAATCTAGGCGTTGCACCAACGACGACAAAATAAGAAAGAATCATTTGAAGTGGTTTATTCATGTTTATCACAAGCCATTGGATGGACCAGTTAGGAAAAGTGGTATTTTCCAGATCGACAGTGGTACATGAAGGTGAGGGAGACTAAAGTGAACCTGGTTAGAGATGATAAGACAAGACTGGATGACTCGTGGAGGGGCAACAGGAGGAGTTTGATCCACGCAACCAGTCCTGGTTAAACTGGAAAAGACTTGTTGTTCAGTTTGTCTCACAGAGAGTGCTGTCAAGGCGACAGATTTATGTGCAAAGATTTGGAAGCACATGACTTCATGTTGCATTTTGATGTAGCTGGAGGTTTCTGAATACTTCCTGATGTACATTTGCGTCCAACCAGGAGATTCAATGCAGTTGCAGTGACGTTTTCCAGGTTGCATGAATAACTTGGAAAAGGTTGTTGTGAGTGGCTCTATTTGTTAGTGAAGGCAAGAACTTAACAAGGGTCCAACCAGGAGATTCAAATGCAGTTGCAGTGACGTTTTCCAGGTTGCATGAATTTGAACTTGGGAAAGGTTGTGATGAGTGGAACTGTTTGTTGTTACTTAGCGAAGGCAAGAACTTAACAAATACCTTTCATAATGGGATATGCTTACCCACAAGCTCCAGGGTTCTCGTTTCATACTATTAGATTTCGGTAACATTGGGATTGTAAAAATTCTACCTCTACATTTGTAAATTTCTTTCCACAAAACATGACCTTTAACTTCTTATGATTTTGTATTTACGGCTGTTTGAATCAACGGATTCAACCTCTAAGCCAACTGTCAGAGAGAGGAGCAGTCCTTGATCTTATCAATTGAATGTTTATGTTGATAACTCCCGAAGTGGGGCTTCTCAACACACCCTCACGTGTAGCATCATTTAAACTCGGCACTTCGATTTTGTTTGCAGGTGATAGAGGTAAAACAAACGCAAGTCATTTGACTAAGCACATGAAGAATGAGACCTTGCTCTAATACCACGTCGGTTCCACCTTAAAATCAATCAGTAATGAGGAAAATAATTCATAATCTTATCCTTAATTGAATGTTTATGATGTAAACTCCCCATGAAGGACTTATCAGTAATGGCTTTTATTAAGGTATATTTTGTTGTATTCATCAAAGAAACTATAGCAGCCAACTGCATGAATGCTTGTACAAGGAATAAATACAAACATGGGAACACTGCCTTAATAGTTAATTAAATGTTTTGGAAGATATGCTATGTAACCAGAACAAGTGTAACCCAAATTTCAATACATCTAATCACCAATTCTCAAGTACACCAGCTTTACTTGCTATGGTAAATGTAAATATCTGTAAAAGTCCAACTGGCATATAAAAAATAAAAATAAATAATAATAATAATAATAATAATAATAATAATAATAATAATAATAATAATAATAATAATAATAATAATAATAATAATAAAATAACTGTTTTTCCAACAGCTGAAATTTGTGAAAATAAGACAAAGAAGGTTTGTATTGTCCTTAATAAATATAGACAAAGCGGCAGAAAGACCGTATGTAGCAAGTTCACTTAACAATTTTTTACAGTGCATTATGTCCAGAAATGTAAGCAATCTAAAATGTTTGCTTGAGCTATGAAGTTTTACCTTAATATACATCAACATTCTCTCCAACTTTCCATATTTACTAACTCCGACTGGTTTTTCTCCGCGTTTTTGGCGAGTGATAAGAGATGAAAGTGATTCCATGGCCATATCATATGTATATGAAGAGGAGAAGTTGTGCTCATCTTCTTTAATGTTATCATTTTCCAGCTTCACCATGATGGGAGATGTACTCTTTGAATATCTAAATTCTGAACATGAAGCAGAAACAGTAAAGAAAAAACCAGTCATTTCTGTCACATCGTACTACTATCTACAATAACTAAAAGGGCAAATCATAAGAATTACTTAATGATAGGAACACTGAGAATAAATGATTCACAATTCATTCATAGTGGTATTTATTTTGTAATTCATCTAAGTTCATCTGCAATCTAAGGTTTTAACACGACTAATAGCTCAGAACCAACAAAATGTTAAACTAGCTCCAATAGCTCTTTCCCTTTAGTGTCTTTGGGCTAGCAATTATGCAACCCAAATATGTTCAGCTTGGAAAAGGTTACAGAAAAACTTGGACGCCTTCATTCATGTCCATGTACCTACGAGTGATAACACATCTATAGCTAGTTGTGTAGTTGCTTCAAAGGTGGACGCCCATAACATGGCAATTCTTGAAAAATCTAGGAAGACAACAGAAATGGCACATATACACATGTCAAAACAAGAATATGAGTCGTGATGAGAAGGCAAAGAATCTTGCTATTAGAAGAAACTGTACAGCTATTGAGACATCCTGGAGTGTTCGATTCATGACCATGTGCAACGGGTGTCTTCATGAGCTACGACCCATCACGAAAATTACTCGCATTATGGACAAGTATCTTTCTTTTTGAGAAATAGTACGGAAAAATATTCAAATAGCAATCATTCATAAATAAACTAAACAAAGCCTGATGATCTGAGTTCATTACAAGGATTCTCGTGGGAGTTTGTGAGTAAATGAACACAGGATTATGGATGCCTCAAAGAAGCAGGGCGAGTCCAGCTTCCAAAGAAGTAATACTAGAAGTACCAATCAGTACACCATGCATGGTGTCTCACAATTTAGTTTAGGTACGAACCCAATATTCCAGTTACATATATTATCATAATTTTGATAAATTGCATAGTAACAGAGACGCCTATTGTGCTTGCCTTTGGTACAGAAAGCAATGGTTTTAGCTTTTAATCCACAACTCTTTTGACAAATAAACCCTTTCCCTAGTAAAGGTCCAAGGAAAAGTTCAAACACGAAACCTTAGAAAGAAAACGATACGCTATAAGCAGCATTGTACTTTACTTTAGGTTCATTGCTCAGATTGCCAAATCACCAATTCACTAACACCCCACCCAATTGCACTCAGGAAATGGAATGTTTTGATGTAGGGGTAAAACTATACAAAGCCATTATTAACTAAAAAGCATAGTAAGAAAAGATAAATAACCTTATTATTCAACGAGAGGACTAAACATCATAAGTTATACTTCACATTTAAAACAAACTAACTAGTAAATGAGGCATGTGGATCAACTATATGCTTAAATAAGATTTGAGTTGCTTGTGATAATCCATATTTGCTTAACAAGAATATGCAAACAATTGCATATAGTTGATCCACATGCAAAAAGAATTCCGCAATTCTATATTCGCTTTTGCATATAGTCGTATTCGTAGGCTTCCCCTGCACCAAAAATGAACCTTCTTCAACGTTAAGTGATAAGTCACATCACACACTTTATTGTAAAATTAATTAAATCTATGACAATACAACACAAAAGTCCCACAATAGTATACAAATGAAGCAAAAGAAGTTAAAACCGGCATATTAACTAGCAAGATCTCATATTGAAGAATCCATAAAAGCGAATATAGAATTGCGGAATTCTTTTTGCACCAAAAATGAACCTTCTTCAAGAAATACAACTTAAACTTTTACATTGCCATCTTGTTCATCTAAGAAACCAGCTATTCTTTTCCTTTCAACTAAACCAAAAAGAGACACATATTTAACCAGGACACTTTCTCAACGTGAGCACCTTGTCCATCCTAGTTGCCAACAGCTCATAAACAAAACACATTGTTTGGTTGCATCAATCTATACCTGAATAAGCTAAGAAAAATGTTTCACAAGTTTCTCACAGCCACGCAATGGAAGGCACACCACTGTAAATTTAGCAAGTAACATTTTAATAGCATAGTTTGGAGCCAGGATAGTTTCCTCTCCCATTTTATCTAACACTTTGTACCGTAACGGAATTTTAATACTTTACATCGTAGTTTAGGTGTCTAAAGACTCGGATCCAACAAGCTTTGGTGTATCTCATGGAAGAGATACAAAGATTTTTTGGTTACTTGCATATCAACTGATGTTGCGGTGTCAACCCAAAGAGAATTTGGCAAACCTCAAGGTTAAGGTGTTCGTGCTCAATTATCTTGGTGAAATCTTATGGTACAAGCGTCAGAAATTGGAAAACTTAGTACATTGCCTGGTTTTAGGTGACGAACACTTTGCTAACATTACATCGTGGTCTCGGTGTCGAAACCTAATATGATGCAGGAAATCCCTTATGCCTTTAAGGTGAAACCTGTAACCCATGACTCACACAAGAGTCGAACAGTTTATTCCTCTACCCTACTTCCGTCAACGGATAGGAATCTCTATCAGTTTCGAGTCTCTTAGTATTAACAAGGGAAACTAGTTGCTAGGAGCACAGGAAAGAAGCGAGTTTGACAGCCAAATATAGCACAAAATTTCAAGATTTACTGACAGAAAAATATGGAACTTTATCATAAACGAATCAGTCTCCACTATGCAACAAACTCCAAATACTAATCAACTTATGCTTGCAAAATTAGAGTCTACAGTTTCACAACTTCCCCACCATCATATCCCTAGCTCCATACACCACAGCAGGCATCAACCCACCTACACTATACTAGCAATTAAGACACAAACCCCCAGCTACACTGTCCGTACCAACTACAGTACAACCACTGAGACCTAGTTGTTGTTAATGCTACACAATCCACAGGAGATAAGAAGCAGATGGAGGTGCACGGCCCTCACAGTTTCTTGGTATATACTGTCTTGAGAGGGTTAGAGCCCATTTGGTAACGCATTTGCTTTCTAGAACGCTGCTTTTTTATGCCAAAAGTAGTGTTTGATGTGTTTGGCTAATTATTATTTATCTGCTTTCTAGACAGCAACTGCTTTCCCACTGCAGCTTTTGAGAAGCAGGGGAGGGGTTGCTTGTCCGGACCTGCTTTTTGATAATTGTATTGATAGGTCCCTTTATCCATGCCATAACAATAAATTCCAAAATTACCTATCTAATAGCATAATTACCAAACACAAAATGTTGAAAGTGCTTTGCCTCAGCAGGTTATACATGAAGTTTAACAACACGTTTTATGTGACTTTCCACATCAGCTTTCTCACAGTACTTCCTGCACAGCAGCTTTCTAAAACGCCAAAGCATTCCCAATCTAGCCATATGCTTGTTCGCAAGCGATTGACAATGGTGGTGGTCAAGAACGCAGATCAAGTTACAAGGAAGAGTTCTTATTGTGGGTATTTGTCAGGGTACTGAAACTCCTGACTAGGGGAATTAGGATATAAATTATTGATTCTGTTGAATCAGAATCTGTTGACATGTATTGCAGAATCAAATTTCATGAGACGGAGGTAACATTTCAATTACAGTGCATTCCAAATACTTCCAAAGTCTGATGACCCGCGTCAGGGATGTTACGCTATTATAGGGAAACACTGTTGTTGCACTCAATACATAAGTTGGTATTTCTCCTAACATTCCATTTCTTTCTCAAACTCGTGGCAAGTAAGTGAATTTCTCGTGATTTTCAGGTTACCAGTTGCTTTGCTTATTCGACACATAAAAATCAGATGTCATAGAATGGTGTAAATTTAATTGTTCATGTGATTTTCTCCAATGAACGAAGGCAATTATGTCTTATACTTAAAAGACCTCCTAAAACTAGAGTGACTTAATGTCACCTTCTCGTTGCGATATTTCAAACATGAGTATGTCGCTGTATTTAATCTGTAAAAAAGTGGGTA
This sequence comes from Linanthus parryae, assembly GCA_023055425.1. NCBI lineage: Eukaryota > Viridiplantae > Streptophyta > Magnoliopsida > Ericales > Polemoniaceae > Linanthus > Linanthus parryae. Next base: position 61,776,076 of record JALGPY010000001.1, on the reverse strand, counting down.
ACATGGTACTTCATGTAAGCAACGTGGAGTAAGCTGCAGCTAGTGCCATATAGAACTGTACCTTTGTTGTTTCCTTTTGCTTTCATATGAGACTTGTGTAGCCCAGTACCATTCACAATATTAAGGCAAGCAGGCAAGGATAAATGAGTACATGATAACCAGCAGGAGTATTGGTGTCCTTGCCGATAAAAATATGGATATGTTTTCAAATAAGTGAGCATCAGGGAATCAATCCTGCAAAGTATAGTAGGCACATTTAGCATCATGATTTATTTGTCACAAAGAAAACCGGGGAGCATAAACACGATACAGATATAAATTTCAAAAAATGATACACAAAGTACAAGCATGCAAATCTAAACATACTGAGTTAATACCCAGCCCCTGACCGATCCTCGACAGCTGAATAAGAAAGCTTAAGACAGCTAGCATGAAACTCCAAGCTTTAAATAGAGCCGACTTCAAATTCCTACGAAGTATGTGGGTCATGATCAACATTACCACTACTCACTCAGAGCCTAGCAAGCCCAATGTTGATCAAGTGTTCAAAAACAAGGCACACTTTCATTCCAAAATAGAGAAATTGGCTATCCAGAGGACCCTGGTATGTTTTTTTTCTCTGATGGGTCGATCCAGGAAGTCTGTCCATTAACTTAAACAACTTTACGGGGAAAAATTTAGCTCCAAGTGCACTAAAATGCAAGACGAGAGTTGACATGAGAGATGCATCTTAGGATCCATCGGGTGATAGTAATCTGTAATCCTTTCCAACGATCCAATACAAATGAACCACGTACAAGTTCTATACAGCACACAGCTCTGCTTTCCCCCCATTCGAATTTCCGACCCACAAACTGAAACAAATTGCATTAGAAGTGACATAGGAAAGGATATAGTAATCTTCGCCCTACAAGTTTTAACCGCCTTTTAAGGTTCCCCATTCATTCCCCTTGGATTGAAGACAACGGCTTGCATCGAAACTTATTACTCTTTCTTGCACAACCAACATAGCCAAACAACTGGTTAATTTTCGTAAGCTCTTTCAACTATGCGTTTAAGGCACATCAAATATTGAGTTTCATGGCTATCATGTAGAGGGCATCGTATTGGTAATCTTATTCAGCTATGAGCACCGGTACTAAAGCTAGTCGGATCAAAGACTTAGATGTATATCATATAGTTACTAGCTAAAGTTAACTACTTTCAATTTGCACAACATGGAATCTTCACGATGAGAGTTAAAAAGATTGTTTTCAACATAAAGTGATTAAAATGACTGGAAATGTAGAAGTAATCCCTGATTTTATCAGACTATTGTTCGTGATGTCTAATTTAGCAACACAAGAAATGGATCCAAATGCGTGACATGGGCACTGTGTTAAACGTCTTTCCCATTGCTTGTATATTTGACATAACAAGCAAGACTTTCAAGGGTCAGTAATGCAAGAGCATTTGAGATGCAACAGTTTGGTGGTCATGGCTTACAAGTTGAAGCTTTATATGGAAGCTATGAAACAAACAGTGATTTTATTAACACCAAATAAATAGCTCTGGGAAATACCATCTTGCTATATGACTGTAATTTACGAGCCTGTGCACTACTGGGACACTCCACTGACTCTCCTATCTCTAACCCCATGTAAAACATTAGGAAAAATCTATTGTTGTGCTAACATATAAAAGAACATAAATACGCTGTTAACTTCAGGAAGTTACAACAATGAGTGGGGGAAAAAGAATAAAGGGTGTACTCTCTGCTTACTCACTCCTACACACTACCAAGTTTCTGCATATTCTCTAGACTATGTCAATCTTTAAGACACTCGCATTTCCTGTTCACATGATAAACACATCTATTTTCCTATCGTGCACAGGATGTGGTGTATCCTTTGAAAATGTGTTTATTAGTTTGATTTTATTTAGAAATTGATTGTTATACAGTTCAGAGTCTTCACACCTTCAGGGCTTATATGATATTTATCATCTTTTTTTCCTGTTCAGTTTCCAATGGCTGCATCTGTACTTATAGCTGTTTCGTTTTGATGTTCATTGTTTTGTTCTGAAATCTGAATTAGTAGTTATCTGTATTTTTTATTCTTTTCTTTTTTATATGTATTAACAAAATTGTAGAAATAAAAAGAAGATTTACAGAGGATACTTTTAACTACTTATAAACTAACATTAACACATATTATTGATTGTTGTATCCCGTCCATATCTGTATTTTGGATATTAAAAATATTTTGCTTCATGCATTTGATCAGGACCTGTGCAACTTGAATCGCCACGCCTGAAACTAATTATAGGGAGTAGGTTCCAGTTGACAGAAAACATGCACTTCTTCCATCCCAACATGAGTGTCCTGCAGCTTTTTGCAGCCATTTTGAGATGATGATACTAATAGCCAAACGACACAAGAACCTGTTAACCTTTTCACAACTCTACAATAGTATGAAAAGAAGAACAAGTTTCGGTATCATTTGGCTAGTCAAATCATCACGTCAAAATGGTTGCAAAAAACAGCAAGACACTCATTTTGGGACGGAGGGAGTAATTTGGAAGGGATGAACCTTAAGAAATTCAAAACAAGCAAGCCAAGTCCATTCTGTTAGGGGAGGGGGTTGGTACAGTTCTTGCTGACCATCTAATTTCAGGCATAGAACGATACTCAAAAGTCCTAAGGTATTCTTTGTACTAGATAATGCAGCTGAAATTACCATACATGGAAGGAATGTGAGGATATAAGAGCAATGACAGTCTCGTACTATGTGATCATTGAGCAATCAGGTGAACGCTCATAAAAAGGAAGGTCACTGTCGCGAAAACAAGTTGATATGTTGTAGCACATTGAATCTGTCATAAAGTCATTTCTGCAAATGACTCGGTGAATGTTCTAGGACCTTTGCACACTCGATTTGCTTCTATTCTATTCTTCTACAGCGAAATTCAAAAAATTCAAATGGATTTCATTTTGGTCCGGCGCGAAAGAAGTGAATCTAACTATTTCAGATTAGTTCCTCATTTCTTTTTAGTTGGATGGCAGAAACCGGTAGTTCACAGATTTTAAATGAATTGGCATTCTTCCCTAACAAATGAGGACATTTCCAATATCCGACAGAACAATCATCACAGAATACATATTAGGAACTGAACTACATAGAGTGGAATTGGAAAACAACAAAACCCATTAAGTGTTGTTGCCTCCAGTAGATTAAAAAGCCTCGAGCTTGGGCGGGCAGTGCACAAGAAGAATCCACATACCAGTTTTCGGACCGAGTAATAAAGTAATGGACTCATGAGTTCGGAGAGAGAGAGAGATGGGTGAGTGGTGTCGGCGGTGCTTACTTTATTGGCCGGCGACGAGGGGGTGTGGCGGAGCCGCCATAATCGTTGTTGGTGAACTTCCCTTCTCAAAAGCGTGGCAATTGTCTGTCCCTGCTTTCTCGCTCCGTTTCACCCACCTTTAAAAATCAGCGCTGGTTGGAGATAAAGTTGGGTCAATTCGCAAAGAAATAGTGGCTTTTGCCCATTAGGGTTATGTGGGCTCACTATTCTACGTTTATCTGAGCGCTAATTTAATTACTAGGGTAAAACACACTTTGTTGTATTCACTCAAGAGTTTTTCACTAAGCTGACCTTGTTGGGGCTGAGTAAAACAGATGAAACTCTTGCTGGGGAAGAAATACAAATCTAGACCCGTTTAGAAACCGACAGTAGGAAAGTCGGTTTTTGGAGCTAAAATCGACGGTACAATTGTCGGTTTTAAGGTTTTTGAAAATCCGATTAAAATCGAGTTTTTAAATGTCGGTTATCAAAACTGACTTTTTTTCCTGTTCAGTTTCCGAAGTTTATGTCTCGCTCCAATCCAATCATCAAGCTCATGTTCATTTTCAAAACAACACGAAACTATACTGAGCGATTAAATCCATAAAAGTAAGCTCAAAATATCATAAAATGTGTATGAACTAGTATTCATGCACATTAAGATACGAGTGTGAAACCTATGTACATTCTCTACAATTAGTCCCAAAAACTCTCCAAAATCTCACAAGACAGTAGCAAATACTATAAAGTATAGCACCTAAAAAGCGCTATCAAATTCCCCCACACTACCTCTTGCTCGTCCCGAGCAATAAATCAATTCAAACTCCACCAAGACTTGCATACCAACCAAATGAACCAAGTAACATACTCCACCGAATTGCATACTAAACCATTCACTAGCCGACATGACACACGACGACTCAATACATACGACTATGCAACCTACATGAGTATATACGATGCAAATCGATTATGTACAATGCAAGTAATTAAAACAAAATATTTTTCTTCTTTTTCACGAGATTGGAAATCTCTTTATCCTTAATCGTAATCCTCAATATCTCACTAGTGTAACACTTTCCGTATTCGGCTCCGTAGAGACCGGGAGAGTGCTACTCGAATAGCGGAAATCCATAACATTACATACCATAAAAATTAAATAACAAGTTATTACATTATCGTATTTAGGCTACAATACATGCTACAACATTAGGATAATGATTTTGAACTAGTGTTCTCATCGTAAAGTGATGATGCGTAATAATCTACGTGAGTCTCGAATCCCGCTACTCCATAATCCCAGCTCCTAGACTTGCGGGGGAATGAAACAAAGACCGCAGTTTTTCGAAAGTCAGCAAGAAATGCTGAGTGAGTTACACCTTAGCATGTAAAACAGAAAAGGTTACGAAAGGCTGCAGGGTCACGTGTTAAATAAATAAGAGTGACAGAGTATGAGTATAACAACTGATTTCAAAAAACAAAGCAATAAAGTTAACAAATGTTGATTGTTTATCACGTAACAAATCCGTTTACCAAGATGTCCCAATAAAATATTTGATACGTTAAGAGTTTCCACATTTAAATCTTTCACATGTGACATGACCGTTCAGAACGCGACTTAAGTATAACTTTTCCCACTATAGGAAATTGTATTATTATTAATTCCACAGTACCCGGGTAGACCAGGACAATGAGCACATAAGACATTCTAGACCTTAAGTGTTGCAACACCCTCCTAAGAGCGTCAATCAAAGGAGTGGTATCTAGATGTCAGGGCACACGGAGTCCCTAAGCCATCATATGGCAGTAAAAGATCCAAGGCGTAGAAGCCAAGGGGAACTAGCTGGTATCGGTGTTCCCGGCCGGTGCCAATCATAAGTCCAAGGCGTAGAAACCAAGGGGAACTAGCTGGTATCGGTGTTCCCTGGCCGGAGCCAACTTTAATAAATCAAGATCCAAGCCTACAACAAATAGACAAGGGGAACTCGCTGGTATCGGTGTTCCCGGCCGGAGCCGATCAAAGTCCAAGGCGTATAAGCCAAGGGGAACTCGCTGGTGTCGGTGTTCCCGGCCGGAGCCAACTATAATAAAACAAGATCCAAGCCTACAACAAGTAAGCAAGGGGAACTCGCTGGTTTCGGTGTTCCCAGCCGAAGCCGATCAAAGTAAATCCACTGGTTTCGGTACATGCGAATTGTTTTACTTTACTCCGGAGATCGAACACGAATATCTCTTTAGGGACTAGGCCCAGGGAATCATCACCCAATATAAGTAACTCCGGGGTTCTAACCCGATTATCTCTTTAGGGACTAAGCCCAGGGGATCATCACCCAATACAAGTAACTCTGGCGACCGAACTCGATTATCTCTTTAGGGACTAAGCCCAGGGAATCATCACCCAAATAAAAGTAACATCGCTGGTTCGTATACGTTACGTTATTACTGATTTCTGATCAAGTGTGACAAGTATTTAAAACTAAAATAATATTTCGACGATTCGAAAACGAATAAAACACATTTATCAAGTAGGGGACGACGTATGATAACTATTTTCAATCTAGCAAGTAGTGGACACGAAATAAGCTGGCACTCGAGGCTATGCATGTAAAACTCACAAGTTTATTTTGAGGCATAAAATATAAACTGCATTTTGACACGAAGTGAGCTGGGCAATCAAGGCTAAGCATATAACTCACCTGATCCAATAGCAGTTATCACATAAAAAGCCCCTACGAACGATCGCAGTCCTCGTTGGCGAACATGTCGCCTACAGTTACCAATTTCTAATTACAACAATAGTACTTCTAAATAAATCGATGCACTAGCCCTATACAAATGCTCGGATATGTCGAATACTAAGTCCGATTCTCACGATTCCCCCAATTAAACCTGTCTAAAGTCTTATAAATATACAAATAATAAGTAGTATTGTTGAAATAGCTTGACATTAAATAACTTAACCAATACATATAAATATTTATCAAATTAAAAAAGAATATAATAGTTACTAGTAATAATAAAAAGAGCTTAGTTACATTTATAAGGAGTTATTTTGGCTAGAAATATAACATTTAATTAAAACAAGTATATTTTTCCTTGAAAGATTAATAACTATATGAACTCAATACTTATTTATATAAACAAAACAAATGCGACATTAAAAAAAAGCACTTATACATTCAAAATATTTTATATAGCTTATTTATCTCAGAAAATGATTTATTGTAACCAACTACAAAAACACGTATTTTATTACCCAAGCCTTCATTTTTATTTTATTCACTTGAAATATTAGTACTAGTTGTAAACTTATAAATATATAGTATGTAATCAGCCCCCCTAGAGTTCTCTGAAAATGCAACAAGTTACCCCCAACCACTTAAATAACAATTGCCGAAACAATAGACATACCCACAACTTTCTGAAAAATGCAATTATGACCCCAACCAAGAACACAGTCAACCTTTCCGATCTAAACACGAATTGGAGTGAAAAAAACATGATTTTGATTACTAAAAAAACTCAGAGGGAGATTTAGAGCATACCCACGCCGAATTTCACGAGAAACTGTGAAGAAATGGAACGGGTCGAAACACGCGTCGGGGTCGCCGGAGGTGGAGCTCGACGGGGTTCTCCGGTGGCTTCTGGCTGTGGGTGAGACTTCCACGAGTCTGGTCGGACCTCCAGGAGGCCAGGGTGATGGGAGGAAGAGGTTGGGTGCCTCTGTTTTGATCGGGCTCGAAGCTCTATTTGAGGTCGCCGGAAAAATGGTGGAACGCCGGCGACCTTGCTTCACCTGTTGCTATGGCTGCCCCTTTTCCGCTTCCTCTTCGTCTTCTGGCCTCATTACAGAGACGGTGATCGAGAGAAATGGAGAGAAAAGGAAAGTGGTGATGGATCGGGTGGGTTCCTGACGGTGGCCGTGGCGGTGGTGGCGGTCTTTGGCCGCTGCCTTCTGCTGCTGCTGACCTTGTTTTGTTCACTAGAGAGAACAGAGAGAAGAGAGGATGAGAGACATAGAGATGGTGGTGAGGTGGTGATGGTGTTGGTGGTGTCGGGGTGATTGTGGTGGTGCTTGTTGCCGGAGGTGATGGTGGTGGTGGGTGTCTCTCGGCCAGAACAAAGGAGAGGGAGAGAGACAGTGAGATGGAGGGAAAGATGGTGGTGGCAGGGGGTGTAGATGGTGGAGGTGTTTTCGGGTGTGTTTGCCAAAGAAGAGAAGAAAAGGTGAAGAAATAGGAGAAGGGGAGGAGAAAGAGAGAATGTGGCGGGGAAAGAGAGAGAGAGAGAGAGAGAGAGAGAAAGAGAGAGTGTGTGAGAGAGAGAGAAAACTTGTTGGAGAAACAAACATTGGCAGGTGGTTGGAGAATGGGAAGCAAAACTATATGTTATTGTTATTATTAATATAATTATTACAATAGTATAATGATAACTATGTATTAAAGGTATATTTCTTACACAGTTTGCTATCGTTTTGTGTGATTTCCGGGTAGAATATGTTAGTTTAACACTATGAACTTGAGGAAATTGAGTAAGTTTAGATTTGAGCTTTAAACTACTAATCCGGGCGTTTCTCGTGTTAATTTATGCTATTTTGTCACGTTTGATCGCACGGTTGTTTTTCATGTTGTTTTGACAGGAAACGGAACGTGCGCGATCAAGCGGAGAGGAGAACGAATTTCGGAACACGAATAAAGCTCAAGAAAGTGAAAAAGAAAGAGCTTCAGGAGGTCGCACGACCTGATATGGCAGATCATGCGACTTGACTTGGCACTTAGAAGTTTTTTTCGTGCGACAAATTGAAGAACTAACTGTTACTGCGACTTGAGTGGCTGATCGTGCGAATAGCTAGTCAGATTGCACGATCTGGTTTTGGATGATCGTGTGATCTGATGAATAAAAACAAGCCCTGGACGCAACTCAACCCTATATCGCACGATCAGGAATTTCAGATCGTGCGATCTCCTTAAGAAAAATTACACGGACGGGGAAGGAAGGAAAATAGGCTAGCTTTTGCTCAAAACTACGTAGTTTCATGATAATTATTTCCTAAAACCTAATTTGGGAATAATTAATACATGGGGGCTAATTTATAAGGAGAAGATTCATTGAAGAACATCGAACGGACGTGGGAAGCAAGGAGACACACGCACAAGAGGAGGACTCCTCCTCCATTGAAGCCCTAGGTTTCATCGTCTTCTTCTTCTCTCAATCTTTGTATGGAGAAACTTGTAAGTCTTGTTTGGTTATATTATTATTAGCTAGACGTTTTGCTAGGCGTCTTTTTGAGAGCCTAGGGTTCATGTAAACGATGATCTTTTTCCGGATTTGATCTTTGCTTCATGATTCTTGATTTCTTCTTTTGAATCAATTCTAGTTTCTTGTTTATGTTAGTAATCCTAATTGAGTGACACGATTAAGAGATAAAACTAGGATTCAAGAACTAGGGTTTGTTCAATAGTTGATTCATGATTAAAGTTAGCAATATTTTAATTCAGTTGTTCAGGTACTGTGCTTAATACTCAGTGTTAATGGAGTAGCTAACTGGAAACACTGCTTAGTTAGCGAATGCACGATAGTGATTCTAACTAACTAGGATGAGACTTGAACATCAATCCCGTTTCACTGAGACTGAGAAGAGACGTGTTAGGATTGGCTAGTGTGGGTAGATTCGGTAGGTGAGATTCGACTGTTTCGTGCAACGGTGGACCGACAGGACCCGTTGTCGTGCATGTCGTTAGCCTACTAGAACGTACCAGTAGACACAAGAGACGGATATGAGATTGTAGTCTACCGTGAAGTAGAATGACTTGAGAGCGATAGGAGATAGTCAGCGCTGTTACCCGGCTTAGTCAGAATATAGTTAACTTTTTTCTCAGATAATCCGGAAATCGTCTACAACCCTAGGTGATCTAGAGATTGCCTAGTTTCTCCATATCTATTCTTTTAAAAATAATAAAATACAAAAAATATTAGCTTAGTTGTTATTTCAATTCTAAAATCAATCAACTATTTCCTCCTGTACCGTAGTCTAAATTAAATAACTAATTAGATAATCTGAAGTCTGTCCTCGTGGGATCGATAACTCGGGGTTGAAATACCACCCCTATATTACTTGACCGCGCACTTGCGCATACACGTTAAGAAATCGCGTCAAGTTTTTGGCGCTGTTGCCGGGGACAACGGTAAATTATTTAGTTACGAGTTAGTTTAGAGTACTTTTATTTTAGTTTTAGTTTTATTTATTTTTTATTCTATATCTCTGTGCTTCACGGGTGTCTTGTGAGTCTGTTTTTCAGGAAGGCAGGAAGCAAGCGAAAATATAAGCATGTGGAGCGAAGACTGTTATCGGGGCCCCCCTACTATTTCCACTGCAGGGGTAACCATGAAGACGAGGACGCATGCATAATTTGGTGTTACATATGCGGCATTTGGCACGACCGTAGAGACTCATGTCGAGTACATGTACCCCAGCTTCATCAGCACCAGGAAGATCATCAGCGATTATGGAAGAACGGCGTAGTATTATGGAGGACATCGAAGTGTGCGCTAAATTTTTGTCCATAGCTGCACAATTACCACATGAGGATTCTGCCACAGGTAGGGAATACGTGAGGGAGATGATGGAGAGGATAAACAAACGAGTAGAAAAATTGTCAACAACAGGGGAATCTAGTATTCAAGAACCACAAGAGGAGCCCTTGCCACATGACAGTGAGCCTCATATTGAACCTTCATCATCACCGCCACAAGTGGAAGAAGAGATACCTGAGATAAGTGAAGAATGCAGTATCCAGGAACCATCGGTGGACCCTGGCATTTATGAGGACTCAGACTCGGATTCCGACTGGGGTGGACCTGTGTGCCCAATATGGGAAGATCTGTGCGAGCCAAGACCGCAGACGCTCTCACAGCCTTGGCATGAATGGGAAGACACCGGCATTGAAAGCATGTGGTGTGCCGACAATGAAGCTGGTGAAACACTTGTGCTCAATGACATCGAGGTAAAAGCCCCAACTCTGATTAATGATGAATTCTCCATATCCTATGTCACGCAAGTCTGCGACGAGCTAGAACAATTAATGTATGGGGATTCTTATGGGAAGAATGTGATGAGCAACTTCTAATCTCTTGTTCTATGGGCGATTCTATTGATCATCCATATGCCATAGTCAAGGAGTTGGAAGTCAGCAAGTGTGGGGGTGTGGATGAATTGCATGGGTCATTTGAAGAGCATCGAGCACCAAAGAGGTATTACTGGGATGATTTTGTGGCCAGAGATTCATTTGAGCCTAGTGGTACGTGGTGGAAGTTTCTCAAGAAGATCAATTGCAAAATGAAAGGAGCCAGCTTCCACAACTCTCCACCGTCTTTGCAGCACATGGGTGGACGCGAAGTCATTGAAAAGAGATGGTGGAAGAAGAAGAAGTGGAGGGATAAAGCAGCCTCCACAATCCTTTTCGGTTGAGGTAACCGGGTCGGGTTGTCGACCTTAAATTTCAAGCGCTGCTTGGGAGGCAACCCAATGTAGAGTAGGATGCTATTTATTTATGTTCTTTATTTTAGTTCTCCATATTTGATTTTGAGGGGTGAGAGAGAGTTGCTTTAATTCTTTCAATCAGTGTGCAGGGACACATGTACAGAAGACGCTCCGGGTTCCCCTTCTTGATGCGTGCGATAGAGAATGTGAGTAGGCGCAACGGAATCAGGACGCGAGGTGAGACTTTTGTGGAAACTGTCAACGGTCCACAAGACCCCTTCTTGTTGCAGTTTCGCGGCAACGGTGCCCATGTAGGTTCGGGCACCACAGGTACCTTTAACTCTCTCTGTTCTACATTTTGAGCGATAATTGTGTAGATCCACCGCCAGCACATTTAAGCGATGAGTTCTCTAATTATATCTCTAAATTCGTTGAGGACAACGAAATGCTTAAGTGTGGGGGGGTATGTGTACATTTTTCTAGCCATGTCGGTCCTTGCATAGCCTTGTTACATGTAGTTGTGTAGTATTGTGAGTATTGTGTGGTTAGTGTAATGTTTTTAATATATTGTTGTATTGTGATAGGTTCAAAGTTTTCTGCATTGCTCTGCACTTTATATTATTGAGTCCCCTACCCATCGTTGTGGTTAATCGAGTTGTCCAGTTACATGTAGAGTCTAAGAAAATTTTAAAAAAACAGAAAAGTGAAAATCCATAAAAATTTAATTTTTTTGAGTTGGGCAATTGATGAAGCTTGAAACCAGAGAGAGTTCAGTGAAAGAGTCTCAATGAATAGGAAGCACCGTAGTGGGGAAAACCTTAATTTTTAGTATCTTGCGCACCGGTTTCACGAAAGGAAGCCCCGAGTATTCATGGAAAAGTGGAAAGTAGATATCGGGCATACCTTTAGTTCCTATAGTGTGCTAGGAGGAGATAGTCTTAACGTAGTCGAATAGTCTGTTTTCGAGTGGAAATTTGTGGCCTCTTGTAAATCTGGGGTGGACCTTCGTGTAGAGTTGGTTCCATGTGGTACACTGGCTTAGCCTAAGTGAAGTTAGGGAGTGTACACCACCATCCCTTAAGGCGGTTTCAAGAGCTAACCGAAAAATCTCACACTTATTTTTTCTAAATACACGACTGAAATAAATTGAAAGAGAACGAAAAAAATCAAAATCTTCTCTTGGACTAGATACGGTGAACAGCCTAATGTGCCCCCGTTCGCGCGGGGAATTTGGATTCAAACCAATTAGAGTGTCTAAGGAAAATTAAAGTCACGGAGTTGTGTCTCCCGTCACTGGGAAAACTTGAATCCAATGAAATAACGGCTAAGAGGGTCTGAAAAACTCATATGACTTGGCGACGAAAGACTACTATAGGACTAAGGATGCCTGGACCCTCTGAGCTAAAGGACGTGCCCGGATCTTGGATTGAGTTTGGTGGATGTTGGGGTCCCCTTAGTGAGCTTGTGCGTAGGTTCATTGTATTTTAAATTCCTTATTGTGGTTGTGTGAATTGCATAAGAGACTTGTGAGAACTTGATAATTTTGGTTAGTGATAGCGAGATTGCCCGTCTCTTAAGAAAAAGAAAAAAAAAGTATGTTGTTTCAATTTTTGTATTGTTTGATAATCGAGTTGCATTGTTTATAGTCATGTAGATTGCATTGGGTGTGTGTGTTGTTTGTGTCACATGGCTAGTAAAGTTGTATGCAATTTGGTGGATTTGAAACATAGTGTGAGGAATGATTTTTCTCGGGACGCGCAAAAAGGTAGTGTGGGGGATTTGATAACTCTGTATTAGAGTTATATTTCTTACACAATTTGCTATCGTTTTGTGTGATTTCCGGGTAGAATATGTTAGTTTTACACTATGAACTTGAGGAAATTGAGTAAGTTTAGATTTGAGCTTTAAATTGCTAATTCGGGCGTTTCTCGTGTTAATTTATGCTATTTTGCCACGTTTGATCGCACGGTTTTTTTCATGTTGTTTTAACAGGAAACGGAACGTGCGCGATCAAGCGGAGAGGAGAACGAATTTCGAAACACGACTAAAGCTCAAGAAAGTGAAAGAAGAAAGAGCTTCAGGAGGTCGCACGACCTGATATGGCAGATCATGCGACTTGACTTGGCACTTAGAAGTTTTTTTCGTGCGGCAAATTGGAGAACTCACTGTTACTGCGACTTGAGTGGCTGATCGTGCGAATAGCTAGTCATATCGCACGATCTGGTTTTGGCTAATCGTGTGATCTGATGAAGAAAAACAAGCCCTGGACGCAACTCACCCCGAGATGGCACGATCAGGAATTTCAGATCGTGCGATCTCCTTAAGAAAAATTACACGGGCGGGGAAGGAAGGAAAATAGGCTAGCTTTGGCTTAAAACTACGTAGTTTCATGTTAATTATTTCCTAAAACCTAATTTGGGAATAATTAATACATGGGGGCTGATTTATTAAGGAGAATATTCATTGAAGAACATCGAACGAACGTGGGAAGCAAGGAGACACACGCACAAGAGGAGGACTCCTCCTCCATTGAAGCTCTAGGTTTCATCGTCTTCTTCTTCTCTCTCAATCTTTATATGGAGAAACTTGTAAGTCTTGTTTGGTTGATTATTATTAGCTAGACGTTTTGCTAGGGGTTGCTTTGAGAGCCTAGAGTTCATGTAATCGATGATATTTTTTCGGATTTGATCTTTGCTTCATGATTTCTTGATTTCTTCTTTTGAATCAATTCTAGTTTCTTGTTTATGTTAGTAATCCTAATTGAGTGACACGATTAGGAGATAAAACTAGGGTTCAAGAACTGGGGTTTGTTCAATAGTTGATTCATGCTTAAAGTTAGCAATATTTTAATTCAATTGTTCATTTACTGTGCTTAATACTCAGTGTTAATGGAGTAGCTAACCGGAAACACTGCTTAGTTAGCGAATGCACGATAGTGATTCTAACTAACTAGGATGAGATTTGAACATCAATCCCGTATCACTGAGACTGAGAAGAGACGTGTTAGGATTGGCTAGTGTGGGTAGATTCGGTAGGTGAGATTCGACTGTTTCGTGCAACGGTGGACTGACAGGACCCGTTGTCGTGCATGTCGTTAGCCTAATAGAACGGACCGATAGACACAAGAGACCGGTAGAAGATTGTAGTCTACCGTGAAGTAGAATGACTTGAGACCGATAGGAGATAGTCATCGCTGTTACCCGGCTTAGTTAGAATATAGTTAACTTATTGCTCAGATAATCCGGAAATCGTCTACAGCCCTAGGTGATCTAGAGATTGCTTAGTTTCTCCATATCTATTCTTTTAAAAATAATAAAATACAAAAAATATTAGCTTAGTTGTTATCTCAATTCTAAAATCAATCAACTCTTTCCTCTTGTACCGTACTCAAAATTAAATAACTAATTAGATAATCTAAAGTCTGTCCTCGTGGGATCGATGACTCGGGGTTGAAATACCACCCCCATATTACTTGACCGTGCACTTGCGCATACGCGTTAAGAAATCGCGTCACATAACTATAGTATAAAATACATTCTATATATACATTATAAATACATAGTAGCTCTACGGTATAAAAGGAGAGTATAGTATAAATACAAATACAGATATACATACCAAAAGTTTTGTAAAAGACAAATAATATCCCCAAAATTAACTATTTAATATCATCTAAAATTACGACTACCTCCCCACTAGCTATATATTTTGAAAATAAACGTGTAAATGTACGAAAAAGATGTCAATTATACTTAGAAAAAGACGGGGTGTTACAACTAGTTTTTCTTTGAAATTTCAACGCACTTAGCAGGAGATATAGTTAAAGTGATTATGTGCAAAGCCTCACTAAGGCGTCCACTTTCCTCTACCATTTCTAATCCTAAGGCACGGGCACGTCCTGTGTTTTGAGAGGGTCTAACTTGATCAATTATCCACCGTAGTCTTTCTTCGCCAAGTGATTTGAGGTTTTCAGACCCTCTTAGCCTTTGTTTCCTTTGAATGCAAATTGTCCATGTTACGGGAATCACAACTCCCGTGAAGTAAGGCTTGAATTTTGTTTTTCTTTTTAGCAGTAACTAGCAAATCATCTGTGCATTGCACGGGAAAATTTATACGAAAGAGATAAGACATGAGTAAAGTGGCAATCACTTTATGATTTATCATACATGAAGTGAAACACTATATGACTTATCTTGCACGAATTATGATAAATCTTACATAAAGAACATGACCGAATAAACATATTTGAAACTATAAAAATGGACTACTGGAGAGACTAAGTGAAAAATGCTATTAAAAATACAATAATGTCCAAAAATATAAGTACGCATTCATGAAAAATAACATCTGATAAACACAAAGAATCTTAAATATCAGTTCAAGGAATTTGTCGATCACTTTTTTTATTAGATATTTGGAGTTGTTGATTGTAGTGCTACTATTGGCCACACATTGTCAAAACTTGTAAACTGTTAGCTTCTTTATTCATCATTTGCCTATAACAAATATAAGATGTTAAATTACGCAAAAAACAATTGTAATATATACACGAATTGTAATTTATTTATCTGTGTAAACATTCAGCCGACCAATAAACATGTAAGACATAACAAACAGGCGCAACTGACATCAGCTCATCATTATTTGGTGTTTGAAGAACAAAGACATATGCCTTGCCCTTCACAAACCCATGAAAATCTTTCAAATGAGTTGATGCACGACGCTGCCAATGAAATTAATTTACATGACACTAAATGCATTAATATATATAATAATTATGGTAGAGAAATAGACTAAAGTAATACCTCTCGCATTAGTTTCCTAAGCTGTAACGCTGAACACCTCAAAATAATTTCAGATTGTTTGTCATTTAACAACACATCCATAGACCCGCTAGAATCATTCACCGTCATCTTCATTCTATATCTGACATGGAGTGAAAGATAAAATGAATCTATAAATATTGATATTGGATATGAACTCAAGCCGGGTTATTTCATCTCACATACCGTGGCACAGGTTCGGCTACTTCGTTGTTGTATTTGACACATGAAGTCACCCCACCTTCTGTTGACATTTTTGTTCTGCACATGAAATCACATGAAACTAATGCACGGAATCAAATGCATTGGAATGTAAATTATTTGTTTTTTAGTGATATTTTTTTTTTAAATTATCAGATTGAATAAAAATATGTTACTTACCTAAAAAAGTTAAAAAGCAATGTTACAGTCATCAATAGAATGATTTTTTTCGGGTGGCCGAATAACTTTATACTGTTACTACTATGATGAGATAAATATTACACGTAATATTCTTTTGTAAAAATTATAAGAAAGTTAAGATATTTGATATTATGTGTCACTGTAACTATTTTCTAAAATTGAACTTATTATAACTCAAATCTCATGTATCTTCATTTCAAAGAAAATGTCGCATATGTTTTTTCAAGTAAATATCACATATCTTTCATAAAATAAACACCATTAATCATATTTTTATTATTTTATGTAATAATACAATGTTTATAGAATGATAGGGATATCAAACCATCTTTGCATGGAAAATAATATTTTTTTTTATAAAAAGTTGAACTGAAATGAAATAGTTTGTAACTCAATTGAAATTCATTTTATAGTTTCATAAGTGCCCACAAGTTTATGGTCTAAACATGTTACTGTAATAACATATAATTTTATTTTGGAAGTTCATGCAATGTCATGATATTTGACGTTGCTATTGATCTATATTGACTTGATAGAGTTATTGTATTTACTATCTCCAAACATGAATCCCATACTTGATACAGAAAAGTCTCTCTTGACATATGACCATTTTATCTTTGTAAATTCCTTTAAGAGGCACATCATTTGTTCTGAACGGAGATGGAGAAGCCCCTTCGCCCCCAAAACTTTGGTCAAGAAATAGCGTTTTTTATAGAACTTATTGAAGTAATGAATGTTACTGATCTAGAATAATTTAGACTTGTAACAAATGCAAAACTTGTTCTTACATTTTATCAATTGTAAAATAATGGAAGAAAATGGGCCGCCAATTGTTGCAAATTTTTTATAAGCATAATATCTTCAATGGATTTCGTGTTAAGTTCGAGTTGGAGAAAATTATTTAACCCTGGTAATCTAAAACTACACATTTCAGTTTGCAGCAAACATGTGTTTCAACGAAAAGTTGTATGTGAGTATTTCAAAACTATTTCACCATTTTGTAATGGTAAGAGAAAAGATTGGTTCACTGATCAATGGTATCAAATAAAAAAAATTGTGACTAAAATGAGTTGTTTTTGAGAGCATAACAAAATAGATATATTATTTTGTAAGAAACGGAGAGATGATATTTAATTGACATTATTAATATAGGATCCTATGGATTAAGTCGAGGTGCGAGAGCTAGCCCGAACACCTCGATAATCTAAAAAAAAGAAAGTAGTAATGTCACTACATTTTCCAAAATAATGTAATTTTTCAATGTTGAAAAGTCTTAAATTCTTGCCGAGACCATTTGCAAGAATTGCGACGCTCTGACTTATTAGGTTAGAAATAGTATTATATTAATAGTTGTTGTGTGATGGAACAATTACGAACAATTATGAACATGTTTTAGCGTTCAGTTAGTAAAATCATGGGTAAAAAGGCACTTTCATTCCATCAAGTTTGAAGTAAAGACACTTTTATCCCCTTTTGGTTTGGGAAAGGACGTTTCACCTCTTCAAGGTGGCAAACATTTTTTAGCAGGGAATGTGCCAAATTGTGGTGCCATTACTTTGGAGGTAGGATTACTCTCTTAAATCGTGAAATGACACAATAGAGAAGGGGTAAAAGTGTATTTATGTCAAGTCTGAAGCGGTGAAAGTGCCTTTCACCCTAAAATCATTCCTCCATATCATCCAGTGTGCAAATGTATATAAAAGATGAACTTAGTAAATAATTAAACGAAACTCGTGAACAACACAAATTATTTGTTAGAATTAGACGTGGAAAGGAGGGTAAGATTAAAATTGTACTAGAATGTATTCTTAAAAAACATAACAAATTGTTCTTGAATATTTCTTTTCAACTTCAACGACTATAATAATGTGAACATAGCCGTATATATGCTAAAGTTATCCTTCCAAGCATTACAATCAATCACGAACATATTAATAATTACACCAAGTAACGAAACGGGATGCAAAAATTCTAGGCTATTGTGAAACATCATCTGAAGTAGTATATACAACTATACGCAGTCACTTTTGAAAGTGTGTAATGTAGAATAAATACAGGACCTAAATACTCTAGAAGGGGGGGGGGGGGTTGAATAGAGTATGGAAACTTTTTGCAAAACTCAAAGTTTAACAGAATAACTGTGTGAAACTCAAATCTCAAGGCCTTGAGATTTTAGTAAACTGTCTGAAACTTTCAAAGTCAAAATAGAAAGCTTCAAGGCCTTGAACCGTAAACAATTCTAAGCAGCTTTTGAACACTAGTTTAATTTGAGTTGTGTACAACAGATAATAATCAAACTGTAAAGTAAAGAACACAAAGCAATTTACAGAGTTCAGTCCCAATGGACCTAATCTCTGCCTGAGGGATCTAATCCCACCAGGATTGGGCAAACACTTCTTATTACTCACACAGAAACAGCCCTAGATCTTCAAGCCTAAGTGATTTCCCTTACACCTATACAGCTTGTGGTTCCAAACCTATCTAGTTCCAGCTACTAACTGTTGAGCTAACAAGAACCTCTTGTTGTTCACTTGAAAAACCAACCACTAGGTTAAGTGAGGTTTAAGATAATCTAAAGATACACAGATTAAAGTACAAGTGAAGAACACAGTAAAAAGATAAACTGTTGAAGCCTGGATGTGCTCTTCTGAAAAACTGGATTGATTTGATCTTCTGTAATCTGAATTGAAGCTTGAATGATTGTGTGTTTGAATGAATGATTTCCCACGAACTTGTCACACCTCTCTGAGTATTCTGCAAGCCTCTCTATCTTCAAAATTCAAACCAGTCTCTTTTATCCACAGCTGCAACTGATTGAGAGATTTTAGGATCTCAGTTCCTACAAATCCTCTTTCTGTTTTCAACTGAAATTCAAACAACTCTAAGTGGATATCCGTTGGAGTTTGTTGAGATTGCTCCTGCACGTTTAACAACCCTGCAACAGCATTGAAACACAGCAACAACAAAATCCAGAAAGATAACAATGCAATGACTGTTTGGTTATCCAGTTTCCGATAAAACTGTTTAACAGATTAGAACAATAACCTGTATAACTTCTAATACATATGAATCATGAAAAACAAGTTTAAGACACTTAGAAGTGAGTAAATAACCAAAATACTAAGAATCACAACCTGCAAGAAAGAATCAACTTAGTTCTGTAAAAACTGTCAGAAGCTCAAGGCACATCTCAAGGCCTTGGAGCTCTGAACCTTCTTCACAGATATTCAAAGTTAAACCCAGATAACTTTGATTCTTCCTTTTCTGATCATCTGCAATTGTGTTAGATATATAAATAGTGTAATCCATAAGTATATGCAGTAAATCCCTGATCTGTATAATCAGATATCCAATCTGCAGCACAGAACTGTTAGAACATATAGCAGAATAGAATAATTCTCAAGGCTTTGAAGTTCAGTCAATATCTCAAGGCCTTGGAGTATCTGAGATGCTTTGCTGCTTATGTCTTAGTCTTTGTCTTTCATCACTCAAAACAATTACCAACCAAAACACATTCAAGGGTCTTTGACTCAACAATCTCCCCCTTGATGAAAGACAAAACCTACAGTCTTGTATAGATTTTCCTGCCACTCATATCAAAATTAGATAACCACAAAAATGCAAATACAATATACAATAATGCCAAACAGATAATGCCAACAAATAAAAATTATATATTACCACAGAAACACAAACACACAACTGATTTAACCACAAAACAACTAAGCATTATTATTATTATTCAAATACTGCAAACACAGAACCACATAAATTCTCCCCTTTTTGACTTTCATCAAATAAGGATGAAAAAATGTTGGATCATTACTCAGAGTCTGAAAAACTTTAAACAAAATTTTAGCTAAAAAGTCAAGGCCTTGAGAAAAAAAAGAAAGAAGAGAAAGAGATAGAGGGTCAAGACTTTGGCAATCTCTGATCTTCACTTCTTCTTTGATGCCTGGACTTTCTCTGAGCCTTCTCTAACTTCTTTTTCACTTGCAGCATCTTCAGCAGACTGATTACCTTCTTGTTCAGCTTCCACTTCTGCAACAACCTCTTGGATTATCTCATCCACTTTCTTCTTAGCATGTACTGAATCCACCTATGTAGCTGCATCAACACCTGTGTCTTCACCAGCATCTTCTTCATTCGTTTGTTCATACAAATATTTTGAAGTAAGCACCACTAGAATTGGCTTATTCTTCTTCTTCTTCTTCTTCTGAAAATCTCCCAGCCTTTCCTCTGAATCCACACTGGCGTCATGACTAGTAGCAGAAGGTATCTTCTCCAGATTCAAGCCCTTGATGACAACATCCAGCTTCCCATTCATAACATTCATCAACCCCTTGAACTGATTGAATTCAGTTGACAGATAAAATAACCTTTGTCTGAGATCTTCAATCTCAACCTGCTGATCTTCTAACTTCTCAACCAACAAAGAGTAATCCTCATTGGCTTGTCCTTTCCCAGATGTAGTCCCCTTAGGCTTTACAAACTCCTTCTTAGCAAGTTCTTCCTTTGACAAATCTGAATAAAACTTCCAATGTCCTTTCCCAGTCTGAACTACTCCAATCCTCTGAAGTGCAGTCTCATCTGTTTACCCAAAACCTCCAATAATCTTTTCCTCTCCTTTCACAGGTACATCAAAAAATTCAAAGAAAAGAGGTAACAGGTTGGCATATGGAAGATGATGGTTTCTAGTCCTGGTTTCACAATAAATCATATGCTCCATAACAATTGTTGGCAAGTCTATCTCAAACCCTTGAGATATTAGATACATCAAAATCAGAACCTTATCAGTCGCCAACTCACTTAAGTTCTCCCTAGGAACTACACTCCTCATCAGAATTGTAAACAAGATTTTGGCTTCACAGTTGAGCACAGAGTGTGTCAACTGCTTTGGACCAGAGGGAACATCTTCAATAAAAAATATCTCATTTGCCTTATCCAGACACTCCTTCCTATCAGGATAATCTCCATTATTGTATTTCCTAGGAATGCCCAAGACTTTGGCAAAAGTCCTATGATCTAACCTCAAATCCACACCAGCAACTTTTGAAGTTAACACCATTTTATCATCACCTTCAGAAATCAAATTCAGATAAAATAACCTAGTTAACCTAGGATAGGCCTTTGAACTAGGATTTAACACCTTCCAAACAGCAGTTTCTCTTAACTTTCTCATGCAGTCTATGTCCAATTTATCCAATAATTCTTCAGAAATCATACTACAGAAAGCTACCTTAGATGAAGCATACCCTTGCATCCATAGTTCTAACCTCAGAACTAACAAATCAGTCTGTAGGAAGTACATTCTTACCTTTATATCCTTTCTTAGTTGCAGCAGCAACTTGCTTAACCCTAGTTTTCTTCTCTGAGGGTTTGGTCTTTTCTTGTCCTCCTTCAGATGGTTTCTTCTGGCTTTCTTGAATTGATTTCCCTTTTTCCTCTTCACCAGTATTTTTCTTTTCTCCCCCTTTCTTCTTCTCTGACCTAGGTTGATCACCACCTTGTGTCTCTTGTTGTGGATCAATGTTTGAGCCTTCATATCCCTTCTCAGTTCTGGACTTCTTTGCAGGAGGAGTATCCTCATGCATGCTCTGAGTGTTTTCTGAATCTGAATTAGAAATCACTATCTTCTCCTTCTTATTTGCTCTCTTCTTGGATCTGCCAGAGGGCTTTCCCTGTTGCTGAATTCTGGCTGATTGGCGCTCCATTTTGGGGTTTAGAGTTTTGAGAAGAGAATGTGATTGAGAGGAACAGAGAGAGAGAGAGAGAGAGAGAGAGTAGAGTCGTAGAGAATTGAGAGAGAAAGAGAAGAAAAAGCCCTGACTTTCAGCTTAAGTAGGTTGAAAAGGATGAGTCATAAAAGGACTCTGCTATATCAACATGCAAAAATAGGATCTTGAAAAATATTTTTTGGGATATTTTAGAAAATTCTCCGAGTAATTCAAATATTATACAGTTATCTAAAAAGATAAGATATAACATTTGATGATCCATTTTCTTAAATAAAATTACAGATATTATCAAGACCTGGAGAACAATCTCAAGGCCTTGAGATTTTCTGCAGTTGGAGAAACTTCAAGGCTTTGAGCTATACATTCAAGGCTTCAGAAAGTATAATCTCAAGGCTTTGATATTCCAGCACATAAACACATATAAGTACTAATACTCCCCCTAAACCAATGCATCCTTGTTTAGCATCCCCAATTCAAGCCTTAGAGATGAAAACCTATCATCTGGCAAATGTTTAGTGAAAATATCAGCAATCTGCATTGAAGTAGAGATAAAATTTAAAACAACATCACCTTGTTGTTCATGATCTCTAAGGAAGTGATGTCTCACATCTATGTGCTTAGTCCTTGAGTGCTGAACTGGGTTCTTAGAGATTGAAATAGCACTTGTGTTGTCACAATGAATAGGCACATTTCTGAAATTATAGCCAAGATCTCTAAGTTGCTGAGCAATCCATAACACTTGTGAACAGCAAGCAAAAGCTGCAATATATTCAGCTTCTGCAGTTGATAATGCTACAGAATTTTGCTTTTTGGAATGCCAACTGATCAGTGAAGATCCAAGAAATTGACAACATCCAGAAGTACTTTTCCTGTCTACTTTATATCCTGCAAAATCTGCATCTGAATAGCCACTCAACATAAAATTAGATCTTTTTGGATACCAAAGCCCTAAGTCTCTGGTTCCATTCAAATATCTAAAAATTCTTTTGACTGCAGTTAAATGAATTTCCTTAGGATCTGCTTGAAATCTAGCACACATACAGACACTGAACATAATATCAGGTCTGCTAGCAGTTAAATACAATAGTGATCCAATCATACCTCTGTATTCCTTTTGATTCACACTCTTACCATTTGAATCTTTGTCTAAAGAAAGTGATGAACTCATAGGGGTCTTAAGCACCTTGGACTGTGACATATTGTACATATTCTGTAACACCCCTCGTTCCCGAGCTTTCCGTTCCGGACCGGAGAGCCTAGGAGGGTGCTACTCAAAAATGAAGCGGCGGAAATCAAGAACAACACATTCGATAATTATATATTACAACTCTTAATTTGTCTGCTATATACTGTTACACAAGGTGATATTATACTAAGAACGCGCCTTATTAAAGTGATATCAAGTGCTAGATGAGTCTCGAATCCCGCTACTCCGTAATCCCAACTCTTAGACCTGCGGGGGAAAGAAACAAGACCGCAGTTTTTCCAAAGTCAGCAAGAAATACTGAGTAAGTAAACACCCCAACGTGTAAACAGGGAAGAGACATGTTTTACTTTAAAGAACACGAATAATAACAATGAATCAAATATAGTAGTGTAAAATGACCCAGTATGAGAAGATATAAATTTCAAATATTCTCAAAATATTACCATTTATGATTCCAATGAAATATTTCCAAACCACCATACTGTCCCGATTAGGGATAATCTCATAATACTGTCCCAATTATGGGAAAATCTCAAGTATGTAATTCCTTTTCATTTTCTCATGAAAGTCCATGTTTATTAATTAGTTGTAGCGGGGAACGAACCAATCCATCGCAATAATCCATCACAGTATCTCATAAGTAACCAACCATATCCCATGCATCCAAGACCTTAAGTGCCGGCACCCCCCTAAGACTTCTTGCGGCCAGAGAGGTGAGTACATGGAGCAGCTCGGGGCTAATTGCAACCGAGCAAAATATCACAATATAAAAGTATCCAAATATGGTTCCACCGCACAACTGTTTCCACTTTACGTTATTACGCATTATTAATTTCAAGTGATAGTTTCCAAAAGAATCATTCAGACAAGTATTTGAAATCTCAAGTCGAACACGTATATCACAAGTTACATGTTGAGACATAAAATTATAAAAATATTTGGACACAAAAGGAGGACGGCACACTAGGTTAGGCACGTTTACTTACCTCGAATAGTAAGACAAATAGCATGATAGAGCTTCTACGGGTATACGTAGCCCTCGTCTACGAACTCGTCACCTACATTTTATAATTCCTAAATTAATTACAAGTTTAATCGTGCAAGTAGGATATGCAAAATTTCTATAAGTCTCATTTGAAATTACTCCCCGTTATCCCATTAATTATTAGCATGTAATATTTATATAATAAGCCGATGACGTAGACAATTGTATTTTTCTCATAAAAATCACTACTTATATAAATACCATCTCCTAGAAATTATAAAGTGAGAAATCGTATATTAAATTTATACATTTCCATATTTAGAAAATAATAATCTATTTTACAACACATTTATTTGTAAGTGACCACAAAAATTGATTCAACTAATTTAATTATTGCTAATTATTTATTGTAAAATATATATATACTATTAAAGAATTAAACTCATAAATAAAACTCACAAAAATGTTTATTCAAATAAAACAAGTGTTTAGTCTCACACAATTATAACTTAATTTTGGAGAAATCAATATCTAAAATATATAATAATAAGGCTTTAGCTATTTATAAATAGAGGATTTCTCCTTTAAAAGTAATTTTCCTATTTAAATTTCTAACTTATTTTATTTTATCAATTTTGAACAAATAACATATTTACTAAAATCACAAATTTATAAGTACTTGAAATATTTACTTAGTCACACTAAATTATATGATTAAAGAAATAGATATTTTATCTTGCTTATTTTTCAATAAAACAACAATGTCTCATAAATAATACATATATATAACTTTAAATAGCAAAAATATCTTTTATATAAGTAAAACAATATCTAGAAATATTGTAAATAAATCCCAATACAAAAATGCATTTTTAATTTTATATTATATTCGCAGTTTATGTAAATATTAAATAGATCCCCAACTTTTCATTAATGACAAGAAATAACCTCCCAATAACCAAAAACAGTTTCAACATGTTATACTAGCCACCCCTAACTTTTCTGAAAATACAAGAACAACCCCCCAACATGAACAAGCATGAATCCATCAACCTGATTCGATCTAGAGCTAATAAAATCATGTTTCGATGATCACAAATAAACTAGAGGGTGATTTAGAAGTTACCCACACCAAAAATCGCGAAAAACGGTCGAGTATTGGGTCCGGTTGGGTTCGCCATCGATGGTGGCCGGCGGTGATGGTCGAATCCGACGATTCCGGTGTCCTCTGCTTCGATTGGCGCCGGCTATGGCTTTCTCGGGCCTCAGGGAGTCGTTTGGTACCGATTTTAAGGGGTGGGTGCGTCGGATTTGGAGACGCCGAGCTTTCGCCGGCGTTAATGGAGGAGGCCGGCGACGTGGTGGCTCCAGGGCGTTTCTGCAGCAACTTGCTGCTGCTGTGGCCTCTCCTAGGCTCGAAACAGGGAGAGGATGATGGTGGTGAGGTCGAAACAGGGGGAGACAGAGAGGTGCAGGTGGTGGTGGCGGTGTTTCTCGCTGTCGGGGATTTCGCCGGAGATGGCAGCGGCTTGAGCCGCTGCTGTTTCTGCTGGGTTTTTGGCCGGAGGGAGAGAGAGAGTGAGAGAGAGAGATCTGGGGGAGGGGCAGAGAGGATCAATTTGTGGTGGTGGTGGTTGTTCACCGACGGGAACAGCGGCGGCCTTGTGCCGCTGCTCTGTTTTCGCTGGCCCAAAACAGAGGGCAGATAGGGAGACAGGGAGAGAGGTCGGGGTGGTGAGGGAGAGAGAGAGAGAGAGTGAGGTGGTGGCTGTGGTGGTGGAGTTGGTGCCGGTGGTGGAGGTGGTGGTGTACGGTGGTGGTGGTGTGAAGAAATGAAGAAGGAGAAGAAGTATAAGAAGAATGGTATGGGAAAGAGACAAATTTTCTTGTTTTTGGAGAAGAATTCAACAGACGATGGAGTGTTTTTGGGAGAAACAGTTCTCTCATTTTTTTATTTTTTTATTTTTTTATCATTAATTATTTAATTCACTATTATTAATTTATCCCCTAGGTGTTTGACTTTCCTCAAACTACAACTATCTCCCCCTTAAAATAACTAGTTTATCTTTACTTAAACTACAAATATCTCCCTAGTTCATATTTAAACTTCACGAATTGCTATTAATTTACCCGTATAAAAACAGGGTATTACATTCTTCCCCCCTTAAACAGAGCTTCGTCCTCGAAGCTGAAATCAATAAATAGTCGTGATACAAAAAGTTACTCAACAAGCGATTAATCCCCATGTAACAATCCACTAATTCCACGTAAGCAAATTGCCACCACTTGAGTTATAATTTTTATACACCAGTATTCGAGAAGCGTTGTGATAATAGGGATCTATAACAGTACCGAATGAAGGGTTCACATCCTCTCCCCCTTATAGAGTGACGTTCCCGGAACTATAGTCACATTGGATGGCCACTGTATAAACGTGTCGGGAGTTGTGCTCACGGAAGTTATTACTCTTGATCTAAGGTCGCCTAATCGTCATGTACTCCTCTATGAAGCTACGACCTAAAATTATAGCTTACTTTCCCGACTGAGTTGAATTGGTGTATTCCAAGAATTTAGGAAGTCTGGTTCCTCCTCCTACCCACTAATGATCACCCATATCTCCAAGAAATATATTGTCTTCACTAGCTGCTTTCGCCTAGATAACCCAATTCACAAAGTTTCTAAAGAATAGTTATCACCCTTAGTTCACGTGAAACGTAAGTAGCCTGATAACGCCGCATGACATCAAGAATTAGCTGGTAAGTAAACATTCATCTCGTAGCTCCCAAATATGTTTTCAGCGATGAGACTCCGAATTGAAAACTTCCACTGGGAGATTGTACTAACTATCTGAAATCCGAATTTGTATCTTAATTCGATAGACAGATCCTAATTAAACCGAGTCATAGAACTATTTCAAGAAAACCTCCAAAGTCTTTATAAACTACTAAAGCCATGTAATGCTTATTTGATATTACCAATAGTCCATAAAATTAATCAATAAATGAATTAGAATGTATTCCCATGATACATAACCCATAATCCTACGGGTTTTCTGACTCCAACGGTAGTTCATGACTCAAAGTTCAGGCTCCTCCGGTGATGATCAAGTGACAAAACTCCATGCAACAATGTCCAAATAAATTATCAACTTTTAGGCATTCAAACCACTTTATTCCTTCCAAACATGACTTAAGAAATAGCGAACAAGGCTTCACATTATACAGTTCTTATTGTTACTTGAAATCTAACCTCCGACCCAAAATTCCACGACACCTCCCAAGCATCTTAAAAATAGCGTGTCAAATTATTAGAGAATGCCAGATTCTGAAGACGAACTACCAAACAACTTATCAATATTCAATCCTCGGAACTAGACCTCGATTAAATGAAGGGTGTATATCACAACAAGACATTAAAAGCAAGACCTCGATTAAGATTTATTGGAAGAGTGTGTACCTCACGGAAGGTTGGGCTACCAAGACATATCATTCTGCTACATAACTTCAGAAAGCTCACAAACTTGCTAGTCCATACACAGTGTAGAGAATTCCCGACCACATCAATAACTAGGTTCCTTAGGGTGGTTGATCTAAATAATAGAACTCCAAATAGACATCTTAAAATCGAACTTAGTGTCTCCAAACCAAGTTAGCTGAGGGTATCTAAAACTTAGTGGTTTGGTCCCCTGACCTTTGATTCAACTACCAACATTTCTTTGAAGTTCCTCCAAAATCCTTCATGAAAGAGCCCCCCCTTTGATATCATGTTACCCACATATACCTCGAATGACACTGTTTCTAATCAAGCATCGAACCGATTACCCTCTATGATTCTAACTATATCTTATGGTCATATCCGGAGCTGAGTTTCTTACGTTAGGTTCTTCTATGTGTCCAGTACCTAAGAAAACTTAGGGTAGTACTTCTACAACCACTTGTTGTACCTAGAGGGTGCTAAAGTCTTCACATTCCATTTGACGATCATCACCCATGTGCTTTTACCGAGTATTCTAATCGAACTCCAACCAACCGTTTAGATCCATAGTTCTTCTTAGTCCAAATTTATTACTCGACTTATAATTGTGGATTTAGCTAAATAACATAACACTTTATGACCTCGTGGCCATATCCTAACAAGTCTCAAAGTATAAGGCTAGCATTGCCTTCAATTTTCTACACGAACTCCAAGCTTCTCTTAACGTCTCCTGTCTTGGTAACTGGTAGCATCACCTTTTACAGTTCGTATCTCACACCATAAACCAAACTACGCGAAGTTGAGGAATGCACAATATCTCCCCTAGCCCCAACAGAACTCTAGAATGACATATGTGAAGCATACAACCCTTAGAAACAATCAGTATCCGAGCATATACCCCGACCATGAGAAACAGTATTGCTATGACACTCCAGGTATGCTATAGTTATATATAAGAGGCTTCCATAATTTTCTCGTATAATAATATCTCTCGAGCAATCTTCTTAAAATAGGAGACTCCCAAATATAAATTTATTGGGCTCTAAAAATAAATTTCAAAGCCTGCGTCAGAACTCCAATACAACAATAAATGTGTAACTTCATAATAAACCTGCTTAGATCTTTCTTAGGGTGCGTCCAAATATTATAAGCGACCATCAATGAACCATCAATAATTCTTTCACAGTTTATACACCGTTTCTCCCATTTAAACCCTATAATTAATACGTAGCCGAACAGACATCCCAATCATCAAGAAACATTAGAGTAACCAGAATACAAGTAACGCATCAAATAGTTAAATATCGATAGTAACCTCAAATGACAAAGCATTCTAGCGTGACCCTCCAAATATTAACCATGAAAAAAGTAGACTACAATCAACCTTTAACGTAGCAAAATCTCTCCAATTACCAAGGCTGTGAAACTGTATTAAACACAAGTCAAAGCTCAACGGATCGTCTTCATAACTTCTCAGGTGAGGGTGGGTGGGACCTTGTTCGAATGACTTTCTTTGATTACCAGAAAAGACTCCAAAAATAAATTTTTATCCTTGACCCCTGATTCTAAATTAACATCTCAAACGGTACTTCAAATATATCCTCAAAGTCCTCTCAAATCTAACTAATGAAACTAGGGTTCACCAGTCAAATATTTAAACATTCTCACTACGTCTCTTTGACCCAAAGTCTCCAATGGTCGAAACCCAATACTCCCCCCCAAGAGTTATCATAAGAGTCATCTATCTATAACATTACTATCATGTGAAGAGTTACTCCAAGTGGTTATTGTCCTGGGCCGTCTATCCTTATTGGGTCCTCTTAGTATATTATCGCAATGGTTTATTAGTCATAATTTCAGTAGTCACCTACGGTGCTTTTATCTATTCTATCCTGGTCTATTTAAATCATCATTTAAAGGGATAAATATCATATCACTTTTAGCAATTCATACGAATCTTATACACATCATATAAATCTTCAAATAGGGCAATGCATCATTCATGATTCACAATCCAACTTTTATAACTCATAACATACTTCCTCTTATTCTAAGAGCATTATTTATCCAATAATCAATCAAAAAGATAAATACTCCAAATAGTTCAAGTATCGCTGATCTCACGGGGGTCAAATTATTTTCACCGATGTATACCTCATTTTACCAAATCACTTGCAATTCAGAATCTGGTTCCGATAATCCATATTTGTCAATCTCCACAGCAGGAGTAACACTGGTCAATCAATCCATCGGGAATGACATTATCAACTCAAACAAAATAATCCAAGTACCTTTTAAGTACGTAACAATTAGCAAGAAATGACGTGGGTGGGACCAATACCAGCACTTAGACTACCCATAATCCGATCGGCTTTTCTAATTTTATTATCTTTCCCTATGTTGATTTTAGTTTGCCCTACATGTTTTAAATTCCCTTTTAGAATGAACTGCTCTGATACCACCTGTAACACCCCTCGTTCCCGAGCTTTCCGTTCCGGACCGGAGAGCCTAGGAGGGTGCTACTCAAAAATGAAGCGGCGGAAATCAAGAACAACACATTCGATAATTATATATTACAACTTCTAATTTGTTTGCTATATACTGTTACACAAGGTGATATTATACTAAGAACGCGCCTTATTAAAGTGATATCAAGTGCTAGATGAGTCTCGAATCCCGCTACTCCGTAATCCCAACTCTTAGACCTACGGGGGAAAGAAACAAGACCGTAGTTTTTCCAAAGTCAGCAAGAAATACTGAGTAAGTAAACACCCCAACGTGTAAACAGGGAAGAGACATGTTTTTCTGTAAAGAACACGAATAATAACAATGAATCAAATATAGTAATGTAAAATGACCCAGTATGAGAAGATATAAATTTCAAATATTCTCAAAATATTACCATTTATGATTCCAATGAAATATTTCCAAACCACCATACTGTCCTGATTAGGGATAATCTCATAATACTGTCCCAATTATGGGAAAATCTCAAGTATGTAATTCCTTTTCATTGTCTCATGAAAGTCCATGTTTATTAATTAGTTGTAGCGGGGAACGAACCAATCCATCGCAATAATCCATCACAGTATCTCATAAGTAACCAACCATATCCCATGCATCCAAGACCTTAAGTGCCGGCACCCCCCTAAGACTTCTTGCGGCCAGAGAGGTGAGTACATGGAGCAGCTCGGGGCTAATTGCAACCGAGCAAAATATCACAATATAAAAGTATCCAAATATGGTTCCACCGCACAACTGTTTCCACTTTACGTTATTACACATTATTAATTTCAAGTGATAGTTTCCAAAAGAATCATTCAGACAAGTATTTGGAATCTCAAGTCGAACACGTATATCACAAGTTACATTTTGAGACATAAAATTATAAAAATATTTGGACACGAAAGGAGGACGGCACACTAGGTTAGGCACGTTTACTTACCTCGAATAGTAAGACAAATAGTATGATAGAGCTTCTACGGGTATACGTAGCCCTCGTCTACGAACTCGTCACCTACAATTTATAATTCCTAAATTAATTACAAGTTTAATCGTGCAAGTAGGATATGCAAAATTTCTATAAGTCTCATTTGAAATTACTCCCCGTTATCCCATTAATTATTAGCATGTAATATTTATATAATAAGCCGATGACGTAGACAATTGTATTTTTCTCATAAAAATCACTACTTATATAAATACCATCTCCTAGAAATTATAAAGTGAGAAATCGTATATTAAATTTATACATTTCCATATTTAGAAAATAATAATCTATTTTACAACACATTTATTTGTAAGTGACCACAAAAATTGATTCAACTAATTTAATTATTGCTAATTATTTATTGTAAAATATATATATATACTATTAAAGAATTAAACTCATAAATAAAACTCACAAAAATGTTTATTCAAATAAAACAAGTGTTTAGTCTCACACAATTATAACTTAATTTTGGAGAAATCAATATCTAAAATATATAATAATAAGGCTTTAGCTATTTATAAATAGAGGATTTCTCCTTTAAAAGTAATTTTCCTATTTAACTTTCTAACTTATTTTATTTTATCAATTTTGAACAAATAACATATTTACTAAAATCACAAATTTATAAGTACTTGAAATATTTACTTAGTCACACTAAATTATATGATTAAAGAAATAGATATTTTATCTTGCTTATTTTTCAATAAAACAACAATGTCTCATAAATAATACATATATATAACTTTAAATAGCAAAAATATCTTTTATATAAGTAAAACAATATCTAGAAATATTGTAAATAAATCTTAATACAAAAATGCATTTTTAATTTTATATTATATTCGCAGTTTATGTAAATATTAAATAGATCCCCAACTTTTCATTAATGACAAGAAATAACCTCCCAATAACCAAAAACAGTTTCAACATGTTATACTAGCCACCCCTAACTTTTCTGAAAATACAAGAACAACCCCCCAACATGAACAAGCATGAATCCATCAACCCGATTCGATCTAGAGCTAATAAAATCATGTTTCGATGATCACAAATGAACTAGAGGGTGATTTAGAAGTTACCCACACCAAAAATCGCGAAAAACGGTCGAGTATTGGGTCCGGTTGGGTTCGCCGTCGATGGTGGCCGGCGGTGATGGTCGAATCCGACGATTCCGGCGTCCTCTGCTTCGATTGGCGCCGGCTATGGCTTTCTCGGGCCTCAGGGAGTCGTTTGGTACCGATTTTAAGGGGTGGGTGCGTCGGATTTGGAGACGCCGAGCTTTCGCCGGCGTTAATGGAGGAGGCCGGCGACGTGGTGGCTCCAGGGCGTTTCTGCAGCAACTTGCTGCTGCTGTGGCCTCTCCTAGGCTCGAAACAGGGAGAGGATGATGGTGGTGAGGTCGAAACAGGGGGAGACAGAGAGGTGCAGGTGATGGTGGCGGTGTTTCTCGCCGTCGGGGATTTCGCCGGAGATGGCAGCGGCTTGAGCCGCTGCTGTTTCTGCTGGGTTTTTGGCCGGAGGGAGAGAGAGAGTGAGAGAGAGAGATCTGGGGGAGGGGCAGAGAGGATCAAGTGGTGGTGGTTGTTCACCGACGGGAACAGCGGCGGCCTTGTGCCGCTGCTCTGTTTTCGCCGGCCCAAAACAGAGGGCAGATAGGGAGACAGGGAGAGAGGTCGGGGTGGTGAGGGAGAGAGAGAGAGTGAGGTGGTGGCTGTGGTGGTGGAGTTGGTTCCGGTGGTGGAGGTTGTGGTGTACGGTGGTGGTGGTGTGAAGAAATGAAGGAGAAGAAGTATAAGAAGAATGGTGTGGGAAAGAGACAAATTTTCTTGTTTTTGGAGAAGAATTCAACAGAAGATGGAGTGTTTTTGGGAGAAACAGTTCTCTCATTTTTTTATTTTTTTATTTTTTTATTTTTTTACTCCCTTTTTTTATCATTAATTATTTAATTCACTATTATTAATTTATCCCCTAGGTGTTTGACTTTCCTCAAACTACAACTATCTCCCCCTTAAAATAACTAGTTTATCTTTACTTAAACTACAAATATCTCCCTAGTTCATATTTAAACTTCACGAATTGCTATTAATTTACCCGTATAAAAACAGGGTATTACATATTCAATAAGTCCTTGGTATACTTTCCTTGATGCACAAAAATTCCTTTCTTCATTTGTAAGATTTGAAGTCCAAGAAAGAAATTCAGTTCACCCATTAGGCTCATCTCAAACTCCCTGCTCATCAGACTAGAAAACTCTTTTGAAAGAGCATCATTAGTAGCACCAAATAAAATATCATCTACATAAATCTGAACTACTAACAGATCACTTTGATGGTGTTTAATGAAAAGAGTTTTTTCAACTAAGCCTCTTTTGGAATTGTTTTCAAGTAGAAATTTTGAAAGTCTGTCATACCAAGCCCCTGGAGCTTGTTTTAAACCATAAAGAGCTTTATCCAATTTATAAACATGATCAGGAAAATTTTCATCTTCAAAACCAGGAGGTTGTGCTACAAAAACATCTTGTAAATATCCATTCAGAAAAGCACATTTAACATCCATTTGATAAAGCTTTATGTGATCGTGAGATGCAAATGCAAGAAGTATTCTAATAGCTTCTAACCTGGCAACAGGAGCAAAAAGTCTCCTCATAATCTATACCTTCTTCCTGATTATATCCTTGAGCTACCAGTCTGGCTTTATTTCTTACCACTTTGCCATTCTCATCAAGATTGTTTCTGAATACCCATTTGGTTCCAATAACTGATTTATCTTTAGGTCAGGGGGCCAGATTCCAAACCTTGTTCCTTTCAAACTCATTCAGCTCACTCTGCATTGCAATGATCCATTCTGCATCTTCTAGTGCTTCCTTGGTATTCTTAGGCTCAATCAAAGATACAAATGCACTAAAAGCACACAAGTTCTTCAACTGTCCTCTTGTCTGAGTTCCAGTTGATGGATCTGATATAATGTTATCAGCTGGATGGTCTGCAAGGTACTTAAACTTATTCTTGGTACCCAGGAATATTCTCCTTCAAGGCTTTGAGTCCTTGAAACACTAGAGGGAGCATCATAGAAAGTTTCAACTTCTGTCTCAAGGCTTTGTGATTTTGGTTCAGCAGGAGGTTCAAGGCCTTGAGATTCTGCTGATTGATTCTGCACATTAGTTTTGCCTTTGTCTTCTTTCACAGCATCATCGTATGATTTATGCTTGTTCAAATTTAGATCTGCAAAACTTTCACTCATAGAATCCTTAGTACTTTCATCAAAAATTACATGAATGCTTTCTTCCACAATCTTGGTTTTTCTGTTATAAACTCTATAGGCTTTACTAGTTTGAGAATATCCAAGAAATACACCTTCATCACTTCTAGCATCAAACTTACCAAGATTGTCTCTACCATTATTATGCACAAAACAGATACAACCAAAAGGTTTGAAATAAGAAACAGTAGGCTTTCTACCTTTAAACAGTTCATAAGGGGTCTATTTCAAAATAGGTCTAATCAAGCATCTATTCAACACATAATTGGCAGTGTTAACAGCTTCTGCCCATAAAAAGTTTGGCAAATTACTTTCAAGAAGCATGGTTCTGGACATATCCTCAAGTGTCCTATTCTTCCTTTCAAATACTCCATTTTGCTGTGGAGTTCTAGGTGCAGAAAAGTTGTGTGAAATGCCATGCTTTGCACAAAACAAATCAAAGTCAAGTTGATCAAACTCCCTACCATGATCACTTCTAATGGATGCAACAGGTAAATTTTTCAAAGTTTGAAGCTCTTTGCACAGTCTAGAAAATTCAGATAAAGCTTCAGTTTTCTCTCTAATAAACATTACCCAAGTAAATCTAGAATAATCATCAATTATAACAAGCATATACCTCTTACCTTTTGGGTTCTGAACTCTCATAGGACCACACAAGTCCATATGAAGCAATTCTAAGGGTCTAGAAGTACTTACAAAGTTCTTTGGCTTGAATGAGCTTCTGGTTTGCTTACCTTGTACACATGCCTTGCAAACCTCATCATCTGAAAATTTCTGTGATGGTAAACCTCTTACCAAGTCTTTTCAGATGAGCTTATTCAAGGTTTTGATACTAATATGCCCAAGCTTTCTGTGCCAAAGCTTTGAATCTTCCTTCAAGGCCTTGAGGCATTTTAGCTTGTCACCTGCAACACTGTTAGTATTCATAGCATATAGATTATATGATCTAGGAGCAGTGAGTTTGCAATCACCAGATTTCTCATCTTGAACCACACATTTCTCCTTGTCAAATATAGCTTTATAACCTTTATCACATAACTGAGAGATACTAAGCAGATTATACTTAAGTCCATCTACCAGATAAACATCAGATATAGAATTTGTAGAACCATTACCAATACGACCTATACCAATGATATTGCATTTTGCTTTGTCACCAAGTGTGATTGTTCCTCCAAATTTTTCTGTAAGTTCAGTGAAGAGAGACTTCTTTCCACTCATATGTCTGGAACATCCACTGTCTAATATCCATTTCTGATCTTTCAAGGCCTTGGTGACATCCTGCAAAAACAAATCATTGCCTCAACAGGCTGTTAGACCAAGTTCAGAACTTTGAGTCATACTCAGAATCAGCCATATTTGGTGGCCTTAGATAAGTATTCCTCATAATATGAGGTTCTGATCTTCTGAAGGGACAAGTTAATCTGACATGACCAATTTTTCCACAGTAATGACATTTTGGAGAATGTCTGCTACCAGATTTGACAAAAGTAGTTTGGCCTTTCTTTGGAAAATTTGGATTATAGCCAATTCCACTTTTATGCATTGATTTCAGACTTCCTCCTAGAATGAGATTCAAATTATGTTCTGAGCCTGTAAACCTAGCTAGGACCTTCTTGGACTCTTGAATTTTCTCAGTCAAAGAACTGATCTGTTCTAAATTCTCAGAATGAGTCTTTAGATCAGCATATCTTTCATTCAAAAGAGTGTTTTGATCAACAAGCTCTTTTATTTGTGCCTTCAAGGCTTTGAACCTGCTGTCCAAGGCCTTGAAGTCCTTTTCAAGCTTTGTCTTAGAAACTTCAACAGTTTTGTTTGAAAAAACTAGGCCCAGGTTTTCTTTAACCTGCTCGTGAATCTTAATATTTAAGGCAGAAATCTCATTTCTATAACTTTCCTCATTTAAAAACATACTTTTGAGAATTTCAGGAAGTACATCAGAAGGACTAGCAAGTAAATTTCTTACCATATCTTCAATATGTCTGTCTGATGAATTTTCCTCATCATGCTTTGCCATGAAGCATAGGTTTGCTTGCTCTTCTTCTGTGTCTGAGTCACTTGATGAATCAGAATCACTCCAAGAAGCCATCATGGCTTTCTTCCTTCTGTTGTCACTGTCTTTATTCTGAAAGTTCCCGTTCTTCTTCTTTTGTGGACAGTTCCTTACTAAATGATCTGCATCACCACACTCAAAACAATTCATTACATTAGTTTTATGTGACTGTGATGAAGATTTACCTTTGTAGTCTTTGCTGCCTGAGGGTCTTTATCTCTCTATGTTGTAATCCCTGTTACCAGAGTTTCTTTTCTTTTTGAGAATCCTGGCCAAGGCCTTGGAGATCAATGCTAAAGCCTCTTCATCATCAGGCTCATCCTCAGTCTCAAGGCTTTGAGACTTTTCACTGTCTTTTGCCTTAAGTGCTAGGTTCCTTATGTGTTCAATCAAATCACCTTCCACATCCTTCATAGACATTTCATGAGTGAGCAGCTTTCCTTGTAAATCATCTAGCTGAAGAAGACTCAAGTCCTGAGCTTCCTCAATGGCTGTTGTCTTTGGTTCCCACTTGGCTTTTGGCAAGCTTCTCAGTATCTTTCTGACCTTCTCTTCATTTGAGAATTTCTTTCCCAATGACTCCAGATTATTCACCACATCAGTAAATCTTTTAAACATCTCCTTGATGGTCTCATCTGAGTTCATCTTGAACAACTCATATTGCCTCATAAGTATGTTGATTTTGGTCTGCTTAACCTGGCTAGTTCCTTCATATGTCACCACCAGTTTATCCCATACTTCTTTGGCACTCTTGCAATTTGACACTCTGTTGAACTAATCTGCATTAAGAGCATAGTATAACAGATTCATAGCCTTATAATTTTTTGATACCTTTTCCAGTTCAGTAACTGAAAGATTTTCCTCAGACTTGATACATCTGACTCCATCAATTGTAGTGTAGTACTCATGAGGACCATTCTGAACTATTGACCATAGTTCCATGTCTTGATCTATGATGAACATCTTCATCAATGCCTTCCAGTGCATGAAGTTATCACCACATAACAATGGAGGTCTGTTGGCTGCCCTTCCTTAAGAGAATCCACCATCTCCTACATTACTCATAGTCACCAGATTGTTAGATCTAAAACAGTGACACAAGCTCTGATACCAATTGAAAGTGTGTAATGTAGACTAAATACAGGACCTAAATACTCTAGAAGGGGGGGGGGGTTGAATAGAGTATGGAAACTTTTTGCAAAACTCAAAGTTTAACAAAATAACTTTGTGTGAAACTCAAATATCAAGGCCTTGAGATTTTAGTAAACTGTCAGAAACTTTCAAAGTCAAAATAGAAAGCTTCAAGGCCTTGAACCGTAAACAATTCTAAGCAGCTTTTGAACACTAGTTTAATTTGAGTTGTGTACAACAGATAATAATCAAACTGTAAAGTAAATAACACAAAGCAATTTACAGAGTTCAGTCCCAATGGACCTAATCTCTGCCTGAGGGATCTAATCCCACCAGGATTGGGCAAACACTTCTTATTACTCACACAGAAACAGCCCTAGATCTTCAAGCCTAAGTGATTTCCCTTACACCTATACAGCTTGTGGTTCCAAACCTATCTAGTTCCAGCTACTAACTGTTGAGCTAACAAGAACCTCTTGTTGTTCACTTGAAAAACCAACCACTAGGTTAAGTGAGGTTTAAGATAATCTAAAGATACACAGATTAAAGTACAAGTGAAGAACACAGTAAAAAGATAAACTGTTGAAGCCTGGATGTGTTCTTCTGAAAAACTGGATTGATTTGATCTTCTGTAATCTGAATTGAAGCTTGAATGATTGTGTGTTTGAATGAATGATTTCCCACGAACTTGTCACACCTCTCTGAGTATTCTGCAAGCCTCTCTATCTTCAAAATTCAAACCAGTCTCTTTTATCCATAGCTGCAACTGATTGAGAGATTTTAGGATCTCAGTTCCTACAAATCCTCTTTCTGTTTTCAACTGAAATTCAAACAACTCTAAGTGGATATCTGTTGGAGTTTGTTGAGATTGCTCCTGCACGTTTAACAACCCTGCAACAGCATTGAAACACAGCAACAACAAAATCCAGAAAGATAACAATGCTATGACAATTTGGTTATCCAGTTTCTGATAAAACTGTTTAACAGATTAGAACAATAACCTGTATAACTTCTAATACATATGAATCATGAAAAACAAGTTTAAGACACTTAGAAGTGAGTAAATAACCACAATACTAAGAATCACAACCTGCAAGAAAGAATCAACTTAGTTCTGTAAAAACTGTCAGCAGCTCAAGGCACATCTCAAGGCCTTGGAGCTCTGAACCTTCTTCACAGATATTCAAAGTTGAACCCTGATAACTTTGATTCTTCCTGTTCTGATCATCTGCAATTGTGTAGATATATAAATAGTGTAATCCATAAGTATATGCAGTAAATCCCTGATCTGTATAATAAGATATTCAATCTGCAACACAGAACTGTTAGAACATATAGCAGAATAGAATAATTCTCAAGGCTTTGAAGTTCAATCAATATCTCAAGGCCTTGGAGTATCTGAGATGCTTTGCTTCTTATGTCTTAGTCTTTGTCTTTCATCACTCAAAACAATTACCAACCAAAACACATTGAAGGGTCTTTGACTCAACAACTTTCACTCCCTTGTCAAAAATCCATATTAGCAATGACACAAATGGATTAAAATGAATACAAAAAACTATGAAATATAGTGAAAAACATATGCTATATAAACAATTAAGACCGAAAACTCATTTGAAACATATATGGCCCCTTGAAGGTCATGATATTATTTGACTTTACTTGTCATCATAATCATATACATCTTTCTGACATTTTTAGATTCGTAACATGTAAAATTACATTAGGGAAAGAAGCAAACATTTAATGATGATTAAACTATTCCCTCCTCCGGCTCGCTCACATCTTGTCGACTACCTTCCAAGCCTGGTAGCAGTATGTAGAGTCGCTTCTTCTTTTCATCAACTGCACCAACACACACAGAAGGAACACTTAAAGACATCTTAGGTACCTGTATTGAGGTAAGGGCTGAACCTTCAAATGGATTTGGATAGATTCAAAGTCTCAAAAAATTTATCAAATAGAAAAAGTAACGTAGCAAAAGAAAAATAGTATTTACAATTAAAAATTAATAATCTCATATTCAGAAATAGATTGGTTTTAGTGGGAGGTAAGGAATGAAAACTCAAATGGATTTGGATATATAAAAAAATCTCAAACATAAAAAAAGCCATGTAGCCAAGCAAAAATATTTTTTACAATAAAAAATCAAAAATTTCATATTTAAAGGAGGTTGGGTTTCAAATATAGAAGTTTTGGAAACGTTCAATCTACTATTATATATATTTGACATTAATAAGTATCGCAATTGATAGAAACATATTTCTTAGAAGCACTATACAGAAAATCATGGAGAGGTATCAAAGTAAAATCTGACATCTACATTTTTTTTTTTTGAGAAATCTACAAAACCTTAGAGGTGTATAAAAGCAATCTTCACATCCTTCAAATAAATGAGCACTTCCGTAATCTTGAAAGTGCAAGAATCATCTTCGAGCCATTACCACTTTTTGATTCATTTAATGTAGAAGATCAACTGCAGTATAGAATGTGATGATCGCCGAAATCAACAGCCCAAACCGGTGTTGTAGTTGGAGATAAAGAATTGAGAATGGTCAATGGACACCACCATTAGGGCTGATAGCAATCCCCAGAAGTGATGTTCTCAGTGATTTGCTCTGCAACAAAAGTTAAGCCGGAAGAAAGTAACGTTAATGGAACTATCATTATCTATAGAAAATACAGGGGGAAAACGTGATAGATGGTAAGCTTCTTGTAAAACTTTGAAGCATATCAAAGACTGCAAATACCTTAAATCAAAATAAAATATAACATACTTTACCTGCTCGTAAAAGAGAGACAGAGGGAGAGGTTGGAGAGAATTGTACTGCTATGGAGGATATATATAGGCAAAGAGGTTGAGAGTTCTGTTTTTAAAAAATAAATAGGTAAGAGATAATATTTGAAAACTATTATAAGAATATCATAATATTATCATAGTTATCTTTAGACAACCGTTCTTTTTTGAAAAACTAGTCGCAAAAGATTTTTGAGAAATTAAAGGCAACACATTTTCTTTCTCGCGCAGCAGCTTTTTCTTTTTTCTTTTTTTTTTAAATCTCAATTCAAGATTTGGAAAGTGAGAAAGAGCTTGGGGTTTCATTTATGGAAGTTTTTTCAAACGTTCGTTCTGCTATTATATATATAAATTAGATTGAATCCAAATTTCGGCGTTAACGAAGACACATTCAGTTGTTCACATTTCGTCTGCAAATAAGATTATGCATTTTTCTTGTCAATTTTACATTTGTTTTTCAACCGTGCAGTAGAGGTTAAAAAGTGTGGGCTTTTAAGATTTTATGTAACACACTAAAATCTCCCTCACCAGAAATGCGGGGTGCCACTCTGTATTCGGGGTAGCTCGAACACGGGATTAATCATGGAGGAGCAAAACAAACCATTCAAATTAAGTCTTAATTCATGAATTATTAAAAATATAAAATGTGCCTCAAACACGGGCTACAAGGACAAAAACTTTATTTCTAAATAGTGAACTTACTAAACGTTTATTCTGAATAATTCTAGATGAGTTGTAAGCGCTCGCGA
The DNA here is from genome assembly GCA_023055425.1 of Linanthus parryae. Lineage (NCBI taxonomy): Eukaryota > Viridiplantae > Streptophyta > Magnoliopsida > Ericales > Polemoniaceae > Linanthus > Linanthus parryae. The sequence goes on along the minus strand of JALGPY010000001.1, from coordinate 61,735,162 downwards.
TCCCCAACTAAGCCGTGCTACTAGCATCTAGACCTGTGGTGGGTAAAAACAAAAAAGACACCACAGTTTCCAAAATAAGCATGAAATACTGAGTGACGTCTAGTATATGGTAAACCTTGTGCATTACTACTAGCACCTTCAAGGATTAAGCATTTTTATCCGGTGGTACAATTAACGAAATTGTTGGGACAATAATCCACACGGGTGTTAGAAATGGTATCAGAGCCAACCCTGGTCCCTCAAGGGCTCTGTGGCGGTTCGTCGTCATCCAAGGGGATAGGCGACTGGGCACATTTGACGAGGACGTCAAGTATAAGAGGATTGTAATATCCCGTCCCAAATCGAGATATTGTGAATTGATAGTGTGCATTAGATGTATATATGGTTGTGATATTGTGATATCATGTCCCACATTGGAGATTTGTCAGTTTAACATCTAGTATATGGTAAACCTTGTGGATTACTACTAGAACATTCAAGGCTTAAGCATTTTGTAACAACCCGAGCGGATTACTGTCCCAACAACTTCTTTACCCGTACCACCAGATAAAAATGCTTAAGCCTTGAAGGTGCTATTAGTAATCCACAAGGTTCACCACATACCAGATGTCAAACTCACAAATTTCCGATGTGGGATAGGATATTACAATCCCCCAACCATATATACATCTAATCCACAATATCTCGATGTGGGACTGGATATTACAATCCCCCATCTTATATGCTCGACGTCCTCGTCGAGTGTGCCCAGTCACGTATCCCCTTAGCTGGCGGTGAACCGTCACGGAGCCCTTGCATGAACAGGGTTGGCTTTGATACCATTTTGCAACAACCCGAGCATATTACTGTCCCAAAAACTTCTTTAGCCGTACCACCGGTTAAAATGCTTAAGCGTTGAAGGTGCTAGTAGTAATCCAGAAGGTTTACCATATACCAGATGTCAAATTCACAAATCTCCGATGTGGGACAGGATATTACAATCCCCCAACCATATATACACCTAATCCGCAATATCTCGATGTGGGATGGGATATTACATTTTATCTTGAAACTACTGTAAGGGATAGCGCTGTACGCTCCCCAGCTTCACATAGGCTGAAGAAACATTTCACATTACAGCCGACTCAACATGAAAACCTATCCCATATTTAAAGAGTCTACAAGGATCCAATATCTTCCTATTTATGTAATATATGTGAACCTCCTCCCTAAAACTTTTTGTTATGAAATTCAACAACATATAGCTAAATTGTTGTTGAGTAATGATATAGACAAAATAAATTTTATTGGAAAAATTGAGATTCCCTCTATACTCCAAAGAATATAGGATGTCTTGGGTTTAGATACTTACACGCATTCAACCCGCCTTTTTTTGGGTAAACAATTGAATTTGGTGCATAATTGCTAATCCAAACTATTTACTTACTGAGGTTCTTAAAGGGAAGAATTTTATAAATAACTCGTTCTTAGTGCTGAAGCCAAAGACTCATCTTCTTTCATTCAGAAGGGGTTTGTTAGAACAATAAATACTATTTTTCAAGCAGTCAGACATGAAATTAATAAAGGTTGTTAAACCCATATCTATCAGAATAGATGGATCCCAATAGGTTTTGGCAGAAAGCCTATAAATTTTCATGCTTTAGCTCTCCAATCGAGATCTATGAACTTATCAAACCTAATTTTACTTGGAACAAAGACTTAATCTTTTATCATTTTTCTGAAGATGAGGCCGAGACCATTCTTTATATTCCTTTTAAGTAACCCTAACCACAATGATTTCTTAGTCTGGACTCAAACCAGAGATGGAATTTATACTGTCAAATCTGCATATCATGTTGCTTATTATATCTTAGTTCATAAACAAGGAATTTCACACACAAGTAGCCCACACCACATTTAGAATCTATTTCTGGAAACAAGTTTGGTCAACAATTGTTCCTGAAAAATAAAATATTTTTTGGAGATTAATTCAACAATGTATTCCTACTAGAATGAACTGAAACAAAAAAGGGTGATGATTTTCATGTTTTATGCTGCTACCGCATGTCCTCAAAAGAAACTGACAACCATTTTTTCTGGATTGCACTCGAACACAAAATATTCTGACAACCTTTTTTTTATGGATTGCACTCGAACACAAAATATTCTCAATTCCCCAATTCTAAATCTGCAGATAAATTACACAAACTTGCCATTTTCAGAACAAATTCGAGTTTTTTTTAAGAATCTTAACACGGATCAGAGATGTCTGTTCATGCATGTTCTTTGGTTAATATGGGTTTCTAGAAATAGAAGAGTACTTGATTTTAGTAGAAAAGAAGAATGAGTTAATCTTGTAGGCTATTTCAGCGGATGAAGAATATCGAGGGACTTATCTTTCTGATAAAATTTTGCATGCTGGGCTGACAGCTGCTCATATCCGATGGTGGGTTCTGCCGCCTTCTTGTGTTATTGACGACTCCATCTCTCAATCACAACACATATCAGGTGGCAGAACAGTTATATCAACTCCGATGGACTTTTTGTGTGTGGTTTCTCATTTTCAAACCCCTTACAACTCAACCCTTTAATTTTTGAAGCATTTGCGCTTCGTGATGCATCTCAGAAAGCATACGATCGAGGGTTCAAACATCTAATCCCGACTCTCACTCTCTAATTCATAATGTAACAACCATAGTGGATTACTTTTAGCACCATCAAGGCTTAAGCATTTTTATCTAGTGGTACGAATAAATAAGTTTTTGGTACAATAATCTTATTTGGTTGTTACAAAATAGTATCAGATCCAACCCTGGTCTCGCAAGGACTCCGTGGCGGTTCGCCGCCAGCCAAGAGGAATACGTGACTGGGAACACTCGAAGAAAACGTCGAATATATAAGGTGCGGGGATTGTAATATCCCGTCCCACATCGAGATATTGTTGATTGATATTGACGATTATATATGGTTGGGAGATTGTCATATCTTGTCCCACATTGGAGTTTATGAGTTTAGCATCTGGTATATGTTAAACCTTGTGGGTTACTACTAGCGCATTCAGGCTTATGTATTTTTATTCGGTGGTACGGATAAAGAAGTTGTTGGGACATTAATCCGCTCGGGTTGTTATATGTTCCCCATAAAGTAATGGTACCTTCTCAAAAGGGACCCCAAATTTGGCAACATCGGCACAATTCCATGTTCAATACATCCTTCATCCAATCTTCTCACTGTCTCATCACAATTAAATTACCGTACACAAACCAAGGTTGCAAAGACAACGCAACCTCAACCTGATCTCTATCTTTAACAATAAATTGGTAAACGAAGTTTCCTTTTCGAATAACAGAAAGGCCAACAGGGCCTCTCCAAGTTGATATTTTTGGCACTGAAAATCTTGCCAAAAATACTCCTTTCACACATTGAAATGACCGTCAGCCATGGAATTGGCGAAGATAGTCGTACTGGTTTTTTCTTGCTCAGTAAGATGAAGGTTATTCAAAAGTGAGGGTAAATCAAGTTGATTCAAGTTAAAAGTTTGGTGATTATGCATGATTAGGTCGGAAAACTAGTGATAGTCAGATATACCATGGAAGAAAGTAGAATCGGGAACAATTGAAAACCTAGAAGAGTGTGAAGAAATATCTGAAGAGATTCGATAACCATTAGAAACTTTCATAAGAAGAAATAAGAAAAAACCTCAGAAAAAAAACTTACAATCCGAAGTTAGCATTGTCCTTCAAAAAGGAAACCGCCAATAATCACCTTTCCGTTAATTTTGGTGCACTGATATGAGTTCATAATGGAACCTTCAACGTGTCTAAGGTTGACTGAAAAGAAGAAATATTGTTTAAACTTACAACTTTTGGCTACACCATTCCCCAAAAGTGTGTGGGGATCTCATAAACTCGTATGAAGAGAAGAATTGTTATTAATGAGTGGTCTAATTTTGTTAGTTGGTTAATGGTATAATAGACTTACTCAAATTATGGGCAAAGTAGTCAAAAAAATACTAAAAAGTGACTTCATGGACAAAATATGACAAAATGTTTTTTAACATTTCAGGGGTGCGAATGTCAACTTTTTAAAACTCAGGAATGTAAAGTACTACCTCCGTTTCTTCTCTATCACACCGTATTGACTTTTGTCACTATTCACTGGGTCACTTTGACCCGGTGATTTGTATAGCAAAACGATGCAATTTTTTTATAATTTTTTGATGGCGTTGTAGACTAAAGGTTGCTCTATAACATGGTGAAAAAATTATCAAAAAATCACATCGTTTTGCTATCCAAATCACCCGGTCAAAGTGACACAGATACGAGTCAAAAAGTCAAACCGGTGTGATAGAGAAGAAACGGAGGTAGTATCTTTTTACCTAAACATAGGAGTGCAAAATCTCTTTAACCCATTCACTGAGGAAGAAGATCTTGGGGCTCGCAATTCTAGAAAAATTAAAGTCTTCACATTTAACTTCCCATGAGGTCTTATCAGTGATCTCATCTATGTCAAGGTGCAAATATGGTCCTGCCTCCGTTTCTTCTCTAAACACGTTTTAACTATTACCACTATTACTGGGTCACTTTGACCCGATGATTTGGATAGCAAAACGATGCAATCTTTGATAATATTTTCATGGAGTTGTAGATTAACTTTCACTTTACAACACCATGAAAAAAAACCCCACAAAACTACATCCTTTTGTTATCCAAATATTCGGGTCAAACTGACCCAATTACGAGTCAAAAAGTCAAACTCTGACTTAGTGAAGAAACGGGTGTATGTCCGTGCAGATTTCCCCATTTGTCATTCCGCCCCCTAAACAATCAAGCACATTTTTCTGGACTGTCCAAAGTGGCTCTTCTCTGGCTTGCTATCCAATTCTCCCTTAAACTAAACCGCGATTTGAAGGTTCACAGACTGGTTATCTCTTTAGATTATCAATGGATATCAAGATAACACCGTCTCTAACAATAACAATGTCTTCTCAATCTTGTGAGCAGGGAAAACCCGGAATGATGTGTGTTTTTGGAATCACATGTGGATCATAAGTGCCGCCCTTTCCCTCAGTACAAACTTTCAGGATGATCTAAAACTTTTTTTTTGGTACATAAAAGTTTAAGAAGAGGGGAGGCTGCCCCATCCCAAGTTCAGACGGACCAAAAAGGCCTCTTTGATGGCTTAACAAATCACCCACCAAATGAGACCGCTTTCAACAGGACTCGAATCCAAGCCTCTGTCTAGCGAGGAGACGAGTCTTACTAACTCAACCAACTCTCATGCGCAATCTAAAGCTTTTCTTTTCCATTCAAAAACCCCACCTTGCGAAACACCAAACCATGAAGGACAAGATAGATGACTTCAAATGATTGCTCAAAGAACACAAGTCTCGGAAGCAGGACGGGAACAATGATCAAAACTAAGAATATAAGACTTTCATATACCTTACATACCAGCTGCATTACCACCTCCCCTTGCAAACAGAGGGCAGGGCCATTCATCATGACTTATCCTCTACTGAAATCAGTGGCGGAGCCAGGATTTTCGCAAAGGGGGGGCACAAATTTTTTATTTTTTTTTGAAAAGAGAGGGTATACTTGTGTATATAAACTAGGTGGCGCTTTTTTTTTTTCTCCAAAAGAACATGCTTGTGCCAAGAATCGAACTCAAGAACAATGTTTTACAAAAACCATTAGTAACCACTGGACCAAGGCACAACTTGTGTTGTATGTGGGAGTAATTCTATATATCAAAAGCGCGGTGCTTTTCTTTGTCCAAAAATAACATGGTTGTGCCAGGATTCGAACCCAGGACCAATGTTTTGCAAACAAAATTTTTGACCACTGTACCAAGATAGCGATTGTGTTGTATGTTGGGGGGGGGGGGGGGGGGGGGGGGCACTGATATATATTTTATACTGGACCAACTAAAAAAATTAAAAATATAGGGGTAGCCTAGTGTTTCCGGGGAAGTTAGGGGGGGCACGTGCCCCCCCGTGCCCCTACATGGCTCCGCCCCTGACTGAAATGTCCACACTAAAAACGAAGCTTGACATTTATATGAAATAAGATATAAGGCCTTCATCCTATTGATTATGAGTTACATGTACATCTGTCTCTTCTATAGCAAAAAATACTCCTTCCTATCTTTACTACTATGGAAAAAGGGCAGACATAAAGAAGGTTTCCTCATTCAGTTTCTTACCCACAAACAAACAAACAAGGCCGCTGAAATCTGCCGTTATAATCTGGTGCGAGCTCAGTTACAGGTGAAAATATGCACATATTTATCACAGTTCAGCCATCTCGAGGTCTTCCTCGTGCTTCTTTCTCGTTTGAGCTTCACTCTTACTTTGGTTGGCAAGGGCTTCTGAGATAGCCTTGGGTAGCCAAAAACCAGGTCTCTCAAGGAATGGAGCTCGATCAAGAACAAGAGGCTCTCGCAAAGTTATCTCAACACCAGGATATTTCCATAATTTCAAGGTCGCTTCACCTTTTAGACCCACGGAGAACCAACCTAAGCCTGCTATAGCTATGTCAATGCTATTTACATCCCAGCTTGATCCAGACACCTTAATTTCTTTTTCTTCCCATTTGCCCAATTCAGAGAGTCGCTCAACCCCAATCGGAGGCTGACACATGAACAGAAAAAAGGTCATTGATTAGCAAGAAAATAACAGAAACAAGTCATTATCATTACAGAAGTAAAGAAGGAATTTCGGGTATATATGCAATGCTACGTCTCTAACAAGCCCCAAATTTTAAACTTCCTAACACCACCAACGGTCTACCACAACGTTCAAGCAAACAACAGGGCCGTCTCAAGAGTTTTAGAGGCCTTAGGCAAAATGTATAATTGGGGCCTAAGGTGAAACTACATTCACGGTGTTAAATTGCAAAATTAGGACAATAGAATTTCTTTCACAATCGATTGTGTTTCTAAGATATGCTTACAGTACTTAAACAGAAAAGTGTATTGAATTGGCGTATTTGAAAATAGCAATATGATTTTGTACAAAAAAAAAGCAATATGATTCTCCTTTTAAACTCAATATGCAAGTTCTTCAAATGTTTCGAAGCAATTCTAAAAGTGTATAGAATTACTCGCCCTTGTTGCATGGATTCTTTATCTTGTGCCACTGAAATAGCGATTGTTGGAGTTTTATTAGGCTAGAACACATATTCCATGGCACAATTTTGGGAATTTATTAAATTTTCTATTCTTCATTCTTTTCTCGAATTTTTCTTAAGTTGATTCATAGTAGTACTTTTTAGTTCACATGACCAATTTAACAATATTAGAACTAGTTAATAACAATAATTATAATACTGAAAAAGGAGAACCTACACAGTTAAAGTAAAGAACCATAGAACCTGAAGTTAAAATAGTTTGATCGGCTACAAAGATTCCGAGTTGAATAGCCGAATGAAATGCTCGAAATCGGAATTGACTCGGCAATAGTCAAGCAACATGAACCGTGATGATCTTGAAAATTAGCTAAACGAAAGAATGATATGAGTAGGTAACCGAAACCCTAGCGAAATTGTGGAAGTCATGGAAAAAACCCAGACCAAAATGGAAATCGAGAGGATTTGTTGCTGGGAATAAATATGGTTGCTAACTTGCTATATACATGTGTGGAAATTACCTAGTTTCCTACTAAAATTTCCTTACTGAAGTATATGGTATTTTGGAAAAATAAATTTTCATCTCTCCTAGTAACTCCTGATTACAATCATTCCCACTCTCATCATTATCTTCTAGACTTCTCCTAATATAACTCAATTCCTAATTATTTTCTCTCAGCACGTTCAAATCTTTAACGAATTATCCTCCATACTCTCTCTCTCTCTCTTCCAGTAATCGTGGCATTTTTCACTCTTCAGTTATAGCAGTTATCTTAATATTCACTAGAGGATAATACATAAGAGATCCAGATAATTGGGGGCCTTTCTAAAAATGAGGCCTTAGGCGGCTGCCTAAGCTGCCTAAAGGGAAGGCCGGCCCTGGCAAACAAGATATTCTTTTCATATCCATGATGACAGATACTTTTTAGTACAGATTTTAAAAGACTCGTCGCAAGTACACCTTTCATTAACAGCATGCACTATGCAAGATTGCGAGCTGTTTAAAATTGAGGAAAAAATCCAGAACAAAATGAACATGAGACATAGTCAAATAGAATATCCTATTTAAATTAGTGCACGACTTTTTTTTAATCAAAATATGATGGAATATGGAGTACTATGTATCTTCCTTTAGATATATTGATGAATTAAAGCATAAAAGAGAGGGATGTACATGTACAAACCAGAGTGACTCCCGATTATGTTAAGATATTACCCAAAGCAATATTACTAGGACTCAACAGCTGAGAAGATAGACTACTCTGATTTTTTAATTTGATCTGTGACAAAGAATCAAGAGTAACCCCCCATAATCACACATCTGTGCCTCAACTCCATCAAATTTTCTCATCCTTACCATAGAGAAGAACTAAACCAGAATAGAGACAAACAAAAACAAAATAGACCAGAAGGAAAGTCAAGTGCAAGCGTTCATCTTTTAGTGGAAAGTGCATCATACTCCCATTTCAAAACAATAAGTTGCTCATAATTTGAGTTTATCATTCTAGGGTTTCAATGCTGCGACGCCAACAGGGTGAGAGAGAACACCACCAAGAAACAGAAAAACATATCAGGACAACTGCATATAATTTTACTGCTACTGGATTGAATATGCTTCAAATCAATCATCTTATTGCATTACTACTCACTAATATAGAATGGATAAAATGGTCATATCTTATACACAGTTGTAGCATAAGCAGATGAAAGGAAGTTGACATCTTAGTAGGACAGGAACAATTTACCTGCAGCCTCAGACCAGCATGCTTGCTTAAAATCTCATCAGCATTTTCTATCTTCCCAAGATGTAGACAGACATTTGGTGATGCCCAAACCGAAACATAGATTGTATCAACAGAAGATTGAGCAAGATCTAATCTCACTAAGGCGCCAACATGTATAGTTTGTCCAGCCTAAGATTTGATAGCATCAACGCAACATCAGATAAACTGTGACCTTTCAAGCAAGAACATCACAAGTGGCATAGACATGGTTCAGACTTAATCGTTCATTAAGAAAGTAATAATGTAAAGACAAAATGTTTGAGAGAATAAACAAGTAATGATAAAATTCTGACAATTATGCGATTTATTTATTTCCTTTTTTTCTTATCAACTTTCATAAACCATGACTGAACTGCAAGCTGGCGCCTCCTGTAAACCTATTTTACTATAATTCTGTCACAGCCGAGCAAATTGTGACGTACACGTCTATTCCAGATCAGAAAATTCACAATCCAAAGGGATCCTGCTAACTTTCTAATATTTGATACAAATATAATCAGGTATTCTACAGCGTAAAACTCAAATTTAAATTATTGGCGCTTGACATGATAAATACTGAAAGGGGCCTGATGATGTTTGTAAGTCCAGAGAAACACATAACATTTCTACAATCCTACCAAGCCTCCTAAAAAGGTCTATCCTTATTGTGCAGGATCCCGCAGGGACACGTTCTGCAATCCTGTTTGCACTCAGATAACCAACGGGATTGCCAATCCAAGTAAAGAAGGTGCAAACTTTTGGGAGAGCAGTATTCACTGATTCTTCTAACTTTTACAGACTGTCTAATATTTTCTGGTTCCTATAAAGCAAGTTACCAAGATCTGACTTGAAACCAGAGTTATAAGCTAGTAGCTCAAAAACATATATATTTGAATCAATTGACAATGCAAATAAGCGTACACAAATCCAATGGATATGTAACATCTATAGATAGAAACAGTAGAAAATATTTTCTCAAGATCCCAAGTGTAGACCGTCTAATATTTTCTGGTTCCTATAAAGCAAGTTACCAAGATCTGACTTTAATAAGCTAGTAGCTCACGAAAACATATATTATTTGAAAGCGGTGTTGAAAGTCTGTTGCTTGAATCAATTGGCAATGCAAATAAGTGTAACGGAAATTTTGTTCTCATACTCCTAAGACCTGGATAAAATTATGGCAACAAAATCAACACAAATCCAATGGAAATGTAACATCTATAGCTAGAAACAGTAGAATACTTCAATATTGATACCTTCAAACTTCGAAGCCACCGAAGACAGGTTGTTAAATTCAAAACAAATAAAAGGACTGCACATAGTTAAACAACAACTTGCCTTAATCCTGAATGATCGCGGTTGAAGCTCCTTTCGTATTTCTGCCATTTTCTGTTCTTCCCTATTTAATCTCATGGACATCAGATATGGATGAAGCAGTCCTGGTGTATCATACATTTTCGCCTTGGCCGACAATATCCCTCCAATTCTCAAGATCCCAAGTGTTGTCCCGGGGACTGCAGCTTCAGTAAGCTTCGTAACTTTAACCCCCTCTTTCTTAGCAAATGCATTAATCAATGTAGACTTTCCAGCATTTTGAGCACCAATAATCCAAACATTGCCTCGAGGGCCAGCGGACTCCTTAATAAATGACAACAAATTCCTCACACCCAAATCCTTACGGGCACTGACCAAATAAACACCATTCAATTTAGGTGCTCCTCCAGCCTTTGCACGGTGTCTAACCCATCTATCTAACCTTGTAGGAGAAATTTGAGATGGTAGAAGGTCAACCTTTGTAGCCACAAGAACAAGCTTTGGCAACTTCTTACTGAACTTTAGCCCATCTTTGCTTCCTTCCAATGCCTTGAACAAAGACCTCGAAGCTCGTCTAGGAAAAGATCCGTCAAAATCAACACAATCAACAACCATTACCACAACTGTAGAGTCAGCTTTCCCTGTAGGTTTCATTAACCTTGTGGTAATCAACCTATCAAAATCGAAATCAGGTATCAAGTTCTCTGCAGATTGATTCTTTACCTGCCCATAGTTTCTCAACGAATGACATCGGGCACAAACAGTAACTTCTTCTCTCTCCTTGTTCGCCTCCCTAGCTAACTTCTTCCTTTCGGCTTTCGACAACCTCTTCTTCTTTGCCTTATTCACAGTCTCTTCGGTAATATTCCCATACCCGACGTCAGCTGGGGCGAACCCATCTGACTCTTTCACATCACTGTCCTCGTCTTCGAAATCCGATTCCAAATCCTCCACATCCCAATCTATACCATCTTCGATTTCCAAATCACCCTCATCTTCATCACTTTCTTCATAATCACCATCAATATCATCCACAATATCCTCTCCTTCTTCTTCTTCTTCTTCTTCTTCTTCTTCTTCTTCATCATAGAAGGCTTCAACTTCAGCATCATCATCCTCTTTGAACTGTTTAACCCCATCATCTTTTCTTTTCTGATAGTACCCAGGAAGATTTGAGTCCTCATCTTGCATGAACACCCCACAACCAGGGCAAATAGGACCATGGTATTCATCCTCATCTCGTCCCTCACTCAAAATCAATTTCCCACCTCCCTTTCTTTGGGTATTTATTGGGTTCTTGAGAAGAGAGTGGATTGTTAAATTGCAACCTCTTACTGCTAATCTAACACATGGGTCTTCCTTGTGTTGTTTCCGTTTATATTGAAGACCTGAGGAAATGGTGAAGTTGGAAAAATGCAGGGAAGTGCAAGACAGTGACGGAGGGTGAGAGATGAATTGAACTGACCTGTGAATGGAGAGGAAAGTTTGGCCTCGACTCCGGCATGGTTATAGCTTTGCAGGGACCGATTAGTCGTCGCCGCCGGCGAAATTGCTGTAGATAAGCATGTTGCCATATTTTGTCGCGCCTCGCCGCAGGCAACGAGTGAATGAAATGAGTGGGATTCTCCTTCCCCCTTGCTAATTACCGAGAACTTCAAATTCTTCTTCTCCTTCTGTTCCGATTAGAATTTCTCTTGGATAAGGACTGGCTTCAAGACCCTAGTGTTGTCGGTTAAAACATTGTGTCTTGAACCGGCTGGGAGGTGAAGTTCATCTTTGCACTAATCAACCCTTCTTTACATTGGGTCTTCCCAATTTCTTTGGACGTCTTTCTCTCCCTCTCCTTTTTTTTTTTTTTTTTTTTGACAACTTTAACACAAGGAAGTGACTATTTTACCCTCACAAAATATACCTCACATTTCATTTAACACAAAAAAGTAAATATTTTGGGCCACTAATCCAACCAGATTAGTACCCCACTAATCTAAGTATTCTAATACCCAAACCCACTACCATAAACCCAAAAGATAAAAACTGATCGGCACTAACCCTAATTGGGATTGAACACCCCCAAATATGGGTGTTCATCTCTCATTTCAGTCGTCCGTACCTCTCCGTGTCTCTCTGGTTTTGACCGTGGAGAAGCCGAAACTGTCGGTCTAAAAATGCTTGATTTAATCTATTTTTCTTTGCGAATTGGGCTTCATGAATATCTGTATCAACTCTCGTACCCACTGATCTAGTTTTTCCGTGCTTAGAGTTTTTCGATTCGATTTGGGGGTTTCCTCATCCGTTGCAAACCCTAAGTGCAGGGACACCGAATCGTGTGTTCCCGATTCGTATGAATTCGAAGGTAGTTTTGTTCCTGATTCGTATGACTCTGATGAGACTCTGTTCCCTGGGCTTTCCGATTTGGTTGATTCCGACGAGGCATAGACTACTCTTCCCAGTGATTCGTCGGAGGACCTTGTTTTAGTTGATGATCCCTTCGAAGATGATGATCTATGTTTCGGTACTACCGGATGCTTGGTATCTATTGTCCTGCCATTCTTCTTCTTATAACAAAAGGAAGGTCCATTCACGAACCATCATATTACAATGTGAGAGTTATTATCAAAATACATACACATACCCTTCTATCTAAACCAAAATACATACAAGTGCCCTTCTATCTAAACCAAAACACATACAAGTGCCCTATTGAGTTTGTGCATATCCTAATCCTTTCATGAGTGCTGGATTGCCAATGTTTTCTTGCATGTTTTTGAAGATAATCAATGCAGTCCATAACAAGTAGGCTGTCAACCTTTAGATACTTTGGCAATGTACCCATCTTATTTGTTTTTACTTTCTCATATGTGGCATCTTGTAAGCATTGTGTCCCATATGACCAATATATCATTCATGCACATTTGAAGTGATACGAATACATTATCCAGAGTTTCTATTTTCAAACCTTGAAACACCATGTCAACTACACCAAGTAGGTCTTTAAATGAACTTGTTTGTACTAAGTTTTGCATGCTTTGTATGTTGTTGAAGAAACCTAAATCATTGATGTTGCAATCTGGAAATTTACTGGTTGATTCACAATTTTGATGTCGAATCCATCACTGCTAGCAACCTCCCTGAATTCCACATCACTGTCCTTCACATGTGGGGTGACATTGTCTTTTTGTATTTTAATCACATTTGACAATGTATGAGGCCACACTTTCTTTATTGTAGGGATTACATTATGGATTAGCATATCCTGCATGGTTTCCATGTTTACAGTTGCTATTGGTTTGGTTTCTATAGTTCTTCTTAACATATTCCTCGAATTTCTTAGTGTTACAATTTCCCCCTCAAATGGCCATACTCCTATCTTGTCATCCCATATTTTTTTTGTCAGACCATCCCATAATAACTTCCTATTTTCTCCATAAATTGTCCTCCCCATGGCATACGTGAACATTATTTTTGGGTTGAAGCGTTTTGACTGAGCATCTCTGTAAGGAACATCTTCTTCTGGTAGAATTATAAATTTAGCATTTACTTTCTGTAGATAGAACCATTTCATATATATGTGAATAGTGTTGCTCATACTCTTGAAACTGATTTCGTTGTCCTCATTGACTTAAAGTGTTTGTAGACTCCATTTCGGCCTAGATGTCTTGTGTGCATTACTTAAAGTTGGGTGTATATGTGACGTTCTACCTTTCAATGCACCTTGTCTCAACCACCTATGAATACTTGATCTACTAACTAGATCATTTCCTGCAAAATCCAAATACAATATGTCACTTTACATAACGACTTTGATCTTGTATGTACATGTTTAAAAATCTTCTCCATGTGATCATATGATACAAATGCAATCTGTTATTTGCATTACAACTTTGATTCATGCCTTTTTAATTGAACTCTTCTATGCACTACGATATCTACAATTTACATTTTGCCTTTTCATCTTGCTTTTACTTGTTTAAAAATCTGCTCTATGTTATCATGTGATTCAAATACGATCTGGCATGTGCATTAAAACTTTGGTTCATGATTTTTAATTGATCTCTTCGGTTCACTGTGATATTTACAATTTATATTTTCCATTTAATCTTGCTTTTATTTGTTTATAAGTATGCTCTATGAATTCATGTGATACACAATTAATCTGTCCTTTGCATTACAACTTTGATTCATGCATTTTTAATTAATCTCTTCTATGCGCAGTGATATCTACAATTTACATTTTTCCTTTTCATCTTGCTTTTACATGTTTGAAATACTACTAGAAATGAACACAAAATGGCAAAAAGATACTAAACTTCGAGCAGCAAGAGTAATTTTTGCCGTTTATTGTACACAAATGGCGATAATTTATATTCTCGCTTAAAAATATCTTATACGGCAACAAATTAGTGGGACCACATTTAGTTTGGATCTAACGGCAAGAGTCTTAACCAAAAAGATTAGTTTTTTTTATCGCCGTTAATACTGCTATTAAAAACGGCGATAATAAGTTACCAACGACGTCATTTTTTTATCTCGGTAAATAATATTTAGGAGTAACGGCGAGAGTCTTATTACGCAATTAGTTATTGTCATATACGAAGAGAAATATCGCCGTATATGTTCTTTTTTACACGTGTCACCCTATGCCCAAATTGTTTGATTTTTCCGCCAAATTTTGGGGTGAAAATTTGCTTACCCCGCGTAGAGAAGGAAATAGACATAGCCAGAAGGAATTAGGCTTATCCAGAGGGTTTGACGAGGATTCGAAGACGATTTGGTGGTTGAGGCAACTTTGGTGGTTCATGCGACTTTGGTGGTTCAGGCGATGTGTCCCCTGTGCTATCTTGTCTTCACGACGTTTCCCACCGTATGAGTTCTTCTTCTTCTTCTTCTTGTTCTTCTTCTTCTTCTTCTTCTTCTTCTTCTTCTTCTTCTTAGCTTGCATGTCGCCTTTGCCAATTTCATTTGATTGTTCAATTTCTTCAATTTCTTCTTGTTGAATGTCGTATGAAACCTTCTTGTTGTATGATTTCATATTCCCTTGGTCTGTTTGGATGATACTAGATTATATGCTCAATGTTCAAACAAAGTTTGGGTATCACATACACACTGTAACTCTAGTTAATTTGGTCTGTTTTGAATACATTTTTCCGGGGGTGGGCTTATTCTGGTATGTTCTCAAGTTTTGTGCTGAAGTTCATTTTAGTAATACTTAACATATATATGTGATTAATTAAGTTCATTTTTGTAATTCTTCTAATTTGTGCTTGTAGAACTAATGTATGAATTTTGTCTTCAGATTTGATTTTATTTGAATTCTCGATGGATAAGAGTTGGATTAATATTACCCCAAGGTGTGATCCGAATTTTGTTGATGGTTGTGACAAGTTCTTAGACTTTGCGTACATGGGCATGGATGATGGGTCACAAATATGTTGCCCTTGTAAAAAATGTCTTAGCCGGTTTTACGAGACCAGAAGTGTAGTTAGAGGTCATATAATATGTAATTGACTTCAGCCTAATTATTTTCAATGGATTTATCCTGGAGAACCATCTGAACTATTTGAATCTGAGTTGGGTACTGAAGAAACAGTTTGGGGAGATGACATGATTGGTATGGTACGTGAAGAATTGAGAGTTCAGCCCGATCAAGATTTTATGAGTTCTAATGAGACATCGGTTGACGAAAAAACTATGAAACTCCTTAAAATACTAGAACAAGCTGAGAGTGAGATGTATCCAGGATGTAAGAAGTTTACCAAATTGTCGTTCGTAGTTATAATGCTGCACATTAAAGTATTATACAACCCGCCACATGTATGCTTCGATGATTTGATTCAACTATTCAAAGAGGCTATCCCTAAGGAGGATAAGTTACTCAATTCATACTATGAAGAAAAGAAGTTGAATGATTCCTTAGGGTTTACCTACGTAAAGTATGACGCTTTCCCCCAAAATTTCATGCTATACTGGAAAGGCAAGGCGCATTTAGAGAAATGATTTTTTGTGGACAAGATATGTATAAACCATTTCAGCAGGGGGATGACCTAGATGGGACCACTCAGGCTACCAAGATTCCTCGCAAAAAAATGCGCTACTTCCCTCTAAAACCTAGTTTGCAACGATTTTTCATGTCCTCTAAAACCGCAGAGTCAATGGTATGGCATGACAAAGGACGTACTAAAGATGTCATACTTAGGCATCCAACTGACTCTTTACCCTGGAAATTTTTTGATGAAAAGCACCCTGAATTCGCTAGTGATCCTCGCTATATCAGATTGGGCTTGGCATCAGATGGTTAATCAATTTAGGTCGATGACCATTGATCACAGTACATGGCCAGTCTTGTTGACGTAATTTAACTCGGAGTCATGGATATGTACGGGGCAAGCTAACATGATTTTGTCGATTCTTATTGATGGACCTAAGGAGCCTGGAAATAATGTAGACGTTTACCTGCAACCGTTAATAGATGATTTGAGTGATTTTTGGCATCAAGGTGTACACACATTTGATGCAGCAACTGGTCAAATGTTCACATTACGTGCTTGTCTTCTGTGGACTGTAAATGACTTTCCAGCATACGTGAATTTGTCTAGATGGAGTACCAAAGGAGAATTAGCATGTCCCCCTTGCAATAAAAAAACTCGGTATCGATGGTTAAAACACGATAGAAAGCACGCGTATGGGGGTAATCGTAGTTTCTTTCCTACTGGACACAAGTTCCGTAAGGATAATTTTTTTGATGGGACAGAAGAAGACGCAGAGGCCCCACCGCTGCTATCTGGAGAAGAAGTGTTCAGACAAGTAGAGCATATTGAGAAAAAATATGGAGAGTGAGGGGTAGATTTATATTCTGTGATTAACCGTAAGAGAGGGAGAGACGCTGTTGAGGCTGGAGTTGGTGTACCCGTTTATAATTGGAAAAAGCGGAGTATTTTCTTCGAATTGCCTTATTGTAAGGACAATTTAATACGCTATAATCTCGACGTCATGCATATAGAGAAAAATGTGTGTGATAGTGTTCTCAACACCATACTCGATGTAGGAAAAAAAAAGTAAAAGACAGTTTGAATTCTCGACTTAACCTGGAGGAAGTGGGTATACGAGGGTCACTTCATCCACAAACGTCGGGGCGTGTTAAAGCTGTGTTACCCCCTGCATCATTCACCATGAGAAAAAGCCAGAAAGACATATTTTGCATTGTGTTGAAAGAAGTTAAAGTGTCTGATGGTTATTCGTCAAACATATCCCGACGTGTATTCATGAAGGACAGGACACGCATGAGTTTAAAGAGTCACGGTTGCCATATTCTAATGCAGCAGTTGTTGCCCATTGCCGTGAGAAGGACACTTACGAAGAATGTTATCCAAGTAATGATCGAGTTGAGCTCTTTCTTCAGGCAATTGTGTTCAAAGTCACTTGATCTGGCTAATTTACTTCAGTTACAACATAAAGTAACACTGACTCTCTGTCATCTTGAGAAAAATTTTCCGCCATCTGGATAACATGTTACATCTCCCTATCCACTTTGCTCACGAGGCGAAAATTGCCGGCCCTGTAACATATCGGTGGATGTACCATGTTAAAAGGTATACGTAACTAATTATAACATGATGTAAATTGATAATTAAATGTGTTGTTTATATAATATATACCATGGGCAAATTGTAATGTAGGTATTTGCTCACTCTAAAAAAATATGTACGCAATAGCAGTCGTCCAGAAGCTTCCTTAGCAGAGCGATACCTACTTGAAGAATGCTTAAGTTTTTGTTCAAGATATTTGGATGAGGATGTTGAGACCAAACTTAGACGTCCGATTCGCAATGACAATAGTGAATTAGTTCGTTGTTTGGGTGCAGGGAGGATTGTACATCCAAATCCAATCATGCAGGAGCAAGCGCATAGATACGTGTTAGCGAATTTAAAATCAATTGACCCTTACCGAGAGTAAGTCTTTCGTCTAATTCTAACCGATGTGGGTTTCCGAAATTATTTTGTAGAAGACCAAAATAATTTTCCTGTCCAAACTGCAGAGAACACAAAGCGCGTATCAAAAGTGGAAACCCTCGATTATCGGGATGGGAGCTGTCTAAATTACAAAATGACAAGTTCTCTAGCTGATTAAGAGGTCATGTAAGTTAAACGTGTAACGTTAATGAAATAAAAAAATTCAGTAGTTGCAATGATATTTGTTATAAATTAAGATTCTGAACAGTGTATGTGCAAAGCTTAGGCAGGAATGATGTATCCGACGAAGTCAAAAATCTTTCACAAGGACCTTCGGAGTGGGCAATTCGATATTCTAGATATGCAATAAGTGGTTTCAAATTTCACACCAAACAACGTGAAATAAGGAGGAAGACTCAAAACAGTGGGGTTTGGGTTAGTGCGTCAACTGATAGCTATGCTAGTCGAGCGGATAGGAGACCAACTACTGGTAAGGTACCATACTACGGTACTTTGAAGGATATTATTGAGCTGCGATATACTGGGTAATAGTTTTGTTGTGTTCAAGTACGACTGGGTGGACAATCGTTATGGTATGAACGAGGACGAGTTTAAATTCACATTTAAGCATTTTCTGTATAAGGATAACACTGTGTCAGCTGAACCATTTTCCCTTGCATCGCAAGCTCAAAAATGTTAGTATGTGAAGGATACGATTGATACAGATTGAAGTGTTGATGTGAAGATGGTGCCTAGAGATAACTATGATTTGTCGGTGACATGTGCACAAGCGGAGCCATATTGTGATAAGCATATAGAAGAATATGGTCAAGACGACAATGAGTGTGTTAGAGAAAATATGGAGGTAGTTGAAGTAGATTATGAACCAACAGTCGTTCCAGAATACATCCACGGCAATCCAAATGACATTCCCGTTGACGATGGCCGAAACGAAGCGAGTTTTGAGGATGATGACAACTACGACGAGGACGATGGTGGTGATGAAAGATGACGATGATGAAGATTTTGAATATGATATCAATAATGATTAGTTTGACCTTGGAATTTGGTATGTACCGGGTTAACTAGTTTGACCTTGGAATTTGGTATGACATTGGATCTCTTTTTATGGGTTATGGTTATTATTATGATTTCAATAAAACATAAGGACCATTTAATGAAATTACAGGATTTATCGTGTCGTGTCATTTGTGGATTTGTGTTTGTCTCTCTATCTGACCATCTCAACACTAGGAAAACTAATTTTCAGTAAGTGTGCATTAGTTTTCACTCTATCATTGAATTGAGTGCGCATGACTTTTCTTGGATGTATTATGTTAATAATTATGTAGCTTCTTATTTTCATGATACCATGGTGGTGAGGAAGCCTAAATGGTTTTGCGCTCGCGCTATGTGTGATATCATAGAAGATGGTTCCACTACCCCCGATCTTGGAGCCATTGCATCGCCTCATCCTCACCCTCCATCAACACCTGAGGTTCACCACAAGACTCCACACAATGCATCAGCACCACAAGATGGCGGTTCAGGTAAAATGGTAATTTTTGGTTTGTTTGAATTTATTCCCTACTATTTATTTGGTGATGTTTGTCATAATTTGTGAACGACTAGGAGGGTCTTCTAATCAACCAAATGGAGCAACAAGCGTGGAGAATTTGGGTCCATTTGTACTGCATTCACCAAGTGTACCACATAACTCTCGCCCTGCACCAACCCCTGAGACGCCTTCACCAAATGCTTCAACCACACAAGATTGTGGTTCAGGTAAACTCTTGACAATTGGTTGTTTAAAATTATTCCATCCTACGTATTACGATACGCCGTGACATTACCTTTTAACAACTAGGAGGGTCTACTAATCAACCAAATGGTACAAGGATCGTTCCAAGTTCAGGTACAGTCGCGACGTCTGCCAAAGTTCATCTGAATTTTTATGATGTTATTACTTAATTATGCTACACATAAATATATGTACTTTTCATTTCTATTGACAACTAGTAGGACAATCAAATTCTGGAGGACAAAGGAAAAGGAAAGCTAGAGGAACTTCTAGACCATTCAAGGATTGGGGACCAGAGTTTAAAATTCCCCTCCAGTTCAACAAGCATAATGTGCCAATAGGGCCATGGAGAAGTATGTTTCAAAGTCAGTTGGGGCATCTTGCAAGGAAGGGAGAAATGCTGCCCCTAATATACACAGATTGGCGGTATCCTGAACCAGAGTTTGCAGTAAAGCAAGACGAGATGTGGGAACACATAAAGATAGTAGAATTTACCCCTTGTGTTTTCTTATTATAGTTGAAAAATTATACTTAACAAAGTGTTTGGTAATTATACCAGCAAAATGCTACCGTTATTTAGGAATACAAAGAAGTTTGTATGCCAGATCTTGGACGAAAATGGTCGAACTGGAAGCACGCACTTAAAAAGGAGTACTTTGAACCATTTAAAGACGAGCCTGAACTGGTAGCCGTATGTCCCCCACGGGTGAAACCAAGACAATAGCCGATATTGATAAAATATTGGAAGATGGAGGAAGCTAAGTTACTTCAATTGGTTCTGTCCTATTATAATAATAATAATAATAATAATAATAATAATAATAATAATAATAATAATAATAATAATAATAATAATAATAATAATAATAATAATAATAATTATTATTATTATTATTATTATTATTAGTATTATTATTATTACTGCATTAATAGTAATGATAAAATTGAGATTTTTCGATTTTGTTGCTCCATTATTTATCTCCGATCCTGCTTGTGTTCATGAGTCCTGATTGTATGTTCTTCATTATAGGCTAGGAGTCAACATAATAAGGTAAATAGAAGCAATTAGAAGTGCATTCATAGAAGTGGAAGGAAAGGCCAAATGCAAGTGCGAGAAGAGGTATTTTCGACATACACTGATTTGTGTTATTACGTTATCTTTTATTGATTGACGTGATGGTTCCAAGCTCTGGTCGGCATTGATTGGCTATTTCAGCTGAAAATCCAGGGCAAAGACTTTGATCCTCCAGCAGTCTACATGAAAACATACTCTAATGATGCAGAGGCTGCTAAAACCATTGTGTGTGTATACGAACAGTTAGCTGTATACGTTTATTTGTGTATAAAAAATCTAAATCACATGCACAGAGGACAATTTTGATATGTTAATGGTTACGGATCGTGTTGCAGGCGAAATTGACTGAGAAGCTCCCACCACCTGAAGGTTGTGCAGTACCTGACGATGAGCATAGAGAATCAGTGTTTGAAGAAGTTTTGGGGCCAGACAACAAATGTCGTATGCAATAGTTTGGAAGTTGGTAATATACGTGAGAGGTTGCGTGAAAAGCTGCAACAGGAGATGGAAAAAAAATTGCAGAGGAGGTGAAACGACAGGTACTGCAATAGGTTCAACAAGCGTTACTTCAAATGACCCATGGTGGTACTCTACCAGCTGCCAACCTTGGTCATAATGGCGCATTAGGGTCTTCTCCATTGACTGCTGAAAGTGTAATTCCCTCGCCTACTCAGAAGGTAGCACCATCACCTGCTAATGAAAGTCGCCATCCTCACTCGCCTGCTCATCAAAATGTCCGACCTCCATCGCCTGCTGAAGTTGTTTCTCCAGCGCCTGCTCAAGATGCCATCGGTTCTTCATCTTCTGCTTGTTGGCCACCTAAACCTGCTCAGGTAAATGTAAACCTTGATAACAAAATATGTCATAGCATAATGTTAAATTCGTTAAAAGTACTCTTTTTTGTTTGAAAAGAAGCTTCCCATCCCCTTGGTGTTGTATCCCGGACCAAACAAAAGTGATGTGGCCAGAGGGCAGTTCATTTCCTGCCTAGAAAAAAAATTGGTACATGGAATAACATTGGGAAAAGAGTACTTTGAAGATTTTTTTTAAGGAGGTGGCAAGGCCAGAAGAAGAGATCACTCTTGTTAAAATGGGAAGTATCAAAACATGGCGAGACGCTTTGAAGAAGACAATACCCTGGCCTCGTACTTTTGTAAGTATATATGTATAGGTTTGTTAATGAGCTGTAGCTATTTTTAAGCCACAAGATGCCTTTTTGATAACATATGTATATGTATATGTATATGTATATATATATATATATATATATATTATATTGGTAAGCTTTCTTATTCTGTGTTTTTTGTGATAGTTAAATTTTGTGTGTTGGTTGCTCAATTTTGATGAAGAGGCTAATTTGATGTGTGATGGGCGATAAAATAGTTAGTATTCATATTTGCTTCTGTTTAGTGTTAGCCCTCATGGTTTAATATTGAGCTTCCCTTCACGCGATCCATTTGTTAGTTTGGCTTCGTTCTGTAATTTTTTGCGGGTTCTGATTAAGTGGCTAGATTTTTCAAGGCAACAATCGAATAAGTAACATTCGAACACCCATTAAGCCAACTTTCAACAGCGAGAACATTGCACTGCATAATTAATTAGCATGATTTCTTTTTACCTAATGTTGGCTGAGCTTCCCTTCATGATGTATCCAATTCCAAGTTCTCTTCTTGAAACGCTACTTCCAGGGTGCTGGCTTGGTATTTATCAAGTGTTGAGTTTTTGTTGTGCTAGTCAATATCTTTTACGAACCCTGCACATTGAATTTCAGGTTAGTTTTCCCTCATATTATCAAATCAAACCAACATATGAGAATAAATCTTATCGCAGTTACAGTTTAGTGTATTTTTCATCTTCGAAATCAACTTGGGTTGTTTGATTTCTTTGGAAAATACTGTTGTAAAATACCTTAACTGTGTACAGTTTGGGTCTGCTGCTTAATTAGTTGTATAGTCCGTATACTTATGATGCTACCTGTAGAAGGCTTAATGTGGATACATACTGTTATCTTCTTTAGGTCTATCCAGGCTCTGGCACGTCCACGTTATCGTGACCGTTTTGTCCCAGCGCACCAATGTGAAGCAGAAGCGCTATTTTTGAAGCCGTTTTGTCGCACTGAAGGGTACATAGGTTTAGCTTTTGGGTATACTTCAAAATAGCTAGCGCAAAAGTCGCACACTATAGATTTTTGGTATACTGAAATTGGGGTAAAGTTTCGCAAGGCACACTTTGGTGAATTATGCCTTAAAAGAATGTTTTTTCAATATAAATATATATATTTAAAGTTTTTGAAATGTCTTCTGTAATATTCAAGTTCAGTAGATGATTGCGAGTGTTTGATTGGTTGATGTGTTGGATGGTGCCTTAAAGGCTATAGGTTCGATGTGTTTGATCAATTGCAGGATGTGTTTGATTCATTGGATTGTGCATTAAAGCCTACAGGTTGGATATCTCCAGTAGTAAACTGCATTGGTAGCAGGGGTTAGCACAAATACGACGAGAATACACTTTTGTCGTTTTAATGACCAACAAAAACGACAAGAATAAGTAGGTTGCCGTAAAAGGATACCATTATATATGGCGACAATATGACATATTATGGCTATAATGTTGCCGCTAACATTATATTACAAATGGCGTGAATATAGTTTCGCCGTCTTTAATCATACGATAAACAGCGATTAAAACTTAATTGACGGCATATATACTTGCCGCAAAAAAAGTTAACAAACATTGCGAGATAGTGTGCTTTGTTGTATATATTCAAATATAAACGGCGAGAGTTATCACAGTTTATTGAGCGCAAATACGGCGAGAGCTCATAAACGGCGATGGTTTTACTTGCCGCATAGTACAAACGTTAAACTACCTAGCGGCCGAACCAAATTTCGTCGTTTATGACTTTAACGGCGACAAAATGGTCTTAAACAGCAATATTATCTCGTCTTTTTTTGTCCGTTTCTAGTAGTGAAAATACGTTCTATGTATTCTTGTGATACAAATACAATATGTCCTTTGTATTACAACTTTGATTCGTGTGTTTTTTTTATTGATCTCTTCTATGCACTTTGATATATACAATTTACATTTGCCATTTTATCTTGCTTTTACGAGTTTAAAAATCTGCTCTATGTGATCTTGTGATTCAAATAAAATATGTCCTTAACATTAATGATACTTGACTTTAAAGAGGTGAACATAGTGGTACACTACATTTATTTACCTGTGATTTGAGTTTTAGAGTTAGCAATTTCGTGTAGCTCCCCATTCTTCATAAATTGGGTTTAGAGTGGTAAAGAAGTTGATTCTTGCCAAACACAACCAACTTTATGATGATGATGATTTCATATAAAATCTGAGAGTTGGCATAATTTCACTACAAGTATTGCACCCGCTAATTGTCTGATGTTGTCTCTCTCTTATTTTTGCACTCTTAGAAATCTTTCCAAGTCAAACGCGGTCTTTGTTTTAAGGTTTCTTTTTTTGGTCGTGATTTCACATTGATGTACACACTTTTGCATTCTTTTCCAAATTGTTTATATGGTCTTCCTATTGACATGAAACTTAGATGTTGCCTCATTCATCAAACCAATTGCAGGCTTCATATTTGTACTACCATGGAGAATAAAATCTTTAATTTCGTGTCTCTATTGTGTTGTTAACCTTCTGTTGGCATTTTTTTCTAACTTCTCTATTTTTATAGGTAAAAAGGGTGAGAGATGGATGGTGGTGTTGATGCGCAATTTAGCGTGCTATTCGCAAGTATACGAATCAAGTAATATAGAGAGTATTTTCGACTCGGATTATCGATCCCACAGGGACTTTGCAGGTTTTTTTAGTAATCAGTTTTAACGAACAGAGTGTAAAAAGGAGGAATATTTTGAGATTTTGCTTACTAACTAAGTACTGAAAGTAAATAACTGAAACGTAAATCTTTTTGTGAGAATTTTCTGAATAATCTTAAGGTTGTAAAACTAGGGTTGAAGATACTAGGTCCCGGGATCCCCTAGGGTTCTCCAGATTTTCGTTCTTTGTTTGACATGAAAACACACAGCAGTCTCGTTATCCGTGCCACGTACCAATTGTGTGATATCTTTTTTTCCTGCACGTTATCACAATCCTGCTGTGCACAAGAGATTCCGGCGAGGAGACCTCCGTGTACACCGTATGTAGAGGATCAGAGATGGCACAGGAAGAGTTGGGCTGTGTGTAGGGAGAGAGTAAGGCAGTAGTAATGTCTGAGAGAGAGACAGAGGTTTGGCAGAGCTTCCGCGTATGGCTAGTGTGTCCTCCCTTGTATGGAAGGGTTAACGATCTATATATAACAGATAATGTGACCGTTGTAGTGTGGTTAATGCGCCCATCAATGGCGGCTTAATTAGCTTAACCACAACGGCACGTTCGTCCGCGTATATAGGGACCGTTATAGCACGTTATGCGCGAATACCGGAACCGTTATAGGGTTGACCGGGTTTGACCGGTTTGACCGGGTTTGACCGGATTGACCGGGTTTATGGAGCTCGTGCCATAAATCTCTCAAAAGCAGTTACTAAGGGTCGCGCGCGGGCTTGGCTCGCACGCGACAGGACTTACTCTAGCCTCCAAACCACTAAGTCCCTACAAGTCCCGTGCAATGGTATGCGAGGGCTCTGTCTCGCAGCCCCCACATGGATCAGCTCGGCTGGTGATCCAGTGTGTGTGGAGCACAATATGGTGTGCTAGATGGTTGCCACGTGGCCAAGATCTGTCAGCTTAGAAAGCACTATCTACATTATCCCCCTTTCTGCGCGTGAAGACTCATAGCTGTATAGACTTCCATGCGCGGAAACCAACATACGCGTTGCCGCCACGCACCAATTCAAATACGGGTAAATTCAGCCCCTGTGCGTGCCATTATGACCTAAAACCCCTAGAGTCGTGCCGTCTGGCCTTTAGGGTTTTAGGCGTGACGTCAGCTTGTCCTGTGATTGCGCGATTCGACGGTGACGGTTGCGATTCGACTACTGAAAAGACGCAACCCTTCATTGTTTTTGGATAAATACTTTGTACTTTCCATTGTTGCAGAGCATCACTTCTTTCTCTTAAAGTGAATGATACCCGGAAGTCTTCGAGAGCAGATTCAGATAATCAATCACCAGTTCAGAACTGCAAATCGTCTTCTTCAAATGTGTGTATCCAAGCAGGCTTCTCGGAAACAAGGTTGGCCTTGTTCAATTTCGATTTAAAATACTAGTATATGCTTCGAACTCCGTTGGATCTGCAAACCCATATTATCTGTTGAAACTTGTGAAGAAGCTTCGATCTTTGAACCCAATTTGGATTTAATCCTCTAATGATAAGGACCTTGGATGTAGGGCTTTTGAAATCTCTGATAATGCAAACAATTCCAATCCCTAATTTCTGAAATTGATACCAGAAACTGTTCATCTTTCTTCCCATAGATCTTGAATCTCGAAATTCAAACTGATGAAGTGTGGCATATTTCTCCCCCCTTTTTCTTGCTCTTTCTCACGAATGGCCAAGACAAAAGGAACTAGACCCACCAAGGAAGACGAAGAAATACCTGATCTTCCGCAGGCTCTATGGCGAAAAGCCCCTTATCTGGGTGGCAAAGACTTCTACCACGCGAGGGTTAAGGCGAAGAAATTGCCTACTTCTGTCCCCAATGAGGGATTGCTAACACTGACTCCCCCAGTTAACTCAGCCTTGCTCGAGCTGATTGGCTCCGAGGACATGGTTCGATTGGGAATCGAAAATGGGTACTTCCCCTATGCTGCGATTTCCACGCAAGCTTTTGTCCAGAAATTGGACTACATGGACGAGTGGATTGACCACGTGTTGACCAATCATGCTGCGACCCTCAACGAGGCCGGCGTATACTTCGCCTTCGTGCTATGAAGGGTGCTGCCGTGAAGCTGGACCAGTCCATGCTTCTAAACCTTCTTTCCCGCTACTCGCCTGCGACTCACACATTTCACTTTGCTGAGTTCGAGGCTGCCCCCACACTCGAGGATGTGCATATGCTGTATGATCTATCTCCCATGGGTGAGGTGGACCCTTTGAGTCCCTTGAGGACGGATGCGGAGATCGCTTTGTATACGCAGATGGAGGAGTGCCTGTCAGAGGTAAAGAAAATCTCCACCCGGTGGACCACTACCAAAGCCCTTCCTAACTGGCAGTTGGTTGATACGTCTGCGAAGAATACTTGGAACAAATGGGTGCAGTACTTCTTCCGTGACTACGCGAACAGCAGCATTACTAAGAAGCTTATGAGTCAAGACCCGGAGGCCAAGAACTATGTGGAGGGTAAAGGCTATCACTTGACCCTTTGTGCTTTCCTCTGTGCCTGGCTGTCGAGGTACTTGATCGATGGTCACCCACATGATGGGGTCTTCTATCACGTTCTGCCGCTTGCTGTGAAGCTGGCGCTTGGCCAGAGAGTCGCACTCGGACCCTTGGTTTTGGGTACATTGTACTATAGACTGGATCAGCTAGTTGTGGCCATGAGAGAGTCGCGTGGCCGCCTCGACATACTGACTTTCGTCAACATTGCCTTCTTGACGATGTGGGTCTTTGAGCGATGGCCGTCCTATGCCCCGACTGCTCTTAAGCCTTACAAGTGGTGTCCCCCAGGCGAGGTGGAGGAGCGTAACAGCGGCAGAGCTGCGAGGTGGTTCGGAGCGAACAATACCAAGTGCGTTTGGATCCTGATATGCGACAACCGGCAAGAGTTCATTGCCAGGCCCTATGCCGCGCGTATTGAGAACGTGCGATGGTTTCCAAAGTTGTACCCTTCTAAGGGCATTGTCTTCTCAGAAGAGCTCCTCTTTGAAGAGGGATCACATTTCCATGAACGCTACCGCGAATTCTTTTGCTGGTGTCTGCGAGGTTCCCTTCCTGCTCTCGCAGAGCATATTCGTGAGCTCGCGCCGAGGTATGAGAGGATTACCGTGGATGTCGACCCCACTCGCGTTTCTCCCCAGTTCGGCTTTGATGCAGTGGCACCCTCAATCTGGACACTGTCTATTATCAGAGGTTGCTATAAGCGCTTGCTGACAAAGGAGTGCAAAATAGTTTTTATGAAAAATCTTCCCTTTGAGCAGCCTGCAGGTAACCGCGAGGGCGGTTGTTCCAAGAACTGGCTCGCATACTGGATCGCCCAGCAGACGAGAATTGAGACACAATCGGCCCCCCAGCCAAGTAGAGCTCCCTTGATCAAAAGAAACTCTTTTCCGTTTCGTCCCAATTGCAGTCTGGACGAGTCTGAATATGGTTGCTACTCATTGTTGGATCATGAGAACCATCTGTGCCCTACCATCATTCTGGATGAAAAGCTCGCCGAAGTTAGGAAAGGCGACTCGCATGTTGTCAGATATAGCGAGACTTTCGCTAAGGTAAGCAACTTCTTTCGCATGTGTTGAGCTTCTTGATTTTCTCATATTGACATCTTTATTCCATACTGCTTGCTGTAGTGCCATGTGCGGCGGTTTGCATCTGGTGATCGTTCCAAGTCGCTGGTCAACACCATTGTTGCTACAAGAAGACAAGGACAGTCGTTCTTTCTGGCATCGAGGATGGATCCTGAGGCCGAAACCAGGATTCGCGCAGTCATGAATGCTTTTGCTGACTCGCTGATAGACAATGCTCTGGCCTTGTCTCCACCCAGAGATAATCCGTCTCCTCCAGCGACTGCCGCGCCGAGAGCGAAGAGACCCATGCAAAAGGGAATTACAATTTCTTCCCCTAAAAGTGCTCCAACTTCCCCTCCAGCGAGGTCCCTTTCTGCCAAGGACAAAGGCAAAGGTCGCATGCCCAGTAGAGCGCGGAAGGAGCTCGCAGTCGAGACCTTCGTTCCATTCAACCAGGAGGAAGAAGAGGAGAGGCAGGAGCCAAGAGAAGGAGATGAAGAAGAAGAAAGAGCAAATGTGATACATGAGGAAGAATCAGGAGGTACCTCCATCGCTTTTCCCCTCTCATTATCGTAATTCTTTTGCAACTCGATTTTGAACCAATCGTTTCTCCGCAGATGATGATGATGATGAGACCATCGGTGGCCTTTTGGCTAAGAGACAAAAGAGGGATGCTCATTATGACATTCCAGACGAACCCATAAGCGAGGACGTTCTTGCCGAGTCGAGGAAGACAGCCGCGGAAGCTGCTGAAAGAAGAAGGCAGCGCGAAGAGGAGGAGCTCGAGCGTGTGAGGCAGCGGAGCCTTGAAGAGCAACATGTTGACGACTTAGTGCGTCCCACAGATGAGGAAGATATGCTTCCCGAAGAGGTAGCTCCTCAGGCTGAGGAGGAGGATGTGGCTCCAGAAGAGGATGCAGCAGCT
Source organism: Linanthus parryae (assembly GCA_023055425.1). Lineage (NCBI taxonomy): Eukaryota > Viridiplantae > Streptophyta > Magnoliopsida > Ericales > Polemoniaceae > Linanthus > Linanthus parryae. Next base: position 61,705,823 of record JALGPY010000001.1, on the reverse strand, counting down.
TTGGAGCAAGCCCAAGCAGATTTTGAAGAAATTGCAGGCGGCAATAAAGGTGAGATTTTTAATCTCGCAGTAACTTATCGAGATGTTGTAGTGGGTGCATTAAAGCATGGTGTGTCAAAAGCTGACATTCGCCGTTGGCTAGTAGGCAAGTGCGGTGAACCCTCAGGTAATCACTTGATCGATGTGCATGGACTAGACTTAGCAACTCAAAGCATAATCATGACTAGTTTCTTCGCGTCCCAGGTTACGCTCTTTTTAAGGACATGCTTAATGAGGACACACTAATAGGGCATGGTTCCACGTCTTTAGTGTATGACGAAGATACTTCAATCCCACCTTCGCGTGGAGGTGCTTGCTCTTAGCTTTAGCCAAGATAGTAAAATAACGTACAATACAAGTTACCTCATGCTATCGCATTTTGTATCGCAGGCGATGCTGATGAACCGGTGCTGGAGCAAAGAAGTCAATCTTCTGCGTCCTATGTTCCGATTCCGAGTTCCCATACCGAGAAGCCCGTCGCAGCTGCTGAACATGCAGGAGAGGCTGTTGAGGACATCATCAAACTTTCTGATGATGCCGAAGCTGACGCTGTGCTAATGGAGGAAGATGCCCATGCTGGCGTTGAGGAAGTAAGAACAAGTACTGTTGACGCTACCGCATCCGAGAGTCCCTCGCCAAGCAACTTCGGCTGCCACTACGCCTCCAGCGATGACTGAATTGGCGGCACCTCTTCCTGCGTGGAGCTTTTGGGGCTCGCAGGTCGGGACTGCAATCGCAGCTGGTGCGGCTTATACTCTTCCTCCTAACTATGAGGGGCTAGAGCTCGCAGCTGATAGGAGAGCTATGGAGCGAGGACAGTCTTCGACCACTCCAGCAATGCGCATTCCTTCTCTTCGTGAGATCCACGAAGGAACTGGTAAGCAGAGGTTTGCTGTTTGCATCTCGCATTATTCATTTGCGAGTTTGATAGCATAAATTAGCTTTGACATTGCTTTAGGTTTGAAGCAAACTGATGTGGACTGGCTAGTTCGGATGCGCCTCACCTACCCCAATCATTTGCGAGATCTCTGGAGCTAGGGCCCTTTGACAGGAGGCTGTTTCTTACCGAGGCCATTTGGATTTTGGAGCAGCTGTCTGCGGCCACGCCTGCGACCATTTCTGCTCAGAGTGCTGAATTGCTTTTTGGCATGTGCCAAAATCTTCTTGCCAAAGTTCAAGGCAGACTGGGTTTCAAGTTTCTTATGAAAAGAGTTACCCTGGTTCGCGCAGCTGTAACTTTGAAACTCGGCCACCAAAACCTCGCAGCTGAGAAGCAGAAGGTGGAGCAGCAAAAGCAAAAGGCTGGAGAGGCTCTGAAGCTCTATCATGAGATGAATGCCAAGTGCGAGCAATTGAAGCAGGAAGTGGAGCATGTAGAGAATCTGAGCCGTCAGTTCACCCCTCATGATTCCTTGATCAAGAATTTGCTTTGACTTTTGAATTTGAAAGGTAGCAAACAAATAGCTGGAACATTAATGTAATGCTGAAACATTAATGTATTGTTGCCAGGGTTTCTCCCCCCTTTTTTTTAACAAAAGAATCGACATGCCCGTTTTGCCCTTTCCGGGATTTGATAGGATATCTCTGTGCATATCCAATTATGACATCAGCAATTGATATTCTGCTTGATTTTTGCGCTAATTTCTCGTAAGATAAGCACGCTTTCCTTGGGAAGTCCATCCGAATCATGACCATCCGTCATTAATTAGGATACGCAACTGAATCGTCGTAGCCTTTAGTAGGGTAATTGATCGTTACCGCTTTTCAAGGTGTAAGTGATTGACCTTACCCTCTTTTCAAATTCTGCTGACTCATCTTGGCAACTGAAGAGTCTCCACAAGGTCTATATAAACCCTGTCTTTGCCATTTGGGTTCTTCATCCCAAAAATGTGCTTTGCCGTGAGTCCTTACGACTGCTGGCTTCAACGCTTGTTTTTCGTTGATTCATGGCAACTCCAAGTCATGAGACCTGAGTTTGCGCTTTGTTTTTCGTTGATTCATGGCAACTCCAAGTCATGAGACTCACGTGTGTTCGAAGAATTTTCTTCGTCTATTATGTTTGCAGGTCATGTTTCCGGCTGCCTCCCGGTGAGGTGCAGTGCCGTAGTGACCGTGCTACCGACTCGTAATGAACGGCGGAATTCTCCTCCAGCATCGCTGGAGGAAAACTTACTGCCCCCACGTTCGTGAGCTCAGGGTGGCGAACCGTTGTGTTCGTTCCCGCAGATAAGGCCCCCCTGTCATCCGGTGTTTCTGCTTGCATGTTGTACGCCGGAACCGGTGGTTCCTCAGGCGCGTCTCATGGGGTGCTGATCAGATAAGGGCCTTGTCAAATGCTGGGATCTTGAACGTATGGCTTCATGTGGCTCTCGTAGGACGCTCTTTTTATAGCAAGTCCCTACTTGCGATAGATCTTCGGCCGCAGATCTCGCATAGCCGGTGTTAGGACCGTTGGGTTCATCCTTTCTCAGTTAGGATTCCCGCGATGTGTAACTTCTCGCTTGTAAGTTACTTTTCGAATGCATTGTAAGCCATGTTGGCTGCGTAGTTAGATTTGAGCTTTCTCGCTTGTAAGCTGCTATCTAGACAGATAAGTTTTAAGTCTTTTTGACTCATAATGATAAATGGGTTTTGTATTATCTGCTGTGTCGTTACAACAAAATACAATTTCGCATGCGCATCGGCATATTTCGCCTTGTGTAATGCTATATACATACTTCGCATTTGCTATCTGCCGTATGAATTCGCAGATGTTTATTAGATCGTTCGAGATCGCGTTTGCACGGCTGTGCCATCTTGGCAGATGGGCTTGTGATTTGCTTTCAGATTCAAATGCAAGTGTTATCACATCAGATAGACCTTTGTAGATCACTTTAAAATCATTTTGCATGATGTTGCTATCACAATAGATATACTTAAAGACGAATTTTAAACCGCATTTGTATAACGCTGCTATCATGGCATATAGGCTTGAGAGATCATTTAAGATCACGTTCGCATATGTTGCTATCGCGGCAGATAGGCTTTGAAATATCAATTAAGATCATTTTTCGCATGAGCTGCTATCGTGGCAGATAGGCTTAGAAGATCAATTAAGATCATTTTGCGTAGGCTGCTATCGTGGCAGATAGGCTTTAGAAGATCAATTAAGATCATTTTTCCGCATGAGCTGCTATCGTGGCAGATAGGCTTAGAAGATCAATTAAGATCGCATTTCGCATAGGTTGCTATCGTAGCAGATAGGCTTAGATGATCAATTAAGATCACATTTGGCATAGGTTGCTATCGTAGCAGATAGGCTTAGAGGATCAGTTAAGGTCGCATTTCGCATAGGTTGCTATCGTAGCAGATAGGCTTAGAAGATCAGTTAAGATCGTATTTCGCATAGGTTGCTATTATGGCGAATAGCCCATTGTTAACAGTAATAACAAACTAAATGAAGCAAAATTAACAGCTAGAAATATGAAGTTCTCATTTGGGAGAATTCCTTTATTATAATGCTCTCATATGGGAGAGATGAGCTTACAATTCTCTCATATGGGAGAGAAGATTGTGTGAATCATAGTCATACAAGACATGAGGCAACGTTATAATAAAACGCAGAAAATGAGAGAAGTCAAGGATAGTACTTCTTAATCCAGCGCATGTTGACTGAGCTTGGGGTTGAGGTCGTCCCATGCAACCTCTGTATGCTGCAGTAGCCACTGTCAAAGACTTCTGTGACTTCGAAAGGTCCTTCCCAATTGGCTGCGAATTTTGGATGAGCCGCCTCTCGCATGCAATGGTCAGATGCGCGCAGGACCAAATCTCCAACTGCGAAGTCTCTTCGCTGGACCGTCTTATTGTACGCACGAGCAATCCTTTCTTGATACCGCTTGTTGGTCCTTTTAGCTTGTTCTCGCTTTTCCTCCAGCAAGACTAAGTCATGATCGCGTTGATTGTCGTATAGTGCGTGGAGGGCCAATCTCGCTGAGTTGACTCTCACCTCCGCAGGTACCACGGCCTCGGCCCCATAGCATAGTAGGAATGGTGAGACCCCCGTGGGTGTCCTTGGAGAAGTTCGGTAAGCCCACAGGGCTATGCTTAGAGAATCAGCCCATTTCTTGTGGTCATCTGCGACCATCTTGCTCAAAATCCTCAACAGCGTTTTGTTGGTCGCCTCGGCTTGCCCATTCCCTTTCGGGTAGTAAGGGGTGGAACATATTTGTCTGATATTGTACTCTGCTAACTTCGCAGCCACCTGGCGATTAACAAAAGGAGTACCATTATCTGAAAGGATAGTGTTGGGTATTCCAAACCTGCATATGATGTTTTCTTGGATGAATTTGACCACAGCTAGCGCATTTGCCGTCTTCAGTGGTATCGCCTCCACCCATTTGGTGAATAGCTCAGTTGCGGTGAGGATGAAATGATTCCCATGCGAAGTTGGTCGGATGGGACCAATGAAATCCAGTGCCCACGTGTGAAATGGCCATGGCGTTCCCAATGCATGTAGATCCACAGCAGGAGCGTGCACTAGGTTTCCTTTGAATTGGCACTCCTGACATCGTCGTACTTTGGTGCGGCAATCAGCCTCCATCGTGGGCCAGAAATATCCAATTGAGAGGAGCTGCCTGCATAATTTCGCACCTCCTTGGTGTTCCACCTGATGAGAAAGGTCCATGACTTCTTGTGCTTCCCTGCCGTCTAGACATCGCAGCAAGTTGCCCTCATGGCCTCTTCGCCAAAGTAAATTCTCTTGCACCACATATCGGGATGCTTTCCTTTTCAACCTCTCCGCTTCTTTTCTCGATTCGGGTAAGGTTCCCTGGGTGAGAAAGTCAAAGAGTGGTTTCCTCCAATCCGTGTCATCGTCGGTTAGAGCGATGAGTAAGGAATCTTTGATCAGTGCGCAACTCTCGCATTTTCCTTGTATTAGGGCTGCGGCTGTTGACATGTCTGGCCAGTGAATGCCATATCTCTGAGCCTTCCGATAGATTGACACCTCACTTTCTCCGCAAGCATGTTGGTGAATCTTTTCTAACAGCAGCTGTCCCTCTTGCTCGGAGACGCATCGCATGAGTATTCCGCCAGGACCCTTGTAGTGAAGGGTGTTGTCATGTATGCAATACCCCTTCGTGAGTTCCCAGCTTTCACTGCTTGTGCCTTCTGCAATAGCTCGTAGGACTGCTTTTCTCCAGTCCGTATCATCCATGTGTTCATCGTCGCACGCGTCTTCTGTCAATGCCGACGATGTTCGCACTTCGATCGAGATCCTTGCGGGACATTTGTCTGTACTGACCTTAGATCCCAAGGTGGCCAAAGCATCTGCATGCCTGTTGTCTGCTCGGGGCTTGTGCTCGTACCTTACATCGCAGAATTGCTGCACCAGCTTTTGTACCAAAGTCCGGTAGGACAGAAGATTTATCTCCTTCAAGCCGTACTCGCCCGAGGCTTGCTTGACAATTAATTTGGAGTCCCCCATGACCGTCAGGTTGCTTACTTCCAAAGCCTTCGCTGCACGCAGCCCCGCTATGAGGGCTTCATATTCTGCCTCGTTGTTGGTGACTGCGAAGTCGAGCTTTGCGGACATCTGTATGACCTCCCCATCCGGCTTGGTCAAGACTATCCCGATGCCCCCACATTTCCTTGTTGACGAACTGTCGAAATGGAGCGTCCAATAGGGCACGTCGACTGCATATATCTCAGGTCCCTCGAATTCTTCTTCGATCACGGGTTCGTGGCTGTTGTCGGGGAACTGTGCCAACAGATCCGCTACCGCCTGCGACTTGATCGCTCGCGGTCGCACGCATGTGATATCGTATTGAGAGATGGTCATGTACCATTTCGCCAACCTTCCTCCAGGAGTAGTGTGAGTTAGCAGATATCGTATGGGATCGCTCTTGGTGACCACTACTACTTTGTGCGACGCAAAGTAGTGTTTCAACTTCTCTATCACGAAGAACAAGGCAAGGCAATGACGTTCGATGTCTGTGTACCTTGATTCAGCAGGCTGCACAATGCGAGAGATATAGTAGATAGGCCTTTCTTGGCCCTCGCACTCCTGAGCCAAGAGTGCTCCTATGGACCTCCTTGTTGACGTCAGATATAGCAGAAGCGGTGATCCCAGTTGAGGTGCGATCATTATTTTTGAAGACGTCAGCAGATCCTTCAGCTTTTCAAACGCAGCTTCGTGCTCCGGAGTCCAACTGTATACGGCATCTTTCTTGAGAAGGGCACTAAAACAGCAGGTGATTTCGGCAATCGCTGGGATAAATCTCCGCAGATATGATAGCTTTCCCAAAAATGTCTTCAAGGCACTTTGGTTATGGGGCGGCGTCATGCGAGTAATGGCTGATACCTTCGCAGGGTCAGGCTCGATTCCTTGGCGATGAACCACGCATCCCAAGAACTTCCCTGATGTTACCCCGAATACGCACTTCATAGGGTTCATCTTTAGCTGAAAGCGTCTGCATCTGTTGAACACCTTCCGCAAATCTGCCAGGTGATCAGCCTCTTGCTTGGATTTAACCACCAGGTCTTCCACATAAAATTCCACTTCCTTGTGCATCATGTCGTGGAACAGGGCCATCATGGCCCGCTGATAGGTTGCACCCGCGTTTTTGAGACCGAACGACATCACTGTGTAGTTGAGCACTCCCACTGGGGTGATGAATGCAGTTTTCCGTGCATCTTCAGGGTCCATCTTGATCTGGTTGTACCCGCTGAAGCCGTCCATGAAACTGAACATGCGATGACCCGCCGTTGAATCAATAAGCAAATCGATGTTGGGCAGTGGAAAATCATCCTTTGGGCAGAAACGATTGAGATCCCGGAAATCCACGCAGATGCGGAGTTGTCCGTTCTTCTTTACCACTGGCACAATGTTGGCCAGCCATGTTGGATGATGATTCGGCTCTATGAACTTGGCATCCAGGAGTTTGACAATCTCCTGTTTGATCTTCACATTAAGCTCCGGCCTGAAGCTTCTTGTGCTCTGCTTTATCGGCTTAGAACCTGGGATGATGTCTAAGCGATGCATAGTGATGCTTGTGTCCAGTCCGGGCATCTCATCATACTCCCATGAGAACACGTCTTTGTACTCAGTCAGGAGCTGCAGTAATCCTTGCTCCTCCTCGCTCGTGAGGTCCGCACTTAGAAAGACTAGCCTCTTCTTTTCCTCGTTCGGGCTGAGGAACACTTCCTTTAGTTCTTGCTTATTTGGTCTGGGCCTGTCTTCCATGCATTCGGGTGCTTCTTTGAGTTTCTCATCTGAAGTGCTCTGCGTTGGCTTTTCCGTTACCGCAATCTGCTCGATTTGGTTGATTTGCCCGGGGATATCCCCATGCCCGTGTGAGGACATCCCCGCGCAACTTCATATGCGATAGCACTTTTTCCCGTTGGCGTAGAAACTCTCTATCTCTTTGCCTTCAGGGTCATGCTTTGCTATTCTCTTCAACGTGTACACGTTCTTTCGCTGGTAGGCGATCCGTGGCGCCTCTTCCCGCGTGGGAAGCTTTTCCTTGGTGTCTTCCCTTGTCACCATCACTCCCGCAGGTGACTGGTCCTTGATATCTTCCCATAGAGGTAAAGGAGTAGGGTTGAATGGCCCCGGCGTTTGCTCGTCCGCCATCTCGGTGAACCACACCGCCTCGCTGAGATGTGCTTCATCCAGATTGAATGGATTTGTTGAAGCCGGTATCTCGACTATTCTGTCGTTCCAGATAGCTTTCATGACCTGGTGAGCTGTTGAAGGGACTGCGTCAAAGCGATGAATCCAGGCTCGACCTATGATCATATGATACGTAGTGTTCGCATCTATGACATAGAACTTCGCTGAGCACTTGATTTTGCCAATCTGAATGCCCAGGCGAATCCATCCGATCGTCATTCTAGAGTCGCTTCCAAATCCCATCAGCGGAGATGGACGCCTGACAATCTTGTGCTTGGGGATCCCTGCTTTCAGTGTGTGGAGCGAAATGACGTTGACCGCTGCTCCTCCATCGACGAATGCTCTTTTGAACTCGACGCCATTGATGATGGCTGTCACATACAGAGGCCTCTGGTGGCTCGCATCTGTCTTTTTTGTCGCTGGCAGAAAAGGTCATAATCTTTTCTGTAGAGCGGGACGCCCTGATGACTTTCCCGTTGGAGACTACAAGATCCTCCTCGTAGTCATCTGCTATCCTCAAGATTGCTTTCGTCATTTCTGTCCGGCACTTCTCGGAGAAGTTCATCTCGTCGAAGAATCTGCTAAAGCCGTGCGACCCCTTCATCCGGTCAGCACGTTCGTCCTCTGTGTCTATGCTGTAGTCCTCGTCTTCATGGTCTTCGGCAATGATGGGTAGACCATCCTCTGTGACTTCTTCCAAGTCCACAATCGAGATCATGGCGACCTCTTTTCCTTTCGAGTCTTGCTCCGCATGGGCAGAAAGTGGATTGTTGCGTACATCCTTCCTGTGATCGCTGACGATCAGCTCGCCGTTCTTCATCTTTTGGCTAAACAAAATCCTGAGCTTCTTACATTCCGTTGTGGGATGCATGACCTTACCGTGGTATTCGCACCACTTCGGATCCCTCACCATCTCCTTGGAGGGTACCTTCTCGAGCGGCGGTAGGACACCGTCCTTGCGCCATTGCCTGCAGAGGTCGCTTGCCTCCTCCACCGAACATGGCAGAGGTGGTACGTCGAAGTTCACAACCTTCGCCTGCTTCTGGGGTGAAACTGTATTGACCTCAGCTTCGCGTCCCCTCTTGTAACTGAATCTCCCGATTTTGTAGGTAGTACCGCTCGAAGATCGCTCCGGAGCGTTCTTCTTTTTCTGCCTCTCGACTATAGGCTCGATGTTATTCGTGCACTCGATTAGTTTTGAAAACGTAGGTGTTTGCAGATTGATGAGCATACCTTTGTATTCGTCTCGCATGCACTGCATGCATATCTCTACAAGCCGGCTTTCGAGCATTGGATCTTTGCACTCCAAGGACTTCGTCCTGAACTTCTTGATGAAAGTTATCCCGTCCTCCTCGCGCTTCTGATACATCCGCGAGAGGTGGATCATTGTCACCTTTTCTTCCATCTGGAAGAACTTGGTATAGAACTTCTAGACCATGTCGTCCCAAGTCTTCACGGATCTGGCCTCCAACGTTCGGTACCACTTGTACGCCACGTTCCCCAAGGATTTTGGGAACTCTCGCATCAGCAATTTGGGATCAGCTCCGTATGGCCCCATGACATCAATGAAACGCATGACATGCTCATGAGCGTTCCCGTTGACATCCTCAAACTTGTCCCATTTAGGAGCCTTATACCCCACTGGGTTAGGCATGAGATAGATCTCCCGCGGGATGGGTGGATCGTTGTCTAGCTTCGGGATGATGGTATCCGCGAATGATTGGTGAGCCAGAATAGTATCCATACGCTTCTGCAGAGACGTCATACATTCTGGAATGCTTCCCTCGGTAGCAGGAGGAGGGGTTGCCGCAGGCGGAGGCGACACATATGCCGCCGAAGGATTGGGAACATATTGGCTGCTCGCATTGCCCCAGATCGCCGTTGGAGGAGGCAAGGGATACTGCGACGCCGAATCAGGTACCAAAGCTGGAGGCTGAGGAGTATGGGCAGTGAGAGGCAACATCTGAGCCGTTGACCCTTGTATTGAAGGTAGCTGCGTAGTCGCCGATGGAGTCTGTAGATTAGGGTTGGGAGGTGTAGTTGACACTCCCAGTCCTGGAGCGGTAGGGGCTGCTCCTCCTTGAGAGACGGTGGTGGCTGGTGATGGATTCGGCGCAAGGGTGCCCAGAACGGCCAGGATCCGTTCTAGCTGCGCAGACTGAGCTTTGAGAGCTTTCGCCTGACCTTGGACGGTGGCGTCCAAGGATTCTAGCGTCGGTGCCTCGCCGGGGGTCGTAGGAGTACGGCGGGTCTCCTCTCCCGAGGCAGCTTCGGTGGAAGGTGATCTGTTGCTGATATCATCCTCCTGAGACATGGTTGCTTTTGTAGGTAGGTTCACGTCGGGTTCACCAAAATGTGCACAAGAGATTCCGGCGAGGAGACCTCCGTGTACACCGTATGTAGAGGATCAGAGATGGCACAGGAAGAGTTGGGCTGTGTGTAGGGAGAGAGTAAGGCAGTAGTAATGTTTGAGAGAGAGACAGAGGTTTGGCAGAGCTTCCGCGTATGGCCAGTGTGTCCTCCCTTGTATGGAAGGGTTAACGATCTATATATAACAGAGAATGTGACCGTTGTAGTGTGGTTAATGCGCCCATCAATGGCGGCTTAATTAGCTTAACCACAACGGCACGTTCGTCCACGTATATAGGGACCGTTATAGCACGTTATGCGCGAATACCGGAACCGTTATAGGGTTGACCGGGTTTGACCGGTTTGACCGGGTTTGACCGGATTGACCGGGTTTATGGAGCTCGTGCCATAAATCTCTCAAAAACAGTTATTAAGGGTCGCGCGCGGGCTTGGCTCGCACGCGACAGGACTTACTCTAGCCTCCAAACCACTAAGTCCCTACAAGTCCCGTGCAATGGTATGCGAGGGCTCTGTCTCGCAGCCCCCACATGGATCAGCTCGGCTGGTGATCCAGTGTGTGTGGAGCACAATATGGTGTGCTAGATGGTTGCCACGTGGCCAAGATCTGTCAGCTCAGAAAGCACTATCTACACCTGCAGACTGTCGGATTCCTGTTAAGCTGCCTAAGTCTGCAGTCTCGTTCTAAGGCTGCTAGGGTTTCTAACCTGTCCTGATGGCCCGGGTCAGATTCTCTAACAGTTGGTCTCACGTTTTTCAGGCTAGTCCTAACTCCCCTTCGCTAGTCGGCCCATCGGGGTAAGGTGCTAAATTCTATCTTCTCTTCCTAACCCTAACCAGAAGTTTTCACCTACCGGCTCGGATCTGTAGCAATCCTGGTTAGCTACTCCGATCATGTATAAACAGTAAAATTCAAAGACAGAATAACGAATAAAGCTGCTGAATTAAGATAGTACGATCATGAATTCATAGTTAAAACGTAGAACTAATCTCTGAAAACGAAACCCTGGGTTCACCGAGAACCTAGATAAAAGTTTAGCTACTTAAATTCATAACGTAAATAACACAGTTTTTGAATGAGAGAGAAGAAGAGCAAACGGGTGTCTTGAATCTGGATTCGCGTTCTCCGGTGCTCCCGGGGATGCTCCGACTTCTCCGTCGGTTGTGCTGTCTTGTGTTGATGATCAAAACGAGTCTGGACGAGTCTTTAAATAGTGCTGTTTTTTCCCGAAACGCTTGCGCCAGAAATTACAAAAACTGCCATTGGTCCACCGACTTTGGAAAAAAGTCAAACTGGCTGCGTATGTACGCAAGGCTGCGTATATACGCAACCAGGGGCCCAAAATCCACCCACCACCACCTCCCTGCCTGCGTATATACGCAAGGCTGCGTATATACGCAGGCATGGGCTGTGGTGATGGCCCTGCTTGGTCCTCTGGTGGGCCCGGTTGGGTCTTCTTGGTCCCACACTTCTGCCCGAAATCCCCGGTTTGCCTTCCTTGGTGTCTTCCTGCTTTCCCGTGTTTCCGTCTTGCGTTTTGACCCAAAACTTGTCAAAATTACCAAAATACCCCTGGGTCAAAACCGCTCCAAATTCTCCCCAATCCTGACTCTTGCCATAGGAAAACTGCTGACTGAATTTGGGAGACAAAATCTGAACTTGACTCCGGAAACCCGGGCCCGGTGCCAAAATGACCAAAATACCCCTAGGCCAAAACTGTCTCGGAAATCGTCACGAACATGAAATAGTTGCTCCTGACTCTGGGCATCGGGAACCGAGACTCCATACTCGGGGGTGGCCTGTCTGGGACCCACACTTGACGGGAGTCGGTTTTTCGGCCGGACTCCGTTTCAGCATTATAACCTGTTTTCGGAAAGCCCTTGACGTCTCCGTTCTTTTGCCCCTGGTTTCACTTCAAAATTCCAAGTCAAGCTCAAGATATTGTCAATTGAGCGCATCCCGGTGATTCTCGTTTATGGTGTTTTCAGCTTCCTCGGTCGGTTTTCACTGCTCGTTTTTCCTCCAGTCTTTCCGTTTTCCATTTCGCTCTCCCTTTTACCAGTCTCGGTCAAATCCTGCTCCGAGCGTTTTCTGCACGTTTCCCAAGGCGACCCCGGTTCTGTCTCGGCACACATCCTAATGCACTTTCCGAACCTGTTCCTGTAAAAACATGAAAAAAACCCGTGATCATATCCAATAAAAGTACGAAACATGCAGAAATTCACGAAGAGCAAATAAACGTCTTGTTCCTAAAACCGAGGCTTTCCGAGGGTGAATTCTGGCTAAAACGCGGCTTTCCAGCACACATACACATCTTTTCAGGCTATAAGATAACCCCTATTTGGGCGTTATCAAATACCCCCACACTAAACTTTGCTCGTCCCGAGCAAACTCCAGCAATATACTACCAATGCATACTATCCCGAATCAATCCAGAGCGGTGTAACTGCACTTATTTAAAAACAATATTAATATTATAAAAACAGTTTATCATTTTGGTGAGACTGGACAATCTTTTCAACTCAAGCTGGACATCATCAAGATCTCATATTCCCCTAAATTTCAGAAACTGCGATGATCGGAAGAACTCGCGGCCAGCCTAGGTTAGGAACAAGCACGAACACCTCGTACTTCTGCTTGTGCATGCAAACCGAGCGTATCCCTAACGCACACCTTCCGTGCTTTTACTCCGGGTGTAATGTAAATCTGCCGGCTTTGGGACGGTAGGATAAGTCATTTAGAAGAGATGTCCTAAACGTCACAGCACACTCACACATACCTCCAATCTCACACTCCCTCACCAAGATGATAGAAACTGACCCAAATCACCTAAGATTCTAAACACTCAATTTCCCCAGTCCCGGTGTAACTTCCGTTCTCGCGGCCACAACTGTGAACGAATGTGAAAGTGTGATAAAAATTGTCGGCCTGGCGTTTTGAAATAAACTCAATCAAGCACCCTGAATTTTCTGCCTTTGATATTTTCTTTCCGGCTTTTTTTTTTTTTTTTTTTTTTTTTTTTTTTTTTTTTTTTTTTTTGCGGGGCAACACAATAAACACAATAATATAAACCAGGCCAACTCTATGATAAACCAAAAACGTGGGGTGGCAGAAAAATATTCAAATAAAATCTAAAACGACCACCCCCACACTAATTTTGAACCATGTAGTCAATCTGTAAAATATTCACGCTTTTCCAACCGATCCTCCTCACTCCAAGGATGTCTAAATAGCACAGCGCGTCCTTTAATCAACCATGTCAACCCAAGTTCCCCATGTCGTGCGGAAACTTTACGCACTTCGGCTCTCCTCCTGTGCTCACGGTGTAATGTCGTAAGTCACCGCCACACCGAAGTGTGCTCCCGTCACTATCTCACCCTTACACACCCTCAAATATAAAAAAAGAGATCATCCATCCAATATGACAATTCTGCTCTACCCCATAAAATCCCCCTCGACTCAGCTCCCTCGTGCCATGACCCTTAGGAAAGGTCAAAATACTAACAATGATGCGAGTATCAAAAAACGGCTTCCTAGGTCAAACGGTTACCAAGAAAAGGATTAATGGATCAACGGGGCTCACTGGTGGACCTAAGGCGCGAGACAGGACGTGAGGTCCCCTATGGCCTATCACTCCACCAAATGATGTGGTGACCGTGATAGCGGGTTGACGACTACCTGGTGACTGTGGTCTGACAGCTAGTCGGATACCTGCTCGGGAGACAGCTACTTGCGTTTTTCTGAAGTGCATTGGCTCTATTAACTCCCCTAGACAGATTCTCGCAGCTCTTCCTCACTTAAGTTCGTCCATTTTGGGAAATTTTCTATCATTAAGATCTCTCCAGTTTTAAGCTAAATCCTTCACCCAGTCTCAAAATTTTCAATTTTCAACCATTTTTTTAATTTTTTTTAAATTATTTTTTTAACTTTTTTAAAAGTAATGCAGTTACAACGCCGCCGCCCCCACACTGGATGGCGCCATGCCCTCATGGTACTATTCATCAGGCATATAATCTGGATTGGATGAGCTGGCTTGCATCATCGAATGGGAACAAACTGGTAGCATATGCAGAAAAATAAAGCGAGAGACAGAAATTGAACCTGTGCACCCGGAGTCAGTTCTTACGGGTGCGGAATTTTTCGCAGATTCCGGGCTGTATATGCGCTCTTCAAATGTGCAATCCCCGTGTTTGACAATGTGCTCCCATATGGTCGAGTATACTTTTGTACATCGGGGTCGATTGCTCGGTTCGGCAGAAAAACTGTTCCTGAAAAATCCCCAACTCGTACGAGTCCCTGTGACGGTCGAGTGTGCCAGAACACACCGGGGTCGATTCTTCAAGATTTCAGAAAATCTGCCTTTCCTTTTACGAAATTTTCTGAATTCGCTTAAAACTCCACAGATCTGTGTATGGAGGTAGAGAGAGAAAAATGGGTCAAAAAACGTGCTGTTGTCCGAAAAAATATTTTTTTTTCTTCTGCCTGCGTATATACGCAGTCAGTCTCCGCAAACAGGAAGCATTTTGAAAAAGATTTTTTTTCTGCCTGCGTATATACGCAACACCTGCGTATATACGCAATCAGGGAATATTTTGACAAAGGAATTTTTTTTTTTTTTTTTTTTTTTTTTCAAAATTCCAGATTTTCACTGCTGGATGCGTATATACGCAGGGTCTGCGTATATACGCAGGCAGCAGCCAAAATAATTTTTCATTTTTTTTTTCAAAATTCTGAAATTTTCGCTGCTGGCTGCGTATATATGCAGGGTCTGCGTATATACGCAGGCAGCAGCATAATTTCAATTTTTCATTTTTTCTCTCTCTCTACCCCCTGTGTGCGTATTATACGAACAGGATGGGCATAAAATACACACACAGAGTATTTCTGCTCCGTTTTGTTCTCGTTTTCTGCTCTGCTGTATCTGCACATGCTCAATTCAAATTCAATACCCACTCATCTTACCTCTCTCAAAATTCAAAACTGAAAATAAAACTGAAATAATTTAAACTAACATACTACGTTGGGTTCCTCCCAACCAGCGCTTGTAATTTACGGTCGACGGCCCGACCCAGTTACCTCATGTCTGCTCAAGGTACGTCAAAACCGCCAGGGTCTACCTTGACGTCTGCTCCCGGGCCCAGATATGGCTTGACCCGATTTCTGCTCACCCTGCAAGTTGTACTGTCATGCAGATTCTCCAATTCAGCCGCATCCCATGAAAGTACCTCTTTGATGATTAACGGTCCTGACCACCGAGATCTCGATTTTCCCGGGAAAAGCTGCTTCCGAGAATCGCAGAGAGGTATTTTCTGCCCTACTTGAAACTGCTTTGGTTGTGCGGAACTATGATGGCTCGGGAGCGGTTTAAGCTCTCGAGTCGGTGGCTCTTTGAGTGACGGGACCAGGGCCAATTTCTGCCCACCTTTTTCGTCCAGTTGTAAACTGGTCCGGTTTTCAGTTTGCATGGCCTGCTCCTCCTGGAATCTCTCCTCGTTCTCTCTGTCCACTCTGTCAATTTCTTCCCAAAGCTCATCCATCTCCTCGTTTTCCCAGCCTTCTTCGACTTCCTCCACTACGAAGATGTCTTAATGCTCGTAATAATTCAGTAGTTGCAGATTTTTGAAAACGTTGAAATTCACCTTGTCTTCATTAATCTGCATCGTCAGTTCTCCGCTCTTGCAGTTTATCATGGCTTCTCCAGTGGCCAGAAACGGTCTGCCCAGAATGAGTGGTACGTCTCCTGCCTCCATGTCCAGAATTACAAAATCTGCCGGAAAAATCAATTCTCCGACTTTCACCAGAATATCTTCAATAACTCCGTAAGCCTGCTTCACGGATCTGTCCGCCATCTGCAGCTTGATTCTGGTGGGCCTGAGTTCACCGAATTTCAAAGTTTTGAAAATTGATAACGGCATCAGATTGATACTGGCCCCTAGGTCACACAGAGCCTTTCCTGTCTAAGCATTACCTAGGGTCACCGGGATGACGAAACTGCCAGGGTCCTTCCTCTTCCTCGGTAGCCCATTCTTCACACAGTTGCTCACTTCTGCCGTCAAATTTATTGTCTCAAAATCGCTCATACGTTTCCGTCCATACAAAATATCTTTGAGGAACTTTGCATAAGTGGGCATCTTTGCCAACGCCTCCGCAAAGGGTATGTTGATCTTCAGCTGTTTGAAAATCTCGAGAAATCTGGCGTAGTCCTTGCTATCATCCCTCTTTCGTGTCTTCAAAGGATATGGCACTTCCTTGGAGACAGGTACCGTTTCTGCTTCCTTCTCGTTCTGCACTACATCCTGCTCAACCGAGCCCTTCGGCTGGGGGCGGTCGGCTGAGCTGTTATCCTGGCCAAATACTTCGCGCTCGATTTCCTTCGACTTTTCTGCACGTGCATGGCTAGGATACGGCGGATCCTGTAGTACTAATCCACTCCGAGTGGTGATGGCATTGACCTGAGCACGTGGATTGTTTATTGTGGTTGAGGGTAAGTTCCCTGGTGCTCTTTCAGTTAGCTGTTGTGCTAACTGCCCTACTTGTACCTCCAAAGCGCGCAGTGACATTTTGGTCGTCTGCACGTCGGCTGTCAGGGGCGTCCATATGTGCAAACCAGGACTCCATGGTCTGAAACATGGACTCGATTTTCTTCATCTGAGCATCGTACTGCTGTGCCGATGGGCCTGGCTGAACTTGCGGTGCTGGTGCCGCCTGTTGGGCCGGTGGCCTGTGCTGGAATCTCGGTACATAAATTGCAGAATTCGGGTTTCCGTACCGGAACCCGGGATGAACTGTCGTACCCGGTCAATACTGGCTCGGGTCCCACTGCTGCTGTACGTAATTGGCATCTTTGTTTCTGAGCCCCTCAATGGCTGTTTCCAAATCCTGCGATCGTCAAACAGGCGAGTCTCCTGTTTGGCTAATTGCTTCATTAGCTCATAGGCACCGTCCTTGTCCACATGGTACAGAAAGTTTCCTCCGGCTTCTCTGTCAACCCTGTCAGCACTCTCCCTGTCTAGGGCATGGTAGAATACCTGCAGGATCTTCGGGTCTCCAAAACCGTGGTTTGGGCACTTTTTCACCAATCTCATCAATCTTTCCCATGCGTCTACCACCGTCTCCCATGTCTTCTGCTTGAATCGCTTTGTAACTGGATGACCCGGGAGGCGGGGTAAAATTTGGCCAGAAAATCGGTGACACACCCCTCCCATGTTGTGATGGACCTGGGTGGTCGGGATTCGAGCCAGTCGTCGGCCACTCCGTACAGGCAGTATGGGAAAAGAATTAACATAAGTGCCTCTGCGTCAACTCCCTTATACCGGACCTTGTTGCAGTAATCCTCGAACTTCCCGATGAAGTCGTTCGGGTCTTCGTCGGCTTTGCCATAAAACGGGCAGATGGTCTGAACAGTCTGGATGGTGGAGGATTTGATGTCAAAGTGTTCTGCGGTGATCTCGGGCACCACAATAGCTCGTTCATGTCCCCCCGTGGGGACTTCGAAATTCTCCACCAACGCCTTTCCAGACCTGTTGTACATCCTCTGGTTGTTTCGGCCAGCAAAGCCTGCTGCGATGAGATCCTCGATGTACCGAACCATCTCGGCTGGAGTGCGTGTCTCGGGCAGTTCTGGCGTTCCTTCGGTATTGTCGCCCATCCAGAGAAAACAGAGATCTCAAGAGCAGTGAGATAACAGAAAAATAAAAATAAACTAAAATAAAATAAAAACAAAAACTCTGAAAATTAATTCGGATTACTAAATAAGCCCTAAAAAGTCCCCGGCAACGGCGCCAAAAACTTGATGCGCAATTTAGCGTGCTATTCGCAAGTATACGAATCAAGTAATATAGAGAGTATCTTCGACTCGAATTATCGATCCCACAGGGACTTTGCAGGTTTTTCTAGTAATCAGTTTTAACGAACAGATTCTAAAAAGGGGGAATATTTTGAGATTCTGTTTACTAACTAAGTACTGAAAGTAAATAACTGAAACGTAAATCTTTTTGTGAGAATTTTCTGAATAATCTTAAGGTTGTAAAACTAGGGTTGAAGATACTAGGTCCTGGGATACCCTAGGGTTCTTCAGATTTTCGTTCTTTGTTTGAAATGAAAACACACAGCAGTCTCGTTATCCGTGCCACGTACCAATTGTGCAGTATCTTTTCTTTTCCTGCACGTTATCACAATCCTGCAGACTGTCGGATTCCTGTTAAGCTGCCTAAGTCTGGAATCTCGTTCTAAGGCTGCTAGGGATTCTAACCTGTTCTGATGGCCCGCGTCAGATTCTCTAACAGTTGGTCTCACGTTTTTCAGGCTAGTCCTAACTCCCTTTGCTAGTCGGCCCATCAGGGTAAGGTGCTAAATTCTATCTTCTCTTCCTAACCCTAACCAGACGTTTTCACCTACCGGCTCGGATCTGTAGCAATCCTGGTTAGCTACTTCGATCATGTATAAACAGTAAAATTCAAAGACATAATAACGAATAAAGCTGTTGAATTAAGATAGTACGATCATGAATTCATAGTCAAAACGTAGAACTAATCTCTGAAAACGAAACCCTGGGTTCACCGAGAACCTAGATAAAAGTTTCGCTACTGAAATTCATAACGTAAATAACACAGTTTTTGAATGAGAGAGAAGAAAAGCAAACGGGTGTCTTGAATCTGGATTCGCGTTCTCCGGTGCTCCCGGGGGATGCTCCGACTTCTCCTTCGGTTGTGCTGTCTTGTGTTGATGATCAAAACGAGTCTGGACGAGTCTTTAAAGAGTGATGTTTTTTCCCGAAACGCTTGCGCCAAAAATTACAAAAACTGCCATTGGTCCACCGACTTTGGAAAAAAGTCAAACTGGCTGCGTATATACGCAAGGCTGCGTATATACGCAACTAGGGGCCCAAAATCCACCCACCACCACCTCCCTGCCTGCGTATACGCAGGCAGGGAATGTGGTGATGGTCCTGCTTGGTCCTCTGGTGGGCCTGGTTGGGTCTTCTGGGTCCTACACTTCTGCCCGAAATCCCTGGTTTGCCTTCCTTGGTGTCTTCCTGCTTTCCCGTGTTTCCGTCTTGCGTTTTGACCCAAAACTTGTCAAAATTACCAAAATACCCCTGGGTCAAAACCGCTCCAAATTCTGCCCAATCCTGACTCTGGTCATAGGAAAACTGCTGACTGAATTTGGAAGACAGAATCTAAACTTGACTCCGGAAACCCGGGCCGGGTGCCAAAATGACCAAAATACCCCTAGGCCAAAACTGTCCCGGAAATCGTCACGAACATAAAATAGTTGCTCCTGACTCTGGGCATCGGGAACCGAGACTTCATACTCGGGGGTGGCCTGTCTGGGACCCACACTTGACGGGAGTCGGTTAGTCGGCCGGACTCCGTTTCAGCATTATAACCTGTTTTCGGAAAGCCCATGACGTCTCTGTTCTTTTGCCCCTGGTTTCACTTCAAAATTCCAAGTCAAGCTCAAGATATTGTCAACCGAGCGCATCCCAGTGATTCTCCATTATGGTGTTTTCAGCTTCCTCGGTCGGTTTTCACTGCTCGTTTTTCCTCCAGTCTTTCCGTTTTCCATTTCGCTCTCCCTTTTACCAGTGTCGGTCAAATCCTGCTCCGAGCGTTTTCTGCACGTTTCCTGAGGCAACCCCGGTTCTGTCTCGGCATGCATCCCAATGCACTTTCCGAACCTGTTCCTGTAAAAACATGAAAAAACCCGTGATCATATCCCATAAAAGTACGAAACATGCAGAAATTAACGAAGAGCAAATAAACATCTTGTTCCTAAAACCGAGGCTTTCCGAGGGTGAATTCTGGCTAAAACGCGGCTTTCCAGCACACATACACATCTTTTCAGGCTATAAGATAACCCCTATTTGGGCGTTATCAGGTGTAGCTGCTGTTGACAAACCATATGTAATATCCCGTCCCACATCGAGATATTGTGGATAAGATGTGTGGTATATAGTACACCATATGGATTACTACTAGCACTTTCAAGGCTTAAGCGTTTTTATCCAGTGGCATGGGCAAAGAAGTTGCTGGGACAATAACCCACAAGGGTTGTTACAAATGGTATCACAGTCAACCATGGTCCCGCAAGGGCTCCATGATGGTGCACCCGCCAGCCAAGGGGAAACGTGACTGGGCAGTCTCGATGAGGACGTCGAGTATATAAGGTCGGGGGATTGAAATATCCCGTCCCACATCGAGATATTGGGGATGAGATGTGTGGTATATAGTAAACCATGTCGATTACTACTAGCACCTTAAAGGCTTAAGCATTTTTATCCTGTGGTATGGGTAAAGAAGTTGATGGGACAGTAATCTACACAGGTTGTTACAAATGGTATCAGAGCCAACCCTGGTCCTGCAAGGGCTCCGTGGCGGTGCGCCGCCAGCCAAGGGGAAACGTAACTGGGTAGTCTCGACGAGGACGTCGAGTATACAAGGTAGGGGGATTGTAATATCCCGTCCCACATCGAGATATTGTGGATGAGATGTGTGGTATATAGTACACCATGTGGATTACTACTAGCACCTTCAAGGCTTAAGCATTTTCATCCGGTGGTATGGGTAAAGAAGTTGCTAGGACAGTACTCCACACGGGTTGTTACACAAGATATTGTACTGCTGCTCAACGAGTCAATGTGATGCTGAAAGTCAAATGAGAAGAAGCTTTTGGAGCAGAGGTATTAAGATTTTAGAATGTGTATTAACATTTTTTAAACACGACAACTCCCTCTGCGTTAACTTCCCCTTTCTCTCTACAAACTCTCTATGCGACTCTCGCTGCAAACATCCTCATTTCTTCTTCATTTGAAATGACTTCAGGTTCTTCATCGTCTTCTTCTCTTCTCCCCTATGTCGTCGAATTCCACCCCCAACACCACTACCGATGCTCCACCACAACACCGACCACAACAAATTAAGATGTTTGATTCTACATTTAAGTGCTTGAAATAACAACATGTGAATAAGATTTTAGATATTCTACAAAACATATCAAGAAATCTTGTTCGTGTTCGTCTAGACATGGAAGAACAATATGGAAATTAGGCAGGGACGAACATATCTGAAAAATGCTTCTTCGTCTCATTTTTGTATATGAAGAAGATTTTTTGTCTAGCTATTCGTGTGGTATATAATAGGATGAATGGCCAGGAGGATAACAGATAGACTAATTAGTTTATTCTGGTTCTAAACTAGACGAATGGTTAGACAGATGGTGGAAGTGTGTAATGTAGACTAAATACAGGACCTAAATACTCTAGAGGGGGGGGGGGGGGGTTGAATAGAGTATGGAAACTTTTTTGCAAAACTCAAAACTTAACAGAATAGCTTTGTGTGAAACTCAAATCTCAAGGCCTTGAGATTTTAGAAAACTGTCTGGAAACTTTCAAAGACCAAATAGAAAGCTTCAAGGCCTTGAACTATTACCAGTCTGAAGTAGCTTATAAACCCTAGTTTGATTTGAGTTGTGTGCAGCAGATAATAATAAAACTGTAAAGTAAAGAACACAAAGAAATTTACAGAGTTCAGTCCCAATGGACCTAATCTCTACCTGAGGGATCTAATCCCACAAGGATTGGGCAAACACTTCTTATTACTCACACAGAAACAACCCTAGATCTTGAAGCCTAAGTGATTTTCCTTACACCTATACAGCTTGTGGTTCCAAACCTATCTAGTCTCAGCTACTAACTGTTGAGCTAACAAGAACCTCTTGTTGTTCACTTGAACAACCAACCACTAGGTTAAGTGAGGTTTAAGATATGTAATAAATACACAGATTACAAAACAAGTGAAGAACACAGTAGAAGAGATAAGCTATTGAAGCCTGGATGTGTTCTTCTGGAAACTGGATTGATTTGATCTTCTAAAATCTGGATTGAAGCTTGAATTCTTGTGTGTGTTTGAATGAATGATCTCCCACGAATTAGTCACACCTTTCTGAGTATTCTGAAAGCCTCTATCTGCCTTCAAAATTCAAACAAGTCTCTTTTATCCACAACTGCAACTGAATGAGAGATTTTAGGATCTCAGTTCCTACAAATCCTCCTTCTGTTTTCAACTGAAATTCAAACAACTCTAAGTGGATATCCGTTGGAGTTTGTTGAGATTTCTCTTGCACGTTTAACAAACCTGCAACAACATTAAAAAATAGCAACAACAAAATCCAGAAAGATAACAGTACTATGACTGTTTGGTTATCCAGTTTCTGATAAAACTGGTTAAAAGATTAGAATAGTAATCTCTTTAACTTCTGAAACATATAAATCAAGAAAAACAAGTTTAAGACTCTTATAATTCAATGAATAATCACAATAATAAGAATCACAACCTGAAAGAAAGAATCAACTTAGTTCTGTAAAAACTGTCAGCAGCTCAAGGCACATCTCAAGGCCTTCGAGCTCTGAACCTGCTTCATAGATATTCAAAGTTAAATTCAGAAAACTCTGATTCTTCCTGTTCCGATCATCTGCAATTGTGTTAGATATGTGGATAATGTAAAACATGAGTATATGCAGCAAGTTCCTTATCTGTATAAACAGATATCCAATCTGCAATACAAAACTGTTAGGACATTTAGCAGGATAAGAACAACTCTCAAGGCTTTGAAGCTCTGTCAATTTTCTCAAGGCATTGGAGTATCTGAATTGCATTGCTGCATCTGTCTTTGTCTTTGTCTTTCATCACTCAAAACAATTACCATCCAAAACACATTCAAGGGTCTTTGAATCAACAATCTCCCCTTTGATGAAAGACAAAACCTACAGTCTTGTACAGATTTTCCTGCCACTTGTTATAAAAATTAGATAACCACATATTACAGATACAATAGACAATAATACGAGATAATCTGTAAACCACAGATAATTAGCAAAATTTACATATAATCACAGTAATATAACACAACTGATTAAACCAAAACAACTGATTATTATTATTATTCAAATACCGCAAGAAACACAAAAAAAAAAAAAAAATTCTCCCCCTTTTAGACTTTCATCTAATAAGGATGAAGAAATGTTGGATCATTACTCAGAGTCTTAAAAAAAAAACTTAAACAAAAATTATTGCTAGAAAGTCAAGGCCTTGAGAACAGAAAAGAAGAAGAGAAAGAAATAGAAGGTCAAGGATTTGGTCTTCTTCTGATCTTCAATTCTTCTTTGATGTCTGGCCTTTCTCTGAGCCTTCTCCAACTTCTTCTTCACTTGCAGCATCTTCAGCAGACTGATTACCTTCTTGTTCAGCTTCCACTTCTGCAACAACTTCTTGAATACTCTCTTCCACTTTCTTCTTAACCTGCACTGAATCTCCTTCTGTAGCTGCATCAACACCTGTGTCTTCACCAGCATCTTCTTCATCAGTTTGTTCATACAGATCTTTTGAAGTAAGCACCACTGGAATTGGCTTCTTTTTCTTCTTCAAGAAATCTCCCATCCTTTCATCTGAATCCACACTGGTGTCATGACTAGTAGTAGAAGGTATCTTCTCCAAGTTCAAACCCTTGATGACAACATCCAGCTTTCCATTCATAACATTCATCAAGGCCTTGAACTGGTTAAATTCAGCTGACATATCAAATAACCTTTGTCTGAGATCTTCAATCTCAACCTGCTGATCTTCAAACTTCTCAACCAACAAAGAATAATCCTCATTGACTTGTCCTTTCCCTGATGTAGCCCCCTTTGGCTTCACAAACTCCTTCTCTTCAAGTTCCTCCTTTGACAAATCTGAATAAAACTTCCAATGTCCTTTCCCAGTCTGAACTACCCCAATCCTCTGAAGTGCAGTCTCATCAATAAACCCAAAACCTCTAGTAATCTTTTCTTCTCCTTTCACAGGCACATAAAAATATTCAAAAAAAAGAGGTAACAAGTTGGCATATGGAAGAGGATGGTTTCTAGTTCTGGTTGCACAATAAATCATATGCTCCATAACAAGTGTTGGCAAGTCTATCACAAACCCTTGAGATATCAGATACATCAAAATAAGAACCTTATCAGTAACCAACTCCCTTGAGTTCTCCCTAGGAACTACACTTCTCATCAGAACTGTAAACATGATTTTGGCTTCACAGTTGAGCATAGAGTGTGTCAACTGCTTTGGACCAGAGGGTACACCATCAATGAAAAACATCTCCTTTGCCTTATCCAGACACTCCTTCCTATCAGGGTAATCTCCAAAATTATACTTCCTAGGAATGCCAAAGACTTTGGCAAAAGTCCTATGATCTAACCTCAAATCTATCCCAGCCACTTTTGAAGTTAACACCATTTTATCATCACCTTCAGAAACCAAATTCAGATAAAACAACCTAGTTAACATAGGATAGGCTTTTGAACTAGGATTTAACACCTTCCAAACTGCAGTTTCTCTTAATTTTCTCATACAATCAATATCCAATTTGTCCAACAACTCCTCAGAAATCATACCACAGAAAGCTACCTTAGATGAAGCATAACCTTGCATCCATACAGTTCTAACCTCAGAACTAACAAACCAGTCTGTAGGAAGTACATTCTTACCTTGATAGCCTTTCTTGGTTGCTGCAGCAACCTGCTTAACCCTAGTGTTCTTCTCTGAGGGTTTGCTCTTCTCTTTTCTCCTTCAGATGGTTTCTTCTTGCTTTCTTGAGCAGATTTCCCCTTTTCCTCTTCTCCAGTCTTTTTCTTCTCTCCCCCTTTATTCTTCTCTGACCTAGGTTGATCACCACCCTGAGCCTCTGTATCCTTCTGTGGATCAATGCTTGAACCTTCATCCCCCTTTTCTATTCTGGACTTCTTTGCAGGAGGAGTGTCCTCATGCAAGCTCTGAGTGTTTTCTGAATCTGAATCAGAAATCACAATATTTTCCTTCTTATTTGCCCTCTTCTTGGATCTGCCAGAAGGCTTCCCCTGTTGCTGAATTCTGGCTGATTTGCGCTCCATTTTGGGTTTTAGGGTTTTGAGAAGAGAATGTGATTGAGAGAAATTGAGAGAGAGAGAGAGAGAGAGAGAGAGGAGAGTCGTAGAGAATTGAGAGAGAATGAGAGGAATAAGCCCTGACTTTCAGCTTAAGTAGGTTGAAAGAGATGAGTCATAAAAGGACTCTGCTAAATCAACATGCAAAATAGGATCTTGAAAAAATATTTTTGGATATTTTAGAAAATTCTCTGAGTAATTCAAATATTATACATTTATCTAAAGAGATAAGATATAATATTTGATGATCCATTTTTTTTAAATAAAAATTACAGGTGTTTTCAAGACCTGGAGAACAATCTCAAGTCCTTGAGATTTTCTGCAGTTTGAGAAACTTCAAAGCTTTGAGCTATACTTTCAAGGATTTGAAAAGTATAATCTCAAGGCTTTGAGATTTCAACACATAATCACATATAAGTACTGATACTCCCCCTAAACCAGTGCATCCTTGTTTAACATCCCCAATTCAAGCCTTAGAGATGAAAACCTATCATCTGGCAAATGTTTAGTGAAAATATCAGCAATCTGCATAGAGGTAGAAATAAAAGTTAGAACAACATCACCTTGTTCTGCATGATCTCTAAGGAAATGATGTTTCACATCTATGTGCTTGGTTCTTGAGTGCTAGACTGGATTCTTAGAGATTGAGATAGCACTTGTGTTGTTACAATGAATGGGCACATTTCTAAAATTGTAGCCAAGATCTCTAAGTTGCTGAGCAATCCATAACACTTGTGAACAGCAAGCTCCATCTGCAATGTATTCAGCTTCTGCAGTTGATAATTCTACAAAATTTTGCTTTTTGGAATGCCAACTGATCAATGAAGATCCAAGAAATTGACAGCATCCAGAAGTACTTTTCCTGTCTACTTTATATCCTGCAAAATCAGCATCTGAATAGCCACTCTACATAAAATTTGATCTTCTTGGCCAAAGCCCTAAGTCTATGGTTCCATCAAATATCTAAAAATCTTTTGAGTGCAGTTAAATGACTTTCCTTAGGATCTGCTTGGAATCTAGCACACATACAGACACTGAACATAATATCAGGTCTACTAGCAGTTAAATACAACATTGATCCAATCATACCTATGTATTCCTTTTGATTCACACTCTTACCATTTGAATCCTTGTATAAAGAGAGTGGTGAACTCATAGGGGTTTTAAGCACCTTGGACTGTGACATATTGTACTTGTTCAATAAGTCCTTGGTATACTTCCCTTGGTGTATAAAAATTCCTTTCTTCATTTGTAAGATATGAAGTCCAAGATAGAAATTCAGTTCACCCATTAAGCTCATCTCAAACTCCCTACACATCAGACTAGAAAACTCTTTTGAAAGAGCATCATTAGTAGCACCAAATAAAATATCATCTTCATAGATATGAACCACTAACAAATCACTTTGATGATGTTTAATGAATAGAGTTTTATCAACTAGGCCTCTTTTGAAATTATTTTCAAGTAGAAATTTTGAAAGTCTGTCATACCCAGCCCTTGGAGCTTGTTTTAACCCATAAAGAGCTTTGTCTAGTTTATAAACATGATCAGGAAAGTTTTCATCTTCAAACCAGGAGGTTGTGCTACAAAAACATCTTCTTGTAAATAGCCATTCAGAAAAGCACATTTGACATCCATTTGATAAAGCTTTATGTGATTGTGAGATGAAAATGCAAGAAGTATTCTTATAGCTTCTAACCTGGCAACAGGAGCAAAAGTATCCTCATAATCTATACCTTCTTCCTGATTATATCCTTGAGCCACCAGTCTGGCTTTATTTCTCACCACTTTGCCATTCTCATCAAGCTTGTTTCTTGACACGATTCAACCGCAAGTGTACGGCTGTCGCGTGTAGTAATATCCGGTAATCCGGGTTTGTCGAACCCAAGGGACTTGTCGTGAATTAACTAGGATGATTAAATTCGTGTGGGCAAACAATTGGATTGTTTTAATAAACTAATAATTTAAATAACAAAATAATTATTAAAAGTGAGATTAATACGAGAGACAAGTATCAGGATTTTTCTAGGATCACTAGGTGAACACCGTTAACGAATTACGTATTGAAACACAGATAATGATTTAATTTGCCAAACAAGCAATAATGCTAGCCGAGTTACCAAGCTAGCTTTCTATGCCTAGGTCAAATTACAACCGAGTTACCAAGTTCTAATTAGCCCTAAAACATATAATTACGTATAATTCTACTCAAAGTTCACAGTCAATGGTTGATTTCTCTAACCTGCGACTACGTGCTTAATTCATTTATCCGGGTAATTCGTTGCTTTCACTAACGTATTACCTATAATCTTTATACTGGTGGCCAAACAATACAAAGATGGATTAAGAACGAGAATTAAACATAGCGAATAAGCACATCATCAATTAAGTTTAATCAAACATGAATCAAATCCATAATCCGCCAAGTCGGCTTCAAACCCTAGCTACCGTTTGAAAAATCCCGATATAAAGTACTTAGCTACTACGATTCATGACTACAAAGACAATGTTTTTCATAATTGTAGACAAAAATAAAGAGAAAAGGAGAAAAAGAATTCAAACAATGAATCTCCGCGCTCCAAACAGTGCTCTGAGCTCCACACAGTACTCTGTTTCGTCTCTGATATGTCTCTGACCCTCCCTCTTTGCTAATCACGTTCTTAGGGCTTTTATACCTTTTCTAATTATTTAAAACAAGTTTTAAATATTACACAAAAGCCCCAAATAACTTCTGAAGCCAAATCAGCGCGCCTGGAAAGCTCTGTTCCTTCTTCTCTCCCGGCTTTCTTGAGCTATTTTCTTCTTCTGATTTCTGGGTTTAATCCTTCGATGATAGCTGCTCTGTTCTTGCGTCCATTGCTGATGTTTCAGTTCGTGGTTGATTGAAGGTCTTATGGTGGGGAAAGAGGGATTAAGGGTGAAGGCTGATGATGGTTTGGAGTTATGGGTTTAATTGAAGGCTGTAATGGTTGAATTGGTTTTGTGTTTGTGAATTCAGGTGGCTGTTAATGGAGAATGGAGGAGCTATGAACAGTGGGTGAATTCAGTAGGTTGTTTGGCTTTAAGGTGGAGTTTCAGGGTGAGGAATGGTGTTGGCTGAAGTCAGGGTTGTAGGCTATACCAGTTGCAGGTGAAGGAGTTAACAGTTTGTAAAGATGGAGGTGATAATGGTGCGGGGTATTGACTTAGACATTGTTCAGGTGGTGAAGGTAGTAGGTGGTATTGGTGGTCTTAATTGGGAGGTACTGTGATTAATTGCAGGTTGTATTGGAGGTGTAGAATAGGCAGATTGTGGTGATGGTAGTTAAGTTAGTTACTTAGGTGGAAGTTTGGATGGCTTAAGGTTTTGACTGTTGTTTGCAGATTAGGTTGTTAGCAAATTCATGAAGTAGGTGGCTGTAGTTAATGGTGATAATTCAGGGGCTGGAATGGTTAACAGTAGGTCTAGGTGAGTTATGGTAGTTTGCAGGTTGATTTTTTTGTGAATTATGTATTGGAGTTTGGTAGTTAATGGTGGAAATAGGTCTGTGGTGATATTGATGAATTATGGGTTTGTGAATGAGTCATGTTGGGGTTAATTGGCTGAGGTGAAATTGCAGGTGAAGATGGAGATTTTGAGTTACTAAGTCGGGTGTAATGGTGATTTGAAGTCAGGGATATTGGGCTGGTGACAATGCTGAATTGGAGAAGGTAAATTGAATGGAGGAGTTGTGTTTAGGTTCAGGTGGTAGGCATTTGAACTGGGTTTTAGGTCTGATTGGTGTAGGTGCATTTAGTAAGTGGTTAGAAGAAGGGAATTGGTGTATAGCAGGTTGTAGTTTTCATGGAGGTTAGTTGTGAAAGGATGAAGGCTAGTGGTTTTTGTTGTGGATAATGGTAATGAATTGGGTCAGTCATGTTGAAGGCAATGGAGTTTAGGGAAATATGGTGGAGTCTGATGGTGAATTGAGAGGGATGAATGGTAGTTTAAGCATTAGTTATGGTGCAGGTTGTGAAGGTATTTAGGTGAATGGTTGCTAAACTGGGTTTAGGTGGTAATTGTGAGCTGTTGAAGGTTTGAATTGAGAGAAGTTAGTTGGTATAGGAGAATGGGTAGGCAATGGAGGTAGCAAAGTGTTGGAATATCATCGGAATAGCAAAAGGATGCTCGGAAGACAATTCAGGATGTTTTAAGTAAAAATCAGGATTCTCAGGATATTTTAAGATTGCGGGAAAGATAATAAGGATCCGGATTTTGATCCCGAACTCCGATGACCGCGATTTTTGCACCTTTGGATTCCTTTAGCGACGTAGACTTTGTCCATGTAGAGAAATTCCCGTTTCCGGACTGTTTTCCCGTTTTTCTCAATTATTGCCCAATTTTGACTAAAAACATCCAAAACGCCAAAATTCGTCTTTTTCTTCAATTCCGAAGCTCGTTTCTTCTATCCAATTGATTCCCGCACACGTAATTCCTGTCAAACAACAACACGAACACTACCACGAAGATCAAATGTGATAAATTATCAAAATCATACCTAAAACCATTAAGAAACGCCCGGATTGTACTTTAAAGCTCAAAAACATCCAAAAGTGCATTTTATTCTCAAATTAGCCCGAAATCCATCCCTTTGCACCGAAACGCGCACAAATAACAATATGAAACATATGAAGGATAACTCTTATTAAGGAGTTATCAAATACCCCCACACTTGCCATTTGCGCGTCCCGAGCAAAGTCTTATCTACTGCATTTAACTGTATATTAGCCGACAAGACACAAACGACTCTAACATGACTCAAGACACTACTAATGCAGCATGATGATGCAAATGCAATTCTAGACTCGATCTTAAACACTTAAAAGCTTTTAAATTCTTTCTTTTTGTGAGATCAGGCAATTTCAATCAACAATAGACCGGTGCTTCTGGAGTGATGAACAAGTTAGGCAAGACGTGTGAATCGCAACTAAACTCGACAACAAGTAATTCCCCATAGTTAGTATAGAAAGCTTAACTTTGCTATAAAGAACAACCTACCTCTTCATGTGTGCTGATAAAATTAAGAGGCTAACCAAGGCTAAGCCACGTTCATAGTCCGAGCTCCTATTCCGCTACAGGTCTAAATATGATGAGGCTTAAGGACAAAGGATATAATTTGTATGACGAAAGAAATCCTAAAGCGTCACATAAAGTCACCAAACCCCATATCTCACACACCCTCACCATGATGATAGGAATCCACAACCCGAATCTCACCGACTCCGGCCCTCAATCCCCTCAAACCCCGGTACCATGTCAATCCCGTGGCCATCAAAGCGAAGCGTACGCGATCTCAATCAATCTTCAACAGGAACAAGAACTTTCACCACTCGATTTCCAATAAGCACACTGTATTAACTTTATTCCTCTCCTTTTCTTCTCTCTTTTTTTTCTTCTTTTTTTTTTTTTTTGTTTTCTTTCTATTTTTCTTTTTCTTTTCTTTTTTTTTTCTTCTTTTTCTCAATCAAATATCAATACAATCAAATAAGTATAAGTGGTCCTCCTTCAAGAATCAAGCAGTATAATAATGTCGTGGAAATGAAATAAACAAATCCATGAATGTATATCACAATAATAATACATCTCCCCCTAACTCCATGAAGCACGATGCCACAAACCGTCAAAGTCAAAGCATGTATGGGGGTGGAGTCGTCACTGCACAATCTCTATGTCCGTAGTCAAAAGTCGACACCCCCACACTAGAATGCAGTCACATCCCCCTCTCAAGTAGTCAAATAAGATATATGTCACGTGCCTAATCCAACCGAACCTCCTACACCGAAATGATAAAAATTCAGTACCTAGCACATTCCACCAATTAAGTACAACCAACCCATTTTGTGCGGATTAGACGTCACACACTCAGGCTCTCCACTACTATGTCCATGGTGTAATGACATGGAACACCGCCACACCGTAGTGTGCAAGCCAACTCACTCACCCTCGCATCCCCTCGTAAATATCAAATGAAGCACATGCGATCTGTAGAACTCACAAAAATATGTAATGAAGTACTCCCTCAACTAACCCCCCTCAACCACTGCTCACTCGTGACGCTCTAGGAAGGTAATTCTAAACGATATATGATGAAGGCCAAGAATCGTCTCCCTATGTCATAGAGGCTAACAATGAATCCAAGGATCAATTAGGGTATACTAGTGGTCCTACAAGGTAAGATCTAAAAAGCAGTGAGTGCTCTAATACACATCCTCGCACAGCTGTTCCGTGTGCCACTACGAGGCGGGCTGGCGACTACCTAAGACGGACAACATGAACGTTCGGCTTGTTTAGCAAACACCAAGCTCAACTCTTGTAGAGAAAAACAACACACACTTTAGCTTTTAAAATTTAATTTTAGTTTAAAAATAGGTAGGCATTCCCGTAATGAGATTCTCTCTATACTTACTAGGGGGAACTAAAAATGTCACTCTCGGTCAAAATTCACACCCTATGCCTAAAGTTTTCACATCTCACTAAATCAACCAAGTCTATACTTCTTTCAATTGCTTTTTCTCAAAAATTTTAATTTTAATTTTTATGGATTTTCAATTTTTATAATTTTTTTTTGTATTTTTCATAATGTCCTAACTCTATATGCAAGGCTTAGACTCGAAAAAATTTGAATCTACACAAAAAAATTTTTTGGTGGGTATACTTAATTATGTAAAAGTGCAAACAGTAAGTAAACTAGACTACACAATACGACAATATAAATAAAAACTCAACATAAAACACAGTACTGACTCACAATACAAACTAAACACATCCTACATGTAACTGGCTATGCAAGACACTATGGCTAATAGACAGTTAAACCACCCCCACACTGAATGCTTCGTTGTCCTCAACGAATTCAGAGAGTATGCATAGGACTCAGCAATCAAATGCGTAGGCCAGTAGATGAGATGGAGCATGACATACTTATAGAAAAGAGACATAAAATTTAGAAAGAGAAAAAGATACTCACAACCACCTCAAGGGTGGGGACGAAATCGCGCCCAGCAGTCCCCAAGCACAGTAGTGGCGCCACCATGCTCCCAACAGTCTGTGTGTTCTCGCACACCGGGGTAGACTGCCCTCCTCTGCTAAAATCTATGTCTTGGAGAATCCCCAACTCGCATACACGAGCCCCTATGACGGTCATGTGTGCCATGGCACACCGGGGTAGATTCTCCCATATCCTGCTCAAATATGTCACTTGGAAAAACACCATTAGTCCCTCTCTCTCATCTCTCCAAATAGATAAATAAAAATACAAAACATAACTGTATTAAAAACAAACTCCCTAATCTAATGCAAATAAATAGGTTGGGTTGCCTCCCAACAAGCGCCTTGTAATTTAAGGTCGACGACCCGACCCAATTACCTCAAAAATGTCAAGGAGGTCTAGCACGACGTGCCTCCTCCTTCAGTTTCTTGCTCTTGATCTTTTGCACCACATCATGCGCACCGACAATAATTGGCTTCTTTTCTGAATCGGGTGGATCGGGTTGCAAAACTGTAGACAACCCAGGTGTAGGATCCACATCTTTCTCTCTAAATTTGATCATCGCCAATTTATTCTTCCCTTTGCCCGGAACAAATGCCTTAAACACAAGTGATGAATCTAGAGCTTTGATAGTGAGCTCCTCTGTCTCTAGATCCACATTTGCGCGCATTGTCTTCAAAAGCGGTCTTCCAAAGATAAGTGGCACATCGCGATCCTCCTTGATGTCCACTATCACAAAGTCAGCTGGAAAGACAAATGCACCCACTTTAACAAGCAAGTTCTCAATAACCCCCTTTGCTGTAACAATAGAATTGTCTGCCAGTTGCAGACCCATCTTCACAGGGGTTGGCGCACCAATGCCCAATCTCTGAAATAGGGACAATGGCATGAGATTAATACTCGCGCCTAAATCACAGAGCCCATGCGTGTGATATCCACCCCCAAGAGTACAGCCTAAGATGACACTGCCTGGATCTCTCATCTTGGGAATATCTCGCTGTATCACAGTACTACATGTCTCTGTCAGCTTCACTGTGGCATAAGGGTCTATGCTCTTCTTACCCCATAAAATTTCCTTCAAGAACTTCTTATACTTGGGCATCTGAGCAAGTGCTTCCACTAATGGGATGTTTATATGCAGCTGCTTGAATATGTTCAGAAATTTTCCAAAGTGTTCCTCATCATCCTTCTTTATTGCCTCCGGATATGGTACCCGTGGCTCATAAGTGGCCGGATTTGGAGTGTTCTTGGGCTCTTGTTTCTTCTCAACCGTGTCCTTTGATTGGGGACTCACGGATTTGGGAAATTCTTCACCCAATTCCTTCTCTGTGGCCTTTGTAGCTTCAGCTCTCGCATGGCTAGGATATGGAGGATCCTGAGTAGTAGTGCCACTGCGAGTAGTAATAGCCTTGAGCTGCTCAGTAGGAAGAATGGTATTGGAAGGAAGCATACCTGGCGGAAATTTAGCATTCTGATTGGCAATCTGCCCAATCTGAGTCTCGTGGCTCTTTATTGTTGCTTGCATTGAGACAATCGTGCTCTCCATCCTGTCTTGATTAGCTAGTAACTTTCTCAATAAAGCATTTGTCTCTTGTTCTTCTGGTTGCTGAGCCTGTTGCTGTTGAAATTTCCCTTGAGCTTGATACTGAGAGTTCGGCTGCTGTCCGGGCGCATATAACCCATTGTTAGGGTTGGCATAGCTACAGTTTGGGTGATTGCGGTTGTTGGGATGATAAGTGTTAGTCCACTGCTGCTCTCGTGGTGGACCCATGTAATTCACATCTTCAATGAAACCATATCCCTGATTCTCATCCGCGAGTAACTCACCCATGGGCTTCTGTGATGGAGGGTGCATGCCGTGAAATGCTGAGGTCATGGATTCCAGCTTTTGTTCCATAGATTCAATCTTGTTGACTAAGGCTGCATCCCCCGGTTTGGAGTACCTACGAGTTTCAGTTCGTGTAGACTCTCTCTTTGACACGTTGTTCAGCAGATCTTGAGCTCGCTGTACTCTCAAGCCCATAAAATTGCCTCCAGCTAACATATCCAGTTCATGTGTTGTTTCCCTATCTAGAGCATTATAGAAATAATGGAGGAGTTTATACCACGGCTCTCCATGAGTAGGGCATCTGCGAAGAAGTTGGTTGAATTTCCTCCATGTATCTCCTAGAGAGTCATCCTCTTGCTGAGTAAAATTCCTAATATCAGCCATGAGCTGAGCAACTTTGGATGGCGGCAGATATTTTCTCAGAAACTCATGGCAACACTCTGCCCATGTTGTAATTGATCCTGCTGGAAGCTCCATGAGCCATGTCTTGGCTTTCCCAGATAAAGAGAAAGGAAATAGCATCAACTTCACTGTTTCATCTGGAACTTGCTCATTATGCAATGTTGAAGTAATTTGCCCAAAGTTAAGCAAGTGGGCATTCGGATCATCTCCCGGAGCTGCTGTAAATAGGCACTCAGTACGCACCATATCAATCATCTGCTGACGCAACTCAAAGTGAGCAGCATTAATCTGTGGCCTCACAATGGTAGGTTGATATCCAGCTGGCGTGGTTCTGAAATAGTCCACCAAAGGACGATCATCTTCCTGTGCAGCAGCTAACTGAGCTCTGAGCAACTCAGTTTCCCTCAATGAATTGGCCACTCTGGCCTCGGCAGCGACTCTAGCGGTCTCTGCATCTTCCGCAAGCTTGCGGAGTCTTTCCAACTCGGTTCCCTGTTGGTCACCCATTGGAACTGATTCCCTCGAGTCTCTACGCAACAGTGTATCTGGATTATCAAGCGGTGGGTACAATGGCTCGTCTTGAGAACGGGTCATGCACCAAAAGAATCACCTGAAAATACCAACAACACTAGAACGCAGGTGAGTAAAGAATATAACTGAAAAATAAAATCCCTAAAGCTAACAATTCTAATTAATTCAACCAAAGTCCCCGGCAACGGCGCCAAAAACTTGACACGATTCAACCGCAAGTGTACGGCTGTCGCGTGTAGTAATATCCGGTAATCCGGGTTTGTCGAACCCAAGGGACTTGTCGTGAATTAACTAGGATGATTAAATTCGTGTGGGCAAACAATTGGATTGTTTTAATAAACTAATAATTTAAATAATAAAATAATTATTAAAAGTGAGATTAATACGAGAGACAAGTATCAGGATTTTTCTAGGATCACTAGGTGAACACCGTTAACGAATTACGTATTGAAACACAGATAATGATTTAATTTGCCAAACAAGCAATAATGCTAGCCGAGTTACCAAGCTAGCTTTCTATGCCTAGGTCAAATTACAACCGAGTTACCAAGTTCTAATTAGCCCTAAAACATATAATTACGTATAATTCTACTCAAAGTTCACAGTCAATGGTTGATTTCTCTAATCTGCGACTACGTGCTTAATTCATTTATCCGGGTAATTCGTTGCTTTCACTAACGTATTACCTATAATCTTTATACTGGTGGCCAAACAATACAAAGATGGATTAAGAACGAGAATTAAACATAGCGAATAAGCACATCATCAATTAAGTTTAATCAAACATGAATCAAATCCATAATCCGCCAAGTCGGCTTCAAACCCTAGCTACCGTTTGAAAAATCCCGATATAAAGTACTTAGCTACTACGATTCATGACTACAAAGACAATGTTTTTCATAATTGTAGACAAAAATAAAGAGAAAAGGAGAAAAAGAATTCAAACAATGAATCTCCGCGCTCCAAACAGTGCTCTGAGCTCCACACAGTACTCTGTTTCGTCTCTGATATGTCTCTGACCCTCCCTCTTTGCTAATCACGTTCTTAGGGCTTTTATACCTTTTCTAATTATTTAAAACAAGTTTTAAATATTACACAAAAGCCCCAAATAACTTCTGAAGCCAAATCAGCGCGCCTGGAAAGCTCTGTTCCTTCTTCTCTCCCGGCTTTCTTGAGCTATTTTCTTCTTCTGATTTCTGGGTTTAATCCTTCGATGATAGCTGCTCTGTTCTTGCGTCCATTGCTGATGTTTCAGTTCGTGGTTGATTGAAGGTCTTATGGTGGGGAAAGAGGGATTAAGGGTGAAGGCTGAAGATGGTTTGGAGTTATGGGTTTAATTGAAGGCTGTAATGGTTGAATTGGTTTTGTGTTTGTGAATTCAGGTGGCTGTTAATGGAGAATGGAGGAGCTATGAACAGTGGGTGAATTCAGTAGGTTGTTTGGCTTTAAGGTGGAGTTTCAGGGTGAGGAATGGTGTTGGCTGAAGTCAGGGTTGTAGGCTATACCAGTTGCAGGTGAAGGAGTTAACAGTTTGTAAAGATGGAGGTGATAATGGTGCGGGGTATTGACTTAGACATTGTTCAGGTGGTGAAGGTAGTAGGTGGTATTGGTGGTCTTAATTGGGAGGTACTGTGATTAATTGCAGGTTGTATTGGAGGTGTAGAATAGGCAGATTGTGGTGATGGTAGTTAAGTTAGTTACTTAGGTGGAAGTTTGGATGGCTTAAGGTTTTGACTGTTGTTTGCAGATTAGGTTGTTAGCAAATTCATGAAGTAGGTGGCTGTAGTTAATGGTGATAATTCAGGGGCTGGAATGGTTAACAGTAGGTCTAGGTGAGTTATGGTAGTTTGCAGGTTGATTTTTTTGTGAATTATGTATTGGAGTTTGGTAGTTAATGGTGGAAATAGGTCTGTGGTGATATTGATGAATTATGGGTTTGTGAATGAGTCATGTTGGGGTTAATTGGCTGAGGTGAAATTGCAGGTGAAGATGGAGATTTTGAGTTACTAAGTCGGGTGTAATGGTGATTTGAAGTCAGGGATATTGGGCTGGTGACAATGCTGAATTGGAGAAGGTAAATTGAATGGAGGAGTTGTGTTTAGGTTCAGGTGGTAGGCATTTGAACTGGGTTTTAGGTCTGATTGGTGTAGGTGCATTTAGTAAGTGGTTAGAAGAAGGGAATTGGTGTATAGCAGGTTGTAGTTTTCATGGAGGTTAGTTGTGAAAGGATGAAGGCTAGTGGTTTTTGTTGTGGATAATGGTAATGAATTGGGTCAGTCATGTTGAAGGCAATGGAGTTTAGGGAAATATGGTGGAGTCTGATGGTGAATTGAGAGGGATGAATGGTAGTTTAAGCATTAGTTATGGTGCAGGTTGTGAAGGTATTTAGGTGAATGGTTGCTAAACTGGGTTTAGGTGGTAATTGTGAGCTGTTGAAGGTTTGAATTGAGAGAAGTTAGTTGGTATAGGAGAATGGGTAGGCAATGGAGGTAGCAAAGTGTTGGAATATCATCGGAATAGCAAAAGGATGCTCGGAAGACAATTCAGGATGTTTTAAGTAAAAATCAGGATTCTCAGGATATTTTAAGATTGCGGGAAAGATAATAAGGATCCGGATTTTGATCCCGAACTCCGATGACCGCGATTTTTGCACCTTTGGATTCCTTTAGCGACGTAGACTTTGTCCATGTAGAGAAATTCCCGTTTCCGGACTGTTTTCCCGTTTTTCTCAATTATTGCCCAATTTTGACTAAAAACATCCAAAACGCCAAAATTCGTCTTTTTCTTCAATTCCGAAGCTCGTTTCTTCTATCCAATTGATTCCCGCACACGTAATTCCTGTCAAACAACAACACGAACACTACCACGAAGATCAAATGTGATAAACTATCAAAATCATACCTAAAACCATTAAGAAACGCCCGGATTGTACTTTAAAGCTCAAAAACATCCAAAAGTGCATTTTATTCTCAAATTAGCCCGAAATCCATCCCTTTGCACCGAAACGCGCACAAATAACAATATGAAACATATGAAGGATAACTCTTATTAAGGAGTTATCAAATACCCCCACACTTGCCATTTGCGCGTCCCGAGCAAAGTCTTATCTACTGCATTTAACTGTATATTAGCCGACAAGACACAAACGACTCTAACATGACTCAAGAATATTATCAGCTGGATGATCTGCAAGGTACTTAAACTTCTTTCTTGCTATCCATGAATATTCTCCTTTAAGGCTTTGAGTTCCTGAAACAGTAGAGGGAGCATCATCGAAAGTTTCAGCTTCTGTCTCAAGGCTTTGAGATTTTGGTTCTGCAGGAGGTTCAAGGCCTTGAGATTCTGCTGATTGATTCTGCACATTAGTTTTGCCTTTGTCTTCTTTCACAGCATCATCATCTGATTCATGCTTGTTCAAATCTAGATCTGCAAAACTATCACTCAGAGAATCCTTAGTAATTTCATCAAAAATTACATGAATACTCTCTTTTACAATCTTGGTTTTTCTATTATAAACTCTATAAGCTTTGCTAGTTTGAGAATATCCAAGAAATACACCTTCATCACTTCTAGCATCAAACTTACCAAGATTGTCTCTACCGTTATTATGCACAAAACAAATACAACCAAAAGGTTTAAAATAAGAAATAATAGGATTTCTACCTTTAAACAGTTCATAAGGGGTCTTTTTCAAAATAGGTATAATCAAACATCTATTCAGCACATAATTGGCAGTGTTAACAGCTTCTGCCCATAAGAACTTTGACAAATTACTTTCAAGAAGCATGGTTCAAGACATATCCTCAAGTGTCCTATTTTTCCTTTCAACTACTCCATTTTGCTGTGGAGTTCTAGGTGCAGAAAAGTTGTGTGAAATGCCATGCTTTGCACAAAACATATCAAATTCAATTTGATCAAACTCCCTACCATGATCACTTCTAATAGATGCAACAGGTAAATTTTTCAAAGTTTTAAGCTCTTTACACAATCTAGAAAATTCAAACAAAGCTTCAGTTTTGTCTCTAATAAACATCACCCAAGTAAATCTAGAATAATCATCTATTATAACAAGCATATACCTCTTACCTTTTGGGGTCTGAACTCTCATTGGACCACAAGTCCGTATGCAACAGTTCTAAGGGTCTAGAATTACTTACAAAGTTCTTTGGCTTGAATGAGCTTCTGGTTTGCTTACCTTGTACACATGCCTTGCAAACCTCATCATCTGAAAATTTCTGTGATGGTAAACCTCTTACCAAATCCTTTGATATGAGTTTATTCAAGGTATGTATACTAATATGCCCAAGCTTTCTGTGCCAAAGATTTGAATGTTCCTTCAAGACTTTGAGGCATTTTAGCTTGCCACCTGAAACACTGTTAGTACTCATAGCATATAGATTATATGATCAAGGAGCAGTGAGTATGCAATCACCAGATTTTTCATCCTGCACCACACATTTCCCCTTGTCAAATATAACTTTATAACCTTTATCACATAACTGAGAGATACTAAGCAAATTATACTTAAGTCCATCTACCAGATAAACATCAGATATAGAATTAGTAGAACCATTACCAATACTACCTATACCAATGATATTGCATTTTGATTTGTCACAAGGTGTGATTGTTCCTCCAGATTTTTCTGTAAGCTCAGTAAAAAGAGACTTCTTTCCACTCATATGTCTGGAACATCCACTGTCTAATATCCATTTATGATCTTTCAAGGCCTTGGTGACATCCTAAAAAAAACAAATCATTGCCTCAACAGGCTGTTAGACCAAGTGCAGAACTTTGAGTCATACTCAGAATCAACTATGTTTGGTGGCCTAATTCCTTTTGGAACCCAAATCTGCCTAACCTGTCCCTTAAGCTGATAAGGATAAGTATTCCTCATAATGTGAGGTTCTGATCTTCTGAAGGGACAAGTTAATCTGACATGACCAATTTTTCCACAGTAATGTCATTTTGGAGAATGTCTGCTACCAGATTTGACAAAAGTAGTTTGGCCTTTCTTTGGAAAATTTGAATTATAGCCAATCCCACTTTTATGCATTGATTTCAAACTTCCTCCAAGAATGAGATTCAGATTATGTTCTGAGCCTGTAAACCTAGCTAGGACCTTCTTAGAATCTTGAAGTTTCTCAGTCAAAGAACAGATTTGTTGTTCTAAATTCTCAGAATGAGTCTTTAGATCAACATATCTTTCAGTCAAAAGAGTGTTTTGATCAACAACCTCTTTTATCTGTGCCTTCAAGGCTTTGAAACTGCTGTCCAAGGCCTTGAAGTCCTTTTCAAGCTTTGTCTTAGAAACTTCAACAGTTTTGTTTGTAAAAACTAGGTCCAGGTTTTCTTTTACCTGCTCATGAATCTTAATCTTTAAAGCAAAAATATCATTTCTATAGATTTCCTCATTTAAAAACATACTTTTGAGAATTTCAGGAAGTACGTCAGAAGGACTAGCAAGTAGATTCTTTACCATATCTTCAATATGTTTGTCTGATGATTTTTCCTCATCATGCTTTGCCATGAAGCATAAGTTTTCTTGATCTTCTTCTGTGTCTGAGTCACTTGATGAATCAGAATCACTCCAGGAAGCCATCATGGCTTTCTTCCTTCTATTGTCACTGTCTTTCTTCTGAAAATTCATGTTCTTCTTCTTTTGTGGACAATCCCTTACTTAATGATCTGCATCACCACACTCAAAACAATTCATTACTTTAGTTTTATGTGACTGTGATGAAGGTATACCTTTGTAGTCCTTGCTGCCTGAAGGTCTTGATCTCTCTCTGTTGTAATCCCTGTTGCCAGAGTTTCTTTTCTTCTTGAGAATCCTGGCCAAGGCCTTGGAGATCAATGCTAAAGCCTCTTCATCATCATGCTCATCTTCAGTCTCAAGGCTTTGAGACTTTTCACTGTCTTTTGCCTTAAGTGCTAAGTTCTTGATGTTTTCAATCAAATCACCTTCCACATCCTTCATATACATTTCATGAGTGAGCAGATTTCCTTGTAGATCATCTAGCTGAAGAAGACTTAAATCCTGAGCTTCCTCAATGGCTGTTGTTTTTGGCTTCCACTTGGCTTTTGGCAGGCTTCTCAGAATCGTTCTGACTTTCTCCTCATTTGAGAACTTCTTTCCCAATGACTCCAGATTATTCACCACATCAGTGAATCTTTTGAACATCTCCTTGATGGTCTCATCTGAATTCATCTTGAACAACTCATATTGCCTCAGAAGTATGTTGATTTTGGTATGCTTAACCTGCCTATTTCCTTCATATGTCACCACCAGTTCATCCTATACTTCTTTGGCACTCTTGCAGTTTGACACTCTGTTGAACTCATCTGCATTAAGAGCATAGTATAACAGATTCATAGCCTTGTAATTTTTTGATTACCTTTTCCAGTTTAGTAACTGAAAGATTTTCCTCAGACTTGATATATCTGACTCCATCAATTGTAGTATAGTACTCATGAGGACAATTCTGAACTATTGACCACAGTTCCATGTCTTGATCTATGATGAACATCTTCATCAAAGCTTTCCAGTGCATGAAGTTATCACCACAGAACAATGGAGGTCTGTTGGCTGCCCATCCTTGTGAGAATCCACCATCTCCTACATTACTCATAGTCACAATATTGTTAGATCTATATCAGTGACACAAGCTCTGATACCGATTGAAAGTGTGTAATGCAGACTAAATACAAGACCTAAATACTCTATAAGGGGGGGGGGGGGGGTTGAATAGAGTATGGAAACTTTTTGCAAAACTCAAAACTAAACAGAATAGCTTTGTGTGAAACTCAAATCTCAAGGCCTTGAGATTTTAGAATAATGTCTGAAACTTTCGAAGACCAAATAGAAAGCTTCAAGGCCTTGAACTATTGCCAGTTCTAAGTAGCTTATAAACCCTAGTTTGATTTGAGTTGTGTGCAGCAGATAATAATAAAACTGTAAAGTAAAGAACACAAATCAATTTATAGAGTTCAGTCCCAATGGACCTAATCTCTGCCTGAAGGATCTAATCCCACCAGGATTGGGCAAACACTTCTTATTACTCACACAGAAACAGCCCTAGATCTTCAAGCCTAGGTGATTTTCCTTACACCTATACAGCTTGTGGTTCCAAACCTATCTAGTCTCAGCTACTAACTGTTGAGCTAACAAGAACCTCTTGTTGTTCACTTGAACAACCAACCACTAGGTTAAGTGAGGTTTAAGACATATAAGAAATAAACAGATTACAAAACAAGTGAAGAACACAGTAGAAGAGATAAGCTATTGAAGCCTGGATGTGTTCTTTTCTGGAAACTGGATTGATTTGATCTTCTGAAATCTGGATTAAAGCTTGAATTCTTGTGTGTGTTTGAATGAATGATCTCCCACGAATTTTTCACACCTTTCTGAGTATTCTGCAAGCCTCTCTCATCCTTCAAAATTCAAACCAGTCTCTTTTATCCACAGCTGCAACTGAATGAGAGATTTTAGGATCTCAGTTCCTACAAGTCCTCCTTCTGTTTTCAACTGAAATTTAAACAACTCTAAGTGGATATCCGTTGGAGTTTGTTGATATTGCTCTTGCACGTTTAAAAAACCTGCAACAACATTAAAACATACCAAAAACAATATCCAGGAAGATAACAGTACTATGACTGTTTGGTTATCCAGTTCCTGATAAACTGGTTAAATGATTAGAATAGTAATCTGTTTAACTTCTGAAACATATAAATCAAGAAAAACAAGTTTAATACTCTTAGAAGTCAATGAATAATCACAATAATAAGAATCACAACCTGCAAGAAAGAATCAACTTAGTTCTGTAAAAACTGTCAGCAACTCAAGGCACATCTCAAGGCCCTGGAGCTCTGAACCTGCTTCACAGATATTCAAAGTTAAATTCAGAAAACTCTGATTCTTCCTGTTCTGATCATCTGCAATTGTGTTAGATATGTGGATAATGTAAAACATGAGTATATGCAGCAAGTTCCTGTTCTGTATAAACATATATCCAATCTGCAATACAAAACTGTTAGAACATTTAGCAGGATAAGAACAACTCTCAAGGCTTTGAAGCTCTGTCAATTTTCTCAAGGCCTTGGAGTATCTGAATTGCATTGCTGCATCAATCTTTGTCTTTGTCTTTCATCACTCAAAACAATTACCATCCAAAACACATTCAAGGGTCTTTGAATCAACATATGGGTATTACATCTGGCAAACATATGGGTATAATATCTGGCGAATGAGTTCGGCATATCCATTCGTATAAGTCACCAGAGGAATGGTCATACGAACGAGTATTTTGTTTGGATAAAAGTGTCTGTGACATTCATTCATCTAATCATTCGTCTAGTTACCAGAAGAATGAGCTATGACTTAATTATCTAACAAATGAAGACTTAATATGACCAATGATAGACGAATAAAGACTTAGAATTTAATAGAAAAAACACTTATGAAGACTTGGACAATCTAACAACGAAAGAACGGATGAACTTATGAAAGAAATTAAAACCAGTTGATACTTAAACAATAAAAAGAATAAACGTATAAAATAAAGAGGTTACATATTGAAAACTTATAAGAAACACTTATATAATTTATTTATTTTTTTGTGAAAAAATGTTTCATTAACAGACAATGGGAATTGAACCATGCTTAATTACATTGGAATGCAACAATTTCCCATTCCGATCCATTGGCTTCCCATGTGTTTCTATCTTCTATGCATAATTCCTTTTGCGCAAGCCAGTGAGCCTATGTGTTCTTTCCTCGGTCGATAAATCTCCATTTCAGTCGGCGAAGGAGATTTTTGTTCTCATGAACCTTCTTGAGAAGGGATCTAACCACCGGTCTTTTTTTTTTCTAGGTCTTGATCAGACTGCAAGA
Organism: Linanthus parryae; assembly: GCA_023055425.1. NCBI lineage: Eukaryota > Viridiplantae > Streptophyta > Magnoliopsida > Ericales > Polemoniaceae > Linanthus > Linanthus parryae. The sequence goes on along the minus strand of JALGPY010000001.1, from coordinate 61,662,145 downwards.
TTTCAATTAGAATCAGGGCATCACCTTTGATGATTACTTCTCCGATTTCAGGGGAGATTGCGGGATCGAAGGCTTAGCCCCATTGCATGTGTCTGGCTTCTGCGGTATGAGAAATTCGTTGTCACAACCCCCTTTCCCGGACCCCGATTAATTAATTTGAGATCGAGGGTCGAGACCGGCCACCAAGGCATCCAATGAAAATCATGTGGCTTGAAACGTTTTAACTAAGTAATGGAAATTTAAAATTATGAAATAAAATGCGGAAGCAAGTAAAAGTTCGGGGTCGACATGCAATTTAGAATAGAAAAAATGTACTCTTATGAAATTTTATCGTAAAATAGTTATTAACAAAATTAGAAAATTTTGATTGTTAATAAAAACGAATTCTTTGAAAAGTGAGTACCAAAAGAAAAAAAGATTTATCGGTTCAGCCACACTAAGCGGATCCGAGACAAAACCAAATGCCAACAAAATTGTTTACTCAATCCAAAAGCATCAATATCTCCAAAAGTAAAACTTCAAATAACACATGAACCATAAGTCTTACAACGTCTCCACCAAAATATTACATCCCATAAACTACAATAGAGTCATAGTGCTTCGACATAAGTACAAAATAAGTAGACGCTAGATTCACCAACAATACAGCTTGAGAATCCCTATTCCTCCTCCCGTGTTGTGTCGCCTGAAAATATTTTAATTTAAACAAAATGAGCCACAAAACTCAGTGAAGGTTTTTCTCCCATTTAGTTTCAAAATAATATATTTATCAAAAGTATGCTAATAATTGACAAACGTGTTTATCAAAGCCAAACTAAGCTCATAATATGAACAGTGCCAAATAGTCATATACTAACGAAGCAAATTCCCGAAATTATCATATCACATAGTAAAGTTTCAGATTCCGTTAATGCCCTTGGTAACCATCGAATCAAATAGAATTTTAACATGTCCAAATACGTCATCTTTGTTGCACATCGCATATTATATCCATACGACCGGGCCGAAACCATCTATTATACGTGAAGGAATAATTTTCGTATACGTGAAGTTTCGTATATTGCAAAACTGTACAATATACCAAAGGAATAATTTTCCATTAATAGGGAATACAAAACGTTAAGTTATAATCGTCTTCAAAGATGATTGAAAATTCATAGAATCAAAATTTCATTGTTAGAAACATGAGTCAAATGTACCTAAAATTTAGTAACAAAATGTAAAATTTCAACAAAATAATACATATGATAACATATGACTTGCTGCGAAAATAATAAGTTTACTCACAGTGCCCCGTCGTTCGTATACGTGAAGAGTTCTCATTTTCACAAATATGTCTTCCAAATAATTTCAAAAATAGATCCAATAAATGCTTCGAATGAATCTTGCCGCCAAACAAGACCTTGAAGGATTCTTCTTCAAATAGTTGTGGTGCTCCAAGATTCCTAACAACTTCTCCCTCTTTTTTCTCTTCTCCCACCCGTACACCACTTCCTCTATTCCCTCTCTTTTTTTTTCTTCTATCACTTCCTCACCCGTAGCTTCTCTCCGTTCATCTTTCTAACTTCCACCTTCTTTCCTCTTGTTGGTTAGAATGTGGGAGGGTGCTATCAGGACCGTCTCTAGCTAATTTGGGGCCTAAGGCGAAGATAAAATTCTAGGCCCTTAAATTTTTATTACACTTGTCACATCTCTTAATATTTGAGTAAAACATACTTTTTAAGATAATAAATAGAAGTCTAATATTAAACACAGTCAATAGTTGGGCACGGGAGAAATTTGTCATTTAACACGAACATATGTTCAATGTGAAATAAATATGTCAAATGTAATTCCAAAACTAATTGTGAACTCCAAAACAAAATATTGTCAACTTGGGTGGTGCAAATTCATAAATACCCAGAGTTATTTGTGAAGAAATAGAGTCTATATGGAAAATATGATATAACTACTAAAGCACCCCCAATCGTTTTACTATTTTGAGGCCCCTCCCTTTAGTGGGACCCTAGGCAGAGTTTAATTTGGCCTAAAGGGAAGGACGGCCTTGGGTGCTATTTATAGGGAGAGTTTCCTTGGAGAACTTGCATTTTAATAGTGAATTTAACATAAAAAAACATCCTTTTATTGCATTTTTTATTTTACTTTGTGTGCAAGGATGAACTTCCTACATCCTCACATGTCCAAACACTACATTGTGTAGTCACATCATAAATATCAAATAGTAATCTAATTGTTTTTTAAAATAGTTTGTTCCTGGCCTCTTGGACAAGATTACACTATACATTTTTTTGACAAGACAATACACATCTTCTAGACAAGACCACACTTCCTTGTGTAGTCACATCACCAACAAGATTAGATAACACATAATACACTTTTTTGACTCAAGACAACACTTTCTTGTGTAGTCACATCACCAACAAGATTAGACAACACATACACTTTTTTTTTGTTATGACACAACACTTTCTTGTGTAGTCACATAACCAACAAGGTTAGAAAACAGATTTGGACGAAATAATACATAATTTTAACACATGACACCACTTTGGGACTAGAAAACATATTTTATTACTTCTATTTTTTTCTATAATAATTTTTAAATTCTAGATATTTTGATATTTTTCCTATATTCTACATATGTACCTTGTAAATCTTATATTTTCGAATATACCCCAATGTCATGTTTTATTAGAATTTACTTATAAATATATTTTACTAATAAATACATTTATTCACAACTTTGTGTCATCTCTTAGGAGGCTCCAACTTATGGCTTTGTCTCATATGTCAACAAATATGCTTACTGACAAATTGATTTATCATAAATAAAATTATTATGTGAAAACTAAAATAATCACATTAAGCTACGAAATTTTGGATTACATATATGGGTCATCACATCCTCTCCTACTTATAGATGTTTGGTCCCAAACTTGAACGTTCTCAAAATAAATGTGGATACTGATCTCGCATCTCATCTTCACGTTCCCAAGTGGCTTCCTCCACCAAATGATTTTTTCACACAACTTTCACTAGCGAGATGACTTTGTTGCGAAAAACTTGGTCTCGTCGATCCAAAATTTTAATGGGTGTCTCGATGTAAGATAAATCTTCCTTTACCTCCAAAGGTTGATATGATATCATATGTTTAGGGTCATAGATATACTTCTTAATAATCGAAACATGAAAGACATTGTGGACATTACTAAGCTCTGGAGGTGATGCAAGCCTATAGGCCACGGGTCCAACCCGCTCAAGAATTTCATAGGGACCGACGTATCGCGGGTTCAGCTTTCCTTTCTTCCCAAAACGTAGAACACCTTTTGTTGGCGAGAATTTTAGGTACAAAAAGTCTCCAACCTCAAGTTCCAAATTCCTTCTTCTACTATCCACGCAGCTCTTATGTCAGCTTTGGACCTCTTTAAGCCTTTCATGAATGATCTTGATCTTTTCGGTTGTGACCTGGACAATCAATGGCCCAAATATATTCCTTTCTCCAACTTCAGTCCAGTTAATGGGTGATCTACACTTCCTACCGTATAATGCCTCGGATGGAGCCATCCCGATACTTGTCTGGAAACTATTATTATATGCGAATTCTACCAAAGGCAAGTGTTCTTCCCATCCTCCTTTAAAATCTAAAACACATAGCCGTAGCAAGTCTTAGAAAATTTGAATGACTCTTTCCGACTGGCTGTCTGTCTGAGGGTGGAAGGCAGTACTAAATTTCAATCTAGTCCCCATCGCTTCTTGCAATCCCTTCCAAAATCTTGACAAAAAACGTGGGTCCCTATCATAAAAAATAGACACAGGTTCTCCATGCAATCTTACAATCTCCTTTATGTATAGTTGGGCTAACTTCTCTAATGATTCGGTGGATTTCACAGCAAAAAAGTGTGATGATTTGGTTAGCCTATCAACTATAACCCATATGGCAGTGTTCCCCTTTGAAGAACGTGGTAGTCCAACTACAAAATCCATAGTAATGTGTTCCCACTTCCACTCGGGAATAGGTAATGGCTGAAGTAATACTGCAGGTTTCTGGTGTTCTGCCTTAACTAACTGACACAATAGGCACTTTGCAACAATCTCCGCTATGTCTATCTTCATTCCTTGCCACCAATAAAGCTCACTAAGATCCCTGTACATCTTGGTAACACCAGGATGAATTGAAAATTCGGAGTTATGAGCTTCCTATAATATGACATTTTTAACCTCGGGCTTATTTGGGACACAAACTTGACCTTGAAATTTCAGAAATCCATCTTGTATGGAAAAATCCGATATTTTACCCCCAAGAACCTCTTCAGCAATATTTTTCAAGTTTGCATCACTTCTTTGAATTTCTTTGATTTCTTCTAGAAAACTGGGCTGAGCCATTAGCGCATATGCCTTACTCAATTTCTGTCTTGGGAATACTTCTAGGGACAACCTCTCAAAATCCCTATGTAACTCGACTTGACTGGTGATGACATAAGTCAAATTGGCAGTAGACTACCGACTAACGGCATCAGCCACCACATTTGCCTTACCAGGATAATATTGAATGCTCATATCATTATCTTTCAAAAACTCCAACCACCGCATTTGTCTCATATTGAGTTCCTTTTGTGTGAAGATATACTTCAAGCTCTTGTGGTCTGTAAAATTTTCACATGGTACCCCATAGAGGTAATGACGCCAAATTTTCAAAGCAAAGACCACGACTGCCAATTCCAAGTCATGTGTCGGATAATTATTCTAGTAAGGCTTTAGATTTCTTGAGGCATACGCAGTCACTTTTCCATCTTGCATCAAAACACATCCTAGCCCTTTTAGTGATGCGTCACTATAAATTACACAATTCCCACCTTCAGACGGCAATGCCAATAAAGGAGAAGAAACTAATTTTCTTTTCAGCTCTTGAAAGCTTTCTTCACATTCATCTCACCACTTAAATTGGGATTCCCTCCTTGTTAGGCGGGTTAAGGGTGATGCTAACTCTGAAAAATTCTGCACAAATCTCCTGTAGTAACCCGCCAATCCCAGAAAGCTCCGGATTTCTGTCACATTAGTAGGTCTAGGCCAATCGACGATAGCCTCAACCTTCTGGGGTTCTACGAAAATACCATCCTCCGACACAACATGCCCCAAAAATGAAATTCTCGAAAGCCAGAACTCGCACTTCTCAAACTTTGCAAAAAACTTCCGATCCCTCAGAGTTTGAAAGACAAGCCTCAAGTGATCAACATGCTCTTCCTTACTCTTAGAATATACCAGGATATCATCAATAAATACAATAACAAAGACATCAAAGAATGGCTTGAACACCCTATTCATCAGGTCCATGAAAATTGTCGGAGCTTCTGTCAACCCAAAAGGCATAACGAGAAACTTATAATGTCAGCACCTAGTACGAAATGCACTCTTACGTACATCCTCGGACTTAATATTCAATTGGTGGTATCCCGACCTTAAGTCAATCCTAGAAAATACCTTGGCTCCTTGCGACTGATCAGACAAGTCATCAATCCTTGGGAGAGGATACTTATTCTTAATTGTGACCTTATTCAATTCCCGATAATCTATGCGTAACCTCATGGTACCATCCTTCTTTTTAACAAATAAGACTGGCGCACCCCATGGTGAAGTAATCGGCCTAATAAATCCCTTTTCAAGCAACTCCTAAAGTTGTAGCTTCAACTCCTTTAGCTCCACAGGTGCCATCCGATAGGGCACTTTAGAAATAAGGGTAGTACCCGGAACAACATCTATGGTGAACTCAACTTCCCTATCCGGAGGAAGCATGCTAATATCCTCCGGAAAGACATTAGAGAACTCCCGAACCACAGGGACATCTCCCAATTTCAAATCCTTCGCTGATTCATCATGTATATAGGCTAGGAATCCCTGACAACCCTTCTGAAGCATCTTTTGAGCCCGGAGATAAGAAACCATACGAGGTGGGGGTGAAATTGCAACACCGAAAAAATGGAATTCAGGGTTACTATGAGTACGAAACGTGACTTTCTTTTCGACACAGTCGATTGAGGCATGGTTAGCAGAGAGCCAATCCTTACCGAGGATGACATCAAAATATCGAATACCGAGGGGGATCAAATCAACAACTAAAGACACTCCACCGACCAATACTTCACATTTTTTGTACACAAAAGTACTAGCTTATATGACACCCAAAGGAGTTGAACCATACAAAGCATAACCAAGGGGTTCAAATGGTCTAGAAATTAACTTAGCAAAACCATGCGAAACAAATGAATTTGTAGAAGCAGAATCAATAAGAACATTGGCGAATTCAAAATCACTAGGTAAGGTACCTGAGACGACTGTAGATGCAGCTGGAACATCCCCAGGGACTAAGGCAAAAGCTCTCCCACGTCTGTTCTCGTCCCCTCTAGCAGCCACTGAATTTTGAGCAGGTGCATGTGGTGGGTTCACAAAATTGAATCGAAGCACAGGGCAATCCATAACCATATGTCCTTGTATGCCACAACTAGAACAAGCTCAAATCTCGCAATAACACACATCATGGTCGTGGTCCCTACGACACTTAAGACAATAGGGTTTCCGCTTAACTTTAATAACAACCACACCCCTATTATTCTGACTTCGAGCTCCATGTCTCTTGAAGGTAGTAGTCTGGTTTGGACCTCCTTGATTGTTTCTTACTCCATTGTTCATGGAACCAATATTTCTCATCTTGTGGTCACAATACTTGTTGTTATCATCTATCGCTTTCTCTGCAATCATCGCTCGATTAACAAATTCATTGTAGGAAGGCACCCTAAAGAGTTCCACCTTAGTACGAATACTCTACCGAAGTCCCATTTCGAACTTTATAGGTTTTTGAGCCTCATCCCCAATCACATGCGAGGCATAGCGTGATAGTTCCGTAAATTTAGCCTCGTATTGTGCAACAATCATTTCACCCTGAGTAAGCATGAAAAACTCTGTCACCTTCTGATCTTTTATGTGTTGGGGAAAATACTTATCGTTAAATATCTCAACAAAGCGCCGCCACTCCATGGTTGGCTCTCTCCTAGACATGCTCAACCACCACTGATAAGCTTCTTCAGTTAAGTTATAAGTGGCAAACTCCACCTTCTGTCTCTCAGAACAAGGCATTGCCCCAAAGATCTTCTCAATCTCCAATAACCATGACTCAGCAACAATTGGATCATGAGTACCATGAAAAGATGGTGGCTTAAGGCCCTGGAACGGATCTAAAAGTGGCGGTTTTGCGGTTCACATCAACCATGTATGCTAACCCTTTGATTACAATTTCAAGTCTATCATCTTTGTCAAGACCACTTCCACCGGCTTGGCTCTCAGTTAGTGGGGGAGCATTATCATTCCCTTCTCCAGATCTAGGTCCTCTAGATACAACCACCTAAAAGAAAGCTAGTTAATTTATTTTTTTTCCCCATCTATATTTTTTTCTAAAATAATGCTAACTTAAGTGCAAGAATTTAGTTTAATTAAAATAATATTTTTATTTCAAAGTCAAACAACTCCAAGTAATAGGTCCATGGTAGAGTACCTCAATCAACTCTAAGATTTCTAATAAATTAACCTCAAACACTTAGGCTCCAAATAATGGTCATGACTAACGCCAAAAAATCTCCGACCAAACTCAAACCTATAGCTCTGATACCACGTTGTCACGACCTCCTTTCCCGAACACCGATTAATTAATTCGAGATCGAGGGTCGAGGCCGGCCACCAAGGGCCCAAAGAAACTCATGTGGCTTGAACCATTTTAACTAAGTAATGAAAATTTAAAATTATGAAATAAACTGCGGAAGCGAGTTAAAGTTCTCGGGGTCGACATGAAATTTAAAAATAGCAAAAATGTACTCTTATGAAATTTTATCGTACAAGTATTATTAACAAAATTATAAAAATTTTGATTGTTAAGAAGAACGACTTCTCTTAATAGTGAGTTCCAAAAGCGAAAATTAAAGATATAACGGTTCAGCCGCACTGAGCGGATCAGAGACAAAACCAAACACCAAAAAAATTGTTTACCTCAATCTAAAAGCATCAATATCTCCGAAAGTAAATCTTCAAATAAAACATGAACCATAAGTCTTACAACGTCTCCACGATAATGTTACATCCCATAAACTACAATAGAGTTATAGTGGTTCAACATAAGTACACCATAAGTAGACGCTAAATTCACCAACATTACCGCTTCGGAATCCCTATTCCTCCTCCCGTGTTGTGTCGCCTGAAAACATTTAATTTAAACAGAATGAGCCACAAAGCTCAGTGAGGGTGTTTCTCCCCTTTAGTTTCAAAATAATATCTTTATAAAAAATATGCTGATAATTGACAAATGTGCTTATCAAAGCCAAACTAAGCTCATAATATGAACAGTGCCAAATAGTCACATACTAACAAAGCAAACTCCCGAAATTCTCATATCACATGGCAAAGTTTCTGATTCTGTTGATGCCCTTGGTAACCATCGTATCAAACAGAATTTGACATGTCCAAATGCGCCATCTTTGTGGCATGTCGCATATTATATCCCTGCGACCGGGCCGAAACCATATATTATATCCTGATGGTCGGGCCTAAACCATCTATTATATCCCGATGGCGGGGCCAAAAATACTCAAGTTTCCCAAAGCATAACTTCGTCTCAAAGTGTCTAACTAGTATATTTGGCACATATTTTTCCCAAAGTTGCAAAACGTAGAATATATTAAAGGAATAATTATCCATTAAAGGGGAGCACAAAACGTTAAGTTTTATTCGTCTTCTAACATTATTCAAAAGTTACATAATCAAAATTTCTTTGTTAGAAACATGAGTCAAATGTACTTAAAATTTAGTAGCAAAATGTAAAATTTCAACAAAATAATTCATATCATTAAAGTACAACTTGCGAAAATAATAAGTTTACTCACAGTGCCCCAGCGTTCATATACGTGAAGAGTTTTCATTTTCACAAATATGTATTACAAATAATTCCGAATAGCTCCAGTAGATGCTCCGAATGAGTCTTCAAGGAAGTGCCACCAAAAAAGACCTTAAAGGATTCTTCTACAAATAGTTGTGGTGCTCCAAGATTCCTAACAACTTCTCCCTCTTTTTTTTCTCTTCTCCTACCCGTACACCACTTCCTTTATTCTCCCTTTTTATTTTTTCTTTTTCTTCTATCACTTCCTCACCCGTAGCTTCTCTCCATTCCCCTTTCTAACTTCATCCTTCTTTCTTTATTGTTGGTTAGAATGTGGGAGGGTGCTATTTATAGGGAGGGTTTTCTTGGAGAATATGCATTTTAATAGTGAATTTAATATAAAAAAGCATCCCTTTATTGCACTTTTTTTTTTTTTACTTTGTGTGCAAGGATGAACTTCCTACATCATCACATGTCCAAACACTACATTGTGTAGTCACATCATAAATATCAAATATTAAGCTAATTATTTTTAAATTTTTTTGTTCCTAGCCTCTAAAGAATTGGACAAGATTAGACTACACATTTTTTTGACAAGACAATACAGATCTTCTAGACAAGACCACACTTTCATGTGTAGTCACACCACCAACAAGATTAGATACACGTAATACACATTTTTTTGACACAAGACAACACTTTTTTGCGTAGTCACATCACCAACAAAATTAGACAACACAAAACTTTTTTTTAACACAACACAACACTTTCTTTTGTAGTCACATCACCAACAAGGTTAGACAATACATTTTGGCAAAATAATACAGAGTTTTATCACATGACACCACTATGGGACTAGACAATATATTTCATTACTTCTATTTTTGTCTATAATAATTTTTAAATGCTAGTTATTTTGATGTTTTTCCTATATTCTACATATGTACCTAGTAAATCTTATATTTTCAAATAGACCCCAATGTCATATTTTATTAGAATTTTATTATAAAAATATTTTTATAATAAATACATTTATCCAAAACTTTGTGTCATCTCTTAGGGAGGTTCCAACTTATGGCTTTGTCTCATATGTCAACAAATATGCTTACTAACAAATTAATTTATCACAACTAAAATTATTACGTGGAAACTAAAATAATCACATTAAGCTACGCATTTTTGGATTAACAAATATGGGTCATCACACATCAGATCTCGAAGGAATACCCCCATTACGGAGATTTTGCGTTGGTACGACCACGCCCCATCAAAAGCTGTGCAATAAATTTCAAGTTTCTTACCTTCGTCGTCGGGATCTGGGTTTACTGGGAGAGTGGTGGCTGGGAATGTGGTGCTGCTCGTAATGTCGCTCAAGACTGCAGTAGCTCAAGCAACCATGTTATCCATTGGGGTCTTCTTTCCTTAAAAAATTACTTTATTTGGAGTTCAGCCACAAGCTCCATAGTTCAACACTTACCAGCTCTTGATCCAGAGTTGAGCTTATTTCGAAGAATCGGATCCATTTTACCCGCAAATTGATTCCATAATTTCTTTTCTATTGGACATTGATTGAAAATGTGTTATGAGTCCTCAATGTGATACCCACAACTCTTGCAACTAGGTAATACTGGAATGTTTCTTCTTGCTAAATTGTCCGTGGTTGGAAGAGAGTTGTTGTGTATACCCCAAACTAGAAATAGAAATTTTCCACCTTTAGCTTCCATAAATCCATCAACCGTTTTTCTTCACTTCTTGCACCGCTGATGTTTGTGTCCTCCGTGCTATTTGCGATCCTTCTAGTTAATTCGTAGACACTTTTAACTGTTTAAGTCCCTGTGTTGGACCAATTCCAAATCCATTTATCTTTGGCTGGCAATGAGGCTAGGGGGATATGGCAAATGTCATGTATATCTGCATGCAAAATGTTACGAGCTTTCATTATGTTTCTGTCCCAGACCCAATATCACGATCGATGACGTGTCGTACAAGGGGATCTGTATCTGCTTGTCCACCTGAGATCGTAGTAAACGGCCCGTTCTGAGGGATCCAGGGGTCAATGAATATTCTAGTACTTGAGCCATCTCCAATTTTTTTGATTAATCCATGTTTTAAAAAAATTATACCTTATGTTACGATTCCCTAGGCAAATGATGAGTTTCTTCCTAAGTCTGCTTCCCGTACATTTTTTTCCTTTGTAGTACTTGCCCTTCGAAATTCTTGCAACCAAGCTCGTTGGATTTGTGAACAAACGACAACACTGTTTGGCATTAAGGCCATGTTGAAGTCCAAAATGTCTCTAAAACCAAGACCCCGTGCACGTTTTCCTGTTTTAACTTGTCCCATACAATTCAGCAGATGTTCTTTTTTCAGTTTGGTTCCACCCGAAATACCTCATCGCTTGTTCAATCTTTTTGTCAAGAGACAATTGGGAGGAGAAAACAACTATTTCAAAAGTGGAGATAGCTGGCACCACTGCTTTCAGAAGCACATCCTTGCTCACTGGGGATAGGTATTTCTCTTTCCGACTATTAGTTTTTTGAGCAACTCTGTCAAACAAATAGTTAAAATTAACACTTCTATTTTTACATATTGTTGTAGGTAGCCCCAAGTGCTTGTCATGCTTATTTGGCTCTGGAACTCCAAAAAATCGCACTAAGTACTGCTCCATCTTCTTCCTTGACATTTGTTGAAAACAAAGCTGCTGATTTTTGGAGGTTTATATGTTGTTCCGAAGCGTGCTCATATTCTATAATAATTTTTAGTAGGCTTGTAAAATTTTGATTATCTGCACCTGTAAAAAAGATACTGTCATCATCAAAAAATAAGTGGGACACCATAGGCCCTTCTCGGGAGGCCCTGACTCCGATAAACTTGTTATTGGAGATGCCAGCTTCAACAGTCCGGGATAAATTCTCGCTGCACAATAGGAATAGGTAAGGCGAAGTGGGCAACCCTGCTGAAACCTCTTTGAGGTACCAGTGTAGCTTTGACTACACCGTTTAGAACAAACAAAAATTTCACGAAAATTATACATTTACATACAATATTGCAAAGTTTGCCTCCTAGTCCCATGTGTTGCATAACTGCAATTAGGTAGTTCCATTACCCTATCATAGGCTTTAAACATGTCTACCTTTAAAGCAACATATCATTTCGTCCCTTTTACTCGCATTTTCATCGTATGTATCAATTCGAAAGATGATGCTAGGATATTATCAGTGATTTGCCTCTGAGGCACAAAAGCAATCTATGTTTCTCCAATGATCTTTGAGAACCTGTTTAAGTCTATTAGCCACTACTTTAGCTATAATATTATAGATCATTGTGCACAAGCTGATCAGTCGAAAGTCCACCGGGCTAGTTGGTTGTTTGACCTTTGGAAATAGAGGAATTAGTGTAGCATTTAACTCACCCAAATCCTTGTAACCATTTAGAACACCCAGGCACTCCGCAGTAACCTCCGGGCCAATCGTACTCCATTTTTGTGATAAAAGAGGGAAGGGTATCCATCTACCCCTGAAGCTCTTAAAGGGTTCATCTCCTTCAAATCACCCTTAATTTCATCTCCCGTATAAGGAGAATCAAGTCTTTACCTATCTTCCTCTAAGCAGATAATAGGAACATGTTGTAAGATTTTTTTCCATACCTTCTGACGCGATTCTTTACGCATATGCGCAAGTGCACAGTCAAGTAAGTATTTCAACCCCGAGTTATCAATCCCACGAAGACATAATTGAAATTATTTAATTAGTAGATTAGATTAAAGTACTGTAACAGGGACGAAGAATTGAGATTAACTGAGTTGTCACCCTCATACAAGTGACTAAAAAGTGAAATAGAAAACTAAACTAATGTTTTTTAATTTTTTATTTAATAAACAAGTATGGAGAAACTAGGCGATCTCTAGATCACCTAGGGTTGTAGACGAGTTCCAGTTCAGCTATGTAACACGTCAATCCTATTCTTGTTCAGACGGGTAATAGGCTATGACAATATCCTATCGGTTTCATGCATTTTGCGTCTCGGTTAACTACAATCTGCTCTCGGTCTCATGTTATCTACCGGTCCGTTCTAGCAAATCATTTACTAGTACCATAACGGTTCCTGTCGACCGTTTCAAGGAACAGCTGAATAATCCCATCGAATCTGCCCACACTAAGGCCAATCATAATACTTCTACTTTTAGGTCTCGGTGATTCGGGATTGTATTCATACACACTTCACAACTAGGTTAACTCACCGTTGTGAACTTTCTAGTTAATAACAAGTCCGGGTCGCGAATCCATTCTTGTCAAGGATTAAGAACAATGTAGGAACATGTAACGAAAAAAAACTTAACATTAAGCATGATTAATGTCTATGAACAAAACCCTAGTCTCATTGATTATGAATTCATACTTTAACCATGTCAATAGGTTAGAATCGCTAATAAACTCAAGAAACTACGTCTATTCAATAGATCTAAGATTATCAAGCCTGAGAGCACGCAAAACAATATAAATTGCGCAAGAAATATAACTCGAATATAGAGTTATCACCTTCCACCGTAGGAGATTCTGATGTGAAAACAGTATTGAAGTGATATTCAAATCATCGTTGTATATCACTCGGCTCTTCAATCCAATTCCCTATAGCATCAAGTAGACCTCCAATGTAGTTTCTGATTTTGCAATTCGACGCTTTCCTGTGAAAGTAGTTGGTATTTTGATATCCTTTTTTTAACAAAAGTGCCCGACTTATTTGTCTCCGTATGTCCTCTTCTTGACGGAGGAGCTTGTTAAGCTCCTGCTGTGATTTGTTGACTTCACTTGACCAATTCCGAATCCCTTTCTATTGATGTAGTTCATGAATCTTGTCTTTCAGGAACTGGATCTGGAATTTTACATTGCCAAAAATCTACTTTCTCCCACTATTTCAAACTCTCGACTGTGTGTTTTAGCTTTCCAAAAAAAGTGCCGTAGTTAACCAATTATCCTGAAACGTCGTTTCATATTTTCCACTGCTTTGCGAGGCCGATTCATATAAGGACCGCTTGTAATTTCTTTGATTTGTTGCGGGAAACTGATCTTGCCACCCATCATTTTCCATTGCTCGATCCAACCTTTCTCTGATTAAACTCCCATCATCATGCTTGTTAGTCCAAGTAAATTTAGAGCCAATATATCAAGATCGCGGAGTTTCCATCTTGCAACTGTATGAATAAAAGGCTCTATCTGGTAGTAGTTCACTGCCCAACCTCCCATTTTCTTTGAACTAAATATACCTGAATTAAATCTCCTACTACTAACAAGGGCATTGAGGGGCCCGTATTCTGACCTTCTAGCATACTCCAAGAATTACATCTTTTTTTGTAGCCGGATCTCCGTAAAACACGGTGAACAGCACCCTCTCCACTAACTTAGCTCTCCTCCTCTATTGTTCCATCAGAAAAACTCAGTTATCTTGCATTTTTCCAAGGTTTTTGATCAATAGCCTTTGTTGATGGTGGAGTGAAGTGTGTTGTAGATCCTTTTCTCTTAGTATCTGCTTCTTCAAGCGCATTCCAATCACAATGTAATAATATTCCCTTGGCCCAGGCTTTGGTTTTAGGGTTGACTATTGGGACATGTCCCTGGTGCTCGTTCAATTTGGCTATCAAGTTCTTGACCCCTTCAACCCTATAGTTCGATGCAATTGGATCCTGTACTGCTCTGCTATATGGAGCAGCAGTCACCCGGGTATCCATTGAAATAGTCACAACTTCGGGTGTAACCGTTTTACGTATCTCCATTCTTTTGGATCTTCCTCTCTCCTGCTGTTATCGCCTCCTTGGCTTGGTCTTGACTCATCCGTTGGTAATCCTTGGGTTAGTAAGTTTTGATCATTCAGCTAGTTTTGAACTTCAATGATTGGTGATTCGGCGTTAGTATCCGATTTTGTCCTTTGATTCGCGTGTCCATTCTGCGTTTTAAAGGGTGCGCAAGTAGCCAATATCCATATCATGCCATTCCCGTCTTGCCCATCTCACATTCTTTTCCATCATGAGTAATTCTTCCACACCAACTTCACACGTGAGGTACGCACTCGTACTTGAAATCGAACCATTGTTCTTTTCCCTTTGCCACTACATGAACTCCACCAGGTAGTAGTTTTATGATCAGAATTCGTGCACGTACTCTAACATAGTTGATGCCATCATCGCTCTAAATTCGGGGATATGAGTCAATTATTACACTCACTACTGAAACTGCCCTGCATCCTGACTCCTCCTTAACAAAGTCATGGGGTAGATTATGAACCTGAATCCATATATCAACCTTGTTGAACATGACATATTTTCTTGGATCGCCAAGCTTCCTGGGTTTTAGTAGTAAAATTTTACCATTAAAGACCCATGGGCCTCCAGAAAAAATCCTTTTAATGCAGGATGTTCCGGGAAACTAAATATGAACATGTTGGTGTCTACTTCATACATGTTGATAAGGGTTCCATTTTTTCATATTCGACGTAAAGTACTACGCATAGCTTTTCCGTTTATCTTTTGATCTGCTGAAAACATACAAATGATGCAAAAGAGAAACTCGCCTTCTGCTGAATCACAATAGTCATCTTCAAAGATTACTCGTTGGTTCTCCACGTTGGTGTAGTGGAATCCTAGATCTTTATCCGTGAGTGCTACTGGGATTGCCACCTGCTTGCGAAGAATCAACCGACGGGAAACTATGAACAACTGAGCACCATGCGAGAGATCTAAGGTTTTTTGCTCCGTGAAACACGGAACTCAAACTCTAGTTATAAATTCTGTTGAATAGAGGTTACTACCATTGAACACATATGAAAAAACACTTATTAAAATTGTAACGTCTTGACATTGTAAAGATTTTTATACTCTAATAATCGGAATCTTTTTACTTTTTTATGATAATAACAAAATAACTTGTGATTAAGATGGGAGACTTAATAAAATCAATAATATTGGTTAAGATTCAACACTTGTAAAAGTTCATAAGACATAACTGAACTTATTAATTTACTATTAAATTACTTATGAGTTTTTAATAGAATTGCAATTGCGGATAATTAAGGTGTCGATGCATCACCCCAGGATCTCGGTTTAGGTTAATGCGACAATGATAAAAAAAAGTATATTTTTTTTCTGTAAAATACATAACAGCCGTACGAGTACTACAAAATTTGCTGAATAAGTTCGAAAAAAGTAAAACGTTAGTCAAATGCTATGTTAAAAGTATTACTTTTGCTATTTCAAAGTAAAGTTGTCAACAAAAGTAAAACTTAAGCTCAAGCCCTTGTTTCGATATGTGCTCCTAATCTAGCATGCACTAACTTGTGGTGATTTTGAAATACCAAAAGCACATACTACAGTTTGAAGTAATCAGTAAAACTGAGTAAAAACATACTACGACATGTAAAGTTACTAGGTATTGCCCGTGCCTAAAGACACGACCTAAAAGAAATATAAGCGATCACGTCAATGAATGTACTAAAAATGTTGATATTATGACGAACCACCTGATGAACGTATACGAATAAAAGAAGAACACGGGATTTTACGTGGTTCGCGAAACATTCGCTAACTACGTCCACGACGGAAAATCACCCTTTATTTTATTAAGAGGAACAATTACAATGTTTTGTTTTTTAAACTAGGAACCCAAAGGGTCCTTATATAATCCTAGGAAACAACCCCAAAAGGAGGTGAGATGTGCCCCAAGCCGGATGCGCAACCCCAAAGACTGTCGCCCCTCTTGTTTCCAAACCTAGCCACTTGTTTGAATTTTCTTTCAAGGCACCGACTCAACAAATCTCCACCTTTATTTGAATTATCTCGTCAACGGCAGCTGCTCCTCTTCTCGTAAATAAAGTTACTTCTTATTCGCACCCAATGTCTCTCGTCACAGAGACTCACTGGAACCCATCGGGTTTGACATGCCTCGAAGGGCCTCGCTGGCTCAAGATGTTGAGAAATTCCAGACATTACTGGAACCTGCTAACCAGAATTGGCTTCGTGAATATATACACGGGTTTTCAATAGTCCCCAACTTCTTTACCTTGATCTTTCTCTCGTTTCTTAGAAAATTTTACCTTACGTCAACATGATTGGTCCTCTCATGATGAACTTGGTCATTAGTCAAGAAAATCGCACTCAAGCTATCATTGTGGACTATCGCTTGATCTTCAAGTAAGCCTAGATCATTGACCATACCTTCAAGCCTTATTGCTTCCTTTTCTGCTTCCGTTAGAGCCATATACTCTGCCTCCGTGGTCGACAAGGTCACCGTTGGATGTAGCTTAGTCTTCCAACTCACAAAATAACGTCCCAAAGTACATAGCCAGTCATTGATCTCCTCCTAGAAATATCACATTCATAATCCGAATATGAGAACCCATCAACCAAGATTTTTTCATTACCCCATAGCACATGCCAATGTATGACGTGCCCTTAAGGTACCTGAATATGCGCTTCACCGCCTGCTAATGATCCTTACTTGGTTGAGCCATAAAACGAAAAACCACACTAACAATGTTATATCTGGTCAAGTACAGACCATAGCGTACATGAGGCTTCCAACTGCGCTAGCATATGGAACCTTGGACATGTACTCCTTCTTCTCCTCTGTACAAACGGTGTACATTCCGAGCTTGCTGTTAGTTTCCCTATGAGTATCTATAGATTTAGTTGATGACATCCCGAATTTCTGCACGACCTTCTTGATGTATACCTGTTTTGATAGGAAAAGCTTCTTCTTCCTATCTCTATAGATCTCAACTCCTAGAATCTTTCGAGCAGCCCAAGATCCTTCATCTCGAATTCCACGCTAAGATACCTCTTCAATTCCTATATGTCCTTCATATCCTATGTTGAAATCAAGACATCATCCATATACAGATCTAGGTGGATTCATGTCTCTCCTCGCAAGAGTTTGTGATACACATAACAATCATACTTGCACTTATTGTAGCAAATCTTCAGCATGGAGATGTCAAACCTCTTGTATCATTGCATGGTGACTGTTTAAGTCCATAGAGATTTTTTCAGCTTGCACACGTGGTCTTATCTTCTAGGAACATATCCCCTATTCCAACTCTCCATATAGAAAATCTATTTTCACGTTTAGCGCTCAAGCTCTAAGTCGTGGTGCGCCACCTGCGCTTGTAGCACCCTGATCGAAGTATGCTTGACCACCAGGGAGAAGATCTTGTTGTATTCAACTCTTTCATTCTGACTGACCCCCTTGCAACCAACCTTGATTTATACTTGATGCCCTATCCAGTTGTCCTTCCTTTCTTCTGAAAACCCACTTCCAAGTGTCTATCTTCCTTCCCGCTGGCAATTTAACAAGCTCCTAATTCGAGTTCTTTATAAGAGACTCCATATCTTCTCCCATCGCGGCAATCCATTATGCTGAGTCAAAACTAGAAATTGCAGCCTTGTAGGTTAAAAAAAACTCATCCTTCACCTCCTCGACTACTTGCAATGCATATCCCACCATACCATCATCTCTGTATCTCGCTGGAGGGTTTATGACTCTACTTGGTATTCCTTTGGCAATACTATGATGAATCGATTCATCTGGTAGTGATGCATGCTCATAAGACTCTTCTGCTTCTTCCTTTTCGGCTTTCTGTGGCACTGTAGGTCATTCAGACTCCTTAGGATCAGTCGGATCCGAACTTGCCTCCATCTTCTATGCATCTCCAACCTCAATCTCCGTGGAACTTGTCTTCAGCATTGAACTCTCATAAAAAACTACACTCCTACTGAGTATAATTTTGTTATATGTCCAAATCTTGTACCCCTTCACACCCATCCCATAGCCGATGAATACCCCCTTCTTCGCCCTTGGCTCTATCTTTCTATCATCCACATGATAATAGGCAACACAACCATATAGCCACAAATCTGATTAATCTGCTGCTTTTCCGGATCAAACTTCAATAGGAATCTTGCATCATATACATGTGTGCGGGCTCCGCTTTACGAGATAGCATTTCATGGAAACTGCCTCTCCCCATAAACCCCTAGAATGACCTGCATTCAAAAGCACACATCTTGCCTTCGCTAAAAGTGTATAATCCATTCTTTTGGCTAAACCATTCTGTTGTGGTGTGTGTCAAACGGTGTGATGGCGAGCATTCCTTGATCCTTGCAGAATCGATCAAACTCTGATGAACAAATCTCCAAACCGTTGTTCGTGCGCAACCTCTTCACCTTATTGCCCACCTGATTCTCTATCAAGGTCTTCCACTCCTTGAATTTTCTGAAGTCTTCACACATGTGCTTCATCACGAATATCCAAGTCATCCTTGAGTAGTCGTCTATGATACTCAGAAAATTCATGTACCCGCCAATCGCCTCAAGTCTGAATGGATATAATCAAGAGTACCTTTCATTCTATGAACCACCTTAGGGAACTTGCTATGCTGTAGCTTCCCATACACGCAGTGCTCACAAAACCCTAGTTTCTTAGGCATGTTCCCGGTGAGATAACCCTTTTGTGGATTTATTGAATTCCACTTTCACTCATATGAAAGAGCTTCACATGTCATGGCTTGGTTTGATCAGCTTCCTGAATCGCGGCTGCAACAACTCCAACAGAACCTATGATCGTCGAACCTCGCAACATGTACAAAATACAAATCTTGACTCCCTTCACCTTTGAAACTGTATCCTTGCGGTTGAGAAGACTCAAGGAGATTACATTCTTCTTAATAAGTGGTACATGCCTGAATTGCTCTAACGTGCACAACTTAACTTCATTCGTTTTCAATCTAACTGAGCCGCTCCCAATAACTTTGCAGATGGATCGTTTGCTATATAGACAAACCCTCCATCTATTTGGTTGTACGTCGATAATAGCTCATTTTTAGAGCAAATATGATAGGAAGCCCAAGAATCAAGGACCCACACATCTGGAGACTGCGTGACCACATTCACCAATAGAACGTAATCGTCCGCAGTTGAATTACCTGTTGGGTTTTGACGTAGGTAACGCAGCGGAATAACAAAATTAATCCTACTCAAAGCCCACCAAGGATCACAGGAAGAGACATCATAACATGATTAAGTTCATAGAAGATGTGTACCTTTTGATTTGTGAGATCACACGAAGAATGATGTCCTCGTCTCTACGGTTGATCCACGTCTAGAGGTGAGATTTAGATTCTTCCTTCTCCACAAGTGCTAGCTTGAACCCGGAGGAAGAGGGATGAAGATCAAAGCAACAAAGCAACAAAGCACAAAGGGGGGCTCGGCCACCCTTTTGTCGTCGGGTAGAGGGGGCGGACGGGGGCTAGGGTTTCGGCCCTAGCTCTTTGTCTTGCTCTCTCTTTTGCTCTCTCGCACTCTTGTGTTATGACTAATAATAACTCATGTAGTAGGAAGGAAGCTAGATCCTCCTTTATATACTCCAACAACTCCTTGTTGTTTCCATAAAAGAGTTTCCTAATTCTAGATGAACTAGAATTATTCCCTTCCTTGCAAATTAGTCATACTAAGTTTGCAAGGTGTTGCACAATGATCCTTCTATTAATTAATCCATATTAATTAATCCCAAATATAGCTCTACTCTATTTGACGTGTGACCCCATAGGTTTCTATATAGTTGGTAGTAACTCTTACTAACATGGAGCGGTGTCTAGCAACACATCCATGCCACCCAACCCATAGAAATAGTCAGTGATCCCGACAAACCTTTGTGCCCAATATGTCATATTGCATTTATCCCTTTGTCTCCATATCCGGATTGGACACGAGACATAAATAGTCACACTCGTATATCCAATCCATAGTTCCTCGATCCTGGGAATATGCTTATGCAAGCAGATAACATCAATATCTCCATATTGATTTATCTGAGTCTGGCCAGACATTCAATAAGCCTCATCCCTCGAGTGGCCGTGGATATTTACCCCCATTATGTGGGAGGGACAAATCCTATCTACATCACTACGATCTCTAAGCTTGCTTCCTATCACGCCCGATAGCCACCTTTATGATTACCCAGTTACGGTGTAACGTTTGATAACATCAGAGCGCAATATTTCACAACTAGAGTATCTAGTGACTTCAATTCCAAGGATTGCAATAATATTAGCAGTACGAAAAGCGATTGTGACTTCACATAATCTAATGTATCCTTTTCGTCGTGGGTCAATCCAGTATGCCATTACTCCTAATTCATACCCATGTGTTGGATCGTGATATCTCCATATCAATCCAACCCCATACTAGTCTATAGATGATTGTCCCATTAATCATTATAATTGACTAGGGATATTTAAGAATATAACACCTTATATTCTAAGGACTTCATTCATGTTAGCACATCTCCATATTGATAACATAATGAATCGTAAATCCATGTATTTGTCACAATTAATTGATTGCCTCTAGGGCACAATTCCAACAGTCTCCCACTTGCACTGGAGTCAATCTCCTGCATCATATGCCTATTGATCTAGCGCGGTCCTCCACGCTTACGCTGCGCAGGGGCGAGACATATGCTTGCACCTTGCAAATATTCACATCTCCTCCATCAACAATTTGATTGAGATTGAATATTCTTAACCAATGCATCTCATGCATTAATTTACTCAGTCCTTTTGTTAGAATCAGTGACTGAATCTTGCCTGGAACCTTTCCAGCTCACAGTCACTCCCTCTAGCACAAAACATAAAACTCGACTATAATCTGAAATCTTCTTTGTCAGATGGAAGTTCTCATCACTGTAACCCCTTACAGTAAACTTTTCCTATCCTCCATTAATCAAGAGTTCATCCTTTATTCCTTCTCAAGTACTTAAGGATAATCTTGATAATTATCAAGTGACACCTCACTTGGATTTGATTGGTATCTTTGTGTCATGCTTTATGACACGTCTGGCCTAGTACATCTCATGGCGTATCTCGTGAATCTAATTCATACGGTCCATTCCCAATCTAATTGGTAAGACAATTAGCCTTCCAAAGACTAATTCCATGTGACATGGGTAAGAATCAATATTCTTTTCACGTTGAACCATTTCAACACCTTTGTCAATTTGTGTACTATGACCTAAGCTATACAACCATCCTGATCTAGCTCAATAGATTTTCACAAGTTGCTTCGCTTAAGTCTACCATTAGAAAGTCAACTCCCTAGTCAATCTACGTAAGACTGTCAAGTAGGGGCAACATTACCAATGATTGAGTATGTCTCCACATACAAGACCAGAAAAGTAAATGTGCTCCCACTAACCTTCTTGTAGACACAAGTATCATCTTCAATTTTGATGGAACCAAACTCCTTTGATTGCATCATTAATTTGAAGAGTCCAACTCCTAGAAGCTTGATTCAATCTATAAACAGATTGCTACAAGCAGGATACGAATGGATTTAAGCATCACAACTGGGAAAGATTTCGTCATAGTCTATACTATGAACTCACATGAAATCCTTACCCAACCAATTGTCCCTTAAAGGTAATCATATTACCATCCGTGTTGGTTTCCTCATAACCCAATTGCACCTTTCAGGTGGTTCCACCAAAGTTCATACTTTGTTGGTATACATGGATTCCATTTTGTATCCCATGGCTTCTAGCCATTTCTGAGAGTATGGCCCACATGTGGCCATCTAATAGGTTGTAGGCTCATCTTGTTGAGCAATATATTAGAGGTTATGAGAAATCCTTATTTCTCTAGTCCCTTGACATATCCTACCTGTCCTACGAGGTTCTTGTGTTATCTGAGTAGGTTGCTCCACAACACCTTGTGATCCTGCTCATGTTCCATCAAACGGATCAATGTTCTATTGTGGTTCTTGAACTTTTCAAGTTCTACTGTCCTCCCACTGTTTCTTTTAGAGACAATCTCTACCTAGAAACACTGTGGTTCGAGAAACAAACAGTTTGTTCTCGATTAGGTTGTAGAAATAATATCCTTTTCAGGATATCCCACAAAACATTTATCCGACTTGGGTCCAAGTTTATTTGTAAACTCTTTTACATAAACCTCATAACCCCAAATATTTATGAATGACATACTAGGACACTTCCTAGTCCATATCTCATATGGTGTTTTTCATAATCCGTTTTTGATGGAATAAGGTTAAGGGCGAAATTTGCTGTAATTAGAACATAGCCCCTAAAAGTAAACTGGAAGTTCTGTTTGACTCATCATGGTCCGAACCGTGTCCTACAAGGTTCGAACTCTCCTTTTAGACACGCCAAACCCATGTGGCGTGCTAGGTGGAGCGAGTTTTGGATCATATCCAATACTCCCATAGATTCTTGTCAAACTCTTGGCTCAAGTATTTTTCTTCTATGATCCAATCGTAGAGTCTAAATACTTTTGCCAAGTTGGTTCTCTACTTCATTCCTGAATACTTTGAACAATTCAAAGGATTCTGATTTGTTTCTTCATAAGATACACAAATCCATATTTCTCTGATCCTATCAGTAAATATGATGAAGTACTAAAACCATCTTTAGTATTTGTGCTTAGCGGCCTTCATACATCAATATGTATGATTCCCAAAAGATCATATCTTTGCCTAATAAGTCTTACATGTCTCATATGATTCAATAATTAAATGAGTCCCAGAAATCCATCCTAATGGATTTCTAGATATGTATCTTATTTATTGGGCCTAAACGATAATGCTAAAGATAAGTGAAGTTCATATCATTATATACAAACCTCTAGGTATTAATGTTATAGATGAAATTATCACGATCATGGATATAGAATCCACTTAGACAAAATTGCATTACAATAATGCATACCATAATAAATGGAACAACATTTGTCCTTTTATTATGATAAGGAGCTTTCTTGTCCAAACAAGAAACTATGACAATGGTCCTACTCATAGCAGGGACATTATCCCTTTTGTCTAATTCATGAACAATTTCTGAAAGGTAGAAATAATTCCCTACGGCTTTTCAGCAACCCTTTGCTTCATTGCCCCACGTGTAGGATTATTTCTTCCTTATCCAATTGTCTTCGTCTCTTGAGATCCTCCACATTTCTATAAATGTGAGATCCTCATCTAGTATCATATACTCTTGATGATGAGATAGACACATTGAATTTTATAATAAAATACCCAAGTCGGAATTCATAATTCCTTTATTATTTACTTCCATGTACTTTGGGTAGTCTCTCTTCCTCTACACCACCTATGGGACTTCGAGGCAACTTGGTTTTAGCAACAGGCTTGCTTTATACTCATGGGTTTGGCGCAAACCATTTGCCCTTACCCATGCTGTTAACTATTAACTGTTTTTGCCCATGCCTATTATGAGTGTTTTGTTTAGTGATTTTTCAATCATCTTTAAAACAAAAATGTAATTGCATCCAATGCAATTCTTGGTCCACTTGGGAGAATAACTATATATTCTTTATATATCTTATAGATAACTCCCAATAACTAAGCTTTCAATCCTATTGAGATAGTTTAGTTTGCGCTTCACCTCTTGCTTCAGCAGCCACACATTACTAACTTGGTCGTCGCGTCATATCTCGATGAACTAAGTCGCCTTGCTTTGGCAAGCCCGAACTTATTCCATCTTGACCATGACGAGTGCTAAGCAAGAGATTGAAAAGTGGAGCAACTCCTCAAGCCTTTCATGACAAGCTCGTATGATCATATCATACGCCTCCAAATTTCTCATCTTGCTTCCAAAGCTTAGAGTCCATGGGAGCTTGACATGAGACAAGTTACATCCAAAGAACCATTCTTTGATGTTCATTCCATAAGGCTTTAGTGTGTTTTGGTAGTTGGTGGGAGGAGAAATTTATGCTCTACAATGTACAACATATTTCCTTTATTTGAGAACAATTCTCAATATTATACCAATGTAGAAAATGGATTCCATACATCTTGTCCATCTCATGGACATAAAGTCGCGTTTGTTTGTTTAATGCGATGGGTATTCAACACTTATAGGATTATGCAAAGCATTGTGACGTACAACTATATTCAACAAGGATTTAAATTATTAAATATAGCTCCCACTATTTTTCTCGGATTAATAGCCCTCACCATTAATGCGGAAAATATTTTATATATTTTCTAGTGGGTCCAAGATCCCTTTTTCACTTCTTCTTGAGCTTGCTTTGGCAAGTCACCCAATAATTGGTTATTTAGGTAGGAACCATTCCAATTGCATCCCATGCAACTCTTGGTCCAATTAGGTGAATAACTCTCTATTCTTTATCCTTTAGATAACACCTAATTGTCATGCCTCTAATCTCATAAATCCAATTGACTCTTGCCTAGTTGCGTCCAACCTCTTGCTTTCAACATACACGCATTACTAGCTTGCGTCGTCCGCAACACATCATGAAAAATTAAAATCGCCTTGCTTTGGCAAGCCCGAATTTTAATAGGCCATGATCATGAAGGGTGTTTTGGCAAGAGAAGGCAAAACGCAATATTAAATTGAGGGATTTCTTTTAAGTTGTTTGGTTAATCTTATGAACATGGTCTACTTATTTGGATTGGGCCATCCACAATAAAAGACCAACCTTGTTTATTATTATCTTGTTAACGTTTTGCTAGTATCGCCATACACACAAAAATAAATAACAAGACATAAATAATAAACATCCACAAAAGAAAATAACGTGGCATGGATATGGCCCCTAGACTAAGATATTACCAAGCCAATGATAATATCGATATGCCCTAAAGTGACAAGCTCATCTCCATGTGCTCCACCATAGCTGCGCGCCTAGGGATGTCTTTTGGCTCCTTTGGTTCTCCGGTTTTCTTCTCCATGTTCTTGGCTATCAACTAAATATTTCTAATTCTAGCCTAACATCTAGAATAAATAAATAACAAAAGCCTCACATATCGAGGAGAAAAAGACAACTCGCAGGCCGTAAAACTTAATTAATTATTACATTAATTTGATCAGCTCGCAGGCCGTCAACCAAACCACAAAACAATAAACATCCACAATCCTAGGCCATATCCATCCACCATGCAATAAAGCACATAATACAGTTAAAACCAAATTTTTTTAACGCGCTTGTTTAATTTTAATGAAATTGGGTAACTAGGGTTTCACAACGGTCGAAAGGATTTACCAAAGAATGGCCGAAATCAACCAAGGAACCGCCACACTAGGCCCGGGCCGGCCGGCCCCTAGCCCACACGGCTAGGCCGTGTGCTAGGGTGTGCCGGCCCCTCTTGTGCCGTGTGTTACTTGGGCGGCAAGGAGAGAGAGGGGCGGTCCCTACATGGGTCACACCTCCTCATGGAATTGTTTCCATAAACAATTCATGGAATTATTTCCATAAACAATATATGGAATTGTTTCCATAAACAATTCCTTCCTTGTTGGGTTGTTTCCAAAACACCCTTATGGTATTGTTTCCAAAATAATTCTTTCCTTGGTTCCCAAGTTTAGTTGTTTCCAAAACAACTTCTTCCTTGTTGCCCAAGTTAAATTATTTCCATACTTGGAAAACTCCTTTTCCAAGCATGTGCCCATGAACCCTAATGTTTTTTCAAGAACCCAATTATTCACATCCTATATGATTAAACTCACCAATTCTAACATCCAATGTTAAATTGGGTCTTGTTTGTTTGAATCAAATTCAATATTGCATCTACTATGCCAATTTTTCAGTTTTCGCGTAATAAACAATAATACGGTGTATGAACTGAAATCGTAAACACATAATATCATGTTATGCTCTACGACCTGTGGCTCTGATACCACTGTTGGGTTTTGACGTAGGTAACGCAGCGGAATAAAAAAATTAATCCTACTCAAAGCCCACCAAGGATCACAGGAAGAGACATCATAACATGATTAAGGTCATAGAAGATGTGTACCTTTTGATTTGTGAGATCACACGAAGAATGATGTCCTCGTCTCTACGGTTGATCCACGTGTAGAGGTGAGATCTAGATTCTTCCTTCTCCACAAGTGCTAGCTTGAACCCGGAGGAAGAGCGGTGAAGATCAAAGCAACAAAGCAACAAAGCACAAAGGGGGGCTCGGCCACCCTTTTGCCGTCGGGTAGAGGGGGCGGACGGGGGCTAGGGTTTCGGCCCTAGCTCTTTGTCTTGCTCTCTCTTTTGCTCTCTCCCACTCTTGTGTTATGACTAATAATAACTCATGTAGTGGGAAGTAAGCTAGAGCCTCCTTTATATACTCCAACAACTCCTTGTTGTTTCCATAAAAGAGTTTCCTAATTCTAGATGAACTAGAAATATTCCCTTCCTTGCAAATTAGTCCTACTAAGTTTGCAAGGTGTTGCACAATGATCCTTCTATTAATTAATCCATATTAATTAATCCCAAATCTAGCTCTACTCTATTTGACGTGTGACCCCATCGGTTTCTATATAGTTGGTAGTAACTCTTACTAACATGGAGCGGTGTCTAGCAACACATCCATGCCACCCAACCCATAGAAATAGTCAGTGATCCCGACAAACCTTTGTGCCCAATATGTCATATTGCATTTATCCCTTTGTCTCCATATCCGGATTGGACACGAGACATAAATAGTCACACTCGTATATCCAATCCATAGTTCCTCGATCCTGGGAATATGCTTATGTATGCAGATAACATCAATATCTCCATATTGATTTATCTGAGTCTGGCCAGACATTCAATAAGCCTCATCCCTCGAGTGGCCGTGGATATTTACCCCCATTATGTGGGAGGGACAAATCCTATCTACATCACTACGATCTCTAAGCTTGCTTCCTATCACGCCCGATGGCCACCTTTATGATTACCCAGTTACGGTGTAACGTTTGATAACATCAAAGCGCAATATTTCACAACTAGAGTATCTAGTGACTTCAAGTCCAAGGATTGCAATAATATTAGCAGTACGAAAAGCGATTGTGACTTTACATAATCTAATGTATCCTTTTTGTCGTGGGTCAATCCAGTATGCCATTACTCCTAATGCATACCCATGTGTTGGATCGTGATATCTCCATATCAATCCAACCCCATACTAGTCTATAGATGATTGTCCCATTAATCATTATAATTGACTAGGGATATTTAAGAATATAACACCTTATATTCTAAGGACTTCATTCATGTTAGCACATCTCCATATTGATAACATAATGAATCGTAAATCCATGTATTTGTCACAATTAATTGATTGCCTCTAGGGCACAATTCCAACATTACCATGTTCGACTACGGATGCGGATCCATTCTGCCCCTATTGACCTTGTTTTGGGGCAATCTCTCTTCTAGTGCCCCTTTTCTTGCAGAAGGCACAGACATCTTTGGGCAACTTATAACTATAAAATTTCTTTTTCTTGTTCTTCTTACCGTTATTGCTTTCCCTCATCGCCTCAATCCAAAAGCATGTCTTCTATACTTGTGCTTGAACCCTTATGGCACAATTCCCTAGCATGGAGCGCGATCTGACCTCCTATAGGGTTATGCTATCTTTATTCACAATAAAGTACTGCATGAAATTCTCGAATGATGGAGGTAACAAGACCAACAAAAAGACTATGGCATTCTCATCATTCACCTTCTCATCAATGTTACAAAAATCTAAGAGAATTGTATTCAATTGATCAAAGTGATCCTTGAGAGCCCTACCTTCAAGCATCCTCAGGGTGAACAACCGTTTCTTAAGCATCAACTTGCTGGTGAGTGACTTCGTCATGTAGAGACTCTCCAACTTGAGCCATAAAGCCGTTGCCGTTGTATGATCTGCGACCTCCGTGATAACGTCATACAATAAGCGCAACATGATCGTCGAGTGTGCCTTCTCCTCCATCATCCTATACTACGGAATGCCTCCCTTATCCGGGATCAAAGGCGTCCAGATGCCTTGCGACTTCAATAAGGTGCACATATTGATTTTTCAGAGACTGAAGTTGTTCCGTCCTGTGAACCTGTCGATCTTCAACATCGATCCAGAGATCGTTCATTGGTGGATCTTGAAACCCTAGCTTGCTCCCA
Source organism: Linanthus parryae (assembly GCA_023055425.1). Lineage (NCBI taxonomy): Eukaryota > Viridiplantae > Streptophyta > Magnoliopsida > Ericales > Polemoniaceae > Linanthus > Linanthus parryae. The sequence continues at coordinate 61,633,281 of JALGPY010000001.1, read as the reverse complement.
AAGAAGGCCCAAATAGACTAGAAGAAAGACCAAACCGCGAACTAGAACCCTAGCCGCCGCCTCTGACTGCCCTAGCTGCCGCCTTTAGTCGTCTTCGCTACTGTCCTACCCGCCGTCGCCGCTTCCCTAGGCCGAGTGCTCCACCTAGATCGTGAAACCTTCGCTTGAATTTCACGGATTGTGAAACCCTACATTTGCTCCGCCTTGATCTTGATCTTGAAACACCGCCAAACATGGCTCTGATACCAGTTTGTTATGAAGTACCACCTCACGAACAATTATGAATTAAAGAAGAACACGAGATTTTACGTGGTTCGCTAGCGAAAGTTTGACTACGTCCACGGCGGAAAAACACCCTTTATTTCACTAATGAGGAACAATTACGTTGATTTACTTTTTAAACTAGGAACACAAGGGAACCTTATATAATGCTAGGAAACGATCTCAAAAGGAGGTGAGAATAGGCCCAAGCCCGATGGCCCAAGCCCAAAGACTGCCGCCCCTTTTGTTTCTTAACGTAGCCACTTATTTGACTTTTCCTTCAAGGCACCGACTCAACAGTTGATTCGTCAATCTCCATTGCACAAAATGGGCAAGGCAAAACGTCAAATATTTCACAAAAAAAAAATGTTCGATTACCAAAATGTTCAAATACCAAAGCTGCAAATATGAAGGAATGTACCGGTTTTGTTTCGTATAAACAATTACTACGAACACCCTTGGATCTGTAAAGGCACATAGCCAAATACGATCAGAATTTTCAAACTCAATTGCTTAGTATAATTGAAAAAACAAAATGAAAAGAAGTCATAAGCAATGGTTTGATAGGTTTTTGTGAAATGAACATATTTCCAGATTTAGTCATTTATTTGAATTAGTAGTAACAAATTAAACTTGGCCGTGCTAATTAATGGTGCTGGCATTTTGACCCCTGCAAGTAAACATTAATAGACGTTACTTCCACTCGATCTAGAACAAAGACAATTTCAAGCCGAAAGTTCTAAAAGTAATTGTATAATTCTTTAGAATTTGCAGCCTCACCACTAAAAAAGTAAATATGTGCATGTGAAGTGGGCAACACATACATGCTCTTGAGAAACAGCAAAAATGCAAAAAATCATAAAAGATCGCAGTTATTTGTCACTCCCACTTCGGGTGATCATATTGGTGGATGGTTTTTAGGGAGAAAGCCAAAATCATTATAACCAACTACTAGAGTATTAGACAGATATGACTAATATTATAATTTATACACAAGCACTAAACTAAATTAATGAAAACAGACAATGATATATAGCGTTGTTATCTAAAGCAAAAATAAGTGTTTGAGATTTGTATATTATTGGGTTTCTTGGGGCAAATAATCCATTTTTTTGCTAAGAGGCTAACTGGAAGATCTAACTTCCAAAGTCCAAACATTTTAATGCATTCCCTAGATCTAAAGCATAACTTACTATGATACTACCTCTGTTTCTTCTCTTTCAATGGCGCTTGACTTTTTTACCCGTTATTGGATCACATTGACTCGGTAATTTGGCTAGCAAAACGATGTAATTTTTTGGCATTTTTTTCATAGCATTGTAGAATAAAGTTTACTCTACAAGATCATGCAAATATTACCAAATTCATGTCTCGTTTTGTTAACCAAATCACCGGGTCAAAGTGATCCAGTGAATAGTGTCGAAAAGTGAAGTAAGCTGAAAGAGAAGAAACAGATGTAGTATATTGTGGTATGGTGGTCACTTATAGCCCCAATGTGTATTAGTTGGATACTTGGATCTTGGATGTGTGTATAGTAACTACTCTAATTTTCTTTCCATTGATTCATGTGGTTCTGTGCCTAATAGCGGTTGCGCATCTAATCGCTTCCCTCTGCAGGACCAGCTTTGTAACGTCCACCTATTAGTATGGCATGGGAATTGCCACAAAGCTCCCACGTTATTCTTATGTTTCTCTAGTAAAAAAAATAAGTTTCCCATAGTCCACATGCAAGTTGGCTGATTTTACAATCCCGCTGCTCATACGCATTCATGCACACGAAGCCTTTTTCTGTTACTTCTCTTTCTTTCCAACAATCTATTAATAAGGCAACAACTCGGATGCCATAATTGATCATAAGCACCTCAAATGGCTAGTAGTAGAAGAGAAGAAGTTCTGTCAACGGTTATTGTTAACAGAGGTATAGAAGACTCAGGTCCCTACGCCGGATCTTGGAGTTTCTCAGTAAGGGTCCGGCGTGGGTTGCCGGATTTCCTAACTTCCGTCAACCTCAAATACGTGAAGCGCGGATACGGATACCTCATCAGCCATGGGTTTTATCTTTTGACGTGCTTGCCACTCATGATGGGCGTTGCAAGTGTTGTTGTCGGATTGGGGGTCGGAGGAAAAGAGTTTCGGCACTACTTATTGTCAAGTTGCTTAAAATCTGATATCACTAGGGTGTTTTTTCTCATCAGCTTCTTGGCTTTTCTTGTTTACTTTTATCTTCATCTAAAGCCGAGGTCAATTTACTTGGTGGATTTTGCTTGTTACCGTCCGCCGTCACACCTTAAGGTAAAGTGGCACGACGGTACTTCATATTACATTTTCTATTATGTCCACCCAACTTTATATTCTAATTCTCAAAAAGAAAGGGGAAAAATACACTTTTGCTCAAGGACACTACCTAACAACCGCGAATTATTTACTTTGTAAATATTTCATAAAACAAATTGTATATGGATATAAAGTTTAATTCTTTGTACTCAATTTTTAATAACTCTTTCCAGTTTTATCTGGTAGTTTGTTTTGTAAGTAAACTATGCCCACACATTGTAGATGATACTGGGTTCAAATTTATGCACAAATAAATACATAGAAAAAGGAACTAACTTGAAATTTATTTTCCTAGTAACATACTTGATGCAAGGGTGGAGATAGGTCGGGAATGGTAGCCACCACTGAAATATTTTTGTTTTTACTTTTATTTTTAAAAGAAATTAAGATCTAACCCCCCAAACTATTTGTATCAGTCATTATTAATTATCTCCTTAACAGTCTAGCCCTCACTGGTTCATCTATTTTGCTTAATTCTAATTTTAACCTTCATTCTAACATATATTTGGATCTGCCACTAACTAGCCGTACACACATGTTTACAACATAATTTATGATATTTCCATACTTCCGTTATTTTAATCATGATCATTGTACCAGTACAGATTTCCAAGGAAGAATTCATAGACCTGGCACGAAAATCTGGAAAATTCAGCGACACAGCAATCGAATTCCAACAGCGCCTCCTAAAGAACTCAGGCATAGGAGACGAAACCTACTTGCCCAAAAAAGTCTTATTCCGTCCAAGCACATCCCCAAAAATCAACATCGAGGACGGCCGAGAAGAGGCGGCGATGGTGATGTTTGGTGCAGTGGACAAACTCTTGGCATCCACCAGAATCCGCCCAAAGGACATCGAAATCTTAATAGTCAACTGCAGCGTCCTCAACACCACTCCTTCGCTCTCGGCGATGCTCATACACCACTACAAGTTCAAGCACAGCATTCACAGCTTCAACATTGGCGGCATGGGTTGCGCGGCGGGGATTGTGGCATTGAATATGGCGAGTGATCTATTGAAGGCACATCCGGGGTCTTACGCGTTGGTGGTGAGTGCCGAAGCTGTGAGCTACACTTGGTATGAGGGAGAGGAGCTTGATATGCTTTTCCCTAATTGTTTCTTTCGAATGGGAGCTGCCGCTATGTTGCTCTCTAGTCATGTCCTCAGCCGCTGGCGCGCCAAGTACGAGCTCAAACAGGTATTTCTTCTTTTTGCTCACATGGCCAAGATAAATTTTGAAGAGCACACTATAGAAGATATCATGTTTGGATGAAGACGGATTTATATTGTAACAAATGGAATTGTCTATGAAGACGAATTTTAATTCAAATTGTATTAAATCCGTGATGCCAAACATGCACTAATAGGTCCCAAATTGAGGATTACTTTGAAGGTTGATAATTGACTAAAAATGGATGAGCTTCTTACATTTCTTTTCCAGCTTGTCCGCACTCACAAGGGAATGGACAACAGAAGTTACAGCAGCATCCAACTCAAGGAAGACAAACAGAAGAAACAAGGCATCTCCGTGAGCAAAGATGTGATTGAAGTAGGAGGCCATGCTCTGAAAGCGAACATAACAACATTGGGCCCTTTGGTTTTGCCTGTAACCGAGCAATTCCATTTCCTCACCTCACTCCTCGTTAACAAAAGCAACAAGTACTCCCAGCCTTACATACCGGACTACAAGCTCGCGTTCGAGCATGTTTGTATCTTGGCAACCAGCAAGAAGGTCCTTGATGAGATACAGAAGAACCTTGATCTCACAGAGGAGTACATGGAGGCTTCTAGGGAAACTTTGAAACGGTTCGGGAATACCTCGAGCAGCAGTGTTTGGTATGAACTTGCCTACTTGGAGGCCAAACAAAGAATCAACAGGGGTGATAGGGTTTGGCAGATTGCTTTTGGTTCGGGTTTCAAGTGCAACAGTGTTGTTTGGAAGGCACTCAAGTCTGTTAAATGCCCTCAAACAAGTCCTTGGAATGCTGAAGAAGACTAACTTCTGCTATGGATACCCAGAAGAAAAGGGAATGACTCTTACTTTGGATAAGTTCTTCAGATGCTCTGACATCTTAGTTGCATGTTTAAGACACTTGTTTGCTTACCTATCTTACTTAACCTGATGGTCTAGATTTGTAGTTTTTAAAGAATCGAAATAATGTTTGTATTTAAGTTGTGAGTATCTCCATTTTTTTAAGTTCAATTTCTCAGTTGCAGCAGCAAGGTAGAGCAGCGCAACTTTTACTACCTTCCATAGCAGTCAGCAGGGCCGGCTCTAGCTTTTCGGTTGCCCTAAGCGGACAACGAAATTGAGGCCCTTTACACTCAAAAATAAAAAACTTAAATCATATCAAGAATTTAAATAACATGCAGTTTTTATTAAGAGCTGTGGCTCAAAAACAAAAAAAATGTCATATTACAATATGATAACAAAACACCACTTGTACCATAATTTTAAGCACAAACTTCACAAAATCTCAAGTAATCTACTATAGTTTCTTGACATGAATTTAAAGACTAGACAGTCGCTGCTTCATAGTTGATAAATATCGTAATAATTCTAATACTCAAAGGATTGAGCCTTGATCATAGCATCCTTACTTTCATAAGCTTCTAAGTTGTAACACCAGAGAGTAGTAATACTTCTAATACTCAAAGGATTGAGTTTTGAACATAGCATCCTTACTTTCATAAGCTTCTAAGTTGTAGCAGCAGAGAGTAGAAAGCTGAGCATTTGATTCAGATACACAGGTCCTTGGTACATTCTTAGCTGCATATGCTTATATAGCTTGGATGAGATCATGGTACTCAGAGATTCCAGAAGGGTGCCTTGCACCTTCAGCTACATTAATTCTTTGAATTCAGCTCTTTCTATTCCTTCAAATCCCCAAAGGTGGACAAGTAATTGCTCAAAATTTCCAGTTTGTTCCTTCACCTGTGTTGACTTTCAAAGCAGTAACAAATTACACTTGAAGAGATATTCAAGTAAAATGTTTCCTTCTCGATTTAACAGATGCAAAAGTCTGAATTATGTCATCATATTCAAGTTGCTTCACCAATTCTTTCTCGATAGACAAAGTTGCCAACCCAGTTAACCTCTCTTGCGACATAGTCGATCTTAGGTATGATTTGATCAATTTCAATTTCGAAAAACTTCTCTCAGCTGATGCAACGGATACAGGAATAGTAAGAATTATTCTATAACATATGCAAATATTTGGATAACAATATGAATTATTTATATGATTTAATATTTTTAGTGGTGTGTTTATTTCATTTGGTAAAAGTACTTTCAACACTTGTAATTCAGAAAATAAATCATGCCCATCTATATCAGACAATGAACCATGCCTCAAATGATTTTCTAAATCAATACAGTGACTTTCTAATACCTTTTCATCCAAAGATTTTAAAAGATTAAGATCTATTAAAAACCCAAAAGTGTCCCGATATATTTTAAATTGCTCAAATCTGCTAGTAACTGAAGAAATAGCTTGATCCATAATATATATAAAATAATCAGTTCTAAAAGACTCTTGAGGAGATGGAATTGAATCATCACTATTGCTCTCATCAAAATTTCGTTTTCTACGAATTATACGCTTCTCCGGAAATGTAGGTTCAATTCCCATATCTTTAGCAATTTCTTTTGCAGAATTTAAGGCCCTTTCAAAGCCAGTCTCTCGATACTTACCTAGAAATGTAAGTAGATTTTCCAACTCTTGTATAGCAACATCAATTTGCATATCCTCTGATTGTAAGGTTTTACTCACACCATTAACAAGGGATAATATATCATACCAAATAGTCAAAGATAGCAAAAATTCAAAACTTTCAAATTCACATTTCACTATACCTTTGGCCTCATTTGCAACTTTTGCATCATTATCGCTATTTTCGATTAGATCAATCAAAGCATTTCTTATTTCAAGAGTTTGATTCCTAATGGGTTTAACACTTTCAATGCGACTTTCCCATCGTGTTTGTGATAATGATTTAACAGTTAGTTTTGGTACATTATCTTTCAGAATTTTCCATCTCTTAGTAGACGAAGAAAACAATGTATAAATGCGTTGGATTGCTCCAAAGAAATCTCTACCTCTAGAACAACAATTGGCCATATCACTAAGTACTAAATTAAGGTTATGACTAGCACAAGGAGTGTAAAAAGCTCTAGGATTCAATTCTCTTAGTCTATTTTGAACACCTTGGTGTCTTCCTTTCATATTAGAACCATTATCGTATCCTTGTCCTCTTATATTATGGACATCCAAACCATTAGAATTTAAAACTTTGAGAAGTTCTTCAAGTATGCCTTTACCAGTAGTATCCTCTATTTTTAAGAATTCGATAAAAAATTCTTCTACCTTGATGGGACTACTAGATATATCAACACATCGTAAGATAAGTGACATTTGTTCTTCGTGACTCACATCTGGGGTACAATCAAGTATAACAGAAAAATATTTAGCTTTCCGCACTTTCTTTATAATTTTATTTTTAATTTCACGTGATATCAAATGCACTAACTCGTTTTGTGTATTATGTCCAAGATAATGAATATGTGTTTCACCATTTGTTATACGCCTAACATGTTCTTGCATAATTGGATCAAATTTTGCGACCATTTCTACTAAGCTCAAAAATTTTCCATTGTTATCTTCATATATTTTCTCATTTGTTCCACGAAAAGCAGTATTACTCATAGCCAACTCTTCAACAATTGCAATAATTCGTACCAACACTGCTTTCCAATGCTCTTTCTCCTTCTTTATACTTTCTTGGATATTATGATCCAATGTTTTATTTTTATCCAATCTTAATTCCAAATCTGCCCAAGCATTGATATTAGTAATGTGCTCACTAGATGTCTCGTGAGTTTTGAGTTTGGACCCCAAATTTCTCCAATCATTAACTCCTTCGTTGACAAGTTGGATCTGATAAGGCTTAGAACTAAACAATTTGCAACAAAAACAGAAAACTTTATCTACGGACTTAGAGTAAACAAGCCACCTCCTATCTTGTTTCTCACCATTAGATAATGTCCTCACATAATATGAAACACTAAAATGCCGAGAATGTTTATCTTTTGGAAACACAATGTCGTCTACTCTTATAGGACCATTCTCAACTAATATATCTCTTAATTTGTTATCTATAACCCTCCAATTTGCAGGATCATGTATATCTCTTGTTTTGGAAGCTTCACAATCAAGAACATTCTCGTTATGTTCCTCCGTTAAATCTTTATCTTGTTTCTCTTCAAGACCTTCATCAGGGTCTTTGAGTTGATCATCTAATGAAGTGTGTATGGGCTCTTCCATTGAATTCTTATTTTGCTCTTCTTCAACATCCTTATACTCGTCACACATAACATTTTCAGTTTCAAAAACAGGGGTTTCATTTATTGTATTTATTTTTTTTGTGCACACAAACTTATCTAGAGACCCTCTTATAGAATCAACTAATTGTTCTTGTTTGCGTTTCCTTTTCCTTTTTTCACAACCAGATTCTTGTTTTCTCGTAGACATTATAATTCAAGAAAAGCTAGATAAATAAATAAATGAATGAAACGAATGAGCCTGTTCAATTTATGACTGATTAGTCGACTAGTCGAGACACTGAAACAAAATTCCAGCCGTGAAGGAGAAGAGAAAGCAAGCTGCAGTAATAGCAATGAGCAATCCCACCACTGTATAAACCCAGTTGATTTTGTTCTAAGCGTGGAAGATCCCAACTCCAATCACATCACCAACACTACTAAGAGAAAAAAAAGTTAATTATATGTCAAATTTGAGCTCACAATAAACATAATCCCAATTCTAAAAAAACCCAAATAAAATCCCCAATTATTAAAACATACCTGAAGTACAGTTTGGTTAAGCCCTCAGATTAGCTTTGAACTTCAAATTTACGAAGTTGAAATCAAACCCTAACATAAAAAATAACGAGCTTCAATTCATAATTATCAAAACTGAAAGAAAAGAACAATCACTAAACCTATACAAAAAAAAAAAAAAAATCGAACCCTAAAATTGTACATACCGTATAACTACAATCGTCAATTGAAGTCGTGGGTTGCGTACAGATCCTTGCAGATTGAGAAATAGAGATTGAGAGAGCTTAGTTTATAATCTTGAATGGGAACCGAGAGAACTCAGAACCGTGTGTGAATTTACACGATCTGAGAGGACGTATATAAACCGAATAATCATGGCAACGGTATAATAGAAACGGCAGCGCAATTATGGGGATCGAATCTGTGGTGGAGAAGATGGATCGATCAGTTGAGAGATTTTAGGGGAAGAAATTAGAGAGAGAGGGAAGAAGAAGAAGAACGGACCGACGATTGTGGTAACTGATAAACATGGTTGACAAAATTCATTGCCCAAATAGATAAGGATAGAGAATATTACTATTAAATATTTACTTTAGTGAAATTACGAAAATACCCCTAATGTTTTGAAAAACTGGTGCCCCCCTATGTTTTGGTGCCCCAAGCGACCACATCAATGGCTTAGGCCTAGAGCCGGCCCTGCCAGTCAGCTAGAATTCTCGAAAATTTTGATAATTCAAAGATTACCGGAAGATCAAGAAAATGGAGGTAAACATCTTTTTTTAAAAGAAAAAACTAGTTTTTAACCCATGAGCTGATAAGTGTAAAGCACAACCAGATACGGAAAGTGTAGATAGTAAATCCTTTGTAGGTCCAAGTGTAGTAACTATCTAGACATAGTAACGGCTATTGTATTAAAGAGGGGTAGTTAGTAACAGACTAGTAAGTACTACCTCTGTTCGTCTGTTTCAGCCTACTTCCCTAAAATGGAAATTTCGTCTGTTTCAGCTTATTTTCCTCTTTTAGTAAGTTTTTCACTTGAAATAACATAACTGCCCTCTCACTTATTAACCCACCACAATCCATTTTCTGTCCCCACTTTATTTCACACAGCAGAGAGAGACAGAGAAAGTAGAGACCGATGAAATCCATCTGGATCCGCAGAAGAAGGTGAAGATTGAAGGAGAAGGAGGCGAGGAAGGAGGAGGAGAAGAAGGTGAAGAAGCCGCGGCGACGTCGGAGCAAGAAACGACGACGGCGATGGAGTTCATCCTGGTTCTCTTCCCCTTCCGCAACTTTCTCGCTCTCTCTCTCTCTCACTCAATTTCAGATCCAATTTCTCGATCTTCTCAATCCGTCTCTCTATCTTCTTCGTCTGGGTTTAAAGGATTAGAGAGAGTTGTGGATCGGAAAAATCGAATTCCAATAGGAACAGATCTGGTTCCGTCTCTTCTTCTTCTTCTTCTTCTGATGAGATCTGGTAACTAATAAATGTTAGTTTTTGGTTTATATCGGTTAATTTTGATATGTTATTGCTGATGGTGCTGGTGGTTGTCGTGTTGGTGTTGTTGATGGTGTGGTGATGTTAAGCTGTTGACTGTGAGAGAGAGAGGGAGGTATGGAGATGGTAATTAGATGGAGAGGCGAGGGCAAAATTGTAAAAGGCACATGTTTTCTCAGCTAATACTCATGAAACAGTAATGTGTAATTATATTTTCTTCTAATACAATTTCTCTCTTCTTCATCTTCTTCCTCTCTCTGTGAATACTCTGAATCTGCAGTGTAATATCATGTCACACATCGAGATATTGGATTCGATGTATGGTACATAGTAGACCTTGTGGATTACTACTAGCACCCTCAAGACTTAAGAATTTTATCCGGTGGTACGGACAAAGAAGTTGTTAGGACAGTAATCCGCTCGGGTTATTAAAAATGATCTCAGAGCCAACCTTGGTCCCACATGGGCTCCGTGGCAGTGCGCCGCCAGCCAAGGGGATACGTGATTTAGCACGCTCGACGAGGACGCCAAGTTTATAAGGTGGGAAATTATAATTTCCTGTCAACATCGAGATATTGTGGATTAGATGCGTGGTATATAGTAGACCTTGTGGATTACTACTAGCACCTTAAAGGCTTGAGCATTTTATTCGGTGGTACGGGTGAAGGAGTTGTTGGGACATTAATCCGCTCAGGTTATTACATTCAGAGCCATTTAGGCTCGTCGACGTCCGGCCTGCTTTATCTCCGATGGTCGGTTCTGGTTTGTGTCTCGCCTGAGTTGCTAGTTCTTCGTTGGTCAGCGGAATTCTTTGATGTTGTCACATTTCATTGGATTTTGACGGTTGGTTGCTTTGACGTTAGTTTCTGGATCTTGAGTATTGTTTCGAATCGGTTGAACTTAATTTATGGCGGTCTTGATTCTTCACTGAGTTCGTTTCTCGAGTTTTGTCGGGTTCCTTCTATTGGTGCTGAGTTTTTCCGAGTTCCTTTTATTGTGTGCAGAGTTTTGACGAGTTCATTGTTCAAGACCGAGTTGCTTGTGTTCTTGTCGGAGTTTTTACGAATTGCGCCATGAATGATCTTATTCCTGTGGGTTTGAAATTTGTGATTCAAATATGAGCTCTCTTGTATCAATTATGCTTGATTTATCCAATTATAATGTGTGGCACGCTCAACTTTCTAATCTTCTACAAGCAAATTATATGTTCTGTATGTGATTGGTTATGAAAGAGCAGCACTTCTAATATCCTGTCCCACATCGAGATATTGTGGATTAGTTGTATATATGGTTGGGAGATTGTGATATTGTTGGAATAGATGCCCTAGAGGCAATCTAGTTTAGTATGAATTATTTGTGGCTAGAAATTCATTTATTATCTATTGGATATTTAATATAATGAAGTCCTTAGATTTACAATTGTGTTGTTTATCTTAAATATCCCTAGTCAAGTATAACGATTAATGGGACAATCATCTATAGACTAGTATGGGGTTGGATTGATATGGAGATATCACGATCCAACACATATGTGTGCATTAGGGAATGTTGCACTGGATTGACCCATCTCCGAGAAGGCTACATACACGGTATGTTGAGTCACAAGCGCTTCTCGCGGTGCAATGGTATTGTCAACCTTAGACTTGAAGTCACTAGATATTCTAGTTGTGGATTGTTGTGATCTTGGTAGCGTTAAACGCTACACCGTAACTGGGTAGTTATAAAGGCGTGTACTGGATACAATAAGAAGCAAGCTTAGAGATCGTAGTGGACGTAGATAGGATTTGTCCCTCCCACATAACGGGAGCAAATATCCTAGGCCACTCGAGGGATAGTGCTTATAGAATGTCTGGCCAGACTCAAATAAATCAATATGGGATATTGATGTTATTTGCACGAATAAGGCTATTCCCAAGGATCGAGAAACTATGGATTGGATATACGAGTGTGACTTGTATGTCTCGTGTCCAACCCGGATATAGAGACAAAGGGATGAGACAATTACTTGTACAAAGGTTGTCAAGATGACTATTCTATTAGTTGGCTAGAATGGATGTTTTGCTAGAGACCGCTCCATATTAGCAAATAGTTGCTACCAACTAGATAGAACATATGGGGTCACACGCTACATAGAGTTGAACTAGATTTGGGAATTAATTAATTGGATTAATTAATTAGAAGGATCACTTTGCAAACCCTTGCAAACTTAGTAGGGACTAATTTGCAAGGAAGGGACTAAATTGAATTCTAGTAGGACTAGAATAAGTCCTTTAGGTAGTTAACAAGGAGTTGTTGGACTATATAAAGGACCTTCCTTCCTTCCTTCCCGCATAACTTATGCTCATTAGTGAACATAACAAATAGTGGGAGAGAACAAAAAAGGAGAGAGAGCAAGCAACAAGGAGGCCCGACCGCCCCCTTGCCGCCGCCCCGTCCCCGTCGGCCAAAGGAGGCCGAGACCCTCCTTTTGGGTCTCGTTTTGCGTGATTACTTCTTCCTCTTCCTCTTCCGGGTAGCACCAAGGACTTGGGAGATCTAGGATCAACTCTAGGCGTGGATCAACTATAGAGAACGTGACATAATTCGCGTTTGAAGTCATCAAGGAGAACCCAAAGGTGTATTTATGATTTCTAACCCTTACCATCGTTATGTCTCTTGACTTGTGATTCTTGGAGGGTTTTGCATGGTTTTATGTTTGTTTATGCTTCCGTTGTGCAATCCATGAATCAAAACCCTACAGTGGTATCAGAGCCACAGGTCGTAGAGCATAAACGTGGTTTATGTGTTACGTTTTAGTTGTTTTACACCTTAATTTGATTGTTTATCGCGTAAAACAAGACAAATCAAGCATGGGATGCAATTTGTCAACAATTAATCATAACAAGATCCAATTTTTGCATTGGATGCATGAATTGGTGAGTTTGAGAAATTTTAGGATCTTAGATCTAGGGTTTGGGCATCCTTGGGGAAGAAGGAGTTCTCCCAAAACAAGGAAACAACCAAACTTGGGCACCAAGCAAGGGAGTTGTTTTGGAAACAACTCCTGTAGGGTTTTGATTCATGGATCGCGCAAACGGAAGCATAATCAAACAAATAACCATGCAAAACCCTCCAAGGATCACAAGTCTAGATGCATAACGATAGTGAAGGTAAGAAATCATAAACACACCTTTGGGTTCTCCTTGATGACTTCAAACGCGAATAGTGTCACGTTCTCTATAGTTGATCCACGCCTAGAGTTGTTCCTAGATCTCCAATCACCTTGGTGCTAGCCCGGATTGAAAGGAGGGTGAAGAAATCACGCAAAACGAGACACCAAAAGGGGTTCGGCACCCTTTGTGGCGTCGGGGACAAGGGGCGGCGGCAAGGGGGCGGCGTCCCTCTTGTGGCTTGCTCTCTCTCTCCTTTGTTCTCTCCTACTCTTGTTATGTTCTCTCTTAGAGCATAAGTGTGTAGGGAAGGAAGGAGGAGGGTCCTTTATATAGTCCAACAACTCCTTGTCAACTACCTAAAGGACTTATTCTAGTCCTACTAGAATTCAATTTAGTCCCTTCCTTGCAAATTAGTCCCTACTAAGTTTGCAAGGGTTTGCAAAGTGATCCTTCTAATTAATTAATCCAATTAATTAATTCCATAATCTAGTACAACTCTATATAGCGTGTGACCCCATAGGTTCTATCTAGTTGGTAGCAACTCTTTGCTAATATGGAGCGGTTTCTAGCAAAACATCCATTCTAGCCAACTAATAGAATAGTCATCTAGACAACCTTGTACAAGTAATTGTCTCATCCCTTTGCCTCCATATCCGGATTGGACACGAGACATACAAGTCACACTCGTATATCCAATCCCTAGTTCCTCGATCCATGGAATAGCCTTATTCGTGCAAATAACATCAATATCCCATATATTGATTTATTTGAGTCTGGCCAGACATTCTATAAGCACTATCCTCGAGTGGCCTTGGATATTTGCTCCCGTTATGTGGGAGGGGCAAATCCTCTCTACGTCCACTACGATCTCTAAGCTTGCTTCTCATTGTATCCAGTACACGCCTTTATAACTACCCAGTTACGGTGTAGCGTTTAACGCTACCAAGATCACAATGATCCACAACTAGAATATCTAGTGACTTCAAGTCTAAGGATGACAATACCATTGTACCCGAGAAGCACTTGTGACTCAACATAACGTGTATGTAGCCTTCTCGGTAATGGGTCAATCCAGTGCAACATTCCGTAATGCACACCTATGTGTTGGATCGTGATATCTCCATATCAATCCAACCCCATACTAGTCTATAGATGATTGTCCCATTTAATCATTATACTTGACTAGGGATATTTAAGATAAACAACACGATTGTAAATCTAAGGACTTCATTATATTAAATATCCAATAAATAATAAATGAATTTCTAGCCAATTACAAATTCATACTAAACTAGATTGCCTCTAGGGCATCTATTCCAACAGTCTCCCACTTGCACTAGAGCCAATCTGGCGCATCTCGTATGCCCATACTCCTAGTGTGCCCTTCATGCTTCCACTGCGTGAGAGGCTTTGTAAGCGGGTCTGACAGATTATTATCTGTAGGAATCTTGCATATCCGAACGTCTCCTCTATCGATAATATCTCGAATCAGATGGAACTTCCTGAGCACGTGCTTGGATTTCTGGTGCGATCTGGGTTCCTTTGATTGCGCGATCGCCCCAGTGTTGTCGCAGAACAACTCCACTGGATCCGCAATGCTAGGGACCACACCAAGTTCAGAAACAAACTTTCTGATCCAAACAGCCTCCTTTGCTGCGCCATTTGCAGCAATGTACTCAGCCTCTGTTGTAGAATCAGCTACCGTCTCTTGCTTGGAACTCTTCCAGCTCACCGCTGCTCCATTCAGGCAAAACACATATCCCGACTGTGATCTAAAGTCATCTCTATCGGTTTGGAAGCTTGCATCAGTGTAACCCCTTACACGCAACTCTTCCTCACCGCCAAACATCAAGAAAGCATCCTTAGTTCTTCTCAAGTACTTTAGGATGTTCTTGACAGCAATCCAGTGACTCTCACCCGGATTGGATTGGTATCTGCTTGTCATACTCAAGGCATATGACACATCTGGTCTAGTACATAACATGGCGTACATGATGGATCCTATGGCCGAGGCATAGGGAATCCTACTCATGCGTTCCTTCTCAATCTCATTGGAAGGACAACCACTCTTCGAAAGAGTGATTCCATGTGACATGGGCAAGAATCCCTTCTTGGAATCTTGCATGTTGAACCGTTTCAACACCTTGTCAATATATGTACTTTGACTTAGGCCTAGCAACCTCTTAGATCTATCTCTATAGATCTTTATACCGAGTATATAGGCTGCTTCCCCTAAGTCTTTCATTGAGAAACACTTTCCTAGCCAATCTTTCACAGATTGCAGCATGGGAATGTCGTTTCCAATGAGTAGTATGTCATCCACATACAAGACCAGAAAAGCTACAGAGCTCCCACTAACCTTCTTGTAGACACAAGACTCATCTTCGTTTCTGATGAAGCCAAACTCTTTGACCACTTCATCAAAACGTCGATTCCAACTCCTAGAAGCTTGCTTCAACCCATAAATGGATCGTTGCAGTTTACAGACTTTGTTGGCTTGCTTTGGATCCTCAAAACCCTCTGGCTGTATCATATACACGTCCTCGAGGAGATTCCCATAAAGGAATGCTGTTTTGACATCCATCTGCCAAATCTCATAGTCGTAGTATGCTGCAATTGCAAGTAGGATTCGGATGGATTTGGTCATAGCGACTGGTGAAAAGGTTTCATCATAGTCAATACCATGAATCTGTCTGAATCCTTTAGCCACCAATCGGCCTTTATAGGTAATCACATTACCATCCATGTCGATCTTCTTCTTGAAGACCCACTTGCACCCTATGGGTCGCGCCCCATCAGGTGGTTCCACCAAAGTCCATACTTTGTTGGTATACATGGATTCCATCTCGGATCTCATGGCCTCAAGCCACTTCTGCGAGTCTGGGCCATTCATGGCCTCCTCATAGGTAGTAGGCTCATCATCTATGAGCATCGTGTCACCGGAATCAGTTACGAGAAGTCCATACCTCTCGGGTTCCTGGCGCACTCTACTAGATCTACGAAGCTCTTGTGTTACCTGAACAGGTGGATCCACAACTGCTTGTGATTCCTGTTCATGTTCCATAATCGGTTCAGTAATTTGTGGTTCTTGAACTTCTTCAAGTTCTACATTCCTCCCACTTGCTTCTTTAGAGACAAACTCTCTTTCTAGAAACACGCCGGTCCGAGCAACAAACACTTTGTTTTCGGTTGGATTGTAGAAGTAGTATCCCTTAGTTTCCTTAGGGTACCCCACAAATTTACACTTATCCGATTTAGGCCCTAACTTGTCTGATTGTAAACGTTTTACATAGACATCGCAGCCCCAAATCCTCATGAACGACAGTGTGGGACGCCTCCCACTCCACATCTCATATGGTGTCTTCATGACTGATTTAGATGGAACACGGTTAATGGTAAAAGCTGCACTTAATAGAGCGTAGCCCCAAAACGATAATGGAAGATCGGTTTGACACATCATAGACCGAACCATATCCAATAGGGTTCGATTCCTCCTCTCAGACACGCCATTCCATTGTGGCGTTCCGGGTGGAGTGAGTTGGGACACGATCCCACACTCTCTAAGATAGTCGTCAAACTCTTGGCTCAAGTATTCTCCTCCACGATCCGATCGTAGAGCCTTGATACTTTTGCCAAGTTGCTTCTCTACTTCATTCTTGAATTCCTTGAACACTTCAAAGGATTCGGATTTTGCCCTCATAAGGTACACAAATCCATATCTACTGTAATCATCAGTAAATGTAATGAAGTAGACATAACCACCCCTGGCAGGCGTGGCAAATGGCCCACACACATCAGTATGTATGAGCGCCAATTGCTCACTAGTCCTCTCACCTTTCTTTATTGAAAGGGGACTTTGTCATTTTTCCCAATAAACAAGCTTCACATGTCTCATATGATTCAAAATCAAATGAGTCTAGCAATCCATCCTTATGGAGTCTAGATACACGTTTCTTATTTATGTGGCCTAAACGACAATGCCATAAATAAGCAGGATTTAAATCATTTATTTTAATCCGCTTGGTATTAATGTTGTAGACAGGATTGCTTAGATCAAGGACATAAAGTCCATTAAATAATTGCGCACTAAAATAGTGAATATTATTCAAATAAAAGGAACAACAATTGTTCTTTATTGAAATAATAAAACCTTCCTTGTCCAAACAAGAAATAGAAATAATGTTTCTGCTCATAGCAGGGACAAAATAGCAATTATTTAATTCTAAAACTAATCCTGAAGGCAGAGATAGCTCGCAAACGCCTATGGCCAACGCAGCAACCTTTGCTCCATTCCCAACGCGCAGATCTACCTCCCCTTTAGCCAATCTTTTACTTCTCTTTAGATCCTGCATATTTCGACAAATATGAGATCCACATCCAGTATCTAATACCCATGATGTAGAGACAGTTAAATTGACATCTACAACAAAAATACCTGGTGGTGGTGGAATCACTATTCCAAGCCGTTTGTCCTCCAAATATTTTGGGCAGTTCCTCTTCCAGTGTCCCGGTTGACTACAGTAGTGACATTCACCCTTAGTCACGACCTTGGCAATCCCACCAACAGGCTTAAGGGCTTGTTCCTTGGACTTAGCAACTGACTTGCCTTTGCCCTTGGAGGAAGAGGCAAACTTTTTACCCTTTCCTTTATGTACCATCATAATGGCCTTGCCCTTACCCTTGTTGATGCTCTGTTCAGCCGTCCTCAACATGTTGAGTAAATCTGGCAGTGGCTTAACGATCTCGTTCATGTTATAGTTCATAATGAACTGTCCATAACTCTCGGGCAACGATTGCAACACGAGATCCGTTGCCAACTCTTGGCCGACCGGGAACCCAAGCCGGGCGAGATTCTCCAAGTACCCGATCATTCGGAGTACATGGGGTCCCACCGGGTTCCCTTCTGCCAGATGACATTTGAACAGTGCCTTTGAGACCTCATACCTCTCTACCCTCGCCTGCTCTTGGAAGAGCTGCTTTAGATGTTCGATCATATCGACAGCATTCATGTTCTCATGTTGCTTCTGAAGCTCAGAGGTCATGGTGCAAAGCATTAGGCAGGCCGCATCATTAGCATCATCAACATGCTTTTGATACGCCTTTAAGGCAGCAGGTGTCTGATTGTCTGGACCTTCTGGAACTTGCTCCTCTATTGCGTACAGCTTCTTTTCTTGCTTGAGAACAATTCTCAAGTTTCTGTACCAATCGAGAAAGTTGGTTCCTGAGAGCTTTTCCTTCTCAAGGACAGATCGTAGGGAATGTTGTGAACTCGATGAGTTGTTTGCCATTTGGAATTCTACAAAAGGAAAATACGCAAGTTTTAGTATTTGTGAATTTTTGACTATATTTAATAATGGCTAGTTTATTAAATATAGCTCCCACTATTTTTCTACGGATTAATAACCCTCAAGATATTAATGCGGAAAATATCATTATATTTTCTAGTGGGCCAAGATCCATCTTTTTCATCTCCTTATGAGCTTGCTTTGGCAAGTCACCCATAATTTGATTACTTCTTAGGTAGGAACAATTCCAATTGCATCCCATATGCAACTCTTGGTTCAATCGGGCAAATAACTCCTTATTTATCCATCCATATGGATAATCCCAATTGATTGCCTCTAGGTTTCTTAATCAAATTAATAGCCTAGTTGTGTTCAACCTCTTATCTAAACAATTGCACATTGTTACGTGCCATCGCATTCCATCATTATGAACCAAGTCGCCATGCTTTGGCACGCACGAACTTGATAAATAATGATGATAATGAGTGTTTAAATAACGAGAAGGCAAGAACACAATATTTAAAATTTGAGGGATTTTTCTTCAATTTTAATTATTTTTGTTGATCAATATCAACTAATCTATCTATTTGAGTTTGGGCACAACTCCAAATAATAGATCCGGGTTGTCTAATTATCTTATTATCCTAATTGCATGCATCATCCATACACCAACCACACAAATAATAAGACAATAAATAAACAACCACAAAACAGAAATTAAACGTGATGTGGATATGGCCTTTTCTAGACTAAGATAATTCCAAGCCAATGGAATTATCTATGAACCCTAAACAAACACACATCTCCATGCGTCTTGATCTTTTGGTCCATCCTTCATAGTCATGTGGAATGCTCCATGCTCCATGCTCCATCTTTTGTGGCTCCTTTGGCTTTGGGCTTCTTTTCTCCAATCTTGGCTAACAATCTACTTTATCTAGCACTAGCTAATATCTATACTAAATAAAATAAATCTCACAAGTTGAGAAAAAAATGGCACGCAGGCCATAAAACCCTAATTAATTATTACAATTAATTGATCAGCTCGCAGGCCGTAAAACCAAACCACAAAATTAAACATCCACATCAAACCACATCCTAAGGCCATATCCAATCACCATGCGATTTGCACATAAATAGTTAAAATCCAATTTTAACGCGCTTGGTCAATTTTAATTGATTTTAGGATTTCTAGGGTTAAAACGGTCCATGGGCCCAACAATCCAATTGCCCGGGCCCAAATAAGTGAACCATAAAGCCCTAGGGCCGGCCCGGCCCAAAACCCGCAAGCTAGGCCCGCGGGTTAAGGCCGTCCGGCCCCTTAGGGCGCCAAGCTTGGGCGGCAAGCAAGGGGGGCGGCTCCCTAGGGGGCCGAACCTCCTTGTGGAGGTTGTTTCCAAAACAACCTCCTTGCTTGGAGCCCAAGTTTGGTTGTTTCCTTGTTGTGGGAGAACTCCTTCTTCCCCAAGGATGCCCAAACCCTAGATCTATGATCCTAAAATTTCTCAAACTCACCAATTCATGCATCCAATGCAATAATTGGGTCTTGTTATGATTAATTCTTTGACAAATTGCATCCAATGCTTGATTTGTCTTGTTTTACGCGATAAACAACAAATTAAGGTGTAAAACAACAAGAATGTAACACATAAACTACGTTTATGCTCTATGACCTGTGGCTCTGATACCACTGTAGGGTTTTGATTCATGGATCGCGCAAACGGAAGCATAATCAAACAAATAACCATGCAAAACCCTCCAAGGATCACAAGTCTAGATGCATAACGATAGTGAAGGTAAGAAATCATAAACACACCTTTGGGTTCTCCTTGATGACTTCAAACGCGAATAGTGTCACGTTCTCTATAGTTGATCCACGCCTAGAGTTGTTCCTAGATCTCCAATCACCTTGGTGCTAGCCCGGATTGAAAGGAGGGTGAAGAAATCACGCAAAACGAGACACCAAAAGGGGTTCGGCACCCTTTGTGGCGTCGGGGACAAGGGGCGGCGGCAAGGGGGCGGCGTCCCTCTTGTGGCTTGCTCTCTCTCTCCTTTGTTCTCTCCTACTCTTGTTATGTTCTCTCTTAGAGCATAAGTGTGTAGGGAAGGAAGGAGGAGGGTCCTTTATATAGTCCAACAACTCCTTGTCAACTACCTAAAGGACTTATTCTAGTCCTACTAGAATTCAATTTAGTCCCTTCCTTGCAAATTAGTCCCTACTAAGTTTGCAAGGGTTTGCAAAGTGATCCTTCTAATTAATTAATCCAATTAATTAATTCCATAATCTAGTACAACTCTATATAGCGTGTGACCCCATAGGTTCTATCTAGTTGGTAGCAACTCTTTGCTAATATGGAGCGGTTTCTAGCAAAACATCCATTCTAGCCAACTAATAGAATAGTCATCTAGACAACCTTGTACAAGTAATTGTCTCATCCCTTTGCCTCCATATCCGGATTGGACACGAGACATACAAGTCACACTCGTATATCCAATCCCTAGTTCCTCGATCCATGGAATAGCCTTATTCGTGCAAATAACATCAATATCCCATATATTGATTTATTTGAGTCTGGCCAGACATTCTATAAGCACTATCCTCGAGTGGCCTTGGATATTTGCTCCCGTTATGTGGGAGGGGCAAATCCTCTCTACGTCCACTACGATCTCTAAGCTTGCTTCTCATTGTATCCAGTACACGCCTTTATAACTACCCAGTTACGGTGTAGCGTTTAACGCTACCAAGATCACAATGATCCACAACTAGAATATCTAGTGACTTCAAGTCTAAGGATGACAATACCATTGTACCCGAGAAGCACTTGTGACTCAACATAACGTGTATGTAGCCTTCTCGGTAATGGGTCAATCCAGTGCAACATTCCGTAATGCACACCTATGTGTTGGATCGTGATATCTCCATATCAATCCAACCCCATACTAGTCTATAGATGATTGTCCCATTTAATCATTATACTTGACTAGGGATATTTAAGATAAACAACACGATTGTAAATCTAAGGACTTCATTATATTAAATATCCAATAAATAATAAATGAATTTCTAGCCAATTACAAATTCATACTAAACTAGATTGCCTCTAGGGCATCTATTCCAACAACTCCCACAAGGAGGTTCGGCCCCTCTAGGGACCGCCCCCTTGCTTGCCGCCCAAGTTTGGCCGCCCTAGGGGCCCGGCGGCCCTAACCCGCGGGCCTAGGTAAGTGGGTTTTGGGCCGGGCCGGCCCTAGGGCCTTGTGGTTCACTTTGTTGGGCCCGGGCAATTTGATTGTTCGGCCCATGGACCGTTTTAACCCTAGAAATCCTAAAATCAATTAAAATTGACCAAGCGCGTTAAAATTGGATTTTAACTGTTTATGTGCAAAACGCATGGTGATTGGATATGGCCTTAGGATGTGGTGGATGTTTAATTTTGTGGTTTGGTTTACGGCCTGCGAGCTGATCAATTAATTGTAATAATTAATTAGGGTTTTATGGCCTGCGTGCCATTTTTTTCTCAACTTGTGAGATTTATTTTATTTAGTATAGAAGTTAGCTAGTGCTAGATAAAGTAGATTGTTAGCCAAGATTGAAGAAAAGGAGCCCAAAGCCAAAGAAGCCACAAAAGATGGAGCATGGAGCATGGAGCATTCCACAAGACTATGAAGGATGGACCAAAAAGTCAAGACGCATGGAGATGTGTTTGCTTTAGGGTTCATAGATAATTCCATTGGCTTGGAATTATCTTAGTCTAGAAAAGGCCATATCCACATCACGTTTAATTTCTGTTTTGTGGTTGTTTATTTTAATGTCTTATTATTGTGTGGTTGGTGTATGGATGATGCATGCAATTAGGATAATAAGATAATTAGACAACCCGGATCTATTATTTGGAGTTGTGCCCAAACTCAAATAGATAGATTAGTTGATATTGATCAACAAAACAATTAAAAATTCAATTTAAAATCCCTCAAAATTCAAATATTGTGTTCTTGCCTTCTCGTTATTTAAACACTCATTATCATCATTATTTATCAAGTTCGTGCGTGCCAAAGCATGGCGACTTGGTTCATAATGATGGAATGCGATGGCACGTAACAATGTGCAATTGTTTAGATAAGAGGTTGAACACAACTAGGCTATTAATTTGATTAAGAAACCTAGAGGCAATCAATTGGGATTATCCATATGGATGGATAAATAAGGAGTAATTTGCCCAATTGAACCAAGAGTTGCATATGGGATGCAATTGGAATTGTTCCTACCTAAAGTAGTCGAATTATGGGTGACTTGCCAAAGCAAGCTCATAAGGAGATGAAAGATGGATCTTGGCCCACTAGAAAATATAAGGATATTTTCCGCATTAATATCTTGAGGGTTATTAATCCGTAGAAAAATAGTGGGAGCTATATTTGATAAACTAGCCATTATTAAATATAGTCAAAAATTCACAAATACTAAAACTTGCGTATTTTCCTTTTGTAGAATTCCAAATGGCAAACAACTCATCGAGTTCACAATATTCCCTACGATCTGTCCTTGAGAAGGACAAGCTCTCTGGAACCAACTTTCTTGATTGGTACAGAAACTTGAGAATTGTTCTCAAGCAAGAGAAGAAACTGTACGCAATAGAGGAGCATGTTCCAGAAGGTCCAGAGAACCAAACACCTGCTGCCTTAAAGGCGTATCAAAAGCGTGTTGATGACGCTAATGATGCGGCCTGCCTACTTTGCACCATGAATTCTGAGCTTCAGAAGCAACACGAAAACATGAATGCTGTCGATATGATCGAACATCTAAAGCAGCTCTTCCAAGAGCAGGCGAGGGTAGAGAGGTATGAGGTCTCAAAGGCACTGTTTAAATGTCATATAGCAGAAGGGAACCCGGTGGGACCCCATGTACTCCGAATGATCGGGTACTTGGAGAATCTCGCTCGACTGGGGTTCCCGGTCGGCCAAGAGTTGGCAACCGATCTCGTGTTGCAATCGTTGCCCGAGAGTTATGGACAGTTTATTATGAACTATACCATGAACGAGATCGTGAAACCACTGCCAGATTTACTCAACATGTTGAGGAAAGCTGAACAGAGCATCAACAAGGGTAAGGGCGAGGCCATAATGATGGTACAGAAAGGAAAGGGAAAAAGGTTTGCCTCTTCCTCCAAGGGCAAAGGCAAGTCAGTTGCCAAGTCCAAGGAACCTGCCCTTAAGCCTGTTGGTGGCATTGTCAAGGCCGTGACTAAAGGTGAGTGTCACTACTGCAGTCAGCCTGGACACTGGAGGAGGAACTGCCCAAAATATCTGGAGGACAAGAGGCTTGGAATAGTGATTCGACCACCACCAGGTATTTTTGTTGTAGATGTCAATTTAACTGTCTCTACATCATGGGTATTAGATACTGGATGTGGATCTCATATTTGTCGAAATATGCAGGATCTAAAGAGAAGTAGAAGATTGGCTACAGGAGAGGTAGATCTGCGCGTTGGGAATGGAGCAAAGGTTGCTTCGTTAGCCATAGGCGTGTGCGAGCTATCTCTGCCTTCAGGATTAGTTTTAGAATTAAATAATTGCTATTTTGTGCCTGCTATGAGCAGAAACATTATTTCTATTTCTTGTTTGGACAATGATGGTTTTATTATTTCAATAAAGAACAATTGTTGTTCCTTTTATTTAAATCATATTCACTATTTTAGTGCGCAATTATTTAATGGACTTTATGTCCTTGATCTAAGCAATCCTGTCTACAACATTAATACCAAGCGGATTAAAATAAATGATTTAAATCCTGCTTATTTATGGCACTGTCGTTTAGGCCACATAAATGAGAAACGTGTATCTAGACTCCATAAGGATGGATTACTAGACTCATTTGATTGTGAATCATGTGAGACATGTGAGGCTTGTTTATTGGAAAAAATGACAAAGTCCCCTTTCAATAAGAAATGTGAGAGGACTAGTGAGCAATTGGCACTCATACATACCGATGTGTGTGGGCCATTTGCCACGCCTGCCAGGGGTGGTTATGTCTACTTCATTACATTTACTGATGATTACAGTAGATATGGATTTGTGTACCTTATGAGGGCAAAATCCGAATCCTTTGAAGTGTTCAAAGAATTCAAGAATGAAGTAGAGAAGCAACTTGGCAAAAGTATCAAGGCTCTACGATCGGATCGTGGAGGAGAATACTTGAGCCAAGAGTTTGAATACTATCTTAGAGAGTGTGGGATCGTGTCCCAACTCACTCCACCCGGAACGCCACAGTGGAATGGTGTGTCCGAGAGGAGGAATCGAACCCTATTGGATATGGTTCGATCTATGATGTGTCAAACCGATCTTCCATTATCATTTTGGGGCTACGCTCTATTAAGTGCAGCTTTCACCATTAACCGTGTTCCATCTAAATCAGTCATGAAGACGCCATATGAGATGTGGAGTGGGAGGCGTCCCACACTGTCGTTCATGAGGATTTGGGGCTGCGATGTCTATGTAAAACGTTTACAATTAGACAAGCTAGGGCCTAAATCGGATAAGTGCAAATTTGTGGGGTACCCTAAGGAAACTAAGGGATACTACTTCTACAATCCAACCGAGAACAAAGTGTGTTGCTCGGACCGGCGTGTTTCTAGAAAGAGAGTTTGTCTCTAAAGAAGCAAGTGGGAGGAATGTAGAACTTGAAGAGGTTCAAGAACCACAAATCACTGAACCGATTATGGAACATGAACAGGAACCACAAGCAGTTGTGGAGCAACCTGTTCAGGTAACACAAGAGCTTCGTAGATCTAGTAGAAGTGCTCCAGGAACCCGAGAGGTATGGACTTCTCGTAACCGATTCCGGTGACACGATGCTCATAGATGATGAGCCTACTACCTATGAGGAGGCCATGAGTGGCCCAGACTCTCAGAAGTGGCTGGAAGCCATGAGATCCGAGATGGAATCCATGTATACCAACAAAGTGTGGACTTTGGTGGAACCACCCTGTGACACCCCCATACTTCGTCGTGGGAGAAATACGGGAATGCCACTCCGCACCTGGGATCGCTCCCGGTGCAAGGAACAATGGTAATCAAAACAAACATCGCCATAGCTATTTATATTACAAACCATAATGTCTTCAATAGTGAAATAATACATACTATTAAACATGATTAGATATAATCTAAGTGTCTCAAATATTTAGTACTAATTACAAATAGATGAGTCCGCGTTTCCCCTTAAGCCGAGCTCCCTTCACCTAGACCTGCGGGGGAAAGAAACAAAGACCGCAGTTTTCCCAAAGTCAGCACAAAAATTGCTGAGTAAGTAAACACCCCAACGTGTAAACCGGAACGAAGCATGTTTTTATTTTAATAAAACAGGATGATACGTAAGAAGTAAACAAATATTTTTTCGTGTGAGAAAAGAAATATATTTTCCAAACTTTTAATTCTTTGTTTCCAGAAATGTATTCTCAAATCATCACAGTCCAAATAGACATTTATCCAAAGGAAACATTCCAATCCATAATATCTGTCCGAATTATGAAATTCCCAATATCCAATACTCATCCATCATCCACATCTCAAAATTCACATTTTTATTTAGTTGTAGCGGGGAACGAACCAATAATATAGAACCAACCATCTCGCAAGCATCCAAGACCTTAAGTGCCGGCACCCCTCTAAGACTTCTTGCGGCCAGAGAGGTGAGTACATGGAGCAGCCCGGGGCAATTGCAACCGAGCAAAATATAATAACCACAATAAATAATAATCCGCATATGGTTCCACCGCACAACTGTTTCCACTTTACGTTGTTACGTATTATTAATTTTCATGTGATAGTTTCCAAGTGAACCGATAAACAAGTAATTGAAATTCCAAGTCAAGCACGTATTTCGAAATTCACATTTGAGGCGTATAAATCATCATAAAAATAGTTGGACGTGTAATTGAAATATCAAGTTAAACACGTAAATCACAAATCACATTTGAGACGTAAAAGTCATAAAAATAATTGGACACGAAGGAGGACGGGCACACTAGGTTAGGCATATTTACTCACCTCAAATCGCACGACAAATACCACGATAGCTCCTACAGATACGCGTAGCCTTCGTCTACGAATTCGTCACCTACAATTTATAATTCCTAAATTAATTACAAGTCTAATTATGCAAGTATGCAAAAATTGCTATATCTCCTAATTTCTCATTTGAAAACATCCCCCTTAACCCCGTTAATTAATAGCACAAAACAATTATTTAATTAACACTTATATTTTCCTCATAAAATATTATAACCTATATAAATATAAACTTGTAAAATCATTGAGAAATAAATCCAATATTAAGCTTATAAAATCTCTTTATTTAAGAAATAATAATTTAATAAACAAACTATTTATTCATAAGTAACTATAAAATTTAATTCAAACTAATTCAATTACAACTATTCATTTATTAGAAAATATATATACTATATAATACTTGAATACTCAGATAAAATTCACAAAAATGCTTATTTCAATAAAACAAGTCATATATAATTATAACTTATGTTAAATAAATAATTTCTAATATCTATGAAAAAATGTTCAAGTAATATCAAATAATAGTAATATGGATTTTTATTTAAAAATTCAACTTTATTAAGTATTTCACAAACTAACTTCCAACTTATTTATTTTTAACAATATTAACAAAATAGTCTATTTTGCTCAAAATAACAATTTTCAAGAAATCTAAACTATTTAGTCAAATATATCAAAATTATCTAATTAAACCAAATCACACAATATATCTTGGTTAAAAAAACAACAATAATTCATATAAATATAACTCTATGTAATTTTAACAACTTATTTACTTTTATTTGGTCAAAATAATATATATAATTATTTGCTTATATCATAAATCCAAAAATAACACTTTTAAAGTTTATATAAATAGGCAGTTTGATAATATACACACATCACCCCCAATCTTTGAAAAACTAAACATGCAGTTAGCATCTTGCCCTCTACTTTTCAGAAATTACATAAACTACCCCCCTTCAAGAACATATGCATAAAATTTCAACCCAACATACCCAAATCGATTTTAAGCTATCAAGCTCAGATTTTGATGATTAAAAATGAACTTAGAGGGTGATTTAGAGTTTACCCATGTGAAAAATCGCGAGAAACGGTCAAGAGACGAAGCGGGTTACGTCCTCGAAGGTGGCGGTCGGCGGTGATGAACATCGGCGACGAATCCGGCATTATGGGCTCTGTTTGAGGTTGCCAATGAGCTCCTCGGACTTCCAGGAGTTGAATGGTACCAAGGTTAAAGAGTGGGTCACTCCGGTTAGCTCCGGAGCTTCTCGCCGGAAAGTATGGTGGCGGCGGCGATGGTGGCGGTTCTGAGCGTTCTGCAGCGTGAGGCTGCTGTTAAACCTTCTCCTTGCGACGAAATAGAGGGGGTAGGAGGTTCGGGAGGTCAAAACAGTGAGGGAGTGAAGGAGGCAGAGGTGGTGGCGGCGTTTCCGCCGTCGGGTTGTTCGCCGGAGGTGGGTGGCGACCTTCTCGGCGGCGCTGCTGCTGTTCTTCTCTTCCTTGAGTTGTTGCAGAGGGAGGAGGAGGCTCAGGAGCTCATCACAGTGAGTTAGAGAGAGGGGCTGAGATGGGTGGCGTTGGGTGGGTCGCCGGAGTGGCTGGCGGCTCCTCGTCGGGGAGCCGCTGCTGCTGCCGTTGGTGGCGAGTAGCAGAGAGGGAGAATAAGGGGGAGAGAGAGAAGGATAAGGAGGTGGCTGTGGTGTTGCAGGTGGTGGTGGTTCCCGGCGGGTTGGTTCGCCCGAGTGGGTGGCGTCGCTGGCGGGAGCAGCAGCTGCTGCTGCTGGTGGTTAGCAGAGAGGCAGAGAGGGAGAAGAGAGGGAAGAGAGGAGGTGGCTGCAGTGGTGTGGTGGTGGTTCGGGTGGTGGTGATGGAGGTGAGGTGGTGGTGGTGTGTGTGTGTCCGTGGGTTTGCAAGAGAGGGAGGAGTGAGAGAGATGTTTCTGATGGGTGTGAAAACAAAAGGGAGAGAGAGAAATTAAATAATAAAATGGTTGCTTGGAGAGGTTGGTTTCATCCAACCGACTTTGGGCTTTTCTCTCTCTTTTTTTTTGTCAACTAGCTAGTTATGCTAGTATGTTTTGGGTGCACTAATTGGGTGTGTCTTCAAGTGGGTTGGGTACACACTTGGATATATTCAAATAAGTCACATAAAATGCTAAATAAATACACAATTAAAATACCATTTCCTATAAAACTATTATACGAACTTCCCGATTGTATTTTCAACCCAAAAATAATCAACTCACCACTCGTAATGAAAATAAAATTTTATTTTTCTCAATTACCCAATTTACCCTTCACAAATAGTCGGGGTATTACACACCCGATGGGGCGCGGCCCATAGGGTGCAAGTGGGTCTTCAAGAAGAAGATCGACATGGATGGTAATGTGATTACCTATAAGGGCCGATTGGTGGCTAAAGGATTCAGACAGATTCATGGTATTGACTATGATGAAACCTTTTCACCAGTCGCTATGACCAAATCCATCCGAATCCTACTTGCGATTGCAGCATACCATGACTATGAGATTTGGCAGATGGATGTCAAAACAGCATTCCTTTATGGGAATCTCCTCGAGGACGTGTATATGATACAACCGGAGGGTTTTGAGGATCCAAAGCAAGCCAACAAAGTCTGTAAGCTGCAACGATACATTTATGGATTGAAGCAAGCTTCTAGGAGTTGGAATCGACGTTTTGATGAAGTGGTCAAAGAGTTTGGCTTCATCAGAAACGAAGATGAGTCTTGTGTCTACAAGAAGGTTAGTGGGAGCTCTGTAGCTTTTCTGGTCTTGTATGTGGATGACATACTACTCATTGGAAACGACATTCTCATGCTGCAATATGTGAAAGATTGGCTAGGAAAGTGTTTCTCAATGAAGGACTTAGGGGAAGCAGCCTATATACTCGGTATAAATATTTATAGAGATAGATCTAAAAGGTTGCTAGGCCTAAGTCAAAGTACATATATTGACAAGGTGTTGAAACAGTTCAACATGCAAGATTCCAAGAAGGGATTCTTGCCCATGTCACATGGAATCACTCTTTCAAAGAGTGGTTGTCCTTCCAATGAGATTGAGAAGGAACGCATGAGTAGGATTCCCTATGCCTCGGCCATAGGATCCATCATGTACACCATGTTATGTACTAGACCAGATGTGTCATATGCCTTGAGTATGACAAGCAGATACCAATCCAATCCGGGTGAGAGTCACTGGATTGCAGTCAAGAACATCCTAAAGTACTTGAAAAGAACTAAGGATGCTTTCTTGATATTTGGCGGTGAGGAAGAGTTGCGTGTAAGGGGTTACACTGATGCAAGCTTCCAAACCGACAGAGATGACTTTAGATCACAATCGGGATATGTGTTTTGCCTGAATGGAGCAGCGGTGAGCTGGAAGAGTTCCAAGCAAGAGACGGTAGCTGATTCTACAACAGAGGCTGAGTACATTGCTGCAAATTGCGCAGCAAAGGAGGCTGTTTGGATCAGAAAGTTTGTTTCTGAACTTGGTGTGGTCCCTAGCATTGCGGATCCAGTTGAGTTGTTCTGTGACAACACTGGGGCGATCGCGCAATCAAAGGAACCCAGATCGCACCAGAAGTCCAAGCACGTGCTCAGGAAGTTTCATCTGATTCGAGATATTATCTATAGAGGAGACGTTCGGATATGCAAGATTCCTACAGATGATAATCTTTCAGACCCGCTTACAAAGCCTCTCACGTAGTGGAAGCATGAAGGGCACACTAGGAGTATGGGCATACGAGATGCGCCAGATTGGCTCTAGTGCAAGTTGGAGACTGTTGGAATAGATGCCCTAGAGGCAATCTAGTTTAGTATGAATTATTTGTGGCTAGAAATTCATTTATTATTTATTGGATATTTAATATAATGAAGTCCTTAGATTTACAATTGTGTTGTTTATCTTAAATATCCCTAGTCAAGTATAATGATTAATGGGACAATCATCTATAGACTAGTATGGGGTTGTATTGATATGGAGATATCACGATCCAACACATAGGTGTGCATTAGGGAATGTTGCACTGGATTGACCCATCTCCGAGAAGGCTACATACACGTTATGTTGAGTCACAAGCGCTTCTCGCGGTGCAATGGTATTGTCATCCTTAGACTTGAAGTCACTAGATATTCTAGTTGTGGATTGTTGTGATCTTGGTAGCGTTAAACGCTACACCGTAACTGGGTAGTTATAAAGGCGTGTACTGGATACAATAAGAAGCAAGCTTAGAGATCGTAGTGGACGTAGATAGGATTTGTCCCTCCCACATAACGGGAGCAAATATCCTAGGCCACTCGAGGGATAGTGCTTATAGAATGTCTGGCCAGACTCAAATAAATCAATATGGGATATTGATGTTATTTGCACGAATAAGGCTATTCCCATGGATCGAGAAACTATGGATTGGATATACAAGTGTGACTTGTATGTCTCGTGTCCAATCCGGATATAGAGACAAAGGGATGAGACAATTACTTGTACAAAGGTTGTCAAGATGACTATTCTATTAGTTGGCTAGAATGGATGTTTTGCTAGAGACCGCTCCATATTAGCAAATAGTTGCTACCAACTAGATAGAACCTATGGGGTCACACGCTACATAGAGTTGAAATAGATTTGGGAATTAATTAATTGGATTAATTAATTAGAAGGATCACTTTGCAAACCCTGACAAACTTAGTAGGGACTAATTTGCAAGGAAGGGACTAAATTGAATTCTAGTAGGACTTGAAAAAGTCCTTTAGGTAGTTAACAAGGAGTTGTTGGACTATATAAAGGACCTTCCTTCCTTCCTTCCCACATAACTTATTCTCATTAGTGAACATAACAAAGAGTGGGAGAGAACAAAAAAGGAGAGAGAGCAAGCAACAAGGAGGCCCGACCGCCCCCTTGCCGCCGCCCCGTCCCCGTCGGCCAAAGGAGGCCGAGACCCTCCTTTTGGGTCTCGTTTTGCGTTATTCCTTCTTCCTCTTCCTCTTCCGGGCTAGCACCAAGGACTTGGGAGATCTAGGATCAACTCTAGGAGTGGATCAACTATAGAGAACGTGACATAATTCGCGTTTGAAGTCATCAAGGAGAACCCAAAGGTGTGTTTATGATTTCTAACCCTTACCATCGTTATGTCTCTTGACTTGTGATCCTTGGAGGGTTTTGCATGGTTTTATGTTTGTTTATGCTTCCGTTGTGCAATCTATGAATCAAAACCCTACAGATATCATGTCCCACATTGGAGATTTGGGAGTTTGACATCTGGTATATGGTAAACCTTGTGGATTACTAATATCACCTTCAAGGCTTGAGCATTTTTATCCGGTGGTACGGGAAAAGAAGTTGCTAGGACAATAATCCGCACAGGTGTTAAAAATGGAATCAGAGCCAACCCTGGTCCTGCAAGGGCTCTGTGGCGGTTCGCCGCCAGCCAAGGGGATATGTGACTGTGCACACTCGACGTCGAGTATATAAGGTGGGGGGATTGTAATATCCCGTCCACATCGAGATATTGTGGATTACTTGTATATATGGTTGAGAGATTGTGATATCAATCCCACATTGGAGATTTCTGAGTTTGACATTTGGTAAATTGTAAACCTTGTGGATTACTACTAGCACCTTCAAGGCTTAATAATTTTTATCCGGTGGTACGGGTAAAGAAGTTGCTAGGACAATAATTTGCACAATTGTTACACCACCGGAGCGCTTTCTCGATGATTTACGTTCTTCTTTACCTAATCCTGGATTTCTTATGTTGTGATCGATTGATCAGCATCTCAAAAGATGTCTTATAGCCTCATTGTCTCCTTTTGCTATCCCTATTTTTCTTAGTTTGACTCGTGCTTATGAGATATGGAGTGCATTAGATGTCAAGTTTGCATTTATGTCGAGGTCACATTTGCATCAGCTTAAGATGCATTTACACATTATACAACAGTCAGATCAAAGTGTTTATTCCTATCTTGCCCAAATTAAGGCCATTACTAACAACTTAGCTCAAGTTAATGAGTTTATCTCATAGGATGATCTCATTCTTAGTATTATTAGAGGTTTTTTCTCCACATTATGATCACTTCAAGTCATCTATAAGGACTAGGCCTTCTCCAATTCAGAGAGGACTTCTGATTTTTCTTTGAGAAACATAACCCAAGTAAATCTAGAAAAATCA
Organism: Linanthus parryae; assembly: GCA_023055425.1. Classification (NCBI taxonomy): domain Eukaryota; kingdom Viridiplantae; phylum Streptophyta; class Magnoliopsida; order Ericales; family Polemoniaceae; genus Linanthus; species Linanthus parryae. Next base: position 61,600,661 of record JALGPY010000001.1, on the reverse strand, counting down.
TCTACAACAACTAGCATATACCTTTACCTTTTGGAGTATGAGTTCTCATAGGACCACATAGATCCATATGAAGCAGTTCAATGGGTCTAGTTGTACTTACAAACTTCTTTGTCTTGAAAGAGCTTCTGGTCTGCTTGCCCTGAGCACAAGCTTTGCACAATTCATCTTCTTTGAAATTAATGGATGGCAATCCTTTTACCAAGTCTTTGGAAATCAAATTGTTCAAAGTATGCAAACTGATATGACCATGCTTCCTGTGCCAAATCTTTGAATCCTCTTTCAAGGCCTTGAGACACTGCAAACTTTCTCCTGCAACTTTGTTAGTATGAAAAGAAAAAACATTGTTTGATCTAGAGGCTGTGAGAATGCAATCTCCTGATTTCTCATTTTGCACCACACACTTCTCCTTATCAAAGATAACTTTGTTGCAATTATCACAAAGATGAGATACACTAAGCAAGTTAAATTTCAAACCATCAACTAGATACACATAAGAAATAGAGTTTTAAGAATTTATACCAACTTTACCAATACTAAGAATATTGCATTTGCCCTTGTCGCCAAGAGTAATTGAACCTTCAGATTGCTCTTTCAATTCTGAGAATAAAGATCTCTTTCCACTCATGTGTCTTGAGCAACCACTGTCCATAAACTACTTCTGTTCTTTGATGTTGGTGACAACCTGCAAACACCAATCACTGCCTTACCCAGCTGTTAGACCAAGTATTGAATTTGGATTCATATTCAGGATTAACCATGTTAGGTGGTCTAACCCCTTTAGGAACCCAAATCTGTTTAACTTGTCCTTTGAGTTTAAATGGAAAAGTGTTCCTCATTATGTGAGGGTCTCTTCTTCTGAAAGGACAAGTCATTTTAACATGACCAGTTTTGCAGGTTTCCAGCTTTCACAAATCTGGTATTTTTCTTTCTTGGAAAGTTTGGATTGAATCCAATACCAGCTTTATGAACAGACTGTGAACTTCATCCAAGAATGAAGTTCAACTTGTGTTCTGATCCAGCAAGCCTAACTTTGACCAATTCAGATTCTTGAAGTTTCTCACTAAGAGTAGTCTTTTGTTTATCTAATTCATCAACTTGATGTTTCAGATTAACAAGGCTGTTACTCGTCAAAGAGTTCTCAGTGACTATTTCCTTGACTTGTGTTTTCAAGGCTTTGAAACTGGTTTTCAAGGCCTTGAAATCATTTTCAGTTTTCTTCTGAGATATTTCAAGATTCTGATTTAGACAAACAAGTTGTAAGTTCTATTTTGCTTGCTCATGAACTTTTTTTTTTAAAAGTATGATCACTTTCAGATAATCTTCTTCATTTAAAAGCATTGTTCTGAGATAATCTGAAAGAGCATCTCTTTGGTTTTGAATCCGACAATTTACCATTACCTCAATGTTCTTCTCAGAACTTTCATCATGCTTGGACATGAAGCATAGTTTGGCATGTTCTTCTTCAGATTCTGATTCACTTGAGCTATCTGAATCACTCCATGAAGTTATCATAGCTTTCTTTCTTATATCATAGTCTTTTTTTGAAAGCTCTTGCTTTTCTTGTGTGGACAGTCTCTTATCAAATGTCCTGCATCACCACATTCAAAGCAGTTCATGACATTTGATTTATTTTTTGAAGAAGACCTTGTAGTCCTTGCTACTGGATGGTCTGTGTCTTTCTCTGTTGAAGTCTTTGTTTCCAAAGTTTGTCTTCATTTTGAGAATCCTTGTCAAGGCTTTGGAAATCAAATAAAATGGATCTTCATCATCACCATCTTCAGTTTCAAGGCTTTGAGTTCTCTCATTCTCATTGGCTTTGAGGGCTAATTTCTTGACACTTTCTGGGAGCTCTCCATCAGCTTCATTCATAGATATTTCATGTTTCAGAAGCTTCCCTTGTAGTTCATCAAGTTGTAGAGTTGAGAGATTCATAGCTTCTTCAATAGGTGTGGTCTTTGGTTTCCACTTTGCCTTAGACTTCTTAGAATCTTTCTTACCTTTTCTTCATTGGAAAAATTTTTTCCCAGTGAATCAAGGTTGTTAACAATGTCTATGAACCTCTTGAACATGTCTCTGATAGATTCATCTGAATTTATCTTAAAAATCTCATATTTCCCGAGATAGATGTTGATCTTGGTTTGCTTGACTTGACTAGTTCCTTCAAAAGTTACCACAAGCTTATCCCAGATTTCTTTGGCAGTAGTGCAGCCTGAAATCCTGTTAAATTCATCTTTACACAAAGCACAATACAAGATGTTAATAGCTTTGTAATTCTTAGAAAATTTCTCTAATTCAGAAGAGGAGAGTGAGTATTCAGATTTGGGAGTTCTATCCCATCTTTCTCTGTGTAGGAAGTGTGAGGTCTATTCTGAATAATGGTCAAAAGCTCTATGTCTTGATCAATGATGAACATTTTCATCAAAGCTTTCCAGTGAGCAAAAATTTTCTCCACAAAATAGAGGAGGTCTGTTAGCAGCTCTTCCCTGTGAGAAACCATCATCACCTGCAGTACTCATGATCACCAGATGGTTAAATCTATACAATGATACAAGCTATGATACCAATTAAAAGTGTGAGTGTGCAGGTGGTAATAAAGCTAAGATACTCTAGAAGGGGGGGGGTTCATAGAGTATGCAAACTTTTTGCAAAACTTGCTAAGATAGTAGGATCTTGTGAAAGCAAGTGAAGTTCAAGGCCTTGAAAATAAATTCAAGCCCTTGGAGTGAAATACAGTTTGGAATAGATCAGTCAAGTCTTTTTCAAGGCCTTGAAAAGAGTTTCAAACCCTTGAAAACAGACAAGTGTGAATGCTGTAAAAACTGAGTAACTAAAGAAACTGTAAATGCAAGAGAAAAATGATTTATAGAGTTCAGTCCACTTGGACCTAATCTCTACCTCAGGGATCTGATCCCTGCAGAATTTTCAACACAATTCTTATTAATCAAAAGATAAGCCCCAGATCTCAACCACATAGATATGCCTTACTCTGTTACAGCTTGTGGTTCTCCCTAACCTATCTAGTAACTTCTCTAGCTAACTGATTAACTAAGAGTTCTATATTGTTCACCTTGAAAAATCCTCGAGAATACAGATATAAATATTACAGAAATGATCTACCAATAAAGCACAATACAGAAGAACACTAGAGTGTTGAAACTGCAGTGGAGTATGCAGTGAACTTCTGTGAAATGGATTGTGAGATTGATGAACTTATTTCATGCTTGTCAATCCATAACTTTTGTTTCTCTTTTTTCCCGTTGAGTGTTGTGTCTTGTTGCTTCAAAAATGAGCTCTATATAAGCTTCAAACAGCTCTGCAAATCTTCCCAGATTTTCAGCAACAAATCTCCTATTTTGTAGGCAACAGACTTTGACTCTTCGACAATCTTCTCCAACGGTTGAATGATCACAATCTTCAGAGATAATGTTGTGATCTTGCATTTGAATAGATTGAGAAGATGTCATACCAGTCGGATTAAACACATAATCATCTTCTCAATTATTTCCTTCCCTGCACAAGTCAGATTAGGAAATAATCCCTGCAAAATAGGAAATGAAATTCCCTGCAAAAACATAGTCAAACAGATCATATTCTATGTTCAAACATGTTAGAATGATTTGTCTTTCATCATCAAATAATAGTAAATCAAACATATGAAGGAGGGATATGAAATCAGCTAAGAAGATTTTACAGAAAACTCCCCTTGAGAATGTTCATGTAGGTTAAACAGTTTCAAGGCCTGGAAAATAGCTATACTACTTTCAAGCCTGTGATAACTGATTCAAGGCTTTGAAAGCTGATTCAAGGCCTTGAAAACTATTTCAAGCCTTGCACAACCTGATCTTACAGGTAATAAATTTCTATGTACTCAATGTCAGGTTTCTAAATGTCACAAACTGCCTTTTGTCGTGTCTAAATCACATGCTTCTCATTTTGTTGACTTAATTCTTTCAGATGCATGGGTCCATCCCCAATTTCTTCTTCCAGAAAATTCAAATACTATCTTGTGTTAATTGATGATCATTCTAGGTTTTGTTGGCTTTATCCTTAAAACTAAGTCAGATGCCTATGGTGCTAATTTGTCTTTTACAGTTTTTTTACTCAATTTGGTGCCAATATTAAGGTTTTTAGATCTTATAATGATATTGAATATGTCAACAATCCTTTTACAACCATGCTTTCTATTCACTCCTTATCCTGACGCCTTCTCATAAAGATCCAAGACCATGTTTATGGTATTGCAGTGAGCAACAATAGTCTTGCAAAATTAAATAGCATCGTCAAAAATAATAAGTGATTGTGAGGAGGTCAAAATTTTATTTTTTTTACCCCAAACCTCCGCATAAAGCACAAACAAGTAGGGAGACAGAGGATCCCTTGCCTTATTCCTCTCATTGGGATAAAACAGCCTCCAAATTCTCCATTAATGTTCAGCTTAAACTCACAGTTCTGATGTATTCCATGATCCATCTAGTCTATATCTAGCAGATCCCATCTTCCTCATAAGACTGTCCAAATAGTCCCACATCACCCAATCAAATGCCTTTAGCATATCAATTTTGAGAGCTACCCAACCATCTTTACAAGCCCTCTTAGTTTTTTTATCATGTGTACAAGTTCTTGAGTAATCAAATATCATTATAAACAAGCATGTTACTCACAAAAGCACACTGATTTTCTGTGATGAGATTGGTATACAATTTTGAGCCTAGTAGCTAGTGTTTTGGCCAGAATGTTTTAAAGGGTGGTGCACTGGATAATAGGCCTGCAATTTTTCACATATAGGGGAGAATGTACCTTGGGAACCAGGGTTATGTGAATAATATTCACGCACTTCTACAACTTTCCTGGTATGTAAAATGTCCTCCCCTACAATGCTCCAATAATTTTGGAAGAACTTTGTAATAAAATCATCATGCCTAGGGGCATTGTCAATTCTTAGGTAGAATCATGCTTCTTTTATCTTATTTGGAGTTATCTCCCTAGTAAGTTGAGCATTCCTTTATGGGGTTATCATTATCCTCACATGCATGATTATTGGCCCTGAAATCTTCCTCATTGTCAACTATAAAAAGATTGGAATATAAGCTTTGAAAAGCTTTTTAGATGTCTCCCTGATATGTTCATCAAACACCAATTTAAAAAAAATCAATGAATGGCATTCTACTTCCTCCTTTGAACTGAAGAAGAATGAAAGAAAGCGGTGTTTATATCCCCTGTCTCAAGTTAATCAATTCTTGATTTTTGCTTCCAAAATTGCTCTTCTTCAGGCCATAAGGTGTTTAGCTCTAGCTCCAATTTCTAAGGAGAGAAGTATCTGCATTTAGACCTTCCTCTCTAATGCTTCTCAACTCCCCCTCGTTGTCTTTCATGTTTGTTGATAAAGCCTTTCCTTAAACCCTTACTCAATTGTCTCAGCTGGTGCCTACAATTTTTTAACTTGTTTTTCACTTTGAACATTTGTACTCCTTCAGCTACCAGATGCCATGATTTTCACCATTTCAAAGTTCCACTTATGCCTTGTCCAGGAAGGGTCAAACCTAAAAGGTTTGCACAATTTTCTGCAAGTATGAGGGTTAGTGTCCAACATAAGGACCATATGGTCAGAACCAGAACAATGAACACCAGAGATTATATCATATTTGAAACAATCACTCCAATTTTGTGAGAAAAAGCATGTGTCAAGTCTTTCTTCAATTCCCCATGCTCCAAATCTTTTGTTTCACCATGTAAATAGATACCCTTTAAAGCCCATATCAATCAAATTATTATTGGCCATGAAATCATACAGTGGCTTGCAGGAAAGAGCATCTCTATGGGAACACACCCCCCCCCCTTTCATTTAGCTCAGCGAAATCACTAAAGTCTCCCCCATAAAACAACAAGATTGGAAAGACCACTTATGCAATTGCTTAGAAAATCAAATTGCATAGCTCTCCTTGCTTAAGTAAATAAAAAATTACATCCGAGATGAATCAAGTGAAGTAATTTCAACATGAATGAACTAGCTAATATATGTTAGGGTAATGGACACTAAACCTACATGCAAAATGCATATTGGGACACAAAATACTCTACACTCTCAGTTTCCCACTAAAATAATATACATACGCGGGACACATAACCCCCTAAAATTTTAATTTTCCATTGAAACCTCATGCAATATACATATGTGGGATAGTTAACCCCAAATTGATAACGGGGGCTAAATTTCTAACGGGAATTGGCCACACACTTATCACGTGATGGTATTTGAAGTTATTTTCTCTTCATCCATAGAGCTAGCACGTGAATAGCATGTGATGAATTTACGTTAGAAATTTGACCACCATAATCGATTTGGGCTTAAGTGTCCCACAAATGTATTTATCAGGAGGTTTTAGTGAAAGTTGAAAGTGTCGGGAGTTATGATTCCCACAGATGTATATTGCATGGGATTTTAGTGGGAAATTGAAAGTGCTTGGGGTTTGTGTCCCAAAATGCATTTTGCATGTAGGTTTAGTGTCCATTACCCTATATTTTAATACCTTTCGATTCCCTTGGACCAAATAACCCCTAGTCCTCCAGCTAAGCCTCGCGGATCCACCCACAAACTATTCTTTATTTCTAATTTACCATAGCCATTCCACATAAATGAGCATTTATTCTTTCACTTAGAAAGATAACCTCTAAATTAAGAAGATGTAACATCCTCTTAAATTGACGAACTTTCAGGGTTCTACCAACACCTTCACAATTCTAGTCCAAAAGCCTCATTGGGCACTCAAGGGCCATTTTGGGCTGGCTTCCTCCACCCTTTGATTGAGTTTTGCTGCTTCTGCATTTTGACTCATTGATTTCTTCCCTCATACGAACTGAGCATCACGTCCCCTTCATATTACTTATCAATCTCCATGTTTAATTCTCTCATGGGATCATCTACTGAACTAAATTGAATAAAATTGGATTTTACTCTGCTACATCGTTTGCCTCGCTCTTCATTTTCACTTACTTCTTTCTTTGACTAGTCTCTAGAGGATTATGCACTACCATTGTTGTTGTGATCTCCTTCTTCACATGCCTTCTCTTTGGCTTGCAAAATCTCCACATGATTAGGGTATATAGTTGCTGAATTGGGAGTGATTCAATATGAGAAAATAATCTCCTTCATCTTCAATGACTATCTCATATTAGACAGTGGGTTGGAGGATTCTCCAGTTTATTTTTCACTCAAGCCAAGGACATTAAATCGTGTAGTTCGGCTAAGTTTTTGACTTGGGCCTAAAAAACGGGGACCTCTGTTAGGCCCGAATCATTTTACAAATTCTTTTGTAATTTGAAAATTTCCAAAATTATTTTTCTCCCTCTCAATTGCCTCATTTCAAGATTTTTCGAGGCATAAATTTCGTTCTTATCTTTCTCAAAAAAATCCTTCCCCACCTCTTGTCGCCTCCACTTCTTCAGTACATTTCGTTTTCTGAGTACCACTGGCTCCACCGCTGTCATGACTCGCATTAATGTCTTGTTGGGGTAGTAACGCCGCCAGCAAAGGAAAAATTTTTCCAGCCACCCCGAGGAAGTTACTGGTCAATCTTCTAGGCTATCTTCATGGCTTCCATCTTTTAGTATTGAGGCGAAGGAGAAACTATAATTCCTCTTTTTACGTCTGCCATTTTTTTTGAGAAGGAACTCTCATCATGGCCAATGAGACCTACAACAGAAGCACGTAGAAGGAATTCTTTCGTATATGAGCTTTACCACCACATGCCCTCTTTGGAAAACTGAATTTGCAGCTCTTTAACTAGAGGTCTTGCCAGCTCCCAATATACCTTTAATATGAAAAACTTTCCATCTGTCGAGGATTTGGATGAGATTTTCATCTCTAAAATTGTCCCGATCTTCTTGTTCATCTTTCTTATAATTTTCTTCGTTAAGAAGATGATTGTCCAGTCCCAGATTTGAATTTATATGGGAGTTTGTCAAAAGAGGCAAAGGCCAACCCTGTCAAAGGTTCCTGTTTTGACAAATTAATTGTTGAAGCACCACGAGCAGCCTCTAATAACTCTCTCTATATCCTCTTCACGATCGAAGAAAATTTGAAATATTTTGTCTTTCACTTACTCCACTTGAAATCCCTTCGGAGCGTCCCAAACAAAGAGAAATGTCCTATGAAGTCTAGAAAAACTTGCTTGTTGATGAAAATCTTCCAAAGAAAGACTATTGGAGCATTCTTAAAGCCTCTCACTGACCTCATCATCTTCAAAAACCAGGTCCACTTCATCTTCGAATCTGATTGTTATGGTTCCTACTTTGCTAGTGATTTCATCTTCATCTGATTGATTTCATTGTTATTTATATTCATGTCGGAAACTTCTCCTCTTTCATGATGGTCCGAGGAGAGCAGTGAAGAAAAATGGATCAAATTGACTGATGCAAATAGATCGGAGATGCACACTGGCTTTCTAGAAAGCAAGACTAGAGAAAACTCACGAGAGTACTTTCTCTCTCTAGCTAGACAACACACAAGTATACCGATTGCAATTTCACTTCAATTCAAGAAGCCCAAGAAGCTCTAAAATGACTCACCACTCATGGATTCTCAAACACAGACTTATAGACAAATTGTCAAGTTACGATATGCAATATTTGTAGCAAGGTGTATCCGATAGAAGCCCCATTTTAAAAATTCGAACAACTATTACATTCTTCAAATCTGGTTCTATTTCTCATAATAGGATAGTGCCCGTCCCGTCGGGACACTTGCCACTCCTCTTTAAGTCTTAAGTATAGGGTTTTTTTCTGTAGTCTAAGTGTTAATATTTAATCAAAACTACTTCAAAGAATAATAAAACCTCAACTTTTTTAGTATATAAATGAGCCAAAAAAATAAGTTAATAATGCAATTTTATTTTAATAACTAATAGCGTCGTTCCAAAGAAAATAACAATTCTTAGAGAAAAGCATAATATGTAAATATTAGTATTGACATGATGGTGTACTCTAGTTAGAGGACAAATAGGTGGCCCACGACACTTAAAATGAATCATTTGAACATACACGTCAAACGAAGAGTAGGAGAGTTGGTTTTGTTTCAATCTTGGCTTTAGTCACCTAAAACCTCTCGAAGGGGTATCGCTCCCGCTCCCGACCTAGCTTTGGAACTTTCGAGACCAAACATCGCTATAACGGCGCTCCAAAAAACAGAGAGCGCGGTTCGTAGGCGAATTACTTTTAAGGAGGATTTATTATTAGTTTGGACTATAATTGATGGTTAATCTCAGCTTATTACTAATCAGTTTGATAATTCAATTATTTAAACATCATGCTTTCTTACAAAAGCAACCTATTTGACAAATAAATACTTACAACTTATTTAGTAATATCATTTGTAAATAAATTCATCATATGAAAATAAGCAGTTTTCTTCATAAAATTATATTAAATAAATAGTAGATATAAGCGCTCGCATGACGTTATCAAATGCAATCTTTTTGAAATTAGACGTTTTTCTGCTCCCGCTCTAGGTGACAGATCTAGACCCTTCATTTTGATTCAATCCGATGGCACAAAAGGGAAGAATACTACTTATATGAACAGTAAAACACCTAGTTGAATTAATATTGCATTTGTTTCAACAACTTCTTCCTAGTTTGGCTATCTTCCTTTTTAGTGGAGGAGAGAACAGACAAGATTACCCTTTGCCGAATCTACATAATTACACTTCTCACAGCCACCCTTTCTCATGTGTGACAATAACAACAAACCAATAACAAATGTCAAACCTGGATCATGTCTTCTATGTTGATTGATTGATTAATCAAATTCCACCAGTCTCCCTCCATCATCGACCTCTTTCTTTTCAAGATCACGATTGGTAGTGTTCTGAAGGGATTTCTGATCTACATTTTTCTAGGGTTCCTGCTCGATCGCCAGTAGGCATGGTCGGTGACAACCCAATCGGGTCTAAGAAGGGAGAAGGCTTCGTAGAGGATGTCAATCAGGTCTTTGTAGCTCCACTTGAAGACTGAGAGGGAGAGAGTGTGTGTGTGTGTCACGAACCCCACCGCACCGCCCACTGCCATTGCAGCCACCGCCGTCGCAACCAACGTCAACGCCATCGTCGAGCCCGATTGCAACCCTATCTTCGGATCTGCAACTAGAGAATAAAATTTTATAAGAACATATAAATAGAGATTGAGATAGGGAGAGGAGAGGAGAGATAGAGAGAAATTACGCGGTGGTGGCGATGGTGGTCTTTCTCGTTCGACGGTGGATTTCCTTCTCTTTCTTCGTTGTCGAACCCTCCTTCCTTCTCTTCTCCATCTCTCGCCTTTTCTCTTTCTCTCATTCTCTATAATCAGCATAAATGAACATATGAGGATAATGGGTGGGGGTTTAGGCAAGGTTATTGGGTTAGAGGTAAATGTCTCATTTATCATGAGAAAGTTTATACTTTGAAAGAAGCTAGTGGAACACTCTAATAAGAGAAGTAGGATGAAGCTGGCGAAATAGATGTAATATATATATTTCGTTAGGAGATTTTGACAAATTCCAATGTGGCAAAGTCCTTTGGACACCACTGTACTATTTACTTTTTTTTTTGTTTTTTTTTTGAGGAATGTATTATTTATACTATATCCGTTTCTTCTTATTTTTCTCATTACACTTTGAGGTTGACTTTGATCCGATGATTTAATTAACAAAATGATGCAAAAAATTGAATAGCTTCATGCTATTGTACATTAAATTTCACTCTACATCAATATGAAAACATTAATAAATTATTGCATTATTTAACTAACCACATTCACGGATCAAAATGACCCTCATAAAATTAAAAATCACAAATGTAAGTAGCTCAAAGTGGTAGAGCATTTAAAAGCTATAAAGTTCTGAATCCAAACCCGATGGACAATAAATAGGTAAGTCTAAAAAAGACTTTAAATTGCAATTAAACCGGTAAATATTTACGTTGACTGCAAAAACACCCCCCAACGACAAAACGGCTACACTCTCCTCCGTCTCTGTATCAACTTCCGCAACTTCAGTTTCAAATTCCCCCTCGATTCGTCTCATGAACCCACAAATTCTACATTTCCAGTGAATTTTGAATGGCGGGTCTCAAACCCACCTCATCGTCGTCGTCATTTTCGCATAGTTTCTCCTCCTCGTCCTCCAAGCTCCTGCTGTTACTCACCACCCTACCGCTCACCCTCGCCGCCTTCGCATTCGTCCTCCAATGGCGTGGCGGCCTCGACGACCCGATTAATCGCTGGTCTCCCGACCATCATGAGTTCCCCGGTACAGGCTCTCTCCGGTTCTCGACCCTTCCCTCATCTTCGTCGTCGTCGTCGTCCGATTGTGTGGATCTTCTGGGTCGGAGCCGTTCACTTTCCTTCCCATATTTTAGGGATTGGAAATTCGGGTACAGCGCTGATCTGAAACCCAAGGTCAGTCTAGTCTACATTTGGTTGGTTTTATTCGGGCGAGTTTGATTTTGGTTGTCATGTGTTGTTGTCTGGATCTGGCATGTGGGTTTTACAGATCATGGTTGCATGTGCCATTTACATGTTCATTTGTTTGGGAATTTTAGGATCACAATCACAATGGTAGCACTATTAGTCGATAATGGTCGTCAGTTCATATCAATTTTGACTTCTTCCATTGGAAAATAATGTGTTTTTATGTCTTCTTAGGTGAGATTAGTTTGTGCTGTATAACTGTATTGCAATTTAAGAGATATTAGTCTCCAGATAAGATTATAGCATTCGGCAATTTAAATTTTTTTTTTGAGGATTTAGGCATATACACTGGATGGATTGTGATTCAATGCTTACACTAGGTTTGAGTGTATACGGTTTTGTAACCTTGTAGAGATACCAACCTGGAGCTATAACATTGGAAGGGAAATAAAGGGCTATTGTGTTTTTCCTATATGCTTCACAAGGATCTAGTGCCGTTGGAGTTTTGTAGCAAGCAATTTAATCTTGTAAATTTTCATAGTTAAATATATGGGCTATACAGCACTGATGTGCTAGCTTGTTAACATTGTTAATTTGTTATAGAAGAAAACTTTTTGATACTTGATTTTTAAGAATGATCACAGTCTTACGAAGGTGGAAACATTACTTTTGGCTTCTGAATCTGGTCTCAATCTGGATAAGAGGAACATAATTCTCATGAAGTACTTAACTCTAGATTTGCACGAATAAAAAATTCTTATACTGCTCCTCTTATACTCATAAGCTGATGTTATACTCTCTCACTTTTATTTTTTCAAGCTACAATACCACTTGTCTATTATACCACTTAACTCGTACGAAAAACATTCTTCTCTGTGAACCATCCTCCTTATGAAGAGTAATGGAAATTCTTTTGCATTAAAAAAAATCTATTGCAATTTCGCATTGTGTTCACGATTGTAGGAAATACTATTCCTATTTTCATATGCTGCATACGGGATTTCTTCATGATTAATCTTTCTTGATTGTTTCGGTTGTTTATGATGTGTTAAAAAATTTACAATGCTGATTATCACAATCGTGTTCCTGTTCCATACATGTCAGCTATGCATCACTACAAGTACTTCTGCTGGCTTAGAGCAGATTCTTCCATGGATCTTCTACCATAAGGTTATTGGAGTTTCGAACTTTCTCCTTTTTGTTGAAGGAAAAGCTGCGAATTCTAACGTATCGATTGTCCTAGAATCCCTCCCGGTGAGTCCCAAACGGGTTATTGCTTTACAACTCTATGTGTCTCCAGATGTTTCTATTAGGCCCTTTCTTCCATATATTCTACTATGTTTGGTGACTCTTTACTTATCCCCAACAGGGAGTTAAAGTTATATACAGAACTAGAGAACTAGAGGAGCAACAAGCTAGAAGGTTAGTTGCTTCCTTTAAATGTTGAAATGGGTTTGCTCTTTAACACTATTGCTAGTGCAGGATAATTTTTTCTCCTTGTTACTAGAAATAACAATTTCCGGTGTTCTATTAATTGTTGCTCTCTATGTAGCACTGAAACGGGAACGGGGACAAGACAAAACAGGGACGCCGAAACGGCAATTTCCCAAAAATGGGGAGACGAAACACTGGGGGAACCACAGATATACACATATATATAAATATATATTCATTTATACACACGCACACACACATTTATTCTAGTGTAAATGATACCTAAATACTACACCCTTATAAATTTTAAGACGAAATTGAAAGACAATAATTAAGATGAATACAAGTTTTTTCTAATGTGGTGGTACTTGAGAAATCGGAGGTTGTGAAACTCTTTGAGGTCGTCTGGAAGTCTTGAAAGTATCCAAATTGTTCTCTCCGTTGAAGTATAAGCGTCTAGGTTTTCAATTGAGGTCGGGGATGTTGATAGGGTTAGTAATATTTATAATTTTTAATTTACAAGTAACATCCCTCTATTTTTAAACTTATTAAAAGACACCCGAGTGTTATTTTAGCCCAGGGACGCTTCCAAAGCATTTCAAAAAGGGGTGACGCCTCCCCAAGTAGTTCCTCATAAGTTTCAGACTCATTATTATTAAGCGATTTGGAGAGTTCCGGAGTTCGAGAGTTCCCGGATCAGGGACGTCACCGTACATGGAGTTCCCGTGCATCATTGGTCTGGATCTATCCGTGGAACATGCATCATGATATAGCTCATTTGGTTTGGAGATATGGTTTGGAGAACTTCCTATTACCAAAAGGATCAATAGCTTTTCTAAATTTCTTTTTTTATGAGCTATCTTGTTCTGTGTGCTGCTCTGGAAACTCCTCTATTTGATTTGTATTAAATTCACTCTGATTTTAGTCTTGAAATGCCGAAGATCAGATACAATTTGGCTCTCCATTTCTTCAAATTAATATTCTACTAAATGTATGCTGTGCAGCCGAATCTGGAATGAGTCATGGTTATCATCTTTTTTCTACAAACCTTGCAACTATGAGCTATTTGTCAAGCAATCCCTAAACATGGAAATGGCCATTGTTATGGCAAGGGTATGTTCTGTTAATTCTTCTGCTGCACACAGCTACTATACCTCCTATGCCCCTGGCCAGCACTAGAGCTATCTTCTACATCGGAAATATTTTGTGAACATATCATCATATTGACCATCTTATTTGTAGGAAGCTGGCATGGATTGGATAATCCATCTTGACACTGACGAGCTCATTCATCCAGCAGGCGCTCGTGACTACTCTGTGCGACAGCTGCTATCAGAGGTCCCTAGAGATGTTGATATGGTCGTCTTTCCAAATTATGTGAGCCAAGTCTTATCTTTTGGATATGTCATTTAAGTTATGTTATGATTTATACCAGTACAACTAGATGCCAAGAAAACTCGTACCTTTTGGATTGAACTCAAATTTCTTCCTCAAAGTATGAACTAGTTGTTCAGTCGGTCCGTCAAGTTCATGAGGTCTATGAAATAGCTGTTACTTACTTGTACTAGTACAAGTGAAACCACTCACTATTTTCTGGTAGCGCACAACTGTGTTGAAAACTACCGTAAATTGCTTTCCCTGAAAGCCATGTTCAGCTCTCGACTATTCATTATCTTCTACATGACGTGCATAACCAAAGGAAGGACACATTCCAATTAATTTATCTTTTCACTTGACTATAGGAGAAGGTTTGGTCCTTGTGGATTTTATGAGCTGTCCGCTTCTGTTTCAGGGTAGGTTTGGGTGAGTGAAGTTCTGATACGCTGGTTATGGGTGCCTCCCTCTCTCTATCTCTCAGCAATATAGGTGGATGCCTTTGAATGTTGGGTTTTGTGGAGGGTAGCCTAGAGCTATTAGTTAGTCTCAAATAGAATCTTATTTCATATTAAGCACCTTCATATATTAAGCTTTTCGATAATCTTTTATGGGCAACTCCATCCCTCTAACCTATATGCATGGTTATGGGCAACTCCAATGTCAATATCCTCACCCAACATGACACCTGCATCCAAGTCTGGGTGACTAGGAAATCAGTGAAAACATTAACATTTTAATACCCTGTGTCAACTTATATTGACAGATATTCAAGCGGCGAAAACCAATCAACGGAGGATCTGACACACCAATACTTCTTAACATAGAGAAGTAAACATTTCAACAACAATTTCAGACATGGGGGAACTATTTTGAATTCCAGCCTCTATTGTATAGTGTGACACCTCCAGCTTCCCATTCTTTCCTCTTGTTAGGAACTTAATTTTATTGTAAATAGTATCAAATAGTACCATCCAAACAAACATCACGGAGGTTTAAGCCGAATAAATACGTTAAATAGATAAATGGCGGAGTCAGAGACTTCAAGTTCTAACTCATTACCTGGTGAGCTTTACTAAAAGCAGTCGTGAATATTTTTGTTGCAGGAGAGCAGTGTCGAGAGAGATGATGTTAAAGAACCATTCAGTGAGGTAAGTTGCTCACATTTCTTCCATAGCTATTCGAATTCTTCTTTTCTTGTTAATGCTTTTTCATGAGCTATCTGAATTATATTTTATAATTCAGCTTAATATGATGGGTTTATTGCCAATTAGACAATAACTTAGTCCGTTGCATGTATGTTGTATTTAGTTAGAACAAAAAAACCTTTTCGGTTGACTAATTTATTATATACTGGGTTATGATTAGAAGGAGCAACTTTAACTTTTAAATATCTTATTGATCAGTTCCTGATCTTGGACTATTTTAGTGAAGCTGCATACTATAAAATCTGCCAGGAACAGTTTGTAAAGATAAAGATTGTTGTGGATGTCCTTTATTTGCTTCTTGTGTCTTTCACTGCCCTCAGTTTAAGCTGGAAACTTAAAAAAACTCGTACTCCAAGAAAACTCGTACTCCTATCATCTATGTTGTGTTGTTTCCTTCATGTAGCAGTAATGGTTTAACATTGCTTCTTGAATACATGTTATTCAACCTTTTGTGAAGGAATATATATCCTTAATCTTTCTACAACACAATTGGTTGATATCGCGGAGGACTTTCATATGTTGAGCGTAGTGTGGTGGGATCAGAGGGGAAACTGAACACGTGGAAAGATCACAAGGAATAACAAACACTTTGATCTATTAAATGAAGCTTCAGTTGACTTCCGGAATATAATTGTTTCTTTTGCTATGTGTGAAAACACGAAATTCCTATTTGAACTTGAAACTTGATTTCTAGAAGAAAACTTCGCCTGGACTCATACATATAAAACCTAAGGTTGCGTTTGGCAACTCGGATTTGGATTTGGATTTTTGATTTCAAATCCAAAAATTCCAAATCCTGATATTTGAAATACGGACGAATTCAAATCCATTTGTTTGGATGGAACTAAAGATCCAGAATTTGAAATCCTGAATTTCAAAATTTGTCATTTAGTTACTTTGTTAAATATAAAAGAAATTGATTTGAATTTAAAGCTATAAGCGGCCTATAAGCAAAGAAGTGAAAGGCCAGTGAACAAAAACGCCGTTCCAAGAAATCGAATGACAAAGTCGAGTAACATTCATTTCACTCGACGGATTTGATTGACTGAAGTTCAAGAGAATCGACTGAATTCAATTTTCATTTGAGTGATTGATTCATCGCAATGGGTTATAATGATGCAATCACTGATTGAAAAAGAACGGCAAGGTACGTTGTAGGCTACTGGTGGGTTGGTCAGAGTGCGTTGTAGGCTACTCTTATTGAACTGTTGTGATGCTACTCTTTGTAAGCTACTTGAGTAACATTTTCTATTATTTGATTTCTTTAAAAACAAAAAGCCGTTTTCAGTGCTTAAAGCCTAGTGTTCATCGCTGGGCTTTGTCACTAAAGACGCGAGCTTCGCAATGACATGTGTTGGTATGGAATTTGAAATTATTCACAATCAGAAGGGCTGGATTTGGTTTAAATCAAATCCAAGTCCCTAAAATGTATCCAAACACTGGATTAGTCCGAAATCCTCCCAAATTCAAATCCACCTCCAAATCCAACGTCATACAAACAGAGCGTAACAGAATTCATGAGGGGAAACAACATAATATGACCTCTGATGGAAACCTGCCGGCTGCCCATATTAAACTCGAAAATTCTGAAGTACAAAGATACATAAAACCTCTAAACCATAGTTTTAAAAGCTGGACCGGACTGGCCAGGTTGACCGGTCGAACCGGTGCTTGAATTGTCCGGTTCGGTAATTGGATCGGAAATGCAACATAACTGGTCAAAGCCACCAGGTTTTATGATCCAACTGGCGAACCAGACGGAAACAGTGCGGTTTATATATTTTGAAAGTGATGTTCTCTTCCATATCAGAGACAAACCTTGGAGCTCCAGTCAGTATTGGTTGTCAACTGGCCGCTGGGCCAAGCACCAACCTGCTAATGTGAATTCACATTTCAATACAAATTCATTACTCAGAATCTCGAATTGCTGTATGATTCTAGAAAGTTTGTTTTTGGGGTGTTGTTTTTTCTTTTTTTATGAATATAGATTTTTTTTAAAGAAAATAACGTAATAGTTTCTTGTGATATTTAAATACTAAACAAACCTAAGATTAAAACACTTGTATAATCTTAAATCAAATTTAAAATAGTCATTTCAAAAAACAAACAAAATGTTATTAGGGAATATCCGTGCCCAATTCTTATTAAATCTGCACATAATCACTGTATAAAATGTTCAAATATTGGTTTTTTGAAACACAAATCGACATTACATTATTCACAGACAACTTTGTTTTCCACAAAATTGTATTTTTAAAATTATTAAAACCATATATTAAATAATACTAACAAATTCATTAATTAAACTTGTGGCCCGACCACTGACTCAAGCAGTTGAACCAGTGAAGTGGTGCCACATGGTTTGATGTCCGGTCCGGTTTTTAAAACTATGCTCTAAACTACTTGCAAAGCAGATAGAAACAAACTGCATTCAATTGGCTACCTAAATAATACTCCTTCTGCTCCCAGATATTTAATCTTACTCTTGAAATTCCGACTATTCCAACTAGTCTTCCTCGTGTCATTACCCTACCCTTACTTTTCACTCTCCAAGAAAATCATAATTTTTTTTAGGGTGAACTTGAGGATATAAAACATTCAACACCATAAAATATGGAAAGGATTTGTCATTTTGAGACATCCCATATTGAAAAGATGGACGGAAAATATAAGACTGAGTAATGCTCCTTGATTACCATCTAGAATCATTCCCATTTGGACTGCTGCCTTCTTTGTCTTTTCATAGCTTAGCCACGTAAAGTATTTCTTTATTCTGTTGGTTATTTTTACCAACATATCCAAATTCAATATATTTCTGTAGTGTTGCATGTTTCATTTCATTTGGGAGTGCTTACTAATGGTAGATTAAATCTGTTACCAGACAAATTAATGCATCAACCGTGTCTCACAGGTATCAATGTTCAAGAAGAATTATGACCATCTTCCGAAAGAAACATACTTCGGCAATTATAGAGAATCAACCCGTGGTAATCCCAACTACTTTCTGACGTATGGAAATGGGAAAGCTGCTGCGCGCGTCAAGGATCATCTTCGTCCTAATGGTGCTCATAGATGGCACAATTATATGAAGTCCCCAAAGTATGGTGGTATTTCAGTCTTTGGATTATGTTTTTTTTAGAGCTCAATAGACAACATGTGTTTTATATCCTCAAGTTCACCCTAAAAAAGATTACGATTGTCATGTGTAAATCGAGAATCACAACAATGAAGTGATACTTTTACATATGTTTACTTCATGTCATGAGAATATCAAGTGACTTTTGGATGATGATCATGTACATTAATCACATGAAATCCTTATGAAAATCTGATTTGCTTGGTTCTTTTGCTGATAATTTACATCAAAACTACACATTGAAGTGTCTGGCATCGGTCATACAGAAGAGATCCTCCACTTAACTACTGTTATGTTGCTTGTGGTCTGTGTACTTTGCAGTGAACTCAAATTCGATGAGGCTGCTGTTCTGCATTATTCATATCCAAAATTTTCAGATTTGACTTCAAGACGTGACCGGTGTGGCTGCAAGCCCACGAAAGAGGATGTCAAGAGATGCTTCATGCTAGAATTTGACCGTGCGGTGAGTTCTTACACCATGTTATGTTTGCTCCTTTTTCCTTGTCATTTGAGTACAAAGTAGTTGACATTTTTACTTGGTTGGTTGACAATTTGAAAAAGACCTTCCAAAGGGGAAAGAATCTTCGGTTTGTATGCAGTTATAATATTGTCAATAACATTGCATTACCTCATACCACTTAAGAGTTTATCTTGTTAAGGATATTTTGAGCTTGTGTTATAGCTTTGATGGCCACTTCTTTTCATTATTAACCTACCCATTTAAGTTTCAATTGTAAACTCATCTTTATAGGTCAAATGAGCACTTTTAACGCATATAGACTGCAGATTTTGTGGCTGATATTGGCTAGAACTTTGACAATCAACAATCTCTATCTATCTAATGTTAGGAGTTTGGTAAGAATCCAACACCCTGAATTTTATGGTGAGCGAGAGAGAGACTGACCTGCTCATCATATCCTGCATCTAGAAGCTATCTATACCTATGGCTTCGTTTGGGCAAGGTATAAGAAGAGGGGGATAAGGATAGGTTCTACCTGTGGTTTCATATCCTGCGTTTGGGTTGGGGATATGAGACAGGTATAACTTATCCCTCTCATCAATTTTTGCCTAAAATCTTATACCACCCCTAGGAGGTATAAATAAGGATAAGAGTTAAGGTTATTGGTGGGGCATAAAAATGACTTTAGTGTCCTTATACAATTAAGAAAAATACTATCCCGATAAAAATATATTATTTTATACATCTTATATATATATATAGATATGTATGTATGTATGTATGTATCATATCCCGGCTCATTGAAAACAAAAACTCATACCCTGTCTTATCCAGTACAATCATAATTCCTACCTCATATCCCAGTACATGCTTTGTACCCCTCTTTCTTATACCTTACCCAGTAGAATCATATCCTACCTCATTTTGCAAAGGCTCTATCACAGAATTTAATCAGTAATTCGTGCACAGTTAGCCCCCTTGGTAAATGACTAAACACTGAACTGTTCTGATTTTACCAACAAGAGTAACTTACAGTCAGTCAGTCACTATCACTGAACCATTTTCGTCGAAGTATTCATCCAAAAATAAGCCAATCTGCTTGGTGAATTTGCTATTTCTGATTCCATTCGCGCTTCTCTAGGTATGTGTATGTATGTCATATACAAGAGAAATCAGACTTCTATATGCGAAAATCAAACTCCAGACTTCCTCATCTGCTGCATGATATACAAAAAACCTTTTACATCCTCCACCACCAATTTTGCTGATGAAGTGTTAGCTGACAAGAAGATTAGAGAGAGAGAGAGAGAGAGAGAGAGAGAGAGAGAGAGAGAGAGAGAGAGAGAGAGAGAGAGAGAGAGAGAGAGAGAGAATGTATGATCAGGTAACATTAAGAATAATTGATGTGGACTGCTAGGCCGGTTTGTTGTAAGCATATGAAGTCCTGGATGATGACACTAATAAATTAAAGATCATTCCTATCATAATTCGCAGCAATTGTATTGTTGAGCAAGATATTGGAATCGTTCTTTACAATATTGGATAATAAGTATGTATTGCTTAACAAGAAACAGGTTGTAGGCCTTTAACAATCGCTATGCCTGATGCTTATGGACAGAATGAAACTCAAAGGCAATCAGCTTATCTCAAATGAACTGTCTTGACAAGAAGTTTTAGTAAGAGCTGATACTTTAGGTAAATGCAAAGGAGAATAGACACACCCACGCGCGCACGTGTGTGTGTGTGGTGAAAAGATCAAAAGGTGAAGAAGAATCCAATGTTAGGTAACTTATGATCTCTTTCTTGAAAAGTTAATAAAGAGAATTGGAGGTAGCATTTTACAGAAAAAAAATCCGCAGTAATCATGATATCGGCCATATTACTTCTTAAATACTCGAAAGAACACACCTAACATGAATACAATAAAAAAAAGCTTTTTCATAACTTTGGAAATCACAAGTGTTTATAGAAAAAGTTTGCATGACTTCGAAACATTGTTTTTCTATGGGGGAGTACGAAGCAATTACCACTGCGTATCTGATGCGATTTCCTCTTTAAACACTTGTCAGCTAACACTTCATCAGCTAACACTTCATCAGCTACCACTGCGTATCTGATGTGTGTGTGACGGAAAGGATACTGGTGAAAAGATAAAAAGGAAGAAGAATCTCATTGTTACGTATCCTTTGACCTCTTTCTTTGAAAGTTAATACAGGTAATAGGAGGTAGCATTTTACTGATGCCAAGTCATGGACTGGTTTCTTCGGTGATTTCATATAAAAATAAAATCCACAGCTTCAGTTACTGATTTCTTTAAGGAGGAACATTACACCATATACGCAGTGACTGTTATGGCTTCCTACACCCCTATGCAAAACAATGTTTGGAAGTCATGCAGACTTTTCTTTCTTTCAATAGCAGTTTGGAATAGTGAACTGTTGTCATTAACTTGGGGAATCTGGTGGCTATGGAGAAAGGAGATTATTTTTTGGGGCTGGAGCTGTAATAACAGAAGAAGAAGAAGAAGTTGCAGAAGGCGGATGTTATACTGCATGTCTCACTTTTTGTTGCACCCAGGATAGTAACGTGTCACAAGTCATGCCATGTGATGCTGAGAATTTTCATCTTTATAATTCTGTCTTTGCTATCACCATTTATAGTTTTTATGAAATTGATTAGTGCCATGGTGGACCTATTACTCTCGTTGATGATCTCATGCGACAATATATCGCTAACAATTTTGGTGATGATATAATTCTACTTGTTGGTAAACGGTACACTAATCGCCACTGATCATCATACATATCTCTCTTTTTCACTTTTTGGTCAAACGTTTTGATTATCACTGAGATTCTGTGTTGCAGGCCTTTATAATTGCTTCAACAGCAACAGAAGACGAAATGCTTCACTGGTAATAGTCGTGTTTTAAAGTCTATGTGGTTTCTTTTCTCCTGGGAGTCTAATCTGTTGTCTTTTACTTTCTATGACAAGAAAGAATCTTTTTTTTATAGGTCCTGATTCCAGGAAATTTCACTACTTTTGTTTCAAATGATTGTAGAAACTGAAAAATGAATGGTTTATAATTTACTTGTTATTTTTAAACCCATTCTTTCAAGATTGAAAAAATGAAAAATCATTTCCCATGATTTCTTTAGGTTTTTCTTATTTTGTTTAAGATGTCTGACTTCTGGCGGGGCTAAGTCTTCTTTCCTGAGGTAGAAGTTTTGGCCACCATTTATACCCATTAGTTGTCCTCTATTTATCAGTTGTTGAGAATGTGGATCAACTGGTTAACATGACTGTAATAAACTAGTCAATGTTTACAAAACGAATATGTAAGGCACAAGTTCAAGAGACATTTTATCTCAACAAGCTTGAAATGATTTCTTCTCTTCCTTTAGGTACCGTGAGCACGTTGTGTGGACTGACAAAGCCCTGAATTTGAAACTTCTAAGAAAGGGCATCTTGACCCGCATACATGCTCCTATGGTGAGATCTCTAACAATATTTTTATGAAAGGTGCTTCATAATTAAACTAAATTCGACACGAGTCCATGTCATTACGAAGCCTCATTTGTTTTTGTTTTTCTTGGTCCAAAATACAAATTTAACAGTTACATCGTACTTGTAGGTTATTGTGCAAGGGTTGAGAGAGTCTGGTATCTTCAGTTCAGTAATTGAAGCTGCTCATACGACCACAACGAAGAAGGGGAACTTTCTATCGACTGTTAAAAGTAGTAACAGCTCTAGAAGCTTGGTCTTTTCTTCAAGGAAAATTGGAAACAACAGAGAAACCGAAGCAACTGCTGCAAGGAAGATATTGGAGCATGCTGGAAATGATACTAGGGCAGTGCCACCTCTGTCTCCTCCAGCCATGGACGATATCCATCTTGATGCAAAGTTACTGTTTTAGTTTACCGCTACCCTCAAGTCTTCTCTGGCTTTGTCATCATTGCTTCCTGAATGTGTACAGAACTGATATTGCAGCTGACAAAATACCAAAGAGAGAGAGGCTGGAGATATGAGATTCATTATAGAGAAAGAGGAGCCTCGAGTTGAGGGTTTTGGTAATCGTTCATGAGATATTCCCGATCATTAACCAAGCGTATAATGTACATTTCAGGCTTAGATTATAGATGAGAAACAAAGAGATATAACCGTAAAGGACCATAGACATTGTAATTCACATTTTCCATAGCCTTTTTTGCAGAAGATTGTTGCCTCAGGGTTCTATAGGAATCGTCTTTGCTAGTTTTTCTAGTGCATATGAACTGGATGCTAATTGCCAAACAATTGTTGGAGAAACCCATGAGTTGCTAAATCATGTGGTTTAGCTTCATACTGCATGTTTGGATGAGATAGCTTCATAAGTGGTTGAAGTGGAGTGCATTTGTCTCCCACATGTCTTTCTCGGTCAATTATTTAGGCGATCGATCATTTTATGACCTCTTTGAGAATTTTAATTGTCAGGTGAGTAACCTGAATAAGCTCTTTTACTTGCATGTTTTTATCAAGAGCGAACTGTTTTAAGTTCTATTATCGTGTTACAGCATACGGTGGCCACTCTCAATTGGGCACTGCTGTCAAATAGAGTCTGTTCATTTTTTAGAACCAAATAGAGTCTGTTCTTGCCCAGAAAGAAAAGTCCGGTATTCTTTTTTAGGAAACGGTATTGTACACAAAAGGGGTTGGCATGGCCTTTTTTGGAATGGTCTTCATCTCCAGCGGCGGAGCCAAATCAAACCAACCGGGACAAAATTAAGATGTGACGGAAATTTTTAATTTCAGCAGAGACATTTATGTATTTTCTAAAAAGTCTTAGTGTAAAATAGCTATAATTAAAGTGGTGTTGGTAGAGTTTTCAAAAAATTAGGGGTGGCAATTGCCACGCCTAACCCTCAAGTACCTCCGCCCCTGTTCGTCTCCTAGTGTACAAACAGGGTCTAGATTTTGAGAAAACACCTTCGTTGAGTGCTTGTTTGGTTGTAGATTGGGCATGTTTGGATCTGCAGCTTTGGTTACCCGAACCTCAACCATAACTTTTTTGGAGTTGGATTAGCCGGTGACCGGCTAGGGTAGCCCCGTGGCCAGGTAGGTGTTCTGGGCGGTGACCGGTTATTCTGGGCGGTGGACGGGTGTTTCTGACGCCAAAGTGAAAAAAATGTAAAACAAATGAATTAAATATTGTCCCCGACACTAGTTGATTTACCATGAACTAGAAGTTGGGGGAATACTACAATGCAGCACTCAAGAAGTGGTTTGTGGGTCTTGTAAAATCTGGACCCTACACCTATCAACATACTACATTCAATGAGTGATGGAGAAGGCAGCTATCATTGTGGTTCCAGTGAGATTTTTGTGTGGGTGGGCATAAGGAGTTGATTGATGCGAGTAGCACAGTGTGGATTCTCAAAAGAATTGTTGGCTTAGTTGGCACTGAGTAAAATGAGTGTGGCGACCGGCTACAAGAAGTCGGTGCTCGGCTATCAGAAAGCGATGACTGGATACAAGAAAACCCGGTCACCGAATTTTTTTAACCACAACCATTTAATACAAACGGGCAGAGGTTACGATTAACCAAAACTGCTAAACTGTTAAATCCAAACAGGCCCGTTATAATCTCGAATGAGATTATAATTTCAGCCGTCTTATCCACTCGATATTACTTTTATTTTTTGTTGAAATGGTCATGGCATAGAATGCGAAGAAGAACAAAGAGTTCAAAGTACAAAGAGTCCAAACTGAAAAGAATAAACTAGCATCGGGCTAACCATTTACAATGGGTGGTTATGATACACAACATTTTTGGCAGCTCTATGATCTTTAGCCACAAAAGCACGACAAACCTTCGAAATTGAACAAAAGACAAGCTGCTCCATAGCATCCTTGATTCTTTCAAAGACAAGAGCATATTGGAGCCGTGCTACTCCTTCCCTAAAATAAAGATAAGACAAAAGGACAATCAATATTGATATTAATACAATTGATATTTTGATAAAGAGCAAAATTAACACAATGCTCCGTGGCAAGGAGCTCCGCTTGAAAGGCACTTGAACCGAAGCTTTTCTTTTTCCCAATAATCCACTCAAAACCATAAAACCCTTGCTTGTATAAGACAATGTTGTAGGAGATATCATGAGCATTCCAAGCTCCGTCCACAGAAATATCATTCACATGTTGCCTTCTTGATTTAGTCTTCTTGGTCTCCACCTAATAGGGGGAGCGCGAGCATGAGCCACTCCATGCTTGATAGAGTTTATAATCTGGACAAGAAGCAGTTTTTCACTCTCCATAATGTGATGGGAAATTTCAATTGAGAAGTCCGTGTCCCCAAAGATTTTACTACATCGACCTCTCCATATCACCCATAGAACGTGAATCATATAATATTCTTGAAATTTGGTGATATTCCAGAGACAATCCTCAAAAGTTGCTCCTGCTTTGCGGGTTAGCACCATAGTTATTCCATTGTGGGGTGGGGGGGAGGGTGGAATCCCGACATGCAAAGAAAAGAACCCAACATGCTACGAATCATACTCTTCAAGCCAAACAATCATCCAGATTATCTTTTAGCTTCCATTCTTATTACCATTGTTCTCATAAGACTACTCTCTTGAAAGCTGCTACTCCAACATAGAGCTTTAAGGGCATGTAAAAGTATCATCGTCACTAATAAGTATGTTTGGTTGAAATATGTCCCTCTTGGCTCATTTACGTTTGAGCCAAGGCATGTCTCTTCTTTGGCTTCTTGAGCTTCAAACTTTAACACTCCTCCAACCTTAGTCACCCCATGCACAAAATATAATTGTAAATCATCTCTTGCATCAGAAGAACTTTTCTCTTTTAACCGAGAGCTGTACACATTGTGGTTTAGGGATTGTAGATACTGCTTTATGACATGGCTGATCTTAGCCACGTGGCGATCATCCAGCACACCATATTGTGCTCCACACACACAGGATCACCAGCCGAGCTGATCCATGTGGGGGCTGCGAGACAGAGCCCTCGCATACCACTGCACGGGACTTGTAGGGATTTGTGGTTTGGAGGCTAGGGTAAGCCCTGTCGCGTGCGAGCCAAGCCCGCGCGCGACCTTTAGTAACTGTTTTGAGAGATCTATGGCACGAGCTCCCTAGACCCGGTCAATCCGGTCAAACCCGGTCAACCTCGTAACGGTTCCGGTACTCGCGCACCACGTGCTCTAACGGTTCCTATATACTCGGACGAACGTGCCGTTATGGTTAAGCTAATTAAGCCGCCATTAATGGGTGCATTAACCACACTACAACGGTCACGTTCTCCAGTATATATATATCGTTACTCTTTCCATACAAAGAAGAACACTGCCATACGCGGAAGCTCTGCCAAACCTCTGTCTCTCTCTCAGACATTGCTACTGACTTACTCTCTCCCTACACACACCCCTATTCTTCCTGTGCGATCCCTGATCCACTACATACGGTGTACACGGAGGTCTCCCTGCCGGAATCTCTTGTGCACATTTTGGTGAACCCGACGTGAACTAGGATCGCGCCTCAACTAGGATCACCGCTGCTGCTATATTTTACATCAACAAAGAGATCTATAGGAGCACTCTTGGCTCAGGTGTATGAGGGCCAAGAGAGGCCTATCTATTACATCTCTCGCATCGTGCAGCCTGCTGAATCAAGGTACACAGACATCGAACGTCATTGCCTTGCTTTATTCTTTGTGATAGAGAAGTTGAGACACTACTTTGCATCGCACAAAGTAGTGGTGGTCACCAAAAGCGACCCCATAAGATACTTGCTAACCCACACTACTCCGGGCGGGAGATTGGCAAAATGGTATATGACCATCTCTCAATACGATATCACATGCGTAAAGCCAAGGGCGATCAAGTCGCAGGCGGTAGCAGATCTGTTGGCACAGTTTCCTGACAACAGCCACGAACCTGTGATCGAAGAAGAGCTCGAAGGCCCTGAAATCTACGCGATCGACGTGCCCTATTGGACCCTCCACTTCGACGGTTCGTCAACCAGGAAAGGCGGAGGCATTGGGATAGTCTTGACAAAGCCCGACGGGGAAGTCATACAGATGTCCGCAAAACTCAACTTCGCAGTCACGAACAACGAGGCGGAATACGAGGCTCTCATCGCAGGGCTCCGTGCAGCGAAAGCTTTGGAAGTGAGCAACTTAACGGTCATGGGAGATTCCAAACTGATTGTTAAGCAAGCCTCGGGCGAATATGGTTTAAAGGAGATCAACCTCCTGTCATACCGCACTCTAGTGCAAAAGCTGATGCAGCAATTCTGCGACGTGAAATACGAGCACAAGCCCCGAGCGGACAACAGGCATGCAGACGCCTTAGCAACTCTAGGATCTAAGGTCAGCATAGACAAATGCCCCGCGAGGATTTCCATCGAAGTACGAACGTCGTCGGCATTAACAGAAGATGCGTGCGACGACGAACACATGGACGACACAGACTGGCGAAAAGCAATACTACAAGCCATTGCGAAAGGCACCAGCAGCGAAAGCTGGGCACTCACGAAGGGATACTGCATCCACGACAACACCCTTTACTACAAGGGTCCTGGAGGGATACTCATGCGATGTGTCTCCGAGCAAGAGGGACAACAACTGTTAGAAAAGATTCACCAACACGCTTGCGGAGAAAGCGGGGTGTCAATCTACAGGAAAGCTCAGAGATATGGCATTCATTGGCCAGACATGTCTACAGCCGCAGCCCGAATACAAGGGAAGTGCGAAAGCTGCGCACTGATCAAAGATTCTCTACTTGTCGCTCTAATCGATGACGACACAGACTGGAGAAAGCCATTGTTCGAATTCCTCACCCAGGGCACCGTCCCCGAATTGAGAAAAGAGGCTGACAAATTGAAAAGGAAAGCTTCTCGATACGTGGTTCAGGAAAACCTGCTTTGGCGAAAAGGTCACGAGGGCAACTTGCTGCGATGCCTAGACGATAGGGAAGCACAAGAAGTCATGGACCTCTCTCATCAGGTGGAACACCAGGGAGGTGCGAAATTATGCAGACAGCTCCTCTCAATCGGATACTTCTGGCCCACGATGGAAGTCGATTGCCGCACCAAGGTGCGACGCTGCCAAGAATGTCAGTTCAAAGGGAACCTAGTGCACGCTCCCGCCGTGGATCTACATGCATTAGGGACGCCATGGCCATTTCACACATGGGCTTTGGATTTCATTGGCCCCATCCGACCAACGTCACATGGGAACCATTTCATTCTCACCGCAACTGAGCTGTTCACCAAATGGGTGGAAGCGATACCACTAAAGACGGCAAACGCGCTGGCTGTGGTCAACTTCATCCAGGAAAACGTCGTATGCAGGTTCGGAATCCCGAATACTATTCTTTCAGATAACGGTACTCCTTTTGTTAATCGTCAGGTAGCTACGAAACTTGCGGAGTACAATATCAGGCAAATATGCTCTACCCCCTATTATCCAAAGGGAAACGGACAAGCCGAGGCGACTAACAAAACGCTGCTGAGAATTCTGAGCAAGATGGTCGCAGACGACCACAAGAAGTGGGCCGACTCTCTTAACATAGCTCTGTGGGCCTACAGGACCTCTCCAAGAACACCCACAGGGGCTTCGCCATTTCTATTATGTTATGGGGCCGAAGCTGTAGTACCTGCGGAGGTCAGAGTCAATTCGGCAAGGCTGGCCTTCCATGCGCTCTATGAAAATCAACGCGATCACGATTTAGTCTTGCTGGAAGAAAAGCGAGAACAAGCCAAAAGGACTAACAAGCGGTACCAAGAAAGAATCGCTCGCGCCTACAACAAGACAGTTCAGCGGCGGGATTTCGCAGTTGGCGACCTGGTCTTGCGCGCATCCGACCACTGCATGCGAGAAGCGACTCATCCGAAGTTCGCAGCTAATTGGGAAGGACCCTTCGAAGTCACAGAAGTCTTCGATAGTGGCTACTGCAGCATACGAAGGTTGCACGGCACAACCTCAACTCCGAGCTCAGTCAACATGCGCTGGATCAAGAAGTACTATCCTTGACTCCTCTTATTTCATACGTTTTATGATAACGTTGCTTAAATATCTCATGTGGCTACGATTGATGCAATCTCCCCTCCCATATGAGAGGATTGTAATTCTACCTCTCCCATATGAGAGCGATGTAATAAAAGAATTCTCCCAAATGAGAAGTTCATATTTCTAGCCGCTTATATTGCTCTATTTTATTTGATATCACTGTTGACAATGATTTATTCGCTGCAAATAGCAATTCATACAAACGCGATCTTAATTGATCACTAAAGCCTATCTCTACGATAGCAGCAAACATAAATGCGATCTTAACTGATCATCAAAGCCTATCTCTACGATAGCAGCAAACACAAACGCGATCTTAACTGATCACTAAAGCCTATCTCTACGATAGCAGCAAACACAAACGCGATCTTAACTGATCATCAAAGCCTATCTCTACGATAGCAGCAAACACAAATGCGATCATTATTGATCATCAAAGCCTATCTCTATGATAGCAGCAAACACAAACGCGATCTTAACTGATCATCAAAGCCTATCTCTACGATAGCAGCAAACACAAATGCGATCTTTATTGATCATCTAAGCCTATCTCTCACGATAGCAGCCAATGCAATGCGATCCTAAGTGATCATCTAAGCCTATCTCTCACGATAGCAACCAATGCAAATGCGATCTTAAGTGATCATCTAAGCCTATCTCTAACGATAGCAATCAATGCAAATACGATCTTAAGTGATCATGCAAAGCCTATCTGTTACGATAGCAACGAATACAGTCGCGATCTTAATTGATCACTAAAGCCTATCTCTTACGATAGCAGCCAAATACAAATGCGATCTTAATTGATCACTAAAGCCTATCTCTTACGATAGCAGCCAAATACAAATGCAATCTTAATTGATCACTAAAGCCTATCTCTTACGATAGCAGCTAAATACAAATGCGATCCTAGTTGATCATCAAAGCCTATCTCTTACGATAGCAGCCAATGCGAATGTGATCTCAATTGATCACCTAAAAGCCTACTTCTTACGGTAGCAATCAAATGCAAATGCGATCTTAAGTGATCATGCAAAGCCTATCTTTCGCGATAGCAGTCCACACGAATACGATCTTAAGTGATCATCTGAAGCCTATCTCTTACGATAGCAGCCGAACATAAATGCGATCTTAGAAGATCATCCAAAGTCTATCTTTTGCGATAGCAGCGAAAATGCAAAATGATTTCAATCGATCATCTAAAGCCTATCTCTCGAAGATAGCAAGTTCCACAGATGCGATCTTATAATGATCTTCTCAAGCCTATCTGTTACGATAGCAATTTATACGCAATGTAATTTTGATTAATCACCAAAGCCCGTCTGTTATGATGGCAACGCAAGTACAGAATCATTTTATTAGATCTTCTAAAGATCTATCTGCTGTGATAGCAGTTTATGTGCGAGACGATCTCGAATAACTCTCTAACAAAGCCTATCTTCTATGATAGCAATTCGCACAGCTCAATGATCTTAATTGATCTGTCGAAAATCATCTGAAATGATAGCGAAAGTTGTGAACGTGATCTCATACGATTTACAACGACCAACTACAAGCCCATCCGTCAAGATGGCACAGCTGCGAAATTACGATCTCGAATGATCTAGCGAAACGTCTGCGAATTGACATCGCATATGAGAAATCATTACATGGCAATATGCAAGGCAAAACAAGCCGAAACGCATGCGAAATTGTATTTTGTTGCAAAGAACAG
This sequence comes from Linanthus parryae, assembly GCA_023055425.1. Lineage (NCBI taxonomy): Eukaryota > Viridiplantae > Streptophyta > Magnoliopsida > Ericales > Polemoniaceae > Linanthus > Linanthus parryae. The sequence continues at coordinate 61,569,826 of JALGPY010000001.1, read as the reverse complement.
ATAATACAAAAGCTATTTATCATTACGAGTCAAATGACTTACAATTTATCTATCTAGATAGCAGCTTACAAGCGAAAAGCTCGCATCTAACTACGCAGCCAACATGGCTTACAATACATTCGAAAAATGGCTGATAAGCCAGAGATGCACCAAGGAAACTCTCGGCTAAGAAAAGAGAGAATCCACCGGTCTTGATACCGGCAGCACAGTGTACGAATCTGCGGCCAAAGATCTATAGCAAAAGGGATGCTGCCGCGAAGAGATCAACTCGCCATTCGCTACATCCCTAGCAGCAAGGTCAGGGATACAATATGCCCAGGACCCCAAAGAATGACTAAAGCCTCTGTCTGATCAAGATAGGCGCCGGAGGAGCTTCCTGTTCCGACAGATGCTACTCCGCAAAACAGGCGAAGCAGTCATTCCTCTGGTGATGGACTCCTTGTCATGTTGGACAAGGGCATTGACGAGCACCCCGACCTCACAAATTTGACGGCGAGGGATTCTTCTCTGGAGATGCTGAAGAAGAATCCCGCCGTTCATTACGAGACGGTAGCACGGTCACAACGGCGCTGCACCTCGCCACGAGGCGGCCGGAAACATGACCTGCACACATAATACACGAAGAAATTTCTTCGAACACACATGAGGTATTATCTGCATCCTCTTTATGATGGTTATAAACAGCAATAAGCCTCATAAAGTGGATCTTGGAAACTATTTCTATAGCACAAAGCGCAAACTCAGGATTCAAAACTTGAAGTTGCCATGAATCAACAAAAAGCAAGCGTTGAAGCCAGCAGTCGTAAGGACTCACGGCAAAGCACATGTTTGGGATGAAGAGCCCAAATGGCAAAGGCGGGGTTTATATAGGCCCTGTGGAGACTCTTCGGTTGCTTAAGATGAGTCAGCAAAATTCAAAAAGAGGGTAAGTTCAATCACTTACGCCTTGAAAAGCGGTAACAATCAATTACCCTACTAAAGGCTACGACGATTCGGTTGCGTATCCTAATAAATGACGGATAGTCATGATTCGGATGGACTTCCCAACGGAAGCGTGCTTATCTGCCGAGAAATTAGCGCGAAAATCAAGCAAAGAATCAATTGCTGATGTCATAATTGGATATGCACAGAAAATGTCCAATCAAATCCCGAAAAGGGCAAAACGGGCAAACTCATTGTTTGTTGTCAAAAAAGAGGGGGGAGAAACCCTAGCAACATTACATTAATGTTTCAAAACATTACATTAATGTCTCAGCCATTTTCCTTTCTTTTCAAAAATATGAAAAGTCAAAACAAATTTTTGACTAAGGAATCCTGGGGCTCGAACTGCTCGATCAGCCTCTCCACTTGTTGCACTTCTTGCTTTAGCTGCTCGCACTTAGCATTCATTTCGTCATACAGCCTCAAAGCTTCATCAACCTTTTGCTTTTGCTGCTCCACCTTCTGCATCTCAGCTGCGAGATTCTGGTGCCCGAGATTCAAGGTTACAGCTGCGCGAATCAGTGTAACTCTGTCCTTGAGGAATTTCAAACCAAGTCTGCCTTGGACTTTGAGCACGAGATTTTGGCACATGCCACACAGCAATTCAGCACTCTGAGCCGAAATGGTCGCAGGTGTAGCCGCACACAGCTGTTCCAGTATCCAAATGGCTTCAGTGAGGAATAGCCTCCTGTCAAAAGGAACGATCTCCAGACACCTCACGAACGAGCGGGGGTATCTGAGGCGCATTCGAACCACCCAGTCTACATCGGTTTGCTTCAAACCTGAGACATCAAAAACGAGTTGTAATGTCAGAACTCGCAAGCAAATAATACGACGTGCGAATGGTAAATCTCTACTTACCAGTGCCTTCCAGAATTTGGTGAATAGAGGGAATGCGAGCCACCGGGTTGTTCGAAGACTGCCCTCGCTCCATGGCTCTCCTATCCGCTGCGAGCTCCAAACTCTCATAGTTAGGAGGAAGAATGTAGGCTGCACCAGCTGCGATTACATTCCCAACCTGCGAGCCCCAAATGCTCCACGCAGGAATAGGTGTTTCTGGCTCAGTCATCGCCGGAGGCACAACCGAAGTCGCTGGACGGAAGACACTATCAGATGCGAAAATATTGGCATCACTTGTCCTTTCCTCCTCACCACCGGTACGGACACCTTCGTCCATCGGCACGGCATCAGCTTCGACATCATCGGAGAGTTCAATGACATCCTTGAGATGCTCACTTGCGTGTCCAGCAGCTGCGACGGGCTTCTCGGTATGGGAGCTCGAAATTGGAACATGGGATGCAGAAGTGTGGCTTCTCTGCTCCAGCTCAGGTTCCTCAGCATGACCTGCGATGTCAAAATGCGATAATATGAGGTAATTTGTGTTATGGGTTACTTCGTTATCTTTGCTAAAGCTAAGAATAAGCACCTCCACGCGAAGGTGGGATTGAGGTATCCTCATCATACACTAGGGACGTGGAACCGTGCCCTATCAGTGTATCCTCATTAAGCAAGTCTTTAAGAGAGGCGTGACCTGGGATGCGATTAAACCAGTCATGGCTTTGTCTCAAATGGTTACAGCTTAGTACATGCATATCACTCAAGATGATTACCTGAGGGTTCTCCGCATTTGCTTACCAACCAACGGCGAATGTCAGGCTTTGACACACCGTGCTTTAATGCACCCACAATTACATCTCTATAAGTAACTGCGAGATTGAAGATCTCACCTTTGTCGCCACCCGCGATCTCTGCGAAGTCCGCTTGGACTTGCTCTAGCTCTGCTGCATCCCCTCCGGGAACCTCATCTTCCTCTTCCACATGAGGAGCCACTTCTTCGGAAAGCTCGTCTTCCTCGCCAACTGGACGCACTAAGTCGTCGACATGCTGCTCTTCGAGGCTCCGCTGCTTCACACGCTCGAGCTCCTCTTCCTCGCGCTGCCTTCTTCTTTCAGCAGCCTCCGCGGCTGTCCTCCGGGACTCAGCAAGAACATCCTCGCTTATTGGATCATCCGAAACACCAGAATGGGCATCTCTCTTTTGCCTCTTGGCCACAAAGCCACCAACGGCTTCATCATCATCATCTGCGAATACACAATTGGTTCAAAGAAAAGAACTGCATAGAAGTTATGATAAAGGACAAGAAAATGCGGCGGAAGTACCTCCTGGCTCTTCCTCGCGCATCACAACTGTTCCTTCTTCTTCTTCTTCATCACTTGCTTGGGGCTCCTGCCTCTCTTCCTCTTCCTCTTGATTGAATGGAACGAAGGTCTCAACCGCGAGATCTTTTCGCACTTTGCTGGGCATACGACCCTTACCCTTGTCCTTGACGGAATGGGACCTCACTGGGGGAGAAGCTGGAGCGCTCCTAGGGGAAGAAATTGTAATTCCCTTTTGTCTAGGTCTTTTCACTCTCGGCGCCGCAGTCGCTGGAGGGGACGGGTCATCCCTAGGAGGAGACGGAGCCGGAGGGTTGTCTATCAGCGAGTCAGCAAAAGTATTCATGACTGCGCGAACCTTTGTTTCGACCTCGGCATCCATCCTCCATGCTAACCGGTACGCCTCCCCCTTCCTTCTGGTGGCAACAATAGTGTCCACCAGCGCTTTGGAACGGTCACCAGCTGCGAATCTCCGCACGTGACACTAAACAATGCAGAACGAAAAGCATCAGTGCAAGGAAATCAAAAAGCTTAAAGCACACAAGGAAATCGCTCACCTCAGCAAATGCCTTGCTATATTTGACGACCTGCGTGTCACCTTTCTTGATGGCATCGACTTGCTCCTTCAGAATGAAATCGGGGCACAAATGGTTCTCTCGGTCCAACAACGAGTAGCAACCGTACTCAGACTCGCTCAAACTACAATTGGGGCGAAACGGAAAAGAATTTCTCTTGATCAAGGGGGCCCTTCCTGGTTGCGCCGCCGCCTCCGTCTCCATCCTCGTCTGCTGGGCAATCCAGTATGCGATCCAATTCTGGGAACAACCACCCCTGCGAGTTCCCGCAGGCTGCTCAAAGGGAAGATTGCTCATGAGGACCGTCTTGCACTCCTTTGTCAGCAAGCGCTTGTAGCACCCTCTAACGATAGACTGGGGCCAGATTGACGGGGCCACCGCATCGAAACCAAACTGAGGAGAGACCCGAGTGGGGTCAACATCCACTGTAAGCCTTTCATATCGTGGCGCGAGCTCACGAATATGCTCTGCAAGCGCAGGAAGAGAACCTCGCAGACACCAGCAAAAGAACTCACGATAGCGCTCGTGGAAATGCGATCCCTTTTCAAAGAGAAGGTCTTCTGACAAGACCATACCTTCGGAGGGGTATAGCTTCGGAAACCACCGCACATTCTCAACACGTGTGGCGTAAGGCCTGGCAGTAAACTCCCTCCGCTTGTCGCATATCAAGCTCCAAGTACACTTGGTGTTGCTTGCCCCAAACCATCTCGCAGCCCTTCCGTTGTTGAGCGCTTTCGTCTCGCCTGGGGGACACCACTTCTCAAGTGGGAGGGGAGTTGGAGCATAAGACGGCCAGCGCTCAAAAACCCACATCGTCAAAAAGCTGATATTGACGAAGGTCAGAACATCGAGGCGGCCACGCGATTCCCTCATCGCCAAAACCAGCTGATCCAGCCTATAATACAACGTACCCAAGACCAAGGGTCCAAGTGCGACTCTCTGGCCAAGAGCGAGCCTCACCGCAAGTGGCAACACATGGTAGAAGACCCCGTCATGGGGGTGACCATCAATCAGAAATCTCGACAGCCAAGCACAAAGAAAGGCACAAAGGGTCAGGTGATAACCCTTGCCCTCTATGTAATTCTCGGCCTCCGGGTTCTGGCTCAAAAGCTTCTTAGTAATGCTGCTGCTCGCATAGTCTCGGAAGAAGTACTGCAACCACTTGTTCCAGGTATTCTTCGCAGACGTATCAACCAGCTGCCAGTTCGGAAGAGGTTTTGTACTGGTCCACCGAGTGGAGATTTTCTTCACCTCTGCTAGGCACTCCTCCATCTGCGCGTACAAGGCTAATTCCGCAGATGTCCTTAAGTGACTCAAGGGGTCCACCTCGCCCATGGGGGAAAGCTCATACAGCATTTGAACGTCCTCGAGCGTGGGGGCAGCCTCGAACTCAGCAAAGTGAAACGTGTGAGTCGCAGGCGAATAGCGGGACAGAAGGTCTAGAAGCATGGACTGATCCAACTTCACGGCAGCACCCTTCATAGCACGAACAGCGAAGAAAATGCCGGCTTCATCAAGAGTTTCGGCGTAATTACCCAACACGTGGTCAGTCCACTCATCCATATAGTCCAACTTCTGGACAAACGCCTGAGTAGAAATCGCAGTATATGGGAAGTGCCCGTTCTCGATTCCCAATCGAACCACATCCTCGGAGCCAACTAACTCGAGCAAGGCTGAGTTAACTGGGCGAGTCAGTGTCAACAACCGCTCAACGGGAACAGGATCAGGCATCCTCTTCGCCTTCACCCTCGCGTGGTAAAAATCTTTCCCACCCAGAAAGGGGGCTTTTCGCCACAGAGACTGCGGAAGCTCCGGCATCTCTTCATCTTCCTTGACGGGTCTGGTTACTCTTGTTTTGGCCATTCCTGCGAAAGGGCAAAAAAAAAAAAAAAGGGGGGGAGAAATACCACACCAGTCAGTTTGAATTTTGGATTTCGAGATCTATGCAAAGGAAAGCAAACAGTTCCGGTGCCGATTTCAGAAATTGGGGAGTTGCAAGATCCAATATCGATTGAAAGATTAAAAACGAAGCAGGTTCAAAGATCAAAGCCTCTTCACAGATTTCATGGGTCTACAGATTCAACGCAGTTCAAGGCAAACGCCGATATTTTAATCAAAAAGTAAACGAGGCCAACCTTGTTTCCTTGAAGCTTGCTTGGATATGCACAATTGGAGAATACGATTTGCAGTTCTGAACTGGTGATTGATTATCTGGATCTGCTCTCGAAGATCTCCGGGTACCATTCACTTTAAGAGAAAGAAGTGATGCTCTGCAATAATGGGATACAAGGTATTTATCCAAAAGAATGAGAGGTTGCGTCCCTTCAGTGGTCGAATCGCAACCGTCACCGTCGTATCGCGCAATCACAGGACGGGCTGACGTCACGCCTAAAACCCTAAAGGTCAGATGGCACGACTCTAGGGGTTTTAGGTCATAATGACACGCACGGGGGCTGAACTTACCCGTATTTGAATTGGTGCGTGGCGACGACGCGCATGTTGGTTTCCGCGCATGGAAGCCTATACAGCTACGAGCCTTCACGCGCAGAAAGGGGGCTAATGTAGATACTGCTTTATGACATGGCTGATCTTAGCCACGTGGCGATCATCCAGCACACCATATTGTGCTCCACACACACAGGATCACCAGCCGAGCTGATCCATGTGGGGGCTGCGAGACAGAGCCCTCGCATACCACTGCACGGGACTTGTAGGGATTTGTGGTTTGGAGGCTAGGGTAAGCCCTGTCGCGTGCGAGCCAAGCCCGCGCGCGACCTTTAGTAACTGTTTTGAGAGATCTATGGCACGAGCTCCCTAGACCCGGTCAATCCGGTCAAACCCGGTCAACCTCGTAACGGTTCCGGTACTCGCGCACCACGTGCTCTAACGGTTCCTATATACTCGGACGAACGTGCCGTTATGGTTAAGCTAATTAAGCCGCCATTAATGGGTGCATTAACCACACTACAACGGTCACGTTCTCCAGTATATATATATCGTTACTCTTTCCATACAAAGAAGAACACTGCCATACGCGGAAGCTCTGCCAAACCTCTGTCTCTCTCTCAGACATTGCTACTGACTTACTCTCTCCCTACACACACCCCTATTCTTCCTGTGCGATCCCTGATCCACTACATACGGTGTACACGGAGGTCTCCCTGCCGGAATCTCTTGTGCACAGGGATCATACTCCATATTGTGATTTCAAACTTCATGAATATGTGTTCTTCGTAAATTGGTGTAGCTTTTTAAAGCTCACTCTTCTTAATAAGGTTTAGGCTTTGGTCAGACAATGCATTCTTAGAAAACTAGCTCCCATGTAAGGATCTCATGGTCAAGTTTGGCCTTAAATCCTCGCCGCTTCGTACTGTATGTAACATCCATGTTGAGTCTGTTGATAATGTTTTCCTTCATTGGTCCTAACTCATATTGGTTCCATTAACCATTTTGGTCTCTCAACTCTTCTCAGTTTAAGCTACATTCAGATCTTCACTACTGGTTTAGAGCCACTTAATGTATTATTTATCTCAATAGGAAGGACAAAAAGAAATCTATCTCATGTACGTACTCTAACTAGTTAATTCAGCTGATTACAAGTGTAGAAACAGATCTATACAGATGATATGGACGGAGAAAGAGATGGAGAAGGGAGGAAGATGAAGAACCAGAAGAAGGGAAATAATTTCATTAATCACATTTCTCGGGACATTTGGTTAGTTAAAGTAGTTTTTAGCAACTTAAACATATTACAAACTGACCCCTCTAGTTCATATTTACTACATCTCTCCACACAACCCCTGCTTCTGCTTTTCTACAAGCATAACCCCACCAAAAACAACAACATAATACTACTAACAACTTAGAAGACATAATGAAAACCGCCGAGGCCATCAATAGCACGGTGAAAACCTCTGAAAACATCACAAAAAAGCATATAAACACAAAATTATTTAGAGAGCATAGATGAGAGTAAAGAGATACCCATTTTTTGTTGCATCTCATAGAATTAATGGTTTGGCAAAGTTTTAGTAAACATATATGATAGTTGATCAATGTTGCGCACATGAATTAAATGCAGTTGTTTGTCCAGAATATGTTCTCTCACAAAATCAAAGTCTATATCTATATGCTTGATTTTGGCATGAAACACATGATTTCTAGCCAGAGCCAAGGCAGAGAGATTATCATATAGAAACATAGGAGCCTCAAATTGAACAACTCCCAAATCTCTTAACATATAAACCAACCACTTCATTTGTGTTGTAGCTATGGCCATGGACCTATACTCAACTTGAGTTGATGATCTAGCCACTGTGTTCTGATTTTTTGACTCCAGGAAATCAAAGAGTGGTCCAGAAATATACAAAACCCATAAATAGATCTCCTATCAATAAAAGAACCTGCCTAATCAGCATCTGAATATACATACAATATCAAAGAGTCCCCACAAACCACAATACCATGAGAAATAGCGCCTTTAACATATCTTAGAACCCTCTTCAATTCCACAAAGTCCTGAATTGTAGGCTAATGCATTCTTTGACACAAAGAAATAACAGAGAACTACAAATCTGGCCTGGTAATTTTGAGATACTGCGAAGAACCTACCAAGATTATAGAGTGTAACACCCCCAAAATAACCAAGCAGAAAACCCGGGGGTGTCACTTTGTACCCGAGATGAAACCTGAATACAAGGAGATTTAAAACAGAGGATCCAAGCATAACATCCATGAAGTCTTAAAATAATAATTATTAAAATTTAAATTATTTTGCTTCAAACACGGGCATAAAACAAATCTAGAATTTAATGATAACTAAGAAGAGTTTTAAGAAATTTAAATGTGAAACTACTACTTGTCTAACTGATGATTTGCGACCCTGCTAAGCTATGCTCCCATCGTCTAGACATGTGGTGCAGAAAACAAAAGAGAACACCACCGTTTCCAAAAATCAGCGGAAATACTGAGTAAATAAACACCCAAGCATGTAAACAGATTATGAGGCATAGAAAATCTATAGTTTAACAATGAAGGAGATGAAGTATAAATATATGTGAGAAACAAGAATTCACCAACTCCTTACTTTATCATTTCAATTAGGGAAACATTCCCAAACTCTCTTCATTGTCCAGCCGGGACTTCCAAATTTAAACAATAAAATTCCAAGTCTTAGAAATCCATATTACTATCATGTTAACACGGGGAAGAACCAACCATCACAAGATACCAAGACCATAAGTGTCGACACCCCCTAAGGCTTCTTGCAGCCAGACATGTAAGTACAAGGAGCGACTCGGGGCTGTTGTACCAAGTAAAATAAACAAAATGGGTTGAGAGTCATTAGTCAAAATCGACAAAACCCAATAATAAAGTGTTCTCTGGTACAACCATTCCACTTTACGTCATTACATTTTATTAATTTCTCATGTGACAGTGATGATAGAATCACTTTAGTAAAATCAACCAAAACTCAAGTAAACATATAACACATATATTTCATTTGAGAAAATAAATCAGAAAACATATTTTTGACACGAAGAAAGGAATGGGCGCTAGGCCTGGCATGTTTACTCACCTCAAATAAAAGCAACTACAGCAACTCAGTCGTAGTACTCAACTTACCCCTCGTCTGAGAATTCGTCGCCTACAAGTTAATGATATTCTAATCAACATATTGCTAACACGACGATATTACACACAAAGTCCTATACAATCCTTTACTAACTCTCCCCAAAATTTGTTAAGGTGAACAACCACTTTTATTTAAAATTCAATTTATAAAAATAATGTTTATTATTTATAAAACAGTCTAAACTAGAATTATATAACTTATAAGGTAATATAACTTTTAATATTAATATTATTATTATTTAGAATAAAGAAGATAAATGTTTAATTAACAAAGAATGTTATTTTATAAGGTAAATATATAACTATTATGATAGTACCCATCTAGATAGAAAACAAAACTAATATGCCCAAAAGATTAAAGCCACCCCCTATTTTCAGTACCAACAATTGAATCCCCACAAGTTTTATAACGTGCAAATCAACCCCCAAAGTTAACAACCAAAACCAATTGAGTTTCGTCCTAAAAAAAACCCACTGAAATTTATTCTTATTTTCCAAAACATCCATGGAGGTTCAAGGCAACAAAGAAGAGTTTAAGAACAAATCGGAACAAGTAGAGGATGGGACAACAACGAAGGCGACGGTGACGGAGCACGGCAACGGCAACGGGAAGGACAGCGTCGGACAAAAAAGAGGCGGCCAGAGTCGTGCTCGGTCGGGGCTTGCTCCGATCGGTTCTGCTTGCGTCGGGCCGAACGGGAGAGAGAGCGAAATTGAGAGGGGAGAGATTGGTGTGAGAAAACTGAGATTTGAGAGGGTTTATATAGGCTTTGGGTGAAGAATCCGGCGAGAAGTAGGAGACCCACCGGAGACGATTTCGATTCCGAATCGGGTTGCAAAATAGGCAAAATTGATTGCTTTGTGAGAAAGTATCGATCTTTTTCGAATTAGGAGTGTATTGGGATGGTTTTTGGGTGGAAAGGAGGTTGGATTGATTGTGGTAGCGGTCGTGGCAGTGATGGGTATGGTGGTGAAACCATCTCCTGCTAGGAGATTGTGTTTGAGGAAGATGATAAATATTTTAAGTAAAAAACAATTGCCCCCCCCTCTTAGTTTAGGTAAAAGACATCCACCACCCCTCCCGAACTTAAATAAAAGACACTAATTAAGTTATGTAAAAGTCACAAAAGTCCCCAACATTTAATAACAATAAAGATTAATTCACAATACTTATAATAATTTCACAAAATACCCATATCTACAAAACGGGGTATTTCTTCCTTCCCCCCTTAAAGACAGCTTCGTCCTCGAAGCTTGAACAAGCTTCTCACAAACCACTAAGGTATGAGTCCGCACTCTAGGGTATAACCACTAAATGAAAACCTAAGGTCATGTACGATGAGAAATATACTATAAGAACTCTAAAATGACGTATTTAAAACTGAAGGATTACATGCTCTCCCCCTTAGAGGAGTGACGTCCTCGGAACTCAAAATAACCTCGTCAAAAAGGTGAGGATACTTCTTCCTCATGACATCCTCCACTTTCCATGTTGCCTCTTCTGTGAGGTGATTAGTCCACAAGACCTTTACAAGCTTGACACTCTTGTTGCTGGTGTTCCTTATCTTTGAGTCTAGAATCTGAACCGAATGCTCCTCATATTTCAACGAATGGTCCAATGGTACTGGTTTCGGGTCCAATACAATGGATGGGTATGGGACACACTTCTTGAGTTGTAACACATGGAACATTTCATGAGCTTCCACTAGGTTTAATGGTCGCTTGGTGTTATCCTACGAGATTAATATATAACTTTTAGGTCATGGAACAAGGTATTGTCCAAAATTTTCACTTCTTTCTTCAAGACAAAGTCGTCCGTGTTCACATAATCAGGTGGTGAAGCTATGGGTTAGGGATCGTAGGTGATTGTTCCAACAAAACCCCTTCAATAATTGACGATTTTGTGAGTGATAATGGTGCTCCTGGTAATGTGAAAGACACTCTAGTTCAACAAGTTTCTACCTTTCTCTTATCGATTGTTTCTTGGTACAACAGTTGTGGTGTGGCTAGTTAGTCGCGATTCCTTAACTATCGCCTATTGATCATTTTCTATCTTATCATGGAGCACTAGAACATGCCACAATGTCATATATATCATACAATCCAGATTAGCAACTTCGATCATTATTGATCATCCACAACCAGCTTTCAAAGAATAATTTTGCTCGGAGGCATATATTCCCATAGTAGCTCTCACATAAATATTAGTGTTCTCCACATAAGAGTATTCCTTAGTCCAAAACGCGCAACCACAATAATATGACTCAGAGACAACGTTATTTTGCAAATTTAGTCATTTAAGTGTTCCAAGTATAAGTCAACAATGTTAAAGAGAAGAAAAAATGCACATGTCGATGTGCCTCTTAGTTGTTGCAGCTAGCCATCGATTTTAAGTCTTGGGCGTCATATAGAAAGCCTTCATTATAATCCCCCTTCCTAACGAGTACAAGCACCCTCTTACAGATGAAATTGCTATTGTATCATAAGCTGCTTTCCCATGGAGAGTATGGTCATAAAATCTCCCAAGTTTGAAGGTAAGTACTCGTGAGCATAAACCAATAAAAGAATATAGATTATGTTCCCTCAACAATGAAAATGCGTCCAAACGAATTATATAATTCTAAGGCCGATTCCTAAAAAGACATGTCTCATTCTCCTAATGCTACAAAATGCCTAATCTAATAAGATAGTGAATCGAAGAGATAGTGTACAGGACTCCAAAGTGACATGATTCCTCCTATCCTTAGGCACTTAACCATTGCATATGATATTGTTGTTACCCGGTGGTCCCCTTTTCCTTTGCTTTCCTACCAACATCTACGGATAAAATTTGCCTCAAACTAAGGAAATGAAAATAATAAAATAAAATAAACCATGTGTAACCAAAAGAATACGATACTGAGGAACACACTCCAAGCAAATTATTCACATTCAAAATAGGTTCTACAATAACTGGACTTGTAAACTAATATCCAAATTAACCTTTAGTGATAACTCCTTAAAACCATCACTCTATTAGCAAAGCTCCAAATACAGAGTCCGTGAAGATCACTGCAATTAAGAAGACTCAACTACACAGGTATACCAACATTTTATATAACTTCAAGCAATCCAATATAGGCATACAACTCGACGTGAGACTTATACCATACCAAACGATTTTCAGAGGTGAATAACCATCACGTTGTCCTAATATTAGTTAGTGATAATTCTCCAATCATACACGCCAAAGGACAGTATGTGCTAACTACCCCAAACGTGAGACTATACCATAATAAGTTAGACTACACCAAAAATTTGTCTGATTGCAAGCACCAAGGTAGTAGAAAGCATTCCCAAAACCTCAATCAACAACTCAAATGATAACCGCCACCACATCATAAACTATTTTTCACGAGGAACAAGGTCTTCAGATCGTCCGAGGCTGAACATTGGAACCCTCAGTCAGATTAAGAATAAACAATTAATTGAACTATATCAGACTTGCACCATAATGATGATACAACCCAATGACTTATGTAACTCCAAGGACAAGGCATGATCAAAGAAACGCCTCGTTCCTCAAATAATATATAAGCAACAAAGCTCCAAACATAACATTCAATGCAAACATCAACATTATAGTAACCCAGAACACCGGGTTTGGTGAATCCAATGGTCTAAGAGATGACAAACAAATCTTAGCCCCTCACACTAAAATTTCTGTTTCACAAGAGTGATTCCCCCTTTTCCCTTACTCTTCTACAGTCATCTAATGAAGAGAAAGGAGAGAAACAAGATAATTATAACCTCCACAAAATATAGACGAGACAAGATAAGAATATACACAAGCACTAGTAAAGCAATATGATCCATCATGACTAGGTAATAATACTCCAACGAAAGAGAAACTCCTATATTCTTTGATAGCTATTCCAACTAGAATCCCAAAATTACATTTTTCCTAACAATTTCAAAGTAGGTTCTAAAATAAATCCTAATATTCGAAAAAACTATAAGACACGACTCCCAAAATGCTTTCTAGGTGAGGGTGGGCGGGAAACCGCTACCGTCCACGCTAAATCTTTAGTCTACCCCTTCTCATGGATCCTCCATAGGTTCTTCCCAAGGCTTGTGAGCTAACAACAATTCACAATTCATGAAGTACGGCGTTATCACCCATTGGCCTTGATGCAATATTTTTGATTGGGAAGGTCCCATCCTCCCTCATCGATCAAATCATTATACTGTCTCTTAATCGGAATCCAAGGATGCTCATTAGGTAAAGACTCCACAACGCAATGACTATGAACTAGGAGGTTGTTGAATACCGATCCTCCAACAAAAGTGAAAACCCAATGCTCACACCTATCCAAGACTTCTCCGATAAACTCCCCAATTGACATCCCCTCCAAGAAAGGCGTTCATGTTGGGTGGGTCAGCTGAAAATCCTCCACTTTTGGATTCACTATGTTGACGGTCATATATACAAGAGTTGAAGAATACTTTTATTAGATAAGAAACATAAGGAATATTTTTCCATAAGGGTATTTTAAGGCTGACCTCCATACAGTTACACCATTAGTTGTTGCCAACTAAGAATATGCCCAAGAATTGTCAAAACTCCGCGACATTTAAAAGAGACAGCACAATGTTGGAGATCAACTCTTAGTAATGTATTAAGATCCCAAAACAAGTTCTGTAAAAATGAAATTCTAAAGCCCAAATTTAAATAAAACATAAATGGTAAGATGCTCAAAATTGTAGCCCTTAAAACAAGACTCTAAATAAGATGTTTGTGACAAACTGTCATCAGCAAGGGAAAATTAAACTCTCCAGGTATATCAACGATTTATAGAACTCCAAGAATTATGTCAATGATTTGGTATTTCACAACACATTTAAACTCTCAAACTATATCCATAATATAGATATATATACCGAAAACCCCAACGTAGTCATCTCAACAACAATAGGACTTCATATAAACACCCAAAAGTATAACTTCGACAAACTAGCTAAGAAGTATCTAAAACCCCAAATTTTTTGTTCCAACATCTCCCAAACACCTTTTTCTTCTCACCTTCGTATTGAGCATAATATAATTACACATTGCTCTTCCTTATTCTAACATTATTCCAAAACTCATAACCAGCATAACATGTGAGTATTTCACAATTCCTCGCTATGAGGTCATTTATCCTCTTTGCCGCTCATATAAAATTTTCTTGAATGGATTACTGTCCCAACAACTTCTTTGCTCGTACCACCGGATAAAAAATGCTTAACTAACTCGTACTTAAAAATATTTTGGTCCCTCCTTCGTCAGGTTCGACTAGGTTAGAAGCTTCTACATTCACTGTTTAACAAGAAAATCCCTTCTAGTGTTGTATGGATGTGGTCTATTGTCCTACACTATAGCCTATTGTATCATTCATATAATATCCTGAAGTAAAAATATAATGAAATACATGGCATATAATGTGCAACTAGGCATGTAATATAACACATTGATTAACATTTACACATGTAATTTTCACATAGGCTGAACACATCTTATTTTTCAAGCTTCTTTTAAAATTAAAAAAATTATCAATCGGGAAAGTAAAAATTATAAATTTTGGTGTGGAACATCCTCTTTGAGTCTTATTTCATAATCAAGAATAATTAACTCAAAATAGAACTCAATTTATGCAGAGAATAGCACAGCTGCTGTCACAGACCACCATCACAGAAACTTCAACTTTACCAGATCTTAAACTGGCTTTAACTTCCTCACAATTGGCTAGGATTTCACCCAGATATAGCCCTATGTGTACACTAATCACCATAAAAATTTGAAACTCATCAAATATCTGGAAGATAGGTTCAAATAAAAAAAAATACTACAGTTGGTCACTATGCAATTCTGCTACCGTACAACGATCTTTGGAAATTTTTATCTATGTCTCGCGAACTCATTTGGGGATGAAATTCATATGGAAGATACCTGGAAATGTCTACTACCTGGAAAAAATTTAGAGAAAAAATAAATTTAAGTTTAAACATGTTTGCTACATCAAATACCAATTGCTGCACAGATTCAAGCACTACCAAATCAAATTTCGCGCGTTTTAACTTCATGAACGCTTTCTATGCGCAATACAACATCAACTTCAAACCATACTCCAACTCAATGAAACACAAACTTGTTAAATTCCAAAACGGATCCTCATAAGTATTATCCTTCATCATGAAAGCAAAATTAACCTACACAACTTACTAATAAATCATTTCTAGCCAAAAAATGGCTATGCTAAAATCACTCTAAGAATTCTTAAAGTATTGTTTGGCCATGGCCTCATTCAAAACCAAAACTTCCAAAATGCATAAAAAGTCTAAGAAATCAAAGGAGCCTAATATGTCTACTTCTCGTAGTAATTCACACTTGCCTCTGACTCCACGTCTCCACTAGGGTCATCCTCGAACTCATCATCCTCATCTAGGGTCTTCCTCAATCTCAAAGTCCTCGCTAGGGTATTCCTCAACCTTAATTTCCTCCCTCAACCTCATCATCTTCACTAGAATCCAAATGGATCACCGTGCGACTTTGCCATTTACCATGAGCCTCCATCAATAATTTTCACATAAAGTTGGCATCCACCTTCCATTCACCATGGTAGAAATAGTCCTTAGAGTTTGGTATGTTGAAACTCATTAGATTGATGTACTTTGCGATGATCCCCCTAAATATAGGGCCTATAGGTAGGGCTTTCACCATGCAGTTAACTTGGTAAACAGGATTCCGATATTTCTTAAACTCCAACGCATTGAACATATCCTCGCAAAATTGAAGCACACGGTCCTGAAAGGCTGGTAGTATCTCGCCCTCCATCAAAGGAGTCACGACTGGGTGTTTCTCAACTCGCAACACACGCTTGCTTGCGGTTCTCTTGGTTTTAGCCATCTACAAAAGATAACAACTCCATAAGTCTCTTACTCCACAAAGTATATATCATAAAACTAAAATGATCTCTATTATGAATTAAGTATCATGCTCCCAAGACCTCAATTTCTTATCACATAAGACTTTCGAAAACAACTCCCAACTTTTGGTCACCCAAATAATAGACACCTAACCAAAACTCCAATGAAAAGCCTCAAAACCAAATACTTAGCTAATCGGGTAGGTCAAAGTTCTTAGCTAGGAGAGGGTGGTTGGGTGGGAATACTTGCTTACTAAGTATATTTTCTACAGACTTAAACACATAATAGTCCTATCCAAGACTACGTCCATTTTAAATTTCCCTACAGGTTTAAATTTTCTTTTTGGATAGCCAGGCTCTGATTCGAACTCTAACACCCCCAAAATGGCCAAGCTGAAAACCAGGGGGTGTCACACCGTACCCGAGATGAAACCCGGATACAAGGAGATTTAAAACAGAGGATCCAAGCATAACATTCATCAAGTCTTAAAATAATACTCATTAAAATTCAAATTATTGTGCCTAAAACGCGGGCATAAAACAAATGTAGAATTTAATGATAACTAAGAAGAGTTCTAAGAGTATAAATGTGAAATTACTACTTGTCTAAGTGATAATTCGCACCCCCGCTAAGCTATGCTCTCATCGTCTGGACCTGTGGTGCAGAAAACAAAAGAGAACACCACAGTTTCCAAAAATCAGCGGAAATACTGAATAAATAAACACCCACACATGTAAACGGATCATGAGGCATAGAAAATCTATTGTTTAATAATGAAGGAAAAAAAGTATAAATATATGTGAGAAACAAGAATTCAACAACTCCTTACTTTAGCATTTCAATTAGGGAAATATTCAGAAAAGCTCTTCATTGTCCAACCGGGACTTCTAAACTTAAACAATAAAAGTCCAAGTCTTAGAAATCCATACTATCATCATGTTGACACGGGGAAGAACCAACCATCACAAGCTACCAAGACCATAAGTGTCGACACCCCCTAAGACTTCTTGCGGCCAGAGAGGTAAGTACAAGGAGCGACTCGGGGCTGTTGCGACCGAGTAAAATAAATAAAGTGGGTCGAGAGACTGTAGTCAAAATTAACCAAACCTAATAATAAAGTGTTCCCCGGTACAACCATTCCACTTCACGTCATTACGTTTTTTTAATTTCTCGTGTGACAGTGGTGATAGAATCACTTTAGTAAAATCAACCAAATACTCAAGTCTGGCATGTTTACTCACCTCAAATAAAAGAAATTACTGCAACTCGGTCGTAGTACTCAACGTAACCCGCGTATGAGAAATCGTCGCCTACAAGTTAATGATATTCTAATCAACATATTGCTAACACGACGATATTACACAAAAGTCCTATACAATCCTTTACTAACTCTCCCAACATTTGTTAAGGTGAACAACCACTTTTATTTAAAATTCAATTTATAAAACTAACGTTTATCATTTATAAAAACATACCACACTAGAATTATATAACTTATAAGGTAATATAACTTTTAATATTATTATTTTGAATAAAGAAGATAAAATATTTAACTAACAAAGAATTTTATTTTACCCAAAACTTGATAAGGTAAATATATAACTATTACGATAGTACCCATCTAGATAAACAACAAAACTAATATGCCCAAAAGACTAAAGCTACCCCCTATTTTCAGTACCAATAATTGGATCCCCACAAGTTTTATAACAGTCAAATCAACCCCCTGTAGATACTGCTTTCTGACATGGCAGATCTTGGCCACGTGGCAACCATCCAGCACACCATATTGTGCTCCACACACACAGGATCACCAGCCGAGCTGATCCATGTGGGGGCTGCGAGACAGAGCCCTCGCATACCACTGCACGGGACTTGTAGGGACTTAGTGGTTTGGAGGCTAGAGTAAGCCCTGTCGCGTGCGAGCCAAGCCCGCGCGCGACCTTTAGTAACAGTTTTGAGAGATCCATGGCACGAGCTCCCTAGACCCGGTCAATCCGGTCAAACCCGGTCAACCTCGTAACGGTTCCGGTACTCGCGCACCACGTGCTCTAACGGTTCCTATATACTCGGACGAACGTGCCGTTATGGTTAAGCTAATTAAGCCGCCATTAATGGGCGCATTAACCACACTACAACGGTCATGTTCTCCAGTATATATAGATCGTTAACCTTTCCATACAAAGGAGGACACACTGCCATACGCGGAAGCTCTGCCAAACCTCTGTCTCTCTCTCAGACATTGCTACTGACTTACTCTCTCCCTACACACACCCCTATTCTTCCTGTGCGATCCCTGATCCACTACGCACGGTGTACACGGAGGTCTCCCTGCCGGAATCTCTTGTGCACATTTTTGGTGAACCCGACGTGAAACTTACCAGCAAAAGCAACCATGTCTCAGGAGGACGATGTCAGCAACCGATCGCCTTCCACCGAAACTGCCTCAGGAGACGAAGTCCGCCGTACTCCGGCGACTCCCGGCGAGGCGCCAACTTTAGAGTCTTTGGACGCCACTGTCCAAAGTCAGGCAAAAGCTCTCAAGTCTCAATCTGCGCAGTTAGAGCGGATCTTGGCCGTTCTGGGCACCCTTGCGCCAAATCCTCCACCAGCTACCGCTATCCCTCAGGGAGGAGGAACCCCTACCGCTCCAGGATTGGGAGTGTCAGCCACGCCTCCCAACTCTCATCTGCAAACTCCACCGTCAGCCACGCAGCTGCCTTCGGTCCAAGGGTCAACGGCGCAAATGCTGCCCCCTGCTGCTCACGCCTCTCAGCCTACGGCTTTGGCGTCTAACCCAACTCTGCAGTACACTCTGCCTCCACCAGCGACGATCTGGGGAAACGCGGGCAGTCAATACACTCCCAATCCTCCGGCGGCATATGTGTCGCCACCGCCTACGGCAACCCCTCCGCCAACTACCGAGGGAAGCATTCCAGAATGCATGACGTCTTTGCAGAAGCGCGTGGACTCCATCCTGGCTCATCAGTCGCTCGCGGATACCATCATCCCGAAGCTAGACAACGATCCACCCATCCCACGAGAGATCTATCTCATGCCTAACCCGGCGGGGTACAAGGCTCCCAAATGGGATAAGTTCGAGGACGTCAATGGAAACGCTCATGAGCATGTCATGCGTTTCATTGATGTCATGGGTCCATACGGAGCTGATCCCAAACTGCTGATGCGAGAATTCCCAAAGACTCTTGGGAATGTAGCATACAAATGGTACCGAACATTGGAGGCCAGATCTGTGAAGACTTGGGACGACATGGTCCAGAAGTTCTATACCAAGTTCTTCCAGATGGAAGAAAAGGTGACGATGATCCATCTCTCGCGGATGTACCAGAAGCGCGAGGAAGATGGAATCACTTTCATCAAGAAATTCAGAGCGAAATCCTTGGAGTGCAAGGACCCCATGCTCGAAAGCCGGCTCGTAGAGATATGCCTGCAGTGCATGCGAGATGAATACAAAAGCATGCTGATCAATTTGCAAACACCTACGTTTTCAAAGCTCATCGAATGCACAATGAACATCGAGCCTATTGTCGAGAGACAGAGAAAGAAGAGCGCTCCAGAACGACCTGCGAGCGGCACCATCTACAAGATCGGCAGATTTAGCTACAAGCGGGGACGCGAAGCTGAGGTCAATACAGTTTCACCCCAGAAGCAAGCAAAAGTTACAAACTTCGACGCACCGCCTCTGCCATGCTCGGTGGAGGAAGCTAGCGATCTCTGCAGACAGTGGCGCAAGGACGGCGTCCTGCCACCGCTCGAGAAAGCACCCTCCAAGGAAATGACGAGGGACCCTAAGTGGTGCGAATACCACGGCAAGGTCATGCACCCCACAGCTGAGTGCAAGAAGCTCAGATTCGCATTCGATCAGAAGATGAAGAACGGCGAACTCATCGTCGGCGACCACCGGAAGGATGTGCGCAACAACCCGCTGCCTGCCCATACAGATTCGGGCTCAAAGGGCAAAGAGGTCGCCATGATCTCGATAGTGGACCTGGAAGAAGTCGCAGAGGATGGTCTACCCATCATTGCTGAAGTCCATGAAGACGAAGACTACAGCATGGACACGGAAGACGAGCGTGCCGACCGCATGAAAGGGTCGCATGGCTTCGACAAATTCTTCAACGAGATGAACTTCTCCGAAAAATGCCGAACGGATATGACAAAAGCAATCTTAAGGATAGCGGAGGACTACGAGGAGGACCTCGTGGTCTCCAACGGGAAAGTCGTCAGGGCGTCCCGTTCCACAGAAAAGATTATGACCTTTTCTGCCAGCGACAAGAAGACAGATGCGAGCCACCAGAGGCCCCTGTACGTGACCGCCATCATCAACGGCGTCGAATTCAAGCGAGCATTCGTCGATGGAGGAGCAGCGGTCAATGTTGTTCCACTCCACACACTGAAGCTAGCAGGGATCCCCGAGCACAAGGTGGTC
Source organism: Linanthus parryae (assembly GCA_023055425.1). NCBI lineage: Eukaryota > Viridiplantae > Streptophyta > Magnoliopsida > Ericales > Polemoniaceae > Linanthus > Linanthus parryae. The sequence continues at coordinate 61,549,085 of JALGPY010000001.1, read as the reverse complement.
AAGCGTCCATCCCCACTGGTGGGATTCGGAAGCGATTCTAGAATGACGATCGGATGGATCCGCCTAGGCGTTCAAATTGGTAAAATCAAGTGCTCGGCGAAGTTCTATGTCATAGACGCGAACACCACATATCACATGATCATCGGTCGAGCCTGGATTCATCGCTTCGACGCAATCCCTTCGACGGCTCACCAGGTGATGAAAGCTATCTGGAACGACAGGATTGTCGAAATACCGGCCTCAACCAACCCGTTCAACTTGGACGAAGCACATCTCAGCGAGGCGGTGTGGTTCACCGAGATGGCGGACGAGCAAACACCCGGACCATTCAACCCTACTCCTTTACCTCTCTGGGAGGACATCAAGGACCAGTCACCTGCAGGCGTGATGGTAACTAGGGGAGATGCCAAGGAAGAGCCGCCTACGCACGAAGAGGCGCCGCGTATCGCATATCATCGGAAGAATGTGTACACTCTGAAGAGGATTGCAAAGCATGACCCCGAGGGTAAGGAGATAGAGAGCTTCTACGCCAACGGGAAGAAATGCTATCGCATATGAAGGTGCGCGGGGACGTCCTCACACAGGCATGGGGATGTCCCTGGGCAAATCAATCAAATCGAGCAAGTTGCGCTGACAGAAGAGCCAACACAGATCGTTTCAGACGAGAAACTCAAAGAAGCGCCCGAATGCATGGAAGACAGGCCAGGACCACAAAAGCAAGAGCTAAAGGAAGTGTTCCTCAGCCCGAACGAGAAAAAGAAAAGGCCAGTCTTCCTGAGTGCGGACCTCACAAGCGAAGAGGAACAAGGACTGCTGCAGCTCCTAACTGAATACAAGGACGTGTTCGCATGGGAATATGACGAGATGCCAGGTCTGGACACGAGCATCACCATGCACCGTTTAGACATCATCCCAGGGTCTAAACCGGTCAAGCAAAGCACCAGAAGTTTCAGGCCAGAGCTCAACGTAAAGATCAAGCAGGAGATTGTCAAACTCCTAGACGCCAAGTTCATAGAGCCAAATCACCATCCCACATGGTTGGCCAACATCGTGCCGGTGGTGAAGAAGAACGGACAGCTCCGCATCTGCGTGGACTTCCGAGATCTCAACCGCTTCTGCCCTAAGGACGATTTCCCACTGCCTAACATCGACTTACTCATCGATTCGACGGCAGGCCATCGCATGTTCAGTTTCATGGACGGTTTCAGCGGGTACAATCAAATCAAAATGGATCCCGAAGATGCAAGGAAAACTGCATTCATCACTCCCGTGGGGGTATTCAACTACACGGTAATGCCATTCGGTCTTAAGAACGCAGGCGCAACCTATCAGCGGGCCATGATGGCTCTATTCCACGACATGATGCACAAAGAAGTGGAATTCTATGTGGATGACCTGGTAGTCAAATCCAAGCATGAAGCAGATCACCTCGCAGACCTGCGAAAGGTGTTCAACAGATGCAGGAGCTTTCAACTAAAAATGAACCCCATGAAATGCGCATTCGGCGTGACCTCGGGAAAGTTTTTGGGATGCGTGGTCCATCGCCAAGGGATCGAGCCTGACCCCGCGAAAGTGTCAGCCATCACCAGCATGACGCCACCTCACAACCAAAGTGCCTTGAAAACATTCTTGGGAAAATTGTCATATCTGCGGAGATTCATCCCAGCAATCGCCGAAATCACATGCTGTTTCAGCACTCTTCTCAAGAAGGACGCCGCGTACAACTGGGCTCCTGACCACGAAGCCGCATTTGAAAAGTTAAAGGAGCTACTCACATCCCCAAAGATAATGATCGCGCCTCAACTGGGATCACCGCTTCTGCTATATCTTACATCAACAAGGAGATCTATAGGAGCACTCTTGGCTCAGGTGTATGAAGGCCAAGAGAGGCCTATCTATTACATCTCTCGCATTGTGCAGCCTGCTGAATCAAGGTACACAGACATCGAACGTCATTGCCTTGCTTTATTCTTTGTGATAGAGAAGTTGAGACACTATTTTGCATCGCACAAAGTAGTGGTGGTCACCAAAAGCGACCCCATAAGATACTTGCTAACTCACACTACTCCGGGCGGGAGATTGGCGAAATGGTACATGACCATCTCTCAATACGATATCACATGCGTGAAACCGAGAGCGATCAAGTCGCAGGCGGTAGCAGATCTGTTGGCACAGTTTCCCGACAACAGCCACGAACCCGTGATCGAAGAAGAGCTCGAAGGCCCTGAAATCTACGCGATCGACGTGCCCTATTGGACCCTCCACTTCGATGGTTCGTCAACCAGAAAAGGCGGAGGCATTGGGATAGTCCTGACAAAGCCGGACGGGGAAGTCATACAGATGTCCGCAAAACTCAACTTCGCAGTCACGAACAACGAGGCGGAATACGAGGCTCTTATCGCGGGGCTCCGTGCGGCGAAAGCTTTGGAAGTGAGCAACTTAACGGTCATGGGAGATTCCAAACTGATTGTTAAGCAAGCCTCGGGCGAATATGGTTTAAAGGAGATCAACCTCCTGTCATACCGCACCCTAGTGCAAAAGCTGATGCAGCAATTCTGCGACGTGAAATACGAGCACAAGCCCCGAGCGGACAACAGGCATGCAGACGCCCTAGCAACTCTAGGATCTAAGGTCAGCATAGACAAATGCCCCGCAAGGATTTCCATCGAAGTGCGAACATCGTCGGCATTAACAGAAGATGCGTGCGACGACGAACACATAGATGATGCAGACTGGCGAAAAGCAATCCTGCAAGCTATTGCGAAAGGCACCAGCAGCGAAAGCTGGGCACTCACGAAAGGATACTGCATCCACGACAATACCCTTTACTACAAGGGTCCTGGAGGAATACTCATGCGATGTGTCTCCGAGCAAGAGGGACAACAGCTGTTAGAAAAGATTCACCAACACGCTTGTGGAGAAAGCGAGGTGTCAATCTACAGGAAAGCTCAGAGATATGGCATTCATTGGCCAAGCATGTCAACGGCTGCAGCCTTGATACAAGGGAAGTGCGAAAGTTGCGCACTAATCAAAGATTCTCTACTCGTCGCTCTAACCGATGACGACACAGACTGGAGGAAGCCATTGTTTGAATTCCTCACCCAAGGCACCGTACCCGAATCGAGAAAAGAAGCCGACAAATTGAAGCGGAAAGCGTCTCGATATGTGGTTCAGGAAAACCTGCTTTGGCGAAAAGGTCACGAGGGCAACTTGCTGCGATGCCTAGACGACAGGGAAGCACAAGAAGTCATGGACCTTTCTCATCAGGTGGAACACCAGGGAGGTGCGAAATTATGCAGACAACTCCTCTCAATCGGATACTTCTGGCCCACGATGGAAGTCGATTGCCGCACCAAGGTGCGACGCTGCCAAGAATGCCAATTCAAAGGGAACCTAGTGCACGCTCCCGCCGTGGACCTACATGCATTAGGGACGCCATGGCCATTTCACACGTGGGCTTTGGACTTCATTGGCCCCATCCGACCAACGTCACATGGGAACCATTTCATTATCACCGCAACTGAGCTGTTCACCAAATGGGTGGAAGCAATACCACTGAAGACGGCAAACGCGCTGGCTGTGGTTAACTTCATCCAGGAAAACGTCGTATGTAGGTTCGGAATCCCAAACACCATTCTTTCAGATAACGGTACTCCTTTTGTTAATCGCCAGGTAGCTGCGAAACTCGCGGAGTACAATATCAGGCAGATATGCTCTACCCCCTATTATCCAAAGGGAAACGGACAAGCCGAAGCGACTAACAAAACGCTGTTGAGAATTCTGAGCAAGATGGTCGCAGATGACCACAAGAAGTGGGCCGACTCTCTTAACATAGCTCTGTGGGCCTACAGGACTTCTCCAAGGACACCCACAGGGGCCTCGCCATTTCTACTATGTTATGGGGCCGAAGCTGTAGTACCTGCGGAGGTCAGAGTCAATTCGGCAAGGCTGGCCTTCCACGCACTCTATGAAAACCAACGCGATCATGATTTAGTCTTGCTGGAAGAAAAGCGAGAACAAGCCAAAAGGACTAACAAGCGGTACCAAGAAAGAATTGCTCGCGCCTACAACAAGACAGTCCAGCGGCGGGATTTCGCAGTTGGCGATCTGGTCTTGCGCGCATCTGACCACTACATGCGAGAAGCAACTCACCCAAAGTTCGCAGCTAATTGGGAAGGACCCTTCGAAGTCACAGAAGTCTTCGATAGTGGCTACTGCAGCATACGAAGGTTGCACGGCACAACCTCAACTCCAAGCTCAGTCAACATGCGCTGGATCAAGAAGTACTATCCTTGACTTCTCTTATTTCATACGTTTTATGATAACGTTGCTTAATGTCTCATGTGGCTATGTTTGACGCAATCTCCTCTCCCATATGAGAGGATTGTAATCCTATCTCTCCCATATGAGAGTGTTATAATAAAAGAATTCTCCCAAATGAGAAGTTCGTATTTCTAGCCGTTTATATTGCTCTATTTAATTTGTTATTACTGTTAACAATGATTTATTCGCTGCAATAGCAGCAAATACAAATGCGATCTTAATTGGTCATAAAAGCCTATCTCTTACGATAGCAGCAAATACAAATGCGATCTTAATTGATCATAAAAGCCTATCTCTTACGATAGCAGCAAATACAAACGCGATCTTAACTGATCATCAAAGCCTATCTCTTACGATAGCAGCAAATACAAATGCGATCTTAATTGATCATAAAAGCCTATCTCTTACGATAGCAGCAAATACAAACGCGATCTTAACTGATCATCAAAGCCTATCTCTTACGATAGCAGCAAATACAAATGCGATCTTAATTGATCATAAAAGCCTATCTCTTACGATAGCAGCAGATACAAACGCGATCTTAACTGATCATCAAAGCCTATCTTTTACGATAGCAGCAAATACAAATGCGATCTTAATTGATCATAAAAGCCTATCTCTTACGATAGCAGCAAATACAAATGCGATCTTAATTGATCATCAAAGCCTATCTCTTACGATAGCAGCAAATACAAACGCGATCTTAATTGATCATCAAAGCCTATCTCTTACGATAGCAAACGCGATCATAATTGATCATAAAAGCCTATCTCTTACGATGGCAGTCAATGCAAATGCGATCTTAAGTGATCATCTAAAGCCTATCTCTCACGATAGCAGCAAAATACAAAAACGATCTTAATTGATCATCAAAGCCTATCTCTCGCGATAGCAGTCAACAAAAATGCGATCTTAATCGGTCATCTAAAGCCTATCTTTTACGATAGCAGCCAAACGCAAATGCGATCTTAAGTGATCATCTAAAGCCTATCTCTCGCGATAGCAGTCAACACGAATGCGATCTTGATCGGCCATCTAAAGCCTATCTTTTACAATAGCAGCCAAACGCAAGTGCGATCTTAAGTGATTGTCAAAGCCTATCTCTCGCGATAGCAGTCAACACGAATACGATCTTAATCGATCATCTAAAGCCTATCTTTTACGATAGCAGCCAAACGCAAATGCGATCTTAAGTGATCATCTAAAGCCTATCTCTCGCGATAGCAGTCAACACGAATGCGATCTTGATCGGCCATCTAAAGCCTATCTTTTACAATAGCAGCCAAACGCAAGTGCGATCTTAAGTGATTGTCAAAGCCTATCTCTCGCGATAGCAGTCAACACGAATACGATCTTAAGTGGTCATCTAAAGCCTATCTCCTACGATAGCAGCCAAACGCAAATGTGATCTTAGGTGATCGTCCAAAGCCTATCTCTTACGATAGCAGCGAAGTACAAAAAAAAAAACGATCTCAATCGATCATCTAAAGCCTATCTCTCATGATAGCGGTTTATACAAATGCGATCTTCTCAAGCCTATCTGTTACGATAGCAATTTATACGCCAAGTAATCACCCAAGCCCGTCTATTATGATGGCAACGTAAGTGCAGAATCATCTTACTGGGTCTTCTAAAGATCTATCTGCTGCGATAGCAATTTATGCGAGAAACGATCTCAAGCAATTCTCTAATAAAGCCTATCTTCTATGATAGCAATTCGCACCACTCAACGATCTTAATTGATCTGTTAAAAAGCTATCTGCTACGATAGTAAAGTTGTGAACATGATCTCATGTGATTTACAACGACCAACTACAAGCCCATCCGTCAAGATGGAACAGCTGCGAAATTACGATCTCGAGATCTAGCGAAACATCCGCGAATTGACATTGCGTATGTGAAATCATTACATGGCATTATGCAAGGCAAGGCAAGCTGAAGCGCATGCGAAATTGTATTTTGTTGCAAAGAGAGCAGATAATACAAAAGCTACATATCATTATGAGTCAAATGACTTACAATTTATCTATCTAGATAGCAGCTTACAAGCGAAAAGCTCGCATCTAACTACGCAGCCAACATGGCTTACAATACATTCGAAAAATGGCTGATAAGCCAGAGATGCACTGAGGGAACTCTCGGCTAAGAAAAGAGAGAATCCACCGGTCCTAACACCGGCAGTGCAGCACGCAGATCTGCGGCCAAAGATCTATAGCAAAAGGGATGCTGCCGCGAAGAGATCAACTCGTCATTCGCCACATCCCTAGCAGCAAGGTCAGGGGTGCGATACGCTCAAGACCCCAAGGAATGACAAAAGCCTCTGTCTGATCAAGATAGGCGCCGGAGGAGCTTCCTGTGCCGACAGATGCTACTCTGCAAAACAGGCGAAGCAGTCATTCCTCTGGTGATGGACTCCTTGTCATGTTGGACAAGGGCATTGACGAGCACCCCGACCTCACAAATGTGAGGGCGACGGATTCTTCCCTGGAGATGCTGAAGAAGAATTCCGCCGTTCATTACGAGACGGTAGCACGGTCACTTCGGCGCTGCACCTCGCCGCGAGGCGGCCGGAAACATGACCTGCACACATAATACACGAAGAAACTTCTTCGAACACACATGAGGTATTATCTGCATCCTCTTTATGATGGTTATAAACAGCAATAAGCCTCATAAAGTGGATCTTGGAAACTATTTCTATAGCACAAAGCGCAAACTCAGGATTCAAAACTTGAAGTTGCCATGAATCAACGAAAAACAAGCGTTGAAGCCAGCAGTCGTAAGGACTCACGGCAAAGCACATGTTTGGGATGAAGAACCCAAATGGCAAAGACAGGGTTTATATAGGCCCTGTGGAGACTCTTCGGTTGCTTAAGATGAGTCAGCAAATTCAAAAAGAGGGTAAGTTCAATCACTTACGCCTTGAAAAGCGGTAACAATCAATTACCCTACTAAAGGCTACGACGATTCAGTTGCGTATCCTAATAAATGACGGATAGTCATGATTCGGATGGACTTCCCAACGGAAGCGTGCTTATCTGCCGAGAAATTAGCGCGAAAATCAAGCAAAAAATCATATTGCTGATGTCATAATTGGATATGCACAGAAATGTCCAATCAAATCCCGAAAAGGGCAAAACAGGCAAACTCATTGTTTGTTGTTAAAAAAAAAGGGGGAGAAACCCTAGAAACATTACATTAATGTTTCAAAACATTACATTAATGTCTCAGCCATTTTCCTGTTTTCTTTTCAAAATTCGAAAAGTCAAAACAAATTCTTGATTAAGGAGTCTTGGGGCCCGAACTGCTCGCTCAGCTTCTCCACTTGTTTCACTTCTTGCTTCAGTAGCTCGCACTTGGCGTTCATTTCGTCATACAGCTTCAAAGCTTCAGCAACCTTTTGCTTTTGCTGCTCCACCTTCTGCATCTCAGCTGCGAGATTCTGGTGACCGAGATTCAAAGTTACAGCTGCGCGAATCAGTGTAACTCTGTCCTTGAGGAATTTGAAACCAAGTCTGCCTTGGACTTTGAACAGGAGATTTTGGCACATGCCACACAGCAATTCAGCACTCTGGGCCGAAATGGTCGCAGGTGTAGCCGCAGACAGCTGCTCCAGTATCCAGATGGCTTCAGTAAGGAATAGCCTCCTGTCAAAAGGTCCGATCTCCAGAGGTCTCACAAACGATCGGGGGTACCTGAGACGCATTCGAACCACCCAGTCTACATCGGTTTGCTTTAAACCTGAGACATCAAAAAAATGGTTACAATGTCAGAACTAGCAAGCAAATAATGCGACGTGCGAACGGTAAATCTTTACTTACCAGTGCCTTCCAGAATTTCATGAAGAGAAGGGATGCGGGCCACTGGGTTGTTCGAAGACTGCCCTCGCTCCATGGCTCTCCTATCAGCTGCGAGCTCCAACCTCTCATAGTCAGGAGGAAGAGTGTAGGCCGCACCGGCTGCGACTGCATTCCCAACCTGCGAGCCCCAAATGCTCCACGCAGGAATAGATGCTTCAGGCTCAGTCATCGCCGGGGGCGAATGGACAGCCGAAGTCGCTGGGCGAAGGACACTCCCGGATGCGAAAATATTAGCATCACTTGCCCTTTCTTCCTCACCACCAGAACGGACACCTTCGTCCATCGGCACAGCATCAGCTTCGACATCATCGGAGAGTTCGATGACATCCTCGAAATGCTCACTTACGTGTCCAGTAGCTGCGACGGGCTTCTCGGTATGGGAGCTCGAAATTGGAACATGGGATGCAGAAGGCTGACTTCTCTGCTCCAGCTCAGGTTCCTCAGCATGACCTGCGATACCAAATGCGATAATATGAGGGACGTGGAACCGTGCCCTATCAGTGTATCCTCACTAAGCAAATCTTTAAGAGAAGCGTGACCTGGGATGCAAGTAAACCAGTCATGATTTTGCCTCAAGCGGCTACAGCCTAGTATGCGCATATCACTCAAAATAATTACCTGAGGGTTCTCCGCATTTGCTTACCAACCAACGGCGAATGTCAGGCTTTGACACACCGTGCTTTAACGCACCCACAATTACATCTCTATAAGTAACTGCGAGTTTGAATATCTCACCTTTATTGCCACCGGCGATCTCTTCAAAGTCCGCTTGGACTTTCTCCAGCTCGGCTGCATCCTCTCCGGGAACCTCATCTTCCCCCTCCACATGAGGAGCCACTTCCTCGGGAAGCTCGTCTTCCTCGCCAACTGGACGTACTAAGTCGTCAACATGTTGCTCTTCGAGGCTCCGCTGTTTCACACGCTCGAGCTCCTCTTCCTCTCGCTGCCTTCTTCTTTCAGCAGCCTCCGCGGCTGTCTTCCAGGATTCAGCAAAAACATCCTCGCTTATAGGATCATCTGAAATGCCAGAATGGGCATCCTTCTTTTGCCTCTTGGCCACAAGGCCACCAACGGCTTCATCATCATCATCTGCGAATACATAATTGGTTCAAAGAAAAGAACTGCAAAGGAGTCAGGATAAAAGGCAAGCAGATGCGACGGAAGTACCTCCTGATTCTTCCTCGCACATCACAACTGTTGCTTCTTCTTCTTCATTACTTGCCTGGGGCTCCTGTCTCTCCTCCTCCTCTTGGTTGAATGGAACGAAAGTCTCAACTGCGAGATCTTTTCGCACTTTGCTGGGCATACGACCCTTGCCTTTGTCCTTGATGGAAAGGGACCTCACTGGGGGAGAAGCTGGAGCACTCCTAGGGGAAGAAATCGTAATTCCCTTTTGCCTAGGCCTCTTCACTCTCGGCGCCGCAGTCGTTGGAGGGGACGGGTCATCTCTGGGAGGAGACGGAGCCGGAGGGTTGTCTATCAGCGAGTCAGCAAAAGTATTCATGACTGCGCGAACCCTTGTTTCGACCTCGGCATCCATCCTCCATGCTAGCCGGAACGACTCCCCTTTTCTTCTGGTGGCAACAATGGTGTTCACCAGCGATTTGGAGCGATCACCAGCTGCGAACCTCCGCACATGACACTGAAACAGTACAGAACGAAAAGCATCAGCGCAAGGAAATCAAAAGGCTTAAAGCACACGAAGGAATTGCTTACCTCAGCAAACGCCTTACTATATCTGACGACATGCGTGTCGCCCTTCTTGATTGTGTCGACTTGCTCCTTCAGAATGAAATCGGGGAACAAATGGTTCTCGCGGTCCCACAGCGAGTAGCAACCATACTCAGACTCGCTCAAACTGCAATTGGGGCGAAACGGAAAAGAGTTTCTCTTGATCAAAGGGGGCCTTCCTGGCTGCGCCGCCGCCTCCGTCTCAATCCTCGTTTGCTGGGCAACCCAGTATGCGAGCCAGTTCTGGGAACAACCACCCTTGCGAGTTCCCGCAGGCTGCTCAAAGGGAAGATTGCTCATGAGGACCGTCTTGCATTCCTTTGTCAGCAAACGCTTGTAGCACCCTCTGATAATAGACTGGGGCCAGATCGATGGGGCCACCGCATCAAAACCAAACTGAGGAGAGACCCGAGTGGGGTCAACATCCACTGTAAGCCTTTCATACCGTGGCGCGAGCTCACGAATATGCTCTGCAAGGGCAGGAAGAGAACCTCGCAGACACCAACAAAAGAATTCACGATAGCGTTCGTGGAAATGCGGCCCCTTTTCAAAGAGAAGGTCTTCTGACAAGACCATACCTTTGGAAGGGTATAGCTTTGGAAACCACCGCACATTCTCAACACGTGTGGCATAGGGCCTGGCAGTAAACTCCTTTCGTTTGTCGCATATCAAACTCCAAGCACACTTGGTGTTGCTTGCTCCGAACCATCTCGCAGCCCTTCCGCTGTTGCGCGCTTCCGTCTCGCCTGGGGGACACCACTTATCAAGTGGGAGGGGAGTTGGAGCATAAGACGGCCAGCGCTCGAAAACCCACATTGTCAAAAAGCTAATATTGACAAAGGTCAGAACATCGAGGCGGCCACGCGATTCCCTCATCGCCAGAACCAGCTGATCCAGCCTATAATATAGCGTGCCTAAGACCAAGGGTCCGAGTGCGACTCTCTGGCCCAGAGCGAGCCTCACAGCAAGTGGCAGCACATGGTAGAAGACCCCGTCATGGGGATGACCATCAATCAGATACCTCGACAGCCAAGCACAGAGAAAGGCACAAAGGGTCAAATGATAACCCTTGCCCTCTACATAATTCTCGGCCTCCGGGTTCTCGCTCAAAAGCTTCTTAGTGATGCTGCTGTTCGCATAGTCTCGGAAGAAGTACTGCAACCACTTGTTCCAGGTATTCTTCGCAGACGTATCCACTAGCTGCCAGTTCGGAAGAGGCTTTGTAGTGGTCCACCGAGTGGAGATTTTCTTTACCTCTGCTAGGCACTCCTCCATCTGCGCGTACAAGGCCATTTCAGCAGATGTCCTCAAGTGACTCAAGGGGTCCACCTCGCCCATGGGGGAAAGCTCATACAGCATTTGAACGTCCTCGAGCGTGGGGGCAGCCTCGAACTCAGCAAAATGAAACGTGTGAGTCGCGGGCGAGTAACGGGACAGAAGGTCTAGAAGCATGGACTGATCCAACTTCACGGCAGCACCCTTCATAGCACGGACAGCGAAGAAAATGCCGGCTTCATCGAGAGTTTCGGCGTAATTATCCAACACGTGGTCGATCCACTCATCCATATAGTCCAATTTCTGGACAAACGCCTGAGTAGAAATCGCAGCATATGGGAAGTGCCCATTCTCGATTCCCAATCGAACCACATCCTCGGAACCAACCAACTCGAGCAAGGCTGAGTTAACTGGGCGAGTCAGTGTCAACAACCGCTCGACTGGAACAGGATCAGGCATCCTCTTCGCCTTCACCCTCGCGTGATAAAAATCCTTCCCACCCAGAAAGGGGGCTTTTCGCCACAGAGCCTGCGGAAGCTCCGGTATCTCTTCATCTTCCTTGACGGGTCTGGTTACTCTTGTCTTGGCCATTCCTGCGAAAGGGCAAAAAAAAAGGGGGGAGAAATACCACACTTCAGTTTGAATTTTGGAATTTGAGATCTATGCAAACCAAAGCAAACAGTTCCGGTACCAATTCAGGAAATTGGGGAGTTGATATTGTTGAAAGATTAAAACGAAGCGGGTTCAAAGATCAAAGCCTCTTCACAAATTTCATGGATTTACAGATTCAACGCAGTTCAAGGCAAACACTGGTATTTCAAATCAAAAGTAAACGAGGCCAACCTTGTTTCCTTGAAGCTTGCTTGGATATACACAATTGGAGAATACGATTTGCAGTTCTGAACTGGTGATTGATTATCTGGATCTGCTCTCGAAGATCTCCGGGTACCATTCACTTTGAGAGAAAGAAGTGATGCTTTGCAATAATGGGATACAAGGTATTTATCCAAAAGAATGAAGGGTTGCGTCCCTTCAGTAGTCGAATCGCAACCGTCACCGTTGTATCGCGCAATCACAGGACGGGCTGACGTCACGCCTAAAACCCTAAAGGTCAGACGGCACGACTCTAGGGGTTTTAGGTCATAATGACACGCACGGGGGCTGAACTTACCCGTATTTGAATTGGTGCGTGGCGACGACGCGCATGTTGGTTTCCGCGCATGGAAGCCTATACAGCTATGAGCCTTCACGCGCAGAAAGGGGGCTAATGTAGATACTGCTTTCTGACATGGCAGATCTTGGCCACGTGGCAACCATCTAGCACACCATATTGTGCTCCACACACACAGGATCACCAGCCGAGCTGATCCATGTGGGGGCTGCGAGACAGAGCCCTCGCATACCACTGCACGGGACTTGTAGGGACTTAGTGGTTTGGAGGCTAGAGTAAGCCCTGTCGCGTGCGAGCCAAGCCCGCGCGCGACCTTTAGTAACAGTTTTGAGAGATCCATGGCACGAGCTCCCTAGACCCGGTCAATCCGGTCAAACCCGGTCAACCTCGTAACGGTTCCGGTACTCGCGCACCACGTGCTCTAACGGTTCCTATATACTCGGACGAACGTGCCGTTATGGTTAAGCTAATTAAGCCGCCATTAATGGGCGCATTAACCACACTACAACGGTCATGTTCTCCAGTATATATAGATCGTTAACCTTTCCATACAAAGGAGGACACACTGCCATACGCGGAAGCTCTGCCAAACCTCTGTCTCTCTCTCAGACATTGCTACTGACTTACTCTCTCCCTACACACACCCCTATTCTTCCTGTGCGATCCCTGATCCAATACGCACGGTGTACACGGAGGTCTCCCTGCCGGAATCTCTTGTGCACACCCCCCAAAGTTACAACCAAACCCAATTGAGTTTCTTCCTAGAAAAAATCCCACTGGACAACACATCCATGGAGGTTCAAGGCAACAAAGAAGAGTTTAAGAACAAACTGGAAAAAGGAGAGGACGGGACGGAGACGACGGCGACGATGACGGCGCACGGAGGCGGCATCGGGAAGGACTGCGTCGGACGAAACAGAGGTGGCCGGAGGTCGGGAACGGTCGGGGCTTGCTCCGGCAAGGTCTGCTTCCGTCGGACCGAACGGGAGAGAGAGAGAGAGAGAGAGAGAGAGAGAGAGAGAGAGAGAGAGAAATAGAGGGAGAGAGATTGTTGTGAGAAAAACTGAGAACTTTAGAGGGTTTATATAGGCCTTTGGTGAAGAATCCGGCGAGAAGTTGGAGACCCACCGGAGATTTCGATTCTGAATCGGGTTGCAAAATAGGCGGAATTGATTGTTTTGTGCAGAAGTGTCGATCTTGTTGAATTAGGAGTGTATTGGGATGGTTTTTGGGTGGAAAGGAGGTTGGATTGATGGTGGTAGCATTGGTGGCGGTGATGGGTACGGTGGGGAAACCATCTCCTGCTAGGAGATTGTGTTTGAGGAAGTAGATGATAAATATTTTAAGTGAAAGACTATTATCGCCCTCTTAGTTTAGGTAAAAGACATCCACCACCACCCAACTTAATTAAAAGGCACTAATTAAGTTATGTAAAAGTTACAACCCCCCCCCCCCAAACATTTAAATAATAATAAAGATTAATTTCCAATACTTATAATAATGTCACAAAATACCCGTATCTACAAAACAGGGTATTTCATGGAGAAAGAAACATCATGAAATGGCTGAGAACATTGTAGAACAATGGGAGACTTGGTAAAAACTGGTGAATCACATGGCTTGCAGTCATACAACCCAGCTTTCTTCAATAAACCAGAAGCATACTTTTACTGATGCAAGTGAAGAGTGTGATTAGCATTGTGTTGAACCTCAATGCTCAATAAGTAGGAGAGAGTACATAAGTCCTTTAGAGAAAAAATAGACTGCATGTGAGTAATAAGAGAGTCTATATGGGAATCATTACGGCCAGTGATTAATATATCATCAACATATACTAACACTATGGTATAACACTTAGCAGTTCTTTGCACAAAAGAAATGCATCAGAAGCTGTAGCAACAAAATCCTTACTTACAGATACCCGGAGAACATATTAAACCATGCGTGAGGAATTGTTTTAACCCATGAAGAGACTTCTCCAACTTGCATACAATCTCAGAAGTAGATAAAAACCATGGAGGTTTTTTCATATACTTCTTGGAGTCTTGGAGAGATCCATGTATAAAAGCATTAAATACATCAAATTTTTTGATGTGTTAATATGATGCATATCTAGAGACAAGACAATACTAATTGACTGATTTTTGAAAACTGGGCTGGAGATCTCAGTATAATCCACACCCTCTTTTTAATGAAAACCTTTGGCCACTAATCTTTCCTTGTATCTAGAAATAGTACCATATGTGTTAAATTTTTTTTCTAAACAATTATTTTCACCCAAAGGCCTTTCTGCTGGATGAGTGAAACGATAATTTAGTGTGCTCTTCTGCAAGTGTACAAAAAGAGTAGTAAAATCAAATATTTAGGACTCTGAATGTCAAACCCAAAGGGAGAGATTCATGTTTTGCCGGATAATTAGAAATGAAATTAGAGAGTGTTAAAAGTTGGATTAGTTTATTGATTGATTGTTGCTAAATTAATGCAGAAGATAAAAGTTGTATAAGAAATCTTTTTAATAAGTTTGTTCTTATAAAATCTTAGTTTATTGATAACTCTTTAGTTGTAGTCATCTTTCGTAAGTAATACATTGCTATTTGGTGCGTCTCGGTGCAATATAATGAAATTTAGGTTAAGATGTGAGAACATGAGATTTTATGAGGTTATGAGCATTATTGTAGAATCTGAGCTTTTTCGCGATTAGTTTGAGCATTTTAGATGTCAAATATGATCCCGATATGTTCTAATGTTGTGTATCACCGGAGGCTCGGGAGTTGATTTGGAATGAGAACGAACTTTGGAAGACGAGAAAAGCTCGAGAATGGTCAAGGAGAATAAAGAGAAGAAAAATTAGAGGAGCAAAAGAGACCAACCTGCATTATTTTAATGATATCTTGACTTCTACTGAGCATTTTGGAGTTAGACCAATGAAAAATGAAAGTAGACTCATCTTTCCAAAGGTAGGTAACGGAGCTAAATCAAAGGCCCGGCGAGGAAGTTCTGGTACGTCAAAGAAGATGCATAAACGAAGAAGAGTTGGAAAAGTTGCACTGGACTAGTCTTCACTCATAGGGCTGTAGCTGGAGCTAAACATTAAAATTTGGAGAAATGAATCCGCCACTGGAAATAAGACATCCAGAGATTTCCAACAATATAAGATAGGATCAAAACGGAGTTCGGATGAGGGGATAAGGCTCGCGCAAGATCAGCAATGTTCTGGAGCAGAGTAGGCAGCACGACCTCAATCAGAGGTCGCACGACCTAGATGCTGGAAGACATAATTTAGAATTTTTCAACCCAGGTTTGCAAGACCTTGTTCAGCGGTCCCACGACCTTACCCTTCATCTCCATAGGTTGCACGACATGGAGGGGTCGCACAACTGGGACGGGCAGCAGAATTTTTGGAAACTTGTTCGGGGCTTTGCGTAATTAATCCTAATTAGTTCGAAATCGTTAGGAATCATATAAAAACACCCTATAACGTGATTGAGGGCATTTCTAACATTGGATACCCTACGGAAGAAGGCTTGGAGCTTGTAGCAACATTGTGGGAGCTTTGGATTCCTCATTTGATCTTTTTTCTTCTTATTTTCTTTATTTTTCCTCTTTGTCATGAAAACTCTTGTTATTGTGATCATGAATATGTCTAGCTAAGTTTATATTTCAGATTTCTCCATGGTAGCTAGGATTGAAGCCGCTTCGGCAGATTATGGAGTGTGATTCGTATTTTTATAACTTAAATTGATGATGAACTATTTGCTATGCTTATTTCATACTTGTATTCCATATTTCCGATTGCGAGATGTTACAATAGGGAGATAATAGGTGATATTTGATAGATAAATCAACAAATTGCCTGGCATAGTGAATTGAACACTTAGTCGCACATAGGTTAGAGAAATCAACCTAGTTGACTGAGAACGTGAGTAGATTAGATGAACGTAATGCATGTCGTAGACACCGTAAGTTAGAGAAATCAATTTGTTCATGGACATACGTTTTGCTAAATATTAATGCTCGTTTGGCAAAAGAATCATCATATGTGTTTCATAAACATAATTCGTTCGCCGCGAAAACTCAGTGATCCAAGAGAAAACCCCGATACTCACCTATTATGGTAATCTCAACTTGAAAATATAGTTTGTCTTTTCATTTCTTAGCTTAGTAAACAATTCCAACTTATTTGCCTACAAAAGATTAAAAATACTAATTGAATCACGACAAGCCACTTGGGTTCGATAAACCCGGATCTTTCGATCATTACTACACGCACCAGTCGTGCACTTGCGGTTGACACGTATCATCTATAAATATGGTTTATGATACTAGGTTTCCAGGATCCTCTAAGGTTTCTCTAGTTTTCCAGCTTTGATATGAAAAAACATAGAACATTTATATCTATGCCACGTAACCAACGGTGTAATCTTGTCTTGGTCTCATATGTAACAACCCGAGCGAATTAATGTCCCAGAAACTTCTTTATGAGTACCACCGGATAAAAAAGTTTAAGCCTTGAAGGTGCTAGTAGTAATCCATAAGGCTTATTATATACCACACAGTCAATCCACAATATCTCGATATGGGATGGGATGTTACCACCCCCACCTTATATACTCAATGTCCTCGTCGAGTTTTCCTAGTCACGTATCTCGTTGGCTGGCGGTGCACCGCCACAGAGCCCTTGCAGGACCGGCGTTGGCTCCGATACAATTTGTAACAACCCGAGCATATTATTTTCCCAGAAACTTCTTTATCTATACCATCGGATAAAAATCTTAAACTTTGAAGGTGCTAGTAGTAATCCACAACTTTTACTATATAGCACACATCCAATCCACAATATCACGATGTGGGACGAGATATTACATCATACACACTTCCACGATTCTGGAGAATTTCTCGGTCCACCTAAATCTGTAGTCTAGTTCTAATTCTGCATGTTTTATAGATATCTCTTCTCGGTCTCACTCAAAACCTGTAAAATTTGGTCTATACGTTCTTTGCTAATAACTAAATTATTTTTTCCTCTCGGTCCATCACGACAAGGTACTAAATCTTGTATTGTCTTCCTAACCCTAACTGGTTGCACGTGCACCGGGTCAGATATGTAGTAATTCTGGTTTATCACTCCATACATACATGGAATAAATACCAGAAGATAGAATAACAAATAAAACATCTGATGTATTAAGAACTGTAGCTAAAGAATCCATAATAAGAAACTAGAAATACTAAATCAACGACCCTAGTTTCACCGAGAACCTAGGTAAAAGGTTTAGCTAGAAGAACACATAATAAATAATAGACTGTTTATCATAAATAGAAGTGTTTTTGTAGATGCCCTAGAGGCAATCTTATATTTAGTATGAACATATTTTTGGCTAGAATATTCATTTATTATTTATGGAGATATTTAATATAATGAAGTCCTTAGATTACAATTGTTTTTTATTTTAAATATCCCTAGTCAAGTATATTGATTAATAGGACAATTACTATGCATTGAGACTAGTATGTGTGTAGATTGATATGGAGATATCTAGTCTAGAACATGGGTATGCATTAGGAGTAATGACATACTGGATTGATCCACCACGAGAAGGCTATATATAAATTATGTGAATGTCACAAGTTCTTCTCGTAGTGACAATGGTGTTGTGGTCCTTAGACTTGAAGTCACAAGATACTCTAGTTGTGAAATATCATGTTTTGATATTATCAAACCTTATACCGTAACTAGGTAACTATAAAGATGATAATCGGACATGATATGAAGCAATCAGAGAGATGGTAGTGATGTAAAGAGGATTTGTCCCTCCCACATAATGGGAGTAAATATCCATGGGCCACTCGAGGGGTAGTGCTTATGGAATGTCTGGCCAGACTCACATTAAACGATATGTGATATTGCTGTAATCTCTACAGATAAGCCTATTCCAGGATCAATAACTATTGATTGGATATACGAGCGTGACATTTAGGTATCGTTTCCAATCCGGATATGGAGACAAAGGTACATACACAATACGGTAACATTTGACACAACGTTTCTCAGATCATTGACTATTTCTATTAGTTGGGTGGCATTGATGTATTTCTAGACACCACTCAATGTATGTAATTGTTACTTCCAACTTAATAGAATCCTACAGGGTCACACACCAAAAAGGATTAAACTTGATATGGGTGTTAATTAGTAGGACTAATTAACATTTAAAATGATCAAGGATCAAAATGCAACCACATGCAAAGTTAGTTGGACAAGATTTCAAAGTGGGCAAATCTGTGTATGGACATGATTAGGCTATTAGACTAATCCGTGTATGGACAGGATTAGGCTATAAGACTAATCCGTGTATGGACATGATTAGTATTGTGACAAATTTGTAGTCAATTAGGAGTTATTGACTTTAAAATGGGAGTCCTAACTCTATTATTTCAAAGGAGTTGTCATTGAGTGAAATAGTCGGATCAAGGAGAGAGAGTAGAGAGGTGCACAACACCCCCTACCCGTCGCCTCCAAGAGGCTCGACCTCTTCCTCATTTTGCGTGATCTGCTTGATTTGATCAAGCTCCCGACAATTCTTTCTTCTATGTTGCCAGCACGAGGCATGGCAAAGATTCCAGTTGGAAATCCTAAGGTGTGGATACCAGTAGAGACGAGGACAATATTCTTCGTTGTGATCACAAACCTACAATGTACATGTTACTTTCTTTATCACGCCATGAGAACTTAACCTGCGATTCATGGAGGGCTTTGATCATGAAACTTTAATTGTATTTCCGCTACCCATCCTGCATCAAAACCCTACAGTGGTATCAGAGCTACAAGTCATAGAGCATAACATGATTTATGTGTTACCTGCTTTATGAGTTTTACACTGATAAGTATGAAGCTCCTTGATATAAATATATGAATGCATAGGCAAGAGCTTTGGTTCCTTGATGATGAAAGCCAGAAACACAAGCAGGAAATTGCCTAAGCATCAAAGCTTCAAAGCTTTGAGGCACTGTAGCTATGTGCATAAATATATTTGTCTAACTGGTTTGTGCAGGTTTTTGGTTTTAATATGGAATGACATTATGAAGACATTAGCAATCTATGTTCTGATTAACAAAATATGCATGACTAAGTTGGATTGGAAATCCAAGTTCATTCTGATGAACTAGCAGGCAAAGCTTCTAAGCTTTGAGATTCACTGGTTACTTGTTATATTCATTAGATTAAATTTATATATAAGCTAAGCTTATCACAAGACAAATCTAGCCCAGTTTTCTCATGAAATGTTAGCATACTGCTGAACAGATCTTGATGCTAGATTGTCTTGATGTTGTTTGATCTTGTTTGCTGAGTTTATTCAGGTTTTTTGCGCATTCCAACTTCCATAAACAAATCAATTAGCTATCCAAACATAGTTGTTGAAAGAAGCATGTCAGGGAGGAGGATTTTTAGGTTTTCAGTTCCTAAAATCTCTCAGTTTGTCAGGCTGTTATTTAAAGAGATCAGCGTTTTGAATTTGAAAGTGACACAGAGATTAAGACTGATCTTCGTGAGATTTGAAGAGAGCTACAAACAGGAGAGTTCATATCAATCAAATCTTCAGAATCATCAGGCCATTGATATTCCAGAAGCAAGATCATTCATCACAGACTGAAGAACACTTCCAAGCTCATTTTTCTTATCTATTTTATGTGTTCCGTACACTTGTACTAAATTTGTATAATCATTCTGTGTTCTTAAACCTCACAAACGTAGAAGTTTAATTTTTCAAGTGAACCACAAAGAGGTTCTTATTGTTTCAACAGATTGTAGCTGGAACTAGATAGGTTGAGAATCACAAGCTGTAATAGGTGAAACTAGCTTTGAACCCGTGCAATGCACGGAAACGACTTCTAGTCACGCCAGTTTATTAGTGCAGAATCATATGGGTTGATAAATAGAGTCCGGTGTAACAGATCCAAAGCAAACTGATTCAACAATTACAATGTATCTATCTATCTATCTATCTATCTATCTATCTATCTATCTATCTATCTACCTATCTATCTATCTATCTATCTATCTATCTATCATCCATTTATCTTTTGACCTTTGAATTAACCATAAGGGAAAATATACCCCGTGAATTGTGAAAATTAATAGAAATGATTAATATATGAAAAGAAGAAAGAAAATATAGGAACGAAAAATCAATCTCCTATTTCACATTTTGCAAATTAACACCTTTTACTAAATAAAAAAAAGTCAATCAAGCGAGGATAAATTAAATGAAAAGAACACAAAAAATACCAAACAAACAAAGAAACTAACTTGCTGCATGAGAGATTAATATTGTATATAATGAATAGAAATCAAAGTTCACATGAAAATATCAATACTGTCTAGTGCTCTGATTGGGTGAGTATGTAAAAGAGAGGTACGTTTTATTTCATTTATAGGCAATAATTGAGGGGAAACCTAGCGTATCAAATACTACTACGAACGGAGAAGTTTTAGTTTCTATGAGGTAAAAACATGGCGAATAATTTATTTATTGCCATTTATATTACATTAAAATCATATCTTATCGTGAAAATTGTTACTTTTTTGTTTTTTTGAGAAATGAAAATTGTTACTTGCTAACACAAATCTTTGACTCTATCTTAAGGACATCATTGGAAAAAGCTGGGTTTTCAAAATTATCCGTGCAATCTTTATAAACTGTTGATGTATTCCCTTTTTTTAAATCAGTTGATCAGTTGATGGACCAAATATTTTATTAGTATTTTTTTTGAATAAATATTTTATTAGTATTACTTGTCTTAAATAATATCCAGGATTCTCAAAAAAAAGTTATAATATCCAGACACTTATTTTTATCAACTTACCAAATTTAATCCCATAATTTTAATTTGATTTGAAGATGACTATGGAAGCCTAAAAAGGGATATTTGATCTCTCATAGTCTAGTGATGATTAATTTAGGAAAATTGAAATATATTTTGAAAAGTATTAATAATAAATCAATCATTTCCATTTTTACATGGTAAGCTTTGAAGTTTTTTTTGAAGTTTTAATTACACTGTATTCCATTTATTTGTGAAACTGAAATTTTATTTTGAACAATTTCCATATTGGACGTTGTTTATATTTATAACTTATGATATGAAATTAATTAATCAAATTTATTTTAGAAGTTATATTAATTATTTGAAAATTCCACGTGGCAATTTCTAATAAAATGTTGGGGAAGACATTCTCAAATAGTATATATAGATGTAGCTCCCTTAGGCATGAGATCTAGGGCTAAATCTGGGTGATTAATAAGAAGTTGTGTTTGAATCCTGGAGGGATAAGATCCCTCAGGAAGAGACTAGGTCCAATTGTGACTGAACTCTGTAAAATCCTTGTGTTCCTGTTCTTTAATTTTGTTATCTTTACATTCAGTCCAAACAGGAAGTTTCAAAGATCTGGAGCTTTCCAAATCTCAAAGCTTTGAATCCTCTGTATTCTGCAATTATATCTTCAAGTTTCTCAAAACTGTTTCAAAGCTTTGAGATATCAATTGCTTACTCTACTCAAGTTTTAAAAGACTGTGTTTTGGCAAAAGTTAGCATACTCTATTCAACCCCCCCCCCTCTAGAGTATTTAAATCATATTTTACACTTACATTACAAACTTTTAATTGGTATCCGAGCTTTGGGTTACTGTTTAAGGATCTAACAATCTTGTGACAATGAGTAATGTAGGTAATGGAGGATTCTCATAGGGAAGAGCAGCTAATAGACCTCCACAATTTTGTGGTGATAACTTTGTGCATTGGAAGGCATCGATGAAAATGTTCATCATAGACCAGGACATGGAACTATGGTATATTGTTGTGAATGGCTCAAATTTATTCTATACTACTACCAATGGAGTCAAGACTGTCAAACCTGATGAAGATCTCTCAGTCTCTGAGATGGAAAAGGTATCAAAGAATTACAAAGCTTTGAACTTATTATATTCTGCTCTTAGTGCAGATGAGTTTAACAGGATATCCAGCTGCAAAATTTCAAAAGAGATATGGGACAATCTGACTGTTACTTATGAAGGAACTAGTCAAGTCAAGCATACACAGATTAATATCCTTTTTGAGACAGTATGAAATGTTTAAGATGAATTCTGATGAATCCATCAAGGATATGTTCAAAAGGATTACAGATATTGTGAACAACTTGGAATCTTTGAGAAAAGCTTTCTCAAATGAGGAAAATGTCAGAAAGATACTTAGAAGTTTGCCAAAGGCAAAATGGGAGCCTAAGACAACTGCAATTGAGTAGGCTCAAGACCTAAGCATTCTGAAACTTGATGATCTACAAGGAAAATTGCTCACTCGTGAGATCTCCATGAAGGAGGTTGATGGTGAACTAGGTGACAACATCTAGAACCTGGAACTCGAGCCAAAGAACAATGAAAAATCTCAAAACCTTGAAAGGAGGATGATGATGATGATGAAGAAGCCTTAGTCTTAATTTCCAAAGCCTTGGCCATAATTCTGAAGAAGAAGAGAAACTTTGGAAACAAGGACTACAGCAAAGAAAAATTCAGGTCCTCAACCAGTAAGGATCAGAAAGGTAAGTCTACTTCACATCATATAACCCTAAAGTTATGAATTGCTATGAATGTGGAGATGCATATCATCTGGTAAGAGATTGCCCTCAAAAGAAGAAAATCAGACAATTCCCTAAGAAGGAAAATGACAATAGAAGGAAGGAGGTAATGGTGGCCTCATGGATTTATTCAGACTCTTCAGACTCAGATTCTGATGAGGAGCAAGCCAATCTCTATTTAATGGCTGGACATCAAGAGGACCACTCTACTGAGAAGCCAATTGAAGATATGGTAAAGAATCTTTTATCTAGTCATTCTGATGTTTTACCTGAATTTCTCAAAAGCATGTTTTTGAATGAGTAAAGTTACAAGAACGAAATTGATTACTTGAAAGTGAAGGTTCATGAGCAAGCAAAAGAAAATTTGGATTTGGTTTTTCAAAACAAGTGTCTTGAAGCTACTAAGTTGAAAATTGATAGTGACATCAAAGCCTTGGATAGCAGATTCAAACCTTTGAAATCACAGGTCAAATAAGTGGTTGATTAAAACACTCTTTTAACTGACAAATTTGTTGATCTAAAGAGTCATTCAGATGATTTAGAACTACAGAACACTTCATTGACTAGTGAGCTTCAAGAATCTAAGAAAATTCTTTCAACTTTTGCTGGCTCAGAACATAAGCTAAATCTTATGCTTGGAGGAAGTATGCATTCTGTATACAAAAGTGGAATTGGTTCTAACCCAAATTTTCCAAGAAGAAACCAAAACATTTGTAAAATCAGGAAAAAGACATTCTACAAAGTGTCATTATTGTGGCTGGACATGTGAAATTAACTTGCCCCTTTAGAAGGACAGAATCTCATATATTGAGGAACACCTATCCTTATCAGCTTAAGGGACAAGTGAAACATATTTGGGTTCCAAAAGCAATTAGACCACCAAACATGGTTGATTCTGAGTATGAATCCAAATTCTACACTTGGTTTAATAGCTTGTTAAGGCATTGATTAAATTTTGCAGGATGTCACCAAAGCTTTGAAAGATCATAAATGGATTTTGGATAGTGAATATTCCAGACACATGAGTGGAAAGAAATCTTTATTCACTGATCTTAAAGAGAAATCAGAGGGAACACACTTGGTGACAAAGAAAAGTGCAACATAATTGGTATAGGAAATATTGGTAATAAGTCTTCATATTCAATTTCAGATGTTTATCTAGTTGATGGTCTTAAGTATAATTTGTTAAGTATTTCTCCTCTTTGTGATAAAGGACATAAAGTAGTTTTTTAAAAGGATAAATGTGTGGTGCTAGATGAAAAATCAGGCAATTGCATACTCACTGCTCGTAGATCACATAATGTTTATGCACTATGTACTGATGAAGTTGCAGGTGATAGTCCGAAATGTTTTAAAGCTTTGAAGGATGACTCAAAGCTTTGGCATATAAATCTTGGTCATATAAGCATGCACACTTTGAACAAACTCATCTCAAGAGATCTAGTAAGAGGATTACCAATCTTGAAATTCAAAGATGATGCGATTTGCAAGGCATGCACTCAAGGTAAACAGACCAGAAGTTCATTCAAGCCAAAAACTTTGTAAGTACTTATAGATCTTTAGAATTAATGCACTTGGACTTGTGTGGTCCTATGAGGGTTCAAACACCCAGAGGTAAGAGATACATTCTTGTTGTGGTGGATGATTATTCCAGATTTACTTGGGTTATGTTTATTAGAGATAAGTGTGAAGCATTATATGAATTTTCAAAACTTTGTAAAGAACTTCAAAATTTGAAAAATTTACCTGTTGCATCTATTAGGAGTGATCATGGTAGGGAATTTGATCAACTTGATTTTTATTTATTTTGTGCAAAGCATGGAATCTCACACAATTTTTCTGCACCAAGAACTCCTCAGCAGAATGGTGTAGTTGAAAGAAAAAATATGACTCTTGAAGACATGTCTAGAACCATGCTACTTGAAAGGAATTTGCCAAAGTTTTTATGGGAAGAAGTTGTTAACACTGCCTATTATGTGCTCAATAGATTTTTGATCATGCCTATCTTGAAGAAAACTCCTTATGAATTGTTCAAAGGCGGGAAGCCTAGTGTTGCTTATTTCAAGCCCTTTGGTTGTACTTGTTTTGTGCATAATAATAGAAAAGACAATCTTGGTAAGTTTGATGCTAGAAGTGATGAAGGTGTTTTTCTTGGTTATTCTCAAACTAGCAAAGCTTACAGTGTTTACAATAAGAGGACTAAGATTGTAGAGGAGAGCATTCATGTAATTTTTTATGAAAGTACTGATGATTCTCTGAGTGAAAGTTTTGCATATCTCAATTTGAACAAGTATGAGGCTGATGATGATTATGAAAAAGTCAGTAGAAGCAAAACTAATCAGCAGAAACATTCAGAAGAATCTCAAGGCCTTGAACCTCCTGCTAAGCCAAAATCTCAAAGCCTTGAGAATGAGACTGACAAGAAATATGATGTTCCTTCTACTGTGTCAAGAACTCAAAGCCTTGAAAGACCATACACTCGGACACCCAGAAGGAAGTTCAAATATTTATCAGATCATCCTGCAGAGAATATCATATTAGATTCATCTACTGGAACTCAGACAAGAGGCCAACTGAGAAAGTTGTGTGCTTTTAGTGCTTTTGTATCACTTATTGAGCCTATGAATTCAAAATAAGCACTAGAAGATGCAGATTGGATCATTGAAATGCAAAATGAGCTGAATGAAAGGAGCAAAGTCTGAAATTTAGTTCCCAGACCAAAGGATCAATCAGTGATTGGAACAAGATTGGTGTTCAGAAACAAACTTGATGAAAAAGGTAAGGTTGTGAGAAATAAAGCAAAACTGGTTGCACAGGGATATAATCAAGAAGAAGGCATTGACTATGAGGAAACATTTACCCTGTTGCAAGGTTAGAGGCTATCAGAATACTTCTTGCATTTTTCATCTCATAATCATATAAAACTTTTTTAAATGGATGTCAAATGTGCTTTTCTGAATGGATATTTACAAGAAGAAGTATATATTGCTCAACCACCAGGTTTTGAAAGTGACACCTTTCCTGATCATGTTAACAAATTATGAAAAGCCTTGTATGGACTTAAGCAAGCTCCAAGGGCTTGGTATGACAGACTCTCTAAGTTTTTACTAGAAAATGGTTTCAAGAGAGGACTTGTTGACAAAACTCTTTTTATAAAGAATTGTGAAAAATAATTGTTAGTAGTGCAGATATATGTTGATGATATTTTATTTGGTGCTTTTAATGATGCTATTTCAAAATATTTTCCAAGTCTAATGTGCAGGGAATTTGAGATGAGCTTGATGGGAGAACTGAATTTCTTTCTTGGACTTCATGTACATCAAATGAAGAAAGTAGTTTTTGTGGATCAAGGGAAATACACCCAGGACTTGTTAAACATATATAGCATGTCAGATTCCAAGGTAGTTAAGACTCCTATGAGTTCATCATTGTCTTTAGACAAAGATACAAGTGGTAAGAGTGTGATCAAAAGGATTATAGAGGTATGATTGGTTCACTTCTATGTCTAACATCTAGTAGACAATATATTATGTTTAGTGTATGTATGTGTGCTAGATTTCAAGCGATCCTAAATAAAGGCATCTGATTGCTGTGAAAAGGATTTTCAGATATTTGAATGGAACCAAAGACTTGGGGCTTTGGTATCCAAGAAGATCTAATTTTATGTTGAGTGGTTATTCAGATGCAGACTTTGCAGGATACAAAGTAGACAGAAAGAGCACTTTAGGATGTTGCCAGTTTCTTGGTTCATCATTGATTAGTTAGCATTCAAAGAAATAAAATTCAATGGATCTATCAACTGCAGAAGCTGAATACATTGCAGTTGGAGCTTGTTGCTCTCAGGTTTTATGGATTGCTCAACAGCTAAGAGATCTTGGATATGAATTCAGAAATATGCCTATCAATTGTGACAATAAAAGTGTCATTTCTATATAAAAGAATCCATTTCAGCATTCAAGGACAAAGCACATAGATGCGAGACATTATTTTCTTAGAGATCATGCTGAAAAAGGTGATAGTGTTCTATCTTTTATTTCTACTTCTAAGCAAATAGTTGATATTTTCACTAAACCATTGCCAAATGAGAGGTTTGCATCCCTAAGGCTTGAATTGTGTATGTTAAACAAGGATGCATTGGTTTATGGGGGAGTTTTAGTCTCTATGTGTATTATATGTGTGGATCTCAAATCCTTGAGATCATACTTTTTTAAGCCTTGAAAGTATGGCTCAAAGCTTTGAAGTTTCTATGTTGGTCTGAACTTCTCAAAGCTTTGAACTACTGTTATATTGCTTTGATTAAGTGGATTTGTATTCTTTAAAAAATTGGATCGTGGATTATTTTGTAATATCTTTTTAGATAATTACAGAATCTTTCAAAAGTTCAGAGATTTTGACAAAATATCTAAAAATATCTTAGCAAATCTTACGCAATCTCATTGCATGCAATCTCCCTTTTCAAATCAAACTCTTCTACCTACTTAAGCCAACGTCAGGGCTTATTTCTCTCATTCTCAACTTCTATCTCTTCGTCTATCTCTCTCTCTCTATTTTCTCTCAAAACTTCTCAAACCCTAACCAAAATGGAGCGCAAGTCTGAGAGGATCAAGCAGCGAGGTCAAACTTCCAACAATAGGGTGAAGAGGAAGGCTAACAAGAAGATCGCCATTCATGGATCAGATTCAGAAGACACAACCAGTATCCATGAGACTTCACCTCCCTCAAATAAGGTCAAGAAGTGAAAGGAAGTTCAAGAAGAACCAATGGTTAGGTCAGAATATGAGTTTGCTACAGAAGAAGTGGTGAAGGACAAAGAACATGGGAGTAAGGATCAAGGGGAAGAATCAAGCAAGAAGAAGAAGGTAGTGACTGGTGAGAAAGGTGGAAAGAAGAGAGTGTCATCTTCAAAAGATAAGAAAGCTGATGAGAAGAAGGGTGAAGCAACTCCAGAGAAGAGAAGAGTGAAACACAGTGCAGTAAAGACCAAGACGGCTACAAATTTTGGTAAGAACCTATTGCCTGAGTCTTGGTTTGTCAATTCAGAAGTTCAGTCTGTATGGATGGCTATGCATCATCTAAAGTATCTTTCTGTAGTCCAATTAGTACTGATTTATAGGATATATTTGACTTGGATTACTTTAAGAATTTGAGGAAATCATTTTTTGGAAGTATGTTAAATCCACCATCTGAGGCTTACCCTAGGCTGACCAGAATGTTCTATCTGAATTTAGTTCAAGAACTGGATGATAGTGATAGATATATTCTTACTTAAAAAGTGGATGGTGTGGACATTAGGTTGGATCACAAGATGTTTGCCAAAGTTTTGGGAGTACCTAGGAAGTATAAGGTTGGTGATCACCCTGATATGAAGGAAATTTTGGAAAAGGCCAAAGCCTTGTATTTCTTGGAGGGAACCCCTTCTGAACCAAAATAGTTAACACATTCAGTGTTTACATGTGAAGCTAAAAATTTGTTTTCTATTATCACGAAACGTGTAGTTACCCGGGAGTATTCCAAAGAGTTGGTGACAGACAAAGTTTTGATCTTGATGTATCTTATATGTCAAGGGTCTGAGGTAGACCTTCCTACTGTTGTGATGGGGCATATAGTTTACTGTGGCACTAGGACTAGGAACCATTCCCTGCCTTATGCCAATGTATTACCTTTGTTTTTCAAATACTTTGGAGTTTCTTTGAAGGATGAGGAGAAGATTACTACTGGTTATGGAATTATAGATGAGGCATCACTTCAAGGATTGGGATTGCTTACACTGCCAAAGGAAAATGGAAGTTTTATTCTGAGTTGAGTGCTAAAGAGTTGAAGGAGAAAGAGATTAAAAACCTAGAGCTGCTACAACCCCCTCCCCCCCCCCCCCCAAGTGTTTGGTAATCTGGATTTCTCACAAATACTAGACAGGGTTGAGGTTTTGGAAGATGGAGAGCAAGATCTGAGGCAAGGCTGTTTGACCTTTCTACTGAATTCACCAAGTTCAAAGGTTTGGTGAACAACAAGCTAGACATCATAATCAAAGGTTTGAACCTAGAGCAGATACCCTCTTCAGAAAGCGGAGAAAAAAGTATTGACTCAGATGAAGTACTTGTAGAGGCTCTTAAGAAGCAGCAGAAGAAGAAGAAACCAGTTCCTATTGTTCTTACATCAAAGGATCTTTTTGATCAATCTGAGGATGAGGCTGGTGATGAGGAGACAGCTGCAGAGACTGCTGTAAAGGAAGCTGCTGATTTGGACAAGCTTGTTGATGAAGTTGTGGAGAAAATGCAAATGAGGAAGTACATGGTAAAGAAGGTGATGAAAAAGGTGAGAAAAGAGAAGAACCAGCTAAAGCTGAAGGAGATTCAGAGGCTGAAACAGTTGAATAGGTTCAGAAAGAAGTTCAGGACAAGGAAAAGGGAAAAGCCAAGTCTGGAAAGAAGTCTGCAAAGAAGGATCCTGAAGCTGAATCTTCAAATCCTTGAAGTTCACCCTTCTATTTCTTCTGTTCTTCTTTCTTATTTCAAGTCTTGAAGTTTGTTTAAGTTTTCTGATTTTCTTCAAAACACTCTGAACTAGATCCTACATTGCTTCTACTCTTTTGTTGAAAGACAAAAAGGGGGAGAAGATTATATGTTTTTGTGTTAAGTTTTGTAATAACTAGGATGGATGCTGGTTGGTTATTTTGGTTATTGCTATGCTATGCAGATTTTTTATTTTTGTTGAAGTATTATATTTTGCTTAAATATGATCTTTGGTTTAAAATTGTTATCAGAACTTGTGAATTACTTATGTTTTTGAGTTGCAGGAAATTGTCCATAATCTGGATTCATGTGTTTTGTCTTTCATCAAGGGGGAGATTGATAAGTCTGAAACTCCTTGATATTAATATATGAATGCATAGGCAAGAGCTTTGGTTCCTTGATGATGAAAGCCAGAAACACAAGCAGGAAATTAGCCTAAGCATCAAGCATTAAAGCTTTGAGGCACTGTAGCTATGTGCATATATATATATACATATATATATATATATATATATATATATATATATTATATATATATATATGTCTAACTGTTTTGTGCATGTTTTTGGTTTTGATATGGAATGACATTATGAATACATTAGCAATCTATGTTCTGATTAACAAAATATGCATGACTAAGTTGGATTGGAAATCCAAGTTCATTCTGATGAACTAGCAGGCAAAATTTCAAAGCTTTGAGATTCACTGGTTATTCTTCACTACTAAGTTCATCTGACTAATTCTGTGTATGTAGGTTATGTCTGTGGGATTCAGAACTTGCTATGAATCTATTATTGTCTATTAACAGTTGCTTTATACTGGTTATTTGATATATTCATTTGATTGAAAATTTATATAAAAGATAAGCTTATCAAAGACAAATCTAGCCCAGTTTTCTCATGAACTGTTAGCATACTGCTGAACAGATCTTGATGCTAGATTGTCTTGATATTGTTTGATCTTGTTTGCTGAGTTTATGCTGGTTTGTTGGGCGTTCCAACGTCCATAAAAAAATCAATTAGCTATCCAAACATAGCTGTTGAAAGAATCATATCAGGGAGGAGGATTTTTAGGTTTTTAGTTCCTAAAATCTCTCAGTTTGTTGCAGACTGTTTTTTAAAGAGATCAGTGTTTTGAATTTGAAAGTGACACAGAGATTAAGACTGATCTTCGTGAGATTTGAAGTGTGCTACAAACAGGAGAGTTCATGAAACAACCCCAAATCATACGGCCGGCCGAACCGTACATTTGGAAAGGTGCCTCCGCCCGAGGAGGTAAACCCCATTGGGAACGGAGGAGGATCACCGGTTCACAGTTAGTACGGTCATCGATAATCCACAACATAATTTATTACAATTTAAAAGGTAGCATAGTGACAGAGTCTGAAAAGATTAAAGTACATTATTTGGTGGAATAGAGATACAAAGTGAAACACTAGGTGTTCATAGCATGAGTCCATCAGTAGTCGTGAGCGTCCCCCTCCTGGTAACCTGCGGGTTTTGAAATAGCAAAAGCCGACCGCAGGAAAAATTTTAATCAGTAAAAACTGAGTAAGAATCATACTACAACATGTAAAACGAGTTTCGGCTACACGATTATATAATCAACATGTAAAACTGGAGTAAACTCACATGGGCTGTAACAATAACTGATTCCACATTTTAATCATTAGTTCAGCTGGGCGTATAAGAGACCAGCGGGTAACGAATGTCCACAGAGGGGTCACGATGCAATATATATCAAAATAGGGTGCCTCTTGGGATATCACAAATCCCAATTCACCCGAGCGTTATGGGAGCCCCTACGTCAATCCCCGCTCATAAACATAACTATGAGACCTTAAGTGTCGACACCCCTATACCGTAGTGACCCACACAGGCATAAGTAGTACTCCATAGTTTTCACATATAAATAACCCCGGGACTGCAGCACCTCGGTGCATGACAGCCAACCACGGGGGCCGGGTATGTAATCTCGTAGGATTAGCACCCGAGGATCGACTCACATGCGCCTCCGGCCTTAGCCTCCACACACATCCTCTGTACATCGCCCCATTTATATTATAATGCATTATTTAATCATCATTATAGAATCGTGTCATTTGATTCAAAGATCGTATCGATAACCACATATTTTGCATACGGGATATTCAAAGAGTTCTCAAAATAATTAACCTCAACGTGTGATCAATTCATAAAATATTTCAAAGACAAGAGGTATAGCAAGACAGTAATTTGAAAGCAACACACGCCAAATTCACATTTTGACAGTTAAGGTGTTGTACATATGAACTTACCGAGATAAGTAGAGTGGTGCACGCACGTCAAGAGAAGTCCTAGTACTCGTACTCGATAAACTCGTCGCCTACGAATTGGGTGTCTACAAATACGCAATTAATCCTAATTAATACATATAGTTTATTCATACGACAATGCAACCTTGCTCTATATGCAATGTGAAAGTGTGCCCGTTATTAATTTCCCCCCAACAATTGCTATTAGAGTTTACAAGAATCTATTTATTAATAATAATAAATATTAATTTTAAGCCATAGG
The DNA here is from genome assembly GCA_023055425.1 of Linanthus parryae. Lineage (NCBI taxonomy): Eukaryota > Viridiplantae > Streptophyta > Magnoliopsida > Ericales > Polemoniaceae > Linanthus > Linanthus parryae. The sequence goes on along the minus strand of JALGPY010000001.1, from coordinate 61,517,032 downwards.
TTGTTTAGGGAATAATCTTATGAGGATAATAAAAGAGATCTAAGCTAATTAGAAGTTTACTTTGACAATTACTTGGAAGGATAAATTTCTATTCACTTTTCATTAATTATAAATAAAAACCACAAGTTAATTAAGAAGCAACTATAGATTGTCGTTAATATTAATATCGCATTTTTAATAGAGGAAATGTCTAAGTATCATTCTAAAATAAGTTTTTATAATAAAATCGATTAATTAAGAAGACATTTTTATCATAAATATTCGATTATTTATCAAATTATTAAACTTGTATATTTTTACTTCAAGTAATGATTATGACTATTGCCACAATAATTCTTCCCTCATTATCACAATACTAATTAACTAATTCGGTTTTATTTATATATATATATATATATATATATATATATATATATATATATATATTGGAAGGCATACTATTATTCATTATAGCCCATTCATTTTAATAACACTCTTCTAATTCAACTTCTAGAGTAATTGTGTAAATTTAAAGAATTTAAAACTAACTACCATAGCTATTTATAAAGAGGTATAGCTTAAAATTATTGACATTACTTATCAAGTAATTATTTACAAAAGTTATTAATATCCAAACTTTCACTTATTATCCTAATTGTTTATTTTCAGAAAATAGTTTTAATAATTTATTGATTAAATAAAACAAGAAGCCCAATCTACAACTAACTCCCCCTTTCATTATAAAATCAGTTTCTATTAGTAACATAAACCACCCCCAAACTTTCTGAAAATACCAAAACATCATCTTCTTCACCCTTCTATGACCAAATCATGAATCTCAGCATACATTGATACCCATTCGATTTAGTTAATGCAAAACTCTAATTCAAGTTAAATCATACGGATTTGAGCCAAAAACTATTGAAATCGATTACCGAATGGGAAAGAAATCGATCGCCGAAGTTCGGCGAAGAACTCGCCGGAATTAATGGATTCACGGTGGCTGGGGTGGCCGGTATTGGTTTTCTCTGAGCGTGGTCGGACCCTTAGGAGGGTGGTTAAGTCGCCGGAAGAGGCCGAGAGGGAGGCGCAGAGGGGTGGCGCCGGGTTCCCGTCGGGTCTGGCCTTCGGGTCGGCTTCGGCGGTGGCTCAGGCCGCCGCGGCTTCTTCTCCTTCCTCTGTTTCTGGTTTCGAGGAACAGGGAGAGTCAGAGAGAGAGGGAGATGGTGAGAGAGAGAGGAGAGGTCGGGGCAAAGGGGGTGTTTTCCGTCGGGGTCTTTGCCGGAGGTGGCAGCGGTGGTGGCTGGTCGTGGCTTCCAGCTGCTGCTGCTTCTTCTTCTGGTGGTGCTCGACAGAAGGGAGGTAAGGCAGAGAGAGATAGGCAGAGGGGGTGGTGATGGCGTTGGTATTGGTGGAGGTTGGTGAGTCGCCGGAGGCAGCGGCTATTGCCGCTGCAGCTGCTGCTGCTTCTTGTCGCCAAAACAGAGAGGAAGAGGGAGATAGAGGGAGAGATGGAGGGGAAAGAGGGAGGTGAAGATGGTGGTGGCCGTGGTGATGGTGGGTGTCGGGTGATAGAGGAAGAAGAGGGAGATAAATAGAGGGAGGAAGGTGAGATGGCGTGGAGGGGAAGGAGTAATGTGTTGGGGAACACAAAACTCTGCAAAAGTTGGAGAGTGTGGGTTTCATCCCCTTTTTTTTTCCTCTTCTTCTTTTATTATTATTATTATTATTATTATTATTATTATTATTATTATTATTATTATTATTATTATTATTATTATTATTATTATTATAGTATAGTATTTTATACGTATTACATAACGTATTGTACCGTATGGGTATGGGTATAAAATACCCGTATTAGTACTAGTATAAACACCGTATTAATACGTAATAAAATATTAGTTTAGGTAAAAGACATGTAAACCCCCAATTTGGTAATAAATACTTTTAAGAAAATGCACAATCACCCCCTATTCGCGATTTAGGGTATTTCAGTTCATATCATTCAAATCTTCATAATCATCAGGCCATTGACATTCCAGAAGCAAGATCATTCATCACAGATTGAAGAACACTTCCGAGCTCATTTTTCTTATCTATTTTTTGTGTTCTTTAAACTTGTACTAAGTTTGTATAATCATTATGTGTTCTTAAACCTCACAAACTTAGAAGTTAAGTTGTTCAAGTGAACAACAAAGAGGTTCTTATTGTTTCAACAGATTGTAAGCTGGAACTAGATAAGTACCACAAGCTGTAATTGGTGAAAGGTAGCTCACTTAGGCTTGAGATCTAGGGCTAAATCTGGGTGATTAATAAGAAGTTGTGTTTGAATCCTGGAGGGATAATATCCCTCAGGCAGAGACTAGGTCCAATTGTAACTGAACTCTGTAAAATCATTGTGTTCTTGCTTTTTACTTTTGATATCTTTACATTCACTCCAAACAGGAAGTTTCAAAGCTCTGGAGCTTTCCAAATCTCAAAGCTTTGAAGCTTCTGTATTCTGCAGTTATATCTTCAAGTTTCTCAAAACTGTTTCAAAGCTTTGAGATATCAACTGCTTACTCTACTCAAGTTTTAAAAGACTGTGTTTTGGCAAAAGTTAGCATACTCTATTCAACCACCCCCCCTTCTAGAGTATTAGATCCTATTTTACACTTACATTACAAACTTTCATACACCGTGTTGTTAAATTTTGCAAAAAAATGATATTCGTATAATGATACAATTTGAATTTGATTCAATAGGAAATAAGCCAATTTCACATATCATGTAAAGATTGACTGATTTTGTACACATATGATGTATGTATTGGTTATTTGAAAGCAAAGGTTTGGGCACAATTGGGGAAAAAGGTGTTTTTTCATACAATTGGAAATATGCCCGCAAGGAAGGGAAAGTGTTTTGGAAACTAGCCCTATGGGGTTTGGCCACCTTGCATGTCCCTTCATTGGCACGCGGATCGAGGTCGACCGACCTGTCGGCTTGGCCAGCCGCCGGTTTGACCGTGCGGGCTGGTCCGACAAGTTTAGGCCGGTTCAGAAAGTGCAAACGGGTTCGGCCAATAGTGATTGGCGTGACCGTTTTGACCGTTTTAACCCTGGAAATCCCAATTTCACTAAAATTGACCAAGCGCGATAAAATTGGAATTTAACTAATTATGTATTTTATCGCATGGTGTTTGGATGTGGCCTAGGTTGTGGATGTTTACTTTTGTGGTTTGTTTTGGTTTGGTTTTGAAGTAATTAATGTAAATAATTTTACGACATGCATTTCATCTTCTCCTTTTCCTGTGAGGTCTCTCTATTTAGGTTGTAGATGCTATATAGAATTAAATTGAAAGAATATAGCCAAGGCATGTGGAAGAAGATCAAAGACTAAAGAAACCACAGGAAAATGAAGACCCGCAAGCTAGGACGCATGGACTAAAGGTGGAGGCACATGGAGATGAGCTTGCTACTTTAAGGCTTATAGATATTCTCATTGTCTTGGGAATATCTTAGTTTTAGGGGCCACATCCATACCATGTTTTATTTATTGTCTTGTAATTTATTTTTGGTGTATGGGTGATGCATGCAAAACGTAACTAGATAATAATTAAACAGTTGGATATTTTATTTGGGATTGCGCAATCCAAATAAGTAGATCAGTTGATGTGATCAAAAAATTAAAATTGACAAGGAAATCCCTCAACGATGAATATTGTGTTTTGCCTTCTCTTTCTTAACACTCGTCATGATCAGGAAGTATTAAGTTCGAGCTTCCCAAAGTAAGGCGACTTGATTCTTCATGATGTGGTGCGATGACACAAGCTAGTAATGTGCGATTGTTGAAGTAAGAGGTTAAACGCAACTAAGCTACTTCAATAGAATCGAAAGCTTAGAGTCAAGGCAATTGGGATTATATATGAGATAGATAAAGAATAAGCAGTTATTTTCCCAATTGAACCAAAAGTTGCATAGGATGCAATTAGAAGTTGTTCCTACCTAAGTAACTAAATTTTGTGTGACTTGCCAAAGCATGCTCAAGAGGAAGTGAAATATGAATCTTGGCCCACTAGAAAGTATATGATATTTTTCGCATTCCGAGAAAAATAGTCGGAGCTATATTTAATAATCTAGTCGTTGTCAAGCATAGAAATTGTCCACAAATACTAAAATTGCATATTTCTCATTAGTTGTAGAATTCCTATAGCAAACAATCAACAAACATCGACAATTGGGTTTGGTTCTTCAGAAGGAAATAGTCTGGAATGAATTCCTATACTGGTACATAAAATTGAGAATTGTTCTCAAGCTTGAAAAGTTGTATATACTAGAGCAGAAAGTTTCTTCTCCACCAACTCCCAGTACACACTAAAATTCTAAAGGAAGGAACATCAAAGAATGGTTCTTTGGATGCGACTTGCCTTAGCTGCCATGACTCTGAGCTTTGGAAGAAAGATGAGAACATGGAGTTATATAATATGATCATACATTTAAAGAAGCTATTTCAAGAGCGAGCTAGACATGAAAGGGTCTGAAATGCTAAAAGCTTTGTTAAACAGCAGTTTACTCAATATGAGTAAGAACCACTAAACAATGTACTAAAGAATGGCAAAGGCAAAACCATATTGATGGTTAAAAGGGGAACAGGCAAGTGGTTTGGCCATTACCCCGAAGGTAAAGCAAGTTTGATGCTAAAACCAATGAGTTTGCCTTAAAACAAAAAAGGGGTGGTAAACTGGAAGGGGAACTGCCCAAAAAGTAGCTGGAAGATAAAAGGCCTTGAATTGTGATTCCTCCACCACAAGGTATCTTTGTTATAGAATTCAATGAGTCTATCTTATCATCATGGGTACTAGATACTGGATGAGGATCTCACATTTATATAAACGTGCATGATCTCAAGAGATATAGACTACTGAATAAGGGAGAGACACTCCTACATGTGGGCTAATAAAGAAAGAGTTGTAGAATTAGCCATAGGAATCTTGTATCTCTTCCTTCACGGATTATCAATGAATTAGACAAATGATTTTATGCCTCTGCAATGAGGGAGCATTATAGCAATTTCTTGTTTGGACAAGAAATGTTTTTTTTTTCATAATAAAGGACAAGTGTTGCTCCATTTATTTTGATTCTATGCATAATTATAATTCTCTTTTTTCTAATGGATTGTATATATTGGATCTAGATAATTCCGTCTCTAACATAAATACCAAGAGGATTAAAACTAACGATTTAAATCCTACTTATCTATGGAATTGTCGTTTAGGCCATATAAACAAGAATCGCATCTCTAGACTCCATAAGGATGGAATTCTAGACTCATTTGATTATGAATCATATGAGATATGCGACTCTTGTTTATTAGGGAAAATGACTAAGTCCCCTTTCAATAAGAAAGGTAAGACGACTAGTTAGCTATTGGTACTCACACATACTGATGTGTGTGGACCATTTGTCACGCCTGTCAGAGGTGGTTATCCTTACTTCATTACATTTACAGATGACTTCAGTATATATGGATTTGTTTATCTTATGAAGAACAAATCCAAATCCTTTAAAAATTTCAAAGAATTCAAGAGTGAAGTAGAGAAGTGCCTTGTCAAAAGTATTAAGGTTCTATGATCGGAACATGGAGGAGAATACTTAAGCCAAGAGTTTTACGACTATCTCATAGAGTGTGGGATCTTGTCCCAACTCACTCCACCTGGAACACCACAATGGAATGATGTTTGTGAGAGGAGGAATCGAACACTCTGGGACATGGTTTGTTCTATGATGTGTCAGACTGATCTTCCAATATCATTTCTGGAGCCATGCTCTATTAAATGTAGCTTTTACCCTTAACCGTGTTCAATCCAAATCAGTCATGAAGACACCATATGATATATGGACGAGGCGTCCCATAGTGTCGTTTATCAGGATTTGGGGTTGCGAAGTCTGTGTAAACCGTTTAAAATCAGACAAGCTCGGACCCAAGTCGGATAAGTGTAGGTTTGTGGGGTATCCTAAGGAAACGAAAGGATATTACTTCTACAATCCAACCGAAAAGTGTTTGTTGCTTGGACCAGTTTTTTTCTAGAAAGAGAATTTGTCTTTAAAGAAGCCAGTGGGAGGAATGTAGAACTTGAAGAGGTTCAGGAACCACAACCCATTGATCCAAGAATGGAACATGAGCCAGAACCGCAAGATGTTGTGGAGCAACCTGCTCAAGTAACACAAGAACTTTGTAGGTCAAGTAGGATACGTCAGGAGCAAAAGAGGTATGAAATTCTCGTGACTGAGCTCGATGACGTATTACTCACGGATGATGATAAGCCTACAACCTATGGAGAGGCCATAAAGGGGCCGGACTCTCAGAAGCCACTTGAATCCATGAAATCTAAAATGGAATCCATGTATACCAATAAAGTATGGACTTTGGTGGAACCACCCAAAGGGGCTCGGCCCCTAAGATGCAAGTAGGTCTTCAAGAAGAAAACCAACATGAATGGCAATTTGATTTCCTATAAGGACCAATTAGTGGCAAGAGGATTAAGACAGATTCATGTTATTGGCTACGATGAAACCTTTTCCCCAGTCACGACGACCAAAAACAATCGTATCTTACTTGCTATTGCAGCTTATCATGACTATGAGATTTGGCAGATGGATGTCAAAACAACTTTTTTGTATGGAAACCTCCTTGAGGATGTGTACATGACACAACCAAAGGGTTTTGAGGATCCATGGCATGCAAACAGAGTCTGTAAATTGCAGCAATCTATTTATGGATTGATGCAAGCTTCTAGGAGTTGGAATATACGTTTTGATGATGCAGTCAAACAGTTTGGCTTCATCACGAAAAAGATATTAACCTTGTGTCTACAAGAAGGTTAAGGGAGCTCTGTAGAATTTATGGTCTTGTATGTGGATGACATACTACTCACTGGAAACGATGTCCCTACATTGCTATATGTTAAATATTGGCTATGGAAATTTTTCTCAATGAAAGACTTAAGAGATGAAACTTATATGCTTGGTATCAAGATCTATAGGCATAGATCTAGGAAGCTTCTCGGCCTAAGTCAAAGTACATATATAAACAAGGTGTTAAAACAGTTCAACATGTGATAACTCTCTCTTAGAGTTATATTTCTTGCCCGTTTTATATCGTTTTGCGTGATTTCGGGGTTGATAATATTACTTTTACACTATGAACAGAGAGAACACGAAGAAGTTTAGCTGTGAGCTTTAATTCGTTAATTCAATCGTTTTTCATGTGATTTTACGTATTTTTTGTCATGTTTGATCGCACGGGTTATGTTTCGTGTTGTTTTGTCTGGCGACGGAGCTTGTAGATGAAGCGAAGAGGAGAAACAAGCTTGGGAGATCAATCGGGAGCTAAAACGATGAAGAAATCATGAAGATTTGGAGAAAAGACATGGAGAGGGGTTTAAAGTGTCATTTAATGAAGATTGCGTAAAGACACTTTAACCCCCCTAGAAGAGAGCCCCATACTTAGTGAAAAATTGGTGGCCAACGTGAGAGAAACTCACTGGAAGTATAGGTTCACAAATTGTGATAACAAGATAAGAGCAAGACCAGATGTAGGATCAAATGTGATCCTACAGCAACAAAAGGTGATCATATGATCACAAGATCAGCCACAAGACCAGAAACAAGATCACGTTACTTAAAAAATAAAATAACGAGACTCTCTAATTTTTGGAGCGATGGGAGGGAAAAATAAAAAGAAAAAAAAAAGGAAAAAAGAAGAGATCACTCACGCAAAAGGAAAGGGAGGAGGCTACGGGTTCAAGAGGAGGGTTCCTCCATTGAAGATCTAGGTTTTACTTCTTCTTCTTCTTCCTCTCTCGATCCTTGTATGGAGAAACTTGTAAGTTTTGTTTGGTTGATTACTACTAGCTAAACTCCATTGGTAGGCTTCTCTAGAGAGCCTAGGGTTATGTAGACGATGAAGTTTTCCAGATTTTTAATCTTTGTTTCATGCTTGTTAATTCCTTATATTGAATGAATGTTACTTCTTGAATCTTGTTAATGATCTTAGTATATTGACACGACTATGATATGAATTGATAATCAATGAACTATGGTTTAATTGTTAGGATGAATCGTGCTTAATTTTTAGTTTTGTCTTAATTTAATTGTTCATTATTTATGCTTAATTCTTAATGGGGATGGAGTAATTAACCGAAACCGTTAGTTGGCTAGTGAAGTGCGCGACAGTTACTTTAACTAGCTAGGATGAGATATGAGCATCAATCCAGAATCACCAAGACCGGTATGAGAAGTGAGTATTATTGGCTAGTATGGGTAGATTCGGTAGGATTATTCAACTGTTCCATGAATTGGTGGACCGACAGGACCTGTTATAGTGCCAGTAGATGATCGGTAGACAACATGAGACCGAGAGGAGATTGTAGTCAACCGAGACGTAAATTGCATGAGACCGACATGATATTGGCATAGTCTATTACCCGACTGAACTAGAATAGAATTGAAGTGTTACATAGCTGAACCGGAATCATCTACAGCCCAAGGTGATCTAGAGATCGCCTAGTTTCCCCATATATGTTTATTAAAAATATACGCGATTTACTAACGCGTATCCGCAAAGTAATATAGGGGTGGTATTTAAACCCCGAGTTATCGATCTCACGAGGACAGACTTGAGATTATCTAATTAGTTAATTAGTTAGAATACAATACAAGAGGAATAACTGTGATATAAACTGTTGTCTCCCCCAAACAAGGGACTGAATTGAAATAACTACTAACTAATATTTTTGGATTTTATATTAAAACTAATATGGAGAAACTAGGAAATCTCTAGCTCACCTACGGATTTAGACGATTTTCGGATTATTTGAATAACACGTTAATTCTATCCTAATAAATCCGAGTAATAGGCTATGACAATCTCTTGTCGGTCTCATGCCATTTTACGTCTCGGTTGACTACAATCTCCTCTCGGTTTCATGTTGCCTACCGGTCTGTTCTAGAAGGTCATCTACTAGCATGATAACGGGTCCTGTCGATCCACCGTTTCACAGAACAGTTGAATAACCCTACCGAATCTACCCACACTAGCCAATCCTACTCACTTCTCCTACAGGTCCGGTGGTTTGGGATTGATGCTCATATCTCATCCTAGCTAGTTAAAGTCACTGTCGCGCACTTCACTAGTCAACTAACAGTTTCGGTTAATTATTCCATTCCCATTAAGAATTAAGCATAGATTATGAATAATTAAATTAAGACTAAACTAACAATTAAGCACGATTCATCCTAACAAATAAACCATATTTCATTGATTATTAATTCATATCTTAGTCGTGTCAATATACTAAGATCGTTAACAAGATTCAAGAAGTAAAATTCATTCAATAGAAGGAATTAATAAGCATGAAACAAAGATTAAAAATCCGGAAAACTTCATCGTATCCATAACCCTAGGCTCTCTAGATAAGCCTAGCAATGGAGTTTAGCTAATAGTAATCAACCAAACAAAACTTACAAGTTTCTCCATACAACGACTGAGAGAGGAAGAAGAAGAAGAAGAAGAAGAAGAAGAAGAAGAAGAAGAAGAAGAAGAAGAAGAAGAAGAAGAAGAAGAAGAAGAAGAAGAAGAAGAAGAAGAAGAAGAAGAAGAAGAAGAAAGAAGAAGAAGAAGAAGAAGAAGAAGAAGAAGAAGAAGAAGAAGAAGAAGAAGAAGAAGAAGAAGAAGAAGAAGAAGAAGAAGAAGAAGAAGAAGAAGAAGAAGAAGAAGAAGAAGAAGAAGAAGAAGAAGAAGAAGAAGAAGAAGAAGAAGAAGAAGAAGAAGAAGAAGAAGAAGAAGAAGAAGAAGAAGAAGAAGAAGAAGAAGAAGAAGAAGTAAAACCTAGATCTTCAATGGAGGATCCCTCCTCTTGAACCCGTAGCCTCGTCCCTTTTCTTTTGCGTGAGTGATCTATTCTTTTTCTTCTTTTTTTCTTTTTATGATTCCCTTCCGTTTGTCCAAATATTAGAGATCCCCGTTCTTTTATTTTTTAAGTAGTGTGATCTTGTTTATGGTCTTGTGGCTGATCTTGTGATCATAGGATCACCTTTTGTGGTTGTAGGATCACGTTTGATCCTACATCTGGTCTTGCTCTTGATCGTGTGATCACAATTTGTGATCCTCTACTTCGAGTGAGTTGCTCTCACGTTGGACACCAAAAGTTTCACTAAGTATGAGGCTCTCTTCTAGGGGGTTTAAAATGTCTTTACGCAAACTAAATGTCCTTACGCAAACTTTATTAAATGACACTTTAACCCTCTCTCCATGTCTTTTCACCAATTCTTCATGATCTTTTCATCATTTTAGCTCCCGATTAATCTCCCAAGCTTGTTTCTTCTCTCCTCTTCATCTCCAAGCTTTGTCTCCTGTCAAAACAATACGAAACAGAACATGTGCGATCAAACGTGACAAAAAATACATAAAATCACATGAAAAACACTTGAATTGACGAATTAAATCTCAAAGCTAAACTTCTCCTTCTTATCTCTATTCATAGAGTAAAAGTAAGATTATCAACCCGAAAATCACGCAAAATGATATAAACGTGCAAGAAATTTAACTCTAATAGAAAGTTATCAAATCCCCCACACTACCTTTTTGCGTGTCCTGAGCAAAATCAAGTCTCACACCACATTAAAATCCTCCGAATCACATACAACTCTACTATCCATGTGACACAAACAACACACAATCACACACGATGAAATCTACATGACTATACACAATGCAACTCGATTATAGAACAATGCAAGAATTGAAATATGGCAATTATTTTTCTTTTTCTTTTTCGTATGAGATAAGCAATCTCGCTATCACTAACCAAAATCATCAAGTTCTCACAAGTCTCTTTTGGAATTCACACAACCGCAACAAGAAATTGAAAATAAAATGACCCTACGCACAAGCTCACTGATGGGTCTCCAAACATCCACCAAACTCAATCCAATATCCAGGCACGTCCTTTAGCTCAGAGGGTCTAGGCACCCTTAGTCTTATGGTAGTCTTTCGTTGCCAAGTCATATGAAGGTTTCAGACCCTCTTAGTCTTTAGTGCATTGAATGCAAATTTTCCCGGTTACAGGAGACACTTCTCCGTGTAATACGCATTGACTTTAAATTTCCTCAACTGCTCTAATTGGTTTGAATCCAAATTACCCGCGCGAACAGGGGCACATTAGGCTGTTCACCATATCTAGTCCAAGAGAATATTTTGATTTCTTTTGTTTTCATTCTCTTATTTTTATTTTTAGCCATGCAGTTAGAGCAACCAAGTGTGGGCTTTTTTGGTTAACCCTTGAAACCGCCGTAAGGGATGGTGGTGTACATTTCCTAACTTCACATAGGATAGAAAAGCATACCACATGAAACCAACTCGACTATCCACGCAACTTCGGCAAGGGGACTCAATAAGTGAAAGTGCAAGAACATGAATATTAACAAGTCTAACACGATACAACAATATTATAAAACACTCTACACTAACTATGAAGACTCACAATACGACATATACCACATGTAACTGGACATGAAAACAGACATGGCTAGCAACATGCAAGAATCAAAGAAAGGATTCTTGCCCATTTTGCATGGAATCACCCTTGCAAAGGCTGGTTGTCCTTCCAACCAGATTGTGAAGGACCGCATGAGTAAGATCCCATATGTGTCCGCTATTGGATCTATTATGTACGCCATGTTATGTACTAGACCACATGTGTTATATGCTTTGAGTATGGCAAGCAGATACCAGTCCAATCCGGGTGAGAGTCAGTGGATTTTCGTCAAGAATATCCTTAAGTACTTGAGAAGAACTAAGGATTCATTATTGATATATGGTGGGGAGTAAGAACTCAGTGTAATAGGTTACACTGAAGCGAGCTTCCGAACCGACAAGGATGATTTCATATCACAGTCGGGTTATGTGTTTTGCCTTAATGGAGAAACTATGAGCTGGAAAGTGTCCGAGGCAAGATTCAGTTGCCGATTTTACAATACAGACTGAGTATATTACTGCATTAGTTGCGCTAACTCAAGAGATTTGATCTCATTCGAGAGATTGTCGATAGAGGAGATGTGAATATATGGAAGATACGACAGTTTACGTCCTTGCGGACTTTCTTACCAAATCCTTGCTCGCGAAATCATGAGGGTTGCGCTAGATCAATAGTCATATTAGATGCACCACATTGGCTCTAGTTCAAGTGGGAGACTGTTGGTGTAGATGCCCTAGAGGCAATCTTATATTTAGTATGAACATCAATTTTGGATAGAATATTCATTTATTATTTATGGAGATATTTAATATAATGAAGTCCTTAGATTACAATTGTTTTTTATCTTAAATATACTTAGTCAAATATATTCATTAATAGGACAATGACTATGCAAGGAGACTAGTATGTGGGTAGATTGATATGGAGATATCAAGTCTAGCACATGGGTATGCATTAGGAGTAATGGCATACTAGATTGAACCACCACGAGAAGGCTACATATAAATTATGTGAATGTAGCAAGTGCTTCTAGTAGTGAAAATGGTGTTGTAGTCCGTAGACTCGAAGTCACTAGATACTCTAGTTGAGAAATATCATGTTTTGATATTATCAAATGTTACACTGTAACTGGGTAACTCTAAAGATGATAATCGGACATGATAGAAAGCAAGCTGAGAGATGGTAGTGATGTAGAAAGGATTATTCCCTCCCACATAATGGGAGTATATATCCATGGGCCACACGAGGGGTAGTGTATATGCAAAGTTAGTTGGACTAAATTGCAAAGTGGGCTAATCCGTGTATGGGCAGGATTAGGCTATTAGACTAATTCGTGTATGGACAATATTAGGCTATAAGACTAATATGTGTATGGAAAAGATTAGTATTGTGGCATGTTTGTAGTCAATAAGGAGTTATTTACCATAAAGGGGAGTCCTAGCTCTATTATTTCACATGAGTTGTCATTGAGTGAAATAACCAGAGCAAGGAGAGAGAGTGGAGAGGCGAACTACACCCCCTACCCGTCGGCTCCAAGAGGCTTGGCCTCTTCCTCATTGTGCGTGATCTTCTTGAATTGATCAAGCTCCTGCCAATTATTTCTTCTACGTTGCTAGCACAAGGCGTGGAGAAGATTCCACTTGGCAATCCTAAGGTGTGGATCACGGTAGAGTCGAAGACACTATTATTTGTTGTGATCACAAACCTAGAAGGTACATGTTACTTCCTTTATCACGTTGTGAGAGCTTAACATGCGATTCATGGAGGGCTTTGATCATGTAACTTAATTGAATTTCTGTTGTGCATCCTGCATCAAAACCCTTCAAGAAGAATCTAACAAAAAATTATGAAGTTGATTCTCTTCTGTGCTTGAGACTGCCTCCGAATACGAGTGATGAATGATGCGTGATTTATGATTGATAAACGATCAACGATCATTGATGTCGGCCCTAGAAGGGGCATGAAAATTCTCTTTTATAGAGCCCAAGTTATCATGGAAGTCATGGGAATTTTCTGAAAAGCCTATGTCCAGAAAACGTCTATGTTCATCCTATGTGTGCATTCAAACGATCAGACGTGCATTTGTGCGCATGCGCATATGTGTGTGTTTGAACTCACATGTCTCTTGTTCCACGTCTTAGCCAATTTTCCTCAGCAGTTCGCCTCTACCTGCGTTTGAACGCAGGGTTGTGCGTTTGAACGCACATCTTCCTTCCTTTGCTGCTGCTTCCATTTTCTGTAGCCTTGGTTCCTTCTCCTCTCCGAGTCTCGTCCATGGTATTCCCCATGTCCCCCGGACCTGTTCTTGTCCAACACAACAAAAAAACCCAATATCATATCCAAATAAACTCAAAATAGCATGAAACTTACTCAAATTTCATCATCGAAGCTCAGCATAATATTCATTGCAAACCAAAGCTAAAGTGGCTAAATTAAGGTATAACCCATGAAAGTCGAGCCAAATTGATCAAAACATATCTCAAAGCATAACTCATATATGGGAGTTATCAAATACCCCCCACACAGAGCTTCGCTCAACCCGAGCAAACAAATGCTCCCTTTGCATATTGCTCTAAATCAGAGTAAACACCAAACAACTCGACTGACTCACAGACTTAGCTAACGACTCACCTATTGGACTCAATCATACTTTACTGACTCGACCTGACTCATCTGAAAAGCAGGCTCAATATTTTACAAGAAAGGTTGTCTTTTTGGCGAGATTGGGCAATCTCTTCAACATAATCTGAAAAATCATCAAGATCTCACTCATTCCCCTTTGAAATCAACCACACATTGAAACGGAATTTGACTATAGAAGTTTATTTTATGAAAAAGTGTACCAAGGCGTCCAAATTCAAAATATGTTAGCCTTAAGAAAATATATAAGGATATGCTATGCACTTCATGGGGCTCAATTGGAAGCTAGGAAACATTTGAATCAAGTTCCTATTCCATCGTATTTCATTCTTAACATATTCGTTTTTTTTCTAAATCATATGGGGTCTTAATTTTAATGCAAATTTTCCTCCTGAGAGGATTCATGACTTCATGTAAAAACTGCATAAAGATATGGGGATATATAAATCACCCATGCAGAGAGCTATGACATGTGGGCTTCTTGAGACCACTGACACGAATTCGTACCATGTTGTCGCAAGTGCATGGTCAAAGTAATAAAGTAAGTATATAGGAGTCGATTTATCATTCTCACAAGGACAGGGTTATTGCCTAATCAAAAAAATGGGTTCAAGAGTAAAAAGTTTTTGGAAAATATTTTTTTGGTTGTAAAACAAGGGTTTCTGATACTAGGTATCTGGGATCCCCTAGGATTCTTCAGCTTATAATTTTTGATATGAAAACACATAGTCAGTCTATCTATGCTACGTAATTACTTGTGTAATCTCCTCTTGGTCTCATACACATACACTCGTTTCTGTAGATTTCGGGTCCTCTCGATCTATCTAGATCTACAGTTTCATTCTAAGGATTCTAGGGTTCTTATGATTATCTTTTCAGTCTCAGTCAGTTCCAGTAGCAACCGATCTATACGTGTAGCTATTCCTAACACCTTTAACGTTGTTGAGTTCAACATGATACAAGAATAAGTTTTGTCTTTTATTCCTAACCTAACGGGTCACTCTCGCGCACCATGGGTATCTCTAGTAATCTAGATTAGCTACTTAGATCATACATAGAATTAAAACAAAAGACAGATGCAATAGATAGAACATGAAACTCTATTAATAACCGTAGATCATGAATCCATAGTCAAAATACTGAAGTATTGAACTGAAACCCTAGGTTCGCCGAGAACCTATGTAAAGAGTTTAGCTTCTGAAAAATGACATCATGATAATACTACTTTTCATAAAGTAAAGATAAGAATATAGAAACTCAAACCAGTGACGGTAATCTGTCAATTCTCAGGACTCCTCCGATGCTCCAAGCTGCCTCCTAAAGTTGCTTATGATGTTCTGTGATGGTCCCAAGCTGCTAGGTCGAGTTTCCATAAATCTGCTAATATTTAAAAAATTCCACTGGCTCCAAACCGCCCCAAACTTGTCCTTAACTGCGTATGGACGAAGGGAGCAACATATGAACGCATTAATTGACTTCAGGAAAGTTAACTTTTTTCTTCCTTGTTGCGTATGTACGCAACCTATTTGCGTATACGCATATAATGAGATTGATGTTGCTGAATTGGCCATGTCCGCCTGCTTATATAAACAGAAACTCGGCTTCTGGTGATGCTGGAATGGTCCTGGCTACGTATGTACGCAATTGTCCTGCGTATATACGCAGACAATTAGCTTTGTGCTTCATGCCTTAGCTAATTTTTGATGTTTTTCTTATGCTTTTTCTCTATGGGTGCGTATATAGCATCCCACTACATATATAATCAGACTTGGTATGAAAATATGCTCTAGAACCCCTATGTTTGCGTATTTACGCAAAAACAGAGGACTGCTTCAACTTCTCCAGGCCGTAACTTCCTCGTCCCGACTCCGTTTGGGTTCCGTGACCTATTGGAAAGCTCTTGAAGTCTAATTTTATTTTCCACCGGCTTCACTCCAAATCCTAAGTAGAACTAAGGATATGGTCAAAAGAGTGCAGACTGGTCATTCTAGCTTCTCCAACTTTGCGCTGTTACTCATTCTTTAGCTCCTGCCTTGGCCAACTTCCTTCCCGGGCCTCTTCTACGCTATTCCAAAAGTATTTCCATCTTTTTCCTGCATAGACAACATGAAACCTACCTAAGATCATATCCAAATAAACGTAAAATAGCATAAAATTACTCAGATCTCTCAATTAAGCTCAGCATTCACATTTGTAACATACCAAAGCCAAAATGTCTATAATAGGCATCAACTCATGGAAATTTGTTCTATCAGAATCACAGTATAGACCCAAAATAAATCATATTAAGGAGTTATCAACCACCGTAAAGGATAGTCGTGTTCGCCACATGGCTTCACTTAGGCTACAGCAACTGTACCGCATAAAGCTAACTCAACAAGAAAGCCTACCCTAGATATCAAGAGTCTACATAAGATGTGATGGAAAAGTTTTCTTACTATGGCGCTTCTTACTCTCGAGGAACTGTATCATAAAGCACTTCTCATTTTTCAACCAAATCCTTTGCCCAAACTCAAAATTTTATGATTTTTTATTTTTTATGGCTTTTTGAAATTTTTAAAATTTTATGGATTTTTCAATAATCTCTATCTAAATGAAGGGTTGTGTTAAAGTATGTCGTAGCGGCAATCTATGTTATTCTGATACTCATTTAATATAGGCATTTTATTCATATTGGTTTTTTATATGTGATATGTTGACATAATAAAATCCCTAGAATGCATGTTGTATTCCAAGTATCCCTAATCTAGTATTATAATTAAATAGGACGACTATAATGAATCAAGACTAGTATGTGGGTAGATTAATACGGGATATCAATTCTAACACATGAGTACGCATTAGGAGTAATGGCGTACTGGATTGACCCGCCAAGAGAACACAGCGTGGGAGTTATGTGAGTCTGACAAGTGTTTCTCATAGTGACAATGGTGTTGTGATCCTATTTGAAGTCACTACATTCCCTAGATGTGGAGTGACATGTTTTAATATCCTCAAACATCACTTTGTAACAAGGTGATTATGAAGTCGATAATTAGAAATGCTTTGAAACATGATGAGGGTTGTGAGTGATGTAGATAGGATTTGTCTGTCCTACATAACGGGAGTAAATATCCATGAAGACTTGATGAGTGATACTTAGGAAAATACATGACCATGCTCAGATGAATCAAAATGGGATATTGATATCATTTGTATGTCTAAGTGTACTCAAAAAATCGAGAAACTATAGATTGGATGTACAAGGGTGACACTCCATGCCTTGTGTTTGATATGGATATACGGACAAACGGATTATACGACACGGTAAATTGGTAGTAGAGGTTAGTTAGATCATTGACACTCCTATTCCCTGGGTAGCATTGATGTATTGCTAAATACAGCTCAGTGTTTATAATTGTTACTATCAACGTAATTAGAAACCTATAGGGTCACACACAAGAATGGATCTAATTGGAATTAAATGCTCATTAGTTGGACTAAAGAGCAATTGTGGTTTTCTGACTTGTATTTAAACTAATCCTAACTGCTAGGATTAAAGGGCAAGTCGAACTCTCTCGTCCTTATAAATAACTTTTAACGAGGCTAGGATTGGTGGATGTTTTTTTAGCAATATTCATATCAAATACATAATACCTAGGGTTTGAGAGCAACCGTACAAGTCCAGTCGATTTGGTAAGACAAAATCATTCTTCTTCCTCTAGCAGGCTATCACTGGGAAGAGGGAGTCCAGTGCAGATTCGTACGAGTGGATAATGTAGAGGCGCCGCTTCTTTTCAGTGCTAGTGATGGTCACCATTCAGTGCGACTGAGGTAAACCTCTAATTATCAGATTATACCCATTCACATGGGTCCTTGGTGGGTTTTAGGCAATTTTTTTGTTATTCGCTGCATTTGATTTCCTGAAACCCAACATGCTGCTACACTAGACTCGGGATTTTGGTCACTCAAATGAAAAGGAAAATGCTGACTAAAGAATAAAAATAATAAATGAAAAATAAACTGAAAAAACGTGCAGAAATGTCTTTGCAAACATGACTCACCTACCCCCACACTAAAGGGTGACATTCCCTAATAGCACTACTCATCTGGTATATGATCAGACTCAGAAGAAAAGTCGGGGCTCTTATCAGGACTGCTATCATGTCGGGCAAACTGTGCTACAGGATGTCGACAAAATTGATTGCCTGCTGCACTGTTGGGGATCAATGGGCCGATGCATTGAATGCTCTGCTGATTCACTGGCTGACTGAGTCGCAGTCTACTCAAACCCTTTAAAGCTATCAAACGACCACACTGAAGGTGACTTGCCATCATGACACTATTCATCAGGTACGAAATCCGGATCAGAGTCGTCATCGTCGGGGCTATTAGTACGATTGCTAGCAATCCTCGTCGAGCGAGAATCGGACTTTAATACCCCTAATTTTCAATGGGTTCTAAGTGAAATATCAAGACTTTGGGGGGAGGTAAATGTGTAGATAATTTTTTTATGTATTTAAAGTTGGAGTTTTGGAGTTTTTGTAATTTTCGGAAGTTGTTGGAATGATTTTGAAGTACTAGAAATATTTGGGATGGTAGTGTAATTCTATAAAATTAACTAGAACCTCTAATTATAAAGTGTGCCCTAAAGTTTGGAAAACTAAAATTTTACCCCTATGCATGTGAGAAACTTGTCAAACTACTTTTGACACCTCTTTACTTGGGTGGAAACACCTCACCAACTCCCACTTCCTTCCATTGCAGCAAACTCTCTCTCACGGCTCTCATCTTCTTCCCTTGTTTTCTCCTCCAATCACCAAGAACACCAATGAACCCCCACCACCACCAAGATGCAACCCTCATCACCACAAACTCTCTTCAAGAGCTGCTACCGCTGGTAGTAGCCCTCAACTCTGGGATCAAAAGGCCCCAATCAATTCGGGGTTTCATCAAGAATCGAGAGAGAAATCGAGTTTGAAGCTTATGAAACCTAGTTCTGTTTCTTGTCAAATTCGTCATGTGTGTTGCGAATCAAAAGTTCTAACATGTCCCATTGGATTCGTTAGGTGGAGGCATACCGAGAGAACCCTCCTTCTCCACCCAATTCGCCGGAATTCGCTCGCCAGAGTCTGGGTTGAAGAACCCGACAGGTACAGCAGGCGGACGGAGGACTTCAGCATTTCCTTTATTCTTGGCCATTCCTTCCCTCCCGATGGTTGCCCTGAGACCCCTGGAAAATTTGGACAACTAAAGCGACCACATAAGCTCCTTATAATGCGTTGAAGCACCAGAAACCGAGCGGCATGTCGCCGGCTTCTGCAATGGCCGGCGGCCAATAAGGCTGAACAGTACGGATTCATTTATCGCTTGCTCTTATCGGTTTAAAGCATGATCATGTCATTATCATGTACTGAACTCATTTGCATCGTCAAATCATGACTGTATCAGCATATTATTGATGTTTGATTCTTGTAGTTCACGAGTCTTTGGCACGAAAACCTCCCATGTTCAAGTGGTTATATCTCCCACGTTTTAAATCCGTTTTGAGTGATTCACAGCTTTATGGAAAGCTTTCACTTAGCTCTAAAATTTTCATTTGAATTTCTAGAGCTGATTTCCCCTCTAACTGACCTAAATCTGAGCCTAAATTTGAGGAAAAATATTGTGTTCTTCATATGTTAGGGCTGAATTTCTCTAAGTATAGAACTATGTGTTGAAGTACCCATTTATGACAATTCTAACTTCCTCAAATCTTAATGAAATCTTATTTTTATTTCCCCTATGTGAAGCACATGTATAATACTTAATTTTGTTCTCTCTGGGTCATCTTCAATTTTGTAACGGATTTCTCACAAACCAAGCTTAAAGTTGTTGCTTTGAACTCGTGTAAAATTCTTGAATTTTTGTAAGTGTTGAATCAGAATTTTCGCCCAACTTTGACTAGCGATATCAATACTTCAAGATTTTTGGAGTAAAATGTGTTCTGGAATCCTTGAACCATCCTCTTCAAAACTCTATTTTTAGTTTCTCAAAATTCTTCCCAACTGATAAAAAATCAGCCGTGAAGTTGACTACTTGAAATGACTTTTTCGCAATCTTTGACCTTTGGTTTGACCATTTGAAAAACATTTCTAACCTTGAAGTTCTTCAAGAAACTTGTTCGTTAGTCAAAGTCCAAATATCAAGTTTGACCAAGTTAGCCTTATCAAAAACCCTAGTTTGACTAAACTGTATAGGAGTGGAAAAATAGTAATTTCACTTGAGCTTTGAATTGAGATCAAGTTAGTAACTTAGAGTTTATCAGCATGTCTTGTATGATACTTGGAGTACTCTTATTTCATTTTCGGGTAGGATTGACCAAGTCAATAGTTGGGGTCTTTTTGCAATTTTGCTAAATTTTAGGGGCTTAACTGTAATTTACTAAAAGTTATAGATTTCGATGCTAAGGTTATGGGAGAGCTAGGAGTCATTTTTACATCTTGTTGGACCATTATGAGTATAATTTGGGGTCCGGGCACAGTCAAGGACTGTTATAGACAATTTTGGAGAAGCAAGGGTGTTTTGGTCAGTTAGCTTGCATGACCTGCATTTCATTGCATTCTTTCATACAACCTCGTATAGAGGGTATATGCTAATAGGATGTATAATTGACTTGTGTATATCCAGCCGATGTTACGTATCGTTCCATGGAGATGTATGTATTTGTGCTCCTGCATTGACTGTGAGACCTACCTTCGTATGAGACCAGTGTCCTCGTTAGAGTGATAGCATTGTTTGTCGTTGTTATTTGACTCATTTGTAAGTACATATGTGCGGATTTTACTTATCAAAATGTGCGTATGTGTGTGAAGCTTTGAATGCTTTGTGTGTATGGAAAAGTATGAGATGCATGTTTTCTACTGGAAAGTTGTTTGAAATATTTTATTGATCTCCTTTGAGAATTCTTGAGAATTACTTGTGAAATATTGAGAACGGTAAAGAGAATAAATAAGACACTTCTAATAGATTTAGGATGATGTACAGAGTTGTGTTTATTTATGGCTCCAGCTGGAGGCGCCAAGCGATCCTCCAATTACTTATGGCTATGGCCATTGAAGCAATGCTTCGTATTATAAGATAGAACTTTGATTTTCACAAATCCGCCCTGACGAGCCAAAATGTACCAAGGTATTGCGGCCAAGGGGTTCGTAGAGGTATAGAGTGCTACTTATACTTGGAAGGATCACTACGGTATAGGGGTGTCGACACTTAAGGTCTCTTAGCTATGAATTATGAGCGGAGATTGACCTATGGGCTTAACGCTCGGGTGAAATAGGGTTTGATAGAACCTAGAAGGAACCCTCTATGATTACTTCTTAATCCCTCTGTCTACATCGATCCGCTGGTGGCTCTGGACAGGCCTCAGCCAAACTTAGTTGTTGACTCAAGTTGGAAGAAAGTTGCTTACTCTTCGATCATGTTTGTGGGTCTTATGAATTAATACGTTTTACAATGATACATTAATTGCTCCTGTAAAATTGCAATGTTCTAAGAATATCTTGACTACTCGTGATTTATAAATGCTTTAAATTTGAGAAGTTTTGCTACACGTTTACTTCTA
The DNA here is from genome assembly GCA_023055425.1 of Linanthus parryae. Classification (NCBI taxonomy): domain Eukaryota; kingdom Viridiplantae; phylum Streptophyta; class Magnoliopsida; order Ericales; family Polemoniaceae; genus Linanthus; species Linanthus parryae. The sequence continues at coordinate 61,495,313 of JALGPY010000001.1, read as the reverse complement.
ATTCTTCCAAATTGTTCCAACTCGTTTACTTTTTAATATTTCAATGCTCTGAGTTTATTTCAACCTATGTTTGTATGTCACTCATTGCTTTACGTGTCGCAGTGTGTATTTACTCAGTTTTTACTGATTGTTTTCAAATTGTGGTGTCTTCGTTTGCCATTTAAAAATCACCACATGTTAGTGAAAGTCGGGATGGGAGCGCATCGAAAAGATGAGAACGTTATCTTAAGTTCGATCACATAGCTCATTTCATATATATTGATCTTGTAAGCTTATATTCTCAAATATGGTTGTATTTATTAGCTAAATTGTAATCTTTGTAAATATATTTCTACTTTTGGTTATCGATTTTCTCTTTAACCCTGAGCCGAGATCTCTGGATGTTACACGGATGATGGAAACCCATTCCTCGATTTCCCAAACTGAGGCTCATCCATTTTTTAATATACAAAAAAAATATAGAAATGAAATTCAAGTGCTCATGACAGGTTATGTTAACAAAAAGTAGAACCTATGTTTGTATGTCACTCATTGCTTTACGTGTCGCAGTGTGTATTTACTCAGTTTTTACTGATTGTTTTCAAATTGTGGTGTCTTCGTTTGCCATTTAAAAATCACCACATGTTAGTGAAAGTCGGGATGGGAGCGCATCGAAAAGATGAGAACGTTATCTTAAGTTCGATCACATAGCTCATTTCATATATATTGATCTTGTAAGCTTATATTCTCAAATATGGTTGTATTTATTAGCTAAATTGTAATCTTTGTAAATATATTTCTACTTTTGGTTATCGATTTTCTCTTTAACCCTGAGCCGAGATCTCTGGATGTTACACGGATGATGGAAACCCATTCCTCGATTTCCCAAACTGAGGCTCATCCATTTTTTAATATACAAAAAAAATATAGAAATGAAATTCAAGTGCTCATGACAGGTTATGTTAACAAAAAGTAGAACCTATGTTTGTATGTCACTCATTGCTTTACGTGTCGCAGTGTGTATTTACTCAGTTTTTACTGATTGTTTTCAAATTGTGGTGTCTTCGTTTGCCATTTAAAAATCACCACATGTTAGTGAAAGTCGGGATGGGAGCGCATCGAAAAGATGAGAACGTTATCTTAAGTTCGATCACATAGCTCATTTCATATATATTGATCTTGTAAGCTTATATTCTCAAATATGGTTGTATTTATTAGCTAAATTGTAATCTTTGTAAATATATTTCTACTTTTGGTTATCGATTTTCTCTTTAACCCTGAGCCGAGATCTCTGGATGTTACACGGATGATGGAAACCCATTCCTCGATTTCCCAAACTGAGGCTCATCCATTTTTTAATATACAAAAAAAATATAGAAATGAAATTCAAGTGCTCATGACAGGTTATGTTAACAAAAAGTAGAACCTATGTTTGTATGTCACTCATTGCTTTACGTGTCGCAGTGTGTATTTACTCAGTTTTTACTGATTGTTTTCAAATTGTGGTGTCTTCGTTTGCCATTTAAAAATCACCACATGTTAGTGAAAGTCGGGATGGGAGCGCATCGAAAAGATGAGAACGTTATCTTAAGTTCGATCACATAGCTCATTTCATATATATTGATCTTGTAAGCTTATATTCTCAAATATGGTTGTATTTATTAGCTAAATTGTAATCTTTGTAAATATATTTCTACTTTTGGTTATCGATTTTCTCTTTAACCCTGAGCCGAGATCTCTGGATGTTACACGGATGATGGAAACCCATTCCTCGATTTCCCAAACTGAGGCTCATCCATTTTTTAATATACAAAAAAAAAATATAGAAATGAAATTCAAGTGATCATGACAGGTTATGTTAACAAAAAGTAGAACCTATGTTTGTATGTCACTCATTGCTTTACGTGTCGCAGTGTGTATTTACTCAGTTTTTACTGATTGTTTTTAAATTGTGGTGTCTTCGTTTGCCATTTAAAAATCACCACATGTTAGTGAAAGTCGGGATGGGAGCGCATCGAAAAGATGAGAACGTTATCTTAAGTTCGATCACATAGCTCATTTCATATATATTGATCTTGTAAGCTTATATTCTCAAATATGGTTGTATTTATTAGCTAAATTGTAATCTTTGTAAATATATTTCTACTTTTGGTTATCGATTTTCTCTTTAACCCTGAGCCGAGATCTCTGGATGTTACACGGATGATGGAAACCCATTCCTCGATTTCCTAAACTGAGGCTCATCCATTTTTTAATATACAAAAAAAATATAGAAATGAAATTCAAGTGCTCATGACAGGTTATGTTAACAAAAAGTAGAACCTCGTCACCTCGTACGGGAGCCAGGGGTTTTAGTAGTTTGGAGGATGAAATAAGACCCATCGCATGTGGGTTTCGTCCCAGGTGAGATCAATATCCACTTTGGAACAACTTGTTCCATCGTCTTCTTTATACTAGGTTTAAAGTCATATGTGACAGTCCTCCAGGGATTTAGGGCACGCCGCCTTCATAATGGGTCATGATCGTCCGTACGACCGTGTGTCTCCCATTGGTTGTCCTCGTCTGACTAGTATAAATAGGAAGGTACATTTATGTACCATTCACTATGATTAACATATTAATTGTTTAGTCCCGAATTGCCACCAACAAGCTGTCTCTCTCCTCCATAGCCAAGTAATGCTTATTTCCACCATTTCCTTTATATGCCCTTGGCCCTTCGATTTATCCGTGTACCTTTTAGATTGTTAAATCTTGATTACATGTAATCCAAGCACAATTGATTAAGATCCAATTGTACTTACACCACTTCCTTATACATAGAAAGCAATATCCGGACGGATCTGAATTCGGGTTTGTATCATAATGCATATCCTTTGGATACTTGATCCGATCGAATCCAATCCGAGTACTTTTTATTTTTAAAAAATACCCCTAAGAGTTATATTTAATAATAAACATACATATTTATGTATCAAATTATAAAATATGTTTTCCTTCATAGTGCTACAAATGAAGAGGTGTATTAATGTATTTGTATTTATATTGTGGATTTTGAAGTTGTGAAGGTCTTGCTGATGTCGATCTAAATCTTGTCTTGATATTTTCGTAATGTTTTATGTTTTTTTATATTTATTTTTTGGTTCTTTTGGGAATCCGACCGGATCCGATCCAATTGTGTTTCACGGATCTTCAGATCGGATATGGATCTTATACTTCAGATCCCATCGAAATTCGATCCGAATCTCGTGAAGATCCAATTTGGATTGGATCTGGATCCACCCTTCTTATTCGGATATGGAAATGGATAAATGTAGATCAGATCTAAATTCGATCCGTTGCTATCCCTAAGTTGAAGGCGACCCATGTGGCAGGGGCTCATGCTTTCGATGGCTTAAGAAGTAGAATCTATCACTCAAAGATCCAATTACCTACATGAGATATACTATCCATGCGGGTTGTATCAAGGAAATTAAAAACAAAAATATTATAATATACCTCGTTGATGGATACTCGATCTATAATAACTATCGTATTTAACATATGGTCTGATTAATGACATTCGATGGTTACTTTAAGTGATATTAGTAAGATCGAAAAACAAAAGTATTGGAACCTTCCTCGTTGATGGAGACTCGATATGTAGTTACCGTCATTGAATTGCCAGAATTTAAAAAAAGTTAAATTAGACGTGTTTGTTTCATGTCGAGACTATGATGTTTTTCAAATAATGTTTCAGATCATTTGTGCAAGTTTATATGGGAAATAAGTATACTTGTATTTATGTTTTAGTTGAATGTTTTTGAACACCAAATACTTGCACCAATATCATTTAAGAAAATAAATAGTGTGCTTAGTATAAGTTCAAAAATCAAATGAAGAATTATAAAGCACACTTTTTCTAGCAACTCGTCTGCCTTCTATATGCCCCAAAGTCCCCACTCACTAGTAAAGTCACCTCCAATAAAACAATGTTCGCTGATCTCTCTATAGATAGTCGTGTTCCATCAATACCATCACACTCTATCACTTCCATTCCTTTCACTCTCACTCTATCTATCTCATTTTCTTACATTCTTTTCTCCTCAAGAACACCCAAGCAAGCTCTCAACTCCCTTTATAAACACAATTCTAAGTTTTGGGTAATAACCCTCACAAAGAACCTCTAAAATTCCATTTTTTTACTCTCAAAATATGAAAACCTGAGACCAAGCTTAGAATAATTGTGGAAGGAAGTGCTTTCACCATTCTACTCAAGGACTAACAGACAAAGTTACCATCTTTCACATCATCTTCTTGAATCTTGGAGTAAATATTTGTTCTAATATTAAATTCTATCTTGCATGTCTATCTTGAGGTTTGATCTTATATTTATTCATTTCCATGATTGATTCTTCATTTTAAAGGTTTAATCAAGAGCTTGACTTCAAAAAAAAATCTATTTCATGAAACTCACTCTAGAACACTCATGCACTTTACGAATGTCTTGCTAGTTGCATTTGTATCTCAAGAATATTTTGATAATTTATGTCAAGAGCATGTCAAAAATCTAAAGTGTAATTAGAATGAAAATGAAGTCACCTTAAGTTGCACGAATCATTTGAATAAAACTTGCTGGTTTTTAGAAAAAAAACGGCATGATGTTGTAATCTAGACAGTTTGGTGAAAGAACGTGGCTTATCTCCAAATTTTGTCTCTGGGAAATTTTTTGAACTATTATATATTTTGAAACTAGACTCAAAGCGACTCATTTTTTTTTATCTCCGTAGAATTTGTGATTAGGGAGATACAGTCATTCGAAGTTGATTGTTTTCAGAAACATTCTGTTTGGACCAATTTTGGTTTTTTGATTCAAATTCTATTTGTAATACCCCGTTTTCATCGTAAAGGAAATTAATGACTTTTTTGTAAATTTAAACGGTTATTTTGAAAATACATGCCGTGTGGGGAGGTAGTTGTAAATTTAGATGATATGAACTAGCTAATAGTTGGGGTGAAAGTTGTACTATATAAAAGCTTTATAGCCTTGTGTGTAATTAAATAAAATAAATAAAATAAAATAAAAACCTTACCTCTTTTCCCATTCTCCAACAAACATGCAAGTGTTTTTCCTCTTCATACGTAAACTCGTCTTCTCATTCTTTTTCTTCTATTTAATCTTAATCTTCTTCTTCTCCTTCTTCACCCCAACACCACACCACGGCCACCACCACATCCAACTCTCTGTATCTCTCCACCTCTCTGCCTCCTTATCCCCCTCAGTCCAACGGAAGCAGCAAAGGCAGCTGGCGGTGACTAGCGCAGAGCACGGACCGGGTTGGGCGGGTGAGGGCTTTGTTTCCTACCCAACCCAATGATCCCGGGTTGGTCATATCGATACCCAAACCCAATCAAGTAGTCAACAAACCCAAATCCAATCAAGCCTTTCGACTCGGACCGGTTCGGCCGGGTTTAGACGGGTTCAAAATGTTGCAAACCGTTAGGAAATTTATGTATATGAACGAGACATATTTAGTGCAAATCGGAAAAAATAAACAAATTTCAATCTTAATAATACATAACAAAGTTGAATATGACATTTTAGTCTATGGAAGAAATCATATTAATGCATAAGTTGAGAAAAGTCAACTAAAACTATTGTTCGGTCTTATAAATTTAACTTTGACGGTATTATCTAACTAAAAAATATGTAAATTTTTCGTATAAAATTTTAATCAGACCGGACGTGCCCTAATCGGGTTTTCTAACTTCAAACCCATGATCAATCAAAGTTAGTCCGGTTTTGCAATTCAATACCCATAACCAACCAAGTAGCATGAACAGGTGTAAAATTCGGACCGGTTTGATGCGAACCGGTTTGGGGCGGCCGGTTTGGGAAAGTTTTGCTCACCCCTAGCGGTGACAGCCCAGCCACCGCGGCTGCCACCGTCGGGAACCACCACCCGAAGACCATCGCCACCCTATTTCTCTTCATCTCTTTCTTCTCTCTCGGTCCCCATCTCTATTTCGACCACAATAGCAGCGAAAGAAGAAGGAACGAAGGCCACAACAGTAGCAGCTCCGGTCAAAGCAAGAACGTCGTCGCTCCTCCATTTTTTTTTTCCGGCGAAGCTTAGGCCCAAGCGAATCAGAGGCACCCAGCCTCTTCCTTCCATCTATCTACCCTCCTTAAGGCCCGACCAAGCTTGAGGAAGGCCCAGCCGCACCCAGAATTGACCGAAGAAAGCTCTGTCGAGCTCCACCTCTGGCGACTTTTTCGGCGCTTCAACCCGCTCCGTTTCTGGACCGTTTCTCGCGTTTATTGGGTTGGGTATGCTCTCAATATTCCTTTGAGTTGTTTTTATTTATCAAAATCATGTTTTTATCACTCGAATTCGTTTTTAGATCTGAGATATATTGAGTGTGTTCTTGGTTGGGGTTGTAATTCCACTTTTCAGAAAGTTGTGGGTATGTCTATTGTTTAAACAATTGCTATTAAAATGGTGGGGGTAACTTGTAGCATTTTCATAAAACCCTAGGGGGCTGATTACATACTCTATATTTATATTTATAACTTTATTTACAACTATTAATAATATTTCAATGTAAATAAAATAAAATGAATGCTTGTGTAATAAAATGTATGTTTTAGTAATTGGTTACAATAAATCATTTTCTTGAAAAAAAAAAGCTAAATAAAATATTTTTGAATGTATAATTGTTGTTTTAATACAAAATGTCGCATTTTTTTTGTTTATATAAATATGTAGTGAGTTGATATAGTTATGAATCTTTTAGGGACACGTATATTTGTTTTAATTAAATATTGTACTTCTAGCCAAAATAAGTCTTTATAAATGTAACAAACGTTATTTTCTTACTATTACCAGTAATTATTATATTCTTGCTTACTTTGATTAAATTTACAAATAGTGATTAAATTATTTAATATCAAGCTATTTCAAGAAAATTTCTTTATATATTTGTATAAATAAGTGTAACATCCTGTTTTTATATTAGGGGTAAAATAGTAATTTGACGCTCAAGGATTGGTTACGAGTTGCTAGAAATAGGTCGGTTAATATTTTTGATTCATAATTTGATATGGAGGCTTGTAAATGATAATTATTTTCTAAGTTAACTTTATACCTAAAACTAGCCTAAATAATCTAATTAAATAAAAATTCAAAACCCTATTTTGGTGCTACAAAAGTATACTATAATTATCACCTACTTGTGGTACTACCCAACACATCCAATAACTTTTACCTCCCTAAATGTGCACCTAAAGCACCATGTAAACTCTCATCAACTCCCAATTGACCAATTTACCAAGACTCCCTCACCAATTGGTCATTTGATTAAGACTATTGACTATTGACCCTAGAGTTAGCTTGGACCTAATTTGACCCCTATTATTTATACTTACTTAAATCTCACCCATCTTCTCTTCCTCAATACACCACTGGAAAAAACAAGAAACAACCCCCAACACCATCGCCAACACCACCATCAACGTATCAACTAATTAGTAAAATGAATTCCTCGACTCGATATCCTATCGATGAGAAATGAGAATGATATCCTCTTGAGATTTAAAGTGATGAGTTGTGAAAATATTGCAAAGTACTTCTTGTGTGATTCCCCATGATGGTCCACATCATTGGATTAGAAATATGAAATTTGGAACCGCCACGAAGTTTGGCAAAGCAAACAACGGTAATGTTATCCCTACATATATCTGATACTTATTACTTGTATAGCGAACTCTTTATTCCTGTCATATGCCTCATAATCTGTTTACTTGCTATGGGTGTTAGCTTACTCAGCCGTTTGTTGACTTTCTTCAAAACTGCATCGACTTTTGCCCTTTTAAAACTGCAGGTCGTCCATCAAGGTGGGGGGAACGTTCACGACACAGCTGGCTAGGATATTATGCTCCTCGGAACTACATCTAGTATTTTTCATTGTAAATTAATGTACTTGTACCTTTCAGACAATGTCACTGGTTTATCCTGAATGTATCATAAATTATATTTGGATATTCGATGGTTGTACTAACTATGAACCGGCGATCCTTATCCATTCCCGATGGGGTTCATCACCTCGGGCGGAGATATGTCCCCAAACATGCGGTCCGGCCGGCCTTGTGGTTTGGGGAGTGCTGCAATAAGTATATGACTTAAAGGCGGATTTATTGGGACAATTGGAGATCGTGAGAGTTGGACTTAATATTCGACCTAACTAAGCATTCGTATAGGACTGGTGCATTCATTTAGAAGTATTGTCGTTGTAACTAGAGAATTTTAAATTGTAGGCGGCGGGTTCGGAGACACGAAATACCATCGCCGTAGGAGCTTTAATGTGATAATTGCTATTGAATCAAGTTAGTTTTACATGCTTAGCCTTGCGTGCCAGCTTATTTCGTGTCTACTACTTGGTAAATTGATAAATAGTTGTCGTAGTTCATCCCCTTCTTGATAAATGTGTTTTATTTGTTTTCAAATCTTCAAAATATTATTTTTGTTTGGAATACTTGTCGCAATTGATCAGAAATCAGTAACCATGTAATGTTCTATGAACCAGTGATGCTACTTACATCAGGTGATGATTCGCTGAACCAGAGATATTCGGGTTCGATCCACAGAGTAAAGTGAAATGATTCGCAAGTACTGGAATCAGTAAATGATAATCCAATTGCTTTATTTGGAAACAGTTAAGTCGTGTTCTCAACGGTCACGCCAAATGTGAAATATTAAAATTGGAAAATTTTAACGTATCAAAAAATTTATTGGAACACGGTGGTAAACAGATTGGCTACGAGAAAAACAATCAATATTTGCTATCGTTGTTGCTTCGTTCTTGAAATCAGTTGTTATACTCATACTCTGTTACTCTTGAAATATTTTAAACATGTAACCTTGTATCCTGTCTCAGCCTTCCTGTTTTTACATGCTAAGGTGTATCTCACTCAGCATTTCTTACTGAGTTTTAGAAAATTGAGGTATTTATTTTATTCCACGCATGTCTAAGAGCTGGGAGATTATGGAATAGCAGGATTCGAGACTCACCTAGAATATCAGGCATCATCACTTTATTCTGAGAACAGTAGTTTAATAGAACCACTGTCATAATGTTGTAGCATGCGTTAGTAGCATAAATACGATCATGTAATAACTTGTTATGGAATGATTTGTTCTCGATTTCCGTTATTCGAGTAGCACTCTCCCGGTCTCTCCCGAGCCGGACCAGTGGAGTGTTACACCACTTTTCATAAGTATTTTTCCGCTCACATTTCTTGTGATAAAACTAGATACACATGGGATTGATTCTATAGAATGTTGACATTTTTTTTTCTCTTCTCCAAATGGTAGTGATTGTCTTGCAAAGAAGAAAGTGTATGCCAAATTTATCTCTACACATCAATGTATGTTTATTTTATAAATTAGCTATTATAATAGCTATGCATGAGACTCATGATGTTTATGAAAGTAGAAACATGTAAATTTCTTCTCAATTTATTTCAAAATTTTAGGAAGTGCTTTCGTATGAGAAAAAAGATCTAAAGTTATAGCTTCTGAAATACCCCGTTTTGTGACTACGGGTATTTTGTGATATTATTATAAGTGTTGGGAAGTTAAAGTAATTATAGAGAGTTAATTATAATGCTTTGAGAGTTTGGGGGGAACTTTGTGACTTTAATCAAAGGTTTTAGTGTCTTTTACTTGAGTTGGGGGAGGTGTTTGTCTCTTGGCAAAACTAAGGGGAAATAAGTGTCTTTTGACCTAAATTTCTTCCTACAATAAAATTTTCCTAATCCAAGAGGGTTTCCTACTTATGAAGTTAATTTTAATTCTAACTCTCATAAAAACCCTCACTCTCCTATTTTTCCTAATCTCTCTCACGTCTCCCTCATTCTCTACCCGTCCCTCTCTCACTCTCTCTCTCTCTTGTGACCGACGGCCACCCCGCCGCCGCCGCTCTCTCTCTCTCTTTTCCGGCAAGGTAACTCTCTCTCTCTCTCTCTTTTTCTCTTTTCTTTCTTTTCTCTTTTCTCTCTTTCTTTCTCCCTATACCCGTCCGCCTCTCTCTCTCCGTCCGCCTCCATGGGCGGCGGGTTGAGCGGGTTGGGTTGTTTTGTTTCTTCTTCTCTTTTCTTTTGTTGATCTCTTGATCTTGTGATCACTTGTTCATGATTCATGTAGGTTGCATGTAATCTCTAAATTTCAGTTTGTTATGGTTAGGATCATTGTTCATGGATTCGTAAGATTTATTATCAAGTTTTAGGGTTTATCATGTTCTTGAGTGTTGGGAAGAAACCCTAGTTTGAAAGGGAAGTTTGATTGAATGATTTGGGAGTTTGAATGATCATATTAGGTGGATAGCAATCTGATTTGAATGTGGGAATCATGTTATATTAGGTTTAGTATGATTATAGGATGAATTAGATGCTTGGGGGAAAAGTTTCATGAAGATTGACAATTCCCGTATGGATATTTTGAATGAAGTTTGAAACTTGAAACTAGTGTAACTTTTGATTCAGGAATCGAAATTAAGATCCGTTTGAGGCTAAACTTATTATTTCGGACGTTTTGAATCCAATGGAACTGTTTCTAGACCATGATCTGTTTGGGAATTTGGAGTAATAGAATTGGTGGAGTTATGATGGATTATGCATACTTTAGGATAAGGGACGTTGAGGCAAAGCTTTAAGCTTATTTTGGAGCATGAATTGAATGGGATGTTGGGGAAGTGTTAGAACCCTAAACCATGGACTATTATATGCATGTAATTAGTATAGCAAGTATATTGCTCGAATATTGGTTTGATTAGCATATTGTTATGTGTAGGTAACGAGTTCGTCGACGACGAGTACGTAGAGTACGTTGATTGATTGCTATTGTTGGAATTTGCTTTGAGGTAAGTAAATGTGCCAAGACTAGTGTGCTTATCTCTTTCGTGTCAAACGAATATTTGATTTATTACGTCTCAAAATGTGTTTACATGATACATGACTTGGAATATGTGATTTTTACTTGTTAAATGTTTTTGACGAAAACATCACCATGATAATTAATGAACTATAACGTAAAGTGGAAGATGTTGTGCGGGACGTTATTATTCTTTGGGCGGTGTTGGCTGCGGTCCCGTCTCTTTTAATCCGGTTGCAAGTCCCCGGACAATAACATGTACTCACTCCTCTGACCGGCGTAGTCTTTGGGGGGTGTCGACACTTAAGGTCATGCACGCTGTAGTATTTGGTTTTCCCCGTCACAACAAAGTAATAATGGATTTGTTTGGTTTTGTTAACGGAACGAAGTTAACACTGGATTTGGATTTTCCTAATAATATGGAAATTGATTTGGAAATATATTATGGAATTGGGAACTCTTATGTTTTGAAACAAGAGTCAACTTTATTACCGCTGTGTTTGCGAAAAACTCTTACTTGCAAATGAGTCTTGTTTTATAACTATCCATCATCGTTTTACATGTTTGGATGTTTGCTTACCAGTATTTCAATGCTGATTTTGTACTGTGGTGTTTCTTTTTCATTCCGCACCACAGGTTTAGAGGAAGGTTATCGGGCGTAGAAGGGGACGCGCATCACATGGAACACCATTAGTAGTATTGTTTTATTTGAATTGAACTCTCTAGTAGTTTAAACGCTTTAGTTGTTTTTGCCGGTTTGTGGCTAGGACGAAGGTTTATGATAATACATTATTTTAATTGGATTTAATTTATTATTGTGGATGTGTGTGCTTGCGAACCATGTTATAAAATCTCCTTGTATCCGGGCTCCTCTCGGGTACGGAGTGACATCCCCGGGTCTCCGGCTTGGGCCATTTGGGGGTGTTACAGGTGGTATCAGAGCCTGGCATTCTAAGAAGAAATTTGAAACTTGTTAGGGCAACTAAAATGAATATAGGAGAAAATAACTTAAAATTCGACAAGCCGTGGGAATTTGGGTAGTATGGATAGGATTGTTATGTGTAAGTGTTTAGAAAATAGGATAGAAAGCAAGTGTGCCATCCACCCAATTGAATATTTGGAGTATTCCAATTGGATTCTAAGTTCAGCCTACTTTAAGAGACTTCGTTGGGAGATTTCTTCAAAAGTCTTGGAACAATCGATTTGGAGTCTTGGAAATAATTATTGGTCTGCGAAGAGTAGTTATTTGGAATACGGTTTATGCCTTTTAAATTAGAAATTCATTAAGTTGTTTCCTCTTGTAGATGGCTAGAACTAAGCATACAGCAAGGAAGCGTGTGTTGCCAGTAGAGAAGCATCCTGTTGTGACACGTTGGGTTGAAGGTGAAGATTTTCCAGATTTTCGTGACCGCGTGGTTCAATATTGTGAAGATAGATTTCGAGCCTTAGAATTCCCTCGATATAGAAATCCAGCTTTTCAGGCTTACTGTATGGTGAAGGCATTACCTATGAAACCGATGTTTGGGGATATTATTACAAAATATAGCAACATCATGGGCAGGATGAATCGTTTGAATGATAGGGATTATCGTTGCCAAGGTGAATGGACGGTAAGTGCAGATTTTATATGCAAGTTATTGATGGAAACTTACCTCAAGTGGCAAAGTTATACAGTTATTGAGATAAAGTCCAGTGATGAAGAAGACGTGATCTACATAAGCTCTAGTGATGAGAAAGAGGTGATTATTATAGATTCTAGTGACGATGAAGAAGTTGAAGAAGATCCAATGGAAGATGTCGATGAATACCCCGAGATTGAAGAAGATCCCATGGAATATGAAGAAAGTGAAGAAGACCCTAGTGAAGATGAAGAGCACGAGTATGATTCCGATGAAGAGGAAGAGATGGACGAAAGCGATGAGGACGACGATTAAGCTTATTAGAGTTCTTTAGATTTCTTGGACTAGATGCCTTAAGTTTTATTTATCGGTTTGAATAAGGCTCCATAGCCAAGCAACATTTGAAGTTTTAGAATGATTCTTGAATAGTCACTTTTGGGCTAGAGTTAAATTCTTAGCGTTTTGCTTTGGGATGAAGATTGTTTATGTTTGAAGACCCGATTTGAGAAGTTTTATAAATTTAGCTTTCTGAATTTTGGAGTATGATTGGATGAATTAAGGTTGTGTTATGCTTGCTATCATTAATTATGGGCTTAGAAAGTGTTCATGGAGTTAGAACGCGAAAACTTTGATTTTTGGTACTGTTGAATCTGCGCAGCAGTGAGTTTTTGTTGTAGCAGACGTATTTAACTTTGGAGTTATTTTTCCCTGAATTTTTCCCAGTGAGTAGACATACCCAGGTATCTCCCATAAAAATTTCAACCCCATACGAGTTCTGGAGAATTAGCTACGAATTTCCAAAGTTGACGGTTCAGTAGCAGAATTGCAAAGTGACTAGCTGTAGCATTTTCGATTGTTACCTATCTTTCACATCTTGTTTTGACCCCAAATTTTTATGGCGACTATTAGACACGTTTGGCTAACTCCCAGAGAAATCCTAGCTCATTTTGAGAATTTTAAGGTCAATTTAAGTCTTTTCAAAGTCGATGTTTCTGTTCTGGTGGGCTGTGACAGCAGCTGTAGAGTTTCCTTTATATCTTGAGTTCCACAATTGATTTTGAGTTGATTCTTCTTGATTATGATAGTAGACTCAGAGAGGGTGTTGCACACCAAAATTTGCAATTTTTGCTTGATCGATTGATCCTTTTTCCAATTTTGGAAGTAGATGAAGAGTTGAGACGTGATCAGTCTATGTGGAAATACATGAGTAATTGAGTTAAATGATGGTCAATGTGTGACATTACTTGTTGAATTGTGCACTACATGCCGTATATGCGTGAATGTTTGTACTTCTTGGTACTTTATAAGTAATACAATAGGCTATAGTGTAGGGATTATGACTGATAGACCACATCAATACTACACCAGTAGGAATAGTCAAGTCTCTATGGCAACCAACAACAACGACGGCATGAACCAATTCTTGGCCCAATTAGCTTAGATGGCTCAGAATATGAACAAGAAAGTGGCGGTCATGAAGCCAGGGAACTTCATAGGCAATGAGGACCCTGTTGAGCTCGAGAATTGGATCGATGAGATGGATAAGATCCTTGAGCTAGTTGAGTGCCCCGAAGACCGCAAGGTGGTTTGCGCGGCATTTTACTTGAAGAACGAAGCTAATACATGGTGGAGGAGTACGCGCCAGAACTTTTTGGCGCAACCCAATTTCAATTTGGAGGCTCTTCAAACCGCACTTCGCACTCGCTTTTACCCGGACCATGTCCAGGATCAAAAGTACTTAGACTTCGTGAATCTGACACAAGGAAACGGTTCCGTGACCGAGTACTTCAAGAAATTCATGGAATTATCCCGATTCGCAGGTCAGCTGATGCCTGATGAAGCGACTAAAGTCAGGAAGTTCATGTCTGGTCTCGAACTTCATCTGCAGAAAGACTTGATGTGCAGGACGTACGATACTCTCCAGGAAGCTTACTATAGGGCTGCAGCCGTTTGGCGTATTCAAGAGGCACAAGATGAGAAGCGTGGGAAACGCAAGGTTGAGAACGCCGTGGGCTATGGAAACAATCAGGGTAGGACTAACCAAGGTAGTCAGGACAAAAGGTTTAAGCCTAACCACGGAGGAAGTAACCAAGGACAGTATCGTGGTAACAAGCAGAATAATGGAGATGAGCAATCTCGCCGTTATATCTGCAAGAAGTGCCAACAGAATCATCCAGGAAAGGACTGTCAAGGGAACCTTGTCACTTGCCACCACTGTGGCAAGAAGGGTCATCGTTCGTTTGAGTGTCGAGTAAAACCAAATGGAAACCAACTAGGGAACCAAGGAGGCAATTACCAAGGAAACCGACAGTTCAACAACAACAATCAGGGCGGAAACCGGAACTATGGGAACTACAACAACAATAATGGAGGCAACAATTATGGTAGACAACAAGTGAACAACCAAGGCAATGGAAGGAACAATGGAGTTCAGAACGGGAATAGGAACAACAACACTCCAACTAACGCCAACAACAATGGGACTGGTACGACAGGAACTACCGCACAGAATGGGAATATTGCAAGGATCGCTGTCATGAGCAGGACTGAAGCGGAAGCAGCAAACGGAGTAGTCACTGGTACATTTCTTGTTCATGATCAACCAGCTTTTACTCTATTTGATTCCGGAGCTTCGTATTCGTTTATTTCGTCATCGTTTGTGGAAAAATTGAGTCTCAATAAGCCGTCTAGAATATCCATCCCCGTAGCTACCCCAACCGGTCATGTAACAGTATGTGACGCCATTTTTGAAGGAGTAGAAGTTAAGATTTCGGCTAGTACCCTACCAGCGAACCTGATACAGTTTGATATTGGAGGGATAGATGTTATATTGGGAATGGATTGGCTGGGAAAATATCGTGCAGTAATAGACTGCCACGATCAGAAGATAAGGCTTAAAGGTCCAAAAGGAGAAAAAGTTTCTTATCGTGGTATCACAAAAGAACCCTGTATCCGACTAGTGTCAGCCTTGACCATAGTCAACCAAGTGAAGAAAGGGAATAAGTGCTTATTTGTGTTATATTCAAGACGTATCTAAGAAGGAGAATGTGCTAGAAGAAATACCAATCGTTAGAGATTTTCCCGATGTGTTCCCGGACGAAATTCCAGGGATGCCACCTAGAAGAGAGATCGAATTCACTATGGATTTAGCACCTGGAACAGCTCCAATTTCAAAGGCACCGTACAGAATGGCGCCAGTAGAGTTGAAAGAACTTAAGGATCAGCTGCAAGAGTTACTCCAAAAGGGTTATATAAGACCGAGTGTTTCCCCTTGGGGCGCACCGGTACTGTTTGTGAAGAAGAAGGACGGAAGCTTGAGATTGTGCATTGACTATAGGGAGTTGAATAGCGCAACAATCAAGAACAAATACCCTTTACCCCGAATTGACGATTTGTTTGATCAATTACAAGGGGCGAGTGTTTTCTCAAAGATAGACTTGAGATCAGGGTATCACCAGCTTCGAGTAGCCGAGAAGGACATACCGAAGACAGCCTTTAGGACGAGGTATGGACACTACGAGTTTACCGTTATGCCTTTTGGTCTAACCAATGCTCCAGCAGTATTTATGGATCTAATGAATCGTGTTATGAGAACGTTTCTAGATCATTTCGTGGTCGTCTTTATTGATGACATCCTTGTTTATTCAAAGAGCGAGGAAGAACACGAAGAACACCTCAAAGAAGTGTTAGAAACTTTGAGACATGAGAAGTTATATGCTAAACTCTCGAAGTGTGAATTTTGGCTAAAACATGTTCCATTTTTGGGTCACATAATTTCCAAGGAAGGAATATCCGTGGATCCAGGAAAGATTTCAGCAGTGAAAGATTGGCCTACTCCAAAGAATGTGTCCGAAGTAAGAAGTTTTCTCGGATTAGCAGGATATTACAGACGTTTCGTGAAAGATTTCTCAAAGATCGCTAGACCGCTTACTACACTAACCAAGAAGACGGTAAGGTATAAGTGGAGCGAAGATTGTGAAGAAGCATTCCAGACACTGAAGGAAAAGTTAACGACCGCACCTGTCTTAGCTTTACCCAATGATTCTGGCGAATTTGATGTTTACAGTGACGCATCGAAGAAGGGTTTAGGATGCGTGCTTATGCAAGATAGAAGAGTTATTGCTTATGCTTCAAGACAACTGAAAACTCATGAAGAAAACTATGCTACGCATGACTTAGAGCTTGCAGCTATAGTATTTGCATTGAAGATATGGAGACATCACTTGTATGGATCGGTGTGTAGATTGTATACGGATCATAGCAGTCTCAAATACATTTTCACGCAGAAAGAACTAAACAACAGGCAAAGACGTTGGTTAGAAGTCATAAAGGATTATGATTTGCGTATCCAATACCATGAAGGGAAGGCAAACGTAGTAGCTGATGCGTTAAGCCGAAAGTCGAGCCATACTTTGGGTACTATGCTAGTTTTACCAGATCGGCTATGCCGAGAGTTCCGAAAACTTGGAATTGAAGTAGTGGAACAAGGAGGAGTAAAGAATATCCTTAGGAATATGACAGTTGTGCCAGATGTCTTAGAAGAAATAAGGAGTAACCAGCCAGGAGATGTGAAGCTGGAAAGGATAAAGAAGAAGATTGCAGAAGGCCAAGCAAAAGATTTCAAAATCCATGAAGATGGAAGTATTCGTTACAAAGGAAGATGGTGTGTACCACATAAGTGTACGGAAACTACGGAGAAGTTGATGCGAGAAGCGCACAACACACCCTACTCAGTACATCCAGGAGGTGACAAGCTTTATAAGGACATGAATAAGATGTTTTGGTGGCCTAACATGAAGAAAGAAGTGGCAGAATTTGTGGCAAAATGTCTGACTTGTCAAAAGGTGAAGTTTGAACATAAAAGAATGGGAGGCTTAGTAACCATTAGATGTCCCAGTTTGGAAGTGAGATTCTATTTCGATGGATTTCGTAACTGCGTTACCGACATCGAAGAACGTTTGGATTGTTCTCTCAGCAACAGGCCAATGAAATTCAAACGTTGGAAGATATGCTAAGATCGTGTGTTATGGATTTTCAAGGTTCATGGGTTGATAGATTACCTTTGATAGAATTCTCCTACAACAACAGTTATCATGCCAGTATTGGAATGGCACCACATGAAGCGTTGTATGGAAGGAAGTGTAGGACACCGTTGTGTTGGAACGACATAAGTGAGACGATAGTAATTGGTCCACAACTTATCGAAGAGATGACAGATCAAGTGAGACTTATACAGCAGCGAATGAAGGCAGCGCAGGATAGACAGAAATCTTACGCGGATCAGAAAAGAAGACCGTTGGAATTTCAAGTTGGAGAAAAAGCATTTCTTAAAGTATCACCAACTAAAGGAGTCATGAGGTTCAATCAGAAAGGGAAGTTGAGCCCGAAGTTCATAGGACCATATGATGTTATAGAAAAGATTGGAGAAGTAGCTTATCGACTGGATTTACCATCAAATTTAGGTCGTGTTCATAACGTATTTCACGTATCGCAGCTGAAGAAGTATATGCCTGATGCATCTCACGTATTAGATCCCGAACCAGTAGAACTGGACCCGTCTTTGAGTTATGAAGAACAACCTGTCAAGATTTTAGACACCAAGACAAGGAACACCCGTAATAAGAGTGTCAAGATTGTAAAAGTCTTATGGACTAACCACCTCACTGAAGAGGCAACTTGGGAAGCGGAAGATGATATGAGGAAGAAGTACCCTCACTTGTTTGACGAGGTACCTTGAGTTACGAGGACGTCACTCCTCTAAGGGGGAGAGGATGTAATCCTTCGTTTTTCTTTAATACAATACTACTTATAGTATATTGCATATCATTCATGACCTTAGGTTGCATTTAGTAGTCGTACTAGTGAGGGAAGGTGTATACCTTTGTGTGGTTAAAGTGTTGTTTAAACTTCAAGGACAATTTCTCTTTTAGGAGGGAGGTTT
The DNA here is from genome assembly GCA_023055425.1 of Linanthus parryae. Lineage (NCBI taxonomy): Eukaryota > Viridiplantae > Streptophyta > Magnoliopsida > Ericales > Polemoniaceae > Linanthus > Linanthus parryae. The sequence continues at coordinate 61,476,867 of JALGPY010000001.1, read as the reverse complement.
TTGTTTAAACTTCGAGGACGAAGTTCTCTTTAAGGAGGGAAGGATGAAATACCCCGTTTTGTGACTACGGGTATTTTGTGATATTATTATAAGTGTTGGGAAGTTAAAGTAATTATAGAGAGTTAATTATAATGCTTTGAGAGTTTGGGGGGAACTTTGTGACTTTAATCAAAGGTTTTAGTGTCTTTTACTTGAGTTGGGGGAGGTGTTTGTCTCTTGGCAAAACTAAGGGGAAATAAGTGTCTTTTGACCTAAATTTCTTCCTACAATAAAAGTTTCCTAATCCAAGAGGGTTTCCTACTTATGAAGTTAATTTTAATTCTAACTCTCATAAAAACCCTCACTCTCCTATTTTTCCTAATCTCTCTCACGTCTCCCTCATTCTCTACCCGTCCCTCTCTCACTCTCTCTCTCTCTTGTGACCGACGGCCACCCCACCGCCGCCGCTCTCTCTCTCTCTTTTCCGGCAAGGTAACTCTCTCTCTCTCTCTCTTTTTCTCTTTTCTTTCTTTTCTCTTTTCTCTCTTTCTTTCTCCCTATACCCGTCCGCCTCTCTCTCTCCGTCCGCCTCCATGGGCGGCGGGTTGAGCGGGTTGGGTTGTTTTGTTTCTTCTTCTCTTTTCTTTTGTTGATCTCTTGATCTTGTGATCACTTGTTCATGATTCATGTAGGTTGCATGTAATCTCTAAATTTCAGTTTGTTATGGTTAGGATCATTGTTCATGGATTCGTAAGATTTATTATCAAGTTTTAGGGTTTATCATGTTCTTGAGTGTTGGGAAGAAACCCTAGTTTGAAAGGGAAGTTTGATTGAATGATTTGGGAGTTTGAATGATCATATTAGGTGGATAGCAATCTGATTTGAATGTGGGAATCATGTTATATTAGGTTTAGTATGATTATAGGATGAATTAGATGCTTGGGGGAAAAGTTTCATGAAGATTGACAATTCCCGTATGGATATTTTGAATGAAGTTGGAAACTTGAAACTAGTGTAACTTTTGATTCAGGAATCGAAATTAAGATCCGTTTGAGGCTAAACTTATTATTTCGGACGTTTTGAATCCAATGGAACTGTTTCTAGACCATGATCTGTTTGGGAAACTGGAGTAATAGAATTGGTGGAGTTATGATGGATTATGCATACTTTAGGATAAGGGATGTTGAGGCAAAGCTTTAAGCTTATTTTGGAGCATGAATTGAATGGGATGTTGGGGAAGTGTTAGAACCCTAAACCATGGACTATTATATGCATGTAATTAGTATAGCAAGTATATTGCTAGAATATTGGTTTGATTAGCATATTGTTATGTGTAGGTAACGAGTTCGTCGACGACGAGTACGTAGAGTACGTTGATTGATTGCTATTGTTGGAATTTGCTTTGAGGTAAGTAAATGTGCCAAGCCTAGTGTGCTTATCTCTTTCGTGTCAAACGAATATTTGATTTATTACGTTTCAAAATGTGTTTACATGATACATGACTTGGAATATGTGATTTTTACTTGTTAAATGTTTTTGACGAAAACATCACCATGATAATTAATGAACTATAACGTAAAGTGGAAGATGTTGTGCGGGACGTTATTATTCTTTGGGCGGTGTTGGCTGCGGTCCCGTCTCTTTTAATCCGGTTGCAAGTCCCCGGACAATAACATGTACTCACTCCTCTGACCGGCGTAGTCTTTGGGGGGTGTCGACACTTAAGGTCATGCACGCTGTAGTATTTGGTTTTCCCCGTCACAACAAAGTAATAATGGATTTGTTTGGTTTTGTTAACGGAACGAAGTTAACACTGGATTTGGATTTTCCTAATAATATGGAAATTGATTTGGAAATATATTATGGAATTGGGAACTCTTATGTTTTGAAACAAGAGTCAACTTTATTACCGCTGTGTTTGCGAAAAACTCTTACTTGCAAATGAGTCTTGTTTTATAACTATCCATCATCGTTTTACATGTTTGGATGTTTGCTTACCAGTATTTCAATGCTGATTTTGTACTGTGGTGTTTCTTTTTCATTCGGCACCACAGGTTTAGAGGAAGGTTATCGGGCGTAGAAGGGGACGCGCATCACATGGAACACCATTAGTAGTATTGTTTTATTTGAATTGAACTCTCTAGTAGTTTAAACGCTTTAGTTGTTTTTGCCGGTTTGTGGCTAGGACGAAGGTTTATGATAATACATTATTTTAATTGGATTTAATTTATTATTGTGGATGTGTGTGCTTGCGAACCATGTTATAAAATCTCCTTGTATCCGGGCTCCTCTCGGGTACGGAGTGACATCCCCGGGTCTCCGGCTTGGGCCATTTGGGGGTGTTACAGCTTCGATCCTATCCAGAATTGAAGTTTTGCATTCTTATGAAAACTTGAGTTTTTGCATTTCGGATGTTATGTTTGATTCATTTTATATATCAATATATCTGCATTAGTAAAAGAGTATAATGTAGTTAGAGGAATTAAGGCATGTACTATGTGTAGAATAATTATACTGAAATTATGCTAAGTGATTATGTATGTACCTTTTAGCGATCTTTACGATTCATGTGATCTCGGAGTCGGTATTCACATGTTTAAATTTGATTGAAATTCGACTAAGAAGAATTAAGTAAATTGATTAATCTCGCAAGGTGAGTACTTCCTAAAGTTTGTACGTACTTTCAAGTTTCTCACAAGCTTATGTATGTTCATGTTGTCGCTACTATTATTTATATATGCTTTCTACTTAACTGGATGTTTTATGCTCCATAGATGCTAAGAAAGATAATATTCGGTTCATAATATAAAATACGATTTTCAGTAAGGTCACGGTACCAAAGTGAAAATTCTGTGTCAAGTATAGACAGGGTATGACTCTTTTTTTGGGGCAATATAAACAGGCACACACGTTGCCTCACAAGTCGTCGTGTATGGACATGTCATTAGTTAAGTTAGGTCACGAAGCTTGTCGCGGACCAATAAGATAATAAATTAAGCAAGCAATGTTCATACGTGGAATAATATAATTTTCACGGTTCAAGTTATGATATCTTTATGATGAAAACTTTGTTTTATGAAAGTATGTGCATGTATTACTGTAGTTTATGCTCAAGTGCTTCCATGGTTTTTGTATGTTTTCAAACATACGGAGGGTGGTATGTGTAACTCACTATAGTTTATGCTCAAGTGCTTCCATGGGTTTGTTTAATCTCACCCTTTGGAGATCTATGTTTTTCAGGTTACAAGGACACCTAGGGTTCAAAAAATATCAATCGGAATCGGGAATGTTAAACTTGACTGTGCTGACCTGCTAGAATGGTGATTTATGTGTACATGTGATTAGTCATTTTTTAGAGCAAAACAGATGTTTATTTATAGTATTATTAAGATAAATATGTAATAATTGTATGTATGTAAGACCATGTTTGAGACCGTTACATGATATCTAAAACCGTTTCAAGTTAAGCTCTGTTAAGTTAAGTAAGACTCGGGTGCTTTAAAAATATGCAAGACCCGAGTGCATTTGAATGAAATTATTTATTTTTAAATTTTTCCAATTCGAAAGTTCATTTTTATTTGTTTAAGTAAGACCCGGGAGAAATTTAATTTTGAAACGCTTTTGCAATTTTTTTAAATATCACTCAGATTTTTTATAAATTCCACATTCAACCCTTCGACACGTCATTGTCTCTTCGCCATGTCACGCCTCCTTCTCGTGAACTCATGATTTTACCACTGCTGACTGGGGTCGACGGATGGTGGATGTGACACGATCACCCTTCGTCCAAATTCTTCTCAAAGAGATTTTCATAGCCTACGTATTAATCATTTGTTCCGGTACGGACGCTCCATTCTTGCAGCAACTATAGTCAGTAGAAGCCTCATGACAAAAATCATCCACAAACACCACGATTATGTCCTCCTGGATCGTTTTCAAAGGCAGATTGGCCGGGTTGGTCGACGGTAGGTCCATCGAGACTAGGGTTTCCTCGTTCTCTCAAGACTCTCTTTTTATCCATTTAGAGGGAAGGAAACATTTTTTTTTTTTGCAAAGAAATTTATTTATTTCTTTAATCATAGGGGTCTTCTCCATAGCCCATGCATCAAATACAATAGATAGACAAACAGCATCCCGATACATATCATAAGTAGCATCTAGGCCCAACCTTGCAAAAGAATGGGTAAGGGCAGAGGGAAGGAAAACCTAATTGTGTCTTTGATAATTTATTTTTTTGTATTTTTGGTTAGAGTTATAGAAAATTATTCATTAGTTTCAATTAATCTGCTTAATTAGGATAATTTATTTGGCAAATCCTTCAATATTTTAATGAGGATAATATATTGGTATAGATCGATGAATCACCCTCAACAATTTTTTCTTCATGAATCACCCTCAACAAATTTTTCGTGTCATCTATTCTATAAAACATCATTGTTTAACGAACTTATGACTTTTCAGTCGTTAGATTAAATCGTCTTCAGCCATTATATCTCACCTACCACCCACTTAACTACCCACTATTTGAAAATTTATCCTCTCTCTCGGATTAATTTACGTAACTTATCAAAAGTGTGTAAGAACATGACCTTAAGAGATTTCCCTGCTTATGGAAATAGAACAGATTGCCTCGCATTCACGTTAAGTAAATCGGTGAGCGGATCGCTTCTAAGGTAGTATTTTTTAGTTTACTTAAACGTGATTCCCTGGCCTAAAGCCATTCTTCTGTCACTTGTTCACTAGATTTATAAATAGAGGAGGAATAAGAAGCAAGGCTTGTAGCCTCTTTTGGATATCATATAAAATTACCGGGGACGCCATTTTCTCCTTCTTCTTCTCCACCAAAATGATTATGAAACATGTTAGTTGGGTATTGCCCTCGGGCACGGCAATATCTATAAATATAACTTTTACTCTTATTTATCTTTTAAAGGCGTTACATCGGTTATATTCATCAATATATAGACTAAAAATTTGAATGTTTCTATGAAAAGGGTAATGTAACGTCTAAATACAAAGAAAATATGTTATGATGTTCAATTGTAATTATTGACTTATTTTAGAACTATTAGAATCAATTTTCTTTATAAGCATTGGTATTCGCCATACTCTCTCACAAACAGGTCTTACTTATAAGCATCGGTCTTCACATACTCTCCCACAAACAGGTCTTACTTATAAGCATCGGTCTTCACCATACTCTCTCACAAACAGGTCTTACTAGGGTTTATCACTCCCTCACCGTTCTACAAATGCCGACCACCATGACGACGACGAAGCAGCCATATCCGCCCTCCATCTCCGACCACCCTGACGCCTTCATCGTCGAGATAATAGCCCGAATGCCCGTGGAAACCGTCATGGCTGGAAAGTGCGTCTGCAAGCACTGGTACAATCTTCTCTCCCACCCCATATTCTCTAAACTCCACCTCGACCGATCCCTCCAACCTCCGTCACTACCATCGTCAACGCCAAGATCCCCAGCGGCGATAAGAAGGTCCACCTCCTCGATCTCCAACACTCCCGTCCCGAGAACCATCCCTAAAATAGACTATGGAAAATAAGTTATTCCTAAAATGTGACATATGAAATAGTTTATCCTCACTATATCTTAAAAACCAAACACTTTACACAAAATTAAAAAAAAAAAAAAAAATCTATTACATTTAAAGATAAGGGTAAAAGGCAAAAACCACCCCTTGAGTATGGGGTATATACAAAAAAACCCCTCGTGTTCGGGGATATACGAAGACCACCCCTGTCACTAACGGCACACTAACAGTAGGGTAAGAAGACATATTTACCCTCGTTTTGGCAAAAAATACCACACTATAAATACATGTTTTTTCACCTTCTCCCCCACTTTAACCTAACTGCCTCCCCCTTTCTCCTTCCTCATCTCTCTCTCTCTCTGCCTCCACCACCATCGACGCCCTCCCACCCATCCCCCTCTCTCTCTGCCTCCACCACCATCGACGGATCGATTACCACCGCTACCAAATCGTACGGCGATGGCGATGGCGATGGAGGTTGAATCGTACGGCGATGGCGATGGTGATGGAGGTTGAATCGGACGGCGATGGCGATGGAGGTTGAATCGGACGACGGCGATGGCGATGGCGATGTAGGTTGAATCGGACGGCGATGGCGATGGAGGTTGAATCGGACGGCGACGGCGGCGACCTCCTGCAATAACATCCCCGCTGCCTCCACCACCGGCCACAACCTTTCTCCACCACCTCTCCTTCCTTACCTGCATCTTCTCCCTCCCCCCTCTTCGCCGTCCCCCTCCTCCTTCTCTGCCCCTCTTCCAGAGAGAGAACTGAGAGCGAGAGAGGAGCAACATCGAACCAAAGATGAACACGCGATGGCGCTGTGGCGGTCGCTGCGGTGGTTCCTGCCCTTCCTCTGCCCCCTTCTTCTGTTATTTCTCTGTCCCTCTTTTTCTCTCTTCTGGTCTGGAATTTTCCAGATCTAGTGGGTTTGGGAGGGATTTAGACAAGAAGAAGAATCAAGACAAGAAATTTCATTGCAGGAGAGAATCCGAATTTCTTCAAATTTGGGGGCTTCCACAATTTCTAAAATTTCACATAATTTCTAAAATTTCTGTGAAATTTGGACTGTGTTTGTGTTTTCTAAAAATTTCTGTGAGATTTGGACTGTGTTTGTGTTTTCTATAAATTCATCATTCATACTGGTCTAAGAGTCTCCTAAGATTTTCATGGAAACTTGCTCTTGATAAGCTGTGCTCCTTGCTTTTGATTCGTAGTTACTTGGTTTCTTTGCGGATGTTGATTCGTAGTTCCTGGGAGGTGGCGGGGATGTGGTGGTGGCGGGGATGTGGTGGTAGTGGTGGCGGTGGTCAAGAACACCAAGAACATCAAGAACATGACCAAAATAACAAAATAAAAAAAATACAAATAGGGGCAAAATGGTCATAAAAAAAGACATATTGCACCCTTATACTAACTGATTGTAACAGATGGGTGTTATTTGTCTAACGTCCGACGTTAACAGGGGTGGTCTTCGTATATCCCCGAACACGAGGGGTTTTTTGTATATACCCCATACTCAAGGGGTGGTTTTTGTCTTTTACCCTAAAGATAAATCTTGTTTTTTGGAGTGACATCTGGTTGTGAATTGGGGTTTTTGTTCAAAGGCCTTTCTGGCAACTTGTCTTGAGTTTATACCCTTGGCCAAACTTGCTTTTCCAATCTACCCGGCTGGGTAATCTCATATGTAAAGATATTATTAACAACTATGTGGTCCCTTCTTGTCAGCCAAAAGTACATGTTTGTCAGCCAAGTTTTTTGTTCAATTACTTCTATGCCCTTGCAACCCTAATATTGAATACCCTTCCATTTTTTTCTCTCACTACAACCTTCACTGCTTCTTTTTTTTCTCCCTCACGAACATTCAATATTTTTCATCTACCTCTACCTAACAAAGTACAAGAAGAAATTACTCCAACCAACCGTATCATTTATGATTTCACAGTACTCCAACCTTAATGCTGTGAAACATTTCTCATTTGTCACTCTCAGTTGCTCTTGTTTTATCCAGGGAACTCACATTTTCTCTCATCTGAGTCTCTCATCTCCATTTGTTCTTGAACCTGCTCAGAGTGCAGGTAAACTCTAATTTTGTTGAGATTGTTGTATTTGTTGTGTCTTCTCATCCTAATGTCAGCTTATCAGTTAAAATTTCTGGTTTTTATCTTGATTTGTTAAATTTTATGTGTTCATAATCATCTGTTCTTCCTGTGTTTTCTTATGCCAATGTACCACTCGTCGGGGACGATTTGAGTAAGACCACGACGACCACGCAGTGGGCTTGGTCGTCAAAGTCTTCATTCACGAAAACACAGAGACGACCTATGTATTTTTATGGATCGTCGGGGCAAACCACGGAGGGCCGGCCCTGACGACCCTGACGACCCTGACGACCCATCATGGCCGTCTCGGTGAGTCTAGGTCGTCGCTGTGTGAGTGAACTGGAAAAACACTTAGGTTACACCCGACGACCCTGCTAGGTCGTCTTTGTGATTCCAGATCGTCCCGGACGATCCTCTGTAAACGCTGACGACCGGCTATAAATGCAGACGACCTGGTCCAGAACACTTTGACACAAATTTTTTAAATTGTTTGAATAAGAGTTAAAATAAAACTCCCACAATCAAATAGAACATAAAACTGGAACATGGTTCAATCAAATAGAACATAATCAACAAATAATTGAGAAATTACATCAAGAAATAGATTACAAAAACTGGAACATGGTTCAATCAAGATCAAGGTAAATAATATCAACATATTTCAAAAAAAAAGGTAAATAATAAACCAACATTAATCAAGACCCTAACACAAAAATGTGAACATTAAACATTAAAATTTTCATTGAAATTAAACTTTGCAAAGTACATGGAAATTTAAAAACTTAAAAACACAAACTACATTTTTTTTTGCTTCTTCTTATCCCTAGGAGGAGATTCTTCTGGGTCCCATTCTTCACCGGAATCTTCACTAGCACTGTCTCTTTTACGTGGAGGAGTCCAGTGAGCCGTGTCTTCTTCGTCTTCATCGGATGAGTGAATGGTTGTTTGTGAACCCCTTTTATAGGAATAAGCAGGTTCGTCATGGGAATAATCAGGTTCTTCACTCTTTTCTTCTTCACTTCCCTCCTCTTCACTATTTTCTTCTTCATCAGTTTCCTTCTCCTTACCTGTTTCTTCTTCATCACTTCCCACCTCCTCTTCTTCTTCACCGTGGTCAGTTTCATACTCCTTAGTTGGGGAGCTTGGCTTGGACATTTTGATTGAGTGATTTTTTGTGTGAATAGGTAGTGGTTTAGGAGAAAACATTTACCTACATTTATAGTGGTGGAGGGTAGACGAAGAGACTCGGCAGTTCTTTTGTTTCTTGTGCCGTGCATGCTTGTAATAATGTGGATACATTTTCTAGATGATTCCATCTTGAAAATGTATCCACATTGATGCCGGCTCATCAATTTCCAAGGCGACCCTTGAGGTTCCTCAACTACCGAGACGACCAAGGCTCGGTCGTCCGTGTCATTCACCAGTGGACACCCTGACGACCAAGGTCGGCTGGTTCGTTCACTGGTGAAGACCTGACGACCAAGGTCGTCCGGTTCGTTCACTGGTGAAGACCCTGACGATCAAGGTCGTCAGGTTCGTTCACTGGTGAAGACAGAGACGACCATGGTCGTTGGTTCGTCTGTGTAATTCACCATGGTCATTGGTCGTCTCTGTTCACTGGTGAAGACCCTGACGATCAAGGTCGTCAGGTTCGTTCACTGGTGAAGACATGGACGACCATGGTCATGGGTCGTCTCTGTCTTCCCTACCAACTGGTTGTTATTAAAAAAAAAAAAAACTAAACCCTAAACCCTAAACCGTAAACCTAAACCCTAAACCCTAAACCCTTATTATTAAAAAATAACTATTATCACAATATGGTTATTATTAAACCCTAAACTCTAATTAAGAAAAACAAACATTATCTTCTGACATGTGAAGTTTGTTTATATATGACAGAGATGGTGAAGAAATTAGGAGTACTTGTCATCTGGAACGGTGCATGGGATCGTGTCGAAGGTAGATACAAATATTTGGGTGAAAGATTGAAGACCGCGCATTTCAAGATGTGCAAAGGCATTACTGTAGAGTCATTGAAGGAAGATGTCTCCGTTAGAATGGGCGGTGATCATGAGTCCACTAAGAAGATTGTCTTACACTATCATCACTTGATAGACGATGCAGACTTATTCCCCCCTAACGTACTTTCTGTTGACCTACAAATCGATGATTTGTTTGATTGGTGTTCAGCGGGGTATACTGTTAGAATGTACGTTACTTTGGAGGATGAGGTTCAAGGAAACATAGTTTCAGATATTGTTCTTGATGGAGTACATAACGACCCGACTCCAATGGATGACCACAATTTGCAGCCGACTCCGATAGATGACAACAATATGCAGCTGATCCCAGTGGTTGAACACAATAGCCCACATGCATTGATTGAAGAAGAATACTTCCCCGGCGTGCAGATCATCCCCGAGGGCTATGCTGACGACATGGACCCTCAATTGGTCCTCACAGACACAACCACCAATGCGGTCAATGACTGTGATGTGTACGACAGAGAGGAACCAAATGTGCATAACAATCTTGCATTGGAAACTGTGCAGATAGACCGCAATCGTTTTGTTGATGAGGCCGGTGGTAGTGGTTGTAGTAGTGATGGCATTGGTAGGTCGGACGGGCTGGTTCTTAAGATTGGCGATTTGTTCAACGGACCCGACGCGCTATTAATGCCTATTAGGTTAGCTGCTGCTGACAGCGGATGGTCTTTTCACGTCTACAAGCGAGAGGCTGTGCGGATAGTGTTGCGTTGTAGTGATGAGAACTGTAAGTGGATGGTGGGGGCGTACAAGATCAAAGAGGCTGTGAACTATGTCCTTAAGAAACACAATCCAATTCACACATGTACCGCAATTACGATTGACGGTAAGCACCGTAACATCACTAGCATGGTTGTAGCCAAGCAACTGCTGGGACGGTTTAAAGATCTCTCAAAGTCACCCTCAATCGCTGAGGTTAAGGCTATGGCGAAAGATATGGGCACCGAATTCTCGTACCATACGTCGTGGATTGCAATTCAAAAGCGTAAAGGTCTTATTAGCGGCACTAGGGCCCAAAATTATGCAGATCTACCTGCGTTCATGCATTTAACCGCTGAGTTGAACCCCGGTTCGAAGTGGGATATTCATGTGAGCGAAGATAATGTATTCCAGTACTGCTACATGGCCCTCGGTGCATGCATTGCAGGTATACGGTATATGAGACCTGTAATTGTGATTGATATGTCGCACATGAAGAAAGAACCGGTTCAGTTGGTTGTGTGCACAATGGTTGATAGCGAGCAACACTGCTATCCCATTGCGTGGGGATTGGTGGATCGCGAGAATACAGATGCATGGACATGGTTCTTGCTTAAACTACGTCAAATTAGGCCTGACAATCATGACCTGACTTTTGTTTCCGATCGGCACCAAGCTATAATTAATTCAGTTAAGGCGCTGTACCCCCTTTCCAACCATGTCCATTGCTATCATCACCTGAAGATGAACGGGCTGTCGCACTACCCCACAAAGAAGTGGGAGAAATATTTTTTTAAAGCTGCATATACCTTCGACCGGGAGATCTGTGATACAAATTTGAAGGACATGGGCTTTGTTGTATCGCACGTGCATAGCGTGAAGAAAATGACGGTTGAAGGTTACTTTCGCGATGCCGGATTGGAGAAGTGGGCTAGGTCCTTTTGCAAGACATCCCGGTTCGAACAATTATGTTCCAACCATGCGGAGTCCATTAACTCATGCTTTCTGGATGCACGGAATGGCAAACCTCTTCAATTATTCGCTTTCGCGTGCGACACAGTGGCTCAATGGTTCATATTAAGAAATATGGAATTGGAGAAAATGGGAAGGATGTATCTGACTAAGGTGCGGGAAGAAAAAATGTTGGAGAATTGGGTCAACTCTCGAGGACTGCATGTACGTCCCATCACATGCACATAGTACGAAGTCAGAGACCGTGACCTGAAATGTCACGTGGTGGATTTTAGCCCTGGAAATGTCGTTGGGAGCTGCACGTGTGGCGAATACCAACAGATGTGGTTCCCATGCGTACATGCTTGTGCATGTGCATCGCAACTTAGGAAGCTGGGCCATTACGACGTGCAACACGACATGGAGGTCATGTACAATCATACTAGCAGGTACTACTCAAGAGAATGCTTCAAGGAGGCCTATAGCGGAACGGTTTATACTGCTCCCAACCACACACAGTGGGACAGAGACAATTTACCCGAGAGTATAAGAGCACTCCGGCCATTGCCTCCGAAGAAATTGGTGACACCAGGGAGGGACCAGGAGACCAGATTCAAGTCCACGACTGAAAAAATATTTAAAAATCGTGGAGGTAAGGGTTCATACCGATGCAGCAAGTGCGGTCGACTGGGACACTCAGTAAGAACTTGCACTTATGAACCTCAATAATCGACAGTCGTTGTTTGTAATCGACAGTCCTTGTTTGTAATCGATAGTCGTTGTTTGTAATCGACAGTCCTTGTTTGTAATCGACAGTCCTTGTTTGTAATCGATAGTCGTTGTTTGTAATCGATAGTCGTTGTTTGTAATCGATAGTCGTTGTTTGTAATCGATAGTCGTTGTTTGTAATCGATAGTCGTTGTTTGTAAAATTAAAGTACAGTAATCTAACTTTAAATTACTAAAATACATATCATTGGAAAAGAACAATAGTTTCATTAAATTACTAAAATACATATCATTGGAAGCTTGTTTTGTCCACTCTCACACCCTTTCCAGTGACAATAGGGAAGTGAAAAGCGACCATCCATATCAAAGTACAGTAATCTAACTTCTTTCTCAGTACTATGTCTTCCACACATATCCAACCCCTAATCGGATTTGACTGAATTAAGCACTCGATCATTTGAAGTACATACCAGGCTGTCATATACCTTTTTTGGGTCACAAACCTCTTCTCTCTTGTCTTCAACAGATGTCTTTTCTCCAATTTATCCACTTCCAACAATTCAGGCCTCGCTCTACAGCCACCGAAGTCCTTCAGAAGCTTGGGGAAATCCGTGAGAAGACGCTCAAATTCCCATTGCTTGAACCCTGAGTACTGATGCGGATCGTACACTTGCAACACCATGTCTTTCACTTCAATGTAAATGACAATCCAATGCCCTGGACCTTTAGCCGTTCTCTTTGTAAACCATGGCATGAACCACCTACTAGCCTTGGCGAGCTCAGTTCCCCGATAGGGCTGATTTCCTGCAAAATATGGGGCCACTTTGTCCTTCAGCTCGGCATAAGTGAGTGCCGGATTCATGAACGCATGATACCAACCGTAGTCAGTAATGACCGTGTCTGTTCTAGCTTCACGCACTTTCTTGGAATACATGCGCCTAATCACATACGTCAGCTCGTCCATATGAGACCAAAGGATAGTAGAATATTATGCTTTAAGGTACTTGAAGAATTCTCTCCCAAGTATATTAATTCCACAATATATACCTGCCCACTCCTCTTCAGGATCATATAACCACGCTTCGAAGGCTTTTACTAGAGGTGGTTTTGGTTGCATCATGAGGTTGAACGTTGGCATTCCGGTAGACGCACTGTATAAAAACTTCACAGGGTGAATTCCTTCTTTAGCAAGTGCAGCCGCATACTTGGTTCTCCCCCACTCAATTCTTGCGCGATCACGCCGCCACTTCACTGCCACACCACCTTCTCGAACAATAAACAACTTATCACGAGCATGTATCTTGTCATACAAACCTAGCTTATCATAACTGTACGTTGACTGAGGAGTCCAACACTCTTCTTGGTCTGTATGCTCTGGAGCCTCGAAGTACGGTATCCAATCTTTCGGTACATGTAACTTCAATTTTGGCAACACTACTTCTACATCTTCTTCTACACCTCCTTCTTTGCCTCCTTCTTCTTCTCCTCCTTCTCCTGCAAGGGTTGAGTAATCTTCATCAAACCAACTTTCTAGTTCAGGATCACTCAGATCTTCCACTGCTTGCTGGGATGGCCCTGCTGGCTCGGATCCCCCTGCTTGCTCGGATGGCCCTGCTTGCTGGGATGGCCCTGCTTGCTCGGATCCCCCTGCTTGCTGGGATGGCCCTGTTTGCTCGGATCCCCCTGCTTGCTCGGATCTCCCGGCTGGCTCGGATCCCCCTGCTTGCTCGAATCCCCCTGCTTCTTCGACCCTTGAGGGGCTGAACCCCTAGCTCTTTCAGCTCCCGGTGCAGGCACAATTTGATTGGATTCATCTTCTTGTGGCTCGAATCCCCCTGATCCTGTCTGCTCTGTTGCTGCATGCTCGATTGACTCGGGTTGGCTGGATCTACGGGTAGCTCCGAGCTCTGCATACTAACAAGAATATTACATTAAAATTAGGAACATGTAAAAATTAAAAACGTACTAAATTGACTACCAATCATACTTGTAAGTATACCTGTCCGGGAGTTCCAACATTCTGAGTTCGTGTCTCACCCGGCATTCTTTTTGTTGCCACCTTCCACACTTCCGTCAGCATAGTTCCCGAAACGTTTGCCATTTTCCCAATTTTGTCCAACTTCTCCGTATTGATGGACTGATTGTACGCGGCTGTCTTCAATAATGCGGTCGCTTGCTGGTTAGACAACGATCGCAATTCTCTGATTTCCTGCTCCACACTGTCTAATCGTTCGCCAAACTTGTCGACTTTGTCGTTCACTGTCTTGAACTCCCCCCGGACCAGGGAAAACAAATCTTGCTTGAACGATTCCAAGTCCCCAATCTGAACAGAAGCTCTAGGGACCTCAGGTGCAGGAGTTGCATCATTTTGCTGGTCAGGCACTTCCGCAGGGGGGATAGAGGCTTCTCTAATTTGTTCTGTTCCCCCTTGTTCTTCTTCTGATTCATCGATGAGAAGAGTCTTCTGCTTCTTCCTCGTCGGACTAGCATCACTGGTTTGGGGTACATTCTTCTTCTTCCTTTGTGGGCCAACCGCAGCGACATTCTTACCCTTCTTCTTCCGCTTCTTACTAGCCTCCACATCAACACCACCTTCTTCCGCTTCAACGTCATCTTCTTCCGCTTCAACATCATCTTCCGTCTGTACCTTACCAAAGTTGTAGGAAGGTTCGAAAGCACGATTCTCATGTTGATCATCCAATATTATAGTCTTTTCTTGAAAGACCGTGCTCCACCGTGGGAAAAGAGGCCTGCCAGGGTTACTACGCTGGTGCTCAATGAAGCTTTGCCAGTAGGGCTCCGTCTTCTCTTCCTCCGTTGGCAAAAGAGTTGGATATACTTTCTTTACAGATTTCCAATAAGCGGAGGCTTCTTCCAAGGTTGCATTGCAATTTCTCCACTCCCAGTTATTCAACCTCGGTCGTATCGGTGCACCTTCCTTCTTCTTGGCCACATTGTCACCGAGCTCCGGTATGGCCTCGCAAATCCATGCCAGAAAGATGTGTGGGAAGCAATGCATGTTATACTTCCTGCGACGTTCGGGATCGAAATTGCAGTTCCAAACCTCTGTCCTCACTTGTTCAAGGGAATCTTTCCACAAATAGCTCCCCCATGCGAAACTGTTAGCCCAATCGAGATCCGAGAACAACCCAAATGCATCCATGGACATCTCATACTTAGAGCTTTTCGTGTACACCAGCCTACCCATTATGCAAGCCATCGCCAACTTAGCATAATCAGTGAGTTTATCAGGGCTCAAGTCCTTTTCTTCTTGCAGCTTCTTCAGTGCATCTTCAACCTTACTGATTTTGATGTTAGTTCCCATCTTGTGGTTTTTGAGGTACTTCTTAGCCCAACCATATTCAATGATTTTCTCACCTAACCCCTCGATTTTCCCGATTCTCAACCCCGACACCAAGCAAAACTCCTGCAATCCAAAACGAACCGGCATGTTGTTTACGTTGAACCACAACTCAGTGTCTTCTTTGTCCGAGTTGATCTTCGCATGCTGAACAAGATTTACTATCTGCCCCGGATAGTTGAACGGGCCACCATTAAGTTGCAACAAGAACTTCAACTGCGGGAGCCTAGTCTGTATCACTGCCCGTACCTCCGCACTAAGGAATTTCATAGTCTGCTCATAGTATTTCATATGGCACCTCGTAGTGATGTTCCCTCTTTCAATCAACTTCTTACACAAGGGTAGCGGTACGTCTCCTCCCAAATATTGAGCCAAGTCCGAAACCTTAAGTAACTGAACCTACATTATAAAACACAAATCCATAAGTTATTGAGTTTTAATATAAGTTATAAACTGTGTAGGTAAGTTATCAATGTTAATGTAAGTTATAAACTTTGTATCTAACTTATTAATCATTTTAAGCTAATGATTTCAATTTATAGCTAATCTAAGTTATAAACTGTCTTGTTAATGTTTTGGTGTCAATCCTAAGAGTTCAGCAGTTCTTGTTAAAAAAAAGTGTTCAGGGTGTGTTCAATCTAGCATGCAGTGTTGAACAAGTCAAAATTTTTGTGTCAAAGTGTTCAGTAGTTCTGTATAACACGGACGATATAAGAAAAAATACACAGACGATACGGGAAAGGCACGGACGACCGAGAGGCCATTCACAGAGACGAACTCTGGCAAGGTCGTCTGCGTTTATATAGGATCGTCGGCGTTTATATAGGATCGTCTGGTGCTACACCGGATCGTCTGGACAAGGTCGTCTCGGTAAATATAATTTCAACCGAGAAGACCATGCCAGACGATCCGGTCTAACACCAGACGATCCGGTTTAAACGCAGACGATCCGGTTTAAACGCGGACGATCCGGTCCAGACTAGATCGTCTCGTAAAAATGCCATAGGCAGGTGTTTCGTCTCCTATCCACAAAAACTAGATCTAAGATCGTCACAACACATTCAACCCAGATCGTCGAAGTTTTAACAAACAGAAACATGAATCATACTGGATTTATATGAAACAACAAATCAAACACAAACTAAAATTCAAACTAAAATTCTAACCTTATCAACCCCGACAAGAATTGTGGGAATTGGGCGGTTGAGGATGCCGATAGTCCCGGCGGTGGGGTGGATAACAATGGCCTGAGTTTGATCAACACCGGCAGGGAGTGAGCCGGAGACGGTGGCAGCCATGGACGGCGATGATGAAGAGGAGGGAGCAGTTGTGGAGGACGACGCCATGGAGGGAGGAAGAGAGAGCAAGGGTCGTTTTTTCGCAATTGCAGAGAGAGAGAGAGTGCAGAGTGATTGTGATGGGTTGGGAGTTGGAAAAGATAAAAGTAACCGTAGGTTTTTTTTTTTTATTAATAAAATCTGTTTAAAGTTTAAAATTGTGTTTATTTTTTTGGTTAAACCCTAATCATAAAGGACTCCACCATCACTTATACTCCACCGGGTAGATTGGAAAGACCAAGTTCGTAGGCGGTTTAAAGACCAATTTTTTCTTGTGAATTTAGGCACCCTTTGCTTCATTCGCTGAGTCCCACGTTTTCGCGGTTCGTCTCGTCTGAGCTTGGCCTCTCTTAATCCCTGTGAACTCACCGTCATCATGCTCAGTCGCGTCTCTTCATCACCCTTCTTGACGTAACCCCCATCTCTCTCCTTCATAATTATCATCAAATGTCACAGCTTTTGAAATTAGGGTTTCACAATTTCTCACATACTGGGAGGTATACAGAAATATTTCACTAACCCCAATCCTTCATTTTGAAAATTTCAAGTTTTTAGCCATTTTCACCTCCTCTCTGTTTCATGGCAACCGTATAGAGCTCAGACGAGGCCAAATTGAAATGTATTCTTTTGATGATTTGATTGTTCAAATGACATAGAGAGTTTGCAGCTTTGCAGTTCTTCCCAGAAATTTACAACCTTGGGGTTCGGTTTTCCTCAAGGTAAGAATCGAAGGGTTTAAGCCACTCCTTTGGTGTTCTTCATTATCTGCAAAACGAAGTAATCCAATGGATGATTACTCAAGAACAGGGACAGTTACTGTCAAGGTTTGTGTCTTTTTTGCTTTATATGATATGACTTGTTGTATGTGTTTTTGTTGTTTCTTATTGTCGTTAAGCATATTCATGTGGATAATGGCCTTGATATGATAGGAAACTGTGGTCAATGCTACAAAAGTTGAAACCGAGACCATGGAAGACGATACAGATACAATTGAAAGAATGACGGTCGAACAACTTAGAGTGAAGTTGAGGTAATCCGACATCTCTCAGTGAGAAGTTATTTTATTGTTAGCTTGGTTATGATATCTAAATTTGTTTGTTTTCATGTCAATCAAGTAATGATCAATAGATAATGGGTATACCCCCATCTCCTTAAACCAGATACACAACACATGAGTTACTATTCTGCTGCAGTCTCTTTCGCTTCATAAAAGAATCTAATTAAATAACTTGCACAAAATTTGTAATACAGAGAAGCTTGAGAACTGTTGATTAAGCACGGCAAGGTAAATGTTGATTCCACACTTCATGGACTCTTTCCAATTCTTATCCCAACATCGACGGTCATAATTGGCTATGATAGCTCGCACCATTTTTTAATAATATTGTTTCAGATTATTCAATATGGAATAATTTGGATATCCTCGTAACCATTGTTCTGTGCACTTACCTTTTCAATTGGGTATCACTGCTTGAATAATTATTGGCTTGCAACTCCATGATTTTAGCAAAGAGACTTTTTATGTCTCTCAGAAGCCGTGAGGGAGGCAGTGTATGGGGAGAAAGATGGAGCAATTTTTCTCCTTTTGTCCAGTCTGGCTGGACATGTAGACTACAATGCTTTTATGTCTCAGAACGGGTGATCCTCCCATATTGTTCTGGAATTTCACCTCTTACATATAAATTGCTGCAAGTGATGAAGAAATCAGAACTGTGTGATTTCTCTTTATGTAATATAGTAATAATAGCTAACAGCAAGTACTCCTGGTTAAGTGCTAATACTACGACTCTCCTAATTTATTTAGATATTTGTGTTTTTTTTATTCAAATCAATTGTTGGAGGCTCTAGCTTGACCTAGGCTTATGCTGTTTCGAAAATGGAACTGTTTGTGTTGGGATATGATAATTTATTCAACTTCCATACAAGCAGCGCTACTTTCCGGTTCATTAGGTTATTTGATTTGCAGGAGTATTGGGCTCCCTGCCAAAGGTATCAAACGTGATCTTGTTTCTGCCTTGAAGGATTTTCAAAACAACCAAGTGGATGGTACTGTTTATATAGTCCCTTTTCTTTTTTGTCACAGTATCATAAGAAGTGGCTAAGTTTATCACCATCACTCTGAAGTCTGATCCAAGTTTTCTTGCATCTACAGACGGGGATTCTCTGCCGAGACGCAAAGAGAAATCTTCAGAAATTAAAGCTGCCTGCACTGATGTACGTTACCATAGAAGGAAAACTAAAAATGTATCCTCTGAAGAGCAGGATCAGGTGCTGAATACTGCCCAAGAAAATTCTCAACTTCTACCCACTAAGAGAAGTGTGAAACACCGGAAGGTGGAGTCTAGCTTTGAAGAAATTCAAAATACTGCACTAAGAAAAAAACAAAAGTTGTCTGATAAATCCATTAAAATTTCAGGTCATTCATCCTTTCTTTTATTTCTATTAGTTATTTTGATTTGATCTGTTATTTATCATTTTTATGAAATGCGGATGTCGGGTTTGGAGGGTTATTCAATTTGACGTGCTAAGCCTGAAATATGAACTCATGGAGGCAAGTAATATTATACTATGGATAGTTTTCAGGTAAGAAGTCGTCTGCGGTAAAGATAAAATCACCTCCAGAAGTTGCTTCCGGAGCTGTTGAGGCTCTTAATGAGATTAATTTGTCTCCGGACGAGAAAGAACCTTGGACAATATTTGCCCACAAGAAGCCTCAGAAAGGATGGGTTGTGTATAACCCTAAGACTATGAGACCGCCTCCTCTTTCTAGTGACACAAAATCAGTGAGGTTATTGTCGTGGAATGTCAATGGCTTAAGAGCTTTACTAAAGCTGGAAGGCTTCTCTGCATTACAACTTGCAGAAAGGGAAAATTTTGATGTGTTGTGCTTGCAAGAAACCAAACTACAGGTAACTCTTCCTTGCTCCAGAAGAGATACAATTTCTCTACTTTACATTCACCGTAATTTAGTGCCTTTAATGATTTTGCTTGGGACAGACAAAATATGGCAATCTAGGAGTATAAATTAGGACTAGTGAATGGACAAAGTTTCAATGTTTCGGTCAAACCATACTACACTGGAGACGTACATTACACACCCAAAATCCTAAAAGCATGTAGTGACAGAAGAATATTTTGGCCACTATTACTCCTTTTTGGAACACAAACACTTATGTCCGATAGTTCACTTGATTTTAATCATGTAACATGTTAGTTCATATATTTATTTCTTCTTCTCTATTTTGTCTTATGAAGTGAACATTCCCTTGTTACCATTCATTTAAATACGGTTTCATTTATTTTTCAAATTTGCTCCCTCCCACCATATCCTCTTACAAATATTTTTAGATGCTCCTGTTGTGATTCTGATTCAATGGTTGTCACATCAGCTTGTCATCCTACTTGACTTTGTAATCATTGTTTAAGTAAACACTGTTTTTGCCACTTTAGTTGCTTGTTTCTGAAGGTCCGGTATCCTTTAGTTCTCGTTTTCTGTGAAAGAAACAAAACAGTTAGATGGGTGATCTTCCGTAATAAGTAAATTACCCGTGAAAGATAGATGCAAAGATAGAGGTTAGAGTAGGAGAGAACACAAGTGAATCAAAATTTAGAAAAGACATGATAGTATTTTAGGGTTTGAGACTCTCAAAACTTTTACAAAGCCTTTTAGGAAAATGGTTGTGGATTATAATTGTTAGTAGATATTTGTAATTAAGAGTTTCAAGTATGGTCACTATGGTGAAAAGTGGGTATGGGTGTGTGGATCTTAAGTGAGGTTGAAAGGTTTTCAGGGTAGTAGTTTGGGGATATGAGTTGGTATTTCTTAGCAATTATTGTTATAACACAACCTTTTTATGAACTGCAAAAGGGGCCGGAGGATCGACTAAACTCTTGATTTACTAGGTGTCTGATAAGTTCTCAGTGGCTGAGCCTTTCCCAACTCTTTCGCCTAGCAACAATTAACCCTGGTCAAACTTCGTTTTAGCTACACGGTAAGGTGGGTGGAATATTTAACTTCTGGATTCAGGAGTGGTGTCGTAATTTCTAATTTGCTAGAGCTTTCCACTAGCTAGCAACTAACATGCTTCATTATGAGTTCCTCTGTCTAGACCAAGAAAGGTTAATTGGGTAGTGTAAATCAATCTGCAGAGCTTCATAAATTTTGGAAAATGGTGAATTACACAATGCAAAAGCGATAAAAGAACCCTTGTCTTCTTGGAAAGTGCAACACATTCTGCATTCCTTCCCTTGTAGAACCAACACAAGAAAAAACCTGCACAAGTGTAAGACCAATAGTCAGTGCCAAAATGTCAAGCGGCCTGAGGCAGTTAACCTGTCTGAGTACCCTTGATTGTCCATTCATTTTTCTTCTTTTATTTGAAATCATATATACTGATAACTAATGACAAATACAAATATCATAGTATACACACCAATGCTATAAAATTATGATAATCTTAGATGTTTAGAGATGAAAAACCAAAATCCTAATAACATATTATTCTAAAAGGGATATGTATGTATTTCTGCTAATTTTTAGTTACCCATTTGGGTTATTGATGTGTACTATAAATCTGAAACTAAGTAATGCAATGTCACATTTTTGTCACATACTTGGGGGTGATAGCTCTTATTTTCATTTAAGAATCTTTTCAATAGTTCATAAGGATTTTCAAATTTCAATAATGTGTTTCAGACGTCAGCTCAATATTTAGAGGGTAGATTGAAAGATATTTGAAGTTATAAAATTTATTTGAAGGCTGAACGAAGGAGATGTTTAAAATAGAAAAATGGGCGAATCAGTTAAATTATACTTTGAGGTTATTCAGAGCTATCCTCAAATGGCGTTTTGTCAGATATCAAGTTTTTATGGTATTCTTCTTGCATGAGATAGCGATGGCGTTTGGATCTTTCCATCAATATTTTAACTTATCCAGAAAACTGAAGGCGGAATCTGAGTCTTACTTCTTTATTCAGATTCATACCAATGTATTTTCCTGCATATGTACCATTGATAAATATGATTATGCTAGAGATTTCTGATATGTGCCGGCACGGCCTACCTAAGGCCCGCTCATCATGCCGTGGGCTGTGGTGTGCTGAGCCGTGCCTTCATTGGGGATACCTCAG
Source organism: Linanthus parryae (assembly GCA_023055425.1). Classification (NCBI taxonomy): domain Eukaryota; kingdom Viridiplantae; phylum Streptophyta; class Magnoliopsida; order Ericales; family Polemoniaceae; genus Linanthus; species Linanthus parryae. Next base: position 61,454,983 of record JALGPY010000001.1, on the reverse strand, counting down.
CACCGCACGGGCCAACTTGGCCCAAAAAAAAAAAATTGTTTCACTCTTACAGTCTTACTAAAAATGTTTAAAAAGTCGTATAACAAAGGAATTAATATATTTTTCAATTTCAACAAAAAACCACATCACTAGTGTAAGTATCAAATCTTAGTCTTGTCAGAAATTGTATTCTGAAATTGTAAGTTAGTTACTATTAAAATTTAAAGTTAACTTGACTGATCCCATTAACTTGCTAAACATTAAATTAACTTACTAACTCGAAGAGGTATTGTAGACCTTTAAACATTAAACAAGTTATAGTTTGCTGGACCAAAATATTTCTATCCAAACTAGCTGTTATATGGCTGTTTGTGTGGGGGGGTCAATGTGGTCAAAATACCTAAAACTAGCCGTTAGTGATATTGGGCCATGCCGTGACTCTATGCAGGCCGTGTGCCACAGAACCTAGACCCAGCACGGCCCACCTAGCCAGGCCGTGCCTTAGGCGAGTGCCAGGCCGACTCTAAATAGGCTGTGCCGGTGGCCGTGGGCCAAAGCGACACATCTAGTGGTTAGTGTCTATATTATATTATTATTGCTTAGGTGTAAGTTGCAGCCTGCTCCGTGTACGATGTGCTTTAAATACTGTTATAGTGCAGTAATACGTGAGTGGATTAACCAATGACAAGTGATTGCACTTTAAAAAAATGCAGGAGAAGGACGTTGAAGCAATCAAACAAAGTCTGCTAGATGGATATGATAGCAGTTTCTGGACATGCAGTTCTGCCAAACTAGGATATTCTGGTACTGCAATCATCTCACGGGTATGCTTGTGTTTTGTATTAATATGGTTGATTTTGATTATATGATGTTGTGTATTTATTACGTTAATGTTGATTATATTTATGCATTTCGGTGAACAGTTCAAAAACTCGTGCACTTGTAATTGAAAACAAAGGAAAATTGAAGCGGCAAGCTTGAGTATTGAAAGTGGTCTTTTAGTTCCTATTTCTTGATCTAACTTAATTCAGAATTTAAGAGTAGTATAATACCCGTGGCCATGGGTAACTACGAATTTGTTGAGATCAAACTCAACCTTTGATTTTATAGAAATCTAAGGGTTTAAATTCTTTAAAATACCTGGACACGCCAGCTGGAGTATTCGACACTTATTTTGGAGTGTCGTACAGGTGTCCGAGTGTCCGACACGGATACGTCTCATATTTTGGAGTGCCCATGCTTCCTAGACTCGTACGATAGAATATATGCTTTCATTTAGCTGGGCTCTTAGTAGCCAGGACTAGAAGAGACTAGTAGATCCATATCTTGAGTCTGATTAGAGTTCTTCGATGGCTCAATATAAATAATCACCATTTGTATATTTTAATCTTCTATCAGTGTAGTTAGTTTTAAAAATCTGGTATAATTTATCTCCACATCATTGAGCAGATACTAGAACACTCAAAATAAATGTGCAGCTAAATGTATTGCTTAGTTAAATTATACTTCATTTATACCACAAAGTTCTTAAAACTGATGTTGCACTTTGTTTGCAGTTTTTTTGATGAAAAGTTATAGTATTCGCTCCATACCGCAAAGGTTGTCGATCTCTCCATTTTAGGATGTCCCATATTGGTTGTCTTTTGTCTACTACTACCTCCGTTTCTTCCGGATTGTCTTACTTTGACTTTTTAACCCGTAACTGGAGTTTTATTAGTTTAGTTGCATCTTCAGTACCTTATTCTGGAGTCAGTAAAATAAGCTCTGGAATTTTACTAAATGTCGCGCCCAAACATAGTTGTCAAATCGGGATTCAGATAGTGAATCGAAATTCACCTTCACTGAATCCTAAATCGAATCGTGAATCGTAAAGATTCAGCTTGCAATATTTTTATGTAGATATAATAAAATATTTCATAAAACTATAACATTATGAACAAAATAGTAATATTTTTACAAAAGAAAGCTCAAACTATTGGAAACTCGCATCCATAACTAGTGATTAGGAGTTTCACACATCTAAAAGATAAAGAACAATCTAGATATAGATAGGCATGTGGAGCAAGGAACTAAAAGATACCAAGGAGATTGAAAATAATAGAAAATTATTAGCCTTGGACTTGAGAAAAATGCACTAGTAATTTAAAAAAAAATGCATGTTGCAAAACCGACATAAATGTAGGATAGTATGAAGTATTATTTCCTAGACTGATGCTGCAACTCAATTAGACCTTCAGATGAATCGAAGGTGAATCGTAGAAACGGTCTGAATCGCAATTGAATCGTAAGATTCTAACTCTTGAATCGAGATTCAAATAATCTTTTGTCCATTAAAGATTCACTAAGGGATTCATATCGTTTCATGGGTGAATCGAATTGTAGGATACGAATCATGAATCGTGAGATTTTGACAACTATGCGCCCTAAGCGATGGTATCATATCTAAATCAGCTTGCAGCTGTAAGTAGGTTCACTAATCTCCATCAGATAATCATAAACAGCTCTTCGTGCGGTCAACCTTTCGTGTATCCTCTGTGATCTGGAATTTATTTATTTATTTGTTCTTTTGGTCTATGATATGAGCTCTTTTCAAATGCAGACAAAACCGCTCTCAGTCAGATATGGCTTAGGCATATCAGATCATGACAGTGAAGGGCGTCTTATCACTGTTGAGTTTGAAACATTTTATTTGCTGTGTGCGTATGTGCCTAATTCTGGAGATGGTCTAAGGAGACTGGTAAAAGACCAACCACACTTATGAATATATTTCTGGTTTTCTGTTTCCTAGAGTTGTATATTATTGACAAGACACTGTTTTCTGACTTCTGCATCTTTTGTTTTGACATCAGTCATACAGAGTAACTGAGTGGGATGTATCTCTTAGCAATTACATGAAAGTAAGCCCTTTCTCCTAGTCATACTCTACTACTGCCATCAGTGCACTAGCTTGTCCATTTTGCTGATGCTTTCAAAATTTTAGTGGATGCAATTGGGAAAACCCTCTCACTTTAAGTAACATAGAGGTCTTCATTGCTCTGTATATTTGTTCTTAGTTTAGACTGTTCTCTTGTTAAACTTTACTTGTGCTATACAAGTATACTTCAGAATTTGATCTCTGGGTTAAAACTTTTCGGAGGCATAGGAGTGTGCTGCAGTTTTGTTCATAGGCAAAATACAATTTATGGTTTTTGTACTCCTAACATCCGCAAGACACAATTAATTTTTTGAGGTAGAGACGTTGAGTTGAGGGAAGAATTTTTCTTTGAGCATTCTTCCTATAGAAATTACTCACAAGCACTTGTTGCTGGAAGGAACTCTAGTTGAGTCTTTCAGTGGGCATGACTGTATTCTTATCTTGTTACCATGCAGGAGCTAGAGAAGTCAAAACCTGTTGTTTTGACCGGCGACCTGAACTGTGCTCATGAGGAGATAGATATCTATAATCCTGCAGTAAGTTTTCGGAGATTTTTTATTTTGCTCTTACTTTAAGTCTTTACTTTAAACCGAAGTAAGGAAAGAAGGATCCATCAAGTTAGTTTTTTCGATTTGATACTTATAGCAACTTTGTCTTAGCTAGATAGGGGAAAATTAGTATTATTGGAGTCATCTCTGTGAATAAACCACCTGGTTCAGAAAAACAAGGGAGCTGTCAACAACTGTTAATAGTGAGTATGAAACTACTCTCCCTTTGAGATTTATTCGGGGAAACCTTCAGGATTGGAAGCTCAAATAAGCTAGGATTGAACTCACATTCAAGTTTTCACTATAAATATATCTGGTCCCTCCTGCCTTCTATAGAATTAGAAAGGTTCCTGAACCTCGTTGAACTGACATTTCTAGAACTTAGTACTCGACTGTTCTACGTGCAATAAGAATATTGACAAACTGATGGCGTGCAAGTTTGGATTATGTCAGTTAATAATGGAGTAATTTCTACAAGTACAAATTTTTGTCTTTCTAGCAGTCAGTTATTTGAATTTTGACTCGGGTTGTTGTTTTGCACCTACCCTGATTATTGTTTTGCATCTTTCTTTCTTTTTTTACACTGATTTAAGAATAGTGTCCATCGTTCCTCCTTTCTTATGCTTGATATAGGCCCTTTCAATCAGTCTTGTATGCCTACAATTAAGGCACTGTCGTATAAGAGAAAAAAAAGCAGAGAGCTTTGCAGGATATGAATTGGTTGTTGTTCCATATAAAAGGATATCTTTGAAACTAGGAAACAAGAGACAAAGTGGGACAGAGGCTATCTCGGTTAATGGAATGTTTTCTCTCATTAATTCTTTCTGGTCGATCTTTTCACAGCAGTTGTTTCTTTCTTATCTGAAGAGAATTTGTCAGTGGCTGAACAAGTTTGCTTAAGAGCTCACCTTGCTAGTTAAGGCAGCATCCTTTTAATTTTTTTTTCTTAAATAATATTGCATATAAAAAAATAAAAAGCAGTAGTATCCAGTATGAGCCTTAACTTCATGGGTTCCATTCTAAGTATAACTCCTGCTTTTGATGGTTGGCAGAACAACTACCTAAACCGCTAACCCTAAAGTCAGTATCTATTTCGTATTTAATCAACTACTTATGATGTTTTAGCTTTCAGTTTTATTGTTATGCTTATTTTCTCAATGAGTTCTCACACTTAATCTTTTGTCCCTCAAAATTTGTGTTTTTCATCATTGTCATTGATTCTATTGCTGTGTATCATGTAGGGGAATAAAAGAAGTGCTGGTTTTACTGCTGAAGAAAGGCAATCATTCTCCACGAATTTCTTGTCTAAAGGTTTTGTAGATACCTTTAGGAAGCAACATCCTGGTGTAGTTGGCTATACTTACTGGGGTTACAGACATGGTGGGCGAAAAACTAATAAAGGTATCGCTCGGAATGCTATGAGATGATACTGTCTATTTTGCGAATCAAACTATAAGTTCATCCGAAGAAACCTTACTTTGGTCAATATGCATTGATGTCCAAACTAAGTACACTTGCGTTTTTTTTACTATCTTATTGGCTTTTAGGGTACCTTCCAAAATATACAATCGGCATAAACGTGTATTTACATGTATTTACATATTTGTACAAGTACCATAACGTGGAACGCACCTAGTACATTCATTGAGCCATCACATCCTACAGTTCAGTAATTGAACTTGGTTAAAATAATTGAAGTGAGGATGAAGATAGTAAATTAAACATGTTATAAGATATGCAACCAAATGAAGCATAATTGTGACAATTATGTGATGCAACACAGGACGTACCACTGAAGGTACACAGCACTCCCAAGGAGAACACTCGGTATACGAGGAGAAAATCAATAGATTATTATTCTTAAAAAGTTCCTTTACAATGATGGGAAATGCCCTATTTATAGGAGAAATTAGTGGACTCACAATGGGAATAAACCACTAGAAGATGGGGAAACTAAATATTTGAAATTCAAGACAACCACAAATAAAAATGATGAGATCAAAAGAAGTCTGACTATATCAAATTCTTCCTTGCCTAAGTTACTTCTCCATCCTTGTTCAGTTGTTCCCGATTACCATGTGAACTAAAAAGATCAAAACATCCTTGTTCTCAACTGCACTTAAAGTTTTTCATGAGCAAACAGAAATCATTATAGCATAAATATCAAAACATAAATGTTCAAATCCATGGAGGCATTAGTAACCGCCTAACCGGTTGGGATCAAAGATAAGTGAAACTCTTATTTCAGAAGTAAAATATGAGAACTTTGAGCAATGCTGTTAGCTCCAGGCTTGAGAGTCCAACTTACACACCTGTTGTTTCCTTTAGTTTTTCTATGGGACATTGCCCACCTGACTCCGGGTGGGGTCACGCAATGCAGTCCCCAGAGTGATGGCTCCTCTTTAAATCCAAAATGTTAGTGTCTTCCAATCATTAAATCTTGTTGCAAAACGAAGTAGAAAGCACGTACATTAATGTTGATCAAATTAAACCGCCAGTTGCACTCGATCCTACCCACATGTGTGTTTTGCTATTGAACATATTCTAAATCAAGTGTGTAAAGTAGCATAAGCAAGAGATGAGAATTGTGCTTTGTGCTGCAACGGCTTATGTGCAGACAATTTGATCAACTCAACGAGTTCAACGGGTGACTAATTGTATGAATCTTGACTGGTTCAAAGTTTTGGCATCCTGGTTTATATTTGGACCAATATTTTGCCTCCGATCTATAATGTGGATTCATATTATTTAGTTTGTGCATCTTTCCGTTGGTTTCTAATTATGGAACATAAGATTCTTTTGATTAATTTACCTGCCAGTAAGGTTAGTATCATCCACCTATTAAAATGAGGTATTTGTAGTAACTAAAGAAAATAAAATTACTTGCAATCCTTTATCACATGTATGCTGAAGCTTAACCTAATACGGTGGTAAGATTATGGAAACAGTTGCTAATGCAGAAAAGATCTGAACTTTGATCACATAAAGATCTAGGCTGTTTTCGGCATCCGTCATTGAAGTTATCATTATAAAGGACCAGAGTAATTGACTTGATGTTGTAGTGTAAAACCCCGTTTTCAAGTGTGGTACCTTACTTTCTAGTTAACCATGTGGCAATGATGACCAGATCTTTTGATCAAAGAAACCAATAGACAGAACATACAATGTCTACCACCTGCAGGTTCTTCAAAACCAATATTGTTGTCTTGAAGTTTCCAAGACTCTTTGTCACAGTTGAACTCTTCTGAGGAACACTCGTTCTCTTATATATGTGGTGATTTTTAATGGAGTTGAATTGGTGTTATTGGAGACTACTTTACTATTCATTGGACTGGTTGGACAAAGAAGAACGTATCTTTCTAGAAATTTTTACTTTCCTTGCTGCAGTTAGCAGTGGTTTTAAGCACCTTTTGTTTTTCTCTATACTCTCCACATCCTTAACAGGACATCCCTGTCACTCTCTAAACAGAAACCACATAATCTTTCTTTCAGAAGAAACAGAAAACTGCTTAGTCGCATGAAAAACAATCATGTTAATCTTTCATGACTTCATTTTGGTTCTGTGAGGTCATCAAGAATGTATAGATGATTATATGGAATTGGACTGCACACCAAGTGTAAAACGAACTCGTGATCAGACTGTATGAAGGCAATTAGTATGATTCATATTACCCCTCTTTCCTATACATTAAAGAACATCTATCTGAAGATGTGCTTTCTCGATAAGAAGTTTTTGTATGAGAAGCTCCCCAAAGCAGAATGTTTTTGGCACGCTGCAAGTAGTTTCCAAAGTGTTCAGCCATTAATATGGATTTAAAGCAGTGAGAAAAATATTTAGAGGGGGCTTCTGAAAGAGAATATATAACAAAAGGTAAAGGGCATGGTAATTCGAAGTAATCCGGTTTGATTCATGCAAGTTGAAAACTGTAGTGTGTTGGTTAATTCACGTCTATATTTCTGCCTCCAACTTAAGCAATCCCTGCTACTTCTAATGATCCTTGTGGTATAATTACTTTGTCGTACATGTGGTGACATCTGACACCTTTTACTTTGTTTTTATTGCATATGTATGATATATCTTGGTCTTGAAACAGGATGGCGGCTTGATTACTTCCTTGTCTCAGAGTCTATAGCTGACAAAGTCCACGACTCCTATATCCTCCCTGACGTAACTGGTAGTGATCATAGTCCTGTTGGGCTTGTTCTGAAGCTCTAAGGTTAGGCAATTACGACAGTGCACTCATTGACATAGCATTAGTGAAGTGAAGATTTTGGATGTGCATATTCAGGGAAGCCAAACTAATAGTAGTGTTTTGCACGGTCTCTGCAGACACCGAGCAATTTATAGTGGACTCATTTGTTTTTCCATGTAATATTATTTTGGGTTCAAAAAATAGTACTATGCATATCAGAATGCATTCTGAAACATGATTCCTAGCTGAAACCTACTTTGTATGTATATGTTATCTGCTATCTGGCATTTTGGGTTAGCCTATTCTGCAGATTGAGGATTATTCTTAGGGTAAAAAACACTTTCACCCCCTCAGGTTTGACGCAAAGACACTTTCACCTCTTTCAGTTTGGAAATACACTTTTACCCCTTCAGTGTGACACTTTCCAGACTCTAAGAGAGCAATTTGGTTCCAAGAACTACCATCAGTGAGGCCCCGCCCTTGGCTAACGGCGTCACCTGTAGAGTATAGGTTTCCCGAAATTTGGCACGCTGAAGGGGTGAAAATGTCATTTCCCAAACTATGAAAGTGTCCTTGCATCAAACTTGAGGGGGGTGAAGGTGTCTTTAACCCATGTTCTTGTTGTTTTATCAGTCCCAGTTAATGAATGCTTCAACTGGGTGAACTACCGCAAAAAAAAAAAAAAAAAAAAAAAAAAAAAAAAAATTGGGTGAACAGAATTTCTGCCACTGAGAAAACATGAAATAAAAAAGAGCGTAGGTCTGTAAGAACAGTCCAGGAAGAGTGGATGAAATGATTACCGTTCTGCTTTTAATAGCTGGCTGTGATCAAGTTTGCTTACAATTTTAGCACAATCAGGGGACGCAACATTTAGTACCAAAAAGAGCACATAAGCAATCCAGATACATACCTAGACTCCGCTCTCTTTATCTAATTTGGATGTTTTAACTCTTTTAGAATAAGATAAAAATTGAGCTTACTTCGAAACTGTTACTTTTTTAATTATCTTTTTATAAAAAAATGTTGCTTACTTTACTTCTATTTTTGAAGTTAGAGATTAGAAAAAACTAATTTTTTAATCATAAAGTTACCTAGAATAAATTGTAACGAAAATGAGTACTCTATAATTTTTTTATAAATTAAAAATGTTATGAAAAATGAGAGAAGCTGAATAAATTGTTATTCAACTTATGGGAAACAATATAGAATAGTCCTATATTTCTGGTCTATACAACAATGTTAAACTGCAGACCTAAAACTCTGTATCATTATATAATAGTGTGAGTGACCCTTGCAATATACATATCGTAACAGCCCCCCTCAAACTGAAGTTGTCGTGACAAGCGGAAATTTGGAGACCATGCCACAAAACGCCCAGGCCGGTGAGACTTCATATAGATGTCTGCAGTTTGATCAGTTGAAGTAACGGGCTTTAGGGGAGCTATGCCATCACAGAGATGATGGTAAGTAAAATGGCAGTTTATCTCAACGTGTTGTCCTCGCTTGGAAAACATCACTGTGAGCAATCTGGGTGGCATTACGGTTGTCACAACATATTGTAGCAGCAGAAGACTGAGGCATTCTTATATTAGCTAGTAACCATCGTAGCCAAACAAGCTTATGTGTGGCATCAGCCAACGCATGATATTAAGCTTCTGTGCTGGACAGAGTAACAACAATTTTGATACCAAACGGTATCTTCCAGTAGCGATCGAGAGGCTACGACTCTTGAACAAACGAAAAACTAAGAACAAAACGGTTGATGAAGAAAACAAAACACGATTATATGATTCTGATCATCCAAAAAAAGTCCTAACAAACTTTAAATACTAGTAATTTCTAATAATGACTCCTAACACCCCTAGCAAACGATAAATTGCAAGAACTATCCTTCTAATAATAATTAACATAAATAAGGTTCTAACTAACGAACTACTTTGGAAGCTAGTCGTTGAGATACTTTGGCGGAACACGGCTCCGATCCTCACGTCGCAGGGCCGTCTCTGTAGCCGTGTTGTGTGTTGGATACGTACCCGTATCAACTGCCCCCCGGTCGAAAATAGCGTTGTCCTCAATGCGAAGTCCGTCAGAACGATTGTTGTCGTCGGACCCCATGAAGAGATACTTACCATCGCACGTGTGAACCTTCACATATTTATGACCACAACGAAAGCACAATCCATTCGCCATCCTTTCTTGTCGCTCTGCTGGAGTCAGTCGACGTGTTGGCAATGTCGACGTCGTGGTGGATCATGTGATGTAACTTTAGTGTGTGGACTGAGGGTGTCTGAAGGCGTTCGTATCACCTCTAACTCGCGAGCGAAAAAGCTTCAGCCAAGGACTGAGGCTTGCATAACCCTAACTCGCTTCCCAACGGTTGGTGAGACCTGAAGCAAAAATGGAGATCAACTGAGGATCGGGTGTTGATCCAATTCTATTCAGCAACTTCTCAGACTCAGTCTGATAGGCAAGAACCATGGTGTTTTGGCGCAGTTTAGACAGTTGACCGAAATAATCTTGATAAATATTCTTGTCAAAACGGAGTTTCACCTCCTCCGGAAAGGCGTGCCAGCTTGTAAACGAAAAATTATTTTGACGATAACAAAATCAGTCAGCAGCATCACCGTCTAACATAAATCCGACCAACTGAAGTCGATCATCCGGCAGAATATTATAATACTGAAAATATTTATCGACTTTGAACATCCAAGTGTGCGGATCAATACCTGAAAACTTGGGCGCGTCGACGCGCAATTTGTGATTGTGTGTAACCGTAGCCAAAGTATTGCTCCGATTCGGATACGTGTCTGGATCCGTAGAAATTCCCGGATGAGGTGGCTGACCTATATTTGTGTCCTGGCCCGGATAAACATGTTGATCCCAAGTAGTAGGTGGACCCCAAAATTGCTTTGACCCATAAAATGGGTATTACCCGCAGATCCCGAATATAAATGGGGGTCGTAGTGAACTGGTGGTGGTGGTCCTGGACGGTTTGTCGCAGGAGAGGGATGAACCCATGGCGGTTGCTGGGGTTGGGTCAACGTCTGGAGTGTTGAGACGAACGACGCCACGACCGATTGAATCTGGTCCTGGGTCGATGGCGGCGGCGCAGAGTGTTGGTGGAACCCGAGCGGGGTTGGCGTAGCTGGTGGAAAGGTGGGCTGGTGCAGTGGTGGTTGCGGTTGCGAAAGGGGTTTGCTCGGTGTGAGTTCGACGGGATGAACCGTGGTGGGTTTTGTTGATGGGGCGGTGCCAATTGTTGCTGAAGGGTGGGATCGAACGGTGGTAGACTGGATGTGGCGAGGGGATGACTGGTTGCTGAGATTCCCCAGAACGGCGTCGAGTCGGGTGGTGTAACCCCGCTGCTATCTTGCTGGTATTGTGGCGTGGGTAGGAGCGGAAACTGTGTTGTGGTTGTGGTCGATGGAGAAGTATTGGCGGTTAGGTTTTGCGGTTATGAAAGTAGTGGCGGTGGAGGCAGGTTGTTCTTAAAGTTCTGGCGGTTTTGTGGCAGAGATAACGGTTGCGGCGCTGGTATGGCCTGGATACGCGCCTCAAGTGCAGTGAATTTGTCGTCGACTGAAGTTTCCCATTCCATCTTCATGGCGGCGAATTTGGTGTCCAATTTCTCATCCAATTGTTCCATGATTTGGCGGAGCAAATCAGCAGATGTGGGCGAGTTCGACATGATGAAAGCTCCAAATGATACCAAACGGTATCTTCCAGTTGTTGGAATAGATGCCCTAGAGGCAATCTAGTTTAGTATGAATTAATTTGTGGCTAGAAATTTATTTATTATTTATTGGATATTTAATACAATGAAGTCCTTAGATTTACAAATGTGTTGTTTATCTTAAATAACCCTAGTCAAGTATAATGATTAATGGGACAATCATCTATAGACTAGTATGGGGTTGGATTGATATGGAGATATCATGATCCAACACATAGGTGTGCATTAAGGGTAATGACGCACTGGATTGACCCATCTCCGAGAAGGCTACATACACGTTATGTTGAGTCACAAGCGCTTCTCGCGGTACAATGGTATTGTCATCCTTAGACTTGAAGTCACTAGATATTCTAGTTGTGGATTATTGTGATTTGGGTAGCGTCAAACGCTACACCGTAACTGGGTAGTTATAAAGGCGTGTACTGGATACAATAAGAAGCAAGCTTAGAGATCGTAATGGACGTAGATAGAATTTTTCCCTCCCACATAACGGGAGTAAATATCCTAGGCCACTCGAGGGATAGTGCTTATAGAATGTCTGGTCAGACTCAAATAAATCAATATGGGATATTGATGTTATTTGCACGATTAAGGCTATTCCCATGGATCGAGAAACTGTGAATTGGATATACGAGTGTGACTTGTATGTCTCGTGTCCAATCCGGATATAGAGACAAAGGGATGAGACCATTACTTGTACAAAGGTTGTCAAGATGACTATTCTATTAGTTGGCTAGAATGGATGTTTTGCTAGAAACCGCTCCATATTAGCAAATAGTTGCTACCAACTAGATAGAACCTATGGGGTCACGCGCTAGATAGAGTTGAACTAGATTTGGGAATTAATTAATTGGATTAATTAATTAGAAGGATCACTTTGCAAAACCTTGCAAACTTAGTAGGGACTAATTTGCAAGGAAGGGACTAAATTGAATTCTAGTAGGACTAGAATAAGTCCTTTAAGTAGTTGGCAAAGAGTTGTTGGACTATATAAAGGACCTTCCTTCCTTCCTTCCTTCCCACAACTTATGCTCATAATTGATCATAACAAGAGTGGGAGAGAACAAAAGGAGAGAGAGCAACAAGCTAGAGGAGCCGCCGCCCGTCCCCGTCGGCCCCAAAGGAGGCCGAAACCTCCTTTGGTTCGTCTCGTTTTGCGTGATTCTTCTTCTTCCTCCTCTTTCCGGGCTAGCACCAAGGAGTGGAAGATCTAGAAATCAACTCTAGGCGTGGATCAACTATAGAGAACGTGACACAATTCACGTTTGAAGTCATCAAAGGAGAACCCTAAGGTGTGTTATTGATTTCTACCTTTACCATCGTTATGTCTCTTGACTTGTGATCCTTGGAGGGTTTTGCATGGTTAATTATTGTTTCCGTTGCGCATCCATGAATCAAAACCCTACAGTGGTATCAGAGCCACAGGTCGTAGAGCATAAACGTGGTTTATGTGTTACGTTTCAGTTGTTTTACACCTTAAATTGATTGTTTATCGCGTAAAACAAGACAAATCAAGCATGTGATGCAATTTGTCAATAATCTATCATAACAAGATCTAATTTTTTGCATTGGATGCATGAATTAGTGAGTTTGAGAATTTTTAGGATCTTAGATCTAGGGTTTGGGCATCCTTGGGGAAGAAGGAGTTCTTCCAAAACAAGGAAACAACCAAACTTGGGCACCAAGCAAGGGAGTTGTTTTGGAAACAACTCCCTATGGAGGTTTGGCATCCTAAGGGGACCGCCCCTCTTGCTTGCCGCCCAAGTCTTGGCCGCCCTAGGGGCCGGGCGGCCCTAGCCCGCGGCCTAGCCGCGTGGGTTAGGGGTCGGGCCGGCCCTACGGCCTTGCGGTTCACCTTTTGGGCCCGGGCAATTAGATTGTTGGGCCCATGGACCGTTTTAACCCTAGAATTCCTAAAATCAATTAAAATTGACTAAGCGCGTTAAAATTGGATTTTAACTGTTTATGTGCAAATCGCATGGTGATTGGATATGGCCTTAGGATGTGGTTTGATGTGGATGTTTATTTTTGTGGTTTGGTTTTACGGCCTGCGAGCTGATCAATTAATTGTAATAATTAATTAGGGTTTTATGGCCTGCGTGCCATTTTTTTTCTTAACTTGTGAGATTTATTTTATTTAGTATAGAATTTAGCTAGTGCTAGATAAAGTAGATTGTTAGTCAAGATTGAAGAAAAGGAGCCCAAAGCCAAAAGGAGCCACAAAGAATGGAGCATGGAGCATGGAGCATTCCACATGACTATGAAGGATGGACCAAAAGATCAAGACGCATGGAGATGTGTTTGCTTTTAGGGTTCATAGATAATTCCATTGGCTTGGAATTATCTTAGTCTAGAAAAGGCCATATCCACATCACATTTATTTTTCTGTTTTGTGGTTGTTTACTTCATTGTCTTATTATTTTATGGTTGGTGTATGGATGATGCATGCAATTAGGATAATAAGATAATTAGACAACCCGGATCTATTATTTGGAGTTGTGCCCAAATTCAAATAGATAGATTAGTTGATTTTGATCAACAAAACAATTAAAACTGAATTTTAAAAATCCCTCAAAATTCAAATATTGTGTTCTTGCCTTCTCGTTATTTAAACACTCATGATCATCATTATTTATCAAGTTCGTGCGTGCCAAAGCATGGCGACTTGGTTCATAATGATGGAATGCGATGGCACAAGCTAGTAATGTGCCATTGTTTAGATAAGAGGTTGAACACAACTAGGCTATTAATGAGATTAAGAAACCTAGAGACAATCAATTGGGATTATCCATATGGATGGATAAATAAGGAGTTATTTGCCCAATTGAACCAAGAGTTGCATAACGGATGCAATTGGAACTGTTCCTACCTAAAGTAATCAAATTATGGGTGACTTGCCAAAGCAAGCTCATAAGGAGATGAAAGATGGATCTTGGCCCACTAGAAAATATAAGGATATTTTCCGCATTAATATCTTGAGGGTTATGAATCCGTAGAAATATAGTGGGAGCTATATTTGATAAACTAGCCATTATTGAATATAGTCAAAAATTCACAAATACTAAAACTTGTGTATTTTCCTTTAGTAGAATTCCAAATGGCAAACAACTGATCGAGTTCACAACATTCCCTACGATCTTTCCTTGAGAAGGACAAGCTCTCTGGAACCAACTTTCTTGATTGGTACTGAAACTTGAGAATTGTTCTCAAGCAAGAGAAGAAACTGTACGCAATAGAGGAGCATGTTCCAGAAGGTCCAGAGAACCAAACACCTGCTGCCCTAAAGGCGTATCAAAAGCGTGTTGATGGCGCTAATGATGCGACCTGCCTTATGCTATGCACCATGACTTCTGAGCTTCAGAAGCAACACGAAAACATGAATGATGTTGATATGATCGAGCATCTGAACAGCTCTTCCAAGAGCAGGCAAGGGTAGAGATGTATGAGGTCTCTAAGGCACTGTTCAAGTGTAATCTGGTAGAAGGGAACCCGGTGGGACCCCATGTACTCCGTATGATCGGGTACTTGGAGAATCTCGCCCGACTGGGGTTCTCGGTCGGCCAAGAGTTGGAAACCGATCTCGTGTTGCAATCGTTGCCCGAGAGTTATGGACAGTTCATCATGAACTATAACATGAACGAGATCGTGAAACCACTGCCAGATTTACTCAATATGTTGAGGAAAGCTGAACAGAGCATCAACAAGGGTAAGGGCAAGGCCATTATGATGGTACAGACTGGAAAGGGCAAAAGGTTTGCCTCATCCTCCAAGGGAAAAGGCAAGTCAATTGCCAAGTACAGGGAACCTGCCCTTAAGCATGTTGGTGGCATTGCCAAAGGTGTGACTAAAGATGAGTGTCACTACTGCAGTCAGTCTAGACACGGGAGGAGGAACTGCCCAAAATATCTGGAGGACAAGAGGCTTGGAATAGTGATTCCACCACCACTAGGTATTTTTGTTGTAGATGTCAATTTAACTGTCTCTACATCATGGGTATTAGATACTGGATGTGGATCTCACATTTGTCGAAATGTGCAGGATCTAAAGAGAAGTAAAAGATTGGCTAAAGGGGAGGTAGATCTGCGCGTTGGGAATGGAGCAAAAGTTGCTGCGTTGACCATAGGCGTGTGCGAGCTATCTCTGCCTTCAGGATTAGTTTTAGAATTAAATAATTGCTATTTTGTGTCTGCTATGAGCAAAAACATTATTTCTATTTCTTGTTTGAACAAGGATGGTTTTATTATTTCAATAAAGAACAATTTTTGTTCCTTTTATTTAAATAATATTCACTTTTTTAGTGCGCAATTATTTAATGGACTGTATGTCCTTGATCTAAGCAATCCTGTCTACAACATTAATACCAAGCGGATTAAAATAAATGATTTAAATCCCACTTATTTATGGCACTGTCGTTTAGGCCACATAAACGAGAAACGTGTATCTAGACTCCATAAGGATGGATTACTAGACTCATTTGATTTTGAATCATATGAGACATGTGAGGCTTGTTTATTGGGAAAAATGACAAAGTCCCCTTTCAATAAGAAAAGTGAGAGGACTAGTGAGCAATTGGCGCTCATACATACTGATGTGTGTGGGCCAATTGCCACGCCTGCCAGGGGTGGTTATGTCTACTTCATTACATTTACTGATGATTACAGTAGATATGGATTTGTGTACCTTATGAGGGCAAAGTCCGAATCCTTTGAAGTGTTCAAAGAATTCAAGAATGAAGTAGAGAAGCAACTAGGCAAAAGTATCAAGGCTCTACGATCGGATCGTGGAGGATAATACTTGAGCCAAGAGTTTGACGACTATCTTAGAGAGTGTGGGATCGTGTCCCAACTCACTCCACCCGTAACGCCACAATGGAATGGCGTGTCTGAGAGGAAGAATCGAATCCTATTGGATATGGTTCGATCTATGATGTGTCAAACCGATCTTCCATTATCGTTTTGGGGCCACGCTCTATTAAGTGCAGCTTTCACCATTAACCGTGTTCCATCTAAATCAGTCATGAAGACACCATATGAGTTGTGGAGTGGGAAGCGTCCCACACTGTCGTTCATGAGGATTTGGGGCTGCGATGTCTATGTAAAACGTTTACAATAAGACAAGCTAGGGCCAAAATCGGATAAGTGTAAGTTTGTGGGGTACCGAAGGAAACTAAGGGTTACTACTTCTACAATCCAGCCGAGAACAAAGTGTTTGTTGCTCGGACCGGCGTGTTTCTAGAAAGAGAATTTGTCTCTAAAGAAGCAAGTGGGAGGACTGTAGAACTTGAAGAGGTTAAGAACAACAAATCACTGAACCGATTATGGAACATGAACACGAACCACAAGTAGTTGTGGAGCAACCTGTTCAGGTAACACAAGAGCTTCGTAGATCTAGTAGAGTGTGCCAGGAACCCGAGAGGTATGGACTTCTCGTGACCGATTCCAGTGACACGATGCTCATAGATGATGAGCCTACTACCTATGAGGAGGCCATGAAGGGCCTAGACTCTCAGAAGTGGCTAGAAGCCATGAGATCCGAGATGGAATCCATGTATACCAACAAAATATGGACTTTGGTGGAACCACCCGAAGGGGCGCGGCCCATAGAGTGCAAGTGGGTCTTCAAGAAGAAGATCGACATGGATGATAATGTGATTACCTATAAGGGTCGATTGGTGGCTACAGGATTAAGACAGATTCATGGTATTGACTATGATGAAACCTTTTCACCAGTCGCTATGACCAAATCCATCCGAATCCTACTTGCGATTGCAGCATACCATGACTATGAGATTTGGCAGATGGATGTCAAAACAACATTCCTTTATGGGAATCTCCTCGAGGACGTGTATATGATACAGCCGGAGGGTTTTGAGGATCCAAAGCAAGCCAACAAAGTCTGTAAACTGCAACGATCCATTTATGGATTGAAGCAAGCTTCTAGGAGTTGGAATCGACGTTTTGATGAAGTAGTCAAAGATTTTGGCTTCATCAGAAACGAAGATGAGTCTTGTGTCTACAAGAAGGTTAGTGGGAGCTCTGTAGCTTTTCTGGTCTTGTATGTGGATGACTTACTACTCATTGGAAACGACGTTCCCATGCTGCAATCTGTTAAAGATTGGCTAGGGAAGTGTTTCTCAATGAAGGACTTAGGGGAAGCAGCCTATATACTCGGTATAAATATCTATAGAGATAGATCGGAAAGGCTGCTAGGCCTAAGTCAAAGTACATATATTGACAAGGTGTTGAAACGGTTCAACATGCAAGATTCCAAGAAGGGATTCTTGCCCATGTTACATGGAATCACTCTTTCGAAGAGTGGTTGTCCTTCCAATGAGATTGAAAAGGAACGCATGAGTAGAATTCCCTATGCCTCGGCCATAGGATCTATCATGTACGCCATGTTATGTACTAGACCAGATGTGTCATATTCCTTGAGTATGACAAGCAGATACCAATCCAATCCAGGTGAGAGTCACTGGATTGCAGTCAAGAACATCCTAAAGTACTTGAGAAGAACTAAGGATGCTTTCTTGATATTTGGCGGTGAGGAAGAGTTGCGTGTAAGGGGTTACATGTAGGGTTTTGATTCATGGATCGCGCAAACGGAAGCATAATCAAACAAAAAACCATGCAAAACCCTCCAAGGATCACAAGTCTAGATGCATAACGATAGTGAAGGTAAGAAATCATAAACACACCTTTGGGTTCTCCTTGATGACTTCAAACGCGAATAGTGTCACGTTCTCTATAGTTGATCCACGCCTAGAGTTGATCCTAGATCTCCAATCTCCTTGGTGCTAGCCCGGAATGAGAGGAGGGTGAAGGAATCACGCAAAACGAGGCAAAAGAAGGGGCTCGGCCCTCTTTTGGCGTCGGGGACGAGGGGCGGCGGCAAGGGTGGCGTCGGCCTCCTTGTTGCTTGCTCTCTCTCTCCTTTGTTCTCTCCCACTCTTGTTATGTTCTCTCTAGAGCATAAGTTATATGGAAGGAAGGAAGGAGGGTCCTTTATATAGTCCAACAACTCCTTGTTAACTACCTAAAGAACTTATTCTAGTCCAACTAGAATACAATTTAGTCCCTTCCTTGCAAATTAGTCCCTACTAAGTTTGCAAGGGTTTGCAAAGTGATCCTTCTAATTAATTAATCCAATTAATTAATTCCCAAATCTAGTACAACTCTATATAGCGTGTGACCCCATAGGTTCTATCTAGTTGGTAGCAACTCTTTGCTAATATGGAGCGGTTTCTAGCAAAACATCCATTCTAGCCAACTAATATAATAGTCATCTAGACAACCTTGTACAAGTAATTGTCTCATCCCTTTGCCTCCATATCCGGATTGGACACGAGACATACAAGTCACACTCGTATATCCAATCCCTAGTTTCTCGATCCATGGAATAGCCTTATTCGTGCAAGTAACATCAATATCCCATATTGATTTTTTTGAGTCTGGCCAGACATTCTATAAGCACTATCCTTCGAGTGGCCTAGGATATTTGCTGCCGTTATGTGGGAGGGGCAAATCCTCTCTACGTCCACTACGATCTCTAAGCTTGCTTCTCATTGTATCCAGTACACGCCTTTATAACTACCCAGTTACGGTGTAGCGTTTAACGCTACCAAGATCACAATGATCCACAACTAGAATATCTAGTGACTTCAAGTCTAAGGATGACAATACCATTTTACCCGAGAAGCACTTGTGACTCAACATAACATGTATGTAGCCTTCTCGGTGATGGGTCAATCCAGTGCAACATTCCGTAATGCACACCTATGTGTTGGATCGTGATATCTCCATATCAATCCAACCCCATACTAGTCTATAGATGATTGTCCCATTAATCATTATACTTGACTAGGGATATTTAAGATAAACAACACGATTGTAAATCTAAGGACTTCATTATATTAAATATCCAATAAATAATAAATGAATTTTCTAGCCAATTACAAATTCATACTAAACTAGATTGCCTCTAGGGCATCTATTCCAACAGTCTCCCACTTGCACTAGAGCCAATCTGGCGCATCTCGTATGCCCATACTCCTAGTGTGCCCTTCATGCTTCCACTGCGTGAGAGGCTTAGTAAGCGGGTCTGACAGATTATCATCTGTAGGAATCTTGCATATCCGAACGTCTCCTCTATCGATAATATCTCGAATCAGATGAAACTTCCTGAGCACATGCTTGGACTTCTGGTGCGATCTGGGTTCCTTTGATTGCGCGATCGCCCCAGTGTTGTCACAGAACAACTCCACTGGATCCGCAATGCTAGGGACCACACCAAGTTCAGAAACAAACTTTCTGATCCAAACAGCCTCCTTTGCTGCGCCATTTGCAGCAATGTACTCAGCCTCTGTTGTAGAATCAGCTACCGTCTCTTGCTTGGAACTCTTCCAGCTCACCGCTGCTCCATTCAGGCAAAACACATATCCCGACTGTGATCTAAAGTCATCTCTATCGGTTTGGAAGCTTGCATCAGTGTAACCCCTTACACGCAACTCTTCCTCACCGCCAAACATCAAGAAGGCATCCTTAGTTCTTCTCAAGTACTTTAGGATGTTCTTGACACCAATCCAGTGACTCTCACCTGGATTGGATTGGTATCTGCTTGTCATACTCAAGGCATATGACACATCTGGTCTAGTACATAACATGGCGTACATGATAGATCCTATGGCCGAGGCATAGGGAATCCTACTCATGCGTTCCTTCTCATTCTCATTGGAAGGACAACCACTCTTCGAAAGAGTGATTCCATGTGACATGGGCAAGAATCCCTTCTTGGAATCTTGCATGTTGAACCGTTTCAACACCTTGTCAATATATGTACTTTGACTTAGGCCTAGCAACCTCTTAGATCTATCTCTATAGATCTTTATACCGAGTATATAGGCTGCTTCCCCTAAGTCCTTCATTGAGAAACACTTTCCCAGCCAATCTTTCACAGATTGCAGCATGGGAATCTCGTTTCCAATGAGTAGTATGTCATCCACATACAAGACCAGAAAAGCTACAGAGCTCCCACTAACCTTCTTGTAGACACAAGACTCATCTTCGTTTCTGATGAAGCCAAACTCTTTGACCACTTCATCAAAACGTCGATGCCAACTCCTAGAAGCTTGCTTCAATCCATAAATGGATCGTTGCAGCTTACAGACTTTGTTGGCTTGCTTTGGATCCTCAAAACCCTCCGGCTGTATCATATACACGTCCTCGAGGAGATTCCCATAAAGGAATGCTGTTTTGACATCCATCTGCCAAATCTCATAGTCGTAGTATGCTGCAATTGCAAGTAGGATTCGGATGGATTTGGTTATAGCGACTGGTGAAAAGGTTTCATCATAGTCAATACCATGAATCTGTCTGAATCCTTTAGCCACCAATCGGCCCTTATAGGTAATCACATTACCATCCATGTCGATCTTCTTCTTGAAGACCCACTTGCACCCTATGGGCCGCGCCCCATCAGGTGGTTCCACCAAAGTCCATACTTTGTTGGTATACATGGATTCCATCTCGGATCTCATGGCCTCAAGCCACTTCTGCGAGTCTGGGCCATTCATGGCCTCCTCATAGGTAGTAGGCTCATCATCTATGAGCATCGTGTCACCGGAATTAGTTACGAGAAGTCCGTACCTCTCGGGTTCCTGGCGCACTCTACTAGATCTACGAAGCTCTTGTGTTACCTGAACAGGTGGATCCACAACTGCTTGTGATTCCTGTTCATGTTCCATAATCGGTTCAGTGATTTGTGGTTCTTGAACTTCTTCAAGTTCTACATTCCTCCCACTTGCTTCTTTAGAGACAAACTCTCTTTCTAGAAACACGCCGGTCCGAGCAACAAACACTTTGTTCTCGGTTGGATTGTAGAAGTAGTATCCCTTAGTTTCCTTAGGGTACCCCACAAATTTACACTTATCCGATTTAGGCCCTAGCTTGTCTGATTGTAAACGCTTTACATAGACGTCGCAGCCCCAAATCCTCATGAACGACAGTGTGGGACGCCTCCCACTCCACATCTCATATGGTGTCTTCATGACTGATTTAGATGGAACACGGTTAATGGTGAAAGCTGCACTTAATAGAGCGTAGCCCCAAAATGTAATGGAAGATCGGTTTGACACATCATAGACCGAACCATATCCAATAGGGTTCGATTCCTCCTCTCGGACACGCCATTCATTGTGGCGTTCCGGGTGGAGTGAGTTGGGACACGATCCTACACTCTCTAAGATAGTCGTCAAACTCTTGGCTCAAGTATTCTCCTCCACGATCCGATCGTAGAGCCTTGATACTTTTGCCAAGTTGCTTCTCTACTTCATTCTTGAATTCTTTGAACACTTCAAAGGATTCGGATTTTGCCCTCATAAGGTACACAAATCCATATCTACTGTAATCATCAGTAAACGTAATGAAGTAGACATAACCACCCCTGGCAGGCGCGGCAAATGGCCCACACACATCGGTATGTATGAGCGCCAATTGCTCACTAGTCCTCTCACCTTTCTTATTGAAAGGGGACTTTGTCATTTTTCCCAATAAACAAGCCTCACATGTCTCATATGATTCAAAATCAAATGAGTCTAGTAATCCATCTTTATGGAGTCTAGATACATGTTCCTCATTTATGTGGCCTAGACGACAATGCCATAAGTAAGCAGGATTTAAATCATTTATTTTAATCCGCTTGGTATTAATGTTGTAGACAGGGTTACTTAGATCAAGGACATAAAGTCCATTAAATAATTGCGCACTAAAATAGTGAATATTATTCAAATAAAAGGAACGACAATTGTTCTTTATTGAAATAATAAAACCTTCCTTGTCCAAAAAAGAAATAGAAATAATGTTTCTGCTCATAGCAGGCACAAAATAGCAATTATTTAATTCTAAAACTAATCCTAAAGGCAGAGATAGCTCGCACACGCCTATGGCCAAAGCAGCAACCTTTGCTCCATTCCCAACGCGCAGATCTACCTCCCCTTTAGCCAATCTTTTACTTCTCTTTAGATCCTGCATATTTCGACAAATATGAGATCCACATCCAGTATCTAATACCCATGATGTAGAGACAGTTAAATTGACATCTACAAAAAAAATACCTGGTGGTGGTGGAATCACTATTCCAAGCCTCTTGTCCTCCAGATATTTTGGGCAGTTCCTCCTCCAGTGTCCAGGTTGACTACAGTAGTGACATTCACCCTTAGTCACGACCTTGGCAACGCCACCAACTGGCTTAAGGGCTTGTTCCTTGGACTTGGCAACTGACTTGCCTTTGCCCTTGGAGGAAGATGCAAACTTTTTGCCCTTTCCTTTATGCACCATCATAATGGCCTTGCCCTTACCCTTGTTGATGCTCTGTTCAGCCGTCCTCAACATGTTGAGCAAATTTGGCAGTGGTTTAACGATCTCGTTCATGTTATAGTTCATAATGAACTGTCCATAACTCTCAGGCAACAATTGCAACACGAGATCGGTTGCCAACTCTTGGCCGACCGGGAACCCAAGCCGGGCGAGATTCTCCAAGTACCCGATCATTCGGAGTACATGGGGTCCCACCGGGTTCCCTTCTGCCAGATGACATTTGAACAGTGCCTTTGAGACCTCATACCTCTCTACCCTCGCCTGCTCTTGGAAGAGCTGCTTTAGATGTTCGATCATATCGACAGCATTCTTGTTCTCATGTTGCTTCTGAAGCTCAGAGGTCATGGTGCAAAGCATTAGGCAGGCCGCATCATTAGCGTCATCAACACGCTTTTGATACGCCTTTAAGGCAACAGGTGTCTGGTTCTCTGGACCTTCTGGAACATGCTCCTCTATTGCGTACAGTTTCTTCTCTTGCTTGAGAACAATTCTCAAGTTTCTGTACCAATCAAGAAAGTTGGTTCCAGAGAGCTTGTCCTTCTCAAGGACAGATCGTAGGGAATGTTGTGAACTCGATGAGTTGTTTGCCATTTGGAATTCTACAAAAGGAAAATACGCAAGTTTTAGTATTTATGAATTTTTGACTATATTTAATAATGGCTAGTTTATTAAATATAGCTCCCACTATTTTTCTACGGATTAATAACCCTCAAGATATTAATGCGGAAAATATCATTATATTTTCTAGTGGGCCAAGATCCATCTTTTTCATCTCCTTATGAGCTTGCTTTGGCAAGTCACCCATAATTCGACTACTTCTTAGGTAGGAACGATTTCCAATTGCATCCCATATGCAACTCTTGGTTCAATCGGGCAAATAACTCCTTATTTATCCATCCATATGGATAATCCCAATTGATTGCCTCTAGGTTTCTTAATCAAATTAATAGCCTAGTTGTGTTCAACCTCTTATCTAAACAATTGCACATTGTTACGTGCCATCGCATTCCATCATTATGAACCAAGTTGCCATGCTTTGGCACGCACGAACTTGATAAATAATGATGATAATGAGTGTTTAAATAACGAGAAGGCAAGAACACAATATTTTAATTTGAGGGATTTTCAATTTTAATTATTTTGTTGATCAATATCAACTAATCTATCTATTTGAGTTTGGGCACAACTCCAAATAATAGATCCGGGTTGTCTAATTATCTTATTATCCTAATTGCATGCATCATCCATACACCAACCACACAAATAATAAGACAATAAATAAACAACCACAAAACAGAAATTAAACGTGATGTGGATATGGCCTTTTTCTAGACTAAGATAATTCCAAGCCAATGGAATTATGTATGAACCCTAAAAGCAAACACATCTCCATGCGTCTTGATCTTTTGGTCCATCCTTCATAGTCATGTGGAATGCTCCATGCTCCATGCTTCATCTTTTGTGGCTCCTTTTGGCTTTGGGCTTATTTTCTCCAATCTTGGCTAACAATCTACTTTATCTAGCACTAGCTAATATCTATACTAAATAAAATAAATCTCACAAGTTGAGAAAAAAAATGGCACGCAGGCCATAAAACCCTAATTAATTATTACAATTAATTGATCAGCTCGCAGGCCGTAAAACCAAACCACAAAATTAAACATCCACATCAAACCACATCCTAAGGCCATATCCAATCACCATGCGATTTGCACATAAACAGTTAAAATCCAATTTTAACTTGCTTGGTCAATTTTAATTGATTTTAGGATTTCTAGGGTTAAAACGGTCCATGGGCCCAACAATCCAATTGCCCGGGCCCAAACAAAGTGAACCATAAGGCCCTAGGGCCGGCCCGGCCCAAAACCCGCAAGCTAGGCCCGCGGGTTAGGGCCGCCCGGCCCCTTAGGGCGCCAATCTTGGGCGGCAAGCAAGGGGGGCGGTCCCCTAGGGGGCCGAACCTCCTTATGGAGGTTGTTTCTAAAACAACCTCCTTGCTTGGAGCCCAAGTTTGGTTATTTCCTTGTTTTGGGAGAACTCCTTCTTCCCCAAGGATGCCCAAACCCTAGATCTAAGATCCTAAAATTTCTCAAACTCACCAATTCATGCATCCAATGCAATAATTAGGTCTTGTTATGATTAATTCTTTGACAAATTGCATCCAATGCTTGATTTGTCTTGTTTTACGCGATGAACAACAATTTAAGGTGTAAAACAACAAGAATGTAACACATAAACTACGTTTATGCTCTATAACCAGGCTCTGATATCACTGTAGGGTTTTGATTCATGGATCGCGCAAACGGAAGCATAATCAAACAAACAACCATGCAAAACCCTCCAAGGATCACAAGTCTAGATGCATAACGATAGTGAAGGTAAGAAATCATAAACACACCTTTGGGTTCTCCTTGATGACTTCAAACGCGAATAGTGTCACGTTCTCTATAGTTGATCCACGCCTAGAGTTGATCCTAGATCTCCAATCTCCTTGGTGCTAGCCCGGAATGAGAGGAGGGTGAAGGAATCACGCAAAACGAGGCAAAAGAAGGGGCTCGGCCCTCTTTTGGCGTCGGGGACGAGGGGCGGCGGCAAGGGTGGCGTCGGCCTCCTTGTTGCTTGCTCTCTCTCTCCTTTGTTCTCTCCCACTCTTGTTATGTTCTCTCTAGAGCATAAGTTATATGGAAGGAAGGAGGGTCCTTTATGTAGTCCAACAACTCCTTGTTAACTACCTAAAGGACTTATTCTAGTCCAACTAGAATACAATTTAGTCCCTTCCTTGCAAATTAGTCCCTACTAAGTTTGCAAGGGTTTGCAAAGTGATCCTTCTAATTAATTAATCCAATTAATTAATTCCCAAATCTAGTACAACTCTATATAGCGTGTGACCCCATAGGTTCTATCTAGTTGGTAGCAACTCTTTGCTAATATGGAGCGGTTTCTAGCAAAACATCCATTCTAGCCAACTAATAGAATAGTCATCTAGACAACCTTGTACAAGTAATTGTCTCATCCCTTTGCCTCCATATCCGGATTGGACATGAGACATACAAGTCACACTCGTATATCCAATCCCTAGTTTCTCGATCCATGGAATAGCCTTATTCGTGCAAATAACATCAATATCCCATATTGATTTATTTGAGTCTGGCCAGACATTCTATAAGCACTATCCTTCGAGTGGCCTAGGATATTTGCTCCCGTTATGTGGGAGGGGCAAATCCTCTCTACGTCCACTACGATCTCTAAGCTTGCTTCTCATTGTATCCAGTACACGCCTTTATAACTACCCAGTCACGGTGTAGCGTTTAACGCTACCAAGATCACAATGATCCACAACTAGAATATCTAGTGACTTCAAGTCTAAGGATGACAATACCATTGTACCCGAGAAGCACTTGTGACTCAACATAACATGTATGTAGCCTTTGTTGGGTTTTGATTCATGGATCGCGCAAACGGAAGCATAATCAAACAAATAACCATGCAAAACCCTCCAAGGATCACAAGTCTAGATGCATAACGATAGTGAAGGTAAGAAATCATAAACACACCTTTGGGTTCTCCTTGATGACTTCAAACGCGAATAGTGTCACGTTCTCTATAGTTGATCCACGCCTAGAGTTGTTCCTAGATCTCCAATCACCTTGGTGCTAGCCCGGATTGAAAGGAGGGTGAAGAAATCACGCAAAACGAGACACCAAAAGGGGTTCGGCACCCTTTGTGGCGTCGGGGACAAGGGGCGGCGGCAAGGGGGCGGCGTCCCTCTTGTGGCTTGCTCTCTCTCTCCTTTGTTCTCTCCTACTCTTGTTATGTTCTCTCTTAGAGCATAAGTGTGTAGGGAAGGAAGGAGGAGGGTCCTTTATATAGTCCAACAACTCCTTGTCAACTACCTAAAGGACTTATTCTAGTCCTACTAGAATTCAATTTAGTCCCTTCCTTGCAAATTAGTCCCTACTAAGTTTGCAAGGGTTTGCAAAGTGATCCTTCTAATTAATTAATCCAATTAATTAATTCCATAATCTAGTACAACTCTATATAGCGTGTGACCCCATAGGTTCTATCTAGTTGGTAGCAACTCTTTGCTAATATGGAGCGGTTTCTAGCAAAACATCCATTCTAGCCAACTAATAGAATAGTCATCTAGACAACCTTGTACAAGTAATTGTCTCATCCCTTTGCCTCCATATCCGGATTGGACACGAGACATACAAGTCACACTCGTATATCCAATCCCTAGTTCCTCGATCCATGGAATAGCCTTATTCGTGCAAATAACATCAATATCCCATATATTGATTTATTTGAGTCTGGCCAGACATTCTATAAGCACTATCCTCGAGTGGCCTTGGATATTTGCTCCCGTTATGTGGGAGGGGCAAATCCTCTCTACGTCCACTACGATCTCTAAGCTTGCTTCTCATTGTATCCAGTACACGCCTTTATAACTACCCAGTTACGGTGTAGCGTTTAACGCTACCAAGATCACAATGATCCACAACTAGAATATCTAGTGACTTCAAGTCTAAGGATGACAATACCATTGTACCCGAGAAGCACTTGTGACTCAACATAACGTGTATGTAGCCTTCTCGGTAATGGGTCAATCCAGTGCAACATTCCGTAATGCACACCTATGTGTTGGATCGTGATATCTCCATATCAATCCAACCCCATACTAGTCTATAGATGATTGTCCCATTTAATCATTATACTTGACTAGGGATATTTAAGATAAACAACACAATTGTAAATCTAAGGACTTCATTATATTAAATATCCAATAAATAATAAATGAATTTCTAGCCAATTACAAATTCATACTAAACTAGATTGCCTCTAGGGCATCTATTCCAACAGTCTCCCACTTGCACTAGAGCCAATCTGGCGCATCTCGTATGCCCATACTCCTAGTGTGCCCTTCATGCTTCCACTGCGTGAGAGGCTTTGTAAGCGGGTCTGACAGATTATTATCTGTAGGAATCTTGCATATCCGAACGTCTCCTCTATCGATAATATCTCGAATCAGATGGAACTTCCTGAGCACGTGCTTGGATTTCTGGTGCGATCTGGGTTCCTTTGATTGCGCGATCGCCCCAGTGTTGTCGCAGAACAACTCCACTGGATCCGCAATGCTAGGGACCACACCAAGTTCAGAAACAAACTTTCTGATCCAAACAGCCTCCTTTGCTGCGCCATTTGCAGCAATGTACTCAGCCTCTGTTGTAGAATCAGCTACCGTCTCTTGCTTGGAACTCTTCCAGCTCACCGCTGCTCCATTCAGGCAAAACACATATCCCGACTGTGATCTAAAGTCATCTCTATCGGTTTGGAAGCTTGCATCAGTGTAACCCCTTACACGCAACTCTTCCTCACCGCCAAACATCAAGAAGGCATCCTTAGTTCTTCTCAAGTACTTTAGGATGTTCTTGACAGCAATCCAGTGACTCTCACCTGGATTGGATTGGTATCTGCTTGTCATACTCAAGGCATATGACACATCTGGTCTAGTACATAACATGGCGTACATGATGGATCCTATGGCCGAGGCATAGGGAATCCTACTCATGCGTTCCTTCTCAATCTCATTGGAAGGACAACCACTCTTCGAAAGAGTGATTCCATGTGACATGGGCAAGAATCCCTTCTTGGAATCTTGCATGTTGAACCGTTTCAACACCTTGTCAATATATGTACTTTGACTTAGGCCTAGCAACCTCTTAGATCTATCTCTATAGATCTTTATACCGAGTATATAGGCTGCTTCCCCTAAGTCTTTCATTGAGAAACACTTTCCTAGCCAATCTTTCACAGATTGCAGCATGGGAATGTCGTTTCCAATGAGTAGTATGTCATCCACATACAAGACCAGAAAAGCTACAGAGCTCCCACTAACCTTCTTGTAGACACAAGACTCATCTTCGTTTCTGATGAAGCCAAACTCTTTGACCACTTCATCAAAACGTCGATTCCAACTCCTAGAAGCTTGCTTCAACCCATAAATGGATCGTTGCAGTTTACAGACTTTGTTGGCTTGCTTTGGATCCTCAAAACCCTCTGGCTGTATCATATACACGTCCTCGAGGAGATTCCCATAAAGGAATGCTGTTTTGACATCCATCTGCCAAATCTCATAGTCGTAGTATGCTGCAATTGCAAGTAGGATTCGGATGGATTTGGTCATAGCGACTGGTGAAAAGGTTTCATCATAGTCAATACCATGAATCTGTCTGAATCCTTTAGCCACCAATCGGCCTTTATAGGTAATCACATTACCATCCATGTCGATCTTCTTCTTGAAGACCCACTTGCACCCTATGGGTCGCGCCCCATCAGGTGGTTCCACCAAAGTCCATACTTTGTTGGTATACATGGATTCCATCTCGGATCTCATGGCCTCAAGCCACTTCTGCGAGTCTGGGCCATTCATGGCCTCCTCATAGGTAGTAGGCTCATCATCTATGAGCATCGTGTCACCGGAATCAGTTACGAGAAGTCCATACCTCTCGGGTTCCTGGCGCACTCTACTAGATCTACGAAGCTCTTGTGTTACCTGAACAGGTGGATCCACAACTGCTTGTGATTCCTGTTCATGTTCCATAATCGGTTCAGTAATTTGTGGTTCTTGAACTTCTTCAAGTTCTACATTCCTCCCACTTGCTTCTTTAGAGACAAACTCTCTTTCTAGAAACACGCCGGTCCGAGCAACAAACACTTTGTTTTCGGTTGGATTGTAGAAGTAGTATCCCTTAGTTTCCTTAGGGTACCCCACAAATTTACACTTATCCGATTTAGGCCCTAACTTGTCTGATTGTAAACGTTTTACATAGACATCGCAGCCCCAAATCCTCATGAACGACAGTGTGGGACGCCTCCCACTCCACATCTCATATGGTGTCTTCATGACTGATTTAGATGGAACACGGTTAATGGTAAAAGCTGCACTTAATAGAGCGTAGCCCCAAAACGATAATGGAAGATCGGTTTGACACATCATAGACCGAACCATATCCAATAGGGTTCGATTCCTCCTCTCAGACACGCCATTCCATTGTGGCGTTCCGGGTGGAGTGAGTTGGGACACGATCCCACACTCTCTAAGATAGTCGTCAAACTCTTGGCTCAAGTATTCTCCTCCACGATCCGATCGTAGAGCCTTGATACTTTTGCCAAGTTGCTTCTCTACTTCATTCTTGAATTCCTTGAACACTTCAAAGGATTCGGATTTTGCCCTCATAAGGTACACAAATCCATATCTACTGTAATCATCAGTAAATGTAATGAAGTAGACATAACCACCCCTGGCAGGCGTGGCAAATGGCCCACACACATCAGTATGTATGAGCGCCAATTGCTCACTAGTCCTCTCACCTTTCTTATTGAAAGGGGACTTTGTCATTTTTCCCAATAAACAAGCTTCACATGTCTCATATGATTCAAAATCAAATGAGTCTAGCAATCCATCCTTATGGAGTCTAGATACACGTTTCTCATTTATGTGGCCTAAACGACAATGCCATAAATAAGCAGGATTTAAATCATTTATTTTAATCCGCTTGGTATTAATGTTGTAGACAGGATTGCTTAGATCAAGGACATAAAGTCCATTAAATAATTGCGCACTAAAATAGTGAATATTATTCAAATAAAAGGAACAACAATTGTTCTTTATTGAAATAATAAAACCTTCCTTGTCCAAACAAGAAATAGAAATAATGTTTCTGCTCATAGCAGGGACAAAATAGCAATTATTTAATTCTAAAACTAATCCTGAAGGCAGAGATAGCTCGCAAACGCCTATGGCCAACGCAGCAACCTTTGCTCCATTCCCAACGCGCAGATCTACCTCCCTTTTAGCCAATCTTTTACTTCTCTTTAGATCCTGCATATTTCG
The DNA here is from genome assembly GCA_023055425.1 of Linanthus parryae. NCBI lineage: Eukaryota > Viridiplantae > Streptophyta > Magnoliopsida > Ericales > Polemoniaceae > Linanthus > Linanthus parryae. The sequence goes on along the minus strand of JALGPY010000001.1, from coordinate 61,424,350 downwards.
ACAAATATGAGATCCACATCCAGTATCTAATACCCATGATGTAGAGACAGTTAAATTGACATCTACAACAAAATACCTGGTGGTGGTGGAATCACTATTCCAAGCCGTTTGTCCTCCAAATATTTTGGGCAGTTCCTCTTCCAGTGTCCCGGTTGACTACAGTAGTGACATTCACCCTTAGTCACGACCTTGGCAATCCCACCAACAGGCTTAAGGGCTTGTTCCTTGGACTTAGCAACTGACTTGCCTTTGCCCTTGGAGGAAGAGGCAAACTTTTTACCCTTTCCTTTATGCACCATCATAATGGCCTTGCCCTTACCCTTGTTGATGCTCTGTTCAGCCGTCCTCAACATGTTGAGCAAATCTGGCAGTGGCTTAACGATCTCGTTCATGTTATAGTTCATAATGAACTGTCCATAACTCTCGGGCAACGATTGCAACACGAGATCCGCTGCCAACTCTTGGCCGACCGGGAACCCAAGCCGGGCGAGATTCTCCAAGTACCCGATCATTCGGAGTACATGGGGTCCCACCGGGTTCCCTTCTGCCAGATGACATTTGAACAGTGCCTTTGAGACCTCATACCTTTCTACCCTCGCCTGCTCTTGGAAGAGCTGCTTTAGATGTTCGATCATATCGACAGCATTCATGTTCTCATGTTGCTTCTGAAGCTCAGAGGTCATGGTGCAAAGCATTAGGCAGGCCGCATCATTAGCATCATCAACATGCTTTTGATACGCCTTTAAGGCAGCAGGTGTCTGATTGTCTGGACCTTCTGGAACTTGCTCCTCTATTGCGTACAGCTTCTTTTCTTGCTTGAGAACAATTCTCAAGTTTCTGTACCAATCGAGAAAGTTGGTTCCTGAGAGCTTGTCCTTCTCAAGGACAGATCGTAGGGAATGTTGTGAACTCGATGAGTTGTTTGCCATTTGGAATTCTACAAAAGGAAAATACGCAAGTTTTAGTATTTGTGAATTTTTGACTATATTTAATAATGGCTAGTTTATTAAATATAGCTCCCACTATTTTTCTACGGATTAATAACCCTCAAGATATTAATGCGGAAAATATCCTTATATTTTCTAGTGGGCCAAGATCCATCTTTTTCATCTCCTTATGAGCTTGCTTTGGCAAGTCACCCATAATTCGATTACTTCTTAGGTAGGAACAATTCCAATTGCATCCCATATGCAACTCTTGGTTCAATCGGGCAAATAACTCCTTATTTATCCATCCATATGGATAATCCCAATTGATTGCCTCTAGGTTTCTTAATCAAATTAATAGCCTAGTTGTGTTCAACCTCTTATCTAAACAATTGCACATTGTTACGTGCCATCGCATTCCATCATTATGAACCAAGTCGCCATGCTTTGGCACGCACGAACTTGATAAATAATGATGATAATGAGTGTTTAAACAACGAGAAGGCAAGAACACAATATTTAAAATTTGGGGGATTTTTCTTCAATTTTAATTGTTTTGTTGATCAATATCAACTAATCTATCTATTTGAGTTTGGGCACAACTCCAAATAATAGATCCGGGTTGTCTAATTATCTTATTATCCTAATTGCATGCATCATCCATACACCAACCACACAAATAATAAGACAATAAATAAACAACCACAAAACAGAAATTAAACGTGATGTGGATATGGCCTTTTCTAGACTAAGATAATTCCAAGCCAATGGAATTATCTATGAACCCTAAACAAACACACATCTCCATGCGTCTTGATCTTTTGGTCCATCCTTCATAGTCATGTGGAATGCTCCATGCTCCATGTTTTGTGGCTTCTTTGGCTTTGGGCTTCTTTTCTTCAATCTTGGCTAACAATCTACTTTATCTAGCACTAGCTAATATCTATACTAAATAAAATAAATCTCACAAGTTGAGAAAAAAATGGCACGCAGGCCATAAAACCCTAATTAATTATTACAATTAATTGATCGGCTCGCAGGCCGTAAAACCAAACCACAAAATTAAACATCCACATCAAACCACATCCTAAGGCCATATCCAATCACCATGCGATTTGCACATAAACAGTTAAAATCCAATTTTAACGCGCTTGGTCAATTTTAATTGATTTTAGGATTTCTAGGGTTAAAACGGTCCATGGGCCCAACAATCCAATTGCCCGGGCCCAAATTAGTGAACCATAAAGCCCTAGGGCCGGCCCGGCCCAAAACCCGCAAGCTAGGCCCGCGGGTTAGGGCCGCCCGCCCCCTTAGGGCGCCAAGCTTGGGCGGCAAGCAAGGGGGGCGGCTCCCTAGGGGCCGAACCTTCCTTGTGGAGGTTGTTTCCAAAACAACCTCCTTGCTTGGAGCCCAAGTTTGGTTGTTTCCTTGTTGTGGGAGAACTCCTTCTTCCCCAAGGATGCCCAAACCCTAGATCTATGATCCTAAAATTTCTCAAACTCACCAATTCATGCATCCAATGCAATAATTGGGTCTTGTTATGATTAATTCTTTGACAAATTGCATCCAATGCTTGATTTGTCTTGTTTTACGCGATAAACAACAAAATAAGGTGTAAAACAACAAGAATGTAACACATAAACTACGTTTATGCTCTATGACCTGTGGCTCTGATACCACTGTTGGGTTTTGATTCATGGATCGCGCAAACGGAAGCATAATCAAACAAATAACCATGCAAAACCCTCCAAGGATCACAAGTCTAGATGCATAACGATAGTGAAGGTAAGAAATCATAAACACACCTTTGGGTTCTCCTTGATGACTTCAAACGCGAATAGTGTCACGTTCTCTATAGTTGATCCACGCCTAGAGTTGTTCCTAGATCTCCAATCACCTTGGTGCTAGCCCGGATTGAAAGGAGGGTGAAGAAATCACGCAAAACGAGACACCAAAAGGGGTTCGGCACCCTTTGTGGCGTCGGGGACAAGGGGCGGCGGCAAGGGGGCGGCGTCCCTCTTGTGGCTTGCTCTCTCTCTCCTTTGTTCTCTCCTACTCTTGTTATGTTCTCTCTTAGAGCATAAGTGTGTAGGGAAGGAAGGAGGAGGGTCCTTTATATAGTCCAACAACTCCTTGTCAACTACCTAAAGGACTTATTCTAGTCCTACTAGAATTCAATTTAGTCCCTTCCTTGCAAATTAGTCCCTACTAAGTTTGCAAGGGTTTGCAAAGTGATCCTTCTAATTAATTAATCCAATTAATTAATTCCATAATCTAGTACAACTCTATATAGCGTGTGACCCCATAGGTTCTATCTAGTTGGTAGCAACTCTTTGCTAATATGGAGCGGTTTCTAGCAAAACATCCATTCTAGCCAACTAATAGAATAGTCATCTAGACAACCTTGTACAAGTAATTGTCTCATCCCTTTGCCTCCATATCCGGATTGGACACGAGACATACAAGTCACACTCGTATATCCAATCCCTAGTTCCTCGATCCATGGAATAGCCTTATTCGTGCAAATAACATCAATATCCCATATATTGATTTATTTGAGTCTGGCCAGACATTCTATAAGCACTATCCTCGAGTGGCCTTGGATATTTGCTCCCGTTATGTGGGAGGGGCAAATCCTCTCTACGTCCACTACGATCTCTAAGCTTGCTTCTCATTGTATCCAGTACACGCCTTTATAACTACCCAGTTACGGTGTAGCGTTTAACGCTACCAAGATCACAATGATCCACAACTAGAATATCTAGTGACTTCAAGTCTAAGGATGACAATACCATTGTACCCGAGAAGCACTTGTGACTCAACATAACGTGTATGTAGCCTTCTCGGTAATGGGTCAATCCAGTGCAACATTCCGTAATGCACACCTATGTGTTGGATCGTGATATCTCCATATCAATCCAACCCCATACTAGTCTATAGATGATTGTCCCATTTAATCATTATACTTGACTAGGGATATTTAAGATAAACAACACAATTGTAAATCTAAGGACTTCATTATATTAAATATCCAATAAATAATAAATGAATTTCTAGCCAATTACAAATTCATACTAAACTAGATTGCCTCTAGGGCATCTATTCCAACAGCCTTCTCGGTGATGGGTCAATCCAGTGCAACATTCCGTAATGCACACCTATGTGTTGGATCGTGATATCTCCATATCAATCCAACCCCATACTAGTCTATAGATGATTGTCCCATTAATCATTATACTTGACTAGGGATATTTAAGATAAACAACACGATTGTAAATCTAAGGACTTCATTATATTAAATATCCAATAAATAATAAATGAATTTTCTAGCCAATTACAAATTCACACTAAACTAGATTGCCTCTAGGGCATCTATTCCAACATTACACTGATGTAAGCTTCCAAACCGACATAGATGACTTTAGATCACAATCGGGATATGTGTTTTGCCTGAATGGAGCAGCGGTGAGCTGGAAGAGTTCCAAGCAAGAGACGGTGGCTGATTCTACAACTGAGGCTGAGTACATTGCTGCAAATGGCGCAACAAAGGAAGTTGTTTGGATCAGAAAATTTATTTCTGAACTTGGTGTGGTTCCTAGCATTGCGGATCCAGTTGAGTTGTATTGTGACAACACTGGGGCGATCACGCAATCGAAGGAACCCAGGTCACACCAGAAATCCAAGCACGTGCTCAGGAAGTTTCATCTGATTCGAGATATTATCGATAGAGGAGACGTTCGGATATGCAAGATTCCTACAGATAAGAATCTGTCAGACCCGCTTACAAAGCCGCTCACGCAGTGGAAGCATGAAGGGCACACTAGGAGTATGGGCATACGAGATGCGCCAGATTGGCTCTAGTTCAAGTGGGAGACTGTTGGAATAGATGCCCTAGAGGCAATCTAGTTTAGTATGAATTTATTTGTGGCTAGAAATTCATTTATTATTTATTGGATATTTAATATAATGAAGTCCTTAGATTTACAAATGTGTTGTTTATCTTAAATATCCCTAGTCCGGTATAATGATTAATGGGACAATCATCTATAGACTAGTATGGGGTTGGATTGATATGGAGATATCATGATCCAACACATAGGTGTGCATTAAGGGTAATGACGCACTGGATTGACCCATCTCCGAGAAGGCTACATACACGTTATGTTGAGTCACAAGCGCTTCTCGCGGTACAATGGTATTGTCATCCTTAGACTTGAAGTCACTAGATATTCTAGTTGTGGATTATTGTGATTTTGGTAGCGTCAAATGCTACACCGTAACTGGGTAGTTATAAAGGCATGTACTGGATACAATAAGAAGCAAGCTTAGAGATCGTAGTGGACGTAGATAGAATTTTTCCCTCCCACATAACGGGAGTAAATATCCTAGGCCACTCGAGGGATAGTGCTTATAGAATGTCTGGCCAGACTCAAATAAATCAATATGGGATATTGATGTTATTTGCACGAATAAGGCTATTCCCATGGATCGAGAAACTGTGGATTGGATATACGAGTGTGACTTGTATGTCTCGTGTCCAATCCGGATATAGAGACAAAGGGATGAGACAATTACTTGTACAAAGGTTGTCAAGATGACTATTCTATTAGTTGGCTAGAATGGATGTTTTGCAAGAACCCGCTCCATATTAGCAAATAGTTGCTACCAACTAGATAGAACCTATGGGGTCACACGCTAGATAGAGTTGAACTAGATTTGGGAATTAATTAATTGGATTAATTAATTAGAAGGATCACTTTGCAAAACCTTGCAAACTTAGTAGGGAATAATTTGCAAGGAAGGGACTAAATTGAATTCTAGTAGGACTAGAATAAGTCCTTTAGGTAGTTGGCAAAGAGTTTTTGGACTATATAAAGGACCTTCCTTCCTTCCTTCCCACAACTTATGCTCATAATTGATCATAACAAGAGTGGGAGAGAACAAAAGGAGAGGGAGCAACAAGCTAGAGGAGCCGCTGCCCCCCTAGCCCGCCGCCCGTCCCCGTCGGCCCCAAAGGAGGCCGAAACCTCCTTTGGTTCGTCTCGCGTGATTCTTCTTCCTCGTCCTCTTTCCGGGCTAGCACCAAGGAGTGGAAGATCTAGAAATCAACTCTAGGCGTGGATCAACTATAGAGAACGTGACACAAATCACGTTTGAAGTCATCAAAGAGAACCCTAAGGTGTGTTGTTGATTTCTTCCTTTACCATCGTTATGTCTCTTGACTTGTGATCCTTGGAGGGTTTTGCATGGTTAATTATTGTTTCCATTGCGCATCCATGAATCAAAACCCTACACCAGTAGCGATTCGGGAGGCTACGACTCTTGAACAAACGAAAAACTAAGAACAAAACGGTTGATGAAGAAAACAAAACACGATTATATGATTCTGGTCATCCAAAACAAGTCCTAACAAACTTATAAATACTAGTAATTTCTAATAATGACTCCTAACACCCCTAGAAAACGATAAATTGCAAGAACTATTCTTCTGATAATAATTAACATAAATAAGGTCCTAACTAACGAACTACTTTGGAAGGTAGTCGTCGATATACTTTGGCGGAGCACGGTTCCGATCCTCACGTCGCAGGGCCGTCTCTGTAGCCGTGTCGTGTGTTGGATACGTACCCGTATCAAGTTTTCTTCAAGAGATGAGTGATTTTTCCAAGAAGAAACTATATCTAGTGGTAGAGCACCGGTCACTCGGATCACCAGCCCAATCTGCATTTGAGAACCCATGTAGCTTGGGTGCAGAATGAGCAAAAAAATGAAGACCACGAAACATAGTATCTTTTACATACCGAAGAATCCGGAGAACATCAACATAATATGTAGTGCGAGGAGCAATCAAGAACTGACTAACCTGATTAACTCCATAAGCTATGTTGGGACGAGTGACTGTGAGATAAATCAGACTACCGACAACTTGTCGATAACGAATAGGGTCAAAAAGCGGCGCCGCCGCCCACCACCATCGATGGAGGATAAGGGTATGGAGCAACCCGTAGCCCATATACAGCGATTAGCTTCTCTTCGTCTCTCTCTCTTTCTCTCTCTTTATCTTGTCCGGTGCAGCCCATAGGTTCCATCCCTTTCTTTTCATGGATATGCTCTCCAACTCCCTCCATCTCTTCGATCTGCTCTTCTTCTTCCTCTCTATCTATCTTTGTCTTTGTGTGTCTGCGGCTGTGGGATGAATAACCTGAAGAATAGGGCTGTATTTTGTGTCTGGGTAGATTTTTAGGGTTTGGGCTCGGTAGGATGGTTAGTTTGGGCTCGGTAGGATGGTTAATTAGTACCACTAGGTATAATTTGGCCTAAATTAATTTTCTTAATTTACTAATTATGGTTAGTTAGATTCAATTAAAATTTAGTTTGCATTTTTTTCATTAAGATTCAGATGGTATTTCTACTCCAAAAGAGTATAAATCCAAATAAGGAAAGGGTAAAAGACAATTTATATCCCTTGAGTTTGGATTATATACAAATACCCCCCTGTTATTTGGATAAAGATCATTACCCCTCTGTCAGAGACAAAAGGCCCCTCGTCAGTGGATGGACGTTGGGCGAATAACACGCTTCTGTGAAATCACATTTTTTGTGTGACCATTCTACCCTTTGAAGGGTGGGTTTACATAAATGCACATACCAATAACTGCCCTTGTTCTTGGTGTTCTTTTTCACCACCACCTCCACCACCATCACCACCACCTCCACCTCCAAATGCCCACCAGCACCACAAAATGCCCACTAGCAACAACAACAACAACAACAACAACAACAACAACAACAACAACAATTTTTTCCCAGAAACTGTAAAATGTCATCCTCTAGTCAAGCTCTTTGTTTTACCTTGTTTCACATTCCTAAACTAGATCCCAGTTCCAAGCATAGCCATAGAGACAGGGAACTCTTCAAGAAATTGACCAAACCTAAAATGTAGTAACCCTCATATTTATGTACATGTTTAACTTTTAAGTGATGTTAGTATTACTTAATTGAGTGTTCAAGGTAAATATTGTGTTAATTATGCTAGAATTTTTGTTATGAAAAGTTGTAAGAAGTTAAAGTAGAAAACAAGTTGTATGTTTTTCATGTAAACTATAATGTCTTTTAGATACGTTTAAGATATTTTGTGCAATATTTGTATGAGAAATAAAATATAGTATTATGTTTTAGTTGAATATTTTGGTTACACCAAGTACTCGCATCAATATGAAATAGATAGTGTGCATCATATAATTTGAAACTTACTTGTACTCACTTATTTTAGTGTGACCACCACACCCAATTATTTTGGGACTATATAAGCACAAGTTGCATCTTTCTCATCATTTTCACTACATTTTCTCTCTCTATGAAGTGCTTTAAGATCTAATTTCTCCACTCTTCATCTCATTTCCGGTTTTGTTCTTTTTTTAGCTGCAACGAAAATTAAGATAGTTCGTCGGTTTTGTTCTTGACCCTCCACAACCATGGTCTAAAAATCAAGTTTTTAAGGTTATAAGTGTTGAAAACTCATATTGGATGTTAGTATATCAAATGGGTAGCAAGTTTTGAGCATTCTCTCCAAGTTTGAAGCCCCTAGGAGCCATTGTTCATCACTTCTCCATAACCCACATCAAGAACTCCTTGAAAGTGAGGAGTAAGTTCTACATCTTTGCATGCACATCATGATTTTGGTCATTCACTTCTCATTATTGTAGTTACATGGAAATGTTTTAGTTTCATGTTAGTGATTCATCATTTTAAGATAAGATTTTAGCATTGATCATCTCTTTTATATGATATCATGGTAGATTTATGATTGCATGTTCTTGATTCATCATAATCTTCATGATCTTGATACATGCATGTGCAAAACTCAGTATGTTGGGTGAAAACTCTTAGATTCATAAAATTAAATGATGTGGGTAGTGACATGTATGTTATTTAGACCTTGTATTAGTCCAATTTCAGATCTTGGTAGATAATTTCTTGCATGCAACAAGTTTTGAACTATAGAAAACCATCAAAGTCATGTTTTGAGCCTATTTTCACAAAATTTAGAAAAATACATAAACATTTCAGAAAATTAGAAAACTTTCATGGTATGTGTAATTTCACATGAAAGTTATACTATAAAAATTTCAGAGTCATTGGACTTTTTAATTTCCAATCGACCAAAAACATGGGCTGTTTTGTGAATCTGTCCAACCACAAACCATAGCAAGTTTTCACCAATTTCATGTATTTATTATTTTCAAAAACTTACCAAGATTGGATATGTTGCTTTTAGGGGTGTTATCTACTAGGATTTAAAATTTCATAATTTTCGAATTTTGTATGATTATTCAATCAATTTAATGCCAAGGCTGCTACCAGCCTATGTTTTCGCACCCAAACATAGCAGAAATTTAATCTTTAAAAATACTTATAAGTTTTCATAATTTTTGATATTTTTATATTTTATATTTAAACTCTTTATCTACATTATGTTAAAATTACGGGTCCCAAATAGTTATTTTTAGCCACTTATGAATTTTTGAACTATCGGTAGTCAAACTTTTCATATGAGCAGAATTTGGAAGTTTGTCAAGTTTTTTAACGCTACTTTATGTAAGTTACTTTTTAGTTAATAATATGTCATCTTGCATTTATGTGATGCATGAGACATTTCTTATGCATCTAATATGACGTTTAAGACTCTAGAGGTATATAAATATGGGTGATGTTAGTTCATTTTGCATTATAAGATTAATGTCATTTAGCTAAGAGATGTAGAGATGTGCGCTTGGAATGAATTTGTGCTAAGTGATTATATGTGTTATTTGTAACCTTCTTTGCTAGTAATGTGACAACAGAGTTGATGATCACGTGCTTAAAGTTATTTTTTATATATTTTTTTTATTTTTTTAATGAGAGCTTAAAGTTGATTGAATATGGACTAAGTAATGTTAAGTAGATGGCTTAGCTCGCAAGGTGAGTAACCCTAGCTCCCGAATTTTGTACCTACCCTCAAGTTTCTTACAAGCTTATGTATGTCCATGTTGTCACTATTATTACGTATGTATGGTTTCTACTTAAGTGAATGTTTTATTATCCATGGATGCTAAGAAATATAATGCACGTTTCATAAGATAAAACACGTTTTCAGAAAGGCCACGGTATCGGAGTAAAACCCCATGTCGGGTATATGAAGGCTACGACCCTTTTGCTGGGGCAATATAAGCAGGCACGCGTCACCACAAGAGCCGTCGCGATGGACATGTCACGAAGGTTATCACAGGCCAATAAGATAAGAAACTAAGTAAGCATGTTCAAGTATGATAAGGTCTATACGAGAGACAAAGCAAGGTTCCTACTCGGAACAGTACTATTTCTCATGACTCAAGTTATGTTTTACGCTACGCTTTCTTTATGTTACAAGTTTTATTTTATGAATGTCATGATCTTTGAAGCTTCACAAGTATATGTATGTATGACTATGACTTATGTTCATGATGCTCCATGGAAAGTTAGCCCTTTTAGTTTTCCAAACCTACGGAGGGGCGTAGATGTAACTCACTAAGCTAGTTGAGCTCACCCTTTCAAATTAACTTTCTTTTCAGGTTATAAGGCACGTATGAAGCAAAGTGCAAGATTTTGGTAAAAACTTCCTGCCTTGATTTCTTATTTACAACTCAATATATAGACAAGTACATTGTTCTAATTTAAAGACTAAGTCCGATTTGGGACTTTTATTTACATAAAAGTACTATTACTATTACTCCCCCGCAGTCACAGCGGGAGGGTTTCGAACACTGAGACTGGAACGAAAACGCTGGAAAAGAGCTCGAGGAAGCCCTTTGGTGAAGATGTCGGCATACTGGTGATCTGCCGGAATGTGTAACACGCGAAGTTGACCCAACCGAACTTTCTCACGAACAAAGTGAAGATCAATCTCGACGTGTTTGGTGCGCTGATGTTGGACAGGATTCCCAGATAAGTAGACGGCGCTGACGTTGTCACAGTACACCACCGAAGCTCGAGGTGGAGTAATACGAAGCTGGAGGAGTAGGTTCCAAAGCCAGCAGAGTTCAGATACAGCATTGGCCACACCACAGTTTTCAGCTTCGGTACTAGAACGAGAAACGGTGGCCTGTCGCTTGGAGGACCAGCTGAGGAGATTGTCACACAAGAATACCCAATAGCCGAACGTAGAGCGACTAGTGTCAGGGCAACCGGCCCAATCAACATCAGTATAAGCAGTAAGACTGTCAGTACGGGTGGCAGATATCCGGAGTCTATACTCAAGGGTCCCACTACATAGCGAAGGATGCGTTTTATCGCATGAAAATGCGTCTCACGCGGGTCATGCATGAAAAGACACACCTGCTGAACGGCATACTGAATATCAGGCCTAGTGAAAGTAAGATACTGGAGTGCCCCAGCAAGACTGCGGTACAATGTGGGATTTGCAACTGAGGGCCCAGAGTCAGCCGTGAGTTTACTGCCAGGCTCGACCGGGGTGGTAGTAGGCTTACAAGCCGACATAGAAGCACGACGAATGATGTCAGTCGCATACTGATTCTGAGACAAGAAAAACTAGAGGAATCTCGAGTGACCACAATACCAAGAAAGTGATGAAGCTTTCCGAGATCAATCATAGCAAATTCACCAGATAGGCGAGAAACAACTCGATCCAAGAGATGCATAGAGGATCCAATGATGATGATGTCGTCCACATACAGAAAAAGATAGACCAGATCAGTACCATGGCTGTACACAAAGAGAGACTCATCACAAGAGCAACTAGAGAAACCAACTGCATCTGTAAGAAATGTGGCAAACAGCTAGAACCAAGCACGAGGGGCCTGCTTCAGACCATAGAGTGATTTACGCAGACAACAAACATAATCAGGTCGGCGTGGGTCACGATACCCTGGTGGCTGGTGCATGTAAACAGTCTCAGCATGATCACCATGTAAAAACGCATTCTTGACATCCAACTGCCGGATAGGCCAAGAACGTGATACTACAATAGTGAGAACAGTACGAATAGTGGATGGCTTCACAACTGAACTAAACGTCTCCTCACAGTCCACCCCAACTAGCTGAGACTTACCACTAGCCACAAGACGCGCCTTATAGCGCTGCAAGCTGCCATCTGCATGAAACTTGTGACGAAACAACCAAATAGCACAAAGTACATTGGCCCCAGATGGGCAAGGAACCAGATCCCAGGTATCATTCTTTACCGTAGCCCCAAACTCATCATCCATGGCCGCTTTCCAGTTAGAATCCAACAAGGCTAGGATAGGGGACTTGGGAAGTGGTGAGATAGAAGCAGGGAAGTGGGCTGCAAAGGTGAGACGCTGCACTGGTTTGGTAATCCCGTGCATGGAGCGTGTGGTCATCTGAGGTGAGAGAGACGGATGCGAAGGGGACAACTCAGGAGAAGAAACAGACTCGACAGCAGGGTCAGCCGAGGCAGCGGGTGGCGGAGCCGAGGCACCGGGAGTGGTTGAGGATGAGTGAGGCTGAGTTGTGCGACGCACATATTGCATGGGGTAGGGCTGAAGAGGCGCCTTAGAGGCGTCCGGTGCCCGATTTATGGTTGGTGGGGTTGTAGGATTGGTAACTGGTGAGGGTGTAGGTGCTACAAGGTTACGAAACTGACGAGGAAGTAGAGGAAGACTATCATCAGGATCAGAGGACCTATGAGTAGCAGGAGACACCGAATTAGGGACAGAGAAGGGGAAGACAGTCTCATAAAAGTGACATGACGAGACGTGTATACACGACCTGAGCTGAAGTCAAGACACCGATATCCTCGATGATTGATGGGGTAGAATAGGAAAACACACCGGGTAGAGCGAGGGGCAAGCTTGTGTGGGGATGTAGTAGACAGGTTGGGGTAAAAAAGACACCCAAAAGTGCGAAGGTGGTCATAAGATGGGACACGATGGTAAAGGGCAACCAGGGGGATGTTGTCCTGGAGGACCTTAATGGGAAGGATATTGTGGAGGTAGACAGAGGTCATCAGAGACTCGACCTAAAAAGAGGAGGGTAGTGACTCCTGTGCAAGAAGTGCACGGCTGATGTCTTTAATGCGGCGAATCATGCGTTCAACCTTTCCATTCTGAGACGATGTCTGAGGACACGCAAAACGGAACACAAGGCCATGTTGGAGAGCAAAGGAATGAAACAGGCCATTATCGAACTCACCACCACGGTCACACTGAAAACTTTTGATGGGACGCTGGAACTAAGTTTGCACGAAGGTGCTGAATTGTTTAAATTTTAGTAGAACGTCAGATTTGTGTTTTAATGGAAAGACCCAGAGATAGTGAGTGTAGTAATCAAGTAGTAAAATATAATATTTGTAGTGCAATTTACTCAAAATGGGAGATGTCCATAAATCACTATGAATTATGTCAAAAGGAGCACGGTAGATGACAAAGATGTAGAAAAAGACAAACACACGTGTTTACTAACTTGACAAGCATGGCAAAGATTGTCTGAGCTATCCTTATTACACAAAATTAAATGACTACGACTAAGAGAATCTAAAACTAGACGTCCAGGATGACCAAGGCGATTGTGCCAGACTGGAGCAGGGAGGGAAGCGAGAGAGACAACGGAAGATGTAGGCAAGGTAGACTGGAGTGGATAAAGATCACCCGGACTGTTGCTCCTCAGCAAAAGGGCTCCCGTTCGAAGGTCCTTCACAGAAAAACCAAACAGATCAAACTCAATAGAAACATTATTGTCAGTTGTGAATTGACGAACATATACTAAGTTTATGATAATATGAGGTGTAAGGAGGACATTGCTAAGGTGTAAAGGATGGGAGGTGGTTGGGATAGTGTGATGGCCGAATCCTTTTAACTGTAATGCTGCAACCGTTTCCTACCATCATATTAGGAATAGGAGAAGATGACGAGAGAGAAGAAAGAATACCTGACTGGAATGTGAGATGAGCAGAAGCTCCTGAATCAAAATACCAAGTCTGATTAGGGAGAGTCATACCGCTGAACTGAGATCCCAAATCAGTGGTGCTGTAGGCAGCCGGAGTAGTAGTGAGGGCCTGAGGGGGCAGGGGCACCAGACCCAAGACCCGTGGGCTCCGGGTGGAGCAGCAGGTGAGGCCGAAACCACAAGTTTGTTTCCATGAAAGATTTTGGTAAAAACTTCCTTCCTTGATTTCTTATTTACAACTCAATATATAGACAAATACATTGTTCTAATTTGAAGACTAAGTCCGATGTGGGATTTTTATTTACATAAAAGCACTATTACTATTAGCAAGAAGTAGCATGTCGTTAAGTTGATTCATGATCATGTGCTTGATGGTCCTTATGTGCATAAATGTTGATTAAATGCTTGTTGGCTTGAAGCTATTATGGAACTCATGTTGGTCATTTGTTTTTAGAATGTAAAGGTTAAGTAATTATGTATATAAAATTTTGTATGAGCCATCGCATGATACCTAAAACATTTCCGATTTATGCTCTGCCTACGTTACAAGTCAAGAGGGCTAAATGGTTATTATTTCCAAGTTCAAACTTTCTTTTCTTGAGCAGCTTTCCATTTATGTTACAAATCAAAGTGTTTATCAAGAATTCAAGACGATCCCAAGGAATTTGTTATTTACACTTCCGCAAAGTTATTTTTAGAAACTTTTATTAGGACTTTTATAAATAACTTATTTAGCCGCTCGACGAGTCAAGACCTCACCGGCATGTCGCACCCTCCTCCCGTTAATGCAAAGTTTTATCGTCGTTAACCGGGGTCGGCGAGAGGGGATGTGACATAAAACTTAACAATCATAGATGCAATTGAACCCCAATTCTGACCCACAAATTGACCCATAAATTGAACAAGAAATTGACCCATAAATTGAACAAGAACTCTTCAACGGAACTGACCAAACCTAGCTATCACAGAGATTGACCCATAAATTAAAAAAAAACACCGAATTCAAGAACTCTTCAACCCAACTATCAAACCCAAAAATTGAGACCAAACCTAAAACCCCCAAAACGAACCCTCTCGCAAATCAAAACCCATCATATAGCCATGCTTCTGACAGCACTGGTATACGGTAGCCATGCCCAGATCCAACCATCCAGCACAAGCCGAAACCCAGAGACCCGAGAGGCTCTATCGGCAACGGCGGCTTCAGAGACGGAATTGGAGAGAGAGAGGAAGGATGGTGGTGGTGGTGATGCTTCCACGTTGGTAATGGTGGTTAGGTTTTTCAGAGATCGGGAGAGGATGAGAAGGAAGAGGGAGAGATGAGGTGTTGGTGGAGAAGAAATGAGAAGTTGTGAAAAAGAAATAATATTAATATGATGTAATTTTGCATCAACATTAGGTGTAGTT
This sequence comes from Linanthus parryae, assembly GCA_023055425.1. NCBI lineage: Eukaryota > Viridiplantae > Streptophyta > Magnoliopsida > Ericales > Polemoniaceae > Linanthus > Linanthus parryae. The sequence continues at coordinate 61,409,075 of JALGPY010000001.1, read as the reverse complement.
TTGTCCTTTCATCACATCCGTTGGGTCCGTCGTTTAGAAGTGGACCAAATGGTCTTTACCCAAACATCAGAGGGGTATTTGTATACAAATTAAACTCACGGGGTCGAAAATGTCTTTCACCCCCAAGGAAAATGTGAACGGGGGGAGTAAGGAGGGAGGTGACGTGGCTCTCCGATCCAACGTGGCAGAAGTTAAGTGGTTTATCTTACCACACACCACATCAGCCTTGCACAAACTGCCATTTCATCGACTAGAGAGGAGGAAGATGCTCCGTATATATACGTTTAGACCCAGAGAGAGCGAGAGAGAGAGAGAGAGAGACAGCGAGAGAGATCAGACGCCATGGCAGCTCGGAAGAGACTATCTTCGTCGAACAACACCAGCGCCACAGCAGCAGCGAAGCCTCAAACCGCCACTGAAGCAGCTCCTGCTACCAAATCTCAAGACAAAACCACCGATCCCCAGATCGCTCCGACCAAGGCACGCAAAATCCTCTTGTACTCTCTCGTTTTCTTCATACCCTACCTCTACCTGCTCTGCTTTCACTACGAAATCGATTCCGCCCTCAAGCGGTCCATTCTCATCAATGTCGCCCTCAGTGCCGCTGGTTTCGTCCTCACCCTGGTTCTCATCCCTGTCGCCTCCAGATACGTCTTGAGGGCCAATTTGTTTGGTTACGATGTTAACAAGAAGGGCACGCCTCAAGGCTTAATCAAAGTGTTAGTTCTTCTCTTATAATATGAATTACCTCCCATCTTACTCTTAGCTGTTTAGAAATTGTGCATAGTTACACCTTTTAGTTTTTTCTGGTGTTAGGAAATGTGGGAATTTGAAGTGTACGTTCTCACGTGTGATTATAAATGTTAGCTAGAATGCTGATGGTCTTTGTTTTATTTAAGTCTTGTGATCTTATGCTGATTTTTTGTAGATAGTTTATAATCTGGGTATTGGTAAATACACAAGTATCGGTAAATACACAATAATTGGTAAGCAGTGCCAGAACAGGACAATGGTCTAAATGCACAACACGGGTATTGGTAAATACACAAGTTGTCATAAACAGTAATTGGATGATTGTTTCCACTTTCAACACTCTGATAAGAAACTCAAGTACAAGCAATGCAGCCGAATTATATCTTCAAACTGTGTGCACTTCAGAAATATATAAGCGCTGGGGCAAATTGTAGTTTAGTGTTCTTCTGAATTCTTTGATCCTGTATTTGTGCATCTAGCTTTTCTGTCCGTAGATTTTTCTTTTGATTGTTGGTAGTAAACTGTTAGCTATTTTAATTGTTGCTAGGAAACGGTCACCTGACTTCATTTATCTTGTCATTCTGTCACGATCAATGGTCTTTCTATACAAGACTTCAAAAGTTGATGGTTTCTTTCTTTATGCAGGCCTGAGTCACTGGGTATTGCAGTTGGGACCGTTTTCTTAGTTCTGGTGATCTTATTTCAGCATTTCAACTTCACCTCAGATTCAAATGTAAGTGGTCTAAAGTTTCTGGTAAAATTCAATGTTCAGTAGCTGTAAGTTTTCTGACTCTGTAAAAAAGACTTGTTACGGTGGTTGCATGACATTTTTATACATAATATGTAAATGCACACATGTATATACGTATATATGTATGTATGTACGTCATACACTTTTCTACCGAAGGGCGTGTAGTTCGTTGATGCCTAATGGTTATGAATCCTAATTGTATCAATTTTATGTTCATGTGGTGCTAATCCAAACTTTAACATATGATTTGGTGTGGGGACAAGAACCCAAAAAGAAACTGGGATATGTGTTAACTTAGTGGCTCTTGGTTGTGTGAGCATATTTCTCCCTGTCTATACACACTCTCACATGTAACCTATAGTTAGTGTGGTAGGTTTGGAAAATTTAGATTGGTAGTCCTAGGTAGTGTGCTTGGCTGCCATGCAGTGCAGACAGGTATTGATTAGTGAAAGAGAGAAAGAGGGTAAGCTGCATTTTAAGTGACAATTTCGTTTTTTCTTTTTATTCAAAAGCTAAAAGTTCAACGTATAAACTCATTACAGCTCTGCTAATGAGTTCCATTGTCATTCTACTCATAGGCTGTGCCTTCTAATAATTCACACCATAGTCATATCGTACCTCTATACTCTATAGAAAAGATAATCAGAAGTATTCTTGATGGTTGTCATAACTTAACCCTAAGAATCACTTTTACAGGAAAATGTATACATTATCATTGAGAAGAAAAGGATAGAGGCTAAGATGTTATGACCTTATCATACAAAAGAAAATAAAATATTGCTGCCAACAACAAAACTGTGCCACAATGGATCACACTACAAAGATTCAACCACTGCATATGCATTGTCTGCAGTTGTATTGCACGAAGTGAAATATTATAGCTGAAGACCCACATGGAGAATTTTCATATGTAACATATATAGGGTTGGTATCGTCAAAAGAGCTTGCTAGTCGCCCCATAAAGGCTACACAGTATTTGCAGAACAAGTGAACTATTCAAACTGTCCTACATCACCTAGCAGTCCTATGCCCCAAGCATGCAGTGAGGATTAATTTCAAGAAGGAGCAAACCATGCCTCACCAAACAGTTCCACAAACAATCTGAAATATCGATATTTATGTTGCGACAAATGAGGATCCCGTTCCTTTCTACACTTTCATGCGAAACAAAAAATTTCTACAGGTTGCCCTTGCATTTTCCCATACTTTTATTATCAACTCGTAGATGGCACTTCTCGTGAAATCTTGAAACTGATAAGATGCATCTCTGTTTATTTTGTAACATAGAAAAAGTGTGCAGTTGTTTCTTCAATCTAGACTTTACTATAGAATTCTGAATGAGAGGTCGAAGAACAAGTCTCCTACTTGCCTTGTATATTGTAGGTTGGGTCATAGACACTTTAGACCCCCCTCCATTTAGGCACGATGTCACTTACAAGTGAAAACTAGGAGGACTCATTATTGTTGGCATTTGGAGATAAATATTTTAGTTTAAGATCGTGCAGCCGCATTGTTTCTTGGTGGTATTTGAGATTTCTTCCTTTCAAATGAAACGTCTTAGATTCAGTTTGTCATACTTACAGTTCTAGACATATCTGGTCAGTGGAATCTATTAGTTTTTTGCAAAAGAAATCGACAGTTTCTCTTTTGAGGAAAGTCCTCTTCGTCCGGATAACAATGGAAACCATAGGATATAGCACTTGATTATCTTCCCGAAAATATCACAAGAGATTATCATTTGAGGCCTGTCATTTGATTTATTTTATATTAGTTTTTACATTGAGGACTTTATCTAGTTAGGTCTTTATACTTTCTAAAGTTTAGGACCTATATTTCTGAGTTGCTTAATTAGCTTGGCTATATTCTAGTTCTACCTATTGTAAGTTCTTCTTTTGTCATCAATAAATTGATAAATTCAACCATTGTATCTAGCTTTTGATCCATGAAGTGAACTAGTCCCTGTTTTGTAACCGTCGATTGTTCTTGTTTAGCTACTTTGGTGTTACATCAACTGGACTCCTTGAGAGTTCTTTGGTCTAACTAGTGCAGACAGACTTACTGTTTTTAAATTATTGCAGTGGCTTGTGGAATATAATGCAGCTTTATCATCAATCTGCTTCATGATGTTGCTTGGATTTGTGGATGATGTCTTGGATATTCCTTGGAGAGTGTAAGTCTTTCAATCTTATCTTAATGGTCCAAATTCCTTAAAAGCACCCTCCCCTCTTAGCATTACATCAGTACTATATAAACTGATGTTTTTCATTCATATATTTTGAAGAGCAGGAAACTTTTGTTGCCATCAATCGCTGCTCTTCCTCTTCTGATGGCGTATGCCGGGCACACAACTATCATTATACCAAAGCCTCTCAGTCCTTATATCGGGCTTGAGATCTTGGATCTAGGTAAGTTCTGTTAGAAAATTGAATATATTCTACCTTTATGAACACAGTCAGTGTATGCGTTTGTTTCTGAAGTTAAGAAAAAGCACTGAATTGCGCATTAGCTGTTATTCAACGTAAAAAAACCTGTGTTTTGCTGGCAAAATATTATAAGTAGGCCAGTCAGTCTTTCATGTTTTGAAAGTTGCTGGTCGAAGTTCTGCTTGATAGAAGAATGGCTTGCTTCATTTCTCTATTTTTTTTGTTGTTCACAGGTTGGATATACAAGCTTTATATGTGGCTTTTGGCCATTTTCTGCACAAACTCTATCAATATTCATGCTGGTATCAATGGCTTGGAAGTTGGACAAACAGTTGTTATTTCGGGTGCTGTAAGTGATTATTCTGCTGAACTTCTATTGTATTAAAATCCATTTTTTTTATTGCTTTGTAACCCCTGGAAGTGATCTGCAGATTTTGATACATAATGTAATGCAAATCGGAGTAGCTCCCGAAGGCGAGTACAAGCAAGCACATGCATTCTCTATTTATCTTATCCAACCACTACTTGCTACTTCCTTAGCCTTAATTTCTTTCAACTGGTAATAATATCACAACTGTCACATCTAAGCGTATAGAGGATATCCTTATGGCTCGACTGTATGGACCTGAAAATTCCCTGTTGGCTATATATTAGGTATCCTTCTTCTGTTTTCGTTGGTGACACCTACACGTATTTTGTTGGAATGACTATGGCTGTGGCTGGAATTCTAGGCCATTTCAGGTACGTTTTCCTCCCGGCCTCCAGCCCTGCCATCTTCGACTGTTATTTTACAACCATTTCCTGTTGTAATCTTTGTGGAGTCTCTTGAATGTCATGCAATCATTGCATCTAAATTCATAATATTGGCATATTGTTGCATACTACCACTTACTGTTCAATACAATTACTTTCACCTTGTGAGGGATAATTTAAGATCTTCAGTTCGTCAAAGGGCTATAAAGTTTAGATCCAGGACATTAAAGAACTCAAGAAAAACTATTAGTAAAGTAAACAAAATATTTGTGTACCTGCAACGTTACACTTTCTGCCCAAAAAAGGCAAGTCATTGTGAGCACTCAAGCACACATGAAACCTGATCTTAAACATGGAGGGACTGACAACAGACCGAAGGTGCACCAACGCAGAATGAAGGGAACATCATTAGATATGAATCCCGAACCTTCTATATAGTGGAGCACTCAGTCCCACGCATAGTTGTCAGAATGTCACGATTCACGATCAGTATCCTATGATTCGATTCACAAATGAAACGATACGAATCCCTTGGTAAATTTTAAACCAACAAAAAAGTTAACTCATTCCCGATTCAAAAGGCCCAATCTTATGATTCAGTTGCGATTCAGACCGATTTGTACGATTCGCCATCGAGTCCATCTAAAGGTCTAATTGAGTTGGAGCTCCATTCTAAGGGTGTCTCCAACCGATGAAGGGAAGGAATGTAAGTTGTCCTCTCCAACCGATGAAGAAGTAGGGGAAACCCCTTTGGTCACCCCTCACATGATGGTAATTAAGTGGGTTGTTGTGTAGTTCTAATTACCGTTAATTATATTTTTATTAAAATAATAATATTTAACTAGAATGATTAAAATGTAAATTTTTATCATTTTTAATATAGATTAATGTTTTATATATCACACTTATTTTTGTGTAAATTTAAAAGTTACTAATACTTTGCCTATTATTTAATTATTTAGTCTAAAAAATAAATATGAATTATTTATCACTTTCATTGAGGCAGATATATGTAAACACTTTACTTAAATTAAGTAAAAATAAAAATTACATTATTTCATAATGCGACTCGGAGATAGATAACACAAAAAACCAAGATAAACAAGAACATTCAAATAAATAGGAAGTCCAAACGAAAATACGAATTTCACGCACGATTGCCATTACCACTATGTTTTCAGTTCTTTTCCTAATTATTATTGTTCCAGAATTTTCTCTAAATATCATTAATGTAATTTTCATTTTATTTTTGACTTTTCTATTAAAAAATTATTTATTGATTTACTTTATATTATCGTTTTAATTATTAATTGGTTGTCTAAAGTGTTAAAAATGTTAAAAATATTTTTATTTAGATTATATAAGTTATTCGGTTGGAGGGATAATGTAGTGAAGGGAAAGCGAAGGTGAACTTGAAGGGCGAAATAAGTGGCCCCTGAGGATAAGGTGAAGGGGTGCGCGCCTTCGGTTGGAGACGCCCTAAGAAATAATGCCTCCTACATGTCTATCCTTTAACCCACATATGTTTAGTTTTATATGTCTATCCTTTTTGCCACATATGTTGGACTTAAGAAGTGTATCTATTTTGTATGCTATCTGGGTACTGACTTTTCTATGCCTATAATCTTGTAACAGTGAAACCCTCTTAATTTTCTTCCTGCCTCAAGTTTTGAACTTTCTTCTATCAGTTCCCCAGGTTCGTTGGCAACATTTCTCCTGCTGTTCCTATTCTTTCCATCTTTTTCCTGGAAAGTCTTGTATTAAAGATTCTAATTTCCGTTTACTTCCTCTTAGCTTTCGGGCTATATTCCTTGTCCGCGACATCGGCTACCAAGGTAAATCTCCACATGTTGCTTCATTTCACTTGAACAATTATCTCATGAACTTCTTTGAAATTTTATGACAATGTTTGAACATTCAGGTTTGACCCTCAGACTGGACTACTGACTGGAACGAATGACGGAACCCTTGTGAATCTCTTCCTCAGACAATTTGGCAAAATGTCTGAACAGTCACTTTGTGTTGGCCTTCTTGCTTTTCAGGTACAAATTTGGTGCTTTTTCTTAAGTTGTCTTATTTGTTAACCATGGCTGCATAGAAAATGAAATGCTGACCCCCGTATTATGAGAAATTCGGTGAATCCTCGATACTGGATAAGTACCATTGCCTTTTAAGACACCCTGAAAGAATTGCGTTTGTTTGATCTAGGCAAGTCAGTTTATGCCCTTTGCATAAATGTCGACATGCCATTTCCCTAGCCAGATCATTCTGACTTGACAAGTTTTGGTTCTTTAGTTGTTTTCAGTAATGAAGCTTTAAATTTCTATTTCTTGTAGTCGGGGTTACATCAGCTTGAAAACATTACCTCTTTTTCTAAGGAGTCTAGTGATGTTCCTAAAGCAGTCTGAATTCATCAGCTGCAGCGTAGGATAACCATGAGAATCCTATTTTTACCAAACTGCACGAGCATCAGTCTGTATGGCTCGTACCGTCGTTCTGACTACTCACATATGATATGGAAGCAGTGACGATCAGTCGATGCTTCATATAGTAACCCCCACCCCTGCATGAGGTGTGTGTGTGTGTGTGTTCTTTAAATATGAATTTGAGTGTTGGGAGGCTCTCGTTCAGCGCACTACATTCTTTTTTTCAGTTAATAAACATGTTGCAATTTATCTCCACTGCAGGCCATTTGTTGCGGCTTCTGCTTCTTTCTGAGGTGGCTTCTTACTGGTTGGTACAAATGAGCACCAAAGAAACACAACAACATTAGCGAGTTTCCCATAGGAGGATGAATGGGCGTCAATATTCAAGACTCTGAAGTGTTTTTGTATTGCTTGTTATATTGTGTATTGGCAGATAGTAACGTGAAGAGCCATCCAGGAAATAGGAATCGACAGAGAAACAAAAAAGATAGCCAGTAGATTTTTGTAGAGATTCCTTGCTCATTTATGATGACAGAGAGTTTAGCTGGTAGTTTTTCTTCTACCTTTTCACTGAACTGACTCATAGCATGTTCCAAGGAAGAAAGAAAATCGCCCTTGATGACATTACAATGTAGTACTATCAAAAGAACAATAGTGGTACACAATAACCCCCTTTGCCCTGCAGATTTGTCTTTCTCCCCAGGTGGTGCATCAAGACCAGGACAGTGAAAAATTGTTTATTTTATTTTTGCAGAATGGTATTGCAAGCCCCTTTTAAGCATTTTCTAGAAGGAAAATGGAGTGTATTAATATTATGACTTCAAACGTGCATGGGCTATGTTGCGTGCCCCTGATACATTGTCTCTGCTTAAATCATTTATGGAAATGACATCAAAGGAATCTAACAACATGCTAGAGGAGCCACTTGAGCAATTCAACAAGTCACCCATTGTTTCTGCTGCTAGCGCTGCTGTTGCTTTGAAGGTGGAGCTCACGTATTGTGGTTCTGTGATTTTCTTCCACCCCGCATCAACAAGGAAGGTGTGGTTGGAATAGACTGAGATCGTGGAACATAGATTACTTACTATTGAATGACTCAGCAACCCTACAATCCTACAATTATGTTATACTCTCTCCGTTCGTCCAGATTCTTCACAAAATTATTTGGGTATTATTTGGGCCTATCAATTTAGTTAGCAAAACGATGCAAGGATTTGGTAATCTTTTCACGGTATTGACGTATCGTAGAGTGAACTTTGCTCTACAATTAGGGATGGCAACGGATCGGATTTGGATCGGATCCACCTATATCCATATCCATATCCAAATAAGAAGGGTGGATCCAAATCCGATCCAGATCCAATCGGATCTTCAACGGATTCGGATCAAATTCGAATCGGATATAAAGTACAAGATCCATATCCGATCCGAAGATCCACCAGACGCAAATCGGATCGGATCCGGGTCGGATTCCCAATAGAATCCAAAAATTTAAAATAACATAATAAATTACAACAACGCGAAAACTAGATTTAGTGCTATATTAACAAGACATTTACAACTTTAAATCGACAAATATAACTATAATGTCGCACAAAATATTAATATACCAATTCATCCACAAACTAATACAAATTTAACAAAAAAAATTGTCCTAACGCATTATTCATTGATCATAAGGTCGGTAATTTATGTGAGGCTAGGGTTAGTAGCACTATCGAGGAAATTGATTTTAAATTTTTTATATAGTAGTATGTATAGTTATTATTAAATATACCTCTTAGGGGCATTTTTGTAAAATAGAAAGTACTCGGATCGAATCGGATCGGATATCCAACGGATATGCACTGTGATCCAAATCCGGATCCATATCCGTTCGGATCTTGTTTTCATAATCCATATCCGATCCATTTTAAATTGGATCGGATTCGGACTTGATCCATTCGGATCGGATCACTCGGATCTCGGATCGGACCGGATCAAATTGCCATCCCTATCTACAATACCGCAAAAAAAAAATCTTGATTTGTTTTGCTAACCAAATCGCTAGACCCAAATAATTTTGTGAAGAATCTGGAGTAATGGAGGGAGTACGCAGCAGGGACCGGCTACTAGGAAAGGAGAAGTTCGGGTTATTTTTCCCTTGATAATTAGGAGAGCCTGAGAAAAATACCCGCCTCGTACACTTCTCCAAAAAAAAAAAAAAAAAAAAAAAAAAAAAAAAAACAACACAACCCCAGAGAAAGGGTTCACCTAGCATAAAAAGGAAGATAGGCTACGACTTCTTTGATGCAATTCCATTAATTTAGGGTAGGGAATAAACCGCGACAAAAAGCGACCACTGAGTTCCGACTTCAACATGCTAGCTGAGGCCAAAAACAACTTGTTATAACGACAAATTGATCCACACGAATGACAATTGTTTATATCCAGTGACCAAACATGAAGGGGGAAACCCCCAACTAAGCATATGTCTCGAAGTTCGCAATACAAACAGACATCTGATTTAACGACTTCTACGGGGTATGCACAGATTGGAGATGCAACTAATGATGCTGAAAGGGCAGCAACTTTGCTGTAGTCCCTCCTCCATGGTTGGAGGATCTGTTTTTGTGCTGTCTAATGTATCCTCAAGGATTTGGTAGTTTCTTGATCAAGTAAACCTCGTTGGGCTTAGTATATGCCATCTATCCTCTAACCAAAAAAACAAACAAACAAATGCGATGCAGCCATCTGTACTTGATCAAACAACAAACACACAACATGAAATGTGAAACATGTCTCCAGACATCAAGCCATCTGAGAAGAACAAAACTAGCCACTGTTTCATCAACAAAGCGAAAACATACTCCATCAAAACATCATTTAGCTACTTCACTATTTCAATTACATCATTCTCCAACCAATGCGTTCTAGTTAGATGGGCTGCCATATCGTTCTTTGTTCTGTTGAGGGGTGAATCAAAATTAGGAAGGCAAAGGTAAGAGAGATGGAAGAAACTAACAGTAACCTGCGAACACAGAAAAACATCTTCTAGTTTAAACTGGCTTGCTATGGAGAGTACAATATCTCAACTGGACTATCTTAGTTGCTGGAAAACTGCCTGACACTCTAGTCAATTTCCATTCCCTTCTCATTTCCACTGTATCTGCTTGACCATAGTTTAATTGTTCTGTCATGCGAAACTGTGGCGACACACTTCCCATCTGCGACCAAAACAGAAAGATAATGAGTAATAACTCAAGTTGATCAACAATTAACTTGCCGAAAGAAGCGTGCACAATCAGTTAAATACACCCTTAAATAGTTTCTGCAACAAACACAAACAATGTGAAAAGTAAAATTCATCAGACTGAAATTGAGCCAACGATGCACAAAAGAAACTCCAAGAACTCAGTATGTCTTTATGTTCACTGAAGAAGATACAGCTACTACGATCGAAGGAATCTAACATTGCAATTTTCATGGCAAACCCTGACATAAGAAACAACATAAAGTCATAAGAAATTTCCATACCAGCTTGGCTACTAAACCAAGCTCTTGCAAGCTATGTGTCGATTGCAGCACAGGACCTTACAAGGGTTCAAGATTCTTTTTTAGTTTAAAGTGATTTAAACCACCGAGTGGTGCAAGAGACGGGGATTCCTAAATGGTTATTTTGTAGCTTCCAAAAGGACTCAATTGGATAACTGTGACCGCAAATAAGAAGCTATGTTAATAATCCATGGGGTTCCTAGTCAAAACCAATAGGCAATTGACCGACGAGCCCAAGATCTTACAATTGAACACCTGGCTCGTATATTCTCACTGTGGGCTAAATTTCAATAATATAGGTACCAACAATCAGACACAGCTGATGGTGCATCCACAGTGCACCCTGAATTTCGCAAGCAACAACTCTCAAAACTATAACAACAAAAGCAATATAAAATTGTGACGGAATTTCAGGATCAATAAATACGCCCAGCCAGTGAAGACTTTTTGATTACTTTTTGCATTGCCTTAAAGGATGTGCTGCCTGGCCCTCTTCCTGTGGTCACTTTAGAATGTGCGCCAACTACAGATTTGGAATTTGGATTTAACCGTGTCTTCCTAACGAAAAGGGACTTGCCACTTGTTAAACCATAACACTTTGACAGGGTTCCTTCACATACACAGAAAAATGGCAGAGTCGCCAACCAAAATCGAATTCCAAAACACTAATCCGACTCGACCCAGAAAACACACCCATGCCTCCTGAATCAGTCTCTCTAGACCATTCCCCAACACCACTGCCCTTATCTACCACAAAACCTCCTCTCTCCATCACAGACAGCACGTAATGACACTTAAAACTGAAGCTCCCGCTAATATTTCAGGAAACCTACTGTACTTGGAGGAATGGAAAGACCATTTTATCAATATGCTGCCAAACGAGTTGCTCGGTCGTGCCAAAATCCAAGGTAGTCTCTCTAGCTACCAGGAAGCTCCTCTCATTTGATCCTTTGTATCTATTCTGATCTCCCTCTAATTGTCCCTCTTTCTATAAGGTATCCCTGAGAGCCTCAAGTTACGCATAGCTGGTTCCCTCTGTTTTATTTCCAGTTGCTCTAACTCAAAATAACAGGAGGTAAGTCCCTTTCCTACTCTCACCGTCTCTATATGCCAGATAAGTAGCACGTTGGTTTATAGGCTAAGGCTAATAATATGAATATGTTAATTGCCATATGATTTAGATCTTTTAACTTCCTAGTGTAACACCAAATGTTTTTTGGCATGGCCAGCAGTGGTAAAGAGTTCAACAGGTGAAACAAATGCTGATTAAGGGAAGGAATATCTCTCTAAAGTAAATCCATGGTCATTCTAAAAGTGACCTTCTAACCAGTTTCGTCCATGTGTTTTACTTTCCATTACTGTTTTGGGCTTGATAGTTAATTCCGAATCTGATCTTTGCAAACTTTTTATTTACGTAATTTAAGATTTGAAATGATAGCATTTCTGGTAGACGAGCCATATGGATGTTTAAATACACCATTACCGCAATTTTGATTTCCCTTGCTATATTACTTTTTTTTCTTTACATTCTTTTTGTCGATATTACTTTTTCTTTGCAGGTCAACTCAACCATGTGCTCCTGATAAAATTACTATGAGATGCGTGGAATTAAGTTGTTCATCAGGTGCTTTAAAGTTAATGGGTGACACTTGCGATGTGTGGAATTAAGTTAATGGGTGACACTTGTCTCTATCCGCTTTCTTTTGATATAGTCTGATCATCATACAGAAAGTCATGATTTTGTCACCGTTTTCCAACAACACAGATCAACTACCACTTTGAGTATCCTGTCTTTACTAATTAAGAATTCCTCATAAAAGTATGCCCCATACTCTACGTTGCTTTTAGGCACAGGAAATCGCTAGTGCATATATAGCTTATGTTCTAGTATTTAAATAGACCTGGTAGGCTGGTACAATATGTACTCCACAGTCATTCTACTTCTCGTCTAACCTCATCGAGTCATCCAGCTCTTGGTTGGACAGACCGAACAAATTAAAAAACAATTGCCACAACAATTACTATGAATCTATTGTATCTCTCAAATAAAATTCCCTATAAAGTTCCTGCCAAAGCTAGTGTGACCACTGGGTAGACAATTGTTGGTGCAAACAATTTCAAATCGAGCCCAGAAAAGTCTAGATATAGTTACATCCTCTTTACAGTTCCCCTAATAACCAAGATAATGTGCACCAAATGTCAAAAGGATCTCGCTTGCCAACACGACCTTTGCAACCACATGACTGTGCAGTGTGCACCAACAACCATGAATTTAATGTCTACCTCACATATTGGCCTTAGCCATATTAGGCTCGCCTGATACCAACAATGCAGCTAAACACATTGGACCAGATAAAGCAAAATACTGATGAATAGAAACGAGATTCAATATCGAGAAGCTAGCAGCCTGATGCTTTGCTTGTAAGCAAAATAATGATGTGTTGGCGAGAAATGAAAACCAAGTTAACAACCAATGCTTAACTCGTATGGAGCTAAAATAACTCACCTCCAATAACATCCAACGATGTTACTTTTGCTTCGTGACCAGATAATGTCTTCACATGCGTAAAATCCCTAGATGACCAAACCTGAGAGAAATAAACAAACAAAAAGTTGTAAACATTAAATTGTTCTGTCATCATCATCCTGTTTTCCTTTCTTTTCTATGATGCTCACGTTAAATCAAAACGAAAACTGGATATGATACGCAACATTATATTTTATTTTGATAGGTATTATATATATATATAATCCATTATCACATTATATATAAACACACACACATTGCACTGCGTTATAGGAACGACGTGTTTTAACCACAAAACTAATTACGCATTTTTGTCAGATAATTCTTGAACTTATTATGAGAATCTCATCGTGATTAAATTCTAAAATATACGTAGAACTAAACTTTTTGACTATATTTATATTGTGTTTTCTCAATAGTTAAAATACATTTGTTTACTTAACCTTTTTAATATATACAGCAATATTATAAATTGACAGGATTAGAGGGAAATTTGGTTGTTTCTACATATATTCCCCATCTTATCCTACATTACCCAAGCATAGTACTGCATAAACATCATACCTTACCTCATATCCTACATTACCCGAACACAGGAACACCAAATTTCATATCCTACCTTTTCCCCCATCAATCATACCCCACCTGATAACCTACCAAACCTCATATCCCACTGTCTCATATCCCATATCCAAACGAGGCCTTAGAGTAAAAGTTCCAGAGCAATTTATCTTTCTAAGATAGTTATTCACGTAAGTCAAATTGGTTACCTCAATAATTATGAAAAGTTTCAAAAGCAGGGTTTGGATTTGTGTGAGATTGTTGAGATATTGCTTTTTGAAGTTCCGATTCTGAGATAGCATTTCATCTCAGGATTTCTCTCATCCACACATGCAAAAAATGGAACCGTACTTGATTTCGAGGCAAAAACTGAACTGTACATAAAATGTTACCTTGGCTGTCATGTCATATGAAGCAGTTACGAGCGAGTACCCCTCGTGAGGCTCAAACTTCACTTGAGAGATGAGGTTCGAGTGTGCTGGTATTACATAAATGGATCTTCTCCTCCTTAAGTCCCATATCCGACAAGTATTGTCTTCACCACCGCTGGCTAAGTGGTATCCATTCGGGGAAAAACTAACACTGAGAACCTGAAAGAAGAACAGATAAGAATATGCAGTTAGTAGTTGGATTCTCAGACCAAAATCAATAGCCAACACATTTCTATTTTCCTACAAGTAGGTCCACAGCAATTGAAGGAACAGACAACATTGACACTATCACGGTTGACTCACCGGCTTAACATGCCCTTCGAGTGCAAGAATACTCCTCCCTGTCCTGAGATCCCATACACGGGTAAGGGCATCTAGGCCACAGGTTGCTACTAACGACCCGTCAAGGTGAAAACTTATCCCATAAACACTCCTACTGTGACCTTCTTGGAGCAGCAACTCCTCCCTAGTTTCTACATCCCATATTCTCCATGTTTTGTCAAAGCTAGTTGTGCCCAAGTACTTTCCTGAAGGATGAAAAGCAATACGAGCGAGACGATCCAGATGGCCCTCTAATGTACTCAAGAGAGTGCCTTCAGAGTTCCAAATCCTGGCAGTCCGATCAGCAGAAGCAGTGGCTACATAATTGTCTGTGGGAGAAAAGGTGACATCAGTGGCCCGTTCGGTGTGGCCTCTTAATGTTGAAATCTTCGTCACTTGAGGCATGCTCCATAATTTAGCAATTCCACTTAGAGAACTATGAGCAGATAAAAAAAAAAAAAAAACATAAATACGTCTCCATGGTTAAATGACACTCATGACACATACAAATGTACCTCCACTGGATTGTAATGTACAGACTATAAAAAGCAGCAAAGTAGCCTATTGTAGAGAGAGTATATAAATTTTGCTATTGTTTTTGTTGCACTTCTTTATTTTCTCTTAAGCTTCAATGAGAACTAATACAATCCTTCTTAAATACTGTGGCGTGTACATATGAATTCTTATGAACATAAGAGAGGCATAGATGCTCATTCACGCAAAAATACATACGATGCTACTTCTTAATGCCTGATATAAAAAGAATTTGATTCTAGTGATTTCAACAAGATTAGTGGTCAATTATATGCATACATAGGAATATGGAAGATATTTTAATTAAAACTAGTTAAGAGAATTTAGACCAATAAGATAAAGAAGCGCTTCTCTTTCTTGCAGATAATGATGTTATGATATATATGGGATTGTATAGATAGATAGATAGATATATAGGGAGAGAGAGAGAGAGGCTACCATGTGGCAAGGATAGTTCCATCATAGGAGAAGGAACATCCCGAGAGTGGCCGGTCATCACCAATTTCACTACAATCTAGGGCCAAGCCCCGAGCCTGATTGAGAGCCCAATCAATCTCAGCATCCACATCTTCATCAGGGTCATCCCTTTTCCTCCTTGCACGCTTAAGGCGGGAATCTGCTCTTTTGAGGGCATACTCTGCAATTTGTAAACGGGCCTGTCGAAGTGCCAGCGACCCTTCAGTGTAAAAAGGGTACTGAACATTGTCCTCCTCAGCTTCCTCAGTAGTCGCAGAAGCAGCTGCCTCCTCATCCTCATGAGCTTTCATCAGCCTCTCTAGGTGCCCTTCATTGTCAAGCTTCGCCATGAGCGACCGCAACCGATCGCGCCTCTCCATCTCTCTTTCTCCGAAAAGGGTAATGGGTTCGCCAAGCCGCCGGAGACGAGCCCTCACAGCCATGTCGTTAGTAGGCACCGCAAGGGCAGCAGCGCGGCGTTTCATGAGGAATTCTTGCATAGCCTTTTCTTGCCTCTCTTTGGCTTGTCTACTCTGTTCTGAGACCTCGTATTCGGGAGCGGTTGAATTCTCATCATGGTCAGAGTTGGATTCAGTGTCACCATTTCTACTAGCACCTGGTGGGCGTACCGGGACGGGGATAGGTGCCAATGGGCGAGGAATTGAAGGGGTGAGAATGGGTATTGGAGCAAAAGGAGGCACAACTTGAGCTGGAACAACAACTGGTGGTGGAGGAATGATGGGTGGGATAGGGAGAGGATCAATTGGAGCCTGATCTTCAGTGAGGGAAACAACTGGCTCCATAGTTGGAGAAGGTGAAACTGGAGCTTCTTCACCGTCTATATCCATTATGCCTTACCAATTGGGTTATATTCAACAGCAAACGCAGAAGTTAAAGTGGCAGTAACAATGTCTAGTTCTTCGTGAAGAACCCTAGCTTTACAGTTTAGCTACTGCTCAATGCGTAGACAGAATAAACAACAAAGAAAAGGTCGGCTAGGTTTTAGGAAGAAGTGCATTTACCGCCACCAGAAGACGGTTTTGTGAGTTTTCCCGTAGGCTGAAGTCTCCGGCAACGACGAGCACCGTCGGTCTTCTTCCTCCGTCCGAATTTGCCGAGTAGAAAATTAACCTTTGCTACTGCTGCATTAATACTCTCCAAGGAGGTAATTGATGAAAAAGCGAGTTTATCAAATTTACATATTAGCCCCAAAATACCTACATAACTTTCATTTAAGCCACTGTCTTTTTAGCACGTTTGGTTTTCGGACTAGCCGGATTGGACTGGACTGGACTGGATTAAATTTTCCGGATAAGATTGGACTGAATTAATTGTACTATAAACAATAATGTGTTTGGTTTTGTGCAGTATTACTTCAGTATTAAGGTAAAATAGTCCAATCCAGCTAATACCGTCATCTGGGAAGGGACTAATTTAAGATATTAATGGCACGTTTGGTTTTCCGGACTATCCGTACTGGACTGGACTGGACTAAATTTTCCGGATAGGATTGGATTGGATTAGCTGAGCTATAATTAATAATGTGTTTAGTTTTGTGCAGTACTAATTCAGTATTAAGGTATAAATAGTCCAATCCAGCTAATACCCTCATGGGAGAGGGTACTAATTTGGGGTTTTAAACGTCATCTTTTCACCATTTAGTACTTGTATTAAAATTAGTACAGAACAACCAAACACAGTATTAACTAATACCTGGACTGTATTTAGTCCAATCCTAGCTAATACCGCTAATACTGGAAAACCAAACGTACCCTAAAATCAATCTTCTGACTAATTAGTACCGTTATTAAAATTAATCCAGAACAACCAAACACAGTATTAAGTAATAGCAGGATTATATTTAGTCAAATCCCAGTTAATACTGTTAATTAATACTAGAAAAGCAAACCTACCCTTAAACGTTGAAGTCACGTATTTAGACAAGCTAATTAATACACAGTAGCAGAGGGTGAACCGACGGGAGCGAGCTCTACGAACGACGAACAGGAGATTGATCCGAGAGCCGGTGCTGTCGAAAGTCAAGGGAGAAGTCGGCAATCCGAGCGAATCGTCGTCGGCGGTTTTCACACGAGTTGGGCGCATAAGACCCAGGTACCAAAGCCCTAAACTCAAACTTCCCACTTCTCAAATCCCAAATAATGTTGTAATTCTGCGAACAAATCTTGCAGTTGTTATACGTTGGAGTTCAATTTCATCTAATAGTATCCCTAATTCCAACATTCTTTCTCTCGCATTTGTCCGTATGACAGATTTTCTATGTGTTGGTGTTCTTGGGTAAACTCAAAATTACAAAGGTTGTCTGTGTTGTTGTTTTTTTTAGAATGAATGAAGTATGCCCAGTAGGCTAGTAACTTGCAATTGAGCTCAAAATATTCTGAAGCAATTCCTCCACAAAACAAACACGATCTTCTGTCCAGCAAATTCACCCACGCTTTTATCCCCAAGCAATCAACGCCATTGTTTGCGTCGTCACCGTGAGGGATATCTCACAGCCGCGTCCACAATCCTCAGAATCAGTTAGTTTATAAATCCAATTTCGGTCAATTCCACTCGGTTACAAATCAAGTATCCGTGCAAGAGTTAAGAAGTCCCTTTACATCTCAACAGTTTGTGCCCATGGTTTTCTCTTTTGTTGGTTTCACGTAAAGTACTCTGGACAATCTAAAGTACTACTAATTTGCTGATGATTTAGGGTTCACTGGTTGTCCAACAATCGTACTACAGTACTATTAGTTAGTTTTTCAATTTATGGCTCCGTGTCTGTGTTTTCCCAATTATCACAACCGGATTACCTTATAGTGTTATGTACTTTTGCCAATTCCTGGTTCTCCCAATAAGCGTACTGTATTGTAAAATAACAAGTCCTTTTGTAATACATAGTTTGTGATGTCAAGGAACCCAAATCTGATTATAGGACACCTTCTTATAAGCAATAAATAACACGATTTGCATTTTTCACACACCCATACATTTAAAAAAAATAGTTATTGTTGTGCAGTGTTATAGAGACCCTTGGTTTTACAACCAATTCCTTCCTGACTGAGCTGTAGCTGCATAAGCTTACCATAGAAGTTTTGGTGAAACAGGAGTTTCTTACTTATGCGCTGTTCTGACTAAGCAGCACCGTCAACGAATCATCATGATATTAATTCACAAATGTTGCGTTTCATCTTGTCAGCAACAAGTGCAGCTATTGCGTTGTTTTTCTGAAAACCAATAGTGAGGAGTGAGGACTGGGGCAATATCTTTAAATCCTTTTACAACATAACCAAATCACTTTTTCTTAAGGCTCTAGCTATCAGTAGGGTTATTCTTAAATCCTTCAAGGAATCGTTTGGAAATGAAATTATTGTTTAAAGTTTTGAAAAATAAAGACTTGGCGTAGAGATCTGCTTCCAGGTTCACTAACCTTAGTGGGTGATATAGGCTGATGCTTTATTTTTGTAAGCTTATGTTTATGTGAGCTTAATGTCGTTTGCTTTTGATTGTATTTTCTCCCATTAATCCAAATTTGACAAGTTACTAAAAAAAAAGGACATAGAGTCGTCATCAATGATTTTGGCCATACTGAGATGGAGCCATGTAATGGTTGTCTGGTCATTAATGATGCATAAAGAGAATATTGTTTAGAAATGCGGGTGAGTTACAAGGCAGCAACAAGAAAGTCAGAATGTGGGAAAATGTTGATGCAGCCGCAATGGAAAGGTTTTGAAGCTCCTGCTTATTAATGGGAAACTTCAGCTTGTTTTGCCTCCATATCAAGTTGCTGAAAGGTTATTGTGGATGAAATACAATTTTTCAATCTCTAGCTAGGCACCACAAACATTTTGACTTGTGTGAGGATGCTGAAGATAATATGTGAAGTACGGCTGTGCTACCATCGACTTTCAGGTCAAACCTTGCAAAAGGGAGGGCTTAACACCATACACTGAAGCAAAGCTTCCAATCAGTAGCGTGCATGGGATTAGGGAACGTATTTCAGTCTCCAATCTCTATAATTGTACAATAAATATCCACAAAGAAGAGCTTCTGAATTTTTCACATCAAGTTCAAAACACAAATGAATTTTACAGTAAGCATTTCACGTGCAACGCACGTGGATCTTACTAGTTAATGGAAGTATACTGAATTGGTTCCTATTATCTGACTGTTAAAATAAAATTGTAGTTACACTGAGAATATCGCATGTCCTCCGCGGAATTTGCTACCTTCTTAACAGGATGGGTGATAAATAGTTGAATGACAGTCCAGTCTTTTCTTTTACTAAGATAAGATAGACACTTGTAATGGCATTTCAAATTGAATTTAGTGATGCAACAATTTCGAAGCATGTTGAGCTATTGGCATAAGCTGTGAAACATTTAGTTGTTCTATTTTGTCATTGATGTATAATATTAAACTCTCTCGGTCAAGTTTGAACTTATTTTGGCATAAGCTTTACTGTGTAGGTTGCTCTCCGAAGTTGAGCCCTGAAGTTGCATCTTTGCCTCTAGGATTTTGTGTTAATGAAGTATTCCATTTCCTTCATGTTTTTTGCTCCCACTGATATCAACGCCTCCATTGCCGGGTGGTAAAAGGTTTTGGATGATCAGAGATCCATTGTTGATAGAGTCATCTTGGATCTGATTATTATCATAGGGGGCAAGGGAGGGTAAGAAAATTATTAGGAGAGGCTGTGAAGTCATCCCATCTTATATGTGAAATCTAAGGCTTCTGTTCATAGTGGTTGGTAGACATGGAAAAAGGCGAGCATGAAGTTCTCTATGAGACACGTTACCATGTTTCTCGGCGGTGGTCTTCCACTTACCCTCCCCAACATCAGCAGGTATATATTTCACTCTTTCTCAGTACTACAGAAAAGGTGTTCTTGGGAAATTGATTAACATTTATCGAATCAAACATTTTTATTCTTCTTCTTCTTCTTCTAATCTAATGGGCCATTTTTATTATGCGTGTAATTCAGCAAAATGAAGGTGTCAAAGGGAGTATCCTCTCCTTGATTTCTGCTCGAGGTATTTTGACTCCTTACCTAAGGCTCCATTCTCGAACTAATATTGAGGATACTTTAAATTGTTCTTTATTCTTAGGGGTGCTGCTTTGTAATTGTATTTGAGTAAATAACTTGAGGCGTTAGTTTCTGTTGAGGTTCAACACGGGAAATGTGTCTTCTGTTGTCCTCTTTATATTGATTTATGTATATATATATATTTGCTTTAGGAATTGAATTGTTCTGGAAATGGATGGTAATCCTGCAAGGGTAAATTTGTATCTTTCTAAATATGCTTGTAGCAGATATGAACAAGCTGTTTTAAGAGGAAAATGCTGCTATTAAATGTTCTATTAGTTGCTTCATTTCTGTTTGCTGACAGTATTTGTAAATAAAATACGCTGCTGGTTTATGATACAAATTCCTTTATCCGTTTGTGGTACATACTCTGATTCGTTTTTTACCAACAAATCATATTTTTGCCAATGGTTTATTTTATAAATATATTTTATAGAGTTAACGTTGCTGTACATTTTTATAGAAGTGAGTACCTCCAAGTCTCCTATTATTAGATTACCGGTACAATGTGTGTAATTTCTCTTCTTTTGTTCAATATCTGCATGCAATTATTTTGACGAAATGTAGAATGAAGCTTTATATCATCTGATTGACAAACTCATTGCTGGACTGTATTTTACAAACTTTAGATATCAGTTGTCGCATCAATATTCTTACAGCTTAGCCTATTGAATATTATGATGTTGGTGGTTGCTTTTTTACATTTTCTGGTTCTGGCAAAACATGCATGGCTGATGCCCATTTTATTTGACTCAACTATTATGATGTAGGTGTGAGTCAACTAAGAGAAAAATGGACTGGATATCGACGCCCAAGAAAATTAAAGAAATGGATATCGTTGTTTGTCTCTCCAAGGGGCCAATATGTAGCTGTTGCGTTAAGGAACCATTTGACAATCTTGCATAAAGATGACGATTACCAGGAACCCTGTGGCACTTTTTCTAGTAAGATTCTTTTCTTTTCTCATGACTTGAGTAGATGGAGTAGATCACAAATCTTTCTTGGCATAATGCTATGAATTGTATCATATATTTCAGCTTCCTACTAAAAGATCTTGCTGAAGACAAGATCACAAGCTTCTTGTATGTCATAAGAGCTTCACACCTACTTGTTATTTGATTATTTGGTTTTGTCTTATACGAGTATATCATATGTCAGATTCACACTCCTTTTGTTTGGAGTTTGTTGTACTTGCATTTTTTTTTCTGCAGCTCATTTATCTGATGTTTCTTTGGTAATTATTACAAGAAATTTCATTTATTTTCTAATATTTTTGACATGATATCAAGTATGGCTCACCTTTTCTTTCATTCACCTTGCTATTTTGAACCTGTAGTTGATAATGAATTTGCTCCCAGTTCATGTAGTTTATCTAGTAAGGTAACATGGCTGATGCTGGCTATGTATACTAGAATTAAGAACTGGTAATTTCTTGAATTGATACATTAAATAAATGTTTATTTCTAACATTTTAAAGAATTACATATATATTGGTTTGTTTTTGTTTTGTATATTATGTATATCAGACGGGTCTTCTTCAACTTCAAACTAACTGCGTATCAAAATATGAAAAACTGACTTGTGTACAAGTTTATACTAACTTGTTTTAAGTCGCAATGACATAACTTATTTATCAAAATACTTTCCTAGTTCCTTTTAAGGAAGAAATGTGGTTCCAAGCCCCTTACCATATGCTATAGATTCTAGTGAATGTTATGGCCGGTACCATCTATATTATAAATTAGGACGGTTGACTTTAAAATGTCTTTTAGACCGTTAGATTGAATTAACCCCAGCCATTAGATCTCACCTACCACCCACTTAACTACCCATTACTTAACTACCCACTCCTTTATTATAATTATAAAAAAGGGGTTTCATTTGTTCCTGGTTATTTAATACAATTATTCATTTTGTCTTCGTTTTCTGTCCATGTTTGTACATGAAAATACTCATTTTATTTATGACATTACAATAGGTGAAACGTGTTTTTAGGGTCGTGCCCTCGGGCACGGGCAATCCCCTAGTATTTTATGATATAGCATCTGTCCTGATGTGTTAGTTTTTTATTTGAAATTCTCAAACCAAATCTTGGAATATTACCCCTAACAGTCAGCCTGCTTACAAATTGTAAGGTTCTGTGTATCATTCATATCAGCCAATGGCCAACAAAACATGTTGACTCTAACATAGTGCCGTCGGCCGAGGAAACCTGCCCAACCCAGCCCGCCATTTGTAGAATTTGGGTTCCGAAATTTCGGGGCCACCAAGGGATTGGGTTAAAAAACAAGTCCGAACGAATTATGGGTTTTGCTTGGGTTCTATCATTCTGTCCCACATCCAGCCCAACCCAGCCCCGCGGTGTTGTGTATATAAATAAAATAAATGAATAATTAGACATATTATGCGTACCTCTACTATTAGATAGTTCTCTCACTTAGTAATTATTACAAACGTCAAGTGTACAAAATCAATAGTTAAAAATATAGCAGGATAAAATGGTTATGTCGATTTTTGTGTGAAGAAACAGTCAATGGAGAAGAACTATAGCCACCAAGTTTGGTGTTTTAGAGGGAGAATCGATGATTAAAGAAGGAATAGAGTTATGCTTTTGGTGTCTGTAAGTGTATTCGACGAAAGTGGTCTGATTTTTCAACAAAAAATTCTCTTCGGTGTCGGTGATGGTACTCGGATAAGCCTTTGGAAGGATGTATGTTGAGGAAATGAAGCCCTATTTTCATCTTATCCTATTTTGTTTCAGCTTTCCACTAACTAACATGTCAAGGTTGCCATTTTTTGAGGTTATAGATGGAATTGTTGTCTGGATCCCTGTGTTTATTAGTAACTTGCACGACTTGGAGGTTGATATGTTGCAACAATTTTTACAATAGTTGTACGCTGTTCGAGTGCATATGAGCAACAATGATTGGTTTCCTTGTCTGGTGTTCTAGAAAAGTTCTTAGTGAGTGGTTTCTGTTATGTGTTTAGTTTCTCTGTCAATAGATATCAATATAGAGCAATTTGGAAATCAAGGACAGCGTTGAAGGTGAGTTTCTTTGCATGGGTGGCTGTGAAAAATGCTATTCCAATGCTGGATAATGTACAGCGAAGAGGGTTCAGGCTACCGAATTAGTGTGTAATGTGCAAAAGCTTCGAAGAAACTGTGTCACATTTGCTGTTGCATTGTCCGGTTTCAAGGGGACTTGGAAGGCTGTTTTTTTTTGGCGGAGGTGGTTGTTCGATATTCAGTGGGTCGAATCAGCTGACCTAATGACTGAACTTCAGTTGTCAGCAAATTGCCAAGGTTCCAGAAGGATGAGTTGCATTGTTTTGTATAATATGGCAAGGCTGGAGGGAGCGTAGCCATCGTATAGTCGACGGCGAGGTTTCTGTTTAACTATTAAGGGCACAGTTTATACAGACTTTACGGTTTTGGTTTGAGGGGA
This sequence comes from Linanthus parryae, assembly GCA_023055425.1. NCBI lineage: Eukaryota > Viridiplantae > Streptophyta > Magnoliopsida > Ericales > Polemoniaceae > Linanthus > Linanthus parryae. Next base: position 61,385,073 of record JALGPY010000001.1, on the reverse strand, counting down.
ATAATTCCAACTCTGCCTTTGCACTGTTAAGACTTTTTGGATTCGATCAACACCTAAGTTGATCTGTGTCTGTAATTACTCTCAATTGTTGAATAACATTTTCGTTACATATCAGATGTAACAAGCTAAAGTTCAAGTATTTCATACGTAAAACAAGTGTAGTTGTGCTGTTGACAACGATTGATCTTATGGATAATTAGATGTTGTGCTAGCCATGAGTTTTAATTTCTGAGAAAACCTTTTACATGTTTGTCAAAAAAATAAATGTGAAATTTTTTGTATTGTTGACTCATGGGCTGAGAGCCTGAAGATTTGTGGGATGTTACTCTCTTGGGCTGGAGTATCAGCCCGATCATGGCTTGGGCTGCGCTTGGGTTCACCTTCCCGAAAGTCTGCCCCAACCCAGCCCGGCCCTACAGTCTAACAGATGGTAAAATGACAGAAAGTTACACGTACTATGTATATGTACGGTGACTGCACTCTCTCGTGTGAAGCGTATTGGCATTGTTGTTGGCATTTAGTATTATATTATGCCAGTCACCTCATACTGAAAGGGCGAAACATGAAATGTGTATCAAAACTTGAGTATTTGTCTACGATTACATTATGTGTTGGAGTTAGATGGAGAAAGTTGGTGTCTAATATAAGAATACAATAAACTGATATTATTGTATGATAGTCATTTTGGTTTTACTGATAACTAGCTCCATAATCGTCAGGAGATATATCATCAAAGTGTACCAGTAATTCATCTGGGTCATTTGGTTGTGTTATACTATCCACAGAAATCGATGTTGGGTGAATTTAGAGTGCATTCTTTTGTTATTAACTGAGAATTGGAGGCCTCATATGACGAGCTCGATGCTCCTGTTGAATTTTGTGGAACGAATTACTGTTGATGGAGAAGTATTATAGCTTTTGCAAAAAACAGTGATACCATGAATATCTTAGTTGATTAGAGTCTTCTGGTCAACTGCATTTCGTTGCTCACTGATGTAACGTTTGTCCAAAACAGGTGGCAGTCTTGGAACATTTACTTATGGCATCTGGTCGGAAGCTCACGGTGTTCTCGGAGTTGTTGATGATACCGATTTAGTGTATTTTATTAGAGCGAATGGTGAAGAGATCACTAGAATTACAAAAAGACATCTGAAAGTGTCTTCACCAATAGTAGGTTTGATACCCAATGATGACTCCGATATTAATAGATCTTTCTTGTAAGTATTTATATTACTCCGTAAGGATATTGTGTTTGTTTATAGCTCTCTTTCTTAATACCTTTGTTTGGTCCGTTACTCAACGGTTCTTAAGTGGATGAGATTATGTGCAGGTCTAGCTTCAGTGTCATTGTGTCAGATGGTTCTCTTCACGAAGTTGAAGTTAGCCAGAATCCAATTGTCTCCATTCGATCTGCACAAGAATCAAACTATGACTCAAATCTATTGGACTTTCCTGTAATTGTATATTGCTTGAGTTACCATCAAGAGCTTTCTTTGCTTGCGGTAGTTGGTGCTGCTGTTAGCGCACAGGCAACTTCTGCTGGTAGTGTTGGTATTCTCTCACCCCTCACATTTTCTTTTGTTTTGATTTGATTTGATTTTGCACTAATTTAAAGTAACTTAGTTTGTTGAAGTCTAAATGCTGCCAAATTTATCTATATGCACAGCAGTTTTCAAGAATTTTTAATGGTACAACCAACTAATTTCTTTTTTTTGAAGCCTAGTTAGGAACGCCCAGAAAGCGACTCGGTCACTAAGTGTTAAAATGCAGTCTTGGAATCTGAAGTTCCTTCTAAAAATCTGTGTCCTTTAATTTTACTTGATAATGTCGTGCTGAAATAAAACCCGTTGTGTCAGATGAAGGGCCCTCTCTTCTAGAACTCGAGGGACTACAAAAATGTTTCTGAAACCAGCTCTTAATAAGAATGTTCCTTTTCTTCCCAGGAGCCTATTGTCTTTCCCTGTGGCGAAGGAATAGAAACCTATGTCTGGAACCAGTTGTTTCTGCTACGTTGGAGGGTTTATATTCCAAACCAGAGGGTTACTTGGGCAGATTAACATCACCGAAGGCGCTAGTCTCACCGGAGGGTAAGTTCGTTGCTGTTCTAGATTTGAGGGGAAACATGTCCTTTTTCGAACTGGATCAGGAACTATCTTCTCTTTCAAATATTGACAGCGGAGAGAATTATGATTCTCAAGGAGCCAATGGTATGAAAACCAGGGGAACAGAATGCCTGAGTGACATAGTGGACTTTACTTGGTGGTCTGACCAAATACTTGTTCTCGCAAAAAGAAGTGGCATCGTGACCATGATTGATGTTCTCAGTGGCGTCCAACTACTGGAGAAAAATCCTGTGTACCCTATGACCATTCTGGAAAGAGTAGGAAATTTTTCTGGGAACCTCTTTCTCTTAGAATGTACATTATCTGATTCAACCAATGAGGTGACAGCAACCAACGTGCAACACATTGATTGGGTTATAGAAGATAAGTCTGATAAACTTGCTCCTGTAAAACTGAACTGGAGTTTAATATCATTCTTGAAGAAATCGGTATCTGAAATGTACGACATATTAATTTCAAATCATAAGTACCAAGATGCTCTGGATTTGGCTAGTTGTCATGGTTTGGATAAAGACGAGGTCCTAAAAGCGCAGTGGTTGCATTCTCCCAAAGGAGTAAATGAAATAAATATGTTACTTTCAGTTATCAAGGACCCTAATTTTGTACTTGCTGAATGTCTGGATAAAGTTGGAGCCACAGAAGATGTAGCACGGGCTTTAATTGTCCATGGGCTCTACCGCACTGACCAGTATAGATTCTCCAAAGCAGATGGCGATAAGAACAGCCACATTTGGGATTTTCGTGTAGCAAGACTTAAATTGTTGCAGTACAGAGACAAGCTAGAGACATTTCTTGGGATAAATATGGGCAGGTAATGGTGTTACTCAAGACTTTTTTGTTTTTAATAACCCGTTACTTAATGTTACTTCTAGTAGTATGTTTCAGTTTCTATGTAGCCCCATGTTTTGGTTTCAAACTAACATTTGATAGTCAAAACTTTTTGCATGAATGGAATATCTAGTATGCATACATTTACTAATAGCTTTTGCTACCTGTGCCGGTCATTATTTGAAGCAATGCGAGCTTTCCCTTCAAATACTTGAAGAAGCTATCTCTACTGCTTATATTTTTATAAGTAAACAGACCAAACAAAACTATGATAGTCATGTCTATGGATTTCCTTTGATGAACTGCTTTACAGGCGGGGTACCTTTTTCTAAATAAGGTTATGTTTTACTTGGCAAAGATAGACACAGTTTTTGTTGTATAAAGTTTTTTGATACATGCGTAACTGGCCCACATCCTGTTATCTGATTCATATGAGTATGATTTCTTCAACTTGTTACTGTATATTTTAAGGGGCTTCTCTTACAACACCTGATACTTGTGTCCAAGAAACGTAAAAAATATTGGCTGAATAAAAGTACTATAACTACCTTCTTACCCTTCCCCTCCCCTATTTTAAAACTACCTTGTTACCCTCTCCAGTTTCAAATAGTGTGGCAAGCAACTTTTGGTAAAATTTACCGTCCACATATTCTGTTATTTCACTGTTACGTCCTTTTTCTTTAGGGTTAAATTTGTCAAATACTGTAAAATGTAAACACCAAGAACACCGCTACCACCACCACCATCACCGCTGCACTGCCGTCTCATCAGCTCAGATTCCGGTGAAACCACCGAACTGACCCCAACCGTTCGCCAATCAACTTCAGATCATCCCAGATCTTTAAAAAAATCAATCTTTCACAAAATATAAAATCAATAATAGATTATTATCACTTTTTCACATTGAGCACTCAATCCATAGAGATGGAGAATTTCACATTGAGCACTCAATCAATAGAGATGGAGAATATGGCCAGACGGAGAGAAATCTACGTTCTCTAATGTGAGCCAATAAAACTGGCAAAATCCAATCACCCTAACTACATGCCAAATTCCAATCCAAAATTGACAACTAGGAACTCTATCGTCATCTGCTCGAACTAAGATCTATCCCATCACAAAATAACACAGCCGCTGATTTTACAGCCTCAAAATAGAACGCAGATGAATCAGTCTTCAACCCAAAATCGACTGAAACCCAGAAAAAACAATTTTTCCGAACCGGCCACCCGGTTTGTAGCCGGCAACCTCCATCTTCGACCACCAAGAACCACCTGCAAGCCATGAACGCTCGTGATGAGACCTAAGCCTCCAGTTGAAACCTTGGAGACATAGGAAGAGATGAGAGACGAAACAGGGGAAGAGATGAGAGAGGGGCAGAGCACGAGAGTTCGAAATACCATGGAGAGATGTGTAGAAAGAGGGAAAGAGCATTCTAGATTCTTCCTCTTCTCTTCTTTTTATTTTATTTTATTTTATTTCTTTAATTTTCTTTCCTATTTTAGTCTTTATAAACAAAGTAATAGCTTACAACTTTGCGCTTCCACTGATGTCAGTGTTCGGACGGAAAATTTTACCCAAGTTGATTGTCACACTATTTGAAACTGGGGAGGGTAACAAGGTAGTTTTAGAACAAGAGAGGGGAAGATGACAGCTTGAGTAAACTGGGGGTGGTCAATAAGGAATTAAGCCAATTATTTATTTACTTCAGTTTAATTTAGGTTTCTGTGAAAGTTCAGGGCATCACGTAAATTGCCACCTTGCATGTTTTTCTTTTCCATCCTAGTTTTCTTGTTGATAAATGGTTTTATACGACAGCGCTTATTGATTTGGGTTTTCCAGGTTTTCTGTGCACGAGTATAGCAAATTTCGCCATCAGCCGATAGATGAAGCTGCTCAGGCGCTAGCAGAAAGTGGAAAGATTGGGGCATTAAACCTTCTTTTCAAGCGCCATCCTTACTCTTTGGTTCCATTAATGTTGGATGTCTTAGCTGCTATACCTGAAACATTGCCAGTTCAATCTTATGGACAGCTTCTTCCTGGAAAATCGTCTCCCTCAAATGTTGCTCTGAGAGAAAAAGATTGGGTTGAGTGTCGAGATATGGTGGTATTTATCAATTCCCTACCCGAGAGTCATGAGAACATTATTCATCTAAGAACAGAACCCATCTTGGAGCTATGCTTGAACATATCATGGCCATCTTGTGAGGAGCTCGCTGTGTGGTACAAAAACAGAGCTAGAGATATTGATAGCTTAAGTGGGCAACTAGATAACAGCCTTTCTTTGATTGACTTTGCTTGTCGCAAAGGTATCAAGGAGCTGGAGGAGTTTCGTGAGGATATTTCATACTTGCTCCAGCTCATTTATTCTGATTGCAGAGGTGATGAGGTGAACTTCACAATGACCCTTGTTGCGTGGGAACAGTTGTCTGACTACGAGAAGTTTAAAATGATGCTGAAGGATGTCCAAGACGATAATGTGCTGGAGAGGTTATATGTGAAAGCAATCCCGTTTATGCATAAAAGGTCTCGTACGATCCCCTCAGGTTCGTTAAATGTGGTGACAGATGGCCATTCGACCGCAGATAATAAGGTGGACTCGTTTCTGGTTAGATGGCTAAAGGAAACTGCTTCATGTAAGAAATTAGAATTGTGCTTGAAGGTCATTGAAGAAGGATGCAGAGACTTGCAAAGTAACAACATATTCATGGATGTAGTTGAAGCAGTTGATTGTGCTATTCAGTGCATATATTTATGTCGAACCATGGATAGGTGGAGTACAATGGCTTCAATTTTATCAAGGTTCGCAGAAACGCGAGGTAATTTCTTGTTATGTTGATTGATGTTAAAAGTGAAATGAGAAGTCTTGATTTGTGCAGTCCGTTGTTCTATTGATACTCACTTGTTTTTGAAAATATAAAATAAATTATTTGCGAAGGTTTTTGGTGATCCATTCATAACGAAAGAAAACGAAAGATAGGGCGGAAGCTTTAATTTGAATGAAAAAGTTTACAGAGGTGCGAATTGACTCACTACCACACAGAAAAAAAAGGAAAGAAAGAGCTCAATCTTAGAGTGATGTTGTCCTCAGAAGTGATGTGCACTTTTGGTTGCAGTGTTGGATAGCGAGAATCGTTAAGATGACGAAACATCTTTTGTTTGTAATGAGGAGCGATAATTGGTAGAACAAAATATTAGGTTCATGAATAGTTCGGTAATGCATTACTTCCTAGTATCTTCCTACTCATTGCTACCTAGCAACGGCTTCAGTCAACTGCCTAAATTTAAATCATCAAGGGTTTCTAGTTTTAGTGCTTTGACATTTTTTTTGACGGGGCTTGGAAATGAGCAAGATCCAGAGGAATAGGAAATGTCACTCATCTGGTGACATGACTCCTATAGAGGGGAAGGAACTGGAATGCCATTGAGGATAATGAGGGGTCTATACTTTGCTTCAAACATCTCTTGGTGTGGTTGCGGAAACCACTATCTGCAAATTTATCTTTCATGATACTACCCATCATTTTTTTATTATTCCCATTTTCAGTTTTTCACATCTATCTTTCCTAACATCTATGACTCTATATGATTGCACCTCTCAGATTTTTACTATGTTTTGAAACACTTATTTTTTGTTTAGATTTTCTTATTGCATGCCCTCGGTGTCGTGCTTTTAGTAGGCACGGGTTCATACACTAGTATTACATATATGCAATGTTGGTTCCGATACCCGCCAGTATCCAATTTCTGACACTTTTTTAGCCGAGTCTGTACCCTACTTCAGGAAGGTTGACGTATCTGACGCCTCAACGCGCATCGAATCCGCCCCCAGCACCCATGTCCAGTTTACCTAGGATGTAACCAAAAGTCAGTTGTCAGATTAAGGGAAAGGGAGAGAGGGAAGAAGATAATATGCATTCCATGTTGCGAATCGGTGACTTTGTGTGAATTCTGATGTAGAGGAAGGCGCCTCAGAAGCTAGATAAAATAGTTTAGTACATTTTTCTCTAAGATATGATTCTCAGAAGTTCAATGTTTGGCTGGGTGTTCCCACAATTTCTTCCATCGCATTTGCAATCCTGAGATTCAAACTTGGTTATCTTGTTGGTAATTGTTTCGATCAATAATGCTCGTGTCTTTAATGGAGATGAGTGTTTGCGTACTCGGTTAATAGGTTCTTCTGTTGCTAGTCTCCTGGAGTAGACGTGTAGCTTTCCTACAGTAGACGATGTATTGGATTTACAAGAGATGCTAACTCGATTATAGTTTGTTTTCAGTTTTGAGCTTGCCTCTTTTTGTCCTCTTAATTTTGTTCTTAAATAAATTGTTACTCCATCAAGAAAGTAAATCCGGCATAGTAGTGTTCGAAGAATTTTTCTGTTATCTACGTACTTCGAAAAGTTGGGTGCGTATTTTGCTATATGTATGTCTGTGATTATAAATCTCGGTCCCCAAGGTGAGGCTGATTTACATTCTTCCCATGTTATATGCATTTCTGTTTCAATGTCTCAGGATATAACTGTGTTTGCTTCCACATCTATTTCAGTTATGTTACACTTTTTGTACTTTGGCTAATGTCAAATCTAACGTAAAGCCCGTCACGGTACAGATTTTGATGAGAACCTCAAGAGAAGACTTAAATTAGCAGAAGGTCATGTTGAAGCTGGAAGAATTTTATCATTTTATCAGGTCTGTAGTCTTTGTATGACTAAGTATTAACTTGTATGTATCAATCTCAATCTGCTTTTTCCTCAGAATCTGGTCGAACTATGATGTTTTAGAATACAGTCTTTTAAGTTACCTTATTTTAGACATTAAGGTTATTGATGCAGGACAGAACTATTGAACTAGGGTTTGGAATTGGGATTAGGCTACGAAAGCCCAAAAAAAGGGTATCACGGCATCGACAGTGCTACAAACAGCACTCGTGAACAGTACGTGTGAGCAGTACCTGCGAACAGTCTGTATGAACAGTTGCTGTAAGTTTGAACTTTGCTTAGGGAAAAGGAAGAGAAAGAAAGAAGAAGAGAAGGAAAAAGAAATTTCTTAACCCTCGCAAGGGATTGGTTAATCTTCCAAAACACGATCATTAATAACTCATCATCTCTCGTCTGCTGAATAATAAAGATCACAGTCCTATAGAGCATTAATACTAACCCCTATTTGCTGAAGTAACTGAAATACTCTTAACTGCTATCCTCAATGCTCGAATAATCCTATTAATCTTATGAATCTACTTTTAAATTCTAATAGACTCCACCTAGTACATTTGTAACAAAATTTCGAACTCTATAGACGCCCAGGATATGAATTCTCATTTTCTACTTGCTCTTCTTCACATGCACTGCATCATTCCCCCTGCATTCAAAAAAAACTCTTCCTCGAGTTTTAAAATGTTGAAGTATGACGAACATAAGATGTCTGCATTGCGAATACCCACATTGGTCTCTGTGAAGCAACCAACAAGACATAGAACAGTTGAGTGGCCTTATGATCTTTATATTGCACTTGCGAATACCCACATTGGTTTCCTACATCGGTTTCCTTATATTGCACTTGCTTGGAATGAAAAGCATAAAAATAAATGGTGAGAAATTCATCATAGTTGCATACTTCTATTTATTTTAGAAAGGCTGAGAATTGAATGGCCTTATGATCTTTTCACTCGCTTCTTCCAACTTGTATACTTCTTTTTATGCTTAGAAGTTGAGAATTGTGTGGCCTCATCCTTCTTTTGAATCACTGCTATGTTTTCTACTTGACCATGATACTGTAAAACAAACACGTCACTTACATTTTATGCAACGGAATCTTCAAGCTCTTTCCTATCTATATTAGGAGTATTCTATTGATAAGACATTTCAGAAACGGTCGGAGCAAATGAAATAAGAAATAATAGGTTTCTGCCACATTCTGATCGCAAGTCTAAAAAGAGCAGCATGCATCCTGTCTAATGAGGCTGTCATATCTGTTACCATGACACTGATCGCTCCCATTGTTTTGGTTGTAGCCCTGTCATCTATTAGGAGATAGTCCAGTTTTGATGCAAGCTCGGATCGCTAAGCATGACAAGAGGAGTCTGTTTGTTAACAGGATGTAGGAATTTAAGCTCTGATACCAAATTGATGTAGGATACAGCTACAAAACTAGGGTTTGGAAAGAGGATTATGGTACAGAAGCACAAAAAACTAGCTATTGTGGTGGATAACTGTGCCGTGAACAGATTAATATCAACGATTGCGCAGAAAAAATTAAGAAAGAAAGAAGCAGAGAAGAAAAATGAAACAGGTGCTTCAACCTCACAAGGGGTCATCTAATCACACAAAACTGGACCCCTAATCATTCATCATCCGCCAGATTAATATTAACGATTACAATCCTATATTGAGACTTGAGACTAAACTCTAATTGCTAAAATATGTGAAATACCCGGATCTACTAAACCTGGAATTACTAGCTAGACCCGTCGGTACTGGTAGGTCGTTACCAAAAGTACAAGGTATGACCGTCGAAGTACCTAATCTCCGACGGGCCTCTCGGATAGCTAGTACCGGCGGTGGATCTATCCGACAACTGACATTCCACGTATATCTCCTATAACTAACATCTCTGTTGGACTTTTCCAGTAGACCATAGCGAGGTCCATATGGCAGGAATGTCACTTAAATGATGGCAGAGTCTAAGTGTCTCCACTCTCCACCTTGCAGGATCACTGGGGGTTGGGGGCTGGAGGTAGAGGTTTACCAATATTTTTGGCCGCCTTGGGGGAGAGAGGTCCCTCCACGTCGCTATCACGGATAGTGACAAGAAAGTATGCCAGACCCGAAGGACCAAATGCAGGAGGTTTGACCCACAAAATGGGCCTAGTACGACCAGAGTACAAGGCACTGCAGCCAAAGGAATCGCTTCAATAGTCTGTTCTTGGCGGCCGATGTCAGATTTCGTAGCCTATATAAGAGCACCCTCCCTCCAAAAGCAATTCCACTATTCATTTCATTACAACTTGCTTCTCCAGATCAACCTGTTTCTCTCTCTCAAGATTTCTCTAACTCTCCACCTTCTGACCTCCGGTGACCCTGCCTCTTAAGTGTTTAACTCCAGTAATTCCCTAATCTGATCACCCCGACCGCAACTCCTCTGGTGATGCCTCCTACCATACCCATAACAGGAATAGTCTAATCAATCCTATAATTAAACTTACAAGCTCCTATATAGGAACTCTATTATCAGACTCTAGATGTCTTGCATATGAATTCTTATTTTTGTACTTGCTTTTTCTTCACTTGCATTGCATCAGTTATAGCTTCCCCTCTTGTACAGTCGCTCCACTTGATGCTTTTCATTTAATGTTGATTACTGTTGGGTTTGCGACTTGTGATTCTTACCTTAGTTTCTAGGCTGTTAAGGTTTTGAAACTTCACTTCACATAAAAGATATGGAGTAACAATTGGCAAATTGTTCTTCGTGTTGTGGGAGTTTTGCCGAAGGACATCATTGACATTTTCCTGAGATGAGATTTTGTGTGTACCTGGAATGAGATCTTTTAAATGGTTTCTCTTATTTGGATAAAAGAACGATTTGAATTTCAATTTGTAATATTGAAATTAAACCAGTACAGCTTTCAAACGAGGATTTCCTGCATCTTTTTTTATTACTTCAAGGAAAAGGCATAAAATAGAAAAAGCCCCTCCTAATATGTATCTTCTTGTTTATGTTCAGGTCCCAAAGCCAATCAACTTTTTCTTGGATGCACATTCTGATGAAAAGGGTGTGAAACAAATTATTCGCCTCATTCTTTCCAAGTTTGTCCGACGACAGTCAGGGCATTCTGATAATGATTGGGCCAGCATGTGGCGTGATCTGCAGAGCTTGCAAGAAAAGGCCTTTCCTTTTCTGGACCAAGAATATATGTTGGTGGAGTTCTGTAGAGGGCTGTTGAAGGCTGGAAAATTTTCACTTGCAAGGAATTATTTAAGAGGTACTGCTTCTGTTGACCTGTCGATGGAGAAGGCTGAAAATCTTGTCATTCAGGCCGCAAGAGAATATTTTTTCTCAGCTTCAAGTCTAGCCTGCTCAGAAGTAAGCATCAACGACTTGTTATTGCATTGGATTTTAATACCATCTCTAGGATTGTACATGCCTACAGCTTTATACAGGATCTCCTGCAATGCCACCATCTCTGATTGAGTTTGTGGCCACCAACTGTCTCTCCTTTTCCTTTTTTTTTTTTGGTTTTATTTAAATGCTTGACACTATCTCAATGGTAAGTGTCTATCTAGCAAGGGTGCGGGTGCGGGTGCGGCAAATTCCCAGAAATCAGGGGTGTGGGTGCGGTTACTTTATTTTATCTTATATTATTTGTGATATAATTGTACTAATATGAAAACAACAATAATAGCAATTCAAATTATAATCTAACAGAAATTCATGCACAGATCCAAAGATACAGAGTTACTATATCAACAATATCTTCTCTTCCTAAGGTTATAAATGTTCACATAGATGCACGCTTTTTTTGGTTAAATTGTAGTTGTATTTTAGAAATTTCTACACAGGCTCTGAAGTCAACCTATCAACTAAAACTTTCAGAATGACCCTGTCTTATCCAGAAACATCAGCAAAGCACCCAAGCACCCATGAAGCACCCTGTGCGGGTGCGAGACCTCCCAGAAGCACCCGCGCAACATCGGTAAATGATTCTCAAAAAATAAAATAAAAGTCATTAATAGTGAATGTATAATTTTGTGAGGGCAAAATCAAAATTTAATGAAGCCCACATGGAAACTTAACAGAGTGTGCGTGGTTAACAGGTCTTAGCGGCATGACCTGAGGTTACTAAATTGAATATTTTTGTCTCAAAATTTACTAAAATGGACAACCACATTTACCAATTTGGAATTAGCCTTACCCTTTTTGCAAGAGACTACCGCTCATTTTCCTCAAAAGCTCTTAAGTTCCTTAGGGCCTGCAGAATTCGTAATACCACATGAGTGGCAATTCTCCTGCTCTTCCTTTTGATCTTGTAATACTCCCTGACCATGTATTAAAAGGATGGAAAATGCATGTAGAGTCCAAATTCACATCAAAACTATTGAGACTTGAAAAGTCCATAGTCTAGAGGGAATTCAGAATGTTGTATTAAATTATCAATTGGATACCTTTCTTCAGAATGTTGTATTAATTTATTAATTGGATACCTTTCTTACTTGCATAAGAAACAAGGTTTAGACTGTTGTGTCTTGGTGCAATTAGTTCGTAAAATATACTTCTGTGTGAATACCTCCTCACCATATGATCTCCTCAAGAAAAAAGCAACAAAGTTGACCTTAAGTAGACTAGAGAAACTTTCAATCAATGATGCGCCCCTTTCCTCCTGTCCAAAAAAGAGATTCATTTCCCTCTTTGTAACTGACAAAGGGTTGCTGATTTGGTGAAGGAGGGTGGGGAATAAACTATCAAGTGGAGCGTTACTGTGTTGTTCATGGATTCAAAATTTTATCATCGTACATTGTGACAAAAGGTTTGTAATTATCCTGGCAAACCGTTGTGGTTTTCTATGCTCTACAACAATAGGACCAGGAGCGTTCAACTTCCGTACAGACCCAACTCACCGGTCCTGTCCATTTTAGAGGAAACCATTTGCTCCAAACTTCTCAACTAAGCCTCTCTGTCTAAAACCCTGAAAGGGTTCGGAAATATTAAGACCTATGCCTCGCAATGGAGTGGTCTGTCAATTTGAGTTTCATTAAACGAAGTGACATTTCAGCCTCTTTGCCAGTTCACCCCATCAAAGAGGCAAAATAAACTATACTGTCCAAATCCTTGTACAAGTATATACTTGCAAATGCATGGAGTCCTAGTGTTACACGAAGTGTACTCTATGGTATACTTGGCGGTGTGGATAACTTGCTGATTCACATAATCTCCATCTCTTTTTGAATTCATTTCCTGTTAGAAGGATTTTGAAGGAAACGTTGCCTAAGGTTCAGTATTATCAATCATCTTAACCTGGTTTTTGAAGCTTTGGACAAAATGCACTTGTTAGTTGATTCGTGCATATGCTCCAAGTATGTCATTCATTTTTTGTTTTCTTTTGATGTGATCTTAGTATATTAGTTGATCAGCTAAGTTACATGAATCTTTTTCAGATCTGGAAAGCTAAAGAATGTTTGAACCTCTTTCCAAATAGCAGAAGTGTCAGAACAGAGGCTGATATCATTGAGGCCCTTACTGTTAAGCTTCCGAGTCTTGGCGTGAGTATCTTACCAGTCCAATTTAAGCAAATAAATGATCCTATGGAAGTCATAAAATTGGCGATAACTAATCAGAGCGGGGTTTATCTAAATGTTGATGAATTTGTTGAAGTAGCCAAACTCCTCGGGTTGAGCTCTAAGGATGACATCTGTGCTGTTCAAGAAGCTATAGCGAGAGAAGCAGCAGTTGCCGGTGATCTGCAACAGGCTTCAGATCTCTGTCTTGCTTTGGCTAAAAAGGGACATGGTCCGGCCTGGGACTTGTGTGCTGCCATGGCAAGAGGTCCTGACGTGGATAATATGGGAATAGGTTCTCGGAAGCAACTGCTCGGTTTTGCTTTAAGCTATTGTGATGAGGAATCTATAGGTGAGCTTCTGCATGCATGGAAAGACCTAGATATGCAGGAACAGTGTGAAAAACTAGTGATGTTGACAGGAACTGATCCTCAAGAAATTCGTGCACATGCTTTCTCAAATAGTTTTGAGCCACTGGAGGATTTTCCTGGCACTGTTGATGTAAAAAGCTACTCTCTACAGGTGGACGGGACCAAGTGTAATGATCAAGAAGTTAATATTAAGAATATTAGGAACATAATCTCTCGAGTTGTTGACGAAGGTCGGAAAAAGAACAATTCTGATTGGGAGACTTTTCTTCAAGAAAATGGTAAAATTTTGTCCTTTGCTTCCGTACATCTTCCATGGTTGCTTGAACTGAGTTCGAAATCAGAACTTGGGAAGAAATCTGAAGAGAGGTCGATTTCTGGAAGAAGTTATCCAAGTCCAAGAACACAAGTACTGGTCACCATTTTATCCTGGTTGGCGAGGAATGATTTTGCTCCTAGAGATGATTTGATTGCAAATGTTGCGAAGTCAATAATGGAACCACCTGTTACTGAAGAGGAGGACATCATAGGCTCTTCATTTCTGTTGAATCTTATGGATGCTTTCCATGGCGTGGAAGTGATAGAAGAACAGGTGAAAACAAGGACAGGGTATAACGAAATCTGTAGCATTATGAGTGTGGGCATGATATACAGTTCATTGCATAACTCTACAAAGTGTAATGGCGCTACTCAGAGAAGGCAGATGCTGCTTCAGAAGTTCCAACAGAAGTATTCGTCATTCAATCCAGGTGATTTGTCAACTTTTTGGAGAGAGTTGCATTATATATTTGACAGGACACATCTATAGATAATAATTATGATATGACTGTTATTTTTCTTCTCACATCTTAATTTTTCCTTCAGATGAATTGCACAATATTGACACAGCTCAATCCTCATTTTGGAGAGATTGGAAACTGAAATTAGGTGAACAAAAGCGTTTGGCAGATCATTCTAGAGTGTTGGAGCAAATATTACCAGGAGTAGATGTTGTTCGCTTTTTGTCTAGGGACATTGACTACATGGAAAATGTTGTTTTCTCCCTTATTGAATCAGTAAAGTTGGAGAGGAAGCATATACTGAAGGACGTGTTAAAAGTTGCTTCTACCTATGGTTTGAATCATACAAAGGTATGCAGGTTTTGCCCATCATGAGGGCTAAAAATTGATGATGTCAACTTTGTGTGTGTGTGTGTGTGTGTATTTTCTTTCTATATAGCTGATGCTTTAATTTCTCACATTCCCTTCAATCCAGGTGCTATTGCAGTACCTCAATTCTGTCCTTGTCTCTGATGTGTGGGCTCCTGATGATATTACTGCTGAAATGTCCAGTTTTGAGAAGGATATACTTTCCTGTGCTTCTGAAGCAATCGAAATTATTTCATTGTCTGTTTACCCCGCAATAGACGGTTGTGACAAGCAGCGCCTTGCTTATATATACAGGCTGCTTTCTGACTGCTACTTGCAGCTTGAAGCAACAGAAGAACCTGCACCTACATTCCACCCTGATCCATTGCGTTTAACTGTTGAGTTATCTCGCTTTTACAAGGTTGTTGAGCAAGAATGCCGAAGGGCATCCCTTATCAAGAACTTGAACTTCAAAAATATAGTCGGATTGCATGGTTTGAACCTTGAGTTCTTTAGCAGTGAAGTCTATACACATGTTGATGAAAACAATGTGGAAGTATTGGCAATTATGGTGGAGAATCTTTTGACCTTGTGTAAAGATTCAGTGCCGAAGGATTTCATATTACCGAGTGATGTTTACAGACACCTAGTGTTCTCTTTGCTAAATGCTTTTAAAGTGAAAGCTGAGACGGAGACCAAGATTGACAGTCCTGAAGAACTGCACACCTTAATAAGTCAGCTCGAGCATATCTACAACGTTTGTTACAAGTTCATCAGAGCCATGAAACATGTAGATATTTTGGACACTTTGAGGAAGTTTTTCACAATAATACCCCTTACAAGATTTATTGAAGTTTTATCTAATGACTTGGTGTGGCTGGACTGTCTCGTCTTCCTTACGAACTTTTGGCTCAGATTGGTTGATGATGTGCAGGAGTTCATGATCCAAAGTAGTCCAGAAGAAAAATATAACCTTGAGAGTTTGCTATGTTGCCTCAAGGGTTTCACAAGGGTGGTCTTGGATGGGACAATCTCTGCAGGTCAAGGATGGGGCACTGTTATTAGCTATGCTAACCATGGTCTCACAGGAGGCTTTGCAAATATTATATTCTTGTTCTGCAGAGCACTGATTGTCTCCGGGTGTGGGTTTCAAGCCATTGCAGAAATATATTCTGAAGCAGTGTCATCAGGATCAAGTTTAGTTGCTGAACTTGATAGATCTTCTGAAAGCATTCCTGATATTACTCATATTTATTTGAGTATACTAGAAAATATTTTATATGATTTGGCCACTGGATCTAGTAATGAACACCAGAATTTGCATAATCTGGTTTCATCATTGAGTGATCTAGATGGTGATGTGGAGGCTCTGAAGATGGTCAGGCATGCTGTTTGGGAAAGAATCGCCAAGTTCTCTGATGACTTGACATTACCAAGTCATGTTCGTGTTTATGCTCTGGAGCTTTTGCAGTTTATATCAGGTTCTGTTCAAAGCCACAAAGGGTATTCTGTTGTGCAGCACTCAGATGTTTTATCATGGGAAGGTTGGGGTGGTGTGGGAGGCGCAGCTACAAGTATCGACACAGGCCCTGACTATGGGCCGCCAGCTCAAAGAGATCCGTCTAGCAGGTTGACAAGTTCTTTGGTTGCTCTGAAATCATCTCAGCTTGTTAAAGTCATCTCGCCGAGCATAGAAATAAGCAGTGAAGATCTTTCAAGTGTGGAATCAGCAGTTTGCTGCTTCCTAAAATTATGTGAAATTACCACTTCTGAACTTCACGTAGATGCTTTAATTGCAATTATGGAAGAGTGGGAAGGTCTTTTCACAAATAAGAGAGATGAGGCTGATTCAGCAGAAGTTGTTGGTGCAAATGAGTGGACTAATGATGACTGGGATGAGGGATGGGAGAGTTTTCAGGAAGAATCTGTTGCTGAAGAGACGAAGAAAGATGACTCCCTTTCAGTCCATCCTTTACATTTATGTTGGATGGAGATCTTTAAAAAACTGGTTGCAGGTTCTCGTTCTGCGGACTTGCTAAAGCTGATTGATCAGTCCATAGTGAAATCTAACGGAACATTGCTGGACGAAGTTGACACTGAGAGCTTATGCCAAATTGTTCTTGGGTCTGATTGCTTCCTAGCCCTCAAAATAGCGCTATTGTTACCTTACGAAGCAATACACCTGCACTGTTTGGACATTGTTGAGGAAAAGCTGAAGGAAGGGGGCATATCTGACACAATTAGCAGGGACATAAGATTTTTAATCCTTGTGACATCTTCTGGCCTCGTATCGACAATTATTTCTAAGCCTAAATATGATGCCACATTCTCTTTCCTTTGCTTTGTGGTTGGGAGTTTCTCTCGCCAGTATCAGCAATCCGAGCTACTGTCAATCCCCACACACAGCAGCAGAAGCGAACGCGAGGGTATTGAAGATCTGTCTCTTTTTGTCAGATTGATATTTCCGTGTTTTGTTTCAGAGCTTGTGAAGGCAGATCAGCAGATTCTGGCAGGATTTCTCGTGACAAAATTCATGCACACCAATGCGTCTCTTTCTTTAATTAATGTCGCCGAGGCTAGTCTTGCCACATATCTTCAGAGGCAACTTCATATTCTGGAATCATCCGGTCTGGACACCAACAGCAATATAGGCTTTGATGAGATACTGAGGAATACTATTTCTCAGTTGACTAGTAAATCAGTTAGTCTGGTACAGTCTGCGCTGTCGCCGCTCAAAACTGATGTCAGATGACGGTGTGAAATGCAGTTGTATGGTGTAGTTAGAAAAGTTATTACGATAGGAGCTTTGAGAATTACAGTTTCCCCTTGGACTCTCTGAGCACTTTGTACATCAGTTTTCAGTTTCTTATCCTGCCAAAAGAGATTAGAATTATAGAAATTGAGCAAGTTATTCAATCAGTTGCACATCCTGTGGTCTACTATTGCTTAATGCCTTGATTTCTGGAGCATTCCTAACTCGTGAACCGGAGGTACCATGATAGCCATTGGCCGTCTGGGAACAGATATATCTTTGAATTTTAGATTATGTTTTTCAAACATTTGGTTGAAGTCAAAAAGAGATTTCACCTCTTCCTATCGGGCTCTGTTTGGATGAGTTAGGAATGAGTGGTTGAAGTGACGAGAGAGTATTAACCAAATTACGCATGCCGTATGACATCAGAAGTGGAAGAGTATTAACCAAATTACGCATGCTGTATGACATCAGAAGTGGATGGATCATAGATGAAGTGTCTTTTTCGGCTCACTGCTTGCATACCACCAGTTCGTCTATGATCTCATCGTTCCTCTGTTTGATAATTTTCGGATAATTTCTCGATTTTTTTGACCATACAGATTAAAGTGTACATCCAAATTTCATGAGGAAACAATCAACTAAAATCGGCCCATTCATACCCTACTGTTGGCCGTAGTGTTGGAATTATAAGTTTCTTTGTACTCCCTCCGTCTTAAAATGTTTGTCCTGTTTGTCATTGTGTCTTATTCAAAAACACAACCACTTTTTACCACTACCTTTTCCACTGTTACCCGGCATTAGTTGTTTGATCATAGAGTCTTTCAACACGGACCCTCATGTGTTATCATCATTAAATATAAAAGCAATGTTGGTAGTACATGAATTTTTTGACATCGTTTTCCACTACCTTAATATGTATGAAAAGTCAGACAAGACAAACAGAATGGGACGGAGAGAGTATATCAAATGACAAAAGCTACAGAGCGCAGTTTCAAACATGATTTCGTTTTTCTATTTGTGCTAGTTATGCAATTTCATCAGATGTTGATATATGCCTACCGTTGCATCGTTAGGTATGGTTGATGATATATTTTCGGTGTTTATTACTACACTTCAAAACTCTTCTATGGCCATCCCAACAAAATACTACTGCGCTCAACTTGACACCACTCATTTTATCTCCAAACACTTTATCTTCACATCAACGGACTCAGTTGGAATTGTCATACTCAAGAAGAAATCAAACAGGCTCTCTTTCAGCTTGGCAGCAATAAAGCACATGGACCGGATGGTTTTATTGCAGAATTTTATCAACAAAACCGGGACACTGTAGGTGCACCACTTGTTCAGGCAGCCATCATTCCTCTACAAACGGGTTACATACTTGCGGAAATGAACAACACACTCATTGCGTTGATTCCCAAAAATAAAAGATCCGCACAACCCACTTGACTATCGCCCAATCAGTCTATGCAATACGATCTACAAATGCGTTAGCAAAAGAATTGGCAAACACGCTCAAATGAGTTCTTTCCACAGTTATCTCGTCTTGCCAGACGACATTTCAGAATGGGAAGCTTATTACGGATCTACTTGCACAAGATCTGCTTCACTTTATTCGACATGAGAAAAAACTATTTTGCTCTCAAATTGGACATGCACAAAGCGTTTGATAGTGTTTCATGGTAATCTCTACAACAGTGTCTCAGTTCCATGGGTTTTGCACTACTTTTATTTGGAACATTGTGATGTGTGTCTCTTCTGTTACCACGACAGTTATTGTGAATGGAAAACCATCACAAAGATTTTCTCTAACTCAAGGACTGCAACAAGGAGATCCGTTATCTCCTTTCCTCTTCCCCATCATCCATGAAGCTCTGTCAACAACTCGCACCCACTTCCAAGCGAATGCTAACATATGTGAAGTGCGTATGGCTACACAAGCACCATCATTATCACATCTACTCTTTGCATATGACTTCCGTGATCTCGGGGCTCACAATTAGGCCCTCCTCGCCAAGACTGTTGGGTTTTGTGCAATCAAACGCAGCAAAAATATAAAAATTAATTTGTCAAAACCCACCAAGGACCCATGTGAATGAGCATAATCTTATGATTAAAGTTTTACCTCAGTCAAATCGACTAGTGATGATCACAAGCGTAGAATGAAGAAACTGCGCCTCTACGGTATCAACACGAATATATCAGAGCTAAACTTTTTCTCCAATGGTGCTAGCAATCATAGAAAGAAGGAGGAACTTATCTCAAAAGATGATGAATCTGGATGCACACGGTGTCCGGTCCAACCCAAACCCTTGGGAAAGAGGGAAGGGGGCGGCTCCTCTGGTGTGGCCGAACCATAGAGAGTTTTTCTCTCTTTTTTCCTCTTTTCTCTCTAGCTCTCTAGTAAGTGTGTGAGAGTAGGAATGAATTAAGACTAAATTTCATAGCCTACAAATCATATTTACAGTTAGAGAAATTCATCTTTGCCCTTTAATCCAACAGTTTGGATTTGTTTGCATTCTAGTCCATAATTACTCTTTAGTCCAACTAATGAGTATAGTTCACACTTTAGTCCAATATTTATTCTTGTTGTGTAGTCCAACTAACTAGGAACTAATTCCAGTTTGATTTATTCTAGGTGTGACCCTGTAGGTTCCTAATTACGTTGACAGTAATATAATTACAAACGTTGAGCGACATCTAGCAATACATCAATGCTACCCAAGTAATAACAATATCAGTGAACTGACTAACCTCTGTGACCAGGGGCGGACCCAGAAAATTTTCATGGGGGGGGGAAGGTAAAATAAAACTCAACATCAATTTTATGAAAGACTTGCATCATTTTCACTATAGCAACAAACACTTTGTTAATATACAAAGAGGACAGATTGTTTTAACTACAAGAATATACCCATATATTGCTTAACATACAACTAGTCCCCTTTACAGTTTCAAAACATACAAGATAACCCCAAAAGTTCTCATCCATTTTCAGTTCACTTCCTTCCCCAACCCACTGTAAACACCATCAATTTACATCACCACAACAAATTGGATTCTCAAGAACTTAGAGGAAGAACTCAAAATTGGAACCCAAGACAAGAGCTTTGGGTGTTTACCAATCCAAAATAGGCGGATTGTTGAAGCGACGGCGATGATGAAGGCAGCGACGGAGCGATGAAGGCGACGGGAAACGACCCGCCGCTGCTGCTTCTGGGCTTCGGCCCTCTGGTTCGCCGGCGAGGAAGGACGACGGCGCAGACGAGCAGAGGAGGACGGCGACGATGCGCAGAGGGGAACGGCGGCGCGAAGGGGAGAGAGGCGAGGAAGGGGCGGCGTCGGGCGGCGCAGAGAGGGGGAAATCGCCGGTGGGTTCGGCGGGTCGGGTCCGACTTCTTTGCGGCAAAAACCGCTGCTGCTGCAGCGGGCTTCTGGGGTGGATGGGTCGCCGGAGATAGGCGACCGTGGTGGGATGGTTTCGCCTGAGAAATTGTGGCGGTCGGTGATGACAGTGGCGGTGGTGTGGGTTCTCGCCAAAACAGAGCAGAGGGAGAATGAGAGTTTTGTGAGGGTTTGTGAAGGGAAATTGACGGGGAAGATGGGGAGATATAAGGGGAATTGATTGATTGGCGTGAATCATGACGGAAAAAAGGAAGGGAGGAGGTCAAAATTTTGGGTTTGTCGTGGGTGAAATTGCCAGAGAATTAAGAGTTGAATGCTCTGCTGAAAATTGGAAAGGTTGAAGAAGATGATGTGGGAATGTGTAAGGTGTGGCGGGTGCACGACTATTTCGGTGGTCGACTACGCAAAAACTAATTAAAGCTACGCTTTGGATACGTTAAAAGTTACACGACCCGCTACCCTTCACTAACAACAACACACAAACTAACTAAAAAAAATGTCATCTTAAGAAAATACTTTGGATAAAATATAAAATGACAATAACAAACATAATAGTAATACTAATAAATATGTATTGTAAGAAGGATTATTTAATGAAAGAAGGCCATATTATTTTTTTGCTAAAACGGCTTTTGCTAAAACTAATAGTAGTAGTAGTAGTAGAAATAATAATAATAATAATAATAATAATAATAATAATAATAATAATAATAATAATAATAATAATAATAATAATAATAATAATAATAATAATAATAATAATAATAATAATAATAATATGAAAACAAACTATTTAGTAAAGGAGAATTACTTTTATAAATCTCAAATAGTGGCCCCGAAAATTCGTTAAACTCCCAAAAATACCCCCGAAAAATATCGGGGTATTACATCACATCTCCCTTAAAACAAAGCTTCGTCCCCGAAGCTTAAAGTAAAACTATTCTTCCCATGCAAGTATAAATCGAATCGCCCAAGTATAAATCAAATCACCCAATGCAATTATGCAGTTCTAATATGCACATCTAAATAAGACAACGCAGGTAAATAAATGCAGGGCTGTTAAATCACATCTCCCTTAAAAGGAGTGGTGTCCCCGTCACTCGAATCGAATCCGGTCGAAGAGGTGTGGGTAAGGGAGAGATCAAGTTCGACAGGCTCGCAAACAAGGATATGACTCGGTCAGGAACATAAGCTTTCAGTTTGGGTCATGGAAAACGTTATGGAGTCTACCCAATATAAACGCTGAAGGATATGATGACGTCCACACATGTTTTAACGTTACCTAATGAAGGATGAGAATTTCAAGTCCATAGCGATGCATTCAAGCATGGGCTAGGATGTGTTTTAATGCAAAGAAAAACTGGCAAGGTGATCGCTTATGCTTCTAGGCAACAAAAGTCTTATGAAAAGAATTACCCTGCTTGTGAATTGGAGTTGGCAGTCTTCGTGTTTGCACTGAAGATCAGGAGACATTATATCAAAGGTACGAATTGCAAAAATATACATATCACAAGAGCTCGAAGTACATATTAACGTAAAAGGATTTGAATATGCGACAAGGAAATTGGCTAGAGTTAGTGAAGGTCTACGACATTAATATCCAATACCACGAAAGAAAAGCAACTGTAGTAGCGGATGCATTGAGTTGGAATACGAATTATACGGTAAAATCAATGTGGGTTTTGCCAATTAAGCTTTGCGAAGAGTTTCGAAGGCTAGGGGTTTGAGTTTGCATGAAGAGAACCACAAGTAACATGCTGTGAAATTTGACGACAGTAGTGGAAATCTACGTAGATAAAAGGAAGACAGAAAGATAGTGCTTTCGAACAAAAGATCGAGGAGAAAATCAACATGGGCGAAGAACTCGATTTCAAAGTGGAGAAAGATGGTAGAGTGAAATTCAAGGAAAGATGGAGTGTACTAATGAAATGTGGGGATGTAAAAGAGAAGATTACGAAGGAAACTCATAACACACCAAAATCAGTACATCCAGGAAAAGGAAAGTTATACAAAGATTTGGAAAAGTACTTCTGGTGGAATGATATGAAGAAGGGAAATAGTTGATTATGTCAAAAGGAACTTTCGGTGATTGACTTGTCAAAAGGTCAGGCCCGAGCACAAGAGACTAGGTGGGATGTTGCAATGATTGGGGATATCGATACGAAAATGGGATTCCACCTCAATGGAATTTGTTATAGCTTTACCTGTTTCGACAAATGGGTTGATCCAGATCCAGATGGTAGTCGATAGACTGAACAAGGAGGTAAGATTCATTTATGTGAAGGACACGTGAAACATGGAAAAGATGGAAGACGGATCAAGCATGTGGTAAGACTACACGGAGTACTTAGCTCGAATATTTCATATAGAGGTTCAAACTTCATATCACATTTCAGGAAGGAGTTACAAAAGAACATGGGCACCGAGCTAAGGTTGAGCACAACATTTCACCCAGCTACGGATTGAAAGACTAAAAGGACGATTCAGACGTTGGAAGACATGCTAAGAGCTGGCATTTTGTGACTTTGGAGGTTCATGGATGGGCAAGTTACCACTAATCGATTTTTTTTTTTATAACAAGAGCTACCATGATGGTTTAGGGATGGCATCCTACGAAGCAATGTACGAGAGGAAGTGCAGGACACCACTGTGTTGGAGCGACAACATCGAGACGATTATTCTTGGACCAAAACTGATCGAGGAGTTGACAAAACAGATTTGGATGGTTCAGCAAAGGATGAAGGCGGTCCGTGATCGACAAGATACTTGAGAGGATTTCAAGAAAAGGTCATTGGAGTTCAAGGTTGGCGACAAAGTGTTCATAAGGGTTTCTCCTACCAAAAGTGTTGGACCATGCGAAGTGTTGGACTGTATAGGTGAGGTAGTCATCACTTAAGAGATGATGGTCAAGGATGACACGATTTGGATTTTGGGTTTACTGGTTATACCCCTATAGGATAGACGTTCACCTTTCGGGTCCACGAAATCTAACTTTTGGGTTGGCACACTCTATGGTTGCTTGTATTTGCTAAGCCAGTCCATACTTAAGATGATGTCTAGGTTAACAAGATTGAAAAGAATCAGATCAGAAAGTAGCTTGGCTCTTAAGACTTCTAGGTTGACTTCGAGGTATATAGTATTACAAGATATGACTTCTCCACTAAGCGCAGAGATGAAGATAGATATTGGGGTAGGAGTTGGTAAGTCTGTCTTCTTAGCAAGGTAGATGATATGAAGGAAAGAATCTATTCCAGTCCGCATACATGCACCACATAAGTTTTGAAACATTAAACATTTATTGATCCACCCATCAAATAATCCACATGAAACTTTAAATGATAAAAGGAACAACACAATCCCAAAAGTAAATATCAAAACACAAAGTAAACTAAGCGTTCACTCTCGCGATAGAAACAATGCAATAAACGATGACCCTAAGGGTGGGATGGGCGTGGAACTACCCCTCATCGTCAGTGGCAAACATGATCTCGATATCATCAGCGTCAATCTCAATCTCTTCCACCTCATTGTTTTCTTCATGCTCAATCTCATAAATCGCATCGGCATCCCAGTCTATGAACTCCTCATCTTGGTTATCGATTTGGTCATGCTCATCTACCTGGTCCTCGTCCAAGTCCATGTTCGGAAAGAAGAGAAGAGAAGTCTGAGAAGTGTTCTAGACCGCGTATACACTCATTACTTGACAGAAATAAGCTTAAAGAATTTAAAACAATTATGTAACATCAATGTCATAATCTAGAAATCTAACAAGTAGTATGGAACATAGCAAATTATCCATTCTTAACTAAAAGGGATTCTCAGAGAATCATACCACAAGCTGAGGAAATTTAAAAAGAAAACACGGCTATGATAACCCACATCCCCGGCTTGTTTAGTTTTATTTCCAGTTTTAGTTGTCCTATGTCCATTTTAAATGTTGAAAAAGTTTCCAATTATATTTAATCTTTATTTAAAGGAAATCGAAAAGTCGCACTAGCGTTGGAACCGTCGGCTCTGATACCATCTGTCACAACCCGGATCCTACGGTTCCTGCTAGTTCGACTTAACGATAATCCAAAGAATACTTTATTGAAATAAAAGGAGGAAACCTCCAACAATTTTGTACAGGAATAATAAAACATTGTTCGAATCCAAAAGAAATAACTACTAAAATATGTGTTCTAGTCAATCCTACTCTTTGACTTGTGCGCGCGTTCCACCCCAGCTAGCTTAGTCAACCTGCGGTTTTAAAATAGCAAAAGCCGACGCAGCGAAACATTTTATCAGTAAAAACTGAGTAAGAAATATACCACAATATGTAAAACAGAGTTTTGGCTGAAAGAATAAAAAGAATGTAACTGAAGAGATTCCACATTTTAAATTATTAGTTGAGCTGAGGCGTATTAGAGCCCAGCGGGTAACGAATGCCCACAGAGAGGTCACGATGCAATAATATCATCACACAGGTACCTCTTGGGATATCACAGTCCATCCCAATTCACCCAGAGCGTTTGTAGGTAGCCCGACACTACCCCGCCCGTCACATAGCTAAAAGACCTTAAGTGTCGACACCCCTATACAGTTGTGACCCACACATGCATAGGTAGTACTCTATAGCTTTCACAATTTTATAAACCCGTATAGGGTAGGGTATGAAACCCTAGGAGGTCGTCTCACGTGCGCCTCCGGCCGTAGCCTTCACACACATCCTCTGTACATCGCCCCATATCATTTATCGTTCATTAATATATCACAAGATCATTGGAGCACCATGGGTTCGAAATTCAGAAGTAACCACATATCTTTCAAAAGAATACTTGCAAGAGAGATTCTCAAAATTTCAAGACTTTAAACCGTTGTTCGAAACACAAGTACACACGCCAAGACACATTTTGATAGTTAAAGTATTGTGCGCATAAACTTACCTGAAAACAGATAGAGCTTCACACACAAGCAAGCACGCAACTAGTAGTAGGGGTCCTCAACGAATTCGTCTCCTACGAATTCTGAATCTACAATATCACATAATCCTATATTAACACATTTTCGTTCACGCAACAATTACAATTAAATGTCCTATATGAATGCAAGTGCAACCCCCAAGTAATTCCCCCAAACAAATTATATTTTACTAGTCACGAGTCGCACATTTAGAAGATATATATTTATTAAGAAAAAATATTGGTGTATAAATAACAAATAATAATTGTGGTGAAGAAACTTTATTTAATGTTATTAGAATATTTATAGTGGCTAATATTCATAAATATAAAAGATAGCTATTTGATTTAAAATTTTGATTGATAAGAGGGTATTTTCGATTTGGCTAAAACCTAATTATCTTTATTATAAAAGCCATATTAGTACCAACAACGTTATTAAATGCAAACATTGTATTTTTGCGATATATATACAAAATATGAACATTTAGTTGTTTACCGATTCAACGTTTATAAGAGAAAAAATATATTTTCAGAAAATGATTCTTAAACTTATATTTAATAGTGTATGTATATATAGAAAAATACTAGTTTATATTATGTTAAAAAAAAAACAATTTAGATTAACACTTTGTTAATATACAAAGAGGACAGATTGTTTTAACTACAAGAATATACCCATATATTGCTTAACATACAACTAGTCCCCTTTACAGTTTCAAAACATACAAGATAACCCCAAAAGTTCTCATCCATTTTCAGTTCACTTCCTTCCCCAACCCACTGTAAACACCATCAATTTACATCACCACAACAAATTGGATTCTCAAGAACTTAGAGGAAGAACTCAAAATTGGAACCCAAGACAAGAGCTTTGGGTGTTTACCAATCCAAAATAGGCGGATTGTTGAAGCGACGGCGATGATGAAGGCAGCGACGGAGCGATGAAGGCGACGGGAAACGACCCGCCGCTGCTGCTTCTGGGCTTCGGCCCTCTGGTTCGCCGGCGAGGAAGGACGACGGCGGAGACGAGCAGAGGAGGAAGGCGACGATGCGCAGAGGGGAACGGCGGCGCGAAGGGGAGAGAGGCGAGGAAGGGGCGGCGTCGGGCGGCGCAGAGAGGGGGAAATCGCCGGTGGGTTCGGCGGGTCGGGTCCGACTTCTTTGCGGCAAAAACCGCTGCTGCTGCAGCGGGCTTCTGGGGTGGATGGGTCGCCGGAGATAGGCGACCGTGGTGGGATGGTTTCGCCTGAGAAATTGTGGCGGTCGGTGATGACAGTGGCGGTGGTGTGGGTTCTCGCCAAAACAGAGCAGAGGGAGAATGAGAGTTTTGTGAGGGTTTGTGAAGGGAAATTGACGGGGAAGATGGGGAGATATAAGGGGAATTGATTGATTGGCGTGAATCATGACGGAAAAAAGGAAGGGAGGAGGTCAAAATTTTGGGTTTGTCGTGGGTGAAATTGCCAGAGAATTAAGAGTTGAATGCTCTGCTGAAAATTGGAAAGGTTGAAGAAGATGATGTGGGAATGTGTAAGGTGTGGCGGGTGAACGACTATTTCGGTGGTCGACTACGCAAAAACTAATTAAAGCTACGCTTTGGATACGTTAAAAGTTACACGACCCGCTACCCTTCACTAACAACAACACACAAACTAACTAAAAAAAATGTCATCTTAAGAAAATACTTTGGATAAAATATAAAATGACAATAACAAACATAATAGTAATACTAATAAATATGTATTGTAAGAAGGATTATTTAATGAAAGAAGGCCATATTATTTTTTTGCTAAAACGGCTTTTGCTAAAACTAATAGTAGTAGTAGTAGTAGTAGAAATAATAATAATAATAATAATAATAATAATAATAATAATAATAATAATAATAATAATAATATGAAAACAAACTATTTAGTAAAGGAGAATTACTTTTATAAATCTCAAATAGTGGCCCCGAAAATTCGTTAAACTCCCAAAAATACCCCCGAAAAATATCGGGGTATTACAGATAATGCAATATATTTCATCAAAATTACGTATTTTCACATAATTTCAAGATATGAAAAATATTTTAATTAACAAATATCAATCAATCTTAAAGTCTTAACTTTTTCTTAACAGCTTTTAAGAAAAATCTCAAAACTTCATAATTTCATTTGTATTTTTTTAATAAATCAATAACATACAAGAATCTTTGTTCATTTTAACAACTTGCATAAGAGTTGATACCAAACATTCTTAAGTAGCTTATATTGTAATGATTTGTATTTTCCAATGCAAATGTAAAAGAGACTATTTTATAAAATGTACAAAGATACTTGTTTGTTATTGTTTCTTAAAAAATACATGGAAAATTATGAGATTTGAGATTCTTTTTAAACACTGTTAAAAAAAATTAAATACTTTAAGATTGACGGATATGTGTTAATAAAAACATATTCTATATCTTGAAATGATGTAAAAATATGTAATTTGATAAAATAAATTAATTTATCAAATTAATTTGCATTATCTTACATATATCAAATTATTAAATTATTCTTTTTATATATTTTTTTATATTTTTAGTAAAATTTGTATTTAAAAAAAAGTGGGAGGTGAAATTAAGGGGTAAAAAGGTCTTTTTATAATTTTCCGTCCCATTTTAACGGAAAGTTAACGGAAGGGTACCTACTTGCTCGAAAATCCAAAATTTAAGACCTGTGGTGCTCGATTTTGAAATTTGGGTACCTACTTGCTCGTTTTGGCAAACTTTGGGTACCTCCGGTGCAATTTAGCCATAAAACATTATAAATGGTAGAGGTTACCAAGTTGAAAATTAGTTATAATAGCCTACTAAAAAAGGACATGTTTTTTTTCCAAAATAAGCTCGTAACTGATGAAATCAACATTGAGATGAGCAACATTTCTCTTTCAGCATTTCTCTGTCAATGTAAATCCTTGTCTAATCTACCACTCCGTCCCACCTCTAACGCACCATTTGGACTTTTTTCACCCGTACCTGGGTCACTTTGACCTGGTGATTTGGATTGCAAAACGATATAATTTTTTGACAATTTTTTTATGGTCTTCTAGAATAAAAGCTACTCTACAACACTACGAAAAAATTATCTAAAAATTGTAAAGTTTTGTCATCCAAATTATCGGGTCAAAGTGACCCAGTGAATAGTGGTCAAAGTCCAAATGGTGCAAAGGGATGGGACGGAGTGGTACTAGATTTACTTTTCATTTTAATATTCAACTACTTTCACTGTCGAAGGTAAAAGAATTAGTTATAATAATTTAATATGCTAAAGTGTTCTTTCAAAGCCTATTCTTTTCCTAAAAAAAATAAAAAATAAAAGAAATGAAGCCCATTCTATCTATCAATACCACTCCGTCCCAGCTCTTTCTACCCAAACAGAGTGGTAAGATGGTAAACATGCTGTATAAATGGATGGAGAGTTCAGGTCTTAGAATTGTCTTCTCAGCAAGCAATAAGCTGTTAGTTTACTAATTTTATTTATTTTTGACTTTAATTTTAAAAGAATTAATTAAACAGATTAATAAAAAATGGCAGTGATATAGCAAAAGAATCCACTTAAGTTTTTCCTGATGCAAAGAGATTATCATACTATTACATATATATTTTATGATAGTAAAATGAAACAACCTACATTTTAGGACAATAAAAATGAATATCTCATAAAAATGTGTGGGTAACAAAGAGCTAACTTTATCAAATCTGTGTCTCTCGAACCTGGAGGCAGGGCCGGCCCTAGACTTTCTTGGGCCCTAGGTGATAGTTGAAAGTGAGACCTCTTTTTACCATAAGTATAACTGTGAATAAAAAAATCTATTCAACTGTAGGGCGGCATATACCACTTGTTTTATTAATAGTTTGGATTTTTAAACCGTAAAAAAATATGGGGGGACATAAAACTTTACCCACTACAAAAATAAACTTACAATATTTATATAGACGTTAGTAAATTTTTTAAAGAGATAAATCTTCCCACCTTCAATCTTAAAAATCAGGGTAAGTTGTTGATTATGGTTACCATCAAAGTAATTGAACTTTGGTAGCTGAACTAATAATGAGGATAAGTTGTTTGATTATTGACACAATCAAAGTCAATTATCATTCTTTTTTTGTCAACAAAAAAAAAGTCAGTTGACAAAAAAACGGTTGATGAAAAAATTAAATTCTAAAAAAAAGTCAGTTGTCATTCTCACGTAATTTCATCTTCTAAATCGGTTAGTTTTCTTTCAAATGTTATATACCATATTTTTTTTATTTTCAGTATGTATTATAAATTTATAATATTACCCCTACTCCTGAAAAAATAATATGGGGCCCCTTGAAATTGGGCGCCCTAGGCGAACACCTAATCCACCTAATTGGGCGCCCTAGAGGCAATCAATTAATTGTGACAAATATATGGATTTACGATTCATTATGTTATCGATATGGAGATATGCTAACATGAATGAAGTCCTTAGAATATAAGGTGTTATATTCTTAAATATCCCTAGTCAATTATAATGATTAATGGGACAATCATCTATAGACTAGTATGGGGTTGGATTGATATGGAGATATCACGATCCAACACATGGGTATGCATCTATATATATAATAGCAGAACGAACGTTTGCAAAAACTTCCATATCTGACACCCTTATCTCTTCTCACTTTCTAAAAATGAATCCATCAATTCAAAATAAAATAAAAAACGGTTGCGTCATAAATTCAATACAAAATGGCAACATCAATTTTTTTTAAATGCATCATATCAAGATTTTTTTTTTTGTTGAGAAGCCAGCTGCATCAAGATTTGAATATGGATAACATTTGAATACAAATATTTTTTTAACAAAAAAAATCTGTTTTGTTGAACTAGATAATGTCAGATTCGTTTGCAAAAAGGAAAAAGATAAAAATTGGCTGTGTCATCAATTCAAAAAAACAGCAGCATTTAGATTTTTTTGCAAACTTTTTTTGCAGAATTTAGATTTGAATAGGAATAATATTCGAATAAATATATTTGTTAACAAAATAATCTGTTTTTTTAACTAGGTAATGTCAGATTTGAATAAATATAATTGTTAACAAAATATTGTTGAAAAAATATCTTTAAGATTACGGTAAGATAACAATTTACTTTTTCAAACTCTTATAAGAAATCATCTCCTGATCAGTCTATTAAACAATCAAAATCCCGTATAATGAGGTCGTATCCTTATTTAAAATTTAAATTTTCTGTAGTTAAGCACAGTCTTATCTCTCACACTTACTAATACAATATATATGTAAGACACTACTCACTCCATACTAATCACTGGTAAAGCTACTCCTTTGGGGATCATCGTTCTGTCTTTTGTCTTCTATTTTTGCATGTCTTATTTTCGGATACTAATCAGCATTTGTTCTTTCCGTTCTCTTCTGTAACACGAGTTTTTATAACTCCTTCTTTGTGCAGGTCAATTTTAATCAGCATTTGTTCTTTCCGTTCTCTTCCATAACATGAGAGTTTTTATAACTCCTCCTTTGTGCAAAACACTTTGATCAATGCATATCAAAGGTGCCAACATCACTTTTATCTTTGTAAAAGTAAGACAACAATTTAACAGAAATAACATAGGATAATATCATTGTAAACTCTTTCTTATTTTCTCTTACGGGTTATAACATGCCGAGCTCCAAAAATCAAAAGAAGATGATGCCAAGGAAAAGTTATTATTCCAAGGAAATGTTAAGCAATTGTTAATCATTTTTTTCTTTTTTAATAACAGTTAATCATTTTTCTTTAGGTATGAGTTATTATTCCAAGGAAAAAAAATATTTTTGCCAAAGTCTCATTTGAACGACTTATATTTTTTCTTCCTTTCTAGCATATCAAGCACACTTTTTCCTATCAATATAGGGAACTGTCTACTTCAACAAAGTATATATATGGTGATTTTACATCATATTTGATTCATTTTTGCTTTTTGTTTACCTTTTTCTTTTATGGGGTATTTTACCTCCATTTTTCCATTTTTGTAGACATTCGATGTCCACTCCGAATTCTCCCCACTTCATACTTGGGTAAAAATGAATATAATTCGAATGAAGTATCATTTTTCACTTGGCTTTCTCATTTTTGTAGGAAACTGTTGCAATTTGAATATCTTGCCCGCTGTACTAGAACCTTATTGGTAGTTGAAAATATCAAAGTCACCGGTGAAAAGAAAATGTATTTACTTTTTTGTTGCTTGCTTGCAGCTCATTCCGCGATAAATTGGGCTACACTAGGAGATGAAAGTTCTAACGTAGTAAAAGTAGAATTGTTTGATTTGGTGTTTAGATTTCGAAATAATGTAACAACCTTCTGGTGTTTAAGATAATTTGTGTTGTTCATTTGAATCAAAGTAGTCTCTACATATTGATTCTCATTCCAAAGATACATCGAGTAAAGATTTGAGTGGCATATATACTAACCAAATTTCAAGTTTCGACATATTGGAGGCATCGCAATCCTTTCAGAACTCTGACGGTTTTTAGTATGATTGTTCAAAACTTCAAAGCCTGACTTATAGACAATACTTATATACAAGTCAGTTGACATGTCACAATAGACATGAACCATGCTTTTGTGAAATTATGGAGGATGAATCAAAATCTCTCTTAATAAAATTGGAGGATGAATCAATATCTTTAATATTTTGTTTATGTATTATTTTCTCTTAATTTTTTATTGATCTTTGGAATTAACCCGCTCTCATGTTGATAAGCGATTTATCATCTCTTAGGATAGTTTAAAAAATGAGAAGATCTTCTACCTCAAAAAGTTAGATGATCGTAAGTATATTTGAAGACTTGGCCTTCTCAAAATCAAACCAAGACCCTGCTTTCTTTGCCTAATTTAATGTAACTTTTAACCTTTTATTAGGTCATAAAAAAGTTTTATTTAGTTTCTTTTTTTGTTGAATCTTTTTTAGATAACTTCTTTACCTTTTTTAAGACTAAAAAAAATGAGAAAAAAGTAGGTTATTTTTAACTTCAACTTTTGTTACCTTTTTATTTTAAAATCTTCATTTTTGAAGATAAAATAGGAGCAAAGTAAGCAGCATTTTTTTCTAAAACTAAAACTAACACTTTTTAGAAAAATTAGTAGTAGCAAAGTAAGCAACTTTTTTATTTTTTTTAGAAAAAAGTAAAAAGTCACCTGAATTAGACAAAGAAAGCAGGGCCTAAATATTAAATAAAATTTCTGACAGTAAGAACTTTTGTAGTCTTACCCTAGAAAATATTTAGTTGGTTAGATTATATTTCATTTCAAGGTGATATGAATAATGTTTAGGGCTCAAGTGTATCACTGACTAGGCAAAACATTTTTTTAGAACTACTAGACAAAACATTAAGTTAAGAGGAACTTACCCCAATTTGCATAAATAATTCAAATTCCTTTCAACATTTCTAAAGTCTAACGAAATAATCTATCCAGTAATGAGAGCAAGGTTCAACTAAGCTTCCAGTGTAAATTAACAAGTAAATACTTTTTTAGGAAAGAAAAATAAAAGTAATTTTTTATGTTGCTTTTATGATGTGATCCACATTCTCATTTTGTATTTAAAGTAGGGTCATTGACACTAAACCTACTCGCAGTATGTCTCGAGTGACAGTAAACCCCCTACACTTTCGATTTGCCAGTACAACCCCCCGCAGTATAGTATTTAGGCCTCGTTTGGGTAGAGGATATGGTATGTAGGGATAAGGCTTATGTAGGGATATGAGCAAGGATATGAATGTTGTCTGATAAGCCCTGATAAGATATGCTGGTTGTCCGTGTTTGGGTGTTGTTGGATATGATGCAGGATATGAAGCAGGATATGTGAAAAAATGACAGTAATACCCTCAGTAATGTTATTTTGTATATAAGATTGTATATTTCAATTTGATGTGGAAAAATGTATAGAAAATGTATTAGTATATATGCATATATTTTAATACTCTTTTTTCTACACAATAGTGACGTTGTCAAAATGTATGCAAAATGTATATTAATGCGCGAAATAAACTTGTTGTAACATGCAAACATGACAAATATTTATGGATACAACATGGCCATAGCAAAGTATGGAGTATAAATTACTAGTACTTATTGGCATTTTGACATGGTGTTACAAAACTTACAATAAATAAGTTATATTAAACCAACGAAATTCCAGCAAGCACGGTAAAGTGTCTTCATATTTATCTCAACCATACATATTCAAATAAAGTTATGCAATCCCAAAATAATAGTCATCAAAGGACCTCCTCCGAAATGATAGTTATCAATCCCAAAATCATAGTTATCAATCCTAAAATGATAGGGTTTGGGGACAAGGGTAGAAAATTAGATAGTTTGTGTGGGTATTTTTGTCAACCTACTAGCATCCTAATAAGCTATATTTTCTTATCCGACCTTATACCTCCATGTTGGTGGTATAAAATTTGTTCATTAAAAGCTCCATCAGCATAAGGCAACATAACTTATCCCCTCTCTTATCCGGCACCCAAACACTTGATAAAAAAAGAGAAGACATAACTTATCTTATGCTCTCTCCTTATCCTCTACCCAAACGAGGCCTTAGTGACAAATAGACACAAATCATTAACGGTGTTAAATAAACTAACCGTAGGCCATCAATTGCGGGGCAATATGGTAATCTGGGAATAATATAAAAACCAAACAAAATTAAAATAAAGGAAAAAAGATTGAGAAAGATAGTGGAGAAGAACGCAGAGGAATGAGGAGAAGAACCCAGAAGGGAAACACAGACAACGGAGAGGAAGAAGAGAAGGAAAACACGCAGCTACCTCCAATTGAATCTAGATCGGACCTTTCAAGCTCTAGACTCTAGACGAGAATGCTATCAACAGTATAAATCATGCAACACTGCCCTATAGCCTTTGCAAAATTCTCGGTTCTGTGAATTCATTGACCAAAAAGGTGCTTCCTTTTCCGATTATTTTGCAATTTCAGGCTCAATAATGAACAATCCAGAGCTAGAAACGAATAAGTCTATCTTTCTCTGCCGTATCTCTCTTTTTTTCTCCTCTCTCGCGATATGACAATCTGGATTCTTGACCGACTGTGTCCCTTCTTATTCTGGGTTCTGGACTAAATTTCTCATCTGGACTGAATCGATTTAAACTGGAAAGAGGGGTTTTATGAGGATATGGTTGTGGAGGTCCAATTCGGCCTCTGGAAGATCTGAAATCGGGTCTGGTTTGTGGTTTATGGAGGTGGCTGAGGTTGGTGGAGGGAGCGGCAATGGGTGGACAGGGTGGTCGCGTTAATCGGCATTAATGGAGGGACAATCGGTAGAGTGGTTTATGGTAGTGGTTGAGTTTGGTGGAGGGCGCGGCAATGGGCGGCGATCGACAGTAATGGAGGTTGGGGGAGCCCTCGAATACTGGTGGACGGCAGATGGAGAGAGAGAGCTAGCGAGAACGGTGGAGGAGATCGAGAGATCGAGAAAGAGCAGAAAGAAAGAGAACCGATTGAAAGATAGAATGAGAGCCTGGTCATTGATTGTTGGGGGAGCTTGTTCTTCATCTTCTCCGTCTTCTTCTTCTTCCCATTTTGTTTCTTTAATTATTATTATTATTATTATAGTAATTATTTGTTGACTGAAATTACGAAAAACACCCTTCATTCAGTTACATGTGTTAACACCGTTAATGATTTGTGTCTATTTGTCACTAAATACTATACTGCGGGGTAGGGGTGAGCAAAACCCGGCCCAACCCGCCTCCCCGAACCGCCCCGCACCAAACCGGTGCGAATATAGCATCGATCAATGCTAATTGATTGATTATGGGTATAGATTCGTAAACCCGAACAAAGTTCGATCGATCATGGGTTTGGAAGTGGAATACCCGTTTAAAACCGAACCGGTCCGATTAACATTTTATATGTAAACATTGCAAATTTTATTAAGATATATGGTTCAAAATTAAGTTTTATTAAGTTAAAACCATTTTAGTACTTGACTTTTCTCACGTTATTTCTCTTTCATAGAAAATAACTTTATATTTCCAACTTCAAATTTATAGAAACAATATTACAATGATAATTAACTAAATAAATATATTTTTCCAAGTAAAATTTATAGATTTTTCAACCCGATTAACCGGTCCGAACCGGACCGAATCGATAGGTTACGATTGGTTTGGGTATCACAAATCATTGGGTAGGTTGGGGTTGAACATTCTCCAACCCGTACATATTGGGTCGGGTAGGAATACTCGGCAAAACCGGTCCAACCCGGTCCGTGCTCAGCCCTACTGCGGGGGGTTGTACTGGCAAATCGAAAGTGTATGGGGTTTACTGTCACTCGAGACATACTGCGAGTAGGTTTAGTGTCAATGACCCTTTAAAGTATTATATGACTCTAATTAAAAAAAGAACAGTGACAAGATTAATCCCTCTTAAGTCTAAACTCTCAACCTGTGAAGACTTGGTACTAATAACACTGTCACAAGTAAAAATACTGATATTGCGGTGGTCGTAAAAAAATTATCACATGAGAAAATTAGAAGTCTTAAGTAAATTATTGCTCTACAAACTCTGAACAAACGAATCAATGTCTATTAGTTAAGAAAAGAACACACTACTAATCTTAAATCAACAAATTTTCTAAATGCCAAATATTTCAACATTTCAAAAAGTATAATACATAAGTTTGGTTCACAGGTAATGCTTTTTTATCTTTCTCCGAAAAAATAATTTATGCAAATTTTTATTATACCGTGCAATGCACGGACATTTTACTGGATATGCGGCGCGATGAATAAGACCCATGAGAACGTCATACAACGGCAAAATAATACAGATCTTACTATACGTTACACATGCGGCTATTGCTTACAAATTTGTATAAGACAGTGTAGTTTGTTTCCCCCATTTTCATTGCTTACAAACTTTTTCCTTCAAATTTTATTTTTTATCTTAAGTAATACAAAGAGGTACTCATGTAAAAATTTAGAAAAAATATTTTGTTTTTTGTGCGAACAACGTCGCCTCTCAACCGACAACCAAAAACTATTGTCGGTTTCGCCTCACCATAGTTATTTTCCAGACACAAGCGTTGAATTTGATCCTAATAATTCATTCTTAAGCAACAAACCCTCTAACAAGTATTTTCTTAATCGTGGAGAACATTGATATTAGAAAATAACAAACATATTATTTTAATGAATTTAAATTTTCATTCGACATTAGTTGCAACTAGCAAACCGCCCAAAAACACTTTTACTCATTTCAATATGAGAAACGATATACTCCTTCTGCATGCCAAACTGATAGTTTCTCCATCAGGGTGCCAAACTTCAGGACACCTACACTATGTAACTATCATGTCGTTAGTCTTAGGTAGGAGTCTTTCAGCAATAGTAGCTTTTGAGATATATATGACCTGATCTGTTCGCTTATCAGAATGTGGAATGATTTCAAGCGTCTTGAAGTTTCACATATTGAAGACAAAGGCTCGACTGAAAGGAACTCTAACTCCTCAATCGCGGGGTCAAAGTTTCCTCTCCCAAGTTAGAAGGGGTGAAAATGTATATATCTAATATGAGGGTGTTGGAGTGTCTTTTATCTACATTTAAGTTGAATCTTTGATTTTTACTATAGGCTTTTTCATATTAATTTTTGTAACACTTTTAATTTAATTTTGTCCGTTCAACGCAATGATAATTTTAATTAATTAATAATTATTTTTTTATATTTGTAGCAAAATGTTTGTTTGTCTTACGATTTGGGCCATTCATGCAAGACTTAATATTTTCGAAATGCCTGAGGATGTATCACAAAATATTATATTAACTGCCTATGGTGTTAATGTTCTGAGTTTTGCAGGTAACATTTATTTCCTATGAACCTAATTAATTTTATTTTTTCATGAATTATTATTTTTACATTACTTTGTTCTTCAGGTACGTCTCTTTTTTCTTCGGGAACCAGTAAATTCGACATTAATGATCGTGATTCTCTAGCAAAAAACATCCGAACATGGTGAGCATATATGTTATGTCAATTCACTAGCAAAACTTGTCTTTCAAATTTAATCTCTTCAAATTATGTCAATTTCTTACATGTATGAAGGAGATTGTTGCATGCAACAGGTGGTGAACTTGAACCGCACGAGCAGACGAGGGACGCATACTTTAGTTGTTTTCTCCAATGCAAATAGAATTACATTAGTCAATTCCCTGCGTCAATGGAGGTATAATTTTTATACTTAATTTACATTCTATCAAATGTTGTCTTCCAACAATGTCTCCCTAAGAAAAACTTAATTATTTAATGCAGATTAAATGTGTTCGTACAGTTGCTTATGTTGAAAATGTAGACCAAACAACCATTTGGTTTATCGCATGTAACTTTTGCGGAACAAAAATCTCAAGAGAAAGTGGTGATTTCATGTGTCAAATGAAACAATAAAGTAGCCGAACCTGTGCCACAGTATGTGAGACGAAATAACCCGACTTGAGTTCATAACCAATATCAACATTTAGAGATTTGTTTTCTCTTTTACTACATGTCAGATATAGAATGAAGATGACGGTGAATGATTCTAGCGGGTCTATGGATGTGTTGTTAAATGACAAACAATCTGAATTTATTTTGAGGTGTTCAACGTTACAAGTTAGGCAGCTAATGCGAGAGGTATTACTTTAGCCTATTTCTCTGGCAGAGTCGAGCATCAACTCCTTTGAAAGATTTCCTTGAGTTAGTGAAGGGCAATGCATATGTGTTTGTTCTTGAAACACCAAAGAATGATGAGCTGATGTCAGTTGTGCATGTTTGTTATGTCTTACATGTTAATTGGTCGGCTGAATGTCTGCACAGGTAAATAAATTACAATTCGTGTATATATTACAATTGTGTTTTGCATAATTTAACATCTTATATTTGTTACAGGAAAGTGATGAATAAAGAAGCTAACAATTTACAAGTTTTGACAACGGGTGGCCAATAGTAGCACTACAAGCAACAACTCCTTCATCTCTAATAAAAAATTTGATCGACAATTTTCTTGAACTGATAGTTAATTTTTTTTTGTGTTTATCAGATTTTATTTTTCATGAATGCATACTTATACTTTTGGACATTATTGTGTTTTTAATAGCATTTTTCAGTTAGTCTCTCAAGTAGACCATTTTTATAGTTGCAAATATGTTCATTCAGTCATGTTTTTTATGCAAGATTTATCATACTTCATGCATGATAACTCATATCTCTACATAAAGTGATTGCCACTTAACTCATGTCTTATTTCGTTCGTATAAATTTTTCCGTGCGATGCACGGATGGTTTGCTAGTTAGGAGTAATGGCATACTGGATGACCCACGACGAGAAGGATACATTAGATTATGTTGAAGTCACAATCTCTTCTCGTAGTGCTAATAATATTGCAATCCTTAGACTTGAAGTCACTAGATACTCTAGTTGTGGAATATTGTGCTTTGATGTTATCAAACGTTACACCGTAACTGGGTAATTATAAAGATAGCTATCGGGCATGATAGGAAGCAAGCTTAGAGATCGTAGTGATGTAGATAGGATTTGTCCCTCCCACATAATGGGGGTAAATATTCACGGCCACTCGAGGGATGAGGCTTATTGAATGTCTTGCCAGACTCAGATAAATCAATATGGAGATATTGATGTTATCTGCTTGCATAAGCATATTCCCAGGATCGAGGAACTATGGATTGGATATACGAGTGTGACTATTTATGTCTCGTGTCCAATCCGGATATGGAGACAAAGGGATAAGTGCAATATAAGATATTGGGCACAAGAGGTTTGTCGGGATCACTGACTATTTCTATTAGTTGGGTGGCATTGATGTGTTGCTAGACACCGCTCCATGTTAGTAAGAGTTACTACCAACTAAGTAGAAACCTATGGGGTCACACGTCAAATAGAGTAGAGCTAGATTTGGGATTAATTAATATTGATTAATTAATAGAAGGATCATTGTGCAACACCTTGCAAACTTAGTAGGACTAATTTGCAAGGAAGGGAATTATTCTAGTTCATGTAGAATTAGGAAACTCCTTTATGGAAACAACAAGGAGTTGTTGGAGTATATAAAGGAGGCTCTAGCTTCCTTCCCACTTGATGTTAATTGTTATTAGACATAACAAAGAGAGTGGGAGAGAACAAGAGAGAGAGCAAGACAAGAGCTAGGGCCGAAACCCTAGCCCCGTCCGCCCTTCCCGTCGGCGCCAAGAAGAGGGGCCGATCCCCTCTTGGCTCTTTTTGCCTTTGTTGCTTTGATCTTCTTCCCTCTTCCTCCGGGTTCAAGCTAGCACTTGTTTGAAGGAAGAATCTAGATCTCACCTCTAGACGTGGATCAACCGTAGAGACGAGGACATCATTCTTCGTGTGATCTCACAAATTCAAATGTACACAATACTATGTCTCTTATCATGTTATGATGTCTCTTCCTGACGATCCGTGGTGGGCATTGAAGTAGAATTAAATTTTGTTATTCCGCTGCGTTACCTACTTCAAAACCCAACACCTGTCTCGCAGCCCCCACGTGGATCAGCGCGGGCGGTGATCCAGTGTGTGTGGAGCACAACTAGGTGTGCTGGATGATCGCCACGTGGCTAAGATCTGTCTGTCTGGAAAGCACTATCTACATTAGCCCCCTTTTTGCGCGTGAAGACGGCTAGCCGAATAGGCTCTAATGCGCAAAAACCAGTGCGTGCGTCGTTGCTACGCACCAATTCAAATTCACGCAAAATCAGCCCCGTGCGTGCCATTATGACCTAGGATACCTAGAGTCGTGCCGTCTGTTCTATTAGGGTTTTAGGCGTGACGTCAGCATCATCCTGTGATTGCGCGATTCGACGGTGACGGTTGTGATTCGACCACTGAAAGAACGCGACTCTTCAGTGTTTTTGAATAAATACTCCATGCTCTCCATTGTTGCAAAGTATCACTTCGTTCTCTAAAGTGAATGTTACCTGAGAGCCTTCAAGAGCAGATTCAAATAATCAACCATCAGTTCTTCCTTGCCAATCGTCTCCTTCAACTTGCTTCATCAAAACAAGGTTGGCTTTGCTCAATTTCATTAATGTATTCAAATATCCTTTGAACTTTCTTGGATCTGCAAACCCAGAACTATTTGGAATACGCCTTTTATTGAAAACTGCGAAAGAGGTTCTTCTTAAAACCTAAAAGATTGAATGACCAGATTGAAACGATTTTCAAACAATAAACTTCAATCGAAATTATGAGATAAATTCCTTTAATTATGAGATTCTAAACCCAGAACTGACCCAGAACTATTCGTCTTCTTCTGATTTCAAAACAAGCCAGAATTGTTTCCTGAATCTGAACTGAAAGTGGGTATATTTCTTCCCCTCTTTAAAAAAAAAACATTTGGAGCCTCATGGCCCTTTTTCTCTTCTGAGGATTTTGCACTCATATCTTAATGCATATCAATTATGACGTCATATGCTGACGTAATTGCCTTGATTTTCGCGCTAGTAATTGATTAGATAAGCACGATTTTCTGGGGAGCCACATCCTTATTATGACTTTCCGTCATTAATTAGGGCGTGCCACCGAATCGTCGTAGCCTTTAGTAGGGTAATTGATTTTTACCTCTTTTTGAGACGTAAGTAATTGAT
Source organism: Linanthus parryae (assembly GCA_023055425.1). Lineage (NCBI taxonomy): Eukaryota > Viridiplantae > Streptophyta > Magnoliopsida > Ericales > Polemoniaceae > Linanthus > Linanthus parryae. The sequence goes on along the minus strand of JALGPY010000001.1, from coordinate 61,343,588 downwards.
TCTTACCCGTTTCCCAAGCTTAGCTGACTCAGCCAGGGAACTGAAGAGTCCCTTATGGAGTCTATATAAACCTTGCTTCTTGCTACTTGGGTTCTCCATCCCAAAATGTGGCTTACCATGAGTCCTTACGACTCCTGGCATCAGTGCTTGTCCTTTGTTGATTCATGTCAATTTCAAGCTGTGAAACCTGAGTTTGTGCCTTGTGCCATAGAAACAGCTCCCAAGATCTTCTTTGAAAAGCTTACCGATCCTCGTGATCTTTTTGAAGGAGATTTACATAATATTTCATGTTTCTGCAAAGATTCTTCTTTGTCTATTATGTTTGCAGGTCGTATCTGCTGTGACCTTCCGGCGAGGCATGGTCCTGTACTGACCTTTTTACCGAATCGTAATGAATGGTGTGTTTCTCCTCTAGCTTTCTTGGAGGAGAACTATTTGCCACCATTGTTTTGAACAAGGTGTGACGAGCTATTGCGCTCGTCTTTTTGCACAATAAGCTTCCTGCCCCAGGAGTTGTTCTCCCATTTGTTCTTCACGTCCGCCGCCGTTAGGGCATGAAGTTCATCTGGCATCTCACTTGGGCAGAAGATCGAAGAAAATCCCTGTTCTGATCTAGGACATTGACGATAGCGTCCCGCCACATAGCTCTTTTTAGGACCCGTAGGCCGCTCATTTTAGAGTAGGCGTTTTTCTTAGTGTAAACTTTTGCTTATAAGCTGCTATCTAGACAGATAAACTGTAAGTCATTTTGACTATTAATGAAATGCACTTTGTTATTTGCTGTTTTTGTTCGACACAACAAATTAAAATTTCGCATGCGTGTTTGCTATATGACGAAGCAAGTTATGTTTCCTTCGCGTTTGCATTCTGATATTGTCTGAATAATTCACTATCTTAAGCAGATTAGCTTTGCATCGCACAAGGCGTTGTCGCTATGGCTTGCTATCTAGGCAGATCGGCTTGTAGATCAATTAAGATCATGATTCAATATTGCCGCTATCTAGGAAGATAGGCTTAGCTCGCTCAAGGCATTGTTACTATCACTGCTATCTAGGCAGATAGGCTTTTTGGATCACTTAAGATCATATTTCAACATTGCTGCTATCTCGGCAGATAGGCTTTGGATCGCATGGGATCATGTATTATAGCTGCTATCTAGGCGGATAGGCTTTTGTCATAAGTGAGCAAACAAGTAAATAAAACAATAGAGACAATCGAGATAATAAAACTCTTCTCATATGGGAGAATCCTTTTATTAAAAGCCGCCTCATATGGGAGGAACATAACTACAAATTCCTCATATGGGAGGAAACAACGCATGAGTTCATGGGAATACTCGACATAAAATGGAACAGACATTTAAGTCAAACATAAAGAGATAAGCTAGGGATAATACTTTTTGATCCATCGCATATTGATCGGGCTTGAGGTTGTTGCAGTCCAATGAAGTCTCTGTATGGTGCAGTAACCGCTGTCAAAAACTTCTTTAACTTCGAATGGCCCTTCCCAGTTAGCTGCGAACTTTGGATGAGCTGCTTCCCGCATGCAATGATCCGAAGCTCGTAAAACCAAGTCCCCAACCGCAAAGTCTCGATGTTGAAGTGTTTTATTGTACGCACGAGCAATCCTCTCCTTATATATCGTGTTAGCCCGCTTAGCTTGTTCGCGCTTCACCTCCAATAGAATCAAGTCACGATCACGTTGATTTTCATTCAAGGCATGAAAGGATAACCTTGAAGAGTTCACTTTTACTTCCGTTGGTACAACAGCTTCAGCTCCATAGCATAGAAGGAACGGAGAAACTCCTGTGGGGGTCCTTGGCGAAGTGCGATATGCCCATAAAGCCAAATTTAAGGAATCTGCTCACTTTTTGTGATCGACTGCGACCATCTTACTCAAAATTCTTAGTAGCGTCTTGTTAGTTGCCTCTGCTTGACCATTCCCTTTTGGATAGTAAGGAGTGGAGCATACTTTCCTTATGTTGTATTCCGCCAGTTTCGCGGCCACCTGGCGATTTACAAAAGGGGTGTCATTATCGGAGAGGATTGTATTGGGGATTCCGAACTGGTATATGATGTTTTCTTGAAAAAAATTGACCACTGCGAGCGCATTTATTTTTTTGAGCGGTACTGCCTCCACCCACTTGGTAAACAACTCGGTCGCACTTAAGATGAACTGGTTCCCATGCGAGGCCGGTCGAATGGGACCGATAAAATCTAGGGCCCAAGTATGAAATGGCCACGATGTTCCTAGTGCATGTAAATCTACAGCAGGAGCATGCACGAGGTTGCCCTTAAATTGGCATTCCTGACATCTTTTTACTTTGGTGCGGCAATATGCTTCCATTGTGGGCCAAAAATAACCAACTGTGAGGAGTTGTCAGCATAATTTCGCACCCCTTGATGCTGTACTTGGTGAGATAAATCCATCACCTCTTGCGCTTCTTGGCTATCTAGGCATCTGAGTAGATTACCCTCATGGCCCCTTCGCCAGAGTATGTTTTCCTGCACCACATATCGAGCTGCTTTTCTTTTAACTTTCAGGCTTCCTTTCTTTGATCGGGCTCGATTCCTTCTGTCAGGAAATCAAAGAATGGCTTTCTCCAATCTGTGTCATCATCAACCAGAGCAATTTCCAAAGAGTCTTTGATTAATGTTCAGCTTTCACAATTTCCTTGAATGATTGCAGCAGCTGTGGACATGTCTGTCCAATGAATCCCATATCTTTGGGCCTTTCGATAAATTGACACTTCACTTTCTCCGCAGGAGTGTTGATGAATCTTTTCCAATAACGCCTGCCCCTCCTGCTGCGAGATGCACCGCATGAGTATTCCTCCCGGACCTTTGTAGTAAAGGGCGTTGTCGTGCATGCAGTACCCTTTGGTGGATGCCCAATTTTCTTTGCTTGTGCCCTCAGCAATTGCACGCAGTATCGATTTTCTCCAATCTTCCTCGTCCATGGATTCATCCTCGCATGCCTCCTCCGTCAAGGCCGGTGTCGTTCGGACTTCGATTGAGATTCTCGCAGGGCATTTGTCTGTACTAACTTTAGATTCCAAAGTAGCTAAAGCATCAACATGCCGATTATCAGCTCTAGGCGTGTGCTCGTACTTGACATCACAAAATTGTTGTACCAGCTTTTGCACCAAAGTGCGATAAGGTAATAGTTTTACCTCCTTCAACCCATACTCGCCTGAAGCTTGTTTGGCGATTAAATTGGAGTCCCCCATGACCATCAGATTATTCACTTCCAGTGCCCTGGCCGCACGAAGTCCCGCAATGAGGGCCTCATACTTCGCTTCATTGTTGGTTACTGGAAAGTCTAATTTGGTAGACATTTGGATGACTTCCCCATCTGGTTTAGTAAAAATAATTCCAATGCCGCCACCTTTCCTTGTTGATGATCCACCAAAGTGAAGCTTCCAATATGGCGACTCGACTACATAGATTTCAGCCCCCTCTAGTTCTTCCTCAATCATGGGTTCATAGCTGCTATCCGGGAACTGTGCCAGCAGATCTGCCACTGCTTGCGATTTGATTGCTCGTGGTCGAACACACGTAATGTCATATTGCGTACCAATTTGCCAATCTTCCGCAGGGGGAAGCGTGACTCAAGAGATACCGTATGGGGTCGCTCTTCGTAATCACCGCAACTTTATGCGAGGCAAAATAATTGTTGGAATAGATGCCCTAGAGGCAATCTAGTTTAGTATGAATTTATTTGTGGCTAGAAAATTGATTTTATTATTTATTGGATATTTAATATAATGAAGTCCTTAGATTTACAATTGTGTTGTTTATCTTAAATATCCCTAGTCCAGTATAATGATTAATAGAACAATCATTTATAGACTAGTATGGTGTTGGATTGATATTGAAATATCATGATCCAACACATAGGTGTGCATTAAGGGTAATGGCGCACTGAATTGACCCATGTCTGAGAAGGCTACATACACGTTATGTTAAGTCACAAGCGCTTCTCGTGGTGCAATGGTATTGTCATCCTTAGACTTGAAGTCACTAGATGTTCTAGTTGTGGATTATTGTGATTTTGGTAGCGTTAAACGCTACACCGTAACTGGGTAGTTATAAAGGCGTGTACCGGATACAATAAGAAGCAAGCTTAGAGATCGTAGTGGACGTAGATAGAATTTGTCCCTCCCACATAACGGGAGAAAATATCCTAGGCCACTCGAGGGATAGTGCTTATAGAATGTCTGGCCAGACTCAAATAAATCAATATGGGATATTGATGTTATTTGCACGAATAAGGCTATTCCCATGGATCGAGAAACTATGGATTGGATATAAGAGTGTGAATAGTATGTCTCGTGTCCAATCTGGATATAGAGACAAAGGGATGAGACTATTACTTGTACAAGGTTTGTCAAGATGACTATTCTATTAGTTGGCTAGAATGGATGTTTTGCTAGAAACCGCTCCATATTAGCAAAATGTTGCTACCAACTAGATATAACCTATGGGGTCACACGCTATATAGAGTTGAACTAGATTTGGGAATTAGTTAATTGGATTAATTAATTTGAAGGATCACATTGCAACACCTTGCAAACTTCGTAGGACTAATTTGCAAGGAAGGGACTAAACCGAATTCTAGTAGGACTAGAATAGGTCCTTTAGGTAGTTGACAAGGATTTGTTGGACTATATAAAGGACACTCCTCCTTCCTTCCCATACTTATGACCTTATTGATCATAACTTTAGTGGGAGAGAAAAAAAAGGAGAGAGAAAGCAAGCAAAGAGGAGCCGCCGCCCGTCCCCGTCGGCCCACAAGGAGGCCGAGACCTCCTTGTGTGTCTCGGTTTGCGTGATTCTTCTTCCTCTTCCTCATTCCGGGCTAGCACCAAGGATTGGGAAGATCTAGGATTAAACTCTAGGCGTGGATAAACTATAGAGAACGTGACACAATTTGCGTTTGAAGTCATCAAAGAAGAAACCCTAAGGTGTGTTATTGATTTCTTCCGTTACCATCGTTATGTCTCTTGACTTGTGATCCTTGGAGGGTATTGCATGGATTATGTTTGTTTGTGTTTCCGTTGCGCATCCATGATCTAAACCCTACAATAATGCCTTAACTTTTCTATTACAAAGAACAAAGCAAGACAATGACGTTCGATATTTGTGTACCTTGACTCGGCCGGATGTACTATGCGAGAGATATAATAGATCGGCCTTTCCTGCCCTTCATACTCTTGAGCTAAAAGTGCCCCTATAGATTTCTTTGTCGATGTTAAGTACAACAAAAGCGGCGATCCAAGCTGAGGTGCAATCATTACCCTTGGTGATGTCAGTAGGTCCTTCAGCTTCCCAAATGCGGCCTCATGCTCCTCTGTCCAATTGTATACAACATTCTTTTTGAGGAGATCGCCAAAGCAAAAAGTTATCTCCGCAATTGTCGGAATGAATCTCTGCAGGTAAGATAATTTCCCTAGGAATGTCTTCAGAGTGCTCTGATTATGTGGCGCCGTCATGCTGGTGATAGCCGATACTTTCGCGGGATCAGGCTCGATGCCTTGGCGATGTATTACACATCCCAAAACTTCCCCGAAGTTACTCCGAACGCGCATTTCATGGGGTTCATCTTCAGTTGGAAACTCCTCCATCTTTCGAATACTTTCCGCAGGTCTCCCAGATGGTCCGCTTCCTCTTTGGACTTGACGAACATATTATCAACATAGAACTCCACTTCTTGATGCATCATGTCATGAAACAGAGCCATCATCGCTCTCTGGTAAGTCGCGCCCAACCGGCGTAATGAACGCAGTCTTCTTGCATCCTCGGGATCCATCTTGATCTGATTATACCCACAGAATCCATCCATGAAACTGAACATCCGGTGCCCTGCAGTAGAATCGATGAGCAAATCGATGTTGGGCAACGGGAAGTCGTCCTTTGGACAGAAACGGCTGAGGTCCCTAAAGTCCACGCAGATGCGAAGTTGCCCATTCTTCTTTACCACAGGCACGATGTTTGCCAACCAGGTGGGATGGTGATTCGGCTCGATCAACTTGACAGTCAATAGCTTGACAATCTCTTGTTTGATCTTTACATTAATTTCTGGCCTGAAGCTTCTCGCACTTTGCTTCACCGGTTTAGATCTCGGGATAACATCCAATCTGTGCATAGTCACGCTTGTGTCCAAACCAGGCATCTCATCATACTCCCATGCAAACACGTCCTTATACTCAGTCATCAATTGCAGCAACCTTGCCTCCTCATCACCTGGAAGGTCTGCGCTCAGGAAAACAGGCCTCTTCTTTTCTTCGCGTGGGCTCGGGAACACTTCTTTCAGTTCCTGCTTCTGGGGCCTCGTCTTATCTTCCATGCACTCAGGTGCTTCTTTCAATTTATCTTGCAAAACCTCTAACTTTGTCTTGTCCACCTCCGGGCCTTGTTCAATTTGACTGATTTGCCCAGGGATATCCCCATGCTCGGATGGGGGTACCCCCGCGCACCTTCATATGCGGTAGCAGTTCTTTCCGTTGGAGTAGAAGCTCTCTATCTCCTTGCCCTTATGGTCATGTTTTACCACCCTTTTCAAAGTGTACACATTCTTCCTCTGATAGGTGAATTGTGAGGGCTCTTCGCGTGTGAACACCTTTTCCTTGGCATCTTCTCTCGTCACCATTACTCCAGCTGGTGACTGATCCTTGATGTCCTCCCATCGAGGCAAAGGAGTCGGATTAATGGCCCCGACATTTTCTCATCCGTCATTTCGGTTAACCATACCGCTTCAGTGAGATGCGCTTCATTCAAATTAAAGGGATTTACCGAAGCTGGTATCTCTACCACTCTACCATTCCATATGGCCTTCATCACTTGGTGGGCTGTCGAGGGAACCGCTCGAAGCGGTGAATCCAAGCTCGCCCTATGATCATGTGATACGTGGTATTCGCATCAATGACGTAGAATTGGCCGTACACTTGATTTTCCTATCTGGATGCCCAGACGAATCCAACCCATCGTCATCCTGTAATCACTTCCGAAACCCATCAGCGGGGAAGGGCGCCTGACAATCTTCTTCTATGGGATTCCTGCCAACTTTAGAGTTTTGAGCGAAACCACATTGATGGTTGCGCCTCCATCGACAAATGCCTTCTTGAATTCGACGTCGTTGATCACCGCTGTTACGTACAAGGGCTTCTAATGACTCGAATCCGTCTTCTTGTCACTTGCGGAGAAAGTCATAATCTTTTCCGTAGAGCGAGACGCCCTAAAAACTTTCCCATTGGAGACTACGATGTCTTTCTCAAAGTCTTCTGCTACCCTTAAAATCGCTTTTGTCATCTCTTTCCGGCATTTCTCCGAAAAGCTCATCTCATCAAAGAATTTGCTGAACCCGTGCGACCCCTTCATCCTGTCAGCACGCTCGTCCTCCATGTCTATGCTGTAGTCCTCCTCGTCGTGAACTTCAGCAATGATGGGCATACCATCTTCTGCAATCTCTTCAAGATCCATGATTGCAATCATGGCTACCTATTTGCCTTTCGGCTCTTGTTCTGCATGGGCCGGCAGCGGATTATTGCGCACATCCTGCCTCTGATCACTAACAATCAACTCCCCTTCTTTCATTTTTCGACTCACAAGATGCCTAAGCTTCTTGCAGTCAGCTGTGGGGTGCATAATCTTTCTGTGGAACTCGCACCACTTCGGGTCTCTCATCATCTCCTTGGAGGGTATTCTTCGAGCGGAGGCAGAACCCCATCTTTACGCCATTGTTTGCATAAATCAATCACTTCCTCTAACGAGCATGGTAGAGGCGGTGCATCTGAAGTTGCAACCCTTGGTTACTTGTGCGGTGAAACTGTGTTGACTTCAGCTTCACGTCCCCTCTTATAGCTAAACCTCCCAATCTTGAAAGTGGGTCCCCCTGAGGATCGTTCAGGGGCGTGCTTCATCTTTTTCCTTTCCACTATAGGATCTATGTTCTTCGTACATTCAATCAACTTCGAAAAGGTAGGAGTTTGGAAGTTGATTAACATACCTTTGTACTCATCTCGCATGCCTTGCGGACATATCTCCACGAGCCTGCCCTCGAGCACTTCATCTTTGCACTCCAATGATTTGGCCCTGAACTTCTTGATGAAGGTGACACCATCCTCATCGCGCTTCTGATACATACGGGAGAGATGTATCGTCGTAACCTTCTCCTCTATCTGGAAGAATTTTGTGTAGAACCTCTGGACCATGTCATCCCAAGTTTTGACAGATCCAGCCTCCAGTGTTCTATACCATTTGTAGGCCACATTCCCCGAATATTTTGGGAACTCGCGCATCAGCAAATCGGGGTCAGTCCCGTATGGTCCCATTACGTCGATCAAACGCATGACATGCTCGTCAGCATTCCCGTTAACATCTTCAAACTTGTCCCACTTAGGGGCCTTATACCCTGCGGGATTGGGCATCAGATAGATTTCCCGCGGGATAGGTGGGGCATTTTCGACCTTCAGAATGATAGTGTATGCAAAAGGTTGATTGGCCACGAAGGTCTCTATGCCTCGCTGCAACGACGTCATACCGCGGCAGGAGGAAGGGTTGCAGCCGGCGGAGACACATATGCCGCGGTTGGGCTAGGGGTGTAAGCCACGTTGTTTAGCGGTGCCGGCGGAGGAGGCAAGGGATACTGTGAAGAGATATTGGAGGCAACAGTTGGTGGTTGGGCCATATGTGAGGTAAGGGACGGTATTTGGACCGTTAGTCCCTGGACAAAGGGTGGTTGCACCATTGCTGGCGGGGTTTGCGAATTAGGATTGGGTAGTGTAGGTATCACCACTGACCCGTGGGTGGTAGAGGTTCCTCCTCCCTAAGAGACAGCAGCGCCCAATGCCGGATTCGGGGCAAGGGTTCCCAAATGGACATTATCCGATCCATCTGTGCGGATTGAGCTTGGAGGGCCTTCGCCTGATTCTGGATGGTGGCGTTCAAAGTATTCAAAGTCGGAGTTCCGCCGGCGGCCCCAGAATTATGGCGAGTCTCCTCCCCTGAGGTTGTCTCAGTGGAGGGAGATTCGTTGCTAACGTCGTCCTCATGAGACATGGTTGCTTGCAATGGTAAGTTTCACATCGGGTTCACCAAATGTGTACGAGAGAATCCTTTAGGGAGAATTCAATATACACCAAGAGCAGGGGATAAGATGAACACAGGAAGTGTAGAGTGTGTGTAGGGAGAGAGTAAGGCAATGGCAACTGTATGAGAGAGAGACAGAATTTTGGAGTAGCTTCCACGTAGTTCCGAAGATTCGTTCTATGTAAGGAAGGGTTAACGATCCTATATATATGGTGGAGAATATGACCGTTGTAGTGGGTTAATGCGCCCATTAATGGAGGCTTAATTACCTTAACCACAACGGCACGTTCGTCCGCATATATAGGGATCGTTACGCACTTCATCCGCGTATACCGGAACCGTTATGAGGTTGACCGGGTTTATGGAGCTCGTGCCATAAATCTCTCAAAGCAGTTACTAAAGGTCGCGCGCGGGCTTGGTTGTCGCTCGCGCGCGACAGGACTTACTCTAGCCTCCAAACCACTAAGTCCCTACAAGTCCCGTGTGGTGGTATGCAAGGGCCCTGTCTCGCAGCCCCCACGTGGATCAGCGCGGGCGGTGATGCAGTGTGTGTGGAGCACAGCTAGGTGTGCTGGATGATCTCCACGTGGCTAAGATCTGTCTGTCTGGAAAGCACTATCTACAACCGTGTTGTACAATCTCTTTGTCTTTACTATCCAGATTAGACACAAGACATGGATGTCACACTTGTATATCCAATCTATAGTTTCTCGAACTGTAAGTAGACTTAGACTAACAAATAACATCTATATCTCATATTGATTTATTCGAGCATGACCATGCATTTCCCTAAGTCTCACTTTTCAAGTGGCCGTGGATATTTCCTCCCGTTATGTAGGAGGGACAAATCATATCTACATCAATCATACCTCTCAGCATATTTCATAGCATGACCAATTATCGCTTTCATAATCACCCTGATACGACGTGACGCTTGACGGCATCAAAACATGATAATTCACATCTAGAGAATGTAGTGACTTCAAGTCTAAGGATCACATCACCATTTTCACTATGAGAAGCGCTTGTGACATTCACATAACTGCCATGTAGCCTTCTCATTGCGGGTCTCCAGTACGCCATTACTCCTAATGCGCACCCATGTGCTAGACTTGATATATCCATATCAATCTACCCACATACTAGTCTTGACGCATTATAGTTTTCCTAATTAACTGCAACACCCCCTTATTAAACAAGGGAATGTCTACGCCCGAGGTGATGAGCCTCATTGGGAACGGATAATGATCGTCGGTTCATAGCTAGTACAACCATCGACAAACCGAAACATAGTTTATTACATGATTACAAATAAGCCAGTGATAACATTTGAAAAGCTATGAGTACACCTGAAATGATTATACTAGGTGATATTCTAATCAACAAGCGTCTCTACTCAGCAGTGTCGTGAACATTCCCCCACCTTGATAGCTAACATGCGGTTTTAGAATAGCAAAAGCCGACACAGTTTTACAGAAAATGATCAGCAAACGGCTGAGTAAGCTAACACCCATAGCACGTAAACTATGAGGCATATGACATGAATAACATATTCGCTAATAAATATCATAAATATGTGGGAAAAGCGTTCTCCTTGATTTGATGTGTCATACTTCGTAAAGATTTCGAATTTCATATTCCGACCCAAAGATGTGGATTATCTTGGGCAATTTCTTGTAATAGCATTTCGCAATATAACTTTAAATCTCAAGATAATAACTTTCACTTTTCTCAATGATAAGATAATCGAGTCCAGAAGTTCATTTTACTAACTAGTTGATACGGGGAGTGACCATATCCAATCCACATCCGCTTTCTCATAACGTGCAAAATCACAGCCATAACCATAATTCAATCACAAGGAGGTTCGCGTCATAGCGTCTCATAACCATAACATAATCAAAAGGAGGTTCGCATCACAGCGCCTCATAACCAATAATAGTAACCAATCACAATATGTCAGAAATGTATCATATCAGGGATATGGCACAAACCCACGCACATTAGCTTTCACTTTACGTAATTACGACTTTTCTTTATCGAGTAAGGAGCTCCAACTAAATTTGGTGCGGCAAACTTTCATTTTAATGAAAAAATAATAATTAGTCAGTTATGGTAGTGCTTATGACCAAGAATGAGACTGTATAAATTCTCCAACTCTTTATTTGACATTCTCAACCAATTACCGTTTATAATTCCGATAGAATATTTTTAAATAAAATTTTTTCCCCGCTTAGGGGGGTATACTCTCATAAACTTCCCCATTAAGGGGGATATATCTATAATTTTGCCCCACTTAGGGGGGTATACTCTCATAAAACTATCCCATTAAGGGGGATATATCAATAATTCTGTCCTACTTAGGGGGAAGGGGTGTACTCCCATAATACTGCCAGGGGGATATACTCAAGTATAATTTCTTTCATTTTCTCTTGAAAATCCACGTTTGATAATTAGTGGTAGCAGGAACGAATCAATTAATCACAATACACTTTTGAAGGAATCGTTTGGTCACGTAGTCGAAATTTGAAGTCAATTACGCCTATCATAAATCGCCTTTTGAGACGTAAAATCATATAAATATTTAGACGCGAAAGGAGGACAACACATTTGATAATTGTGGCCAGTGAACTAGGTAATCGGTGCATAATATGGTGGCCGTGTTTGGACGGTAATTTCTCATTTCACAATTGAATTTAGATGTTCTTCTTTCTGTTTCTTATTTTGGATTTGGATTATCATTTTTCATACAATACTTTAAAGTAGAATATTTCAAAAGCAACAAAACAACTCAAATAAAGCATGTATAGTAGTAGTTCACAAATAACACACGCGATACACGAAAGAAGGAAAAGCACACCAGGCTAGGCATATTAACTTACCGTAATCCAAAAGTGCGTCCTAGATGTAGTTCTCTTCTACGGAACCGTCACCTACAAATTGAAGCTTCTAACTCAATACACTCTTAACCAATTTATGAAAAAAAACTATTCTAATATATTTTCCAGCTCTTTTTATTTTTCTCAAGAAAACATTAATTTTAACTTATTTACGAACCCAAAAATATATTTCTTCTATAATATTTACCCCCAAAAATATACTACCTCTGTCCTCTCTGAATCTTCACCTTTTGACTTTTTCTTCTGTAATCAGGTCACTTTGACCCGGTGATTTGGATAGCCAAACGATGTAAATTTTGGATAATTTTTTGATGGTGTTGTAGAGTGAAGTTTACTCTACAACATCGTGCAAATATTATCAAATGCTTGTATCATTTTACTAATCAAATCACCAAATTAAAGTGATTCAGTGAATAGTGGTAAAATGAAAAGGGTGAAGATTCAGAGAGAACATACTAAGTAGTTATTAATTATAAATAATTATTTGAGCAAATTAAAGAAAAAAAAAATTATTAATGAAACTGAAATTGAAAACTACACTTAGTTCCCCAAAAGTTTTCATGAAAAGACAACTGCTGTCACCTCCCCCTCCCGCCGACCCCGATTAGCGATTAATAAAACTTGGCGTTAGCGGGAGGAGGGCGCGGCATGCCGGTGCGGCCTTGACTCGTCGAGAGGCTAAATAAGTAATTTATAAAAGTCGTGATAAAAGTTTCTAAAAAAATAACTTTGCGGAAGCGTAAATAACAAATAACTTGGGGTCGTCTTGATAAACAATTTGAATTGTAAGAAAAGAAAGTTGGAACATAAAAATTCAATGTCATTTAGCCATCTCGACTCGTATCGTAACAAAGCATAACTCGGGAAAGGTTCTAGGTATCATACAAGGCTCATACAAAGTCTTATATACATAATTATATAACTTATACATTCTTAAACCAAAAAAAAACAACAACATGTATTTCATAGTAACTCCAAGTCTAGCATATACTCGGCATCTAAGCACATAGCGTCATCAAGCACGTAATCACATATGAACTTAACTCCATGCTACTTCTTGCTTCTTACATGTTATTAAAACCTGAAAAAAAAGGTAAATTGAAAGAGTGAGCTCAACTAGCTCAGTGAGTTACATCTACGCCCCTCCGTAGGTTTGAAAAACCAAAAGAGGCTAACTTTCCCATGGAGCAAAATGAACATAAGGCATAGTCATACATACATATACTTGTGAAGCTTGAAAGAGCATAACATTCATAAAGCATAATGTGTATCGTAAAGAAAGCGTAACGTAAAGCATAAGTTGAGTCATGAGAAATCGTATTGTTCCAAGTAGGAACCTTGCTTTGTCTCACGTGGAGACCTTAACATACTTGAACATGCTTGCTTATTTTCTTATCTTATGGCCCGTGTAACCTTCGTGACTTTACATAATGTTGGGACATGTCCATCGCGACGGCTCGTGAGGCGACGCGTTGCCTGCTTATATTGCCCCGGCAAAAGGGCCGTAGCCTGCCTATACCCGACAGGGGGTTTCACTACGGTAACCGTGGCCTTTCTGAAAGCGTGTTTTATCTTATAAAACGTTTATTTATTTTCTTTATTAGCATCCATGGGGCACAAACATTTCATTTGAGTAGGAAAACATACATACATAATAATAGGGACAACATGAACATACATAAGCTTTTAAGAAACTTGAGGCTCGGTACAAACTTCGAGAGGTAGGGTAACTCACCTTGCGAGCTTAATCCATTTACTTAACATTTCCTAGTCCAATTTCCATCATCTTTAAGGATGTGATCATCAACTCCGTCGTCACATAACTAGCAAATGATGCTACAAATCACACATATGATCACTTAGCACGAAAGCATTCCAAACATATCACATAATCACTTAGCATGAACTCATTCAAACATAGCACATAATCACTTAGCATGAACTCATTCAAACATAGCACATAATCACTTAGCATGAACTCATTCAAACATAGCACATAATCACTTAGCATGAAATCATTCCAAACACAGAGCATGACTAAATCACTTAGCTAAATGATACTAGTCTTATCAATGCAAGATAAACAAACTTCTCACACATCCATATACTTGTATTGTATTAAACATATTATTAGATGCATATGCAATGTAAAATGCAGCACATAGAGAAATATAACATATAATGAACTAAAATGTAACTTGCATAAACCAGCTTTAATAACTTGATAAACTTCTAAATCATGCTTATAAGATAAGAGTAACCATCGCTACTACAAAATTCATAGGTGACTCAAAATAACTATTTGGGACCTCAAATTTTGACATAAGATAGATAAAGAGTTTACACATAACACATAAAAATATCAAAAATTATAAAAACTTCTAAGTATTTTTAAACATTAACTTTCAGAGCTGTTTAGGTATAAAACAGTGGCTGAAAAGCGGTCTTGGAAGTAAATTCATAAAATATTCATATGAACTCTAAAAATTATGAAATTTTAACTGGAAGTGAATAAAACCATTGGGAAAAACATATCCAAAATTGGTAACCATTGGAGTAGAATAGGTACATGAAATCATTGAAAAACTTCTCTGGTCTGGGTTGGACAGATTGTAAAAACAGCCCAAGTTTTTGGCCGATTAAAAATTAAATACAAGTGCAATGGCTCTGAAATTTTTACTGTAAAAATATCACATACAAATACACAAACTCTAAATTTTTCATATTTTTCTGAAAAGGTCATGTATTTTTCCCAATTTTGTGAAAATAGACTCAAACATGAACTTTATGGTTTTCTATACTTCAAAAACTTGTTGCATGCAAGGACCATTCCATCAAAATCTGAAATTGAACTAATACAAGGTCTAAATAACACACATATCACTACCCACATCATTTTCTTACATGATTCTAACAACAAACTTGATTTTGATGACATGCATGTATGTTCAAATGTGGGTTTTATGAAATATGCAACATTCAAGTACCAATATGATGATCTAGCCATGAATAAGACGAATCATGCTTGGAGATGAGGAAGATCAAGTTTAAAAGTTACAAATCAAGATCAAATAACACATGCAACTCAAGATCAAGCAACTTCATGCCAAGAACATGAATCATGAACAAATTGAGCAAACAAAGAAGAAGGAGTGCTTACATATGAACATTGAGAGGAACTAGAGATTGATCTTGGGTTCTTGGAGCTTGTAGGAGCATGGATTCTTGAAGAAGATGAAGGAAAAGACTCCCCCAATGCATAGTATAACCTTAGGCTTGAGTTTTTCATGATATGAGAGGTAGAAAATGGAGTTTTGGGGGTGTTTTGTGAGGGTCAACACCAAAAACCGGGATTTGTATTTGAAGAGAGAGAAGAGAGCATTTTGAATGTTCTTGATGAGAAAGATGCAATGGGAAAGAGCATGAGAGACATGTACATGATGGTGGGGGTTGGTAATGCATATAAATAATCTCATATCATGCTAGCATAGAGATATTAAAATAATGAACTCCATTTGTAAGATGAAAGAGAGCTTTATGATGTAATCTTGTTAGTTGGGTAAATGATGCAAAATCCAATAATAGAGAGGTTGATACATAAAAACATAAAGTTTGGAAACATTACAAGTTTACATAAAGTTTTGGGGAAACTATGCATTAAATTTTAACTAACGAGTTGGCACAAACATAACATTCTTGAAAATATTTTCTTCAAGTCTAGCATAGGTAATAAAATTTTAATATTAACACACATATTTAGAAAGTAATAATATCACTTACGACATAAACATGCACATAAATATGAGGGCTACTACAACTGACTCCCCCCCTAAGTTTCAGAAACTGCAAAATAACCCCCAAATTGCTTTCTGAAAATTGCAATTTAGCCCCCCATGCAAGAACACTCAAAATAACCGATCAAAGCATGGATTCAAGGTGTTGTTGCAGCTGTTGTTGCTGCTGTTTCGTCTTCTGGTGGCTTTGTCGAGCAAGGCAGATAGGGGGGTGGGGGAGAGAAGGAGAGAGCAGGGGAAAGCGGGAGATGGCAGTGGTGGTGAAGGTGATTTTTCCGGCGGGTCTCCCGACGGTGGTAGCATCCATTGTTGCCGGTGCTGCTGATGGGTTTCTTCGTCGCACAGAACATAGATAAGAGAGAGAGAGAGAGAGACAGAGAGATGGAGGTGGTGATGGCGTTGGGGGTGGTGTTGGTCTCGGGGGTGTGGTTGCCGAAGGAGAAGAAGAAGGAGAAGATATAGGAGAAGAGGGAGTGAGGGTGACGGGGAGAGAGTGAGAGAGAAGAGGGAGTTGGGGAAATGTGAGGATGTTGGGAAAGACACATCAGTAGTGTGTTGGGGAAGGGGAAACAAAACAATTTTTTTCTTTTATTATTATTATTATTATTATTATTATTATTATTATTATTATTATTATTATTATTATTATTATTATTGTTGTTGTTGTTGTTGTTGTTGTTATATACAAATATAAAATACAGTACAGAATATGTAGTATGTATACGGTATAAATACGTATAAAAAAGAGTATAGACTACATATAGTATAAATACAAATACATGTATACATACCAAAAGTTTTTCAAAAGACAAATAATACCCTCAACATTAAGTATTTAATATCATCTAAAATTACAACTACCTCCCCACTAGCCATTTATTTCGAAGATAAACATTTAAACTTTATGAAAAAGACGTCAATTATACTTAGAAAAAGACAGGGTGTTACATTAACTGTAATACTTCGACTAGGGATATTTAAGAATACAACATTTATATTCTAAGGATTTCACTATATTAACATATCTCCATATCGATAATACAATGAATGTATAGTCTTTATAAATGTTCACGATAAATAGATTGCCTCTAGGGCATACTCCAACAGTCTCCCACTTCACTAGAGCCAATCTGGTGAATCTCGTATGCCCATTGATCTAGTGTGGCCTTCATGCTTTCACTAAGCAAGGGGTTTGGTAAGTGGATCCGAAGGATTGTCATCGGTATCTTGCATATCTTCACATATCCTCTTTCGACGATCTCTCGAATGAGATTGTATCTCCTGAGTATGTGTTTGGATCGTTGGTGAGATCTGGGTTCCTTAGCTTGTGCGGTCGCACCATTGTTGTCATAGTATAGTTCTATAGGATCCACAATGCTAGGCACAACTCCTAGTTCAGTAATGAACTTCTTGATCCAAACAGCTTCCTTTGATGCATCTGATGCAGCAATGTATTCAGCCTCTGTGGTAGAATCGACAACCATCGCTTGCTTCAAAATTTTCCAGATTCCAACTCCTCCATTTAGGCAAAGCACAAAACCTGGATGCTATCTGAAGTCATCTTGTCGGTTTGGAAGCTTGCATCAGTGTAACCCTTTACAGTGAGATCTCTTTCTCCTCCATATATCAAGAGTTCATCCTTAGTTCTTCTCAAGTACTTAATGATATTCTTGACAGTTATCTAGTGACTCTCACCTGGATTTGGCTAGTATCTACTTGTCATACTTAAAGCATATGACACATATGGCCTAGTACATAACATGGCGTACATGATATATCCAATTGATAAAGCATATGGAATCTTATTCATACTTAGTGCATGTGGGTTCTAGTGTGAGTTTCATGAAGTAGTCTAAATTTGGAAGTGAAACACATGATCTAACAACGGAAATTAAGAATCAAGCATGGAAATGAAGAAACCTATGATGAAATTTCTGCAATCAAAGCTAAACAAGGACATGCAAGCATGGATTCAAGACTTGAAGAAAAAATTACCCCAAGATTCAAGAAGATGGTGGATGAAAGAGTAAAATTGGCCTTCAATCCTTGAGTGGAATGATGAAATAACTCCCTACCATGATCTACCAAGCTTGGACTCAAGTTTTTCATACTTTGGGTGGTAGGAAATGATGTTTTGATGGTATTTTTGTGAGGTCAACACACAAAAACGGGAATGGAGTTTTGAGAGAGAGAAGATCTTTAAGAGAGAAAATAAAAGGAAGTGAGAATGGAAGAAATGAAGTTGATGGTGGAGGTTTGTGGTGAAGAATCCTCCATGGTAATGTACATACATGACAATAGGTAGTAATGAGAGTTGATGAGAGTGCTAGTGGTATATTGAGTGTAATGAGGATGAAAAAAAATATGTATTGTATTGAGAGTTGATCAAGTTAGTGAGGAAGGGATTAGAGAGCACTTATAAATCTCCCAACTAGTTAGTTGGGGGTACAAATGAAAAATTACAAAAATTGAGGGGTAAAAATAGAATTTCTAATTAATAGCTAACACATAAAAGTTAATTTTCATAAATTAAAAAAATTATAAATAATTTCAGATAAATCAATTTTATATAAATGTCAAAATCCAAGTTTTAGAAAACTACAAGTATTTCCGAGATATACAAAATGAGTTTCTTATAGTATTATCGAAGTTTCCAAAACTACAAAATAACCTCAACACAAAATTGTATATAATCATAGATGTCCAATGGCATCCTTATACTTTAAAACTAATAAGAATTCAAGAACAAGTTTGAAATATAAGTTTCTTGAAATTCTCAAATACTTTTTTGAAATTACCAAATAACCCCGAACTAAAATAAGGGGTATTACATCCTGGATAGCCAAATTTTCCAACGGAAAAGAATCATATTGACCTTGTCACTAGAACATGGAAGATATTCCAACATGGAGAGGAGAAGATAGGTAAAAGTCAACTTCACAGCCAATTTCTTGAGAGCGAATTTTGAGATTCATAAAATAAGATTTTGCATTTTGAAGTGCAAGTTTTCCAGATCATATTCGCACTCTTAAAAACTCAAAGTATCCAATGAGATATGGACAATCAAAGTTGGATTAAAATCACGATTCAACACTTCAATTTTTTCAAGAGATTTACTTATGTTCAAGGAAGCTAATTCGAGCTTAATTTATGATGAATTTGTTTAGAATTTGAAGAAGACACATGAACATGATTTGACGTATTCATCATGATCTATGTACATGAGAAAGAAGTTGCAATTTCAAGTTGTAACAAATAAAATATGAAGTACCTAAGATGACAGGTTCATCATGCTATTCAACACTTATTTTTTATTTTTTAATTTTTTTTGACAGTCAACTGCAACATCATCCAACAGTCTCTTAAGAGTGATTTTGGAAGGGTTTGAGATTGAATTAACTGCAAGGTTAGTGTCAACTTGCAGCTGGGTTTTCAAGAGTGTGCATGAGAAAATAGAACTCAGTTTCGCCAAGAATTGATCAAGATACAAGGGTATGATGTTGACATAAGTTCACCGAGTGAGAATATTCTTTCAAGAACATGTCAAGTGGCCTAATTCAACCTCATTTTCACGCAGTGTAGATGGTGATCTTCACGAAACAATGAACATTGCATTAATTCACATAGGGAATAGACATGATCAAGCATAAATCATTTTTCATGTAGCATTGAAGGGTTAAGGAGACCAATAATTTGATTAAAAAAACACGGGATAAAAATAAAGTCCAACAGAACAATTTTGCGCAACTTTTAACACAATTTGAGGAATGAAAATGATCGAATTGGAATGATAAAATAAAATGAAACTTGTAGCCCTATAAACAAGGAAAAAGCAAGACAAATAACTATCCAAACCATTAAATAAGCAAAGAGTTACATGGCTATGAACATGTCCTGCTTCCCCGACCGAAACGTGAGTTAACCAAGAATCAAAACATGAAAAATGCGGTTCTGGGTGCATTCCAATTATTCAACATGATTTTACAGATTACAGGGATCATATTAATGCAAGAAGAAAGTAATTTGATCAAGGAAATTATGGTGGTTCCCGGGGGTGAAACCCATATTGGCATATGCTACGGATTCTGGTGATATGAGGGTTGATTTTATAAGCACGGTACTCGTCTTGACCCCAGGGACATGATAGAAGTGGTTAGTTGCAACACATTTCAATTGGAGAGGAGTAATTTACTGACAACCGAATTCGGGTTCTTCTGCTTTATTAAATACTAAAATGTATTAAGTAATAATAATATTATTTAAAAAAATTAAAAAGAGATAAGTAATAAATATCTAGCCATAGAGTACTTATAAAAAATTATTCATTACCTTAATTAAGTAATTATTTAAACCAAATCTAAGTGAATAATAAATAAAATAATAACTAAATGATAATAAATTTAAATAGTTAACTAAATAAGTACATAAAACTAAATGAAAAATTAATAACTAAATGTTATGAAATATTGGGCTAGTTATTGGTGAATATCCATCACATCTTGTAAGCTCATTGTATATTGTGATTGGCCTATCAGCCCACCCTAATGCCTATATTAAGGGGCTTAGGGTTGGAGAATAATACACCTCTAAACACTGTTCTGCCTACACATCTTGCGTCTCTTGTATTCTCTCGTTCTTTCCTCTCTCTCAATTATCGTTTCATAAGACGTTATTCGCTCGAAGTGCTCTTTTGGTTCGATGCACCCATATTTT
This sequence comes from Linanthus parryae, assembly GCA_023055425.1. Taxonomy (NCBI): domain Eukaryota; kingdom Viridiplantae; phylum Streptophyta; class Magnoliopsida; order Ericales; family Polemoniaceae; genus Linanthus; species Linanthus parryae. The sequence goes on along the minus strand of JALGPY010000001.1, from coordinate 61,323,092 downwards.
TAATGTATTCGTAGTAAGGTGAGTCCGTTACAATAGAATCGGAGTGACATCTTCCTCAAGTATTGCTTCAAATGTGAGTCCTGTCAAGGCACATAGAAGATTTCATGTAAGTTGTTTTGGAACATACTGATTGTATATGGACTGTATAGTTGATGTTCTTTCTCTTACAACATTAATTAGTTTGTTTGGAGTATCTTTATTTTCACACATGTAGTACTCATATGCTCAAATCTATGATGAGTTAACAAGGTTTGGTGAAGAACCAAACCAGTTGTAATATGTGGATCTGTAGACACAAGTGGAAGTTGGAAGATAAAAGGCCAAGACGTTTTTTTTTCTTTCTTCTGGAAATACAAACTAGGTCATATGTGAATACCTTTTAAGAATTTAATAATCTTCTTGATAAAGGGATACTATTAAATTTTATTTTATGAAAAAGGGTGACAAGAAACAAATCTCTTTCATATAAAAAGATCACCTTTTTTTAGTGGTGTACTGTGCTATCTTTAATATTGTTTATAATGGAACTGTCTTTGGATGTAATTTCTTTTTTTTGCCCTCCATGGATCTGTATGGCATGAACTTAGAAGTCAAGACTTATTTGACGTTGATTATTCCCTTATAGTTAGTTCATTATGAAATAAAAAAGTTGTTGAAATCTCCAGAATTGATTAAACTCATGACAATAAATTGTTGATGGACATACTTATAAGATTCTAATTTCACACCACTATTTGTGAATTAAACGATGATTTGTTCGTGACCTGAAGTTGTGACACGATTTTTTTTATGACCTGGAGCCATAGCATATTATTGTTTCATATCCTGAAGAGATGTCATGCGGTTTTTCTATAACCCCCAGAAGAGGTCTTCGTAAATAACCGTTGTATAGGTTAAGTTTTATGCTTACAAAATATATTTTCACACCAGAAGTTGTGAACTATATGATTATCTAACCGTAACATGAAGTTAAAGCACAATTTTTTTATGACCTGAAGTCATTAAAAAATTTGTTACATCTCCAGCAGAGATGATTTACGATTATTATATTTATTCCAATCTCCTGAAGAGGTAGCACCATGATTAATTTATTTTACTTTACGCGTATTACGTACTATAGTTTTGTTCTTTACCTAATATGGATCAAAAACAAAAATCCAAAAGAGGTTTCGTAGTGACTATTATACATGTAATTTTTTCTTGAAGTACCAAATTACATTACGTCACACATAACCTGTAGTTATTACTTTCATAACCTGAAGTTATGAAATATTATAAATAGTGATCTCCTGCAGAGATTGCTACAATTCAATCACCCTTCCGAAGAGGTCATGTTCTGTTCTTTTTGTTTTACTTTACTTTTACGTAATTTTTTGCTACACTCTTGATCTTTATTGATAATTGATCAAAGTAAAATCTACAGAAGTGATTTTAAGTCCATTGTTTATATTGGACATAAGGGGCATAAGTTTATATCGTACTTGAAATTACGAATTACATGATGTATTGATCATAACCTGCAGTTATGACACCTCTCTAGAAGAGATATCTACAAATTTAATAATTGATCAATCCTCTAAAGAGCATCCAGAAGATGTTCTTTGTCCATGATTATTTAATGGACATACGCTATTTACATGCGTGTCAAATCATTTTCATACCAGAAGTTGTAAAAAACATGAAGATACTTATCACATGATGTTATAAAGTTTTGTCAAAATATCTCCGTGAAGAGATAATCTACACTCATCGAACCAGTAGTTTCGATCGCCTATTTTTTCATGCTAATTTACATTTTTTGTAGTTTTATTCTATTCTTCTATTATTGGTGTTATCTTAAAAAAACAATGATCTCCTGAAGAGACTTGTATATCATAAGATGACAAATTTAAAATCAATTGATATTGCTAGCGGGTGTAAGAAGTTGTGAAAGAAAGTAAAAATTGTCAATAACTTGAAGTTATGACATATTATCAAAGAGAAATATTTGATTTGAACTATTGTCATTGTTCATAACCAATTAATTCGACTCCATTCTCAGAAGTGAATGGTAGTGCATTCCCAGAAGCGAATCACTTTGTTATATCCGGTCGAAATCCATGTGACTATAGTGGCGGTCATGTTGTGAATGTGAAAATATCTAAAGAGATTAAATTCAGGAAGAAGATCTTTATTTAGTAGAAAGAAAATCCGGAAGAAGTTCTTAGTTCACATTAATATTTGTTGAACATATTTTATGACTCATATCATGCAGTCATGTGGTGCTTTATGACCCTAAGTTATAAAATCTTGATAGATTTGAAAAATTATTTTCTTAAATTCATTGAACCTGGAGTTCAATTGAGAAAATACACTCCTACAAAAAGCCAGAATTCTGACAGTGTACCAGAAGTACAGCTCATTCTGTTGCCATAAGCCACAGATAAGAAATGCTCGCGCGATTATGAATTGATGTATGAGCTTAATGCTTCGATCATCGCAAAGATGAGTCATCCTTTCCAAAGAGGAATTTTAATTATGGCATCCATGGTATGAGTATACTCTTAAAAGTAGTTGTATTATATATGTGGTATTTCATGCCAGAATTTATGAAATACATGTTATGCTCAAGAGTTATAGCATATTATTATACCGCAAATATATATATCGTATTATCAAATGGACACTCCTGTAGATTAATGCGAAAGATTTAAGTGATCAACATTTGATAAGTTGGTATGATATTGAGTAGTGGACTATAGAGCATTTCCAGAAGTAAATGCATGCTCAAAAACATTTTTTTCACATTCCCTGAAGTGAACCAATCTATGGTGTCACAAAAATCGGCGCAGTCATGGACTTAGTTACAATGATAAGCACGCCCATATGTATTGAAGTGCATCCTTATTATTTATCCGGAAGAGAAAGACTACATAAAACAGGGGGAGAAAAGAAATGCACCAGTAGTTGCAAAAAGAGCAACCCCAATGAACTTCGTTCCATTATTGAGTTTTATTTACTGGGTTATTTCAGAATCTTCTAGCTCATTAACATATTTAAAGCTATGACTCCACGTTCCATTATTGAGTTTTATTTACTGGGTTATTTCAGAATCTTCTAGCTCATTAACATATATAAAGCTATGACTCCATGAATTCAATTTTAAATTATTTGAAGAAAAGTTGCATTCTCTACGAAAATATCATGACGAAGGAACGAATATGGCTTGATGAGTTACATCGCCAAACCAACGCCTAGTTGATGTGTTGTGTTTTTGTATCAATTCGCAAGAAAATATTCAAAATTCTAATCAAGCCCCTGGAGTGGTTTTAATGTTAAATTGCTATTATGATGAATATTTGTTAATGGCGTATACTCTTTTAAAATGACCAACCAAGATTGACCTACATTCCCAGAAGTGAATGCCACTATTCTATGTGGTCTCAATAGTCTAGAAGATAGTGGACTAAGTTATGGTTATGGATATAAATAGTAATTGAAAATCTCTAAAAGAGATTGAGCAATATCAGTCAATCAGTGCAGTGGGTTGGATGTTATCAACCATACATTTAAAAATATCTAAATGTTATATGGAGCCTCCCGAAGATTGTGAAACTTGCTATCCTACCTGTGCGGAGATATTATTTTTAAGAATTTTAGCACGTTATCATAAATATTCATAGGAGCAATTATGCTTGATGGAGGATATAATGATCATTTTGAGAGATTTATTGATTGATACTTATCTCACCATAATTATTGTATGGGGATTATTTCTACCTACTGCGTTCCACGGAGAGGACGACCAAATCAGCTCATTAGACTTCCTTGAAGGAAGTTAGAATCATAACATATTTCTCAATGAATTATTACTCGTCTCATGGTAGTAGTGACTAGAGTTTATCAGAATATGAAAATTGGAATTGTGACATATCATATCTCATAGAGAGATAATTACAGCATGGCCTTAGCTCCTGCTTGGTTTTTTATGCCAGAAGCATACGTTGTGAAGTTATGACTGTAACACCCCCAAATGGCCCAAGCCGGAAGCTCGGGGATGTCACTCCGTACCCGAGGTTAAACCCGAATACAAGGAGATTTTATAACATGGTTCTCAAGCAAAAACATTCACAATAATAAATTAAAACTAACCGTTATTACAATCCAATGGTTCTCACCTCAAACCGGGCATAAAGCAAACTAAAGTATTTAAAATACTAAAGAGTTCAAATCAAAATGATAATACTAATGATCCATATGATGATACGCGTCCCCTTCTACGCCAGACAACCATCCTCTAAATCTGTGGTGCAGAATAAAAAAGAAACACCACAGTACAAAATCAGCATGAAATACTAGTAAATAAGCACCCAAACATGTAAAATGATGATAGGATAGTTATAAAACCACGACTCATTTACAAGTAAGGGTTTTTCTCAAAAAGCAACTGAAATAAAGTTGACACTTGTAGGAAAACATAAGAGTTCCCAATTCCATAATATTTCCAAACCAATTCCATAATCATTAGAAAATCCAAAATCGCACATATTAGTTCTTTTTCCATTAACAAAAACCAAAATCCATCATTATTAATTCGTTGTGACGGGGGAAACCAAACCATCTCGCAAGAATCCAAGACCTTAAGTGTCGACACCCCCAAAGACTCTAGCGGTCAGAGGAGTGAGTACAGGGAGCTATCCGGGGACTTGCAACCGGATTAAATAAAATAAATTGAACGGAAGACCGAGATCAACACGCCCAATGCCAATAGTAACCAATAATAAATGTCCCCGCACAACTATTCCACTTTACGTATTAATTCATTGTTATTATTATGGTGATATTTTCAAGAAACATTTAACAAGTAAAAATCACATATTACATGTCACATCACATAAACACATTTTGAGACGTAAGAAATACAAGAATTCGTTTGACACGAAGGAGTTAGGCACACTAGGCCTGGCATGTTTACTTAACGCAAAGAAAATTCAACTATTGCAAATCAATCGACGTACTCGATGTAGTCGTCGTCGAAGAACTCGTCAGCTACACGTAACAATACCCTAATGAAACATAATACTCTAGCAATATAATTGCTACTATACATGCATATGGCACTCGACGGTTTATGTTTCTAACACCAAGCCAACGTCCCACTTAATTCATACTTCAAAACCAAACCCAAAATCAAAATCCTATAACCTAATGTGTACATAACTTATCATAACTTCACCAATTTTATTACTCCAACTTCCCAAACAGATCATGGCTCAAAAACAGTCTCATTAGTTTCAAAACACTCTGAATAATAATTTTAGCCTCAAACGGATCCGGATCAAAAGATATGCTAGTTTCAAGTTTCCAATTTCACTCAAAATACCCATATAGGAATTATCAATTTCCATACAACTCATCTCCAAAACGTCTAGTTAATCCCGTATCCAAACAAAACCTAATGTAACATGAATAACCATATCAAATCAGGTTACTACCCACATAATATGCTCATCATATCACCCAAATCGCTTAATCAAATGTCTCTTCCATAACTAGGGTTTTTCCCATAAACTAAGAACATGATTAAACCAAAACTTGATGATTAATCCTATGACTTCAAGAATGATGAAACTAACAATATAAATATGAAAATTAAAGATTACATGCAACGTACATGAATCGTAAACAAGTGATCAAGAGAACAAGAGATCAACAAGAGAAAAGAAAAGAAGAAATAAAACTAGCCCAAACCCGCCGCCCATGGAGGGTCGGACGGGGAGAGAGAGAGACGTACGGAGAGAGATAAAGAAAAAGAGAAAGATAAAAAGAGAGAGAGAGAGATATTACCTTAGCGGGGAGCGAGAGAGGCGGTGGCGGCGGTGTGGCGGCTGCTGCTGCCGTCAGGGAAGAGAGAGGGACCGAGAGAGTGAGAGAGGGAGAGACATGAGAGAGATAGAGAGAAATAGAGAGAGTGAGGGTTTTATGAGAGTTGGAAAAAAATCAACTTCATAAGGAAGGAAACCCTCCTGAATTAGGAAACTTTACGTAGGAAGAAAAGTTAGGTCAAAAGACACTTTTCCTCCTTAGTTTTTGCCAAAAGACAACTACCTCCCCCAAAATCAATTAAAAGACACTAAAACTTTTAGACTAAAGTCATAAAGATCCCCCAAACTCTTGTAACCATTATAATGAACTATCGACATTTAAATCAACTCCCAACACTTACAATAATATCACAAAATACCCATAGTCACAAAACGGAGTATTTCATCCTTCCCCCTTAAAGAGAACTTCGTCCTCAAAGTTTAAACTAAAACCTCCCTCCTTAAACAGAACTTCTTCCTTGAAGTTTAAACTAAAACCTCAACCACAATAAGGTATGAACCTTGTTGGAATAGATGCCCTAGAGGCAATCTAGTTTAGTATGAATTATTTGTGGCTAGAAATTCATTTATTATTTATTGGATATTTAATATAATGAAGTCCTTAGATTTACAATTGTGTTGTTTATCTTAAATATCCCTAGTCAAGTATAATGATTAATAGGACAATCATCTATAGACTAGTATGGGGTTGGATTGATATGGAGATATCACGATCCAACACATAGGTGTGCATTAGGGAATGTTGCACTGGATTGACCCATCTCCGAGAAGGCTACATACACGTTATGTTGAGTCACAAGCGCTTCTCGCGGTGCAATGGTATTGTCATCCTTAGACTTGAAGTCACTAGATATTCTAGTTGTGGATTATTGTGATCTTGGTAGCGTTAAACGCTACACCGTAACTGGGTAGTTATAAAGGCGTGTACTGGATACAATAAGAAGCAAGCTTAGAGATCGTCGTGGACGTAGATAGAATTTTTCCCTCCCACATAACGGGAGCAAATATCCTAGGCCACTCGAGGGATAGTGCTTATAGAATGTCTGGCCAGACTCAAATAAATCAATATAGGATATTGATGTTATTTGCACGAATAAGGCTATTCTCATGGATCGAGAAACTATGGATTGGATATACGAGTGTGACTTGTATGTCTCGTGTCCAATCCGGATATAGAGACAAAGGGATGAGACAATTACTTGTACAAAGGTTGTCAAGATGACTATTCTATTAGTTGGCTAGAATGGATGTTTTGCTAGAGACCGTTCCATATTAGCAAATAGTTGCTACCAACAAGATAGAACCTATGGGGTCACACGCTATATAGAGTTGAACTAGATTTGAGAATTAATTAATGGGATTAATTAATTAGAAGGATCACTTTGCAAAACCTTGCAAACTTAGTAGGGACTAATTTGCAAAGAAGGGACTAAATTGAATTCTAGTAGGACTAGAATAAGTCCTTTAGGTAGTTAACAAGGATTTGTTGAACTATATAAAGGACCTTCCTTCCTTCCTTCCCATACAACTTATGCTCATTATTGAACATAACAAGAGTGGGAGAGAAAAAAAGGAGAGAGAGCAAGCAACAAGGGAGCCGACCGCCCCCTTGCCGCCGCCCCGTCCCCGTCGCCAAAAAGGAGGCCGAGACCCTCCTTTTGGGTCTCGTTTTGCGTGATTCTTCTTCCTCTTCCTCTTCTGGGCTAGAACCAAGGACTTGGGAGATCTAGGATCAACTCTAGGCGTGGATCAACCATAGAGAACGTGACACAATTCGCGTTTGAAGTCATCAAAGGAGAACCCTAAGGTGTGTTTATGATTTCTAACCCTTACCATCGTTATGTCTCTTGACTTGTGATCCTTGGAGGGTTTTGCATGGTTTTATGATTATTTATGCTTCTGTTGCGCATCCATGAATCAAAACCCTACAGTGGTATCAGAGCCACATGTCGTAGAGCATAAACGTGGTTTATGTGTTACGTTTTAGTTGTTTTACACCTTAATTTGATTGTTTATCGCGTAAAACAAGACAAATCAAGCATGGGATGCAATTTGTCAATAATTAATCATAACAAGATCCAATTTTTGCATTGGATGCATGAATTGGTGAGTTTGAGAAATTTTAGGATCTTAGATCTAGGGTTTGGGCATCCTTGGGGAAGAAGGAGTTCTCCCAAAACAAGGAAACAACCAAACTTGGGCACCAAGCAAGGGATTTGTTTTGGAAACAACTCCCTCAAGGAGGTTCGGCCCCCGCTAGGGACCGCCCCCCTTGCTTGCCGCCCCAGATTGGCCGCCCTAGGGGTCGGGCGGCCCTAATCCGCGGCCTAGGCTTGTGGGTTTTGGGCCGGGCCGGCCCCAAGGACTTGTGGTTCATCTTATTGGGCCCGGGTAATTTAATTATTGGGCCCATGGACCGTTTTAACCCTAGAAATCCCAAAATCAATTAAAATTGACCAAGCGCGTTAAAATTGATTTTAACTGTTTATGTGCAAATCGCATGGTGATTGGATATGGCTTTAGGATGTGGTTTGATGTGGATGTTTAATTTTGTGGTTTGGTTTTACGGCCTGCGAGCTGATCAATTAATTGTAATAATTAATTAGGGTTTTATGGCCTGCGTGCCATTTTTTTTCTCAACTTGTGATATTTATTTTATTTAGTATAGAAGTTAGCTAGTGCTAGATAAAGTAGATTGTTAGCCAAGATTGAAGAAAAGAAGTCCAAAGCCAAAGAAGCCACAAAAGATGGAGCATGGAGCATGAAGTATTCCACATGACTATGAAGGATGGACCAAAAGATCAATACGCATGGAGATGTGTTTGCTTAGGGTTCATAGATAATTCCATTGGCTTGGAATTATCTTAGTCTAGAAAAGGCCATATCCACATTACGTTTAATTTCTGTTTTGTGGTTGTTTATTTTATTGTCTTATTATTGTGTGGTTGGTGTATGGATGATGCATGCAATTAGGATAATAAGATAATTTGACAACCCGGATCTATTATTTGGAGTTGTGCCCAAACTCAAATAGATGGATTAGTTGATATTGATCAACAAAACAATTAAAAATTGAATTTAAAATCCCTCAAAATTTAAATATTGTGTTCTTGCCTTCTCGTTATTTAAACACTCATTATCATCATTATTTATCAAGTTCGTGCGTGCCAAAGCATGGCGACTTGATTCATCATGATGGAATGCGATGGCACGTAACAATGTGCAATTGTTTAGATAAGAGGTTGAACACAACTAGGCTATTAATTTGATTAATAAACCTAGAGGCAATCAATTTGGATTTCCATATGGATGGATAAATAAGGAGTTATTTGCCAAATTGAACCAAGAGTTGCATATGGGATGCAATTGGAATTGTTCCTACCTAAAGTAGTCAAATTATGGGTGACTTGCCAAAGCAAGCTCATAAGGAGATGAAAGATGGATCTTGGCCCACTAGAAAATATAAGGATATTTTCCGCATTAATATCTTGAGGGTTATTTAATCCGTAGAAAAATAGTGGGAGCTATATTTGATAAACTAGCCATTATTGAATATAGTCAAAAATTCACAAATACTAAAACTTGCGTATTTTCCTTTTTGTAGAATTCCAAATGGCAAACAACTCATCGAGTTCACAACATTCCCTACGATCTGTCCTTGAGAAGGACAAGCTCTCTGGAACCAACTTTCTTGATTGGTACAGAAACTTGAGAATTGTTCTCAAGCAAGAGAAGAAACTGTACGCAATAGAGGAGCATGTTCCAGAAGGTCCAGAGAACCAGACACGTCCTCATAACACGATTCATGAGATCTATAAATACTGCGGGAGCATTAGTTAGACCAAAAGGCATAACCGTAAACTCATAATGACCATACCTTGTTCTAAAGGCTGTCTTCGGGATGTCCTTCTCGGCTACCCGAAGTTGGTGATACCCTGATCTAAAGTCTATCTTTAAGAAAACGCTCGCCCCTTGCAACTGATCGAACAAGTCGTCAATCCGGGGTAAAGGGTATTTTTTCTTGATCGTTGCGCTGTTCAACTCTCTATAGTCAATGCACAAACTCAAGCTTCCATATTTCTTCTTCACAAACAATACTGGTGCTCCCCAAGGGGAAACACTCGGCCTTATGTAACCCTTTTGAAGTAGTTCTTGTAACTGATCCTTTAGTTCTTTCAACTCTACTGGTTCCACTCTGTACGGCGCCTTTGAGATTGGAGCTGTTCCAGGTGCTAAGTCCATAGTGAATTCAATCTTCCTTCTAGGTGGCATTCCTGGAATCTCATCCGGGAACACATCGGGAAAACCCTTGACTATTAGTATCTCTTCTAGCACGTTCTTCTTCTTAGATACGTCTTGGACATAACAAAAATAAGCACTATTACCCTTCTTCACTTGGTTGACTATGGTCAAAGCTGACACTAGTCAGATACATGGTTCCTTCGTGATGCCACGGTAAGAAACCTTTTCTCCCTTTGGACCTTTGAGCCTGATCTTCTGATCGTGACAGTCTATAACTGCTCGATATTTACCCAGCCAATCCATTCCCAATATAACATATATTTCCCCAAGATCAAATTGTATTAGATTCGCCGGCAAGGTACTTGCCGAAATCTTAACTTCTACCCCTTCAAAAATGGTGTCACACACTGTTACATGATCGGTTGGGGTAGCTACAGGGATGGATATTCTAGACGGCTTATTGAGACTCAACTTTTCCACAAATGATGATGAAATAAATGAATACGATGCTCCCGAATCAAATAGAGTTTCAGACCTAGTCTCCCGCGGCCTTGCTTGGCGCGCAAGGAGGAGGGGCGGACGGATAGAGTTTCGGCCCTAGTCTCCTTCCCTTCCTTACTTGTTTCCCAAGCATGGTTGTTTCCTTATGGATATTTCCATAAAATTGTTTCCATAATTAAAAATTTCCTTTTTCAACTATGTGCCCATGAACCCTAATTTTCAAGAACCCAATAATTCACATCCTATGTGTTTAAACTCACCAATTCTAATATCCAATGTCAAATTAGATCTTGTTTATATTGAGTCAAATTCAATTTTGCATCTACTATGCCAATTAATTTCAGTTTTCGCGTAATATGAATATAACGGTGTATAAGCTGAAAACGTAACACATAAAATAATGTTATGCACTACGACATGTGGCTCTGATACCAATGTTGGGTTTTGACGTAGGTAACGCAGCGGAATAACAAAAATTTAATTCCTACTCAAATCCCATCAAGGATCACAGGAAGAGACACCATAACATGATGAGGGACATAGAAGATGTGTACCTTTTGGTTTGGGAGATAACACGAAAAATATTGTCCTCGTCTCTACGTTGATCCACATATAGAGGTGAGATCTAGATTATTCCTTCTCAAGTGCTAGCTTGGACCGGAGGAAGAGGGAAGCAGGAATCAAGCAACCAAGGAGGCAAATGGAGGGATTCAGTATTCTCTTTGAGCCGACAAGAAGAGGGGGGGGGGGACGCAGGGGATTCAGCCCTTGTGTTCTTGCTCCCTCTCTTGCTTTTTATCCCACTCACTTATGTTATGTCTATTAACATTAGTGGGAAGGAAGCTAGAGCATCCTTTATATAGTCCAGCAACTCCTGTTAACTACATAAAGGCCCTTTCTAGTTCTACATGAATTTGGTTTAGTGCCTTCCTTGCATATTAGTCCTACTAAGTTTGCAAGGTGTTGCAAAGTGATCATTGTAACTAATTAATCATATTAATTAATACCAAATCTAGTTCTACACTATTTGACTTGTGACCCCATATGTTTCTACTTAGTTTGTAGTAACTTATTACTAACATGGAGCGGTGTCTAGCAACACATCCATGCACCCAACTAATAGAAATAAGTCAGTGATCCCGACAAACCTTTTGTTCTCAATATCAGATATTGCACTATCCCTTTGTCTCCATATCCAGATTGGACACGAGACATAAATAGTCACACTCGTATATCAAATCCATGGTTCCTCGATCCTGGGAATATGCTTATGCAAGCAGATAACATCAATATCTCCATATTGATTTATCTGAGTCCGGCCAGACATTCAATAAGCCTCATCCTTCGAGTGGACTTGGATATTTACTCCCATTATGTGGGAGGGAAAAATCCTCTCTACATCACTACGATCTCTAAGCTTGCTTCCTATCGCCCGATAGGTATCTTTATAGTCACCGAGTTACGGTGTAACGTTTGACAACATCAAAGCACGATATTTCACAACTAGAGTATCTAGTGACTTCAAGTCTAAGGATTGCAATTATATTAGCACTACGAGAAGCGATTGTGACTTTAAAATAATCTAATGTATCCTTCTCGTTGTGGGTCAATCCAGTATGCCATTACTCCTAATGCACACCCATGTGTTAGACTTGATATCTCCATATCAATCTACACACATACTAGTCTATATTTGATCGTCCTAGGGATATTTAAGATAAACAACACATTGCATCTAAGGACTTCATTATATTAAATATCGCAATATGATAAATGAATATTCTGGCCAATAATATTGTTCATACTAAATATGAGATTGCCTCTAGGGCACCTATTCCAACAGGCACTTACAGAGTAACTGAGTAATAGTAGTCCAACCATTTATTCTACCATTGGAGAAGGTAGTTTTCCAATATCATTCTGTGGTCCATGGTGCTTCTTCAGTTGAAGGGAGAAATATGGAAGCCCAAACGTTTGTGACTATCAAGTTATTTGCAGTAAATTTGGTGGAATCAGGTTTATGATTGATAGGATAGTTATTACTATTAAATTAGGAACGTGTCAGAGGTCATGTCAGATGGTTTGTTCCTGAAAATCCAACTGGAAATCAATTGTTGGTTGAAAGTTTAAAGGGACAGTACACAATTCAGTTGGAAGGTTGAGGAGCCATCACACATGCCATTGTGAAGAGAAATTCAAGGCGGCAAATGGCAAATCATAATGTAATCTTTGCACTTAAATGTTATATATATATACAAATCTGACAAAACCAAGACAGTGCACGTGACTTAGTCAAGTAACACGTCGTTTACACTCAGAATAATGTATGGCTTGACCATTTTCTTCCCGCATTCAATTTTGCCTCTTGATTCTTGAATCAACCTAAACTGCTTTCTTGATTCCGTTGATATTCCCCATGAATCTTGTCCTAAATCACTTATTTTCCTTCACAACACACACCTATTAGTAGATATAATATATCCAATGTATCTAAGAAAAGTTATGACATAATAAAGCTACATATACGTCTTAGGTTATGCCCTTCCTAGTTGTTGTAGTTGAATGTTGATCATATAGCTTGGCATCTACAGTAATTGAAGATGTTGGGGGAAGCGTATTGGTGCTTGGAGTTAAAATGGTCACTGATCGTGACCTAAAAAATCCTGCAAAACTGGAAATTGTCCATGTGATGGAGCAGATGAAAGGTACCGATTTAATCATATGTTGCCTTACAACTCAAACAAAACACACATTTAACCGATTATGGGACATCTGATATGGTTGCAAAAATGGGAGTTCTGATAGGCAAAGGTGGATTTTACGGAAATGTTATCACAATCACACCCCCACTCTGCTTCACCAAAGAAGATGCTGGTTAGTTTTCTACCCATTATGCTAGTCGTAATGTTTTCCAAACCGAGATGAAATTTCTTAAAATTTTTAACATAATTTGACACATTTGACTTCTTGAACATGTTGCAGAGATGTCATGGACTACACCATGTCAAATATGTGAAGTTCGTATGGCGAACACCAATATATATTCCACTGCCCATGCCAATTGGTTGTGCAACTGTGTTTGGCCTGCTTGTTTCAACAAATTGATGAGCACCACCTCGCTGTTTAGAATTCTTAAATGACGATTCAACACCTCCCTATTTCTCATCCATGTTGAGAAATAACATCTTGCCATACCCCACTTGGTCGTTTGCCCAAGATATCAGCTCATTAAAAGCTTCAACGCTTAACCTTGTCCAATGCAAGCGTCACTCAGCATTCACCCTAGGAATAGGTTAGGAAATTAAATTTCCTCAGTGACTAAATATTTGCATAATAGCTAGGTTGGGCCTTTGAACTTAGTTATTGGGATCTCCAATCATCTATTTTGGGTTTCCGCTATGTGCAACTCGGTTAGATAGGCTTTAGTCCCATTCCCCTCGATGAACTAAACACTTGCTCTCTCGGTAATCCCTTTGTTAGAGGGTCTGCTAAGTTCTCGTTAGAATTCACGTAATCGATCGATATTGTTTCATTTGAGAGCAATTATTTAATGGTATTGTATCTACTACAAATATGTCTAGACTTATCATTATAGATACTACTTTGTGCCCTTCCAATGGCCGATTGACTATCGCAGTGGATCCAGATAGGTGCTATTGGTTTTGGCTGTTGGAATAGATGCCCTAGAGGCAATCTAGTTTAGTATGAATTTATTCTGGCTAGAACATTCATTGTATTATTTATTGGATATTTAATATAATGAAGTCCTTAGATTTACAATCGTGTTGTTTATCTTAAATATCCCTAGTCCAGTATAATGATTAATGGGACAATCATTTATAGACTAGTATGGGGTTGGATTGATATGGAGACATCATGATCCAACACATGGGTGTGCATTAAGTGTAATGACGCACCGGATTGACCCATCTCCGAGAATGCTACATACGCATTATGTTAAGTCACAAGTGCTTCTCGTGGTGCAATGGTATTGTCATCCTTAGACTTGAAGTCGCTAGATATTCTAGTTGTGGATTATTGTGATTTTGGTAGCGTTAAACGCTACACCGTAACTGGGTAGTTATAAAAGCGTGTACCGGATACAATAAGAAGAAAGCTTAGAGATCGTAGTGGACGTAGATAGAATTTGTCCCTCATACATAACAGGAGCAAATATCCTAGGCCACTCGAGGGATAGTGCTTATAGAATGTCTGACCAGACTCAAATAGATCAATATAGGATATTGATGTTATTTTCACGAATAAGGCTATTCCCATGGATCGAGAAACTATGGATTGGATATACGAGTGTGACTTGTATGTCTCGTGTCCAATCCGGATATAGAGACAAAGGGATGAGACAATTACTTGTACAAGGTTTGTCGGATGACTATTATATTAGTTGGCTAGAATGGATGTTTTGCTAGAAACCGCTCCATATTAGCAAATTGTTGCTACGAACTAGATAGAACCTATGGGGTCACACACTAAATTGAGTTGAACTAGATTTGGGAATTAATTAATAGGATTAATTAATTATAAGGATCACTTTGCAACACCTTGCTAACTTAGTAGGACTAATTTGCAAGGAAGGGACTAAACCGAATTCTAGTAGGACTTGAATGGGTCCTTTAGGTAGTTGGCAAGGATTTTTTGGACTATATAAAGGATGCTCCTTCCTTCCTTCCCATACTTATGAGCCTTTAGTTCATAACTTGAGTGGGAGAGAACAAAAAGGAGAGAGAGCAAGCAAGCAAGAGAGGCGTCCGCCCCCCTTGCCGCCGCCCCTTCCCGTCGGCCCAAACAAGGAGGCCGCCCTTCCTTGTTTCCTCGTGTTGTGTGTTTTCTTCTTCCTCTTCCTCCATTCCGGGCTTGCACAAAGGAGAAGGAAGAT
Source organism: Linanthus parryae (assembly GCA_023055425.1). Taxonomy (NCBI): domain Eukaryota; kingdom Viridiplantae; phylum Streptophyta; class Magnoliopsida; order Ericales; family Polemoniaceae; genus Linanthus; species Linanthus parryae. The sequence goes on along the minus strand of JALGPY010000001.1, from coordinate 61,307,591 downwards.
CTAGATCTCAACTCTAGGCGTGGATCAACTATAGAGAACATGACACAATTCACGTTACAAGTCATCACAGGAGAAACCCTAAGGTTTGTAACTTGAGTTCTTCCCTTACCATCGTTATGTCTCTTGTCCTGTGATCCTTGGAGGGTATTGCATGCATAATATTTGTTTTTCCGCTGCGTATCCATGATCAAAACTCTACAGTGGTATGAGAACCACAGGTCGTAGAGCATAAACGTGGTTTATGTGTTACGTTTTGATAGTTTTACACTTTAAATTTATTGTTTATCGCGTAAAGCAAGACAAATCAAGCATATGATGCAATTTTTTAATAATCAATAATAACAAGACCTAGTTTTTGCATTGGATGCATCAATTAGTGAGTTTGAGAAATTTTAGGATCTTAGATCTGGGGTTTGGGCATCCTATGGAAAGAAGGAATTCTTTTCGTACAAGGAAACAACCAAACTTGGGCACCAAGCAAGGGAGTTTTTTGGAAACAACTCCCAAAGGAGGTTCGACCCCCTAGGGGACCGCCCCTCCTTGCTTGCCGCCCAAGCAACGGACGGCCAAGGGGCCAGGCAGCCCTAGCCCACGGCCTAGCCGTGTGGGCTAGGGGCCGGCCGGCCCAAGGCCTTGGCGGTCCTCTTTTGGGGTCCGGGAAATTTGATTGTTGGGCCGAATTGACCGTTTTAACCCTAGAAAATCCTAAAATCAATTAAAATTGACCAAGCGTGTTAAAATTGGATTTTAACTGTTTATGTGCAAATTGCATGGTGGTTGGATATGGCCTTAGGATGTGGTTTGGTGTGATTGTTTATTTTTGTGGTTTGGTTTACGGCATGCGAGCTGATCAATTAATTGTAATAATTAATTAGGGTTTTATGGCTTGTGAGCCATTTTTTCTCTCAACTTGTGAGATTTATTTTATTTAGTATAGTTGTTAGCTAGTGCTAGATAGAGTAGATTGTTAGCCAAGATTGAAGAAAAGAAGCCCAAAGCCAAAGGGAGCCACAAAAGATGGAGCATGGAGAATTCCACATGATTATGAAGGATGGACCAAAAGATGAAGACGCATGGAGATGTGTTTGCTTTTAGGGTTCATAGATAATTCCATTGGCTTGGAATTATCTTAGTCTAGAAAAGGCCATATTCATATCACGTTTTTGTTTTGCGGTTGTTTATTTTATTGTCTTATTATTTTGTGGTTGGTGTATGGATGATGCATGCAATTAGGATAATAAGATAATTAGACAACCCGGATCTATTATTTGGAGTTGTGCCCAAACTCAAATAGATAGATTAGTTGACATGGATCAACAAAAACAATTAAAATTGAATTGAAAATCCCTCAAAATTAAAATATTGTGTTCTTGCCTTCTCGTTATTTAAAAACTCATTATCATCATGATTTATCAAGTTCGTGCATGCCAAAGCAAGGCGACTTGGTTCATAATGATGGAATGCGATGGCACAAGCAAGTAATGTGCAATTGTTTAAATAAGAGGTCGAACACTACTAGGCTATTAATATGATTAAAACCTAGAGGCAAACAATCGGGATTATCCATACGGATGGATAAATAAGGATTTATTTGCCCAATTGAACCATGAGTTGCATAGAGATGCAATTGGAATTGTTCCTACCTAAAGTAATCAAATTATGGGTGACTTGCCAAAGCAAGCTCATAGGGAGATGAAACATGGATCTTGGCCAAATAGAAAATATAAGGATATTTTCCGCATTAATATCTTGAGGGTCATTAATTCGTAGAAAAATAGTGGGAGCTATATTTGATAAACTAGCCATTATTGAATATAGTCAAAAATTCACAAATGCTAAAACTTGCGTATTTTCCTTTTCGTAGAATTCCAAATGGCAAACAACTCATCGAGTTCACAACATTCCCTACGATCTGTCCTTGAGAGGGACAAGCTCTCTGGAACCAAGTTCCTTGATTGGTACAGAAACTTGAGAATAGTTCTGAAGCAAGAGAAGAAACTGCACGCAATAGAGGAGCAAGTTCCAGCAGGTCCAGAGAACAATACCCCTGCAGCCCTAAAGGCGTATCAAAAGCCTGTTGATGACGCTAATGATGCGGCTTGCCTTATGCTATGCACCGTGACTTCTCAGATTCAGAAGAAACACGAAAACATGAATGTTGTCGATATGATCGAGCATCTGAAGCAGCTCTTCCAAGAGCAGGCAAGGGTTAAGAGGTATGAGGCCTGTAAGGCATTTTTCAAGTGTCATCTAACATAAGGGAACCCGGTGGGACCCCAAGTAATCCGTATGATCGGGTACTTGGAGAATCTCGCCCGACTAGGGTTCCCGGTCGGCCAAGAGTTGGCAACCGATCTCGTGTTGCAATCGTTTCCCGAGAGTTATGGACAATTCATCATGAACTATAACATGAACGAGATCGTGAAACCACTGCCAGATTTGCTCAATATGTTGAGGACAGCTGAACAGAGCATCAACAAGGGTAAGGGCAAGGCCATTATGATGGTGCAGAAAGGAAAGGGCAAAAGGTTTACCTCATCCTCCAAGGCAAAAGGCAAGTCAGTTGCCAAGTCCAAGGAACCTGCCCTTAAGCCTGTTGGTGGGATTTCCAAAGGTGTGACTAAAGGTGAGTGTCACTACTGCAGTCAGGCTGGACATAGGAGGAGGAACTGCCCAAAATATCTGGAGGACAAGAGGCTTGGAATAGTGATTCCACCACCACCAGGTATTTTTGTTGCAGATGTCAATGTAACTGTCTCTACATCATGGGTATTAGATACAGGCGTGGATCTCACATTTTTCGAAATGTGCAGGATCTAAAGAGAAGTAGAAAATTGGCTAAGGAGAGATATATCTGCACGTTGGGAATGGAGCAAAAGTTGCTGCGTTGGCCGTGGGCGTGTGCGAGCTATCTCTGCCTTCAGGATTAGTTTTAGAATTAAATAATTGCTATAGTGTGCCTACTATGAGCAGAAACATTATTTCTATTTCTTGTTTGGACAAGGAAGGTTTTATTATTTCAATAAAGAACAATTGTTGTTCCTTTTATTTGAATAATATTCATTATTTTAGTGCGAAATTATTTAATGGACTGTATGTCCTTGATCTAAGCAATCCTGTCTACAACATTAATACCAAGAGGATTAAAATACATGATTTAAATCCTGCTTATTTATGGCACTGTCGTTTAGGCCATATAAACGAGAAACGTGTATCTAGACTCCATAAGGACGGACTACTAGACTCATTTGATTTTGAATCATATGAGACATGTGAGGCTTATTTATTGGGAAAAATGAAAAAGTCCCCTTTCAATAAGAAAGGTGAGATGACTAGTGAGAAATTGGTGCTCATACATACTGATGTGTGTGGGCCATTTGCCACGCCTGCAAGGGGTGGTTATGTCTACTTCAATACATTTACTGATGATTACAGTAGATATGGATTTGTGTACCTTATGAAGGACAAATCCGAATCCTTTTAAATATTCAAAGAATTCAAAAGTGAAGTAGCGAAGCAACTTGGCAAAAGTATCAAGGCTCTACGATCGTATCGTGGAGGAGAATACTTGAGCGAAGATTTTGACGACTATCTTAGAGAGTGTGGGATCGTGTCCCAAATCACTCCACCTGGAACGCCACAATGGAATGGCGTGTCTGAGAGGAGGAATCGAACCCTATTGGATATGGTTCGATCAATGATGTGTCAAACCGACCTTCCATTATCATCTTGGGGCCATGCTCTATTAAGTGCAGCTTTCACCATTAACCGTGTTCCATCTAAATCAGTCATGAAGACACCACATGAGATGTGGAGTGGGAGGCGTCCCACACTGTCGTTCATGAGGATTTGGGGCTGCGATGTCTATGTAAAACGTTTACAATCAGACAAGCTAGGGCCAAAGTCGGATAAGTGTAAATTTGTGGGGTAACCTAAGGAAACTAAGGGTTACTATTTCTACCATCCATCCGAGAACAAAGTGTTTGTTGCTCGGACTGGCGTGTTTCTAGAAAGAGAATTTATCTCTAAAGAAGCAAGTGGGAGGACTGTAGAACTTGAAGAGATTCAAGAACCACAAATCACTGAACCGATTATGGAACATGAACAGGAACCACAAGCAGTTGTGGAACAGCCTGTTCAGGTAACACAAGAGCTTCGTAGATCTAGTAGAGTGCGCCAAGAACCTGAGAGGTATGGAATTCTCGTGACCGATTCTGGTGACACAATTCTCATAGATGATGAGCCTACTACCTATGAAGAGGCCGTAAAGGGGCCAGACTCTCAGAAGTGGCTAGAAGCCATGAGATCGGAGATGGAATCCATGTATACCAACAAAGTATGGACTTTGGTGGAACCACCCGAATGGGCGTGGTGACACGATTCAACCGCAAGTGTACGACTGTCGCGTGTAGTAATATCCGAAAATCCGGGTTTATCGAACCCAAGGGACTTGTCGTGAACTAATTAGTATGATTAACTTTATGTGGGATAGCAATTGGGAGATTTTTCTAAACTAAATAATTAAAAAGACAAAACAAGTATTTAAATATTAATATTTGATATGGGAGAAACAACCAGGACACCTCGTTTGGGGAATTGTTAGGATTCTCTTGTTGACGTCGTTCTACGATTTGTGAAACACAGACGAAATTCACTTTGATAATCGAGCAATACTAACTCACCGAGTTATCAAGTGAGCATCCTATGCCTAGGTTAGAATAAAACCGAGTTACCAAGTTCTAATTATCCCTAAACACGCATTAACGTTGAATTCTACTCTAACGATCCCAATTCTTGCTTTCACTAAGAACGGGTGATTGTTTGCTTTTCCGGTTCAACAATTACCGAGTTACCAAATAATTGCAAACTAAGTTCTAGCTAACAAGACGTCTCCAATTAACAAGATAGGATGAAGATCACAAAACAATCATAGCAAACGTAAGAACATCAATTAAGTTTAGCAAAACATGAATCTCAAATCATAAAACGCATAATCAATTCGAAAAACCCTAAATCCAAACTCGGGTCCTGATTACAAGGATTAGCTACTCATCGTAACAAAAACAATACAGAGATCCATAAAATTCGCGATAGACGAGAGAGATAACGAGAGTTTTAGAGAAATCAAACAAATTTTCCGCGCTCCCGAGCCTCCTAAGCTTCAACCGTGTTTCTTCTCAACGTTTTTTTCCCACTGGTATGCGCTGCCTTTTCTTCTTCTTTTTTTCTATCCAGTGGTCACGTCCCCCCTTTAGAAACTGACCCTAGGTCTTTTTATAGTCAGCTCACATTTTTTAATAAAGTCTTGCTTAATTACAACTTTCCTCCCTAAATTCAGCTGTGCTCCTTTCTTCCCTTATGCGTTTTGTTTCCAGTTCCAGTTGTGTTCTGCGTATTCTTCTGTGTATTTTCTTTGTCCTGAGTTTTGATTTTCAATTGATGCGACTTCACCAGGTTCCTGATCTCCGCTTTGCTGATGGGTTTGATTGGTGATCTTGGTTGGGTCGCGATGAATTGATGGCTAGGGCTGAATTGGGTTGTTGGGTATTGTGGTTGAAGGCCGGCAGCAGGTGTAGATGGCAGAGATGTCGAGAAAGAGGGTCGGAGATTGAAGGTGGTGGTTATGGTTCAAGGTTTTGGTTTATGCCGGCAAATTCGCCGGCGATGGTGGGTGCTTCGATTTCAGGAGGGTCGGCGGTTTTGGGCGAATCTGGGTTGTGGTAAAGGGCAGAGAGGTGGTGATGAAGGTGGGTTAAATTCTCGGAGAACAGGGAGGTTGGATTGACAGAGAAAGGGTAGAATTGGAGCGAGACGATGGCGGTGGTAGTTGGGTTCGCCGGATTTTATGGCAGTGAAGGAGGAAGGTGGGTGGTCAATTTTGCTGGGTTCGTGTGTGGTTGTTGGAGTTGATGGTGACCTGGTGGCTGTGGGCTATTGGAGTCGAAGGTGATTCGGTGGTTTGGGTGGTTGAATTCGTCGGGGAAGAGGGAGGTTGAAGATGATTTCGCCGGTGATTTTCTGGGTCTGCGACGGTGGTTTATTGATGATTCAGAGGGCTGCAAAGGCTCTGGTGGTGGATTGGCGGTGGAATTGGGTGTGGGTTCGGGTGTTGCAGAGGAGAAACTGAGAGCTATGTTTGATGTTGTAATTCTGTGTTGCAACATCAGGGGTATCCATGTGTATTTTCTGAGACTTTCTAAAATGACAATCACCTCCCCTGTTGTACTATCTTGGCGATTTTTCGAGCTTTCTTGTGTTTTTGAAGTTCGTCTTCACCTCCAATCCATGCTCCGAGCCTCCCGTAACTGAAACAAACAACACTAAACATACGGGGATCAAATGTGACATAAAAATAGCTCAAAATAAGTACGAGAACGCCCGGATTTGACAATTACGCACATAAAGCTCACATTCACTAATATTTCACAAACACGGCCAAAATCTCATCAAATTGCACCGGAACGCACGCAAATAGCAGTATTTTACATATAGAATATAACTCCAACTAAGGAGTTATCAAATACCCCCACACTTACCGTTTGCGCGTCCCGAGCAAAGTCTCATCTACTGCATTCATCTGTCTACTAGCTGACAAGACTCACACGACTCAAACGACTCACGACACAACAATGCAGCAATATGATGCAAATGCAAATTCTAGACTCTATCTTAACACAAAACGTTTTAAAACTGTCTTTTTGGTAAGATCAGGCAATCTCCCTCTCATCCACTGAAAATCATCAAGCTCTCACTAATCCTTTTTGAAATTCATATACATGTAGCAAGAATTAGAAATAAAAGTTTGATTCAGTGCAAAAGCTCACTAAGGCGTCCCCTTTCCTCCACCAATTCAAACCAAGACATAAGCACGTCCTAAGCGTCATTGGGTCTAATTTAGCTCAAATTTCACTGTAGCCTTTCTTCGCCGAATCATCTGAGGTTTTCAGACCCTCTTATCCTTTATTTCTTTTGAATGCAAATTGTCCCAGTGAAGGGAGTCACAACTCCTGTGAAATAAGGCTTGACTCTAGTTTTCCTCTCTAAGCTCTACTTGGATGGAATCCAAATTTTCCGTGTGATCGGAAGCACATTAGGTTGTTTCTCCTTGAAGCACAACTTTTTTGTTTTATTTTTCTTTTTCCAGATTTTCTCATTTTCTTTTCTTTCCTCCTCTGTTTTTACAACCGTGCAATAGAGCATAAAGAGCACGGGCTTTTCCGGTTAACTCTTGTGACCACCGTAAGGGATGGTGGTGTACGCCCCTCAACTTCACTTAGGCTGAGGCAACCGTACCACATGAAACTAACTCTACACGAAGGTCCACCCCAGATCAACAAGAGACCACAAGTTTCCACTAGAAAACAGAATATTCTGCTACAAGCAAAACTCAATCTAATTAGCACACTATAGGAAACTTAAATATACTTTACATGTCATTCTTTCACAACTTCCAAAAATTTCCAGGACATCCTTAGTGAAACATGTACACAAAATAAAAAAATAAAATTTTTCCTACTACGGCACTTCCTACTCAAAAGGATTCATTCACTAAGCTCTCTTCAGTTTCAAGATCTTCAATTGCCTTTTTCTCAAATTTTCAATTTTCAATTTTTTATGGATTTCCTCTTTATATATATATATATATTTGTATTTTTCATAACATCCTAACTCTATATGCAAGGCTTAGACTCGGAAAAAATTAACTCTGCACAAACTTTTTATTTGGTGGGTGTACTCAATTATTTAAAAGTGCAAACAATATTTAAATCTACTCTACACAATACGACAATATAAGGAAAAACATAACATAAACCACAATACTGACTCACAATACATCCTAGACACATCCTACATGTAACTGGCTATGCAAGACACATGGCTAATAGACAGTTAAACCACCCTCACAATGAATGCTTCGTTGTCCTCAACGAATTTAGAAATTAAACATAGGACTCATCAATCAATGTGTAGGGCCAATAGATGATATGGAGCTGACATATACAAAAGAAACACATAATTTTAGCTAAAGGAAGAAATACTCACAACCACCTCGAGGGCGGGGACGAAATCCACTCCAAGCAATCCCCAAGCACTAATGGTGCCACCGTGCTCCTATATAGTCAGTGTGTTCTCGCACACCGGGGTCGACTGCCTCCTCTGCTAAAATCCATGTCTGAAGAATCCCCAAATGCACGAGTCCCTATGACGGTCATGTGTGCCATGGCACAACGGGGTAGATTCTCCCATAATCTGCTCAAATATGTCACTTAGGAACAAATGTTAGTCCCTCTCTCTCTCATCTCTCCAAAATAAAAAAAAAAAAACACACGCAATTATATTAAAAATGCACTCCCTACTTTAAGCAAATAAATAGGTTGGGTTGCCTCCCAACAATCGCCGGGTAATTTAAGGTCGACGACCCGACCCAGTTACCTCAAAAGATGTTTAGGAGATTTTTCTCTCCACTTTTTCTTCTTCCACCATCGCTTCTCTCTTTGTCTCTTCTCGAGTGAGCATGCACGAGATGCATATGGTGCAAAGAAATTGTAGAAGACAGCCTCAAAAAATTTCGTTCTTTTGTGCTTCCACTCCTTGATCACCGGTCTTCTTGGGAATTCATCCACCACATCATGACCCCTTGTACCTCTCTTCTTCTTCTTCTTCTTCTTCTTCTTCTTCCAATTTTTCACAATCAATGTCATTGAGGATTGGTCATGTGCAAATATAATCCCACGTGGCACAGTAGTGGCAAGGAGTGTCGTCTTGACTGCTTCCTTTCCTAGTGTTTGTCTTGGAATCACATGTGCCAATCCATGTATTGCATAAAACTGGGGTCTTTGGTCTTTCTCATGTGATTCACCTAATTTTATGATCTCCAAGAGAAAATGATTAGGCGGAGAAACTTCATGATACTTGTCCTTGCAAACATCTCCCTGCGGTAATTCCTTAGCTTCATGACTTTATTCAAAGCAAATATCTTCAGTGGGCCATAAGCTTGCGATGTCCACACTCTCCCATTCGTGCCATGGATCCGGAATTATGCAAGGCACAAGTTTTATAGGCTTCACAATATCATCCCAATCTGAGTCCGAATCTGAGTCTGAAGCAGCCCGATGATCTATTACTTCATGATGAACAGTATTATAGACATATACCTCTGGGGGTTCTTCTTCTTCCTCTTCTCACTCCTCAACTAAGTCAGGAATGATGCTACTTGGACCATCGTCATTATCTGCATATGCCAATGCACTCGAAAGTTCTGCCAAGCGTTGTCCATGACGCATGACAGTTTCCTCCATCCTATCCAGCCCTTCCTCCATTCTGTCCCTTTTTACTAGCATGAGCTTCAATATTTCTTTCATATGCTCATCTTCTTGATTTCAAGGAGGAGGAGTGTAAAAATCTCCATAGGAGTAGTACGGTGAATAGCCTGAATATTGCCCATAATAATTTTTCCCCCACATGATCACCAAGTTATCTGTAAAATAATTTTCTAGGGAGCCGGTAAGATTAAAAAATAAATAAATAAAGACAGAAAGATAAAATCCCTAAAGTTTATAATCCTAATCAATTCAACCGAAGTCCCCGGCAACGGAGCCAAAAACTTGACACGATTCAACCGCAAGTGTACGGCTGTCGCATGTAGTAATATCCGGAAATCCGGATTTATCGAACCCAAGGGACTTGTCGTGAACTAATTAGTATGATTAACTTTATGTGGGATAGCAATTGAGAGATTTTTCTAAACTAAATAATTATAAAGACAAAACAAGTATTTAAATATTAATATTTGATATGGGAGAAACAACCAGGACACCTCGTTTGGGAAATTGCTAGGATTCTCTTGTTGACGTCGTTCTACGATTTGTGAAACACATACGAAATTCACTTTGCTGATCGAGCAATACTAACTCACCGAGTTACCAAGTGAGCATCCTATGCCTATGTTAGAATAAAACCGAGTTACCAAGTTCTAATTATCCCTAAACACGCATTAACGTTGAATTCTACTCTAACGATCCCAATTCTTGCTTTCACTAAGAACGGGTGATTGTTTGCTTTTCCGGTTCAACAATTACCGAGTTACCAAATAATTGCAAACTAAGTTCTAGATAACAAGACGTCTCCAATTATCAAGATAGGATGAAGATCACAAAACAATCATAGCAAACGTAAGAACATCAATTAAGTTTAGCAAAACATGAATCTCAAATCACAAAACGCATAATCAATTTGAAAAACCTTAAACCCAAACTCGGGTCCTGATTACGAGGATTAGCTACTCATCGTAACAAAAACAATACAGAGATCCATAAAGTTCATGATAGACGAGAGAGATAACGAGAGTTTTAGAGAAATCAAACGAATTTTCCGCGCTCCCGAGCCTCCAAAGCTTCAACCATGTTTCTTCTCAACGTTTTTTTCCCACTGGTATGCGCTGCCTTTTCTTCTTCTTTTTCTCTTCTGTCCAGTAGTCACTTCCCCCCTTTAGAAACTGAACCTAGGTCTTTTTATAGTCAGCTCACATTTTTTTAATAAAGTCTTGCTTAATTACAACTTTCCCCCCTAAATTCAGCTGTGCTCCTTTCTTCCCTTCTGCGTTTTGTTGCCAGTTCCAGTTGTGTTCTGCGTATTCTTCTGTGTATTTTCTTTGTCCTGGGTTTTGCTTTTCAATTGATGCGACTTCACCAGGTTCCTGATCTCCGCTTTGCTGATGGGTTCGATTGGTGATCTTGGTTGGGTCGCGATGAATTGATGGCTAGGGCTGAATTGGGTTGTTGGGTATTGTTGTTGAAGGCCGGCAACGGGTGTGGATGGCAGAGATTTCGAGAAAGAGGGTCGGAGATTGAAGGTGGTGGTTGTGGTTCAGGGTTTTGGTTTATGCCGGCAAATTCGCCGGCGATGGTGGGTGCTTCGATTTCAGGAGGGTCCGCGGTTTTGGGCAAATTTGGGTTGTGGTAAAGGGCAGAGAGGTGGTGATGAAGGTGGGTTGAATTCTCGGAGAACAGGGAGGTTGGATTGACATAGAAGGGGAAGAATTGGAGCGAGACGATGGCGGTGGTAGTTGGGTTCGCCAGATTTTATGGCAGTGAAGGAGGAAGGTGGGTGGTAAATTTTGCTGGGTTCGTGTGTGGTTGTTGGAGGTGATGGTTATCTGGTGGCTGTGGGCTATTGGAGTCGAAGGTGATTCGGTGGTTTGGGTGGTTGAATTCGTCGGGGAAGAGGGAGGTTGAAGATGATTTCGCCGGTGATTTTCTGGGTCTGCGACGGTGGTTTATTGATGATTCAGAGGGCTGCAAAGGCTCTGGTGGTGGATTGGCGGTGGAATTGGGTGTGGGTTCGGGTGTTGCAGAGGAGAAACTGAGAGCCATGTTTGATGTTGTAACTCTGTGTTGCAACATCAGGGGTATCCATGTGTATTTTCTGAGACTTTCTAAAATGACAATCACCTCCTCTGTTGTACTATCTTGGCGATTTTTCGAGCTTTCTCGTGTTTTTGAAGTTCGTCTTCACCTCCAATCCATGCTCCGAGCCTCCCGTAACTGAAACAAACAACACTAAACATACCGGGATCAAATGTGACATAAAATAGCTCAAAATAAGTACGAGAACACCCGGATTTGACAATTACGCACATAAAACTCACATTCACTAATATTTCACAAACACGGCTAAAATCTCGTCAAATTGCACCGGAACGCACGCAAATAGCAGTATTTTACATATAGAATATAACTCCAACGAAGGAGTTATCACGCGGCCCATAGGGTGCAAGTGGGTCTTCAAGAAGAAGATCGACATAGATGGTAATGTGATTACATATAAGGGCCGATTGGTGGCTAAAGGATTCAGACAGATTCATGGTATTGACTATGATGAAACCTTTTCACCAGTCGCTATGACCAAATCCATCCGAATCCTACTTGCAATTGCATCATACTACAACTATGAGATTTGGCAGATGGATGTCAAAACAACATTCCTTTATGGGAATCTCCTCGATGATGTGTATATGATACAGCCGGAGGGTTTTGAAGATCCAGAGCAAGCCAACAAAGTCTGTAAGGTGGATCCATTTATGGATTGAAGCAAGCTTCTAGGAGTTGGAATCGACGTTTCGATGAAGTAGTCAAAGAGTTTGGCTTCATCAGAAACGAAGATGAGTCTTGTGTCTACAAGAAGGTTAGTGGGAGCTCTGTAGCTTTTCTGGTCTTGTATGTGGATGACATACTACTCATTAGAAACGACGTACCCATGCTACAATCTGTTAAAGATTGGCTAGGGAAGTGTTTCTCAATGAAGGACTTAGGGGAAGCAGCTTATATACTCGGTATAAATATCTATAGAGATAGATCTAAGAGACTGCTAGGCCTAAGTCAGAGTACATATATTGACAAGGTGTTGAAGCGGTTCAACATGCAAGATTCCAAGAAGCGATTCTTGCCCATGTCACATGGAATAACTCTTTCGAATAGTGGTTGTCCTTCCAATGAAATTGAGAAGGAACGCATGAGTAGAATTCCCTATGCCTCAGCCATAGGATCTATCATGTACGCCATGTTATGTACTAGACCAGATGTGTCATATGCCTTGATTATGACAAGCAGATACCAATCCAATCCGGGTGAGAGGTACTGGATTGCAGTCAAGAACATCCTAAAGTACTTGAGAAGAACTAAGGATGCATTCTTGATATTTGGCGCCGAGGAAGAGTTGCGTGTAAGGGGTTACACGCATGCAAGCTTCCAAACCGATAGAGATGAATTTAGATCACAATCGGGATATGTGTTTTGCCTGAATGGAGCAGCGGTGAGCTGGAAGGGTTCCAAGCAAGAGACGGTGGCTGCTTCTACGATAGAGGCTGAGTACATTGCTGCAAATGGTGCAGCAAAGGAAGCTGTTTGGATCAGAAAGTTTGTTTCTGAACTTGGTGTGGTTCCTAGCATTGCGGATCCAGCTGAGTTGTATTGCGACAACACTGGGGCGATCACGCAATCAAAGGAACCCAGGTCGCACCAGAAATCCAAGCACGTGCTCAGGAAGTTCCATCTGATTCGAGATATCATCGATAGAGGAGACGTTCGGATATGCAAGATTCCTACATATGAGAATCTGTCAGATCCACTTACAAAGCCGCTTGTGCAGTGGAAGCATGAAGGGAACACTAGGAGCATGGGCATACGAGATGCGTCAGATTGGCTCTAGTGCAAGTGGGAGACTGTTGGAATAGATGCCCTAGAGGCAATCCAGTTTAGTATGAACTTATTCTGGCTAGAACATTCATTGTAATATTTATTGGATATTTAATATAATGAAGTACTTACATTTACAATTGTGTTGTTTATCTTAAATATCCCTAGTCCAGTATAATGATTAATGGGACAATCATCTATAGACTAGTATGGGGTTGGATTGATATGGAGATATCATGATCCAACACATGGATGTGCATTAAGTGTAATGACGCACCGGATTGACCCATCTCCGAGAAGGCTACATACGCGTTATTTTAAGTCACAAGTGCTTCTCGTGGTGCAATGGTATTGTCATCCTTAGACTTGAAGTCTCTAGATATTCTAGTTGTGGATTATTGTGATTTTGGTAGCGTTAAACGCTACACCGTAACTGGGTAGTTATAAAGGCGTGTACTGGATACAATAAGAAGCAAGCTTAGAGATCGTAGTGGACATAGATAGAATTTGTCCCTCCTACATAACAGGAGAAAATATCCTAGGCCACTCGAGGGATAATGCTTATAGAATGTCTGGCCAGACTCAAATAAATCAATATAGGATATTGATGTTATTAGCACGTATAAGGCTATTCCCATGGATCGAGAAACTATGGATTGGATATACGAGTGTGACTTGTATGTATCGTGTCCAATCCGGATATAGAGACAAAGGGATGAGACAATTACTTGTACAAGGTTTGTCGGATGACTATTCTATTAGTTGGCTAGAATTGATGTTTTGCTAGAAACCGCTCCATATTAGCAAATTGTTGCTACCAACTATATAGAACCTATGGGGTCACACGCTATATAGATTTGAACTAGATTTGGGAATTAATTAATAGGATTAATTAATTAGAAGGATCACTTTGCAACACCTTGCAAACTTAGTAGGACTAATTTGCAAGGAAGGGACTAAACCAAATTCTAGTAGGACTAGAATGGGTCCTTTAGGTAGTTGGCAAGGATTTTTTGGACTATATAAAGGATGCTCCTTCCTTCCTTCCCATACTTATGAGCCTTTAATTCATTTTTTGAGTTGGAGAGAACAAAAAGAAGAGAGAGCAAGCAAGCAAGAGAGGCGTCTGCCCCCCTTGCCCCCTTGCCTCCTTGTTTCCTCCTGTTGTGTGATTTCTTCTTCCTCTTCCTCCATTCCGGGCTAGCACAAAGGAGAAGGAAGATCTAGATCTCAACTCTAGGCGTGGATCAACTACAGAGAACGTGACACAATTCACGTTACAAGTCATCACAGGAGAAACCCTAAGGTGTGTAACTTAATTTCTTCCCTTACCATCGTTATGTCTCTTGTCCTGTGATCCTTGGAGGGTATTGCATGCATAATATTTGTTTTTACGCTGCGTATCCATGATCAAAACCCTACATTGGCCACATTGAAAGTTCTTCTATAAACTGTCGAAGCCATTCCGCTTCTTCCCCTGATTTATCCAAGAAATGAATTCGGATTCCATTTTGGATCTCGCAATGCAGGTCTGCTTTGAAGACTTCCATGACACGGCTGCACCTCCTAGGGTAATGACATACCCACTTGTGGATTTAGAATCCCTCGTATCCTATATCCAATTGGCATTACTCTACCCTTCAAGTAAGACTGTGTACCTAGTATAATGCAGTCCGTTTGTTAAAGTATGTCTTAGATACTTTAACTCCCGAGTCAATCCTTTCTAGTGCTTTGCACTAGGATTGCTCGTGAATGGACTGAGCTTGCCAACTGCTTGAGCAATATCGGGTCTGGTGCAGTTCATGAGATACATTAGACTTCTGATAACTTGAGCATATTCGATTTGTCTTACACTCGCCCCATGATTTTTGGCGAGCTGTAGATTAAGATCAATCGGGGTCTTAACTTCCTTTCCGTTGTTCTTGTCGATTTTGTCAAGTATCTTTCCAACATAGTGTGACTGGGATAATTTGTATCCATTTGATGTTCTGGTGATTTTCATCCCTAGTAAAACATCAGTGATACCCATATCTTTCATGTTAAACTTTGTTTTCAACAATTTCTTTGTTGAATTGATGATATTCTTATTACTTCCCATAATTAGCATATCATCGACGTATAAGCAAACAATGACATAACTATCACGAGCGGTTTTGTAATAAACACACTTGTCACATTCATTAATATGAATTCCAATTGATAACATTCCGTTTTCAAATTTGACATGCCATTATTTTGGTGCCTGTTTCAGCCCATACAGAGATTTAACTAACAAACAAACCTTGTTTTCTTGTCTGGGAACATGAAAACCTTCAGGTTGTTCCATGCAAATCTCTTCATCCAATTCACTATTCAAGAAAGAAGTCTTTACATCCATTTTGTGAATTTCAAGATTATTTATATCGGCAAGCGCTATAAGCATGCGAATGGATGTAATCCTTGTGAATGGTGAGTAGGTATTGAAATAATTGATACCTTCCTTTTGTTTGTATCCCTTTGCTACGCAACGAGCCTTGTATTTTCGACCGTTCCATCGGTTTTAAGCTTTCGCTTAAAAATCCATTTGCAGCCTAATGGCTTGCTACCTGATGGAAGACTCACCAATTCCCATGTGTGATTTTGAAGTATTGATTCAATTTCACTATTTACTGTTTCCTTCCAGTATGCCACCTCACTGCTAGACATAGCCTCCTTGAAAGATTGAGGCTCATTTTCTACCATATAGGTAAGAAAATCCGGTCCAAAGGTCTTTGCTGTTTTGGCCCGCTTGCTACGTCTAGGTTCTACATCTTCTTCGGACTTTTCAGACGTGGAGTCACGAGTTCGTTTAGAACTTTTCACATTCCGGGTTTTGTATGGAAATACATCTTCAAAAAAATGTAGGTGAACAAGACTCAAAAATAGTATTTTCGTGCATATCTTCAATTTCTGATTTTACAACCATAAATCTATATGCACAACTATTATGAGCATAACCGATGAAAACGCAGTCCACCATTTAGGTCCCAACTTAACCTTTTTAGGTTCCAGTATTGCTACCTTTGCGAGACACCCCCACACTTTGAGGTATTTGTAGGATAATGCTCTTCCTTTCCATAATTCATATGGAGTTTTGCTAAGCCTTTTCGGAGGAATCCTATCATGGATTAGCGGTTAGCAAGGCTTCCCCCAAAATTTCTGAGGTAAACCCGAACTTATAGGTAATGCATTCATCATTCTTTTAAAGTTCGATTTTTTCCTCTCAGCAACGCCATTTTGTTGTGGCGAATACGGTGCCATAGTTTGATGAATAATCCCACTTTCAAGACAAATGTCCTTAAGTGGCGATTCATATTCACCTCCTCGATCACTACGCACAATTTCAATTTTTCCTATCAAAATGATTTTCTACTTCATTTTTGTAGTGATTGAACATATCTACCGCTTCGTCTTTGCTTCTAAGAAGATAGACGTAGCAGTTTTTTGCAATCATCTAAAAAGCTAATGAAGTATTTCTTTCCTCATTTTGTTTGCGTATATTTTGGATCGAATATATTCGTATGGATTAACTCAAGAGGGGATGTCACTTTTCCATAGATTGGTCGGAAAGATTTCTTTGTTTGCTTAGCTTGAACGCATGTTTCACATTTGTGGGATCTATCGATTTTTTTTTACTAGGAAGATGTTCCATAGACATTAACTTGCGAATGGATTCAAGATTTGTATGTCCTAATCTACTATGCCATAGATTAAAAGACTCCAACAAGTAAATAGAACTGACGCTGTTATTCATAGCCTTAGTTGGCATCACAGTAATTACGTTTAGCTTGAACATACCATTGCTAAGGTATCCCATGGCTACATATGACACATTTTTCACTAGTACAATTTATTCAGACTCGAAGACAAGCTTGAATCCTTTCTTAACTAATACGGATTCCGAAGCCATATTCTTGTGAATCTCCGGCACATGGATCACATCGTTGAGCACGAGCATCTTTCTCGAGGTCATTTTGAGAGTGACGGTGCCTTGTACTTAAAAGGTAGATGAGGAGGATTTCCCATGAAGACCGGTTCCCCATAATTCACCTCCTCGTATTTGGTAAACATTAATTTGTCCGAGAAAATGTGGCGTGTTGCACCGGTGTCGACCCACCACTCCCTTTGGTTTCTTTTAATCATGTTTACCTCCGAGACGATCACTGAAAGGCGAATCCCATCATCCTCATTTGCTTCCGCAACGTTGGCTTGGACATCTTGTCTTTGTTTTTTTGAGGTTTGCGCTTCTTTTTGCACTCGCTTCTACGATGTCCAATTTTGCCACAATTGAAGCACTTCCCCTTGAACGATTTGTCACCCGCATCGGCGGATTCCATGTCTTTAGCATTTCTTTTCTTTTTCGGCCCTTGTTCCACGATTTGTCACTTGCATCGGGGGATTCCTGTTTTGGGTTCGGAGTTGCGGTTGTCCTCCTCAATCCTCAAATGCATGATGAGTTCCTCGAGATTGATTTCCTTGCATTTATGGTTGAGATAATTTTTGAAGTCCTTCCACGATGGAGGCAACTTCTAAATTATACAAGCGACTTGGAATGATTCTGTTAGAACCATCCCCTCGGCATGGATCTCATGGAGTATCACCTGCAATTCCAGAACCCGACTTATTACAATTTTTAAGTCTACCATACAATGTTTCAGGAATCTAGCCACTACAACATTTTTGGCCCCGACATCTTCCGTTTTGTACTTTTTGTCTAAATAATCTCATAATTCCCTAGCGGTTTTGGCACCGCAATACACACTATACAATGAATTGTCCAACCGTTAAGAATATAGTTTTTAGCCAAAAGTCCGGCTGCTTCCAAGTGTCTACCGCTGCCACGGCTTCTTTTTTCGAGTTTTCGGTCAACGCTTGTGCGTCTTCATTAAGAACGACAGCCAAATTGAGGGTTGTTCAGTAGAATAGCATTTTTTGTTGCCATCTCTTGAAATTCTTCCCGGTGAACTTTTCTGGACGTTCCCCATGTCCGCCGATAGCCATCATAGTCGGGGGTGTGGTGGTACTTCCCATACTGGTTCCTACTGCCATTGCTGAAAATTGCAAAGCAAAATTCAGTACCAATGGATGTATAAAATAATACACTGTTATATAAAACAACAACAAGATAATATAGTTTCTTAAAATTTAACAGCAAATAAAGGAAACTGAAAAAAAAAATCAGAAACAACAGATTCTTTCGATAATTTATTCCAAAGATATTAGATAATTATTCTGAAAATTAGAAGAAGAACAGTAACCTTGGACAGATAATTAACTCTTACCGAAACTTGACAGAAACAGTAAAATTATCTGTTACGGAAAAATAACCAGAACAGCCTTATTAACTGTTGCAGAAGATTTCGACGGAAACTGAAGAAATCTACTAAAATAGAAAGATTAAAATACTGCAGTATTTAACAATAACAAAAATAAACTGATACAGAAAATAAAGTCGGAACAGAAAAAAATTCTACTGCAGAAAAATTAGAACAAAACAGTAACAAGAATAGAAACTTGAACAGATTCAGAATATAAAGCCTTTGTTAGAACCTTTACAAGAATCTGAATGATAGCACATTTTAGGAGC
Organism: Linanthus parryae; assembly: GCA_023055425.1. Lineage (NCBI taxonomy): Eukaryota > Viridiplantae > Streptophyta > Magnoliopsida > Ericales > Polemoniaceae > Linanthus > Linanthus parryae. Next base: position 61,288,793 of record JALGPY010000001.1, on the reverse strand, counting down.
TATATATTATTGTTATTTACCATATTATCATGAGATATTTGAGCTTAATTGTATAGAATATTATGCGTTTTATCACTTGTTGCTCACCATGTGCTATATTGTTAGTCCGGGCATTTCTATGCATATTTAGATGTTATTTGTCAAATATAATCGCTTGGTATGTTTCTTCATATTGTCTTGGCAGGAACGAATGCTAATCGGTTGATAGGAGGCATGGAACGAACTTAGGAAACAACGGGAGCTCCAGTGGAGTCAAGAGAAGCCGAATTGGAGGAGCTTGGATGACCAGTTTGAACTATTTTGGTCCTAGATGGAGTAATACAATTAATTTGGTAGTGAGACCTGTGCCAAATGAAAGTAGACTCAAAGACCTTTCCAACGATAGGTCAAGGAGCTTAATCCGAGTTTGGATGAAGAAGTTATGGCCCGGCGAAGTCAGGAGCAGATTTCAGGGGACTATTGTGCAATTACTGAAGGCTTATGCGGGTTATGATTGACGAACGACCTAGGGACGGAAAAAAACATCATTCACGCCTGGAGAGAGCCACGATAAAGGAGGAGAAAGGAGACTTCATTGGGACCAACCTCAAGCTAGGAGAAGAGCCCGGATCTCTCGCCAATCTTCACGATTTCTAGCGTTTGATCTACTTTCTCTCTAGTTTCTTGTATGAAATATTTGAACACCATGTTATCTTTTGCTATCAGTAGCTAAACTCATAGCTAGGCATCTCATATGAGATCCTAGGGTTCATGTAAACGAATATTTTCTGGATTGAATCTAATTTCATGCTTTGTTGATTTCTACTATTAAATAAGTTGTAGTTTCTTGATTCCATTAGTAATCCTAGTCTATTGACACGAGTAGGAGATGAACTAATAGTCATGAGCTAGGTTTTTATTCATTAGATGATTCATGCTTAATTACTATTGCGTTCTAAACTAATTGATCATGTACTATGTAGTTATTGAGTGCACGAGAGTGACTTGATCTAGCTAGATGATATGAACATCAATCCCAACCATTGAGACCGACAGGACAATTGTTAGGATTGGCTATTGTGGGTAGGATCAGTAGGATTATTCAGCTGTTCTGTGATACGGTGGACCGATAGGACCCGTTAGTATATCAATAGAGAACCTGCTAGACCGGACGGGTAGACATAGGTGGACTGAAAGTGAAAGTTTGTAATGTAGACTAAATACAGGACTAAAATACTGTAGAAGGGGGGTTGAATAGAGTATGGAAATGTTTTGCTAAAACACAAATTTTAACTAAGTGAACAAGTGAAAGACTCAAATCTCAAGGCCTTGAGATTTTGCAAAACTAGTCAGAAACTTTCTAAGGCATACAGAAAGCTTCAAGGCCTTGAACTGTCACTAGTTCTAAACAGTTTATGAACCATAGTTTGATTTGACTTGCTTGTAGAAGGAAATAGCAAAATTGTAAAGTAAAGAGCATAAGGCAATTTACAGAGTTCAGTCCCAGTGGACTTAATCTCTTCCTGAGGGATCTAATCCCACCAGGATTGGGCAAACACTTCTTATTACTCACACAGAAACAGCCCTAGATCTCCAAGCCTAAGTGAACTCCCTTACACCTATACAGCTTGTGGTTCCAAACTTATCGAGTTACAGCTACTAACTGTTGAGATAACAAGAACCTCTTGTTGTTCACTTGAAAAACCAACCACTAGGTTTTGTGAAGTTTAAGATATACAGAAGATAAGCAGATTACAATACAGAAGAAGAACAAAGTAGAGGAATAAGCTTGTGAAGGCCTGGATGTGTTCTTCAGGAAACTGGAATGATTGATCTTCTGAAAGCAGTGATTGAAGCCTGAATTTTTGAGGGATTGAATGTCTAATCTTCCACGAATATATCACACCTCTCTCAGTTCTCTGTAAGCTTCTCTGTCTTTCAAATTTCAAACCAGTCTTTTATCCACTCTCTGCAACTGAATGAGAGATTTTAAGATCTTAGTTCCTGCAACTCCTCATCCTTTCTAATTGCAATTCAAAACAAATTTGAGTAGATATCCGTTGGATTTTGTTGAGATTGCATTGCACGTTTGAAAAACCTGCAACAACATTAAAACACAGCAACAAACAAAATCTAGAAATATAACAGCACTAAGTCTGTTTGGATTTCCAGTTTCTGAATAAAAACTGGATCATATGAACAAATCAATAACCTGATTAACTTCTGAAACATATTACTCAAGATAAACTAGTTTAAGACTTATAAAAGTCATTAAATAAACATAATAACAAAGATCAAATCCTGCAAGAGAGAATCAAGTTAATTCTCTAAAACTGTCAGCAGCTTAAGGCATATCTCAAGGCCTTGGAGCTCTGAACATGCTTCACCATGTTTCAATATTAAGACCAGAAACCTTTGATTCACTCTGATTATGATATCTGCAATTGAGTTAGATAAATAAAGAATATATAACAAGGATATTTGCAGCAAATTTTTGATCTTAAACATCAGATATACCACCTGCATCACAAGATTATTAGATCACACAGTATAATAAAACTACTCTCAAAGCTTTGAAGCTCTGATATGTTTCTCAAGGCCTTGGAGCCTTATAAATACTTTGTCTTTGTATTTCATCTCTCTAAACAGTTACTTCTCAAAACACACTTAGGAGTCTTGAGTCAACAATCTCCCCCTTGATGAAAGACAAAACCCATAATATTGTGTAAATATCCCTGCAACTTTTTGTAAGAATTAGATATCATCATTTGAAGAAATAAAAAACAATAATTAGATTAACAAAGATAAACACAGATAACCAGTAATCATAGATAATCAATAATCACAGAACAACACAACGAGTTAACACAAAAACTCACAATCTTATTATATAAACACTGAAGAGTAATCACCTCATTATCTAAACACTGAAGTGCAATCACAAATAGCACAGATAACTTCACCCCCTTTTTGACTTTTGATAACTCCTTAATAAGATTCATCCTATATACACTTTATATTTTTATTTGTGTGCGTTTCGGTGCAGAGTGACGAATTTTGGGCTTATTTGAGAAGAAAATGAGTTTTATGATGTTTTAGAGCTTAAACGTACAATCCGGGCGTTTCTTGAATAGTTTTACTTATGATTTGTATGATTTTATCACATTTGATCTTCGCGGTAGTGTTCGTGTTATGATTTACAGGAACATTGCATGAGGAGAGCAATTCGAGAGAAGAAACGAGCTTCGAAAGTCAAAGAGTACGCAAGAGAAGCAAAGTTAGAGGAGCAAAAGTGATCATCCTTCACTATTTTGATGATATCTTGAGCTCTAGAAAACCTGCTATAGTGAGACCTGTGCCAAATGAAAGTAGACTCGAATATCTTTCCAACGATAGGTCACGGAGCTCAATCAAAGTTCGGACGAGAAAGATATGGTCCGGCGAAGTTGACACAAAAACGAAGAAAAGCTGGTAAAGTTTCACTGGACCAGTGTGCACTCTTCTGGATGTATCTGGAGTTACGTATACAATTTTGGATCAAGGCCTACGCCATTAGAAAGTAGACATCCAGGGCTTTCCAACGATATAAGATAGGCCCAAAACAAAGTCCGGGTGAGGGAGAAAAGGCCCGCGCAAGATCAGATTATGAAATCTGTCCGAGAATTGCAAACTAGAGGGGCTGAATTGCAAATTCGGCCAAAATACATTAAAAATCGTGCCCAGACCTATACATGACGATTTTTAGGACCTAAAGGCAGATAGGGCTGCTGGAGACAAGGAAGAACAAGTTAGAGGAAGGCTTGGATCTTGGAGTTCGTCGTGAGAGCGAGGATTCCATCGTTTGATATCTCTTCTCTATATTTTTCATAGTTTTTGATCATTATCAATATAAACTTCATAGTTTTGATCATGTATCGCAGTAGCTAAGTTTATTATTGGGATTTATCTATGGTATCTAGGGTTTGAAGCCGTTTTGGCGAATTATGAATTTGATTCACGTTTTGCTTAAACTTAATTGATGATGTTCTGGTTTGCTATGTTTAATTCATACTCTTAATCTATCTTGCTATTGTGAGACGTCGCACTAGGAAGATTATAGGTAATACGTTAGTGAAAGCAACGAATTGCCCGGATAATTGAATTAAGCACGTAGTCACAGGTTTGAGAAATCAACCACCGACTGTGAACGTTGAGTAGAATTAGATGACCGTCATTATATGTTTTAGGGATAATTAGAACTTGGTAACTCGGTTGTAATTTGACCTAGTCATAGAAAGCTAGCTTGGTAACTCGGTTAGCCTTATTGCTCGTTTGGAAAATTAAAACATTATCTGTGTTTCAAAATATAATTTGTTAACGGTGTTCACCTAGTGATCCTAGAAAAATCCTGATACTTGTCCCTCGTATTAATCTCACTTTTAATAATTAGTTTGTTATTTAAATTATTAGTTTAGTAAAACAATTCAATTGTTTTCCCACACGAAGTTAATCATCCTAGTTAATTCATGACAAGTCCCTTGCGTTCGACTAACCCGGATTACCGGATATTACTACACGCGACAGCCGTACACTTGCGGTTGGATCGTGTCAAGTTTTTGGCGCCGTTGCCGGGGACTTCGGTTGAATTAGTTAGAATTATTAACTTTAGGGAAATTTGTTTTTTTGCTTTTGTTTATTTATTTGTTGATCTCAACTGCTTCCTAGCGAATTGTTGTGCAGGTATCTTGGTGATCATGTGGGGGCAGAATTACTATGGGCATTCTTCAGGCTATTCACCGTACTACTCCTATGGAGATATGTACACCCCTCCTCCTTGCAATCAAGAAGATGGGGAGATGAAAGAAATATTGAAGCTCATGATAGCTCAAAGGGACAGAATGGAGGAAGGGCTGGATAGGATGGAGGAAACTGTCATGCGTCATGGACAACGCTTGGCAGAACTTTCGAGTGCATTGGCATATGCAGATAATGACGATGGGCCAAGTAGTATCATTCCTGACTTAGTTGAGGAGTGCGAAGAGGAAGAAGAAGAACCCCCAGAGATCTATGTTTATAATATTGTCCATCATGAAGTAATAGATCCTCTTGTCGCTTCAGACTCAGATTCGGACTCAGATTGGGATGATATTGTGAAGCCTATACAACTTGTGCCTCGCATAATTCCGGATCCATGGCATGAATGGGAGAGTGTGGACATCGCAAGCTTATGGCCCACTGAAGATATTTTCTTTGAGGAAGAAAGTCGTGAAGCTAAGGAATTACTGCATGGAGATGTTTCCAAGGACATGTATCAAGAAGTTCCTCCGCCTAGTCCATATCTCTTGGATATCATAAAATTGGGCGAATCGCACGAGGAAGAGAAAAGACCCCAATTTTACGCAATACATGACTTGCCACCCGTGATTCCGAGACAATAGCTAGGGAAGGAAGCAGGAAAGTCAGAACTTATTGTTGAAGTCGTTCCACTTGAGATGCTATATTCAAATGGCCAATCCTCGACGACTGTAATTTTGAAGAATTGGAAGAAGAAGAAGAAGAAGAAGAAGAAGAAGAAGAAGAAGAAGAGGAGGAAAGGTAGAGTGAGGCATGTGGGGGCTAACAACTTATATTTCTTTGCACCATATACATCTCATGAATGCTTACTTGAGAAGAGACAAAGGGAAAAGCGATGGTGGAAGAAGAAAAAGTGGAAAGAAAAGTCTCATGTCTGAGGTAACTGGGTCGGGTCGTCGACCTTAAATTACAAGGCGCTTGTTGGGAGGCAACCCAACCTACTTATTTGCATTAGATTAGGGAGTTTGTTTTAAATTCAGTTATTTTATTATGTTAGTTGGAGAGATGAGAGAGAGACGGACTAATGATGTTTCCTAGTGACATATTTGAGCAGGATATGGGAGAATCTACCCCGGTGTGCCATGACACACATGACCTTCACAGGGGCTTGCATTAGCGAGTTGGGGATTCTTCAGACATGGATTTTAGCAGAGGATGCAGTCGACCCCGGTGTGCGAGTACACATTGACTGTATAGGAGCATGGTGGCACCACTACTGTGCTTGGGGACTGCTTGGCGTGATTTCGTCCCCACCCTTGAGGTGGTTGTGAGTATCTTTTTCTCTTGCTAAATTTTGTGTTTCATTTATATAAGTATGCCATAGCTCCATCTCATCTACTGGCCTACACATTGATTGCTGAGTCTTCTTGCATACTCTCTGAATTCGTTGAGGACAACGAAGCATTCAGTGTGGGGGTGATTTATCTGTTTGCTAGCCATAGTGTCTTGCATAGCCAGTTACATGTAGGATGTGTCTAGGTTGTATTGTGAGTCAGTATTGTGGTTTATGTTATGTTTTTCCTTATATTGTCGTATTGTGTAGAGTACTTTACATACTGTGTGCACTTTTACATAATTGAGTATACCCACCAAAAAGTTGAGTTGTGTTGTGTCAAATTTTTTTCGTGTCAAAGCCTTGCATATAGAGTTTGGATATTGTGAAAAAAAAAATGAGAAAAGAGAAAATCCATAAAAATGAAAAAAATTGAAAATTGAGAAAAAGGCAATTGAAGATCTTGAAACTGAAGAGAGCTTAGTGAATGAATCCTTTTGAGTAGGCAGTGCCGTAGTAGGGAAATTTTTATTCTTTAATTTTTTGTGTAGAGGTTTCACTAAGGATGTCCTGGGAACTTTTGGAAGTTGTGAAAGAATGACATGTAAAGTATACCTAAGTTTCCTATAGTGTGCTAATTAGATTGAGTTTTGCTTGTAGCTGAATATTCTGTTTTCAAGTGGAAACTTGTGGTCTCTTGTTGATCTGGGGTGGACCTTCGTGTAGAGTTGGTTTCATGTGGTACGGTTGCCTCAGCCTAAGTGAAGTTGAGGGGCGTACACCACCATCCCTTACGGTGGTCACAAGAGTTAACCGAAAAAACCCACGCTCTTTATGCTCTACTGCACGGTTGTAAAAACAGAGGAGGAAAGAAAAGAAAATGAGAAAATCTGAAAAAAAAAAAAAAAGATAAAAAAAAAGTGTGCTTCAAGGAGAAACAACCTAATGTGCTTCCGGTCACACGGAAAATTTGGATTCCATCCAAGTAGAGCTAGAGAGGAAAACTAGAGTCCAGCCTTATTTCACAGGAGTTGTGACTCCCTTCACCAGGATAATTTGCATTCAAACGCAATAAAGGCTAAGAGGGTCTGAAAACCTCATATGATTCGGCGAAGAAAGGCTACAGTGAAATTTGAACTTAATTAGACCCAATGAAGGTTAGGACGTGCTTGTGTCTTGGTTTGAATTGGTGGAGGAAAGGGGACGCCTGAGTGAGCTTTTGCACTAAATCAAATTTTTATTTCAAATTCTTGCTACGTGTATATGAATTTCAAAAAGGATTAGTGAGAGCTTGATGATTTTCAGTTGATGAGAGGAAGATTGCCTATTCTTGCAAAAAAAACAAAATTTATTTCATGTTTAAATATGTGCTTTAAGATCGAGTCTAGATTTGCATTGCATCATCTTGCTGCATGGTTGTATTGAGAGTCGTGTTTGAGTCATTTGTGTCTCATTGGCTAGTAAGCAGAAAGATGCAGTAGATGAGACTTTGCTCGGGACGCGCAAATGGCAAGTGTGGGGGTATTTGATAACTCCTTAATAAGAGTCATCCTATATACACTTTATATTGTTATTTGTGTGCGTTTCGGTGCAAAGTGACGAATTTTGGGCTTATTTGAGAAGAAAATAAGTTTTATGATGTTTTAGAGCTTAAACGTACAATCCGGGCGTTTCTTGAATAGTTTTACTTATGATTTGTATGATTTTATCACATTTGATCTTCGCGGTAGTGTTCGTGTTGTGATTTACAGGAACATTGCATGAGGAGAGCAATTCGAGAGAAGAAACGAGCTTCGAAAGTCAAAGAGTACGCAAGAGAAGCAAAGTTAGAGGAGCAAAAGTGATCATCCTTCACTATTTTGATGATATCTTGAGCTCTAGAAAACCTGCTATAGTGAGACCTGTGCCAAATGAAAGTAGACTCGAATATCTTTCCAACGATAGGTCACGGAGCTCAATCAAAGTTCGGACGAAAAGATATGGTCCGGCGAAGTTGACACAAAAACGAAGAAAAGCTGGTAAAGTTTCACTGGACTAGTGTGCACTCTTCTGGATGTATCTGGAGTTACGTATACAATTTTGGATCAAGGCCTACGCCATTAGAAAGTAGACATCCAGGGCTTTCCAACGATATAAGATAGGCCCAAAACAAAGTCCGGGTGAGGGAGAAAAGGCCCGCGCAAGATCAGCTTATGAAATCTGTCCGAGAATTGCAAACTAGAGGGGCTGAATTGCAAATTCGGCCAAAATACATTAAAAATCGTGCCCAGACCTATACATGACGATTTTTAGGACCTAAAGGCAGATAGGGCTGCTGGAGACAAGGAAGAACAAGTTGGAGGAAGGCTTGGATCTTGGAGTTCGTCGTGAGAGCGAGGATTCCATCGTTTGATATCTCTTCTCTATATTTTTCATAGTTTTTGATCATTATCAATATAAACTTCATAGTTTTGATCATGTATCGCAGTAGCTAAGTTTATTATTGGGATTTATCTATGGTATCTAGGGTTTGAAGCCGTTTTGGCGAATTATGAATTTGATTCACGTTTTGCTTAAACTTAATTGATGATGTTCTGGTTTGCTATGTTTAATTCATACTCTTAATCTATCTTGCTATTGTGAGACGTCGCACTAGGAAGATTATAGGTAATACGTTAGTGAAAGCAACGAATTGCCCGGATAATTGAATTAAGCACGTAGTCACAGGTTTGAGAAATCAACCACCGACTGTGAACGTTGAGTAGAATTAGATGACCGTCATTATATGTTTTAGGGATAATTAGAACTTGGTAACTCGGTTGTAATTTGACCTAGGCATAGAAAGCTAGCTTGGTAACTCGGTTAGCCTTATTGCTCGTTTGGAAAATTAAAACATTATCTGTGTTTCAAAATATAATTTGTTAACGGTGTTCACCTAGTGATCCTAGAAAAATCCTGATACTTGTCCCTCGTATTAATCTCACTTTTAATAATTAGTTTGTTATTTAAATTATTAGTTTAGTAAAACAATTCAATTGTTTTCCCACACGAAGTTAATCATCCTAGTTAATTCACGACAAGTCCCTTGGGTTCGACTAACCCGGATTACCGGATATTACTACACGCGACAGCCGTACACTTGCGGTTGGATCGTGTCAAGTTTTTGGCGCCGTTGCCGGGGACTTCGGTTGAATTAGTTAGAATTATTAACTTTAGGGAAATTTGTTTTTTTGCTTTTGTTTATTTATTTGTTGATCTCAACTGCTTCCTAGCGAATTGTTGTGCAGGTATCTTGGTGATCATGTGGGGGCAGAATTACTATGGGAATTCTTCAGGCTATTCACCGTACTACTCCTATGGAGATATGTACACCCCTCCTCCTTGCAATCAAGAAGATGGGGAGATGAAAGAAATATTGAAGCTCATGATAGCTCAAAGGGACAGAATGGAGGAAGGGCTGGATAGGATGGAGGAAACTGTCATGCGTCATGGACAACGCTTGGCAGAACTTTCGAGTGCATTGGCATATGCAGATAATGACGATGGGCCAAGTAGTATCATTCCTGACTTAGTTGAGGAGTGCGAAGAGGAAGAAGAAGAACCCCCAGAGATCTATGTTTATAATATTGTCCATCATGAAGTAATAGATCCTCTTGTCGCTTCAGACTCAGATTCGGACTCCGATTGGGATGATATTGTGAAGCCTATACAACTTGTGCCTCGCATAATTCCGGATCCATGGCATGAATGGGAGAGTGTGGACATCGCAAGCTTATGGCCCACTGAAGATATTTTCTTTGAGGAAGAAAGTCGTGAAGCTAAGGAATTACTGCATGGAGATGTTTCCAAGGACATGTATCAAGAAGTTCCTCCGCCTAGTCCATATCTCTTGGATATCATAAAATTGGGAGAATCGCACGAGGAAGAGAAAAGACCCCAATTTTACGCAATACATGACTTGCCACCCGTGATTCCGAGACAAGAGCTAGGGAAGGAAGCAGGAAAGTCAGAACTTATTGTTGAAGTCGTTCCACTTGAGATGCTATATTCAAATGGCCAATCCTCGACGACTGTAATTTTGAAGAATTGGAAGAAGAAGAAGAAGAAGAAGAAGAGGAGGAAAGGTAGAGTGAGGCATGTGGCGGCTAACAACTTATATTTCTTTGCACCATATACATCTCATGAATGCTTACTTGAGAAGAGACAAAGGGAAAAGCGATGGTGGAAGAAGAAAAAGTGGAGAGAAAAGTCTCATGTCTGAGGTAACTGGGTCGGGTCGTCGACCTTAAATTACAAGGCGCTTGTTGGGAGGCAACCCAACCTACTTATTTGCATTAGATTAGGGAGTTTGTTTTAAATTCAGTTATTTTATTATGTTAGTTGGAGAGATGAGAGAGAGACGGACTAATGATGTTTCCTAGTGACATATTTGAGCAGGATATGGGAGAATCTACCCCGGTGTGCCATGGCACACATGACCTTCACAGGGGCTTGCATTAGCGAGTTGGGGATTCTTCAGACATGGATTTTAGAAGAGGATGCAGTCGACCCCGGTGTGCGAGTACACATTGACTGTATAGGAGCATGGTGGCACCACTACTGTGCTTGGGGACTGCTTGGCGTGATTTCGTCCCCACCCTTGAGGTGGTTGTGAGTATCTTTTTCTCTTGCTAAATTTTGTGTTTCATTTATATAAGTATGCCATAGCTCCATCTCATCTACTGGCCTACACATTGATTGCTGAGTCTTCTTGCATACTCTCTGAATTCGTTGAGGACAACGAAGCATTCAGTGTGGGGGTGATTTATCTGTTTGCTAGCCATAGTGTCTTGCATAGCCAGTTACATGTAGGATGTGTCTAGGTTGTATTGTGAGTCAGTATTGTGGTTTATGTTATGTTTTTCCTTATATTGTCGTATTGTGTAGAGTACTTTACATACTGTGTGCACTTTTACATAATTGAGTATACCCACCAAAAAGTTGAGTTGTGTTGTGTCAAATTTTTTTCGTGTCAAAGCCTTGCATATAGAGTTTGGATATTGTGAAAAAAAAAATGAGAAAAGAGAAAATCCATAAAAATGAAAAAAATTGAAAATTGAGAAAAAGGCAATTGAAGATCTTGAAACTGAAGAGAGCTTAGTGAATGAATCCTTTTGAGTAGGCAGTGCCGTAGTAGGGAAATTTTTATTCTTTAATTTTGTGTGTAGAGGTTTCACTAAGGATGTCCTGGGAACTTTTGGAAGTTGTGAAAGAATGACATGTAAAGTATACCTAAGTTTCCTATAGTGTGCTAATTAGATTGAGTTTTGCTTGTAGCTGAATATTCTGTTTTCAAGTGGAAACTTGTGGTCTCTTGTTGATCTGGGGTGGACCTTCGTGTAGAGTTGGTTTCATGTGGTACGGTTGCCTCAGCCTAAGTGAAGTTGAGGGGCGTACACCACCATCCCTTACGGTGGTCACAAGAGTTAACCGAAAAAGCCCACGCTCTTTATGCTCTACTGCACGGTTGTAAAAACAGAGGAGGAAAGAAAAGAAAATGAGAAAATCTGAAAAAAAAAAAAAAAAAAAAAAAAAAAAGATAAAAAAAAAGTGTGCTTCAAGGAGAAACAACCTAATGTGCTTCCGGTCACACGGAAAATTTGGATTCCATCCAAGTAGAGCTAGAGAGGAAAACTAGAGTCCAGCCTTATTTCACAGGAGTTGTGACTCCCTTCACCAGGATAATTTGCATTCAAACGCAATAAAGGCTAAGAGGGTCTTAAAACCTCATATGATTCGGCGAAGAAAGGCTACAGTGAAATTTGAACTTAATTAGACCCAATGAAGGTTAGGACGTGCTTGTGTCTTGGTTTGAATTGGTGGAGGAAAGGGGACGCCTGAGTGAGCTTTTGCACTAAATCAAATTTTTATTTCAAATTCTTGCTACGTGTATATAAATTTCAAAAAGGATTAGTGAGAGCTTGATGATTTTCAGTTGATGAGAGGAAGATTGCCTATTCTTGCAAAAAAAACAAAATTTATTTCATGTTTAAATATTTGCTTTAAGATCGAGTCTAGATTTGCATTGTATCATCTTGCTGCATGGTTGTATTGAGAGTCGTGTTTGAGTCATTTGTGTCTCATTGGCTAGTAAGCAGAAAGATGCAGTAGATGAGACTTTGCTCGGGACGCGCAAATGGCAAGTGTGGGGGTATTTGATAACTCCTTAATAAGAGTCATCCTATATACACTTTATATTGTTATTTGTGTGCGTTTCGGTGCAAAGTGACGAATTTTGGGCTTATTTGAGAAGAAAATAAGTTTTATGATGTTTTAGAGCTTAAACGTACAATCCGGGCGTTTCTTGAATAGTTTTACTTATGATTTGTATGATTTTATCACATTTGATCTTCGCGGTAGTGTTCGTGTTGTGATTTACAGGAACATTGCATGAGGAGAGCAATTCGAGAGAAGAAACGAGCTTCGAAAGTCAAAGAGTACGCAAGAGAAGCAAAGTTAGAGGAGCAAAAGTGATCATCCTTCACTATTTTGATGATATCTTGAGCTCTAGAAAACCTGCTATAGTGAGACCTGTGCCAAATGAAAGTAGACTCGAATATCTTTCCAACGAAGGTCACGCAGCTCAATAAAAGTTCGTACGAGAAAGATATGGTCCGGCGAAGTTGACACAAAAACGAAGAAAAGTTGGTAAAGTTTCACTGGACCAGTGTGCACTCTTCTGGATGTATCTGGAGTTACGTATACAATTTTGGATCAAGGCCTACGCCATTAGAAAGTAGACATCCAGGGCTTTCCAACGATATAAGATAGGCCCAAAACAAAGTCCGGGTGAGGGAGAAAAGGCCCGCGCAAGATCAGCTTATGAAATCTGTCCGAGAATTGCAAACTAGAGGGGCTGAATTGCAAATTCGGCCAAAATACATTAAAAATCGTGCCCAGACCTATACATGACGATTTTTAGGACCTAAAGGCAGATAGGGCTGCTGGAGACAAGGAAGAACAAGTTGGAGGAAGGCTTGGAGCTTGGAGTTCGTCGTGAGAGCGAGGATTCCATCGTTTGATATCTCTTCTCTATATTTTTCATAGTTTTTGATCATTATCAAAATAAACTTCATCGTTTTGATCATGTATCGCAGTAGCTAAGTTTATTATTGGGATTTATCTATGGTATCTAGGGTTTGAAGCCGTTTTGGCGAATTATGAATTTGATTCACGTTTTGCTTAAACTTAATTGATGATGTTCTGGTTTGCTATGTTTAATTCATACTCTTAATCTATTTTGCTATTGTGAGACGTCGCACTAGGAAGATTATAGGTAATACGTTAGTGAAAGCAACGAATTGCCCGGATAATTGAATTAAGCACGTAGTCACAGGTTTGAGAAATCAACCACCGACTGTGAACGTTGAGTAGAATTAGATGACCGTCATTATATGTTTTAGGGATAATTAGAACTTGGTAACTCGGTTGTAATTTGACCTAGGCATAGAAAGCTAGCTTGGTAACTCGGTTAGCCTTATTGCTCGTTGGAAAATTAAAACATTATCTGTGTTTCGAAATATAATTTGTTAACGGTGTTCACCTAGTGATCCTAGAAAAATCCTGATACTTGTCCCTCGTATTAATCTCACTTTTAATAATTAGTTTGTTATTTAAATTATTAGTTTAGTAAAACAATTCAATTGTTTTCCCACACGAAGTTAATCATCCTAGTTAATTCACGACAAGTCCCTTGGGTTCGACTAACCCGGATTACCGGATATTACTACACGCGACAGCCGTACACTTGCGGTTGGATCGTGTCAACTTTCATCAAATAAAGGTGAAGAAATGTTGGATCATTACTCAGAGTCTTAAAAAAAACTTAGTTTAAACAAAATAATTACCTACTGAATGTCAAGGCCTTGAAATCAGAAAAGAAGAAAGAAAGAAAGGATCAGGGCTTTGGCTTTCTCAAATCTTCACTTCTTCTTTGAAGCTTGGCCTTTCTCTGAGCCTTCTCCAACCTCTTCATCACTTTCAGCTTCTTCTGCAGACTGATTCTCTTCTTGTTCAGCATCCACCTCAGCAACAACTTCCTCAATGATTTCATCCAATTTCTTGTCCTTGACCTGCACTGAATCACCCCATGTAGCTGCATCAACACCAGTGTCTTCTCCAGCTTCTTCATCATCAGTTTGCTCATATAGATCCTTTGAAGTAAGCACAACTGGAATAGGCTTCTTCTTCTTCTTCTTCTTCTTCAAGAATTCACCTACCCTTTCATCTGAGTCAACACTAGTGTCATGACTAGTAGCAAAAGTGATCTTCTCCAAATTCAAACCCTTGATGACAATATCCAGCTTTCCATTCATCACACCCATCAAGGCTTTGAACTGATTAAACTCAGAAGATAGATCAAACAGCCTCTGTCTAAGATCTTCAATCTCAACCTCCTGTTCTTCAAACTTATCAACCAACTGAGAGTAATCCTCATTTGCTTGTCCCCTTGATGTTGTAGCTTCCTTAGGTTTGATAAAATCTTTCTCCTCAAGCTCAGCTTTGGACAAATCTGAATAGAACTTCCAATGTCCCTTTCCTGTCTGAACCACTCCAATTCTCTGTAAAGCAGCCTCATCAATTAACCCAAAATCACCTGTTATCTTTTCCTCTCCTTTCACAGGTACCTCAAAATGCTCAAAGAAAAGAGGTAATAGGTTGGCATATGGAAGAGGATGGTTTCTAGTTCTGGTAGCACAGTAGATCATATGCTCCATGATCACAGTTGGAAAGTCAATCTCAAACCCATGACATATCAAGTAGATCAGGATAAGAACCTTATCAGTAACCAACTCTCTTGAGTTTTCCCTAGGAACAACACTTCTCATCAGAATTGAAAACAAAATTTTAGCTTCACAGTTGAGCACAGAGTGTGTCAACTGTTTATGACCAGTGGGAACATCACCAATAAAGAACATGGATTCGGCTTTTTCTAGACATTCCTTCATATCAGGGTGGTCAGCAACATTAAACTTCCTAGGAATGCCCAAGACCTTGGAAAAAGCCCTATGGTCTAGCCTTAAATTTATCCCAGCCACCTTAGAGGTTAACACCATTTTATCTTCCCCTTCTTGAACCAAATTCAGATAAAACAACCTAGTTAACCTAGGATAGGCTTTAGAACTAGGATTTAAAAACTTCCAAACTGCAGATTCCCTTAACTTCCTTATACAGTCAATATCTAGTTTATCTAATAGCTCTTCAGAAATCAAACTACAGAAAGCAACCTTAGATTATGCATACCCTTGCATCCAAACTCTCCTAAATTCTGAACTCACAAACCAATCAGAAGGAAGTACATTTTTACCTTGATAACCCTTTTTGGTTGCAGCAGCAACTTGCTTAAACCTTGATTTCTTCTCAGCAGGTTTCTCCTTCTCTGGTTCTTCACCAGACTTCTTCCTGCTTTCCTTAGCAGATTTCCCTTTTTCTTCTTCAACAGCCTTTTTCTTCTCTCCTCCTTTCTTCTTGTCTGACCTAGGTTTATCATCACCCTGAACCTCTGTCTCCTTCTGTGGATAAACACTTGAACCTTCATCCCCTTTCTCTGTTCTGATCTTTTTTGCAGGAGGTGTGTCTTCATGCAAACTCTGTGTGTTTTCTGAATATGAATCAGATATCACAATCTTCTCCTTCTTGTTTCCCCTCTTCTTAGATCTACTAGAAGGCTTTCCCTGTTGTTGAATCCTGGCTGATTTGTGCTCCATTGTGAGATTAGGGTTTTGAGAGAAGAATGAGATTGAGAGAGATAGAAAGAGAGCAGAGAGACGTAGACAATTGAGAGAGAATGAAGAAGAAAAGCCCTGACGTTCAGCTTAAGTAGGTTGAAAGAATGAGTTATAAAAGGACTCTACTGAAATCAACATGCAAAACGAATCTACAAGATATTTTTGGATATTTTAGAAAATTATCTGAGTAATTCAAATTTTATACAATTATCTAAAAAGATAACATTTAATATTTCGTGATCCATTTAAAAAAAAATATTACAAATGTTTCAAGACCTTGGAGAACAATCTCAAGGCCTTGAGATTTTATGCAGCTTTAGAAATTTCAAATATTTGAACTATACACTCAAGGCTTTGGAAAGTATAATCTCAAGGCTTTGAGATTTCAATACATAAACACAAGTAAGTACTAATACTCCCCCTAAACCAGTGCATCCTTGTTTAGCATACTCAGTTCAAGCCTTAGGGATGAAAACCTATCATCTGGCAGAGGTTTAGTGAAAATATCAGCAATCTGCATAGAAGTAGAAATAAAAGATAGAACAACCTCACCTTTTTCGGCATGATCTCTAAGAAAGTGATGCCTTACATCTATATGCTTGGTTCTTGAGTGCTGTACTGGATTCTTAGAGATTGAAATGACACTCGTGTTGTCACAATGAATAGGCACATTTCTGAAATTATAGCCAAGATCTCTACGTTGTTGAGCAATCCACAACACTTGTGAACAGCAAGCTCCATCTGCAATGTATTCAGCTTCTGCAGTTGATAATGCTATTGAATTTTACTTCTTGGAATGCCAACTGATTAGTGAAGATCCAATAAACTGGCAACATCCAGAAGTACTCTTCCTATCCACTTTATATCCTGCAAAATCTGCATCTGAATAGCCACTCAACATAAAGTTAGATCTCGTTGGATATCAAAGCCCCAAGTCTTTGGTTCCATTCAAATATCTAAAAATTCTCTTGACATCAGTTAAATGAATTTCCTTAGGATCTGCCTGAAATCTTGCACACATGCAAACACTAAACATAATATCAGGTCTACTAGCAGTTAAATACAAAAGTGATCCAATCATACCTCTATAGTCCTTTTGATTTACACTCTTACCATTTGAATCCTTGTCTAATGAGAGTGATGAACTCATAAGAGTTTTGAGTACCTTGGACTGTGTCATATTGTATTTTTTCAACAAGTCCTTGGTATACTTTCCTTGATGTACAAATATTCTTTCTTCATTTGTAAAATATGAAGTCCAAGAAAGAAATTTAGTTCTCCCATTAAGCGCATCTCAAACTCCATGCACGTTAGTAGCACCAAAAAAAATATCATCCACTTAGATCTGAACTACTAAGAAGTCAGTTTCATGATGTTTAAAAAAAGAGTTTTATCTACTAAACCTCTCTTGAAATTATTGTCAAGTAAAAACTTTAAGAGTATATCATAACAAGCCCTTGGAGCTTGTTTTAAACCATAAAAAGATTTTTCTAATTTGTAAACATGATCAGGGAAGTTTTCATCTTCAAAACTTGGAGGTTGAGCTACAAAAACATCTTCTTTTAAGTAACCATTCAGAAAAGCACATTTGACATCCATTTGATAAAGCTTTATGTGATTGTGAGATGCAAATGCAAGAAGTATTCTAATAGCTTCTAACCTGGCAACAGGAGCAAATGTATCCTCGTAGTCTATACCTTCTTCCAGATTGTATCCCTGTGCCACAAGTCTGGCTTTGTTCCTTACCACTTTGCCATTCTCATCAAGCTTATTTCTGAATACCCATCTGGTTCCTATAACTGATTTCTCTTTTGGTCTGGGAACCAGATTCCATACCTTGTTTCTTTCAAATTCATCCTGCTCACTTTGCATTGAAATGATCCAGTCTGCATCTTCCAGTTCTTCCTTTGTATTCTTAGGATCAATCAATGATACAAAAGCACTAAAAGCACACAATTTCTTCAACTGTCCTCTTGTCTGAGTGCCAGTAGTTGGATCAGATATGATATTGTCAGCTGGATGATCTGTAAGATACTTAAACTTCTTCCTTGGTGTCTAGGAATATGTTCCTTTAAGACTTTGAGTTCTTGAAACAGTAGAGGGTGCATCATAGAAAGTTTCAGGTTCAGTCTCAAGGCTTTGAGATTTTGGCTCTGCAGGAGGTTCAAGGCCTTGAGATTCTACTGATTGATTCTGCACTTTAGTTTTGCCTTTGTCCTCTTTCACAGCATCATATCAGACTCATGCTTGTTCAAATTTAGATCTGCAAAACTTTCACTTAGAGAATCCTTAGTACTTTCATCAAAGAACACATGAATACTCTCTTCCACAATCTTGATTTTTCTATTGTAAATTCTATAAGTTTTGCTAGTTTGAGAATATCCAAAAAATACACCTTCATCACTTCTAGCGTCAAACTTACCAAGATTGTCTCTACCATTCTTATGCACAAAACAAATACAACCAAAAGTTTTGAAATAAGAGACACTAGCTTCCTACCTTTAAACAGTTCATAAGGAGTCTTTTTCAAAATGGGCCTAATCAAACATCTATTCAGCACATAATTGGCAGTATTAACAGCTTCTGCCCACAAGAACTTTGGCAAATTACTTTCAAGTAGCATGGTTCTATACATATCCTCAAGTGTCCTATTTTTCCTCTCAACTACTCGATTTTGCTATGGAGTTCTAGGTGCAAAAAAGTTGTGTGATATGCCATGCTTTGCACAAAATAAATCAAAGTCAAGTTGATCAAACTCCCTACCATGATCACTTCTAATAGATGCAACAGGCAAATTTTTTATAGTTTGAAGCTTTTTGCACAGTCTAGAAAATTCAGATAATGCTTCAGTTTTGTCCCTATTAAACATCACCCATGTAAACCTAGAATAATCATCTACTATCACAAGCATATACCTCTTACCTTTTGGAGTCTAAACTCATATAGGACCACACAAGTCCATATGCAACAGTTCTAGGGGTCTAGAAGTACTTACAAAGTTCTTTGGGTTGAATGAGTTTCTTATTTGTTTACCTTGTACACATGCCTTGCAGACCTCATCATCTGAATTTTTTTTTGATGGTAATCCTCATACCAAATCCTTTGAGATGAGTTTATTCAAGGTGTGTATGCTAATATGTCTAAGCTTTCTATGCCAAAGCTTTGAATCTTCCTTCAAGGCCTTGAGGCATTTCAACTTGTCACCTTTAAAACTGTTAGTACTCATAGCATATTGATTAATGATCTAGGAGCAGTGAGTATGCAATCTCCAAATTTCTCATCTTGCACCACACATTTCTCCTTGTCAAATATAGCTTTATAACCTTTATCACATAACTAAGAAATACTAAGCAGATTATATTTAAGTCCATCCACAAGATAAACATCAGAGATAGAGTTGGTAGAACCATTACCAATACTACCTATACTAATAATATTGCATTTTTCTTTCTCACCAAGTGTAATTGTTCCTCCATATTTTTCTGTGAGCTCAGTAAAAAGAGACTTCTTTCCACTCATATGTCTGGAACACCCACTGTCTAATATCCATTTATGATTTTTCAAGGCCTTGGTGACATCCTGCAAAAGTAAATCATTGCCTTAACAGGCTGTTAGACCAAGTGCAGAACTTTGAGTCATACTCAGAATCAGCCATGTTTGGTGGTCTAATTCCTTTTGGAACCCAAATCTGCCTAACCTGTCCCTTAAGCTGATAAGGATAAGTGTTCCTCATAATATGAGGTTCTGATCTTCTGAAGGGACAAGTTAATCTAATATGACCAATTTTTCCGCAGTAATGACATTTTGGAGAATGTCTGCTACCAGATTTGACAAAAGTAGTTTGGCTTTTCTTTGGAGAATTTGGATTGTAGCCAATCCCACTTTTATGCATTGATTTCAGACTTCCTCTAAGAATGAGATTCAGATTATGTTCTGAGCCTTTAAAACTAGCTAGGACCTTTTTAGACTCTTGAAGTTTCTCAGTCAAAGAACATATTTGTTGTTCTAAATCCTCTGAATGAGTCTTTGGATCAACATACCTTTCAGTTAAGAGAGTGTTTTGATCAACAATATCTTTTATCTGTGCCTTCAAGGCTTTGAATCTCCTGTCCAGGGCCTTGAAGTCCTTTTCAATTTTTGTCTTAGAAACTTCAACAGTTTTGTTGGCAAAAACTAGGTCCAGGTTTTCTTTTACCTGCTCATGAATCTTAATCTCCAAAGAAGAAATCTCATTTCTATAAATTTCCTCATTTAAAAACATGCTCTTGAGAATTTCAGGAAGTACATCAGAAGCACTAGCAAGAAGATTTTTTACCATTTCCTCAATATGTCTGTCTGAAGACTTTTCTTCATCATGTTTAGCCATGAAGCATAAATTTGTTTGATCTTCTTCTGTGTCTGAATCACTTGATGAATCAGAATCACTCCAAGAGGCCATCATGGCTTTCTTCCTTCTGTTGTCACTGTCTTTCTTTTGAAAGTTCATGTTCTTCTTCTTTTGTGGACAGTCCCTTACTAAATGATCTGCATCACCACATTCAAAACAATTCATTACTTTAGTTTTATGTGACTGTGATGAAGACTTACCTTTGTAGTCCTTGCTGCGTGAAGGCCTTGATCTCTCTCTGTTTTAGTCTATGTTACCAAAGTTTCTCTTCTTCTTGAGAATCCTGGCCAAGGCCTTGGAGATCAATGCTAAAGCCTCTTCATCATCATGCTCATCTTCTGTCTCAAGGCTTTGAGATTTTTCATTTTCTTTAGCCTTGAGTGCTAAGTTCTTGATGTTTTCACTCAGGTCACCTTCTACATCCTTCATAGACATTTCGTGAGTGAGCAGCTTTCCTTGTAGATCATCTAGCTGAAGAAGACTTAAATCCTGAGCTTCCTCAATAGCTGTTGTCTTGGGCTCCCACTTGGCTTTTGGCAAGCTCCTCAGAATTTTCCTGACCTTTTCCTCATTTGAGAACTTTTTTCCCAATGACTCCAGATTATTCACCACATCTATGCATCTTTTCAACATCTCCTTGATGGTCTCATCTGAGTTCATCTTGAACAGCTCATATTGCCTCAGAAGTATGTTAATCTTGGTCTGTTTAACTTGACTTGTTCCTTCATATGTCACAACCAGTTTGTCCCATACTTCTTTGGCACTTTCGCAATTTGACTCTCTATTGAACTCATCTGCATTAAGAGCACAATATAACAGATTCATAGCCTTATAATTTTTTGATACCTTTTCCAGTTCAGTAACTGAAAGATTTTCCTCAGACTTGATGCATCTAACTCCATCTATGGTAGTGTAATACTCATGAGGACCATTCTGAACTATTGACCACAATTCCATGTCTTGATATATGATGAACATCTTCATCAATGCCTTCCAGTGCATGAAGTTGTCACTACAGAACAATGGAGGTCTGTTTGCTGCCCTTCCTTGTGAGAAGCCACCATATCCTACATTACTCATAGTCACAAGATTGTTAGATCTATAGTAGTGACCCAAGCTCTGATACCAATTGAAAGTTTGTAATGTAGACTAAATACAGAACCAAAATACTCTAGAAGGGGGGGGGTTGAATAGAGTATGGAAACTTTTTGCTAAAACACAAATTTTAACTAAGTGAACAAGTGAAAGACTCAAATCTCAAGGCCTTGAGATTTTGCAAAACTTGTCAGAAACTTTCTAAGGCAAACAGAAAGCTTCAAGGCCTCGAACTGTCACTAGTTCTAAACAATTTATGAACCCTAGTTTGATTTGAGTTGCTTGCAGAATGAAATAGCAAAAATGTAAAGTAAAGAACACAAGGCAATTTACAGAAATCAGTCCCAATGGACCTAGTCTCTGCCTGAGGGATCTAATCCCACCAGGATTGGGCAAAAACTTCTTATTACTCACACAGAAACAACCCTAGATATCCAAGCCTAAGTGAACTACCTTACACCTATACAGCTTGTGGTTCCAAACCTATCTAGTTACAGCTACTAACTGTTGAGCTAACAAGAACCTCTTGTTGTTCACTTGAACAACCAACCACTACGTTTTGTGAGGTTTAAGATATACAGAAGATAAGCAGATTGCAATACAGAAGAAGAACACAATAGAGGAATAAGCTTGTGAAGGCCTGGATGTGTTCTTCAGGAAACTGGAATGATTGATCTTCTGAAAGCAGTGATTGAAGCCTGAATTTGTGAGGGATTGAATGTCTGATCTTCCACGAATATATCACAACTCTCTCAGTTCTCTGTAAGCTTCTCTGTATTTTAAATTTTAAACCTGTCTTTTATCCACTCTCTGCAACTGAATGAGAGATTTTAGGATCTTAGTTCCTGCAAATCCTCATCCTTTCTAACTGCAATTCAAAACAACTTTGAGTAGATATCCGTTGGAGTTTGTTGAGATTGCATTGCGCATTTGAAAAACCTGCAACAACATTAAAACAGAGCAACAAACAAAATCTAGAAATATAACAGCACTAAGTCTGTTTGGATTTCAAGTTTCTGAATAAAAACCGGATCATATGAACAAATCAATAACCTGATTAACTTCTGAAACATATTACTCAAGATAAACTAGTTTAAGACTTATAAAATTCATTAAATAAACATAATAACAAAGATCAAATCCTGCAAGAGAGAATCAAGTAAATTCTGTAAAACTGTCAGCAGCTTAAGGCATATCTCAAGGCCTTGGAGCTCTGAACATGCTTCACAGTCTTTCAATATTAAGACCAGAAACCTTTGGTTCACTCTGATTAGGATATCTACAATTGTGTTGGATTAATAAATAATATATAACAAGGATATTTGCAGCAAATCTCTTATCTTAAACATCAGATATACCACCTGCATCACAAGATTATTAGATCACACAGTATAATAAAACTACTCTCAAAGCTGTGAAGCTCTGATATGTATCTCAAGGCCTTGGAGCCTTAGGAATACGTTGTATTTGTCTTTCATCACTCTAAACAGTTACTTCTCAAAACACACTTAGGAGTCTTGAGTCAACAGAAAGGACCATAGGTGAACCGTGACGTAAAAAGACCTGAGACCGAGAGGAGATTGTCAATGCTAGTACCCGGCTTAGTTAGACCGAATTAACGTGTTATTCAGATTATCCATAAATCGTTTACAGCCCTAGGTGATCCACGAGATTGCCTAGTTTCTCCATTAATCGATTAAGACTTCGTCTTAGTTCACTTTTCTACTATTTCAGTCATTACGTACAGCCACTTGTTTGGGGGTGGCAACCTCACAACTCTCAACACTTTTTACCGGTTACTTAGTAAACTCAATTAATTCGTTAGTTAAAGCTGGTTACGAGCTTGTCCTCGTGGGATTCTACAACCCGAGTACTAAAAATACTCACACTTTATTACTCGACTGTGCACTTGCGTACACACGTAAGAATATGTGTCACTAACCCGGTAAAGAAACTGAAATAACAAAACTTACTGAGTTCGGAGAACTGCAGTGAAACAGATACGATCTCGTGCATACACACAATGGCCTTAAGGCTTTATTCGCTCCCGATAGGTACTGTTGATCCGGAGCAAAGGCCTCCGAGGATAATCTCCTCTCACCGTGCAAGCTGAAGTATCGTCTGGATTGCACCCTTCGAACCTGTTAATTGGCGTGATTTCTCTCTGTTTGAAGAAGGAAAAGTAGTTGGTTTCGGAATAATGAAATAACGGAAGGTGCTATCTTTTAAAGAAGACAGACACACGTTGGGAACAGTTGGAAACTGTTGGGGAACGAAAAACGGTTGCAACTGTTGAAAAGGCAGCTACAAAAAATGTTTGATGAAGAATTAATTTTGGGCTGAATACAATTCTGAAAAGGAGTTGGTTTTTGGCCCAGAAAGATTAAGTCATTGCTTAATCAGGCCCAAGCCCAAGCCCAAACCACATTCCGAACCCGAGCTGGACGGCGACGGCGCGCACGTGGTGGTTCGGACCATAGCTAGGTCCTCCTACACAAAATGTGTACCACCAAAGGGCGTGCCCTATAGTGTAAATTTGAACTACATATGTTGAACAAGTTTGTTCTTCTCTCAAATGTGGGATGAATCAATTTCCCACTTGAGGTAGATCCTTCTTCACCTTCTTGAGGTAGCCATCTTCACTCATGAATTTTTCATTCACCGGAACTCGATTTGGGTCGAAATAAAGTAGTAGGACGATCACCTAGACATAAGGTTTCCAAAACTACTTTCACCTCGATGAATCGATAACCCCATTTGTGAAAGTCGACCCGAATCGTCCAAATTGAAATCCTAGCTAAAGGAAACCTTATGTCGCTTTCCTCCCAGTCTAATAATAATAGTGACTATTATTTAAAAAAAATGAAATAAAAGAAAGTAAACAATTTGGATTGCATCAAAATAATAATAGTCACTTACATCATCATGCAGGTTTGCATCTTCAAAAAGAATTACAACTGGTAAATAGTACTACCCTAGGCTAACTACTTCCTCCGTTCCGTCAAGTTCTTCGTATACTAGGAAGAACTTGGGGGAACAGAGGTAGTAACTCACAGTGACACCTTCAAGAGACCAACAGATCAACATAGGAACTACTACTAATAACATAGGTCGGGAGGGGGACCTGAGTAATAGTCAACAGGACCTAGAAGAAGACCATGATAATCAACATTGGGACTCAACCCTCTGTTCTCCCTAAAAATCATCGTTGAAGACCCTCCACCAATCAACCCGCCTTGTGATAAATAATCGCCACCACCGCTGCCGCCAATGAAGCCGCCTTGTGATAAGTAATCGCCGCCGCCAGACAACATGGTTGAGTAGTAGTTGTTGTAAGGGTATAGATTGCTGTTGTTGTCGTAGAAGGTCGGAAGCACCATCCCCAAATCCCCAATTGATGAAACAACAGGAAGACCAAATTGATCAACATCCGTAATCATCTTTCCCTGTTGCTCGAAAACCCCGTAATCGTGGGTGTCAAATTGATGATTTGTACTGTTCTGGAAGGACGACATTCCCATCATCATCATCTTCTCATCTCCAGTCCAAACAGGATCGAATTGATCTATATTATGAGTACTGTCTTCCTCCCCATCCGAGAAACCCTTAATTTCCTCCGATTGAGCCTCAGCGATTTTACTTTTCAACATCTCCTTCAGATTCGAAATCTTGTCCTCCAACAAACCCTCGATTCTCTTCAGATTCTCAACCGGCAAAACATCGTACCGATCGTCCCAAACAGAGTACTTGGGTGGCTCTGTTTTGCGCTTCTTGTAGATGATGTTGGCGGCGGCGGAACTGCAAAGTAGATCGGTGGGCTGCTTGCGTTTGGTTGGACCACACTTGGCTTCCTTGTCGGCGGTGGCATGATGGTAGGAGTGAATCAGTTGGTGGATCAATTGGGGATCATCGGCAGGCCAGATCTCTGCTGCTGCTTTGGTGGAATTGTCTCCTCCTCCTTCATAGATGATTAAGCCTACATCGACATCACAGAGAGTCTTTAGTTCGTGGGCTTTCTTCAAAAGCGTCTCCTTCCGCTTCTTCTTCGACACAGGTTTCATGTCTAAACTCCTCATTGGATGCGCAAATAAGGTAATGGAATTGTGAGATGGACTAAACTGGGGAGGCTTCCTTATATAGATTTAGATAGTTAGAGACAGAGAGAGAGCTAGCTGGTAGCTTGTTACTCCCGCGCGTGCCTTCTTTGAACCACTCAATCACACATCACCCCCAACGGTATACTTTCTCTTTCCAAATACTAGCATTGACTACCAGTATCTTGAAGATATCTTTTCATCCGCGTTATTATTGTTACCAAGTTTGGCTTAAGTAGCCTCCAAGTCACACAGGCTGTGTTTCATTGAGGTATTATTTATTTATTTATTTATTTATTTATTTTTTTTGTGAGGGGGGGGGGGGGGGGTTCTTAAGATATATATATATATATATATTTTTGTTGTTGTTGAGAATTACATCATATAGTCGGGCTCGAACCCAACACCTCATTAAGGTGTTTTAAACACTCTACCACTTTGCAGTTCGTAGCGTTTTAAAGTTCAAACGAAATTGGGCAACAAATTAATGTATCCTATGATAGGGTGGCACCCAGTATACAGAATTGAATGACCACACCGTCCCAGCTCTTAGTCCCCACTTGACTTGGGGGGGGGGGGGGGAGGGGGGCGATAGTATACTTAAGTTTGCTAATTTGGATGTATGTTCTGGTTTTACATTTCTTTTTTCCCGTGCAAAATGAAAACAGAATCACGGAAGAAATTTGAGAAAAGATATTGTAATAAAGAAAATACCTTAGGCTCTGGATCTTTAGCCAGGTAGATGTTGAATCTGACTTCTAATCGTAGCACTTACCAGATTGACTATTGCGTCTGCTGCAGCCAACATTATTTAATGGACTAGATGAGGTTTTCGCTTAAAAAGTAAGTTAATAAATTACTCGACACTCTCTTAATAAACGAGGTTTTGTGCTTAAGCTTTCTTAAGTTTGCTAATTTGGATGTATGTTCTGGTTTCACATTTCTTTTTTCCCGTGCAAAATGAAAACAGAATCACGGAAGAAATTTGAGAAAAGATATTGTAATAAAGAACTTACCTTAGGCTCTGGATCTTTAGCCAGGTAGATGTTGAATCTGACTTCTACCAGATCGACTATTGCGTCTGCTGCAGCCAACATTATTTAATGGACTAGATGAGGTTTTCGCTTAAAAAGTAAGTTAATAAATTACTCGACACTCTCTTAATAAACGAGGTTTTGTGCCTCAAGCTTTCTTAAGTTTGCTAATTTGGATGTATGTTCTGGGTTTACATTTCTTTTTTCCCGTGCAAAATGAAAACAGAATCACGGAAGAAATTTGAGAAAGATATTGTAATAAAGAACTTACCTTAGGCTCTGGATCTTTAGCCAGGTAGATGTTGAATCTGGTTTCTAATCGTAGCACTTACCAGATCGAATATTGCGTCTGCTGCAGCCAACATTATTTAATGGACTAGATGAGGTTTTCGCTTAAAGTAAGTTAATAAATTACTCGACACTCTCTTAATAAACGAGGTTTTGTGCTTAAGCTTTCTTAAGTTTGCTAATTTGGATGTATGTTCAGGTTTTACATTTCTTTTTTCCCGTGCAAAATGAAAACAGAATCACGGAAGAAGTTTGAGAAAAGATATTGTAATAAAGAACTTACCTTAGGCTCTGGATCTTTAGCCAGGTAGATGTTGAATCTTACTTCTAATCGTAGCACTTACCAGATCGACTATTGCGTCTGCTGCAGCCAACATTATTTAATGGACTAGATGAGGTTTTTGCTTAAAAAGTAAGTTAATAAATTACTCGACACTCTCTTAATAAACGAGGTTTTGTGCTTAAGCTTTCTTAAGTTTGCTAATTTGGATGTATGTTCAGGTTTTACATTTCTTTTTTCCCGTGCAAAATGAAAACAGAATCACGGAAGAAATTTGAGAAAAGATATTGTAATAAAGAACTTACCTTAGGCTCTGGATCTTTAGCCAGGTAGATGTTGAATCTTACTTCTAATCGTAGCACTTACCAGATCGACTATTGCGTCTGCTGCAGCCAACATTATTTAATGGACTAGATGAGGTTTTTGCTTAAAAAGTAAGTTAATAAATTACTCGACACTCTCTTAATGAACGAGGTTTTGTGCTTAAGCTTTCTTAGAATGCATCAATGTTTTTATCTTCGGATATTCAACTTTGGTTTGGTCGACATGGTGGATACGGGAACAATTAATCTCCAATCTTATTCCATTGGGATGACTGACTTCTCCAAGCATACAAAGTCCTAGATCATCGGGGCTTCATATTCAGTTCATCGGTCCAGGTATGCTATCAATAATTCAACATCCTTACCAGGTTAGAGGTGAAGAATGCTATCTTATGTAACTTCTTTGGTGACACGAAACCAATATACATTTCACCATTTCCCAATCAAGCTTCACTGCATTACAGACAGACCAATCATCATCCATGTGGCAGCCATCCAGGAGCTTCGACGATACTTCGGTATCAGTCAATAACTTTCCTTATACTCACACTTAGCTATATGGGGGCTGCGAGACAGGGCCGTCGGCGATACTAACCGTGCGGGAGTTGTAGGGACTTAGTTGCTTGGAGGTCAGAGTAAGGAACGTCGCGCGAGAGCAACAACCACGCTAACGCGCGACCCTTGGTAATTGTCTGAGAGATTTAATGACCATGTGTCCCATAAATACGGTCGATCGTGTAACGGTCCCTACATATGAGGACAATCGTGTAATGTGCCCTATATATACGGTCGAACGTGCCGTTACGAGGCGGATATCTAGCCGCCATTTAAGGGCGCATTATCGGAATTATAGGGACTAAACAAGCAATAAGTTTTGACCTAGCTTCTGGTATCTTCTTAGTAGTCTATATAAAGAGATGTAGTCGTGCTTATTATTCATTAAATAATATAGTTCTATATGGTATCAAAGAGTAGCCGCTCTAGGTGACCTAATTCTTGCTTCCGCCTCTGACAGGCGGTACCACCGCAAGCACTCTGCTGGAATTGTTAGCTTCTGATTTTTCTTTCTACCGTACGAGGATCGACCTTCAGTCGATCCCTCCTTCTCATCGACGATCGTCTTCTTCGCACTGTTCACCGTTACTTTTCACGGGAACTGTTCATCGCTATTGCTCATCGGTAGTGTTTATCCGCTTCGTCTATTCCAGATATGCTCGAACCGAGCCAACCTATCAGCCGACTTCTGTGTGGCTCCAACCGAGCTATTTTCCAGTACGACTTCTCTCAGCTTCTACGCCGTTTCTACCAGTCAGACACCGGAACTGTTACCGCTCAAGAGGATCGGTCTCTCGTTCCCTCCATTCGGTGACTTCCGTTCTAGGCTCGTCTAGGTTTAGACCCAACAGATGCCTTGCAGTCAATCCAAGCAGTGCCTCCCATCTAATTTTAGTTTTCTATTCAATAAACCCTAGTTCTTAGTTGCCGTCTCCAAAATCGGCGTTGGAAAAAGCAAGCCCCTGCATGGTTGTCGTCCGCTACCGAAGAGGATCGAAGCTCGTTCCCTCTTAATCGGAAAAAAACATGGCGTCAGTAACCATACCAAGACTATTGTGCTCTTCCGCGCTACATTGAAGACCAAGATTGGAGTCTCGTCACGACCCTCCATCTTGTGGGGGCGTATAGGAACTATAGGGACTAGACAAGCAATAAGTTTTGACCTAGCTTCTGGTAGCTTCTTAGTAGTCTATATTAAGAGATGTAGTCGTGCTTATTATTCATTAAATAATATATTCAGTTCTATACGCATTAACCCCTCGTAACGGTCACTCCTCTACTATATATAGGAACGTTAGCCTTCTATGGGGACTCTCAGATCTTTTGCTAGTCGTTATATTGTCTCTCTCTAAAGAACAGTTAACAAGTTCTTACTCTTCCCCTACACTCACCTACAATCTCTTTGTTCTTTCTGTTCTTGTTCTTATTCTCTGTTAGTCGTTCTTACTCTTGCTCTTCTCCCTGGATTTTCTTGTACACATTTGGTGAATCCGACGTGAACACTAAACCTTCAAGCTTTTCGAAGATTTCTGCAATCATGTCTCAAGAAACCAACACCCGTGAAGGCAATCAATCTCCTTTAAGGGAAGAAGTCCCAAGAGAGGAGAACCCACTCAATATCACCACCACCACCAATGTCCAGGCTCAGAAAACAGCTGGGAACAATCCTTCCTTGGAGATGCTAAACGCCACAATCCAGAGCCAAGCTAGGGCTATGCAAGCCCAATCTGCCCAGATAGCCCAGATTATGGCGATCTTAGGAAGACTTGCACAAAACGACATCCCATGGGCTTCAGTCCTTCCAGCAACCACGACACCCACACTGCACAATCCTACCCAATCGAACCCTTCGTCTTTGATTCAGCCTCATCTTCCGCAGGGGCATGTGCCTCAACAACCAAGGTTTCCATTAGAACCTCCTCACCCGTATGGTTATCATCCAGAATGTGCGTCTACTGGGAATCCAACATCATACCCAGTGGCACCGTCATATGTGGCTGGAGTTCAAGCCAGCTACACACCTCCGCCTCCCTATGATACTAGCATGCCCTACATACCTGGGCTCACCGCAACCCCATCGTCTGCCCCAGGAGGATGCGCGCCTTCCAACGTAATAGCATTGGAGCAAGGTCTAGACAGTCTCATCGCAAACCATTGCTTCGCAAACCCTGTCATCCCGAAGGTTGACAGCGCGCCACCAACCCTGCGCGATATAAACTTGATGCCTAACCTTTCTGGGTATAAGGAAACCAAGTGGGAGAAGTTCGACAAAATCAGTGGGAACGCGCACGAGCAAGTAATGCGGTTCTGATGTGTCCGCACGGGATCGATACAAGGTTGCTAATGCGCGAGTTCCCAAAGTCTTTGGGAACGAACGCGTACAAGTGGTACAGGACTCTAGAAGCTGGCTCAATCAAGACGTGGGAGGACATGGTCAAGAAATTCTACACCAAGTACTTCCAAGTAGAGGGAAAGGTTCGACGATCCATTTTTCACGAATGTACCATAAACATGACGAGGAAGACGTCGTGTTCATCAAGAAGTTCAGGACTAA
Organism: Linanthus parryae; assembly: GCA_023055425.1. Classification (NCBI taxonomy): domain Eukaryota; kingdom Viridiplantae; phylum Streptophyta; class Magnoliopsida; order Ericales; family Polemoniaceae; genus Linanthus; species Linanthus parryae. The sequence goes on along the minus strand of JALGPY010000001.1, from coordinate 61,258,352 downwards.
GTCGTTGGAATGCGTGGACGAGGTGCTTGAGAGTATCCTCGTTGAAATTTGTCTCCAGGGCATGCGCTACGAGTACAAAGGTATGCTCATTAACTTGCAAATGCCTACTTTATCCCAGTTAATTGATTGTACCAGGAACATCGAGCCCATAGTGGAGAAGCATAAGAAGAGGTACTCGCACGACCGGGAACCAGCAAGCTCTGGTTTCAAGGTTGGGAGACTTAGCTACAAGCGAGGGTGCGAGGTTGATGTCAACGCAGTCTCGGCTCCAAAGCAACCGCGAGATCCACCAAAGGAGCCGCCTCCACTGTCGTGTTCGATCGCGGAAATCACAAGCATGTGAAAACAGTGGCGGAAAGATGGGATCCTACCAGCATTGGAACATAACCCCACTTGGGAGCAACTACGAGATACCAGATGGTGTGAGTGCCATGGTCAGGTCATGCACTCGACCAAAGAATGTAGGAAACTGAGATGGCTAGTGCACAGAAATAAAGGAAGGACAGCTGGTCATCGACGATCCAACTAAAGACGTGCGCAGCAATCCACTGCCCTCTCACTCCCAGCGGGAGCCTAAGGGAAAGGAGGTACCAATGATATGTTGGGTTTTGACGTAGGTAACGCAGCGGAATAACAAAAATAATCCTACTCAAAGCCCACCAAGGATCACAGGAAGAGACATCATAACATGATTAAGGTCATAGAAGATGTGTACCTTTTGATTTGTGAGATCACACGAAGAATGATGTCCTCGTCTCTACGGTTGATCCACGTCTAGAGGTGAGATCTAGATTCTTCCTTCAAACAAGTGCTAGCTTGAACCCGGAGGAAGAGGGATGAAGATCAAAGCAACAAAGCAACAAAGGCACAAGGGAGGGGCGGCCTCCTCTTTGCCGTCGGGTAGAGGGGGCGGACGGGGGCTAGGGTTTCGGCCCTAGCTCTTTGTCTTGCTCTCTCTTTTGCTCTCTCCCACTCTTTTTGTTATGTCTAATAATAACTCATGTGGGAAGGAAGCTAGAGCCTCTTATATATATAATCCAACAACTCCTTGTTGTTTCCATATTAGAGTTTTCTTGTTCTAGTAGGACTAGAACTATTCCCTTCCTTACAAATTAGTCCTACTAAGTTTGCAAGGTGTTGCACAATGATCCTTCTATTAATTAATCTATATTAATTAATCCCAAATCTAGCTCCAGTCTATTTGACGTGTGACCCCATAGGTTTCTATATAGTTGGTAGTAACTATTACTAACATGGAGCGGTGTCTAGCAACACATCCATGCCACCCAACCCATAGAAATAGTCAGTGATCCCGACAAACCTTTGTGCCCAATATATCATATTGCATTATCCCTTTGTCTCCATATCCGGATTGGACACGAGACATAAATAGTCACACTCGTATATCCAATCCATAGTTCCTCGATCCTGGGAATATGCTTATGCTTGCAGATAACATTAATATCTCCATATTAATTTATCTGAGTCTGGCCAGACATTCAATAAGCCTCATCCCTCGAGTGGCCGTGGATATTTACCCCCATTATGTGGGAGGGACAAATCCTATCTACATCACTACGATCTCTAAGCTTGCTTCCTATCACGCCCGATAGCCACCTTTATGATTACCCAGTTACGGTGTAACGTTTGATAACATCAAAGCGCAATATTTCACAACTAGAGTATCTAGTGACTTCAAGTCCAAGGATTGCAATAATATTAGCACTACGAAAAGCGATTGTGACTTCACATAATCTAATGTATCCTTTTCGTCGTGGGTCAATCCAGTATGCCATTACTCCTAATGCATACCCATGTGTTAGACTTGATATCTCCATACCAATCTACCCACATACTAGTCTATATTTGATTGTCCTATTAATCAATATAATGGACTAGGGATATTTAAGATAAATAACACAATTTATCTAAGGACTTCATTATATTAAATATCGCCATAATTAATAAATGAATATTCTAGCCAAAACATTGTTCATACTAAATCTATGATTGCCTCTAGGGCATCTATTCCAACAGTCTCCCACTTGCACTAGAGCCAATATGGCGCATCTCGTATGCCTATAGATCTGGCGTGCCCTTCATGCTTTTGCTGCGCAAGAGGTTTTGTGAGCGGATCTGACACGTTGTCATCCGTCGGAATCTTGCACATCTTCACATCTCCTCGATCGATCATATCACGAATAAGATGGAATCTCCTAAGTACATACTTTGAATTTTGGTGCGATCTTGGTTCCTTTGCCTGTGCGATTGCCCCATAGTTGTCACAGTACAACTCTATGGGATCCACTATGCTAGGGACCACACCGAGCTCAGCGATAAACTTCTTTATCCATACTGCCTCTTTTGCTGCTTCCGCAGCAGCAATGTACTCAGCTTCTGTTGTAGAATCAGCAAGTGTGCCTTGCTTGGAACTCTTCCAGCTCACAGCTCCTCCATTCAGGCAAAACACGTATCCAGACTGCGATCTGTAATCATCCTTGTCGGTTTGGAAGCTTGCGTCAGTGTAACCCTTTACACTTAGCTCTTCCATTCCTCCAAATATCAAGAATACATCCTTAGTTCTTCTCAAGTACTTTAGGATGTTCTTGACAGCAATCCAGTGACTCTCACCCGGATTGGATCTGCTCACCATACTCAACGCGTATGATACGTCTGTTCTAGTACATAGCATGGCGTACATGATGGATCCTATGGCCGAAGCATAGGGTATCCTGCTCATGCGGTCCTTCTCCATCTCATTGGAGGGACAGTCATTCTTGGAAAGAGTGACTCCATGTGACATGGGCAAGAATCCCTTCTTGGAATCTTGCATGTTGAACCTCTTCAACACCTTGTCAATGTATGTACTCTGACTTAGGCCAAGCAACCTCTTAGATCTATCTCTATAGATCTTAATACCCAGTATATAGGCTGCGTCTCCTAAGTCTTTCATCGCAAAGCACTTTCCTAGCCAATCTTTAACAGATTGCAGAGTAGGAATATCATTGCCAATGATTAGTATGTCATCCACATACAAGACCAGAAATACTACAGAGCTCCCACTAACCTTCTTGTAAACACAAGGCTCATCTTCGTTCTTGATGAAGCCAAACTCTTTGACTTAGTCATCAAAACGTCGATTCCAGCTCCTAGAAGCTTGCTTTAATCCATAAATGGACCTTTGCAGCTTACAGACTTTATTGGCATTCTCTGGATCCTCAAAACCCTCTGGTTGTGTCATGTACACATCCTCAAGGAGGTTCCCATAAAGGAACGCTGTTTTGACATCCATTTGCCAAATTTCATAGTCGTAGTATGCTGCAATAGCAAGTAAGATTCGAATGGATTTAGTCATGGCGACTGGTGAAAAGGTCTCGTCATAGTTAATACCATGAATTTGTCTATAACCTTTGGTCACCAATCGCCCCTTATAGGCAACTACTTTGCCATCCATGTCGGTCTTCTTCTTGAAGACCCACTTGCACCCTATGGGTCGAGCCCCTTCGGGTGGTTCCACCAAAGTCCATACTTTGTTGGTGTACATGGAATCCATTTCGGATCTCATGGCTTCTAGCCACTTCTTAGAGTCTGTGCCACTCATGGCTTCTCCATAGTTTGCAGGCTCATCATCCATGAGTGGTACGTCATCGGGCTCAGTCACGAGAAGTCCATACCTCTCTGGCTCATGACGCACTCTTCCTGATCTACGGAGTTCCTGTGTTACCTGAACAGGTTCTTCCACAACTTCTTGTGGTTCCTGTTCATGTTCCATTATCGGTTCAGTGGTTTGTGGTTCATGAATTTCTTCAAGTTCTACAACCCTCCCACTTGCTTCTTTAGAGACTAGTTCTCTTTCTAGAAACACGCCGGTCCGAGCAACAAACACTTTGTTCTCGGTAGGGTTATAGAAATAATATCCTTTAGTCTCTTTAGGATATTCCACAAATTTACACTTATACGCCTTAGGCCCGAGCTTGTCTGTTTGTAAACGCTTTACATAGACGTCGCAACCCCAAATCTTCATAAACGACACTATGGGACGCTTCCCTGTCCATATCTCATATGGCGTCTTCATGACCGATTTGGATGGAACACGATTAATGGTAAAAGCTGCCTTCATTAGAGCATGTCCCCAAAAGGATATCGGAAGATCTGTTTGAGACATCATAGATCGCACCATATCTAATAGAGTGCGATTTCTCCTCTCAGATACACCATTCCATTGTGGTGTTCCGGGTGGAGTGAGCTGGGATACTATCCCACACTCTCTAAGATACTCATCAAACTCTTGGCTTAAGTATTCTCCTCCACGATCCGATCGTAGAGCTTTAATACTCTTGCCAAGTTGCTTCTCTACTTAACTCTTGAATTCCTTGAACAATTCAAAGGATTCTGATTTGGCCTTCATAAGGTATACAAATCCATATCTACTGAAATCATCAGTAAATGTGATGAAGTAGGTATAACCACCTCTGGCAGGCGTGGGGAATGGTCCGCATAAATCAGTATGTATGAGTGCCAATAACTCACTAGTCCGCTCTCCTTTTTTTATTGAAAGGGGACTTTGTCATTTTTCCTAATAAACAAGATTCACATGTCTCATATGATTCCAAATCAAATGAGTCTAGAAGTCCATCCTTATGGAGTCTAGATATGCATTTCTCATTTATATGGCCTAAACGACAGTGCCATAGATATGTAGGATTTAAATCATTAGTTTTAATCCTTTTAGTATTTATGTTATAGATTGGATTATTTAGATCAAGGATATACAATCCATTAGACAAATGCGCACTACAATAGTGCATACTATCAAAATAAATGGAGCAACACTTGTCCTTTATTGAAATAGAAACACCTTTCTCGTCCAAACAAGAAACGGAAATAATGTTTCTGCTCATAGCAGGCACATAAAAGCAATTGTCTAATTCTAAAATAAATCCAGAAGGCAAAGATAGCTCATAAACGCCTACAGCTAATGCAGCAACCTTTGCTCCATTCCCGACGCGCAAGTCTATCTCCCCTTTTTGCAATCTTCTACTTCTTTTCAAATCCTGCACATAACGACAAATGTGAGAACCACATCCGGTATCTAATACCCAGGATGATGAAATAGAGAGATTGACGTCTATAACATAAATACCTGGTGGTGGTGGAATCACTATTCCAAGCTTCTTATCCTCCAGATATTTAGGGCAATTCCTCCTCCAGTGACCCGGCTGGCTGCAGTAGTGACATTCACCTTTAGCCACACCTCCACTAGGCTTCAGGGAATCCTTGGATTTCGCAACTTTCTTGCGTTTTCCTTTTGAAGTAGATGCAACAGACTTGCCCTTCTTCTTGTGTACCATCATTATGGCCTTGCCCTTGCCTTTATTGATGCTTTGCTCAGCTGTCTTTAGCATGTTCAATAGGTCTGGCAAAGACTTGTTGATCTCATTCGTATTATAGTTCATAGTGAACTGATTATAACTGTCAGGCAACGATTGCAAGACGAGATCAGTCGCCAAGTCCTGGCCGAGTGGGAACCCCAGTCTCTCAAGGTTCTCTATGTACCCGATCATTCGGAGTACATGAGGGCCTACTGGATTCCCTTCTGCAAGACTTCTTTTGAACAACGCTTTAGACACCTCATAGCGCTCATGCCGTGCCTGTTCCTGAAACAATTGTTTCAAGTGTCTCATCATATCATAGGCTTCCATGTCCTCGTGTTGCTTCTGAAGCTCACCAGTCATGGTGCAAAGCATGAGGCAAGTCACGTCATTAGAATCATCAATATGTTTCTGACGTGCCCTTACTTCCGCTAGTAGAGACTCATCTTGTGGTGGGTCTGGAATTGGAGTGTCCAAGACGTACAACTTCTTTTCTTGCTTGAGGACAATTCTCAAGTTTCTGTACCAGTCAAGGAAATTTGTTCCAGACAATTTATCCTTCTCAAGGAGAGATCGTAGGGATGAACTCGATGCGTTGTTGTTTCCCATTTGGAATTCTACAAAACGAGAAAATGCAATTTAGTATTTTTTTTAACAATTTAACTGTATTTAACAATGGCTAGATCATTAAATATAGCTCCAACTATTTTTCTCGGATTAATAGCCCTCACTATTAAAGCGGAAAATATCTTTATACTTTCTAGTGGGTCCAAGATCCCTTTTTCACTTCTTCTTGAGCTTGCTTTGGCAAGTCACCCAAGAATTGGTTATTTAGGTAGGAACCATTCCAATTGCATCCCATGCAACTCTTGGTCCAATTAGGTGAATAAATTCCTTTTATTCTTTATCCAATTGGATAACTCCTAATTGTCATGCCTCTAAGCTCATCAATCCAATTGACTCTTGCCTAGTTGCGTCCAACCTCTTGCTTTCAACATACACGCATTACTAGCTTGCGTCGTCCGCAACACATCATGAAAAATTAAAATCGCCTTGCTTTGGCAAGCCCGAATTTTAATAGGCCATGATCATGAAGGGTGTTTTGGCAAGAGAAGGCAAAACGCAATATTTAATTGAGGGATTTCTTTTAAGTTGTTTGGTTGATCTTATCAACATGGTCTACTTATTTTGATTGGGCCATCCACAATAAAAGACCAACCTTGTTTATTATTATCTTGTTATCGTTTTTGCTTGAAGCGCCATACACACAAAATAAATAACAAGGCATGAATAATAAACATCCACAAAAATAAAAAAAGACGTGGCATGGATATGGCCCCTAGACTAATGATATTATCAAGCCAATGATAATATCTAATTGCCCAAAAGTGCCGAGCTCATCTCCATGTGCTCCACCATAGCTGCGCGCCTAGGGATGTCTTTTGGCTCCTTTGGTTCTCCGGTCTTCTTCTCCATGTTCTTGGCTATCATCTAAATACTTCTAATTCTAGCCTAACATCTAGAATAAATAAATAACAAAAGCCTCACATGTCGAGGAGAAAAAGAACGACTCGCAGGCCGTAAAACTTAATTAATTATTACATTAATTTGATCAGCTCGCAGGCCGTAAACCAAACCACAAAACAATAAACATCCACAATCCTAGGCCATATCCATCCACCATGCAATAAAGCACATAATACAGTTAAAACCAATTTTTAACGCGCTTGTTTAATTTTAATGAAATTGGGTAACTAGGGTTTTACAACGGTCCAAAGGGCCCAAGCCAACAAGTGGCCCGAACCCTAGGACCGCCGCACGCCTAGAGGCCCGCGGCCTTGCTTGGCGCGCAAGGGAGGGGCGGGCGGCTAGGGTTTCTGCCCTAGTCCCCTTCCTCCTTGTTGCCCAAGCAAGGTTGTTTCCTTATGGAGTTATTTCCATAACCTTGTTTCCATAATTGAAAACCCCTTTTCAATCATGTGCCCATGAACCCTAATTTTTCAAGAACCCAATTATTCACATCCTATGTGATTAAACTGACCAATTCTAACATCCAATGTTAAATTGGGTCTTGTTTGATTGAATCAAATTCAATATTGCATCTACTATGCCAATTTTTCAGTTTCCGCGTAATAAACAATAATACGGTGTATGAACTGAAATCGTAAACACATAATATCATGTTATGCTCTACGACCTGTGGCTCTGATACCACTGTTGGGTTTTGACGTAGGTAACGCAGCGGAATAACAAAAATAATCCTACTCAAAGCCCACCAAGGATCACAGGAAGAGACATCATAATATGATTAAGGTCATAGAAGATGTGTACCTTTTGATTTGTGAGATCACACGAAGAATGATGTCCTCGTCTCTACGGTTGATCCACGTCTAGAGGTGAGATCTAGATTCTTCCTTCAAACAAGTGCTAGCTTGAACCCGGAGGAAGAGGGATGAAGATCAAAGCAACAAAGCAACAAAGGCACAAGGGAGGGGCGGCCTCCTCTTTGCCGTCGGGTAGAGGGGGCGGACGGGGGCTAGGGTTTTGGCCCTAGCTCTTTGTCTTGCTCTCTCTTTTTCTCTCTCCCACTCTTTGTGTTATGTCTAATAATAACTCATGTGGGAAGGAAGCTAGAGCCTATTATATATATACTCCAACAACTCCTTGTTGTTTCCATATTAGAGTTTTCTTGTTCTAGCAGGACTAGAACTATTCCCTTCCTTACAAATTAGTCCTACTAAGTTTGCAAGGAGTTGCACAATGATCCTTCTATTAATTAATCTATATTAATCCCAAATCTAGCTCCACTCTATTTGACGTGTGACCCCATAGGTTTCTATATAGTTGGTAGTAACTATTACTAACATGCAGCGGTGTCTAGCAACACATCCATGCCACCCAACCCATAGAAATAGTCAGTGATCCCGACAAACCTTTGTGCCCAATATATCATATTGCATTATCCCTTTGTCTCCATATCCGGATTGGACACGAGACATAAATAGTCACACTCGTATATCCAATCCATAGTTCCTCGATCCTGGGAATATGCTTATGCTTGCAGATAACATTAATATCTCCATATTAATTTATCTGAGTCTGGCCAGACATTCAATAAGCCTCATCCCTCGAGTGGCCGTGGATATTTACCCCCATTATGTGGGAGGGACAAATCCTATCTACATCACTACGATCTCTAAGCTTGCTTCCTATCACGCCCGATAGCCACCTTTATGATTACCCAGTTACGGTGTAACGTTTGATAACATCAAAGCGCAATATTTCACAACTAGAGTATCTAGTGACTTCAAGTCCAAGGATTGCAATAATATTAGCACTACGAAAAGCGATTGTGACTTCACATAATCTAATGTATCCTTTTCGTCGTGGGTCAATCCAGTATGCCATTACTCCTAATGCATACCCATGTGTTAGACTTGATATCTCCATACCAATCTACCCACATACTAGTCTATATTTGATTGTCCTATTAATCAATATAATGGACTAGGGATATTTAAGATAAATAACATAATTTATCTAAGGACTTCATTATATTAAATATCGCCATAAATAATAAATGAATATTCTAGCCAAAACATTGTTCATACTAAATCTATGACTGCCTCTAGGGCATCTATTCCAACATGATATCCATCTGTGATTATGAGGAAGTCGCATATGAGGGCATCCCAGTTGTAGCTGAGATCTACGAAGATGAAGACTACTCCTTGGACACAGAGGACTCTCGAGCTGAGCGGATGAAAGGCTTGCACAAATTTGAGAAGTTCTTAGATGAAATGAACTTTTCAAACGCGTGCCGACAAGAGATGATGAAAGCAATCCTGAGGGTGGCTGAAGACTTCGGGGAGGAATTGCAGGTTTCGAATGGAGAAGTTATCAAGGCTGCGTGATCGACTGGCTTGGAAATGACCTTTGCGCAAGCAGATAAGAAGACATATGCTAACCACCAAAGACCACTATATGTGACAGCAGTAGTCAATGGGGTCGAGTTCAAACGGGCTTTCATCGACAGAGGAGCAGTTGTGGATGTGATACCACTCAGTACTCTCAAGTTGGTTGGTATCTCAGAAAGCAATATTGTCAAGCGGCCATCGCCTCTAATGGGCTTCGGGAGCGATTCGCGGATGACTGTGGGATGGATTCGCCTAGGGATCCAGATCGGCCAAATCAAATGCTCTGCTTAGTTCCCTTTAATCAATGCCAACACCACCTACCATGTGATCATTGGTCGTGCATGGATTCACCGTTTTGAAGCTGTGCCATCCACAACCCGCCAGATGATGAAGGCAATTTGGAAAGACAGAATGGTGGATATAACTTCTTAAGTAAATCCATTCAAACTTAGTAAAGCGCGCTTAACCGAGGCAATTTGGTTCACAGAAATGGCAGACGAGGAGATGCCATCACCATACAAGCCAAGTCCTCTACCCAAATGGGAGGATATCAAAGACCAATCACCAGCCAGAGTAATGGTGATGAGAGAAGCTCAAAAGGAGGAGGCTCCTTCGCAAGAAGAAATACTAAGGGTAGCATACCAGAATAAGAACGTTTACACCCTCAAAAGGGTGGTCAAACACAATGACGAGGGAAAGGATATATACAACTTTTATGCGAACGGAAAGAAGTGCTATCGCATGTGAAGGTGCGCGGGGTCATCTTCGACCCCATCTATCGAAGATGTCCCTGAGCAAATCAATGAGGTAGCAGAGGAAGTCCCAGATGGATTCATGAGCGAAACTAGGATAGAAAATTTGAAGGAGGCGCCTGAATGCATGGAAGACAAACCAAAGCCACAAAAGCAAGAATTGAAAGAGGTGTTATTGAGCCCAACGAAAGGGAAGAAAATACCAATGTTAGCACCTATTAGGGGCTTTTTTCCCACATTATTTAGAGATACTTGAGTACACTTGTAAAGAATATGATGTGTTTTGTCACTTGATGCTTCATATTCGCTTTATTGTTAGTTTGGGCGTTTCTATGCATATTTTGTTGTTATATGTCAAATATGATCTTTTGGTATGTTTTTTCATGTTGTATTGACTGGACCGGATGCTAATTGGTTGATAGGAGGCAGGGAACAAACTTCTGAAACAACGGAAGCACAAGTGGAACTAAGAGAAGCAAAGTTGGGGGGAGCTAGGATGACACTTTCTCACTAATCTGATGATATCTTGAGTTTTAAAATGAATTTGGGAGTGATACCGATGCCATATAAAATTAGACTCAAAGAGTTTTCCAACGATAGGTCACAGAGCTTAATCGGAGATCGGACGAAGAAGTTATGGCCTGGAGAAGTAGAGAACAAATTCAGGAGCAGCATTTTGGCCCGAAATGGGGACCATTTCGCCCAAAATGCTCCCCTTATTTCGGCCTGAAATGAAAACACCCATCTGTTTTGCTTTTTGAAAAGCATTTCGGCCCGAAATGGGGACCATTTCGGCCCGAAATGCCTGACACCAAAATCCCATTTTTCGGGTTAAAACGCATTTATTGAAGACTTATGACGGGAATTGACATAAGAACGACCTAGGGGAGGAATTCTCAGTCATTCACGCATACGGAGGCAAGAGACGAAGGCTTGGAGATGAGGAGATCGATTGGGATCATCCGCAAACTAGAGATTTCCCCGTTTGATTTCTTTCTCTTCTCTCTTTCAATCTTTTCTATGGAGAAACTCTATTGTTTGGCTACACTTGTTATTAGTAGATAGACGTTTTGCTAGGCTTCTCTATAAACCCTAGGGTTTATGTAGACAATATGTTTTCCAGATTTTAGACTTTGTTTCACGCTTTGTGGTTGTGATCTATCGAATTGATTTTAGTTTCATGATCTTGTTGATGAATCTAGTCTATTGACGCGACTAGTTTAGGATTTGATATTCGTGAACTTAGGGTTTATTCCTAGATGGTAATCTTGTTTAATGTTAATATTTGTTCTAGTTATTGTTCATATACTATGCTTAATCCTGAGCAAGAATGGATTAATTAACCGGACTTGTTAATTAGATATCGAGTGCGTGAAAGTGACTTAGACCTAGTTGTGACGAGATATGAACAAAAATCCTTAATCACTGAGACTGAGAAGAGAAGTGTGTAGGATTAGCCTTAGTGGGTAGACTCGGTAGGAGATAGTGAGGTGTTCTTGTGGTGGTGGTCTGAGAGGACATCATTCCGTGAACTGTCGTTAGCCTACTAGAATGGACCGGTAGACGTAGGTGGGCCGACAGGACACCAAGTCAACTGAGACGTAGAACGACATGAGACCGAGAGGAGATTGTCAGTGCTATTACCCGGCTTAGATAAAATAGAGTTAGCGTGTTACATTGCTAATCCGGAAATTGTCTACAGCCCTAGGTGATCTAGAGATTGCCTAGTTTCTCCATATTTGTTTTATTAAATAAAAATACAAATATTAATTTAGTTTGTTTATTTCATTTTCGTCAATGGTTTGAGGGTGACAACTCGTTAATCACAATTTATTCCTCCTTGTACAATACTCTAATCTAATAACTAATTAAATAATTCTCAAGACTGTCCTCATGGGATCGATAACTCAGGGTTGAAATATTACCTTATATTACTTGAACCGTGCACTTGCGGTAACACTTAAGAAAGCGTGACAACCAATATTCTTGAGTGCGGATCTTGAAGCAGAAGAAGAACAGGGCCTGCTGAGGCTGTTAACAGAATACAGGGATGTGTTCGCGTGGGAGTATGATGAAATTCCCGGGCTGGACACGGAAGTCACCATGCACAGGTTGGATGTCATCCTAGGAACTAAACCAGTAAAGCAAAGCACAAGGAGTTTTCGCCCAGTAAAGATAAAAGAGGACATTGTGAAGTTGTTAAACGCAAAATTCATCAAGCCTGAGAACCATCCCACTTGGTTCGCTAATATTGTGCCTGTTTTGAAGAAGAAGAGACAACTTCGAGTGTGTGTCGACTTCAGAGACCTGAGTAGATTATGTCCCAAGGATGACTTCTCGCTGCCAAACATAGACTTGCTGATCGATTCTGCTGCAGGCCTTCAGATTTTTAGCTTCATGGATGGCTTTAGTGGATACAATCAAATCAAGATGGATCATGAAGACGCGAGGAAGACAGCATTCATCACACCTGTGGGAGTCTTCCATTACACAGTCATGCCTTTTGGCCTGAACTTCCTAACTTTAGTCGCCTCGTCAGGAATCAGCTGACCTGCGAATCGAGATGGTTCCATGAACTTCTTGAAGTACTCGGTCACAGAACCATTCCCTTGTGTCAGATTCACAAAGTCTATGTACTTTTGATCCTGGACATGATCCGGATAAAAGCGAGTGTGAAGTGCAGTATGAAGAGCTTCCCACAAAGTTGGGTTGAGCCAAAAGTTCTGACGTATGCTCGTCTACCATATATTAGCTTCATTATTCATGTAGAATGTCGCGCAAACAACCTTGCGGTTCTCGAGGCACTCAACCAAATCAAGGATCTTATCCATCTCATCGATCCAGTTTTCGAGCTCAACAGGATCCTCATTGCCTGTAAAGTTCTCAGGCTTCATGTCAGCCACTTTCTTCGCCCAGTTAGCTGCATTCGGCTCTCCTGGGTTCACGTTATGAGCCCTTTGAGCAAATTGAGCAAAGAATTGCTCCATTTTGTTGTTTTTGTTGTTTGGTGCTGCCATTGGTACTTGACGATTTCTCCTGGTGTAGTATTGATGTGGTCCATCAGCCCTAATCCCTACACTATAGCCTATTGTATTACTCATAAATCATCATGAAGTACAAGTAAAAATGAACCCATGGCATGTAACGCGCAATTAGGCATGTAATGGCACACATTGATCATCACATAAATCAATTACACATACATCTACACATAGGCTGATCACGTCTCATTTCGTCATCCTTCTACAAAAATTAGAAAAATGATCAATCGGACAAAAAATATATATTAATTTTGGTGTGAAAAAACCTCTCTGAGTCTACTTTCATAATAAAGAAGAATCAACTTAAAATAAATAGTAGAACTCAAGATAAATAGAAAATACTACAATTGCTGTCACAAACCACCGGAACAAAAACTCTGACTTTAAAAGGTCCTAAACTGACTTTAAAACTCTCAAAATGAGCTAGGATTTCTCCCACTATTATCCACACGTGTCTAATAGCTTCCATAAAAATTTGAGAACAAAACAAGGTACGGAAGATAGGTAAACATAAAAAATGCTACAGCTAGTCACTTTGCGATTCTGCTACTACACAACCAAATTTGAAAATTTGTAAATAACTCTCCAGAACTCATATAGGGCTTAAATTGTTACGGGAGATACCTGGGTATGTCTACTTTCTGGGAAAAATTAAGGAAAAAATAACTCCAACATTAAATACGTCTGCTACAACAAAACTCACTGCTGCGCAGAATCAAACTGCATCAAATCATTGCTCTTGCGTTCTAACTCCATTATCACTTTCTATGCACTTAATCAATGCCAACAATACACAAGGCAATCTTAATCCATAAAACATAATTCATTAAAATACCAAATCGGGTCCTCAAAACATGAGCATTACTCATCATCCTTTAATCAAAACGCTAAGAATCTAACGCTAGCCCAAAAGTGGCTATTCAAAAATCATTCTAAGAACTTCAAAATATTGCTTGGCATCATAGCCTTATTCAAACCAATATATAAACTCAAAAGTGCATCAAGTCTAGGAAATTAAAGAAACTCTAATCATGCTTAATCCTTGTCTTCATCACTCTCATCCAATTCCTCATCTTCATCGGCATCATACTCGAGCTCTTCACCTTCACTCGGGTCTTCTTCACTCTCTTCATACTCCACGGGATCTTCCTCAATATCGGGGTATTCATCGACATCTTCCATTGGATCCTCTTCGACCTCCTCATCGTCAATAGAGTCTATAATGATCACTTCTTCATCATAACTAGATTCTTTGACTATCACCTCCTTGGATTCAATGGGATTCACTTCAATAACCGTGTAGCCTTGCCACTTCAAATGAACTTCCATCAATAACTTGCATATGAAATCGGCGCTCACCCTCCATTCGCCTTGGTAGAGATAGTCCTTAGAGTTCATTCTGTTGAAATTGTCCATGAGATTGCTATACTTTTCTATAATGTCTCCAAAAAAAGGTCCCATAGGAAGTGCTTTCACCATGCAATACGCCTGAAAAGCTGGATTACGGTACCTAGGAAACTCCAATGCAACGAAATTTTGCTCACAATACTGAACGACGCGATCACGAAACGTCGTGAGATCCTCACCCTCGACCCAAGGTATCACAACCGGGTGCTTCTCAAAGGGCAACACACGTTTTATAGCTGTTGTTTTGGTTACAACCATCTACAAAAGAAAACAATTCCATAAGTCTCTTGCTCCACAAATATATGTCGTAAACAAAAGGACTACTCTTCGTAAACCAATAAATATTCCCCAGACTCCAAATTTGTAATCACAATACCTTTGGAAAAATCCCCCAACATGCCTTAAAAAGTAGGCTTCCAACCTTTGATACATCAAAACGCCGTAAAACCCAAATCTCTTAATATCTCGGATAGGCCAAGGCTCTTAGTTAGGAGTGGGTGGGTGGTTGTACTTGCTTTCTATCCTATTTTCTAAGCACTTACACATACAATAGTCCTATCAATACTACCCAAATTCCAAACGGCTTGTCAAATTTTTAACTAACAAGTTTCGATTTCATTTTTGGAATGCCGGCTCTGATACCACCTGTAAAACCCCCAAATGGCCCAAGCCGGAGGCCGGGGGATGTCACTCCGTACCCGAGGTTAAACCCGAATACAAGGAGATTTTATAAAATGGTTCTCAAGCAAAAACATCCACAATAATAAATTAAAACTAACCGTTATTACAATCCAATGGTTCTCTCCTCAAACCGGGCATAAAGCAAACTAAAGTATTTAAAATACTAAAGAGTTCAAATTAAAATGAAAATACTAATGATCCATATGATGATACGCGTCCCCTTCTACGCCAGACAACCATCCTCTAAACCTGTGGTGAGGAATCAAAAAGAAACACCACATTACAAAATCAGCATGAAATACTGGTAAATAAACACCCAAACATGTAAAATGATGATAGGATAGTTATTAAAACACGAATCATTTACAAGTAAGAGTTTTTCTCAAAACGCAACTGAAATAAAGTTGACACTTGTAGGAAAACATAAGAGTTTCCAATTCCATAATATTTCCAAACCAATTCCATAATCATTAGGAAATCCAAAATCGCACATATTAGTTCTTTTTCAATTAACAAAAACCAAAATTCATCATTATTAATTCGTTGTGACGGGGGAAACCAAACCATCTCGCAACCATCCAAGACCTTAAGTGTCGACACCCCCAAAAGACTCTAGCAGCCAGAGGAGTGAGTACAGGGAGCTATCCGGGGACTTGCAACCGGATTAAATAAAATAAATTGAACGGAAGACCGAGATCAATACGCCCAATGCCAATAGTAACAAATAATAAATCTCCCCGCACAACTATTCCACTTTACGTATTAATTCATTGTTATTATCATGGTGATATTTTCAAGAAACATTTAACAAGTAAAAATCACATATTACATGTCACATCACATAAACACATTTTGAGACGTAAAGAAATACAAGAATTCATTTGACACAAAGGAGTTAGGCACACTAGGTCTGGCATGTTTACTTACCTCAAAGCAAATTAAACTAGCGCAAATCAGTCGACGTACTCGATGTACTCGTCGTCGAAGAACTCGTCACCTACACGTAACAATACCCTAATTAAACATAATAATCTAGCAATATAATTGCTATACTATCTACATGCATATGGCA
Source organism: Linanthus parryae (assembly GCA_023055425.1). Taxonomy (NCBI): domain Eukaryota; kingdom Viridiplantae; phylum Streptophyta; class Magnoliopsida; order Ericales; family Polemoniaceae; genus Linanthus; species Linanthus parryae. Next base: position 61,242,110 of record JALGPY010000001.1, on the reverse strand, counting down.
CTCGGCGGTTTATGTTACTAACACCAACCCGACGTCTCACTTAATTCATACTTCAAAACCAAACCCAAAATCTTGCCCCAAAATCCTATAACCTAATGTGTACATAACCTATCATAACTCCACCAATTTTATTATTCCAACTTCCCAAACAGATCATGGTTCAACAACAGTCTTATTAGATTCAACACACTCTGAATAATAAGTTTAGCCTTAAACGGATACAAATTTGGATTCCTGGATCAAAAGATATGCTAGTTTCAAGTTTCTAATTTCACTCAAAATACCCATACGGGAATTATCAATTTCCATACAACTCATCTCCAAAACGTCTAGTTAATCCCGTATTCAAACAAAACCTAATGTAACATGAATAGTCATATCAAATAAGGTTACTACCCACATACTATGCTCATCAAATAACCCAAATTGCTTAATCAAACGTCTCTTCCATAACTAGGGTTTTTCCCATAAACTAAGAACATGATTAAACCAAAACTTGATAATTAATCCTATGAATTCAAGAATGATGAAACTAACAATATAAATCTGAAAATTAAAGATTACATGCAACGTATATGAATCATAAACAAGTGATCAAGAGATCAACAAGAGAAAAGAAAAGAAGAAACAAAACTAGCCCAAACCCGCCGCCCATGGAGGGTCGGACGGGGAGAGAGAGAGACGGGCGGAGAGAGAGAAAGAAAAATAGAAAGAAGAAAAAGAGAGAGATAGAGATATTACCTTAAGGGGGAGAGAGAGAGAGGCGGCGGCGGCGGTGTGGCGGCTGCTGCTGCCGTCGGGGAAGAGAGAGGGACCGAGAGAGTGAGAGAGGGACTGGTGAGAGAAGGAGAGACGTGAGAGAGATAGAGTGAAATTGGGAGAGTGAGGGTTTTATGAGAGTTCGAAAAAAAATCAACTACATAAGGAAGGAAACCCTCATGAATTAGGAAACTTTACGTAGGAAGAAACGTTGGGTCAAAAGACACTTTTCCCCCCTAAGTTTTTGCCAAAAGACAACTACCTCCCCCAAACTCAATTAAAAGACACAAAAACTTTTAGAATAAAGTCACAAAGATCCCCCCAAACTCTCGTAACCATTATAATTAACTCTCGACGATTAAATCAACTCCCCAACACTTACAATAATATCACAAAATACCCATGGTCACAAAACGGGGTATTTCAATGACGGTCATGAGTTACACGTCATGAGGGGGAGATAGACCATATTGCATGACGTAAACTTTATTTTTATCTCATTTACCTCCAGTTACACTGATGTAAAGTTAGAAGTTCCATTATATACTGAAGTCTAATTGACTAATGAGTATTTGGTTTGAAAGCATGCTAGAAGCATGTAAGGATTGCTTGTTAAAAAATTATGATCCTCCAAAAGAGGATGTCAAAAGCATCCAATTCATGTGCAATTTAAAGTTCCAATTAAGAAAAAGATATGACAAATTCTCATGATTTATGATAAAAGAAATGATATCAATCAACATTAGATCAAAGCCAACGTTGGAAAACAAATAGCCCTTGAAGAGGTATGAAGCTCTTGAAGAAGTTAAGGTACCAAATTTGAGACTAATCTCACGATCTTATGGTTGATGATACTTTAATTAAAAAAGCGCTTGAAATCATTTGATTTCCTTACACCACTATAAGTGGAATTGTGTTGACTATATATTGGCCAAAATAAAAGTCAATACCTTTGTGTGTACATATAACTGAACTCTGCAGTTAATGCTGTGACACCACGCACCTCGTTGGAGGAGAAATGCGGGAACGGAACCCCGAAACCGGTCGCTCCCAGATGTAGGGGAAGAATGGTTAACGAGAAACAAACACCAGCATTGTTATATGATACAAACTCGTGAATTGTCTCAATATAATATTCTACATACTATTATACAAGGTGAAATTATACTAAGAGTTCGACTTATTTAAGACTACTATTAAACATTACGTGATAATGCGGTCCCCATACACCGAGCTCCCTTCTCCTAGACCTGCGATGGATGAAACAAAGAGCGCAGTTTCTCCAAAGTCAGCAAGAAACGCTGAGTCAGCAAACACCCAAACGTGAAAACATATTACGTATTTTATTTTGAGAAATAAAGAATAGACACATTAATAAAGTAGCTTGGCATGATCTTACATAGTAAATGAACATAGTAGGACTTCTTTCTCAAAATGTGAGTTCTTCAACTTTTCTTTATATCTCAATACAGGTAGTTATATTCCCAATATTTACTTGTCTTAAGTATAAACACCCACCTCTCAAAAATAAATTTTATCATTTTGTTGATACAGGGAATAGGCATCATTTCCTTTCCTTTCACTAGCAACCATGACCATAAGTGTCGACACCCCCTAAAGACTCCTCGCGGCCAGAAGGGTAAGTAAATGGAGCGACTCGGGGCTAAGTGCGGCCGAGTTAAATATATAAGTAACCAAAAAATATTGCTCCGCACAACTCTTTTCACTTTACCTTATTACGTGTTATTACTTTCATACGAGAGTTTCAAAAATGATTTATCGATAAGTAAAGTAAGCTTTCAAGTAAGACACATAAAACAATTATTCATTTTGAGGCGAGATACAATAAAATCACAATTTCGAAACGAATGAAGATAGGACTCTAAGTCTGGCATGTTTAATCATCTCTAGTAGCAACATCAAATATCAAGAACTAGTGCCTACAGGTAGACGTACTCTTCGTATACGAACTCGACGCCTATAAATTATAATTCCTAATCGATCACCAATTTTCAACTAGAAAGTATGATGCAAGTATGCGATGAATGTCCTAATTATTAGGTGAAACTTCTTATTCTATTTTCAAGACAACCCCAAAACTCTTACTATATTTATTAAATTAAATTTTACGAAAATTATGAGAGATGTGATTTTATTTTCCTGTGAATAAAGTGAAAATTTATAATATCTAGATAAATGATTGTTAAATATTTTTATATAGAAAAGCTCCTATTCAATTAGGCACACAATTTGACATAACCCCTATTGTTATAAGTATTTGGAACTAAACAATAATACCTCACAAAATAATTTAAATTAATCTAATAAATAGAATAATTATTCTTTATTTAGAAATTTTCTAAAACAATACTTCTTCCTAAACTTTCCCATGAAAATGACTTGTAGCTATGATTCTCAAGTTATAAAAACATCTTCTTGTGAATTATATTACAAGAGTAGTTGTACATATTTATTTAAACCAACTAATGTATTACTTGGTAACTAAATACCTCATTCAAAACACTTGTGTAAAGTTATAGATAAAAAGTTTATACTTCCAAATTGCACAAATGTTTTCATCTTAAATGATTCTACAAGAATATGTATCTATGTGAGTGTGTGTGTGTATTTATATTATAAAATTACTAATTTTAATTGATTTTTAAACAAAAATAAAGTTTATTTATAAAATCAGATTGCGTAAACTACAACATGATTCGAAATTTTTTATGAATTGACACTTTTAGTTAACCTCAACAACTTAATTAGTTTATAAAATGGTATTTTTTACCCCTAAATAATATGTAACTATATATATGTGTGTGTGTGTGTGTGTGTGTGTGTGTGTGTGTGTGTGTACATATTCAAATATGAATATTTAGGCGACTTATATGAGTAATTAAGTGATTATAATTGGTAATAAAACATTAGTTAACAATTTGGTAACAAATATTGCAATTTCATATTTTTCAGTCGATATAACTGATAATAAAAGACACTTACCTCTCGCATGATTTTAGAAAATACATTCAACGCCCCCACATGTTATTTGGTTAAATTAATATGATGCACTTATGCCCTTTGGTAAATTACACCTAGCTCCCCCCAGGGTTTCATATCATGCATGAACAACCCCCAAAAGTTATTAGACATTACATTCATGCCATCTTCTTCATACATAAGTTTACCCAACATGAATTCTAGCTATGAAGACTCCGGTTTGATGATCAGAAATGACCTAAGAGTGGGTTTATAGCTTACCGACACGAAAAATGAAAAAAAATGGTTGAGGAGTGAGTCAGGTTGGGTCTCCCGTTTGTGGGTTCGGCGGTGGTGATGGGCGAAAGTGATTCTAGCCACCTTGGCTGTGTTTGAATGGCTCTACGGGGTCCTTAGAGGCTCAAGAACGTGGAGGAACAGCCGGTGAGGGATGGGTGTCACCGGTGTCCCGTTGGTGGAGCTCGTTGCAGCCGTTAATGGCGGAGGTGATGTTTTGGGTTGCGGCCTACGCCACCAGTGCTTCTTTTTCTTCTCGGTAGAGGGAGATAGAGAGGTTGAGGGAGGTGGGGACAGAGAGCATGTTGTTCTTGTAAATAAAATAAGATAAGTGGTGGTGGTGGTGGTGGTGGGGGTGGTGTTGCCGTAGGTGGTGATGGAGGTTAACATGGTGATGGTGCTTGTTACTGTTAGTGATAGCTTCAATAGAGAAATGCACCAATCATGAGGAGGTTTACGTGGGAGAGGGAGAAGCAAAGAGTTGGACAAGTTGGAGGAGGAGTTACGTGGAGGGTGGATAAGGAGAACAAGTGTGGAAGAATTCACATGGAGGGGTTATGTGGAGGGTGTACGTGGGGATGAAGTGTGGGGAGAAACTTATTTGCAAATAAAGTCTTGGGGAGGAAAAAATTACAAGATGATTGTTTTAATGAAGTGTATTTAGTAGGTATACATACATGTAGAAAAATATTTGCATACTTTAACTTTGATAAAAGACAACTACAGACCCTTAGGATCTAGAAATACAAGAACTTAACCCAACCAAAATTTCATTAACTAGTTTATATTTTTGGAAACTACAACTACCTCCCCCCATTTCCTAATTTAATTTGATTGTAACTTCTGAAAACTGTAATTGAAACCCCCAAACTCTATCAAAATCATTAAATTACCCCTCTTGTATAAAATCGGGGTATTACATTCTTCCCCCCTTAAACAGAGCTTCGTCCTGGAATCTTACCAAGTACTCAACGCGAGTGAAGGCCTCTATGTTTAATCAACATATAAGATATGATGTAGTATGATATGCAATCTAATATGGTATGAAACCGTGTCAATACTTTACGTGATTTAATGTGTGAATACTTAATGTGATGGTGTAATGGGTTATGGTTCGACAATTCAAAGGGTTACATCCTCTCCCCCTTAAGAGAGTGACGTCCCCGAGACTCAATTACCTCGTCAAAAAGATGTGGATACTTCCTTCGCATCTCATCCTCGGCTTCCCAAGTAGCCTCTTATGTCTGGTGGTTCGTCCATACGTCCTTTACCAGTTTAATGCTCTTGGTACGCGTGTCCCTCGTCTTGGTATCTAGGATCTTGACAGGATGCTCCTGGTAAGTCAAAGACGGGTCTAACTCCACTGGTTCGGGGTCTAATACATGGGATGAGTCAGGTACATATTTCTTTAGCTGTGAAACATGAAAGACATTGTGTACTCTCCCCAAGTTGGACGGTAGCTCTAGTCGGTACACAACTTCCCAATTCTCTCCAGAATATCATATGGTCCAATGAACTTTGGGCTCAGCTTCCCCTTCTGATTGAATATTGTTACTCCCTTTGTTGGCAAAACTTTAAGAAACACATTTTTATCCACTTGGAATTGTAACTGTCTCCGCTTCTGATATGCATAGGACTTTTTCATGTCTTGAGCTTCCTTCATTCATTGTTGGATAAATGTCACTTGATCCGTCATCTCCTCGATAATCTGTGAACCAATAACCATTGTTTTGCTGATTTCGCGCCAGCATAAGGGTATTCAACATATAAGGCCTTGTGTGGTGCCAAGCCAATACTAGCGTGATAGCTATTGTTATACGAGAACTCTATCATCGGCAATCTGTCGACCCATGATCCTTAGAAGTCCATGGCACAAGCCCTTAGCATGTCTTACAATGTCTGAATTTCCTTTCTGTTCGTCCATCCGTAGCTGGGTGGAAAGCTGTACTTAATCTCAATTGGGTACCCCATGCTTCATGAAGCGCCTTCCAAAAATGAGAGAAAATTAGGGTCCCTGTCAGAAATGATCGAGCTTGGAACCCCATGGTACCTCACTATATTCTTTACATACGCATCTTCTCTAGGTTCCATGTTCCACGTATCCTTCATCAGGATGAATCTTGCTGTCTTGGTCAATCTGTATACTACCACCCAAATCTGGTTGAGTCCATTCTTCGACGTTGGAAAAGCAGTAACTAAATCCATCAAAATGGAAACCCACTTCCAAACTGGAACATCCAAAGGTTGTAATAGGCATCCCATTCTCTTGTGCTCGAACTTCAGCTTTCTGACATGTCAAACATCGGGAAAAGAATTCTACTACCTTGTTCTTCATGTTCGGCCACCAAAATGTCTTCTTAAAATCCTTGTAGAGCTTCTCGCCTCCAGGGTGTACTGAGTAGTGTGTGTTGTACGCTTCACACATCAGCTTTTCCTTGGTTTCTGCACAGTTCTTTGGAACACACCACATTCCCTTATAGCGGATGCTTCCATCGTCGTGAATCTGGAGCTCTTTTGGCTTCTCCTGCTGCAATCTTCTTTTTGATCCGTTCCACTTTCACATCTCCTGCCTGGTTACTCCTTATCTCCTAAAATAAGTCTGGTACAACTTTCATACTTCCGAGTAGGTTCTTCACTCCTCCTTGATCTAATATTTCAATTTCAATTTCTCTGAACTCGTGGCATAACCAGCCTGGAAAAACTAGCATGGCGTTCACCACATGGCTCGACTTCCGACTCAATGCGTCAGCAAGCACGTTTGCTTTCCCTTCGTGGTATCGGATTTGTAAGTCATAGTCTTTGATGACTTCTAGCCGTCGTCATTGCCTATTGTCCAGCTCCTTTTGTGTGAAGATGTACTTTAGACTGCGGTGATCTGTGTAACGCTTATGAACGGCTCCATACCAGTGATGGCTCCATATCTTCAAGGCGAATACTGCAGCTGCCAACTCCAGGTCGTGAGTAGCGTAGTTCTCCTTGTGAGGTTTCAGTTGCATGTGTAGGCAATAACTCGTCTCTTCTTCATGGGTATGCATCCTAGCCCCTTCTTTGACGCATCACTGTACACCTCGAACTCGCCTGAATCATTCGGAAGAGGCAATACTGGGGTTGTAGTCAGATTCTCTTACAGAGTCTGAAATGCCTCTTCACAACTCTCGCTCCACTGATACTTGACTACCTTCTTCGTCAATGCGGTCAATGGCCTAGAAATTCTGGATAAGTCCTTCACAAAACGCCTGCAGTATCCTTCTAAGCCAATGAAACTCCTTATCTCAGATACGTTTTTCGGTGTTGGCCAATCCTTGACTGTTGAAATCTTTCCTGGGTCCACTGATATTCCTTCCTTCGAGATGATGTGACACAGAAATGGAACTCGATCCAACCAAAACTCGCACTTGGACAGCTTAGTATACAACTGTTCCAGTTCCAGAGTCTGCAATACTTCCATAAGATGCTCCTCATGGTTTTCCTTTCTCTTCGAGTACACGAGGATGTCTTCAATGAAGACGACTATGAATCTGTCCAGAAATGGCCTCATCACTCAGTTCATCAATTCCATAAACAATGCAGGTGCGTAGGTCAAACCAAAAGGCATCACAGTGAATTCATAATCGCCATATCTCGTTCGAAAGGCTTTCTTCGGGATATCCTTCTTGGCTACCCGAAGCTGATGGTACCCTGATTTGAAATCAATCTTTGAGAAGACACTAGCCCCTTATAATTGATCGAACAAATCGTCAATCCGAGGTAGAGGGTACTTTTTCCTGATGGTTGCACTGTTCAACTCTCGGTAGTCAATGCATAGCCTCACGCTTCCATATTTCTTCTTCTGGTGCTCCCCACGGTGACACACTTGGCCGTACGTATCCCTTCTCCAGAAGTTCTTGCAATTGATCTTTCAGCTCCTTCAGTTCTGGTGGCGCCATTCAGTATGGTGCTTTCGAGATAGGTGTTGTTCCAGGTGCCAAGTCCAAGGTAAACTCCAATTCTCTTTTAGGTGGCATTCCTGGGATCTCATATGGGAATACGTCAGAGAATTCCCTCACAGCTGGTATCTCTTCCAGCATGATTTCCTTCTTGGATACATCATGGATGTAACAAAAGTAGGCAGAGTTCCCCTTCTGCACTTGGTTGATTATGGTCATTGTTGACACTAGTCTAATGCTGGGTTTCTTCGTGATTCCACGAAGAGATCTTCTCCCCGTTGGGTCCTCTAAACCGAAACCTTCTGATCGTAACAATTAATGACGACCCGGTATTTACTAAGCCAATTCATCCCTAGGATGACATCTATGCCTCTAAGATCAAACTTAATCAAATCCGCATGCAATATACATGCTAGAATTTTCACTCCTACCCCTTCAAACACGGTGTCACACACTGCTATTTGGCCAGTGGGTGTCGCTACGGGGGTGAGTATGCTAGATGACTTATTCAATCCCAATTTCTCAACAAATGATGATGATATGAAAGCAAATGATGCATCAGTATCAAGTAGTATGAAAGCTGGGTGCTCATGGACAAGGAATGTACCCGTGACAACTCCATGTGCAGCATCAGCCTCAGTCTTGGTCATGACTACAATCCTTCCCACACTGGCATTCTAGGCTCCAGCTCCTCTTGCTGAACCAGCTGCATTGTTAATGTTAGCCCCCTGACCAGCATCGTTGTTGCGGTTCTGGGCTCCATTCTGTCTAGCATTCCACTATACGTAGTTTGCCTGCCTTCCATAGCCGTTGCCTCCATTGTTTTGTTGGTTTCTAAAGTTCCCATATCCAATCTGCAGGGTCCCGGGTTGCTGGTTCCCTGCTGGTTGCACTCGACATTCATACGCCCGATCTCCCTTCCTGCAACAGTTGTTGCAAGTGACTACATTACTCGCACAGTCTTCTCATGGATGGTTCCTTGGCCACTTCTTGTAGAAATAGCGACGAACGTGTTCAGTTGATTGCTCTTGCTGGTTTCCTCGATACTGTCCCTGATTGCCTCTGTCGTTGCTTGGCCTAAGCCTCTTGTCTTGACCACTCTGGTTGCCCCCTGAACCTTCCATCTTATGCCTTCCCCGTTTGTTGTCTTGGATCTCCTGAATTCGCCAAAGATCTGCTGCCCTATATTACGCCTTCTGCAAAGTGGGGTAGATCCTGTTCAACAGATGTTTTTGCAAGTGAAGATGTAGCCATAATATAAATTTTTCAACCTTTTCTTCCTCATCTGGCACCATGTTTCCTGCAAACCTAGTCAACTCCATAAACTTCCTGAAATACTCAGTCACAGAGTCACTTCCCTGTTGTAAGTTCTAAAATTCTCATCTCTTTCTGCTCTTCATATCAGAAGGATAAAAGCGGTATCTGAGAGCACCCTGAAGAGCTTCCCAATTGAAGTTGGGTCTGGCCAAAAGGGTATCTCGGGAGGTTCTCCACCAAATATTGGCCTCACTTTTCAGGTAAAATACTACATAGTTGACATTTCGGTCTTCAAGGCATTCCACATACTCTAGAACTTTGTTCATTTATATGATCCAGTCTTCCAGCTCGACAGGATCTTCATTTCCCATGATTCATTGGTTTCATGTGTGCCTCCTTCTTGGCCTAGTTAGGTCCTCCCCGAGCTTCATTAATGTTCATCACTTGAGTCATCTGGGTGAAAAATTGCTCGAGGTTGTTGTTCTGTGCCCTCTGTTCTTGTTGTGCTATCCTGGTGTAGTATTGCAATGGTATATCTGTCATATTCCTACACTATCACCTATTGTATCATTGCTTATTCTATCACAAGGTAACAAATTTAGAATGATGAAATGCACACATATCTCTTCCTATAGCATGAATATTACTTATAAGATATTCCTTAACACGTAAATATTGTAGCATGCATCTTTTAGCAGTTATTACACATAACTCATTTTACCACCTCTATTCCTTAAAATCACCAATTCTTTTATCCTTGTCTCTTCCGCGGGAGTGACATAAGTCCACAGGACAATAAAATAGGGGATATTATAATAAAATATCTCATGATTAACCAATCAATATAGGTATTATCAAACCATAATTTTTCTCTGGCAACTAAAATAAAGGTCGCGGGTGGGTGGGACTCAGTAAGACACAGACTACCCATACCCCCAATCGGCTTGGCAAATTTTAGATTTTCTTTCCCTAAATTCATTTTATATAACCCTACATGGTTCAATTCCTTTTTGGATTGCCTGGCTCTGATAAAACCTGTGATACTCCGCACCTCGTCGGAGGAGAAATGCGGTAACGCCATCCCGCACCCGAGATCGCTCACAGACGCGGGGGAGAATTGTGAAAGTTTGTAATGCAAGTATAAAACAGGATCTAATACTCTAGAGGGGGGGGTTGAATAGCGTATGGAAACTTTTGCTAGAGGATAGCCTTTCTAAAACCTTAAGCTAATGTATGAAGGAAATATCAAAGATTTGGAATCAGATTTTAAAGCTTGAGATGAAATTGTAACTGTCAGGAGCTTCAAGACTTTGATATAGGAAATTGTCCAAAGCTTTGGAGCTCGTTGCTTTGAACTGATTTGCAACAGGAACAAGAAACAGTAAAGTAAAGCTAATGAACACATGAATTTTTACAGAGTTCAGTCACAATTGGACCTATTCTCTGTCTAAGGGATCTAATCCCTCCAGGATTTGAACACACTTCTTATTAATCACCCAGATTTAGCCCTATATCTCAAGCCTAAGTGAGCTACCTTACACTTATACATCTTGTGGTTCCCAACCTATCTAGTAAAAGCTACAACCTGTTCAAATAATAAGAACCTCTTGTTGTTCACTTGAACAACTAAACTCCTAAGTTTGTGAGGTTTAAAAACTCAGAATGAATAATACAAATTAAGTACAATTGAAGAACAAAGAAAAAAATAAGCAGTAAAGCTTGATGTGTTCTTCAGATTTCTGGATTATTGATCTCAATCCTGCAGTGTTGAATTCCTTGATTGTATGTAGATTTGTATGTATGATCTTCCAAGATTGAAAAACTCTCTTCTTTCACCATGATAAGCCCTCTCTTGTGTGTCTCATCCTTTTGAAATTCAAACTGCAATAAGTAACAAACTCTGCAACTGGCTGAGAGATTTTAAGAACTGATTTCCTACAAATCCTCACCCCTGATATGCTTCTTTAAACAGCTATGTTTGGATAGCTATTAGAGTTTTTTGAGAGGTTTGAACAACAAATAACCCTGCACAAACTTGATCACAAGATCAAACAAAATCCATAAGATATAGCACAAAAAATACTGACTGTTTGACATATCAATTTAAGGAATAAACTGAACTTATTCTCCAATATGCACAATTTAAATTCAGATCAGTAATCTATGATAAATAAAGATAATGACATGATTAAGACTCATAAAAAGTCTATAATCAATCATATTAAAATTATAACAGCCTGCAATAAGAATCGGCTAGCCATAAGAAAAACTGTCAAAGCTCAAGGGCACTCTCAAAGGCCTTGGAGCTCTCAGACATTCTTCAAAGCTTCTGCCTTTGAATTCTCTGATTCTTGATGCAATCAAACTAAGAGATCTGAGAATGTTAGAAACACAAGAAGGTATCTTAAGAATATTTTCAAGACATATTCAAACAACATCTAATCCAATGCCAAGCCTGCAACACAGACATTGTCAGATATCAAATAACAAGTTCATAGTCTGAGTGATTTTCAAGGCCTTGGAGCTTTGAAACTGAATTCATATTGAACCACTGTCTTTCATCATCTTGAGCATATAAACTTCCCAAGTTCATACTTCTCATAAATTTAGAGACATTGAATTATCAATCTTCCCCTTGATGAAAGACAAAACAAATATTCTTATATACTCAGCAACCTGCAACTCAATAATCATGATTAACCAGCAAGTATAAACAGTATAGAAACAGCTAACACATAGTCTGACAAAAAATAACATATATGATCCAAAAACAATAAACTAACATAGATAATGAAAACCTACGTCATCCATAATCCAAAAATTATTACACATATCCTCTCCCCCTTTTTGATTTTCATCAAAAGTGTTTAGAATGTAGGATCATACTCAGTGTTTTTAAATAAAAAATTGAAAAAGATTAAAAGAACTTCAAGGCTTTGAAGAAAGAAAAAGAAAGAAATAGATAGAAAGAAGAGACAGAATGGTTTAAGGCTTTGGATTTTCACTCAGCAGCACCCTTCTTGGCAGTCTTCTTTCCTTCTTTGATCTTGCTTTTTTCGTTTCCTTTCTTTTTATCAGCTTCAGCTTCCTCTTGTTCCTCTGCAGCTTCTTCTTCCTCACCTTATTCTCCTTCAACTCCAGTCTGATCTTCATCATTCTCTGCCTCAATATCAGCACCAACCTCAGCAATAACCTCATCAAATTTTTTATTAGTTTCTTCAACCTTTTCTTCAGCAATCTCTTTAGCAACTTGTTCAGCCACTTCTTCAGGATCAGCTTCCTCATCAGTTTGCTCAAATAGATCCTTTGAAGTCAGAACTACAGGAACTTTCTTCGTCTTCTGTTTCTTCAGAGCATCTCCAATCACTTCATCAGAATCAATGTTATCATCTCTACTATCAGCATATGGTATCTTTTCCAGGTCCAAACCCTTGATGATCATATCATTTTTCTTTTCCACCAAGCCCTTGAAATTCCCAACCTCATTAGATAGATCAAATATACCTTGCCTAAAATATTCTATACCATCTTCCAAAACCTCAACTCTGTTAATGATCTGGGAGAAATCCAAATTTGTTGAAGCATGTGGTGTTGTTGCATATTTAGGCTTGATAAATTCCTTTTCCTTCATCTCAGCAGCAGACAGTTCAGAGTAGAACTTCCAATGTCCTTTCCCAGTCTGCACAACTCCAATCCTTTGGAGAGCAGCTTCATCCACCAATCCAAAACCACCAGTAATCTTTTCCTCATCCTTCACTCATATCCCAAAATACTCAAAGAAATTAGGCAACAAATTGGAATAAGGAAGAGAGTTATTCCTTATCCTTGTCCCATAATAAACCATATGCTCCATAAAAACACTAAAAATGTAACACCCCCTCCCCCTCCCCCTCGGGTATGAGAAATAACACTCAACTCCCTAGGAGTCTCCAGGGATGCCCTCCGCTAAGCACATAAATGCCTAGCTAGGAGTCGAACTACCTTATTCTGTCATTGAGTTCTTGGAGAACGACCTTTGAGTCCCCTGGACTCTCGGGAAATACACTTTGCTAAGTACAGGGGCGTTCAACAAAGCGTCACTAACCTAACGGTTCTGTTACGAGACTGAATTAAAGAAACGATACTTTAAAATAACTTACTAGCAAAATGTGAAGGTTAAGAAGCTCTAAACTTCCGTCTGTCTTTCCCATATCCCACGCACTCACCTGCCAAGGAATAAGCATGCACAAGAAATATGACATCACTTAAAACTCTGAGTAAGGTGATTCAAGTAATGATGGTTGTTTAAAAAGTCTTAAAGGAGTATGGTCCTTGAGGTCCACTAATACTTTCTTACGGATGCACCAGAACGCTTGAGCTACTCCCTCCTGCATGCAATTCATAGAGACTCCAGTAATATCCAATTAACAGCTTTTCCATGAACATATAGTTAATACAACAACCTAGCATATCCAAGTCCAATGTTAATCCATTCTTTTATTTAAAACTTTATCCAGTTTTAGTATAACCCAAATCGATTGTCAGAAGGCAAGTATCCACAAATCCTCCAAGACGGACTAGCCTAAAGTGTGCACAGCCCCTCTAGATCGCAACCCAGAGGGCGGAACTTAGTTGTCTAGCCGGGAGCTAGCAATATACAGGCTAAGCCCGTAGATCGGGACCCATATGTATGATACCGCAGCAGAGAAGACTGCCGGAGCATGTAGTGACCATACAAAGGACTAATGTATTCTTGTATTAAATATCAACCAATCAATTTAAAGATGAGCATGATGCATATCCATGTTAACATATATGTATATAAGCATGATCCAATGCTACTTATTTCAAGATTTCAGTATCAGGTACTCACAAACACATACCTGTATTAGGGTGTTCTAAAATAGAAGATTAAGTACACTTATGCTTACCTAGAAGCCAATCGACTTCTTCGGTCAGTGGAGCAATCTCTTACTCATCAACTTCTATAATAATAGACAGGTGCATGCATAACTAGCAATAGATATATGAAAACAACACAAAGATACATGTGAAACAGCATATAGATCCCCCATCATAGAGGAGTAACACATATGCAACTCTCAACTGACAGGTCTTGCTAATACACTGATCTACCCCTAGTGTCCCATTCTTCTTAATGAAATCCTGGTTGTATCTTAGGTCCTTTTATTAAGGTAGATAGATCAAGTCTTTTGATTTCTAGGAATCCCACTGTTCCCATTAATACCCTCCTGATCATCCCTGGTTATTTACACTCAGGTCATTTGTCTATGGTTTAGGTCGCATAAGTGTCCCTCATCTCGTATGATTACTCTTATCCAGTCCTATATTGTTCAAATTGGAACTCGAGATGCTTTAGAAGCTTCTAGATAGGCATGAGGTTATGTCTTGTCTCAAGATCTGATTGATTAGTTGAAAAATGGTGAGATGATAACTCTTCCCCTCTTACCCAGTTAAGTCAAACTGGCCCGCTAAGGGAGTTCAACAAAGTCTAACCAGTCAGTTTTAATTGGGGTGTGAACATGAGAATCCTACAAGGTTACACAATGGCCTTTACTTGCGGCATTAGAGATGATTGAGCTAAAGCTCCGGTATATTATTTGAGAAGTCCAGAATTGGTCTGAAGTCTCTGCTAGATGTCCAAGCTATTAGGTTCAAGGTTCTTTAGAGTCATTGGTAAGCCCCAAGGAAGTAATTCCCAAAGTGTGGGTTAATTGCACATAGCCCATGTAGTTTGTTTCAGATTTCACTTAGGCCCCTGAAGGTTAGCATAATTGCAGAAAGGCCCCCAAGTGTTTGACTGGGTCAACCTGAGTCAGGATGTTACCTTCCTAAGGCTCTAAGTACCCTTTTGAAATCATAATGTTAGTTCCAAGCCTAATTTAACTTCAAATAGAATTTCTTAGTAATTGCACATGGGCCCCTGTAATTTGTGGAAATTACAAAGGCCCCAAAAGTTGACTTTGTAAAACAAAGATCAAGTTTTTTTATCTTAAGGATTCCAAATGGGCTTATAAGTCATGTTACTGGCTCCAAAACACAAATTTTAGCTTAGCGCAACTTTTATGCAAAATTACAACTTTGCCCCTCTTACATTGTATGGTCAAAACATGTATTTTAGTTCATGTATTTTTTTAGAAAGTTAAAACTTGTTCTAATTTGACCTATGGACTCATAATGTTATCTAGAGCACATTTTCTCAAGAAGGTAAGGGCTAGAAATGTCGTTTTGGATGACAAACTTAAAAGTCACAATTTGAGTGAAAATGCTCATACAGTCCACTTCCGACCTGATTTGTGATCAAATTAGAAACAATTTGGGAAATATGAGAATGGGAACTTGTAACTGGTCATCCAGGGTTTCCAGGACATATTTGAACTCGCAAAAACTCCAAGTAATCAAGGAGACAAAGCGTGTGAAAGTTGGGTGAAATAAAGTCTCCAATACTTAGAAAAATTTGAAGAGATTCCATAGTCCCAAGGTAGTTGTTTTGGGGTAAGATTCAGGGACGTTGGGATTTAGTTATAGAGTATGCAACATATGGTCTTGAAGGTCTCTACACCATCTGTAAGCAGGAGAAAACCACATTTCAATTCATCAAGTGAGGAGAGAGAAATTAAGACTCAAAGTTGAAAAAAATCATTGTTGGGCAAACATGCACGTTCAAGAACACCTCAAGCAGTGATCTTAGGCCATAATTTAAGTTACTTTCAGATTGTTTTGGATCAGTTGATCAGCACACACTGGTATTATAAACATAGAACCATTGGGTTCAATTATTAAGTCATTTGAGTAAGGAACGAGGGAGATACGACCAAAACAAGTTACATCAAAACCCAGTTTTAGAGCATGAGAGTGAAAGCTTGAGAATGAAGAAGCTCGAGGAACTCATCAAGTTTATAAATCCAGCAGTCTGAGATCTTCTTGTCTAGCTAACTGACAGTTGCATCTTTTCTTGTTTGCTTATTTTCTCGCTATTCCGATAAGAGAACACTCCATTTATTTCAGTTTTATTTTTCTGATTACTTTGATTTGAAACATTTACCGTAGCGAGTGTGATTAAATCAATTAACAATTTTTTCTGTCTAATTCTTGGAGTTTCTGATTGCCAAGAGACAACAAATGTATTAGTTCATTGTTTTTCGTTAGGAGTGTTTTGTTTATGTATCTTTATGTGAAAGACATGAAGTTCAATAATACTATAACTGTGGGAAATCAAACATACTGATTGTGCTGGTGTTTTTTTAACATTGGATTAACACAAATCAAATCCAATTTTCTTCCCTCATACCAACTTCACAATCTGTATTCATCAAGTTCTACCAAGTTTTGTAGCCAATTATCAGCAACTTTGAGTTCAAATTTGATGTGTCAAAAGGTTGATTCAGGGCTTCTGGTTGGAGTAGTTTGTTAGCTGGTAGTGTAGTGAGTCTACAACTTCAAAAGTTGAGGGAATCTATTCACCAGGGAGTTATATATCAGCCCCTGAACATGGTACTTATACGCACCGGAAAATACCAAACCAACCAACCAAATTCCCAAACAAAAGAACCCATGGGATGGTTATGGGTTTATGAGGGGATTCTACGGTATATAGGGAGTGATTCGTTGCAACAAGAAACCAAAATGACCCTGTAATGAGAGCTCTACTGGTTCTGTTAGTCCAGCTTCCGGCAGCCAATCGAGTCTTGAGACTCAATGATCATTCCAACAGGTTTATACAACGTACTAAGCATCCATAGGGATCTACCAGAGTCAAAACGAAGCAAGATTAAAGCCTTACCGAAGCATTTGCAGAGGCTGGCGACAATGGCGTCAACCGGCTACAGAGGGTGGTCCGAATTCCGGCGAGCAGCGGCATACGAAGATTTAGCCTTCCATACATGGACGTTAGACTCCCCTCAAGGTCAGGAATCGGAATTAAGTGATTATTTGTGCCAACTTACGACATGAACATCGAATTCGACTAAAAACAGAGCTAGGGTTGTACAAGGTTCTTACCTGATTCCCTCACTCTGTTGTGGTCCGATCCTCAAATTGATTTAGAGATTTTGTTCCCCACGCCTTATAGACTCCCCACATTTAGAAGCTCTGCACGAGGAGTGGCGGAGGTAGTTCAGTGGCGGTCTTGGTGGTAGCTCTAGAGGGAAAATGAAGGAGGTTTCTCCTCTATCTCTTCTCTCTCTTGTTGATTTTCCTTTGCATGAGGAAGAGAAGGTACTAGATGAATTCCATACCTCTAAGTGGTTTTGCCACTTGTCCTAGCCAACCTTGCATGGTTGACACATAGGGGGTGTGTCAAGTGAAAATAAAGAAAGCTTTGGATCTCTCTTGCAAATTTCTTACCCTAGCTTTTACTAATTCAAAATTCACCCCAACTAAGTTCAATAGCACTCCCAGTATCATAATCTGACGTTCTTGTCAGATAAGAAATTGATAGATACTGTCAGATAAGAAGTTTATAGATACTGTCAGATAAGAAGTTGATAGATACTGCTAACTGAGACACTCCTTAACCGTTTTAAGGTTATAATTTATAGCAGTTTGACGCCATTATTTTCATAATATTCACTTCTCAACTTCTAGGAAATTTAAGGGTGTTACAAAAAAGATATATTTCAAAGCCTTGACTTATCAAAAACTTAAGAATCAACACCCTATCAGTTACCAATTCCCTTGAATGCTCTCTTGGGACAACACATCTCATGATAATGGTGAACAGAATCTTGGCTTCACAATTCAAAACATAATGTGTCAATTGCTTAGGTCTTGTTGGGGTACCTTCTAAGAAAACATCTCCTTAGCTTTTTCTAAACACTCGTTTCTGTCAGGATGTTTATCTACTCTGTACTTCCTAGGTGTTTTCAAGACCTTGGAAAAGACTTTATGATCTAGTCTCATATCAATACCAACAACCCTAGAAGTTAGAATATGACTCTCTTCTTCTTGTTGCACCAAATTTAAGTAAAAGAGCGTGGTTAACCTAGGATAAGCCTCAAAACTGGGGTTTAACATCTTCCAGATATATGAGTCTCTCAATTTTCTAATGCAGTCTATATCCAGTTTATCTAGCAGTTCATCAGAAATAAGACTACAATAGGCAACTTTAGAAGAGGCATACCTATCCATCCAAAACACTTTAACCTCTGGACTAATAACTAATTCTCATGAAGAAAACTCTGACCAAAATTTCCCTTTTTCTGGGTTTTTGCAGCACTGTGCTTGACTCTTTTTTTCTTCTCAGAAGGCAGATCCTTCTTCTTCTCAGGTTTCTGCTTCTCAGAAATCTGATCCTTCTTCTTGTCTTCTTCATATTTTTTTTTCTTTTGTCCTCCTTTCTTCTTCTGTGGCTCAGATTGATCACCCTGATCCTTCTTCTGTTGATCTTGTTCTGGCACTTCTTCTCCCTGTTCTTGATCCTCCATGTGTTCACCATGTTCTTCCTGTACTACCCCTGATTTTGATCATATTTCCTCCACATCCTTCTCCTTTCTCATCTTCTTGGCTGGAGGAGAAGTCTGTTGCATGCTTTAAGTCGGCTCTGAATCTGAATCAGTGATAGTTACTTACACGTTTCTGTTGGCTCTCTTCTTCTTCCTCACTGGTGAAGATTGAACCTTCTTTTGAAGTTTGGTGGATTTTCGCTCCATTTGGGTTTAGGGTTTTTAGAGAAGAGAGAGACAGAGAGAGAGAGAGAGAGAGATAATAAGATTGACAGAATAAGTCCTGAAGTTCAACTTATAAGCTGGTAAGAAATAACAATTAAAAGGGACTCTTTTGATTTGCATGCAAAAAAAATCATATCTCTAAGATATTTTAGATATTTTATGATATTTTGAGTAAATCTATGCCTAAATAAAATATTCTACAATTATGTATTAAGATAATGCATAATATTTGGTGATCCAATTAATTGAACAAATCCTGGTAGCTATTCTCCAAAGCCTAGAAGAACAGACTCAAGGCCTTGGGGAACAACAAAGTTTCACAGAAACTTCAAAGCTTTGAAGCATACTTCTAAGGCTCAACGCTTTGAGATTTCAACAATATAAGAACCTAAATGATTCAATACTCCCCCTAAACCAATGCATCCTTGTTTAGCATGCCCAATTCAAGCCTTAGAGATGCAAACCTCTCATCTGGCAAATGTTTAGAGAAAATATCAGCAATTTGCTTAGCAGTAGATATACAAGATAAAGACACATCACCTTTCTTAGCATGATGTCTTATGAAATGATGTCTTACATCAATATGCTTCATTCTGGAATGTTGAACATGATTCTTTGATATTGAAATGACACTTGTATTGTCACAGTCACGGCCAGACGGGTAAGTACATGGAGCGACTCGGGGTTAAGTGCGGCCAAGTTAAATATATAAGTAACCACACAATATTCCGCCGCTTAACTCTTTCCACTTTATGTTATTACATGTTATTACTTTCATGTGAGAGTTTCAATAATCATTTATCGATAAGTAAAGTAAGCTTTCAAGTAAGACACATAAAGCAATTCTTCATTTTGAGACGACATACAATAAAATCACGATTTTGACATGAATGAAGATAAAGGCTCTAAGCCATGCATGTTTACTCACCTCTAGTAGCAACATCGTATGTCAAGAATTAGCTCCTATAGGTAGACGTAGCCTTCGTCTATGAACACGACGCCTACAAATATAACTCCTAATCAATCACCAATTTTCAACTAGCACGTATGATGCAAGTATGCGATGAATGTCCTAATTATTGGGTGAAACGTGTTATTCTATTTTCAAGACAACCCCAAAACTCTTACTGTATTTATTAAATTAAATTTTAAGAAAATTATGAGTGATGTGATTTTATTTCCCTATGAATAAAGTGACAATTTATAATGTCTAGATAGATGATTGTGAAATATTTTTATATAGAAAAGATCTTATTCAATTAGGCACACCATTTTCCATAACCTCTATTATTATAAGTATTTCGAACTAAACAATAATATCTCAAAAAATATTTTAATTTAATATAATAAATAGAATAATTAGTCCTTATTTAGAAAATTTATAAAACAATACTTCTTTATGATCTTTCCCATAAAAATGACTTATAACTATTTAAATGTGACCAATTTTCAAGTTATAAAAACATCATCTTGTGACTTATATTACTAGAGTAGTCGTACAGATTTATTTAAACCAACCAATGTATTACTTGGTAACTAAATATCTCATTCACCAAACACTTGTAAAGTCGTAGATAAAAATATTATACCTATATAATAGTAACATAGCCAAATTGCACAAATGTTCTCATCTTAGATCATTCTACAAGAATATGAATTTATATATATGTATGTATGTGTGTGTGTGGGTGTGTGTGTGTGTGTGTGTGTGTATATATATATATACATTATAAAATACCAATTTTAATTGATTTTAAAATAAATATTATGTTCATTTATAAAATTAGATTGCGTAAACTACAACAAGATCCCTAAACTTTTATGAATTGACACTTTTAGTTAACCTCAACAACTTAACTAGTTTAAGAAATGACATTTTTTTACCCCTAAATAGTATGTGTGTGTGTGTGTGTGTGTATATATATACTATAATATATATAATATAATATATATATATACACGTACATATTCAAATATAAATACTTATGCGACTTATATGAGTTAATAAGTGATTATAATTGGTAATAAGACATTAGTTAACAATTTGGTAACAAAAATTGCAATTTTATATTTTTCAGTCGATATAACTGATCATAAAAGACACTTACCTCCCCCCATGATTTTAAAAAATACATTCAGCACCCCACATGTTATTTAGGTAAATTAATATGATGCACTTATGACCTTAGGTAAATTACACCTAGCTCCCCCAGAGTTTCATATCATTCATGAATAATCCCCAAAAGTTATTAGACATTACATTCATGCTTCTTCTTCATACGTATGTTTACCCAACATGAATTTTAGCTATCATGACTCGGTTTTGATGATCATAAACGAACTAAGAGTGGGTTTAGAGCTTACCCACACGAAAAATGAAGAAAAATGGTTGAGGAGTGAGTCCGGTTGGGTCTCCCGTTGGTGGGTTCGGCGGTGGTGATGGACGTCGTGATTCTAGCCACCTTGGCTGCGTATGAGTGGCTCTACGGGGTCCTTGGAGGCTCAAGAACGTGGAGTAAAAACCGGTGAGGGATGAGTATTACTGGTGTCTCGGTGGTGGAGCTCGTTGCCGCCGTTAATGGCGGAGGTGGTGTTGTGGGTTGCGGCCTACGCTACCGGTGCTTCTTTTTCTTCTCGGTAGAGGGAGATAGAGAGGTTTAGGGAGGTGGGGAGAGATATCATGTTGTTCTTGGAAAGAAAAGAATAGAAGTGGTGGTGGTGGTGGTGTTGCAGTAGGTGGTGATGAAGGTGAAGTTGGTGATGGTGTTTGTTGTTGTTAGTGTTGGCTTAAATAGAGAAATGCACCAATCATGAGGAATTTTATGTGGGAGAGGGAGAGGCAAAGAGTTGGACAAGTGCGAGGAGGGGTTACGTGAAGGAGAAGAAGTGTTGAAGAATTCACGTGGTGGGGTTATGTGGAGGGTGTACGTGGGAGATGAAGTGTGGGGAGAAATTATTTCCAAATAAGGTGTTGGGGAGGACAAAATTACAAGATGATGATTTTAATGAAGTGTATTTATTAGGTATAGATACATGTAGAAAAATATTTTCGTACTTTAACTTTTATAAAAGTAAACTACAACCCCTTAGGATCTAGAAATACAAGAATTTACCCCAACCAAAATTTGATTAACTAGTTTATATTTCCGAAAACTACAACTACCTCCCCCCATTTCCTAATTTAATTTAATTGTAACTTCTAAAAACTATAATTAAAACCCCTAAACTCTATCAAAATCATTAAACTACCTCTCTTGTATATAATCGATGTATTAAAAATATATAGAGTATATTTGGGAATTACTTTGAAGTACTTTAGATGCCCATAGCATCCATGTTCGAATAGAACAACATATTCAAATGTCCGTACCCTAATGGTTGAATGTGTCAGACTATTTAAGAAGAAATATGCTACAGTGCAAGTGATGCCTAAATGACATCAATATCTCTTATGGTTATAATTATAGTTATAGCCCACAAATCCTATCTTTGTTAAGAGTAATTGTGATATTCGTTTAGTCTAGAAGACTACGAATATAAAAGTAAATAGTTACCAGTACGATCGTATAAATCACTTTATGTGAAAATCATAGAGGTTCGTACCCATGAAAGATATCTATTTGCCTGAAGCAACTGAATGTATACACTCGCAAGTAGTCTAAGTGAATTTGTATTTTTTCACATATTACCTGACATACATACAATTATATGACATGCTAACTATTAAATAAATAGTTTTTGTTTACTATCTCCACATGGTCGTGTGGTATTACATCATATATTTTGATGTGTTTGTATTTCTATTCATAAATGGCTAGATTTTTTTTTTCGCCGTGAATTTATATTGCAGGTCATAAGCCCTAATGACTTATGATGATATACTTTCCAAGAAAGCATTGAAAAAGTGAAATGAATATCAATCGATTGACCTATGAAGAGGGGTGATGCGCAAACTAACGTGCTATCGCAAGTGTACGAATCTTGTAGTACCGGGTGCAATTAGACTCGGATTATCGTTCCCACGAGGACTGTTTCGGGTTTACTTATGTTGTCAGTTTCGGTTTTCCAAGAGTAGTAACAAGGAGGAGTAGGTTGTGATTGTAGTGACTAAACTAAAAACAGAATTTAAAAACGTAAATATTTTTGTGACGTTTTCTGAAATAAGCTGATTTGGTTGTAATGATAATAGATGAAGACTAGGCTCTAGGATCCCCTAGGGTTTCTACAGATTTCAGTTTTACGTTCGATTATGAAAACACTCAGCAGTTTCGGTATCTGTGCAACGTACCAGTTGTGCAGTGACTTTTCAGCTTCCACACGTAATCCCGATCCTGCAGACTTTCGGATTCTTGTTAAGCTGCCTAAGTCTGCAGTCTCGGTCTAATCCTGTTAGCGTTTCTAACCTGTCCGAATGGCCCGGGTCAAATTCTCTAACAGTTGGTCTCACGTTTTTCGATGCTAGCCCTATCTCCCTTTCTCTGGTCGGTCTATCAGGGTAAGGTACTAAATCCCGGTTTTTCTTCCTAACCCTAACTTGATGTTTTCACCTACAAGCTCGGGTCTATAGCAATCCTGGGTGATCAATCCTATCATGCATATACGATAATAATCAAAACCAGAATAACAGATACAACTTGCTGAATTAAGACAATCATCATGAATCCATAAACGTAGTAATCATAAAATCTGAGTACGAACCCTAGGTTCACCGAGAACCTAGGTGAAAAGTTTAGCTACGACTAGACATAATACAAAACGCAGTTTCTGAATATAAAGAGAGAGAACGAAATCAAACTAAGTCTTCGGATCTCGAATCGCGCTTTCGTGCTCTCCGTGAATGCTCCGACTTGTCCTTCGGTTGTGCTGTGAATTGTGCTGTGTCTCCGTGTCTCATCAAAACGAGTCTGGACGAGTCTTTAAATAGTGCTGTTTCCTAAAAACGCTCGTGCTCGAAATTACGGAATATGCCATCGGTCCACCGTCTTTGACCAAAAGTCAAAACTGGCTGCGTATATACGCAGGGGTTGCGTATATACGCAACCAGGGCCCAACCAAGATCCCCCCACCACCCCACTGCCTGCGTATATACGCAGGGCCTGTGTATATACGCAGGCCGTGGGGTAGGTGGGGCCCACTTGGTCCTCTGGTGGGCCAGGACTGGTCCCCTGGGTCCCACTCTTCTGCCTGATGCTCCCGGTTTGCCTCCTCGGTGTACTTCTGCCTTTTCGTGTTTCCGTCGTGTCCCGGTCTTGTGCACGTTTCCCGAGACGGTCCCGGCTTGGTCCCGGCACGCTTCCCGATGCACCTCCCGAACCTGTTCCTGAAAAGGCAACACGAACGAAAACCCGCGATCATATCCAAATATAGCAAGAAATAAGCAGAAATAAGCAGAAATCCAGCAAGTACAAATAAACGTCTCGTTCTAGATTCCCGGGGCATTCTAAGGCATTTTCCGGCAAAAACCGCTAATTCCAGCACAAATACTCGTGAAATCAGGCTAAAAGATAACCCCTAATTGGGCGTTATCAAATACCCCCGCACTAAACATTGCTCGTCCCGAGCAATCCTGCCAACTCTAGCCTGCAATTCTGTCCTCGTGACCGACTCTGCACCTACCCTACCGTTGCATACACTTTCGACCCGAACCTTTCAACCGGACGACTCGATAGAAAAACTGACTCAGATAGAATATACACAGACTCAAACGACTCAAAACAGACTAGTGACAAAAATATTTTTGGCGAGATCGGGCAACCTCAAAAACAGAAACAGTGTGTCCTCGTGATCTCATCCTTTTCAGAATTTACTTCCCTGCAAGCGATCGGTAAGTCTGAACAGATTTATATGGTGGATTTAAGCACTGGACCGAAGTACTATTACTTTGGTCATCAAACTGAGCAAATCCCTAGCTAACTTACCATCCGAGCTGTTTCCGAAAGGATCTATGTCTAATCAGGTGGGATAGATATATGTATCACGGTACGGCATAATCCTACATGTTATGACATTCTCACAATTTACCAAACTCACACCCCTCACCGAGATCCCGAAAAACTGCCCGAAACACCTAAGTTCCTGCTTTCCCAATTCTCCTGTCCCCCGGTGTGTCTTTGCCGTACTCGCGGCCACAAATGTGAAGCGGTGCAAACGTCTCGAAAATTGTGCCACTCACTCAGCTTTTTATTTAAATAAAAAAAACACAAAACAAACTAAAAACTAGATCATAATAATTTTTCTTTTCTTTTTCTTTTTCTTTTTCTTCTTTTTTTTTTCTATTTTTTTTTTTTTTTTTTTTTTTAACACAACTATATACACACGTACACGAATATCAACAATACGAAAACTGGCTCAAGCTGAGTGAGTGAAAATAAATCTCTGTCGTGGGGTACGTAAAATGTCCTCATGTGAAGTACCCCCACACTAATCCTGAAGCGCTGATCCTGCAGTCGAAATAATACTGTGCAGTCCCACCGAACCTCCTCATCACCAAAGATGTAGAAAAACGGCACAACCACCAATTGACCCTACAACCCCCCCGGAACCCCGGTTTGTGCGAAAAGATGCTCGCACGCGACTAACTCCTCCTGTGGTCACCATGAAGTGAAGTGATCCACCTCCGCAAATTAATGCACTGTCGCCTCTCACTCACCCTGTCCTTCCCTCGAAAAACGTGTCAAAACCGAAACTGTCCAAAACTGATATCTCATGAAGCTCCCCTATCTAAAACCTGTCCCCTACTCACTCCCTCCGTCATAACACATAGAATAGCCAACGATCGACTGATGAGGTCTCAAAGAAGGCTGCCTAGGCTAAAGTGGCTATGAAGAAAGAGGGTAAATGGCTTCAAACGGGTTGTCTAATTGGACCTAGGGGTAAGAAACAGGACGTGAGGTCCCTTGATAGCCAGTCACTCCACCGAAAAATGCGATGACCGTGACGGCGCCCGTGGGCGGGTTGTCGACTACCTATGTGACGGTGGTTTAGCAACTAGTCGGATTTTTCGCTCAGTTGATAACTACTTGCGGATTCCAAAGGTCACTGGCTCTCACCTATCTACTATACCTCGGTGCAAGTTTTCTTTACTTTCAAAGGACTCAAACTCAATTTCTTCACTGTTTTCGTTATCTCGATTGCCCTTTCTCAAAATTTTCTAGTTTTAAACTTTTTTTTTTTTTTTTTGAAAAATAATTTATACTTGCTGTTTGCGTATATACGCAGGTCCTGCGTATATACCCAACCAGCAGCATAAAAAAATTTTAATTTTTCAATTTTTTCAATTTTTTTTTTTTTTTTAATTTATATACAATGCATGGCTAGAATGATTATGGTGGGTTGACTCAAATAAAGAAAATATGCTGACTCAAAAATAAATAAAAATAAAAATAAATACGAAAAAAAACGTGCAGACCGGGTTAATGCAGACACGACTACCACCCCCCCACTAAGAGGTGGCATGCCCTCATGGAACTCACTCGTCCGGGAAAAATGTCGGGTCTGACCCGGTCTCGGACGTACCGGATATGCTACCCGGTGAGCTGCTCTCTGAATCAGTCCTAAATACCGGCTGGCGTGCCCGTGTACGGGGCCGGTAATCCGAGGACTGCGACTCGGACCCAGTCCAACTGCTAGGTGGCTGAGACCGCAAAGTCGTCCTGCCACTGGACTGCTGGTGAGAACGGGCCCCAGTCTGCTGGGTACGGGTCCCAGTCTGTCGGGTACGGGTCCCAGCCTGACGACCCGTAGGCTGCCGGGATTGTGTCCCAGGCTGCCGCCTCTCCTATCTGGCTGGTGGCGGTGATGGCTGAGTCGGTGGTGGTGGCTGGGTCGGGGGTGGCGGAGCAGACGTGTACTCGCTAGAGTCCCCGTCATCCGACCATCCCTCGGTAAAGCTACTGGAGTAGGTGGGTGGAAAATATAGCGGGAGTGGCGGGTCTCGGCCTGCGTGCCGAGCCGCATCCCGCTGCTCCTCTCGAATACTCGCAAGGGCAGCCTGGGTGTCCTTGGTGACCTTCCGCTGAGTCCGGCGGACATGCGTCACCGCTCTCCAGATCTTGCCCACTCCCTCTAACACCTTCTCTCCAATGGACTTGCGTCCACCCCGACAGCCCTCAAATCTCTCATCCACTCTGGGCAGTCTACGGGGCGGGGCCGGTCTAGCTCGTGGGGCCGGGTTGGCCCGTGGGGCCGGGCTCTCTCTCTGATGGGCAGGCTGAGGCTGGGCATTCCTCTCAGTCCCCTGCCTACTCGACTCGGGGCGCTCGCTCTCTCGAGAAATACGGCATCGCCGGAGTCCGGCCGGTGCCTGGCGACTGACTGGTCGCTCCTGAGTCGAACGCCTCCTAGGGGCAGGGGCAGGGGCAGGTGCAGGAGCCGGGTCCTCCTCCATAAAATCGTCATCCTCATCGAGGTCAACGACCGGCGGAGGCGGGCCCGGGTGACGAGTAATAAGCTTCCTATAAGGCCATAGCAAAGGAGGCTCTAGGTCACCCTGTAAATCATCCATCGGAACCTCGTAATCCCGAGCAATTTTGGCAATGAGGTTGGCGTACCCCAATCCCTTCTTGCTACCGGTGCAGTTCCGCTCCATCATATACACCCAAATCCGACGAGGAATGTCCACATCTCGTCCCAGCACAAGGCAGTAGACTAAGAGTACGTACTCGAAGTCAAGGTAGGTGAAGTGTTTAATTCCTACAACCCTGTTCACTACCCACTCGGCCCACCACCGTGGCGGGCCGGCCACAAAACGAGAATGCAATTTCTTGCCTATCTCGCCTGGCCCCTCTCTCTCGAAATGGGCACCCGGGTGCCCCCCAGTCACCACCCGCAAAAGCTCAGCATCGCTCGGCGGGTAATCAGCACACTCGGCATATGCGCACGAGATGTGGCGCATCGGAATCTGATACGCTTGGCGGATGGTATCCGCCGTGAGCAATATAAACGTACGCCTCAGATAGACCCAACGGACATCCCCATTGGCTTCCCCCTCCCCCCTGTGCATGAGATTCGCGTAGAACTCACGCACCAAGTCAGTATCGGACAAGTCCGGGAACCCCGCTAGGGACGTCCCGAAAATGTCCGGTCGACTCGCATAGGCGGCCATCTCTGGCGGCATGTAAGTATGGTCGACCGCAAACTGGTAATCTACGGGAATGCTATGACTCATTTTGGTCGCCGTCATAAAGTAATATTGGGCGTGATAGCTAACGAACCTAAAACTGTCAAATAGCAAAGGGGTAAGCTCTTCCGGCTCATAATCCGTAGGGATGTCATCTCGGTTATGGTCTAAGATGGGCACATGAAACTCCATAACAGCCTAAAATCTCGAAAAACGTGCCAACTCGGGAAATAGAGCAAAAACGTGAAACGTGCACAAAAATAGTGTGTCGCAATAGGTAATCCACCTAAGATCTACCAGAGGTCCACACGGCAAGTGCCGCTCCAAATGCAAAAATTACCGAAAAATAACGGGCCCGGCTACGGGCCGTGCCAAAACGAAAAAAATAAAGTGAGGGATGAGATTTTCGACCTTCCCTAAACAGGGGTGAAGACCGGAGATTCTGCCCGGAAAGTCGCCGGAAAACCGCCGGTGGTCGCCGGAAAAGTCGCCGGAAAAGTCAACTGCCCGGAATTGAATTCCGAGCCCACCAAATCGAAGCCCTCGATCTCCTCGTTCACGTTCCCTCCTACGGATTTTGCTAGTTCTTGCTCTAACACCTCCGAATCTGCACTTTTCTTCAAGAACACCTCACTTTTTGATGGAACTTGCTCTCTCGATTTTCACTTGTTTCTGGATTTTGATGGATGAATCTTGCTCCTTGCGACGAGGGGATTCCAGAAATGTGCCCGGATTTTGATTTGGAGGTCCGAGTCAAAAATTTTGTTCTTCAAGTGAGAGCAAATGGAGGTAGAGAGAGAAAGGGAGGTGCCAACAATGGCAACCCGTCCCCCCCCCCTTGTGCTATAACCTAATTTGGTCAAAATGACCAAAATACCCCCGGGGTTTTGAAAATTTTTCAATTTTTTTTTTCCTGTTTACGTATATACGCAGTACCGCGTATATACCCAACCAGAAATCAACATAAAAACGAAAAAAAATTGCATCTTTGCCCCACGGGTTGTGTATATACGCAGGGGCTGCGTATATACGCAGCCCGAGGGCAAAAATCCAATTTTTTTTTTTTTTTTTTCAAAGTTTCTCTCTCCCCCTGCTTTCCTGATCTTGGCTGTTTTGGATGATTCTATCTCTGCACACTTTCAAATTCAACGTTAAAAACCCGCTCATCTCGCCTCTCTCGAAAATTCAGAACTGACATACTAACGTAATAACTAATAAGACTAACTAAATAAACGATAAATTTTGGGTTGCCTCCCAAACAGCGCCTTGTGATTTACGGTCGACGGCCCGACCTTGTTACCTCTTACGGGTCATCAAAATAGACCGGGTCTATTTTGACGACTTCGGCGGTCTCGAGATACGGCTTGATCCGGTTCCCGTTCACCCTGAAACTGGAGTTGTCTTTTGGATTTTCCAGCTCGAATGCTCCCCAGGCAAAAATCTGCTTGATGATGAACGGTCCCGACCAACGAGACCTCAGCTTCCCCGGAAAGAACCGCATCCGGGTATTGTAGAGAAGCACTTTGTCGCCTTCGTTAAACTGCTTTGGCGTGATACGGTGATCATGCCACTTCTTTGTCTTCTCTTTGTAAATTTTGGCGCTCTCGAAAGCCGTTCTGCGGAATTCTTCCAATTCCAGCAGTGCCATCTTCCTCTTATCCCCTGCTAGGTTCTGGTCCAAGTTCAGCAGTTTGATGGCCCAATACGCCTTGTGCTCCAGTTCCACTGGTAAGTGGCACGCTTTCCCAAAAACGAGCTGGTACGGTGACATTCCCAGCGGTGTTTTGAAAGCTGTCCTGTAGGCCCAAAGCGCATCGTCTAGTCTGACTGACCAATCCTTTCGGCCGAGATTCACTGTTTTCTCGAGTATGCTCTTGATCTCTCGATTCGACACCTCGGCTTGCCCGTTCGTCTGCGGATGGTAGGGTAACGAGACTTTATGAACTGACACGCCGTACTGTTTCAGAACTTTCGCAAAAACTCGATTGATGAAGTGAGAACCCTCGTCGCTGATCATTGCCCTGGGAGTCCCGAAACGAGTGAAAACGTTGCGTTTCAGAAAACGCTCAACGGTAGCTGCATCGTTTTTCTGACACGCGATCGCCTCGATCCACTTTGTCACATAATCTACTGCCAGCAGAATGTACAGATTCCCCATCGAAGACGGGAACGGACCCATGAAGTCAATCCCCCAGACATCGAATGGCTCTACCTCCTGCCACACGGTCATCGGCATCTCGTCCCGGTGTGACGTGTTTCCTGTCCTCTGGCACCTATCGCATCCCTGCACATAGTCGTGAAAGTCTTTGAAGATTGTCGGCCAGAAAAAACCGGACTGCAGTATTTTATGCGCTGTTCGCGTTCCCCCAAAATGACCCCCACACTGTGATGAGTGGCAGTGTCGGATCACGTTCCAGGCCTCGTGGGTCGGGATACACCTTCTCAGGATGTTGTCGGCCCCCTGTTTGAACAAGTACGGGTCGTCCCAGAAATACTGTCGACTCTCGGCAATGAACTTTTTCCGCTGCGACGGGCTGAGATCCTCGGGAAGCGTGCCGGTTACCAAATAGTTGGCTATGGCATAGTACCATGGTCTCCCGATCTTGACTGCCATGATGTGTTCGTCCGGGAAGTTTTCCTTGATCGGCACCGGGTCCACCTTCACGTTCTCAAGTCTGGATAGGTGGTCCGCTACCACGTTCTCAACTCCCTTCTTGTCCCGAATTTCCACATCGAATTCCTGCATCAGTAGTACCCATCTCAACAGCCCGGTTTTGCGTCCTTCTTGTCCAGCAGGTATTTCAGAGCACTATGGTCGGTAAAAACAATAACTTTTGACCCGACCAGATAGGGCCTGAATTTATCCAGGGCGTACACCACGGCCAGCAGTTCCTTTTCTGTTGTGCCATAGTTGAGCTGGGCATCGTTGAGTACCCGGCTCGCATAATAAATGACGTGGCATACCTTATCCTTTCGCTGTCCCAAAACTGCCCCGACTGCGTAGTCGCTGGCGTCACACATTAGCTCAAACGGGAGTGACCAATCTGGTGTGGTTATAACCGGGGCTGTGGTCAGCTTCTCTTTCAAGTGGTCAAAAGCTTGCTGACATGCTGCATCGAAATCAAAGGGTACGTCTTTTCCGAGTAACGCACAAAGTGGCTTTGTGATCTTGGAAAAGTCCTTGATGAATCTTCGGTAAAATCCTGCATGTCCCAGAAAACTTTTGATCGCCTTTACGTTCGTCGGGTAAGGAAGCTGCTTTATCACCTCGATCTTAGCCCTGTCCACCTCGAGTCCCTTGCTGGAAATTCTGTGACCCAGCACGATCCCCTCGGTGACCATAAAGTGACACTTTTCCCAATTGAGCACCAAATTTGCCTTCTTGCATCGGATCAGAACCTGGCCCAAATGGAACAGGCAGTCATCAAAACTGTCCCCGAAGAGTGAAAAGTCGTCCATGAACACCTCCAGATTTTTCTGGATCATGTCGGAAAAAATCGCCATCATACATCTCTGAAACGTGGCAGGAGCATTACACAACCCAAACGACATGCGTCGAAACGCGAACGTACCGTAGGGGCAGGTAAACGTCGTCTTTTCCTGATCCTCCGGGGCTATGCAAATCTGGTTGTACCCGGAATACCCGTCCAGAAAACAGTAGTAGGCATGATGGGCGAGCCGGTCTAGCATCTGGTCCATGAATGGCAGCAGGAAGTGGTCCTTCAGTGTTGCATCGTTTAGCCTCCGATAGTCCATGCAGATTCGCCAGCCCGTTACGGTGCGCTGCGCAATCTGCTCCTGATCGTTATTCTGCACCACCGTAATACCCCCCTTTTTGGGCACGCACTGGACCGGGCTGATCCACGTGCTGTCCGATATGGGGTAGATGATTCCCGCTTCCAGCCACTTCATGACCTCTTTTCGCACAACGTCCTTCATGTTCGGGTTCAGTCTCCGCTGGGGCTGAACCACCGGTTTCTTGCCTTCTTCAATGCGGATCTTGTGCATGCAGTAGGAGGGGCTGATCCCCTTGATATCTGCAATCGTCCAGGCGATTGCTTCCTTATGCTCTCGCAATACTTCCAGCAGTTTCTGCTCCTGTTCCTGAGATAAACGAGACGAAACAATTACGGGCAAAGTACTATTTTCACCAATGTACGCATACCTGAGATGGCTCGGGAGCGGTTTCAGCTCCAGTGCGGGTGGCTCTTTGAGTGACGGGACTAGAATCATCTTTTGCCCGCCGTCTTCGTCCCGGTGCAAAGTGGTCCAGTCCTCGGCTCTCATGGCCTGCTCGCACCGAGTCTTCTCCTTCTCTTCCCCGTACATGCTGTCAATCTCTTCCCACAATTGGTCCATCTCCTCGTTTTCCCAACCTTCGTCCACCACATCGATAGCGAAGATGTCCTCGTGGTCGTAGTAGTTTGGCAGTTGCAGATTTTTGAAAACGTTGAATTTCACTTTTTCCTCGTTAATCTGCATGGTCAGCTCCCCGCTCTTGCAGTTTATCATTGCTTCGCCCGTGGCCAAAAACGGCCTGCCAAGTATGAGCGGTACCTCCCCTGCCTCCATGTCCAGGATGACGAAATCTGCCGGAAAAATAAGCTCGCCGACCTTGACCAGAATGTCCTCGATAACCCCGTAGGCCTGTTTTACGGACCTGTCTGCCATCTGCAGCATGATTCTGGTGGGTCGGGGTTCACCGACTTTCAAACTCTTGAAAATCGTTAATGGCATCAGGTTGATGCTGGCCCCTAGGTCACACAGAGCCTTTCCTGTGTAAGCGTTACCTAGGGTGACCGGTATCACGAAACTGCCAGGTTCCTTTCTCTTCCTCGGTAGCCCATTCTTCACACAATTGCTCACTTCTGCCGTCAGGTTTATGGTCTCGAAATCGCTCATTCGCCTCCTCCCATACAAGATGTCCTTGAGGAATTTGGCGTAAGTGGGCATCTTAGCCAAAGCCTCAGCAAAAGGTATGTTAATCTGCAGCTGCTTGAACATCTCGAGAAACCTGGCGTAGTCCTTGCTGTCATCCCTCTTTCGTGTTCGCAAGGGGTACGTGACCTCCTTGGAGACGGGTACAGTTTCTGCACTTGTCTCGTTCTGCACTGCATCCTGCTCAACCGAGCCCTTCGGCTGGGGGCGATCGACTGTGCTGTTATCCTGGCCCGACAAGTTGCGTTCTACTTCTTTCGAATTTTCCGCACGTGCGTGGCTGGGATACGGTGGATCCTGCAGTGCCAATCCACTCCGAGTGGAGATAGCATTGATCTGAGCCCGTGGATTGTTTACTGTGTTCGAGGGTAGGTTTCCTGGCTGTCTCTCCGTTAGCTGCTGTGCTAACTGCCCCACCTGTACTTCCAAAGCGCGCAGTGACGTTTTGGTTGTCTGCATATCTGCCGTCAATGTATCCATGTGCTTGAACCGGGACTCCATGGTCTGGAACATGGACTTGATCTCTTTCATCTGAGCGTCGTACTGCTGTGCTGACGGGACTGACTGAGCCTGCTGGGCCGGGGCAGCCTGCTGGGCTGGTGGCCTGTGCTGGAATCCCGGTGCATAAACTGCTGCGTTCGGGTTTCCGTACCGAAACCCGGGATGGTCTCTCGTGCCCGGTCGGTACTGGCTCGGGTCCCACTGCTGCTGTACGTAGTTGGTATCTTCAGTCCTTAGCTCCTCAATGGCTGTGTCCAGATCCGGTTCCTCGACTGCTGCAACAGTCTTCTTGTCCGAGTAGACTTTCTTGACCAGGTCGTGAACGATCTTGGCCAGGTTGTCTATCCGGTCATCCTCTGCAGGTTCGGCTCTAGCCGCCATCCTGCGATCGTCAAACAGTCGGGTGTCCTGCTTGGCCAACTGCTTCATCAGGTCATACGCACCTTCTTTGTCCACGTGATACAAGAAGTTTCCCCCGGCCTCTCTGTCAATCCTGTCGGCGTTCTCCCTGTCTAGGGCATGGTAGAAAACCTGCAGGATTTTTGCGTCTCCGAAACCGTGGTTCGGGCACCGTTTGACCAATCTCATGAGCCTGTCCCATGCATCCACCACCGTCTCCCCCATCTTCTGTCTGAATGACAGGATCTCGCTCTGTAACTGTATGACTCGGGAGGCGGGGTAGAACTTTGCCAGAAAATCCGTGACACACTCCTCCCATGTGGTGATGGATCGGGGTGGTCGTGATTCGAGCCAGTCCTTGGCTACTCCATAAAGACAGTACTTTAATAAGATCAACATGAGTGCCTCTCCTTCTACCCCCTTGTATCTGACCTTGTTGCAGTAATCTTCGAATTTCCCGATAAAATCGTTCGGGTCTTCGTCGGCCCTGCCGTGAAACGGGCAGAGAGTTTGTACCGTCTGGATGGTGGATGGTTTGATGTCAAAGTGCTCTGCGGTGATCTCGGGCACCACAATGGCTCGCTCATGCACCCCGGTGGGGACTTCGAAATTTTCCACCAACGCCTTCCCAGATCGGTTGTATGTTCTCTGGTTGCTTCGGGCAGCCAGTCCCGCTGTGACAAGCTCCTCAATGTACCGAGCCATCTGGGCTGGGGTACGTGTCTCTCATTCCTGACCACCGGCTGCGGTGTTCTCGGGTGGATCTCTCTCGTTGGTTGCCATCCTGCTTTCTCGGTTTCTGCGGTTCTGTTCGGTATACAGCTTTTCCGGGTTGTCGAGTGGTGTCACCAAATCGCGAGGCAATCTGGGCATCAACTAAACAGTCCTGAAAACGCAGATTCGAAAACGCAGTGAGATAAAAAGAAAAATAACGAAACTGAAAATAAATAAAAACTCAGAAAACTAATTCTGACTACTAAATAGACCCTAAAAGTCCCCGGCAACGGCGCCAAAAACTTGATGCGCAAACTAACGTGCTATCGCAAGTGTACGAATCTTGTAGTACCGGGTGCAATTAGACTCGGATTATCGTTCCCACGAGGACTGTTTCGGGTTTACTTATGTTGTCAGTTTCGGTTTTCCAAGAGTAGTAACAAGGAGGAGTAGGTTGTGATTGTAGTGACTAAACTAAAAACAGAATTTAAAAACGTAAATATTTTTGTGACGTTTTCTGAAATAAGCTGATTTGGTTGTAATGATAATAGATGAAGACTAGGCTCTAGGATCCCCTAGGGTTTCTACAGATTTCAGTTTTACGTTCGATTATAAAAACACTCAGCAGTTTCGGTATCTGTGCAACGTACCAGTTGTGCAGTGACTTTTCAGCTTCCACACGTAATCCCAATCCTGCAGACTTTCGGATTCTTGTTAAGCTGCCTAAGTCTGCAGTCTCGGTCTAATCCTGTTAGGGTTTCTAACCTGTCCGAATGGCCCAGGTCAAATTCTCTAACAGTTGGTCTCACGTTTTTCGATGCTAGCCCTATCTCCCTTTCTCTGGTCGGTCTATCAGGGTAAGGTACTAAATCCCGGTTTTTCTTCCTAACCCTAACTTGATGTTTTCACCTACAAGCTCGGGTCTATAGCAATCCTGGGTGATCAATCCTATCATGCATATACGATAACAATCAAAACCAGAATAACAGATACAACTTGCTGAATTAAGACAATCATCATGAATCCATAAACGTAGTAATCATAAAATCTGAGTACGAACCCTAGGTTCACCGAGAACCTAGGTGAAAAGTTTAGCTACGACTAGACATAATACAAAACGCAGTTTCTGAATATAAAGAGAGAGAACGAAATCAAACTAAGTCTTCGGATCTCGAATCGCGCTTTCGTGCTCTCCGTGAATGCTCCGACTTGTCCTTCGGTTGTGCTGTGAATTGTGCTGTGTCTCCGTGTCTCATCAAAACGAGTCTGGACGAGTCTTTAAATAGTGCTGTTTCCTAAAAACGCTCGTGCTCGAAATTACGGAATATGCCATCGGTCCACCGTCTTTGACCAAAAGTCAAAACTGGCTGCGTATATACGCAGGGGTTGCGTATATACGCAACCAGGGCCCAACCAAGATCCCCCCACCACCCCACTGCCTGCGTATATACGCAGGTGCTGCGTATATACGCAGGGCCTGCGTATATACGCAGGCCGTGGGGTAGGTGGGGCCCACTTGGTCCTCTGGTGGGCCAGGACTGGTCCCCTGGGTCCCACTCTTATGCCTGATGCTCCCGGTTTGCCTCCTCGGTGTACTTCTGCCTTTTCGTGTTTCCGTCGTGTCCCGGTCTTGTGCACGTTTCCCGAGACGGTCCCGGCTTGGTCCCGGCACGCTTCCCGATGCACCTCCCGAACCTGTTCCTGAAAAGGCAACACGAACGAAAACCCGCGATCATATCCAAATATAGCAAGAAATAAGCAGAAATAAGCAGAAATCCAGCAAGTACAAATAAACGTCTCGTTCTAGATTCCCGGGGCATTCTAAGGCATTTTCCGGCAAAAACCGCTAATTCCAGCACAAATACTCGTGAAATCAGGCTAAAAGATAACCCCTAATTGGGCGTTATCAAGGGGGAGTTTCAAAGTTTAATCCTGAAATTATGAGCCGTTGTACTCTTTTTCTTCGCCGAGGTTTTTATCCCACAGGGTTTTTCCTAGAAAGGTTTCTAACGAGGCACGCAGCCAAATGTGAGTTCCTGAGGAATCTCTTCTTCAATGAAATTCAACACAAAATCCAAAAGTTTCGTTATGACAAGAAGAATGTTTATTTTGGTATGTAATATTTTTCCTTAGCCAAGGTTTTTGTCCCACTAAGTTTTACTTGGTATGGTTTTAACGAGGCAGACGGTACAAGTCTTCAAGCACCGATGTACTCTTTTTCCTTCGTCAAATATTTTGTCCCGCTGAGGTTTTTTTTGTGAAGGTTTTAACGAGGCATGTGATGACACGTCAAATAAAGTATAGTGAATAATTTGTAAATGAGATAGTGATTTCATAATTTTTAATTAATCAAATATTTAGCAATAATTTTAGTAGGGAGTTCCAATACTTTGTAGTAGTTTACTAAAGTGATGTGTGATGACCTAATTTTATTTGGGGTATTCTTTGTAATTTAATTTTTGGATATGTGATGAATATCTTCAACCTATTCCATTCCATGTAAGAAGATAAAATCTAAATGATAGAAAAAAGAAAGGTACAAAGAAAATAAACTTGTAGGTACTCAGTAGATGGCAAGAACGAAGCATTGTATAGTTTCCCAATACCCTTCCCACAACACTTGGAGACACCCATCGGATGAATTTTGGAGGCTCATGAGAATTTCTTAATAAAATAATGGCAAAGATGAAAGTTGGAGGGCTAGATAGGAGGATAGGTTGTGTTGTCACAAGGGGAAGAAAGACGAGTGTCTTCTTGGCACATGGATGGGGAAAAGGGGGGATGTATGAGAGTTAGGGGCTGATCTTAAAGAGAAATTCAGTAACCAAGGAGCGAAAGGGAGAAAAAAAGGCACGAGAGAGAAGAGGAAAAACAAAGGAAGATAAGAGGAGAAGAAGAGAAGAAAAAATGAAGGAGGAAATTGAAGAATGATACTCCAACCTAAGATCAATCTTATAAACAAAAGGATAATCCATGGGGAGCTCATCCAAGTGGAAAAAATAGGAAGCATCCATGAAAAGAGGTAGGAACTTTACAATACTATAGTCATCCCCATGATTGGTTGCATCTTCTTGTGTATATGATGCAGATAGGATGCCTCATGGATATTTTTTGGGAAAACTTATGTGATTATACTTATGTGATTAAAAGTACTATTATGAGGCAGTAAAGGTTTGATGACCAATTTTTTGTGGTAAAGGGTGATAAGGGGATCGAAAAATACACTTGAAGAAACTTTGGACATATTGTGATCTCAGCTTTGGACTGTTTTGTAAAATATGAAAGGGGTGCCTAATGCTCTTAGAAAATTATGAAAATTGGGTATGTGATAGATCTGCATGTTAAGTTAAAAATATAAAATACTCAGATCAATATCGATTCTTTAAGGAACTCAAATGTGAATCTCTTTGACATGAAGAAATTCAGACATATTGGGAACATAAAAATGAGTCTGTTTTGTAAAATAAAGAAGGGGTA
The DNA here is from genome assembly GCA_023055425.1 of Linanthus parryae. Lineage (NCBI taxonomy): Eukaryota > Viridiplantae > Streptophyta > Magnoliopsida > Ericales > Polemoniaceae > Linanthus > Linanthus parryae. The sequence goes on along the minus strand of JALGPY010000001.1, from coordinate 61,204,077 downwards.
GCTAATATTCTTAAAAAGTTATGAAAATATAGTATATGGTACCCCTCTATGTTAAGTAAAACATATCAAAATTTGAATTCTATATATTTTCTTTAAGGAACTTAAATATGAACCTCTTTGACATGAATAAAATCCGGACAGATTGTGAATATATCAGTGAGTCTGTTTTATCAGATACAAAATAAGTAGCTACTTATCTTAGAAAATTATGAAATTCTAGTATCTGGTACCTCTGCATGTTATGTATAACATATAAAATTTTCAGATCCATTCCTCTTATTTATGGCACCTAAACGTGAGTATGTTTAACAAGAAGAAATTATGGACATTTTATGTTCATAACAGTGGGGCTGTTTTGTAAGATACAAAAGGGGTTGCTAAGGTTCTTTAGAATATTGTGAAATTTGGATATGTGATATACTTTCCTGTTAAGTATGATATGTTAAAAGATGATATCTATTGCTATTAGTATTGATACCGAAATAACCAACTCCTTCGGACTAGTCGGTGGAGACTATTACTTGTATAGCTTGCTGATTTGGAAATTTTGAGGGGCTTCCCCTTAATAGAAAGTTATGATATTTTGAGTGTAGATAAACAATACTATCAGGTTTATCTTATAAATATTTGAAGTTCATTGGAGGTCTCTAAGATTCTCCAAATAAATCCAAAGTTTTGCGATTTTCATGGAGATGAATATTGGGAGCCAACCACGGTTTTGTGGTTCTTTTGGGATACTTAATTCTCATATTTGTTGATGAGATTTTTGGTGGAGGTAGAAAATTAAATATATTGTTTGGGGCTTGAATTTTGAGGTTGTGAGAGATTCTTATGGCTTTGAATAAAGTAGAGACTATGATATTGTCAAATGACACACTTGCTAAAAGATGGTCACGGTGACAGAAATTGTTGGTGTGATTGATTATCCTCGATAATGATTATAAATGATTGAAATACATGGCTAACCCTCTTAAATATGATGATCGTCGGATATAAGATGGTGATATGCATCAATTGGAATATATTAAAGTACATATCTATATGAGTTTACGATACGCGTACATGTGAGATTTGATAAGGTAATGTTGGAATAATAAATTTATGTGTGCTCAAATGAATATTTGATACGAATATAACGCGCGAGAACTTGATAACTATATGTGTAGTATGTCAATAGTACTAGAGGTTGAAGACTTACATCGATGATAATATATGACTGTGTATATGATGATAATGTGATAGCCTAACAGACTTGCTTGTAGAACTTGGTTTGATAATATGACATGGCGTCATAATTGATCGTATGAGAATGACTTTATGTGAATGAACACGTATAATGGATTAAGTCCGGGGACAAGGAAGGAGGGATTGCACATCCCTTGGGTGAAAGACCCTTAACAAAACTGTGGCCAAGTGTTCTTAGCGTCTGTGGAGATGTGTGGTCTAGGCCGCTCCCTTGTGAAAACCATAATGCGGTTGTGGGTTGACTCGCTCTTTGAAAGCCATAATGCGACGAAGATTGTTGATAGTGTATTCACCGTTCATGCTATTAATGTGATTATTATTTATATTAGTTTATGGCACATAAATTGACGAGGTTGATATTGTAACTCACTAAATACCGAGATCGAAGTATGGTATCCATTGAAGAAATATTAAATTGACGTTATAATATATAAAATTGGAAGTGTGGCTTGTCAAGGAACGACGTCAGAATAGTTATTGAGAACTTGAATAGTAAATTATAAATGGGTGGGATTCAGACTGACAATTATTTGTAAAGAGATTGGTACAAAAGAATGATTCACTCATATTGACGAAAATGAAATTGGTAATGATGAATTAACTATACGTGAAATATAGTTGGTCTATGTTCATGCCACCGGTCATTAACTTGATGCATGTCGTCTTGTAATCATGTATGTTTGATGTGACCCTTCAGACATATACACTGATGTACGCCGATCTTGACTTTATTATTGTCTTGGTCCTATTGGGGCTCAGCCCGTTTACTTACACTTTTCAGGGACTAAGAAGAATGGAAGAGGTATGCTAGTTCTCTAGCTAAGTAAATAGCTCGTGTTCGCAAGGAATTGTCAAGATAGTGTAAAAAGACTAGATGTCGAGTTTTGAGTCAATACGTGATGTTGTGTAAATTATATTTTGGGTATGGGGTACCCTAGAGTCAGCTCTGACGATTATGTAAAACGAGATTGTAATGTAATAAATGTGCTTTTTGTATTAGTTCTTATGTGGAAATCGCGGCGAAGCTGCTTTGAAAAGAAAAAGTGTCGAATGTTTTTCTACAAATAACTTAAATTCACCCCCGAAAACAGGGCGTGACAAGGCATCCTTATGGTGAATATTCAAGGGTGAGTGTTATGAAATATTGGGCTTGTTATTGGTGAATATCCACCACATCTTGTAAGCCCATTGTATATTGTGATTGGCCACCCTAATGCGTATATAAAGGGGCTTAGGGTTGGAGAATAATACACCTCTCGGCACTATTCTCCCTACACATGTTGTCTCTCTTGTATTCTCTAGTTCTTGACTCTCTCTCAAATATCGTTTCATAACACTAAATAAGTAATTTTTTTATTCTTAATATTACTATAACTAATCACCTGAGAGAAACATCAACATAGTAACTCCCAAGTGAAGGTCAAGTTATAATATTTCCTCCCGCACCTTACTATTTAGCAGACTTTAGAGTCAAAAAGGAAAACTTTATACCCCCAAATCATAAAAAAAAACCCCTTCAATCCTTATGATCCAAACCAGTATTGTTTCCACGTATTGCTACAGATAAACTAAACTAAGAATTACAAAAAACTAACTGAAATAACTCAAGAAAAACAAATTTTTATTCCATGACTAAAACTTGACAACTACAATGTTTAAATACTAAAATAAGCTAACCCTAACCAAGACTCTTACGGGCCAAGCCCGGTCTGCTAACTAATTAAATTGATAACTAATAATAATAACGCGACAAACTAATTAAATAAAGTAATTAACTAAATAATAATACTAACGGATGATGAAGATACGTTTGACCCGTATCAACTCCCCCACGCTAAAAAAACACCTTGTCCTCAAGGTGGATGAGTTGAAAAAATGCCCGGCATTTTCTATCCCTTGCACACGTTTTCCCGGATCAAATGGACGGAGGTTGACCTTCGGAACAATACCTTGGAAGACAAATCTTGAAAAACTGAGTTCGGAAACAGACTCGGAAGGTCGGAAAAACCCTAAGATAGACCCCGTGGCCTCGTAAAAAAATAATCGCGGCTCAAAAATAAGCAAAAAAGAGGATAGTGTCTCACTTGGAGCCGTCGAAGAGCCGACGGCTTAAGCCTAGCCTCACGGAAGCCGCTTTTAGCCCCAAGCCGAGACTGAGCCGAAAGAAACCCGTCGGCTAGATCGAGCCGCCTGCAAGCCGACATGAGCCTGACGGATAAATCGAGCCCAATGTGCGTCCGCGGCGACTGAATCGATCGGCGACCTTTCTCCTCCGTTGACGGTGGTGATTGGTGGTCCTCCGGGATGTCTGAAGTCACCCGACTTCCCCGACGTATGTGACGGGAGGCGATGACGATTGGTGGTGGCCGGCCATCCAGGCGAGCACGAAGTTGGCTGGGGTTGGATTTTCCGGTGATTGGCTGCCACTTATGTGCCAACGGAAGGATCCCCGACGTCTCCAGGGCGGTAGCGAAGGTGGGACGACGAACAGGACGTCTGAAACCGCGCCGAACAGCGTTGTTTGTGGCGGATGGTTTTCGATATGAACAAGAGCACATGCCTAATGCGATTGTGTTTCCTCCAGCGATGGTTGCTGTGATTGTTGCTGCTTTTGTGGGTGAACTGGCGGCTGTTCTTGTTGGGGTTGTTCCTGTGGCGGCGGCGGTGGTTGGGAGGACGAAGACAACGTTTCTTCGATCGGGAATTTCTAGACGGTCGTTAGACCAGTGAGCAACGGAGGTGGTTCTGCTGGTGGCTTGGACTCGTTCTACTCCGGTGATAGGTGCGGATCTGGAGGTTTGGTCGATAGTGGAGAAGGCAGTTTTGTTAGAATCTGCTCCTTCGCCGGTGGTGGTCGGTATGCCGTTGCCAAGAACGGCGGTGTCACTGTTGGCTTTGCTGGTGTGGTTCACGTTCCGGCGCTTGCAGTGAAAGAAAACTTGTCCTCTGCCGGATCTTGTGGGGGCAGGGGTTTGGCCTCGGATATCTGCTCATGGATGCGATAAAACTCCTTAGTCGTCACCGCTCGGAACGTCCCCCACTGGCTTTGACGTCTTCCACATCTGTTATGCTGAGATACCCACTCGCTTGGAGGTGGTCTAGCTCTGCCATGGTGATATAATTAATTTTTTCATTCACCTGCTGGCAGAGTTCTTTGAGTCTTTGGGATCTTCGAGAATGCGAAGGGCGCAAGGAAGACCACCCATGTCCACCATTCGTCAATGAAAGCACCAGTTGATACAAACCAATATCATTTTCCACGTATTGCTACGGATAAACTAAACTAAGAATTACAAAAAACTAACTGAAATAACTCAAGAAAAATAACTTTTCATTCCATGACTAAAACTAAACAACTACACTGTTTAAATACTAAAATAAGCTAACCTAGACTCTTAAGGGCCAAGCCCGTTCTACTAACTATTTAAATTAACAACTAATAATAATAATGCGACAAACTAATTAAATAAAGCAATTAACTAACTAATAATACTAACGGATGATGAAGATACGTTTGACCCGTATCACCTTCCATCCCCACAGAAGCCCTAAGAAAATATAATGTTACCTTCCTTCTACGGACAAAAAATTATTTTAACCTCTTTATTATTATTGTTATTACTGGTCTTCCGTCAGGCACTCGGAGTCTGAAGATTCATATCCATGAGGGTTCTTGCTTGCCCAGTTCCACTGATCTCGGCACATCTCTTCTATACCATATTTCGCCTTCCAGTTCAACTCGCGTGCTGCTTTTTCCGTCGAACCGTACACAATCTCAGCATCACCAGGTCGTCTTGCAGAGAAATTCAAGGGTATTTTCTTTCCGCATGCCTTCTCAAATGCTGCTACCATATCCAAGACTGAAGTTCCTTTACCAGTTCCGAGGTTGTAAACCTCACAACCTACAGAAGGGTTTGCCAACTTGTTGAGTGCAGCAACATGCCCATCAGCTAAGTCCAACACATGTATGTAATCACGTACCGCAGTTCCATCCTCTGTTGGGTAGTCAGTACCAAAAACTGTAAGTGCAGGACGCCTGCCAACAGCTACTTGCTGGACAAAAGGCATGAGATTTTGTGGAACACCACGAGGATCTTCACCAATATGGCCGCTTGGGTGTGCACTAACAGGGTTGAAGTACCGTAGCAGAATGATTTTCCATTCAGAGTCTGACCAATGGACATCTCGGCATATTTCTTCAATGAACAGTTTTGTTCGTCCATATGGATTTGCTGCAGAGAGGGGAAAGTCCTCAGTACATGGTACCACTTTCGGCCATCCATAAACAGTAGCAGATGATGAAAAGACAAGCTTTTTACATATATATAAAAGAAGACAAGTGCTTAGGCTTCCTAAGAAGTTGACCCATGTTATTTCATATTTGCTATGGTTTGGACATTTGTTGTGCTTACTTGGACTTCAACTAATCTAATTCGGCCATGTAATTGTCCAGTCACATTTTATGAAAGTAATTACATATTAATACAAATAGAAACCACCGCTGTAAATGCAATATCGGTTTTATTTTACCTAATAATGCACAACCTTATTATCAGGAAAATGAATGAGTAAATAATGTACTGACAATAATATTCTCAAATGGTAAAATAGACAACTTAAAAGACTGAATTTTGTAACAGCTATGTCCATGTTTTTCTAAAATAAAAGAATGGCCAAAATACACCTACATAAACAGTATTTGACAGCCATTATGGCACCTGACGAGAACAAAACATTATGAGAGACCAAGACAACTCAGTAACAGTCAATATTGAAGGTAATAAAAGTAGAAAAACATACTATTGCGTGATTTCTAAATCATTCGTTATAAAAAATTTGTCAGTTCTTTTAGATTTCTCTCTGCTTTCCATTCCCCATTGTGCAAGCTTTTTATTAGTGTAAGAATTCATGTAATGTTCATTAGCATATGTTGATTAACTGAGTATTTGAGTTTTCAGTGTAAAAATTCAATTAATGTTTATCAGCAATACGTTGGTAGACTAAGAATTTGCGATTTCGTCACCTGAATTTCAATTTTACGCCTGAAATGTTTCATAGTAAGTCGAGGAAGGTTTTTCGCAATGGGTAAGGTACACAAAGCACTAAAATCCACAGGTTATACAAGGGCGTGGATTGTGATGACCACCTTGCCGAAAGGCTGGGTAACTAACACAAAACATCGAAGTGGATTTTTCTGTCTTATGACTTTTCATTTGGGTCTAAATGCTCTCTTCGATCAACTTTTGATAATTGGTTTTCTTGCCTAATAGCTAACAGGTTGAATAATTTTGGGAGAGAAGGTATCATGGAATTCATGTAATGTTTATTAGCATATGTTGATAGAATGAGTATTTGAGTTTTCAGTGTAAGAATTCATTTAATGTTTATCAGCAATACGTTGATAGACTAAGAATTTGCGATTTCGTCACCCGAATTTTAATTTTACGCCTGAAATGTTTCATAGTAGGTCGAGGAAGGTTCTTGGCGATGGGTAATGTACACAAAGCACTAAAATCAACGGGTCATACAATGGCGTGGATTGTGATGACCACCTTGCTGAAGGATGGGTAACTTACACAAAACATCGAAGTGGAATTTTCTGTCTTATGACTTTTCATTTGGGTCTAAATGCTCTCTTCAATCAACTTTTGATAATTGGTTTTCTTGCCTAATAGCTAACAGGTTGTTCTCTATCTAGAATAATTTTGGGAGAGAAGGTATCATGGAATTTCTTTCTTGCCGGATGCGATGTCCAGCTGTAGCATCTTTTAAGTTGTTTGATTTGTGTTTATCGCAGATATAGACCGCGTTTGCTATGACTCATCATCAAATACACAATCAGTATGATATCTTTTTAATTCACTTTGTTGCCTCCTTCCTGAGAAATGTGTTTTTCAAAATACAAATTCAGGTTATGAAAATACAAATTCAAAATTCTGCAGGGATTACTAAATTCTAGAGGATCATTCTGTGAACTATATGTCTGAATTTTATCATAAAAAAATCGAATTTTTCTATTTGGCATTGTTCCGTGTAATAAATTAATCATTTTCCAACTAGTCATGCCTTTGACCCTCCTTTATGTTCTTATTCTTGCTATATGTAAGTGATTACAAATTCTACTTAGAAGCGTTTTATAATAATCTCTTTGATAAATTATTCCATACTTGATGAATCATTCAAATAGTTATTTTCTTTGTCGAGAAATCATTGATATTTGATTTAAGGGTTTTGTTGCTAATACGCAATGGGACATTAAGGTATCTCTCCTCATAGGGATCACATACTTATGAATACGTCATTCCCTCAAAGTTAAGCCCCATGTACACGACACAATCGTAACACCTACTAATGTCACCATATACTGTATTTTATTAACGGTAATTTGGTCGCAAATACTTTCGCTCAAACAATGACATTTCAATGCGTAGACCCGTGCTTTAGCGCGGGGTATCGCCTAGTTATTGTTTATTACTGGTGGTCCGTCAGGCACTCGGAGTCTGAAGATTCATATCCATGAGGGTTCTTGCTTGCCCAGTTCCACTGATCTCGGCACATCTCTGCTATACCATATTTCGCCTTCCAGTTCAACTCGCGTGCTGCTTTTTCCGTCGAACCGTACACAATCTCAGCATCACCAGGTCGTCTTGTAGAGAAATTCAAGGGTACTTTCTTTCCACATGCCTTCTCAAATGCTGCTACCATATCCAAGACTGAAGTTCCTTTACCAGTTCCGAGGTTGTAGACCTCACAACCTACAGAAGGGTTTGCCAACTTGTTGAGTGCAGCAACATGCCCATCAGCTAAGTCCAACACATGTATGTAATCACGTACCGCAGTGCCATCCTTTGTTGGGTAGTCAGTACCAAAAACTGTAAGTGCAGGACGCCTGCCAACTGCTACTTGCTGGACAAAAGGCATGAGATTTTGTGGAACACCTCGTGGATCTTCACCGATATGGCCGCTTGGGTGTGCACTAACAGGGTTGAAGTACCGTAGCAGAATGATTTTCCATTCAGAGTCTGACCGATGGACATCTCGGCATATTTCTTCAATGAACAGTTTTGTTCGTCCATATGGATTTGCTGCAGAGAGGGGAAAGTCCTCAGTACATGGTACCACTTTCGGCCATCCATAAACAGTAGCAGATGATGAAAAGACAAGCTTTTTACATCCATGTGCAGCCATGACTTCCATTAGGGTAACGGTGCTCGAGAGATTGTTATCAAAATACATCAAGGGTTTCATCACACTTTCACCAACTGCCTTAAGTCCAGCAATGTGGATGACAGCATCAAACTTGGTGGAAGAGAAAAGCTTCTCAAGGGCGGATTTGTCTCGGATGTCCATCTTGTGGAAGGTGAGGTTGCGGCCGTATTCGCCGGCGAGTTCCTGGACACGGCTGATGGCGGCGGAGGAGGAATTGTCGAGATTGTCGACGACGACGGCCTTGTGTCCGGCTAAGAGGACCTGAAGGACGGTGTGACTTCCGATGTAACCGGCACCGCCAGTCACGAGGATAGTTTCCGCCATCGCTGCACAATATGCAGGCGTATCAGGGAGAGAGTTAGAAATCAGAGGCAGATGAAGACGATTTGAATGGTGATCTGAGAAAGAGAAAGGAGGAGAGTCCTATATATATTGGGAGATTTCTTCGTTTCTTCTTCTTCTTTTACAGAAAGGAAACTATTTTTTGTCCAAATACAGAAAGGAAACTGATTCTTTAATTTTTTTATTTATTATTTTTTATAGAGAGAAAATTAAATAAATAAATATTCGTATTTTTTTTGCAACATCCAATATCGGAGTAAACAATTTAACGTACATTAAATATAACTAAATAATATATTTAATTAAGACACCGAGTCTTTTTTTTAGAAAAGACACTAAGTCATATATTCACGAAATAGAAAAGAAAAAGAACTTACTAACTACTACTACATAATTACTAATTACCTATAAGTAGAGGGTACCGAATAATATCTGAATGATCAAATAGATTAAGAAACTATTGGCCATTAAAATACCAGGAAACTAATGCTACGACTCTGTTGGGTTATGACTTGAAGTCAAAAGGTCGGAAATTTCTCAAAAAAGAAAAGGTCAAAAATTTTGGGTCGGTGGACTATGTTTCCTTTGGGAGCAAGTTATCAAAACTGTTTTGAAAATAGTTCACTGCCATAGGTTCTCTTTACATATGCTATCAATATTTAAAGAAGTCTTTTGGTATCACAGTAACACACACACACGTTGGGTTTGAGAGCTTGGTGAGTTTGAGAGTTTTATTCGGGTGTGGTGTTTCGGGTGGCCGTTGTGGCCATGACGTGCATTGTAATCGGGTTCTCTTCTCAATAAAATACCGGATTCTAGACGTGGAGGTAGCTAGCGGGTTCGTTCCGAATTCGTTAGTGAACCACGTTAAATATCTGTCTCGTTTTTGTTTTCGTTACATCGCTCTTGCTCGAATATCCCCACGTTATAACATACACAATATTGCCTGGCTCTAGAGAGGTTTTATAGTTTGCTTTGCTCCGATCTTTTCGGAAAACGCAAGGACGCTGTCATGGCGAATCGGGACTCTGCGTATGTTGGTCGAAGGCTACCGCAATTGATAGAGATCGAAGAGACTGATGTGGATTTCGATGATGACTACTGTAGGGACGCCATCCAACAACTGGGTCCGTTTCTCGTGGGTTCTTTCGTACTGACACGCTCCAACTGCAAGTGTACAGTTGTCGGTGTAGTAATTCAGGAAATCCTATTTGTCGAACCCAAGAGACTTCTTGTAAATTAGTATTAAATTTAATCCTTATATGGGCAAATCGCAGTTGTTTGTTTTTACTAATTCTAATAAAGTAAAGAAAGCAAAAAATCTCAATTAATCGATTAAAATGCTTCACGATTAATAAAGACGAATTGTTTTAGGTTTTTCTCCAAGTTTGACAAAGTTAGGATATCTCTACGGGCCACTAGGTGTTTCACACTACGCCAGGTTTACGTTCTACTAACACGATGATTCTTTCTTCTAGCTAAACGAATAAGTTTATGTTGAAGATGTCTCAACCAACACCTGCACCTAAACTATCAAAGCTGATTTCTCTAGTCTGATCGAGTTTAGGCACGCTTTACGATAATTAATCTACTCTTTGTTCTTAGCTAACTAGCAAGATTTCTTAACCTTAGATACGGCTAGTGTGTGTTTCAATTTACGGGCAATCAACGTTGATGTCTCTTACGTTCAATACCTAACTCAATCCTATTAATACGTCTACTAATAGAAAAGTAGCATAAAACGCTTAAAACACACATAACTAGATAAGTAATCATCAAATAAGCTCAAACGCATGAAAGCAAATCCATAAATCACCAAACATAGTGATCACAACCTAGATCCCAACCAGATATCCAGAGAAAGAGTTTAGCAACACATAAACATGATCAAAATACAAGTCTTTATGATCATAATCAAAAAACAAGAGAAAATACGGAGTTTTAGAAGTCAAACGAATGATCCCAAGCTTCCTCTAGCAATTTCCAAGCTCCAAGCACGAGTTCCTATGTGAGAATACTGATAAAACTAGCCCTAATTCGTTCTAATACGTTTCCATAGAGTTTAAGACAAGTTACAAGTACTTGAATAAAGACCCCAACAGGACTGCTGACTTTGTCGTTCTCTTCGCACGAAGAGAATTTGTCTTCGTGCGAAGACAGTTTTTCTCTTCGTGCGAAGGTCTTCTTATTTTGATACTGCAAGCTCTCCCAAGAAGAAGTTTAGAGCTGTCCTTGAATTTGGCTAAGGCAATCTCTTCGCGCGAAGAGAATTCTCTTCGTGCGAAGAGACTGAATATGCAGTCTCTTTTCTTCTTTTCCTTGAGTCCTTCCTTGAGTCTTTTGTTACCGAAGCTCGTCTCTTCATCCTCTTTGATCTTCGCGTCCTATTTCCTGCCAACCACAACACGAAATAAGCACCCGCGATCATATCACAATAAAAAACGTCCAAATATCCAAGAAACGCCCGGATTTAACAATTAACGCTCAAAAACTCAAGTTCCACAATTTAAGCATATTATACTCAAAAGACGACAAATTCTCCAAGATAAGCACACAAAATGCAGATAAATAACTAATAAAATAACTCCAAAAACGGAGTTATCAACTACCCCTACACTACGAGCATATATCCAAACTAAAACCCCCTCTCAAAAACTTACTTCCTCAATTTACCTCAAATCTCAAATTTCTTTTTGCATACCTTCCCAATTATCATTGCATACATTCCTACGCCATTTGCATACTCGCACCAACATTGCATACGAGTCCGAGATGACAATCAAACCACAAACCACCTTGTACTAGCCGACACGACTCGATTATACACAATACAACTACATGAAAATGCAATATATACAATGCAAGAATTAAAATAACAAGATACTTTTTTTTCTTTTGCGAGATTGGGCAATCTCAATTGGCTCAAAGCGCTTATCATGGAGATGGTTCCACTGGTGGCTTGGACTGGTTCCTCTCCAGTGATAGGTGCGGATTTGGAGGTTTGGTCGATAGTGAAGAAGGCAGTTTTGTCGGAATCTGCTCCTTCGTCGGTGGTGGTGGGTACGCCGTTGCCAAGAATGGCGGTGTCACTGTTGGCTCTGTTGGTGTGGGTTCAGGTTCCGACGTTTGCAGTGAAGAAAACTTGTCCTCTGCCGAATCTTGTGGGGGCAGGAGTTTGGCCTCGAATATCTGCTCCTGGATGCGATAAAACTCCTCAGTGGTCACCGCTCGGAGACGTCCCTCACTGGCTTTGACGTCTTCCACACTTGTCATGCTGAGATCCCAACTCGCTTGGAGGTGTTCCAGCTCTGCCACACTTGTCTTCACGTGATGGCAGAGTTCTTCGATGTTTTTGGGATCTTCGAGAATGAGAACGGCACAAGGGAGACGACCCATGTCCGCCATTCGTCAATGAAAGCACCAGTTAATACAAACCAGTATCGTTTCCACGTATTGCTACGGGTAAACTAAACTAAGAATTACAAAAAAGTTAACTGAAATAACTCAAGAAAAATAACTTTTTATTCCTTGACTAAAACTGAACAACTACACAGTTTAAATACTAAAATAAGCAAATCCTAACCTAGACTCCTATGGGACTAGCCCAGTCTACTAACTATTTAAATTATTATTATTAATAATAATAATAATAATAATAATAATAATAATAATAATAATAATAATAATAATAATAATAATAATAATAATAATAATAATAATAATAATAATAGAGAAGGGGGGACACCCCTAAACTTGAACCTTCCTTCTACGGGCACAAAATAATTTTAACCTCTTTATTATCTGTATATATATATAAAAGCAGACAAGTGCTTAGGCTTCCTAAGAAGTTGACACGTGTTATTTCATATTTGCTATGGTTTTGACATTTGTTGTTCTTACTTGGACTTCAACCAATCTAACTCGGCCATGTAATTATCCAGTCACAATTTATGGAAGTAATTACATATTAATACAAATAGAAACCACCGTTGTAAATGCAATATCAGTTTTATTTTACGTAATAATGCACTGCCTTATTATCAGGAAAATGAATGAGTAAATAATGTACTGACAATAATATTCTCAAATGGTAAAATAGACAACTTAAAAGACTGAATTTTGTAACAGCTATGTCCATGTTTTTCTAAAATAAAAGAATGGCCACAATACACCTACATAAACATAATTGGACAGCCATTATGGCACCTGACGAGAACAACACATTATGAGAGACCAAGACAACTAAGTAACAGTCAAAATTGAAGGAAATAAAAGTAGAAAAACATACTATTACGTGATTTCTAAAGGGTGTTGATAATTACAGCACAATATTTGATAGTTACAGCACACTATACTTTTTCATGACGTTTATACCCCTTCCTTTTAATTAACATTTCTTCAATCTACCAAACCTCCCATTTAGAGTTTTTGAAAACCCAGAAGCGAAGCTCCACCACCTGACTCCCCAATCTCTCTCTCTCTCTCTCACCCAATTCAACTTCCACCATTACCACCTGACACACACCCAATTCAACTTCCACCCTTACCACCAGATTTCACCAAAACCCCTTACCTTAAACCAAAACCCCAAGGTCGACCAATTTCAAACCGAATCGAATGGTCCCAACACCGAAACCACTCAGTCATCACCTAGCCTCATTGTCGATCCATCCAACATCTCTGCGTCCACATCTCTCTCGTCTCAAACCACCAACGCCGCTGCATACCCAATCGAGAACCACCTATGCCATGAGTCCCCCCAACATACCAGAAATTACTCAGTACTCAATACCCAATCATAATCGCATCATACTCGATACTCATCTAGCTCCCTCCCTCTCCCACTGAAATCACTTTTTTTTTGATGAATTCAAAAAATTTGTTGCTGCAACCCCGAACTTACATCTCCAGAACTAGAGAAAAAACCTGTAACAACCCGTATTTTACTCTGGGGTTATTTTAGTAATTCCTTACAACATATTTATTATTCGAATATGTGAGAATCGTATTGTTTGATATTAGTGTTAGTCGCAATCAGACGCTATAGATATATGTGTGATTAGACTTCGTAGTGACTAACTATTTGTCTGTTTATATTTATTTTGACAAACTAGATTATTATCGTAAATTATTTAAAAATAAATTTATTTTATTTTTACTATTAAGTTAATTATAAAATTCGATTAATTGTTGAGTACATTTTATTTTAAATAAAATATTAAGAGTTTCCTCAAAACAAATGAATTTTCTAAGTCAAATTTCTTTTTATCGATCGAACTCTATTTTAATAGTCAAAATATGTTTAACAGTCAAATTATATTTTTAATTTTTTTTAGTTAAAATAGTTTATTAATTCACATCCGTATTGATAATTTATCGCGCGCGTCAAATTTGTTGTCGCTTATAGTTTTTAGTCGAGTACCAAAATACGAGTCGCATATTAATCGATCGAGGCGTAATTTATCATTCGGCGTGTTTTATATGTTCGCCACGTTTATATTTAATTCTCGCCGCGTTTTTATTTTTGGTCATGTTTGTTTTTATTTTCATCGCGTGTCCGACCACCGCGTAATCTCGTGACTCCGCCACACCCAATAACTTTCTCTCACCCATCAACTCCACCTCTTTTCTTCCCCTGCTTCAGCCTCCATCCGTACCCCCCTTCACCTGCGACAACCACGCCGAGCGTGGCTCTGCACCAGCCAGCTACACCTAGCCTACCCCCTCTCAAATCACCATCAATCCCATCCTCTTAATCCTGTCCTTCCTCTTCATCTTCTCCACCACCAACACACTCTGTTTTGTTGCCGAGAACCACCAACACCGCCACCATCACTCTGCTAGCTCTATCTCTCTCTCTCACACACACACACCTCTTTGTCTCACTCTCCCTCTCTCCCCCCTGTTTTGCCGGACCACCACCGGCCACAACCACCCCCGACACCAACACCACCGCAGCCACCACTGCCATCACAATCACCAAACACAACTTCTTTCACCTTCACCTATACTCCACCCCTCCATCCTTCTGTTTCTCTCCCGAACCCAAACACAATCACCATCATCACCACTGAAAACAACCTCTCGGACCCTTCCCCTGTTTTGCCGAACCCACCTCCGGCAACATCCACCAACATCACCGCCACTCACTCTCTCTGCTCTCTCTCGACCCCTCTGTACTCACCTCCCCCTATCGGTGACTTCGCCAGGAGCAGCAGCTAGCAACTGCAGCAACTGAAGCACCCACAACCGCCGTCGTCGCCTCCATTTTTCCAGCGGCCATTAAAGCTCGAATCGAGTTTTTCATCGGGACGAACCCAGCGACACCCAGCTCGTTTCAACACTCCCTACGCGTTCCTGAGATCCCGAGGAGCACACGGAGCCTCCTATCCAAGCCCGAAGGCAGCCGGAGCAGTCCCGTCGATCGCCGCCGCCGAACCCGCCGCCGCAAACTTGAACCGCCTTATTTGTCCGCCGTTTTTCACGATTCTTGGAGCGGGTAATATCTAAATCATCTCCCCTTTCATATTTGATTACCAAAATTTGATTTAGATAACTATAATTCGTGATGGGATCGAGTTCGGGTGAGGGGTAAGTCAATGTTTGCCGATGGGTTTGTCTAGGGGGTGTAATAGTCATTTTCAGAAACTTCGGGGGAACAGATTTAACTTTTGGAGAAGTTGGGGAGCTTGTTGTATTCATATATTATGTTTTATTTAATATTAATAGTTTTTAGTTAATTAATTTATATGTTATTTCTATTTTACTAATGATATATTAAATTATTAAATAAATATTATAACAACTTTGCAATGTAGGAGTATTCCTACAAGTTAGCAGAAGTAAAAAATTTAAACATTTACAATTTGATTTCATAAAAAATAAGTTAATAAAAATATATTGTTTATATTCGTTTAACTATATAATCGATAAATAATACTGTTTTATATAATAAATAATTTGTCTATTTTTTTTAGGTGAGTAAATATCAAATTTTTGAAATGTTTACAATATCGATGTTATTCATTTTTATAAATAGATAGATATGTTTAGTTAATTATTATTAAAGTAAAGTAATTTTTGTATATTAAAATGTAATTGTGAAATATAAAGAAATTTCTTCTTCAATCAGAAATAGCACTTTTGAAATTATAAGTATTACTTTTAAATTAAATTTCAAAATTTTGTATAATTTCTAAATATCGTCATTAGAGTATTAAATAGTTTTATAATCTTAAAATTTATTCTATAATTTCGTAAAATCATTTAGGGGTTTATATCTACCTTGGGGAAATCCGATTAGAGCTGTAGCTTGCATATTAAATAGGACACGTGCATTGTCATACGTTTTGTAAACCAAACTTGCTTGTAATTAGGACTATTTGTGTTTGTTTGTAGAGCCTGACTTCGTAGAACCAGGCGTTGTCTACCTGTAGTGCAACTTGCGTATCTTCGGCTCTCACGGTGAGTATCAATGCTTAGCCTTGCGTGCTTATCTCCCTTCGTGTCAAAATGTGATTTTATTTCATGTCTCAAAATATACATGTGAGTATTCATGCTTAGTCTCGTGAGCTTATTTTCTTTCGTGTCAAAACGTGATTTATGTCTTGTCTCAAAATATATGCTTAGTTTTGCGTGCCAATTCCTTTCATGTGATATACTTGGTTTATTTGAAAATAATTGACGCACCTTATTTCGAAATTTCCAAACTTGTCGTACTTGCTTTTAAATTGTCACTTTACTATTCGTCTTCAAATCGAAAAACTCATTGTTCAACTGTCACTGTCAGAATTCATTAACAACGTAAAGTGAAAGATCGCATGTACCGGAACCAGTTGGTTGTTGCTTGGAATCCCCTTAGTTGTCTTTAATTTTTTCTCTCAGATGGCACGACTCTTCGCCTAGTATAGTTTATTATTATAGTGGGGGCGGGAAAGGTTTTCCAAAACGCCAGGCACGGAGGAAAGGCTTTCTCTCTTGTTGTCGTCCTACATCGGGAAAGGTTTTCCCAAATTGTGATGTATTTTATTATTATAATGGGGGCGGGAAAGGTTTTCCATAACGCCAGGCACGGAGGAAAAGGTTTTCACTCTCGTTGTCGTCCTACGCAGGGAAGGTTTCCCCGGGAAAGGTTTTCCCAATTCTTGATCTAGATATCCGATCTGAGATGATATACTTCACCCTGGTCTCCCCTAGTTATTGCGACATATAATATGACTTGTTTCATATTCACGTTTGGAAACGTATGAATATCTCGGTAAACGAATCGGCTACTCATAATAACTCTCAGTTTAGAAACAACAACTTCTGAGAACTTGATAATCGTGACTTCTACTCATACTTATATTTCTGAAAATAGTTCAAGTCGTTACTCTGATGTTTATACTTATACTCTGTTACTGTTTAAACTATGTCAAACGTAAATCCCGTAACCTGTCTTAGCCACTCTGTTTTACATGCTAAGGTGTTTATTCACTCAGTTTTTACTGATACTCGAAAAACTGCGTCCTTGTTTCTTTTAAATTTCCCGCAGGTACATGATTGGTTATTTGGGGGTAATGCGCTGGGATCACGAATCGGTCTCTCATGCAAACAGTAGAGCCTAGTAATTAACCGGAGAGCCATTTTCTTGTAAAATATATTTTGTTAGACTTGGTGTCCAGTTTGGAACCAGTCACCAATGTTGTAAGCTTTTATCGTAATGAATCAGTAGTAGGATCTTTCATTTCACTTGTTTATGGTTACCACTCCTTGTACGAAAGGGTAAAATCCCCTGTACGGAGGGAACCGACCGGTTTCCGGCTCCTCAGGAAATCGGGGGTGTTACAAAACCAATACAAGAAACCTCCCTAACAATTTCATGGAAAATAACTACAATTATTGAAATTACTTCCTTCACGAATTGGGTGGGAGGACGATGGTGAGGGACTGAGGACCACCCGAGGCATGGCGTTGTGGATGTTGAATTGTGAGAACCGCTATGATTGTTGCGGTGGAAGAGTTTTCATGGACAGAGGACTCAGGAGTGAGGAAGAGAGAGAGGTGAACAATTAGTACCAATCCGTGAATCAAGGAGACTCGATCTTTTTTAAACAAGGAGACGCGAATAATTGACTAATTTACGTATTCAATTGATTCTGTTTAAGGGGCAATGCGGTAACTTGAAAATTAATTGTGCTGTAACTATAGTTTGTTGTGCTGTAATTATCAGCACCCTTTCTAAATCATTCGTTATAAAAATTGAGTCAGTTCTTTTAGATTTCTCTCTGCTTGCCATTCCCCATTGTGCAAGCTTTTTATTAGTGAAAGAATTCATGTAAAGTTCATTAGCATATGTTGATAGACTGAGTATTTGAGTTTTCAGTATAAAAATTCATTTAATGTTTATCAGCAATACGTTGGTAGGCCAAGAATTTGCGATTTCGTCACCTGAATTTCAATTTTACGCCTGAAATGTTTCATAGTATGTCGAGGAAAGTTCTTGGAAATGGGTAAGGTACACAAAGCACTAAAATCCACGAGTCATACAAGGGCGTGGATTGTGATGACCACCTTGCCGAAGGCTGGGTAACTAACACAAAACATCGAAGTAGAATTTTCTGTCTTATGACTTTTCATTTGGGTCTAAATGCTCTCTTCAATCAACTTTTGATAATTTGCTTTCTTGCCTAATAACTAACATGTTGTTCTCTATCTAGAATAATTTTGGGAGAGATGGTATCATGGAATTCATGTAATGTTTATTAGCATATGTTGATAGAATGAGCATTTGAGTTTTCAGTGTAAGAATTCATTTAATGTTTATCAGCAATACGTTGGTAGACTAAGAATTTGCGATTTCGTCACCCGAATTTTAATTTTACGCCTGAAATATTTCATGATAGGTCGAGGAAGGTTCTTGGCGATGGGTAATGTACAGAAAGCACTAAAATCCACGGGTCATACAAGGGCGTGGATTGTGATGACCACCTTGTTGAAGGCTGGGTAACTAACACAAAACATCGAAGTGGAATTTTATGTCTTATGACTTTTCATTTGGGTCTAAATGCTCTCTTCAATCAACTTTTGATAATTGGTTTTCTTGCCTAATAGCTAACAGGTTGTTCTCTATCTAGAATAATTTTGGGAGAGAAGGTATCATGGTATTTCTTTCTTGCCGGATGCGATGTCCAGCTGTAGCATCTTTTAAGTTGTTTGATGTGTGTTTATCGCAGATATAGACCTCGTTTTATATGACTCATCATCAAATACACAATCAGTATGATATCTTTTTAATTCACTTTGTTGCCTCCTTCCTGAGAAATGTGTTTTTTCAAAATACAAATTCAGGTTATGAAAATACAAATTCAGCATCCTGCAGGGATTACTAAATTCTAGAGGATCATTCTGTAAACTATATGTCTGAATTTTATCATTAAAAAATCGAATTTTTCTATTTGGCATTGTTCCCTGTAATGAAATAATCTTTTTCCAACTAATCATGCTTTTGACCCTCCTTTAAGTTCTTATTCCTGCTATATGTAAGTGATTACAAATTCTATATATATATATATATATAAAAGCAGACAAGTGCTTAGGCTTCCTAAGAAGTTGACGCGTGTTATTTCATATTTGCTATGGTTTTGACATTTGTTGTGCTTACTTGGACTTCAACCAATCTAACTCGTCCATGTAATTATCCAGTCACATTTTATGGAAGTTATTACATATTAATACAAATAGAAACCACCGCTGTAAATGCAATATCTGTTTTATTTTACCTAATAATGCACAGCCTTATTATCAGGAAAATGAATGAGTAAATAATGTACTGACAATAATATTCTCAAATGGTAAAATAGACAACTTAAAAGACTGAATTTTGTAACAGCTATGTCCATGTTTTTCTAAAATAAAAGAATGGCCAATATACACCTACATAAACAGTATTTTACAGCCATTATGGCACCTGACGAGAACAAAACATTATGAGAGACCAAGACAACTCAGTAACAGTCAAAATGGAAGGTAATAAAAGTAGAAAAACATACTATTACGTGATTTCTAAAGGGTGTTCATAATTACAGCACATCACACTACACTTTTACATGACGTTTATACCCCTTCCTTTTAATTAACATTTCTTCAATCTACCAAACCTCCCATTTGGAGTTTTAGAAAACCCAGAAGCGAAGCTCCACCACCTGACTCCCCAATCTCTCTCTCTCTCTCTCTCACCCAATTCAACTTCCACCATTACCATCTGACACACACCCAATTCAGCTTCCACCCTTACCACCAGATTTCACCAAAACCCCTTACCTTAAACCAAAACCCCAAGGTCGACCAATTTCAAACCAAATCGAATGTTCCCAACACCGAAACCACTCTGTCATCACCTAGCCTCATTGTCGATCCACCCAACATCTCTGCGTCCACATCTCTCTCGTCTCAAACCACCAACGCCGCTACATACCCAATCGAGAAACACCTATACCATGAGTCCCCCCAACTTACCCAAAATTACTCAGTACTCAATACCCAATCAGAATCGCATCATACTCGATACTCATCTAGCTCCCTCCCTCTCCCTCTGAAATCAGTTTTTTTGGATGAATTCAAAAATTTTGTTGCTGCAACCCAGAACTTACATCTCCACAATTAGAGACATAACCAATACAAGAAACCTCCCTAACAATTTCAGGGAGAACAACTACAATTTCTAAAATTACTTCCTTCACGAATTGGGTGGGAGGACGATGGAGAGGGACTGAGGACCACCCGAGGCATGGCGTTGTTGGTGTTGAATTGTGAGAACCTCTATGATTGTTGCGGTGGAAGTGTTTTCATGGACAGAGGACTCAGGAGTGAGGAAGAGAGAGAGGTGAAAAATTAGTACCAATCCATGAATCAAGGAGACGCAATTTTTTTTAAACAAGGAGACGCGATTAATTGACTAATTTAAGTATTTAATTGATTTTGTTTAAGGGGAAATGTGGTAACTTGAAAATTAATTGTGTTTTAACTATAGTTTGTTGTGTTGTAATTATCAGCAACCTTACTAAATCATTCGTTATAAAAATTGAGTCAGTTCTTTTAGATTTCTCTCTGCTTTCCATTCCCCATTGTGCAAGCTTTTCATTAGTGTAAGAATTCATGTAAAGTTCATTAGCATATGTTGATAGACTGAGTATTTGAGTTTTCAGTGTAAAAATTCATTTAATGTTTATCAGCAATACGTTGGTAGACTAAGAATTTGCAATATCGTCACCTAAATTTCAATTTTACACCTGTAATGTTTCATAGTAAGTCGGGGAAGGTTCTTGACAATGGGTAAGGAACACAAAGCACTAAAATCCACGTGTCATACAAGGGCGTGGATTGTGATGACCACCTTGCCGAAGGCTGGGTAACTAAGACAAAACATCGAAGTGGAATTTTCTATCTTATGACTTTTCATTTGGGTCTAAATGCTCTATTCAATCAACTTTTAATAATTGGTTTTCTTGCCTAATAGCTAACAGGTTGTTCTCTATCTAGAATAATTTTGGGAGAGATGGTATCATGGAATTCATGTAATGTTTATTAGCATATGTTGATAGAATGAGATTTGAGTTTTCAGTGTAAGAATTCATTTAATGTTTATCAGCAATACGTTGGTAGACTAAGAATTTGCGATTTCGTCACCCGAATTTTAATTTTACGCCTGAAATGTTTCATAGTAGATCGATGAAGGTTCTTGGCGATGGGTAATGTACACAAAGCACTAAAATCCATAGGTCATAAAAGGGCGTGGATTTTGATGACCACCTTGCTGAAGGCTGGGTAACTAACACAAAACATCGAAGTGGAATTTTCTGTCTTATGACTTTTCATTTGGGTCTAAATGCTCACTTCAATCAAATTTTGATAATTGGGTTCTTGCCTAATAGCTAACAGGTTGTTCTCTATCTAGAATAATTTTGGGAGAGAAGGTATCATGGAATTTCTTTCTTGCCGGATGCGATGTCCAGCTGTAGCATCTTTTAAGTTGTTTGATGTGTGTTTATCGCAGATATAGACCGCGTTTTCTATGACTCATCATCAAATACACAATCAGTATGATATCTTTTTAATTCACTTTGTTGCCTCCTTCCTGAGAAATGTGTTTTTCAAAATACAAATTCAGGTTATGAAGATACAAATTCAGCATCCTGCAGGGATTACTAAATTCTAGAGGATCATTCTGTGAACTATATGTCTGAATTTTATCATCAAAAAATCGAATTTTTCTATTTGGCATTGTTCCGTGTAATAAATTAATTATTTTCCAACTAATCATGCTTTTGACCCTCCTTTAAGTTCTTATTCCTGCTATATGTAAGTGATTACAAATTCTATATATATATATATATATATATATATATATATATATATATATATATATATATATATATATATATATATATATATATATAAAAGCAGACAAGTGCTTAGGCTTCCAAAGAAGTTGACGCGTGTTATTTCATATTTGCTATGGTTTTGACATTTGTTGTGCTTACTTGGACTTCAACTAATCTAACTCGGCCATGTAATTATCTAGTCACATTTTATGGAAGTAATTACATATTAATACAAATAGAAACCACCGCTGTAAATGCAATATCAGTTTTATTTTACCTAATGTGCACAAGAGATTCCGGCGGGGAGACCTCCGTGTACACCGTATGTAGAGGATCAGAGATCACACAGGAAGAGTTGGGTTGTGTGTAGGGAGAGAGTAAGGCAGTAGTAATGTCTGAGAGAGAGACAGAGGTTCGGCAGAGCTTCCGCGTATGGCAAGTGTGTTCTCCTTTGTATGGAAAGGGTAACGGCCTATATATAGCAGAGAACGTGACCGTTGTTGTGTGGTTAATGCGCCCATTAATGGCGGCTTAATTACCTTAACCATAACGGCACGTTCGTCCTTATATATAGGGACCGTTACAGCACGTTGTGCGCGAATACCGGAACCGTTACGAGGTTGACCGGGTTTGACCGGATTGACCGGGTTTATGGAGCTCGTGCCATAAATCTCTCAAAGCAGTTACTAAAGGTCGCGCGCGGGCTTGGCTTTCACGCGACAGGGCTTACTCTAGCCTCCAAACCACTAAGTCCCTACAAGTCCCGTGCAGTGGTATGCGAGGGCTCTGTCTCGCAGCCCCCACATGGATCAGCTCGGCTGGTGATCCAGTGTGTGTGGAGCACAATATGGTGTGCTGGATGGTTGCCACGTGGCCAAGATCTGTCAGCTCAGAAAGCACTATCTACATTAGCCCCCTTTCTGCGCGTGAAGACTCATAGCTGTATAGACTTCCATGCGCGGAAACCAACATACGCGTTGCCGCCACGCACCAATTCAAATACGGGTAAGTTCAGCCCCCGTGCGTGCCATCATGACCTAAAACCCCTAGAGTCGTGCCGTCTGGCCTTTAGGGTTTTAGGCGTGACGTCAGCTTGTCCTGTGATTGCGCGATTCGACGGTGACGGTTGCGATTCGACTACTGAAAGGACGCAACCCTTCATTGTTTTTGGATAAATACTTTGTATCCTCCATTGTTGCAAAGCATCACTTCTTTCTCTTAAAGTGAATGGTACCCGGAGATCTTCGAGAGCAGATTCAGATAATCAATCATCAGTTCAGAACTGCAAATCGTCTTCTTCAACTGCGCATATCCAAGCAAGCTTCGCAAAAACAAGGTTGGCCTTGTTCAATTCCGATTTAAAATACCAGTGTATGCCTTGAACTGCGTTGAATCTGTAAACCCATAACATATAATCTGTTGAAACTTGTGAAGAAGCTTCAAGCTTTGGACCCAATTGCGGCTTAATCCTTCAATAATAAGGATCTTGGATAGGGTTTTGAAATACCTGATAATGCAAACCTCTAATTTCTGAAATCGATACAAGAAACTGTTCATCTTTCTTTCCATAGATCTTGAATCTCGAAATTCAAACTGAGTGTGGCATATTTCTCCCCCCTTTTTCTTGCTCTTCCGCAGGAATGGCCAAGACAAAAGGAACCAAACCCACCAAGGAGGATGAAGAGATACCCGATCTTCCGCAGGCTTTGTGGCGAAAAGCCCCCTATCTAGGTGGCAAAGATTTCTACCATGCGAGGGTTAAGGCGAAGAAAATGCCTGCTCCTGTCCCAAACGAGGGATTGCTAACACTGACTCCCCTGGTTAACTCAGCCTTGCTCGAGTTAATTGGCTCCGAGGATGTGGTTCGATTGGTAATCGAAAACGGGTACTTCCCCTACACTGCGATTTCTACCCAAGCTTTTGTCCAGAAATTGGACTACATGGATGAGTGGATTGACCACGTGTTGACCAATCATGCTGCGACTCTTGATGAAGCCGGCGTATACTTCGCTGTTCGTGCTATGAAGGGTGCTGCCGTGAAGCTGGACCAGTCCATGCTTCTAGACCTTCTTTCCCGCTACTCGCCTGCGACTCACACATTCCACTTTGCTGAGTTCGAGGCTGCCCCCACACTCGAGGACGTGCATATGTTGTACGATCTTTCTCCCATGGGTCAGGTGGACCCCTTGAGTCCTTTGAGGACGGCTGCGGAGATTGCCTTGTACACGCAGATGGAGGAATGCCTGGCAGAGGTAAAGAAAATCTCCACCCGGTGGACTACTACGAAAGCCCTTCCAAACTGGCAGTTAGTTGATACGTCTGCGAAGAACACCTGGAACAAATGGTTGCAGTACTTCTTTCGAGACTATGCGAACAGCAGCATCACTAAGAAGCTTCTGAGTGAGAACCCAGAGGCCGAGAATTACGTGGAGGGTAAAGGCTATCACTTGACCCTTTGTGCTTTCCTCTGTGCGTAGTTGTCGAGGTACTTAATTGACGGTCACCCACATGATGGGGTTTTCTACCATGTTTTGCCGCTTGCTGTGAGGCTCGCCCTTGGCCAGAGAGTCGCACTCGGACCCTTGGTCTTGGGCACGCTGTACTATAGGCTTGATCAGCTGGTTCTGGCCATGAAAGAGTCGCGTGGCCGCCTCGATATACTGACTTTCGTCAACATTTCCTTCTTGACGATGTGGGTCTTCGAGCGATGGCCATCCTATGCTCCAACTGCTCTTAAACCCGACAAATGGTGTCCTCCAGGCGAGACGGAGGAACGTAACAGTGGCAGGGCTGCGAGGTGGTTCGGAGCGAATAATACCAAGTGCGTTTGGAGCTTGATATGCGACAAACGGAAAGAGTTTACTGCCAGGCCCTATGCCACACGCATTGAGAACGTGCGATGGTTTCCAAAGCTGTACCCCTCTAAGGGTGTTGTCTTCTCAGAAGAGCTCCTCTTCGAAGAGGGATCGCATTTACATGAGCGCTATCGTGAGTTCTTTTGCTGGTGTCTACGAGGTTCCCTTCCTGCCCTCGCAGAGCATATTCGTGAGCTTGCGCCAAGGTATGAGAGGATTACCGTGGATGTTGACCCCACTCGAGTTTCTCCCCAGTTCGGCTTTGATGCAGTGGCACCATCAATCTGGCCCCAGTCCATTATCAGAGGTTGCTATAAGCGCTTGCTAACAAAGGAGTGCAAGACAGTCTTCATGAACAATCTTCCCTTTGAGAAGCCTGCAGGGACCGGTGAGGGCGGTTGCTCCCAGAACTGGCTCGCATACTGGGTCGCCCAGCAAACGCGGATTGAGACGTAGTCGGCCGCTCAGCCGAGTAGAGCTCCCTTGATCAAGAGAAACTCTTTTCCGTTTCGCCCCAATTGCAGCCTGAGCGAGTCTGAATATGGTTGCTACTCACTGTTGGATCGTGAGAACCATTTGTGTCCTGACGTCATTCTGAAGGAGAAGATCGCCGCAGTTAAGAAGGGCGACACGCATGTCGTCAGATATAGCGAGGCATTTGCTAAGGTAAGCAATTTTTCCGCGCGCGTTAAGCTTCTTGATTTCCTTATGCTGACGCCTTTATTCTGTACTGTTTGCTGTAGTGTCATGTGCGGAGATTCGCATCTGGTGATCGTTCCAAGTCATTGGTTAACACCATTGTTGCCACCAGAAGGCAAAAGCAGCCGTTCCTGCTAGCATGGAGGATGGACCCTGAGGTCGAAACCAGGATTCGCGCAGTCATGAACGCTTTTGCTGATTCGCTGATAGACAATGCTCCGGCCTCGTCTCCTCCCAGAGATGATCCGTCCCCTCCAGCGACTACGGCGCCGAGAGTGAAGAGACCCAGGCAAAAGGGAATTACAATTTCTTCCCCTAGAAGTGCTCCAACTTCTCCTCCGGCGAGGTCCCTTTCTGTCAAGGATAAAGGCAAAGGTCGCATGCCCCGCAGAGTGCGAAAAGAGCTCGCAGTTGAGACTTTCGTTCCATTCAACCAGGAGGAAGAAGGAGAGAGGCAGGAGCCCAGAGAGAGTGATGAAGAAGAAGAATAAAGAACAGTTGCGATGCATGAGGAAGAATCAGGAGGTACTTCCGTCGCGTTTCCCTTCTCATTATCGTAATTCTTTTGCAATTCTTTCTTAAACCAATCATATCTTCGCAGATGATGATGATGAGATCATCGGTGGCCTTTTGGCCAAGAGACAAAAGAGAGATACCCATTCTGGCATTCCAGACGATCCCATAAGCGAGGACGTTCTTGCTGAGTCCCGGAAGACAGCCGCGGAAGCTGCTGAAAGGAGAAGGCAGCGGGAGGAGGAGGAGCTCGAGCATGTGAGACAGCGGAGCCTCGAAGAGCAACATGTTGACGACTTAGTGCGTTCAGTTGACGAGGAAGATGTGCTCCCCGAAGTAGTGACTCCTTAGGCGGAGGAGGAGGATGCGGTTCCGGAAGAGGATGCAGCAGCCCTGGAGCAAGCCCAAGCAGACTTTGAAGAAATCGCAGGCGGCGATAAAGGTGAGATCTTCAATCTCGCAGTAACTTATAGAGATGTTATTGTGGGTGCGTTAAAGCATGGTGTGTCAAAGGCTGACATTCGCCGTTGGCTAGTAGGCAAGTGCGGAGAACCTTCAGGTAATCATTTGAGCGATATGCATGTACTAGACCTTAGCCACTTGAAACAGAAACATGACTGGTTTCTTCGCGTCCCAGGTCACGCTCATTTTAAGGACCTGCTTAATGAGGACACACTAATAGGGCATGGTTCCACGTCTTTAGTGTATGACGAAGATACTTCAATCCCACATTCGCGTGGAGGTGCTTGCTCTTAGCTTTAGTAAAGATAGCAAAATAACTTATAATACGAGTTACCTCATACTATCGCACTTAATATCGCAGGCAATGCTGAGGAACCTGCGCCGGAGCAAAGAAGTCAGCCTTCTGCGTCCTATGTTCCGATTCCGAGCTCCCATACCGAGAAGCCCGTCGCAGCTGCTGAATACGCAGGAGAGCCTCTTGAGGACATCATCGAACTTTCTGATGATGCTGAAGCTGACGCTGTGCTAATGGAGGAAGATGCCCATACTGGCGCTGTGGAAGTAAGAACAAGTGCTGCTGATGCTTCCACATCTGAGAGCGTCCCACGCCAAGCATCTTCGGTTGTCACTTCGCCTCTGGCGATGACTGAGTCGACGGCACCTCTTCCTGCGTGGAGCTTTTGGGGCTCGCAGGTTGGGAATGCAGTCGCAGCTGGTGCGGCTTATACTCTTCCTCCTAACTACGAGGGGTTAGAGCTCGCAGCTGACAGAAGAGCCATGGAGCAAGGGCAGTCTTCAACTACTCCAGCAATGCGCATTCCTTCTCTTCGCGAGATTCTTGAAGGAACTGGTAAGTAGTGATTCGCTGTTTGCATCCCGCTTTGTTCATTTGCGAGTTTGATAGCATAACTTAGCTTTGACATTGCTTTAGGTTTGAATCAAACTGATGTGGACTGGCTAGTTCGGATGCGCCTCACCTACCCCCGATCATTTGCAAGATCTCCGGAGATAGGGCCCTTTGACAGGAGGCTGTTTCTTACCGAAGCCATTTGGATTTTGGAGCAGCTATCTGCGGCCACGCCTGCGACCATTTCTGTCCAGAGTGCCGAATTGCTTTGTGGCATGTGCCAAAATCTTCCTACCAAATTCCAAGGCAGACTGGGTTTCAGATTTCTTATGAAAAGAGTTACTCTGATTCACGCAGCCGTAACTTTGAAGCTCGGCCACCAGAACCTCGCAGCTGAGAAGCAGAAGGTGGAGAAGCAAAAGCAAAAGGTTGACGAAGCTCTGAAGCTCTATCATGAGATGAATGCCAAGTGCGAGCAACTGAAACAAGAAGTGGAGCAGGTAGAGAAGCTGAGCCATCAGTTCGCGCCCCATGACTCCTTGATCAAGAATTTGCTTTGACTATTTTTTTTTTTGAATTTGAAAAATAGCAAGGAAATAGCTGGAACATTAATGTAATGTTGAAACATTAATGTAATGTTGCTAGGGTTTCTCCCCCTTTTTTTTTTAACAACAAGAATCAACTTGCCCGTTTTGCCCTTTCCGGGATTTGATAGGATATCTCTGTGCATATCCAATTATGACATCAGCAATTGATACTCTGCTTGATTTTCGCGCTAATTTCTCGGAAGATAAGCACGCTTTCGTTGGGAAGTCCATCCGAATCATGACTATCCGTCATTTATTAGGATACGCAACTGAATCGTCGTAGCCTTTAGTAGGGTAATTGATCGTTACCGCTTTTCAAGGCGTAAGTGATTGACCTTACCCTCTTTTCGAATTCTGCTGACTCATCTTAGCAACTGAAGAGTCTCCACAAGGTCTATATAAACCCTGTCTTTGCTATTTGGGTTCTTCATCCCAAAAATGTGCTTTGCCGTGAGTCCTTACGACTGCTGGCTTCAACGCTTGTTTTTCGTTGATTCATGGCAACTTCAAGTTGTGAATCCTGAGTTTGCACTTTGTGCTGTAGAAATAGTTTCCAAGATCCACTTTATGAGGCTTATTGCTCTTTATAACCATCATAAAGAAGATGGAGATGATATCTCATGTGTATTCGAAGAATTTTCTTCGCATATTATGTTTGCAGGTCATGTTTCCGGCCGCCTCCCGGTGAGGTGCAGCGCCGAAGTGACCGTGCTACCGTCTCGTGATGAACGGCGGAATTCTCCTCCAGCATCCCTGGAGGAGGATTTCTTGCCTCTTCGTTCTTGAGCTCAGGAGTCTCGTCAATGCCCTTGTCTATCATGACAAGGAATCCATCACCGGAGGAATGACTGCTTCCCCTGTTCTGTACGACGGTATACGCCGGAACAGGAGGTTCCTCCGGTGCATATCTTGATCAGACAGAGGCCTTTGTCAGCTCCTGGGGTCTTGGACGTACCGTTACCCAGATCTTGCTGCTAGGGTCGTAGCGAATGACGAGTTGATCTCTTCGCAGCAGCATCCCTTTTGCTATAGATCTTTGGCCGCAGATCTGTGTATTGCATAGCCGGTGTTAGGACCGGTGGGTTCATCCTTTCTAGTCAGGATTCCCGTGGTGTGTCTCTGCTGGCTTGTCAGCTACTTTTCGAATGTATTGTAAGCCATGTTGGCTGTGTAGTTAGATTTGAGCTTTTTCTCTTGTAAGCTGCTATCTAGACAGATAAATTGTAAGTCTTTTCGACTCATAATGATAAATAGCCTTTTGTATTATCTGTTGTTTTGTCACAACAAAATACAATTTCGCATGCGTTTCGGCATATTTCGCCTTGCTATGTACACGTTTCGCACTTGCTATCTGGCATATGAATTCGCAGATGTTTCACTAGATCGTTCGAGATCGTATTTTCGCAGCTGTGCCATCTTGGCAAACGGGCTTGTGATTTGCTTTCAGATTTACGTGCTATCATATCAAATAGACCTTTGTAGATCACTTGAGATCGTTTTTCACAATACTGCTATCGCATTTGTATAATATTGCGATCACCGCAGATAGGCTTGGAAGATCATTTAAGATCATTTTTCGCATGAGTTGCTATCGTAGCAGATAGGCTTTAGTAGATCAATTAAGGTCGTTTTTTGCATGAGTTGCTATCGTAGCAGATAGGCTTTAGAAGATCAATTAAGATCGTTTTTCGCATGAGTTGCTATCGTAGCAGATAGGCTTTAGAAGATCAATTAAGATCGTTTTTCGCATGAGTTGCTATCGTAGCAGATAGGCTTTAGAAGATCAATTAAGATCGTTTTTTGCATGAGTTGCTATCGTAGCAGATAGGCTTTAGAAGATCAATTAAGACCATTTTGCATAGGCTGCTATCGTAACAGATAGGCTTAGAGGATCAATTAAGATCGCATTTGCATAGGCTGCTATCGTAACAGACAGGCTTAGAGGATCAATTAAGATCGCATTTCGCATGAGCTGCTATCGTGACAGATAGGCTTAGATGATCAATTAAGATCGCATTTCGTATGAGCGGCTATCGTGACAGATAGGCTTAGATGATCAATTAAGATCGCATTTCGTATGAGCGGCTACCGTGACAGATAGGCTTAGATGATCAATTAAGATCGCATTTCGCATATTGCTATTGTAGCGGATAACCCATTGTTAACAGTTTTAACAAACTAAAATGAAGAAAAATTGACATCCAGAAATATGAAGTTTCTCATTTGGGAGAATTCTTTTATTATAACGCTCTCATATGGGAGAGATGAGATTACAATCCTCTCATATGGGAGAGGAGATTGTGTAAATCGTAGTCATACAAGACATTAAGCGACGTTATAATAAAACGCATGAAATGAGAGAAGTCAGGGATAGTACTTCTTAATCCAGCGCATGTTGACTAAACTCGGGGTTGAGGTTGTTCCGTGCAACCTTCGTATGCTGCAGTAGCCACTGTCGAAGACTTCTGTGACTTCGAAGGGTCCCAATTGGCTGCGAACTTTGGGTGAGTCGCTTCTCGCATACAGTGGTCAGATGCGCGCAGGACCAAGTCTCCAACTGCGAAATCTCTTCGCTGGACCGTCTTATTGTAAGCGCAAGCGATCCTTTCTTGATACCGCTTATTGGTCCTCTTCGCTTGTTCTCGCTTTTCCTCCAGCAAGACCAAGTCATGATCACGTTGATTTTCGTAGAGTGCGTGGAAGGCTAGCCTTGCCGAATTGACTCTCACCTCCGCAGGTACCACGGCCTCGGCCCCATAGCATAGTAGGAATGGTGAGGCCCCCGTGGGTGTCCTTGGAGAAGTTCGGTAAGCCCACAGAGCTATGCTTAGAGAGTCGGCCCACTTCTTGTGGTCATCTGCGATCATCTTGCTCAAAATCTCAACAGCGTTTTGTTGGTCGCTTCGGCTTGTCCGTTCCCTTCGGGTAATAAGGGGTAGAACATATCTGCCTGATATTGTACTCCGCTAACTTCGCAGCTACCTGGCGATTAAAAAAGGGAGTACCGTTATCTTAAAGAATGGTGTTTGGGATTCCGAACCTGCATATGATGTTTTCTTGAATGAAGTTGACCACAGCTAGCGCATTTGCCGTCTTCAATGGTATTGCCTCCACCCATTTGGTGAATTGCTCAGTTGCAGTGAGAATAAAATGATTCCCGTGTGACGTTGGTCGGATGGGACCGATGAAGTCTAGATCCCATGTGTGAAATGGCCATGGCGTCCCTAATGCATGTAGATCCACGGCGGGAGCGTGCACTAGGTTTCCTTTGAATTGGCACTCCTGGCAGTGTCGCACTTTGGTGTGGCAATCAACCTCCATCGTGGGCCAGAAATATCCAATTGAGAGGAGCTGCCTGCATAATTTCGCACCTCCTTGGTGTTTCACCTGATGAGAAAGGTCCATGACTTCTTGTGCTTCTCTGCTGTCTAGACATCGCAGCAAGTTGCCCTCATGACCTCTTCGCCAAAGCAGGTTTTCCTGTACTACATATCGAGATGCTTTCCTCTTCAATTTCTCGGCTTCTTTTCTCGATTCAGGCACGGTGCCCTGGGTGAGAAAATCAAAGAGTGGCTTCCTCCAATCCGCGTCATCATCAGTTAGAGCGATGAGTAGAGAATCTTTGATTAGTGCGCAACTTTTGCACTTCCCTTGTATCAGGGCAGCAGCTGTTGACATGTCTGGCCAATGAATGCCATATCTCTGAGCCTTTCGATAGATTGACACCTCGCTTTCTCCGCAAGCATGTTGGTGAATCTTCTCCAGCAGCAATTGTCCCTCTTGCTCGGAAACACATCACATGAGTATTCCACCAGGGCCTTTGTAGTAAAGGGTGTTTTCATGTATGCAGTACCCTTTTGTGAGTGCCCAGCTTTCACTGCTTGTTCCTTCTGCAATAGCTCGTAGGACCGCTTTTCTCCAGTCCGTGTCCTCCATGTGTTCGTTGTCGCACGCATCTTCTGTCAATGCCGACGACGTTCGCACTTCGATAGAGATCCTTGCGGGACATTTGTCTGTACTGACCTTAGATCCCAAGGTTGCCAAAGCATCTGCATGCCTGTTGTCTGCTCGGGGCTTGTGCTCGTACCTCACATCGCAGAATTGCTGTACCAACTTTTGTACTAGAGTCCGGTAAGACAGAAGGTTAATCTCCTTCAGACCGTACTCGCCCGAGGCTTGCTTAACGATCAACTTGGGGTCTCCCATGACTATTAGATTGCTTACTTCCAAAGCCTTTGCTGCGCGCAGTCCCGCTATGAGGGCTTCATATTCTGCCTCGTTGTTGGTGACTGCAAAGTCGAGCTTTGCGGACATCTGTATGACCTCCCCATCTGGCTTGGTCAAGACTATCCCAATGCCTCCGCCTTTCCTTGTTGACGAGCCGTCGAAGTGGAGCGTCCAATAGGGCACGTCGATTGCATAGATTTCAGGGCCTTCGAGCTCTTCTTCGATCACGGGCTCGTGGCTGTTTTCGGGGAATTGTGCCAACAGATCCGCTACTGCCTGCGACTAGATCGCTCGCGGTCTCACGCATGTGATATCATATTGAGAGATGGTCATGTACCATTTCGCCAATCTCCCGCCAGGAGTGGTGTGAGTTAGCAGATATCGTATGGGATCGCTTTTGGTGACCACTACTACTTTATGCGCCGCAAAGTAGTGTTTCAATTTCTCTATTACGAAGAACAAAGCAAGGAAATGACGTTCGATGTCTGTGTACCTTGATTCAGCAGGCTGCACGATGCGAGAGATGTAGTAGATAGGCCTTTCCTGGCCTTCGTACTCCTGAGCCAAGAGTGCTCCTATGGATCTCCTTGTTGACATCAGATATAGCAGAAGCGGTGATCCCAGTTGAGGTGCGATCATTATTTTTGAGGACGTCAGCAGATCCTTCAGCTTTTCGAATGCAGCTTCGTGCTCCGGAGCCCAGCTGTATACGGCATCTTTCTTGAGAAGGGCACTAAAACAGCAAGTGATTTCAGCAATCGCTGGGATGAATCTCCGCAGATAGGATAGCTTTCCTAAAAATGTCTTCAAGGCACTCTGGTTATGGGGCGGCGTCATGCCGGTTATGGCTGATACTTTCGCAGGGTCAGGCTCGATTCCTTGGCGATGAACTACGCATCCCAAGAACTTCCCTGATGTTACCCCAAATGCGCATTTCATGGGATTCATCTTTAGTTGAAAGCGTCTACATCTATTGAACACCTTTCGTAGATCTGCGAGGTGATCTGCTTCGTGCTTGGATTTAACCACCAGGTCATCCACATAGAATTCCACTTCTTTATGCATCATGTCGTGGAACAGAGCCATCATGGCCCGCTGATAGGTTGCACCCGCATTTTTGAGACCGAACGGCATCACTGTGTAGTTGAACACCCCCACCGGAGTGATGAATGCAGTTTTCCGCGCGTCTTCGGGGTCCATCTTGATCTGGTTGTACCCGCTGAAGCCATCCATGAAACTGAACATGCGGTGGCCCGCTGTTGAATCGATAAGCAAATCGATGTTAGGCAGTGGAAAATCGTCCTTGGGGCAGAAGCGATTGAGATCTCGGAAGTCCACGCAGATGCGAAGCTGTCCGTTCTTCTTCACCACTGGCACGATGTTGGCCAGCCATGTGGGATGATGATTCGGCTCTATGAATTTGGCATCCAGGAGTTTGACAATCTCCTGCTTGATTTTCACGTTAAGCTCCAGCCTGAAGCTTCTTGTGCTCTGCTTTACCGGCTTTAACCCTGGAATGATGTCTAAGCGGTGCATAGTGATGCTTGTATCCAGTCCCGGCATCTCATCATACTCCCATGCGAACACATCCTTGTATTCAGTTAGGAGCTGTAGCAGTCCTTGCTCCTCCTCGCTTGTGAGG
Source organism: Linanthus parryae (assembly GCA_023055425.1). NCBI lineage: Eukaryota > Viridiplantae > Streptophyta > Magnoliopsida > Ericales > Polemoniaceae > Linanthus > Linanthus parryae. The sequence goes on along the minus strand of JALGPY010000001.1, from coordinate 61,170,088 downwards.
TCCGCACTTAGAAATACTGGCATTTTCTTTTCCTTGTTCGGGCTGAGGAACACTTCTTTTAGCTCTTGCTTTTGTAGTCTGGGCCTATCTTCCATGCATTCAGGTGCTTCTTTGAGTTTCTCGTCCGGAGCGCCCTGGATTGGCTTTTCCGTCAGCGCAATTTGCTCGATTTGATTGATTTGCCCAGGGATATCCCCATGCCCGTGTGAGGACATCCCCGCGTACCTTCATATGCGATAGCATTTCTTCCCATTGGCGTAGAAGCTCTCTATCTCCTTGCCTTCGGGTTCATGCTTTGCGATTCTCTTCAGAGTATACACATTCTTTCGATGGTATGCGATACGCGGTGCCTCTTCGCGTGTAGGCGGCTTTTCTTTGGTATCTTCTCTTGTCACCATTACTCCCGCAGGTGACTGGTCCTTGATGTCCTCCCAGAGAGGCAAAGAAGTAGGGTTGAATGGTCCCGGAGTTTGCTCGTCCGCCATCTCGGTGAACCACACTGCCTCGCTAAGATTTGCTTCATCCAAGTTGAATGGATTCGTTGAAGCCGTTATCTCGACTACTCTGTCGTTCCAGATAGCTTTCATAACCTGGTGAGCCGTTGAAGGAACCGCGTCGAAGCGATGAATCCAGGCTCGACCTATGATCATGTGATACGTGGTTTTTGCGTCTATGACATAGAAATTTGCTGAGCACTTGATTTTGCCAATCTGAACGCCGAGGCGGATCCATCCGATCGTCATTCTAGAGTCTCTTCCGAATCCCATCAGCGGAGATGGACGCCTGACGATCTTGTGCTCGGGGATCCCTGCTAGCTTCAGTGTGTGGAGCGAAATGACGTTGACCGCTGCTCCTCCATCGACGAATGCTCGTTTGAAATCGACGCCATTGACGATGGACGTCACGTACAGAGGCCTCTGGTGGCTCGCATCTGTCTTTTTGTCGCTGGCAGAAAAGGTCATAATCTTTTCTGTAGAGCGAGACGTCCTGATGACTTTCCCGTTAGAAACTACAAGATCTTCCTCATAGTCCTCCGCTATCCTCAAGATTGCTTTTGTCATATCTGTCCGGCACTTCTCGGAGAAGTTCATCTCGTCGAAGAATCTGCTAAAGCCGTGCGACCCCTTCATCCGATCGGCACGTTCGTCTTCTGTGTCCATACTGTAGTCTTCGTCATTATGAACCTCAGCGATGATGGGTAGACCATCCTCTGCGACTTCTTCCAAGTCGACGATCGAAATCATGGCAACTTCTTTGCCTTTTGAGTCTTGCTCCGCATGGGCAGGAAGCGGATTGTTGCGCACATCCTTCCTGCGATCGCTGACGATCAGCTCGCCGTTCTTCATCTTCTGGTCGAATGTAAACCTCAGCTTTTTACATTCCGCTGTGGGGTGCATGACCTTGCCGTGGTACTCGCACCACTTCGGGTCCCTTACCATCTCCTTGGAGGGTATCTTCTCGAGCGGCGGCAGGACACCGTCTTTGCGCCACTGTTTGCAGAGGTCGCTTGCCTCCTCTACCGGGCATGGCAGAGGTGGTACATCGAAGTTCACAACCTTTGCTTGCTTATGGGGTGAAACTGTATTGACCTCAGCTTCGCGTCCCCTCTTGTAACTGAATCTCCCGATCTTGTAGGTGGTGCCGCTCGAAGATCGCTCCGGAGCGTTCTTCTTTTTCTGCCTCTCGACTATAGGCTCGATGTTCTTCGTGCATTCAATCAGCTTTGAAAACGTAGGTGTTTGCAAATTGATGAGCATACCTTTGTATTCGTCTCGCATGCACTGCAGACATATCTCTACGAGCCGGCTTTCGAGCATTGGATCTTTGCACTCCAAGGACTTCGCCCTGAATTTCTTGATGAAAGTGATCACATCCTCCTCGCGCTTCTGATACATCCGCGAGAGATGGATCATTGTCACTTTTTCTTCCATCTGGAAGAACTTGGTGTAGAACTTCTGGACCATGTCGTCCCAAGTCTTCACGGATCCGGCTTCCAACGTTCGGTACCACTTGTACGCTACGTTCCCTAAAGATTTTGGGAACTCTCGCATCAGCAGTTTGGGATCAGCTCCGTATGGCCCAATGACATCAATGAAACGCATGACATGCTCATGAGCGTTCCCGTTGACATCCTCGAACTTGTCCCATTTAGGAGCCTTATACCCCGCCGGGTTGGGCATGAGATAGATCTCCCGCGGGATGGGTGGATCGTTGTCTAGCTTCGGGATAATGGTATCCGCGAATGACTGGTGAGCCAGAATAGTGTCCATGCGCTTCTGTAGAGACGTCATGCATTCTGGAATGCTTCCCTCGGTAGTTGAAGGAGGGGTTGCCGCAGGCGGAGGCGACACATACGCCGCCGAAGGATTGGGGACATATTGACTACTCGCATTGCCCCAGATCGCCGTTGGAGGAGGCAAGGGGTACTGCAAAGTCGGGTTGGATGCCAAAGCCGAAGGCTGAGGAGTGTGAGCAGTGAGAGGCAACATCTGAGCTGTTGACCCCTGAATCGAAGGCAGCTGCGTAGTCGCCGGTGGAGTCTGCAGGTTAGGGTTGCGAGGTGTGGTTGACACTCCCAGTCCCGAGGCGGTAGGACCTCCTCCTCCTTGAGAGACGGCGGTGGCTGTTGAAGGATTTGGTGCAAGGGTGCCCAGAACGGCCAAGATCCGTTCTAGCTGCGCGGACTGGGCTTTGAGAGCTTTCGCCTGGTTTTGGACAGTGGCGTCCAAGGACTCTAGCGTCGGTGTCTCGCCGGGAGTGGTAGGAGTACGGCGGGTCTCCTCTCCCGAGGCGGTTTCGGTGGAAGGCGATCTGTTGCTGATATCATCCTCCTGAGACATGGTTGCTTTTGTTGGTAAGTTCACGTCGGGTTCACCAAAATGTGCACAAGAGATTCCGGCGGGGAGACCTCCGTGTACACCGTATGTAGAGGATCAGAGATCGAACAGGAAGAATTGGGTTGTGTGTAGGGAGAGAGTAAGGCAGTAGTAATGTCTGAGAGAGAGACAGAGGTTCGGCAGAGCTTCCGCGTATGGCAAGTGTGTTCTCCTTTGTATGGAAAGGGTAACGGCCTATATATAGCAGAGAACGTGACCGTTGTAGTGCGGTTAATGCGCCCATTAATGGCGGCTTAATTAGCTTAACCATAACGGCACGTTCGTCCTTATATATAGGGACCGTTACAGCACGTTGTGCGCGAATACCGGAACCGTTACGAGGTTGACCGGGTTTGACCGGATTGACCGGGTTTATGGAGCTTGTGCCATAAATCTCTCAAAGCAGTTACTAAAGGTCGCGCGCGGGCTTGGCTCGCACGCGACAGGGCTTACTCTAGCCTCCAAACCACTAAGTCCCTACAAGTCCCGTGCAGTGGTATGCGAGGGCTCTGTCTCGCAGCCCCCACATGGATCAGCTCGGCTGGTGATCCAGTGTGTGTGGAGCACAATATGGTGTGCTGGATGGTTGCCACGTGGCCAAGATCTGTCAGCTCAGAAAGCACTATCTACACCTAATAATGCACAGTCTTATTAACACGAAAATGAATGAGTAAATAATGTACTGACAATAATATTCTCAAATGGTAAAATAGACAACTTAAAAGACTGAATTTTGTAACAGCTATGTCCATGTTTTTCTAAAATAAAAGAATGGCCAAAATACACCTACATAAACAGTATTTGACAGCCATTATGGCACCTGACGAGAACAAAACATTATGAGAGACCAAGACAACTCAGTAACAGTCAAAATTGAAGGTAATAAAAGTAGAAAAACATACTATTACGTGATTTCTAAAGGGTGTTGATAATTACAACACAAGATTTGATAGTTACAGCACAGTACACTTTTACATGACGTTTATACCCCTTCCTTTTAATTAACATTTCTTCAATCTACCAAACCTCCCATTTAGAGTTTTTGAAAACCCAGAAGTGAAGCTCCACCACCTGACTCCCCAATCTCTCTCTCTCACCCAATTCAACTTCCACCATTACCACCTGACACACACCCAATTCAACTTCCACCCTTACCACCAGATTTCACCAAAACCCCTTACCTTAAACCAAAACCCCAAGGTCGACCAATTTCAAACCGAATCGAATGGTCCCAACACCGAAACCACTATGTCTTTACCTAGCCTCATTGTCGATCCATCCAACATCTCTGCGTCCACATCTCTCTCGTCTCAAACCACCAACGCCGCTGCATACCCAATCGAGAACCACCTATGCCATGAGTCCCCCCAACATACCAGAAATTACTCAGTACTCAATACCCAATCATAATCGCATCATACTCGATACTCATCTCGCTCCCTCCCTCTCCCTTTCAAATCACTTTTTTTTTGGATGAATTCAAAAAATTTGTTGCTGCAACCCAGAACTTACATCTCCAAAACTAGAGACAAAAAACCATTACAAGAAACCTCCTAACAATTTCAGGGAGAATAACTACAATTTCTGAAATTACTTCCTTCACGAATTGCGTGGGAGGACGATGGCGAGGGACTAAGGACCACCCGAGGCATGGCGTTGTGGATGTTGAATTGTGAGAACCACTATGATTGTTGCGATGGAAGAGTTTTCATGGACGCAGGACTCAGGAGTGAGGAAGAGAGAGAGGTGAACAATTAGTACCGATCCATGAATCAAGGAGACGCAATTTTTTTTAAACAAGGAGACGCGATTAATTGACAAATTTAAGTATTTAATTGATTCTGTGTAAGGGGCAATGTGGTAACTTGAAAATTAATTGTGTTGTAACTATAGTTTGTTGTGCTATAATTATCAGAACCCATTCTAAATCATTCGTTATAAAAATTGAGTCAGTTCTTTTAGATTTCTCTCTGCTTTCCATTCCCCATTGTGCAAGCTTTTTATTAGTGTAAGAATTCATGTAAAGTTCATTAGCATATGTTGATAGACTGAGTATTTGAGTTTTCACTGCAAAAATTCATTTAATGTTTATCAGCAATACCTTGGTAGACTAAGAATTTGCGATTTCGTCACCTGAATTTCAATTTTACGCCTGAAATGTTTCATAGTAAGTCGAGGAAGGTTCTTGGCAATGGGTAAGAACACAAAGCACTAAATTCCACGGGTCATACAAGGGCGTGGATTGTGATGATCACCTTGTCGAAGGCTGGGTAACTAACACAAAACATCGAAGTGGAATTTTCTGTCTTATGACTTCTCATTTGGGTCTAAATGCTCTCTTCAATCAACTTTTGATAATTGGTTTTCTTGCCTAATAGCTAACCAGTTGTTCTCTATCTAGAATAATTTTGGGAGGGAAGGTATCATGGAATTCATGTAATGTTTATTAGCATATGTTGATAGAATGAGTATTTGAGTTTTCAGTGTAAGAATTCATTTAATGTTTATCAGCAATACGTTGGTAAACTAAGAATTTGCGATTTCGTCACCCGAATTTTAATTTTACGCTGATATGTTTCATAGTACACTACAACAAATTCGGCCTCCGTTGACAAAAAAAATTGTCGCTAGAAAGGCCAAATATGTCGGTAGAAATTCTACCGACAAAATCGACCGACCAAAAAAATGGTCACTACAAGTCGGTCGTTAGTATTAAGGCCGACAAACCTCAATTACGTCGGCAGAAAAAAAAAAAGCGACAAAATTTTTTGTCGGCAGTTTAAATCTAACGACAAATTTTTTCTGTCTCTAGTTTAACTACCGACAAGTAATTTTGGTAGTTTTTGTTCATAGGCGACAAATATTGTTTGTCACTAGTAGACATGCTTTCTCACTTTTACATCTTTCTGGCGACATACATGTTTGTCGCCTGAATCACGACGAAATAAAAAAAAATTATAGAGATTTTTACATATATGCAGATCTGAGAGTCAAGATCAACCATATATGCACCCAAAATATAAACATAAGCAAACATTTACATGCACTACTGTGCTGAAATCTAAGAACAAGCCTTCAACACTTGGTTTTTTTAACAAGTCTGCATACTTAGCTAGTTACCGTCCAGTACGGTCATTGTAATTAAAAAGTCGTACGAAGGAAAACAGTACTACTTAGTTAAGTTACAAAACACAAAACACTTTGTTTGCTGATTGTTTCAGTGTTCAAAAAGTTCATAAAACCCAAATTTGCTGATTGTTTGTACGAGGTGTTGTACGATCTAACTGCATGTCCAGAATCACCGGCCAGTGGGTCCTTCGATGCCCTGAAGTTGTGCAATATGCAACCGACGCTAAAACCTGCAAACAATGAAATAAGTAATCACAAACTTGTGGCTGTATGGTTTAACACCAGTGAATATCGGCTACGATACACGTCAACAGCCTGCCTAGTTAGGTATGTACTCATGCTGTCGTTGAATATATGTTTTCACACATTGGACTAATTACAAGTACCGCATACGGCATATAGGACAGCTAATGTACAAGTACAGTTTCATCTAAGAATACCTCCTTACATATGCAGATATCATACAGTACGTTGAACTAATTTCGGCACAAAATGTGTTGAATACAAAGCACAAAATGGTGGCTAGCACGACTAACATTCTGGAAAGAGAACTATTTCAAAATTTGCCTAGCAACCTAAGTTCATGTCAAATAAAGACCTGAAATACAGTTTCAGGTTGCTACCGTTTTCTGCGAACAGAGCACAACATGCATATGCATGATGTCAGACATCGTATTTGTCAAAAAACGACTTTATTACGTATTGTGGAATTGAAGCAGCCTAGAACACTTATTTGAAAAGAAGCTGTATTCAATACGTAGTCAAAGAGACTTTAATTCCGACGTAATAAAAAAAAAAATTGTAGAGACTTCAGCCATTGCAAAATTAACAATCCTGGAGATGGTGTGCTAGCATGGCTGACTCGTCGTACACATTCTCGAAGAGGAAGGCTTTTCAAATTGCCTAGAAACCTAAGATTAGGTCCTACAGTGGACGCATTCAATTGCAAGCCACAATCTACAGAACTGTGTAGCCCATTCGCATCCAGCAGCCATCTTAGTTACCGTATTCAGTAGTGAATTTGGTAAAAGTACAGGCAATACAGGACACTATAATCGAATTTATTAAAAGTACGATAATTGTATACGTATAAAGTACAGGCACAACACGAAACTGGAATCGAATTTATTATTAGCACATGTGTTGTCTAAACTCAATTTCTTACGTACTAAAGGTACACTGTTGTCAAATATAAACTGGAATCGAATTCGTACAAGTAGCCAATTAACAGCAAATATTTGGTCTAATAATTTATACATTACAGGTACAGTCATTATTAAGCATGCTTGTTTCGTAACTGGTGAGGTTATGCATACACGTATATTATGTATATGGGCATATTGAAGTAATAACATGAAAGCATTCACGTTATTTAACGTATAAACATGTCATGTGTACATATATGGACAAGAAGTACACGCATTCATTATTTATCTTACCTCATTGACTTTCTGAAACGAAAGATTCGGACCCCTCCTCGGATTCCCTCTCAGATTCCTCCTCTGCATCTGTTTCACAATCCTCTTGAAGTTGCACGCCCTTCAAAATCAGTTTCTCGACATTGGATATCCTCTTCTCGAGGGCCTCATTACGCCTTTCCGCAGCCAATGCCCTTCGTCGTTCAGCTTCAGCTCTTCTTCTATATGCACTTGCCTTCTTTTCTGCTGCTTCAGCCCTTGCTAGCGATTCAGACACGCCGTCATCGTAAGTCCATGCAGTCTTTGGGACCTCACCTCCACCATAGCCAGCAACAACACCCGGCCTTCTTCCAAGTACCGCCTCCACAATATCTTCTTCAGTTAGGTCATGATCCACGTCGTTGTCTCTCATTTCTTTCATTCGATTCTGTCATTTTACAACATTTCACTAAGTGTCAGATATAGGTTTGGAAAATAACTTGTTTTCGTAAGAAATCAAAACCAAACTTACATATTTTTGCAAGGCTTCATGCGACAGCCAGACAGATGTGCCGCTTTTGCAATGCGTGTTCTTGTAGTTTTCAATGAGTGAGGGTTCTTCCTACAAATTTATTTTCACTGAGTCTCACACGTATACGTGAATGCGTATTACTATAAACGGATGAGATCAAGTTAAACACATTACCATCTCGTGCAGTCGCTGTACAAATGTCTTCGAACCGGAACTGTGCAGATTCTTAACATGCTCTCGACTGGTAGTACCTCTTCTACTCTTAACCTGTGAATATATCGTAACAAAATTGTGAAACGAACTCCATAACATAGAACATACATAAATTCTATACCATTTATTATATGGGTTTTACCTTGCAGGGCTCGGACTGAAAGTACGAACACAAAATCTCCCAATCACTTTGGGTTACAAGCGGGGATGGATGACGCCTTGCTTCAGTATGGCTTTGGAAACTCTTGTAATGTCTATGCAGCTTGTATCTGTAGTCGCTGTATGCTCTGCTGCACATGGAATTAATGGCACGAACGATATGCTTCTTCGAAAAATCCAGATTAAACATCCCCTTAAACGATAAAATACAGACAGTCAATTAAAACATGCGCATTTAAATTACTAATTCACTTTCAAGTTAAATCCAAGAACTCAGAGAGAACTAATAAATAAATACATGGCAAATCAATGTAAACGTAAATAAACATGAACCATGCAATAGCTGCACTCACAAGTAGGTGATCGAAGATGGGTTTCCTGTGATGATCCTCCATTTTCTTCCATGACGGACATCTAGCCTGTGCATGCATGCGTACAGCAACACCAACCTCAGCCGTGAGCTCCAAACGGCCATCACCCACTGGTCTCCGCTTCCCCAGGGGAATGTACACATCGATCTTTCCTCCAATTTTTTTCGTCTTACTTCTGATACTTAGCCCACGCGTCACTCCTCGTCCAGTCCTAGTTGTTTGGGGAGCTACGTACGAGAGAAGAATTAATACATTTACGAAAGGCATCAAATTTGAAGTAAATAAAAATATTAATAACTCGTATGCAACCGTATTTAAGAATCAACATAACTTCTACGATACATACATTCGGCAGCGACGTTCTCAGCATGTCCCGCAGCAGGTGGTGGTGTTCGTTCCACTGTTCTGGATGTCAGACGACGCGACCTTCTAGACGAACCACAAGGCACCACATTCTACGATAAAACGTTAAATAAGACACAAGCAAACAGTAGCTCACTGTTGAAAAGAAATACGTTAAACTACTACTTACATCACCAGCAATCTCATCGTCTGACGGATCTAACCCTTCCATCTCAGCATCTCTGGCGGATTTGTTCCGAGCAGTTGTCCTGGGGTTTGATGCTGCATGTTTTCTTTTCAGCAACCTCCTAGGCGTCGATCGGTTCGATCTTCTTACAACATCCTGTCTCGTAACATGCACGACATTGTACCATAAATTACACACATTACCCGGGCACAAGATTAAGTTAAAAATTAAAAAAATAGTACTGTTACTTACAGCAGGGTCCATGTCATCGTCATAACGAATCGAGTCGACTTCAGCATTTGTACCATTGTTGTTCCTTGCAGTAGTCCTGGAATTTGACGATGCTTTTTTCCTGGTCAGCCTAGCAGGTGTTAACCGATGGGACCTTCTTTCAGGAACAACCCGTGTCGTAACCTGCGTCACAGTTTTAACAAAATTGCACAATGAAAAGTTAAGGAATGGACACACAGTTTGGAGATGATAATTAAGAAAAAAAAGGTAATATTTATACTTACATCAGGATCTACGTCATCCAAAGACAGATCCCACACTTCCATTTCCACATCTGTTGTGGAGTTGTTACGAGGATTCGTCCTGGGATTCGACGCCGCTGCTGTTTTGTACACGTTCCTGTTTGGTCTCAATCGATGCGATCTTCTGATGCCAACATCCCTTCTCGTACCCTGCATCGCATATTTCATTTAGAAGCGAGCAACTACAACTTTTGCCAAGTATGTTGAACAATAAATTTTTCAGAAGCCGTATGAAAATTACCTCATCGCTGACATGGACATTTTCCTCTTCCATTTGCAGACTGGTAACCGTGTTCTTCCGAGACTTCTTCCTGGTTTGTGATGTTATGTCTGGTTCCTGGGAGTTTCTTCTACGAACTCTGCCCTCGGCACGTTGAGCTGCAGCTAGTCTCGCAACCAACAGTTCAGGTGGTAGCCGAAAGAATTCCTTCATGTCAAATACAGGACATTTGTAAGACAAGGTAAGGAATGAAATAGGATTGAATGCAGTAACAACATATGCATACGACAATAAAATCTTTAACATTACCTCATCGCTGTCATCATCGACGTTTTCCTCTTCCATTTGAACAGTGCTTGTAACGGTTTTCTTCCGAGATTTGTCGATGGAGTGTGTTCCCGCATTTTCTTTCTCCAGGGAGTTTCTGCTGTGAACTATTTGGTCACCACCCAACTCCTCAGGTACTGTAGGTGTCAGTCTCTGAGGCGTTGGTCGTATGGAGTCGTCTACTGCAACATCCTGTGGCATAACCTACGTCACATTTCGAACAAAGTGTTACACGTTTTAGCGTACAAATCAGCCAAAGTTTGAAAGCACTTGCAACTACCTGGCTACTTTCGGGTTCATTTTCCTCTAACCCTCCAATTTGAGGAGTCGCATCTTCCCTTGTGTCAGTAGTGTTAGCCCTGTCGGTTCTCAATCTAGGGGATCTTCTTATGCGCCTTTGGGAGTCAGTTACCTGTATGCGATATACACATATAGGATGTCATGTTATGAAAACTGTAAGAGACGGTCGTTTACATTTAACTTCAAACAACTACGTACCTCAGTGTCCACCAGTACTTCGTCTGTCCTCCCAACATGATTGGAGGTCTTTGTCCTCGTCGGAGTCGCCATTGTAGCTTGTGACTGCTGGTCCTCCAAGCAGACATCATTGCCAGCTGCATCTCCAGAAGGATGGTCAGTTGGAACAGTTGCAACCACATTTTCATTCTTTTTGCCCTTCTTTGCAGTGGACATTCCTGCGTGCACGCGGTCAATATAAATTACGAAACCATTACATATACGTTCTGAAAAGAATGAATTTGATTACGAAGTAGACCCATATTACCTTTATTGGCAGCCAACCATCCGGGGGGCAGTGACACTGCAGATTTCTTATTTGTTGTCGAAACAGCTCTCGGATTCTGGGAATTGCCAGGCTTTTTCTGCATTACAGATCGCGGCGATACTACACCGCAATAAATAAGGCAATCATAAGCATTTAGACCGCAGTACTGTAAGAACACTTATATCAAAAAAACCAATAAATACAAAATTTTGAAAAGTCGTACTGATTTCGTTGCGCTTGTTGCTGTTCCCTGCCTCCAAAACAGTTGCACTTGGGACAGATTGCGCCTCCTGGATATTACGTGCTGCTCCAGTAGGCGTGCGTCGAGGGGACTTTCTTGCACTAGTACGAGGGCCTGCATTCTGAGAACATGAACATACAAAATGAAGTCAACGCAGTTCAACATACGTTAATGCTTAATTACATTGTTTTGCTTAAATGCAGAACCCTTACCTCCACCGTAATATCCTTTTCAGGATCTTGGAGTCCACGTACGCTGCTCGTAGACTTCGAAGGAGTTAACCGGAGCGAGCGTCTGACCTTCGCATATGTTTCCATGGCCTGCAGTAATCTACAAATTCAAGTGTAACAAAATGCTATGCGAAATAAATTTCGGGTAAGAATGCATACAGACAATAACGTTAATTCGTCCGCAAAATGAAAAAAACTAACTACAATCCCAAATAACTGAAATCCAAGTAGCTGAAAAAATAATACCCAAAAAACAGAAATCCAAATAACCAAATACTAGTCAACAAAAATTATAGAAATGCAGTTATGTGAACTCCCCCAAATCTGTATCGTAATCGTTGTCGTCATCGCCATCATCATCATCACCTATGTGAGTACCGTCGCTGCTGTAGTCCTCACCACCTCCGTCATCACTGTCGTCGTCGTCATCGGCGGCGTCATCGTCATCGTCGTCATTCATATCTTCTTCTCCCTCACTTAGAAAAATATTATCTTCAGCATCAAATTCAGTGACAGGACTCTTACCAGTCGAAAACGATTGTTGATATGCATCGGTCTCTATGTCACGATTACTTGTTTCTTCTTCGGTTTCAGAAATGTTGTACCAATTTCTAGGTTGAATCTTCTGAACTATTCTGTAGTTCTTACCTAGAATAACATCTGGGACATAGAACACTTGTTGAGCCTGCGACGCAAGTATATAAGGTTCCCCTTTATACCAAGTACGACTAACGTTCACGCTAGTGAAGTACTTATCTTTCCTAACTCCTGTCTTCGTATCTCCTGTATTAAACCAATTGCACTTAAAAATAAAAACACGATACCCTCCTACATATGTCAGCTCAATGATATCAGTTAAAACACCATAGAAATCAATTTCGGTTCCTTCATGGTCGGCTCGCACCAAAACTCCAGAGTTCTGAGTCACTCGTCGTTCGTCACGTGCATTTGTGTGAAATCTCATGCCATTAATAACACATCCCGTATACCGTTTAATATGTCTATCAGGCCCACAAGCAAGCGAGTAAAGGTCATCAGTGGCCTCTACAGACATGTCAATTCGCTTTTTAACCATCTGATCAAACATATATATAAAAGTTTCAGAACGTATTCAATATAAATTATATACTACAAAATGACAAGCTATGTAACAAGATCTCTTACAAGATTCTTAAACCAATCAGCAAACTCAAGCTGATGTGTTTTCTCGACATTCGAAGACTCCCGCAACTCAATTTCCTCAAGATGCTTACTGCGGCCATATGCATGTCAACAGTATTTAAACATTTGACTAAATTATTGACCAAGGTACATCAAGTTTTCCTAAGAAAAAAACTTACTTCATATATGTATCGATCTCTTCGCAGTTGTGTAAAACAAACCATCGAACAATCTCATATTCTGAAGGTGTCAGCCTTTCAACCTGTGAGGCACTCAAAGGCCGCACAGGACGAGAAAAAATAGACAAGCTACTATTTCGGCTGATATTAACTCCATCATGGTTTCTGTCCGCACGATTATATCTTGTTTCAACGCCGTCAAGATACATCGAACAGAAATTTAAACATTCATTGTCGATGTATGCTTCGGCAATTGAACCTTCTGGTCGTGCCTTATTTCTCACATATTGCTTTAGCGTATATAGAAATCTGTTTACACAACGTATATATGAATGATAAATTTGTTGAGGGATGACATAATGCAAAAACCTCATTAATTACGAAAGGCCTAACCTTTCAATGGGATACATCCAGCGATATTGAACTGGTCCTCCATACATTACCTCTCGAGGAAGGTGGACTGGCAGGTGCATCATAACATCAAAGAACGAAGGAGGAAAAATCAACTCCAATTTACAGAGTATCAGAACGATATCCCTTTCTAATCCCTCCAAGCACTCGACCGTCAAAGTTCGCGAAGACAGTTCTTTGAAGAACATACTAAGGTCAGTTAATGCATCACAAATTTGTTTGCTCAAGTTCCCACGTATAGCAAGTGGCAGCAGCCGTTGTAACAGTACATGATAATCATGGCTTTTCATGCCAATTATCTTGTTATCATTGCTGCTCACACAACGAGATATATTTGACGCGTAACCGTCAGGGAATTTAATATTTTTTAACCATTCACAAATATTTTTCCTTCCACCGACATCTAGACAGTAGGGTGCATGGGGAATGACATCCCCATCACCCTCGTTGCGTACATGCAGCTCTTTCATAATACCCAGTTCCGCCAAATCTTTACGTGAGTTTTCAGTATCTTTTGTTTTCCCATCAATACTCATCAAAGTCCCAAGCACACTCTCACAAACATTTTTCTCTACATGCATGACATCCAAGTTATGTCTGATCTTAAGTGATTTCCAATAGCTCAATTCGAAAAAAATACTTCTTTTCCTCCAGTTTAATTCTTTGTCGGGCCGTTTTCTCTTCTTGTTAGTTAAAGTCTTTCCAAACTTCAAATCTGAAGGAAGTGACTTTAACTGATCAAGAACATCATCTCCAGATAACTCCTTCGGCTTAGGATTAAGCTCAAATTTACCATTAAATTTTTTATTCCGTCGCCATGGATGATTGAGTGGTAAGAACCGACGATGACCCATGTAAACCTGTTTCTTACTATGCTTCAATCTTATATGGTGAGTTTCCTTGTTGCACGGTGGACACGCTAATTTCCCTTTGGTACTCCATCCGGACAACATACCATATGCAGGGAAATCATTTATTGTCCACAATAGTGCAGCATGCAACATAAATCTTTCACCAGAATAAGCATCGTACGTTTCTATACCTACTTCCCACAAGTCTTTCAAGTCATCAATTAACGGACGGAAGAAAACATCAATATCATTTCCCGGTGAATGCGGCCCGGGTATTAATAGGGGCATAATAATAAACGGGTCTTTCATAACCTGTGTAGCCCCGACATTGTATATAACAAGCATTACAGGCCACATACTATACGTGCTACTCATATTACTGAAAGGATTAAAACCATCACTGGCTAATCCCAACCTAATATTACGAGGATCTTGAGCAAACCATTCATGTTCTTTGTCAAAATCTTGCCATTGCTTAGCATCAGCCGGGTGCGCAATGACATTGCTGTCATGCACACGCCGATCCTTGTGCCAACGCATATCCTTGGCAATGTTTTTAGACATGAACAATTTTTGAAGCCTGGGTTTCACAGGGAAGTATCTAAGAACCTTCCGAGGAATTTTCTTCCCATTGCGACATTCCTTCCACCTAGATTCCCTACAGTCAGAATTGGGACAGCGATCCAAATTCTCATTTTCCTTCCAAAACAGAGCACAATTGTTTGGACATGCATGGATATTGACATAACCAAGCCCAAGTTCACGTAAAATGTTTTTAGCTTCATAAAACGACTTTGGTACAGTGTGACCTGGCGGCAGTAACTCTCTAAGAAGATCTAACACCATGTTCACCGATTTATTACTCCATTTACAAAGCGTCTTAATATGCAGCAACCGTATTATTAGTGACAGCTTAGAGAACTTCCGACACCCTGGGTATGCCTCACATTGTGCATCGCTTAACAGCTTAGCAAATGTATCACCCCCCCCGTTTTTTAAATGTGTTCCATCGGATGATATATCATCCCCAACATTACCAGCAAACCTACCCTCTTGTAAGTCCCCTATCAAGCCCTCCACGTCAACGCGTGTCTCGGGTATGTCATCTACACAGTCACCGGACACATTCACGGCAACCTCACCTAATCCGTAACCCTCCCCATGAAATACCCAATTCACATAGCCTTCCAGCATCCCATTCTGATGCAGATGCTCTCTTACATCAGTAAGAGATCTGAAGGTTACGTTAACACACCTAGAACATGGACAACGTATCCTATTCATTCCATCAGCATGACGACTCGCAAACTTAATGAAGTTTGAAACACCATTAACATATTCGTCACACCATTTATCATTCAACCCAATCCAACTTCGATCCATCACTACCTACACGTCATATATATATAACTATCAATACTTTTATTAAAAAAAAACAAAAATAACAGAAACAGTTATGTCACCGTGAACAAATTAAAGTTGACAGTTGAACAAACGCATGATTTTCAAACAAGACAAGCACGAGTAACGAGACTATGCAGTACATTATCCGTTACTGCTTCATAACAAAGTCATTATTTTCAATTCATAACATTCTGTAAACACAAACACGTAAATATAACACTACACTAAAGCAGCAACAAACAAGCACGTATCGGTTCGTACTCATACAACTACAGCACATGAAACAAGACAACCGCGTATTGAATGCTTTATTACGTAAAGTTATCGATAGCAGCAATGCAGATACGAAACAATACTGACAGTAAATACTTTGAAGATGAAATACCATGTCAATTTCTACAGGACACAGACAGATGAAACGAAAAGAAGTCACATGCGAAAATAACAAATGCAGATAGAATAATAATAAATGTAAAGTAACATACTAACAGAATGGAGGGCCGAAATTTAGAACGAGAACAGGCAGCCAAGTACTTGACAGTCCGACAAACTTCAATCGCCTCAAGCTTTCCAGTCACCACCTGCAAAAAATAACTTCAACTGCTCACAGCTGACAATACAGACATAAAGTAATATTAACCGCAATAAGACTCTGTAACAAAAAACACGTAATGATATGCACAACAGGTAATCCTATATGCAGTGCACCTAACATAAATACTTGTACGTATGCGTCTATTAGCTTGTGCTATATGCATAAGAGGTAATCCTATATGAACAATTGAAATGTTTAATTATCTGTGTATATTCTGAGTTTGATCGTAACAGTTTCGCACTTAATTTACTCATTCCAAATCACTGTAGTATCAACTTCAAGTTCACATAAGTACTTCTACGTATGCGTTAATCACATTCTCCTTTTTCTTTTTATGCTTTCAGATCTCGATAACCTTGGACTGGTTTTAGCCAACAATGATTTTGTATGTCCTGCGATTCATTCATGACTCTATCAATTGGTACATGAAATTAGATTGATTGATAGTTACTACTACAGTGCTTTTCTGATTTCTGTTTACAGGGAGCAATTGAACTGCTTAAAGACATGTGTATATCACTATATATGCCGAGGAAGTCGATATCTCACTGTTGCAGGTTGCTAAGTAAATCAGGACATGTTTACGCAAATACAGTACACATTCCAGAAACAATAACCATAAACAAGGGAGAATTAAGCATAACCTTTCAGACCAATCAAAGCTGGAATGTAACGACCCATTCAATCAGCAAACCCTAGAACATGAACATACAGGACAGAACAAATTTAAAGAGGCCAAACCCTAAAACAGAAATTACCCATCTGAAGAAACCCTAGAACATGAACACATACATGTCTGAAGAAATTGTAAGACGACTAACCCTAGAACATGAACCAATCCGCAGAAAACCCTAGAACTTTCAATGGAAGACCAAATCACACACACATACGTCTCATAAATCACTAGCAGATGGAAGAAGACAACATAATCAGACACATCAACACAGAATCGAACATGCAAATCAACACACAGATGGAACAAGACAACAAATTCAAAGATGCCATCACAGAGATGGAACAAGAACATCAAACGAAAGAAGAAGAAGAAGATGAAATAGTCGATTACAGAGAGATCAAAGAAGAAGAAGATGAAACAGTCCCATACCTGAAATCGATTGAAGAGGCGTTCACAGCAACTCCGGCGAAGATTAAAGAGGCGTTCACAGCAATCTACGGCGAAGATTGTTGAAGGATTCGATCGATTGAGAGACTGGGAAGACCGATTCGATCGATTGAGGGTGAGAGAGGGTGAGAGAGTTCTGAGAGAGACGGAATTGGGAGAGTCGTGTGAATGTGAGAGAGGTGAGAGACTTCTGCATAACCTCGTAAAACGTGTGGGGGGAATTAATTTTTTATTCCCTCCTTACAATTTTGGAGTGCGGGAAAAATTAATAAGTTACCCTCCAAATTTTTAAAGCAGGAGTTGACAAAAAAAAATGTCACTATGTAAGTAATGTCAAAATCGGATAAATAATCACATTATATTGACCACATTATTGAGAATGATAAAATAATAACTAAAAGGTCGACAAAAAATATCATGAGCATCGACAAATTCTGATATTGTCGATTAATCGCGTAACCATCGACATAAAATCGTCTGTCGACAAAAAAACTGTCAACAAATGTCATATTTGTTGTAGTGGTAGGTCGAGGAAGGTTCTTGGCGATGGGTAATGTACAGAAAGCACTAAAATCCACGGGTCATACAAGGGCGTGGATTGTGATGACCACCTTGCTGAAGGCTGGGTAACTAACACAAAACATCGAAGTGGAATTTTCTGTCTTATGACTTTTCATTTGGGTCTAAATGCTCTCTTCAATCAACTTTTGATAATTGGTTTTCTTGCCTAATAGCTAGTAGGTTGTTCTCTATCTATAATAATTTTGGGAGAGAAGGTATCATGGAATTTCTTTCTTGCCGGATGCGATGTCCAGCTGTAGCATCTTTTAAGTTGTTTAATGTGAGTTTATCGCAGATATAGACCGCATTTTCTATGACTCATCATCAAATACACAACCAGTATGATATCATTTTAATTCACTTTGTTGCCTCCTTCCTGAGAAATGTGTTTTACCGCACGTTAAGGGAGATAGGTATTGCCTTTCAGGTTATGAAAATACAAATTCAGCATCCTGCAGGGATTAGTAAATTCTAGAGGATCATTCTGTGAACTATATGTCTGAATTTTATCATCAAAAAATCGAATTTTTCTATTTGGCATTGTTCCGTGTAATAAATTAATCATTTTCCAACTAATCATGCCTTTGACCCTCCTTTAACTTCTTATTTCTGCTATATGTAAGTGATTACAAATTCTATATATATATATATAAAAGAAGACAAGTGCTTAGGCTTCCTAAGAAGTTGACCCATGTTATTTCATATTTGCTATGGTTTGGACATTTGTTGTGCTTACTTGGACTTCAACTAATCTAATTCGGCCATGTAATTGTCCAGTCACATTTTATGAAAGTAATTACATATTAATACAAATAGAAACCACCGCTGTAAATGCAATATCGGTTTTATTTTACCTAATAATGCACAACCTTATTATCAGGAAAATGAATGAGTAAATAATGTACTGACAATAATATTCTCAAATGGTAAAATAGACAACTTAAAAGACTGAATTTTGTAACAGCTATGTCCATGTTTTTCTAAAATAAAAGAATGGCCAAAATACACCTACATAAACAGTATTTGACAGCCATTTTGGCACCTGACGAGAACAAAACATTATGAGAGACCAAGACAACTCAGTAACAGTCAATATTGAAGGTAATAAAAGTAGAAAAACATACTATTGCGTGATTTCTAAATCATTCGTTATAAAAAATTTGTCAGTTCTTTTAGATTTCTCTCTGCTTTCCATTCCCCATTGTGCAAGCTTTTTATTAGTGTAAGAATTCATGTAATGTTCATTAGCATATGTTGATTAACTGAGTATTTGAGTTTTCAGTGTAAAAATTCAATTAATGTTTATCAGCAATACGTTGGTAGACTAAGAATTTGCGATTTCGTCACCTGAATTTCAATTTTACGCCTGAAATGTTTCATAGTAAGTCGAGGAAGGTTTTTCGCAATGGGTAAGGTACACAAAGCACTAAAATCCACAGGTTATACAAGGGCGTGGATTGTGATGACCACCTTGCCGAAAGGCTGGGTAACTAACACAAAACATCGAAGTGGATTTTTCTGTCTTATGACTTTTCATTTGGGTCTAAATGCTCTCTTCGATCAACTTTTGATAATTGGTTTTCTTGCCTAATAGCTAACAGGTTGAATAATTTTGGGAGAGAAGGTATCATAGAATTCATGTAATGTTTATTAGCATATGTTGATAGAATGAGTATTTGAGTTTTCAGTGTAAGAATTCATTTAATGTTTATCAGCAATACGTTGATAGACTAAGAATTTGCGATTTCGTCACCCGAATTTTAATTTTACGCCTGAAATGTTTCATAGTAGGTCGAGGAAGGTTCTTGGCGATGGGTAATGTACACAAAGCACTAAAATCAACGGGTCATACAATGGCGTGGATTGTGATGACCACCTTGCTGAAGGATGGGTAACTTACACAAAACATCGAAGTGGAATTTTCTGTCTTATGACTTTTCATTTGGGTCTAAATGCTCTCTTCAATCAACTTTTGATAATTGGTTTTCTTGCCTAATAGCTAACAGGTTGTTCTCTATCTAGAATAATTTTGGGAGAGAAGGTATCATGGAATTTCTTTCTTGCCGGATGCGATGTCCAGCTGTAGCATCTTTTAAGTTGTTTGATTTGTGTTTATCGCAGATATAGACCGCGTTTGCTATGACTCATCATCAAATACACAATCAGTATGATATCTTTTTAATTCACTTTGTTGCCTCCTTCCTGAGAAATGTGTTTTTCAAAATACAAATTCAGGTTATGAAAATACAAATTCAAAATCCTGCAGGGATTACTAAATTCTAGAGGATCATTCTGTGAACTATATGTCTGAATTTTATCATAAAAAAATCGAATTTTTCTATTTGGCATTGTTCCGTGTAATAAATTAATCATTTTCCAACTAATCATGCCTTTGACCCTCCTTTATGTTCTTATTCTTGCTATATGTAAGTGATTACAAATTCTACTTAGAAGCGTTTTATAATAATCTCTTTGATAAATTATTCCATACTTGATGAATCATTCAAATAGTTATTTTCTTTGTCGAGAAATCATTGATATTTGATTTAAGGGTTTTGTTGCTAATACGCAATGGGACATTAAGGTATCTCTCCTCATAGGGATCACATACTTATGAATACGTCATTCCCTCAAAGTTAAGCCCCATGTACACGACACAATCGTAACACCTACTAATGTCACCATATACTGTATTTTATTAACGGTAATTTGGTCGCAAATACTTTCGCTCAAACAATGACATTTCAATGCGTAGACCCGTGCTTTAGCGCGGGGTATCGCCTAGTTATTGTTTATTACTGGTGGTATTCAGGCACTCGGAGTCTGAAGATTCATATCCATGAGGGTTCTTGCTTGCCCAGTTCCACTGATCTCGGCACATCTCTGCTATACCATATTTCGCCTTCCAGTTCAACTCGCGTGCTGCTTTTTCCGTCGAACCGTACACAATCTCAGCATCACCAGGTCGTCTTGTAGAGAAATTCAAGGGTACTTTCTTTCCACATGCCTTCTCAAATGCTGCTACCATATCCAAGACTGAAGTTCCTTTACCAGTTCCGAGGTTGTAGACCTCACAACCTACAGAAGGGTTTGCCAACTTGTTGAGTGCAGCAACATGCCCATCAGCTAAGTCCAACACATGTATGTAATCACGTACCGCAGTGCCATCCTTTGTTGGGTAGTCAGTACCAAAAACTGTAAGTGCAGGACGCCTGCCAACTGCTACTTGCTGGACAAAAGGCATGAGATTTTGTGGAACACCTCGTGGATCTTCACCGATATGGCCGCTTGGGTGTGCACTAACAGGGTTGAAGTACCGTAGCAGAATGATTTTCCATTCAGAGTCTGACCGATGGACATCTCGGCATATTTCTTCAATGAACAGTTTTGTTCGTCCATATGGATTTGCTGCAGAGAGGGGAAAGTCCTCAGTACATGGTACCACTTTCGGCCATCCATAAACAGTAGCAGATGATGAAAAGACAAGCTTTTTACATCCATGTGCAGCCATGACTTCCATTAGGGTAACGGTGCTCGAGAGATTGTTATCAAAATACATCAAGGGTTTCATCACACTTTCACCAACTGCCTTAAGTCCAGCAATGTGGATGACAGCATCAAACTTGGTGGAAGAGAAAAGCTTCTCAAGGGCGGATTTGTCTCGGATGTCCATCTTGTGGAAGGTGAGGTTGCGGCCGTATTCGCCGGCGAGTTCCTGGACACGGCTGATGGCGGCGGAGGAGGAATTGTCGAGATTGTCGACGACGACGGCCTTGTGTCCGGCTAAGAGGACCTGAAGGACGGTGTGACTTCCGATGTAACCGGCACCGCCAGTCACGAGGATAGTTTCCGCCATCGCTGCACAATATGCAGGCGTATCAGGGAGAGAGTTAGAAATCAGAGGCAGATGAAGACGATTTGAATGGTGATCTGAGAAAGAGAAAGGAGGAGAGTCCTATATATATTGGGAGATTTCTTCGTTTCTTCTTCTTCTTTTACAGAAAGGAAACTATTTTTTGTCCAAATACAGAAAGGAAACTGATTCTTTAATTTTTTTATTTATTATTTTTTATAGAGAGAAAATTAAATAAATAAATATTCGTATTTTTTTTGCAACATCCAATATCGGAGTAAACAATTTAACGTACATTAAATATAACTAAATAATATATTTAATTAAGACACCGAGTCTTTTTTTTAGAAAAGACACTAAGTCATATATTCACGAAATAGAAAAGAAAAAGAACTTACTAACTACTACTACATAATTACTAATTACCTATAAGTAGAGGGTACCGAATAATATCTGAATGATCAAATAGATTAAGAAACTATTGGCCATTAAAATACCAGGAAACTAATGCTACGACTCTGTTGGGTTATGACTTGAAGTCAAAAGGTCGGAAATTTCTCAAAAAAGAAAAGGTCAAAAATTTTGGGTCGGTGGACTATGTTTCCTTTGGGAGCAAGTTATCAAAACTGTTTTGAAAATAGTTCACTGCCATAGGTTCTCTTTACATATGCTATCAATATTTAAAGAAGTCTTTTGGTATCACAGTAACACACACACGTTGGGTTTGAGAGCTTGGTGAGTTTGAGAGTTTTATTCGGGTGTGGTGTTTCGGGTGGCCGCCGTGGCCGTTGTGGCCATGACGTGCATTGTAATCGGGTTCTCTTCTCAATAAAATACCGGATTCTAGACGTGGAGGTAGCTAGCGGGTTCGTTCCGAATTCGTTAGTGAACCACGTTAAATATCTGTCTCGTTTTTGTTTTCGTTACATCGCTCTTGCTCGAATATCCCCACGTTATAACATACACAATATTGCCTGGCTCTAGAGAGGTTTTATAGTTTGCTTTGCTCCGATCTTTTCGGAAAACGCAAGGACGCTGTCATGGCGAATCGGGACTCTGCGTATGTTGGTCGAAGGCTACCGCAATTGATAGAGATCGAAGAGACTGATGTGGATTTCGATGATGACTACTGTAGGGACGCCATCCAACAACTGGGTCCGTTTCTCGTGGGTTCTTTCGTACTGACACGCTCCAACTGCAAGTGTACAGTTGTCGGTGTAGTAATTCAGGAAATCCTATTTGTCGAACCCAAGAGACTTCTTGTAAATTAGTATTAAATTTAATCCTTATATGGGCAAATCGCAGTTGTTTGTTTTTACTAATTCTAATAAAGTAAAGAAAGCAAAAAATCTCAATTAATCGATTAAAATGCTTCACGATTAATAAAGACGAATTGTTTTAGGTTTTTCTCCAAGTTTGACAAAGTTAGGATATCTCTACGGGCCACTAGGTGTTTCACACTACGCCAGGTTTACGTTCTACTAACATGATGATTCTTTCTTCTAGCTAAACGAATAAGTTTATGTTGAAGATGTCTCAACCAACACCTGCACCTAAACTATCAAAGCTGATTTCTCTAGTCTGATCGAGTTTAGGCACGCTTTACGATAATTAATCTACTCTTTGTTCTTAGCTAACTAGCAAGATTTCTTAACCTTAGATACGGCTAGTGTGTGTTTCAATTTACGGGCAATCAACGTTGATGTCTCTTACGTTCAATACCTAACTCAATCCTATTAATACGTCTACTAATAGAAAAGTAGCATAAAACGCTTAAAACACACATAACTAGATAAGTAATCATCAAATAAGCTCAAACGCATGAAAGCAAATCCATAAATCACCAAACATAGTGATCACAACCTAGATCCCAACCAGATATCCAGAGAAAGAGTTTAGCAACACATAAACATGATCAAAATACAAGTCTTTATGATCATAATCAAAAAACAAGAGAAAATACGGAGTTTTAGAAGTCAAACGAATGATCCCAAGCTTCCTCTAGCAATTTCCAAGCTCCAAGCACGAGTTCCTATGTGAGAATACTGATAAAACTAGCCCTAATTCGTTCTAATACGTTTCCATAGAGTTTAAGACAAGTTACAAGTACTTGAATAAAGACCCCAACAGGACTGCTGACTTTGTCGTTCTCTTCGCACGAAGAGAATTTGTCTTCGTGCGAAGACAGTTTTTCTCTTCGTGCGAAGGTCTTCTTATTTTGATACTGCAAGCTCTCCCAAGAAGAAGTTTAGAGCTGTCCTTGAATTTGGCTAAGGCAATCTCTTCGCGCGAAGAGAATTCTCTTCGTGCGAAGAGACTGAATATGCAGTCTCTTTTCTTCTTTTCCTTGAGTCCTTCCTTGAGTCTTTTGTTACCGAAGCTCGTCTCTTCATCCTCTTTGATCTTCGCGTCCTATTTCCTGCCAACCACAACACGAAATAAGCACCCGCGATCATATCACAATAAAAAACGTCCAAATATCCAAGAAACGCCCGGATTTAACAATTAACGCTCAAAAACTCAAGTTCCACAATTTAAGCATATTATACTCAAAAGACGACAAATTCTCCAAGATAAGCACACAAAATGCAGATAAATAACTAATAAAATAACTCCAAAAACGGAGTTATCAACTACCCCTACACTACGAGCATATATCCAAACTAAAACCCCCTCTCAAAAACTTACTTCCTCAATTTACCTCAAATCTCAAATTTCTTTTTGCATACCTTCCCAATTATCATTGCATACATTCCTACGCCATTTGCATACTCGCACCAACATTGCATACGAGTCCGAGATGACAATCAAACCACAAACCACCTTGTACTAGCCGACACGACTCGATTATACACAATACAACTACATGAAAATGCAATATATACAATGCAAGAATTAAAATAACAAGATACTTTTTTTTCTTTTGCGAGATTGGGCAATCTCAATTGGCTCAAAGCGCTTATCATGGAGATGGTTCCACTGGTGGCTTGGACTGGTTCCTCTCCAGTGATAGGTGCGGATTTGGAGGTTTGGTCGATAGTGAAGAAGGCAGTTTTGTCGGAATCTGCTCCTTCGTCGGTGGTGGTGGGTACGCCGTTGCCAAGAATGGCGGTGTCACTGTTGGCTCTGTTGGTGTGGGTTCAGGTTCCGACGTTTGCAGTGAAGAAAACTTGTCCTCTGCCGAATCTTGTGGGGGCAGGAGTTTGGCCTCGAATATCTGCTCCTGGATGCGATAAAACTCCTCAGTGGTCACCGCTCGGAGACGTCCCTCACTGGCTTTGACGTCTTCCACACTTGTCATGCTGAGATCCCAACTCGCTTGGAGGTGTTCCAGCTCTGCCACACTTGTCTTCACGTGATGGCAGAGTTCTTCGATGTTTTTGGGATCTTCGAGAATGAGAACGGCACAAGGGAGACGACCCATGTCCGCCATTCGTCAATGAAAGCACCAGTTAATACAAACCAGTATCGTTTCCACGTATTGCTACGGGTAAACTAAACTAAGAATTACAAAAAAGTTAACTGAAATAACTCAAGAAAAATAACTTTTTATTCCTTGACTAAAACTGAACAACTACACAGTTTAAATACTAAAATAAGCAAATCCTAACCTAGACTCCTATGGGACTAGCCCAGTCTACTAACTATTTAAATTATTAATAATAATAATAATAATAATAATAATAATAATAATAATAATAATAATAATAATAATAATAATAATAATAATAATAATAATAATAATAATAATAATAATAATAATAGAGAAGGGGGGACACCCCTAAACTTGAACCTTCCTTCTACGGGCACAAAATAATTTTAACCTCTTTATTATCTGTATATATATAAAAGCAGACAAGTGCTTAGGCTTCCTAAGAAGTTGACACGTGTTATTTCATATTTGCTATGGTTTTGACATTTGTTGTTCTTACTTGGACTTCAACCAATCTAACTCGGCCATGTAATTATCCAGTCACAATTTATGGAAGTAATTACATATTAATACAAATAGAAACCACCGTTGTAAATGCAATATCAGTTTTATTTTACGTAATAATGCACTGCCTTATTATCAGGAAAATGAATGAGTAAATAATGTACTGACAATAATATTCTCAAATGGTAAAATAGACAACTTAAAAGACTGAATTTTGTAACAGCTATGTCCATGTTTTTCTAAAATAAAAGAATGGCCACAATACACCTACATAAACATAATTGGACAGCCATTATGGCACCTGACGAGAACAACACATTATGAGAGACCAAGACAACTAAGTAACAGTCAAAATTGAAGGAAATAAAAGTAGAAAAACATACTATTACGTGATTTCTAAAGGGTGTTGATAATTACAGCACAATATTTGATAGTTACAGCACACTATACTTTTTCATGACGTTTATACCCCTTCCTTTTAATTAACATTTCTTCAATCTACCAAACCTCCCATTTAGAGTTTTTGAAAACCCAGAAGCGAAGCTCCACCACCTGACTCCCCAATCTCTCTCTCTCTCTCTCACCCAATTCAACTTCCACCATTACCACCTGACACACACCCAATTCAACTTCCACCCTTACCACCAGATTTCACCAAAACCCCTTACCTTAAACCAAAACCCCAAGGTCGACCAATTTCAAACCGAATCGAATGGTCCCAACACCGAAACCACTCAGTCATCACCTAGCCTCATTGTCGATCCATCCAACATCTCTGCGTCCACATCTCTCTCGTCTCAAACCACCAACGCCGCTGCATACCCAATCGAGAACCACCTATGCCATGAGTCCCCCCAACATACCAGAAATTACTCAGTACTCAATACCCAATCATAATCGCATCATACTCGATACTCATCTAGCTCCCTCCCTCTCCCACTGAAATCACTTTTTTTTTGATGAATTCAAAAAATTTGTTGCTGCAACCCCGAACTTACATCTCCAGAACTAGAGAAAAAACCTGTAACAACCCGTATTTTACTCTAGGGTTATTTTAGTAATTCCTTACAACATATTTATTATTCGAATATGTGAGAATCGTATTGTTTGATATTAGTGTTAGTCGCAATCAGACGCTATAGATATATGTGTGATTAGACTTCGTAGTGACTAACTATTTGTCTGTTTATATTTATTTTGACAAACTAGATTATTATCGTAAATTATTTAAAAATAAATTTATTTTATTTTTACTATTAAGTTAATTATAAAATTCGATTAATTGTTGAGTACATTTTATTTTAAATAAAATATTAAGAGTTTCCTCAAAACAAATGAATTTTCTAAGTCAAATTTCTTTTTATCGATCGAACTCTATTTTAATAGTCAAAATATGTTTAACAGTCAAATTATATTTTTAATTTTTTTTAGTTAAAATAGTTTATTAATTCACATCCGTATTGATAATTTATCGCGCGCGTCAAATTTGTTGTCGCTTATAGTTTTTAGTCGAGTACCAAAATACGAGTCGCATATTAATCGATCGAGGCGTAATTTATCATTCGGCGTGTTTTATATGTTCGCCACGTTTATATTTAATTCTCGCCGCGTTTTTATTTTTGGTCATGTTTGTTTTTATTTTCATCGCGTGTCCGACCACCGCGTAATCTCGTGACTCCGCCACACCCAATAACTTTCTCTCACCCATCAACTCCACCTCTTTTCTTCCCCTGCTTCAGCCTCCATCCGTACCCCCCTTCACCTGCGACAACCACGCCGAGCGTGGCTCTGCACCAGCCAGCTACACCTAGCCTACCCCCTCTCAAATCACCATCAATCCCATCCTCTTAATCCTGTCCTTCCTCTTCATCTTCTCCACCACCAACACACTCTGTTTTGTTGCCGAGAACCACCAACACCGCCACCATCACTCTGCTAGCTCTATCTCTCTCTCTCACACACACACACCTCTTTGTCTCACTCTCCCTCTCTCCCCCCTGTTTTGCCGGACCACCACCGGCCACAACCACCCCCGACACCAACACCACCGCAGCCACCACTGCCATCACAATCACCAAACACAACTTCTTTCACCTTCACCTATACTCCACCCCTCCATCCTTCTGTTT
Organism: Linanthus parryae; assembly: GCA_023055425.1. Lineage (NCBI taxonomy): Eukaryota > Viridiplantae > Streptophyta > Magnoliopsida > Ericales > Polemoniaceae > Linanthus > Linanthus parryae. The sequence continues at coordinate 61,142,343 of JALGPY010000001.1, read as the reverse complement.
CTCTCCCGAACCCAAACACAATCACCATCATCACCACTGAAAACAACCTCTCGGACCCTTCCCCTGTTTTGCCGAACCCACCTCCGGCAACATCCACCAACATCACCGCCACTCACTCTCTCTGCTCTCTCTCGACCCCTCTGTACTCACCTCCCCCTATCGGTGACTTCGCCAGGAGCAGCAGCTAGCAACTGCAGCAACTGAAGCACCCACAACCGCCGTCGTCGCCTCCATTTTTCCAGCGGCCATTAAAGCTCGAATCGAGTTTTTCATCGGGACGAACCCAGCGACACCCAGCTTGTTTCAACACTCCCTACGCGTTCCTGAGATCCCGAGGAGCACACGGAGCCTCCTATCCAAGCCCGAAGGCAGCCGGAGCAGTCCCGTCGATCGCCGCCGCCGAACCCGCCGCCGCAAACTTGAACCGCCTTATTTGTCCGCCGTTTTTCACGATTCTTGGAGCGGGTAATATCTAAATCATCTCCCCTTTCATATTTGATTACCAAAATTTGATTTAGATAACTATAATTCGTGATGGGATCGAGTTCGGGTGAGGGGTAAGTCAATGTTTGCCGATGGGTTTGTCTAGGGGGTGTAATAGTCATTTTCAGAAACTTCGGGGGAACAGATTTAACTTTTGGAGAAGTTGGGGAGCTTGTTGTATTCATATATTATGTTTTATTTAATATTAATAGTTTTTAGTTAATTAATTTATATGTTATTTCTATTTTACTAATGATATATTAAATTATTAAATAAATATTATAACAACTTTGCAATGTAGGAGTATTCCTACAAGTTAGCAGAAGTAAAAAATTTAAACATTTACAATTTGATTTCATAAAAATAAGTTAATAAAAATATATTGTTTATATTCGTTTAACTATATAATCGATAAATAATACTGTTTTATATAATAAATAATTTGTCTATTTTTTTTAGGTGAGTAAATATCAAATTTTTGAAATGTTTACAATATCGATGTTATTCATTTTTATAAATAGATAGATATGTTTAGTTAATTATTATTAAAGTAAAGTATTTTTTGTATATTAAAATGTAATTGTGAAATATAAAGAAATTTCTTCTTCAATCAGAAATAGCACTTTTGAAATTATAAGTATTACTTTTAAATTAAATTTCAAAATTTTGTATAATTTCTAAATATCGTCATTAGAGTATTAAATAGTTTTATAATCTTAAAATTTATTCTATAATTTCGTAAAATCATTTAGGGGTTTATATCTACCTTGGGGAAATCCGATTAGAGCTGTAGCTTGCATATTAAATAGGACACGTGCATTGTCATACGTTTTGTAAAACAAACTTGCTTGTAATTAGGACTATTTGTGTTTGTTTGTAGAGCCTAACTTCGTAGAACCAGGCGTTGTCTACCTGTAGTGCAACTTGCGTATCTTCGGCTCTCACGGTGAGTATCAATGCTTAGCCTTGCGTGCTTATCTCCCTTCGTGTCAAAATGTGATTTTATTTCATGTCTCAAAATATACATGTGAGTATTCATGCTTAGTCTCGTGAGCTTATTTTCTTTCGTGTCAAAACGTGATTTATGTCTTGTCTCAAAATATATGCTTAGTTTTGCGTGCCAATTCCTTTCATGTGATATACTTGGTTTATTTGAAAATAATTGACGCACCTTATTTCGAAATTTCCAAACTTGTCGTACTTGCTTTTAAATTGTCACTTTACTATTCGTCTTCAAATCGAAAAACTCATTGTTCAACTGTCACTGTCAGAATTCATTAACAACGTAAAGTGAAAGATCGCATGTACCGGAACCAGTTGGTTGTTGCTTGGAATCCCCTTAGTTGTCTTTAATTTTTTCTCTCAGATGGCACGACTCTTCGCCTAGTATAGTTTATTATTATAGTGGGGGCGGGAAAGGTTTTCCAAAACGCCAGGCACGGAGGAAAGGCTTTCTCTCTTGTTGTCGTCCTACATCGGGAAAGGTTTTCCCAAATTGTGATGTATTTTATTATTATAATGGGGGCGGGAAAGGTTTTCCATAACGCCAGGCACGGAGGAAAAGGTTTTCACTCTCGTTGTCGTCCTACGCAGGGAAGGTTTCCCCGGGAAAGGTTTTCCCAATTCTTGATCTAGATATCCGATCTGAGATGATATACTTCACCCTGGTCTCCCCTAGTTATTGCGACATATAATATGACTTGTTTCATATTCACGTTTGGAAACGTATGAATATCTCGGTAAACGAATCGGCTACTCATAATAACTCTCAGTTTAGAAACAACAACTTCTGAGAACTTGATAATCGTGACTTCTACTCATACTTATATTTCTGAAAATAGTTCAAGTCGTTACTCTGATGTTTATACTTATACTCTGTTACTGTTTAAACTATGTCAAACGTAAATCCCGTAACCTGTCTTAGCCACTCTGTTTTACATGCTAAGGTGTTTATTCACTCAGTTTTTACTGATACTCGAAAAACTGCGTCCTTGTTTCTTTTAAATTTCCCGCAGGTACATGATTGGTTATTTGGGGGTAATGCGCTGGGATCACGAATCGGTCTCTCATGCAAACAGTAGAGCCTAGTAATTAACCGGAGAGCCATTTTCTTGTAAAATATATTTTGTTAGACTTGGTGTCCAGTTTGGAACCAGTCACCAATGTTGTAAGCTTTTATCGTAATGAATCAGTAGTAGGATGTTTCATTTCACTTGTTTATGGTTACCACTCCTTGTACGAAAGGGTAAAATCCCCTGTACGGAGGGAACCGACCGGTTTCCGGCTCCTCAGGAAATCGGGGGTGTTACAAAACCAATACAAGAAACCTCCCTAACAATTTCATGGAAAATAACTACAATTATTGAAATTACTTCCTTCACGAATTGGGTGGGAGGACGATGGTGAGGGACTGAGGACCACCCGAGGCATGGCGTTGTGGATGTTGAATTGTGAGAACCGCTATGATTGTTGCGGTGGAAGAGTTTTCATGGACAGAGGACTCAGGAGTGAGGAAGAGAGAGAGGTGAACAATTAGTACCAATCCGTGAATCAAGGAGACTCGATCTTTTTTAAACAAGGAGACGCGAATAATTGACTAATTTACGTATTCAATTGATTCTGTTTAAGGGGCAATGTGGTAAATTGAAAATTAATTGTGCTGTAACTATAGTTTGTTGTGCTGTAATTATCAGCACCCTTTCTAAATCATTCGTTATAAAAATTGAGTCAGTTCTTTTAGATTTCTCTCTGCTTTCCATTCCCCATTGTGCAAGCTTTTTATTAGTGAAAGAATTCATGTAAAGTTCATTAGCATATGTTGATAGACTGAGTATTTGAGTTTTCAGTATAAAAATTCATTTAATGTTTATCAGCAATATGTTGGTAGGCCAAGAATTTGCGATTTCGTCACCTGAATTTCAATTTTACGCCTGAAATGTTTCATAGTATGTCGAGGAAAGTTCTTGGAAATGGGTAAGGTACACAAAGCACTAAAATCCACGAGTCATACAAGGGCGTGGATTGTGATGACCACCTTGCCGAAGGCTGGGTAACTAACACAAAACATCGAAGTAGAATTTTCTGTCTTATGACTTTTCATTTGGGTCTAAATGCTCTCTTCAATCAACTTTTGATAATTTGCTTTCTTGCCTAATAGCTAACATGTTGTTCTCTATCTAGAATAATTTTGGGAGAGATGGTATCATGGAATTCATGTAATGTTTATTAGCATATGTTGATAGAATGAGCATTTGAGTTTTCAGTGTAAGAATTCATTTAATGTTTATCAGCAATACGTTGGTAGACTAAGAATTTGCGATTTCGTCACCCGAATTTTAATTTTACGCCTGAAATATTTCATGATAGGTCGAGGAAGGTTCTTGGCGATGGGTAATGTACAGAAAGCACTAAAATCCACGGGTCATACAAGGGCGTGGATTGTAATGACCACCTTGTTGAAGGCTGGGTAACTAACACAAAACATCGAAGTGGAATTTTATGTCTTATGACTTTTCATTTGGGTCTAAATGCTCTCTTCAATCAACTTTTGATAATTGGTTTTCTTGCCTAATAGCTAACAGGTTGTTCTCTATCTAGAATAATTTTGGGAGAGAAGGTATCATGGTATTTCTTTCTTGCCGGATGCGATGTCCAGCTGTAGCATCTTTTAAGTTGTTTGATGTGTGTTTATCGCAGATATAGACCTCGTTTTATATGACTCATCATCAAATACACAATCAGTATGATATCTTTTTAATTCACTTTGTTGCCTCCTTCCTGAGAAATGTGTTTTTTCAAAATACAAATTCAGGTTATGAAAATACAAATTCAGCATCCTGCAGGGATTACTAAATTCTAGAGGATCATTCTGTAAACTATATGTCTGAATTTTATCATTAAAAAATCGAATTTTTCTATTTGGCATTGTTCCCTGTAATGAAATAATCTTTTTCCAACTAATCATGCTTTTGACCCTCCTTTAAGTTCTTATTCCTGCTATATGTAAGTGATTACAAATTCTATATATATATATATATATATAAAAGCAGACAAGTGCTTAGGCTTCCTAAGAAGTTGACGCGTGTTATTTCATATTTGCTATGGTTTTGACATTTGTTGTGCTTACTTGGACTTCAACCAATCTAACTCGGCCATGTAATTATCCAGTCACATTTTATGGAAGTTATTACATATTAATACAAATAGAAACCACCGCTGTAAATGCAATATCTGTTTTATTTTACCTAATAATGCACAGCCTTATTATCAGGAAAATGAATGAGTAAATAATGTACTGACAATAATATTCTCAAATGGTAAAATAGACAACTTAAAAGACTGAATTTTGTAACAGCTATGTCCATGTTTTTCTAAAATAAAAGAATGGCCAATATACACCTACATAAACAGTATTTTACAGCCATTATGGCACCTGACGAGAACAAAACATTATGAGAGACCAAGACAACTCAGTAACAGTCAAAATGGAAGGTAATAAAAGTAGAAAAACATACTATTACGTGATTTCTAAAGGGTGTTCATAATTACAGCACATCACACTACACTTTTACATGACGTTTATAACCCTTCCTTTTAATTAACATTTCTTCAATCTAACAAACCTCCCATTTGGAGTTTTAGAAAACCCAGAAGCGAAGCTCCACCACCTGACTCCCCAATCTCTCTCTCTCTCTCTCTCTCACCCAATTCAACTTCCACCATTACCATCTGACACACACCCAATTCAGCTTCCACCCTTACCACCAGATTTCACCAAAACCCCTTACCTTAAACCAAAACCCCAAGGTCGACCAATTTCAAACCAAATCGAATGTTCCCAACACCGAAACCACTCTGTCATCACCTAGCCTCATTGTCGATCCACCCAACATCTCTGCGTCCACATCTCTCTCGTCTCAAACCACCAACGCCGCTACATACCCAATCGAGAAACACCTATACCATGAGTCCCCCCAACTTACCCAAAATTACTCAGTACTCAATACCCAATCAGAATCGCATCATACTCGATACTCATCTAGCTCCCTCCCTCTCCCTCTGAAATCAGTTTTTTTGGATGAATTCAAAAATTTTGTTGCTGCAACCCAGAACTTACATCTCCACAATTAGAGACATAACCAATACAAGAAACCTCCCTAACAATTTCAGGGAGAACAACTACAATTTCTAAAATTACTTCCTTCACGAATTGGGTGGGAGGACGATGGAGAGGGACTGAGGACCACCCGAGGCATGGCGTTGTTGGTGTTGAATTGTGAGAACCTCTATGATTGTTGCGGTGGAAGTGTTTTCATGGACAGAGGACTCAGGAGTGAGGAAGAGAGAGAGGTGAAAAATTAGTACCAATCCATGAATCAAGGAGACGCAATTTTTTTTAAACAAGGAGACGCGATTAATTGACTAATTTAAGTATTTAATTGATTTTGTTTAAGGGGAAATGTGGTAACTTGAAAATTAATTGTGTTTTAACTATAGTTTGTTGTGTTGTAATTATCAGCAACCTTACTAAATCATTCGTTATAAAAATTGAGTCAGTTCTTTTAGATTTCTCTCTGCTTTCCATTCCCCATTGTGCAAGCTTTTCATTAGTGTAAGAATTCATGTAAAGTTCATTAGCATATGTTGATAGACTGAGTATTTGAGTTTTCAGTGTAAAAATTCATTTAATGTTTATCAGCAATACGTTGGTAGACTAAGAATTTGCAATATCGTCACCTAAATTTCAATTTTACACCTGTAATGTTTCATAGTAAGTCGGGGAAGGTTCTTGACAATGGGTAAGGAACACAAAGCACTAAAATCCACGTGTCATACAAGGGCGTGGATTGTGATGACCACCTTGCCGAAGGCTGGGTAACTAAGACAAAACATCGAAGTGGAATTTTCTATCTTATGACTTTTCATTTGGGTCTAAATGCTCTATTCAATCAACTTTTAATAATTGGTTTTCTTGCCTAATAGCTAACAGGTTGTTCTCTATCTAGAATAATTTTGGGAGAGATGGTATCATGGAATTAATGTAATGTTTATTAGCATATGTTGATAGAATGAGATTTGAGTTTTCAGTGTAAGAATTCATTTAATGTTTATGAGCAATACGTTGGTAGACTAAGAATTTGCGATTTCGTCACCCGAATTTTAATTTTACGCCTGAAATGTTTCATAGTAGATCGATGAAGGTTCTTGGCGATGGGTAATGTACACAAAGCACTAAAATCCATAGGTCATAAAAGGGCGTGGATTTTGATGACCACCTTGCTGAAGGCTGGGTAACTAACACAAAACATCGAAGTGGAATTTTCTGTCTTATGACTTTTCATTTGGGTCTAAATGCTCACTTCAATCAAATTTTGATAATTGGTTTTCTTGCCTAATAGCTAACAGGTTGTTCTCTATCTAGAATAATTTTGGGAGAGAAGGTATCATGGAATTTCTTTCTTGCCGGATGCGATGTCCAGCTGTAGCATCTTTTAAGTTGTTTTATGTGTGTTTATCGCAGATATAGACCGCGTTTTCTATGACTCATCATCAAATACACAATCAGTATGATATCTTTTTAATTCACTTTGTTGCCTCCTTCCTGAGAAATGTGTTTTTCAAAATACAAATTCAGGTTATGAAGATACAAATTCAGCATCCTGCAGGGATTACTAAATTCTAGAGGATCATTCTGTGAACTATATGTCTGAATTTTATCATCAAAAAATCGAATTTTTCTATTTGGCATTGTTCCGTGTAATAAATTAATTATTTTCCAACTAATCATGCTTTTGACCCTCCTTTAAGTTCTTATTCCTGCTATATGTAAGTGATTACAAATTCTATATATATATATATATATATATATAAATATATATATATATATATATATATATATATATATATATATATATATATATATATATATATATATATATATATAAAAGCAGACAAGTGCTTAGGCTTCCAAAGAAGTTGACGCGTGTTATTTCATATTTGCTATGGTTTTGACATTTGTTGTGCTTACTTGGACTTCAACTAATCTAACTCGGCCATGTAATTATCTAGTCACATTTTATGGAAGTAATTACATATTAATACAAATAGAAACCACCGCTGTAAATGCAATATCAGTTTTATTTTACCTAATGTGCACAAGAGATTCCGGCGGGGAGACCTCCGTGTACACCGTATGTAGAGGATCAGAGATCACACAGGAAGAGTTGGGTTGTGTGTAGGGAGAGAGTAAGGCAGTAGTAATGTCTGAGAGAGAGACAGAGGTTCGGCAGAGCTTCCGCGTATGGCAAGTGTGTTCTCCTTTGTATGGAAAGGGTAACGGCCTATATATAGCAGAGAACGTGACCGTTGTTGTGTGGTTAATGCGCCCATTAATGGCGGCTTAATTAGCTTAACCATAACGGCACGTTCGTCCTTATATATAGGGACCGTTACAGCACGTTGTGCGCGAATACCGGAACCGTTACGAGGTTGACCGGGTTTGACCGGATTGACCGGGTTTATGGAGCTCGTGCCATAAATCTCTCAAAGCAGTTACTAAAGGTCGCGCGCGGGCTTGGCTCACACGCGACAGGGCTTACTCTAGCCTCCAAACCACTAAGTCCCTACAAGTCCCGTGCAGTGGTATGCGAGGGCTCTGTCTCGCAGCCCCCACATGGATCAGCTCGGCTGGTGATCCAGTGTGTGTGGAGCACAATATGGTGTGCTGGATGGTTGCCACGTGGCCAAGATCTGTCAGCTCAGAAAGCACTATCTACATTAGCCCCCTTTCTGCGCGTGAAGACTCATAGCTGTATAGACTTCCATGCGCGGAAACCAACATACGCGTTGCCGCCACGCACCAATTCAAATACGGGTAAGTTCAGCCCCCGTGCGTGCCATCATGACCTAAAACCCCTAGAGTCGTGCCGTCTGGCCTTTAGGGTTTTAGGCGTGACGTCAGCTTGTCCTGTGATTGCGCGATTCGACGGTGACGGTTGCGATTCGACTACTGAAAGGACGCAACCCTTCATTGTTTTTGGATAAATACTTTGTATCCTCCATTGTTGCAAAGCATCACTTCTTTCTCTTAAAGTGAATGGTACCCGGAGATCTTCGAGAGCAGATTCAGATAATCAATCATCAGTTCAGAACTGCAAATCGTCTTCTTCAACTGCGCATATCCAAGCAAGCTTCGCAAAAACAAGGTTGGCCTTGTTCAATTCCGATTTAAAATACCAGTGTATGCCTTGAACTGCGTTGAATCTGTAAACCCATAACATATAATCTGTTGAAACTTGTGAAGAAGCTTCAAGCTTTGGACCCAATTGCGGCTTAATCCTTCAATAATAAGGATCTTGGATAGGGTTTTGAAATACCTGATAATGCAAACCTCTAATTTCTGAAATCGATACAAGAAACTGTTCATCTTTCTTTCCATAGATCTTGAATCTCGAAATTCAAACTGAGTGTGGCATATTTCTCCCCCCTTTTTCTTGCTCTTCCGCAGGAATGGCCAAGACAAAAGGAACCAAACCCACCAAGGAGGATGAAGAGATACCCGATCTTCCGCAGGCTTTGTGGCGAAAAGCCCCCTATCTAGGTGGCAAAGATTTCTACCATGCGAGGGTTAAGGCGAAGAAAATGCCTGCTCCTGTCCCAAACGAGGGATTGCTAACACTGACTCCCCTGGTTAACTCAGCCTTGCTCGAGTTAATTGGCTCCGAGGATGTGGTTCGATTGGTAATCGAAAACGGGTACTTCCCCTACACTGCGATTTCTACCCAAGCTTTTGTCCAGAAATTGGACTACATGGATGAGTGGATTGACCACGTGTTGACCAATCATGCTGCGACTCTTGATGAAGCCGGCGTATACTTCGCTGTTCGTGCTATGAAGGGTGCTGCCGTGAAGCTGGACCAGTCCATGCTTCTAGACCTTCTTTCCCGCTACTCGCCTGCGACTCACACATTCCACTTTGCTGAGTTCGAGGCTGCCCCCACACTCGAGGACGTGCATATGTTGTACGATCTTTCTCCCATGGGTCAGGTGGACCCCTTGAGTCCTTTGAGGACGGCTGCGGAGATTGCCTTGTACACGCAGATGGAGGAATGCCTGGCAGAGGTAAAGAAAATCTCCACCCGGTGGACTACTACGAAAGCCCTTCCAAACTGGCAGTTAGTTGATACGTCTGCGAAGAACACCTGGAACAAATGGTTGCAGTACTTCTTTCGAGACTATGCGAACAGCAGCATCACTAAGAAGCTTCTGAGTGAGAACCCAGAGGCCGAGAATTACGTGGAGGGTAAAGGCTATCACTTGACCCTTTGTGCTTTCCTCTGTGCGTAGTTGTCGAGGTACTTAATTGACGGTCACCCACATGATGGGGTTTTCTACCATGTTTTGCCGCTTGCTGTGAGGCTCGCCCTTGGCCAGAGAGTCGCACTCGGACCCTTGGTCTTGGGCACGCTGTACTATAGGCTTGATCAGCTGGTTCTGGCCATGAAAGAGTCGCGTGGCCGCCTCGATATACTGACTTTCGTCAACATTTCCTTCTTGACGATGTGGGTCTTCGAGCGATGGCCATCCTATGCTCCAACTGCTCTTAAACCCGACAAATGGTGTCCTCCAGGCGAGACGGAGGAACGTAACAGTGGCAGGGCTGCGAGGTGGTTCGGAGCGAACAATACCAAGTGCGTTTGGAGCTTGATATGCGACAAACGGAAAGAGTTTACTGCCAGGCCCTATGCCACACGCATTGAGAACGTGCGATGGTTTCCAAAGCTGTACCCCTCTAAGGGTGTTGTCTTCTCAGAAGAGCTCCTCTTCGAAGAGGGATCGCATTTACATGAGCGCTATCGTGAGTTCTTTTGCTGGTGTCTACGAGGTTCCCTTCCTGCCCTCGCAGAGCATATTCGTGAGCTTGCGCCAAGGTATGAGAGGATTACCGTGGATGTTGACCCCACTCGAGTTTCTCCCCAGTTCGGCTTTGATGCAGTGGCACCATCAATCTGGCCCCAGTCCATTATCAGAGGTTGCTATAAGCGCTTGCTAACAAAGGAGTGCAAGACAGTCTTCATGAACAATCTTCCCTTTGAGAAGCCTGCAGGGACCGGTGAGGGCGGTTGCTCCCAGAACTGGCTCGCATACTGGGTCGCCCAGCAAACGCGGATTGAGACGCAGTCGGCCGCTCAGCCGAGTAGAGCTCCCTTGATCAAGAGAAACTCTTTTCCGTTTCGCCCCAATTGCAGCCTGAGCGAGTCTGAATATGGTTGCTACTCACTGTTGGATCGTGAGAACCATTTGTGTCCTGACGTCATTCTGAAGGAGAAGATCGCCGCAGTTAAGAAGGGCGACACGCATGTCGTCAGATATAGCGAGGCATTTGCTAAGGTAAGCAATTTTTCCGCGCGCGTTAAGCTTCTTGATTTCCTTATGCTGACGCCTTTATTCTGTACTGTTTGCTGTAGTGTCATGTGCGGAGATTCGCATCTGGTGATCGTTCCAAGTCATTGGTTAACACCATTGTTGCCACCAGAAGGCAAAAGCAGCCGTTCCTGCTAGCATAAAGGATGGACCCTGAGGTCGAAACCAGGATTCGCGCAGTCATGAACGCTTTTGCTGATTCGCTGATAGACAATGCTCCGGCCTCGTCTCCTCCCAGAGATGATCCGTCCCCTCCAGCGACTACGGCGCCGAGAGTGAAGAGACCCAGGCAAAAGGGAATTACAATTTCTTCCCCTAGAAGTGCTCCAACTTCTCCTCCGGCGAGGTCCCTTTCTGTCAAGGATAAAGGCAAAGGTCGCATGCCCCGCAGAGTGCGAAAAGAGCTCGCAGTTGAGACTTTCGTTCCATTCAACCAGGAGTAAGAAGGAGAGAGGCAGGAGCCCAGAGAGAGTGATGAAGAAGAAGAATAAAGAACAGTTGCGATGCATGAGGAAGAATCAGGAGGTACTTCCGTCGCGTTTCCCTTCTCATTATCGTAATTCTTTTGCAATTCTTTCTTAAACCAATCATATCTTCGCAGATGATGATGATGAGATCATCGGTGGCCTTTTGGCCAAGAGACAAAAGAGAGATACCCATTCTGGCATTCCAGACGATCCCATAAGCGAGGACGTTCTTGCTGAGTCCCGGAAGACAGCCGCGGAAGCTGCTGAAAGGAGAAGGCAGCGGGAGGAGGAGGAGCTCGAGCATGTGAGACAGCGGAGCCTCGAAGAGCAACATGTTGACGACTTAGTGCGTTCAGTTGACGAGGAAGATGTGCTCCCCGAAGTAGTGACTCCTTAGGCGGAGGAGGAGGATGCGGTTCCGGAAGAGGATGCAGCAGCCCTGGAGCAAGCCCAAGCAGACTTTGAAGAAATCGCAGGCGGCGATAAAGGTGAGATCTTCAATCTCGCAGTAACTTATAGAGATGTTATTGTGGGTGCGTTAAAGCATGGTGTGTCAAAGGCTGACATTCGCCGTTGGCTAGTAGGCAAGTGTGGAGAACCTTCAGGTAATCATTTGAGCGATATGCATGTACTAGACCTTAGCCACTTGAAACAGAAACATGACTGGTTTCTTCGCGTCCCAGGTCACGCTCATTTTAAGGACCTGCTTAATGAGGACACACTAATAGGGCATGGTTCCACGTCTTTAGTGTATGACGAAGATACTTCAATCCCACATTCGCGTGGAGGTGCTTGCTCTTAGCTTTAGTAAAGATAGCAAAATAACTTATAATACGAGTTACCTCATACTATCGCACTTAATATCGCAGGCAATGCTGAGGAACCTGCGCCGGAGCAAAGAAGTCAGCCTTCTGCGTCCTATGTTCCGATTCCGAGCTCCCATACCGAGAAGCCCGTCGCAGCTGCTGAATACGCAGGAGAGCCTCTTGAGGACATCATCGAACTTTCTGATGATGCTGAAGCTGACGCTGTGCTAATGGAGGAAGATGCCCATACTGGCGCTGTGGAAGTAAGAACAAGTGCTGCTGATGCTTCCACATCTGAGAGCGTCCCACGCCAAGCATCTTCGGTTGTCACTTCGCCTCTGGCGATGACTGAGTCGACGGCACCTCTTCCTGTGTGGAGCTTTTGGGGCTCGCAGGTTGGGAATGCAGTCGCAGCTGGTGCGGCTTATACTCTTCCTCCTAACTACGAGGGGTTAGAGCTCGCAGCTGACAGAAGAGCCATGGAGCAAGGGCAGTCTTCAACTACTCCAGCAATGCGCATTCCTTCTCTTCGCGAGATTCTTGAAGGAACTGGTAAGTAGTGATTCGCTGTTTGCATCCCGCTTTGTTCATTTGCGAGTTTGATAGCATAACTTAGCTTTGACATTGCTTTAGGTTTGAATCAAACTGATGTGGACTGGCTAGTTCGGATGCGCCTCACCTACCCCCGATCATTTGCAAGATCTCTGGAGATAGGGCCCTTTGACAGGAGGCTGTTTCTTACCGAAGCCATTTGGATTTTGGAGCAGCTATCTGCGGCCACGCCTGCGACCATTTCTGTCCAGAGTGCCGAATTGCTTTGTGGCATGTGCCAAAATCTTCCTACCAAATTCCAAGGCAGACTGGGTTTCAGATTTCTTATGAAAAGAGTTACTCTGATTCACGCAGCCGTAACTTTGAAGCTCGGCCACCAGAACCTCGCAGCTGAGAAGCAGAAGGTGGAGAAGCAAAAGCAAAAGGTTGACGAAGCTCTGAAGCTCTATCATGAGATGAATGCCAAGTGCGAGCAACTGAAACAAGAAGTGGAGCAGGTAGAGAAGCTGAGCCATCAGTTCGCGCCCCATGACTCCTTGATCAAGAATTTGCTTTGACTATTTTTTTTTTGAATTTGAAAAATAGCAAGGAAATAGCTGGAACATTAATGTAATGTTGAAACATTAATGTAATGTTGCTAGGGTTTCTCCCCCTTTTTTTTTTAACAACAAGAATCAACTTGCCCGTTTTGCCCTTTCCGGGATTTGATAGGATATCTCTGTGCATATCCAATTATGACATCAGCAATTGATACTCTGCTTGATTTTCGCGCTAATTTCTCGGAAGATAAGCACGCTTTCGTTGGGAAGTCCATCCGAATCATGACTATCCGTCATTTATTAGGATACGCAACTGAATCGTCGTAGCCTTTAGTAGGGTAATTGATCGTTACCGCTTTTCAAGGCGTAAGTGATTGACCTTACCCTCTTTTCGAATTCTGCTGACTCATCTTAGCAACTGAAGAGTCTCCACAAGGTCTATATAAACCCTGTCTTTGCTATTTGGGTTCTTCATCCCAAAAATGTGCTTTGCCGTGAGTCCTTACGACTGCTGGCTTCAACGCTTGTTTTTCGTTGATTCATGGCAACTTCAAGTTGTGAATCCTGAGTTTGCACTTTGTGCTGTAGAAATAGTTTCCAAGATCCACTTTATGAGGCTTATTGCTCTTTATAACCATCATAAAGAAGATGGAGATGATATCTCATGTGTATTCGAAGAATTTTCTTCGCGTATTATGTTTGCAGGTCATGTTTCCGGCCGCCTCCCGGTGAGGTGCAGCGCCGAAGTGACCGTGCTACCGTCTCGTGATGAACGGCGGAATTCTCCTCCAGCATCCCTGGAGGAGGATTTCTTGCCTCTTCGTTCTTGAGCTCAGGAGGCTCGTCAATGCCCTTGTCTATCATGACAAGGAATCCATCACCGGAGGAATGACTGCTTCCCCTGTTCTGTACGACGGTATACGCCGGAACAGGAGGTTCCTCCGGTGCATATCTTGATCAGACAGAGGCCTTTGTCAGCTCCTGGGGTCTTGGACGTACCGTTACCCAGATCTTGCTGCTAGGGTCGTAGCGAATGACGAGTTGATCTCTTCGCAGCAGCATCCCTTTTGCTATAGATCTTTGGCCGCAGATCTGTGTATTGCATAGCCGGTGTTAGGACCGGTGGGTTCATCCTTTCTAGTCAGGATTCCCGTGGTGTGTCTCTGCTGGCTTGTCAGCTACTTTTCGAATGTATTGTAAGCCATGTTGGCTGTGTAGTTAGATTTGAGCTTTTTCTCTTGTAAGCTGCTATCTAGACAGATAAATTGTAAGTCTTTTCGACTCATAATGATAAATAGCCTTTTGTATTATCTGTTGTTTTGTCACAACAAAATACAATTTCGCATGCGTTTCGGCATATTTCGCCTTGCTATGTACACGTTTCGCACTTGCTATCTGGCATATGAATTCGCAGATGTTTCACTAGATCGTTCGAGATCGTATTTTCGCAGCTGTGCCATCTTGGCAAACGGGCTTGTGATTTGCTTTCAGATTTACGTGCTATCATATCAAATAGACCTTTGTAGATCACTTGAGATCGTTTTTCACAATACTGCTATCGCATTTGTATAATATTGCGATCACCGCAGATAGGCTTGGAAGATCATTTAAGATCATTTTTCGCATGAGTTGCTATCGTAGCAGATAGGCTTTAGTAGATCAATTAAGGTCGTTTTTTGCATGAGTTGCTATCGTAGCAGATAGGCTTTAGAAGATCAATTAAGATCGTTTTTCGCATGAGTTGCTATCGTAGCAGATAGGCTTTAGAAGATCAATTAAGATCGTTTTTCGCATGAGTTGCTATCGTAGCAGATAGGCTTTAGAAGATCAATTAAGATCGTTTTTTGCATGAGTTGCTATCGTAGCAGATAGGCTTTAGAAGATCAATTAAGATCATTTTGCATAGGCTGCTATCGTAACAGATAGGCTTAGAGGATCAATTAAGATCGCATTTGCATAGGCTGCTATCGTAACAGACAGGCTTAGAGGATCAATTAAGATCGCATTTCGCATGAGCTGCTATCGTGACAGATAGGCTTAGATGATCAATTAAGATCGCATTTCGTATGAGCGGCTATCGTGACAGATAGGCTTAGATGATCAATTAAGATCGCATTTCGTATGAGCGGCTACCGTGACAGATAGGCTTAGATGATCAATTAAGATCGCATTTCGCATATTGCTATTGTAGCGGATAACCCATTGTTAACAGTTTTAACAAACTAAAATGAAGAAAAATTGACATCCAGAAATATGAAGTTTCTCATTTGGGAGAATTCTTTTATTATAACGCTCTCATATGGGAGAGATGAGATTACAATCCTCTCATATGGGAGAGGAGATTGTGTAAATCGTAGTCATACAAGACATTAAGCGACGTTATAATAAAACGCATGAAATGAGAGAAGTCAGGGATAGTACTTCTTAATCCAGCGCATGTTGACTAAACTCGGGGTTGAGGTTGTTCCGTGCAACCTTCGTATGCTGCAGTAGCCACTGTCGAAGACTTCTGTGACTTCGAAGGGTCCTTCCCAATTGGCTGCGAACTTTGGGTGAGTCGCTTCTCGCATACAGTGGTCAGATGCGCGCAGGACCAAGTCTCCAACTGCGAAATCTCTTCGCTGGACCGTCTTATTGTAAGCGCAAGCGATCCTTTCTTGATACCGCTTATTGGTCCTCTTCGCTTGTTCTCGCTTTTCCTCCAGCAAGACCAAGTCATGATCACGTTGATTTTCGTAGAGTGCGTGGAAGGCTAGCCTTGCCGAATTGACTCTCACCTCCGCAGGTACCACGGCCTCGGCCCCATAGCATAGTAGGAATGGTGAGGCCCCCGTGGGTGTCCTTGGAGAAGTTCGGTAAGCCCACAGAGCTATGCTTAGAGAGTCGGCCCACTTCTTGTGGTCATCTGCGACCATCTTGCTCAAAATCTCAACAGCGTTTTGTTGGTCGCTTCGGCTTGTCCGTTCCCTTCGGGTAATAAGGGGTAGAACATATCTGCCTGATATTGTACTCCGCTAACTTCGCAGCTACCTGGCGATTAAAAAAGGGAGTACCGTTATCTTAAAGAATGGTGTTTGGGATTCCGAACCTGCATATGATGTTTTCTTGAATGAAGTTGACCACAGCTAGCGCATTTGCCGTCTTCAATGGTATTGCCTCCACCCATTTGGTGAATAGCTCAGTTGCAGTGAGAATAAAATGATTCCCGTGTGACGTTGGTCGGATGGGACCGATGAAGTCTAGATCCCATGTGTGAAATGGCCATGGCGTCCCTAATGCATGTAGATCCACGGCGGGAGCGTGCACTAGGTTTCCTTTGAATTGGCACTCCTGGCAGTGTCGCACTTTGGTGCGGCAATCAACCTCCATCGTGGGCCAGAAATATCCAATTGAGAGGAGCTGCCTGCATAATTTCGCACCTCCTTGGTGTTTCACCTGATGAGAAAGGTCCATGACTTCTTGTGCTTCTCTGCCGTCTAGACATCGCAGCAAGTTGCCCTCATGACCTCTTCGCCAAAGCAGGTTTTCCTGTACTACATATCGAGATGCTTTCCTCTTCAATTTCTCGGCTTCTTTTCTCGATTCAGGCACGGTGCCCTGGGTGAGAAAATCAAAGAGTGGCTTCCTCCAATCCGCGTCATCATCAGTTAGAGCGATGAGTAGAGAATCTTTGATTAGTGCGCAACTTTTGCACTTCCCTTGTATCAGGGCAGCAGCTGTTGACATGTCTGGCCAATGAATGCCATATCTCTGAGCCTTTCGATAGATTGACACCTCGCTTTCTCCGCAAGCATGTTGGTGAATCTTCTCCAGCAGCAATTGTCCCTCTTGCTCGGAAACACATCACATGAGTATTCCACCAGGGCCTTTGTAGTAAAGGGTGTTTTCATGTATGCAGTACCCTTTTGTGAGTGCCCAGCTTTCACTGCTTGTTCCTTCTGCAATAGCTCGTAGGACCGCTTTTCTCCAGTCCGTGTCCTCCATGTGTTCGTTGTCGCACGCATCTTCTGTCAATGCCGACGACGTTCGCACTTCGATAGAGATCCTTGCGGGACATTTGTCTGTACTGACCTTAGATCCCAAGGTTGCCAAAGCATCTGCATGCCTGTTGTCTGCTCGGGGCTTGTGCTCGTACCTCACATCGCAGAATTGCTGTACCAACTTTTGTACTAGAGTCCGGTAAGACAGAAGGTTAATCTCCTTCAGACCGTACTCGCCCGAGGCTTGCTTAACGATCAACTTGGGGTCTCCCATGACTATTAGATTGCTTACTTCCAAAGCCTTTGCTGCGCGCAGTCCCGCTATGAGGGCTTCATATTCTGCCTCGTTGTTGGTGACTGCAAAGTCGAGCTTTGCGGACATCTGTATGACCTCCCCATCTGGCTTGGTCAAGACTATCCCAATGCCTCCGCCTTTCCTTGTTGACGAGCCGTCGAAGTGGAGCGTCCAATAGGGCACGTCGATTGCATAGATTTCAGGGCCTTCGAGCTCTTCTTCGATCACGGGCTCGTGGCTGTTTTCGGGGAATTGTGCCAACAGATCCGCTACTGCCTGCGACTAGATCGCTCGCGCTCTCACGCATGTGATATCATATTGAGAGATGGTCATGTACCATTTCGCCAATCTCCCGCCAGGAGTGGTGTGAGTTAGCAGATATCGTATGGGATCGCTTTTGGTGACCACTACTACTTTATGCGCCGCAAAGTAGTGTTTCAATTTCTCTATTACGAAGAACAAAGCAAGGAAATGACGTTCGATGTCTGTGTACCTTGATTCAGCAGGCTGCACGATGCGAGAGATGTAGTAGATAGGCCTTTCCTGGCCTTCGTACTCCTGAGCCAAGAGTGCTCCTATGGATCTCCTTGTTGACATCAGATATAGCAGAAGCGGTGATCCCAGTTGAGGTGCGATCATTATTTTTGAGGACGTCAGCAGATCCTTCAGCTTTTCGAATGCAGCTTCGTGCTCCGGAGCCCAGCTGTATACGGCATCTTTCTTGAGAAGGGCACTAAAACAGCAAGTGATTTCAGCAATCGCTGGGATGAATCTCCGCAGATAGGATAGCTTTCCTAAAAATGTCTTCAAGGCACTCTGGTTATGGGGCGGCGTCATGCCGGTTATGGCTGATACTTTCGCAGGGTCAGGCTCGATTCCTTGGCGATGAACTACGCATCCCAAGAACTTCCCTGATGTTACCCCAAATGCGCATTTCATGGGATTCATCTTTAGTTGAAAGCGTCTACATCTATTGAACACCTTTCGTAGATCTGCGAGGTGATCTGCTTCGTGCTTGGATTTAACCACCAGGTCATCCACATAGAATTCCACTTCTTTATGCATCATGTCGTGGAACAGAGCCATCATGGCCCGCTGATAGGTTGCACCCGCATTTTTGAGACCGAACGGCATCACTGTGTAGTTGAACACCCCCACCGGAGTGATGAATGCAGTTTTCCGCGCGTCTTCGGGGTCCATCTTGATCTGGTTGTACCCGCTGAAGCCATCCATGAAACTGAACATGCGGTGGCCCGCTGTTGAATCGATAAGCAAATCGATGTTAGGCAGTGGAAAATCGTCCTTGGGGCAGAAGCGATTGAGATCTCGGAAGTCCACGCAGATGCAAAGCTGTCCGTTCTTCTTCACCACTGGCACGATGTTGGCCAGCCATGTGGGATGATGATTCGGCTCTATGAATTTGGCATCCAGGAGTTTGACAATCTCCTGCTTGATTTTCACGTTAAGCTCCAGCCTGAAGCTTCTTGTGCTCTGCTTTACCGGCTTTAACCCTGGAATGATGTCTAAGCGGTGCATAGTGATGCTTGTATCCAGTCCCGGCATCTCATCATACTCCCATGCGAACACATCCTTGTATTCAATTAGGAGCTGTAGCAGTCCTTGCTCCTCCTCGCTTGTGAGGTCCGCACTTAGAAAGACTGGCATTTTCTTTTCCTTGTTCGGGCTGAGGAACACTTCTTTTAGCTCTTGCTTTTGTAGTCTGGGCCTATCTTCCATGCATTCAGGTGCTTCTTTGAGTTTCTCGTCCGGAGCGCCCTGGATTGGCTTTTCCGTCAGCGCAATTTGCTCGATTTGATTGATTTGCCCAGGGATATCCCCATGCCCGTGTGAGGACATCCCCGCGTACCTTCATATGCGATAGCATTTCTTCCCATTGGCGTAGAAGCTCTCTATCTCCTTGCCTTCGGGTTCATGCTTTGCGATTCTCTTCAGAGTATACACATTCTTTCGATGGTATGCGATACGCGGCGCCTCTTCGCGTGTAGGCGGCTTTTCTTTGGTATCTTCTCTTGTCACCATTACTCCCGCAGGTGACTGGTCCTTGATGTCCTCCCAGAGAGGCAAAGAAGTAGGGTTGAATGGTCCCGGAGTTTGCTCGTCCGCCATCTCGGTGAACCACACTGCCTCGCTAAGATGTGCTTCATCCAAGTTGAATGGATTCGTTGAAGCCGGTATCTCGACTACTCTGTCGTTCCAGATAGCTTTCATAACCTGGTGAGCCGTTGAAGGAACCGCGTCGAAGCGATGAATCCAGGCTCGACCTATGATCATGTGATACGTGGTTTTTGCGTCTATGACATAGAAATTTGCTGAGCACTTGATTTTGCCAATCTGAACGCCGAGGCGGATCCATCCGATCGTCATTCTAGAGTCTCTTCCGAATCCCATCAGCGGAGATGGACGCCTGACGATCTTGTGCTCGGGGATCCCTGCTAGCTTCAGTGTGTGGAGCGAAACGACGTTGACCGCTGCTCCTCCATCGACGAATGCTCGTTTGAAATCGACGCCATTGACGATGGACGTCACGTACAGAGGCCTCTGGTGGCTCGCATCTGTCTTTTTGTCGCTGGCAGAAAAGGTCATAATCTTTTCTGTAGAGCGAGACGTCCTGATGACTTTCCCGTTAGAAACTACAAGATCTTCCTCATAGTCCTCCGCTATCCTCAAGATTGCTTTTGTCATATCTGTCCGGCACTTCTCGGAGAAGTTCATCTCGTCGAAGAATCTGCTAAAGCCGTGCGACCCCTTCATCCGATCGGCACGTTCGTCTTCTGTGTCCATACTGTAGTCTTCGTCATTATGAACCTCAGCGATGATGGGTAGACCATCCTCTGCGACTTCTTCCAAGTCGACGATCGAAATCATGGCAACTTCTTTGCCTTTTGAGTCTTGCTCCGCATGGGCAGGAAGCGGATTGTTGCGCACATCCTTCCTGCGATCGCTGACGATCAGCTCGCCGTTCTTCATCTTCTGGTCGAATGTAAACCTCAGCTTTTTACATTCCGCTGTGGGGTGCATGACCTTGCCGTGGTACTCGCACCACTTCGGGTCCCTTACCATCTCCTTGGAGGGTATCTTCTCGAGCGGCGGCAGGACACCGTCTTTGCGCCACTGTTTGCAGAGGTCGCTTGCCTCCTCTACCGGGCATGGCAGAGGTGGTACATCGAAGTTCACAACCTTTGCTTGCTTATGGGGTGAAACTGTATTGACCTCAGCTTCGCGTCCCCTCTTGTAACTGAATCTCCCGATCTTGTAGGTGGTGCCGCTCGAAGATCGCTCCGGAGCGTTCTTCTTTTTCTGCCTCTCGACTATAGGCTCGATGTTCTTCGTGCATTCAATCAGCTTTGAAAACGTAGGTGTTTGCAAATTGATGAGCATACCTTTGTATTCGTCTCGCATGCACTGCAGACATATCTCTACGAGCCGGCTTTCGAGCATTGGATCTTTGCACTCCAAGGACTTCGCCCTGAATTTCTTGATGAAAGTGATCACATCCTCCTCGCGCTTCTGATACATCCGCGAGAGATGGATCATTGTCACTTTTTCTTCCATCTGGAAGAACTTGGTGTAGAACTTCTGGACCATGTCGTCCCAAGTCTTCACGGATCCGGCTTCCAACGTTCGGTACCACTTGTACGCTACGTTCCCTAAAGATTTTGGGAACTCTCGCATCAGCAGTTTGGGATCAGCTCCGTATGGCCCAATGACATCAATGAAACGCATGACATGCTCATGAGCGTTCCCGTTGACATCCTCGAACTTGTCCCATTTAGGAGCCTTATACCCCGCCGGGTTGGGCATGAGATAGATCTCCCCCGGGATGGGTGGATCGTTGTCTAGCTTCGGGATAATGGTATCCGCGAATGACTGGTGAGCCAGAATAGTGTCCATGCGCTTCTGTAGAGACGTCATGCATTCTGGAATGCTTCCCTCGGTAGTTGAAGGAGGGGTTGCCGCAGGCGGAGGCGACACATACGCCGCCGAAGGATTGGGGACATATTGACTACTCGCATTGCCCCAGATCGCCGTTGGAGGAGGCAAGGGGTACTGCAAAGTCGGGTTGGATGCCAAAGCCGAAGGCTGAGGAGTGTGAGCAGTGAGAGGCAACATCTGAGCTGTTGACCCCTGAATCGAAGGCAGCTGCGTAGTCGCCGGTGGAGTCTGCAGGTTAGGGTTGCGAGGTGTGGTTGACACTCCCAGTCCCGAGGCGGTAGGGCCTCCTCCTCCTTGAGACACGGCGGTGGCTGTTGAAGGATTTGGTGCAAGGGTGCCCAGAACGGCCAAGATCCGTTCTAGCTGCGCGGACTGGGCTTTGAGAGCTTTCGCCTGGTTTTGGACAGTGGCGTCCAAGGACTCTAGCGTCGGTGTCTCGCCGGGAGTGGTAGGAGTACGGCGGGTCTCCTCTCCCGAGGCGGTTTCGGTGGAAGGCGATCTGTTGCTGATATCATCCTCCTGAAACATGGTTGCTTTTGTTGGTAAGTTCACGTCGGGTTCACCAAAATGTGCACAAGAGATTCCGGCGGGGAGACCTCCGTGTACACCGTATGTAGAGGATCAGAGATCGAACAGGAAGAATTGGGTTGTGTGTAGGGAGAGAGTAAGGCAGTAGTAATGTCTGAGAGAGAGACAGAGGTTCGGCAGAGCTTCCGCGTATGGCAAGTGTGTTCTCCTTTGTATGGAAAGGGTAACGGCCTATATATAGCAGAGAACGTGACCGTTGTAGTGCGGTTAATGCGCCCATTAATGGCGGCTTAATTAGCTTAACCATAACGGCACGTTCGTCCTTATATATAGGGACCGTTACAGCACGTTGTGCGCGAATACCGGAACCGTTACGAGGTTGACCGGGTTTGACCGGATTGACCGGGTTTATGGAGCTTGTGCCATAAATCTCTCAAAGCAGTTACTAAAGGTCGCGCGCGGGCTTGGCTCGCACGCGACAGGGCTTACTCTAGCCTCCAAACCACTAAGTCCCTACAAGTCCCGTGCAGTGGTATGCGAGGGCTCTGTCTCGCAGCCCCCACATGGATCAGCTCGGCTGGTGATCCAGTGTGTGTGGAGCACAATATGGTGTGCTGGATGGTTGCCACGTGGCCAAGATCTGTCAGCTCAGAAAGCACTATCTACACCTAATAATGCACAGTCTTATTAACACGAAAATGAATGAGTAAATAATGTACTGACAATAATATTCTCAAATGGTAAAATAGACAACTTAAAAGACTGAATTTTGTAACAGCTATGTCCATGTTTTTCTAAAATAAAAGAATGGCCAAAATACACCTACATAAACAGTATTTGACAGCCATTATGGCACCTGACGAGAACAAAACATTATGAGAGACCAAGACAACTCAGTAACAGTCAAAATTGAAGGTAATAAAAGTAGAAAAACATACTATTACGTGATTTCTAAAGGGTGTTGATAATTACAACACAAGATTTGATAGTTACAGCACAGTACACTTTTACATGACGTTTATACCCCTTCCTTTTAATTAACATTTCTTCAATCTACCAAACCTCCCATTTAGAGTTTTTGAAAACCCAGAAGTGAAGCTCCACCACCTGACTCCCCAATCTCTCTCTCTCACCCAATTCAACTTCCACCATTACCACCTGACACACACCCAATTCAACTTCCACCCTTACCACCAGATTTCACCAAAACCCCTTACCTTAAACCAAAACCCCAAGGTCGACCAATTTCAAACCGAATCGAATGGTCCCAACACCGAAACCACTATGTCTTTACCTAGCCTCATTGTCGATCCATCCAACATCTCTGCGTCCACATCTCTCTCGTCTCAAACCACCAACGCCGCTGCATACCCAATCGAGAACCACCTATGCCATGAGTCCCCCCAACATACCAGAAATTACTCAGTACTCAATACCCAATCATAATCGCATCATACTCGATACTCATCTCGCTCCCTCCCTCTCCCTTTGAAATCACTTTTTTTTTTGGATGAATTCAAAAAATTTGTTGCTGCAACCCAGAACTTACATCTCCAAAACTAGAGACAAAAAACCATTACAAGAAACCTCCTAACAATTTCAGGGAGAATAACTACAATTTCTGAAATTACTTCCTTCACGAATTGGGTGGGAGGACGATGGCGAGGGACTGAGGACCACCCGAGGCATGGCGTTGTGGATGTTGAATTGTGAGAACCACTATGATTGTTGCGATGGAAGAGTTTTCATGGACGCAGGACTCAGGAGTGAGGAAGAGAGAGAGGTGAACAATTAGTACCGATCCATGAATCAAGGAGACGCAATTTTTTTTAAACAAGGAGACGCGATTAATTGACAAATTTAAGTATTTAATTGATTCTGTGTAAGGGGCAATGTGGTAACTTGAAAATTAATTGTGTTGTAACTATAGTTTGTTGTGCTATAATTATCAGAACCCATTCTAAATCATTCGTTATAAAAATTGAGTCAGTTCTTTTAGATTTCTCTCTGCTTTCCATTCCCCATTGTGCAAGCTTTTTATTAGTGTAAGAATTCATGTAAAGTTCATTAGCATATGTTGATAGACTGAGTATTTGAGTTTTCACTGCAAAAATTCATTTAATGTTTATCAGCAATACCTTGGTAGACTAAGAATTTGCGATTTCGTCACCTGAATTTCAATTTTACGCCTGAAATGTTTCATAGTAAGTCGAGGAAGGTTCTTGGCAATGGGTAAGAACACAAAGCCCTAAATTCCACGGGTCATACAAGGGCGTGGATTGTGATGATCACCTTGTCGAAGGCTGGGTAACTAACACAAAACATCGAAGTGGAATTTTCTGTCTTATGACTTCTCATTTGGGTCTAAATGCTCTCTTCAATCAACTTTTGATAATTGGTTTTCTTGCCTAATAGCTAACCAGTTGTTCTCTATCTAGAATAATTTTGGGAGGGAAGGTATCATGGAATTCATGTAATGTTTATTAGCATATGTTGATAGAATGAGTATTTGAGTTTTCAGTGTAAGAATTCATTTAATGTTTATCAGCAATACGTTGGTAAACTAAGAATTTGCGATTTCGTCACCCGAATTTTAATTTTACGCTGATATGTTTCATAGTAGGTCGAGGAAGGTTCTTGGCGATGGGTAATGTACAGAAAGCACTAAAATCCACGGGTCATACAAGGGCGTGGATTGTGATGACCACCTTGCTGAAGGCTGGGTAACTAACACAAAACATCGAAGTGGAATTTTCTGTCTTATGACTTTTCATTTGGGTCTAAATGCTCTCTTCAATCAACTTTTGATAATTGGTTTTCTTGCCTAATAGCTAGTAGGTTGTTCTCTATCTATAATAATTTTGGGAGAGAAGGTATCATGGAATTTCTTTCTTGCCGGATGCGATGTCCAGCTGTAGCATCTTTTAAGTTGTTTGATGTGAGTTTATCGCAGATATAGACCGCATTTTCTATGACTCATCATCAAATACACAACCAGTATGATATCATTTTAATTCACTTTGTTGCCTCCTTCCTGAGAAATGTGTTTTTCAAAATACAAATTCAGGTTATGAAAATACAAATTCAGCATCCTGCAGGGATTAGTAAATTCTAGAGGATCATTCTGTGAACTATATGTCTGAATTTTATCATCAAAAAATCGAATTTTTCTATTTGGCATTGTTCCGTGTAATAAATTAATCATTTTCCAACTAATCATGCCTTTGACCCTCCTTTAACTTCTTATTTTTGCTATATGTAAGTGATTACAAATTCTATATATATATATATAAAAGAAGACAAGTGCTTAGGCTTCCTAAGAAGTTGACCCATGTTATTTCATATTTGCTATGGTTTGGACATTTGTTGTGCTTACTTGGACTTCAACTAATCTAATTCGGCCATGTAATTGTCCAGTCACATTTTATGAAAGTAATTACATATTAATACAAATAGAAACCACCGCTGTAAATGCAATATCGGTTTTATTTTACCTAATAATGCACAACCTTATTATCAGGAAAATGAATGAGTAAATAATGTACTGACAATAATATTCTCAAATGGTAAAATAGACAACTTAAAAGACTGAATTTTGTAACAGCTATGTCCATGTTTTTCTAAAATAAAAGAATGGCCAAAATACACCTACATAAACAGTATTTGACAGCCATTATGGCACCTGACGAGAACAAAACATTATGAGAGACCAAGACAACTCAGTAACAGTCAATATTGAAGGTAATAAAAGTAGAAAAACATACTATTGCGTGATTTCTAAATCATTCGTTATAAAAAATTTGTCAGTTCTTTTAGATTTCTCTCTGCTTTCCATTCCCCATTGTGCAAGCTTTTTATTAGTGTAAGAATTCATGTAATGTTCATTAGCATATGTTGATTAACTGAGTATTTGAGTTTTCAGTGTAAAAATTCAATTAATGTTTATCAGCAATACGTTGGTAGACTAAGAATTTGCGATTTCGTCACCTGAATTTCAATTTTACGCCTGAAATGTTTCATAGTAAGTCGAGGAAGGTTTTTCGCAATGGGTAAGGTACACAAAGCACTAAAATCCACAGGTTATACAAGGGCGTGGATTGTGATGACCACCTTGCCGAAAGGCTGGGTAACTAACACAAAACATCGAAGTGGATTTTTCTGTCTTATGACTTTTCATTTGGGTCTAAATGCTCTCTTCGATCAACTTTTGATAATTGGTTTTCTTGCCTAATAGCTAACAGGTTGAATAATTTTGGGAGAGAAGGTATCATGGAATTCATGTAATGTTTATTAGCATATGTTGATAGAATGAGTATTTGAGTTTTCAGTGTAAGAATTCATTTAATGTTTATCAGCAATACGTTGATAGACTAAGAATTTGCGATTTCGTCACCCGAATTTTAATTTTACGCCTGAAATGTTTCATAGTAGGTCGAGGAAGGTTCTTGGCGATGGGTAATGTACACAAAGCACTAAAATCAACGGGTCATACAATGGCGTGGATTGTGATGACCACCTTGCTGAAGGATGGGTAACTTACACAAAACATCGAAGTGGAATTTTCTGTCTTATGACTTTTCATTTGGGTCTAAATGCTCTCTTCAATCAACTTTTGATAATTGGTTTTCTTGCCTAATAGCTAACAGGTTGTTCTCTATCTAGAATAATTTTGGGAGAGAAGGTATCATGGAATTTCTTTCTTGCCGGATGCGATGTCCAGCTGTAGCATCTTTTAAGTTGTTTGATTTGTGTTTATCGCAGATATAGACCGCGTTTGCTATGACTCATCATCAAATACACAATCAGTATGATATCTTTTTAATTCACTTTGTTGCCTCCTTCCTGAGAAATGTGTTTTTCAAAATACAAATTCAGGTTATGAAAATACAAATTCAAAATCCTGCAGGGATTACTAAATTCTAGAGGATCATTCTGTGAACTATATGTCTGAATTTTATCATCAAAAAATCGAATTTTTCTATTTGGCATTGTTCCGTGTAATAAATTAATCATTTTCCAACTAATCATGCCTTTGACCCTCCTTTATGTTCTTATTCTTGCTATATGTAAGTGATTACAAATTCTACTTAGAAGCGTTTTATAATAATCTCTTTGATAAATTATTCCATACTTGATGAATCATTCAAATAGTTATTTTCTTTGTCGAGAAATCATTGATATTTGATTTAAGGGTTTTGTTGCTAATACGCAATGGGACATTAAGGTATCTCTCCTCATAGGGATCACATACTTATGAATACGTCATTCCCTCAAAGTTAAGCCCCATGTACACGACACAATCGTAACACCTACTAATGTCACCATATACTGTATTTTATTAACGGTAATTTGGTCGCAAATACTTTCGCTCAAACAATGACATTTCAATGCGTAGACCCGTGCTTTAGCGCGGGGTATCGCCTAGTTATTGTTTATTACTGGTGGTCCGTCAGGCACTCGGAGTCTGAAGATTCATATCCATGAGGGTTCTTGCTTGCCCAGTTCCACTGATCTCGGCACATCTCTGCTATACCATATTTCGCCTTCCAGTTCAACTCGCGTGCTGCTTTTTCCGTCGAACCGTACACAATCTCAGCATCACCAGGTCGTCTTGTAGAGAAATTCAAGGGTACTTTCTTTCCAGATGCCTTCTCAAACGCGGCTACCATATCCAAGACTGAAGTTCCTTTACCAGTTCCGAGGTTGTAGACCTCACAACCTACGGAAGGGTTTGCCAACTTGTTGAGTGCAGCAACATGCCCATCAGCTAAGTCCAACACATGTATGTAATCACGTACCGCAGTGCCATCCTTTGTTGGGTAGTCAGTACCAAAAACTGTAAGTGCAGGACGCCTGCCAACAGCTACTTGCTGGACAAAAGGCATGAGATTTTGTGGAACACCACGGGGATCTTCACCAATATGGCCGCTTGGGTGTGCACTAACAGGGTTGAAGTACCGTAGCAGAATGATTTTCCATTCAGAGTCTGACCGATGGACATCTCGGCATATTTCTTCAATGAACAGTTTTGTTCGTCCATATGGATTTGCTGCAGAGAGGGGAAAGTCCTCAGTACATGGTACCACTTTCGGCCATCCATAAACAGTAGCAGATGATGAAAATACTAGCTTTTTACATCCATGTGCAGCCATGACTTCCATCAGAGTAACGGTGCTAGAGACATTGTTATCAAAATACATCAAGGGTTTCATCACACTTTCACCAACTGCCTTAAGTCCAGCAATGTGGATGACAGCATCAAACTTGGTGGAAGAGAAAAGCTTCTCAAGGGCGGATTTGTCTCGGATGTCCATCTTGTGGAAGGTGAGGTTGCGGCCGTATTCGCCGGCGAGTTCCTGGACACGGCTGATAGCTGCGGAGGAGGAGTTGTCGAGATTGTCGACGACGACGGCCTTGTGTCCAGCTAATAGGACCTGAAGGACGGTGTGACTTCCGATATAACCGGCACCGCCAGTCACAAGAATAGTTTCCGCCATAGCTGCACAAACAGACCGCATATATTTGCAGGCGTATCAGAGAGAGAGTTAGAAATCAGAGGAAGATGAAGACGATTTGAATGGTGATCAGAGAAAGAGAAAGGAGAGTCCTATATATATACTGGGAGATTTCTTCGTTTATTCTTCTTCTTCTTTTACAGAAAGGAAACTATTTTTTGTCCAAATACTGAAAGGAATCTGATTCTTTAATTTTTTTTTATAGAGAGAGAATTTAAATAAATAAATATGGGTGCTGATAATTACAGCACAATAAATTATAGTTACAGCACAGCTTTTAATTAAATGACTATTTTACCCCCAACTCTTAATTTTCTCTACTAAATGACGCACACTCTGTTTCTTTCATCTCCTCTCTTCAATTCCTTTCTACCCTACCAAAGCCTCTCTTCCGTAGTCCTGCACAACCTCCCTATATTTCCACTAAGATCCAAAATTAGTAGAAGTAGAAACTAGTGAACTTAAAAGAAGTGAATTTAAACTGGTTCATAGTTTGTTGATGAGATAGTGAACCAGAACTCAGATCTCTGAAATTCAACCAGCAGCAAACATTTTTTTTACAATATGTATGGAATTTTTGTGACAACGCCAGCCCATTAGATGAAAAAGGTGAGTTCATTGGTCTTAGTTAACAGTGTTTGGAGTAATTTGGCCCTTTCTTGGATTGGTCCTTTCATGGATTGTGAGCTGCCTCACTCTTCAATCTTCACCAGTTCATGGTATTAATCATCAATTCTCTCCGTGAAGGTCGAACATGATCTATCACATACAGATCTATAACATGAATTATAGCGGAAGATTCATGTGTTTACCTTGTCTTCCTTAGCTCCTATGCACAGCGGATGATCGTAGGATGCTTGCTTTCACGTGCTCTTCTCGCTCCCACAGTGATACGGGTCAACCGTATCAGACGGGTCACCCATACTATTATCTTTATTAATTATTTAGAATTACTCGTTAATTGTTTATTTATTTAATTAGTCGTTTATTTAATTAATTAGTAGAGTGGGCCGAGCCCATTAGGTCAAGGTTAGGGTTAGCTATTTTACTATTTAAAGCATTGTAATCCTTCTGTTTAGGGTATGAGGAATGAATTATTTTGAGTTTACTTTCAGTTTATTTATCGCATTCGTAGTATTTTCGTAGTGTCACGAACTACTGGTAGAGATTCGTAGCCTCTCTCAAGCTACTTGTATGATACTGGGTGTATCACACAGTCTGGCTCGAATCACTAGGACGAAAGCTCTAATCCACACCAAGTTCCACCCAATGGAGGCTAGTTAGAGAGAGAGTCTAGGGTTTACTGTATTATGATCAGCACATGATCTCTACAGTAGTGTGTATATTATTATGACTCTCGCACCCATAACAATCTAGGAGGCTGTCTCCTTATATAGACAGACTTATACCTAATTGCAACGTTACCCCCTAGGGTTGATGTCCTTGCTACTAACCTCATAAGGTTTGAGCTTGTCTCACCTAAACCCATAAGTTTAGGATAATTGCATTGTGCACCCCACATGGGCTCACCAAATGCTAACATCTCCCACTCGCACAGTGGGGTTGCACAAATACAGTAGGTCTAGTCTCCCTCAATCTCCAACTATTATCATCTGCCAAAGTGTTATGTGGCCTTGGTGTGTGACTGTGAGAGAACCTGCATTTCGGGAGTTCCATACTCTAAACTCATACGAGACGAGCTAGCAGCAGGCGCACTCAACCTCAAGTAATAATGCAATACATATATATATATATATATATATATCGTATTCCCCAGATTCTGTCAATTGTCATCTCATAGACCATGAGCACCTACCTTGTCCCGAAGGTCGTGCATCAATGAGTCTATATCTCCTTTATTACATTCATATCCTGCATGATCCCATAAGATCTTGTAGGTGGGCCCAATGAAAGTGATAAAGAGTGATGCAATGAGAATCTTCCTTTCCATCCATTGTAGCTTTGATTCGGAGTCAGCTGCTTTCCTAGCAATGTCCTGGTAGGCCGAATCATTCATAGCCGTGAGGTGTCACGCTAAAGTAGCACCACCGAACCGTCTCTCCCCGACATGGATAAAAGTACTAAGGGTATACAGTGTCAATCATTCTTATATGATCGACGAGGCTCACACGGCGAGGAATCTTAGGGACTAGTTCTACTCGCCACCTCATGTCACTCATCAGCATGCGTTATCTCATTAGATGTGCGCCATAGTGTTTGGACTCTATCAGAGGACATGTCCTATCCCATAGGGACCACTATACAGATGTAAGTCCAACAGCCCATATGACTATTAACCCGAGTACTGAGTGTTGCACATATGCAATCGAAATCAGTTCTCTCATCCGGCTTTCTCTACGCAGACTATACATGGTTCGGGGTAGTAACCATGCTCGAATGGCCATAAATCAATCTCACCTTGGAACTTATTCCAATGCGACAAATGAATCCGTCTGACAGGGTCTTGCACTATTGATTGATGTCCAGCTCTTGTCATAGGCCATGCGGCTCATATGACAGGAGTCATCATATCATAGGCTTATAGCGCTTATCGGGATTCTGTCTCATCTTCTACTCTCCTAGACTATCCAGGATGTTGTAAAGGCGGTTGCTCGTGTGAGAGAGTCAACCTACTGTCCGCGCGACATGTTCTATGCTAGTACAGGATATGTAAACGTATCATACACGTACCGAAACAACATGTAGCATAACAAATCCAATTAAAATCCAATTATCAATGTCTCATATGCTCATCAATCATATTGCCAGTGATCGACTACCGAGTCCCAATTTTCTAAAACAATCCACGAAGACGACTCTTATGTGGTTTAGGAATGGGAGGTGCCTACATTATTGGCCCGTAGTCGACCTACTCCAAGGTTACTCTTCAGGTAGTTAGTTCACCTTTTGTGAAATCAGTACCTCTTTCTACATGTTTGGCCTTATCAAAGTACTGTAGCCGTACGCTAGCACTACAGTTTGGTTGACAGCTCATAAGCTCATCAGAAACCTTCTTATCCAAACATATTTCTGTCCGGTGACAGAATAGGCAATCGTGCTTCGCTTACATGATCGATGGAGCGGTCTAATACGATTTTCCAACACTTATGATGCAGTTCCATGCGATGTCATCTAGCATGGACTATAGCCTGAGGCGGATCCACGTGCATCTAGGTCCCCACCCTAGTCAGCATGCATAGCTGGCTAGTCGAAGCATCATCTCCGATAGTCATAGCACGTGATCCTTCGTACAGAGTATCCTTTTGGTTGCAATCTAGTGTCTTAAGTTAGATTTCCTGAAATCCACTCTTCCGATTACATTAGGTTTGTGGGGTCTCAATATATACCATAGTATATAGCAGACTCACACTGCATCGGGCACTTTGGTCATTTGGTCAACCTAGTATGGTGTCTTCTAGGGCACATATTCAGGCTCGTAAAATCCTGCAGCGAGTTATAGGAGTATCACATGGCATTGGGTCCATTACATGGAATCGTTCAGAGTATCTTCTTGTTGTCTGCCTTATGCGTCAATATAAGAAGTCCTTTTGAACGAACGAGAGTGCATATCGCCCTACTAATATCATTCGTCACAAATCGAAAGGATAACCACCCTATAGTGGATGTGAAATAGTCCTTAGACTCTCCTGTAAATAGTGTGTCATCGATAATAAGTGATGTGTTCATCTACTCTCTACGACCGAGAGTGATATGCAGCGGTTTTCATCCATTGATAAAATACTGCTGACTTAGAGGACTAATTAAGATCACACATGGACTTAATTAGCTTGCACCTAATTGTGCATTCGATCATATATCTCGAAACCCTGTGGTTGAGTCATACAGATCGCCTCTCTGATTTCTCCATTGAGAAATTCAGTCGTCACGTTTATCGAGAATGGAGCCTTATTTCCATCATCACGACTATTACCGATATCTCTGCAAGTCGTATGCCTTACTATGCTTCCGTCTGTGTCACTCTGACTGACCTTGGAAATCCATTCATTTCCAATAGTCTGACATCCAGTCGGAAAAGTCAACCTAGCCTTAAACTTGGTTGGTCTTTTACAGACTCTAACTTTTCCTGTAAAGACTACTTTTCATTCTTCATAATTAGGGAACGATAAGGCATAGTATCCTATCCTATCGTTTATGTAAGGTGATCCATAAGATCATCCCTTCGATTTCAAACAGTCGATGGGGTATGCTCCTATGAGCAATTCCTTTGCATAGGAGGATCATAATTTGCTCTCATCCCTATGGATGGGCACCTCGCTTAGAAAGTCACTCCCACTGTCCGAAGGATCCTTGAGGGACTAATTCCTCATAATGGACTAAGGAACATGGTATTTTCTAGCGGTTCCTCCATGCTCGCGGAGATCATCATCTCTACGAACATTCCCTTAACTATGGACATCTCCTTATGATAAATCATATATCTTGTGAATCCATTTGCGTTACACTACTAATCGGCTGTTGCGTTTCGAATACGCAACCCCCTAGAGTACTCCGAATAGTATGGGAAGACATGTTACTCCATGAAGATACATTTCTTCCATCTAGGGTCTAAATTCCTTCTTGTCAGGTGATGAAATATCCTGGGACAATATCCTAGGTTCATCATCATCTTGCGTGGTGACTATCATGTCTCCCCTTCGATGTCAAATCGTCGACGGGGTGCGCTCCAAAGAGCGTTCCTACGCAAAAAGGATTCTTCTTCAGCATTATCGTCATATACGATAGGCTGCTCACTAGGTAAGGCACTCCCACTGTTCTCAATATCCATAGGAACAATTTCCTCTTGAGTAGTGGTGAATTGAGTGTCATCTAGTGATTCCTCTTACTCGTAGAGAATCCCATCTCCACGAGCTTCTCCCTGACTAGGAAAATTTAATTAGCTCATAAGCTGCCGATCCCTATGGCCTAAGGTGACTTCATATAGGTTGCCTTTTGGTCCACATCTCGTAGGGCGTAGTGGCTTCAAACTTGGTGGGTATTTGGTTGAGTATATCGACAGCCGTTTAGCAAAGCGTCTCCTCAAGATGGGGAACATGTACTTTGAACGTGCTATCATACATCAAACCATCTTCAGGCTGTATCCTATTCCTCCTATCCGCCACAGCATTCTGTTGCGGGGCATGGTAATAGCTAGCCGCCTTACTACTCCTCTCCATCACATAGCTCTTGCTAAGATAGATACTCGCAGTCTCATTCTGGCTAAGGACATATCCTTTTGTCCAGACGGTTTTCTACCTTTTGTAGATACCTGTCTGAAGCACCCTTGTGCCTCAGACTTATGTGGCCCAAGCACACATAGTTGAGATAATAATCTACGAATGTGATGGAACAGTAAGCACCATGTCTTTAGCTATTAACATTTAATGGAACACAAATACAACAGAATGAATTGTTTGTAAAGACTCAATAATCCTTACTGCTTTACTGGATGGTTTGCCTTTCGCCTTTCGTGTAAGGCAAGAATCACACACAGGTAAGGGTACCTTGGGCATATTCCAAGCAGGCCTACCTTAGCTAGCCTGAACATCCTTTCCTGACATAGTGTGTCTCAATCTAGCGCGCCACATATCATAATCTTACGGCACAACCCTAGAGGTGATATCCAAAGATCCTGAGGCGTTATTCATGCTAGAAATCAAGAGTGCATAACCATAACTTGACCAATTCCAAAGTAAAACTGTGACCAAAACAACTTTTGGTGGCTACTCCCTCAAAGATAATCTTATGGATCCTTAGACGAGAAGTTAGCGCCATGTCTGGCCTTCTAGTCTTAGGGAAACATCCTTTTCCTCCTTTGCATTTGCCTGTCTTGGGATATTGGTCATGTACCAATATTTCGCCCTTATTCCCTTATCCTTGCCCCACCTGTTCCACGGTCCTAATACCGGGCTAGGGACTACATCTGCCTATCATACTTCATTCACAGTCTTTTAGCAATCATATATTGCTTAGACTTCAAAAGTATGCCGAACTAGTATTCTAAGCAAGCACTTGGTTGCTTAGATCCTAGAACGGAGCGATGTTTGGTCTTATCCAAACATCTTGACACTCTCAAAGTGTGTCATATAACGTTTTCATGGCACTTTCATGAAACGTGGTAGAGATAGCAACAAATTGCTAATCGGATAACTTAAACATCTCATCATAACGGCATAAATCTCTGATGCTATAGTTGAGTACTAATCTCAGATACTATATTCGAGTGCCAAAAAATTTATGATTTGAGTTTGATAGTTTAAGGTGGGATTTATGATTCATTACTCACAACTTTTAATGAGGCAAATGGCTAAGGTGGATCCAAGATTCTTCTTTGGCTCATTCCTACGATCTTTGAATCTCAAAGTGATCTTGAACTTGCTGATGAGGTCATTTCCCCACCTTGGCATAGCACGCTCTATGAAATTTATCTTGACTGCCTCCCACTTATTGGTTAGCCTAAAGATAATGTTCATGTGCTGCTGTGACAACTATTCATCACAGGTTCGACCATACTTGTAGGTGGTTTGACAAACTATGTCCAACGATTTGGTTACATAGTACGATGACTTGTCATATCGTTTATTGTCATTATTTTAGCCTTTACAGTTTCGATTTAGACAAGATAGATCTTGAGACATTGCATAAGAAATTAATACTAGCATTTTCTTAGCTCTGAAATAACATGAAACATAGATTAAAATTCATAGTTCCTCATAAGGACTCCACCAAAACCTAGTAGCAATTCTAGGAATCAAATATCGTCACTTATGATTCCCTATTAGTTTCAATCATGTATAACCATGTGAGCTCTTTTGTTTTAGTTCCTTAGCATGCAAGGTTATACAGATATATCCAATCACACGCAGTTATAACATAAAACAAGCATAAGCATAAATAAATATGCAATGGATGTGGCCCCTAAGGTGCACTCCCACTATTGAGAGTACGTCTTGAGCAATTCTTGAACTTCTCGCCTCATGGATCTCGCCTATCTCGAGTGCTCCTTGAAGCTTCCTTGTTCGTCTCTTTGCTCCATGCACCTCGCGCCATAGCTTTTGGTTTGGCCACCTCTCTTGAAGCTTCTATTCTTCAATATTCATTAACTATCTTATTTCTAATAAGAAGTAACCTCTAATAGGCGATTTAGATGAGAAGAGAAGACAATAGAGTATGTAGAGAGGCACGACACGCAGGCCGTATTTTAATTGATTACATATTCAAAACCAAAACCAAATATAAAACCATCTAAGCCACATCCATGCATCAAACACATCCATTCAACCCACAACATTATGTATAATAATAAAATAAACATACTGTAATTTTCTGGAAATTTCCAGAATTAAAGAATAATTATTGGAAATTAATAAGCAATAAAACAATCAACTAATAAGATCAAAAATTGCTCCCAACTTCCTAGGATCTCACCTCCTATCTCATAAGGTAGGGACAAATGTCCTAAGTCTTCAGAAAAAAATTGGGCTCAAAACAGTGTGTTTACGGACGTCTAACTGCCTCGGGAAGTGTGCTAAACACTAATTAATTAATCTGGAAAATAATCAAATTTTCTATTTTTCCAAAAAATATGAAAAATTTCCAGAAAATAGGAAATTTAATTCTGAGCATATAGAAAAAAATTTGGCAAAAAATAGTGGCTGGAGGAGGGCTCACGCGCCCACAGGCGCCGCCGCGCGTGGGCGAGTCCGCCTCCGTCACGCGCCGACGTCGGCCCCAGTGCCACGTCAGCATGCCACGTCAGCCATGTGTTGACGTCAGCTGCCACGTCATCATGCCACGACAGCAGCCACGTGACTGTCACGTCATCGCCACGTCACCCAAAGTGCTGACGTGGCACCGCCACGTCATCTGCCACGTCAGCCCTAGGGCCACGTCAGCAGCCACCGCCGCCCTCTGGCGCGTGCGGCGCGTGGAGGCGGCGTCGGTGGCGCGTGAAGCCCACGCGCCGCCTTCCCGGCCTCCGTTTCCGGCGATCCTTATATCGTTGGAATCGTCTTTTCACGCTGATCACGATTATGTATTCAAAACCCAATTTTAACATGTTTTGAAAAAATCTTTTTACTGCTCAGATCTAACAGTCCAGATTTATACATTTCCGAATCTTAAAATATTCATAACTAATTCTCTGTTCGTCCAAAAATTACAAAATTTATATTTCTGGAATCCTCGTGAAAAACCCTATCTAACCATATAGGTTTCACTAACAGATTATGAAATTTCAAAAATTCGATTTTTTTAACTGATTCGGGAACGCATAACGAGGCACGAAAAACAAGCCTAAGGCTTTGATACCAATGAAGGACGAACAGGATCTATCACATACAGATCTACAACATGAATTATAGCAGAAGATTCATGTTTTTACCTTGTCTTCCTTAGCTCCTATGCACAGCGGATGATCGTAGGATGCTTGCTTTCACGTGCTCTTCTCGCTCCCACAGTCTGGCTCGAATCACTAGGACGAAAGCTCTAATCCACACCAAGTTCCACCAATGGAGGCTAGTTAGAGAGAGAGTCTAGGGTTTACTGTATTATGATCAGCACATGATCTCTACAGTAGTGTGTATTATTATGTCTCTAGCACACATAATGATCTAGGAGGCTGTCTCCTTATATAGACAGACTTATACCTAAAACCAACGTTACCCCCTAGGGTTGATGTCCTTGCTACTAACCCCATAAGGTTTGAGCTTGTCTCACCTAAACCCATAAGTTTAGGATAATTGCATTGTGCACCCCACATGGGCGCACCAAATGCTAACACTCCGCATACTGAAAATATAGTTGAAAATGAAAAATTAACAAGCGTGATGTTTGTCCTTACCAATTGAACATCACTTAAAATTAAGCTAAATCCAAAACCATCTTTATCTTAAACCAGTCTCTCCCTCTCTCCTCAAACCAAACCCAGAAATAAAGAACAAAAATTAATCCCAATTTTTTATAAAACCTCCATACTAGAACCCAAAAGGCGACAATCCCCTGAATTTCAACACGAACACGTGCACATAGCTACAAATCAAAATCGAGAGCAGATTGAACATCAATTAAAATTAAGTCAAAGCAAAAACCGCCAATGGGTTGTTCATCCCAAACCAATCGACTCACTTGCCAAGACCTAACCCAGAAGCAAAGAACAAAAACAAATACCCAGTGTTTTTGGTGAGACCTCTAAAATGGAACCCAAAGGGCTTTAATCCCATGAAATCGAACTTGGACATGTTCACATAGCTACAATTCGAAATCGAGAGCAGCTTGCACATAGAGAGAGATAGAGATCGAGAGGGGGAGGGACAGGGGGGGAGAGACTTTGAGTGACAGGGTGAGATAAAGCTGATAGATAGACGGAAGTGATTGCTTCTTGCAGATCGAGGGAGAAGGGTGAAGTGTGTGCGAGAGAGATTCCCGTGGGTGAATTTTTTGATGAGATGGGTGGAGGATTTGAAACCTGAACATAGAGAAATGAAAGAAACGTAACAGTATAGAAAATTAACAGTCTGAGGGCAAATAAGTCATGCAACGAAAAACTGTGCTGTAACTATAAATTGTTGTGCTGTAATTATCACTACCCATAAATATTCGTTTTTTTGCAACATCCACTAACTAAGTAAACAATTTAAAGTACATTAAATATAACTAAATAATATATTTAATTAAGACACCGAGTCTTTTTTTAGAAAAGAAACTAAGTCATATATTCACAAAATAGAAAAGAAAAAGAACTTACTAAAAAAATATTAATTAACTATAAGTAGAGGGTACGAAATAATATCTGAAAGATCAAATAGATTAAACATAGTGTTAAGAAATTATTGGTCATTAAAATACCACGAAACTAATACTTCGACTCAATATTACCTCGCTCTTAAAAAAAAACAATATTGCCTGGCTCTATTCCTCACAGAAGCACTTGTTTGTTTGTTTTTCTTTTTTTTTTTTTTTTTTTTTTTTTTTTCGGAACAGAAGCACTTAGCTCCGAAGTTGTTGTACCACTCTGTCCCTTCTCTTTTGTACCATCTGAACTTTTTCATGTGTAAGTATGTCACCTTGACCCGGTGATTTGGATAGCAACATTTGCAATTTTAGATAATGTTTTCGTAGTGTTGTAGAGTAACTCTTATTCTACAAAATCATAAAAAAATTATCAAAAAATTACATTGTTTTGCAATCTAAATCACCGGGTCAGAGTAAAAAAGTTCGAATGGTATAAAAGAAGTAAAACAGAGTGGTATGTGACAGTTGCAGAGAATAACACCTTATATAGGCAGCGGCATATTCTAAACGGCTACCACAAACAAGAGTTTTACGATTAATGATCAGTAGCTATCGTCTCGTCGCAGTTCCTAGTTCCTACTCTGTCCTCTCTCTCAATCCCGGAATGGCAAAGCGTCTAAAAAACTGGACGATTTTACCCTTCATCTTCCTCTTCCAATCCATTTTGGTAACCGTCGGAGCCGTCGTCGAATCCCTAATCCCGCCGAGAAACCACCTCCAGATACCGGCGGGTAAGGCGTTCAAGGTGGCGCTTTTTGCGGACCTGCACTTCGGGGAGAACTCCTGGACCGATTGGGGTCCCCAGCAAGACGTGAAGTCTGTGGAAGTCATGTCCACCATACTCGATACGGAAAACCCAGGTCCGCTTCCTTTTCTTCCCCCCCTAGAATCATGCAAGTTTCATCCCTTCGTGTGGAATTCATCGATGGAATACAATACCTGCTTGTCATTTCTTTTTCGTCTGGTGAAATTAAACCTAGGGGATGACTGATGAGATTGACATATCCAACTCCATAAGCTTGATCCATGTAGCCGACCCTAGTTGAATCGTAAAAAAGTGCTTTGTTGTTGTTGTTGTTGTTGTTGTTGTTGTTGTTGTTGTTGTTGTTGTTGTTGTTAAAATCCCGCAAATGAGCAAGCAACAAAAGGTGTATCCCTCTATCAATTAATCAGCATACATGAATGGAGACCATATTCAAAATAGGATCTGATTAGGTTGTTCAACTCAAAACCAAAATTAGTATATTGCTACCAGTGAAATGAAATGGAGGAAATATCTGATCAGATGAATAACTAAGTGTGCACTGATCTAAGGTAGTTGGCCAAGAGTGTTGGTTGTTGTTGAGCTGTGGGTGCGAGAGCTTATTCAAACCCGCAAGCTTTTGCTTTCTTGCCTAACATGTTTATACAAGTCATATTTAAGTAATTTTTTTTTCAGCCTGATTTCAGTTTCTTTTCGTTCTTTTCATGTCTGAATGTGGATTTATTAGTATTACTTGCTTATGCAAATTTTTCCAACAGTCTCGACCTTTGTAGTTCTTTTTTGGCAAACCACTCGTTTTGATTTCTGATAGAAACTCAGTTTCATGACAGATTTTGTAGTTTATCTTGGGGAAATCATCACCGCCAACAGCATCCCAATTGCAAACGCAACCTTGTATTGGGATCAAGCAATTTCTCCAACAAGAATGCGTGGAATAAGGTGGGCTAGTGTTTTCGGAAACCACGACGATGCACCGTTTGAGTGGCCAATGGAGTGGTTTTCCGAAACTGGAATCCCTCCAATTTCGTGCCCTGCAGCAAATTCCTCTGGCACAGGTGAGGATAAATTTACGAAAATAATCAATGTGGCTGATGAGAGGAGAAGCTGATCAACAAGTGCAAAATTTTGTTTTGCATCTGAAGTAGCACATTTAGCGGTTTTTAAACAGTGGAGACTTCTTTCTTTGACTGGTTACTAACATTGATGTTCATCTAGATAAACCAGAAAGCATATGCAACCAAGAAGAACCTGAATAATATTGAGGGCTGAAAAGATTTTCTGAAGGATTCGATTCAAATCTACTTAAAGTTCTATCAGGCGTTGGAATTTGAAAATATTGGCTTGTTTATAGCGATAACACTGTTCAGTTGCACAATCTATTAAAAAATCATTAATGTTTCGTGGGGGTAGCAATGTACAACCTGTTTTGCGATTCAGCAAGCGACTTTTCAATACCCAACTAGATCTTGGTTTAACCATATTTCCTTCCTTTTGTTTCTTCTTATGATAAAGATGTTTTGACCCCCTTGAAAGTTCTAATAGTTTACACTTTTTGAAGTTTCTTGGATATATTCTATCCAGTTCTTTCACTGAAGGCAATTTTTGAACGCCACAGGTAAAGACGATTGTGACTTCAGGGGCATCACACGGTTGGAGTTAATGAGAGATGAAACAGAGTGCAACACGCTCTCAGCATCTAAGATTGGCCCCAACGGGCTTTGGCCAAGCATATCCAACTATGTACTTGTGCTCTCATCATCAAGCAATCCGTCATCACCAGTGGCATTCATGTATTTCATGGATTCTGGTGGTGGTTCTTACCCAGAAGTTATATCAACAACTCAAGCAGAATGGTTCAGGCACAAGTCTTATGAGCTGAATCCTGATTCAAGGTAGAGGTGATAATGGATCTTCATAGCCTCGTTGATTTTTTTATAATGATTGCAGTATTTATAACTAAGAAAGCACTATTTGGCTGTTTATAACCAAGAAAGCAGTATCTTGCTGCAGGGTGCCTGAGATGATCTTCTGGCATATACCGAGTAAGGCGTACAAGAATGTTTCTCCTAGGTGTTTATTTTCGTCTTCTTGTGTGGGATCCATCAACGAGGAAAGTGTTGCTGCCCAAGAAGCTGAAATGGGAATCATGAAGATTCTCGAAGAAAGATCTTCTGTCAAGGTGAAAACTAAGAACCTGAAATTATTCAAATTCATATAGATACACAAACAGAGAGTCACGTGACGCATGCTGGTTATTATTTCACATGGTTATGATGAAGGATCGGCATTTCAGTAACTGTTTTGCATTTCGCACACGAAAAAAGAACTTGTTATACTGTCAAGCGCCTATACTGCAAATCTGATCCTCCAAGACCAAACAGAGAAATCTCCATTCAAAAGCCTTTTTGTCCATTCAATTTTGTTGAGTAAAACGAAAAATATGCAGAAAGAAAGAATCAAAACACACAGATTTACGTGGTTCGGCAAAACAGCCTACTTCCACGGAGTTGCAGAGATTTCACTAAAAACAGACGAATCGTCTCAGAGAGAATTACAAGCGAAATCAGAACGCTCAACATAACATGCTACGAACCCTAAGAACTCTATAAATAGACAACCTATCAAACCGGGCCGGATCCAAGCCCAAACGGGTCAAAACGGGTCAAAAGATTTTTTCGTTTTACTCAACAACTGGTATCAGAGCCAGGTTCGCTAGGGTTTGGGAAAAACGATGGCAGATGAGATGAAAGGTTCTGGAATTGAAAAGTTCGACGGCACAGATTATGCGTACTGGAAGATGCAGATAGAGGACTATCTGTATGGGAAGAAACTGCACGCTCCACTGGAGGGGGTAAAGCCTGAAGCCATGAAGGAGGAAGACTGGAAGGTTATGGATCG
This sequence comes from Linanthus parryae, assembly GCA_023055425.1. Classification (NCBI taxonomy): domain Eukaryota; kingdom Viridiplantae; phylum Streptophyta; class Magnoliopsida; order Ericales; family Polemoniaceae; genus Linanthus; species Linanthus parryae. The sequence continues at coordinate 61,100,352 of JALGPY010000001.1, read as the reverse complement.
ACAGGTTCTGGGCATTATTCGGTTGACGCTGTCAAGGTCGGTTGCGCACAACGTTATTAAGGAGACTACTACAGCTTCGCTGATAAAGGCGTTGTCAGGAATGTACGAGACTCCGTCACCATAGTATGATTTGAGACACCCACTTACCCAAAAGGTCAACCTTATGAGTTAGGGCCCAAATCATACTATATTAACCATGAACCTCATGTCCACCATCCCGATGTGGGACAAACTGCTCACACATGATACCCAACAAATTTAATTTTAAGCTCCACAATATTTTATCATTCCACTTTCGAAGTCTGTCAATGATTCGTTGTGCATTTCTGCATTTCATGTTTTTTGACTCAAGGATTCTTATGTTAGCTTCTTGGACCTGCACTTGCACCTGCAAGCCTATTATTTTAGAACTGTGCGGTAGTAGTTGGAGTTAGCTGTGGGGTGCCTCCTTAAAACCAATTGGCAATGAGGGGTGTTTCCAAGGAATTTACTGACTACACAGAAAGGCTCAAACAATCATGATTTGGGAAAAATCCGGAGGATAACAATATAGTTTTTTTGACATATAGTCTAGGATGAATACAAACAAAGGTAAAAGACACTTTCACCCCCTCAAGTTTGATGCAAAGACATTTCAGCCCTTCCAGTTTGGGAAATGACACTTTCAACCATTCAGTGTGCCAAACTTCAGAACACCTACACTTCATAATTGTGACGCTGTTAGTTTGGGGATGGTGGTCCGTTGCTGATAGTAGCTTTTAGGCCAAATTTGCCCTTTCAGGGTATGGAATGACAAAATCAGGGGTGTAAGTGTCCGGATATTTGGAACAATAAAGAAAGAGTCGAAAGAGTCATTTCCCCAAACGGAAATGGGCGAGAGTGTTTTTGTGTCATACCTGAGAGGCTGAAAGTGTCTTTTACCCATACACCCATACAAGAATTTGTGAAGATACCAAGGAATCAAGGATGCATTGGTATTTTCACCCTTTTATCGAGATTTAAGCATAGGAAGACTTGGTTGAGCATCTTTCTATCTAGTTTTGACATATTGATATTGGGGATATCCCACAGAGGTTGTGCAAGGGGTTGTTGGTGAATTGTCATGTGTGGCCGAAAGCCTCACCCCTTGACCTATCTTTTGGGGCTGAGAAGGCCCAAGATCACTTAATAATTCATTTGATGATAAAAATACGTGGAACACAGAAGAGAAAAAAGACCAAATCAACTCTACATGGTTGCTGCCTCATGATGTTTTGTTAATTCTCTTAACAGGCAGTGTTTGTGGGTCACAACCATGGGTTGGACTGGTGCTGCCCATACAGGAAACTTTGGATGTGCTTTGCTAGGCATACCGGTTATGGTGGATATGGAAATTGGGCTAGAGGGGCTAGAATTTTGGAGATAATGTCACACCCCTTCTCTCTCAAGTCATGGATCAGGATGGAAAATGGCGACTCTCATAGTGAAGGTCTTTTGAGCTCTTAATAAATTTTCATCTAATATATAAACTTCATGTTCCTTATATATTACAGCAAATAAGAGAACTACATATTGATAAAATTCATTTCGAGTCTTTGTTAGAAAGCCAGAAGCAAGTTTTAGATAGTATACAAATAGTTATCTAGTTCATGGTAAATAATGTATAGTGTGATGATTTATTATCTTGTAGACTTTGTACAATGCATTGCGTTTTGGCTATATCATTATGCTGGTATATAACTTGAACCACTTGCGAGGAGGTTCAGATTAGATGTTGATTTGATAGAAAAACCATAGGGAGACCATCCAGAATAGTTAAATACAACGGACTTTGATGTCGTTAGACATATGGTATACTCCACAAACAAGAAATAAACCGAAAACTGGTACTTAATCGGCGTTCTTCATGTATCTTGGTAAAGAAAACCATGAATAGCATAGTGGTATTTTAGCTATTGTACAAAAATAAAACCCCCTCCTCAAAATGTTTAAACCTGTGGGTTGACCCGCGGGTTGAACGAGCTAACTCCATGTGTAATTAATATAAGTTTTCTCAAGATTTTGTTCTTTTGGCACATGGAAGGAAAAATTGGGTGAAGTCACTCACCTACCGACACTAGTGCCACAATAGTCTTGGGTGAAGATCAAGCGGTAGACTGCAATTGCCACGGCAAGTAAATACCCAATCAACCATACCGATGACTGAAGATCAAACAAACCACATGAGTATCCTTATTTGCAAGCTCCTTTCTAAAAGAGCTTATAGAGAGTTCATTGGTATAGAATTTAGCTTGGAAAATGTGAACTATACCATGACTTCAAATAAATGGCTAGATAATGAAAATGAAATAAAAATGAATAAAATAAATAAAAGGAGCCTTATTCTAGATTTTTGTAAATTAAAAAGCTTGTTGTTGCTCTTTATGAATAATATCGTGTTTCTCTCATTGAAATCTCAACTTCATACTCATTCAGAAGAAACAGAGAATTTAATCATCAAAGTGAGGGTAGCTCAAAAAAATCGTCAAAGAGACAAAAAAATTGCCTTTTCACAAGAGAAAGTCCGGTCCGTGCACAAAATTAAAAGCTTTTAGGTCTTTGTTTGACCCGTATGAGTCAGGTGTCACGAGTTGACTCTACCTACCATTTACGGGTTTATGTAGACCTACATGTTTGAAAACCTTGCTTGAGACTGAAAGGACCACTTGCGTAATTTTTCTGTAGTGTAAAAAAAGAGGGGTCCTTTTACTGATTATTTCTCTTGGCTGCTGATGACAAAGGAAGGCTCGTGCCACAGATTCTGAGAGGTAGTTTACACTTCCCATTTGTACTTAACTTGCATTTGAGCCACGGTACAAAGTTCCATATTATTTCCAAGTTCCACGTAAGAGATACCATCTTACTCTGGCTGCTACCCTGCAGCTATTTATATTTATTTACTTATGTGAAATCTTTTCAGTGGTTTGGGAAACTTCATGATCATGTCATTGTCTGAACATCCATTCGGCAAAATCCTGTACAAGATTTGGTCTCATTAAACAATGCCTTCTACTTTTATCCGACATTTTGTAGTAATAATGCTGCTCAACTCCTGTCTCCACTCTATTAGTTTAATTTCATGATCTACTTCATGCTTTGATAGATACATCATCCGGTGATTGTATTCCTCTTTTGGGTTCCATTTTATATATTAACTTATCTTCTATGTCACCATCTTCTAAATATTCACATTTATTACAGGCATTGGGTCTTGATGTTACAGAATCTGTAAAACCTGCTGTTTGATAAGTTGTATAAGTATAAGCTAAGAAAAACCATCAACTTTCATCAGTTTTGGCGTGTGCAATCATGTTGACAGAGATGACTTATCATGTCATGGAGTTGCTCATTACACTAAACAGTTCTTAACTGCAAGAATATCTCAGGTCTCGGACTCTGTAGAACTGAAATGAACTACCCCAATATATTCCTATTTTCTTTTATACTCCTGCAGAATTTTCAAAATGTTGAAACGAGGCCTTGATGTAGGTCAATTCGACTCATTCTTTAAAAGTGAACATATCTAAGGGCCATTTTGGGAATGCTTCTGCTCCCAGCACAACTGTTTCCTGACAGCAGAAGCAGTTTTTAGTGCGTTTGGTATAAAAATTATTTTCTGCTTTTCAGACTGTTTATGCTGTGGGACAGCAGCTTTCAGGAAGCAGGAAGGGGGATGTTTTTTCAGTACGTGATTTTGATTTAATTATCTACAATCGATAATGACCTTACAGTTTCTTAAATTTTCAATAGTTATCTTTACAGAAATGACACATGTCGTATACTCTCTTGTCATTTTACTCTCTCACAGCAGGTTAACAGTTGATTCTACCAAACACAAAATTGCTATATCAATATTTCACCGCAACTTGACATATAGTATTTTTGACATATAGTCTAGCATGAATACAAAGAAGAATAAAAGACACTTTCACCCCCTCAAGTTTGATGCAAAGACATTTCACCCCTTCCAGTTTGGGAAATGACACTTTCAACCCTTCAGTGTGCCAAACTTCAGGACACCTACACTTCATAATTGTGACGCTGTTAGTTTGGGGATGGTGGTCCGTTGCTGATAGTAGCTTTCCAAATTTGCCCTTTTAGGGTATGGAATGACATAATCAGGGGTGTAAGTGTCCGGATATTTGGAACAATAAAGAAAGAGTCGAAAGAGTCATTTCCCCAAACGGAAATGGGTGAGAGTGTCTTTGTGTCATACCTGAGAGGCTGAAAGTGTCTTTTACCCGTACACCCATACAAGAATTTGTGAAGATACCAAGGAATCAAGGATGCATTGGTATTTTCACCCTTTTATCGAGATTCAAGCATAGGAAGACTTGGTTGAGCATCTTTCTATCTAGTTTTGACATATTGATGTTGGGGATATCCCACAGAGGTTGTGCAAGGGGTTGTTGGTCAATTGTTATGTGTGGCCGAAAGCCTCACCCCTTGGCCTAGCTTTTGGGGCTGAGAAGGCCCAAGATCACTTAATAATTCATTTGATGATAAAAAAACGTGGAACACAGAAGAGAAAAAAGACCAAATCAACTCTACATGGTTGCTGTCTCATGATGTTTTGTTAATTCTCTTAACAGGCAGTGTTTGTGGGTCACAACCATGGGTTGGACTGGTGCTGCCCATACAGGAAACTTTGGCTGTGCTTTGCTAGGCATACCGGTTATGGTGGATATGGAAATTGGGCTAGAGGGGCTAGAATTTTGGAGATAATGTCACACCCCTTCTCTCTCAAGTCATGGATCAGGATGGAAAATGGCGACTCTCATAGTGAAGTTCTTTTGAGCTCTTAATAAATTTTCATCTAATATATAAACTTCATGTTCCTTATATATTACAGAAAATAAGAGAACTGCATATTGATAAAATTTATTTATTTCGAGTCTTTGTTAGAAAGCCAGAAGCAACTTTTAGATAGTATACAAACAGTTATCTTGTTCATGGTAAACAATGTATAGTGTGATGATTTATTATCTGGTAGACTTTGTACCATGCATTACGTTTTGGTATATATCTTGAATCACTTGCGAGGAAGTTCAGATTAAATGTTGATTTGATAGAAGAAGCATAGGGAGACCATCCAGAATAGTTAAATACAACGGAGTTTGATAGGGCATACTCCAAAAACAAGAAATAAACAGATAACTGGTACTTAATCGGTGTTCTTCATGCATCCTGGTAAAGAAAACTGGTACAAAATATTAAAATTAACAACTAATAATAATAACGCGACAAACTAATTAAATAAAGTAATTAACTAACTAATCATACTAAAGGATGATGAAGATACCCTATAATTTTAGCCCCACAGATGCCCTATAATTTTAGCCTCTTTATTATTATTGTTATTACTGGTCGTCCGTCAGACACTCGAGTCTGAAGATTCATATCCATGAGGGTTCTTGCTTGCCCAGTTCCACTGATCTCGACACATCTCTTCTATACCATATTTCGCCTTCCAGTTCAACTCGCGTGCTGCTTTTTCCGTCGAGCCGTACACAATCTCAGCATCACCAGGTCGTCGTGCAGAGAAATTCAAGGGTATTTTCTTTCCACATGCCTTCTCAAATGCTGCTACCATATCCAAGACTGAAGTTCCTTTACCAGTTCCGAGGTTGTAGACCTCACAACCTACAGAAGGGTTTGCCAACTTGTTGAGTGCAGCAACATGCCCATCAGCTAAGTCCAACACATGTATGTAATCACGTACCGCAGTGCCATCCTTTGTTGGGTAGTCAGTACCAAAAACTGTAAGTGCAGGACGCCTGCCAACAGCTACTTGCTGGACAAAAGGCATGAGATTTTGTGGAACACCACGGGGATCTTCACCAATATGGCCGCTTGGGTGTGCACTAACAGGGTTGAAGTACCGTAGCAGAATGATTTTCCATTCAGAGTCTGACCGATGGACATCTCGGCATATTTCTTCAATGAACAGTTTTGTTCGTCCATATGGATTTGCTGCAGAGAGGGGAAAGTGTACATGGTACCACTTTCGGCCATCCATAAACAGTAGCAGATGACGAAAAGACAAGCTTTTTACATCCATGTGCAGCCATGACTTCCATCAGGGTAACGGTGCTAGACACATTGTTATCAAAATACATCAAGGGTTTCATCACACTTTCACCAACTGCCTTAAGTCCAGCAATGTGGATGACAGCATCAAACTTGGTGGAAGAGAAAAGCTTCTCAAGGGCGGATTTGTCTCGGATGTCCATCTTGTGGAAGGTGAGGTTGCGGCCGTATTCGCCAGCGAGTTCCTGGACACGGCTGATAGCGGCGGAGGAGGAGTTGTCGAGATTGTCGGCCACGACCGCCTTGTGTCCGGCTAAGAGGACCTGAAGGACGGTGTGACTTCCGATGTAACCGGCACCGCCAGTCACGAGGATAGTTTCCGCCATAGCTGCACAATATGCAGGCGTATCAGAGAGATAGTTAGAAATCAGAGGCAGATGAAGACGATTTGAATGGTGATCAGAGAAAGAGAAAGGAGGAGAGTCCTATATATATACTGGGATACTATTTTTTGTCCAAATACAGAAAGGATACTATTTTTTGTCCAAATACAGAAAGGAAACTGATTCTTTAATTTTTTTTAGAGAGAAAGAATTTAAATAAATAAATATTCGTTTTCTTTTGCAGCATCCAATAACTAAGGCGGTGCAGTTCGGCCCTGCCCTCCCAGAAAAATTTCCCTCTCAACATCCAACTATGTAAACAATTTAAAGTACATTAAATATAACTAAATAATATATTTAATTAAGACACCGAGTCTATTTTTTTTTTAGAATAGAAACCAAGTCATATATTCACAAAAAAGAATAGAAAAATAACTTACTTAAAAAAATATATTAATTACCTATAAGTAGAGGGTACCGAATAATATCTGAAAGATCAAATAGATTAAGAGTAAAAGACACTAACCGCCCTGAGTTTAGTACAAATTCTACTCCGCTACCATGACTAACAGAACGGTGAAAAAGACCAATTTACCCTTAAAATGTTATAAAATTACCTCTATTTATTACCCTAACTCCTCTCTCTCCCTCATTTCCAACCCTAGTTTTTCTCTCTTCCCCTTCTTTGTTTCTTATCCCTCTGGCTGTGGAACTCAGCCGCCCGTCATATCTTCCTCTTCGTCTTGTCTCTCCCTGAGCTCTCTGCCGCTACGAAGAAGGCGAAGAGGGAAGAGAGGTCGCCGATGTCGTCACGTCGGCGTCGTCGGACAAGTGGTGCCCAAGTCAAAAATCACCAGATCCAATATTTGAAGCTACGATCGATGGAGTTCTAACCCAGATCGGTTGGTACATACCATCTCCCTCCCTCCCTCTCTCTGTCTCTCCCTCTCTTGGCGTCTCTCCCTGTCTCCTCTCGGCTCATCGGTGGTTGTGGTGGTCGCCGTAGAGGGTGTAGGATAGGCGATTAGGTGGCCGAGAAGGAGGAATCTGGGGTTTGTGGTAGAGGGTGTGTTTGTTTCAGAGAGAGTGATAGAGAGGATACAACTTTGCAATAGAAGGATGAGAACTGAGAGGATCTGAGAGGTATTGAAGTTGAAGGTGATTTCTTTGCTTTCTACGACAGCGAGATTGATAGAAACAAGATGAAAAAACAAAAACAGTTGTGGCTATTAATTGACGCAGCCAAAAATTCTGAGGCTTGTTCATCTATATCTATATTATAAAATAGCATGGTTTAACAAACTTTTGAATTTTCAGCCGTTAGATTAAATCAAATTCATCCCCACCATTAGATCTCACATACTTATTACATCTCTAATTACCCACTCTCTTTGGACATCTCTTACTACCCACTCTCCTTAAACATCCATAACTAATAAGAGAGAGGTTTTTCTCAATTACTACATCTCTAACTTGGAAGTTGCTCTTTTTTTATTTTTTTCACCACATTTGTAAATATAATATTTGGATAACACCTCTAAATTCAATTAGAAAAAAACACCTCTAAATTAAAAACTATCCAATTTAGGGATAGTGCCCTCGAGCACGGGCAATACTCTAGTATGAAATATTGGAAGAGAGAAAACGAAATCATTGGCAATTCTCCTCAAAAAAGAAATCATTGGCAATTGATAGTGCACAGAAAGGACCAACAACCCTCTGAAAACATACTCATATCTCTGGTTCTAAAAAATCAAGAACCCTCGTTCATTCTGGGTTACACATAAAAGAAGCTTTGCGGCCGCAACAAGGTGAAAAGATATGAGAGAGAAAGAAGTTATTTGACCAGCAAAGATCTGTTTTGTAGGAGTGGAGGTAAAAAAAATTGCCAAACAATGTATATCAAAAAGTTTGGATTTACAGATAATGAATTAATTTTGTGCTGAGTTTGTGTTGTTCTTCCTCAACTAGTCAAACTTCTTGTCTAAGTTGGGGTTTTTTATTTGGAAGATGTTGTTTTGGTGATGAATGTTTGGGTTAATTTGATTTGTGTTCTTGTGTTCTTGTGTTCCATTTTTCAGTTAATGACTTTGATTTAGATAAGGGGATAATGTCAGTGAATCATCTTGATGTTCTTGGGGTTCTTGTTGATGGATATGGGCAAAAAAATCCAGAAATGCACATGGGTAATACGGTCTGAAAAAAATCCATCACCCACTTCTCTAACATAACATAACAGAAGGGTGTTAGGTGTTCACGGAATATTCCGTTAAATGGGTGCAGTCTGTCTTTTTTCAAAAGTCAGGGTAGCTGAGAGGAATATGTCCTAAACTTAGGGGTGGTCAGTGTCTTTTACCCATAGATTAAACATAGTGTAAGAAATTATTGGTCATTAAAATACCAGGAAACAAATACTACGACTCTAAAAAAAACAATATTGCCTGGCTCTATTCCTCTCAGAAGCACTTCGTGTTTTTTTTTGGAACAGAAGCACTTAGCTTCGAAGTTGTTGTACCACTCTGTCCCATCGCTTTTGTACCATTTGAACTTTTTCATGCGTAATTGTGTCACTTTGACCCGGTGATTTGAATAACAACACTTTACAATTTTAGATAATGTTTTCGTAGTGTTGTAGAGTAACTCTTATTCTACAAAACCATAACAAAAAAAATTATCAGAAAATTACATCGTTTTGCGATCTAAATCACCGGGTCAAAATAACCCTAATTACAGATGAAATAATTCAAATGGTGCAAAAGAGGTGTGACGGAGTGGTATATGACAGTTGTAGAGAATAACACCTTATATAGGCAGCGGCATATACCAAACGGCTACCACAAACAAGAGTTACGATTAGTGATCAGTAGCTATCGTCTCGTCGCAGTTCCTAGTTCCTACTCTGTCCTCTCTCTCAATCCCGCAATGGCAAAGCGTCTCAAAAACTGGACGATATTACCCTTCATCTTCCTCTTCCAGTCCATTTTGGTGACCGTCGGAGCCGTCTTCGATTCCCGAATCCCGCCGAGAAACCACCTCCAGATACCGGCGGGTAAGGCGTTCAAGGTGGCGCTTTTTGCGGACCTGCACTTCGGAGAGAACTCGTGGACCGATTGGGGTCCCCAACAAGACGTGAAGTCTCTGGAAGTCATGTCCACCATACTCGATACGGAAAACCCAGGTCCGATTTTTCTTTCCCCCTAGAATCGTACAAGTTTCATCCTTTCGTGTGGAATTCAGTCATTGAATACAGATACCTTCTTTCATTTCTCTTTCGTCTGGTGAAATTAAACCTAGGCTCTGTTTGGTTCGCAGTAAAATGTTTTACAAAGGAAAATATTTTACGCGTAAAATGTTCTGTGCGAAAAAATTTCCCTGCAATTATTTTTTCGTGTTTGGTTGACTCTTTCCAAAACAGTGAGCCGTGACGGAAATGGCAGTGATGGATGGCGGTGAAGATGTGTGGCGGTGATGGGTCGTGGTGGAGGTAGGTGGTAGTGGTGGTGGAGGTTTTAGTATGAGTTGTTGTGCTCCTTCACTCGCCGGAAAATGGCTTACGGATTTGAAATGTGTAAATCATTTTACATTATTTCAGGGAAAACATTTTACAGGAAAACATTTTGCTTCCAACCAAACAGCACCAAAACACCAAAACAAGGGAAAATATTTTACAGGAAAATGTTTTACCACCAACCAAACGGAGCCGGGGATGTCTGATGAGATTTGACATATCCAATTCCATAAGCTTGATCCCAGTTGACATTGGAAAAAAGCGCTTTGTTGTTTGTTGTTGTTAGAACCCCACAAATGAGCAAGCAACAAAAGATGTATCCCTCTATCAATTAATCAGCATACATGAATGGAGACCATATTCAAAACAGGATCTGATTAGGTTGTTCAACTCAAAAGCAAAATTAGTATATTGCTACCAGTGAAATGAAATGGAGGAAATATCTGATCAGATGAATAAACTAAGTGTGCACTGATCTAAGGTAGTTGGCCTAGAGTGTTGGTTGTTGTTGAGCTGTGGTTGCGAGGGCTTATTCAAACCCGCAAGCTTTTGCTTTCTTGCCTAACATGTTTAGACAAGTCATATTTGAGTAACTTTTTTCTGTATTTCTCAGCTGGATTTCAGTTTCTTTCCGTTCTTTTCGTTTCTGAATGTGGATTGCTTAGAATTAGTTGGTTATGCAAATTGTTCCAACAGACTCGACCTTTGTAGTTCTTTTTGACAAACCACTCGTTTTGATTTCTGATAGAAACTCAGTTTCATGACAGATTTTGTAGTTTATCTTGGGGACATCATCACCGCCAACAGCATCCCAATTGCAAACGCAACCTTGTATTGGGATCAAGCAATTTCTCCAACAAGAACGCGAGGAATAAGGTGGGCTAGTGTCTTCGGAAACCACGACGATGCACCGTTTGAGTGGCCCATGGTGTGGTTTTCAGAAACTGGAATCCCTCCAATTTCGTGCCCTGCTGGAAATTCCTCTGTCTCAGGTGAGTATGAAAATAACCAATGTGGCTGATGAGAGGAAAAACCCATCCATGTGGAAAATCTACCAATGTGGCTGGTGTTTTGCATCTGAAATAGCAAACTTAACGGTTTTTAACAGTGGAGGCTTCTTTCTTTGACTGGTTACTGACATTGATGTTCATCTAGATAAACCAGAAAGCATGTGCAACCAAGAATAATCTGAATAGTATTGAGAGGGCTTGAAAAGATATAAAGGGTTAGATTTATATCTACGTAAAGTTTGAAAAATTGGCTTGTCTATAGCGATTACACTGTTAAGTTGCACGAACTAATAAACAGTCATTAATTTTTCTTGGGGTAGCAATGTATCACCTGTTTCGCGATTCAGCAGGTGACATTTCAATGCACAACTCAGATCTTGGTTTAATCAATATTTCCTTCCTTTGATTTCTTTTTATCGTAAAGATGTTTTGACCCACTTGAAAGTGCTATTAGTTTATACTTTTTTGAAATTTCTTGGATATATTCTATCCAGTTCTTTCACCGAAGGTAATTTTTGAATGCCACAGGTAAAGAAGATTGTGACTTCAGAGGCACAACACGGTTGGAGTTAATGAGAGATGAGACGGAGTGCAACATGCTCTCAGCATCCAAGATTGGCCCCAAAGGGCTTTGGCCAAGCATATCCAACTATGTACTTGTACTCTCATCATCAAGCGATCCTTCATCACCTGTGGCATTCATGTACTTCATGGATTCTGGCGGGGGTTCCTACCCAGAAGTTATATCAACAACTCAAGCAGAATGGTTCAGGCACAAGTCTCATGAGCTGAATCCTGATTCAAGGTAGAGGTGATAATGGATCTTCATAGCCTCGTTGATTTTTTTATAATGATTGCAGTGTTTTATAACTAAGAAAGCACTATTTTGCTGTTTATAACCAAGAAAGCAGTATCTTGCTGCAGGGTGCCTGAGATGATCTTCTGGCATATACCGAGTAAGGCGTACAAGAATGTTTCTCCTAGGTGTTTATTTTCGTCTTCTTGTGTGGGATCCATCAACGAGGAAAGTGTTGCTGCCCAAGAAGCTGAAATGGGAATCATGAAGATTCTCGAAGAAAGATCTTCTGTCAAGGTGAAAACTAAGAACCTGAAATTATTCAAACTCATAGAGATACACAAACAGAGAGTCACGTGACGCATGCTGGTTATTATTTCACATGGTTATGATGAAGGATCGGCATTTAAACTGTTTTGCATTTCGCACACGAAAAAAGAACTTGTTATACTGTCAAGCGCCTATACTGCAAATCTGATCCTCCAAGACCAAACAGAGAAATCTCCATTTAAAAGCCTTTTTGTCCATTCATTTTAATTTTAAGCTCCACAATATTTTATCATTCCACTTTCGAAGTCTGTCAATGATTCGTTGTGCATTTCTGCATTTCATGTTTTTTGACTCAAGGATTCTTATGTTAGCTTCTTGGACCTGCACTTGCACCTGCAAGCCTATTATTTTAGAACTGTGCGGTAGTAGTTGGAGTTAGCTGTGGGGTGCCTCCTCAAAACCAATTGGCAATGAGGGGTGTTTCCAAGGAATTTACTGACTACACAGAAAGGCTCAAACAATCATGATGTGGGAAAAATCTGGAGAATAACAATACAGTTTTTTTTGACATATAGTCTAGGATGAATACAAAGAAGGGTAAAAGACACTTTCACCCCCTCAAGTTTGATGCAAAGACATTTCAGCCCTTCCAGTTTGGGAAATGACACTTTCAACCCTTCAGTGTGCCAAACTTCAGGACACCTACACTTCATAATTGTGACGCTGTTAGTTTGGGATGGTGGTCCGTTGCTGATAGTAGCTTTTAGGCCAAATTTGCCCTTTTAGGGTATGGAATGACATAATCAGGGGTGTAAGTATCCGGATATTTGGAACAATAAAGAAAGAGTCGAAAGAGTCATTTCCCCAAACGGAAATGGGTGAGAGTGTCTTTGTGTCATACCTGAGAGGCTGAAAGTGTCTTTAACCCGTACACCCATACAAAAAATTGTGAAGATACCAAGGAATCAAGGATGCATTGGTATTTTCACCCTTTTATCGAGATTCAAGCATAGGAAGACTTGGTTGAGCATCTTTCTATCTAGTTTTGACATATTGATGTTGGGGATATCCCACAGAGGTTGTGCAAGGGGTTGTTGGTTAATTGTTATGTGTGGCCAAAAGCCTCACCCCTTGACCTAGCTTTTGGGGCTGAGAAGGCCCAAGATCACTTAATAATTCATTTGATGATAAAAATACGTGGAACACAGAAGAGAAAAAAGACCAAATCAACTCTACATGGTTGTTGTCTCATGATGTTTTGTTAATTCTCTTAACAGGCAGTGTTTGTGGGTCACAACCATGGGTTGGACTGGTGCTGCCCATACAGGAAACTTTGGCTGTGCTTTGCTAGGCATACCGGTTATGGTGGATATGGAGATTGGGCTAGAGGGGCTAGAATTTTGGAGATAATGTCACACCCCTTCTCTCTCAAGTCATGGATCAAGATGGAAAATGGCGACTCTCATAGTGAAGTTCTTTTGAGCTCTTAAAAAATTTTCATCTAATATATAAACTTCATGTTCCTTATATATTACAGAAAATAAGAGAACTGCATATTGATAAAATTTATTTATTTCGAGTCTTTGTTAGAAAGCCAGAAGCAACTTTTAGATAGTATACAAACAGTTATCTTGTTCATGGTAAACAATGTATAGTGTGATGATTTATTATCTGGTAGACTTTGTACCATGCATTACGTTTTGGTATATATCTTGAATCACTTGCGAGGAAGTTCAGATTAAATGTTGATTTGATAGAAGAAGCATAGGGAGACCATCCAGAATAGTTAAATACAACGGAGTTTGATAGGGCATACTCCAAAAACAAGAAATAAACAGATAACTGGTACTTAATCGGTGTTCTTCATGCATCCTGGTAAAGAAAACTGGTACAAAATATTAAAATTAACAACTAATAATAATAACGCGACAAACTAATTAAATAAAGTAATTAACTAACTAATCATACTAAAGGATGATGAAGATACCCTATAATTTTAGCCCCACAGATGCCCTATAATTTTAGCCTCTTTATTATTATTGTTATTACTGGTCGTCCGTCAGACACTCGAGTCTGAAGATTCATATCCATGAGGGTTCTTGCTTGCCCAGTTCCACTGATCTCGACACATCTCTTCTATACCATATTTCGCCTTCCAGTTCAACTCGCGTGCTGCTTTTTCCGTCGAGCCGTACACAATCTCAGCATCACCAGGTCGTCGTGCAGAGAAATTCAAGGGTATTTTCTTTCCACATGCCTTCTCAAATGCTGCTACCATATCCAAGACTGAAGTTCCTTTACCAGTTCCGAGGTTGTAGACCTCACAACCTACAGAAGGGTTTGCCAACTTGTTGAGTGCAGCAACATGCCCATCAGCTAAGTCCAACACATGTATGTAATCACGTACCGCAGTGCCATCCTTTGTTGGGTAGTCAGTACCAAAAACTGTAAGTGCAGGACGCCTGCCAACAGCTACTTGCTGGACAAAAGGCATGAGATTTTGTGGAACACCACGGGGATCTTCACCAATATGGCCGCTTGGGTGTGCACTAACAGGGTTGAAGTACCGTAGCAGAATGATTTTCCATTCAGAGTCTGACCGATGGACATCTCGGCATATTTCTTCAATGAACAGTTTTGTTCGTCCATATGGATTTGCTGCAGAGAGGGGAAAGTCCTCCGTACATGGTACCACTTTCGGCCATCCATAAACAGTAGCAGATGATGAAAAGACAAGCTTTTTACATCCATGTGCAGCCATGACTTCCATCAGGGTAACGGTGCTAGACACATTGTTATCAAAATACATCAAGGGTTTCATCACACTTTCACCAACTGCCTTAAGTCCAGCAATGTGGATGACAGCATCAAACTTGGTGGAAGAGAAAAGCTTCTCAAGGGAGGATTTGTCTCGGATGTCCATCTTGTGGAAGGTGAGGTTGCGGCCGTATTCGCCGGCGAGTTCCTGGACACGGCTGATGGCGGCGGAGGAGGAATTGTAGAGATTGTCGACCACGACGGCCTTGTGTCCGGCTAAGAGGACCTGAAGGACGGTGTGACTTCCGATGTAACCGGCACCGCCAGTCACGAGGATAGTTTCCGCCATCGCTGCACAATCAGACGGCATGTATATGTATATATGCAGGCGTATCGGAGGAAGAAGAAGACGATTTGAATGGTGATCAGAGAAAGAGAGAAGGAGAGTCCTATATATAATGGGAGATTTCTTCGTTTCTTCTTCTTCTTTTAGAAAAAGGAATTCTTTTTGGTCCAAATACAGAAAGGAAGCTGATTCTTTAATTTTGTATTTATTTATATAGAGAGAGAAAATTTAAATAAATAAATATTCATAAAATGTATTTGAAACAACATCCAAGAACTAAGTAAACAATTTAAAGTACATTAAATATAACTAAATAATTTCTCAAAAAAATAAATATATAACTAAATTTTAATTAAGACACCGAGTATTTTTATTATTATTATTTTTTTTTTGAGGAAAGACACTAAGTCATATTCACAAAAAGAAAAAAAAAAAGAATTTCTATTCTATAAATTAAAATGGTTGACTTTATTTCAACCGTTAGATTAAATCAACGCGATTACGTCTAACTATGAGAAGGATGGAGGCTGTTTTGTACCTCACTCTCAAATTTCTCCTTTTGTGCAAACGCTTCAGCGCAACAATTTAAGAGATCTTGGATTTGTCGGTCCAAGATTTACTTGGTCTAACAACCAAGCTGATGAATTTTCGGTTCGGGAAAGATTAGATCGAGTTGTCGCTATCCCTGAATGGCTGGATATTTTTGTGGGTTCGCGGGTGACCCATATTGTTGCAGCCCGTTCAGATCATCTCCCGGTTCGACTTGATCTTAATCCTCAATTGCGGCATCGTTTGAGGAGTCATAAAAGGAGATTTATGTTTGAAGCTCACTGGATGCATAGACAAGAGATTACCCAGGTTATAAGACGAGGTTGGGACTCTCATCCTGATATTGCCGAAGCTCTCAATACCGCTGCTCAAGAACTTCAGTACTGGAGTAAAGCGGTAATAGGGAACCAGACGACAAACACCAGGGCTCTGCGAGACCAAATCAGCAATCTGATGGGACAAGACAGTGCACCAGGGTGGTTGATGAAATCAAACGAGCAGAGTACAACGAAATTCTTCGGACTGAAGAGGTAAAGTGGATGCAACATTCGCGACAGGATTCGGTTCGTTTGGGGGATCGTAATACGAGTTACTTTCACAAAAAAAGCCTCGTCTAGACTTCGTCGAAATTTTATCTTTGGGATTGAAGATCACAACGGCGAGTGGAAGGAAGGTACGGATGAAATTAATTCGATCCTGCAACAGTACTCCACTTCTTTGTCTACTTCATAGATTCCAGAGTTGCATCAAATCCAGGCGGTTACAGGGAGGGTGCCAACGATGATTGATGACCAACTGCGAGTGGATATGGATGCCCCATATACTCGTGAGGACAATGAATCTTCTCTATTTCAAATGGGGCCACTCAAATCTCCAGGGACGGACGACTTCTCACCGATTTTCTTCCAACACTATTGGCCTGTGGTCGGAGAAAAAGTTACGTCAGCTTGCTTGGCGGTCTTAAACGAAGGCGAAGACGTTACTCGCTTCAATAAAACGTTGATTGTTCTCATTCCGAAAGTTAAGCAACTAAGAAGGTCGACGGGTTTCAGGCCTATTAGCTAATGCACGGTAATCTACAAAATAATTGCAAAAGCTATTGCTAATCGTGTTAAACTTGTTCTAAATCAGCTAATTTCGCCGTATCAAAGTGCTTTTGTACCCGGAAGATTGATTTCGGATAATGTTATTGTCGGATACGAGTTGATTCACACGATGACTTCGCGTATGAAGGGGAGAACAGGGTTTATGGCTCTAGCTGATATGAGCAAGGCGTATGACAAAGTCGAGTGGGAGTACCTCAGGGCTATTATTGTTAAAATTGGATTTGGTCCAAAGTTGGTGGATCTGATGATGCACTGTGTTTCTTCAGTCAGTTTTGCTTTTGTTCAGAATGGAGAAGTTGCGGGAGAGGTCAATCATCAATGAGGATTGAGACAGGGGTGTCCACTTTCACCTTATTTATTCTTGCTCTGTACTGAAGGCTTGTCTCATTCTCTTACTGCAGCCGGTATTGATAAGCAGATTACTCCGATAAAAAGCGTCTAGAGGTGGCCCGAAGATTTCTCATCTCTTGTTCGCAGATGATAGTATTTTATTCGCGAAGGCGTCCCAATCAGAGGCCTCTATTCTTATGAAAATATTATAGGAGTACGAATTAGGGTCGGGGCAGAAGATTAATTTGGAGAAATCTGATGTTATGTTCTCCAGTAATGTTCACTTGGATGTCCGCGACCAAGTGGCTGCTCAATTAGGGGTTCCATGCGTCACAGTTTTCGAGAAGTATTTGGGTATGCCCACGAAGATAGGCAGAGCAAAAAGGCCTTCGTTTGCAGGAATTCTAGAATGGATTAGTGCCAAAGTCCATGGTTGGAATGAAAAGTTTCTCTCTACGGCTGGGAAAGAGATTCTTATTAAAGAAGTAATTCAAGCGATTCCTAGTTATCTAATGTCATGTTTCCTTTTACCGTTATCACTGTGTGACAAGATTGAAGCACTAATTCGTGAGTTTTGGTGGAAGCGTAATGGGAAGGAGAGAAGTAGGTGTTGGGTTTCATGGGAGAAAATCAAGCGCTGTAAGGGAGATGGAGGACTGGGTTTTCGGGATACTCGTTCTTTTAATCTTACCTTACTCGCTAAACAAGGGTGGAGATTGCTTTCTCAGCCTCACACGTTGTTGTCTCGGGTGTTGAAGGCGAATTATTTTGCCCAATCCAATTTCTTGGAAGCAAACTTGGGATGTAACCCGTCTCAGACTTGGCGTGGCGTTTTTGAGGGTCGACGGGTTCTTGAAAAGGGTGTGTACTAAAGAATTGCGAATGTGACAACGGTTGATGCTTTTCGTGATAGGTGGATACCTAGGCTGTCGAGTTTTCGAGTCATAACTCCAAATTATGGGAATGTGCAACTTACAGTTAGTAACCTGATTGATTCTTATTCAAATCAATGGGATATTCAACGTCTTTAGGAGGTCTTCTATACAGTGGATGTGGAGGTCATTCGGTCGATCCCCCTGCCAAGCTCACTCCAGACGGATGTTTGGAGCTGGTTTTATGATCAACAAGGCATTTATTCGGTGAAATCAGGTTATGCCATTTCTGAAGAGTTAAGACTTCAACAAGATGGAGGGATGTCAACGGGGAGCACCTGGGTTGAGAGCAAGTTTCGGAAAGTTAGGAATCTCCCAGTTCCCAGAAAAGCGATGTTTACGGCTTGGCGAGCTTTCCAGTCATCTCTCCCAACAACAGTGAATTTGTCAAAACGTGGAATTGATATTACTCGGCTTTGTGCTAGATGTGGTAAGGAGGAGGAGACCGATGGCCACTTATTTATGCATTGCAAACAGAGTAGACGGCTATGGGATGCAACTCTAGGTCCGGTGTCGTGTCATACTAAACACAAGTATTTTTTCCGTGGTTCGAGGAGTCGCTGGACACTCTGTCCAGTGAGAATCAGGCCATGTTCATTATTGTGCTATGGGTAATTTGGTGGAGCAGGAATCAACTGATTTTTCGAGGGATTAAACATACAGTGTAATACCCCGTCTAATTTTTAGGGGCAATTTAGTAATTTAGAATGCTAAATAATAATAATAATAATAATAATAATAATAATAATAATAATAATAATAATAATAATAATAATAATAATAATAATAATAATAATAAAATTTTAGCCACGGAAACATTAGGTTGGGATGTTTATCGTATTAATATTTAGAATACGTTACATTAATAGTCGTGATTTAAAACGCGAATATTTTCTTTACTTTATTTATTAACGTGTGTACAACCACCGCGAGTTGTTGTGAGTGTGTTACACCCAAACACTCTAGTGTATAGTGCTCCACCCACACCCTAATATTTTTCTTGAATTCATCTTCTACATGAATTCTTCTTCACATATCTTTTCTTCGGCTTGATTTTTCCCACCTCCACCACTTCTTTCACCGCCACAATCATCATCACCCTCTCATCTTTGGTCTCCTATATAACCATCATCGGTATCATCATCATCATCAACTTCATCTTCTTCTTCTCCTCCGGCAACTCTACCACCAACACCACCGCCACTTCCACCTTCGGCCACCCCCTCTCAATCCACTGCCTCTCTCTGTTTCCCTCTTTCTCCCTCCATCTCTCTCTGTCTCACACTCTATTCTGGACAGAACAGAGCACTACAGCAGCAGCGGCAAAAAGCCGCCACCACCACCTCCATCGTTCCCCGACGGGAACAACCCACCAAGCACCACCTCTGTTTCTTCACCTTCCGCCGGCGACACAGAGTCAGCAGCAGCAGCCGGCGACGAAACCCAGCCGCCGCCGCTGCCGCGGACGGGAAAGAGGCCTGAAACCACCATCCATGTTCTTCTCTCTCTCTTTCTCTCTCTGTATCTCTCTCTTGCGACCTGCAGGAAGAAGAAAAAGAAAAAGAGTGAGAAGAAAGAGAAGCTGCAGTAGCAGCAGAGTCATCTCCGCTACCACCGTAGGCCATTAAAGCCGGCAAAAGCTTCGGTTGAACTCCACCCGAACCAAACACAGCCACCCACCACCTGAAACCTACCCCAATCTACTCCTAAGGGGCCGAATAAGACACTAGGAGGCTCAGCCGCACCCAAAAACAACCGAAAACAGCTCCGGTGAGCTCCACCTCCGACGCCGCCATTCAGCCTTTCGACCCGGACCGTTTCTTGACGGTTTCTTGCAATTTTTGGTACGGGTACACTCTACTCTTTGCCCTGAGTTGAATTACATAGCCAAAATCAAGCCTTGCATGCTTCAATTCATGTTTTGATTGATGAACTTGAATATTTATGTTTGGGGGAACTAAGTGCATTTTGATAATGTTGTTTTTTTAAAATTTAGGGGTCATGAGTGTGCATTAATGAAACTGTTAGGGGCTTAATGTAGTTTATACATTATGTTATTATAATTATCTAATTAGTTTTAACTATTAAGTTAATATTGATTAATTTTATATTTAAACTAAATACATGTAATAAATACTTTGTCGAAAATTTATATATGTTGTAGTAACTTGTTGTAATAAAGTGTTTTCTTAGAAAATACACTGGCGATAGTATTTGTGTGTATATATACACATATATATATATACATATTATTATGTATTTATGATATTTGTCTACAAAAGATTGATTCAAATAAATAAATAATTGAACGAATGTTATTATAATATTCTTCTTGAAAAATAAGCTATAAAAGTATTATATCTGTTTATTTGAAAGATACTATTTGGCACATTATCTTTATTTAAATTGGCATTGAATTTCAATAATTATACACTAATATTTTATCAATAAATATAAATATTTATTTAAAGCTTAAATAACTCTTTAGTAAGTATTATTATCCTCTTCTTGCTAGTAGTTGTAATATTAAATAATTTTAGATGTTCATCACTTAATTTAAGTAAGGACTCGTAAAGAGAGTTGTTTTAATTATTCAAGTTATTTCAAGAATATTTCTATACATGTATATATAAGTGTATGACATAAATACGAGCTTTATAAGGGAATCGTGAGAGATGTAATTAGTACTCGACGTAGTCGAACATTGGTATAACGCTAATGCATTTGCATATTCAGACATAACACCGTTGTGACTAGCTATTTGTAAACTGTAGGCGACGAATTTGTGGACATAGGCTTTGTCGACCATCCTACGTACTAGCTGCTAAGTCGTCTTCAGGTGAGTCCACATGCTTAGCCTCGTGAGCCTAGCTTCATTCGTGTCAATGTGTGACTTTGTGATTTGTCTCAAGATATATCTGTGAGTTCGCATGCTTAGCCTAGCAAGCCTAGCTTTCTTCGTGTCAAGTTGTGATATTTGTGACTTGTCGCAAGATATACTTGTGAGATTACATGTTTGGCCTTGTATGCCTGTCTTATTTCATATCATAGCATGATTTATATCTTGCCTCAAAGTGTGTTTTGTGGTTCACATGCTGTTACGTGAATTTGATTGCGATTCGGAAGGTTTTTTTTGAAACTGTCACACGAAAGTAATAACACGTTAATATCGTAAGGCGGAATCGTACATACTGGGATCTGTTATTAACAAGAAGGTCCTTTTTTGACCATTAACAACGAGGTCCTTGTTGACCGTTAACATTTGGGAGGTCCTTTGTTGACAATTACTAACAAGGAGGTCCTTTGTTGACCATTAATAAGGAGGTATTTTGTTGACCGTTAACGTTTGGAGGTCCTTTTGTTGACCGCTGACACTTGGGAGGTCCTTTGTTGACCGCTAACGTTTTTGGAGGTCCTTTGTTGACCACTATATGTTTACTGTGTATGATAAGAGGCTATTTGATTCTATATTTGGAAACTGGCACTAGTAAGGGATTAAATTGCGAATGTTTGAGGCTTTGAATGTTGTCATTCGTGAATCAGTTAACTCTGTGTTTATGACGCTGCAAACTCTGATAAGATTTTACTCGTATCCTGATACTGTTTTATTCGGGAGTCAACAAGCTATATCATCTTTCTTGTTTTACATGCTAAGGTGTATCTCACTCAGCATTTCTTGCTGATTTTGGAAACTGCGATTCTTGTTTTCCTTCCCACCGCAGGTGATAACTTCGCATTAGGAGTTATATTCTTTAGGATTTGTGTGAGAAATTGATCAAATCCTAGTCGTTTTGAGCATACTTGAGTTTTTGAGCTTTATTTCGTAATCCGGGCGTTTCGTATAATTTGTACCTTTTTTATCGCATGTGATCTTCCGGTGTCTGCTCGTGTTGTGTATTTCAGGAATCGGGAGCATGGAGCGACTATTTTGGAGCGGGAACGAACTTCGGAACAAGAGGATGGCTAAAGGATATGCTCGAGAATGAAGACGAGAGAGGAAGAATCAAGAAAAGAAGCTGAAAATTGAGGAACCCTGAAGTGTTCGTGCGAACACCATGTTTGTTCGCACGAACAAAAACACTTAGACGAATTTTGACGGCCAAAATTGATGAAAAACTGACTGTTAAAAAGTACGAACACAAAAGCTGTTCGCCCGAACAAGGAACAAAACACTGTTCGTACGAACAATCGAGTGTTCGTGCAAACAGAGAAGGCTAGAACGTACTTTTGGGGTTTTTCACTATTTTTTGAAAGATTGGAGACTCCAGACTTATTCCAACATAGGGGGACGGGCTATTGGCATCTATCACACATCTTTGGAGTTTTGGAGAGCTAGAGAAGAAGGAAGACGAAGCTTGAAACGAATAAGATCATCAATCTTGAAGATTTTTAGCATTTGATCACTTTTTCTTCATCTATTCTCTATGACTCTTGTTATTTTGAATTTTTTGAACAATATTATGTCTAGCTAAACTTCTCTAAGCTAGGTTATTGATGGAGAACTAGGGTTTGTGAACTATTTTCCGGATTGAAGACTTGTTGCATGTTTTGAACTTAAATATATGAATGTCTAGTTATCTTACGTATTCTTGTACTTCATTCATAGTGTTCTTGGCTTGATCACCCGTAGGATACTAGTTGTTGAGATTGTTGCACGAAAGTGATCTATTTGATACGTGTTTAAGAATATCGTAGGTAATCTTGTAGTTTCTTGAGACCGAGAGGAGATTGAAACTTGATTAACCGTGAGAGGGTAGTTTCGGTTGGTATTGTTAGGATTTAGTGAAAGCGGTGGGCCGACGGGACCCGGTGAACGAGCCTAGCAAACCAGTTAGAGTGTAACGGTAGACAACGGTGGACCGAAAGGACCTGAAGGCAACCAATTACACAACTTCATGTGAGATCGAGAGAATATCATGATGAGTGTTACCCGGTGTAACTAAAACGTGCATAGAGTGTTTCAAGCATAATCCGGAAATTGTTATCAACCCTAGGGACCATCAATTGCCTAGTTCTCCTTATTAATCGTATTCCATGACAAGTATTCTCGTTAAAAGTGAAAATCATACACAAACAATTAGCTTAGTTGTCATTTATTTTAAATCGCTTGTTTGTGGGCGACGAACTCTCAAACTCCAACGATTTTTACCGGTTACTAAGATATCTTTTATAATCTTTCATTAGCTAATAATAGTAAAATTCCCTTGGGTTCGATACTGGGAGTCTTAAAATACTCCTAATACTACTTGACCGTATACTTGCGTCTAAGCGCGTTAAGAAATCGCGTCAGCTGGTCTAGGAGCAGGGATTGCAAGATAGAAGGGCGCGAGAATCATCTAGACTATGGACGTCACCAATAGTTTATCTAAGGTTGTTAGATAAGCGGTGTGTAATAGTAATCAACTCGTATAAGAGACTATCTGCAGTTTTTATTAATATAATAAGAGTTTTGGATTGTATTACTTTTGATCTCCGCCACTTCTATTAAGCATCGCCCTCCTGGTCTTGTCCGAGCCGGATAAGGGGATTGTTGCATACAGTGGATAAACTAGCCAGTGATGTTTATTGCTTTATGGACAAAGCTAAATTGCCCCAGATTGTTGCTCCACAGAGAAGTGGGGCTGATAGCGATACTATGATCGCGAACCGGACTCAAACTTGGATGCCGCCGACGCAAAACTTTGTGAAGATTAATGCAGATGGGTCGTGGAAGAACCAAGAGTTGGGTGGTACTTTCGGAGTGGTGATGTAACACCCCGTATTTTCCTGAATATTTTTGACGTATTTTTTTTCGTAAAGTTTAATCAGTTATTTTAAAATGATTTGACTAGTTAGGAGGTAGGTGTAATTTCAGATAATATTATATACTTGTAGTTGGGGGTATTATTTGTCTTTTACGAAACTTTTAGTACTTAAATGCTAGTACTTGTACTTATACTATACGTATTGTTATACACTCTACCTATACGTATTTATACCGCATACATACTAAGTATTTTATACCGTATTTGTATTAGTACATACATTATAATAATAGTAATAATAATAATAATAATAATAATAATAAGGAAAAAAAAGAAAAGAAAAAGAAAGAAGAAGAACCCGTTCTCCAACATTGTTTTGTTTCCCAACAAATTGCCAACACTTTCTCACCCTCTCTCTCTCTCTCTCTCTCTCTCTCTCTCTCTCTCTCTCTCTCTTTCTTCTTCTATTTATCTTCTCCTACTTCTTCTCCTTCGGCACATAGCCACCCGACACCACCATCACCCTCACCACCTCATCTCTTCTCCTCCCTCCATCTCGCTGCCTCCGTCCCTCTCCCACCCTCCTCTGTTTTTGCTGAGAGAAACACACCAGCCACCACCTTCACCTCCGACGCATCTCCACCCGCCGGAAAACACCACCCCGACGCCCCAACGTCAATACCACAGCCTCTAACTCCACCACAACCCATCTCTCTCCCTTGACCTCCCTCCTCCTCTCTGTTTTTTTTTTCACCCGCAGCAGCAGCAGGAGCAGCGGCAACCCACTGCCGCTGCCACCGCCGGAGACCCACCAACGGGACACCACACCATCACCACCATCACCTCCCTCTTCACTCTCTTCACTCTCACCCCGTAATCTCCCTCTCTCTGTCCTGTTCAAACCCAGCAGGAAGCAAGAGCAGCAGCGGCAATGGCCGCTGCCTTCCCCGCCGGGACAGCCAGCGGAGACGACCACCACCCCTCTGTTTTTCCCTCTTTCCCCCTCTCTCTCCATTACCCTCTCTGTTCCGACCCCAAAGCAAGAAAAGAAGAAGAAACAGAGGCAGCAGCAGTAGGAGCCGAAGCCGCCACCGTTCCACCATTTTTTCCGGCGAACTATCCGGCAACCAAAAACCAGTGACACCCACCTCTTTCCAACCATCTATTTCGAACATAGGAGGCCCGATGGAGCTCTAGGAGGTCCTAGCTGCAGCCAAGAACCACCGGAGAAGCTCCCATCGAGCTCCGCCTCCGGCGACTTTTTCGGCGCTTCGACCGGTCTCGTTTCTCGGCCATTTCTCGCGAAAATTGGCGTGGGTAACTTCTAAATCTTCCTCTAAGTTGATTTCAGTTGTCAAAACCGTGTGTTTAGTACTTGAATCCATGTTTGGATCAACGAATTTGAGAGTGTTCATGCTTGGGGGTAAAATTGCAATTTTCAGAAACCTTGAGGCTAGGAAGTGCTGAAAATAAAACTTGCTATTTTAAGTGGTAGTGATTTTGGGGAGCCACTTGTCTTTTACCATACTTCATTATTTATATAGCTACATATTAGTTTATATTTTTATACAAATACCTATTCTAAATAAATGAACTAAATATGTTTGTGATAAAAAAAATAAAAGTTCTAATTGGAAATTAGTTACAATTACATATTACAAGTCGATTTATTGAAAAATAAGAATTTCATTTCTTTTTTTGTATGTAATCGAAAGGGAATAATGTTGTCATTAATAACTAAGTGTCACTTTGATTTTATTTAAACAAATAGAAAGTTTGCAAATAATTATGAGAACTTGATAACAAGCGAAATTATTAAAAATGAATGTTGTTTTCTTGAAATAAAATGAATTAGTTATAAATTGTAGAATATTAAGAAATGATTTCCTTGGTAAATCATACCACTCTTACAATTATATAAACTACTTGTTTATTTTGATAAGTAATGCCTCGAATTTGTAGTATCGTATACGTTTCGACAATACTTCTTGAATACTTATAAAACTTAAGACGGGTATCTTTGGGATCGTGAGAGCTTGACCTAGTATTATACATAGCCGAGCACTCGTATATAGCTAGTGCTATCATTTTTGAAGTATTTTTGTTGTAATTAGAAAATTGGTAAATTGTAGGCGACAGGTCCGTAGACGAGGACTACAATCCGTTGTAGGAGCTTTTATGTGATAATCGATATCGGATCAGGTGAGTTATATGCTTAGCCTTGATTGCCTAGCTCCCTTCGTGTCAAACGTGATTTATATTTTCTGTCTCAAAATATACTTGTGAGTTTTACGAGCTTAGCCTTGCGTGACAACTTATTTCGTGTCCCCTACTCATTTAATTGAAAACTGTTGTCGTGTTTCATCCTCTACTGGATAATGTGTATTGTTCGTCTTCGAATATTTGAAATATTATTTGTGTTGAGAATGCTTGTCACACTTGATCAGAAATCAGTATTAACATAATATATACGAACCAGTGATGTTACTTATATTGGGTGATGATTCCCTGGGCTTAGTCCCTAAAGAGATAATCGGGTTCGATCCCCGAAGTTACTTGTGTTGGGTGATGATTCCCTGGGCTTAGTACCTAAATAGATATTCGGGTTCGATCCCCGGAGATACATATATTGGGTGATGATTCCCTGGGCTTAGTCCCTAAAGAGATAATCGGGTTTGATCCCCGAAGTTACTTGTATTTGGGTGATGATTCCCTGGGCTTAGTCCCTAAAGAGATAATCGGGTTTGATCCCCGGAGTTACTTGTACTTGGGTGATGATTCCCTGGGCTTAGTCCCTAAAGAGATAATCGGGGTCGATCCCCGTAGTTACTTGTGTTGGGTGATGATTCCCTGGGCTCAGTCCCTAAAGAGATAATCGGGTTCGATCCCCGGAATAAAATGATTAGCATGTACCGGAACCAGTTATGTTACTTATTACGGGTGATGATTCCCTGGGCTTTGGTCCCTAAAGATATGGCACTACGTGCACCCCGATTCCTTCGCCGTAGGCTGGAGTACTGCTTCTAGATACCACTCCTTTGATTGGCGCTCTTAGGAGGGTGTTGCAACACTTAAGGTCTAGAATGTCTGATTGTGGTCACTGGTCTACCCGGGTACTGTGAGATCAATAATAATACGATTACTATATTTGGAAACAGTTATTTGTAAGTCGTGTTACGAACAGTCATACCATACCTGAAATAATTAATCGAGAAACTTTTGACGTATCATAAGTGTTATTGAGACATCGTGGCAAACGGATTTGTTGTGGGAAAACCAGTCGACACTTGTTAATTGATAGCTCGACGTCTTTGTTGGCATTATTAGTTGGCAGGCCTTTGTCGGCATTATTATATACGGCTACTGTGCTTAACAGTTGGATTATTGGATTCTATTTTGGTTTTGTTTCATTATTTAACATCGTTGTTTTACTGTTGTGCACTCTGATAACGTTTTACTTATACTCCGTTACTCTTGTTTATTGAACACGTGACCCTACAGCCTTTCGTAACCTTCCTGTTTTTACATGCTAAGGTGTAATTCACTCAGTGTTTTTGCTGACTTTCGAAAAACTGCGGTCTTTGTTTCATTCCCCCGCAGGTCTAGGAGCTGGGATTTTGGAGTAGCGGGATTCGAGACACACGTAGATTGTCACACATCATCACTTTACGATGAGAATACTAGTTTAACATCAGTATATTAATGTTGTGGCATGTATTGTAGCCTAAATACGATAATGTAATAACTTGTTATTTAACTTTTATGGGATGTAATGTTCTCGATTTCCGCTATTCGAGTAGCACTCTCCCGGTCTCCACCGAGCCGGAACAGCGGAGTGTTACAGGTGATGCGTGATGAATCGCACTCTTTGCTGGCGGCGATGGCAGGCGCGTTACCAGTAGTTCATTCCGCTTCGTTGGCAGAGGTTAAAGCTATCAAGGAGGGTCTTTTTCTTGCTAGGAGACTGAATATTAGAAAATTTGTGGTGGAAACATATCTTAAACGAATTGCTTCATCCCTTATGGCCAAGGAAGATCTTGTCTACGACAGATCAGCCTTTGGCTTATTGATTCAGGATTGCAGGATCATTCTTTCCTACTTTGAAGAAGCTTCAGTTCGTTGGTGTCCTAGAGAAGTCAACAAGATGGCTCACCACTTTGCTAAGATTGATTATGATTTGCAGAATGCAAAAGTTTGGTTAGGCAGTTTTCCGAACTGGGTTTCTGATTACGATGTAATTGGTGTGGATGCAAATACCAGTTGATGAATGAAAATTTTATGTTTCAAAAAAAAAAAAAAAAAAACAGCCCTAGATCTCACCTACTACCCATCACTTTTGTAACTTCTTCCCACTTTCTCCACATATCTTTAACTTCTCCTTTTTTTGTAGCTAGGGGATGACCCGTGGCCGAGGCCACTACCCAAAAGAAATTGTATTATGGTTCTCATACCCGGATATTGTGTAATAACCCTAATTTTATAGGGCTTATATTAATTTATGTTTCCTAAGTTTTATTATCATTTCCTGTATTTGAGGGGTCTGTAATATAATTTTCATAACTTATTCATACTTCAAAAATGTCATATTAAAATTTCCTTCTCTTACGGTGCACCCAATGCACCTAAACAATTTTTCATGACAGCTTCTCTCTCCTTAACAGATCGTGTGTATGTGTGGATGCATATTTTCATCCTACGTCTTATCATTTTTTTTGGTTTTTTGATTGGGATAGTGCCATCCGACACGGGTAATTCCCTAGTACTAACTACTCCCTCTGTTTCATCAGATACTTCAAAAAATTTCAGGGCACGAGAATTAAGAAACTCACTCAAATCACTATTTTAATTACCCCTTCTTCTTTTACTAATTCCGCCCTCTCACATCCACTTTTTTCAGCCACCTCCTAGATTAACACCAAGAACACACAAGAACAAATTCATCATCATCAAAGATAATTAAACAGAACTAGAGAAAAAGAGAGATAATTGATCTACAAAAATGAGGAGTAGAAGAAGAAGAAGAAGAAGAAGAAGAAGAAGAAGAAGAAGAAGAAGAAGAAAGATGTAAGAAGAAGAGCAGGAGAAGAAGATGAAGAAGAGGAGGAGGAGGGCGGACGATGCAGTACGAAGGGCGCCGCCGTCGAACTCGCCGCATTAAGGACGCCGACCGCCCTCCTTGACGCCGTTCTACTCTCTTTTTCTCTCCCTCTTCCTCTTTTAATTTCTCGGTGATTTCAGATCTGCACTATGTCCTCTCTTCATTTCTCGGTTTAATTAATTAAGTTATTAACAAATTAGGCCCAATTAAATATGGGTGGGTGTTTTTTCATAAAGGGTATAGTTGTATTTTACCAGTATTAAACTTTTCATATTTGAAAATTTTGAAGAACCTGATGAAACGTCTAAAAAGGAAATTTTGACGAATCTAGCGAAACGAGGGAGTACATAATTATTAATTGCCTGGCTCTACTTTCTCAAAAAAAAAAAATAATAAAAAAATGGCTCGCTCTACAAAAAAAAATATTGCCTGGTTCTATTCCTCCCAGAAGCACTTAGATTTTTTTTTTTCGGAACAGTGGCCACTTAGTTTCGAAGTTGTTGTACCAATATGTCTCACATCTTTTGCACCATTTGAACAGTTACCACTATTCATAGGGTCACTTTGACTCGGTGATTTTTATAACAACACTTTGCAATTTTTAGATATTGTTTTCGTACTGTTGTAGAGTAACTCTTATTTTACAAAACCATCAAAATTACCGAAAATTTTATCGTTTTGCGATCTAAATCACTGGTTTAAAGTGACCCTGTTACGGATGAAAAAGTTCAAATAGTGCAAAAGATGAGGAAGGGAGTGGCATGTGACAGTTGCAGAGAATAACACCTTATATAGGCAGCGGCATATTCCAAACGGCTACCACAACCAAGAGTTACGATTAATGATCAGTAGCTATCGTCTCGTCGCAGTTCCTAGTTCCTACTCTGTCCTCTCTCTCAATGGCAAAGCGTCCGAAAAACTGGACGATTTTACCCTTCATCTTCCTCTTCCAGTCCAGTCTGGTAACGGTCGGAGCCGCCGTCGATTCCCGAATCCCGCCGAGAAACCACCTCCAGATACCGGCGGGTAAGGCGTTCAAGGTGGCGCTTTTTGCGGACCTGCACTTCGGAGAGAACTCGTGGACCGATTGGGGTCCCCAACAAGACGTGAAGTCTCTGGAAGTCATGTCCACCATACTCGATACGGAAAACCCAGGTCCGCTTTCTTTTCTTTCCCCACCTAGAATCGTGCAAGTTTCATCCTTTCGTATGGAATTCATTGATTGAGTACAAATGCCTTCATGTCATTTCTATTTCGTCTGGTGAATTAAACCTAGGGGATGAGTGATGAGATTTGACATATCCAACTCCATAAGCTTGATCCATGTAGCCGACCCTAGTTGACATCGTAAATAGGATGAAATTAGTATATTGCTACCAGTGAAATGAAATGGAGGAATTATCTGATCAGATGAATAAACTAAGTGTGCACTGATCTAAGGTAGTTGGCCTAGAGTGTTGGTTGTTGTTGAGCTGTGGTTGTGAGGGCTTATTCAAACCCGCAAGCTTTTGCTTTCTTGCCTAACATGTTTAGACAAGTCATACTTGAGTAATTTTTTTCTGTATTTCTCAGCCAGATTTCAGGTTCTTTCCCTTCTTTTCATGTCTGAATGTGGATTGCTTAGTAAACTTTTCCAACAGACTCGACCTTTGTACTTCTTTTTTGACAAACCACTTGTTTTGATTTCTGATAGAAACTCAGTTTCATGACAGATTTTGTAGTTTATCTTGGGGACATCATCACTGCCAACAGCATTCCAATTGCAAATGCAACCTTGTATTGGGATCAAGCATTTTCTCCAACAAGAACGCGAGGAATAAGGTGGGCTACTGTTTTCGGGAACCACGACGATGCACCGTTTGAGTGGCCAATGGAGTGGTTTTCCGAAACTGGAATCCCTCAAATTTTGTGCCCTGCTGGAAATTCCTCTGTCTCAGGTGAGTATGAAAATAACCAATGTGGCTGATGAGAGGAAAAACCCATCCATGTGGAAAATCTACAAATGTGGCTGGTGTTTTGCATCTGAAATAGCAAACTTAACGGTTTTTAACAGTGGAGGCTTCTTTCTTTGACTGGTTACTGACATTGATGTTCATCTAGATAAACCAGAAGCATGTTCAACCAAGAATAATCTAAATAGTATTGAGAGGGCTTGAAAAGATATAAAGGGTTCGATTTATATCTACGTACTGTTCAGTCAGGCATCCGAATTTGAAAAATTGGCTTGTCTATAACGATTACACTGTTAAGTTGCACGAACTAATAAACAGTCATTCATTTTTGGGGTAGCAATGTATCACCTGTTTCGCGATTAAGCAGGTGACATTTCAATGCACAACTCAGATCTTGGTTTAATCATATTTCCTTCCTTTGGTTTCTTCTTATCATAAAGATGTTTTGACCCACTTGAAAGTGCTAATAGTTTATACTTTTTGAAATTTCTTGGATATATTCTATCCAGTTCTTTCACCAAAGGCAATTTTTGAACGCCACAGGTAAAGACGATTGTGACTTCAGGGGCATCACACGGTTGGAGTTAATGAGAGATGAGACGGAGTGCAACATGCTCTCAGCATCCAAGATTGGCCCCAAAGGGCTTTGGCCAAGCATATCCAACTATGTACTTGTACTCTCATCATCAAGCGATCCTTCATCACCTGTGGCATTCATGTACTTCATGGATTCTGGCGGTGGTTCCTACCCAGAAGTTATATCAACAACTCAAGCAGAATGGTTCCAGCGCAAGTCTCATGAGCTGAATCCTGATTCAAGGTAGAGATGATTATGGAGTCTTCGTAGCCTCGTTGATTTTTTATAATGGTTGCGGTGTTTATAACTAAGAAAGCACTATTTTGCTGTTTATAACCAAGAAAGCAGTATCTTGCTGCAGGGTGCCTGAGATGATCTTCTGGCATATACCGAGTAAGGCGTACAAGAATGTTTCTCCTAGGTGTTTATTTTCGTCTTCTTGTGTGGGATCCATCAACGAGGAAAGTGTTGCTGCCCAAGAAGCTGAAATGGGAATCATGAAGATTCTCGAAGAAAGATCTTCTGTCAAGGTGAAAACTAAGAACCTGAAATTATTCAAACTCATAGAAAAAAGAACTTGTTTTACTGTCAAGCGCCTATACTGCAAATCTGATCCTCCAAGACCAAACAGAGAAATCTCCATTCAAAAGCCTTTTTGTCCATTCAATTTAATTTTAAGCTCCACAATATTTTATCATTCCACTTTCGAAGTCTGTCAACGATTCGTTGTGCATTTCTGCATTTCATGTTTTTTGACTCAAGGATTCTTATGTTAGCTTCTTGGACCTGCACTTGCACCTGCAAGCCTATTATTTTAGAACTGTGCGGTAGTAGTTGGAGTTAGCTGTGGGGTGCCTCCTTAAAACCAATTGGCAATGAGGGGTGTTTCCAAGGAATTTACTGACTACACAGAAAGGCTCAAACAATCATGATGTGGGAAAATCCGGAGGATAACAATATAGTTTTTTTGACATATAGTCTAGGATGAATACAAAGAAGGGTAAAAGACACTTTCACCCCCTCAAGTTTGATGCAAAGACATTTCAGCCCTTCCAGTTTGGGAAATGACACTTTCAACCCTTCAGTGTGCCAAACTTCAGGACACCTACACTTCATAATTGTGACGCTGTTAGTTTGGGGATGGTGGTCCGTTGCTGATAGTAGCTTTTAGGCCAAATTTGCCCTTTTAGGGTATGGAATGACATAATCAGGGGTGTAAGTGTCCGGATATTTGGAACAATAAAGAAAGAGTCGAAAGAGTCATTTCCCCAAACGGAAATGGGTGAGAGTGTTTTTGTGTCATACCTGAGAGGCTGAAAGTGTCTTTTACCCATACACCGATACAAGAATTTGTGAAGATACCAAGGAATCAAGGATGCATTGGTATTTTCACCCTTTTATCGAGAATTAAGCATAGGAAGACTTGGTTGAGCATCTTTCTATCTAGTTTTGACATATTGATATTGGGGATATCCCACAGAGGTTGTGCACCGAAAGCCTCACCCCTTGACCTATCTTTTGGGGCTGAGAAGGCCCAAGATCACTTAATAATTCATTTAATGATAAAAATACGTGGAACAGAGGAGAGAAAAAAGACCAAATCAACTCTACATGGTTGCTGCCTCATGATGTTTTGTTAATTCTCTTAACAGGCAGTGTTTGTGGGTCACAACCATGGGTTGGACTGGTGTTGCCCATACAGGAAACTTTGGCTGTGCTTTGCTAGGCATACCGGTTATGGTGGATATGGAGATTGGGCTAGAGGGGCTAGAATTTTGGAGATAATGTCACACCCCTTCTCTCTCAAGTCATGGATCAGGATGGAAAATGGCGACTCTCATAGTGAAGTTCTTTTGAGCTCTTAATAAATTTTCATCTAATATATAAACTTCATGTTCCTTATATATTACAGCAAATAAGAGAACTACATATTGATAAAATTCATTTCGAGTCTTTGTTAGAAAGCCAGAAGCAAGTTTTAGATAGTATACAAATAGTTATCTAGTTCATGGTAAATAATGTATAGTGTGATGATTTATTATCTTGTAGACTTTGTACAATGCATTGCGTTTTGGCTATATCATTATGCTGGTATATAACTTGAACCACTTGCGAGGAGGTTCAGATTAGATGTTGATTTGATAGAAGAACCATAGGGAGACCATCCAGAATAGTTAAATACAACGGAGTTTGATGTCGTTAGACATAGGGCATACTCCACAAACAAGAAATAAACCGAAAACTGGTACTTAATCGGCGTTCTTCATGTATCTTGGTAAAGAAAACCATGAATAGCATAGTGGTATTTTAGCTATTGTACAAAAATAAAACCCCCTCCTCAAAATGTTTAAACCTGTGGGTTGACCCGCGGGTTGAACGAGCTAACTCCATGTGTAATTAATATAAGTTTTCTCAAGATTTTGTTCTTTTGGCACATGGAAGGAAAAATTGGGTGAAGTCACTCACCTACCGACACTAGTGCCACAATAGTCTTGGGTGAAGATCAAGCGGTAGACTGCAATTGCCACGGCAAGTAAATACCCAATCAACCATACCGATGACTGAAGATCAAACAAACCACATGATTATCCTTATTTGCAAGCTCCTTTCTAAAAGAGCTTATAGGGAGTTCATTTGTTTAGAATTTAGCTTGGAAAATGTGAACTATACCATGATTTCAAATAAATGGCTAGATAATGAAAATGAAATAAAAATGAAGAAATTAAATAAAAGGAGCCTTATTCTAGATTTTTGTAAATTAAAAAGCTTGTTGTTGCTATTTAATAATAATATCGTGCTTCTTTCTCATTGAAATCTCAACTTCATACTCATTCAGAAGAAACAGAGAATTTAATCATCAAAGTGAGGGTAGCTCAAAAAAATCGTCAAAGAGACAAAAAATTGCCTTTTCACAAGAGAAAGTCCGGTCTGCTCATAAAATTGAAAGCTTTTAGGTCAATGTTTGACCCGTATGATTCAGGTGTCACGAGTTGACTCTACCTACCATTTACGGGTTTATGTAGACCTACAGGTTTGAAAACCTTGCTTGAGACTGAAAGAATCACTTACGTAATTTTTCTGTAGTGTAAAAAAAGAAGGGTCCTTTTACTGATTATTTCTCTTGGCTGCTGATGACAAAGGAAGGCTTGTGCCACTGATTCTGAGAGGTAGTTTACACTTCCCATTTGTACTTTAACTTGCATTTGAGCCACTGTACAAAGTTCCATATTATTTCCAAGTTGCACGTAAGAGACACCATCTTACTCTGGCTGCTACCCGGCAGCTATTTATAGTTATTTACTTATGTGGAATCTTTTCAGTGGTTTGGAAAACTTCATGATCATGTCATTGTCTGAACATCCATTCGGCGAAATCCTGTACAAGATTTGGTCTCATTAAACAATGCCTTCTACTTTTATCCGACATTTTGTAGTAATAATGCTGCTCAACTCCTGTCTCCACTATATTAGTTTAATTTCATGATCTACTTCATGCTTTGCTAGATACATCATCCGGTGATTGTATTCCTCTTTTGGGTTCCATTTTATGTATTAAATTATCTTCTATGCCACCATCTTCTAAATATTCACATTTATTAGAGGTATTGGGTCTTGATGTTACAGAATCTGTAAAATCTGCTGTTTGATAAGTTGTAGAAGTATAAGCTAAGAAAAACCATCAACTTTCATCTGTTTTGGCGTGTGCAATCATGTTGACAGAGATGACTTATAATGTCATGGAGTTGCTCATTGCACTACGCAGTTCTTAACTGCAAGAATATCTCAGGTCTCGGACTCTGTAGAACTGAAATGAACAACCCCAATATATTCCTATTTTCTTTTATACTCCTGCATAACTTTCAAAATGTTGAAACGAGGCCTTGATGTAGGCCAATTTGACTCAATCTTTAAAAGTGAACGTATCTAAGGGCCATTTTGGGTATGCTTCTGCTCCCAGCACAACTGCTTCGTGACAGCAGAAGCAGTTTTTAGTGCGTTTGGTAAAAGAAATATTTTCTCCTTTTCAGACTGTTTATGCTGTCCTACAGCAGCTTTCAGGAAGCAGGAGGGGAGATGTTTTTTCAGTATGTGATTTTGATTTAATTATCTACAATCGATAATGACCTTACAATTTTTAAA
This sequence comes from Linanthus parryae, assembly GCA_023055425.1. Taxonomy (NCBI): domain Eukaryota; kingdom Viridiplantae; phylum Streptophyta; class Magnoliopsida; order Ericales; family Polemoniaceae; genus Linanthus; species Linanthus parryae. The sequence continues at coordinate 61,064,807 of JALGPY010000001.1, read as the reverse complement.
TTTTAAATAGTTATCTTTACAGAAATGACACGTGTCGTATACTCTTTTGTCATTTTACTCTCTCACAGCAGGTTAACAGTTGATTCTACCAAGCACAAAATTGCTATATCAATATTTCACCGCAACTTTCACGTAATATTTACAAAACAACATTTTATCTAAAATCCACAGCAGCTTTCTCACAGTGATTTTCACACAGCATCTTCTAGCACCGCCTCAGCATTCTCAACTAGCCGTGTGTAAAGTTTTTTTTTAGGCGAAGGGGAGGCTACCCCACCCCATGGTCATGATAGATGTTAGAAATCTAATGAGTGTTTGCGAGGGCACTTACGGATCACCCGCGAAGAGAGGCAGCGAGCAGTTGGACTTGAATCCAATTCTCATGCCAGCGAAGAGACGATCCTTGCCAACTCAACCAACTCTCATTAGCTAGGTGGAATTAACTTAGAGAAGATTCTATAAATCCAGGAAACCTAGATTGAATAAGCAAAGTTTCCAACCTCTACCCAGAAAGCTTTCCTATCCTGGGCCATTTTGAACAGCTCAAAAGTCAAATAATCTCTCTCCCTTTGTTGGGCAACAAGTGACCAAGCGCCAAAAGGCAAAGCACTTATCTTTCTTGATGTCTTTGCTTCTGGGCCAGGATTAGAGATTAAAGATCAACAATACAGAGTGAAAGGAAACCACAGCCAGGAAGATGGTCACAAGTGCACATGGGTTATCTAAAACTCAAAAGGGAGTGGGACTAGTTCTGGTAGGTCCCTTCCTAGATGACAACTTAACATATGGGGTAATTCATTGGCAAAAGACTAACTGTAATAGTCTCCTTGGACCTTGAAATAGAAGTTACAATTGTATTACTAGTAGTATATGATGGAAGCTGGTTGATGAGTTTGAAATGTGATGGACAAAAGTTGCACATGGTTGGTTATTTTAGGCAAAGCATAATGACGTAGTTTGGTAGAATTGAAAATGGGTTAGAGACAAGAACCATCTTATCAACCTTAATCTGTGGTGGACTTAATCTTCATCCAGGAGATGCTTCTTATCAGGTCATTTTAGTGACAGTGAAAGCAGACATATTGACAAGCCAATTGCAGTTGTGTGTGTGAAAGAGGCAGAGCCACATTTCTTGCTAAAAATCCACATTATTGGAGTCTATTACTTTAATCTGTTCTAAAGTTGCTCTCACTACTACTTTTCTGTGATGAATTTAATGTGAATACCGACAATTTAAATCAGATGATCCTTATGTTGAAACTAAAACAAGTGAGTGTCATCATTAGTTGAATAATTTTATCTGAGTTGGATTAAATATAGAGAATAAGCCCTTGATGAATCACACTTTAAAAGAGCATTCTTGGTCCTTGATTAAAAAAGAAGAGTCAAATCTGTCAAGGAATGTCATATTATATAACTGATAAACACTTTCTGCGGTAATAAACAATGATGCTTAATAACTACGCCCTTGCAGTGTAGTTGAATATTCCTGAAGTGCAACTTTGTTGGTTACATATGTTCTCAGCTATATAAGCTGAAATGATACAGAAAAAGCTGAAGAAACATAACTGTTATACTTCCCATTTGGATCATTCATCACTGTTCACAGCTTCCACTGGTTATCTTGAGTAGTCCTTGCCTTAGTTGATGCGTATACTTCTTCCGCTTCTACACGAATCTCAAAAAAAGGCGACACGTTATGATGTGTGTTTGAAGAGTATGAATTTCAAATGGGGAAGAGGAAATGCTGGTTAAGTTTTGTCAGAAGTCTCTTTGTTTCTGAGCCAAAGCCAAAGGCAGAAAAGGTTGGTCTTAAACCTTTCTTATTTTTCCCATCTGCGTACTGACTCATTATCCTAACAAAAGTAATTACTTTTTCGTGTGCATGTTTTGTCTTCAGAAATCGAGGTGTACATGGAGATGGCTTTTTGGAGGGAAAAAATCAAAGCAGTATCAAACGATTGGAGCGCCACGTAGGACATTAAGTGGCGCGAGAGAAGAGCAGAGAAAGCATGCTGTGGCTGTTGCACTTGCAACTGCAGCTGCTGCTGAGGCTGCAGTTGCTGCTGCCCAAGCTGCGGCAGAAGTTGTGCAGCTCACGGGTGTTCCCCAATGTTACCATGAACACGGAAGGAGGGTTCGGACTTCGGCTGCAATAAAAATTCAAGCAGCTTATAGGGGTCACCTTGTTAGTTTCCCTCAACTCTTTGCCTGAATTGGATAATAGCATTTCAGCTGGAAAAACTCATTCTGCATATTTATGTTTTCTGAGACTTTTCAGTTAAAAAGTTCTTTTGCATTTCAGTTCACCAAGCATTGTTATTTTAGTAGTTTCAAATTTCATGTTTCCGATCAGAAAATTCAGAAGTTTTGATCTAACTTTCTATGACTTATTTTCTTTGGTAGGATTGTTTAATTTTGAAAAACTGACACTTAGTTGGGCAAATCGTTTATCCTTCGACTTATTGAAACACATGAGTCATTTTCCCGTCCCATCTTTCAATTAGGTTAATTTGATTCATCTGTTACCCTTGCTTGAAACCAAATACAAGTTCGTGACAATTTTCATCTGGAATGGTATTTGATGAAACAGGCCAGAAAAGCTCGGAAGGCATTGAAGGGACTTGTACGGCTCCAAGCTCTGGTACGAGGGCGGATAGTGAGACGTCGAGTTATCACCATATTGAAGTGTTCACCAGTAGTTTCAAACACAAAATCTCAAGTCCATGAAAAGAGAATTCTACCAGTTGATATGATCTCCAAAGATGGCAAAAATGATCATTTTCTTTGCTCGAAAGTGGAGTACAAAGATGACGAAAATAAAGTAAGTGAATTTGTATAAATTATTATGTATGTTCCCTTAAGCGACACACATTAAGTCTAGCACAATGTAACTTTGTTTACTTTTCTCTATGGTTTTCTCAAGTAAAATTGTTCTGTCGGGTTATCTGCAGCTTAAATGCAGCAGCAGGCGACATTGGGATTTTAGCTTGTTTTCAAAGGAGGACTTGGATGGCATGTGGCTAAGGAGGCAAGACGCTTCTAACAAAAGAGAGCGCATGAAGAAATACTCGTATTCTCATCGGGTAACTGGGATTTTATTCATATCCTGAAACATTCATTCTCGACATATCACTTCTTTTCACAGTTGACTCAAATCAACAACTCTCTCTTTTTTTCAGGAGAGAAGAGACGATGAAATCGGAAGGTGGGGAAGCAACTTAGACTCAAGTAGAAGAAGAGCTCTTCTGAATTTGAAATCAAAAGTCTCTGCTAGTGGTGTATCTGAGGCAATGGGGTTCAAATTGAGACGTGCAACCAGCCAGGATTTGGCAGAGGAAATCAACTCCTCCAAGTATGTACGCCCAAGACGATCATTTGGTGATGAAAGTTCTTTACCAAACTCTCCCAGTTTTCCAACTTACATGGCTCCAACTGAATCTGCAATGGCAAAGGCACGGTCAATGAGCACGCCAAGGCAACGTGGGCTACTACTTGATGCTAATTTCGCTGATTATGGCTCTCCATATAAACTCGGAATCTCCTCCTGGTCGTCTTTTAATGATGAAGTTGCCGGTTTCAATGGGAGAAGAGCATGATTAATGTTTGCTGAGACCGACGAGGTTATTGCCTGAATTGGGATTTCTTCTGGCAAAGAAATGTCTCCTATATTTTGATGCTGTTGCTGATACAGTGATCTGTAGATGGATACTAAAGAAACTAATTAGATGATTTTCTGTTTGTGAGATTTTCATTTATGTTCAACATTCGCTTAACTGCAATTTCATTGTTTGAAAATACTTTTTCTAGCTTTGGTGCTGTCTTCAGAATTGTTCGATACAGCTTTTTCATTATCTGGAAGAATCCAGGACTATGAGCCCTAGATTCCTGAGAACAGAAACTCAAGTATGGATTAGAATGGAGAAAAGCTCGAGGAGGTCTAATCTTGTATGAGAGTTGTTCTTATCTACCGTGGGCGGCAGAATCTTGCTGGAGTGTGTCATAGGTTGGAACGGGCAGAGGTTGAAAGAACTGCTTTTATTTTATCTAATGTTGTAGCAATTCGAGAACCTACGATCTCCACACAGACACGAACACACACGAAAACACAAGCAAAAACACGACACTAAATTTGATTTTCTGATTGATTATGAAAAAGTGCAAATACAACATGCTTAAATAGAAAAATACCTAAGCCCTAACCTAGACGGTTCGACCTTACGGGCCGGGAAAGAACCGACAAGAAAAGCCGATCATTAATTAATTTAAATTAAATAACTAACTATTATCAACTAAGAAATTAAATAAATAAATATAATCTTAATTAATGATAATAATACGGTCGACGCACATCAACTCCTCTCCCGTTGACAAACGCCGTTCTCAAGGCAGATTGAAGGATGATGGCCAAATGCAGAATCTGAATTAGACCCAAATTTATAAATAGAAGTAGGCCCAAATGCTGAATGGGTATAAATTGGTGAGTTGGGCCCAACTTTGGGAAACCCCTGTGAGGTCAGTCTAGAGTGAAATTAAGCACAAGTGGAGAAGTAGGCCCAATGTTGCGACCGTAGGACAGTGTGGAAATGAGGGAGAACTCAATGGAGGCTCAGACAACGGCTGTTGCAGGATACGTTCATGGCTGCCGGTGAATGTGGCGGGGGCGGTTGCGGTTGCGGTTGAATCGGTGGAAACGCTGGAGAGTAGAACAGGCTGGAGGCCGTTAGCTGCGTCTTCGGGTTGTTCGGCGGTGACTGAAACACCAACTGGGGCGGTGGTTGACGCGACGGCTGGAGCCCAGGGACGGACTGAAAGCATGGGGGGGTGGGATCCCATGATGATGGGGGCTGGAATTGCGGCGAGTGGGTGGCTATAGCGCACGATTCCAGTGCAATTGGACGCTCCTGCAAGTGCACCCACGACGGGGTTGTGGTCGTTCCGGCTGAGCCTGCGGCGTTGCTAGTGACAGCGGTGGAGACGACGGGTAGGGCGCCTGTAACTGCTGCTGTGGGACCGGCAGAAGCAGCGCATGTGGCGGTTGTTGTTGTCGCTACGGCTGTGAGGCAAGGTTGTGGGTTTGCGCGGGCTATGTTGCTGCAGGAATGCAATTTCCGTGAATCGCAGTAATTTACTGTCTTCCTTCCATCCGTGTGAGTGTTGACACCAAAGTTTTAAAAACCGGACCGGCCATCGAACCGGTGAGGCACCGGTTCATGGTCACACGTTTATTTGATAATATATTTTTTTTTTAACTTTTTATTTAATAAATAGTAACATAATGATTAATATCTAAAAAAAAATTGAATGTTCTAATTTGAACCTTCTTTAGCGTTGTAATATTGTTATAATAATAACTATATTTTAAAAACTAAATTATGGTCAACAACAATTATATTTTGAGTTTTACAATATATATATATATATATATATATATATATATATATATATATATGTTTTTTTAGTGTATATTGACACGATTTCTTACGTAGTATACGCAAGTGCACGGTCGAAGTAATAAAGATTGAGTATTAAAACTCAGGTTGTCGAACCCACAGGGAAATAGACGACTACTAGCTAATTAAGAATTAATTAGAAGATACTTAAGTAATCGGTAAGAAGTGGTTTGAGTGTTCGTCGCCCACAAACAAGCGACGTAAATTAAAGAGCAAGTAAGTAAATATTTTTGTAGGGTTTTCAATTTTTGAACGAAAATAACTTGAACTAGGTAATTGATGTCCCTAGGGTTGTTAACGATTCACTACTAAAAAAACTGCTTGTCACGGCGGTTTAAAAACCGCCCTAATATGTAGCAAAACCGCCGTTTAGAGCTTATAGGGCGGTTTCTTCGGCGGTTTAAAATCAGCCCCGAAGAGGGGCGTCGTTAATATTAAAGCGTCGGTTAAAACCGACGAATATTTACTTTTCGGCAGAATGCCAAAACCGCCTTCAACCTCAGTGAAAAAGTTTTATGGATCGGCGAGTTTTAGAAACCGCCCTTACATAATTAATTTCTTTTTAATTTCTGTACATATATTTATGTATCTAATTTTATTATTATAAATCTGTTTATTATTTCTGTATTTAATTTTAATATTATAAATCTGTTTATTTTTTATACTGAATGTCATGTATTCTTCACATCCAGAAACTGTTTCATCGTGATATCATCACGTTTCTGGCAACAAAGCCAATCAAATGGGTGTTCAAGATTGAGGAAGGAAACAGATTTAGAAGATATCGACTCGAGGGAAACTTGGGGACGAACAGAGTGAGAAAAATTTATGGAAATAGAGATAGGGGCGGAGAAAGTAGAACTGAGAGAAAGAGAGAGAGATCAAATCGAAGAAGAGGGATGCGAGTTATGATCGGAAGAGAGGGGGAAAGAAATCGTAAGTTCAAAAGCGGTGCTGAGAGATTTAGATCCAGAAACAGAGAGAGAGAGGACGGGGAAAATAAAGCACAAACAGGAGAGAGAAGAAAGAGAGACATAGTAGAGGGCGGGGAAGAGCAACCGATCGAGAGATACCTACCTTGCAGGCACCGCCATGGACATCACCAGCAGATCGAAGAGGGAAGGGCCAGGTGAGTTGCCGCAGGTAAGGAGAAGAAAGATGTGTTTTTGGGTGAACTGAAGAAAGAGAAGTTGGGTTATAAAGAAGTAGGGCTTCTAATGGATGGCTAGGATTAGATCAAAAATTTGGACGGATAAGATTATTATTTCAACAATAAAGGCCTTTGACTATTCTGCCAAAATTTTAACTACTACCTCCGTTTCTTCTCTATCACACCGGTTTGACTTTTACCACTATTCACTGGGTCACTTTGACCCGGTGATTTGGATAGCAAAATGATGTAATTTTTTGATATTTTTTTTATGATGTTGTAGAATAAAAGTTGCTCTATAATACGGTGAAAAAATTATTACAAAATCGCATCGTTTTGATATCCAAATCACCCGGTCAAAGTGACCCAGATACGAGTCAAAAAGTCAAACCGGTGCTATAGAGAAGAAACGGAGGTAGTATTAATTTATTCCTACATAGATTATATAAATTGTAATAAAGTAAACGAATAACAATATTTAATTGTTTAGTTAAAGGCGCTTTTGGGGAGATCCACCATAAATGTGATTTATTATTAGGCGGTTACTAGAAATCCGTCGTCTCATGGTATATGTAAAGGCGGTACCTGCTAACCGCCGTTTTTTATACGGCGGTTTATGTCAAACGCCGTGTATTAAACGACGCAAAGATAAAAACCGCCGTAAAGTGGTTCTTTTAACGGCGGTTTTGTGAACCGACGTATATAAACCGCCGTGATAGGCTATTTTTCTAGTAGTGATTTCCGGAATTATGCATGAAACACTCTACTCACGTTCTAGTTATATCGGGTAATGCTCATCACGATCTTCTCTCGATCTCACGTGAATTTGTGTAAATAATAGATTTCGGGTCCTCTCGGTCCACCTCCGTCTACTACTACAATCTAATTAATTTGTTAGGCTTCGTTCACCGGGTCCTATCGGTCCACCGAATTCACTAAGTTCTAACACAATCAATCGAAACTACCCTCACACGATTAATCAAGTTTCTATCTCCTCTCGGTCTCAAGAAACTACAAGATTACCTACCTATTCTTTAACACGTCTCAAAGAATTCACTTTCGTGCAATTCTATCAACAAGTAGCATTCTACGGGTGATCAAGTCAAGAACACTAAGAATTGAGTACAAGAATAGATAAACTAACAAGAACGTTCATAGAATTAAGCAAAAGCATGCATCAAGTCCAAAATCCGGAAAATCATCCAACAAAACCTAGTTTTCCATCAATCACCTAGCTTTAAGAAGTTTAGCTAGACATAATATGGTTCAACATATCCAAAATAATGAAGTTCATGAAGAATAGAGGAAGAAAAGATGATCAAACGCTTGAATCTTCAATGTAGTTGACGATCCTTGCTCCAAGCTTGTTCTCCCTTCTTCCCTAGCTCCCAAGACTCCAAAGATACGTCAATATCCTGTTCTTAGGTCGTTCTCTTCGTTTTCTACCAGCTGGGCACGCTTTTTAAGGAAACTATGCCGAAATTGCACTTCAGCCCCTCTACTTTGTAATTCCCGGACAGAATTCTTTTCTGATTTTGCGCGGGCTGTATCTCCCTCATACGGACTCGTCTTCAGGCCTACCATATACCGTTGGAAAGCTACGGATGTCTACTTTCCAATGCCGCAAGCCTTGCTTCAAAATTCTTTGTAGATTTTCCTCGGCATCGAAAAGAGTGCAGGCTGGTCCTGTGTGACTTTTCCAACTTTGCTTCGTTTGTGCGTCTCCTTTTCTCCTCTTCATCTAGCTCCATTCCAAGCATCTCATAAGCTCCATTGCACCTATTTCACCTGAGATACACAACACTAAACAACCCGTGCAATTATCATAGCAAATATGAGAGAAAACATGCACAAATAGGCTAGAAACACAACTTTTCACTCTTAGGCTTGTAAGTCATCAATTCCACATATTAACGCACATATAACATATAAATCATGTGAAATAAGCCTATTACAAGTAATTTGGAAGTATAAAAATAACTCCTAAAAGAGAGTTATCAAATACCCCCACACTTACCATTTGCGCGTCCCGAGCAACAAATCAAAATCCAACCACATTCTCACTTCATCCCACCACCAACAAGATACGAGCCAAGACAATTGCATACTATTCGAAACGCCGTTGCATACAAATCTTAACTAGCCGACTCAATAACAAAATACGACTCAACAATGCAACGATATGATGCAAATGCAAGGTACGACTCGATCCTACACAACACATATTTACACACGCACACAAAAGTATTTCTTTTTGGTTGAGATTGGGCAATCTCCATAAGCAAACTGGTAAGTCATTAGGCTCTCATATCCCCTTTGGAAACTCTACAACCTCCATGATCGGCAGAATTTACGGCCAGTTTCGTTAGACAGAACAAGCACGAGCACTTAATAATTTGCATTCACACACTCATCAGACATATCCCTAGTACTTACCATCCGAGCTATTTATCCACGGGTTAAAACTGTTGAAGGCTTAGGACGGGTGGGATAGGCTATTTAGAAGCGTAGTCCTAGACGTCATGATATTCTCACCTAACCCGTTTCTCACACTCCCTCACCGAAATCCAAGGAACCCAACCGAATCTCACCTACTCCGGCCCTCATTCCCTCAATCCCGGTGCAACGCCGTTCTCGCGGCCACAAATGTGAAAGAGTGTTAGACAGAATCATAGCTGATTTCCTCGATTTCTTTGCAATTGCCAAAACACGCTCCTTTATTTCCTTCTCTTTCCTTTCATTCTCTTTTTTTTTTCATTCATATTTTTTTTTCACTTTCCACAAATAATAAACACATGGAGCACAAATAATACTGAATGAACCCGAGGAGATAAAAATATCATGTAGATCACGTGGGGTGGAATGTGTCAAATCAAAGAGACATAATAATAATAATAGTCGACACCCCCACACTCGATGTAAACCAACTCACAGAATCCGGTAGTCAAAGTGATACGTGCTTTCCCAACCGATCCTCCTCATCACCTAAGATATAGAGAATAACATGAAAAACTAGCACGTCCTCCTATAATATCAATCAACCCCACCCTTGTGCAGAAAGAATGTCACGTACTACAACACTCCACCTGTGATCGTGGTGTAAGGACACGATTCACCGCCACACCGAAGTGTGCTTGTCGTCTCTAACTCACCCTCACATCCCCTCGAACAACGACATGTAAGAGAATCCACGTGAATATATCAACTCAGCACACCCTCATCGTACCTCCCTAACTCGACTTCCTCTATCATGACGCATAGGAAATGGCCATTCTAACAAGTGATGAAAGTCACAATGAAAGGCTTCCTAGGCTAGAGGCTGTGAATAAAAGGGGTAAATGGATCGAAGAGGGTAACTAGTGGACCTAAGCTGTGAGACGGGACGTGAGGTCCCCATAAAAGTCACTCGCACGACTGTTCCGTTGCCACTACGAGGAGGGTTGACGACTACCTAAATGACGGCGGTGTAGTACTAGTAGGATATCTAAGTCTGAGAGACAGTTACTTGCATTTCTAGAGTGCATAAGCTCTATAAGTCTTCCTACTCCAGATTCTCGCGTCTCTGCCTCACTTCGGATCTTCATACTCCTAGGGAATTCTATCATTAAGCCCTCGCCAAGTTCAAATCATTTTGATTGCCCTTTCTCCCAAAAAACAATTTTTAATTTTTATGGATTTTTTTTTTAATTCCTACACTATATGCAAGGCCAGACGCGAAAGAAGACTCGAAACTGACTCAATTTGGTAGGTGGACTCAATTAAATAAACGTGCAAAAATCAAACGACTAACACATATATACACCGCTAATACATCACCATACGACACTATAACTAAACATAACACGGACCACGAATACGACACTATACGACACAATACGAACTAACAATCTATATGTGACAGGTTAATGCATACACGGACTGGCTAGTCAAGACTAAAAATCCCCCCACACTAGAATGCGTCGTTGTCCTCAACGAATTTAGAGATTAATCAAGAGGACTCAGCAATTCTAATGCAAGGTGCGGTGAATCTACTCAGGAGCCTTGTCATCTTCTTACTCCTAAACAATTTCATTGCACAAGAAAGTAGCAATTCAAATTTAGAGATGATATTTGCTACGTGCACGTGGCAAGGAGTCTAGACAAAATCGAGCAATTACATACAGATTTCAGACAAATTCAGCTATCAATCCAGTTAATCCTATGCAGGTGCCTAAACTCAATTAAAATAGAGAATTTAGTGAAACCTGAAGCCTTGGAGTTCCATTCTGACGGGGCTTGTTCGACAAAATCAGTGAAAAACGGTACGGTTGACTGATTTTTCAGTAACTTTCGCGATGTGAGATTTTTAGCTCAACAGCTTCTCCTTGTCGTTCCCGTCACAACCCCGAAAACGGTTTGCTCTAATTCTCAACGGTTGAGAACGAGTTGGCCAATTTGTCCAGAGAAAAGCCCTAGCTTTCACACAGCCTACACCTTTCACCATGTCATTCACCAACTCAACACCACTGTCACCATCGAAAACCAAGATACAAACTGACCTCCGTAGCACAGTCACGACCTTCAGTTCTCTCCATGAATACCACACCCCATCACCAAACAAAACACACATAGCAGCCTCCGTCAATTACCCGAAGTTTTACACCAAAAAGCCTTTGAGGACCACCCAAACAACCTCCTCAACTCTCTGCGTATCACAAAACATTCACCTGAACCACCATTAACTGACCTGAAACAACCACCTGTTCCACATAAACCCACCAGCAGCAACATATCAGAAGTAAAAAGAAGCAGAGAGGAGAGGTTGGGACAGGATTTCGCACTCGCTGATTCTTCAAAATCTCAACCCGGAGGTCGTGGATGATGCTGAGCCCAGCGGAAACCACCAAAACCCGGCGAATTCCGGTTATTTTCCGGTCGTTAGCCGTCGTGAGGCGCGCGACTGGGTTCTGAAAGAACTGCCGCGAGTCTGAACCCAAGAACTCCCAAAGCTGGTTGATGTCGCGTCGTTGTAGCCCCCCAATTTCGTCTGCGCTGATTAGCTGATCGAAACCACCAAGTAGCTCGCGATTTCGCCGACTTTGGAGGTTCTGGACGAAGTCAAGAGGGTCGGCGGCTGGGAGGTGCTCTGCCTCGTGATATTCCGACCCAATCACACCGAGACTACCGCGACCTGACTCCGGCATCGTGATGGCGCTGTGATTTCGAAGAATAACCCTACAAACAGCCGGCGATTTCACTAAGTTTAAGGGTTTTGGCCAAAATCACGAGACACAGGGCTTGAGGAATGTTTCAGCGCGTTCTTCTCAGACCCAACTCGTCAAAATCACGCGACTGGATGTTGATCACGCTGAGAACGCACAAAAAAACCCACAGATTTGCTTTTGATTCTACGGAGCTTTGCGGTTTTTGGCCAGAATCGAGAATATAGGCTCTGGAGAGTTTGATGTTCATCGTCTGAAGGGGAAGAACATCTTCCTCACGAATTTGTCTTCAAACTTATCCGGAAATACCAAAAATACCCCCCGGTAGTGGCTGAATTGCGCAAAAGACCCTTTCTGGTCGTACGACCACTTGTCCTGGTCGTGCGACCAGCAGAAGCCTAGTTTTTTCAATTTCCCACATTTTGGCTAAGTAAAAAGTGGTCCTACGACCAGTTGACTGATCATACGACCAGTCTGGAGCTGGTGATGTACATTTTTGGAATCCTTAACCTCCCGAACTCCGATTCATGTGCCGTTTTCACCGTTAATTTCCTTAATTCACGTAGAACTCATTCGCGAGTTCCCGAAACTCACGAAAATCCTCCATTCATGCTATTACGCGAATCTTGACTCGAAATCCACCAACTTTTTTTTTGCTTAATAAATTCATCTCTTCGCGTTCGGACCCCGATGGGCGCATTCTCATATATCTTGACATAATTGTTTTGCTCACATAAGTATCACTCCTCAAGTTCGAGTGATTTGTCATCTTTGATCCGTTTTAAATATTTTCAAGTGGCTTTGTTGGTTTCTATGCATTCTCGTCGGCGCGCATCAAGAAGGGGAGTCTGAATCGCGTCTTCACCTTGTAACCTGCAGAGACTCATTTCAAACGTGAGATCCTCACTCTCTCACCTCTCAGATAACAATACAGTATGAAAAACACACACGAAATTATTTAAAAACTTACTCTCTACACTAAAACATGAAAATACGTTGGGTTGCCTCCCAACAAGCGCTTGTAATTTATGGTCGACGGCCCGACCATGTTACCTCTGCCACCTCACGAGGGTGGTCTAGCACATTGTGCCGCTTCCAGCTTAGCTTTTCTGTGTTGGATTTGAAGCACTGCTTCGTGTGCGTGCACCGCTGATGGCTTATTTCTTTCCCAGTAATCAGGTGGATCTCGTTGCGACAACTCTGGGATTTGGCGCTTCACTTGTACAGCAAATGGCACACCTGGTTGATACTCCCATGAACACTGGGGTGACGGTTTGAAGACCCGAAAAGTCTCCATTTCATCATGTACCCTCATAATTAATTCCCCATTCTCTACGTCAATGAGAGTACGACCAGTTGCCAAAAATGGCCTACCCAGAATTAGTGGAACATCACCTACTGGCATATCTAATATAACAAAATCAGCCGGAATGATCAGACTTCCGACCCTCACTAGCACATCTTTAACCATCCCACATGCTTTCTTGGATGACTTGTCTGCAAATTGGAGTGTTATCCAGGTTTTCGGGGGCTCCCCCACACCTAACTTTTTGAATACCGACAACGGCATCAAATTCACGCTCGCTCCCAGATCACAGAGAGCTCTTCCAGTGTAGGAATCACCCAATGTAGCCTCAATAACAAAGCTACCTGGATCCTTCTTTTTCTTAGGTAACCCATGCAAAACACATGAACTAACCTGTTCATTTAAGTTTACTCTCTGAAATTCATCCACCCCTTTCTTTCCAAGAACTGCATCTTTAATAAATCGAGCATACTTAGGCATCTTTTGAAGTGCCTCAATCAATGGGATATTGATATGAAGTTTAGAGAAGACATTCAAAAAGCGCTTGTATTCCTCAAAATCATCCTTCTTCTTCCTAGTACGTAATGGAAATGGTAATTCTGAAGAAGAAGGAGAAGATGGAAGTGGTACCTCGGTAGATTTCTCTGCATCCTGGTGAATCATGCCCTTTGATTGGGGGATCATGACAGGTGTCTTCTCAGAATCGAAGACTTCATGTTCCTTCGCCTTTGAGGCTTCCGCTCTGGCATGACTCGGATATGGAGGATCTGTAAGTGCAATACCACTTCGAGTGGTGATGGCTTGAGCCTGTCCCTCTGATGTGTCAACAATACTACCCAGTGCCCTTTGTTCAAGTTGTTCCTTTAGATCTTTTATTTCTGCTTGAGCAACTTGAAGTGCAATTGCTACAGAGCTGACCTGTGTGGACATGTCTGTCATGTGCTGAGCCATCGTCTTTATTATCCTTGTCATATCGGTCAACTCTAATGGTGGTACTGGCTGCTGTTGATGCATCTCTGAAACATTTGCTTCATGCACTACCTCTGCCGCATTCACCTGAACAGTGTTATAAGCCATCTTTTCATCTCTTACCAATTCCATGTGCCTGTACTGGTAATCCATGCTCTCTTCTTGCTGAACCAAGCATCTCATCAATGCATATGCCCCTTCATGATCACAGTTAAATAAGAAGTTTCCCCCAGCTTCTATATCCATCTTGTCTCTATTGGGCTGTCCAAGTGAATCATAGAAGACCTAGATTAACTGTCGCTTGTCAATACCATGGTTGGGACATCTCCGTAGCAAATGATTGAAGCGATGCCATGCTTTGACAAGTGATTCATCATGCTTTTGCCTGAACATCCATATCTCATTCTGAAGCTGAATCACACGTGAGATAGGATAGAACTTACTCATGAACTGTGCCACACACTCTTCCCACGTTTTGATTGAACAGGATGGCATAGAGTCCAGCCAATCCATAGCAGCTCCCTTGAGACAATGAGGAAAGAGCATCAGTTTGAGCGCTTCAGATGTGACCCCACTATATCGAATTAGCCCACAGTGGCTCTGAAATCTCCCAATGAATGCATGTGGGTCTTCCTCGTCTGTCCCAGCAAAAGTGAACTGATCCTGAGCAAATTGAATTGTGCGCAGCTTGAGACAGAAGGTTTCTGCCTGAATTGGTGGCACCACAATTGCTGGCTCCCTTCCTTTAAGATCGGCCTCAAATGCCTGGATTATTGCTTTCCCTGATCGATTATATGGCATTGAGGTCGGGCGCGGTATAGATGTTGCTGCCAATGCTTTCTCTACAGCTTCAGCCACCAAAGCTTGTAGCTGCTCTGTGGTGAGGCTAATCTGTCCTTGGCCTTCCGCCATCGCTACCTGAGAAAACAAAACTAGCACACCCGTGAGGTAAACACAAAGTAACAAAAATAAATTAAAAGAAGTATCCTAAATTAATTTTTAACTAAACTAATAAACCGTTTAATTCCCCGGCAACGGCGCCAAAAACTTGACACGATTTCTTACGTGTATACGCAAGTGCACGGTCGAAGTAATAAAGATTGAGTATTAAAACTCAGGTTGTCGAACCCACAGGGAAATAGACGACTACTAGCTAATTAAGAATTAATTAGAAGATACTTAAGTAATCGGTAAGAAGTGGTTTGAGTGTTCGTCGCCCACAAACAAGCGACGTAAATTAAAGAGCAAGTAAGTAAATATTTTTGTAGGGTTTTCAATTTTTGAACGAAAATAACTTGAACTAGGTAATTGATGTCCCTAGGGTTGTTAACGATTTCCGGAATTATGCATGAAACACTCTACTCACGTTCTAGTTATATTGGGTAATGCTCATCACGATCTTCTCTCGATCTCACGTGAATTTGTGTAAATAATAGATTTCGGGTCCTCTCGGTCCACCTCCGTCTACTACTACAATCTAATTAATTTGTCAGGCTTCGTTCACCGGGTCCTATCGGTCCACCGAATTCACTAAGTTCTAACACAATCAATCGAAACTACCCTCACACGATTAATCAAGTTTCTATCTCCTCTCGGTCTCAAGAAACTACAAGATTACCTACCTATTCTTTAACACGTCTCAAAGAATTCACTTTCGTGCAATTCTATCAACAAGTAGCATTCTACGGGTGATCAAGTCAAGAACACTAAGAATTGAGTACAAGAATAGATAAACTAACAAGAACGTTCATAGAATTAAGCAAAAGCATGCATCAAGTCCAAAATCCGGAAAATCATCCAACAAACCCTAGTTTTCCATCAATCACCTAGCTTTAAGAAGTTTAGCTAGACATAATATGGTTCAACATATCCAAAATAATGAAGTTCATGAAGAATAGAGGAAGAAAAGATGATCAAACGCTTGAATCTTCAATGTAGTTGACGATCCTTGCTCCAAGCTTGTTCTCCCTTCTTCCCTAGCTCCCAAGACTCCAAAGATACGTCAATATCCTGTTCTTAGGTCGTTCTCTTCGTTTTCTACCAGCTGGGCACGCTTTTTAAGGAAACTATGCCGAAATTGCACTTCAGCCCCTCTACTTTGTAATTCCCGGACAGAATTCTTTTCTGATTTTGCGCGGGCTGTATCTCCCTCATACGGACTCGTCTTCAGGCCTACCATATACCGTTGGAAAGCTACGGATGTCTACTTTCCAATGCCGCAAGCCTTGCTTCAAAATTCTTTGTAGATTTTCCTCGGCATCGAAAAGAATGCAGGCTGGTCCTGTGTGACTTTTCCAACTTTGCTTCGTTTGTGCGTCTCCTTTTCTCCTCTTCATCTAGCTCCATTCCAAGCATCTCATAAGCTCCATTGCACCTATTTCACCTGAGATACACAACACTAAACAATCCGTGCAATTATCATAGCAAATATGAGAGAAAACATGCACAAATAGGCTAGAAACACAACTTTTCACTCTTAGGCTTGTAAGTCATCAATTCCACATATTAACGCACATATAACATATAAATCATGTGAAATAAGCCTATTACAAGTAATTTGGAAGTATAAAAATAACTCCTAAAAGAGAGTTATCATATATATAAAGATGTTGATTGACATTAACAATTATATTTTGAGGTTTATATACAATTGGCAAAACAAAATATTCATACTGAATCTCTTGAAAAGAGATTAGATTTTTAGAAAGAAATAACAAAAAGAAACAAAATATAAAAAAAAAATGAAGTTGGTTCCTTATCATACAAAAACCAAGAGTTCAGTATATTTATTGTTATGCTCCACCACAAGAGCGGCGTTGCCCAGGTGGTAAGTAACCCTTCCCTCAATAATGAGGTCTGGGGTTTGTCTCCTCTCAGCAGCGTGAATATGCTTTTAATTTACGAACCGGGCGGGTCACCAACCGGCTGGTTCGACCGGTTCGGCAGTTGAACCGCCGTTTTGGATGAAGTGGCCCGATTCATCTACATGGGCGGTCTTATAATTGAACCGGACCGGTTAGGGATCGGTCCGACTGGTCGAACCGGCCGGTCCGGTCCGATTTTTAAAACTATGGTTGACACTACAACAAAATGTATCTTCTGTGACGAAGTTGGTGACAAAAGAGAATCGTTGTAATAAATAATAAGCGACAAATTTGTAATTTATAAAAAATGTTACGGAAAGCCAATTTTGTTGTAGTGTGAGTCTATGTTTTTCAATTTTCCATGATTTTGGCCAGTAATTTACTTGTTGTTAAGGTCGTCATGATGAAATCACCAGTTGAGAATGGCGATCAGTACTGAAAGCACGAAATTGTTAGGGTTTACATGACGTTGAAGCTTTTCGAGAAGTTACGATCTCCAACAGACACGAAAACGCACGAAAACGCAAGAAAAAACACGACACTAAACTGATTTTGTGATTGATTATGAAAAAGTGCGAATACAACATGCTTCAATAAAAAGATACATAAAACCTAGCCTAGACTGTTCGACCTTACGGGCCGGAACAGTAACTAATTAATTTAAGTTAAATAACTATCTACTGTCTACTAATTAAATAAATAATATTGATTAATGATAATAATACGGTTGACCCGTATCACGTACGCCTTATACTTCTCCAAGGAGCTTCAGAGCCACAAACAAGAGATCCTCCTTTAAGAGATTCCAATTTACTACGAGCATGAGACACTTCAAAGCATACCTGATGAATGTATGAAGATGAAGTCTCATACATTTCGTGACAATGACGCCTTTCATTTGCAATGCTTTAGTAGTCTCTTTAATCAGATTGGGTCCAAATGACCTCGACAACGTCAAACAGCCCGATTAAAGACGGAGTCTTATACATTTGTAACAACGCCTTTTTATCAGCAATGTTGTAGTAATCTGCTTGATAACATTGTGTAACATCCCTTGTTTCCCGAGCGTTCCGTTCCGTTCCAGAAAGCCAGGGAGGTTGCTACTAATAATGAGATGACAGAATCACATTAAAACCGCATTGTTTTATATTATATACCCAAAGTGAAGTTAAACTAAGTGTTCAGCTGAATAAAAGAAACTAACATAAACTAGTAGAGTTACGCGATCCCATCTACATAGAGCTCCCTTTGCCTAGACCTGCAGGGATGAAAACAAAGACCACCGTTTTTCTAAAGTCAGTAAGAAATACTGAGTGAGTAACACCCAAGCATGTAAACAGATGAGGAAGCATATTTTTTCTTTTAAAATAATCATAGATAAGAATCATAATCAAGGACATATCTCAAATAAATTATGAACTCTTGTAACACATATAAAAATAATTCATCTTGTGTCTTGTGTCTCAACCTTCCTCTTATATCTCAAACGGGGAGTATTACTCCCAATCTATATCTTCTTGCCTTTCATAAGTATCGTTTCATCATAAAAATTTATTAATTAATTGTTGATACGGGGAAGAACTATACTATCACTAGCAGCCATGACCATAAGTGTCGACACCCCTCTAAGACTCCTCGCGGCCAGAGACGTAAGTACATGGAGCGACCCGGCAGGTTGCGACCGGGTTAAAATAATACGGGCCAAGTGATCGAAGCCAACACGACCAATCTATCAATGATACAACGATCCCCGTACAACTATTTTCACTTGAATTATTTACGTTTTATTACTCTCGTGTGTCATCTCAAAGCAACTATTTCAAAATAATCAAGTCTCAATTAAAACAGTATATTATATGACACATTTTGAGACAAATAATAAATCATGTTATGACACGAAAGAAGCTAGGCACACAACGCTTGGCATGTCTACTCACCTCGAGTAGCAACTGCAAGTAGTACAGAATGACTTCTACAGGTACACGTAGCCCTCGTCTATGAACTCGTCACCTACAATTTATAATTCCTAATCAATTCCAACTTCCACTAACTTGTATAATGCAAGTATGCATTGTGATATAAGCTATCCTAGTGATGGACTTCATTTATTTCGATATCACCCATATTCCTTCTCGGTTACTAGAGTAATATTATCACTAGTTCCATTCTACTTATCATAGCAAGTGTGGTTCTTATAAAAAAAGTGATATAGTTCTCTCTCCCATAGTTGATTGATATAAATATCTAAGCTTCTCAAAGAATAATTATGAATTATTTAGTTATTAACAAATACAAAGTTAATAATTAAAGAACAACTTCAAAATACTTACTTTACTTTACTTTGAGAATATTATATATTCAATCTTCTAGTGGTATATAGCTATTTCACTTTTATTTTGAAGATTCAAAGTTATTTATCTATTTTAGTCACCCATAATTAGAATAGCAATTTTCCAGAAATATATAAGGAGTTGCTAATTATTTATTTAATGAAAATAATTATTTAGACACAATCTCTTTTAAATACATTCTAGTTTATTAGTTTCTAATGAAATGTTAGAACTATTTATTCTTGAATATGTCTCAAAATATTCTATTTGTATTTCTATATTAGGTTACTTATTTATTATTTATCATTTAAAACTAAATCAATCTCATCCCACAATTATGTTATACACTTGTAAATAAAAGACTGTAATTACTAAATTGAGACTTATGCCAAGTTGTATTTATATTTAAACTTGTAGCACTAGGGTATGAAGTTATTTTATTAGATTTAATTAAGAAATTCTTAATATAAGTTATTTAACTAAGATTTAAGCATATTAATAAACGCAGATTATTAAACTACACTCAGAATCCCTAGGCTTTGCCTTTATTATACATGTTGCCCCTACTACAACAATAGTAGCTTCTGATTTGTTAGAGTATACCCTCTGTTTTCTGTTTAATACAAAATCACCCCCAAATCATCCAACATCCATTATCTTCTTCACCCCCTTCAAGTTCAATCCATGAATCTCATCATACATTCATACCCATCGAATTTTATTGTTATAAAACTCAAATTCGAGTCTACACATCAACATTTAAGAGCCTGTTTGGTACCAGCTGAAAATCTCAATAATCATCTGAAAATAATCTAAAAAGAAAATCCAACTTAACTGATAATCCCAATTTGTTTGGTATGAGCTGAAATTATAGATCACTAACTTGATCCATTTGACAAAATTTAAAGAGCTCTAAAGTCAAGAAATTGAATACACATGTTTATAACTGAACTGTGATCATGCTAATGTAAAAAAAATATCAAATTATTTTTTTAGAGATTTTAAGCTGCATAATCCCCAATTTTGGAGATTCTACAATTGCATAGAGATTATTTAAATCTGCATATTATCATATTAGCAGATTTGGTTACCGATTGAGGGAGTAACCAATCGCCGAAGGTTCGATCAAGAACACGCCAGAAATAATAGAGCTCTGACGGCTAGGAGCTGTCGTTGGGGCTTCTATGTGTTCTTCGGACTTCAGGGAGGGTGGGGGAGAGCCTGAGAGTGGAGAAGAGAGTCGGAGGAGGTGTGGTGGTTCTGCTCCCGTCGGGTCTGGCCTTCGGGTCGGCTCCGGCGGTGGCTATGGCCGCTCTTGTTCTTCTTCATCTCCTCTGGTTCTGGTCCCGAGAACAGAGAGGGACAGAGAGAGAGAAATATGGCTAGAGAAAGAGGTGGTGGTGCTGGTGATTGTGGGCGATGTTGCCATCGGCCTCGAGTCGTGACGGTGGTGGTGGCTTTTGTCCACCGCTGTTGTTGCCTCTGCTTTTTCGCCGGAGGAGACAGAGAAGGGAGGGAGGCAGAGGTCGAGAGAGAGAGAGATATGGAGGCAGAGGGTGAGAGATGCAGGTGGTGATGGTGGTGGTGGTCGCTGGTGGCGACGGCGTTGGTGGAGGTGGTTGCTTTCTTGTTGTTCGGTACGTGAGGGAAAGGGAGGTAGTGGGGAGATTAAATGCACCTGAAGTACATAGGTTAGGTTCAAGCTATTTTAGGGTCAAGTCAATTGGTCTTAGTAAATTGCCCTATGGGTGGTGAGTCATAGCCAATTGGCCAATAGATAGAAGTTTATGGGAGTTATAAGGTGCTTTGGGTGTACTCTTAGATAGGTAAAAATTTTAAGATGTTTTGATAGTACTACAAATAGGTGGAAAGTGTTATGGTAGTTTGGGCACCAATAGTATGATTATAATGTATTATTTAGGTGTTTTATTTAAGCTAATTTTATATAAACTAATTATAAATAATTTAACTTATATTATAAATAAAGAATTTATACTAGTCTCCCAATTAAATCATAAATCTAAAATATTAACCGTGCTATTTCTAGTAGCTTATAACCGAACTGTGTGAGTCAAATTACTATTCTACCCCTAGCATAAAAACGGGATATTACACATTGTGTGCAACACATCAAACGGACAAGGGCCATAAGTTGTCGATCCAAAATCTTCTAGTCTACCTTGCTCATTGCTTCTAGCTTTATCTCGACCAGTGAAGCGTGGAGTTTCTTCTCAACATATAATCCTCTACCTGCATCCGCCATTATCCATAATCTATTCCTTTGAACTTTTTAATTTCAGGTCCTTCATCTCATCCGTTATCGTTTCCCCAAAACCCTGGCAAAGATGGATCTGATACCTGTCTCTATGAAGTGGTTCAACATGTTATATTATAATATGAGTTCATACCTATGTCGCGTGGAGTATGCCACTCATTATCCTGCCACCCAAGGTGAAAGGACCATGTGATGAAAATTCCGTATGTATGACCGCGATGTACTAACGCGTAAAAGTAAGCGCACGATCGAGTAATAAAGAGTGAGTATTTTTTGTACTCAGGTTGTCGAATCCCACGAGAAAAATTTCATAGAAAGTTTTAGTTAACGAATTAATCAAATTTACTTGAGTAACCGGGAGGAAATTGTAAGGATTAAGGAGTTGCCACCCCCAAACAAATGGATGAGCAATGAAAATTATAACAGTAAATGGTGAATTAAGAAGATTCTAATAAGTGATGGAGAAACTATGCAATCTCTTATATCACCCAGGGTTGTAGACGACTTTTGGATTATATGAGTAACATGTTAATTGTATTCTAATTAAGACGGATTACAGTATTGAAAATTTCCTATCGGTCTACGTCTTGGTTTACCTCGGGTCCTGTCGGTGCACCTACGTGTATCGGTCCGTTCTAGCAAGTCATCTACGTGTACGTTCAGTCCACCGTTTGATGGAACAAGAGAATAATCCTACTGAATCTACGCACAGTGGCCAATCCTACACACGTTTCCTTTTGGTCTCGTTGATTTGGGATTATTTTTTATATCTCATCCTAGCTAGATAGAATCATTATTGCGCATTAGCTAGCTAACTATAGTTTACGGTTAATTACTCCATTCCCACTAAGTGTTAAAGCAACATATGAACAATTGAACTAGAATGATATTAAACTTTA
The DNA here is from genome assembly GCA_023055425.1 of Linanthus parryae. Taxonomy (NCBI): domain Eukaryota; kingdom Viridiplantae; phylum Streptophyta; class Magnoliopsida; order Ericales; family Polemoniaceae; genus Linanthus; species Linanthus parryae. The sequence continues at coordinate 61,042,360 of JALGPY010000001.1, read as the reverse complement.
AGCATGATTCAATCTAAGAACAAACCCTAGTTCATTAAATATTAATTCGTCTCTTAGTCGTGTCAGTAGGCTAAGATTGTTAACAAGATCAATAACCTAACAATCATTCAATAGAAAGAAATCAAAAGCATGAAACTAAAATTGAACCCGGAAAAGTCCATCGTCTACCCTATGATCTCATAGAGATGCCTAGAAAAGTGAGTTTAGCTACTCATCATAACTAAGAAAATAGCAAAGAATTTCTCCATAATGATTAATAAAGATATGGAATAGGAAGAAATGAAACAAGGATCTCCAACGGTAACTTCGACTTGTTGTTCTTCTTCGTCTACTTGGTCTTCTTCTTTTTCTCCAATATGAGTAATGAATGAATAGGCCCCAAATAATTGTAGTTGTAGTGTATTAATTAATTGATCCTTATTCGGTTTATGAAATAATTAAAAACTCCATTTTTTAAGAAAACCACCGTGCGTCTTGACCACCGGGAGATCCTGCGATCTGCTGGAAATTTTTTTCCCCGTGTTTTCCTTCAAGAGATTGTGCGACTAGGTGGGAAGGTCGTGCGATCTAAGGCTGGTTTGACTTTTGATTGTGCAATTAGAGGGTCTGATCACCAATTACAGTGAGTTCTCAACCTTTTCACCCGAATTTTGGATACTTGGGCTCTTTTTCATCTAGGGGACCTATGTGTAGTTTAACAAAGTTCTAAAAGCTACACTTAGCTTCCCTCTTCAATTCTTCTTGCTCATCCTTCTCAATTCGTCTGCATATTTTCCGAAGCTCATTTTCGATTCTCCACTTGATCTCCCGCGCAATACTTGCAGTCAAAACAACACAAAAACACACCGTGCAATCAAATGTGACAAAATAAATGTAAATAAGCGACAAATGCCCGAATTAACAATTAAATCTTCGAGGAATTTCCCAAATAACATCGTTTGATATATAAATACCAAAATACCACCATTTTAATAAAAAAAATCCAATGTACCACCATTTTAAAATCTCAAGTTGATCCCTCGACTTTAACACCTAAAACCTAGTGATATAAACTATGTAAAACCTAATTTCATCTTTAGGTTTCTGTCAATTCTTGGCAGACCGGGCAGCACTCAAACCTCCTGATGGAAAGAAGGATTTTATGCAAAACAAAATACATGGTTTATATCACTAGCATTGATCTAAACAACTCTTTTTGCTATAGGCAAACTTTTTTTTTGTCCAGTTTTGTTTTCCTCATTTAATTTTTTTGGGGAATAAATCGTATAACGACTCTTATAGATTTATTATGATGACGGTAAGAAATTTAAAGTTCCTCTTCTTCCCAATGTTAATATATGGCCTCCTCTTTTCAACAAAAAAAAAAAAATAAAAAAAATAAAAATTAGGGCCTCCTCCACGAGAAGACCAATTACATGGATCTCTTTGACCTGAGCGGATAACCCTATGTTTTTCTAGCTAACCCAATGTCGCTCATTGTGCAAGTAGCTAAATGGTTCCTCAATGACTCCTGAAATTGTTACATACTCTAGTACTTGCTCCAGCAACCACAGCTCTAGGTTGTCTCTGGGTTTTCCGGAAGATTGACAAGATGAGGTCGTCACACGGAAGTTTCGGGTATGAAATCGTGGGTTAGCGAGAGAGTAGTAATGGGATTAATCAGAAAGAGGGTAGAGATAGAGATTAGAGAGGAAAACGGATAGAGAGACGAAGAAGACGATTGGTTGAGGAATAACCCAAAACTGAATCAGGAGTAATTCGACTTGTTGGGACTTAGCACGAAGTCATTCCAAACATAGCACATAATCACTTAGCACGAAGTCATTCCAAACATAGCACATAATTACTTAGCACGAAGTCATTCCAAACATAGCACATAATCACTTAGCATGTTCGAACATAGACCATGCCTAAATCACGTACCCAATGATACTAGTCTTATGAATGTAACATGAACTAAATCTACCCATATTCATATACTTATAGAGCCTTAAACATCATATAAGATGCATATGAAATATCTAATGCAGCACATAAAAGCCAATTTGACATATAATGAACTAAAAGTAACTTACATAAACTAGCATTAAGAAACTTGACAAATTTCTAAATTCTGCTCATATGAAAAGTGTAACTATCGCTAGTACAAAAATTCATAGGCGGCTCAAATTACTTATTTGGAACCCAAAATTCTGAAAAAACATAGATAAAGAGTTTACGCATAACATATAAACATTAAGAATTTCGACCTGTATAGGTGTAAAACATAGGCTGAATGCGGTATTGGGTGTAAATTCATAAAATATTCATATAAACTAAAAAAAAATATGAAATTTTAACTGAAGCTATATAACATACCTGGATACAACATATCCAAATTTGGTAAGCATTGAAGTAGCATAATATATGAAAATGATGAAAAACTGATCTGGGGCTGGACAGATTTACAAAACAACCCTAGTTTTTGACCATTTAAAAATTAAATATAAGTCTAATTACTCTAAATTTTTACTGTACAAATAGAATATGAAAATACACAAACCGCGAAGTTTTCATAATTTTATGAAATGTTTAACTATTTTTCGCAATTTTGTGAAAATAGTCTTAAACATGAACTTTATGATTTTCTCTACTTTAAAAACTTGTTGCATGCAAGAATCATTCCAAAAAATATGAAATTAGACTAACATAAGGTCTAAATCATGTACATATTACTACCCGCAACATTTTCTTACATGATTCTAGCAAAAAACTTATTTTTATCACATGCATGTATGTTCTAGTGTGGGTTTTATGAAATATGCAACATTCAAGTATCAATCATATGATTTTATCCATGGAGATGAAGAATCATGCTTGGAGATGAAGGATACCATGTTTAAAAGTCATAAATCAAAGATCAATCAACAAATGCAACTCAAGATCAAGCAATTTTATGCCAGGTACATGAACTATTTACAAATTGAACACAAAGAAGAAAAGAGTGCTTACATATAAGCCTTGAGAGGAACTAGAGATTGATCTTAGCTTATTGGGGGTCAGAGGAGCTTGGATTCTTGAAAAAGATGAAGGAAGAGACTCCCCCAATGCATAGTATAACATTGAGATTGAGTTTCTCATGAATTGAGAGGTAGAAAATGGAGTTTTGGGGGTGTTTTGAGAGGGTCAACCCCCAAATCCGGTAATAATATTATTTGAAGAGAGAGAAGAGAGCATTCAAGAGTGTTCTTGATGAGGATGATGCAAAGAAAAGTGTATGAGGGACATGTGCATAATGGTGGGCGTTGGTGATGTATAAAAATGATCACGTATCATGCTAGCATATAAAGATTAAATATTCTAATGAACTTGACTTGTATGATGAAAGAGGGTTTTAGGATGTAACTGTTAGTTGGGTAAGTGATGTAAAAATCAATAATGGGGAGATTGATGCATAAAAACATAAAGTTTAGAAAACCATACAAACTTACATAAAGTTTTGGGGCAAACTATGAATTTAATACTAACTAACAAGTAATAATATCGCTTAAATTTCTTCAAGTCTTGCACATAATAAAGTCTTAACATTAACACACATATTGAGAAAGTAATAATATCGCTTAAAAACTAAACGTGCAACATAAATATGAGGGTTACTACAGAACTTCGCTATTCTGAAATCAATTGAAACTAGGGAGAGCAATTCTAAATAATGTGGCAGAGGTGAAATTTATCCAAATATCTAGTTTCCAAAATCTTACATTTACCATAACTTAAGGAAATTTCAAATCAACCCCCTAATGTATGATCTCCACTTGTCCCTCCCCATTATTGTAGCATGAGTGCCACATGTCCTATGAGGTGGCACCACCTCATTTTTCTCCTCCACCATCAGTTCTCTCTCATTTGGGTACTCTCACCATTACCACCCTACTCCACTCTCAACCACCATTTTCACCACCACCACCTCCACTAGGACCACCATTTTTCCTCTCCCAAAATAAAAAATGCTACTACTCTAGCACCTACTCGGATAGGAGAGCGAAATGCACAAACTAATTGGATGATTCATTGCACAGAGAGGGGCATATTCGAGTTTGAAGGTGAAGAACCCTAGCATGTTCTCTAGCCGAATTCTCGTTTCCAATTGTATTTTGGTCTAATTGATCATTTTCTTTTTTTTTTTCTTGTTTGAATCCGAGCCTAGGGGTGCAAGGAGTCGTTACAACTCGTCGAAATTACACGGGTCGCTTGAATCTGGGTGAATTCCTGTCAGAATCTACTCCAGCCCGTCAGAGATGATTGGAGCCTTCAATCGCTGCCCTTTTAAGCTCTCTTTGTTTCCCCGAATGTCTCTAGACTATATAGAACCCATCACCTGGACCAGATCATGAATTCTAGGAGAGGGAGTAGTCTAGAAGCTCGTCGGAACTGCTGCAATCGACGAAAAATGTCCATGGCCACCGAGCTTTGGTAAGGCCTATGTTCTTGTTGTTTTATCATTGTAAACTAATGCATTGTGACCCCTGCAACACCCTGAGCATATTAGGAGCTTTCTTTTAGACCCAGGTTGTGAAATTCTTGACTTTAAACCGATCACTTGATCATTTTCTGGTGAATAACTTTGATGAGACAACCCTCTTTCAAGGGCTGCAACTTCATCGTTTTTAATTCGTTTGGAGTGATTCTTCTCTTTCTGGAAAGCTTGGACATATTTCTACAAATTTTGTTTGAATTTCTAGGGCTTATTTTCACTCTAATATGCGTAATTTTGAGGAAACTTTTCGACAAAATAACCTTGTTCTTGAACTGTATTCAACATGTCCTTGATGTCGCATTTTATCTCAACTTTGAGTTCTTGTATTTCGATGTCTACTTGTTGTTTTGAGATGTATCTCGAGCCGACTTGTTCACCCAACATAGCTTTTCAATTCCATATGAAGATCCTCTTATGTAATGCTTTGTGTTTATCTAGAATCTGATCCAATGTTTCTTTCTATACGTAGTTATCAATTGTTTTCACAACTTGTGAAATATTCTAAGTATGAAGAGGACTCGAAACTACTTATCTTTGACAAGCCATAACTTCTTGATTTCACCGGGTTTCTAAGAGCTTGAACATGTTATGGAATCCTAATAAACCATCTTCCAGGCCAAATCTTCAGATTTCCTAAACTCCCTCTCACTTGATTGTAGGACTAACTTAGAAATTGGTTGTTTATGTCAACTTCACACAAACTTTGACTTTCCAAATGGTCATTTAAATGAATAATCCACCCTTAACGGTCTTGAGAAATTTGTCCATACTATCATAGTGAAATTTCTGTAAAATTTGGCCAAGACGATCTTTTGGAAAACTCTCATTTGACTAAAACTATATTCTATGGGCAAAATAGTAAATTCCCATAAAAGTTGTGTTAAGGCCGAAATGATTAGTTAGAGCTATCTATATATCCGAAATGGGTAGTTGGTGTCTTAGCAGGCTAATTAAAGTTATACTTGACCAAGTCAACTACTGGGGCATTTTTGAAATTTTGCTAAATTTTGAGGGCCTAAGTGGAAATAACTAAAAGTTATAGTTTTCAACTCTGTGACTATATGAGAGTGCTAAAAAGAATGTTTTCATATGGTTGAGCATAATTTGATTTGGTTGGGGAAGTTTAGGCCCAAGTTAGGGGCTAAAGTGCAATTTAATAAAGCTTTTGCGACTTGCGTGTAGAAAATCACAACTTGGGATCCAACTTTGAGTAGGCCAGTGTGTGACTACGCACTGGTGAGACTAGCCAGTAGGCAACACTAAAGTATTAAGGAAAAGTCAGGGGTTGTCATAATAAGTTTGAGATTTCAGGGGCAAATAGTCATTCATCGATAATACAGCTAGCATGACACCTGCATATGCATCTTACCTCTCTAAAGAGGTTGTGTGCTAATATTTATATGTACATGGTCTGTATAGAGGTTTCCAGGATAGAGAATCAGCACTGCTGATCAGGAGCACTAAGCAGGCTACCATGTAAGCATAAGGATGCTTAATTTTCTGTTTGGAAAATGACGGAATATACACACACACACAAACACTTATATACACACACACACACATATATATATATATGTATATGTATATGTATGTGTGTGTGTGTGTGCGTGCGTGCGTGTCTACGAGTAAATGATACTGGGATCATGGAATAAGTAATGTTTTATCATGCTTATATAAACAGATGTGGACATGGATATGAATCACACTTGTATTTAAGTTACATGGTTAATATTAGAACTGTGAATACTCTAGACCTTATATGGTTAATACAGTCTCCAGACGTCTAGCTGATGCGGTGGAAGACACTCATGGGACCCGGTCTACCGGCTTTCAGTAGGTACATTCCTAGCTCCCCACTTTGGCCAAATAGTACTACTCTCTTGATTTGACGATCCAATAGCAGGTGTGCACACTTAATGTCTAGTTTGTCTTGGTGGGTAATTGGATATTGGTATAAGGAAAAGCGTTTGGTCATGCCATAGCTGAGTTTTAAGTGATATCTAACTTACTGGTTTAACACTTTCTCTAATCTTCGATGTGGGTCAAGTCATATGTTTTACTTAATACGAGATCGGGTTAAACCTTTTTAAAATTTATTTATATCTTCTATTTTTTTTAAAGTCACTTTTATTAATGGCAACCTGACGTCGGAACATCAGTGCCTTCCTTTTTGGAAGGTGAGTACGCGGGAGGCCGAGGAATAAACCAACACTAATGAGCTGTCACATCAGAAAACATGAACTTTAATTGTAAGCTCTATTGAAGTTTTTGTTTCTTTTATTCTGTGTGGTAACAGAAATCGTTAATTTTAGACTACTTGCTGAGCACTTCCGTGCTTAGTAGGTGACATCTATGGAGAGTCTGGGGATCCAAGTTTAATTCTCCATCACTCTAGTATGGGGCTTTTAAATTTTATATCATAATTAATGTGTCCTATGCTTTGAGCAAGACATGTTGGTGCTAGTCACTGGGTAGCTGTCAACGATATCCTTAAGTACTTGAGAAGGATTAGCAATACGTTCTAGATGTGTTGTATGCTTTGAGCATGAAGAGTATGTGCGAGTCATATTTTGATGACTATTACTGGGTAGATATTAAGAATATTCTTAAGTAATTGAGAATGACTAATGATATGTTTTTGATATTTGGAAGAGCGAGACCTCAATGTAAAAAATATTAAGAGGTAAATTTCATTGTATTAAGAAAGAAGCAGTATTTAATACCGGGGAACTCTTCATGAAAAACCCATAAACTATCTGTAAGTTCAATGCAGTTTCAATGTTGAAATAGCTAGTATATTTCAAGGCCTTGAAACAGCTTTCAAAGCCTTGAAACTGACTCAGACTTATAAGATCTTAGGGGGAGTTTCTCTTTATGTTTTAACTCCTAAACCCCTGTGCCTTATCTATTATTACTTGATGATGAAAGGCAATGCCTTTTGATATGTCTTACAACATCTAATCCATCTGTTTGACTCAGTTTTGCAGGGAAAGCTTATATTTATTCTGCATGATTTATTTCCTAACCCGAGTTTTGCAGGGAAGGAATTTCTGGATTGATTTGATTCTGCAATCAATCTATTGATTCTAACAGCTTCTCAACATGTTTACGGACAAGATCAGATCAGTATCTCTGAAGATACTGAGCAACTATCCGTTGGAAGAAGACTGTTAGAGAAGTCAAAGTTGTTGCCTACAAAATAGTAAAGTTTGTTGCTGAAGATCTTGAAGATTTGCAGATCAAATGAGTTCTATATATGGAGCTCAGTTTGAAGCATTTGATACACAACTCAAAGGGAAAAAAGCTAGAGACATTCTCAAAAAATTCAAGGATTGTCAAGCAACAAAGAATCAGATCAAAATCTCAATCCAAGTCTCAGAAGAACACTGCACTTTCGCAGCAGTTTCATTTCTTGTTCTTATGTTCTGAACTTAATTTGTATATCTCTTACATACTACTCTTGTTTACATTCTCAAGGATTGTTCAATGTGAACAATGGAGAATTCTTAGTTAATCAGATAGGTAGAGCAGATACTAGATAGGTTAGTGAGAACCACAAGCTGTAACAGAGTAAGGTATCTCTCTGTGCTTGAGATCTAGGGCTTAGCTGTTGATTAATAAGAATTGAGTTGAAAATCTTACAAGGATAAGATCCCTGAGGTAGAGACGTAGGTCCAAGTGGACTAAAATCTATATATCTTGTGTCTCTTGCATTTACTTATAGTTGCATACTTATTTTATTTGCAGCATTCAAACAGTTTGTTTTCAAGCGTTTGAAACTAATTTTAAGGCCTTGAAATAGACTTATTCTCTTTATACTAAACTGTTTTCATTCCAAGGGCTTGAAACTCATTTCAAGGCCTTGAATCTATTTACAAATATTTTAAAGCCACTACTCTTGCAAAGTTTAGCAAAAGTCTGCATACTCTATTCAACCCCTCCCCCTTCTAGAGTAGTCATCCTACATTTCTACCTACTGTACACCCCCTCAATTGGTATCAGAGCTTGTATCAGTGCATAGACTTAACCATCTTGTGATTATGAGTACTTTAGGTAATGGTGGTTTATCACAGGGAAGACCTGCTAACAGACCTCCTCTCTTCTGTGGAGACAATTTTTTCCTCTGAAAAGCATTGATGAAAATGTTCATTATAGATCAAGATATGGAACTCTGGACTATCATCCAGAATGGTCCTCATACTTTCTAAACTGAAAAGGATGGGAGTAGAACTCCCAAATCTGAAGACTCTCTTTCTTCATCTGAATTAGAGAAATTTTCAAAAAACAATAAAGCTATGAATCTCTTATATTGTGCTTTGAGTGCAGATGAATTCAACAGGATCTCAAGCTGCAAAATTGCCAAAGAAATATGGGATAAGCTTGTGGTGACTTTTGAAGGAACTAGCCAAGTCAAGCAAACCAAGATCAATAAATATCTCACGCAATATGAGCTATTCAATATGAATGGAGATGAGTCAATCAGAGACATGTTCAAATGGTTCACTGACATTGTCAACAACCTTGATTCACTGGGAAAACATATTTCCAATGAAGAAAAAGTGAGGAAGATTCTTACAAGTCTTCCAAAGGCAAAATGGGAACCAAAAACTACTGCTATTGAGGAAGCTCAAGATCTCTCATCACTCCAACTTGATGACCTGCAAGGAAAGCTCCTCACACATGAAATATCCATGAATGAAGTTCATGGAGAGCTACGAGAAGGTTTCAAGAACTTGGCTCTCAAGGCCAAAGAGAATGAGACAATCCGAAGCCTTGAAATTGAGGATGATGAAGAAGATCCAATTGCATTGATTTCCAAAGCCTTGACCAGAATTCTTAAGATGAAGAAAAACTTTGGAAACAAGGAATTCAATAGAGAAAGACACAGATCCTCCAGTAGTAAGGACTAAAAAGGTAAGTCTTCCTCACGAAATAGTAAGCGTAAAGTCATGAATTGCTTTGAGTGTGGTGGTGCAGGACGCTTGATCAGAGACTGTCCACACAAGAAAATCAAGAACTTTCAGAAGAAAGATCATGATAGAAGAAAGAACTCTATGATAGCTTCATGGAGTGATTTAGATACCTCAAGTGACTCTGAATATGAAGAAGAAAATTCCATCCTATGCTTTATGGCCAAGCATGATGAAAGTTCTGAAAATAACATTGAGGTAATGGTGAATTGTTTGATTTCAAAACCAACAGAAGCCCTCTCTGATTATCTTAGAAAAATGCTTTTAAATGAAGAGGACTATCTGAAATAAATTAGAGTTTTGAAGAAAAAAGTTCATGAGCAAGCAAAAGAAAACTTGCATCTTGTTTGCCTGAATCAGAATCTTGAAATCTCTCAGAAGAAACATGACAGTGATTTCAAGGCCTTGAAAACCAGTTTCAAAGCCTTGGAAACACAAGTCAAGGAAGTAGTCACTGAGAACTCTCTCTTCAGTGATAGCCTTGTTAATCTCAGACATCAAATTGATGAATTGGATAAACAAAAGACTATTCTTACTGAGAAACTTCAAGAATCTGAATTAGAGATAACTAAACTTGCAGGCTTAGAACACAACTTGAACTTGATTCTTGGAGGAAGCTTGAAGTTTGTTCACAAAAATGGTATTGGATACAATCCAAATTTTCCAAAGAAAAACGATACCAGATTGGTGAAAGCTGGAAGCAAAATATCTCCTGATGTCATTACTGCAATAAGTTTTGTCATGTTAAAATGGCTTGTCCTTTTAGATGAAGAGAACCTCACATAATGAGGAACACTTTTCCCTTCCAACTCAAAGGAAAAGTTAGACAGATTTGGGTTCCTAAAGGGGTTAGACCACCTAACATGGTTGACCCTGAATATGAATCTAAATTCTGCCCTTCGTCTAACAGCTGGGTAAGACAGTGAATGGTGTTTGCAGGGTGTCACCAAGATCAAAGAGCAAAAGTTGTTTATGGACAGTGGTTGCTCAAGACACATGAGTGGAATTAGACCTCTCTTCTCATAACTAAAAGAGAAATCAGAAGGTTCAATTACACTTGGTGACAAAGGCAAATGCAACATTCTTGGTATTGGTAAAGTTGGTACAAATTCTGAAAATTCCATTTCTGATGTATATCTAGTTGATGGCTTGAAATTTAATTGGCTTAGTGTATCTCAAATTTGTGACAATGGAAACAAAGTTATACTTGATAAAGATAAGTTTGTGGTGCATAATGAGAAATCTTAAAATTGCATCCTCACAGCCTCTAGATCAAACACTGTTTATACTTTTCAGACTAACAAAGTTGCAGGTGAAAACTTGAAGTGTCTCAAGGCCTTGAAATAAGATTCAAAGCATTGGCACAAAAATTTGGGACATATTAGCTTGCATACCTTGAACAAGTTAGTATCAAAGAACTTAGTAAGAGGATTACCCTCTATAAAGTTCAAAGATGAAGAAGTATGCAAGGCATGTGCACAAGGCAAGCAAACTAGAAGCTCATTCAAGTCAAAGAACTTTGTAAGTACTACTAGACCCATTAAATTGCTGCATATGGATCTCTGGGTCCTATAAGAACTCCAACTCCAAAGGTTCAGAAGTACATGCTTGTTAATGTTGATGAATTCTCTAGATATACTTGGGTAATGTTTCTGAAAGAAAAATCTGAAGCTCTCTTTGAATTTTCAAAACTTTGTAGAGAACTTCAAACCTTGAAAAACCTACCTATTTCTTTAATAAGAAGTGATCATGGTAAAGGATTTGATCAACTTGAGTTTGATATATTCTGTTCTAAGCATGGCATCTCTCACAAGTTTTTTGCTCCTACAACTCCTCAACAGAATGGAGTTGTTGAAAGAAAGAACAGGACTCTCGAAGATATGTCAAGGACAAAGCTTCTGGAAAACAAGCCGCCAAAGTATTATTGGGCAGAAGCTGTGAATACAACAAACTATATTCTTAACAGGTTCTTGATTAGACCTATTCTGAAAAAGACCCCCTATGAGCTGCTCAAAGGAAGAAAGCCAAACATCTCCTACTTCAAACCTTTGGGCTATACATGTTTTGTCCACAATAATGGTAAGGATAATCTTGGTAAGTTTGATGCAAGAATTGATGAAGGTATCTTTCTTGTCTATTCACAGACAAGCAAAGCCAATAGAGTTTATACTAAGAGAACCAAGCTTGTTGAAGAGAGCATTCATGTTATTTTTGATGAAAGCTATGATGGTTCTTTGAGTAATGATTTTGCATATCTCAATCTGAATAAGCATGATTTGGACACTGAAGAAGAATTCTCAAAAGGATCCAAGGAAATGTCACTGGATCAAGACAGGCATTTTCAAGGCCTTCAAACACAGATTCAAAGCCTTAAAACATGATCTCCAGAGAAAACAGGAGAACAAGCTACTACTTCAAGTCCTCAGAGACATGAGAAGCAAACTGGAGAGCCTGAACCATGGACACCAAGAAAGAGATTCAAATATCTCTCATCTCATCCTGTTGATAACATTATTTTTGATCCAACCACTGGTACACATACCAGATCTCAGTTGAAAAATCTTTGTGCTTTTAATGCTTTTATTTCTCTTGTAGAGCCTAAAACTGTGTAGGAAGCATTACAAGAAGCAGAATGGATTATAGCTATGCAAAGTGAACTCAATGAGTTTGAAAGGAGCAAGGTCTGGAACCTAGTTCCTCCACCAGGAAATCAGTCTGTCATTGGAACCAGATGGGTATACAGAAACAAGTTAGATGAGAATGGTAAGGTAATCAGAAACAAAACTACATTGGTAGCTCAAGACTACAATCAAGAAGAAGGTATTGACTATGAAGAAACTTTTGCTCCTTTTGCCAGGTTAGAAGCAATGAGAATTCTACTTGCATTTGCATCTCACAAAAACATGAAACTATTTCAAATGTATGTGAAATGTTCTTTTCTTAATGGTTTTCTGCAAGAAGATGTTTATGTTGCTCAACCTCCAGGTTTTGCAAATGACATGTTTCAGATCATGTTTACAAACTTGACAAAGTTCTTTATGGCCTAAAACAAGCTCCAAGAGCTTGGTATGAAAGATTGTCAAAGTTCCTGCTTGAAAATGATTTCAAAAGAGGATTGTTAGACAAAACCATTTTCATAAAGATTCATGAGAAAGATATGCTTGTAGTTCAAATTTATGTTAATGATATTATGTTTGGAGCTACTAATGATCTTCTGTTCAAAGAATTCTCAAGTCTTATGAGCAGGGAATTTGAAATGAGCTTGATGGAAGAATTGAACTTCTTTCTTGGACTTCAAATTCGTCTAATGAAGAAGGGCATTTTCCTACATCAAAGCAAGTACACAAATGACTTGCTAAGCAATTACAATATGTCTCAATCCAAAGAGATTAAGACTCCCATTTGTTCTATACTGTCTTTAGACAAGGATGAATCTGGTAAGAGTGTAAATACGAAAGAGTATAGAGGTATGATTGGATCACTACTCTATCCCACAACTAGTAGACCATATATCATGTTCAGTGTGTGCATGTGTGCTAGATTTCAAGCTGATCCTAAAGAATCACACTTGACTGCAGTTAAAAGAATTTTTAGATATATCAATGGTACCAAAGACTTGGGGCTTTGGTATCCTAAACATTCTAACTTCTCTTTGTGTGGCTATTCAGATGCTGATTTTGCAGGATATAAAGTTGATAGAAAGAGTACTTCAGGATGCTGCCAACTTCTTGGATCATCTTTAATCAGCTGGTATTCTAAGAAGCAAAATTCAGTTGCACTATCAACAGCTGAAGCAGAATACATAGCAGCTGGAGCTTGTTTTTCTCAAGTACTTTGGATAGCACAAAAAATGAGAGATATTTGTTTTGATTTCAGAGATATTCCTATCAAGTGTGACAACACAAGTGCAATATCAATTACAAAGAATCCACTTCAACATTCAAGAACAAAGCACATTGATGTTAGACATCACTTCATCAGAGATCATGCAGAGAAAGGTGATATTGTTCTTGAATTTGTTTCAACTAACATGCAATTTACAGATATCTTCACTAACCCGTTGCCAGATCAAAGATTTTCAGCTTTAAGATCGGAATTAAGAATGCTAAATTAGGAAGATTTGGTTTAGGGGGAGAATCAGGTAAGTTTTATGTGTTTCAAAGGTTTGAACTGATTTTCAAAGCCTTGAAAATCCTTTCAAAGCTTTGATTTTATATGCATTACTTGATACAACTTTTCAAGGCCTTGAAATCCTTTCCATAGCCTTGAAAATAAGACTGCATGTCACTTAGTCAATAATATTGGATCTTTCAATGTTGGGTGTTATCTCTGTAGATAATTGCTCAATGTTGCCCCTCAATTTTGAAAAACCCCTTTTTAACCAAAATATTGTTAAATATTTTATTTCCGACGACACACTCAATCTTGAATCTTTTCTGATTCATCAGGATCTTCAAAGATCAGAGAAAATATATAGTTTTCTTTTCAAACTAAAACTCTCGTCTATTTATCTTATTCCTTCTCTGTCTCTCTCCTTCGTATCTATCCTACCTCTCTTTTCTTCTCAAAACCACCAGAAGAGCCTCAGACAGAATCAAAATGGCTGGTGGATCAAAGGATGCAACAGAGAAGAAAAGAAAGGCCACTGTGGAAGAGGTTCAAACCATTAGTGGGGACTCCAGTTCAAAAATCTCTACTGCAGAAGATTTGGCTCCTCCTCCTCCCAAGAGGAAGGCTAAGAAGGATGAAACCGCAGTGTCCAGCAAGAAGAAGAAGAAGGCGGTGGAGACAACACCTGAGAAACAGAAGGGTATTCAGATTGGTAGCCCAAAGAAGTCACAAAAGAAGGAAGAAATTACTTTTAAAGGAAAAAGGAAAAGATAAGATTTACATCCCAGACTCGGACTCAGAGACATCATCAAGCTCGTATGGAGTGTATTCAGTTTCAAAAAGAGTGGATAAGAAGAAAGATTTCCAAGAAGATGAGTCAGAATCCAGCATGGAGCTTAAAAGAAAGAGTCAGAATTAAAGCTCCTCTCTGAAATCAAAAAGAGTTGTTGTAAGGAAGAAGCTGAAGCATGGAAAAAAAGCCTTAGAAGGGTTAACCTTCATGTTCAATAGTGTGATCAAAACTATAAGTACAATCATTGATGATGTAGATCAACAAGAAAAATATCAGGATGATGAGGAAGAAAGTCAAGAAGAAGATGCAGAGAAGCAAGGAGATGAAGACCCTACCCCTTGATTATTTCCTACTCTTTCTTTTTCAAGGCCTTGAACTCTTTTACAAAGCCTTGAATTTCTTAACTTTCAAAATCCAATACAGTGATCCAACATATTCTCATTATTTTTTTTTGATGAATGTAAAAAAGGGGGAGAAAATTTAGGATGTTTTTTTATTAATTTTGGTCTGTTAGGATTATCTGCACACTTTGCTGGTTTTCAGTTTAATAAGTTGGATCTTTTGGACAATATATGTTGTTTTTATAAGATTTTTATGCTATGTGCTAATAAGTATTTGTTGCAGAAGTATAGAATCAAACAGATTGGAAGACCTTGGTTTTGTCTTTCATCAAGGGGGAGATTGTAAGTTCAATGCAGTTTCAATGTTTCAAAGACTTGATATGGCTAGTCTATTTCAAGGCCTTGAAACAGCTTTCAAAGCCTTGAAACTTAATCAGACTTATAAAATCGATTTTAGGGGGAGTTTCTGTGTATGTTTGAATTCCCCTGTGCCTTATATATTATTACTTGATGATGAAAGACAATGCTTTTTGAAGTCAAAGTTGTTGCCTACAAAATAGGAAAGTTTGTTGCTGAAGATCTTGAAGATTTGCAGATCAAATGAGTTCTATATATGGAGCACAGTTTGAAACATTTGATACACAACTCAACGGGCAAAAAGCTAGAGACACTCTCTAACAATTCAAGGATTGTCAAGCAACAAAGAAGCAGATCAAAATCTCAATCCAAGTCTCAGAAGAACACTACACTTTCACAGCAGTTTCATTTCTTGTGTTCTTCTGTTCTGAACTTTATTTGTATATCTTTTACATACTACTATTGTTTACATTCTCAAGGATTGTTCAAGGTGAACAATAGAGAATTCTTAGTTAATCAGATAGCTAGACCGGGTACTAAATAGGTTAGTGAGAACCACAAGCTGTAACAGAGTAAGGTATCTCTGTGTGCTTGAGATCTAGGGCTTAGCTGTTGATTAATAAGAATTGAGTCGAATTCTTACATGGAGAAGATCCCCCAGGCAGAGACGTAGGTCCAAGTCGACTAAACTCTATTTATCTTGTGTCTCTTGCATTTACTTTACAGTTTCATACTTAGTTTATTAGCTGCAGTCAAACAGTTTCATTTTAAGGGTTATAAACTCATTTAAATGCCTTGAAATAGACCTATTCTCTCTATACTAACTGGTTTATTCCAATGGCTTTAAACTCATTTCAAGGCCTTGCATCTCTTTAAAAATATTTTGAAGCCACTACTCTTGCAAAGTTTAGCAAAAGTCTGCATACTCAATTCAACCCCCCCCCCCTCTAGTATTGATCCTGCATCTCTACCTACTGTACACCCCTTAATTATATAAGGTAATCTGATAATTTTCCTATTATTTCATAACCAATTTGTAAATTCTCAACAAATGAGAATCTCTTGGTAATTCCGTATATCTCTAATTTATTATATAATTTTCAATATTCTGTGCATTATTCTTTATCTAATTTTCTAAATTATTTCCCACCATCTTTTATCTTTATTCCAATGCTAATTCCCTTATTTTCTTCTCTTATTTATCATTTTGATTTTATTATATTTTTCCATTTATATCTAAATACAATTGCGCTCCTATTAAAATAAATGAGGGAAAATCTAAATTTTCTAAACTATCAAAAACTCTAAACCTCTAAATCTTTCTCTCTCATATCTTCTTCTTCCTCAATATTTCTCACCGTTCTCTCTCTCTCTCTCTCTCTCTCTCTCCCCTCTCTCTCTCTCTCTCTCGTGTCTTTGATGCCGTATGGAACATAAGCACCATCATCACCATCGCAGCCATCATCAATGTTCGTGTATGCCCTAGAGAAGTTGTATATTTATTGTTACATTTATTTAATGATAAAGTCATTTTATTCATTTTATCTATATAATGATATGTTGACATAATGAAGTACTTAGAATAACTGTTGTATTCTTAATTTTCCCCAGTCTAGTATTATTGTTAATTAGGACGAATGAAATATATCGAGATTAATATGTGGGTAGACTGATATAAAATATCAAGTCTAACACATGGGTATACATTAGGAGTAATGGTGTACAAGATTTACCCGCCATGAGAACACTACATGGATGATATGTGAGTATCACAAGTACTTCTCATAGTAACAATGGTGTTGTGATCCTATGACTCAAAGTCACTACATTTCTTAGATGAGAAATGTAATGTTTTAGTATGGTGAAACATCACACTGCAACAAGGTGATTATAAAGTCGATAATTGGCCATTTTATGAAACATGCCGAGGGGTGTGAGTGATGTAGTAGATATGATTCGTCCCTCTTACATAACTAGAGTAAATATCCGTGGCCACTCGATGAGTGTGACTTAGGAAAATACATGGTCGTCCTCAAATGACTCAGTATGAGATATTGATGTCATTTGTATGTCTAAGTCTACTCAGGGAATCGAGAAACTATAGATTGAATATATAAGGGTGACACTCCATGCCTTGCGTCCAATTTGGATATAGATAAATGGATTATACTAAAGCGTAACATTGGTCATAAATTTTTGTCAGATCACTGGCATTCCTATAACTTCGGTGGCATTGATGTATATCTAGATACCGCTCAATGTCTGTGATTATTAAATGGGATTTAATTATCACTGCCAATGTAATTAGGAACTTACAGGGTCACAGACAAGAGTGGACCAAACTGGAATTAATATGATTATTATATGGGGTAATAAGAAAAACATATTAAGGACTAAAAAAAAAAATTTAATCATAACTATTAGGATTACAGATGATCAGTTTTCTCGCATAGTTATAAAAACCCTACTCATTAATGATTAGGTTTATGAGTTAGTTGCATTGTTCTAAACAAATACGAGAGTTTTGAGAGAGATCGTAATTTTCCTCACTTCGTTTGACGTATGCCAAGATCCCACAAGACAAGATCTTCGTCGCACTGTTTGTAACATATATGAGTGTTAGTTGAGCTTGTAACTAATTATGAATTATAAAATTGTAGGCGAAAACTTCCAAGACGAAGTCTACAGTCATGTTAGGAGCTCTAGTGCTGTAGTTGTTGTTGGAATAGTTGCCCTAGAGGAACTTATTTAGTATGAACATTATTTTGGCTAGAATAATCATTGTATTATTTATGGAGATATTTTCTACAATGAAGTCCTTAAATTAAAATTGTGTTGTTTATCTTAAATATCCCTAGTCGATTAAATTAATTAACAGGACGATCAACTATAGACTAGTTTGTGGGTAGATTGATGTGGAGATATCTAGTCTAGCACATGGGTATCATTAGGGATAATGGCATACTTGATTTACGCGTCGACGAGAAGGCTACATACAAGTTATGTAAAGTCACACCTGCTTCTCATAGTGACAATTGTATTGTGGTCCTTAGACTTGAAGTCACTAGATACTCTAGTTCTGAAATATCATGCTTTGATATTATCAAATGTTGTGCCTTAACCAGGCAACTATAAAGGTAGTTATCCGGCATGATTCGAAGCAAGCTTAGAGATGGTAGTGATGTAGAGAGGATTTATCCCTTCCACATAATGGCAACAACTATCCGTGGCCGCTCGAGGGGTAGTGCTTACAGAATGTCTGACCAGACTAAGATAAATCAATATAGGATATTGATGCTATCTGCATGAATAAGACTATTCCCAGGATCGAGAAACTATGGATTGGATACACGAGTGTCACTTGTATGTCTTGTGTCCAATCCGGATATGGATACAAAGGGATAATGCAATACGGTAACATTGGTCACAAGGTTTGTCGGATTACTTACTATTTCTGTTAGTTGGGTGGCATGGATGTGTTGCTAGACACCGCTCCATGATAGTAATTGTCAATACCAACTGAGTAGAAATCTATCGGGTCACACTCCTTATGGATTAGACCGGACTTGAAATTAACTAGTTATACTAATTAATTAGAATGATCAATACTAAACCACTTGCAAATTTAGTAGGACTAATTTGCAAGGTAGACTAATCCGTGTATAAACATGATTAGTATTGGAGCTATTATGTAGTTAACAAGGAGTTGCTAGACTATATAAAGGACACTCCTAGCTTATTTCTATATAAGTGTCATAATGTTATCACACAAGAGAGAGATAACAAAGCAAGGAGAGAGACAAGACCTAGGGCCGAACCCCCTAGGCCTTCCGCACCCTTACCGTCGGCCACCAAGAGGCGAGGCCTCGTGGTATCGTTTTGCGTGATCTTCTTCTTCCTCATCCTTCCCTAGCTAGGAAAAAGGTGTTGGAGGATCCGGATCAATCCTAGGAGTGGACTTGCTTAGAGACGTGGACACTATTTCACGTGAAGTCAAAAGAGACAAACAAGATACTTGATGTTCTCATCCTTTACAATCGTTATGATTTCTAGTCCAGTGATCCTTTGAGGGTATTGAGCATAATTGATTATTGTTTATTCCGCTGCGTAATCCGTATCAAAACCCTACAGTGGTATCAGTGCTGGGTTGTAGTGCATAACGTGGTTTATGTGTTACTTTTCAGCTAATTTTATACTTTTTTTCTACTATTATCGCGAAAAACTAAAATTGACATAATGATGCAATTTGAATATGTTTAAATAGGGAATGAGCTCATTCGAATTGTCGTATACAAATTAGGGAATTCCGGGCACATGTGTTTGGGTTTTGAAAAACTAGAGTTTGGGCACAAATTGGGGAAAAATAGGTTTTCTACAATTTGGAAACAAGCAAACAAGGAAGGAATGAGTCTAGGGCCAAAACCCTAGCCGTCCGCCCCTCCTCTTCCTTGCGCGGAAAGGAGATCCACGGCCACAAGGCCGATTCGGCCTAGGCTCATGGTTCTACCGTGCGGCCTCGGGTCGGCCAGCCCGGCGGATTGGGTGGTACTTGTGGGGTTCGGTGAAGTATGTTGGTGTCCCCCTTATGTGCTTTTTCATGGTGATTGGATATGGCCTTAGATGTGGATGTTGTGGATGCTTATTTTTGTTGTTTGATTTTATTGTAATAGTTAATTAATAAGGTTTTACGGCATGCGAGCCGGTCTTCTCCTCAACTTGTGATGTCTCTATATTTGGTATAGATTCTAGCTAGTATTAGATAGAGTAGATGATAGTCAAGATTTGTATAATAAGCCTAAAGAATTGATGGAACCACAAGATGGCGAGAGTCCACAAGCTAAAGGAGCATGGACTAAAAGATGGAGGCACATGGCAATGAGCTTGCTATGTTTTTAGGGATTATAGGTATTCTCATTGGCTTGGGAATATCTTAGTTTTGGAGGCCATATGCACATCACGTTTATTTATTGTTTGTGGTTGTTTAATTATTATCTTGTGATTTATTGTTGGTGTATTGATGATGCATGCAAATCGGTAACAAGATAAAACAATCCGGATATTTTATTCTGAGATTGTCCAACCCAAATAAGTAGACAAGTTTATATGGATCAACAAAACAATTAAAATTAATTAAAAAATCCCTCAATTTAAATATTGCGTGCTTTGCCTTCTCATTACTTAACACTCATCATAATCATGCTTTATCAAGATCAGGCTTTTCAAAGAAAGGCCACTTGATTCATCATGATGTGACGCGACAGCCCAAGCTAGTAATGTGCGATTGTTGAAGTAAGAGGTGGCTACTTCAATTGGATTGAAAAGCCTAGAGGCAAACAATTGGGATTATCTACGGGATAGATAAATAAGGATTTATTTGCCCAATTGAACCAAGAGTTGCAATGGATGCAATTGGAATTGTTCCTACCTAAATATTTAATATTGGGTGACTTGCCAAAGCAAGCTCAAAAGAAGTGAAATATGGATCTTGGCCTACTAGAAAATATAATGAAAGTTTCCCCATTAACATGGAGGGTTATTAATCCGAGAAAAATAGTGGGAGCTATGTTTAATAATCTAGCCATTATTAAATATAGTTACTTGTTCAAAAATACTAAAACTTGTATATCTCTCATTTTGTAGAATTCCAATGGAAAACAATTCATCGAATTCACCACAATCCCTACGATTTGTCCTTGAGAAGGACAAGCTTTCTGGAACAAAATTCCTGGAATGGTAAAGAAACTTGAGAATCGTTCTCATGCAAGAAAAGAGACTGTACGTTCTAGAGGAGGAAGTTCCTGAGGGTCCAAAAAATAGTACTCCTGTAGCCATAAAGGCATATCACAAGATCGCTGACGATGCTAATGATGTGGCCTGCCTTATGCTTTGCACCATGAGCTCTGAGCTTTAGAAGCAACACGAGAACATGAATGCGTACGATATGATTGCACACTTAAAGCAGCTCTTCCAAGAGCAGGCAAGGGATGAGCGGTACGAATTTTCCAAGGCGTTGTAAAAATGTTATCTGTCAAAGGGATAACCTGTGGGACCTCACGTACTAGGTATGATCGGGTACTTGGAGAATCTCACACGCCTAGGGTTTCCGGTGGGTCAAGAGTTGGCCACTGATCTCATCCTTCAATCGTTGCAAGATAGTTATGGATAGTTCATCATGAACTATAACATGAGTGAGATCAACAAGCCTCTGCCGAATTTACTCAACATGTTGAGGACAGCTGAACAAAGAACCAGCAAGGGAAAGGGAAATGCCATAATGATGGTGCACAAAGGAAGAGCAAGAGAGTTGCTTCTACCTCCAAAGGGAAAGGCAAGTCAGTTTCAAAACCCAAGGAAGTTTCCCTTAAACCTGCTGGTGGCGTTTCCAAGGGTGTGACTAAGGGTGATTGTCACTACTGCAGTCAGCCTAGACACTGGAAAAGGAACTGCCCAAAGTATCTGGAGGATAAAAGAGTTGGAATAGTGATTCCACCACCACCAGGTATTTTTATTATAGATGTCAATTTAGCTATCTCTTCATCTTGGGTATTGGATACTGGATGTGGATCTCACATTTGTCGAAATGTGCAGGATCTAAAGAGAAGTAGGAGATTGGCTAAAGGGGAGATGGACATGGACGTTGGGAATGGAGAAAAGGTTTCTACATTGGCCGTGGGCATGTACGAGCTATCTTTGCCTTCAGGATTAGTTTTCGAATTAGATAATTTTTATTTTTGTGTCTGCTACGAGCAGAAATATTATTTCTATTTCTTGTTTGGACGAGAAAGGTTTTCCTATTTCAATAAAGGACAAATGTTGCTCAATTTATTTTGATAGTATGCACTATTTTAGTGCGCAATTATCTAATGGATTGTATATCCTTTATCTAAGTAATCCTGTCTATAACATAAATACCAAGAGGATTAAAAATAATTATTTAAATCCTACTTATCTATGGCACTATCATTTAGGCCATATAAATGAGAAACACATCTCTAGACTCCATAAGGATGGATTTCTAGACTCATTTGATTATTAATCATATGAGACATGTGAATCTTGTTTATTAGGAAAAATGACAAAGTCCCATTTCAATAAGAAAGGAGAGAGGGCTAGTGAGAAATTGGCTCTCGTGCATATTGATGTATGTGGGCCATTTGTCACGCCTTTCAGAGGTGTTTATCTTTATTTCATTATATTTACTGATGATTTTAGTAGACATGGATTTGTGTGTACCTGATGAAGGCCAAATCAGAATATTTTGAAAAAATCAAAGAATTCAAGAATGAAGTAGAGAAGCAACTTGGCAAGAGTATCAAGGCTCTACAATCAGAACTTGGAGGAGAATACTTAAGCAAAGAGTTTGAAGACTATCTTAGAGAGTGTGGGATCGTGTCCCAACTCACTCCACCCGGAACGCCACATAGGAATAGCGTGTCCGAGAGGAGGAATCGAACTCTGTTGGACTTGGTTCGATCTATGATGTGTCAAACTGATCTTCCATTATCCTTTTGGGGGAACGCTCTTTTATGTGCAGCTTTTACCCTTAACCGTGTTCCATTTAAATCAGTCATGAAGACTCCATATGAGACGCAGAGTGGGAGGCGTCCCGCATTGTCATTCATAAGGCGTAACACCGCGAAACTTTATAGGGGGTGTAAAACTGCAAATAAGTGAACTTTTGAATAAACATACGTATTTTGTATGGGTAGAAAAGTTGTACCTTGGCCATGTATGGGAACAAATTCAGCCCAGTGTCATGACCATAGGATAGCATGGGGGTTAGAGTGGTATTTATGAAACTTCAAAGGAAAAAGATATTACACTTTGCACCCCTAAGCTTACCTTTACTGGAAATTGACCCCTAAACCTTCTCATCCCCACTATCTGCATGTCTTCCATGCTACTCTAGAATTCTCTTTACACCACCATCACTCACATCTATCACACGTCAGCCACTACCCCTACTCATAATTACTACCACCACTATATCATTTCCCTGCTCCCATTTCTACTCTACAACAATTCTCTCACTGTCTTTTCATTCCCTCACTCTATCTCTCAATTAGCTGCAACTGCAGCTTCTTCTTCACAATTTTGTGGAGAAAGAACAAGCTAGAAGTTGGTCCTCTTCGCTGTGTCGTGCGAATTTGGGTAAGTTCATGCATGAAATCAACTCCTCGTAGCCTTCGGTTCAGCCATTTGAGTCTTTGTTTCCCTCTTCTGAAGGTTCTAGGAGTTATTTACAACGAGTAGAAGCCATCGATTCGTCGGTTCCCGTGTCTGTCGCCGGATTCTGCCGTGGATCGCCAAAACTAATAGTTCTCGCCGATAAATAGGTATTTCCTTCAATTGTTCATAGTTTCAATTCATGTATGCCCCCATAGTGTCTTTGCATGTTGTAGAATGTGTGTATAATCCTGGAACTAGCCCACATTTCAGTTGATCTCTGTTTATTGGCGCTCTGTCCCCATTTTCCGGCAAGAGAGGCTGCATGTTAGGCTTAGGGGTTTTGGGTGGGTAATCTAGGGTTCTGCTACAGATTCCAGTAGGTAGATGTGCTTGTAGGAGTCTTGATGTTTTTTTTGATCAATGAACATATATTTTCCTTCTTTCATAAACTTGTGAAGCTTCAGTTACTGAACAACCCCGAAACTTGCTGCTTTGGCCTGGGTTTGGGAGAAAATTTGGCTCTCTAAATCCCTGAAACCATTAATTACATGTCTACCTAGATTGTAGCCTCAATTCCAATGCTTTCAATGTCGTTTTCTCCTCTCAAATCAGCTGCAAAACGCAGCCAGCGGTGATGACAGTTTCTGCATGTTTCTTGTCAAGTCCCGGTCATTTTTTTTATCCTTCAACTTAGTTCTTTTGGGATGCATGACACCCTCGGCACTCCATGTACCTACGGTTGCCATCTCCAAACTTTTGGGCGGATGAAACACACTCTAGCTGGACAATTTAGGCCCTAAGTCTCTGGATTAAACTTGTTAGAAGATGTGAAGAAATTTCATTCAAAACAAAACTGAAAATTCAAGGTCACTGGTTGCATAGTTAAACTCTGAAACTAGTAATTTTATTTTAGGTGGGTAATCTTGTTGTCATGACTTGAGCCTACTATCTAGTCCATGTGGCTTGGATTTGCCTTAAAGTGTTGGAAACAATCAAATAGATTGTGTCAATTAGCTATCCATGGATTTAAATTGGTTCTAAATGTTCTAATTATGTGAGTTGGACTAAAACTAGATGCACTATTTGTGTTGGACAACTCATCATTTGATCAAATGATGTTCAGAGATTCAATTTTAGGAGAGGGGGGAATTGCCATCTGCTGGTCATTAGAAACTATTGGGTCGACTATAAACCAAAGTGTCTATTGTTCATTTGCTCGTCACTATTTTCCAGTATTAATCCAATATGTTAAATATGCTGAAAATATAAATTTATTCAGTGTAATCTCTATTACTTCATGTTTATTAGCACTATATAAAACAATACTTGGACGTTTGTACATCTTTTATTTCATTCAGTGATAAACATGGTACAATTTTTTTTCCAGAAGTATTAAAACTAAGGGGCTAGTGTGTTATTTTTAAGTGATCTAAGTAGACCATTTGCCAAATTGCCAAGACTGGAGTGGGGGGGGCTATCCTGCCGGAAGGATGGCAATGCAACGCCTATGGGTCAATATTATAAATCTGGGCAAGGGACTTCAGGCGCGACTCAAAGTTGTCTCGGTTTATGAATCTTGAGGATTTTTTTTTAAAAAAAATGATGAATAGTAATAAAAGTGCAATATGGTGATTTTTATAGGATTACAAGGAGTTAACTCGGAGATAAATCACTGTCTAGAAAATCAGGTATGCATTTGTACACGTTTTAATTATCTTAAACTATCTCGAAGAAAGTATGGCAATTTAGGAAACACAATGGAAAGAAAGTATGCGGACACATAACTGATTAGTCTCCGGACGTCTGACTACTGCGGTAGCAGGCACATGGGACCTGTTTTACGGTCTTTACACTCATAGTCTACGGGCTGAGTCGGTACATTGCTAGCTCCCGACTTGTAGGAAACTAGTACTACCCTCTGGAGTGACGATCCAGTAGAGGATGTGCACACTTAAGGTCTAGATTGTCATGGTGGATTATAGTTATCAAGGGAACCAGAGAAAATTCTCTAAGGCTTAAAATACTCCTAAAATTGTGTTGCTGTGCGCGGAATAGGACCGTTTGGGCGTAAGTGCGTATAAATGCTTAATGTTTTGTTTCTTTTACATGCACTCACGTTAATAGTTATATGCCTGACATCGTTGTTGTATCTTTATGGTTCCAGGTGAGACGGCGGGGTAGGAAAGGAAGAAAATGTAGAAATCGTTGTATAACTTTTGTGTAAATAGAAGTCATGTAAATGTATGTGTAATTGTAAGACTGGACTTAAGGTATGTAATCGATGTTTTGTTTCTTTATGTTTTCACTACAGAACCATAAAACCGTCTCATTTCCAAGACGTTATGCGTCAAGGCGGAGGGCACCCCTGGGGAGTCATGTGTAGTTTACCTTTCCCTCAGGAAGAGGGTGTTACAGATGGTATCAGAGCCCGGTTCTGAAGGAGACAAAATTTGAAACGCAAACTAGGGAAAAATAAATAACAAAAAAAAAGAAAAAAAAGGAAAAAAGTATAAATAAATAAATAATATTATGAATATATATAAATAACTAGAATAATAAAATATCACTAGGTTGGGAGGGGTAATAGAGGCGTTCTGCATGTCATGAGACCTCACAACCCGCATTCTTACATCTCCTTTGGATGATTCTCAGATGGCGCTCCACCCAGACTTGCTAGAGATGTATCGTGTTTATCCTGATCTCCACCTTCGATTGGAGGGCGAGTCGATACCCGAGCTAGTAGGAAGGGTGTGTGAGTACTGCCACATATGGGGAGAGACCAGGCTAGTATTCAGGCGTTTTCGTCATCCATTGGTTAAGGTGCGAATGATCTTGGAGGCTTTCCTTGATGAAGAGCCATGGGCGTTGCTGAATTTTATATATGGTGGGGTGGTAGACGATAAATTTAAGCCCAACGAGAAGGATTTTGAGAGAGATGGGGAGTACCTGATGCGCCCCCGTACCATTCAGGCGCTTCTCCAGCAGGCTCATGAGGCTTGGGCTGCGAGGGATGCTCTTAATTTGTGGGAGATTGACTACGAGGCACCAGCGTCACCACAAAGCATTCCACCCCCTCCTAGCGATGGATTAGCAGTGCTGGTCATTGAGGTTGATAGTGAGGAGGAGTAGGATATTGGTGTAGGATAGGAGTCGTAAGGCCGCATTGTTAGGCGAGACTGTTTTGGTTACACCTAGTGGTTAGCAATGGCCGTGCTTTGAGGCTCATTGGTTATTTTGGTAGGATATGGTGGTGTCTTAGGGAGAAGGTCGCGTAGAATTTTGTTGTGTACATAAGGATCTGCTCTAGCGAAGAGCATTTGCTGGGTTGGGCCAGATGTAATACTTTTGGTATGTATATACAATGTGTGTGTTTCGTATTATATCTTTGTGTCTAACCATCGTTTCTAACCAGGATATAGCTGTGTTGTTTAGTCATGGACAATGAGGCTAGACTGGAAAAGATAGAGAGTTTACTCATCACTTTGGGTCAGAACAGCCAGGAACACGGAAAGAGAGACTCGGATGTGGCCAACAAGATAGTTCAGAGGAAACCATACTACTTTGTGGGAACTGAGGGACCTACCAAACTGGAAAATTGGATTAGACAATTTGAGAAGATCTTTGCCGCGGTCAAGCGCCCTGATGAAGAAAAAGTAGATGCAGCAGTTTATTACCTGAAGGGAGGAGCCGATGATTGGTGGTCTGCAAACAAAGAGGTGTTAGGGGGTCAGGAGGGTTTTGGCAGGGACAAGTTCAAGGAAGCACTGAGGGACCGATTTTATCCTGAACATGTGAAGCTTCAAAAATACGAAGAATTTTTGGCTTTGCAGCAAGAAGGCATGACAGTCACTGAATACTACAACAAGTTTACGGAGTTGTCCAGGTTTGCCGGGGATCTCGTACCAACGGAGGCAAGGAAGGTGCGACGGTTTGTGGCAGGGCTAAGCTACGGGATAAAGATGGAAGTGGCAGCTCTAGAATTCAAAACGGTTCACGAAGCCTTTGATAAAGCCAGTTACCTAGGACAAATTAAGGAGTCGCACTGGGTGAACCAGAAGAGGAAGCATGAAGGAAAAGACAAAGGGGGAAAGAGGCATGAAGGAGGAGGTAAGGATAGGTTTATCAAGAAACCAGGCAATGCAAAGACCAAGGAGAGAGGATCCCAAGCATCTGGACCAAAGTCGTGGGGGGGATCATCTGCGGAGGTCAGAAGGTACTACTGCAAGAGATGCGGCAAGGATCATCCAGGGGTTGACTTTGAAGGAAGGCGTGTGGAATGTTTTAAATGTGGGAAATTGGGGCATCGAAGCTTTGAATGTAGATCCAAGACAAATGAAGGAACTGGGGGTAACTCTGTTCAATTGAATCAGCCAAAGAGGGGTTTTGGAGGACAGGGAAACGGATCAGGAACGGTCGCTCAGAGCAGTGTCGACCGAGGGAAAGGAGCTCTAATGAGGACATAGGCGGGGAAGGCAGGGACCTATAGGGCTGGGACTGTCAACTACATGGCTTCCATAGGAAAAGGGGCAGAACCGGATGTGCAGGAGACTGCGGGGACTCAGGGTCGAGGAGGAGGAGGAGGTCTGATTCACATACTGAGTCGAGCCCAGGCTGATGCCGCTGGAAACATCATAACGGGTACGCTCCTCATCAATCACCATCCAGTTATTGTTCTATTTGATTCCGGTGCATCGCACTCCTTTATATCGCCAGTGGTGGCAGATAGATTAGAATTAAAACCTCAAATCATGGAACCTATTGCCATTAAGTTGCCAAATGGAGAAATAGTAACCTGTAGTCGTATTTACCGGAGGATTAAAATCATGATTCCAGATCAGGAGTTTCCCTCAGACTTGATTCGCTTCAACTTAGGGGATATAGAAATAATCCTAGGTATGGATTGGTTAGGTTATTTCAAAGCGAGCATAGACTGTTGTAGACGGACTGTTAGATTGAAGCTACCACAGGGAAAGACCGTGACCTTCCAAGCCAAACCTGGCGAGATTCGCATTCGTCTGGTTTCAACACTGTCCATTTGGAAGGAAGTTAGAAAGGGACACCAAGCTTATCCATGTGAGGTCACAGAAGTTAGGGAGAAAGACTTGGAGGATATCCCATAGTAAGGGAGTTCCCTGACGTATTCCCCGAGGAGTTACCAGGCATGCCACCGCTTAGAGAGGTAGAATTCAGGATTGACTTGGTACCGGGGACCGGACCTGTTGCAAAGGCCCCTTACCGCATGGCACCTGCGGAGTTAAAAGAGCTGAAGGCGCAACTGGATGACTTGTTACAAAAGGGCTACATTCGACCTAGTACCTCCCCCTGGGCTGCACCAGTCCTTTTTGTTAAGAAGAAGGATGGAACCCTGAGACTGTGCATTGATTATCGACAGTTGAATGAGGTAACAGTAACAAACAAGTATCCGCTACCGAGAATAGAAAACTTGTTCGATCAGCTTCAAGGGGAAATCACTTTCTCAAAGATAAACTTGAGATCTGGGTACCACCCCCTACGCGTTGCGGAAGAGGACATACCGAAGACATCTTTCTCGACACGATATGGGCACTATGAGTTTACCGTTATGCCTTTCGGTCTGAGGAATGCACCGGCCGTATTCATGGAATTGATTAATAGCGTAATGAGACCTTATTTGGATAAGTTTGTGGTAGTATTTATTGATGATATCTTGATTTATTCGAAGGATAAGCCTAGTCATGAGGAGCATCTGCGAATCACTCTAGAGACGCTGAGGCAGAACCAGCTGTATGGTAAGCTCTCCAAATGTGCATTCTGGTTAGAGAGGGTGAAATTCCTAGGACATGGATCTCTGTGGATCCGGAGAAGGTATCTGCTGTAAAGGAATGACCCAGACCTAAGAGCGTAGCGGACATCCGGAGCTTCTTGGGTTTGGCAGCTTACTACAGGAAGTTTGTGCAGGATTTTTCCAGGACAGCACGTCCTCTTACCAACTTAATCAGAAAAACGAGTAAATGGGACTGCGAAAACAAGTGTGAGTCGGCATTTCAGGATTTAAAGGACCAGCTGGTTTCTGCCCCAGTCCTTACCTTACCCGAAGGAACCGAAGGGTTTGAAGTTTTCATTGATGCATCCAAGCTAGTTTTAGGGTGCGTATTGATGCAACATGGAAGGGTCATTGCGTACGCATCTCTTCAGCTGAAACCCTATGAGGAGAACTATCCCACACATGATCTAGAATTAGCGGCAATCGTGTTTGCATTAAAGATTTGGAGGCATTACCTCTACGGGGTGTCTTGTAAAATATATACGGATCATAAAAGCTTGAAGTACATTTTCACGCCGAAGGAGCTCAATAACAGACAACGAAGGTGGTTAGAGTTGGTCAAGGATTATGATCTACAAATTCAGTACCATGAAGGGAAAGCCAACGTAGTAGCTGATGCCGTAAGCTGGAAGAAAGAGCATTCACTTAATGCCACCTGGGTACTATCCAAACCTCTATTCAAGGAGATCGTTGATTTTGGTTTGGAAATCTGTCAGCCGGGGAGAGTAGGCGGTTGTATTGACAGCTTTATAGCTACACCGACCTTGTTGGAGGAAATTCGGGAGCAGCAGGTCACCGACTCGGAAACACGAGCTATAATAGAAAAATTGGGAACTGAGAAGGGTAACGATTTCCAAAAGTCTGAGGATGGGATAGTCAGGTTTCGTGGAAGAGTGTGTGTGCCTGGAGGAGATGGGGGACTGAGAGAGAAGATCCTGAGGGAGGGTCATCAAGCGCCCTATACTATGCACCCTGGTGGGGATAAGTTGTACAAAGACTTGAAAAAACAGCATTGGTGGGTAGGAATGAAGAGGGACGTGGCCGAGTACGTCTCAAGGTTCCTAACATGTCAAAAGGTGAAGGCTGAACATCAAAGACCAGGGGGATTATTCCAACCATTGGAGATACCGGAATGGAAGTGGGATTCAATATCTATGGATTTCGTGATAGCATAGCCAGTTACTCAGAAAGAGTTCAACCAAATATGGGTAATTGTGGATCGTTTGACTAAGTCAGCCAGATTCATACCGATGAAGGATACCTGGAGCATGGGAAGGCGGGCTCAAGACTATTTGGATAATGTGGTTAGGTATCATGGGGTGCCTCGGTCGATTGTTTCAGACCGTGATCCGAACTTTCTCTCGCATTTCTGGCAGGCGTTACAAGAAGCTTTGGGTACACAGCTATGTTATAATACAGCCTTCCACCCGTCCACAGATGGGCAAACGGAACGGACCATTCAGACCCTAGAGGATATGCTAAGGGCCAGTACTTTGGAGTATCAGGGGTCCTGACCAGACAAGTTTACGCTTACTGAATTTGCCTACAACAACAGCTACCATGCTAGCATTAAAATGGCGCCGTATGAGGCACTCTATGGGAGGAAATGTCGCTCGCCTTTGTGTTGGGATGATGTCTGCGAAACAGTTCTCTTAGGACCCCAACTGATCGAGGAAACTCAAAATCAGGTTCGACTGATAAGACAACTGCTGAAAGTTTCCCAAGA
The DNA here is from genome assembly GCA_023055425.1 of Linanthus parryae. Lineage (NCBI taxonomy): Eukaryota > Viridiplantae > Streptophyta > Magnoliopsida > Ericales > Polemoniaceae > Linanthus > Linanthus parryae. The sequence continues at coordinate 61,011,575 of JALGPY010000001.1, read as the reverse complement.
CCGCCAGAAATCCTACGCGGATAAGAGGAGAGGGCGTTGGAATTTCAGGTGGGTGACCAAGTCTTCCTCAAAGTCTCACCTATCAAGGGTTTTATGCGGTTCAATCAGAAAGGAAAACTAGGGCCTAGGTTTATTGGACCGTATCCGGTGGTGGAGCGAATAGTTAAGGTAGCGTATCGTTTGGACCTACCCTCGTCGATGGGAAAAGTTCACGACGTGTTTCACGTTTCTCAGCTTCAGCGGTATATCCCGGATACTACGCATGTGTTGGATCCGGAACCAGTGGACTTGAGCCTGGATTTGACGTTTGAGGTCTGGCCGGTAAAGATACTAGACGACAAGACCATGGACACTAGAAGTAAGACAGTCAAGTTAGTGAAGGTGTTATGGGCCAACTAGGCGACCGAAGAAGCGACTTGGGAGGCAGAGGACTTCATGCGAGAGAAATACCCGCACTTGTTCCAGTAAAAAAGAATTGTGTGTAGGTCAGCATCTTATTTTGACTTGATGTATCCTTGGGTCTTCGGGGACGAAGAAACTTGTAAGGGGGGAGGATGTAACACCGCGGAACTTTATAGGGGGTGTAAAACTGCAAATAAGTGAACTTTTGAATAAACATATGTACTTTGTATGTGTAGAAAAGTTGAACCTTGGCCATGTATGGGAACAAATTCAGCCCAGTGTCATGACCCTAGGATAGCATGGGGGTTAGAGTGGTATTTATGAAACTTCAAAGGAGAAAGATATTACACTATGCATCCCTAAGCTTACCTTTACTGCAAATTGACCCCTAAACCTTCTCATCCCCACTATCTGCATGTCTTCCATGCTACTCTAGAATTCTCTTCACACCACCATCACTCACATCTATCACACGTCAGCCACTACCCCTACGCATAATTACTACCACCACTATTTCATTTCCCTACTCCCATTTCTACTCTACAACAATTCTCTCACTGTCTTTTCTTTCTCTCATTCTATCTCTCAATTAGCTGCAACTGCAGCTTCTTCTTCTTCACAATTTTGTGGAGAAAGCACAAGCTAGAAGTTGGTCCTCTTCGCTGTGTCGTGCGAATTTGGGTAAGTACATGCATGAAATCAACTCCTCGTAGCCTTCGGTTCAGCCATTTGAGTCTTTGTTTCCCTCTTCTGAAGGTTCTAGTAGTTATTTACACCGAGTAGAAGCCATCAATTCGTCGGTTCCCGTGTCTGTCGTCGGATTTCGCCGTGGATCGCCATAACTACAAGTTCTCGCCGATAAATAGGTATTTCCTTCAATTGTTCATAGTTTCAATTCATGCATTCCCCAATAGTGTCTCTGCATGTTGTAGAATGTGTGTATAATCCTGGAACTAGCCCATATTTCAGTTGATCTCTGTTTATTGGCGCTCTGTCCCCATTTTCCGGCAAGAGAGGCTGCATGTTAGGCTTAGGGGTTTTGGGTGGGTAATCTAGGGTTCTGCTGTAGATTCCAGTAGGTAGATGTGCTTGTAGGAGTCTTGATGTTTTTTTTGATCAATGAACAGATATTTTCCTTCTTTCATAAACTTGTGAAGCTTCAGTTACTGAACAACCCTGAAACTTGCTGCTTTGGCCTGGGTTTGGAAGCCAATTTGGCTCTCTAAATCCCTGAAACCATTAACTACATGTCTACCTAGATTTTAGCCTCAATTACAATGCTTTCAATGTCGTTTTCTCCTCTCAAATCAGCTGCAAAATGCAGCCCGTGGTGATGACAGTTTCTACATGTTTCTTGTCAAGTCCAGGTCATTTTTTATCCTTCAACTTAGTTCTTTTGGGATGCATGACACCCTGGGCACTCCATGTACCTAGGGTTGCCATCTCAAAACTTTTGGGCGGATAAAACACACTCTAGCTGGACAATTTAGGCCCTAAGTCTCTGGATTAAACTTGTTAGAAGATGTGAAGAAATTTCATTCAAAACAAAACTGAAAATTCAAGGTCACTGGTTGCATAGTTAAACTCTGAAACTGGTAATTTTATTTTAGGTGGGTAATCTTGTTGTCATTACTTGAGCCTACTATCTAGTCCATGTGGCTGAATTTGCCTTAAAGTTTTTGGAAACAATCAAATAGATTGTGTCAATTAGCTATCCATGGATTTCAATTGGTTCTAAATGTTCTAATGTGAGCTGGACTAAAACTAGATGCACTATTTGTGTTGGACAACTCATCATTTGATCAAATGATGTTCAGAGATTCAATTTTAGGGGAGGGGGGAATCGCCATCTGCTGGTCATTAGAAACTATTGGGTCTGACTATAAACCAAAGTGTCTATTGTTCATTTGCTCGTCACTATTTGTCAGTATTAATCCAATATGTTAAATATGCTGAAAATATAAATTTATTCAGTGTAATCTCTATTACTTCATGTTTATTAGCACTATATAAAACAATACTTGGACATTTGTGCATCTTTTATTTCATTCAGTGATAAAAATGGTACAATTTTTTTTCCAGAAGTATTAAAACTAAGCGGCTAGTGTGTTATTTTTAAGTGATTTAAGTTGACCATTTGCCAAATTGCCAAGACTGGAGTGGGGGGGCTATCCTGCCGGAAGGATGGCAATGCAAAACCTATGGGTCAATATTATAAATCTGGGCTAGGGACTTCAGGCGCGACTCAATGTTGTCTCGCTTTATGAATCTTGAGGATTTTTTTTTAAAAAAATGATGAATAGTAATAAAAGTGCAATATGGTGATTTGTGTAGGATTACAAGGAGTTAAATCGGAGATAAATCACTGTCTAGAAAATCAGGTACGCATTTGTACACGTTTTAATTATCTGTATGCGGACACATAACTGATTAGTCTCCGGACGTCTGACTACTGCGGTAGCAGGCACATGGTACCTGTTTTACGGTCTTTACACTCATAGTCTACGGGCTGAGTCGGTACATTGCTAGCTTCTGACTTGTAGGAAACTAGTACTATCCTCTGGACTTACGATCTAGTAGGGGGTGTGCACACTTAAGGTCTAGATTGTCATGGTGGATTATAGTTATCAAGGGAACCAGAGAAGTTTCTCTAAGGCTTAAAATACTCCTAAAATTGTGTTGCTGTGCGCGGAATAGGACCATTTGGGTGTAAGTGCGTATCAATGCTTCATGTTTTGTTTCTTTTACATGCACTCATGTTAATAGTTATATGTCTGACATCGTTGTTGTATCTTTATGGTTCCAGGTGAGACGGCGGGGTAGGAAAGGAAAAAAACGTATAAATCGTTGTAAAACTTTTGTGTAAATAGAAGTCATGTAAATGTATGTGTAAGTGTAAGACTGGACTTAAGGTATGTAATCGATGTTTTGTTTCTTTCTATTTTCACTACAGAACCATAAAATCGTCTCCTTGCCAAGACGTTATGCGTTAAGGCGGAGGGCACCCCTGGGGAGTCATGTGTAGTTTACCTATCCCTTAGGAAGGGGGTGTTACATGAGGATTTGGGGTTGCGATGTGTATTATAAACTTTTAAAAACGAAAAGGATCGGTCCCAAGTCGGGTAAGTGTAAATTTGTGGGATACCCTAAGGAAACAAAAGGGTATTACTTCTACAATTCTACCGAGAACAAAGTGTTTGTTGCTCGGACCGGCGTGTTCCTAGAAAGAGAATTTTTCTTCAAAGGAGCAAGTGGGAGGATAGTAGAACTAGAATAAATTCAAGAACCGCAAACCACTGATCCTACAATGGAACATGAACAGGAATAGCAAAGATGTTGTGGAGCAGCATGTTCAGGTAACACAAGAACTTCATAGGTCGAGTAGAGTGCGCCAGAACCAGATTGGTATGGACTTCTCGTGACTGAGTCTGGTGACGCATTGCTCATAGATGACGAGCCTACTACCTATAGAGAGGCCATAAAAGGCCGGACTCTCATAAGTTGCTTGAGGCCATGAGATCGAAAATGGAATCCATGTATAACAACAAAGTGTGGACTTTGGTGGAACCACCCAAAGTGGCTCGGCCCATAGGGTGCAAGTGGGTCTTCAAGAAGAAGACCGACATGGATTGCAATGTGATTGCCTATAAGGGCCGATTGCTGGAAAAAGGATTCAAACAGATTCATGGTATAAACTATGATGAAACCATTTCCCTATTCGTAATGACCAAATTCATTCGAATATTACTTGCTATTGCATCTTATCACAATTATGAGATTTGGCAGATGGATGTCAAAACAGCGTTTTTGTATGAAAACCTTCTTGAGGATGTGTAGATGACATAACCAGAGGGTTTTGAGGATCCAGAGCATGCCCATAAAGTGTGTAAGTTGCAGCGATCCATTTATAGTTTGAAGCAAGCTTCTAGGAGTTGGAATCTTTATTTGGATGACGCGCTCAAAGAGTACGAAGATGAACCTTGTGTCCATAGGAAGGTTAGTGGGATCTCTGTTGTGTTTCTGGTCTTGTATGTGGATGACATACTACTCATTGGAAACGACATTCCTACCTTGCAATCTGTTGAAGATCGGCTAGGAATTTTTTTCTAAAGGAAGGACTTAGGGGATGCAGCTTATATAGTTGGTATCTGTTGGAATATGTTCCCTAGAGGCAATCTATATTTAGTATGAACGATTTTTTTTTGTTAGAATATGCATTTATTAATTATTGTGATATTTAATATAATGAAGTCCTTAGATACAGTGTGTTGTTTATCTTAAATATACCTAAGTCATTATATTGGTTAATAGAACATTTAATTATAGACTCGTATGTGTAGAGATTGATATGGAGATATCAAGTCTGACACATGGGTATGCATTAGGAGTAATGGCATACTTGATTGACCCACAAAGAGAAGGATACATTAGATTATGTCAAAATCACAATCGCTTCCCGTAGTGCTAATAATGTTGTAATCCTTAGAACTGTGGGATATCATGCTTTGATGTTATCCAACGTTGCGCCTTAACCGGGCAAATATAAAGATAGTTATCGGGCATGATAGGAAGCAAGCTTAGAGATAGTAGTGACGTAGAGAGGATTTGTCCCTCCCACATAATGTGAGTAATTATCCATGGGCCACTCGTGGGATGGTGCTTATTGAATGTCTGGCCAGACTCAGATAAATCAATATAGAGATATTGATGTTATCTACTCGCATAAGCATATTCCCAGGATCGAGAAAGTATGGATTGAATATACGAGTGTGAATATTATGTCTCGTGTCCAATCCTGATATGGAGACAAAGGGATAACACAATATTTGATTATTGGGCACAAGGTTTGTCGGGATCACTGACTTATTTCTATTAGTTGGGTGGCATGGATGTGTTGCTAGACACCGCTCCATGTTAGTAATAAGTTACTACCAACTAAGTAGAAACCTATGGGGTCACACACCGGATGGATTAAATTGGATTTTAGTATAGTTGAACTAAATAATAAAACGATCATCACGCAACCACAAGAAAACTTAGTAGGACTAACTTGCAAGTTGGATAATCCATGTAAGGACATGATTAGTCATGGGGCCTTTATATAGTTAATAAAGAGTTATGACTATATAAAAGATCTCTAGCTTGTTATTTCTCTACACAAGTCATTATTGAGAGAACATAACATAGAAAGAGAGAGAGAGAGACAAGGAACACCCGTCCCCCTACATGATGCCGTCAGCCTCCCCATAGGCGCGACCTCCTCCTCGGTTTGCGTGATCTCTTCCTCCTTCTTCCATTGCTAGCACTACACGGTGAGAAGGAATCCAATCAAGAATCCAAGGTGTGGATATTCATAGAGACGAAGATACAGTTCTTCGTGTGATATCCCAAACTAAGGTACATATCTTCTATGCTCTTATCATGTTATGATGGCTCTTCCTGTGATCCTTGGTGTATCCTACGTCAAAACCCAACAGTGGTATCAAAGCCACAGGTCGTAGAGCATAACATGATTTTATGTGTTACGATTTTAGTTTATACACCGTTTTATTCATATTACGCAAAACTGAAATTAATTGGCATAATATATGCAAAATGAATTTGATTCAAGACAAACAAGATCAAATTTAACATTGGATGTGTAAATTTGTGAGTTTGATCACATAGGATGTGAGTAATTTTGAATCTAGGAATTAGGGTTTGTGCACAAATTTGGAAATGTGGTTTTTCAAATTTGGAAACAACTAAGCTTGGGAAACAAGGCAAGGAATTGTTTTGGAAACAATTCCATAAAGGAGTAACGACCCCTATGGGTCCCCCCCCCCTTGCCTTGCCGCCCAAGCAAGGCTCGGCCAAGGGGTTGTGCCGGCCTAGCGTGCGGCCTAGCAGCGCGTGAGGTTGGGCCGACCGCCCCAAGGCCTTCCTTTGGTCCTTGGGTGGTTCGGCCATGGTGGATGGTGAATCCCTTGGACTATTTTGACCCTAGTTGCCTAATTTCAAACTAAAATTGAACAAACGCGTTAAAAATGGGTTTTAACTGTATTATGTGCTTTTTTGCATGGTGGATGGATATGGCCTAGGTTGTGGATGTTTGTGTTTGTTTGTGGTTTGGTTTACGGCCTGCGAGCTGATCAAATTAATGTAATAGTTAGCTAATTTTACGACATGCGAGCTGATCATCTTCTCGACATGTGCGGTTTTATTTATTTATTTATTCTAGATGTTAGTCTAGAATTTGAATACTTAGATGATAGCCAAGAGCATGGAGAAGAAGACCGGAGGACCAAGAAGCCACAAAATGAGGACTCCCATCCTTCGCGCGCGACTATGGTGGAGAACATGGAGATGAGCTTGTCCCTTTAGGGCATATAGATATTATCATTGGCTTGGTAATATCTTAGTCTAGGGCCATATCCATGCCACATTAATTTTTCTTTTGTGGATGTTTATTATTTATGTCTCGTTATTTATTTTTGTGTGTATGACGATACTAGCAAAACGTTAACAAGATAATAATAAAAAAAGTTTGATCTTTTATTGTGGATTGCCCAATCCAAATAAGTAGATCATGTTGATTCGATCAACCACTATTAAATCCCTCAATGGAAATATTGCGTTTTGCCTTCTCTTGCCTAAACACCCTTCATGATCAAGGTTCATTAAATTTGGGCTTGCCAAAGCAAGGCGTTTTAATTCACCTTGATGTGTTGCGGATGACACAAGCAATTAATATGTGATTGTTGAAGCAAGAGGTTGGACGCAACTGGGTAAAATCAATTGGATTGATGAGCCTAGAGTCATGAAAATTAGGTGTTATCTAAAGGATAAAGAATAATGAATTATTCACCTAATTGGACCAAGAATTGTATAGGATGCAATTGGAAATGGTTCCTACCTATATAACCAATTCTTGGGTGACTTGCCAAAGCAAGCTCAAGAAGAAGTGAAATTTGGATCTTGAACTCACTAGAAAATATACATATACATATATATATATATATATATATATATATATATATATATATATATATATATATATATATATATATATATATATATATATATATATATATATATTTCCGCATTAATGGTGGGGCTATTAATCTGAGAAAAATAGTGGGAGCTATATTTAATAATCTAGTCATTGTTTAATATAGTTAAATTGTTCAAAATACTAAAATTGCATATTTCTCGTTTTGTAGAATTCCAAATGGCAAACAATCACGCATCGACTTCATCCTTGCGATTTGTCCTTGAGAAGGAAAAACTGTCTGGAACAAATTTCCTTGACTGGTACAGAAACTTAAGGATCGTCCTTAAGCAAGAAAAGAAACTGTACGTCTTAGACAATCCTATTCCAGAACCACCACAGGATGAGTCTGTTCTAGCTGCCGTGAGAGCACTTCAAAAACATGTGGATGATTCAAATGATGTGACTTGTCTCATGATTTGCACCATGACCTCTGAGCTTCAGAAGCAACATGAGAGCATGGAAGCCTATGATATGATCATACACTTGAAACAGTTGCTTCAGGAACAGGCAAGGCATGAGTGGTGTGAAGTGTCCAAAGCACTGTTTTGCAGAAGGAAACCCGGTTGCGCCTCATGTACTTCGAATGATCGGGTACATTGAGAACCTCACGAGGCTGGGGTTCCCACTCGGCCAAGAGTTGGCTACTGATCTTGTCTTGCAATCGTTGCCTGACAGTTATAACCAGTTCATCATGAAGTATAACATGAACGAGATCAGTAAGACTCTGCCAGACTTGTTCAACATGCTAAAGACAGCTAAAGAGAGCATCAATAAAGTCAAGGGCAAATCCATATTGATGGTGAATAAGAAGAAGGGCAAGGGAGTTGCCTCTAATTCCAAAGTAAAGCGCATGAAAGTTGCAAAGTCTAAGGTAGCCCTAAAGTCTAGTGGAGGCGTGGCTAAAGGTGACTGTAACTATTGTAGCTAGCCGGGTCACTGGAAGAGGAATTGCCCCATAGTATTTGGAGGATAAAAAGCTTGGAATAGTGATTCCACCACCACCAGGTATTTTTTTTTATAGACGTCAATCTATCTATTTCTTCATCTTGTGTATTGGATACTAGATGTGGATCTCACATTTGTCGAAGTGTGCAGGATTTGAAAAGAAGTAGAAGATTGGCTAAAGGAGAGATAGATTTGCGCATCGAGAATGGAGCAAAAGTTGCTGCATTAGCTTAGGCGTTTATGAAATATATTTACCTTCTGGACTTAATTTTAGAATTAGACAATTTCTATTTTGTGCCTGCTATGAGCAAAAACATTATTTCCGTTTCTTGTTTGGACAAGAAGGTTTTTTCTATTTCAATAAAGGACAAGAGTTGCTCCATTTATTTTGATAGTATGCAATATTGTAGTGCACATTTGTCTAATGGATTGTATATCCTTGACCTAAATAATTCCATCTATAACATACATACTAAAAGGATTAAAACTAATGATTTAAATACTACATATCTATGGCACTGTCGTTTAGGCTATATAAACGAGAAACGCATATCTAGACTCCATAAGGATGGACTTCTAGACTCATTTGATTTGGAATCATATGAGACATGTGAATCTCGTTTGTTAGGAAAAATGACAAATGCCCCTTTCAATAAGAAAGGTGAGAGGACTAGTGAGTTATTAGCACTCATACATATTGATGTATGTGGGTCGTTTCCCATGCCTGCCAGAGGTGGTTACACCTACTTCATTACGTTTACTGATTATTTCAGTAGATATGGATTTGTGTACCTTATGAAAGACAAATCCGAATCCTTTGAATTGTTCAAGGAATTAATGAATGAAGTAGATAAGCAACTTGGTAAAAGTATTAAGGCTTTGCGATCGGATCGTGGAGGAGAATACTTGAGGTAAGAGTTTGACGAATATCTTAGAGAGTGTGGAATAGTATCCCAACTCACTCCACCTGGAACGCCACAATGGAATGGCGTGTCCGAGAGGAGGAATCGCACACTATTATATATGGTGCGATGTATGATGTGTCAAACAAATCTTCCAATATTATTTTTGGGACATGCTCTATTGACTGCAGCTTTTACCATTAACCGTGTTCCATCCAAATCAGCCATGTATGAGATATGGACTAGGAAGCATCCCATAGTGTCGCTTCTTGTATTCTATAAATTAGAACCCAACCCGGACACGGGACAAGTAATTCAAGAAGAGAGACACAGATATAAAAACATTATTAGACACAAAAGACATACTTGTATTATATAGGAACCAAGGGGTACTTGAAGCACCTTTAGGAAAAGACACTATGAAAAAACAAAATTATTTTAAAAGTTACATCTATTTGAAACAACACAACTTTTGTGGAAAAGTGACAATTTAAATTTAAACACAAAAAATTGTATGTAGGCATGTATCGATGGGTAGCATTTTTATATAACCCATTTTGCATCGTATAGTGGGAGAAATTACTATCCTAAAGATAGGTCCTGAACCGCCTTAGCCTACACCATCAATCTCGTCATCTTCCATTATTCGATAAGTTTTTCTATCTCCTTCTTCATGTTCTTTTCTATTTATTTTCTGAATTTATCATTTCAATTTTTGATACTAACCATATTATGAAATTGTTTGTTATTAGTGGATTTGTCTCAACAATTTTAGGATAGTAATCTTGTCTCTTCACGAAAAAAAGAATTGACTATTGAAGCAAAATTTCAAAATATATTGATTGATGGTGATCTATTGACGCGCTTCCAGAAGTTATCATGGAGTAGATTCTTTTATGGGCAAAAAGTGTTTATATCATGAGAGGACAAAATCCCTCAAGATGAGAATCGGCAATTTGGTGGTGTGCCTCTGTTTGACGGAACGCTTGTGGAGACGACAATGAAGATTTGATATTTGTTGGAAACTCATTTTCGGAGGTGAGTATTGAAAACTCCATAAAAAGGATATGTTGGGCAATCACCAGATAAGTTTTCTTTAAAGTCTTATGCTTTCTATCAAAAGTGCTATAATTAATGGTTTAAGAATTTTGATTAAATACTTTATCTTCACTGCAGATGATGTCATTTTGCATGTGAAAACTCATAATTTAGTACAAATAATTTAGTAGAATCAACATTGTTTAATGTCTGATTGTGTCATACTGTTTCAAACATTCATCCATCCTTCATGTGTATTGGTGATATTTTTGGGAATCACCCAGTTATCTGGGTATAGTGAAGTCCTTAGATACAATGTGTTGTTTATCATAAATATCCCGAGTCTATTATATTGGTTAATAGGATGATCAATTATAGACTAGTATGTGTAGATATTGATATGGAGATATCAAGAGAAGAATACATTAGACTATGTCAAAGTCACAATCTCTTCTCGTACTGCTAATAATGTTGTAATCCTTAGACTTGAAGTCACTAGATACACTAGTTGTGGAATGTCATGCTTTGATGTTATCCGACGTTGCGCCTTAACCGGGCAACTATAAAGATAGTTATCGGGCATGATAGGAAGCAAGCTTTGAGATCGTAGTGACGTAGAGATGATTTTTCCCTCCCACATAATGGGAGTAAATATCCATGGGCCACTCGAGGGATGGTGCTTATTGAATATCTGGTCAGACTCAGATAAATCAATATAGAGATATTGATGTTATCTGCTCGCATAAGCATATTCCCAGGATCGAGAAACTATGGATTGAATATACGAGTGTGACTATTATGTCTCGTGTCCAATCAAGATATGGAGACAAAGGGATAACACAATATGTGATTATTGGGCACAAGGTTTGTCGGGATCACAGACTTATTTCTATTAGTTGGGTGGCATGGATGTGTTGCTAGACACCGCTCCATGTTAGTAATAAGTTTCTACCAGCTAAGTAGAAACCTATGGGGTCACACACCAGATGGATTAAATTAGATATTAGTATTAATTAGTTGGACTAATTAATAAAAGGAGCATAACGCAAACACAAGCAAACTTAGTAGGACTTATTTGCAAGTGGGCTAATCCATGTAAGGACATGTAGTATTGGGGCCTTTATGTAGTTAATAAAGAGTTATGACTATAGAAAGGATCTCTAGCTTGTTATTTCTCTACTCAAGTCATTACTGAGAGAACATAACAAAGCAAGAGAGAGAGAGACAAGGAAGGAACCGAAGCTCCCACCCATCCCCCTACCCGACGCCGTCGGCATCCCCATAGGCGCGACCTTCTCCTCGGTTTGTGTGATCTCTTCCTTCTTCTGTTGCTAGCGCTACACGTTGAGAAGGAATCCAATCAAGAATCCAAGGTGTGGATATTCATAGAGACGAATAAACTATTTTTCGTGAGATCTCCCAAACTAAGGTACACATCTTCTATGCTCTTATCATGTTATGATGGCTCTTCCTGTGATCCTTGGTGGGCCTTGAGCAGGATAATTTTCGTTATTCCGCTACGTAACCTACGTCAAAACCCAACAGTATCAAGATCTATAGGGATAGATCAAGGGAGCTGCTGGGCCTAAGTCAAAGTACATATATACAAAAGGTGTTAAACAGTTCAACTTGCAAGATTCCAAGAAGGGGTTCTTGCCCATGTCGCATGGAATCACCCTTTTGAAGGGTGATTGTTCCTCCAATGAGATTGAGAAAGACCACATGATTAGGTTTCCCTATGATTCGGCCATAGGATCCATCATGTACGCCATGTTATGTACTAAACCAGATATGTATCAGTTAAATCCGGGTGAGAGTCACTAGATTACTGTGAAGAACATCCTCAAGTACTTGAAAAGAACTAAGGATGCGTTCTTGATCTATGGAGGAGAGGAAGTGTTGCGTGTAAGGGGTTACACGGATGCAAGCTTCCAAACCGACATAGATGATTTTAGATAGCAGTATTCATGTTTTGCTTGAATGGAGGAGCTGTGAGCTGGAAAAATTCCAAGAAAGAGCCGATTGCTGATTCTACAACTGTGGCTGAGTACATTGCTGCATCAGGTGAAGCAAAGGAAGCTGTTTGGATATGGAAGTTAATTACTGAGCTTCGTGTGGTTCCTAGTATTGTGGATCTAATGGAGTTGCATTGTGAAAACACTGGAGCAATTGCACAATCCAAGGAACCCAGGTCACACCAGAAATCCAAACACGTACTCAAGAATTTCCATCTTATTCGATATATTATCGATAGAGGCGATGTGAAGATATGCAAGATTCCTAAAAATGAGAATTTGTCAGATCCACTTACGAAGCCGCTTGTTCAGCGCAAGCATGAAGGGAACACTAGATCTATTGACATACGAGATGCACCAGATTGGCTCTAGTGCAAGAGGGAGACTGTTAGAATAGATGCCCTTTAGTATGAACATTATTTTGGCTATAACAATCATTCTATTATTTATGGAGATATTTAATATAATGAAGTCCTTAGATTACAAATGTTTTAATTATCTTAAATATTCGTAGTCGATTATATTGATTAACGGGACGATCAACAATAGAATAGTATGTGGGTAGATTGATATGAGGATATCAAATCTTGCACATGGGTATGCATTAGAGGTAATGGCATACTGGATTGACCCATCGACAAGAAGGATACATACAAGTTATGTAAAGTCACAAGTGCTTCTCATAGTGACAATGGTATTGTGGTCCTTAAAAATTGAAGTCATTAGATACTCTCGTTGTGAAATATCATGCTTTGATATTATCAAACGTTGTGCCTTAACCGGACAATATACAGGTAGTTATCGGGCATAATAGGAAGCGAGCTTAGAGATGGTAGTGATGTAGAGAGGACAGGGTCGGCTTTAGCCTTAGGCGGTTGAAGCAATTGCTTAGGACACCAAATTCCACGGGGCACCATTTTTTATATATGTAGGGGTATTTTAGTCATTTTCATATTGCTAATACCAATAATTTCAATTTTTCCCATTAAATTCACTTTGTGTTAACGTTGTTATTAATGAAATGTCAAATCCAAATCACCAAAATCTCTTTAACCGTTTACAGTTCATAATTTTAGGGCATCAAAGATTTTTAGGAATCGTAATTTGTGAAGCTTATCTCTCCCCCACCTTATTTTCTCCTCAAATCTCTCAAAACTTTTCCATTTCTCTAGGACTCTAGCAACAACTATTTTCCACAATTATTGCAATAGTCAAAGATGATTTTGCTTAATTAACTCATCTGTTCGTCAAATCAAATTATCAAGTAGGACTTCCAGCGAAAAATCGATATCTAATTCGTTCAATTCATCAATTTTCTTGGTTCTTTAAGATATATGTTTGGCGACACCAATGATTGCAGAAGTATTTTTGGCCGACAAACATAGTACTTGTTCTTCATCAAAATTTCTCTAGGTATCTCCAATTCATTAGAAATGAAGAATATAGGTTTCTATTCATTTGCTCAAGTATGTACAATTTGGGTAAATATTTTGGACAATATGCGTACAAACATAGTACTTGCTCTTTATCTCAACTTTGGTTTTTAAATTTTATGGTTGTAAGTAACAAAAATCAGAATTGTTTTAATATTCACTGTTGATCATGTGTTATATTTCATTTTGTGAATTCCTATAGATCTTGTTTGAAATATTATGTCTATGAAAAAAAGAATGTGAATATGAGAACGATCGTATAAATAAAAAATCAAAATGATTGGTTGACTACAAATTCGTCACCAAAGTAATTTAAAAACCAAATTACCAATATAATATTTTTTTTTAAAATCCTAATATAATAAAATGAAAATGTTATATATGATGTAGAAAAAAACATAAAAGAGCAAAACCATTAATTTTAGGTGTTTACTTACCTATTCAAAAGGCATCAAGTTTGTTATTCGCTTAGGGCACCCAAAAGCTTAGAAACGACCCTGAGAGAGGATTTGTCCCTTCCACATAACGGCAACAAATATCCGTGGCCACTCGAGGGGTAGTACTTACAGAATGTCTGGCCAGACTCACTATTTCTGTTATCTGCATGAATAAGACTATTCCCAGGATCGAGAAACTATGGATTGGATATACGAGTGTCACTTGTATGTCTTGTGTCCAATCTGGATATGGAGACAAAGGGATAATGCAATACGGTAACATTGGTCACAAGGTTTGTCGGATTACTAACTATTTATGTTAGTTGGGTGGCATGGATGTGTTGCTAGACACCGCTCCATGTTAGTAATTGTTACTACCACTTAAGTAGAAACCTATCGGGTCATACTCCCTAAGGATTAGACCAGAATTGGGAATTAATTAGTTCGACTAATTCATTAGAAGGATTAATACGCAACCACTTGCAAACTTAGTAGGACTAATTTCCAAGGTGGACTAATCCGTGTATGGACAGGATTAGTATTGGGGCTATTACGTAGTTAACGAGGAGTTGTTAAACTGTATAAAGGACACTCCTAGCTTATTTCCATATAAGTGTCATAATTGTTATCACACAAGAGAGAGAGAACAAAGCAAGAAGAGAGAGAAGACCTAGGGCCGAGCCCCCCAGGCCGTCCGCCCCCCTTACCGTTGGACACCAAGAGGCGAGTCCTCTTGGTCTCGTTTTGCGTGATCTTCTTCTTCCTCCTGCTTCCCTAGCTAGAACAAAGGTTTTGGAAGATTCAAATCAATCCTAGGAGTGGACTTGCGTAGAGACGTGGACACTATTTCACGTGAAGTCATAAAAAGAGAAACAAGGTACTTGATGTTCACATCCTTTAGCATCGTTATGATTTCTAGTCATGTGGTCATTGGAGGGTATTGAACGGAATTGATTATTATTTAATCCGCTGCGTAATCCGTATCAAAACCCTACAGTTGTTGTTTTATTTGACGTGAGTAAACATGTCAGGCCCAGTGTTCCTATCTTACTTCGTGTCAAATGTGATTTTATATTTGTGTTATATTCCTTAAGTGCTACTGGAATATTTGGTTGTATTTCTCGATCACTCTATTTTGGAAATCTCTCACAAAGAACTAATAATTCATAATCTATTTTACTCTCTAAAAGTGTGAAAGGTGTTTTAGTGTTTTAAAGTTTTAACGTTTATTTTGCCCTGGTAAAAAAACAAAATTAAGAATAAAATCATTTCCGAAGAGTAGTGACTATTCAAGACAAAATTGTAATTTAAGATTAAGTTTTAACTGAGTTTAAACACCAACTTTTGTGACTATTCGCTTCGTGTAATTTTTGACGTGTATCTTCATCAGACATGAATAGTTGTGACTATTCAGCTTGTGCCTGTACGTTCACCATTATAAAAGGAAGTCTTCAGTACACAAAATTTATAACATATCGTGTGAACTCTCTCTCCCTCATTTTCATTCAATATTGGTTGTCTCCTTTCAAGAATTTGATGATCATTTTTGGTACTGTAGCATACACACTACAACAAATATGAAGGTAAGGTTACGCTACACACTTCTTGTTTGATTTTTTCTTCGAGCATATCATCCATTGAAAATTCATTCACATCCTCTTCTTCCTCCATTCCGTAGGTTTCAAAGACTGCCGAGACTATGATAAAGAAATAGGGATGATCATCTGAAGGTAAGGTTAGGTTTTTAGTTATGATTGTAGGGTTTGCTTTCCATGCAAACACTCTTCGTGTTCCATTTGTTGTTCGAGCATATCGTCAATTGAAAGCTCATCGAAATCCTCGTCTTCCTCCATTCCGTAGGTTTCGAAGACTTCCGAGACTATGATGAAGAAATAGGGTTGATAATATGAAGGTAAGGTTAGGTTTTTAGGTATGATTGTAGGGTTTGCTTGCCATCTTCTATTGATTGGGAGTAAGTAATTTTTGCCCCATTTGTAGATTCGAGTTACCGATTTAGAGTAAGTGTGTAGTGAATGGGTAAATTTCTACTGTAATTCCTGAATTAATAATAAAATTAAATAAATTGAATTCTTATTTTTCAGTTACTCTGTTTTTGAATTAAAGAAGAATGACAGTGTTTGAACTGATTGTTGTGAGAGTGTAGTTGAGCTCTTGTGGGTATCGACAATACCCCCACGAGTGAACCTTTAAACATCTTTTATTAACAATATATCATGTTGTTGCTTCACTACATCTCGTACGACAGAAAAAATTATGGCCAATGCACTCATCATCCCGGATAGAAAAAAATGATAATAGTGTGCCGTGATTGATCACCACTGACTGGAGGTGAATTCTGCTCTCCATGGGAAGCCTAGGAGAATGAGGAGTGCTGATTAATGAAATCACTTCAGACCATTGGTTCCTATTCCTTTGCTGGAATTTACAAAAACGAAGTCCTGACCTTCACTTCTTAGTCAAGTCACTCCTCTTGCGATCTTATGCAACGGATTTGATAGCAAACAATTAAAGCGATCAATCGTCAATGGAGGTTTTTAGTTTTGATGTTTCAAACATTGGGCTTCAATTCATTAGTAATTGTGCTATGATGATTTTATTTTTCATGCCACTCTTGTTGATTGTGGTTTCTTGACATTGTCTATATTTTTTGAATGCTTCACCTTCAATTAAAGGTTAAAAAACATGTGGAAAGGTTGATGCTCTCAGTGCCATGTCAGAAGGTGAACTTAGTTTGGCATGATACCAGGGGAGATAAATACATTCATCTGCGTCTTTTTGATCACATAAGAATTATTGACGTATAGAACAGGAGAAGAATCATATTATTCAGTCTTCCTAACTATTAGCATGTTGAAGGAAAAACTTTAGCATTTTTTTTAAAGAAAAAAAAATTAGCATGTTGAGAGAACTAGAATGGAAAATGTACAAATCTAATTAACAAATAAACAATAATTTAAATCATCAAACATAAATATCTTCTCCTAATTGTTGTTGACTACAGTTCCATATCTCCGTCCATTTGTGGTATTCTCTTAGTAATAGATGTAGTCTATTTCTCGTTTAAATAAATTCATTCCGGAGACCTGGATTGACCACGCTTGTAAATTGACTCTTACATAGAAAAGAGCGGGAATATAATAAGCCTAGGTACTGTAGATTATTTCTCAAACTGTATTGATAGTAAATGTTTTCACTGGGATTTGATTTTGAAGTTTCATGTCCTTGATAAAGGCTACTACATTATTCGACAAACAAAAGACTGTTTTCGAATGAGTGCATATTTCGTTATGGAGTAGGATATTTTCCTTGACTGTCTAAGGTTTAATTTATCGTTGAAAATTGCACTCTCTCTACAAACTCGATCCTTTGGTAGTTGACTTAAGTTGTGCTCTCCCGTCCCATTGTTACTGTCATACTGACATTTCATTCTTGTATCTCTTATTCTTCACTGTTTTAGATAAAAAGACATGAGAAAAAATGATAATTCAGTAAATTTATCAAGTCAAAAACATATCTTTAAAGTTTGGGAAAAGACCCACAAACATAATTTTGGGATGGAGGCAGTAGCTTTTTTATACCTCTAATTTGATTTTCCAGAGATTTCTAAGTTGCTAGTGTTCTATGTTTCATGTGGTTGGCTTGTTTCTCAAATTTTATATTAGTCTCTCTATGTATGTCAAACTAAGTTTGTTGTTTAATTAAAATATCATCTTCATTGCCTGCCAAAAACTTTTATTTGTCAAACATTAATTTGTAATTATCTAACGATTGTAAAAATCATAGAACTTAATTCGAAACTATTTGTTGGATAGTGTGTTCATTTCAATTGTTGATCTGTGTAATCAGCAATTTTTTTAATCCTTCTATTA
This sequence comes from Linanthus parryae, assembly GCA_023055425.1. Taxonomy (NCBI): domain Eukaryota; kingdom Viridiplantae; phylum Streptophyta; class Magnoliopsida; order Ericales; family Polemoniaceae; genus Linanthus; species Linanthus parryae. Next base: position 60,993,480 of record JALGPY010000001.1, on the reverse strand, counting down.
GTGCGTGACGACAATATCACGTGCAAGCGTGCTATTTACTAGTTATATGAAAAGCAGGCATACATTCAATGTAGAGGGGAAAGTGGATGACATTACTGTCATTGTGGCCTTCTTGAGAAATTCGCAATAGCTCAAGAAAGAACTTGTGTATTCATCTGTTATTCATAGTTATTTTTTGGCTCAATTACTTAATCCATACATCCAGTATACCGAAACTCTCACATTGCAACCCCCAATTCTAAAACTAGCTTATTGCACTCCCCATTTGCAAAATAAACGTCAATATGAAACTGATAAAAAGATTCTGTTAAATACTTAACGGAAACATTTGTTAGTTGACAAATAAACCATTTTACTCAGGGAAAAATGGGCAACCCACAAAAAATAAGAATACCACCGGAACAACCCCATCACCGCCACTGTCATCATCGCCTCAGGCACTGCATACCCAGAATCCGCCACTCATCATCTTGCTCAACCCAGTTTATGACTAGACAGAGAGACCACGGGTTTGCCATCGCTGCCACCTTCCTCCAACGTTGTTTTCTTCTACGACCAGATCTGCAAAACGCCTTCCTCATCTCCATATTCAGTTGAAAAGGAGAAATCCAACTCGATCGACCAATCAACCAAATCTTGTATCGAAATCCTAACATGCCAATTAGGGGAAACGGAAAATCAGATTGAAAATTCTCCAATTGCCTTTTCTCTCTCTTTACCAGACGAATCCAAACAAGTACACTCTTCCTCGACTCAAACCCGGAAACTCACCTGAACCGATTCCAACTTTGATTCAAGACGAAACCTAGGGACAAGTTTCAATATGCAATCTTCTGCTCGATTGTAAACAATTGAAACCTAGTAGCAAACATGAACACTCAAATTGGTTTCTCCGTTCAAACCAATGTCGCAGTGGTTGGTGGGTCTTGCCCTATCCGACCCAATCCACGATTTTTCGCATCAACCACTGACTTGAAGAGCAAGATTTATCAAAAGCTGCAGATATAGATCGAGAGACAGAGGTTTATTTTTAGTAAAAGCAGAGGATTGTTTTATCGAGAGGAGTAATTATTGCTTGCTCCAAGAGCAAATATGACATGGTGCTCTTATCAATACATCACAGAACATGTCAGGAACATGTAGGAAATCCACTTTCTTATGTCTGCCACTCATTCTCTTTCTGTCTCTCATGTCCTGTGATGTATTGATTAGAGCACCATGTCATATTTGCTCTAAGAGAAGACAAAAATTTCTCCGAGAGAAGAATTTCTTAAGAAACTATTTTCAGGAACATGTAGGAAATCCACTTTCTTTTGTCTGCCACTCATTCTCTTTCTTCCTGACGTGTCATGTGATGTATTGATTAGAGCACCATGTCATATTTTCTCTAAGAGAAAACAAAAATTTCTCCGAGATAAGAATTTCTTAAGAAATTATTTTCAGGAACATGTAGGAAATCCACTTTCTTTTGTATGCCACACATTCTCTTTCAACCTGACGCGTCCTATGATGTATTGATTAGAGCACCATGCCATATTTTCTCTAAGAGAAAACAAAAATTTCTACGAGAGAAGACCTTCTTAAGAACTATTTTCTTTTTATTTTCTTGTTCTATTATTAACATATTATATTAGTATTGACAGATTTACCCCTTTACCACCGTTAGTGTTTGGATGAATTTTTTTACTAGTTTCACATTGACGTTTATTTTGAAAGTGGGGTTGCAATAAGATAGTTTTAGAACTGGAGGTTGGAGTGTGAGAGTTTCGGTATACTGGGGCTACGCATTAAGTAATTAAGCCTATATTTATTTCAAAACCAGTATAAGAGTTATTACTATCTTCAATTTATTTTAGTTGGATTGTGGAATTAAATTTAAAATTATCACATATTATAATTGTGTTTTTAAATACCTTCTCATCATATAAAATGTTAAAATAAATGACATATCCTCACATATAGTAGCTGCTTTAATTTTGTAAGAGAGAAATCAAGAAAGAATTCAATGTTTGTAATATTTCTTGAAAAAAGAGAAATAATGCAACACAACCGTTTCAATTGTCTTTAAATAATCGATGTAGTGTAAATTAAAATTTAGTAAATGGAAATTTAATTGCAGCCCCTTACAGTTGTAATTGTAACTGTACATTAGCCCTCTTTATAATGCATTATAATGAGCACATATATTATTTCCTAAAAAAAGGGAACATACGTTATGACACAGCCTGTGGCAAGAGTCAAATTAGAAATATTTTTTAATTTTTTTAGAGAATATTTTTCTTACGTTACTCTATTTAATTTAATCATTCAGTTTGTAAATAGGAAAATTAACTCTTCCATCTTTCTCAACATGAATTCTTGGAATAGTGGATAAATTTAATAATTATATTTTGTTTAATATTTGGGTATAAAACTTGTAATATGAGAGACATGATGTTAAATGAGGGCTGCTTCTCAATATGTGGTAACACATTTTTTCATCATCACTAATTGATAAACTTAGTTGGTTTAAGTTTAAAATTAGAAAAATGTGCAAGAGGATAAATAGTTTAAATATTAATTTTAATGTAGGTATTTTTCTATACATATTTAATTAATTTATTTTATTATTTTCTAAATTCTCATAATAATATATGATATTTTTATTATTCGTCTTAACAGTAAACTCTAATATTTTTTTACATTGTTAAGGTTCACATTAGGTTCTTATAGCCTGAAGTCAATTTATTTGTACTTTTCATTTCTCGCGTATTAAGAAATTAAATTTCTTTTTCCACACTATTTATTCTTAGTCGTTAACAGTTCACTAAAATGATATGTTATAGAACTTGAAAGGAAATAAAAATGTGGAAGGTAAGGAAATCAACAAAATTATATTATGTAATAATAATGAAACATTTAAAAGTCATATTATCTACAATACATCAACTTATTGGACTACCAAAATAAACAAAAAATACAAGTTATATCTACGAGCATCATTCGTAGTCGGAATTTACATATGAGGTCATAAATTTTTGTTGTCCTCTTTATTAAACTTATAGGTTCATTTGAATAACAAAAAAGTACTTCCTCACTTTTATATATAATTAGTCGTGACCCTGTTCTATTGCGAGGGGATGGCATGCAGTTGGAAAAGTGCTAAACTATGATAATGAAGTTACTTTGTTCATTTTCCTAGAAACAAAAAAATATTTATTCGTGATACTATTCTTAAAGTGAGAGGAGTTGCATTTTCTCAATTCAATAAATATTAAGCTTTCATAATTTTCATACATTAGTTAAGTTGGTGTCGTTATTCGCAGTGCTGAGGATTCTCAAACTAGATGTGTGGCCAAACACAGGGCCGGTTCTAGACTTTTGAATGCCCTAAGCAAAGCAAATTATGAGGCTCATTTATTTGTCTATACCAAGAGACTAGTGATTGACGTTGGATCAAGAATTCATGAATTAAGTTAAACGTTTATTATGTAATTTTCGTTGTATTTCTTTTCACATACTCGAATTTATGTTTCCTAAACATCAAATATACAAAATGAATGATGGAACCTAACGAATCCACTAGTAGGCGATATGACTGATTTGAAAAATTAGAATTGTAACCCTAACATTAGAAACAATGTAATAGAGTTATTACGATAAGATATATTTATTTATCAAGGCAATAAGATAGATTTTTTTTATCAAGGCAAAAGGAAGTTGGAAGGGCAAAAAAGATAGATAATTTACTAAATTCATGTTAATCTGTATATAAAATATGCACAAATTATAATAATACCCCTATTTTCAAAGAAGTGGTGCCCCTCTCAAATGTGGTGCCCTAAGCAACCACTTAAATGGCCTAGGCATAAAGCCAGCCCTGCCCAAACACATAGGGGTCCCAAAAGGTATATGAGAAATATATGGATTAGCCAGCGTATGAAAATGCAAATAAGATGGACCAAGAGAGGTTCATAAGGAGTAGGATCCGCAAGGTTAATCAGAAGCTGAGAAAGAAACGTAATAAAAACCGGGAGAAAGAGTTTACAGAGGTCATGCACCAATGCTTGGCTGGCAATCTGCATCCACATGATGTGGTCACGGAAGACTTTCCTGAACTTGCTGGAACTATTGACAAGAAGATGAGACAGATAGACGAAAAAATTGCATCACTGAAAATTGAAGAGACTGTCGAGCCACAGGCAGCTGCAAAAGAGAGGGTTAGGATTTCCATTGAAGAAGATCAAGAATAGATCAATCAAGGAGAAAAAATAAGCTGAAATATTGCGATATCCCCAGTTGGGGACTTACAATAGGTAGTAACATTTCATACTTTGTTTCTTCTTATTTAAGTTTAGTCTGATTTGAAATTTTGAGTTCTTGTTCATTCAAATCAGAATTATTGAACATGAGGGTGGTGAGGAACTCAGTCCACAAAATGTAAAATGATTATTGAAAATCCATTTCTTAGGTAATATTGAGGATCAATTTGTTTGGTGATGTATCATTTTCTCGTAAAACAATTTCCATTTTTCGGTGTTTAGTTTACAATATAATTCGTGAAATCTTGCATTATTCAAATATTTTTATTCAAATGATGTAAAACAGCTATCCGTAAGACATTTTCCAAATAGTCGAGCATCATGACAACAACCCTCCTCGGCCAGTGACGAACGCACGGCATGGGCCAAGTTACATGTGCCCCTTTCTCATAAAATTAAGTATAAAATAACATTTAAATTCCATATGTTGTTACCTAAAGTCATCGTTGCAATGGAAAAGAAACAAATTGTAGTACATTTGAATCATGTGGTATATGTCAACGTAACTTATTTATGTATATTCGTATAATTACTACTTAGTAGATACGTCCGAGTTCAAATCGCCTATTCCCTATCTATGTCCCCTTATGTGTTCCCTTGTTTTTATTGGCTGTACTCACTATAACAATCATAGTATTGATGTATACAATAATATGTAATAATTAATGATAATTTCTATGTGGAAACACAATCAATACAGTTTTAATAATTTATAAATTATCATAAGATGGATTAATGATATTTTTTAGGAAACACAATGATTTGAATCCATCTATAATGTGGATGAAAAAGTTTTTCAGATTTTTGACACATTAATTTTAATTATTTTTTATGAAAAAGTGAATGGTGTTATAAACTGAGAGAGAAAAGATAGAGACAACGTATGGAGGAATATCAAAGCTTGTATTATTCTCTACCAAAGCACTCTTTATACAGAGTGTGGGAGTCAATTAATATCCTCTAAATATGGTATTACAATATTTTGGAATATTCATCTTACTAAATAACAATATTTCATAACACTCCCCCTTGGGTATTCACTACTAGTCTGCCTCGTTAAAACCTTGTCGCGTAAAACCCATTGGGAAAAATCGCAACTAAGAAAAAAGAGTACGGACATTAGAAATACATCTCCCCCTCAAAATAAGATCCATTAACGCAAAAGATTTTTGAGTTGACGCATCCAACATTTTCGAACATGTAGCTTTAGTGTTGATGATGGTAGTGCTTTTTTGAACAAGTCAGCTGGATTTTCACTTGAGCGCACTTGCTGGATGGAAATAACACCTTTCTTTTGAAGCTCATGAGTATAGAAGAACTTTGGAGATATGTGTTTAGTTCGATCACATTTGATGAAGCCTTCCTTGAGTTGGGTAATGCAGGCCGCATTATCTTCATATAACACTGTTGGGCCGTCATTTTTGAAATTTAATCGACAAGACCCTTTAACATGTTGAACTACTGAATTTAACCACTCGCATTCTCTACTAGATTCATGGATGGAAAGGATCTCTGAGTGGTTTGATGATGTTGCTACCATTGTTTGCTTCATCGATCTCCATGATATATCAGTTCCTCCATAAGTGAAAACATACTCTGTTTGAGACCTTGCTTTATGTGGGTCTGACAAGTATCCAGCATCAGCATATCCAATGAGGGAGGTATTTGATCCACGAGGATATAAAAGACCCAAGTCTGTAGAGCCACGTAGATATCGCATGATGTGTTTAACACCATTCCAATGCCTGCGAGTAGGGTTAGAACTGTACCTAGCCAAAGGATTGACAGAAAAATGCAATATCTGGCATTGTGCAATTTGCTAAAAACATCAAAGCACCAATTGCACTAAGGTATGGCACTTCAGGGCCAAGAGATTCCTCGTCACTCTCTTGAGGACGGAAAGGATCTTTATGCACATCAAGCGACCTAACCACCATAAGGGTGGTTAGTGGATGTGCTTTGTCCATACAAAATTTTTAAGGACTTTCTCAGTATAATTAGATTGATGAAGTAAAATTCCTTCAGGAAAGTGTTTAATTTGTAGACCGAGGCAAAATCTCGTCTTTCCCAAATCCTTCATCTCAAATTCCTTTTTTCAAGTAAGTTGCATTTTGGGTAATCTCTTCATGAGTTCCCACAATATTCAAGTCATCCACGTATACTGCCACTATTACAAATCCATTTGTGGACCTTTTTATGAAGATACAAGGAAAAATTGGATTGTTAACAAACCCTTCTTTTAATAGGTATTCGCTCAAGTGATTGTACCACATTCGTCCCGATTCTTTTAGTCCATATAAGGATCTTTGGAGCTTAATACAATAAGCGGTACGCGGTTTGTTTGTTTTTTGCAGTTTCAGTCCTTCACGAACTTTCATATATATGTCAATATCAAGTGAACCATATAGATATGCACTAACCACATCCATCAAATGCATATCTAAAGTTTCTGATGCTGCCAAACTTAGTATGAATCGGAAATTAGTTGCATCCATTACAAGCGAATATGTTTCTTCATAATCAATGAATGGTCTTTGCGAGAAACCTTGAGCTACAAGTCGAGCTTTGTATCTTTTAATCTCATTTTTCTCGTTTCGTTTCCGCACAAAAACCCATTTAAATCCAACGGGTTTCACGTCATTAGGTGTTTGAACTATTTTTCCAAACACTTTACGTTTTCTAGTGAATTTAATTAAGCATGTATAGCCTCTTTCCACTATGGCCAATCATCACGACGTCGACATTCTTCAATTGACCGTGGTTCGTGATCGTCATCATTTATATGTAGTGCAACGTCAAAGATGAATGTGTCATCAATGACAACACTATTTCGATCCCATATTTTTCCGGAATATATATAATTGATCGAGATCGCTTGATTTTCTGGTACCATATTTCCCTCTTCAGGGGTTGAATTTAGATCAATCATTTTAGCGATCGGATCACCAATTTTAATGGGATCATTAATTGTCTTTGTGGAATCTTTAGGATTCAACACAGTTGCCTGATTTGTCTTCCTTTTTCTAGGAACCAAATCTTTTGAGCCAACACGTCTGCCACGCTTTTGCCGTGCACTAGATTCATTTGCTTGTATGCTCACATTTTTTCCTACAGTGACATCAATCCGTGCAGGAAAATTCGCAGCCAGTATATGCAATTTTATAACTTTGCTTGTATCATCAAATACAGCAGGTATTTCGTTAGCTATGCTTTGAAATTTAAGGATTCTCTGCACTTTGAATTCACAGTGCCTAGTTCGAGGTTCCAAGTGTGCTATCAAAGAAGAATTCCAAGAAATTAATTGTCGAACTTCAGGCTGCGACATGTCTCCCCCTAATTTCGGGAAGATCGATTCGTCAAAGTGACAATCTGCAATGCGAGCTTGGAATAAATATCCAGTTAAGGGTTCCAAATATCTAATAATAGATGGAGAATCAAACCGAACATAAATACCAAGTCTATGTTGGGGACTGACGCCGAATTGAATCGAGGCGTTTTATGGGAGCAGCAAGAAGCAACGAACAGAAAGGAAAATCATGAAAGAACCTCCACAGGGTTCATAGAAAACACAATGTTTTCTGAAATAAACTCAATATTCAATTAACTAATGAAATAAGTCCACAAGCCGGACTTAAATAGACAAAAGACCTAAAATTTACCTAAAATAGCAAAATCTCAATAATTATTCTGAATTAAAGTCCTACTAAAGAAAAGCATATTGGAAAAAGATTGACCCAAATCGGGTTTAAATTGACCTCTTAATTAACCAAAAGATTATTACTAAAAATAGAAAATTTGACGAATTCGTGCTCTAAACAGCCGAATTTCGCCAAATCAGCATGGTGCTCGTGACTAATGTCACGAGTTATCTTTAGAACGTCGATTCTAGTCAGATTCATGTATGGTTTGACCCTGTTCATCAATCCTTCAATTCTGCCCCTAATTCTGCGTATGGACCGAAACAGCTTTTCTGAAACTAGCAAAATTCTTCCTGCATCAGTCACCCCCTCTTCAAAAGAACTCGTCCTCGAGTTCGATTAAGGAACTTGAATGATATGCTCCACCAAGAAAGGATCACAATAGAAGGATGGAACCTTGAATGGAAAAACTACTGACTCGTTTAATTCAAATTTCGTCTCTTCGTCGTCATATGCAATTTCATCACCATCTCCATAGTTATTCTCCAATCCACCTCAGATTCACATGATTTAGAAATACGCCTGTAAAAGATTGCATCACGAAAAATATGTTCGATTTGAAACATACCCGTAGAATCTAGCTCGTCGATCATGGAACTTGGTCCTCCATAACGCTCGCGATTGAATGCAATCTCGAACGCGGGCTCCAAGTCATGATCCAAGACTTGACCTTCTGCAACCATCATCATAACGCCTTGGAGGTTAATTTCCCGTTCGGGGGCTTCCTCAGCCGGAACCTGCCCGCAGCCGCCAGGTCGTCCACGCACCATGGTTATGACGATCTTCTTCCCACGTCGAACTGAGCTCTGATACCAAACTGACGTCGGGGAATTGAATCGAGGCGCTTTATGGGAGCAGCAAGAAGCAACGAACAGAAAGGAAAATCATGAAAGAACCTCCATAGGGTTCATAGAAAACACAATGTTTTCTGAAATAAACTCAATACTCAATTAACTAATGAAATAAGTCCACAAACCGGACTTAAATAGCCGAAACACCTAAAATTTACCTAAAATAGCAAAATCTCAATAATTATTCTGAATTAAAGTCCTACTAAAGAAAAGCATACTGGAAAAAGATGGACCCAAATCGGGTTTAAATTGACCTCTTAATTAACCAAAAGATTATTATTAAAAATAGAAAATTTGACGATTTCGTGCTCTAAACAGCCGAATTTCGCCAAATCAGCATGGTGCTCGTGACTAAGTCACGAGTTATCTTTAGAACGTCGTTTCTAGTCAGATTCATGTATGGTTTGACCCCGTTCATCAATCCTTCAATTCTGCCCCTGATTCTGCGTAGGACCGAAACAACTTTTCTGAAACTAGCAAAATTCTTCCTGCATCAGTCACCCCCTCTTCAAAAGAATTCGTCCTCGAGTTCGATTTAGGAACTTGAATGATCTGCTCAACCAAGAAAGGATCACAATAGAAGGATGGAACCTTGAATGGAAAAACTACTGACTCGTTTAATTCAAATTTCGTCTCTCCGTCGTCATATGCAATTTCATCGCCATCTCCATAGTTATTGTCCAATCCACCTCAGATTCACATGATTTAGAAATACGCCTGTAAAAGATTGCATAACGAAAAATATGTTCGATTTGAAACATACCCGTAGAATCTAGCTCGTCGATCATGGAACTTGGTCCTCCATAACGCTCGCGATTGAATGCAATCTCGAACGCGGGCTCCAAGTCATGATCCAAGACTTGACCTTCTGAAACCATCATCATAACGCCTTGGAGGTTAATTCCCGTTGGGGGGCTTCCTCAGCCGGAACCTGCCCGCAGCCGCCAGGTCGTCAACGCACCATGGTTATGACGATCTTCTTCCCACGTCGAACTGAGCTCTGATACCAAACTGACGCCGGGGAATTGAATCGAGGCGCTTTATGGGATCAGCAAAAAGCAACGAACAGAAAGGAAAATCATGAAAGAACCTCCATAGGGTTCATAGAAAACACAATGTTTTCTGAAATAAGCTCAATATTCAATTAACTAATGAAATAAGTCCACAAGCCGGACTTAAATAGCCAAAAGACCTAAAATTTACCTAAAATAGAAAAATCTCAATAATTATTCTGAATTAAAGTCCTACTAAAGAAAAGCATACTTGAAAAAGATTGACCCAAATCGGGTTTAAATTGACCTCTTAATTAACCAAAAGATTATTACTAGAAATAGCAAATTTGACGATTTCGTGCCCTAAACAGCCGAATTTCGCCAAATCAGCATGGTACTCGTGACTAAAGTCACGAGTTATCTTTAGAACGTCTTTTTTGGTCAGATTCATGTTTGGTTCGACCCCGTTCATCAATCCTTCAATTCTGCCCCTGATTTTGCGTATGGACCGAAACAGCTTTTCTGAAACTGGCAATATTCTTCCTGCATCAGGGACCCATCTTTTTACGTTGTGGGGGTGCAGTAGGAACATGCACATCGCACCGAAAAACACGTAAATGAGATGTATTTGGAGGTTGTCCAAGCACAAGTTGTTGGGGAGAATATTTAAGATACGTAGTGGGACGTAAACGTACTAATGCAGTAGCATGTAAAACAACATGTCCCCAATCAAAAATGGGTAAATTAGTTTTCATCAAGAATGGTTTAGCTTTTAATTGAATTATTTTAACAAAAGATTCTGCTAAACCATTTTGAGTGTGTACATGCGCGATTGGGTGCTCAACCTGTATCCCAACTGACATGTAATAGTCGTCAAATGATTGCGATGTAAATTCACCAGCATTATCCAGAAAAATAGATTTTATGGGATGATTAGGAAAATGTGCTCTAAGCCTTATAATCATTCCTAAAATACGAGAAAATGTCATATTTCGAGATGATAATAGGCATACATGCGACCATATTGTAGAGGCATTGAGTAGTACCATGAAATAGTAAAAGGGGCCACTAGGAGGATTGAGTGGTCCACAAATATCTCCATGAATGCATTCCAATAACTTAGGAGATTCAATACTAACTTTCATGGGTGATGGTCTAGCAATGTATTTTCCTTGAGAACAAGCACTGAATGGATATTCTTTTGGCAAAAGATTTTTTTTATCTTTTAGTGGGTGCCCGCTTGAGTTCTCAATGATTCTTCGAATCATAATTGCGCCAGGGTCCCAGGCCTATTATGCCAAAGCATAAAAGTTGTGGGAACTTTTTGTTTTATGGCGACACTGACTTCAACTGCTTGGATATTCGTATGATACAATCCAGGTGATAAAGCAAGAAGTTTTTCCAATACATGCTTTTTGCATGAAACAGTGGATGTAATACACATGTACTCTACATCATTCTCATTAAGAGTTTCAATGTGGTACCCATTTTTGCGGATATATTTAAAGCTCAGCAAATTTCTACTAGATTTGCTCGAGTATAATGCCTCTTTGACATGGAGTGTTGTTCCACCGGGCAATATGATAGAGACTCTCCCACATCCTTCAATTAAATTGGATGTACCAGAAATTGTGTGCACATATTCTTGAATGGGATAAAATTGCACTACTAGAAATGAACACAAAAATGACAAAGATGAACTAAAATTTGCGCGGCAAGACAATATACCGCCGTTTATTACATCAGTAACTGCAATATTTCATATTCTCGCTTAAATTGATCTTATACGGCGATAAAATCATGGGACCGTATTTAATTCAGCAGAAACGACAAGGTTTGTAGTTAATACGACGAGAGATATGTTCTCCATTAATACTGATATTATAAACGGCGAGTAATAATTAGTAACGGCGACGTTTGATTATCCTGGTTAAAAATATTTAATATAAACGGCGAGAGTTGTCTAACGCCGTGAGTTGTTGTCTCATACGACGAGATTTCTCGCCGTATATGGTCAACCTAACAGGTTTCCAAATTACTTTGGTTTATCCGCCAAATTCTGGGGCGAAGATTTGGATAGCCCGCGCCGGAAGTGACATTTACCTGAGCTAGGTCTCGGGGGAATGAAAATTTGAGAAGAACATAGAGACGAGAGAAGAGAGGAGAAGAGAAGTATAAGGAGGAGAGAAGCCACAAGAGAAGAGAACAGAGAACATAACAGAGAGAGAAGGGAGAACATAAACAGAATAGAAGAGAGAATGGAGAGATAGTTGAAAGAGAAAACGGGAATTGCCATCAAAACCCAGAAGCCACAAGTAAGAGGAATCGCCTTCAAACCCAGTACACCATCGCCGACCCTTCTGTGGAACCGTAAGTTCATGTTTCAATTATTTTTTTTCATTATGTGTTTTGATTTTGAAATCAACCATCTCAATCGTTGATGGAGATGGTTGGTTGATTTCTGTTGGTTATTGAATCTCCCAAATGAGGGTTATATGAAGCCCTAATTCCGGAACAATCCAGAATTAGTGCTTTAAGTAACCCTCTTTTGGGAGCTTCAATAATCAACAGTAATCTATTGATTATTGTTGAAATTGAATTAAATTGTTAATTTCTTCTTATATTGTAGTTGAGCTTGCATGAAATTGGTAATTAGTTTTCAATTATAATTGCAATGTGTTCAAATTGGTTGTTGACTTATAATAAAAATATGTGTGTACTACAATTGACATGAAAATAGTTGTTCAATTATTTTAATGTTTTAGTCTTAGCTTAATATTTGTAATTTTCTAAATATTGTCTTATTCTAATTGGTTTTTACTTTTTGTTGTCTGGTAAGGACTAACCGATGCTTAGATTCGATAATCTGCCCCATCTGGGTGGCTGCCCGACAAATCGGTTCAACCACAATACAATACTCATGGAGTTGTCAATTCTATGGTGTTCGTTTGTAGTTGCACCGGTTTGCTACACGCCACCCAGTGGAGGCAGGTCACTAAATTGGACCTTACTTTGGACATTGACGGCAAGCTGTATAGCTATACCCCCCTCTGCTTTTGTTGATGCTAGATCTCGATGGACGAACAATATTCAAAATCCTAAGATGGAACAAAATAAAAAAATAAAAAAAAAACAAACATATCTAAATGGGTTGTCTAAGCAAAATCAGGCTCTCCAAAGGGGCCATCTACTTGCGGATCAGGAGCAAAGAAGTCATCAATATTAAAATCTTTGAGATCCATTTGCTGCTCATACTCAACATGGTTTGATTCATTAAATGTAGCACTCCCATTTCTGGATGCTTGGTAGAGATCAACCAAGTGTCGTGGTGTACGGCAAACATGTTCCCAATGGCCATCAGTTCCACATCTGTTACATTTTTGTCCCTGTTTGGGAGGTGCTTTTTCAGCAACTGCTTGTGAATTCTGATGTCTCCCACCATTATTTCTCCCACTGTTTTGTGGTGGTGCTCCTCTTTTGTTAATATTGGAGGGCATCTGTTGTTGAGGCTCACGGTACTAAACATTGCTCTTACCATGACCTCGTCCACGACGGCGTCCATGTCTACGACCACGTCCATGACCACATGGGTGTAAAACAACATTCGCTTCAGGGAATGCATTATTACTCACTGCAGGGAGAGGGGTCGAGCCATTCGGACGCTGATCATGATTTTTCTTCAATATGGCATTGTTTGTTTCCGCAACCAATAAACAAAAAATTAATTCAGAATATTGTTTGAATCCCTTTTCTCGATACTATTGTTGCAGGAGTATGTTCGAGCAATGGAAGGTAGATAATGTCTTTTACAATAATTGCTCATTAGTTACGTTATCGCCACAAAGTTTTAGCATGGATGTAATTTTGAAGAGTGCAGAGTTATAACTGTTTATCGTATTGTAATCCTGAAACCTCAGGTGTATCCAATCATAACGAGCCTGGGGGAGTAAGCCAGACTTCAAGTGCTCGTAGCGCTCTTTTAAATTATTCCATAAGATGAGGGGTTCCTTAATAGTAAGGTGCTCATTTTTTAAATCCACATCTATATGGCGGCGCAAAAATATCAACGCATCGGCGCGCTCCTTTTCCGACGTGGTATTGTCTGCTTTTATAGTGTGCCCAATCTTGAGCCTAGGTGCAATCCAGCATCAAGAGTCCACGACAAATAATTTTTTCCAGTTATATGAAGTATGTTGAACTCGAGCTTCGCGATGTTTGACATTGTGGATCTTTGTCTTTTGATCTTCTCTTCCGGTAGAGCGAAAGTGCTGATAACGTGTTATAAACTGAGAGAGAAAAGATGGAGAAAACGTATGGAGGAATAACAAAGCATGTATTATTCTCTACCAAATTACTCTTTACATAGAGTGTGAGAGTAAATTAGTATCCTCTAAATATGGTATTACAATATTTGGGAATATTCATCATACTACCTAACTATATTTCATAACATTACAATATTTGGAAATATTTATCATACTAACTAACAATATTTCATAACAAATGGGTCACATATGTAACCTGAACGAAATATCTTACTATCGTTCTTCCAGAAAAAAAAAAAAAAAAAAAAAAAAAAACACAACATAGCGGCATCATAGTTCATATGTTTGGGAATGTTTGGAAGATTGATATAGTTAAACTTTTTGTCTCCTTTTTTCTGTTCTATAGAAATGGTGATGGGTGAGAACTTCAGCGAAGTGTGGAAGGATAGTTCGGAATTTTATTATTCTGGAAACTGAAATGTACTCCCTCTGTTTCTACCGTTTCTTCAAAAAAATTGGTGGCACACGGATTAAGAAACGGTGGAAAAACCCCAAAAGGCCCCTGTGACTCACCCGTTTAATCTGTGGCTCACCCTTTTAATAATCTATGACTCAATAACACAACACAACAAGAACAATAACACCACCAGATTCAACACTATTGCACAGATTAATCAAGAACATTATCAAGAACTACAACAATTTCAATCTGATTATACAGCTTTCCTACAGATTCAAAAATTAATCAAAGAACAACAATAACAAGAACAACAGTTTTCAAGATTTGGAGAAGAAGAAGAATAAGGCAGATCTAAGGTAGGGGAAGAGACGAGAGAGGGGAAGAGATTGGAAGCTCTAATTTTTTCTTCTCTTCTTCCTCACCACCATCGAAACCGCATCACAACCATCGTAGCCGCCGATCTGCTCTCTCTATCTGTAGATCTCCACCAAGGTCTTCTGGCGGCGTCGACCTTGGAAAGAGAGAGATGGAAGCCTTGGAGAGCCTTACCTGGTGGCGTTGGCGTCGGCGGCCAATCTGTTTCGTTGGTGACGTTGATGGCCTGTTCTCCGATCTGTTCGTTGGTGGCGGCACCGGACGATCTGTCTCTCCCTCTCCCTCGCTCTCTCTCTCTCTATCTTCCTCTACCTCTCTTTCCTAGAGAGATGGGTGGAGACAGATATGGAGGAAATGGGATGGAGCCATGGAGGTGTGGAGGTGGACCTCAGGAGGTGGAGGTGGAGGCAGAGGCGGAGATCGAGAGGAGGGGATGGGGCATCGTGTGAGTCTCTCTCTCTATCGGCTGTTGAAGAACAAGAGAAGAGATGAGATAAATTTGTTGGGTAGGGTTAGGACTTTGGAGTTTGTAGTGTTTGGGTTTGGACTGGTAAATTTGGGTTAGGTTAGGTGGGTTTAATTAATTAAGTTATGAACTAATTATGATTATTAGGAACAATTAAAAATGGGTGGGTGTTTTTCATTAAGGGTAAGATGGTATTTTTCATATACAAAGTTTCCTTTTTAGGAAATTTTGAGAACCAGAAGAAACGTCCAAAAATGAAAATTTTGAAGAACCTGAAGAAATGGAGGGAGTAATTGATTAACTAAATATTCGCTTTTAAATAAAAGATTAACTAAATATTCTATAGAATTGGTGAATGGAGATACGTTTCCATTTAAAACGTTTCTTACCCTTTAACTAGAGTTATTGTGTACAATGGTACTATAATTGGCATAATCAATACAACCAATAAAATTAAGGGAACACATAATGGAACATATACAGGAAATAGGTGATTTGGACTCCATATAACTATAATTTAGCAATAAAATATGTAGTGACATTATAGTGCAAAGATTACGTATTCAAATAACCTGAAAACTACACAAAACTGAAGTTGTCAATGACATGAAACTTGCCATTTCTTAGTTGAAACTGAAATTGTACTTCATTGACTTGTCCGCACCAAACACTCCCCAATGCTTCTCTCTTTCAGGCTTCTTCTTGTTTTCATCAAAAATATCAAATATGTAAGTCTCAATGGCCTTTCCAGGCCTTCTAGGTGTCCCTCTCTTGACATTCGCCACCAACTTTGTATTATAAGTTTCTGCGTTAGCGATACTCGTGTCTACCTCGCCAGAAGTAGGCCACCCAGTCTCGGACACAACAATCTCCACATCACCGCCGCCAACTTTCTCCAGCGCCGAGTACACCGTGTCTATCATGGCATCGAACTGATTCTGGTACCCAAGTTCACCGTCTTGGACCACAACCCCATGTGCTCGAAATAGAGCATAGTCAAGGTTACTTTGCTTGCGAGCGAAGTAAGGGTACACGTTAAGAAGCAAAGGGGAGTTTTTCGAAACCAAGAACCCCATTATTGGGTCAAGGTACCACCGGAGAGTGTCCTTGAAGGCGCCCTGCGATGGAGGGAAGGAGCTCCCAACTATAGATAACTCGAGAGAAGTTGAAACCTTTACTTGGTTTTCGAGTCCTAGAATGGACAGTGCATTGAACACGTTCACCATTGCCGGGAGAACAAAGGGCACAAATCGTTCAGAGTCCCAACCAGGAAGAACTTCGTTTCCTACTGCAATATACTTGAAAGTTACATTAGGGTAAGCTTTGACATTGTTTTGGACCCATGAACTGGCATTGGCCTTGCTTGAAGCAAGTGCTTGAAGGTCTTCGTTAGGAACACCTAGCAAGAGCTCAATGTTGCTGCCTCCAAGGGCTTGCAGAGTTTCCCGGTGCGGATCATATATTCGCATTCTTCTTATGCCTTTCTCTTTGTAAAATGCCACAACTTCTTGTGGCGGTGGTAAGTTGTCGCCTAGCCTCCCGTAGCATGCTCCGATTTGTGCACCTGCAGTACCAAAAACTCGGGCGTCAAGTTCAAACTGAGAAAACTGGAAACCAAACCGAACTGAACAAAATCAAAATTTAATAAATCGAACGAAACCGTGAAAAAACATAATTGAACAGAAGCAAAACGCTTAAACCGAATTAAATCGTAAACCAGTATGCATAAAATATATGTACCCTAAACTTAAGCCAAATTCTTATTGTTTAATTAGATTAAGTTCATACTTTGAGCTCCTACTGAAGTATTATAAACAAGATAATTACAAATTAAAGTAAGCAAGTTACTACATGCATGTTTAATTTTTCACATAATATTGCTTTTGTGTAGGTTAAATATCTTATTTCAAGTAATGATATACATAGAATATGTGAACCTAAGATTTAATAAAACATGATCGCATATCAAGATAGAAAGGAACCAAACCGAGATAAACCAAACAACGCATTCGTGAAAAAGACAAACCAAACCGAACAAAATCGAACCGTTTACACCTTTACCAGAAACAATACTAAGCTTCCACATTAGGTTCACAAAACTTGAACCCATGTACTTGCTTGTATGCTGAACGCGAAGGTTAATTTTTATGCAAACATGTAAGATATTAAAGTAATAAAACGGCATTCATGAACGGTAACATCGCTGAACACGTAAGAGAAGTCCCTATTGTATCGTTACTATGACACACCATGATTAAATCCTTGTTGCACACCATTGTACAGCGGAAAAAAACTAGAAAATTCATCAAAGGGTGCTTAAAAGGTAAACCTAAGGCAAGAAAATATGTATGGAAATTAACATTACATAACAACTTTTTTTTCCCTGGTGAATTACAAGAATATCAATAAAATCTTCTGAACGAGATTTCAACTCATGGTTTCTTGAACTTGTCCTACTTATCCAATTAGATAACAGGTAAGGATGAGGTCAAAAACAGACGCTCAATATAAGAGAGAGACCTGATTGGGGTAAATTTGGCATGAACACTCCAAGAATAAGCACAGTAGCCATGAAAATTCTTTTCAGAGCCATGGGTAGACAAGGAGAAGAATATAGGGAGAGATATGGCAGCAATGTAGTCAACCAATTAACGTTTTATAGGATACCCTTGAGAAAACATTAGTACGGACTAGAGCTTGACCATGTTGCTTATACTTTGTACCAACGTATGCCTAAGACTAAAACCCAAGATTCGATTCCCATTTCTACCTTTTTCTACTGTTACTATTCTTGTTAACATGGAGTTGCAAAAGCTAGAAAGTATAATGTAAGATATTCTTGCTCTTTTTACTGTGCGAAAAAATCTACTCTACAATTGTCGATAATCTGTAGAGATTCCAGGTTATGATGTATGCAAATTTAGTCTTAACATTCCTAGTAAGAAAATAAATAAATAAATAAATATTAATTCTAAATAATAATATATTATAAACTAAATAGTAGAGAATAGAGAATAATGTATGGAGGAATATCAAGTTGTATTATTCTCCACCAAACCACCATTTATATAGGGTGTGAGTGTCAATCAGTATCATCTATACAAGGTAGTAAAATATTCTGTGAATATTCAACATATCAAATATATATTTCATAACACTCCCCCTTGAATATTCACTAATGTGATGCCTCGTTAAACCCTTGTCAAGCAAAAACCCGTTGGGACAAAAGCTCTGACAAAGAAAAAAGAGTGCATCTTATGAGCGAAGATTTGGTGTAGTCTTGAACTCATTCATGGCTGCATGCCTCATTAAAACCTTGCTTGGAAAAATCATGTTGGATAAAAACCTCGGCTAAGGAAAAAGAGTACAGCGCCTTGTAATTTAATCTCATCCTCTTTGCATCATCTTGATTCACATTTCATACCTGAAAGTAAATTCATGGGAAATACATAATGTCTAACATAATATGATGCAACAAGATCATTCAAGATAGTAATAAAAACTATCAGTTAATAAGTATGACATGTTATACAGTCATTAGACATTCGTCATATTAAATAATATGCATATGCACCTAAACTACTTGCGAGTGTGTATCTTTGATTTGCTTTAGCAAAGAAGTATATCTCATGAGTAATAACCTCCATGGATTTCACATATAGTGATTCGTACGATCATTTTGTGTAACTAGTTACTTTCATATTCGTAGTCTTAAGACTAAACGAAATATCATAATAACACTTATCAAATACAGGATTTGTTGGTTATAATTATAACCATGAGAAACATATGGGCATTGCTTGCAATTTAGCATGTTTCGCTTTCAATAGTCTCACGCATTCAACCATAAGGGTGCGGACATTTGAATATGTTGTTTGATAACTCCGCATTAGGAGTTATATTCTTTAGGATTCACTACCGTTTGCGAGCGTTTCGGTGCATTTGTGTGAGAAATTGACCAAATCCTAGTTTTTTTTAGCATACTTGAGTTTTTGAGCTCTATTTCTTAATCCGGGCGTTTTTCGTATAATTTACGCATTGTTTGTCGCATGTGATCTTCCGGTATGTGTTTGTGTTGTGTATTTCAGGAACCGGGAGCTTGGAGCGACTATTTTGGAGCGGGAACAAACTTCGGAACAAGAGGATAGTTCAAGGATATTCTCGGGAATGGAGACGATTGAGGAAGAATGAAGAAAAGAAGCAAAGAAGTGGAGATTCCATAAGTGTTAATGCGAACACATCTTTGTTCGCACGAACAAATTGACTTAGAAGAATTTTTGAAGGCCAAAAGAGGAGAAAAACTCACTGCTGAAAAGTAAGAACAACTTTGATGTTCGCACGAACAAGGAGGAAAAGGCTGTTCGCACGAACAGTCGTTTGTTCGCACGAACAGGGAGGGTCAGCGCGGATTTTTTGGGCTGTTTTGCTATTTTTGAAAAGTTTGAAGACTCCAGTCCTATTCTAACATAGAGGGACGATCTTGTGGGGGTATTCACGCATATTTTGAGTCTTGGGAACTAGAGTGTAACGGTAGACGGAGGTGGACCGAGAGGACCCGAAATGTGAGATTGAGAGAAGATCATGATGAGTATTACCCAGTGTAACTAGAACGTGCATAGAGTGTTTCAAGCTTAATCCGGAAATAGTTAGCAACCCTAGGGAGACCATCAATTGCCTAGTTCTTTTTTATTAATCGTATTCCATCACAAGTTATTCTCGTTACAATTGAAAATTATACAAAAATAATTAGTTAGTAGTCATTTATTTTAAGTCGCTTGTTTGTGGGCGACGAACTTGCAAAATCAAACACCTTTTTTACCGGTTACATAGATATCTTAGAATTAATCTATAGTTAGCTAATACTCCTAATACTACTTGACCGTATACTTGCGTTTAAGCGCGTTAAGAATCCGCGTCAAGTTTTTGGCGCCGTTGCCGGGGACTTTAACGGTTTATTAGTCAGTTAGAAATTGATTTAGGATATCTCTTTTGTTTTTGTGTAATTAGCTATTTTGTTTTCTCACTTGTATTTGATTCCGCTTTTCAGGTCATCAGTGTATGCCCAGGATCCCTAGAGAACTTGTGCCCACTTGAATACCCAGAGAAGTTATTCAGAGATCAGAGGAGAAGACAGAAACAGAGCATTATGGGTGATCAATTGACCAACGAGCAGCTCAATCAGCGAGTAGAAGAGTTGTCGAAACAGTTGAATGATCGCAACGCCCACACACTGTATAACAAGTATGGGCAGGCTATTGTGGAGAAATTCCAGGCATCCACGTATGGACACAATCTGGCAATTGTAGTGCCAGACATACAGGCGGAACACTTTGACCTCAAGCCAGCTACGATTCAGACGGTGACCAATAAGTTCCGGTTTTATGGGAAAAAGGATGAAGACCCCAATGATTTTATTGGGAAGTTCAACGAATATATAAAGACTATTAAGTACAAGAATGTGACTTCAGAGGCGTTGAAGCTTATTCTATTCCCCTAATTTCTGAAAGGTGCAGCTGAGAAGTGGCTTGAGTCGAGAGCTCCGGATTCAATCACTACATGGGCTCAATGTGTGGATGAATTCATGGCTTTTACCCATTGCAGCGGGTAATTGAGTTACATGGTGACATTCTGGGCTTCCGCCAACGTGATGATGAGACTATGGTTGATGCATGGGATCGTTATATGAACTTGATTAGGAAGTCCCCAAATCATGACTTTGGAGATTACGAGATTCTGCAAGTTTTTTACCACGGATTAGAACGTCACAATCAAGAGCTAGTTAACAGAGAAACTGGGGGAAATTTTCTATACTCTGTTGATAAAGAAGGAGCCTATGCACTTATGAAGCAGCTTGCCAAAAAGGATACACAGTTTATGATTCCAGGAGATTATCAGCATTGCCAGAACCGAAAGATAATGAGTGGAAGAATGGGATCATCAAGATGGTGTCTTACTTCGCCAAGCATGTTTATTAGGACAAGAAGACAGTGTCAAGCGCATAGGAGCCAGATTATGAGTCATCTTTAGCACAACTAGCAAGCGAGGATGTGAACTACGTGGGGGCACAAGGACAGCGGCAGAACTGAAATCAAGGGAATTACAGACTAGGCACGAGGGATCATCCAGGCTTTAGATATGGGGATCATTCTGGAGCGACATATGCGCCGGGGTTCCAGTATAGACCACCAGCTTCACAGGCTCCACCAGCAGCTGTTGTAGCACCGAGTCCAGTCTCTGAATTGACGAAGGCACTGACACAGCTGAGTTATAATATGAACACAATGACCACCAACGTGAACAACATGTCCACGCAGGTTACTACTGTATCTGCGGATTTACAGGCTACGAAGACTTCTCTTCGTTCTCTTGAGGTACAGGTGGGTTAGATTGCTACTCAGCTCTCATCTAGAGCTCCAGGTTCTTTGCCATCCAACACGGAAGATAATCCTCGTCAAATCAATGCAATCACTACTCGAAGCGGGATTGCAATGAAAGATCTGCCATATCCAACTAATGCTAGAGTCGATGCTTCTAAGGCTAAAGAGCATGAGATTTTTGATGATGACACTAATGTCGTGATCCCCCAATCAAAGGGCGCGACGGATGAGGAGGCGGCGAAAGATAAGGACGAGGTACGTATTGACACTACTACTGTTTCTAAGGCGGTTCCATATCCTTTGAGGACGAGAAAGAGGGATGATTCTAGAGACTTTCAGAGATTTCCTGATATCTTCAAGAAAGTGGAGTTACCATTCTTTTTGCAGAGGCTATATCTAAAATGTTTTCATATGCCAAGTTTCTCAAGGATATTCTTGTAGGAAAGAGGCGCATGAGTGATTTTGCACAGGTTAACTTTACGGCTGAGACCTCTGAATGCGTCATGAATGGATTGCCTAAGAAGAAGAAAGATCCTGGAAGCTTATTGATACAAGTGAATCTCGGTGATTCTCTTACTATGACGGCATTGTGTGATTTGGGGGCAAGCATTAAGTTGATGCCCTTGTCCGTATTCAGGAAACTTGGTGTGGGGGAGCCTCGTCCCACCCGAGTTACCTTGAAGATGGCTGATAGATCGATTCATAGAGCATATGGGGTGATTGAAGATATCTTGGTCAAAGTTAGTACTCTTATTTTTCCTGCTGATTTTGTCTTCCTAGACATAGAGGTTGGCGACGTACCTCTAATTCTTGGCAGACCCTTCCTACCTACAGGGGAGGCTATTATACATGTGAAGAGTGGAAAGTTATCTATGCAGATTAATG
This sequence comes from Linanthus parryae, assembly GCA_023055425.1. NCBI lineage: Eukaryota > Viridiplantae > Streptophyta > Magnoliopsida > Ericales > Polemoniaceae > Linanthus > Linanthus parryae. The sequence continues at coordinate 60,970,810 of JALGPY010000001.1, read as the reverse complement.
ATGAAAAGTGGTCTTTGATGTGTTCAAGTAAATGAAAATGCATTCATATTATAATTATGAAGACTGCTTTAGCATAGAGGTTTTCGATGATGACATGGGAGATGAGGAAGCTGAATTGATGTGGGAGGAAATAGATGGCATGTACAAGGATGAAGATTAGAGTCCCCCCATGGATGTGTTCCACATGAGCAGCTGGACCAAGCTGATTTATATGAGCAAGGGGAGAAGAAGTTAGCTCTTGTTCCTTCACTCAAGTCACCACCCGTGCTTGAGTTGAAGCCATTGCCTAGCCATATCAGGTATGCTTTTCTTGGTATTGATAACAGATTGCCCATGATTGTTTCCTCTGATTTATCTTAGGCACAGGGGGAGCAGCTTTTGGATGTGCTAAGGAAGCATGAGGCAGCAATTGGATGGACTATTGCAGATATTAAGGGGATCAGCCCCGTGTATTGCCAGCATAAGATCCGGGTGGAAGAAGACAAGTAGCCAGTGATCCAGGAATAGCGGAGATTGAATCCGCACATGAAAGATGTGGTGAGAAAAGAGGTTATGAAGTGGCTAGAGGCTGGTATTATTTTCCCGATCTCAGACAGCACTTGGACTAGCTCGGTCCAGTGTGTGCCTAAGAAAGGGGGGATGATTGTGGTGGAGAATGACAAGCATGAGCAGATTGCTCAACGGACAGTTACTCGTTGGCGTGTGTGCATGGATTACAGGAAGCTGAATGAAGCCACGCTAAAGGATCACTTTCCGTTGCCGTTTATTGATCAGATGCTTGATCATTTGGCTCACCACGAGTATTATTGTTTTCTGGATGGTTACTCAGGTTACAATCAGATTGCCATTACTCCAGAAGACCAGTAGAAGACCACTTTTACATGTCCTTATGGCACATTTGCGTTCCGCCGCATGCCATTTGGACTGTGTAATGCACCGGCTACTTTTTAGCGGTGCATGATGGCTATTTTCTCGGATATGATTGAGAAGCACTTAGAGGTCTTCATGGATGATTTTTCCTTATTTAGTACAGTTTTGAGGACTGTCTACATCATCTTGGCCGTGTCTTGGTTCGTTGTGAAGACACTAATCTCGTGCTGAATTGGGAGAAATGCCACTTCATGGTCACTGAGGGGATAGTTCTTGGCCACAAGATTTCACGCAGAGGTTTGGAGGTTGATCAAGCAAAGGTAGAGACGATCAAGCAGCTCCCTTATCCGAATTCTATGAAGGGGGTCAGAAGCTTCTTGGGACATGCAGGTTTCTATCGCAGGTTTAGCAAAGACTTCTCGAAGATCTGCAAGCTTATGTGTGAGTTGCTTGGGAAAGATGTCCCATTTGTGTTTGACGAAGCATGCAAGAAAGCCTTCGACTTTTTGAAGGAACAGCTCACCTCAGCCCCAATCATTACAACTCCGGATTGGAGTTTGCCATTTGAGCTCATGTGCGATGCCAGTGATTGCGCCATTGGAGCAGTGTTGGGGTAGCGTAAGGAAAAGGTATGCCATGTTATTTACTATGCCAGTAGAGTTCTTAATGAGGCTCAACTAAACTATGGCACTATTGAGAAGGAGCTATTGGCTGTATTTTTTGCGTTGGATAAATTTCGGCCTTCTCTTGAGGGATCGAAATTGATTAGTTTTACAGATCATTCGGCGCTAAAATATCTGCTTGATAACAAGGATGCCAAGACGAGGTTGTTGCGGTGGGTCCTTTTGATGCAAGAATTCGATGTAGAGATCCGTGACAAGAAGGGTGTTGAGAATGTGGTAGCGGACCACCTCTCAAGAATTGAGAATGGAGTGGAAGAGAAGGTGCCTATTCAAGAGAACTTTCCTGATGAGATCTTGATGTCTTTGGGGGATACTAAGCCATGGTATTGGGTGATTGCCAATTATCTGACCAATGGGAAGATTCCTGATGAGTGGACAGTGCAGCAAAAGAAGCGGTTCTTGTATGTGGTGAAGCAATACTTTTAGGAGGATCCATATCTATTCAAGATGGGCGCCGATAACATCAATAGGAAGTGTGTTCCTACCCACGAGATTTATGATGTGATCAAGCAGTGTCATGCAGCACCTAGTGGAGGCCATTTCAGCGGTCCGCGCACCGCCATGAAGGTACTACAATCTGGTTTCTTTTGGCCAACTATTTTTAAAGATTTTCATGACTGGGTTGCAGGGTGTGATAGCTGCCAGAGAACAGGTAACATCTCCAAGCGAGATGAGATGCCAATGTCTGAATGGCTTGAGGTGGAGCCTTTCGATGTTTGGGGCATAGACTTCATGGGACCGTTTCCAGCCTCATATGGGAATATCTACATCTTGCTTGCATTGGATTACGTGACAAAGTGGGTAGAAGCAATTGCGTGCCCCAAGAATGATGCAGCAACGGTAGAGAAGTTCCTGAAGAAGGACATCTTTACTCGGTTTGGCACACCAAGGGAAATGGTGAGAGATGAAGGTTCTCATTTCATAAATCGAGTGTTTGCAAGGGTTTTGAAGTCGTATGGGGTGTATATCCATAATTTTTCCCTACCTTATCACCCCCAAACCAATGGGCAAGCTGAAGTTTCTAACAGGGAGATTAAGGGGATTTTGCAGAAAACCGTCAATGCCGGGCGGAAGGATTGGGCTGTGAAACTGGATGATGCATTATTGGCATACCGTACCGCATGGAAGACGCCATTGAACATGTCACCATTTTAGCTCGTCTTTGGTAAGGCATGCCATCTCCCTGTGGAGCTAGAGCACAAGGTATACTCCGCAATCAAGCAGTTGAACATGGATCCCGAGTTGTCAGGGAAAGCACGGAAGATGAAGCTTCTTGAACTTGAGGAATGGAGATTACAGGCTTATGATAGTTCCAGGATATACAAGGAGAAGACAAAGAGATGGCATGAAAGTCGTCTCAAACCAAAAGAACTTCGTGTGCGACAGAAAGTGTTGTTGTTCAACTCTCGCATGAAGCTCTTTTGGGGAAGCTTCGTTCTAGATGGTACGGGCCATTACGGATAAACCAAATCTATCCTTGGGGTGCAGTTGAATTATAAGATCCTCATACGAAGGAATGCTTCCGTGTCAATGGAAGCAGAGTTATGCGGTACTTGGAATCAGCACCAACACCGGCCAAAGTGGATGCTATCTACTTTGACGAGCCGTGATCTTTACGAGGTAACTGGGTCGGGCCGTCGACCGTAAATTACAAGCGCTTCTTGGGAGGCAACCCAACGTATTTTCTGCTTTAGTATATAGAGTGTGTTTTAAATACTGTCGTGTGTGTTTTCGTAATATTTTTTTTATATGAGGGGTGAGAGAGCGAGAATTTGACATTTGAATTGAGGCTTCGCAGGATTACAGGTGGATACACGATTCAGACTCCCCTTCTTGATGTGCGTAGCCAGACGTTGAAAGGCGCACATCGGAGTCCGGACGTAAAAGCAAGGTATAAATTGAGCGAGATCACGACAAGATGCCCGAGAATATTGGGAGATTTTTCACGAAAAATGGGCTCAAGGGCATAAGGGGAAGCATGAAGATCAAGCTAGGAGACCTCGATTATCAAGCAAAGGAAGTGAATCAGAAAAAAAAATTGAAGCTGAAGTCAGGGTTGTTCGCACGAACAACTTGTTGTTCGCACGTACAAAAAGAGAAAAAAAGTGACTGTCAAATTGTACAAACAGGTAATTTGTTCATGCGAGCACCAGTTAACACAGTGTTCGTACGAACACTGACCTTTTTCGCACGAACAGAGTGACACAGAGGGGCGGATGGATCTTTGAGGGTAAAATTGGTATTTTTGGTGAATCTAAACACACCATCGGGCACGAACAGAGGGTCTTCTTCCTCCTTCAATTAGAAAACCCTCAAGCCTCTCTTCTCTCTCAACCCGTCGATCCTCTCCTCCCTTGACATCTCCGGCAAGTTTTTGGTGGTTCTCAGTCGCTCCTCAGGCCGTCCCACACTCCGGCGGTCTCTCTCTCTCTCTCTCTCTCTCTCTCTCTCTTCGGCGACCAAAGCCCCACCTCCTCTCTCTCCCAACGGCTTCACCAACAACTCAAGCCACCACCAAACATTCTGAAACTGGGTGAGTTACCGGCGTCTTGATAGCCTTCAACACCACCCCTTGGTGTTGAGGGCAATTGAAGAAGAAGAAGAAAGTTCTATTTGGGGATAAAACCCACCTAGGGTTCTTCGGGGGAAAATAAAAATTGAAGACGAAGGAGTCCAATTCAGCTCATGGGGAAGAAGGAAGAAGTGACGGGGACAACAAGAAGAAGCTAGGAGCACCAATTAATCAGAAAAATTCAACGAAAGATTTCGGCGACCAAATCAGTCTTTCTTGCCGGAAATTTCTACAATTTCGTGCCCGTAAGAACAGCTCCGGGCACGTAGGTACTCCTAATCCTTAACTTTACACTTGCGTTCTTTTTCGTTTTTGAATTGAATTGAATTGGTTGTTTATCATGTATAAACGAAAAGCCGCGACTTTTGACGACCCCGTCTTTCAACCCGTTAGGAGAGTAGGGCCGTCCAATGTGGACGAGATGGTAGTTGAGGACCCCCTATCATACCTAACGAAGAGCCCGAGTATGTGGTACCGGAATCTCCGCCACACACAATACTCAATACCGCAATGCCCCCTAGGGCTCGTTTGAGAAAGGGTAGGTCGGACAAGAGGCTTAAGATAGCCAATACCAATGTCATACTGAGTAATTAATGTACCTATCGGTTTGTTAGCTTTCATGCTCACGTTGCGTCTTTCCGCGACCAATACCTCAAGCTCAAAGGTGCGGCTGAGAAACCCTACCCCATAGATGAGTTGAAACTCATGCCTACCGAGCTCATAGCAATTCATGAACGTGACAGGTTGGACAAATGGTTTGAATTGTGAGGACCGTCTAGCTCTCAAGTTGCGCGAGAGATTTATGTTAATCTGAGGTTTGGGGACGAGGGAGAGAGTAAGGATGATAGGTTGGTGTATTGTAGGGGTAATTGGGTGCGTCTGACACCAGAGACGATTAGCAAGGCCCTGAAATTTCGAGAGTTGGACCACGGCACTAAATGTGCGTACCATGACATGATTAGGCGACCTGATGTAGTGCCTATGGTTAATGCATTTTGTTTTCCGGGGGGAGGGGGAAGATCCGTGGGATAAGTCGAAAGCCGAGTTGACGGGTTGGATGGTGCTTAAGAAATGCCTACTCCCACGTGCTAAGTGGGTTTGCGAGTTGCTTGAGAATTGGGTCTTGGGCATTGCGCCTAACCCCAGATTCTCATTCCGCCTGTGTTGTATGGCCATGTGCGTTTGGTTAGGATAGAGGATTGACATTCCTAGAACGATTTGGCTCAACATCATGGCATGCAAATCGGAGGGAAACAGAATGGCCCCGGGTCACACTTGATTGATGACCAAATTGGCTATATAGGCAGGGGTAGTGGTAAGTGATTTGGATATCTTTCAACCATCCGACCGCGAGTGGTTGAAATATCAGAAACCCCCTAAGGTGTCTAGGTCTAAGAAGGACAAGGAGAAGGAAGGCGAGTCATCGAGCACCGACGCTCTTTTGCAGAGCATGCACCAGATGATGATAGAGTCTAAGGCGGTCAATGAGAGGTAGTTTGCTCATGACCAGAGCAGTCGGAAGAAATTGGGAGACTCCGTTAAGACTCTTGGGAAGTGGGTAGCTCAGTTGGCTCAGTCGAGCAATGTGGCCCTAGACCCTAGCCCTGACAGTGAGGAGTTGTGGTATGAGTCGAGTGATTATGATGTCCCTGGTTCAGCAGAGGAGGAGTCTGAGGACCAGGGATCCGATTCCGAGTAGATCCACCGCCCATCGCATTAGAAATGCTGAGTCCTCAGTTTGACTTCTGAATTCCTTGAGGACAACAATGCATTCTAGTGTGGGGGGAGTTTTAGTCTTGACTAGCCAGTCTGCGTCTGCATTACCCTGTCGGCATATAGATTGTTAGGTCGTACTGTGTATATTTGTGTGGTTCGTGTTGTGTTTTAGGATATTATGTCGTATCGTGATGTGTTAGTTGTGTATATATGTGTTTATGTATGTGTTTGTGTTTGATATTGCACGTTTTTTTTACTTGAGTCTACCTACCCTATCGAGTCAGTTGTTTAGTTTCATTTGTGTCGGCTTTGCATGTAGAGTAGGAATTATATGGAAAAAAAAATCAAAAATTGAAAAATCCAAAAAACAAATTTAAAAGAAAATTTTGAGAAAAGGGCAATCAAAAGAGGCTAAAATTTGATAAATCGCGAAGTGTGAGGATTTTAGGCGTAGGGCATGAGTTGCGACCGAGAGTGACGACGTGAGTCCCCCTAGTAGGTATAGGGAGACTTTCTTTACGAGAATGCCTACCTGTTTTCAACACTTACGTGATTTCAAAATTAAAGTGTGTGCCTATTTTCTTACAAGAGCTGAGCTAGGTGTGAGCTAAACAAGCCGAACATCCATGTGTACGTCTTAGGTAGTCGCCAACCCGCCTCGTAGTGGCACACGAAACAGCTGTGCGAGGTCGTGTATTAGAGCACTCACTGCTTTTAGAACTCACCTTGTAGGACCATTAGACATCTCGATTTGAACCCTGGATTCTTTGCTAGCCTTCAGACCTAGGGTGACGATTCTTGTCCTTCATCACAAATTGTTTAGAATCACCATTTTAGTGCGTCACGAGGGAGTTGTAGTTGAGGGGGTTCGATGAGGGAGTGATTCATGACATTTCGTTGAGTTCTACATGTTCGCTTGCACTTCATTGATTATCTACGAGGGGATGCGAGGGTGAGTGAGTAGGCTTGCGCACTTCGGTGTGGCGGTGTTCCATGCTATTACATCATGGACACAGTTGTGGAGAGCCGTGAGTGCGTGACATCTAATCCGCACGAAATTGGGTTGGTGAACTTAATTGGTGGTTCGTGCTAGGTACCAGTTTCTATCACCTTGGTGTAGGAGGATAGGTTGGATTAGGCACGAGACATTCATCTTTGAGACTACTTGAGAGGGGACGTGGTGACATTCGAGTGTGGGGGTGTCGAATTTTGACTCACGACATTGAGTGTGAGCTTGCGACGACTCCACTCCCACACATGTGCTTCGTCGGTTTTGCGGCTTGGATTTGATATGGATTTCATCGAGTTAGGAGAAGATGATACTTTTATGTGATATTCATTCATCGGATTACGTGTTTCCTTCTCCTAGCATGTTTGATAATTTTTGAAGACCACACGGGTATTTGTGATGATTTTTTGCGGCATTTTGAGAGATATGTATTATATATTGAAAAAAAAAAGAAAAAACAAAAAATGAAAAACAAAATAGAAAAAAGAAAAGACGGAAAAAGAAAAAGGAGAGATGAAATAAAGTTTGAGTCGAATTTGAATTGGAACGAGTGGTGGAGCAATTTCGTCGACGACGGTTCACATTTCATGCACGACCGACAACGATGGCAGCGGAGATCGCTAGCGTACGGGGGTTTGAGGGAATTGAGGTCCGGAGGTTGTGAGTTTCGGTTCCTATCATCATGGTGAGGGTGTGTGAGATGTGGGGTTTGATGCGAGAATGTGACGCTTAGGATTTGATTACGACATGCATATCCTTATGTCCCTAAGCCTCATCATTTGAAAACCGTTAGCGGATTAGGAGCTCGGACCTTGGATGTGGCTTTGCCTAGTGTAGTCTCTTATTTCGTGGCACACGCGAAGAGGTAGCGTATTCTTGAACTTAGTAAAGTTAGGCTTTCTATACTAACTAGGGGAGATTCTCGTTGTCGAAGTTAGTTTCAACTCATGCTTTGTTCCTACAGTTCTCATCACTTCATGATAATCGATTTAAGCCAATGGAGATTGCCAGATCTCATCCCAAAAGATAAAAAGTTTGTTTTATGTTTACGTGTGTTTGTGTAGGATCGAGTCGTAATGTTGCATTTGCATCATATTGTTGCATTGTTGAGTCGTGTGTCGTTATTGAGTCGGCTAGTTGAGATGTGTATGCAACGGTGTTTCTAGTAAGTATGCAAATCATGGATCATATCACTTGTGGGGATGAGTTTCATTGGAGGATGTCTTTGGTTGGATTTTGATTGGATTGCTCGGGACGCGTAATAGGTGAGTGTGGGGGTGTTTGGTAACTCCGCATTAGAAGTTATATTCTTTAGGATTCACTACCGTTTTGTGAGCGTTTCGGTGCATTTGTGTGAGAAATTGACCAAATCCTAGTTGTTTTGATCATACTTGAGTTTTTGAGCTTTATTTCGTAATCCGGGCGTTTTTCGTATAATTTACGCATTGTTTGTCGCATGTGATCTTCCGGTATGTATCGTTTTGTGTATTTCAGGAGGGAGCTTGGAACAACTATTTTGGAGCGGGAACGAACTTCGGAACAAGAGGATAGTTCAAGGATATTCTCGGTAATGGAGACGATTGAGGAAGAATGAAGAAAAGAAGCAAAGAAGTGGAAATTCCATAAGTGTTAATGCGAACACATCTTTAATCGCACGAACAAATTGACTTAGAAGAATTTTTGAAGGCCAAAAGAGGAGAAAAACTCACTGCTGAAAAGTAAGAACAACTTTGATGTTCGCACGAACAAGGAGGAAAAGGCTGTTCGCACGAACAGTCGTTTGTTCGCACGAACAGGGAGGGTCAGCGCGGATTTTTTGGGCTGTTTTGCTATTTTTTGAAAGTTTGAAGACTCCAGTCCTATTCTAACATAGAGGGACGATCTTGTGGGGGTATTCACGCATATTTTGAGTCTTGGGAACTAGAGTGTAACGGTAGACGGAGGTGGACCGAGAGGACCCGAAATGTGAGATTGAGAGAAGATCATGATGAGTATTACCCGGTGTAACTAGAACGTGCATAGAGTGTTTCAAGCATAATCCGGAAATCGTTAGCAACCCTAGGGAGACCATCAATTGTCTAGTTCTTCTTTATTAATCGTATTCCATCACAAGTTATTCTCGTTACAATTGGAAATCATACAAAAATAATTACTTAGTAGTCATTTAGTTTAAGTCGCTTGTTTGTGGGCGACGAACTTGGAAAATCAAACACCTTTTTTACCGGTTACATAGATATCTTAGAATTAATCTCTAGTTAGCTAATAATCTTAAATTCCCTTGGTTCGATACTCGGATTCTTAAAAATACTCCTAATACTACTTGACCGTATACTTGCGTTTAAGCGCGTTAAGAGTTCGCGTCATTGTTCTTCTATGAACATGGATGCTTCAGGCATCTCAAGTACTTCAAAGTACTTCACATATATGCTCGATGCATTAACTGCAGAGCTCGTGTATATTTACACACACGAGTGTTGATTTTGATTTTGACCAATACAGTCAACACATTTCCACTTATAGTGGGGTAAGGAAATGATATGATTTCAAGCCCTTTTCAAGGTGAATATCATCAATGATCATACACATAGACTCAAATGTAGGTAGCTTTTCATCTACATGAGCTGTTGCCTCTTCAAAGACATTGATTTGATCATTTATTTATGAATCTCATTGGAACTAACAAGATGATGATCCTTATATTTATAGTTGCATAAGCAACCTTTACATGCTTCATAAATCTCATAATTTATAAGATTGTTTGGATCAAGTTTGACGAGACATTTAAATTAAAATTCATGTCTTGTAATAGGGAATTGCCTCCCCCTCATGACATGAACTATATGATCAATATCACAAAAATATGCTTTAGGCATATTTAGATACTCGAGCCCAAAAAAGTGCGAGAATGTATCTTCTTAGGAGATACAATTTGTCATAATTCAAACTTATAGTCCTCAAGAACTCTAAAATACTATCCTTTTTGGGATAGGAGTATCACTTATGAGAATACAATAATCCCATGCTCCTCCTTTAAAGGAGTTCAAATGGGATAGTTAATGAGATAGAGCATGCATAAAAATTCATCCGAGTGGATAAATATTGCACAATTCCTAAGAAGTGCATATATAGTCAATGTAAAAATAATGATGAAGACTATTTTAAGTCTTATATCAATTATTCAAGCAACCAATCACTTAGTGATGCCAACGGTGACGAACTCAATCATGATATTTCTGGACGAGTTCATGTAAAAAACCATTGATCTCTTCTAGAGACGATATGTCTTCTAGGTGCTCGATATAAGATTTGCACATTTTTCAAATGTGTGATCGACAACATCCAAGCCACTTTAGAGGCTGAATAATTTGGATGTTCTAAGAAATTCGATATGGAATCACAGCACATAAACTAGGTGTCGGTTGGGCGATGCAATGCATCAAGCCATTGTTATGACAAAATTCTCTACTTGGATAGGCGTTGTAATGCATCAAGCCATCTTTATGAAGAAATTGTCTACGGATAATGTCATTTATTAGAATTATACGAAACCACTTGGCATGTCCATAAAGTCAATTATAAAACTTAATAGTTCTATTAATTTGAATGTCAATATTCAAGAGGATCATTTGTGTTTCATGAAACACAAGGTGCTTAAAAGCTACCGTTGTGAGCCTTCAAAGGTCTCATGTACATCCTTGAATATAGTTTTTATTTTATTTCAATTTATCGAAACTTCTAGTTCGACAAAGGTAGGTTACCTCTTGTAGAGTACCTTTTCATAGACTCAAATATTTCATAACATTAGTCAATAAGCACACTACGGGCTTATGCATTTTATGCTATTGTCTCTTTTCTTGTGCGAGCCATAAAAGAAATAGGGGCGTCATAACAATCAAGAAAAAATAAGATGAAGAGACAAAATAAATAGAAGTAGCTAACCTTGATAGTAATGAACCCATGAACCACATATTGTTCAAATAACTCCTTTAAGAATCATGAAATAAGAATGAATAATCTATAGTCTAATTGTGTTTGCGCCAAAAAATGGCGTGACGAGTTCATTGTTAGCCTTGTTATTTGCCAAGGAGTTGGGAGGATCATAGATCACTCAACCAAAAGTTTGCATTGATACGAAGAAAAGAGTATTGGCGTATGACAAATACGCGAGCATGACCACTTAAGAGTTGGCATATTTGTAACCTTTTTTTACTCCCCCTGTTTTTATCTAGTCTTTTACTACAACGGGTATTATAGGAGATCAATATGGGACTCTCATGGTACCAAGACTATATAAAAATCGCAACGAAGTTTATGATTGCTCGGATCGCTTCAACCATATAATTTATAGGATCCGTTTCAGGGTATGCATTGCTATTCACTCAAGGGAATAGACTAAAACCACTCTCTTCTGAGATCCTCTACCATTCATACTTTGGAATGGGGTGGAAAAATATTATTGCATGTATTTTCTTTTATTCTTCCATAACTTCGGGTTATGGGAATATTTGTATGTCACATCAACCAGCTATGATAATTACTTTGACGTTCATATCCGTCAGTAATAACCTCCTGATGAGTTTTTTTCTTCTTCTAAGTAGTGGACATAAAAGGAGAGAAGCAATGATACATTAAAACCGAATATTCTAGTTCGATTATGCAATTTCTCACTTCAGGGAGAAATGTATCAAAAAATGCTCTACTGTCGACTGTAGATGGTCATAACTTACTTCATAACCACAAGTATGAATACATGTCTTCATAACCACAAGTATGAAGACATGGTTCAACTAAGCATATGAATAGCTTATGATCAGTTTATCTTTATGGGATTGAACCTCTCATAGGGCTTCCTCTTTTCTCCATGATAGACCAAGTGACTGGATTTTATGCTATGTTATCCATGAAAATAGAGTATAACACTCAATATAGTTTATCTATTTCATTTTTATTCAATATCGGGATGGTCAAGATATCATACAAACTCTTATGACTTTTTTTCTTCTTATTTTCCATCCTTTCGGAGAAATTTAGAAATCAAGAAACTCGCTAGAGCTTAACATAATTGTCACGAATTGAAACTCTAGTGACATATTATTTATTATTATTATTTCACAAAGAGAATTGACTACACGACATCAATAAATTCGATAGAGCTAGAGCATCATGGTATTGTCACGTGCTTGAAACTCTAGCGAATTTTTTTTAATTCAAATAAAATATGAATAAACAACTTAAAGAACCTCGCTAGACCTTAGCGGTAATGTCACGAGTTAGAAAATCCAGTGGATTTTTGTTTTTTTTTTTGTTTTTTTTGTTTGTTTTTGTTTTTTTTTTTTTTTTTTTCCAGATAAAAACAATCGCACATTAGGTAACAAGCAAGACCATGTATATGAGATGACAATGATGGGGCTCCATATGGTGCGCCAAATAGATTCAACTGCTCACGCGTATTGCTTAAGTTGTGCGTCCTCAAGGTCATGAGTTGAAAACACTCCAGTGACCTATTTTATTTTATTTTATTTTATTTTATTTTACGCGTCTTTGAAGTCACGAGTTAGAACTCTAGTGCCACACGATAAAAATATTAATCGGAACTCTTGCTCACGCGTAATTGCTTCAATTGCGCATCCTCAATGTACGAGTAGTGACTCTTTTTTTTCGCGTCTTGAGGTCACGAGTTCAGAAAAACTTCAGTGACTTTTTTTTCCTCATACTATGATCACATACAACCAATGGAGATACATACGTAAAAAGAAAAAAATAACAGTACACATAATAACATTAGTTTATGTTAACAACCCATTCTTCGTTCTTTGCTCAGAGCATAACATAATTGATGAATAATGCACTGTTTAAGGATTCTAAATGCTCAAAGGCGTATCAGTTTCATCGTCCGCTCGAGCAGGGTCTTTTTTTTCGCAGAGACCAAAGCAGAATTGATAGCTTTATTTCAAAAAATAATCTCAAAGCTAGATCCAGCTGGCAATAACATTGTTGGCCAACACACCCTCTGGTGTTATGGGATGAAGTTGGTGCCGCATCATTTTTTTTTCCACTTGTTCTTTCCTTCCAACGGCGTTGCTAGTTTTTTTCTAATCAAAGTAAAATATTATAAACAACCCTTGACCAGGTGGTCGTTCTTGTCGGCACACGCTCGTTATGTAACAAAAGATTACTAGGCCAGAGCAGCGAGCAACATTGCTCATTTTTTTTCTTTGGAACTATAGCCAGTAGACTGTGGGCCTTTACGTACTTATTACGAGTTGCACAAGCTGCGGCGCCTTTACGAGCTCAATAAGCAGCGGGGTGTTTTTTTGGACTGGGTTTGAAACCCTAGCAGTTGCGGAAAAAAATTAATCGGCTGAGTACAATTTTTTTTAAGTCACTAACGCACAAGACGGAGCACATAATAGTTCTAAATTTTATGGTCCTCTCTAGATCTAAATAGATCGAGGTATAGGGTTCGACAAAAACTTTTTTTTTCCTGAAAGAATCCACATCATAGACCAATTTTATTTTTTGATACTAATTTGTAATCGGAAAAAAAAAAACTATTGATACGAAGTATTGTTGATTTGAATCAACTTAAATTAAACAAGAGATTATACATCGAAAATTAAGTTTTTTCGTTTGATCATCTTGTTCTTGACAACATTCATAACAAATAGTAATCGTACCATTTCTTTTTAATAGATCTTCTCTTCCGGTAGAGCGTGCTGATAACGTGTTATAAACTAAAGAATAGAGAATAGAGAACAATGTATGGAGAAATATCAAGTCTGTATTATTCTCCACCAAGAGGAATTCAAGTCTGTATTATTCTCCACCAAACCACCATTTATATAGGGTGTGGAGGTCAATCAGTATCATCTATACAATGTAGTACAATATTCTGTGAATATTCACCAAATCAAATACATACTGTATTTCATAACATAATAACAATAATAGTAATAATAATAAAATATTTTTTCAAAAATACTAATAATTGTAGTTAAAAAAAAAATCATGCTCGAGTATTAGAGTCGTTTATAAAAAACATTAAACTTTTGTTAATAACTATTTATATTATAGTGTCAGTGCTATTTCAATTGTTATAACTTTAATTAAGTGTATTATTTTTTCTTCGTCATATATTTTTTTCTCCTTCATATTTTAACATGTCATACGTCCTATTTTAGAGTTCGCTTGGCAGCTTAGCACTCGATTGATCGAAATGGTCTACGGTGCGTCCTACGGGTGGGTGCAATCTTGAAAGTAGTGGGGTAGGGGGCAAAGGCAAAAAGGGTGCCAAAATCATGACAAAATGACATACTCTATCGAGAAGGTAACTCTCCCTAACATATAAAATAGAGAAAATATGAAAGTCACCTGCCACAACAATGTTCCCAACTGAAAAATATCCAATAAAACAGACATGCTACAGCTGACATGTATTAGGGGCTGATAAGCTACACCCCATACCAGATAAAAACGTAATAAAATTAACAAATAGTGACTAACGGTGATGTAATTTCATAAATATCTCTTATTCAGTCATTGCTGAAGTAGTACGCATCACCACGTCCTTGAGATCGGTTGTAATTTGAGTTGTACTTCATCGTTTGTCGTATAGGTTGTTATAGACCTGCAATTGACCGACTTATTTTTAGAAAAATTACCCCGAGGGTTATAACTTCTTGCCACCGGCTCTCTCATGTGCATAGAAGTCTCAAACCATATGTTTCATCGTTGCGCTATCAAATTTTCCGGAATACATTCAACTTATTAATATTGGAGTCTATAAATCATGTGACCACAAACTATCTGATATGACTCAAAACTCATGCATGTGTAGTGGATATTAGTGATATAGAACAACATATGGAGAGAAATAGATGCAACTCAGATCGATATTTTGCCTTAAAAAGAACATAAAAACTTAACACTAACTATCCCACGGACATATGGTGAGTGTAGATAACAAGTTTAAAGTAACTGAAGTGAGAATGATCATAATGAATCTCTGGTAAAGATCTAAGAATATTGTTGTTTTAATGAAATAATTTTGTGAAGAATGCACTGATGTTTGGCACATGAACAACTTAGTTACCATAAAACTTAAAACATCTTATTTCGCGTTGATATCAACCCATTTCACTAAAATCTAACCATGCAAGTTCATTATGACCAAAACACGTGGTAGATTTTTATTTGTGTCAGACAGTTGTGTCGAACGGTAGATAGAAATCTCTCACTAAAAACAACATAAGTCGTGTTCCATGGCATTACTACGTACCACTCTGTCTCTTCCTCCCCAATTTGACTTTTATCACTATTTACTGGGTCACATTGATCCGGTGATTTGGATAGCAAGATGATGCAATTTTTAAATAATTTTTTCATGGTGTTGTAGAGTTAAAGTTGCTCTATAACACGGTGAAAAAATTATCAAAAAATCGCATCATTTTGCTATCAAAATCTCCCGGTCAAAATGACCCAGATACGAGTCAAAAAATCAGGATGAGGAGGAATAGGTGGGACGGAGTGATATATCATACTCCCTCCATATCTCCAAGTTCTTCAAAAAGTTATTCAGGTATTATTTGGTCCTAGCGATTTGGATAGCAAAACAAAGCAAGACTTCGATAATTTTTTGGTGGTATTGAAGAGCAAAGTTTACTCTACGACCCATGAAAAAATTACCAAATTATTGCATCGTTTGGCTAACCAAATCGCTAGGTTCAAATAATACCCAAATAACTTTTTGAAGAACCTGGAGATACGGAGGGAGTACAAGCATCAACCTATTCTAGCTACCTAGTACAACTCCGTCCCAACTCTTTTGCACAATTTGGACTTTTACCACTATTCACAAGCTCATTTTGACCCGGTGATTTGGATTGCAAAACACTCCGAATTTTTCCGTTTAATACCCGTCCGTACGTATAAATGAAAAGTACTTCCGTATTTCGTACTATTGCTGGACCTAATGAAAAATACTCGAATTTTTGACCAAAAAAGTTTAATACTCGTATTTAACGTTTTAACGTATAATACTTCCGAATAAAACTTCTCCCATACAAAATTACCGCGAATAAATTGTCATCCAAAATATTAGAAGCTATAGTAATTAGTTATTATTAAATATTTTATTACTATTTATTTATTATAAATATTTTTTTGGAAAGAATAATAGTGTAAAGAATAATATTTTATTCATTATAAATATTAATTAGTATATAGATTTACAAGTACTTATTATAAAACTTTAAATTTTAAGTTGAAATAGCTATGTACATGCAACTTGAGTCTTATGTGTTATACTATTAAATTTCAAAATAATTAAGGCTTAAGATTAGGGAATGCGCAGTAGCTTTTTTTATAGAAGTTTTGATCATAAATAGTTCGATATTATTTTACATAAGTAAAATAAGTAATGTGTTAGTTATGAGTAAATGGTATATTTATAAAAAATAATAAACAAATGAGTACATGTTGTACAAATTATTTTTAAATATCTGATAAAAATATGAAAAGATTGCAATGTGGGACACAAATAACTCATTATATATGCTAAAATACTAACAAACGCACCCGTATTTTTAATTCCGAATGGATAACTAGTATACGAATTATACACGTACGTATAAAATACTCGAATCAATCAATTTCTGTATTTTTAAGCCGAATTTTTACTAACGTATTTTTAACAAAAAATCGTATAATACACGTACGTACCGAACCACGATTTATTTCCGTCTCGTATTTTACTAACTATGGTACTAGCTAGCTAGTACCACAGATATTATGTGATCATAATTTGGCATCACATGGTTAAAGTTCATCTGTATTCAGATATCTTAAACTATCATCCTATGAACCCGAACATAATTGTTGTCCATTATGGTTTGGGTCGCTGAAGATAGCGTGTTACTAATGACCCACTACAGTGTGCTCTAATTTGGATTAATTACATAATTTAGGTGGTTCAACCGACATTCACATCTATTGTGCTAGGCTTTGACCCACTACCATGTGTATTATTTGCAATTTTGTCTTACAAATTATAACATTTAAATAGTTTTAATGTACATTAGTTTGTATTTATTTTACTCAGTATCATAAATAAAGTCATTTCAAATAAGCTCAATTACTTAATGCATGTCTTAGTATAACAAAATTAACATATTACAATCCCACTTCTAAAATAGGTTTATTGTATCCCTCAGTTACAAAAAATCCTATTAATTGAAACTGGTAGAAAAGTTTCATCCAATACTTAACGGAATGCTCCGTTAATTGACAAACAAGACCATTTTATTGAGGATAAAACGGTCCACCCTTAAAAATATGAACACCACTGCATACTCCACCGTAGCCGCCGTAATCAACCCAGATTCCGACCACTAAGCCGCCACCTGTAGTTTCCTCCATGAATCCTGATGAACACAACTCACTCAAACAAAACCTCCCTCTGTCTTCTACTTTCCTTGGACCAATTCAACCCCAAACACCCGATTTTAATAAACCCATACAACGAATGATACGGTATCCGTATCAATATTTAGCTAATTATTTATTTAATCGTATTTAGTTATGTTATTAGGATAATTAACAAGTCGGGCTTGGCCCTTTAGGTCTAGGGTTAGGGTTAGGGTCCCGTATTTATCTAATTAAGTGATGTACTCCTTCACATTATTAATCAATCAAGAAATAAATCACTCTCTCCCTTTTATCTTCTTTATTTTTAGTGTTTGTGTGCGTGTGTGCGCCCGATCGTTACCCGGGTGGGTAACAATTGGTGCTTTCATTGAGAGCGTTGGTCGGACTTTTTGTTCGCGTTGCTCGCCCCCGGACTCATGGATGTCCCTTACGCGGTTGTGAATCTCAGTCGCAAGGGTGTCCAACTGGTACTTTTCGATGAAATCGATGAGCTCTCCCGGCAAGGTGAAGCGATTTATTGTCTCACCATGGCAGACTTGGAAAAGTTTCAAACCAGCAGGTACATCACCCGAGCAGATCTGGAAGGCCTGAAAGTCAGACGGAATCAATATCGACTGATTTCTACGGATGAGTTCTGCCGCCTCCAACATATAATCCGAGCGGATGAACTGCCGCCCGATGAAGAACAACCCCCACCACCCTCGGAGCTTCCAACCATCCAGCCGCCACCATCCCAGCCAGCAAAAACACCGTCCAAGCCAACCAAGCAGACGGACAATCCCCAAACCCCACAACACCAGAACGATTAGGAAGACCATATCCAGCAACTACCTTCACCACCCCATGTCCAACAACAGCAACAATCTGATCCAAAGCCGTCTCCGTCGCCACCAACTTCCAAGGACAGAGAGATCAGCGAAACCTCGGATAAATCCATGGCCGCACTCTCCGTCAAATGTCTCGACCCCCGGCACCCACAACCGTTGCAGCAAACCCAGCAGCAGCAATCGCCGCCGTCTTCCCCAACGCCGGCGATACCAACCCAGCTATCCCCGACCTTTGTTCCATCCCAATCTCTAGTCTCTGCAACTCCCGAACCAGAACTTTCTGACGAGCCCCTCACCATCTTCCTTCCCGTCACAAGCAAAGCCGTCGACCCCTTCGCCGCCAGAGACTGTGAGGAACGCCTCCAATTGAATCCCGCGACGGTCCCTGACGTCGTTCGGAAATTAACCCGAGCCAATCGGCCGTCGTTCGCCTCAGATCTGCACACCCAGCCGCCGTAAAACCAGAACCACCATCCGAAACCACCGTGGCCGCCAGACGAATCGGGTCTCCGTCGGAAACCCCCTCCACCGCCGTCTGCGCCACCACCGTCGCATCAACCGCAGCCATGGCCTCCCCCTTCTCCGCCGTACCCACCATTTTCTCCCGTGCGTTTCACCGAAAATCATGGTCACCATCACCAACACCAACAGTATCACATGGGATACTCAACCCAGCAAGCCGACCTCTGTTCATTGTAATTTAGTGATGGCGTTAGGGTTGATCAGCCATGTGGGCCAACAACTCCACTTGGACTTCAAAACAATTATGGGCCTCCCTATGCAGCTGCTGATTCTTTTAAGCCCAATTACACAAACAAACCCACTTTAGCCGATGAACCATATACAACTAACAGTGGGTTTAATTCTACTTGTTGGCTGTCACAAATAAGTGGGCCTCATTTTGTTGGGCAACCCAAAGGCACCAACATATTACTTGGGCTTAATTTTACAAGTGGGGTTAATTCCTTTGGTCACAAGATGTTTCAGCTTAATGTTTATTTTGGATTACGACCCGACACTTTCAAGACCGTTCGCCGAAAATTTGATCCGGGCAAAATTTGTGGCAAGTTGAGACTACAAAGTGGCGTTTTGAAGACCGTCCGACGGCAATTCGATCCGGGCAAGAATAAAAGCGATTTTTCAACGTCCGCCTTGAGGGCAAGGCGATTTTCAAGCGTGGGGGAGTTGATACGGTATCCGTATCAATATTTAGCTAATAATTTATTTAATCGTATTTAGTTACGTTATTAGGATAATTAATAAGTCGGGCTTGGCCCGTTAGGTCTAGGGTTAGGGTTAGGGTCCATTATTTATCTATTTAAGTGATGTACTCCTCCACATTATTAATCAATCAAGAAATAAATCAGTCTCCCCCTTTTATCTTCTTTATTTTTAGTGTTTGTGTGCGTGTGTGCTCCCGATCGTTACCCGGATGGGTAAAAACGAAGCTTCATTATATCACCAGGCTGTGAATTTCAGCCAAAACATCGTCATATAAGCCACCAGAAACATAACTATCAAATCCCCAACCAGCCATCTCTGTTGATGTCACCTTCTCCATCCCCCAAGTCAACCACTCAAACCCGTGGACCCCCAAATTGAGACACACACAAACACAAACATCCAATTCAACACCCAGAGAGACAAAATCAAGATTAAGAGGTCGAATTCGTCAACAAGAGGTCAACTTCAAGATTCGTCGACAATTGAGAGAGAGAGAACAATAATCACCATAAAGGGTTCTCTGAGTTTTGTCGAAAAGAGGTCGAATTGCGGTTGCAGAGAGATACATGAAGATTGGAAGAACCGAGAGAGATACCAGACAACCTTTTGTCTCCTCCCTTCTCCTTCACCCATGCGTATTCTTCCTCTTCATCTTTTCATCTTCATAAACCTTTTTGTTTAGAATATCATCTTCTTTTTTTAACAGGAAAACAAGGATGATATTCTAAAAAAAGTTTTATTATGATTTATTCTAAAATTAAGTTTCTTTAGACTATTATCTTTTTTTTTGAAGAATATCATCTTCTTAAACCTTATCCTCGCAATTATGATTTTTATTTTATTTCTAAAAGAAATGTATTATTTTTGCATTGCCAGATATACCCTCCATATATGGATGATGTTTAGATGGATACTTATACCAGTCTCAATAAGTATGATTTTTTGCAATTGGAAGATGCAATAAGCTTATTCTAGAAGTGAGAGTTACAATGTGTTAGTTTCCCTATATTGAGATATACATTAAGTAATTAAGTCTTTAAAATAATAAACAATATAGTTAGCATCGTTTCATTTTATTTTTTCTTGAAAGAACCTACCTTATCGGTAGGGCGGTATAAACCCCGCCTATATTAATATTGGGCTTCCAACCCATAAGAAACAAATGGGGGGACATCAACCTTACCCATTCTGTTAAAAAATACAATCATAGCGTAGTCCAACAAAGGCCCAAATAAAGCCCATAAGAACAACAAAACCCAAAAGGAAAAATACAGAAACCTAAAAGAAACAAAGAACCTAACAGTCTACGGGAACTCAATCGCCAGCAGAAGTCTCCTCGGTGTTCCCATTCATCTGCATATGAATGAGTTCATGTTCCAGATATGTCTGAAGAAATTGAGGGGGATGAATGGAGTAAATGAGAGCTTGTTCCTCTCCCAGACCCCTCGATGCCATAACATGTGCCGGTTGGTTACCATCTCTCCTTATATAAAGCAGTCTCCCCTTGAAGTGGTCGATGATGAGATGCCGAAGCTCTGCCAAAATTTCTTGCCACTCGTTGTCCCATCTCTGAGATCCATAAACCCAAGAGCAAACATTTACCGAATCAATCTCAAAAACTGTCGAAGCATCTGTAATTTATGCATCCCTCATCAATCTAGAAACTTCTCTTAATGCCATCGCCTCACCCAGATCTGAATTCGGTGCAATACCAATTGGGATCGAAATTGCAGAAACGAAACAACCGTTATGATCTCGCAGAACTGCTCCTGCACTCGCACGATGATTATGATTAGAAGTCGCAAAATCAACATTTACCTTTAGAATTCCTTCTGGTGGTGGCTTCCAAACATCAGGTAACCTCGTATCACTTTGTTGAAATTCTTTAGAAATATCATCACTCCAATCCGTGACTGTGTACTCAATCCAGTTGATGATCTAATTATGATTTTGTTCTTTGTTTTCAAAGACTTTGATGTTTCTGCTTCTCCAAATAATCCAAATGCAGACAATAAAAATTATCTAGGAAGTCTGTATATTCTGGCTGAGAATAGTATTTAAACAGCTTCTATCATCAACAAAATTCCCAGATAAGTCAATAACACCCCTGAAATGTTGCCAAATAAATTTAAAATACCTGCACTGTCTGAATAAATGAAATTGAGTTTCTGTTGTTGTCAGGCAAAGAGTACACTTATCCGAAACTGGAATACCTCTTCTTAAGAGATTGCTTTTGGTGGCTAGCAGACCAGAACAAGCTCTCCATATGAAGAATCTAATCTTTGGAGGCACAGGTAACTTCCAAACTCTCTTCCAGTCTTTAGTTACAACACCTGTGCTTGTGTCACCTATAATTCTTGAATCCATCCTTTGTCTCTTGCTTTGAACAGTTTTGTGATAGCCTGACTTAACTGAGTAGGTTCCATTGTTTGTATAACCCCAAAAAATGTTGTCTTGAACAAGGCTTCTACTAATTGGAGTCTTAATTATATCCTCTGTATCTTGAGCATTGAAATGGCTAGTAATGGTCCCAAAGTTCCAATTTCTGCTATGGTCCATCAAACAGTCAACTGTGGCGTTAGGGGGTAGACTAGGAGTAGTGTAAGGCTTTCTTCCTCCTCTATTAAGGATCCAGTTATGCCTGTAGATAAGGGTATGAGCCCCATTAGCAATTAGGACTCTCCTTCCATCCTTAAGAATACCTTGTGCCCTCATAAGACTTCTCCAAATGTGTTAAGGATTACAACCCAAATCAGCATTTAAAACAGAGTTTTCTCTGTAGTACTTAGCCTTTAGAACCCTATAAATGATTAAATTAGGATCTTTGTAAACTCTCCAAAGCTGTTTAGCTAGAAAGGAAAGATTAAAACTTTCCAGATCCCTCATTCCTAATCCTCCATCCTGTTTTTGCTGACACACTTTGGTCCAAGTTTTCCAGTGCAGACATCTCTTGTCCATGTTATTACCCCATAAAAATCTCGACATTAAATTCTCTATGTTTTTTGATTATAGAAGCAGGTAACAGAAAACAGGACATGTAGTATGTAGGTAAAGTTTGAATAACAGATTTAAGAAGCACTTCTTTACCTGCAGGGGTAAGAGTCTTTTCTTTCCAAGTAGAAAGTTTCTTCCAGATCCTTTCTTTGAGAATACTAAAGATTCTTTTCTTATCTTTAGCAATAGCTGTAGGAAGACCCAGATACTTTTCATGACAATTTGCAGTGGGAATTTCAAAGATCTCTTGGATAGACTGCTTAACAATATTAGTGACAGAAGGAGAGAAAACAAGCGTAGACTTGTCATAATTAACCTTTTGCCCTGAAGCACTGCAAAATAATTCAATGATCTCTCTAAGGGTGGTAGCCTCTTCTGGAGTTGCTTTGCCAAAAAACAGAGAATCATCTGCAAAAAAGAGTTTAGAGATGATAGGACCATTTCCAGTAGATCTGAAGCCTTGCAGCCTTCCTTCATTTATAGCTTTATTAATCAAGCTAGTGAAACCCTCTGTGCAAATCAGATAAAGATAAGGAGATAAAGGATATCCTTCGCGTAAACCTCTGGTAGGTTTGAAAAACTCAGTCTTCCCTCCATTAATAAGAACTGAGTAGGTAACAGTTGAAACACAATGCATAATAGGCTTAGTAAAATCAGATGGGAAGCCCAGTTTATCCATGTAGCCTGTTAAATAGTTCCACTCAACTCTGTCATAGGCCTTAGACATGTCCAGCTTCAAGGAAAAGTAACCATTACCTTTTCTTTGCTTTTTCATGTAGTGAATTGTTTCAAAAGCAATGATAACATTATCAGTAGTTTGTCTGCCTTGGGCAAAGGCCCCCTGGGAATCATCAATAACATATGGCAAAACCTTCTTTATCCTATTTGCCAACACTTTAGAAACCAATTTGTAAATCACATTACACAGAGAAATTGGTCTGAAATCAGTAGTTTCTCTTGGAAAATCCACCTTAGGAATTAAAGCAATACAGGTTTGATTAATTTCAGAAACATCACAACCATTATTCAGAACATCCAGTACCATCTTAGAAACATCATCACCTACAATACTCCAGTAATGCTGATAGAAGATAGCAGGCATTCCATCAGGGCCAGGTGCCTTAAGAGGATGCATTTGATTGAGAGCACTGATCACTTCCTCATGAGAATAAGGTTTCAAAAGTAGATCATTCATAAAATGATTAACCTTAACAGGAATAGCATCAAGGAAAGTATCAACATGATTGACTGGCTCAGTCGTAATAATGTGCTTAAAATAGTTCAGACAAACCTCTGCAATTTCAGTCTCTTCAGTTCTCCAAGATTTGTTTGCATCATTGATGCCTTTTATTTGGTTCCTCCTTTTCCTGGAATTGGCTTTTCTGTGAAAATAGGAGGTATTCCTATCTCCTTACTTTAACCAAAGAGCTTTGGACTTTTGTCTCCAGTCCATATCTTCTTTGTGCAGAATGTTGTTGATCTGGTTCTGAACAGTTTTAGCATTTTGCAGGTTTTCCTGATAGGGATACTGGTCTTTGAGGAAAGCAAGCTTTCTTTGTAAGTTCTTCAACTCTGAATTTTTGTTCCTTCTGATAGACATGTCCCAGTTGTAAAGATCAGTAGTAAACTGCTGCATTTTGTCCTGAAAAGAATTCAAGGAAGTGTTAAACATTATATTCTGCCATTGGTTTTCAATTAAGTTCCTGCAGTCTTCACTTTTAGTCCAACTATAGCAAAATTGAAATCTCTTTCTGTGATGAACTCTTTGCTTATGAGAAAGGATGTGCAAAAGAATAGGGTTGTGATCACTGTTGCTTGCATCTTGAGCATCTGCATAAGTGTGGTTGTAGATATCCAAAAAATAGTGGTTGGCCAGTACTCTATCCAATTTCTCCTTAGTGTGATATCTTCCATGTCTGTTGTTGGTCCAAGTAAAGAAATTTCCAGTAGTTGGAACTTGTTGGAATCCACAATCTCTGATGCAACTTCTAAAATTCTCCATTTGACTCTCACTTCTCAAGGATGAACCCCAGTATTCATGATGACCTGTTATTTCATTGAAATCACCCAAAACAATCCAGGGGGTAAAAGGATCTGGTGGTTTGATCTTTCTCAACAGATCCCATGACAATCCTCTGAGAGAAGTGTTAGGGTCACCATAAAACCCTGTTAACAGAAACCACTTTGTAGGATCCTGAGCATCATAAATTTTGCAGTGGATGAAAAACTTATGGTATTTTAGAACATGCAAGTTAACATCCTCATTCCAAAGAATAGATATACCTCCAGAAAGTCAAATTCTTGGAACATGGAGTCCATGTTTGTACTGGAGTTTAATTCTAACACTTTCTGCCTTCCTGTAGTCTAACTTGGTTTCAATGATGATCACAATCTGAGGAACTTCCACCCTTACTTATGTTTAAGGGCTAGGAATGCACGAGTGTTCCCCAATCCTCGTACATTCCAACACAAAGTTTTCATTGTTTCCGGCAAGGGTTGTCCTCAACCCCCGCCGATATCTCATCAAAGAAAGATAGATCTTCCAGTTTTTCAATGCTTCTACTCCTCTTGTTGTCTTTACCAAAAGTAGCAGAGTCACTGCAAGTGGAGATCGACTCTAATTGATCCAAGTTACCACAAATAGCCAAAGTGTTGTTACTCTTGTGCATACCATGTCTTCCTTCAGAAGCAATTTTCCTCTTTTTCTTGATTGCTTCACCACAAGTAGCAAAAGCAGTGTAAATAGCCTGCTGGACATTCACAATGTCCTTTCCCTTGCTGTTATGAACAGAAGCAGAATTGCAATTTCCTGCATTTGAAAAATCTTTTTTGCCAGACACCTCAGTGTTGGAAGTAGTTGTATGCTTCTTGTTTCCAGAAAAATGTATCTGAGGTTTACTAGCAGGATTTTGCAGAAGGTGAGAAGGGTTTTGTGCATTTCTAAGCCAGCCACCATACATATTTATGGTTGAAACACTCAATTTCAATTGCTTCTTGTGTTCAACACACATTCTTACATCATGACCAATAATACCACAGAATTCACAGTGAAAAGGTAACTTTTAATATTTCGAATCAACCCATATAAGATTTCCAGTTTTGGGATGTTTTATCTTAATACATCTGAGTAGGGGTTTATGAACAGAAAGACCCACTTTAATTCTCACATATCTGCCATCCCAACTGTTTTTTTCAGGGACTTCAACACTATATTGCACACCAAGTGCATTCGAAATGCCTTCCCCAACCTTAACAGTGATGCATTCAGAGGGCATATTTTTTAGATGAATAGTGAGAATTGCTTCATCATACTTTTCATTAAGCATGTTTTGGCCTTGAACCCACGTTTTCATATTGATAAGGCTACCATTAAAAATCCAGGGCTGATTGTTTAAGATTTTGACCACATCTTCTTCTTTGGTGAACATGAATTGGAACAGTTTGTTTCCCAGAGATATCACTTGAAATCCTTCTGGGTCATCTTAAAGATTTGATAGGGAAGCATGCAAACCAACTATGTTAATAGATCTATTATGAAAGATCTTACCGAAGATGCTATTTTTGCAGTTTTTAATTCCTTCCTCAATTGAGTCTTCAGAAAGAGTAACAACGTGATCTTCATCGGTTGTGAGTTGCATTTGAGACATTGATGTTGACAAATCTGCTTCTATTTGCAGTTCATCAGGATCCAAGGACGTTCCTGCCTCCATGTGAAGGAGTAAACTGTTGCAGAAGTAAGGAAAAAGGTAAACAAAGTCAGGAAAATGCTACGGGAGAGTAAAAAATCCTCTTCCGACAAGAGGACAGGCAGCAGTTTCTGGTGAGTAACTGCCAGTAACTGCTGTAAAAGGTGGGTAGCTGTTAATTAGAAATCAGGACGGCGAAGAGAGAGGGCGGAGAATGAGTTCGATTTGTGAAGGAAGATGCGAAGAAGAGTCACAACAGGTGCTTCTAATTAGCATCGTTTCATGATAGATAGAAATATAAGTCATTATGTTTTATTTTCTTGGTGGAATTTTTTTTCTCTCTCTAACCTAGAGAGAGAAAACCTAGGAAATATGGCTGGCGACGGTGATGAATGGACTGCAAGAATCAAGCTGACGGATCGTGAGAAGAAGGTCACGAAGATTGGGAAGGAGTTGTTAGAGAAGGGCTTAAAGAGCTTTGAGAACAGTTTGATTGGAAGGTTTGTGGGAGATCAGCCAATCACCAGTGGGTTAATGAAAGATCTTTTTAAGAGTTTGTGGTGTCCTGAAGAGGAGTTGAGAATAAGTGATCTTGAACCCAATGTCTTTGTGTTCAATTTTGATTCTTATGACACCATGAACAAAGTTCAGTTTGGGGGGCCGTGGGTTTTCGATGACCAACTTCTGCTTCTCAAAGAGTGAAAAATCGGCACCACCGCAAACGAAACAAACTTTAACAACTTTGTAGTGTGGGTTCAAATATGGGGTCTGTCGCTCCATCTCCTAAACAAAGAGGTGGGCGAACTAATCGGGGCTTCTCTTGGGGAAGTTTACAAAGCCGAGCCCAGGGAAGAAGGATCAATTAATGACCGCCATGTTCGGGTGCGCGTCCGGATGCTGAGTAATCAACCACTGCTGCGGAGGGGAGCTATCGAAATAGAAGATGGAGAGGCTATTTTGGTTGATTTCAAGTACGAGAAGATCCCGACGATCTACGAATGGTGTGGTTGTGTGGATCATACTGCGAGCTCATGCATGAAGAAGCCTCAGAGCTTGATCTTGGAGAAGCATAGAGAATACGGGCAGTGGCTTCTTCTGCATCACCGGAAAGCAAGGAAAACAAATGACATGTCGTCCTCTTACTCGGCAGAACAAGAGAGTAGCCGGAGAAAGGAGATTAAATGGGGCAAAGCTCCGGTTGGTGAGCACAGGCAGAGGAATTTTCCGGCGAAGGGGGGCAAAAAAGGAAATTCATACTGGCAGTCGAAGATTATGAATAGAGATCAATCGGGGATTGAAATGGAGAAAAATGGAAAGAAGATTGATCTAAATCTCCCTAATTCTGGGTTAGATAAGCTGATGTCTATCCCAAATAAGGATACTGGAAGTTTCCAGCAAAATAAGATTCTAAGCCAGCCAATCCCTGATAATTTGACTTTTAAAGCTGGTCAATCTCGCAATGGAAAAAAGGGCGACCTTTTCAAAGCAAAGTCAAAGAGCAGCACAGGAAGGCAAGGTCAACGCAAGAAAATCTTGGTTAAAAGAAAATTGGGAGGTACTCCCGATTCGCCGAATCCTAACCCTTCAAAGACCTTGAAGAGACAGTCCTCTCTTGAGAAGGAAGCGGATGAGGTAAAATCCCAAGAGGATTTTAATACCCAGATTAATACCAATGATTTGCAAGATATGGACGAAGTGGAGACAGAGGATGTGGTCTTGAATAATGATTCTGAACTATTAACGGCGGCGCCTGTTGAACTGGCCGCCGAGACCAATGAGTATCCTCAGCTGGAACGTGCGGGGGCTTGGGAACCCTCGTAACGTTCTTGCCCTTGCGAATACTGTAAGGGATAAGCGCCCCTCCTTGATTTTCCTAATGGAAACCAAGCGAGCCGGTCATGAGATGGAAGAAATACGACAAAGGTTAAGTATGCAACAAGCCTTTTATGTGGATTGTGTGGGTAGAAGCGGAGGCCTAGCTCTACTATGAAATGAAGATATCAATCCGTGCTTCGTCCATCCACTATATTGATTTATTAGTGGACTTTGATGAGGGTGGGGACCCTTGGAAGTTTACGGGGTTTTACGGCGATCCGGAGCGCCTAAAGAGACATAACTCGTGGACGCTGTTGAGACGCTTAAAACCTAGCAATCGTGTCCCTTGGTGTATCATGGGAGACTTTAACGCTATTGGGATCTTCATGGAGAAAGAAGGAGGAATAAAGGTAACGCTTTCACATATTCAAGATTTTAGAGATGTAATTAATGATTGTGATTTGCAGGACTTGGGCTACTTTGGAAATCCGTTCACGTTGTGTAACAACCATGATGTGGATACATTCATTCGTGAGAGATTGGACCGAGAACTGGCCAACCTCGAATGGAGAACTAAATTCAGGAATTCTCGGGTCAACACCCTCACCACAACCACTTCGGATCATTATCCCATCGAGCTTATTTGCCAATCGGGCTGGAGGGTCCAACCAGACCTCGAAGATTCCAATTTGAAGAGGCCTGGTTACGGCATGAAGATTGTACACCACAAATTGTTAGTGGTTGGGCAACAATGAACAATGTTCGAGTCACCGCAAAACTTAATAACCTGGCAGCCAAGCTCCGCAATTGGGAGAAGAGTACGTTTGGGAGAATCAGAGCCAAGTTAAAACAGAAGCGGGCTGGCCTAAGGAGACTTGAAAATCAGAGACAAACCCAAGGTGTCATAACCCGCAAACGCAAGATAAAGAAAGAGATTAATGATCTCTTAGTTTCCGAAGAACTAGTTTGGAAGCAAAGATCGCGTATCGATTGGTTAAAAGAAGGGGATCGGAACACAAAATTTTTTCACCACAAAGCGTCGGCAAGGAGGGCACGCAATCAAATCAAAGGTCTAGAAGATGCTGATGGAAACTGGGTGACGAGCGATGAGGATTTTGCCGGTATCCTCGAAATGTATTTCACGACGTTGTTCCAATCTGATAAGCCTGACCCGGCTGATATCCGGGTTCTTTTAAGCTTCATCAATCACAGATTATCGGAGGAGGAAAGGATCTGGATGGACAGACCCTACACAAAAGACGAAGTTGAAGAAAGTTTTTTTAACATGGCTCCAACAAAATCGCCGGGAGTGGATGGATACTTAGCCCTATACTACCAAAAATTTTGGCCAACAGTGGGATTAGAAGTCAGCTACTTTTTCCTCTCTATTCTCAATGGTGAGACCAGTCCGACAGAGATAAATCACACCATCTTGGCTCTCATTCCTAAGGTCAAGCAAGTTCGACAACCCGCTGATTTCAGGCCGATAATTTTGTGTACGGTGCTTTACAAATTGGTTACTAAAACTATGGCTAATCGGCTTAAAAAGGTCCTTCCGGGTCTCATCTCGGAAACCCAAAGCGCATTCGTACCTGGACGGCTTATTACGGACAATGTGCTTACGGCTTTCGAACTCGTCCACACAATGAAGTACCGGAAAAAAGGTAAGCAAGGCTTCCTATCTCTCAAAATTGATATAAGTAAGGCATACGACCGGGTAGAATGGCCTTACCTTCGGGTTGTTATGGAAAAATTGGGTTTTGGACCAAAATGGGTGAACCTTGTAATGTCGTGCATCTCATCTGCTACCTTTTCAGTTAATATCAACGGCCGTCCGACGAGGCTAATTCGACCCGAAAGAGGTCTCATGCAAGGTTTCCCACTTTCCCCTTATTTGTTTTTTTTGTGGTGAAGCCCTCTCCCGCGCCCTCACGACCCTAACTAATGAAGGTGTTTTGTCGGGTTTAGCCGCTTCTAGAGGGGTTCCTTGCGTCTCCCACCTCTTTTTTGCGGATGATAGCTTATTATTTACAAAAGCTACTGAAAAGGAGATTACAACAATTAACAATCTTCTTCTGCTCTATGAAAAGGCTACTGGCCAGCGAGTTAATCTCCAAAAGTCAGCAATTGTCTTCTCGGCAAATGTCCCTTTGCCTCGGAAGGAAGAGTTGAGTGCTATCGGCCGGGTGAAGCTTGAGAAACTCCATGAACGATATCTGGGATTGCCTACAACATTCCAAGGAAAGAAGATGAGCAACTTTCAACATCTTATTGAAAAAGTAGAGCATAAAATGAAAGGGTGGAAGGAGAAAAAACTCTCCCCGGCGGGTAGAGAAATACTCATAAAATCCGTAATCCAAGCTATTCCTAGCTACTCCATGAGGTGTTTCCTACTCCCAAATGAGCTTTGCCAAAAAATTGATTCCCTAATTGCGAATTTCTGGTGGGGCAGAAAAGGGGAAAAAAATCCGATATACTGGATTGCCAAAAAGAAGATGGAAAATCCCAAGAGGAGAGGAGGTTTACATCTTAGAGACCTGCGCAACTTCAACCTCGCGCTTCTTCCCAAAAAATATTGGAGGTTACTCTATTATCCTAACTCTCTGTTAGCTAAGTTTTCAGAGCCAAATACTATAGGAACAGTGGTATCCTAAAGGCCCAAGTTCAAACTAATATTTCTTTTCCATGTAGAAGCATTCTTGCAGGGAAAGAGATCATTCACAAAGGTATGAGATGGAGCCTAGGAAATGGTGAAAATCTTAAGGTGTTTCATGACCCGTGGCTTCTCCGTCCCAATTGTAAGGTGGTTACTACTCCTGGCCTTAATCCCAATCTATCTGTTTCGGACTTAATGACGGAGGATGGCCGTACCTGGGATGAATCAAAGCTTAGATCTCATATGTGGAATCCGGATGTAAGCGAGGTTCTTCGTCTGCGAATTCCCACCACGGCAACCCCGGACCAGCTAATCTGGCACTACGAAGAAGATGGAAAATACTCAGTCAGATCGGGTTACAAGCTTTTGGAAGATGAACAGTTTAAAGTCGCCCCATGGAACTCACAAGACCACTCTTGGCTTGATCTGTTTTGGAAACAGAATCTCCCCAAACGGGTTCTTTTTACTAGTTGTAGAGCCATCAAAGCAAGCCTACCAACGAAAGTTAATCTTATTGAAAGAGGGCTCAACATACCTAGCTCTTGTGTCGTTTGGGGGAAGGATGCATAATCGGAATTACACCTCTTCCGAAACTGCAACTCAGCTAAAAAGCTCTGGTCGAAGCTTATTTCCCACCCCGATGTCATTGATGGTTGATCCAATTTCGCCGATCAGTTTCACCCTCGCTTCCTGAGCCTAAAAGAGCAAGATAGGAAGAGATTATGCTTAGGAATTTGGGGGCTTTGGAGGAAC
The DNA here is from genome assembly GCA_023055425.1 of Linanthus parryae. Lineage (NCBI taxonomy): Eukaryota > Viridiplantae > Streptophyta > Magnoliopsida > Ericales > Polemoniaceae > Linanthus > Linanthus parryae. Next base: position 60,939,580 of record JALGPY010000001.1, on the reverse strand, counting down.
AGAAAAAACTTGTTTCACAACCAGATCCATAAGAAAGAAATGGAACTTTTAGAAGAAATCAAAAGCAACTTATCTGATTTTCAAGAAGTAGAGGGGGTGCATGGCTCGACTGACATCAATTCGGCTCAGATCAACCACAATCCGGCGAAGCTACGTACCACACCCCCTCCAAATTGGGTGAAAATCAATTCTGATGCCACTTGGAACCCATACAAGGGAGTCGACGGCGCCAGAGTTGTAGTCCGAGACAACTCGGTTGTCCTCATCGCCGGCAGGGGGATGAGAATTCCATTCGGAAACTCGGCTAGAGAGGCAGAAGCTTCAGCGATGCTCGCCGGAGCCTCAATTGCCGATTCCTTGAACCTCACCCATATTATCTTTGAAAGTGATGCGAAGGGACTGGTCGCTCTCTGGAAGAAGATGAAAGAGGATAAGGAAGCCATTAATGGCCTAGAAGTCTCTGTTGATTTTTCGGAAAGTGCACAGATATTGAAGGAGTGCATTATAACTTTGGGAAGAGATCGACGGTACAAGCTCCAATATGTGCCACGTAAGGCAAACACTACATCTCATTTGTTTGCCCATAAGGGGGTGGACACTCCTTGCTTTTACGATGAACCATCTATTAAGCCAGATTGGCTTTGTAAAAGTTTAGAATTGGACCGTTTGGGCTCAGGCCCGTCCCCTTAATAAAAGTCAGTTTCTCAAAATATATATATATATATATATATATATATATATATATATATATATATATATATATATATATATATAAGTCATTTGATTTATGAAATGGTAAAAATACTAAAAGGAGTAGTTATTTAAAACTGTAACTTTCTTGAAATTTGCTATTTTGAGGCTCCCTATATTTAGTAGTTGATATCATTTTCTTTATGGTAATAAGTCAGTTTGCTTCTTTCAAACTCCTTCACCAATGTAAAGTACAAATTTTACTAGAAAAAACTATCAAACACGTCATTTACCCAAAATCCTAAGCTAATGTTCAATTGTATATTTCAAACATGCAATGACATGTTCCCGTTTTCGACTCCGACACTCATGTAAAGTACAAACTTCATTGGATAAGAATCAAAAACACATAAACGCCAAACCCTAATTAGATAAAATGTTAATCATAACAACCATAGAAGAAATGTTAATCAATCCCACCCACCCATAGTTGTTGATTCCGTTCCGCTCCGGTCCTGAACGTTCCGTTCTACGGACAAAACTAAACGGAATACAAGCAGATCCGTACCGGTCAGAAATCTGGTCGGTTCCGCCGCGATCCGCCATGTTCCGGAAATTGCCGATTGCAAGATTCAAACCAACAAACTCGAGAACTAACGTCCATTTACTTACCACTGGACCAAGACTTGTTGTTGTTATGCAATTCACATTATATATATATATACATATATATATATATATATATATACATAATCTGACGGAATATATTGCATTAAGTATTTAACTTCTTTTCTTTTTTATTTAACATAAATATACTTATAATGATATAATCAATTATTGTATAAATGTACAAAGTTAAGTGATTTGGATACTTAAAAGTTCATATTACGTACACATTATTTATTCTCTTCTTGTTCTATTTTTCTCACCCTTAGTAATCATTTGTTTTCATGACAAATATGATGTTTTTTTTTTAGGATACAACTGTGATGTTATTGATTTGTTATTTGATGAATAAATTAATCACGTCTAGACTTTATATTCTTATTTCATTACATTTATAAGATATTTTATTAAGATGCCTATTTGTATATTATATATTAATAAAATAAAAAAAGTGCGATAAATTCAGACTGATCGCCGTTCCGTCCGGATCCGAGATCGTTCCGTTCCTTAGAACAAAACGGAACGGGGGCCGGAACGGTATTCGCAACTATGCACCCACCCCTCCCCCTACATCTCACCGTTTAATCCTTCAAAACATCGTCTTATCTAATCTCTATCTTCTTTCATGAATTATGATCATTCAAACCCAACTTAACACTACGATAGTAAAAAAAGTAGTTTTAGTATGAAAATGGCGAAAGAAATACTATGTTTTTATAAAACATAAATGCTATTTAGGTTTAAAATAATATTTATATTTGCTTGCTTCGGGATGCCTGATACAAGATTGTGTGCTAGAAAAATATTTTATTTTATAGAAAGCTAGAAAAATATTAGTGCAATATATTGTATATCACGATACTATGGAGAATATTAACTAACCTAGTACTTAGTTCAATAAAATAAGATGATATTGAATTGAGTGCCCATGGCAACCACAACCCCTCCCCCCCCATGTTGTTTTTGGTATATACCCCCTTTTGGTATATATCAGTTCAATTGAGTTGTCTAACCTCAGTGAACGGAGGTTAGACAACTACTACCCTTCTGTTAGTGTCAGGTACTATCATTTTTTGTGTGACTATTTTACCTCTCTCGTTGTAATTAATCAAATGCCCTTACAATTAATTACATTATTTTAAGGACAATTATGCCCTTACAAATATATTTAATGAAAACTTAACTATACACAACTTTATGTCACATTTTCACATGATTTCATCAGCACTTAGTACTATTTAACGACCAATATACCCTTGGCACAATTCATGACGACAGTTTCCACCCCTCTTCAAAAAATTTGATCAAAGTTAAAAATTTTGGATGGACAATTTCCAACCCTCCTCCTAAAAGACAATTTCCACCCCTCCAAAAAAAAAATACGAAACTAGCATACCTTCAAAAACTTCCGTCCATATATTGTTCCCTCCAATAATTTACCTCCAAAAGTTCCCTCCCAAACACCCTGACATTCACAGTAACCCTCTAGGCTATTTATTTGCATCCTAACAACACAATTCCCTTCACTCCACACCCAAACCTCTCTCTACCTAAGATTATCCAAGTAACAAGCAAGGCTTTACTTCTCTACTTGTTAAGTCATTTTTTACCTGTTTTGTGTTTATGCATTTTTCTTTGTTTATGTATTAATAATATGTGTTTGTTGTTTACTTGTCTAGCTCGAGAAAAGCAGCAAACAGTTGGGTGAAGAGTTCCTAATGTACGAGAAAAAGCTCTGTTTTTGTGAAGTGCATGTTCGGGGTGACATACAAGTGAAGGAGTCTAATGATTACGGTAATAGGGGACAGCTCTACTATGTTTGTAGGAACGATTGTTGTAAGTTATGGGGTTGGTGCTACCTTATTGGTCACGGTGAAACGTCCTCCCATTCATTGTTGATGGGAATATGATTCCTCTAAGCAATGGGGTCTGCATACTTCACTGTGTATGCAATTGACATATCCCTGGAAACTTACCATATGATGTCTTGTTTACCATTCCCAACAATGTGAGGTAGTTTGTGTCAGCAGACACAAACTCCATTGGTCCAACTAAGCTACCACCACAATAGAGATATAGAAACCATAGTTGCCCATTTTTCAAAGACTCCAAGTCTGTAAAGCCACTCATGTCTTCAAAATTGGAATAATTCAAAACTAATTAGAAACTCGTAATGCATTCAAATACTAAACAATTAGTAACAAAAATCTAGTAACAAGTAACAATTAGTAACAAGTACTTAACATAGAAAAGTACTTAAAATATACAAAAGTACTTCACATATACAAAACAAGTACGAAAAAAATACAAAACAACTACTAAACATAGAAGCAGCCTATCATGCATCGCTTAGAAACTTTATATTAAAGCACCATAACTCATGTCCACAAACTATAGTTCGTCTCTTCGATTTAAGGTATACATCAAGTACGAATCATATTCTATTCCCATCCTTATTTCTTTGGAAAAGTAATAACCAATAAATTACATCTCAAGCTAAATTGGGTAAGCCAGGTATAACTCCCTAGCAGGTAACACTTCTTGAAACAGGATGAGGGTGGTCAGGAGTAAGAAAGACTTATACTTAGGCTACCCTTAACGCAAGCGGCTTTTTCCAATTTAAATTATCTTGCCCTATGTTGATTTTAAGTTTCCCCTACAGGTTTTAATCCCTTATTGGATTGCCGGCTCTGATACCACCTGCAACGACCCCTCAATTGTGATGACCCAAACCCAGTGCGTTATTTTAGGAAATAATAAACAAAACTGGCACGAATATCAACAGTATATTTGAATAGCAATTTCAGCAGCATCTCTGTATGATTCAGATACTCAAATAACAATTTGACAGCACCTCCACATGAATCATATATCAACTTACAATTTCACAATAATCAGGCATAACATCGACACAGTAGTAATAATTCGATAATTATAACAGTTATATCGAAGCAGTACAACGACTAGCATATAAACAGGAAACGCAATACGTTTAGGGCTATAACATTGAGATTCCCCGTATCAACTAAGTTACGCAAAATTTAGCAAGAAAGGCACACCCAATCACCCAAATATTGGGAGCATCAACCACACCTTATAACTCCTCTCAAGAACTCATCTTCTACACAACATCTCCTTCGGAGATTTTTCTCACCGCCAAAAACAATCACCATCACCGCCTCCATCATCGCCATCATCATGCTCCCTTCTTTTTGTCCCCCTATATAATGAGTCATCACTAAGCAATCATCATCAGTTCACCTTCATCATTTTCACCTCCTTCCCCTTCATCATCTTCCTCCCCGTCCACACCACCGAGAGAACCACCACAATCGTCCACCTCCATCTTCTCTCTAGCCTCTGTTTTCCCTTTCTCTTTGTCTCAATCTCTTCTCTATACAAAAACCCAGCAGCAGCAGTAGACCTCCATCGTCGTCGTCATCTTCTTCATCTCCGGCGAAGTCGCCGACGAAATCACCACAACCACCAACACCCCACTGTCCCCTATCTCCCTCTTTAATCTCCATCTGTTTCTCCCTCTCTCTGCGAATTGAAAACAGATAGGAATAGCAGCAGCAGCAGCAGAGGCAGCCGGAGCCACCACCGCCGCTGCCGGGAAACAGAGAAGCACCGCCAACCCCATAACTCTCTGCCCTCTGCTCGACTTCTCTCTCTCTCTCTCTCTCTCTCTCTCTCTCTCTCTCTCTCTGTATCACCCTCTTACCTATCTAAAAGCAGAGGCAATAACAGTAGCTGAAGCCACCGAAGCAACCCACTGTCGCCACCACCAACCTCCATATTTTTCGGCGACAATTTCGGCCCAACCCAACAGGAGTGACCCAGACCTCTCCCCTTGTCTCTCTATCACCTAGAAGGTCCGACCAGCCTCTAGGAGGTCTTAGCCAGCTCAGAATCGACCGGAGAAGTCCCCGTTGGCCATAAATTCCGGCGCCGTTTTCGACAACTTGACCCGTTGTGTTTCTTGGCCGTTTCTTACGATTCTTGGCCTAGGTATGATATAAATCCTCTTATTAGTTGTTTTACATAGACCAAATGCAATTTTGAATTCTTGAGTCCATGCTTTGATTGATGAAAGTTGAAGTTTATGCAAAAAGGGGTGAAAGTGTATTTTCAGAAAGTTATATTGACATAAGAGAGGGGGAGCTAGTTGTACTTTCTGAAACTAAGAAGGTTGAAGGTTTCTCTTATTAAAATTACTTTGTGAGTAGGAGGGTTATATGTTGTCTTTTAAAACAAACTTGGGAGTTTACACTTCGTTTATCTAAACGTTATATTATACGCGAAAAATAAAATTGTTATTTTTGGATTAAAAATGTTTTCTAGAAATAGTAGTTTTCATGGCCGTTACGGAAAAGTGATTCGGGCGTCAAAATAGTATACGAGCCGCTCGTTACAAATTAAACGAGGAACGTTTTATTTAAAAACTAAATATATTTTGCTTTAAACAAATAGTTTTCAAATCGGTTTATGTAATACTTGTAAAAAGTTATATTGGCTAGTTTATAAACGTTGTAGTGTCGTGTTTGGGAAAAATGTTCTTAAAAACTTAAAATTATAAACACCGTTTAAATTGTTATAGTTGGATAAAGTATTTTCATAAAAATATAACAAATAACCGTTTCACTATTATTTCGTGTCTTTATAAACCAACAACTACTCTAAGTTAATAATTACTTTTCAAAATATAAAATTTAATGGTTATCTACAATAACCGCGTTGTATCAAATATTTAGAAGTGCTCTTCGTAAAATTCAATATCGTTTATTCGCTATTTCTAATATATATATATATATATATATTTATATATATATATATATATATATATGTTTTATAAGAATATAAACTTTTATTAGTTTTACTTGTATTTCATGGCGTTTGTGAAGAGGATTTCTATAAATAAACAAGACTTTTGGGAATATAAAATTTAATAATTTTTCAAATATAGACTCGTGCTTTATAATTTTTGGTTACTAAGAAAATATAGCTAAATAAAGAGACTTTAAGAAAGTAACACGTGAATTTCAATTTAGTGTAAGATTTATTAAATTGGAATCTTAATAGACTCGCAGAGCTATTCACAGAATTGTGACGATTTAGAAGCTCCGATTTGTAGGTAACGGACTCGTAGACAACGACTACGACTAGGACGATCCGACGCTACGGAATCGAGGTAAGTAAATTTGCCTAGCCTAGCGTGCTAGCTCCTGTTCGTGTCAGAGTATGCTTTTAATACTTGTCTCAAAATTATATTTTTGAGTTACATGTTTTGTTTGAAATCTCTTTACATGTTAAAGAAGTTGTTTTACTGCGAATTGTCACACGAATAATATTAATCCACTAAAAACGTAAAGTGGAAAGAGTTGTGCGGGGATCGTTATATTCGCTTTTCTATAAGATTGGTCGTGGCTGACTACGTTCACCCGACCCGTTTATAAGATTGGTCGTGGCTAACTACGTTCACCCGACCCGTTTATTTTAATCCGGTCGCAACCTGCCGGATCGCTCCATGTACTCACCTCTCTGGCCGCGAGTAGTCTTAGAGGGGTGCCGGCACTTAAGGTCTTGGATGCGTAGTGATAGTGAATCTTCCCCGTATCAACAAAGTAAAAATGTGGTTTTCTTCAAGGACAGGAATGTCTATGAATATAAAGGAAGGCAAGATTGGGATATTACTCCCGGTTTCAAGATCAAGAAGGAAGAAACTGAAAGGTTGAGAAGTTTAAAGCTGGATGTGTGCCTTGTTTACTCTTTTAAAGATTTACTTCCTCTTACTACTGTTTTTGAAAATAAATTATGCTTCGTCATCTGTTTACGAGCTAGGGTATTTATTTACTCAGCATTTCCCGGCTGACTTTAGAAACTGCGGTTCCGTTTTCTTTCCCACCGCAGGATTACCAGAAGAAGGCTATGGTATGGATGGGTACGAGACTCACTGAGGAGGTCACGTCACGTGTTGTAAGATAGTTCGAATAATGTAAGATAGTCTGAATAAGGCAAGAATGATATGTAGTAGTAACGTATGGAGGACTTGAGTCGTAATGTAATGTTTAATAATATGTAATATAAGTGCTTGGGTGTTGTGCTTTCGATTTTCCGCCGTTACTTTTAGCTTCGGCCTCCCCGATTCGTCCGAGTCGGATAAGGGGGTCGTTGCAGTATATACGCAAAAAGGGTGCGTATATACGCAGACAGTACGTATTCCGAGACAGATTTTGACCAGTGGCACTTTCGTAATTTCGGAAATTTCTAGAAATGTCTTCAGCACTATACAACAACAACACATCCACGGAGAAGTTGGAGCATCCCCGGAGAGCAAGGAAACGTGAATCCAGATTCAAGACACCCGTTTGCTCTTCTTCTCTCTCATTCAAAAACTGTGTTATTTTCGTTATGAATTTCAGTAGCTAAGACTTTACCTAGGTTCTCGGTGAACCTAGGGTTTCGTTTTCAGAGATTAGTTATACGTTTTGACTATGAATTCATGATCATACTATCTTAATTCAGCAGTTTTTATCAGTGATTCTGTATTTGAATTTTACTGTTTATGCATGATCGGAGTAGCTAACCATAATTGCTACAGATCCGATCCGGTAGGTGGAAACGTCCGGTTAGGGTTAGGAAGAGAAGACAGAATTTAGCACCTTACCCCGATGGGCCGACTAGCGAATGGGAGTTAGGACTAGCCTGAAATCGTTGAAACCAAATGTTAGAGAATCAGACCCGAGCCATCAGGACAGGTTAGAAACCCTAGCAGCCTTAGAACGAGACTGCAGATTTAGGCAGCTTAATAGAAATCCGACAGTCTGCAGGATTGTGATAACGTGCAAAAAAAAGAAAAGATACTGCACAATTGGTACGTGGCACGAATAACGAGATTGCTGTGTGTTTTCATGTCAAACAAAGAACGAAAATCTGAAGAACCCTAGGGGATCCGGGACCTAGTATCTCAAACCCTAGTTTTACAACTTTAGAATTATTCAGAAAAATCTAACAAAAAGATTTACTGTTTTAGTCTTTAGTTTTAGTACTTAATTGGTAATCAAAATCTCAAACTATTCCTCCTTTTTACACTATGTTCGTTAAAACTGATTACTAGAAAAAACTGCGAAGTCCATGTGGGATCGATAATCCGAGTATAAAATACTCTCTATATTACTTTATTTGTATACTTGCGAATATTACGCTAAACTGAGCATCAAAACTCTAGGCCTGGATCAACCGTAGAGACGTGACACAATTCACGTTACAAGTCATCACAGGAGAAACCCTAAGGTGTGTAACATGATTCTTCCTTTACTGTTAGGAATCCAAGGTGCCTTGAATTTACTTGGGCTCGGCGAGGAGTTGGTGACGAAGAGGGGCCAAGAAGCGAGGCGAAGAAACGGATCAAGACGAAGGCAAGAAGAAAAAGAAGAAGCAGCAGTTCGACGGGTCTGGAACAGTTCGACGGGTGTGGGAACAGTTCGATAATGACGGGTCTGAATAGTTCGATAGGGCGGCTAAATATTGTTTCCTTTTTCGCTTTGGTAACTTCTTTGTTTCTTGATCACCAAGTCGGTATCCTAGGCCTATATAAGGACCTAGGGTCGTGGCTTCTTGGTGTGGGTTGTAATCGTGGGTTTCTCTCTAATAAATTGGGGTTTTTCGGCTCGTGAAGGTAGCTAGCTTATCGCTAGTGAACCACGTTACATCGTGTGTGTTCATGTGTTCTTTTTTTCATCAATTCATCGTTCTCTAAGATATGCCCGGATCATAACAAACTGGTATCAGAGCCTGGTTGCGGTGTTCCAAGATCAAGGTGGAGCTATAGGGCTAGGGTTTCACAATCTGTGAAATTCATATCTAGGGTTTCGCGATCAAGATGGAGCACGCATTTGGGGGTTACGGATCTAATAAAGGAGAGACAGAGAAGATGACCGGGGGGATGACCAAGATCGACAAGTTCACGGGGAGAAACAGCTTCAGCTTATGGCAGATCAAGGTACGTGCTTTGTTGAAGCAGCAAGGCATGTGGTTGCAATTGGCGGAAGATAAAGAGGGGGCTTCTACAACCACCAAGGAGTTCAAGACTATAGAGGAAAGAGCACACTCAACGATCATTTCGTGCTTGGTGGACGACGTGATCACAGAGGTTGCGGATCAAGAGACTGCTGAGAAACTATGGAGCAAGTTGGAGAGCCTCTACAAGAAGAAGTCTCTCACCAACAAGTTGATGTTGAAGCAACAACTCTTTGGTCTACGCATGGGGGAAGGTACGGATCTAAGAGATCACTTGGATTGTCTTAATACTATTTTGCTTGAGTTGCGAAATAGTAATGAGAAGATAAGTGATGAAGATGCCGCACTGATTTTGTTGGTGTCTCTACCACCGTCTTATGAGGGGTTCGTGCAGAGTGCTTGTGCTGGCAAAGAGACTCTCACGTTGGAGGAGGTAAGATCACCTCTTCACACAAGGGAGATACGGCAGAGGGCCGCATACAGGGAGTACGAAGTTCCGGGGTCGGGTGCATTTATGGCATCCAAAGGGGGTTATGACAAAAGGAGGAACAAGGGATCTAAGTTGCCAAACGAGGCCTGTGCACTGTGTAAAGAGAAGGTACATTGGAAACGGGAGTGTCCAAAGGGGAAGGCGTTTGCAGACTTGGCTGCAGACGCAAAGGACGACTTCGTGCTCTAGGCCCCATGGGGGGGAAAAGGGGAATCCGTTCTCTTGAGGAGGAGGCGGAGGATGGAAAAGGGGAGTCTCTGACGAGAGACAATGGAACGTGAAGGGGACACGTCCTGGGGGGTTTGTTGTAGGGACTTGGTGGGAGTTGGAACAACAAACAAACTTTTTGTAGGAACTCGGTGGGAGTTGGAACAACAAGAAAGGGGATTCGATTGCAGGAACTCGGCCGTAGTTGGAGCATCGATAGGGTTCGATTGCAGGAACTAGACGGGAGTTGGAGCATCGCTGGGGGCACCGTTGTAGGATCTCGGCGAAGATGGAACAACGTTGTGAATTTGGGGTTATTGGAGAGAACCGGCAATTCAAGAGCAAGCGGACGAGATGATTCAAGGCAAGGTGGAGATTTGTTGGGAATCCAAGGTGCCTTGAATGTAATTGGGCTTGGCGAGGAGTTGGTGACGAAAAGGGGCCAAGAAGCGAGGCAAAGAAATGGATCAAGACGAAGGCAAGAAGACAAAGAAGAAGCAGCAGTTCGACGGGTCTAGAACAGTTCGACGGGTCTGGGAACAGTTCGATAATGACGGGTGTGAATAGTTCAATAGGGCGGCTAAATATTGTTTCCTTGTTTGTTTGGGTAACTTCTTTGTTTCTTGGGCACCAAGTCGGTATCCTAGGCCCATATAAGGACCTGGGGTTGTGGCTTATTGGTGTGGGTTGTAATCGTGGGTTTCTCTCTAATAAATTGGGGTTTTTCGGGTCGTGGAAGTAGCTAGCTTATCGCTAGTGAACCAAGTTACATCTTGTGTGTTCTTGTTTTCATCAATTCATCGTTCTCTAAGCTCTGCCCGGATCATAACATTTACCATCGTTATGCTTCTCTTCCTGTGATCCATGGAGGGTATTGAATGGATAAATTATCTTTTTCCGCTGCGTATCGATGATGAAAACCCTACAGTAGTATCAGAGCCACAAGTCGTAGAACATAGACTTGGTCTATGTGTTGTGTTTTGATAGTTTTACACTTTAAATTTCTTGTTTATCGCGTAAAACAAGACAAATCAAGCATATGATCGAATTTGTCAATAATCAATCAAAACAAGACCTAGTTTTTGCATTGGATGCATGAATTAGTGAGTTTGAGAAATTTTAGGATCTTAGATCTAGATCTCATGGGCATCCAATTGAAAGAAGGAGTTCTTTTCAAAAAAGTACACTACCAAACTTGGGCAACAAGCAAAGGAGTTGTTTTGGAAACAACTCCCAAAAGAGGTTCGCCCCCCCCCCTAGGGACCGCCCCTCCTTGCTTGCTGCCCAAGTAAGGTGCGGCCTAGGGGCCGCGGGCTGCCCTAGCACACAGCCTAGCCGTGTGGGCTAGGGGTCGGTCGGCCCAAGGCCTAGGCGGTCCTCCTTGGGGTTCGTCCAAGTAGTTGGTTGGGCTCCTTGGACCGTTTTGAGTCTAGATAAATCCTAAAATCAATTAAAAATTGACCAAGCGCGTTAAAATTGGATTTTAACTGCTTATGTACAATTTGCATGGTGGTTGGATATGGCCTTAGGATGTGGCTTGATGTGATTGTTTAATTTTGTGCTTTGGTTTACGGCCTGCGAGCTGATCAATTTGTTGTAATAATTAATCAAGGTTTTATGGCCTGCGAGCCATTTTTTTCTGAACTTGTGAGATTTAATTTATTGAGTGTAGTTACTAGCTAGTGCTAGATAGAATAGATTGCTAGCCAAGATTGAAGAAAAGAAGCCCGAAGCGAAAGGAAGCCACAAAAGATGGAGCATGGAGCATTCCACGTGACTATGAAGTATGGACCAAAAGATTAGGACGCATGGAAATGTGTTTGCTTTTAAGGGTTCATATATAATTCCATTGGCTTGGAATTATCTTAGTCTAGAAAAGGCCATATCCACATCACGTGTTATTTTATTTTGTGGTTGTTTATTTTATTGTCTTATTATTTTGTGGTTAGTGTATGGATGATGCATGCAATTAGGATAATAAGATAATCAGACAACCCGGATCTATTATTTAGAGTTGTGACCGAACTCAAATAGATAGATCAGTTGATATGGATCAACAAAAACAATTAAAATTGAATTTTAAAATCCCTCGAAATTCAAATATTGTGTTTTGCCTTCTCTTTATTTAAACACTCATTATCATCATGATTTATCAAGTTCGTGCATGCCAAAGCAAGGCGACTTGGTTCAAAATGATGGAATGCGATGGCACAAACAAGTAATGTTCAATTGTTTAAATAAGAGGTTGGACACAGCTAGGCTATTATTGTGATTAAAATCTAGAGGCAATCAATTGGGATTATCCATACGGATGGATAAATAAGGAGTTATTTGCCCAATTGAACCAAGAGTTGCATAGGATGCAATTGGAATTGTTCCTACCTAAAGTAGTCAAATTATGGGTGACTTGCCAAAGCAAGCTCATAAGGAGATGAAACATGGATCTTGGCCCACTAGAAAATATAAGGATATTTTCCGCATTAATATCTTGAGGGTTATTGATCCGTAGACATAGTGGGAGCTATATTTGATAAACTAGCCATTATTGAATATAGTCCAAAATTCACAAATACTAAAAATTTGGTATTTTCCTTTTGTAGAATTCCAAATGGCAAACAACTCATCGAGTTCACAACATTCCCTACGATTTGTCCTTTAGAAGGACGAGCTCTCTGGAACCAACTTCCTTGATTGGTACAGAAACTTGAGAATCGTTCTCAAGCAAGAGAAGAAAATGTACGCAATAGAGGAGCAAGTTCCAGCAGGTCCAGAGAACAATAACCCGGTAGCCCTAAAGGCGTATCAAAAGCGTGTTGATGACGCTAATGATGCGGCCTGCCTTATGCTATGCACCATGACCTCTGAGCTTCAGAAGCAACACGAGAACATGAATGTTGTTGATATGATCGAGCATTTGAAGCAGCTCTTCCAAGAGCAGGCAAGGGTTGAGAGGTATGAGGTTTCTAAGGCATTGTTCAAGTGTCATATGGCTGAAGGAAACCCTGTTGGACCTCATGTACTCCGCATGATCGGGTACTTGGAGAATCTCGCGCAACTAGGGTTTTCGGTCGGCCAAGAGTTGGCCACCGATCTCGTGCTGCAATCGTTGCCTAAGAGTTATGGACAGTTCATTATGAACTATAACATGAACGAGGTCGTGAAATCACTGCCAGATTTTCTCAATATGTTGAGGACAGCTGAACAAAGCATCAACAAGGGTAAGGGAAAGGCCATTATGATGGTGCAGAAAGGAAAGGGAAAAAGGTTTGCCTCATCCTCCAAGGGCAAAGGCAAGTCAGTTTCCAAGTCCAAGGAACCTGCCCTAAGCCTGTTGGTGGCATTGCCAAAGGTGTGACTAAAGGAGAGTGTCACTACTGCAGTCAGCCTGGACACTGGAGGAGGAACTGCCCAAAAGATATGGAGGACAAGAGGCTTGGAATAGTGATTCCACCACCACCAGGTATTTTTGTTGTAGATGTCAACTTAACTATCTCTACATCATGGGTATTGGATACTGGATGTGGGTCTCACATTTGTCGAAATGTGCAGGATCTAAAGAGAAGTAGAAGATTGGCTAAATGGGAGATAGACATGCGCGTTGGGAATGGAGCAAAAGTTGATGCATTGGCCATGGGCGTGTGCGAGTTGTCTCTGCCTTCAGGATTAATTTTAGAATTAAATAATTGCTATTTTGTGCCTGCTATGAGCAGAAACATTATTTCTATTTTTTGTTTGGACAAGGAAGGTTTTATTATTTCAATAAAGGATAATTGTTGTTCAATTTATTTTAATAATATTCACTATTGTAGTGCGCAATTATTTAATGGACTATATGTCCTTGATCTAAGCAATCCTGTCAACAACATTAATACTAAGAGGATTAAAATAAATGATTTAAATCCTTCATACTTATGGCACTGCCGTTTAGGCCACATAAACGAGAAACTTGTATCTAGACTCCATAAGGATGGATTTCTAGACTCATTTGATTTTGAATCATATGAGACATGTGAGGCTTGTTTATTGGAATGTATGTGGGCCATTTGCTACGCCTGCCAGGGGTGGTTACGTCTACTTCATTACATTTACTGATGATTTCAGTAGATATGGATTTGTGTACCGTATGAGGACCAAATCCGAATCCTTTGAAATGTTCAAAGAGTTCAAGAGTGAAGTAGAGAAGCAACTTGGCAAGATTATCAAGGCTCTACGATCGGATCGTGGAGGAGAATACTTGAGCCAATAGTTAGACGACTATCTTAGAGAGTGTGGGATCGTGTCCCAACTCACTCCACCCGGAATGCCACAATGGAATGGCGTGTCCGAGAGGAGGAATCAAACTCTATTGGATATGGTTCGATCTATGATGTGTCAAACCGATCTTCCATTATCATTTTGGGGCTTTGATCTATTAAGTGCAGCTTTCACCATTAACCGTGCCATCTAAATCAGTCATGAAGACACCACATGAGATGTGGAGTGGAAGGCGTCCCACACTATCGTTCATGAAGATTTTGGGCTACGATGTCTATGTAAAGCGTTTACAATCAGACAAGCTAGGGCAAAAGACGGATAAGTGTAAGTTTGTGGGGTACCCTAAGGAAACGAAGGGTTACTACTTCTACAATCCAACTGAGAACAAAGTGTTTGTTGCTCGGTCCGGCGTGTTTCTAGAAAGAGAGTTTGTCTCTAAAGAAGCAAGTGGGAGGACTGTAGAACTTGAAGAAATTCGAGAACCACAAATCACTGAATCAACTATGGAATATGAACAGGATCCACAAGGAGTTGTGGAACAGCCTGTTCAGGTAACACAAGAGTTTCGTAGATCTAGTAGAGTGCCCCAGGAACCCGAGAGGTATGGACTTCTCGTGACAGACTCTGGTGATACAATGCTCATAGATGATGAGCCTACTACCTATGAAGAGGCCATGAAAGGGCCAGAATCTCAGAAGTGGCTAGAAGCCATGAGATCCGAGATGGAATCCATGTATACCAACAAAGTATGGACTTTGGAGGAACAACCCGAAGGGGCGCGGCCCATAGGGTGCAAGTGGGTCATCAAGAAGAAGATCGACATGGATGGTAATGTGATTACCTGTAAGGGCCGATTGGTAGCTAAAGGATTCAGACAGATTCATGGTATTGACTATGATGAAACCTTTTCACCAGTTACTATGACCAAATCCGTCCGAATCCTACTTGACATTGCAGCATACTACGACTATGAGATTTGGCAGATGGATGTCAAAACAGCGTTTCTTTATGGGAATCTCCTTGAGGACGTGTATATGATACAGCCAGAGGGTTTTGAAGATCCAAAGAAAGCCAACAAAGTCTGTAAGCTGCAACGATCCATTTATGGATTGAATCAAGCTTGTAAGAGTTGGAATCGACGTTTTTATGAAGTAGTCAAAGATTTTGGCTTCATCAGAAAACAAAGATGAGTCTTGTGTCTACAAGAAGGTTAGTGGGAGCTCTATAGCTTTTCTGGTCATGTATGTAGATGACATACTACTCATTGAAAACGACGTTCCCATGCTGCAATCTGTTAAAGATTGGTTAGGAAAATGTTTCTCAATGAAAGACTTAGGGGAAGCAACATATATACTTGGTATAAAGATCTATAGAGATAGATCTAAAATACTCTTAGGCCTAAGTCAAAGTACATATATTGACAAGGTGTTGAAACGGTTCAACATGCAAGATTCCAAGAAGGGTTTCTTGCCCATGTCACATGGAATCACTCTTTCGAAGAGTGGTTGTCCTTCCAATGAGATTGAGAAGGAACGCATGAGTCGAATTCCCTATGCCTCGGCCATAGGATCTATCATGTACGACATGTTATATACTAGACCAGATGTGTCATATGCCTTGAGTATGACAGGCATATACCAATCCAATTCTAGTGAGAGTCACTGGATTGCAGTCAAGAACATCCTAAAGTACTTGAGAAGAACTAAGGATGATTTCTTGATATTTGGCGGAGAGGAAGAGTTGAGTGTAAGGGGTTACACGAATGCAAGCTTCCAAACCGAAAGAGATGACTTTAGATCAGAATCAGGATATGTGTTTTGCCTGAATGGAGCAGCGGTAAGCTGGAAGAGTTCCAAGCAAGAGACGGTGGCTGATTCTACAAAAGAGGCTGAGTACATTGCTGCAAATGGCGCAGCAAAAGAAGCTGTTTGGATCAGAATTTTTTTTTCTGAACTTGGTGTGGTTCCTAGTATTGTGAATCCAGTATAGTTGTACTGTGACAACACTGGGGCGATCACACAATCAAAGGAGCCTCGGTCACAACAGAAATCCAAGCACGTGCTCAGGAAGTTTCAGCTTATTCGAGATATTATCGATAGAGGAGACGTTCGGATATGCAAGATTCCTACAGATGAGAATCTGTCAGATCCACTTACAAAGCCGCTTGTTCAGTGGAAGCATGAAGGAACACTAGGAGCATTGGCATACGAGATGCATCAGATTGGCTCTAGTGCAAGTGGGAGACTGTTGGAATAGATTCCCTAGAGGCAATCTAATTTAGTATGAATTTACTTTTGGCTAGAACATTCATTGTATTATTTATTGGATATTTAATATAATGAAGTCCTTAGATTTACAATTGTGTTGTTTATCTTAAATATCCCTAGTCCAGTATAATGATTAATAGGACAATCATCTATAGACTAGTATGGGGTTGGATTGATATGGAGATATCATGATCCAACACATGGGTGTGCATTAAGGGTAATGGCGCACTGGATTGACCCATCTCCAAGAAGGCTACATACATTTTATGTTGAGTCACAAGCGCTTATCGTGGTGACAACGGTATTTTCATCCTTAGACTTGAAGTCACTAGATTGTCTAGTTGTGGATTATTGTGATTTTGGTAGCGTCAAACGCTACACCGTAACTGGGTAGCTATAAAGGCGTGTACCAGATACAATAAGAAGAAAGCTTAGAAATCGTAGTAGATGTAGATAGAATTTGTCCCTCCCAATAACAGGAGAAAATATCCGAGGCCACTCAAGGGATAGTGCTTATAGAATGTCTGGCCAGAATTAAATAAATCAATATGGGATATTGATGTTATTTGCATGAATAAGGCTATTCCCAGGATCGAGAAACTATGGATTGGATATACAAGTGTGACTTGTATGTCTCGTGTCCAATCCGGATATGGAGACAAAGGGATGTGACAATTATTTGCACAAGGTTTGTCGGATGACTATTCTATTAGTTGGCTAGAATGGATGTCTTGCTAGAGACCGCTCCATATTAGCAAATTGTTGCTACCAACTAGATAGAACCTATGGGGTCACACGCTAGATAGAGGTGAACTAGATTTGGGAATTAATTAATATGTTTAATTAATTAGAAGGATCACTTTGCAACACCTTGCAAACTTAGTAGGACTAATTTGCAAGGAAGGACTAAACCGAATTCTAGTAGCACTAGAATAGGTCTTTTAGGTAGTTAACAAGGATTTGTTGGACTGTATAAAGGATGCTCCTTCCTTCCTTCCCACACTTATGAATCTATTATTCATAACTTGAGTGGGAGAGAACAAAGGAGAGAGAGCAAGAAGCAAGAGGGCCGAAACCGACCCCCTTGCTGCCGCCCCGTCCCCGTCGGCCAACCAATGAGACGTAATCCTCCTTGGTGCCTCGTGTTGTGTGACTTCTTCTTCCTCTTACTCCGGTCCAAGCTAGAACAAAGGAGAAGGAAGATCTATATCAACTCTAGGCGTGGATCAACTGTAGAGACGTGACACAATTCACGTTACAAGTCATCACAGGAGAAACCCTAAGGTGTGTAACATGATTCTTCCTTTACCATCGTTATGCTTCTCTTCCTGTGATCCTTGGAGGGTATTGAATGGATAAATTATCTTTTTCCCCTGCGTATCCATGATCAAAACCCTACAGAAAGATTGTCAAATTTTCTACTTGAAAATGATTTCAAAAGAGAATTTGTAGACAAGACCCTTTTCATAAAGACTCATTAGAAAGATATGCTTGTAGTTCAATTTTTTGTTGATGATATTCTTTTTGGAGCTACTAATGATCTTCTGTGCAAGGAATTCTCAAGTCTTATGAGAAGGGAATTTGAAATGATCTTGATGGGTGTATTAAACTTCTTCCTTGGACTTCAAAATCATCAAATGAAGAAGGGAATTTTCCTACATCAAAGCAAGTACACAAAGGACTTGCTAAGAAAGTATAAGATGTCTCAATCCAAAGAGATTAAGACTCCCATGAGTTATACACTGTCTTTAGACAATGATGAATCTGGTAAGAGTGTGAATGTGAAAGAGTATAGAGGTATGATTGGATCATTACTCTATCTCACAGCTAGTAGACCAGATATCATGTTCAGTGTATGCATGTGTGCTAGATTTCAATCTGATCCTAAAGAATCACACTTGACTGCAGTTAAAAGAATTTTTAGATATCTCAATGGTACCAAAGACTTAGGGATTTGGTATCCTAAACATTATAACTTCTATTTTTGTGGCTATACATCAGGGTGCAGTCAATTCCTTGGATCACCTTTAATCAGCTGGCACTCAAAGAAGCAAAACTCAAATGCATTATCAACAGATGAAGCTGAATACATAGCAGCTGGAGCTTGCTGTTCTCAAGTACTTTGGATAGCACAACAAATGAGAGATCTTGGAATTGATTTCATAGAGATACCTATCAAGTGTGACAATACAATTGCAATACCAATCACAAAGAATCCAGTTCAGCATTCAAGAACAAAGCCCATTGATGTTAGACATCATTCATCAGAGATCATGCAGAGAAAGGTGATATTGTTCTTGAATTTGTTTCTACTGACATGCAATTTGCAGATATCTTCACTAAACCATTGCCAGATGAAAGATTCTCAGTCTTAAGATTGGAATTAGGCATGCTAAACAAGGAAGCTTTGGTTTAGGGGAAGAATCAGGTAAGTATTTTGTGTTTCAAGGTTTGAACTGATTTTCAAAGCCTTGAAAATCCTTTTAGAGCTTTGAGTATCTATGCTTTACATGATATATCTTTTCAAGGCCTTGAAATCCTTTCAAAATCCTTGAAAGTAAGACTGCATGTTTATTAGTCAATAATTCTGGATCTTTCAATGTTGGGTGTTATCTTTGTAGATAATTGCTCAATGTTGCCCCTCAATTTTAAAAAACCCATTTTCATCCAAAATAGTATTATATATTTTATTTCCAACGGCACACACAATTTTGAATCTTTCTGATTCATCAATATCTTCAAAGATCAGAGAAAATATTTAGTTTCCTTTTCAAACTGAAACTCTGTTCTACTTATCTCCTTCCTTCTTTCTCTCCTTCGTATCTATCATACCTCTCTCTTCTTTCCCAAACCCTAATGAGCACCAGAAGAGCCTCAGACAGAATCAAGATGGTTAGTGGATCAAAGGCTGCAACAGATAAGAAAAGAAAGGCCACTGTAGAAGAGCTTCAAACCATTAGTGGGGACTCCAGTTCAAAAACCCCTATGGCAGAAGACATAGCTCCTCCTCCTCCCAAGAAGAAGGCCAAGAAAGATGAGACCCTAGTGTCCAGCAAGAAGAAGAAGAAGGCCGTGGAGACTGCATCAGGAAAACAGAAGGGTATTCAGATTGGTAGCCCAAAGAAGTCAAATAAGAAGGCTGACAAAACAGACTAGGGCAAATGAAAAGAAGAAGTTACAGAGGATGAACTAGAAGATGAAGAAGATGAGAACATAGAGAAGGCATTGCAGATCTATTCAGAGAAGAAGAAACCACTTGTAAGAAATCAGCTCCTAATAGTACATAATTTGTTACTAATGTTCTTAGAGGTCAGTGGCTTGATGGATTTGCCTCTAGATCAGTTGGTTTTTTAGTCTGATTAGTATTCCAATGTTACATGGTATGAATCTGGAATGCATCAAAAAAATATTGAGGAAAAGTTCTCTATGGTTTATTCTAAATCCTCCAGAGATAGCTTACCCTAGACTCACCAGTTTCTTTTACATAAACATGAAACAAGTCAAGAAGGCTGTAAGTCTGGTGATTCAGACTAAGGTTGCTAGCATTGACATGGAACTTGATCATGCTGAGTTTGCAAATGTTCTAGGTTGTCCTAAGAGATATGACACCAGTAACTACCCTCCTAAGAGTGAAGCCCTGAAACTAGAAAAGGAAGAACTCTTTCTACCTAATACCCCTACCACATCTAAGCAGTTAACACTCTCTGTGCTAACTGTTTAAGCCAAAGTTTTGTTCACCATTTTAATGAGATATGTGGTACCTAGAGAACACTCAAAGGAACTGGTAACTAACAGGGTGTCGTACTATATGTACTTGGTTATGCATGGGTATGAAATTTATCTTCCAAAGATGGTGATGGAACACATGCTTTATAGCAAAACCATCCAGAGAAAATACCCTTTTCCATTTGCCAATCTGCTCACCTTATTCTTCCAACACTTTAAAATTCCTACTGTTAATGAAGAATCAGTGACTACTGGTTTTGGTATGCTCAATGAGAAAGATTTTGAGAATATTGGTGTGGTGAAAACAAGTGCTAAAGTTTGGATGCTCTACTCAGAATTGACAGAGGAAGATTTGGGTTCCAAAAAGTTTTCAAACCCAAATCCCTAACTCCCACTTCTAGCCAAACCTCTCAGTACCAAGACAACCCCTTGACCCTCAAGTTGTTTAAGGAAATTCAGATGGATATTGAAGAGGTAAAGGAGAATCAGCTTGGGTTTGAAACTGATCTCAGACAAGTCAGGTACATCGTTGAAAACATGTTCAGGAGAATGAAAGTGTTTGATGTAGCTGAGGAAGTGTCTCAAGCTGAGAAGATTACCAAAAAGGCTGAATCAGGAAAGGATTCATCCATTGAGCATTCAACTCCAGATGAGACTGATCACGTCAAAGGAAACAGGTAGAGGTTGAACAAGTGGATGAAGATCAAGAGGAAGACAGTCCAGACTCAGGTGCACTACTCATAGATCTCAAGAAGAAGAATCTTAATGAACCACTGTACCAGAGATTGTGACTGCTGCTGATTTGTTTTAGGGAGAAGGTGAAAAAGGTGATGATGTAGATCAACAAGAAGAAGAACATGATGATGAGGAAGAAATTCGGGAAGAGGATGCATAGAAGCAAGGAGATGAAGACCCTACCCCTTAATTCTTTCCTAATCTTTCTTTTTCTTTTTCAAGGCCTTGAACTCTTTTCCAAAGCCTTGAATTTCTTAACTTTCAAAACTTTTAGTTTTTCTTCATTTCCAAACATTGATCCAACATATTCTCATTCTTTTTTTTATGAAAGTCGAAAAGGGAGAGAAAATTTAGGTTGTTTTATTTGTTAGATGACCTTGTTTTGGTCAGTTAGGATAATCTGCACACTTTTCTGTTTTGCTGTTTAATAAGTTGGTTCTTTTGGACATTATGTGTTGATTATATATAACTACTTATTGTAATACCCCGTCAAATTGCAGGGATAAAATAGTAAATTTAGAAACTAATACGGATTAAATTTGATAAAATATTGTCGTGCTTTAATTAAGAAACTATTTTAATAATAATATAAATATTATTAAATACACTGTTTGAGGATTTTATAAGCTAAACGTTATTATATAGTTAAATATATATATATATATATATGTATATGCTTTATTAATAATTATAATAATAATAGTATTGAGTTAGGAAAATTATTCGGACAATGTTTTAGAAACCATTAAGATAATATTTATAATTTAATTGGGCTAAATTTATTTATTGTTATTATTTAACGCGTGTGCAACCACCGCATTATTGTGTAGATAACACACACCCAATCCACTACATACTTGGTGTGCCCAACACACCCAATACATTTCCAAACATGTCACTGTCAAGAGAGTTTCAACTGAACTTGTTTTGTCTTGTCTTTTTCTTCTTTCTTCTTCCACTTCAAATTCTCTTCTTCCCACTTTTCTCATTCGGCAAACCAACCCCCCGACAACATCGCCGCCACCGCCACTTCCCTCACTTTCTCTCCTCCTTATAAACCCATCACTTTCACCTCCTTCAGCAGAAAGTACAACCACACACAACTGCACTCATCACCACCATCGGCATCATCGTCTCCCTCACTTCCGGCCACCTCCAACGCCACCACCGAGAACACAATCACGACCCCCACCTTTACCCACTACCGCAGCCTCCCCTCTCTGTCTCACTCTGTTCTCCGTCCGAAACAGAGCACGGCAGCAGCAGCAGCAAGCCCAGAAACTGCCACCACTACCGCCTCTGTTCCCGACGGGAACACCACCGAAGCCACACCACCTCCACTCTTCCCCACCACAGTTCATCTCTCGTCTCCTCCCTCTCTGTTTCGACCCAGTTAGCAGAGAGATAAGCCAAAACAGAGGCAAGAACGGCGAACACACAGAGGCCCGAAACTCCGGCGGACCTCCATCTTTTCCGGCGAACCTTTCGGCCGAGCTTCCGCAGCAGTGCCCACGGCACTTTGACCCCTCCAGTCGACTCCTAGAGGCCCGACCAAGCCTCCAGAGGTCTCACCCGAACCCAGAAGCAACCCGATCACCGGCGTCGAGCTCCGCCTCCGACACCGCCGTTCGGCCGCCCGACCCGACTCAATTCTCCATCGTTTCTCTCGATCTTTGGTACCGGTACGCTCTACTCTTCACCCTGAGTTGATTTAGATTGTCTAAATCGCATGTTGATGCTTTGATTCACATTTAGAATGATCAAATTGAAAATTCATGCTAGGGGGAGGTATATGTCATTTTTCAGAAACTATTTTAGTTAAAGAAAGGGGGTATATCTGCTATTTCAGTAAAACAGGGGGCCTTGTTTGTTATTTAGCAATCTGAAAGTATAAAAATAAAATAATAATAGGATTTTAGGGTTAAATTAATTCCTACACTTTCTAGTCATTATTCTAAATAATAATAATAATAATAATAATAATAATAATAATAATAATAATAATAATAATAATAGTCACAATAGATAACGATAAATAAAAATAATATTCATAGTAATAATAATAACAATAGTAGTAATAAAAGTGATCATAATAGTAGTAGTAATAATAATAGTAATAATAGTAATATACATAATAATAGTAGTAGTAGTAGTAGTAGTAATGATAATAATAATAATAATAATAATATCAATTATAAGAATAGAAGTAATACTACTAATAATAATAATGATATTAGTAGTAGTAGTAGTAATAATAATAATAGTAGTAATTTTAATAAATAGTAATAATAATAATAATAATAAATAATAATAATAATAATAGTGATAATACTAATAGCAATAATAATAATAGTAGTTATAATAGAAATAATTATAGTAATAATTGTGATAAAATAAAATTAAGTTAAAAATAGTGTCTAGTTAAATAAGATTTAGTTTGAAAGTAAAACATGATTCTTTTATGTTTAAATCCATTTCTACAAAATACAATTATTAGTTTAATTAAGTAAGAGTGATTTAAACATATAGATAAACTATGCAAAAATAATTTCTAGTTAAATAGAAGTTGTTCTCTTGAAAATAATTGAACTAGAAATATAAGTCTTAGTTATTTAATATGTTAGAATTTAAAGTTAACGATTTTCTCAAGTAATATAGAAGCAATTATTTGTAAGAAGAATAATTCTTCCTAACTTAAAAATCAATTTTGTTTATTAAATATTTTTATATTTAGTTTCTATAAATTGGATAAATAAATATTTATTTTAATGGCATACTCTTTAAAGAATTTTAGCTACTTAGAAAATAAATATATTGGCTAAAATAACATTTAGTAAATATTAATTTATAGCTTTCCATATAATCATAGTATAATTTAAAAATGTTATTAAGAAAAGAAAATATAAGTATAGTATAGGAAAGTTAAATGAAATTCGTCAAGTTTATAGAAATTCGTACTTTAACACGTGTACCGATAAACGCGTAGGTGACGAATCAGTTGACGAAGACTACGTGTCTTTCTAGGGGAACGCTACGTGCTAGTCATTGAGAAGCGAGGTAAGTATACATGCCAAGTCTAGCATGCCTAGCTCCTTTCGTGTCTTAACTTGATTTCATTACTAGTCTCAAAATATCTTCATTATTTACATGTTTTATTTGAAGTTTCTTTTATTTTAAAGAAATTACGTTGCTATGCTTTGATTTTGTCACGCGAATAATAATAATAATTCGTAATTAACGTAAAGTGGAAAGAGTTGTCCGGGGATCGTTATATTTGCATTTGATTAGATTGGTCGTGTTGGCTTTTGTCACTCGACCCGTTTATTTAGCCCGGTCGCTACCTGCCGGGTCGCTCCATGTACTCACCTCTCTGGCCGCGAGGAGTCTTTGAGGGGTGCCGGCACTTAAGGTCTTGGATGCGTAGAGTTAGTAGATTATCCCCGTGTCAAGAAAGTTAATAATACAGTTTTCTATGAGATTTGGACAGTTATAAAGGAAAAGAAGAAGAGATTGGGAATCGTATTCCCCGTTTACAAGTTGAGGAAGGAGATTAAAAGAAAGAGAATATTTCATTTGAGTCCTACTTTACTCTTCAAGTTTACTGTTTTAAAATTTATTCCTCTTTGTTATTAAATGAAAAGTAAACATGCCTCGTCTTCCGTTTTACGAGCTTGGGTGTTGCTTACTCAGTACTTTATGCTGACTTTAGAAAACTGCGGTCTTGTTTTCCTTCCCCCGCAGGTTTAGATGAAGAGGACTATGGCATGACCGGGTACGAGACTCACTAAGGAGGTTCCGTCACACGTTGTAAAATAGTATGAATAACGTTAGCATAATGTGTAATAGTAAAGTATGACAGACTCGAGGACGTTTTGTAATGTTTAATAGTATGTAATATATATGTTGGATGTTGTGCTTTTGATTCTCCGCCATTACTTTTAGCCTCGTCCTCCCCGATTCGTCCGAGTCGGATAAGGGGGTCGTTGCAGGTGGTATCAGAGCCGGCAGTCCATTAATTGGGAATTAAAACCTGTAGGGCAACTTAAAATGAACATAGGGAAAGATAATTAAAATCGGAAAAAGCCGTTCGGGGTATGGGTAGCTTAGGCATAGGTCTTGGTATCTCCCGCCCACCCGCAACGAGTCTTAAGAAGTGTGGTGTTATTATCTTATGTAAATCAGTTTGATGCAGTTTATTAGTTGAGAATAATCTTCACTCACATGATAGAAAGAAGGTTGAATACATAATTTGATTCATACTAGATGTATCACTTCCTTTGCAGATGCACGTTATATGTGCTTTATTGTGATAGTTGTTATGTGATACGTGGTTGGCTGTTATTTTACGCGATAATTGTGTTGAATAATTGTGAAATAGTTGTTGAAATATATGCAACCATAATTAAGAACACCATAGGGTGAGACTGATAGACCACTACAATACTACTTTAGGACCATTTGACAGAGACCAATGGCTGAAACCGTCAGCATGGAGCAATTCTTCACACAAATGAGCCAGATGATGAACAACGGAGGTCAGGCAGGGACTAACTGGGCCAAAAAGGTAGCAGAAATGAAGCCAATAGAATTCACAGGAAAAGAGGATCCTGTTGAATTGGAGGATTGGATCATGGAAATGGATAAGATCCTCGAGGTGGTAGAATGCCCTGATGAGAGAAAAGTGAATTGTGCGGCATTTTACTTGAAGAGTGAAGCCAACCTCTGGTGGAGAAACGCACGAGAAACTTTGTTGGCCAAACCCAATTTCAATTGGGAAGCTCTTCAAGCTGCTCTCAGAACTCGTTTCTATCCACATCATGTGAAGAGGAGCAAGGAGATGGAATTCCAGAACCTGCAGCAAGGGAATGACTCAGTGACGGAGTATTTCCGGAAATTTACGGAGCTGACGCGATTTGTTGGAAATATGGTTCCTGATGAAGACTCCAAGGTTTCTCGATTCATCGGCGGACTGAATGAAAGGCTACAAGAATCTTTGTTGAGCAGGACCTACTCTACTCTCCACGAAGCCTACGACAGAGCTGCCGATATCTGGCGAGTCCGTGTCTCCCAAGAAGAGAAACGCAAGAAGCGCAAGCTCGAGGAGACAGGAGGAAGCAGCAACAACTTCACAAAGGGAAATCAAAGGTTCAAGCCCAACAATGGAGGAAGCAACCAAGGGCAGTATCGTAAAAATCAACAAAACACCGGAGCTCAGCAAATCCGTCGTTACCTCTGCAAGAAGTGCCCACGAAACCACCCAGGCGAGGATTGTGAAGGAAACGTAGTCACTTGCATTAATTGTGGCAAGAGAGGACACCGAGCCTATGAGTGTCGACTACCACCAGCCAGGAACCAGCAAGTGAACCCAGGAGGCAATTTCGGAAGGCCACAACAGAACAACTACCAAGGCAACCGTCAGCAGAACGGGAACAACTTTGGGCGCAACCAGCAGTTTGGGAATCAGCAAAATGGAAACCGCAACAATCAAAACAATGGAGGCAATGGCTATGGAAGGCAGCAGAATTTCAACCCAGGACAGAACGGAGCTCAACACAGGAACGGGAACAACAATGCTGGGTATAGACCGAACACCAACGGAGCTGGTACAGCAGGAGGAGCAGGAGGTCAGAATGGAAATGTGGGAAGGATCGCTGTGCTGACCAGGACTGAAGCAGAAGCTGCTCATGGAGTGGTGACGGGTACTTTCCTTGTCCTTGAGCAACCAGCTTTCGTACTGTTTGATTCGGGTGCATCTTATTCCTTTATATCTTCTTCGTTTGTTGAGAAATTGGGTTTGCATAAGTCGTCTAGCGTATCCATTCCTGTAGCAACACCTAATGGCCACGTAACTGTCTGTGACACCGTATTCGAAGGAATAGAACTAAAGATCCTAACCAGTACCTTACCCGCCAACCTAATAAAGTTTGACCTAGGAGGCATAGATGTGATCCTAGGCATGGACTGGCTTGGGAAATATCGGGCAGTTATTGATTGCCATGGTCAAAAGGTCCGACTGAAAGGACCAAAGGGTGAAAAGATCACTTACCGAGGTATCCCCACGGAACCTCGCATTAAGCTGGTATCAGCCCTGACCATAGTTAATCAAGTGAAAAAGGGAAACTCTGCCTTCTTGTGTTATGTCCAAGACGTAACCAAGAAGGAGACTGCTCTAGAAGAGATACCAGTCGTTAGAGAATTTTCTGACGTATTCCCAGACGAGATTCCGGGAATGCCACCTCAAAGAGAAGTGGAGTTCACCATAGACTTGGCACCTGGAACTGCACCTATTTCAAAAGCGCCGTATCGGATGGCACCTGCTGAACTAAAAGAGTTGAAGAGCCAGATACAAGAACTTCTGGATAAAGGGTATATACGGCCTAGTGTGTCACCCTGGGGAGCACCTGTATTATTCGTCAAAAAGAAAGACGGAAGTTTACGGTTATGCATTGATTATCGGGAACTGAACAGTGCTACCATCAAGAACAAATATCCGCTACCCCGAATTGATGACTTGTTCGATCAATTACAAGGGGCTAGCGTCTTCTCTAAGATCGACCTGAGGTCCGGATATCATCAACTCCGTGTTGCCGAGAAAGATATCCCAAAGACTGCCTTTAGTACGAGGTATGGTCACTATGAGTTCACGGTGATGCCGTTTGGTTTGACCAACGCACCCGCAGTGTTCATGGATTTGATGAACCGGGTGATGAAACCATTTCTGGACCAGTTTGTAGTCGTCTTCATCGATGACATTCTGGTATACTCAAAGAACGATAAGGATCATGAAGAACATCTTCAAGAAGTATTACGAACTTTGAGGCAGGAACAACTGTACGCCAAGTTGTCGAAATGCGAATTTTGGCTGGATCGTGTTCCATTTCTGGGCCATATCATTTCCAAGGAAGGAATAGCCGTGGACCCAGCCAAGATCGCAGCAGTCAAGGATTGGCCTACACCAAAGAATGTGTCGGAAATCCGAAGTTTCCTTGGATTAGCAGGCTACTACCGACGTTTCGTAAAGGATTTCTCCAATATCGCTAGGCCAATGACCGCACTGACGAAGAAGGCGGTGAAGTATCACTGGGACGATAGCTGCGAAGAAGCGTTCCAAACTCTGAAGGAGAAGCTAACTACAGTACCAGTATTAGCTTTACCGAACGAGTCTGGTGAATTCGAAGTATACAGTGATGCGTCAAAGAAAGGGCTAGGATGAGTGTTGATGCAAGATAGAAGGGTAATTGCCTACGCGTCAAGGCAACTGAAACCCCACGAGGAAAACTACGCCACACACGACCTGGAACTGGCACCAGTAGTCTTCGCGCTGAAGATATGGAGACACCATCTTTATGGAGCCGTTTGCAAGCTCTACACGGATCATCGAAGCCTGAAGTACATCTTCACTCAGAAGGAGCTAAACAACAGGCAAAGAAGATGGCTTGAAATTATCAAGGATTACGATCTACGCATCCAGTACCACGAAGGGAAAGCTAACGTAGTTGCTGACGCGCTAAGTCGTAAATCAAGCCATGCAGTAAACGTTATGACAGTCTTGACGGACCAGTTATGCCATGAGTTCAGAAAGCTCAACATCGAAATTGTGGAACAAGGAACGGTACAAAACCTGCTTGGAAGCATGACAGCTGTACCGGACTTCTTTGAAGAAATAAGGATCAATCAAGCTGGAGACGTAAAGCTCGAAACAATCAAGAAGAGGATTGCAGCTGGAGAAGCTAAAGAGTTCAGGATTCACGAGGATGGAAGCATCCGCTACAAAGGAAGATGGTGTGTACCACAGAAGTGTGGAGAAATCAAACAGAAGTTGATGCAGGAAGCACACAACACACCATATTCAGTCCATCTTGGAGGCGATAAACTCTACAAGGACTTAAAGAAGACGTTCTGGTGGCCCAACATGAAGAAGGAAGTAGCGGAATTTGTGACTAGATGTTTAACCTGCCAAAAGGTGAAATTTGAACACAAGAGAATGGGAGGCCTACTCCAACCACTGGATGTCCTAGTTTGGAAATGGGACTCCATCTCAATGGATTTCGTCACAGCACTGCCGACGTCAAAGAACGGACTAAATCAGATATGGGTAGTCGTGGACAGATAACCAAGACTGCGAGATTCATCCCAATGAAAGACACCTGGAACATGGAGCAAAGGGCGGACGCTTATGTCAAAAACATCGTAAGATATCATGGGGTTCCGAGTTCGATAATCTCGGAAAGAGACCCTAACTTTCTCTCGCATTTCTGGAAGGCGCTCCAGGAAGCGTTGGGAACTCAGCTGAAATTTAGTACAGCTTTCCACCCAGCCACAGATGGGCAAACAGAAAGAACCATTCAAACACTAGAAGATATGTTAAGAGCCTGTGTTATGGACTTTCAAGGGTCATGGGTGGACAAATTGCCGTTAATAGAATTCTCCTATAACAACAGCTATCACGCCAGCATTGGTATGGCACCGTACGAAGCCCTATATGGAAGAAAGTGCCGATCGCCATTGTGTTGGAGTGACATTAGCGAAACGGTAGTCATTGGACCACAAATGATTGAAGACATGACGAACCAGGTACGACTCATCCAACAAAGAATGAAAGCGGCTCAAGACAGGCAAAAGTCGTACGCGGACCAGAAGAGAAGACCATTAGAATTCCAAGTGGGAGAAAGAGCGTTTCTACGGGTTTCCCCTACTAAGGGAGTGACCAGGTTCAACCTAAAAGGGAAATTAAGCCCTAAGTTTATCGGTCCATATGAGGTTATAGAAAGAATAGGCGAAGTTGCATATCGATTAGATCTACCATCAAATTTGGGACGCGTACACAATGTCTTTCACGTATCCCAACTGAAGAAATACGTAGCAGACCCATCACACGTGCTGAACCCTGAACCAATAGAGCTGGACCCATCTCTATCTTACGAGGAGCACCCTGTCAAAATTTTAGACGCCAAAACAAGAGACACGCGTACAAAGAGCATCAAACTAGTTAAAGTATTGTGGAAAAACCAACAAACAGAAGAGGCTACGTGGGAAGCTGAAGACGAAATGCGAAATAAATACCCACACCTATTCGCCGAGGTAAATTAAGTTCCGAGGACGTCACTTTACAAGGGGGAGAGGATGCAACCCCTCGTTTTGTTTGGTATCGTTCATGCTCAATATTTTCTTATGCGTAGTAACCTTACGACATGCCTGACCGTAACATATAGCAGTTAAATGAATCTAAAATCACTTGAGTAAATAAAACGCAATTAAAAATTGTTACTATAAGCATTAGATGATAATTACTTTTTGCATAAAATTACTTGCACATTATATGATTTTAGTTAGTTGGTGTTGGATGAGCTAAGTTTTCGGTCAATTGTCAGAGTTAGCTTCGAGGACGAAGCTCCGTTTAAGGGGGAAAGAATGTAATACCCCGTCAAATTGCAGGGATAAAATAGTAAATTTAGAAACTAATACGGATTAAATTTGATAAAATATTATCGTGCTTTAATTAAGAAACTATTTTAATAATAATATAAATATTATTAAATACAGTGTTTGAGGATTTTATAAGCTAAACGTTATTATATAGTTAAATATATATATATATATATGTATATGCTTTATTAATAATTATAATAATAATAGTATTGAATTAGGAAAATTATTCGGACAATGTTTTAGAAACCATTAAGATAATATTTATAATTTAATTGGGCTAAATTTATTTATTGTTATTATTTAACGCGTGTGCAACCACCGCATTATTGTGTAGATAACACACACCCAATCCACTACATACTTGGTGTGCCCAACACACCCAATACATTTCCAAACATGTCACTGTCAAGAGAGTTTCAACTGAACTTGTTTTGTCTTGTCTTTTTCTTCTTTCTTCTTCCACTTCAAATTCTCTTCTTCCCACTTTTCTCATTCGGCAAACCAACCCCCCGACAACATCGCCGCCACCGCCACTTCCCTCACTTTCTCTCCTCCTTATAAACCCATCACTTTCACCTCCTTCAGCAGAAAGTACAACCACACACAACTGCACTCATCACCACCATCGGCATCATCGTCTCCCTCACTTCCGGCCACCTCCAACGCCACCACCGAGAACACAATCACGACCCCCACCTTTACCCACTACCGCAGCCTCCCCTCTCTGTCTCACTCTGTTCTCCGTCCGAAACAGAGCACGGCAGCAGCAGCAGCAAGCCCAGAAACTGCCACCACTACCGCCTCTGTTCCCGACGGGAACACCACCGAAGCCACACCACCTCCACTCTTCCCCACCACAGTTCATCTCTCGTCTCCTCCCTCTCTGTTTCGACCCAGTTAGCAGAGAGATAAGCCAAAACAGAGGCAAGAACGGCGAACACACAGAGGCCCGAAACTCCGGCGGACCTCCATCTTTTCCGGCGAACCTTTCGGCCGAGCTTCCGCAGCAGTGCCCACGGCACTTTGACCCCTCCAGTCGACTCCTAGAGGCCCGACCAAGCCTCCAGAGGTCTCACCCGAACCCAGAAGCAACCCGATCACCGGCGTCGAGCTCCGCCTCCGACACCGCCGTTCGGCCGCCCGACCCGACTCAATTCTCCATCGTTTCTCTCGATCTTTGGTACCGGTACGCTCTACTCTTCACCCTGAGTTGATTTAGATTGTCTAAATCGCATGTTGATGCTTTGATTCACATTTAGAATGATCAAATTGAAAATTCATGCTAGGGGGAGGTATATGTCATTTTTCAGAAACTATTTTAGTTAAAGAAAGGGGGTATATCTGCTATTTCAGTAAAACAGGGGGCCTTGTTTGTTATTTAGCAATCTGAAAGTATAAAAATAAAATAATAATAGGATTTTAGGGTTAAATTAATTCCTACACTTTCTAGTCATTATTCTAAATAATAATAATAATAATAATAATAATAATAATAATAATAATAATAATAATAATAATAATAGTCACAATAGATAACGATAAATAAAAATAATATTCATAGTAATAATAATAACAATAGTAGTAATAAAAGTGATCATAATAGTAGTAGTAATAATAATAGTAATAATAGTAATATACATAATAATAGTAGTAGTAGTAGTAGTAGTAATGATAATAATAATAATAATAATAATATCAATTATAAGAATAGAAGTAATACTACTAATAATAATAATGATATTAGTAGTAGTAGTAGTAATAATAATAATAGTAGTAATTTTAATAAATAGTAATAATAATAATAAATAATAATAATAATAATAATAATATTAATAATAATAATAATAATAATAATAATAATACTAATAGCAATAATAATAATAATAGTAGTTATAATAGAAATAATAATAGTAATAATTGTGATAAAATAAAATTAAGTTAAAAATAGTGTCTAGTTAAATAAGATTTAGTTTGAAAGTAAAACATGATTCTTTTATGTTTAAATCCATTTCTACAAAATACAATTATTCGTTTAATTAAGTAAGAGTGATTTAAACATATAGATAAACTATGCAAAAATAATTGCTAGTTAAATTTAAGTTGTTCTCTTGAAAATAATTGAACTAGAAATATAAGTCTTAGTTATTTAAGATGTTAGAATTTAAAGTTAACGATTTTCTCAAGTAATATAGAAGCAATTATTTGTAAGAAGAATAATTCTTCCTAACTTAAAAATCAATTTTGTTTATTAAATATTTTTATATTTAGTTTCTATAAATTGGATAAATAAATATTTATTTTAATGGCATACTCTTTAAAGAATTTTAGCTACTTAGAAAATAAATATATTGGCTAAAATAACATTTAGTAAATATTAATTTATAGCTTTCCATATAATCATAGTATAATTTAAAAATGTTATTAAGAAAAGAAAATATAAGTATAGTATAGGAAAGTTAAATGAAATTCGTCAAGTTTATAGAAATTCGTACTTTAACACGTGTACCGATAAACGCGTAGGTGACGAATCAGTTGACGAAAACTACGTGTCTTTCTAGGGGAACGCTACGTGCTAGTCATTGAGAAGCGAGGTAAGTATACATGCCAAGTCTAGCATGCCTAGCTCCTTTCGTGTCTTAACTTGATTTCATTACTAGTCTCAAAATATCTTCATTATTTACATGTTTTATTTGAAGTTTCTTTTATTTTAAAGAAATTACGTTGCTATGCTTTGATTTTGTCACGCGAATAATAATAATAATTCGTAATTAACGTAAAGTGGAAAGAGTTGTCCGGGGATCGTTATATTTGCATTTGATTAGATTGGTCGTGTTGGCTTTTGTCACTCGACCCGTTTTTTTTAGCCCGGTCGCTTCCTGCCGAGTCGCTCCATGTACTCACCTCTCTGGCCGCGAGGAGTCTTTGAGGGGTGTCGGCACTTAAGGTCTTGGATGCGTAGAGTTAGTAGATTATCCCCGTGTCAACAAAGTTAATAATACAGTTTTCTATGAGATTTGGACAGTTATAAAGGAAAAGAAGAAGAGATTGGGAATCGTATTCCCCATTTACAAGTTGAGGAAGGAGATTAAAAGAAAGAGAATATTTCATTTGAGTCCTACTTTACTCTTCAAGTTTACTGTTTTAAAATTTATTCCTCTTTGTTATTAAATGAAAAGTAAACATGCCTCGTCTTCCGTTTTACGAGCTTGGGTGTTGCTTACTCAGTACTTTATGCTGACTTTAGAAAACTGCGGTCTTGTTTTCCTTCCCCCGCAGGTTTAGATGAAGAGGACTATGGCATGACCGGGTACGAGACTCACTAAGGAGGTTCCGTCACACGTTGTAAAATAGTATGAATAACGTTAGCATAATGTGTAATAGTAAAGTATGACAGACTCGAGGACGTTTTGTAATGTTTAATAGTATGTAATATATATGTTGGATGTTGTGCTTTTGATTCTCCGCCATTACTTTTAGCCTCGTCCTCCCCGATTCGTCCGAGTCGGATAAGGGGGTCGTTGCACTTATGCTATGTGCTAATGAGTATTTGTTGTAGAAGTACGGTATTAAAGAGTTTGGAAGACCTTGGTTTTGTCTTTCATCAAGGGGGAGATTGTAAGTTCAAAGCAGTTTCAATGTTTCAAAGACTTGAAATAGCTAGTCTATTTCAAGGCCTTGAAACAGCTTTCAAAGCCTTGAAAGTAACTGAGACTTATAAGCATGAATTTAGGGGGAGTTCTGATTCTGTTTGAAATCCTGAACCCCCGTGCTTGATTTATTATTATTTGATGATGAAAGAAAAAGTGTTTTGATATGTTTAACACCATTTAATCCATCTGTTTGACTCAGTTTTGCATGGAAAGTTTATTTCCTATTCTGCAGGATTTATTTCCTAACCAGAGTTTTGCAGGGAAGAAGTTTTTGGGTTGATTTTATTCTGCAATCAATCTAATGATTGTAACAGCCTCTCAACATGTTTATGGAAAAGATCAGATCAGTATCCCTGAAGATATTGAGCAACTTTCCGTTGGAGAAGACGGTTAGAGAAGTCAAAGCTGCTGCCTACAAAATAGGAAAGTTTGTTGCTGAAAATATTGAAGATTTGCATATCAAATGAGTTGTATATACGGAGCTCAGTTTGAAGCATCAAAGAAAAAAACTCAACGGGCAAAAAACTAGAGACTCTCAAACACATTCAAGGATTGCCAAGCATCAAAGAAGCAGATCAAATTCTCAATCCAATTCTCATAAGAACAATGCACTCTCACAGCAGTTTCATTTCATGTGTTCTTCTGTTCTGAACTTAATTTGTATATCTTTCATATCTAACTTTTGTTTACATTATCAACGATTGTTCAAGGTGAACAATAGATAATTCTTAGTTAATCAGATAGCTAGAGCAGGTACTAGATGGGTTAGTGAAAACCACAAGCTGTAACAGAGTAAGGAATCTCTCTGTGCTTGAGATCTAGGGCTTAGCTGTTGATTAATAAGAATTGAGTTGAAAATCATGTAAGGAGAAGATCCCTGAGGTAGAGACGAAGGTCCAAGTTGACTGAACTCTATATATCTTGTGTCTCTTGCATTTACATTTCGGTTACAAACTTAGAACTCTTGCAACATTCAAAACGGTTTCATTTCAAGGGTTTGAAACTCATTTCAAGGCCTTGAAGTATACTTATTCTTCTATTCACTCAAAGTGTTTTATTCCAAGGGCTTGAAACTCATTTCAAGACATTGAATTTCTTTACAAATCTTTTGAAACCACTACTCATGCAAAGTTTAGCAAAAGTCTGCATACTTTATTCAACCCTCCCCCCCCCCTTCTAGAGTATTGATCATGCATTTTTACCTACTGTACACCCCTTCATGAATAATATGTAGGGTTTTGATTCATGGATCGCGCAAACGGAAGCATAATCAAACAAATAACCATGCAAAACCCTCCAAGGATCACAAGTCTAGATGCATAACGATAGTGAAGGTAAGAAATCATAAACACACCTTTGGGTTCTCCTTGATGACTTCAAACGCGAATAGTGTCACGTTCTCTATAGTTGATCCACGCCTAGAGTTGTTCCTAGATCTCCAATCACCTTGGTGCTAGCCCGGATTGAAAGGGGGGTGAAGAAATCACGCAAAACGAGACACCAAAAGGGGTTCGGCACCCTTTGTGGCGTCGGGGACGAGGGGGCGGCGGCAATAGGGGGCGGCGTCCCTCTTTGCTTGCTCTCTCTCTCCTTTGTTCTCTCCTACTCTTGTTATGTTCTCTCTAGAGCATAAGTGTGTAGGGAAGGAAGGAGGAGGGTCCTTTATATAGTCCAACAACTCCTTGTTAACTACCTAAAGGACTTATTCTAGTCCTACTAGAATTCAATTTAGTCCCTTCCTTGCAAATTAGTCCCTACTAACTTTGCAAGGGTTTGCAAAGTGATCCTTCTAATTAATTAATCCAATTAATTAATTCCACAATCTAGTACAACTCTATATAGCGTGTGACCCCATAGGTTCTATCTAGTTGGTAGCAACTCTTTGCTAATATGGAGCGGTTTCTAGCAAAACATCCATTCTAGCCAACTAATAGAATAGTCATCTAGACAACCTTGTACAAGTAATTGTCTCATCCCTTTGCCTCCATATCCGGATTGGACACGAGACATACAAGTCACACTCGTATATCCAATCCCTAGTTCCTCGATCCATGGAATAGCCTTATTCGTGCAAATAACATCAATATCCCATATATTGATTTATTTGAGTCTGGCCAGACATTCTATAAGCACTATCCTCGAGTGGCCTTGGATATCTGCTCCCGTTATGTGGGAGGGGCAAATCCTCTCTACGTCCACTACGATCTCTAAGCTTGCTTCTCATTGTATCCAGTACACGCCTTTATAACTACCCAGTTACGGTGTAGCGTTTAACGCTACCAAGATCACAATGATCCACAACTAGAATATCTAGTGACTTCAAGTCTAAGGATGACAATACCATTGTACCCGAGAAGCACTTGTGACTCAACATAACGTGTATGTAGCCTTCTCGGTGATGGGTCAATCCAGTGCAACATTCCGTAATGCACACCTATGTGTTGGATCGTGATATCTCCATATCAATCCAACCCCATACTAGTCTATAGATGATTGTCCCATTTAATCATTATACTTGACTAGGGATATTTAAGATAAACAACACAATTGTAAATCTAAGGACTTCATTATATTAAATATCCAATAAATAATAAATGAATTTCTAGCCAATTACAAATTCATACTAAACTAGATTGCCTCTAGGGCATCTATTCCAACAGTCTCCCACTTGCACTAGAGCCAATCTGGCGCATCTCGTATGCCCATACTCCTAGTGTGCCCTTCATGCTTCCACTGCGTGAGAGGCTTCGTAAGCGGGTCTGACAGATTATCATCTGTAGGAATCTTGCATATCCGAACGTCTCCTCTATCGATAATATCTCGAATCAGATGGAACTTCCTGAGCACGTGCTTGGACTTCTGGTGCGACCTGGGTTCCTTTGATTGCGCGATCGCCTCAGTGTTGTCACAGAACAACTCCACTGGATCCGCAATGCTAGGGACCACACCAAGTTCAGAAACAAACTTTCTGATCCAAACAGCCTCCTTTGCTGCGCCATTTGCAGCAATGTACTCAGCCTCTGTTGTAGAATCAGCTACCGTCTCTTGCTTGGAACTCTTCCAGCTCACCGCTGCTCCATTCAGGCAAAACACATATCCCGACTGTGATCTAAAGTCATCTCTATCGGTTTGGAAGCTTGCATCAGTGTAACCCCTTACACGCAACTCTTCCTCACCGCCAAACATCAAGAAAGCATCCTTAGTTCTTCTCAAGTACTTTAGGATGTTCTTGACAGCAATCCAGTGACTCTCACCCGGATTGGATTGGTATCTGCTTGTCATACTCAAGGCATATGACACATCTGGTCTAGTACATAACATGGCGTACATGATGGATCCTATGGCCGAGGCATAGGGAATCCTACTCATGCGTTCCTTCTCAATCTCATTGGAAGGACAACCACTCTTGAAAGAGTGATTCCATGTGACATGGGCAAGAATCCTTTCTTGGAATCTTGCATGTTGAACCGTTTCAACACCTTGTCAATATATGTACTTTGACTTAGGCCTAGCAACCTCTTAGATCTATCTCTATAGATCTTTATACCGAGTATATAGGCTGCTTCCCCTAAGTCTTTCATTGAGAAACACTTTCCTAGCCAATCTTTCACAGATTGCAGCATGGGAATGTCGTTTCCAATGAGCAGTATGTCATCCACATACAAGACCAGAAAAGCTACAGAGCTCCCACTAACCTTCTTGTAGACACAAGACTCATCTTCGTTTCTGATGAAGCCAAACTCTTTGACCACTTCATCAAAACGTCGATTCCAACTCCTAGAAGCTTGCTTCAACCCATAAATGGATCGTTGCAGCTTACAGACTTTGTTGGCTTGCTTTGGATCCTCAAAACCCTCCGGCTGTATCATATACACGTCCTCGAGGAGATTCCCATAAAGGAATGCTGTTTTGACATCCATCTGCCAAATCTCATAGTCGTAGTATGCTGCAATTGCAAGTAGGATTCGGATGGATTTGGTCATTGCGACTGGTGAAAAGGTTTCATCATAGTCAATACCATGAATCTGTCTGAATCCTTTAGCCACCAATCGGCCCTTATAGGTAATCACATTACCATCCATGTCGATCTTCTTCTTGAAGACCCACTTGCACCCTATGGGTCGCGCCCCATCAGGTGGTTCCACCAAAGTCCATACTTTGTTGGTATACATGGATTCCATCTCGGATCTCATGGCCTCAAGCCACTTCTGCGAGTCTGGGCCATTCATGGCCTCCTCATAGGTAGTAGGCTCATCATCTATGAGCATCGTGTCACCGGAATCAGTTACGAGAAGTCCATACCTCTCGGGTTCCTGGCGCACTCTACTAGATCTACGAAGCTCTTGTGTTACTTGAACAGGTGGATCCACAACTGCTTGTGATTCCTGTTCATGTTCCATAATCGGTTCAGTAATTTGTGGTTCTTGAACTTCTTCAAGTTCTACATTCCTCCCACTTGCTTCTTTAGAGACAAACTCTCTTTCTAGAAACACGCCGGTCCGAGCAACAAACACTTTGTTCTCGGTTGGACTGTAGAAGTAGTATCCCTTAGTTTCCTTAGGGTACCCCACAAATTTACACTTATCCGATTTAGGCCCTAGCTTGTCTGATTGTAAACGTTTTACATAGACATCGCAGCCCCAAATCCTCATGAACGACAGTGTGGGACGCCTCCCACTCCACATCTCATATGGTGTCTTCATGACTGATTTAGATGGAACACGGTTAATGGTAAAAGCTGCACTTAATAGAGCGTAGCCCCAAAACGATAATGGAAGATCGGTTTGACACATCATAGACCGAGCCATATCCAATAGGGTTCGATTCCTCCTCTCGGACACGCCATTCCATTGTGGCGTTCCGGGTGGAGTGAGTTGGGACACGATCCCACACTCTCTAAGATAGTTGTCAAACTCTTGGCTCAAGTATTCTCCTCCACGATCCGATCGTAGAGCCTTGATACTTTTGCCAAGTTGCTTCTCTACTTCATTCTTGAATTCCTTGAACACTTCAAAGGATTCGGATTTTGCCCTCATAAGGTACACAAATCCATATCTACTGTAATCATCAGTAAACGTAATGAAATAGACATAACCACCCCTGGCAGGCGTGGCAAATGGCCCACACACATCAGTATGTATGAGCGCCAATTGCTCACTAGTCCTCTCACCTTTCTTATTGAAAGGGGACTTTGTCATTTTTCCCAATAAACAAGCCTCACATGTCTCATATGATTCAAAATCAAATGAGTCTAGCAATCCATCCTTATGGAGTCTAGATACACGTTTCTCATTTATGTGGCCTAAACGACAATGCCATAAATAAGCAGGATTTAAATCATTTATTTTAATCCGCTTGGTATTAATGCTGTAGACAGGATTACTTAGATCAAGGACATAAAGTCCATTAAATAATTGCGCACTAAAATAGTGAATATTATTCAAATAAAAGGAACAACAATTGTTCTTTATTGAAATAATAAAACCTTCCTTGTCCAAACAAGAAATAGAAATAATGTTTCTGCTCATAGCAGGCACAAAATAGCAATTATTTAATTCTAAAACTAATCCTGAAGGCAGAGATAGTTCGCAAACGCCTATGGCCAACGCAGCAACCTTTGCTCCATTCCCAACGCGCAGATCTACCTCCCCTTTAGCCAATCTTTTACTTCTCTTTAGATCCTGCATATTTCGACAAATATGAGATCCACATCCAGTATCTAATACCCATGATGTAGAGACAGTTAAATTGACATCTACAACAAAAATACCTGGTGGTGGTGGAATCACTATTCCAAGCCGCTTGTCCTCCAAATATTTTGGGCAGTTCCTCTTCCAGTGTCCAGGTTGACTACAGTAGTGACATTCACCCTTAGTCACGACCTTGGCAATCCCACCAACAGGCTTAAGGGCTTGTTCCTTGGACTTAGCAACTGACTTGCCTTTGCCCTTGGAGGAAGAGGCAAACTTTTTACCCTTTCCTTTATGCACCATCATAATGGCCTTGCCCTTACCCTTGTTGATGCTCTGTTCAGCCGTCCTCAACATGTTGAGCAAATCTGGCAGTGGTTTAACGATCTCGTTCATGTTATAGTTCATAATGAACTGTCCATAACTCTCGGGCAACGATTGCAACACGAGATCCGTTGCCAACTCTTGGCCGACCGGGAACCCAAGCCGGGCGAGATTCTCCAAGTACCCGATCATTCGGAGTACATGGGGTCCCACCGGGTTCCCTTCTGCCAGATGACATTTGAACAGTGCCTTTGAGACCTCATACCTCTCTACCCTCGCCTGCTCTTGGAAGAGCTGCTTTAGATGTTCGATCATATCGACAGCATTCATGTTCTCATGTTGCTTCTGAAGCTCAGAGGTCATGGTGCAAAGCATTAGGCAGGCCGCATCATTAGCATCATCAACATGCTTTTGATACGCCTTTAAGGCAGCAGGTGTCTGATTGTCTGGACCTTCTGGAACTTGCTCCTCTATTGCGTACAGCTTCTTTTCTTGCTTGAGAACAATTCTCAAGTTTCTGTACCAATCGAGAAAGTTGGTTCCTGAGAGCTTGTCCTTCTCAAGGACAGATCGTAGGGAATGTTGTGAACTTGATGAGTTGTTTGCCATTTGGAATTCTACAAAAGGAAAATACGCAAGTTTTAGTATTTGTGAATTTTTGACTATATTTAATAATGGCTAGTTTATTAAATATAGCTCCCACTATTTTTCTACGGATTAATAACCCTCAAGATATTAATGCGGAAAATATCCTTATATTTTCTAGTGGGCCAAGATCCATCTTTTTCATCTCCTTATGAGCTTGCTTTGGCAAGTCACCCATAATTCGATTACTTCTTAGGTAGGAACAATTCCAATTGCATCCCATATGCAACTCTTGGTTCAATCGGGCAAATAACTCCTTATTTATCCATCCACATGGATAATCCCAATTGATTGCCTCTAGGTTTCTTAATCAAATTAATAGCCTAGTTGTGTTCAACCTCTTATCTAAACAATTGCACATTGTTACGTGCCATCGCATTCCATCATTATGAACCAAGTCGCCATGCTTTGGCACGCACGAACTTGATAAATAATGATGATAATGAGTGTTTAAATAACGAGAAGGCAAGAACACAATATTTTAAAATTTGAGGGATTTTTCAATTCAATTTTTAATTGTTTTGTTGATCAATATCAACTAATCTATCTATTTGAGTTTGGGCACAACTCCAAATAATAGATCCGGGTTGTCTAATTATCTTATTATCCTAATTGCATGCATCATCCATACACCAACCACACAAATAATAAGACAATAAATAAACAACCACAAAACAGAAATTAAACGTGATGTGGATATGGCCTTTTCTAGACTAAGATAATTCCAAGCCAATGGAATTATCTATGAACCCTAAACAAACACACATCTCCATGCGTCTTGATCTTTTGGTCCATCCTTCATAGTCATGTGGAATGCTCCATGCTCCATGCTCCATCTTTTGTGGCTTCTTTGGCTTTGGGCTTCTTTTCTTCAATCTTGGCTAACAATCTACTTTATCTAGCACTAGCTAATATCTATACTAAATAAAATAAATCTCACAAGTTGAGAAAAAAAAATGGCACGCAGGCCATAAAACCCTAATTAATTATTACAATTAATTGATCGGCTCGCAGGCCGTAAAACCAAACCACAAAATTAAACATCCACATCAAACCACATCCTAAGGCCATATCCAATCACCATGCGATTTGCACATAAACAGTTAAAATCCAATTTTAACGCGCTTGGTCAATTTTAATTGATTTTAGGATTTCTAGGGTTAAAACGGTCCATGGGCCCAACAATCCAATTGCCCGGGCCCAAATAAGTGAACCATAAAGCCCTAGGGCCGGCCCGGCCCAAAACCCGCAAGCTAGGCCCGCGGGTTAGGGCCGCCCGGCCCCTTAGGGCGCCAAGCTTGGGCGGCAAGCAAGGGGGCGGCTCCCTAGGGGGCCGAACCTCCTTGTGGAGGTTGTTTCCAAAACAACCTCCTTGCTTGGAGCCCAAGTTTGGTTGTTTCCTTGTTGTGGGAGAACTCCTTCTTCCCCAAGGATGCCCAAACCCTAGATCTAAGATCCTAAAATTTCTCAAACTCACCAATTCATGCATCCAATGCAATAATTGGGTCTTGTTATGATTAATTCTTTGACAAATTGCATCCAATGCTTGATTTGTCTTGTTTTACGCGATAAACAACAAATTAAGGTGTAAAACAACAAGAATGTAACACATAAACTACGTTTATGCTCTATGACCTGTGGCTCTGATACCACTATAGGGTTTTGATTCATGGATCGCGCAAACGGAAGCATAATCAAACAAATAACCATGCAAAACCCTCCAAGGATCACAAGTCTAGATGCATAACGATAGTGAAGGTAAGAAATCATAAACACACCTTTGGGTTCTCCTTGATGACTTCAAACGCGAATAGTGTCACGTTCTCTATAGTTGATCCACGCCTAGAGTTGTTCCTAGATCTCCAATCACCTTGGTGCTAGCCCGGATTGAAAGGGGGGTGAAGAAATCACGCAAAACGAGACACCAAAAGGGGTTCGGCACCCTTTGTGGCGTCGGGGACGAGGGGGCGGCGGCAATAGGGGGCGGCGTCCCTCTTTGCTTGCTCTCTCTCTCCTTTGTTCTCTCCTACTCTTGTTATGTTCTCTCTAGAGCATAAGTGTGTAGGGAAGGAAGGAGGAGGGTCCTTTATATAGTCCAACAACTCCTTGTTAACTACCTAAAGGACTTATTCTAGTCCTACTAGAATTCAATTTAGTCCCTTCCTTGCAAATTAGTCCCTACTAACTTTGCAAGGGTTTGCAAAGTGATCCTTCTAATTAATTAATCCAATTAATTAATTCCACAATCTAGTACAACTCTA
The DNA here is from genome assembly GCA_023055425.1 of Linanthus parryae. Classification (NCBI taxonomy): domain Eukaryota; kingdom Viridiplantae; phylum Streptophyta; class Magnoliopsida; order Ericales; family Polemoniaceae; genus Linanthus; species Linanthus parryae. The sequence continues at coordinate 60,896,527 of JALGPY010000001.1, read as the reverse complement.
TATAGCGTGTGACCCCATAGGTTCTATCTAGTTGGTAGCAACTCTTTGCTAATATGGAGCGGTTTCTAGCAAAACATCCATTCTAGCCAACTAATAGAATAGTCATCTAGACAACCTTGTACAAGTAATTGTCTCATCCCTTTGCCTCCATATCCGGATTGGACACGAGACATACAAGTCACACTCGTATATCCAATCCCTAGTTCCTCGATCCATGGAATAGCCTTATTCGTGCAAATAACATCAATATCCCATATATTGATTTATTTGAGTCTGGCCAGACATTCTATAAGCACTATCCTCGAGTGGCCTTGGATATCTGCTCCCGTTATGTGGGAGGGGCAAATCCTCTCTACGTCCACTACGATCTCTAAGCTTGCTTCTCATTGTATCCAGTACACGCCTTTATAACTACCCAGTTACGGTGTAGCGTTTAACGCTACCAAGATCACAATGATCCACAACTAGAATATCTAGTGACTTCAAGTCTAAGGATGACAATACCATTGTACCCGAGAAGCACTTGTGACTCAACATAACGTGTATGTAGCCTTCTCGGTGATGGGTCAATCCAGTGCAACATTCCGTAATGCACACCTATGTGTTGGATCGTGATATCTCCATATCAATCCAACCCCATACTAGTCTATAGATGATTGTCCCATTTAATCATTATACTTGACTAGGGATATTTAAGATAAACAACACAATTGTAAATCTAAGGACTTCATTATATTAAATATCCAATAAATAATAAATGAATTTCTAGCCAATTACAAATTCATACTAAACTAGATTGCCTCTAGGGCATCTATTCCAACATAATAGTAGTGGAGAATTTGGTGTACCACTGTATTGAGGCCTGTTTGAGGCCATACAGTGAATTAGTGAGCTAGCAAACGACAGGGGAGGAATGTGAGAAGGAACATGATCTTCAAGAGGAACATCCATATGAACATCTTCTAGAAGATCACCATGTAGGAAGGCATTATTCACATCCATTTGCAGTAAATGCCAACCATGAACAGCAACAAGTGATAACAAACATTTGATTGTGGTAATCTTAGCAACATGAGAAAAGGTTTCTGAATAATTCAACCCCTCAGTCTGAGAATACCCTTTGGAAACTAGTCTTACCTAGTATCTCTCAAGAGAACCATCAGGATGGTATGTAACCCTGTAGACCTGCCCAAATCCAACATGGTATGAGCAGGTGGTAAAGTGAAATAATTCCAGGTATGATTCTATTCCAGAGCTTGTAATTCATCTTGCATTGCATGATGCCATTTTGTACTTTCGTTGGCTTTTAAAAAGGTCACTGGTTCTGACACAGTGTCAATGGTGTCTACAAAAGCTCTGTGATGTGGTGAAAGGTTTTCATAGGAAAAATAAGCAGAAATAAAATAAGGAATAGTGAGAGACAAAGGTGCAGATTTCTTTCCCAGAATAAAATCTTGAAGGTGAAAAGGAGGCTTATGGATTCTGGTAGATCTTCTAGAAGGAGGAGGTGATGGTGAAGATTGTGGAAGGACAGAAATAGAAGAATCATGTGTGGAGAAGTAGCAGGACATGAAATGGTTTCGGAAGAAACAGTAGGTGAAGTGTCAGAAGAAATTGGAAGACAAGAAGCATCATTGAGCACAGGAGAAGACCCTTTATTATGAAAAGGAAAGATGTGTTCATGAAAAATGACATTCCTTGCAATAAACACAGATTGTGTGTTGACATCAAAAACTTTATAACCCTTCTAATTTGAAGGATAGCCAATAAAAACACATTTAGTGGCTCTAGGATCAAATTTCTGTCTATTATGTGAAATGGTGGACATATAACAAAAACAACCAAAAACTTTCATGTGATCATAAGATGGTGCATGATTATGCAGCATTTGAAAAGGTGTTTTATAATGTAAAATTGGTATAGGGGTTCTATTTATGATATAAGCTGCAGTGAGAATGCATTCACCCCAAAAAGAAAAAGGAAGATTGGATTGAAACTTCAAATCTTTAGCAATGTTGAGAAGGTGTTGATGCTTTCTTTCCACTCTAGCATTTTGCTCAGGAGTGTAGACACGAGATGTTTAATGAGTGATGCCTTTAGAAGCAAAAAAGGAAGAAAGAGCAAACTCAGGTGCATTATCAGATCTAATGGTTTTGATACTAAAATCAAATTTGGCTTTTATGTGGTTATAGAAAGAGGTAATTAACAACACATCATCACTCTTGACTTTCATTAAATAGACCCAAGTAGCCCTAGTATAGTCATCAACAATGGTAAGAAAGTATTTGTAACCTCCAAGAGAAGAAACTATGTAGGGGCCCCAAGTGTCAATGTGAACAAGATCAAAAAGAGAAAGTGACTTTGGCTGAGAAATTGGAAATGGAAGTTTCTTCTGTTTAGCTAGAGGAAAAATATCACAACAGAAAGTAGAAATATTACAAGTTCTTTTGAAAGACGGAAACAAAGTACATAATACATCATTGGACAAGTGTCATAATCTATGATGCCACAGGGAGAAATCTTACAACTGTGTAGAGTGAACAGCTGCAGAAGTACAAGGAGACATCTTTGAATTTGACTTAGAAAACGCCATGTATAAACCTTCACATAAGTGACCTTGTGCAACACAGTGACCATTAGTAGGGTCATGTATGAGACAAGAATAAACACCACAGAAGAAGGTGTAATGTTGATTAGTAATGAGTTTAGAAATGGAAATGAGATTAAATTTGAAATTGGGAATGCAGAGCACATCAGTCAACAACAAGTGAGGAGTTAACTGAACTGTGCCAATGTGTGTGACAGGAATGGAGGCACCATTAGGAAGATGAATAAACATGTTTGTAATATAAGAGTAAGAAACAAAAAGTGTAAGATCACTGCACATAGGATCAGTGGCACCTGAATCCAAGATCCAAGAAATCTGTGTGGAATTAGAAGTTATGATGTTTGAAAAACTGACAGTATTGCAAATAGTAGCTGAGAAACTACCTGAGAGAAGAAAATGCATGGGATTATGGGAGGAATTGTTGAGTTTGTGGTTGAGAAATGTCATAAGTTGATGACATTGGGCTGAACTGAGATTAGTGAAACTAGCATCACAAGAGACAGGAGCACCATCAGAAGTACCAGTATCAGAAACACCATTAGAAGCAAGAGCATTGTCCAAAGAAACCTGATTAGCATGACCATTGTGAGATTTGGGAGCTCCTGAATAAGTATTGGTGACATCTTGAGAAGAAATTGAAGATTTCTTGAACTTGAATCCAGGAGGTGAAGCTTGTAACATTTATCCTTGATGTGTCCAGGCCATCCACTGTAAGAAAAAACAGGTCTCTTCTTGCATTATTAGATCCATACACTGCATTGCTCTATGAATGATGATTGGGGAATGTAGAGGACTTGTTCTGAACAAGCATTGCAGAAGCAGTGTTGTTCAGGGTGAGATGAGAGAGATGTGAAATCTCAATTTGCCTTTCTTGTTGAACAGCTTTGGCAAACACATTGGTGAGAGTAGGCAAGGGTTCAGTCAGAAGCAACTGATCTCGAACAGGAGTGAAAACTTCATTTAAACCCATTAGCATCCATAAAATGTTTAAGAACATTGCAGGTACATTGATTTAGGGATCCACAGTGACATGTTGGAAGAACTTTGTAATTGGACAATTCATCCCAAAAGGCTCGAAGCTTGGTGAAGTAAGAAGTAACAGAGAGATCACCTTGCTTAAGAGAGTTAATGGAATGCTTCAATTGAAAAATGCGAGGAAGATTCTTTTGAGAAAATCGTTCACGCAGATCCACCCAAATATCTAGAGAAGCGTTCTTGTAGACAATGCTATTAGCAAGTTCTTTCGAAACAGAATTGTTGAGCCAAGAAATGATCATGTTATCACATCGCGACCAGTACTCAAAAAGAGGATCAGATTCATGAGGAATAGGTAAAGAACCATTGACAAACCCTAGTTTGTTCTTGGCCTTCAATGCAACAAGAATTGAACGACTCCAGGTGTTATAATTCTCGCTGGAAAGTGGCTGAGTGACCAGAATAGTACCTGGACTGTCGGAATTGGTGAAATACGGAGAAGACGGTGGAGGTCCAGTCACAGGAGAGGACTCAGATCCAGAAAATGGCGATGGTGGAGCCATGAAGAAGCCTCAAAATTCGTCATAGAAGACGAAGTTAAGGGAAGCATCAACATAAACGCCTCAATTACCTGTCCGCCGGAGAATACAGTCGCCGAAAACGGAGAAATTCGCCAATTGGAGGCTCTGATACTATAACAAAATCAGAGAGATGGAGAGAGGAAGAGATCATAGAAGATGAATTTTCTAATTTTCATTGAATGAATTGGGAATGACACTTATCTTACTAATACAGCTAACTAATCAAATTGAAAGGTAGTTACCTATTTACATAAACTACACCTAACACCCCAAACTCTCCATGAAATACAAACTACAGACTTTTACTTCTTTTGATAAGCTGTCAAAAGAACCAACATAAAATAAAATTCAAACTATTCAATGTAAATGCGTGAGGAAATTGAATATGCCAAGTGATCAAAGTGCCCTAGCTAAAACTAACGGAATACTTTGGTACTTTGTTTGGTGAAAACAAACCCCAGTGCTTCTCCACTTCAGGGTCCTTCTGATCCTCATCAAACATTGCGAAAATGTAAGTTTCGATGGGCTTTCCAGGCCTTTTAGGTGTCCCTCCCTTGACATGCTCAACCAACTTGCTTACATAAGTGCCCGCATTCTCAACAGTGGTGTCCTTCCCACCTGCCGAGGCCCACCCAGTCTCCGACACGACGATCTCGAGACCCGAGGCACCCGCCTTCTCGAGGGCCGAGTAAAGAGCATCCAACATCGCGTCAAACATGTTATTGTACGCGAGTGCACCGTCTGTTACCACACCCTCCGGTGCAGTGAAAATTGCATAATCTAAGGAAATTTCATCAGTACCGGAGTATGCAAAGTAAGGGTACACATTGGCTAGTAACGGCGCATTATTCGCCACCAAGAAATTAATTATTGGGATGATAAATTCCAAAACATCCTCCCTAAAGGCTCCGATAGAAGGAGGGTAGGACGAGCCCAAGAGGCCCGTCTCCAAAGCAGTTGAGACTTTAACTTGGGAACCAAGCCCTCCGGCGGACATTGCATTGTAGATGTTTCTCATGGCGGGGAGGATGTCGGGAACAAAGTGGGCCGTATTGGGTTTTGCCGGGCTGACTTCGTTGCCGACTACAATGTAGCGGAATTTGACATCAGGGTGGTAGCTGAGGACATTGGTTTGGACCCATTGATTAGCAATGTCCTGGCTTGAACCAAGGCCTTGGAGGTCACCATTTGGGACACCTAGCAAGAGCTCTATGTTGGTGCCTCTGAGGGCTTGTATTGTTGGCTGGTCAGGATTGTAGATTCTCATCCTTGTGATGCCATTTTGATTGCACAGAGCTACAACTTCTTGTGGTGGTGGGAGGGCACTTCCAAGCATGCCATTGCAGACTCCTATTTGTGCACCTGTGGTTGGTGCAAAAAAATACCAAGTAAAGATTTTGTTGCATGAACACAAAAACTAAAAACCTGACGGCAAAAAAAAAAGAAAAAAAAAAGAAAAAAAAAAAACATGGCTGCAAAATAACTAATATTAGAACTCTTACTGTGGCTAATAAATGAAAATGCATACTTCATACTACAAAAACCTAACAACCTAAACCTGGGGCTATTCACAAGACAAATCTTAACAATTTAGATCTCACTGGAGCAAATTAGCTTAGTGATAAACAAAACGAAGCTTTCTGTCTACCTTATTTGTATGTTCTTAAATATTGTTTTATATCAACAATTAAATACATATGTATTCAATTCACAGGAGCCCTAGTTCTCACGTAGCAAGGCATAAGAAGGAAAGAAATCACTTCCTAAAAGGGCATGCATGTGGCTTGTTTGATCGAGTTTTTTGGATTCTTGTGCAATCTCATCTTTAAATTACGGAAAAAAATTATCTTGGTGTAATCTCAAACTACCACATAAGTACAGCAAGATTCCTCAAGAATGTTCAAAAATCTAAATGTTGATAAAGAGAGAGAGAGGACCTGTCAAGTGAAAATTATTCATGAAGACCCCGGCTACAAGTAGTAGCATTCTTGCAATAAGAAACTGACTTTGAAGAGGCATTGCGATCAAAATCGAAGAGGAGGGAAAAGATGAGGGAATATCGATACCAATTAACATGTTTAGACACATTCTTTATATAGAGAGGGGTAGCTGTTGTATTTTTGAGCCGGGTGAATTACTCTTACAGAAATTAATCCATACAGGGGCAATCAGAAACAATCTACTAAACATGCTATCAAATCAACGTAAATCAAAGATTTTACCGACCATATTTAACCTGATTTAACTTCGATAAAATATTTACATTTATTGGTTGAAATTCAGAAATAAATGAGTAACATATTCTAGCAGGAATGCATGAATGAACCCATTTGGAGTCTTAATGTGCCAATAACGCTGCGTCATGTTTACTCATCACATGCATGAGGTCCCGGGTTTTGTTCCGGCAATATGATGTAAAGTTCCAACATATAGATATACGATTTAGGGCATATGATTTTACAAGAGAGATTAAAAAAATTGCGAAAACTAGGTCTTTTTAGGGGCAAAACTAAGTTCAGACATTAGCTACTTATTTCAACAGGTGATTGTGTTTTATTTTTTTATTTTTTTTTAGAAAATGTATGGATTTCATTCAATAATTAAAGGAAACATTAAAATTGGTTCAGTCCACGCAATGGGCCCAGTCAGGCTCTTCCCCCATGTTCATCAAACTAGGGATGCAAGTTCTAAGCCGGAAAAACTGCAATCCGATCCGAGTTACGGTTCGGTTCAGGTTTGCGAAAATCTCAAACCGTATAATAACGTTTGGTTTAGGTTTGAAATACCACAAAACCGTAAAAACTGAACCAAACCGTTTATATAGCATATTAGGTTATACAACTACCAAACGTGATAACTTCTACACATATATCATATACAGTATGTACCTCAAAATCAAACGGAACCCATTAAATGGTTCTGGAAATGATGTAATGTTTTCTAATTTATTTTAATTGCTTGAAATATAAATTTTAGCAATCATTTGATTGTTGAATGAACTATTAAGAAATTTTAAATAAAATAATATATTTTCAGAAACCGCGGTTTAAAACAGAAGCAAACCGGTCATTCACGGTTCGGTTCGGTTCGGTTTGGAGCCATGAACGGTCTGTATTAGGTTTGGGTTTTTCCCAAACTGTTACATGCGGTTCGGTACAGATGGGTTCCATAACCTTACCGAACCGAACCGTTTTCATCCCTACTTCAGACCACAAGCACAGTGGGCTACGGTGTGGGAAGCTTCATTTCTCGATAGCGCTGCGTGCATTGGTTGTACCAGGTCAATCTCCTCTTCAATTACCGATACTCTTCCATTAATGCTGACGCTTGAGATCTCCAAAGGGACCGTCTTCATCTCTCTCGTCAGAACGGAAGAGTCACTTTCTATCTCTATCCGTCTGAAGTACATGTCATAGCTGCATTGAACCCTCCAAAATATTATTCGCTTCGATTTCTTTCGCCCGTGAGTAGCCATGAATTCTCTTGGCAAAGGCGGCGTAAACTTCTCCCCGGTGGTCTCTGATAACTAATCCCGCTCCGGCAACCTCCCTTTTTTGTTTCTCGGTGTAACACCCCTAAAATTTCTAGCAGACTCTTAGTTTACATTAGTGAAAAACTTCTAAATAGCAGTGGATGTGGAATATACTGAACTATGATTATGGTGGGGTGGTTCTATAATTATCAATAATTGTGGGGGTCAAAATGAAATACAATTTTTCAGGAATGTCCAGTTGAGATTAGATTGGAAAATGATTTATACTTGATCGAGGGGGCGCATTAATGAAATCCTGGTAGTAGTGGGGCAAAAATGGAATTAATAGAAACTTTGGAGTATATTTGTAATTTATCAAACTGAGTACATGCTGGTAATTGGCGAAGCTAGTAATCATTGGGAAGTTGTAGGGTAACTGTCGAACTTCTGTAAGTAATAGGGGCAATGGTGCAATTTTCAGAAATTTGGTTTTTACCTAATCCTTATTCTAACCCTAAAATTTGGGAAATTACATCTACCTCCCCCTGTGTGAAAGCTATATTGCATTCACACCCTAGCCATGTGACACCTTATCTTCAATGTGGCAACGCCAAATGTGCACAGCTATTGATTCACCTCCCTTCCTCCAGCCTAGAAAACCATCATCAACGCCATTTTCTTCTTCAACTTCCCTTTTCCAAATGAGCCTCTCCCTCCAAAGACTCCAAAACCATCAAATCCCCCGATTTTCCCAACTTGCTTTAACTGCAGTTTCCCCACGTCATCGGGATTACGGTTCTAAAAGGAATTTGGTTGATTTTTCTTCATTAGGAAGTTATCGGGTATGAACTTCATGAACAAACTTTCACAATCCATGCTTCAATTCGAAAAACCTAGTAAATATCTCATCAGTTGAGCTATTACATTACCTTTCTGCAGTTAACCTGAACCTCCATAACCCTATTTGATCGCCTCAGGCGCCGCAGACAGTGAAAAAAATTCCCAATTTATTGTAGTTTTCGATGCATAACCATACCAGAATTTGATAAATATCATTCCCTTGGATCGGTTTCCAAGTCTAGTGGGTTCCCCATAGCCCCTTGAGGTCGTAGGTTTCATCAAGGAAAGCATTTGAGCATCTTGGGAAGTCAAGAAAATGCGAACCCAAAAATATTTTTTAAGTGTTGGAATGATGTGATAAAAAATACGAATATTGACAGTCGTAACTTCTTGAGGACTTGATGAAATCTTTATTTTCTTTCTCTTGAGTGCAGTTGGTGATCATAACTACAAATAATCCTTTCTTGGTCATCTTTAAGTTTTATATAGATTGATCAGAATTGAAGTCCAAAGTCATTGCCTTAAACTTGTAAAATCACTCTTGAAATTTTTCAAAGTGTCAGAAACATGTTTTTCGTCCAACTTTGACTGATTTGTGTCCTTGTGTATTTTTACTTTTGTAGAGTTAAAATACGTTATGGAATTATTGGAATTCAATCTACAAAATTATATTCTCAAATTCCTAAAACTCGTTTCAATTGACCAGAAATTTGTTACTAAGATGACTCTATTAACCAGTTTCACATTTATCTTTTACATTCTGATTATACATGTCATGACATAATTGACTAAAATACCCTTCTTGAAATTTGTTGGTGTTGTCATTTTGAGTCTAAGGGTTAAGTTTGAAAAAGTTTAACTTTTTGGATCATAATTTAATTGAGCTGTATAAGAGGGTTAAATTATTAATTTACAATAACTTAAGTTGGAATGTCAAACCATAACTCATCGCATGTCCTCATGCATCTGTAACAATTTCATGATGGTGGAGTCAGTATGTACCTATATGGGTTAGAGTTCACTAAAAGTCAACTGTGGGGGCTTGTCTTCAGCATTACTAAATTTTATGGGCTTAAGTGCAATCAAATGAAGATGTAAACTGCCATGCTAAGTTTATCTGGAGGACTTTGGAATCTTGTTTACATGTTTTGGAACCTATATGAGTATGATCTGGGGGTCGAGACACAGTCGGGAATTGTACTAGACAGTTCTAGAGCATCAGGGAAAATATGGTCACATAGAGGACATGTATTGATAGTCTGCCCACTTCAATTTTGTAGATACAGTTGGTGTTCAGGATTGTCTCACGATAGGTTTATGGGTTTAATTTTCTACACTGAACTTGAGGTTAGAAGTTTACTTGATTTTCTTTACGAGTGAATGTTCTCAACTAGAAATATTGTGCAAACATATCAATGAGGTCATCTAGGTACTGCCTTACAATTCAAATGTTTTCTGAGCAATGTAAATGTTACTGTTTTTTTCTTAATGTTATTATTTCATTCTGGGATATGATATGAGTCTTCAAATTTTCTGGGCTCAGAGTCTAGGGTTAGAGGCTCTGTGGGTCTTCTCAGCTACACTATTAAATTTGCTCTGAGTAAGATAACTCAGATCTGGCATGAGTAACATAAATGTACTCAGCATGTAGGCACTTGTACTACTCTACTGGGTTGTTGATCCAGTAAGGGGTGTCGACACTTAAGGTCTAATTTTCTTGGTGGATTATCGGACTGGTTTTTCCTTGTCAGATGTGACTCTGATCTTCACAACCCCACGACCTGTGAGATTTGAAATTCGCTTTATAAGGCTGAACGGGTGTGGAATATATGGTATCACAATGAAGCGGAATAGTCACTTAAGTTATTACTCGAGAACGTGAAGTAAAACTAGTTCATGTTTTCTTAAAGCTATCTTCTATTCTTCTTCATCTGGAATACACGGTTTCCAAACTATTCAAGTTTTTGAAACTGTGATGGGCTTATTAAGCTTTTCAAACTCATGATGTTTTCATAAACTTTTCAAGAATTATTACCTTAATCTCCATGTACTTATTTAATTTCCACCTAAATTTTTACTTGGACATTGTCTGACTCCAACTTAAAACCCCTGCTAGTGAATTTATGTGATTTGAGAGCTTTGTCATCCTTGAATAGTAGCCATTTAGCTGTAACTTCATTATTTTAAGTTTTCTTTTAATTTCAATATGCTTACTCTTGATTCCGCTCTGTCATAGATGATCTTGGATTATCTCTTTGCTGAGGAAATTATATGCCTTAGCGAAGGACACTCCCTTGAGACCAGGGATCTCTTTAGGTTTCTCGGCTCAGTATGGAGGGGGTTTTACTCTAGGCGCCGTCGACATTGACCTTGCAAAGATCCTCGGCGGTGGCCTCCATTTCTGCACTTACTCCGCTGGAAAAAGCTTTGGTGGATCGACGACTCGTTTAATCTCCTCAAGGTTATTTTTGCATCGATCAGCAACATCACTTGGTTGAACGGTCTTGTTTTGATTCTTTTTTGTTTATGCAGGAACCTAAACCAAATCTCCACCATGAATTCTTTGATATTTTCTCAGTGACTTTATGCAAACTCTTCTTTCTCCAGTCCTTGACCTTCCTCTTCTCGAATGCAGGAAGGCTTCTTTTTTCAGTTGAGTCAAGATCTTCACTGTGAAAGTGTTAGGATTCCAATACGTTCGACTAGAGAAAGCAAGTGCCAACAATAGTAAGATCATGAACACAAGAATTTAACGTGGTTCACTAGCTATGAGACTAGCTAATTCACGGCCAAACCAAACCCAATTTATTGATGAGAAGCCAAACTAATTACAAGAACACACTAAAGTCTCGACCCTAGCATCTACTTATATACTAGTACAAAACTTGGGGCCGAAGTACCGTCCAAAATAATCTGAGAAAAACTAGGAAATAATTAGTCCAAATTATTTCCTACCCAAAAAAGAACTACCAAGCGGAACGAAGAAAAAAATCACCGGACCCAAGAAACAAGTAATTTATTTGATGCCAAGTAAATCAATGTTTCCAAATCGTTAAGGCATCCTTTGACCAATAGTAAGCCGCCCCACAAAAAATTGAACAAACTGCCACAAGTAAACTACCCTTAGTACACACACATGCGTGTATGCACAAGGTTGTACCTTGTTTGTCCAATACCTTTTTTTTGTCCTTTTCTTTTGTTTGAATCAACAAAAAACCCAACAAACCTCCCCCTTGATTCAAACCCCATAACTACTGAACCAATTCTTCTCATAAATCCAACCAACCCAATACGAGTGTATTCCCAATTTGTGGAATTGAACACACTCCCAATGTGTCCCAACAAACGTCTCTTCAATGCACCATGACTAATGCATACCCCCAACGTCGCACCAATGACACTTTGCGACAAAGTTCCTATCAAACGATGTCATGCCAATTTGCGCCGCCACCCGCACCAATGCGCAAAACAAATAACCCGATGCGCGCCAATCCAAGATCCAATCGCGCTACTGACCAATGCATGCACAATAACATGCCACCAACCCGCGTTCCCAACAACACGCACCCATGCTCCATGCCTGGAGCCCAAACCGCCCTCAAGGGACCTAGAGAGCATCATCGTCGTCGGGTGTTGTCCCTCCTCCTTCCCCTGAAGCGATAGCTACAAACGTCCGATTCTTGGGACACTCCATCTTCTAATGACCTTTCTGTCTGCAAAACGCACATACGTCCGAAGGTAAGTCGGATCCACCTCGTCTATATCCCTTACCTTTTCCTCTCCTAACAATCAATGCTCCAGAAGCATGATCGTCCTTCCCAACCGCCTTGTGCCTCAATTCCCTTGTATGAAGAGCCGACCTAACTTCCTCTAGGGTTATCTTTTCTTTCCCAATTACGAACGATTGAACGAACCCCTCAAAAGATGGGGGCAAGGAAACTAATAAAATCAATTCCGCGTCAACATCACAAACAATCTCATCACTATTGCGCAGTTCAAGCAATATACTGTTAAGATTGTCTAAGTGATCACCAATACGCGTACCTTCAACCAACCGAAGACTGAATAGCCGCTGCTTCAACAACAATTTGTTGTCCACGGATTTCTTCGCGTAGAGATCTTCCAACTTTTCCCATAATCCAGCTGTGGTATCCTGATCTGCAACCCCAGTAATCACGTCGTCCGCGAGGCACATCATGATCGTCGAATGCGCCTTCTCCTCCATCTTCACAAACTCCGGTGTAGTCTTGTCAATGCCCGATTTGTTAGCTAGTGGCAACCACAGATCTTGTTGTTTCAATAAAGCACGCATCTTGATTTGCCACAAGCTGAAACTATTCCTCCCATCAAAACGGTCGATCTTGATCATCGTACTCGCCATTGCTTCTCTTGAGACTCAACGTAACCTTGCTCTGATACCACTTGTTAGGAATCCAACACGTGAGACTAGAGAAAGCAAGAGCTAACAATAGTAAGATCAAGAACGCAAGAATTTAACGTGGTTCACTAGTTATGAGACTAGCTAATTCACGGCCAAACCAAACCCAATCTATTGATGAGAAGCCAAACCAATTACAAGCACACACTAAAGTCTTGACCCTAGCATCTACTTATATACTAGTACAAAACTTGGGGCCGAAGTACCGTCCAAAATAATCCGAGAAAAACTAGGAAATAATTAGTCCAAATTATTTCCTACCCAAAAAAGAACTACCAAGCGGAACAAAGAAAAAAATCACCGGACCCAAGAAACAAGTAATTTACTTGATGCCAAGTAAATCAATGTTTTCAAATCGTTAAGGAATCCTTTGACCAATAGTAAGCCGCCCCACAAACAATTGAACAAACTGCCACAATTAAACTACCCTTGGTACACACACATGCGTGTATGCACAAAGTTGTACCTTGTTTGTCCAATACCTTTTTTTGTCCTTTTTTTTGTTTGTTTGAATCGACAAAAAACCCAACAAAAAGGACACTCCATAAAGATATGTTCCTCAGTCTCTTTTGAGTTCTCGTAGAAGCTACAGCGTTCATTAAAACTAAGTCTTGTCCTTTTAGTGTCTCAGTTACTTGCAGAGCTTTGTTACATACCCTTCATATAGTGAACATGTTTTTCTGCGAATTTTGGCTTTTTATGGTGCTTCCATCCATGAATTTTCCTTCCATCCCTCATTGTTTGATGCTTCTTTTTTCTAGTCCTCCTCTAATTTGCGAAGAATCTCGTACCCTTTTTTTACCGTGTAGATCCTGTTCGGTGTCCAACGCAATTGGATCATTTCTTCACTGGGGAAATTTGGGATCTTCATTTCCAAATCTCGTCCAAATATGTTGTCCATCCTTACTCTTTTAATTTCCGCACATTCCGCTGAATATCGGGTATAGTGAATTCTCTTACTATGTGGGGTATTTTGTTAAAAGACCAATATGCACCTTTGTGGTGCATATTAACCATGAGTTCGAAAAGTTGGTGGGAAGTACCCACCAACTAATAATCATAAGTTAACTTTTGGTTTGTTATAGTTAGTGGGTCCCATTTGATTTTTTTAAAGTTTTCTTAATGAGTGGGTTTCACTTTGTTTTTTTAAGGTTTCCATGTGGCAAGAGGGGGTCCTACCAAAACACTTTTTTGCTGAATTTTTTTCTCCAAATTTGCATGCATGCACTACTCTCTCTCTCTCTCTCTCTCTCTCTCTCTCTCTCTCTCTCTCTCTCTCTCTCTCTCTCTCTCTTCATTCAACAACAACAACAACATCTTCCTCACCCTAGAAAATTAAATTCACTCAACAACTGTGTACGAGAGAATCCTGCAGAGAGAACTCAATATACACCAAAAGTAGGGGATAGAAAGACACAGGAAGTGTAAGGCTGTGTGTAGGGAGAGAGTAAGGCAATAGCACCGTATGAGAGAGAGACAGGATTTTGGCAGAGCTTTCGCGTAGTTCAGGTGAGTCTCCCTTGTATGGAAGGGTTAACGATCCTATATATAACGGAGAATGTGATCGTTGTAGTGTGGTTAATGCGCCCATTAATGGCGGCTTAATTAGCTTAACCACAACGGCACGTTCGTCCGCGTATATAGGGACCGTTACGCACGTTACCCGCGTATACCAGAACCGTTATGAGGTTGACCGGGTTGACCAGGTTTGTGGAACTCGTGCCATAAGTCTCTCAAATCAGTTACAAGGGGTCTCGCGCGGGCTTGGTTGTCGCTCGCGCGCAGGACTTACTCTAGCCTCCAAACCACTAAGTCCCTACAAGTCCCGTGTGGTGGTATGCGAGGGCCCTGTCTCGCAGCCCCCACGTGGATCAGCGCGGCTGGTGATCCAATGTGTGTGGAGCACATCTAGGTGTGCTGGATGATCTCCACGTGGCTAAGACATGCCTGTCCAGAAAGCACTATCTACAACAACCTTGTTCAAATGATAAATACTGTAATACCCGTGATTTTTAAGTTAGAGTCGTTAAGTAATTCAACGCGCGTAGTAACTTTTAGTTGTTGCGTTTAAAATAAAATTTATTAGTTTTATAAATTTTGTTGTCTAAAAATTTATGTTTTACATTGTTAAAATATTAATTGGTTGTAAAATATAATTTTTATTATCGCCGCATGTTAAATTAGTCCCGCGTATTTACGTCTTTTCGCGCCTGAATAACCACCCGAACCCGCGCTCCCGCCTCACTGTATAATTGTTTTAAAAAGGTAATGAAAAAAAAATCATAATTGAAAAATAGTGACCTCAGCCTCTCAAATTCTTACCTCACCCTCTGTTGTTACCAGCCTTATAACATCACTCACCTCACCTTCTTCTTCTCTTTATCTTCTCGGCATCAAACGCACAACACCGAACCAACCATCACCACCAACAATCACCACCAGCCAACGCCACCTCCATTCCGCCACCTCCAGCTCCACTCCACCACTGCTCAACCTCCATCTATCTCAACCCTCTCTTCTCTGCCCCTTATCAACCCACCCCTGCTCTGTTTTTGCCGAGAACAAACCCGGCAAAACAGAGCCACTCCACCGCCAATCTCCGCCTCCAATCACCACCACCAAGCACCACCATCATCGCCCCCATCTCTCCCTCTCACTCGCCGTCTCACCCTCTCCCTTCCCCGTTGAAATCCGAGCAGAGACAACAACAATGGCAGCAGCGGCAACAGAGGCAGCGAGCCTCGACGCCGCCACCGCCACCTGAGCCGAAGGCCTGTGCTCTGTTCTCCACCACCAGCGTCGTTTATCTGTCTCTCGCCTTCGTCTATCTTCGCCCATTGACCCAGTAGCAGCAGAAACATCGGCATCCTCCATTGCCGAAGTCTCTTCCGTCGTCTGTCGATTTCTCTGACCGGTAACCCGAAACTTCTTCGCCTTTTGGCTTCAATATGAAATTAGATCATATATATTGCTGTATATCCATGTATGTATGCGGATTTGTGATTTGGTGGGTGTGGGTGTAGTCCCGTAGGTGAAATTCATGTAGAAGATGGTATTTTTGAAAAGAACTTAGTTGCAGGGGGTTTTTGTGCCAATTTAAGAAAATTTTGTGTCCATTAATTGGAGTAGTTGTAGTTTAGAGGAGCTATGGGGGACTTTCTGTTATTTTAACAAACTGTTAATATTAATTAATGATAGTTTTAATTAATTGTCTATATGTTAATTAAAACCTTGCAAATTTCATATTAAATAAATAAATAAACATAAAATCATTTTTTGAAATGCAATGTCTCCACAAATTAGCATATGTTTTATAATAAATATTTACACTTTGTTTTTTTGAAAATTTAAGTTAGTAAAATGAATTGTTTATATACTTTGAAATTACATAATGAATATATAGTAATGTTTTACTCATTAAATAAATATTGATTTTTTTATCTAATTAAATTGTGAGTTGTAAAATAATGATAAGTAAAAATGTTATCTTTTAGTCAACAATTAAATTCGTTTAATTAACTATTGTTATTTTTGTCGCAAAATAAATCAGTTTGAAAATATATACTAATTGTGAAATATTTCGAAATCATTTCCTTAGCTAGATATACCTCTTTTACCATTAAGAGAATTGTTATCTTTCGAAGTTTAACTATAATCAGACTTTTCTTATAATTTACTATAACTGTTTATAGTTTTAAATAGTTTTATAGTCTTAAAATTATTATGCAATTTTCCTAATATCAGTTTAGAGATTTCTGATTCACTAGCAATTGAGACTTTAACTATCTAAAAAAAATTTGGGTGTTATAAATACTCTTGAATGTCATTTGCATCTCACGTAGGACATATGCATTCTCTTTTTGTGACACGAACCTGGTTGTGATTAGGAATTTATGTGTATGCTTGTAGAGCCTGGTTTCGGCGATGGAGTAGAGTTGGACGTTGTTTACGAGTAGCGGTTTAGCTGGCACTTTTGGCTCTCTCGGTGAGTATACATGCTTAGTGTTGCGTACTTGTCTTCCTTCGTGTCAAAACGTGATTTATGTTCAGTCTCAAAAATATACCTGTGAGTTTACTTGCTTAGTTTTGCCTGCCTAGTTCTTTCATTTGATCTACTTGTTTATTTCAAAAACTGTCGTATTTTGTTCTTGAATTGCTAAACCTGTCGTTCTACCTTTAAACCGTCATTTTACTACTCGTATTCGAAATCATAAAACTCGTGATTCAAATGTCACTAAGTCAGAATTCATTAACGACGTAAAGTGAAAGAATCGCATGTACTGGAACCAGTGGACTGTTACTATGTTGGCTCCGGCTGGAAGTACCGATTCGGCAGCTTCCCTTGACTACTTGTACCTTTTGGAGTCTTTGACTTATGGTTGGCTCCGGCCGGAAGTATCGATTCGACAGCTTCCCTTGACTACCTCTTTGGAGTCTTCGACCCGTTACTACTTTGGGACTCCGAGTGCCCTGACTCTTAACGCCATAGTCTGGAGTCTAGCATCTAGTACTACTCTTGTGACTTACAATCTTAAGGGGGTGTCGACACTTAAGGTCTAGTTGGTTATTTGTATGATGACTAGCGGGACGGGGGATCCGATCCATAGCGCTTGGTAGAGAGGTTGGGTTTCAACACCCCCTATACACCAGTATCATCTGTTACTATTTATCCTGGTCTCCCTTGGTTACTGCGAATTATTAATATGACCGATTTATCTCTATACCTGGAAACAATTATTTATAAGTCGTGTTCTGCATAGACACGCCACTTGAGATAAGATACTTGTAATGGAAACACTGAACAATTGGGAAACTTATTATTATTGCAAACTCTGATCTTTAAACTTATACTCTGTCACTGTTTAAACTGTTTCAAATACGAACCCCGTAACCTTTCTTAGCCACTCTGTTTTACATTCTAAGTTGTTTATTCACTCAGTTTTTACTGATACTCGAAAAACTGCGGTCTTTGTTCCTTTTATTTTCCCCCGCAGAATGGCAACAGGAATGGCTGGCAAAACAGGAATGTGGCTGCAAATGGTAACAGCAGGGCTGGCAACAACGGGAATGGAAATGGAGGCAATGCAGCTCAGGGGAACAACCAGCGGCCAGGTGGCCAGATATTTGTGATGAACTGCACAGAAGCAGAAGCAGCAAACAACGTGGTGACCGGTACCTTTCTTGTTCATAATCATCCTGCTTTCACATTATTTGATTCTGGCGCATCACTGTCATTTATATCATCTGCATTTTCTAAGAAGATTGGACTAGTACCTTCGACTAGAACATCTATAGCAGTTGCGACACCCAACGGTCAAGTAGTAAATTGCGACACCGTTTGTGAAGGAGTAGAGGTCAACATCCTAGGTTTCACCTTACCATCAAATCTCATTGAGTTTAACCTTGGAGAGATTGATGTTATCTTGGGAATGGATTGGTTGACGGAGTACAAAGCCAACATCATATGTGCTGACCAGAAGGTGAGACTAAAAGGACCCAAGGGGGAGCGCATATCCTACAGCTGCGTTCCTAGGGAACCTTCAGTCAAGATAGTCTCGGCCTTAACCATTGTTAATCAGGTTAAGAAAGGCCAGGAGGCTTACTTGTGTTACATTCAAGACCTTTCAGCGGCAGAGAACGCGTTAAGGGATATACCTGTAGCGCGAGAATTTTTGGACGTGTTCCCGGATGAAATCCCGGGTATGCCACCGACAAGGGAAGTGGAGTTTACAATTGAAGTAGTGCCAGGAACGGCACCAGTTTCGAAGGCACCGTACCGCATGGCACCCGCGGAGCTAAAAGAGTTGAAGGATCAGTTGAAGGAGCTTCTAGAGAAGGGATACATTAGACCAAGTGTATCGCCTTGGGGAGCACCGGTGTTTTTCGTGAAGAAGAAAGATGGGAGCCTCAGGCTATGTATAGACTACAGGGAGCTGAATAGTGTGACGATCAAGAACAAGTATCCGTTGCCAAGGATAGACGACCTGTTTGATCAGTTGAAAGGAGCAAGTGTCTTTTCGAAGATTGATCTAAGAACAGGTTACCACCAGCTTAGAGTGGCAGAGAAAGACATTCCGAAGACAGCCTTCAGGACAAGGTATGGACATTACGAGTTCACAATGATGTCTTTTGGTTTGACCAATGCATCTGCATTGTTCATGGACGTTATGAACCGGACGTTGAGACCGTTCGTAGACCGCTTTGTTTTAGTGTTCATTGATGACATCTTGGTGTATTCAAAGAGCAAAGAAGAGCATGAGGATCACCTTAGACAAGTTTTGGGAACCCTGAGAGAGGATAAGTTCTATGAAAAGCTATCTAAGTGTGAATTCTGGCTCAGAGTTCCATACTTGGGACATATCATCTCTAGTGAAGGAGTATCAGTTGATCCAGCTAAGACGACAGCAGTAAAGGATTGGCCTAGACCAAAGAATGCGTCTGAAATCAGGAGTTTTCTGGGATTGGCAGGCTAATATCGAAGGTTCGTGAAGGACTTTTCAAAAATTGCGAGGCCTTTGACAAATTTGACTAAGAAGACTGTGAAGTATGTCTGGAATGAAAGTTGCGAAGAAGCATTTCAGATTTTAAAGGAGAAGCTGACAACAGCACCCGTGTTGACTCTACCTAATGAGTCAGGGGAGTTTGAGGTGTACAGTGATGCATCAAAGAAGGGCTTGGGATGCGTGCTTATGCAAGACAAGAAGGTTATTGCCTACGCATCCAGGCAGTTGAAACCGCATGAGGAGAACTATGCCACACATGACCTAGAGTTGGCAGCAGTTGTGTTTGCACTCAAGATTTGGAGGCATCATTTGTATGGTGCGACTTGTAGAATGTTCACTGACCACAACAGTTTGAAGTACATCTTCACCCAGAAGGAGCTGAACCACAGGAAAAGGAGATGGCTAGAGTTTATCAAGGACTATGACTTGGAGATTCAGTATCACGAAGGGAAGGCAAATGTATTTGCAGATGCTTTGAGCAGGAAATCAAGTCACACACTGAATTCCACGTGGGTCTTACCGCAACAGTTGTGCAAAGAGTTCGAGAAGATGCAAATTGAAGTGATGGAACAAGGAACTGTGAGCAACATACTTGGGAGTATGACGATTGTGCCTGACATCTTGGAAGAGATAAAGAAAGTTCAACCAGGAGACGTGAAGTTGGAAAGGGTTAGAAAGAAGATTGAGGACGGTTCAGCAAAAGAATTTCAGATTCATGGAGACGGAAGTATCCGGTATAAGGGAAGGTTGTGTGTACCTCAGAAGTGTGCAGATATCAAGGAGAAATTGATGCAAGAGACTCATTGCACACCCTATTTAGTACATCCCGGAGGGGACAAGTTATACAAGGATATGAAGAAACAGTTTTGGTGGCCCAAGATGAAGAATGAAGTAGCAGAGTTCGTAGCGCGATGTCTCACATGCCAGAAAGTAAAGTTTGAGCACAATAGAATGGCGGACTAGTGCAACCACTGGAAGTTCCAAAGTGGAAATGGGATGCGATCTCAATGGATTTTGTAACAGCTCTACCAGTATCAAGGAATGGGCTGAATTCAATTTGGGTAATAGTAGACAGATTGACCAAGACAGCGAGATTCATTCCAATGAAGGATACCTGGAATATGGAACAAAGGGCAGACGCATATGTTAAGAACATAGTGCGGTATCATGGAGTACCAGAATCGATTGTTTCGGACAGAGATCCAAACTTTCTCTCTCATTTCTGGCAAGCACTTCAAGAAGCGCTGGGGACAAAGTTATGTTTCAGTACAGCCTTTCACCCAGCTACAGATGGTCAAACAGAGAGAACAATCCAGACTTTAGAGGATATGTTGCGGGCTTGTGTCATGGATTTTCAAGGTTCATGGGTTGATAGACTACCGCTAATAGAGTTTTCCTACAACAACAGTTATCATGCTAGCATTTGGATGGCACCTCACGAAGCTCTATGCGGAAGGAAGTGTAGGACTCCACTGTGCTGGAGCGACATCAGTGAGACAATTGTACTTGGACCACAGATCATCGAGGATATGACTGACCACGTTCGACTTATTCAGCAGAAGATGAAAGCAGCGCAAGACAGGCAGAAATCATACGCTGATCAGAAAAGAAGGCCACTCGTGTTCCAAGTCGGTGATAAAGTTTTTCTTAAAGTTTCACCGACGAAGGGGGTAAAGAGGTTCAATCAGAAAGGGAAGTTAAGCCCGAAGTTCATTGGACCTTACGATATTGTGGAAAAGATCGGAGAACTAGCATACAGGTTGGATCTACCATCGAATCTCGGACGTGTTCACAACGTATTCCATGTGTCGCAATTGAAGAAGTACATTGCTGATCAATCTCACGTCCTGGATCCGGAACCCATAGAATTGGATCCTGCGCTAACTTACGAGGAACAACCAGTCAAGATCTTGGACCGCAAAACGAGGGAAACCGGAACAAGAGCATCAAATTGGTCAAAGTTTTGTGGATGAATCACCTCACAGAGGAAGCTACTTGGGAAACCGAGGATGCAATGAGGGATAAGTACCCGCACCTCTTCGTCGATAAGGTATTAACCGAGTTCCGGGGACGTCACTCCTCTAAGGGGGAGAGGATGTAAAACCCCATTCATTCCTATTATCAACTACCCTTGCATCTCATCATATATAATCATGCTATCATTATATTGTCTCATTGCATTAGTCAATTGCATTATCATTCGTTTGTGGCTTGCTACTTGTTACTGCATTCGTATACTCGTTATTAGAGACCCGTAAACCCTAGAACTGCTTTCAAGCTTCGAGGAGGAAGCTTAGTCCAAGGAGGGAAGGATGTAATACCCGTGATTTTTAAGTTAGAGTCGTTAAGTAATTCAACGGGCGTAGTAACTTTTAATTGTTGCGTTTAAAATAAAATTTATTAGTTTTATAAATTTTGTTGTCTAAAAATTTATGTTTTACATTGTTAAAATATTAATTGGTTGTAAAATATAATTTTTATTATCGCCGCGTGTTAAATTAGTCCCGCGTATTTACGTCTTTTCGCGCCCGAATAACCACCCGAACCCGCGCTCCCGCCTCACTGTATAATTGTTTTAAAAAGGTAATGAAAAAAAATCATAATTGAAAAATAGTGACCTCAGCCTCTCAAATTCTTACCTCACCCTCTGTTGTTACCAGCCTTATAACATCACTCACCTCACCTTCTTCTTCTCTTTATCTTCTCGGCATCAAACCCACAACGCCGAACCAACCATCACCACCAACAATCACCACCAGCCATCGCCACCTCCATTCCGCAACCTCCAGCTCCACTCCACCACTGCTCAACCTCCATCTCTCTCAACCCTCTCTTCTCTGTTTTTGCCGAGAACAAACCCGGCAAAACAGAGCCACTCCACCGCCAATCTCCGCCTCCAATCACCACCACCACGCACCACCATCATCGCCCCAATCTCTCCCTCTCACTCGCCGTCTCACCCTCTCCCTTCCCCGTTGAAATCCGAGCAGAGACAACAACAATGGCAGCAGCGGCAACAGAGGCAGTGAGCCTCGACGCCGCCACCGCCACCTGAGTTGAAGGCCTGTGCTCTGTTCTCCACCACCAGCGTCGTTTATCTCTCTCTCTCCTTCGTCTATCTTCGCCCATCGACCCAGTAGCAGCAGAAACATCGGCATCCTCCATTGCCGAAGTCTCTTCCGTCGTCTGTCGATTTCTCTGACCGGTAACCCGAAACTTCTTCGCCTTTTTGCTTCGATATGAAATTAGATCATATATATTGCTGTATATCCATGTATGTATGCGGATTTGTGAATTGGTGGGTGTGGGTGTAGTCCCGTAGGTGAAATTCTTGTAGAAGATGGTATTTTTGAAAAGAACTTAGTTGCAGGGGGTTTTTGTGCCCATTTCAGAAAATTTTGTGTCCATTAATTGGAGTAGTTGTAGTTTAGAGGAGCTATGGGGGACTTTCTGTTATTTTAACAAACTGTTAATATTAATTAATGATAGTTTTAATTAATTGCCTATATGTTAATTAAAACCTTGCAAATTTCATATTAAATAAATAAATAAACATAAAATCATTTTTTGAAATGCAATGTCTCCACAAATTAGCATATGTTACATAATAAATATTTACACTTTGTTTTTGTGAAAATTTAAGTTAGTAAAATGAATTGTTTATATACTTTGAAATTACATAATGAATATATAGTAATGTTTTACTCATTAAATAAATATTGATTTTTTTATCTAATTAAATTGTGAGTTGTAAAATAATGATAAGTAAAAATTTTATCTTTTAGTCAACAATTAAATTCGTTTAATTAACTATTGTTATTTTTGTCGCAAAATAAATCAGTTTGAAAATATATACTAATTGTGAAATATTTCGAAATCATTTCCTTAGCTAGATATACCTCTTTTACCATTAAGAGAATTGTTATCTTTCAATGTTTAACTATAATCAGACTTTTTTTATAATTTACTATAACTGTTTATAGTTTTAAATAGTTTTATAGTCTTAAAATTATTATGCAATTTTCCTAATATCAGTTTAGAGATTTCTGATTCACTAGCAATTGAGACTTTAACTATCTAAAAATAATTTGGGTGTTATAAATACTCTTGAATGTCATTTGCATCTCACGTAGGACATATGCATTCTCTATTTGTGACACGAACCTGGTTGTGATTAGGAATTTATGTGTATGCTTGTAGAGCCTGATTTCGGCGATGGAGTAGAGTTGGACGTTGTTTACGAGTAGCGGTTTAGCTGGCACTTTTGGCTCTCTCGGTGAGTATACATGCTTAGTGTTGCGTACTTGTCTTCCTTCGTGTCAAGACGTGATTTATGTTCAGTCTCAAAAATATACCTGTGAGTTTACTTGCTTAGTTTTGCCTGCCTAGTTCTTTCATTTGATCTACTTGTTTATTTCAAAAACTGTCGTATTTTGTTCTGAAATTGCTAAACTTGTCGTTCTACCTTTAAACCGTCATTTTACTACTCGTATTCGAAATCATAAAACTCCTTATTCAAATGTCACTAAGTCTGAATTCATTAACGACGTAAAGTGAAAGAATCGCATGTACTGGAACCAGTGGACTGTTACTATGTTGGCTCTGGCTGGAAGTACCGCTTCGGCAGCTTCCCTTGACTACCTGTACCTTTTGGAGTCTTTGACTTATGGTTGGCTCCGGCCGGAAGTATCGATTCGACAGCTTCCCTTGACTACCTCTTTGGAGTCTTCGACCCGTTACTACTTTGGGATTCCGAGTGCCCTGACTCTTATCGCCATAGTCTGGAGTCTAGCATCTAGTACTACTCTTGTGACTTACAATCGTAAGGGGGTGTCGACACTTAAGGTCTAGTTGGCTATTTGTATGATGACTAGCGGGACGGGGGATCCGATCCATAGCGCTTGGTAGAGAGGTTGGGTTTCAACACCCCCTATACACCAGTATCATCTGTTACTATTTATCCTGGTCTCCCTTGGTTACTGCGAATTATTAATATGACCGATTTATCTCTATACCTGGAAACAATTATTTATAAGTCGTGTTCTGCATAGACACGCCACTTGAGATAAGATACTTGTAATGGAAACACTGAACAATTGGGAAACTTATTATTACTGCAAACTCTGATATTTAAACTTCTACTCTGTCACTGTTTAAACTGTTTCAAATACAAACCCCATAAACTTTCTTAGCCACTCTGTTTTACATGCTTAGTTGTTTATTCACTCAGTTTTTACCGATACTCGAAAAACTGCGGTCTTTGTTCCTTTTATTTTCCCCCGCAGGTATGTGACTAGTTTGCTTGGGGTAACGTGCGGGATTCACGAGCTCGTTCTCACATGTAAACTATAATGCTTAGTAATTAACCAGAGAGACCTCTTTTGTTGTAAAATATCTTTTGTTAGACTTGTTGTCTAGCTAGGACTCTGTCGCGAACACTGTTAACTTTTGTAATCTTAATTAGTAGATTGGATGTTTTCTTTTCACTACTTGTTACTAATAATCCTTGTACGAAAGGGTAATTCCCTGTACGGAGGCACTTCCCCGATCTCCGGCTCCTCTGGAAATCGGGGGTGTTACAAATACATTCAACTAGCTAAGATGTCAAACCTTAAAATGTACCTCAGTTCATTCATTTTGACACCCAAAAGTTGTTGTTTCTCTCTATAGTCTCTTCCAAAACCTCCATTGTTGGGTTTCAAAACAAAAACAAAGTTTCGTTCGTTTGAAGACTTCGAATCCGTCGGAAACAAGAGTAAGTTTATCAACCTTAGTATCCCTTCGTTTTATCTTTACATTTCAAAAGTAGTACTTTAAAAAAAAGTGTATATTCATGTCAACATTTTCGGAGATGTTCTGAAAATAGTATGAGGTTCACCTTGAGGAGATTGGGAAGGTCTTTGGAAGCCCTACTAGAACCCCCAATATGATATAAGTTCCATTTTGAGCTTGGGCATACAGAGGGCGTCCAGAACCTATAACGGGCGTACAATAACCCCTCAGGGGCGCCCACTATATGCCCGTAGTTCAAATTGAGATATTCACCCATGGAGCATCTACGGGCGCCTAAATTATGGCGCCCCTAGATGCCCCATGGGTGAAGACTCATTTTGATCTTCGTGCATATACGTGGGCGCCCCTGAGGGGTTGGGCGCCCCTCCGTATGCCCGAAGATCAAAATGAGTCATTCACCCATGGGGCATCTAGGGGTGCCTTCA
This sequence comes from Linanthus parryae, assembly GCA_023055425.1. Lineage (NCBI taxonomy): Eukaryota > Viridiplantae > Streptophyta > Magnoliopsida > Ericales > Polemoniaceae > Linanthus > Linanthus parryae. The sequence goes on along the minus strand of JALGPY010000001.1, from coordinate 60,870,892 downwards.
TGTAGGCGCCCCTCTGTATGCCTGAAGATCAAAATGAGTCATTCACCCATGGGGCATCTAGGGGCGCCCAAACCTAGGCGCCCCTAGATGCCCCATAAGTGAATGACCCAATGGTGAAGGCTGACCACCGGGTTGTGCCCCTTCCTCCTCGACAGTTTGGACCAATGGTGAATCGCTAGCATCGTTAGATTCTGGTGTTCCCATCTTTCTAGCAGCACTGTTGTTGTCTATCAACCCATCTAGCCTCTCCGTCAACCCATCTAGCCCCTCCGTCACCTCATCCAGCTTCCTCATACACGCATCGATATTCACCTGCTGCTTGTTCTTCATACTCTGAATAGCCAACTCCATGTTCGTCATTCGGGATTTCATCGTTGTCATACCCAAATCCATTCTTGTCATTTCGGACTTCATCGAAGTCAGCATACTGATAATAAGATCCATCCCATCTTCCATTTCCTCAGTTCGGGCTCTCTTTCTTGGTTGTGCCTCCTCAGTTTCCTCGGACACTTCATCGGTCTCCCTTTCGCGCTCCTGACGCTTATTCGACCTTTGCTCGGCACCTACCTCCCTACTGGGTGAGGAAAGGGGTGCGTCAATCATTCGATCCCAATCCTCCCTAAGGCGCTCTTAAGACATGACATCCTGTGGAGCTGCAGCAGGTGGTCTTGGAAGTGGCGTTTCACTTGTTTTCTGACTCTTTTTCTGAGTTTGCTTTTTTCCCTTGGTTTTCGCCGGCCTTGGCACATCGGCCTCCCCTTCATTTGACAGTGGCGTTTCACTTGTTTGCTTACTCTTCAGCAGATTCCTCGTCGTATTATTCCCCGACATCTGAACGGTTGCATTTGAATAGCTGTACCAGAGTAGACAACACATCGGCCACCCAACTTACTCGTTAGGTCCGGAAACAAGGGAAGATACGGATTAGCTTCCATATGAGCCAAGTACCGACCCTAGTACCAACTCTTCTCCTCTGCAGGAGTGGGGTGAAGTGCCGGGCGAACATATGTGATTGACGACACAAGTCTTTTCACTGATTCATCATCAGCCCTGACCTGTAGAGGATAGTACGCCGCCACTCTGGGAAGTAGCCCTTCGTCCCTGCTAGCCAAGAGGGGTACCATCTGTGGGATTGCTTCGTAGGCCCAAGCCTGAGCGGAGAGACGAATGGCAGTAAGCATATAACATTTATAGATATAACAATAAAAAATGCATAACTAACACAATTACCGTAGCAACGAAATGGAAGGCGGTGAGCGAGTAAGTTGTTTTGGTAAAGTCGCAATGTTTCATCCCGTTGAGTAATTTTTCAAAGCATTCCGTACCCCAATCGTAGGCTTTACAGAACTCAAAATTGTTGCACTTCTGTATCACTGCGGCGGGCATCAGATCATGGCCGCCGGTGTTGTGCCATAGCCTACCAATTATTGCAGCAACCAAGATCTTCACAAATCTTTCCAACATAGCCGGGTCCATCTGCTTATCAGGATCGTCGGAGTACGGATGATCGTTATCGATGCCTTCCAAATAATTCTCTAGTGTAGTTGCATTCACTTTCCCGTACACATTCGTGAAATCGGGGCCAAACAAGGTCTGGACTAGGGTATAATCTGCCATCCGCTCGTCGAGCTGCTCATCGTTATGTGACTTAAACACGTTAAGTCCACTACAGAGAACAAACTCTTGCAGGGAGAACCGCAGCGGGAAGGTCCCAAAGTTGAACCATAAATACCCATGACCTCTGGCGCCAGAGGTCATGGGTAGTGTTTTCAAGGCTTAACAGCGGGAAGGTCCCAAAGTTGAACCATATTTCTCTGTCGTGAGGGTTAGTGTTAACCCGACGCTGGATAATTAAGTCGAGGAGCGTCTTCGTGAACACTTGGCCATAGCGATAGGTTAAAAGTCATGCCAAGTTAGGGAGCCTCCGTCTGTTAAGCCTTGAAAACACTACCCATGACCTCTGGCGCGAGCGAAACGTCAACTTATACCTCTTTAAGTCGGCTCGATTAGCGGCAGCTGGGAAACGACCAAGTTGGTCCAAGGAGATGAAATCCTGTCAAATAAACCAATAAGTAGTCAATTATCAATAAGTACTCAGAAAATTAGTCATAACTTTATTAACTTCTCATCTACGGGCACATACTCAGAAAACTAATTGCAATTAATCACAATTTTCTCAAGTTCCCAACACGGGCGCATACAAGCTAAAAACGTGAAGAAAAAAAATCACTGAGTAAGCCAAGGGGGCATACAGGGGCATCCCTGGCCCCTCTATGCGCCCCTGGCCTTATCAGTCAAAAAAAATTCTCAATATCCCAGATTGGGCGCATACAGCATGTTCAGGATGCCCCAACACATGAGGTATGCGCCCTAGCTGGGAAACAAGGGAAAATTTTGACCGAGAAGCCCAAGGGCGCGCCCCTGTATGCGCCCTTGGGCTTCTGGGTCAAAATTTGCCCTTGTTTCCCAGCTAGGGCGCATACAGCGTATTCTATATGCCCCGAACACATAAAAGTATGCGCCCCCAGGCGCCCTTGATAATTTTCAGTCAAAATTGATGTTCTTGTATACGCCCTATGTGATTAACCAGTCAAAATTGATGTTCTTGTATACGCTCAGTGGTTCATGAACTTGATTTTTACATGAACTTATATACGTGAATTTTACAGAACAACTTGATTTCATCAACGAATTTTGCAAAAAAAATTCAACACAACATCAATTTTTCTAACCCTAGAACGTGAGTTTGATGAAGAAAACTTGAAGAGGTGAAAGAAACTCACCTCTTGGGCCACATTGGCCGGTGCAGGGGGAGGAACCGGTGCCGGAAGAGCCGCTCTACATCCGGCGCTGGAGAAGAGGACGGGGAGAGGGTTACTTGGTTCCCGAGATCTCCAAGTACGTCATTCTAAACTTCGGTAGGTGAAGGTGGGGAAGCCATGAGAGCGAGAGAGTGAGAGAATTGAGTGAGAGAGGGTGCTTGGTGGTGAGAGTGCCGAAAAAAATGGAAGAGGAGGAGGAATCGCCGTGGTCTGGTGTGAGGAAGGTGAAGAGAAAAAGATAAGTGAGTTGGATTCTCTCGGGTATAATCCCGATGGAGAGAGAGGAAAAGTGTTTTTTTTGAATTTTAATGTTTTTTAATATGATATGTTTTTATTAGTTTAATTAAGTTATTATTTTTTGTTTAGTTCCTTAAATAGAGGTCAAACTAATAGCCAAAAAAGTTGAGAGATGATTTTTTCCCCAATTTCTTCCTTACTATGTCTTGTGAATATGATGTAGTCACTATTCCGAAACTATATTCTCTTGGTAGCCAAGGATCCTAGAAAAATTTAATCTTCTCTCATGTTCGGATACACCATCTGATCTAAAAAAAAATCAGTACCTCCCTTCTTGCCAACACATTTCTCCAGACGTATAATGGTGTTGAGCCAATTTTTGCGTGCAAAAACTTTCGTGATTAAAATATATTTTTTTGTGAACACAGCCAAGAAGGGATGAGGTCTTTTTTAAGGCGTCTATCCATTTTTTGATAACAAAGCTCTGTTAAATTGTGAAATATCTTTGAATTTTATCCCCGCCCCTTTGGTCTCTGCTCTGTTGTTGCTTCGCTCATGCTACCTAGTTTATGGCATTATGTTTTCTAGTCTCTCCCCACCGAAATGTCTTAAACTGAGCCTACATTGTTTTACACGCCCCTTCCCGGAAAAAGAAGTGTGTTATGTCGTAGCTAGGAACTGCTTGTGCGAGTATTTCTTTCCCAGCTACCGAAAGTATTTTTCCTTCGAGCTTTGAGTTTCTTGTTTATTCACTCAATAACATAGCTGCATGCAATTTTCTTGTGTTTACCCATTGACGCAAGTAAGCCAATATACTTTTTGTGGGTCTCCACTTCTTGTACTCCACAACTTCTGCTCAACTCTTCTCGCAACTCTTAGGGAACGTTTCGCGGTCGACTACTTTAAATTTATTTTTTGTCTCAAAGATTTTGTGTATATTTGTAACTGCTCTAATAAGTTAGTTGGTTCCTCCGTAGTAGGTATTAGGAAGAATAGTATGTCTTTGGCAAATAGAAGGTGGGACACTCTCGGTCCGCCCCTCGCTGTTGCAACACTAGTGATCAGGCATGCTTCTTCCCCGCTTCCAGAGCATTTGTGAGTTGTTCCCCGCATATGAAGCAGATATACGGAGAGAGTGGGCAGCCTTGTTTTAGGCCCCCATGAGGTAAAATATCTCCTTTTATACACTCGTTATGAACAAGTTGATACTTTATCGAGCAAATGCAATTCGAAGCAAGCGAAAACCAACGATTACTAATTCCCAATCTAGTCATGAACCTTAGGAGTGAATTCCATTCGACTCGATCATAGGCTTTACTAATATCGATTTTAATTCCATACTTCCCACGTTCCCATTCATTCAACTCTTCATCACGTAGATTGTTTCGAAAGCTACTATCACATTGTCTTAGATAAGCTGCCCTAGAACGAACGTGTTTTGGGTGGGTGAGATAAGTCTTCATAGGAATGCCGTGAGCCTATTTTCTATATATTTAGCTACCAACTTGTATACCACCGTAAAAAGGCTTATTAGCCTGTAATTCCCAGCGTTTCGAGGCTGCATTACTCTGAGGTGGAGAGAGATTATTGTCTCATTGTACCCTTCCAATCTTTCCCACTTAGGATCCTCAAGAATAGAGCAGTGATATAGTCGGCCCAGACAATGTTCCATATCTATTGATAAATATACGGGGATGGCAATCGATTCTGGGGACTTTGTAAGGCCCCATTTTCCGTAAGTCTTGAAAATGTTGGTGGTTGTAAACTGCCAGCTAATGGAGCCCTTTGATCTCCCGTACTAACCAAGTTTATACAATCAGTACTAGGATTCATCTCCCCAATTGAGGGGGTTATTGAAGGAAAATACGGTATTAAAATTATCAATAAAACATCTTGTACCTCAACAGATGAAGTGCACAACTGCCCTCCTTATTGTCAATCCCTATGATGAGGTTCCTTGCCCTTCTCTTGGACGCCTTTAGGGGAACAACCTAGAGTTTTGTTCTCCATGTATGAGCCAGTTAATCTGTGAGATTTGCATCCACATTTTCTCTTCTTTGAGCAATCAATCATTTAATTCCTGATGATTTGCTGCCAGAGCTTCAATAACATTGAGGGAATGGCTCATGATCAGATCCTCAATTTTCTTACGCAGTCCTCTTACATTGATCTTCACATGAAAGAACTATTTCATGTCTCAAGTTTTTATTCTTTCTCCCAAAATTTTGAGCCCATGCTTCACCTTGTAGTTTATTCCAGTAACATGGGAGTTCCAGCTCTTTCTGACATCTTCTTTACGTCTACCGTCCCTGACCCACATTGAATCAAAGTGAAAGCGACGAGTACTGAAATCCCATGGGGATGGTTCGAGAATCAACTCAAATGGTACATGGTCTGATTTTAAACCACAAGATGGTTAACCACGGCTTAGTCGAAGAGGGTCTCCACCGCGGATTCTCAACAGACTTATTTAGTCTTTCTCGTATGTTCTCTTCTTCATGTCCCTTGTCGTTCCAAGTAAATTCATAGCCTGAGAATCCTAGATCTGACAGATTGTTATATGCCACTCCTTAGCTAAAGTCACTGATATCTGTATATGAGACTCCTCTACCGCGTGGCTTTTCTTTACTTCTGAGAATTCTTTTAAAGTCCCCTGCAACGCACCATGGTTCTCCAACGGTTGGTGTGATTCTTGACTGTAATGTCAACAATGTGCTCTCTTTGATTTTACCAAGTCACCGTAAAACATGGAGAAGTTCCAAAATTTTCCTAGGGTTTCACCCTAAAAGCAATACGAAACCTTGAATAGCTCTGCAAAACCACTTCTGCTTCGGCACTCCATAGTAAGGAAAGACCCCCCCCCCTTCATCTTCTCCCTATGTAAAAGTTGGAGGGGAACTCATCTTTCTCCTTCTTACTTCCATGGATTCTTTTTCGACTCGAGTATCAATGAGGAACACGATCTCCAGGAACTATGAGCTTCACAAGGTCACGAAGCTCTCACAACGTACAGAGAGTACATGTTAAAGTCAGAGGACTATGTTGATATTTTCTGTTGTGAAAAAACAAAAAAATATGCAGAAAGAAAGAATCAAAACACACAGATTTACGTGGTTCGGCAAAACAGCCTACTCCACGGAGTTGCAGAGATTTCACTAAAACAGACGAATCGTCTCAGAGAGAATTACAAGCGAAATCAGAACGCTCAACATAACATGCTACGAACCCTAAGAACTCTATAAATAGACAACCTATCAAACCGGGCCGGATCCAAGCCCAAGCGGGTCAAAACGGGTCGTAGCAAAACATGAACCGGGTCGATTCATAAAACGGGTCGCCCATGAACCAGGGCTCCACCCCAACAATTCTCCCACTTGGAGACTGGTTCAACATCATGTACCAGAACCACATCCCCTAACATAATCAAAGCTCCATCCCTGCAACTCAACTCATCTTCTTCAAGAAAGAAGACCCACTGAAGCTGCGCACAGCTTCAGTTTCCCAACAGTAACAACCTTTGTGAACATGTCTGCTGGATTCTCACTTCCACAAATCTTCTCAAGCTGAACCTGACCATCATCAAGTAACTCACGGATGAAATGATACTTTGTCTCAATATGCTTGGTCTTAGAATGGAACGCTGGATTTTTAGCAAGAAAAATAGCACTCTGACTGTCACTGTGAAGCGTGCCATTCTCCTGTATCTTCCCCAACTCTCCTAAGAACCTCTGCAACCATACCATCTCCTTTGCAGCTTCCGTGATAGCAATATGCTCAGCTTCCGTTGTTGAAAGAGCAACAACCTTCTGTAAGTTAGAACCCCACGACACTGCCGTACCACCCAAGGTGAACACATACCCTGTAGTACTCTTCCTCTTATCCAGATCACCAGCAAGATCAGCATCAACAAAACCCTTAAGTTTCAAAGCACCTCCACCGAAACATAAGCACGTTTCTGAAGAACCTCTCATGTATCTTAAGATCCATTTAACTGCCTCCCAATGTTGCTTTCCTGGATTACTCATGTACCTGCTCACAACTCCCACTGCATGGGAAATATCTGGCCTAGTACAAACCATAGCATACATCAACGAACCAATAGCTGAGGCATATGGAGTCTTACCCATGTGTTCCCGTTCTTCAACTGTCTTTGGTGAATCATCTTTACTCAATCTAAAATGACCCCCCAACGGAGTGTTCACAGGCTTAGCCTGATCCATGCTGAATCTGCTTAGTACCTTCTTCACATACTCTGTCTGGGACAAATACAGAGTACCTCTGGCTCTATCTCTGACTATCCTCATACCAAGAATCTGACTTGCAGGGCCCAAGTCCTTCATGGCAAACTGTGTAGACAATTTCTTCTTCAAGTTGTTAATCTCATCCAAACTAGATCCTGCGATCAGCATATCATCAACGTATAACAACAAGATAATGTAGGAGCCATCAAACTGTCTAACATAGCAACAATGGTCTGCATGACATCTCGTGTACTTTAAGCTGCACATAAAACTATCAAATTTCTTGTTCCACTGCCGAGGAGCTTGTTTCAGACCATACAAGCTCTTCTTCAACCTGCACACAAGATTCTCATTTCCCTGTACCTCGAAACCCTCTGGCTGATGCATATACAATTCTTCCTCCAAGTCACCATGAAGGAATGCAGTCTTCACATCTAACTGCTCAAGATGTAAGTCTTCTTGAGCAACCATACTCAGCACCAACCTGATAGTTGTAAGCTTCACCACAGGTGAAAATATCTCAGAATAATCAATTCCCTGCTTCTGCTGGTACCCCTTCACAACAAGTCTTGCCTTATACCGTTTACTTCCATCAGATTCATTCTTCACACGATATACCCACCTGTTATGAAGTGCCCTCTTCCCTGTTGGAAGTTCAGCTAACTCCCAAGTCTGATTCCGAAGTAAAGAATCCATATCATCATTCATTGCTGACTCCCACTTGCTAGAGTGAACATCCTGCAAAGTCTCTGCATAAGTCTCAGGCTCACCAGCATCAGTCAACAATATATAATTAAGACTAGGGGAGTAACGCTCAGGGACCTTTCTGTTCCTAGTCCCCACCCGAGTTCTAACATAGGTCTTCAGAGGAGTGTTCTTGTCCTTTGCAACTGGCTGTGACTCAGTAGTGTCAGGCACACTAGACTGATCCTGCGGAACATCATCACTGGGAGTGACATCCTCAAGAATATCAGGACAAACATACGAAGGAGTAGCTGGGACTTTATCCTCAGTATCAATTGCAACACTCGCCCTATCCTTATACATCATCTTCTCATTGAAGATCACATCTCTGCTTCTTATAATTTTCCTGTTATCAGCATCCCAGAATCTGTAACCAAATTGTGCATCTCCATAGCCAATAAAGAAACAAATCTTGGACTTTGCATCTAGCTTACTACGTCTGGCAGCATCAATGTGAACATAAGAAACACAACCGAAAAGTTTCAAATGATCAAAACTAACCTCTTTTCCGCTCCATACTTCTTCAGGCAATCTGAATTCCAACGGAACTGAGGGTCCACGGTTTATGCAATAAACCGCTGTGCTAACTGCATCTGCCCAGAAAGTCTTCGGTAATCCAGAACAAAGCCTCATGCTTCTAGCTCTCTCATTGATGGTCCTATTCATGCGCTCCGCCACACCATTCTGTTGTGGTGTCCCGGGAAGAGTATTTTCGAGTCTAACTCCATGCGTAGCACAATAATCCTTAAGTCCACCATCAATGTATTCTCCACCATTATCAGATCTCAAACACTTCAATTTCAAACCCGTTTCAGTCTCAACCATGGCTTTCCACTTTTTAAAAGTTTCAAATAAATCAGATTTATTTTTCATAAAATAAACCCATACTTTCCTAGTGAAATCATCAATGAAAGTGACATAGTATTGAGATCCTCCTAGCGACGCTACTGGTGAAGGACCCCACACATCAGTGTGCACGAGATCCAGCTTCCTTGATCTCAAGGCACGACCGCCTTTCAAGAAACTGACTCTCTTCTGCTTTCCCATAATACAGCTCTCACAAATACCCAGATCAACAGACTTCAGCTTTGAGAGCTTACCTTGGGACTGCAATATCTTCATACCTCTATGACTCATATGACCAAGTCTGCGATGCCACAAATCAGCGTCTTGCTCAGCTTCAGCAACTGCTACTGTATCACTCGGTCCCGAAGTCATGTACAAAGTTCCAGTTTTCTTACCACGAGCAAGTATCATGGAACCTTTCAAAACCTTCCATGCACCACTTGAGAAGACCACAGAGTTACCATCATCATCAAGTTGTCCCACCGATATCAAATTCTTCTTCAGTTCAGGAACATGTCTCACCTTCCGCAAAGTCCATACAGAACCACTTGCAAGCTTGACATCAATATCACCCTGACCAACAATATTCAGCGGCTCCCCATCTGCCAAGTACACCTTTCCGAAATCCCCAGCAGTGTAGTTCTGCATAATTTCACGGTGCGAGGTAGTATGGAAAGAAGCACCCGAATCTAATATCCAATCATCAACGGGACTATACACAGCAAGAAGTAAAGCATCTTGAATTTCATCACTGACTGCATTCACCGAATTCCCAGAATTTCCTCTGTTTTTCTTCGGTGCCTTAAAATCACTCTTAAAGTGACCTAATTTACCACAGTTCCAGCAATTAACCGTGCTTCCATCCCTTGTCTGCGATTTTCCACGACTAGTACCTCCATGCTTAGATTTAGATCTTCCCCGATTATTATTATCATTCCTTTCGTTGCTTCTGCCACGATTTTCAACATTATAGGCTGAACCCGAAGGTTCACCAGAATCTTTACGACGCACTTCCTCAGCCAGAATTAAATCACGTATGTTATCATACTTCAACTTTTCTTTTCCAGCAGAATTACTAACAGCAGTTCGCATAGATTCCCAACTATTAGGTAATGACGCTAATAGTATCAAAGCCCTAACCTCATCATCAAAGTCAATTTCAACAGCAGACAATTGATTCGTAATTGTATTGAAATCAGTAAGATGTTGAGCAACCAACATACCTTCTGTCATCTTCAGATTGAACAGACGCTTCGTCAAGTACACCTTGTTATTAGCAGACGGAGTCTCGTACATTCCTGACAACGCCTTTATCAGCGAAGCTGTAGTAGTCTCCTTAATAACGTTGTGCGCAACCGACCTTGACAGCGTCAACCGAATAATGCCCAGAACCTGTCGATCCATAACCTTCCAGTCTTCCTCCTTCATGGCTTCAGGCTTTACCCCCTCCAGTGGAGCGTGCAGTTTCTTCCCATACAGATAGTCCTCTATCTGCATCTTCCAGTACGCATAATCTGTGTCGTCGAACTTTTCGATTCCAGAACCTTTCATCTCATCTGCCATCGTTTTTTCCCAAACCCTAGCGAACCAAGCTCTGATACCAGTTGTTGTGAAAAAACAAAATAATATGCAGAAAGAAAGAATCAAAACACACAGATTTACGTGGTTCGGCAAAACAGCCTACTCCACGGAGTTGCAGAGATTTCACTAAAACAGACGAATCGTCTCAGAGAGAATTACAAGCGAAATCAGAACGCTCAACATAACATGCTACGAACCCTAAGAACTCTATAAATAGACAACCTATCAAACCGGGCCGGATCCAAGCCCAAGCGGGTCAAAACGGGTCGTAGCAAAACATGAACCGGGTCGATTCATAAAACGGGTCGCCCATGAACCAGGGCTCCACCCCAACAATTCTCCCACTTGGAGACTGGTTCAACATCATGTACCAGAACCACATCCCCTAACATAATCAAAGCTCCATCCCTGCAACTCAACTCATCTTCTTCAAGAAAGAAGACCCACTGAAGCTGCGCACAGCTTCAGTTTCCCAACAGTAACAACCTTTGTGAACATGTCTGCTGGATTCTCACTTCCACAAATCTTCTCAAGCTGAACCTGACCATCATCAAGTAACTCACGGATGAAATGATACTTTGTCTCAATATGCTTGGTCTTAGAATGGAACGCTGGATTTTTAGCAAGAAAAATAGCACTCTGACTGTCACTGTGAAGCGTGCCATTCTCCTGTATCTTCCCCAACTCTCCTAAGAACCTCTGCAACCATACCATCTCCTTTGCAGCTTCCGTGATAGCAATATACTCAGCTTCCGTTGTTGAAAGAGCAACAACCTTCTGTAAGTTAGAACCCCACGACACTGCCGTACCACCCAAGGTGAACACATACCCTGTAGTACTCTTCCTCTTATCCAGATCACCAGCAAGATCAGCATCAACAAAACCCTTAAGTTTCAAAGCACCTCCACCGAAACATAAGCACGTTTCTGAAGAACCTCTCAAGTATCTTAAGATCCATTTAACTGCCTCCCAATGTTGCTTTCCTGGATTACTCATGTACCTGCTCACAACTCCCACTGCATGGGAAATATCTGGCCTAGTACAAACCATAGCATACATCAACGAACCAATAGCTGAGGCATATGGAGTCTTACCCATGTGTTCCCGTTCTTCAACTGTCTTTGGTGAATCATCTTTACTCAATCTAAAATGACCCCCCAACGGAGTGTTCACAGGCTTAGCCTGATCCATGCTGAATCTGCTTAGTACCTTCTTCACATACTCTGTCTGGGACAAATACAGAGTACCTCTGGCTCTATCTCTGACTATCCTCATACCAAGAATCTGACTTGCAGGGCCCAAGTCCTTCATGGCAAACTGTGTAGACAATTTCTTCTTCAAGTTGTTAATCTCATCCAAACTAGATCCTGCGATCAGCATATCATCAACGTATAACAACAAGATAATGTAGGAGCCATCAAACTGTCTAACATAGCAACAATGGTCTGCATGACATCTCGTGTACTTTAAGCTGCACATAAAACTATCAAATTTCTTGTTCCACTGCCGAGGAGCTTGTTTCAGACCATACAAGCTCTTCTTCAACCTGCACACAAGATTCTCATTTCCCTGTACCTCGAAACCCTCTGGCTGATGCATATACAATTCTTCCTCCAAGTCACCATGAAGGAATGCAGTCTTCACATCTAACTGCTCAAGATGTAAGTCTTCTTGAGCAACCATACTCAGCACCAACCTGATAGTTGTAAGCTTCACCACAGGTGAAAATATCTCAGAATAATCAATTCCCTGCTTCTGCTGGTACCCCTTCACAACAAGTCTTGCCTTATACCGATTACTTCCATCAGATTCATTCTTCACACAATATACCCACCTGTTATGAAGTGCCCTCTTCCCTGTTGGAAGTTCAGCTAACTCCCAAGTCTGATTCCGAAGTAAAGAATCCATATCATCATTCATTGCTGACTCCCACTTGCTAGAGTGAACATCCTGCAAAGTCTCTGCATAAGTCTCAGGCTCACCAGCATCAGTCAACAATATATAATTAAGACTAGGGGAGTAACGCTCTGGGACCTTTCTGTTCCTAGTCCCCACCCGAGTTCTAACATAGGTCTTCAGAGGAGTGTTCTTGTCCTTTGCAACTGGCTGTGACTCAGTAGTGTCAGGCACACTAGACTGATCCTGCGGAACATCATCACTGGGAGTGACATCCTCAAGAATATCAGGACAAACATACGAAGGAGTAGCTGGGACTTTATCCTCAGTATCAATTGCAACACTCGCCCTATCCTTATACATCATCTTCTCATTGAAGATCACATCTCTGCTTCTTATAATTTTCCTGTTATCAGCATCCCAGAATCTGTAACCAAATTGTGCATCTCCATAGCCAATAAAGAAACAAATCTTGGACTTTGCATCTAGCTTACTACGTCTGGCAGCATCAATGTGAACATAAGAAACACAACCGAAAAGTTTCAAATGATCAAAACTAACCTCTTTTCCGCTCCATACTTCTTCAGGCAATCTGAATTCCAACGGAACTGAGGGTCCACGGTTTATGCAATAAACCGCTGTGCTAACTGCATCTGCCCAGAAAGTCTTCGGTAATCCAGAACAAAGCCTCATGCTTCTAGCTCTCTCATTGATGGTCCTATTCATGCGCTCCGCCACACCATTCTGTTGTGGTGTCCCGGGAAGAGTATTTTCGAGTCTAACTCCATGCGTAGCACAATAATCCTTAAGTCCACCATCAATGTATTCTCCACCATTATCAGATCTCAAACACTTCAATTTCAAACCCGTTTCAGTCTCAACCATGGCTTTCCACTTTTTAAAAGTTTCAAATAAATCAGATTTATTTTTCATAAAATAAACCCATACTTTCCTACTGAAATCATCAATGAAAGTGACATAGTATTGAGATCCTCCTAGCGACGCTACTGGTGAAGGACCCCACACATCAGTGTGCACGAGATCCAGCTTCCTTGATCTCAAGGCACGACCGCCTTTCAAGAAACTGACTCTCTTCTGCTTTCCCATAATACAGCTCTCACAAATACCCAGATCAACAGACTTCAGCTTTGAGAGCTTACCTTGGGACTGCAATATCTTCATACCTCTATGACTCATATGACCAAGTCTGCGATGCCACAAATCAGCGTCTTGCTCAGCTTCAGCAACTGCTACTGTATCACTCGGTCCCGAAGTCATGTACAAAGTTCCAGTTTTCTTACCACGAGCAAGTATCATGGAACCTTTCAAAACCTTCCATGCACCACTTGAGAAGACCACAGAGTTACCATCATCATCAAGTTGTCCCACCGATATCAAATTCTTCTTCAGTTCAGGAACATGTCTCACCTTCCGCAAAGTCCATACAGAACCACTTGCAAGCTTGACATCAATATCACCCTGACCAACAATATTCAGCGGCTCCCCATCTGCCAAGTACACCTTTCCGAAATCCCCAGCAGTGTAGTTCTGCATAATTTCACGGTGCGAGGTAGTATGGAAAGAAGCACCCGAATCTAATATCCAATCATCAACGGGACTATACACAGCAAGAAGTAAAGCATCTTGAATTTCATCACTGACTGCATTCACCGAATTCCCAGACTTTCCTCTGTTTTTCTTCGGTGCCTCACAATCACTCTTAAAGTGACTTAATTTACCACAGTTCCAGCAATTAACCGTGCTTCCATCCCTTGTCTGCGATTTTCCACGACTAGTACCTCCATGCTTAGATTTAGATCTTCCCCGATTATTATTATCATTCCTTTCGTTGCTTCTGCCACGATTTTCAACATTATAGGCTGAACCCGAAGGTTCACCAGAATCTTTACGACGCACTTCCTCAGCCAGAATTAAATCACGTATGTTATCATACTTCAACTTTTCTTTTCCAGCAGAATTACTAACAGCAGTTCGCATAGATTCCCAACTATTAGGTAATGACGCTAATAGTATCAAAGCCCTAACCTCATCATCAAAGTCAATTTCAACAGCAGACAATTGATTCGTAATTGTATTGAAATTAGTAAGATGTTGAGCAACCAACATACCTTCTGTCATCTTCAGATTGAACAGACGCTTCATCAAGTACACCTTGTTATTAGCAGACGGAGTCTCGTACATTCCTGACAACGCCTTTATCAGCGAAGCTGTAGTAGTCTCCTTAATAACGTTGTGCGCAACCGACCTTGACAGCGTCAACCGAATAATGCCCAGAACCTGTCGATCCATAACCTTCCAGTCTTCCTCCTTCATGGCTTCAGGCTTTACCCCCTCCAGTGGAGCGTGCAGTTTCTTCCCATACAGATAGTCCTCTATCTGCATCTTCCAGTACGCATAATCTGTGCCGTCGAACTTTTCGATTCCAGAACCTTTCATCTCATCTGCCATCGTTTTTTCCCAAACCCTAGCGAACCAAGCTCTGATACCAGTTGTTGTGAAAAAACAAAAAAAATATGCAGAAAGAAAGAATCAAAACACACAGATTTACGTGGTTCGGCAAAACAGCCTACTCCACGGAGTTGCAGAGATTTCACTAAAACAGACGAATCGTCTCAGAGAGAATTACAAGCGAAATCAGAACGCTCAACATAACATGCTACGAACCCTAAGAACTCTATAAATAGACAACCTATCAAACCGGGCCGGATCCAAGCCCAAGCGGGTCAAAACGGGTCAATTGGGCCTACCGGCCCAAGCCTTCGCTCCACGAATCATGTCTCCCTTTTCGGGTCGTAGCAAAACATGAACCGGGTCGATTCATAAAACGGGTCGCCCATGAACCAGGGCTCCACCCCAACATTTTCCAGTATTACAAAATGTAGGGTCTATTCTGTAAATACTTAGAAATAGTTTGTTACAAGATTTGTTGCATAAAACCGTGTAATGGTGAAGTTTGTTGAGTAATGAATATACAGCTGTTCTTCCCAATTCCTCTCTCTCTCTTTTATGTTCTTCATTTCCAGAAAAGTTCACATGGTATCAGAGCTTTCGATCTCTGCAATTAGGTCATGAATTTGTCTTCTCTCCCACCGAATCTCCAATTCTTCATCAGTAACTTTCATCACTTGATCCCAATCAAGCTTGATTCGTCCAATTATGGTGTCTGGCGTCTCCAATGCGAAAGTGCCCTAGCTGCGAGCACACTTTTCGATCGAGTTCTTAATTCGTCTTCTCCACCGGCTGAAATCGTCGATTCTTCAGGTATTCGGACTGTTAATCCTTCATATACTCAGTGGCTTAGAGAAGATTCATATCTTCGGAGTTGTCTGCTTGCTACTCTCACGCCTGTTGTTCTTGTTCAAGTCAAAAATGCTCATACTGCGTTTGATTTGTGGCACTTTCTTGAGAAGAGATTTACCAGACTTAGTGCGTCTGAAGTATACAATCTGCGTTCTGTCCTTCACAATATCAAGAAATCTCCATCACAAACTGTTCAAGAATTTCTCACTTCTCTTAAGAACATCACTGATCAATTGGCAACGGCTGGCTCTCTGGTTGATAAATCTGATGTTGTATTTTACTCTCTACAAGGTCTTCCGGCTGAGTTTAATCCTATCAAACCTGTAATTAAGAATTTGTCTCTCTCCTTGGAAATTGATGAAATACATGATAGAATTCTCTCTGAATCATTACATTTGGATCTTCAGCACAAGACTGCTCTCTCTGAGGTTGCACCTCCTCTTGCTATGGTTGCTAATACATCTTTCCATCAATACAACCCTCCTACTAAGAAGATGTGGCACAACAAGTTTTATGCCTCTTCTGCTCAGAAACAGTTTGGCTCTCCTAAACCTACTGAATATTCTACTTGGAACTCTAAGCCTAAGGCATCTGGTTCAGTTACTTGTCAAATTTGCAACAAGGATGGCCACTCTGCACTTACTTGTTGGCACAGGTTCAAAGAAGGTTATCAACCAAGGGCCTTGTGTACGACATCTGCTAGCACTCCAAGAACACCATGGATTTTTTATTCTGGTGCTACAGATCATTTCACTAGTAATGCTCATGCTCTTTCCAATTATGGTTCATCTTCTCAGAACATATCTTTGGCAGATGGATCTCTTACTCATTCTACACAAAGAGGGAATGGAATTTTACCTACTCCTCATGGTAATCTTCTTCTTAATAATATGTTATTAGTTCCATCCTTATCTCACAACCTGATCTGTTCAAAAACTTGCTCAAGGCAATCATTGTAAACTTATTTTTGATGAATCATCTGTTGTGATCCAGGACAAGACTACTTCTCAAGAAATTTTTAGAGGTCCTGTCTCTAATGGTCTATACAGCTTTCTACCTTCTTCCTTCTCCACTAGTAAGTCTCCTTCTCTAGCTTTCCATGCTTCTTCTTCTTCTTTTTGGCATGCGAGACTAGGTCATCCCTCTTCTGATATCTCCAAAGCACTTACCAACAAATATTCAGTTCCTACATCTCTTCTTGATCATTGTTCAGCTTGCTCTCTTGCTAAGTCTCACAAACTCTCTTTCCAAATTACAAGACCCATATCCACGTCTGTTCTAGCCCTTTTGCACTTAGATGTGTGGGGTCCAAGTCCTGTTGTGTCCTCTTCTGGGTACAAATACTATTTTCTTATTGTAGATGACTACACAAGATACACTTGGCTTTACCCTATGACACTAAAGTCAGAGGTTTTTCCAATTTTTCAAACCTTTCTCAAACAAGTTAAAAACCAGTTTTCTGCAAAAGTAGGTCAAGTCCATGTTGTCAGAACAGATGGGGGAAAGGAGTTTGACAATAAATGCTTTCTTCATTTGTTACAATCCCAAGGCATTCTATATCACAAAACTTGTCCTTACACTCCAGAACACAATGGTGTTGTAGAAAGAAAGAATAGGCTGTTTGTGAGACTATGAGGACCTTGCTTGCTCATGCATCTGTACCTCGACATTTTTGGGTTGAAGCAGCCATCACATCAGTCTATCTCATTAATAGGCTACCTCTTTCAACCTTGAATTTTGTTTCCCCATATGAATTGTTATTTTCCACCATTCCTACCTATTCCCATTTAAAAAAATTTGGGTGTTTATGTTACCCTTGGACTCAACCCTATTCCTCAAACAAATTAGACACCAAATATGTTGCTTGTGTCTTCTTAGGGTACAATTACCCAACTGGTTACAAGTGTCTTGATCCTCTAACTGGCAAATTTTATTTCTGAAGACATGTTAAGTTTCAAGAGAACATTTTCTCTTTCTCTACTTCTATGGTGGCTACAGACCAGTCTTGTTCTACTTCAAATCAGTGTCCTTCCTCTCCATCTAATTACTCCTCTTTGGCTCCTATTGTGCACTTGCCTACATCCACACCACCTGTCACTCCTTCAGACACACTTGCACCCTCATTTATTGCCTCTGCAGACACACCTGCACCCTCATTTACTGCTACTGCAGACACACCTGCACCCTCATTTAATGTTCCTGTCTCTTCTGCTTCGGAGCTGTCATCCTCTACTTCTGTTGTACCATCACCTTCACCTATACCACCTTTATCTTCTACCTCTCATCACCACATGACCACAAGGTCAAAATCAGGAATTTCAAAACCCAAACACCCCTTTAGCCTCACAGCTCAGTCTATCTCTTCCTCAGAAACAGAGCCTAAAACTGTCAAACAAGCTCTCCAAGATCCCAAGTGGTTTACAGCTATGAAAGAGGAGTATCCTGCTCTTCAACACCAGGGTACTTGGACTCTTGTTCCAAACTCTCCCTCTCTCAACTTAGTAGGCTGCAAGTGGGTGTCTAAAATCAAGAGACACTCAAATTGCACTGTGGCTAGGTACAAGGCCAGACTTGTGGCCAAAGGTTTCAATCAGATTGAGGTGTTGACTATCAAGAAACATTCAGCCCAGTGGCCAATATTCAAACTATTAGACTTATCTTGTCTCTTTCTTGCCACTTTGACTGGCCTCTAAGACAATTTGATGTCACCAATGCTTTTCTACATGGTCCACTACTGGAAACAGTCTATAGGATGCAACCACCTGGGTTCCAAGACAAGCTCCATCCTCAAGCTGTATGTAAGCTTCATAAAGCCTTGTATGGGTTCAAACAGGCTCCCAGAGCCTGGTATCAGCTTCTGCACCAGTTTCTCCTAGCTCAAGGCTATCTCACTTCACCTACAGACACCTCTTTGTTCTATAGACATCACCATGGTAAGATCACCATTCTGCTTGTCTATGTGGATGACCTGATTCTAACAGGCAATGATCAAATTTTCAATGCTTCTCTTATCACCAAAATGGGTGCTGCTTTCTGCATCAAAGATTTGGGTCACCTTTCTCATTTTCTGGGCATGTCTTTCACTAGATCTCCCTCTGGTTTCTTGTTATCTCAATCTACATATGCCAAAGAAATTTGCACAAATCTGGTTTCTTGGAGTGTAAGCCTGTTGCCACTCCCATGTCTCTTAAAGTGGATACTTGTCCAGATATCACTCCCCTTTCTGATCCTACAGATTACAGAAGCCTTGTAGACTCCTTACAATATCTTACAACTACTAGACCTGATCTCACCTATGCAGTCAACCATGCTTGTCAAAAGATGCATTCTCCCACTGTAGCAGATCTAAAAGCAGTTCACAGAATATTGAGATATGTGAAGCATACACCTGATCTTGGTCTCAGATTTACAAAAGGTCCTCTACATCTTCTTGCTTTATCTGACTCTGATTGGGCTGGGGACTGAATGGATAAAAAGTCAGTCTCAGGGAGCTGATAATCTTCTTTATTGGAGCTCAAATAAGCAAGCCACTGTTTCAAAATCTTGCACAGAGGCTGAATTCAGAGCTTTGGGATCTAGTGCTTGTGAAGTTTTGTGGTTAAAAATTCTTCTCACTGAACTTCGTATTTCTCTGGCTGAAGCTCCCTTGTTGTATTGTGACAATGTATCTGCTCTCAAACTCTCTCTTAATCCAGTTCTTCACAGCAAAACCAAGCATATGGAGCTTGATTGCTATTTTGTCCGAGATAGAGTTCAAAAGAAGGAGCTCCAGGTTTCTCACATTCCATCTGAGTTTCAACTTGCTGATTTCTTTACTAAACCACTTACAGTAGCTAGATTCCATTTCTTGAGGACTAAACTTGCTGCTCTTGTGTCCATTCAAGCTTCTGGATCTTCTATTGTTCATGAATGTCCTTCAGCTTGAGGGGGGGATGTTAAATTCAGAGGACTATTTTGATATTTTCCAGTATTACAAAGTGTAGGGTCTATTCTGTAAATACTTAGAAATAGTTTGTTACAAGATTTGTTGCATAAAACCGTGTAATGGTGAAGTTTGTTGAGTAATGAATATACAGCTGTTCGTCCCAATTCCTCTCTCTCTCTCTTCTATGTTCTTCATTTCTAGAAAAGTTCACAGTACCAATGGCCCATACATTCCGACTGAGGCAAATCATTTCCCTAGGCAGGGTTATTCCATAGCCACCGCCTTTTCTTTGTTGTTTGAAACTTGAACTTCCTCCCACTCCCGATCTGTTTCTCTTCCTCCTTTTCTTTTCTTTGTATCTCCATCATTTTCTCTCTCTATCCATTATCAGCTGCTGTAAAAACGGGTGGGTGGGTGGGTGGGTGGGATTAATGGGTTTGGGTTGGATTGGTTAGGTAAAAGTTAAATAAAAACTTAACAAATAAAAAAATAGGATAAACATGAAAAAACGTCCCAATAAGAAAAGTTTTTTTTAAGGAAACGTGGAATAATATTATTGGACTCCACTAGAACTTGGGCCATTTTGATAGCCCATTACATCGTTTGCCAAACAATCTAAGACCCATGCTGATGGATCATATTTATATTCAAACGGGGTCTGGCTGTCGCATGCTTGCTTTGCCAGGTGGTGAGCACAGCTGTTGAAAGCTCGTGGCTTGAAGACCACGTCGATTTCTTGAGTTAAAGCGATGAGGTTCATTATGTCGTCCAGAACCTTCCCACTCTCCGATGCGAGATTTGACCCTTCATTACTCTTCTTCATTCTTTGAATTTCTTTGGCTATGGAGGATGAATCTGTCTCAACCCATAATTTGGTGTTTGTGAAACTCTTTGCAAAGCCAATACCCATCTTGATTGCTTCGGCTTCAGCTTCCATTGCCGAGGATCTAAATGGAATTGGTTGAGCTTTACCGGCTACGATGATACCTTTGCCGTCGGTGATTACTATGCCAATTGCTGCCCTCTTTCTTTGAGGGTTCCAGGCGGCATCAGTTGAAATCACCGTCCAACCCTGCGGCGGTCTTCGTTGGCTTTGGGTTGGAGAAGTGGGGCTCTGAGCCTTTTGGAGAATCGAGTCTTCTGTTTGCATGTGCTTGTAGATGGACAGCTCTCTGAGCGAGGATTCAACATCGAACTTCGGATCCGAGAGCTTGTTTTCAAAAAGTTTTTTGTTGCGATGTTTCCAGATGGTACAGACTCCAATGATGAGTCTCTCCCGTTCTTCGCTATTTCCTTTTGCCATCAGGTTAGTTGCCCAGCTAGCAAAATCTCCTACCCAGTTGTCTGGGTGATGATGGCTTAGCAGGCGAGACCACACCTTCTTTGCATACGAACATTGTATGAAAAGATGATGTTCGGTTTCGGTATGAAATTGGCACAGATTACAGCTGGTGGTAACATCCATGCCCCTTTTTCTCAAGTTGAATCTGGTGGGTAAAGCCCCTTTAACACCCCTCCAGAAAGTGAAGGCATTTTGTTTGGGCACCTTTACTTGCCACAGTTTGTCCCACACATTAGTGGTTTGTTCTGAGCTCTCTCCTTGTTGATTCTTCTGCTTCATATCTTCTATGTTCTTGAGAAGCTCATACCCACTTTTTACCGAGTATTGCCCTTTGTCTGTGTAATTCCAAATCAATCTATCAGGTAAGTCCACTGTTGGGATTTGGATTCTTTGAATTTCTTCTACATCTTCTTGGCAAAAGATTTGATTTAGCTTGTTTACATCCCAAACCCTGTCTTCTGAAATTAGATCTGCAATCTTCAGGTTCCAGAAGTGCCGAGGCGGGGTGATGTGCTTGAAAGAGTGTGGCCGTAAAAGCCACGGATCCGAGAAGGCGTTCAGGTATTGACCATTCCCAATTCTCCATCTGCATCCCTTAGTAATGAGCTGTTTTGCGGAGATGATGCTTTTCCAGATAAGGAACTTCTAGTATCTGATTTTGCACTCAACAAGCCCGTACTAGCATAATACTTTTCTCTCAACACTCTTGCCGGCAAAGAGTGGGGATTCATTAACAATCGCCAAAATTGTTTTGCTAACATCGCTTTATTGAAAATTTACAGATCTTTGAAGCCTATCCCTCCCTTTTGTTTACTGATCAACAGTTTGTTCCACGACATCCAGTGGATTTTCCTAGTATCAACTTCTCCACCCCACCAAAACTTTGCAATCAATGCTTCGATTTTTTTGAGGAGTCCAACCGGGAGGGCAAAGCATGACATTGTAAAGGTGGGAATTGCTTGGATCACAGCCTTAAGGAGCACTTCCTTTCTAGCAAAAGTAAGAAACTTTTCTTTCCAGCTTTTCAGTTTAGCGAGAACTCGTTCCACAATGTGCTGAAAAGTTGTCATTTTCTTTCTTCCAATCTCAGTTGGCAGGCCTAGATATTTTTCGTGGAGGATTTCAGTTTTCACACCTAGGACAGCACTTAGCTCTTCCCTTCGTTCAACCTGGACATTGCTGGAGTAGACTGCTGCCGACTTCTCCAAGTTAATTTGTTCATAATCTTGTAATAATGTCGCTAGATGGCTTATTTCCTCCATAGTCGCCTTCATAAAGAGAAGCCTGTCATCCGCGAAGAAAAGGTGGGTAATCTTTGTACCATCTCTAGCCGCGGATAATCTTGTAATAGCTTTATTATTCATAGCTGACGTGAGCGAACGGGAGAGAAATTCACCACATAATAAAAAGAGATAAGGTGAGATAGTACACCCTTGACGAAGCCCTCGCTCGGGCTTAATTAATCCAACAACCTTGCCTTTATAATTAAAAGAAAAGGAGGTCGTCAAAATGAAATCACTCACCAGCTCAGTCCATTTAGGCCCAAAACCGAGTTTGTGAAGCATCTTCCGAATAAACACCTATTCCACCCGGTCGTATGCTTTGCTGATATCCATCTTCAGAGCCAAATAACCCTCTTTTCCACACTTTCGATGTTTCATGGAATGAAGAAGCTCGAAAGCGACGATCACATTGTCGGTAATAAGCCTGTCGGGTACGAAAGCGCTTTGGCTCTCTGCTATGATTGACGGCAGAATCAGTTTAAGCCTGTTCGCCATTGTCTTGGACACCATCTTGTAGATTACCGTGCACAGGCTTATTGGCCTAAGATCTGCCGGAGATCTTACTTGCTTGACTTTTGGGATGAGAGTGATCAACGTGTGGTTGAACTCTTTTACGCTTCTTTTCCTATTGAGGATATCCAAAACACAATTGCCCACCTCCGCTCCGATCTCATTCCAAAAGTTTTGGAAAAAAGCTGCTGGGTACCCATCAATTCTTGGAGCTTTGTAAGGGGCCATTTGGTTGAGACTTTCCTTTACTTCTTCCATCGTGTATGGGCTTTCCAAGAGTAACCTTTGTTCCTGCGAGATTCCGGTACCAACTTCTCCAAGTTTGGAGTCTATAAACTCTTCACTTGGGTTAGAAGATTTGAAAATCTCCCAATAAGAAAAATATGACAATCTTAACGGAACGAAGGGAGTGATATTCTCTACAGAGAAGTGCTAGATAGCACGCCAAATAAATCATGAAAACCACAGGAGAGTACACGTTGGGCACACCATCTCTTTAAAATTGATATTTTTGATCATATTTTAAAGGGTAATTTACACTTTCTACCCTTGTATTATGGTAAATAGGCAATTTATACCCTCACTGTTCATAGAATGACAGAAAACACCCTTAATTTGGATGGGAAGTAACTGATGTTAACAGACAAAAGAAAATTACGTATTTACCCATGGTAATTTATTCAATATTTAACTCCTCTCTTGTTGGCATTGAGAAATGACTAAAATGTCCCCTCCTTCTCACTCTCAGTCTCTCACTCTTCTTCCCCGTCATGTTTGTTCTTCGAAATCGTTTCTGGTTAGGATATTTGTGAGGTTTGATGATGAAGAGGAAGACGAGGACGATGGTGGAGGCAGGGCAATCAGAAATGATGAGGGCGACTGGGTTCGGGTTGGATTGCGAGGGTGTTGGTGCTGGCAACAATCGACGCGGAATATTTTAATTTGGGTCAAATAGTTACATCGATTAGGGTTCGAGAATTGATTTGTTGCTTGATGATGGTGGCTGGTTTGTTTAATTTGAACTCCTCACTACAGATTCAGAGAGACAAAGAGAGGGAGATATGAACTCGTGGGTCTCCTTCTATTTGGAATTTGGGGTTTTGAGGTGGGGTTGAAGGGAGGCGGTGGTGATTGGAGAATCATGAAGAAAACATGAAGAAACCGAAGCAAGGAGAATCATGCTTGTACAAAATTGGAGGCGGCGTTGTGAAGAAAAGTCAAACAATGTGATCTCTTCCTCTAATTTAGCTAGATCCCTTCCTCTAATATCCAGTTTCTAATATCCGATTTCCTTTTTTTTGTCAACTAATATCCAATTTCTAATTTAGCAAATTTTAATTTATCTTTTTTTTTTAATTATTTGTTTTTCTTTTTTTACAACAAGTTTCAGTTTCTATTCTCAATATTTTTAAGAAAAATAGAATATTAACTAAAAAAAAATTCGAAGGTATCAAAATAAACACGTATTAAATTTGTTTTTCTGTATCAGTCTACTTCACTTTTGTCAAAATTTATTGTGTCACTTTGACCCAGTGTCTGATTATCAAAATACAAAAAATTCATAATCTTTGGATGTCTTTTTGAGTAAACTTTACTCTACAATATTATGGAAAAACTGAATAAAAATTACATCGTTTTGCTATCTTATCGAGTCAAAGTAACCCAGTTACGGATTAAAAAGTCAAAACATGATTATACCGAAGAAAGGAATGTAGTACTTAAACATATTTTCTAAAGAAATCATACAATATTCAGTTCTTTCTTTTTTTCTTTGAGATAACAATATTCAGTTTCGAATTTAGTAATTTTTTTGTTTCTATTCTCAATATTTTTAAGAAAAATACATTTTTCAAGAAGGGCCAAATGTTTCTAATATTCTTTTTTCAATAATAATGTTCCTAATATTAGGTGACCTGTGATAATATGTGTACTTCTAAAGGTTACAATGGACAAAAAAGAGTTCTAAAGGGCATAAGGGTTATGAAAATATGTACTTCACTGCCACCTCATAGACATTTAACGGCAGGTGACGCAGGGGTGTTATTTGTAATTAATTTGGCACAAATTAAGGGTGTCTTGTGTCATTCGATGAACAGTGAGGGCAGAAATCGTCTATTTACCATAATACAAGGGTAGAAAGTGTAAATTACCCTATTTTAAATCGTGTAACCCTAGGTCCCACAACATTACAAGTAGAAAATTAAATAGCACTTAAATTCTTCCTCATAAAATGGTGTACATTGTAAACAGAGTTTATTGGGTCTCTTATGCATATTTGCAAACACATTAGTTCTTAAATTCTTGATCTTCGATCCAAAAATGAAAATAAATTTTTTTTTATCATAGGATTCTCTTGTAATTACTACAACCATATAAACATAATACCGAAGAACACTGCCACTATCCAATCCGTCACTGAGAGGAAATTAGCATATGAATATGTACAAATTGATACCAGCTTTGAAATGGTGCATGCATTTAATCCTTGACATGGTCATAGCCTCGTAGTCTCTGTTTCAAGATTTACTAGTATTTCTTGGGTTTTCAAGGAAGTGTTTGGAATTATTCAAACTTACAACTAATTGTGAATATCGTAGTCCAATGAAGAACCAGTGTTCGGTATCCCACAACTACGGTGCTTCGATTTCTTCGATCATTTGAAGCCGATCTATAACCTCTGTTATCTTGTACCCTGAATGTTGAACCAGAGTTCAGTCTCTAACTCAACAAGTAACAATGGCCTAACTTGTCTTAGGGATCAGAATACTGTCACTTAATTGTTTACCAAACTACTGGAGAAACAGAGAGACTGTGATGTTGGCTCAGAGCCTCATAGAAAGTCGGCGGAGAATGAAAACTCTCTATAAGTTAATGAGATGTGTGCCCAAATTAGTACCCGCGATGTTTCCGTGATGCTTTTGTCGTGATAATTAGTGTTTCTGATATTAGTGGACGTAAATGGCCGTATCAATAGACCAAGTCCATCTTCACTAGTCACGACTACAGTCTGGGTACTGATGTTAGGGAATTGTCAATATCAATATCAACATCAATGTTAAGACGATCAAGTCTTCTTGCAAGACAAATTCGTCAACTCTCATATACCCTTTCTTCAAGTGGGACTTTTTTTTTTTTTTTTTTTTTTGAGGAGAAGGGACTCTTCTTTCTCACTAAAATCATAAATGCAAAAATTACAATTTAGTGATGGGCTGGGTACGTAGGAAACAATTTGAATCTTTTTTTCTTTTTTTTAGGGAAAATATTATCTTACTAAGGTGAAGTCACTCCCGAAAAATCACAATTGTATACGAAAATACGCACAATCTGACGTTTAAGAATAACAATTTAAATCTTTTACTTGAGTTGTGTCGAAGAACGATATTTTAACATGTTTGCATGTAAAATACTTAGATGAGGCTATAAAATTAAAATATTTTCACATATCTTACTTAACTATATGAAGTTTTTTTGAAAGAGACTTAACAAAATGGAGTTAATAGTTGGGATAAGTGACACTAAATTAAATGCAGTTTGACACATGTGACACTAAGATTTCAGCATTTTTAATTTCAAGGAGAATCCCCCAACAATTTTAATTTTGAGACAAATAACCTACGGTAATTAACAAGATTAGAGTAAATTAACGGAATTTACTATTATACTCATCATATGAGGTCACACGATGACCTGTAATGTCCATCTCGTTAAGTCATCTGATGGGTTTTCTTTAATCAAAATTTGTCTCATTAATGATTAGAGGTTACATATCTCAACATGAAAGGTGCGGGGATTTTCTAGGAATTCGAAGTCTCAGAAGTTTAGTGTCACAAATGTCATACTACGAATAGTTATTCATATTCACAGGGATGACAAGTACACGATGTTGGATGGACAAGTCGCATATTTGAATCGTTAGGTATAACATGCACCAATAGCACAATCTTTACTATTTAAATGTTTCCAGATGTGTTTTTTGACACTAATACTTTTACACTACCTAGAATAATCTCACGTGTTAATTTATTTACTAAAAACCCAATAATATCGAAATTGATTAAATAAGAGTCCTAGCTCTCACCAGCTCCGTCTCCTCACAAACTCTCAGTGAATCAGTAAAAAGAAACCCCAGCCGAAGAAGTCACCTCCTGCTCTCCACCGCCACTGATCACCCACGAGTCCCTCTCTCGACGTCGCACTCCCTCCTATGACCAGAGGCAGCGGCAAAAACAAGAGTCCCTCTCTCAACGTAGTACTCCATCCCGACGACCAGAGGCCGCGGCAAAAACAGCAACAGATGCTAGCAAACGAAGATGTTAGGTACATAGGACCTTGAAGTCGCTGGATTGTTAACTGAAAGCGTCAGGAACCGTCGTGCTTCAAGTCGCTGGATTATTGACAAAATTATAGGTAGGATTTGCTTATCTGATTTTGTAACCTGGTATTAGTAATGTACTGCAATTTGTGATTAAAATTGTAGAATTGATAGTAAAAAAACATGGGATAATGAGAAGAAGAACAATAAAAATAATAATTTGATCTAGCATAATCTGGTGAGTAACAACGACGACATATTGCACGACGAAAAAAATCTAGGGAGGAAATTTATTGTTTCAAAACTTTTGAGGACAACACCCACTAAGGAGGTCGAGCAAGAGGTCATCCCCTGTAGTATACCTGACTGGTTTGAGAAACTTTAGACAACTACGACCAAAGAGAACCATGAAGATTTTGAAATAAGAAAATTTTAACATCCAAATTAATATTATTATTTTTTCAGCATAAAGAATTGGAATTGCAATGAAAAATCATTTTAGGGGCTCCACAACATATTGCAATCCGTGCAAACGATAAGAATGTAGTACCAGCGACACCAACTAATGATACATTAGCTATGCGAACATAAAACATCAGCATAGATCAAAACCAAAAGAATCATGTGACGATTGAGGAGACGATTGACTTGCATAAATGGGTACCAAAAGTGATCCAAGTTTCATGATTGAAGTGTTCTTGTTGTGGCACTTGCCCATCGCAGATGAAAATGAACCATTCTCTTAATACAGAACACGGAAAGGCAGACGAACCAATTATGCTTCCTGAGTATACCAGTAGCACACAGCAATTCCCAGTTTCATAGTTTTGTTGAGATCAATTATGTTTCATTCTCAGAAACCGATGGTGCTACATGAAAAAGTTACTTCTTAAGTCTTCATGTAATGTGCGTGCAAATCGGCTCTATTTGAACATAATCGGACTAATTTTTCATTTGGAAGTTATATTCTTCTTTTTGTTCCAAGAAATTTTTCATATGGAGATTATGTTCCCCTTTAAGGATTCCAATCCAGATCACTTTAGAACAACATGTCAAAGTGCAGAAATCCATTGATTTATTAGTAATAGTAAATGTTGGATTTATTTAGTGGTCACAGACATACTCTTCCACTTTTCTACAAATCTTTACTACAATTTAAAAGTTCGCAGGGATTGTAGTGATGCCTAAGTTCCTAACTTTAAATAATTAAAGTACCCCTGTGTGATAACCCATTAATATTTATATATAGCGCTAGTAAAAAGTTCGGAATAGTCTTCCTCCTACACAATACGACTTTCTTCTCTCACACGTATTCTAAATCTCTCCCTCATTTTAGAGGTTTGGTCTCGATCTCGATCTCAAGAATGGGTCATTGGGTACGCTCTAACGAGATAAAAACAATATCATAATCGAAAAAGAAATCCAGACAATAAGCAGTCACATCTCTTCTCCCACACATATGTTTTCATCAATTGAGGGTTTCTTCTTCGATTGTGATATTTTTTTCATCAATTGATGATTTGGGTTATGGATTTCATGATTCTCTAGGGTTAGGTTTCGGTCACGATTTCAGCGGCTTCTGCCACGATCACTTTTCTTAGTTTTTTCTCTATGTCATGGAGTCAGTAACGACATTGTTTAGTACCAGAGACCCGTTCGGAACCTGAACAAAATCGTGCTTCAAGGTAAGGGACACCTTTACTCTATAAACACACGAAACGATTCAGAAGAAATATCTTTACCAATTTGTTTTTACAGTTCCATGGAAATCTAGTGCCCTTTTAAGAAGAGGACGACTTTAATCAATTTTAACAATCTCTAGCTTCTTCAATCTGCCAAAGGTATATGAAACCCTATATGTACTTCTCTGTAAATTTATGTTCCATTATTTATGGGGATTTCAGATAAACAATGGTACTCCATATTTCAAATACGAAGTAAACTGTCACGGAAAAGTGTTTAACTGAAGTGAAGAGTGGAGTTTATAATGCCCAAAGATGTCTAGAAGAATGAAAATACGTTAGGGGTTTGGTAAATGGTAATAGATATCACTTGCAATGCAATGATGCATGGTATTTTTTCGTTCGCTTTACTTGTAGTTCTTGCACGAACCAAATATTGCCTAATCTAATATGCACACACACATACATGAATCTATATACGTTCAATAAACAAAGGATATGTGAAAACAAAGATCTTATCTCTATGCCCCTATTCGTTACTTATTGATTTAGATTTCTATTGATATGAAACACTCATGGAGCCACATCAGGAGATTTAGGTTGGGACAGCTACTACAAGCACAAGGTCAATTTTCTACTCTTTTGTATTCTTGGTGGTTGTCTCTCCAATAGTGCCCATTCATTTCTTTCGCCTATTACTATTGTGGATTTTGGTTATGACTGCTTCTTCTCTAGGTTTGTTCTTCGATTGTGATATTTTTCATCTATTGATGATTTGGTTTTTAGATTGCATTATTCTCCACCTCCATGGAAGTTCCTCTTCCTTTCGCATCTAAGCAGAGATGACAAGCAATTCGAAACTTCAGGCATGTCTTCTTTGATTTATGGCTTGCGGAAAAATTAAATCTGGCTTGACTCTGTCCATTCTTAAAGGTGAGCCGATGAACAATACTTGTATTACCAAACGTAAATTTTGAATATATAATCCGATTCGCTTAAAACAAGGAAGTACTGTAATTCGCTTGAGTAGACCAACAATATTAATACGCCTGATTTTCCACTATATTTGTACACTGTTATTGGAAAATTTCAGGTACGTAATAAACAAGGATTTAAATTTCTTGGCGGTGATTTTCTATAGGAGATCAAGACGAATAAATTAGTTGCAGATAGAAGCCTCTTAATTCTCTTATCTCGATTATATGGCCGGATATACATCTTCATGGACTTGACTGATTCCATGATTTGTTCCTCCATCCATTGAAGCTACTCATTTTTAGAATTGCTGAATCAATCAAATTCGATTCTATAAGTAGTGTTTCCATTTAAAATTCAGGTACGTAACTATTACTTCTATTATTAATCAAAGATACTGGTATAAATGTGCTATTATTTAGATTAGTATAATTTGACATTGTGTTGTAGTTAATTAATAGGGATGGCAATATTTAGACCTGCATGAAACATTACAGTACTCTTATAAATTGAAAATGCAAATTTAACACGAGTTAACCTCGAAGTTGAATTCAATAAATCAACGGTCATTAATAATTTTATTACAAAAATTTGCACCGTAGATATTGTTGGAATAGATGCCCTAGAGGCAATCTAGTTTAGTATGAATTATTTGTGGCTAGAAATTCATTTATTATTTATTGGATATTTAATATAATGAAGTCCTTAGATTTACAATTGTGTTGTTTATCTTAAATATCCCTAGTCCAGTATAATGATTAATGGGACAATCATCTATAGACTAGTATGGGGTTTGATTGATATGGAGATATCATGATCCAACACATAGGTGTGCATTAGGGAATGTTGCACTGGATTGACCCATCTCCGAGAAGGCTACATACACGTTATGTTAAGTCACAAGCGCTTCTCGCGGTGCAATGGTATTGTCATCCTTAGACTTGAAGTCACTAGATATTCTAGTTGTGGATTATTGTGATTTTGGTAGCGTTAAACGCTACACCGTAACTGGGTAGTTATAAAGGCGTGTACTGGATACAATAAGAAGCAAGCTTAGAGATCGTAGTGGACGTAGATAGAATTTTTCCCTCCCACATAATGGGAGCAAATATCCTAGGCCACTCGAGGGATAGTGCTTATAGAATGTCTGGCCAGACTCAAATAAATCAATATGGGATATTGATGTTATTTGCACGAATAAGGCTATTCCCATGGATTGAGAAACTATGGATTGGATATACGAGTGTGACTTGTATGTCTCGTGTCCAATCCGGATATAGAGACAAAGGGATGAGACAATTTCTTGTACAAAGGTTGTCAAGATGACTATTCTATTAGTTGGCTAGAATGGATGTTTTGCTAGAAACCGCTCCATATTAGCAAATAGTTGCTACCAACTAGATAGAACCTATGGGGTCACACGCTATATAGAGTTGAACTAGATTTGGGAATGAATTAATTGGATTAATTAATTAGAAGGATCACTTTGCAAAACCTTGCAAACTTAGTAGGGACTAATTTACAAGGAAGGGACTAAATTGAATTCTAGTAGAACTAGAATAAGTCCTTTAGGTAGTTGGCAAGGAGTTGTTGGACTATATAAAGGACCTTCCTTCCTTCCTTCCCACAACTTATGCTCATTATTGAACATAACAAAGAGTGGGGGAGAACAAAAGGAGAGAGAGCAAGCAACAAGAGGAGCCGACCGCCCCTCTTGCCGCTGCCCATCCCGTCGGACACAAAGGAGGCCGAGACCCTCCTTTTGGGTCTCGTTTTGCGTGATTCGTCTTCCTCTTCCTCTTCCGGGCTAGCATCAAGGACTTGGGAGATTCTAGGATCAACTCTAGGCGTGGATCAACCATAGAGAACGTGACACAAATCGCGTTTGAAGTCATCAAAGGAGAACCCTACGGTGTGTTATTGATTTCTTCCTTTACCATCGTTATGTCTCTTGACTTGTGATCCTTGGAGGGTTTTGCATGGTTTATGATTGTTTGTGTTTCCATTGCGCATCCATGAATCAAAACCCTACAGTGGTATCAGAGCCACAGGTCGTAGAGCATAAACGTGGTTTATGTGTTACGTTTTAGTTGTTTTATACCTTAATTTGATTGTTTATCGCGTAAAACAAGACAAATCAAGCATGGGATGCAATTTGTCAATAATTTATCATAAAAAGATCTAATTTTTGCATTGGATGCATGAATTGGTGAGTTTGAGAAATTTTAAGATCTTAGATCTAGGGTTTGGGCATCCTTGGGGAAGAAGGAGTTCTTCCAAAACAAGGAAACAACCAAACTTGGGCACCAAGCAAGGGAGTTGTTTTAGAATCAACTCCCTCAAGGAGGTTCGGCCCCCTAGGGGACCGCCCCTCTTGCTTGCCGCCCAAGCTTGGCCGCCCTAGGGGCCGGGCGGCCCTAACCCGCGGCCTAGGCTTGTGGGTTTTGGACCGGGCCGACCCTAGGGCCTTGTGGTTCACCATATTGGGCCCGGACAATTTGATTGTTGGGCCCATGGACCGTTTTAACCCTAGAAATCCTAAAATCAATTAAAATTGACCAAGCGCGTTAAAATTAGATTTTAACTGTTTATGTGCAATTCGCATGGTGATTGGATATGGCCTTAGGATGTGGTTTGGTGTGGATGTTTAATTAAGTGGTTTGGTTTTACGGCCTGCGAGCTGATCAATTAATTGTAATAATTAATTAGGGTTTTATGGCATGCGTGCCATTTTTTTCTCAACTTGTGAGATTTATTTTATTTAGTATAGAAGTTAGCTAGTGCTAGATAAAGTAGATTGTTAGCCAAGATTGAAGAAAAGAAGCCCAAAGTCAAAGAATCCACAAAAGATGGAGCATGGAGCATTCCACATGACTATGAAGGATGGACCAAAAGATCAAGACACATGGAGATGTGTTTGTTTTAAGGTTCATAGATAATTCCATTGGCTTGGAATTATCTTAGTCTAGAAAAGGTCATATCCACATCACGTTTAATTTCTGTTTTGTGGTTGTTTATTTTATTGTCTTATTATTGTGTGGTTGGTGTATGGATGATGCATGCAATTAGGATAATAAGATAATTAGAAAACCCGGATATATTATTTGGAGTTGTGCCCAAACTCAAATAGATAGATTAGTTGATATTGATCAACAAAAACAATTAAAATTGAATTTAAAATCCCTCAAAATTCAAATATTGTGTTCTTGCCTTCTCGTTATTTAAAAACTCATTATCATCATTATTTATCAAGTTCGTGCGTGCCAAAGCATGGCGACTTGGTTCATAATGATGGAATGCGATGGCACGTAACAATGTGCAATTGTTTAGATAAGAGGTTGAACACAACTGGGCTATTAATTTGATTAAGAAACCTAGAGGCAATCAATTGGGATTATCCATATGGATGGATAAATAAGGAGTTATTTGCCCAATTGAACCAAGAGTTGTATATGGGATGCAATTGGAATTGTTCCTACCTAAAGTAGTCAAATTATGGGTGACTTGCCAAAGCAAGCTCATAAGGAGATGAAAGATGGATCTTGGCCCACTAGAAAATATAAGGATATTTTCCGCATTAATATCTTGAGGGTTATTAATCCGTAGAAAAATAGTAGGAGCTATATTTGATAAACTAGCCATTATTGAATATAGTCAAAAATTCACAAATACTAAAACTTGCGTATTTTCCTTTTTGTAGAATTCCAAATGGCAAACAACTCATCGAGTTCACAACATTCCCTACGATCTGTCCTTGAGAAGGACAAGCTCTCTGGAACCAACTTTCTTGATTGGTACAGAAACTTGAGAATTGTTCTCAAGCAAGAGAAGAAATTGTACGCAATAGAGGAGCATGTTCCAGAAGGTCCAGAGAACGAAACACCTGCTGCCCTAAAGGCGTGTCAAATGCGTGTTGATGACGCTAATGATGCGGCATGTCTTATGTTATGCACCATGAATCCTGAGCTTCAGAAGCAACACGAAAAGATGAATGCTGTCGATATGATCGAGCATCTGAAGCAGCTCTTCCAAGAGCAGGCAAGGGTAGAGAGGTATGAGGTCTCTAAGGCACTGTTCAAGTGTAATCTGGCAGAAGGGAACCCGGTGGGACCCCATGTACTCCGTATGATCGGGTACTTGGAGAATCTCGCCCGACAAGGGTTCCCGGTCGGCCAAGAGTTGGCAACCGATCTCGTGTTGCAATCGTTGCCTGAGACTTATGCACAGTTCATCGTGAACTATAACATGAACGAGATCGTGAAACCACTGCCAGATTTACTCAATATGTTGAGGACGGCTGAACAGAGCATCAACAAAGGTAAGGTCAAGATCGCACCAGAAATCCAAGAACGTGCTCAGGAAGTTTCATCTGATTCAAGATATTATCGATAGAGGAGACGTTCGGATATGCAAGAT
Source organism: Linanthus parryae (assembly GCA_023055425.1). Lineage (NCBI taxonomy): Eukaryota > Viridiplantae > Streptophyta > Magnoliopsida > Ericales > Polemoniaceae > Linanthus > Linanthus parryae. The sequence goes on along the minus strand of JALGPY010000001.1, from coordinate 60,836,759 downwards.
TCCTACAGATGAGAATCTGTCAGACCCGCTTACAAAGCCGCTCACGCAGTGGAAGCATGAAGGGCACACTAGGAGTATGGGCATACGAGATGCGCCAGATTGGCTCTAGTGCAAGTGGGAGACTGTTGGAATAGATGCCCTAGAGGCAATCTAGTTTAGTATGAATTATTTGTGGCTAGAAATTCATTTATTATTTATTGGATATTTAATATAATGAAGTCCTTAGATTTACAATTGTGTTTTTTATCTTAAATATCCCTAGTCCAGTATAATGATTAATGGGACAATCATCTATAGACTAGTATGGGGTTGGATTGATATGGAGATATCATGATCCAACACATAGGTGTGCATTAGGGAATGTTGCACTGGATTGACCCATCTCCGAGAAGGCTACATACACGTTATGTTAAGTCACAAGCGCTTCTCGCGGTGCAATGGTATTGCATCCTTAGACTTGAAGTCACTAGATATTCTAGTTGTGGATTATTGTCATTTTGGTAGCGTTAAACGCTACACCGTAACTGGGTAGTTATAAAGGCGTGTACTGGATACAATAAGAAGAAAGCTTAGAGATCGTAGTGGACGTAGATAGAATTTGTCTCTCTCACATAACGGGAGCAAATATCCTAGGCCACTCGAGGGATAGTGCTTATAGAATGTCTGGCCAGACTCAAATAACTCAATATGGGATATTGATGTTATTTGCACGAATAAGGCTATTCCCATGGATCGAAAAACTATGGATTGGATATACGAGTGTGACTTGTATGTCTCATGTCCAATCCGGATATAGAGACAAAGGGATGAGACAATTACTTGTACAAAGGTTGTCAAGATGACTATTCTATTAGTTGGCTAAAATGGATGTTTTGCTAGAAACCGCTCCATATTAGCAAATAGTTGCTACCAACTAGATAGAACCTATGGGGTCACACGCTATATAGAGTTGAACCAGATTTGGGAATTAATTAATTGGATTAATTAATTAGAAGGATCACTTTGCAAAACCTTGCAAACTTAGTAGGGACTAATTTGCAAGGAAGGGACTAAATTGAATTCTAGTAGAACTAGAATAAGTCCTTTAGGTAGTTGGCAAGGAGTTGTTGGACTATATAAAGGACCTTCCTTCCTTCCTTCCCACAACTTATGCTCATTATTGAACATAACAAAGAGTGGGAGAGAACAAAAGGAGAGAGAGCAAGCAACAAGAGGAGCCGACCGCCCCTCTTGCCGCTGCCCATCCCGTCGGCCACAAAGGAGGCCGAGACCCTCCTTTTGGGTCTCGTTTTGCGTGATTCTTTTTCCTCTTCCTCTTCCGGGCTAGCACCAAGTACTTGGGAGATTCTAGGATCAACTCTAGGCGTGGATCAACCATAGAGAACGTGACACAATTCGCGTTTGAAGTCATCAAAGGAGAACCCTAAGGTGTGTTATTGATTTCTTCCTTTACCATCGTTATGTCTCTTGACTTGTGATCTTTGGAGGGTTTTGAATGGTTTATGATTGTTTGTGTTTCCGTTGCGCATCCATGAATCCAAAACCCTACAGATATAAAAGTAAATATGCCTCTTGATGGTAGGCCAAGGTTTATCTTATGTCATTTTCAAAAGAAGTTCATAAAATTATATTTTTTTCTGTTAGTTAGGGCTCACTGTGTTCGAATGGTAATAATAAGGCATAGTTTTCCAAATCCTAATATTGCCATACATTTTATTTTTTTAAAATACCACGTGGGTATAAGAACAAGCTTGCTATGGTGCGTTGTCTGTCCGGTGAAAGACTGGAAAAGATAATTGTAGACAATTTTCTTTCCAACTAATAAACTTTTTCATGTGTTATACAATCACTAATTTCTGTTACATTCCCGATATAGAACTTGCCCGCACGTAATTCTAGAGGCGCTTGCTGTATGAATATGACTTTCTTCTTGAATCTTTTGTGGTTGTATGGGCTGGTTTGGCAGGACCTCAAAACATGGTTGCGTAGGTCGATTTTTTTGGAATACCCTCGACTAGGATTGGTGAGACTCGAAGGGCTATGCATTCCTCGATTTATGTAGAAAATCATAAAGAGACTATGAAATAACAACATAGTTGTGTTCGTAGCTTGTACTCGATAGAAAAACAAAATGATAAAAAGGTCGCCACAAAAAATTTCTATTGATTTAAAGAACAAATTTGTAGGCTGAATTCCTGTTAATCTAAGTAAAATAGGTAGCCCAAAAAGGAACCAACTTACACTGACAAGACGATTACGAATTTTTTATTAGGAATTCTTCCAATCTTTTAGTGATTCAATTAACACACGGGTTAAGTATATCTATTGTAAAAGTATTAGGAACCATAAAGATCTCTGTAAACTTTTATATAGTAAAAGTACCTTGGTTTTAGCTTTCACATTCCCGCGTGATATGTTTGTTGGAGCTCAAGACTATCTGGCATCGATTTCGTACTTAAATAGATCTTGGTTTCAAGAATGAAATATTCTTTGACAGGTTTTCCAACGGAGTTCAGGAAATCCCAAGGAATAAGGACTTTTTAGATTTTTCTTTTCATTTAAATGACCAGAACAGGAAACTTTAACTTACAACACAAATTTATGAACAAAGACTATAATATCCTTTATTTCTCTCTCATGCTCCTCTCTGAAATTTGATATCAAAGGAACTTTAAAATTAGTCAAGTGGAACCAATGTGTATCAAACGAAGTGAGATATACACTCTCATCTTCATCGGATCACAATTACAATACATTCAAAACTCTTAAATTAATTACTTTTAAATCAAACAAAGAAATATTTATGCAATACCCAGGTTAATATATTTTCTCATATTATTGTTTTTAAAGGTTGATGATTTCCATACTAATTCATAAAAGTTGATGATTCATAAAATTGATCTTTAATTTGAAGTAAATGCAATAGTTATAACTCTTATGTTTTTATAACATTCATATCATACTGATTATACATTAACTATTTGTTTATGTAGAGGACACGAGAAAAAAGTTACAATAGCATCTTCCTGCTGATTTTTTTTTTTTACAATACTAACGTCATGCTACTCTACAAATTTAGATTATGATGACTCAAAAAAGAAACACAAAATAAGCTTTTAAATACGAACTATTTACTCATTAGTTTTATTTCATTGTTATATTATTAATTATTTATATCAACTATATATTTATATATGTTTGTATATTTTTTAAGACAAAAATAGTAAATGTGAAAACTATATTTTATTCTCTAATCTCCTTTTTAGAAAAGGCAATATTTCTTATCGTGTTTGTGGGTATATAATAAACTAAAAAATGTAAGAAATCCGAGAGAAATATTTTGGAATAAAAAACTATTCAAAAATTAAAGGAGGCGGTAAAAAATTTCAAATTTTGTTCTAATCCTTTTTCATTTCATGTATAACAGATTAAAATACTACCTATTTGTTTATGTAGAGGACACGAGTAAAAATTACAATAATATCTTCCTACCAATCTATTTTTTTTAAAAATGACTATCGTTCTGCTACTCTATGAATTTACATTATGAATAATCAAGAAATCATCAGAAATAATATTTTTATATGAAGTATTTATAATCGGTGTAACTCAGCATTTTTTAATTTCCATTGCTATGATATTAATTTATATATATATATGTGTGTGTGTGTGTGTGTGTGTGTGTGTGAAATCTAATTTTATTCTAATATATATATATATAGATATTATATATATAATTTTTATTATATATATATATATATCAAAAAACAACAAGACGAAAATGTGAAAACTAATTTTATTCTCTAATCTATTTTTTAGAAATTTGATATTTGCTATTCTGTTTGTGGCTATATAAAATAAAAGTTTATGAAATGGGATAGACAACAATTCTGTGAACATGAAAAAGTTTCAAATTTCCATTTCTTCAATTTCAATGTTATTGAACTATTAATTAATAAAAAAATATTTAAAATTAGAAGAGACGATAAAAATAATCATTTTCTTCTAATCCAAGTTTCATTAATCTCCGTTTATTTATTTATTGTGGTTATTTATAGAAGAGAAAAAATGTTAGACATCAAAGAAATAACAATTCTTTCAATTTGACATTTTCAACTCTCCATTCTTTAATTTCAATGTTATTAAAATATTTAGTAATAACAAAATATTAAAATAAATGAGACGATAAAATTTCGTAATTGTTCTAATCTATTTTCCATTAATATCTTTTTTTAAATGTCTAATCTCCTTTTACTATAGATAAATATATTTAGTTTGATAGTACACATAAAAAAAAAAACTAATTTCAAGAAATCATTGAAGTAACATGTCATTCAACCACAAAATCGTAAATCAAGCATTTTCTAACGTCATTTTCTTATTTGTACACTCGACTATGCAACGATTTTCTAAAATTCTTTCATTTCAGATTCAATTGGAGTTTAATTTCAGCTGTAGAATTTGTATTAAAAAAAATAACCTAAACTTTTATAACTTTACTTCTCGAGAATTCTGCCCAAATGCGTTGTATTTTTTCATAAGATTTCAAATATTACGGTTAAATTCATTTATTTTATTATTATCTTCTTAATAGTGAACAAACTTATTTTACGAAAAACCCGCGCATCGCGCGGGGTATCGCCTGGTATTGTTAAAATAGATGTTGATGGCTTCACTATGCAATTCAATAAAAGATGCTTAGCAACATCACCCTTGTAGAGGAGGCACCTTTTTTTCTACAATACGCTTTCATTTGTTTTTACTTAACATCATAGTCACATTATGTACCGTTTGTCTCCCATGTTTTACAATTGCAGAACTGCGAAGCCCGCTAAAAAGGACGGGCCGGTTATCTCTAGGCTCACGAGCAGTGTAACATACATTCTTCTATTGCATTTTTTATCATAAGTTGGTGTCGATTTGCTGGTTGTGTGTTATTAATCACAAGACACATTGATCAACTTGAGCCTTTTTCCGTTAGTTTCTTTTTGTCTTTTTTGTTTTTTTAGTTCAGATAGGAACATGTAAGATTAATTTGTAAAACAACGAACGAAGTTGCTTAACGTTACATAGACTGCACTACAACATTAGAAAAAAACTAAACACTTTGTGATTTTTGTAATTCATAAAGAAATTTGTTTATCCTATCCAAACCACGTGCACGTGATTCCTACTAGTTTATTACAAGCAAATCTTACTTCTATTACACAGCTTAAGCAAACCTTAATTCTTTACTTAAAAAACTCCCAATCTTAGTTGAATTTGATCTGGTACTTAGGCTGTTTGTTAGGTGAAAACAACCCCCAATGCCTCTCGATCCCATCTTCCTTCTGATCCTCATCAAACATCGCGAAAATGTATGTCACGATAGGCCCTCCCCTTCTCGGAGTCCCTCCTTTAACATGTTGAATCAGATTCCGATTATAAATTCCCGCATTCTCTGTGCTAGTGCTAGTTCCACCGTCCGTGGGCCACCCAGTCTCAGAAACCACCACCTCCATCGAACCAGCACCGACCTTCTCCAATGCAGCGTAAACCGCGTCAAGCATTGCGTCGAATAGATTTGTGTAGCCTATTGATCCGTCGTGGGCCACCACGCGGTTAGCAGTAAATAGAGCATAATCAAGAGGGATGTTAGCCGTATCGCCTGCGTAGCCAAAATAAGGGTACAAGTTTACGAGCAAAGGAGCGCGGTTGTTGACCAGAAAACCGATAATTGGATTGATAAAACCTCTGATTTCTGGCCTGAAAGCGCCGTTTGAAGGAGGGAAGGTCTCTCCAAAGAGATCAAACTTGACGGCGGTAGAAACTTTATGTCACGGCCGGAACCGGAAATGGCGGTTTGGACATTTTGCAAGGTGCGGAGAAGAAACGGGGCGTCCGGGCCATTCGGGTCGACTTCGTTGCCGACGGCTATGTAGCTAAACCGGACATTAGGATAGTTTTTGACGTTGTTTTGGACCCATGTATCGGCGGCTTGGTTAGAAGCAAGTTTTTTGAGGTCTGAGTTTGGAACTCCTAACATGAGCTCGATGTTTGAACCTCTCAGAGCTTCGAGAGCCGCCTGGTTTGGGTTGTAGATTCGCATTCTTCCGATGCTTTTCTGGTTGTAGAGATCCAGCACTTCACGTGCTGGCGGCAATCCGCTGCCAAGCATTCCGTAACAAACACCCGCCTCGACACCTGCATGCATTTTGTTAAAGTTACTTATAATTTGGTTAAAATCGTTCATCCCCGTTTTAACTACCGTAAAATTTTGTATGAGCTTCAAAAGTGTTAGTTAAAAGACCAGTTAAATAACAAGTGTCACAGTTGTTATTGTTTCATGCAAGAAAAGACATAACTGCTACGAGCATTTTTCAAGAAAATACAAAGATTTGTACTCGCCTCTCTAAATATAGAGAATGGGATGAAATTTGTCAAGATAAGGGGGCCACGGGCCTATTAGAGCCGCTTTTTTGGCATCATTATTCAAATTTTAACATAACCACTAAATAACTCCTACGTTGTAGATGTCCTTTGGTGTACGAAGTTTAATATTGTGTATAATTTTGTATAAAAACTTTATAATGCACTTTGGCATGTCCGACACAGCTAATGCCGCCAGGTAGAAAGGTACTAAAATTAAACACCACTCTCGCAATTTCATCTATGGTTATTAAAGATACTCCAGAGCTAACCAAACTAAGGCAGCGAATAGCTAGGTAAATGACGTCTACACAGAGAGGAGAGGAAGGAAGGTGTACCTGATGCTCCGAGGCTAGCCATTATTAGCAGGCCAAGCTGCAAAAAAGTAAAAACAGTGGAAGCCATTTTACTCTGCGCACGTATTTCACACAAGAACCATCTCCGATTTATAGGAGGGAAATGTTTGAAAATTCTTCAGAGGTAAGATCTGCTTGATCCACCATGTGCCATTGCTTCTTGCGAGTCAATCACTCCGTAGAAAATGAACAGTCAGTCGCATCCAAATCAACACATCTAAATCAACATGGGTCCATTGAAATTTATCAAGTACACCCTCCGTCCCACCAGATTGGTGAATAAGTTAATCGGGTATTATTTGGGTCTAGCGATTTGGTTAGTCAAACAAGGTAAGAATTTAAACTTTTTTGCATTGTCATGTAGAGTAAACTAGTTTTTACAAGACCATACAAAAATTATCAAATTCTTACTTTGTTTGACTAACTAAATCGCTAGGCCCAAATAATACCCGATTAACTTATTCACCAATCTGGTGGGACGGAGGTACTTGCAATTCCACATGCAAGTTTTTGTTGTGGTCTCTGAAAGGTTACTCTTAGTTGCCTATGGCCATCAGCAAATAATCAAAAATATGTAAAAACTATTAGATGGATTTTTTTACTTGTATTGAATTTTGAAAATATATACTGCCAACTATACTTTCATGTAGGAGGTGAAATTTAGGAGTAAAAAGAAATGGGTGAATAAGCATAACAGTCCTCAATAATTAATTACCAATGGCCTTGTAACTCAGTGGCGCTGCACGGGTCATTGGATTAAGCAAGGTGTCCAGTGATGTGTAAACGAACTGACCCAGAGTATCGCTTAGCTTCAGGCTGAGACTCCACCGAAAATGGCAGACTCGGGTTTTCAGAACAAATTTTTCTCCTAAAGTACAAAATGACACAATCAGTGAGTGCAATTCTCCTAAAGTTTGGCACCCTAAAGTGGTGAAAATATCTTTTCCCCAAACTGGAAGGGGTGACATCATCTTTCTGTCAAACCTGAGGTAAAAGAGTCTTTTACCCTAAATAAATGTGATAACAATCAAAGTTGCATGACAATTTCAACAGAGAAATAAACAACCCTATTGTTTTACAGTGACCGAGAAATATGCGATACTCTTAATAACAATACAGAATGTCATATAAAACTCCACAGAGACTGTCTCTGCAGTTTTCCTTCCTGATGAATTACGGGCAAGTTGATGTAAAAGAGAAGCCTTCAGATGAATGCATACAAATCTTTGTTATTAGATTTTGGCGTTACCAAACAGCTGGCCTCAAGTGCAAAACTGCAGATCCACACGTTTTCACAGCACGGATGCTCAAAGCATGCAAGTTGAATAAAAATTATATCTGAAACAAGCACCGCTTTCTCAAGGGCTTGTGAGGAACTGTGACCGGATTAGCCAGAATCTCCGACTTCCCATGACTACCTTTGTCTCCGCAACAGCTTATTACGTAAAGAATCAACAATTTTATCAAGAACCTTCTCATTTTCTACCAAATAGTCCTCAGCGTCGCACTTATTATGGAAAAGCCGCTTTCCTATGAAATAATTCCCTCCTTGTTTCACGATGATCCCATGTTCACAAGCCAAGTCTAAAACCTCTGGCTCACAGCAAATACCTCTTCCAAACTGTATACCTAGTTCAGCCTTCTTCATAGGAGGAGCTAGTTTGTTCTTCACCACTTGCACACAAATGCCAAGACCAGTTACCTACAATCCCAAGATAAACATTTATAATTAATCACTCTGCGGTGAACTAGAACGGTGAGAAACAGTGTTATATAGCAGGCCTAATTTTGGAAACAACATGAGACATGGAATACTTCAGAGCTAAGAAGCACGGGTATGGATACGGGTATTGGATAAGATACGGAAACGGACACGAGATACATCAATTTCTAAAAAAATGGGGATACGACACGGCATGGATACGTCAATGTTATTATTATCTTTTTATATATATATATATATATATATTTGATTTTTCATACCAAGAGATATGATAAAATATTCGTTCCAACTTTTTTATATTTATAGCTTAAACATCATGGAAAACATATTAAGTATAAGTGCGAGAAGAGAAAGAGTAGCTTAGGTGGGTTTGAGTTTGACGAGTTGTGTCTAGGAATACTCTGAAGTTGTCACATGTGAGAACTTAAAATTCATATACTGAGCCATCAATTAATCAAATATATTGTATCTACTTTAGCTTAGTTATATTTTAATCCATCTAAAGTTGAAATATCACATAAATTAACCCGTGTGAAAGTCTAGTTAACTCTAAGGGGCACTGTCGGCTCTCATTAAGTGTCCCTAAAGTGTCCCCCAAGGGTCCAGTCTAATAGAATTCTCTAAGATACTTGGACACAAGAACCAGAGTGTCTGACACATATTCTGGAGAATCGTACAGGTGTCGGAGTGTCCCAAGTGTCCGACACGGATTCGGCCCCTATTTTTGAGTGTCCATGCTTCCTAGCTTCGGAGACTATTTTTCATTTTGAAGAAGGCGGACGATGTTGGAAAAGAAAAAACGTAGATGCATTACACTTCCCCTAGATAGAGATGAAATACCAAGATTATAATGTTATGCTGACAAGTAACGAGTATAAGCTTTTAGAATTCCACGGTATCTACCTTATCCTCCGTCTTGACCAATCCTGTTCGGGACATTCTCATTCGTATAGCAGCATAAAATGGCAAGGCATTTCCACCACAGGTTACCTCCTCTGCACGTCTGAAGCCTTTGCCTGGTGTGACCTTTGATCTAACCTAGACAAGGATAGAACTAACCACAATCAAATATCAATGGCTGCAGCCTGCAGTTTAGATCAGTTGATATGGAAGTATGTGTGACATCTACCTGATTTACAAATACAATTAGAGTCTGAGATTGGTGTAACGAACTATGAATTCTCCTTAGCGCTTTGGTCATTATTTGTGATTGTACGTCCCTGAAAGTAGCACCCAATGAAGCATCAATTTCACTCTGTGGAATGAGAGCCGCTACCTGTAAAGCACAAATCATTGCACAAGCCAAATGATGTCAAATATATACAGGCTGTACTATATAATGAGCCTAGGTTTGATTCCGATCAAGTACGTTTCTCAAACATTCAAGAGCATTAATTTTGACATGCGAAAAAGTTAGTCTGTTTATACCCACTACGTTCACAATTAACTTCTTTTTCCAGGAAGGAAACAGTGTGTTACATGCTGGGAAGAAGTTATCTGGCTTTGGTGATCCAACGTGGTCTATTTCATATTTCAGGGATCATTCCGTACCCTCATTAGACAGCAAAGTTAGGTTGTTCAATTAATGAGACGAGATTTCTTTTTCTGTTGGTCACACTCAACTCTTTAACGTGATCCTCAATAATTAGTGAGAACAAACTAGACAAGCCTTTTCCCAGTTTAATACTTTAGCCAAGGTCGGCTGCATGTACAAACTTCGAAGTCGCGCCTGTCCAAACTCATTTCCTCCCTTAGGATTAAATTTGACGATGTTAGATCTCATCGCCTCCACCCAGGTTCTTTTTTGTCTCCCTCTCCCTTGTCTTCCAAGGCCGATCTAATCTGTGTCACTTCTCTTAACCGGCGCATCAAACAGCCTACCGTAGAGGAACGAGACATGATTTGTGGTATCGTCTGTACAGCGGAATATCAGAGCACTAGCTGTGTCGAATAACACAAGGACACTAACGTGGGTTACAGCTTCCAAACTCTTTCAAGTACTTTTCTAATGACATGCATGAAACATTGACTCTTTGATACAGTGAGTCTATTCCTCGCTTCTAAAATCATCTAAAAGAATTAGGCGACCGAATGACAAATAGAAGAGTCACCCCGGAACAATTGAGCTGTGAAGTAAATTCTCAATGGCGAAAAAATGGGACCATCAAAACGAGACATTCCAAATAAGATAGGTGTTAAGTGACTTAAGTCTTACGTCCCAGTTTAAGTGTCTTCCGTCACATTTTTTCCTTCTGGAAAGGAAACTTTCCACTCGTTTGTCATACATTTTCCCAATTCCCTCGAAACCAATTACAAATTCTTAATTTTCGCTCCTCAATAAAAGCTTCAATTATGACATGAGAATCTAGTAAAAAATTAGTCAAAACTATCTCCTAAAACTTTGTGAAAAGTCCACCACTCTTATTTTTGGACGGAGGGAATAAAAGCAAACATCTCATACTAATATTTCTACATTGATCTATCGTCCTTGCCCTTGGACCTGGAGTTCACCCTCTTTAGAACTCTTCTGACACCAGAAAAATAGATTGTTAAGTTTCTTGCTTTGGTTATAAACAAATAGCTGGGGATCTAAGATAATGTGCAAAAAGCTTTAGACGTTGATGATATGACTTATGAGTAATGAGTCTAATGACATTAGTAACATGTGTAGATCTAGTAGAAGTAAAGAACATGAGCCTTTTCATTATTTAGTAAAATTTTGGATCAATTTCAGAAACTCACCATGAACTACGACCACTTATCCAAACAATTCCTACCAAACATAGTGATTTAACCGACTAGAGAAAAATGTTTCTCTCCAGACGCTGATTGCAGGTGCCACATTGGTATTTCTGCTCGGATTATAAGAGAATAAGGGTAAAATAGGTAAGAGAATTTAACATAACATGTTTGAATCACGTGATATCTATAAATGGAAAATAGTAGAAATTAAGGAGGGCACTTGAGAATTTCACTGGAATAGGTCGACCCATTGCCTATGACTTAACGCTAGGTGCTGCAACCTTGTGGTAGTTCAGCTACTTTAGTTGGGTAGAATGCTTCAATTGGCAGTAGTGTTTCAGGAAGTGGTGGAACTTTGGGTGGGTACTTATTAATCCTAAGAGCTCCATTAGTTACAGAAGTTTATTGTGTAACGAGAAAACAATGTCAATACGGCATGTCTAAGGCGATTATTGGTCCAACATGTGCCATATCTCTGCTAACTAAGTAAATTACATGGGAAGTTTTTCAACAATCACATGGAACTTGAATCAATTCCGAATGTTCCAAACAAGCAACAAACAGGGAAGATATATATATATATATATATATATATATATATATATATATATAGAGAGAGAGAGAGAGAGAGAGAGAGAGAGCTCACACTATCAACAACTATTACATCTAATGCTCCACTTTTGGCGAGTGTGTCAACCATGCACAGCAGATTTTCAGCACAATCAGGCTGGGAAATGAGAAGATTTTCTGTACTTACACCAATTGATTCTGCTAGAGAACAATCCATTGCATTCTCAACATCAAGATAGGCACAATAGCCTGCACCAGAGTCGGTTGTCAGTGTGTTAAAAGACAGTGAGCATGCACTTTAAGAGTGTGGGCGAATATAAGACAAGAAGCTATAATTGGACGACTACCTTATGTGGGTATGCTATGGTTCTATCTGATTCACAACATGATTGAACTTTCAGCTGGTATGACTCATTCAGGGCGGTATATAATCAAGATTTTGCTGATAAAATACACTAATTGATTTAAACTGTTAAAGCTATCCAACAAATTCATGTAGACACTTCTTCGGCTAATGAAATTACCATGATTGTTTCTGAGACCAATGCATATTAATAGAATAAGCTTGTCTTCCCTATTGTCTTATTTTTATTTTAGATGTGGATTCACATTAATCTACTACGGTAACAGATTTACGTGAAGACTTGAGCACCCTTGTTACGAAATAATGTTCTCGTTACAGTGAAGACAACCCTTGATTGCTCAATAAGATCTTGATTTTAATGCAGTAATGAGATTTACGTCCGTAGCCCACCACTTTGAAGCACATGATTAAATTGCCTAGGGGTCATATGCCTACCACAAAGTGTGGTTTCTAGAGTTGAAGTAACAAATCCGAAAAACGAAAAAAAATTACTCAAAAGAACAGTGAAAAAAATAGATATTTTGTAAAAAAAAAACGTCTCGCTCACCGACTTCAGAACGTCAATGTCCAACCCAAAAATCAATTTCGAAGAATGTTGAGTTCAAGATGTACCTTGAATATAATACATCTCTAACAAAAATTGTCTTGGGGGCCAGCTCTCAACCTGGTGCCCCCGGTTCAACCAAAAAACCAAGATTGCCTCGGTTTCAGTAAACCCTAACAATTGGTTTTTTGTCAAGAACCAGGTGTTCCCAAACACCCTCAATGTGTTTGATCTAGCAGAGCACAAGAGAAGATGGAAAAATAAGGGTCAAAGAGACACAGCATACCCTCCAACCTTGTGTGACATGGCACCAAATTCCCCTTAAAAGGTCCCAACAAGGAAGCTAACAGCCACAGCCCCAACCCCAACCTATTAAAGATGCTATCGAAAACGAAACTTACATTGGCCAAGGGAAACATCACATCTACCTGCGACCAAGATACTCAACTCTCCCAAGATTGCTGCTACATAGACCCACACTGCCATCTATGTGACTGCTCCCAGGTCTGGGGAATCGTCACAAGTAGCTCCAAACCCGAAAATTGGTCAAAATATTATGTAATAAATCAAACAATCTCACAAAATTAATTTGAATCAATATAAAATTAGAGTTAGAGCTATAAAACTCCGTAATATCATGACACCTCGGCGTTGTCGTGCTTGTGCTCCTGCTGGTGGCAGTGGAGATGGCGTGAGTTGAGTGAATTCGGGAGAAGTGGATGAGAGAGAGAGAGTGGGTGTGACTTGGCCATGGTTTGGTTAAGGAGGGAGAATTAATTTGGGGATGAAGACAGTTGATTTGGGGATGATGAGTTGGTAAGTATATGATGGGAGAATATGTTCTACCTCCAATGAGAAAAGGGTAAAAAAGGAAAGAAGATTTACATATTTGGTAAAACATCAAAGTGGACATCAATTTCAGGACAGCTAAAAAAGGAATGAGTGACTACAATCTGGGGACAGAGGGAGCGTGTTCTCAATGTGGCCTAATCATGTTCCTCCAAACTCAACCAAAGCTTATAGCCTTCCAGATGAAATAGGCTTACATAAGAGATTTTCAAATCATATAAGTCTCGCATAATAGTAAACCTAGTAATACGATTTTTCTGTAGTTAATAGGTTCTGAAGATGTGGTAATCTGTCAATTGAAAATGAGCTTTTAGTTTCTTCGTGTTGGTAATTCGTGTTTCTTAAGGGAGTGCTAAAGCAACAACAGAGACGTAAGCTAAACTGACCAAAACGGCATGAGCATGAAATTTACCTTCAGAAAACCAAAATTTTGGCCTAAGTAGCTAATAGTAAAGAATATGATATATATATATATAGGAAGTTAGGAACAGTAGAAGCAATCTTCTCATTCAGACAACTCCAAACAGAAATTCCTGGAAGATTCCAGTATGCAAAATGAATAAGAACAGAAAGCACCTCCAAGCTTTTGAGCTTCCTTAATGATATGAAGAGCGAGTGTTGTTTTGCCCGATGCCTCTTGACCATAGATTTCAACCATCCTTCCCTGCATAAGGTCACGAATTTCTCAGAGGTTCATTGAAATGACCAGGATGGACAAGAGCAAAACCAGATTAAAAAAAATTGCCTACACTAATCCTCTATTGCAATTCACAAGTTCTTACAAACTGACTTCATTATGCGTATTTTCTCTTTTCTATTTATGTCTTTTGTGCATCTTCACATTCTGATTTTTTGTGCTTGCTTTCAACAGTTTAAATTAGGTCCTTCTACATCCGTCCTACTGTAAAGAACATAATACATGAGCTGAAATCTACGAGCATACAGTACTTCTGACTCACTTTTCCCACTTGTTCCAATAAAATAACATTATTGATGAGCTGAAATCTATGAGCACGCAGTACTTCTAACACACTTTTGCCCCTACTCTAGATATCATATCTTCCTTTCGCTCTGAACTCCTGTGTACAACCGGTGCTAATTGAAGTTCTATTCAAATGGTAATTCTGACTCGCCAATCCAAATCATTCCCTGGCCAACATCCCTATTTTGTCTAATTGACATGCGTGCTTTTATCATTCCCTGGCCAACATCCCTATATATATATATATATATATATATATATAGGGTCTCACACATTTTAATGGAAACATTGTGTTTATACTTTGTCATAATATGACCCACAAACATTATAGAAATGATAAAACAACCCGCTAACGTAACATTATGATCCATAAACTTTATACAAATTATATGATGATGCACACATTTTATAAAAATCTATCTACATACTAAAGGAGCTCTCCCTATTACTGTTCACAGGGAGCTCCGTCGTCAAATTAGAGCCATTAGATCTTTGCAAGATCAATGGTGAGAAATGGTGGGTAAATTTGAAGTGGGCTTTGCCCACGGGGCATTCCCTAGCATACTAAAGGAGCTCCCCCTTTTACTGTTCATGGGGGAGCTTCGTGGCCAAATCACATCCATCAAAACTTCACAAGATCAATGGTGGAAAATGGAGGAGAAACTTGGTAGTGGGCTTTGCCCACGGGGCATTCCCTAGTAAGCTATTGTCCATAAACCTAATATTATTTATATTATTACTTAATAAAAAATACAATATGACCCATAAACATTTTTTATAGTGCCTTTCGGCACCGGTGGCGCACTAGTATACATGTATATAGCTGAACATTCAGTAACTTATTTTTGTTTTGCCAGCTAAACTATATTGGGTACAGATAAAACAGAACACTAGGCTATAACCTTGAATAATCCTATCATGTTCATCCATTACAGATGCAAACCTGTACGAACTTAAGTCATTGTTTGACGAATTCTACTGATAGGACGATCATCCTCACTTAGTAATTACAGTCTCACAGATCTTTGATTATATCCATGCATAGTGATACACACTCGTATATCTCAACAGTCCTTTGATTATTGCCAACGGGACTGGATAGTAAAATATTACACTGTCTATAAACAACATATTTTTCCTACAGTTCACTATGTAGGAAAACTCTCCATAATACATAGCTGAATTCAGTAGCATAATGCCACACTGTTTTGCTAAAACAATATTCTTGTATCTCAATTGTGTCTCAATAACTGCTTCCAACGTGAATGCAATGGCATAAAAGTTAAAGTAGCCCATAACCAAGAATCTGACACTGAATGGGACCGATAAACTTCTTCTCCGTTCCTCATGTACTAGGTTCTGAAGAAGACTAGTGCTAAATAATTTCATAAATCGAACTACCTCTCCAACTCTGAAAAGGTTCCCAAACTTCAGTAGGACATCAAGTTAACTTTTTCTATTTACAGTTGTAGGGGATGTAGAGATTCCTGAGTTCCTAACATTGATTACCTAAAATACCCTTATAAAAAATAAAAAACCGGTTCCTAATATTTTTTAACTACAATAATTCGGGCTTCACTAGCACAGAAACCCTAGCTAACATCAACAGGTTCGTTCTCTCTCTCTCTCTGTTCCAATCTGTTTGCAGTTTGTTTCTTCAAGTTTTAACCTTGCTATGAGTCGTCACTGTTTTGTACCTTTCTCTCCAAGAAACTCGTAGACGCTAGCGGTTCCAGTTGTTTCAGAGAACTCGCCGGACGTTTCAATCTTCATTTTATTTAACAAATGTTTTTCTTTCTTCAGTTGGGGATGATCAGCGCTACGTAGTAACGTAGATCATCCCGGTGTATGTCCTTACGCTTTGTCATGTTCTTCATATTTGTTGATGCCCCTCACCCTCTCTGTGAAGGCTCGAGTTGAACTCATGAAGTCAGATGTTTATGTCCAGGTAAGTCCGTTATACTTTTTTTGGATCTTATTATGTTGTTACGTTCCACTTCATTATTTTATAAATTCAGTTACAGTGATGATTAATGAATTAACTATTTTGTTATGGATTCCAATGATTGAGTGATTTTATCATCTGCCAAGTAAATTGATTGATTCTGTTCAACCTCCCTCCTTGTTCCAATTTGTTCGCAGTTTCCCATATGCAGATATATTTATATATATATATATATATAAACACATTCTGTTTTTTTTCTCCTTAATTTGGCTGATTTTCATCTTTCCTTAGCCTAATTGATTGATCATACCCGAGAAAGGACTTTTTTTTATTTGATACCATTTCAAGTTTACATGTTCTTTCATTGTTGAATTTTGTTGGGATTTTTTTTTTTTCCGAATTAGTTAATTGGTGATACTGACTACCAATTACAGGTAATATTCAACTTTGGTCACAGTTTGTGGACGAATTGAGGAAAGGGGTTTTAGGGTAAGAAGAAAAAATGATTGAAGAATCAGAGCGTAGCCAAAATCCATGGATGAAAGTGGAGCAATTGCCCAGATTGGATATTGGTAATTCAACAGTTTTGATGAGGGAAGCCGTGTTAGCTAGAGGAATGGCGGTGGCACTGAGATTCTCTTCCGAACTTAAACGGAAGACTGAGGCAACAATCCAACAGGTGAGTGCTATATATTTTCTTGGGATCTTACATTGGGAGAGCTTAATGCTTACTGTAAATTGTTCAAAAATAAATAAAAAATGTTTATGCGATATTTGTAATCAATGTTTGCAGATATTCTTCTCAGCAGTGAAGTACACACCACGTAGTCTCTTAAAACATTGCAGCCTCCATCTCCATCTGCACCTCCCCGGTTTTCTACGAACAAGATCTTCTCGCTGTCGTCGCTCTCGCTCCAGAACGCGAAAGGTGTGAATCTACTCTCATCTCTCACTCTACAAAGTTGTTCAGTAAATTTTCCTTAACTTTTGTTCCTTTGCACAAGATCTTCATGATCAAGAAAAAGGTGGCACCAAAGATGAGAAAGAACTGGCATATCTCACACTGGATCCGCCCCTGAAACAGCAACCCCTTCAGATAAAGGCTTCCGTCGTTCTAGCAATTAATTTTCTGATAGTTTGTAGCGGAGTTTAAGCTCTTGAATCTATGTTTGTGAATTTCGAATACAACGTGAAGCCACTGGCGTGGTACGAATCTTAGATCATGAGGTGTTAGTGGTAGATTTGTTTCTCTAATATCCCAGTTTGTTTTTATGAGACTATTGTAGTTCATATATTTGATCGAACTAATCTGTACTTCTTGAACTACTGCAAAACTTTGAATCTGATCCGAAGTTTAGATGTTCAGTATAATTATGCTATCAAGGGTATGACATATCTTTGCCTCTACTCACAGTAAACTATAGACATCCTTTACCTACTGCTTTTGAGATATATAGTTGATTGATTTAGTATACTTTAATGACTGTGGGCATGAATGATGGCAAATCAAGTTCCGCCACTTCGGAATTATTCAAAATTTGACTCCTGAAGCAGAAGAAATGTTTGAGAACAGACTTCTTCAGATACGCATCGTTTTTGGATTGATATGTGGAAGCAAACGACACATTTGATAACAGCTTATTCAGAAAGGAAAGCAGTAAGTTCTAGATATCGCCCTCTCTACTTTGAATATTATATCAGCCATCGTTTTTTACAGAATTTGGTCAACTGCTAATGGTTCTCTGATTTTTTTTTGCAATATGTTTCAGATAACGATTCTTTGATATTGCCCTCTTGATCCTCTTATAGAGGTTCTCCATAAGACAATCAATCGAGCCATCGTTTTTGTACAATCTGGTCTTGAACTTCCTTTATAAGAATCGGCTAATCAGTGAGCTAGATTATATCAACGGTTCAAACAAGTTCCAAGGTGCGTAAATTCATTATTGATATCTGAATAATTTTGTTGCCCCTAAATCAGCCAACATGTGTGCAATTTTTGAGGGTTTTGGTCACAATCGTGTCATTATTACTGGTTCCCAAAAAAAAATCTTTATATTGCCCTCAACTCAATAGTGAAGGTA
The DNA here is from genome assembly GCA_023055425.1 of Linanthus parryae. Lineage (NCBI taxonomy): Eukaryota > Viridiplantae > Streptophyta > Magnoliopsida > Ericales > Polemoniaceae > Linanthus > Linanthus parryae. The sequence goes on along the minus strand of JALGPY010000001.1, from coordinate 60,818,192 downwards.
CGATTATTCACAATTGTTCTCTTCATTAAATTTAGTAATATGTTTTGTGCAGTTATTTGAGCAAACCACCCACCCTAATTTAATTTAACTCCCCCCCCCTAAAGGTTAATCCCCCCTCATCTAACTCAAGTGGGGAAATGTAAGAGCAAATATTTTTAGTTTTTGAGAGTTTTTTCCATATCTGGTTTACTTTTATCCTTTACATTTCGGTTGAATACATGTCTCTTAACAGAATTTAAGCAATGGCTACTACACAATATTTTAATTTTCAAGATGATTCTCCAGCTATCGGAGTTGTTGCTCTTCTTATGCATTCCATGGACCATATAGGTCTGCAGAAATGAGGCAATTTTTAACATTAACAAAATCAAGTCCATTAAGATTAAGTCGGTGGGGGTTTTAGATTCAAATTGTGCTCTCTGGTTTACTACAGCTCAAGAGTGGAATTAACCATGGAAAATGTGAACAAAGCTAAAAGTAGGCTTCGTTGGTTGTGATCAAGCAGTTAGAGAAGCTCAAAATTAATCGTATCTATCAGTTATGTATCTTAGGTACTACGGTCTCGAGTTATCATAAACATAAGGCAGACATTGATTTGATATTTCTTGTTTCTCAGCGTGAGGTTGCCATATTGCATATGTAGAAAATTCATTTTAGCATGTTTCCCTTTTAAAATGAACTTGAGGCTATTAGGAGGGCTATATATGGTCAATTACTAATAATTATAAAATAACTTTGATATGAACTGACTGTATCATGTGGGTACATCTCGCGTGAATAAGAGATCTCAAAACATAATAAGTATCTGATAAACTCATGGAAGAGATTCAAAAGCCTGCAAGAAGGGTTATCTCAGGCAATTACCGACGATTATGATGTCTTTTTTATCCAAAATGACTGTATGATGGCTAAATTGCAGATGATGGACACATCAAACTGCTTTCAGGAAGGTTAGACTACGCCAGATTCAGAAATTCCATAACAAAATTCAAATGCCTGTAGAAAGGTTGGAATATGTCGGATTCATAAAGTTTACAGAAGTGAAGTATAAAATTACTCATCAACTAGATATCATAGGGGTTGGCTAATCATGTACTTGTTGCAATAGTCACGTTTGTAGAGTGTAGTTGTTGACTTCTATTATACTGGTTTTTTGTTGTGTTTTGTTGGTACCATGTAGGAGACATTGAACCGTTTCTGTTATCTAACATAGTCATCCTGATATTTGGATAACAAAAGTATTGTATGAATAAATTGGGTACCATATAATTTTGGTTAACGAATCACGTCCCACGTGCAAAGCACGTGCTACTTACTAGTTCCTCAAAAGTATTACTTAACACAAGTATCTTGAAATAAATTAAAGTATATACAACTATAAGAACTTTCAAGTTCTGACGACGTAACTGCTGATAATTCTCTCGCTCTCCTCAAATCTCATGATAAATGAAGTAATATTCTTTCACAAGTTGACCTACGCCCTAAGCACGCCGAATAGGGGTGCACACGGATCGGATCGGCCCGGATTGAGGTTGAGTTAATCCGATCCGCCGGTTTACGGATCGGATCCAATCGGATCCACGGTTTCGCGGATCGGACCGGATTATTCCGCGGATCACAAATATTACAAATATTTTCGAATATGTTCAACTAACAAAGTAAACACTAATATACAATTATCATTTCGTATAATTTTTAGTTAACGTATGAAATATCTTCCTCTTTATATCATCAAAAATCAAAATTATTCAACACAATATTGATAAGTAATGACATTACTAAGTTAAAGTTAGCATTAGAACAAATCATATTGATCAAATTAGTAAAAATAACATAATAATAAGTATAAACGGATCGAACGGATTGACGGACCGGATCGGATTTATATTTCTTGATCCTAATCCGATCCGTCACGGATAGGTCAGGACCCGATCCGTCAGATTTTAGGATCGGTGATTGACGGATACGTGTGCACTATGATTCAATCGATTGCCTTCTACCTCTGATCTTAAATCTAAATTCCGAACAAAATGCTGTAAGCTTCCAATTTCACGTCTAAAACCACTTAAATGTTTTAAATTTAATCATTTTATATATTTCGATAATGAAAATGTCCCAACATGCAAAGATGGATTAGTGAGAACTTCTATCTACTTTGACAGAGATTTTCAAATCTTCCTCATGTAACCACCTTTCCTTAAATGCGTATCCATTTCCCACCACTATGCAACACTTCAACAGAGCTATAATATCCGATCAATTAGAATAAATTACTACATTCAAAGTCCAAGGTGTTATAGTTCCCACCACTTTGTTAGTGTGTGCCTATTTTGTGGCTTCTCATCGATATCCTAATATACACATTTCATGAGTACTATGAAGTTACATACTCCTACCATAGAGTTACAGTCCATACATGTCCCCACATCAGTTTTGGTCATGAGAATGAAATCTGATTGGCTATTGTTTGTCTCTCTTCTAATTGATATGCTTCTTATTACAACATCGTAAAATTAGGAACTAGCACGAACCTGACTAATATTCTTCAGTCACTTTCTTTTAGCCTCACCTATTGACTGGATATAGTTCAAAAACTATCCCTACTTTGCTGCCAATGATATTTTTATTAGCATGGGGTTCTGAAGCAAGAGGTGTCTATTTTACACCAAACAAATAAAAGGGTCAAAATGGCACAAGTCAATTTGGGAATGTTTGGCAATAGATGTTAGTCATATGCTTACTCACCTTTGGCAACCCTCCAATTCCAAGTGCCAAATCAAGCTTCAATGAGCCTGTTGGTATAACAGGCAGGCGCCTAGAAGAAAAGAAACGTTGCAAGGACAACATACTCTCGTAGCAGAAGTCACCAGTGACACTAGAGATAGCTGTATGCAGTGCATTATGATTTTCATTTGCTATAGCCTCACTGCAAAGGTCGTCAGGTTTGATCTCTAAAACTTCAGCTGGAAACAGTAATCAAAATGGGTTAAAAAAAAAAAAAAATCAAACAAAACATTCTTAGGACCAGATTTGCCCCAAAACCAGCTCCAACAGATGGTGTAAAATCTGGCCTATATTTGCACCTGGCCTATTTTTGGACCAAATCTGGCCTAAACCAAAAGACAATTGGACCCTGGTGTAAAAACTAGAAAATTCAGTTTTAATGCTCTCATCATCCTCTGCTCTTCTCCTACAAATTCAACTTTCGGATTTGTGGGTAAAACAACGGTAAATTCAGAAAGTGTGTCAAAACAAATCAACTATCAAATCGAAAAAAAATACAAAAAATAAATAACTAAGAAAAATAAGTTTAAATTCAATCACTTCAACAAATGAATTAATTCGTTACTTTTTGCAAAAAATTATTTTGTTGTTAAATATACATGTGTATAGTAACATTATTGTTTAATAATGAAAACTATTAAATAATAAAATAATGCTGGTATGTAGGCCATCTGCTGGAGCAACAACTCAAAAAGTGCTGGTGTAAAATATAGGGCAGGTACAAATTTAAAGGACAGTTTTGCTGTTGGAGATGAAAGCCTAAAACTATCCAACATTAAACTCTTTCATTTTTCTTGCCAAATAAAACGAAACCCTTGTTTAACCTAGCACAAGAGGAGCAAGTGAATCTTCACTTACCAGCTGAACATACAAATCGGCTCGAAGTCCCAAACTCAGGACCCGCAAACCAGGCGTTTGAATTGCGAGATGCTCTCTGACAAAACAGTGCTATTAGCAAATCTAGCACAAGAGAGAGATGAGACGATAGGGGATCTGCGAACAGAGAGCAGGAGGAGACAACTCTGGAGAGAGCTTTGAGGGAGGAGAGAGAAGCGAACCTGGCACTGAAGAGGGAAGAGAAGAGAGGAGACTGAATGTCTTACAGTGGCATCGAGGCAAAGCGACCGACCGAGGAGACGTCTGGCGGAGGAGGCCATGTCTGGCCTGTTTCGTCCTTTACAACACCAGGAAACCCTCCATTGTACCCTGTTTGGGACTACAGATTTCGGGAAATGGCAACTTCAAACTGGACTCGGCGTTTAAGGATACTAGTGAATTGTCAGTCCAGTTTGGACTATTTTTTCTTTTAGATCACTACGCGCTATAGGTCGGTGACTTTTTGGATTTTAAGCTATCTTGGGAAAAAATTATGTGACAGGGTTTGGTATGACTTTTCGGACTTTTAAGTCAACTTTAGAGTTGTGAAAAAAAGTTGGTGATAAAAAAGTTGATGAAAAAAGATGTATATTACTCCATTATAATTATTTTACTAAATTATAATTGACTAGTGCTTATTTTTTTACTAATGTGTTCTATTTTATAATATCTTGTATAGTAATGTGAAATAACTAACAAATAATTATATGAATGTCATAGAAATAAGCGTACACAAATTGAAATAGTTAAAGAAAAATTACAAATTTCATCACATACAAGTATCGCATTACATTAAAAATAATTACCAACACATGTCATTACAAATTAAATGATAAACATAAAACTTATGTCGCCCTTGATCCCCTATTTGTGTTCCGTTTTAAAGCACTTGTAATCTCCAAACGGATTGCATCCATATTGTCCGCACTCGAAGGTGGTTGGCTAGGCCCCGCTTCATCAAAACGATTTCCATGCATCTCGTAATTGTACCGGTCACCTAAATTTATCATTGCAACAAATCTATCATCTTGAATGTTCGCCCGGCGAATGAAGTTATGCAATGCCATACTAGCACAAACTATTTTTGCTTGAGTTCTGATGGAATATGGTGGCATGTCCCTAAGAATCGCCCAACGTGCCTTCTATACACCAAAAGTACGCTCGATGACGCTGCGTAGAGAGTAATGGGCTTTATTAAAAATTTCTTTGTCATTGCGAGGCCGATTACCGTTCCTAAAAACTTGATGGTGATAACGCTCCCCCTTGAAAGATGTAAGATATCCCGATTTATTTGGATAACCCGCATCCACCAAATAGTATTTACCTTCAGTGTAATATATCTTACATCAAACAAAGTATTTTCACTTTTAAATCTCACACAAATAAATTTCAAAAAATTACCTTGTTCTGGGTGTGGAAACTTTTTACCGGGTCATTGATGACCATGCTGAACACGCGAGAATCATGCATAGCACCTTCCCACCCCGTAGACACAAATACAAATAACATATCGAAATCACATGCCGCCATGATATTTTGAGTTGGTACACCCTTACGACCATAGTACTTATCGACATCATCTGATGGTGCTCTTACTAGCACATGAGTGCCATCAATAGCACCAATGCAATCCTGTAATAATATAAGATGATCGTTTACCATAAGCTGAAATACATTATAAGGTTTATATTATTAAAAAAATTATTAAAATTACATTAAATGGCCTATAATGTCTATGGGATGCTAGGTGTGGATGAGATTGTTCTTGAGACCGAATTGGTTGTATTAGAACTTTACTGAAAGATAATGCCGCCTTAAGCACTTGATGCAAAATTCGAGAAATAGTTTCACCGGAATGTTGGAACTGCTCTTGTAACACTTTATTACTCCAACGATGTGCTAACTGCGTGATAAAAATAGCCACCTGCTCTTCGGGAGCTAGACCTCTTGGTTCAACCTCCAGCCCATGGTCTCGTACAAGACAAGTACACAACTCTCGAAAGGTTACTTGATACATTCGAAGTGTTTGCCAGCATCGATTAGGATTACCATGCAAAAGCTCCATTACTCATTCATAACCACCGAGTGTTGATGTATGAGATGGCTCCTTTAACAAGTGGGTATTGAAATACCACTCGATTACCTTCGCAGAACCAATGGCAAGCTCATCGAAATCGTCATCATCTTTTTGAAATATGTTATTCAATGCCATATTGTTCAACACCTACACCATTAGAATGAAACAACATGTCAAAAACTATATGTTAAACACAGTACTCACTAATCTAACATTAAAATAGCGGAAGATAAACATCGCCCTACTTAAGATAACTAAACAACTTGAAATAGGAAATACAACTAAAAATAAATCCAGCGATAACAACTTAAACTAATAGTCATAACATAAAAGATAACACATATTAGTCCTAAGGAAACTATGAGAGGTATGTCCCTCTGAATTGGACCCAATCATTATAGTTGGACTGAAGCCACATGAGAGCAACTTCATCATTTGGTTGAGATAAGAAAGCTCCAACCCAAGAAGGCCGACATGCTGCAGTGGTGGCAAAAGTATGCATGTCACTTGTCGGAACTATACCAATCTCCTCGAGTCGACGAATCACACTTAAGAACCTTGAATTGTTCGATGTAGTACGGGCTGCGGCAAGCGCCTCAAGACCTGCTCGAACTTCTTGAGTTGAAGTTAACTTCGACTCCTTCCGAGCTTTCTTACGCTCCTTCATTGCTTCATAATACAATCTTTTTTTACCACTAGATTGACTGCTAGTTTGACAAGATGTAGGGGTATTGATACCAATATCTCCCAAAAAATCATCTAATGGAGGACTACTACCCGTATTCAAGTCAAAAGGGAAGACTATCTCCACCACAAGAGAAAAAACTCTCTATCTGGTCAGCACTAGGCAGACTGTTTGGTTCATTCAGACAAACTTGCTCGGACCCTGTTGCAACCGCGCCTCCAAAAACTGAAACCATTAGATCTTCATGAAGTATAGGAGTGTTCCTAAATGGTGCGCACTTAGGATTTCCCTGTAAAGAAAATAATGTAGTTCACAAAACACAATAAACACTAAGTAAAATAATATGAAGTGATAAAAAGTAACAAAAATATTATGACATTTACTTGTGTTATTCTTGACCATTGTTCATCCGAACAGACCGGAACGTTGCGTTGTGTATCCCATCCAATGCCGGTAACGCCATGCCTACCTTGACTTAGTAACAACCAAGCAGACCATTCTCTTTTCAAAGAACCCCATCTGTTTGTCATTTTTTTTTTTTTTTTTGAAATTCAAATTATGTTTGGTCTTAAAATAGTTCAATATATTTTCCCATCCAACTTTTTTCACTGTACCTGCTTGAAAATTGCCCTTGTCCATTTCCTTTAGGATTAATTTCAAGTAAGTCTCTAGCAAATCCGCTCCCCACTTGGCTTTGTCTGGATCAAATTCTTGAAGAGCATTTTGTGCTGAAGCACTCGGTGCCATTTTACTAAAATTTTGACACAAAATAATATTGTAAATAATGAAAATTAATTTCCTATTAACAAACATAACATGTACGTTACAAAAAATTCAGTCCTCATGCTCATACATTATGTTCCTTATGCCACTGACCTTATGCTCCTTATGCCACTGACCCTAAAATCACAATCCTTATGCTTATTCATGAACATTACTAGGTTTTTCTAAGTTTAATGAAACCATGACTCTAGGCTATCCCCTAAACTTAATTTTTTAAACTTAACAGAAACTTTAAACTAATAAACATGTACTTTAACGATATGACGATTTGAAAATACCTGTTCAGCCTAGCAGATCTTCAGAGGGGTTGTCGGAGAGGGGGTCGGCGGCGGCGGCAATTGAAGCATCGGGCGGTTTGACTCGACCCCGTTGTGCAGATTGAGCCGTACTTGGGAGAAAGCTTCTTGGTTTTTGTTTGTTGAGAAACTGTGTTTCTTTGCAGTGTATAAAAATAGGAGCTGGGATGGAAGGTGTAGGTTTGCAATAAATTTTTTTGGTGAGGTATTAATAGAGTTGTTGGATATTAATAAAGTTGTTGGGTTGTTAGAGCATATAAATGAGATCTGCCGTGGGTTGTAGTGCTGTAGAAAAATTAGAGTTTTTTTTTTTTTTTTTTTTTTTGTTTTTTTTTTTTGTTTTTTTTAGAATAAAAAAATTAAAGTTTTGATGGATAGTGTAAGAAATTTACGTTGTTAAGATGGAGGGGTGTGGGTGGGTAGTGTTAACTAAGGTATAGCATGGTGAAAAGTAACTAACAAGAGGGTGTAATTACAATTGATGATGGAGGACAAAATTGTCATTTGAGTGATTTCAGCAAAAAAAGACACAAAAAATCTCCTCAACCCCAACTTTTTTCTTCCACCCACTTTACTCTACAAATCCAAAATCCAAAATCTGTTCCAAAAAGCTCACACCAAACCCTTGGGAAAAGTCCAAAAAGCCAAAAAGTGGATTATGGATATTAATCCACAAAAAATCTCATACCAAACCCACCCATAATCGACTTGTTCGGCAAAGCTATATTTTGGAATAAATTAATTATTTAAAATTTGTTGAAAAAAACCAGATTTTCGCGGATGGCGATCTAGCACAAGAGAGAGATCAAACGATAGGGGGATCTGCGAACAGAGAGCAGGAGGAGACAACTCTGGAGAGGGAAGCGAACCTGGAACTGAAGAGGGAAGAGAAGAGAGGAAACTGAATGTCTTACAGGGGCATCGATGGAAAGCGACCGACCGAGGAGACGTCTGGCGGAGGAGGCCATGTCTGGCCTGTTTCGTCCTTTACAACACCAAGAAACCCTCCATTGTACCCTGTTTGGGACTACAGATTTCGGGAAATGGCAACTTCAAACTGGACTCGGCGTTTAAGGATACTAGTGAATTGCCAGTCCAGTTTGGACTATTTTTTCTTTTAGATTACTACGCGCTATAGGTGGGTCTGGTGTGGACTTTTTGGATTTTAAGCTATCTTGAGAAAAAATTATGTGACACAGGGTGGGTTTGGTATGACTTTTTGGACTTTTAAGTCAACTTTAAAGTTGTGAAAAAAGTTGGTGATAAAGAAGTTGATGAAAAAAGATGTATATTACTAAATTATAATTATTTTACTAAATTATAATTGACTAGTGCTTATTTTTTTACTAATGTGTTCTATTTTATAATATATTGTATAGTAATGTGAAATAACTAACAAATAATTATATGAATGTCATAAAAATAAGCGTACACAAATTGAAATAGTTAAAGAAAAATTACAAATTTCATCACATACAAGTATCGCATTACATTAAAAATAATTACCAACACATGTCATTACAAGTTAAATGATAAACATAAAACTTATGTCGCCCTTGATCCCCTATTTGTGTTCCGTTTTAAAGCACTTGTAATCTCCAAACGGATTGCATCCATATTGTCCGCACTCGAAGGTGGTTGGCTAGGCCCCGCTTCATCAAAATGATTTTCATGCATCTCGTAATTGTACCGGTCACCTAAATTTATCATTGCAACAAATCTATCATCTTGAATGTTCGCCCGGCGAATGAAGTTATGCAATGCCATACTAGCACAAACTATTTTTGCTTGAGTTCTGATGGAATATGGTGGCATGTGCTTAAGAATCGCCCAACGTGCCTTCCATACACCAAAAGTACGCTCGATGACGCTGCGTAGAGAGTAATGGGCTTTATTAAAAATTTCTTTGTCATTGCGAGGCCAATTACCGTTCCTAAAAACTTGATAGTGATAACACTCCCCCTTGAAAGATGTAAGATATCCCTATTTATTTGGATAACCCGCATCCACCAAATAGTATTTACCTTCAATATTATATATCTTACATCAAACAAAGTATTTTCACTTTTAAATCTCACACAAATAAATTTCAAAAAATTACCTTGTTCTGGGTGTGGAAACTTTTTACCGGGTCATTGATGACCATGCTGAACACGCGAGAATCATGCATAGCACATTCCCACCCCGCAGACACAAATACAAATAACATATCGAAATCACATGCCGCCATGATATTTTGAGTTGGTACACCCTTACGACCATAGTACTTATCGACATCATCTGATGGTGCTCTTACTAGCACATGAGTGCCATCAATAGCACCAATGCAATCCTGTAATAATATAAGATGATCATTTACCATAAGATGAAATACATTATAAGGTTTATATTATTAAAAAAGTTATTAAAATTACCCTAAATGGCCTATAATGTCTATGGGATGCTAGGTGTGGATGAGATTGTTCTTGAGACCGAGTTGGTTGTATTAGAATTTTACTGAAAGAGAATGACGCCTTAAGCACTTGATGCAAAATTCGAGAAATAGTTTCACCGGAATGTTGGAACTGCTCTTGTAACACTTTATTACTCCAACGATGTGCTAAGTGAGTGATAAAAATAGCCACCTGCTCTTCGGGAGCTAGACCTCTTGGTTCAACCTCCAGCCCATGGTCTCGTACAAGACAAGTACACAACTCTCGAAAGGTTACTTGATACATTCGAAGTGTTTGCCAGCATCGATTAGGATTACCATGCAAAAGCTCCATTACTCATTCATAACCACCGAGTGTTGATGTATGAGATGGCTCCTTTAACAAGTGGGTATTGAAATACCACTCGACTACCTTCGCAGAACCAATGACAAGCTCATCGAAATCGTCATCATCTTTTTGAAATATGTTATTCAATGCCATATTGTTCAACACCTACACCATTAGAATGAAACAACATGTCAAAAACTATATGTTAAACACAGTACTCATTAATCTAACATTAAAATAGCGGAAGATAATCATTGCCCTACTTAAGATAACTAAACAACTTGAAATAGGAAATACAACTAAAAATAAATCCAGCGATAACAACTTAAACTAATAGTCTTAACATAAAAGATAACACATATTAGTCCTAAGGAAACCATGTGAAGTATGTCCCTCTGAATTGGACCCAATTATCATAGTTGAACTGAAGCCACATGAGAGCAACTTCATCATTTGGTTGAGATAAGAAAGCTCCAACCCAAGAAGGCCGACATGCTGCAGTGGTGGCAAAAGTATGCATGTCACTTATCGGAACTATACCAATCTCCTCGAGTCGAAGAATCACACTTAAGAACCTTGAATTGTTCGATGTAGTACGGGCTGCGGCAAGCGCCTCAAGACCTGCTCGAACTTCTTGAGTTGAAGTTAACTTCGACTCCTTCCGAGCATTCTTACGCTCCTTCATTGCTTCAGAATACAATCTTTTTTTACCACTAGATTGACTGCTAGTTTGACAAGATGTAGGGGTATTGATACCAATATCTCCAAAAAAATCATCTAATGGAGGACTACTACCCGTATTCAAGTCAAAAGGGAAGACTATCTCCACCACAAGAGAATAAACTCTCTATCTGGTCAGCACTAGGCAGACTGTTTGGTTCATTCGGACAAACTTGCTCGGACCCTGTTGCAACAGCGCCCCACCAAAAACTGAAACCATTAGATCTTCATGAAGTATTGGAGTGTTCCTAAATGGTGCGCACTTAGGATTTCCCTGTAAAGAAAATAATGTAGTTCACAAAACACAATAAGCACTAAGTAAAATAATATGAAGTGATAAAAAGTAAAAAAAATATTATGACATTTACTTGTGTTATTCTTGACCATTGTTCATCCGAACAGACCGGAACGTTGCGTTGTGTATCCCATCCAATGCCGGTAACGCCATGCATACCTTGACTTAGTAACAACCAAGTAGACCATTCTCTTTTCAAAGAACCCCATCTGTTTGTCATTTGTTTTTTTTTTTTTTTTGAAATTCAAATAATGTTTGGTCTTAAAATAGTTCAATATATTTTCCCATCCAACTTTTTTCGCTGTACCTGCTTGAAAATTGCCTTGTCCATTTCCTTTAGGATTAATTTCAAGTAAGTCTCTAGCAAATCCGCTCCCCACTTGGCTTTGTCTGGATCAAATTCTTGAAGAGCATTTTGTGCTGAAGCACTCGGTGCCATTTTACTAAAATTTTGACACAAAATAATATTGTAAATAATGAAAATTCATTTGCTATTAACAAACATAACACGTTACAAAAAATTCAGTCCTCATGCTCATACATTATGTTCCTTATGCCACTGACCTTATGTTCCTTATGCCACTGACCCTAAAATCACAATCCTTATGCTTATACATGAACATTACTAGGTTTTTCTAAGTTTAATAAAACCATGACTCTAGGCTATCCCCTAAACTTAATTTTTTAAACTTAACAGAAACTTTAAACTAATAAACATGTACTTTAAGGATATGACGATTTGAAAATACCTGTTCAGCCTAGCAGATCTGCGGAGGGGTTGTCAGAGAGGGGGTCGGCGGCGGCGGAAATTGAAGCATCGGGCGGTTTGACTCGACCCCGTTGTGCAGATTGAGCCGTACTTGGGAGAAAGCTTCTTTGTTTTTGTTTGTTGAGAAACTGTGTTTCTTTGCAGTGTATAAAAATAGGAGCTGGGATGGAAGGTAGGTTTGCAATAAAATTTTTTGTGAGGTATTAATAGAGTTGTTGGATATTAATAAAGTTGTTGGGTTGTTAGAGCATATAAATGAGATCTACCGTGGGTTGTAGTGCTGTAGAAAAATTAGAGTTTTGTTTTGTTTTTTTTTCTGTTTTTTTTTGTGTTTGTTTTTTTGTTTTTTTTTTCTTTAGAATAAAAAAATTAAAGTTTTGATGGGTAGTGTAAGAAATTTACGTTGTTAAGATGGAGGGGTGTGGGTCGGTAGTGTTAACTAAGGTATAGCATGGTGAAAAGTAACTAACAAGAAGGTGTAATTACAATTGATGATGGAGGACAAAATTGTCATTTGAGTGTCTTCAGCAAAAAAAAAGACACAAAAAATCTCCTCAACCCCAACTTTTTTCTTCCACCCACTTTACTCTACAAATCCAAAATCCAAAATCTGTTCCAAAAAGCTCACACCAAACCCTTGGGAAAAGTCCAAAAAGCCTAAAAGTGGATTCTGGATTTTAATCCACAAAAAATCTCATACCAAACCCACCCATAATCGACTCGTTCGGCAAACTACATTTTGGAATAAATTAATTATTTAAAATTTGTTGAAAAAACCAGATTTTTGCGGATGGCGATCCGAAACCGGCCGGGTTTGATCTGGATCCGATTGGCTCCGACCCGGATTCGGTTAGGTAGTTTGTAGACGTGTCATGCATTGGTTGGTTGATATATCAAAGAACCGGATCTTACATGGATCTGGCCAAGAATCACCCAAATTCGTTTAAGTGATCTGGCCAACAACCGGCAAAATACATCTCACGACTATCTCCTGAATGTGCCACGTAGGGTGCTTAGTGGACAATTTTCCTCTCTCTTCCCTTCACTCTACTTTTTCTCACATTATTTGATACTCTTTCTCTAATTTCTCTCTCCAATCTCAATTCTAAATCATTTTGTTTCAACCACCAAGCAACCAAGTCTATCCACATTCTCTCAAAATCCATCTTTTCCGGTTAATAACCCACCATCGCCTGACCACGGCCAGAACACCATCAACTATAACTATAAGTCTTCATCACTTGAAATCCCAATTGTAAATGCTATAGTGAATTGGGTCGTATCCTGATAACTCTGAATCATAATTAGTAGCATAATTGCATCCATTTGATCAATAAATTGAATGTTTCAATTCATCCTTCAATTTATGTATTCACAGTTGAGCACAATAATTATCTATGCGGTTTTTACCCAGGAATGGTTTCATCATAAGTAATCAATGCTCCAACACGGGGTTATCACATGTGTTGTTGTGTTGTGTTGTTTTGATTTTCAGTTACTCCTTTGAGATCACCGCTACGTTCTTGTTTCCGGTATGTGATTCAAACACCCTACTTTAATCTCCATTCTAATATCTTTATTTTCTGATTTATATTGTTCGTTTCATCATTCATGAATACGTTAGATCAATAGCTAATTAGTAATACACATCGTGTTCATAATATGAGAAAAACCTAGGTACAGAGGTGATGACTATTAAAGTGTTATGGGTGAATTAGTAATCTTAGTAGGTAGGTATTAACTTGTTTTAAAGTGGGTAATCTCTGGACGTTGAAGTTTCATTCATTAAATAGATGTTTCTAGGTGTTACACTATGTAGTAGCGATTTTAGAAATGTTGTATTTGGGTTAGAAGATGCTGAACTTGGGTATTAACAGCATCTAAAAGTGTTATATTTACTTAATTAGTGACTGAGAAGTTTAAAAAGGGCGTAACTTGTATTTTCGGAAGCCGAATTCAATTCCGTTTGATGCTAGACTTAATTTTTGGAAAGTCTTGGACCTAATGAAACTATTTTTTACTTGAGAAAAGGTTGAGAAGTTTTGGTAATAAATTAGTGAATTTGTGATAGGTTATGTACATATTAGGTTATGGGTTTCTAAAGCAAAGTTTTGGCTTGTGTCTTAGGGTATAATTTGGATGGGAAAATAGATACCTAAAACCAAATCTTGTAGTATGATTATCTTGTCAAATGTTCATTTTTTATTTAGTGTAGCATTGTGTTTTGATTAGTGAGGTGGTATTTGTAGGCGACGATTTCGTGGACAAAGGATACATCGAGTATTACTAGGATATGTTTTGCTTTTGCTTTTGATTCAAGGTGAGTTAATATTCCAGACGTCGAGCCTTACCTTATTTCGTGTCTACACGAGTTTCATGTTATATACGTCTCAAAATGTGCTTCATGAATACATGTTTTACTTGCTGCGTGATTTTATTGAAATGTTCTTTTGAAGCAATCTCAAGAAAATTAATAATGCAAAATGACGTAAAGTGAAAAGAATTGTACGAAGACCAATAACTCATACTTTATTGTCATGTTGACTACCGTCACTCGGCCTGTGTTTATTGTGGTGTTGACTATGGTAACTCGGCCTGTGTTTATTGTCGTGTTGACTACGGTCACTCGGCTCGTGTTTATTGTCGTGCTGACTACAGTCACTCGGCCTCTGATATTTGCTCGATCGTTAATGAGCCATGAGTCGCTCCTAGTACTCACTTCTTTTGCCGCAAAAAGTCTTAGTGGCGTGTCGACATTTAAGGTCTGGGTAGCTAATTTATGGATGTTGGTTACTCTTCTCCGTACAAATACAATTTAATACAATTTGAATGAAGATTTGAGTATTTTCATGGAATTGGACAATTTGAAATTTTGAGCATAAATGGATATTGGTAAATATGGAAGAAGATAAAGGACTGATTTTTCTTAATCACTTGTGGAGTTTTACTGAATCGTCGTGTTACCAATACTCGTCAATTCTTTCAAATAATGCTTTTATATGTCTCTTTGTGTTTACATGCTTGGGTATTATCTCGCTCAGTATTTGTTGCTGATTTTCAAGTTCTGGTGTCTCTTTGTTTTCTTCCCATACAACAGGTTTAGATGTGAGAAGCATTTCTAGCTGGGGGACGAATCACTTCACTACGTTTAGTAATAGTCACGCGGACAATTAGGCTTTTCACTTTGGTTTGGTAATAGTTTATGCTCAGGTTTGAGGCAAATAATGTTTAAGATTTCAAATGTTTATGGATTGGTTATTTGTTTTTAAATTTATTGTCCCCTTTAAATGTCCTTTCACTTGGGAGAAATTCTTGAGTGTGGAGTGGCACCCTTTTGGGTTTCCCGGGGTTAGAAATTGGGGGTGTTACATGCAGTCTTTGACTCTCACAGTGAGTTTATATTCTTAGTCTTGTTCCGGAGTTCTTTCATGTGATTTACTTGTTTTTTTATAATAACTTCCGTACTTTATTCTGAAATTTCTAAACATGTCGTACTGCTTTTAAATTGTCACTTTACTACTCGTTTTTAAAAATTGGAAAACTTATTATTCGAATGTCATTAAGTTAGAATTCATTAATTAATAAGGTAACGTGAAAGAATCGCAAGTACTCGAACTAGTTGAGTCTACGACAGTGCTTTATGCATATGTCCTGTTACTTTATATTTCGAGTGATGATTCTCTGGGCTAGGTCCCTAGTAAGATATCGGATTTAATCCACTGGGCTTCGGTGCCTAAAATTGTATTGAGTGATGATTCTTTGGGTCATATCCCTAAAGAAATATCGGGTTAAATCCACTGGGCTCCAGTCCCTAAAAATATATTGGGTGATGATTCGTTGGGCCAGGTCCCCAAAGAGATATCGGGTTTAATCATCTAGGCTTCGGTCCCTAAAATTATTTCGGGTGATGATTCCCTGGGCTTTGGGCCCTAAAGATATGGGACTTCGTTCGCCCCAACTCCTTTTGTCGTTGGCTGGAGTTTAGAGTCTAGTACTACTCTTCTTACTTACAATCTTAAGGCGATGTCAACACTTAATGTCTAGTTTTATATTTTTATGATGACTAATGGGACGGGAGATCCGACCCATAACACGAGAGATGTTGGCTTATCAGACCCCCCTATACACCAGTATCATCTATTATTATTTACCATGGACTCTCTAGATACTACGAATTAATAATATGACTTGTTTTTCATTCTGCGTTCGGAAACTTATGACTATCTCAGTAAACGAATTGGCTACTTGTGTAATAACAACTCTAATGATCAAACAACTTTTGGAAAACTATGTTCATACGCAAACTCTCATCCTTGCACTCTGATATTCTTACTTATGCTTTTGAAATAGTTTAAAGCCTCTAATTCGCACATTTATACTTATACTCTGAAATTGTTTAAACTCTTTTAAACATGTAACCCCGTAACATGTCTAGCCATTCTGTTTTACATGCTAAGTTGTTTATTCACTCAATTCTTATTGATACTCGCGAAATTGTGGCATTGTGTTTCTTTTAATTCTCCCGCATGTGTATGATTGGTTACTTGGGATAACGCGTTGGAGTACGGTCACTCTTACATGCAAATTGTAATAAAGAAAAGCAATTAATTCGCAAAGCCATATTTTGTTGTAAATATCATTTGTTAGGCTTGTTGTCCAGTTTGAACTCAGTCGTGGATATTGTTAATTCTTGTAAGAAATTCTTAATACTTCACTATTCTTTTTTTTTCAATTTATTTCTTCTGTATTCTGTCTCTTCTTCTACTCAAATATCTGGTCCAATTCAATTGCTACACAACAACCATATGGCTCTATTATGTAGGGTTTTTCCGAATTGATTATTATTATTATTATTATTATTATTATTATTATTATTATTATTATTATTATTATTATTATTATTATTATTATTATTATGTAAACTTCAAACAAATACTTGATACATGTGTACAATAGAGTACTCCCAATCATAATAAGTGTGGGCGCGAAGTTTAACAAATTTCATGCTATATTTTGACCTAAAATGCCTACAAACTATGTTCTTTCTTTTAATTAACAATTTTATTAGAAAATAGAAAGTAAGAATATGCGAAACACTACTGAAGTAAGTTTGATTTAAAAAAACTACTGGAGTAAGTAAGTATCTTTTAGGGAACTGAAGGAAGAAGTTAATAAAAAGTTGAGTAACTTCTTGAAAGCAAGGTATAAAAAACCTATTGAATGAAGTACTTTTTTTATAGAGAAACTGAAGGAAGTAAATTAGTAAAAAGATAAGCAAGACAATTATTTTGTAAGTCCTAAAAATGCTTATTTTATAGGTTCTCAAAAAGAAATACACAACTAAATCGGAGAAAAAGTACGTTCGTAGAACATTTTACAATTTCACGAAAAGAATAATATTGCCTTAGTATGTGCCTCTTATTACTCTTACATTAAAATCGTATGCAAATCATAATCGCAAGAAGAAGTCTCTCTATTTTGTCCAGCCTAATAAAACTCGTGCTTAACACACGACGGTAAAAACATGTTCATAATAACAAAATTCCGGATTCCGCTAGTATTTATTAAAACCAAACAACTAATAAAACCCACTAAAACTAAATGGTCAAAAGTTCAATGAGGGAGTATAGTAGTCATCTTTATTTAGCAATATTACCCGGTCAAAGAGAAATGACAAGGCCATAAACTCCAGCAACTGATTTCTCCTAAAGTTGTGAAGTACTTTACATGTGTCAGTCGCATGTTTGCTCTCAACTTTTATAAATTGGTTCACATTACCTCAATCAATATTCAGATTTCAAAAATAGTTTTGCTTCCTCACACAAACAACACGAATAGTCTGCAATATTAAGGTTAGAAGAGAAAGACAATGGACAACTCTCAGAATGCAAGCTACCAAGCTGGCCAGGCTCAAGGCCAAGCTCAGGTGAGTTTTGAGGGTTCATGTCGGTTCTCATCTCACCGCAAAGAACAATATCAAATGATGTATCTGTTATATTTCTTTAAGTAGTATTTGATCTGATTAATATCTCGATGCATTTTCCTCTTTCTTTTTGTAGGAAAAGGGCAACCAAATGATGGAAAAGGCTCGCGATGCTGCCCATTCAGCCAACCAGACCCTTCACCAGGTTCGACATTGTTCTCTACTAGCACCCAGACTTACATTTTAATATTTTTTTCTTAATATGTTAGTCCTTACTACAAACAATAAATTGGTTTAGGCTGGTCAGCAAGTGAAGGAAACGGCACAACATGCGGCTGATTCAGTCAAGAACGCAACCGGCATGAACAAATGAAGCACTTGTTAATTTAATATCTTTTCCATTCAAGAGCTTGTTTCTCGAGACATTTTCAGCTATTTACAGTTGTAAATCCACATCCACTTATTGGACCACATGAATAAAGATACAAGCTTTATATTTTATGAATTGAGCTATATTATTTTACCCATTTATCTAATTATAAAGCGAGTCTTTTACCCCCAATATATATATAATAAACAAACGTGCAAGGTTTGTATAAAGCGGCTAGAGCTTTAAATCATGTTCTCCTCAATGTCAATAGGAAAATAAGATAAGGTATCTAACTACTTATTACCTTAGGGTATCAAAGTAAATGATGTATGATACTAATTATAAAAGTTGAAATGGTAGTAGTGAACAGTTTGCGCCTTACCTTCTCTATGCAGAGTCAGGATCCTTTGTATCACCCTTTTTGTGTACATTTCTCTATGTCATAAATTCTATTGTTCCACGTTACAATTTTATTCAATTTACTTATTTGATAAATTGTACAAGATTTGTGCAAATTATTTATACAAAAGGGAAATACGGACTTACTTGGTAACAATAACCTAAACTGAATTGTAACTACTAATTGAAAATACTAACAAATTAAATAATCATATTATCTTGCAATATAGTCTAATTGCACGTCTGTTTTCACTATTTCTCACTTCTCAGAAATAGCACAAAGCCGATATTCTGTTCTAAATCTTCATCGACATTGCTGACTATAATGTGCAAGAGTATGCCTAGACAAAACTTTGTAGGGAGACGAAAGAACAGCTTACCACTACTTTGCAGAAGCAATCAATTAACTACTTCCATATGAATGCACCTCAACTAGTTATCCACAACCTTATCACATGTTATGAGTACCGACCTTGTTTCAAACTTGAAAACATTTGCAGATGCAAAACCACGTCAGAGTTAGCGTGGTATTGGAAATTCATCAAAAAACCAGGTTTGGAATAGTTTATACAATTGGCAATGATATGGGTTCATGCACCTACAATATTTTTTTCTCCTAATTAATTTAGAGAATATGATCCTAGCTAGTGGGATGAGAAGATAGGCGTTCTCATCAAAACAATCTTGCAAATCTATAAAGTTTGAAAGATCTATTTCTGATCACGATTTGAAGAAAATTTGAATTTTAAGTCCATAAACTCGCATGCGACATTTTTAAAAATAATGGTGATTGTTGTTGTAGGGTTTTGATAACAGATACGCAGCGGAAGACGCATAAGTTAATCCGTTCAAGACCCTCCAAGGATCACAGGAAGAGACAACATAACGATAGTACAGGATTAGTATCAAAATACATTTTGGATCTCCTTTGATGACTTCACATTTGAAATTGTGTTCCCGTCTCTATAGCTAGTCCACTCGTAGGTTAGAAACCGGATCTTCCAACACCTTGTGCTATCTAGGAACGATGGAAGAAGAAGATCACGCAAGGAATCACCAAATCGGGGCTCGGGCCCTTTTTGTGGCCGATGGGTAGGGGGCGGACCAAGGGGCGGATGACCTCCTTTGGTTTTTCTCTATCTCCTTGCTTTTCTCTCCCACTCAATGTGTTATGAGCATTAGTTAGTGAGAATGAAGCTAGGAGTATCCTTTATATAGTCCAACAACTCCTTGTTTGACTGCATAAAAGCCCATATCCTAATCCTGTCCATACACGGATTAGTCCAACTTGCAAATTAATCCTACTAAGTTTGCAAGCATTGAATATTGATCCTTCTAATTAGTTAATCATATTAATTACTTCCCTAGTCCGGTCTAATCCATAGAGAGTGTGACCTCATAGGTTTTTACGTAGTTGGTGTAGGGTTTTGATTCATGGATCGCGCAAACGGAAGCATAATCAAACAAACAACCATGCAAAACCCTCCAAGGATCACAAGTCTAGATACATAACGATAGTGAAGGTAAGAAATCATAAACACACCTTTGGGTTCTCCTTGATGACTTCAAACGCGAATAGTGTCACGTTCTCTATAGTTGATCCACGCCTAGAGTTGTTTCTAGATCTCCAATCTCCTTGGTGCTAGCCCGGAATGAGAGGAGGGTGAAGGAATCACGCAAAACGAGACAAAAAGAAAGGGGCTCGGCCCTCTTTTTAGCCGACGGGGACGAGGGCGGCGGCAAGGGGGGCGTTGGCCTCCTTTGTTGCTTGCTCTCTCTCCTTTGTTCTCTCCCACTCTTGTTATGTTCTCTCTAGAGCATAAGTTATGAGGAAGGAAGGAAGGAGGGTCCTTTATATAGTCCAACAACTCCTTGTTAACTACCTAAAGGACTTATTCTAGTCCAACTAGAATTCAATTTAGTCCCTTCCTTGCAAATTAGTCCCTACTAACTTTGCAAGGGTTCGAAAAGTGATCCTTCTAATTAATTAATCCAATTAATTAATTCCCAAATCTAGAACAACTCTATATAGCGTGTGACCCCATAGGTTCTATCTAGTTGGTAGCAACTATTTGCTAATATGGAGCGGTTTCTAGCAAAACATCCATTCTAGCCAACTAATAGAATAGTCATCTAGACAACCTTGTACAAGTAATTGTCTCATCCCTTTGCCTCCATATCCGGATTGGACACGAGACATACAAGTCACACTCGTATATCCAATCCATAGTTTCTCGATCCATGGAATAGCCTTATTCGTGCAAATAACATCAATATCCCATATTGATTTATTTGAGTCTGGCCAGACATTCTATAAGCACTATCCTTCGAGTGGCCTAGGATATTTGCTCCCGTTATGTGGGAGGGGCAAATCCTCTCTACGTCCACTACGATCTCTAAGCTTGCTTCTCATTGTATCCAGTACACGCCTTTATAACTACCCAGTTACGGTGTAGCGTTTAACGCTACCAAGATCACAATGATCCACAACTAGAATATCTAGTGACTTCAAGTCTAAGGATGACAATACCATTGTACCCGAGAAGCACTTGTGACTCAACATAACATGTATGTAGCCTTCTCGGTGATGGGTCAATCTAGTGCAACATTCCGTAATGCACACCTATGTGTTGGATCGTGATATCTCCATATCAATCCAACCCCATACTAGTCTATAGATGATTGTCCCATTAATCATTATACTTGACTAGGGATATTTAAGATAAACAACACGATTGTAAATCTAAGGACTTCATTATATTAAATATCCAATAAATAATAAATGAATTTTCTAGCCAAATACAAATTCATACTAAACTAGATTGCCTCTAGGGCATCTATTCCAATAGTCTCCCACTTGCACTAGAGTCAATCTGGCGCATCTCGTATGCCCATACTCCTAGTGTGCCTTTCATGCTTCCACTGCGTGAGAGGCTTTGTAAGCGGGTCTGACAGATTATCATCTGTAGGAATCTTGCATATCCGAACGTCTCCTCTATCGATAATATCTCGAATCAGATGAAACTTCCTGAGCACATGCTTGGACTTCTGGTGCGATCTGGGTTCCTTTGATTGCGCGATCGCCCCAGTGTTGTCACAAAACAACTCCACTGGATCCGCAATGCTAGGGACCACACCAAGTTCAGAAACAAACTTTCTGATCCAAACAACCTCCTTTGCTGCGCCATTTGCAGCAATGTACTCAGCCTCTGTTGTAGAATCAGCTACCGTCTCTTGCTTGGAACTCTTCCAGCTCACCGCTACTCCATTCAGGCAAAACACATATCCCGACTGTGATCTAAAGTCATCTCTATCGGTTTGGAAGCTTGCATCAGTGTAACCCCTTACACGCAACTCTTCCTCACCGCCAAACATCAAGAAAGCATCCTTAGTTCTTCTCAAGTACTTTAGGATGTTCTTGACAGCAATCCAGTGACCCTCACCCGGATTGGATTGGTATCTGCTTGTCATACTCAAGGCATATGACACATCTGGTCTGGTACATAACATGGCGTACATGATAGATCCTATGGCCGAGGCATAGGGAATCCTACTCATGCGTTCCTTATCAATCTCATTGGAAGGACAACCACTCTTCGAAAGAGTGATTCCATGTGACATGGGCAAGAATCCCTTCTTGGAATCTTGCATGTTGAACCGTTTCAACACCTTGTCAATATATGTACTTTGACTTAGGCCTAGCAACCTTTTAGATCTATCTCTATAGATCTTTATATCGAGTATATAGGCTGCTTCCCCTAAGTCCTTCATTGAGAAACACTTTCCTAGCCAATCTTTCACAGATTGCAGCATGGGAATGTCGTTTCCAATGAGTAGTATGTCATCCACATACAAGACCAGAAAAGCTACAGAGCTCCCACTAACCTTCTTGTAGACACAAGACTCATCTTCGTTTCTGATGAAGCCAAACTCTTTGACCACTTCATCAAAACGTCGATTCCAACTCCTAGAAGCTTGCTTCAATCCATAAATGGATCGTTGCAGCTTACAGACTTTGTTGGCTTGCTTTGGATCCTCAAAACCCTCCGGCTGTATCATATACACGTCCTCGAGGAGATTCCCATAAAGGAATGCTGTTTTGACATCCATCTGCCAAATCTCATAGTCGTAGTATGCTGCAATTGCAAGTAGGATTCGGATGGATTTGGTCATAGCGACTGGTGAAAAGGTTTCATCATAGTCAATACCATGAATCTGTCTGAATCCTTTAGCCACCAATCGGCCCTTATAGGTAATCACATTACCATCCATGTCGATCTTCTTCTTGAAGACCCACTTGCACCCTATGGGCCGCGCCCCATCAGGTGGTTCCACCAAAGTCCATACTTTGTTGGTATACATGGATTCCATCTCGGATCTCATGGCCTCAAGCCACTTCTGCGATTCTGGCCCACTCATGGCCTCCTCATAGGTAGTAGGCTCATCATCTATGAGCATCGTGTCACCGGAATCAGTTACGAGAAGTCCGTACCTCTCGGGTTCCTGGCGCACTCTACATTCCTCCCACTTGCTTCTTTAGAGACAAACTCTCTTTCTAGAAACACGCCGGTCCGAGCAACAAACACTTTGTTCTCGGTTGGATTGTAGAAGTAGTATCCCTTAGTTTCCTTAGGGTACCCCACAAGTTTACACTTATCCGATTTAGGCCCTAGCTTGTCTGATTGTAAACGCTTTACATAGACATCGCAGCCCCAAATCCTCATGAACGACAGTGTGGGACGCCTCCCACTCCACATCTCATATGGTGTCTTCATGACTGATTTAGATGGAACACGGTTAATGGTGAAAGCTGCACTTAATAGAGCGTAGCCCCAAAATGATAATGGAAGATCGGTTTGACACATCATAGACCGAACCATATCCAATAGGGTTCGATTCCTCCTCTCGGACACGCCATTCCATTGTGGCGTTCCGGGTGGAGTGAGTTGGGACACGATCCCACACTCTCTAAGATAGTCGTCAAACTCTTGGCTCAAGTATTCTCCTCCACGATCCGATCGTAGAGCCTTGATACTTTTGCCAAGTTGCTTCTCTACTTCATTCTTGAATTCTTTGAACACTTCAAAGGATTCGGATTTTGCCCTCATAAGGTACACAAATCCATATCTACTGTAATCATCAGTAAATGTAATGAAGTAGACATAACCACCCCTGGAAGGCGTGGCAAATGGCCCACACACATCGGTATGTATGAGCGCCAATTGCTCACTAGTCCTCTCACCTTTCTTATTGAAAGGGGACTTTGTCATTTTTCCCAATAAACAAGCCTCACATGTCTCATATGATTCAAAATCAAATGAGTCTAGTAATCCATCTTTATGGAGTCTAGATACACGTTTCTCATTTATGTGGCCTAAACGACAATGCCATAAATAAGCAGGATTTAAATCATTTATTTTAATCCGCTTGGTATTAATGTTGTAGACAGGATTGCTTAGATCAAGGACATAAAGTCCATTAAATAATTGCGCACTAAAATAGTGAATATTATTCAAATAAAAGGAACAACAATTGTTCTTTATTGAAATAATAAAACCTTCCTTGTCCAAACAAGAAATAGAGATAATGTTTCTGCTCATAGCAGGCACAAAATAGCAATTATTTAATTCTAAAACTAATCCTGAAGGCAGAGATAGCTCGCACACGCCTATGGCCAACGCAACAACCTTTGCTCCATTCCCAACGCGTAGATCTACCTCCCCTTTTGCCAATCTTTTACTTCTCTTTAGATCCTGCATATTTCGACAAATATGAGATCCACATCCAGTATCTAATACCCATGATGTAGAGACAGTTAAATTGACATCTACAACAAAAATACCTGGTGGTGGTGGAATCACTATTCCAAGCCGCTTGTCCTCCAGATATTTTGGGCAGTTCCTCCTCCAGTGTCCAGGTTGACTGCAGTAGTGACACTCACCCTTAGTCACGACCTTGGCAATGCCACCAACAGGCTTAAGGGCTTGTTCCTTGGACTTGGCAACTGACTTGCCTTTGCCCTTGGAGGAAGATGCAAACTTTTTGCCCTTTCCTTTATGCACCATCATAATGGCCTTGCCCTTACCCTTGTTGATGCTCTGTTCAGCCGTCCTCAACATGTTGAGCAAATCTGGCAGTGTTTTAACGATCTCGTTCATGTTATAGTTCATAATGAACTGTCCATAACTCTCGGGCAACGATTGCAACACGAGATCGGTTGCCAACTCTTGGCCGACCGGGAACCCAAGCCGGGCGAGATTCTCCAAGTACCCGATCATTCGGAGTACATGGGGTCCCACCGGGTTCCCTTCTGCCAGATGACATTTGAACAGTGCCTTTGAGACCTCATACCTTTCTACCCTCGCCTGCTCTTGGAAGAGCTGCTTTAGATGTTCGATCATATCGACGGCATTCATGTTCTCATGTTGCTTCTGAAGCTCAGAGGTCATGGTGCAAAGCATTAGGCAGGCCGCATCATTAGCGTCATCAACACGCTTTTGATACGCCTTTAAGGCAACAGGTGTCTGATTCTCTGGACCTTCTGGAACATGCTCCTCTATTGCGTACAGTTTCTTCTCTTGCTTGAGAACAATTCTCAAGTTTCTGTACCAATCAAGAAAGTTGGTTCCAGAGAGCTTGTCCTTCTCAAGGACAGATCGTAGGGAATGTTGTGAACTCGATGAGTTGTTTGCCATTTGGAATTCTACAAAAAGAAAATACGCAAGTTTTAGTATTTGTGAATTTTTGACTATATTTAATAATGGCTAGTTTATTAAATATAGCTCCCACTATTTTTCTACGGATTAATAACCCTCAAGATATTAATGCGGAAAATATCCTTATATTTTCTAGTGGGCCAAGATCCATCTTTTCATCTCCTTATGAGCTTGCTTTGGCAAGTCACCCATAGTTCGACTACTTCTAGGTAGGAACAATTTCCAATTGCATCCCATATGCAACTCTTGGTTCAATCGGGCAAATAACTCCTTATTTATCCATCCATATGGATAATCCCAATTGATTGCCTCTAGGTTTCTTAATCAAATTAATAGCCTAGTTGTGTTCAACCTCTTATCTAAACAATTGCACATTGTTACGTGCCATCGCATTCCATCATTATGAACCAAGTCGCCATGCTTTGGCACGCACGAACTTGATAAGTAATGATGATAATGAGTGTTTAAACAACGAGAAGGCAAGAACACAATATTTGAATTTGAGGGATTTTTCAATTCAATTTTAATTATTTTGTTGATCAATATCAACTAATCTATCTATTTGAGTTTGGGCACAACTCCAAATAATAGATCCGGGTTGTCTAATTATCTTATTATCCTAGTTGCATGCATCATCCATACACCAACCACACAAATAATAAGACAATAAATAAACAACCACAAAACAGAAATTAAACGTGATGTGGATATGGCCTTTTCTAGACTAAGATAATTCCAAGCCAATGGAATTATCTATGAACCCTAAGCAAACACACATCTCCATGCGTCTTGATCTTTTGGTCCATCCTTCATAGTCATGTGGTATGCTCCATGCTCCATGCTCCATCTTTTGTGGCTTCTTTGGCTTTGGGCTTCTTTTCTTCAATCTTGGCTAACAATCTACTTTATCTAGCACTAGCTAATATCTATACTAAATAAAATAAATCTCACAAGTTGAGAAAAAAAATGGCACGCACGCCATAAAACCCTAATTAATTATTACAATTAATTGATCAGCTCGCAGGCCGTAAAACCAAACCACAAAATTAAACATCCACATCAAACCACATCCTAAGGCCATATCCAATCACCATGCGATTTGCACATAAACAGTTAAAATCCAATTTTAACGCGCTTGGTCAATTTTAATTGATTTTAGGATTTCTGGGGTTAAAACGGTCCATGGGCCCAACAATCCAATTGCCCGGGCCCAAACTAAGTGAACCATAAGGCCCTAGGGCCGGCCCGGCCCAAAACCCGCAAGCTAGGCCCGCGGGTTAGGGCCGCCCGGCCCCTTAGGGCGCCAATCTTGGGCGGCAAGCAAGGGGGGCGGTCCCCTAGGGGGCCGAACCTCCTTATGGAGCTTGTTTCCAAAACAACCTCCTTGCTTGGAGCCCAAGTTTGGTTGTTTCCTTGTTTTAGGAGAACTCCTTCTTCCCCAAGGATGCCCAAACCCTAGATCTTAGATCCTAAAATTTCTCAAACTCACCAATTCATGCATCCAATGCAAAATTTGGGTCTTGTTATGATCTAATTATTGACAAATTGCATCCCATGCTTGATTTGTCTTGTTTTACGCGATAAACAACAATTTAAGGTGTAAAACAACAAGAATGTAACACATAAACTACGTTTATGCTCTATGACCTGTGGCTCTGATACCACTGTAGGGTTTTGATTCATGGATCGCGCAAACGGAAGCATAATCAAACAAACAACCATGCAAAACCCTCCAAGGATCACAAGTCTAGATGCATAACGATAGTGAAGGTAAGAAATCATAAACACACCTTTGGGTTCTCCTTGATGACTTCAAACGCGAATAGTGTCACGTTCTCTATAGTTGATCCACGCCTAGAGTTGTTTCTAGATCTCCAATCTCCTTGGTGCTAGCCCGGAATGAGAGGAGGGTGAAGGAATCACGCAAAACGAGACAAAAAGAAAGGGGCTCGGCCCTCTTTTTGGCCGACGGGGACGAGGGCGGCGGCAAGGGGGGCGTCGGCCTCCTTTGTTGCTTGCTCTCTCTCCTTTGTTCTCTCCCACTCTTGTTATGTTCTCTCTAGAGCATAAGTTATGAGGAAGGAAGGAAGGAGGGTCCTTTATATAGTCCAACAACTCCTTGTTAACTACCTAAAGGACTTATTCTAGTCCAACTAGAATTCAATTTAGTCCCTTCCTTGCAAATTAGTCCCTACTAACTTTGCAAGGGTTTGAAAAGTGATCCTTCTAATTAATTAATCCAATTAATTAATTCCCAAATCTAGAACAACTCTATATAGCGTGTGACCCCATAGGTTCTATCTAGTTGGTAGCAACTATTTGCTAATATGGAGCGGTTTCTAGCAAAACATCCATTCTAGCCAACTAATAGAATAGTCATCTAGACAACCTTGTACAAGTAATTGTCTCATCCCTTTGCCTCCATATCCGGATTGAACACGAGACATACAAGTCACACTCGTATATCCAATCCATAGTTTCTCGATCCATGGAATAGCCTTATTCGTGCAAATAACATCAATATCCCATATTGATTTATTTGAGTCTGGCCAGACATTCTATAAGCACTATCCTTCGAGTGGCCTAGGATATTTGCTCCCGTTATGTGGGAGGGGCAAATCCTCTCTACGTCCACTACGATCTCTAAGCTTGCTTCTCATTGTATCCAGTACACGCCTTTATAACTACCCAGTTACGGTGTAGCGTTTAACGCTACCAAGATCACAATGATCCACAACTAGAATATCTAGTGACTTCAAGTCTAAGGATGACAATACCATTGTACCCGAGAAGCACTTGTGACTCAACATAACATGTATGTAGCCTTCTCGGTGATGGGTCAATCTAGTGCAACATTCCGTAATGCACACCTATGTGTTGGATCGTGATATCTCCATATCAATCCAACCCCATACTAGTCTATAGATGATTGTCCCATTAATCATTATACTTGACTAGGGATATTTAAGATAAACAACACGATTGTAAATCTAAGGACTTCATTATATTAAATATCCAATAAATAATAAATGAATTTTCTAGCCAAATACAAATTCATACTAAACTAGATTGCCTCTAGGGCATCTATTCCAACAGTTGGTAGTAACAATTTACTAACACGGAGCCGCCTCTAGCAAGACATCCATGCTACCCAACTAATAGAAATAGTCATCCGACATACCTTGTGCAAGTATTGTCTCATCACTTTTTCTCTATATCCGGATTGGACAAGAGACATACAAGTCACGCTCGTATATCCAATCTATAGTTTCTCGATCCTGTGAATAGTCTCTTCCATGCATATACCATCAATATCCTATATTGATTTATTTGAGTTTGGTCAGACATTCTATGAGCACCATCCCTCGAGTGGCCGTGGATATCTACTCTCGTTATGTGGGAGGGAAAAATCATATCTACGTCACTACCATCTATAAGCTTGCTTCCTTATTGTATCCGACTAACGCCTTTATTACTACCCAGTTGTAGATAGTGTGTTCGAGGCAGATAGATCACCACCCGCGTGGCAGCCATCCAGGAGGTTTGACGGTACTCCACTACTAGTCTATCATTGTCCTTATGATCGAACTTATCTGTATGGGGGCTATGAGACAAGATCGCCCTTCATACTAACTGCACGGGAGTTGTAGGGTTCAAGTGGCTTGGAGGATAGATTAAGGCACGTCGCACGCGAGCAAGAGCTATACTCGCGCGCGACTCTTGTCAATTGTCTGAGAGATTTGATGACCATGTGTCCTATATAGGCGGTCGACCGTGTGAACGGTCCCTATATATATGGACGATCGTGAAACGTGCAATATATATACGAGCGAACGTGCCGTTACGAGGCGGATATCTAGCCGTCACTTGCGGACGCATTAACCCCTCGTAACGGTCACTCCTATGCCCTATATATAGGAATAGTGGCCTTCTATGGCAGCTCTCGGATCTTTTTCTAATCATCAAACTGTCTCTCTCAGGAAATGGTAGGAGCTTACTCTTCCCCTACACTTACTCTCAATCTCTCCGTGCTTTGTCCTTGTTCTTGTCTGTTGCAAGTTTACACTGATATCTTCCTCAGAAGGATCTCTTGTGCACTAAATGGGTGGAGGAAGTTCCTCTCAAATAAGTTTATACTATCCTTAGAATTTATTGTGCTTTTAATGATGTAATCATTGACCTCCTCCCATATGAGGACTCCCCATATTAATGGTAATGACTCTCCCATATGAGAGACCACTTATCAACGCTGCATGTGTTGTCTACTTAGATATGTTGTTCATTTACAGTTGATGGCCTACTTCCAAATAAGCCTATCTGTTTAGATAGCATCAATACGCGTGTCACATCCCCCTCCCGCCGACCCCGCTTAGCAATGATAAAAACTTTGCATTAACGGGAGGAGGGCGCGACATGCCAGTGCTGCCTTGACTCGTCGAGAGGCTAAACGAGTAATTTATAAAAGTCGTAATCAAAAGATTGTATTTGAAAAACTTTTCGGAAGCGTAATTGATAAATTTACTTAGCCATTTAGCCTCTCGACTCGTATCGTAACAAAGTATAACTCGGGGAAAGGTTCTAGGTATCATACAAGGGCTCAAATAAAGTCTTATATACATAATTATACAACTCTTACATACTTAAACAATTTACAGACATGTATTCTACCATAGCTCCAAGTCATCTAACATATACTCGACATCTAACCACATAAGCGTCATCAAGCATGTCATGGCATATCAACTTAACCCCTTGCTACATGTTGCTTCTTATGTGTCCTTAAAACTTGAAAAAAATGGTAGTGTAAAAGGGTGAGCTCAACTAGCTCAGTGAGTTACATCTACGCCCCTCCGTAGGTTTGGAAAACGAAAAGAGGCTAACTTTCCATGGAGCATCATGAACATAACTTATAGTCATACATACATATACTTGTGAAACTTGAAAGAGCATGACATTCATAAAATAT
Source organism: Linanthus parryae (assembly GCA_023055425.1). Classification (NCBI taxonomy): domain Eukaryota; kingdom Viridiplantae; phylum Streptophyta; class Magnoliopsida; order Ericales; family Polemoniaceae; genus Linanthus; species Linanthus parryae. The sequence continues at coordinate 60,787,774 of JALGPY010000001.1, read as the reverse complement.
AACTTGTATCGTAAAGAAAGCCTAACGTAAAGCATAACTTGAGACTTGTGAAATCATATTGTTCCAAGTAAGAACCTTGCTTAATTCGTCTCACGTGGAGACCATAACGTACTTGAACATACTTGCTTATTTTCTTATCTTATGGCCCGTGTAACCTTCGTGACTTAACATAACATAACGTATGGACATGTCCATCGCGACGGCGCGACGCGTTGCCTGCTTATATTGCCCCGGCAAAAGGGTCGTAGCTTGCCTATACCCGACAAGGGGGTTTCACTACGGTAACCGTGGACTTTCTGAAAAGGTGTTTTATCTTATGAAACGTTCATTATTTTTTTTAGCATCCATGGAGCATAAAACATTCATTTAAGTAGAAAGCATACATACTCAATAATAGGGACGTAATTAACATACATAGGCTTGTAAGAAACTTGAGGTTCGGTACAAACTTTGGGAGGTAGGGTAACTCACCTTGCGAGCTTAATCCATTTATTTAATATTTCTTTGTCCAATTCCAACCAACTTAAAGCACGTGATCATCGACTCCGTCGTCGTATAACTAGCAAAGTGTGCTACAAATCACACATGTAATCACTTAGCATGAATTCAATCAAAGCATAGCACATGTCTACATCTCTCAAATGCATATGCAGCATATCGACTAACTATTCCTATATTCACATACTTCATGGACCTTATATAATTATTGTATGCAAATGATATGTCTAATGCAACACATAATGCAAGATGACATATTATGAGATAAAACATGAAACTTACATAAACTAGCTTGAAAGACTTGCTTACTTTCATGTGATCTTCTGACTTATGAACTTCTAAATTATAATACCATAAACTAGACATATTCAATCACATGCATGCTTATTTTCATGTCATTTCATGGATTGGAGGTACAAGAAATTGATTACCAAACATGGCATAAAATATGTCAAGCAACTAGCAAAATTCAGATTTGACACACTTTAGTATTTTCAATATTACAGAAAATCTAGAGGTTCTTTTGGCATAAAACCAACTGGAAATGATAGTAGACACATATAGCATTGAAGCGGTACTAAAAACGCCCAAAACAGAGTTCATATGAGTGAGTTATGACCCTCTAAAGTTGGGTCAAAACTTTTACCTGAGAGCAGATATTTTAGTCCGAAAATTCATGTTTCTTCTTTCATTATTCAAATTTTTTCAAAGAATCTCATGCCTCTAGACCCAATTAAGACCCTAAGACACATATGACACATATGCAATATAATTAAAACACATAACATGAATATAACTTGTAAAACATGATTTACACTACTAGGTGATCTTACTTCCTAGTTTCTTTCATGCATGTATATAGATCATGAAAATGATGATGAATCAAGAACATGCAACTAGAAATTCACCATATAAATACATAATGATCTTTCAAGGAATAAAATCTTGTCTAAAAGAAGAAGACTTGAGATTTATTTCATCAAATTAAGAAGTAGCAACTATCAAAGCTTAGCTTTTGGCATGCATGTATGTAAATCATGGAGATTGTGATGAATCAAGAGCATGCATCCATATATACACCATGCTATCAAACAAATGAGATGATCCATGCTAAAACATGTCTTAAGAATGATGAATCCATAACATGCAAGTAGAAATTTGTCAAGGAATCATAAGAATGACATATGAAGAATCAAAATCATGTGTATATGCAATGACTTAAACTTACCCATCATACTCATGAAGCTCTTGAGAAGGGTTATGGAGAATTGATGATTAATGGCTCCTAGGGGCTTCAATGTTGAAGAAGATGCTCCAAATTTGATACCCACTTGATATACTAACACCCAATATGGGTTTTCTTCACTTAGAACCTCAAAAATGTGATGTTTGGACTATGTTTTTTGTGGGTCAAGTGACTAGTCCGAAAATTGGTAGAGGAAGAAGAAGAAAGAAGTCCTTACATCTCTAGAAAGAGAGTTGAAGAGTAAAAATTTGGAAGAGAAGCATGTGTATGAAAGGACATGTGTATGGAAATGAAATAAACTTGCTCATGCATGTATACAAGTGGCAATTTTGGTAGGACATGTGGCAAGTGGGTGGGGACAAGTGACAAGACATAAGAGAGACATATGGTGAGTCTTTGAGAGTTATTTGGTGTAACAATTTTACCAAGTCTAGTATACGATGCAGTTCTAGATTCGACACATACATGAATATGGCAACGTAAAAGATACATATAGGAAAACTACCACGTAGTACTTGTATGCATAAAACATTGCATTCAATTTAAGTTCTTTTCATACATTCTTCCCAATTTATCCTTGTTTATGCTTTACACTAAAAGAACTAGTAACTAGCACTTAGCACCCAACAATTAACATTTATCAAAACTAGGAAATTAATTAGGCACATAATTCATTTATCCCATATTTTGCAAGATGAAACTTAAATAATAAAACAATGCATTCAACTCTAGTTTTTTTTACACATAACATGCTATTACTAATTTTGCATGAGTTAATAGTCAAAATTAAAGGAAACATTAACGTATAATCACATATTATTAACGTGCTAACATGACTTAGAAATGCCGGTTTTTACAACGCGAACATAAGCCTATCTGTCTAGATAGCAGCTACATTTTCCTAAAGCCTATCTGTTTAGATAGCTGCTATTTGTGTAGATATCAGCACTTAATAAGCCTATCTCTTTAGGTAGCAACAATACGCGATCAAAAGACTATCTATTCGGATAGATGCGACACTTGAACTATCTGTTGAGATTGTAGAGCTTCTTGATAAAAGCTTATCAACTTAAATAACACTCTCGTATGAGCTTGAACACCTCTGTTCAAATAGCAACAATATTAGAGGTAAAAGAAACCTGTCTATTTCAAGGAATGTGAGTCGGTATCTTCGCAAAGATTAGATAAATACAAACTCGTGAGTCAAACTCACAAAACATTGTTCGAATTGCAAAAGGTAGCAGCAACATAAGCAGAATGTTCAAAGTTCGCAACTCGAGAATACTACATAAAAACACTACTGAGGATCTTCAAATAAATCCTTGAAAAGCGAGTCTTGAGCTCCTAAAGCTATAGAATCCTGGGCCCACTGATCCAAATAACTCTCATGTTGCTGATGCTCCTTTTTCGCTTTTTCAAACTGTGCCACGGCCTTTTCAATTGCTTCCTTTTGGGCGCGAAGCTTAGCACTTTCCACGAGATAATTGTCATAACCGAACATGAGCCTGACGAAATTGTAGATCTTTTTCTACCTCTGAACAAGGAAATCAAAGTTGAGTCGGCTTTGTGAGACATGTTGAACACGTTGGACACTCGCCAGAAGATATTGCGCATTCAAAAGAGAAATGGTAGCTGGAGTTGTGTTGCTTATCCTCTCCATGAGATCTGTTATCTCAGTGAGGAGATCTTTCCTATCCTTTGGCGCTATCTCCATTGCTCTCGCGAATGTCGTGGGATATGAAAGTCGCACTTTCATGAGCCATTTTGAAGATGATTGCTTTAGGCCTGCATTTTCAAAGAAAAAATATTAGCGGCCATACTTTTATCACAATAGGACTACATAGCTTATAAAAATCACGTATCTATTTGAAGCATTACCAGTGCCTTCAACTATGTCTTGCATATAGGGAATAGAAATTGAAGTTGCCGAAGCTTGACCACTGCTAGAGGCCTCTGCTTTGGCCAGTCGCTTATCAGCGCGAACTTCTTGAGCAAAGTATTCCTATGGAATGATACAACGTTCATCAGTTTCAATAGTTGTGGGGATTCTGTATCCCAAGCTCCCCAAGGGTTGTGGGCAAGAAGTGCTTCCAGATTTGGATCGGATGATCGAGCCTCACCATGGGATTCTTCGCCCAGCAGGCCAGAAGTGGACAAGTCTGCGCTATGAGTCCTCGCCGTAGCCTCAGTCGCGGCCATAGGAGTATTCACCCTCGAGGTTGCATTTTGAGGAGGCTCATTCGTGGTCGCATTTAAACACGGTGTGTTGGAGCCAGGAACTTCTGGAAGTTAAGCATTTTCCATATCTTGGTCTCGTGCGATGCTACTCGCGTTCGACTCATGCTCATTTCTTCCTTCAATGGTCGGCACATCGTTTTCAAGAGCGATATTGAGTTGAGCCTCCCGGGCTGAAGCAGTGTTGGCTTCTGGATCTTCTGGCATGTTTTGGGACACATGAGCTGAAGTGGTCACTTCTTGCTGAGCCTCAGTTTGCTTAATGTCTCCTGGAGTGGTCTCTGCTGGCACACCGGTTGTGGGAGCGACGCTCGATGGAATCTCGGAAGGAGTATCAGCTACTTCCCGTTGAGTCCCAGTTTGCTCAGCATTCTCAACAGGGGCGTCGACTCTCTGCGAAGTGTCGCGATCGACACGTGAATCAACTTATGAAGGCGAAGTGATTATCACTTGTTAAACCACTACTTCATTAACATGTTCAGTACTTGTATGTTCTTGCTCCTGCCCGAGGTTCTCCTCTTCCTCTTGCTCAATGATGAGTTCGATCCGTTCATCCTCAATGCTGGCTCCATCCCCGATAGTTCGAGATTCAGGTGTTTTTCTAGTTTGATCTTCCATTATCACATCACTGGGAGCTTCAAGAACAGTCTCGGGGACGTGAACCCTAGCACTGCGAAGCCTACGGGCTCTTCTTGTGACTAATGTCTTTGTCTCTGCTGAAATGAAAATTTTGTTTCTTAGCACAATTTCAAAGAGTCACGTTGCAAAACTTGAAGAGCTTATGAGGAAAAGACACCTCCACATTCATATGGGATATCTGCGTAACTATTATGTCAAAGGTTATCATCAATTCCTTTTAACATCGCATGACCTGGTTACGTTCGAAGCATTATTATAATTGTTTGAAGGTGATAAAATTCGAGCATACCAGTTCTAAAGGACTTGTTTACCTGATGCTTCCCCCACCCATTGATCCACTATCCAACGGCGAACATCACTTTTAGATACCCCATGGTTTAATGCTTGAAAGATAAGTTCTTGATATGATAATGCAAATTTGAGTATAGTACCTTCTTCTTTTTTTCGTTCCGACGATCTCCTGAAAGTCCTCTTGCCCGCGCTGCATTTGACCAATGGTCGACCGCGACCACTTTACTTGGTCTTCAAGGCTCTTATTCAAAGCTTCTTGAATTTGGCGTTCCTCTTCCAGCTTCTCATTTCTGGCTCTTTCTTCGGCCATGGCTCTAGACTCTGTAATCGCCCATTCTTCAGTGAGGCCCTCCAATTCATCTACTGATTCCATGCTATCTGTAATATATACATATGTGCAGCTTAGTAATGTGGATATTTTAGTTTAATAATTACGGGTGTGCGATGTTACTACCTTCTCTCATGGTGAACGATGCATCTGGATTGTATTCAACAAAGTCCTCTATATTGCTTTGTCGCGTGCTCGCCAAATTTTTCGCATTTGGAAGCTGAGATTTTCCTCTTCCTCTGGTCACCACTTTCTCCCTAGGAGAAGGGTTGTTCCTTGGACGCTTTACTTGTGTGGATACCCTGGGATTGTCGCATCCACTGAAGGCTCACCGGAAGCTTTATTCTTCTTGGGGTTCTTATCAGATTCGGTGATCGATAAGATGAAATTCACAAGCGCGTTCCAGACATGATCTTGGATTTCTAGGAATTCTCATCTCAGGTTCAATAGCGACATTGGATTTGTCTTTCGCGCGCAGAACGTCAGCAAATCCTGTACTTTGATCCCCATATGCGTATCTCCTGAAACAACACTATAAAACAACAACTATTAGTATCGCATATGCTGGCATCACACTCAAGAAAGAGAAGAAAGAATAATTTAAGTTACCTTGTTGAAATCGTTGGCATAAGTCCTCCTCGCATTATAAGACTCCTTCTTCACCTCATCTGCCTTTTCCCCCAAAATCAACTCCGGATACAGATGGTGTTCTCTGTATAATAGCGAATAGAAACCGTATTGAGTCGCGTCCCTAGAGCATGAAGACTTGAATGGATAATCCCCAATTCTGAGAGCAGGAGCCTTGAGGGGCTGGAATTGAAGTTGGGACCTCATGTGGAAGTGAGCTTGCGCATTCCAGAATGCGACCCAATTGGGAGTCAACTCTCCTTGTCTTTCTTGTGAAGGTTGGGTTAGAGGCAGCATGCTAACCAGTAGGTCATTACACTTACCATATAATAACCTCTTGTAGCAATCGCGAACAACCGAGTCAGACCACAAAGGAGGAGCCACTGCATCAAAACCCATTTGGGGGCTTACTCGAACCGGATCGTAGTGAAGCGTTATGAGTTTATAAATTGAGCATTCTGGGATGGCCTCGTGCTCGGAAAGGGCGGGCAAGTATCCTCTTCTACACTAGTTGACAAATTTCGAGTAGCATCGCGAGCCCTTGGTGATATGCGAGGGAGAAAATGGTATATCTCTATCAGGATACATGGCTTCATGATGTACGTATTCTCCAAATCCGAACGTAAGGTCTAACCACAAAGTAACTGACGTCGTCGCACATCAAGGCAAATGAGCGTTGCACGCCTTTGGTTTTGTACCAACACCATGCGCAGACCGTAAAACCTAATTAACTATTACATTAATTTGATCAACTCCCATGCCGTCAAACAAACCAAAAAATAAACATTCACAACAAACCACAACCTAAGGCCATATCCAATCGCCACGCAAAAAGCACATAAATAGTTAAATCCAATTTTAACGCGCTTGGTCAATTTTTAATTGTTTTTGAATGTGCTCGGGTCAAAACAGTCCAATAGGGTTCTCCATGACTTTGGACGAAACCCTAAGGGAGTGCCACAAGGCCTAGGGGCCGGCCGGCCCTAAGCCGCACGGTCGACCCGCGCGCGCCTAGGCCGGTTCGGCCCTAGGCCGTGTGGCGTCTTGGGCGGCAAGAAAGGGGGACGGTCCCAATGGGGGCCAATCCTCCTTGTGGAAGTTGTTTCCAAAACAAATCATACTCCTTGTTTCCCTAGGCCGTGTGGAGTTTTTTCCAAAACAAATCATACTCCTTATTGACAAATTGCATCAATATGCTTGATTTGTCCGTTTACGCGATAAACAACAATTTAAAGTATAAAACAACAAAAATCGTAACACATAAACCACGTTATAGATAATAGTGTGACCAGGTCACGCCACAATTCGTATGAATTGGTGTATATATGTTATTGATAATGCCTTAATATATGTTGAATACTTTGTCGTATTCACACTTTCGTCAGCTTCAGTACCAACCTTTACATATGTTGAATACGTTGGATGGTGGATATATGTTTTTGATAATTTCTTAATAGGAGTTATATTCTATATTGATAATCTATCGACTTGCATTATTTTTCGAGATGTTTTGAGGGGATATTCGCCGTATAAGTTGAAGTATTTGAATTAGAGCTTTATGTGCATTATTGTGTAGTCCGAGTGTTTTCCGTATTCGTCTGAGCATTTTATACGTTGGAAATAATCATGGTATGTTAGTGTTGTGTTCTCAGGTACCTGAGTCTCGGAGAGTTTATATAGTAATCAGAAGATGAGAAAAGCTCGGGAATAGCCAAGAAGAATGAGAGAAGCGAAGTTGGAAGACCAAAAGTGACAAACTTTACTATTTTGATGATATTTGGGGTTCTAAAAGGAATTTCAGAATGAGAGCAGTGAAAATGAAATTATACTCAAAGAGATTTCCAACATTAGGTCATGGAGCTCAATCAAAGGCTGGACAAGGAAGATATTATTAGCGATTGCATACTTAGTATAAGGACTAGAGTGTAATTATTATTTTATTAGTTTTTGTATATATGACTAATCAATAGAGAAGTCCAGGAGGAACACTTTCCGCCTCTCACAATCTAACATGGAATCAGAGCGGCTCCGCTCTTGGTAACCTAGTTCTTCGCGCCTCCGCTTCTTCTCTCCGTCCTCACGCCACTACAGCTGATCCGACAACCATTAAAAGTCTATCAACACCGTCCCTCAATCTATACGACTCTATGGTTTCTTGTTTTCCGTCGAACTGCCCATCAATTGATCCTCTTCTGTTTGTTCGTTGATCTCACCACCCAGACCATTGCGTTCGGAATTGATTTTCGAATCAATGCTGAATATTTTACGGAAAACGTAACTGTAACGCGCGAGCACACGCCTCTCACAGCCGCCGCCCGCCATGTTCCACGCTTGAAAGCTTCCTTTGGCTGATTTCGCGCGTACGACTTCGTCTCCAGCCGGTCTCCCCAAAGTGGTTTCCTTCCGGCTCCGATTTTTAGCCGTCCTCCACGCGGCTTCCTTCCGGCTAATTTTTTAGCCGCTGTCTCTCTCTCATCTCGTGCCTCAGCCGTATACTAGAACTCGGCTTAGAACCGGCTTCTGAAGCCACTTAACTCAGCCGACTTCCTTTATTGGCTCATAACTCGGCTCCTTGGTCAATTAACCAAGCCGTTTGACTCTCCACCTTTTGACGACTATTTTGGCTCGATTTTGATCCAAATTTGGACCGGTCCGGATTGATTCACAAGGTTTTTCAGCGTTCTGAATCCGTTTCTAGACTCCGTTTTGCGAAATTCGACCTCTATAATACATTTTCTAGTACTCTATGGCCTTCGCTACTACATGGGCCACACCGAATCAGGGGGCAGATGGGTTTGGCGTGCTGCACCACAACACACTCCATCTCCCCTGGAACTTAACCAGAATATTCTTGAGCCGAGCACTGGCCAACATGCTCTCACATTGACATCAGACAACACTTGGTACATGGATTCAGGGGCATCTTCTCATCTTACATCTCAGGCTGGTATGCTTTCTTCTGTCTCCTCAGATAGTTCTATTTCTCATATGTTGGTTGGAAATAGTATGAGTAATGTAGTTCGTGGTTCCGGTTAGCAGACTCTCAGTATCCAAAGTCGACCCCTTCACCTCAACAAGGTTCTTTTCACCCCTCACGTTATTAAAAACCTTGTTTCTATTCGTCAGTTCACCGTTGATAATAATGTCTCCGTTGAATTTGACCCCAAGGGATTCTCCGTCAAAGACCTTTGTACGGGGGAATTATTGTTGAGAAGCGACAGTACTGGAGATTTGTATCCACTACACTCCACTCACCCCACTTTCCAACCACAATCTCTTGCTTTTCTCCCTGCACCTGTGTGGCACAATCTTCTTGGCCATTCTGGAAGCCAAGTATTAGACTACCTTCGAACTCATATCCATATCTCGTCCACTAAAGCTCATAACACCACTCTTTGTCATGCTTTCCAGATCGGTAAACATGTCCGACTACCATTTTCCTCTTCTTTATCTTGTATCGCTGCCCCATTTGACATTATTCACAGTGATTTGTGGACTTCCCCCATTCTGAGTAAATCCAACTACAAATACTACCTCTTATTACTTGATGATTTCTCCCACTTTATATGGATTTATCCTTTGAAACAAAAATCTGAGGCTCTTGCCAAATTCAAGCAATTCGGTAATTTTGTTCGCACTTAGTTTCATACACAAATCAAGACCTTCCAATGTGATATAGGGGGTGAATTCGATAATTGCTCTTTCCATGACTATGCTGCACAAAATGGTATTGTCTTTCGTTTTTCTTGCCCCAAAACCTCCCCACAAAATTGTAAGGACGAACGCATGATTAGACGTGTCAACGACATCTCTCGTACCCTTCTTGCTCACGCCTCCCTCCCCCCATCCTTCTGGGTTGAGTCTCTTTCTACAACAGTCTACTTGCACAACATTCTTCCCACCACTGCACTTCAGAACAACATTCCGACTGTCGTTCTCTATCATCATCAACCCACCAATGATCATCTTCGCACATTTGGGCGTTTTTGCTACCCAAAAATTTCTACCACGACTCCCCATAGGCTTGCTCCTCGCTCCGCTTGTTGTGTCTTTCTTGAAAACCCTCCGAATTTTAGAGGTTATCGCTGCCTTGACCTCTACACATCTCTCGTCATGTAACTTTCGACGAGTCTTTCTTCCCCTTCTCTACCCCAGCTCAGCCTCCCCTCCCGTACATCACTTTCCTGACCCTGACGAGAGCTTTTATCTGACAATGTCATACTCCCTTTTCTCCTCCCATACACGTACCGTTAGGATCACCCATGGCTGCTCCTGGCCCTTCGGCGCCCTCTTTTATGGGTCCCTCTAGCCCTTTGGCTCCACCTCTTGCGGTACCCGAACCAGCTCCTACTCCTCCTCCTCCACATTCCCCAAAAATGATCACCCGATCCAAACACGGCATCACCAAGCCCATTCAGCGTCTTACTCTCCATGCCCAAACACCTCCCTCCATTTCGCCTTTACCTAAATCCCATGTGTCTACTGTATCAGACCCACACTGGAAGGCTGCTATGGATGATGAGGCGCTAGGGGTAAGAACCACACTTGGGACTTGGTGCCTCGACCTGCTAAGGGAAACATACTTCGGGCTATGTGGCTTTTTCGACATAAGTTTCGGGCTGATGGTACTCTTCAACGGTACAAAGCCCGCCCGGTGGCCAATGGCAAATCTCAGTTAGTGGGGGTTTATTGTGATGAGACTTTTAGTGCCGTGGTCAAACCGGCCACCTTCCACACTGTTCTCACTCTTGCTTTATCGCATGCTTGGCCCATCCGTCAGTTGGATGTCAAGAATGCATTCTTACATGGTGACTTGGAGGAGGTTGTGTATATGCATCAGCCACCGGGCTATCGGGATCTTCATCATCCGGATCATGTTTGTCGACTACGTAAGTCCCTCTATGGGCTAAAGCAGGCTCCTCAAGCGTGGTTTCAGCCCTTTACTACTTTTCTCAAAGGCTCCGTGGGATTCTCCAGTTGTCCGTGTGATGAGTCTTTGTTTGTCTACAGTCAGGGATCCGATATCGTCTACCTCCTCCTCTACGTTGACAATATCATCATTACAGGGTCCTCGTCTTCCGTTGTACAGCGACTCATCTGTCAGCTCTCCACTGAGTTTGCTATGACCGATCTTGGACATCTGCATCATTTTCTGGGTATTGGTGTGACTCAGACTGCATCTGTTATGGTTGTCTCTTAGTGTTAGTATCCCTCTCAGATACTACAACGTGCTTCGATGGTGGGTTGTAAGCCCGTTAGCACTCCGGTTGAGACAGGCTCCAATCTCACCGCGGGTTCATGTCATCCAGTTGATGATCCCACTCTCTATCATAGTTTAGCCGATGCTCTTCAGTACCTCACTTTTACACGTCCTGACATCCCCTATGTTGTTCAGCAGATCTGCCTCTTCATTCACAATCCTCGGGAGCATCATTTTCGCGCGTTGAAACGCGTGCTTTGCTATGTGAGTGGTACTAGTGATCTCGGGTTTCACATCTCTTCTACTACCTCTACTGGTCTCATGGCATATACAGATGGGGATTGGGCTGGCTGCCCTGACACACGTCGATCGACCTCTGGCTTCTGCACTTTCTTCGGAGATAACCTTCTCAGCTGGTCGTCCAAACGACAAGATACTTTCTCTCGCTCTAGCGCTAAGGCTGAGTACCGTGGCGTGGACAACGCTGTTGCTGGGCTCTGTTGGCTTTGCAACCTTCTTCTTGAGCTTAAGGTTCGTCCTCCGAAGGTCTCGCTCTGCTATTGTTACAATGTTAGTGCAGTATACTTATCGGGTAATCCGGTTCAGCATCAACGCGTGAAACATATTGAGATTGATCTTCACTTTGTTCGGGAAAAGTTTCGTCTCGGCCATCTTTGGGTACTTCATATTCCCGCTGATTATCAGTATGCGGATATCTTCACAAAAGGTCTGCCTCGTCAGTTATTTGAAAGGTTTCGCTCCAGTCTGAACGTTCATCATTCTCCCGCTCCGACTGCGGGGGTGTATTAGCGATTGGAATACTTAGTATAAGGACTAGAGTGTAATTATTATTGTATTAGTTTTTGTATATATGATTAATCAATAGAAAATTCCAGGAGGGACACATTCAGCCTCTCACAATCTAATAGATATAGTCTGTCGAAGAAGACACGTAAACCAAGAAGAGTTGGAAAAGTTGCACTGCACTAGTTTGCACTCTTCGGGTTATATCTGAGGCCACGTAAGGAATTTTGGAGAAAGGCCTAGGACATTGGATTGTAAACATCAATGGCTTTCCGACGATATATTGTACGTCCAAATATGAGTTCGGATGAGGAAGATAAGGCCCTTTCAAGATCAACAAAGTGCTAGGAGGAGGTGAGCTCGCACGAGTTGTACCATCACTAGGCCGTCAAATTTGAAGATAAATAGTGAAATAACGCATATTTAATGACTTGAATGAATTCCTATACTACATTATCATCTGGGTGAGTTTGTAGACGAGGATACGCTTGAGAAATGCTTATGAGACGGGGAGGAACACGAGTTGGATACTTTGGAGCACGACAAAGCTAGGATTCATCGTTTGATCTTCCAAAAGTCTTTCAATCTATCTATTTTGATGTTTATCATGAAATTATTCATAATACTCGTTAATATGAGTAGCTAAACTCATTAGGTTAGGATCCGAATTGCGATTAGGGTTTTGTTAGCGGATTTGAGGATTATAACTTTATGATTCATGTTTAAATGACTTAATTGATGTTGATTGTATGCTATGAGCATTTTCATGATCTTCATATTAACTAGGTTGTGGATGATGGTTCTAGATGCTAGGACTTAATTCGAAACTCTTCGGTGACTCATTAGTTTCTAGTCGGTAAATTAGAATGATCACTTATTCGAAATTGCGTACTTGGTGACTCAATCGCGTGAAATATGGGCATTGAGTAGAAACAAGATCTTCATCCATGGATAATTGGATAAGCATTTAGTGACTCGGTCTTAACTAATTATCAGCAGAGTAATAGGTATTTGGTGACGTGGTACTTCGTTATTGCTCGTCTAGCATAGTAATCACATAAGTGTTTCATGAATTATAATTAACCGCCGACGCAAACTCCCAATGAGGCCTCCTGATCACTTCTCCCGTATTTGAATCTTAGCAATTCAAACTATCATGCGTTCATGATTCTCTCACTTTCATTACTTTTTTTGTAGATTAAATAACCAACAAATCAAACTTTCAACCCATATTAAGGAGATACGCTTTAGTTAGCTTTGAAGTTCCTTGGGTTCGGAAAACCTGGATTACCGAGTATTATTGCACCGAAAGTCGGGCACTTTTGGTTGAAATGTGTTAAGGCTTTGGCATTGTTTCAGGGGACTTCGTTTTAATTAGTTAAAATTTATAGCCTCATGGATTAATTTTATGTTTAGTTATCCCTACTGACCTATTTTCCTCGTGTTTGGTGTGCTTCCAGATGACTTTTCAGGTGCATGACTCGTTCGCAAAATGAGTCATTGTACCCGTAGCCATAGGATCTAGAGGCACTCGTACATGCAGAGCGTAGAGACCAAAGGAAAGCAACTCTAATGGATGAAGCCAAGAGAGCCGAGGGAAAGAGAATCCGCAAGAATTTAGCGGATGAGATGGTCGCTAAGGAAAGGGCCCATAATGAATGAATAGCTTATGAAACAGTTAGCTGCTTTACGAGTTGTCCCACCGTTCCTCCTTCACCACCACCACCGATTGTACCAGAGGCACATTCAAAAGCACATGTACAAGCTGCACCACCAATGTCGAGATCCATAGTCAGCATGTACATGCCAAGTGAAGCCACTTATTGGCCATCAATCGTGGTGCTGCCCATCAATGCAACACACTTTGAGCAAATGAGCTTAACAAATATCTACAGAAGAACACTGGTTCTTGGATTGAATAAACAGTTAGATTTATCCTTGTTGACGACTTGACCTGATCCCACTTCACAAAGCTTTAGGACTTTGTTGATGGCACTGATATCATGTACAATAGCTCTACACAATAAGATTAAATCACCAGCAAATAATAAATGGTTGATTAGAGGACATAATCTTAAACTTTTAACTCATTTAAACCAGCTTGATATTCAAAATGCTTAAGTGTTGTAGATAGTCCTTTTGCACATAGACAAAGAGATAGTTGTCTCAAGCCCCTCGAAGAAATGATAAAACTGCTCTAAGCTGCCATTAATTATTAATTTGTTACTCACTAAACATACATATTGCATGATCCAGTGGACCCATTGGTGCAAATACCCCATCTTGAGCATTAAAACCTCAGATAGTTTCAATCGTCAAAAGCTTTCATCATAATGTGTGATATATTTATGAATTAATCAAATTCATATTTGACCCATTCTAATTGATCTTTGAAATACCAGATCAAACCGGGCCGCAGGGCCAACCCTGGAATCCCGTTTTGGAGGAAGCCTAGTGCAGAAAAGAAAAGAAAATAAAGCGGACACAACTTGGTGAGTACTTCCTCTATTTTGCCAGAAACTTCCCCCTTGCCTTATTGAGCTGTTTCACCTGAAACTTTCCACTTGCCTTATTTGGTAAGTTTTTTTTTTCCTGTCGAAACGACCATCCTACCGTTTCATCAACCCCACCAATTTAACCCCACCTAGTTAACTATAACCATTCAGCACCATTATTTTACTCCTTCTAGCAGATAAATAGAGACATAGAAATACAAAGAGATAGAATAAGAGAAAGGCGGTAATTTCTCTGCCAGTTGAAAGAAACATATTGGTGGAAGATACGATGATGCTGGCTTCAAATAGCGGAGGCAACAACGAGGATGGCTTCGAACAGTGGAGGCGATGACAGGTTCGATGAAGTCTTCCAGCGGCTTCAACAATGGTGAGGCGGCGTCGACACTTACAATGTCTGTTTCTCATCATCTCCTTATTTTTTTTAGATTTTCTCTCTCCCTCTGTTCTCTCTCATATCTGTTTCCCTCCAATCTTAGATCCGTCTCTCTCTTTGCAGATCATGGAATAGGATAGGGAGAGAGACAGTAGAAGCAGGAGGATTTGCCTCGAACGGTGGTGCCGGTGGCAGTCCAGTGCCTCTTCTTCTTCTTCTTCTTCTTCTTCTTCTTCTTCTTCTTCTTCTTCTTCTTCTTCTTCTTCTTCTTCTTCTTCTTCTTCTTCTTCTTCTTCTTCTTCTTCTTCTTCTTCTTCTTCTTCTTCTTCTTCTTCTTCTTCTTCTTCTTCTTCTTCTTCTTCTTCTTCTTCTTCTTCTTCTTCTTCTTCTTCTTCTTCTTCTTCTCCTTCTCTCTTGCATTTTTTTTGCCTCGTCTTATGTAAATTAAATATTTATTTGTTTATGTTGATGTTTAAATTATTTGCTGTGCATGCGATGATTTTAAATTATAGTTTGTTGTTGCTTGTTCTTATGCTTCTTTCAAGTTTGTTCTTATTCTTATTGTTCTTGTTGATGTTGAATTAATGTTGGTGTTATTGTGATGATGTTGTTTTTCTTGATGAATTATGTATGTATTAAAGCAAGAGCAACAACGTTACATCAAAATGAAAGTTTCTATTTCTCAAAAAAAAATGGAAGTTTCTCAACCAACCCCTCCCTCATCCTGCCTCTGGATTTCCTTACAAATAGGATCCAGATCATCTAAAGCAAAAGCACCTCATCTCTTTCTACTCTAACCCAATTTGCAATGCTATGAGCTAACTTATTTGTGGTTCTAGGACAAAAATTGACAAGAAACATCATTATACCGAAGAAGACTCTTGTGCACTGCTGCAGCTCTGTTTTCCACATCCACCCAGATTTTGAAGGATCATTCACTACTTGAACCACATTGAGACAATCTGATTCAATGCAAACAATTCCCTTATTAAGCAAGACAGTTTCTTCAACATCATCTTCAACTGCTTTTAGCTCAGTTTCTTCTATTGAAGTGACAGTAAACCACTTTTTATTGATTTTCAGAAGCATCCCCAGGTGATCTCTATGAATGACTGCAGTTCCAGTATCACCATTTGTTTTGTCAAAACTGGCATCACAGTTCATTTTTGTGGTTCCTTATTGTTAGTATGTCTTGAATATAAGTCAGCAAAGAAAGTCAAACGGAACAAATTTGGAAATAAGTTGAAGGTGGTGACTTGCTTTGGCAGCAAGTCATGTTGGAATTGTTTCCTTCTTAGTTGTTTGGTAATCACCGCCACACACACACATGGCTATTTAAGAGGCTACCTTTTGGTTTGTAATGCACACACAGGCAGTGAATGCAGTAGCTCTTTGAGAGCCTTGTTAGGGTGTGTGTTCGGGTGGGTGTTTCGGGTTGCCGCCGTGCCCGTTGTGGCTACGGCTGCGTGCATTGTACTCGGGTTCTCTTCTCAATAAAATATCTGGTTTTGGCCGTGGATTAACTAGCGGGTTCGTTACGAATTCTCTAGTGAACCACGTTAAATAGCTGTCTCGTTCTTGATTTTGCTTTCGTCGTTCTTGCTCGAATACCCACACGTTATAACAAACTGGTAACGGAGCTCTGAAACAGAAGTTCTGTTACAACAAACTGGTATCAGAGCCAGGTCAGGAGTAACACCAGTTTTAACAAACTGGTATCAGAGCCAGGGTTCCAAGATCAGGGTGGAGACAAGAGCTAGGGTTTCACGTCTTAGTGGAACTCAAAGCTAGGGTTTCGCGTTCAGGTGGAGCAGGCTATCGGAAGTTGGGTTTCGAGATTCCGCCAAGAACGATGTCTGGTTTGACGATCAAGATCGATTTGTTCATGAGAGATAAGCAGGTACACACACTATCTGAAGCCTTGTGGATGGGGCAATCCGGGCTCCGTTCGGAGCAATGTGGCGCGCATCTGATTAGACGTGCAAGGGATCTGGCAAATCCAGCACGCATTCAGTACAGGCGCGAATCTGGCGGTTCACGCGCATCTGGCGTTATGGCGA
The DNA here is from genome assembly GCA_023055425.1 of Linanthus parryae. Taxonomy (NCBI): domain Eukaryota; kingdom Viridiplantae; phylum Streptophyta; class Magnoliopsida; order Ericales; family Polemoniaceae; genus Linanthus; species Linanthus parryae. Next base: position 60,770,957 of record JALGPY010000001.1, on the reverse strand, counting down.
TTGACGTTCAGGCGCAATCCGGCTCCCGGCATGGAGCATCTGGCGTGTGAATTGAATCTGGTTCTGGCTCATGCGTTGCAGGAACTCGTTGGATTTGGAGCAACGACATGGAGCATCTGGCGCGTGAGATTTCTGGCACGCGCATCTGATTCTGGTTCTGGCGCGCATTATGCACGAGTTTGTTCTGGCGTGCATCAGATTTTGCAGCGTGTACCATGACACGCACTGAGCTCGCATCTGGCGCGATCTGTTTCTGGCGAGCATCTGGCGCATCTGAGGCATACGGGGCGCATCGAGCATGACAATTTGGGCACTCGTCATCGGTGCATCTGGTCTGGATGACTTCTGGGCATTCTGTCATGGTGCATTTGTCTGGCGCAATTGGGCGCATCTGGAATACATTCGGTCCTATTTTCTCAGTCAATGTATTCGAGTCTGGTTCTGGGTGGAGCACTTGTTTCTGTTTTGCAACCACATCGGGCGCATTCGTTGCAGGAACGCATGGCAGTTGAACCAACGATTTCGCGATTCGGGTTTCGCATATAGATGCGAAAAATCTATTTGAGGAGGCGTGCTCGTTTCAGGTTCTGGGAGACGCATCCGGTTCGGGTTTGAGAAGAGAAGCATCAGGGTCCGGTTTCGGGTTGCTGATATGATTCAATACAAGGTGGAGATTTGTTAGTATTTCTTGAATATAAGTCAGCAAAGAAAGTCAAACGGAACAAATTTGGAAATAAGTTGAAGGTGGTGACTTGCTTTGGCAGCAAGTCATGTTGGAATTGTTTCCTTCTTAGTTATTTGGTAATCACCGCCACACACACACATGGCTATTTAAGAGGCTACCTTTTGGTTTGTAATGCACACACGGGCAGTGAATGCAGTATCTCTTTGAGAGCCTTGTTAGGGTGTGTGTTCGGGTGGGTGTTTCGGGTTGCCGTCGTGGCCGTTGTGGCTACGGCTGCGTGCATTGTAATCGGGTTCTCTTCTCAATAAAATATCTGGTTTTGGCCGTGGATTAGCTAGCGGGTTCGTTACGAATTCGCTAGTGAACCACGTTAAATATCTGTCTCGTTCTTGATTTTGCTTTCGTCGTTCTTGCTCGAATACCCACACGTTATAACAAACTGGTAACGGAGCTCTGAAACAGGAGTTCTGTTACAACACTTATCTTAGAGGGGACCACCTACTTACCAAACCTTCAGAAACTTTATCTTTTCTCTCCTTCCTTTGCCCAATATAGTAATTATCACAGTGGAAACTAACCTCTTTACAAAATTACTCCATTTTTGTACTATCCCACTTGTGAATACCACTTGTCTTGTTGCACTTGTTTCTCAACATCCACATTTTTTCAAAGATACAAGCTGTAATTGTCCATAACTCATTTGAAGAATGAGGCCACTCATTTTCCTGATTCATAAGATACTCATACTAATATCTTATGCTAGCAACCTGAACCACTTGATTTCTAATTCCAATTTTTCTGAACAAGATTTGTCTAGCAACATGACATTTCAGAAAGATATGAACCTCATTCTCGTCTTCTTGCATACACAGTGGGCGTTTAGATTCACCGTTTACTAACCTTTGATTTATTCTTTGTTGTGTGGGAAGAATATCTCTTGCCACTCTCCACAGGAGCATCTTCAACCTGTTATGATTTTTTTCTTTCCAGATAAGTCTCCACACCTTGTCTTCTTGTTCCCTTATTGTTCTAGAAGAACATAAAGATTTGTAAGCCATTTTGACATAAACTTCCCCTTTCCAATTTTTGCTCCAGCACCATCTATCCTCCACTTCTTTTATTGGAATTTGCAGCTTCATTATCTCCTCCTTCTCTTGTTCTTCAAACCACTCATTTAGTAAGTTTTCGTTCCATCTTCTTGTATGAGCATCAATTAGTTCCTTTACTACCTTTGGATCAAAAGTTATGTAATCGAGGGTTTAGGTTTTGAGTTTTCTTGATTTGGGACCCAAGGGTCTTGCCAAATGTCAATTTAATCCCCCTTTCCAATCACCTCATAGGCACCTCTTTCAATTAAGTCTCTGCATTTTAGAACCCCTTTTCAGAAGTACGAACCCGAGACTTTTGGGTCAATCCTTTAGAAACTGAGACTACTGTTCGTTTGAAATCCCCAATATAGGATATCGCTACAAGTAGTAATCCGGTAAGACGGGAGTCGAATCCACAAGGAGAGGAGGGTTAAGCTTTGACTCACTAAACTATCGATAGAAAGTGACTAAGCTACTAACTAGAGCAATTAAAGGAAAAATCTCAATGGCTTTAAAGCTTGCCAGACTATCAAATCCACCAAAATCAATTGATGGAGCAAGTTGAGATTTGAGTTTAAGAACAAAGTAAACGACTACTAGAGCTACGATACAAGAAACTAAGTGAAATGACAAGTAGAGAGGGGCTAGGGATCATCGGTTTCTCTAGTGACCAATCTCCTATTATATTCAAGCCCGGTTCTCAAATCGCATGTGTCAATCCACAAAACAAGTATCTCAAGAAGTGATTTCTCATTGCAATCCAACTCGCGACAAGAGAAGTGTGTAAATCCAACACGCTAACCAAGAACTAAAGAGGCTATTCAAATGAGATTCCCCAAATTTCAAGTATTTCAAGAATTACCATATGTAAACACACATAGGTGTTTCCACATGAAAGATCATGCAACAAATGAGATTTGTAAATTCTCACTCAAATCACCTAACTAGAACTCGATTTCTCAAAGTTAGGATTGAGAAGTTTCTCTCACTCAAGTGCAATTTCAAATCAAACAAGTCGAGAGTATTCACACATCAACCTATTCAATGCATCAAATACTTCAACAAGAGAAATCCAAACATTGCATTAAGCATCCAAGTGAACCCAATTCAACATATTCATCATTGAAGTTCAACTTGAATCAATAAAAGAATTAGGGCACTAGATAGTCCCAAATCACCCAAGCAAGTTAATTAGCTAAACATGAGAGATTCAAGAAAGGTAAAGAGAATTATCATTTCATTCATCATACTTGAATCCAACACAAGTTATCACCAATTCATACTCAAAACTTGATTCAAATACACAAAACTAAGAGTAAAATAGCCCCAAAACACAATAATAAGCTACCAATTAATGAAGTAATAGACAAACTAAGACTTATGCTGCTGCTACAGTGAAGAACACAGCAGCTGAGTTCATCTAACAACCCAGAAATTTGCAAAACAGAGCAGCTCTGATACAGAGTAAAAACCACCCACAAATGGATCAAAATCAACCCCTCTCTCCATCTCTTTCTCTTCCTACGATTCTTTGCCCTTAATTAGCTCACGAGAGAGCTCAGGGACTTAAGAACGAACCCAGAGTCGGATGAAATCGGAGAGAGAGAGAGGAGTCGAAAACAAAGTTGTGTTGTGTAATGTGAACCTTCGGATCTGGAGAGAGCCTGCAAATTTCTTCAAACTTGGCTTATATAGATGTTGCAAATGGGTTTCGTAGCCTCCAAGGGATCATCCCAGCCCTCCAATCGAACTATTTCATCCTCAATCGTTGATTTCGCTTTGTCTTCATGAACCCTAGATTTTTGGGGCTTTTCTTCTCTTTGTTTTTGGGCCAAATTGAGAGCATGTGTAGATAGAGCATGGGATGGGGAGTGATTTGAGACCAATTTGAAGTGATTTGGTGGCGATTTCGTCGGGTTTTGGGGCTCGGTTCGAAGCTTGGAGGAAGCTTCAATGGCTTCTTCGTGGGTCTGCTGTGTGCAACAACGGGGAGAGACAAAGAGAGAGAGAGAGAGAGAGACGCGGCTGTTGGTGGATTATTTCGCCCGAATTGCACTTGGCTCCCACTAGTTTGCTGATATCTTTTAAAATACCCCTTGCCCTCTTTACACGTTTAAAAAATTACAACTCCACCCCAATTCCGTTAAGAACTCTACATATCAGCCCTTAGAAACTTTAGAAACTTGCAATTAGCTCCCTGTTCCGTTAAAATGACTTCAAATAAGCCATCTGATGTAACTTTAGCTTTACAAATTGGTCCATTGACTTCTTAAACTTCACTTTTTGGCCTCTATCTTCAAATATTCTTACAATTAAGTCCTCCAATGCCCTCCAAATCTTCTTAATTCATCGTTTAAGCTCCCACTAGCTAGCCTTTTGGCTTCCAAAGCACGTCTTTGCCTACAAAATAAGATAACAACAACAAAAACTACAAAGACAAGCATAAGTCTAGAAAAAGAGATAAAATAGATAAATTACACATATTAGCAAGTTATGAAGAGTTCATTAACATACTAAAATATGCAATTCTAAGTCATTAACTGTTGGAATAGATTCCTTAGAGGCAATCGTAGATTTAGTATGAACATTGTTTTGGCTTGAAAATTCATTTATTATATATTGTGATATTTAATATAATGAAGTCCTTAGATACAATGTGTTATTTATCTTAAATATCCATAGTCCACCATATTGATTAATGGTACGATCACATATAGACTAGTATGTGGGTAGATTGATATGGAGATATCAAATCTAACAAATGGGTATGCATTAGGAGTAATGGCATACTGGATTGACCCACAACGAGAAGGATACATTAGATTATGTCAAGTCACAATCGCTTATCGTAGTGCTAATATAATTGCAATCCTTAGACTTGAAGTCACTAGATACTCTAGTTGTGGAATATTGCGCTTTGATGTTATCAAACGTTACACCGTAACTGGGTAATCATAAAGATGGCTATCGGGCGTGACAAGAAGCAAGCTTAGAGATTGTAGTGATGTAGATAGGATTTGTCCCTCCGACATAATGGGATAAATATCCACGGCCACTCGAGGGATGAGGCTTATTGAATGTCTGGCCAGACTCAGATAAATCAATATGGAGATATTGATGTTATCTGCAAGCATAAGCATATTCCTAGAAGATAGGAACTATGGATTGGATATACGAGTGTGACTATTTATGTCTCGTTTCCAATTCGGATATGGAGACAAAGGGATAGTGCAATATGAGATATTGGGAACAAGAGGTTTGTCGGGATCACTGACTATTTCTATTGGTTGGGTAGCATGGATGTGTTGCTAGACACCGCTCCATTTTAGTAAGAGTTACTACCAACTATATAGAAACCTATGTGGTCACACGTCAAATAGAGTAGAGCTAAATTTGGGATTAATTAATATTGATTAATTAATAGAAGGATCATTTTGAAACACCTTGCAAACTTAGTAGGACTAATTTGCAAGGAAGGGAATAATTCTAGTTCAACTAGAATTAGGAAATTCTTTTATGGAAACAACAAGGAGTTGTTGGAGTATATAAAGAGACTCTAGCTTCCTTCCTGTTGGAATAGATGCCCTAGAGGCAATCTAGTTTAGTATGAATTTACTTGTGGCTAGAAAATTCATTTAATTATTTATTAGATATTTAATATAATGAAGTCCTTAGATTTACAATTGTGTTGTTTATCTCAAAGATCCCTAGTCCAATATAATGATGAATGGGACAATCATCTATAGACTAGTATGGGGTTGGATTGATATAGAGATATCATGATCCAACACATAGGTGTGCATTAAGGGTAATGACGCACTGGATTGACCCATCTCTGAGAAGGCTACATACACGTTATGTTAAGTCACAAGTCCTTCTCGTGGTGCAATGGTATTGTCATCCTTGGACTTGAATTCGCTAGATATTATAGTTATGGATTATTGTGATTTTGGTAGCGTTAAACGCTACACCGTAACTGGTTAGTTATAATGGCGTGTACCGGATACACTAAGAAGCAAGCTTAGAGATCGTAGTGGACGTAGATAGAATTTGTCCCTCCCACATAACGGGAGAAAATATCCTAGGCCACTCGAGGGATAGTGCTTATAGAATGTCTGGCCAGACTCAAACAAATCAATATGGGATATTGATGTTATTTGCACGAATAAGGCTATTCCCACGGATCGAGAAACCATGGATTGGATATAAAAGTGTGACTTGTATGTCTCGTGTCCAATCCGGATATAGAGACAAAGGGATGAGACAATTACTTGTACAAGGTTTGTCAAGATGACTATTCTATTAGTTGGCTAGAATGGATGTTTTGCTAGAAACCGCTCCATATTAGCAAATTGTTGCTACCAACCAGATAGAACCTATGGGGTCACACGCTAAATAGAGTTGAACTAGATTTTGGAATTAATTAATTGGATTAATTAATTAGAAGGATCACTTTGCAAAACCTTGCAAACTTAGTAGGACTAATTTGCAAGAAAGGGACTAAACCGAATTCTAGTAGGACTAGAATAGGTCCTTTAGGTAGTTGGAAAATATTTGTTGGACTATATAAAGGACACTTGTAATACCCCGTTATTTAGAAACGGGTATTTTTAGATAATATTAAGTGTTAATATGTTGAAACGGGTATTTTATGAAATTATTGAGTGTTAGTATAATATTATTTTAAGTATTGGGTGTTAATATGCTACTATTATATTTTATGATATTATTTGGTGTTAATATGACATTGGGATAATTTTGGGTATTAGTTATTATTATTTAGAAAGTTAATTTTAATGTTATAAACTACCTAGGTGCTTTTATGTATTTTCCTATAACTATTATAGTGTCTTTTAATTGAACTTGGGGGTAGTAGTTGTACTAAGCCTAAAACTAGTGGGGTTAAAGTGTCTTTTCCCTTAAAATTAGTCATCTTCTTCCTCAAACTCTCCCATGGAGGAAGAAGACCATCTCCAACCCAAACACCACCATTACCACTCCGAATCTTCACCAAAACTCTTGATTTTTGTCCCAATTCAATCCCAATTCGATTTAATCTCATCAAAACTCGATACTTTAGCAAAAAGTAAACTAATTTCGCCAATTTTTGGTCCCAATTCGAAATCGAAAACTTGAAAGTGGGTTTCCTCATGGAGGTTGAATTCTTCACCTCAAGGCTATATAAACCCATCAATTCTCAGATTTTAAACCCACAATCTCAATCCCTCAACCTCTCAATCTCTCCTTCGATCTCTCTCTCTCTCTCACCCAATCTCTCTCTCTCTCTCACCCGACGGGCTGCCTACCGCCGCCGCCGCAGCCCGCCGACGCCGCCGCAGCCCGCCGACGCCGCCGCAGCCGTCGCCCTCTGCCCGCCTCACCGCCGCCACCATCGGCCTCACCATCATCAACCCGTCACTCTCTCTGGTCGGGTATGAAGAGAAAACCGTCTCTCTCTCTCTTCTTTTGTTTTGTGTTGTTTTGTTTTTTTTTTTTTTTTTTTTTTTTTTTTCACTAAACAGTCTAGTTAGTTGGTTAATAATAATAGTTGGAAGTGAGAGAGAACAAGTGGGGTCCTGGCCTAGTGGTTAATTGGTAGCACTTAAAGCTTGGTGTATGTGGGGGATAGGTTCCAAGTTCGAATCTCTTAGGAGACAATTCTTTTTATACAAGTTTAAAATCATCTTTTTTTACTCATCTTCACTCCAAAATAAAAGTATATTCTTCCTATTTATTTTTATAAGTTTATAACAAATTAGAATAAGTTATTTTCTTCAAATAAATTTGTTATTTCTTTTAAATAAAAGTTAGTTAGTTTATAACCTATATTCTCTACTAAGGCTTGTTTGGTTGGGAAAAACTACTATTTGAATTAAAAGTGTTTTTGAGATAAAATAATATTCTTCTCTACCCTAAATAATAAAAGGGATATTTTATCTAATCTTATAAGTTATATTTATATAACTATAGCTATGTTTTTACAAATAATAAACGTTATAATGCGTATGTTATTATAAAAGAGGTTGTTCATGTTAGCAAGGTTGGGGAGAGTTAGTAAGGGATTTATTTCTTTTACCTATTGGACTTTGTTTGCAATGTGTTAATTAGGATATTATTAAATTTGTAGGCGATATTTTCATTGACGAAGGATACGTCGAATACTACGATTGATTTGTTGTGATTGCTATTTGTTGAGGTAAGTAAACATGCCAGGCCTAGCGCCCATATCTTCTTTCGTGTCTAAACTGCTTTTGTGATTTATTGTCTCAAAATTGGAATATCTACTTGAACTGTTTATTTGATAAAGTTTACTGATTTTACAAAGGTGATTCTATCACAACTATCACATGATAAATTAATAAGACGTAAAGACGTAAAGTGGAATAGTTGTACCGGGGATCAATGTTATGAGATTGGTCGATGTGGACTGCGGTCTCTCGACCCACTTTATTTTATTTTGCTCGGTCGCAACCGCCCCGAGTTCGCTCCAGTACTTACCTCTCTGACCGCAAGAAGTCTTAGGGGGGTGTCGACACTTATGGTCTGGTAGCCAGTTATTAGTAGATCTTCCCCGTGTCAACATGGTAATATATGTTTTCTGAATGATGGACCTTTATGATTGAGAATTGGAAGTCCCGATTGGACAAATGAGGAAGTTTGGGAATATTTCCCCAATGGAGATACTAAAGTGAAAGTTTGGGAATGTTTCCCCACAAGTGAAGTGATAAAGGAAAAGATTTGTGAATTCTTATTTCAAACTTATTCTCTTACAAAAATTCTTTACTCTTCAAACTCATGTGTCGTTTTTTAACTGCTTCATAATCTATTTACATGCTTGGGTGTTGCTTACTCAGTATTTTCAGCTGACTTTGGAAACAGTGGTGTTTCTTTTTGTTTCTGCACCACAGGTTTATGTGGAAGCATGGCTTTTGGGGGAAATCGAGACACGTCACTTTAGTAAATTTAAATTTCACATCTAGACTTGTTTTATTTAGTAATTGAATTTTAGATTGGAATAATGCCCATATTTGTGGCGAGACGAGTTTTAAAGTTTCAATTAAATATTTTTATGGATTTGGTTTGGATATTCTGTTATAAAATCTCCTTGTATCCGGGTTTAATCTCGGGTACGGAGTGACATCCCTGGGCTACCGGGTCGGCCTTTTCGGACTTCCGGCTTGGCGGTTTTGGGGGTGTTACAGTTGGTATCAGAGCCAGGTTATCCAAAAGGGAAATCTAAAACCTGTAGGGAAATTTAAAATGAACATAGGGAAAGAATTTAAAATTTGACAAGCCGTTGGGAATTTGGGTAGTATTGGATAGGACTGTTATGTCCTTAGAAATTAGCATTGTGTGCAAATGCATGTGAAACTAATTGTTTGATGATCAATGTGTTATATTACTTGATTAGCTGCTCAGTATATGCCATATACTTTATTTCATTGTACTTTAGGGCATTGTATGAATGATACAATAGGTTATAGTGTAGGATTATAGCTAATAGACCACACCTTTGAGAGGCAACAAGTGAAGCGAGGGATGGTGAGGATGAAAGTGTCCTCACCTTTTTGACGAGATATTTTGAGTTCCGAGGACATCACTTCTCTAAGGGGGGAATGATGTAACCATTCATATTTTAAGTACGTCATTCTAGTACATCGTTATAGTATGTTACTCATCGTGTGTGATATTAGGTTGCATTTGGTAGTTATACCCTAGAATGAAGACTCGTAGATGGGGGTTGTTTAGAATGTGGTTTCAACTTCGAGGACGAAGTTTTCTTTAAGTGGGGAAGGATGTAATACCCCGTTATTTAGAAACGGGTATTTTTAGATAATATTAAGTGTTAATATGTTGAAACGGGTATTTTATGAAATTATTGAGTGTTAGTATAATATTATTTTAAGTATTGGGTGTTAATATGCTACTATTATATTTTATGATATTATTTGGTGTTAATATGACATTGGGATAATTTTGGGTATTAGTTATTATTATTTAGAAAGTTAATTTTAATGTTATAAACTACCTAGGTGCTTTTATGTATTTTCCTATAACTATTATAGTGTCTTTTAATTGAACTTGGGGGTAGTAGTTGTACTAAGCCTAAAACTAGTGGGGTTAAAGTGTCTTTTCCCTTAAAATTAGTCATCTTCTTCCTCAAACTCTCCCATGGAGGAAGAAGACCATCTCCAACCCAAACACCACCATTACCACTCCGAATCTTCACCAAAACTCTTGATTTTTGTCCCAATTCAATCCCAATTCGATTTAATCTCATCAAAACTCGATACTTTAGCAAAAAGTAAACTAATTTCGCCAATTTTTGGTCCCAATTCGAAATCGAAAACTTGAAAGTGGGTTTCCTCATGGAGGTTGAATTCTTCACCTCAAGGCTATATAAACCCATCAATTCTCAGATTTTAAACCCACAATCTCAATCCCTCAACCTCTCAATCTCTCCTTCGATCTCTCTCTCTCTCTCACCCAATCTCTCTCTCTCTCTCACCCGACGGGCTGCCTACCGCCGCCGCCGCAGCCCGCCGACGCCGCCGCAGCCCGCCGACGCCGCCGCAGCCGTCGCCCTCTGCCCGCCTCACCGCCGCCACCATCGGCCTCACCATCATCAACCCGTCACTCTCTCTGGTCGGGTATGAAGAGAAAACCGTCTCTCTCTCTCTTCTTTTGTTTTGTGTTGTTTTGTTTTTTTTTTTTTTTTTTTTTTTTCACTAAACAGTCTAGTTAGTTGGTTAATAATAATAGTTGGAAGTGAGAGAGAACAAGTGGGGTCCTGGCCTAGTGGTTAATTGGTAGCACTTAAAGCTTGGTGTATGTGGGGGATAGGTTCCAAGTTCGAATCTCTTAGGAGACAATTCTTTTTATACAAGTTTAAAATCATCTTTTTTTACTCATCTTCACTCCAAAATAAAAGTATATTCTTCCTATTTATTTTTATAAGTTTATAACAAATTAGAATAAGTTATTTTCTTCAAATAAATTTGTTATTTCTTTTAAATAAAAGTTAGTTAGTTTATAACCTATATTCTCTACTAAGGCTTGTTTGGTTGGGAAAAACTACTATTTGAATTAAAAGTGTTTTTGAGATAAAATAATATTCTTCTCTACCCTAAATAATAAAAGGGATATTTTATCTAATCTTATAAGTTATATTTATATAACTATAGCTATGTTTTTACAAATAATAAACGTTATAATGCGTATGTTATTATAAAAGAGGTTGTTCATGTTAGCAAGGTTGGGGAGAGTTAGTAAGGGATTTATTTCTTTTACCTATTGGACTTTGTTTGCAATGTGTTAATTAGGATATTATTAAATTTGTAGGCGATATTTTCATTGACGAAGGATACGTCGAATACTACGATTGATTTGTTGTGATTGCTATTTGTTGAGGTAAGTAAACATGCCAGGCCTAGCGCCCATATCTTCTTTCGTGTCTAAACTGCTTTTGTGATTTATTGTCTCAAAATTGGAATATCTACTTGAACTGTTTATTTGATAAAGTTTACTGATTTTACAAAGGTGATTCTATCACAACTATCACATGATAAATTAATAAGACGTAAAGACGTAAAGTGGAATAGTTGTACCGGGGATCAATGTTATGAGATTGGTCGATGTGGACTGCGGTCTCTCGACCCACTTTATTTTATTTTGCTCGGTCGCAACCGCCCCGAGTTCGCTCCAGTACTTACCTCTCTGACCGCAAGAAGTCTTAGGGGGGTGTCGACACTTATGGTCTGGTAGCCAGTTATTAGTAGATCTTCCCCGTGTCAACATGGTAATATATGTTTTCTGAATGATGGACCTTTATGATTGAGAATTGGAAGTCCCGATTGGACAAATGAGGAAGTTTGGGAATATTTCCCCAATGGAGATACTAAAGTGAAAGTTTGGGAATGTTTCCCCACAAGTGAAGTGATAAAGGAAAAGATTTGTGAATTCTTATTTCAAACTTATTCTCTTACAAAAATTCTTTACTCTTCAAACTCATGTGTCGTTTTTTAACTGCTTCATAATCTATTTACATGCTTGGGTGTTGCTTACTCAGTATTTTCAGCTGACTTTGGAAACAGTGGTGTTTCTTTTTGTTTCTGCACCACAGGTTTATGTGGAAGCATGGCTTTTGGGGGAAATCGAGACACGTCACTTTAGTAAATTTAAATTTCACATCTAGACTTGTTTTATTTAGTAATTGAATTTTAGATTGGAATAATGCCCATATTTGTGGCGAGACGAGTTTTAAAGTTTCAATTAAATATTTTTATGGATTTGGTTTGGATATTCTGTTATAAAATCTCCTTGTATCCGGGTTTAATCTCGGGTACGGAGTGACATCCCTGGGCTACCGGGTCGGCCTTTTCGGACTTCCGGCTTGGCGGTTTTGGGGGTGTTACAACACTCCTTCCTTCCTTCCCACACTTATGACCTTATTGATCATAACTTGAGTGGGAGAGAACAAAAAGGAGAGAGCAAGCAAGCAAAGAGGGGCCCGTCGCCCCCCTTGCCGCCGCCCGTCCCCGTCGGCCCACAAGGAGGCCGAAACCTCCTTTTTGTCTCGTTTTGCGTGATTTTTCTTCCTCGTCCTCATTCCGAGCTAGCACAAAGGATTGGGAAGATCTAGAATTCAAATCTAGGCATGGATCAACTATAGAGAACGTGACACAATTCGCGTTTGAAGTCATCAAAGGAGAAACCCTAAGGTGTGTTATTGATTTCTTCCCTTACCATCGTTATGTCTCTTGACTTGTGATCCTTGGAGGGTATTGCATGGATTATATTTTTTTTTCCGTTGCGCATCCATGATTGATGCGCAAACTAACGTGCTATCGCAAGTGTACGAATCTTGTAGTACCGGGTGCAATTAGACTCGGATTATCGTTCCCACGAGGACTATTATGGGTTTACTCACGTTGTCAGTTTCGGTTTTCCAAGTGTAGTAACCAGGAGGAGTAGGTTGTGATTATAATGACTAAACTAAAAACAGAATTTAAAAACGTAAATATTTTTTGTGACGTTTTCTGAAATAAGCTGATTTTGTTGTAACGATAGTAGATGAAGACTAGGCTCCAGGATCCCCTAGGGTTTCTACAGATTTCAGTTTTACGTTTGATTATGAAAACACTCAGCAGTTTCGGTATCTGTGCAACGTACCAGTTGTGCAGTGACTTTTCAGCTTCCACACGTAATCCCGATCCTGCAGACTTTCGGATTCTTGTTAAGCTGCCTAAGTCTGCAGTCTCGGTCTAATCCTGTTAGGGTTTCTAACCTGTCCGAATGGCCCGGGTCAAATTCTCTAACAGTTGGTCTCACGTTTTTCTATGCTAGCCCTATCTCCCTTTCTCTGGTCGGTCTATCAGGGTAAGGTACTAAATCCTGGTTTTTCTTCCTAACCCTAACTTGACGTTTTCACCTACAAGCTCGGGTCTATAGCAATCCTGGGTGATCAATCCTATCATGCATATACGCTAATAATCAAACCAGAATAACAGATACAACTTGCTGAATTAAGACAATCATCATGAATCCATAATCATAGTAATCATAAAATCTGAGTACGAAACCCTAGGTTCACCGAGAACCTAGGTGAAAAGTTTAGCTACGACTAGACATAGTACAAAACGCAGTTTCTGAATATAAAGAGAGAGAACGAAATCAAACTAAGTCTTCGAATCTCGAATCGCGCTTTCGTGCTCTCCGTTAATGCTCCGACTTGTCCTTCGGTTGTGCTGTGAATTGTGCTGTGTCTTCGTGATCCCTCAAAACGAGTCTGGACGGGTCTTTAAATAGTGCTGTTTCCTGAAAACGCTTGTGCTCGAAATTACGGAATATGCCATCGGTCCAGCGTCTTTGACCAAAAGTCAAAACTGGCTGCGTATATACGCAGGGGTTGCGTATATACGCAACCAGGGCCCAACCAAGATCCCCCCACCACCCCACTGCCTGCGTATATACGCAGGTGCTGCGTATATACGCAGGGCCTGCGTATATACGCAGGCCGTGGGCTAGGTGGGGCCCACTTGGTCCTCTGGTGGGCCAGGACTGGTCCCCTGGGTCCCACTCTTCTTCCTGATGCTCCCGGCTTGCCTCTTCGGTGTGTTTCTGCTTTTCCGTGTTTCCGTCGTGTCCCGGTCTTGCGCACGTTTCCCGAGACGGTCCTGGCTTGGTCCCGGCACGCTTCCCGATGCACCTCCCGAACCTGTTCCTGAAAAGGCAACACAAACGAAAACCCGCGATCATATCCAAATATAGCAAGAAATAAGCAGAAATAAGCAGAAATCCAGCAAGTACAAATAAACGTCTCGTTCTAGATTCCCGGGGCATTCTAAGGCATTTCCCGGCAAAAACCGCTAATTCCGACACAAATACTCGTGAAATCAAGCTAAAAGATAACCCCTAATTGGGCGTTATCAAATACCCCCGCACTAAACATTGCTCGTCCCGAGCAATCCTGCCAACTCTAGCCTGCATTTCTGTCCTCGTGACTGACTCTGTACATACCCTGCCGTTGCATACGCTTTCGACCCGAACCTTTCAACCGGACGACTCGATAGAAAAACTGACTCAGATAGAATATACACAGACTCAAACGACTCAAAACAGACTAGTGACAAAAATATTTTTGGCGAGATCGGGCAACCTCAAAAACATAAACAGTGTGTCCTCATGATCTCATCCTTTTCAGAATTTACTTCCCTGCAAGCGATCGGTAAGTCTGAACAGATTTATATGGTGGATTTAAGCACTGGACCGAAGTACTGTTACTTTGGTTATCAAACTGAGCAAATCCCTAGCTAACTTACCATCCGAGCTGTTTCCGAAAGGATATATGTCTAATCAGGTAGGATAAATATATGTATCAAGGTACGGCATAATCCTACATGTTATGACATTCTCACAATTTACCAAACTCACATCCCTCACCGAGATCCCGAAAAACTGCCCGAAACACCTAAGTTCCTGCTTTCTCAATTCTCCTGTCCCCCGGTGTGTCTTCGCCGTGCTCGCGGCCACAAATGTGAAGCGGTGCAAAACGTCTCGAAAATTGTGCCACTCACTCAGCTTTTTATTTAAATAACAAAAACACAAAACGAACTAAAAACTAGATCATAATAATTTTTTTCTTTTTCTTTTTTTTTTCTATTTTTTTTTTCTATATATATATATATATATTTTTTTTATAACACAACTATATACACACATACACGAATATCAACAATACGAAACTGACTAAAGCTGAGTGAGTGAAAATAAATCTCTGTCGTGGGGTACGTAAAATGTCCTCATGTGAAGTACCCCCACACTAATCCTGAAGCGCTGATCCTGTAGTCGAAATAATACTGTGCAGTCCCACCGAACCTCCTCATCACCAAAGATGTAGAAAAACGGCACAACCACCAATTGACCCTACAACCCCCCGGAACCCCGGTTTGTGCGAAAAGATGCTCGCACGCGACTAACTCCTCCTGTGGTCACTATGTAGTGAAGTGATCCACCTCCGCAAATTAATGCACTGTCGCCTCTCACTCACCCTGTCCTTCCCTCGAAAAACGTGTCAAAATCGAAACCGTCCAAAACTGATAACTCATGAAGCTCCCCTATCTAAAACCTGTCCCTACTCACTCCCTCCGTCATAACACATAGAATAGCCAACTATCGACTGATGAGGTCTCAAAGAAGGCTGCCTAGGCTAAAGTAGCTACGAAGAAAGAGGGTAAATGGCTTCAAACGGGTTGACTAATTGGACCTAGGGATAAGAAACAGGACGTGAGGTCCCTTGATAGCCAGTCACTCCACCGAAAAATGCGATGACCGTGACGGCGCCCGTGGGCGGGTTGTCGACTACCTATGTGACGGTGGTGTAGCAACTAGTCGGATTTTTCGCTCAGTTGATAACTACTTGCGGATTCCAAAGGTCACTGGCTCTCACCTATCTACTATACCTCGGTGCAAGTTTTCTTTTCTTTCAAAGGATTCAAACTCAATTTCTTCACTGTTTTCGTTATCTCGATTGCCCTTTCTCAAAATTTTCTGATTTTAAACTTTTTTTTTTTTTTGAAAAATAATTTATACTTGCTGTTTGCGTATATACGCAGGTCCTGCGTATATACCCAACCAGCAGCATAAAAAAAAATTTTTAATTTTTCATTTTTTTCAATTTTTTTTTTTTTATATTATATACAATGCATGGCCAGAATGATTATGGTGGGTTGACTCAAATAAAGAAAATATGCTGACTCAAAAATAAAAATAAAAATAAAAATAAATACGAAAAAACGTGCAGACCGGGTTAATGCAGACACGACTACCACCCCCCCACGAAGAGGTGGCATGCCCTCATGGCACTCACTCGTCCGGAAAAAATGTCGGGTCGGACCCGGTCTCGGACGTACCGGAAATGCTACCCGGTGAGCTGCTCTCTGAATCAGTCCTAAATACCGGCTGACGTCCCCGTGTACGGGGCCGGTAATCCGAGGACTGCGACTCGGACCCAGTCCAACTGCTAGGTGGCTGGGACCGCAAAGTCGTCCTGCCACTCGAATGCTGGTGAGTACGGGCCCCAGTCTGCTGGGTACGGGTCCCAGTCTGCTGGGTACGGGTCCTAGCCTGACGACCCGTAGGCTGCCGGGATCGTGTCCCAGGCTGCCGTCTCTCCTGTCTGGCAGGTGGCGGTGATGGCTGAGTCGGTGGTGGTGGCTGGGTCGGGGGTGGCGGAGCAGACGTGCACTCGCTAGAGTCCCCGTCATCCGACCATCCCTCTGTAAAGCTGCTGGAGTAGGTGGGTGGAAAATACAGCGGGAGTGGCGGGTCTCGGCCTGCGTGCCGAGCCGCATCCCGCTGCTCCTCTCGAATACTAGCTAGGGCAGCCTGGGTGTCCTTGGTGACCTTCCGCTGAGTCCGGCGGATATGCGTCAACGCTCTCCAGATCTTGCCCGCTCCCTCTAACACCTTCTCTCCTATGGACTTGCGTCCACCCCGACAGCCCTCAAATCTCTCATCCACTCGGGGTAGTCTACGGGGCGGGGCTTGTCTAGCTCGTGGGGCCGGGTTGGCCCGTGGGGCCGGCTGCTCTCTCTGATGGGCAGGCTGAGGCTGGGCATTCCTCTCAGTCCCCTGCCTACTTGACTCGGGGCGCTCACTCTCTCGAGTAGTACGGCATCGCCGAAGTCCGGCCTGTGCCTGTCGACTGACTGGTCGCTCCTGAGTCGAACGCCTCCTAGGGGCAGGGGCAGGGGCAGGTGCAGGCGCCGGGTCCTCCTCCATAAAATCGTCATCCTCATCGAGGTCAACGACTGGCGGAGGCGGGCCCGGGTGACGAGTAATAAGTTTCCTATAAGGCCGTAGCAAAGGAGGCTCTAGGTCACCCTGTAAATCATCCATCGGAACCTCGTAATCCCGAGCCAGTTTGGCAATGAGGTTGGCGTACCCCAATCCCTTCTTGCTACCGGAGCAGTTCCGCTCCATCATATACACCGAAATCCGACGAGGAATGTCAACATCTCGTCCCAGCACAAGGCAATAGACTAAGAGTACGTACTCGAAGTCAAGGTAGGTGAAGTGTTTAATACCTACAACCCTGTTCACTACCCACTCGGCCCACCACCGTGGTGGGCCGGTAACAAAACGAGAATGCAATTTCTTGCCGATCTCGCCTGGCCCCTGTCTCTCGAAATGGGCACCCGGGTGCCCCCCAGTCACAACCCGCAAAAGCTCCGCATCGTTCGGCGGGTAATCTGCACACTCGGCATATGCGCACGAGATATGGCGCATCGGAATCTGATACGCTTGGCGGATGGTATCCGCCGTGAGCAATATAAACGTACGCCGCATATAGACCCAACGGACATCCCCATTGGCTTCCCCCTCCCCCTTGTGCATGAGGTTCGCGTAGAACTCACGCACCAAGTCAGTATCGGACAAGTCCGGGAACCCCGCTAGGGACGTCCCGAAAATGTCCGGTCGACTCGCATAAGCGGCCATCTCTGGCGGCATGTAAGTATGGTCGACCTCAAACTGGTAGTCTACGGTAATGCTATGCTCCATTTTGGTTCCGGTCATAAAGTAATGTTGGGCATAGTGATTGACGAACCTAAAGTTGTCAAACATTAAAGGGGTAAGCTCAGACGCCTCATAGTCCGTAGGGATGTCATCGCGGTTATGGTCTAACATGGGCACATGAAACTCCATAACAGACCAAAATCTCGAAAAACGTGCCGACTCGGGAAACGAAGCAAAAACGTGAAACGTGCACAAAATAGTGTGTCGCAATAGGTAGTCCACCTAAGATCTACCAGAGGTCCACACGGCAAGTGCCGCTCCAAATGCAAAATTACCGAAAATAACGGGCCCGGCTACGGGCCGTGCCAAAACGGAAAATAAAGCGAGGGATGAGATTTTCGACCTTCCCTAAACAGGGGTGAAGACCGGAGATTCTGCCCGGAAAGTCGCCGGAAAACCGCCGGTGGTCGCCGGAAAAGTCGCCGGAAAAGTCAAATGCCCGGAATTGAATTCCGAGCCCACCAAATCGAAGCCCTCGATCTCCTCGTTCACGTTCCCTTCTACGGATTTTGCTAGTTCTTGCTCTAACACCTTCGAATCTGCACTTTTCCTCAAGAACACCTCACTTTTTGATGGAACTTGCCCTCTCGATTTTTGCTTGTTTCCGGATTTTGATGGATGAATCTTGCTCCTTGCGACGAGGGGATTCCAGAAATGTGCCCGGATTTTGATTTGGAGGTCCGAGGCAAAATCTTTGTTCTTCAAGTGAGAGCAAATGGAGGTAGAGAGAGAAAGGGAGGTGCCAACAATGGCAAACCCGTTCCCCCCCCTTTGGATATAACCTAATTTGGTCAAAATGACCAAAATACCCCTGGGGTTTTGAAAAAATTTCGATTTTTTTTTCCTGTTTACGTATATACGCAGTACGGCGCATATACCCAACCAGAAAACAACCAAAAAAAGAAAAAAAATTACCATGTTTGCCCCTCGGGTTGCGTATATACGCAGGGGCTGCGTATATACGCAGCCCGAGGGCAAAAATGGAATTTTTTTTTCAAAGTTCCTCTCTCCCCCTGCTTTCCTGATCTTGGCTGTTTTGGATGATTCTATCTCTGCCCACTTTCAAATTCAAAGTCAAAAACCCGCTCATCTCGTCTCTCTCGAAAATTCAGAACTGTTATAATAACGTAATAACTAATAAAACTAAATAAATAAACGATAAATTTTGGGTTGCCTCCCAAACAGCGCCTTGTGATTTACGGTCGACGGCCCGACCTTGTTACCTCTCACGGGTCATCAAAATAGACCGGGTCTATTTTGACGACTTCGGCGGTCTCGAGATACGGCTTGATCCGGTTCCCGTTCACCCTGAAACTGGAGTTGTCTTTTGGATTTTCCAGCTCGAATGCCCCCCAGGCAAAAATCTGCTTGATGATGAACGGTCCCGACCAACGAGACCTCAGCTTCCCCGGAAAGAACCGCATCCGGGTATTGTAGAGAAGCACTTTGTCGCCTTTGTTAAACTGCTTTGGCGTGATACGGTGATCATGCCATTTCTTTGTCTTCTCTTTGTAAATTTTGGCGCTCTCGAAAGCCGTTCTGCGGAATTCCTCCAATTCCAGCAGTGCCATCTTCCTCTTATCCCCTGCTAGATTCTGGTCCAAGTTCAGCAGTTTGATGGCCCAATACGCCTTGTGCTCCAGTTCCACCGATAAGTGGCACGCTTTCCCAAAAACGAGCTGGTACGGTGACATTCCCAGCGGTGTTTTGAAAGCTGTCCTGTAGGCCCAAAGCGCATCGTCTAGTCTGACGGACCAATCCTTTCGGCCGAGATTCACTGTTCTCTCGAGTATGCTCTTGATCTCTCGATTCGACACCTCGGCTTGCCCGTTTGTCTGCGGATGGTAAAGTAACGAGACTTTATGAACTGACACGCCGTACTGTTTCAGAACTTTCGCAAAAACCCGATTGATGAAGTGAGAGCCCTCGTCGCTGATCATTGTCCTGGGAGTCCCGAAACGAGTGAAAACGTTGCGTTTCAGAAAACGCTCAACGGTAGCTACATCGTTTTTCTGACACGCGATCGCCTCGATCCACTTTGTCACATAATCTACTGCCAGCAGAATGTAAAGATTCCCCATTGAAGACGGGAACGGACCCATGAAGTCAATCCCCCAGACATCAAATGGCTCTACCTCCTGCCACACGGTCATCGGCATCTCGTCCCGGTGTGACGTGTTTCCTGTCCTCTGGCACCTATCGCATCCCTGCACATAGTCGTGACAGTCTTTGAAGATTGTCGGCCAGAAAAACCCGGACTGCAGTATTTTATGCGCTGTTCGCGTTCCCCCAAAATGACCCCCACACTGTGATGAATGGCAGTGTCGGATCACGTTCCAGGCCTCGTGGGTCGGGATACACCTTCTCAGGATGTTGTCGGCCCCCTGTTTGAACAAGTACGGGTCGTCCCAGAAATACTGTCGACTTTCGGCAATGAACTTTTTCCGCTGCGACGGGGTGAGATCCTCGGGAAGCGTGCCAGTTACCAAATAGTTGGCTATGGAATAGTACCACGGTCTCCCGATCTTGACTGCCATGATATGCTCGTCCGGGAAGTTTTCCTTGATCGGCACCGGGTCCACCTTCACGTTCTCAAGTCTGGATAGGTGATCCGCTACCACGTTCTCAACTCCCTTCTTGTCCCGGATTTCCACATCGAATTCCTGCATCAGTAGTACCCACCTCAACAGTCTCGGTTTTGCGTCCTTCTTCTCCAGCAGGTATTTCAGAGCACTATGGTCGGTAAAAACGATAACTTTTGACCCGACCAAATAGGGCCTGAATTTGTCCAGGGCGTACACCACAGCTAGCAGTTCCTTTTCTGTCGTGCCATAGTTGAGCTGGGCATCGTTGAGTACCCGGCTCGCATAATAAATGACGTGGCAAACCTTATCCTTCCGCAGTCCCAAAACTGCCCCGACTGCGTAGTCGCTGGCGTCACACATCAGCTCAAACGGGAGTGACCAATCTGGCGTGGTTATAACCGGGGCTGTGGTCAGCTTTTCTTTCAAGTGGTCAAAAGCTTTCCGACATGCTGCGTCGAAATCAAAGGGTACATCTTTTCCGAGTAACGCGCAAAGCGGCTTTGTGATCTTGGAAAAGTCCTTGATGAATCTTCGGTAAAATCCTGCATGTCCCAGAAAACTTTTGATCGCCCTTACGTTCGTCGGGTATGGAAGCTGCTTTATCACCTCGATCTTAGCCTTGTCCACCTCGAGTCCCTTGCTGGAAATTCTGTGACCCAGCACGATCCCCTCGGTGACCATAAAGTGACACTTTTCCCAATTGAGCACCAAATTCGCCTTCTTGCATCGGATCAGAACCTGGCCCAAATGGAACAGGCAGTCATCGAAACTGTCCCCGAAGAGTGAAAAGTCGTCCATGAAGACCTCCATTTCTGGATCATGTCGGAAAAAATCGCCATCATACATCTCTGGAACGTGGCAGGAGCATTACACAACCCGAACGGCATGCAACGAAACGCGAACGTACCGTACGGGCAGGTAAACGTCGTCTTTTCCTGATCTTCCGGAGCTATGCAAATCTGGTTGTACCCGGAGTACCCATCTAGAAAACAGTAGTAGGCATGATGGGCGAGCCGGTCCAGCATCTGGTCCATGAATGGCAACGGGAAGTGGTCCTTCAGTGTTGCATCGTTTAGCCTCCGATAGTCCATGCAGATCCGCCAGCCCGTAACGGTGCGCTGCGCAATCTGCTCCTGATCGTTATTCTGCACCACCGTAATACCCCCCTTCTTGGGCACGCACTGGACCGGGCTGATCCACGTGCTGTCCGATATGGGGTAGATGATTCCCGCTTCCAGCCACTTCATGACCTCTTTTCGCACAACGTCCTTCATGTTCGGATTCAGTCTCCGCTGGGGCTGAATCACCGGTTTCTTGCCTTCTTCGATTCGGATCTTGTGCATGCAGTAGGAGGGGCTGATCCCCTTGATATCTGCAATCGTCCAGGCGATTGCTTCTTTATGCTCTCGCAATACTTCCAGCAGTTTCTGCTCCTGTTCCTGAGATAAACGAGACGAAACGATTACGGGCAGAGTACTATTTTCACCAATATACGCATACCTGAGATGGCTCGGGAGCGGTTTCAGCTCCAGTGCGGGTGGTTCCTTGAGTGACGGGACCAGAATCATCTTTTGCCCGCCGTCTTCGTCCCGGTGCAAAGTGGTCCAGTCTTCGTCTCTCATGGCGTGCTCGCACCGAGTCTTCTCTTTTTCTTCCCCGTACATGCTGTCAATCTCTTCCCACAATTGGTCCGTCTCCTCGTTTTCCCAGCCTTCGTCCACCACATCGATAGCAAAGATGTCCTCGTGGTCGTAGTAGTTTGGCAGTTGCAGATTTTTGAAAACGTTGAATTTTACTTTTTCCTCGTTAATCTGCATGGTCAGCTCCCCGCTCTTACAGTTTATCATTGCTTCGCCCGTGGCCAAAAACGGCCTGCCAAGTATGAGCGGTACCTCCCCTGCCTCCATGTCCAGGATGACGAAATCTGCCGGAAAAATAAGCTCGCCGACCTTGACCAGAATGTCCTCGATAACCCCGTAGGCCTGTTTTACGGACCTGTCTGCCATCTGCAGCATGATTCTGGTGGGTCGGGGTTCACCGACTTTCAAACTTTTGAAAATCGTCAATGGCATCAGGTTGATGCTGGCCCCTAGGTCACACAGAGCCTTTCCTGTGTAAGCATTACCTAGGGTGACCGGTATGACGAAACTGCCAGGATCCTTTCTCTTCCTCGGTAGCCCATTCTTCACACAATTGCTCACTTCTGCCTTCAGGTTTATGGTCTCGAAATCGCTCATTCGCCTCCTCCCATACAAGATGTCCTTGAGGAATTTGGCGTAAGTGGGCATCTTAGCCAAAGCCTCAGCAAAAGGTATGTTAATCTGCAGCTGCTTGAACATCTCGAGAAACCTGGCGTAGTCCTTGCTGTCATCCCTCTTTCGTGTTCGTAAGGGGTACGGGACCTCCTTGGAGACGGGTACAGTTTCTGCACCTGTCTCGTTCTGCACTGCATCCTGCTCAACCGAGCCCTTCGGCTGGGGGCGGTCGACTGTGCTGTTATCCTGGCCCGACAAGTTGCGTTCTACTTCTTTCGAATTTTCTGCACGTGCGTGACTGGGATACGGTGGATCCTGCAGTGCCAATCCACTCCGAGTGGAGATAGCATTGATCTGAGCCCGTGGATTGTTTACTGTGTTAAAGGGTAGGTTTCCTGGCTGTCTCTCTGTTAGCTGCTGTGCTAACTGCCCCACCTGTACTTCCAAAGCGCGCAGTGACGTTTTGGTTGTCTGCATATCTGCCGTCAAGGTGTCCATGTGCTTGAACCGGGACTCCATAGTCTGGAACATGGACTTGATCTCTTTCATCTGAGCGTCGTACTGCTGTGCTGACGGGACTGACTGAGCCTGCTGGGCCGGGGCAGCCTGCTGGGCTGGTGGCCTGTGCTGGAATCCCGGTGCATAAACTGCTGCGTTCGGGTTTCCGTACCGAAACCCGGGATGGTCTCTCGTACCCGGTCGGTACCGGCTCGGGTCCCACTGCTGCTGTACGTAATTGGTATCTTCAGTCCTTAGCTCCTCAATGGCTGTGTCCAGATCCGGTTCCTCGACTGCTGCAACAGTCTTCTTATCCGAGTAGACTTTCTTGACCAAGTCGTGAACGATCTTGGCCTGGTTGTCTATACGGTCATCTTCTGCAGGTTTGGCTCTAGCCGCCATCCTGCGATCATCAAACAGTCGGGTGTCCTGCTTGGCCAACTGCTTCATCAGGTCATACGCACCTTCTTTGTCTACGTGATACAGGAAGTTTCCCCCGGCCTCTCTGTCAATCCTGTCGGCGTTCTCCCTGTCTAGGGCATGATAGAAAACCTGCAGGATTTTTGCATCTCCAAAACCGTGGTTCGGGCACCGTTTGACCAATCTCATGAGCCTGTCCCATGCGTCCACCACCGTCTCCCCCATCTTCTGTCTGAATGACAGTATCTCGCTCTGTAAATGTATGACTCGGGAGGCGGGATAGAACTTTGCCAGAAAATCCGTGACACACTCCTCCCATGTGGTGATGGATCGGGGTGGTCGGGATTCGAGCCAGTCCTTGGCTACTCCATAAAGACAGTACAGAAATAAGATCAACATGAGTGCCTCTGCTTCTACCCCCTTGTATCTGACCTTGTTGCAGTAATCTTCGAATTTCCCGATGAAATCATTCGGGTCTTCGTCGGCCCTGCCATGAAACGGGCAGAGAGTTTGTACCGTCTGGATGGTGGATGGTTTGATGTCAAAGTGCTCTGCGGTGATCTTGGGCACCACAATAGCTCGCTCATGCCCCCCGGTGGGGACTTCGAAATTTTCCACCTACGCCTTCCCAGATCGGTTATATGTTCTCTGGTTGCTTCGGGCAGCAAGCCCCGCTGTGACAAGCTCCTCAATGTACCGCGCCATCTGGGCTGGGGTACGTGTCTCTCGTTCCTGTCCACCGGCTTCGGTGTTCTCGGGTGGATCTCTCTGGTTGGTTGCCATCCTGCTTTCTCGGTTTCTGCGGTTCTGTTCGGTGTACAGTTTTTCCGGGTTGTCGAGTGGTGTCACCAAATCGCGAGGCAATCTGGGCATCAACTAAACAGTCCTGAAAACGCAGATTCAAAAACGCAGTGAGATAAAAAGAATAACGAAACTGAAAATAAATAAAAACTTAGAAAAATAATTCTGACTACTAGATAGACCCTAAAAAGTCCCCGGCAACGGCGCCAAAAACTTGATGCGCAAACTAACGTGCTATCGCAAGTGTACGAATCTTGTAGTACCGGGTGCAATTAGACTCGGATTATCGTTCCCACGAGGACTATTATGGGTTTACTCACGTTGTCAGTTTCGGTTTTCCAAATGTAGTAACCAGGAGGAGTAGGTTGTGATTATAATGACTAAACTAAAAACAGAATTTAAAAACGTAAATATTTTTTGTGACGTTTTCTGAAATAAGCTGATTTTGTTGTAACGATAGTAGATGAAGACTAGGCTCCAGGATCCCCTAGGGTTTCTACAGATTTCAGTTTTACGTTTGATTATGAAAACACTCAGCAGTTTCGGTATCTGTGCAACGTACCAGTTGTGCAGTGACTTTTCAGCTTCCACACGTAATCCCGATCCTGCAGACTTTCGGATTCTTGTTAAGCTGCCTAAGTCTGCAGTCTCGGTCTAATCCTGTTAGGGTTTCTAACCTGTCCGAATGGCCCGGGTCAAATTCTCTAACAGTTGGTCTCACGTTTTTCTATGCTAGCCCTATCTCCCTTTCTCTGGTCGGTCTATCAGGGTAAGGTACTAAATCCTGGTTTTTCTTCCTAACCCTAACTTGACGTTTTCACCTACAAGCTCGGGTCTATAGCAATCCTGGGTGATCAATCCTATCATGCATATACGCTAATAATCAAACCAGAATAACAGATACAACTTGCTGAATTAAGACAATCATCATGAATCCATAATCATAGTAATCATAAAATCTGAGTACGAAACCCTAGGTTCACCGAGAACCTAGGTGAAAAGTTTAGCTACGACTAGACATAGTACAAAACGCAGTTTCTGAATATAAAGAGAGAGAACGAAATCAAACTAAGTCTTCGAATCTCGAATCGCGCTTTCGTGCTCTCCGTTAATGCTCCGACTTGTCCTTCGGTTGTGCTGTGAATTGTGCTGTGTCTTCGTGATCCCTCAAAACGAGTCTGGACGGGTCTTTAAATAGTGCTGTTTCCTGAAAACGCTTGTGCTCGAAATTACGGAATATGCCATCGGTCCACCGTCTTTGACCAAAAGTCAAAACTGGCTGCGTATATACGCAGGGGTTGCGTATATACGCAACCAGGGCCCAACCAAGATCCCCCCACCACCCCACTGCCTGCGTATATACGCAGGGCCTGCGTATATACGCAGGCCGTGGGCTAGGTGGGGCCCACTTGGTCCTCTGGTGGGCCAGGACTGGTCCCCTGGGTCCCACTCTTCTTCCTGATGCTCCCGGCTTGCCTCTTCGGTGTGTTTCTGCTTTTTCGTGTTTCCGTCGTGTCCCGGTCTTGCGCACGTTTCCCGAGACGGTCCTGGCTTGGTCCAGGCACGCTTCCCGATGCACCTCCAGAACCTGTTCCTGAAAAGGCAACACAAACGAAAACCCGCGATCATATCCAAATATAGCAAGAAATAAGCAGAAATAAGCAGAAATCCAGCAAGTACAAATAAACGTCTCGTTCTAGATTCCCGGGGCATTCTAAGGCATTTCCCGGCAAAAACCGCTAATTCCGACACAAATACTCGTGAAATCAGGCTAAAAGATAACCCCTAATTGGGCGTTATCAATGATCAAAGCCCTACACTTCCCACACTAATGTTAATGTTACTAGACATAACAAAGTGAGTGGGAGAGAGAAAAAGAGAGAGAGAGAAAGACAAGCTAGGCCGAAACCTAGCCCGTCCCCCCCCCCTTCCCGTCGGTTCAAAGAGGAGGCCGAAACCTCCTCTTGTCCTTGTTGCTTTGGTCTTCTTCCCTCTTCCTCCGGGTACAAGCTAGCACTTATTTGAATGAAGAATCTAGATCTCACCTCTAGACGTGGATCAACCGTAGAGACGAGGACATCATTCTTCGTGTGATCTCACAAATCAAAAGGTACACAATACTATGTCTCTTATCATGTTATGATATCTCCTCATGACGATCCGTGGTGGGCTTTGAAGTAGGAATTAAATTTTGTTATTCCGCTGCGTTACCTACGTCAAAACCCAACAGTGGTATCAGAGCCACATGTCGTAAAGCATAACATGATTTTATGTGTTGCGATTTCAGTTTATACACCGTATTATTGTTTATTACGCAAAAACTGAAAATAATTGGCATAGTAGATGCAAAATTGAAATTGATTCAATAAAACAAGATCAAATTTAACATTGGATGTTAGAATTGGTGAGTTTAATCACATTAGATGTGTAAAATTGGGTTCTTGAAAAATTAGGGTTCATGGGCACATGATTGAAAAATGGTTTTCAATTATGGAAACAAATTTATGGAATTAAATCCATAAGGAAACAACCTTGCTTGGGCAAAAAGGAAGAGAGAAGGAGGCTAGGGCAAAAACCCTAGCTGTCCGCCCCCTCCCTTGCGCGCCAAGCAAAGGCCGCGGGCCACATGGAGCAGCCGGCCTTGGGCCGGGCCTTGTGGCAGGCGGCGGTCCAAAGGGTTCGGGCCCCTTGTTGGCTTGAACTCTTTGGACCGTTGTAACCCTAATTACCCAATACAATTAAAATTGAACAAGCGCGTTAAAAAATTGGTTTTAACTGCATTATGTGCTTTATTGCATGGTGGATGGATATGGCCTAGGATCGTGGATGTTTATTGCTTTCTGGTTTGGTTTACGGCCTGCGAGTTGATCAAATTAATGTAATAATTAATTAGGTTTTACAGCCTGCGAATCGTCTTTTTCTCCTCGACATGTGAGGCTTTTGTTATTTATTTATTCTAGATGTTAGGCTAGAATTAGAAATATTTAGATGATAGCCAAGAGCATGGAGAAGAAGACCGAAGAACCAAAGGAGCCAAAAGACAAAGAAGACACCCCTAGGCGCGCAGCTATGGTGGAGCACATGGAGATGAGCTCGTCACTTTAGGGCAATTTGATATTATCATTGGCTTGATAATATCATTAGTCTAGGGGCCATATCCATGCCACGTTTTTTTTTGTGTGGATGTTTATTATTCATGCCTTGTTATTTAATTTTTGTGTGTATGGCGATACTAGCGAAAACAATAACAGGATAATAATAAACAATGTTGGTCTTTTATTTGTGGATTTCCCAATCCAAATAAGTAGACCATGTTGATGAGATCAACCAAACAAATTAAGAAAGAAAAATCCCTCAATTAAATATTGCATTTTGCCTTCTCTTGCCAAAACACCCTTCATGATCAGGGTTTATTAAAATTCAGGCTTTCCAAAGCAAGACGATTTTAATTTACCATGGTGTGTTGCAGACGATACAAGCTAGTAATGTGTGTATGTTGAAGCAAGAGGTTGGACGCAACTGGGCAAGAATTAATTGGATTGGTGAGCCTAGAGGCATGACAATTAGGGGTTATCCATGGGATAAATAATAAAGAGTTATTCACCTAATTAGACCAAGAGTTGCATGGGATGCAATTGGAATGATTCCAACCTAAATAACCTATTCTTGGGTGACTTGCCAAAGCAAGCTCAAGAAGAAGTGAAAAAGGGATCTTGGACCCAATAGAAAATATAATGATATTTTCCGCAGTAATGGTAAGGGCTATTAATCCGAGAAAAATAGTGGGAGCTATATTTGATGATCTAGCCATTGTTGAATATAGTTAAATTGTTCAAAATATTAAAATTGCACATTTCTCGTTTTGTAGAATTCCAAATGGCAAACAACAACGCATCGACATCATCCCTACGATCTGTCCTTGAGAAGGATAAACTGTCTGGAACAAATTTCCTTGATTGGTAAGGAAACTTGAGGATTGTTCTTAAGTAAGAAAAGAAGCTGTACGTCTTGGACACTCAAATTCCAGAACCACCACAAGACGAGTCTCTTCTAGCAGAAGTAAGGGCACATCAGAAACATATTGATGATTCTAATGACGTGACTTGCCTCATGCTTTGTACTATGACTCCTGAGCTTCAGAAGCAGCATGAGAATATGGAAGCCTATAATATGATCATACACTTGAAACAATTTTTTCAAGAATAGGCTACGCATGAGCGCTTTGAGGTGTCTAAAGCGTTATTCAAGAGTAGTCTTGCAGAGGGGAATCCAGTAGGGCCTCACGTGCTCCGAATGATCGGGTACATAGAGAACCTTTAGAGACTAGGATTCCCATTGGGCCGAGATTTGGCTAATGATCTTGTCTAGCAATCGTTGCCTGACAGTTATAATCAGTTCATCATGAACAATAATATGAACGAGATCAGTAAGACTCTGCCTGACTTATTGAATATGCTGAAACAGCGAAACAGAGCGTGAACAAAGGCAAGGGCAAGGCCATAATGATGGTACATAAGAAGAAGAGCAAGTCAGTTGCCTCTTCTTCAAAAGGAAAGCGCAAGAAAGTTGCGAAATCCAAGGAAGCTCTAAAGCCTAGTGGAGGCGTGGCTAAGGGTGAGTGTCACTACTGCAGCCAGCCGGGTCACTGGAGGAGGAATTTCCCTAAATATCTGGAGGATAAGAAGCTTGGAATAGTGATTCCACCACCACCAGGTATTTATGTTATAGACGTCAATCTTTCTATTTCTTCATCTTGGGTATTGGATACTGGATGTGGTTCTCACATTTGTCGTAATGTGCAGGATTTGAAAAGAAGTAGAAGATTGAGTAAAGGGGAGATAGGCCTACGCGTCGGGAATGGAGCAAGAGTTGCTGCATTAGCTGTAGGCATTTATGAGCTATCTTTGCCTTCTGGACTTATTTTAGAATTAGACAATTGCTTTTATGTGCCTGCTATGAGCAGAAACATTATTTCCATTTCTTGTTTGGACGAGAAGGGTTTTTATATTTCAATAAAGGACAAGTGTTGCTCCATTTATTTTGATAGTATGCACTATTGTAGTGCGCATTTGTCTAATGGATTGTATATCCTTGATCTAAATAATCCAATCTATAACATAAATACTAAAAGGATTAAAACTAATGATTTAAATCCTACATATCTATGGCACTGTCGTTTAGGCCATATAAATGAGAAACACATATCTAGACTCCATAAGGATGGACCTCTAGACTCATTTGATTTGGAATCATATGAGACATGTGAATCTTGTTTGTTAGGAAAAATGACAAAGTCCCCTTTCAATAAGAAAGGTGAAAGGACTAGTGAGTTATTGGCACTCATACATACCGATGTATGTGGACCATTCCCCACGCCTGCCAGAGGTGGTTATACCTACTTCATCACATTTACTGATGATTTCGGTAGATATGGATTTGTATACCTTATGAAGGCCAAATCCGAATCCTTTGAATTGTTCAAAGAATTCAAGAATGAAGTAGAGAAGCGGCTTGGAAAAATTATTAAGGCTCTACGATCAGATCGTGAAGGAGAATACTTAAGCCAAGATTTTGATGAGTATCTTAGAGAGTGTGGGATTGTATCCCATCTCACTCCACCCGGAACACCACAATGGAATGGCGTGTCCGAGAGGAGGAATCGCACTCTATTAGATATGGTGCGATCTATGATGTCTCAAACAGATCTTCCGATATCCTTTTGGGGACATGCTCTAACGACGAGAGCTTTTACCATTAACCGCGTTCCATCCAAGTCAGTCATGAAGACACCATATGAGATATGGACTGGGAGGCGTCCCATAGTGTTGTTTATGAGGATTTGGAGCTGCGATGTCTATGTAAAACGTTTACAAAAAGATAAGCTCGGGCCCAAAGCGGATAAGTGTAAATTTGTGGGATATCCTAAGGAAACTAAAGGATATTATTTCTACAACCCCATCGAGACCAAAGTGTTTGTTGCTCGGACCAGCGTGTTTCTAGAAAGAGAGTTTGTCTCTAAAGAAGCAAGTGGGAGGGCTGTTGAACTTGAAGAAATTCAAGAACCACAAATCACTGAACTGATGATGGAACATGAACAGGAACCGCAAGCAGTTGTGAAGAACCTGTTCAGGTGACAGAGGAACTCCGTAGATCAGGAAGAGTGCGTCATGATCCAGAGCGCTATGGACTTCTCCTGACTGAGCTCGATGATGTACCACTCATAGATGATGAGACTGCAACCTACAGAGAGGCCATGAAAGGCCCAGACTCTAAGAAATGGCTAGAAGCCATGAGATCTGAAATGGGTTCCATGTACACCAACAAAGTATGGAATTTGGTGGAACCACCTGAAGGGGCTCGGCCCATAGGGTGCAAATGGGTCTTCAAGAAGAAGACCGACACGGATGGCAAGGTGGTTTCCTATAAGGGGCTATTGGTAGCTTAAGGGTATAGATATATTCATGGTATTGACTATGATGAGACCTTTTCACCAGTCGCCATGACTAAATCCATTCGAATCCTACTTGCTATTGCAGCATACTACGACTATGAGATTTGGCAAATGGATGTCAAAATAGCATTCCTTTATGGGAAACTCCTCGAGGATGTGTACATGACACAACCGGAGGGTTTTGAGGATCCAGAGAATGCCAATAAAGTCTGTAAGCTGCAAAGATCTATTTATGGATTAAATCAAGCTTCTAGGAGTTGGAATCGACGTTTTGATGACGCGGTCAAAGAGTTTGGCTTCATCAAGAACGAAGATGAGCCTTGTGTTTACAAGAAGGTTAGTGGGAGCTCTGTAGTATTTCTGGTCTTGTATGTGGATGACATACTAATCATTGGCAACGACATTCAAACTTTGCAATCTGTTAAAGGTTGGCTAGGAAAGTGCTTTGCAATGAAGGACTTAGCAGATGCAGCCTATATACTTGGTATAAAGATCTATAGGGAAAGATCTAAGAGGTTGCTCGGCCTAAGTCAAAGTACATATATAGACAAGGTGTTCAAGAGGTTCAGCATGCAAGATTCCAAGAAGGGATTCTTGCCCATGTCGCATGGAGTCACTCTTTCTAAGAATGAATGTCCCTCCAATGAGATTGAGAAGGACCGCATGAGTAGGATACCCTATGCGTCGGCCATAGGATCCATCATGTACGCCTTGTTATGTACTAGACCAGACGTATCATACGCGTTGAGTATGGTGAGCAAATACCAGTCCAATCCGGGTGAGAGTCACTGGATTGTTGTCAAGAACATCCTAAAGTACTTGAGAAGAAATAAGGATGTGTTCTTGATATTTGGAGGTAAGGAAGAGCTGAGTGTAAAGGGTTACACTGATTCAAGCTTCGAAACCGACAAAGATGACTACAGATCGCAGTCAGGATACGTGTTTTGCCTGAATGGAGGAGCTGTGAGCTGGAAGAGTTCCAATCAAGGGACAGTTGCTGATTCTACAACAGAAGCTGAGTACATTGCTGATGTGGAAGCATCAAAAGAGGCAGTTTGAATAAAGAAGTTTATCCATTGTCGTGTATCTTTCCTTAAATATTCCTCGGACATAAACACTATCCCTTTCCCATTTTCTTTGTCTTCCGCCCTTTCCTCGTTGAGATTAGGGTTTGTCCCAATCTCAGTGTTCTTCTTCTGATTTTGGCTTTGATCTTGCTGCGTATATGTTTGCTCTCCCAGAATGTGAATTTGGCTCTCCAGTAGAGGGTTTAGATATTGGGCTACATATTGGCCCAGTATTTGAACTGGTTCAACTCCTCTGATTCTTAGTGGACCACCAAAAATTGGGGTTTTTATGTTTTTAAAGAGATGGGCCTCCGGCTTGGGCTTTCTCTATCAATCCCCATAACCCAGGGCATTATCGGCCCACCTCATTTATTTTCTTTCCAATGCTCCCCTTGATGTTCTCTCTCATCCAATTCCTCTTCACCGACTTCCCATAATTTGATGTCATTGTTCCGTGCACCAGAGGACACCTGTAATTCTTCGATTGGCTTGCTTGCATTGTACGAGAGGCAGCTATCCTTTGCCACCGAATCGTCCTTTCCTATTCTGCTATTGCCACGTGTCCTCTCCTGATTCCATCCATATATTTTTTCACGCGTACTCCATATGTCCTTCTCCGGTGATTCTGTATCATTGCTCTGATGAATTCTCCGGTACTCGTTTTCCCAGATTTCGACGTCTTCCAGTCTTCCCTCTTCTTCATTCTTCCTTTCAGGGTGAAATCTTCTCTACTCCAAAGCTTTTAGATGCACCCCATACCTCGATTCCATCCCTTTCTTTTGTGATAGCCATTTGCATCCAAACTTTTCATGCCCAATTCTTCCACATCTAAAACTGAAATGAGCCATATTTTCATACCTAAATGGAATCCAGAGATAGCTCCCATCCTTCTATTTCATCTTGAAGCCCTGTTTTAGTGGCTTCTCAATATCAATTATCATCCTTAATATCATATATGGGCAGTGCTCAAACTCCCTTGTTCACCAGCATCATAATCCAACAATTTTCCGATGCTCTGACCCACAATTTCTGCTTTAGATTTGGTCATTTTCTCCAATGGTAGACCTCTAAATTGGATCCAGAACGAGGATTCATTGAACTTGATTTTCTCTGGTGACTTCCCTACCTCCAAATGCTTTATCACCATTAGGTTGTTCTGGACCAGCCATGGTACACCTCTCCATACTCTGTTGCATTCTTCTTGTTCTTGAAAACAAAGGCCAAGATGTTATCGCCTCTAGCTGTTACTGTGAACCCCTCCTTTAATCTCCAGACCTTATTGAATATCCCTTTTAACGTCTGTAAACGAACCTCCATCTTGGCTATGATTCCCCCCATATACACTTCTTTGCAAGAGAGATGTTGATCTGTTCGTCGTCTTCTAGCTAGCTCCAACTCCAAATCCTGTTGTTCTTCATCGACCTGTTGTTCTTCCTCCCGTTGTTTTGTGACCTCACACTTATCGATTCTCTCGATCTCCATTAGGTTACTCTTCTGTGCTTACGAGAGATTGAGTTGGAAATCTCAAAAGTCACGAAAAGATCTTTGAAAAGCAGGTATTCACTGCAGTAGCAGATGATTTTGGAAAAAGAAACTAAAAAAAAGGAAGAAAATGAGCTTTTTCGATGACCGGACTTCAAACATCGTAATGCAAAACACTCACTGACGCCTAACACTAGAAGAAGACAATTCTAGAGAGAAAACCTCTCTCTAAAACTTTCTCTCTCTAGGACCTTTTTTACCTATTGTGCTGATATTGTTGTTATTGTAGAGAAGATAGAGACTAATATATAGAGAAAGAGAGAGCGTATGTGTAAATAGAGATGCAATTTGAGGATAATTGCACAAGTTTCTTAAAACCTCTATAAAAGTCAACTGAAAAGTTAAAACTGAAACAAATGTAGTAGTTAGGACTACAACTCGGGCTGGTTGAGACCCATGTCTTAGCCCAAGCTCGAATTCTGCCGAGGCTGTCCAAGCCCAGCCCAGGCTGAGTTAGGAACATCATTAGCCCTTTCGAGTTCAAATTCATATAAATTAATTCGGGTTGAATTCGGGATATCACATTGAACTTAAGAATTTAATTTAGTTATCACTTTTAACTAAATTGAAATTGTCCATTCAAAATTAAAAGAACAAATTTAAATAAGAAACTGAATGTGTGCATTACAAATTCGATTGCTCAACACCAAAAAATAATGGTTATATCGTGCTAGATTGCAATCAATAATTATCCATTTTAGAGTATCAATCGACTTTTCTTAAATTATAAGTGAATGATAAATATTTGATGCAAAAACATATCAATTTCTTCAATAATAAAAATATTATTAAAAAGATTGGTAATGTTCAAAAGACGAGTAGTAAATTCATTTTAAAAAGGCTATATAATTTTCTATAAACATTAATATTTATAGGTACTGAAAAAACAAGATTATACAAATAGGATAATTTGAACTAGTCAGTCTTTTAGTATTTGTGTGCAAGTCTGACCCTACTTACAAATAGGGTTGAGATTTTTTTGTAAAAACCTTCCGAGTTATTAAAATTATGTGCCCAAGCCTATACAAGTTCGGGCTGGGATGGATAGGCCGACTTCAGCCCGTCACCCCTAGTAGTAGTAAGTCGTAGTGGTATATTTATGGCTAGTGTGGGAATGCTGTGTCGTTGTTAGAAGCTGCTGTGATTTTCAGATAAAATGTTGTTTGGTAAATATTACGTGAACTGCAGTGAAATTTTAATATAGTAATTTTGTGTATAGTAAAATCACATGTGAAGTTATTGTGAGAGGGTAAAATGCAAAAAATATGACACGTTTTGAAATTGTAAGATTAGAATCGGTTGTAGATAAATTAATCAAAATCACTTTTTGAAAAGGTATCTCTCCCTTACTTTATAAAAACTGTTATGGAACAATAAAAATTGTTTACAAAAGCAGAAATTTTATTTTTACCAAACACACTAAGGGTGAGTTTGGGAATGCTTCTGTTGCCAGCACAACTGCTTTCCAACAGCAGCACAGTTTTAGTGTGTTTGGTAAAAAATAAAATTTCTGCTTTTCCGGACAGTTTCTGCTGTCTCACAATAGTTTTCGTGAAGCAAGGGAGAGATGCTTTTCCTGAAAGTGCTTTTGCTTAATATATTTACAACCGATTTTAACTTTATAATTTTTAAAAATATCAATAGTTATATTTTCGGAAATGACATGTGTCTTATATTTTTGTCATTTTATTCTCTCACAGCAATTTTACAGCTGATTTTACCAAATACAAAATTACTATATTAATATTTCACAACAGATTTGACATAATATTTACCAAACAATATTTTATCAAGAACTCACAGCAACTTTTCCACAGTGATTTCACACAGCAGCTTTCTAGCACCGCCACAGCATTCCCAAATTAGCCCTAAGTTCCTTCTGCTGTTAGAAAGCAGTGCTGACAGAAGTATTCCCAAACAGGCCCTTATGCCATGTGTCGATAATTGTCATATCGTTGACTAAGTGAGACAACTAATCCTTGTAGATTCACCTTTTACACATTTGCATCGCAGAATTCTCGAAATAAAACATCCCTCCCCTCGATCTCTCTTTCCATCACCATTGATCTCTGTCACCGATTTCTAATTCAGTCCATCGACACGATCACAGCTACTCATGTCTTCGGCGATCTCTCTCCAGCTCCCCGCTATCAACCGCAAACTACATCGCCAAAACCACCGATCAGTTCCTTGCCTGGCTCTTCGCTCCAAGGTACTTCCCGGCTCCTCTCCTTTTGCTTCTAATCCTCGGTGTCTTCACTTCGGAACAATGAGTGATTACGTCTAGCAGGCGAAAATTTGAAACTTGAATGTCTCTTTATGCTTCTTGTGGTGATTAAACTGTTGAATTAGAGTGTGCCTGTCAGCAATCGTAAAAATTAGCTTGTTGCACGCCGTTAGGGTCAATTCGGTCTATATCCATGTCACATTCCTTCCTTTCAGCAATTGTAACTTGATTGATTTTGCTGATACATCTTTTTTTGAGTTTGAAAAATGATATTTTGGAATTTTGACCCAGTCTTGAATATTTGATTTCAAGGAATCAGTACAGGAAAACACATTAATGGATTGGGAGTTGGTATATGGATTATGCAGAACCTGGTGCAGCTAAAGAGAGAAACACAAAAGAAAGGGAATGATAAGTCAGCATACCAAATCTTAGAGAGAAGAGATGGAACACATGAAATAGTTGGTTAGGATAGAAGACTAAGGGTGAGTTTGGGAATGCTTCTGCTGCCAGCACAACTGCTTTCCGACAACAGAAGCAGTTTTAATGTGTTTGGTAAAAATAAAATTTCACAGCAGCTTTTACGCAATCTTTACCAAACGACATTTTATCAAGAATTCACAGCAGCTTTTCCACCGTGTTTTCACACAACAGCTTTCTAACACCGCCACAACATTCCCAAACTAGCCCTAAGAAAGTAGAGAAATGTTGATGGGTTAGGTTAGACAAGATCTTCAACAGCCTAATTAAAAATTTAATCATTTTTTTGAAGATTTATAGGTGAGGTTTGTATTTCAAAATTTAAACATGAAGTGCAAGTTTGAAAATTGCTACGGACTTGTTGTCCCAAACTTCATGTGAACATGCTGAAAAAAACTCAAACACCACTGACATCCACTGTTATGCTGGTATTTTCATCTATATCAGTGGGAGAAAGAAATTTTGGAAATTTGTTCAGCCGGAGTAAATTACTCTTATGCTCTTGGGAATTTTAACTGTGTTGTTTGTGTAGGAAGTGAGGATCGTCATGTTAATCTAGCTGACTTCTTTTCGGGCTTATGTGTTGATCTGATTATGATTATTGTCCTCTACGGATATCTTGGGCATTGAATTTATCCTATATTCTGTAGTGTTTTGGATGTTGCAACTGGCTATTGGGCTTCAAGTGAAGGGATTTTATTTTTCCTGCAAAGTCATTGGTTAAACAACCTCCTTTTCTGCTTCCTCTACTACGTCTCAAGTTATTTATGAATGATAAATGCAATCATTTGCCAAAAAGCTTGAGCCAATATTGTACTTGGGTTCTCTGTATCAATCAATTCACTTCAGCTCAACTAAGTATTCTTTTACCTGTTTAACGGGGGCAGTTACATGGGACAATCTCTTCAGTTCAGTCATTCCAAGCTATTTGCACACTTAGATTTAATTTGATTAACTCTGTCGTCGTATTGTCTCTACCTTGGTCCGCCTTGGTCTCTATCTCAACTTGGAGTCTCCTATTTGGTGAATTTAAGGGCCTGATGAACCACCTCAGATGTTTTTCTCTCATTTTGTCTTCTATTAGTGCAATTTATAAATTGTAGTAATTGCTTCATAGCATATTCTGTCTTTTCTAGTTACATTTGTCATCCGTCTTAGCATTACTCTTCTATTATTGTTTTTGAAAGAGGTCCTAAATACTTGGATTCATTTGGCAGTTACTGGTTGTGAGGAGTGGAGACGGAAATGGGTTTGGTTCACAGATGAAGGCCACTTTAAACTACACTCCAAATGTTCCGGGATCCCATATTGCAGTGTCGGCTAAGTCCTTCGAAACTACAGAAGATAGTGTCAACATAGATGGAACGAGTGAGGTAGTTCCTGAGAGTGCTGCGGCTCAATCTGTAAGGGCTGCAAAGATACATGATTTTTGTCTGGGAATTCCATTTGGTGAGTATGCTTCAGTTTCTAGAAATTTGTCATTCGTCCGAACCAGAAAAGTCTTATTGATCCAAAGTATAAATGTTGGTGGCTAGTTATGTGTCATGTGGACCTTCATTTTGGTCCATGTCTCTTCAATGTTCATTCTTTAACGTTAACATCCTACAGGCGTGTTTGTTCATCGATCCATGCTTTGATGCCAATTGATTGGTGTTTATGCTAGCTTATCGATCGTGTGTTAACAGGTGGCCTTGTATTAAGTGGAGGGATTGCTGGGTTTCTATTCACGAGAAATCCTACTACATTGAGCACTGGTGTGTTCTTTGGAGGTGCCTTGCTGGCCCTGAGCACCTTAAGCTTAAAGATCTGGAGACAGGGAAAATCCAGCCTACCATTCATGTTAGGACAAGCAGGTATTTGTTTTCTCTGTTTGTTTAATACTTCTGTTTTGAATCTTTACTTTGTCTTGCTGTTTTTTTTTGGTTGTCTAAGAATGACTCACTTCTTTCTCTCTAAAATGGACTCACTATATATATATATATATATATATATATATATATATATATATATATATATATAACAAGAACAAACACCGTTGATGATTACTGCCATTTGCTGTTAGGTGTCTCCCTTTTTTGCCGTCCACAAATGTATGTTCAATTGCTTTTTCAATTCAATTTACCTCCCAATTAAGTAATAAATCAGGATCGTTTGTTATTAGTCTAAGTTGGTTCCTGAGTATGCGTGAAAAGTTTAACCTGACACCTAAAAGAGGATGGATGCAGCATTTGTCTTTTTCTCCTCACATTCACACCTTTATCCTCATTTATGATAGCCAACTCTTGACTGTGGCCTATAATATAACATTGGAGCAAACGGTTTATCTTGGGCCCTTACATGGACACCGCTAGACCCCATGCTGGACAACGTTTGCCTCTCTGTACCCCCAACAAGAATTCCTTCTGCCCTTGGATAGTAGGGCTCTTTGTTCCGTGGTGAGGCGATGTACAATACAACATTAGCCTCTTGGACTGGTGTGGGATCCCTCAATTTACATGTACTGCTGAATCATTTTCCTGTTTCTCCCCCTAATTTAACTATTTAAGATGGTCAAGCGGTTAATATTATCCTTTCATTTCCCTCTCATTTCACAATAAGATCTCAGTATTGTACTATCACATAATCCACAACTCTCCACTCATCACCTGAAAACGGCTACAGGACATACTGAAATATTTTCCAGCCTAACAAGATGTGCTTTGAAGTCAGAAACACCCATTAACGATCAGCTTCAGAGAGAAAATGTTGTCTAGCAGGCTACCTTACAATGATAGGTCTAAGACTTATGTTACTGTTGTGACTACTTTCTCTGAAATAACACCCTAGATGCTGCTCTGGAATTCTGCTCAATCTCCATGTTTTTCGATACTTCGGAAAAAATTCCCCATGATTTGGTTATTTAATAGTCCCATGTCGAGCGAACAAAGCCATGGAATACAGTTTCACGTCGATGTTTTGTTCTACAGATTCAAAGTGGTCGTACTCTTCTAGAATAGATGCAGCCACAGTCTGAACAATACAAAAAGGGACCTCACATAGTTTTAGTGTGAAACCTCGGGTGCCTGTTTCAGAGTGTTTATGACAGACCTCTCTACTTTAGATTAGTGCAAGTTGTCATAAAATCCTAATAATTGCAGTAACCCAAAACTTTGTTAAAACCTAAAACATAGAGGAGCCAATTTTACTTCATAGAGACACCAACAATATCCTTCCACCAATTTATTCTGTGGTGACTGTCAAATGATATACGGATAACAAGTGACACGGGCACAAGCATGATTAGTTATAAATGTGGGATTTGGTACGAACATGATGAAACCAGATGTTTTATTATTAACATTTCGTAGCTTAGGAAAACCACTATGAGGTATCATAAATGACACTTCAATATTGCAGTGTTCATTACTATCAGTAGTATTTTCATTGGTTTTGTAAATCCGGTTGTACAGCTGCTAAACTAATAGGATCATTGTATTCAAGTATCACTTGTTTGTCTTTGCCAAATGTCCTTACTAGAACCCAACACCAACACATCTATGCATATTCTGTGAGGGGAGATTTAGTTCAAGGATTCTCGTGTGAGAAAAGAACTGGGTAGGAAATATGGTATTGTATATGATCTGAAAGGACAGGGGTGATAAAGATTGCTAATATATTCCTACAATGTCTGGTCAACTCCAAAGCTAAACAATACAGCGCGTTCATCTGCTTCCTTAACTGTATGTACCAAAGTTTGACACAGTTGATAATTCCACAACCTGACAAAATATGATCACATTTCTATGCGTTCGTTCTGTATTTAGAAATATGTTAAGGCAGCTTCTCAAAACTTGGTGTTATCTCCTTTCATCATGGACATTATTCTGACCTTGCAGGAATTGCTGCTGCTCTAATCTGGAAGAATTTTCAGGCCTACTCTCTGGTAGTACAACCCAACATTTGTTTTCCCTATTCATAGTGTAGCCTATGTTTCCATCTAATCGCAATTACCTTGTGCGTGCAGACAAAGAAAATGTTTCCAACCGGGTTTTACGCTGTTGTTAGGTAAATGTCTTACTGTGGGTGCTTCATTCTCTAATAGTGGTTTATCCTGTTAATATATCTTCCCTCTTTTCATGTGTTGCAGTGCTGCAATGCTATGCTTCTATTCATATGTTATGATGTCTGGAGGAAACCCGCCGCCAAAGAAGTCGAAGTCATCTGTTGTTGCTGCATCATAATGGGAAGTGAGGTCAGATAAGATTTTGTGGCTCTAGATTTTCTTCTTGTTCTTTTTATAGCTTAAGGAAGTGCCTCTATATTCCCATCCCAACACACAATGAAGAGGTTGATAGAATTCATGTATTCTACACATAGAATGATATAATAAAAGTGCTATTTGTTGAAAGTAACTTCTTGAGTTTGTGATATATGACTTCTTCTGTTGTATTTGAAATATACCTTCGTACATGTTGTTCATCATTCGTTGTTATATGGTAACAATGGTCTATAAGTTACAGTTAGAATGGGTATACTGTTTTTGGCGCATTCACAGTTGGCAAATCCTATTTATGGGCTTGTCTCACATTGCATTGAAGTGTTTTCTTCACCCCTCACTTTTCCCAGTTTATCTCCAAATGGTCCCTCGGTGCAACTATTGTCCAGAAACTATTGTCTCTCCCATTATTAAATGTCTAAATAATCTTCCCATTAGCTTCTGGAAGAAAGTCGGATAGATAGACCAATGTATGATGGTTTTCTTTTTTGATAGGTAATCAAAGATTTAAAAAAAAAATGGAAAGAAAGTTTATGGACAAACTGTTAGTCATACTATCATAACCTACACAGCGAGAGAAGAAACTAATAAGTAAAATACAAACTAAGCCAATGAATCAAGCAAATGATTCATAGAGGTCATTCGCAGTTCGCACTCCTGATGGCCACTCGAAAAGCAACTGAATGATGGACCTCTAACAAAATTGTCTGACATGCAGACCCATCAAAGATCTGCCTGTTCCCACACGTCAAATGATCCGAATGACTACCAAAGGAGCAAAATGCCGAGTGCTCTTTCTCCCTCTGCCCCCTTTAACTCCACCCCAAGAGAGGAGAAGCTCCGAAACCGTAGCATGGGTGATGCCGAATCGAATCAGGTGTTTTTGGGAGCAGCATTAAGCAGTGAACAGAAAAAAAAATCATGAAAGAACATTTCTAGGGTTCATAGAAGACATCATATTTTCTAAAAAGTCAATAATCAATTAACTACTAACGAACTAACGAAGTAAGTCCACCAGCTTCCCTAACTAAAAATAATAATAATAACTCCACAAGCCGAAAGTAAATAGCAAAAAATGTAAAATTTATCAAAAATAGAAAAAATCTAAAATTGACCATAAATTAAAGTTCTAAAAAAAACGCTCGCTGGAAAAAGATTGACCCAAACTGGGTTTGAATTGACCCCATAATTAACAAAAAGATTATTACGAAAAAAAAAACAAATTTGACGATTTCAAGTCTTAAACAGCTGATTTTGGCGGAATAGCGTGCTGCTCATGACGTAATCACGAGTTCTTCTTAGAACGTCGTTTGTAGTCAAATTATGGTATGATTTGACCCCGTTTCCCAATCCTTAAATTCTTCCCCTTATTCTGCGTTTGGACCAAAACAATCTCTCCGAAGCTGACGAAATAACTCCACCAAATCCATCAGTCACTCCCTCTTCATAAAAACTCGTTCTTGAGTTCAATTTTGGTAATTTAAATACTTGCTCCACCATAAACGGATCACAATAAAAATGGAAGTTTAATTGAAAAAATAAATGACTTGTTTAATTCAATTTGTTGCTCTTCGTCTACATCTGCATCTTCATCTTCAATATCAAAATTGATGGACAAACTGTAGCAATAGAATATGAAATTACCTCAAAGACAGTTGGAACGTCTAAAGTTTGCTCGCCATCCTCCACAATCAAAATATCATCTTCTTCTCCATAGTCATCATAAATTGGAGATTTTGTCCAATCCACCACACATTCACTTGAAAGCGAACTACCTTCGACAAAAAGTGCATCATAGGAAGTATATCGACTTCCTCAACAATTAGTTCTTCTTCTTATTTGTTACGAAAATGAAAAGAGTTATCGGCATGTGACATACCCGTATAATGATGCTGGTCATTCTTCAAACTTGCTCCTCCATAACGCTCGTTCTGACAACGGGATTCACAGTTGTATCGGATCTCGAACGCGGGCTGCGAGTCACGATCAAAGAACACGTGAATCTTGAAATCCCGTGCCGCTAAACGTCGGGTTAGCTTCGCCACTTATTTCTGCAGAACCCTCACCGCTAAGCGCTGGGTTAACACTACAATCTGCCTCTGCAGATCGTGGTGTTGCCTCTGCAGTTCATTTATCATCATTACGTCTTGGACGTTACGTTCCCGTTATGGGGCTTCCTCTTTCAGAACTTGCCGCAGCCGCGAGGTCGTTCACGTACCATTGTTATGACGATCTTCTTTCCACGGAGCTCTGAGCTCTGATACCAAAGCCAAATCGAATCAGGCGTTTTCAGGAGCAGCAAGAAGCAACGAACAAAAAATAAAATCATGAAAGAACCTCTACGGGATTCATAGAAAATATAATGTTTTCTAAAATAACTCAATAATCAATTAACTACTCACGAAATAAGTACACAAGCTGAATTTTGAAAAGCCAAAAACTCAAATTTTACCAAAAATAGCAAAAAGCTGAAATTAACCCTAAATTAAAGTTCTAAATAAAAAATGCACGCTGGAAAAAGATTGACCCAATTGGGTTTAAATTGACCTCCTAATTAACATAAATATTATTACTAAAAATTGCAAATTTGACGATTTCGAGCGTTAAACAACTGATTTTATAGCGTGGTACTCGTGAGTTCAAGAACGTCGTTTGTAGTCAAATAATGGTACGATTTGACCCCGTTCTTTAATCCCAATCTCTCTGAAGCTGACCAATAGCTCTACCAAATCCATCCTGCATGAAGGGGCCAACCAACAAATACGAAAGTCTATAGAATCAGATCCCATAAGGCCGGCGCAATAGAACAATGCCGTAGTAGGTGATTAAAGCAGGGGTGATGATAGACAATTACAGACGTCGGCCGACATGATACAAGCCTGAACGCTTCTTCTGGATCAGCCTATGTGCTTTTCCCTCTTCTCCGTTTGCCTTCTTTATATAATAGATGATTCACAAATTTCGGGATGTATGTAGATGGAGCTGGTAGACAAGCTTATCAATCATTGGAAGCACATCTTTATGCATGGACAGGTTGCTTAGCATCTAATTTGGAGGAAAACATGAGC
This sequence comes from Linanthus parryae, assembly GCA_023055425.1. Lineage (NCBI taxonomy): Eukaryota > Viridiplantae > Streptophyta > Magnoliopsida > Ericales > Polemoniaceae > Linanthus > Linanthus parryae. Next base: position 60,727,458 of record JALGPY010000001.1, on the reverse strand, counting down.
AAAAAGTGGTGGGTATAGTGCTAGATAGGAGGACATGCCAATTCAAGTGGGTGCTGTTTGCGGAAACCAGGAAATGTTTGAGGTGCTAATCGATTTCCTTTTTCCGCCTCGTTGGTTCTGTAACTCTGGAGGTGGGCTTGGTTGTAGCCTTGTACTCTTGTAGGTACAGTCAAGACTCGGAGTATTGAGTACACATCTGTAGTAGTTTAATTTAGGAGAATGATGGAAGTTCCCCAATAGTTAGTTTAGAGTTGAAACTACTGCCAGCGTGATTTGCGAGGGCGGAACCTCTATGGATTGCTGCAGATGTTGAAATAAACTCTTTGTCGATCTGTCCCATCAATAATTCTAGCACTTCCGATCATAACCCTAAATGTTTTTTTTCACCTCTCTGTTCTGTGTAAGATCTTACATGAAATGGTGATTAAAACTTAACTAGTTTATGAGGCAGCTATGAATAGTGGCCCTTCTCACAGGTCGCCCACTGATAAACAAACAGGCAATGGGATCATCATTATCCCGCTCTCATAGATCAAGCGGAGTATCCCATTAAGGTGGAAGGGAAAACTCTACTGTTTGAGGCCTGAACATGGTCATAACAACCCCAAGCAGATTGTCTAGTGACTGCCAAACAACTGTGATCAGCTATTTTGTCTTTCAGAATCTGTAGAAACATTTCTATAGGCAATTAAAACTTTTATAAACCTTGAAAGAAACTACACAGCAGAAAATGAACTAAAAACAAAAAAAACATACTGTAGGGTGAGATTTCTCAGTCCAATCAGCATGCAGAAACGCCATTCCATGAACAGTTAAAGGGTAAGATCTCTGATGAAAGAATTATACCTACACAATCACTCAAAAAGTAGTTCCGTTATTCAATCACCAAATGACCCACATAACTCAACCAAAGGTGCCAAAAACAACACTCTCGCTTCTCTCTATTCACTCAGTACCCCACTCAAAGCATTCCGGAACTACAAAACCGCAGTAGGAGCAGCCATCAAATACTGAAAGTCAATTGGCTTCACCCCAACTGGTGATTTTGATATGTTACATATGCGAAACTTCGTAAACCGAAAATACCCATGCCTCCGTTGCCAATCTTCCTCCCTGATTTTGCTAGGCTTCATCCCAAATTGATGACTTCGATAAACCCTTGCCCAAAACGCAGCAACGCTTGCAAAATTCCGAAATTGGTAAAATTCTAGCAAACGTCACACTCTTCTGTCTTTCAATTATGTTCCCTCAGGTCAGGTGTCTGGCAGTCTCAAAGTTGCAGAGGAAGACGTGGCTGCACTCCGACATCAGTGTCTAAACTCAGATGATTAACGAAAACAAAATAAATCACTCGCCCTGCTCAAGTGTCCAATCCACACCCTTTTCTCCTTAGATCACATGTGTCAAACCCTGTTAGCAGAATGTAACACCCATAGTTGTGAGGAAATTAACGGAAAAGAATCATTTCAGTTCAAATTTATAGGAGAAAGACTCATCTGAATGTTACATACCTAGTAACTGGTTGAGGCATGCATGATTTTGTTGAGATATATCTCTGGAATATGAGATATCATGGACCAGTCAGCACCAGTTCCCGGCTGCAATCTTCTAATCAAAATGCTGTAATCTACAACGCGGAGGACTTTTAGTGCTTTCAGACCGCGGAAACCTTTAGGTAGCGCTGTCAGTTTAGGGCACTCGAGGACTTCAAATTTCTCAAGAGCCTCACAGTCCTTTATCCACTCAGGAAGTTCCACAAGGTTGGGACAGTATGCTACCCGTAAGTATTGTATACTCCGTATTGCGCCGAAAAGCCAGTTGGGGAGTACTACCAACTTAGGTAAATCTCCAATCACCAGTGTCCGAATTTTGAGCAGCTGGATGTCTTTCACTTCAAATAAGCTGAGTTGATCACATTCGTTAATCATCAGGCTCTGCAACATGGATAAAGTTGCAACAGAACTTGGCAGATATGCTAGCTTCGGGCACCTGTCAATGGTTAGTGTTCGAAGAGAAATAAGGTTCTCAATCTCCTCGGGCAAAGACACAAGATTCACACAGCCACTGATGGAAAGGGATCGAAGAGAGACCAGAGAACCTATTCCTCTTCTTGAAAGGCGTTTCTGTTGTGTTGTAATGTACAGATGTCTGAGGCTAATTAAGTTCCCTATAGCCCTAGGCAACTCCCTGAGTTCATTGCAGTCTGAGAGCCTCAGTGTTTGCAAATTCAGCAGGTCACAAATGGATCGAGGAAGCTTTTTGATGATGTAGTTCCTACTGAGATCGAGATACCTCATGTGCTTTAAATTACTAATAGAACTTGGCAGAACCTCGAAGCATGAATCTGCTAAGTTAATCACACGCAAGCATAAGAAAGTTGAGAAGCATACGTCAACAAACCGATCATGAACATACCGTATTCCATTGTGTGGAAAGAAAATTGTCCTTAACTTCTGAAGTTTGAGTAATGATGGCGGTACATCTTGGCCTGGCAAGTGGTCACAACCCCATAGTGAAACATGTCGAAACGTACCAGAAATATCTTCACTGTGGTATTTTTTCCTTAGGCACTCCGTTCGTGCAACTGACTGTGCGAGGTCATGCACAAGGTCGTGCATTCTGAAAGTCACAGATAGGGGTCCATTTTGTTCGACTTCTTGGAAGAAAGAAGTTGAACACAACTCATCGAAATACTGGTTTGCAACATCTTCCAAATCTTGGTTTGGGTTTGATGTTTGAACAAATCCCTGTGCTATCCACAATTGGATTAGTTTATCCTTGTCAATGTAGTGAGACTTGGGGTAGATTGAACAGTAGGCAAAGCATTGTTTCAAGTAGGATGGTAGTTGATCATAGCTCAACCTCAATTCTGGAAGAATACCATCCTTGGCTTGGTTTCTCAACTCCCAGATCTCGCTGTTCTTGACCAGCTTCCAATCTCTTTCATCAGTTTTCTTGAATAACATGCTGCCTAAAGTTCTTGCAGCTAAGGGAACTCCTTCACATTTCTTCACTATTTCCTTTGCAATTTTAAGGAGTTTCGGGTGCTTTCTCTCCTCTCCTGGTGGAAAAGCCCATCTCAGAAACAGAGACAAACAATCTTCCTGTCCGAGCCCCTTAAGATTGTGTCTATAGTGGTTGGAATCAATAACGTCCGCAACTGATCTGAAACGTGTAGTGACAATGACTTTGCTTCCACTTCCTCTTCCTCCATCCATCAATAAGCTTGTTAGTTCCTTCCACTTTGCTTGCTCAACTTCCCAAACATCATCCAGAACAAGTAAGAACTTTTTTCCAGACAAAGATCTCCTAAGGGTGTTTTGCAACTGATCAGTGTCTGGATCATCAGATACTGAAGCATTAGTTGCAGATGCAATGATCCTTTTCATCAGGATCCTTGTATCAAAGGCTTCTGGTACGCACACCCACATTTTCAGTTCAAAGCTATCATCCAACTCAGGATCATTATATACTAACTTTGCTAAGGTCGTTTTCCCAAGACCTCCCATCCCGAGAATGGGAATAATGGGGAGATTTTCATAGTCTTCCAAAGATATTAACGTTCTGACAATTCTATTTTTCTCATTGTTTCTCCCAATTACATCTTTGCTGCGAATAAACGAATGTGTCATCTCTCTCTGGACAACACGTCTATCCTCAGTACGATTAGTGAGATGAAACTGTTCTCTTAAAGAAACAATTTGCTTTAGATTCTCGCCGATATCCTTAAGTTTGTGACCCATTGAGAAGCGGAATGTAAGAGAGCGCGGGCTTGGTAAATAATTGCGTACCTTTCCCGTGAAAGAGTTGCTTCCCACCTGATAGTACAGGGCTTCCGTCTGGAATTCGTCTAGGAGATCATCAGCAGTCACGAACACATCCTTCAGCTTGGCGAGCCACTCGCGAAGGGCTCTGTTGTTTGTTTGCTTCTCCTCAGCATCAAGAAGCACCGCCTTGACAATGGATAAGGTGTTCTCTAGCTTCTGCAGTTCAGTCTGGACGCTCATTGCCAGCCCAATTTCATGAAGAACCAGATGGCTTAGCTTCCCCAGAATGATATCCGCCGTGTTAAACAGAAACATTTCTGCCATGATGTTTGCTCTAGTGGCGAGAGCAAGAAAGTCTAGGGGAATGGGATTGGAGAAATAATGAGAGCAATGAATTCAGGAAGAATTCAAGGGGAATGGGATTGGATAAATGATGAGAGCAAGAATTCCAGGGGAATGAGAATGGGACTGGATTAGGAAAGTGATGAGAGTAAGGAATTCAAAGGAGCTGGTTTAGGAGAGTGATGGGAGCAATGAATTCAAGGGAAAGCAAGCAGTAGAAATTGGTCTTTGGTTCTGTTTCTGGGAATCATATGGGTTCAGGGGTTGATTGTTGCTCCTTCATCTGTAGTAGTATAAAAATGGCTTCTCTTGCTGGTCCACTAGGAGCGTTGATGTCAACCCCCTCTCTCTCTCTCTCTCTCTCACACACACACACACACACACACACACACACACACCCCTTCGACAGGTAAAAGACACTTTCACCCCCCAGGTTTGACACAAAGGCAGTTTTATCCCTTCTAGTTTTGGAAATGACACTTTCACCTCTTTAGTGTGCCAAACTTCAGGAAACTTACGCCCCATGATTGTGTAGTTCCACACTCGAGTATAGCAAATTTACTCCAGAAACCACTATCAATGACAAACTCCACACCCAGACTTACGGCTTTACTATTAGGGAGTGTAGATGTTATGAAATTTGGTACATTGAAGGGGTCAAAGTGTCTTTTCCCAAATTAGAAGGGGGTGAAAGTGTCTTTGAAACTACCTTGACTGGTCTATTTATTGGAATCTTCTTGCTGTTCTTCCACATTGACTAGAGCAAAGTCAATGCCTACAATTATAGCCAAGAAGTGCCATACTTGCCAACTTGGTTCTATATTTTACAGGACCTACAACCTTAAACTGCATATAAACCCTGACTAGTTGAGAACACGTACGACTGTCTGAGTTTTTCCATAGTTTTCTTTGATTTTTCTGACGCCTTCTTGTGTTCCACCAATCCAAATCATGACAATGTCAAGGGGGCTCTCTAAATATCCGAGGGTCAGTTTCTTCCATGTCTGAAATCATGGTTATCCTATAGCGGTTTTCTAAATATCCAAGGGGTTTAGTTCGTGCCTGTCTTGGGTTATAATAATATATACGTCTTCTGTAAATTTTTAGATCATGGGTATAAAAATTATTACTATAATTTTGCTCATTCTACGTGGATTCATGATGGAACTACCTTCAGGGAGTCCAGAGCCTTTTCTTTGGAGGAACTACATAGTATATGTTACACGTATTCCCAGTAATTCTTCATTTTTACGAAAAATCTATCATTCTTCACTTTTAATGCTTAGAGTAATAGAGGAGCAAGCTTTTGCTGGTTGGAGCATCAAGTGTTAGCGCTCACTTTTCCTTCTTTCACGTGTTATTTTAAATTGAGATGTTATGTATATGTAGGACTGCGATCATGAAACAATGATCGCCGTATGCAAAAATGGTTACTATATGCATTTACCTTAAATGAAGGAACTCGAGGAGTGCCTAGGTTATTATGTTGGATGCCATGCCATCATAGACGCTCACAATTAAGCTTTACTAATAAATTTGTAGGTGCAAAATAAGCTTTACTCGTGCAGTCGGAAGAATATGTCTTGTCAGGCCTAGTCAATGAGCAAGTAGGTCATAAAAGAATAACACCTGGAAATTTCGCGGCAGGCTGCAAACCTAGACGTGCGAGTCTGTACTGACAAGGATGGATATTTTCAACAGAGCAAACAACCAATGTTAGTGTAAATCACACTGGTGGCTCTGTGTAGTGCATGTCTCGAGTGATTCTATCATAAATATACATTGTTTCGTACATCTTTAGATAATGGTTATTTAATGTGGCATTCATGATTCTACCTTCAATAGGAAAAGAAAACCATCCCATGTTTCTGATTACAAGTGGGCACCTCCATTTCATCCCTGCTTTCTGCATCAGGTCTCAGGTGTGTTCAGGGTTTTTCGTCCAAGGTGTGCAATCCCTTCTTGCTAACCCCGTCAATTTATCTTTCCACATTCATTATCAATTTCATATGCATATCGTGCATGAACAGTACTATCAACAATATCATCATGCTAACGGCATATCAACAATCAACACAGTTGATAGTATGTATCCAACATAGTCACCAATATCAACATAGAATCTCATCCTTCTACTCTTCGCATTTGGCCCCAAGTCAAAACATTCCAACCTTGCCACTATTGCACAACCAATTTGACATCCTTCAGGCACCGCTCAGCTCGCTCTCAGCTTTAGCAGCTCAGATGCTTGACCGCCCTATCTTAATATGAGAAATAAAAGTAGTCGCCTTTCAAATGGACCCCACAAAGTACCAGGAGCGGACAATTTTACATATAATACTACCAAAACAATTGGATCGCAGTCAAAGGTCACATTACAGCGGCAATTCAAGCTTCTATCTAGACTAGTAACCTGCTGAGAGAAATCAATCCCAGCCACATCACTCTTATCCTCAAAATCTAAGAGGCGAAGTTGATCAACGATCATAGACCCATCAGTCTCTTCAACACTATCTACAAAATCTTTGCGAAAGTACTGGCAAATCGCTTAAAAAATGTCATTGATTCCCTTATTTATGGAATCAAAGCGCCTTTGTGCCAAAAGAAAAATCTTTGACGACATTCTTATTGCACATGACACCGTGGAATACCTCAGGCATAAAAAGTTCACAAAAGCTCATTATTCTCCGTCACATGAACAAAGCTTTTGATCTGGTTAGCTGGACCTCCCTTCAAAATTCGATGCAAAAACTGATTTTTGGCAATACCTTCACTCCTACAATCATCGAGTGTATCTTGATTTGTCTTCGATCGTTCTGGTGACGATTCGCCTACCTCCTCCTTCAACCCAACCCAAGGCTCAGACAGGGTGATCCGTTATCACCTTACCTCTTCATTATTATCTCTTAAGATTTTTCCGCAACCATGCACAAAGCAAGTTCTCTCTGCTTCTGTTCCGGTATCAAAGTTCGCAGGCCTTCTCTGGCAATCTCGCATCTTCTTTTCGCAGACGACTCCCTCCCCTTTCAAAAGTTTAACCCTACCCACATCCACTACCTCAAAAGTTTTCTTTTCAACTATTGTCTGCAATCTGGTCAACGTATAAACTACCAAAAGTTTAGAATCACAAGTAATCAAAACATGATGGCCAAACATGCCAATCTCGTATCAGACTCCCTTCGGAACCCATAAAATATGACTTACAACATGTGAGATTCCTTTTCTCTAAATGACATGGGAGATTGATCAATGGTAACAACCCTTCCTCTCTAAATAGCCTTCAAGCACCGATAATAGCTAGAAGGAACATAATACTATGCAATCCTGATATTCCAAGGATGGCATGGTGGTTCACGTTAGCATTGATCACATGAAATGTCACAGACTCACCAATTGGCATAACCTTTATCCTTAGAGTAATTTTGCCTACAACCTCTACTAGCTCCCGTCCAAATGAGCAATGGAAATAGTATCATTTTTGCATAGTGTAAGGAAAACAGATCTAAACATGTATAGATATAAACGCACAATTAAAATGAAAGTTTCTCGCGTTTACCTCTTTTCCTGAAGATTTGCAACGGATGAAGATCGTTGTGTTGCATTACCTCACGTTCCTCTTGATTCCAGCAGTCTAGTGCGAATCTCTTGGACGAAGTGAAAGTTAGAAAGAGGCTAGGGTTCCTAAATTTGAGTAAAGTGATTTATTCTTCTGCATACTATTGTTTTTATTCAGTAGGAAGCTGTCTCTATTTATAAACGAACTTCTAGCTTACTGCAGACAACCCGTTTGGTTTAAGACTTCAAATCTCTTCTCCACTTGTTATTTGGAGTGACAATTTATATGCTCTTTCTCTATCTTCTAATCCTCTTTTTTCACGCACACACCAAACACATTGACGTAGATCATCATTACGTGCGTGAAAAAGTATTAAATCGTGTGCAACGACCCCCATATTCGGCTCGGACAAGACCGGGAGGGCGATGCTAAAAGTGACGGCGAAAATCAAAAGCATAACATCCCAACTCATTTATTTATTACATAATATTAAACTTTACATAAGTCACTAGAAATTACACAAGTGTTTCTGAAACTACTACATTATTCTTAACTAGCCACACTAATTTCTACTTATGACGATAAACTTCTAGGTGAGTCGCGTGCCCGGCTACCCCTTAGTCATCAGCTTCTAAACCTGCGGTGGGAAGGAAACAAGAACCGCAGTTTCAAAGTCAGCATGGAAATACTGAGTAAGTGACAGCCAAGCTCGTAAAACGGAAGATGAGGCATAACTTTCTTTTCACGATAAATATACAGAGGAAAATAAATCATAAAAATGTAAACTTGCAGAGTAAATCCCGAACTCAAATATGAACTGTAAAACTGTAAGAAAATGAACCTGATGCATCCAGTAAGAACACTTATAAAATTCTCTTTCTTTTGATCTTCCTTTCTCAACTTTCAAACGGGGAGGATTAGTCCCAATCTCTATCTTCTTCTCTTTCTTATTATCCAAATCTCATATAAACTGTATTATTAACTTTGTTGATACGGGGAAGGAACTACTAATCTATCACTAGCAGCCATGACCTTAACTGCCGGCAGCCCCCTAAGACTTCTTGCGGCCAGAGAGGTGAGTACATGGAGCGACCCGGCAGGTTGCGACCGGGTTAAAATAAAATCTGATCACGGGCCGAGTGACCGAAGTCAACACGACAATAATAAGCTTCTCCCGCACAACTCTTTCCACTTTACGTTAATTCTGAATTATTATTATTAAACATGTGACAACTTCAAGTAAATAACTTTTTTAGATAGAAGGAAACTTCAACTAAAACAAGTAAATGAATAACCAAATAAAAATGCATTTTGAGACAAGAAACAAAAGTCATATTAAGACACGAAGGAAGCTAGGCTCAACGCTTGGCATGTTACTTACCTTATTAGTAGCAATAGCACGTCTGGCTCGGGCCTACAAAGTCGTCACCTACAAACCGTAATTTCTAAGTCAACAAATAATCCAACAAAATACTACACGTCCTAATTATTCTCTTTTATTTCTACCCAACCCCACTAGTTAACTTTTCCTAACGTTTTTTTTTTTTTTCGTTATAATCTTCTATAACAAAATGATATAAAAACCACATGTTTATATTTAAACGACTATTATTATTATTATTATTATTATTATTATTATTATTATTATTATTATTATTATTATTATTATTATTATTATTATTATTATTATTATTATTATTATGAGCTAAAAGTGGTTAACTAATTAGAGAAATTATCTTATAAAAGACTTGATATAGTGGTGAAAACAAAACTAGTTTATTTTTATGAAAAAGACATATTATTATTTCTATAATTATTTAAAAATATTTAAAACTATTTAATTTAAAGAGAACTTTTCCCTAAAAACTAATCAGAACATAAAAATGTTTAAAACCTAGCAAAATATCCAATTTACAAACATCCAAGTTATTAACTAAGTGATTTAACAATATTTATTTAAAGTTTAACTAAAAGTATTTCTTGTTTAATTTTTTAACGAACAAACCACATGTTATTTCAATACCCAAATTACTTTTCCAAAACGAGGATGAAAACTAGTATTTTTAGAAATTATTTATATTCAGAAATTATTATTTTTATTTTTAACGAAAAGTGTAAAGTTTAAGTAAAAGACACATAAACCCCTATATTATACTAAAAGTCAACAACACCCCAACTAGTCACCAAAACAGAATTGATATAGTATGCTAACAATCCTTTTAGTTTATGAAAATACAAACAACACCCCTAAACCATGCTTTAACAGTTTACGTAAACTACACTTTTACCCCCTATAACAACAACCTCAATTTCATCGATCCAACTATGATTTAAGCTATCAAGTTTCAATTTTGGCAACGTATAACAACTAATCAGAAGGTATAGAACGTACCTAGGCCAAAAATGGCCAACAGTCGAGTAATTGGTCGGGTCGGAGCTCGACGTCGAAGTCGTCAGAGTCGCCGAAGTTGAACTTGGTGGTCGGCTTTAATGGCTTTCCCAGCTTGGTTTGAACCTCCTAGTGAGTTGGTCGGGGTCCAGAGAGTCAGGAAGTAGAGAGATGGAGCGGGTGCTGCTGCGGAGCTTTGGTGGTGTTCGGCCGAAGCTTTGGCAGACAACAATGGAGGTCGACGGTGGCGGCAGTGGCTTCTGCTGCTGCTCTGTTTGTCCTCTGTTTCTGAACAGGGGAGTTTGAGACATGAATCAGAGAGATAGCGGAAGGCAGGGGAGGAGAGAGAGAGAAGTGGGTTATCTTCCGCCGGTGATGGTGGCGGCTGTGGAGGTGCAACGAGGCTTCTGCAACCTCAGTTTCTGCCTCTGTTTGCTTCTGGCGGCAGAGAGTTAAGGTGAGAAAGAGAGAGATGATGGTGGTGGCAGTGGGTTGCTCCTTCTTGAGTTTTGCCGCCGACAGCTATGGCGACGGTGGTGGTGGTTAGCTGCTGCCACCACTGCTCTGCTCTGCTGCTGGTGGTTGCTGAGGACGGAGAGCAACAGGGAGGGAGAGATAGAGAGCTGGACAGAGTGAGAGAGAGAGAGAGAACTGAAAGTGGCGATGGTGGTGTTGGTGAAGACGACGATGGTGATGAGGGAGGTGGTTGATGGTTGCTGCTGGCGTGCGAGGGGTGGAGAGGGCTTTATATAGGTGGGTTTACTTGGGCACCAAGTAGAGATGATGCGATAAGGGCGGCGATGATGACTAGGGCGGTTGGGAGAGGCTTCCCGAAGGTGGTGAGGGCGGTGATGAATCATATGGAGGAAGGAGATGACCTCCTGGAAAAAAAACCTCATTTAACTAATATTTGTTAGAAATAATTGGGTGTGGGTGGAGTACTATGTGGTTGGGTGATTGGGTGTGGCAAGCCTATCAATACTCGCGGTGGTTGGACACGCGCTAGCTAACTAAAATCTACGAAATGTTCACGTTTTAACTCACGGATGCAAATCTATTATTTTTCTAAAATATTTCACAAATAAGACTTAATTATTTACCCAAATATTATGTTTTGCAAATAATTATTATTATGTTTCTGAAATGACTGTTTTACCCCTACTAATTAAACGGGGTATTACATCGTGAACTAATTGTCGATTTTATATCTAGTGCAGACCGAGCAGACGTTTTCACCAGAGCCCTTCTTCCAGCTCAATTTGATGGTTTGCAAACCACCATGAGTTTGCGGGAGGATGTTAAGTGAATAAAAACTTTGGGCCTGAAAAAGTGAACGAAGCGTAAGCTATGAAGCCCAAAAGACCACTGAAGCTGGTAAAGGCTCTCATTCAAGCCCAACCAGTCAAAGCCCAATTCATTGTTGCCCTAAATACTTTAGTACTTCAACCTCACCATAGTACTTCTCGTCTACTAACAGCTGTATCACACCGTTAGAGAAGACCGTTCATGAACGGTCTAGAATCTCCTGTATTTAGCCCCTTTTTAAACCAATTCAATGAATCAAATTCGTTTCGTTTCATATTCGTCTTCTGTTCAATGTTCATGATGCTTGGTTTATCAAAATCTTAAATCTGCTTTCAAGTAAAAGAATTTAATGCTATAATAGTTCCACACTTCCACTCCTACACTTACGCACTATCCGAAAGTATCCAACAACGGAAAGTGAAAACAATAGATAAAAGCAAACACCAACAAGCCCAGAAGCCAGAATTCATTTCAGTATTACTTCAGTCCTGCTATTTTGACAAGACATCGTACCAGTTGAGTGTTGACGAATTTCTCGGTGTCATCAATGTATATTCTTTCTAAAATTATATATCTAATTGCAGTGCTAAAAACAACTGAATAAACTAACCAAAAGCCCCAATTGTGTGGTCCAACATACACTAAATTTGAATTAGTCCCTAATCCCCCAACAAATCCCAGTTCAACCAAACAAGCACACACAAGAAATTGAAACTTTAAGCAATTTGACCTACTCACCCATCTATTATGTCCTCATACTCTCATATTACTCAGTAGCGGAGCCGAGATTTCGGGGGGGGGGGGGGCACAATTCGGCTAGGGGGCACAATTCGGCTAGTAGCGTAGTATTTGTACTCTTATTTAAGAGATAAGAAGACATTAAATATTAACAGAGACAATATAAGCCTCTTGGCTCAGTTGGTAAAGCACTCTTCTAATGAATTCAGCCACAAGGGTTCTATTCGTCTCGGGCGCGCTATAAGTTTTTTTGTTTTTTAATTTTTATGTTGAAGGGTAAAAGACATTATGCACCCTCCGAATATGGAGAAAAGACATTTTGCGCCCTGATTTATGGATAAAGACGTTTTGCACCCTTGTTAACGGATGGAGGGTGGACAGCCTTACGTTACAATCCGTTAGTGGAGGGGTGCAAACTATCTTTTTGTGACCATTTTACCCTTATTGATTGTGGACAAATACCACCCTTTTTGTTTATTATAGTGTTTGTCATTGTTCTTGATGTTCTTGGTGTTCTTGAACACAACCTCTACTACCACCAAATCTCCACCACAACCACCACCGACAGCAACCACCAAAAATAATAAGAACCAAAACCGTGGCCAGGATTATGGAATAGCAAACTCAGCTTGAGCTCCAGATCTAAAAGCAAACATTTAAAAACAAAACTAATGCTAGTGGGACTTTAACTACAACTAAATTGGAATTGCAAGCTGGAGTTCAAATACTTCATATCTCTGAACCCACAATAGAAAGAACATGGAATATCAGTCATATAGCTTATGAAGATGTTTTCATAGTAATGAACTCAAAGTTTGTTCTTTTTCTAGAGCTCCCCACTTGTGTTACCAAGTAAAAAGCAGTACTTCTAAAATTCGTCTCCTTTCATATCCTACCATAAACATTCTCTGCAACCAACCAATGGTTGTTCACATTTGTGAATGTATTTCCAAACCCAGAATTTGGTCTAGTCCCAACCCAAATCGATGGGTATTTGATCGGGAGAATAGGTAACAGAGGGAGAGGGAGAGAGATAGAAAGAAGATCTGTGAGGAAGAGAAGAGAGAGATGAAGAGATAAGGTTAGGGTTTGAAAATGAGAAGGAAAAGGAAGGAAATGACAATTATAGTAGGGTAATTTCTCAACATTTTAGGGGTATTTTTGTATTTTTAATCCTCTGTTAGTCCACCGTTAATTTTTAACTCTGACAAGGATGCAAAATGTCTTTTTCCATAAATCAGGGGGCAACATGTCTTTTCTTTATAGTCAAAGGGTAGAAAATGTCTTTTACCCTGTGTGGAAAATTTTTTGGAAACGTGCATGTTGAGATTTGAACCCGTGACAGTATGATTTTAAGCCGAGAGTTTACCAACGGCACTAGACATATTTCCGGGAGGCACTTTTATATTTGTACTGTAAAATGGTTATTATTTTTTTTTTTATTTTTTACAAATTAAGGGTTATCTAGTGTTTTCGAAAGATTTTGGGCGGGGCACGTACCCTCATATCTCTGAACCCACAATAGAAAGAACATGGAATAGCATTCATATAGCTTATGAAGATGGTTTCACAGTAATGAACTCAAAGTTTATTCTTTTTCTTGAGCTCCCCACTTGTGCTACCAAGTAAAAAGCAGTACTTCTAAAATTCGTCTCCTTTCATATCCTACCATAAACATTCGCTGCAACCAACCAATGGTTGTTCACATTTGTGAATGTTTATCCAAACCCACAAACTCAGAATTTGGTCTAGTCCCAACCCAAATCGATGGGTATTTGATCGGGGGAATTGGTAACAGAGGAGAGGGAGAGAGAGAAAGAATATATGTGAAGAAGAGAATAGAGAGAGGAAGAGATAAGGTTAGGGTTTGAAAAGGAGAAGGAAAAGGAAGGAAAGGACACTTATAGTAGGGTAATTTCTCAACATTTCAGGAGTATTTTTGTATTTTTAATCCTCTGTTAGTCCTTCATTAATTTTTAACTTTGACATGGGTGCAAAATGTCTTTTTCCATAAATCAAGGGGCAAAACGTCTTTTCTTCATAGTCAAAGGGTAGCTAGAAAATCGAAACAAAAAGAAGAGGAGGCTCCACTGAGAAGTTACGCAATCGCCATCGCCGGCACTGCATCTTCTTCAATCTGCAAAGAAAGAGAGAGAAATCGAGTTCATCCCAAACATGCAAACACAGTGCATAGGATTCAAGGAGAAGGTGTGCACTCGAACCAAGCCCTACCACCGCATCTCCTCTCAGAACTCTGTCTCTCTCCTTCTTGATTGACGTTAAATCTGGGTATTTAAATACTCACAACGTTCACATGTACTGAACTTCATTAAATTTCCAGGGAAAAAAGTAACAATCCAAAGAATATATGTGGTCAGTAATGACATATGCTACGGTCAATAACAACAAATCTCCTATGCTACGGTCAATAGCAAGGTAACTAAAAATGTGCAATTGCATTTACTGAAGACTAACCGAGGACAACCAAAAACTAATGAAACAAAATTTCAAAATTGTAGTATGTGAGGAACTATTCCTTGAATATCAAGAAAATGTGATTTCAAAGCTGCAGAAAAGATGCATAAGATATGACAGATAAGAAAATTAGCTATTTACCTTCCAGTAACGCTTCGCAAACTTCCTTAATGGTTACATTCAAGGCCCTAAGAGAAATAGCAATGTTCTATGCCTTCTTCGGATCAAGCACCCTATTTTCCTGGTTTGGTGAATTTGGAAGTTGACGCCGGCTGAATCCTTTGAGCTAGAATTCGAATTTGGTGTCTTCACAACGAACAATGTCTCTGTTAGGTGTCTTGATTTCATAGGCGGCAAGACAAGTCTTGAAAGTCGGCAAAATAAAAGGAAGGGTCAAAGGCAGCAATACAAAGAATCAAAGTGTTTCCTAGTTTGAAAAGGAAACTCAAAAGGGCGGTGGACTTTATTGTTTGTCTTGGCAGTATAAAGAGCCACTAAGGCTTTGGTTTGTAATGCATAATACACACAGAGGCACTCACGGGTTTGGGGGTATTAGGCAGTGAGTTTAATACTATTTTTCTTAGTGTACGTGTGCGTTATCGTGGTTGTCCCGGGTGTGTTTCCCTCAATAAAATCGGAGTTTCGGGTCGTGGAGGTAGCCAGCTAATAACTAGTGAACCACGTTAATACTTGTGTTCTTGTGTTATCGTTAACATCGTTCTCAAAGCTAGGTCCAGATCATAACAAACTGGTATCAGAGCCAGGTTTCGGTGTTCCAAGATCAAGGTGGAGCTAAAGAGCTAGGGTTTCACAATCTGTGAAATTCATGGCTAGGCTTTCGCGATCAAGGTGGAGCACGCGTTCCGAGGTTACGGTTGTGAACAAGGAGCTGCAGAGAAGATGACCGGAGGGATGACAAGGATCGAAAAGTTCACAGGGAGAAACAACTTCAACTTATGGCATATCAAGGTACGTGCTTTGTTGAACCAGCAATGCATGTGGTTGCCATTGGTGGAAGATAAAGAGGGGGCTTCGACAACCACCAAGGAGTACAAGACGATGGAGGAAAGAGCACACTCAACGATCATGTTGTGTTTGGCGGACGCCGCGATCACAGAGGTTGCGGATCAAGAGACGACTGAAGGACTATGGAACAAGTTGGAGAGCCTCTACAAGAAGAAGTCGCTCACCAACAAGTTGATGTTGAAGCAGCAGCTGTTTAATCTACGCATGGGGGAAGGTACGGATCTAAGAGATCACTTGGATCGTCTTTGAAAGTTTGTAATGTAGACTAAATACAGGACCAAAATACTCTAGAAGGGGGGGGGGGTTGAATAGAGTATGGAAACTTTTTGCTAAACACAAATTTTAACAAAGAAAATATGTGAGAAACTCAAATCTCAAGGCCTTGAGATTTTAGAAAACTAGTCAGAAACTTTCTAAGGCAAACAGAAAGCTTCAAGGCCTTGAACTACCACCAGTTCTAAACAGTTTATAAACCCTAGTTTGATTTGAGTTGTTGCAACAGAGAATAACAAAACTGTAAAGTAAAGAACACAAGGCAATTTACAGAGTTCAGTCCCAATGGACCTAATCTCTTCCTGAGGGATCTAATCCCACCAGGATTGGGAAAACACTTCTTATTACTCACACATAAACAACCCTAGATCTCCAAGCCTAAGTGAATTCCCTTACAACTATACAGCTTGTGGTTCCAAACCTATCTAGTACCAGCTACTAACTGTTGAGCTAAAAAGAACCTCTTGTTGTTCACTTGAACAACCAACCACTAGGTTTAGTGAGATTTTAGATATACAAAACATAAGCAGATTACCAAACAGAAGAAGAACACAGTAGAAAAATAAGCTTGTGAAGGCCTGGAAACTGGAATGATTGATCTTCTGAAAGCTGTAATTGAAGCCTGAATATGTGTGTGTTTGAATGTCTGGTCTTCCACGAATTTTCCACACCTCTCTCAGTTCTCTGCAAGCGTCTGTTTCTTTCAAAATTCAAACCAGTCTTTTATCCACTCTCTGCAACTGAATGAGAGATTTTAGGATCTCAGTTCCTGCAAATCCTCATTCTTTCTAACTGCAATTTGAAATAGCTCTGAGTAGATATCCGTTGGAGTTTGTTGAGATTGCACTTGCACGTTTAACAAACCTGCAACAATATTAAAACACAGCAACAACAAAATCCATAAATATAACAGCACTAAGTCTTTTTGGATTTCCAATTTCTGAATTAAAACTAGATGAGTGAATAAAACAATAATCTGTTTAACTTCTGAAACATATAACTCATGATAAACTAGTTTAAGACTTTTACAAGTCATTAAACAATCATAATAATAAAGATCAAACCCTGCAAGAAAGATTCAAATTAACTCTGTAAAAACTGTCAGCAGCTAAGGCACATCTCAAGGCCTTGAAACTCTGAACATGCTTCACAGTCTTTCAATGTTGAGACCAGAAATCTTTGATTCTCTCTGAGCAAGATATCTGCAATATGTTAGATGTATAAAGAATATATAACATATATATTTGCACCAAATCCCAGATCTTAAACATCAGATATACAACCTGCAACACAAGATTATTAGAGCATACAGTATAATAAAGCAACTCTCAAGGCTTTGAAGCTCTGATCAGTATCTCAAGGACTTGGAGCCTCAAAAATACTTTGTCTTTGTCTTTCATCACTCAAAACAGTTACTTCTCAAAAAACACTTAGAGGTATTTGAGTCAACAGTCTTCATACTATTTCGCTTGAGTTGGAGAAACAGTAATGAGAAGATAAGTGATGAAGATGCCGCACTTATTTTGTTGGTTTCGCTACCACCGTCTTATGAGGGGTTTGTGCAGTCTGCTTGTGATGGAAAAGAGACTCTCTAGTTGGAGGAGGTGAGATCTTCTCTTCACACAAGGTACATGCAGCGCAGGGCCGCGTATTGGGAGTAGGACGTTCCGGGTTCGGGCGTATTCATGGTGTCCAAAGGGGGTTTTGGTAAGAGAAAGAACAAGGGTGTGCACTGTGTAAAGAGAGGGGTCACTGGAAGAGGGAGTATCCGAAGAAGGCATCTGCAGATCTGGCTGTAGATGCAACAGCTTCGGAGATCAACTACGTTCTCTAGGCCCCGTTGGGGGGGGGGCATGGAATCCGTGCTCTTGACGAGGAGGCATATTTGGCATGGGGGAGTCTCTGACGAGGGACACGACACGTGTGAGACGTGCAAGGGCGCGCATATGATGCGCGCAAGGGGGCGATTTTGCAGGAATTCAGCGAGAGTTAGAGAAATTTCGCAAAACGTTGCATGAATTCGGTGGGAATTGGAGCAACGTGTTGGGGGGTTTTGTTGTAGGGACTCGGTGGGAGTCGGAACAACAAACGAATTTGTTGTAGGAACTCAGCGGAAATTGGAACAACAAAAAGGGGTTTCAATCGCAGAAACTCAGCCGTAGTTGGAGCATCGATAGGATTCGATAGCAGGAACTAGACAGAAGTTGGAGCATCGCTGGGGGCACTCGTTGCAGGAACTTGGCAAAGTTGGAGCAACTTGTGACGTGAGGGTTTCGCATACAACTGCGAAACGTTTGGGGTTGTTTATTGAAGAGAAGTATCGGTTCGGGTTCGGGTTGCTGAGATGATTCACGACAAGGTGGAGATTTGTTAGGTGTCTTGATTTCATAGGCGGCAAGACAAGTCTTGAAAGTCGGCAAAATGAAAGGAAGGGTCAAAGGCAGCAATACAAAGAATCAAAGTGTTTCCTAGTTTGAAAAGGAAACTCAAAGGGGCGGTGGACTTTATTGTTTTTTTTGGAAGTATAAAGAGCCACTCAGGCTTTGGTTTGTATTGCATAGTACACACAGAGGCACTCACGGGTTTGGGGGTATTAGGCAGTGAGTTTAATACTATTTTTCTTAGTGTACGTGTGCGTTATCGTGGTTGAACCGGGTGCGTTTCTCTCAATAAAATCGGAGTTTCGGGTCGTGGTGGTAGCTAGCTAATAACTAGTGAACCACGTTAATACTTGTGTTATTGTGTTATCGTTTACATCGTTCTCAAAGCTATGTCCAGATCATAACAAAATGGTATCAGAGCCATGTTTCGGTGTTCCAAGATCAAGGTGGAGCTAAAGAGCTAGGGCTTCACAATCAATGAAATTCATAGCTAGGGTTTCGCGATCAAGGTGGAGCACGCGTTCGGGGGTTACGGATCTGAACAAGGAGCTTCAGAGAAGATGACCGGGGGGATGACCAAGATCGAGAAGTTCACAGGGAGAAACAAATTCAGCTTATGGCATATCAAGGTACGTTCTTTGTTGAAGCAGCAATGCATGTGGTTGCCATTGGCGGAAGATAAAGAGGGGGCTTCGACAACCACCAAGGAGTACAAGAAGATGGAGGAAAGAGCACACTCAACGATCATGTTGTGTTTGGAGGACGACGTGATCACAGAGGTTGCAGATCAAGAGACGGCTGAAGGACTATGGAACAAGTTGGAGATCCTCTACAAGAAGAAGTCGCTCACCAACAAGTTGATGTTGAAGCAGCAGCTGTTTGGTCTACGCATGGGGGAAGGTACGGATCTAAGAGATCACTTGGATCGTCTTTGAAAGTTTGTAATGTAGACTAAATACAGGACCAAAATAATCAAGAAGGTGGGGGGGGGGGGGGGTTGAATAGAGTATGGAAATTTTTTGCTAAACACAAATTTTAACTAATAAATATGTGAGAAACTCAAATCTCAAGGCCTTGAGATTTTAGAAAACTAGTCAGAAACTTTCTAAGGCAAACAAAAAGCTTCAAGGCCTTGAACTACCACCAGTTCTAAACAGTTTATAAACCCTAGTTTGATTTGAGTTGTTTGCAACAGAGAATAAAAGAACTGTAAAGTAAAGAACACAAGGCAATTTACAGAGTTCAGTCCCAATGGACCTAATCTCTTCCTGAGGGATCTAATCCCACCAGGATTGGTAAAACACTTCTTATTACTCACACAGAAAAAACCCTAGATCTCCAAGCCTTACAACTATACAACTTGTGCTTCCAAACCTATCTAGTACCAGCTACTAACTATTGAGCTAACAAGAACCTCTTGTTTTTCACTTGAACAACCAACCACTAGGTTTAGTGAGGTTTTAGATAGACAAAAGATAAGCAGATTACCAAACAGAAGAAGAAAACAGTAGAAAAATAAGCTTGTGAAGGCCTGGATGTGTTCTTGAGGAAATTGGAATGATTGATCTTCTGAAAGCTGTAATTGAAGCCTGAATATGTGTATGTTTGAATGTCTGGTCTTCCACGAATTTTCCACACCTCTCTCAGTTCTCTGCAAGCTTCTGTTTCTTTCAAAATTCAAACCAGTCTTTTATCCACTCTCTGCAACTGAATGAGAGATTTTAGGATCTCAGTTCCTGCAAATCCTCATTCTTTCTAACTGAAATTTGAAATAGCTCTGAGTAGATATCCGTTGGAGTTTTTTGAGATTGCACTTTCACGTTTAACAAACCTGCAACAATATTAAAACACAGCAACAACAAAATCCATAAATATAACAGCACTAAGTCTTTTTGGATTTCCAATTTCTGAATTAAAACTAGATGAGTGAATAAAACAATAATCTGATTAACTTCTGAAACATATAACTCATGATAAACTAGTTTAAGACTTTTAGAAGTCATTAAAAAATCATAATAATAAATATCAAACCCTACAAGAAAGAATCAAATTAACTCTGTAAAAACTGTCAGCAGCTAAGGCACATCTCAAGGCCTTAAAACTCTGAACATGCTTCACAGTCTTTCAATGTTGAGACCAGAAATCTTTGATTCTCTCTGATCAGGATATCTTCAAATATGTTAGATGTATAAAGAATAAATAACATATATATTTTCAGCAAATCCCAGATCTTAAACATCAGATATACAACCTGCAACACAAGATTATTAGAGCATACAGTATAATAAAGCAACTCTCAAGGCTTTGAAGCTCTGATCAGTATGTCAAGGCCTTGGAGCCTCAGAAATACTTTGTCTTTGTCTTTCATCACTCAAAACAGTTACTTCTTAAAACACACTTAGAGGTCTTTGAGTCAACAGTCTTAATACTATTTTGCTTGAGTTGCGAAACAGTAATGAGAAGATAAGTGATGAAGATGCCGCATTGATTTTGTTGGTTCGCCACCACCGTCTTATGAGGGGTTCGTGCAGTCTGCTTGTGCTGAAAAAGAGACTCTCTAGTTGGAGGAGGTGAGATTTGCTCTTCACACAAGGGACATGCGGTGCAGGGCCGCGTATGGGGAGTACGACGTTCCGTGTTCGGGCACATTCATGGTGTCCAAAGGGGGTTTTGTTAAGAGAAAGAACAAGGGTGTGCACCGTGTAAAGAGAGGGGTCACTGGAAGAGGGAGTGTCCTTAGAAGGCATCTGCAGATCTGGCTGTAGATGCAACAGCTTCGGAGATCAAATACGTTCTCTAGGCCCCGTTGGGGGGGGGGGGGGCATGGTATCCGTGCTCTTGACGAGGAGGCAGATTTGGCATGGGGGAGTCTCTGACGAGGGACACGACACGTGTGAGACGTGCAAGGGGGCGCATATGATGCGCGGTAGGGAGAAATTTTGCAGGAATTCAGCGGGAATTAGAGAAATTTCACAAAACGTTGCATGAATTCGGTGGGAATTGGAGCAACATGTTGGGGGGTTTTGTTTTAGGAACTCGGTGGGAGTCGGAACAACAAACGAATTTTTTGTAGGAACTCAGCGGGAGTTGGAACTACAAACATGGGTTTCGATTGCAGAAACTCAGCCGTAGGTTGAGCATCGATAGGGTTCGATAGCAGGAACTACACAGGAGTTGGAGCATCGCTGGGGGCACTCGTTGCAGGAACTTGGCAAAGTTGGAGAAACTTGTGACGTGATGGTTTCACATATAGCTGTGAAACGTTTTGGGTTGTTTATTGAAGAGAAGCATCGTTTCGGGTTCGGGTCGCTAAGATGATTCACGACAAGGTGGAGATTTGTTAGGTGTCTTGATTTCATAGGCGGCAAGACAAGTCTTGAAATTCGGCAAAATAAAAGGAAGGGTCAAAGGCAGCAATACAAAGAATCAAAGTGTTTCCTAGTTTGAAAAGGAAACTCAAAGGGGCGGTGGACTTTATTGTTTTTCTTGGCAGTATAAAGAGCCACTAAGGATTTGGTTTGTAATGCATAATACACACAAAGGCACTTAGGGTTTGGGGGTATTAGGCAGTGAGTTTAATACTATTTTTCTTAGTGTACATGTGCGTTATCGTGGTTGTACCGGGTGCGTTTCTCTCAATAAAATCGGAGTTTCGGGTCGTGGAGGTAGCTAGCTAATAACTAGTGAACCTCGTTAATACTTGTGTTCTTGTGTTATCGTTTACATTGTTCTCAAAGCGAAGTCCAGTTCATATTAGTCTCAATCATTTCCTCATTTAATCTACAAAAAAAACCGATATCAAACACTCAATCAATCAAGATAAGTAAACAACCAATGAAACCTTAAAAGATGACATAAAAATAAAAACAGGTTCAACTTCAAACTGTAGTTAAAAAAGGCGTACTTCACATCGACGTCTTCATCGTCAGAGTGGTCCTTGAATTCCTGGAATTCAGCCTCCGAATCGTGATAGATGCAGATAAATGATTCGGGTTGCTGAGATTTGGAATAGTAGTTACCATACTGCTACGACTTCTGATTAGCAGTTCTCTTCCCAATCATTAGCACAATTAAGGCGGTCTTTCAACTTCACAATCTGCCAAATAGCTGAAATCTGGCCAAAAATGAGGTAGATATGCATAAATTAAACCATTTACGTATATATGAAAATGCACAAAGATGCACCCATACTTACATAGGTTTTGTCCAAAACCAAAAAAAATGCAAGCGATGGAGAAATTATCCATTACTATATGCATCCAAGGAGTTGCGACTACACTGTCAAACAAACTGAGATTGAGAAATTAGTCGTAAGAAACGACACTTACAGAGAGGTTGTGAACGGATTAGGGGAAAATTCGCCTTGAATCAGCAAACTGCGAGACTTAAATTAACTATATCATACCATACGCATAAGCAAAACTGAGGACAATTCAAGAAGAGATTACCAGAGTTTGATCACGACCGTGTTTGCCCGAAACCCAAGCCAAACCGATAGCCGGTCGGACTTCAGAGAGGATAGATCTCAGAAATTAGGATTTCCTCTTCGATGAAGAGAAAAGAAACTCGTCTTCTCCCACGAAACCTTGAGGAAAGAAGGAAATCTAAAAGAGCCAATACCTCGTGAAAATGCAACTCATGGTAGACAAGTTCGGTAGAGGGAGATACGCTCTTCGGACGAAGCAAAAAGTGGAGAAAAAAATGCCATAGCCGTGAACCAAGAGATTTTAAGAACTTCAGGAAAATAAAGTAATTTGCAACATGAAAGGAATACTTTTCTTATTACTGCACAAGTACTTGTTACCATTGAGCTTATTTTGCACAAAGGAATACTTTTCTGATTACTGCGCAAATACTTGTTACCAAAGAATTACTCGCACATCTTGAAGGTAGAAAAAGCAATCTCCCACTGACAAAACGTTACGAACAGATTTGGAGTTCGATTTGCACAAACGGAACCCATTTACTAACACCTGATGACTTCGTCAAACATCTTACCCTGATAGATTAGATACTGTGGCATAAAAACTCACATAAATTCGAACGTTCAGTTTTCGCTCTCTTTTCCCCCTTCTCCTTTCCAGACAGCCACTATCTGCTTTGCTGGAGCTTGACAAATTACATTTATCTGTTCACGCCATAAACAGAAGTCTAGAGATGGTGAGGGGGAATAAGAGATAAATCTACTTTTTCAAATTAAGCATAGTGTACATACACTACAAAAAAATCGTTTTATTACGATGAGTAAACTCGTCGTTAAAACCTGAAATTTCGTTGTTAGACTGAAAAGACGACGGAAAAGTTCGTCCAAAGTGCGTCGGAATAGCTCTGTCGCTATTTCAACGGGGCGACAACTTAACCCAGTGGTCGGTAAAAGTTTTTTACCGACCACTTCTTCCGACTACATCTTTTCGTCGTTGATGTTTTGCCGACGACTTACCGACCATAATATTACGTGGTCAAACTTTTTTTGACGACTATTTCGACAAGATTTTGTAGTTGTTGATTTTATGCCGACAACTATTCTTGTCGTCTTTTGTCTTTGCACGACTATTTTTTTAGTCGTTTATTATCTATTTTCGTAACTTTTGTGCTATTTGCCCATTTTTTTTCGTGAAAAGACGACCATAGTACTTGTGTTTATTTATTAAAACAACAATTTTACTCGTCGTATATAGTCATTTTGCTCACTAATTGTTCGTCGAGAAGTGGTCATCTATAAAAATAATATTTTTTTATAAATAAATACTAAATTCTTGAAAAGAAATGAAATTTCTATTAATATCACCCGAACCCAGTGTACCAAAAATTTGTACATTTACATCAACTACAACATAAAATCCTAACATACTATATATCATCCTAATCAAAACTACAAACTTAGCATAATCTACACTAGCTAGGTACATAGGTGTGAGTAGGGAAGCTAAGATGTGAACATGTATCGTGCATAGGAGGTGGAGGCGACCTTGAGCTCTTGCAAGCTACACGTTCATGTAATCGTCATGTTGGGAGTCTGATTCACAAAACATGAAGACATTCACAAACAACGTATAAATTTTCTGACAGGTATGAACAAGAATTATGTTATGCAGTACAAGGTGTATGCTAAACTAAACTCAGCTAGCTAGCTGTTCACCCGATATACAAAATTCACATTCTTAAATCTGATTCACACAGATAAAAATGGACAACTGCCGAAAGAAGGCGCAAGAGTGACATTGTCAAATGCAATTTTCAGCTCTCAGAGAGCCCTCATCTCAATTCAACTATACCAATAAACTTCCATAACTTCTGAGCGCATACAGTGTACATATAATATTGTGCGTGCAATGTGTGAATTGTATGCATGGTCTCCACTAGGCAGGAGTCTCCACCCACACCACGCAGGGGTTTCGAGCGAGCAATATGCAGCATACATCAGTGGAAGTGCCTCCACCCACAACACGCAGGGGTCTCGTTTACGATTTTCAAATGCGAGGAACAATCAGATGATGTAAAGTATTGCAGGGTAATTTACCTCTATTGGCGACACAACTCGTCCTTCAACGAAATACTCTGCAAATATTTTGGAGAGTTCTGGCCTGGTATTTTTTGGACATCACATAAGGCGCTAATGTATACTACTAGTATCAATGTTATATAACATTCAAATTGTACCTGCAACAGGTGAGTGGAAAAAAATTTAGTATAATTTTGTAATGTTGCCACCCCTAACCAATGAGGTGGTTCATGAGCCTATACCTACTGCACTAATCTCTAAACCAGCACTGATCTCTCTGCAACCACATCTTTAAACCCTGCAATGATTACTCTGAAAATAAAATTTTAAACCACCAATTATTAATCAATTTGTTACTCTAAATCTATGTTACTCTAAATACCCATGTATTATTATAATTTGGTCTGCTTCTCCAGAAAGTTCCAAGTTAGCGATATCATTAACTATGTATGTATGTTGTTTGCAACATAAAAATACACATATGGGAGGGCAGTTGATTGAAAGAGTTCAGAAATCACCGGCTCCAAAGCAAACAACTGTAGAGAGGGTCAACCACCCTCCAAAAAACATCCCCATCTCTCTGCAGATTGAGCCTCATTCTTGAGTCATTATTCTAAAAAAAAAATTGCATCATTTTGCTATAAGAGAAGAAACAGAGTGGTATTAAGAGACTGTTTGGTATAAGAAAAATTCTAACTAAGTCAACTGGTAGTAGATTGCAAAGACCAATTCGCCAGCCGGTTAAAAACCGAATTTTAAACTCCACGGACATCACAAAGCCAAACGTTTATGCTTAAAAAAAACAATGTTAAAACTATTTTCAGAACATTGCCACCCCTAATCAATGCGGTTCATCATTAACCTATACCTACTGATCTACACTACTCTTTAAACCAGCAGTAATTTTGATATGAAACCACATCTTCAAATTAGCATTTATTAAACTCAATTAATCCCCCCAACCCCCCACATGTCAATCTTTAAACTCTAAATCTTCTCCTAACCCCCCAACTTCCCAACCGTGTATAAAACCAGAGCCTACAACGTTGTACATTTCACTACACCTTTCATCTTCCTATATAGAGTTTTGCTTTTCTGAAAGGATGTCGATGTCAAAGATCTCCACAAGGTTGATTTCGTTATGTTCAGTTTGTCTTGATGCATCATTGTGATGCATGGAATGATCACAAAGATGTTGCTTCAGGCAGTCAGAACATAACGATGCCAACCTCTGTTTATCATAGCCCAACTCCTCATCGACGACAATTCCGTTCGGCAGCATTGTGATGCTGGAACAATCATAAAGAAGCAGCCGGAGGTGGTAGCTAGCTTTTTTATGATTTTTTCTAGCATCACAATGAGATATTCAGAATATCGTCTACCACCACCCGGGCACGGGGAATCATCACAGATAAAGCTGGCATGGCGGTCTAAAATCTATTAGGTTGCTGCGTGTATGGTTCATCTACCATAGTATGCCCCAACCCAGTATGTTGCTGTATTCGATGGTCGATGAACCATACTATGCTATTTTGGAATGGATGTATGAGATTAAATAGAGTTAATCAGCTGTCAGTTTCTCCAAGACTCCATCAAAGTTTAGTCCTCAAAATACCATTACCATGAAACCAATTTGCAAATGCCTGCGTGAAGAGGAGGAGGTCACCAGTCGGTTCACAGGGCTGCCAGGGGCCAATAAGAATGCTCCAATTTTCATATCTGATTCATCGGATGAAGATTCAAGGAGCGAGGACTCCCCTTCAGTTAGGTTGTATAAGAAGAGGCAAACTGCATTGGAGGCAAGCCGGCGGAAAATACAAGAGACTGAATGGAGAATCCAGTTAATTGAGCAGATGAAGATTGAAAATTATAGGTTGGTTCTGCCTCTCTAATTCTATGAAGAAACCGGTGAATCCGTTTTCCCAATCGAAAAGAGATACAGGGGGGCTACCGGGACAAAGCTTTCACACAAGCAGGAACTAGGCAAGGCCTCGACAGATGAACAACTCAAAGGGACAATGCGGACTAGACTTTTATTTTCTGTAATTTTCCTTCTTATATTTCTCTTATTCATGGTAATATATTGTTTTCTATATATCTATGGCCGGTTGTCTTTAATGGATAGTTTTCTTTAATTAGCAATTACTTGACTTATTAGTGAAATAAATTCCTTTGGTAATTCATCCGTTGATTGTCTATCGTCTGAGGGTAGCTGCGAAGGACATTTTGACCAGGTTTGAATGCACCAAAGTGTTGTTAATATTTTGCAAATATTATCGGCGGGTCAAAATGACCTTCGCAACTCGACCCAAAATAGAGAGGTTGAACGGATAAAATAACAACTATCACACTCAAGTTGTAGGAAAGCTAATATATGCGACGGGCTACGCATCTATTAGGAAAAGGATCTTGCACGTGATATGAACGGCCCCTCAACACGCAATTGGGCGCAGAGACGACATTACAAAGGTGTGTTTTTCCAATCAAGAAGAGAAACGTAGAACAGATACAAACCTGAACATTTAATGAACAGAGGGATATACGGAAAGAGGCTCAGATCTGTACTCATGAAAACCAGATAAGAGATCGATGGTCACTGGCTGCAAAAAGGAATTTGGCTCGCCATGCATACCATGACACTCTATCGGCTACAGAGAGTGAATTTAGTAGATCAAAATCATCATGGCCTCTTCAGTGACCGTGAAGAGGCTCCAATCTGTACTCATTAAAACCAAATAAGAGATGATCATAGCAGGCTGCAAACAAAAATTTGCCTTGACATGCATAATACTCTCTAACAGCTTCAACGAGTTAATTCGATAGATCCATTCATCACGGCCTCACAGTGAGCGCTAACAGTGAGCAAGAAATTCTCAAATCAGTACTCACTAAAACTAAATAAGTGATGATCACAGCACGCTGCAAATAATGCAACCCTTATCTGGCAGGTTACGAAACGGGTGTCAAAATAATTACCATATGCATCATTCGTAACTTTCGAAGCAGTTGATTCATTAAGCCATATATATCATACTTCAACTGTACTGAAATAAAATCCATTTGAAATTCCTCCGTTCATCCTCTATCATGTACAGGGTCTCGTGAAGGCCACTTCGACCCGGTTTGCAGACACACAACTTTGCAACGTATTAGCCAGCATTATGAGCGGGTCGAAGAGCCTTCACATGTCCGTATTAGCCAGCATTATGGGCAAAATAACTAATCGAAGTCGATCTCCTAAAGTGAACAAGGCACAACTCAAATTAAACATGTTGCACAAATATCATTGGCACCCCTAATAAATGAGGTGGTTCATGAACCTATGCCTAGTAAGCTGCAATAATCTTGAAACCATGCAACACATATTTCTCTGAAACCACATCTTTAAACCAGTATTTATTATCACTAACCACCATCCTCTCCATCTTATTACTCTTCATCTTCTGCTAACCGCACAGCCTCCCAACTGTGTATGAAACCAAAGCCTAGAGCCTTGTCCATGTCTGCCAATATTCTCATAGGTCACAAGTAATGCATCTACAGAAGAAAGTAAAAGCTATAGACTAGTTGCCACATAAGAAAAGTTTTCCCTCCGAAAGGGAATTTCAACATCAAGAAGAGACTGACTAGACTTAAAGGAAATAAAGGGGAGAATCAGATTATGCTTTATGCAGGTTCTCACAAAAGCACCAAAAAGTTAAACCTTGAGAACATCAGTCTTTGGCAGATGACTACACACCTCATGTACACAATATGCAAAGTTGTGGTTTTTTTGGCAAACAAACAGACAAACACACACAAAACATGCATAAGTTGTGTTAAGAGCACCTCCAGTAATTTTATGTTGGAAAAAATACAAATTAGCCATCGAAATGTAATTAAGTATTAATTTAATTATAATAATTACTTAATTCAAAAATTCAATATAATTAAATAAAAAATACGATCAGGAGACAATAATTTATGATAAACAAGCAATAATATGCAGTTATTATTGCGTCAAAAAAACCCATAGCAGTTAATTTAGGAGCAGCAGTTATTTCAGGATTAAACCTTGAAAACATGCAGAAATTAACCTCCACTAACTACTCCACCTCTCCATCTTCTAACTCTCCATCTTCTTGTAACCCCCACCTCCTCCATTATCTTCCTGCAGTCTGAACCTATATAATGAGTATAAAACAAAAGCCTACATACTTTATCCATTGACAGAACCTTTCATCCTAGATAAAGTTTGTATTTTGCCAAGCTTGTCAATATCGGGGGACAACACATTACCTCAAGTCAATCTGGAGGATGCTCCAAGTAAAAGGGAACCATGTTGGTCCTTTAAAGAGAGAAGAGATCAATTTGTGATCACCAATACCTGGTGCATTCCTCTCCCACTCATACCATCTCCCACAACAAACATGGCAACCATCTTGAATCACCTCAAGGCCCCAACAGCATGGATCGTGGAGCAAGGGAGCCTCAAAAGCCTCCTTGAACAGTTCAGTTGGACATCTGCTCAAATCAATCAGATGATCGCTGAGGAGGAAGCAAGGGTGGTAGGCAACGTTGTTCCAGACAACCAGGTTGTGACCGCAGATGACAGCCTGAGCTCGAACCTCATCGTCCAGCTTCCAGCTGACATTGGAGAAGCAAAGCATGTAATGATGGAGGAATACAAGGCAACTTGGATACTAGAGTATTCGGGAAACATTCATAGAAACTCATGGGAATACCTTCATACGATCCTACAAAAGGGGGGCTTCTTGGCGGAAGGAGAAAATTTGATGGATGTGGTAGAGGAGGAGGAGATCAGAGCAAAGGTGGAAGACCAAAGAAGAAGTGCACCAGGGGGCTGCTGGACGGAGTGAGGGTGTCCAACTTTCCCACAAGGTTTCTTCTCTGGAATTGTAAGGATGCAGGCACTGGTGCTTTTAGAAGCAACTTCATGGCTCTGGTTGGTAGGCACAGGCCAAACATTGTATGTGAAACTGAAACCAGAACGTCTGGGGTCAGGGCCAGATGCATTTGCGCCTCTCTTGGCTTTGAGAGGTGCTTTGTGGCTGATTCATATGGATTTGGTGGCGGCTTTTGGATTCTGTGGGAGAAAAATGAGGTGTAGGTGGATGTCATTGTTGTGTCTCTGCAAGAGATCCATGCCTCAATCGAGGTTTCAGATGAACACCAAAGCTAGTAGTGTTTTAATTTTTTCAATCACATGCCTTAGCACATATATATATGTACGTTAATCTTTATGTTTTCGTGTTGGAATAGATGCCCTAGAGGCAATCTAGTTTAGTATGAAATATTTGTGGCTAGAAATTCATTTATTATTTATTGGATATTTAATATAATGAAGTCCTTATATTTACAATTGTGTTGTTTATCTTAAATATCCCTATTCCAGTATAATGATTAATGGGACGATCATCTATAGACTAGTATGAGGTTGGATTGATATGGAGATATCACGATCCAACACATAGGTGTGCATTAGGGAATGTTGCACTGGATTGACCCATCTCCGAGAAGGCTACATACACGTTATGTTGAGTCACAAGCGCTTCTCGCGGTGCAATGGTATTGTCATCCTTAGACTTGAAGTCACTAGATATTCTAGTTGTGGATTATTGTGATCTTGGTAGCGTTAAACGCTACACCGTAACTGGGTAGTTATAAAGGCGTGTACTGAATACAATAAGAAGCAAGCTTAGAGATTGTAGTGGACGTAGATAGAATTTGTCCCTCCCTCATAACGGGAGCAAATATCCCAGGCCACTCGAGGGATAGTGCTTATAGAATGTCTGGCCAGACTCAAATAAATCAATATGGGATATTAATGTTATTTGCACGAATAAGGCTATTCCCATGGATCGAGAAACTATGGATTGGATATACGCGTGTGACTTGTATGTCTCGTGTCCAATCCGGATATAGAGACAAAGGGATGAGACAATTACTTGTACAAAGGTTGTCAAGATGACTATTCTATTAGTTGGCTAGAATGGATGTTTTGCTAGAGACCGCTCCATATTAGCAAATAGTTGCTACCAACTAGATAGAACCTATGGGGTCACACGCTACATAGAGTTGAACTAGATTTGGGAATTAATTAATTGGATTAATTAATTAGAAGGATCACTTTGCAAAACCTTGCAAACTTAGTAGGAACTAACTTGCAAGGAAGGGACTAAATTGAATTCTAGTAGGACTAGAATAAGCCCTTTAGGTAGTTGGCAAGGAGTTGTTGGACTATATAAATGACCTTCCTTCCTTCCCACACACTTATGCTCATAATTGAACATAGCAAGAGTGGGAGAGAACAAAAGGAGAGAGAGCAAGCAACAAGAGGAGCCGCCCGCCCCTCTTGCCGCCGCCCGTCCCCGTCGGCCACAAGGAGGCCGAGAGCCCTCCTTTGGGTCTCGTTTTTCATGATTCTTCTTCCTCTTCCTCTTCCGGGCTAGCACCAAGGACTTGGGAGATTCTAGGATCAACTCTAGGCGTGGATCAACCATAGAGAACGTGACACAATTCGCGTTTGAAGTCATCAAAGGAGAACCCTAAGGTGTGTTATTGATTTCTTACCCTTACCATCGTTATGTCTCTTGACTTGTGATCCTTGGAGGGTTTTGCATGGTTTTATGATTGTTTGTGTTTCCGTTGCGCATCCATGAATCAAAACCCTACAGTGGTATCAGAGCCACAAGTCGTAGAGCATAAACGTGGTTTATGTGTTACGTTTTAGTTGTTTTACACCTTAATATGATTGTTTATCGCGTAAAACAAGACAAATCAAGCATGGGATGCAATTTGTCAATATTTAATTATAACAAGATCCAATCTTTGCATTGGATGCATGAATTGGTGAGTTTGAGAAATTTTAGGATCTTAGATCTAGGGTTTGGGCATCCTTGGAGAAGAAGGAGTTCTCCCAAAACAAGGAAACAACCAAACTTGGGCACCAAGCAAGGGAGTTGTTTTGGAAACAACTCCCATAAGGAGGTTCGGCCCCCCTAGGGACCGCCCCCCTTGCTTGCCGCCCAAGCTTGGCCGCCCTAGGGGCCGGGCGGCCCTAACCCACGGGCCTAGGCTTGTGGGTTTTGGGCCGGGCCGGCCCTAGGGCCTTGTGGTTCATCTTATTGGGCCTGGGCAATTTGATTGTTGGGCCCATGGACCGTTTTAACCCTAGAAATCCTAAAATCAATTAAAATTGACCAAGCGCGTTAAAATTGGATTTTAACTGTTTATGTGCAAATCGCATGGTGATTGGATATGGCCTTAGGATGTGGTTTGATTTGGATGTTTAATTTTGTGGTTTGGTTTTACGGCCTGCGAGCTGATCAATTAATTGTAATAATTAATTAGGGTTTTATGGCTTGCGTGCCATTTTTTTTCTCAACTTGTGAGATTTATTTTATTTAGTATAGATATTAGCTAGTGCTAGATAAGTAGATTGTTAGCCAAGATTGAAGAAAAGGAGCCCAAAGCCAAATGAGCCACAAAAGATGGAGCATGGAGCATTCCACATGTCTATGAAGGATGGACCAAAAGATCAAGACGCATGGAGATGTGTTTGTTTTAGGGTTCATAGATAATTCCATTGGCTTGGAATTATCTTAGTCTAGAAAAGGCCATATCCACATCACGTTTAATTTCTGTTTTGTGGTTGTTTATTTTAATGTCTTATTATTGTGTGGTTGGTGTATGGATGATGCATGCAATTAGGATAATAAGATAATTAGACAACCCGGATCTATTATTTAGAGTTGTTCCCAAACTCAAATAGATAGATTAGTTGATATTGATCAACAAAATAATTAAAATTGAATTTAAAATCCCTCAAAATTCAAATATTGTGTTCTTGCCTTCTCGTTATTTAAACACTCATTATCATCATTATTTATCAAGCTCGTGCATGCCAAAGCATGGCGACTTGGTTCATAATGATGGAATGCAATGGCACGTAACAATGTGCAATTGTTTAGATAAGAGGTTGAACACAACTAGGCTATTAATTTGATTAAGAAACCTAGAGGCAATCAATTGGGATTATCCATATGGATGGATAAATAAGGAGTTATTTGCCCAATTGAACCAAGAGTTGCATATGGGATGCAATTGGAATTGTTCCTACCTAAAGTAGCTAAATTATGGGTGACTTGCCAAAGCAAGCTCATAAGGAGGTGAAACATGGATCTTGGCCCACCAAAAATATAAGGATATTTTCCGCATTAATATCTTGAGGGTTATTAATCCGTAGTAAAATAGTGGGAGCTATATTTGATAAACTAGCCATTATTGAATATAGTCAAAAATTCACAAATACTAAAACTTGCGTATTTTCCTTTTGTAGAATTCCAAATGGCAAACAACTCATCGAGTTCACAACATTCCCTACGATCTGTCCTTGAGAAGGACAAGCTCTCTGGAACCAACTTTCTTGATTGGTACAGAAACTTGAGAATTGTTCTCAAGCAAGAGAAGAAACTGTACGCAATAGAGGAGCACGTTCCAGAAGGTCCAGAGAACCAAACACCTGCTGCCCTAAAGGCGTATCAAAAGCGTGTTGATGACGCTAATGATGCGGCCTGCCTTATGCTTTGCACCATGACTTCTGAGCTTCAGAAGCAACACAAAAACATGAATGCTGTCGATATGATCGAACATCTAAAGCAGCTCTTCCAAGAGCAGGCGAGGGTAGAAAGGTATGAGGTGTCTAAGGCACTGTTCAAGTGTCATCTGGCAGAAGGGAACCCGGTGGGACCCCATGTACTCCGTATGATCGGGTACTTGGAGAATCTCGCCCGACTAGGGATCCCGGTCGGCCAAGAGTTGGCAACCGATCTCGTGTTGCAATCGTTGCCCGAGAGTTATGGACAGTTCATTATGAACTATAACATGAACGAGATCATTAAACCACTGCCAGATTTACTCAATAAGTTGAGGACGGCTGAACAAAGCATCAACAAGGGTAAGGGCAAAGCCATTATGATGGTACAGAAAGGAAAGGGCAAAAGGTTTGCCTCTTCCTCCAAGGGAAAATGCAAGTCAGTTGCCAAGTCCAAGGAACCTGCCCTTAATCCTGTTGGTGGCATTGCCAAAGGTGTGACTAAAGGTGAGTGTCACTACTGCAGTCAGCCTGAACACTGGAGGAGGAACTGCCCAAAATGTCTGGAGGACAAGAGGCTTGGAATAGTGATTCCACCACCACCATGTATTTTTGTTGTAGATGTCAATTTAACTGTCTCTACATCATGGGTATTAGATACTGGATGTGGATCTCATATTTGTCGAAATATGCAGGATCTAAAGAGAAGTAGAAGATTGGCTAAATGAGAGGTAGATCTGCGCGTTGGGAATGGAGCAAAGGTTGCTGCGTTGGCCATAGGCGTGTGCGAGCTATCTCTGCCTTCAGGATTAGTTTTAGAATTAAATAATTGCTATTTTGTGCCTGCTATGAACAGAAACATTATTTCTATTTCTTGTTTGGACAAGGATGGTTTTATTATTTCAATAAAGAACAATTGTTGTTCATTTTATTTAAATAATATTCACTATTTTAGTGCGCAATTATTTAATGGACTTTATGCCCTTGATCTAAGCAATCCTGTCTACAACATTAATACCAAGCGGATTAAAATAAATGATTTAAATCCTGCTTATTTATGGCACTGTCGTTTAGGCCATATAAATGAGAAACGTGTATCTAGACTCCATAAGGATGGATTACTAGACTCATTTGATTTTGAATCATATGAGACATGTGAGGTTTGTTTATTAGGAAAAATGACAAAGTCCCCTTTCAATAAGAAAGGTGAGAGGACTAGTGAGCAATTGGCGCTCATACATACCGATGTGTGTGGGCCATTTTCCACGCCTGCCAGGGGTGGTTATGTCTACTTCATTACATTTACTGATGATTATAGTAGATATGGATTTGTGTACCTCATGAGGGCAAAATCCGAGTCCTTTGAAGTGTTCAAAGAATTCAAGAATGAAGTAGAGAAGCAACTTGGCAAAAGTATCAAGGCTCTACGATCGGATCGTGGAGGAGAATACTTAAGCCAAGAGTTTGACGACTATCTTAGAGAGTGTGGGATCGTGTCCCAACTCACTCCACCCGGAACGCCACAATGGAATGGCGTGCCCGAGAGGAGAAATCGAACTCTATTGGATATGGTTCGATCTGTGATGTGTCAAACCGATCTTCCATTATCATTTTGGGGCTACGCTCTATTAAGTGCAGCTTTCACCATTAACCGTGTTCCATCTAAATCAGTCATGAAGACACCATATGAGATTTGGAGTGGGAGGCATCCCACACTATCGTTCATGAGGATTTGGGGCTGCGATGTCTATGTAAAACGTTTACAATCAGACAAGCTAGGGCCTAAATCGGATAAGTGTAAATTTGTGGGGTACCCTAAGGAAACTAAGGGATACTACTTCTACAATCCAACCGAGAACAAAGTGTTTGTTGCTCGGACCGGCGTGTTTCTAGAAAGAGAGTTTGTATCTAAAGAAGCAAGTGGGAGGAATGTATAACTTGAAGAGGTTCAAGAACCACAAATCACTGAACCGATTATGGAACATGAACAGGAACCACAAGAGCTTCGTAGATCTAGTAGAGTGCGCCAGGAACCCGAGAGGTATGGACTTCTCGTAACCGATTCCGGTGACACGATGCTCATAGATGATGAGCCTACTACCTATGAGGAGGCCATGAATGGCCCAGACTCTCAGAAGTGGCTAGGAGCCATGAGATCCGAGATGGAATCCATGTATACCAACAAAGTATGGACTTTGGTGGAACCACCCGATGGGGCGCGACCCATAGGGTGCAAGTGGGTCTTCAAGAAGAAGATCGACATGGATGGTAATATGATTACCTATAAAGGCCGATTGGTGGCTAAAGGATTCAGACAGATTCATGGTATTGACTATGATGAAACCTTTTCACCAGTCACTATGACCAAATCCATCCGAATCCTACTTGCAATTGCAGCATACCATGACTATGAGATTTGGCAGATGGATGTCAAAACAGCATTCCTTTATGGGAATCTCCTCGAGGACGTGTATATGATACAGCCGGAGGGTTTTGTGGATCCAAAGCAAGCCAACAAATTCTGTAAACTGCAACGATCCATTTATGGATTGAAGCAAGCTTCTAGGAGTTGGAATCGACGTTTTGATGAAGTGGTCAAAGAGTTTGGCTTCATCAGAAACGAAGATGAGTCTTGTGTCTACAAGAAGTTTAGTGGGAGCTCTGTAGCTTTTCTGGTCTTGTATGTGGATGACATACTACTCATTGGAAACGACATTCCCATGCTGCAATCTATATACTTGGTATAAAGATCTATAGAGATAGATCTAAGAGGTTTCTAGGCCTAAGTCAAAGTGCATATATTGACAAGGTGTTGAAACGGTTCAACATGCAAGATTCCAAGA
This sequence comes from Linanthus parryae, assembly GCA_023055425.1. Classification (NCBI taxonomy): domain Eukaryota; kingdom Viridiplantae; phylum Streptophyta; class Magnoliopsida; order Ericales; family Polemoniaceae; genus Linanthus; species Linanthus parryae. The sequence continues at coordinate 60,691,265 of JALGPY010000001.1, read as the reverse complement.
AGGGATTCTTGCCCATGTCACATGGAATCACTCTTTCGAAGAGTGGTTGTCCTTCCAATGAGATTGAGAAGGAACGCATGAGTAGAATTCCCTATGCCTCGGCCATAGGATCTATCATGTACGCCATGTTATGTACTAGACCAGATGTGTCATATGCCTTGAGTATGACAAGCAGATACCAATCCAATCCAGGTGAGAGTCACTGGATTGCAGTAAAGAACATCCTAAAGTACATAAGAAGAACTAAGGATGCTTTCTTGATATTTGGCGGTGAGGAAGAGTTGCGTGTAAGGGGTTACACTGATGCAAGCTTCCAAACCGACAGAGATGACTTTAGATCACAGTCGGGATATGTGTTTTGCCTGAATGGAGCAGCGGTGAGCTGGAAGAGTTCCAAGCAAGAGACGGTAGCTGATTCTACAACAGAGGCTGAGTACATTGCTGCAAATGACGCATCAAAGGAAGCTGTTTGGATCAGAAAGTTTGTTTCTGAACTTGGTGTGGTCCCTAGCATTGCGGATCCAGTTGAGTTGTTCTGTGACAACACTGGGGCGATCGCGCAATCAAAGGAACCAAGATCGCATCAGAAATCCAAGCACGTGCTCAGGAAGTTTCATCTGATTCGAGATATTATCGATAGAGGAGACGTTCGGATATGCAAGATTCCTACAGATGATAATCTGTCAGACCCTCTTACAAAGCCTCTCACGCAGTGGAAGCATGAAGGGCACACTAGGAGTATGGGCATACGAGATGCGCCAGATTGGCTCTAGTGCAAGTGGGAGACTGTTGGAAGAGATGCCCTAGAGACAATCTAGTTTAGTATGAATTATTTGTGGCTAGAAATTCATTTATTATCTATTGGATATTTAATATAATGAAGTCCTTAGATTTACAATTGTGTTGTTTATCTTAAATATCCCTAGTCCAATATAATGATTAATGGGACGATCATCTATAGACTAGTATGGGGTTGGATTGATATGGAGATATCACGATCCAACACATAGGTGTGCATTAGGGAATGTTGCACTGGATTGACCCATCTCCGAGAAGGCGACATACACGTTATGTTGAGTCACAAGCGCTTCTCGCGTTGCAATGGTATTGTCATCCTTAGACTTGAAGTCACTAGATATTCTAGTTGTGGATTATTGTGATCTTGGTAGCGTTAAACGCTACACCGTAACTGGGTAGTTATAAAGGCGTGTACTGGATACAATAAGAAGCAAGCTTAGAGATCGTAGTGGACGTAGATAGAATTTGTCCCTCCCACATAACGGGAGCAAATATCCTAGGTCACTCGAGGGATAGTGCTTATAGAATGTCTGGCCAGACTCAAATAAATCAATATGGGATATTGATGTTATTTGCACGAATAAGGCTATTCCCATGGATCGAGAAACTATGGATTGGATATACGAGTGTGACTTGTATGTCTCGTGTCCAATCCGGATATAGAGACAAAGGGATGAGACAATTACTTGTACAAAGGTTGTCAAGATGACTATTCTATTAGTTGGCTAGAATGGATGTTTTGCTAGAGACCGCTCCATATTAGCAAATAGTTGCTACAAACTAGATAGAACCTATGGGGTCACACGCTACATATAGTTGAACTAGATTTGGGAATTAATTAATTGGATTAATTATTTAGAAGGATCACTTTGCAAAACCTTGCAAACTTAGTAGGGACTAATTTGCAAGGAAGGGACTAAATTGAATTCTAGTAGGACTAGAATAAGCCCTTTAGGTAGTTGGCAAGGAGTTGTTGGACTATATAAAGGACCTTCCTTCCTTCCTTCCCACACACTTATGCTCATAATTGAACATAACAAGAGTGGGAGAGAACAAAAGGAGAGAGAGCAAGCAACAAGAGGAGCCGCCCGTCCCCGTCGGCCACAAGGAGGCCGACAGCCCTCCTTTGGGTCTCGTTTTGCGTGATTCTTCTTCCTCTTCCTCTTCCGGGCTAGCACCAAGGATTGGGAGATTCTAGGATCAACTCTAGGCGTGGATCAACCATAGAGAACGTGACACAATTCGCGTTTGAAGTCATCAAAAGAGAACCCTAAGGTGTGTTATTGATTTCTTACCCTTACCATCGTTATGTCTCTTGACTTGTGATCCTTGGAGGGTTTTGCATGGTTTTATGATTGTTTGTGTTTCCGTTGCGCATCTATGAATCAAAACCCTACATTTCGAGATGTGAAACTCCTAATCACTAGTTATGAATGCATGTGTGCTTCCATGAGTGCATGTTGCTAGGAACTAATGGAGCCACAGGTGAAGCTGGAGAATTGGCACAGCTCTGCCGACAAAGCTCCTTTGCCATCGCTCATCTGCCGTCGATTCATTTTTCTGTGTTAAATCCATTTAATAATCATGTTTTTTAATTTAATGTTGAACAATGGTTTTTGAACCTCCCTCCCATGGTTTGAGGAGGGGTTGTGCTTTGAGGTTGTAAGGGGTGGTTTTCCCCCCCTGTATTTGTGGTTTTATTTGACGTTTTTTATTTATGCTAGATGTTATTTATTCCTAAAATATACCTAGTCATCTACATAAACGCTGTTATTTCTTCCCCATGTATTAACTATTTTTCCCAGAAATGGACTTTATCAATGTTCATAAGTCATAACTAATTGTATAACTAATAATCCGCATTAGCAATTTAAAGTTCGTATATATAAAAATAAGTTTATTATTCTAGTTTCCTATCATTGAATCATTATCCTAGTAATTATTCTAGTAATTATTCTAATTATTCCAGCAATTTAAAGTTCTTATATATAACAATATGTTTATTATTCTATTATTCTAGTAATTATTCTAATTATTCTAGTTTCTAATTGTATAACTAATAAGCAGCATTAGCAACATCAACATGAAGAACAAACACTCAGCCCAACACAGAAGGATAAATTGAACAACTTTTTCCTGACCAACCCTAGTTGAAGAGTAAGTCCCCAACTATAGAAATAACGATATCCCTAATCCAAAGAGCATACCAAACCCCCAAATACAACAGTACTAGTCCGAACAGATGCATTCACATACGGAATTGCTAATCTATAGCATGGATCGACCTGATAAACCACGAATTAAGAAAAGGACACAACAACAGCTACTAATGTACGAGAGTTTGAGAGAAGTTAATCCAAACCGAGCGTCCTTGAGGCTAAGCCAATATCGACTCCGTGGGTTCTTGAATCAACACTCCGATGACCTTCAGGCGCAACAGTTGTCGCCGTTCTGAAGATATTCAGTGGTTCCATCAGCCAGGGAGCTGAGTGAGCGGTCGCGGGAAGAGCTTCAGAGAGCTCTTGGCTTGTGGATAAGGGTTGAGGAATGAGTGGGGAGCAACAGTTTCATATGGCATTTTGTTTAACTGAATCCCTTAAAAATTATTTTGATTCAATGTATTTTCTTCCCCTATATTTGGATGTAGTTGTATTCCCCTCCCCTACAAATATTTTCGTTAATTATATTTTCCTCCCAAAGTTTCATTGTAATGCAAGTTCCCTCCCCTGTAAATGTATTTTCTTCATAGCAGTTATTTCCCGGAGTTTCAAACTAATTTCACTTTGCTTTAGAAATTGACACGGACATTTTTTTTGGGTGAGAAACTGACACGAACATTGTTCGTGGAATATACAGGTTATAAGACAATCGAAATGTCGGTTCTAAATTAAGGTAAGAATCAATAATTTTCTCTCATGGCCTACCGCATAATGGACCATGCATTGACTGTGGAGTTGACTACAACTCACATTTGTGCAAACCTATATGTTTGACTAGGTGGAGAATTAATAGTTGACCGTTCACATCAGAGTTGCCTTCTTGACTCAATACGAGGGGTTTAGGGTCTACCAAGTACATATATATTTGTATATACGTATGTATACCATGCATAACCTATACAGTTGAATTACAAAGCACGCGTTTAATTGTAAAGTTGACCGTTTCTTTTAAGTTGACTTTCTTTGTGCGAACCTACTAATCTGACAAAGTGGAGACCAAAAAGTTTAATGTTCACAACATAGTTGACTTAGTATAACCTCAAAAAGCCAAGTACATAGGGTTTAGGGTAGACCATCATGCATTGACTGTGGAGTTGACTTATGAGCTCGATCACCTTTGACTGTGTAGTAGATCTTTTCCTTTACGGTGAATTTCTTCGTGCGAACTTACTAATATGACAAAGTGGAGACTAAAAAGTAGTCTGTTCACTACATAGTTGACTTAGTGTAACCTCTAAAGTAAATTTTAGGGTTTAGAGTTTAGGGTAGACCATCATGAACTGACTGTGGAGTTGACTTATGAGCTCGATCATCTAATTTGACTGTACAGTTTACCTTTTCCTTTACGTTGAATTTCTTCGTGCGAACTTACTAATCTTACAAAGTGGAGACCAAAAATTTATCTGTTCACTACATAGTTGACGTAGTATAACCTCAAAAAGTCAAGTATAGGATCATTCATTGACAATGTAGTTGACTTATGAGCTCGATCACCTAATTTGACTGTACAGTTGACCTTTTCCTTTACGTTGACTTTCTTCGTGCGAACTTACAAATCTGACAAAGTGGAGACCAAAAAGTTATCTGTTCACTACATAGTTGACGTAGTATAACCTCAAAAAGTCAAGTATAGGATCATTCATTGACAATGGAGTTGACTTATGAGCTCACATTTTACTGTAGTTGACGTTTTCAATAACCGTTGACTTTATTCGTCCAAAACAATATATATATATATATATATATATATATATATATATATATATATATATATATAGTTGACTAAGTGGAAACTGAAATTAAAGTTGACCAATCACTTGATTCGTAGTTGACCAAACCTTCTAGACCAACTTTCACATTAGAGGTGACTTTTCGGTTTATGTTTGACCATAATTTATTTAAGCGATAATTTACAAAAACGGCCGGCTCTATAGTAAGCAACCAAGGCGGCAGCTTTAGGCCACCAATACGGCGAGGGCCCGATTTTTATTAGGATTGTTTTTAAGGAGAACTCTATAGTTATATCAACTAATTGCATATTTTGATGCAATTTCATCAATAATTGTATATTGGTGTGTGGAAGTTTATATTTTTTATACAAATTTGACCCAATTTCGAATCTTGCTGATAACATATGTGAACATTTAAGTTTTTACCTAATTATCAAAAAGTTGTACGGTCCTTGAACATGGATAAGTTGAAAGTGTGACTATGCAGATGTATAAGCAGCTAAGATACTCTAGAAAGGGGGTTGAATAGAGTATGCCAACTTTTTGCAACACTTGCTAGAAATATGAAAACTTGTGCAAACAGTGCAGTTCAAGGTCTTGAAAACAAGTTCAAACCCTTGAAAAATAAACAGTTTTTGTATGCTGCAAAAGCTATGAAAGTAAATGAACTGAAAATGCACAAGACAAGTGATTTATAGAGTTCAGTCAACTTGGACCTACGTCTCTACCTGAGGGATTAGATCCCTGCACGATTTTCAACTCAATTATTATTAATCAAAAGCTAAGCCCTAGAACTCAAGCACAAAGAGTTCCCTTACTCTGTTACAACTTGTGGTTTTCCCTAACCTGTCTAGTACCTGCTTTAGCTAACTGATTAACTAAGAATTCTCTATTGTTCACTTTGAAAAATCCTCGAGAATATTTGTAGAGATAATACAGAAATGATCTACCAACATAGCTCTATACAGAAGAACACTTAAGAGTAGAAAGCTGCATTGAAATGCAGTGAACTTCTGTGAATGGATTGGAAGAAATGAAGAACTTCTTTGATGCTTGTCAATCCAGAATGCTTTTATGTTTTTTTCCCGTTGAGTGTTGTGTCTTGTTGCTTCGAATTTGAGCTCTATATATACTTCAACTCTGCAAATCTACCCAGATTTTCGGCAACAACCTTCCTATTTTGTAGGCAACAGAGTTTGACTACTTTGAAATCTTCTCCAACGGTTGGATGATCACAATCTTCAGAGATATTGTTGCAATCTTTCATTTAACCACCATGAGAAGCTGTCATATACGTCTGATTGATCACAGGATGAATATGTCCAAGTATTTCCAAATATGCAGCAATTCAGTTTAGGAAACAATCCTGCAAAACTTAGAAACAAAATTTCCTGCATTATCATGGTCAAATAGATGATATATTATTAAAAACATGTTAGAACAATTTTTCTTTCATCATCTACTCACAAAGAATCAAACATATGAAAGAGAGAGAGAGAGTAAATCAAATCAGAGAGTTAGCAGAAAACTCCCCCGGAGATTGTGTATTCAGGTTAAGCAGTTTCAAGGCTTTGAATCCAGTTTCAAGGCCTTGAAAATAGACTCTGAAACTGATTCAAGGCTTTGAAGCTGATCAAGGCCTTGAAATAGCCAAGCTATTTCAAGTCCCGCACAACCTGATCTTTCATAAGTTAATATATAACACACAAGTAGTAGTTACACATAGCTAACAATTGTTCAAATATCTGTCACAGAAAATGTTTTGGGAATACTTACAGGCAAAGATTTAATATTACATATATAGCAGAAAATAAGCAAAAGCTACAAAAAAGATAGCAGCATCTAGCTTCTTCTGGTTCCTTTGCCTTTGCCCCCCACATCTGCTGTTCTCTAATCGACAGATTCACCCATTCCTTTGAAGATTTCCACAGGCACTTCAACAATTCTGTTACCTTTAAGTAGGTCGACTTTCCTTTCACGTTCAGATGCAGGCTTCATGCATTCCTGGGATACAGTAAGTTTCGATGGGTCATCCTTTTCATCCTCTGAATCAGAGACGACCACTGGAGCATTCAAATACAGTGGAGGCCGTCGTGTGAGAGCACTGGTCACCTCCTCCTCTTTAAAGGGTGGGGAGTTTTCTGTCGTTACTGACACACATGCAATAAAGTGAATTACATATATGTATATCCATATCATCAGGGTTTCTTACAGTGTCCAAGTACTGGCCAAGCAGCGCGCATAATGAACATCATAAATGTTGGAATTGTGCCCTAGAGGCAATCAATTAATTGTGACATTTATGGATTTACGATTCATTATGTTATCGATATGGAGATATGTTAACATGAATGAAGTCCTTAGAATATAAGTGTTATATTCTTAAATATCCCTAGTCAATTATAATGATTAATAGGACAATCATCTATAGACTAGTATGGGGTTGGATTGATATGGAGATATCATGATCCAACACATGGGTATGCATTAGGAGTAATGGCATACTGGATTGACCCATCTCCGAGAAGGCTACATACATGTTATGTTAAGTCACAAGCGCTTCTCGCGGTGCAACGGTATTGTCATCCTTAGACTTGAAGTCACTAGATATTCTAGTTGTGGATTATTGTGATCTTGGTAGCGTTAAACGCTACACCGTAACTGGGTAGTTATAAAGGCGTGTACTGGATACAATAAGAAGCAAGCTTAGAGATCGTAGTGGACGTAGATAGGATTTGTCCCTCCCACATAACGGGAGCAAATATCCTAGGCCACTCGAGGGATAGTGCTTATAAAATGTCTGGCCAGACTCAAATAAATCAATATGGGATATTGATGTTATTTGCACGAATAAGGCTATTCCCAGGATCGAGAAACTATGGATTGGATATACGAGTGTGACTTGTATGTCTCGTGTCCAATCCGGATATTGGGACAAAGGGATGAGACAATTACTTGCACAAGGTTTGTCATGATGACTATTCTATTTGTTGGCTAGAATGGATGTCTTGCTAGAGGCCGCTCCATATTAGTAAATTGTTACTACCAACTAAATAGAACCTATGGGGTCACACGCCATATAGGGGTGAACTAGACATGGGAAATAATTAATTAATATGATTAATTAATTAAAAGGATCAAATCGCAACAACTTGCTAACTTAGTAGGACTAATATGCAAGTTGGACTAATCCATGTATAGACATGATTAGGATTTGCCAAGGTGGCCTAATTCATGTAGAGACATGATTAGGATTAATTTGCAAATAAGAACTAATCCATGTATTGACATGATAAGGACTATTTTTGCAAAAGGGACTAATCCGAACTTGAGTAGGATTATGAGGGGTTCTTTATGTAGTAGGACAAGGAGTTGTTGGACTATATAAAGGAACACTCCAAGCTTATTTTTCTCTCTACACACCCCACATCTATTTGATAGAAGAAAGGAGAGAACAAAGCAAGGAGAGAGCAAGTCCCATAGAGGGCCGAACCCCCCTAGGGATTGCCGCCCCCTACCCGTCGGCCTAAAGGTGCCGCCCCACCTTTGGCACTCCATTGTTGGCGATTTCTTCTTCCTCCTCCATTCTTCCTAGCTAGCACATGGATTTGGAGGATCTAGATCTCACCTCTAGGCGTGGATCAACCGTAGAGACGTGACACTATTCGCGTTTGAAGTCATCAAGGAGAACCCAAAGGTGTGTTTATGATTTCTAACCCTTACCATCGTTATGTCTCTTGACTTGTGATCCTTGGAGGGTTTTGCATGGTTTTATGTTTGATTATGCTTCCGTTGCGCAATCCATGAATCAAAACCCTACAGTGGTATCAGAGCCACAGGTCGTAGAGCATAAACGTGGTTTATGTGTTACGTTTTAGTTGTTTTACACCTTAAATTGATTGTTTATCGCGTAAAACAAGACAAATCAAGCATGTGATGCAATTTGTCAATAATTAATCATAACAAGATCCAATCTTTGCATTGGATGCATGAATTGGTGAGTTTGAGAAATTTTAGGATCTTAGATCTAGGGTTTGGGCATCCTTGGGGAAGAAGGAGTTCTTTCCATACAAGGAAACAACCAAACTTGGGCACCAAGCAAGGGAGTTGTTTTGGAAACAACTCCCAAAGGAGGTTCGGCCCCCCTAGGGGACCGCCCCTCCTTGCTTGCCGCCCAAGCAAGGCCGCCCTAGGGGCCGGGGCAGCCCTAGCCCGCGGCCTAGCCGCGTGGGCTAGGGGCCGGCCGGCCCTAGGGCCTTGTGGTTCATCTTTTTGGGCCCGGGCAATTGGATTGTTGGGCCCATGGACCGTTTTAACCCTAGAACATCCTAAAATCAATTAAAATTGACCAAGCGCGTTAAAATTGGATTTTAACTGTTTATGTGCAATTCGCATGGTGATTGGATATGGCCTTAGGATGTGGTTTGATGTGGATGTTTAATTTTGTGGTTTGGTTTTACGGCCTGCGAGCTGATCAATTAATTGTAATAATTAATTAGGGTTTTATGGCCTGCGTGCCATTTTTTTTCTCAACTTGTGAGATTTATTTTATTTAATATAGAAGTTAGCTAGTGCTAGATAAAGTAGATTGTTAGCCAAGATTGAAGAAAAGAAGCCCAAAGCCAAAGAAGCCACAAAAGATGGAGCATGGAGCATGGAGCATTCCACAAGACTATGAAGGATGGACCAAAAGATCAAGACGCATGGAGATGTGTTTGTTTTAGGGTTCATAGATAATTCCATTGGCTTGGAATTATCTTAGTCTAGAAAAGGCCATATCCACATCACGTTTAATTTCTGTTTTGTGGTTGTTTATTTTATTGTCTTATTATTGTGTGGTTGGTGTATGGATGATGCATGCAATTAGGATAATAAGATAATTAGAGAACCCGGATCTATTATTTGGAGTTGTGCCCAAACTCAAATAGATAGATCAGTTGATATTGATCAACAAAAGTAATTAAAATTGAATTCAAAATCCCTCAAAATTCAAATATTGTGTTCTTGCCTTCTCGTTATTTAAACACTCATGATCATCATTATTTATCAAGTTTGTGCGTGCCAAAGCATGGCGACTTGGTTCATAATGATGGAATGTGATGGCACGTAACAATGTGCAATTGTTTAGGTAAGAGGTTGAACACAACTAGGCTATTAATTTGATTAAGAAACCTAGAGGCAATCAATTGGGATTATCCATATGGATGGATAAATAAGGAGTTATTTGCCCGATTGAACCAAGAGTTGCATATGGGATGCAATTGGAATTGTTCCTACCTAAGAAGTAGTCGAATTATGGGTGACTTGCCAAAGCAAGCTCATAAGGAGATGAAAAAGATGGATCTTGGCCCACTAGAAAATATAAGGATATTTTCCGCATTAATATCTTGAGGGTTATTAATCCGTAGTAAAATAGTGGGAGCTATATTTGACAATTTAAATCCTTGTTGAATATAGTTATACGTCACAAACTTTGCATATTCCTATTATGTTGAATACCCATGGCATTAAACAAATAAAAACGCGACTCTATCTATTTCCTAGACTGGTATAAAACTGAGAATTGTTCTCAAATAAAAGGAAATTGTTGTAAATAGTAGAACATAAAGCTCTCTTCCTACCAACTACCAAAACACATTAAAAACCTATGGAAGGAACACCAAAGAATGGTTCTTTGGTTATGACTTGCCTCATGCTAGCTGCCATGAACTCTGAGCTTTGGAAGCAAGAAGAGAGACATGGAGAAATATGATATGATCATACATTGAAAGAAGCTCTTTCAAACTAAGGAGCTAGGCATGAAAGGTTTGAAGTGTTGCTCTACTTTGGGTTATGCAAATATACTAATTCAATATGATTGAAACATTAGTAAATATGCATTATCTATGAGATAGATAAAGAATAAAAGGTTATTCACCCAAGTGGACCAAGAATTGCATTGGATGCAATTATAGTTTTGTTTTAAAAGTTGATTTACTCAATATGATTGAAAAATCACTAAAACAAAACACTAAAAATGGGCATGGGCAAAGCTTTTAATAGTTAACAGCATGGGTAAGGGCAAATGGTTTGCGCCAACCCCATGGGTATAAAGCAAGCCTGTTGCTAAAACCAAGTTGCCTTAGAGTTCCATAGATGGTGTAGAGGAAGAGAAACTACCCAAAGTACCTGGAAGTAAATAATAAAGGAATTATGAATTCCAATATAGGTATTTTGTTATAGAAATCAATGTGTCTATCTTATCATCATAAGTATATGATACTAGATGAGGATCTCACATTTATAGAAATGTGGTGGATCTCAAGAGTCGAAGACAATTGGATAAGGAAGAAATAATCCTACACGTGGGGCTATGAAGCAAAGGGTTGCTGAAAAGCCGTAGGGAATTATTTCTACCTTTAAGAAATTGTTCATAAATTAGACAAAAACGATCATGTCCTAGCTATGAGTAGGGACATTATCAAAGTTTCTTGTTTGGACAAGAAAGCTCCATATCATAATAAAAGGACAAATGTTGTTCCATTCATTATGGTATGCATTATTGTAATGCAATTTTGTCTAAATGGATTCTATGTCCATGATCATGATAATTTCATCTATAACATTAATACCTAGAGGTTTGCATATAATGATATGAACTTCACTATCTTTAGCATTATCGTTTAGGCCTCATAAATAAGAGATACATATCTAGAACCCCATGAGGATGGATTTCTAGAACTCATTTGATTATTGAATCATATGAGACATGTAAGACTTATTAGGCAAGGATATGATCTTTTGGGGATCATACATATCGATGTATGAAGGCCACTAAGCACAAATGCTAAAGATGGGTTTTCAATACTTCATCATATTTACTGATAGGATCAGGTAAATATGGATTTGTGTATCTTTTGAAGAAACAAGTCAGAATCCTTTGAATTGTTCAAAGTATTCAGGAATGAAGTAGAGAACCAGCTTGGCAAATGTATTTAGACTCTACGATTGGATCATAGAAGAAAGTACTTGAGCCAAGAGTTTGACAAGAGTCTATGGGAGTATTGGATATGATCTAAAACTCGCTCCACCTAGCACGCCACATGGGTTTGGCGTGTCTAGGAGGAGATTTCGAACCTTGTAGGACACGGTTCGGTCCATGATGAGTCAAACAGAACTTCCAGTTTACTTTTGGGGCTATGTTCTAATTACAGCAAATTTCGCCCTTAACCTAGTTCCATCAAAAACGAAATATGAATAAACACCATATGAGATATGGACTAGGAAGTGTCCTAGTATGTCATTCATAAAGATTTGGGGTTATATAGTTTATGTAAAAGGTTTACAAATAAACTTGGACCCAAGTCGGATAAATGTTTTGTGGGATATCCTGAAAAGGATATTATTTCTACAACCCAATCGAGAACAAACTGTTTGTTGCTCAAACCACATTGTTTCTAGGTAGAAATTGTCTCTAAAAGAAACAGTGGGAGGACAGTAGAACTTGAAGGAGTTCAAGAACCACAATAGAACATTGATTCGTTTGATGGAACATGAGCAGGATCACAAGGTGTTGTGGAGCAACCTACTCAGAAAACACAAGAACCTCGTAGGTCAAGTAGGATATATCAAGGGACTAGAGAAATAAGGATTTCTCATAACCCGTGATATATTGCTCATAAAGATGAGCCTACAACCTATTAGATGGCCACGTGTGGCCATACTCTCAGAATTGGCTTGGAGCCATGAGATACGATATGGAATCCATGTATACCAACAAAGTATAGACTTTGATGGAACCACCTAAAGGGTAGGACCCATAGGGTGCAAGTGGGTTATGAGGAAACCAACATGGATGGTAATATGATTACCTTTAAGGGAAAATTGGTAAGAAAGGGATTTCATGTGAGCTCGTAGTATAGACTATGACAAAATCTTTCCCCAATTGTGATGCTTAAATCCATTCGCATCTTGCTTGTAGCAATCTATTTGTAGATTGGATCAAGCTTCTAAGAGTTGAACTCTTCAAATGAATGATGTAATCAAAGGAGTTTGGTTCCATCAAAATTGAAGATGAGACTTGTGTTTACAAGAAGGTTAGTGGGAGCATAGTTATTTTTCTGGTCTTGTATGTGGAGACATACTTAATCATTGGGAATGTTGCCCCTACTTGGCAGACTTACGTAGATTGACTAGGGAGTTGACTTTCTAATGGTAGACTTAAGCGAAGCAACCTGTGAAGATCTATTGAGGTAGATCAAGATGGTTGTATAGCTTAGGTCATAGTACATAAATTGACAAAGGTGTTGAAATGGTTCAACGTGAAAAGAATATTGATTCTTACCCATGTCACATGGAATTAGTCTTTGGAAGGCTAATTGTCTTACCAATTAGATTGGGAATGGACCGTATGAATTAGATTCACGAGATACGCTATGAGATGTACTAGGCCAGACGTGTCATATGGTATGACACAAAGATACCAGTCAAATCCGGGTGAGAGTCACGGGATTAATTATCAAGATTATCCTTTAGTACTTGAGAAGCACTAAGGATGAATTTTTGATAAATAGATAATATGAAGAGTTTACTGTAAGGGGTTACAGTGATGCGAACTTCAAATCTGAAAGAAGATTCAGATTATAAGTCGAGTTTTATGTTCTGTCTTAGTGGGAGCGACTGTGAGCTGGAAAGGTTCCAGGCAAGATTCAGTCACTGATTCTAACACAGAGGACTGAGTAAATTAATGCATAAGATGCATTTACTCAGAATATTCAATCTCAATCAAATTGTTGATGGAGGAGATGTGAATATTTGCAAGGTACCAGCATATGTCTCGTCCCTACGCAGTGTAAGCGTGGAGGGCCGCGCTAGATCAATAGGCATATGATGCAGGAGATTGACTCTAGTGCAAGTGGGAGACTGTTGGAATTGTGCCCTAGAGGCAATCAATTAATTGTGACATTTATGGATTTACGATTCATTATGTTATCGATATGGAGATATGTTAACATGAATGAAGTCCTTAGAATATAAGTGTTATATTCTTAAATATCCCTAGTCAATTATAATGATTAATAGGACAATCATCTATAGACTAGTATGGGGTTGGATTGATATGGAGATATCATGATCCAACACATGGGTATGCATTAGGAGTAATGGCATACTGGATTGACCCATCTCCGAGAAGGCTACATACATGTTATGTTAAGTCACAAGCGCTTCTCGCGGTGCAACGGTATTGTCATCCTTAGACTTGAAGTCACTAGATATTCTAGTTGTGGATTATTGTGATCTTGGTAGCGTTAAACGCTACACCGTAACTGGGTAGTTATAAAGGCGTGTACTGGATACAATAAGAAGCAAGCTTAGAGATCGTAGTGGACGTAGATAGGATTTGTCCCTCCCACATAACGGGAGAAAATATCCTAGGCCACTCGAGGGATAGTGCTTATAAAATGTCTGGCCAGACTCAAATAAATCAATATGGGATATTGATGTTATTTGCACGAATAAGGCTATTCCCAGGATCGAGAAACTATGGATTGGATATACGAGTGTGACTTGTATGTCTCGTGTCCAATCCGGATATTGGGACAAAGGGATGAGACAATTACTTGCACAAGGTTTGTCATGATGACTATTCTATTTGTTGGCTAGAATGGATGTCTTGCTAGAGGCCGCTCCATATTAGTAAATTGTTACTACCAACTAAATAGAACCTATGGGGTCACACGCCATATAGGGGTGAACTAGACATGGGAAATAATTAATTAATATGATTAATTAATTAAAAGGATCAAATCGCAACAACTTGCTAACTTAGTAGGACTAATATGCAAGTTGGACTAATCCATGTATAGACATGATTAGGATTTGCCAAGGTGGCCTAATTCATGTAGAGACATGATTAGGATTAATTTGCAAATAAGAACTAATCCATGTATTGACATGATAAGGACTATTTTTGCAAAAGGGACTAATCCGAACTTGAGTAGGATTATGAGGGGTTCTTTATGTAGTAGGACAAGGAGTTGTTGGACTATATAAAGGAACACTCCAAGCTTATTTTTCTCTCTACACACCCCACATCTATTTGATAGAAGAAAGGAGAGAACAAAGCAAGGAGAGAGCAAGTCCCATAGAGGGCCGAACCCCCCTAGGGATTGCCGCCCCCTACCCGTCGGCCTAAAGGTGCCGCCCCACCTTTGGCACTCCATTGTTGGCGATTTCTTCTTCCTCCTCCATTCTTCCTAGCTAGCACATGGATTTGGAGGATCTAGATCTCACCTCTAGGCGTGGATCAACCGTAGAGACGTGACACTATTCGCGTTTGAAGTCATCAAGGAGAACCCAAAGGTGTGTTTATGATTTCTAACCCTTACCATCGTTATGTCTCTTGACTTGTGATCCTTGGAGGGTTTTGCATGGTTTTATGTTTGATTATGCTTCCGTTGCGCAATCCATGAATCAAAACCCTACAATAAAAACCAATAATAGGCTCATATCAGTACTGCACAAGAAAAACTTGACCATTCCGGGTAAATAAAACAACGGGGCTCAGATCAGTACTCATTAAAACCAGCAGATAAGAGATCGATGATCACAAGGTGCAAAAAGGATTTTGCCTGAAGACATGCATATCACACTCTATGGGCTACAACGAGTGAATTCAATAGATCCATATCATCATCGCCTATTCAGTGAGAATGAAGAGGCTCTGATCTGTACTCATGAAATCCAGATAAGAGATCGATGATCACAGGCGGCAAAAGGATTTTTCCTTGCCATGCATATCACACTCTATCGGCTACAAAGAGTGAATTCGAACGATCCATATCATCACGGCCTCTTACAGTCAGCAAGCAGTGAGCATGAATAACATCATAATATCATGAAGATTCCCAAATCATTACTCATGATAACCAATATCTTGAATTAACATCCACTAATATCTTGAAAGCAACAATTATTTATGAGACAATGCACCTCATTCAAATTAGAATCATGAAATATGGAGCACCTCCAAATATAGCTCAACATTGATCCGTTTAAGATATCTATTATATTTCATATTTTCATTTATGTGATCATTCATAACTTCCCAAGCGGTCGAAGCATTAATCCATAACATAGACTTGAAGTGAACCAAAATACCATTCGTTGCTAAGTCTAACCTTTCATCCTCTATAGTCTACGAGTACTTGTGAAGGACATTTCGACCCGATTTGGAGGCACACAAATTAATGATTGCATCATTTTTCCAACATTAATTATCAGCTGGTCGAAATGCCCTTCACAAGTACACCTAGCAACAAGGTCAAGACTTTTGCTGTTATTTTCTGTAATTTATCTCATATCTTTCTCTTAGTTTTATTAATTGAAATTTCATTTTGCAATAAACTGACATATTAATGAAGTAGCATTCATTAACTGGAAATTCATCCGTTCATCCGCTACCGAATGCCGAATGCCGGCACTTGCAAAGGCCACTTTGACCCGAGCTTCATGAACAAATGTTTGCATTATATTGCCAACATTATCAGCGGGTCAAAATGACCTTCGCAAGCCCCGACAGAATAGAGAGGTTGAACGGAGGAAATTCATGCACATATGTTTGCATTGAATTGCCAACATTATCAGCGGGTTAAAATGACCTTCGCAAGACCCGACATAATAGAGAGGTTGAACGGAGGAAATATATAATAACAAAAAAAACATGGAATGAACGGAGGGAAATACGAAAATGGGCTCAGATCTGTACTTGTGAAAACCAGATGACACATCCATGATCACAGCCTGCAAAAGGATTTTGCCACGCCATGCATATCATGACACTGTATCGACTACAATGTGAATTTGAACGATCCATATCATAACGACTTCTTCAATGAGCATGAAGATGATCAGATCAGTACTCATTAACAAATAAGAGATGACAACAGCAGGCTGCAAACATAAATTTGCCTTGCCTGACATATTACACTCTAACAGCTTCAATGAGTGAATTCGGTAGATCCATATCATCATGGCCTCTTACAAAACTAAATATTTGGACACATCAGATTATGAACTTGCAGCAATGACATAGGGTACTTAAACACTTCATACCGTACACGTAAATTGGGAGACATGCACATTTTTAGCTACCTCACTTTCATCCACATCACATTCAACTAGCCAAATTATATATACATTAAGACACACTTTCCTATCCATATATATGTTGCCGCATAGATATAGCATTCCCCATGAATAAACTTTTTCCAATCAGTTAACAGCAACCACTTGGTTATGTGAGGAATAATATACACACACACACACACCACATTCTACACTCATCTAGCAGATCCGAACACATGATTTACCCATAGTTAAAATGTTTGCAGATATCACAGTAAAATTAAAGCACATACAATTTATAAGCATGAAAGATGGAGCCCGGCCTACAAATACATATATCAGAGTAAAATTGCTCCTTTTCAGTCATAGAAATAAAAAGAGCTTGTTAGATCTGAGCTGAAGCCACCATTCATACCCAAATTGAAAAGCGCATGTATAATCAATAGAAACTGAGAAGCCAAATTGAGACAGAGAGACAGAGAGCGACATACCAGTGGTGGGGACATATGTTTGTGAAGGGTGACGCATGAAATTTCTCTTCCTACGCCAAAACTCCATTCTCAGATTTAAACCAGCTGGTGTCCGATTGAGTCAATCGGAATGAAGAACGATCGATTCGGGAAAGGAGAAAGACGATGGTGGCGAGAGGACGGCGGTTGTGCGGAGATAGAGAGAGAGCTAGAGAGAGAGAGATAGCCGGTGGTCGTGTCGAGTGGAAGATTATGAGTTAGCTTGGGTTCTTGACAGGTGAATTCGATGTGGAGGCCGAAAGGGGGAGTAATGGCGGGGAGTTGTTAGTTGGTCAGTAGATAGGGTGAATTAATTTTTTTGTATGATTTGATTTTTCCTCCAACACTTGGGAAGATTTCATTTCCCTCCTCAAAATTTAGCGAAAATTTCATTTCCCGCCCAAAAGTTTGGTCAAATTTCTGTTTAGATCCATTCCCGACAAAACTGCAAATCGTTGATAATTTTTTTAATTCGGATGACTAGTTGTTTCCCCACGACAGAAACACAGCTGGTCCTTAAAAATATAAAAGACGACAAGGCAGACGACTAACTGATAAAAAAGACTGTTTGTACTGCTTTTAAAGACCATAATCCTGGTAGTCGGAAGGAAACTGGTCGCTGAAAGCAGAATCTGTTGTAGTGATACCTTAATACCAAGTGACTAGCCATGTTGATTTGAACATCTATACTAATATATAAAGCCAACATTCATTGTGGTGAAATCAAAAAGTGAAGCCTGTCATATTTTTATATTGCCAAATTTACCCGCTCAAATTAAATTGATGGCATTAGTAAATAGAGGACAAAATCATAATTGTTAAGTGCTGATAGCACCTTTTAGGAGCTATATATTATTTTTGATTTCCACATTATCATGAGATATTTGAACTTAATTATTAGAGAAAACGATGCGTTTTATCACTTGATGCTTCACATGCCTTTTATTGTTAGTCTGGGCGTTTCTATGCATATTTAGTTGTTATTTGTCAAATATAATCGCTTGGTATGTTTGTTCATGTTGTCTCGGCAGGAAAGAATGCTATTAGATAGATAGGAGGCATGGAACAAACTTCGGACACAATAGGAGCACAAGTGGAGTGAAGAGAAACCGAATTGGAGGAGCTTGGATGATCAGTCTGCACTATTTTGATCCTAGCTTGATTTATACAAATAATTTTGGATTGATTCCGGTGCCAAATGCAATTATACTCCGAGAGCTTTCCAACGATAGGTCACGGAGCTAAATCCGAGTTCGTACGAAAAAGATATGGCCTATTGAAGTCAGGAGCATATTTTAGGGGGCTATTGTGCAATTACTGAAGACTTCTGCGGCTTATGAAGGAATGACGACCTAGAGACGAAAATAATCACCATTCACGCCTATTGAGAGCTTGGATCAAGGAGGAGAGCAAGTAGACTCCATTGGGAGCAACCTCAAGCAAGGGGAAGAGCCCGGATCGCGCCAATCTTCACGATTTCTGGCGTTTGATCTCTTCTTCCCTCTTTTAATCACTTGTATGGAGAAAATTTGTTGTGTTGCTATGATTTCAAGTAGTAGTTAGACGTTTTCCTAGGCTTCTCTAGAGAGCCTAGGGTTTATGTAGACAATATGTTTTCTGGATTTTAGACTTGTCTCATGCTTTAGGATTTTGATCTATTGGATGAAGTTTGATTTTTTGAAGTTGTTAATGAGTGTAGTCTATTGACACGACTATGTTAAAAATTGATATTCATGAACCTAGGGTATATTCTTAGATTGTAATCTTGCTTAATGTTAATTTTTATTCTAGTTATTGTTCATATGCTATGCTTAATCCTTGGCAAGAATGGAGTAATTAACCGGACTTGTTAATTAGCTAGCGAGTGCGTGAGAGCAACTTAGACCTAGTTGTGATGAGATATGAACAACAATCCTTAATCACTGAGACTGAGAAGAGAAGTGTATAGGATTGGCCTTAGTGGGTAGATTCGGTAGGAGATAGTGAGGTGTTCGTGTGGTGGTGGTCTGAGAGGACATCATTCCGTGCACTGTCGTTAGCCTACTAGAACGGACCGGTAGATGTAGGTGGACCGACAAGACACCAAGTAAACCGTGACGTAGAACGACATGAGACCGAGAGGAGATTGTCAGTACTATTACCCGGCTTAAATAGAATAGGATTAACGTGTTACATAGCTATTCCAGAAATCGTCTACCGCCCTAGGTGATCAAGAGATTGCCTAGTTTCTCCATATTTGTTTTTCCTTATAAAAAAATCCAAAAATACTAGTTTAGTTGTAATTTCGTATTCGTCACTTGTTTGAGGGTGACAACTTAGTTAATCACAATTTCTTCCTCCTCGTATCGTACTCTAATCCAATACCTAATTAAATAATCTCAAGATTGTCCTCGTGGGATCGATAACTCGGGGTTGAAATACCAACCCTATATTACTTGACCGTGCACTTGCGCATACACGTAAGAATTCGTGTCAAGTGCCCTCCATTAACTTCTCTTCCACACTCCCCACGTCTTTAAAATTTTCTGCTTGTCCAATAGAAAGTGGGCAGTCTTTGGAACAGTGCAACTAATAGATTTTTTTTTGATTTTTTGTGTAATTCGAAATTTCATTGGGAGGGAATGAAGTTGAATGAGCATTCCCGATTTTTGCTAGTATCAGATAATCAGAGGACCCAATACACTGTTTCCCTGAACTTCCCCATTCCATCTGCCACAGACCCTGCAAATTAACCATACATACAAATGGACACATCGGTTAATTAGACTTGTTATACACAAGAAACACCTCCAAAGAAACCTCATTGTACACATTTTTGTCTGTCATTCATTCATATATATATGTGTGTGTGAGTGTGTGTGTGCGTGTGTGTATGTGTGTGTGTGTGTTATGTGTGTGTGTGTGTGTTAGAAACATTGAATTCGAGTCGGGAATAACTAAAATCCAACGAAGCACTGAAATTAGATATTTTAGGCATCTAATGCTATGGTTTTGTCAACTGGAAAGATCACCGTAGGAGCCAAGGGAATATCAATTTGTCCATCCACCGGTTTAATTTGAGCCCAAACTTGTGGGTTTCCATTAATTAATCGATAATTTCACGTGATTTAATATTTCTTTTAAAATTTTATTAATTAATTGAAAATTCTGTGTGGCAATTCCACAGACAAAGTTGAAGAAGACATTCTCAAATAGTATATATAGATGACTCTACACATTATAACATCCCATTTGCCCAACGTAATTGGTTAAGCATTTTTGTCTTTGGACATAAATTTTATCAATTAAGCTCTATGATGACCATGTAGAGGTTAAACTGTGTATTATGGGATTGATAATGTAGTATTTGTATTTGCATTTTAAATTATGGATTTTACTTTTCATACAATACATCCAAAATACGTCATTAGTTGCTGAAAAAGGATCTTATAATTAGAAATTTAGTAACTTATTTTACTATTGCAATTATTATCCAACTTACCATTAGCAATTTAGTAACTCATATAATCAAATTAATTAGTAGTTGTCATTAAAAGCAAAATTGAGGAATTGAATAATAAATACAAAATGTGGGGGTTACTTGATGAGTCATTTTCTGGTGGACATTTACTTTGTTAAGTTGGCACTGAGAATGATGTTCATTGGTTAAAAATCTAAATAAGCGCTCTGATAACGCCCAATTAGGGGTTATCTTTTAGCCTGATTTCACGAGTATTTGTGCCGGAATTAGCGGTTTTTGCCGGAAATTGCCTTAGAATGCCCCGGGAATCTAGAACGAGACGTTTATTCATACTTGCTGGATTTCTGCTTATTTCTGCTCATTTCTTGCTATATTTGGATATGATCGCGGGTATTCGTTCGTGTTGCCTTTTCAGGAACAGGTTCAGGAGGTGCATCGGGAAGCGTGCCGGGACCCAGCCGGGACCGTCTCGGGAAACGTGCACAAGACCGGGACACGACGGAAACACGGAAGAGCAGAAGAGCACCGAAGAGGCAAGCCGGGAGAATCAGGAAGAAGAGTGGGACCCAGGGGACCAGTCCTGGCCCACCAGAGGACCAAGTGGGCCCACATACCCCACGGCCTGCGTATATACGCAGGCCCTGCGTATATACGCAGCCCCTGCGTATATACGCAGGCAGAGGGGATGTGGGGGGTGCTTGGTTGGGCCCTGGTTGCGTATATACGCAGCCCCTGCGTATATACGCAGCCAGTTTGACTTTTGGTCAAAGACGGTGGACCGATGGCATATTCCGTAATTTCAAGCACGAGCGTTTTCAGGAAACAGCACTATTTAAAGACTCGTCCAGACTCGTTTTGAGGACACACGAAGACACAGCACAATTCACAGCACACCTGAAGGCCAAGTCAGAGCATTCACGGAGAGCACGAAAGCGCGATTCGAGATTCGAAGACTTAGTTTGATTTCGTTCTCTCTCTTTATATTCAGAAACTGCGTTTTGTATTATGTCTAGTCGTAGCTAAACTTTTCACCTAGGTTCTCGGTGAACCTAGGGTTTCGTACTCAGATTTTATGATTACTACGTTTATGGATTCATGATGATTGTCTTAATTCAGCAAGTTGTATCTGTTATTCTGGTTTGATTATAATCGTATATGCATGATAGGATTGATCACCCAGGATTGCTATAGACCCGAGCTTGTAGGTGAAAACGTCAAGTTAGGGTTAGGAAGAAAAACCGGGATTTAGTACCTTACCCTGATAGACCGACCAGAGAAAGGGAGATAGGGCTAGCATTGAAAAACGTGAGACCAACTGTTAGAGAATTTGACCCGGGCCATTCGGACAGGTTAGAAACCCTAACAGGATTAGACCGAGACTGCAGACTTAGGCAGCTTAGCAAGAATCCGAAAGTCTGCAGGATCGGGATTACGTGTGGAATCTGAAAAGTCACTGCACAACTGGTACGTTGCACAGATACCGAAACTGCTGAGTGTTTTCATAAACGAACGTAAACTGAAATCTGTAGAAACCCTAGGGGATCCTGGAGCCTAGTCTTCATCTGTTATCGTTACAACAAAATCAGCTTATTTCAGAAAACGTCACAAAAAATATTTACAGTTTTAAATTCTGTTTTTAGTTTAGTCACTATAATCACAACCTACTCCTCCTAGTTACTACTCTTGGGAAACCGAAACTGACAACTTGAGTAAACCCGAAACAGTCCTCGTGGGAACGATAATCCGAGTCTAATTGCACCCGGTACTACGAGATTCGTACACTTGCGATAGCACGTTAGTTTGCGCATCAAGTTTTTGGCGCCGTTGCCGGGGACTTTTAGGGTCTATTTAGTAGTCAGGATTAGTTTTCTGAGTTTTTATTTATTTTCAGTTTCGTTATTTTTCTTTTTATCTCACTGCGTTTTCGAATCTGCGTTTTCAGGACTGTTTAGTTGATGCCCAGATTGCCTCGCGATTTGGTGGCACCACTCGACAACCCGGAAAAGCTGTATACCGAACAGAACCGCAGAAACCGAGAAAGCAGGATGGCAACCAACGAGAGAGATCCACCCGAGAACACCGCAGCCGGTGGTCAGGAACGAGAGACACGTACCCCAGCCCAGATGGCGAGGTACATTGAGGAGCTTGTCACAGCGGGACTTGCTGCCCGAAGCAACCAGAGAACATATAACCGATCTGGGAAGGCGTTGGTGGAAAATTTCGAGGTCCCCACCGGGGGGCATGAGCGAGCCATTGTGGTGCCCGAGATCACCGCAGAGCACTTTGACATCAAACCATCCACCATCCAGACGGTACAAACTCTCTGCCCGTTTCATGGCAGGGCCGACGAAGACCCGAACGATTTCATCGGGAAATTCGAAGATTACTGCAACAAGGTCAGATACAAGGGGGTAGAAGCAGAGGCACTCATGTTGATCTTATTTCCGTACTGTCTTTATGGAGTAGCCAAGGACTGGCTCGAATCCCGACCACCCCGATCCATCACCACATGGGAGGAGTGTGTCGCAGATTTTCTGGCGAAGTTCTATCCCGCCTCCCGAGTCATACAGTTACAGAGTGAAATACTGTCATTCAGACAGAAGATGGGGGAGACGGTAGTGGACGCATGGGACAGGCTCATGAGATTGGTCAAACGGTGCCCGAACCACGGTTTTGGAGACGCAAAAATCCTGCAGGTTTTCTACCATGCCCTAGACAGGGAGAACGCCGACAGGATTGACAGAGAGGCCGGGGGTAACTTCTTGTATCACGTGGACAAAGAAGGTGCGTATGACCTGATGAAGCAGTTGGCCAAGCAGGACACCCGACTGTTTGACGACCGCAGGATGGCGGCTAGAGCCGAACCTGCAGAGGATGACCGGATAGACAATCTGGCCAAGATCGTTCACGACTTGGTCAAGAAAGTCTACTCGGACAAGAAGACTGTAGCAGCAGTCGAGGAACCGGATCTGGACACAGCCATTGAGGAGCTAAGGACTGAAGATACCAATTACGTACAGCAGCAGTGGGACCCGAGCCGGTACCGACCGGGTACGAGAGACCATCCCGGGTTTCGGTACGGAAACCCGAACGCAGCAGTTTATGCACCGGGATTCCAGCACAGGCCACCAGCTCAGCAGGCTGCCCCGGCCCAACAGGCTCAGACAGTCCCGTCAGCACAGCAGTACGACGCTCAGATGAAAGAAATCAAGTCCATGTTCCAGACTATGGAGTCCCGGTTCAAGCACATGGACACCTTGACGGCAGATATGCAGACAACCAAAACGTCACTGCGCGCTTTGGAAGTACAGGTGGGGCAGTTAGCACAGCAGCTAACGGAGAGACAGCCAGGAAACCTACCCTCGAACACAGTGAACAATCCACGGGCTCAGATCAATGCTATCTCCACTCGGAGTGGATTGGCACTGCAGGATCCACCGTATCCCAGCCACGCACGTGCAGAAAATTCGAAAGAAGTGGAACGCAACTTGTCGAGCCAGGATAACAGCACAGTCGATCGCCCCCAGCCGAAGGGCTCGGTTGAGCAGGATGCAGTGCAGAACGAGACAGGTGCGGAAACTGTACCCGTCTCCAAGGAGGTCCCGTACCCCTTGCGAACACGAAAGAGGGATGACAGCAAGGACTACGCCAGGTTTCTCGAGATGTTCAAGCAGCTGCAGATTAACATACCTTTTGCTGAGGCTTTGGCTAAGATGCCCACTTACGCCAAATTCCTCAAGGACATCTTGTATGGGAGGAGGCGAATGAGCGATTTCGAGACCATAAACCTGACGGCAGAAGTGAGCAATTGTGTGAAGAATGGGCTACCGAGGAAGAGAAAGGATCCTGGCAGTTTCGTCATACCGGTCACCCT
Source organism: Linanthus parryae (assembly GCA_023055425.1). NCBI lineage: Eukaryota > Viridiplantae > Streptophyta > Magnoliopsida > Ericales > Polemoniaceae > Linanthus > Linanthus parryae. The sequence continues at coordinate 60,666,570 of JALGPY010000001.1, read as the reverse complement.
AGGTAACGCTTACACAGGAAAGGCTCTGTGTGACCTAGGGGCCAGCATCAACCTGATGCCATTAACGATTTTCAAAAGTTTGAAAGTCGGTGAACCCCGACCCACCAGAATCATGCTGCAGATGGCAGACAGGTCCGTAAAACAGGCCTACGGGGTTATCGAGGACATTCTGGTCAAGGTCGGCGAGCTTATTTTTCCGGCAGATTTCGTCATCCTGGACATGGAGGCAGGGGAGGTACCGCTCATACTTGGCAGGCCGTTTTTGGCCACAGGCGAAGCAATGATAAACTGTAAGAGCGGGGAGCTGACCATGCAGATTAACGAGGAAAAAGTCAAATTCAACGTTTTCAAAAATCTGCAACTGCCAAACTACTACGACCACGAGGACATCTTCGCTATCGATGTGGTGGACGAAGGCTGGGAAAACGAGGAGATGGACCAATTGTGGGAAGAGATTGACAGCATGTACGGGGAAGAAAAGGAGAAGACTCGGTGCGAGCACGCCATGAGAGCCGAGGACTGGACCACTTTGCACCGGGACGAAGACGGCGGGCAAAAGATGATTCTGGTCCCGTCACTCAAGGAGCCACCCGCACTGGAGCTGAAACCGCTCCCGAGCCATCTCAGGTATGCGTATATTGGTGAAAATAGTACTCTGCCCGTAATTGTTTCGTCTCGTTTATCTCAGGAACAGGAGCAGAAACTGCTGGAAGTATTGCGAGAGCATAAGGAAGCAATCGCCTGGACGATTGCAGATATCAAGGGGATCAGCCCCGCCTACTGCATGCACAAGATCCGAATTGAAGAAGGCAAGAAACCGGTGATTCAGCCCCAGCGGAGACTGAACCCGAACATGAAGGACGTTGTGCGGAAAGAGGTCATGAAGTGGCTGGAAGCGGGAATCATCTACCCCATATCGGACAGCACGTGGATCAGCCCGGTTCAGTGCGTGCCCAAAAAGGGGGGTATTACGGTGGTGCAGAATAATGATCAGGAGCAGATTGCGCAGCGCACCGTTACGGGCTGGCGGATCTGCATGGACTATCGGAGGCTAAACGATGCAACATTAAAGGACCACTTCCCGCTGCCATTCATGGATCAGATGCTGGACCGGCTCGCCCATCATGCCTACTACTGTTTTCTGGACGGGTATTCCGGGTACAACCAGATTTGCATAGCCCCGGAGGATCAGGAAAAAACGACGTTTACCTGCCCGTACGGTACGTTCGCGTTTCGGCGCATGCCGTTCGGGCTGTGTAACGCCCCTGCTACGTTTCAGAGATGTATGATGGCAATTTTTTCCGACATGATCGAGAAAAATCTGGAGGTGTTCATGGACGACTTTTCACTCTTCGGGGACAGTTTCGATGACTGCCTGTTCCATTTGGGCCAGGTTCTGATCCGATGCAAGAAGGCAAATTTGGTGCTCAATTGGGAAAAGTGTCACTTTATGGTCACCGAGGGGATCGTGCTGGGTCACAGAATTTCCAGCAAGGGACTCGAGGTGGACAGGGCTAAGATCGAGGTGATAAAGCAGCTTCCATACCCGACGAACGTAAAGGCGATCAAAAGTTTTCTGGGACATGCGGGATTTTACCGAAGATTCATCAAGGACTTTTCCAAGATCACAAAGCCACTTTGCGCGTTACTCGGAAAAGACGTACCCTTTGATTTCGATGCAGCATGTCGGCAAGCTTTTGACCACTTGAAAGAGAAGCTGACCACAGCCCCGGTTATAACCACGCCAGATTGGTCACTCCCGTTTGAGCTGATGTGCGACGCCAGCGACTATGCAGTCGGGGCAGTTTTGGGACAGCGAAAGGATAAAGTATGCCACGTCATTTATTATGCGAGCCGGGTACTAAACAACGCCCAGCTCAACTATGGCACGACAGAAAAGGAACTGCTGGCCGTGGTGTATGCACTGGACAAATTCAGGCCCTATTTGGTCGGGTCAAAAGTTATCGTTTTTACCGACCATAGTGCTCTGAAATACCTGCTGGACAAGAAGGACGCAAAACCGAGACTGTTGAGGTGGGTACTACTGATGCAGGAATTTGATGTGGAAATTCGGGACAAGAAGGGAGTTGAGAACGTGGTAGCGGATCACCTATCCAGACTTGAGAACGTGAAGGTGGACCCGGTGCCAATCAAGGAAAACTTCCCGGACGAGCACATCATGGCAGTCAAGATCGGGAGACCATGGTACTATGCCATAGCCAATTACTTGGTAACTGGCACGCTTCCCGAGGATCTCACCCCGTCGCAGCGGAAAAAGTTCATTGCCGAAAGTCGACAGTATTTCTGGGACGACCCGTACTTGTTCAAACAGGGGGCCGACAACATCCTGAGAAGGTGTATCCCGACCCACGAAGCCTGGAACGTGATCCGACACTGCCACTCATCACAGTGTGGGGGTCATTTTGGGGGAACGCGAACAGCGCATAAAATACTGCAGTCCGGTTTTTTCTGGCCGACAATCTTCAAAGACTGTCACGACTATGTGCAGGGATGCGATAGGTGCCAGAGGACAGGAAACACGTCGCACCGGGACGAGATGCCGATGACCGTGTGGCAGGAGGTAGAGCCATTTGATGTATGGGGGATCGACTTCATGGGTCCGTTCCCGTCTTCGATGGGGAATCTTTACATTCTGCTGGCAGTGGATTATGTGACAAAGTGGATCGAGGCGATCGCGTGTCAGAAAAACGATGCAGCTACCGTTGAGCGTTTTCTGAAACGCAACGTTTTCACTCGTTTCGGGACTCCCAGGGCAATGATCAGCGACGAGGGCTCTCACTTCATCAATCGAGTTTTTGCGAAAGTTCTGAAACAGTACGGCGTGTCAGTTCATAAAGTCTCGTTACCTTACCATCCGCAGACGAACGGGCAAGCCGAGGTGTCGAATCGAGAGATCAAGAGCATACTCGAGAAAACAGTGAATCTCGGCCGAAAGGATTGGTCAGTCAGACTAGACGATGCGCTTTGGGCCTACAGGACAGCTTTCAAAACACCGCTGGGAATGTCACCGTACCAGCTCGTTTTTGGGAAAGCGTGCCACTTACCGGTGGAACTGGAGCATAAGGCGTATTGGGCCATCAAACTGCTGAACTTGGACCAGAACCTAGCAGGGGATAAGAGGAAGATGGCACTGCTGGAATTGGAAGAATTCCGCAGAACGGCTTTCGAGAGCGCCAAAATTTACAAAGAGAAGACAAAGAAGTGGCATGATCACCGTATCACGCCAAAGCAGTTTAACGAAGGCGACAAAGTGCTTCTTTACAATACCCGGATGCGGTTCTTTCCCGGGAAGCTGAGGTCTCGTTGGTCGGGACCGTTCATCATCAAGCAGATTTTTGCCTGGGGGGCATTCGAGCTGGAAAATCCAAAAGACAACTCCAGTTTCAGGGTGAACGGGAACCGGATCAAGCCGTATCTCGAGACCGCCGAAGTCGTCAAAATAGACCCGGTCTATTTTGATGACCCGTAAGAGGTAACAAGGTCGGGCCGTCGACCGTAAATCACAAGGCGCTATTTGGGAGGCAACCCAAAATTTATCGTTTATTTATTTAGTCTTATTAGTTATTACGTTAGTATGTCAGTTCTGAATTTTCGAGAGAGGCGAGATGAGCGGGTTTTTAACATTGAATTTGAAAGTGTGCAGAAACAGAATCATCCAAAACAGCCAAGCTCAGGAAAGCAGGGGGAAGAGAGAAACTTTGAAAAAAAAAAAAAAAAAAAAAAAAAAAAAAAAAAAAATTGAAAAATTCCAGTTTTGCCCTCGGGCTGCGTATATACGCAGCCCCTGCGTATATACGCAACCCGTGGGCAAAACTGGGAATTTTTGGTCTTTTTTTTGGTTGTTTTCTGGTTGGGTATATACGCAGTACTGCGTATATACGTAAACAGGAAGAAAAAGAAAAAAAAAAAAAAAAAAAAATTTTGAAAATTTTTCAAAACCCCGGGGGTATTTTGGTCATTTTGACCAAATTATGTCATAAGCAAAGGGGGGGGGGACGGGTAGCCATTGTTGGCACCTCCCTTTCTCTCTCTACCTCCATTTGCTCTCACTTGAAGAACACACATTTTGACTCGGACCTCCAAATCAAATTCCGAGCACGTTTCTGGAATCCCCTCGTCGCAAGGAGCAAGATTCATCCATCCAAATCCAGAAACAAGTGAAAATCGAGAGAAAAAGTTCCATCAAAAAGTGAGGTGTTCTTGAAGAAAAGTGCAGATTCGGAAGTGTTAGAGCAAGAACTAGCAAAATCCGTAGAAGGGAACGTGAACGGGGAGATCGAGGGCTTCGATTTGGTGGGCTCGGAATTCAATTCCGGGCAGTTGACTTTTCCGGCGACTTTTCCGGCGACCACCGGCGGTTTTCCGGCGACTTTCCGGGCAGAATCTCCGGTCTTCACCCCTGTTTAGGGAAGGTCGAAATTCTCATCCCTCGCTTTATTTTCCGTTTTGGCACGGCCCGTAGCCGGGCCCGTTATTTTTCGGTAATTTTGCATTTGGAGCGGCACTTGCCGTGTGGACCTCTGGTAGATCTTAGGTGGACTACCTATTGCGACACACTATTTTTTGTGCACGTTTCACGTTTTGCTCTATTTCCCGAGTCGACACGTTTTTCGAGAAAGTAGGCTGTTATGGAGTTTCATGTGCCCATTTTAGACAATAACCGTGATGACATCCCTACAGATTATGAGCCGGAAGAGCTCACCCCTTTTGTATTTGACAGTTTTAGGTTCGTTAGTCATCAAGCCCAATTTTACTTTATGACGGCGACCAAAATGACTCATAGCATTCCCGTAGACTTCAAGTTTGAGGTCGACCGTACTTACATGCCGCCAGAGATGGCTGACTATGCGAGTCGACAGGACATTTTCGGGACGTCCCTGGCGGGTTTCCCGGAATTGTCCGATACTGACTTGGTACGTGAGTTCTACGCGAACCTCATGTGCAGGGGGGAGGGGGAAGCCAATGGGGATGTCCGTTGGGTTTATTTGAGGCGGTCTTTTATATTGCTCACGGCGGATACCATCCGCCAAGCATATCAGATTCCAATGCGCCACATCTCGTGCGCGTATGCCGAGTGTGCTGACTACCCGCCGAGTGATGCTGAGCTGTTGCGGGTTGTGACCGGGGGGCACCCGGAGGCCCATTTCGAGAGAGAGGGACCGGGCGAGATAGGCAAGAAATTGCATACTCGTTTTGTTACCGGCCCGCCACGGTGGTGGGCCGCATGGGTAGTGAACAGGGTTGTAGGTATAAAACACTTCACCTACCTTGACTTCGAGTATGTACTCTTAGTCTATTGCCTTGTGCTGGGACGAGACGTGGACATTCCTCGTCGTATTTGGGTGTATATGATGGAGCGGAACTGCACCGGTAGCAAGAAGGGATTGGGGTACGCCAACCTCATTGCCAAATTTGCACGGGATTACGAGGTTTCGATGCCAGATTTACCGGGTGACTTAGCGCCTCCTTTGCTCCGGCCTTATAGGACGATTATTCGTCGTCACCCGGGCCCGCCACCTCCAGTTGTCGACCTCGATGAGGATGATGACTTTATGGAGGAGGACCAGGCGCCTGCCCCTGCCCCTGCCCCTAGGAGGAGATCGACTCAGGAGCGACCAGTCAGTCGCCAGGCATCGGCCGGACTCCGGCGATGCCGTACTTCTCGAGAGAGCGAGCGGCCCGAGTCGAGTAGGCAGGGGACGGAGAGGAATGCCCAGCCTCAGCCTGCCCATGAGAGAGAGAGACCGGCCCCACGGGCCAACCCGGCCCCACGAGCTAGACCGGCCCCGCCCCGTAGACTGCCCAGAGTGGATGAGAGATTTGAGGGCTGTCGGGGTGGACGCAAGTCCATTGGAGAGAAGGTGTTAGAGGGAGTGGGCAAGATCTGGAGAGCGGTGACGCATGTCCGCCGGACTCAGCGGAAGGTCACCAAGGATACCCAGGCTGCCCTTGCGAGTATTCGAGAGGAGCAGCGGGATGCGGCTCGGCACGCAGGCCGAGACCCGCCACTCCCGCTGTATTTTCCACCCACCTACTCCAGTAGCTTTACGGAGGGATGGTCGGATGACGGGGACTCGAGCGAGTACACGTCTGCTCCGCCACCCCCGACCCAGCCACCGCCACCGACCCAGCCATCACCGCCACCTGCCAGACAGGAGAGACGGCAGCCTGGGACACGATCCCGGCAGCCTACGGGACGTCAGGATGGGACCCGTACTCGTCAGACGGGGACCCGTACCCAGCAGACTGGGGCCCGTACTCATCAGCAGTCTAGTGGCAGGACGACTTTGCGGTCCCAGCCACCTAGCAGTTGGACTGGGTCCGAGTCGCAGTCCTCGGATTACCAGCCCCGTACACGGGCACGCCAGCCGGTTTTCAGGACTGATTCTGAGAGTAGCTCACCGGGTAGCATTTCCGGTACGTCCGAGACCGGGTCCGACCCGACATTTTTTCCGGACGAGTGAGTGCCATGAGGGCATGCCACCTCTTAGTGGGGGGGTGGTAGTCGTGTCTGCATTAACCCGGTCTGCACGTTTTTTCATATTCATTTTTTATTTTCATTTTTATTTTTGAGTCAGCATATTTTCTTTATTTGAGTCAACCCACCATAATCATTCTAGCCATGCATTGTATATAATTTAAAAAAAAAAAAAAAAAAAAATTTGAAAAATTGAAAAATTAAAAATTTTTTATGCTGCTGGTTGGGTATATACGCAGGACCTGCGTATATACGCAAACAGCAAGTATAAATTATTTTTCAAAAGAGAAAAAAAAAAGTTTAAAATCAGAAAATTTTGAGAAAGGGCAATCAAGATAACGAAAACAGTGAAGAAATTGAGTTTGAATCCTTTGAAAGAAAAGAAAACTTGCACCGAGGTATAGTAGATAGGTGAGAGCCAGTGACCTTTGGAATCCGCAAGTAGTTACCGACTGAGCGAAAAATCCGACTAGTTGCTACACCGCCGTCACATAGGTAGTCGACAACCTGCCCACGGGCGCCGTCACGGTCATCGCATTTTTCGGTGGAGTGACTGGCTATCAAGGGACCTCACGTCCTGTTTCTTACCCCTAGGTCCAACTAGTCAACCCGTTTGAAGCCATTTACCCTCTTTCTTCGTAGCCACTTTAGCCTAGGCAGCCTTCTTTGAGACCTCATCAGTCGATAGTTGGCTATTCTACGTGTTATGACGGAGGGAGTGAGTAGGGGACAGGTTTTAGATAGGGGAGCTTCATGAGATATCAGTTTTGGACAGTTTCGGTTTTGACACGTTTTTCGAGGGAAGGACAGGGTGAGTGAGAGGCGACAGTGCATTAATTTGCGGAGGTGGATCACTTCACTACATAGTGACCACAGGAGGAGTTAGTCGCGTGCGAGCATCTTTTCGCACAAACCGGGGTTCCGGGGGGTTGTAGGGTCAATTGGTGGTTGTGCCGTTTTTCTACATCTTTGGTGATGAGGAGGTTCGGTGGGACTGCACGGTATTCTTTCGACTACAGGATCAGCGCTTCAGGATTAGTGTGGGGGTACTTCACACGAGGACATTTTACGTACCCCACGACAGAAAGTTATTTTCACTCACTCAGCTTTAGTCAGTTTAGCATTGTTGATATTCGTGTGCGTATGTATATATAAGTTGTGAAAAAGAAAAAAAAAAGAAAAAAAAAAAGAAAAAAAAAAAGAAAAAGAAAAAGAAAAGAAAAATTATTATGATCTAGTTTTTAGTTTGTTTTGTGTTTTTGTTGTTTAAATAAAAAGCTGAGTGAGTGGCACAATTTTCGAGACGTTTTGCACCGCTTCACATTTGTGGCCGCGAGCACGGCGAAGACACACCGGGGGACAGAAGAATTGAGACAGCAGGAACTTAGGTGTTTCGGGCAGTTTTTCGGGATCTCGGTGAGGGGTGTGAGTTTGGTAAATTGTGAGAATGTCATAACATGTAGGATTAGGCCGTACCTTGATACATATATTTATCCTACCTGTTTAGACATAGATCCTTTCGGAAATAGCTCGGATGGTAAGTTAGCTAGGGATTTGCTCAGTTTGATAACCAAAGTAATAGTACTTCGGACCAGTGCTTAAATCCACCATATAAATCTGTTCAGACTTACCGATCGCTTGCAGGGAAGTAAATTCTGAAAAGGATGAGATCACGAGGACACACTGTTTCTGTTTTTGAGGTTGCCCGATCTCGCCAAAAACATTTTTGTCACTAGTCTGTTTTGAGTCGTTTGAGTCTGTGTATATTCTATCTGCGTCAGTTTTTCTATCGAGTCGTCCGGTTGAAAGGTTCGGGTCGAAAGTGTATGCAACGGTAGGGTATGTGCAGAGTCAGTCACGAGGATAGAACTGCAGGCTAGAGTTGGCAGGATTGCTCGGGACGAGCAATGGTTAGTGCGGGGGTATTTGATAACGCCCAATTAGGGGTTATCTTTTAGCCTGATTTCACGAGTATTTGTGCCGGAATTAGCGGTTTTTGCCGGAAATTGCCTTAGAATGCCCCGGGAATCTAGAACGAGACGTTTATTCATACTTGCTGGATTTCTGCTTATTTCTGCTCATTTCTTGCTATATTTGGATATGATCGCGGGTATTCGTTCGTGTTGCCTTTTCAGGAACAGGTTCAGGAGGTGCATCGGGAAGCGTGCCGGGACCCAGCCGGGACCGTCTCGGGAAACGTGCACAAGACCGGGACACGACGGAAACACGGAAGAGCAGAAGAGCACCGAAGAGGCAAGCCGGGAGAATCAGGAAGAAGAGTGGGACCCAGGGGACCAGTCCTGGCCCACCAGAGGACCAAGTGGGCCCACATACCCCACGGCCTGCGTATATACGCAGGCCCTGCGTATATACGCAGCCCCTGCGTATATACGCAGGCAGAGGGGATGTGGGGGGTGCTTGGTTGGGCCCTGGTTGCGTATATACGCAGCCCCTGCGTATATACGCAGCCAGTTTGACTTTTGGTCAAAGACGGTGGACCGATGGCATATTCCGTAATTTCAAGCACGAGCGTTTTCAGGAAACAGCACTATTTAAAGACTCGTCCAGACTCGTTTTGAGGACACACGAAGACACAGCACAATTCACAGCACACCCGAAGGCCAAGTCAGAGCATTCACGGAGAGCACGAAAGCGCGATTCGAGATTCGAAGACTTAGTTTGATTTCGTTCTCTCTCTTTATATTCAGAAACTGCGTTTTGTATTATGTCTAGTCGTAGCTAAACTTTTCACCTAGGTTCTCGGTGAACCTAGGGTTTCGTACTCAGATTTTATGATTACTACGTTTATGGATTCATGATGATTGTCTTAATTCAGCAAGTTGTATCTGTTATTCTGGTTTGATTATAATCGTATATGCATGATAGGATTGATCACCCAGGATTGCTATAGACCCGAGCTTGTAGGTGAAAACGTCAAGTTAGGGTTAGGAAGAAAAACCGGGATTTAGTACCTTACCCTGATAGACCGACCAGAGAAAGGGAGATAGGGCTAGCATTGAAAAACGTGAGACCAACTGTTAGAGAATTTGACCCGGGCCATTCGGACAGGTTAGAAACCCTAACAGGATTAGACCGAGACTGCAGACTTAGGCAGCTTAACAAGAATCCGAAAGTCTGCAGGATCGGGATTACGTGTGGAATCTGAAAAGTCACTGCACAACTGGTACGTTGCACAGATACCGAAACTGCTGAGTGTTTTCATAAACGAACGTAAACTGAAATCTGTAGAAACCCTAGGGGATCCTGGAGCCTAGTCTTCATCTGTTATCGTTACAACAAAATCAGCTTATTTCAGAAAACGTCACAAAAAATATTTACAGTTTTAAATTCTGTTTTTAGTTTAGTCACTATAATCACAACCTACTCCTCCTAGTTACTACTCTTGGGAAACCGAAACTGACAACTTGAGTAAACCCGAAACAGTCCTCGTGGGAACGATAATCCGAGTCTAATTGCACCCGGTACTACGAGATTCGTACACTTGCGATAGCACGTTAGTTTGCGCATCACGCTCCACATGTCTTCACCTACAATAATTTATTGATAAATGGCATATGGAGAGTGATCTTTTCCTCACCTCCTAGCTTTTATATATAATATAGATTTTACCCCAGTTTAGTGTTGACTCTTGTTTTGTGTTTTCTAAAACTATAGAATTCAAGTAAACCATTTATTTGAACATTTAGATTCGATTGAAAATCTAACTGGTTGGTATCTTCTTCACACAATCCCGATATTAACAATCGTTGATGATTTATTTAATCATCAGCACGTGGAAGCAGAATTGTTTGTAGTTTGATGAATTTCTTCCTAACAAGTTATACCATCCTTTTATATGAGACCAAACTCTTTATATAGATCAGTGTTTTCTTTTTTTTTGTATAGAAGTATCTTTCATAATTACGTCATATATTAATATGCTCTCTAGAGAGAGAGACGAGGAAAAACCCTAACCTTAGTTTCACAAAACAATGGCTGACGGCTTTCATGAAGGACGGAGAGCTCCACTTCGAATTGCGGATGAGGACGAGACAATAGTGGAGTTTGAACAGGAGTATTGCAAGCAAGCGGCAAGAGTGTTCAACAACTGCTTAATTGGGAAGCTATTGGGGAGAAGAATCGAAAACTGCGCAGCCATGGTCCAGTTTTTCGTAGAATCTGGATCGATGGCAAACGGGTTAACTTATTCGAGGTTAAGCAGAATACGTTCGTCATCCGATTCCCGACGGAAGCATCGTTAAAGAGAGTCCAAGGTGGAGGCCCTTGGTCTTACGACAGACAGATTTTGATCCTACAAAATTGGGAAATAGGGATGGACGTTGATACGGTTAGGTTCAACACCATGGATGTCTGGATCCAAGTGTTACAGCTCCCAATCCACTTGGTGAAGGAAGAATCGGGTACAAAGGCAGTGAAAGCGTTCTATGAGGTCTTAAGATCTGACCCAAAGCCATACTATGATGAACTCTCTAACTATATTCGAGTGATATCTCGAATCAGTTGTGAGAAACCCCTCCGTAGAGGAATTTTTATCAATAAAAATCAGGGCAAAACCTGGTTGGGTTTTCGTACGAACCTATTCCAAGAGTATCTTGTTGGTTTGGCAAACATGATCACGTTAGTGGAGATTGTGCGTTGAGGCAACATAAGTTAGATGATGGAGAAGAACCGGGGTATGGTAGCTGGCTTCTTTTCCAACCCACGGTATAAGAAAGAGATGACTCAGCAGCACAGAGAAAGGAGAAATACTGAACAGCAGGAAAGCCACGACAGAGGAAAGAGGGATGAGAACAGCGGGGTAGAGAAGCGAGGCAACAAAGGTGGACAGTCGGAAAAAAGAGCAAGATGAAACTGAAGCAACTGTGTATGATGGGGTAAGGAGAAAGGATGCACGGATACGATGGACGGATATGAAGATACGACAGTAAAGGAGAATCAACCCGTTGTCGACGAAGCGACACAGACAAATACCGGGGAACAGAGTAGCAATAACCCCTGAGGTGTGGCATAATAAATCATCAACAATATTGAATCACAACGAACCAGTTACTGAACGAGTTGGCATCGGCCCCGAACATTCCAAAGTGAATACATGGATGAACTGGAAGGATGCTGTGAGAAATGCGATGAAGACTCGAGACAAAGCTCCTCAATCCCCGAAACAAAAAGCGGGAGACCAATTTAATTTCAGCCCCCCTCCTAGTACAGTCAGTAGCTCTAAAGGGGAATTTAAGAGTCGTGCTATCAATCTGGAGAAGAAGTTGATTTCGGCCATAAAAAAAAAACAGCGGGGATGAAAGCTCCTCGACAACTCATGATGCAACAACGGCGGCGTCTGTTAACCAGAGCCGCCGAGCACAATGAATCTACTTAGTTGGAACATGCGTTGGTTTGGGAAACCACGTGGGGTCCGAGCCCTACAGAAGCATTTGAAGCTCCTCTCCCCAAATATAGTCTTACTTTTGGAAACTAAACTCAACAAACACGATATGGAAAAGGTTCGAGAGAAGGTCAAGTATGCAAATGGAATCTTCGCAGAAGCACAAGATCGAATGGGAGGATAAGCGTTACTTTGGGATGAAAAGGTAAAAGTCAAGCTAATTAAATTATCCAACCATCACATTGATGATTTTTTGAAGAGGAAGAAGGTGGTTCTTGGAGAATCATGGGGTTTTATGGAGATCCCAATCCGGATCAAAGATATAACTCATGGGAACTATTAAGAAGAATAGCAAAAATGTCAGCTTTGTCGTGGTGTATTTGTGGTGATTTCAACGAGATTCGCTCTAATTCGGAGAAGGAAGGACGACATGAGAGGAGATATAGTCAGATGCAATATTTCAACTCAGTATTGCAGGACCTTTGCCTAATGGATCTCGGGTATGCAGGTCCAGATATCACATGGTCAAACAATCAAGAGGAAGAATCACACAATCGAGTACGGTTGGACAGAGTTGTGGCCACCGTCGATTGGATGAACAAATTTAGGGGTGCCAGAGTCTCCCACAAAACAGGGTTACACTCGGACAACTGCCCCCCTATTGTCAGAATGGGAACCAGAAGTTCCAAAAAGAAATAAAAAGAGGAGGTTTCATTATGAAAAGATGTGAAATCTACACAGCGAGTTTACGAATATGGTGGCTAGCATCTGGGAGAATGGGGGACAGAGTCATCTCGCTACCAAATTACAGCGGCTAGCGACCAGATGTCGCATCGAGAACAGGGACTTTATCGGCAGCGTTAAGAAGCAAATTCACGCATTAAGAGTTCGAAAAGACCACCTGGAGAGCTTGGCACAGACCTGACATGTTCGGGACGAGCTAAATTTCATCTCAGACAGATATGACGAGTTACTAAGGAGGAAATCATGTGGGCTCAAAGAGCGCGTATGGAATGGCTTAAACACGGAGACAGAAATAAAAAGGTTTTCCACTGTAAAGCGTCCATTAGAAGATCAAGAAACAGTTTCAAAGGCATTGAAGACGAGTCGGGGAAGTGGGTGAACTCGAATAAAGAGGTAACAGAGTGTTTAATTCGCCATTTTCAAGAAATTTTTACTTCGTGTAAACCCTCAACAGTGGCCATCAATGCGGTGACCGATCAGTTAGTGGATTCTGCGTTACCAGCTGAGAGAGCAGCGCTACTGGACGAAAATTTTACGGCACATGAAGTTACATCCGCTCTCTTTCAAATGGGGTCGGATAAAGCCCCCAGAAAGGATGGATTTTCGGCGGGCTTTTGTCAGAAGCATTGGGGAGTTGTTGGAAAGGATACAATCAAACCATGTGGGGCAAGTCTGGGAAATTTTAAACACACTATTTTGTCTTTGATCCCCAAAGTCAAGCAACCAAGGAAACCGGTAGACTACAGACCTATCAGTTTGTGCTCCGTTATTTATAAAATTGTGTCCAAAGCAGTGGCAAACATAGTCAAAAAGTGCTAGATCAACTTATTTCGGAAAACCAGTCGTATTTCGTTCTGGGGAGACTTATTACTGATAATCTTTTGACTGCATTCGAAGTTATCCATACTCTTAAAATGAGGAAGAAAGGAAAAAAAGGAGCCCTGGCGATTAAGGTCGATAAGTCAAAGGCGTATGATAGAGTTGAGTGGCCTTTCCTCCATGAAACTCTCACAAGTTTCTGTTTTGGCCCTAAGTTGATCTATATTATTATGCGATGTATCTCTACTGCACAGTACGAATTTATGAGAGATGGCGTGCTCACAGGAAGAGTTATACCGGAGACGGGTTTGAGGCAGGGCGGCCCGCTTTCCCCCAATTTATTCGTGCTATGCTCGGAAGCACTTTTGAGAGGTGTCACTTCCGCAATTAGTAGCCGGAATATTACGGAAGTAACAACGTCTCGGGGAGGACCAGTGGTCTCCCACTTTTTTTCGCTGACGGCTCTATTTTCTTTTACAGGCTACTTTACAAGAAATTACAAATTTACAAGCAATCCAAAATATCTACTGAAGAGTGTCGGGACAAATTGTAAACTTCGAAAAATTGGCTATTGTCTTCTCCCAAAATGTATCAGAAGCTATGAAGGAAGATATCAAGCAGTTGTGCGAAATCCCTGACACAGAAAATAACGAAAAGTATCTTGGGTTACCAACTACAATAGGTAAACAAAAGTACACCACCTTCTCCTTTATTCTTGACAGCATAGATAGTAAAATGAAAGGCTGGAAAGAAAGATCACTGTCTATTGGGGGAAAAGAAGTGCACATAAAGGCTGTGGCTAACGCCATACCAAGTTATGCAATGCCTTATTTTAAATTACCAGAGGGAGTTTGCTTAAAAATTGAAAGTAAAGTAAGGCAATTCTGGTGGAGTAACTCAAAGATCGAAAGAGAGGGGTATAAATTGGTTATCTTGGAACAAGATGCAAGCAACAAGAGAACAAGGGGGATTGGCCTTCAGGGATTTCAAAATCTTCAACCCAGGAATGCTTGCTAAGCAAGCTTGGCGAGTAATTGATAACCCCAATTCCCTAATGAGCAGAGTGCTTAAAGCCAAATATTTTTCCAACAACGAATTCTGTAATGCTAAAGAAGGGAGATCACCTAGCTATGCGTGGAGGATCATTCTGTTTGGAAGGAAACTGCTTGCAAAGGGTGTCAGATGGCAAATCGGATGGTAGAACAGCGCAGATGAATTCCTCTTGGCTTCACTGTGAGCCCACCTTTAAGCTGATCACCAAAAACAGCATGATTAACGATATGAAGGTCGAGGAGTTCATTGACAATGAATCGAGAAGCTAAAATGTGTAGACACTACATAATTACCTGTTTGAGGTAGATTGTCAGGAAGTGATCCATATAAGCCTTCCCCAACAGCAAACCGATGATAAGATTTGCTAGCACTACAAGGATAATGGAATTTACTCGGTTAAGTCTAGTTACGACATGGGTTTGAAGGACAAAGCAAATCAGGAGAATGATGGAGAGTGTTCAGAACAAAAGCAAAGCCCTTTTACGAAACTTTGGAGAGTAAAGGTGGAAAGAAAAATTAGCCACCTGGTATGGAGAGCCGCCAGAAACATACTACGCACAGCCGAGAATCTGCGAAGACGAGGTGTTAAGATTGAAGAGCAGTGCAACTATTGCGAGGAGAGATCCGAATCAGCAGAGCATATCTTGTTCTCTTGCTGTTTCAGTGTGGAATTCACTGGGCAAAGAGATCATGTCAAAATCTCAAGTTGGAAGTTCATAAAGAATTCAAATAGACCTGTTGAGATTCAAGGAGGACGAAATCATCAAGTACTGTATCATTTGTGGGCATTATGGCAAAGCAGAAATGCTAGAATATTTAAGAAAGCGCTAGTCAACACGGACACCGTGATCCAACTAGTACAGCGGAAAATTCAAGACCAAAATATTCGAAAAGGGGAAGAACTCATCTTGTCGCCGAAGGAGAGACGGGATTCTAAGGAAGAGGAAGACGATGAGACACTCCTCCTTCAATTTGATGGAAGTTGGGACCATAGATCAGGGCAAGCCGCGGCAGGATTTGTGTTACAAGAAGCCTCCGGTCACTGGCTCATGGCCGGAGCGGTGAAGTCTCCGAGATGTGAAAGTGCACGGGTGTCTGAGGCCTTTGCATGCTACCAAGCTCTAAAGTCCAGTATTCAATAAAAGAACAGAAGAATTCGCCTGATGGGGGACGCCGCAGAGGTGATTACAGATCTAAAGGAAGCTAGAAGTGGAAGAAGAAAGAGAGAAGAAGGAAAAATGAAAGAATTGACTCAAGACACCTGCAACTCATGTCCCAATACACGGAATTGGAAATTGGCTTCTGGGGAAGGGAATACAACGATGCAGCACACCGAATGGCGAGACACGTGGCTATTGAAGTCAGTGGAACTCCCCAGTTGAATTATTAAAAGTCTTGATAAGGTTGTAATACCAAAGCCACTTCAAGGCATTTATTAATACAAATTCAATCGTTTCCTTAAAAAAAATACGTCATATATTTGTTTTCTATCCTGTTCACGATGATGGTTAAATGATAAATACATAAACTGTAAGGCTTCATTTCTTGTACATAATTTAATGTGAAGCTATCTTTTCTATGACTTAAAGAAAAATTTGAAATTGCCAAGTCTCCTAAAATGTTCAACATAGCAGAGCCTAAGGGCCACTTTGAGAATGTTGTGCTGGTGCTGGCACTTAATCCGTGAAAGTTGTTGATGTTTGGTAAAATCAACTTGAAACCTACTGTGACAGAGTAACAAATGACTAAAATATAGGACGTTTATTTTTTTTGTAGAGATAAAAATCGATTTTTTCCTTAACTTTTATGGTGGAAATAGGTAAAAGATAAATTAATAAAAGCACTGTCTGAAAAAAGCATCTTCTCCCTTGCTAGAATTTTCTATTTATGCCTATCCATCACAGTGTTGGTGGAAACTATTTTCCCTATTGTTAACAGCTTAAATTTTTATCAAAGTGATGTGCTAAAAAATCGGTGCACATAATTAATGTAGAATAATCTATTTCCAAACAATTGGAAAGTAGAAAGAAATAAGTCCTTCCTTCATGTACTATTGCAGAGAGTAGCTACCATAAAGCCACCTGAGGGCGAGTCCCTGAAATTGAAATCATGGTGACAGTTTATCTTCAACCTCTCAAGAGTTAGTAGTGGATTTTGCAGTCACAAATGAGAAGGGTCAAATGGAAATGGGAGGAAATCATTCATAGATGAAGTGAATGAAGTACTTCACCTTGCGGCGAATTCGCTCGTACTTCCCAATGATTCATGAAAAGAAAATACTAGCTTAGATTTTTACTAGCTTCTCTTGTCTATCTATTTGTTATACTCACATACGTTAGTTTTGATATAAACAATAGTTGCTTACGTAATTTTAAAATCAGTTGTGAAAAAATACCACCACGTGCGAAGCACGTGCTTCTTACTAGTGTGCGTGTGCATATATATATGTGTATATATATATATATACATATATATATATATATGTATATATATATATATATATATTTGCTTCATCTTTTTGAAATCAATGCATTAGCAGCAGTTGTAAATGTTGCAGTTGTAATGCGTATTTTTCATTTATCTTTTTTTTTTCTTAAATTAATACATTAGCAACAGCTGAAAATGTAAGGATTGCATTTGGCAATTTGAATAGTTATTAATTAAGTTGCCACACTGGTTAATTGTGGCCTAAAATGCTTTTTTCATTGTGAAATACCATATTTTCCACGAGAATTTCCACTCGCCGATAAATCTATTGCCACCTCTATTAAATTTTCGTGTAAAACTTAGAAATGGACAACAAAGACGTTTTCCACAGTAATTAGTCGTGACTGATTATTTTACCACTCCCCTTTGTGACCACATGTGTCTATTGTGGAAATAACCATGGCCAAATCTTTAGCCGCAAACATTGAGCTTCTTACACATTTTTTAAACATGAACACAAACCGTTTTTCAAGATTGTGTGCATGTTCATTTTCTGGAGTCCTCATGTTTCTATGAAGAAGACTTTACAATTTGGTTAAGACAAAAAACTAAAGTACAACGCACGTGCATCAAAACTAATATGTGTGTGTGTTAGTCTGACAAAAGCAAGGAAAATACTATGTATGAATAAGGCAAGATTCAAGTGCGAGACCACCGATTACATATTCAGAACAATGAAACTACTAAGAAAAGTAGGACATCCATGAAGCAAAAACATTACTACCAGCCACCTCAAAACAGAACATGATATTTCCCTTACTGAGGAGAGGTAAAGCTACATATCAAATTTAACAAAATACCAGTAAACATAAATTATTACGACAGAAAATGATATAAAGTAAGTCATGCAGTCAGCGGGATACTATACATTGTTAATCAATGTCCTCCATGTCCCCCTTCATCACTCCATCTTCAGCTGCGACTTGTGCAGGTTGAGAGGATTCTGATGGAGCATGTGCTTGTGAGGAAGAAGAAGGTTGTGAATTGACATTTCGTAAGTTTAGTTGTTTGTTTTTTCCCAGAAGCTTTTGATCAATGAAAATGCCAAGGTCACTCAACTCGACTGTGGCCATGTGTTATGGTAAGTGGTTACCACGCAAGCACATGTACCTGATCTCAGTCATCTGTTTTTTTCGATTCTCAGTGATTTTCTTCCTCAGTGCATCTTGGACTTTCTTGATCCTTCTTCATGTTAAACCTTCTTGGTCCATCATTTTCGGATTTCATTGCCCGATTGGCACGTTCATATAATCAGCAATCACCTTATGCAGCCCATCCCTGTTTGGTCAGACTTGGGCATCATGCTGTTAAGGGCTGGAGATAATTACGGCGACTTCGACGTCGCACAAAGTGTGGAGTTCTTCAGCCTTTTTCATTAGGCACTTCACCCTTTTCCTGAAGCACACTTGCCTCTTTGTATCATCATCGATCTGCACTGATGCTCGAATTCATCGATGATGATACTAAGAGGCAAGTGTGTTTCAGGAAAAGGGTCAAGGGCCTAATGAAAAAGGCTGAAGAACTCCACACTTTGTGCGACGTCGAAGTCGCCATAATTATATCCGGTCCTTATCAGCATGATTCTGGCCAAACAGGGAGGGGGTGCAGAAGGTGATTGATGATTATAAGAACGTGTAATGGGGCAATGAAATCAGAGAATGATGGACCAAGAAGTTTTACCAAGAAGAAGGATCAAGAAAGTCCAAGATGCACTGAGGAACAAAATCACTGAGAATCGATATAAAGAGATGACTGATATCATGTACCAATGCTTGTGCGGTAACAAATTACCACAAGACATGGCCGCAGTTGCGTTGAGTGATCTTGGATTTTTCATTGATCAAAATATTTTGGAAATAAACAAACAACTCAACTCACTAAATGTTTCACAGCCTTCTTCCTCGCATGCCCATGCTCCACCAGAATCCTCTCAACCTGCACAAGTCCCAGCTAAAGATGGAGTGATGAAGCCACTGGTGGATCAGCCAATTGCGGAATTGCCTCCTCGGTTTATGGAGCAGAAGGGGAACAAGGAGGACACTGATTAACAATGCGTAGTATTTGGATGACTGCAAAGTTCATTTATTTTGTTTTTTGTCGTGATAATTTATGTTTACTGGTATTTTGTTAAATTTGATATGTAGCTTCACCTTTCCTCCATAAGGGAAATCTCATGTTCTGTTTTGAGGTGACTGGTAGTAATGTTTTGGATTCATTGTTGTTCTAGTTTCTTAGTAGTTTCCTTGTTTTGAATTAGGCTAAATTACTTAATGCATACCTCCATTATGTCGAAACTAACACATTGCACGCCCCAGTTCTAAAATAGGCTTATTGCATCCCCCATTTGCAATAAATCCTACTTGTTAAAACTGGTAAAATTAACCTCCCAAACACCATCCATACAATGAGGGTAAATTTGTCAAGACCCCATAAAATAAATTCATATTAAATTTTTAAAAGAAAAATAAAGAAAAAAAAATATAAGTTTGAAGATAGGGATGAAAAGATAGGAAGAGTTGAATATCTTCTCTCCCATCCCCTTGCCTTTCTCTCAGTCTCCTATGTCGCTCATTACATCTTCTACAGTGAATAAATCATGAACCCACCTTTCCAATGGATTCGAGTCCCTCTGAGTTCCTTTTGTAGGTTTTCTGAATTTCCGATTTCCACTTGTAGCATCGAGTCTTGTCCGTGAAGAAGAGAACTCTTGCATTTTTTTGCGACGAGGTCGATTTTTGCTGATTGGGCGAACGATTGGGATGACAAATCGTTGACTGAGTTGCTACACAGTCAATGAGTTCTTGACTTTGATGGTGAAAAGGGGGTTGGATTTTGGTGCGAGAGAGTGCTCTCCAATGGATTCGAAAGGTCAGTTGGGATTTGGCTGAACCAATTTACTGTTTTTCAGTGTTTTATGTGGAATTGAACATTGAATTTCTTTTTACCATTTCTGTGTGGGTTTCTCTCTGTGTATCCCTTCTCCCTCTCTCCCGTCGCTGACTTCAATGGAGGTAGGAGGGCGGCGGCACTGGGATGTGTATTTTGATGGCGACGACAGCGGTGGTGTTTTGGTGGGAGATGATGGATGTAAGGTTAGTTGCCGGAATCTGGGTTGTTGCTCGCCGAGATCCGGGCTTCTTTACCGGAATATGGATTGTGTGGCGGCGATTATGGCGGCAGCGGTAGTGATGGTGATACTGTTAATAATATTAATACATAAATGGGATAGACGAATTTACCCTTGAACAAAAGGACATGACAGTCAACTAACGGTTTATTCCGTTAAATATTTGACGGAAATTTTTTACCAGTTTCAACAAGTAGGATTTATTGCAAACGGGGGATGCAATAAGCCTATTTCAGAATTGGGGCATGTAATGTGTTAGTTTTGACATACTGGGGGTATGCATTAAGTAATTAAGCCTTTGAATTATGTAATTGGTGGTCTCGCACTTGAAACTTGCTTATTCATACATAGTATTTACTTGCTTCATTCAAACCAACATAATATATATATATATATATTTATATATAGGAAATTGATTCTTACACCCGTTAATATTGATGGCTACACCGCAATGTAGTTGTTGAGACATTACTGGCTTAGTTCCCTCGTTTGTCCATTACTAGTGTTTTCTCTATTTTAATAAATATTCAATCATTTATTTTTGGTAGGTTTATAAATACATTGTATTTTTGAATTTAGTTCCTATCATTTTGATATAATTTTTATAAATTAGGAATGGGTGATGATCTTTTTACCAATCATTGCTATCTTTGCACAACTTTTGCTTTTAATGACAGTTTGACATTATTTTCGAGCTTCATAATGTTTTAAAAGTTCTTTTAAAGACAATTTGTTTAAGTCATATATATAGTCGTATCTTATGCAATGTGGTTGAGAGAAGAGCACCACTAGTTGCTTCAAAAAAAGTTAAAAAAAAAAATCATTTCCTTTAGAAATGCTACGTATTACCCGATTTTTTTACCGTTTTCTATCAATTCCACATATGGTCTCTAATTGGTAGTTTAAAAAAAAACTAAAAGAGTAATGATACCAACTATAATTTAACACGCAAGTGGAGAAGTGACACGATTAAAAAGATTATTAATCTATCATCAAAGTTCCCCTTTCATGGGATTTTGTTTTTTGAGGAATTACATCATATCATTTGCTAGTAGGGTTCGAACTCGGAACATCATATAGGTATCCCCTTTTATGTGTATTTGGTGAGCCCAATTATAGATCCTATCATTTTAATGTATCTGTCTTTTATTTTTACGAAATATGTAACTAAAAACACTTGTGTATGCATGTGAGTATGCATGTGTTTAACATCTCTTAAAATTTAGCATTTCTTTGTCTTGTCTCCCTTTTCTCCCCTTTGCTTTTTTCTACAATTTTCATGACTCCGAAAATAATGCTTTCTAATTTCAGTATTACTACTCAATTTTTGTAGTTTTGTCACCTCCTTCAACTCTCAAGTAATATCAACCCCCATTCCCTTTACCGTGTTTTCAAATTTTCTCTAGAATGCAACATCTCTCGCCCAAGATACGTCTCTTTCTCTCCTCAAGATTTCTCGATCTCCCGCCAGCACTCAGGGTATCCCTGACCTCACTCATAAATTAAAAGTATCCATCTCTTTCCCTAACTATGGCCCTCTGTCACCTCACATAAAAATGCATATGTTTAAATTATGTCACAATTTCTTTCCTAAAGGATGGTTTAATTATCCTAATCAGAACATACTAATAACCCTTCACATTTCTCTCTCTCTCTCCCTCTCTCTCTAAAATCCGACGTAATAAGTGTTTATGGTTTTAGTAAATATGGCTTAGGAATATAACTGATTTGATTTAAAAATTGGGTAACCCATTTCGAAGTAAAAATTTATCCGGATCATGTTTCTTTATTCGGATATCCTTGTTGGTTGGATAATTTTCTGAATTTAATTGCTCTAGAACACAGTGAACGAACTATGATCCTACAAGTAGGTAATATTTGTTGTTTGATATGTGTGAGGAAGTTTCTTGTTTTTTCCATGTTATAATTCTTAACCTTTGAGGGAAGCTATATCGTTCATCTCCCCTCTACAATCTGACCATCCTTAAACTAGTTGAGAATAGACTAGTCCAAAATAATTTTAAATTGGAACTTTTCCTTATATCTTCCATTCGTATGTCATTTTGTAAACGCATACAATCAACAACATCAATAATGAATGTTGCAGTCAATCATCTTTACTAGTAGAGGGTCATAGATAAATATGTTATAGTAATTCATATGTACCACTTTGAACCTGTTCACCTACTATTTCATAAACTATATGAACAGCTCAACATCAAATTTATTCATTGTTTGAAGTCATTGAAACTCAAGAGACACACAAAGATTTTATCTCGAATTCTTATGTAACACAGACTAAAGATATGTTTAAAGGAAGAGTAACAGCAAAAACGTGATTCTATTGAGTCAAGATAAATATCATAAATCAAGTAAAATATATACACTTTAATTTAGATCAATACCATTGTTGAACATGTTATCGCATATGTTCATCTCCTTCGCCATTAATCTCTCACGATCCAAACCAGGTTAGAGTTTTGCATAACTGTAAGGGATTCTCCATTTTCATGTTGACGGTTGAAGCTACAAGCACCTGACAAGATGCATGAAAGCATAAACATATGGGTGGTAAGGATGAGGCTCCACAAATAATTTTGAAGATAAAGAATAAGAAGAGCGGAATCCAGTATAAGAACCCTAAGTGATGTATAAGTCATATATATAGTCGGATATTATGCAATGTGGTTGAGAGAAGAGCACCACGTGTTGCTTCATAGCAAAATAAAAAAATGTATCATTTCCTTTAGAAATGGTACGTGTTACTCTATTTTTCACCGTTTTATATCACGTCCACATATGGTCTGTAATTGGTAGATTAAAAAAACTAAAAGTTTAATGGTACCAAATATAATTTAACACGCAAGTGGCGAAGTGACGCGATTAAAAACATCATTATTCTATCATTAAAGTTCCCCTTTTATGTGATATTGTTTTTTGAGAAATTACATCATATCTTTCATCTAGCAGGGTTCGAACTCGGGACATCATTTAGGAATGTTTCCCTTTTATGTGTATTTGAATGAGCCCAATAATCGATCCTATTATTTTAATGCACGCGTGTTCTATTTTTACGATATATTTAACTAAAAACGCATATGTATGCATGTGTGTATACATGTACTAGTTGTAAGGCAGGTGCATTGCACATGGTGACTTTTTATTATCTCGGATAAGTGAAATGTTTATTTGATAGGGTGGGTTATGTCTAGTGGCTAGTAACAGAGCACAAAGGAAAGATTGAAATTCTAAAAAATCTCATCTAATGTTTTATCCAAGTCTATTAAATTATCTGACGTAGATACTTAATGACCCATCTATCCTTCAGTTAACTATTGGGTTGTTGGTCAGGGCATTGATTTCTTTCAGCTTAGTCAATCAATTCATTTTGGAGTATTGGAAGTTACGATTAGAGGGAAGACAGGAAGACGAGAAAATAGACAGAATATAATGAAGGGTGATGATAATCACAGCACAATATTTGATATTCGAAGCACAATATTTCAGTAAATGACTTTTAAATATTTAAATTCATTTGATTCTCAAAAAATTCCTTAAATTCATTTCATATAATTTCAATATCAACTTCGAATTAATCCCAATTTCCAACCGAATATAAAATCAAAAAGTTAAAATTTAAGTTTTGGATGAAGAACATCATCAACTCTCTCTCTCACACAGAACAGAACCTGTTAGATCCTGTAATTTGAATTAAATAAACCAACAACACCTCAACCCAAACACAACCCAACTACAACCCTCCCATGTCAATACAATAACAGTCAACACACCCAAATCGACTCAGTTTTGACTTAGTTCATCCTAAATTGAGACAAAGTAAAGCCCCTTACTCGAATCAAAATGAAAGAACAAGTGAAGGACAGGACCTTATGAAGACAAACCTGCAAGAAAGTGACCCAATCTATACTTGAATCTGCAGTGGAATCAGTTACAAAAGCACCTCTAAGGGAGGCTCTAATGGGTGTAATTTCTGTCGAAATCCTTTTTCCTTTCTCACACCACTTCATCTCACAATGATTTACTCCTCTTCATAAAGGCCTCGCCATCCACAAATCCGACCTCCCAAACCTTAGCCGCCACTCGCAAACAACTTTGGTTATCGTGGTTGTCGGCGGCGATGCATGACCCTTCTTCCTCCTCCTCTCGTACTCTTCAACACTTCTTTCTCATCCTTCCTCCTATTCAAAACTTCTTCCAACCGTGTTTCAGATTTGGAACACGTTCTCTTTTCTCGCACTGATTTTCTTTTCTTTCATAGAAAAACAGTGGGTGTGAAATTTGAGCGTAAAATGTCATTTTGAAAAAATTGTGTTGTAACTAGTAAAAGTTGTGCTGTAATTATCGGCACCCATAATGAATACTATGTTGTTCTTGATTGATTAAATGGTATATCTTTGATCTGAACGCAAATCGAAAAGGCGACTCCGATTTTGAAGGTTCCAGAATATTTTTTGAATGTTATTCATGATCGTCCTTGAATGCACAATAATAATTTTCATTTGAGTTTCAATCCATGCAATCATTTTTTGTAATTAGGGTTATAGTTCTTGCGAATAGGGTTTCTTCACAAAATTATGTTTCATGTCTGAGTGGTTTCGTAATTGCTGATTTTGGTCCTAATGAAGCTCTTTTACCCTTTGCTGGCTGAAAAAAATGACATTTCGAAAGTTTATATTGTGGAGTGTGGAGTCTTGGCTTTGGCTGAAATCAATTTTATGAATAACCATAAGCATGGAATTCAGATGAAATCATCAATTAAAACTCACAACTTCACTGCTTGGAACGGTAATTGGAGAAAGACGTGGCAGAAATGGAAATTTATAATTGCAAATTTAAACAAAGACTACAGTTATCTTGTATCCAATGTCTAGTTTAGGTAGAACTAGCGAATGCACTGGGCAAGTTATGCCCTTCAATCTAGGAACTTCAAGAATCAAAATAAAAAGTTGCGACCTTTGTTCAAATATTGAATTTGTTTTCAGATTTAATCTCAAAGATAAAGTTGCGACCTTAGTTTTCCGTTTTCTAATAATATTTATTGGCACGATATCTCAAACATAGCTCGTCGGGGAGAATTTTTTCCTGGGAAAAGAGAATCGCATTCTGTTGTTTTCTTTTCTGTTTTTCCACACTACAACAAATCATGCTTTTAACGACCTGTTTTATTCCGACTACTAGGATTGTAGTCGTTGATAACAGTACAAACAGGCTTTTTTTTATTTCCCGTCTGGCTAGTCGTCTTTCAGATTTTTATGGACTAGCTATGATTCTGTCGTGGGAAAACGACTAGTCATCCGAAATCCAAAATTATCAACGACGTGCAGTATTGTCGTCAACGGATCTAAACACAATTTTGATCAAACTATTGGGAGGGAAACTAAAATTAGCTAAATGTTGGGGAGGTAAATGAAATCTCACCAAATTTTGGAGGCAAAATCAAATTCAACCAAAAAATATTAAATTCACCTATCTGCTCAAACTAACAATTCCCCCCGCCAACACTCCCACCTTTCGGCCTCCATATCATATCAAAGAACCAGATAAACCCTAAATCTAATCTTCTACACTCGCCACCACCGCCAATTCTCTCTATCTCTCTTTCGCCATGACTGCAGTCCTCTCACCACCACCGTCTCTCTGTCATTCCGATTGACTCAATCGGCCACCAGCTGGTTCAAATCTCATAATGGAGATTTGGCGCATGGAGAAAAATTTGATGTCTCAACCTTCACAAACATCTGTCCTCACAACTTGTCAGTATCTCTCTGTCTCTCAGTCTCAATTTGGCTTCTGAGTTTTAATTGATTGTGCACGCGCTTTTTAATTTGGGTTATGAGAGGTGGCTTGAGCTCAGATCTAACAAGTCATTTTCATTTCAAGAACTTTAAAAGGAGAAATTTTACTGTGATTTTTTTAGTCCGGGCTCCATCTTTCATGCTTATAAATTGTATGTGCTTTAATTTTACATTGATATCTGCAAACACTTTAACTATGGGTAAATTTTGTGTTCTGATCTGCTGAGTGTAGAATGTGGTATATTGTTTATCACATAACCAAGTGGTTGCTGTTTACTGGTTGGAAAGTGTGTATTCATGGTCTGAATGATATATCTAAGCAGAAACATACGGATAGGAATGTGTGTTTTAATGTATATAATTTGGCTAGTTGAATGTGATGTGGATGAAACTGGGTACGGTATAATGTACCCTATGTCATTGCCGCCAATTCATAATTTGATGTGTCCAAACATTCAGTTGTGTAAGAGACCGTGATGATATGGATCTATTGAATTCACTCATTGAAGTTCTTAGAGTGTAATATGCTAGGCAAGGTCAAATTATTTTTGTAGCCTACTGTTGTCATCTCTTATTTGTTTTCAATTAATGAGTACTGATCTGATCCTCTTCATGCTCACTGAAGAGTCCGTTAATATATGGATCGTCTGAATTCACTCTGTAGCCGATAAAGTTTCATGATATACATCGTACGATATCCTTTTACAGCATGTGATCATCGATGTGTTATTTGGTTTTCACGAGTATAGTTTAGAGCCCTTTTCCGTATTTCCCTCCGTTCATTACATGTTTGTTATTTTAATTTCCT
This sequence comes from Linanthus parryae, assembly GCA_023055425.1. Lineage (NCBI taxonomy): Eukaryota > Viridiplantae > Streptophyta > Magnoliopsida > Ericales > Polemoniaceae > Linanthus > Linanthus parryae. Next base: position 60,639,816 of record JALGPY010000001.1, on the reverse strand, counting down.
CCGTTCAACCTCTCTATTCTTCCAGGTGTTGTGAAGGTCATTTTCACCCACTGATAATGTTGGCAAAATTATGCAAATATTTGTGCATGAAAACCGGGTCAGAGTGGCCTTCGCAAGACCCGACATTCGATAGCAGATGAGAAGATGAATTTAAAATTGGTGAATGTTAGTTATTTGATAAGTCAGTATATTGCAAAAGGAAATTATCAATTAATAAAAATAAGAGAAAGATACGAGATAAATTCCAAAGAATAATAGTAAGTAAATTCTAGACCTCGTTCTCCTGTTTGAGTTTTTTATCTGTCTGGGACTCTGCTTGTTCCTCCTAGATTACCAAACTCATATTCACTTGTTGAACAACGAACACTTGATTTATTTTTTTCATGTGACACCTGTCAATTAAATAAAGTGTACAAATATTATTCACTTGAGATAGAAATTCAAGAGGAGCTTCAATAGAGAAGAAAAATAATTTGGACACCTTGAGAATGTTCATCAATCATGCAGCAACTACAATCTCCTTAATTGGTTCAAATGCCTTTCCGAGAGAACTTTCATCAAGTTTCAACCCTATAAAATGAATTGGATCCGACTCAAATCATAAGCAGGCATGTGGAAGCAGAATAGTTTGTAGTTTGATGTATTTCTTCCTAATAAGTTATACCAACCTTTTATATGAGACCAACCTCTTTATATCGATCAGTGTTTTCTTTTTTTTTCGTATAGAAGCCTCTTTCATAAATACGTCTTATATTTGTTTTCTATCCAGTTCCTGATGATGGTTAAATGATAAATACATAAACTGTAACGCTTTATTTCTTGTACATAATTTAATGTGAAGCTATCTTTTCTACGACTTAAAGAAAAATTTGAAATTGCCAAGTCTCCTAAAATATTCAACATAGCAGAGCCTAAGGGCCAGTTTGAGAATGTTGTGCTGGTGCTAGCACTTAATTTGTGAAAGTTGCTGATGTTTGGTAAAATCAACTTCAAACCTACTGGGACAGAGTAAAAAATGACTAAAATACAGGACATTTATTTTTTTCGTAGAGATAAAAATCGATTTTTTCCTGAACTTTTATGCTGGAAATAGATGAACGATAAATTATTAAAAGCATTAACTGAAAAAGGCATCTTCTCCCTTGCTAGAATTTTCTATTTATGCCAATCCATCACAGTGTTGGTGGAAACTACCATTCCGTATTGTTAACAGCTTAAATTTTTATCAAAGTGATGTGCTAAAAAATCGGCGCAGATAATTAATGTAGAAATAATCTATTTCCAAACAATTGGAAAGGAGAAAGAAATTAGTCCTTCCTTCATGTACTATTGCAGTGAGTAGCTACCATAAAGCCACCTGAGGGGGAGTCCCTGAAATTGAAATCATGGTGGCAGTTTATCTTCAACCTCTTAAGAGTTAGTAATGGATTTTGCAGTCACAAATGAGAAGGGTCGAATGGAAATGGGAGGAAACCAATCATAGATGAAGTGAATGAAGTACTTCACCTTGCGGCGAATTTGATCGTACTTCCCAATGATTCGTGAAAAGAAAATACTTGCTTAGATTTTTACTACCTTCTCTTGTCTATCTATTTGTTATACTAACATAGGTTAGTTTTGATATAAAAAATAGCTGATTACGTAAATTTAAAACCAGTTGTGAAGAAAAACCACCACGGCATAGCACAGCACGTGCTTCATCTTCTTTTAAATCAATGCATTAGCAGCAGTTGTAAAATGTTGCAGTTGTAATGCGTATTTTTCATTTTTAATTCTTTTCTTAAATCAATACATTAGCAACAACTGCAAATGTGAGGATTGCATTTCGGAATGTGTAAGGTTGTAAATTGGGTTGCCACCCTGGTAAATTGTGGCCTAAAATGCTTTTTTCCATGGTGAAATACCATATTTTCCACGAGAATTTCCACTCGCCGATAAATCTATTGCCACCTCTTTTAAATTTTCTTGGAAAAACTTAGATATGGACAACAAAGACTATTTCCACAGTAATTACTCGTGACAAATTATTTTACCACTCCCTTTCGTGACCACATGTGTCTATATTGGAAATAACCACGGCCAAAATGTTTAGCCGCAAAAATAAAGCTTCTTACACATTTTTAAAACATGAACACAAACAGTTTTTCAAGATTGTGTGCATGTTTATTTTCTGGAATCCCCATGTATTTTATGAAGAAGACTTTACAATTTGGTTAAGACAAACAATTAACGTACAACACACGTGCGACAAAACTAGTATATATAAATATATGTGTGTGTGTGTTAGTCTGACAAAAGCAAGGAAAATACTATGTATGAAAAAGGCAAGATTCAAGTGCGAGACCACTGATTACATATTTAGAACAATGAAACAACTAAGAAAAGTAGGACGTCAATGAAACAAAAACATTACTATCAGCCACCTCAATCGAGAGGAAGAATCACACAATCGAGTACGGTTGGACAGAGTTGTGGCCACCGTCGATTGGATGAACAAATTTAGGGGTGCCAGAGTCTCCCACAAAACAGGGTTACACTCGGACAACCGCCCCCCTATTGTCAGAATGGGAACCAGAAGTTCCAAAAAGAAATAAAAAGAGGAGGTTTCATTATGAAAAGATGTGAAATCTACACAGCGAGTTTACGAATATGGTGGCTAGCATCTGGGAGAATGGGGGACAGAGTCATCTCGCTACCAAATTACAGCGGCTAGCGACCAGATGTCGCATCGAGAACAGGGACTTTATCGGCAGCGTTAAGAAGCAAATTCACGCATTAAGAGTTCGAAAAGACCACCTGGAGAGCTTGGCACAGACCTGACATGTTCGGGACGAGCTAAATTTCATCTCAGACAGATATGACGAGTTACTAAGGAGGAAATCATGTGAGCTCAAAGAGCGCGTATGGAATGGCTTAAACACGGAGACAGAAATAAAAAGGTTTTCCACTGTAAAGCGTCCATTAGAAGATCAAGAAACAGTTTCAAAGGCATTGAAGACGAGTCGGGGAAGTGGGTGAACTCGAATAAAGAGGTAACAGAGTGTTTAATTCGCCATTTTCAAGAAATTTTTACTTCGTGTAAACCCTCAACAGTGGCCATCAATGCGGTGACCGATCAGTTAGTGGATTCTGCGTTACCAGCTGAGAGAGCAGCGCTACTGGACGAAAATTTTACGGCACATGAAGTTACATCCGCTCTCTTTCAAATGGGGTCGGATAAAGCCCCCAGAAAGGATGGATTTTCGGCGGGCTTTTGTCAGAAGCATTGGGGAGTTGTTGGAAAGGATACAATCAAACCATGTGGGGCAAGTCTGGGAAATTTTAAAAACACTATTTTGTCTTTGATCCCCAAAGTCAAGCAACCAAGGAAACCGGTAGACTACAGACCTATCAGTTTGTGCTCCGTTATTTATAAAATTGTGTCCAAAGCAGTGGCAAACATAGTCAAAAAGTGCTAGATCAACTTATTCCGGAAAACCAGTCGTATTTCGTTATGGGGAGACTTATTACTGATAATCTTTTGACTGCATTCGAAGTTATCCATACTCTTAAAATGAGGAAGAAAGGAAAAAAAGGAGCCCTGGCGATTAAGGTCGATAAGTCAAAGGCGTATGATAGAGTTGAGTGGCCTTTCCTCCATGAAACTCTCACAAGTTTCTGTTTTGGCCCTAAGTTGATCTATATTATTATGCAATGTATCTCTACTGCACAGTACGAATTTATGAGAGATGGCGTGCTCACAGGAAGAGTTATACCGGAGACGGGTTTGAGGCAGGGCGGCCCGCTTTCCCCCAATTTATTCGTGCTATGCTCGGAAGCACTTTTGAGAGGTGTCACTTCCGCAATTAGTAGCCGGAATATTACGGAAGTAACAACGTCTCGGGGAGGACCAGTGGTCTCCCACTTTTTTTCGCTGACGGCTCTATTTTCTTTTACAGGCTACTTTACAAGAAATTACAAATTTACAAGCAATCCAAAATATCTACTGAAGAGTGTCGGGACAAATTGTAAACTTCGAAAAATTGGCTATTGTCTTCTCCCAAAATGTATCAGAAGCTATGAAGGAATATATCAAGCAGTTGTGCGAAATCCCTGACACAGAAAATAACGAAAAGTATCTTGGGTTACCAACTACAATAGGTAAACAAAAGTACACCACCTTCTCCTTTATTCTTGACAGCATAGATAGTAAAATGAAAGGCTGGAAAGAAAGATCACTGTCTATTGGGGGAAAAGAAGTGCACATAAAGGCTGTGGCTAACGCCATACCAAGTTATGCAATGCCTTATTTTAAATTACCAGAGGGAGTTTGCTTAAAAATTGAAAGTAAAGTAAGGCAATTCTGGTGGAGTAACTCAAAGATCGAAAGAGAGGGGTATAAATTGGTTATCTTGGAACAAGATGCAAGCAACAAGAGAACAAGGGGGATTGGCCTTCAAGGATTTCAAAATCTTCAACCCAGGAATGCTTGCTAAGCAAGCTTGGCGAGTATTTGATAACCCCAATTCCCTAATGAGCAGAGTGCTTAAAGCCAAATATTTTTCCAACAACGAATTCTGTAATGCTAAAGAAGGGAGATCACCTAGCTATGCGTGGAGGATCATTCTGTTTGGAAGGAAACTGCTTGCAAAGGGTGTCAGATGGCAAATCGGATGGTAGAACAGCGCAGATGAATTCCTCTTGGCTTCACTGTGAGCCCACCTTTAAGCTGATCACCAAAAACAGCATGATTAACGATATGAAGGTCGAGGAGTTCATTGACAATGAATCGAGAAGCTAAAATGTGTAGACACTACATAATTACCTGTTTGAGGTAGATTGTCAGGAAGTGATCCATATAAGCCTTCCCCAACAGCAAACCGATGATAAGATTTGCTAGCACTACAAGGATAATGGAATTTACTCGGTTAAGTCTAGTTACGACATGGGTTTGAAGGACAAAGCAAATCAGGAGAATGATGGAGAGTGTTCAGAACAAAAGCAAAGCCCTTTTACGAAACTTTGGAGAGTAAAGGTGGAAAGAAAAATTAGCCACCTGGTATGGAGAGCCGCCAGAAACATACTACGCACAGCCGAGAATCTGCGAAGACGAGGTGTTAAGATTGAAGAGCAGTGCAACTATTGCGAGGAGAGATTCGAATCAGCAGAGCATATCTTGTTCTCTTGCTGTTTCAGTGTGGAATTCACTGGGCAAAGAGATCATGTCAGAATCTCAAGTTGGAAGTTCATAAAGAATTCAAATAGATCTGTTGAGATTCAAGGAGGACGAAATCATCAAGTACTGTATCATTTGTGGGCATTATGGCAAAGCAGAAATGCTAGAATATTTAAGAAAGCGCTAGTCAACACGGACACCGTGATCCAACTAGTACAGCGGAAAATTCAAGACCAAAATATTCGAAAAGGGGAAGAACTCATCTTGTCGCCGAAGGAGAGACGGGATTCTAAGGAAGAGGAAGACGATGAGACACTCCTCCTTCAATTTGATGGAAGTTGGGACCATAGATCAGGGCAAGCCGCGGCAGGATTTGTGTTACAAGAAGCCTCCGGTCACTGGCTCATGGCCGGAGCGGTGAAGTCTCCGAGATGTGAAAGTGCACGGGTGTCTGAGGCCTTTGCATGCTACCAAGCTCTAAAGTCTAGTATTCAATAAAAGAACAGAAGAATTCGCCTGATGGGGGACGCCGCAGAGGTGATTACAGATCTAAAGGAAGCTAGAAGTGGAAGAAGAAAGAGAGAAGAAGGAAAAATGAAAGAATTGACTCAAGACACCTGCAACTCATGTCCCAATACACGGAATTGGAAATTGGCTTCTGGGGAAGGGAATACAACGATGCAGCACACCGAATGGCGAGACACGTGGCTATTGAAGTCAGTGTAACTCCCCAGTTGAATTATTAAAAGTCTTGATAAGGTTGTAATACCAAAGCCACTTCAAGGCATTTATTAATACAAATTCAATCGTTTCCTTAAAAAAAATACGTCATATATTTGTTTTCTATCCCGTTCACGATGATGGTTAAATGATAAATACATAAACTGTAAGGCTTCATTTCTTGTACATAATTTAATGTGAAGCTATCTTTTCTATGACTTAAAGAAAAATTTGAAATTGCCAAGTCTCCTAAAATGTTCAACATAGCAGAGCCTAAGGGCCACTTTGAGAATGTTGTGCTGGTGCTGGCACTTAATCCGTGAAAGTTGTTGATGATTGGTAAAATCAACTTGAAACCTACTGTGACAGAGTAAAAAATGACTAAAATATAGGACGTTTATTTTTTTTGTAGAGATAAAAATCGATTTTTTCCTTAACTTTTATGGTGGAAATAGGTAAAAGATAAATTAATAAAAGCACTGTCTGAAAAAAGCATCTTCTCCCTTGCTAGAATTTTCTATTTATGCCTATCCATCACAGTGTTGGTGGAAACTATTTTCCCTATTGTTAACAGCTTAAATTTTTATCAAAGTGATGTGCTAAAAAATCGGTGCACATAATTAATGTAGAATAATCTATTTCCAAACAATTGGAAAGTAGAAAGAAATAAGTCCTTCCTTCATGTACTATTGCAGAGAGTAGCTACCATAAAGCCACCTGAGGGCGAGTCCCTGAAATTGAAATCATGGTGACAGTTTATCTTCAACCTCTCAAGAGTTAGTAGTGGATTTTGCAGTCACAAATGAGAAGGGTCAAATGGAAATGGGAGGAAATCATTCATAGATGAAGTAAGGCAATTCTGGTGGAGTAACTCAAAGATCGAAAGAGAGGGGTATAAATTGGTTATCTTGGAACAAGATGCAAGCAACAAGAGAACAAGGGGGATTGGCCTTCAAGGATTTCAAAATCTTCAACCCAGGAATGCTTGCTAAGCAAGCTTGGCGAGTAATTGATAACCCCAATTCCCTAATGAGCAGAGTGCTTAAAGCCAAATATTTTTCCAACAACGAATTCTGTAATGCTAAAGAAGGGAGATCACCTAGCTATGCGTGGAGGATCATTCTGTTTGGAAGGAAACTGCTTGCAAAGGGTGTCAGATGGCAAATCGGATGGTAGAACAGCGCAGATGAATTCCTCTTGGCTTCACTGTGAGCCCACCTTTAAGCTGATCACCAAAAACAGCATGATTAACGATATGAAGGTCGAGGAGTTCATTGACAATGAATCGAGAAGCTAAAATGTGTAGACACTACATAATTACCTGTTTGAGGTAGATTGTCAGGAAGTGATCCATATAAGCCTTCCCCAACAGCAAACCGATGATAAGATTTGCTAGCACTACAAGGATAATGGAATTTACTCGGTTAAGTCTAGTTACGACATGGGTTTGAAGGACAAAGCAAATCAGGAGAATGATGGAGAGTGTTCAGAACAAAAGCAAAGCCCTTTTACGAAACTTTGGAGAGTAAAGGTGGAAAGAAAAATTAGCCACCTGGTATGGAGAGCCGCCAGAAACATACTACGCACAGCCGAGAATCTGCGAAGACGAGGTGTTAAGATTGAAGAGCAGTGCAACTATTGCGAGGAGAGATCCGAATCAGCAGAGCATATCTTGTTCTCTTGCTGTTTCAGTGTGGAATTCACTGGGCAAAGAGATCATGTCAGAATCTCAAGTTGGAAGTTCATAAAGAATTCAAATAGATCTGTTGAGATTCAAGGAGGACGAAATCATCAAGTACTGTATCATTTGTGGGCATTATGGCAAAGCAGAAATGCTAGAATATTTAAGAAAGCGCTAGTCAACACGGACACCGTGATCCAACTAGTACAGCGGAAAATTCAAGACCAAAATATTCGAAAAGGGGAAGAACTCATCTTGTCGCCGAAGGAGAGACGGGATTCTAAGGAAGAGGAAGACGATGAGACACTCCTTCAATTTGATGGAAGTTGGGACCATAGATCAGGGCAAGCCGCGGCAGGATTTGTGTTACAAGAAGCCTCCGGTCACTGGCTCATGGCCGGAGCGGTGAAGTCTCCGAGATGTGAAAGTGCACGGGTGTCTGAGGCCTTTGCATGCTACCAAGCTCTAAAGTCCAGTATTCAATAAAAGAACAGAAGAATTCGCCTGATGGGGGACGCCGCAGAGGTGATTACAGATCTAAAGGAAGCTAGAAGTGGAAGAAGAAAGAGAGAAGAAGGAAAAATGAAAGAATTGACTCAAGACACCTGCAACTCATGTCCCAATACACGGAATTGGAAATTGGCTTCTGGGAAAGGGAATACAACGATGCAGCACACCGAATGGCGAGACACGTGGCTATTGAAGTCAGTGGAACTCCCCAGTTGAATTATTAAAAGTCTTGATAAGGTTGTAATACCAAAGCCACTTCAAGGCATTTATTAATACAAATTCAATCGTTTCCTTAAAAAAAATACGTCATATATTTGTTTTCTATCCCGTTCACGATGATGGTTAAATGATAAATACATAAACTGTAAGGCTTCATTTCTTGTACATAATTTAATGTGAAGCTATCTTTTCTATGACTTAAAGAAAAATTTGAAATTGCCAAGTCTCCTAAAATGTTCAACATAGCAGAGCCTAAGGGCCACTTTGAGAATGTTGTGCTGGTGCTGGCACTTAATCCGTGAAAGTTGTTGATGTTTGGTAAAATCAACTTGAAACCTACTGTGACAGAGTAAAAAATGACTAAAATATAGGACGTTTATTTTTTTTGTAGAGATAAAAATCGATTTTTTCCTTAACTTTTATGGTGGAAATAGGTAAAAGATAAATTAATAAAAGCACTGTCTGAAAAAAGCATCTTCTCCCTTGCTAGAATTTTCTATTTATGCCTATCCATCACAGTGTTGGTGGAAACTATTTTCCCTATTGTTAACAGCTTAAATTTTTATCAAAGTGATGTGCTAAAAAATCGGTGCACATAATTAATGTAGAATAATCTATTTCCAAACAATTGGAAAGTAGAAAGAAATAAGTCCTTCCTTCATGTACTATTGCAGAGAGTAGCTACCATAAAGCCACCTGAGGGCGAGTCCCTGAAATTGAAATCATGGTGACAGTTTATCTTCAACCTCTCAAGAGTTAGTAGTGGATTTTGCAGTCACAAATGAGAAGGGTCAAATGGAAATGGGAGGAAATCATTCATAGATGAAGTGAATGAAGTACTTCACCTTGCGGCGAATTCGCTCGTACTTCCCAATGATTCATGAAAAGAAAATACTAGCTTAGATTTTTACTAGCTTCTCTTGTCTATCTATTTGTTATACTCACATACGTTAGTTTTGATATAAACAATAGTTGCTTACGTAATTTTAAAATCAGTTGTGAAAAAATACCACCACGTGCGAAGCACGTGCTTCTTACTAGTGTGCGTGTGCATATATTTATGTGTATATATATATATATACATATATATATATGTATATATATATATATATATATTTGCTTCATCTTTTTGAAATCAATGCATTAGCAGCAGTTGTAAATGTTGCAGTTGTAATGCGTATTTTTCATTTATCTTTTTTTTTTTCTTAAATTAATACATTAGCAACAGCTGAAAATGTAAGGATTGCATTTGGCAATTTGAATAGTTATTAATTAAGTTGCCACACTGGTTAATTGTGGCCTAAAATGCTTTTTTCATTGTGAAATACCATATTTTCCACGAGAATTTCCACTCGCCGATAAATCTATTGCCACCTCTATTAAATTTTCGTGTAAAACTTAGAAATGGACAACAAAGACGTTTTCCACAGTAATTAGTCGTGACTGATTATTTTACCACTCCCCTTTGTGACCACATGTGTCTATTGTGGAAATAACCATGGCCAAATCTTTAGCCGCAAACATTGAGCTTCTTACACATTTTTTAAACATGAACACAAACCGTTTTTCAAGATTGTGTGCATGTTCATTTTCTGGAGTCCTCATGTTTCTATGAAGAAGACTTTACAATTTGGTTAAGACAAAAAATTAAAGTACAACGCACGTGCATCAAAACTAATATGTGTGTGTGTTAGTCTGACAAAAGCAAGGAAAATACTATGTATGAATAAGGCAAGATTCAAGTGCGAGACCACCGATTACATATTCAGAACAATGAAACTACTAAGAAAAGTAGGACATCCATGAAGCAAAAACATTACTACCAGCCACCTCAAAACAGAACATGATATTTCCCTTACTGAGGAGAGGTAAAGCTACATATCAAATTTAACAAAATACCAGTAAACATAAATTATTACGACAGAAAATGATATAAAGTAAGTCATGCAGTCAGCGGGATACTATACATTGTTAATCAATTTCCTCCATGTCCCCCTTCATCACTCCATCTTCAGCTGCGACTTGTGCAGGTTGAGAGGATTCTGATGGTGCATGTGCTTGTGAGGAAGAAGAAGGTTGTGAATTGACATTTCGTAAGTTTAGTTGTTTGTTTTTTCCCAGAAGCTTTTGATCAATGAAAATGCCAAGGTCACTCAACTCGACTGTGGCCATGTGTTATGGTAAGTGGTTACCACGCAAGCACAGGTACCTGATCTCAGTCATCTGTTTTTTTCGATTCTCAGTGATTTTCTTCCTCAGTGCATCTTGGACTTTCTTGATCCTTCTTCATGTTAAACCTTCTTGGTCCATCATTTTCGGATTTCATTGCCCGATTGGCACGTTCATATAATCAGCAATCACCTTATGCAGCCCATCCCTGTTTGGTCAGACTTGGGCATCATGCTGTTAAGGGCTGGAGATAACTACGGCGACTTCGACGTCGCACAAAGTGTGGAGTTCTTCAGCCTTTTTCATTAGGCACTTCACCCTTTTCCTGAAGCACACTTGCCTCTTTGTATCATCATCGATCTGCACTGATGCTCGAATTCATCGATGATGATACTAAGAGGCAAGTGTGTTTCAGGAAAAGGGTCAAGGGCCTAATGAAAAAGGCTGAAGAACTCCACACTTTGTGCGACGTCGAAGTCGCCATAATTATATCCGGTCCTTATCAGCATGATTCTGGCCAAACAGGGAGGGGGTGCAGAAGGTGATTGATGATTATAAGAACGTGCCAATGGGGCAATGAAATCAGAGAATGATGGACCAAGAAGTTTTACCAAGAAGAAGGATCAAGAAAGTCCAAGATGCACTGAGGAACAAAATCACTGAGAATCGATATAAAGAGATGACTGATATCATGTACCAATGCTTGTGCGGTAACAAATTACCACAAGACATGGCCGCAGTTGCGTTGAGTGATCTTGGATTTTTCATTGATCAAAATATTTTGGAAATAAACAAACAACTCAACTCACTAAATGTTTCACAGCCTTCTTCCTCGCATGCCCATGCTCCACCAGAATCCTCTCAACCTGCACAAGTCCCAGCTAAAGATTGAGTGATGAAGCCACTGGTGGATCAGCCAATTGCGGAATTGCCTCCTCGGTTTATGGAGCAGAAGGGGAACAAGGAGGACACTGATTAACAATGCGTAGTATTTGGATGACTGCAAAGTTCATTTATTTTGTTTTTGTCGTGATAATTTATGTTTACTGGTATTTTGTTAAATTTGATATGTAGCTTCACCTTTCCTCCATAAGGAAAATCTCATGTTCTGTTTTGAGGTGACTGGTAGTAATGTTTTGGATTCATTGTTGTTCTAGTTTCTTAGTAGTTTCCTTGTTTTGAATTAGGCTAAATTACTTAATGCATACCTCCATTATGTCGAAACTAACACATTGCACGCCCCAGTTCTAAAATAGGCTTATTGCATCCCCCATTTGCAATAAATCCTACTTGTTAAAACTGGTAAAATTAACCTCCCAAACACCATCCATACAATGAGGGTAAATTTGTCAAGACCCCATAAAATAAATTCATATTAAATTTTTAAAAGAAAAATAAAGAAAAAAAAATATAAGTTTGAAGATAGGGATGAAAAGATAGGAAGAGTTGAATATCTTCTCTCCCATCCCCTTGCCTTTCTCTCAGTCTCCTATGTCGCTCATTACATCTTCTACAGTGAATAAATCATGAACCCACCTTTCCAATGGATTCGAGTCCCTCTGAGTTCCTTTTGTAGGTTTTCTGAATTTCCGATTTCCACTTGTAGCATCGAGTCTTCTCTGTGAAGAAGAGAACTCTTGCATTTTTTTGCGACGAGGTCGATTTTTGCTGATTGGGCGAACGATTGGGATGACAAATCGTTGACTGAGTTGCTACACAGTCAATGAGTTCTTGACTTTGATGGTGAAAAGGGGGTTGGATTTTGGTGCGAGAGAGTGCTCTCCAATGGATTCGAAAGGTCAGTTGGGATTTGGCTGAACCAATTTACTGTTTTTCAGTGTTTTATGTGGAATTGAACATTGAATTTCTTTTTACCATTTCTGTGTGGGTTTCTCTCTGTGTATCCCTTCTCCCTCTCTCCCGTCGCTGACTTCAATGGAGGTAGGAGGGCGGCGGCACTGGGATGTGTATTTTGATGGCGACGACAGCGGTGGTGTTTTGGTGGGAGATGATGGATGTAAGGTTAGTTGCCGGAATCTGGGTTGTTGCTCGCCGAGATCCGGGCTTCTTTACCGGAATATGGATTGTGTGGCGGCGATTATGGCGGCAGCGGTAGTGATGGTGATACTGTTAATAATATTCATACATAAATGGGATAGACGAATTTACCCTTGAACAAAAGGACATGACAGTCAACTAACGGTTTATTCCGTTAAATATTTGACGGAAATTTTTTACCAGTTTCAACAAGTAGGATTTATTGCAAACGGGGGATGCAATAAGCCTATTTCAGAATTGGGGCATGTAATGTGTTAGTTTTGACATACTGGGGGTATGCATTAAGTAATTAAGCCTTTGAATTATGTAATTGGTGGTCTCGCACTTGAAACTTGCTTATTCATACATAGTATTTACTTGCTTCACTCAAACCAACATAATATATATATATATATATATTTATATATAGGAAATTGATTCTTACACCGGTTAATATTGATGGCTACACCGCAATGTAGTTGTTGAGACATTACTGGCTTAGTTCCCTCGTTTGTCCATTACTAGTGTTTTCTCTATTTTAATAAATATTCAATCATTTATTTTTGGTAGGTTTATAAATACATTGTATTTTTGAATTTAGTTCCTATCATTTTGATATAATTTTTATAAATTAGGAATGGGTGATGATCTTTTTACCAATCATTGCTATCTTTGCACAACTTTTGCTTTTAATGACAGTTTGACATTATTTTCGAGCTTCATAATGTTTTAAAAGTTCTTTTAAAGACAATTTGTTTAAGTCATATATATAGTCGTATCTTATGCAATGTGGTTGAGAGAAGAGCACCACTAGTTGCTTCAAAAAAAGTTAAAAAAAAAAAAATCATTTCCTTTAGAAATGCTACGTATTACCCGATTTTTTTACCGTTTTCTATCAATTCCACATATGGTCTCTAATTGGTAGTTTAAAAAAAAACTAAAAGAGTAATGATACCAACTATAATTTAACACGCAAGTGGAGAAGTGACACGATTAAAAAGATTATTAATCTATCATCAAAGTTCCCCTTTCATGGGATTTTATTTTTTGAGGAATTACATCATATCATTTGCTAGTAGGGTTCGAACTCGGAACATCATATAGGTATCCCCTTTTATGTGTATTTGGTGAGCCCAATTATAGATCCTATCATTTTAATGTATCTGTCTTTTATTTTTACGAAATATGTAACTAAAAACACTTGTGTATGCATGTGAGTATGCATGTGTTTAACATCTCTTAAAATTTAGCATTTCTTTGTCTTGTCTCCCTTTTCTCCCCTTTGCTTTTTTCTACAATTTTCATGACTCCGAAAATAATGCTTTCTAATTTCAGTATTACTACTCAATTTTTGTAGTTTTGTCACCTCCTTCAACTCTCAAGTAATATCAACCCCCATTCCCTTTACCGTGTTTTCAAATTTTCTCTAGAATGCAACATCTCTCGCCCAAGATTCGTCTCTTTCTCTCCTCAAGATTTCTCGATCTCCCGCCAGCACTCAGGGTATCCCTGACCTCACTCATAAATTAAAAGTATCCATCTCTTTCCCTAACTATGGCCCTCTGTCACCTCACATAAAAATGCATATGTTTAAATTATGTCACAATTTCTTTCCTAAAGGATGGTTTAATTATCCTAATCAGAACATACTAATAACCCTTCACATTTCTCTCTCTCTCTCCCTCTCTCTCTAAAATCCGACGTAATAAGTGTTTATGGTTTTAGTAAATATGGCTTAGGAATATAACTGATTTGATTTAAAAATTGGGTAACCCATTTCGAAGTAAAAATTTATCCGGATCATGTTTCTTTATTCGGATATCCTTGTTGGTCGGATAATTTTCTGAATTTAATTGCTCTAGAACACAGTGAACGAACTATGATCCTACAAGTAGGTAATATTTGTTGTTTGATATGTGTGAGGAAGTTTCTTGTTTTTTCCATGTTATAATTCTTAACCTTTGAGGGAAGGCTATATCGTTCATCTCCCCTCTACAATCTGACCATCCTTAAACTAGTTGAGAATAGACTAGTCCAAAATAATTTTAAATTGGAACTTGTCCTTATATCTTCCATTCGTATGTCATTTTGTAAACGCATACAATCAACAACATCAATAATGAATGTTGCAGTCAATCATCTTTACTAGTAGAGGGTCATAGATAAATATGTTATAGTAATTCATATGTACCACTTTGAACCTGTTCACCTACTATTTCATAAACTATATGAACAGCTCAACATCAAATTTATTCATTGTTTGAAGTCATTGAAACTCAAGAGACACACAAAGATTTTATCTCGAATTCTTATGTAACACAGACTAAAGATATGTTTAAAGGAAGAGTAACAGCAAAAACGTGATTCTATTGAGTCAAGATAAATATCATAAATCAAGTAAAATATATACACTTTAATTTAGATCAATACCATTGTTGAACATGTTATCGCATATGTTCATCTCCTTCGCCATTAATCTCTCACGATCCAAACCAGGTTAGAGTTTTGCATAACTGTAAGGGATTCTCCATTTTCATGTTGACGGTTGAAGCTACAAGCACTTGACAAGATGCATGAAAGCATAAACATATGGGTGGTAAGGATGAGGCTCCACAAATAATTTTGAAGATAAAGAATAAGAAGAGCGGAATCCAGTATAAGAACCCTAAGTGATGTATAAGTCATATATATAGTCGGATATTATGCAATGTGGTTGAGAGAAGAGCACCACGTGTTGCTTCATAGCAAAATAAAAAAATGTATCATTTCCTTTAGAAATGGTACGTGTTACTCTATTTTTCACCGTTTTATATCACGTCCACATATGGTCTGTAATTGGTAGATTAAAAAAACTAAAAGTTTAATGGTACCAAATATAATTTAACACGCAAGTGGCGAAGTGACGCGATTAAAAACATCATTATTCTATCATTAAAGTTCCCCTTTTATGTGATATTGTTTTTTGAGAAATTACATCATATCTTTCATCTAGCAGGGTTCGAACTCGGGACATCATTTAGGAATGTTTCCCTTTTATGTGTATTTGAATGAGCCCAATAATCGATCCTATTATTTTAATGCACGCGTGTTCTATTTTTACGATATATTTAACTAAAAACGCATATGTATGCATGTGTGTATACATGTACTAGTTGTAAGGCAGGTGCATTGCACATGGTGACTTTTTATTATCTCGGATAAGTGAAATGTTTATTTGATAGGGTGGGTTATGTCTAGTGGCTAGTAACAGAGCACAAAGGAAAGATTGAAATTCTAAAAAATCTCATCTAATGTTTTATCCAAGTCTATTAAATTATCTGACGTAGATACTTAATGACCCATCTATCCTTCAGTTAACTATTGGGTTGTTGGTCAGGGCATTGATTTCTTTCAGCTTAGTCAATCAATTCATTTTGGAGTATTGGAAGTTACGATTAGAGGGAAGACAGGAAGACGAGAAAATAGACAGAATATAATGAAGGGTGATGATAATCACAGCACAATATTTGATATTCGAAGCACAATATTTCAGTAAATGACTTTTAAATATTTAAATTCATTTGATTCTCAAAAAATTCCTTAAATTCATTTCATATAATTTCAATATCAACTTCGAATTAATCCCAATTTCCAACCGAATATAAAATCAAAAAGTTAAAATTTAAGTTTTGGATGAAGAACATCATCAACTCTCTCTCTCACACAGAACAGAACCTGTTAGATCCTGTAATTTGAATTAAATAAACCAACAACACCTCAACCCAAACACAACCCAACTACAACCCTCCCATGTCAATACAATAACAGTCACCACACCCAAATCGACTCAGTTTTGACTTAGTTCATCCTAAATTGAGACAAAGTAAAGCCCCTTACTCGAATCAAAATGAAAGAACAAGTGAAGGACAGGACCTTATGAAGACAAACCTGCAAGAAAGTGACCCAATCTATACTTGAATCTGCAGTGGAATCAGTTACAAAAGCACCTCTAAGGGAGGCTCTAATGGGTGTAATTTCTGTCGAAATCCTTTTTCCTTTCTCACACCACTTCATCTCACAATGATTTACTCCTCTTCATAAAGGCCTCGCCATCCACAAATCCGACCTCCCAAACCTTAGCCGCCACTCGCAAACAACTTTGGTTATCGTGGTTGTCGGCGGCGATGCATGACCCTTCTTCCTCCTCCTCTCGTACTCTTCAACACTTCTTTCTCATCCTTCCTCCTATTCAAAACTTCTTCCAACCGTGTTTCAGATTTGGAACACGTTCTCTTTTCTCTCACTGATTTTCTTTTCTTTCATAGAAAAACAGTGGGTGTGAAATTTGAGCGTAAAATGTCATTTTGAAAAAATTGTGTTGTAACTAGTAAAAGTTGTGCTGTAATTATCGGCACCCATAATGAATACTATGTTGTTCTTGATTGATTAAATGGTATATCTTTGATCTGAACGCAAATCGAAAAGGCGACTCCGATTTTGAAGGTTGCAGAATATTTTTTGAATGTTATTCATGATCGTCCTTGAATGCACAATAATAATTTTCATTTGAGTTTCAATCCATGCAATCATTTTTTGTAACTAGGGTTATAGTTCTTGCGAATAGGGTTTCTTCACAAAATTATGTTTCATGTCTGAGTGGTTTCGTAATTGCTGATTTTGGTCCTAATGAAGCTCTTTTACCCTTTGCTGGCTGAAAAAAATGACATTTCGAAAGTTTATATTGTGGAGTGTGGAGTCTTGGCTTTGGCTGAAATCAATTTTATGAATAACCATAAGCATGGAATTCAGATGAAATCATCAATTAAAACTCACAACTTCACTGCTTGGAACGGTAATTGGAGAAAGACGTGGCAGAAATGGAAATTTATAATTGCAAATTTAAACAAAGACTACAGTTATCTTGTATCCAATGTCTAGTTTAGGTAGAACTAGCGAATGCACTGGGCAAGTTATGCCCTTCAATCTAGGAACTTCAAGAATCAAAATAAAAAGTTGCGACCTTTGTTCAAATATTGAATTTGTTTTCAGATTTAATCTCAAATATAAAGTTGCGACCTTAGTTTTCCGTTTTCTAATAATATTTATTGGCACGATATCTCAAACATAGCTCGTCGGGGAGAATTTTTTCCTGGGAAAAGAGAATCGCATTCTGTTGTTTTCTTTTCTGTTTTTCCACACTACAACAAATCATGCTTTTAACGACCTCTTTTATTCCGACTACTAGGATTGTAGTCGTTGATAACAGTACAAACAGGCTTTTTTTTATTTCCCGTCTGGCTAGTCGTCTTTCAGATTTTTATGGACTAGCTATGATTCTGTCGTGGGAAAACGACTAGTCATCCGAAATTCAAAATTATCAACGACGTGCAGTATTGTCGTCAACGGATCTAAACACAATTTTGATCAAACTATTGGGAGGGAAACTAAAATTAGCTAAATGTTGGGGAGGTAAATGAAATCTCACCAAATGTTGGAGGCAAAATCAAATTCAACCAAAAAAAATTAAATTCACCTATCTGCTCAAACTAACAATTCCCCCCGCCAACACTCCCACCTTTCGGCCTCCATATCATATCAAAGAACCAGATAAACCCTAAATCTAATCTTCTACACTCGCCACCACCGCCAATTCTCTCTATCTCTCTTTCGCCATGACTGCAGTCCTCTCACCACCACCGTCTCTCTATCATTCCGATTGACTCAATCGGCCACCAGCTGGTTCAAATCTCATAATGGAGATTTGGCGCCTGGAGAAAAATTTGATGTCTCAACCTTCACAAACATCTGTCCTCACAACTTGTCAGTATCTCTCTGTCTCTCAGTCTCAATTTGGCTTCTGAGTTTTAATTGATTGTGCACGCGCTTTTTAATTTGGGTTATGAGAGGTGGCTTGAGCTCAGATCTAACAAGTCATTTTCATTTTAAGAACTTTAAAAGGAGCAATTTTACTGTGATTTTTTTAGTCCGGGCTCCATCTTTCATGCTTATAAATTGTATGTGCTTTAATTTTACATTGATATCTGCAAACACTTTAACTATGGGTAAATTTTGTGTTCTGATCTGCTGAGTGTAGAATGTGGTATATTGTTTATCACATAACCAAGTGGTTGCTGTTTACTGGTTGGAAAGTGTGTATTCATGGTCTGAATGATATATCTAAGCAGAAACATACGGATAGGAATGTGTGTTTTAATGTATATAATTTGGCTAGTTGAATGTGATGTGGATGAAACTGGGTACGGTATAATGTACCCTATGTCATTGCCGCCAATTCATAATTTGATGTGTCCAAACATTCAGTTGTGTAAGAGACCGTGATGATATGGATCTATTGAATTCACTCATTGAAGTTCTTAGAGTGTAATATGCTAGGCAAGGTCAAATTATTTTTGTAGCCTACTGTTGTCATCTCTTATTTGTTTTCAATTAATGAGTACTGATCTGATCCTCTTCATGCTCACTGAAGAGTCCGTTAATATATGGATCGTCTGAATTCACTCTGTAGCCGATAAAGTTTCATGATATACATCGTACGATATCCTTTTACAGCATGTGATCATCGATGTGTTATTTGGTTTTCACGAGTATAGTTTAGAGCCCTTTTCCGCATTTCCCTCCGTTCATTACATGTTTGTAATTTTTATTTCCTCCGTTCAACCTCTCTATTCTTCCAGGTGTTGTGAAGGTCATTTTCACCCACTGATAATGTTGGCAAAATTATGCAAATATTTGTGCATGAAAACCGGGTCAGAGTGGCCTTCGCAAGACCCGACATTCGATAGCAGATGAGAAGATGAATTTAAAATTGGTGAATGTTAGTTATTTTATAAGTCAGTATATTGCAAAAGGAAATTATCAATTAATAAAAATAAGAGAAAGATACGAGATAAATTCCAAAGAATAATAGTAAATAAATTCTAGACCTCGTTCTCCTGTTTGAGTTTTTTATCTGTCTGGGACTCTGCTTGTTCCTCCTAGATTACCAAACTCATATTCACTTGTTGAACAACGAACACTTGATTTATTTTTTTCATGTGACACCTGTCAATTAAATAAAGTGTACAAATATTATTCACTTGAGATAGAAATTCAAGAGGAGCTTCAATAGAGAAGAAAAATAATTTGGACACCTTGAGAATGTTCATCAATCATGCAGCAACTACAATCTCCTTAATTGGTTCAAATGCCTTTCCGAGAGAACTTTCATCAAGTTTCAACCCTATAAAATGAATTGGATCCGACTCAAATCATAAGCAGGCATGTGGAAGCAGAATAGTTTGTAGTTTGATGTATTTCTTCCTAATAAGTTATACCAACCTTTTATATGAGACCAACCTCTTTATATCGATCAGTGTTTTCTTTTTTTTCGTATAGAAGCCTCTTTCATAAATACGTCTTATATTTGTTTTCTATCCAGTTCCTGATGATGGTTAAATGATAAATACATAAACTGTAACGCTTTATTTCTTGTACATAATTTAATGTGAAGCTATCTTTTCTACGACTTAAAGAAAAATTTGAAATTGCTAAGTCTCCTAAAATATTCAACATAGCAGAGCCTAAGGGCCAGTTTGAGAATGTTGTGCTGGTGCTAGCACTTAATTTGTGAAAGTTGCTGATGTTTGGTAAAATCAACTTCAAACCTACTGGGACAGAGTAAAAAATGACTAAAATACAGGACATTTATTTTTTTCGTAGAGATAAAAATCGATTTTTTCCTGAACTTTTATGCTGGAAATAGATGAACGATAAATTATTAAAAGCATTAACTGAAAAAGGCATCTTCTCCCTTGCTAGAATTTTCTATTTATGCCAATCCATCACAGTGTTGGTGGAAACTACCATTCCGTATTGTTAACAGCTTAAATTTTTATCAAAGTGATGTGCTAAAAAATCGGCGCTGATAATTAATGCAGAAATAATCTATTTCCAAACAATTGGAAAGGAGAAAGAAATTAGTCCTTCCTTCATGTACTATTGCAGTGAGTAGCTACCATAAAGCCACCTGAGGGGGAGTCCCTGAAATTGAAATCATGGTGGCAGTTTATCTTCAACCTCTTAAGAGTTAGTAATGGATTTTGCAGTCACAAATGAGAAGGGTCGAATGGAAATGGGAGGAAACCAATCATAGATGAAGTGAATGAAGTACTTCACCTTGCGGCGAATTTGATCGTACTTCCCAATGATTCGTGAAAAGAAAATACTTGCTTAGATTTTTACTACCTTCTCTTGTCTATCTATTTGTTATACTAACATAGGTTAGTTTTGATATAAACAATAGCTGATTACGTAAATTTAAAACCAGTTGTGAAGAAAAACCACCACGGCATAGCACAGCACGTGCTTCATCTTCTTTTAAATCAATGCATTAGCAGCAGTTGTAAAATGTTGCAGTTGTAATGCGTATTTTTCATTTTTAATTCTTTTCTTAAATCAATACATTAGCAACAACTGCAAATGTGAGGATTGCATTTCGGAATGTGTAAGGTTGTAAATTGGGTTGCCACCCTGGTAAATTGTGGCCTAAAATGCTTTTTTCCATGGTGAAATACCATATTTTCCACGAGAATTTCCACTCGCCGATAAATCTATTGCCACCTCTTTTAAATTTTCTTGGAAAAACTTAGATATGGACAACAAAGACTATTTCCACAGTAATTACTCGTGACAGATTATTTTACCACTCCCTTTCGTGACCACATGTGTCTATTGTGGAAATAACCACGGCCAAAATGTTTAGCCGCAAAAATAAAGCTTCTTACACATTTTTAAAACATGAACACAAACAGTTTTTCAAGATTGTGTGCATGTTTATTTTCTGGAATCCCCATGTATTTTATGAAGAAGACTTTACAATTTGGTTAAGACAAACAATTAACGTACAACGCGCGTGCGACAAAACTAGTATATATAAATATATGTGTGTGTGTGTTAGTCTGATGTGCACAAGAGATTCCGGCAGGGAGACCTCCGTGTACACCGTGCGTAGTGGATCAGGGATCACACAGGAAGAATAGGGGTGTGTGTAGGGAGAGAGTAAGTCAGTAGCAATGTCTGAGAGAGAGACAGAGGTTTGGCAGAGCTTCCGCGTATGGCAGTGTTGTTCTCTTTGTATGGAAAGAGTAACGATATATATATACTGGAGAACGTGGCCGTTGTAGTGTGGTTAATGCGCCCATTAATGGCGGCTTAATTAGCTTAACCGTAACGGCACGTTCGTCCGAGTATATAGGAACCGTTAGAGCACGTGGTGCGCGAGTACCGGAACCGTTACGAGGTTGACCGGGTTTGACCGGATTGACCGGGTCTAGGGAGCTCGTGCCATAAATCTCTCAAAACAGTTACTAAAGGTCGCGCGCGGGCTTGGCTCGCACGCGACAGGGCTTACCCTAGCCTCCAAACCACAAATCCCTACAAGTCCCGTGCAGTGGTATGCGAGGGCTCTGTCTCGCAGCCCCCACATGGATCAGCTCGGCTGGTGATCCTGTGTGTGTGGAGCACAATATGGTGTGCTGGATGATCGCCACGTGGCTAAGATTAGCCATGTCAGAAAGCAGTATCTACATTAGCCCCCTTTCTGCGCGTGAAGGCTTGTAGCTGTATAGGCTTCCATGCGCGGAAACCAACATGCGCGTCGTCGTCACGCACCAATTCAAATACGGGTAAACTCAGCCCCCGTGCGTGTCATTATGACCTAAAACCCCTAGAGTCGTGCCGTCTGACCTTTAGGGTTTTAGGCGTGACGTCAGCCCGTCCTGTGATTGCGCGACACGACGGTGACGGTTGCGATTCGACTACTGAAGGGACGCAACCCCTCATTCTTTTGGATAAATACCTTGTATCCCATTATTGCAGAGCATCACTTCTTTCTCTTAAAGTGAATGGTACCCGGAGATCTTCGAGAGCAGATCCAGATAATCAATCATCAGTTCAAGACTGCAAATCGTATTCTTCAATTGTGCATCTCCAAGCAGGCTTCAAGGAAACAAGGTTGGCCTCGTTTACTCTTGATTTAAACTACCAGTGTTCGCCTTGAATCGCATTGAATCTGTAAACCCATGAAGTGTGTGAAGAGGCTTTGATCTTTAAATCTGCTTCGTTTTACTCTTTCGACGATATTGGATCTTGCAACTCCCCAATTTCTGAAATCGGCACTGGAACTGTTTGCATTCCTTTGCATAGATCTCGAATTCCAAAATTCAAACTAACTGGTGTGGTATTTCTCCCCCCCTTTTTTGCCCTTTCGCAGGAATGGCCAAAACGAGAGTAACCAGACCTGTCAAGGAAGATGAAGAGATGCCGGAGCTTCCGCGGTCTCTGTGGCGAAAAGCCCCCTTTCTGGGTGGGAAAGATTTTTACCACGCGAGGGTGAAGGCGAAGAGGATGCCTGATCCTGTTCCCGTTGAGCAGTTGTTAACACTGACTCGCCCAGTTAACTCAGCCTTGCTCGAGCTAGTTGGCTCCGAGGATGTGGTTCGATTGGGAATCGAGAACGGGCACTTCCCATACACTGCGATTTCTACTCAGGCGTTTGTCCAGAAGTTGGACTATATGGATGAGTGGACTGACCACGTGTTGGGTAATTACGCCGAAACTCTTGATGAAGCCGGCATTTTCTTCGCTGTTCGTGCTATGAAGGGTGCTGCCGTGAAGTTGGATCAGTCCATGCTTCTAGACCTTCTGTCCCGCTATTCGCCTGCGACTCACACGTTTCACTTTGCTGAGTTCGAGGCTGCCCCCACGCTCGAGGACGTTCAAATGCTGTATGAGCTTTCCCCCATGGGTGAGGTGGATCCCTTGAGTCACCTAAGGACATCTGCGGAATTAACCTTGTACGCGCAGATGGAGGAGTGCTTAGCAGAGGTGAAGAAAATCTCCACTCGGTGGACCAGTACAAAACCTCTTCCGAACTGGCAGCTAGTTGATACGTCTGCGAAGAATACCTGGAACAAGTGGTTGCAGTACTTCTTCCGAGACTATGCGAGCAGCAGCATTACTAAGAAGCTTTTGAGCGAGGACCCGGAGGCCGAGAATTACGTAGAGGGCAAGGGTTATCATTTGACCCTTTGCGCCTTTCTTTGTGCTTGGCTGTCGAGGTTTCTGATTGATGGTCACCCCCATGATGGGGTCTTCTACCATGTGCTGCCACTTGCCGTGAGACTCGCTCTT
This sequence comes from Linanthus parryae, assembly GCA_023055425.1. Classification (NCBI taxonomy): domain Eukaryota; kingdom Viridiplantae; phylum Streptophyta; class Magnoliopsida; order Ericales; family Polemoniaceae; genus Linanthus; species Linanthus parryae. Next base: position 60,616,156 of record JALGPY010000001.1, on the reverse strand, counting down.
GGCCAGAGAGTCGCACTTGGACCCTTGGTCTTGGGCACGCTATATTACAGGCTGGATCAGCTGGTTCTGGCGATGAGGGAATCGCGTGGCCGCCTCGATGTTCTGACCTTTGTCAATATCAGCTTTTTGACAATGTGGGTTTTCGAGCGTTGGCCGTCTTATGCTCCAACTCCCCTCCCACTTGAGAAGTGGTGTCCCCCAGGCGAGACGAAAGCGCTCAACAGCGGAAGGGCTGCGAGATGGTTCGGGGCAAGCAACACCAAGTGTACTTGGAGCTTGATATGCGACAAGCGAAGGGAGTTCACTGCCAGGCCTTACGCCACACGTGTTGAGAATGTGCGGTGGTTTCCGAAGCTATACCCCTCCGAAGGCATGGTCTTGTCAGAAGACCTTCTCTTTGAAAAGGGATTGCATTTCCACGAGCGCTATCGTGAGTTCTTTTGCTGGTGTCTGCGAGGTTCTCTTCCTGCACTTGCAGAGCATATTCGTGAGCTCGCGCCACGATATGAAAGGCTTACAGTGGATGTTGACCCCACTCGGGTCTCTCCTCAGTTTGGTTTCGATGCGGTGGCCCCATCAATCTGGCCCCAGTCTATCGTTAGAGGGTGCTACAAGCGCTTGCTGACAAAGGAATGCAAGACGGTCCTTATGAGCAATCTTCCCTTTGAGCAGCCTGCGGGAACTCGCAGGGGTGGTTGTTCCCAGAATTGGATCGCATACTGGATTGCCCAGCATACGAGGATGGAGACGGAGGCGGCAGCGCAGCCAGGAAGGGCCCCCTTGATCAAGAGAAACTCTTTTCCGTTTCGCCCCAATTGCAGTTTGAGCGAGTCTGAGTACGGTTGCTACTCGTTGTTGGACCGCGAGAATCATTTGTGCCCCGATTTCATTCTGAAGGAGCAGGTCGATGCAATCAAGAAGGGCGACACGCAGGTCATCAAATATAGCAAGGCGTTTGCCGAGGTAAGCAGTTTCCTTGTGTGCTTTGAGCTCTTTGATTTGCTTGCACTGATGCTTTTTGTTCTGTATTGTCTAGTGTCATGTGCGGAGGTTCGCAGCTGGTGACCGTTCCAAATCGCTGGTGGATACCATTGTTGCGACCAGAAGAAGGGGGGAGTCGTATCGGCTAGCATGGAGGATGGATGCCGAGGTCGAAACAAAAGTTCGCGGGGTCATGAACACTTTTGCTGACTCGCTGATAGACAACCCTCCGGCTCCGTCTCCTCCTAGGGATGACCCGTCCCCTCCAGCGACTGTGGCGCCGAGAGCGAAGAGGCCTAGGCAAAAGGGGATTACAATTTCTTCCCCTAGGAGCGCTCCAACTTCGCCCCCAGTGAGGCCCCTTTCTGTCAAGGACAAAGGTAAGGGTCGTATGCCCGGCAAGGTGCGAAAAGATCTCGCAGTTGAAACCTTCGTTCCATTCAACCAAGAGGAAGAGGAAGAGAGGCAAGAGCCCCAGGCAAGTAATGGAGAAGAAGAAGGAACAGTTGTAATGCGCGAGGAAGAGTCAGGAGGTACCTCCGTCGCATCCCTTTGTTCTTTATCACAACTTCCATACAGTTCTTTTCTTTGAACCAAAAAATGTATTCGCAGATGATGATGATGAAGCCGTTGGTGGCCTTGTGACCAAGAGGCAAAAGAGAGATGCCCATGCTGGCGTTTCAGATGATCCCATAAGCGAGGATGTTCTTGCCGAATCCCGGAGGACAGCCGCGGAGGCTGCTGCGAGAAGAAGGCAGCGAGAGGAAGAGGAACTCGAGCTCGTGAAACAGCGGAGCCTCGAGGAGCGGCATGTTGACGACTTAGCGCGTCCAACTGGCGAGGAAGACGAGCCTCCCGAAGAAGTGGCTCCTCATGTGGAGGAGGAAGATGAGGTTCCTGGAGAGGACACAGCAGAGCTAGAGCAAGTCCAAGCGGACTTCGCAGAGATCGCGGGTGGCGACAAAGGTGAGATCTTCAATCTCGCAGTTACTTATAGGGATGTAATTGTGGGTGCGTTAAAGCACGGTGTGTCAAAGCCTGACATTCGCCGTTGGTTGGTAAGCAAATGCGGAGAACCCTCAGGTAATTATTTTGAGTGATATGCGCATACTAGGCCTTAGTCACTTGAAGCAAAATCATGACTGGTTTACTCGCGTCCCAGGTCACGCTTCTCTTAAAGATTTGCTTAGTGAAGATACACTGATAGGGCACGGTTCCACGTCCCTAGTGTACGATGAGGATACCTTAATCCCACCTTCGCGTGGAGGTGCTTATTCTTAGCTTCAGCAAAGATAGTGAAATAACTTATAACACAAGTTACCTCATATTGTCGCATTTGGTATCGCAGGTCATGCTGAGGAACCTGAGCTGGAGCAGAGAAGTCAGCCTTCTGCATCCCATGTTCCAATCTCGAGCTCTCATACTGAGAAGCCCGTCGCGGACGCTGGACATGTAAGTGAGCGTCTCGAGGATGTCATCGAGCTCTCCGATGATGTCGAAGCTGATGCTGTGCGGATGGACGAAAACGTCCGTACTGGTGGTGAGGAGGAAAGGACAAGCGATGCTGCCATTTCCGCATCCGGGAATGTCCGTCCAGCGACCTCAGTTGTGCCTCCGGCGATGACTGAGCCAGGAGCACCTATTCCTGCGTGGAGCATTTGGGGCTCGCAGGTTGGGAATGTAGTCGCAGCTGGTGCAGCTTACACTCTTCCTCCTAACTATGAGAGTTTGGAGCTCGCAGCTGATAGGAGAGCCATGGAGCGAGGGCAGTCTTCGAACAACCCGGTGGCTCGCATTCCTTCTATTCATGAAATTCTGGAAGGGACCGGTAAGCAGAGATTTTACCATTCGTACGTCGCATTATTTGCTTGCTAGTTTTGACATTATGACTTGTTTTTGACGTCTCAGGTTTGAAGCAAACCGATGTAGACTGGGTGGTTCGAATGCGCCTCAGATACCCCCGATCGTTTGTGAGGTGTCTGGAGATCAGTCCTTTTGACGGGAGGCTATTCCTTACTGAAGCCATCTGGATACTAGAGCAGCTATGTGCGGCTACACCTGCGACCATTTCGGCCCAGAGTGCTGAATTGCTGTGTGGCATGTGCCAAAATCTCGTGCTCAAAGTCCAAGGCAGACTTGGCTTTAAATTCCTCAAGGACAGAGTTACACTGATTCGCGCAGCTGTAACTTTGAATCTCGGTCACCAGAATCTCGCAGCTGAGATGCAGAAGGTGGAGCAGCAAAAGCAGAAGGTTGATGAAGCTGTAAAGCTGTATCAGGAAATGAATGCCAAGTGCGAGCAACTGAAGCAAGAAGTGAAACAAGTGGAGAAGCTGAGCGAGCAGTTCGCACCCCAGGACTCCTTAGTCAAAAATTTGTTTTGACTTTTCGAATTTTTTTTTTTTGAAAAGAAAACAGGAAAATGGCTGAGACATTAATGTAATGTTTTGAACATTAATGTGATATTGCTAGGGTTTCTCCCCCCTCTTTTTTGACAACAAACAATGAGTTTGCCCGTTTTGCCCCTTTCGGGATTTGATTGGACATTTCTGTGCATATCCAATTATGACATCAGCAATTGATTCTTTGCTTGATTTTCGCGCTAATTTCTCGGCAGATAAGCACGCTTCCGTTGGGAAGTCCATCCGAATCATGACTATCCGTCATTTATTAGGATACGCAACTGAATCGTCGTAGCCTTTAGTAGGGTAATTGATTGTTACCGCTTTTCAAGGCGTAAGTGATTGAACTTACCCTCTTTTTGAATTTGCTGACTCATCTTAAACAACCGAAGAGTCTCCACAGGGCCTATATAAACCCTGCCTTTGCCATTTGGGTTCTTCATCCCAAACATGTGCTTTGCCGTGAGTCCTTGCGACTGCTGGCTTCAACGCTTGTTTTTCGTTGATTCATTGCAACTTCAGGCTTTGAATCCTGAGTTTGCGCTTTGTGCCATAGAAATAGTTTCCAAGATCCACTTTATGAGGCTCATTGCCGTTTATAACCATCATAAAGAGGATGCAGATAATACCTCATGTGTGTTCGAAGAAATTTCTTCGTGTATTATGTGTGCAGGTCATGTTTCCGGCCGCCTCGTGGCGAGGTGCAGCGCCGTAGTGACCGTGCTACCGTCTCGTAATGAACGGCGTGATTCTTCTTCAGCAGTAATGAAGAAGAATCCGTCACTTTCATGTTTGTGAGCCCGGGGTGACGAACCGTCGCGTTCATCCCCGTCTACAAGGAGCCCTTGCCCTTTGGAGCTGCTGCTTGCCTGTAGATCGCCGGAACCGGTGGCTCCTTGGGCAAATGTTATGGGGAGCCTATCTGACAACGGTCTTGTCGGATAGCAGAATGTCGAGCGTATGGTTTCATGTGGCTCTTTTCAGAGCGAGATCCCCTTTGCTACAGATGTCACCCACAGATTTGGGCATCGTGTAGCCGGCGCTCGAAGCCAGGGCGGTTCATTCTTTGCAGTCCGGGTTTCTGTACCGTGTCTCTGCTGGCTGATCAGCCATTTTTTGAATGTATTGTAAGCCATGTTGGCTGTGTAGTTAGATGCGAGCTTTTCGCTTGTAAGCTGCTATCTAGATAGATAAATTGTAAGTCATTTGACTCATGATGATAAATAGTATTTGTATCAGTTGTTCTTTGCAACAAAATACAATTTCGCATGCGCTTAGGCTTGTTTTGCCTTGCATAATGACATGTTATGATTTCACATATGCGATGTCAATTCACAGATATTTCGCTAGATCATTGGAGATCGTAATTTCGCAGCTGCGCCATCTTGACGGATGGGCTTGTAATTGATCGTTGTAAATCGTATGAGATCGCGTTCACAACGTTGTTATCGTTCCAGATAATTTTCCAGAGATCAATCAAGATCGTTGTGCAAATTGCTATCATAGAAGATAGGCTTTGTTTGAGATCGTTTCTCGCATAAACTGCTGTCATAGCAGATGGATCTTTAGAAGATCTAGCAAGATGACTCTGCACTATGTTGCCATCATATCAGACGGGTTTGGATAATTAACCAAAATTGCTATCGTAACAGATAGGCTCGAGAAGAACACTATAAGATCGCATCTGTATAGCCCGCTAGCTCAAGAGATAGGCGTTAGATGGTCGATTGAGATCGTTTTTTGTACTCCGCTACTATCGCAAAAGATAGACTTTGGATGATCATGTAAGATCGTGTTTTCGTTTGGGTGCTATCGCAAAAGATAGGCTTTAATGATCACTTAAGATCGCGTTCGCATTTGATTGCTACCACGAGAGATAGGCTTTAGATGACCGCCTAAAATCGCATTTGCGTTTGGCTGCTATCGTAAGAGATAGGCTTTAATGATCACTTAAGATCGTATTCGTATTTGATTGCTACCATGAGAGATAGGCTTTAAATGATCAATTAAGATCGCATTTGCATTGGCTGCTATCGTAAGAGATAGGCTTTAGATGATCAATTAAGATCGCATTTGCGTTTGGCTGCTATCGTAAGAGATAGGCTTTAATGATCACTTAAGATCGCATTTGCATTTGATTGCTACCATGAGAGATAGGCTTTAAATGATCAATTAAGATCGCATTTGCATTGGCTGCTATCGTAAGAGATAGGCTTTAATGATCACTTAAGATCGTATTTGCATTTGATTGCTACCATGAGAGATAGGCTTTAAATGATCAATTAAGATCGCATTTGCATTTGATTGCTACCGTAAGAGATAGGCTTCAATGATCACTTAAGATCACATTTGTAGTGGCTGCCATCGTAGGAGATGGGCTTTAGATGATCACTTAAGATCACGCTCGCGGGTAACTGCTATCGTAAGAGATAGGCTTTAATGATCGATTAAGATCACATTTGTAGTGGCTGCCATCGTAGGAGATGGGCTTTAGGTGATCACTTAAGATCGCATTTGTATTTAGTTGCTATCGTAAGAGATAGGCTTTAAATGATCGATTAAGATCACATTTGTAGTGGCTGCCATCGTAGGAGATGGGCTTTAGATGATCACTTAAGATCGCATTTGCGTGTAATTGCTATCGTAAGAGATAGGCTTTAATGATCGATTAAGATCACATTTGTAGTGGCTGCCATCGTAGGAGATGGGCTTTAGATGATCGATTGAGATCGCGTTTGCTATCATATGAGATAGGCTTTAATGATCACTTTAAGATCGTATTCGCTATCGTAAGAGATAGGCTTTGAATGATCGTTTAAGATCGCGTTTGCTATCGTAAGAGATAGGCTTTGATGATCAGTTAAGATCGCGTTCGCTATCGTAAGAGATAGGCTTTGAATGATCGTTTAAGATCGCGTTTGCTATCGTAAGAGATAGGCTTTGATGATCAGTTAAGATCACGTTCGCTATCGTAAGGGATAGGCTTTGATGATCATTTAAGATCGCGTTCGCTATCGTAAGAGATAGGCTTTGATGATCACTTAAGATCGTGTTTATGTTTGCTGCTATCGTAGAGATAGGCTTTTGGTGATCAATTAAGATCGCATTTGCGTTTGCTGCTATCGTAGAGATAGGCTTTTGATGATCAGTTAAGATCGTACTTGCGTTTGATGCTATCGCGGGGATAGGCTTTTGATGATCAATTAAGATCGTACTTGCGTTTGATGCTATCGCGGGGATAGGCTTTGATGATCAATTAAGATCGTATTTGCATGAATTGCTATTTGCAGCGAACGAATCGTTGTTAACGAAGATACTTAAATAAAATAGAGCAATATAAGCGGCTAGAAATATGAACTTCTCATTTGGGAGAATTCTTTTATTACATCGCTCTCATATGGGAGAGGTAGAATTACAATCCCCTCATATGGGAGGGGAGATTGCATTAATCGTAGCCACATGAGATATTAAGCAACGTTATCATAAAACGTATGAAATAAAAGGAGTCAAGGATAGTACTTCTTGATCCAGCGCATGTTGACTGAGCTCGGAGTTGAGGTTGTGCCGTGCAACCTTCGTATGCTGCAGTAGCCACTATCGAAGACTTCTGTGACTTCGAAGGGTCCTTCCCAATTGGCTGCGAACTTCGGATGAGTTGCTTCTCGCATGCAGTGGTCGGATGCGCGCAAGACCAGGTCGCCAACTGCGAAATCTCGCCGCTGAACTGTCTTGTTGTAGGCGCGAGCGATTCTTTCTTGGTACCGCTTATTAGTCCTTTTGGCTTGTTCTCGCTTTTCTTCCAGCAAGACTAAATCGTGATCGCGTTGATTTTCATAAAGCGCATGGAAGGCCAGCCGTGCCGAATTGACTCTGACCTCCGCAGGTACTACAGCTTCGGCCCCATAACATAAAAGAAATGGCGAAGCCCCTGTGGGTGTTCTTGGAGAGGTCCTGTAGGCCCACAGAGCTATGTTAAGAGAGTCGGCCCACTTCTTGTGGTCATCTGCGACCATCTTGCTCAGAATTCTCAGCAGCGTTTTGTTAGTCGCCTCGGCTTGTCCGTTTCCCTTTGGATAATAGGGAGTAGAGCATATCTGCCTGATATTGTACTCCGCAAGTTTCGTAGCTACCTGACGATTAACAAAAGGAGTACCGTTATCTGAAAGAATAGTATTCGGGATTCCGAACCTGCATACGATGTTTTCCTGGATGAAGTTGACCACAGCCAGCGCGTTTGCCGTCTTCAGTGGTATTGCTTCCACCCATTTGGTGAACAGCTCAGTTGCAGTGAGAATGAAATGGTTCCCATGTGACGTTGGTCGGATGGGGCCAATGAAGTCCAAAGCCCATGTGTGAAATGGCCATGGCGTCCCTAATGCATGTAGATCCACGGCGGGAGCGTGCACTAGGTTCCCTTTGAATTGACATTCTTGGCAGCGTCGCACCTTGGTGCGGCAATCGACTTCCATCGTGGGCCAGAAGTATCCAATTGAGAGAAGCTGTCTGCATAATTTCGCACCTCCCTGGTGTTCCGCCTGGTGGGAGAGGTCCATGACTTCTTGTGCTTCCCTATCGTCTAGGCATCGCAGCAAGTTGCCTTCATGACCTTTTCGCCAAAGCAGATTTTCTTGAACCACATATCGAGAAGCTTTCCTCTTCAATTTGTCTGCCTCTTTTCTCGATTCGGGTATAGTGCCTTTGGTGAGGAATTCAAACAATGGCTTTCTCCAGTCTGTGTCGTCGTCGATTAGAGCGACAAGAAGAGAATCTTTGATTAGTGCGCAACTTTCGCACTTCCCTTGTATCAGGGCTGCGGCTGTAGACATGCTCGGCCAATGGATGCCGTATCTCTGAGCTTTCCTGTAGATTGACACCTCGCTTTCTCCGCAAGCGTGCTGGTGAATCTTTTCTAACAGCTGTTGTCCCTCTTGTTCGGAGACACATCGCATGAGTATTCCTCCGGGACCCTTGTAGTAGAGGGTGTTGTCGTGGATGCAGTATCCTTTCGTGAGTGCCCAGCTCTCGCTGCTGGTGCCTTTCGCAATAGCTCGCAGGATTGCTTTTCGCCAGTCTGCGTCATCCATGTGTTCGTCGTCGCACGCATCTTCTGTTAATGCCGACGATGTTCGCACTTCGATGGAAATCCTCGCGGGGCATTTGTCTATGCTGACCTTAGATCCCAGAGTTGCTAAGGCGTCTGCATGCCTGTTGTCTGCTCGGGGCTTGTGCTCGTATTTCACGTCGCAGAATTGCTGCATCAGCTTTTGCACTAGAGTGCGGTATGACAGGAGGTTGATTTCCTTCAGACCATACTCGCCCGAGGCTTGCTTAACAATCAGCTTGGAGTCTCCCATGACTGTTAAGTTGCTCACTTCCAGAGCTTTTGCTGCACGAAGTCCCGCGATAAGAGCTTCGTATTCCGCCTCGTTGTTCGTGACTGCGAAGTTGAGTTTTGCGGACATCTGTATGACTTCCCCGTCGGGCTTTGTCAAGACTATCCCAATGCCTCCACCTTTTCTGGTTGACGAACCGTCGAAGTGGAGGGTCCAATAGGGCACGTTGATCGCGTAGATTTCAGGGCCTTCGAGCTCCTCTTCGATCACAGGTTCGTGGCTGTTGTCGGGAAACTGTGCCAGCAGATCTGCTACCGCCTGCGACTTGATCGCCCTTGGCCTCACGCATGTGATATCGTATTGAGAGATGGTCATGTACCATTTCGCCAATCTCCCGCCCGGAGTAGTGTGAGTTAGCAAGTATTTTATGGGGTCGCTTTTGGTGACCACCACCACTTTGTGCGATGCAAAATAGTGTCTCAACTTCTCTATCACAAAGAATAAGGCAAGGCAGTGACGTTCGATGTCTGTGTACCTTGACTCAGCAGGCTGCACAATGCGAGAGATGTAATAGATAGGCCTCTCTTGTCCCTCATATACCTGGGCCAAGAGTGCTCCTATAGATCTCCTTGTTGATGTAAGATATAGCAGCAGCGGCGATCCCAGTTGAGGCGCGATCATAATCTTCGGGGATGTAAGTATCTCCTTTAGCTTTTCGAATGCGGCTTCATGGTCAGGAGCCCAGTTGTACGCGGCGTCCTTCTTGAGAAGAGTGCTGAAACAGCATGTGATTTCGGCGATTGCTGGGATGAATCTCCGCAGATATGACAATTTTCCCAAGAATGTTTTCAAGGCGCTTTGGTTGTGAGGTGGCGTCATACTGGTGATGGCTGACACTTTCACAGGGTCAGGCTCGATCCCTTGGCGATGGACTATGCATCCCAGAAACTTCCCCGAGGTCACGCCGAACGCGCATTTCATGGGGTTCATTTTCAGTTGAAAGCTCCTGCATCTGTTGAATACCTTTCGCAGGTCTGCAAGGTGATCTGCTTCATGCCTGGATTTGACTACCAGGTCATCCACATAGAATTCCACTTCTTTGTGCATCATGTCGTGGAATAGGGCCATCATGGCCCGCTGATAGGTTGCGCCTGCATTCTTAAGACCGAATGGCATTACCGTATAGTTGAATACCCCCACGGGAGTGATGAATGCAGTTTTACTTGCATCTTCGGGATCCATCTTGATTTGATTGTACCCGCTGAAGCCGTCCATGAAACTGAACATGCGATGGCCTGCTGTTGAATCAATGAGTAAATCGATGTTAGGCAGCGGGAAATCGTCCTTAGGGCAGAAGCGATTGAGATCGCGGAAGTCCACGCAGATGCGGAGCTGTCCGTTCTTCTTCACCACTGGCACGATGTTGGCCAACCATGTGGGATGGTGATTTGGCTCTATGAACTTGGCATCTAGGAGTTTAACGATCTCCTGCTTGATCTTGACGTTGAGCTCCGGCCTGAAACTTCTGGTACTTTGCTTGACCGGTTTAGACCCTGGGATAATGTCTAAACGGTGCATGGTGATGCTCGTGTCCAGACCTGGCATTTCATCGTATTCCCATGCGAATACGTCCTTGTATTCAGTTAAAAGCTGTAGCAGCCCTTGTTCCTCTTCGCTTGTGAGGTCCGCACTCAGGAAGATTGGCCTTTTCTTTTCCTCGTTCGGGCTGAGGAACACCTCCTTTAGCTCTTGCTTTTGCGGTCGCGGCCTGTCTTCCATGCATTCGGGCGCTTCTTTGAGTTTCTCCTCTGGAGTGCCCTGTGTTGGCTCTTCTGTGAGCGCAACTTGCTCGATTTGATTGATTTGCCCAGGGACATCCCCATGCCCGTGTGAGGACGTCCCCGCGCACCTTCATATGCGATAGCATTTCTTCCCGTTGGCGTAGAAGCTCTCTATCTCCTTGCCTTCGGGGTCGTGCTTTGCGATCCTCTTCAGAGTGTAGACACTCTTGCGATGATATGCGATGCGCGGCGCCTCTTCGTGGGTAGGCGGCTTTTCTTCGGTGTCTCCCCTTGTCACCATCACGCCTGCAGGTGACTGGTCCTTGATGTCCTCCCAGAGAGGTAAAGGAGTAGGGTTGAATGGTCCGGGTGTTTGCTCGTCCGCCATCTCGGTGAACCACACCGCCTCGCTGAGATGCGCTTCGTCCAAGTTGAACGGGTTAGTTGAGGCCGGTATCTCGACAATCCTGTCGTTCCAGATAGCTTTCATCACTTGGTGAGCCGTTGAAGGGATTGCGTCAAAGCGATGAATCCAGGCCCGACCTATGATCATGTGGTATGTGGTGTTCGCGTCTATGACATAGAACTTCGCCGAACACTTGATCTTACCAATCTGAACGCCTAGGCGGATCCATCCGATCGTCATTCTGGAATCGCTTCCGAATCCCACCAGCGGGGATGGACGCTTGACTACCTTGTGCTCGGGGATCCCTGCTAGCTTCAGTGTGTGGAGTGGAACAACATTGACCGCTGCTCCTCCATCGACGAATGCTCGCTTGAATTCGACGCCGTTGATGATGGCGGTCACGTACAGGGGCCTCTGGTGGCTCGCATCTGTCTTTTTGTCGCTGGCAGAAAAGGTCATAATCTTTTCTGTGGAACGGGACGCCCTGACGACTTTCCCGTTGGAGACCACGAGGTCCTCCTCGTAGTCCTCTGCTACCCTTAAGATTGCTTTTGTCATGTCCGCTCGGCATTTTTCGGAGAAGTTCATCTCGTTGAAGAATTTGTCGAAGCCGTGCGACCCTTTCATGCGGTCGGCACGCTCATCTTCCGTGTCCATGCTATAGTCTTCCTCTTCATGGACTTCAGCAATGATGGGTAGACCATCCTCTGCGACTTCTTCCAAGTCCACTATTGAGATCATGGCGACCTCCTTGCCTTTTGAGCCCGAGTCCGTATGGGCAGGCAGTGGGTTGTTGCGCACATCCTTCCGGTGGTCGCTGACGATGAGTTCGCCGTTCTTCATCTTCTGGTCGAACGCGAATCTAAGCTTCTTGCACTCGGCTGTGGGGTGCATGACCTTGCCGTGGTATTCGCACCACTTGGGGTCCCTCGTCATCTCCTTGGAGGGTTTTTGCTCTAGCGGTGGCAGGATGCCGTCTTTACGCCACTGTCTACAGAGATCGCTTGCTTCCTCCACCGAGCATGGCAGAGGCGGTGCATCAAAGTTTCCGGCTTTTGCTTGTTTCTGAGGCGAAACCGTGTTGACCTCAGCTTCGCGTCCTCGCTTGTAGCCGAATCTGCCGATCTTGTAGGTGGTGCCGCTCGCAGGTCGTTCTGGAGCGCTCTTCTTTCTCTGTCTCTCGACGATGGGCTCGATGTTCATCGTGCACTCGATGAGCTTTGAGAACGTGGGTGTTTGCAAATTGATTAGCATGCTCTTGTACTCATCTCGCATGCACTGCAGGCATATCTCTACGAGTCGGCTTTCGAGCATGGGATCCTTGCACTCCAGAGATTTCGCTCTGAATTTCTTGATGAAAGTGATCCCATCCTCCTCGCGTTTCTGATACATCCGCGAGAGATGGATCATCGTCACCTTCTCCTCCATCTGGAAGAACTTAGTGTAGAACTTCTGGACCATGTCGTCCCAGGTCTTCACGGATCCGGCCTCCAGTGTTCGGTACCATTTGTATGCTACATTCCCAAGAGTCTTTGGGAATTCTCGCATCAGCAGTTTGGGGTCAGCTCCATACGGACCCATGACATCAATGAAACGCATGACATGCTCATGGGCGTTTCCATTGACGTCCTCGAACTTATCCCATTTAGGAGCCTTGTACCCCACCGGGTTAGGCATGAGATAGATCTCCCGTGGAATGGGCGGATCGTTGTCTAGCTTCGGGATGATGGTATCCGCGAGCGACTGATGAGCCAAGATGGAGTCCACGCGCTTCTGCAAAGGCGTCATGCATTCTGGAATGCTCCCCTCTGTAGCTGGCGAAGGGGTTGCCGTAGGCGGTGGCGACACATATGCCGCCGGAGGATTGGGAGTGTATTGACTGCCCGCGTTTCCCCAGATCGTTGCTGGTGGAGGCAGAGTGTACTGCAAAGTTGGATTAGACGCCAAAGCCGTGGGCTGAGAGGCGTGAGCGGCAGGGGGTAGCATTTGCGCTGTTGATCCTTGGATCGAAGGCAGCTGCGCGGCTGACGGTGGAGTTTGCAGATGAGGGTTGGGAGGCGTGGCCGATACTCCCAATCCTGGAGCAGTAGGGGTTCCTCCTCCCTGAGGGGTGGCGGTACCTGGTGGAGGATTTGGCGCAAGGGTGCCCAGAACGGCCAGGATCCGCTCCAACTGCGCAGATTGAGACTTGAGAGCTTTTGCCTGACTTTGGACAGTGGCGTCCAAAGACTCCAAAGTTGGTGCCTCGCCGGGAGTCGTCGGAGTACGGCGGACTTCGTCTCCCGAGGGAGTTTCGGTGGAAGGCGACCGGTTGCTGACATCATCCTCCTGAGACATGGTTGCTTTTGCTGGTAAGTTCACGTCGGGTTCACCAAAATGTGCACAAGAGATTCCGGCAGGGAGACCTCCGTGTACACCGTGCGTAGTGGATCAGGGATCACACAGGAAGAATAGGGGTGTGTGTAGGGAGAGAGTAAGTCAGTAGCAATGTCTGAGAGAGAGACAGAGGTTTGGCAGAGCTTCCGCGTATGGCAGTGTTGTTCTCTTTGTATGGAAAGAGTAACGATATATATATACTGGAGAACGTGGCCGTTGTAGTGTGGTTAATGCGCCCATTAATGGCGGCTTAATTAGCTTAACCGTAACGGCACGTTCGTCCGAGTATATAGGAACCGTTAGAGCACGTGGTGCGCGAGTACCGGAACCGTTACGAGGTTGACCGGGTTTGACCGGATTGACCGGGTCTAGGGAGCTCGTGCCATAAATCTCTCAAAACAGTTACTAAAGGTCGCGCGCGGGCTTGGCTCGCACGCGACAGGGCTTACCCTAGCCTCCAAACCACAAATCCCTACAAGTCCCGTGCAGTGGTATGCGAGGGCTCTGTCTCGCAGCCCCCACATGGATCAGCTCGGCTGGTGATCCTGTGTGTGTGGAGCACAATATGGTGTGCTGGATGATCGCCACGTGGCTAAGATTAGCCATGTCAGAAAGCAGTATCTACATCTGACAAAAGCAAGGAAAATACTATGTATGAAAAAGGCAAGATTCAAGTGCGAGACCACTGATTACATATTTAGAACAATGTAACAACTAAGAAAAGTAGGACGTCAATGAAACAAAAACATTACTATCAGCCACCTCAAAACAGAACATGAAATTTCCGTTACTGAGGAAAGGTAAAGCTACATATCAAATTTAACAAAATACCAGTAAACATAAATTATTACGACAGAAAATGAAATAAATGAAGTCTTGCAGTCAGCGGGATACTACACATTGTTAATCAATGTCCTCCATGTTCCCTTTCATCACTCCATCTTCAGCTGCGACTTGTGCAGGTTGAGATGATTTTGGTGGGGCATGTGCTTGTGAGGAAGAAGAAGGTTGGGAATTGAGTTTTAGTAAGTTGAGTTGTTTGTTTATTTCCAGAAGCTTTTGATCAATCACAAAGCCAAGGTCACTCAACTCGACTGTGGCCATGTGTTGTGGTAAGTGATTACCGCGCAAGCACTGGTACATGATCTCAGTCATATGTTTTTTTCGATTCTCAGTGACTTTCTTCCTCAGTGCATCTTGGACTTTGTTGATCTTTCTTCTTGTTAAACCTTCTTGGTTCATCATTCTCTGATTTCGTTGCCCGATTGGCACGTTCGTATAATCAGCAATCACCTTTTGCACCCCCTCCTTGTTTGGCCAGACTTGTGCATCATGCTGATAAGGGCTGGAGATAATTACGGCGACTTCGACGTCACACAAAGTGTGGAGTTCTTCAGCCTTTTTCATTAGGCCCTTGACCCTTTTCGTGAAGCACACTTGCCTCTTTGTATCATCATCGATGAATTCGAGCTTCAGTGCAGATCTTGGCATGGTTTCCAACAATGTGCAAAACTGTTTAGACAATAATGAATGGAATGATGGAGATGATGGTGTGTATGCTTTGTGAATTTTATAAACATAATTTAGACAACTTGTTGTTGGTAAAGAAAAAATTCTTATTATACTAGAATATTAAATCATTTCCATTTTAGGTTTTCTTGAAAAGGAATCGACCCAGAAAGCAATTGTTTTAGTTCACGTGTCTTCTTCTGTATGTTTCTATTATAATTTGTGGGTTAAATGTTTATGGTAAGAAGCTATATATTTTGTTTTACAAGAAATAACATATTTGCAATGCCACTTTTTTTTTTTGAGTAATTGTTCTGCCGTCAATCGGCTTTAAACCCGGAACCTCATGCAGGGGCTTCCAATGCTCAACCACTTGAGCTACCACCCTAGCTGCGCAATACCACTTTTCAGGTGTATATTCCCTTCTTATTACTTTATTTGAGAAACTCCTTCCACTAATTTTGTATACAGAAAAATATTTATTGTCTTTCCTTAGTTTTGTGTGCATGAGTTTCATTCAAAGGTTCATTGAGTTATTGTTTAATAAGCGAGAAATGCTACAGCACCAACTCATATCTCTTTCTCATACCGTCCACACTCATGAAATCATGCCAAATGAGTAATAACGTTTTTTTAGGACATGTAATGATGTTTTTAACTGTACACTTGTATAAGAGATGAAGGGAAATAACCATGAATTCTTTAGCATTTCTCATAATAAACAAACTGAAAAGAAAACAATACCACAAACAATTCAATTGACAAGACACATGTCATCCAGATTTTCGTTTTCTATATTTATCATAAAGGACATGGCATATATCTTTACTATCTTAAAAGAGTGAAGAATAGAAAAGTGACTCCTAAGATCTTTTATTACGGAAGTGCCTCCCTAAAAGTTATAATTACAAAAATGTCTTCTTACCCTAAGATTTCTAATGCACGTATTATATTTATATTTATCTTTATCTTTATCTTTACTATTTAAAAATTTGCATAGACACTAATACGTTTACACTATCTACAATAGCCAGCCATGTTGATTTAATTACTAGATAACCACTAAAAGCCCTAATAAAAATCGCTAAAATCCCTACTAAAAAAGAGTCCTTCTATTAACCTTCAACCGAGATCGTTCTTCCTCAATTGGCCTTACGATCTTCAAAATTGTGCAGGATGAAATCACGTAGCTACGGTAAAGCACGACTATTCATGGCAACACTGGCGATTTGGCTATTTGGTTCCTGAGTTCATCTGCCATCAATCATTAAACGGTCCTACAGTGAGTTTAAGTTCCACAATTTTTTTTTGCTTTTTCTTGGCGGCTTTTTTTCGCATGTTTCTCTTATTTTGTTGGTGTTTTCCTAACAAGCTCTTGATGGATAGTTGTCGTGCAGTGAAACACCACTTCATCTCCATTCGTCAATATCTCTACTGTGTTTTGAACAGATGCTTATTGATAGTGATCCACATTATTGGATGACTAGGTTTTATGTGTCTTCTTTTTTGGTTTCCCTTCAAGAAATCTCAGAGTAAAGAACGTATTAGTAAAATTGAAACTATTTATTCTCTATGTTTTGTTCTTTCCGAGACGTAGTTGCATCGGGATTTCCTGAGTGAATAACTCTGGATTGAATGAAATTCACAATCTGAATAATTCTGAAAATCAAATGGTGGAGTACTTAATAGTATCTAATTTTGATTTTCTCCTATCTATATGATTTTTTTTCTATATAGTGAGTAACGTTTGCTGAAAATAGCCACCACGTTGTTTGATGGACAATTTCTCTAGAACGGAGATTCAGCCATGAATGGTTTTGTAACAAAAATAACTACTAAAATTATTTCTATGGCAGGGTAAGTGTCATCGTGATTTAGAAATCGAATTTTGATTCACAGGTTCATTACACGACAGTATGGTCATCTATTGTTTCATCAAGGCTGCCAAGGAAGTTCCCTCTTATATTATGGTTCAGCTCCGAGAACTTACAGCGGATCAAATTTCTTTACACAAAATTGATTAGAAAGACAACAACGTATTACATGGAATCTTTGGAAGGAAGGAAGACATTTTTCAAAGATAAGAGGCATGAATCACATAACCATGTTTTGAAGGATTCGCCAATTCTATTGGCGTTTCTATCAATATTCAGGTAGTTAATTTTTAATAATTGCGTTTTGTTGTTGTGTAAGCCCTGATCGAAGTACAATTGGGCGGTATGAACTTCTGTTGTCTGGGTTATGAATACTGAAACGCCGAATTCATTTGTGAGCCCTTTACTTCTCCGGACTGTGATTTTGTTTGTCAGCCCTTGATTTTTCAAAACTAAGATTTCCATTGAAGAACAGTGACTAATCACATATCAGAGCACGGACAAAGGTTCTCTTTGAGCATGATCTTCTGCTCATTGTCTCTCGGATGCCCAACTCTAGAATGCAAAAATGTGAGACACCTCTCCTCTGTCCCTCTTTCCTCGACACTGGCATCTTTTCTTCTTGTTTTTAATTTTTGTTCTAATCGGAGTTTTATTTATAATGTAGCTGTCACATAAGAGCTTTATGGTTAAAATCAATAAGAAACTGACGAAGAATATGAAGAAGCGTATCCCTCTCTTGATTCGCCTATGAATCAACAACACCCTCAGGTAAGGGCTTCCTCCATTATCGTTATCAATTTCCCGATGACTCTTGACTCTGCATTTGAATTAGAAGTACAAGCCAAAACGTATGCACTATACTAAACTTCAACAGTGATGCGATAATGATAGATTTTTTTTATATTATTTTAGTTTGTTTTTATGAAAATTCTATAGTTCAGAGTTTGATGGAAACCTGGCGATTTAATGTTATGTTATGTGTTTGGTATATGGATCTCTCCGGAGTTTTCTGATTGTCAGCTATTGCCAATCTTTGATGTTTTCAGCAAAGAGATAAGGATTCATATATATGATCAGTAAGAGTTTACAAATAAATCAATACGAAAACATGGCACCAAAAGCAACAAACTAAAGTTGTAGTAGAAGAAAAATCTATCGAGCGAATGAAACATGTGCCAATCTTGGATCTCTATCAAGGGAATGAAATATCTTTCCTCGAAATCTTCAAACTTTCTTTGCCTATATGTCTTTTTAAAATTATGTAGTTTATTGATTTAGATTATGACTCCTGCTTTTTTACCTAATTTGGGTGATTTTTTAGCTCTTTTTAGAGAAAGATAAAAAGTTGCATACTTTGACATTTTTAAATTATCTACAAATTTTTAATATTCTTTTACGAAAAAAGATTATTTACTTTACTTCTATTTTATCTCTTAAAAGGGAGATTTAAAACTAAAGATATCTTTTCAAAGTACTCTTTATGTGAGGACATAACTATTCCATCCAACAACCTTATTATTTGTCTTTGATAGACATTCAAAAGACACTTGGAATAGGTGTTTTTTTATGAACTTAACCAGCTTCTATATCTATCAAATGACCACCATCTACCAGATATAACGCATTAATGTAATCCACTACCCGTGTTGATATTTTGATGGCCTCAAAGTGTCATGTACTCTTGTCCTTCCATTTAGATGTCTTGTTTTCACAACGCATGCTCAAGGATAGATTGATTTGTTCATCTCTGGTCTTTGATTGAGGGATGCATTTGATTTGATATGTTGTCTCAAATTGTTTTTTCAAGGGAGATTGTGTTGCAAGGCTCTAACTAAAAATTATTCATGTAAGCTTCCTTGTTATTTACTACGCTTTTGTTGTTAGATTCAACTTGATGTTTTCTCTCTCTTCGTGATTATCGTAATGGATGAATGGATTTTGAGTCGTTTTTGTGTGAACATTGTACTCTTGCATATATTAATGTGCATTTATGCTATTAGAAAAGAGAAAAATATGGGTGCCTCCAACATATTATTCTTTGCTTTAGTGTTGTTTGGTTAATGAATGTTAGTTATACTCTAAAGTTCTTCCTTAGTTCTGAAAATTCCATTACAATTAATTTGTGATTTCTTTTAGAATTTACAACTGAAAAAAAAAAACTAATGGCTGTGTTTCCTGCCCAAATGGAATTGACTATCAAACCAATTCAGTTATACTCTTCTACAAGTATGATATCTTCTAATCATCTCCCTTATTTCTGTCACTCAGGTTGTAAAATCCTTTATGTTGGACAACATTTCAAGTTAATGTTGGAGTTTTTCTTCCGAAAAGAAGGAACAAGCTACTATGGTAACTCTAGGGACAACATTTCAAGTAAATGTAGGAGGTTTTACATGACAAAATACCTTAATGGTTTAAAGTCGGCTTATCCTATTTTGATTGTGCTTGCTATAGAATTCTCCTTAGCAGCATCTGAAGCTTCTTATTGGACTATGTAGTTAGCCTTTTCAAATATGAGCATCACAACCATCAAGGAATTTCAAATGTGTATCTTTTTTTCACTTCTGTATCCCGAGTAACTGCTTTCATCTCTCACTTAGTTTGTCGGAGTAGATCTGCTAAGTGGATCATATATCTCTGTTTCGCCTTTACTTCCCCAAAGTAGATAATCAAATTTTGAAGTTCTTCTCCTCGCCCGCAAGGGAATTAACGCTCTAAATTTTTGTGACTATACCTGATTGTGTATTATCGTATTTGACTTAATTACTTAATACATGCCCCTAATATATCGAAACTAACAAATTGCAACCCCCGCTCCTAGAATAGTCTTATTGCATCCCCCATTTGCGAAAATCATACTTATTGAGACTGGTAAAAAAACAGTCCAATATTTAACGGAGTATTATGTTAATTGACAAAAATATCATTTTATTGGGGGGGGGGGGGTAAAAGGGTCACTCCCAAAAACCATAAACACCCTGAGGCAAATCGTCAGAGCTGGTTTAGAATGTTTCTTTACACAGGGTCAGAACAAAGTACCCCAAAAGCTTGTTCCATAATTCTCTGTCAAAAAACATGGACAGAGTATGTAAGAGTATATAAATTGAGTAAATTGAGCCGTGTTGAACACACAGGGTCAGGACTTCAATCCCCTTTAACGGATTTAGTATCCAATTTTTACAACTCCAGTTTAAATTGAACTTTATGTAATACTATAAGTATAAATAAGTGAAAGGAAGATACTTAACTGGGTTATTATTGAACTTAAGAGATTGGGCATGACTATCCATTATGTGTTATTGTGGTAAGGTGATCGTAATGAAATGTTGTTACTTATTAGAACTATTTTGCTTATCTTGTCTTCATGTGTAATTTTTTGTATACTCCTTAGTGTTTGTAAAGTAGAATATGTTTAAAAATATTAGACGTTGACGAGTTGAAGAAGTCGGTTTGGTCATTCGCGCTGCTGCAACGACATTGGAATAAGTGATCTTGAGCTTGTACTTTTGAGTTAGGCGATAACATGCAGAATTAATATATGTTCTTTTAAGCCAAGAACTAAATTCTTTAGATGTTAGGACGAAGATTACAAAGGTTAAATAAAAATGCAACCAAATAATATGCTAATGAAACCTCCCACGTGCAACGCACGTGCCACTTACTAGTACAATTAAAAGCATTGAATCCTTAAATTCCTTTCATTAGTGACTCACCTAACTAAAAAGCATACATTTATTTCAGTTACAAATGACATACAAGCTGGCAATAGGATCATTTATAAAACAAAACATAAGATCAGGAAAACCTACAATAGAAATGACTTAATACTTTAGCATAATCCGTTGTAGCACAACGAAATATTTTAGCATAATAAAAACAATCTTTACCAACAAGTTGTCTAAATTACGTTCATAAAAGCCACAAAACATACACACCATCTTCTCCATCATTTCATCCATTATTGTCTAAACAGTTTCTCACATTGTTGGAAGCCATGCCAAGATCTGCATTGAAGCTCGAATTCATCGATGATGATATTAAGAGGCAAGTGTGTTTTAGGAAAAGGGTCAAGGGCCTAATGAAAAAGGATGAAGAACTCCACACTTTGTGTGACATCGAAGTCGCCGTAATTATCTCCATTCCTTATCAGCATGATGCCCAAGTCTGGCCAAAAAGGGAGGGGGTGCAGAAGGTAAGGTGATTGATGATTATAAGAACGTGCCAATCGGGCAAAGAATTCAGAGAATGATGGACCAAGAAGGTTTAACAAAAAGAGGGATCAAGAAAGTCCAAGATGCACTGAGGAAGAAAATCACTGAGAATCGAGATAAAGAGATGACTGATATGATGTACCAATGCTTGTGCGGTAACAAATTAACACAAGACATGGCCGCAGTTGAGTTGAGTGATCTTGGATGTCATTGATCAAAAGCTTTTGGAAATGAACAAACAACTCAACTCACTAAATCTTTCACAGCCTTCTTCTTCCTCGTATGCCCATGCTCCACCAGAATCCTCTAAACCTGCACAAGTCCCAGCTGAAGATGGAGTGATGAAGCCACTGGTGAGTCAGCCAATTGCGGAATTGCCTCCTCGGTTTATGGAGCAGAAGGGGAACATGGAGGACATTAATTACTGGATGACTGCAAGAGTTCATTTATTTTGTTTTTGTCGTGATAATTTATGTTTACTGGTATTTTGTTAAATTTGATATGTAGCTTCACCTTTCCGCAATAAGGGAAATCTCATGTTCTGTTTTGAGTTTCCTTGTTCTGAATTATGTAATGGGTGGTCTCGCACTTGAAACTTGCTTATTCATACATAGTATTTTCCATGCTTTATTCAAACCAACATTATATATATATATATATATATATATATATATATATATATATATATATATATAATGATGGTTGCACCGTAATGTAGTTGTTGAGACGTTACTGGCTTAGTGCCCTCGTTAGTCAATTATTAGTGTTTTCTTTATTTTAATAAATTTCTAATCATTTATTTTTTGGCAAGTTTTTAAATACACTGTATTTTGACTTTAGTTCTTTTCATTTTGATATCATTTTTATAAATTAGGAATGGGTGATGATATTTTACCAATCATTGCTATCTTTGCACAATTTTTGCTTGTAATGACAATTTGACATTATTTTCAAGCATCAAAATGTATTAAAAGTTCTTTTAAAGACAATTTGTAATGACAGTTTGTACGCTGGGTTCGAACTCGGGACATCATATAGGAATGTTCCCCTTTTATGTGTATTTGGTGAGCCCATTAATTGATCCTATCATTTTAATGTATCCGTCTTTTATTTTTACGATATATTTAACTAAAAACACTTATGTATGATTGTGATTATGCGTGTGTTTAACATCTCTTAAAATTTAGCATTTCTATGTCTTGTCTCCCTTTTCTCCCCTTTGATTTTTTTAATGATTTTCATAAAATCGAAAATACAGCTGTCTAATTTCAATATTTCTACTCAATTTTCGTTGTTTTGTCACCTCCTTCAATTTCTCAAGCAATATCCACCCCATTCCCTTTAGTGAGTTTTCACATTTTCTCTAGAATGCAACATCTCTCGCCCAAGATTCGTCTCTTTCTCTCCTCAAGATTTCTCAATCTCTCGCCAGCACTCTGGGTATCCCTGGCCTCACTCATAAATTAAAATATCCATCTCTTGCCCTCACTCTGGCCCTCTCTCACCTCACATACAAATGAATATGTTTAAATTGTGTCACAATTTCTCTCCTAAAGGATGGTTTAATTATCCTAATCAGAACATACTAAAAACCCTTCACATTTCTCTCTCTCTCTCTCTCTCTCTCTCTCTCTCTCTCTCTCTCTCTCTCAAATCCGAGGTAATAAGTGTTTATAGTTTTAGTAAATTAGGCTTACGAATAGAGCTGATTTTGATTTGAAAATTGGGTAACCCGTTTCGAGTAAAAATTCATCCGAATCATGTTTCTCTTTTCGGATATCTGTGTTGGTTGGATGATTTTCTGAATTCAATTGTTCTAGAACATAGTGAACGAACTATGATCCTACAAGTAGATAATATTTTGTTTGATATGTGAGGATGTTTCTTGTTTTTTCCCACGACTTTATTGGGAAAAAAATGTGAACATGAACAGCAGTCTGCTACGTTGAGGGGCGTTTAGAATTCTTAACCTTTGAGGGAATGCTATATCGTTCATCTCCCCTTTACAATCTGACCACTCCTTAAACTAGTCGAGAATAGACTAGTCCAGAATAATTTTAAATTGGAACTTGTCCTTATATCTTCCATTCGTACGTCATTTTGTAAACGCATACAATCAAAAACATCAATAATGAATGTTGCAGTCAATCATCTTTAATAATAGGGGGTCATAGATAAATATGTTATAGTAATTCATATGTACCACTTTGAACATGTTCACAAACTATATGAACATCTCGACATCAAATTTATTCATTGTTTGAAGTCATTGAAACTCCAGAGACACACAAAGAGTTCATCTCGAAGTCTTATGTAACACATACTAAATATATGTTTAAAGGAAGAGTAACAACGGAAATGTGATTCTATTGATAACAAGATAAATATCATAAAACAAGTAAAATATATATAGTTTAGTTTAGATCAATACCGTTGTTGAACATGTTTTCGCATATGTTGATCTCTTTCGCCATTAATCTCTCTACGATCCAAACTACGTAAGAGTTTCGCATTAATTGTAAGGGATTCTCCATTTTCATGTTGACGGATGAAGCTGCAAGCACCTGACAAAATACATGAAAGCATAAACATATGGTTGGTAAGGAGGAGGCTCCATAAATAATATTGAAGATAAAGAATAAGAAGAGCGGAATTCAGTATAAGAACCCTAAGTGATGTATAAGTCATATAATAGTCGTATATTATGCAATGTGTTTGAGAGAAGAGCACCACGTGTTGCTTCATAGCAAAATAATAATAAAAAAAAAGTATAATTTCCTTTATAAATGCTACGTGTTACCCGATTCTTCTTCCGTTTATATCACTTCCACATATGGTCTGTAATTGGTAGTTTAAAAAAAGCTAAAAGTTTAATGGTACCAACTATAATTTAACACGCAAGTGGTGAAGTGACACGATTAAAAACATCATTATTCTATCATTAAATTTCCCCTTTTATGTGATTTTTTTTTTGAGAAATTACAACATATCTTATCATTTTAATGCACGCTTTGTAACTAAAAACGCATATGTATGCATGTGTGCATACATGTACTAGTTGTAAGGCAGGTGTGTTGCACATGTTGAATTTTTTATTATATGGGATAAGTGAAATGTTTATTCGATAGGGTATATTTCACATACCCTCGTCCTTGTTATGTCTCGCGGCTAGTAACAGAGCACAAAAGAAAGATTAAAATTTTCTAAAAAATCTCGTCTAATGTTCTATCCAAGTTTATTAAATTATCTGACGTAGATACTTAATGACCTATCTATCCTCCGGTTAACCATTGGGTTGTTGGTCATGGCATTGATTTCTTTCATCTTAGTCAATCAATACATTTTGGAGTAACGGAAGTTACTATGAGAGAGAGAAGAGAGGAAGAGGAGAAAATAGACATACTATAATGAAGGGTGATGATAATCACTACACAATATTTGATAGTTACATCACAATATTTCAGTAAATGACATTTATATCTTTAAATTTATTTTATTCTCAAAAAAATTTATCAATTCATTTCATATTATTTCAGCCTCAGCTCCCAATTAATTCCAATTTTGAACCAAATATAAAACCAAATAGTTAAATTTTGTGTTTTGAATAAAGAACATCATCAACACTCTCTCTCACACATAACTTAACTTGTGAAATCCTTTAATTTGAATTACATAAACCAACGACACCTCAACCCAACCGCAACAAAACCACAACCCTCCCATATCAATACAATCACAGTCACCACACCCATATCGACTCAGTTTTGACTCAGTTCATCCTAAATGGAGACAAAGTAAAGCCCTGAACTCGAATCCATAGGAAATAACCAGTGAAGGACAGTTCCTTATGAAGACGAACCTGCAAGAAAGTGACCCTTTCTATACTCAATTCTGCACTAGAATCAATTACAGAAGCGCCTCTAAGA
This sequence comes from Linanthus parryae, assembly GCA_023055425.1. Classification (NCBI taxonomy): domain Eukaryota; kingdom Viridiplantae; phylum Streptophyta; class Magnoliopsida; order Ericales; family Polemoniaceae; genus Linanthus; species Linanthus parryae. The sequence goes on along the minus strand of JALGPY010000001.1, from coordinate 60,591,354 downwards.
GAGGCTCTAATGGGTGTCATTTCTGTCGAACTCCTTTTTCCTCTCTCACACTACGTCAACTCACAATGATTTACACCTCTTCATAAAGGCCTCGCCATCCCCATATCCGACCACCCAAACCCTAGCCGCCACTCCCAAATCGAAGTCGGCAAATTTGGTTATCGTGGTTGTCGGTGGTGATGCATGACCCTTCTTCCTCCTCCTCTTGTACTCTTCAACACTTCTTCCTCCTCTTCAAACTTCTTTCAACTGTGTTTCAGATTTGGAACACGTTCTCTTTGCTCACACTCGTTTTTCCTTACTTTCATAGAAAAAAGTGGGTGTTAAATTTGAGAGTAAATGTCATTTTCAAAAAATTGTGTGGTAACTAGTATAAGTTGTGCTGTAATTATCGGCACCCATAATGAATACTAAGTTGTTCTTTAATTTATTAATAAGTAATGCTTCCAATTTTAATCGTTGTGGTTAACAGTTGCGCTGATGTTAATTAAGTTTTAATGGTAGATCTTTGATCCGACCGCAAATCGAAAAGGCGACTCCGATTGTGAAGGTTGTGGTATATTCTTTTAAAGTTATACATGATCGTCCTTGAATGCACAATCATGTTTTTCATTTGAGTTTGAATCCATTCAATCATTTTTTGTAATTTGGGTTAGAGTTCGTGCGAATAGAGTTTTTTCACAAAATTATGTTTCATGTCTGACTGGTTTCGTAATTGGTGATTTTGGTTCTAATGAAGCTCTTTTACCCTTTCTAGCTCAAATAAAATACATTTCCAAAGTTTATAGTGTGGAGTGTGGAGTCTTGGCTTTGGCTGAATTCACTTTTCAGAATGACAATAAGCACGGAATTCAGATGATTTCATCAATTACAACTCACAATTTCACTGCTTGGAACGTTAATTGGAGAAAGACGTGTCAGAAATGGTACTGTAGAATTGCAACTTTGCTCACAGACTATCCGGTATCCAATGTCTAGAATGAATTGGCTTTAAATCACCTTCGATATGAAAACCGGAAAGGACTACACAACTGAGGAATTCCAACTTAATCAGGTAGAACTAGCGAATGCAGTGGGCAAGTTATGCCCTTCAATCTAGGAACTTCAAGATTCAAAATAAAAAGTTGCGACCTTTGTCCAAAAATTGAATTTGTTTTCAGATTTAATCTTAAATAAAAAGTTGCGACCTTATTTTTCCGTTTTCTAATAATATTTGTTGGTACGATCTCTTAAACATAGCTCATCAGGGAATTTTTTTTCCTAGGCAAATGAGAATCGCATTCCATTTTTTATTTTCTGTTTTTCCACACTACAACAAATCATGCTTTTAGCGACCTGTTTTATTCTGACTACCAGCATTACAGTCGTTGGTAACAATACAAACAATCGTTTCTTTCTATTTTTCGTCTGGCTAGTCGTCTTTAGATTTTTAAAGACTGGCTATGATTCTTTCGTGGGAAAACGACTAGTCATTCTAAATCTAAAATTATCAAATTAGCTAAATTTTGGGGAGGGAAATGAAATCTAACCAAATGTTGGAGGAAAAATCAAATTCAACCAAAAACATAAATTCGCCTGTCTGCTCCAACTAACAATTTCCCCCGCCATTACTCCCCCCTTTCGGCCTCCATATCATATCAAAGAACCAGATGAACCCTAACTCTCATCTTCTACACTCGCCACCACCGCAGACTCTCTTTATTTCTCTTTCTACATGAGCGCAGTCCTCTCACCAACACCGTCACTCTGTCATTCCGATTAACTCAATCGGCCATCAGCTGGTTCAAATCTGAGAATGGAGATTTGGCGCATGAAGAGAAATTTGATGTCTCGCCCTTCACAAACATTTGTCCTCACAACTTGCCAGTATCTCTCTGTCTCTCAGTCTCAATTTGGCTTCTAGGTTTTAATTGATTGTGCACGCGCTTTTCAATTTGGGTTCTGAGAGGTGGCTTGAGCTCAGATATAACAAGCCCTTTTCATTTCGAGAACTTAAAAGGTGCAATTTTATTGTGATATCTGTATCTGTAGTCTGGGCTCCATCTTTCATGATTATAAATTGTATGTGCTTTAATTTTATTGTGATATCTGCAAACACTTTAACTATGGGTAAATTCTATGTTCGGATCTGCTGAGTCTAGATTGTGGTATATTGTTTTTCACATAACCAAGTGGTTGTTTTTTACTGATTCGAAAGTGGGTATTCATGGGCTGAATGATATATCTAAGCGAGAACATACATATAGGAATGTGTGTTTTAATGTATATTTAATTTGGCTAGTTGAATGTGATGTGGATGAAACTGACTATGGTATAATGTTCGTAAGTACCCTGTGTCATTGCTGCCAATTCATAATTTGATGTGTCCAAACATTCCGTTGTGTAAGAGGCTATGATGATATGGATCTATCGAATTCACTCATTGAAGTTGTAAGAGTGTAATACGCCCGGCGAGGCCAAATTATTTTTGCAGCCTGCTGGTGTCATCTCTTATTTGTTTTCAATAAATGAGTACTAATTTGATCCTCTTCATGCTAACTGAAGAGATCGTTAAGATATGGATCGTCCGAATTCACTCTGTAGCCGATACAGTTTCATGATATACATGGTATGACAAAATCCTTTTGCAGCCTGTGATCATCGATGTGTTATCTGGATTTCACGAGTACAGTTCTGAGCCTTCTTCCGTTTTTCCCTCTGTTCATTCCATGTTTGTTGTTTTTTCTTTTTTTTTTCCTCCGTTTAACCTCTCAATTCTACCGGGTGTTGTGAAGGTCATTTTCACCCGCTGATAATGTTGGCAAAATGATGCAAACATTTGTGCATGAAAACCGGGTCAAAGTGGCCTTTGCAAGACCCGATATTCGATAGCGGATGAACAGATGAATTTCGAATTAATGAATATTAGTTCATTAGTAAGTCAGTATATTGCAAAAGGAAATTCTCAATGAATAGAAGTACTAGAAAGATACGAGAGAAATTACACAAAATAACAATAAATAAAAGTCTATACCTCGTTGTCCTCTTTGAGTTGTTTATCTGCATTGGCCTCTGCTTGTTCCTCCTAGATTACCAAACTCAGCTTCACTTGTTGAACAACGAACACTTGATTTAATTTTCTCTTGTGACACCTGTAAATTAAATGAAGTGTACAAATATTATTCACTTGAGATAGAAATTCAAGAGGAGCTTCAATAGAGAAGTTAAATGGTTTTGACACCTTGAGAATGTCCATCAATCATGCAGCAACTACAATCTCCTTAATTGGTTCAAATTCCTTTTCTAGAGAACTGTCATCAAGTTTCAACCGTAAGAAATGAATTGGATCCGGCTCAAAATCATAAGCAGCTTCATCAAGTTCAGTATTTGATATGCTCTGAGTTCCTACTGTCGTTGCAATAAACTTGCCTTAAATAGGTCTTAATTTTGTTCCCTGAACTATACAACTTTCTTCTCTGATCAAACCAATGGCAAGTCTTTGCTGGATATGTTTTCACTAGATTTAGCTACAGTGTCAAATTCTTTTGTTGGGTAGTGCCTTTGGGCATGGGAAATTCACTTGAATCCGTGTATATATATAAATAAATATATATGTGCGTGTGTGTGTGAGAGAGAGAGTGTATCTTAACTCTTATAAAAGGAAGAATAATGAAAAAAATTGTTCCTAAGATGGTTAATATTAAAAACACCCCACATAAATTATGTATTTTGAAGAATAACCCCATATCTTTACTCTTTTAAAAGACTAATAAACTAGAAGTGTTCCTAAGATAGTTTTTTGTTTTCACAAAAATACCTCTTATTTTACTTACATAAACCAAAAGCCCCTACTAAAAGTACATATTTCACAGTCTAACCCTGCTAACAGCGTTTCATAAACCGTTTCCTCTGTAACTCTAGGTTCCAAACGACGTAATGGAGTTGTACAAAAACCTGTCGTGATCCATTGGCAGTTATGTTTCTCGGGATCCAAGTTGATTTTGATATCAACTTGGATCCTGATCGAATGTTCATAATGAGACACTTACGATCCCTTTGTTGCTTTTCCCCATCATTCTGTGCAGTGTGTAAAGAGCCATTCGAGAAATAAACCTTGGATGCGTTAGATACTGCAACTGTAGAGGGCTTGATTCTGAAAACTCGTTTTTGCTCTATGTACAATTCTTTCATACCACCATCGGCAAAATTTCTATAGAGAACAATCACACGCTTCACTACGGGTTTTTCAGAGAACGGCCACTCATCCCGACATGCCAAATCTCAGTGAACGTTTTAAACAAATACGGTCCAAAGAAGACTACTTGATGAATTATCCTTCAACCCTTTTAGGGAGCTGTTGTACAAAGCACGAAAGCAATTTGGTTGATACCAGGCAGCGGAGGTCAGCTATTTGATCGTTCATTCAAGGTTAATGTCTGCTTCATCAATTGTTAAAATGTAATGTAAGTCCCGTTTTCCTAGTTATTCTTCTTGTGCTGAGATCCATTTGCATACTTGCTTAAGACGGTAGGTTTGCAGCTTCGGATTGTTATTTGTCTCTCTTCCCTGCTAACTCTATGAAAAAGGAAGAAATTAAAAGTAGTAAATGTCAATGATATTTGATGAATTTGATTATTTCATTAGGCCTTGTACCGGACAAGGTTAGTTGATTGTTATATTCCCTCTCAAGACGCTGGCTCTTGAAATCCCCGATGATTATTGTGCCATCCATATTTATGGATCTTTCTATCAAGATACTAGAAATATATTTTACCTCAGTTTATTACTTATTACTAGCTTTCAACCCGTGTGATGCACGGAACATGGCCCCTATACATGCCAGTTTACTTGTGCAACTATATCGGTTGGTAAAGAGCGTTTCGGGCAAACTAATTCAACAATTCCAATGTCTATATCTATATGTTAAATATGTTATTTTTTATTTAAAAAATATCACGACGTACTAAATATTTTTAGGCCATTACTTTTTAGTAGTTTTTTTCTAACATTTTTTTAGACTCATATTTTTTGTCGTCTACTGGGTGCGAACCCAGGACCTTATGCAAAGGCTTTTAAACGCTCTACCACTTGACGTAGCACCATTTTCTAACAGTTCTTTTCTCATTGAAGTTATAAAGTTTAAATCTTACATACCGCGCCGTGAGTCATTGCACGATTATTTTCTTATTTTACAATTATGTATGAGATCGTACACTGCACTTGTAATAAATATGGGTTAATTTATAGACCCATTTATTGACACTCAGTAGTGGTTGTGATTTATCATAAAGCTTTATTCATTTCGATGATTACAAACTAACATTTTCGTAAAATCAATATAAGTTTTATAGAGATTCATTGATTACTTTTTTTACAAATAAAAATTTTATTAATTAATTGGGCGATACATTCAGAATTGGGCGATACATAAGGAGTTTTATAGATATTCATTTATTACTTTTTTTAGAAATAAAACTTTTATTAATTAACTAGGCAATACATTCGAAACGGCCGAATTATAATCTAGCCATCTGGGGAAGCTGCTTTCCCATTTCCCGTCAGCTTGAGGTGCACAGAAAACCGATTGACCCATCCAAACAGACTAATCCAACCCAATCTTATTAAATTTTATTGGTTTGAAATGATTTGGGCTGAATACGAATTATATTTTAGCCCAATCCAATATTTTGGTTTGGGTTGTGGATGTAATTACAAAATCCAGAAACAGACCCAACCGAACCCAAAATAGGTAATATATTTAATAAATTAATAATATCTATAAAATCTCTATCATATCTATTAAATAATATATTACTTATTGTACGTGTCAAAGTCTCAAAGACCTTTTCCTTTCATTTTCTACATAGCAACGTCAGATCTTCATCAAAGGAAGATAAATCCCTTATTTTCTCCCCATTTTCTTCATCAAAGGAAGGTTCATTGAGTTATTGTTTAATAAGCGAGAAATGCTTCAACACCAACTCATATCTCTTTCACATACCGTCCACACTCATGAAATAATGCCAAATGAGTAATAACGTTTTTTAGGACATGTAATGATGTTTTTAACTGTACACTTGTATAAGAGATGACAAGAAATAACCATGAATTCTTTAGCATCTATATATATATAAAAGCAAAGCAAATGGGAGGCTCATCCTCCTTATGCCATGTAGGATTTGAAAAGAACTCTTAATATGACACATGTTATGTTAGAAGATTAAGTGGCAGACACATTGGCATTGTCAACCAATTAAATTTTGCCAATTCATATATAAGTTACAGATAGGATTGCCAACTCAATCTTCAATGAAATGTGATGCATTGAACCTTATTTTTCAGGGTCAATCATATACTTTGAATAAAAAGTTTAGTTTCTCTATGCATTGGTAAAAGATACAACTATAACTTTTGATTTCTTTCACTGAATAACTTTCACTATAATTTATGTTTTTTTGTTTTTGGATGTAAATATTACTTTTGACTTCAACGTAAATATCTATATGAATGTGTTCAATTAAATTACCATTACATAATAGTAATCTATCTATCACAAAGAAAAAATACAACAGAACAAGAAAAATTAACATATAAACAATATTTACAAAAAAAAATAGGAAATAATAAATTAACATCTTTAAAAAAATTACGTTGGACCATACACCTTCAATTAATTCTCAATGCATAAATAACTACGACTTTTAATTTTAAAGTGAAAAAAATAGGTAATAATAAATTAACATCTTTAAAAAAATTACGTTGGACCATAGACCTTCAATTAATTCTCAATGCATAAATAACTAAGACTTTTGATTTTAAAGTGAATCTTTTACACTGATACACATGAATGTGTTCAATTAAATTAAATTAACATTACATAATAGTTATCTATCTATCACGAAGAAATAAATACAAGTGAACAAGAAAAGGTAACATATAAACAAAATTAACAAAAAATAGGTAATAATAAATTAGCATCTTTAAAAAAATTACGTTGGACCATACACCTTCAATTAAACTTTTTTATTCTCAGCACATAAATAACTACAACTTTTGATTTTAAAGTGATTTTTTTACACTTACTCACACACCTCCTATCAAACTTTTCGTTTCTCTATGTATTAATAAAAAAATAAATACTAACCTCAGAATAGGTAATAATAAATTAACATCTTTAAAAAAATTACGTTGGACCATAGACCTTCAATTAATTCTCAATGCATAAATTACTACGACTTTTGATTTTAAACTGAATCTTTTACACTGACACATACACATGAATGTGTTCAATTAAATTAAATTAAAATTACATAATAGTAATCTATCGATCACAAAGAAATAAATACAAGTGAACAAAAAAAGGTAACATATAAACAAAATTAACAAAAAATAGGTAATAATAAATTAGCATCTTTAAAAAATTACGTTGGACCATACACCTTCAATTAAACTTTTTTATTCTCAGCGCATAAATAACTACAACTTTTGATTTTAAAGTGAATTTTTTACACTGACACATACACCTCCTATCAAACTTTTCGCTTCTCTATGTATTAATAAAAAATAAATACTAACCTCAGAAACAAAGCTAATGAAAGTGTGAACTACACAAACAAAAGAAATTGTGAAAAAAAAAAATATTTACACACAACAAGAACAAAATACCAACCCACACTAATAGATTAATTAACCTAAAATTGTAAAGCAAACCCCTTCAAATTAATAATTCCAACCATAACCTTTCAAGTCCAATTCTTTTCTTCTATGCATTGGTATATAATGAAACTTCAACTTTTAATTTTTAAGTTAATACCTTTCACCACAGTTTTTTCTTTTCTGAATGTAAGTTTGGTAAGAAATTTTACAACTCAATTAACCCTAAATGATAGTAATGTATCTATCACCAAGAAAAAATTAAATAATCAACGTATTACAAAATAAACTACATTAACTCAATAAAATGAGTTATAAATAATAAGCATTGAAACATAAATGGTTTACATTAACTTTGAGTAGGATTTTCGCTTCTTAATGTATTAATGAAAATTAAAACTACATTTATTGATATATTTAGTGCAACACTTACACTATATTTTTGTTTAATATTTTATGCATAAAATCAATCCAATTAACCTTCTATGATAACAATGTATGTGTGTATCACAGAGAAAGAATAATTAAGAATACCAGAAAAAAAATTAACCAAACAGAGTAGGTAGTATTAAACAATTGATAATTGAAAAAACGAAACAAAGCAACATTAGAAAGCAAGTAAAACAAAGTATGAACGGAACAAAAGCATAGTTACATATAACAAAAACATATATCAACCCCGACAGGCATAATTTAATGAACATTAACTTACATAAGAAGCTCTTACATAAGAATTTAAAATATAACCTTTCACATTAATATCATATTCTTCTTTATGTGTCGTACAAATTAAGTTTCATGAATAGAATCCTCCTACTCTCAGAGACGTAGTTGTTAGTTTCTCTTTTCAATGTTTAAGTGCCACTTTAATTTTTTTTGTTCTCGATTAATTGAAAAAGCTGACATAAATTTAATTTATTTTTAAAGTAAAATGATATGCCTATTTCACTGAAAATGGATTACATAAAATCTTCTGTAATTTAGGTTTGAGAACAATATTTTTTTAACCCAAAAAGATTGCCCACAACACCCACACACTAGAAGTTGTAAACCGTTATTTTCAATTTGACAAGAATTTCTAATACTTTTATTGAGCCATACAAAGAAGAAAAAAAAGAAAGAAACCAAATAAACAAAATGGACTATAAAAAATTAACACTACATTTTTAAAAAAAAATTGATTCATCTATCTCTCATGGACGTAATTTGTTTTTTTATCCTTCTTATGTTTCTTTAATTCGTTTGGTTCTCAATTTATTGTAATAATTATACATAAATTCATTGTTAATAATAGATAAAATGATAATACATTTTATTGTTGAAAATGAACTATGGAATCTCTTCTCATGTGAAGTTTAGCTATGTAAAAATCTCGCGTAAATGTAGTTACATGATCTTAACCCAACAGGTTTTCACACCACACCGGCATATATACTAGCAGTTTTCAGCCTATATGTTTTACTTTACGAGTAATTTCTAATACTTATGTTGAGTGGTAGCCAACAAAAATTTATCACATGTATTATTATAAGTGAAATTACATATTATTCTCATACAATGACAGCAATCATTAAAATCTATACCTTATCATTTTGGAATTGTGTATAGTATTCGGGACGCGGAAAGAAAAGTTATACCTGAAAATATTTCTTTAATACAAGAAATGAAATATTTACTCTCCAATAGAAAAAAAATATTCACTACCACGGAGATATTGGTTATGTGGTGCCAGAGGAAACTGTAATTGGTCGATCAAGTTATTTCTACCATGTCTATTATATTAAAGTATGGAAATAATCACCTAATCAACCAATTAAAGTGTCATGTGGTACCACGTCACCGATACTCCCGCAGTAATGAATATTTTTTCATCCATTAGGTTGTGAGAGTTTATCGTAGTTAGCCAACATGATGATGTTAGACCAATAAAAGAAAAGTGAACTTAATAATGTATGTCTTTTTCTTCAAATGTATGTCGAAGCTTGGTATATTGTGAGAATTGTTAAGGTTTGTGAGTAATTTCAGTAAACAATTGACATATGATGATAAAATTTGTTGCTCAAACTGATATGCATGGCTTCATTTTGCTTATTATTTTCTGATATGGTTCTTTTATGAAATAAGTATAAGTACGCAGTAGAGTTTTTTCTATAATATGTAGATTTATGAGTTTTAAATAATAGTAATATACATATTGTTTCTTCGATTGTAAGTTAGTATTTAGGATTCTTAGTTCGTTCTTAGAGTCTCCTTTAATCAAAGAACTACATCTTTATCAAAAAGACTATTCAAACCTTTAAACCAACATTTTGTCAAAATCTGAATTCTTTAGTGGCCTTTGTGCTTAACATGTGTGCAATTAATAAAAGCATTTTTAGACGAATTTTTTATAAAGTAAAGAAACATATTTTTCAAACTCCATATAATCTTAAGACTAGTTTGTCATAATAAACAAACTGAAAAGAAATACAATACCACAAACAATTCAATTGAAAAGACACATGTCATCCAGATTTTCGTTTTCTATATTTATCATAAAGGACATGGCATATGTACAATTAAAAGCATTGAATCCTTAAATTCCTTTCATTAGTGACTCACCTAATTAAAAAGCATAAATTTATTTCAGTTACAAATGACATACAAGCTGGCAATAGGATCATTTATAAAACAAAACATAAGATCAGGAAAACCTACAATAGAAATGACATAATACTTTAGCATAATCCGTTGCAGCACAACTAAATATTTTAGCATAATAAAAACAATCTTTACCTCCAACAAGTTGTCTAAATTACGTTCATAAAAGCCAAAAAACATACACACCATCTTCTCCATTTCATCCATTATTGTCTAAACAGTTTGTCACATTGTTGGAAGCCATGCCAAGATCTGCATTGAAGCTCAAATTCATCGATGATGATACTAAGAGGCAAGTGTGTTTTAGGAAAAGGTTCACGAGCCTAATGAAAAAGGCTGAAGAACTCCACACTTTGTGCGACGTCGAAGTCGCCGTAATTATCTCCATTCCTTATCAGCATGATGCCCAAGTCTGGCCAAACAGGGAGGGGGTGCAGAAGGTAAGGTGATCGATGATTATAAGAACGTGCCAATCGGGCAAAGAAATCAGAGAATGATGTACCAAGAAGGTTTAACAAAAAGAAGGATCAAGAAAGTCCAAGATGCACTGAGGAAGAATCGAGATAAAGAGATGACTGATATCATGTACCAATGCTTGTGCGGTAACAAATTAACACAAGACATGGCCGCAGTTGAGTTGAGTGATCTTGGATTTGTCATTGAGCAAAAGCTTTTGGAAATGAAAAAACAACTCAACTCACTAAATGTTTCACAGCCTTCTTCTTCCTCGTATGCCCATGCTCCACCAAAATCCTCTAAACCTGCACAAGTCCCAGCTGAAGATGGAGTGATGAAGCCACTGGTGGATCAGCAAATTGCGGAATTGCCTCCTCTGTTTATGGAGCAGAAGGGTAACATAGAGGACAATAATTACTGGATGACTGCAAGAGTTCATTTATTTTGTTTTTGTCGTGATAATTTATGTTTACTGGTATTTTGTTAAATTTGATATGTAGCTTCACCTTTCCTCAATAAGGGAAATCTCATGTTCTGTTTTGAGGTGACTGGTAGTAATGTTTTGGCTTCATTGATGTTCTAGTTTTCTTAGTAGTTTCCTTGTTCTGAATTATGTAATGGGTGGTCTCGCACTTGAAACTTGCTTATTCATACATAGTATTTTCCATGCTTTATTCAAACCAACATTATATATATATATATATATGTATGTATGTATATATTGTTTCGTACACCGGTTAATAATGATGGTTGCACCGTAATGTAGTTGTTGAGACGTTACTGGCTTACTGCCCTCGTTAGTCAATTATTAGTGTTTTCTCTATTTTAATAAATTTGTAATCATTTATTTTTGGCAGGTTTTTAAATACACTGTATTTTGACTTTAGTTCTTTTCATTTTGATATCATTTTTCTCTACTTTAGGTCTTTTCATTTTGATATCATTGCTTGTAATGACAGTTTGACATTATTTTCAAGCATCAAAATGTATTAAAAGTTCTTTTAAAGACAATTTGTATTCTAATAAATCTGAGGCCCTTACACCTGCAGCAAAAACCTCAAGTGATGTATAAGTCATATATATAGTCGTATCTTATGCAATGTGGTTGAGAGAAGAGCACCACTTGTTGCTTCAAAAATTTAAAAAAAAAAAATCATTTCCTTTAGAAATGCTACGTCTTACCCGATTTTTTCACCGTTTTATATCACTTCCACAGTCTCTAATTGGTAGTTAAAAAAAAAAACCTGAAAGGGTAATCATACCAACTATAATTTGACACGCAAGTGGAGAAGTGACACGATTAATTAGATTATTATTCTATCATCAAAGTTCCCCTTTTATGTGATTTTATATTTTGAGGAATAACATCATATCGTACCCTAGCAGGGTACGAACTCGGGACATCATGTAGGAATGTTCCCCTTTTATGTGTATTTGGTGAGCCCATTAATTGATCCTATCATTTTATGTATCGGTCTTTTATTTTTATGATATATGTAACTAAAAACACTTATGTATGCATGTGATTACGCGTGTGTTTAACATCTCTTAAAATTTAGCATTTCTATGTCTTGTCATCCTTTTCTCCCCTTTGATTTTTTTTACAATTTTCATGATACCGAAAATACTTCTTTCTAATTTCAATATTTCTACTCAATTTTTGTTGTTTTGTCACCTCCTTCAATTTCTCAAGCAATATCCACCCTATTCCCTTTAGTGAGTTTTCACATTTTCTCTAGAATGCAACGTCTCTCGCCCAAGATTCGTCTCTTTCTCTCCTCAAGGTTTCTCAATCTCCTGCCAGCACTCTGGGTCCCCTAGTCTCACTCATAAATTAAAACATCCATCTCTTGCCCTCACTCTGGCCCTCTCTCACCTCACATACAAATGCATATGTTTAAATTGTGTCACAATTTCTTTCCTAAAGGATGGTTTAATTATCCTAATCAGAACATACTAATAACCCTTCACATTTCTCTCTCTCTCTCTCTCTTAAATCCGAGGTAATAAGTGTTTATAGTTTTAGTAAATTAGGCTTACGTATAGAACTGATTTTGATTTGAAAATTGGGTAACCCATTTCGAAGTAAAAATTCATCCGGATCATGTTTCTTTATTCGGATATCTTTGTTGGTTGGATGATATTCTGAATTCAACTGTTCTATAACATAGTGAACGAACTATGATCCTACAAGTACATAATATTTTGTTTGATATGTGAGGAAGTTTCTTGTTTTTTCCCATGACTTTATTGGGAAAAAAATGTGAACATGAACAGCAGTCTGCTACGTTGAGGGGCGTATAGAATTCTTAACCTTTGAGGGAAGGCTATATCGTTCATCTCCCCATTACAATATGACCACTCCTTAAACTAGTCGAGAATAGACTAGTCCAGAATAATTTTAAATTGGAACTTGTCCTTATATCTTCCATTCGTATGTCATTTTGTAACGCATACAATCAAAAACATCAATAATGAATGTTGCAGTCAATCATCTTTAATAATAGGGGTCATAGATAAATATGTTATAGTAATTCATATGTACCACTTTGAACATGTTCACAAACTATATGAACAGCTCGACATCAAATTTATTCATTGTTTGAAGTCATTGAAACTCCAGAGACAAACAAAGAGTTTATCTCGAAGTCTTATGTAACACAAACTAAAGATATGATTAAAGGAAGAGTAACAACGAAAATGTGATTCTATTGATAACAAGATAAATATCATAAAGCAAGTAAAACATATATAGTTTAGTTTAGATCAATACCGTTGTTGAACATGTTTTCGCATATCTTGATCTCTTTCGCCATTATTCTCTCTACGATCTCTATAATTTAACACGCAAGTGGTGAAGTGACACGATTAAAAACATCATTATTCAATCATAAAGTTCCCCTTTTATGTGGTTTTCTTTTAATAAATTACAACATATCATACATCTAGCAGGGTTCGAACTCGGGACATCATGTAGGAATGTTCCCCTTTTATGTGTATTTTGATGAGCCCAATAATCAATCCTATCATTTTAATGCACGCTTTGTAACTAAAAACGCATATGTATGCATGTGTGCATACCCTCATCCTTGTTATGTCTAGCGGCTAGTAACAGAGCACAAAGGAAAGATTAAAATTCTCTAAAAAATCTCATCTAATGTTCTATCCAAGTTTATTAAATTATCTGACGTAGATACTTAATGACCTATCTATCCTCAGGTTAACCATTGGGTTGTTGGTCATGGCATTGATTTCTTTCATCTTAGTCAATCAATTCATTTTGGAGTAACGGAAGTTACTATGAGATAGAGAAGAGAGGAAGACGAGAAAATAGACATAATATAATGAAGGGTGATGATAATCACAACACAATACTTGATAGTTACAGCACAATATTACTGTAAATGACATTTATATCTTCAAATTTATTTGATTCTCAAAAAAATCCTTCAATTCATTTCATATTATTTCCGCCCCAGCTCCCAATTAATTCCAATTTCCAAACCGAATATAAAACCAAAAAGTTAAATTTTGTGTTTTGAATGAAGAACATCATCAGCACTCTCTCTCACACATAACATAACTTGTGAAATCGTTTTTGAATTACATAAACAACCGACACCTCAACCCAACCGCAACCGAACCACAACCCTCCCATATCAATACAATCACAGTCACCACACCCATATCGACTCTGTTTTGACTCAGTTCATCCTAAATTGAGACAAAGTAAAGCCCCGAACTCGAATCTAAAGGAAATAACCAGTGAAGGACAGTTCCTTATGAAGACGAACCAGCAAGAAAGTGACCCTATCTATACTCGATTCTGCAGTAGAATCAATTACAGAAGCGCCACTAAGAGATGCTCTAATGGGTGTCATTTGTGTCTAACTCCTTTTTCCTCTCTCACACCACTTCAACTCACAATGATGTCCACCTCTTCATAAAGGCCTCGCCATCCACATATCCGACAACCCAAACCCTAGCCGCCACTCCCAAATCGAAGTCTGCAACTTTGGTTATTGTGGTTGTCGGCGGTGATGCATGACCCTTCCTCCTCCTCCTCTTGTACTCTTCAACACTTCTTCCTCCTCTTCAAACTTCTTCCAATTGTGTTTCAGATTTGGAACACGTTCTCTTTGCTCGCACTCATTTTTTCTTACTTTCATAGAAAACACGGGGTGTTAAATTTGAGAGTAAATGTCATTTTCAAAAAATTGTGTTGTAACTAGTATAGGTTGTGCTGTAATTATCGGCACCCATAATGGATACTATGTTGTTCTTTAATTTATTAATAAGTAATGCTTTCATTTTTAATTGTTATGGTTAACAGTTGCGCTGATGTTAATTAAGTTTTAATGGTAGATCTTTGATCCGACCGCAAATCGAAAAGGCGACTCCGATTTTGAAGGTTCTGGTATATTCTTTTAATGTTATACATGATCGTCCCTGAATGCACAATAATGTTTTTCATTTGAGTTTGAATCCATGCAATCATTTTTTGTAATTTGGGTTAGAGTTCTTGCGAATAGATTTTTTCACAAAATTATGTTTCATGTCTGACTGGTTTCGTAATTGTTGATTTTGGTTCTAGTGAAGCTCTTTTACCCTTTGCTGGCTCAAAGAAAAGACGTTTCCACATTTTATAGTGTGGAGTGTGGCGTCTTGGCTTTGGCTGAATTCACTTTTCAGAATGACAATAAGCATGGAATTCAGATGATGTCAGTTCTTACAACTCACAATTTCACTGCTTGGAACGTTAATTGGAGAAAGACGTGTCAGAAATGGAACTGTAGAATTGCAACTTCGCTCACAGACTATTTGGTATCCAATGTCTAGAATGAATTGGCTTTAAATCACCTTCGATATGAAAACCGGAAAGGACTACACAACTGAGGAATTCCAACTTGTTCAGGTAGAACTAGCGCATGCACTGGGCAAGTTATGCCCTTCAATCTAGGAACTTCAAGATTCAAAATAAAAGTTGCGATCTTTGTTCAAATATTGAATTTGTTTTCAGATTTAATCTTAAATAAAAAGTTGAGACCTTATTTTTCCGTTTTCTAATAATATTTGTTGGTACGATCTCTCAAACATAGCTCATCAGGGAACATTTTTTCCTAGGCAAAGAGAATCGCATTCCATTTTTTATTTTCTATTTTTCCACACTACAACACATCATGCTTTTAGCGACCTATTTTATTCTGACTACCAGCATTACAGTCGTTGGTAACAGTACAAACAGTCGTTTCTTTCTATTTTTCGTCTTGCTAGTCTTCTTTCAGATTTTGAAAGACTACCTATGATTCTGTCGTGGGAAAACGACTAGTCATTCGAAATCTAAAATTATTAATGACGTGCAGTATTGTCGTCAACGGATCTAAACACAATTTTGATCAAACTTTTGGGCGGGAAATTAAAATTAGCTAAATTTTGGGGAGGGAAATGAAATCTAACCAAATGTCGGAGGAAAAATCAAATTCAACCAAAAACTTAAATTCGCCTGTCTGCTCAAACTAACAATTTCCCCCTCCATTACTCCCCCCTTTCGGCCTCCAGATCATATCAAAGAACCAGATGAACCCTAACTCTCATCTTCTACACTCGCCACCACCGCCGACTCTCTTGATCTCTCTTTCTACATGAGCGCAGTCCTCTCGCCACCACCGTCACTCTGTCATTCCGATTGACTCAATCGGCCATCAGCTGGTTCAAATCTGAGAATGGAGATTTGGCGCAGGAAGAGAAATTTGATGTCTCACCCTTCACAAACATCTGTCCTCACAACTTGCCAGTATCTCTCTGTCTCTCAGTCTCAATTTGGCTTCTGGGTTTTAATTGATTGTGCACGCGCTTTTCAATTTGGGTTCTGAGAGGTGACTTGAGCTCAGATCTAACAAGCCCTTTTCATTTCAAGAACATAAAAGGAGCAATTTTATTGTGATATATGTATTTTAAGTCTGGGCTCCATCTTTCATGATTATAAATTGTATGTGCTTTAATTTTATTGTGATATCTGCAAACACTTTAACTATGGGTAAATTCTATGTTCGGATCTGCTGAGTCTAGATTGTGGTATATTGTTTTTCACATAACCAAGTGGTTGTTGTTTACTGATTAAAAAGTGGGTATTCATGGGCAGAATGATATATCTAAGCGACAAAATACATATAGGAATGTGTTTTTTAATGTATATATAATTTGGCTAGTTGAATGTGATGTGGATGAAACTGACTATGGTATAAAGTTCGTAAGTACCCTGTCATTGCTGCCAATTCATAATTTGATGTGTGCAAACATTCTGTTGTGTAAGAGACTGTGATGATATGGATCTACCGAATTCCCTCATTGAAGTTGTAAGAGTGTAATACGCTCGGCGAGGCCAAATTATTTTTGCAGCCTGCTGGTGTCATCTCTTATTTGTTTTCAATAAATGAGTACTAATTTTATCCTCTTCATGCTAACTGAAGAGATCGCTAAGATATGGATCGTCCGAATTCACTCTGTAGTCGATACAGTTTTTTGATATACATGGTATGAAAAATCCTTTGCAGCCTGTGATCATCGATGTGTTATCTGGTTTTCTCGAGTACAGTTCTGAGCCTTTTTCCTTTTTTCCCTCTGTTCATTCCATGTTTGTTGTTTGTTTTTTTTTGTTTTTATTTCCTCCGTTTAACCTCTCAATTCCACCGGGTGTTGTGAAGGTCATTTTCGCCCGCTGATAATGTTGGCAAAATGATGCAAACATTTGTGCATGAAAACCGGGTCAAAGTGGCCTTCGCAAGACCCGACATTCGATAGCAGATGAACAGATGAATTTTGAATTAATGAATGTTAGTTCATTAGTATGTCAGGTAATTGCAAAAGGAAATTCTCAATGAATAGAAGTACTAGAAAGATACGAGAGAAATTACAGAAAATAACAGTAAATAAAAGTCTATACCTCGTTGTCCTCTTTGAGTTGTTTATCTGCCTGGGTCTCTTCTTGTTCCTCCTAGATTACCAAACTCATCTTCACTTGTTGAACAACGAACACTTGATTTAATTTTCTCTTGTGACACCTGTAAATTAAATGAAGTGCACAAATATTATTCACTTGAGATAGAAATTCAAGAGGAGCTTCAATAGAGAAGTTAAATGGTTTTGACACCTTGAGAATGTCCATCAATCATGCAGCAACTACAATCTCCTTAATTGGTTCAAAATCCTTTTCTAGAGAACTGTCATCAAGTTTCAACCGTAAGAAATGAATTGGATCCGGCTCAAAATCATAAGCAGCTTCATCAAGTTCAGTATTTGATATGCTCTGAGTTCCTACTGTCGTTGCAATAAACTTTCCTTAATTAGGTCCTAATTTTGTTCCCTGGACTATACAACTTTCTTCTCTGAGCAAACCAATGGCAAGTCTTTGCTGGATATGTTTTCACTAGATTTAGCTACATTGTCAAATTCTTTTGTTGGGTAGTGCCTTTGGACACGGGAAATTCTCTTGAATCTGTGTATATATATAAATAAATATATATGTGCGTGTGTGTGTGAGAGAGAGAGTGTATCTTAACTCTTATAAAAGGAAGAATAATGAAAAAATTGTTCCTAAGATGGTTAATATTAAAAACACCCCACATAAATTATGTATTTAGAAGAATAACTCCATATCTTTACTCTTTTAAAAGTCTAATAAACTAAAGGTGTTCCTAAGATAGTTTTTTGTTTTTACAAAAATACCTCTTATTTTACTTACATAAACCAAAAGCCCCTACTAAAAGGACATATTTCACAGTCTAACCCTGCTAATAGCGTTTCACAAACTGTTTCCTCTGTAACTCTAGGCTTCAAACGACGCAATGGAGTTTTACAAAAACCTGTCGTGATCCATTGGCAGTTATGTTTCTCGGGATCCAAGTTGAAATGCCCTACCAAAATATCAACTTGGATCCCGATCGAATGTCCATAATGAGACACTTAGGATCCCTTTGTTGCTTTTCCCTATCATTCTGTGCAGTGTGTAAAGAGCCATTCGAGATATGAACCTTGGATGCGTTAGATACTGCAACTGTAGAGGGCTTGATTCTGAAAACTCGTTTTCGCTCTATGTACAATTCTTTCATACCACCATCGACAAAATTTCTATAGAGGACAATCACACGCTTCACTACGGGTTTTTCAAAGAACAGCCTCTCATCTCGACATGCCAAATCTCAGTGAACGTTTTAAACAAATACGGTCCAAAGAAGACTACTTGATGAATTATCCTTCAACCCTTTTAGGGAGCTGTTGTACAAAGCACGAAAGCAATTTGGTTGATACCAGGCAGCGGAGGTCAGCTATTTGATCGTTCATTCAAGGTTAATGTCTGCTTCATCAATTGTTAAAATGTAATGTAAGTCCCGTTTTCCTAATTATTATTCTTGTGCTCAGATCCATTTGCATACTTGCTTAAGACGGTAGGTTTGCAACTTCGCATTGTTATTTGTCTCTCTTCCCTGCTAACTCTATGAAAAAAGAAAGAAATTAAAAGTAGTAAATGTCAATGATATTTGATGAATTTGATTATTTCATTAGGGCTTGTACCGGACAAGGTTAGTTCATTATTATATTCCCTCTCAAGACGCTGGCTCCCCGATGATTATTGTGCCATCCACATTTATGGATCTTTCTATCAAGATACTAGAAATATATTTTACCTCAGTTTATTACTTATTACTAGCTTTCAACCTGTGTGATGCACGGAACTTGGCCCCTATACATGCCAGTTTACTTGTGCAACTATGTCGGTTGGTAAAGAGCGTTTCGGGCAAACTAATTCAACAATTCCAATATCTATATCTATATGTCAAATATATTATTTTTTATTTAAAAAATATCACGATGTACTAAATATTTTTAAATAATTTTAAATTATTACGTAATCTAAATAATTTTTAGTTTACATAGGCCATTACTTTTTAGTGGTTTTTTTCTAACATTTTTTAGACTCACATTTTTTGTCGTCTACTGGGTGCGAACCCAGGACCTTATGCAAAGGTTTTTAAACGCTCTACCACTTGACGTAGCACCATTTTCTAACAGTTCTTTTCTCATTGAAGTTATAAAGTTTAAATCTTACATACCGAACCGTGAGTCATTGCACGATTATTTTCTTATTTTACAATTATGTATGAGATCGTACACTGCACTTGTAATAAATATGGGTTAATTTATAGACCAATTTATTGACACTCAGTAGTGGTTGTGATTTATCATAAAACTTTATTCATTACGATGATTACAAACTAACATTTTTGTAAAATCAAATTAAGTTTTATAGAGATTCATTGATTACTTTTTTTAGAAATAAAAATTATATTAATTAATTGGGCGATACATTCAGAATTGGGCGATACATAAGGAGTTTTATAGATATTCATTGATTACTTTTTTTAGAAATAAAACTTTTATTAATTAACTAGGCAATACATTCGAAACGGTCGAATTATAATCTAGCCATCTGGGGAAGCTGCTTTCCCATTTCCCGTCACCTAGAGGTGCACAGAAAACCGATTGACCCATCCAAACCGACTAATCCAACCCAATCTAATTCAATTTTATTGGTTTGAAATGATTTGGGCTGAATACGAATTATATTTTAGCCCAATCCAATATTTTAGTTTGGGTTGTGGATGTAATTACAAAATCCAGAAACAGACCAAACCCAACCCAAAATAGGTAATATATATAATAAATTAATAATATCTATAAAATCTCTATCATATCTATTAAATAATATATTATTTATTATACATGACAAAGTCTCAAAGAACTTTTCCTTTCATTTTCGACATAGCAACGTCAGATCTTCATAAAAAAAGGAAGATAAATCCCTTATTTTCTCCCCATTTTCTTTATTTTCCTTATCTATTTTTTTTCATTCACTGTATATAATGGATTCACCATTAACAGAATTCTTCAATCTCTTCAACACCCAGATTGTTGAGAGTTTTCTTCCTTCTTCATTTTCCTTATCTAATTGTTACTTGTTAAGAGTTTTCTTGCTTTTTTCCCCTTTTTATTGTACCAATATGTACTTTCTATTCTACGCCGGATTGTTAATTTCTGCATCAACAGTCCAGGACATTGATGTTTAGGAACTGAAAATAACATTTTGTTTCGAATAAAGGCAACCCGGCCAACCCACCCAAACCGAACCAATCCATCTTGTTGGTTTGGTCTGATTTTCTAGTAGCCGGATTGGGTTTGATTTACATTTATCTACCCCAATGATTATTGGATCGGGTGTATTTTCCCTCATAAACCACCCAAACCGACCCATGTACACCCCTACCGTCTTACCATTCCACTGATTCTAAAAAAGACTTGCCGTTCCGAAGAACACTTGCTCCCCCCCCCCACCCCCGTCTTACCGCGGCTGCTGGCACGGAGTTAACCAGGAAGCAGACCGCCTAGCAAAATATGCAATGAATGTGGGCGACGGCGTGCTGGTGCTGGCACTTATTTTGTGAAAGTTGCTGATGTTTGGTAAAATCAACTTCAAACCTACTGGGACAGAGTAAAAAATGACTAAAATACAGGACATTTATTTTTTTCGTAGAGATAAAAATCGATTTTTTCCTGAACTTTTATGCTGGAAATAGGTGAACGAGAAATTATTAAAAGTATTAGCTGAAAAAAGCATCTTCTCCCTTGCTAGAATTTTCTATTTATGCCAATCCATCACAGTGTTGGTGGAAACTATTATTCCGTATTGTTAACAGCTTAAATTTTTATCAATGTGATGTGCTAAAAAATCGGCGCAGATAATTAATGTAGAAATAATCTATTTCCAAACAATTGGAAAGGAGAAAGAAATTAGTCCTTCCTTCATGTACTATTGCAGTGAGTAGCTACCATAAAGCCACCTGAGGGGGAGTCCCTGAAATTGAAATCATGGTGGCAGTTTATCTTCAACCTCTTAAGAGTTAGTAGTGGATTTTGCAGTCAGAAATGAGAAGGGTCGAACGGAAATGGGAGGAAACCAATCATAGATGAAGTGAATGAAGTACTTCACCTTGCGGCGAATTTGATCGTACTTCCCAATGATTCATGAAAAGAAAATACTTGCTTAGATTTTTACTACCTTCTCTTGTCTATCTATTTGTTATACTAACATAGGTTAGTTTTGATATCAACAATAGCTGATTACGTAATTTTAAAACCAGTTGTGAAGAAAAACCACCACGACATAGCACGTGCTTCATCTTCTTTTAAATCAATGCATTAGCAGCAGTTGTAAAATGTTGCAGTTGTAATGCGTATTTTTAATTTTTAGTTATTTTCTTAAATTAATACATTAGCAACAACTGCAAATGTGAGGATTGCATTTGGGAATTTGTAAGGTTGTTAATTGGGTTGCCACCCTGGTAAATTGTGGCCTAAAATGCTTTTTTCCATGGTGAAATACCATATTTTCCACGAGAATTTCCACTTGCCGATAAATCTATTGCCACCTCTTTAAATTTTCGTGGAAAAACTTAGAAATGGACAACAAAGACTATTTCCACAGTAATTGCTCGTGACAGATTATTTTACCACTCCCCTTTGTGACCACATGTGTCTATTGTGGAAATAACCACGGCCAAAATCTTTAGCCGCAAAATTTGAGCTTCTTACACATTTTTAAAACATGAACACGAACAGTTTTTCAAGATTGTGTGCATGTTTATTTTCTGGAGTCCCCATGTATTCTATGAAGAAGACTTTACAATTTGGTTAAGATAAACAATTACGGTGCAACGCACGTGCATCAAAACTAGTATATATAAATATAAATATAAATATAAATATAAATATAAATATATATATGTGTGTGTGTTTGTGTGTTAGTCTGACAAAAGCAAGGAAAATACTATGTATGAATAAGGCAAGATTCAAGTGCGAGACCACCGATTACATATTTAGAACAATGAAACAACTAAGAAAAGTAGGACATCAATGAAACAAAAACATTACTATCAGCCACCTCAAAACAGAACATGATATTTCCGTTGCTGAGGAAAGGTAAAGCTACATATCAAATTTAACAAAATACCAATAAACATAAATTATTACGACAAAAAATGAAATAAATGAAGTCTTGCAGTCAGCGGGATACTACAAATTGTTAATCAATGTCCTCCATGTTCCCTTTCATCACTCCATCTTCAGCTGCGACTTGTGCAGGTTGAGATGATTTTGGTGGAGCATGTGCTTGTGAGGAAGAAGAAGGTTGGGAATTGAGTTTTATTAAATTGAGTTGTTTGTTTATTTCCAGAAGCTTTTGATCAATCACAAAGCCAAGGTCACTCAACTCGACTGTGGCCATGTGTTGTGGTAAGTGATTACCGCGCAAGCACTGGTACATGATCTCAGTCATATGTTTTTTTCTATTCTCAGTGACTTTCTTCCTCAATGCATCTTGGACTTTCTTGATCCTTATTCTTGTTAAACCTTCTTGGTCCATCATTCTCTGATTTCGTTGCCCGATTGGCACGTTCGTATAATCAGCAATCACCTTTTGCACCCCCTCCCTGTTTGGCCAGACTTGTGCATCATGCTGATAAGGGCTGGAGATAATTACGGCGACTTCGACGTCACACAAAGTGTGGAGTTCTTCAGCCTTTTTAGTTAGGCCCTTGACCCTTTTCGTGAAGCACACTTGCCTCTTTGTATCATCATCGATGAATTCGAGCTTCAGTGCAGATCTTGGCATGGTTTCCAACAATGTGCAAAACTGTTTAGACAATAATGAATGGAATGATGGAGAAGATGGTGTGTGAGCTTTGTGGATTTTATAAACATAATTTAGACAACTTGTTGTTGGTAAAGAAAAAATTCTTATTATGCTAGAATATTAAATCATTTCCATTTTAGGTTTTCTTGAAAAGGAATCGACCCAAAAAGCAATTGTTTTAGTTCACATGTCTTCTTCTGTATGTTTCTATTATAATTTGCGGGTTAAATGTTTATGGTAAGAAGCTATATATTTTCTTTTACAAGAAATAACATATTTGCAATGCCACCTTTTCTTTGAGTAATTGTTCTGCCGTCAATCGGTTTTAAACCCGGAATCTCATGCAGGAGCTTCCAACGCTCAACCACTTGAGCTACCACCATAGCTGCGCAGTACCTTTTTTCAGGTGTATATTCCCTTCTTATTACTTTATTTGAGAAACTCCTTCCACTGATATTGTATACAGAAAAATATTTAGTCTTTCCTTTGTGTGCATGAGTTTCATTCAAAGGTTCATTGAGTTATTGTTTAATAAGCGAGAAATGCTACAGAACCAACTCATATCTCTTTCACATACCGTCCACACTCATGAAATCATGCCAAATGAGTAATAACGTTATTTTAGGACATGTAATGATGTTTTTAAGTGTACACTTGTATAAGAGATGACAGGAAATAACCGTGAATTCTTTAGCATTTGTCATAATAAACAAACTGAAAAGAAATACAATACCACAAACAATTCAATTGACAAGACACATGTCATCCAGATTTTCGTTTTCTATATTTATCATAAAGGACATGGCATATGTACAATTAAAAGCATTGAATCCTTAAATTCCTTTCATTAGTGACTCACCTAATTAAAAAGCATAAATTTATTTCAGTTACAAATGACATACAAGCTGGCAATAGGATCATTTATAAAACAAAACATAAGATCAGGAAAACCTACAATAGAAATGACATAATACTTTAGCATAATCCGTTGCAGCACAACTAAATATTTTAGCATAATAAAAACAATCTTTACCTCCAACAAGTTGTCTAAATTACGTTCATAAAAGCCAAAAAACATACACACCATCTTCTCCATCATTTCATCCATTATTGTCTAAACAGTTTGTCACATTGTTGGAAGCCATGCCAAGATCTGCATTGAAGCTCAAATTCATCGATGATGATACTAAGAGGCAAGTGTGTTTTAGGAAAAGGGTCACGAGCCTAATGAAAAAGGCTGAAGAACTCCACACTTTGTGCGACGTCGAAGTCGCCGTAATTATCTCCATTCCTTATCAGCATGATGCCCAAGTCTGGCCAAACAGGGAGGGGGTGTAGAAGGTAAGGTGATTGATGATTATAAGAACGTGCCAATCGGGCAAAGAAATCAGAGAATGATGGACCAAGAAGGTTTAACAAAAAGAAGGATCAAGAAAGTCCAAGATGCACTGAGGAAGAAAATCACAGAGAATCAAGATAAAGAGATGACTGATATCATGTACCAATGCTTGTGCGGTAACAAATTAACACAAGACATGGCCGCAGTTGAGTTGAGTGATCTTGGATTTGTCATTGAGCAAAAGCTTTTGGAAATGAAAAAACAACTCAACTCACTAAATGTTTCACAGCCTTCTTCTTCCTCGTATGCCCATGCTCCACCAAAATCCTCTAAACCTGCACAAGTCCCAGCTGAAGATGGAGTGATGAAGCCACTGGTGGATCAGCAAATTGCGGAATTGCCTCCTCTGTTTATGGAGCAGAAGGGTAACATAGAGGACATTAATTACTGGATGACTGCAAGAGTTCATTTATTTTGTTTTTGTCGTGATAATTTATGTTTACTGGTATTTTGTTAAATTTGATATGTAGCTTCACCTTTCCTCAATAAGGGAAATCTCATGTTCTGTTTTGAGGTGACTGGTAGTAATGTTTTGGCTTCATTGATGTTCTAGTTTTCTTAGTAGTTTCCTTGTTCTGAATTATGTAATGGGTGGTCTCGCACTTGAAACTTGCTTATTCATACATAGTATTTTCCATGCTTTATTCAAACCAACATTATATATATATATATGTATGTATATATATGTATGTATGTATATATTGTTTCGTACACCGGTTAATAATGATGGTTGCACCGTAATGTAGTTGTTGAGACGTTACTGGCTTACTGTCCTCGTTAGTCAATTATTAGTGTTTTCTCTATTTTAATAAATTTGTAATCATTTATTTTTGGCAGGTTTTTAAATACACTGTATTTTGACTTTAGTTCTTTTCATTTTGATATCATTTTTCTCTACTTTAGTTCTTTTCATTTTGATATCATTGCTTGTAATGACAGTTTGACATTATTTTCAAGCATCAAAATGTATTAAAAGTTCTTTTAAAGACAATTTGTATTCTAATAAATCTGAGGCCCTTACACCTTCAGCAAAAACCTCAAGTGATGTATAAGTCATATATATAGTCGTATCTTATGCAATGTGGTTGAGAGAAGAACACCATTTGTTGCTTCAAAAATTTAAAAAAAAATCATTTCCTTTAGAAATGCTACGTCTTACCCGATTTTTTCACCGTTTTATATCACTTCCACAGTCTCTAATTGGTAGTTAAAAAAAAACCTGAAAGGGTAATCATACCAACTATAATTTGACACGCAAGTGGAGAAGTGACACGATTAATTAGATTATTATTCTATCATCAAAGTTCCCCTTTTATGTGATTTTATATTTTGAGGAATAACATCATATCGTACCCTAGCAGGGTACGAACTCGGGACATCATGTAGGAATGTTCCCCTTTTATGTGTATTTGGTGAGCCCATTAATTGATCCTATCATTTTATGTATCGGTCTTTTATTTTTATGATATATGTAACTAAAAACACTTATGTATGCATGTGATTACGCGTGTGTTTAACATCTCTTAAAATTTAGCATATCTATGTCTTGTCATCCTTTTCTCCCCTTTGATTTTTTTTACAATTTTCATGATACCGAAAATACTGCTTTCTAATTTCAATATTTCTACTCAATTTTTGTTGTTTTGTCACCTCCTTCAATTTCTCAAGCAATATCCACCCTATTCCCTTTAGTGAGTTTTCACATTTTCTCTAGAATGCAACGTCTCTCGCCCAAGATTCGTCTCTTTCTCTCCTCAAGGTTTCTCAATCTCCCGCCAGCACTCTGGGTATCCCTGGTCTCACTCATAAATTAAAACATCCATCTCTTGCCCTCACTCTGGCCCTCTCTCACCTCACATACAAATGCATATGTTTAAATTGTGTCCCAATTTCTTTCCTAAAGGATGGTTTAATTATCCTAATCAGAACATACTAATAACCCTTCACATTTCTCTCTCTCTCTCTCTCTTAAATCCGAGGTAATAAGTGTTTATAGTTTTAGTAAATTAGGCTTACGTATAGAACTGATTTTGATTTGAAAATTGGGTAACCCATTTCGAAGTAAAAATTCATCCGGATCATGTTTCTTTATTCGGATATCTTTGTTGGTTGGATGATATTCTGAATTCAACTGTTCTATAACATAGTGAACGAACTATGATCCTACAAGTACATAATATTTTGTTTGATATGTGAGGAAGTTTCTTGTTTTTTCCCATGACTTTATTGGGAAAAAAAATGTGAACCTGAACAGTATTCTGCTACGTTGAGGGGCGTATAGAATTCTTAACCTTTGAGGGAAGGCTATATCGTTCATCTCCCCTTTACAATATGACCACTCCTTAAACTAGTCGAGAATAGACTAGTCCAGAATAATTTTAAATTGGAACTTGTCCTTATATCTTCCATTCGTATGTCATTTTGTAACGCATACAATCAAAAACATCAATAATGAATGTTGCAGTCAATCATCTTTAATAATAGGGGTCATAGATAAATATGTTATAGTAATTCATATGTACCACTTTGAACTATATGAACAGCTCGACATCAAATTTATTCATTGTTTGAAGTCATTGAAACTCCAGAGACAAACAAAGAGTTTATCTCGAAGTCTTATGTAACACAAACTAAATATATGATTAAAGGAAGAGTAACAACAAAAATGTGATTCTATTGATAACAAGATAAATATCATAAAGCAAGTAAAACATATATAGTTTAGTTTAGATCAATACTGTTGTTGAACATGTTTTCGCATATCTTGATCTCTTTCGCCATTATTCTCTCTACGATCTCTATAATTTAACACGCAAGTGGTGAAACGACACGATTAAAAACATCATTATTCAATCATAAAGTTCCCCTTTTATGTGGGTTTTTTTTAATAAATTACAACATATCATACATCTAGCAGGGTTCGAACTCGGGACATCATGTAGGAATGTTCCCCTTTTATGTGTATTTTGATGAGCCCAATAATCAATCCTATCATTTTAATGCACGCTTTGTAACTAAAAACGCATATGTATGCATGTGTGCATACCCTCATCCTTGTTATGTCTAGCGGCTAGTAACAGAGCACAAAGGAAAGATTAAAATTCTCTAAAAAATCTCATCTAATGTTCTATCCAAGTTTATTAAATTATCTGACGTAGATACTTAATGACCTATCTATCCTCAGGTTAACCATTGGGTTGTTGGTCATGGCATTGATTTCTTTCATCTTAGTCAATCAATTCATTTTGGAGTAACGGAAGTTACTATGAGAGAGAGAAGAGAGGAAGACGAGAAAATAGACATAATATAATGAAGGGTGATGATAATCACAACACAATATTTGATAGTTACAGCACAATATTACTGTAAATGACATTTATATCTTCAAATTTATTTGATTCTCAAAAAAATCCTTCAATTCATTTCATATTATTTCCGCCCCAGCTCCCAATTAATTCCAATTTCCAAACCGAGTATAAAACCAAAAAGTTAAATTTTGTGTTTTGAATGAAGAACATCATCAGCACTCTCTCTCACACATAACATAACTTGTGAAATCGTTTTTGAATTACATAAACCAACGACACCTCAACCCAACCGCAACCGAACCACAACCCTACCATATCAATACAATCACAGTCACCACACCCATATCGACTCTGTTTTGACTCAGTTCATCCTAAATTGAGACAAAGTAAAGCCCCGTACTCGAATCCAAAGGAAATAACCAGTGAAGGACAGTTCCTTATGAAGACGAACCAGCAAGAAAGTGACCCTATCTATACTCGATTCTGCAGTAGAATCAATTACAGAAGCGCCACTAAGAGATGCTCTAATGGGTGTCATTTGTGTCTAACTCCTTTTTCCTCTCTCACACCACTTCAACTCACAATGATGTCCACCTCTTCATAAAGGCCTCGCCATCCACATATCCGACAACCCAAACCCTAGCCGCCACTCCCAAATCGAAGTCTGCAACTTTGGTTATTGTGGTTGTCGGCGGTGATGCATGACCCTTCCTCCTCCTCCTCTTGTACTCTTCAACACTTCTTCCTCCTCTTCAAACTTCTTCCAATTGTGTTTCAGATTTGGAACACGTTCTCTTTGCTCGCACTCATTTTTTCTTACTTTCATAGAAAACACGGGGTGTTAAATTTGAGAGTAAATGTCATTTTCAAAAAATTGTGTTGTAACTAGTATAGGTTGTGCTGTAATTATCGGCACCCATAATGGATACTATGTTGTTCTTTAATTTATTAATAAGTAATGCTTTCATTTTTAATTGTTATGGTTAACAGTTGCGCTGATGTTAATTAAGTTTTAATGGTAGATCTTTGATCCGACCGCAAATCGAAAAGGCGACTCCGATTTTGAAGGTTCTGGTATATTCTTTTAATGTTATACATGATCGTCCCTGAATGCACAATAATGTTTTTCATTTGAGTTTGAATCCATGCAATCATTTTTTGTAATTTGGGTTAGAGTTCTTGCGAATAGATTTTTTCACAAAATTATGTTTCATGTCTGACTGGTTTCGTAATTGTTGATTTTGGTTCTAATGAAGCTCTTTTACCCTTTGCTGGCTCAAAGAAAAGACGTTTCCACAGTTTATAGTGTGGAGTGTGGCGTCTTGGCTTTGGCTGAATTCACTTTTCAGAATGACAATAAGCATGGAATTCAGATGATGTCATCACTTACAACTCACAATTTCACTGCTTGGAACGTTAATTGGAGAAAGACGTGTCAGAAATGGAACTGTAGAATTGCAACTTTGCTCAGAGACTATCCGGTATCCAATGTCTAGAATGAATTGGCTTTAAATCACCTTCGATATGAAAACCGGAAAGGACTACACAACTGAGGAATTCCAACTTGTTCAGGTAGAACTAGCGCATGCACTGGGCAAGTTATGCCCTTCAATCTAGGAACTTCAAGATTCAAAATAAAAAGTTGCGATCTTTGTTCAAATATTGAATTTGTTTTCAGATTTAATCTTAAATAAAAATTTGAGACCTTATTTTTCCGTTTTCTAATAATATTTGTTGGTACGATCTCTCAAACATAGCTCATCAGGGAACATTTTTTCCTAGGCAAAGAGAATCGCATTCCATTTTTTATTTTCTATTTTTCCACACTACAACACATCATGCTTTTAGCGACCTGTTTTATTCTGACTACCAGCATTACAATCGTTGGTAACAGTACAAACAGTCGTTTCCTTCTATTTTTCGTCTTGCTAGTCGTCTTTCAGATTTTGAAAGACTACCTATGATTCTGTCGTGGGAAAACGACTAGTCATTCGAAATCTAAAATTATTAATGACGTGCAGTATTATCGTCAACGGATCTAAACACAATTTTGATCAAACTTTTGGGCGGGAAATTAACATTAGCTAAATTTTGGGGAGGGAAATGAAATCTAACCAAATGTTGGAGGAAAAATCAAATTCAACTAAAAACTTAAATTCGCCTGTCTGCTCCAACTAACAATTTCCCCCGCCATTACTCCCCCCTTTCGGACTCCATATCATATCAAAGAACCAGATGAACCCTAAATCTCATCTTCTACACTCTCCACCACCGCCGACTCTCTTGATCTCTCTTTCTACATGAGCGCAGTCCTCTCGCCACCACCGTCACTCTGTCATTCCGATTGACTCAATCGGCCATCAGCTGGTTCAAATCTGAGAATGGAGATTTGGCGCAGGAAGAGAAATTTGATGTCTCACCCTTCACAAACATCTGTCCTCACAACTTTCCAGTATCTCTCTGTCTCTCAGTCTCAATTTGGCTTCTGGGTTTTAATTGATTGTGTACGCGCTTTTCAATTTGGGTTCTGAGAGGTGACTTGAGCTCAGATCTAACAAGCCCTTTTCATTTCAAGAACTTAAAAGGAGCAATTTTATTGTGATATATGTATTTTTAGTCTGGGCTCCATCTTTCATGATTATAAATTGTATGTGCTTTAATTTTATTGTGATATCTGCAAACACTTTAACTATGGGTAAATTCTATGTTCGGATCTGCTGAGTCTAGATTGTGGTATATTGTTTTTCACATAACCAATTGGTTGTTGTTTACTGATTAAAAGTGGGTATTCATGGGCAGAATGATATATCTAAGCGACAAAATACATATAGGAATGTGTGTTTTAATGTATATATAATTTGGCTAGTTGAATGTGATGTGGGTGAAACTGACTATGGTATAAAGTTCGTAAGTACCCTGTCATTGCTGCCAATTCATAATTTGATTTTAGCAAACATTCTGTTGTGTAAGAGACTGTGATGATATGGATCTATCGAATTCCCTCATTGAAGTTGTAAGAGTGTAATACGCTCGGCGAGGTCAAATCATTTTTGCAGCCTGCTGGTGTCATCTCTTATTTGTTTTCAATAAATGAGTACTAATTTGATCCTCTTCATGCTAACTGAAGAGATCGCTAAGATATGGATCGTCCGAATTCACTCTGTAGTCGATACAGTTTTTTGATATACATGGTATGAAAAATCCTTTTGCAGCCTGTGATCATCGATGTGTTATCTGGTTTTCTCGAGTACAGTTCTGAGCCTTTTTCCTTTTTTCCCTCTGTTCATTCCATGTTTGTTGTTTGTTTTTTTTTTTTTTTTTTTTTTTTTTTTTTTTTTATTTTCCTCCGTTTAACGTCTCAATTCCACCGGGTGTTGTGAAGGTCATTTTTTCCCGCTGATAATGTTGGCAAAATGATGCAAACATTTGTGCATGAAAACCGGGTCAAAGTGGCCTTCGCAAGACCCGACATTCGATAGCAGATGAACAGATGAATTTTGAATTACTGAATGTTAGTTCATTAGTATGTCAGGTAATTGCAAAAGGAAATTCTCAATGAATAGAAGTACTAGAAAGATACGAGAGAAATTACAGAAAATAACAGTAAATAAAAGTCTATACCTCGTTGTCCTCTTTGAGTTGTTTATCTGCCTGGGTCTCTGCTTGTTCCTCCTAGATTACCAAACTCATCTTCACTTGTTGAACAACGAACACTTGATTTAATTTTCTCTTGTGACACCTGTAAATTAAACGAAGTGCACAAATATTATTCACTTGAGATAGAAATTCAAGAGGAGCTTCAATAGAGAAGTTAAATGGTTTTGACACCTTGAGAATGTCCATCAATCATGCAGCAACTACAATCTCCTTAATTGGTTCAAAATCCTTTTCTAGAGAACTGTCACCAAGTTTCAACCGTAAGAAATGAATTGGATCCGGCTCAAAATCATAAGCAGCTTCATCAAGTTCAGTATTTGATATGCTCTGAGTTCCTACTGTCGTTGCAATAAACTTTCCTTAATTAGGTCCTAATTTTGTTCCCTGGACTATACAACTTTCTTCTCTGAGCAAACCAATGGCAAGTCTTTGCTGGATATGTTTTCACTAGATTTAGCTACATTGTCAAATTCTTTTGTTGGGTAGTGCCTTTGGGCACGGGAAATTCTCTTGAATCGGTGTATATATATAAATAATGCTTAATTACTTGATGCATACCTCCATTATACCAAAACTAACACATCGCAACCCCCACTTCTAAAATGAGCTTATTACATCCCCCATTTGCAATAAACCCTACTTGTTGAAACTGGTAAAATAATTCCGTCCAACTTTTAACGGAGTAAACCGTTAGTTGCCTATCATGTCCTTTTAGTAAAGGGTAAACTTGTCTATCCCATTTATGTATGAACAATGAACGTAGAATCAAAATTACTACCGCTGCCGCCACCATCGCTCCAGATTCCGGCAACTAAACCCAGAATCCGGCGATATTTGACTCCCACCAAGCGTAACAAAAGTTACAACGATGCTTACAAACGAGAGTAGGAATCGAGGGAGAAATATTGAGTCGAAAAATCGATATTGTAGAAATCAAAATCTTGCCTTACAAACCCACTGCGTATTGTTCTTCCGGCAATAATCTAGTCTCCATCTCCAGGTCAAATTCGACAAAGATCCGAACGATCCACAAATCGACGAATTTCGATATCAATTCCAAGATAATCAATTTATTGGGAAGAGGAAGCAGATCCATCGAGAGGGAGGGCGAGAAACCGTCACCAGATCTGAATCGAAGGGAGATAGAGGGAGTGAAGAGAGGGGGAGACATAGAAGATCAAGGGAGAGAGGGAGCGACACAGAAAGAAAGAAGATAGCTTACCAGATGGAAAGCAATGGAGACACGAGGGAGAGTAGCAGAGAAACATACAGCCTCCGTCTCTTCCTATTTCCTATCTACATTTTTTTTTTTGCAAACTATGTTCCTATCTTCATTTTTTTGAAATGCTGTTCCTATCTTCTTCATCCCTTAGGCTTCTGTTATCGTTTTACTTTTTATTTATTTATTTATTTATTTTTGTTTAACATTTATTTGTTATAATATAAACTTATTTTTATGTATTGACAAATATACCCTCTTTATTTGGATGGAGTTTGGATGAACTATTTTACCAGTTTCAACAAGTAGGGTTTATTGCAAATGGGGGATGTAATAAGCTCATTTTAGAAGTGGGGGTTGCAATGTGTTAATTTTGATATAATGGGGGTATGCATTAAGTAATTAAGCCTATAAATAAATATATATGTGCGTGTGTGTGTGAGAGAGAGAGTGTATCTTAACTCTTATAAAAGGAAGAATAATGAAAAAAATTGTTCCTAAGATGGTTAATATTAAAAACACCCCACATAAATTATGTGTTTAGAAGAATAACTCCATATCTTTACTCTTTTAAAAGTCTAATAAACTAGAAGTGTTCCTAAGATAGTTTTTTGTTTTTACAAAAATACCTCTTATTTTACTTACATAAACCAAAAGCCCCTACTAAAAGTACATATTTCACAGTCTAACCCTGCTAATAGCGTTTCACAAACTGTTTCCTCTGTAACTCTAGGCTTCAAACGACGCAATGGAGTTTTACAAAAACCTGCCGTGATCCATTGGCAGTTATTTTTCTCGGTATCCAAGTTGATATGCCCTAGCAAAATATCAACTTGGATCCCGATCGAATGTCCATAATGAGACACTTACGATCCCTTTGTTGCTTTTCCCTATCATTCTGTGCAGTGTGTAAAGAGCCATTCGAGATATGAACCTTGGATGCGTTAGATACTGCAACTGTAGAGGGCTTGATTCTGAAAACTCGTTTTCGCTCTATGTACAATTCTTTCATACCACCATCGACAAAATTTTTATAGAGGACAATCACACGCTTCACTACGGGTTTTTCAAAGAACAGCCTCTCATCTCGACATGCCAAATCTCAGTGAACGTTTTAAACAAATACGGTCCAAAGAAGACTACTTGATGAATTATCCTTCAACCCTTTTAGGGAGCTGTTGTACAAAGCACGGAAGCAATTTGGTTGATACCAGGCAGCGGAGGTCAGCTATTTGATCGTTCATTCAAGGTTAATGTCTGCTTCATCAATTGTTAAAATGTAATGTAAGTCCCGTTTTCCTAATTATTATTCTTGTGCTCAGATCCATTTGCATACTTGCTTAAGACGGTAGGTTTGCAACTTCGAATTGTTATTTGTCTCTCTTCCCTGCTAACTCTATGAAAAAAGAAAGAAATTAAAAGTAGTAAATGTCAATGATATTTGATGAATTTGATTATTTCATTAGGGCTTGTACCGGACAAGGTTAGTTGATTATTATATTCCCTCTCAAGACGCTGGCTCCCCGATGATTATTGTGCCATCCACATTTATGGATCTTTCTATCAAGATACTAGAAATATATTTTACCTCAGTTTATTACTTATTACTAGCTTTCAACCTGTGTGATGCACGGAACTTGGCCCCTATACATGCCAGTTTACTTGTGCAACTATGTCGGTTGGTAAAGAGCGTTTCGGGCAAACTAATTCAACAATTCCAAAGTCTATATCTATATGTCAAATATATTATTTTTTATTTAAAAAATATCACGATGTACTAAATATTTTTAAATAATTTTAAATTATTACGTAATCTAAATAATTTTTAGTTTACATAGGCCATTACTTTTTAGTGGTTTTTTTCTAACATTTTTTAGACTCACATTTTTTGTCGTCTACTGGGTGCGAACCCAGAACCTTATGCAAAGGCTTTTAAACGCTCTACCACTTGACGTAGCACCATTTTCTAACAGTTCTTTTCTCATTGAAGTTATAAAGTTTAAATCTTACATACCGAACCGTGAGTCATTGCACGATTATTTTCTTATTTTACAATTATGTATGATATCGTACACTGCACTTGTAATAAATATGGGTTAATTGATAGACCAATTTATTGACACTCAGTAGTGGTTGTGATTTATCATAAAACTTTATTCATTTCGATGATTACAAACTAACATTTTTGTAAAATCAAATTAAGTTTTATAGAGATTCATTGATTACTTTTTTTAGAAATAAAACTTATATTAATTAATTAAGCGATACATTCAGAATTGGGCGATACATAAGGAGTTTTATAGATATTCATTGATTACTTTTTTTAAAAATAAAACTTTTATTAATTAACTGGGCAATACATTCGAAACGGCCGAATTATAATCTAGCCATCTGGGGAAGCTGCTTTCCCATTTCCCGTCACCTAGAGGTGCACAGAAAACCGATTGACGCATCCAAACCGACTAATCCAACCCAATCTAATTCAATTTTATTGGTTTGAAATGATTTGGGCTGTATACGAATTATATTTTAGCCCAATCCATTATTTTAGTTTGGGTTGTGGATGTAATTACAAAATCCAGAAACAGACCAAACCCAACCCAAAATAGGTAATATATATAATAAATTAATAATATCTATAAAATCTCTATCATATCTATTAAATAATATATTATTTATTATACATGTCAAAGTCTCAAAAACCTTTTCCTTTCATTTTCGACATAGCAACGTCAGATCTTCATCAAAAAAGGAAGATAAATCCCTTATTTTCTTCCCATTTTCTTTATTTTCCTTATCTATTTTTTTTCATTCACTGTATATAATGGATTCACCATTAACAGAATTCTTCAATCTCTTCAACACCCAGATAGTTGAGAGTTTTCTTGCTTCTTCATTTTCCTTATCTAATTGTTACTTGTTAAGAGTTTTCTTGCTTTTTTCCCCTTTTTATTGTACCAATATGTACTTTCTATTCTACGCCGGATTGTTAATTTCTGCATCAACAGTCCAGGACATTGATGTTTAGGATTTGAAAATAACATTTTGTTTCGAATGAAGGCAACCCGGCCAACCCACCCAAACCGAACCAATCCATCTTGTTGGTTTGGTCTGATTTTTCTAGTAGCCGGATTGGGTTTGATTTACATTTATCTACCCCAATGATTATTGGATCGGGTGTATTTTCCCTCATAAACCACCCAAACCGCCCCATGTACACCCCTACCGTGTTACCATTCCACTGATTCTAAAAAAGACTTGCCGTTCCGAAGAACACTTGCTCCCCCCCACCTCCGTCATACCGCGGCTGCTGGCACGGAGTTAACCAGGAAGCAGACCGCCTAGCAAAATATGCAATGAATGTGGGCGACGGCGTGCTGGTGCTGGCACTTAATTTGTGAAAGTTGCTGATGTTTGGTAAAATCAACTTCAAACCTACTGGGACAGAGTAAAAAATGACTAAAATACAGGACATTTATTTTTTTCGTAGAGATAAAAATCGATTTTTTCCTGAACTTTTATGCTGGAAATAGGTGAACGAGAAATTATTAAAAGTATTAACTGAAAAAAGCATCTTCTCCCTTGCTAGAATTCTCTATTTATTCCAATCCATCACAGTGTTGGTGGAAACTATTATTCCGTATTGTTAACAGCTTAAATTTTTATCAATGTGATGTGCTAAAAAATCGGCGCAGATAATTAATGTAGAAATAATCTATTTCCAAACAATTGGAAAGGAGAAAGAAATTAGTCCTTCCTTCATGTACTATTGCAGTGAGTAGCTACCATAAAGCCACCTGAGGGGGAGTCCCTGAAATTGAAATCATGGTGGCAGTTTATCTTCAACCTCTTAAGAGTTAGTAGTGGATTTTGCAGTCAGAAATGAGAAGGGTCGAACGGAAATGGGAGGAAACCAATCATAGATGAAGTGAATGAAGTACTTCACCTTGCGGCGAATTTGATCGTACTTCCCAATGATTCATGAAAAGAAAATACTTGCTTAGATTTTTACTACCTTCTCTTGTCTATCTATTTGTTATACTAACATAGGTTAGTTTTGATATAAACAATAGCTGATTACGTAATTTTAAAACCAGTTGTGAAGAAAAACCACCACGACATAGCACGTGCTTCATCTTCTTTTAAATCAATGCATTAGCAGCAGTTGTAAAATGTTGCAGTTGTAATGCGTATTTTTAATTTTTAGTTATTTTCTTAAATTAATACATTAGCAACAACTGCAAATGTGAGGATTGCATTTGGGAAATTGTAAGGTTGTTAATTGGGTTGCCACCCTGGTAAATTGTGGCCTAAAATGCTTTTTTCCATGGTGAAATACCATATTTTCCACGAGAATTTCCACTTGCCGATAAATCTATTGCCACCTCTTTAAATTTTCGTTGAAAAACTTAGAAATGGACAACAAAGACTATTTCCACAGTAATTGCTCGTGACAGATTATTTTACCACTCCCCTTTGTGACCACATGTGTCTATTGTGGAAATAACCACGGCCAAAATCTTTAGCCGCAAAATTTGAGCTTCTTACACATTTTTAAAACATGAACACGAACAGTTTTTCAAGATTGTGTGCATGTTTATTTTTTGGAGTCCCCATGTATTCTATGAAGAAGACTTTACAATTTGGTTAAGATAAACAATTAAGGTGCAACGCACGTGCATCAAAACTAGTATATATAAATATAAATATAAATATAAATATAAATATAAATATAAATATAAATATAAATATAAATATAAATATAAATATAAATATAAATATATATATGTGTGTGTGTTTGTGTGTTAGTCTGACAAAAGCAAGGAAAATACTATGTATGAATAAGGCAAGATTCAAGTGCGAGACCACCGATTACATATTTAGAACAATGAAACCACCTAGAAAAGTAGGACATCAATGAAACAAAAACATTACTATCAGCCACCTCAAAACAGAACATGATATTTCCGTTGCTGAGGAAAGGTAAAGCTACATATCAAATTTAACAAAATACCAGTAAACATAAATTATTACGACAAAAAATGAAATAAATGAAGTCTTGCAGTCAGCAGGATACTACAAATTGTTAATCAATGTCCTCCACGTTCCCTTTCATCACTCCATCTTCAGCTGTGACTTGTGCAGGTTGAGATGATTTTGGTAGAGCATGTGCTTGTGAGGAAGAAGAAGGTTGGGAATTGAGTTTTATTAAATTGAGTTGTTTGTTTATTTCCAGAAGCTTTTGATCAATGACAAAGCCAAGGTCACTCAACTCGACTGTGGCCATGTGTTGTGGTAAGTGATTACCGCGCAAGCACTGGTACATGATCTCAGTCATATGTTTTTTTCTATTCTCAGTGACTTTCTTCCTCAATGCATCTTGGACTTTCTTGATCCTTATTCTTGTTAAACCTTCTTGGTCCATCATTCTCTGATTTCGTTGCCCGATTGGCACGTTCGTATAATCAGCAATCACCTTTTGCACCCCCTCCCTGTTTGGCCAGACTTGTGCATCATGCTGATAAGGGCTGGAGATAATTACGGCGACTTCGACGTCACACAAAGTGTGGAGTTCTTCAGCCTTTTTCGTTAGGCCCTTGACCCTTTTCGTGAAGCACACTTGCCTCTTTGTATCATCATCGATGAATTCGAGCTTCAGTGCAGATCTTGGCATGGTTTCCAACAATGTGCAAAACTGTTTAGACAATAATGAATGGAATGATGGAGAAGATGGTGTGTGAGCTTTGTGGCTTTTATAAACATAATTTAGACAACTTGTTGTTGGTAAAGAAAAAATTCTTATTATGCTAGAATATTAAATCATTTGACCCAAAAAGCAATTGTTTTAGTTCACATATCTTCTTCTGTATGTTTCTATTATAATTTGCGGGTTAAATGTTTATGGTAAGAAGCTATATATTTTCTTTTACAAGAAATAACATATTTGCAATGCCACTTTTTCTTTGAGTAATTGTTCTGCCGTCAATCGGTTTTAAACCCGGAATCTCATGCAGGAGCTTCCAACGCTCAACCACTTGAGCTACCACCATAGCTGCGCAATACCTTTTTTCAGGTGTATATTCCCTTCTTATTACTTTATTTGAGAAACTCCTTCCACTAATATTGTATACAGAAAAATATTTAGTCTTTCCTTTGTGTGCATGAGTTTCATTCAAAGGTTCATTGAGTTATTGTTTAATAAGCGAGAAATGCTACAGAACCAACTCATATCTCTTTCACATACCGTCCACACTCATGAAATCATGCCAAATGAGTAATAACGTTATTTTAGGACATGTAATGATGTTTTTAACTGTACACTTGTATAAGAGATGACAGGAAATAACCGTGAATTCTTTAGCATTTGTCATAATAAACAAACTGAAAAGAAATACAATACCACAAACAATTCAATTGACAAGAGACATGTCATCCAGATTTTCGTTTTCTATATTTATCATAAAGGACATGGCATATGTACAATTAAAAGCATTGAATCCTTAAATTCCTTTCATTAGTGACTCACCTAATTAAAAAGCATAAATTTATTTCAGTTACAAATGACATACAAGCTGGCAATAGGATCATTTATTAAACAAAACATAAGATCAGGAAAACCTACAATAGAAATGACATAATACTTTAGCATAATCCGTTGCAGCACAACTAAATATTTTAGCATAATAAAAACAATCTTTACCTCCAACAAGTTGTCTAAATTACGTTCATAAAAGCCAAAAAACATACACACCATCTTCTCCATCACTTCATCCATTATTGTCTAAACAGTTTGTCACATTGTTGGAAGCCATGCCAAGATCTGCATTGAAGCTCAAATTCATCGATGATGATACTAAGAGGCAAGTGTGTTTTAGGAAAAGGGTCACGAGCCTAATGAAAAAGGCTGAAGAACTCAACACTTTGTGCGACATCGAAGTCGCCGTAATTATCTCCATTCCTTATCAGCATGATGCCCAAGTCTGGCCAAACAGGGAGGGGGTGCAGAAGGTAAGGTGATTGATGATTATAAGAACGTGCCAATCGGGCAAAGAAATCAGAGAATGATGGACCAAGAAGGTTTAACAAAAAGAAGGATCAAGAAAGTCCAAGATGCACTGAGGAAGAAAATCACAGAGAATCGAGATAAAGAGATGACTGATATCATGTACCAATGCTTGTGCGGTAACAA
This sequence comes from Linanthus parryae, assembly GCA_023055425.1. Lineage (NCBI taxonomy): Eukaryota > Viridiplantae > Streptophyta > Magnoliopsida > Ericales > Polemoniaceae > Linanthus > Linanthus parryae. The sequence goes on along the minus strand of JALGPY010000001.1, from coordinate 60,551,109 downwards.
ATTAACACAAGACATGGCCGCAGTTGAGTTGAGTGATCTTGGATTTGTCATTGAGCAAAAGCTTTTGGAAATGAAAAAACAACTCAACTCACTAAATATTTCACAGCCTTCTTCTTCCTCGTATGCCCATGCTCCACCAAAATCCTCTAAACCTGCACAAGTCCCAGCTGAAGATGGAGTGATGAAGCCACTGGTGGATCAGCAAATTGCGGAATTGCCTCCTCTGTTTATGGAGCAGAAGGGTAACATAGAGGACATTAATTACTGGATGACTGCAAGAGTTCATTTATTTTGTTTTTGTCGTGATAATTTATGTTTACTGGTATTTTGTTAAATTTGATATGTAGCTTCACCTTTCCTCAATAAGGGAAATCTCATGTTCTGTTTTGAGGTGACTGGTAGTAATGTTTTGGCTTCATTGATGTTCTAGTTTTCTTAGTAGTTTCCTTGTTCTGAATTATGTAATGGGTGGTCTCGCACTTGAAACTTGCTTATTCATACATAGTATTTTCCATGCTTTATTCAAACCAACATTATATATATATATATATAAGTATGTATGTATATATATGTATGTATGTATATATTGTTTCGTACACCGGTTAATAATGATGGTTGCACCGTAATGTAGTTGTTGAGACGTTACTGGCTTACTGTCCTCGTTAGTCAATTATTAGTGTTTTCTCTATTTTAATAAATTTGTAATCATTTATTTTTGGCAGGTTTTTAAATACACTGTATTTTGACTTTAGTTCTTTTCATTTGATATCATTTTTCTCTACTTTAGTTCTTTTCATTTTGATATCATTGCTTGTAATGACAGTTTGACATTATTTTCAAGCATCAAAATGTATTAAAAGTTCTTTTAAAGACAATTTGTATTCTAATAAATCTGAGGCCCTTACACCTTCAGCAAAAACCTCAAGTGATGTATAAGTCATATATATAGTCGTATCTTATGCAATGTGGTTGAGAGAAGAGCACCATTTGTTGCTTCAAAAATTTAAAAAAAAATCATTTCCTTTAGAAATGCTACGTCTTACCCGATTTTTTCACCGTTTTATATCACTTCCACAGTCTCTAATTGGTAGTTAAAAAAAAAAACTGAAAGGGTAATCATACCAACTATAATTTGACACGCAAGTGGAGAAGTGACACGATTAATTAGATTATTATTCTATCATCAAAGTTCCCCTTTTATGTGATTTTATATTTTGAGGAATAACATCATATCGTACCCTAGCAGGGTACGAACTCGGGACATCATGTAGGAATGTTCCCCTTTTATGTGTATTTGGTGAGCCCATTAATTGATCCTATCATTTTATGTATCGGTCTTTTATTTTTATGATATATGTAACTAAAAACACTTATGTATGCATGTGATTACGCGTGTGTTTAACATCTCTTAAAATTTAGCATTTCTATGTCTTGTCATCCTTTTCTCCCCTTTGATTTTTTTTACAATTTTCATGATACCGAAAATACTGCTTTCTAATTTCAATATTTCTACTCAATTTTTGTTGTTTTGTCACCTCCTTCAATTTCTCAAGCAATATCCACCCTATTCCCTTTAGTGAGTTTTCACATTTTCTCTAGAATGAAACGTCTCTCGCCCAAGATTCGTCTCTTTCTCTCCTCAAGGTTTCTCAATCTCCCGCCAGCACTCTGGGTATCCCTGGTCTCACTCATAAATTAAAACATCCATCTCTTGCCCTCACTCTGGCCCTCTCTCACCTCACATACAAATGCATATGTTTAAATTGTGTCACAATTTCTTTCCTAAAGGATGGTTTAATTATCCTAATCAGAACATACTAATAACCCTTCACATTTCTCTCTCTCTCTTAAATCCGAGGTAATAAGTGTTTATAGTTTTAGTAAATTAGGCTTACGTATAGAACTGACTTTGATTTGAAAATTGGGTAACCCATTTCGAAGTAAAAATTCATCCGGATCATGTTTCTTTATTCGGATATCTTTGTTGGTTGGATGATATTCTGAATTCAACTGTTCTATAACATAGTGAACGAACTATGATCCTACAAGTACATAATATTTTGTTTGATATGTGAGGAAGTTTCTTGTTTTTTCCCATGACTTTATTGGGAAAAAAAATGTGAACCTGAACAGTATTCTGCTACGTTGAGGGGCGTATAGAATTCTTAACCTTTGAGGGAAGGCTATATCGTTCATCTCCCCTTTACAATATGACCACTCCTTAAACTAGTCGAGAATAGACTAGTCCCGAATAATTTTAAATTGGAACTTGTCCTTATATCTTCCATTCGTATGTCATTTTGTAACGCATACAATCAAAAACATCAATAATGAAGTCAATCATCTTTAATAATAGGGGTCATAGATAAATATGTTCTAGTAATTCATATGTACCACTTTGAACATGTTCACAAACTATATGAACAGCTCGACATCAAATTTATTCATTGTTTGAAGTCATTGAAACTCCAGAGACAAACAAAGAGTTTATCTCGAAGTCTTATGTAACACAAACTAAAGATATGATTAAAGGAAGAGTAACAACGAAAATGTGATTCTATTGATAACAAGATAAATATCATAAAGCAAGTAAAACATATATAGTTTAGTTTAGATCAATAGCGTTGTTGAACATGTTTTCGCATATCTTGATCTCTTTCGCCATTATTCTCTCTACGATCTCTATAATTTAACACGCAAGTGGTGAAGTGACACGATTAAAAACATCATTATTCAATCATAAAGTTCCCCTTTTATGTGGTTTTTTTTTTAATAAATTACAACATATCATACATCTAGCAGGGTTCGAACTCGGGACATCATGTAGGAATGTTCCCCTTTTATGTGTATTTTGATGAGCCCAATCATCAATCCTATCATTTTAATGCACGCTTTGTAACTAAAAACGCATATGTATGCATGTGTGCATACCCTCATCCTTGTTATGTCTAGCGGCTAGTAACAGAGCACAAAGGAAAGATTAAAATTCTCTAAAAAATCTCATCTAATGTTCTATCCAAGTTTATTAAATTATCTGACGTAGATACTTAATGACCTATCTATCCTCAGGTTAACCATTGGGTTGTTGGTCATGGCATTGATTTCTTTCATCTTAGTCAATCAATTCATTTTGGAGTAACGGAAGTTACTATGAGAGAGAGAAGAGAGGAAGACGAGAAAATAGACATAATATAATGAAGGGTGATGATAATCACAACACAATATTTGATAGTTACAGCACAATATTACTGTAAATGACATTTATATCTTCAAATTTATTTGATTCTCAAAAAAATCCTTCAATTCATTTCATATTATTTCCGCCCCAGCTCCCAATTAATTCCAATTTCCAAACCGAATATAAAACCAAAAAGTTAAATTTTGTGTTTTGAATGAAGAACATCATCAACACTCTCTCTCACACATAACATAACTTGTGAAATCGTTTTTGAATTACATAAACCAACGACACCTCAACCCAACCGCAACTGAACCACAACCCTCCCATATCAATACAATCATAGTCACCACACCCATATCGACTCTGTTTTGACTCAGTTCATCCTAAATTGAGACAAAGTAAAGCCCCGAACTCGAATCCAAAGGAAATAACCAGTGAAGGACAGTTCCTTATGAAGACGAACCAGCAAGAAAGTGACCCTATCTATACTCGATTCTGCAGTAGAATCAATTACAGAAGCGCCACTAAGAGATGCTCTAATGGGTGTCATTTGTGTCTAAATCCTTTTTCCTCTCTCACACCACTTCAACTCACAATGATGTCCACCTCTTCATAAAGGCCTCGCCATCCACATATCCGACAACCCAAACCCTAGCCGCCACTCCCAAATCGAAGTCTGCAACTTTGGTTATTGTGGTTGTCGGCGGTGATGCATGACCCTTCCTCCTCCTCCTCTTGTACTCTTCAACACTTCTTCCTCCTCTTCAAACTTCTTCCAATTGTATTTCAGATTTGGAACACGTTCTCTTTGCTCGCACTCATTTTTTCTTACTTTCGTAGAAAACACCGGGTGTTAAATATGAGAGTAAATGTCATTTTCAAAAAATTGTGTTGTAACTAGTATAGGTTGTGCGGTAATTATCGGCACCCATAATGGATACTATGTTGTTCTTTAATTTATTAATAAGTAATGCTTTAATTTTTAATTGTTATGGTTAACAGTTGGGCTGATGTTAATTAAGTTTTAATGGTAGATCTTTGATCCGACTGCAAATCGAAAAGGCGACTCCGATTTTGAAGGTTCTGGTATATTCTTTTAATGTTATACATGATCGTCCCTGAATGCACAATAATGTTTTTCATTTGAGTTTGAATCCATGCAATCATTTTTTGTAATTTGGGTTAGAGTTCTTGCGAATAGATTTTTTCACAAAATTATGTTTCATGCCTGACTGGTTTCGTAATTGTTGATTTTGGTTCTAATGAAGCTCTTTTACCCTTTGCAGGCTCAAAGAAAAGACGTTTCCACAGTTTATAGTGTGGAGTGTGGCGTCTTGGCTTTGGCTGAATTCACTTTTCAGAATGACAATAAGCATGGAATTCAGATGATGTCATCACTTACAACTCACAATTTCACTTCTTGGAACGTTAATTGGAGAAAGACGTGTCAGAAATGGAACTGTAGAATTGCAACTTTGCTCACAGACTATCCGGTATCCAATGTCTAGAATGAATTGGCTTTAAATCACCTTCGATATGAAAACCGGAAAGGACTACACAACTGAGGAATTCCAACTTGTTCAGGTAGAACTAGCGCATGCACTGGGCAAGTTATGCCCTTCAATCTAGGAACTTCAAGATTCAAAATAAAAAGTTGCGATCTTTGTTCAAATATTGAATTTGTTTTCAGATTTAATCTTAAATAAAAAGTTGAGACATTATTTTTCCGTTTTCTAATAATATTTGTTGGTACGATCTCTCAAACATAGCTCATCAGGGAACATTTTTTCCTAGGCAAAGAGAAATGCATTCCATTTTTTATTTTCTATTTTTCCACACTACAACACATCATGCTTTTAGCGACCTGTTTTATTCTGACTACCAGCATTACAGTCGTTGGTAACAGTACAAACATTCGTTTGTTTCTATTTTTCGTCTTGCTAGTCGTCTTTCAGATTTTGAAAGACTACCTATGATTCTGTCGTGGGAAAACGACTAGTCATTCGGAATCTAAAATTATTAATGACGTGCAGTATTGTCGTCAACGGATCTAAACACAATTTTGATCAAACTTTTGGGCGAGAAATTAAAATTAGCTAAATTTTGGGGAGGGAAATGAAATCTAACCAAATGTTGGTCAAATTCAACCAAAAACTTAAATTCGCCTGTCTGCTCCAACTAACAATTTCCCCCGCCATTACTCCCCCCTTTCGGCCTCCATATCATATCAAAGAACCAGATGAACCCTAACTCTCATCTTCTACACTCGCCACCACCGCCGACTCTCTTGATCTCTCTTTCTACATGAGCGCAGTCCTCTCGCCACCACCGTCACTCTGTCATTCCGATTGACTCAATCGGCCATCAGCTGGTTCAAATCTGAGAATGGAGATTTGGCGCAGGAAGAGAAATTTGATATCTCACCCTTCAAAAACATCTGTCCTCACAACTTGCCAGTATCTCTCTGTCTCTCAGTCTCAATTTGGCTTCTCGGTTTTAATTGATTGTGCACGCGCTTTTCAATTTGGGTTCTGAGAGGTGGCTTGAGCTCAGATCTAACAAGCCCTTTTCATTTCAAGAACTTAAAAGGAGCAATTTTATTGTGATATATGTATTTTTAGTCTGGGCTCCATCTTTCATGATTATAAATTGTATGTGCTTTAATTTTATTGTGATATCTGCAAACACTTTAACTATGGGTAAATTCTATGTTCGGATCTGCTGAGTCTAGATTGTGGTATATTGTTTTTCACATAACAAAGTGGTTGTTGTTTACTGATTAAAAAGTGGGTATTCATGGGCAGAATGATATATCTAAGCGACAAAATACATATAGGAATGTGTGTTTTAATGTATATATAATTTGGCTAGTTGAATGTGATGTGGATGAAACTGACTATGGTATAAAGTTCGTAAGTACCCTGTCATTGCTGCCAATTCATAATTTGATGCGTCCAAACATTCTGTTGTGTAAGAGACTGTGATGATATGGATCTATCGAATTTCCTCATTGAAGTTGTAAGAGTGTAATACGCTCGGCGAGGCCAAATTATTTTTGCAGCCTGCTGGTGTCATCTCTTATTTGTTTTCAATAATGAGTACTAATTTGATCCTCTTCATGCTAACTGAAGAGATCGCTAACATATGGATCGTCCGAATTCACTCTGTAGTCGATACAGTTTTTTGATATACATGGTATGAAAAATCCTTTTGCAGCCTGTGATCATCGATGTGTTATCTGGTTTTCTCGAGTACAGTTCTGAGCCTTTTTCCTTTTTTCCCTCTGTTCATTCCATGTTTGTTGTTTTTTTTTTTTTTATTTCCTCCGTTTAACCTCTCAATTCCACCGGGTGTTGTGAAGGTCATTTTCGCCCGCTGATAATGTTGGCAAAATGATGCAAACATTTGTGCATGAAAACCGGGTCAAAGTGGCCTTCGCAAGACCCGACTTTCGATAGCAGATGAACAGATAAATTTTGAATTAATGAATGTTAGTTCATTAGTATGTCAGGTAATTGCAAAAGGAAATTCTCAATGAATAGAAGTACTAGAAAGATACGAGAGAAATTACAGAAAATAACAGTAAATAAAAGTCTATACCTCGTTGTCCTCTTTGAGTTGTTTATCTGCCTGGGTCTCTTCTTGTTCCTCCTAGATTACCGAACTCATCTTCACTTGTTGAACAACGAACACTTGATTTAATTTTCTCTTGTGACACCTGTAAATTAAATGAAGTGCACAAATATTATTCACTTGAGATAGAAATTCAAGAGGAGCTTCAATAGAGAAGTTAAATGGTTTTGACACCTTGAGAATGTCCATCAATCATGCAGCAACTACAATCTCCTTAATTGGTTCAAAATCCTTTTCTAGAGAACTGTCATCAAGTTTCAACCGTAAGAAATGAATTGGATCCGGCTCAAAATCATAAGCAGCTTCATCAAGTTCAGTATTTGATATGCTCCGAGTTCCTACTGTCGTTGCAATAAACTTTCCTTAATTAGGTCCTAATTTTGTTCCCTGGACTATACAACTTTCTTCTCTGAGCAAACCAATGGCAAGTCTTTGCTGGATATGTTTTCACTAGATTTAGCTACATTGTCAAATTCTTTTGTTGGGTAGTGCCTTTGGGCACGGGAAATTCTCTTGAATCTGTGTATATATATAAATAAATATATATGTGCGTGTGTGTGTGAGAGAGAGAGTGTATCTTAACTCTTATAAAAGGAAGAATAATGAAAAAAATTGTTCCTAAGATGGTTAATATTAAAAACACCCCACATAAATTATGTGTTTAGAAGAATAACTCCATATCTTTACTCTTTTAAAAGTCTAATAAACTAGAAGTGTTCCTAAGATAGTTTTTTGTTTTTACAAAAATACCTCTTATTTTACTTACATAAACCAAAAGCCCCTACTAAAAGTACATATTTCACAGTCTAACCCTGCTAATAGCGTTTCACAAACTGTTTCCTCTGTAACTCTAGGCTTCAAACGACGCAATGGAGTTTTACAAAAACCTGCCGTGATCCATTGGCAGTTATGTTTCTCGGGATCCAAGTTGATATGCCCTACCAAAATATCAACTTGGATCCCGATCGAATGTCCATAATGAGACACTTACGATCCCTTTGTTGCTTTTCCCTATCATTCTGTGCAGTGTGTAAAGAGCCATTCGAGATATGAACCTTGGATGCGTTAGATACTGCAACTGTAGAGGGCTTGATTCTGAAAACTCGTTTTCGCTCTATGTACAATTCTTTCATACCACCATCGACAAAATTTTTATAGAGGACAATCACACGCTTCACTACGGGTTTTTCAAAGAACAGCCTCTCATCTCGACATGCCAAATCTCAGTGAACGTTTTAAACAAATACGGTCCAAAGAAGACTACTTGATGAATTATCCTTCAACCCTTTTAGGGAGCTGTTGTACAAAGCACGGAAGCAATTTGGTTGATACCAGGCAGCGGAGGTCAGCTATTTGATCGTTCATTCAAGGTTAATGTCTGCTTCATCAATTGTTAAAATGTAATGTAAGTCCCGTTTTCCTAATTATTATTCTTGTGCTCAGATCCATTTGCATACTTGCTTAAGACCGTAGGTTTGCAACTTCGAATTGTTATTTGTCTCTCTTCCCTGCTAACTCTATGAAAAAAGAAAGAAATTAAAAGTAGTAAATGTCAATGATATTTGATGAATTTGATTATTTCATTAGGGCTTGTACCGGACAAGGTTAGTTGATTATTATATTCCCTCTCAAGACGCTGGCTCCCCGATGATTATTGTGCCATCCACATTTATGGATCTTTCTATCAAGATACTAGAAATATATTTTACCTCAGTTTATTACTTATTACTAGCTTTCAACCTGTGTGATGCACGGAACTTGGCCCCTATACATGCCAGTTTACTTGTGCAACTATGTCGGTTGGTAAAGAGCGTTTCGGGCAAACTAATTCAACAATTCCAATGTCTATATCTATATGTCAAATATATTATTTTTTATTTAAAAAATATCACGATGTACTAAATATTTTTAAATAATTTTAAATTATTACGTAATCTAAATAATTTTTAGTTTACATAGGCCATTACTTTTTAGTGGTTTTTTTCTAACATTTTTTAGACTCACATTTTTTGTCGTCTACTGGGTGCGAACCCAGGACCTTATGCAAAGGCTTTTAAACGCTCTACCACTTGACGTAGCACCATTTTCTAACAGTTCTTTTCTCATTGAAGTTATAAAGTTTAAATCTTACATACCGAACCGTGAGTCATTGCACGATTATTTTCTTATTTTACAATTATGTATGAGATCGTACACTGCACTTGTAATAAATATGGGTTGATTTATAGACCAATTTATTGACACTCAGTAGTGGTTGTGATTTATCATAAAACTTTATTCATTTCGATGATTACAAACTAACATTTTTGTAAAATCAAATTAAGTTTTATAGAGATTCATTGATTACTTTTGTTAGAAATAAAACTTATATTAATTAATTGGGCGATACATTCAGAATTGGGCGATACATAAGGAGTTTTATAGATATTCATTGATTACTTTTTTTAGAAATAAAACTTTTATTAATTAACTGGGCAATACATTCGAAACGGCCGAATTATAATCTAGCTATCTGGGGAAGCTGCTTTCCCATTTCCCGTCACCTAGAGTTGCACAGAAAACCGATTGACCCATCCAAACCGACTAATCCAACCCAATCTAATTCAATTTTATTGGTTTGAAATGATTTGGGCTGAATACGAATTATATTTTAGCCCAATCCAATATTTTAGTTTTGGTTGTGGATGTAATTACAAAATCCGGAAACAGACCCAACCCAACCCAAAATAGGTAATATATATAATAAATTAATAATATCTATAAAATCTCTATCATATCTATTAAATAATATATTATTTATTATACATGTCCAAGTCTCAAAGACCTTTTCCTTTCATTTTCGACATAGCAACGTCAGATCTTCATCAAAGGAAGATAAATCCCTTATTTTCTCCCCATTTTCTTTATTTTCCTTATCTATTTTTTTTTCATTCACTGTATATAATGGATTCACCATTAACAGAATTCTTCAATCTCTTCAACAGCCAGATTGTTGAGAGTTTTCTTGCTTCTTCATTTTCCTTATCTAATTGTTACTTGTTAAGAGTTTTCTTGCTTTTTTCCCCTTTTTATTGTACCAATATGTACTTTCTATTCTACGCCGGATTGTTAATTTCTGCATCAACAGTCCAGGACATTGATGTTTAGGAACTGAAAATAACATTTTGTTTCGAATGAAGGCAACCCGGCAAACCCACCCAAACTGAACCAATCCATCTTGTTGGTTTGGTCTGATTTTTCTAGTAGCCGGATTGGGTTTGATTTACATTTATCTACCCCAATGATTATTGGATCGGGTGTATTTTCCCTCATAAACCACCCAAACCGACCCATGTACACCCCTACCGTCTTACCATTCCACTGATTCTAAAAAAGACTTGCCGTTCCGAAGAACACTTGCTCCCCCCCCCCCCACCCCCGTCTTACCGCGGCTGCTGGCACGGAGTTAACCAGGAAGCAGACCGCCTAGCAAAATATGCAATGAATGTGGGCGACGGCGTGCTGGTGCTGGCACTTAATTTGTGAAAGTTGCTGATGTTTGGTAAAATCAACTTCAAACCTACTGGGACAGAGTAAAAAATGACTAAAATACAGGACATTTATTTTTTTCGTAGAGATAAAAATCGATTTTTTCCTGAACTTTTATGCTGGAAATAGGTGAACGAGAAATTATTAAAAGTATTAACTGAAAAAAGCATCTTCTCCCTTGCTAGAATTCTCTATTTATTCCAATCCATCACAGTGTTGGTGGAAACTATTATTCCGTATTGTTAACAGCTTAAATTTTTATCAATGTGATGTGCTAAAAAATCGGCGCAGATAATTAATGTAGAAATAATCTATTTCCAAACAATTGGAAAGGAGAAAGAAATTAGTCCTTCCTTCATGTACTATTGCAGTGAGTAGCTACCATAAAGCCACCTGAGGGGGAGTCCCTGAAATTGAAATCATGGTGGCAGTTTATCTTCAACCTCTTAAGAGTTAGTAGTGGATTTTGCAGTCAGAAATGAGAAGGGTCGAACGGAAATGGGAGGAAACCAATCATAGATGAAGTGAATGAAGTACTTCACCTTGCGGCGAATTTGATCGTACTTCCCAATGATTCATGAAAAGAAAATACTTGCTTAGATTTTTACTACCTTCTCTTGTCTATCTATTTGTTATACTAACATAGGTTAGTTTTGATATAAACAATAGCTGATTACGTAATTTTAAAACCAGTTGTGAAGAAAAACCACCACGACATAGCACGTGCTTCATCTTCTTTTAAATCAATGCATTAGCAGCAGTTGTAAAATGTTGCAGTTGTAATGCGTATTTTTAATTTTTAGTTATTTTCTTAAATTAATACATTAGCAACAACTGCAAATGTGAGGATTGCATTTGGGAATTTGTAAGGTTGTTAATTGGGTTGCCACCCTGGTAAATTGTGGCCTAAAATGCTTTTTTCCATGGTGAAATACCATATTTTCCACGAGAATTTCCACTTGCCGATAAATCTATTGCCACCTCTTTAAATTTTCGTGGAAAAACTTAGAAATGGACAACAAAGGCTATTTCCACAGTAATTGCTCGTGACAGATTATTTTACCACTCCCCTTTGTGACCACATGTGTCTATTGTGGAAATAACCACGGCCAAAATCTTTAGCCGCAAAATTTGAGCTTCTTACACATTTTTAAAACATGAACACGAACAGTTTTTCAAGATTGTGTGCATGTTTATTTTCTGGAGTCCCCATGTATTCTATGAAGAAGACTTTACAATTTGGTTAAGATAAACAATTAAGGTGCAACGCACGTGCATCAAAACTATTATATATAAATATAAATATAAATATAAATATATATATGTGTGTATGTTTGTGTGTTAGTCTGACAAAAGCAAGGAAAATACTATGTATGAATAAGGCAAGATTCAAGTGCGAGACCACCGATTACATATTTAGAACAATGAAACAACTAAGAAAAGTAGGACATCAATGAAACAAAAACATTACTATCAGCCACCTCAAAACAGAACATGATATTTCCGTTGCTGAGGAAAGGTAAAGCTACATATCAAATTTAACAAAATACCAGTAAACATAAATTATTACGACAAAAAATGAAATAAATGAAGTCTTGCAGTCAGCGGGATACTACAAATTGTTAATCAATGTCCTCCATGTTCCCTTTCATCACTCCATCTTCAGCTGCGACTTGTGCAGGTTGAGATGATTTTGGTGGAGCATGTGCTTGTGAGGAAGAAGAAGGTTGGGAATTGAGTTTTATTAAATTGAGTTGTTTGTTTATTTCCAGAAGCTTTTGATCAATCACAAAGCCAAGGTCACTCAACTCGACTGTGGCCATGTGTTGTGGTAAGTGATTACCGCGCAAGCACTGGTACATGATCTCAGTCATATGTTTTTTTCTATTCTCAGTGACTTTCTTCCTCAATGCATCTTGGAATTTCTTGATCCTTATTCTTGTTAAACCTTCTTGGTCCATCATTCTCTGATTTCGTTGCCCGATTGGCACGTTCGTATAATCAGCAATCACCTTTTGCACCCCCTCCCTGTTTGGCCAGACTTGTGCATCATGCTGATAAGGGCTGGAGATAATTACGGCGACTTCGACGTCACACAAAGTGTGGAGTTCTTCAGCCTTTTTCGTTAGGCCCTTGACCCTTTTCGTGAAGCACATTTGCCTCTTTGTATCATCATCGATGAATTCGAGCTTCAGTGCAGATCTTGGCATGGTTTCCAACAATGTGCAAAACTGTTTAGACAATAATGAATGGAATGATGGAGAAGATGGTGTGTGAGCTTTGTGGCTTTTATAAACATAATTTAGACAACTTGTTGTTGGTAAAGAAAAAATTCTTATTATGCTAGAATATTAAATCATTTCCATTTTAGGTTTTCTTGAAAAGGAATCGACCCAAAAAGCAATTGTTTTAGTTCACATGTCTTCTTCTGTATGTTTCTATTATAATTTGCGGCTTAAATGTTTATGGTAAGAAGCTATATATTTTCTTTTACAAGAAATAACATATTTGCAATGCCACTTTTTCTTTGAGTAATTGTTCTGCCGTCAATCGGTTTTAAACCCGGAATCTCATGCAGGAGCTTCCAACGCTCAACCACTTGAGCTACCACCATAGCTGCGCAATACCTTTTTTCAGGTGTATATTCCCTTCTTATTACTTTATTTGAGAAACTCCTTCCACTGATATTGTATACAGAAAAATATTTAGTCTTTCCTTTGTGTGCATGAGTTTCATTCAAAGGTTCATTGAGTTATTGTTTAATAAGCGAGAAATGCTACAGAACCAACTCATATCTCTTTCACATACCGTCCACACTCATGAAATCATGCCAAATGAGTAATAACGTTATTTTAGGACATGTAATGATGTTTTTAACTGTACACTTGTATAAGAGATGACAGGAAATAACCGTGAATTCTTTAGCATTTGTCATAATAAACAAACTGAAAAGAAATACAATACCACAAACAATTCAATTGACAAGACACATGTCATCCAGATTTTCGTTTTCTATATTTATCATAAAGGACATGGCATATGTACAATTAAAAGCATTGAATCCTTAAATTCCTTTCATTAGTGACTCACCTAATTAAAAAGCATAAATTTATTTCAGTTACAAATGACATACAAGCTGGCAATAGGATCATTTATAAAACAAAACATAAGATCAGGAAAACCTACAATAGAAATGACTTGATACTTTAGCATAATCGGTTGCAGCACAACTAAATATTTTAGCATAATAAAAGCAATCTTTACCAACAACAAGTTGTCTAAATTACGTTCATAAAAGCCACAAAACATACACACCATCTTCTCCATCATTTCATCCATTATTGTCTAAACAGTTTGTCACATTGTTGGAAGCCATGCCAAGATCTGCATTGAAGCTCGAATTCATCGATGATGATACTAAGAGGCAAGTGTGTTTTAGGAAAAGGGTCACGAGCCTAATGAAAAAGGCTGAAGAACTCCACACTCTGTGGGACGTCGAAGTCGCCGTAATTATCTCCATTCCTTATCAGCATGATGCCCAAGTCTGGCCAAACAGGGAGGGGGTGCAGAAGGTAAGGTGATTGATGATTATAAGAACGTGCCAATCGGGCAAAGAAATCAGAGAATGATGTACCAAGAAGGTTTAACAAAAAGAAGGATCAAGAAAGTCCAAGATGCACTGAGGAAGAAGATCACTGAGAATCGACATAAAGAGATGACTGATATCATGTACCAATGCTTGTGCGGTAACAAATTAACACAAGACATGGCCGCAGTTGAGTTGAGTGATCTTGGATTTGTCATTGAGCAAAAGCTTTTGGAAATGAACAAACAACTCAACTCACTAAATGTTTCACAACCTTCTTCTTCCTCGTATGCCCATGCTCCAAAAAATCCTCTAAACCTGCAAAAGTCCCAGCTGAAGATGGAGTGATGAAGCCACTGGTGGATCAGCAAATTGCAGAATTGCCTCCTCGGTTTATGGAACAGAAGGGGAACATGGAGGACATTAATTACTGGATGACTGCAAGAGTTCATTTATTTTGTTTTTGTCGTGATAATTTATGTTTACTGGTATTTTGTTAAATTTGATATGTAGCTTCACCTTTCCTCAATAAGGGAAATCTCATGTTCTGTTTTGAGGTGACTGGTAGTAATGTTTTGGCTTCATTGATGTTCTAGTTTTCTTAGTAGTTTCCTTGTTCTGAATTATGTAATGGGTGGTCTCGCACTTGAAACTTGCTTATTCATACATAGTATTTTCCATGCTTTATTCAAACCAACATTATATATATATATATATATATATATATATATATATATATATATATATATATATTGCTTCGTACACCGGTTAATAATGATGGTTGCACCGTAATGTAGTTGTTGAGACGTTACTGGCTTACTGCCCTCGTTAGTCAATTATTAGTTTTTTCTCTATTTTAATAAATTTGTAATCATTTATTTTTGGCAGGTTTTTAAATACACTGTATTTTTACTTTAGTTCGCTTCATTTTGATATCATTTTTTTCTAATTTAGTTCTTTTCATTTTGATATCATTGCTTGTAATGACAGTTTGACATTATTTTCAAGCATCAAAATGTATTAAAAGTTCTTTTAAAGACAATTTGTATTCTAATAAATCTGAGGCCCTTACACCTTCAGCAAAAACCTCAAGTGATGTATAAGTCATATATATAGTCGTATCTTATGCAATGTGGTTGAGAGAAGAGCACCACTTGTTGCTTCAAAAATTTAAAAAAAAAATCATTTCCTTTAGAAATGCTTCGTCTTACCCGATTTTTTCACCGTTTTATATCACTTCCACAGTCTCTAATTGGCAGTTAAAAAAAAAAAACCTGAAAGGGTAATCATACCAACTAGAATTTGACACGCAAGTGGAGAGGTGACACAGATGAAAAAGATTATTATTCTATCATCAAAGTTCCCCTTTTATGTGATTTTATTTTTTGAGGAATAACATCATATCGTTCGCTAGCAGGGTTCGAACTCGGGACATCATGTAGGAATGTTCCCCTTTTTTGTGTATTTGGTGAGCCCATTAATTGATCCTATCATTTTATGTATCGGTCTTTTATTTTTACGATATATGTAACTAAAAACACTTATGTATGCATGTGATTATGCGTGTGTTTAACATCTCTTACAATTTAGCATTTCTATGTCTTGTCTCCCTTTTATGCCCTTTGATTTTTTTTTACAATTTTCATGATACCGAAAATACTGCTTTCTAATTTCAATATTTCTACTCAATTTTTGTTGTTTTGTCACCTCCTTCAATTTCTCAAGCAATATCCACCCCATTCCCTTAAGTGAGTTTTCACATTTTCTCTAGAATGCAACATCTCTCGCCCAAGATTCGTCTCTTTCTCTCCTCAAGATTTCTCAATCTCCCGCCAGCACTCTGGGTATCCCTGGCCTCACTCATAAATTAAAATATCAATCTCTTGCCCTCACTCTGGCCCTCTCTCACCTCACATACAAATGCATATGTTTAAATTGTGTCACAATTTCTTTCCTAAAGGATGGTTTAATTATCCTAATCAGAACATACTAATAACCCTTCACATTTCTCTCTCTCTCTCTCTCTTAAATCCGAGGTAATAAGTGTTTATAGTTTTAGTAAATTAGGCTTACGAATTGAACTGATTTTGATTTGAAAATTGGGTAACCCATTTCGAAGTAAAAATTCATCCGGATCATGTTTCTCTATTCGGATATCTTTGTTGGTTGGATGATTTTCTGAATTCGACTGTTCTATAACATAGTGAACGACCTATGATCCTACAAGTACATAATATTTTGTTTGATATGTGAGGAAGTTTCTTGTTTTTTCCCATGACTTTATTGGGAAAAAATGTGAACCTGAACAGTAGTCTGCTACGTTGAGGGGCGTATAGAATTCTTAACCTTTGAGGGAAGGTTATATCGTTCATCTCCCCTTTACAATCTCACCACTCCTTAAACTAGTCGAGAAGAGACTAGTCCAGAATAATTTTAAATTGGAACTTGTCCTTATATCTTCCATTCGTATGTCATTCTGTAAACGCATACAATCAAAAACATCAATAATGAATGTTGCAGTCAATCATCTTTAATAATAGGGGGTCATAGATAAATATGCTATAGTAATTCATATGTACCACTTTGAACATGTTCACAAACTATATGAACAGCTCGACATCAAATTTATTCATTGTTTGAAGTCATTGAAACTCCAGAGACACACAAAGAGTTTATCTCGAAGTCTTATGTAACACAAACTCAAGATATGATTAAAGGAAGAGTAACAACGAAAATGTGATTCTATTGATAACAAGGTAAATATCATAAAACAAGTAAAATATATATAGTTAGTTTAGATCAATACCGTTGTTGAACATGTTTTTGCATATGTTGATCTCTTTCGCCAGTAATCTCTCTACAATCCAAACTAGGTAAGAGTTCTGCATTAATTGTCAGGGATTCTCAATTTTCATGTTGACGGATGAAGCTGCAAGCACCTGACAAAATACATGAAAGCATAAACATATGGATGGTAAGGAGGAGGCTCCACAAATAATATTGAAGATAAAGATATATGTATAAGTCATATATATAGTAGAATATTATGCAATGTGGTTGAGAGAAGAGCACCACGTGTTGCTTCATAGCAAAATAAAAAAAAAAAAGTATAATTTCTTTTACAAATGCTATGTGTTACCCGATTTTTCTTCCGTTTTATATCATTTCCACATATGGTCTGTAATTGGTAGTTTAAAAAAAGCTAAAAGTTTAATGGTACCAACTATAATTTAACACGCAAGCGGTGAAGTGACACGATTGAAAACATCATTATTCTATCATTAAGGTTCCCCTTTTATGTGATTTTGTTTTTTGAGAAATTACAACATATCTTACATCTAGCAGGGTTCGAACTCGGGACATCATGTAGGAATGTTCCCCTTTTATGTATATTTTGATGAGCCCAATAATCAATCCTATCATTTTAATGCACGCTTTGTAACTAGAATCGCATATGTATGCATGTGTGCATACATGTACTAGTTGTAAGGCAGGTGTGTTGCACATGATGAATTTTTTATTATATGGGATAAGTGAAATGTTTATTCGATAGGGTATATTTCACATATCCTCATCCTTGTTATGTCTAGCGGCTAGTAACAGAGCACAAAGGAAGATTAAAATTCTCTAAAAAATCTCATCTAATGTTCTATCCAAGTTTATTAAATTATCTGACGTAGATACTTAATGACATATCTATCCTCCGGTTAACCATTGGGTTGTTGGTCATGGAATTGATTTCTTTCATCTTAGTCAATCACTTCATTTTGGAGTAACGGAAGTTACTATAAGAGAGAGAAGAGAGGAAGACGAGAAAATAGACATAAAATAATGAAGGGTGATGATAATCACAACACAATATTTGATAGTTACAACACAATATTTCTGTAAATGACATTTATATCTTCAAATTTATTTGATTCTAAAAAAAATCCTTCAATTCATTTCATATTATTTCCGCCCCAGCTCCCAATTAATTCCAATTTCCAACCGAATATAAAACCAAAAAGTTAAATTTTGTGTTTTGAATGAAGAACATCATCAACACTCTCTCTCACACATAACATAACTTGTGAAATCCTTTTATTTGAATTACATAAATCAACGACACCTCAACCCAACCGCAACCGAACCACAACCCTCCCATATCAATACAATCACAGTCACCACACCCATATCGACTCAGTTTTGACTCAGTTCATCCTAATTGAGACAAAGTAAAGCCCCGAACTCGAATCCAAAGGAATAACCAGTGAAGGAAAGTTCCTTATGAAGACGAACCTGCAAGAAAGTGACCCTATCTATACTCGTTTCTGCTGTAGAATCCATTACAGAAGTGCCACTAAGAGAGGCTCTAATGGGAGTCATTTCTGTTGAACTCCTTTTTCCTCTCTCACACCACTTCAACTAACAATGATGTACACCTCTTCATAATGGCCTCGCCATCAACATATCCGACCACCCAAACCCTAGCCGCCACTCCCAAATCGAAGTCGGCAACTTTGATTATCATGGTTGTCGACGGTGATGCATGACCCTTCTTCCTCCTCCTCTTGTACTCTTCAACACTTCTTCCTCCTCTTCAAACTTCTTCTGTGTTTCAGATTTGGAACACGTTCTCTTTGCTCGCACTCATTTTTTCTTACTTTCATAGAAAACAGTGGGTGTTAAATTTGAGAGTAAATGTCATTTTCAAAAAATTGTGTTGTAACTAGTATAAGTTGTGCTGTAATTATCGGCACCCATAATGAATACTATGTTGTTCTTTAATTTATTAATAAGTAATGCTTCCATTTTTAATCGTTATGGTTAACAGTTGCAGTGATGTTAATTAAGTTTTAATGGTAGATCTTTGATCCGACCGCAAATCGAAAAGGCGACTCCGATTTTGAAGGTTCCGGTATATTCTTTTAATGTTATACATGATCGTCCGTGAATGCACAATAATGTTTTCATTTGAGTTTGAATCCATTCAATCATTTTTTGTAATTTGGGTTAGAGTTCTTGCGAATAGATTTTTTTCACAAAATTATGTTTCATTTCTGACTGGTTTCGTAATTGGTCATTTTGATTCTAATGAAGCTCTTTTACCATTTGCTGGCTCAAAGAAAAGACATTTCCAAAGTTTATAGTGTGGAGTGTGGCGTCTTGTCTTTGGCTGAATTCACTTTTCAGAATGACAATAAGCATGGAATTTAGATGATGTCATCAATTACAATTCACAATTTCACTGCTTGGAACGTTAATTGGATAAAGACGTGTCAGAAATGGAACTGTAGAATTGCAACTTTGCTCACAGACTATCCGGTATTCAATGTCTAGAATGAATTGACTTTAAATCACATTCGATATGAAAACCTGAAAGGACTACACAACTGAGGAATTCCAACTTGTTCAGGTAGAACTAGCGAATGCACTGGGCAAGTTATGCCCTTCAATCTAGGAACTTCAAGATTCAAAATAAAAAGTTGCGACCTTTGTTCAAATATTGAATTTTTTTTCAGATTTAATCTTATATAAAAAGTTGCGACCTTATTTTTCCATTTTCTAATAATATTTGTTGGTACGATCTCTTAAACATAGCTCATCAGGGAATTTTTTTTCCTAGGCAAATGAGAATCGCATTCCGTTTTTTATTTTCTGTATTTCCACACTACAACAAATCATGCTTTTAGCGACCTGTTTTATTCTGACTACCAGCATTACAGTTGTTGGTAACAGTACAAACAGTCGTTTCTTTCTATTTTTCGTCTGGCTAGTCGTCTTTCAGATTCTTAAAGACTAGCTATGATTCTTTCGTGGGAAAATGACTAGTCATTAGAAATCTAAAATTATCAATGACGTGCAGTATTGTTGTCAACGGATCTAAACACAATTTTGATCAAACTTTTGGGCGGGAAATTAAAATTAGCTAAATTTTGGGGAGGGAAATGAAATCTAACCAAATGTTGGAGGAAAAATAAAATTCAACCAAAAACTTAAATTCGCCTGTCTGCTCCAACTAACAATTTCTCACGCCATTACTCCCCCCTTTCGGCCTCCATATCATATCAAAGAACGAGATGAACCCTAACTCTCATCTTCTACGCTCGCCACCACCGCCGACTCTCTCTATCTGTCTTTCTATATGAGTGCAGTCCTCTCGCCACCACCGTCACTCTGTCATTCTGATTGACACAATCGGCCATGAGCTGGTTCAAATATGAGAATGGAGATTTGGCGCATGAAGAGAAATTTGATGTCTCACCCTTCACAAACATCTTCCCTCACAACTTGCCAGTATCTCTCTGTCTCTTAGTCTCAATTTGGCTTCTGGGTTTTAATTGATTGTGCACGCGCTTTTCAATTTGGGTTCTGAGAGGTGACTTGAGCTCAGATCTAACAAGCCCTTTTCATTTCAAGAACTTAAAAGGAGCAATTTTATGTGATATATGTATTTTTAGTCTGGGGTCCATCTTTCATGATTATAAATTGTATGTGCTTTAATTTTATTGTGATATCTGCAAATACTTTAACTATGGGTAAATTCTATGTTCTGATATGCTGAGTCTAGATTGTGGTATATTGTTTTTCACATAACAAAGTGGTTGTTGTTTACTGATTGGAAAGTGGGCATTCATGGGCTGAATAATATATATAAGCGACAACATACAGATAGGAATGTGTGTTTTAATGTATATATAATTTGGCTAGTTGAATGTGATGTGGATGAGACTGACTATGGTATAAAGTTCGTAAGTACCATGTGTCATTGCTGCCAATTCATAATTTGATGTGTCCAAACATTCCGTTGTGTAAGAGGATGTGATGATATGGATCTATCGAATTCACTCATTGAAGTTGTAAGAGTGTAATACGCTCGGCGAGGCCAAATTATATTTGCAGCCTGCTGGTGTCATCTCTTATTTGTTTTCAATAAAGGAGTACTAATTTGATCCTCTTCATGCTAACTGAAGAGATCGTTAATATATGGATCGTCCGAATTCACTCTGTAGCCGATAGAGTTTCATGATATACATGGTATGACAAAATCCTTTTGCAGCCTGTGATCATCGATGTGTTATCTGGTTTTCACGAGTACAGTTTTGAGCCTTTTTCCGTTTTTCCCTCTGTTCATTCCATGTTTGTTGTTTGTTTGTTTGTTTTTCCTCCGTTTAACCTCTCAATTCTACCGGGTGTTGTGAATGTCATTTTCACCCGCTGATAATGTTGGCAAAATGATGCAAACATTTGTGCATGAAAACCGGGTCAAAGTGGCCTTCGCAAGATCCGGCATTCGATAGCGGATGAACAGATGAATTTCGAATTAATGAATGTTAGTTCATTAGTAAATCAGTATATTGCAAAAGGAAATTCTCAATGAATAGAAGTACTAGAAAGATACGAGAGAAATTACAGAAAATAACAGTAAATAAAAGTCTATACCTCGTTGTCCTCTTTGAGTTGTTTATCTGCCCGGGTCTCTGCTTGTTCCTCCTAGATTACCAAACTGAGCTTCACTTGTTGAACAACGAACACTTGATTTAATTTTCTCTTGTGACACCTGTAAATTAAATGACGTGTACAAATATCATTCACTTGAGATAGAAATTCAAGAGGAGCTTCAATAGAGAAGTTAAATGGTTTTGAAACCTTGAGAATGTCCATCAATCATGCAGCAACTACAATCTCCTTAATCGGTTCAAAATCCTTTTCTAGAGAAATGTCATCAAGTTTCAACCGTAAGAAATGAATTGGATCCGGCTCAAAATCATAAGCAGCTTCATCAAGTTCAGTATTTAATATGCTCTGAGTTACTACTGTCTTTGCAATAAACTTGCCTTAATTAGGTCTTAATTTTGTTCCCTGGTCTATACAACTTTCTTCTCTGAGCAAACCAATGGCAAGTCTTTCCTCGATATGTTTTCACTAGATTTAGGTACAGTGTCAAATTCTTTTGTTGGGTAGTGCCTTTGGGCACGCGAAATTCTCTTGAATCCGTGTATATATATAAATAAATATATATGTGCGTGTGTGTGTGAGAGAGAGAGAGTGTATCTAAACTCTTATTAAAGGAAGAATAATGAAAAAAATTGTTCCAAACATGGTTAATATTAAAAACACCCCACATAAATTATGTATTTAGAAGAATAACCCCATATCTTTACTCTTTTAAAAGACTAATAAACTAGAAGTGTTCCTAAGATAGTTTTTTGTTTTTACCAAAATACCTCTTATTTTACTTACATAAACTAAAAGCCCCTACTAAAAGTACATATTTCACAGTCTAACCCTGCTAATAGCGTTTCACAAACCGTTTCCTCTGTAACTCTAGGCTTCAAACGACGCAATGGAGTTTTACAAAAACCTGCCGTGATCCATTGGCAGTTATGTTTCTCGGGATCCAAGTTGATTTTGATATCAAATTGGATCCCGATCGAATGTCCATAATGAGACACTTACGATCCCTTTGTTGCTTTTCCATATCATTCTGTGCAGTGTGTAAAGAGCCATTTGAGAAATAAACCTTGGATGCGTTAGATACTGCAACTGTAGAGGGCTTGATTCTGAAAACTCGTTTTTGCTCTATGTACAATTCTTTCATACCACCATCGTCAAAATTTCTATAGAGAACAATCACATGCTTCACTACGGGTTTTTCAGAGAAGGGCCTCTCATCCCGACATGCCAAATCTCAGTGAACGTTTTAAAAAAATACGGTCCAAAGAAGACTACTTGATGAATTATCCTTCAACCCTTTTAGGGCGCTGTTGTACAAAGCAGGGAAAAGTTTTGGTTGATACCAGGCAGCAGAGGTCAGCTATTTGATCGTTCATTCAAGGTTAATGTCTGCTTCATCAATTTTTAAAATGTAATGTAAGTCCCGTTTTCCAAATTATTATTCTTGTGCTCAGATCCATTTGCATACTTGCTTAAGACGGTAGGTTTGCAGCTTCACATTGTTATTTGTCTCTCTTCCCTGCTAACTCTATGAAAAAGGAAGAAACTAAAAGTAGTAAATGTCAATGATATTTGATGAATTTGATTATTTCATTAGGCCTTGTACAAGACAAGGTTAGTTGATTATTATATTCCCTCTCAAGACGCTGGCTCTCACTACAACAAATATGACCTTTGTTGACAGTTTTTTTGTCGACACACAGTTTTATGTCGATGGTTACGCGATTAATCGACAATATCAAAATTTGTCGATGCACATGATATTTTTTGTCGACCTTTTAGTTATTATTTTATTCTTCCCAATAATGTGGTCAATATATTGGGAGTATTTATTTGATTTTGACATCTACTTACATAGTGACATATCTTTTTGTCAACTCCTGCCAAAAAAAATTGGAGGATAAATAATTGGTGTTTCCCGCACTCCCCAATTGTGAGGAGGGAATAAAAAATTAATTCTAACCCACTAACACACGTTTCACTCTCAAGTCTCACCCTCTCATACGACTCTCATCCTAAACCCTCAACCGGCGGCGATCAATTCCTGCAACTCTCTCCATCCTCGCCGCTACGCCTCTCTCTCTCATCTCCGAAGCCGTCGCCCTCTCCATCGTCACCCTATTCAAGACCCGGTAAGCCCTCTCTCATCTCCGAAGCCCTCGCCCTCTCTCATCTCCGAAGCCCTCGCCCTCTCTCATCTCCGCCGAATCTTCAATTCCCCACGCCCAATTCAAGACCCGGTAAGCATCACAAACCCTGTAAAATTTCAGATCGAGGAGGAAGAAGAAGGGCTAGAAGTTACCAATCAGTTGGCCAACGGTGACGGTTAGTTCTCTGTAAAATTTTACTACTATGTGTTTACATTGCCCCTCAGTTTCTGATTTGGTTAGGATTTTATCGCAGAGAAACTTTGGTGGGCATCTATCTAGCTTCAACACACCGTACTACCCTCTCAACACCGCGACTGAAATCGTGGACGGCAAGAGTCGGGTAAACATCTAATTTCTATGACCTTGGTTCCTGCCTTTTTCACTTTTAGAACTGCTGTAACCTGATGTCTACTTATGTTGCTCGCTTCATGTTTGCTTTGTTTTTTGAGGGCTTGGGTTGAAAAAGCTACATGATTGATGTATAAGTTTATTAACTCCTTTACTGTTTCTAGGGGTTTTATCATAATTATTTGTTTAGTGAATTTGTTCTATAAAGCATCGAATTGATACTATGAGATTCTGTACATTTGAGGGAATAACTCTTTCTCTTACCTCTTTTTGTGCGACCAATTTGCAGGGCTTTGCCTGCTCTGAGAATTTGAAATTTGTATTCAACTTCTTTGCAGTCAAGTAAGTAAAATTGTATGTGTTCTAATGCATTATTCGCTTTGAATTGAACTACTGTTACCAATTTATTCACTTTTGTCCCCCATATCTCTGTTTAGCGAAGTCTATGGATAACTTGGCATTAACAAAGGAGCTTCAGTTTCTACTAAAAGCTCTACCAAGCGAAGTCTATGATCTGTACGTACTGATGTTGTAGTTGACCATTTGAAAGGTAGAGTATGATCTGGTATAGTTTTTCTTAAGCAAAGTGGTGATAATTATGGTAAGTTGGTGCACAGTAAAGAGCATATTACAGATTCGGTGATTCTGGAAGTATTTCTATGGATCACATTTATTCTGATGCAAAAAATGTGGTTATCGTTTGAACTTTTAATCAAAAGGAGAAAGTATCTCTTCCTGCTATGCTCTTTGGGTGCTGTTTTCTTTTAACAAACTCTCAATCTACTTGCATGTACAATATTTCATTGATCATCGTCTGTTACTCAGCGAAAAATATTTGAGTTAGATGTTTATGCTGTTCATTACAGTCATCCATTTCTTGACTCAATTAGAGATGTAGGCCAATATATCTTTCTTGACTTAGTTACAGGTATAATCATCCCTTGAATTAGTTTATTTTCTGTCTTATTTTGCAGGTGAACCTCGAAGTATCAATTAGTGTATGCTATCGACTTGGACAATACTGGATTTAAGATCTCTGGGAGATATTTTCAGTTTGTCTGTAGGTACTTCAACTTTGTTTGTAGTTGTACCATGTAATGATATATTTCTATTTCATTTGCAACCCTGCTTAGCAACAGTACAATCAAATCTAGGGTCTTTCGCACTGTGCTGAAGGTAGTACTCTTTCACTTAGATAATATTTATTTCACTTTTTTATGATTTCTAAAGTTAATCCCCCCAAATATAGAGACAGTTTGGTATTTTCTAAACTTTGCCATTCTCACGGTTTTTTATCTCTCAACTTCAGCTCTCTTCTCAGCCGAAGATGCCCTCTGGCCCTCTGTAGCGAACAATATTTCTCTAGCTTGCATTCAATAATTTGATAACTATTTTTTCAAGCATTTATAATTCTTTATGTCTTATCTATCGAGTTTTCAATTGGCCAAACCCTGATCATTCGAGGTAGTTGATAGAATTGCTTAAATTTGATTTCTCGGACATGATCCAGGTAAAAAGTCTACTGATAAATTGTGACTTTCTAATTGCAATGTTGATGCATTTGAATTTCTTCTCTCTCTTCATTTTTTTAAAGGCTTCTCTCTCTTCATATGTCTTTCATCTTATGCAAAGAAAAAATGACTGATAGTATGCAAACGAATATATATACATGACTGATAGTATGAAAACGAGTATACTATGAAGGTTAAATGACTGATAGATGGAAATTATCAAGGACACGTGTTACTACCTTTGTATTCAAGGTGTTTATGTGGATTTTACCTCTGTGTAACCAAGTTGCAATCCGTTAAATTCTCTGTCATTATTTTTCTCCTCAGTTTGTCCATATCTTTGGTCAATTTTCAATTTGACAAGGTACTATTTCATGTGAAGCTAGAAGCTAAAGTAAGAATCAATGTATTTAGATACTTGAGAAAACAGAGAAGGAAGTTTTATGCTACTGTGCTGATGATTCTAGCTGCAACACGATATTGCGAAAGATTTTGCACTTATATTTTCCAGGTATTAGTTGGCACACAATGAGGGGTCCATACACCACGAGTAGCCTTTGGGTGACAACAAACACAAAACTGGTATGGTTAGGATATCAACTTTGATTTGTTAAGGGGCTATATAATATCATCATGTTCTACACTATTACTGATGCTCGCAATGTTTACTTCAAAATGTCTTAAATTTGTGTTTTGGTGTGGATGTTTAAGCTCTATACATTCTACTAGAAGCCTAGAAATGTACGGACTGGGCCAGTCTTCCTCCTCATGCAAGTTGCGTAGCATTTTGTTATGGTTGCCAGGGTTAGCAAGCAACAAATGCTAGCTGAATTCTGCCTAGATGTGGATTATGCTTATACCATCGAAAAAAGCCCATAATCATGATTCAGTTAGAAAATTCCTATTGCTGTAGGGTGTCATGTGGTTTTGAGAACAACAATTCGGTCAAAATTTTCATTTCCGGCCGTGAAGTCACTGTTCTCTTTTGTACACATTTGGTCATCTAACAAGTTCGTTTGATAGACAGGGAGCAACTTCCTTCTTGAGTCCGTTCGATTTCCACCCAAATCGGTAAAAGTATTGTTTATGCGAACATCGCTAATATCTTTTAGCTGTGACATCAGACTTCAACAAGTTATCTCTTCCTGCTACTGCGTCCTTGTTGTGGCTGTTAATTTTTCTGGTGATAATTCTTTGTTGCAGTCCGGAACAGGATGAAGATTGTTAAGAATATCCAGAAAATTATAAAAGCTATGAAAATGGCTGCAGCATCTAAGCTTCGAGCAACTCAAGTTAGAGCGGAGAATTCCCGTGGACTATGGCAACTGATGTCGCTTAATTTTTTCTGCCTACGTAATTGAGATTTGTCGGCTTTAATACTAACGACCGACTTGTAGTGACCATTTTCCGTCAAAAAATTATTTGTCGATAGAATTTCTACCGACATATTTGGCCTTTCTAGTGACAATTTTTGCTGTCAACGGAGGCAGAATTTGTTGTAGTGTCTTAAAATCCCCGATGATTATTGTGCCATCCACATTTATGGATCTTTCTATCAAGATACTAGAAATATATTTTACCTCAGTTTATTACTTATTACTAGCTTCCAACCCGTGCGATGCACGGAACATGGCCCCTATACATGCCAGTTTACTTGTG
Source organism: Linanthus parryae (assembly GCA_023055425.1). NCBI lineage: Eukaryota > Viridiplantae > Streptophyta > Magnoliopsida > Ericales > Polemoniaceae > Linanthus > Linanthus parryae. Next base: position 60,524,073 of record JALGPY010000001.1, on the reverse strand, counting down.
CAACCATATCGGTTGGTAAAGAGCGTTTCGGGCAAACTAATTCAACAATTCTAATGTCTATATCTATATGTCAAATATATTATTTTTTATTTAAAAAATATAACGACGTACTAAATATTTTTAAATAATGTTAAATTATTACTTAATATAAATAATTTTTAGTTTACATAGGCCATTACTTTTTAGTGGTTTTTTTCTAACATTTTTTAGACTCATATTTTTTGTCGTCTGCTGGGTGTGAATCCAGGACCTTATGCAAAGGCTTTTAAACGCTCTACCACTTGACGTAGCACCATTTTCTAACAGTTCTTTTCTCATTGAAGTTATAAATTTTAAATCTTACATGCCGGGCCGTGAGTCATTGCACGATTATATTCTTATTTTACAATTATGTATGAGATCGTACACTGCACTTGTAATAAATATGGGTTAATTTATAGACCCATTTATTGACACTCAGTAGTGGTTGTGATTTATCATAAAGCATTATTCATTTCGATGATTACAAACTAACATTTTCGTAAAATCAATATAAGTTTAATAGAGATTCATTGATTACTTTTTTTAGAAATAAAACTTTTATTAATTAATTGGGCGATACATTCAGAATTGGGAGATACATAAGGAGTTTTATAGATATTCATTGATTACTTTTTTTTAAGAAATAAAACTTTTATTAATTAACTGGGATATACATTCGAAACGGCCGAATTATAATCTAGCCATCTGCGGAAGCTGCTTTCCCATTTCCCGTCACCTAGGGGTGTACAGAAAATCGATAGACCCATCCAAACCCACTAATCCAACCTAATCTAATCCAATTTTATTGGTTTGAAATGATTTGGGCTGAATACGGATTATATTTTAGCCCAATCCAATATTTTGGTTTGGGTTGTGGATGTAATTACAAAATCCAGAAACAGACCCAACCCAACCCAAAATAGGTAATATATATAATAAATTAATAATATCTATAAAATCTCTATCATATCTATTAAGTAATATATTATTTATTGTACATGTCAAAGTCTCAAAGACCTTTTCCTTTCATTTTCTACATAGCAACGTCAGATCTTCATCAAAGGAAGATAAATCCCTAATTTTCTCCCCATTTTCTTTATTTTCCTTATCTATTTTTTCATTCACTGTATATAATGGATTCACCCTTAACAGAATTCTTCAATCTCTTCAACAGTCAGATTGTTGAGAGTTTTCTTGCTTCTTCATTTTCCTTATCTAATTGTTACTTGTTAAGATTTTTCTTGCTTTTTCCCCCTTTTATTGTACCAATATGTACTTTCAATTCTACGACGGATTGTTAATTTCTGCATCAACAGTCCAGGACATTGATGTTTAGGAACTGAAAATAACATTTTGTTTCGAATGAAGACAACCCGGCCAACCCACCCAAACCGAACCAATCCATCTTGTTGGTTTGGTCTGATTTTTTCTAGTAGCCGGATTGAGTTTGATTTACATTTATCTACCCCAATGATTATTGGATCGGGTGTCTTTTCCCTCTTAAACCACCCAAACTGACCCATGTACACCCCTATCGTCTTACCATTCCAGTGATTCTAAAAAAGACTTGCCTTTCCGAAGAACACTTGCCCCCCCCCCCCCCCCACCCCGTCTTACCGCGGCTGCTGACGCGAAGTTAACCAAGAAGCAGACCACCTAGCAAAACATGCAATGAATGAGGGTGACGGCGTGCTGTGGCACTTAATTTGTGAAAGTTGCTGATGTTTGGTAAAATCAGCTTCAAAACTACTGGGACAGAGTAAAAAATGACTAAAATACAGGACATTTATTTTTTTCGTAGAGATAAAAATCGATTTTTTCCTGAACTTTTATGCTGGAAATAGGTGAACAATAAATTATTAAAAGCATTAACTGAAAAAAGCATATTCTCCCTTGCTAGAATTTTCTATTTAGGCCGGATAATCTATTCCCTTTTTGATAATTGTAGTTTTTTCTCTCTCTAAGCTAGAGAGAGAAAAGCCTTTTTCCACTATGGAGATGAACATGCCGGATTGGCTTGGGAAGATTCAACTCACTGAGAGGGAGAAGAAGACAACTCGGATCGGGAAAGAACTCTATGACAGAGCCATCGAAAGTTTTGACCACTGCTTGATAGGAAAGTTTGTTGGTGACAAGATCATCAACGGAGGATTTATGAAAGACCTCTTCAAGCGACTATGGTGCCCGGAAGATGAAGAACTCCGCATCATAGATCTTGAACCAAATATCTTTGTCTTCAAGTTCGAAAACGAAGATACCTTGTACCGAGCCAAAAGGGGAGGTCCTTGGGTCTTTGATGATCAACTATTACTCTTGAAGGACTGGACCTTGGGAAGAAGGCTAGAGATGTGGTTTTCAACAACGTCTCAGTTTGGGTCCAAATATGGGGACTCCCCTTTCACCTTATCAACAAAGAGGTAGGGGAAATTATTGGATCCACCATTGGAGAGGTTCACTCCGTTGAGCCAAAGGAGGAAGGCCCAAAAAGTGAGCGATTCATTAGAGCCAGAGTTCGTATGCTTGCAAATCAACCGCTGCTTCGCAAAGGGGCGGTGGAAATCGAAGATGGTGAATCGATCTGGGTCGATTTCAAATACGAAAAACTTCCAACCATCTGCGAATGGTGTGGTTGTGTGGATCACCCTCAGACAATATGCCCAAAGAAACCAACGGAAACTATTACCACTAGTCATCGCGAGTATGGACATTGGCTGCTATCCAACCGAAAGAAAGCGAGGAAAACAGACAAATACCAATCAGCTTCATCCCGGAAGGCTTGGCCAAGAGCGCCGGAATTTCCGGACGGTGGTCGGCGACCGGAGAAACAGAATCAAAAGAGCAGAGGTACGACGGTGGTCGGAAAAGGCAAGTCAAAGGGGAAGACGAAAGATAAGGGAGAATCAGCGGAAAATCGGGACAAATTGCAAAATAAGGAAAGGATTGGTCCAAATTTCAATCTGGAGAAGATACTAGTAATCCCTCAATCAAAGGAGGTGAATTTCTCTACTAGTATTCCAACCCTTTCCACTTTACCCTCAAAAGTTTCCTTCTCGGCCGGGAAATCCCCCAATCATGGGAGGTCAAACGGCAAAAAAGGAAACACGAAGAAAGTAGCACGAGAAGGGGAAGGGCGGAAAATCCTCTCCAAGAGAAAGGACATTGCCACAATTTCCCACAAAGAGTTGGAAGCAATTACTGGAAACTCCAAAAAACAGTGCTCAAATGGAGATGAAGATATATCACAAGTTGATCTGAATCTTCCCTCTTCTACGGGAGACAAAGTCAACTCAAGAGAAAATACTGAGATGACGATTGATGACAGCCAGAACAATTTACCAGAGGCAGTGTGTGCTGAGCACCACTGCCTAGCCCAATGAATCTACTATGCTGGAACGTGCGAGGGCTTGGCATCCTTCGCAACGTTCTAGCCTTGACTGATCTAGTCAAGGAGAAGCGGCCCAGCATGGTATTCTTATTGGAAACAAAGAAAGCAGGAAGTGAAATGTAGGAGATCAAAAACAGGCTAAGTATGCAAAACTCCTGTTATGTGGACAACATAGACCAGAGTGGGGGACTTGCTCTCCTTTGGACGGATGACGTAACCATTACAGTACGTTCTCAGTCCACCTATCATATCCATTGCAATGTGGATAGAACCGAGGGAGGGGACCCTTGGAATTTTACTGGATTTTATGGCGATCAAACCCGTTCGGAACGTCACAATTCCTGGGAGCTGCTAAAGCGGCTAAAACCAACCAACTCTGCACCATGGCTTATGGTAGGAGATTTCAACGCTATTGGTAGTGCTGAAGAAAAGGAAGGTGGTCGCAATGTTAGTTATAGTCAAATCGAAGACTTTCGAGACACTATGGACTACTGTGAACTCCAGGATTTGGGGTACCACGGTTGCCCCTTTACCTGGAGCAATAACCAAGATGAAGAAACTTTCATCCGTGAAAGACTTGATAAGGCCTATGCAAATTTGGAGTGGCGTACTATGTTTGGTAACGCCAAAGTCAGCAATTTGGTCACCACTACTTCGGATCATAATCCGATTGAGGTAATCCTCCAATCTATTACAAGGAATCACTCCTTGGGTCCAAGAAGATTCCAGTTTGAGGCTTGTTGGCTCCGGAATCAGGGGTTGATGAACTTTATTATCGAACGATGGAACGAAGTCTCGGCTCTGGGCTGCACAAACAAACTTGAACTGCTAGGGAGGAGTCTTAGACATTGGGAGAAAACAGTTTTTGGGAATGTCCGAAACAACTTGAAGAAACTCAAGACGGAACTGGAGAATCTAGAAAGAGCTAGACAAACCCAAAGTGTCCTCATCAGAAAACGGGAAATCAAAAAGGAGGTAAATGATCTTCTTCTCTCAGAAGAACAGATCTGGAGACAGCGATCTCGGATTCAATGGCTTCGGGAGGGAGATCAGAACACGAAGTTCTTCCATCATAAAGCCTCTGCTAGAAGAGCCCGAAACCAAATTTCGGGTATTGAAGATGATAACGGTATTTGGAGAACTGAAGACGAAAAGGTTGTTGAAACTCTTGAAAAGTACTTTCAAGACCTCTTTACCTCAGACAATCCAAACGAAACAGATATTGCAGATCTGCTTCAACATACCACATCCCAGATTCCAATTGCCCATAAAGAGTGGATGGATCGGGACTACACGAGGGAAGAAGTTGAAGAGAGCCTCAAGCAGATGGCTCCCTCGAAGGCACCAGGAATTGACGGATTTCCGGCGCTTTTTTACCAGAAGTTCTGGACGACAATTGGAGAAGAGGTTTGTACCTATGTGTTGAATATTCTAAATGGTAATGCTGATCCCAGTGAGATTAATCATACGGTATTAGCACTAATCCCAAAAATCAAACAAACCAGAAAGACCGCTGATTTCAGGCCAATTAGTCTTTGTACAGTTCTCTACAAACTGGTCACAAAGACTATTGCCAACAGGCTGAAGAAAATTCTTCCAGACATTATTTCAGAGACGCAATCCGCCTTTGTTCCTGGAAGATTGATCACGGACAATGTTCTGACTGCTTTTGAACTTCTTCATACGATGAAATACCGTAAGAAGGGGAAGGAAGGGTATCTAGCCCTAAAGATTGACATCAGTAAAGCCTACGACACGGTAGAATGGCCCTATCTTAAGGCTGTTTTCGAGAAGTTGGGGTTTGGACATAGGTGGACTTCGCTTGTTATGAAATGTGTTACTACTGCCACGTTCTCTATTAATTATAAGGTCAGACCTATGGGTTTTATTCAGCCTCAGCGGGGTATTCGACAAGGTTGTCCGCTCTCTCCGTACCTATTTCTATTCTGCGGTGAAGCTCTCTCGCGCTCGCTCACGAAACTAACGGCCGATGGTTTGTTGTCGGGTCTATCCGCATCAAGAGGGGGCCCTACTATCTCCCACATCTTTTTTGCGGATGACAGTTTTTTGTTTACAAAAGCCAATACAGAAGAAATTACAAGACTCAAAGGCCTACTACAACTCTACGAAAAAGCAACGGGACAGAAAATAAATTTACAGAAATCAACGATTGTCTTCTCGGCTAATACTTCCCCGGATCAGCAAGTGGCCTTGAGCAATCTTTGTGGTGTCAAATTGGAGTCTTTGCATGAACGGTATTTGGGCCTCCCTACAATTATTGGCAAAAAGAAAATGTCAAATTTTCAACAGATTATCGAAAGAATTGCAAGCAAGCTAAAGAACTGGAAGGAAAAATTTCTCTCCTTTGCAGGTAAAGAAGTTTTAATCAAATCTGTTGTCCAAGCTATCCCTAGCTATTCTATGTCCTGCTTTTTGTTACCTCAGGAATTATGCCAGAAAATTGAGTCCCTCATTACCAACTTTTGGTGGGGCAAAAAGAACAAACCTAGATCAATTTTCTGGGTGGAAAAAGAGAAAATGAAGATGCCGAAAGCTAAAGGGGGTCTCAATATCAGAGATTTGCGAAATTTCAACTTAGCAATGTTAGCAAAACAGTCCTGGCGTTTTCTATTTCACCCAAACTCTCTTGTGGCCCGGGTGTTTAAAGCTAAATACTATCCTGATTCAACACTTCTTACGGCCAAAGCAGGAACAAATTGCTCTTTTGCTTGGAGAAGCATTGTTGCAGGCAAGAGAGTTATTCAGCAAGGCTCTCGGTGGGAAATTGGCAATGGGGAGAATCTCAATGTTTACAAAGACAAATGGCTGCTCAGGCCAGAGTCTTTCAAAGTGATTTCCCCCATTCGCCATAACCCTAATTTGAAAGTTTCAGATTTAATTGATGAAGACTCGCATACCTGGAATGTGTCGGCTCTTCAACATCATCTTTTGCCGGTAGATATCCCCGAGATCCTTCGCATCAATCTCCCTCCTTCTCCAGAGCCAGACTGCTTGGTATGGCACTACGAGGAAGATGGAATTTACTCGGTTAAAACTGGTTACCGAATGCTAGAACAAGAACGTTTAGAGAACGTGGAAAGCTCCTCAGAAAGAAGAAATAACTGGTGGACTAATTTCTGGAAACAGAAAATCCCTAAAAGATTTTTGTTTCCAATCTGGAGAAGTATGCATAAAGGGCTTCCAACTAAAATCAATCTTAGAAAGAGGGGATTGGATATACCTGTTTCGTGTCCAGTTTGCGGTGAAGAAGCAGAAGACGACAATCACCTCTTCCGAAGATGTAAGACTTCCAAAGATCTCTGGAGAGGACTGTTGCAGAAGCCAATCGATGAAAACCCACTTACCCCTTTCTCCGTCTGGGTCCAGATGATATTCAACCTGCTGGGAAAAGAGGAAAAAATCAAATTCTGTTTGGGATTTGCGACAATTTGGCATCACAGAAACCAGATAGTCCATCACAATCAAAAGAAATTAACAGCTCAACTTTTAGAGGAAGTGGAAGTGAACTTATCTTTCCTAGATCTACACATGCATGAAAAAATTGAACCCCTGCCGACTCAGATCCAGCCACCTCCGGTGTTAGCCTGGTCCAAACCCCCTCCCAACTGGCTCAAAATCAACACTGATGCTAGCTGGAATCGGGACGCTCAGGTCGCCTCAGCCGGAGTTGTGATTCGTGACGAAAACGGCCTCCTCATCGCCGGAAAAGGTGTTCAATTGCCATTCGTTTCTTCTCCGAAAGAAGCCGAAGCTCTGGCTATCCTCGAAGGAGTCAAGATGGCGATTGATCTGGATATCTCGCCGGTCGTCTTCGAAAGCGATTCAAAGTCTCTGATCTCTCTCTGGAATGAGTTGAGAGAGAGAGAAAGAGAACCGACGGTTTTGGGAAGTGAAGAGAGAGGAGTAATGGGTGACAATTCACCTGGTCTTCGTGTCTTGATCCGCTGCACGCGTCTTCTAGGAAGTTCCACCGATTACGTGTCGGTTTTTGCTCCTCGTAAATGCAATTTAGCTGCCCACCACGTAGCCCAACGGGTCAACCTAATCGGGTCGTCTTTCTCTTGGATGTATGATGATCCGGATTGGATCCACAATGTAATTGAGACCGATATTTTGGGCCTTAGCCCATGATTTTAATAAACTCTTTTCCTCAAAAAAAAAAAAAAGAAAAAGAATTTTCTATTTATGCCAATCCATCACAGTGTTGGTGGAAACTATTATTCTGTATTGTTAACAGCTTAAATTTTTATCAAAGTGATGTGCTAAATAATCGGCGCAGATAATTAATGTAGAAATAATCTATTTCCAAACAATTGGAAAGGAGAAAGAAATTAGTCCTTCCTTCATGTACTATTGCATTGAGTAGCTACCATAAAGCCACCTGAGGGGGAGTCCCTGAAATTGAAATCATGGTGGCAGTTTATCTTCAACCTTTTAAGAGTTAGTAGTGGATTTTGCAGTCACAAATGAGAAGGGTCGAATGGAAATGGGAGGAAACCAATCATAGATGAAGTGAATGAAGTACTTCACCTTGCGGCGAATTTGATCGCACTTCCCAATGATTCATGAAAAGAAAATACTTGCTTAGATTTTTACTACCTTCTCTTGTCTATCTATTTGTTATACTAACATAGGTTAGTTTTGATATAAACAATAGGTGATTACGTATTTTTAAAACCAGTTGTGAAGAAAAACCACCACGGCATAGCACGTGCTTCATCTTCTTTTAAATCAATGCATTAGCAGCAGTTGTAAAATGTTGCAGTGGTAATGCGTATTTTTCATTTTTAGTTCTTTTCTTAAATTAATACATTAGCAACAACTGCAAATGTGAGGATTGCATTTGGGAATTGTAAGGTTGTTAATTGGGTTGCCACCCTGGTAAATTGTGGCCTAAAATGTTTTTTTCCATGGTGAAATACCATATTTTCAACGAGAATTTCCACTGGCCGATAAATCTATTGCAACCTCTTTTAAATTTTCGTGGAAAAACTTAGAAATAGACAACAAAGACTATTTCCACAGTAATTACTCGTGACAGATTATTTTACCACTCCCCTTTGTGACCACATGTGTCTATTGTGGAAATAACCACGGCCAAAATCTTTAGCCGCAAAATTTGAGCTTCTTACACATTTTAAAACATGAACACAAACAGTTTTTCAAGATTGTGTGCATGTTTATTTTCTGGAGTCCCCATGTATTCTATGAAGAAGACTTTACAATTTGGTTAAGACAAACAATTAACGTGCAACACACGTGCATCAAAACTAGTATATATAAATATAAGTATAAATATATATGTGTGTGTGTGAGTTAGTCTGACAAAAGCAAGGAAAATACTATATAGGAATAAGGCAAGATTCAAGTGCGAGACCACCGATTACATATTTAGAACAATGAAACAACTAAGAAAAGTAGGACATCAATGAAACAAAAACATTACTATCAGCCACCTCAAAACAAAACATGATATTTCCGTTACTGAGGAAAGGTAAAACTACATATCAAATTTAACAAAATACCAGTAAACATAAATTATTACGACAGAAAATGAAATAAATGAAGTCTTGCAGATAGCGGGATACTACACATTGTTAATCAATGTCCTCCATGTTCCCTTTCATCGCTCCATCTTCAGCTGCGACTTGTGCAGGTTGAGATGATTTTGGTGGAGCATGTTCTTGTGAGGAAGAAGAAGGTTGGGAATTGAGTTTTAGTAAGTTGAGTTGTTTGTTTATTTCCAGAAGCTTTTGATCAATCACAAAGCCAAGGTCACTCAACTCGACTGTGGCCATGTGTTGTTGTAAGTGATTACCGCTCAAGCACTGGTACATGATCTCAGTCATATGTTTTTTTTCGATTCTCAGTGACTTTCTTCCTCAGTGCATCTTGGACTTTCTTGATCCTTATTCTTGTTAAACCTTCTTGGTCCATCATTCTCTGATTTCGTTGCCCGATTGGCACGTTCGTATAATCAGCAATCACCTTTTGCACCCCCTCCCTGTTTGGCCAGACTTGTGCATCATGCTGATAAGGGCTGGAGATAATTACGGCGACTTCGACGTCGCACAAAGTGTGGAGTTCTTCAGCCTTTTTCATTAGGCTGTTGACCCTTTTCGTGAAGCACAGTTGCCTCTTTGTATCATCATCGATGAATTCGAGCTTCAGTGCAGATCTTGGCATGGTTTCCAACAATGTGCAAAACTGTTTAGACACTAATGAATGGAATGACGGAGAAGATGGTGTGTATGTTTTGTGGATTTTATAAACATAATTTAGACAACTTGTTGTTAGTAAAGAAAAAATTCTTATTATGCTAGAATATTAAATCATTTCCATTTTAGGTTTTATGGAAAAGGAATCGACCCAGAAAGCAATTGTTTTAGTTCACATGTCTTCTTCTGTATGTTTCTATTATAATTTGTGGGTTAAATGTTAATGGTAAGAAGCTATATATTTTCTTTTACAAGAAATAACATATTTGCAATGCCACTTTTTTTTTGAGTAATTGTTCTGCCGTCAATCGGCTTTAAACCCGGAACCTCATGCAGGGGCTTCCAACGCTCAACCACTTGAGCTACCACCCTAGCTGCGCAATATCACTTTTCAGGTGTATATTCTCTTCTTATTACTTTATTTGAGAAACTCCTTCCACTAATTTTGTATACAGAAAAATATTTATTGTCTTTCGTTAGTTTTGTGTGCATGAGTTTCATTCAAAGGTTCATTGAGTTATTGTTTAATAAGCGAGAAATACTACAGCACCAACTCATATCTCTTTCACATACCGTCCACACTCATGAAATCATGCCAAATGAGTAATAATGTTTTTTTAGGACATGTAATGATGTTTTTAACTGTACACTTGTATAAGAGATGACAGGAAATAACCATGAATTCTTTAGCATTTCTCATAATAAACAAACTGAAAAGAAATACAATACCACAAACAATTCAATTGACAAGACACATGTCATCCAGATTTTCGTTTTCTATATTTATCATAAAGGACATGGTATATGTACAATTAAAAGCATTGAATCCTAAAATTCCTTTCATTAGTGACTCACCTAATTAAAAAGCATAAATTTATTTCAGTTACAAATGACACACAAGCTGGCAATAGGATCATTTATAAAACAAAACATAAGATCAGGATAACCTACAATAGAAATGACTTAATACTTTAGCATAATCCGTTGTAGCACAACTAAATATTTTAGCATAATAAAAACAATCTTTACCAACAACAAGTTGTCTAAATTACGTTCATAAAAGCCACAAAACATACACACCATCTTCTCCATCATTTCATCCATTATTGTCTAAACAGTTTCTCACATTGTTGGAAGCCATGCCAAGATCTGCATTGAAGCTCGAATTCATTGATGTTGATACTAAGAGGCAAGTGTGTTTTATGAAAAGGGTAAAGGGCCTAATGAAAAAGGCTGAAGAAATCCACACTTTGTGCGACGTCGAAGTCGCCATAATTATCTCCATTCCTTATCAGCATGATGCCCATGTCTGGCAAAACAGGGAGGGGGTGCAGAAGGTAAGGTGATTGATGATTATAAGAACGTGCCAATCGGGCAAAGAAATCAGAGAATGATGGACCAATAAGGTTTAACAAAAAGAAGGATCAAGAAAGTCCAAGATGCCCTGAGGAAGAAAATCATTGAGAATCGAGATAAAGAGATGACTGATATCATGTACCAATGCTCATGCGGTAACAAATTAACACAAGACATGGCCGCAGTTGAGTTGAGTGATCTTGGATTTGTCATTGAGCAAAAGCTTTTGGAAATGAACAAACAACTCAACTCACTAAATGTTTCACAGCCTTCTTCTTCCTCGTATGCCCATGCTCCACCAAAATCCTCTAAACCTGCACAAGTCCCAGCTGAAGATGGAGTGATTAAGCCGCTGGTGGATCAGCAAATTGCGGAATTGCCTCCTCGATTTATGGAGCAGAAGGGGAACATGGAGGACATTAATTACTGGATGACTGCAAGAGTTCATTTATTTTGTTTTTGTCTTGATAATTTATATTTACTGGTATTTTGTTAAATTTGATATGTAGCATCACCTTTCCTCAATAAGGGAAATCTCATGTTCTGTTTTGAGGTGACTGGTAGTCATGTTTTGGCTTCATTGATGTTCTATTTTTCTTAGTAGTTTCCTTGTTCTGAATTATGTAATGGGTGGTCTCGCACTTGAAACTTGCTTATTCATACATAGTATTTTCCATGCTTTATTCAAACCAACATTATATATATATATATATTGTTTCGTACACCGGTTAATAATGATGGTTGCACCGTAATGTAGTTGTTGAGAAGTTACCGGCTTACTGCCCTCGTTAGTCAATTATTAGTGTTTTCTCTATTTTAATAAATTTGTAATCATTTATTGATGCAGGACAAAATTGGGGAATTAATCAGTCGCGTCCAGAAAAGCAGTTTCGGTCAAAGCGCAGAATCAGAGGCAGAATTGAAGGATGCGAGATTTGGGTCGAACCATACATAATTTTGACTGGAAACGATATTCTAAAAATAACCCGTGATTTATCACGGGCACCGCCTCAACTTGGCCAAAATCGACTGTCTAAGGGTTGAAATTGCCAGTTTTAGATTTTTCAGAATATTTATTTATTAATTAGGATTTTGATTTGAACCAAATTTGGTTAAGTCTTCTATATAAGCATTTTATTAGGTTATAGTTATTATTTAGCATTAATTTTAGGATCTTTTTCCATATTTGAAATATTTAGAATTTTCAGCTATTTATACCCGGCTTGTGGGTAAATTTCAGCAGACTTTGATATTATTGACTTTTGAAATTCTAGAGAGCTTCGTGCCCTAGTTTTATCTACGCTTTTTCATTGTTGATTCCGCTGTGTACCCACGCTCGGTGATTTTACCCGGCGTCAGTTTGGTATCAGAGCTCAGTTCGACGTGGGAAGAAGATCGTCATAACCATGGTGCGTGGACGACCTGGCGGCTGCGGGCAGGTTCCGGCTGAGGAAGCCCCCCAACGGAGACGTAACGTCCAAGACGTTATGATGATAAAAGATCTGCAGAGGCAACAACGTGATCTACAGAGGCAGATTGCGGTGTTAACCCAGCGCCTAGTGCTGCGGGATCTGCAAAAACAAGTTGCCAAGCTAACCCGGCGCTTGGCAGCACGCGATTTCAAGGTTCGCAAGAATTTTGATGGTGACTTGAAGCCCGCGTTCGAGATCCTAAAGAACCGCGATACCCGCGGTGAAATCGAGCGTCATGGAGGATCGAGTTTCAAGAATGATGTACCAGATTATTCGGGTATGTCGCAGTCCAGTAACTGTTTTGATTATCTTGAAGAAAAAGAGGAACAAGTTGTTGAGGATTACAAATATAATTCCTATGATGCAATTTTTGTTGAGGGTAATTCATCTTCATCAAATTATGAGGTGGATTGGTCTAATCCTCCAATTTATGACGATTATGGAGATGACGAGGAAGAGTTGATTGTGGAGGATGATGAGCATACTTTGGATGTGCCGATTCAAGAGGTAATTTCATATTCGTGTCCAGTAATTTCTCAATCAATTATTTCTTATAAATTTGAGGATGAATTGGTGAGAACTGAATTAGAAGAGCCATGGATTTTTCCAATCAAGCCGCAATCTTTTTATCGTGATCCCTTCTTGGTGGAGCGTTGTGTGCAAGAGTCTATATTGAACTCGAGGGCGAGTTCTTTTGAAGAGGGGGTGACTGATGCAGGACAAAATTGGGGAATTAATCAGTCGCGTCCAGAAAAGCAGTTTCGGTCAAAGCGCAGAATCAGAGGCAGAATTGAAGGATGCGAGATTTGGGTCGAACCATACATAATTTTGACTGGAAACGATATTCTAAAAATAACCCGTGACTATCACGGGCACCACCTCAACTTGGCCAAAATCGACTGTTTAAGGGTAGAAATTGCCAGTTTTAGATTTTTCAAAATATTTATTTATTAATTAGGATTTTGATTTGAACCAAATTTGGTTAAGTCTTCTATATAAGCATTTTATTAGGTTATAGTTATTATTTAGCATTAATTTTAGGATCTTTTTCCATATTTGAAATATTTAGAATTTTCAGCTATTTATACCCGGCTTGTGGGTAAATTTCAGCAGACTTTGATATTATTGACTTTTGAAATTCTAGAGAGCTTTGTGCCCTAGTTTTATCTACCCTTTTTCATTGTTGATTCCGCTGTGTACCCACGCTCGGTGATTTTACCCGGCGTCATTTATTTTTGGCAGGTTTTTAAATACACTGTATTTTGACTTTAGATCTTTTCATTTTGATATCATTTTTATAAATTAGGAATGGGTGATGATATTTTACCAATCATTGCTATCTTTGCACAATTTTTGCTTGTAATGACAGTTTGACATTATTTTCAAGCATCAAAATGTATTAAAAGTTTTTTTAAAGACAATTTGTATTCTAATAAATCTGAGGCCCTTACACCTTCAGCAAAAACCTCAAGTGATATATAAGTCATATATATAGTCGTATCTTATGCAATGTGGTTGAGAGAAGAGCACCACTTGTTGCTTCAAAAATTTAAAAAAAAAAAAAAATCATTCCCTTTAGAAATGCTACGTCTTACCCGATTTTTTCACCGTTTTATATCACTTCCACAGTCTCTAATTGGTAGTTAAAAAAAATACCTGAAAGGGTAATCATACCAACTATAATTTGACACGCAAGTGGAGAAGTGACACGATTAAAAATATTATTATTCTATCATCAAAGTTCCCCTTTTACGTGATTTTATTTTTTGAGGAATAACATCATATCGTACGCTAGCAGGGTTCAAACTCGGGACATCATGTAGGAATGTTCCCCTTTTATGTGTATTTGGTGTGCCCATTAATTGATCCTATCATTTTATGTATCGGTCTTTTAGTTTTATGATATATGTAACTAAAAACACTTATGTATGCATGTGACTACGCGTGTGTTTAACATCTCTTAAAAATTAGCATTTCTATGTCTTGTCTCCCTTTTCTCCCCTTTGATTTTTTTTTCACAATTTTCATGATACCGAAAATACTGCTTTCTAATTTCAATATTTCTACTCAATTTTTTTTGTTTTGTCACCTCCTTCAATTTCTCAAGCAATATCCACCCCATTCCCTTTAGTGAGTTTTCACATTTTCTCTAGAATGCAAAGTCTCTCGCCCAAGATTCGTCTCTTTCTCTCCTCAAGGTTTCTCAATCTCCCGCCAGCACTCTGGGTATCCCTGGCCTCACTCAAAAATTAAAATATCCATCTCTTGCCCTCACTCTGTCCCTCTCTCACCTCACATACAAATGCATATGTTGAAATTGTGTCACAATCTCTTTCCTAAAGGATGGTTTAATTATCCTAATCAGAACATACTAATAACCCTTCACATTTCTCTCTCTCTATCTCTCTCTCTCTCTCTCTCTTAAATCCGAGGTAATAAGTGTTTATAGTTTTAGTTAATTAGGCTTATGTATAGAACTGATTTTGATTTGAAAATTGGGTAACCCATTTCGAAGTAAAAATTCATCCGGATCATGTTTCTTTATTCGGATATCTTTGTTGGTTGGATGATACTCTGAATTCAACTGTTCTATAACATAGTGAACGAACTATGATCCTACAAGTACATAATATTTTGTTTGATATGTGAGGAAGTTTCTTGTTTTTTTTCCCATGAATTTATTGGGAAAAAAAATGTGAACCTGAACAGTAGTCTGCTACGTTGACGGGCGTATAGAATTCTTAACCTTTGAGCGAAGGCTATATCGTTCATCTCCCCTTTACAATCTGACCACTCCTTAAACTAGTCGAGAATAGACTAGTCCAGAATAATTTTAAATTGGAACTTGTCCTTATATCTTCCATTCGTATGTCATTTTGTAAACGCATACAATCAAAAACATCAATAATGAATGTTGCAGTCAATCATCTTTAATAATAGGCGGTCATAGATAAATATGTTATAGTAATTCATATGTACCACTTTGAACATGTTCACAAACTATATGAACAGCTCGACATCAAATTTATTCATTGTTTGAAGTCATTGAAACTCCAGAGACACACAAAGAGTTTATCTCGAAGTCTTATGTAACACAAACTAAAGATATGATTAAAGGAAGAGTAACAACGAAAATGTGATTCTATTGATAACAAAATAAATATCATAAAGCAAGTAAAATATATATAGTTTAGTTTAGATCAATACCGTTGTTGAACATGTTTTCGCATATCTTGATCTTTTTCGACATTATTCTCTCTACTATCTCTATAATTTAACACGCAAGTGGTGAAGTGACACGATTAAAAACTTCATTATTCAATCATTAAAGTTCCCCTTTTATGTGGTTTTGTTTTTTGAGAAATTACAACATATCATACATCTAGCAGGGTTCGAACTCGGGACATCATGTAGGAATGTTCCCCTTTTATGTGTATTTTGATGAGCCCAATAATCAATCCTATCATTTTAACGCACGCTTTGTAACTAAAAACGCATATGTATGCATGTGTGCATACCCTCATCCTTGTTATGTCTAGCGGCTAGTAATAGAGCACAAAGGAAAGATTAAAATTCTCTAAAAAATCTCATCTAATGTTCTATCCAAGTTTATTAAATTATCTGACGTTGATACTTAATGACCTATCTATCCTCCGGTTAACCATTGGGTTGTTGGTCATGGCATTGATTTCTTTCATCTTAGTCAATCAACTCATTTTGGAGTAACGGAAGTTACTATGAGAGAGAAAAGAGAGGAAGACGAGAAATAGACATAATATAATGAAGGGTGATGATAATCACAACACAATATTTGATAGTTACAGCACAATATTAATGTAAATGACATTTATATTTTTAAATTTATTTGGTTCTCAAAAAAATCCTTCAATCCATTTCATATTATTTCCGCCCCAGCTCCCAATTAATTCCAATTTCCAACCGAATATAAAACCAAAAAGTTAAATTTTGTGTTTTGAATGAAGAACATCATCAATACTCTCTCTCACACATAACATTACTTGTGAAATCGTTTTTGAATTACATAAACCAACGACACCTCAACCCAACCGCAACCGAACCACAACCCTCCCATATCAATACAATCACAGTCACCACACCCATATCGACTAAGTTTTGACTCAGTTCATCCTAAATTGAGAAAAAGTAAAGCCCCGAACTCGAATCCAAAGGAAATAACCAGTGAAGGACAGTTCCTTATGAAGACGAACCTGCAAGAAAGTGACCCTATCTATACTCGATTCTACAGTAGAATCAATTACAGAAGCGCCACTAAGAGAGGCTCTAATGGGTGTCATTTATGTCGAACTCCTTTTTCCTCTCTCACACAACTTCAACTCACAATGATGTACACCTCTTCATAAAGGCCTCGCCATCCACATATCCGACCAACAAAACCCTAGCCGCCACTCCCAAATCGAAGTCGGCAACTTTGGTTAACGTGGTTGTCGGCGGTGATGCATGACCCTTCTTCCTCCTCCTCTTGTACTCTTCAACACTTATTCCTCCTCTTCAAACTTCTTCCAATTGTGTTTCAGATTTGGAACACATTCTCTTTGCTCGCACTCATTTTTTCTTACTTTCATAGAAAACACTAGGTGTTAAATTTGAGAGTAAATGTCATTTTCAAAAAATTATGTTGTAACTAGTATAGGTTGTGCTGTAATTATCGGCACCCATAATGAATACTGTGTCGTTCTTTAATTTATTAATAAGTAATGCTTTCATTTTTAATCGTTATGGTTAACAGTTGCGCTGATGTTAATTAAGTTTTAATGGTAGATCTTTGATCCGACCGCAAATCGAAAAGGCGACTCCGATTTTGAAGGTTCTGGTTTATTCTTTTAATGTTATACATGATCGTCCTTGAATGCACAATAATGTTTTTCATTTGAGTTTGAATCCATGCAATCATTTTTTGTAATTTGGGTTAGAGTTCTTGCGAATAGATTTTATAACAAAATTATGTTTCATGTCTGACTGGTTTCGTAATTGGTGGTTTTGGTTCTAATGAAGCTCTTTTACCCTTTGCTGGCTCAAAAGAAAGACGTTTCCAAAGTTTATAGTGTGGAGTGTGGCGTCTTGGCTTTGGCTGAATTCACTTTTCAGAATGACAATAAGCATGGAATTCAGATGATGTCATCAATTACAACTCACAATTTCACTGCTTGGAACGTTAATTGGAGAAAGACGTGTCAGAAATGGAACTGTAGAATTGCAACTTTGCTCATAGACTATCCGGTATCCAATGTCTAGAATGAATTGGCTTTAAATCACCTTCGATATGAAAATCGGAAAGGACTACACAACTGAGGAATTCCAACTTGTTCAGGTAGAACTAGCGAATGCACTGGGCAAGTTATGCCCTTCAATCTAGGAACTTCAAGATTCAAAATAAAAAGTTGCGACCTTTGTTCAAATATTGAATTTTTTTTCAGATTTAATCTTAAATAAAAAGTTGAGACCTTATTTTTCCGTTTTCTAATAATATTTGTTGGTACGATCTCTTAAACATAGCTCATCAGGGAACATTTTTTCCTAGGCAAAGAGAATCGCATTCCATTTTTTATTTTCTATTTTTCCACACTACAACAAATCATGCTTTTAGCGACCTGTTTTATTCTGACTACCAGCATTACAGTCGTTGGTAACAGTACAAACAGTTGTTTCTTTCTATTTTTCGTCTGGCTAGTCGTCTTTCAGATTTTTAAAGACTACCTATGATTCTGTCGTGGGAAAAAGACTAGTCATTCGAAATCTAAAATTATCAATGACGTGCAGTATTGTCGTCAACGCATCTAAACACAATTTTGATCAAACTTTTGGGCGGGAAATTAAAATTAGCTAAATTTTGGGGAGGGAAATGAAATCTAACCAAATGTTGGAGGAAAAATCAAATTCAACCAAAAAATTAAATTCGCCTGTCTGCTCCAACTAACAATTTCCCCCGCCATTACTCCCCCCTTTTGGCCTCCATATCATATCAAAGAATCAGATGAACCCTAAATCTCATCTTCTACACTCGCCACCACCGTCGACTCTCTCTCTCTCTCTTTCTACATGAGCGCAGTCCTCTCGCCACCACCGTCACTCTATCATTCCGATTGACTCAATCGGGGATCAGCTGGTTCAAATCTGAGAATGGAGATTTGACGCAGGAAGAGAAATTTGACGTCGCACCCTTCACAAACATCTGCCCTCACAACTTGCCAGTATCTCTCTGTCTCTTAGTCTCAATTTGGCTTCTGAGTTTTAATTGATTGTGCACGCGCTTTTCAATTTGGGTTCAGAGAGGTGGCTTGAGCTCAAATCTAACAAGCCCTTTTTCAAGAACTTAAAAGGAGCAATTTTATGTGATATATGTATTTTTAGTCTGGGCTCCATCTTTCATGATTATAATTGTATGTGCTTTAATTTTATTGTGATATCTGCAAACACTTTAAATATGGGTAAATTCTATGTTCGGATCTACCGAGTCTAGATTGTGGTATGTTGTTTTTCACATAACCAAGTGGTTGTAGTTTACTGATTGGAAAGTGGGTATTCATGGGCTGAATGATATATCTAAGCGACAACATATAGATAGGAATGTGTGTTCTAATGTATGTATAATTTGGCTAGTTGAATGTGATGTGGATGAAACTGACTATGGTATAAAGTTCTTAAGTAACCTGTGTCATTGCTGCCAATTCATAATTTTATGTGTCCAAACATTCAGTTGTGTAAGAGACTGTGATGATATGGATCTATCAAATTCACTCATTGAAGTTGTAAGAGTGTAATACGCTCGGCGAGGCCAAATTAGTTTTGCAGCCTGCTGGTGTCATCTCCTATTTGTTTTCAATAAATGAGTACTAATTTGATCCTCTTCATGCTAACTGAAGAGATCGTTAAGATATGGATCGTCCGAATTCACTCTGTAGCCGATACAGTTTCATGATATACATGGTATGACAAAATCCTTTTGCAGCCTGTGATAATCGATGTGTTATCTGGTTTTCACGAGTACAGTTCTGAGCCTTTTTTCGTTTTTCCCTCTGTTCATTCCATGTTTGTTGTTTGTTTTTTTTTTCCTCCGTTTAACCTCTCAATTCTACCGGGTGTTGTGAAGGTCATTTTCACCCGCTGATAATGTTGGCAAAATGATGCAAACATTTATGCATGAAAACCGGGTCAAAGTGGCTTTCGCAAGACCCGACATTCGATAGCGGATGAACAGATAAATTTCAAATTAATGATTGTTAGTTCATTAGTAAGTCAATATATTGCAAAAGGAAATTTTCAATGAATAGAAGTACTAGAAAGATACGAGAGAAATTACAGAAAATAACAGAAATAAAAGTCTATACCTCGTTGTCCTCTTAGAGTTGTTTATCTGCGTGTGCATCTGCTTGTTCCTCCTAGATTACCAAACTCAGCTTCACTTTTTGAACAACGAACACTTGATTTAATTTTCACTTGTGACACCTGTAAATTAAATGAAGTGTACAAATATTATTCACTTGAGATAGAAATTCAAGAGGAGCTTCAATAGAGAAGTTAAATGGTTTTGACACCTTGATAATGTCCAGCAATAATGCAACAACTACAATCTTCTTAATTGGTTCAAATTCCTTTCTAGAGAAATGTCATCAAGTTTCAACCGTAAGAAATGAATTCGATCCGGCTCAAAATCATAAGCAGCTTCATCAAGTTCAGTATTTGATATGCTCTGAGTTCCTACTGTCGTTGCAATAAACTTGCCTTAATTAGGTCTTAATTTTGTTCCCTGGACTATATAACTTTTTTCTCTGAGCAACCAATGGCAAGTCTTTGCTGGATATGTTTTCACTAGATTTAGCTACAGTGTCAAATTCTTTTGTTGGGTAGTGCCTTTGGGCACGGGAAATTCTCTTGAATCCGTGTATATATATATATATATGTGTGTGTGTGTGTGTGTGTGTGAGAGAGAGAGAGAGAGTGTATCTTAACTCTTATAAAAGGAAGAATAATGAAAAAAATTGTTCCTAAGATGGTTAATATTAAAAACACCCCACATAAAAGATGTATTTAGAAAAATAACCCCATATCGTTACTCTTTTAAAATACTAATAAACTAGATGTGTTCCTAAGATAGTTTTTACAAAAATACCTCTTATTTTACTTACATAAACCAAAAGCCCCTACTAAAAGTACAGATTTCAGAGTCTAACCATGCTAATAGCGTTTCACAAACCGTTTCATCTGTAACTCTAGGCTTCAAACGACGCAATTGATTTGTACAAAAACTTGCCATGATCCATTGCCAGTTATGTTTCTCGGGATCCAAGTTGATATGCCCTACCAAAATATCAACTTGGATCCCGATCGAATGTCCATAATGAGACACTTACGATCCCTTTGTTGCTTTTCCCTATCATTCTGTGCAATGTGTAAAGAGCCATTCGAGAAATAAACCTTGGATGCGTTAGATACTGCAACTGTAGAGGGCTTGATTCTGAAAACTGGTTTTTGCTCTATGTACAATTCTCTCATACCACCATCGGCAAAATTTCTATAGAGAACAATCACACGCTTCACTACGGGTTTTTCAAAGAACGGCCTCTCATCCCGACATGCCAAATCTCAGTGAACATTTTAAATAAATACGGTCCAAAGAAGACTACTTGATGAATTATCCTTCAACCTTGTTAGGGCGCTTTTGTACAAAGCAGGGAAGCGTTTTGGTAGATACCAGGCAGCGGAGATCAGCTATTTGATCGTTCATTCAAGGTTAATGTCTGCTTCATCAATTGTTAAAATGTAATGTAAATCCCGTTTTCCTAATTATTATTCTTATGCTCAGATCCATTTGCATACTTGCTTAAGACGGTAGGTTTGCAGCTTCGCATTGTTATTTTTCTCTCTTCCCTGCTAACTCTATGAAAAAAGGAAGAAATTAAAAGTAGTAAATGTCAACGATATTTGATGAATTTGATTATTTCAATAGGCCTTGTACCGGACAAGGTTAGTTGATTATTATATTCCCTCTCAAGACGCTGGCTCTTGAAATCCGCGATGATTATTGTGCCATTCACATTTATGGATCTTTCTATCAAGATACTAGAAATATATATTACCTCAGTTTATTACAAGCTTTCAACCCGTGCGATGCACGGAACATGGCCCCTATACATGCCAGTTTACTTGTGCAACCATATCGGTTGGTAAAGAGCGTTTCGGGCAAACTAATTCAACAATTCCAATGTCTATATCTATATGTCAAATATATTATTTTTTATTCAAAAAATATCAAGACGTACTCAATATTTTTAAATAATGTTAAATTATTACGTAATATAAAAAAATTTTAGTTTACATAGGCCATTACTTTTTAGTGGTTTTTTCTAACATTTTTTAGACTCATATATTTTGTCGTCTACTGGGTGCGAATCTAGGACCTTATGCAAAGGCTTTTAAACGCTCCACCACTTGACATAGCACCATTTCTAACAGTTCTTCTCATTAAAGTTATAAAGTTTAAATCTTACATACCGAGCAGTGAGTCATTGCACGATTATTTTCTTATTTTACAATTATGTATGAGATTGTACACTACACTTATAATAAATATGGGTTAATTTATAGACCCATTTATTGACACTCAATAGTGGTTGTGATTTATCATAAAGCTTTATTCATTTCCATGATTACAATCTAACATTTTCGTAAAATCAATATAAGTTTTATAGAGATTCATTGATTACTTTTTTTAGAAATAAAAGTTTTATTAATTAATTGGGCGATACATTCAGAATTGGGCGATATATAAGGAGTTTTATAAATATTCATTGATTACTTTTTTTTAGAAATAAAACTTTTATTAATTAACTGGGCTATACATTCGAAACGGCCGAATTATAATCAGGCCATCTGGGGAAGCTGCTTTCCCATTTCCCGTCACCAAGGGGTGTACAGAAAACTGATTGACCCATCCAAACCGACTAATCCAACCCAATCTAATCCAATTTTATTGGTTTGAAATGATTTGGGCTGAATACGGATTATATTTTAGCCCAATCCAATATTTTGGTTTGGGTTGTGGACGTAATTACAAAATCCAGAAACAGACCCAACCCAACCCAAAATAGGTAATATATATAATAAATTAATAATATCTATAAAATCTCTATCATATCTATTAAATAATATATTATTTATTGTACATGTCAAAGTCTCAAAGACCTTTTCCTTTCATTTTATACATAGCAACGTCAGATCTTCATCAAAGGAAGATAAATCCCTAATTTTCTCCCCACTTTTCTTTATTTTCCTTATCTATTTTTTCATTCACTGTATATAATGGATTCACCATTAACAGAATTCTTCAATCTCTTCAACAGTCAAATTGTTGAGAGTTTTCTTGCTTCTTCATTTTCCTTATCTAACTGTTACTTGTTAAGAGTTTTCTTGGCTTTTTCCCCTTTTATTGTACCAATATGTACTTTCTATTCTACGCCGGATTGTTAATTTCTGCATCAACAGTCCAGGACATTGATGTTTAGGAACTGAAAATAACATTTTGTTTCGAATGAAGGTAACCCGGCCAACCCACCAAAACCGAACCAATCCATCTTGTTGGTTTGGTCTGATTTTTCTAGTTGCCGGATTGGGTTTGATTTACATTTATCTACCCCAATGATTATTGGATCGGGTGTCTTTTCCCTCATAAACCACCCAAACCGACACATGTACACCCCTACCGTCTTACCAGTCCACTAATTCTAAAAAAGACTTGCCTTCCGAAGAACACTTGCCCACCCCGCCCCCCACCCCGTCTTACAGCGGCTGCTGGCACGGAGTTAACCAGGAAGCAGACCGCCTAGCAAAACATGCAATGAATGTGGGTGAGGGCGTGCTGGTGCTGGCACTTAATTTGTGAAAGTTGCTGATGTTTGGTAAAATCAACTTCAAACTTACTGGGACAGAGTAAAAAATGACTAAAATACAGGACATTTGTTTTTTTCGTAGAGATAAAAATCGATTTTTTCCTGAACTTTTATGCTGGAAATAGGTGAACGATAAATTATTAAAAGCATTAACTGAAAAAAGCATCTTCTCCCTTGCTAGAATTTTCTATTTATGCCAATCCATCACAGTGTTGGTGGAAACTATTATTCCGTATTGTTAACAGCTTAAATTTTTATCAAAGTGATGTGCTAAAAAATTGGCGCAGATAATTAATGTAGAAATAATCTATTTCCAACAATTGGAAAGGAGAAAGAAATTAGTCCTTCCTTCATGTACTATTGCAGTGAGTAGCTACCATAAAGCCACCTGAGGGGGAGTCCCTGAAATTGAAATCATGGTGGCAGTTTATCTTCAACCTCTTAAGAGTTAGTAGTGGATTTTGCAGTCACAAATGAGAAGGGTCGAATGGAAATGGGAGGAAACCAATCATAGATGAAGTGAATGAAGTACTTCACCTTGCTGCGAATTTGATCGTACTTCCCAATGATTCATGAAAAGAAAATACTTGCTTAGATTTTTACTAACTTCTCTTGTCTATCTATTTGTTATACTAACATAGGTTAGTTTTGATATAAACAATAGCTGATTACGTAATTTTAAAACCAGTTGTGAAGAAAAACCACCACGGCATAGCACGTGCTTCATCTTCTTTTAAATCAATGCATTAGCAGCAGTTGTAAAATGTTGCAGTTGCAATGCGTATTTTTAATTTTTAATTCTTTTCTTAAATTAATACATTAGCAACAACTGCAGATGTGAGGATTGCATTTGGGAATTTGTAAGGTTGTTAATTGGGTTGCCACCCTGGTAAATTGTGGCCTAAAATGCTTTTTTCCATGGTGAAATATCATATTTTCAACGAGAATTTCCACTCGCCGATAAATCTATTGCCACCTCTTTAAATTTTCGTGGAAAAACTTAGAAATGGACAACAAAGACTATTTCCACAGTAATTACTCGTGACAGATTATTTTACCACTCCCCTTTGTGACCACATGTGTCTATTGTGGAAATAACCACGGCCAAAATCTTTAGCCGCAAAAATTGAGCTTCTTACACATTTTTAAAACATGAACACAAACAGTTTTTCAAGATCGTGTGCATGTTTATTTTCTAGAGTCCCCATGTATTCTATGAAGAAGACTTTACAATTTTGTTAAGACAAACAATTAACGTGCAACGCACGTGCATCAAAACTAGTATATATAAATATAAATATAAATATATGTGTGTGTGTGAGTCTGACAAAAGCAAGGAAAATACTATGTATGAATAAGGCAAGATTCAAGTGCGAGACCACCAATTACATATTTAGAACAATGAAACAACTAAGAAAAGTAGGACATCAATGAAACAAAAACATTACTATCAGCCACCTCAAAACAGAACATGATATTTCCGTTACTGAGGAAAGGTAAAGCTACATATCAAATTTAACAAAATACCAGTAAACATAAATTATTACGACAGAAAATGAAATAAATGAAGTCTTGCAGTCAGCGGGATACTACACATCGTTAATCAATGTCCTCCATATTCCCTTTCATCACTCCATCTTCAGCTGCGACTTGTGCAGGTTGAGATGATTTTGGTGGAGCATGTGCTTGTGAGGAAGAAGAAGGTTGGGAATTGAGTTTTAGTAAGTTGAGTTGTTTGTTTAATTCCATAAGCTTTTGATCAATCACAAGGCCAAGGTCACTCAACTCGACTGTGGCCATGTGTTGTGGTAAGTGATTACCGCGCAAGCACTGGTACATGATCTCAGTCATATGTTTTTTTCGATTCTCAGTGACTTTCTTCCTCAGTGCATCTTGGACTTTCTTGATCCTTATTCTTGTTAAACCTTCTTGGTCCATCATTCTCGGATTTCGTTGCCCGGTTGGCACGTTCGTATAATCAGCAATCACTTTATGCACCCCCTCCCTGTTTGGCCAGACTTGTGCATCATGCTGATAAGGGCTGGAGATAATTACGGCGACTTCGACGTCGCACAAAGTGTGGAGTTCTTCAGCCTTTTTCGTTAGGCCCTTGAACCTTTTCGTGAAGCACACTTACCTCTTGGTATGATCATCGATGAATTCGAGCTTCAGTGCAGATCTTGGCATGGTTTCCAACAATGTGCAAAACTGTTTAGGAAATAATGAATGGAATGATGGAGAAGATGGTGTGTATGCTTTATGGCTTTTATAAATATAATTTAGACAACTTGTTGTTGGTAAAGAAAAAATTCTTATTATGCTAGAATATTAAATCATTTCCATTTTAGGTTTTCTTGAAAAGGAATCGACCCAGAAAGCAATTGTTTTAGTTCACATGTCTTCTTCTGTATGTTTCTATTATAATTTGCGGGTTAAATGTTTATGGTAAGAAGCTATATATTTTCTTTTACAAGAAAATATTTGCAATGCCACTTTTTTTTTGAGTAATTGTTCTGTCGTCAATCGGCTTTAAACCCGGAACCTCATGCAGGGGCTTCCACCGCTCAACCACTTGAGCTACCACCCTAGCTGCGCAATACCTCTTTTCAGGTGTATATTCCCTTCATATTACTTTATTTGAGAAACTCCTTCCACTGATTTTGTATACAGAAAAATATTTATTGAAGTTTTGTGTGCATGAGTTTCATTCAAAGGTTCATTGAGTTATTGTTTAATAAGCGAGAAATGCTACAGCACCAACTCATATCTCTTTCACATACCGTCCACACTCATGAAATCATGCCAAATGAGTAATAACGTTTTTTAGGACATGTAATGATGTTTTTAACTGTACACTTGTATAAGAGATGACACGAAATAACCATGAATTCTTTAGCATTTGTCATAATAAACAAACTGAAAAGAAATACAATACCACAAACAATTCAATTGACAAGACACATGTCATCCGTATTTTCGTTTTCTATATTTATCATAACGGACCTGGCATATGTACAATTACAAGCATTGAATCCTTAAATTCCTTTCATTAGTGACTCACCTAATTAAAAATTAAAAATTTATTTCAGTTACAAATGACATACAAGCTGGCAATAGGATCATTTATAAAACAAAACATAAGATCAGGAAAACCTACAATAGAAATGACTTAATACTTTAGCATAATCCGTTGTAGCACAACTAAATATTTTAGCATAATAAAAACAATCTTTACCAACATCAAGTTGTCTAAATTACTTTCATAAAAGCCACAAAACATACACACCATCTTCTCCATCATTTCATCCATTATTGTCTAAACAGTTTCTCACATTGTTGGAAGCCATGCCAAGAGCTGCATTGAAGCTCGAATTCATCGATGATGATACTAAGAGGCAAGTGTGTTTTAGGAAAAGGGTCAAGGGCCTAATGAAAAAGTCTGAAGAACTCCACACTTTGTGCGACGTCGAAGTCGCCGTAATTATCTCCATTCCTTATCAGCATGATGCCCAAGTCTTGCCAAACAGGGAGGGGTGCAGAAGGTAAGGTGATTGATGATTACAAGAACGGGCCAATCGGGCAAAGAAATCAGAGAATGATGGACCAAGAAGGTTTAACAAAAAGAAGGATCAAGAAAGTCCAAGAGGCACTGAGGAAGAAAATCACTGAGAATCGAGATAAAGAGATGACTGATATCATGTACCAATGCTTGTGCGGTAACAAATTAACACAGGACATGGCCGCAGTTGAGTTGAGTGATCTTGGATTTGTCATTGATCAAAAGCTTTTGGAAATGAACAAACAACTCAACTCACTAAATGTTTCACAGCCTTCTTCTTCCTAGTACGCCCATGCTCCACCAAAATCCTCTAAACCTGCACAAGTCCCAGCTGAAGATGGAGTGATGAAGCCACTGGTGGATCAGCCAATTGCGGAATTGCCTCCTCGGTTTATGGAGCAGAAGGGGAACATGGAGGACATTAATTACTGGATGACTGCAAGAGTTCATTTATTTTGTATTTGTCGTGATAATTTATGTTTACTGGTATTTTGTTAAATTTGATATGTAGCTTCACCTTTCCTCAATAAGGGAAATCTCATGTTCTGTTTTGAGGTGACTGGTAGTAATGTTTTGGCTTCATTGATGTTCTAGTTTTCTTAGTAGTTTCCTTGTTCTGAATTTTGTAATGGGTGGTCTCGCACTTGAAACTTGCTTATTCATACATAGTATTTTTCGTACACCGGTTAATAATGATGGTTGCACCGTAATGTAGTTGTTGAGACGTTACTGGCTTACTTCCCTCGTTAGTCAATTATTAGTATTTTCTCTATTTTAATAAATTTGCAATCATTTATTTTTGGCAGGTTTTTAAATACACTGTATTTTGACTTTAGCTCTTTTGATTTTGATATCATTTTTATAAATTAGGAATGAGTGATGTTATTTTACCTATCATTGCTATCTTTGCACAATTTTTGCTTGTAATGACAGTTTGACATTATTTTCAAGCATCAAAATTTATTAAAATTTCTTTTAAAGACAATTTGTATTCTAATAAATCTGAGACCTTACACCTTCAGCAAAAACCTCAAATGATGTATAAGTCAAATATATACTCGTATCTTATGCAATGTGGTTGAGAGCAGAGCACCACTTGTTGCTTCAAAAGTTAAAAAAAAAAAATCATTTCCTTTAGAAATGCTACGTCTTACCCGATTTTTTCACCGTTTAATATCACTTCCACATATGGTCTCTAATTGGTAGTTTTTTTAAAACAAAAAAAAAAAGAAAAACTAAAAGGTTATTGATACCAACTATAATTTGACACGCAAGTGGAGAAGTGACACGATTAAAAAGATTATTATTCTATCATCAAAGTTCCCCTTTTATGTGATTTTATTTTTTGAGGAATAACATCATATCGTACGCTAGTAGGGTTCGAACTCGGGACATCATGTAGGAATGTTCCCCTTTTATGTGTATTTGGTGAGCCCATTAATTGATCCTATCATTTTATGTATATGTCTTTTATTTTTACGATATATGTAACAAAAAACACTTATGTATGCACGTGATTATGCGTGTGTTTAACATCTCTTAAAATTTAGCATTTCTATGTCTTGTCTCCCTTTTCTCCCCTTTGATTTTTTTTTACAATTTTCATGACACCGAAACTGCTTTCTAATTTCAATATTTCTACTCAATTTTTCTTGTTTTGTCACCTCCTTCAATTTCTCAAGCAATATCCACCCCATTCCCTTTAGTGAGTTTTCACATTTTCTCTAGAATGCAACATCTCTCGCCCAAGATTCGTCTCTTTCTCTCCTCAAGATTTCTCAATCTCCCGCCAGCACTCTGGGTATCCCTGACCTCACACATAAATTAAAATAGGGTAAAAGACACTAACCACCCCTGAGTTTAGGGTAAATTCCTCTCCGCTACCCTGTGTTTTGGAAAAAGACACTCCGCACCATTTTTTGGATGGAAGGTAACAGATGACTAACAGCAAAGGTGAAAATACCATTTTCCCCCTAAATTGTTGTAGAATTACCCGTATATATTATCCTAACCCCTCTTCCCTTCATTTCTAACCCTAATCATTCTCTCTCTACCACCTCTTTCTCTCTTCCCCTCTCCCCCTCCTGCTGTGAAACACAGCAGCCGTTCTCCTCGAAGATCTCCACTGGCCTTGTAGAGCGGATCGGCGGAAGAAGGTCATGAGCTTTTTCGGTGTGGTGTCGATGGTGCGCAACGGGGGATCGACTTTGTGGCCGGTGAAGGGGACGCTGGTCTGGACGGTGTCATCGGTGGAGAAAGTGCGGCGGAGGAAGGTGCGCAGCGGATGAGAGCGGCGGCAGCGGAGTCGAAGATCGACGAGTCATAGGCATTGATTTGGGATGAAACTGAGTTGACTCATCGATCTCAGAGCTATCGATTTGGGTTGAAATTGAGCCATCGACGATTCAGGATTCGAAAATCGGCGATGTCGATCTCTCTTTCTGTGTTGTACTGAGTTGAGTTTATCTTTCTAGAAATGGGAACCCACGATCCTAGTTCAGTTGCTGCAGCCAACGGAGGAGGCCCGACGCCCTAGATCGACATCGCCGCCACTGCAAACTGTCATCGTCGGCGACGGCATCCATGGCCAAGGGAGCCGACGAGCCTATACATCTTTCAATTACTCGGTCGACATCACCCCTCGCTTTCTATTACTCGGTCGTCAAATCAAGAGTCTTTCTCTCTGACTCGTTTCAGCGATTCGCAGAACAAGGGGTTGTTGCAGATTCATTGATCCCCCATAGAAGAAGCTCTTCTTCAAGTTCTTGCTTCGTTTTTGGATCTCTCTGGTTACTATTCGGCTGATAAAGCCCACAATTGCTAATTGGGGTTTCCTTAATTTCCTCCCTTTTCTCGATTAATCCAGTAACACTGAGCTCGGTAGTTCCCCTTTTTCACTTCCCTCACTGGGTTTATGTTCGATTAAGCTTTCTAGTTACTGGGTTTGGGTGACCACCACCTGTTTGATAATTTTCCTGAGAGAAGAGAAAATGAGACCATTCCATGGGTTTCACTCTGGATGGTTATGTTTGACAGTCTTTCTTGTGACTTGTAATGCCGTCGCCACAGATGAAGGTAACTGGCCTTTCTCTGCGATTTCTGTGAATTTCTTGGATCTTGGTTCAGTATCTATATTGAATTGCCATGATTTTTTTTGTGAAGTAGATGCTCTTATTCAAGGAAGCTATATATGATTACCCATTCATGGCTTTGTTAAATTGAAACACCCTGGATAGGACCCCTGTAATTGGCTGGGATTTGTTATCGGTGATGAAAAAATTGGAACACCCTTGATGAGGATATGCTCTTAATGTTGTGATAAGTTGCAATGAAAAAGTTCCATTAATTTTGTTCATCCTCGAAGATCTTCTGGTGTTGTTGTTGGTTTTTTTTCTTCTGGTGATGTTCTTGGTATTCTTGGTGTTCTAGATGAACATTGAATTTGATTTTCTACCACCAGTTGGTGGTGGTGATAAGCAATGGACAAAATAATTCAAAAAACACACAGGGGCAATATGGTCTGAAAGAAGTCTATCTCTCACTTTTTTAACGGAATAGGACAGAAGGGTGCAAAGTGTCCACGGAATATTCCGTTAATTGGGTGCAAAGTGTCTTTTTCCAAAATACAGGGTAGCGGAGTGGAATTTGTCCTAAACTCAGGGGTGGTTAGTGTCTTTTATCCATTAAAATATCCATCTCTTGCCCTCACTCTGGCCCTCTCTCACCTCACATACAAATGCATATGTTTAAATTGTGTCACAATTTCTTTCCTAAAGGATGGTTTAATTATCCTAATCAGAACATACTAATAACCCTTCACATTTCTCTCTCTCACTCTTTCTCTCTCTCTCTCTCTTAAATCCGAGGTAATAAGTGTTTATAGTTTTAGTAAATTAGGCTTACGAATAGAACTGATTTTGATTTGAAAATTGGGTAACCCATTTCGAAGTAAAAATTCATTTGCATCATGTTTCTCTATTCGAATATCTTTGTTGGTTGGATGATTTTCTGAATTCAACTGTTCTAGAACATAGTGAACGAACTATGATCCTACAAGTAGATAATATTTTGTTTGATAAGTGAGGAAGTTTCTTGTTTTTTCCCATCACTTTATTGACAAAAAAATGTGAACCTGAACAGTAGTCTGCTACGTTGAGGGGCGTTTAGAATTCTTAACCTTTGAGGGAAGGCTATATCGTTCATCTACCCTTTACAATCTGTCCACTTCTTAAACTAGTCGAGAATAGACTAGTCCAGAATAATTTTAAATTGGAACTTGTCCTTATATCTTCCATTCGTATGTCATTTTGTAAACGCATACAATCAAAAACATCAATAAAACATCAATAATGAATGTTGCAGTCAATCATCTTTAATAATAGGGGGTCATAGATAAATATGTTATAGTAATTCATATGTACCAGTTTGAACATGTTCCCGAACTATATGAACAGCTCGACATCAAATTTATTCATTGTTTGAAGTCATTGAAACTCCAGAGACACACAAAGAGTTTATCTCGAAGTCTTATGTAACACAGACTAAAGATATGATTAAAGGAAGAGTAACAACGAAAATGTGATTCTATTGATAAAAAGATAAATATCATAAAACAAGTAAAATATATATAGTTTAGTTTAGATCAATACCATTGTTAAACATGTTTTCGCATATGTTGATCTCTTTCGCCATTAATCTCTCTACGATCCAAACTAGGTAAGAGTTTTGCATTAACTATAAGGGATTCTCCATTTTCATGTTGACGGGTGAAGCTGCAAGCACCTGACAAAATACATGAAAGCATAAACATATGGATGGTAAGGAGGAGGCTAAAAAAATAATATTGAAGATAAAGAATCAGAAGAGCGAAATTCAGTATCAGAACCCTAAGTGAGGTATAAATCATATATATAGTCGTATATTATGCAATGTGGTTGAGAGAAGAGCACCACATGTTGCTTCATAGAAAAATTAAAAAAAAAGTATAATTTCCTTTAGAAATGCTACGTGTTACCCGATTTTTCTTCCGTTATATATCACTTCAACATATGGTCTGTAATTGGTAGTTTAAAAAAAGCTAAAATTTTAATGGTACCAACTATAATTTAACACGCAAGTGGTGAAGTGACACGATTAAAAACATCATTATTCTATCATTAAAGTTCCCTTTTTTATGTGATTTTGTTTTTTGAGAAATTACAACATATCTTACATCTAGCAGGGTTCGAACTCGGGACATCATGTAAGAATGTTTCCCTTTTGTTTGTATTTTGATGAGCCCAATAATCAATCCTATCATTTTAATGCACGCTTTGTAACTAAAAACGCATATGTATGCATGTGTGCATACATGTACAAGTTGTAAGGCAGGTGCGTTGCACATGATGAATTTTTTATTATCGGGGATAAGTGAAATGTTTATTCGATGGGTATATTTTACATACCCTCATCCTTGTTATGTCTAGCGGCTAGTAACACAGCACAAAGGAAAGATTAAAATTTTCTAAAAAATCTCATCTAATGTTCTATCCAAGCTTATTAAATTATCTAACGTAGATACGTAATGACCTATCTATCCTCCGGTTAACCATTGGGTTGTTGGTCATGGCATTGATTTCTTTCATCTTAGTAAATCAATTCATTTTGGAGTAATGGAAGTTGCTATGAGAGAGAGAAGAGAGGAAGACGAAAAAATAGACATAATATAATGAAGGGTGATGATAATCACAACACAATATTTGATAGTTACAGCACAATATTTCAGTAAATGACATTTATATCTTTAAATTTATTTGATTCTCAAAAAAATCCTTCAATTCATTTCATATTATTTCAGCCTCAGCTCCCAATTAATTCCAATTTCCAATCGAATATAAAACCAAAAAGTTAAATTTTGTGTTTTGAATGAAGAACATCATGAACACTCTCTCTCACACATAACATAACTTGTGAAATCCTTTAATTTGAATTACATAAACCAACGACACCTCAACCCAACCGCAACCGAACCACAACCCTCCCATATCAATAGAATCACAGTCACCACACCCATATGGACTCAGTTTTGACTCAGTTCATCCTAAATTGAGACAAAGTAAAGCCCCGAACTCGAATCCAAAGGAAATAACCAGTGAAGGACAGTTACAACCTGCAAGAAAGTGACCCTTATGATGACGAACCTGCAAGAAAGTGACCCTATCTATACTCGATTCTGCAGTAGAATCAATTACAGAAGCGCACTCTAAGAGAGGCTCTAATTGGTGTCATTTCTGTCAAACTTCTTTTTCGTCTCTCACACCACTTCAACTCAAAATGATTTACACCACTTCATAAAGGCCTCCCCATCCACATATCCAACCACCCAAACCCTAGCCGCCACTCCCAAATCTAAGTCGGCAACTTTAGTTATCGTGGTTGTTGGCGGTGATGCATGACCCTTCTTCCTCCTCTTGTACTCTTCAACACTTCTTCCTCCTCTTCAAAACTTCTTCCAACTGTGTTTCAGATTTGGAACACGTTCTCTTTGCTCGCACTCGTTTTTCCTTACTTTCATGGAAAACAGTGGGTGTTACATTTGAGAGTAAATGTCATTTTGAAAAAATTGTGT
Source organism: Linanthus parryae (assembly GCA_023055425.1). Lineage (NCBI taxonomy): Eukaryota > Viridiplantae > Streptophyta > Magnoliopsida > Ericales > Polemoniaceae > Linanthus > Linanthus parryae. The sequence continues at coordinate 60,490,509 of JALGPY010000001.1, read as the reverse complement.
TGTAACTAGTATAAGTTGTGCTGTAATTATCGGCACCCATAATGAATACTATGTTGCTATTTAATTTATTAATAAGTAATGCTTCCATTTTTAATCGTTATGGTTAACAGTTGCTTGATGTTAATTAAGTTTTAATGGTAGATCTTTAATCCGACCGCAAATCGAAAAAGGCGACTCCGATTTTGAAGGTTCTTGTATATTCTTTTAATGTTATACACGATCGTCCTTGAATGCACAATAATTTTTTTCATTTGAGTTTGAATCCATGCAATCATTTTTTGTAATTTGGGTTTGAGTTTGTGCGAATATATTTTTTTCACCAAGTTATGTTTCATGTCTGACTGGTTTCGTAATTGGTGATTTTGGTTCTAATGAAGCTCTTTTACCCTTAACTGGCTCAAAGAAAAGACATTTCCAAAGTTTATAGTGTGGAGTGTGGCGTCTTGGCTTTGGCTGAATTCACTTTTCAGAATGACAATAAGCATGGAATTCAGATGATGTCATCAATTACAACTCACAATTTCACTGCTTGGAACGTTAATTGGAGAAAGACGTGCCAGAAATGGAAAAGTAGAATTGCAACTTTGCTCACAAACTATCCGGTATCCAATGTCTAGAATGAATTGTCTTTAAATCACCTTCGATATGAAAATAGGAAAGGACTACACAACTGAGGAATTCCAACTTGTTCAGGTAGAACTAGAGAATGCACTGGGCAAGTTATGCCTTTCAATCTAGGAACTTCAAGATTCAAAATAAAAAGTTGCGACCTTTGTTCAAATATTGAATTTGTTTCAGATGTAATCTTAAATAAAACGTTGCGACCTTATTTTTTCGTTTTCTAATAATATTTGTTGGTACGATCTCTTAAACATAGCTCATCAAGGAATTTTTTTTCCTAGGCAAAGAGAATCGCATTCCGTTTTTTATTTTCTGTTTTTCCACACTACAACAAATCATGCTTTTGCGACCTTTTTTATTCGGACTACCAGCATTACAGTCGTTGGTAACAGTACAAACAATCGTTTCTTTCTATTTTTTCGTCTGGCTAGTTGTCTTTAAGATTTTTAAAGACTAGCTATGATTCTGTTGGGGAAAAACGACTAGTCATTCGAAATCTAAAATTATCAATGACGTGCAGTATTGTCGTCAACGGATCTAAACACAGTTTTGATCAAAATTTTGGGCGAGAAATTAAAATTAGCTAAATTTTGGGGAGGGAAATGAAATCTAACCAAATGTTGGAGGAAAAATTAAATTCAACCAAAAAATAAAATTCGCCTGTCTGCTCCAACTAACAATTTCCCCCGCCATTACTCGCCCCTTTCGGCCTCCATATCATATCAAAGAACCAGATGAACCCTAACTCTCATCTTCTACACTCGCCACCACCGCCGACTCTCTCTATCTCTCTTTCTACATGAGCGCAGTCCTCTCGCCACCACCGTCACTCTGTCATTCCGATTGACTCAATCGGCGATCAGCTGGTTCAAATCTGAGAATGGGGATTCGACGCAGGAAGAGAAATTTGATGTCTCACCCTTCACAAACATCAGTCCTCACAACTTGCCAAAATCTCTCTGTCTCACAGTCTCAATTTGGCTTCTGGGTTTTAATTGATTGTGCAGGCGCTTTTCAATTTGGGTTCTGAGAGGTGGCTTGAGCTCAGATCTAACAAGCCCTTTTCATTTCAAGAACTTAAAGGGAGCAATTTTATTGTGATATATGTATTCGTAGTCCAGACTCCATCTTTCATGATCATAAATTGTATGTGCTTTAATTTTATTGTGATATTTGCAAAAAATTTAACTATGGGTAAATTCTAAATTTGGATCTGCTTAGTCTAAATTGTTGTATATTGTTTTTCACATAACCGAGTGGTTGTTTTTTACTGATTGGAAATTGGGTATTCATGGCCGAATTATAATCTAGCCATCTGGGGAAGCTGCTTTCTCATTTCCCGTCACCTAGGGGTGTACAGAAAACCGATTGACCCATCCAAACCGACTAATCCAACTCAATCTAATCCAATTTTATTACGGATTATATTTTAGCCCAATCCAATATTTTAGTTTGGGTTGTGGATGTAATTACAAAATTCAGAAACAGACCCAACCCAACCCAAAATAGGTAATATATAAAATAAATTAATAATATCTATAAAATCTCTATCATATCTATTAAATAATATATTATTTATTGTACATGTCAAAGTCTCAAAGACCTTTTCCTTTCATTTTCTACATAGCAACGTCAGGTCTTCATCAAAGGAAGATAAATCCCTAATTTCTCCCCATTTTCTTTATTTTCCTTATCTATTTTTTCATTCACTGTATATAATGGATTCACCATTAACAGAATTCTTCAATCTCTTCAACGGTCAGATTGTTGAGAGTTTTCTTGCTTCTTCATTTTCCTTATCTAATTGTTACTTGTTAAGAGTTTTCTTCCTTTTTTCACGTATTATTGTACCAATATGTACTTTCTATTCTACGCCGGATTGTTAATTTATGCATCAACTGTCCAGGACATTGATGTTTAGGAACTGAAAATTACATTTTGTTTCGAATGAAGGCAACCCGGCCAACCCACCCAAACCGAACCGGTCCATCTTGTTAGTTTGGTCTGATTTTTGTAGTAGTCGGATTGGGTTTGATTTACATTTATCTAACCCAATAATTATTGGATCGGGTGTCTTTTCCCTTCATAAACCACCCAAACCGACCCATGTACACCCCTACCGTCTTACCATTCCACTGATTCTAAAAAAGACTTGCCATTCTGAAGAACACTTGCCCACCCCCCCCCCCCCCCCCCCCCGTCTTACCGCGGATGCTGGCACAGAGTTAGCGAGGAAGCAGACTGCCTAGAAAAACATGCAATGAATGTGGGTGACGTGAATGTGGGTGACGGCGTCACCCACATTCATTGCATGTTTTGCTAGGCGGTCTGCTTCCTGGTTCATCTCTCTAGGCACCCACCTCCATTTCGCGGAGTTGACACTCATGGTTTTCTTTGCAGTTCTCTCATAGTTAGCCTAATTGTTGTTCTATCCTCCACTGGAGCGGTCATTTGATTAATTAGGACTTGGGCATCTCCTTCTATTCATAGATGTGTGACGTTCTATTTTGAGACCAGATCTAATCCGAGCTCTAATGGTTGAGCTTCGGCTTCATTTGCGCCATTTTCCCACTTGATCTATTTGGCTTGAGTGGGGATGATGGAATCGTGATTATCCATAGGAGAGTGTCGGCGCTGGCAGCCTTTGTAGCATAAGTCCAGGTGCCATCGAATTAAAGCACCATAGTTTGCAGACTTGGACTTTGCGCTCTTGAATTGACAATGCTTCAAGAGAGATTAATTTATTTATAATGAAAAAAAATCAATGGTTGTCTTGTGATATATTAGGTGAATATGTAGAGAGATGAATGATTTACTGAATTTATAGGCTAATCATTGAGTGAAAATCCAACATAATCAAAGGAGAAAAAATAGTTTCTATGAAGAAAATCAAATCAATTGATGGACCAAATCAGTTCTTATTGCACCTAATCTTAAATTTAATTTTTCAATACTTCTCAAAAAAATTAAATTTTCAATCAATTATTTCGTTTGACTAAAGTCGTTATTGCTATACATTTTTTTGTTAAACTGTGCTTGTGATAGAAAAATCAAATTAGCAAAACCGCATCCAGACTATATACCCATTTTGGACACTTCCATACTTAAACACCTTAAAGTTTGGTCCACTTATTAACTTTTCAGCCCATTCGTTTCCATTTTTGACATTATCATCCATTTCAATTGCTAATCAATACTTCGACCCATTGTTACGTCATCTGTTACAATTGGTAATCAATACCTCCTAAAAAGTAAATGGAAATCAATATCAATTTGTCCATCCACCGGTTTAATTTGAGCCCAAACTTGTGGGTTTACATTAATTAATCAATAATTTCACGTGATTTAATATTTCTTTTAAAATTTTATTAATTAATTGAAAATTCCATGTGGAAATTCCACAGACAAAGTTGAAAGAAGAAATTCTCATATAGTATATATAGATGACTCTGCACATTATTACATCCCATTTTCCCAACGTAATTGGTTTAGTATTTTTGTCCTTGGACATAAATTTTATCAATTAAGCTCTATGATGACTATGTAGAGGTTAGACGGTGTATTATGGAATTGATATTGTAGTATTTGTATTTGCATTTTAAATTATGGATTTTACTTTTCATACAATACATCCAAAATACATTATTAGTTGCTGAAAAGGATCTTATAATTATAAATTTAGTAACTTATTTTACTATTGCAATTATTATCCAACTTACCATTAGCAATTTAGTAACTCGTATAATCAAATTAATTAGTAGTTGTCATTAAAAGAAAAATTGAGGAATTGAATAATAAATACAAAATGTGGGGGTTACTTGATGAGTCATTTTCCATGGTGGACATTTACTTTGATAAGTTGGCACTGAGAATGATGTTCATTGGTTAAAAATCCAAATAAGCGCTCCACATGTCTTCACCTACAATAATTAATTGACAAATGGCATATGGAGAGTGAGTTTTTCCTCACCTCCTAGCTTTTATATATAATATAGATATAGATTTTACCTCAGTTTAGTGTTGACTCTTGTTTTGTGTTTTCTAAAACTATAGAATTAAAGTAAACCATTTATTTGAACATTTAAATCCGATTCAAAAGCTAACTGGTTGGTATCTTCTTCACACAATCCCGATATTAACAATCGTTGATGATTATTTAATCATCAGCATGTGGAAACAGAATCGTTTGTAGTTTGATGAATTTCTTCCTAACAAGTTATACCAGCCTTTTATATGAGACCAACCTCTTTTATATAGATCAGTGTTTTCTTTTTTTTTTATAGAAGTATCTTTCATAAATACGTCATATATTAATATTCTCTCTATAGAGAGAGACGAGGAAAAACCCTAACCCTAGTTTCACGAAACAATGGCCGACAGCTTTCATGAAGGACGGAGAGCTCCACTTCGAATTGAGGATGAGGAAGAGACAATAGTGGAGTTTCAACAGGAGTATTGCAAGCAAGCGGAAAGAGAGTTCAACAACTGCTTGATTGGTAAGCTATTGGGGAGAAGAATCGAAGACTGCGCAGCCATGGTCCAGTTTTTTCGTAGAATCTGGATCGATGGCGAACGGGTTAACTTATTCGAGGTTAAGCAGAATACGTTCGTCATCCGATTCTCGACGGAAGCATCGTTAAAGAGAGTCCAAGGTCGAGGACCTTTGTCTTACGACGGACAGATTATGATCCTACAAAACTGGGAAATAGGGATGGACGTTGATACAGTTAGGTTCACACCATGGATTTCTGGATCCAAGTGTTACAGCTCCCAATCCACTTGGTGAAGGAAGAATCAGGTACAAAGGCAGTGAAAGCGTTCTATGAGGTCTTAAGATCTTACCCAAAGCCATACTATGATGAACTCTCTAACTATATTCGAGTGATAGCTCGAATCAGTTGTGAGAAACCCCTCCGTAGAGGAAATTTTTATCAATACAGATCAGGGCAAAACCTGGTTGGATTTTAGTTACGAACGTATTCCAAGAGTATGTTGTTGGTGTGGCAAGCAGGATCACGTTAGTGGAGATTGTGCGTTGAGGCAACATAAGTTAGATGATGGAGAAGAACCGGGGTATGGTAGCTGGCTCCTTTTCCAACCCCCGTTCAAAGAAAGAGATGATTCAGCTGCACAGAGACAGGAGAAATATTGAACAGCTGGAAAGCCACGACTGACGAAAGAGGGATGAGAACAGCGGGGTAGAGAAGCCAGACAACAAAGGTGGACAGTCGGAAAAAGAGCAACATGAAACTGAAGCAATTGTGTCTGATGGGGTAAAGGAGGAAGGATACACGGATATGATGGGCAGATATTAAGATAGGACAGGGAAGGAGAATCAACCCGTTGTCGACGAAGCGACACAGACAAATACCGGTGAACAGAGTAGCAATAACCCCAGAGGTGTGGCAGAAATCAGCAACGATATTGAAGCAACAACGAACCAGTTATTGAACGAGTTGTCATTGGCCCCAAACATTCCCAAAGTGGATACAGGGATGAACTGGAAGGATGCTGCGAGAAATGCAATGAAGACTCGAGACAAAGCTCCTCAATCCCCGAAACAAAAAGCGGGAGACCAATTTAATTTCAGCCCCCCTCCTAGTACGGTCAGTAGCTCGAAGGGGGAAGTTAAGATTCGTGCTATCAATGAGGAGAAGAAGTTGATTTCGGCCATGAAAAAAAATAGCGGGAATGAAAGCTCCTTGACAACTCATGATGCAACAATGGCTGCGCCTGTTAACCAGGGCCGCAGAGCACAATGAGTCTACTTAGTTGGAACATGCGTTGGTTGGGGGAACCACGTGCGATCCGAGCCCTACAGAAGCAGTTGAGGCTCCTCTCCCCAAATATAGTCTTCCTTATGGAAACTAAACTCAACAAACACGATATGGAAAAGGTTCGAGAGAAGGTCAAGTATGCAAATGGAATCTTCGCAGAAGCACAAGATCGGAAGGGAGGATAAACGTTACTTTGGGATGACAAGGTAAAATTCAAGCTAATTAAATTATCCAACTATCATATTGATCCTTTTGTTGAAGAGGAAGAAGGTGGTTCTTCGAGAATCATGGGGTTTTATGAAGATCCCAATCGGGATCAAAGATACAACTCATGGGAACTATTAAGAAGAATTGCGAAAATGTCAGCTTTGCCGTGGTGTATTTGTGGTGATTTCAACGATATTCGCTCTAATTTGGAGAAGGAAGGAAGACAGGAGAGGAGATATAGTCAGATGCAAGATTTCAACTCAGTATTGCAGGACCTTTGCCTAGTGGATCTCAGGTATACAGGTCCAGATTTCACATGGTCAAACATTCAAGAGGAGGAATCACACAATCGAGTACGGTTGGACAGAGTTGTGGCCACTGTCGATCGGATGAACAAATTTAGGGGTTCCAGAGTCTCCCACAAAACAGGGTTACGCTCGGATCACCGACCCCTATTGTCAGAATGAGAAGCAGAAGTTCAAAAAGAAATAAAAAGAGGAGGTTTCATTATGAAAAGATGTGGAATCTACACAGCGAGTTTACGAATATGGTGGCTAGCAGCTGGGAGAATGGGGGACAGAGTCATCTCGCTACCAAATTACAGCAGCTAGCGACCAGATGTCGCATCTGGAATAGGGACTGTATCGGCAGTATTAAGAAGCAAATTCAAGCATTAAGAGATCAAAAAGACCACCAGGAGAGCTTTGCGTAGACCCGACATGTTCGGGACGAGCTAAATTTCATCTCAGACACATATGACGAGTTTACTAAGGAAGGAGGAAATCATGTGGGCTCAAAGAGCGCATACGGAATGGATTAAACACGGAGACAGAAATACAAAGATTTTCCACTGTAAAGTGTCCATTTGAAGAGCAAGAAACAGTTTCAAAGGCATAGAAGACGAGTCGGGGAAGTGGGTGAACTCGGATAAAGAGGTAACAGAGTGTTTAATTCGCTATTTTCAAGAAACTTTTACTTCGTGTAAACCCTCAGCAGTGGACATCAATGCGGTGGCCAATCAGTTAGTGCATTCTGCGATACCAGGTGAGAGAGCAGCGCTACTGGACGAAAATTTGATGGCACATGAAGTTCCATCGGCTCTCTTTCAAATGGGGCCGGATAAAGCCCCCGTAAAGGATGGATTTTCGGCGGGCTTTTATCAGAAGCATTGGGGTGTTGTTGGAAAGGATACAATCAAAACATGTATGGAATTCTTAAATAATGGGGCAAGTCTGGGCAATTTAAACACACTATTCTAGCTTTGATCCCCAAAGTCAAGCAACCAAGGAAACCGGTAGACTACAAACCTATAAGTTTGTGCTCCGTTATTTATAAAATTGTGTCAAAAGTGCTAGATCAACTTATTTCCGATAACCAGTCGGCTTTTGTTCCGGGGAGACTTATTACTGATAATATTTTGACTGCATGCGAAGTTATCCATACTCTTAAAATGAGGAAGAAAGGAAAAAAAGGAGCCCTGGGGAGTAAGGTCGATATTTTAAAGGCGTATGATAGAGTTGAGTGGCCTTTCCTCCATTAAACTCTCAGAAGGTTCGGTTTTGTCCCTAAGTTGATCTCTATTATTATGCGATGTATCTCTACTGCACAGTACGAATTTGTGAGAGATGGCGTGCTAACAGGAAGAGTTATACCGGAGACGGGTTTGAGGCAGGGCGGCCCGCTTTACCCAATTTATTTGTGCTATGCTCGGAAGCACTTTCGAGAGTTGTTACTTCCGCAATTAGTAGTCGGAATATTGCGGGAGTAACATCTTCTCGGGGAGGACCAGTGGTCTCCCACTTTTTTTTCGCTGACGGGTCTATTTTCTTTTTACTGGCTACTTTACAAGAAATTACAAATTTACAAGCAATCCAAAATATCTACTGCAGAGTGTCGCGACAACTTGTAAACTTCGAAAAATCCCCAAATGTATCAGAAGCTATGAAGGAAGATATCAAGCAGTTGTGCGGAATCCCTGTTACAGAAAAGCACGAAAAGTATATTGGGTTACCAACTACAATAGGTAAACAAAAGTACACCACCTTATCCTTTATTCTTGACAGAATAGACAGTAAAATGAAAGGTTGGAAAGAAAGATCACTGTCTATTGGGGGAAAAGAAGTGAAAATAAAGGGTGTGGCTAACGCCATACCAAGTTATGCAATGTCTTGTTGTAAATTACCGGAGGGAGTTTGCTCAAAAATTGAAAGTAAAATAAGGCAATTCTGGTGTAGTAACTCAAAGAAAGAGAGGGGTATAAACTGGTTATCTTGGAACAAGATGCAAGCAACAAGAGAACAAGGGGGTTGGCCTTCAGGATTTCAAAATCTTCAACCCAGCAATGCTTGCTAAGCAAGCTTGGCGAGTAATTGATAGCCCCAATTCCCTACTGAGCAGAGTGCTTAAAGCCAAATATTTTTCAAACAACGAATTATGTAATGCTAAAGACGGGATCTCACCTAGATATGCGTGGAGGAGCATTCTGTTTGGAAGGAAACTGCTTGCAAAGGGTGTCAGATGGCAAATCGGATGGTAGAACAGCGCAGATGAATTCCCCTTGGCTTCACCGTGAGCCCACCTTTAAGCTGATCACCAAAAACAACATGATTAACGATATGAAGGTCGAGGAGTTCATTAACAATGAATCGAGAAGCTAAAATGTGTAGACACTACAGAATTACCTGTTTGAGGTAGATTGTCAGGAAGTGATTCATATAAGCCATCCCCAACAGCAAAGCGATGATAACATTCGCTAGCACTACAAGGATAATGGAATTTACTCTGTTAAGTCTAGTTACGCCATGGGTTTGAAGGACAAAGCAAATCAGGAGAATGATGGAGAGTGTTCAGAACAAAAGCAAAGCCCTTTTACGAAACTGTGGAGAGTAAAGGTGGAAAGAAAAGTTAGCCACCTGGTATGGAGAGCCGCCAGAAACATACTCCGCACAGACGAGAATCTTCGAAGACGAGGTGTTAAGATTGAAGAGCAGTGCAACTTTTGCGAGGAGAAATCCGAATCAGCAGAGCATGTCTTGTTCTCTTGCCCTCTTGCTGTTTCAGTGTGGAATTCCCAGGGCAAAGAGATCATGTCAAAATCTCAAGTTAGAAGTTCATAAATAATTCAAACAGATCTGTTGAGATTCAAGGAGGACGAAATCATCAAGTACTGTATCATTTGTGGGAACTACGGCAAAGTAGAAATGCTAGAATATTTAAGAAAGTGCTAGTCAACACAGACACGGTGATCCAACTAGTACAACGGAAAATTCAAGACCAAAATATTCGAAAAGGGGAGGAACTCATCTTGTCGCCGAAGGAGAGACGGGATTCAAAGGAAGAGGAAGACGATGAGACACTCCTGCTTCAATTTGATGGAAGTTGGGACCATAGATTAGGGCAAGCCGCGGCAGGATTTGTGTTACAAGAAGCCTCCGTCCTCTGGCTCATGGCCGGAGCGGTGAAGTCTCCGAGATGTGAAAGTTCACGGGTGTCTGAGGCCTTTGCATGCTACCAAGCTCTAAAGTCCACTCTTCAATGGAAGAACAGAAGAATTCTCCTGATGGGGGACGCCTCACAGGTGATTACAGATCTAAAGGAAGCTATAAGTGGAAGAAGAAAGAGAGAAGAAGGAAAAATGAAAGAATTGACTCAAGACACTCTGCCACTCATGTCCCAATACACGGAATTGAAAATTGGCTTCTGGGGAAGGGAATACAACGATGCAGCACACCGAATGGCAAGACACGCGGCTATTGAAGACAGCGGAAACATATGGACAACACCACTCCTCAGTTGGATTACTAAAAGTCTTGATAAGGTTGTAATACCAAAGCCACTTCCAGGAATTTATTAATACAAATTCAATCGTTTCCTTAAAAAAATATGTCATATTTGTTTTCTATCCCGTTCACGATGATGGTTAAATGATAAATACATAAACTGTAAGGCTTCATTTCTTGTACATAGTTTTTGAAATAGGGAAATATATAGACTTAGGACAGATTTTTATCTGCCAAATATTCATTACAAACAAAGTCGGGACATACTACACACCAAGTTAGTACGTTTGGTGCTCCCGAACCATAATAACATAATTTATCTGCCAACTGGTTACAACTACGAGAAACCCAACCGACATTACTAGATTTTAATACCCTTAATTAATACAGATACATTGAATCAACTTGTTCATTTCTGAACCACTGAAGCGGTTGGGAAGAGGCGAACAGCTCGTATTCTTCATCATCTTATCGATCTTCATCTTCAAACTTTTTGAGTCAATTTCCAGTAACATCGAACGAAATCCAAACTTGAGTATTAGATCTAAACCAGCATTCATGGCCTCCGCTTCAATCACCATAGAATCTTCGTGAAATGGAATTGGGAAGGTCCAAGCACGGACAAAATCCCCATCTGCGTTTCTGATGACAGCAGCTCCCGAAGCAGTTCTTGAAGACATGCAACAGCCTCCATCGATATTGCATTTAAGAAGACCTGAAGGAGGAGCTTTCCATCTTGCCGGAGCCGGATGTGGATCTGCACACAAAGAAACCCGACAAGTGTAAGTCGATTCTAAATACTCTAAATTGTTTGCTTTGCTATTTGCAATTATAATTTTTTGAGAAACAATTTCTGATTTGAAAACCCTTTTGTTGCGCGAGATCCAAATTTCCCAAAGCAAGAAGGCAAACAAAGATTTGTTATCAGCAGATAAAGCATGCAGAGTTTGAAGGATCCAAATGGATAAAGGGAGGTTATTTGGTGTTAGAAGAAAAGGAAAATCAGGGGACTTCCAGATTTGAGCGGTCCACGGACAGAGAAACAGCAAATGCATCAAATTCTCCTGACTGTTCATACAAAAACTGCAGTTTTCAGGTAAATTAATTCCTTTTTTGCGCAAATTATTCTTTGTGGGAATAAGGTTGTTGATGATACGCCACAAAAAAAAATTTATTTTTTCAGGAATCTTTAAATTCCAAATAACCTGGTTCTTGTTTGTTTGTTTGCTTGACCCAGAAATGTGAGATAACAAATTTTCATTTTGAATAGCAAAAGCAACATGATAACCGGTCTTTACGGTGTAAATACCATCCTTAGTTTGAGACCAAACAAGGGAGTCCCTTCCAGTAAGATTGACTCTGGGCAGACTGAGAATGGCTGCAGATTCGTCTGAAGAGAAACTTGTTTGAATGAGATTCCTATTCCATTGACCATCAATGGTCATTAGATCGCTGACAAGGGTATTATGAGGTAGTTTTGGATAAGACATTGAGGCACGACCTAAACCTATAGGTATCCATCTGTTATGGTAAACAAAGGTATTGCAACCATTAGCAATACCATGTCTAAAACCCTGAAAAACTATATCTCTAGCCGAGACGAAGCCTTTCCAAATTGTAGATGAACTATTAGAGGGATAGGCTGCTAAGGGATTGGAATTGTGATAATATTTCCCTTTCATAACTTTTGAAACTAAAGAGTCAGGGTTCTCCCATAATCGCCAAACTTGTTTTGCCAAAAGAGAAAGGTTGAAAGAATGAAAATCACGAAAGCCCATACCACCATTCCTTTTGGGTATACACATTCTAGTCCAATTTCTCCAAACAATACCTTTAGTATCAGTAGTACTAGTCCACCAAAATCTAGAAAGGATCTTATGAATGTCATTGTAAACTGAGATTGTTAGAAGGTACATGGACATGATATAAGTAGGGATAGCTTGGGCTACGGATTTTATGAGGGTTTCTTTACCTCTGAAAGAGAGAAATTTACTTTTCCAATCACACGTTTTGTCCATAATTCTCTGTTTGAGGCTGGAATATAAACTTGTGTAGTTTCTACCAAGAATGATAGGAAAACCCAAGTATTTTTCATGGCTAGAAGCTATAGGGATTTGGAAGACGGAAGAAATGTCACTCTTAATATTACTAGGAACTTTTGGGCTAAAAATAAGAGACGACTTGTCCTTATTAATGAGTTGCCCCGAAGCAGAACAATAGGTTTGAAGGATTGAATTTAGGGTGGTAGCATTATTGGTAGTAGCTTTTTCAAAGAGGATACAATCGTCCGCGAAAAGGAGGTGAGTAACACTAGGACTATTTCTACTAGCCTTAACCCCTCTAAGAAGTCTAGATTCTGAAGCCTGGTTAATGAGACTTGAAAGACCCTCAGTACAAATAACAAATAAATAAGGGCTTAAAGGGTCTCCCTGTCTGAGGCCACGAGTTGGATGAAAACTTGGAGTTTTTTGTCCATTAATTAGAACAGTAAAGCTAACAGTCGACACACAATGCATAATTATTTGTATAAAAGACAAAGGAAAACCAAGTTTTTGGAGAATAGCATTGAGGTAGTCCCATTCAATACGGTCGTAGGCTTTAGCCATATCAAGTTTAAGAGAAAAAGACCCTAGAGAGCTTCTTTGGTTATGCATGGTATGCAAAGTCTCCATGGCAATAATAGCATTATCCGTAATAAGTCTTTGTTTAATAAAGGCTGATTGAGATTCGTCAATAATGTAGGGAAGAACAACTCTCAATCTATTAGATATAGTTTTAGAAATGAGTTTATAAACAACATTACAAAGACTAATAGGGCGAAAATCAGTAACTTTTTTAGTCTCTTTCTTTTTAGGAATTAAAACGATGCAAGTTTCGTTAAGTTTTGAAATGTCAGCCCCATTGTTTAGGAAATTAAGACAGCAGGTGGTAACGTCGTCCCCTATTTCGCTCCAATAAGTTTTGTAAAATAAAGCTGGAAGTCCGTCAGGGCCGGGAGCTTTCAAAGGGTGCATTTCATTTAGAGCTGTACAAATTTCGTCTTTTGTAAAAGGTCTGTCAAGGTTGGTAAACATGTCAGCAGAAACTTTCGGAGAGATGGAATCTGTAACATTAGTGAAGCTGTTGTTTTCAGCAGCGAAAAGTTTCTTAAAATATTTATTAAAAACATTTCCAATATGAACAGGATCAGTAACAACAAGGTTATTTTCATTTTCAATACTAGAAATAAAGTTTTTCCTTTTTCTGTTGGAAGCTACTTTGTGGAAAAAAGCTGTATTTTTATCCCCTTCCCGAAGCCAAATTGCTCTAGATTGTTGTCTCCACCTAAGTTCTTCATCCGCATTCAAATTATTAATATCTCTTGTGATAATTTTTATTTGATGCAGATTAGCAGAAGTGGGTTCAAGACTGGAGAAAAATCTAAGTTTATCATGCAGATGACGACGCCACTTAATTTTTTCTTTATGATTACGTTTACCCCAGATCTGTATTTCTCTAGTAACAGTAGATAATTTATGATGTAAAGCATGTAAATCAGATAAACTAGCGCTAGGGTTATTATGCCAAATCTGCTGTATGATCTGTCTGCACTCCGGGGATTTTGTCCATTCAGCCGCGAAGTGAAACCTGCGTGGGCCAAGTTGCTGAGGAGGAACCGAATCCAGTAGCAAGATCACTGGGATGTGGTCTGATCCCGTGGTGAGATGGTTTTCAACACTGATATTGCAGAAGACATTCTCCATAGGATGATTCATCACTACTCTATCAATACGCTCCGCAACATGAGCAGCGCCACTCCGTCTGTTGTTCCAGATATACAACTGACCCCGAAACCCCATATCTCGTAAACTACAATCCGCCAAGCATTTCTGAAATCGTTGATTCGTGCCCAACTGCGTAACCTTCGACCCTTTTTTTCCTTTTGAGATAAGATCTCAATAAATCGCCAATCACAACCCAAGGCAAAGAGGAAACTGGGTTTACTCTACGTAGAACATTCCACGAAAACTTTATGTTGGAGGTGAGTGGATCTCCATAAAAGAAAGTAGCGTAAAAAGATTTGTTTACATCTTCTGGCGGGCGAATGAAAGCATGAACAAAATACGTCTCAATTTTTAGAACTCTGAGGTCAACATATTTCTTCCAAAACAGCGATAGACCACCAGACAAACCTTCTCTGGGAAAAGAGATCCCTTGCGAAAAACCCGGTCTAAATTTGCAGCGTTCAGATTGAGTGGATGTTTGTTTTGTTTCCAGCAAGAAGAGGATATCTGGTTGATTACTTCTGCAGAGGGAAAAAACTGATTGGAATGTACAGGGCTTTCCCATACCCTGCACATTCCAACTTATAATTTTCATTGTGATCGGCCGGACCGGTTTTCACCGATCTCGGCCGTGCGGTGGGTAAGAGAACAGTCTCGATTACCCGATGATGTGTCCGAAGTGCTAGAGTCACCGTCCGATTTCTTTTTCTTTGGTTCTGTAGTTGAAACAGAAGTTTGATTCGCAGCATGGTTAGTGTCTGTGGAATCTCCCTCCTCCAATGCAGTTGGGATTATTTTCCTTTTGACTCCAGTGGCTTTCTGTTTGGAGGAAGAAACTGCATCTCCTCTGGGGTATGGGACTCCATATTTTTGCCGAATGAGTTTAGATTCCTCAAGTATGTCGCAGTCTTCGTCCTCTCCCTGATCAACATCTCGGAGTTCGTACATCAACTCCCGTCTGGACTCCTTACGTTGTTGTCGATCATGGAACTCCTTTTCAGCCGATGTCATTCCCAGATCGTCTTCGTCATCTGCATGAGAGCCTCCAGTATAGGTAGATCCTTGGGCTTGATTGCAAACAGCATCTCCTTGATTGACAGTTGGGGACGCCTCTGGTCCGAAAGCATGAGTGACATCCTTAGTTAACCCCAGAGCAAAGTTCATCATGGCTTTGTTCGTGAGCCATTGTCCATACCGAGGAGTCACCGTCTCTGGGTTAAGTTTCCTTTCCTTTACATCAGGGAAATACTTGACCTCATGACCCAGACGTCCGCAGTAAGAGCATACGTTTGGAAGCCTTTCATAACGGATCCAAACATGGATATCTCTGCCTTTTTCGATAGTAACTCGCTTAGTTCTTGGTAACGGATCTTTGACATCGAGAACCAACTGCATTTTGACAGTTTTCCTCGCTAGCACTCCTTTCTTCTGGACCGAAGTTTCTTCAACTGTGCCCAAACTATGTCCAATTTCTTTTCCTATCATGTCCGTCTGACAACCCGTTGGCAAACCCCATATGTGAACTTTGAGAGTTGTTTCCGAGAAGTCGAGATCCGAAATATCTTCCATCCACGAATCCCACTTCCTCATGACAATCAAGTCGCCATAGAGGAACCAGGGTTGGGAATGGTAGACCATGTTTACTGTTTCCTCCGAATCAAAGGAAAATTGGTAAACGTAGTCCCCCTTTGGAATCACTGACATTCCGGGAGGATCTTTCCAAGCCTTTGCCATCTGCATTTGTAGAACTCCGAGGTTGATGTTCTTTGCCGAGAATATCTTCCCAAAGATGCTTTTTGAAAACACCTTTTTTGCTTCTTCTCTGGCTTCAACAGAAAGTTTGGTTGCGGATTTTTCTTGTTCGGTGAGTTGGAGGTGGTTTAGAAGGTATGTGAAGTCGAGGTTTGCGATATCAACAGTATGGGAGGACTCCATTGTTGAGGCGGAAGTGTGAACAAGAATGGTTGCGAACTGGGTATGAGGAGATTTGAATAAAAGAAAAGTCAAAATAAAACTGATGAAAACCGTCGAAAACCGACAATTTCCTAAGATTTAGTGATAACAAAGGTTAAAAACAGATGATAAGGATGAATTTCCGAAGGATTTGGGAGATTAGGAATCTCCTTCGGAAGAAGGAAACCGCTAAAGTCTCAAAAAATAACTGATTGCCGAAATTAGAGGGATAAGAGAGGTGGGAGCGTTTTACAGCGAGAGAATTTTTTTCGAGTTGTCTTCCTTGTACATAGTTTAATGTGAAGCTATCTTTTCTATGACTTAAAAGAAAAATTTGAAATTTCCAAGTCTCCTAAAATGTTCAACATAGCAGAGCCTAAGGGCCAGTTTGAGAATGTTGTGCTGGTGCTGGCACTTAATCTGTGAAAGTTGCTGATGTTTGGTAAAATAACCTTCAAACCTACTGGGATAGAGTAAAAAATGACTAAAATACAGGACATTAATTTTTTTCGTAGAGATAAAAATCTATTTTTTCCTGAACTTTTATGCTGGCAATAGGTGAACAATAAATTATTAAAAGCATTAACTGAAAAAAGCATCTTCTCCCTTGCTAGAATTTTCTATTTATGCCAATCCATCACAGTGTTGGTGGAAACTATTATTCCCTATTGTTAAAAGCTTAAATTTTTATCAAAGTGATGTGCTAAAAAATCGGCGCACTTAATTAATGTAGAAATAATCTATTTCCAAACAATTGGAAAGTAGAAATAAGTAAGTCCTTCCTTCATGTACTATTGCAGTGAGTAGCTACCATAAAGCCACCTGAGGGGGAGTCCCTGAAATTGAAATCATGGTGCCAGTTTATCTCAAGAGTTAGTAGTGGATTTTGCAGTCACAAATGAGAAGGGTCGAATGGAAATGGGAGGAAACCAATCATAGATGAAGTGAATGAAGTACTTCACCTTGCGGCGAATTCGCTCGTACTTCCCAATGATTCATGCAAAGAAAATACTAGCTTAGATTTTTTCTAGTTTCTCTTGTCTATCTATTTGTTATACTCACATACGTTAGTTTTGATATAAACAATAGCTGCTTACGTAATTTTAAAATCAGTTGCGAAGAAAAACCACCACCTGCAAAGCACGTGCTTCTTACTAGTGTGCGTGTTTGTGTGTGTGTCTATATATATATATATATATATATATATATTTGCATCATCTTTTTTAAATAAATGCATTAGCAGCAGTTGTAAAATGTTGCAGTTGTAATGCGTATTTTTCATTTTTCTTTTTTTTTTCTTAAATTAATACATTAGCAACAGCTGAAAATGTAAGGATTGCATTTGGGAATTTGAAAAGTTATTAATTGGGTTGCCACACTGGCTAATTGTGGCCTAAAATACTTTTTTCATGGTGATGTACCATATTTTCCACGAGAATTTCCACTCGCCGATAAATGTATTGCCACCTCTATTAAATTTTGGTGAAAAAACTTAGAAATGGACAACAAAGACGTTTTCCACAGTAATTAGTCGTGACTGATTATTTTACCACTCCCGTTTGTGACCACATGTGTCTATTGTGGAAATAACCATGGCCAAAATCTTTGGCCGCACATATTGAGCTTCTTACACATTTTTTAAACATGAACACAAACCGTTTTTCAAGATTGTGTGCATGTTCATTTTCTGGAGTCCTCACGTATTCTATGAAGAAGACTTTACAATTTTGTTAAGACAAAAAAATTAAAGTGCAATGCACGTGCATCAAAACTAATGTGTGTGTGTTAGGCTGACAAAAGCAAGGAAAATACTATGTATGAATAAGGCAAGATTCAAGTGCGAGGCCACCGATTACATATTCAGAACAATGAAACTACTAATAAAAGTAGGACATCCATGAAACAAAAAACATTACTACCAGCCACCTCAAAACAGAACATGATATTTACCTTACCGAGGAGAGGTAAAGCTACATATCAAATTTAACAAAATACCAGTAAACGTAAATTATTACGACAGAAAATGAAATAAAGTAAGTCTTGCAGTCAGCGGGATACTATACATTGTTAATCAATGTCCTCCATGTCCCCCTTCATCACTCCATCTTCAGCTGCGACTTGTGCAGGTTGAGAGGATTCTGGTGGAGCATGTTCTTGTGAGGAAGAAGAAGGTTGGGAATTGACTTTTCGTAAGTTGAGTTGTTTGTATTTTTCCAGAAGCTTTTGATCAATGAAAAATCCAAGGTCACTCAACTCGACTGTGCACTACCAGAAAAACGGCCTTTAGCCACGGGCAACTAATGTGGCTAAAACCTCAATACCCGTGGCGAAAGGTACTAGCCACTGGAGATGCCACGTTAATCGACCGTGGCTAAAAGTGGCGCGGCTTTTCATTTTCGCCACGGGTAACAGCCGTGGCGGATTTTTTGCCGCGGTATTTCCCGTGGCTAATTAGCCTCCACCATTTAACCACGTGTTTTCAATTACCGTGGCTAATAACTTTTTCGCCAGGGTTGTTACCCGTGGCAAATCAAATATTTGGCGCCAAATTTGATTGAATTTGCCACAACCATTTCCGAAGAACACTTGCCCCCCCACCTGTCTTACCGCGGCTGCTGGCACGGAGTTAACCACGAAGCAGACCGCCTAGCCAAACATGCAATGAATGTGAATGACAGCGTGCTGTGGCACTTAATTTGTGAAAGTTGCTGATGTTTGGTAAAATCAACTTCAAACCTACTGGGATAGAGTAAAAAATGACTAAAATACAGGACATTAATTTTTTTCGTAGAGATAAAAATCTATTTTTTCCTGAACTTTTATACTGGAAATAGGTGAACAATAAATTATTAAAAGCATTAACTGAAAAAGCATCTTCTCCCTTGCTAGGTTTTTCTATTTATGCCAATCCATCACAGTGTTGGTGGAAACTATTATTCCGTATTGTTAACAG
This sequence comes from Linanthus parryae, assembly GCA_023055425.1. NCBI lineage: Eukaryota > Viridiplantae > Streptophyta > Magnoliopsida > Ericales > Polemoniaceae > Linanthus > Linanthus parryae. The sequence goes on along the minus strand of JALGPY010000001.1, from coordinate 60,471,455 downwards.
CTTAAATTTTTATCAAAGTGATGTGCTAAAAAATCGGCGCAGATAATTAATGTAGAAATAATCTATTTCCAAACAATTGGAAAGGAGAAAGAAATTAGTCGTTCCTTCATGTACTATTGCAGTGAGTAGCTACCATAAAGCCACCTGAGGGGGAGTCCCTGAAATTGAAATCATGGTGGCAGTTTATCTTCAACCTCTTAAGAGTTAGTAGTGGATTTTGCAGTCACAAATGAGAAGGGTCGAATGGAAATGGGAGGAAACCAATCATAGATGAAGTGAATGAAGTACTTCACCTTGCGGCGAATTTGATCGTACTTCCCAATGATTCATGAAAAGAAAATACTTGCTTAGATTTTTACTACCTTCTCTTGATTATCTATTTGTTATACTAACATAGGTTAGTTTTGATATAAACAATAGCTGCTTACGTAATTTTAAAATCAGTTGTGAAGAAAAACCACCACCTGCAAAGCACGTGCTTCTTACTAGTGTGCGTGTTTGTGTGTGTGTCTATATATATATATATAAATATATATATAGTTATATATATATATATATATATATTTGCATCATCTTTTTTAAATAAATGCATTAGCAGCAGTTGTAAAATGTTGCAGTTGTAATGCGTATTTTTCATTTTTAATTCTTTTCTTAAATTAATACATTAGCAACAACTGCAAATATGAGGATTGCATTTAGGAATTTGTAAGGTTGTTAATTGGGTTGCCACCCTGGTAAATTGTGGCCTAAAATGCTTTTTTCCATGGTGAAATACCATATTTTCCACGAGAATTTCCACTCGCCGATAAATCTATTGCCACCTCTTTTAAATTTTCGTGGAAAAACTTAGAAATGGACAACAAAGACTATTTCCACAGTAATTACTCGTGATAGATTATTTTATCACTCCCTTTTGTGACCACATGTGTCTATTGTGGAAATAACCACGGCCAAAATCTTTAACCGCAAAATTTGAGCTTCTTACACATTTTTAAAACATGAACACAAACAGTTTTTCAAGATTGTGTGCATGTTTATTTTCTAGAGTCCCCATGTACTCTATGAAGAAGACTTTACAATTTGGTTAAGACAAACAATTAACGTGCAACGCACGTGCATCAAAACTAGTATATATAAATATAAAAATAAATATATGTGTGTGTGTGTGTGTGTGTTAGTCTGACAAAAGCAAGGAAAATACTATGTATGACTAAGGCAAGATTCAAGTGCGAGACCACCGATTACATATTTAGAACAATGAAACAACTAAGAAAAGTAGGACATCAATGAAACAAAAACATTACTATCAGCCACCTCAAAACAAAACATGATATTTCCGTTACTGAGGAAAGGTAAAACTACATATCAAATTTCACAAAATACCAGTAAACATAAATTATTACGACGGAAAATGAAATAAATGAAGTCTTGCAGTCAGTGGGATACTACACATTGTTAATCAATGTCCTCCATGTTCCCTTTCATCACTCCATCTTCAGCTGCGACTTGTGCAGGTTGAGAAGATTTTGGTGGAGCATGTGCTTGTGAGGAAGAAGAAGGTTGGGAATTGAGTTTTAGTAAGTTGAGTTGTTTGTTTATTTCCAGAAGCTTTTGCTCAATCACAAAGCCAAGGTCACTCAACTCGACTGTGGCCATGTGTTGTGGAAAGTGATTACCGCGCAAGCACTGGTACATGATCTCAGTCATATGTTCTTTTCGATTCTCAGTGACTTTCTTCCTCAGTGCATCTTGGACTTTCTTGATCCTTATTCTTGTTAAACCTTCTTGGTCCATCATTCTCTGATTTCGTTGCCCGATTGGCACGTTCGTATAATCAGCAATCACCTTTTGCACCCCCTCCCTGTTTGGCCAAACTTGTGCATCATGCTGATAAGAGCTGGAGATAATTACGGCGACTTCGACGTCGCACAAAGTGTGAAGTTCTTCAGCCTTTTTCATTAGGCCCTTGACCCTTTTCGTGAAGCACACTCGCCTCTTTGTATCATCATCGATGAATTCGAGCTTCAGTGCAGATCTTGGCATGGTTTCCAAATATGTGCAAAACTGTTTAGACAATTATGAATGGAATGATGGAGAAGATGGTGTGTATGCTTTGTGGCTTTTATAAACATAATTTAGACAACTTGTTGTTGGTAAAGAAAAAATTCTTATTATGCTAGAATATTAAATCATTTCCATTTTAGGTTTTCTTGAAAAGGAATCGACCCAGAAAGCAATTGTTTTAGTTCACATGTCTTCTTCTGTATGTTTCTATTATAATTTGCGGGTTAAATGTTTATGGTAAGAAGCTATATATTTTATTTTACAAGAAATAACATATTTGCAATGCCACTTTTTTTTTGAGTAATTGTTCTTCCGTCGATCGGCTTTAAACCCGGAACCTCATGCAGGGGCTTCCAACGCTCAACCACTTGAGCTACCACCCTAACTGCGTAATACCACTTTTCAGGTGTATATTCTCTTCTTACTACTTTATTTGAGAAACTCCTTCCACTAATTTTGTATACAGAAAAATATTTATTGTCTTTCCTTAGTTTTGTGTGCATGAGTTTCACTCAAAGGTTCATTGAGTTATTGTTTAATAAGCGAGAGATGCTACAGCACCAACTCATATCTCTTTCACATAACGTCCACACTCATGAAATCATGCCAAATGAGTAATAACGTTTTTTTAGGACATGTAATGATGTTTTTAACTGTACACTTGTATAAGAGATGACAGGAAATAACCATGAATTCTTTAGCATTTCTCATAATAAACAAACTGAAAGGAAATACATACCACAAACAATTCAATTGACAAGACACATGTCATCCAGATTTTCGTTTTCTATATTTATCATGAAGGACATGGCATATGTACAATTAAAAGCATTGAATCCTTAAATTCTTTTCATTAGTGACTCACCTAATTAAAAAGCATAAATTTATTTCTGTTACAAATTACATACAAGCTGGCAATAGGATCATTTATAAAACAAAACATAAGATCAGGAAAACCTACAATAGAAATGACTTAATACTTTAGCATAATCCGTTGTAGCACAACTAAATATTTTAGCATAATAAAAACAATCTTTACCAACAACAAGTTGTCTAAATTGCGTTCATAAAAGCCACAAAACATACACACCATCTTCTCCATCATTTCATACATTATTGTCTAAACAGTTTCTCACATTGTTGGAAGCCATGCCAAGATCTGCATTGAAGCTCGAATTCATCGATGTTGATACTAAGAGGCAAGTGTGTTTTAGGAAAAGGGTCAAGGGCCTAATGAAAAAGGCTGAAGAACTCCACACTTTGTGCGACGTCGAAGTCGCCGTAATTATCTCCATTCCTTATCAGCCATGATGCCCAAGTCTGGCCAAACAGGGAGGGGGTGCAGAAGGTAAGGGGATTGATGATTATAATAACGTGCCAATCGGGCAAAGAAATCAGAGAATGATGGACCAAGAAGGTTTAACAAAAAGAAGGATCAAGAAAGTCCAAGATGCACTGAGGAAGAAAATCACTGAGAATCGAGATAAAGAGATAACTGATATCATGTACCAATGCTTGTGCGGTAACAAATTAACACAAGACATGGCCGCAGTTGAATTCAGTGATCTTGGATTTGTCATTGATCAAAAGCTTTTGGAAATGAACAAACAACTCAACTCACTAAATGTTTCACAGCCTTCTTCTTCCTCGTGTGCCCATGCTCCACCAAAATCCCAGCTGAAGATGGAGTGATGAAGCCACTGGTGGATCAGCAAATTGCGGAATTGCCTCCTCGGTTTATGGAGCTGAAGGGGAACATGGAGGACATTAATTACTGGATGACGCCAAGAGTTCATTTATTTTATTTTTGTCGTGATAATTTATGTTTACTGGTATTTTGTTAAATTAGATATGTAGCTTCACCTTTCCTCAATAAGGGAAATCTCATGTTCTGTTTTGAGGTGACTGGTAGTAATGTTTTGGCTTCATTAATGTTGGTTTGAATATATATATATATATATATATATATATATATGTGTGTATGTTTCGTACACCGGTTAATAATGATGGTTGCACCGCAATGTAGTTGTTGAGACGTTACTGGCTTACTGCCCTCGTTAGTCAATTATTAGTGTTTTCTCTATTTTAATAAATTTGTAATCATTTATTTTTGGCAGGTTTTTAAATACACTGTATTTTGACTTTAGTTCTTTTCATTTTGATAACATGTTTATAAATTAGGAATGGGTGATGATATTTTACCAATCATTGCTTTCTTTGCACAATTTTTGCTTGTAATGACAGTTTGACATTATTTTCAAGCATCAAAATTTATTAAAATTTCTTTTAAAGACAATTTGTATTCTAATAAATCTGAGGCCCTTACACCTTCAGCAAAAACCTCAAGTGATGTATAAGTCATATATATAGTCGTATCTTATGCAATGTGGTTGAGAGAAGAGCACAACTTGTTGCTTCAAAAATTAAAAAAAAAAAAATCATTTCCTTTAGAAATGCTAGGTCTTACCTGATTTTTTCACCGTTTTATATCACTTCCACATATCGTCTCTAATTGGTAATTAAAGAAAATAAAAAAATAAAAGGGTAATGATACGAAATATAATTTGACATGCAAGTGGAGAAGTGACATGATTAAAAAGATTATTACCCTATCATCAAAGTTCCCCTTTTATGTGATTTTATTTTTTGAGGAATAACACCATATCGTACGCTAGTAGGGTTCGAACTCGGGACATCATGTAGGAATGTTCCCCTTTTATGTGTATTTGGTGAGCCCATTAATTGATCCTATCATTTTATGTATCGGTCTTTTATTTTTACGATATATGTAACTAAAAACACTTATGTATGCATGTGATTATGCGTGTGTATAACATCTCTTAAAATTTAGCATTTCTATGTCTTGTCTCCCTTTTCTCCCCTTTGATTTTTTTACGATTTTCATGACACTGAAAATACTGCTTTCTAATTTCAATATTTCTACTCAATTTTTGTTGTTTTGTCACCTCCTTCAATTTCTCAAGCAATATCCACCCCATTCCCTTTAGCGAGTTTTCACATTTTCTCTAGAATGCAACTCTCTCTCGCCCAAGATTCATCTCTTTCTCTCCTCAAGATTTCTCAATCTCCCGCCAGCACTCTGGGTATCCCTGACCTCACTCATAAATTAAAATATCCATCTCTTGCCCTCACTCTGGCCCTCTCTCACCTCAGATACAAATGCATATGTTTAAATTGTGTCACAATTTCTTTCCTAAAGGATGGTTTAATTATCCTAATCAGAACATACTAATAACCCTTCACATCTCTCTCTCTCTCTCTCTCTCTCTCTCTCTCTCTCTTAAATCCAAGGTAATTAGTATTTATAGTTTTAGTAAATTATGCTTACGAATAGAACTGATTTTATTTTGAAATTTGGGTAACCCATTTCGAAGTAAAAATTCATCCGGATCATGTTTCTCTATTCGGATATCTTTGTTGGTTGGATGATTTTCTGAATTCAACTGTTCTATAACATAGTGAACAAACTATGATCCTACAAGTAGATAATATTTTGTTTGATATGTGAGGAAGTTTCTTGTTTTTTCCCATGACTTTATTGGGAAAAAAATGTGAACCTGAACAGTATTCTGCTACGTTGAGGGGCGTATAGAATTCTTAACCTTTGATGGAAGGCTATATCGTTCATCTCCCCTTTACAATCTGACAACTCCTTAAACTAGTCGAAAATAGACTAATCCAGAATAATTTTAAATTGGAACTTGTCCTTATATCTTCCATTCGTATGTCATTTTGTAAACGCATACAATCAAAAACATCAATAATGAATGTTGCAGTCAATCATCTTTAATAATAGGGGGTCATAGATAAACATGTTATAGTAATTCATATGTACCACTTTGAACATGTTCACAAACTATATGAATAACTCAACATCAAATTTATTCATTGTTTGAAGTCATTGAAACTCCAGAGACACACAAAGAGTTTATCTCGAAGTCTTATGTAACACAGACTAAAGATATTATTAAAGGAAGAGTAACAACGAAAATGTGATTCAATTGATAACAAGATAAATATCATAAAACAAGTAAAATATATATAGTTCAGTTTAGATCAATACCGTTGTTGAACATGTTTTCTCATATGTTGATCTCTTTCGCCATTCAACTCTCTACGATCTAAACTAGGTAAGAGTTTCGCATTAACTGTAAGGGATTCTCCATTTTCATGTTGACGGATGAAGCTGCAAGCACCTGACAAAATACATGAAAGCATAAACATATGGATGGTAAGGAGGAGGCTCCAAAAATATTATTGAAGATAAAGAATAAGAAGAGCGAAATTCAGTATCAGAACCCTAAGTGAGGTATAAGTCATATATATAGTCGTATATTATGCAATGTGGTTGAGAGAAGAGCACCACGTGTTGGTTCATAGCAAAATTAAAAAAAAAAAAGTATAATTTCCTTTAGCAATGCTACGTGTTACCCGATTTTCCTTCCGTTTTATATCACTTCCACATATGGTCTATAATTGGTAGTTTAAAAAAGCTAAAAGTTTAATGGTACCAACTATAATTTAACACGCAAGTGGTGAAGTGACACGATTAAAAACATCATTATTCTATCATTAAAGTTCCCCTTTTATGTGATTTTGTTTTTTGAGAAATTACAACATATCTTACATCTTGCAGGGTTCGAACTCGAGACATCATGTAAGAATGTTCCCCTTTTATTTGTATTTTGATGAGCCCAATAATCAATCCTATCATTTTAATGCACGCTTTGTAACTAAAAACGCATATGTATGCATGTGTGCATACATGTACTAGTTGTAAGGCAGGTGCGTTGCACATGATGAATTTTTTATTATCTGGGATAAGTGAAATGTTTATTCGATAGGGTATATTTCACATACCCTCATCCTTGTTATGTTTAGCGGCTAGTAACACAACACAAAGGAAAGATTAAAATTTTCTAAAAAATCTCATCTAATGTTCTATCCAAGTTTATTAAATTATCTAACGTAGATACTTAATGACCTATCTATCCTCCGGTTAACCATTGGGTTGTTGGTCATGGCATTGATTTCTTTCATCTTAGTCAATCAATTCATTTTGGAGTAACGGAAGTTACTATGAGAGAGAGAAGAGAGGAAGACGAGAAAATAGACATAATATAATGAAGGGTGATGATAATCACAACAAAATATTTGATAGTTACAGCACAATATTTCAGTAAATGACATTTATATCTTTAAATTTATTTGATTTTCAAAAAAATCCTTCAATTCATTTCATATTATTCCAGCCTCAGCTCCCAATTAATTCTAATTTCCAACCGAATATAAAACCAAAAAGTTAAATTTTGTGTTTTGAATGAAGAACATCATCAACACTCTCTCTCACACATAACATAACTTGTGAAATCCTTTAATTTGAATTACATAAACCAACGACACCTCAACCCAACCGCAACCGAACCACAAACCTCCCATATCAATACAATCACAGTCACCACACCCATATCGACCCAGTTTTGACTCGGTTCATCCTAAATTGAGACAAAGTAAAGCCCCGAACTCGAATCCAAAGGAAATAACCAGTGAAGGACAGTTCCTTATGAAGACGAACCTGCAAGAAAGTGACCCTATCTATAATCGATTCTGCAGTAGAATCAATTACAGAAGCCCCTCTAAGAGAGGCTCTAATGGGTGTCATTTCTGTCGAACTCCTTTTTCCTCTCTCACACCACTTCAACTCACAATGATTTACACCTCTTCATAAAGGTCTCGCCATCCCCATATCCGACCACCCAAACCCTAGCCGCCACTCCCAAATTGAAGTCGGCAACTTTGGTTATCGTGGTTGTCGGCGGTGATGCATGACCCTTCTTCCTCCTCCTCTTGTACTCTTCAACACTTCTTCCTCCTCTTCAAACTTCTTCCAACCGTGTTTCAGTTTTGGAACACGTTCTCTTTGCTCGCACTCATTTTTCCTGTAACACCCCTCGATTCCCGAGCCTTCCGTTCCGGACCGGAGAGCCCCAAAGGGTGCTACTCAAAATGAAGCGGTGAGAATCAAGAACAACACATTCCATAATCATACATTACAACTCTTAAGTGTCTCGAACGTAATTTACAACATACTATTACACAAGGTGAGAATAACTAGAGTTCAACTTATTTAAACTACTATTAAACACTACGTGATACCGCGATCCCCTTACCCCCTTCTCCTAGACCTGCGGGAGAAATAAAAAAAGACCGCAGTTTTTCCAAAGTCAGCAAGAAATGCTGAGTAAGTAAACACCCAAACACGTAAACTGGATAAGAGCCAATTTTGTTTAATAAACAAGGATGACATTTACGAAGTAAGCAAATATGTTATCACCGTTAACCATGTGTGAAAACAGATAATTTTTCAGCGTTTTATTTAATTTTGCATTCCCAAATCGTCACAAAGTGAATATAACCAAGAGAATCATTTCCAACCATAACATTTTCCCAATTAAGGGATTTCCAAAATCCAATTACTCCTTTTTATTTTCTCATAAAAATCCATATTGATTATTTAGTTGTAGCGGGGAACGAACCATTCCATATCCATAATCCATAATCCATATCACAAGTATCCAACCATATCCCATGCATCCAAGACCTTAAGTGCCGGCACCCCCATAAGACTTCTTGCGGCCAGAGGGGTGAGTGCATGGAGCAGCCCGAGGCTAATTGCAACCGAGAAAAATATATAATAATCGAAATCCAAATAATGTTCCGCCGCACAACTGTTTCCACTTTACGTTATTACGCATTATTATTTTCAATGCGGTAAGTTTGAAAGAAAACACTTGGACACATAATTGAAATCTCACATCAACACGTATATCACAAACCACATTTTGAGACATAAAATCACAAAAATATTTAGACACGAAAGGAGGACGGGCACATTAGGTAAGGCATGTTTACTCACCTCAAATAGCAACCGTAAATAGCACGGAACAACTTCTAGAAGTAGACGTAGCCCTCGTCTATGAATTCGTCGCCTACAAATTATAATTTCCTAATAAATCACAATCTCTACTAACACATATGATGCGAGCAAGCGACAAATGTTCTATTTATTGATATAACTTTTATTTATTGATTACTATTTCTATTATTATTATTATTATTATTATTATTATTATTATTATTATTATTATTATTATTAATTTCAAGACAACTCAAAACCCCCAAATAAATTTCAAGCCAATTATAAGAAGTATTCTCTAATTTATCTTCCAATAAATAAATTGGTAATTTATATTTAGTTAAAGTATTCTTAAATACATGCATCTAGAACTTCATTTTTATAAAATTAACCATTACAAACTTTTGGATTTTCTAAGTAGTTTACCCCACAAATCGATTTAGTAAACTTTGGTATAATATTTCTATTTCAAGAGGGTACAAATTCGCATTTAGAAAATTCATAAAATAATATCTTTTCTTAAAAATATATTTTAAATTCTTAACTCTTCCATAAGAGATTTATAACTACTTGATGATGACAAATTTTTAAGTACAAAAATATTATAGTTTATCTTTTATTAATAGATTAGTCATATATACTTTAAACCAACTAATTTTATTACTTATTAGCTAAAAACATCTCTTTTTACTAAATATTTACAAATATATAGTTCATAAATTGTAAATAAAAGTTTGGCTTATATAATAGTAGCATAGTCAAAACACAATATTATCATGCTAATTTGTAAAAGATACATATTTACATATATATTCATATGTGTTATATTATAATAAATTATAAATAATATTACTTGAGTGATTTAAACAAATATTAAGTTATTTAAAATAATTAGATTGTGGAAACTACAATAAGATCCCCAACACTAGACAGTGTCTACCCTCAGATTTCTGTTTCATAAAAAAGCCTCCCCTAAGTTCCAGTTTATTACAAAATCGCCCTCAACCATACACTCAACAAATTCAATTTGTGAATCTCTTCCTACGGTTATACCCATTCGAATTTGATGTTATAGAACTCTAATTTAGGTCAAAACAAGTAGATTAGTGCCAAGAATTGATTGATTTGGTTACCGAAAGACCGAGAAATCGTACGCCGAAGTTTGTCGGAATTTCACCGGAAAAAATGGCGCTCCGGCGATTGGGGTGGCTGCTTCTGGCTTCTCAGTGCTTGGTCGAGCCTCAAGGAAGGTTCGGGACCTTCTGGTAGTGGAGGATAGAGACGGAGGTGGTGTTCTCCGTCGGGTTGGGTTACGGGCCGGTAGCTTCGGCGGTGGCTTCGGCCACTGTTGCCGTCGCCGACGCTGTTTATGCTGGCTCTCGGTCCGACGAGCAGAGAGGGAGAGAGATCGAAGGGAAGCAAGAGAGAGGGTGGAGATGCAGGCGGTTTGGTCGCCGGTGCTGTTTCCACCGACGATGGAGGTGGTGATGGTGTCGATGGTGGTGGCATTTTGATGTTGTTGTTTCTGCTGTTGTTGTTACTGCTGATGGGTTGTGAGAAAGGAAGAGAGGATAGAGGTGGGGAGAGGGTCAGGGCAGAGGGGAAGGTGGGGGTGATGGTGGTGCCGGCGGCAGTGATGGTGGTTGGGTCGAGGGTGATGATGGTGGGGGGTATTGTTGATGTGGCTGCTGCTGTGTGTGTTGTGTGAGTGTGAGAGAAGAGGTGGGGAGAGAGGGATGGAGGCAGGGTGGAGGTGCGAGGGGATGGTGGTGACAGTGGTGGTGACGATGGTGGGGATGGGTGATGATGGCGACGATGTTGGTGGTGGTGGTGGCAGTGGTGGTGACGATGGTGGTGGTGTCAGTGGGGGTGTGGGCGGTTGTTTGTGTCCTGGTGGCCTTACAGAGAGGGAGGTGGTGGGAGATGGTTGGTGTGGTAATGAAGGGGGTGGTGGTTGGGTGTTTGCCAAAGGGGATGGAGGTGGAGGTGGTGGGTGATGTTGCTGAGAGGGAGAGGGATGGAGAGTGAGAAGGAGAGGTGGAGGTGGTGTGGTTGGGTTGAAGGCAAAGGGGTATTTATAGGGGGATGGAGGAGAAAACCATAGTGGTTTTGGGGTGTAGGAGGAGTAGGGAGGAGTAGGGAGGTAGGGATGGATAAGGATGGTGATGGAGGAGGAGGGTGTGTGTGAGGGTGATGTGAGAGAGATGAGGGTGGAGGAGGATGATGTGTGTGTGTGTGTGTACGGGTAAAAAAAGAAACAAGAGAAAGAGAAGGAAGTGGGAGAGGGATGGTGATGTGTGAGGTTGGAGTGGAGATGTGAGAGAGATGAGGGAGGAGGGTTGGCCGGGTGAGAGAAGAGAGAGAGAGAGAGAGAGAGAGAGAGAGAAAGAAATGAGGGAGAATAAAATAATAGATGAATAAACAATGAAAACTAGTAGAATTATAAACTAATAGGATAGTTAACATTACAAACTAAATAATAACTTAATAAAATTAATAAACAAATAAAATATGGGTGGTATTATAATACGGGTGGGGTTACGTAAAATACGGGTTGTAGACAAGTATTTAATACGTATAAACATACTATTATTTATGTAAAATACAATTACCTCCCCAAACTTTAGTGAATTTAGTTTTAAACTTATTTAAATTAAAACAACCTCCCCAATACTTCTTATCAAGTTAGTTTTTAACTTTTCTAAACTGAATTTTTCTCCCCACTCATCAAATTAACCAATTATAACTTCCAAAAACTACAATTAGAACCCCAAAATTTTATCCAACTACTTTATAACTTTCTTAAAACAACAATTACATACCAATTCCATGTTTCAATTAATTCATAACTTTTGAATACCACAATTTCGACCTTTAAACATATCAAAATAATTAATTTATCCTTTTCATATCAAATCAGGGTATTACATCCTTCCCCCCTTAAACACTACTTCGTCCTCGAAGCTTAAACCAAATACATACCAAACGTTTAGTGTCGTTATGTATAACCCGCATATAAGGTAGGATGTAATATGATATGCATTCTAATATGGTATGCGTCAGTGTTAGTACCTACGCGATATAATGTGTGAATACTTAATGAAGGGTCATGGTACGAAAATTCAAAGGGTTACATCCTCTCCCCCTTAGGAGAGTGACGTCCCCGGAACTCATATTACCTCATCGAAAAGGTGTGGATATTTCTTTCGCATCTCATCCTCGGCTTCCCAAGTAGCCTCTTCTGTCTGGGAGTGGTCCAAGAACTTTTACCAGTTCGATGCTTTTGGTACGCGTGTCTCTTGTCTTCGTATCTAGGATCTTGACAGGATGCTCCTCGTAAGTCAATGATGGGTCTAACTCCACTGGTTCAGGGTCCAATACATGGGATGGGTCAGGTACATACTTCTTCAACTGTGAGACGTGAAAGACATTGTGTACTCTCCCCAAATGGGACGGTAGATCTAGTCGGTATGCAACTTCTCCAATTCTCTCTAGGATGTCATATGGTCCAATGAACATTGGGCTCAGCTTTCCCTTCTGGTTGAACCTTGTTACTCCCTTGGTTGGCGAAACCTTCAGAAACGCCTTTTCACCTACTTGGAACAGTAATGGTCTTCTCTTTTGGTCTGCATAGGATTTTTGCCTGTCTTGAGCTGCCTTCATTCGTTGTTGGATGAGTCTCACTTGATCTGTCATCTCTTCGATAAATATGCGGGCCAATAACCACTGTTTCGCTGATGTCGCTCCAGCATAAGGGTGTTCGATACTTCCTTCCATACAAAGCCTCGTGCGGTGCCATGCCAATACTAGCGTGATAGCTGTTGTTATACGAGAACTCTATCAGCAGAAATCTGTCGACCCATGATCCTTGGAAGTCCATAGCGCAAGACCTAAGCATGTCTTCCAACGTTTGTATTGTCCGTTCTGTCTGCCCGTCTATAGCTAGGTGGAAAGCTGTACTAAACCTTAGTTGGGTCCCCAATGCTTCTTGTAAGGCCTTCCAAAAATGAGAGAGGAAATTAGGGTCTCGGTCCGAAATGATCGAGCTTGGAACCCCATGATACCTCACTATATTCTTGATATATGCGTGAGCTCTTTGCTCCATGTTCCACGTATCCTTCATCGGGATGAACTTTGCCGTCTTCGTAAATCTATCTACTACCACCCAAATCTGGTTGAGTCCATTCTTCGATGTTGGCAAGGCAGTTAAAAAATCCATCGAAATGGAATCCCACTTCCAAACCGGTTCGTCCAATGGTTGAACTAGACCTCCCATTCTGTTATGCTCAAACTTCACCTTCTGACATGTCAAACATCGGGCCACGAATTCCGCTACTTCCTTCTTCATGTTCGGCCACCAAAATATCTTCTTCAAGTCTTTGTAGAGCTTGTCGCCTCCAGGGTGTACTGAGTAAGGTGTGTTGTGTGCTTCACGCATCAACTTTTCCTTCGTTTCTGCACATTTCTTGGGAACGCACCACCTTCCTTTGTAGCGTATGCTTCCATCTTAATGGATCTGGAATCCTATCGCTTGTCCTGCTGCGATCTTCTTCTTGATCCTCTCCAGTTTCACATCTCCTTCCTGGTTACTTCTTATCTCTTCAAAGAAGTCTGGTACGGCTTTCATACTCCCAAGTAGGTTCTTCACTTTTTCTTGATCCACTACTTCAGTTTCGAGTTTTATGAACTCCTGGCATAGCCAGTCTGGCAAATCTAGTAGGGCGTTCACTACATGGCTCGACTTTCGACTTAATGCGTCAGCAACCACGTTTGCCTTTCCTTCGTGGTACTGGATATGTAAGTCATAGTCTTTGATGACTTCTAGCCATCGTCGTTGCCTGTTGTTCAGCTCCTTCTGTGTGAAGATGTACTTTAGGCTGCGGTGGTCCGTGTAGAGCTTGCAAACGGCTCCATCCAAGTGATGCCTCCATATCTTTAAGGCGAAGACTACTGCTGCCAACTCCAAGTCGTGAGTTGCATAATTTTCCTCGTGGGGTTTCAGCTGCCTTGACGCATAGGCGATCACCCTTCTCTCCTGCATGAGTACGCATCCTAGCCCCTTCTTTGATGCATTACTGTACACCTCAAACTCGCCTGAATCATTTGGAAGCGCCAATACTGGTGCTGTAGTTAATTTCTCCTTCAGGGTCTGGAACGCCTCTTCACAGCTTTCGCTCCACTGGTACTTGACTGCTTTCTTTGTCAATGCGGTCAATGGCCTAGCAATTTTGTAGAAGTCCTTCACGAAACGCCTGTAATAGCCTGCTAAGCCAAGGAAACTCCTTATTTCAGACACATTCTTCGGTGTTGGCCAGTCCTTGACTGCTGAAATCTTTCCTGGGTCCACTGATATCCCCTCCTTCGAGATGATGTGACCCAGAAATGGAACACGATCCAGCCAAAACTCGCACTTGGACACCTTAGCATATAGCTGTTCTTGCCTCAGTGTCTGCAACACTTCTATGAGATGTTCCTCATGATTTTCCTAGCTCTTCGAGTATACAAGGATGTCATCAATGAAGACGACTACAAATTTGTCCAGAAATGGCCTCATGACTCGATTCATCAAGTCCATATACACTGCGGGTGCGTTGGTCAAACAAAACGGCATCACAGTGAACTCATAATGGCAATACCTTGTCCTGAAGGCTTTCTTCGGGATATCCTTCTCGGCTACCCGAAGCTGATGGTACCCTGATCTCAAATCAATCTTAGAGAAGACACTAGCCCCTTGTAATTGATTGAACAAATCGTCAATCAGGGGTAGAGGGTACTTATTTCTGATGGTTGCACTGTTCAACTCACGGTAGTCAATGCATAGCCTTAAGCTTCCATCATTTTTCTTCACGAAAAGCACTGGTGCTCCCCAGGGTGGAACACTTGGTCGTAAGTATCCCTTCTCCAGAAGTTCTTGCAATTGATCCTTCAACTCCTTCAGTTCTGCTGGCGCCATCCGATACGGTGCTTTTGAGATAGGTCCTTTTAATCGGACCTTCTGATCATAACAATCAATGAAAGCCCGATATTTACTAAGCCAATCCATCCTTAGGATGGCATCTATGCCTCTAAGGTCAAACCTTATCAAGTTCGCACGCAAGGTAGAAGATAGGATTTTCACTCCTAGTCCTTCAAACACGGTGTCGCATATTGCTATTTGGCCAGTGGGTGTCGCAACAGGGGTGGATATGCTATATGACTTATGCAATCCCAATTTTTCAGCAAATGATGATGATATAAAAGAGTAGGATGCGCCTGAATCGAATAACACAAAAGCTAATTGCTCATGGATAAGGAATGTACCCGTAACAACTCCATGATCAGCATCAGCCTCAGTCTTAGTCATGACTGCAATCCTTCCCACATTGGCATTCTGAGCCCTAGCTCCTCCTGCACCAGCTCCGTTGTGGATGTTAGCCCCCTGACCAGCATTGTTGTTGCGGTTCTGGGCTCCATACTGTCCTTCATTCCCCTGGACGTAGTTCTGCTGCCTTCCATAGCCATTTCCTCCGTTGTTCTGGTTGTTGCAGTTGTCATAGTTCATGTTCCCATACTGCGGGCGATTCCCCTGGTAGCTGTTCTGGGGTTGCCTTTGATAGTTTCCTCCTTGGTTCCTTGGCTAGTTCCTGGCTGTTGGAGCTAAGCACTCATAAGCTCGATGCCCTTTTCTTTCACAGTTGTGGCATACAACCAAGTTCCCCATACAGTCAGCTCCTGGGTGGTTTTGCTGGCATCTCTTGCAGATGTAGCGGCGAACTTGCTGAGCTACCCGATTCTGCTGGTTACCCTGAGTCTGATAGTTTCCTCCATGGTTGGGCTTAAACCTCTTGTCCCTTGTGGCACTGCCACCTGCCTCATTCGCCTTGCGTTTCTTACGGACCTCATCCTTAATCTCCTGGATTTGCCACATGTCAGCTGCTCGGTCATACGCCTCGTGCAAGCTGTCGTAAGTCCTGCTGCGCATAATTTTTCTGCAGCTGAAGGTGCAACCCTCCATTGAACTTTGCGACCTTGCTATTTTCATCTGGTACCGTGTTTCCCGCAAATCTTGATAGCTCCAAAAATTTGTCGAAATAGTCCGTCACTGAGCCGTTCCCCTGCTTCAGGTTTTGGAACTCATTGCACTTACTATTCTTCACATGACTTGGATAGAACCTCAATCTTAGAGCAGTCTTGAAAGCTTCCCATTGAAAGTTGGGTCGAGCTAGTAAGACCTCATGATTGGTTGTCCACCAGTTGTCTGCCTTGCTGGCCAAATAAAGGACAGCACAGTTGACTTTCTAGTCGTTAGGGCATTCGACAGCCCTAAATATCTTCTCGAAGTTCCTGATCCAGTCCTCCAGCTCTGTGGGGTCTTCCCTTCCGGCGAATTCGCGAGGGTTATGATCGACTATCTTCTTGGAATAGCTTCGCTCCTCACGATCCTCGTTCCTAGAAATAATTCTGGCCATTTGGGTGACCAGTTGAGCCATCTCTGGCTGGTTGTCTCCTCCAGCTGCCATTTGTTCTCGGTTGACCCTCCTGATGTAGTATCGTAGTGGTCTATCAGTCATATTCCTACACTATCACCTATTGCATCAATGCTTATTCTAACCCGGAGTAATGAACTGTAATGATTATACAATGCACACATATTTCTTCTCATATCCACATATTACCAACTTAAAATATTCCCTAACAAGTAGAGATAAAAGCATGCCTCATTTAGCAGTTAATGCACATAAGTCATTTATAATTTCTATTCCTTTCTCAATATCTCAAACTAACCAATAGTTGTCCCTATCATGGGAGTGATACACGTCCAATGGACAATCAAGATAAGTATCCCAAAATTAATCCAATCATGCCATAAATTATTCCAGGAATCTAGAATAAAGGTCGCGGGTGGGTGGGACTTAGTAAGACTCGAACTACCCATAACCCAATCGGCTTATCAAATTTTAATTTTTCTTGTCCCAAATTCATTTTATATAACCCTACAGGTTTTAATTCCTTTTAAGATTGCATGCTCTGATACCACCTGTAACACCCCTCGATTCCCGAGCCTTCCGTTCCGGACCGGAGAGCCCCAAAGGGTGCTACTCAAAATGAAGCGGTGAGAATCAAGAACAACACATTCCATAATCATATATTACAACTCTTAAGTGTCTCGAACGTAATTTACAACATACTATTACACAAGGTGAGAATAACTAGAGTTCAACTTATTTAAACTACTATTAAACACTACGTGATACCGCGATCCCCTTACGCTGAGCTCCCTTCTCCTAGACCTGTAGGGGAAATAAACAAAGACCGCAGTTTTTCCAAAGTCAGCAAGAAATGCTGAGTAAGTAAACACCCAAACACGTAAACCGGATAAGAGCCAATTTTGTTTAATAACCAAGGATGACATTTACGAAGTAAGCAAATATGTTATCACCGTTAACCATGTGTGAAAAGAGATAATTTTACAGCTTTTTATTTAATTTTGCATTCCCAAATTGTCACAAAGAGAATATAACCAAGAGAATCATTTCCAACCATAACATTTTCCCAATTAAGGGATTTCCAAAATCCAATTACTCCTTTTTATTTTCTCATAAAAATCCATATTGATTATTTAGTTGTAGAGGGGAACGAACCAATCCATATCCATAATCCATAATCCATAATCAATTTCACAAGTATCCAACCATATCCCATGCATCCAAGACCTTAAGTGCCGGCACCCCCCTAAGACTTCTTGCGGCCAGAGGGGTGAGTACATAGAGCAGCCCGGGGCTAATTGCAACCGAGCAAAGTATATAATAATCCAAATCCAAATAATGTTCCTCCGCACAACTGTTTCCACTTTACGTTATTACGCATTATTATTTTCCATGTGATAAGTTTGAAAGAAAACACTTGGACACATAATTGAAATCTCACATCAACACGTATATCACAAACCACATTTTGAGACATAAAATCACAAAAATATTTAGACACGAAAGGAGGACGGGAACATTAGGTAAGGCATGTTTACTCACCTCAAATAGCAACCGTAAATAGCACGGAACAACTTCTAGAAGTAGACGTAGCCCTCGTCTATGAATTCGTCGCCTACAAATTATAATTTCCTAATCAATCACAATCTCTACTGACACATATGATGCGAGCAAGCAACAAATGTTCTATTTATTGATATAACTTTTATTTATTGATTACTATTACTATTATTATTATTATTATTAATTTCAAGACAACCCAAAACCCCCAAATAAATTTCAAGCCAATTTTCGTTTATTTATATTCCAATAAATAAATTGGTAATTTATATTTAGTTAAAGTATTCTTAAATACATGCATCTAGAACTTCATTTTAATAAAATTAACCATTACAAACTTTTGGATTTTCTAAGTAGTTTACTCCACAAATCGATTTAGTAAACTTTGGTATAATATTTCTATTTTAAGAGGGTACAAATTCGCATTTAGAAAATTCATAAAATAATATCTCTTCTTAAAAATATATTTGAAATTCTTAACTCTTCCATAAGAGATTTATAACTACTTGATGATGACAAATTTTTAAGAACAAAAACATTATAGTTTATCTTTTATTAATATATTAGTCATATATACTTTAAACCAACTAATTTTATTATTGATTAGCTAAAAACATCTCTTTTTACTAAATATTTACAAATATATAGTTCATAAATTATAAATTAAAGTTTGGCTTATATAATAGTAGCATAGTCAAAACACAATATTATCTTGCTAATTTGTAAAAGATACACATTTACATATATATTCATATGTGTTATATTATAATAAATTATAAATAATATTATTTGAGTGATTTAAACAAATATTAAGTTATTTAAAATAATTAGATTGTGGAAACTACAATAAGATCCCCAACACTTGACAGTTTCTACTCTCAGATTTATGTTTCATACAAAAGCCTCCCCTAAGTTCCAGTTTATTACAAAATCGCCCCCAACCATACACTCAACAAATTCAATTTGTGAATATCTTTCTACGGTTGTACCCATTCGAAATGGATGTTATAGAACTCTAATTTAGGTCAAAACAAGTAGATTAGTGCCAAGAATTGATTGATTTGGTTACCGAATGACCGAGAAATCGTATGCCGAAGTTTGTCGGAATTTCGGCGGAAAATATGGCGCTCCGGCGATTGGGGTGGCTACTTCTGGCTTCTCAGTGCTTAGTCGAGCCTCAAGGAAGGTGGGGGACCTTCTGGTAGTGGAGGATAGAGACGGAGGTGGTGTTCTCCGTCGGGTCTGGTTACGGGCCGGTAGCTTCGGAGGTGGCTTCGTCCACTGTTGCCGTCGCCGCCGCTGTTTCTGCTGGCTCTCGGTCCGACGAGCAGAGAGGGAGAGAGATCGAAGGGAAGGGAGAGAGAGGGTGGAGATATAGGCGGTTGGGTCGCCGGTGCTGTTTCCACCGACGATGGAGGTGGCGATGGTTCCGATGGTGGTGGCGTTTTATTGTTGTTGTTTCTGCTGTTGTTGTTACTGCTGATGGGTTGTGAGAAAGGAAGAGAGGACAGAGGTGGGGAGAGGGTGAGGGTAGAGGGGAAGGTGGGGGTGATGGTGGTGCCGGTGGCAGTGATGGTGGTTGGGTCGAGGGTGATGATGGTGGGGGGTATTGTTGATGTGGCTGCTGCTGTGTGTGTTGTGTGAGTGTGAGAGAAGAGGTGGGGAGAGAGGGATGGAGGCAGGGAGGAGGTGCGAGGATATGGTGGTGACAGTGGTGGTGACGATGGTGGGGATGGGTGATGATGGCGACGATGTTGGTGGTGGTGGCAGTGGTGGTGACGACGGTGGTGGTGGCAGTGGGGGTGTGGGTGGTTGTCTATGACCACCTATTATTAAAGATGATTGACTGCAACATTCATTATTGATGTTTTATTGATGTTTTTGATTGTATGCGTTTACAAAATGACATACGAATGGAAGATATAAGGACAAGTTCCAATTTAAAAATTATTCTGGACTAGTCTATTCTCGACTAGTTTAAGGAGTGGTCAGATTGTAAAGGGGAGATGAACGATATAGCCTTCCCTCAAAGGTTAAGAATTCTAAACGGCCCTCAACGTAGCAGACTACTGTTTAGGTTCACATTTTTTTTCCCAATAAAGTCATGGGAAAAAACAAGAAACTTCCTCACATATCAAACAAAATATTATCTACTTGTAGGATCATAGTTCGTTCACTATGTTCTAGAACAGTTGAATTAAGAAAATCATCCAACCAACAAAGATATCCGAATAGAGAAACATGATCCGGATGAAATTTTTACTTCGTAATGGGTTACCAAATTTTCAAATCAAAATCAGTTCTATTCGTAAGCATAATTTACTAAAACTATAAACACTTATTACCTCGGATTTAAGAGAGAGAGAGAGAAATGTGAAGGGTTATTAGTATGTTCTGATTAGGATAATTAAACCATCCTTTAGGAAAGAAATTGTGACACAATTTAAATATATGCATTTGTATGTGAGGTGAGAGTGGGTCAGAGTGAGGGCAAGAGATGGATATTTTAATTTATGAGTGAGGTCAGGGATACCCAGAGTGCTGGCAGGAGATTGAGAAATCTTGAGGAGAGAAAGAGACGAATGGAGTGGATATTGCTTGAGAAATTGAAGGAGGTGACAAAACAACAAAATTGAGTAGAAATATTGAAATTAGAAAGCAGTGTTTTCGGTGTCATGAAAATTGTAAAAAAATCAAAGGGGAGAAAAGGGAGACAAGACATAGAAATGCTAAATTTTAAGAGATGTTAAACACACGCATAATCACATGCATACCTAAGTGTTTTTAGTTACATATATCGTAAAAATAAAAGACGGATACATAAAATGATAGGATCAATTAATGGGGTCACCAAATACACATAAAAGGGGAACATTCCTACATGATGTCCCGAGTTCGAACCCTGCTAGCGTACGATATGATGTTATTCCTCAAAAAATAAAATCACATAAAAGGGGAACTTTGATGATAGAATAATAATCTTTTTAATCGAGTCACTTCTCCACTTGCGTGTCAAATTATAATTGGTATCATTACCCTTTTAGTTTTTTTTTAAGGTTTTTCTTTTTAATCGTGTCACTTCTCCACTTGCGTGTCAAATTATACTCAGATTTATTAGAATACAAATTGTCTTTAAAAGAAATTTTAATAAATTTTGATGCTTGAAAATAATGTCAAACTGTCATTACAAGCAAAAATTGTGCAAAGATAGCAATGATTGGTAAAATATAATCACCCATTCATATTTTATAAAAATGATATCAAAATCAAAAGAACTTAAGTCAAAATACAGTGTATTTAAAAACCTGCCAAAAATAAATGATTACAAATTTATTCAAAATAGAGAAAACACTAATAATTGAGTAACGAGGGCAGTAAGCCAGTAACGTCTCAACAACTACATTACGGTGCAACCATCATTATTAACCGGTGTACGAAACAATATGTATATATATATATATATAATGTTGGTTTGAATAAAGCATGGAAAATACTATGTATGAATAAGCAAGTTTCAAGTGCGAGACCACCCATTACATAATTCAGAACAAGGAAACTACTAAGAAAACTAGAATATCAATGAAGCCAAAACATTACTACCAGTCACCTCAAAACGGAACATGAGATTTCCCTTATTGAGGAAAGGTGAAGCTACATATCAAGTTTAACAAAATACCAGTAAACATAAGTTATCACGACAAAAACAAAATAAATGAACTCTTGCAGTCATCCAGTAATTAATGTCCTCCATGTTCCCCTTCTGCTCCATAAACCAAGGAGGCAATTCCGCAATTGGCTGATCCACCAGTGGCTTCATCACTCCATCTTCAGCTGGGACTTGTGCAGGTTTAGAGGATTTTGGTGGAGCATGGGCATACGTGGAAGAAGAAGGCTGTGAAACATTTAGTGAGTTGAGTTGTTTGTTCATTTCCAAAAGCTTTTGATCAATGACAAATCCAAGATCACTCAACTCAACGGCGGCCATGTCCTGTGTTAATTTGTTACCGCACAAGCATTGGTACATGATATCAGTCATCTCTTTATCTCGATTCTTAGTGATTTTCTTCCTCAGTGCATCTTGGAATTTCTTGATCCTTCTTTTTGTTAAACCTTCTTGGTCCATCATTCTCTGATTTCTTTGCCCGATTGGCCCGTTCTCATAATCATCAATCACCTTACCTTCTGCACCCCCTCCCTGTTTGGCCAGACTTGGGCATCATGCTGATAAGGAATGGAGATAATTACGGCGACTTTGACGTCGCACAAAGTGTGGAGTTCTTCAGCCTTTTTCATTAGGCCCTTGACCCTTTTCCTAAAACACACTTGCCTCTTATTATCATCAAGGGCCTAATGAAAAAGGCCGAAGAACTCCACACTTTGTGCGACTTCAAGGTCGCCGTAATTATCTCCAGCCCTTATCAGCATGATGCCCAAGTCTGTCAAAACAGGGAGGGGTGCATAAGGTGATTGGTGATTATAAGAACGTGCCAATGGGGCAACGAAATCAGAGAATGATGGACCAAGAAGTTTTAACAAGAAGAAGGATCAAGAAAGTCCAAGATGCACTGAGGAAGAAAGTCACTGAGGATCGATATAAAGAGATGACTGATATCATGTACCAATGCTTGTGCGGTAAAAAATTACAACAAGACATGGCCGCAGTTGAGTTGAGTGATCTTGGATTTGTCATTGATCAAAATCTTTTGGAAATAAACAAACAACACAACTCACTAAATGTTTCACAGCCTTCTTCTTCCTCGCATGCCCATGCTCCACCAGAATCCTCTCAACCTGCACAAGTCCCAGCTGAAGATGGAGTGATGAAGCCACTGGTGGATCAGCCAATTGCGGAATTGCCTCCTCGGTTTATGGAACATAAGGGGAACAAGGAGGACATTGATTAACAATGCGTAGTATCTGTATGACTGCAAAGTTCATTTATTTTGTTTTTTGTCGTGATAATTTATGTTTACTGGTATTTTGTTAAATTTGATATGTAGCTTCACCTTCCCTCCATAAGGGAAATCTCATGTTCTGTTTTGAGGTGACTGGTAGTAATGTTTTGGATTCATTGATGTTCTAGTTTTCTTAGTAGTTTCCTTGTTCTGAATTATGTAATGTGTGGTCTCGCACTTAGAAACTTGCTTATTCATACATAGTATTTACTTGCTTTATTCAAACAAACACAATATATACGTTTAATTACTTAATGCATACCTCTAGTATTACGAAACTAACACGTTGCAACCCCCACATCTACAATAGGTTTATTGCATCCCCCATTTGTGAAATATATGTCTTGATGAAACTGGTAAAAAAGATCCGTCCAATCTTTAACGGAATATTCTGTTAGTTGACAAAAAATTCCATTTTATTGAGGGTAAATCGGTCCTTACGCGAAAAAATATGAACACCACCGTCACCTGCTTCATTGTCGCCATAAGCAGCCCAAATGCAGGCCACTAAACCCAGATTCTGGCACATCTTCATCTTCTTCTTCGATCCAGTAAGTCCCACCAGAAAATCACCCAATGTTCTTCCAATAAATAATTTTTTTCATATCAAAACTTATCATAAACAAACAGAACGAGTATTGAAACATGAAACTGAACCACAACTGCAACCAACCTTCTCTATCTTTCTCTGTTTGGAGAAGAAGCAAACAGAAAACCAATATTGAAGAAGAATATATTCACCTAATCTCTCTGTTTTCTCTGTGTGAAGAAGAATTGAACACCTAGAATCCGACAAAGCAGTGCCGCCGGAATCCCCTGAACTCAACACAGCTGCCGGAATACCTCAATTGAAGTCGGCGAACAGATCCGTACCCAGCCTAGCCAAGGAACCCCCTCCTGAATCGTAAATAGAGTTTGAAACAAGAGGAAGTGTTGCGAGAGCAAATCGATTCAGGCCACCAAAAGCGTGACTGAAGGAACGGTGAAGCCACCTCCTGATTTCACTGGACGAGAAATCTTTTATCTTCCTCGTCTTCTCATCTTCCTTTTCTTCTAAACCTGATACTCCCTCCGTCCCATCCAATTATTGAATTTTTTCTTTTTGGGACGTCCTAACCAATTCTTGAATATTTCCTAAAATGGAAAGTTTCTAAACCCTAAAATACCATCTTATCTCGCCCCTTTCATTTTTCTTCACACCCGAGGGTGAGACAGAGAGAGAGAGAGGCAGGAAGAGAAAGAAAGGTTGGTAGATCTTCATCCCCCAACGTGCAAATCGGAGACAAGAACAAATCGGATGGGAGGTGAGGGAGGGAGAGAGAGGCGGACGGTAGAAGCCCGCCGCCGCCTCCATCTCCATCTCTCTGTCTCTTTCGTCTTCTGCTGATTGAAGTGAGCGGCAGCGGAGGCAACGACGCTGTTGAGTGTTCACGGTAGATCTTCTTCTCTCTTCCTCTTCCTCTATTCTTCTTCTTCATCTCTTCGTCCAGATGTTATTGTTTTTTTGATTTCTGATTTTAGATCTGAGTGCGGCGGCGATAGATCAGCGACCCCTAAGGCCTCAATTATCTCCCTCTATTCTTCTTCCTCTTCTTCATCTCTAAAAACTTGTTCTTGGTGCCTCAATGATCTCCCTTAGGTGGCGACCCCTCTCTCTGTACCAAATGTGCAGATCTGGTAGAGGCGGCGTTCGTAACGGTGGCGATGGCGGATCTCCGGCAATAGGTCGTGGCCTTGGCCATGTTCTTGGTTGTAGTTGTTTACAGTGCTTTTTTGTTGTTTATGTTTTTCTTAATCAAGTTGAGAGAGATGAGAGAGAGGTGGACACAGAGTGATTTGTAGTCATGAAAGTGTGAATATGTGTTCTTAGCTTTGGTGTTGGTTGTGATTGTTTACAGTGTTTTTTTGTTGTTGTTAATCAATCTGAGGAGAAATTAGAGAGGGAGAGAGGGAGGGACACAGAGAGAAAATTGATTGAAGGAGAAGGGGTATTGTAGACTTTTCACAGCCTTTTTAATAAAGCAACCCACCCGGTTTTTTCAAGAACTGGGTGGGACGGAGGGAGTAAATCTTATCCTTTTTTTTGCAAAGCTCATGGAACCTCTTATCCCGTTCATTCAATCGGCCCCTATCCCCTTTCGTAGTCTTTCTTTTTCATTTATTTATTTTACATACATTTATTTAAATATAAATTCCTTTTATGTAATGACCATTATACCCTCCCTTAATGGATGGTGTTTGGATGAAATATTTTATCAGTTTCAACAAGTATGATTTATTGGAAATGGGGGATGCAACAAACCTATTTTCAAAGTAGGGGTTGGAATGTGTTAGTTTTGTAATACTGGAGGTATGCATTAAGTAATTAAGTCTAATATATATATATATATATATATATATATATATATATATATATAGATATATATATATATATATATATATATATATATAGGAAATTGATTCTTACACCGGTTAATATTGATGGTTGCACCGCAATGTAGTTGTTGAGACGTTCCTGGCTTAGTGCTCTCGTTTGCCAATTATTGGTGTTTTCTCTATTTTAATAAATATCTAATCATTTGTTTTTGGTAGGTTTATAAATACATTGTATTTTGAATTTAGTTCCTTTCATTATGATATCATTTTTATAAATTTGGAATGGGTGATGATCTTTTTACCAATCATTGCTATCTTTGCACAATTTTTGCTTTTAATGACAGAGTGATATTATTTTCGAGCTTTAATTTTTTTAAAATTTCTTTTAAAGACAATTTGTATAACTCATATATATAGTCGTATCTTATGCAATGTGGTTGAGAGAAGAGCACCGCTTGTTGCTTTAAAAAAAATTAAAACAAAAAATCATTTCCTTTAGAAGTGCTACATGTTACCCGATTTTTTCACCGTTTTCTATCACTTCCACATATGATCTCTAATTGGTAGTTAAAAAAAAAAAAAAAAAAAAAACTAAAAGGTTAATGATACCAACTATAATTTAACACGCATGAGAAGTGACACGATTAAAAAGATTATTATTCTATCATCAAAGTTACCCTTTCATGTGATTTTATTTTTTGAGGAATTACATCATATCCTTTGCTAGTAGGGTTCGAACTCGGAGCATCATGTAGGAATCCCCTTTTATGTGTATTTGGTGAGCCCAATAATAGATCCTATCATTTTAATGTATCTGTCTTTTATTTTTACGAAATATGTAACTAAAAACACTTATGTATGCATGTGAGTATGCATGTGTTTAACATCTCTTAAAATTTATCATTTCTTTGTCTCGTCTCTCTTTTCTCCCCTTCTTTTTTTTTTTTTTTTTTTTTTTTTTTTTTTTTTTACAATTTTCATGACTCCAAAAATACTGCTTTCTAATTTCAATATTACTACCTCCGTTTCTTCTCTATCACACCATTTTGACTTTTGTCACTATTCACTGGGTCACTTTGACCCGGTGATTTGTGTAGCAAAACGATGCGATTTTTTGAAATTTTTTTCATGGCGTTATAGTGTAAAAGTTGCTCTATAACACGGTGAAAAAATAATCGAAAAATCGCATCGTTTTCCTATCCCAATCACCCGGTCAAAGTGACCCAGATACGAGTCTAAAAGTCAAACCGGTGCTATAGAGAAGAAACGGAGGTAGTACTACTCAATTTTTGTAGTTTTGTCACCTCCTTCAATTTCTCAAGTAATATCCACCCCCATTCCCTTTACCGTGTTTTCACATTTTCTCTAGAATGCAACATCTCTCGCCCAAGATTCGTCTCTTTCTCTCCTCAAGATTTCTCAATCTTCCGCCAGCACTCTTGGTATCCCTGACCTCACTCATAAATTAAAAATATCCATCTCTTGCCCTCACTCTGGCCCTCTGTCATCTCACATTAAAATGCATATGTTTAAATTATGTCACAATTTCTTTCCTAAAGGATGGTTTAATTATCCTAATCAGAACATACTAATAACCCTTCACATTTCTCTCTCTCTCTCTAAAATCCAACGTAATAAGTGTTTATGGTTTTAGTAAATATGGCTTAGGAATAGAACTGATTTTTATTTAAAATGGGTAACCCATTTCGAAGTAAAAATGTATCCGGATCAAGTTTCTTTATTCGGATATCTTTGTTGGTTGGATAATTTTCTGAATTCAATTGTTCTAGAACATTGTGAACGAACTATGATCCTACAAGTAGGTAATATTTGTTGTTTGATATGTGTGAGGAAGTTTCTTGTGTTTTTTCCATGACTTTATTGAGAAAAAAATGTGAACCTGAACAGTAGTGTGCTACATTGAGGGGCGTTTAAAATTCTTAACTTTTGAGGGAAGGCTATATCGTTCATCTCCCCTCTACAATCTGACGACTCCTTAAACTAATCGAGAATAGACTAGTCCAAAATAATTTTTAATTGGAACTTGTCCTTATATCTTCCATTTGTATGTCATTTTGTAAACGCATAGAATCAACAACATCAATAATGAATGTTGCAGTCAATCATCTTTACTAATAGAGGGTCGTAGATAAATATGTTATAGTAATTCATATGTACCACTATGAACATGTTCACCTAATATTTCATAAACTATATGAACAGCTCGACATCAAATTTATTCATTGTTTGAAGTCATGGAAACTCAAGAGACACACAAAGAGTTTATCTCGAATTCTTATGTAACACAGACTAAAGATATGTTTAAAGGAAGAGTAACAGCAACAATGTGATTCTATTGATAACAAGATAAATATCATAAATCAAGTAAAATACATACACTTTAATTTAGATCAATACCATTGTTGAACATGTTATCGCATATGTTGATCTCCTTCGCCATTAATCTCTCACAATCCAAACCAGGTAAGAGTTTTGCATCACTGTAAGGGATTCTCCATTTTCATGTTGACGGTTGAAGCTGCAAACACCTGACAAGATGCATGAAAGCATAAACATATGGGTGGTAAGGAGGAGGCTCCACAAATAATTTTGAAGATAAAGAATAAGAAGAGCGGAATCAAGTATAAGAACCCTAAGTGATGTATAAGTCATATATATAGTCGTATATTATGCAATGTGGTTGAGAGAAGAGGATCACGTGTTGCTTCATAGCAAAATCAAAAAAAGTATCATTTCCTTTAGAAATAGTACGTGTTACTCGATTTTTTCACCGTTTTATATCACGTCCACATATGGTCTGTAATTGGTAGTTTAAAAAAAACTAAAAATTTAATGGTACCAAATATAATTTAAATCGCAAGTGGCGAAGTGACACGATTAAAAACATCATTATTCTATCATTAAGTTCCCCTTTTATGTGATATTGTTTTATGAGAAATTACATCATATCTTTCATCTAGCAGGGTTCGAACTCGGGACATCATTTAGGAATGTTTCCCTTTTATGTACATTTGAACGAGCTCAATAATCGATCCTATTATTTTAATGCACGCATGTTCTATTTTTACGATATATGTAACTAAAAACGCATATGTATGCATGTGTGTATACATGTACTAGTTGTAAGGCAGGTGCGTTGCACATGATGATTTTTTATCATCTCGGATAAGTTAAATGTTTATTTTATAGGGTATATTTCACATAGCCTCATCCTTGTTATGTCTAGCGGCTAATAACAGAGCACAAAGGAAAGATTAAAATTCCAAAAAAAATCTCATCTAATGACCCATCTTTCCTTCAGTTAACTATTGGGTTGTTGGTCAGGGCATTGATTTCTTTTAGCTTAGTCAATCAATTCATTTTGGAGTATTGGAAATTACGATTAGAGGGAAGACAGGAAGACGAGAAAATAGACAGAATATAGTGAAGGGTGATGATAATCATAGAACAATATTTGATAGTCAAAGCACAATATTTCAGTAAATGACATTTATATCTTTAAATTCATTTGATTCTCAAAGTTCCTTAAATTCATTTCATATTATTTCAATATCAACTTCTAATTAATCCCAATTCCCAACCGAATATAAAATCAAAAAGTTAAATTTTGAGTTTTTAATGATGAACATCATCAACTTTCTCTCTCACACAGAACAGAAACTGTGAGATCCTTTAATTTGAATTAAATAAACCAACAACACCTCAACCCAAACACAAACCAACCACAACCCTCCCGTATCAATACAATCACAGTCACCACACCCAAATCGACTCAGTTTTGACTTAGCTCATCCAAAATTGAGACAAAATAAAGCCCCTTACTCATCGAAATGAAAGAACCAGTGAAGGACAGGACCTTATGAACACAAACCTGCAAGAAAGTGACCAAATCTATACTTGATTCTGCAGTGGAATCAGTTACAGAAGCACCTCTAAGAGAGGCTCTAATGGGTGTAATTTATGTCGAACTCCTTTTTCTTCTCTTACACCACTTCAACTCACAATGATTTACTCCTCTTCATAAAGGCCACGCCATCAACAAATCCGACCTCACAAACCCTAGCCGCCACTCCCAAATCGAAGTGGGCAACTTTGGTTATTGTGGTTGTCGGCGTCGATGCATGACCCTTCTTCCTCATCCTCTCGTACTCTTCAACACTTCTTCATCATCCTTCCACCTCTTCAAAACTTCTTCCAACCGTGTTTCAGATTTGGAACACGTTCCCTTTTCACTCACTCATTTTATTTTCTTTCATAGAAAAACAGTGGGTGTGAAATTTGAGGCTAAAATGTCATTTTGAATTTTTTTTTTGTAACTAGTAAAAGTTATGCTGTAATTATCGGAACCCATAATGAATACTATGTTGTTCTTGATTGATAAAATGGTAGATCTTTGATCTGACCGCAAATCGAAAAGCCGACTCCGATTTTGAAGGTTCTGGAATATTTTTTGAATGTTATTCATGATCGTCCTTGAATGCACAATAATGTTTTTCATTTGAGTTTGAATCCATGCAATCATTTTTTGTAATTAGGGTTATAGTTCTTGCGAAATGGGTTTCTTCACAAAATAATGTTTCATGTCTGACTTGTTCTGACTTAGTTCATGTTCCAACAAAACCTCAACCCAAACACAAACCAACCACAACCCTCCCATATCAATACAATCACAGTCACCACACCCAAATCGACTCAGTTTTGACTTAGTTCATCCAAAATTGAGACAAAATAAAGCCCCTTACTCGTCGAAATGAAAGAACCAGTGAAGGACAGGACCTTATGAAGACAAACCAGCAAGAAAGTGACCAAATCTATACTTGATTCTGTAGTGGAATCAGTTACAGAAGCACCTCTAAGAGAGGCTCTAATGGGTGTAATTTATGTCGAACTCCTTTTTCTTCTCTTACACCACTTCAACTCACAATGATTTACTCCTCTTCATAAAGGCCACGCCATCAACAAATCCGACCTCACAAACCCTAGCCGCCACTCCCAAATTGAAGTCGGCAACTTTGGTTATCGTGGTTGTCGGCGGTGATGCATGACCCTTCTTCCTCCTCCTCTCGTACTCTTCAACACTTCTTCCTCATCCTTCATCCTCTTCAAAACTTCTTCCAACCGTGTTTCAGATTTGAAACACATTCTCTTTTCACTCACTCATTTTCTTTTCTTTCATAGAAAAACAGTGGGTGTGAAATATCAGGGTAAAATGTCATTTTGAAAAAATTGTGTTGTAACTAGTACAAGTTATGCTTTAATTATCGGAAACCATAATGAATACTATGTTGTTCTTGATTGATAAAATGGTAGATCTTTGATCTGACCGCAAATCGAAAAGCCGACTCCGATTTTGAAGGTTCTGGAATATTTTTTGAATGTTATTCATGATCGTCCTTGAATGCACAATAATGTTTTTCATTTGAGTTTGAATCCATGCAATCATTTTTTGTAATTAGGGTTATAGTTCTTGCGAATAGGGTTTCTTCACAAAATAATGTTTCATGTTTAACTTGTTTCGTAATTGCTGATTTTGGTCGTAATGAAGCTCTTTTATCCTTTGCTAGCTCAAAGAAATGGCATTTCGAAAGTTTATAGTGTTATGTGTGGCGTCTTGGCCTTGGCTGAATTAAATTTTATGAATAATAACCATAAGAATGGAATTCAGATGATATCATCAATTAAAACTCACGACTTCACTGCTTGGAACGGTAATTGGAGCAAGACGTGTCAGAAATGGAAATGTAGAATTGCAAATTTACATACAGACTACAGTTATCTGGTATCCAATGTCTAGATCAGGTAGACCTAGCGAATGCACTGGGCAAAATATGCCCTTCAATTTAGGAACTTCAAGACTCAAAATAAAAAGTTTCGACCTTTGTTCAAATATTGAATTTGTTTTCGGATTTAGTCTCAAATATCAAGTTGTGACCTTAGTTTTCTGTTTTCTAATAATATTTGTTGGCACGATCTCTTAAACATAGCTCGTCGGGGAAAAAAATTTCCTGGGCAAAGAGAATCGCACTCCGTCGTTTCTTTTCTGTTTTTCCACACTACAACAAACCATGCTTATAGCGATCTGTTTTATTCCGACTGCCACGATTACACTCGTTGATAACAATACAAACAGTCGTTTTTTTTTCTATTTTCCGTATGGCTAGTCGTCTTTCAGCTTTTTAAAGACCAGCTATGATTCTGTCGTGGGAAACGACTAGTCATCCGAAATTCGAAATTACCAACGACATGCAGTATTGTCGTCAACGGATTTAAACACAATTTTGATCAAACTTTTGGGCGGAAAATTAAATTAGATAAATTTTGGGAAGTGAAATGAAATCTCACCAAATGTTGGAGGCAAAATCAAATTCAACAAAAAAATTAAATTCACCTACTGCTCCAACTAACAATTCCCCCCGCCATCACTCCCCCCTTTCGGCCTCCATATCATATCAAAGAACAAGATGAACCCTAAAGCTCATCTTCTACACTCGCTACCACCGCTTGCTCTCTCTATCTCTCTTTCTGCATGATCGCAGTCCTCTCGCCACCACCGTCTCTCTGTAATTCCCATTGACTCAATCGGCCACTAGCTAGTTCAATATCTGTCCTCACAACTTGGCAGTATCTCTCTATCTCAGTCTCAATTTGGCTTATGAGTTTTAATTGATTGTGCACGGGCTTTTCAATTTGGGTTCTAAGAGGTGGCTTGAGATGAAATCTATTAAGCCCGTTTCATTTCAAGAACTTAAAAGGAGCAATTTTACATTGATATCTGTATTTGTAGTCCGGGCTCCATCTTCCATTCTTATAAATTGTATGTGCTTTAATTTTACTGTGATATCTGCAAACACTTTAACTATGAGTAAATTCTGTGTTCGGATGTGCTGAGTGTAGAATGTGGTATATTGTTTCTCACATAACCAAGTGGTTGTTGTTTACTGATTGTAATGTGTGTATTCATGGGCTGAATAATATCTAAGCAGCAAAATACGGATTGGAATGTGTGTTTTAATTTATATGTAATTTGGCTAGTTGAATGTGATGTGGATGAAACTGAGTACGGTA
Source organism: Linanthus parryae (assembly GCA_023055425.1). Classification (NCBI taxonomy): domain Eukaryota; kingdom Viridiplantae; phylum Streptophyta; class Magnoliopsida; order Ericales; family Polemoniaceae; genus Linanthus; species Linanthus parryae. The sequence continues at coordinate 60,439,011 of JALGPY010000001.1, read as the reverse complement.
TAAAGTTCTTAAGTACCCTGTGCCATTGCTGCCAATTCATAACTTGATGTGTCCCAACATTCAGTTGTGTAAGAGGCCGTGATGATATGGATCTATCTAATTCACTCATTGAAGCTGTTAGAGTGTAATACGCTAGGCATGGCCAAATTATATTTGCAGCCTCCTGTTTTCATCTCATATTTGTTTTCAGTTAATGAGTACTGATCTGATCCTCTTCATGCTCACTGAATAGGGAGTTAAGATATGGATCGTCCGAATTCACTCTTTAGCCGATACAGTTTCATGATATACATGGTACGACAAAATCCTTTTGCAGCCTGTGATCATCGATGTTCTATATGGTTTTCACGAGTAGAGTTCTGAGCCCTTTTTCGTTTTTCCCTCCGTTCATTCCATGTTTGTTATTTTTTATTGTTTGTTTATTCCATTCAACCTCTTGACGTCGTTGTCCTCTTTGAGTTGTTTATCTGTCAAGGCCTCTACTAGTTCCTCCTAGATTACCAAACTCATCTTTACTTGTTGAACAACGAACTCTTGATTTATTTTTTTCTTGTGACACCTGTCAATTAAATGAAGTGTACAAATATTATTCACTTGAGATAGAAATTCAAGAGAAAATTCAATAGAGAGGTTAATTAATTTGGACACCTTGCGAATGTCCATCAATCATGCAGCAACTACAATCTCCTGAATTGGTTCAAATGCCTTTTCTTGAGAACTGTCATCAAGTATCAACCCTAAGAAATGAATTAGATCCGACTCAAAATGATAAGCAGCTTCATCAAGTTAAGTATTTGATATGCTCTAAGTTCCTACTGTCGTTGCAATAAACTTTCCTTAATTAGGTCTTAACTTTGTTCCCTGGACTATTAGAACTTTTTTCTCTGAGCTAACCAATGGCAAGTCTTTGTTGGACATGTTTTCACCAGATGTAGCTACAGTGTCAAATTCTTTTGTTGGGTAGTGACTTTGGGCACGAGAAATTCTCTAATATATGAATGAATCCACATAGATATATGTGTGTGTGTGTATCTTTACTTTTATAAAAGGAAAAATAATGAAAAAAATTGGTCCTAAGATGGTTAATATTAAAAACACCCCACATAAATTGGGTATTTAGAAAAATAACCCCACATCTTTACTCTTTTAAAAGACTAATAAACTAGAAGTGTTCCTAAGATAGTTTTTTGTTTTTACAAAAAGACCTCTTCTTTTACTTACATAAACCAAAAGACCCCATTAAAAGTACAGATTTCACAGTCTGACCCTGCTAAGAGTGTTTCACAAACCGTTTCCTCTGTAACTCTAGGCTTCAAACGACACAAATGGAGTTGTACAAAACCCTGCAGTGATCCATTGACAGTTATGTTTCTTGGGATCCAAGTTGATATTCCCTACAAGAATATCAACTTGGGTCCCGATCTAATGTCCATACTGAGACACTTACGATCCCTTTGTTGCTTTGCACTATACTTCTGTGAGAGTGTGTAAAGAGCCATTAGAGAAATAAACCTGGGATGCGTTAGATACTGCAACTACAGAGGGCTTGAATCTGAAAACTCGTTTTCGCCCTATCTATAATTCTTTCATACCACCATCGGCAAAATTTCAATAGAGAACAATCACACGCTTCACTACGGGCGTTTTCAAAGAACGACCTCTCATCCCGTGCGAAATCTCAGTGAACGTTTACTACAAATACGGTCCAAAGAAGACTACTTGATGAATTATCCTTCGACCCCGTTAGGGCGCTGGATCTTTGTACAAAGCAGGGACGCGTTTTGGTTGATACCAGGCAGCGGAGGTTAGCTATTTGATCGGTCATTCAAGGTTAATGTCTGCTTCATCTATTCTATAAAATAGAACGGTTGACTTAATTTCAGTCATTAGATTAAATCAACCCCAGTCTTAGATCTCACCTACTCATTGAAATGAATTGAAAAAAGAACAAAATTAAACACACGACCTCAGAAATAGATAGGGACGGTAGACAAAGAGAGAGAAAACAAAAAATATGAAGAAAGAGGGAGAGGCCAGAAATGTTCTTCAATCACATATATACTTCTGTGGTCTGATTTGCGTGGAGTTTTTGTTTCGATTTTGTTCACAGATCACTATTCTACTAATTTTAAGACCGCTCTTGCCTAAGTTTTGAAGAGGACGACGACGGTGCTGGCAGGAGGACGAAAATGACGGTCCTTACAACAGATCCTGCTTTCAGCGACCAGTTTCCTTCCGACTAACAGGATTGTGGTCTTTAAAAAGTACAAACATTCTTTTCTATCAGTTAGTCGTCTGCCTTGTCGTCTTTTATATTTTTAAAGACGAGATGTGTTTCTGTCACGGGGAAACGACTAGTCATCCGAAATAAAAAATTATCAACGACTTGCAGTTTTGTCGGGAATGGATCTAAACAAAAATTTGACCAAAATTTTGGGCGGAAATTATAATTACATGAAACAATTGAGGTAAAAACACAAATTTTCAAAATTTTAACTCCACCTATTATCATTAAGGGCGACAATTGAAAATTTCAGCAAACAATTTGGAGGGGAAAACTAACACTTCGCGAAAATTTTAGAGCCAAAACCGAATTCATCAATTCACCAAAAACATAACCTTTCAAATTTTTACAAATTATCTCATAGTTCCACATTTCGATCTAGATATTGGAAGGGAAACAAACAATTGACGAAAATTTTAGAGCCAAAACAATTCATCAATTCACCAAAATATAAACCCTTGAAATTTTTGCAACTTCTAGATCAGTTCATCATTTCGATCTCTATCTAGCTAGCTCTTTTATTCTTCTTCACACCCCGCGGGAAAATCAATCGATTTCACAAGTCCCTATCTCTTCTTGAATTGTAAATCTTTATATGTTCTTCATCGATCGATACTCCCACCATAGCCGCATAACCACGAGACTATTATTCTGTGAGGTGAGAGCTAACCACGTCAATCGAAAGATACAGGGAGGGACGAGGAACTTAGATCTGGAACCCTGACGGGTCCGGTTGTCATCGATCAGAATTGCGGAGAACTTCGTCGAAGAATCGAAGTTGCCCCAATACTCAAGTAAGAATTCACTGATTCTATTTACAATTAATAGATTAAGTTATCTGTATACTGGGGGTTTCGTTGTTCTGCGATGGCTTAGTGGTATCGTATTTGAGGCTTTCTTTTTTCTTGATTTCAATACCTTGTTCTGGAGCTTTTTCTTTTTCTTTGTGGATTTTAATTCCTTGTCTGTCTTGAAGATGAAAATTTTCATTTCAATGTTTGAATTACTGACATGTTGAGTATGCTGGTGTCGATAATTTTCAATTGTTTGGTATATGCATGAAGTTGTCTGATACTTTTTATAAGAATGTTATGTATGTTATGGATGAACTAAGTTAAGTCGATAGTCTATGTGTCGAAATTCATATTTTTGAAATTAAAGTTTTGAAGTCACCATTTGTATTTGCTGCTTGCATTCCATTTTGCCAGTGAAATAACATTTTGCGTCTCATTTATGTGGACAGCTTTGGTACTTTTCGCATTACGTGGTACATGCAGTCTACCAGTTAACTGATGATTTATATATATATATATATATATATATATATATATATATATATATATATATATATATATAGCTATTTGTGTCATGTGTTGGTGCATTAGTGACTATTTGTGAGAATTTCAGAGGTCGTGATGATTTGGATCAATCTGTAGAATTCACCCATTGAAGCTGATAGAGTGTAATATGCATGGCAAGGCAAAATCCTTTTGCAGCCTGTGATCACCTCTTATTTAGTTTTGATGAGTATCGATCTCAGCTGGCCTCTTCTTGCTCATTGAAGAGTCTGTGGTGATATGGATCTATTGAATTCACTCTTTGAAGCTGATAGAGTGTCATATGGGCGAGGAAAAATCAATTTTCAGCCTGTGATCATCTCTTGTTTGCTTTTCATGAGTACTGATATGAGCGTCTTCATGCTCACTGAATAGCCTGTGATGATATATATGGTTCTATCAAATTCACTTGTTGAAGCTCGTAGAGTAATATGAATGGCCTGGAAAGATCCTTCTGCAGCTTATTTGCTTTTCATGAGTACTGATATGAGCCTCCTTTTGTGTCCCTATGTTTGGGTCTGAATTACATTATATCTTATTGCATCCTCTTAAAGTACTATATCTCGGAGCATCCTCATAGGACCCTGATTCTTACTGTATAACCTATATATGCTGCTATGTGTGACTACTGATTCTGGCTTTCGATATGGTAGTTCTGACTGTTTTGTATCTGAGATCGATGATAAGCTCGTGATCATAACAGGTCGTGATGATATGGATCCATTAATCACTTGCGAGATGTTGTAATACGCATGGCAATATCCTTTTGCAGCCTGTGATCATCTCTTATTATGTCAGTTACAAATGACATACAAGCTGGCAATAGAATCATTTATAAAACAAAACATAAGATCAGGAAAACCTACAATAGAAATGACATAATACTTTAGCATAATCGGTTGCAGCACAACTAAATATTTTAGCATAATAAAAACAATCTTTACCTCCAACAAGTTGTCTAAATTACGTTCATAAAAGCCAAAAAACATACACACCATCTTCTCCATCATTTCATCCATTATTGTCTAAACAGTTTGTCACATTGTTGGAAGCCATGCCAAGATCATGCATTGAAGCTCAAATTCATCGATGATGATACTAAGAGGCAAGTGTGTTTTAGGAAAAGGGTCACGAGCCTAATGAAAAAGGCTGAAGAACTCCACACTTTGTGCGACGTCGAAGTCGCCGTAATTATCTCCATTCCTTATCAGCATGATGCCCAAGTCTGGCCAAACAGGGAGGGGGTGCAGAAGGTAAGGTGATTGATGATTATAAGAACGTGCCAATCGGGCAAAGAAATCAGAGAATGATGGACCAAGAAGGTTTAACAAAAAGAAGGATCAAGAGAGTCCAAGATGCACTGAGGAAGAAAATCACAGAGAATCGAGATAAAGAGATGACTGATATCATGTACCAATGCTTGTGCGGTAACAAATTAACACAAGACATGGCCGCAGTTGAGTTGAGTGATCTTGGATTTGTCATTGAGCAAAAGCTTTTGGAAATGAAAAAACAACTCAACTCACTAAATGTTTCACAGCCTTCTTCTTCCTCGTATGCCCATGCTCCACCAAAATCCTCTAAACCTGCACAAGTCCCAGCTGAAGATGGAGTGATGAAGCCACTGGTGGATCAGCAAATTGCGGAATTGCCTCCTCTGTTTATGGAGCAGAAGGGTAACATAGAGGACATTAATTACTGGATGACTGCAAGAGTTCATTTATTTTGTTTTTGTCGTGATAATTTATGTTTACTGGTATTTTGTTAAATTTGATATGTAGCTTCACCTTTCCTCAATAAGGGAAATCTCATGTTCTGTTTTGAGGTGACTGGTAGTAATGTTTTGGCTTCATTGATGTTCTAGTTTTCTTAGTAGTTTCCTTGTTCTGAATTATGTAATGGGTGGTCTCGCACTTGAAACTTGCTTATTCATACATAGTATTTTCCATGCTTTATTCAAACCAACATTATATATATATATATGTATGTATGTATATATATGTATGTATGTATATATTGTTTCGTACACCGGTTAATAATGATGGTTGCACCGTAATGTAGTTGTTGAGACGTTACTGCCTTACTGCCCTCGTTAGTCAATTATTAGTGTTTTCTCTATTTTAATAAATTTGTAATCATTTATTTTTGGCAGGTTTTTAAATACACTGTATTTTGACTTTAGATCTTTTCATTTTGATATCATTTTTCTCTACTTTAGTTCTTTTCATTTTGATATCATTTCTTGTAATGACAGTTTGACATTATTTTCAAGCATCAAAATGTATTAAAAGTTCTTTTAAAGACAATTTGTATTCTAATAAATCTGAGGCCCTTACACCTTCAGCAAAAACCTCAAGTGATGTATAAGTCATATATATAGTCGTATCTTATGCAATGTTGTTGAGAGAAGAGCACCACTTGTTGCTTCAAAAATTAAAAAAAAAAATCATTTCCTTTAGAAATGCTACGTCTTACCCGATTTTTTCACCGTTTTATATCACTTCTACAGTCTCTAATTGGTAGTTAAAAAAAAAAAACCTGAAAGGGTAATCATACCAACTATAATTTGACACGCAAGTGGAGAAGTGACACGATTAATTAGATTATTATTCTATCATCAAAGTTCCCCTTTTATGTGATTTTATATTTTGAGGAATAACATCATATCGTACCCTAGCAGGGTACGAACTCGGGACATCATGTAGGAATGTTCCCCTTTTATGTGTATTTGGTGAGCCCATTAATTGATCCTATCATTTTATGTATCGGTCTTTTATTTTTATGATATATGTAACTAAAAACACTTATGTATGCATGTGATTACGCGTGTGTTTAACATCTCTTAAAATTTAGCATTTCTATGTCTTGTCATCCTTTTCTCCCCTTTGATTTTTTTTACAATTTTAATGATACCGAAAATACTGCTTTCTAATTTCAATATTTCTACTCAATTTTTGTTGTTTTGTCACCTCCTTCAATTTCTCAAGCAATATCCACCCTATTCCCTTTAGTGAGTTTTCACATTTTCTCTAGAATGCAACGTCTCTCGCCCAAGATTCGTCTCTTTCTCTCCTCAAGGTTTCTCAATCTCCCGCCAGCACTATGGGTATCCCTGGTCTCACTCATAAATTAAAACATCCATCTCTTGCCCTCACTCTGGCCCTCTCTCACCTCACATACAAATGCATATGTTTAAATTGTGTCACAATTTCTTTCCTAAAGGATGGTTTAATTATCCTAATCAGAACATACTAATAACCATTCACATTTCTCTCTCTCTCTTAAATCCGAGGTAATAAGTGTTTATAGTTTTAGTAAATTAGGCTTACGTATAGAACTTATTTTGATTTGAAAATTGGGTAACCCATTTCGAAGTAAAAATTCATCCCGATCATGTTTCTTTATTCGGATATCTTTGTTGGTTGGATGATATTCTGAATTCAACTGTTCCATAACATAGTGAACGAACTATGATCCTACAAGTACATAATATTTTGTTGTTATGTGAGGAAGTTTCTTGTTTTTTCCCATGACTTTATTGGGAAAAAAAATGTGAACCTGAACAGTATTCTGCTACGTTGAGGGGCGTATAGAATTCTTAACCTTTGAGGGAAGGCTATATCGTTCATCTCCCCTTTACAATATGACCACTCCTTAAACTAGTCGAGAATAGACTAGTCCAGAATAATTTTAAATTGGAACTTGTCCTTATATCTTCCATTCGTATGTCATTTTGTAACGCATACAATCAAAAACATCAATAATGAATGTTGCAGTCAATCATCTTTAATAATAGGGGTCATAGATAAATATGTTATAGTAATTCATATGTACCACTTTGAACATGTTCACAAACTATATGAACAGCTCGACATCAAATTTATTCATTGTTTGAAGTCATTGAAACTCCAGAGACAACAAAGAGTTTATCTCGAAGCCTTATGTAACACAAACTAAAGATATGATTAAAGGAAGAGTAACAACGAAAATGTGATTCTATTGATAACAAGATAAATATCATAAAGCAAGTAAAACATATATAATTTAGTTTAGATCAATACCGTTGTTGAACATGTTTTCGCATATCTTGATCTCTTTCGCCATTATTCTCTCTACGATCTCTATAATTTAACACGCAAGTGGTGAAGTGACACGATTAAAAACATCATTATTCAATCATAAAGTTCCCTTTTATGTGGTTTTTTTTTTTAATAAATTGCAACATATCATACATCTAGCAGGGTTCGAACTCGGGACATCATGTAGGAATGTTCCCCTTTTATGTGTATTTTGATGAGCCCAATAATCAATCCTATCATTTTAATGCACGCTTTGTAACTAAAAACGCATATGTATGCATGTGTGCATACCCTCATCCTTGTTATGTCTAGCGGCTAGTAACAGAGCACAAAGGAAAGATTAAAATTCTCTAAAAAATCTCATCTAATGTTCTATCCAAGTTTATTAAATTATCTGACGTAGATACTTAATGACCTATCTATCCTCAGGTTAACCATTGGGTTGTTGGTCATGGCATTTATTTCTTTCATCTTAGTCAATCAATTCATTTTGGAGTAACGAAAGTTACTATGAGAGAGAGAAGAGAGGAAGACGAGAAAATAGACATAATATAATGAAGGGTGATGATAATCACAACACAATATTTGATAGTTACAGCACAATATTACTGTAAATGACATTTATATCTTCAAATTTATTTGATTCTCAAAAAAATCCTTCAATTCATTTCATATTATTTCCGCCCCAGCTCCCAATTAATTCCAATTTCCAAACCGAATATAAAACCAAAAAGTTAAATTTTGTATTTTGAATGAAGAACATCATCAACACTCTCTCTCAAAAATAACATAACTTGTGAAATCGTTTTTGAATTACATAAACCAACGACACCTCAACCCAACCGCAACCGAACCACAACCCTCCCATATCAATACAATCACAGTCACCACACCCATATCGACTCTGTTTTGACTCAGTTCATCCTAAATTGAGACAAAGTAAAGCCCCGAACTCGAATCCAAAGGAAATAACCAGTGAAGGACAGTTCCTTATGAAGACGAACCAGCAAGAAAGTGACCCTATCTATACTCGATTCTGCAGTAGAATCAATTACAGAAGCGCCACTAAGAGATGCTCTAATGGGTGTCATTTGTGTCTAACTCCTTTTTCCTCTCTCACACCACTTCAACTCACAATGATGTCCACCTCTTCATAAAGGCCTCGCCATCAACATATCCGACAACCCAAACCCTAGCCGCCACTCCCAAATCGAAGTGTGCAACTTTGGTTATTGTGGTTGTCGGCGGTGATGCATGACCCTTCCTCCTCCTCCTCTTGTACTCTTCAACACTTCTTCCTCCTCTTCAAACTTCTTCCAATTGTGTTTCAGATTTGGAACACGTTCTCTTTGCTCGCACTCATTTTTTCTTACTTTCATAGAAAACACGGGGTGTTAAATTTGAGAGTAAATGTCATTTTCAAAAAATTGTGTTGTAACTAGTATAGGTTGTGCTGTAATTATCGGCACCCATAATGGATACTATGTTGTTCTTTAATTTATTAATAAGTAATGCTTTCATTTTTAATTGTTATGGTTAACAGTTGGGCTGATGTTAATTAAGTTTTAATGGTAGATCTTTGATCCGACCGCAAATCGAAAAGGCGACTCCGATTCTGGTATATTCTTTTAATGTTATACATGATCGTCCCTGAATGCACAATAATGTTTTTCATTTGAGTTTGAATCCATGCAATCATTTTTTGTGAATTGGGTTAGAGTTCTTGCGAATAGATTTTTTCACAAAATTATGTTTCATGTCTGACTGGTTTCGTAATTGTTGATTTTGGTTCTAATGAAGCTCTTTTACCCTTTGCTGGCTCAAAGAAAAGACGTTTCCACAGTTTATAGTGTGGAGTGTGGCGTCTTGGCTTTGGCTGAATTCACTTTTCAGAATGACAATAAGCATGGAATTCAGATGATGTCATCACTTACAACTCACAATTTCACTTCTTGGAACGTTAATTGGAGAAAGACGTGTCAGAAATGGAACTGTAGAATTGCAAATTTTCTCACAGACTATCCGGTATCCAATGTCTAGAATGAATTGGCTTTAAATCACCTTCGATATGAAAACCGGAAAGGACTACACAACTGAGGAATTCCAACTTGTTCAGGTAGAACTAGCGCATGCACTGGGCAAGTTATGCCCTTCAATCTAGGAACTTCAAGATTCAAAATAAAAAGTTGCGATCTTTGTTCAAATATTGAATTTGTTTTCAGATTTAATCTTAAATAAAAAGTTGAGACCTTATTTTTCCGTTTTCTAATAATATTTGTTGGTACGATCTCTCAAACATAGCTCATCAGGGAACATTTTTTCCTAGGCAAAGAGAATCGCATTCCATTTTTTATTTTCTATTTTTCCACACTACAACACATCATGCTTTTAGGGACCTGTTTTATTCTGACTACCAGCATTACAGTCGTTGGTAACAGTACAAACAGTCGTTTCTTTCTATTTTTCGTCTTGCTAGTCATCTTTCAGATTTCGAAAGACTACCTATGATTCTGTCGTGGGAAAACGACTAGTCATTTAAAATCTAAAATTATTAATGACGTGCAGTATTGTTGTCAACGGATCTGAACACAGTTTTGATCAAACTTTTGGGCGGGAAATTAAAATTAGCTAAATTTTGGGGAGGGAAATGAAATCTAACCAAATGTTGGAGGAAAAATCAAATTCAACCAAAAACTTAAATTCGCCTGTCTGCTCCAACTAACAATTTCCCCCGCCATTACTCCCCCCTTTCGGCCTCCATATCATATCAAAGAACCAGATGAACCCTAACTCTCATCTTCTACACTCGCCACCACCGCCGACTCTCTTGATCTCTCTTTCTACATGAGCGCAGTCCTCTCGCCACCACCGTCACTCTGTCATTCCGATTGACTCAATCGGCCATCAGCTGATTCAAATCTGAGAATGGAGATTTGGCACAGGAAGAGAAATTTGATGTCTCACCCTTCACAAACATCTGTCCTGACAACATGCCAGTATCTCTCTGTCTCTCAGTCTCAATTTGGCTTCTCGGTTTTAATTGATTGTGCACGCGCTTTTCAATTTGGGTTCTGAGAGGTGGCTTGAGCTCAGATCTAACAAGCCCTTTTAATTTCAAGAACTTAAAAGGAGCAATTTTATTGTTATATATGTATTTTTAGTCTGGGCTCCATCTTTCATGATTATAAATTGTATGTGCTTTAATTTTATTGTGATATCTGCAAACACTTTAACTATGGGTAAATTCTATGTTCGGATCTGCTGAGTCTAGATTGTGGTATATTGTTTTTCACATAACCAAGTGGTTGTTGTTTACTGATTAAAAAGTGGGTATTCATGGGCAGAATGATATATCTAAGCGACAAAATACATATAGGAATGTGTGTTTTAATGTATTTATAATTTGGCTAGTTGAATGTGATGTGGATGAAACTGACTATGGTATAAAGTTCGTAAGTACCCTGTCATTGCTGCCAATTCATAATTTGATGTGTCCAAACATTCTGTTGTGTAAGAGACTGTGATGATATGGATCTATCGAATTCCCTCATTGAAGTTGTAAGAGTGTAATACGCTCGGCGAGGCGAAATTATTTTTGCAGCCTGCTGGTGTCATCTCTTATTTGTTTTCAATAAATGAGTACTAATTTGATCCTCTTCATGCTAACTGAAGAGATCGCTAACATATGGATCGTCTGAATTCACTCTGTAGTCGATACAGTTTTTTGATATACATGGTATGAAAAATCCTTTTGCAGCCTGTGATCATCGATGTGTTATCTGGTTTTCTCGAGTACAGTTCTGAGCCTTTTTCCTTTTTTCCCTCTACTCATTCCATGTTTGTTGTTTTTTTTTTTTTTTTTTTTTTTTTTTTTTTTTATTATTTCCTCCGTTTAACCTCTCAATTCCACCGGGTGTTGTGAAGGTCATTTTCGCCCGCTGATAATGTTGGCAAAATGCTGCAAACATTTGTGCATGAAAACCGGGTCAAAGTGGCCTTCGCAAGACCCGACATTCGATAGCAGATGAACAGATGAATTTTGAATTAATGAATGTTAGTTCATTAGTATGTCAGGTAATTGCAAAAGGAAATTCTCAATGAATAGAAGTACTAGAAAGATACGAGAGAAATTACAGAAAATAACAGTAAATAAAAGTCTATACCTCGTTGTCCTCTTTGAGTTGTTTATCTGCCTGGGTCTCTTCTTGTTCCTCCTAGATTACCAAACTCATCTTCACTTGTTGAACAACGAACACTTGATTTAATTTTCTCTTGTGACACCTGTAAATTAAATGAAGTGCACAAATATTATTCACTTGAGATAGAAATTCAAGAGGAGCTTCAATAGAGAAGTTAAATGGTTTTGACACCTTGAGAATGTCCATCAATCATGCAGCAACTACAATCTCCTTAATTGGTTCAAAATCCTTTTCTAGAGAACTGTCATCAAGTTTCAACCGTAAGAAATGAATTGGATCCGGCTCAAAATCATAAGCAGCTTCATCAAGTTCAGTATTTGATATGCTCTGAGTTCCTACTGTCGTTGCAATAAACTTTCCTTAATTAGGTCCTAATTTTGTTCCCTGGACTATACAACTTTCTTCTCTAAGCAAACCAATGGCAAGTCTTTGCTGGATATGTTTTCACTAGATTTAGCTACATTGTCAAATTCTTTTGTTGGGTAGTGCCTTTGGGCACGGGAAATTCTCTTGAATCTGTGTATATATATAAATAAATATATATGTGCGTGTGTGTGTGAGAGAGAGAGTGTACCTTAACTCTTATAAAAGGAAGAATAATGAAAAAAATTGTTCCTAAGATGGTTAATATTAAAAACACCCCACATAAATTATGTATTTAGAAGAATAACTCCATATCTTTACTCTTTTAAAAGTCTAATAAACTAGAAGTGTTCCTAAGATAGTTTTTTGTTTTTACAAAAATACCTCTTATTTTACTTACATAAACCAAAAGCCCCTACTAAAAGTACATATTTCACAGTCTAACCCTGCTAATAGCGTTTCACAAACTGTTTCCTCTGTAACTCTAGGCTTCAAACGACGCAATGGAGTTTTACAAAAACCTGCCGTGATCCATTGGCAGTTATGTTTCTCGGGATCCAAGTTGATATGCCCTACCAAAATATCAACTTGGATCCCGATCGAATGTCCATAATGAGACACTTACGATCCCTTTGTTGCTTTCCCTATCATTCTGTGCAGTGTGTAAAGAGCCATTCGAGATATGAACCTTGGATGCGTTAGATACTGCAACTGTAGAGGGCTTGATTCTGAAAAATCGTTTTGGCTCTATGTACAATTCTTTCATACCACCATCGACAAAATTTCTATAGAGGACAATCACACGCTTCACTACGGGTTTTTCAAAGAACAGCCTCTCATCTCGACATGCCAAATCTCAGTGAACGTTTTAAACAAATACGGTCCAAAGAAGACTACTTGATGAATTATCCTTCAACCCTTTTAGGGAGCTGTTGTACAAAGCACGGAAGCAATTTGGTTGATACCAGGCAGCGAAGGTCAGCTATTTGATCGTTCATTCAAGGTTAATGTCTGCTTCATCAATTGTTAAAATGTAATGTAAGTCCCGTTTTTCTAATTATCATTCTTGTGCTCAGATCCATTTGCATACTTGCTTAAGACGGTAGGTTTGCAACTTCGCATTGTTATTTGTCTCTCTTCCCTGCTAACTCTATGAAAAAAGAAAGAAATTAAAAGTAGTAAATGTCAATGATATTTGATGAATTTGATTATTTCATTAGGGCTTGTACCGGACAAGGTTAGTTGATTATTATATTCCCTCTCAAGCCGCTGGCTCCCCGATGATTATTGTGCCATCCACATTTATGGATCTTTCTATCAAGATACTAGAAATATATTTTACCTCAGTTTATTACTTATTACTAGCTTTCAACCTGTGTGATGCACGGAACTTGGCCCCTATACATGCCAGTTTACTTGTGCAACTATGTCGGTTGGCAAAGAGCGTTTCGGGCAAACTAATTCAACAATTCCAATGTCTATATCTATATGTCAAATATATTATTTTTTATTTAAAAAATATCACGATGTACTAAATATTTTTAAATAATTTTAAATTATTACGTAATCTAAATAATTTTTAGTTTACATAGGCCATTACTTTTTAGTGGTTTTTTTTCTAACATTTTTTAGACTCACATTTTTTGTCGTCTACTGGGTGCGAACCCAGGACCTTATGCAAAGGCTTTTAAACGCTCTACCACTTGACGTAGCACCATTTTCTAACAGTTCTTTTCTCATTGAAGTTATAAAGTTTAAATCTTACATATCGAACCGTGAGTTAGTGCACGATTATTTTCTTATTTTACAATTATGTATGAGATCGTACACTGCACTTGTAATAAATATGGGTTGATTTATAGACCAATTTATTGACACTCAGTAGTGGTTGTGATTTATCATAAAACTTTATTCATTTCCATGATTACAAACTAACATTTTTGTAAAATCAAATTAAGTTTTATAGAGATTCATTGATTACTTTTGTTAGAAATAAAACTTATATTAATTAATTGGGCGATACATTCAGAATTGGGCGATACATAAGGAGTTTTATAGATATTCATTGATTACTTTTTTTAGAAATAAAACTTTTATTAATTAACTGGGCAATACATTCGAAATGGCCGAATTATAATCTAGGTTTCTTGGGGAAGCTCCTTTCCCATTTCCCGTAACCTAGAGTTGCACAGAAAACCGATTGACCCATCCAAACCGACTAATCCAACCCAATCTAATTCAATTTTATTGGTTTGAAATGATTTGGGCTGAATACGAATTATATTTTAGCCCAATCCAATATTTTAGTTTGGGTTGTGGATGTAATTACAAAATCCAGAAACAGACCCAACCCAACCCAAAATAGGTAATATATATAATAAATTAATAATATCTATAAAATCTCTATCATATCTATTAAATAATATATTATTTATTATACATGTCAAAGTCTGAAAGACCTTTTCCTTTCATTTTCGACATAGCAACGTCAGATCTTCATCAAAGGAAGATAAATCCCTTATTTTCTCCCCATTTTCTTTATTTTCCTTATCTATTTTTTTTTTCATTCACTGTATATAATGGATTCACCATTAACAGAATTCTTCAATCTCTTTAACAGTCAAATTGTTGAGAGTTTTCTTGCTTCTTCATTTTCCTTATCTAACTGTTACTTGTTAAGAGTTTTCTTGGCTTTTTCCCCTTTTTATTGTACCAATATGTACTTTCTATTCTACGCCGGATTGTTAATTTCTGCATCAACAGTCCAGGACATTGATGATTAGGAACTGAAAATAACATTTTGTTTCGAATGAAGGCAACCCGGCAAACCCACCCAAACCGAACCAATCCATCTTGTTGGTTTGGTCTGATTTTTCTAGTAGCCGGATTGGGTTTGATTTACATTTATCTACCCCAATGATTATTGGATCGGGTGTATTTTCCCTCATAAACCACCCAAACCGACCCATGTACACCCCTACCGTCTTACCATTCCACTGATTCTAAAAAAGACTTGCCGTTCCGAAGAACACTTGCTCCCCCCCACCCCCGTGTTACCGCGGCTGCTGGCACGGAGTTAACCAGGAAGCAGACCGCCTAGCAAAATATGCAATGAATGTGGGCGACGGCGTGCTGGTGCTGGCACTTAATTTGTGAAAGTTGCTGATGTTTGGTAAAATCAACTTCAAACCTACTGGGACAAAGTAAAAAATGACTAAAATACAGGACATTTATTTTTTTCGTAGAGATAAAAATCGATTTTTTCCTGAACTTTTATGCTGGAAATAGGTGAACGAGAAATTATTAAAAGTATTAACTGAAAAAAGCATCTTCTCCCTTGCTAGAATTTTCTATTTATGCCAATCCATCACAGTGTTGGTGGAAACTATTATTCCGTATTGTTAACAGCTTAAATTTTTATCAATGTGATGTTCTAAAAAATCGGCGCAGATAATTAATGTAGAAATAATCTATTTCCAAACAATTGGAAAGGAGAAAGAAATTAGTCCTTCCTTCATGTACTATTGCAGTGAGTAGCTACCATAAAGCCACCTGAGGGGGAGTCCCTGAAATTGAAATCATGGTGGCAGTTTATCTTCAACCTCTTAAGAGTTAGTAGTGGATTTTGCAGTCAGAAATGAGAAGGGTCGAACGGAAATGGGAGGAAACCATTCATAGATGAAGTGAGTGAAGTACTTCACCTTGCGGCGAATTTGATCGTACTTCCCAATGATTCATGAAAAGAAAATACTTGCTTAGATTTTTACTACCTTCTCTTGTCTATCTATTTGTTATACTAACATAGGTTAGTTTTGATATAAACAATAGCTGATTACGTAATTTTAAAACCAGTTGTGAAGAAAAACCACCACGACATAGCACGTGCTTCATCTTCTTTTAAATCAATGCATTAGCAGCAGTTGTAAAATGTTGCAGTTGTAATGCGTATTTTTAATTTTTAGTTATTTTCTTAAATTAATACATTAGCAACAACTGCAAATGTGAGGATTGCATTTGGGAATTTGTAAGGTTGTTAATTGGGTTGCCACCCTGGTAAATTGTGGCCTAAAATGCTTTTTTCCATGGTGAAATACCATATTTTCCACGAGAATTTCCACTTGCCGATAAATCTATTGCCACCTCTTTAAATTTTCGTGGAAAAACTTAGAAATGGACAACAAAGACTATTTCCACAGTAATTGCTCGTGACAGATTATTTTACCACTCCCCTTTGTGACCACATGTGTCTATTGTGGAAATAACCACGGCCAAAATCTTTAGCCGCAAAATTTGAGCTTCTTACACATTTTTAAAACATGAACACGAACAGTTTTTCAAGATTGTGTGCATGTTTATTTTCAGGAGTCCCCATGTATTCTATGAAGAAGACTTTACAATTTGGTTAAGATAAACAATTAAGGTGCAACGCACGTGCATCAAAACTAGTATATATAAATATAAATATAAATATATATATGTGTGTGTGTTTGTGTGTTAGTCTGACAAAAGCAAGGAAAATACTATGTATGAATAAGGCAAGATTCAAGTGTGAGATCACCGATTACATATTTCGAACAATGAAACAACTAAGAAAAGTAGGACATCAATGAAACAAAAACATTACTATCAGCCACCTCAAAACAGAACATGATATTTCCGTTGCTGAGGAAAGGTAAAGCTACATATCAAATTTAACAAAATACCAGTAAACATAAATTATTTTGACAAAAAATGAAATAAATGAAGTCTTGCAGTCAGCGGGATACTACAAATTGTTAATCAATGTCCTCCATGTTCCCTTTCATCACTCCATCTTCAGCTGCGACTTGTGCAGGTTGAGATGATTTTGGTGGAGCATGTGCTTGTGAGGAAGAAGAAGGTTGGGAATTGAGTTTTATTAAATTGAGTTGTTTGTTTATTTCCAGAAGCTTTTGATCAATCACAAAGCCAAGGTCACTCAACTCGACTGTGGCCATGTGTTGTGGTAAGTGATTACCGCGCAAGCACTGGTACATGATCTCAGTCATATGTTTTTTTCTATTCTCAGTGACTTTCTTCCTCAATGCATCTTGGACTTTCTTGATCCTTATTCTTGTTAAACCTTCTTGGTCCATCATTCTCTGATTTCGTTGCCCGATTGGCACGTTCGTATAATCAGCAATCACCTTTTGCACCCCCTCCCTGTTTGGCCAGACTTGTGCATCATGCTGATAAGGGCTGGAGATAATTACGGCGACTTCGACGTCACACAAAGTGTTGAGTTCTTCAGCCTTTTTCGTTAGGCCCTTGACCCTTTTCGTGAAGCACGCTTGCCTCTTTGTATCATCATCGATGAATTCGAGCTTCAGTGCAGATCTTGGCATGGTTTCCAACAATGTGCAAAACTGTTTAGACAATTATGAATGGAATGATGGAGAAGATGGTGTGTATGCTTTGTGGCTTTTATAAACATAATTTAGACAATTTGTTGGTAAAGAAAAAATTCTTATTATGCTAGAATATTAAATCATTTCCATTTTAGGTTTTCTTGAAAAGGAATCGACCCAGAAAGCAATTGTTTTAGTTCACATGTCTTCTTCTGTATGTTTCTATTATAATTTGCGGGTTAAATGTTTATGGTAAGAAGCTATATATTTTCTTTTACAAGAAATAACATATTTGCAATGCCACTTTTTCTTTGAGTAATTGTTCTGCCGTCAATCGGTTTTAAACCCGGAATCTCATGCAGGAGCTTCCAACGCTCAACCACTTGAGCTACCACCATAGCTGCGCAATACCTTTTTTCAGGTGTATATTCCCTTCTTATTACTTTATTTGAGAAACTCCTTCCAGTGATATTGTACACAGAAAAATATTTAGTCTTTCCTTTGTGTGCATGAGTTTCATTCAAAGGTTCATTGAGTTATTGTTTAATAAGCGAGAAATGCTACAGAACCAACTCATATCTCTTTCACATACCGTCCACACTCATGAAATCATGCCAAATGAGTAATAACGTTATTTTAGGACATGTAATGATGTTTTTAACTGTACACTTGTATAAGAGATGACAGGAAATAACCGTGAATTCTTTAGCATTTGTCATAATAAACAAACTGAAAAGAAATACAATACCACAAATAATTCAATTCACAAGACACATATCATCCAGATTTTCGTTTTCTATATTTATCATAAAGGACATGGCATATGTACAATTAAAAGCATTGAATCCTTAAATTCCTTTCATTAGTGACTCACCTAATTAAAAAGCATAAATTTATTTCAGATACAAATGACATACAAGCTGGCAATAGGATCATTTATAAAACAAAACATAAGATCAGGAAAACCTACAATAGAAATGACTTGATACTTTAGCATAATCGGTTGCAGCACAACTAAATATTTTAGCATAATAAAAACAATCTTTACCAACAACAAGTTGTCTAAATTACGTTCATAAAAGCCACAAAACATACACACCATCTTCTCCATCATTTCATCCATTATTGTCTAAACAGTTTGTCACATTGTTGGAAGCCATGCCAAGATCTGCATTGAATCTCGAATTCATCGATGATGATACTAAGAGGCAAGTGTGTTTTAGGAAAAGGGTCACGAGCCTAATGAAAAAGGCTGAAGAACTCCACACTCTGTGGGACGTCGAAGTCGCCGTAATTATCTCCATTCCTTATCAGCATGATGCCCAAGTCTGGCCAAACAGGGAGGGGGTGCAGAAGGTAAGGTGATTGATGATTATAAGAACGTGCCAATCGGGCAAAGAAATCAGAGAATGATGTACCAAGAAGGTTTAACAAAAAGAAGGATCAAGAAAGTCCAAGATGCACTGAGGAAGAAGATCACTGAGAATCGAGATAAAGAGATGACTGATATCATGTACCAATGCTTGTGCGGTAACAAATTAACACAAGACATGGCCGCAGTTGAGTTGAGTGATCTTGGATTTGTCATTGAGCAAAAGCTTTTGGAAATGAACAAACAACTCAACTCACTAAATGTTTCACAGGCTTCTTCTTCCTCGTATGCCCATGCTCCACCAAAATCCTCTAAACCTGCAAAAGTCCCAGCTGAAGATGGAGTGATGAAGCCACTGGTGGATCAGCAAATTGCGGAATTGCCTCCTCGGTTTATGGAACAGAATGGGAACATGGAGGACATTAATTACTGGATGACTGCAAGAGTTCATTTATTTTGTTTTTGTCGTGATAATTTATGTTTACTGGTATTTTGTTAAATTTGATATGTAGCTTCACCTTTCCTCAATAAGGGAAATCTCATGTTCTGTTTTGAGGTGACTGGTAGTAATGTTTTGGCTTCATTGATGTTCTAGTTTTCTTAGTAGTTTCCTTGTTCTGAATTATGTAATGGGTGGTCTCGCACTTGAAACTTGCTTATTCATACATAGTATTTTCCATGCTTTATTCAAACCAACATTTTATATATATATATATATATATATATATATATATATATATATTGTTTCGTACACCGGTTAATAATGATGGTTGCACCGTAATGTAGTTGTTGAGACGTTACTGGCTTACTGCCCTCGTTAGTCAATTATTAGTTTTTTCTCTATTTTAATAAATTTGTAATCATTTATTTTTGGCAGGTTTTTAAATACACTGTATTTTTACTTTAGTTCGTTTCATTTTGATATCATTTTATTCTACTTTAGTTCTTTTCATTTTGATATCATTGCTTGTAATGACAGTTTGACATTATTTTCAAGCATCAAAATGTATTAAAAGTTCTTTTAAAGACAATTTGTATTCTAATAAATCTGAGGCCCTTACACCTTCAGCAAAAACCTCAAGTGATGTATAAGTCATATATATAGTCGTATCTTATGCAATGTGGTTGAGAGAAGAGCACCACTTGTTGCTTCAAAAATTTAAAAAAAAAAATCATTTCCTTTAGAAATGCTTCGTCTTACCCGATTTTTTCACCGTTTTATATCACTTCCACAGTCTCTAATTGGCAGTTAAAAAAAAAAAAAAAAACTGAAAGGGTAATCATACCAACTAGAATTTGACACGCAAGTGGAGAAGTGACACAGATGAAAAAGATTACTATTCTATCATCAAAGTTCCCCTTTTATGTGATTTTATTTTTTGAGGAATAACATCATATCGTTCGCTAGCAGGGTTCGAACTCGGGACATCATGTAGGAATGTTCCCCTTTTTTGTGTATTTGGTGAGCCCATTAATTGATCCTATCATTTTATGTATCGGTCTTTTATTTTTACGATATATGTAACTAAAAACACTTATGTATGCATGTGATTATGCGTGTGTTTAACATCTCTTACAATTTAGCATTTCTATGTCTTGTCTCCCTTTTATGCCCTTTGATTTTTTTTTACAATTTTCATGATACCGAAAATACTGCTTTCTAATTTCAATATTTCTACTCAATTTTTGTTGTTTTGTCACCTCCTTCAATTTCTCAAGCAATATCCACCCCATTCCCTTAAGTGAGTTTTCACATTTTCTCTAGAATGCAACATCTCTCGCCCAAGATTGGTCTCTTTCTCTCCTCAAGATTTCTCAATCTCCCGCCAGCACTCTGGGTATCCCTGGCCTCACTCATAAATTAAAATATCAATCTCTTGCCCTCACTCTGGCCCTCTCTCACCTCACATACAAATGCATATGTTTAAATTGTGTCACAATTTCTTTCCTAAAGGATGGTTTAATTATCCTAATCAGAACATACTAATAACCCTTCACATTTCTCTCTCTCTCTCTCTCTCTCTTAAATCCGAGGTAATAAGTGTTTATAGTTTTAGTAAATTAGGCTTACGAATTGAACTGATTTTGATTTGAAAATTGGGTAACCCATTTCGAAGTAAAAATTCATCTGGATCATGTTTCTCTATTCGGATATCTTTGTTGGTTGGATGATTTTCTGAATTCGACTGTTCTATAACATAGTGAACGACCTATGATCCTACAAGTACATAATATTTTGTTTGATATGTGAGGAAGTTTCTTGTTTTTTCCCATGACTTTATTGGGAAAAAATGTGAACCTGAACAGTAGTCTGCTACGTTGAGGGGCGTATAGAATTCTTAACCTTTGAGGGAAGGCTATATCGTTCATCTCCCCTTTACAATCTCACCACTCCTTAATCTAGTCGAGAATAGACTAGTCCAGAATAATTTAAATTGGAACTTGTCCTTATATCTTCCATTCGTATGTCATTCTGTAAACGCATACAATCAAAAACATCAATAATGAATGTTGCAGTCAATCATCTTTAATAATAGGGGGTCATAGATAAATATGCTATAGTAATTCATATGTACCACTTTGAACATGTTCACAAACTATATGAACAGCTCGACATCAAATTTATTCATTGTTTGAAGTCATTGAAACTCCAGAGACACACAAAGAGTTTATCTCGAAGTCTTATGTAACACAAACTCAAGATATGATTAAAGGAAGAGTAACAACGAAAATGTGATTCTATTGATAACAAGGTAAATATCATAAAACAAGTAAAATATATATATAGTTAGTTTAGATCAATACCGTTGTTGAACATGTTTTTGCATATGTTGATCTCTTTCGCCAGTAATCTCTCTACAATCCAAACTAGGTAAGAGTTCTGCATTAATTGTCAGGGATTCTCAATTTTCATGTTGACGGATGAAGCTGCAAGCACCTGACAAAATACATGAAAGCATAAACATATGGATGGTAAGGAGGAGGCTCCACAAATAATATTGAAGATAAAGATATATGTATAAGTCATATATATAGTCGTATATTATGCAATGTGGTTGAGAGAAGAGCACCACGTGTTGCTTCATAGCAAAAAAAAAAAAAAAAAAAGTATAATTTCTTTTACAAATTCTATGTGTTACCCGATTTTTCTTCCGTTTTATATCATTTCCACATATGGTCTGTAATTGGTAGTTTAAAAAAAGCTAAAAGTTTAATGGTACCAACTATAATTTAACACGCAAGTGGTGAAGTGACACGATTGAAAACATCATTATTCTATCATTAAGGTTCCCCTTTTATGTGATTTTGGTTTTTGAGAAATTACAACATATCTTACATCTAGCAGGGTTCGAACTCGGGACATCATGTAGGAATGTTCCCCTTTTATGTATATTTTGATGAGCCCTATAATCAATCCTATCATTTTAATGCACGCTTTGTAACTAAAAACGCATATGTATGCATGTGTGCATACATGTACTAGTTGTAAGGCAGGTGTGTTGCACATGATGAATTTTTTATTATATGGGATAAGTGAAATGTTTATTCGATAGGGTATATTTCACATATCCTCATCCTTGTTATGTCTAGCGGCTAGTAACAGAGCACAAAGGAAAGATTAAAATTCTCTAAAAAATCTCATCTAATGTTCTATCCAAGTTTATGAAATTATCTGACGTAGATACTTAATGACATATCTATCCTCGGGTTAACCATTGGGTTGTTCGTCATGGCATTGATTTCTTTCATCTTATTCAATCAATTCATTTTGGAGTAACGGAAGTTACTATAAGAGAGAGAAGAGAGGAAGACGAGAAAATAGACATAAAATAATGAAGGGTGATGATAATCACAACACAATATTTGATAGTTACAACACAATATTTCTGTAAATGACATTTATATCTTCAAATTTATTTGATTCTCAAAAAAATCCTTCAATTCATTTCATATTATTTCCGCCCCAGCTCCCAATTAATTCCAATTTCCAACCGAATATAAAACCAAAAAGTTAAATTTTGTGTTTTGGATGAAGAACATCATCAACACTCTCTCTCACACATAACATAACTTGTGAAATCCTTTTATTTGAATTACATAAACCAACGACACCTCAACCCAACCGCAACCGAACCACAACCCTCCCATATCAATACAATCACAGTCACCACACCCATATCGACTCAGTTTTGACTCAGTTCATCCTAATTGAGACAAAGTAAAGCCCCGAACTCGAATCCAAAGGAAATAACCAGTGAAGGAAAGTTCCTTATGAAGACGAACCTGCAAGAAAGTGACCCTATCTATACTCGATTCTGCAGTAGAATCCATTACAGAAGTGCCACTAAGAGAGGCTCTAATGGGAGTCATTTCTGTTGAACTCATTTTTCCTCTCTCACACCACTTCAACTAACAATGATGTACACCTCTTCATAATGGCCTCGCCATCCACATATCCGACCACCCAAACCCTAGCCGCCACTCCCAAATCGAAGTCGGCAACTTTGATTATCATGGTTGTCGGCGGTGATGCATGACCCTTCTTCCTCCTCCTCTTGTACTCTTCAACACTTCTTCCTCCTCTTCAAACTTCTTCTGTGTTTCAGATTTGGAACACGTTCTCTTTGCTCGCACTCATTTTTTCTTACTTTCATAGAAAACAGTGGGTGTTAAATTTGAGAGTAAATGTCATTTTCAAAAAATTGTGTTGTAACTAGTATAAGTTGTGCTGTAATTATCGGCACCCATAATGTATACTATGTTGTTCTTTAATTTATTAATAAGTAATGCTTCCATTTTTAATCGTTATGGTTAACAGTTGCAATGATGTTAATTAAGTTTTAATGGTAGATCTTTGATCAGACCGCAAATCGAAAAGGCGACTCCGATTTTGAAGGTTCCGGTATATTCTTTTAATGTTATACATGATCGTCCTTGAATGCACAATAATGTTTTTCATTTGAGTTTGAATCCATTCAATCATTTTTTGTAATTTGGGTTAGAGTTCTTGCGAATAGATTTTTTTCACAAAATTATGTTTCATTTCTGAATGGTTTCGTAATTGGTCATTTTGATTCTAATGAAGCTCTTTTACCATTTGCTGGCTCAAAGAAAAGACATTTCCAAAGTTTATAGTGTGGAGTGTGGCGTCTTGTCTTTGGCTGAATTCACTTTTTCAGAATGACAATAAGCATGGAATTTAGATGATGTCATCAATTACAATTCACAATTTCACTGCTTGGAACGTTAATTGGAGAAAGACGTGTCAGAAATGGAACTGTAGAATTGCAACTTTGCTCACAGACTATCCGGTATTCAATGTCTAGAATGAATTGACTTTAAATCACATTCGATATGAAAACCTGAAAGGACTACACAACTGAGGAATTCCAACTTGTTCAGGTAGAACTAGCGAATGCACTGGGCAAGTTATGCCCTTCAATCTAGGAACTTCAAGGTTCAAAATAAAAAGTTGCGACCTTTGTTCAAATATTGAATTTGTTTTCAGATTTAATCTTATATAAAAAGTTGCGACCTTATTTTTCCATTTTCTAATAATATTTGTTGGTACGATCTCTTAAACATAGCTCATCAGGGAATTTTTTTTCCTAGGCAAATGAGAATCGCATTCCGTTTTTTATTTTCTGTATTTCCACACTACAACAAATCATGCTTTTAGCGACCTGTTTTATTATGACTACCAGCATTACAGTTGTTGGTAACAGTACAAACAGTCGTTTCTTTCTATTTTTCGTCTGGCTAGTCGTCTTTCAGATTCTTAAAGACTAGCTATGATTCTTTCGTGGGAAAATGACTAGTCATTAGAAATCTAAAATTATCAATGACGTGCAGTATTGTTGTCAACGGATCTAAACACAATTTTGATCAAACATTTGGGCGGGAAATAAAAATTAGCTAAATTTTGGGGAGGGAAATGAAATCTAACCAAATGTTGGAGGAAAAATAAAATTCAACCAAAAACTTAAATTCGCCTGTCTGCTCCAACTAACAATTTCCCCCGCCATTACTCCCCCCTTTCAGCCTCCATATCATATCAAAGAACCAGATGAACCCTAACTCTCATCTTCTACACTCGCCACCACCGCCGACTCTCTCTATCTCTCTTTCTATATGAGCGCAGTCCTCTCGCCACCACCGTCACTCTGTCATTCTGATTGACTCAATCGGCCATGAGCTGGTTCAAATATGAGAATGGAGATTTGGCGCATGAAGAGAAATTTGATGTCTCACCCCTCACAAACATCTTCCCTCACAACTTGCCAGTATCTCTCTGTCTCTTAGTCTCAATTTGGCTTCTGGGTTTTAATTGATTGTGCACGCGCTTTTCAATTTGGGTACTGAGAGGTGACTTGAGCTCAGATCTAACAAGCCCTTTTCATTTCAAGAACTTAAAAGGAGCAATTTTATGTGATATATGTATTTTTAGTCTGGGCTCCATCTTTCATGATTATAAATTGTATGTGCTTTAATTTTATTGTGATATCTGCAAATACTTTAACTATGGGTAAATTCTATGTTCTGATCTGCTGAGTCTAGATTGTGGTATATTGTTTTTCACATAACCAAGTGGTTGTTGTTTACTGATTGGAAAGTGGGCATTCATGGGATGAATAATATATATAAGCGACAACATACAGATAGGAATGTGTGTTTTAATGTATATATAATTTGGCTAGTTGAATGTGATGTGGATGAGACTGACTATGGTATAAAGTTCGTAAGTACCATGTGTCATTGCTGCCAATTCATAATTTAATGTGTCCAAACATTCCGTTGTGTAAGAGGATGTGATGATATGGATCTATCGAATTCACTCATTGAAGTTGTAAGAGTGTAATACGCTCGGCGAGGCCAAATTATATTTGCAGCCTGCTGGTGTCATCTCTTATTTGTTTTCAATAAAGGAGTACTAATTTGATCCTCTTCATGCTAACTGAAGAGATCGTTAATATATGGATCGTCCGAATTCACTCTGTAGCCGATAGAGTTTCATGATATACATGGTATGACAAAATCCTTTTGTAGCCTGTGATCATCGATGTGTTATCTGGTTTTCACGAGTACAGTTTTGAGCCTTTTTCCGTTTTTCCCTCTGTTCATTCCATGTTTGTTGTTTGTTTGTTTGTTTTTCCTCCGTTTAACCTCTCAATTCTACCGCGTGTTGTGAATGTCATTTTCACCCGCTGATAATGTTGGCAAAATGATGCAAACATTTGTGCATGAAAACCGGGTCAAAGTGGCCTTCGCAAGATCCGGCATTCGATAGCGGATGAACATATGAATTTCGAATTAATGAATGTTAGTTCATTAGTAAATCAGTATATTGCAAAAGGAAATTCTCAATGAATAGAAGTACTAGAAAGATACGAGAGAAATTACAGAAAATAACAGTAAATAAAAGTCTATACCTCGTTGTCCTCTTTGAGTTGTTTATCTGCCCGGGTCTCTGCTTGTTCCTCCTAGATTACCAAACCGAGCTTCACTTGTTGAACAACGAACACTTGATTTAATTTTCTCTTGTGACACCTGTAAATTAAATGACGTGTACAAATATCATTCACTTGAGATAGAAATTCAAGAGGAGCTTCAATAGAGAAGTTAAATGGTTTTGACACCTTGAGAATGTCCATCAATCATGCAGCAACTACAATCTCCTTAATCGGTTCAAATTCCTTTTCTAGAGAACTGTCATCAAGTTTCAACCGTAAGAAATGAATTGGATCCGGCTCAAAATCAGAAGCAGCTTCATCAAGTTCAGTATTTAATATGCTCTGAGTTCCTACTGTCGTTGCAATAAACTTGCCTTAATTAGGTCTTAATTTTGTTCCCTGGTCTATACAACTTTCTTCTCTGAGCAAACCAATGGCAAGTCTTTCCTCGATATGTTTTCACTAGATTTAGCTACAGTGTCAAATTCTTTTGTTGGGTAGTGCCTTTGGGCACAGGAAATTCTCTTGAATCTGTGTATATATATAAATAAATATATATGTGCGTGTGTGTGAGAGAGAGAGAGAGTGTATCTAAACTCTTATTAAAGGAAGAATAATGAAAAAAATTGTTCCAAACATGGTTAATATTAAAAACACCCCACATAAATTATGTATTTAGAAGAATAACCCCATATCTTTACTCTTTTAAAAGACTAATAAACTAGAAGTGTTCCTAAGATAGTTTTTTATTTTTACAAAAATACCTCTTATTTTACTTACATAAACCAAAAGCCCCTACTAAAAGTACATATTTCACAGTCTAACCCTGCTAATAGCGTTTCACAAACCGTTTCCTCTGTAACTCTAGGCTTCAAACGACGCAATGGAGTTTTACAAAAACATGCCGTGATCCATTGGTAGTTATGTTTCTCGGGATCCAAGTTGATTTTGATATCAAATTGGATCCCGATCGAATGTCCATAATGAGACACTTACGATCCCTTTGTTGCTTTTCCATATCATTCTGTGCAGTGTGTAAAGAGCCATTCGAGAAATAAACCTTGGATGCGTTAGATACTGCAACTGTAGAGGGCTTGATTCTGAAAACTCGTTTTTGCTCTATGTACAATTCTTTCATACCACCATCGTCAAAATTTCTATAGAGAACAATCACACGCTTCACTACGGGTTTTTCAGAGAAGGGCCTCTCATCCCGACATGCCAAATCTCAGTGAACGTTTTAAAAAAATACGGTCCAAAGAAGACTACTTGATGAATTATCCTTCAACCCTTTTAGGGCGCTGTTGTACAAAGCAGGGAAAAGTTTTGGTTGATACCAGGCAGCGGAGGTCAGCTATTTGATCGTTCATTCAAGGTTGATGTCTGCTTCATCAATTTTTAAAATGTAATGTAAGTCCCGTTTTCCAAATTATTATTCTTGTGCTCAGATCCATTTGCATACTTGCTTAAGACGGTAGGTTTGCAGCTTCGCATTGTTTTTTGTCTCTCTTCCCTGCTAACTCTATGAAAAAGGAAGAAATTAAAAGTAGTAAATGTCAATGATATTTGATGAATTTGATTATTTCATTAGGCCTTGTACAAGACAAGGTTAGTTGATTATTATATTCCCTCTCAAGACGCTGGCTCTCACTACAACAAATATGAACTTTGTTGACAGTTTTTTTGTCGACACACAGTTTTATGTCGATGGTTACGCGATTAATCGACCATATCAGAATTTGTCGATGCACATGATATTTTTTGTCGAACTTTTAGTTATTATTTTATTCTTCCCAATAATGTGGTCAATATATTGGGAGTATTTATTTGATTTTGACATCTACTTACATAGTGACATATCTTTTTGTCAACTCCTGCCAAAAAAAATTGGAGGATAAATAATTGGTGTTTCCCGCACTCCCCAATTGTGAGGAGGGAATAAAAAATTAATTCTAACCCACTAACACACGTTTCACTCTCAAGTCTCACCCTCTCATACGACTCTCATCCTAAACCCTCAACCGGCGGCGATCAATTCCTGCAACTCTCTCCATCCTCGCCGCTACGCCTCTCTCTCTCATCTCCGAAGCCGTCGCCCTCTCCATCGTCACCCTATTCAAGACCCGGTAAGCCCTCTCTCATCTCCGAAGCCCTCGCCCTCTCTCATCTCCGAAGCCCTCGCCCTCTCTCATCTCCGCCGAATCTTCAATTCCCCACGCCCGATTCAAGACCCGGTAAGCATCACAAACCCTGTAAAATTTCAGATCGAGGAGGAAGAAGAAGGGCTAGAAGTTACCAATCAGTTGGCCAACGGTGACGGTTAGTTCTCTGTAAAATTTTACTACTATGTGTTTACATTGCCCCTCTGTTTATGATTTGGTTAGGATTTTATCGCAGAGAAACTTTGGTGGGCATCTATCTAGCTTCAACACACCGTACTACCCTCTCAACACCGCGGCTGAAATCGTGGACGGCAAGAGTCGGGTAAACATCTAATTTCTATGACCTTGGTTCCTGCCTTTTTCACTTTTAGAACTGCTGTAACCTGATGTCTACTTATGTTGCTCGCTTCATGTTTGCTTTGTTTTTTGAGGGCTTGGGTTGAAAAAGCTACATGATTGATGTATAAGTTTATTAACTCCTTTACTGTTTCTAGGGGTTTTATCATAATTATTTGTTTAGTGAATTTGTTCTGTAAAGCATCGAATTGATACTATGAGATTCTGTACATTTGAGGGAATAACTCTTTCTCTTACCTCTTTTTGTGCGACCAATTTGCAGGGCTTTGCCTGCTCTGAGAATTTGCAATTTGTAGTCAACATCTTTGCAGTCAAGTAAGTAAAATTGTATGTGTTCTAATGCATTATTCGCTTTGAATTGAACTACTGTTACCAATTTATTCACTTTTGTCCCCCATATCTCTGTTTAGCGAAGTCTATGGATAACTTGGCATTAACAAAGGAGCTTCAGTTTCTACTAAAAGCTCTGCCAAGCGAAGTCTATGATCTGTACGTACTGATGTTGTAGTTGACAATTTGAAAGGTAGAGTATGATCTGGTATAGTTTTTCTTAAGCAAAGTGGTGATAATTATGGTAAGTTGGTGCACAGTAAAGAGCATATTACAGACTCGGTGATTCTGGAAGTATTTCAATCGATCACATTTATTCTGATGCAAAAAATGTGGTTATCGTTTGAACTTTTAATCAAAAGGAGAAAGTATCTCTTCCTGCTATGCTCTTTGGGTGCTGTTTTCTTTAAACAAACTCTCAATCTACTTGCATGTACAATATTTCATTGATCATCGTCTGTTACTCAGCGAAAAATATTTGAGTTAGATGTTTATGTTGTTCATTACAGTCATCCATTTCTTGACTCAATTAGAGATGTAGGCCAATATATCTTTCTTGACTTAGTTACAGGTATAATCATCCCTTGAATTAGTTTATTTTCTGTCTTATTTTGCAGGTGAACCTCGAAGTATCAATTAGTGTATGCTATCGACTTGGACAATACTGGATTTAAGATCTCTGGGAGATATTTTCATTTTGTCTGTAGGTACTTCAACTTTGTTTGTAGTTGTACCATGTAATGATATATTTCTATTTCATTTGCAACCCTGCTTAGCAACAGTACAATCAAATCTAGGGTCTTTCGCACTGTGCTGAAGGTAGTACTCTTTCACTTAGATAATATTTATTTCACTTTTTTATGATTTCTAAAGTTAATCCCCCCAAATATAGAGACAGTTTGGTATTTTCTAAACTTTGCCATTCTCACGGTTTTTTATCTCTCAACTTCAGCTCTCTTCTCAGCCGAAGATGCCCTCTGTCTCTCTGTAGCGAACAATATTTCTCTAGCTTGCATTCAATAATTTGATAACTATTTTTTCAAGCATTTATAATTCTTTATGTCTTATCTATCGAGTTTTCAATTGGCCAAACCCTGATCATTCGAGGTAGTTGATAGAATTGCTTAAATTTGATTTCTCGGACATGATCCAGGTAAAAAGTCTACTGATAAATTGTGACTTTCTAATTGCAATGTTGATGCATTTGAATTTCTTCTCTCTCTTCATTTTTTCAAAGGCTTCTCTCTCTTCATATGTCTTTCATCTTATGCAAAGAAAAAATGACTGATAGTATGCAAACGAATATACATGACTGATAGTATGAAAACGAGTATACTATGAAGGTTAAATGACTGATAGATGGAAATTATCAAGGACACGTGTTACTACCTTTGTATTCAAGGTGTTTATGTGGATTTTACCTCTGTGTACCCAAGTTGCAATCCGTTAAATTCCCTGTCATTATTTTTCTCCTCAGTTTGTCCATATCTTTGGTTAATTTTTAATTTGACAAGGTACTATTTCATGTGAAGCTAGAAGCTAAAGTAAGAATCAATGTATTTAGATACTTGAGAAAACAGAGAAGGAAGTTTTATGCTATTGTGCTGATGATTCTAGCTGCAGCACGATATTGCAAAAGATTTTGCACTTATATTTTCCAGGTATTAGTTGGCACACAATGAGCGGTCCATACACCACGAGTAGCCTTTGGGTGACAACAAACACAAAACTGGTATGGTTAGGATATCAACTTTGATTTGTTAAGGGGCTATATAATATCATCATGTTCTACACTATTACACGTCCATACTGATGCTCGCAATGTTTACTTCAAAATGTCTTAAATTTGTGTTTTGGTGTGGATGTTTAAGCTCTATACATTCTACTAGAAGCCTAGAAATGTACGGACTGGGCCAGTCTTCCTCCTCATGCAAGTTGCGTAGCATTTTGTTATGGTTGCCAGGGTTAGCAAGCAACAAATGCTAGCTGAATTCTGCCTAGATGTGGATTATGCTTATACCATCGAAAAAAGCCCATAATCATGATTCAGTTAGAAAATTCCTATTGCTGTAGGGTGTCATGTGGTTTTGAGAACAACAATTCGGTCAAAATTTTCATTTCCGGCCGTGAAGTCACTGTTCTCTTTTGTACACATTTGGTCATCTAACAAGTTCGTTTGATAGACAGGGAGCAGCTTCCTTCTTGAGTCCGTTCGATTTCCACCCAAATCGGTAAAAGTATTGTTTATGCGAACATTGCTAATATCTTTTAGCTGTGACATTAGACTTCAACAAGTTATCTCTTCCTGCTACTGCGTCCTTGTTGTGGCTGTTGATTTTTCTGGTGATAATTCTTTGTTGCAGTCCGGAACAGGATGAAGAGTGTTAAGAATATCCAGAAAATTATAAAAGCTATGAAAATGGCTGCAGCATCTAAGCTTCGAGCAACTCAAGTTAGAGCGGAGAATTCCCGTGGACTATGGCAACGGATGTCGCTTAATTTTTTCTGCCGACGTAATTGAGATTTGTCGGCTTTAATACTAACGACCTACTTGTAGTGACCATTTTCCGTCAAAAAATTATTTGTCGATAGAATTTCTACCGACATATTTGGCCTTTCTAGCGACAATTTTTGCTGTCAACGGAGGCAGAATTTGTTGTAGTGTCTTAAAATCCCCGATGATTATTGTGCCATCCACATTTATGGATCTTTCTATCAAGATACTAGAAATATATTTTACCTCAGTTTATTACTTATTACTAGCTTCCAACCCGTGCGATGCACGGAACATGGCCCCTATACATGCCAGTTTACTTGTGCAACCATATCGGTTGGTAAAGAGAGTTTCGGGCAAACTAATTCAACAATTCTAATGTCTATATCTATATGTCAAATATATTATTTTTTATTTAAAAAATATAACGACGTACTAAATATTTTTAAATAATGTTAAATCATTACTTAATATAAATAATATTTAGTTTACATAGGCCATTACTTTTTAGTGGTTTTTTTCTAACATTTTTTAGACTCATATTTTTTGTCGTCTGCTGGGTGTGAATCCAGGACCTTATGCAAAGGCTTTTAAACGCTCTACCACTTGACGTAGCACCATTTTCTAACAGTTCTTTTCTCTTTGAAGTTATAAATTTTAAATCTTACATGTCGGGCCGTGAGTCATTGCACGATTATATTCTTATTTTACAATTATGTATGAGATCGTACACTGCACTTCTAATAAATATGGGTTAATTTATAGACCCATTTATTGACACTCAGTAGTGGTTGTGATTTATCATAAAGCATTATTCATTTCGATGATTACAAACTAACATTTTCGTAAAATCAATATAAGTTTTATAGAGATTCATTGATTACTTTTTTTAGAAATAAAACTTTTATTAATTATTTGGGCGATACATTCAGAATTGGGCGATACATAAGGAGTTTTATAGATATTCATTGATTACTTTTTTTTAAGAAATAAAACTTTTATTAATTAACTGGGATATACATTCGAAACGGCCGAATTATAATCTAGCAATCTGCAGAAGCTGCTTTCCCATTTCCCGTCACCTAGGGGTTTACAGAAAACCGATAGACCCATCCAAACCCACTAATCCAACCTAATCTAATCCAATTTTATTGGTTTGAAATGATTTGGGCTGAATACGGATTATATTTTAGCCCAATCCAATATTTTGGTATGGGTTGTGGATGTAATTACAAAATCCAGAAACAGACCCAACCCAACCCAAAATAGGTAATATATATAATAAATTAATAATATCTATAAAATCTCTATCATATCTATTAAGTAATATATTATTTATTGTACATGTCAAAGTCTCAAAGACCTTTTCCTTTCATTTTCTACATAGCAACGTCAGATCTTCATCAAAGGAAGATAAATCCCTAATTTTCTCCCCATTTTCTTTATTTTCCTTATCAATTTTTTCATTCACTGTATATAATGGATTCACCATTAACAGAATTCTTCAATCTCTTCAACAGTCAGATTGTTGAGAGTTTTCTTGCTTCTTCATTTTCCTTATCTAATTGTTACTTGTTAAGAGTTTTCTTGCTTTTTCCCCCTTTTATTGTACCAATATGTACTTTCAATTCTACGACGGATTGTTAATTTCTGCATCAAGAGTCCAGGACATTGATGTTTAGGAACTGAAAATAACATTTTGTTTCGAATGAAGACAACCCGCCCAACCCACCCAAACCGAACCAATCCATCTTGTTGGTTTGGTCTGATTTTTTCTAGTAGCCGGATTGAGTTTGATTTACATTTATCTACCCCAATGATTATTGGATCGGGTGTCTTTTCCCTCATAAACCACCCAAACTGACCCATGTACACCCCTATCGTCTTACCAGTCCAGTGATCTAAAAAAGACTTGCCATTCCGAAGAACACTTGCCCCCCCCCCACCCCGTCTTACCGCGGCTGCTGACGCGGAGTTAACCAAGAAGCAGACCGCCTAGCAAAACATGCAATGAATGAGGGTGACGGCGTGCTGTGGCACTTAATTTGTGAAAGTTGCTGATGTTTGGTAAAATCAGCTTCAAAACTACTGGGACAGAGTAAAAAATGACTAAAATACAGGACATTTATTTTTTTCGTAGAGATAAAAATCGATTTTTTCCTGAACTTTTATGCTGGAAATAGGTGAACAATAAATTATTAAAAGCATTAACTGAAAAAAGCATATTCTCCCTTGCTAGAATTTTCTATTTAGGCCGTATAATCTATTCCCTTTTTGATAATTGTAGTTTTTTCTCTCTCTAAGCTAGAGAGAGAAAAGCCTTTTTCCACTATGGAGATGAACATGCTGGATTGGCTTGGGAAGATTCAACTCACTGAGAGGGAGAAGAAGACAACTCGGATCGGGAAAGAACTCTATGATAGAGCCATCGAAAGTTTTGACCACTGCTTGATAGGAAAGTTTGTTGGTGACAAGATCATCAACGGAGGATTTATGAAAGACCTCTTCAAGCGACTATGGTGCCCGGAAGATGAAGAACTCCGCATCATAGATCTTGAACCAAATATCTTTGTCTTCAAGTTCGAAAACGAAGATACCTTGTACCGAGCCAAAAGGGGAGGTCCTTGGGTCTTTGATGATCAACTATTACTCTTGAAGGACTGGACCTTGGGAAGAAGGCTAGAGATGTGGTTTTCAACTACGTCTCAGTTTGGGTCCAAATCTGGGGACTCCCCTTTCACCTTATCAACAAAGAGGTAGGGGAAATTATTGGATCCACCATTGGAGAGGTTTACTCCGTTGAGCCAAAGGAGGAAGGCCCAAAAAGTGAGCGATTCATTAGAGCCAGAGTTCGTATGCTTGCAAATCAACCGCTGCTTCGCAGAGGGGCGGTGGAAATCGAAGATGGTGAATCGATCTGGGTCGATTTCAAATACAAAAAACTTCCAACCATCTGGTAATGGTGTGGTTGTGTGGATCACCCTCAGACAATATGCCCAAAGAAACCAACGGAAACTATTACCACTAGTCATCGCGAGTATGGACATTGGCTGCTATCCAACCGAAAGAAAGCGAGGAAAATAGACAAATACCAATCAGCTTTATCCCAGAAGGCTTGGCCAAGAGCGCCGGAATTTCCGGACGGCGGTCGGCGACCGGAGAAACAGAATCAAAAGAGCAGAGGTATGACGGTGGTCGGAAAAGGCAAGTCAAAGGGGAAGACGAAAGATAAGGGAGAATCAGCGGAAAATCGGGACAAATTGCAAAATAAGGAAAGGATTGGTCCAAATTTCAATCTGGAGAAGATACTAGTAATCCCTCAATCAAAGGAGGTGAATTTCTCTACTAGTATTCCAACCCTTTCCACTTTACCCTCAAAAGTTTCCTTCTCGGCCGGGAAATCCCCCAATCATGGGAGGTCAAACGGCAAAAAAGGAAACACGAAGAAAGTAGCACGAGAAGGGGAAGGGCGGAAAATCCTCTCCAAGAGAAAGGCAATTGCCACAATTTCCCACAAAGAGTTGGAAGCAATTACTGGAAACTCCAAAAAACAGTGCTCAAATGGAGATGAAGATATATCACAAGTTGATCTGAATCTTCCCTCTTCTACGGGAGACAAAGTCAACTCAAGAGAAAATACTGAGATGACGATTGATGACAGCCAGAACAATTTACCAGAGGCAGTGTGTGCTGAGCACCACTGCCTAGCCCAATGAATCTACTATGCTGGAACGTGCGAGGGCTTGGCATCCTTCGCAACGTTCTAGCCTTGACTGATCTAGTCAAGGAGAAGCGACCCAGCATGGTATTCTTATTGGAAACAAAGAAAGCAGGAAGTGAAATGGAGGAGATCAAAAACAGGCTAAGTATGCAAAACTCCTGTTATGTGGACAGCATAGACCGGAGTGGGGGACTTGGTCTTCTTTGGACGGATGACATAACCATTACAGTACGTTCTCAGTCCACCTATCATATCCATTGCAATGTGGATAGCACCGAGGGAGGGGACCCTTGGAATTTTACTGGATTTTATGGCGATCCAACCCGTTCGGAACGTCACAATTCCTGGGAGCTGCTAAAGCGGCTAAAACCAACCAACTCTGCACCATGGCTTATGGTAGGAGATTTCAACGCTATTGGTAGTGCTGAAGAAAAGGAAGGTGGTCGCAATGTTAGTTATAGTCAAATCGAAGACTTTCGAGACACTATGGACTACTGTGAACTCCAGGATTTGGGGTACCACGGTTGCCCCTTTACCTGGAGCAATAACCAAGATGAAGACACTTTCATCCGTGAAAGACTTGATAAGGCCTATGCAAATTTGGAGTGGCGTACTATGTTTGGTAACGCCAAAGTCAGCAATTTGGTCACCACTACTTCGGATCATAATCCGATTGAGGTAATCCTCCAATCTATTACAAGGAATCACTCCTTGGGTCCAAGAAGATTCCAGTTTGAGGCTTGTTGGCTCCGGAATCAGGGGTTGATGAACTTTATTATCGAACGATGGAACGAAGTCTCGGC
This sequence comes from Linanthus parryae, assembly GCA_023055425.1. NCBI lineage: Eukaryota > Viridiplantae > Streptophyta > Magnoliopsida > Ericales > Polemoniaceae > Linanthus > Linanthus parryae. Next base: position 60,402,693 of record JALGPY010000001.1, on the reverse strand, counting down.
TCTGGGCTGCACAAACAAACTTGAACTGCTAGGGAGGAGTCTTAGACATTGGGAGAAAACAGTTTTTGGGAATGTCCGAAACAACTTGAAGAAACTCAAGACGGAACTGGAGAATCTAGAAAGAGCTAGACAAACCCAAAGTGTCCTCATCAGAAAACGGGAAATCGAAAAGGAGGTAAATGATCTTCTTCTCTCAGAAGAACAGATCTGGAGACAGCGATCTCGGATTCAATGGCTTCGGGAGGGAGATCAGAACACGAAGTTCTTCCATCATAAAGCCTCTGCTAGAAGAGCCCGAAACCAAATTTCGGGTATTGAAGATGATAACGGTATTTGGAGAACTGAAGACGAAAAGGTTGTTGAAACTCTTGAAAAGTACTTTCAAGACCTCTTTACCTCAGAAAATCCAAACGAAACAGATATTGCAGATCTGCTTCAACATACCACATCCCAGATTCCAATTGCCCATAAGGAGTGGATGGATCGGGACTACACGAGGGAAGAAGTTGAAGAGAGCCTCAAGCAGATGGCTCCCTCGAAGGCACCAGGAATTGACGGATTTCCGGCGCTTTTTTACCAGACGTTCTGGACGACAATTGGAGAAGAGGTTTGTACCTATGTGTTGAATATTCTAAATGGTAATGCTGATCCCAGTGAGATTAATCATACGGTATTAGCACTAATCCCAAAAATCAAACAAACCAGAAAGGCCGCTGATTTCAGGCCAATTAGTCTTTGTACAGTTCTCTACAAACTGGTCACAAAGACTATGGCCAACAGGCTGAGGAAAATTCTTCCGGACATTATTTTAGAGACGCAATCCGCCTTTGTTCCTGGCAGATTGATCACGGACAATGTTCTGACTGCTTTTGAACTTCTTCATACGATGAAATACCGTAAGAAGGGGAAGGAAGGGTATCTAGCCCTAAATATTGACATCAGTAAAGCCTACGACACGGTAGAATGGCCCTATCTTAAGGCTGTTTTCGAGAAGTTGGGGTTTGGACATAGGTGGACTTCGCTTGTTATGAAATGTGTTACTACCGCTACGTTCTCTATTAATTATAAGGGCAGACCTATGGGTTTTATTCAGCCTCAGCGGGGTATTCGACAAGGTTGTCCGCTCTCTCCGTACCTATTTCTATTCTGCGGTGAAGCTCTCTCGCGCTCGCTCACGAAACTAACGGCCGATGGTTTGTTGTCGGGTCTATCCGCATCAAGAGGGGGCCCTACTATCTCCCACCTCTTTTTTGCGTATGACAGTTTGTTGTTTACAAAAGCCAATACAGAAGAAATTACAAGACTGAAAGGCCTACTACAACTCTACGAAAAAGCAACGGGACAGAAAATAAATTTACAGAAATCAGCGATTGTCTTCTCGGCTAATACTTCCCCGGATCAGCAAGTGGCCTTGAGCAATCTTTGTGGTGTCAAATTGGAGTCTTTGCATGAACGGTATTTGGGCCTCCCTACAATGATTGGCAAAAAGAAAATGTCAAATTTTCAACAGATTATCGAAAGAATTGCAAGCAAGCTAAAGAACTGGAAGGAATAATTTCTCTCCTTTGCAGGTAAAGAAGTTTTAATCAAATCTGTTATCCAAGCTATCCCTAGCTATTCTATGTCCTTCTTTTTGTTACCTCAGGAATTATGCCAGAAAATTGAGTCCCTCATTACCAACTTTTGGTGGGGCAAAAATAACAAACCCAGATCAATTTTCTGGGTGGCAAAAGAGAAGATGAAGATGCCGAAAGCTAAAGGGGGTCTCAATATCAGAGATTTGCGAAATTTCAACTTAGCAATGTTAGCAAAACAGTCCTGGCGTTTTCTATTTCACCCAAACTCTCTTGTGGCCCGGGTGTTTAAAGCTAAATAATATCCTGATTCAACACTTCTTACGGCCAAAGCAGGAACAAATTGCTCTTTTGCTTGGAGAAGCATTGTTGCAGGAAAGAGAGTTATTCAGCAAGGCTCTCGGTGGGAAATTGGCAATGGGGAGAATCTCAATGTTTACAAAGACAAATGGCTGCTCAGGCCAGAGTCTTTCAAAGTGATTTCCCCCATTCGCCATAACCCTAATTTGAAAGTTTCAGATTTAATTGATGAAGACTCGCATACCTGGAATGTGTCGGCTCTTCAACATCATCTTTTGCCGGTAGATATCCCCGAGATCCTTCGCATCAATCTCCCTCCTTCTCCTGAGCCAGACTGCTTGGTATGGCACTACGAGGAAGATGGAATTTACTCGGTTAAAACTGGTTACCGAATGCTAGAACAAGAACGTTTAGAGAACGTGGAAAGCTCCTCAGAAAGAAGAAATAACTGGTGGACTAATTTCTGGAAACAGAAAATCCCTAAAAGATTTCTGTTTCCAATCTGGAGAAGTATGCATAAAGGGCTTCCAACTAAAATCAATCTTAGAAAGAGGGGATTGGATATACCTGTTTCGTGTCCAGTTTGTGGTGAAGAAGCAGAAGACGACAACCACCTCTTCCGAAGATGTAAGACTTCCAAAGATCTCTGGAGAGGACTGTTGCAGAAGCCAATCGATGAAAACCCACTTACCCCTTTCTCCGTCTGGGTCCAGATGATATTCAACCTGCTGGGAAAAGAGGAAAAAATCAAATTCTGTTTGGGATTTGCGACAATTTGGCATCACAGAAACCAGATAGTCCATCACAATCGAAAGAAATTAAAAGCTCAACTTTTAGAGGAAGTGGAAGTGAACTTATCTTTCCTAGATCTACACATGCATGACAAAATTGAACCCCTGCCGACTCAGATCCAGCCACCTCCGGCGTTAGCCTGGTCCAAACCCCCTCCCAACTGGCTCAAAATCAACACTGATGCTAGCTGAAATCGGGACGCTCAGGTCGCCTCAGCCGGAGTTGTGATTCGTGACGAAAACGGTCTCCTCATCGCCGGAAAAGGTGTTCAATTGCCATTCGTTTCTTCTCCGAAAGAAGCCGAAGCTCTGGCTATCCTCGAAGGAGTCAAGATGGCGATTGATCTGGATATCTCGCCGATCGTCTTCGAAAGCAATTCAAAGTCTCTGATCTCTCTCTGGAATGAGTTGAGAGAGAGAGAAAGAGAACCGACGGTTTTTGGAAGTGAAGAGAGAGGAGTAATGGGTGACAATTCACCTGGTCTTCGTGTCTTGATCCGCTGCACGCGTCTTCTAGGAAGTTCCACCGACTACGTGTCGGTTTTTGCTCCTCGTAAATGCAATTTAGCTGCCCACCACGTAGCCCAACGGGTCAACCTAATCGGGTCGTCTTTCTCTTGGATGTATGATGATCCGGATTGGATCCACAATGTAATTGAGACCGATATTTTGGGCCTTAGCCCATGATTTTAATAAACTTTTTTCCTCAAAAAAAAAAAAAAAAAAAGAATTTTCTATTTATGCCAATCCATCACAGTGTTGGTGGAAACTATTATTCTGTATTGTTAACAGCTTAAATTTTTATCAAAGTGATGTGCTAAATAATCGGCGCAGATAATTAATGTAGAAATAATCTATTTCCAAACAATTGGAAAGGAGAAAGAAATTAGTCCTTCCTTCATGTACTATTGCATTGAGTAGCTACAATAAAGCCACCTGAGGGGGAGTCCCTGAAATTGAAATCATGGTGGCAGTTTATCTTCAACCTTTTAAGAGTTAGTAGTGGATTTTGCAGTCACAAATGAGAAGGGTCGAATGGAAATGGGAGGAAACCAATCATAGATGAAGTGAATGAAGTACTTCACCTTGCGGCGAATTTGATCGCACTTCCCAATGATTCATGAAAAGAAAATACTTGCTTAGATTTTTACTACCTTCTCTTGTCTATCTATTTGTTATACTAACATAGGTTAGTTTTGATATAAACAATAGGTGATTACGTAATTTTAAAACCAGTTGTGAAGAAAAACCACCACGGCATAGCACGTGCTTCATCTTCTTTTAAATCAATGCATTAGCAGCAGTTGTAAAATGTTGCAGTTGCAATGCGTATTTTTAATTTTTAATTCTTTTCTTAAATTAATACATTAGCAACAACTGCAGATGTGAGGATTGCATTTGGGAATTTGTAAGGTTGTTAATTGGGTTGCCACCCTGGTAAATTGTGGCCTAAAATGTTTTTTTTCATGGTGAAATACCATATTTTCAATGAGAATTTCCACTGGCCGATAAATCTATTGCAACCTCTTTTAAATTTTCGTGGAAAAACTTAGAAATAGACAACAAAGACTATTTCCACAGTAATTACTCGTGACAGATTATTTTACCACTCCCCTTTGTGACCACATGTGTCTATTGTGGAAATAACCACGGCCAAAATCTTTAGCCGCAAAATTTGAGCTTCTTACACATTTTAAAACATGAACACAAACAGTTTTTCAAGATTGTGTGCATGTTTATTTTCTGGAGTCCCCATGTATTCTATGAAGAAGACTTTACAATTTGGTTAAGACAAACAATTAACGTGCAACACACGTGCATCAAAACTAGTATATATAAATATAAGTATAAATATATATGTGTGTGTGTGAGTTAGTCTGACAAAAGCAAGGAAAATACTATATAGGAATAAGGCAAGATTCAAGTGCGAGACCACCGATTACATATTTAGAACAATGAAACAACTAAGAAAAGTAGGACATCAATGAAACAAAAACATTACTATCAGCCACCTCAAAACAAAACATGATATTTCCGTTACTGAGGAAAGGTAAAACTACATATCAAATTTAACAAAATACCAGTAAACATAAATTATTACGACAGAAAATGAAATAAATGAAGTCTTGCAGATAGCGGGATACTACACATTGTTAATCAATGTCCTCCATGTTCCCTTTCATCGCTCCATCTTCAGCTGCGACTTGTGCAGGTTGAGATGATTTTGGTGGAGCATGTTCTTGTGAGGAAGAAGAAGGTTGGGAATTGAGTTTTAGTAAGTTGAGTTGTTTGTTTATTTCCAGAAGCTTTTGATCAATCACAAAGCCAAGGTCACTCAACTCGACTGTGGCCATGTGTTGTGGTAAGTGATTACCGCTCAAGCACTGGTACATGATCTCAGTCATATGTTTTTTTCGATTCTCAGTGACTTTCTTCCTCAGTGCATCTTGGACTTTCTTGATCCTTATTCTTGTTAAACCTTCTTGGTCCATCATTCTCTGATTTCGTTGCCCGATTGGCACGTTCGTATAATCAGCAATCACCTTTTGCACCCCCTCCCTGTTTGGCCAGACTTGTGCATCATGCTGATAAGGGCTGGAGATAATTACGGCGACTTCGACGTCGCACAAAGTGTGGAGTTCTTCAGCCTTTTTCATTAGGCCCTTGACCCTTTTCGTGAAGCACACTTGCCTCTTTGTATCATCATCGATGAATTCGAGCTTCAGTGCAGATCTTGGCATGGTTTCCAACAATGTGCAAAACTGTTTAGACACTAATGAATGGAATGACGGAGAAGATGGTGTGTATGCTTTGTGGATTTTATAAACATAATTTAGACAACTTGTTGTTAGTAAAGAAAAAATTCTTATTATGCTAGAATATTAAATCATTTCCATTTTAGGTTTTATGGAAAAGGAATCGACCCAGAAAGCAATTGTTTTAGTTCACATGTCTTCTTCTGTATGTTTCTATTATAATTTGTGGGTTAAATGTTAATGGTAAGAAGCTATATATTTTCTTTTACAAGAAATAACATATTTGCAATGCCACTTTTTTTTTGAGTAATTGTTCTGCCGTCAATCGGCTTTAAACCCGGAACCTCATGCAGGGGCTTCCAACGCTCAACCACTTGAGCTACCACCCTAGCTGCGCAATATCACTTTTCAGGTGTATATTCTCTTCTTATTACTTTATTTGAGAAACTCCTTCCACTAATTTTGTATACAGAAAAATATTTATTGTCTTTCGTTAGTTTTGTGTGCATGAGTTTCATTCAAAGGTTCATTGAGTTATTGTTTAATAAGCGAGAAATACTACAGCACCAACTCATATCTCTTTCACATACCGTCCACACTCATGAAATCATGCCAAATGAGTAATAATGTTTTTTTAGGACATGTAATGATGTTTTTAACTGTACAATTGTATAAGAGATGACAGGAAATAACCATGAATTCTTTAGCATTTCTCATAATAAACAAACTGAAAAGAAATACAATACCACAAACAATTCAATTGACAAGACACATGTCATCCAGATTTTCGTTTTCTATATTTATCATAAAGGACATGGTATATGTACAATTAAAAGCATTGAATCCTAAAATTCCTTTCATTAGTGACTCACCTAATTAAAAAGCATAAATTTATTTCAGTTACAAATGACACACAAGCTGGCAATAGGATCATTTATAAAACAAAACATAAGATCAGGATAACCTACAATAGAAATGACTTAATACTTTAGCATAATCCGTTGTAGCACAACTAAATATTTTAGCATAATAAAAACAATCTTTACCAACAACAAGTTGTCTAAATTACTTTCATAAAAGCCACAAAACATACACACCATCTTCTCCATCATTTCATCCATTATTGTCTAAACAGTTTCTCACATTGTTGGAAGCCATGCCAAGATCTGCATTGAAGCTCGAATTCATTGATGTTGATACTAAGAGGCAAGTGTGTTTTAGGAAAAGGGTAAAGGGCCTAATGAAAAAGGCTGAAGAAATCCACACTTTGTGCGACCTCGAAGTCGCCGTAATTATCTCCATTCCTTATCAGCATGATGCCCAAGTCTGGCAAAACAGGGAGGGGGTGCAGAAGGTAAGGTGATTGATGATTATAAGAACGTGCCAATCGGGCAAAGAAATCAGAGAATGATGGACCAATAAGGTTTAACAAAAAGAAGGATCAAGAAAGTCCAAGATGCCCTGAGGAAGAAAATCATTGAGAATCGAGATAAAGAGATGACTGATATCATGTACCAATGCTCATGCGGTAACAAATTAACACAAGACATGGCCGCAGTTGAGTTGAGTGATCTTGGATTTGTCATTGAGCAAAAGCTTTTGGAAATGAACAAACAACTCAACTCACTAAATGTTTCACAGCCTTCTTCTTCCTCGTATACCCATGCTCCACCAAAATCCTCTAAACCTGCACAAGTCCCAGCTGAAGATGGAGTGATTAAGCCGCTGGTGGATCAGCAAATTGCGGAATTGCCTCCTCGATTTATGGAGCAGAAGGGGAACATGGAGGACATTAACTACTGGATGACTGCAAGAGTTCATTTATTTTGTTTTTGTCTTGATAATTTATGTTTACTGGTATTTTGTTAAATTTGATATGTAGCATCACCTTTCCTCAATTAGGGAAATCTCATGTTCTGTTTTGAGGTGACTGGTAGTAATGTTTTGGCTTCATTGATGTTCTAGTTTTCTTAGTAGTTTCCTTGTTCTGAATTATGTAATGGGTGGTCTCGCACTTGAAACTTGCTTATTCATACATAGTATTTTCCATGCTTTATTCAAACCAACATTATATATATATATTTCGTACACCGGTTAATAATGATGGTTGCACCGTAATGTAGTTGTTGAGACGTTACCGGCTTACTGCCCTCGTTAGTCAATTATTAGTGTTTTCTCTATTTTAATAAATTTGTAATCATTTATTTTTGGCAGGTTTTTAAATACACTGTATTTTGACTTTAGATCTTTTCATTTTGATATCATTTTTATAAATTAGGAATGGGTGATGATATTTTACCAATCATTGCTATCTTTGCACAAGTTTTGCTTGTAATGACAGTTTGACATTATTTTCAAGCATCAAAATGTATTAAAAGTTCTTTTAAAGACAATTTGTATTCTAATAAATCTGAGGCCCTTACACCTTCAGCAAAAACCTCAAGTGATATATAAGTCATATATATAGTCGTATCTTATGCAATGTGGTTGAGAGAAGAGCACCACTTGTTGCTTCAAAAATTTAAAAAAAAAAATCATTCCCTTTAGAAATGCTACGTCTTACCCGATTTTTTCACCGTTTTATATCACTTCCACAGTCTCTAATTGGTAGTTAAAAAAAATACCTGAAAGGGTAATCATACCAACTATAATTTGACACGCAAGTGGAGAAGTGACACGATTAAAAATATTATTATTCTATCATCAAAGTTCCCCTTTTACGTGATTTTATTTTTTGAGGAATAACATCATATCGTACGCTAGCAGGGTTCAAACTCGGGACATCATGTAGGAATGTTCCCCTTTTATGTGTATTTGGTGTGCCCATTAATTGATCCTATCATTTTATGTATCGGTCTTTTATTTTTATGATATATGTAACTAAAAACACTTATGTATGCATGTGATTACGCGTGTGTTTAACATCTCTTAAAATTTAGCATTTCTATGTCTTGTCATCCTTTTCTCCCCTTTGATTTTTTTTACAATTTTCATGATACCGAAAATACTGCTTTCTAATTTCAATATTTCTACTCAATTTTTGTTGTTTTGTCACCTCCTTCAATTTCTCAAGCAATATCCACCCCATTCCCTTGAGTGAGTTTTCACATTTTCTCTAGAATGCAAAGTATCTCGCCCAAGATTCGTCTCTTTCTCTCCTCAAGGTTTCTCAATCTCCCGCCAGCACTCTGGGTATCCCTGGCCTCACTCAAAAATTAAAATATCCATCTCTTGCCCTCACTCTGTCCCTCTCTCACCTCACATACAAATGCATATGTTGAAATTGTGTCACAATTTCTTTCCTAAAGGATGGTTTAATTATCCTAATCAGAACATACTAATAACCCTTCACATTTCTCTCTCTCTATCTCTCTCTCTCTCTCTCTCTCTCTCTCTCTCTCTTAAATCCGAGGTAATAAGTGTTTATAGTTTTAGTTAATTAGGCTTATGTATAGAACTGATTTTGATTTGAAAATTGGGTAACCCATTTCGAAGTAAAAATTCATCCGGATCATGTTTCTTTATTCGGATATCGTTGTTGGTTGGATGATACTCTGAATTCAACTGTTCTATAACATAGTGAACGAACTATGATCCTACAAGTACATAATATTTTGTTTGATATGTGAGGAAGTTTCTTGTTTTTTTTCCCATGAATTTATTGGGAAAAAAAATGTGAACCTGAACAGTAGTCTGCTACGTTGAGGGGCGTATAGAATTCTTAACCTTTGAGCGAAGGCTATATCGTTCATATCCCCTTTACAATCTGACCACTCCTTAAACTAGTCGAGAATAGACTAGTCCAGAATAATTTTAAATTGGAACTTGTCCTTATATCTTCCATTCGTATGTCATTTTGTAAACGCATACAATCAAAAACATCAATAATGAATGTTGCAGTCAATCATCTTTAATAATAGGCGGTCATAGATAAATATGTTATAGTAATTCATATGTACCACTTTGAACATGTTCACAAACTATATGAACAGCTCGACATCAAATTTATTCATTGTTTGAAGTCATTGAAACTCCAGAGACACACAAAGAGTTTATCTCGAAGTCTTATGTAACACAAACTAAAGATATGATTAAAGGAAGAGTAACAACGAAAATGTGATTCTATTGATAACAAAATAAATATCATAAAGCAAGTAAAATATATATAGTTTAGTTTAGATCAATACCGTTGTTGAACATGTTTTCGCATATCTTGATCTTTTTTGACATTATTCTCTCTACGATCTCTATAATTTAACACGCAAGTGGTGAAGTGACACGATTAAAAACTTCATTATTCAATCATTAAAGTTCCCCTTTTATGTGATTTTGTTTTTTGAGAAATTACAACATATCATACATCTAGCAGGGTTCGAACTCGGGACATCATGTAGGAATGTTCCCCTTTTATGTGTATTTTGATGAGCCCAATAATCAATCCTATCATTTTAATGCACGCTTTGTAACTAAAAACGCATATGTATGCATGTGTGCATACCCTCATCCTTGTTATGTCTAGCGGCTAGTAATAGAGCACAAAGGAAAGATTAAAATTCTCTAAAAAATCTCATCTAATGTTCTATCCAAGTTTATTAAATTATCTGACGTAGATACTTAATGAACTATCTATCCTCCGGTTAACCATTGGGTTGTTGGTCATGGCATTGATTTCTTTCATCTTAGTCAATCAATTCATTTTGGAGTAACGGAAGTTACTATGAGAGAGAAAAGAGAGGAAGACGAGAAATAGACATAATATAATGAAGGGTGATGATAATCACAACACAATATTTGACAGTTACAGCACAATATTCCTGTAAATGACATTTATATTTTTAAATTTATTTGATTCTCAAAAAAATCCTTCAATCCATTTCATATTATTTCCGCCCCAGCTCTCAATTAATTCCAATTTCCAACCGAATATAAAACCAAAAAGTTAAATTTTGTGTTTTGAATGAAGAACATCATCAACACTCTCTCTCACACATAACATAACTTGTGAAATCGTTTTTGAATTACATAAACCAACGACACCTCAACCCAACCGCAACCGAACCACAACCCTCCCATATCAATACAATCACAGTCACCACACCCATATCGACTAAGTTTTGACTCAGTTCATCCTAAATTGAGACAAAGTAAAGCCCCGAACTCGAATCCAAAGGAAATAACCAGTGAAGGACAGTTCCTTATGAAGACGAACCTGCAAGAAAGTGACCCTATCTATACTCGATTCTACAGTAGAATCAATTACAGAAGCGCCACTAAGAGAGGCTCTAATGGGTGTCATTTCTGTCGAACTCCTTTTTCCTCTCTCACACCACTTCAACTCACAATGATGTACACCTCTTCATAAAGGCCTCGCCATCCACATATCCGACCACCAAAACCCTAGCCGCCACTCCCAAATCGAAGTCGGCAACTTTGGTTAACGTGGTTGTCGGCGGTGATGCATGACCCTTCTTCCTCCTCCTCTTGTACTCTTCAACACTTCTTCCTCCTCTTCAAACTTCTTCCAATTGTGTTTCAGATTTGGAACACGTTCTCTTTGCTCGCACTAATTTTTTCTTACTTTCATAGAAAACACTAGGTGTTAAATTTGAGAGTAAATGTCATTTTCAAAAAATTGTGTTGTAACTAGTATAGGTTGTGCTGTAATTATCGGCACCCATAATGAATACTGTGTTGTTCTTTAATTTATTAATAAGTAATGCTTTCATTTTTAATCGTTATGGTTAACAGTTGCGCTGATGTTAATTAAGTTTTAATGGTAGATCTTTGATCCGACCGCAAATCGAAAAGGCGACTCCGATTTTGAAGGTTCTGGTATATTCTTTTAATGTTATACATGATCGTCCTTGAATGCACAATAATTTTTTTCATTTGAGTTTGAATCCATGCAATCATTTTTTGTAATTTGGGTTAGAGTTCTTTCGAATAGATTTTATAACAAAATTATGTTTCATGTCTGACTGGTTTCGTAATTGGTGGTTTTGGTTCTAATGAAGCTCTTTTACCCTTTGCTGGCTCAAAATAAAGACGTTTCCAAAGTTTATAGTGTGGAGTGTGGCGTCTTGGCTTTGGCTGAATTCACTTTTCAGAATGACAATAAGCATGGAATTCAGATGATGTCATCAATTACATCTCACAATTTCACTGCTTGGAACGTTAATTGGAGAAAGACGTGTCAGAAATGGAACTGTAGAATTGCAACTTTGCTCATAGACTATCCGGTATCCAATGTCTAGAATGAATTGGCTTTAAATCACCTTCGATATGAAAACCGGAAAGGACTACACAACTGAGGAATTCCAACTTGTTCAGGTAGAACTAGCGAATGCACTGGGCAAGTTATGCCCTTCAATCTAGGAACTTCAAGATTCAAAATAAAAAGTTGCGACCTTTGTTCAAATATTGAATTTTTTTTCAGATTTAATCTTAAATAAAAAGTTGAGACCTTATTTGTCCGTTTTCTAATAATATTTGTTGGTACGATCTCTTAAACATAGCTCATCAGGGAACATTTTTTCCTAGGCAAAGAGAATCGCATTCCATTTTTTATTTTCTATTTTTCCACACTACAACAAATCATGCTTTTAGCGACCTGTTTTATTCTGACTACCAGCATTACAGTCGTTGGTAACAGTACAAACAGTCGTTTCTTTCTATTTTTCGTCTGGCTAGTCGTCTTTTTAGATTTTTAAAGACTACCTATGATTCTGTCGTGGGAAAAAGACTAGTCATTCGAAATCTAAAATTATCAATGACGTGCAGTATTGTTGTCAACGCATCTAAACACAATTTTGATCAAACTTTTGGGCGGGAAATTAAAATTAGCTAAATTTTGGGGAGGGAAATGAAATCTAACCAAATGTTGGAGGAAGAATCAAATTCAACCAAAAAATTAAATTCGCCTGTCTGCTCCAACTAACAATTTCCCCCGCCATTACTCCCCCCTTTTGGCCTCCATATCATATCAAAGAACCAGATGAACCCTAAATCTCATCTTCTACACTCGTCACCACCGTCGACTCTCTCTCTCTCTTTCTACATGAGCGCAGTCCTCTCGCCACCACCGTCAGTCTATCATTCCGATTGACTCAATCGGCCATCAGCTGGTTCAAATCTGAGAATGGAGATTTGACGCAGGAAGAGAAATTTGACGTCGCACCCTTCACAAACATCTGCCCTCACAACTTGCCAGTATCTCTCTGTCTCTTAGTCTCAATTTGGCTTCTGAGTTTTAATTGATTGTGCACGCGCTTTTCAATTTGGGTTCAGAGAGGTGGCTTGAGCTCAGATCTAACAAGCCCTTTTTCAAGAACTTAAAAGGAGCAATTTTATGTGATATATGTATTTTTAGTCTGGGCTCCATCTTTCATGATTATAATTGTATGTGCTTTAATTTTATTGTGATATCTGCAAACACTTTAACTATGGGTAAATTCTATGTTCGGATCTACTGAGTCTAGATTGTGGTATGTTGTTTTTCACATAACCAAGTGGTTGTAGTTTACTGATTGGAAAGTGGGTATTCATGGGCTAAATGATATTTCTAAGCGACAACATATAGATAGGAATGTGTGTTCTAATGTATGTATAATTTGGCTAGTTGAATGTGATGTGGATGAAACTGACTATGGTATAAAGTTCTTAAGTAACCTGTGTCATTGCTGCCAATTCATAATTTTATGTGTCCAAACATTCAGTTGTGTAAGAGGCTGTGATGATATGGATCTATCGAATTCACTCATTGAAGTTGTAAGAGTGTAATACGCTCGGCGAGGCCAAATTAGTTTTGCAGCCTGCTGGTGTCATCTCCTATTTGTTTTCAATAAATGAGTACTAATTTGATCCTCTTCATGCTAACTGAAGAGATCGTTAAGATATGGATCGTCCGAATTCACTCTGTAGCCGATACAGTTTCATGATATACATGGTATGACAAAATCCTTTTGCAGCCTGTGATAATCGATGTGTTATCTGGTTTTCACGAGTACAGTTCTGAGCCTTTTTTCGTTTTTCCCTCTGTTCATTCCATGTTTGTTGTTTGTTTTTTTTTCCTCCGTTTAACCTCTCAATTCTACCGGGTGTTGTGAAGGTCATTTTCACCCGCTGATAATGTTGGCAAAATGATGCAAACATTTATGCATGAAAACCGGGTCAAAGTGGCTTTCGCAAGACCCGACATTCGATAGCGGATGAACAGATAAATTTCAAATTAATGATTGTTAGTTCATTAGTAAGTCAGTATATTGCAAAAGGAAATTTTCAATGAATAGAAGTACTAGAAAGATACGAGAGAAATTACAGAAAATAACAGAAATAAAAGTCTATACCTCGTTGTCCTCTTAGAATTGTTTATCTGCCTGGGCATCTGCTTGTTCCTCCTAGATTACCAAACTCAGCTTCACTTGTTGAACAACGAACACTTGATTTAATTTTCACTTGTGACACATGTAAATTAAATGAAGTGTACAAATATTATTCACTTGAGATAGAAATTCAAGAGGAGCTTCAATAGAGAAGTTAAATGGTTTTGACACCTTGATAATGTCCAGCAATAATGCAACAACTACAATCTTCTTAATTGGTTCAAATTCCTTTCTAGAGAACTGTCATCAAGTTTCAACCGTAAGAAATGAATTCGATCCGGCTCAAAATCATAAGCAGCTTCATCAAGTTCAGTATTTGATATGCTCTGAGTTCCTACTGTCGTTGCAATAAACTTGCCTTAATTAGGTCTTAATTTTGTTCCCTGGACTATATAACTTTTTTCTCTGAGCAACCAATGGCAAGTCTTTGCTGGATATGTTTTCACTAGATTTAGCTACAGTGTCAAATTCTTTTGTTGGGTAGTGCCTTTGGGCACGGGAAATTCTCTTGAATCCGTGTATATATATATATATATGTGTGTGTGTGTGTGTGTGTGTGAGAGAGAGAGAGAGAGAGAGAGTGTATCTTAACTCTTATAAAAGGAAGAATAATGAAAAAAATTGTTCCTAAGATGGTTAATATTAAAAACACCCCACATAAAATATGTATTTAGAAAAATAACCCCATATCGTTACTGTTTTAAAAGACTAATAAACTAGATGTGTTCCTAAGATAGTTTTTACAAAAATACCTCTTATTTTACTTACATAAACCAAAAGCCCCTACTAAAAGTACATATTTCAGAGTCTAACCATGCTAATAGCGTTTCACAAACCGTTTCATCTGTAACTCTAGGCTTCAAACGACGCAATTGATTTGTACAAAAACTTGCCATGATCCATTGCCAGTTATGTTTCTCGGGATCCAAGTTGATATGCCCTACCAAAATATCAACTTGGATCCCGATCGAATGTCCATAATGAGACACTTACGATCCCTTTGTTGCTTTTCCCTATCATTCTGTGCAATGTGTAAAGAGCCATTCGAGAAATAAACCTTGGATGCGTTAGATACTGCAACTGTAGGGGGCTTGATTCTGAAAACTGGTTTTTGCTCTATGTACAATTCTCTCATACCACCATCGGCAAAATTTCTATAGAGAACAATCACACGCTTCACTACGGGTTTTTCAAAGAACGGCCTCTCATCCCGACATGCCAAATCTCAGTGAACATTTTAAATAAATACGGTCCAAAGAAGACTACTTGATGAATTATCCTTCAACCCTGTTAGGGCGCTTTTGTACAAAGCAGGGAAGCGTTTTGGTTGATACCAGGAAGCGGAGATCAGCTATTTGATCGTTCATTCAAGTTTAATGTCTGCTTCATCAATTGTTAAAATGTAATGTAAATCCCGTTTTCCTAATTATTATTCTTATGCTCAGATCCATTTGCATACTTGCTTAAGACGGTAGGTTTGCAGCTTCGCATTGTTATTTTTCTTTCTTCCCTGCTAACTCTATGAAAAAAGGAAGAAATTAAAAGTAGTAAATGTCAACGATATTTGATGAATTTGATTATTTCAATAAGCCTTGTACCGGACAAGGTTAGTTGATTATTATATTCCCTCTCAAGACGCTGGCTCTTGAAATCCGCGATGATTATTGTGCCATTCACATTTATGGATCTTTCTATCAAGATACTAGAAATATATATTACCTCAGTTTATTACAAGCTTTCAACCCGTGCGATGCACGGAACATGGCCCCTATACATGCCAGTTTACTTGTGCAACCATATCGGTTGGTAAAGAGCGTTTCGGGCAAACTAATTCAACAATTCCAATGTCTATATCTATATGTCAAATATATTATTTTTTATTCAAAAAATATCAAGACGTACTAAATATTTTTAAATAATGTTAAATTATTACGTAATATAAAGAATTTTTAGTTTACATAGGCCATTACTTTTTAGTGGTTTTTTCTAACATTTTTTAGACTCATATATTTTGTCGTCTACTGGGTGCGAATCTAGGACCTTATGCAAAGGCTTTTAAACGCTCCACCACTTGACATAGCACCATTTCTAACAGTTCTTCTCATTAAAGTTATAAAGTTTAAATCTTACATACCGAGCAGTGAGTCATTGCACGATTATTTTCTTATTTTACAATTATGTATGAGATCGTACACTACACTTATAATAAATATGGGTTAATTTATAGACCCATTTATTGACACTCAATAGTGGTTGTGATTTATCATAAAGCTTTATTCATTTCCATGATTAAAATCTAACATTTTCGTAAAATCAATATAAGTTTTATAGAGATTCATTGATTACTTTTTTAGAAATAAAAGTTTTATTAATTAATTGGGCGATACATTCAGAATTGGGCGATACAAAAGGAGTTTTATAAATATTCATTGATTACTTTTTTTTAGAAATAAAACTTTTATTAATTAACTGGGCTATACATTCGAAACGGCCAATTATAATCAGGCCATCTTGGGAAGCTGCTTTCCCATTTCCCGTCACCTAGGGGTGTACAGAAAAGTGATTGACCCATCCAAACCGACTAATCCAATTCAATCTAATCCAATTTTATTGGTTTGAAATGATTTGGGCTGAATACGGATTATATTTTAGCCCAATCCAATATTTTGGTTTGGGTTGTGGACGTAATTACAAAATCCAGAAACAGACCCAACCCAACCCAAAATAGGTAATATATATAATAAATTAATAATATCTCTAAAATCTCTATCATATCTATTAAATAATATATTATTTATTGTACATGTCAAAGTCTCAAAGACCTTTTCCTTTCATTTTATACATAGCAACGTCAGATCTTCATCAAAGGAAGATAAATCCCTAATTTTCTCCCCACTTTTCTTTATTTTCCTTATCTATTTTTTCATTCACTGTATATAATGGATTCACCATTAACAGAATTCTTCAATCTCTTCAACAGTCAGATTGTTGAGAGTTTTCTTGCTTCTTCATTTTCCTTATCTAACTTTTACTTGTTAAGAGTTTTCTTGGCTTTTTCCCCTTTATTGTACCAATATGTACTTTCTATTCTACGCCGGATTGTTAATTTCTGCATCAACAGTCCAGGACATTGATGTTTAGGAACTGAAAATAACATTTTGTTTCGAATGAAGGCAACCCGGCCAACCCACCAAAACCGAACCAATCCATCTTGTTGGTTTGGTCTGATTTTTCTAGTAGCCGGATTGGGTTTGATTTACATTTATCTACCCCAATGATTATTGGATCGGGTGTCTTTTCCCTCATAAACCACCCAAACCGACACATGTACACCCCTACCGTCTTACCATTCCACTGATTCTAAAAAAGACTTGCCTTCCGAAGAACACTTGCCCACCCCGCCCCCCCACCCCGTCTTACAGCGACTGCTGGCACGGAGTTAACCAGGAAGCAGACCGCCTAGCAAAACATGCAATGAATGTGGGTGAGGGCGTGCTGGTGCTAGCACTTAATTTGTGAAAGTTGCTGATGTTTGGTAAAATCAACTTCAAACTTACTGGGACAGAGTAAAAAATGACTAAAATACAGGACATTTGTTTTTTTCGTAGAGATAAAAATCGATTTTTTCCTGAACTTTTATGCTGGAAATAGGTGAACGATAAATTATTAAAAGCATTAACTGAAAAAAGCATCTTCTCCCTTGCTAAAATTTTCTATTTATGCCAATCCATCACAGTGTTGGTGGAAACTATTATTCCGTATTGTTAACAGCTTAAATTTTTATCAAAGTGATGTGCTAAAAAATTGGCGCAGATAATTAATGTAGAAATAATCTATTTCCAACAATTGGAAAGGAGAAAGAAATTAGTCCTTCCTTCATGTACTATTGCAGTGAGTAGCTACCATAAAGCCACCTGAGGGGGAGTCCCTGAAATTGAAATCATGGTGGCAGTTTATCTTCAACCTCTTAAGAGTTAGTAGTGGATTTTGCAGTCACAAATGAGAAGGGTCGAATGGAAATGGGAGGAAACCAATCATAGATGAAGTGAATGAAGTACTTCACCTTGCGGCGAATTTGATCGTACTTCCCAATGATTCATGAAAAGAAAATACTTGCTTAGATTTTTACTAACTTCTCTTGTCTATCTATTTGTTATACTAACATAGGTTAGTTTTGATATAAACAATAGCTGATTACGTAATTTTAAAACCAGTTGTGAAGAAAAACCACCACGGCATAGCACGTGCTTCATCTTCTTTTAAATCAATGCATTAGCAGCAGTTGTAAAATGTTGCAGTTGCAATGCGTATTTTTAATTTTTAATTCTTTTCTTAAATTAATACATTAGCAACAACTGCAGATGTGAGGATTGCATTTGGGAATTTGTAAGGTTGCTAATTGGGTTGCCACCCTGGTAAATTGTGGCCTAAAATGCTTTTTTCCATGGTGAAATATCATATTTTCCACGAGAATTTCCACTCGCCGATAAATCTATTGCCACCTCTTTTAAATTTTCGTGGAAAAACTTAGAAATGGACAACAAAGACTATTTCCACAGTAATTACTCGTGACAGATTATTTTACCACTCCCCTTTGTGACCACATGTGTCTATTGTGGAAATAACCACGGCCAAAATCTTTAGCCGCAAAAATTGAGCTTCTTACACATTTTTAAAACATGAACACAAACAGTTTTTCAAAATCGTGTGCATGTTTATTTTCTGGAGTCCCCATGTATTCTATGAAGAAGACTTTACAATTTTGTGAAGACAAACAATTAACGTGCAACGCACGTGCATCAAAACTAGTATATATAAATATAAATATAAATATATGTGTGTGTGTGAGTCTGACAAAAGCAAGGAAAATACTATGTATGAATAAGGCAAGATTCAAGTGCGAGACCACCGATTACATATTAAGAACAATGAAACAACTAAGAAAAGTAGGACATCAATGAAACAAAAACATTACTATCAGCCACCTCAAAACAGAACATGATATTTCCGTTACTGAGGAAAGGTAAAGCTACATATCAAATTTAACAAAATACCAGTAACCATAAATTATTACGACAGAAAATGAAATAAATGAAGTCTTGCAGTCAGCGGGATACTACACATCGTTAATCAATGTCCTCCATGTTCCCTTTCATCACTCCATCTTCAGCTGCGACTTGTGCAGGTTGAGATGATTTTGGTGGAGCATGTGCTTGTGAGGAAGAAGAAGGTTGGGAATTGAGTTTTAGTAAGTTGAGTTGTTTGTTTAATTCCATAAGCTTTTGATCAATCACAAGGCCAAGGTCACTCAACTCGACTGTGGCCATGTGTTGTGGTAAGTGATTACCGCGCAAGCACTGGTACATGATCTCAGTCATATGTTTTTTTCGATTCTCAGTGACTTTCTTCCTCAGTGCATCTTGGACTTTCTTGATCCTTATTCTTGTTAAACCTTCTTGGTCCATCATTCTCGGATTTCGTTGCCTGGTTGGCACGTTCGTATAATCAGCAATCACCTTATGCACCCCCTCCCTGTTTGGCCAGACTTGTGCATCATGCTGATAAGGGCTGGAGATAATTACGGCGACTTCGACGTCGCACAAAGTGTGGAGTTCTTCAGCCTTTTTCGTTAGGCCCTTGAACCTTTTCGTGAAGCACACTTGCCTCTTCGTATGATCATCGATGAATTCGAGCTTCAGTGCAGATCTTGGCATGGTTTCCAACAATGTGCAAAACTGTTTAGGCAATAATGAATGGAATGATGGAGAAGATGGTGTGTATGCTTTATGGCTTTTATAAATATAATTTAGACAACTTGTTGTTGGTAAAGAAAAAATTCTTATTATGCTAGAATATTAAATCATTTCCATTTTAGGTTTTCTTGAAAAGGAATCGACCCAGAAAGCAATTGTTTTAGTTCACATGTCTTCTTCTGTATGTTTCTATTATAATTTGCGGGTTAAATGTTTATGGTAAGAAGCTATATATTTTCTTTTACAAGAACATATTTGCAATGCCACTTTTTTTTTGAGTAATTGTTCTGCCGTCAATCGGCTTTAAACCCGGAACCTCATGCAGGGGCTTCCACCGCTCAACCACTTGAGCTACCACCCTAGCTGCGCAATACCTCTTTTCAGGTGTATATTCCCTTCATATTACTTTATTTGAGAAACTCCTTCCACTGATTTTGTATACAGAAAAATATTTATTGTCTTTCCTTAGTTTTGTGTGCATGAGTTTCATTCAAAGGTTCATTGAGTTATTGTTTAATAAGCGAGAAATGCTACAGCACCAACTCATATCTCTTTCACATACCGTCCACACTCATGAAATCATGCCAAATGAGTAATAACGTTTTTTAGGACATGTAATGATGTTTTTAAATGTACACTTGTATAAGAGATGACAGGAAATAACCATGAATTCTTTAGCATTTGTCATAATAAACAAACTGAAAAGAAATACAATACCACAAACAATTCAATTGACAAGACACATGTCATCCGTATTTTCGTTTTCTATATTTATCACAAAGGACCTGGCATATGTACAATTACAAGCATTGAATCCTTAAATTCCTTTCATTAGTGACTCACCTAATTAAAAATTAAAAATTTATTTCAGTTACAAATGACATACAAGCTGGCAATAGGATCATTTATAAAACAAAACATAAGATCAGGAAAACCTACAATAGAAATGACTTAATACTTTAGCATAATCCGTTGTAGCACAACTAAATATTTTAGCATAATAAAAACAATCTTTACCAACATCAAGTTGTCTAAATTACTTTCATAAAAGCCACAAAACATACACACCATCTTCTCCATCATTTCATCCATTATTGTCTAAACAGTTTCTCACATTGTTGGAAGCCATGCCAAGAGCTGCATTGAAGCTCGAATTCATCGATGATGATACTAAGAGGCAAGTGTGTTTTAGGAAAAGGGTCAAGGGCCTAATGAAAAAGTCTGAAGAACTCCACACTTTGTGCGACGTCGAAGTCGCCGTAATTATCTCCATTCCTTATCAGCATGATGCCCAAGTCTTGCCAAACAGGGAGGGGTGCAGAAGGTAAGGTGATTGATGATTATAAGAACGGGCCAGTCGGGCAAAGAAATCAGAGAATGATGGACCAAGAAGGTTTAACAAAAAGAAGGATCAAGAAAGTCCAAGATGCACTGAGGAAGAAAATCACTGAGAATCGAGATAAAGAGATGACTGATATCATGTACCAATGCTTGTGCGGTAACAAATTAACACAGGACATGGCCGCAGTTGAGTTGAGTGATCTTGGATTTGTCATTGATCAAAAGCTTTTGGAAATGAACAAACAACTCAACTCACTAAATGTTTCACAGCCTTCTTCTTCCTCGTATGCCCATGCTCCACCAAAATCCTCTAAACCTGCACAAGTCCCAGCTGAAGATGGAGTGATGAAGCCACTGGTGGATCAGCCAATTGCGGAATTGCCTCCTCGGTTTATGGAGGAGAAGGGGAACATGGAGGACATTAATTACTGGATGACTGCAAGAGTTCATTTATTTTGTATTTGTCGTGATAATTTATGTTTACTGGTATTTTGTTAAATTTGATATGTAGCTTCACCTTTCCTCAATAAGGGAAATCTCATGTTCTGTTTTGAGGTGACTGGTAGTAATGTTTTGGCTTCATTGATGTTCTAGTTTTCTTAGTAGTTTCCTTGTTCTGAATTTTGTAATGGGTGGTCTTGCACTTGAAACTTGCTTATTCATACATAGTATTTTTCGTACACCGGTTAATAATGATGGTTGCACCGTAATGTAGTTGTTGAGACGTTACTGGCTTACTTCCCTCGTTAGTCAATTATTAGTATTTTCTCTATTTTAATAAATTTGTAATCATTTATTTTTGGCAGGTTTTTAAATACACTGTATTTTGACTTTAGCTCTTTTGATTTTGATATCATTTTTATAAATTAGGAATGAGTGATGTTATTTTACCTATCATTGCTATCTTTGCACAATTTTTGCTTGTAATGACAGTTTGACATTATTTTCAAGCATCAAAATTTATTAAAATTTCTTTAAGACAATTTGTATTCTAATAAATCTGAGACCTTACACCTTCAGCAAAAACCTCAAATGATGTATAAGTCAAATATATACTCGTATCTTATGCAATGTGGTTGAGAGAAGAGCACCACTTGTTGCTTCAAAAGTTAAAAAAAAAAAAAAATCATTTCCTTTAGAAATGCTACGTCTTACCCGATTTTTTCACTGTTTTATATCACTTCCACATATGGTCTCTAATTGGTAGTTTTTTTTAAAACAAAAAAAAAAAAAGAAAAACTAAAAGGTTATTGATACCAACTATAATTTGACACGCAAGTGGAGAAGTGACACGATTAAAAAGATTATTATTCTATCATCAAAGTTCCCCTTTTATGTGATTTTATTTTTTGAGGAATAACATCATATCGTACGCTAGCAGGGTTCGAACTCGGGACATCATGTAGGAATGTTCCCCTTTTATGTGTATTTGGTGAGCCCATTAATTGATCCTATCATTTTATGTATCCGTCTTTTATTTTTACGATATATGTAACAAAAAACACTTATGTATGCACGTGATTATGCGTGTGTTTAACATCTCTTAAAATTTAGCATTTCTATGCCTTGTCTCCCTTTTCTCCCCTTTGATTTTTTTTTACAATTTTCATGACACCGAAAATACTGCTTTCTAATTTCAATATTTCTACTCAATTTTTCTTGTTTTGTCACCTCCTTCAATTTCTCAAGCAATATCCACCCCATTCCCTTTAGTGAGTTTTCACATTTTCTCTAGAATGCAACATCTCTCGCCCAAGATTCGTCTCTTTCTCTCCTCAAGATTTCTCAATCTCCCGCCAGCACTCTGGGTATCCGTGACCTCACTCATAAATTAAAATATCCATCTCTTGCCCTCACTCTGGCCCTCTCTCACCTCACATACAAATGCATATGTTGAAATTGTGTCACAATTTCTTTCCTAAAGGATGGTTTAATTATCCTAATCAGAACATACTAATAACCCTTCACATTTCTCTCTCTCACTCTTTCTCTCTCTCTCTCTTAAATCCGAGGTAATAAGTGTTTATAGTTTTAGTAAATTAGGCTTACGAATAGAACTGATTTTGATTTGAAAATTGGGTAACCCATTTCAAAGTAAAAATTCATCCGCATCATGTTTCTCTATTCGAATATCTTTGTTGGTTGGATGATTTTCTGAATTCAACTGTTCTAGAACATAGTGAACGAACTATGATCCTACAAGTAGATAATATTTTGTTTGATATGTGAGGAAGTTTCTTGTTTTTTCCCATCACTTTATTGAGAAAAAAATGTGAACCTGAACAGTAGTCTGCTACGTTGAGGGGCGTTTAGAATTCTTAACCTTTGAGGGAAGGCTATATCGTTCATCTACCCTTTACAATCTGTCCACTTCTTAAACTAGTCGAGAATAGACTAGTCCAGAATAATTTTAAATTGGAACTTGTCCTTATATCTTCCATTCGTATGTCATTTTGTAAACGCATACAATCAAAAACATCAATAAAACATCAATAATGAATGTTGCAGTCAATCATCTTTAATAAAAGGGGGTCATAGATAAATATGTTATAGTAATTCATATGTACCAGTTTGAACATGTTCACAAACTATATGAACAGCTCGACATCAAATTTATTCATTGTTTGAAGTCATTGAAACTCCAGAGACACACAAAGAGTTTATCTCGAAGTCTTATGTAACACAGACTAAAGATATGATTAAAGGAAGAGTAACAACGAAAATGTGATTCTATTGATAATAAGATAAATATCATAAAACAAGTAAAATATATATAGTTTAGTTTAGATCAATACCATTTTTAAACATGTTTTCGCATATGTTGATCTCTTTCGCCATTAATCTCTCTACGATCCAAACTAGGTAAGAGTTTTGCATTAACTATACGGGATTGTCCATTTTCATGTTGACGGGTGAAGCTGCAAGCACCTGACAAAATACATGAAAGCATAAACATATGGATGGTAAGGAGGAGGCTCAAAAAATAATATTGAAGATAAAGAATCAGAAGAGCGAAATTCAGTATCAGAACCCTAAGTGAGGTATAAATCATATATATAGTCGTATATTATGCAATGTGGTTGAGAGAAGAGCACCACGTGTTGCTTCATAGAAAAATTAAAAAAAAAGTATAATTTCCTTTAGAAATGCTACGTGTTACCCGATTTTTCTTCCGTTATATATCACTTCCACATATGGTCTGTAATTGGTAGTTTAAAAAAAGCTAAAATTTTAATGGTACCAACTATAATTTAATACGCAAGTGGTGAAGTGACACGATTAAAAACATCATTATTCTATCATTAAAGTTCCCCTTTTATGTGATTTTGTTTTTTGAGAAATTACAACATATCTTACATCTAGCAGGGTTCGAAGTCGTGACATCATGTAAGAATGTTTCCCTTTTATTTGTATTTTGATGAGCCCAATAATCAATCCTATCATTTTAATGCACGCTTTGTAACTAAAAACGCATATGTATGCATGTGTGCATACATGTACAAGTTGTAAGGTAGGTGCGTTGCACATGATGAATTTTTTATTATCGGGGATAAGTGAAATGTTTATTCGATGGGTATATTTTACATACCCTCATCCTTGTTATGTCTAGCGGCTAGTAACACAGCACAAAGGAAAGATTAAAATTTTCTAAAAAATCTCATCTAATGTTCTATCCAAGCTTATTCAATTATCTGACGTAGATACGTAATGACCTATCTATCCTCCGGTTAACCATTGGGTTGTTGGTCATGGCATTGATTTCTTTCATCTTAGTAAATCAATTCATTATGGAGTAATGGAAGTTGCTATGAGAGAGAGAAGAGAGGAAGACGAGAAAATAGACATAATATAATGAAGGGTGATGATAATCACAACACAATATTTGATAGTTACAGCACAATATTTCAGTAAATGACATTTATATCTTTAAATTTATTTGATTCTCAAAAAAATCCTTCAATTCATTTCATATTATTTCAGCCTCAGCTCCCAATTAATTCCAATTTCCAATCGAATATAAAACCAAAAACTTAAATTTTGTGTTTTGAATGAAGAACATCATGAACACTCTCTCTCACACATAACATAACTTGTGAAATCCTTTAATTTGAATTACATAAACCAACGACACCTCAACCCAACCGCAACCGAACCACAACCCTCCCATATCAATAGAATCACAGTCACCACACCCATATGGACTCAGTTTTGACTCAGTTCATCCTAAATTGAGACAAAGTAAAGCCCCGAACTCGAATCCAAAGGAAATAACCAGTGAAGGACAGTTCCTTATGATGACGAACCTGCAAGAAAGTGACCCTATCTATACTCGATTCTGCAGTAGAATCAATTACAGAAGCGCCTCTAAGAGAGGCTCTAATTGGTTTCATTTCTGTCAAACTTCTTTTTCGTCTCTCACACCACTTCAACTCAAAATGATTTACACCTCTTCATAAAGGCCTCCCCATCCACATATCCAACCACCCAAACCCTAGCCGCCACTCCCAAATCTAAGTCGGCAACTTTAGTTATCGTGGTTGTTGGCGGTGATGCATGACCCTTCTTCCTCCTCTTGTACTCTTCAACACTTCTTCCTGCTCTTCAAAACTTCTTCCAACTGTGTTTCACATTTGGAACAAGTTCTCTTTGCTCGCACTCGTTTTTCCTTACTTTCATGGAAAATAGTGGGTGTTACATTTGAGAGTAAATGTCATTTTGAAAAAATTGTTTTGTAACTAGTATAAGTTGTGCTGTAATTATCGGCACCCATAATGAATACTATGTTGCTATTTAATTTCTTAATAAGTAATGCTTCCATTTTTAATCGTTATGGTTAACAGTTACTTGATGTTAATTAAGTTTTAATGGTAGATCTTTAATCCGACCGCAAATCGAAAAAGGCAACTCCGATTTTGAAGGTTCTGGTATATTCTTTTAATGTTATACACGATCGTCCTTGAATGCACAATAATTTTTTTCATTTGAGTTTGAATCCATGCAATCATTTTTTGTAATTTGGGTTTGAGTTTGTGCGAATATATTTTTTTCACAAAATTATGTTTCATGTCTGACTGGTTTCGTAATTGGTGATTTTGGTTCTAATGAAGCTCTTTTACCCTTTACTGGCTCAAAGAAAAGACATTTCCAAAGTTTATAGTGTGGAGTGTGGCGTCTTGGCTTTGGCTGAATTCACTTTTCAGAATGACAATAAGCATGGAACTCAGATGATGTCATCAATTACAACTCACAATTTCACTGCTTGGAACGTTAATTGGAGAAAGACGTGCCAGAAATGGAAAAGTAGAATTGCAACTTTGCTCACAGACTATCCGGTATCCAATGTCTAGAATGAATTGGCTTTAAATAACCTTCGATATGAAAATAGGAAAAGACTACACAACTGAGGAATTCCAACTTGTTCAGGTAGAACTAGAGAATGCACTGGGCAAGTTATGCCTTTCAATCTAGGAACTTCAATATTCAAAATAAAAAGTTGCGACCTTTGTACAAATATTGAATTTGTTTTCAGATGTAATCTTAAATAAAACGTTGCGACCTTATTTTTTCGTTTTCTAATAATATTTGTTGGTACGATCTCTTAAACATAGCTCATCAAGGAATTTTTTTTCCTAGGCAAAGAGAATCGCATTCCGTTTTTTATTTTCTGTTTTTCCACACTACAACAAATCATGCTTTTGCGACCTGTTTTATTCTGACTACCAGCATTACAGTCGTTGGTAACAGTACAAACAATCGTTTCTTTCTATTTTTTCGTCTGGCTAGTTGTCTTTAAGATTTTTAAAGACTAGCTATGATTCTGTTGGGGAAAAACGACTAGTCATTCGAAATCTAAAATTATCAATGACGTGCAGTATTGTCGTCAACGGATCTAAACACAGTTTTGATCAAACTTTTGGGCGAGAAATTAAAATTAGCTAAATTTTGGGGAGGGAAATGAAATCTAACCAAATGTTGGAGGACAAATTAAATTCAACCAAAAAATTAAATTCGCCTGTCTGCTCCAACTAACAATTTCCCCCGCCATTACTCGCCCCTTTCGGCCTCCATATCATATCAAAGAACCAGATGAACCCTAACTCTCATCTTCTACACTCGCCACCACCGCCGACTCTCTCTATCTCTCTTTCTACATGAGCGCAGTCCTCTCGCCACCACCGTCACTCTGTCATTCCGATTGACTCAATCGGCGATCAGCTGGTTCAAATCTGAGAATGGAGATTCGACGCAGGAAGAGAAATTTGATGTCTCACCCTTCACCAACATCAGTCCTCACAACTTGCCAGTATCTCTCTGTCTCACAGTCTCAATTTGGCTTCTGGGTTTTAATTGATTGTGCAGGCGCTTTTCAATTTGGGTTCTGAGAGGTGGCTTGAGCTCAGATCTAACAAGCCCTTTTCATTTCAAGAACTTAAAAGGAGCAATTTTACTGTGATATATGTATTCGTAGTCCAGACTCCATCTTTCATGATCATAAATTGTATGTGCTTTAATTTTATTGTGATATTTGCAAACAATTTAACTATGGGTAAATTCTAAATTTGGATCTGCTGAGTCTAAATTGTGGTATATTGTTTTTCACATAACCAAGTGGTTGTTTTTTACTAATTGGAAATTGGGTATTCATGGCCGAATTATAATCTAGCCATCTGGGGAAGCTGCTTTCTCATTTCCCGTCACCTAGGGGTGTACAGAAATCCGATTGACCCATCCAAACCGACTAATCCAACCCAATCTAATCCAATTTTATTGGTTTGAAATGATTTGGGCAGAGTACGGATTATATTTTAGCCCAATCCAATATTTTAGTTTGGGTTGTGGATGTAATTACAAAATTCAGAAACAGACCCAACCCAACCCAAAATAGGTAATATATAAAATAAATTAATAATATCTATAAAATCTCTATCATATCTATTAAGTAATATATTATTTATTGTACATGTCAAAGTCTCAACGACCTTTTCCTTTCATTTTCTACATAGCAACGTCAGGTCTTCATCAAAGGAAGATAAATCCCTAATTTCTCCCCATTTTCTTTATTTTCCTTATCTATTTTTTCATTCACTGTATATAATGGATTCACCATTAACAGAATTCTTCAATCTCTTCAACGGTCAGATTGTTGACAGTTTTCTTGCTTCTTCATTTTCCTTATCTAATTGTTACTTGTTAAGAGTTTTCTTCCTTTTTTCACCTATTATTGTACCAATATGTACTTTCTATTCTACGCCGGATTGTTAATTTAGGCATCAACTGTCCAGGACATTGATGTTTAGGAACTGAAAATTACATTTTGTTTCGAATGAAGGCATCCCGGCCAACCCACCCAAACCGAACCAGTCCATCTTGTTAGTTTGGTCTGATTTTTGTAGTAGTCGGATTGGGTTTGATTTACATTTATCTAACCCAATAATTATTGGATCGGGTGTCTTTTCCCTTCATAAACCACCCAAACCGACCCATGTACACCCCTACCGTCTTACCATTCAACTGATTCTAAAAAAGGCTTGCCATTCTGAAGAACACTTGCCCACCCCCCCCCCCCCCCCCGGTCTTACCGCGGATGCTGGCACAGAGTTAACGAGGAAGCAGACTGCCAAGAAAAACATGCAATGAATGTGGGTGACGTGAATGTGGGTGACAGCGTCACCCACATTCATTGCATGTTTTGCTAGGCGGTCTGCTTCCTGGTTCATCTCTCTAGGCACCCACCTCCATTTCGCGGAGTTGACACTCATGGTTTTCTTTGCAGTTCTCTCATAGTTAGCCTAATTGTTGTTCTATCCTCCACTGGAGCGGTCATTTGATTAATTAGGACTTGGGCATCTCTTTCTATTCGTAGATGTGTGACGTTCTATTTTGAGACCAGATCTAATCCGAGCTCTAATGGTTGAGCTTCGGCTTCATTTGCGCCATTTTCCCACTTGATCTATTTGGCTTGAGTGGGGATGATGGAATCGTGATTATCCATAGGAGAGTGTCGGCGCTGGCAGCCTTTGTAGCATAAGTCCAGGTGCCATCGAATTAAAGCACCATAGTTTGCAGACTTGGACTTTGCGCTCTTGAATTGACAATGCTTCAAGAGAGATTAATTTATTTATAATGAAAAAAAAATCAATGGTTGTCTTATGATATATTAGGTGAATATGTAGAGAGATGAATGATTTACTGAATTTATAGGCTAATCATTGAGTGAAAATCCAACATAATCAAAGGAGAAAAAATAGTTTCTATGAAGAAAATCCAATTAATTGATGGACCAAATCAGTTCTTATTGCACCTAATCTTAAATTTAATTTTTCAATACTTCTCAAAAAATTTAAATTTTCAATCAATTATTTCGTTTGACTAAAGTCGTTAGTGCTATACATTTTTTTGTTAAACTGTGCTTGTGATAGAAAAATCAAATTAGCAAAACTGCATCCAGACTATATACCCATTTTGGACACTTCCATACTTAAACACCTTAAAGTTTGGTCCACTTATTAACTTTTTAGCCCATTCGTTTCCATTTTTGACATTATCATCCATTTCAATTGCTAATCAATACTTCGACCCATTGTTACGTCATCTGTTACAATTGGTAATCAATACCTCCTAAAAAGTAAATGGAAATCAATATCAATTTGTCCATCCACCGGTTTTATTTGAGCCCAAACTTGTGGGTTTACATTAATTAATCAATAATTTCACGTGATTTAATATTTCTTTTAAAATTTTATTAATTAATTGAAAATTCCATGTGGAAATTCCACAGACAAAGTTGAAAGAAGAAATTCTCAAATAGTATATATAGATGACTCTGCACAATATTACATCCCATTTTCCCAACATAATTGGTTTAGTATTTTTGTCCTTGGACATAAATTTTATCAATTAAGCTCTATGATGACTATGTAGAGGTTAGACGGTGTATTATGGAATTGATATTGTAGTATTTGTATTTGCATTTTAAATTATGGATTTTACTTTTCATACAATACATCCAAAATACATTATTAGTTGCTGAAAAGGATCTTATAATTATACATTTAGTAACTTATTTTACTATTGCAATTATTATCCAACTTACCATTAGCAATTTAGTAACTCATATAATCAAATTAATTAGTAGTTGTCATTAAAAGAAAAATTGAGGAATTGAATAATAAATACAAAATGTGGGGGTTACTTGATGAGTCATTTTCCATGGTGGACATTTACTTTGATAAGTTGGCACTGAGAATGATGTTCATTGGTTAAAAATCCAAATAAGAGCTCCACATGTCTTCACCTACAATAATTAATTGACAAATGGCATATGGAGAGTGAGTTTTTCCTCACCTCCTAGCTTTTATATATAATATAGATATAGATTTTACCTCAGTTTAGTGTTGACTCTTGTTTTGTGTTTTCTAAAACTATAGAATTCAAGTAAACCATTTATTTGAACATTTAAATCCGATTCAAAAGCTAACTGGTTGGTATCTTCTTCACACAATCCCGATATTAACAATCGTTGATGATTATTTAATCATCAGCATGTGGAAACAGAATCGTTTGTAGTTTGATGAATTTCTTCATAACAAGTTATACCAGCCTTTTATATGAGACCAACCTCTTTATATAGATCAGTGTTTTCTTTTTTTTTTTATAGAAGTATCTTTCATAAATACGTCATATATTAATATTCTCTCTATAGAGAGAGACGAGGAAAAACCCTAACCCTAGTTTCACGAAACAATGGCCGATGGCTTTCATGAAGGACGGAGAGCTCCACTTCGAATTGAGGATGAGGAAGAGACAATAGTGGAGTTTCAACAGGAGTATTGCAAGCAAGCGGAAAGAGAGTTCAACAACTGCTTGATTGGTAAGCTATTGGGGAGAAGAATCGAAGACTGCGCAGCCATGGTCCAGTTTTTTCGTAGAATCTGGATCGATGGCGAACGGGTTAACTTATTCGAGGTTAAGCAGAATACGTTCGTCATCCGATTCTCGACGGAAGCATCGTTAAAGAGAGTCCTAGGTCGAGGACCTTTGTCTTACGACGGACAGATTATGATCCTACAAAACTGGGAAATAGGGATGGACGTTGATACAGTT
This sequence comes from Linanthus parryae, assembly GCA_023055425.1. Lineage (NCBI taxonomy): Eukaryota > Viridiplantae > Streptophyta > Magnoliopsida > Ericales > Polemoniaceae > Linanthus > Linanthus parryae. The sequence continues at coordinate 60,371,693 of JALGPY010000001.1, read as the reverse complement.
AGGTTCACACCATGGATTTCTGGATCCAAGTGTTACAGCTCCCAATCCACTTGGTGAAGGAAGAATCAGGTACAAAGGCAGTGAAAGCGTTCTATGAGGTCTTAAGATCTTACCCAAAGCCATACTATGATGAACTCTCTAACTATATTCGAGTGATAGCTCGAATCAGTTGTGAGAAAGCCCTCCGTAGAGGAAATTTTTATCAATACAGATCAGGGCAAAACCTGGTTGGATTTTAGTTACGAACGTATTCCAAGAGTATGTTGTTGGTGTGGCAAGCAGGATCACGTTAGTGGATATTGTGCGTTGAGGCAACATAAGTTAGATGATGGAGAAGAACCGGGGTATGGTAGCTGGCTCCTTTTCCAACCCCCGTTCAAAGAAAGATATGATTCAGCTGCACAGAGACAGGAGAAATACTGAACAGCTGGAAAGCCACGACAGACGAAAGAGGGATGAGAACAGCGGGGTAGAGAAGCCAGGCAACAAAGGTGGACAGTCGGAAAAAGAGCAACATGAAACTGAAGCAATTGTGTCTGATGGGGTAAAGGAGGAAGGATACACGGATATGATGGGCAGATATTAAGATAGGACAGGGAAGGAGAATCAACCCGTTGTCGCCGAAGCGACACAGACAAATACCGGTGAACAGAGTAGCAATAACCCCAGAGGTGTGGCAGAAATCATCAACGATATTGAAGCAACAACGAACCAGTTATTGAACGAGTTGTCATTGGCCCCAAACATTCCCAAAGTGGATACAGGGATGAACTGGAAGGATGCTGCGAGAAATGCAATGAAGACTCGAGACAAAGCTCCTCAATCCCCGAAACAAAAAGCGGGAGACCAATTTAATTTCAGCCCCCCTCCTAGTACGGTCAGTAGCTCGAAGGGGGAAGTTAAGATTCGTGCTATCAATGAGGAGAAGAAGTTGATTTCGGCCATGAAAAAAAACAGCGGGGATGAAAGCTCCTTGACAACTCATGATGGAACAATGGCTGCGCCTGTTAACCAGGGCCGCAGAGCACAATGAGTCTACTTAGTTGGAACATGCGTTGGTTGGGGAAACCACGTGCGATCCGAGCCCTACAGAAGCAGTTGAGGCTCCTCTCCCCAAATATAGTCTTCCTTATGGAAACTAAACTCAACAAACACGATATGGAAAAGGTTCGAGAGAAGGTCAAGTATGCAAATGGAATCTTCGCAGAAGCACAAGATCGGAAGGGAGGATAAGCGTTACTTTGGGATGACAAGGTAAAATTCAAGCTAATTAAATTATCCAACTATCATATTGATCCTTTTGTTGAAGAGGAAGAAGGTGGTTCATCGAGAATCATGGGGTTTTATGAAGATCCCAATCGGGATCAAAGATACAACTCATGGGAACTATTAAGAAGAATTGCGAAAATGTCAGCTTTGCCGTGGTGTATTTGTGGTGATTTCAACGATATTCGCTCTAATTTGGAGAAGGAAGGAATACAGGAGAGGAGATATAGGCAGATGCAAGATTTCAACTCAGTATTGCAGGACCTTTGCCTAGTGGATCTCAGGTATGCAGGTCCAGATTTCACATGGTCAAACATTCAAGAGGAGGAATCACACAATCGAGTACGGTTGGACAGAGTTGTGGCCACTGTCGATCGGATGAACAAATTTAGGGGTTCCAGAGTCTCCCACAAAACAGGGTTACGCTAGGATCACCGACCCCTATTGTCAGAATGGGAAGCAGAAGTTCAAAAAGAAATAAAAAGAGGAGGTTTCATTATGAAAAGATGTGGAATCTACACAGCAAGTTTACGAATATGGTGGCTAGCAGATGGGAGAATGGGGGACAGAGTCATCTCGCTACCAAATTACAGCAGCTAGCGACCAGATGTCGCATCTGGAATAGGGACTGTATCGGCAGTTTTAAGAAGCAAATTCAAGCATTAAGAGATCAAAAAGACCACCAGGAGAGCTATGCGTAGACCCGACATGTTTGGGACGAGCTAAATTTCATCTCAGACACATATGACGAGTTTACTAAGGAAGGAGGAAATCATGTGGGCTCAAAGAGCGCATACGGAATGGATTAAACACGGAGACAGAAATACAAAGATTTTCCATTGTAAACTGTCCATTTGAAGAGCAAGAAAAAGTTTCAAAGGCATAGAAGACGAGTCGGGGAAGTGGGTGAACTCGGATAAAGAGGTAACAGAGTGTTTAATTCGCTATTTTCAAGAAACTTTTACTTCGTGTAAACCCTCAGCAGTGGACATCAATGCGGTGGCCAATCAGTTAGTGCATTCTGCGATACCATGTGAGAGAGCAGCGCTACTGGACGAAAATTTGATGGCACATGAAGTTACATCGGCTCTCTTTCAAATGGGGCCGGATAAAGCCCCCGTAAAGGATGGATTTTCGGCGGGCTTTTATCAGAAGCATTGGGGCGTTGTTGGAAAGGATACTATCAAAACATGTATGGAATTCTTAAATAATGGGGCAAGTCTGGGCAATTTTAACCACACTATTCTAGCTTTTATCCTCAAAGTCAAGCAACCAAGGAAACCGGTAGACTACAAACCTATAAGTTTGTGCTCCGTTATTTATAAAATTGTGTCAAAAGTGCTAGATCAACTTATTTCCGATAACCAGTCGGCTTTTGTTCCGGGGAGACTTATTACTGATAATATTTTGACTGCATGCGAAGTTATCCATACTCTTAAAATGAGGAAGAAAGGAAAAAAAGGAGCCCTGGGGAGTAAGGTCGATATTTTAAAGGCGTATGATAGAGTTGAGTGGCCTTTCCTCCATTAAACTCTCAGAAGGTTCGGTTTTGTCCCTAAGTTGATCTCTATTATTATGCGATGTATCTCTACTCCACAGTACGAATTTGTGAGAGATGGCGTGCTCACAGGAAGAGTTATACCGGAGACGGGTTTGAGGCAGGGCGGCCCGCTTTACCCAATTTATTTGTGCTATGCTCGGAAGCACTTTCGAGAGTCGTTACTTCCGCAATTAGTAGTCAGAATATTGCGGGAGTAACATCTTCTCGGGGAGGACCAGTGGTCTCCCACTTTTTTTTCGCTGACGGGTCTATTTTCTTTTTACTGGCTACTTTACAAGAAATTACAAATTTACAAGCAATCCAAAATATCTACTGCAGAGTGTCGCGAAAACTTGTAAACTTCGAAAAATCCCCAAATGTATCAGAAGCTATGAAGGAAGATATCAAGCAGTTGTGCGGAATCCCTGTTACAGAAAAGCACGAAAAGTATCTTGGGTTACCAACTACAATAGGTAAACAAAAGTACACCACCTTATCCTTTATTCTTGACAGAATAGACAGTAAAATGAAAGGTTGGAAAGAAAGATCACTGTCTATTGGGGGAAAAGAAGTGAAAATAAAGGGTGTGGCTAACGCCATACCAAGTTATGCAATGTCTTGTTGTAAATTACCGGAGGGAGTTTGCTCAAAAATTGAAAGTAAAATAAGGCAATTCTGGTGGAGTAACTCAAAGAAAGAGAGGGGTATAAACTGGTTATCTTGGAACAAGATGCAAGCAACAAGAGAACAAGGGGGGTTGGCCTTCAGGATTTTAAAATCTTCAACCCAGCAATGCTTGCTAAGCAAGCTTGGCGAGTAATTGATAGCCCCAATTCCCTAGTGAGCAGAGTGCTTAAAGCCAAATATTTTTCCAACAACGAATTATGTAATGCTAAAGACGGGATCTCACCTAGATATGCGTGGAGGAGCATTCTGTTTGGAAGGAAACTGCTTGCAAAGGGTGTCAGATGGCAAATCGGATGGTAGAACAGCGCAGATGAATTCCCCTTGGCTTCACCGTGAGCCCACCTTTAAGCTGATCACCAAAAACAACATGATTAACGATATGAAGGTCGAGGAGTTCATTAACAATGAATCGAGAAGCTAAAATGTGTAGACACTACAGAATTACCTGTTTGAGGTAGATTGTCAGGAAGTGATCCATATAAGCCATCCCCAACAGCAAAGCGATGATAAGATTCGCTAGCACTACAAGGATAATGGAATTTACTCTGTTAAGTCTAGTTACGCCATGGGTTTGAAGGACAAAGCAAATCAGGAGAATGATGGAGAGTGTTCAGAACAAAAGCAAAGCCCTTTTACGAAACTGTGGAGAGTAAAGGTGGAAAGAAAAGTTAGCCACCTGGTATGGAGAGCCGCCAGAAACATACTCCGCACAGACGAGAATCTTCGAAGACGAGGTGTTAAGATTGAAGAGCAGTGCAACTTTTGCGAGGAGAAATCCGAATCAGCAGAGCATGTCTTGTTCTCTTGCCCTCTTGCTGTTTCAGTGTGGAATTCCCAGGGCAAAGAGATCATGTCAAAATCTCAAGTTAGAAGTTCATAAATAATTCAAACAGATCTGTTGAGATTCAAGGAGGACGAAATCATCAAGTACTGTATCATTTGTGGGCACTACGGCAAAGTAGAAATGCTAGAATATTTAAGAAAGCGCTAGTCAACACAGACACGGTGATCCAACTAGTACAACGGAAAATTCAAGACCAAAATATTCGAAAAGGGGAGGAACTCATCTTGTCGCCGAAGGAGAGACGGGATTCAAAGGAAGAGGAAGACGATGAGACACTCCTGCTTCAATTTGATGGAAGTTGGGACCATAGATTAGGGCAAGCCGCGGCAGGATTTGTGTTACAAGAAGCCTCCGGCCTCTTGCTCATGGCCGGAGCGGTGAAGTATCCGAGATGTGAAAGTTCACGGGTGTCTGAGGCCTTTGCATGCTACCAAGCTCTAAAGTCAAGTCTTCAATGGAAGAACAGAAGAATTCTTCTGATGGGGGACGCCTCACAGGTGATTACAGATCTAAAGGAAGCTATAAGTGGAAGAAGAAAGAGAGAAGAAGGAAAAATGAAAGAATTGACTCAAGACACTCTGCCACTCATGTCCCAATACACGGAATTGAAAATTGGCTTCTGGGGAAGGGAATACAAGGATGCAGCACACCGAATGGCAAGACACGCGGCTATTGAAGACAGTGGAAACATATGGACAACACCACTCCTCAGTTGGATTACTAAAAGTGTTGATAAGGTTGTAATACCAAAGCCACTTCCAGGAATTTATTAATACAAATTCAATCGTTTCCTTAAAAAAAATATGTCAAATTTGTTTTCTATCCCGTTCACGATGATGGTTAAATGATAAATACATAAACTGTAAGGCTTCATTTCTTGTACATAGTTTTTGAAATAGGGAAATATATAGACTTAGGACAGATTTTTATCTGCCAAATATTCATTACAAACAAAGTCGGGACATACTACACACCAAGTTAGTACGTTTGGTGCTCCCGAACCATAATAACATAATTTATCTGCCAACTGGTTACAACTACGAGAAACCCAACCGACATTACTAGCTTTTAATACCCTTAATTTAATACAGATACATTGAATCAACTGGTTCATTTCTGAACCACTGAAGCGGTTGGGAAGAGGCGAACAACTCGTATTCTTCATCATCTTATTGATCTTCATCTTCAAACTTTTTGAGTCAATTTCCAGTAACATCGAACGAAATCCAAACTTGAGTATTAGATCTAAACCAGCATTCATGGCCTCCGCTTCAATCACCATAGAATCTTCGTGAAATGGAATTGGGAAGGTCCAAGCACGAACAAAATCCCCATCTGCGTTTCTGATGACAGCAGCTCCCGAAGCAGTTCTTGAAGACATGCAACAGCCTCCATCGATATTGCATTTAAGAAGACCTGAAGGAGGAGCTTTCCATCTTGCCGGAGCCGGATGTGGATCTGCACACAAAGAAACCCGACAAGTGTAAGTCGATTCTAAATACTCTAAATTGTTTGCTTTGCTATTTGCAATTATAATTTTTTGAGAAACAATTTCTGATTTGAAAACCCTTTTGTTCCGCGAGATCCAAATTTCCCAGAGCAAGAAGGCAAACAAAGATTTGTAATCAGCAGATAAAGCATGCAGAGTTTGAAGGATCCAAATGGATAAAGGGAGGTTATTTGGTGTTAGAAGAAAAGGAAAATCAGGGGACTTCCAGATTTGAGCGGTCCACGGACAGAGAAACAGCAAATGCATCAAATTCTCCTGACTGTTCATACAAAAACTGCAGTTTTCAGGTAAATTAATTCCTTTTTTGCGCAAATTATTCTTTGTGGGAATAAGGTTGTTGATGATAGCCACAAAAAAAAAATTATTTTTTCAGGAATCTTTAAATTCCAAATAACCTGGTTCTTGTTTGTTTGTTTGCTTGACCCAGAAATGTGAGATAACAAATTTTCATTTTGAATAGCAAAAGCAACATGATAACCGGTCTTTACGGTGTAAATACCATCCTTAGTTTGAGACCAAACAAGGGAGTCCCTTCCAGTAAGATTGACTCTGGGCAGACTGAGAATGGCTGCAGATTCGTCTGAAGAGAAACTTGTTTGAATGAGATTCCTATTCCATTGACCATCAGTGGTCATTAGATCGCTGACAAGGGTATTATGAGGTAGTTTTGGATAAGACATTGAGGCACGACCTAAACCTATAGGTATCCATCTGTTATGGTAAACAAAGGTATTGCAACCATTAGCAATACCATGTCTAAAACCCTGAAAAACTATATCTCTAGCCGAGACGAAGCCTTTCCAAATTGTAGATGAACTATTAGAGGGATAGGCTGCTAAGGGATTGGAATTGTGATAATATTTCCCTTTCATAACTTTTGAAACTAAAGAGTCAGGGTTCTCCCATAATCGCCAAACTTGTTTTGCCAAAAGAGAAAGGTTGAAAGAATTAAAATCACGAAAGCCCATACCACCATTCCTTTTGGGTATACACATTCTAGTCTAATTTCTCCAAACAATACCTTTAGTATCAGTAGTACTAGTCCACCAAAATCTAGAAAGGATCTTGTGAATATCATTGTAAACTGAGATTGGTAGAAGGTACATGGACATGATATAAGTAGGGATAGCTTGGGCTACGGATTTTATGAGGGTTTCTTTACCTCTGAAAGAGAGAAATTTACTTTTCCAATCACACGTTTTGTCCATAATTCTCTGTTTGAGGCTAGAATATAAACTTGTGTAGTTTCTACCAAGAATGACAGGAAAACCCAAGTATTTTTCATGGCTAGAAGCTATAGGGATTTGGAAGACGGAAGAAATGTCACTCTTAATATTACTAGGAACTTTTGGGCTAAAAATAAGAGACGACTTGTCCTTATTAATGAGTTGCCCCGAAGCAGAACAATAGGTTTGAAGGATTGAATTTAGGGTGGTAGCATTATTGGTAGTAGCTTTTTCAAAGAGGATACAATCGTCCGCGAAAAGGAGGTGAGTAACACTAGGACTATTTCTACTAGCCTTAACCCCTCTAAGAAGTCTAGATTCTGAAGCCTGGTTAATGAGACTTGAAAGACCCTCAGTACAAATAACAAATAAATAAGGGCTTAAAGGGTCTCCCTGTCTGAGGCCACGAGTTGGATGAAAACTTGGAGTTTTTTGTCCATTAATTAGAACAGTAAAGCTAACAGTCGACACACAATGCATAATTATTTGTATAAAAGACAAAGGAAAACCAAATTTTTGGAGAATAGCATTGAGGTAGTCCCATTCAATACGGTCGTAGGCATATCAAGTTTAAGAGAAAGACCCTAGAGAGCTTCTTTGGTTATGCATGGTATGCAAAGTCTCCATGGCAATAATAGCATTATCCGTAATAAGTCTTTGTTTAATAAAGGCTGATTGAGATTCGTCAATAATGTAGGGAAGAACAACTCTCAATCTATTAGCTATAGTTTTAGAAATGAGTTTATAAACAACATTACAAAGACTAATAGGGCGAAAATCAGTAACTTTTTTAGTCTCTTTCTTTTTAGGAATTAAAACGATGCAAGTTTTGTTAAGTTTTGAAATGTCAGCCCCATTGTTTAGGAAATTAAGACAGCAGGTGGTAACGTCGTCCCCTATTTCGCTCCAATAAGTTTTGTAAAATAAAGCTGGAAGTCCGTCAGGGCCGGGAGCTTTCAAAGGGTGCATTTCATTTAGAGCCGTACAAATTTCGTCTTTTGTAAAAGGTCTGTCAAGGTTGGTAAACATGTCAGCAGAAACTTTCGGAGAAATGGAATCTGTAACATTAGTGAAGCTGTTGTTTTCAGCAGCGAAAAGTTTCTTAAAATAATTATTAAAAACATTTCCAATATGAACAGGATCAGTAACAACAAGGTTATTTTCATTTTCAATACTAGAGATAAAGTTTTTCCTTTTTCTGTTGGAAGCTACTTTGTGGAAAAAAGTTGTATTTTTATCCCCTTCCCGAAGCCAAATTGCTCTAGATTGTTGTCTCCACCTAAGTTCTTCATCCGCATTGAAATTATTAATATCTCTTGTGATAATTTTTATTTGATGCAGATTAGCAGAAGTGGGTTCAAGACTTGAGAAAAATCTAAGTTTATCATGCAGATGACGACGCCACTTAATTTTTTCTTTATGATTACGTTTACCCCAGATCTGTATTTCTCTAGTAACAGTAGATAATTTATGATGTAAAGCATGTAAATCAGATAAACTAGCGCTAGGGTTATTATGCCAAACCTGCTGTATGATCTGTCTGCACTCCGGGGATTTTGTCCATTCAGCCGCGAAGTGAAACCTGCGTGGGCCAAGTTGCTGAGGAGGAACCGAATCCAGTAGCAAGATCACTTGGATGTGGTCTGATCCCGTGGTGAGATGGTTTTCAACACTGATATTGCAGAAGACATTCTCCATAGGATGATTCATCACTACTCTATCAATACGCTCCGCAACATGAGCAGCGCCACTCCGTCTGTTGTTCCAGATATACAACTGACCCCGAAACCCCATATCTCGTAAACTACAATCCGCCAAGCATTTCAGAAATCGTTGATTTGTGCCCAACTGCGTAACCTTCGACCCTTTTTTTCCTTTTGAGATAAGATCTCATTAAAATCGCCAATCACAACCCAAGGCAAAGAGGAAACTGGGTTTACTCTACGTAGAACATTCCACGAAAACTTTCTGTTGGAGGTGAGTGGATCTTCATAAAAGAAAGTAGCGTAAAAAGATTTGTTAACATCTTCTGGCGGGCGAATGAAAGCATGAACAAAATACGTCTCAATTTTTAGAACTCTGAGGTCAACATATTTCTTCCAAAACAGCGATAGACCACCAGACAAACCTTCTCTGGGAAAAGAGATCCCTTGCGAAAAACCCAGTCAAAATTTGCAGCGTTCAGATTGAGTGGATGTTTGTTTTGTTTCCAGCAAGAAGAGGATATCTGGTTGATTACTTCTGCAGAGGGAAAAAACTGATTGGAATGTACAGGGCTTTCCCATACCCTGCACATTCCAACTTATAATTTTCATTGTGATCGGCCGGACCGGTTTTCACCGATCTCGGCCGTGTGGTGGGTAAGAGAACTGTCTCGATTACCCGATGATGTGTCCGAAGTGCTAGAGTCACCGTCCGATTTCTTTTTCTTTGGTTCTGTAGTTGAAACAGAAGTTTGATTCGCAGCATGGTTAGTGTCTGTGGAATCTCCCTCCTCCAATGCAGTTGGGATTATTTTCCTTTTGACTCCAGTGGCTTTCTGTTTGGAGGAAGAAACTGCATCTCCTCTGGGGTATGGGACTCCATATTTTTGCCGAATGTATTTAGATTCCTCAAGTATGTCGCAGTCTTCGTCCTCTCCCTGATCAACATCTCGGAGTTCGTACATCAACTCCCGTCTGGACTCCTTACGTTGTTGTCGATCATGGAACTCCTTTTCAGCCGATGTCATTCCCAGATCGTCTTCGTCATCTGCATGAGAGCCTCCAGTATAGGTAGATCCTTGGGCTTGATTGCAAACATCATCTCCTTGATTGACAGTTGGGGACGCCTCTGGTCCGAAAGCATGAGTGACATCCTTAGTTAACCCCAGAGCAAAGTTAATCATGGCTTTGTTCGTGAGCCATTGTCCATACCGAGGAGTCACCGTCTCTGGGTTAAGTTTCCTTTCCTTTACATCAGGGCAATACTTGACCTCATGACCCAGACGTCTGCAGTAAGAGCATACGTTTGGAAGCCTTTCATAACGGATCCAAACATGGATATCTCTGCCTTTTTCGATAGTAACTCGCTTAGTTCTTGGTAACGGATCTTTGACATCGAGAACCAACTGCATTTTGACAGTTTTCCCCGCTAGCACTCCTTTCTTCTGGACCGAAGTTTCTTCAACTGTGCCCAAACTATGTCCAATTTCTTTTCCTATCATGTCCGTCTGACAACCCGTTGGCAAACCCCATATGTGAAATTTGAGAGTTGTTTCCGAGAAGTCGAGATCCGAAATATCTTCCATCCACGAATCCCACTTCCTCATGACAATCAAGTCGCCATAGAGGAACCAGGGTTGGGAATTGTAGACCATGTTTACTGTTTCCTTTGAATCAAAGGAAAATTGGTAAACGTAGTCCCCCTTTGGAATCACTGACATTCCGGGAGGATCTTTCCAAGCCTTTGCCATCTGCATTTGTAGAACTCCGAGGTTGATGTTCTTTGCCGAGAATATCTTCCCAAAGATGCTTTTTGAAAACACCTTATTTGCTTCTTCTCTGGCTTCAACAAAAAGTTTGGTTGCGGATTTTTCTTGTTCGGTGAGTTGGAGGTGGTTTAGAAGGTATGTGAAGTCGAGGTTTGCGATATCAACAGTATGGGAGGACTCCATTGTTGAGGCGGAAGTGTGAACAAGAATGGTTACGAACTGGGTATGAGGAGATTTGAATAAAAGAAAAGTCAGAATAAAACTGATGAAAACCGTCGAAAACCGAAGGATTTGGGAGATTAGGAATCTCCTTCGGAAGAAGGAAACCGCTAAAGTCTCAAAAAATAACTGATTGCCGAAATTAGAGGGATAGGAGAGAGGTGGGAGCGTTTTACAGCGAGAGAATTTTTTTCGAGTTGTCTTCCTTGTACATAGTTTAATGTGAAGCTATATTTTCTATGACTTAAAAGAAAAATTTGAAATCTCCAAGTCTCCTAAAATGTTCAACATAGCAGAGCCTAAGGGCCAGTTTGAGAATGTTGTGCTGGTGCTGGCACTTAATCTGTGAAAGTTGCTGATGTTTGGTAAAATAACCTTCAAACCTACTGGGATAGAGTAAAAAATGACTAAAATACAGGACATTAATTTTTTTCGTAGAGATAAAAATCTATTTTTTCCTGAACTTTTATGCTGGCAATAGGTGAACAATAAATTATTAAAAGCATTAACTGAAAAAAGCATCTTCTCCCTTGCTAGAATTTTCTATTTATGCCAATCCATCACAGTGTTGGTGGAAACTATTATTCCCTATTGTTAACAGCTTAAATTTTTATCAAAGTGATGTGCTAAAAAATCGGCGCACTTAATTAATGTAGAAATAATCTATTTCCAAACAATTGGAAAGTAGAAATAAGTAAGTCCTTCCTTCATGTACTATTGCAGTGAGTAGCTACCATAAAGCCACCTGAGGGGGAGTCCCTGAAATTGAAATCATGGTGCCAGTTTATCTCAAGAGTTAGTAGTGGATTTTGCAGTCACAAATGAGAAGGGTCGAATGGAAATGGGAGGAAATCATTCATAGATGAAGTGAATGAAGTACTTCACCTTGTGGCGAATTCGCTCGTACTTCCCAATGATTCATGCAAAGAAAATACTAGCTTAGATTTTTTCTAGTTTCTCTTGTCTATCTATTTGTTATACTCACATACGTTAGTTTTGATATAAACAATAGTTGCTTACGTAATTTTAAAATCAGTTGCGAAGAAAAACCACCACCTGCAAAGCACGTGCTTCTTACTAGTGTGCGTGTTTGTGTGTGTGTCTATATATATATATATATATATATATATATATATATATATATATATATATATATATATATATATATATATATATATATATATATATATATATATTTGCATCATCTTTTTTAAATAAATGCATTAGCAGCAGTTGTAAAAAGTTGCAGTTGTAATGCATATTTTTCATTTTTCTTTTTTTTTCTTAAATTAATACATTAGCAACAGCTGAAAATGTAAGGATTGCATTTGGGAATTTGAAAAGTTATTAATTGGGTTGCCACACTGGTTAATTGTGGCCTAAAATACTTTTTTCATGGTGATGTACCATATTTTCCACGAGAATTTCCACTCGCCGATAAATGTATTGCCACCTCTACTAAATTTTGGTGAAAAAACTTAGAAATGGACAACAAAGACGTTTTCCACAGTAATTAGTCGTGACTGATTATTTTACCACTCCCGTTTGTGACCACATGTGTCTATTGTGGAAATAACCATGGCCAAAATCTTTGGCCGCACATATTGAGCTTCTTACACATTTTTTAAACATGAACACAAACCGTTTTTCAAGATTGTGTGCATGTTCATTTTCTGGAGTCCTCATGTATTCTATGAAGAAGACTTTACAATTTTGTTAAGACAAAAAAATTAAAGTGCAATGCACGTGCATCAAAACTAATGTGTGTGTTAGGCTGACAAAAGCAAGGAAAATACTATGTATGAATAAGGCAAGATTCAAGTGCGAGGCCACCGATTACATATTCAGAACAATGAAACTACTAATAAAAGTAGGACATCCATGAAACAAAAACATTACTACCAGCCACCTCAAAACAGAACATGATATTTCCCTTACCGAGGAGAGGTAAAGCTACATATCAAATTTAACAAAATACCAGTAAACGTAAATTATTACGACAGAAAATGAAATAAAGTAAGTCTTGCAGTCAGCGGGATACTATACATTGTTAATCAATGTCCTCCATGTCCCCCTTCATCACTCCATCTTCAGCTGCGACTTGTGCAGGTTGAGAGGATTCTGGTGGAGCATGTTCTTGTGAGGAAGAAGAAGGTTGGGAATTGACTTTTCGTAAGTTGAGTTGTTTGTTTTTTTCCAGAAGCTTTTGATCAATGAAAAATCCAAGGTCACTCAACTCGACTGTGCACTACCAGAAAAACGGCCTTTAGCCACGGGCAACTAATGTGGCTAAAACCTCAATACCCGTGACGAAAGGTACAAGCCACTAGAGATGCCACGTTAATCGACCGTGGCTAAATGTGGCGCGGCTGTTCATTTTCGCCACGGGTAACAGCCGTGGCGGATTTTTTGCCGCGGTATTTCCCGTGGCTAATTAGCCTCCACCATTTAACCACGTGTTTTCAATTACCGTGGCTAATAACTTTTTCGCCAGGGTTGTTACCCGTGGCAAATCAAATATTTGGCGCCAAACTTGATTGAATTTGCCACAACCATTTCCGAAGAACACTTGCCCCCCCCCCCCCCCCCCACCCGTCTTACCGCGGCTGCTGGCAAGGAGTTAACCACGAAGCAGACCGCCTAGCCAAACATGCAATGAATGTGAATGACAGCGTGCCGTGGCACTTAATTTGTGAAAGTTGCTGATGTTTGGTAAAATCAACTTCAAACCTACTGGGATAGAGTAAAAAATGACTAAAATACAGGACATTAATTTTTTTTCGTAGAGATAAAAATCTATTTTTTCCTGAACTTTTATGCTAGAAATAGGTGAACAATAAATTATTAAAAGCATTAACTGAAAAAGCATCTTCTCCCTTGCTAGGTTTTTCTATTTATGCCAATCCATCACAGTGTTGGTGGAAACTATTATTCCGTATTGTTAACAGCTTAAATTTTTATGAAAGTGATGTGCTAAAAAATCGGCGCAGATAATTAATGTAGAAATAATGTATTTCCAAACAATTGGAAAGGAGAAAGAAATTAGTCGTTCCTTCTTGTACTATTGCAGTGAGTAGCTACGATAAAGCCACCTGAGGGGGAGTCCCTGAAATTGAAATCATGGTGGCAGTTTATCTTCAACCTCTTAAGAGTTAGTAGTGGATTTTGCAGTCACAAATGAGAAGGGTCGAATGGAAATGGGAGGAAACCAATCATAGATGAAGTGAATGAAGTACTTCACCTTGCGGCGAATTTGATCGTACTTCCCAATGATTCATGAAAAGAAAATACTTGCTTAGATTTTTACTACCTTCTCTTGATTATCTATTTGTTATACTAACATAGGTTAGTTTTGATATAAACAATAGCTGCTTACGTAATTTTAAAATCAGTTGTGAAGAAAAACCACCACCTGCAAAGCACGTGCTTCTTACTAGTGTGCGTGTTTGTGTGTGTGTCTATATATATATATATATATATATATATATATATATATATATATATATATATATATATATATATATATATAGTTATATATATATATATATTTGCATCATCTTTTTTAAATAAATGCATTAGCAGCAGTTGTAAAATGTTGCAGTTGTAATGCGTATTTTTCATTTTTAATTCTTTTCTTAAATTAATACATTAGCAACAACTGCAAATATGAGGATTGCATTTGGGAATTTGTAAGGTTGTTAATTGGGTTGCCACCGTGGTAAATTGTGGCCTAAAATGCTTTTTTCCATGGTGAAATACCATATTTTCCACGAGAATTTCCACTCGCCGATAAATCTATTGCCACCTCTTTGAAATTTTCGTGGAAAAACTTAGAAATGGACAACAAAGACTATTTCCACAGTAATTACTCGTGATAGATTATTTTACCACTCCCTTTTGTGACCGCATGTGTCTATTGTGGAAATAACCACGGCCAAAATCTTTAACCGCAAAATTTGAGCTTCTTACACATTTTTAAAACATGAACACAAACAGTTTTTCAAGATTGTGTGCATGTTTATTTTCTAGAGTCCCCATGTACTCTATGAAGAAGACTTTACAATTTGGTTAAGACAAACAATTAACGTGCAACGCACGTGCATCAAAACTAGTATATATAAATATAAATATAAATATAAATATATGTGTGTGTGTGTGTGTTAGTCTGACAAAAGCAAGGAAAATACTATGTATGACTAAGGCAAGATTCAAGTGCGAGACCACCGATTACATATTTAGAACAATGAAACAACTAAGAAAAGTAGGACATCAATGAAACAAAAACATTACTATCAGCCACCTCAAAACAAAACATGATATTTCCGTTACTGAGGAAAGGTAAAACTACATATCAAATTTGACAAAATACCAGTAAACATAAATTATTACGACGGAAAATGAAATAAATGAAGTCTTGCAGTCAGTGGGATACTACACATTGTTAATCAATGTCCTCCATGTTCCCTTTCATCACTCCATCTTCAGCTGCGACTTGTGCAGGTTGAGAAGATTTTGGTGGAGCATGTGCTTGTGAGGAAGAAGAAGGTTGGGAATTGAGTTTTAGTAAGTTGAGTTGTTTGTTTATTTCCAGAAGATTTTGCTCAATCACAAAGCCAAGGTCACTCAACTCGACTGTGGCCATGTGTTGTGGTAAGTGATTACCGCGCAAGCACTGGTACATGATCTCAGTCATATGTTCTTTTCGATTCTCAGTGACTTTCTTCCTCAGTGCATCTTGGACTTTCTTGATCCTTATTCTTGTTAAACCTTCTTGGTCCATCATTCTCTGATTTCGTTGCCCGATTGGCACGTTCGTATAATCAGCAATCACCTTTTGCACCCCCTCCCTGTTTTGCCAAACTTGTGCATCATGCTGATAAGAGCTGGAGATAATTACGGCGACTTCGACGTCGCACAATGTGTGAAGTTCTTCAGCCTTTTTCTTTAGGCCCTTGACCCTTTTCGTGAAGCACACTTGCCTCTTTGTATCATCATCGATGAATTCGAGCTTCAGTGCAGATCTTGGCATGGTTTCCAACAATGTGCAAAACTGTTTAGACAATTATGAATGGAATGATGGAGAAGATGGTGTGTATGCTTTGTGGCTTTTATAAACATAATTTAGACAACTTGTTGGTAAAGAAAAAATTCTTATTATGCTAGAATATTAAATCATTTCCATTTTAGGTTTTCTTGAAAAGGAATCGACCCAGAAAGCAATTGTTTTAGTTCACATGTCTTCTTCTGTATGTTTCTATTATAATTTGCGGGTTAAATGTTTATGGTAAGAAGCTATATATTTTCTTTTACAAGAAATAACATATTTGCAATGCAACTTTTTGTTTGAGTAATTGTTCTTCCGTCGATCGGCTTTAAACCCGGAACCTCATGCAGGGGCTTCCAACGCTCAACCACTTGAGCTACCACCCTAGCTGCGTAATACCACTTTTCAGGTGTATATTCTCTTCTTACTACTTTATTTGAGAAACTCCAACCACTAATTTTGTATACAGAAAAATATTTATTGTCTTTCCTTAGTTTTGTGTGCATGAGTTTCACTCAAAGGTATATTGAGTTATTGTTTAATAAGCGAGAGATGCTACAGCACCAACTCGTATCTCTTTCACATAACGTCCACACTCATGAAATCATGCCAAATGAGTAATAACGTTTTTTTAGGACATGTAATGATGTTTTTAACTGTACACTTGTATAAGAGATGACAAGAAATAACCATGAATTCTTTAGCATTTCTCATAATAAACAAACTGAAAGGAAATACATACCACAAACAATTCAATTGACAAGACACATGTCATCCAGATTTTCGTCTTCTATATTTATCATGAAGGACATGGCATATGTACAATTAAAAGCATTGAATCCTTAAATTCTTTTCATTAGTGACTCACCTAATTAAAAAGCATAAATTTATTTCTGTTACAAATTACATACAAGCTGGCGATAGTAAAAACAATCTTTACCAACAACAATCTTTACCTACAATACAAATGACTTAATACTTTCCGTTGTAGCACAACTAAATATTTTAGCATAATAAAAACAATCTTTACCAACAACAAGTTGTCTAAATTACGTTCATAAAAGCCACAAAACATACACACCATCTTCTCCATCATTTCGTACATTATTGTCTAAACAGTTTCTCACATTGTTGGAAGCCATGCCAAGATCTGCATTGAAGCTCGAATTCATCGATGTTGATACTAAGAGGCAAGTGTGTTTTAGGAAAAGGGTCAAGGGCCTAATGAAAAAGGCTGAAGAACTCCACACTTTGTGCGACGTCGAAGTCGCCGTAATTATCTCCATTCCTTATCAGCCATGATGCCCAAGTCTGGCCAAACAGGGAGGGGGTGCAGAAGGTAAGGGGATTGATGATTATAATAACGTGCCAATCGGGCAAAGAAATCGGAGAATGATGGACCAAGAAGGTTTAACAAAAAGAAGGATCAAGAAAGTCCAAGATGCACTGAGGAAGAAAATCACTGAGAATCGAGATAAAGAGAACTGATATCATGTACCAATGCTTGTGCGGTAACAAATTAACACAAGACATGGCCGCAGTTGAATTCAGTGATCTTGGATTTGTCATTGATCAAAAGCTTTTGGAAATGAACAAACAACTCAACTCACTAAATGTTTCACAGCCTTCTTCTTCCTCGTGTGCCCATGCTCCACCAAAATCCTCTAAACCTGCACAAGTCCCAGCTGAAGATGGAGTGATGAAGCCACTGGTGGATCAGCAAATTGCGGAATTGCCTCCTCGGTTTATGGAGCTGAAGGGGAACATGGAGGACATTAATTACTGGATGACGCCAAGAGTTCATTTATTTTATTTTTGTCGTGATAATTTATGTTTACTGGTATTTTGTTAAATTTGATATGTAGCTTCACCTTTCCTCAATAAGGGAAATCTCATGTTCTGTTTTGAGGTGACTGGTAGTAATGTTTTGGCTTCATTAATGTTGGTTTGAAAATATATATATATATATATATATATATATATATATATATATATATATATATATATATATATATATATATATATATATATATATATATATATATATATATATATATATATATATATATATATATATGTTTCGTACACCGGTTAATAATGATGGTTGCACCGTAATGTAGTTGTTGAGACGTTACTGGCTTACTGCCCTCGTTAGTCAATTATTAGTGTTTTCTCTATTTTAATAAATTTGTAATCATTTATTTTTGGCAGGTTTTTAAATACACTGTATTTTGACTTTAGTTCTTTTCATTTTGATAACATGTTTATAAATTAGGAATGGGTGATGATATTTTACCAATCATTGCTATCTTTGCACAATTTTTTCTTGTAATGACAGTTTGACATTATTTTCAAGCATCAAAATTTATTAAAATTTCTTTTAAAGACAATTTGTATTCTAATAAATCTGAGGCCCTTACACCTTCAGCAAAAACCTCAAGTGATGTATAAGTCATATATATAGTCGTATCTTATGCAATGTGGTTGAGAGAAGAGCACAACTTGTTGCTTCAAAAATTTAAAAAAAAAAAATCATTTCCTTTAGAAATGCTAGGTCTTACCTGATTTTTTCACCGTTTTATATCACTTCCACATATCGTCTCTAATTGGTAATTAAAAAAAATAAAAAAATAAAAGGGTAATGATACGAAATATAATTTGACATGCAAGTGGAGAAGTGACACGATTAAAAAGATTATTACCCTATCATCAAAGTTCCCCTTTTATGTGATTTTATTTTTTGAGGAATAACACCATATCGTACGCTAGTAGGGTTCGAACTTGGGACATCATGTAGGAATGTTCCCCTTTTATGTGTATTTGGTGAGCCCATTAATTGATCCTATCATTTTATGTATCGGTCTTTTATTTTTACGATATATGTAACTAAAAACACTTATGTATGCATGTGATTATGCGTGTGTATAACATCTCTTAAAATTTAGCATTTCTATGTCTTGTCTCCCTTTTCTCCCCTTTGATTTTTTTACAATTTTCATGACACTGAAAATACTGCTTTCTAATTTCAATATTTCTACTCAATTTTTGTTGTTTTGTCACCTCCTTCAATTTCTCAAGCAATATCCACCCCATTCCCTTTAGCGAGTTTTCACATTTTCTCTAGAATGCAACTCTCTCTCGCCCAAGATTCGTCTCTTTCTCTCCTCAAGATTTCTCAATCTCCTGCCAGCACTCTGGGTATCCCTGACCTCACTCATAAATTAAAATATCCATCTCTTGCGCTCACTCTGGCCCTCTCTCACCTCATATACAAATGCATATGTTTAAATTTTGTCACAATTTCTTTCCTAAAGGATGGTTTAATTATCCTAATCAGAACATACTAATAACCCTTCACATTTCTCTCTCTCTCTCTCTCTTAAATCCGAGGTAATAAGTGTTTATAGTTTTAGTAAATTAGGCTTACGAATAGAACTGATTTTAATTTGAAATTTGGGTAACTCATTTCGAAGTAAAAATTCATCCGGATCATGTTTCTCTATTCGGATATTTTTGTTGGTTGGATGATTTTCTGAATTCAACTGTTCTATAACATAGTGAACAAACTATGATCCTACAAGTAGATAATATTTTGTTTGATATGTGAGGAAGTTTCTTGTTTTTTCCCATGAGTTTATTGAGAAAAAATGTGAACCTGAACAGTATTCTGCTACGTTGAGGGGCGTATAGAATTGTTAACCTTTGATGGAAGGCTATGTCGTTCATCTCCCCTTTACAATCTGACCACTCCTTAAACTAGTCGAGAATAGACTAATCCAGATTAATTTTAAATTGGAACTTGTCCTTATATCTTCCATTCGTATGTCATTTTGTAAACGCATACAATCAAAAACATCAATAATGAATGTTGCAGTCAATCATCTTTAATAATAGGGGGTCATAGATAAACATGTTATAGTAATTCATTTGTACCACTTTGAACATGTTCACAAACTATATGAATAACTCAACATCAAATTTATTCATTGTTTGAAGTCATTGAAACTCCAGAGACACACAAAGAGTTTATCTCGAAGTCTTATGTAACACAGACTAAAGATATGATTAAAGGAAGAGTAACAACGAAAATGTGATTCTATTGATAACAAGATAAATATCATAAAACAAGTAAAATATATATAGTTCAGTTTAGATCAATACCGTTGTTGAACATGTTTTCTCATATGTTGATCTCTTTCGCCATTCAACACTCTACGATCTAAACTAGGTAAGAGTTTTGCATTAACTGTAAGGGATTCTCCATTTTCATGTTGACGGATGAAACTGCAAGCACCTGACAAAATACATGAAAGCATAAACATATGGATGGTAAGGAGGAGGCTCCAAAAATATTATTGAAGATGAAGAATAAGAAGAGCGAAATCCAGTATCAGAACCCTAAGTGAGGTATAAGTCATATATATAGTCGTATATTATGCAATGTGGTTGAGAGAAGAGCACCACATGTTGGTTCATAGCAAAATTAAAAAAAAAAAAAGTATAATTTCCTTTAGCAATGCTACGTGTTACCCGATTTTCCTTCCGTTTTATATCACTTCCACATATGGTCTATAATTGGTAGTTTAAAAAAGCTAAAAGTTTAATGGTACCAACTATAATTTAACACGCAAGTGGTGAAGTGACACGATTAAAAACATCATTATTCTATCATTAAAGTTCCCCTTTTATGTGATTTTGTTTTTTGAGAAATTACAACATATCTTACATCTTGCAGGGTTCGAACTCGAGACATCATGTAAGAATGTTCCCCTTTTATTTGTATTTTGATGAGCCCAATAATCAATCCTATCATTTTAATGCACGCTTTGTAACTAAAAACGCATATGTATGCATGTGTGCATACATGTACTAGTTGTAAGGCAGGTGCGTTGCACATGATGAATTTTTTATTATCTGGGATAAGTGAAATGTTTATTCGATAGGGTATATTTCACATACCCTCATCCTTGTTATGTTTAGCGGCTAGTAACACAACACAAAGGAAAGATTAAAATTTTCTAAAAAATCTCATCTAATGTTCTATCCAAGTTTATTAAATTATTTGACGTAGATACGTAATGACCTATCTATCCTCCGGTTAACCATTGGGTTGTTGGTCATGGCATTGATTTCTTTCATCTTAGTCAATCAATTCATTTTGGAGTAACGGAAGTTACTATGAGAGAGAGAAGAGAGGAAGACGAGAAAATAGACATAATATAATGAAGGGTGATGATAATCACAACAAAATATTTGATAGTTACAGCACAATATTTCAGTAAATGACATTTATATCTTTAAATTTATTTGATTTTCAAAAAAATCCTTCAATTCATTTCATATTATTCCAGCCTCAGCTCCCAATTAATTCTAATTTCCAACCGAATATAAAACCAAAAAGTTAAATTTTGTGTTTTGAATGAAGAACATCATCAACACTCTCTCTCACACATAACATAACTTGTGAAATCCTTTAATTTGAATTACATAAACCAACGACACCTCAACCCAATCGCAACCGAACCACAACCCTCCCATATCAATACAATCACAGTCACCACACCCATATCGACCCAGTTTTGACTCAGTTCATCCTAAATTGAGACAAAGTAAAGCCCCGAACTCGAATCCAAAGGAAATAACCAGTGAAGGACAGTTCCTTATGAAGACGAACCTGCAAGAAAGTGACCCTATCTATAATCGATTCTGCAGTAGAATCAATTACAGAAGCCCCTCTAAGAGAGGCTCTAATGGGTGTCATTTCTGTCGAACTCCTTTTTCCTCTCTCACACCACTTCAACTCACAATGATTTACACCTCTTCATAAAGGCCTCGCCATCCCCATATCCGACCACCCAAACCCTAGCCGCCACTCCCAAATTGAAGTCGGCAACTTTGGTTATCGTGGTTGTCGGCGGTGATGCATGACCCTTCTTCCTCCTCCTCTTGTACTCTTCAACACTTCTTCCTCCTCTTCAAACTTCTTCCAACCGTGTTTCAGTTTTGGAACACGTTCTCTTTGCTCGCACTCATTTTTCCTGTAACACCCCTCGATTCCCGAGCCTTCCGTTCCGGACCGGAGAGCCCGGGAGGGTGCTACTCAAAATGAAGCGGTGAGAATCAAGAACAACACATTACATAATCATATATTACAACTCTTAAGTGTCTCAAACGTAATTTACAACATACTATTACACAATCTGAGAATAGCTAGAGTTCGACTTATTTAAACTACTATTAAACACCCTTCTCCTAGACCTGCGGGAGAAATAAACAAAGACCGCAGTTTTTCCAAAGTCAGCAAGAAATGCTGAGTAAGTAAACACCCAAACACGTAAACCGGATAAGAGCCAATTTTGTTTAATAAACAAGGATGACATTTACGAAGTAAGCAAATATGTTATCACCGTTAACCATGTGTGAAAACAGATAATTTTTCAGCGTTTTATTTAATTTTGCATTCCCAAATCGTCACAAAGTGAATATAACCAAGAGAATCAATTCCAACCATAACATTTTCCCAATTAAGGGATTTCCAAAATCCAATTACTCCTTTTTAATTTCTCATAAAAATCCATATTGATTATTTAGTTGTAGCGGGGAGCGAACCAATCCATATCCATAATCCATAATCCATATCACAAGTATCAAACCATATCCCATGCATCCAAGACCTTAAGTGCCGGCACCCCCATAAGACTTCTTGCGGCCAGAGGGGTGAGTGCATGGAGCAGCCCGGGGCTAATTGCAACCGAGCAAAATATATAATAATCGAAATCCAAATAATGTTCCGCCGCACAACTGTTTCCACTTTACGTTATTACGCATTATTATTTTCCATGTGGTAAGTTTGAAAGAAAACACTTGGACACATAATTGAAATCTCACATCAACACGTATATCACAAACCACATTTTGAGACATAAAATCACAAAAATATTTAGACACGAAAGGAGGACGGGCAAATTAGGTAAGGCATGTTTACTCACCTCAAATAGCAACCGTAAATAGCACGGAACAACTTCTAGAAGTAGACGTAGCCCTCGTCTATGAATTCGTCGCCTACAAATTATAATTTCCTAATAAATCACAATCTCTACTAACACATATGATGCGAGCAAGCGACAAATGTTCTATTTATTGATATAACTTTTATTTATTGATTACTATTTCTATTATAATTATTATTATTATTATTATTATTATTATTATTATTATTATTATTATTATTATTATTATTAATTTCAAGACAACCCAAAACCCCCAAATAAATTTCAAGCCAATTATAAGAAGTATTCTCTAATTTATCTTCCAATAAATAAATTGGTAATTTATATTTAGTTAAAGTATTCTTAAATACATGCATCTAGAACTTCATTTTTATAAAATTAACCTTTACAAACTTTTGGATTTTCTAAGTAGTTTACCCCACAAATCGATTTAGTAAACTTTAGTATAATATTTCTATTTCAAGAGGGTACAAATTCGCATTTAGAAAATTCATAAAATAATATCTTTTCTTAAAAATATATTTTAAATTCTTAACTCTTCCATAAGAGATTTATAACTACTTGATGATGACAAATTTTTAAGTACAAAAATATTATAGTTTATCTTTTATTAATAGATTAGTCATATATACTTTAAACCAACTAATTTTATTATTTATTAGCTAAAAACATCTCTTTTTACTAAATATTTACAAATATATAGTTCATAAATTGTAAATAAAAGTTTGGCTTATATAATAGTAGCATAGTCAAAACACAATATTATCTTGCTAATTTGTAAAAGATACACATTTACATATATATTCATATGTGTTATATTATAATAAATTATAAATAATATTACTTGAGTGATTTAAACAAATATTAAGTTATTTAAAATAATTAGATTGTGGAAACTACAATAAGATCCCCAGCACTAGACAGTGTCTACCCTCAGATTTCTCTTTCATACAAAAGCCTCCCCTAAGTTCCATTTTATTACAAAATCGCCCTCAACCATACACTCAACAAATTCAATTTGTGAATCTCTTCCTACGGTTATACCCATTCGAATTTGATGTTATAGAACTCTAATTTAGGTCAAAACAAGTAGATTAGTGCCAAGAATTGATTGATTTGGTTAGCGAAAGACCGAGAAATCGTACGCCGAAGTTTGTCGGAATTTCGCCGGAAAAAATGGCGCTCCGGCGATTGGGGTGGCTGCTTCTGGCTTCTCAGTGCTTGGTCGAGCCTCAAGGAAGGTTCGGGACCTTCTGGTAGTGGAGGATAGAGACGGAGGTGGTGTTCTCCGTCGGGTTGGGTTACGGGCCGGTAGCTTCGGCGGTGGCTTCGGCCACTGTTGCCGTCGCCGACGCTGTTTATGCTGGCTCTCGGTCCGACGAGCAGAGAGGGAGAGAGATCGAAGGGAAGCAAGAGAGAGGGTGGAGATGCAGGCGGTTTGGTCGCCGGTGCTGTTTCCACCGACGATGGAGGTGGTGATGGTGTCGATGGTGGTGGCGTTTTGATGTTGTTGTTTCTGCTGTTTTTGTTACTGCTGATGGGTTGTGAGAAAGGAAGAGAGGATAGAGGTGGGGAGAGGGTCAGGGCAGAGGGGAAGGTGGGGGTGATGGTGGTGCCGGCGGCAGTGATGGTGGTTGGGTCGAGGGTGATGATGGTGGGGGGTATTGTTGATGTGGCTGCTGCTGTGTGTGTTGTGTGAGTGTGTGAGAAGAGGTGGGGAGAGAGGGATGGAGGCAGGGTGGAGGTGCGAGGGGATGGTGGTGACAGTGGTGGTGACGATGGTGGGGATGGGTGATGATGGCGACGATGTTGGTGATGGTGGTGGCAGTGGTGGTGACGATGGTGGTGGTGTCAGTGGGGGTGTGGGCGGTTGTTTGTGTCCTGGTGGCCTTACAGAGAGGGAGGTGGTGGGAGATGGTTGGTGTGGTAATGAAGGGGGTGGTGGTTGGGTGTTTGTCGAAGGGGATGGAGGTGGACGTGGTGGGTGATGTTGCTGAGAGGGAGAGGGATGGAGAGTGAGAAGGAGAGGTGGAGGTGGTGTCGTTGGGTTGAAGGCAAAGGGGTATTTATAGGGGGATGGAGGAGAAAACCATAGTGGTTTTGGGGTGTAGGAGGAGTAGGTTGTTTTGGGGTGTAGGAGGAGTAGGGAGGAGTAGGGAGGTAGGGATGGATAAGGATGGTGATGGAGGAGGAGGGTGTGTGTGAGGGAGATGTGAGAGAGATGAGGGTGGAGGAGGATGATGTGTGTGTGTGTGTGTGTACGGGTAAAAAAAGAAACAAGAGAAAGAGAAGGAAGTGGGAGAGGGATGGTGATGTGTGAGGTTGGAGTGGAGATGTGAGAGAGATGAGGGAGGAGGGTTGGCCGGGTGAGAGAAGAGAGAGAGAGAGAGAGAGAGAGAGAGAGAGAGAGAGGAAGAAATGAGGGAGAATAAAATAATAGATGAATAAACAATGAAAACTATTAGAATTATAAACTAATAGGATAGTTAACATTACAAACTAAATAATAACTTAATAAAATTAATAAACAAATAAAATATGGGTGGTACTATAATACGGGTCGGGTTACGTAAAATACGGGTTGTAGACAAGTATTTAATACGTATAAACATACTATTATTTATGTAAAATACAATTACCTCCTCAAACTTTAGTGAATTTAGTTTTAAACTTATTTAAATTACAACAACCTCCCCAATACTTCTTATCAAGTTAGTTTTTAACTTTTCTAAACTGAATTTTTCTCCCCACTCATCAAATTAACCAATTATAACTTCCAAAAACTACAATTAGAACCCCAAAATTTTATCCAACTACTTTATAACTTTCTTAAAACAACAATTACATACCAATTCCATGTTTCAATTAATTCATAACTTTTGAATACTACAATTTCGACCTTTAAACATATCAAAATAATTAATTTATCCTTTTCATATCAAATCAGGGTATTACATCCTTCCCCCCTTAAACACTACTTCGTCCTCGAAGCTTAAACCAAATACATACCAAACGTTTAGTGTCGTTATGTATAACCCGCATATAAGGTAGGATGTAATATGATATGCATTCTAATATGGTATGCGTCAGTGTTAGTACCTACGCGATATAATGTGTGAATACTCAATGAAGGGTCATGGTACGAAAATTCAAAGGGTTACATCCTCTTCCCCTTAGGAGAGTGACGTCCCCGGAACTCATATTACCTCATCGAAAAGGTGTGGATATTTCTTTCGCATCTCATCCTCGGCTTCCCAAGTAGCCTCTTCTGTCTGGGAGTGGTCCAAGAACTTTTACCAGTTTGATGCTTTTGGTACGCGTGTCTCTTGTCTTCGTATCTAGGATCTTGACAGGATGCTCCTCGTAAGTCAATGATGGGTCTAACTCCACTGGTTCAGGGTCCAATACATGGGATGGGTCAGGTACATACTTCTTCAACTGTGAGACGTGAAAGACATTGTGTACTCTCCCCAAATGGGACGGTAGATCTAGTCGGTATGCAACTTCTCCAATTCTCTCTAGGATGTCATATGGTCCAATGAACTTTGGGCTCAGCTTTCCCTTCTGGTTGAACCTTGTTACTCCCTTGGTTGGCGAAACCTTCAGAAACGCCTTTTCACCTACTTGGAACAGTAATGGTCTTCTCTTCTGGTCTGCATAGGATTTTTGCCTGTCTTGAGCTGCCTTCATTCGTTGTTGGATGAGTCTCACTTGATCTGTCATCTCTTCGATAAATATGCGGGCGAATAACCATTGTTTCGCTGATGTCGCTCCAGCATAAGGGTGTTCGATACTTCCTTCCATACAAAGCCTCGTGCGGTGCCATGCCAATACTAGCGTGATAGCTGTTGTTATACGAGAACTCTATCAGCGGAAATCTGTCGACCCATGATCCTTGGAAGTCCATAGCGCAAGACCTAAGCATGTCTTCCAACGTTTGTATTGTCCGTTCTGTCTGCCCGTCTATAGCTAGGTGGAAAGCTGTACTAAACCTTAGTTGGGTCCCCAATGCTTCTTGTAAGGCCTTCCAAAAATGAGAGAGGAAATTAGGGTCTCGGTCCGAAATGATCGAGCTTGGAACCCCATGATACCTCACTATATTCTTGATATATGCGTCAGCTCTTTGCTCCATGTTCCACGTATCCTTCATCGGGATGAACTTTGCCGTCTTCGTCAATCTATCTACTACCACCCAAATCTGGTTGATTCCATTCTTCGATGTTGGCAAGGCAGTTACAAAATCCATCGAAATGGAATCCCACTTCCATACCGGTTCGTCCAATGGTTGAACAAGACCTCCCATTCTGTTATGCTCAAACTTCACCTTCTGACATGTCAAACATCGGGCCACGAATTCCGCTACTTCCTTCTTCATGTTCGGCCACCAAAATATCTTCTTCAAGTCTTTGTAGAGCTTGTCGCCTCCAGGGTGTACTGAGTAAGGTGTGTTGTGTGCTTCACGCATCAGCTTTTCCTTCGTTTCGGCACATTTCTTGGGAACGCACCACCTTCCTTTGTAGCGTATGCTTCCATCTTAATGGATCTGGAATCCTATCGCTTGTCCTGCTGCGATCTTCTTCTTGATCCTCTCCAGTTTCACATCTCCTTCCTGGTTACTTCTTATCTCTTCAAAGAAGTCTGGTACGGCTTTCATACTCCCAAGTAGGTTCTTCACTTTTTCTTGATCCACTACTTCAGTTTCGAGTTTTATAAACTCCTGGCTTAGCCAGTCTGGCAAATCTAGTAGGGCGTTCACTACATTGCTCGACTTTCGACTTAATGCGTCAGCAACCACGTTTGCCTTTCCTTCGTGGTACTGGATATGTAAGTCATAGTCTTTGATGACTTCTAGCCATCGTCGTTGCCTGTTGTTCAGCTCCTTCTGTGTGAAGATGTACTTTAGGCTGCGGTGGTCCGTGTAGAGCTTGCAAACGGCTCCATCCAAGTGATGCCTCCATATCTTTAAGGCGAAGACTACTGCTGCCAACTCCAAGTCGTGAGTTGCATAATTTTCCTCGTGGGGTTTCAGCTGCCTTGACGCATAGGCGATCACCCTTCTCTCCTGCATGAGTACGCATCCTAGCCCCTTCTTTGATGCATTACTGTACACCTCAAACTCGCCTGAATCATTTGGAAGCGCCAATACTGGTGCTGTAGTTAATTTCTCCTTCAGGGTCTGGAACGCCTCTTCACAGCTTTCGCTCCACTGGTACTTGACTGCTTTCTTTGTCAATGCGGTCAATGGCCTAGCAATTTTGGAGAAGTCCTTCACGAAACGCCTGTAATAGCCTGCTAAGCCAAGGAAACTTCTTATTTCAGACACATTCTTCGGTGTTGGCCAGTCCTTGACTGCTGAAATCTTTCCTGGGTCCACTGATATCCCCTCCTTCGAGATGATGTGACCCAGAAATGGAACACGATCCAGCCAAAACTCGCACTTGGACAGCTTAGCATATAGCTGTTCTTGCCTCAGTGTCTGCAACACTTCTATGAGATGTTCCTCATGATTTTCCTCGCTCTTCGAGTATACAAGGATGTCATCAATGAAGACGACTACAAATTTGTCCAGAAATGGCCTCATGACTCGATTCATCAAGTCCATATACACTGCGGGTGCGTTGGTCAAACAAAACGGCATCACAGTGAACTCATAATGGCAATACCTTGTCCTGAAGGCTTTCTTCGGGATATCCTTCTCGGCTACCTGAAGCTGATGGTAACCTGATCTCAAATCAATCTTAGAGAAGTTACTAGCCCCTTGTAATTGATTGAACAAATCGTCAATCAGGGGTAGAGGGTACTTATTTCTGATGGTTGCACTGTTCAACTCACGGTAGTCAATGCATAGCCTTAAGCTTCCATCATTTTTCTTCACGAAAAGCACTGGTGCTCACCAGGGTGAAACACTTGGTCGTATGTATCCCTTCTCCAGAAGTTCTTGCAATTGATCCTTCAACTCCTTCAGTTCTGCTGGCGCCATCCGATACGGTGCTTTTGAGATAGGTCCTTTTAATCGGACCTTCTGATCATAACAATCAATGACAGCCCGATATTTACTAAGCCAATCCATCCTTAGGATGGCATCTATGCCTCTAAGGTCAAACCTTATCAAGTTCGCACGCAAGGTAGAAGTTAGGATTTTCACTCCTAGTCCTTCAAACACGGTGTCGCATATTGCTATTTGGCCAGTGGGTGTCGCAACAGGGGTGGATATGCTATATGACTTATGAAATCCCAATTTTTCAGCAAATGTTGATGATATAAAAGAGTAGGATGCGCCTGAATCGAATAACACAAAAGCTAATTGCTCATGGATAAGGAATGTACCCGTAACAACTCCATGATCAGCATCAGCCTCAGTCTTAGTCATGACTGCAATCCTTCCCACATTGGCATTCTGAGCCCTAGCTCCTCCTGCACCAGCTCCGTTGTGGATGTTAGCCCCCTGACCAGCATTGTTGTTGCGGTTCTGGGCTCCATACTGTCCTTCATTCCCCTGGACGTAGTTCTGCTGCCTTCCATAGCCATTTCCTCCGTTGTTCTGGTTGTTGCAGTTGTCATAGTTCATGTTCCCATACTGCGGGCGATTCCCCTGGTAGCTGTTCTGGGGTTGCCTTTGATAGTTTCCTCCTTGGTTCCTTGGCTAGTTCCTGGCTGTTGGAGCTAAGCACTCATAAGCTCGATGCCCTTTTCTTTCACAGTTGTGGCATACAACCAAGTTCCCCACACAGTCAGCTCCTGGGTGGTTTTGCTGGCATCTCTTGCAGATGTAGGGGCGAACTTGCTGAGCTACCCGATTCTGCTGGTTACCCTGAGTCTGATAGTTTCCTCCATGGTTGGGCTTAAACCTCTTGTCCCTTGTGGCACTGCCACCTGCCTCATTCGCCTTGCATTTCTTACGGACCTCATCCTTAATCTCCTGGATTTTCCACATGTCAGCTGCTCGGTCATACGCCTCGTGCAAGCTGTCGTAAGTCCTGCTGCGCATAATTTTTCTGCAGCTGAAGGTGCAACCCTCCATTGAACTTTGCGACCTTGCTATTTTCATCTGGTACCGTATTTCCCGCAAATCTTGATAGCTCCTAAAATTTGTCGAAATAGTCCGTCACTGAGCCGTTCCCCTGCTTCAGGTTTTGGAACTCATTGCACTTCCTATTCTTCACATGACTTGGATAGAACCTCAATCTTAGAGCAGTCTTGAAAGCTTCCCATTCAAAGTTGGGTCGAGCTAGTAAGACCTCATGATTGGTTGTCCACCTGTTGTCTGCCTTGCTGGCCAAATAAAGGACAGCACAATTGACTTTCTAGTCGTTAGGGCATTGGACAGCCCTAAATATCTTCTCGAAGTTCCTGATCCAGTCCTCCAGCTCAGTGGGGTCTTCCCTTCCGGCGAATTCGCGAGGGTTATGATCGACTATCTTCTTGGAATAGCTTCGCTCCTCACGATCCTCGTTCCTAGAAATAATTCTGGCCATTTGGGTGACCAGTTGAGCCATCTCTGGCTGGTTGTCTCCTCCAGCTGCCATTTGTTCTCGGTTGACCCTCCTGATGTAGTATCGTAGTGGTCTATTAGTCATATTCCTACACTATCACCTATTGCATCAATGCTTATTCTAACCCGGGGTAATGAACTGTAATGATTATACAATGCACACATATTTCTTCTCATATCCAAATATTACAAACTTAAAATATTCCCTAACAAGTAGAGATAAAAGCATGCCTCATTTAGCAGTTAATGCACATAAGTCATTAATAATTTCTATTCCTTTCTCAATATCTCAAACTAACCAATACTTGTCCCTATCATGGGAGTGATACACGTCCAATGGACAATCAAGATAAGTATCCCAAAATTAATCCAATCATGTCATAAATTATTCCAGGAATCTAGAATAAAGGTCGCGGGTGGGTGGGACTTAGTAAGACTCGAACTACCCATAACCCAATCGGCTTATCAAATTTTAATTTTTCTTGTCCCAAATTCATTTTATATAACCCTACAGGTTTTAATTCCTTTTAAGATTGCACGCTCTGATACCACCTGTAACACCCCTCGATTTCCGAGCCTTCCGTTCCGGACCGGAGAGCCCCAAAGGGTGCTACTCAAAATGAAGCGGTGAGAATCAAGAACAACACATTCCATAATCATATATTACAACTCTTAAGTGTCTCGAACGTAATTTACAACATACTATTACACAAGGTGAGAAGAACTAGAGTTCAACTTATTTAAACTACTATTAAACACTACGTGATACCGCGATCCCCTTACGCTGAGCTCCCTTCTCCTAGACCTGTGGGGGAAATAAACAAAGACCGCAGTTTTTCCAAAGTCAGCAAGAAATGCTGAGTAAGTAAACACCCAAACACGTAAACCGGATAAGAGCCAATTTTGTTTAATAAACAAGGATGACATTTACGAAGTAAGCAAATATGTTATCACCGTTAACCATGTGTGAAAAGAGATAATTTTACAGCTTTTTATTTAATTTTGCATTCCCAAATTGTCACAAAGTGAATATAACCAAGAGGATCATTTACAACCATAACATTTTCCCAATTAAGGGATTTCCAAAATCCAATTACTCCTTTTTATTTTCTCATAAAAATCCATATTGATTATTTAGTTGTAGAGGGGAACGAACCAATCCATATCCATAATCCATAATCCATAATCCATTTCACAAGTATCCAACCATATCCCATGCATCCAAGACCTTAAGTGCCGGCACCCCCCTAAGACTTCTTGCGGCCAGAGGGGTGAGTACATAGAGCAGCCCGGGGCTAATTGCAACCGAGCAAAGTATATAATAATCCAAATCCAAATAATGTTCCTCCGCACAACTGTTTCCACTTTACGTTATTACGCATTATTATTTTCCATGTGATAAGTTTGAAAGAAAACACTTGGACACATAATTGAAATCTCACATCAACACGTATATCACAAACCACATTTTGAGACATAAAATCACAAAAATATTAAGACACGAAAGGAGGACGGGAACATTAGGTAAGGCATGTTTACTCACCTCAAATAGCAACCGTAAATAGCACGGAACAACTTCTAGAAGTAGACGTAGCCCTCGTCTATGAATTCGTCGCCTACAAATTATAATTTCCTAATCAATCACAATCTCTACTAACACATATGATGCGAGCAAGCAACAAATGTTCTATTTATTGATATAACTTTTATTTATTGATTACTATTACTATTATTATTATTATTAATAATTTCAAGACAACCCAAAACCCCCAAATAAATTTCAAGCCAATTTTCTTTTATTTATATTCCAATAAATAAATTGGTAATTTATATTTAGTTAAAGTATTCTTAAATACATGCATCTAGAACTTCATTTTTATAAAATTAACCATTACAAACTTTTGGATTTTCTAAGTAGTTTACTCCACAAATCGATTTAGTAAACTTTGGTATAATATTTCTATTTTAAGAGGGTACAAATTCGCATTTAGAAAATTCATAAAATAATATCTCTTCTTAAAAATATATTTGAAATTCTTAACTCTTCCATAAGAGATTCATAACTACTTGATGATGACAAATTTTTAAGAACAAAAACATTATAGTTTATCTTTTATTAATAGATTAGTCATATACACTTTAAACCAACTAATTTTATTATTGATTAGCTAAAAACATCTCTTTTTACTAAATATTTACAAATATATAGTTCATAAATTGTAAATTAAAGTTTGGCTTATATAATAGTAGCATAGGCAAAACACAATATTATCTTGCTAATTTGTAAAAGATACACATTTACATATATATTCATATGTGTTATATTATAATAAATTATAAATAATATTATTTGAGTGATTTAAACAAATATTAAGTTATTCAAAATAATTAGATTGTGGAAACTACAATAAGATCCCCAACACTTGACAGTTTCTACTCTCAGATTTATGTTTCATACAAAAGCCTCCCCAAAGTTCCAGTTTATTACAAAATCGCCCCCAACCATACACTCAACAAATTCAATTTGTGAATATCTTTCTACGGTTATACCCATTCGAAATTGATGTTATAGAACTCTAATTTAGGTCAAAACAAGTAGATTAGTGCCAAGAATTGATTGATTTGGTTACCGAATGACCAAGAAATCGTACGCCGAAGTTTGTCGGAATTTCGGCGGAAAATATGGCGCTCCGGCGATTGGGGTGGCTACTTCTGGCTTCTCAGTGCTTAGTCGAGCCTCAAGGAAGGTGGGGGACCTTCTGGTAGTGGAGGATAGAGACGGAGGTGGTGTTCTCCGTCGGGTCAGGTTACGGGCCGGTAGCTTCGGAGGTGGCTTCGCCCACTGTTGCCGTCGCCGCCGGTGTTTCTGCTGGCTCTCGGTCCGACGAGCAGAGAGGGAGAGAGATCGAAGGGAAGGGAGAGAGAGGGTGGAGATATAGGCGGTTGGGTCGCCGGTGCTGTTTCCACCGACGATGGAGGTGGCGATGGTTCCGATGGTGGTGGCGTTTTATTGTTGTTGTTTCTGCTGTTGTTGTTACTGCTGATGGGTTGTGAGAAAGGAAGAGAGGACAGAGGTGGGGAGAGGGTCAGGGTAGAGGGGAAGGTGGGGGTGATGGTGGTGCCGGTGGCAGTGATGGTGGTTGGGTCGAGGGTGATGATGGTGGGGGGTATTGTTGATGTGGCTGCTGCTGTGTGTGTTGTGTGAGTGTGAGAGAAGAGGTGGGGAGAGAGGGATGGAGGCAGGGAGGAGGTGCGAGGATATGGTGGTGACAGTGGTGGTGACGATGGTGGGGATGGGTGATGATGGCGACGATGTTGGTGGTGGTGGCAGTGGTGGTGACGATGGTGGTGGTGGCAGTGGGGGTGTGGGTGGTTGTCTATGACCACCTATTATTAAAGATGATTGACTGCAACATTCATTATTGATGTTTTATTGATGTTTTTGATTGTATGCGTTTACAAAATGACATACGAATGGAAGATATAAGGACAAGTTCCAATTTAAAATTATTCTGGACTAGTCTATTCTCGACTAGTTTAAGGAGTGGTCAGATTGTAAAGGGGAGATGAACGCTATAGCCTTCCCTCAAAGGTTAAGAATTCTAAACGCCCCTCAACGTAGCAGACTACTGTTTAGGTTCACATTTTTTTTCCCAATAAAGTCATGGGAAAAAACAAGAAACTTCCTCACATATCAAACAAAATATTATCTACTTGTAGGATCATAGTTCGTTCACTATGTTCTAGAACAGTTGAATTCAGAAAATCATCCAACCAACAAAGATATCCGAATAGAGAAACATGATCCGGATGAAATTTTTACTTCGTAATGGGTTACCCAATTTTCAAATCAAAATCAGTTCTATTCGTAATCATAATTTACTAAAACTATAAACACTTATTACCTCGGATTTAAGAGAGAGAGAGAGATGTGAAGGGTTATTAGTATGTTCTGATTAGGATAATTAAACCATCCTTTAGGAAAGAAATTGTGACACAATTTAAATATATGCATTTGTATGTGAGGTGAGAGTGGGTCAGAGTGAGGGCAAGAGATGGATATTTTAATTTATGAGTGAGGTCAGGGATACCCAGGGTGCTGGCAGGAGATTGAGAAATCTTGAGGAGAGAAAGAGACGAATCTTGGGCGAGAGATGTTGCATTCTCGAGAAAATGTGAAAACTCACTTAAGGGAATGGGGTGGATATTGCTTGAGAAATTGAAGGAGGTGACAAAACAACAAAATTGAGTAGAAATATTGAAATTAGAAAGCAGTGTTTTCGATGTCATGAAAATTGTAAAAAAATCACAGGGGAGAAAAGGGAGACAAGACATAGAAATGCTAAATTTTAAGAGATGTTAAACACACGCATAATCACATGCATACCTAAGTGTTTTTAGTTACATATATCGTAAAAATAAAAGACGGATACATAAAATGATAGGATCAATTAATGGGCTCACCAAATACACATAAAAGGGGAACATTCCTACATGATGTCCCGAGTTCGAACCCTGCTAGCGTACGATATGATGTTATTCCTCAAAAAATAAAATCACATAAAAGGGGAACTTTGATGATAGAATAATAATCTTTTTAATCGAGTCACTTCTCCACTTGCGTTTCAAATTATAATTGGTATCATTACCCTTTTAGTTTTTTTTTAAGGTTTTTCTTTTTAATCGTGTCACTTCTCCACTTGCGTGTCAAATTATACTCAGATTTATTAGAATACAAATTGTCTTTAAAAGAAATTTTAATAAATTTTGATGCTTGAAAATAATGTCAAACTGTCATTACAAGCAAAAATTGTGCAAAGATAGCAATGATTGGTAAAATATAATCACCCATTCATATTTTATAAAAATGATATCAAAATCAAAAGAACTTAAGTCAAAATACAGTGTATTTAAAAACCTGCCAAAAATAAATGATTACAAATTTATTCAAAATAGAGAAAACACTAATAATTGAGTAACGAGGGCAGTAAGCCAGTAACGTCTCAACAACTACATTACGGTGCA
Source organism: Linanthus parryae (assembly GCA_023055425.1). Classification (NCBI taxonomy): domain Eukaryota; kingdom Viridiplantae; phylum Streptophyta; class Magnoliopsida; order Ericales; family Polemoniaceae; genus Linanthus; species Linanthus parryae. The sequence continues at coordinate 60,336,358 of JALGPY010000001.1, read as the reverse complement.
ACCATCATTATTAACCGGTGTACGAAACAATATGTATATATATATATAATGTTGGTTTGAATAAAGCATGGAAAATACTATGTATGAATAAGCAAGTTTCAAGTGCGGGACCACCCATTACATAATTCAGAACAAGGAAACTACTAAGAAAACTAGAACATCAATGAAGCCAAAACATTACTACCAGTCACCTCAAAACGGAACATGAGATTTCCCTTATTGAGGAAAGGTGAAGCTACATATCAAGTTTAACAAAATACCAGTAAACATAAATTATCACGACAAAAACAAAATAAATGAACTCTTGCAGTCATCCAGTAATTAATGTCCTCCATGTTCCCCTTCTGCTCCATAAACCAAGGAGGCAATTCCGCAATTGGCTGATCCACCAGTGGCTTCATCACTCCATCTTCAGCTGGGACTTGTGCAGGTTTAGAGGATTTTGGTGGAGCATGGGCCTACGTGGAAGAAGAAGGCTGTGAAACATTTAGTGAGTTGAGTTGTTTGTTCATTTCCAAAAGCTTTTGATCAATGACAAATCCAAGATCACTCAACTCAACTGCGGCCATGTCCTGTGTTAGTTTGTTACCGCACAAGCATTGGTACATGATATCAGTCATCTCTTTATCTCGGTTCTTAGTGATTTTCTTCCTCAGTGCATCTTGGAATTTCTTGATCCTTCTTTTTGTTAAACCTTCTTGGTCCATCATTCTCTGATTTCTTTTCCCGATTGGCCCGTTCTCATAATCATCAATCACCTTACCTTCTGCACCCCCTCCCTGTTTGGCCAGACTTGGGCATCATGCTGATAAGGAATGGAGATAATTACGGCGACTTCGACGTCGCACAAAGTGTGGAGTTCTTCAGCCTTTTTCATTAGGCCCTTGACCCTTTTCCTAAAACACACTTGCCTCTTATTATCATCAAGGGCCTAATGAAAAAGGCTGAAGAACTCCACACTTTGTGCGACTTCAAGGTCGCCGTAATTATCTCCAGCCCTTATCAGCATGATGCCCAAGTCTGTCAAAACAGGGAGGGGTGCATAAGGTGATTGGTGATTATAAGAACGTGCCAATGGGGCAACGAAATCAGAGAATGATGGACCAAGAAGTTTTAACAAGAAGAAGGATCAAGAAAGTCCAAGATGCACTGAGGAAGAAAGTCACTGAGGATCGATATAAAGAGATGACTGATATCATGTACCAATGCTTGTGCGATAAAAAATTACAACAAGACATGGCCGCAGTTGAGTTGAGTGATCTTGGATTTGTCATTGATCAAAATCTTTTGGAAATAAACAAACAACTCAACTCACTAAATGTTTCACAGCCTTCTTCTTCCTCGCATGCCCATGCTCCACCAGAATCCTCTCAACCTGCACAAGTCCCAGCTGAAGATGGAGTGATGAAGCCACTGGTGGATCAGCCAATTGCGGAATTGCCTCCTCGGTTTATGGAGCATAAGGGGAACAAGGAGGACATTGATTAACAATGCGTAGTATCTGTATGACTGCAAAGTTCATTTATTTTGTTTTTTGTCGTGATAATTTATGTTTACTGGTATTTTGTTAAATTTGATATGTAGCTTCACCTTCCCTCCATAAGGGAAATCTCATGTTCTGTTTTGAGGTGACTGGTAGTAATGTTTTGGATTCATTGATGTTCTAGTTTTCTTAGTAGTTTCCTTGTTCTGAATTATGTAATGTGTGGTCTCGCACTTGAAACTTGCTTATTCATACATAGTATTTACTTGCTTTATTCAAACCAACATAATATATACGTTTAATTACTTAATGCATACCTCTAGTATTACGAAACTAACACGTTGCAACCCCCACATCTACAATAGGTTTATTGCATCCCCCATTTGTGAAATATATGTCTTGATGAAACTGGTAAAAAAGATCCGTCCAATCTTTAACGGAATATTCTGTTAGTTGACAAAAAATTCCATTTTATTGAGGGTAAATCTGTCCTTCCGCGAAAAAATATGAACACCACCGTCACCTGCTTCATTGTCGCCATAAGCAGCCCAAATGCAGGCCACTAAACCCAGATTCTGGCACATCTTCATCTTCTTCTTCGATCCAATAAGTCCCACCAGAAAATCACCCAATGTTCTTCCAATAAATAATTTTTTTCATATCAAAACTTATCAGAAACAAACAGAGAGCATTGAAACATGAAACTGAACCACAACTGCAACCAACCTTCTCTATCTTTCTCTGTTTGGAGAAGAAGCAAACAGAAAACCAATATTGATGAAGAATATATTCACCTAATCTCTCTGTTTTCTCTGTGTGAAGAAGAATTGAACACCTAGAATCCGACAAAGCAGTGCCGCCGGAATCCCCTGAACTCAACACAGCTGCCGGAATACCTCAATTGAAGTCGGCGAACAGATCCGTACCCAGCCTAGCCAAGGAACCCCCTCCTGAATCGTAAATAGAGTTTGAAACAAGAGGAAGTGTTGCGAGAGCAAATCGATTCAGGCCACCAAAACCGTGACTGAAGGAACGGTGAAGCCACCTCCTGATTTCACTGGACGAGAAATCTTTTATCTTCCTCGTCTTCTCATCTTCCTTTTCTTCTAAACCTGATACTCCCTCAGTCCCATCCAATTATTGAATTTTTTCTTTTTGGGACGTCCTAACCAATTCTTGAATATTTCCTAAAATGGAAAGTTTCTAAACCCTAAAATACCATCTTATCTCGCCCCTTTCATTTTTCTTCACACCCGAGGGTGAGACAGAGAGAGAGAGGGAGGAAGAGAAAGAAAGTTTGGTAGATCTTCATCCCCCAACGTGCAAATCGGAGACAAGAACAAATCGGATGGGAGGTGAGGGAGGGAGAGAGAGGCGGACGGTAGAAGCCCGCCGCCGCCTCCATCTCCATATCCTTGTCTCTTTCGTCTTCTGCTGATTGAAGTGAGCGGCAGCGGAGGCAACGACGCTGTTGAGTGTTCACGGTAGATCTTCTTCTCTCTTCCTCTTCCTCTATTCTTCTTCTTCATCTCTTCGTCATGATGTTATTGTTTTTTTGATTTCAGATCTGATTTCAGATCTGAGTGCGGCGGCGATAGATCAGCGACCCCTAAGGCCTCAATTATCTCCCTCTATTCTTCTTCCTCTTCTTCATCTCTAAAAACTTGTTCTTGGTGCCTCAATCATCTCCCTTAGGTGGCGACCCCTCTCTCTGTACCAAATGTGCAAGTCTGGTAGAGGCGGCGTTCGTGGCGGTGGCGATGGCGGATCTCCGGCAATAGGTCGTGGCCTTGGCCATGTTCTTGGTTGTAGTTGTTTACAGTGCTTTTTTGTTGTTTATGTTGTTCTTAATCAAGTTGAGAGAGATGAGAGAGAGGTGGACACAGAGTGATTTGTAGTCATGAAAGTGTGAATATGTGTTCTTAGCTTTGGTGTTGGTTGTGATTGTTTACAGTGTTTTTTTGTTGTTGTTAATCAATCTGAGGAGAAATTAGAGAGGGAGAGAGGGAGGGACACAGAGAGAAAATTGATTGAAGGAGAAGGGGTATTGTAGACTTTTCACAGCCTTTTTAATAAAGCAACCCACCCAGTTTTTTCAAGAACTGGGTGGGACGGAGGGAGTAAATCTTATCCTTTTTTTTGCAAAGCTCATGGAACCTCTTATCCCGTTCATTCAATCGGCCCCTATCCCCTTTCGTAGTCTTTCTTTTTCATTTATTTATTTTACATACATTTATTTAAATATAAATTCCTTTTATGTATTGACCATTATACCCTCCCTTAATGGATGGTGTTTGGATGAAATATTTTATCAGTTTCAACAAGTATGATTTATTGGAAATGGGGGATGCAACAAACCTATTTTCAAAGTAGGGGTTGGAATGTGTTAGTTTTGTAATACTGGAGGTATGCATTAAGTAATTAAGTCTAATATATATATATATATATATATATATATATATATATATATAGGAAATTGATTCTTACACCGGTTAATATTGATGGTTGCACCGCAATGTAGTTGTTGAGACGTTCATGGCTTAGTGCCCTCGTTTGCCAATTATTGGTGTTTTCTCTATTTTAATAAATATCTAATCATTTGTTTTTGGTAGGTTTATAAATACATTGTATTTTAAATTTAGTTCCTTTCATTATGATATCATTTTTATAAATTTGGAATGGGTGATGATCTTTTTACCAATCATTGCTATCTTTGCACAATTTTTGCTTTTAATGACAGAGTGATATTATTTTCGAGCTTTAATTTTTTTAAAACTTCTTTTAAAGACAATTTGTATAACTCATATATATAGTCGTATCTTATGCAATGTGGTTGAGAGAAGAGCACCGCTTGTTGCTTTAAAAAAAATTAAAACAAAAAATCATTTCCTTTAGAAGTGCTACGTGTTACCCGATTTTTTCACCGTTTTCTATCACTTCCACATATGATCTCTAATTGGTAGTTAAAAAAAAAAAAAAAAAACTAAAAGGTTAATGATACCAACTATAATTTAACACGCATGAGAAGTGACACGATTAAAAAGATTATTATTCTATCATCAAAGTTACCCTTTCATGTGATTTTATTTTTTGAGGAATTACATCATATCCTTTGCTTGTAGGGTTCGAACTCGGAGCATCATGTAGGAATCCCCTTTTATGTGTATTTGGTGATCCCAATAATAGATCCTATCATTTTAATGTATCTGTCTTTTATTTTTACGAAATATGTAACTAAAAACACTTATGTATGCATGTGAGTATGCATGTGTTAAACATCTCTTAAAATTTATCATTTCTTTGTCTCGTCTCTCTTTTCTCCCCTTTTATTTTTTATTTTTTTTTTTACAATTTTCATGACTCCAAAAATACTGCTTTCTAATTTCAATATTACTACTCAATTTTTGTAGTTTTGTCACCTCCTTCAATTTCTCAAGTAATATCCACCCCCATTCCCTTTACCGTGTTTTCACATTTTCTCTAGAATGCAACATCTCTCGCCCAAGATTCGTCTCTTTCTCTCCTCAAGATTTCTCAATCTTCCGCCAGCACTCTTGGTATCCCTGACCTCACTCATAAATTAAAAATATCCATCTCTTGCCCTCACTCTGGACCTCTGTCATCTCACATTAAAATGCATATGTTTAAATTATGTCACAATTTCTTTCCTAAAGGATGGTTTAATTATCCTAATCAGAACATACTAATAACCCTTCACATTTCTCTCTCTCTCTCTCTCTAAAATCCAACGTAATAAGTGTTTATGGTTTTAGTAAATATGGCTTAGGAATAGAACTGATTTTTATTTAAAATGGGTAACCCATTTCGAAGTAAAAATTTATCCGGATCAAGTTTCTTTATTCGGATATCTTTGTTGGTTGGATAATTTTCTGAATTCAATTGTTCTAGAACATTGTGAACGAACTATGATCCTACAAGTAGGTAATATTTGTTGTTTGATATGTGTGAGGAAGTTTCTTGTGTTTTTTCCATGACTTTATTGAGAAAAAAATGTGAACCTGAACAGTAGTGTGCTACATTGAGGGGCGTTTATAATTCTTAACTTTTGAGGGAAGACTATATCGTTCATCTCCCCTCTACAATCTGACGACTCCTTAAACTAGTCGAGAATAGACTAGTACAAAATAATTTTTAATTGGAACTTGTCCTTATATCTTCCATTTGTATGTCATTTTGTAAACGCATAGAATCAACAACATCAATAATGAATGTTGCAGTCAATCATCTTTACTAATAGAGGGTCGTAGATAAATATGTTATAGTAATTCATATGTACCACTATGAACATGTTCACCTAATATTTCATAAACTATATGAACAGCTCGACATCAAATTTATTCATTGTTTGAAGTCATGGAAACTCAAGAGACACACAAATAGTTTATCTCGAATTCTTATGTAACACAGACTAAAGATATGTTTAAAGGAAGAGTAACAGCAACAATGTGATTCTATTGATAACAAGATAAATATCATAAATCAAGTAAAATACATACACTTTAATTTAGATCAATACCATTGTTGAACATGTTATCGCATATGTTGATCTCTTTCGCCATTAATCTCTCACAATCCAAACCAGGTAAGAGTTTTGCATCACTGTAAGGGATTCTCCATTTTCATGTTGACGGTTGAAGCTGCAAGCACCTGACAAGATGCATGAAAGCATAAACATATGGGTGGTAAGGAGGAGGCTCCACAAATAATTTTGAAGATAAAGAATAAGAAGAGCGGAATCAAGTATAAGAACCCTAAGTGATGTATAAGTCATATATATAGTCGTATATTATGCAATGTGGTTGAGAGAAGAGGATCACGTGTTGCTTCATAGCAAAATCAAAAAAAGTATCATTTCCTTTAGAAATAGTACGTGTTACTCGATTTTTTCACCGTTTTAAATCACGTCCACATATGGTCTGTAATTGGTAGTTTAAAAAAAACTAAAAATTTAATGGTACCAAATATAATTTAAATCGCAAGTGGCGAAGTGACACGATTAAAAACATCATTATTCTATCATTAAGTTCCCCTTTTATGTGATATTGTTTTATGAGAAATTACATCATATCTTTCATCTAGCAGGGTTCGAACTCGGGACATCATTTAGGAATGTTTCCCTTTTATGTACATTTGAACGAGCTCAATAATCGATCATATTATTTTAATGCACGCATGTTCTATTTTTACGATATATGTAACTAAAAACGCATATGTATGCATGTGTGTATACATGTACTAGTTGTAAGGCAGGTGTGTTGCACATGATGATTTTTTATCATCTCGGATAAGTTAAATGTTTATTTTATAGGGTATATTTCACATACCCTCATCCTTGTTATGTCTAGCGGCTAATAACAGAGCATAAAGGAAAGATTAAAATTCCAAAAAAATCTCATCTAATATTTTATCCAAGTTTATTAAATTATCTGACGTAGATATTTAATGACCCATCTATCCTTCAGTTAACTATTGGGTTGTTGGTCAGGGCATTGATTTCTTTCAGCTTAGTCAATCAATTCATTTTGGAGTATTGGAAATTACGATTAGAGGGAAGACAGGAAGACGAGAAAATAGACAGAATATAGTGAAGGGTGATGATAATCATAGCACAATATTTGATAGTCAAAGCACAATATTTCAGTAAATGACATTTATATCTTTAAATTCATTTGATTCTCAAAGTTCCTTAAATTCATTTCATATTATTTCAATATCAACTTCTAATTAATCCCAATTCCCAACCGAATATAAAATCAAAAAGTTAAATTTTGAGTTTTTAATGATGAACATCATCAACTTTCTCTCTCACACAGAACAGAAACTGTGAGATCCTTTAATTTGAATTAAATAAAGCAACAACACCTCAACCCAAACACAAACCAACCACAACCCTCCCATATCAATACAATCACAGTCACCACACCCAAATCGAATCAGTTTTGACTTAGCTCATCCAAAATTGAGACAAAATAAAGCCCCTTACTCGTCGAAATGAAAGAACCAGTGAAGGACAGGACCTTCTGAATACAAACCTGCAAGAAAGTGACCAAATCTATACTTGATTCTGCAGTGGAATCAGTTACAGAAGCACCTCTAAGAGAGTCTCTAATGGGTTTAATTTATGTCGAACTCCTTTTTCTTCTCTTACACCACTTCAACTCAAAATGATTTACTCCTCTTCATAAAGGCCACGCCATCAACAAATCCGACCTCACAAACCCTAGCCGCCACTCCCAAATCGAAGTCGGCAACTTTGGTTATCGTGGTTGTCGGCGGTGATGCATGACCCTTCTTCCTCCTCCTCTCGTACTCTTCAACACTTCTTCCTCATCCTTCCACCTCTTCAAAACTTCTTCCAACCGTGTTTCAGATTTGGAACACGTTCCCTTTTCACTCACTCATTTTCTTTTCTTTCATAGAAAAACAGTGGGTGTGAAATTTGAGGGTAAAATGTCATTTTGAATAAATTGTGTTGTAACTTGTAAAAGTTATGCTGTAATTATCGGAACCCATAATGAATACTATGTTGTTCTTGATTGATAAAATGGTAGATCTTTGATCTGACCGCAAATCGAAAAGCCGACTCCGATTTTGAAGGTTCTGGAATTTTTTTGATTGTTATTCATGATCGTCCTTGAATGCACAATAATGTTTTTCATTTGAGTTTTAATCCATGCAATCATTTTTTGTAATTAGGGTTATAGTTCTTGCGAATAGGGTTTCTTCACAAAATAATGTTTCATGTCTGACTTGTTCTGACTTAGTTCATGTTCCAACAACACCTCAACCCAAACACAAACCAACCACAACCCTCCCATATCAATACAATCACAGTCACCACACCCAAATCGACTCAGTTTTGACTTAGTTCATCCAAAATTGAGACAAAATAAAGCCCCTTACTCGTCGAAATGAAAGAACCAGTGAAGGACAGGACCTTATGAAGACAAACCTGCAAGAAAGTGACCAAATCTATACTTGATTCTGCAGTGGAATCAGTTACAGAAGCACCTCTAAGAGAGGCTCTAATGGGTGTAATTTATGTCGAACTCCTTTTTCTTCTCTTACACCACTTCAACTCACAATGATTTACTCCTCTTCATAAAGGCCACGCCATCAACAAATCCGACCTCACAAACCATAGCCGCCACTCCCGAATCGAAGTTGGCAACTTTGGTTATCGTGGTTGTCGGCGTCGATGCATGACCCTTCTTCCTCCTCCTCTCGTACTCTTAAACACTTCTTCATCATCCTTCCACCTCTTCAAAACTTCTTCCAACCGTGTTTCAGATTTGGAACACGTTCCCTTTTCACTCACTCATTTTATTTTCTTTCATAGAAAAACAGTGGGTGTGAAATTTGAGGCTAAAATGTCATTTTGAAAAAATTGTGTTGTAACTAGTAAAAGTTATGCTGTAATTATCGGAACCCATAATGAATACTATGTTGTTCTTGATTGATAAAATGGTAGATCTTTGATCTGACTGCAAATCGAAAAGCCGACTCCGATTTTGAAGGTTCTGGAATTTTTTTGATTGTTATTCATGATCGTCCTTGAATGCACAATAATGTTTTTCATTTGAGTTTGAATCCATGCAATCATTTTTTGTAATTAGGGTTATAGTTCTTGCGAATAGGGTTTCTTCGCAAAATAATGTTTCATGTCTGACTTGTTCTGACTTAGTTCATGTTCCAACAACACCTCAACGCAAACACAAACTAACCACAACCCTCCCATATCAATACAATCACAGTCACCACACCCAAATCGACTCAGTTTTGACTTAGTTCATCCAAAATTGAGACAAAATAAAGCCCCTTACTCGTCGAAATGAAAGAACCAGTGAAGGACAGGACCTTATGAAGACAAAACTGCAAGAAAGTGACCAAATCTATACTTGATTCTGCAGTGGAATCAGTTACAGAAGCACCTCTAAGAGAGGCTCTAATGGGTGTAATTTATGTCGAACTCCTTTTTCTTCTCTTACACTACTTCAACTCACAATGATTTACTCCTCTTCATAAAGGCCACGCCATCAACAAATCCGACCTCACAAACCATAGCCGCCACTCCCAAATCGAAGTGGGCAACTTTGGTTATCGTGGTTGTCGGCGTCGATGCATGACCCTTCTTCCTCCTCCTCTCGTACTCTTCAATACTTCTTCATCATACTTCCACCTCTTCAAAACTTCTTCCCACCGTGTTTCAGATTTGGAACACGTTCCCTTTTCACTCACTCATTTTATTTTCTTTCATAGAAAAACAGTGGGTGTGAAATGAGGCTAAAATGTCATTTTGAATTTTTTTTTTGTAACTAGTAAAAGTTATGCTGTAATTATCGGAACCCATAATGAATACTATGTTGTTCTTGATTGATAAAATGGTAGATCTTTGATCTGACCGCAAATCGAAAAGCCGACTCCGATTTTGAAGGTTCTGGAATATTTTTTGAATGTTATTCATGATCGTCCTTGAATGCACAATAATGTTTTTCATTTGAGTTTGAATCCATGCAATCATTTTTTGTAATTAGGGTTATAGTTCTTGCGAATAGGGTTTCTTCACAAAATAATGTTTCATGTCTGACTTGTTCTGACTTAGTTCATGTTCCAACAACACCTCAACCCAAACACAAACCAACCACAACCCTCCCATATCAATACAATCACAGTCACCACACCCAAATCGACTCAGTTTTGACTTAGTTCATCCAAAATTGAGACAAAATAAAGCCCCTTACTCGTCGAAATGAAAGAACCAGTGAAGGACAGGACCGTATGAAGACAAACCAGCAAGAACGTGACCAAATCTATACTTGATTCTGCAGTGGAATCAGTTACAGAAGCACCTCTAAGAGAGGCTCTAATGGGTGTAATTTATGTCGAACTCCTTTTTCTTCTCTTACACCACTTCAACTCACAATGATTTACTCCTCTTCATAAAGGCCACGCCATCAACAAATCGGACCTCACAAACCATAGTCGCCACTCCCAAATCGAAGTCGGCAACTTTGGTTATCGTGGTTGTCGGCGGTGATGCATGACCCTTCTTCCTCCTCCTCTCGTACTCTTCAACACTTCTTCCTCATCCTTCATCCTCTTCAAAACTTCTTCCAACCGTGTTTCAGATTTGAAACACGTTCTCTTTTCACTCACTCATTTTCTTTTCTTTCATAGAAAAACAGTGGGTGTGAAATATCAGGGTAAAATGTCATTTTGAAAAAATTGTGTTGTAACTAGTACAAGTTATGCTTTAATTATCGGAAACCATAATGAATACTATGTTGTTCTTGATTGATAAAATGGTAGATCTTTGATCTGACCGCAAATCGAAAAGCCGACTCCGATTTTGAAGGTTCTTGAATATTTTATGAATGTTATTCATGATCGTCCTTGAATGCACAATAATGTTTTTCATTTGAGTTTGAATCCATGCAATCATTTTTTGTAATTAGGGTTATAGTTCTTGCGAATAGGGTTTCTTCACAAAATAATGTTTCATGTTTAACTTGTTTCGTAATTGCTGATTTTGGTCCTAATGAAGCTCTTTTATCCTTTGCTAGCTCAAAGAAATGGCATTTCGAAAGTTTATAGTGTTATGTGTGGCGTCTTGGCCTTGGCTGAATTAAATTTTATGAATAATAACCATAAGAATGGAATTCACATGATATCATCAATTAAAACTCACAACTTCACTGCTTGGAACGGTAATTGGAGAAAGACGTGTCAGAAATGGAAATGTAGAATTGCAAATTTACATACAGACTACAGTTATCTGGTATCCAATGTCTAGATCAGGTAGACCTAGCGAATGCACTGGGCAAAATATGCCCTTCAATTTAGGAACTTCAAGACTCAAAATAAAAAGTTTCGACATTTGTTCAAATATTGAATTTGTTTTCGGATTTAGTCTCAAATATCAAGTTGTGACCTTAGTTTTCTGTTTTCTAATAATATTTGTTGGCACGATCTCTTAAACATAGCTCGTCGGGGAAAAAAATTTCCTGGGCAAAGAGAATCGCACTCCGTCGTTTCTTTTCTGTTTTTCCACACTACAACAAACCATGCTTATAGCGATCTGTTTTATTCCGACTGCCACGATTACACTCGTTGATAACAATACAAACAGTCGTTTTTTTTTTCTATTTTCCGTATGGCTAGTCGTCTTTCAGCTTTTTAAAGACCAGCTATGATTCTGTCGTGGGAAACGACTAGTCATCCGAAATTCGAAATTATCAACGACATGCAGTATTGTCGTCAACGGATTTAAACACAATTTTGATCAAACTTTTGGGCGGAAAATAAATTAGATAAATTTTGGGGAGTGAAATAAAATCTCACCAAATGTTGGAGGCAAAATCAAATTCAACAAAAAAATTAAATTCACCTACTGCTCCAACTAACAATTCCCCCCGCCATCACTCCCCCCTTTCGGCCTCCATATCATATCAAAGAACCAGATGAACCCTAAAACTCATCTTCTACACTCGCTACCACCGCTTGCTCTCTCTATCTCTCTTTCTGCATGATCGCAGTCCTCTCGCCACCACCGTCTCTCTGTCATTCCCATTGACTCAATCGGCCACTAGCTAGTTCAATATCTGTCCTCACAACTTGGCAGTATCTCTCTATCTCAGTCTCAATTTGGCTTATGAGTTTGTATTGATTGTGCACGGGCTTTTCAATTTGGGTTCTAAGAGGTGGCTTGAGATGAGATCTAACAAGCCTGTTTCATTTCAAGAACTTAAAAGGAGCAATTTTACATTGATATCTGTATTTATAGTCCGGGCACCATCTTCCATTCTTATAAATTGTATGTGCTTTAATTTTACTGTGATATCTGCAAACACTTTAACTATGAGTAAATTCTGTGTTCGGATGTGCTGAGTGTAGAATGTGGTATATTGTTTCTCACATAACTAAGTGGTTGTTGTTTACTGATTGTAATTTGTGTATTCATGGGCTGAATGATATCTAAGCAGCAAAATACGGATTGGAATGTGTTTAATTTATATGTAATTTGGCTAGTTGAATGTGATGTGGATGAAACTGAGTACGGTATAAAGTTCTTAAGTACCCTGTGCCATTGCTGCCAATTCATAACTTGATGTGTCCCAACATTCAGTTGTGTAAGAGGCCGTGATGATATGGATCTATCTAATTCACTCATTGAAGCTGTTAGAGTGTAATACGCTAGGCGAGGCCAAATTATATTTGCAGCCTGCTGTTTTCATCTCATATTTGTTTTCAGTTAATGAGTACTGATCTGATCCTCTTCATGCTCACTGAATAGGGAGTTAAGATATGGATCGTCCGAATTCACTCTTTAGCCGATACAGTTTCATGATATACATGGTACGACAAAATCCTTTTGCAGCCTGTGATCATCGATGTTCTATATGGTTTTCACGAGTACAGTTCTGAGCCCTTTTTCGTTTTTCCCTCCGTTCATTCCATGTTTTTTATTTTTTGTTTTTTGTTTATTCCATTCAACCTCTTGACGTCGTTGTCCTCTTTGAGTTGTTTATCTGTCAAGGCCTCTACTAGTTCCTCCTAGATTACCAAACTCATCTTTACTTGTTGAACAACGAACTCTTGATTTATTTTTTTCTTGTGACACCTGTCAATTAAATGAAGTGTACAAATATTATTCACTTGAGATAGAAATTCAAGAGAAAATTCAATAGAGAGGTTAATTAATTTGGACACCTTGCGAATGTCCATCAATCATGCAGCAACTACAATCTCCTTAATTGGTTCAAATGCCTTTTCCAGAGAACTGTCATCAAGTATCAACCCTAAGAAATGAATTAGATCCGACTCAAAATGATAAGCAGCTTCATCAAGTTAAGTATTTTATATGCTCTAAGTTCCTACTGTCGTTGCAATAAACTTACCTTAATTAGGTCTTGACTTTGTTCCCTGGACTATTAGAACTTTTTTCTCAGAGCTAACCAATGGCAAGTCTTTGTTGGACATGTTTTCACCAGATGTAGCTACAGTGTCAAATTCTTTTGTTGGGTAGTGACTTTGGACACGAGAAATTCTCTAATATATGCATGAATCCACATAGATATGTGTGTGTGTGTGTATCTTTACTTTTATAAAAGGAAAAATAATGAAAAAAATTGGTCCTAAGATGGTTAATATTAAAAACACCCCACATAAATTGGGTATTTAGAGAAATAACCCCACATCTTTACTCTTTTAAAAGACTAATAAACTAGAAGTGTTCCTAAGATAGTTTTTTGTTTTTACAAAAAGACCTCTTCTTTTACTTACATAAACCAAAAGACCCCATTAAAAGTACATATTTCACAGTCTGACCCTGCTAAGAGTGTTTCACAAACCGTTTCCTCTGTAACTCTAGGCTTCAAACGACACAAATGGAGTTGTACAAAACCCTGCAGTGATCCATTGACAGTTATGTTTCTTGGGATCCAAGTTGATATTCCCTACAAGAATATCAACTTGGGTCCCGATCTAATGTCCATACTGAGACACTTACGATCCCTTTGTTGGTTTGCACTATACTTCTGTGAGAGTGTGTAAAGAGCCATTAGAGAAATAAACCTGGGATGCGTTAGATACTGCAACTACAGAGGGCTTGAATGTGAAAACTCGTTTTCGCCCTATCTATAATTCTTTCATACCACCATCGGCAAAATTTCAATAGAGAACAATCACACGCTTCACTACGGGCGTTTTCAAAGAACGACCTCTCATCCCGTGCCAAATCTCAGTGAACGTTTACTACAAATACGGTCCAAAGAAGACTACTTGATGAATTATCCTTCGACCCCGTTAGGGCGCTGGATCTTTGTACAAAGCAGGGACGCGTTTTGGTTGATACCAGGCAGCGGAGGTTAGCTATTTGATCGGTCATTCAAGGTTAATGTCTGCTTCATCTATTCTATAAAATAGAACGGTTGACTTAATTTCAGTCATTAGCTTAAATCAACCCCAGCCTTAGATCTCACCTACTCATTGAAATGAATTGAAAAAGAACAAAATTAAACACACGACCTCAGAAATAGATAGGGACGGTAGACAAAGAGAGAGAAAACAAAAAATATGAAGAAAGAGGGAGAGGCCAGAAATGTTCTTCAATCACATATATACTTCTGTGGTCTGATTTGCGTGGAGTTTTTGTTTCGATTTTGTTCAAAGATCACTATTCTACTAATTTTAAGACCGCTCTTGCCTAAGTTTTGAAGAGGACGACGACGGTGCTGGCAGGAGGACGAAAAGGACGGTCCTTACAACAGATCCTGCTTTCAGCGACCAGTTTTCCTTCCGACTAACAGGATTATGGTCTTTAAAAAGTACAAACATTCTTTTCTATCAGTTAGTCGTCTGCCTTGTCGTCTTTTATATTTTTAAAGACGAGATGTGTTTCTGTCACGGGGAAACGACTAGTCATCCGAAATAAAAAATTATCAACGACTTGCAGTTTTGTCGGGAATGCATCTAAACAAAAATTTGACCAAAATTTTGGGCGGAAATTATAATTACATGAAACAATTGAGGTAAAAACACAAATTTTCAAAATTTTAACTCCACCTATTATCATTAAGGGCGACAATTGAAAATTTCAGCAAACAATTTGGAGGGGAAAACTAACACTTCGCGAAAATGGAGTGATGAAGCCACTAGTGGATCAGCAAATTGCGGAATTGCCTCCTCTGTTTATGGAACAGAAGGGGAACATGGAGGACATTAATTACTGGATGACTGCAAGAGTTCATTTATTTTGTTTTTGTCGTGATAATTTATGTTTACTGGTATTTTGTTAAATTTGATATGTAGCTTCACCTTTCCCCAATAAGGGAAATCTCATGTTCTGTTTTGAGGTGACTGGTAGTAATGTTTTGGCTTCATTGATGTTCTAGTTTTCTTAGTAGTTTCCTTGTTCTGAATTATGTAATGGGTGGTCTCGCACTTGAAACTTGCTTATTCATACATAGTATTTTCCATGCTTTTTTTCAAACCAACATTATATATATATATATATATATATGTATGTATGTATATATATGTATTTATGTATATATTGTTTCGTACACCGGTTAATAATGATGGTTGCACCGTAATGTAGTTGTTGAGACGTTACTGGCTTACTGCCCTCGTTAGTCAATTATTAGTGTTTTCTCTATTTTAATAAATTTGTAATCATTTATTTTTGGCAGGTTTTTAAATACACTGTATTTTGACTTTAGTTCTTTTCATTTTGATATCATTTTTCTCTACTTTAGTTCTTTTCATTTTGATATCATTGCTTGTAATGACAGTTTGACATTATTTTCAAGCATCAAAATGTATTAAAAGTTCTTTTAAAGACAATTTGTATTCTAATAAATCTGAGGCCCTTACACCTTCAGCAAAAACCTCAAGTGATGTATAAGTCATATATATAGTCGTATCTTATGCAATGTGGTTGAGAGAAGAGCACCACTTGTTGCTTCAAAAATTTAAAAAAAAATCATTTCCTTTAGAAATGATACGTCTTACCCGATTTTTTCACCGTTTTATATCACTTCTACAGTCTCTAATTGGTAGTTAAAAAAAAAACCTGAAAGGGTAATCATACCAACTATAATTTGACACGCAAGTGGAGAAGTGACACGATTAATTAGATTATTATTCTATCATCAAAGTTCCCCTTTTATGTGATTTTATATTTTGAGGAATAACATCATATCGTACCCTAGCAGGGTACGAACTCGGGACATCATGTAGGAATGTTCCCCTTTTATGTGTATTTGGTGAGCCCATTATTTGATCCTATCATTTTATGTATCGGTCTTTTATTTTTATGATATATGTAACTAAAAACACTTATGTATGCATGTGATTACGCGTGTGTTTAACATCTCTTAAAATTTAGCATTTCTATGTCTTGTCATCCTTTTCTCCCCTTTGATTTTTTTTACAATTTTCATGATACCGAAAATACTGCTTTCTAATTTCAATATTTCTTCTCAATTTTTGTGGTTTTGTCACCTCCTTCAATTTCTCAAGCAATATCCACCCTATTCCCTTTAGTGAGTTTTCACATTTTCTCTAGAATGCAACGTCTCTCGCCCAAGATTCGTCTCTTTCTCTCCTCAAGGTTTCTCAATCTCCTGCCAGCACTCTGGGTATCCCTGGTCTCACTCATAAATTAAAACATCCATCTCTTGCCCTCACTCTGGCCCTCTCTCACCTCACATACAAATGCATATGTTTAAATTGTGTCACAATTTCTTTCCTAAAGGATGGTTTAATTATCCTAATCAGAACATACTAATAACCCTTCACATTTCTCTCTCTCTCTTAAATCCGAGGTAATAAGTGTTTATAGTTTTAGTAAATTAGGCTTACGTATAGAACTGATTTTGATTTGAAAATTGGGTAACCCATTTCGAAGTAAAAATTCATCCGGATCACGTTTCTTTATTCGGATATCTTTGGTGGTTGGATGATATTCTGAATTCAACTGTTCTATAACATAGTGAACGAACTATGATCCTACAAGTACATAATATTTTGTTTGATATGTGAGGAATTTTCTTGTTTTTTCCCATGACTTTATTGGGAAAAAAAATGTGAACCTGAACAGTATTCTGCTACGTTGAGGGGCGTATAGAATTCTTAACCTTTGAGGGAAGGCTATATCGTTCAACTCCCCTTTACAATATGACCACTCCTTAAACTAGTCGAGAATAGACTAGTCCAGAATAATTTTAAATTGGAACTTGTCCTTATATCCTCCATTCGTATGTCATTTTGTAACGCATACAATCAAAAACATCAATAATGAATGTTGCAGTCAATCATCTTTAATAATAGGGGTCATAGATAAATATGTTATAGTAATTCATATGTACCACTTTGAACATGTTCACAAACTATATGAACAGCTCGACATCAAATTTATTCATTGTTTGAAGTCATTGAAACTCCAGAGACAAACAAAGAGTTTATCTCGAAGTCTTATGTAACACAAACTAAAGATATGATTAAAGGAAGAGTAACAACGAAAATGTGATTCTATTGATAACAAGATAAATATCATAAAGCAAGTAAAACATATATAGTTTAGTTTAGATCAATACCGTTGTTGAACATGTTTTCGCATATCTTGATCTCTTTCGCCATTTTTCTCTCTACGATCTCTATAATTTAACACGCAAGTGGTGAAGTGACACGATTAAAAACATCATTATTCAATCATAAAGTTCCCCTTTTATGTGGTTTTTTTTTTTAATAAATTACAACATATCATACATCTAGCAGGGTTCGAACTCGGGACATCATGTAGGAATGTTCCCCTTTTATGTGTATTTTGATGAGCCCAATAATCAATCCTATCATTTTAATGCACGCTTTGTAACTAAAAACGCATATGTATGCATGTGTGCATACCCTCATCCTTGTTATGTCTAGCGGCTAGTAACAGAGCACAAAGGAAAGATTAAAATTCTCTAAAAAATCTCATCTAATGTTCTATCCAAGTTTATTAAATTATCTGACGTAGATACTTAATGACCTATCTATCCTCAGGTTAACCATTGGGTTGTTGTTCATGGCATTGATTTCTTTCATCTTAGTCAATCAATTCATTTTGGAGTAACGGAAGTTACTATGAGAGAGAGAAGAGAGGAAGACGAGAAAATAGACATAATATAATGAAGGGTGATGATAATCACAACACAATATTTGATAGTTACAGCACAATATTACTGTAAATGACATTTATATCTTCAAAAAAATCCTTCAATTCATTTCATATTATTTCCGCCCCAGCTCCCAATTAATTCCAATTTCCAAACCGAATATAAAACCAAAAATTTAAATTTTTTATTTTGAATGAAGAACATCATCAACACTCTCTCTCACACATAACATAACTTGTGAAATCGTTTTTGAATTACATAAACCAACGACACCTCAACCCAACCGCAACCGAACCACAACCCTCCCATATCAATACAATCACAGTCACCACACCCATATCGACTCTGTTTTGACTCAGTTCATCCTAAATTGAGACAAAGTAAAGCCCCGAACTCGAATCCAAAGGAAATAACCAGTGAAGGAGAGTTCCTTATGAAGACGAACCAGGAAGAAAGTGACCCTATCTATACTCGATTCTGCAGTAGAATCAATTACAGAAGCGCCACTAAGAGATGCTCTAATGGGTGTCATTTGTGTATAACTCCTTTTTCCTCTCTCACACCACTTCAACTCACAATGATGTCCACCTCTTCATAAAGGCCTCGCCATCCACATATCCGACAACCCAAACCCTAGCCGCCACTCCCAAATCGAAGTCTGCAACTTTGGTTATTGTGGTTGTCGGCGGTGATGCATGACCCTTCCTCCTCCTCCTCTTGTACTCTTCAACACTTCTTCCTCCTCTTCAAACTTCTTCCAATTGTGTTTCAGATTTGGAACACGTTCTCTTTGCTCGCACTCATTTTTTCTTACTTTCATAGAAAACACGGGGTGTTAAATTTGAGAGTAAATGTCATTTTCAAAAAATTGTGTTGTAACTAGTATAGGTTGTGCTGTAATTATCGGCACCCATAATGGATACTATGTTGTTCTTTAATTTATTAATAAGTAATGCTTTCATTTTTAATTGTTATGGTTAACAGTTGGGCTGATGTTAATTAAGTTTTAATGGTAGATCTTTGATCCGACCGCAAATCGAAAAGGCGACTCCAATTCTGGTATATTCTTTTAATGTTATACATGATCGTCCCTGAATGCACAATAATGTTTTTCATTTGAGTTTGAATCCATGCAATCATTTTTTGTAATTTGGGTTAGAGTTCTTGCGAATAGATTTTTTCACAAAATTATGTTTCATGTCTGACTGGTTTCGTAATTGTTGATTTTGGTTCTAATGAAGCTCTTTTACCCTTTGCTAGCTCAAAGAAAAGACGTTTCCACAGTTTATAGTGTGGAGTGTGGCGTCTTGGCTTTGGCTGAATTCACTTTTCAGAATGACAATAAGCATGAATTCAGATGATGTCATCACTTACAACTCACAATTTCACTTCTTGGAACGTTAATTGGAGAAAGACGTGTCAGAAATGGAACTGTAGAATTGCAACTTTGCTCACAGACTATCCGGTATCCAATGTCTAGAGTGAATTGGCTTTAAATCACCTTCGATATGAAAACCGGAAAGGACTACACAACTGAGGAATTCCAACTTGTTCAGGGAGAACTAGCGCATGCACTGGGCAAGTTATGCCCTTCAATCTAGGAACTTCAAGATTCAAAATAAAAAGTTGCGATCTTTGTTCAAATATTGAATTTGTTTTCAGATTTAATCTTAAATAAAAAGTTGAGACCTTATTTTTCCGTTTTCTAATAATATTTGTTGGTACGATCTCTCAAACATAGCTCATCAGGGAACATTTTTTCCTAGGCAAAGAGAATTGCATTCCATTTTTTATTTTCTATTTTTCCACACTACAACACATCATGCTTTTAGCGACCTGTTTTATTCTGACTACCAGCATTACAGTCGTTGGTAACAGTACAAACAGTCGTTTCTTTCTATTTTTCGTCTTGCTAGTCGTCTTTCAGATTTTGAAAGACTACCTATGATTCTGTCGTGGGAAAACGACTAGTCATTCGAAATCTAAAATTATTAATGACGTGCAGTATTGTCGTCAACGGATCTAAACACAATTTTGATCAAACTTTTGGGCGGGAAATTAAAATTAGATAAATTTTGGGGAGGGAAATGAAATCTAACCAAATGTTGGAGGAAAAATCAAATTCAACCAAAAACTTAAATTCGCCTGTCTGCTCCAACTAACAATTTCCCCTGCCATTACTCCCCCCTTTCGGCCTCCATATCATATCAAAGAACCAAATGAACCCTAACTCTCATCTTCTACACTCGCCACCACCGCCGACTCTCTTGATCTCTCTTTCTACATGAGCGCAGTCCTCTCGCCACCACCGTCACTCTGTCATTCCGATTGACTCAATCGGCCATCAGCTGGTTCAAATCTGAGAATGGAGATTTGGCGCAGGAAGAGAAATTTGATGTCTCACCCTTCACAAACATCTGTCCTGACAACATGCCAGTATCTCTCTGTCTCTCAGTCTCAATTTGGCATCTCGGTTTTAATTGATTGTGCACGCGCTTTTCAATTTGGGTTCTGAGAGGTTGCTTGAGCTCATATCTAACAAGCCCTTTTCATTTCAAGAACTTAAAAGGAGAAATTTTATTGTGATATATGTATTTTTAGTCTGGGCTCCATCTTTCATGATTATAAATTGTATGTGCTTTAATTTTATTGTGATATCTGCAAACACTTTAACTATGGGTAAATTCTATGTTCGGATCTGCTGAGTCTAGATTGTGGTATATTGTTTTTCACATAACCAAGTGGTTGTTGTTTACTATTAAAAAGTGGGTATTCATGGGCAGAATGATATATCTAAGCGACAAAATACATATAGGAATGTGTGTTTTAATGTATATATAATTTGGCTAGTTGAATGTGATGTGGATGAAACTGACTATGGTATAAAGTTCGTAAGTACCCTGTCATTGCTGCCAATTCATAATTTGATGTGTCCAAACATTCTGTTGTGTAAGAGACTGTGATGATATGGATCTATCGAATTCCCTCATTGAAGTTGTAAGAGTGTAATACGCTCGGCGAGGCCAAATTATTTTTGCAGCCTGCTGGTGTCATCTCTTATTTGTTTTCAATAAATGAGTACTAATTTGATCCTCTTCATGCTAACTGAAGAGATCGCTAACATATGGATCGTCCGAATTCACTCTGTAGTCGATACAGTTTTTTGATATACATGGTATGAAAAATCCTTTTGCAGCCTGTGATCATCGATGTGTTATCTGGTTTTCTCGAGTACAGTTCTGAGCCTTTTTCCTTTTTTTCCCTCTGTTCATTCCATGTTTGTTGTTTTCTTTTTTTTTTTTTTTTTTTTTTTTTTTTTTATTTCCTCCGTTTAACCTCTCAATTCCACCGGGTGTTGTGAAGGTCATTTTCGCCCGCTGATAATGTTGGCAAAATGATGCAAACATTTGTGCATGAAAACCGGGTCAAAGTGGCCTTCGCAAGACCCGACATTCGATAGCAGATGAACAGATGAATTTTGAATTAATGAATGTTAGTTCATTAGTATGTCAGGTAATTGCAAAAGGAAATTCTCAATGAATAGAAGTACTAGAAAGATACGAGAGAAATTACAGAAAATAACAGTAAATAAAAGTCTATACCTCGTTGTCCTCTTTGAGTTGTTTATCTGCCTGGGTATCTTCTTGTTCCTCCTAGATTACCAAACTCATCTTCACTTGTTGAACAACGAACACTTGATTTAATTTTCTCTTGTGACACCTGTAAATTAAATGAAGTGCACAAATATTATTCACTTGAGATAGAAATTCAAGAGGAGCTTCAATAGAGAAGTTAAATGGTTTTGACACCTTGAGAATGTCCATCAATCATGCAGCAACTACAATCTCCTTAATTGGTTCAAAATCCTTTTCTAGAGAACTGTCATCAAGTTTCAACCGTAAGAAATGAATTGGATCCGGCTCAAAATCATAAGCAGCTTCATCAAGTTCAGTATTTGATATGCTCTGAGTTCCTACTTTCGTTGCAATAAACTTTCCTTAATTAGGTCCTAATTTTGTTCCCTGGACTATACAACTTTCTTCTCTGAGCAAACCAATGGCAAGTCTTTGCTGGATATGTTTTCACTAGATTTAGCTACATTGTCAAATTCTTTTGTTGGGTAGTGCCTTTGGGCACGGGAAATTCTCTTGAATCTGTGTATATATATAAATAAATATATATGTGCGTGTGTGTGAGAGAGAGAGAGTGTATCTTAACTCTTATAAAAGGAAGAATAATGAAAAAAATTGTTCCTAAGATGGTTAATATTAAAAACACCCCACATAAATTATGTATTTAGAAGAATAACTCCATATCTTTACTCTTTAAAAGTCTAATAAACTAGAAGTGTTCCTAAGATAGTTTTTTGTTTTTACAAAAATACCTCTTATTTTACTTACATAAACCAAAAGCCCCTACTAAAAGTACATATTTCACAGTCTAACCCTGCTAATAGCGTTTCACAAACTGTTTCCTCTGTAACTCTAGGCTTCAAACGACGCAATGGAGTTTTACAAAAACCTGCCGTGATCCATTGGCAGTTATGTTTCTCGGGATCCAAGTTGATATGCCCTACCAAAATATCAACTTGGATCCCGATCGAATGTCCATAATGAGACACTTACGATCCCTTTGTTGCTTTTCCCTATCATTCTGTGAAGTGTGTAAAGAGCCATTCGAGATATGAACCTTGGATGCGTTAGATACTGCAACTGTAGAGGGCTTGATTCTGAAAACTCCTTTTCGCTCTATGTACAATTCTTTCATACCACCATCGACAAAATTTCTATAGAGGACAATCACACGCTTCACTACGGGTTTTTCAAAGAACAGCCTCTCATCTCGACATGCCAAATCTCAGTGAACGTTTTAAACAAATACGGTCCAAAGAAGACTACTTGATGAATTATCCTTCAACCCTTTTAGGGAGCTGTTGTACAAAGCACGGAAGCAATTTGGTTGATACCAGGCAGCTGAGGTCAGCTATTTGATCGTTCATTCAAGGTTAATGTCTGCTTCATCAATTGTTAAAATGTAATGTAAGTCCCGTTTTTCTAATTATCATTCTTGTGCTCAGATCCATTTGCATACTTGCTTAAGACGGTAGGTTTGCAACTTCGCATTGTTATTTGTCTCTCTTCCCTGCTAACTCTATGAAAAAAGAAAGAAATTAAAAGTAGTAAATGTCAATGATATTTGATGAATTTGATTATTTCATTAGGGCTTGTACCGGACAAGGTTAGTTGATTATTATATTCCCTCTCAAGACGCTGGCTCCCCGATGATTATTGTGCCATCCACATTTATGGATCTTTCTATCAAGATACTAGAAATATATTTTACCTCAGTTTATTACTTATTACTAGCTTTCAACCTGTGTGATGCACGGAACTTGGCCCCTATACATGCCAGTTTACTTGTGCAACTATGTCGGTTGGCAAAGACCGTTTCGGGCAAACTAATTCAACAATTCCAATGTCTATATCTATATGTCAAATATATTATTTTTTATTTAAAAAATATCACGATGTACTAAATATTTTTAAATAATTTTAAATTATTAATTAATCTAAATAATTTTTAGTTTACATAGGCCATTACTTTTTAGTGGTTTTTTTCTAACATTTTTTAGACTCACATTTTTTGTCGTCTACTGGGTGCGAACCCAGGACCTTATGCAAAGGCTTTTAAACGCTCTACCACTTGACGTAGCACCATTTTCTAACAGTTCTTTTCTTATTGAAGTTATAAAGTTTAAATCTTACATATCGAACCGTGAGTCATTGCACGATTATTTTCTTATTTTACAATTATGTATGAGATCGTACACTGCACTTGTAATAAATATGGGTTGATTTATAGACCAATTTATTGAAACTCAGTAGTGGTTGTGATTTATCATAAAACTTTATTCATTTCGATGATTACAAACTAACATTTTTGTAAAATCAAATTAAGTTTTATAGAGATTCATTGATTACTTTTGTTAGAAATAAAACTTATATTAATTAATTGGGCGATACATTCAGAATTGAGCGATACATAAGGAGTTTTATAGATATTCATTGATTACTTTTTTTAGAAATAAAACTTTTATTAATTAACTGGGCAATACATTCGAAACGGCCGAATTATAATCTAGGTTTCTTGGGGAAGCTGCTTTCCCATTTCCCGTCACCTAGAGTTGCACAGAAAACCAATTGACCCATCCAAACCGACTAATCCAACCCAATCTAATTCAATTTTATTGGTTTGAAATGATTTGGGCTGAATACGAATTATATTTTAGCCCAATCCAATATTTTAGTTTGGGTTGTGGATGTAATTACAAAATCCAGAAACAGACCCAACCCAACCCAAAATAGGTAATATATATAATAAATTAATTATATCTGTAAAATCTCTATCATATCTATTAAATAATATATTATTTATTATACATGTCAAAGTCTGAAAGACCTTTTCCTTTCATTTTCGACATAGCAACGTCAGATCTTCATCAAAGGAAGATAAATCCCTTATTTTCTCCCCATTTTCTTTATTTTCCTTATCTATTTTTTTTTCATTCACTGTATATAATGGATTCACCATTAACAGAATTCTTCAATCTCTTCAACAGCCAGATTGTTGAGAGTTTTCTTGCTTCTTCATTTTCCTTATCTAATTGTTACTTGTTAAGAGTTTTCTTGCTTTTTTCCCCTTTTTATTGCACCAATATGTACTTTCTATTCTACGCCGGATTGTTAATTTCTGCATCAACAGTCCAGGACATTGATGTTTAGGAACTGAAAATAACATTTTGTTTCGAATGAAGGCAACCCGGCAAACCCACCCAAACCGAACCAATCCATCTTGTTGGTTTGGTCTGATTTTTCTAGTAGCCGGATTGGGTTTGATTTACATTTATCTACCCCAATGATTATTGGATCGGGTGTATTTTCCCTCATAAACCACCCAAACCGACCCATGTACACCCCTACCGTCTTACCAGTCCACTGATTCTAAAAAAGACTTGCCGTTCCGAAGAACACTTGCTCCCCCCCCCCCACCCCCGTGTTACAGCGGCTGCTGGCACGGAGTTAACCAGGAAGCAGACCGCCTAGCAAAATATGCAATGAATGTGGGCGACGGCGTGCTGGTGCTGGCACTTAATTTGTGAAAGTTGCTGATGTTTGGTAAAATCAACTTCAAACCTACTGGGACAGAGTAAAAAATGACTAAAATACAGGACATTTATTTTTTTCGTAGAGATAAAAATCGATTTTTTCCTGAACTTTTATGCTGGAAATAGGTGAACGAGAAATTATTAAAAGTATTAACTGAAAAAAGCATCTTCTCCCTTGCTAGAATTTTCTATTTATGCCAATCCATCACAGTGTTGGTGGAAACTATTATTCCGTATTGTTAACAGCTTAAATTTTTATCAATGTGATGTTCTAAAAAATCGGCGCAGATAATTAATGTAGAAATAATCTATTTCCAAACAATTGGAAAGGAGAAAGAAATTAGTCCTTCCTTCATGTACTATTGCAGTGAGTAGCTACCATAAAGCCACCTGAGGGGGAGTCCCTGAAATTGAAATCATGGTGGCAGTTTATCTTCAACCTCTTAAGAGTTAGTAGTGGATTTTGCAGTCAGAAATGAGAAGGGTCGAACGGAAATGGGAGGAAACCAATCATAGATGAAGTGAATGAAGTACTTCACCTTGCGGCGAATTTGATCGTACTTCCCAATGATTCATGAAAAGAAAATACTTGCTTAGATTTTTACTACCTTCTCTTGTCTATCTATTTGTTATACTAACATAGGTTAGTTTTGATATAAACAATAGCTGATTACGTAATTTTAAAACCAGTTGTGAAGAAAAACCACCACGACATAGCACGTGCTTCATCTTCTTTTAAATCAATGCATTAGCAGCAGTTGTAAAATGTTGCAGTTGTAATGCGTATTTTTAATTTTTAGTTATTTTCTTAAATTAATACATTAGCAACAACTGCAAATGTGAGGATTGCATTTGGGAATTTGTAAGGTTGTTAATTGGGTTGCCACCCTGGTAAATTGTGGCCTAAAATGCTTTTTTCCATGGTGAAATACCATATTTTCCACGAGAATTTCCACTTGCCGATAAATCAATTGCCACCTCTTTAAATTTTCGTGGAAAAACTTAGAAATGGACAACAAAGACTATTTCCACAGTAATTGCTCGTGACAGATTATTTTACCACTCCCCTTTGTGACCACATGTGTCTATTGTGGAAATAACCACGGCCAAAATCTTTAGCCGCAAAATTTGAGCTTCTTACACATTTTTAAAACATGAACACGAACAGTTTTTCAAGATTGTGTGCATGTTTATTTTCTGGAGTCCCCATGTATTCCATGAAGAAGACTTTACAATTTGGTTAAGATAAACAATTAAGGTGCAACGCACGTGCATCAAAACTAGTATATATAAATATAAATATATATATATATATGTGTGTGTTTGTGTGTTAGTCTGACAAAAGCAAGGAAAATACTATGTATGAATAAGGCAAGATTCAAGTGTGAGACCACCGATTACATATTTAGAACAATGAAACAACTAAGAAAAGTAGGACATCAATGAAACAAAAACATTACTATCAGCCACCTCAAAACAGAACATGATATTTCCGTTGCTGAGGAAAGGTAAAGCTACATATCAAATTTAACAAAATACCAGTAAACATAAATTATTACGACAAAAAATGAAATAAATGAAGTCTTGCAGTCAGCGGGATACTACAAATTGTTAATCAATGTCCTCCATGTTCCCTTTCATCACTCCATCTTCAGCTGCGACTTGTGCAGGTTGAGATGATTTTGGTGGAGCATGTGCTTGTGAGGAAGTAGAAGGTTGGGAATTGAGTTTTATTAAATTGAGTTGTTTATTTATTTCCAGAAGCTTTTGATCAATCACAAAGCCAAGGTCACTCAACTCGACTGTGGCCATGTGTTGTGGTAAGTGATTACCGCGCAAGCACTGGTACATGATCTCAGTCATATGTTTTTTTCTATTCTCAGTGACTTTCTTCCTCAATGCATCTTGGACTTTCTTGATCCTTATTCTTGTAAAACCTTCTTGGTCCATCATTCTCTGATTTCGTTGCCCGATTGGCACGTTCGTATAATCAGCAATCACCTTTTGCACCCCCTCCCTGTTTGGCCAGACTTGTGCATCATGCTGATAAGGGCTGGAGATAATTACGGCGACTTCGACGTCACACAAAGTGTGGAGTTCTTCAGCCTTTTTCGTTAGGCCCTTGACCCTTTTCGTGAAGCACACTTGCCTCTTTGTATCATCATCGATGAATTCGAGCTTCAGTGCAGATCTTGGCATGGTTTCCAACAATGTGCAAAACTGTTTAGACAATAATGAATGGAATGATGGAGAAGATGGTGTGTGAGCTTTGTGGCTTTTATAAACATAATTTAGACAACTTTTTGTTGGTAAAGAAAAAATTCTTATTATGCTAGAATATTAAATCATTTCCATTTTAGGTTTTCTTGAAAAGGAATCGACCCAAAAAGCAATTGTTTTAGTTCACATGTCTTCTTCTGTATGTTTCTATTATAATTTGCGGGTTAAATGTTTATGGTAAGAAGCTATATATTTTCTTTTACAAGAAATAACATATTTGCAATGCCACTTTTTTTTTGAGTAATTGTTCTGCCGTCAATCGGCTTTAAACCCGGAATCTCATGCAGGAGCTTCCAACGCTCAACCACTTGAGCTACCACCATAGCTGCGCAATACCTTTTTTCAGGTGTATATTCCCTTCTTATTACTTTATTTGAGAAACTCCTTCCAGTGATATTGTATACAGAAAAATATTTAGTCTTTCCTTTGTGTGCATGAGTTTCATTCAAAGGTTCATTGAGTTATTGTTTAATAAGCGAGAAATGCTACAGAACCAACTCATATCTCTTTCACATACCGTCCACACTCATGAAATCATGCCAAATGAGTAATAACGTTATTTTAGGACATGTAATGATGTTTTTAACTGTACACTTGTATAAGAGATGACAGGAAATAACCGTGAATTCTTTAGCATTTGTCATAATAAACAAACTGAAAAGAAATACAATACCACAAACAATTCAATTGACAAGACACATGTCATCCAGATTTTCGTTTTCTATATTTATCATAAAGGACATGGCATATGTACAATTAAAAGCATTGAATCCTTAAATTCCTTTCATTAGTGACTCACCTAATTAAAAAGCATAAATTTATTTCAGTTACAAATGACATACAAGCTGGCAATAGGATCATTTATAAAACAAAACATAAGATCAGGAAAACCTACAATAGAAATGACTTGATACTTTAGCATAATCGGTTGCAGCACAACTAAATATTTTAGCATAATAAAAACAATCTTTACCAACAACAAGTTGTCTAAATTACGTTCATAAAAGCCACAAAACATACACACCATCTTCTCCATCATTTCATCCATTATTGTCTAAACAGTTTGTCACATTGTTGGAAGCCATGCCAAGATCTGCATTGAAGCTCGAATTAATCGATGATGATACTAAGAGGCAAGTGTGTTTTAGGAAAAGGGTCACGAGCCTAATGAAAAAGGCTGAAGAACTCCACACTCTGTGGGACGTCGAAGTCGCCGTAATTATCTCCATTCCTTATGAGCATGATGCCCAAGTCTGGCCAAACAGGGAGGGGGTGCAGAAGGTAAGGTGATTGATGATTATAAGAACGTGCCAATCGGGCAAAGAAATCAGAGAATGATGTACCAAGAAGGTTTAACAAAAAGAAGGATCAAGAAAGTCCAAGATGCACTGAGGAAGAAGATCACTGAGAATCGAGATAAAGAGATGACTGATATCATGTACCAATGCTTGTGCGGTAACAAATTAACACAAGACATGGCCGCAGTTGAGTTGAGTGATCTTGGATTTGTCATTGAGCAAAAGCTTTTGGAAATGAACAAACAACTCAACTCACTAAATGTTTCACAGCCTTCTTCTTCCTCGTATGCCCATACTCCACCAAAATCCTCTAAACCTGCAAAAGTCCCAGCTGAAGATGGAGTGATGAAGCCACTGGTGGATCAGCAAATTGCGGAATTGCCTCCTCGGTTTATGGAACAGAAGGGGAACATGGAGGACATTAATTACTGGATGACTGCAAGAGTTCATTTATTTTGTTTTTGTCGTGATAATTTATGTTTACTGGTATTTTGTAAAATTTGATATGTAGCTTCACCTTTCCTCAATAAGGGAAATCTCATGTTCTGTTTTGAGGTGACTGGTAGTAATGTTTTGGCTTCATTGATGTTCTAGTTTTCTTAGTAGTTTCCTTGTTCTGAATTATGTAATGGGTGGTCTCGCACTTGAAACTTGCTTATTCATACATAGTATTTTCCATGCTTTATTCAAACCAACATTATATATATATATATATATATATATATATATATATATATTGTTTCGTACACCGGTTAATAATGATGGTTGCACCGTAATTGACGCCGGGTTAAACACCGAGCGTGGGTTCACAGCGGAATCAACAATGGAAAAGGGAAAAGAACTAGGGCACGAAGCTCTCTAGAGTTCTGAATAATTTCAATAATCAATGTCTGACTGAAATTTACCCACAAGCCGGGTATAAATAGCTAAAAAAACATAATTTTGCCAAAAATAGCAAAATCTCAAAAACAATCCTAAATTAAAGTCCTAAACAAAATAAAGACTCGGCAAAAAGATTCACCCAAATCGGGTTTTATTTGACCTCCTAATTAGTGAAATAAATATTACCAAAAATGAAAAAATGCTGATTTGAACCCCTAAATGATTGAATTTGACCAAATCAGGGTGGTGCCCGTGATTTATCACGGGTTCTGTTTAGAACGTCGTTTCCACTCAAAATAATGTATGATTTTGCGTGATTCTGACATCCTTCAATTCTGCCCCTGATTCTGCGTTTTGACCGAAACTGCTTTTCAGAAGCTGTCGGATATTCCTTCGAAATTCTTCCTGCATCAGTCACCCCCTCTTCGAAAGAACTCGTCCTCGAGTTCAATCTAGGCACGTGAATGAAACTCTCCGCCAAGAACGGATCACAATAGTAAGATGGCAACTTGAATTGAAACGCCGACTCCTCTAATCTAATTTTCACATCCTCATCTCCCTCTTCAATAATATATTTTTCCGGGAAAATTAGTTGAGAAGAACCTGAAATTACCTCGTATAGAATTGGATTATGTGAAGTCTGCTCGCAATCATCCATAATTAAATCTTCTTCTTCTTCTCCATAATCATCATAGATTGGTGGTTTATTCCAGTCCACATAACTATGGATTGAATTTGAAATACGTTTATAAAAAATAGCTTCACCATAAACATGTTCAACAACCAACATACCGGAATAATCTGGCACATCATTCTTCAAACTCGCTCCTCCATAACGCTCGTTCCAACCACCGGAATCACCGTCGTAGCGGACCTCGAACGCGGGCTGCGAGTCTTGATCAAAGGCCATGCAATCCTTCAATTCCCGTGCCGCTAAGTGTCGAGTTAAATCTGCAACTTGCTGTTGCAAATACCGCACCGCAAGGCTATGGGTTAGGTCTGCAATTTGCCTTTGCAAATCTTGTATCATCATAACGTCTTGGACGTTACGTCTCCGTTGGGGGGCTTCCTCAGCCGGAACCTGCCCGCGGCCGCCAGGACGTCCACGCACCATCGTTGATGATGATCTTCCTCCCAAGTCGAACTTGCTCTGATACCAAACTGACGCCGGGTAAAAACACCGAGCGTGGGTACACAGCGGAATCAACAATGAAAAAGGGTAGATAACTAGGGCACGAAGCGTCTGACTGAAATTTACCCACAAGCCGGGTATAAATAGCTAAAAAAACATAATTTTGCCAAAAATAGCAAAATCTCAAAAACAATCCTAAATTAAAGTCCTAAACAAAATAAAGACTCAGCAAAAAGATTAACCCAAATCGGGTTTTATTTGACCTCCTAATTAGTGAAATAAATATTACCAAAAATGAAAAAATGCTGATTTGAACCCCTAAATGATTGAAATTGACCAAATCAGGGTGGTGCCCGTGATTTATCACGGGTTCTGTTTAGAACGTCGTTTCCACTCAAAATAATGTATGATTTTGCGTGATTCTGACATCCTTCAATTCTGCCCCTGATTCTGCGTTTTGACCGAAACTGCTTTTCAGAAGCTGTCGGATATTCCTTCGAAATTCTTCCTGCATCAGTAATGTAGTTGTTGTTACGTTACTGGCTTACTGCCCTCGTTAGTCAATTATTAGTTTTTTCTCTATTTTAATAAATTTCTAATCATTTATTTTTGGCAGGTTTTTAAATACACTGTATTTTTACTTTAGTTCGTTTCATTTTGATATCATTTTTTTCGACTTTAGTTCTTTTCATTTTGATATCATTGCTTGTAATGACAGTTTGACATTATTTTCAAGCATCAAAATGTATTAAAAGTTCTTTTAAAGACAATTTGTATTCTAATAAATCTGAGGCCCTTACACCTTCAGCAAAAACCTCAAGTGATGTATAAGTCATATATATAGTCGTATCTTATGCAATGTGGTTGAGAGAAGAGCACCACTTGTTGCTTCAAAAATTAAAAAAAAAAAGTCATTTCCTTTAGAAATGCTTCGTCTTACCCGATTTTTTCACCGTTTTATATCACTTCCACAGTCTCTAATTTGCAGTTAAAAAAAAAAAAAAAACCTGAAAGGATAATCATACCAACTAGAATTTGACACGCAAGTGGAGAAGTGACACAGATGAAAAAGATTATTTTTCTATCATCAAAGTTCCCCTTTTATGTGATTTTATTTTTTGAGGAATAACATCATATCGTTCGCTAGCAGGGTTCGAACTCGGGACATCATGTAGGAATGTTCCCCTTTTTTGTGTATTTGGTGAGCCCATTAATTGATCCTATCATTTTATGTATCGGTCTTTTATTTTTACGATATATGTAACTAAAAGCACTTATGTATGCATGTGATTATGCGTGTGTTTAACATCTCTTACAATTTAGCATTTCTATGTCTTGTCTCCCTTTTATGCCCTTTGATTTTTTTTTACAATTTTCATGATATCGAAAATACTGCTTTCTAATTTCAATATTTCTACTCAATTTTTGTTGTTTTGTCACCTCCTTCAATTTCTCAAGCAATATCCACCCCATTCCCTCAAGTGAGTTTTCACATTTTCTCTAGAATGCAACATCTCTCGCCCAAGATTCGTCTCTTTCTCTCCTCAAGATTTCTCAATCTCCCGCCAGCACTCTGGGTATCCCTGGCCTCACTCATAAATTAAAATATCAATCTCTTGCCCTCACTCTGGCCCTCTCTCACCTCACATACAAATGCATATGTTTAAATTGTGTCACAATTTCTTTCCTAAAGGATGGTTTAATTATCCTAATCAGAACATACTAATAACCCTTCACATTTCTCTCTCTCTCTCTCTCTCTTAAATCCGAGGTAATAAGTGTTTATAGTTTTAGTAAATTAGGCTTACGAATTGAACAGATTTTGATTTGAAAATTAGGATCACGTTTCTCTATTCGGATATCTTTGTTGGTTGGATGATTTTCTGAATTCGACTGTTCTATAACATAGTGAACGACCTATGATCCTACAAGTACATAATATTTTGTTTGATATGTGAGGAAGTTTCTTGTTTTTTCCCATGACTTTATTGGGAAAAAATGTGAACCTGAACAGTAGTCTGCTACATTGCGGGGCGTATAGAATTCTTAACCTTTGAGGGAAGGCTATATCGTTCATCTCCCCTTTACAATCTCACCACTCCTTAAACTAGTCGAGAATAGACTAGTCCAGAATAATTTTAAATTGGAACTTGTCCTTATATCTTCCATTCGTATGTCATTCATTAAACGCATACAATCAAAAACATCAATAATGAATGTTGCAGTCAATCATCTTTAATAATAGGGGGTCATAGATAAATATGCTATAGTAATTCATATGAACCACTTTGAACATGTTCACAAACTATATGAACAGCTCGACATCAAATTTATTCATTGTTTGAAGTCATTGAAACTCCAGAGACACACAAAGAGTTTATCTCGAAGTCTTATGTAACACAAACTCAAGATATGATTAAAGGAAGAGTAACAACGAAAATGTGATTCTATTGATAACAAGGTAAATATCATAAAACAAGTAAAATATATATAGTTAGTTTAGATCAATACCGTTGTTGAACATGTTTTTGCATATGTTGATCTCTTTCGCCAGTAATATCTCTACAATCCAAACTAGGTAAGAGTTCTGCATTAATTGTCAGGGATTCTCAATTTTCATGTTGACGGATGAAGCTGCAAGCACCTGACAAAATACATGAAAGCATAAACATATGGATGGTAAGGAGGAGGCTCCACAAATAATATTGAAGATAAAGATATATGTATAAGTCATATATATAGTCGTATATTATGCAATGTGGTTGAGAGAAGAGCACCACGTGTTGCTTCATAGCAAAATAAAAAAAAAAAAGTATAATTTCTTTTACAAATTCTATGTGTTACCCGATTTTTCTTCCGTTTTATATCATTTCCACATATGGTCTGTAATTGGTAGTTTAAAAAAAGCTAAAAGTTTAATGGTACCAACTATAATTTAACACGCAAGTGTTGAAGTGACACGATTGAAAACATCATTATTCTATCATTAAGGTTCCCCTTTTATGTGATTTTGTTTTTTGAGAAATTACAACATATCTTACATCTAGCAGGGTTCGAACTCGGGACATCATGTAGGAATGTTCCCCTTTTATGTATATTTTGATGAGCCCAATAATCAATCCTATCATTTTAATGCACGCTTTGTAACTAAAAACGCATATGTATGCATGTGTGCATACATGTACTAGTTGTAAGGCAGGTGTGTTGCACATGATGAATTTTTTATTATATGGGATAAGTGAAATGTTTATTCGATAGGGTATATTTCACATATCCTCATCCTTGTTATGTCTAGCGGCTAGTAACAGAGCACAAAGGAAAGATTAAAATTCTCTAAAAAATCTCATCTAATGTTCTATCCAAGTTTATTAAATTATCTGACGTAGATACTTAATGACATATCTATCCTCCGGTTAACCATTGGGTTGTTGGTCATGGCATTGATTTCTTTCATCTTAGTCAATCAATTCATTTTGGAGTAACGGAAGTTACTATAAGAGAGAGAAGAGAGGAAGACGAGAAAATAGACATAAAATAATGAAGGGTGATGATAATCACAACACAATATTTGATAGTTACAACACAATATTTCTGTAAATGACATTTATATCTTCAAATTTATTTGATTCTCAAAAAAATCCTTCAATTCATTTCATATTATTTCCGCCCCAACTCCCAATTAATTCCAATTTCCAACCGCATATAAAACCAAAAAGTTAAATTTTGTGTTTTGAATGAAGAACATCATCAACACTCTCTCTCACACATAACATAACTTGTGAAATCCTTTTATTTGAATTACATAAACAAACGACACCTCAACCAAACCGCACCCGAACCACAACCCTCCCATATCAATACAATCACAGTCACCACACCCATATCGACTCCGTTTTGACTCAGCTCATCCTAATTGAGACAAAGTAAAGCCCCGAACTCGAATCCAAAGGAAATAACCAGTGAAGGAAAGTTCCTTATGAAGACGAACCTGCAAGAAAGTGACCCTATCTATACTCGATTCTGCAGTAGAATCCATTACAGAAGTGCCACTAAGAGAGGCTCTAATGGGAGTCATTTCTGTTGAACTCCTTTTTCCTCTCTCACACCACTTCAACTAACAATGATGTACACCTCTTCATAATGGCCTCGCCATCCACATATCCGACCACCCAAACCCTAGCCGCCACTCCCAAATCGAAGTCGGCAACTTTGATTATCATGGTTGTCGGCGGTGATGCATGACCCTTCTTCCTCCTCCTCTTGTACTCTTCAACACTTCTTCCTCCTCTTCAAACTTCTTCTGTGTTTCAGATTTGGAACACGTTCTCTTTGCTCGCACTCATTTTTTCTTACTTTCATAGAAAACAGTGGGTGTTAAATTTGAGAGTAAATGTCATTTTCAAAAAATTGTGTTGTAACTAGTATAAGTTGTGCTGTAATTATCGGCACCCATAATGAATACTATGTTGTTCTTTAATTTATTAATAAGTAATGCTTCCATTTTTAATCGTTATGGTTAACAGTTGCAGTGATGTTAATTAAGTTTTAATGGTAGATCTTTGATCCGACCGCAAATCGAAAAGGCGACTCCGATTTTGAAGGTTCCGGTATATTCTTTTAATGTTATACATGATCGTCCTTGAATGCACAATAATGTTTTTCATTTGATTTTGTATCCATTCAATCATTTTTTGTAATTTGGGTTAGAGTTCTTGCGAATAGATTTTTTTCACAAAATTATGTTTCATTTCTGACTGGTTTCGTAATTGGTCATTTTGATTCTAATGAAGCTCTTTTACCATTTGCTGGCTCAAAGAAAAGACATTTCCAAAGTTTATAGTGTGGAGTGTGGCGTCTTGTCTTTGGCTGAATTCACTTTTCAGAATGACAATAAGCATGGAATTTAGATGATGTCATCAATTACAATTCACAATTTCACTGCTTGGAACGTTAATTGGAGAAAGACGTGTCAGAAATGGAACTGTAGAATTGCAACTTTGCTCACAAACTATCCGGTATTCAATGTCTAGAATGAATTGACTTTAAATCACATTCGATATGAAAACCTGAAAGGACTACACAACTGAGGAATTCCAACTTGTTCAGGTAGAACTAGCGAATGCACTGGGCAAGTTATGCCCTTCAATCTAGGAACTTCAAGATTCAAAATAAAAAGTTGCGACCTTTGTTCAAATATTGAATTTGTTTTCAGATTTAATCTTATATAAAAAGTTGCGACCTTATTTTTCCATTTTCTAATAATATTTGTTGGTACGATCTCTTAAACATAGCTCATCAGGCAATTTTTTTCCCTAGGCAAATGAGAATCGCATTCCGTTTTTTATTTTCTGTATTTCCACACTACAACAAATCATGCTTTTAGCGACCTGTTTTATTATGACTACCAGCATTACAGTTGTTGGTAACAGTACAAACAGTCGTTTCTTTCAATTTTTCGTCTGGCTAGTCGTCTTTCAGATTCTTAAAGACTAGCTATGATTCTTTCGTGGTAAAATGACTAGTCATTAGAAATCTAAAATTATCAATGACGTGCAGTATTGTTGTCAACGGATCTAAACACAATTTTGATCAAACTTTTGGGCGGGAAATTAAAATTAGCTAAATTTTAGGGAGGGAAATGAAATCTAACCAAATGTTGGAGGAAAAATAAAATTCAACCAAAAACTTAAATTCGCCTGTCTGCTCCAACTAACAATTTCCCCCGCCATTACTCCCCCCTTTCGGCCTCCATATCATATCAAAGAACCAGATGAACCCTAACTCTCATCTTCTACACTCGCCACCACCGCCGACTCTCTCTATCTCTCTTTCTATATGAGCGCAGTCCTCTCGCCACCACCGTCACTCTGTCATTCTGATTGACTCAATCGGCCATGAGCTGGTACAAATATGAGAATGGAGATTTGGCGCATGAAGAGAAATTTGATGTCTCACCCTTCACAAACATCTTCCCTCACAACTTGCCAGTATCTCTCTTTCTCTTAGTCTCAATTTGGCTTCTGGGTTTTAATTGATTGTGCACGCGCTTTTCAATTTGGGTTCTGAGAGGTGACTTGAGCTCAGATCTAACAAGCCCTTTTCATTTCAAGAACTTAAAAGGAGCAATTTTATGTGATATATGTATTTTTAGTCTCGGCTCCATCTTTCATGATTATAAATTGTATGTGCTTTAATTTTATTGTGATATCTGCAAATACTTTAACAATTGGTAAATTCTATGTTCTGATCTGCTGAGTCTAGATTGTGGTATATTGTTTTTCACATAACCAAGTGGTTGTTGTTCACTGATTGGAAAGTTGGCATTCATGGGATGAATAATATATATAAGCGACAACATACAGATAGGAATGTGTGTTTTAATGTATATATAATTTGGCTAGTTGAATGTGATGTGGATGAGACTGACTATGGTATAAAGTTCGCAAGTACCATGTGTCATTGCTGCCAATTCATAATTTGATGTGTCCAAACATTCCGTTGTGTAAGAGGATGTGATGATATGGATCTATCGAATTCACTCATTGAAGTTGTAAGAGTGTAATACGCTCGGCGAGGCCAAATTATATTTGCAGCCTGCTGGTGTCATCTCTTATTTGTTTTCAATAAAGGAGTACTAATTTGATCCTCTTCATGCTAACTGAAGAGATCGTTAATATATGGATCGTCCGAATTCACTCTGTAGCCGATAGAGTTTCATGATATACATGGTATGACAAAATCCTTTTGCAGCCTGTGATCATCGATGTGTTATCTGGTTTTCACGAGTACAGTTTTGAGCCTTTTTCCGTTTTTCCCTCTGTTCATTCCATGTTTGTTGTTTGTTTGTTTGTTTTTCCTCCGTTTAACCTCTCAATTCTACCGCGTGTTGTGAATGTAATTTTCACCCGCTGATAATGTTGGCAAAATGATGCAAACATTTGTGCATGAAAACCGGGTCAAAGTGGCCTTCGCAAGATCCGGCATTCGATAGCGGATGAACAGATGAATTTCGAATTAATGAATGTTAGTTCATTAGTAAATCAGTATATTGCAAAAGGAAATTCTCAATGAATAGAAGTACTAGAAAGATACGAGAGAAATTACAGAAAATAACAGTAAATAAAAGTCTATACCTCGTTGTCCTCTTTGAGTTGTTTATCTGCCCGGGTCTCTGCTTGTTCCTCCTAGATTACCAAACTGAGCTTCACTTGTTGAACAACGAACACTTGATTTAATTTTCTCTTGTGACACCTGTAAATTAAATGACGTGTACAAATATCATTCACTTGAGATAGAAATTCAAGAGGAGCTTCAATAGAGAAGTTAAATGGTTTTGACACCTTGAGAATGTCCATCAATCATGCAGCAACTACAATCTCCTTAATCGGTTCAAATTCCTTTTCTAGAGAACTGTCATCAAGTTTCAACCGTAAGAAATGAATTGGATCCGGCTCAAAATCATAAGCAGCTTCATCAAGTTCAGTATTTAATATGCTCTGAGTTCCTACTTTCGTTGCAATA
The DNA here is from genome assembly GCA_023055425.1 of Linanthus parryae. Lineage (NCBI taxonomy): Eukaryota > Viridiplantae > Streptophyta > Magnoliopsida > Ericales > Polemoniaceae > Linanthus > Linanthus parryae. Next base: position 60,297,918 of record JALGPY010000001.1, on the reverse strand, counting down.
AACTTGCCTTAATTAGGTCTTAATTTTGTTCCCTGGTCTATACAACTTTCTTCTCTGAGCAAACCAATGGCAAGTCTTTCCTCGATATGTTTTCACTAGATTTAGCTACAGTGTCAAATTCTTTTGTTGGGTAGTGCCTTTGGGCACGGGAAATTCTCTTGAATCCGTGTATATATATAAATAAATATATATGTGCGTGTGTGTGTGTGAGAGAGAGAGAGAGTGTATCTAAACTCTTATTAAAGGAAGAATAATGAAAAAAATTGTTCCAAACATGGTTAATATTAAAAACACCCCACATAAATTATGTATTTAGAAGAATAACCCCATATCTTTACTCTTTTAAAAGACTAATAAATTAGAAGTGTTCCTAAGATAGTTTTTTGTTTTTACAAAAATACTTCTTATTTTACTTACATAAACCAAAAGCCCCTACTAAAAGTACATATTTCACAGTCTAACCCTGCTAATAGCGTTTCACAAACCGTTTCCTCTGTAACTCTAGGCTTCAAACGACGCAATGGAGTTTTACAAAAACCTGCCGTGATCCATTGGCAGTTATGTTTCTCGGGATCCAAGTTGATTTTGATATCAAATTGGATCCCGATCGAATGTCCATAATGAGACACTTACGATCCCTTTGTTTCTTTTCCATATCACTCTGTGCAGTGTGTAAAGAGCCATTCGAGAAATAAACCTTGGATGCGTTAGATACTGCAACTGTAGAGGGCTTGATTCTGAGAACTCGTTTTTGCTCTATGTACAATTCTTTCATACCACCATCGTCAAAATTTCTATAGAGAACAATCACACGCTTCACTACGGGTTTTTCAAAGAAGGGCCTCTCATCCCGACATGCCAAATCTCAGTGAACGTTTTAAAAAAATACGGTCCAAAGAAGACTACTTGATGAATTATCCTTCAACCCTTTTAGGGCGCTGTTGTACAAAGCAGGGAAAAGTTTTGGTTGATACCAGGCAGCGGAGGTCAGCTATTTGATCGTTCATTAAAAGTTAATGTCTGCTTCATCAATTTTTAAAATGTAATGTAAGTCCCGTTTTCCAAATTAATATTCTTGTGCTCAGATCCATTTGCATACTTGCTTAAGACGGTAGGTTTGCAGCTTCGCATTGTTTTTTGTCTTTCTTCCCTGCTAACTCTATGAAAAAGGAAGAAATTAAAAGTAGTAAATGTCAATGATATTTGATGAATTTGATTATTTCATTAGGCCTTGTACAAGACAAGGTTAGTTGATTATTATATTCCCTCTCAAGACGCTGGCTCTCACTACAACAAATATGAACTTTGTTGACAGTTTTTTTGTCGACACACAGTTTTATGTCGATGGTTACGCGATTAATCGACCATATCAGAATTTGTCGATGCACATGATATTTTTTGTCGACCTTTTAGTTATCATTTTATTCTTCCCAATAATGTGGTCAATATATTTGGAGTATTTATTTGATTTTGACATCTACTTACATAGTGACATATCTTTTTGTCAACTCCTGCCAAAAAAAATTGGAGGATAAATAATTGGTGTTTCGCGCACTCCCCAATTGTGAGGAGGGAATAAAAAATTAATTCTAACCCACTAACACACGTTTCACTCTCAAGTCTCACCCTCTCATACGACTCTCATCCTAAACCCTCAACCGGCGGCGATCAATTCCTGCAACTCTCTCCATCCTCGCCGCTACGCCTCTCTCTCTCATCTCCGAAGCCATCGCCCTCTCCATCGTCACCCTATTCAAGACCCGGTAAGCCCTCTCTCATCTCCGAAGCCCTCGCCCTCTCTCATCTCCGAAGCCCTCGCCCTCTCTCATCTACGCCGAATCTTTAATTCCCCACGCCCAATTCAAGACCCGGTAAGCATCACAAACCCTGTAAAATTTCAGATCGAGTAGGAAGAAGAAGGGCTAGAAGTTACCAATCAGTTGGCCAACGGTGACGGTTAGTTCTCTGTAAAATTTTACTACTATGTGTTTACATTGCCCCTCAGTTTCTGATTTGGTTAGGATTTTATCGCAGAGAAACTTTGGTGGGCATCTATCTAGCTTCAACACACCGTACTACCCTCTCAACACCGCGACTGAAATCGTGGACGGCAAGAGTCGGGTAAACATCTAATTTCTATGACCTTGGTTCCTGCCTTTTTCACTTTTAGAACTGCTGTAACCTGATGTCTACTTATGTTGCTCGCTTCATGTTTGCTTTGTTTTTTGAGGGCTTGGGTTGAAAAAGCTACATGATTGATGTATAAGTTTATTAACTCCTTTACTGTTTCTAGGGGTTTTATCATAATTATTTGTTTAGTGAATTTGTTCTGTAAAGCATCGAATTGATACTATGAGATTCTGTACATTTGAGGGAATAACTCTTTCTCTTACCTCTTTTTGTGCGACCAATTTGCAGGGCTTTGCCTGCTCTGAGAATTTGCAATTTGTAGTCAACATCTTTGCAGTCAAGTAAGTAAAATTGTATGTGTTCTAATGCATTATTCGCTTTGAATTGAACTACTGTTACCAATTTATTCACTTTTGTCCCCCATATCTCTGTTTAGCGAAGTCTATGGATAACTTGGCATTAACAAAGGAGCTTCAGTTTCTACTAAAAGCTCTGCCAAGCGAAGTCTATGATCTGTACGTACTGATGTTGTAGGTTACAATTTGAAAGGTAGAGTATGATCTGGTATAGTTTTTCTTAAGCAAAGTGGTGATAATTATGGTAAGTTGGTGCACAGTAAAGAGCATATTACAGACTCGGTGATTCTGGAAGTATTTCTATGGATCACATTTATTCTGATGCAAAAAATGTGGTTATCGTTTGAACTTTTAATCAAAAGGAGAAAGTATCTCTTCCTGCTATGCTCTTTGGGTGCAGTTTTCTTTTAACAAACTCTCAATCTACTTGCATGTACAATATTTCATTGATCATCGTCTGTTACTCAGCGAAAAATATTTGAGTTAGATGTTTATGCTGTTCATTACAGTCATCCATTTCTTGACTCAATTAGAGATGTAGGCCAATATATCTTTCTTGACTTAGTTACAGGTATAATCATCCCTTGAATTAGTTTATTTTCTGTCTTATTTTGCAGGTGAACCTCGAAGTATCAATTAGTGTATGCTATCGACTTGGACAATACTGGATTTAAGATCTCTGGGAGATATTTTCAGTTTGTCTGTAGGTACTTCAACTTTGTTTGTAGTTGTACCATGTAATGATATATTTCTATTTCATTTGCAACCCTGCTTAGCAACAGTACAATCAAATCTAGGGTCTTTCGCACTGTGCTGAAGGTAGTACTCTTTCACTTAGATAATATTTATTTCACTTTTTTATGATTTCTAAAGTTAATCCCCCCAAATATAGAGACAGTTTGGTATTTTCTAAACTTTGCCATTCTCACGGTTTTTTATCTCTCAACTTCAGCTCTCTTCTCAGCCGAAGATGCCCTCTGTCCCTCTGTAGCGAACAATATTTCTCTAGCTTGCATTCAATAATTTGATAACTATTTTTTCAAGCATTTATAATTCTTTATGTCTTATCTATCGAGTTTTCAATTGGCCAAACCCTGATCATTCGAGGTAGTTGATAGAATTGCTTAAATTTGATTTCTCGGACATGATCCAGGTAAAAAGTCTACTGATAAATTGTGACTTTCTAATTGCAATGTTGATGCATTTGAATTTCTTCTCTCTCTTCATTTTTTTAAAGGCTTCTCTCTCTTCATATGTCTTTCATCTTATGCAAAGAAAAAATGAGTGATAGTATGCAAACGAATATACATGACTAATAGTATGAAAACGAGTATACTATGAAGGTTAAATGACTGATAGATAAAAATTATCAAGGACACGTGTTACTACCTTTGTATTCAAGGTGTTTATGTGGATTTTACCTCTGTGTACCCAAGTTGCAATCCGTTATTATTTTTCTCCTCAGTTTGTCCATATCTTTGGTTAATTTTCAATTTGACAAGGTACTATTTCTTGTGAAGCTAGAAGCTAAAGTAAGAATCAATGTATTTAGATACTTGAGAAAACAGAGAAGGAAGTTTTATGCTATTGTGCTGATGATTCTAGCTGCAACACGATATTGCAAAAGATTTTGCACTTATATTTTCCAGGTATTAGTTGGCACACAATGAGGGGTCCATACACCACGAGTAGCCTTTGGGTGACAACAAATACAAAACTGGTATGGTTAGGATATCAACTTTGATTTGTTAAGGGGCTATATAATATCATCATGTTCTACACTATTACACGTCCATACTGATGCTCGCAATGTTTACTTCAAAATGTCTTAAATTTGTGTTTTGGTGTGGATGTTTAAGCTCTATACATTCTACTAGAAGCCTAGAAATGTACGGACTGGGCCAGTCTTCCTCCTCATGCAAGTTGCGTAGCATTTTGTTATGGTTGCCAGGGTTAGCAAGCAACAAATGCTAGCTGAATTCTGCCTAGATGTGGATTATGCTTATACCATCGAAAAAAGCCCATAATCATGATTCAGTTAGAAAATTCCTATTGCTGTAGGGTGTCATGTGGTTTTGAGAACAACAATTCGGTCAAAATTTTCATTTCCTTCCGTGAAGTCACTGTTCTCTTTTGTACACATTTGGTCATCTAACAAGTTCGTTTGATAGACAGGGAGCAGCTTCCTTCTTGAGTCCATTCGATTTCCACCCAAATCGGTAAAAGTATTGTTTATGCGAACATTGCTAATATCTTTAAGTTGTGACATTAGACTTCAACAAGTTATCTCTTCCTGCTACTGCGTCCTTGTTGTGGCTGTTGATTTTTCTGGTGATAATTCTTTGTTGCAGTCCGGAACAGGATGAAGAGTGTTAAGAATATCCAGAAAATTATAAAAGCTATGAAAATGGCTGCAGCATCTAAGCTTCGAGCAACTCAAGTTAGAGCGGAGAATTCCCGTGGACTATGGCAACTGATGTCGCTTAATCTATTAAGTAATATATTATTTATTGTACATGTCAAAGTCTCAAAGACCTTTTCCTTTCATTTTCTACATAGCAACGTCAGATCTTCATCAAAGGAAGATAAATCCCTAATTTTCTCCCCATTTTCTTTATTTTCCTTATCTATTTTTTCATTCACTGTATATAATGGATTCACCATTAACAGAATTCTTCAATCTCTTCAACAGTCAGATTGTTGAGAGTTTTCTTGCTTCTTCATTTTCCTTATCTAATTGTTACTTGTTAAGAGTTTTCTTGCTTTTTCCCCCTTTTATTGTACCAATATGTACTTTCAATTCTACGACGGATTGTTAATTTCTGCATCAACAGTCCAGGACATTGATGTTTAGGAACTGAAAATAACATTTTGTTTCGAATGAAGACAACCCGACCAACCCACCCAAACCGAACCAATCCATCTTGTTGGTTTGGTCTGATTTTTTCTAGTAGCCGGATTGAGTTTGATTTACATTTATCTACCCCAATGATTATTGGATCGGGTGTCTTTTCCCTCATAAACCACCCAAACTGACCCATGTACACCCCTATCGTCTTACCATTCCAGTGATTCTAAAAAAGGCTTGCCATTCCGAAGAACACTTGCCCCCCCCCCCCCACCCCGTCTTACCGCGGCTGCTGACGCGGAGTTAACCATGAAGCAGACCGCCTAGCAAAACATGCAATGAATGAGGGTGACGGCGTGCTGTGGCACTTAATTTGTGAAAGTTGCTGATGTTTGGTAAAATCAGCTTCAAAACTACTGGGACAGAGTAAAATATGACTAAAATACAGGACATTTATTTTTTTCGTAGAGATAAAAATCGATTTTTTCCTGAACTTTTATGCTGGAAATAGGTGAACAATAAATTATTAAAAGCATTAACTGAAAAAAGCATATTCTCCCTTGCTAGAATTTTCTATTTAGGCCGGATAATCTATTCCCTTTTTGATAATTGTAGTTTTTTCTCTCTCTAAGCTAGAGAGAGAAAAGCCTTTTTCCACTATGGAGATGAACATGCCGGATTGGCTTGGGAAGATTCAACTCACTGAGAGGGAGAAGAAGACAACTCGGATCGGGAAAGAACTCTATGATAGAGCCATCGAAAGTTTTGACCACTGCTTGATAGGAAAGTTTGTTGGTGACAAGATCATCAACGGAGGATTTATGAAAGACCTCTTCAAGCGACTATGGTGACCGGAAGATGAAGAACTCCGCATCATAGATCTTGAACCAAATATCTTTGTCTTCAAGTTCGAAAACGAAGATACCTTGTACCGAGCCAAAAGGGGAGGTCCTTGGGTCTTTGATGATCAACTATTACTCTTGAAGGACTGGACCTTGGGAAGAAGGCTATAGATGTGGTTTTCAACTACGTCTCAGTTTGGGTCCAAATCTGGGGACTCCCCTTTCACCTTATCAACAAAGAGGTAGGGGAAATTATTGGATCCACCATTGGAGAGGTTCACTCCGTTGAGCCAAAGGAGGAAGGCCCAAAAAGTGAGCGATTCATTAGAGCCAGAGTTCGTATGCTTGCAAATCAACCGCTGCTTCGCAGAGGGGCGGTGGAAATCGAAGATGGTGAATCAATCTGGGTCGATTTCAAATACGAAAAACTTCCAACCATCTGCGAATGGTGTTGTTGTGTGGATCACCCTCAGACAATATGCCCAAAGAAACCAACGGAAACCATTACCACTAGTCATCGCGAGTATGGACATTGGCTGCTATCCAACCGAAAGAAAGCGAGGAAAATAGACAAATACCAATCAGCTTCATCCCAGAAGGCTTGGCCAAGAGCGCCGGAATTTCCGGACGGCGGTCGGCGACCGGAGAAACAGAATCAAAAGAGCAGAGGTACGACGGTGGTCGGAAAAGGCAAGTCAAAGGGGAAGACGAAAGATAAGGGAGAATCAGCGGAAAATCGGGACAAATTGCAAAATAAGGAAAGGATTGGTCCAAATTTCAATCAGGAGAAGATACTAGTAATCCCTCAATCAAAGGAGGTGAATTTCTCTACTAGTATTCCAACCCTTTCCACTTTACCCTCAAAAGTTTCCTTCTCGGCCGGGAAATCCCCCAATCATGGGAGGTCAAACGGCAAAAAAGGAAACACGAAGAAAGTAGCACGAGAAGGGGAAGGGCGGAAAATCCTCTCCAAGAGAAAGGCAATTGCCACAATTTCCCACAAAGAGTTGGAAGCAATTACTGGAAACTCCAAAAAACAGTGCTCAAATGGAGATGAAGATATATCACAAGTTGATCTGAATCTTCCCTCTTCTACGGGAGACAAAGTCAACTCAAGAGAAAATACTGAGATGACGATTGATGACAGCCAGAACAATTTACCAGAGGCAGTGTGTGCTGAGCACCACTGCCTAGCCCAATGAATATACTATGCTGGAACGTGCGAGGGCTTGGCATCCTTCGCAACGTTCTAGCCTTGACTGATCTAGTCAAGGAGAAGCGGCCCAGCATGGTATTCTTATTGGAAACAAAGAAAGCAGGAAGTGAAATGGAGGAGATCAAAAACAGGCTAAGTATGCAAAACTCCTGTTATGTGGACAGCATAGACCGGAGTGGGGGACTTGCTCTCCTTTGGACGGATGACGTAACCATTACAGTACGTTCTCAGTCCACCTATCATATCAATTGCAATGTGGATAGCACCGAGGGAGGGGACCCTTGGAATTTTACTGGATTTTATGGCGATCCAACCCGTTCGGAACGTCACAATTCCTGGGAGCTGCTAAAGCGGCTAAAACCAACCAACTCTGCACCATGGCTTATGGTAGGAGATTTCAATGCTATTGGTAGTGCTGAAGAAAAGGAAGGTGGTCGCAATGTTAGTTATAGTCAAATCGAAGACTTTCGAGACACTATGGACTACTGTGAACTCCAGGATTTGGGGTACCACGGTTGCCCCTTTACATGGAGCAATAACCAAGATGAAGAAACTTTCATCCGTGAAAGACTTGATAAGGCCTATGCAAATTTGGAGTGGCGTACTATGTTTGGTAACGCCAAAGTCAGCAATTTGGTCACCACTATTCGGATCATAATCCGATTGAGGTAATCCTCCAATCTATTACAAGGAATCACTCCTTGGGTCCAAGAAGATTCCAATTTGAGGCTTGTTGGCTCCGGAATCAGGGGTTGATGAACTTTATTATCGAACGATGGAACGAAGTCTCGGCTCTGGGCTGCACAAACAAACTTGAACTGCTAGGGAGGAGTCTTAGACATTGGGAGAAAACAGTTTTTGGGAATGTCCGAAACAACTTGAAGAAACTCAAGACGGACGCTAGACAAACCCAAAGTGTCCTCATCAGAAAACGGGAAATCAAAAAGGAGGTAAATGATCTTCTTCTCTCAGAAGAACAGATCTGGAGACAGCGATCTCGGATTCAATGTCTTCGGGAGGGAGATCAGAACACGAAGTTCTTCCATCATAAAGCCTCTGCTAGAAGAGCCCGAAACCAAATTTCGGGTATTGAAGATGATAACGGTATTTGGAGAACTGAAGACGAAAAGGGTGTTGAAACTCTTGAAAAGTACTTTCAAGACCTCTTTACCTGAGACAATCCAAACGAAACAGATATTGCAGATCTGCTTCAACATACCACATCCCAAATTCCAATTGCCCATAAGGAGTGGATGGATCGGGACTACACGAGGGAAGAAGTTGAAGAGAGCCTCAAGAAGATGGCTCCCTCGAAGGCACCAGGAATTGACGGATTTCCGGCGCTTTTTTACCAGACGTTCTGGACGACAATTGGAGAAGAGGTTTGTACCTATGTGTTGAATATTCTAAATGGTAATGCTGATCCCAGTGAGATTAATCATACGGTATTAGCACTAATCCCAAAAATCAAACAAACCAGAAAGGCCGCTGATTTCAGGCCAATTAGTCTTTGTACAGTTCTCTACAAACTGGTCACAAAGACAGGCTGAAGAAAATTCTTCCAGACATTATTTCAGAGACGCAATCCGCCTTTGTTCCTGGCAGATTGATCACGGACAATGTTCTGACTGCTTTTGAACTTCTTCATACGATGAAATACCGTAAGAAGGGGAAGGAAGGGTATCTAGCCCTAAAGATTGACATCAGTAAAGCCTACGACACGGTAGAATGGCCCTATCTTAAGGCTGTTTTCGAGAAGTTGGGGTTTGGACATAGGTGGACTTCGCTTGTTATGAAATGTGTTACTACCGCTACGTTCTCTATTAATAATAAGGGCAGACCTATGGGTTTTATTCAGCCTCAGCGGGGTATTCGACAAGGTTGTCCGCTCTCTCCGTACCTATTTCTATTCTGCGGTGAAGCTCTCTCGCGCTCGCTCACGAAACTAACGGCCGATGGTTTGTTGTCGGATCTATCCGCATCAAGAGGGGGCCCTACTATCTCCCACCTCTTTTTTGCGGATGACAGTTTGTTGTTTACAAAAGCCAATACAGAAGAAATTACAAGACTGAAAGGCCTACTACAACTCTACGAAAAAGCAACGGGACAGAAAATAAATTTACAGAAATCAGCGATTGTCTTCTCGGCTAATACTTCCCCGGATCAGCAAGTGGCCTTGAGCAATCTTTGTGGTGTCAAATTGGAGTCTTCGCATGAACGGTATTTGGGCCTCCCTACAATGATTGGCAAAAAGAAAATGTCAAATTTTCAACAGATTATCGAAAGAATTGCAAGCAAGCTAAAGAACTGGAAGGAAAAATTTCTCTCCTTTGCAGGTAAAGAAGTTTTAATCATATCTGTTATCCAAGCTATCCCTAGCTATTCTATGTCCTGCTTTTTGTTACCTCAGGAATTATGCCAGAAAATTGAGTCCCTCATTACCAACTTTTGGTGGAGGAAAAAGAACAAACCTAGATCAATTTTCTGGGTGGCAAAAGAGAAGATGAAGATGCCGAAAGCTAAAGGGGGTCTCAATATCAGAGATTTGCGAAATTTCAACTTAGCAATGTTAGCAAAACAGTCCTGGCGTTTTCTATTTCACCCAAACTCTCTTGTGGCCCGGGTGTTTAAAGCTAAATACTATCCTGATTCAACACTTCTTACGGCCAAAGCAGGAACAAATTGCTCTTTTGCTTGGAGAAGCATTGTTGCAGGCAATAGAGTTATTCAGCAAGGCTCTCGGTGGGAAATTGGCAATGGGGAGAATCTCAATGTTTACAAAGACAAATGGCTGCTCAGGCCAGAGTCTTTCAAAGTGATTTCCCCCATTCGCCATAACCCTAATTTGAAAGTTTCAGATTTAATTGATGAAGACTCGCATACCTGGAATGTGTCGGCTCTTCAACATCATCTTTTGCCGGTAGATATCCCTGAGATCCTTCGCATCAATCTCCCTCCTTCTCCAGAGCCAGACTGCTTGGTATGGCACTACGAGGAAGATGGAATTTACTCGGTTAAAACTGGTTACCGAATGCTAGAACAAGAACGTTTAGAGAACGTGGAAAGCTCCTTAGAAAGAAGAAATAACTGGTGGACTAATTTCTGGAAACAGAAAATCCCTAAAAGATTTCTGTTTCCAATCTGGAGAAGTATTGATAAAGGGATTCCAACTAAAATCAATCTTAGAAAGAGGGGATTGGATATACCTGTTTCGTGTCCAGTTTGCGGTGAAGAAGCAGAAGACGACAACCACCTCTTCCGAAGATGTAAGACTTCCAAAGATCTCTGGAGAGGACTGTTGCAGAAGCCAATCGATGAAAACCCACTTACCCTTTTCTCCGTCTGGGTCCAGATGATATTCAACCTGCTGGGAAAAGAGGAAAAAATCAAATTCTGTTTGGGATTTGCGACAATTTGGCATCACAGAAACCAGATAGTCCATCACAATCGAAAGAAATTAACAGCTCAACTTTTAGAGGAAGTGGAAGTGAACTTATCTTTCCTAGATCTACACATGCATGACAAAATTGAACCCCTGCCGACTCAGATCCAGCCACCTCCGGCGTTAGCCTGGTCCAAACCCCCTCCCAACTGGCTCAAAATCAACACTGATGCTAGCTGGAATCAGGACGCTCAGGTCGCCTCAGCCGGAGTTGTGATTCGTGACGAAAACGGTCTCCTCATCGCCGGAAAAGGTGTTCAGTTGCCATTCGTTTCTTCTCCGAAAGAAGCCGAAGCTCTGGCTATCCTCGAAGGAGTCAAGATGGCGATTGATCTGGATATCTCGCCGGTCGTCTTCGAAAGCGATTCAAAGTCTCTGATCTCTCTCTGGAATGAGTTGAGAGAGAGAGAAAGAGAACCGACGGTTTTTGGAAGTGAAGAGAGAGGAGTAATGGGTGACAATTCACCTGGTCTTCGTGTCTTGATCCGCTGCACGCGTCTTCTAGGAAGTTCCACCGACTACGTGTCGGTTTTTGCTCCTCGTAAATGCAATTTAGCTGCCCACCATGTAGCCCAACGGGTCAACCTAATCGGGTCGTCTTTCTCTTGGATGTATGATGATCCGGATTGGATCCACAATGTAATTGAGACCGATATTTTGGGCCTTAGCCCATGATTTTAATAAACTCTTTTCCTCAAAAAAAAAAAAAAATAAAAAAAAAAAGAATTTTCTATTTTTGCCAATCCATCACAGTGTTGGTGGAAACTATTATTCTGTATTGTTAACATCTTAAATTTTTATCAAAGTGATGTGCTAAATAATCGGCGCAGATAATTAATGTAGAAATAATCTATTTCCAAACAATTGGAAAGGAGAAAGAAATTAGTCCTTCCGTCATGTACTATTGCATTGAGTAGCTACCATAAAGCCACCTGAGGGGGAGTCCCTGAAATTGAAATCATGGTGGATGTTTATCTTCAACCTTTTAAGAGTTAGTAGTGGATTTTGCAGTCACAAATGAGAAGGGTCGAATGGAAATGGGAGGAAACCAATCATAGATGAAGTGAATGAAGTACTTCACCTTGCGGCGAATTTGATCGCACTTCCCAATGATTCATGAAAAGAAAATACTTGCTTAGATTTTTACTACCTTCTCTAGTCTATCTATTTGTTATACTAACATAGGTTAGTTTTGATATAAACAATAGGTGATTACGTAATTTTAAAACCAGTTGTGAAGAAAAACCACCACGGCATAGCACGTGCTTCATCTTCTTTTAAATCAATGCATTAGCAGCAGTTGTAAAATGTTGCAGTGGTAATGCGTATTTTTCATTTTTAGTTCTTTTCTTAAATTAATACATTAGCAACAACTACAAATGTGAGGATTGCATTTGGGAATTTGTAAGGTTGTTAATTGGGTTGCCACCCTGGTAAATTGTGGCCTAAAATGTTTTTTTCCATGGTGAAATACCATATTTTCAACGAGAATTTCCACTAGCCGATAAATCTATTGCAACCTCTTTTAAATTTTCGTGGAAAAATAGAAATAGACAACAAAGACTATTTCCACAGTAATTACTCGTGACAGATTATTTTACCACTCCCCTTTGTGACCACATGTGTCTATTGTGGAAATAACCACGGCCAAAATCTTTAGCCGCAAAATTTGAGCTTCTTACACATTTTAAAACATGAACACAAACAGTTTTTCAAGATTGTGTGCATGTTTATTTTCTGGAGTCCCCATGTATTCTATGAAGAAGACTTTACAATTTGGTTAAGACAAACAATTAACGTGCAACACACGTGCATCAAAACTAGTATATATAAATATAAGTATAAATATATATGTGTGTGTGTGAGTTAGTCTGACAAAAGCAAGGAAAATACTATATAGGAATAAGGCAAGATTCAAGTGCGAGACCACCGATTACATATTTAGAACAATGAAACAACTAAGAAAAGTAGGACATCAATGAAACAAAAACATTACTATCAGCCACCTCAAAACAAAACATGATATTTCCGTTACTGAGGAAAGGTAAAACTACATATCAAATTTAACAAAATACCAGTAAACATAAATTATTACGACAGAAAATGAAATAAATGAAGTCTTGCAGATAGCGGGATACTACACATTGTTAATCAATGTCCTCCATGTTCCCTTTCATCGCTCCATCTTCAGCTGCGACTTGTGCAGGTTGAGATGATTTTGGTGGAGCATGTTCTTGTGAGGAAGAAGAAGGTTGGGAATTGAGTTTTAGTAAGTTGAGTTGTTTGTTTATTTCCAGAAGCTTTTGATCAATCACAAAGCCAAGGTCACTCAACTCGACTGTGGCCATGTGTTGTGGTAAGTGATTACCGCTCAAGCACTGGTACATGATCTCAGTCATATGTTTTTTTCGATTCTCAGTGACTTTCTTCCTCAGTGCATCTTGGACTTTCTTGATCCTTATTCTTGTTAAACCTTCGTGGTCCATCATTCTCTGATTTCGTTGCCCGATTGGCACGTTCGTATAATCAGCAATCACCTTTTGCACCCCCTCCCTGTTTGGCCAGACTTGTGCATCATGCTGATAAGGGCTGGAGATAATTACGGCGACTTCGACGTCGCACAAAGTGTGGAGTTCTTCAGCCTTTTTCATTAGGCCCTTGACCCTTTTCGTGAAGCACACTTGCCTCTTTGTATCATCATCGATGAATTCGAGCTTCAGTGCAGATCTTGGCATGGTTTCCAACAATAAGCAAAACTGTTTAGACACTAATGAATGGAATGACGGAGAAGATGGTGTGTATGCTTTGTGGATTTTATAAACATAATTTAGACAACTTGTTGTTAGTAAAGAAAAAATTCTTATTATGCTAGAATATTAAATCATTTCCATTTTAGGTTTTATGGAAAAGGAATCGACCCAGAAAGCAATTGTTTTAGTTCACATTTCTTCTTCTGTATGTTTCTATTATAATTTGTGGGTTAAATGTTAATGGTAAGAAGCTATATATTTTCTTTTACAAGAAATAACATATTTGCAATGCCACTTTTTTTTTGAGTAATTGTTCTGCCGTCAATCGGCTTTAAACCCGGAACCTCATGCAGGGGCTTCCAACGCTCAACCACTTGAGCTACCACCCTAGCTGCGCAATATCAATTTTCAGGTGTATATTCTCTTCTTATTACTTTATTTGAGAAACTCCTTCCACTAATTTTGTATACAGAAAAATATTTATTGTCTTTCGTTAGTTTTGTGTGCATGAGTTTCATTCAAAGGTTCATTGAGTTATTGTTTAATAAGCGAGAAATACTACAGCACCAACTCATATCTCTTTCACATACCGTCCACACTCATGAAATCATGCCAAATGAGTAATAATATTTTTTTAGGACATGTAATGATGTTTTTAACTGTACACTTGTATAAGAGATGACAGGAAATAACCATGAATTCTTTAGCATTTCTCATAATAAACAAACTGAAAAGAAATACAATACCAAAAACAATTCAATTGACAAGACACATGTCATCCAGATTTTCGTTTTCTATATTTATCATAAAGGACATGGTATATGTACAATTAAAAGCATTGAATCCTAAAATTCCTTTCATTAGTGACTCACCTAATTAAAAAGCATAAATTTATTTCAGTTACAAATGACACACAAGCTGGCAATAGGATCATTTATAAAACAAAACATAAGATCAGGATAACCTACAATAGAAATGACTTAATACTTTAGCATAATCCGTTGTAGCACAACTAAATATTTTAGCATAATAAAAACAATCTTTACCAACAACAAGAGTTCTAAATTACGTTCATAAAAGCCACAAAACATACACACCATCTTCTCCATGATTTCATCCATTATTGTCTAAACAGTTTCTCACATTGTTGGAAGCCATGATAAGATCTGCATTGAAGCTCGAATTCATTGATGTTGATACTAAGAGGCAAGTGTGTTTTAGGAAAAGGGTAAAGGGCCTAATGAAAAAGGCTGAAGAAATCCACACTTTGTGCGACGTCGAAGTCGCCGTAATTATCTCTATTCCTTATCAGCATGATGCCCAAGTCTGGCAAAACAGGGAGGGGGTGCAGAAGGTAAGGTGATTGATGATTATAAGAACGTGCCAATCGGGCAAAGAAATCAGAGAATGATGGACCAATAAGGTTTAACAAAAAGAAGGATCAAGAAAGTCCAAGATGCCCTGAGGAAGAAAATCATTGAGAATCGAGATAAAGAGATGACTGATATCATGTACCAATGCTCATGCGGTAACAAATTAACACAAGACATGGCCGCAGTTGAGTTGAGTGATCTTGGATTTGTCATTGAGCAAAAGATTTTGGAAATGAACAAACAACTCAACTCACTAAATGTTTCACAGCCTTCTTCTTCCTCGTATGCCCATGCTCCACCAAAATCCTCTAAACCTGCACAAGTCCCAGCTGAAGATGGAGTGATTAAGCCGCTGGTGGATCAGCAAATTGCGGAATTGCCTCCTCGATTTATGGAGCAGAAGGGGAACATGGAGGACATTAACTACTGGATGACTGCAAGAGTTCATTTATTTTGTTTTTGTCTTGATAATTTATGTTTACTGGTATTTTGTTAAATTTGATATGTAGCATCACCTTTCCTCAATAAGGGAAATCTCATGTTCTGTTATGAGGTGACTGGTAGCAATGTTTTGGCTTCATTGATGTTCTAGTTTTCTTAGTAGTTTCCTTGTTCTGAATTATGTAATGGGTGGTCTCGCACTTGAAACTTGCTTATACATACATAGTATTTTCCATGCTTTATTCAAACCAACATTATATATATATATATTTCGTACACCGGTTAATAATGATGGTTGCACCGTAATGTGGTTGTTGAGACGTTACCGGCTTACTGCCCTCGTTAGTCAATTATTAGTGTTTTCTCTATTTTAATAAATTTGTAATCATTTATTTTTGGCAGGTTTTTAAATACACTGTATTTTGACTCTAGATCTTTTCATTTTGATATCATTTTTATAAATTAGGAATGGGTGATGATATTTTACCAATCATTGCTATCTTTGCACAATTTTTGCTTGTAATGACAGATTGACATTATTTTCAAGCATCAAAATGTATTAAAAGTTCTTTTAAAGACAATTTGTATTCTAATAAATCTGAGGCCCTTACACCTTCAGCAAAAACCTCAAGTGATATATAAGTCATATATATAGTCGTATCTTATGCAATGTGGTTGAGAGAAGAGCACCACTTGTTGCTTCAAAAATTTAAAAAAAAAAAATCATTCCCTTTAGAAATGCTACGTCTTACCCGATTTTTTCACCGTTTTATATCACTTCCACAGTCTCTAATTGGTAGTTAAAAAAAATACCTGAAAGGGTAATCATACCAACTATAATTTGACACGCAAGTGGAGAAGTGACACGATTAAAAATATTATTATTCTATCATCAAAGTTCCCCTTTTACGTGATTTTATTTTTTGAGGAATAACATCATATCGTACGCTAGCAGGGTTCAAACTCGGGACATCATGTAGGAATGTTCCCCTTTTATGTGTATTTGGTGTGCCCATTAATTGATCCTATCATTTTATGTATCGGTCTTTTAGTTTTATGATATATGTAACTAAAAACACTTATGTATGCATGTGACTACGCGTGTGTTTAACATCTCTTACAAATTAGCATTTCTATGTCTTGTCTCCCTTTTCTCCCCTTCGATTTTTTTTCACAATTTTCATGATACCGAAAATACTGCTTTCTAATTTCAATATTTCTACTCAATTTTTGTTGTTTTGTCACCTCCTTCAATTTCTCAAGCAATATCCACCCCATTCCCTTAAGTGAGTTTTCACATTTTCTCTAGAATGCAAAGTCTCTCGCCCAAGATTCGTCTCTTTCTCTCCTCAAGGTTTCTCAATCTCCCGCCAGCACTCTGGGTATCCCTGGCCTCACTCAAAAATTAAAATATCCATCTCTTGCCCTCACTCTGTCCCTCTCTCACCTCACAGACAAATGCATATGTTGAAATTGTGTCACAATTTCTTTCGTAAAGGATGGTTTAATTATCCTAATCAGAACATACTAATAACCCTTCACATTTCTCTCTCTCTATCTCTCTCTCTCTCTCTCTCTTAAATCCGAGGTAATAAGTGTTTATAGTTTTAGTTAATTAGGCTTATGTATAGAACTGATTTTGATTTGAAAATTGGGTAACCCATTTCGAAGTAAAAATTCATCCGGATCATGTTTCTTTATTCGGATATCTTTGTTGGTTGGATGATACTCTGAATTCAACTCTTCTATAACATAGTGAACGAACTATGATCCTACAAGTACATAATATTTTGTTTGATATGTGAGGAAGTTTCTTGTTTTTTTTCCCATGAATTTATTGGGAAAAAAAATGTGAACCTGAACAGTAGTCTGCTACGTTGAGGGGCGTATAGAATTCTTAACCTTTGAGCGAAGGCTATATCGTTCATCTCCCCTTTACAATCTGACCACTCCTTAAACTAGTCGAGAATAGACTAGTCCAGAATAATTTTAAATTGGAACTTGTCCTTATATCTTCCATTCGTATGTCATTTTGTAAACGCATACAATCAAAAACATCAATAATGAATGTTGCAGTCAATCATCTTTAATAATAGGCGGTCATAGATAAATATGTTATAGTAATTCATATGTACCACTTTGAACATGTTCACAAACTATATGAACAGCTCGACATCAAATTTATTCATTGTTTGAAGTCATTGAAACTCCAGAGACACACAAAGAGTTTATCTCGAAGTCTTATGTAACACAAACTAAAGATATGATTAAAGGAAGAGTAACAACGAAAATGTGATTCTATTGATAACAAAATAAATATCATAAAGCAAGTAAAATATATATAGTTTAGTTTAGATCAATACCGTTGTTGAACATGTTTTCGCATATCTTGATCTTTTTCGACATTATTCTCTCTACGATCTCTATAATTAACACGCAAGTGGTGAAGTGACACGATTAAAAACTTCATTATTCAATCATTAAAGTTCCCCTTTTATGTGATTTTGTTTTTTGAGAAATTACAACATATCATACATCTAGCAGGGTTCGAACTCGGGACATCATGTAGGAATGTTCCCCTTTTATGTGTATTTTGATGAGCCCAATAATCAATCCTATCATTTTAATGCACGCTTTGTAACTAAAAACGCATATGTATGCATGTGTGCATACCCTCATCCTTGTTATGTCTAGCGGCTAGTAATAGAGCACAAAGGAAAGATTAAAATTCTCTAAAAAATCTCATCTAATGTTCTATCCAAGTTTATTAAATTATCTGACGTAGATACTTAATGAACTATCTATCCTCCGGTTAACCATTGGGTTGTTGGTCATGGCATTGATTTCTTTCATCTTAGTCAATCAATTCATTTTGGAGTAACGGAAGTTACTATGAGAGAGAAAAGAGAGGAAGACGAGAAATAGACATAATATAATGAAGGGTGATGATAATCACAACACAACATTTGATAGTTACAGCACAATATTCCTGTAAATGACATTTATATTTTTAAATTTATTTGATTCTCAAAAAAATCCTTCAATCCATTTCATATTATTTCCGCCCCAGCTCCCAATTAATTCCAATTTCCAACCGAATATAAAACCAAAAAGTTAAATTTTGTGTTTTGAATGAAGAACATCATCAACACTCTCTCTCACACATAACATAACTTGTGAAATCGTTTTTGAATTACATAAACCAACGACACCTCAACCCAACCGCAACCGAACCACAACCCTCGCATATCAATACAATCACAGTCACCACACCCATATCGACTAAGTTTTGACTCAGTTCATCCTAAATTGAGACAAAGTAAAGCCCCGAACTCGAATCCAAAGGAAATAACCAGTGAAGGACAGTTCCTTATGAAGACGAACCTGCAAAAAAGTGACCCTATCTATACTCGATTCTACAGTAGAATCAATTACAGAAGCGCCACTAAGAGAGGCTCTAATGGGTGTCATTTCTGTCGAACTCCTTTTTCCTCTCTCACACCACTTCAACTCACAATGATGTACACCTCTTCATAAAGGCCTCGCCATCCACATATCCGACCACCAAAACCCTAGCCGCCACTCCCAAATCGAAGTCGGCAACTTTGGTTAACGTGGTTGTCGGCGGTGATGCATGACCCTTCTTCCTCCTCCTCTTGTACTCTTCAACACTTCTTCCTCCTCTTCAAACTTCTTCCAATTGTGTTTCAGATTTGGAACACGTTCTCTTTGCTCGCACTCATTTTTTCTTACTTTCATAGAAAACACTAGGTGTTAAATTTGAGAGTAAATGTCATTTTCAAAAAATTGTGTTGTAACTAGTATAGGTTGTGCTGTAATTATTCGGCACCCATAATGAATACTGTGTTGTTCTTTAATTTATTAATAAGTAATGCTTTCATTTTTAATCGTTATGGTTAACAGTTGCGCTGATGTTAATTAAGTTTTAATGGTAAATCTTTGATCCGACCGCAAATCGAAAAGGCGACTCCGATTTTGAAGGTTCTGGTATATTCTTTTAATGTTATACATGATCAGTCCTCACAACTTGCCAGTATCTCTCTGTCTCACAGTCTCAATTTGGCTTCTGGGTTTTAATTGATTGTGCAGGCGCTTTTCAATTTGGGTTTTGAGAGGTGGCTTGAGCTCAGATCTAACAAGCCCTTTTCATTTCAAGAACTTAAAAGGAGCAATTTTACTGTGATATATGTATTCGTAGTCCAGACTCCATCTTTCATGATCATAAATTGTATGTGCTTTAATTTTATTGTGATATTTCCAAACAATTTAACTATGGGTAAATTCTAAATTTGGATCTGCTGAGTCTAAATTGTGGTATATTGTTTTTCACATAACCAAGTGGTTGTTTTTTACTGATTGGAAATTGGGTATTCATGGCCGAATTATAATCTAGCCATCTGGGGAAGCTGCTTTCTCATTTCCCGTCACCTAGGGGTGTACAGAAATCCGATTGACCCATCCAAACCGACTAATCCAACCCAATCTAATCCAATTTTATTGGTTTGAAATGATTTGGGCTGAGTACGGATTATATTTTAGCCCAATCCAATATTTTAGTTTGGGTTGTGGATGTAATTACAAAATTCAGAAACAGACCCAACCCAACCCAAAATAGGTAATATATAAAATAAATTAATAATATCTATAAAATCTCTATCATATCTATTAAATAATATATTATTTATTGTACATGTCAAAGTCTCGAAGACCTTTTCCTTTCATTTTCTACATAGCAACGTCAGGTCTTCATCAAAGGAAGATAAATCCCTAATTTCTCCCCATTTTCTTTATTTTCCTTATCTATTTTTTCATTCACTGTATATAATAGATTCACCATTAACAGAATTCTTCAATCTCTTCAACGGTCAGATTGTTGAGAGTTTTCTTGCTTCTTCATTTTCCTTATCTAATTGTTACTTGTTAAGAGTTTTCTTCCTTTTTTCACCTATTATTGTACCAATATGTACTTTCTATTCTACGCCGGATTGTTAATTTATGCATCAACTGTCCAGGACATTGATGTTTAGGAACTGAAAATTACATTTTGTTTCGAATGAAGGCAACCCGGCCAACCCACCCAAACCGAACCAGTCCATCTTGTTAGTTTGGTCTGATTTTTGTAGTAGTCGGATTGGGTTTGATTTACATTTATCTAACCCAATAATTATTGGATCGGGTGTCTTTTCCCTTCATAAACCACCCAAACCGACCCATGTACACCCCTACCGTCTTACCATTCCACTGATTCTAAAAAAGACTTGCCATTCTGAAGAACACTTGCCCACCCCCCCCCCCCCCCCCCGTCTTACCGCGGATGCTGGCACAGAGTTAACGAGGAAGCCGACTGCCAAGAAAAACATGCAATGAATGTGGGTGACGTGAATGTGGGTGACGGCGTCACCCACATTCATTGCATGTTTTGCTAGGCGGTCTGCTTCCTGGTTCATCTCTCTAGGCACCCACCTCCATTTCGCGGAGTTGACACTCATGGTTTTCTTTGCAGTTCTCTCATAGTTAGCCTAATTGTTGTTCTATCCTCCACTGGAGCGGTCATTTGATTAATTAGGACTTGGGCATCTCCTTCTATTCATAGATGTGTGACGTTCTATTTTGAGACCAGATCTAATCCGAGCTCTAATGGTTGAGCTTCGGCTTCATTTGCGCCATTTTCCCACTTGATCTATTTGGCTTGAGTGGGGATGATGGAATCGTGATTATCCATAGGAGAGTGTCGGCGCTGGCAGCCTTTGTAGCATAAGTCCAGGTGCCATCGAATTAAAGCACCATAGTTTGCAGACTTGGACTTTGCGCTCTTGAATTGACAATGCTTCAAGAGAGATTAATTTATTTATAATGAAAAAAAATCAATGGTTGTCTTATGATATATTAGGTGAATATGTAGAGAGATGAATGATTTACTGAATTTATAAGCTAATCATTGAGTGAAAATCCAACATAATCAAAGGAGAAAAAATAGTTTCTATGAAGAAAATCCAATTAATTGATGGACCAAATCAGTTCTTATTGCACCTAATCTTAAATTTAATTTTTCAATACTTCTCAAAAAATTTAAATTTTCAATCAATTATTTCGTTTGACTAAAGTCGTTATTGCTATACATTTTTTTGTTAAACTGTGCTTGTGATAGAAAAATCAAATTAGCAAAACTGCATCCAGACTATATAACCATTTTGGACACTTCCATACTTAAACACCTTAAAGTTTGGTCCACTTATTAACTTTTCAGCCCATTCGTTTCCATTTTTGACATTATCATCCATTTCAATTGCTAATCAATACTTCGACCCATTGTTACGTCATCTGTTACAATTGGTAATCAATACCTCCTAAAAAGTAAATGGAAATCAATATCAATTTGTCCATCCACCGGTTTAATTTGAGCCCAAACTTGTGGGTTTACATTAATTAATCAATAATTTCACGTGATTTAATATTTCTTTTAAAATTTTATTAATTAATTGAAAATTCCATGTGGAAATTCCACAGACAAAGTTGAAAGAAGAAATTCTCAAATAGTATATATAGATGACTCTGCACATTATTACATCCCATTTTCCCAACGTAATTGGTTTAGTATTTTTGTCCTTGGACATAAATTTTATCAATTAAGCTCTATGATGACTATGTAGAGGTTAGACAGTGTATTATGGAATTGATATTGTAGTATTTGTATTTGCATTTTAAATTATGGATTTTACTTTTCATACAATACATCCAAAATACATTATTAGTTGCTGAAAAGGATCTTATAATTATAAATTTAGTAACTTATTTTACTATTGCAATTATTATCCAACTTACCATTAGCAATTTAGTAACTCATATAATCAAATTAATTAGTAGTTGTCATTAAAAGAAAAATTGAGGAATTGAATAATAAATACAAAATGTGGGGGTTACTTGATGAGTCATTTTCCATGGTGGACATTTACTTTGATAAGTTGGCACTGAGAATGATGTTCATTGGTTAAAAATCCAAATAAGCGCTCCACATGTCTTCACCTACAATAATTAATTGACAAATGGCATATGGAGAGTGAGTTTTTCCTCACCTCCTAGCTTTTATATATAATATAGATATAGATTTTACCTCAGTTTAGTGTTGACTCTTGTTTTGTGTTTTCTAAAACTATAGAATTCAAGTAAACCATTTATTTGAACATTTAAATCCGATTCAAAAGCTAACTGGTTGGTATCTTCTTCACACAATCCCGATATTAACAATCGTTGATGATTATTTAATCATCAGCATGTGGAAACAGAATTGTTTGTAGTTTGATGAATTTCTTCCTAACAAGTTATACCAGCCTTTTATATGAGACCAACCTCTTTATATAGATCAGTGTTTTTTTTTTTTTTTTTATAGAAGTATCTTTCATAAATACGTCATATATTAATATTCTCTCTATAGAGAGAGACGAGGAAAAACCCTAACCCTAGTTTCACGAAACAATGGCCGACGGCTTTCATGAAGGACGGAGAGCTCCACTTCGAATTGAGGATGAGGAAGAGACAATAGTGGAGTTTCAACAGGAGTATTGCAAGCAAGCGGAAAGAGAGTTCAACAACTGCTTGATTGGTAAGCTATTGGGGAGAAGAATCGAAGACTGCGCAGCCATGGTCCAGTTTTTTCGTAGAATCTGGATCGATGGCGAACGGGTTAACTTATTCGAGGTTAAGCAGAATACGTTCGTCATCCGATTCTCGACGGAAGCATCGTTAAAGAGAGTCCAAGGTCGAGGACCTTTGTCTTACGACAGACAGATTATGATCCTACAAAACTGGGAAATAGGGATGGACGTTGATACAGTTAGGTTCACACCATGGATTTCTGGATCCAAGTGTTACAGCTCCCAATCCACTTGGTGAAGGAAGAATCAGGTACAAAGGCAGTGAAAGCGTTCTATGAGGTCTTAAGATCTTACCCAAAGCCATACTATGATGAACTCTCTAACTATATTCGAGTGATAGCTCGAATCAGTTGTGTGAAACCCCTCCGTAGAGGAACTTTTTATCAATACAGATCAGGGCAAAACCTGGTTGGATTTTAGTTACGAACGTATTCCAAGAGTATGTTGATGGTGTGGCAAGCAGGATCACGTTAGTGGATATTGTGCGTTGAGACAACATAAGTTAGATGATGGAGAAGAACCGGGGTATGGTAGCTGGCTCCTTTTCCAACCCCCGTTCAAAGAAAGAGATGATTCAGCTGCACAGAGACAGGAGAAATACTGAACAGCTGGAAAGCCACGACAGACGAAAGAGGGATGAGAACAGCGGGGTAGAGAAGCCAGGCAACAAAGGTGGACAGTCGGAAAAAGAGCAACATGAAACTGAAGCAATTGTGTCTGATGGGGTAAAGGAGGAAGGATACACGGATATGATGGGCAGATATTAAGATAGGACAGGGAAGGAGAATCAACCCGTTGTCGACGAAGCGACACAGACAAATACCGGTGAACAGAGTAGCAATAACCCCAGAGGTGTGGCAGAAATCATCAACGATATTGAAGCAACAACGAACCAGTTATTGAACGAGTTGTCATTGGCCCCAAACATTCCCAAAGTGGATACAGGGATGAACTGGAAGGATGCTGCGAGAAATGCAATGAAGACTCGAGACAAAGCTCCTCAATCCCCGAAATAAAAAGCGGGAGACCAATTTAATTTCAGCCCCCCTCCTAGTACGGTCAGTAGCTCGAAGGGGGAAGTTAAGATTCGTGCTATCAATGAGGAGAAGAAGTTGATTTCGGCCATGAAAAAAACAGCGGGGATGAAAGCTCCTTGACAACTCATGATGCAACAATGGCTGCGCCTGTTAACCAGGGCCGCAGAGCACAATGAGTCTACTTAGTTGGAACATGCGTTGGTTGGGGAAACCACGTGCGATCCGAGCCCTACAGAAGCAGTTGAGGCTCCTCTCCCCAAATATAGTCTTCCTTATGGAAACTAAACTTAACAAACACGATATGGAAAAGGTTCGAGAGAAGGTCAAGTATGCAAATGGAATCTTCGCAGAAGCACAAGATCGGAAGGGAGGATAAGCGTTACTTTGGGATGACAAGGTAAAATTCAAGCTAATTAAATTATCCAACTATCATATTGATCCTTTTGTTGAAGAGGAAGAAGGTGGTTCTTCGAGAATCATGGGGTTTTATGAAGATCCCAATCGGGATCAAAGATACAACTCATGGGAACTATTAAGAAGAATTGCGAAAATTTCAGCTTTGCCGTGGTGTATTTGTGGTGATTTCAACGATATTCGCTCTAATTTGGAGAAGGAAGGAAGACAGGAGAGGAGATATAGTCAAATGCAAGATTTCAACTCAGTATTGCAGGACCTTTGCCTAGTGGATATCAGGTATGCAGGTCCAGATTTCACATGGTCAAACATTCAAGAGGAGGAATCACACAATCGAGTACGGTTGGACAGAGTTGTGGCCACTGTCGATCGGATGAACAAATTTAGGGGTTGCAGAGTCTCCCACAAAACAGGGTTACGCTCGGATCACCGACCCCTATTGTCAGAATGGGAAGCAGAAGTTCAAAAAGAAATAAAAAGAGGAGGTTTCATTATGAAAAGATGTGGAATCTACACAGCGAGTTTACGAATATGGTGGCTAGCAGCTGGGAGAATGGGGGACAGAGTCATCTCGCTACCAAATTACAGCAGCTAGCGACCAGATGTCGCATCTGGAATAGGGACTGTATCGGCAGTTTTAAGAAGCAAATTCAAGCATTAAGAGATCAAAAAGACCACCAGGAGAGCTATGCGTAGACCCGACATGTTTGGGACGAGCTAAATTTCATCTCAGACACATATGACGAGTTTACTAAGGAAGGAGGAAATCATGTGGGCTCAAAGAGCGCATACGGAATGGATTAAACACGGAGACAGAAATACAAAGATTTTCCACTGTAAAGTGTCCATTTGAAGAGCAAGAAACAGTTTCAAAGGCATAGAAGACGAGTCGGGGAAGTGGGTGAACTCGGATAAAGAGGTAACAGAGTGTTTAATTCGCTATTTTCAAGAAACTTTTACTTCGTGTAAACCCTCAGCAGTGGACATCAATGCGGTGGCCAATCAGTTAGTGCATTCTGCGATACCAGGTGAGAGAGCAGCGCTACAGGACGAAAATTTGATGGCACATGAAGTTACATCGGCTCTCTTTCAAATGGGGCCGGATAAAGCCCCCGTAAAGGATGGATTTTCGGCGGGCTTTTATCAGAAGCATTGGGGTGTTGTTGGAAAGGATACTATCAAAACATGTATGGAATTCTTAAATAATGGGGCAAGTCTGGGCAATTTTAACCACGCTATTCTAGCTTTGATCCCCAAAGTCAAGAAACCAAGGAAACCGGTAGACTACAAACCTATAAGTTTGTGCTCCGTTATTTATAAAATTGTGTCAAAAGTGCTAGATCAACTTATTTCCGATAACCAGTCGGCTTTTGTTCCGGGGAGACTTATTACTGATAATATTTTGACTGCATGCGAAGTTATCCATACTCTTAAAATGAGGAAGAAAGGAAAAAAAGGAGCCCTGGGGAGTAAGGTCGATATTTTAAAGGCGTATGATAGAGTTGAGTGGCCTTTCCTCCATTAAACTCTCAGAAGGTTCGGTTTTGTCCCTAAGTTTATCTCTATTATTATGCGATGTATCTCTACTGCACAGTACGAATTTGTGAGAGATGGCGTGCTCACAGGAAGAGTTATACCGGAGACGGGTTTGAGGCAGGGCGGCCCGCTTTACCCAATTTATTTGTGCTATGCTCGGAAGCACTTTCGAGAGTCGTTACTTCCGCAATTAGTAGTCAGAATATTGCGGGAGTAAACATCTTCTCGGGGAGGACCAGTGGTCTCCCACTTTTTTTTCGCTGACGGGTCTATTTTCTTTTTACTGGCTACTTTACAAGAAATTACAAATTTACAAGCAATCCAAAATATCTACTGCAGAGTGTCGCGACAACTTGTAAACTTCGAAAAATCCCCAAATGTATCAGAAGCTATGAAGGAAGATATCAAGCAGTTGTGCGGAATCCCTGTTACAGAAAAGCACGAAAAGTATCTTGGGTTACCAACTACAATAGGTAAACAAAAGTACACCACCTTATCCTTTATTCTTGACAGAATAGACAGTAAAATGAAAGGTTGGAAAGAAAGATCACTGTCTATTGGGGGAAAAGAAGTGAAAATAAAGGGTGTGGCTAACGCCATACCAAGTTATGCAATGTCTTGTTGTAAATTACCGGAGGGAGTTTGCTCAAAAATTGAAAGTAAAATAAGGCAATTCTGGTGGAGTAACTCAAAGAAAGAGAGGGGTATAAACTGGTTATCTTGGAACAAGATGCAAGCAACAAGAGAACAAGGGGGGTTGGCCTTCAGGATTTCAAAATCTTCAACCCAGCAATGCTTGCTAAGCAAGCTTGGCGAGTAATTGATAGCCCCAATTCCCTAGTGAGCAGAGTGCTTAAAGCCAAATATTTTTCCAACAACGAATTATGTAATGCTAAAGACGGGATCTCACCTATATATGCGTGGAGGAGCATTCTGTTTGGAAGGAAACTGCTTGCAAAGGGTGTCAGATGGCAAATCGGATGGTAGAACAGCGCAGATGAATTCCCCTTGGCTTCACCGTGAGCCCACCTTTAAGCTGATCACCAAAAACAACATGATTAACGATATGAAGGTCGAGGAGTTCATTAACAATGAATCGAGAAGCTAAAATGTGTAGACACTACAGAACTACCTGTTTGAGGTAGATTGTCAGGAAGTGATCCATATAAGCCATCCCCAACAGCAAAGCGATGATAAGATTCGCTAGCACTACAAGGATAATGGAATTTACTCTGTTAAGTCTAGTTACGCCATGGGTTTGAAGGACAAAGCAAATCAGGAGAATGATGGAGAGTGTTCAGAACAAAAGCAAAGCCCTTTTACGAAACTGTGGAGAGTAAAGGTGGAAAGAAAAGTTAGCCACCTGGTATGGAGAGCCGCCAGGAACATACTCCGCACAGACGAGAATCTTCGAATACGAGGTGTTAAGATTGAAGAGCAGTGCAACTTTTGCGAGGAGAAATCCGAATCAGCAGAGCATGTCTTGTTCTCTTGCCCTCTTGCTGTTTCAGTGTGGAATTCCCAGGGCAAAGAGATCATGTCAAAATCTCAAGTTAGAAGTTCATAAATAATTCAAACAGATCTGTTGAGATTCAAGGAGGACGAAATCATCAAGTACTGTATCATTTGTGGGCACTACGGCAAAGTAGAAATGCTAGAATATTTAAGAAAGCGATAGTCAACACAGACACGGTGATCCAACTAGTACAACGGAAAATTCAAGGCCAAAATATTCGAAAAGGGGAGGAACTCATCTTGTCGCCGAAGGAGAGACGGGATTCAAAGGAAGAGGAAGACGATGAGACACTCCTGCTTCAATTTGATGGAAGTTGGGACCATAGATTAGGGCAAGCCGCGGCAGGATTTGTGTTACAAGAAGCCTCCGGCCTCTGGCTCATGGCCGGAGCGTTGAAGTATCCGAGATGTGAAAGTTCACGGGTGTCTGAGGCCTTTGCATGCTACCAAGCTCTAAAGTCCAGTCTTCAATGGAAGAACAGAAGAATTCTCCTGATGGGGGACTCCTCACAGGTGATTACAGATCTAAAGGAAGCTATAAGTGGAAGAAGAAAGAGAGAAGAAGGAAAAATGAAAGAATTGACTCAAGACACTCTGCCACTCATGTCCCAATACACGGAATTGAAAATTTGCTTCTGGGGAAGGGAATACAAGGATGCAGCACACCGAATGGCAAGACATGCGGCTATTGAAGACAGTGGAAACATATGGACAACACCACTCCTCAGTTGGATTACTAAAAGTCTTGATAAGGTTGTAATACCAAAGCCACTTCAAGGAATTTATTAATACAAATTCAATCGTTTCCTTAAAAAAAATATGTCATATTTGTTTTCTGTCCCGTTCACGATGATGGTTAAATGATAAATACATAAACTGTAAGGCTTCATTTCTTGTACATAGTTTTTGAAATAGGGAAATATATAGACTTAGGACAGATTTTTATCTGCCAAATATTCATTACAAACAAAGTCGGGACATACTACACACCAAGTTAGTACGTTTGGTGCTCCCGAACCATAATAACATAATTTATCTGCCAACTGGTTACAACTACGAGAAACCCAACCGACATTACTAGCTTTTAATACCCTTAATTTAATACAGATACATTGAATCAACTGGTTCATTTCTGAACCACTGAAGCGGTTGGGAAGAGGCGAACAGCTCGTATTCCTCATCATCTTATCGATCTTCATCTTCAAACTTTTTGAGTCAATTTCCAGTAACATCGAACGAAATCCAAACTTGAGTATTAGATCTAAACCAACATTCATGGCCTCCGCTTCAATCACCATAGAATCTTCGTGAAATGGAATTGGGAAGGTCCAAGCACGGACAAAATCCCCATCTGCGTTTCTGATGACAGCAGCTCCCGAAGCAGCTCTTGAAGACATGCAACAGCCTCCATCGATATTGCATTTAAGAAGACCTGAAGGAGGAGCTTTCCATCTTGCCGGAGCCGGATGTGGATCTGCACACAAAGAAACCCGACAAGTGTAAGTCGATTCTAAATACTCTAAATTGTTTGCTTTGCTATTTGCAATTATAATTTTTTGAGAAACAATTTCTGATTTGAAAACCCTTTTGTTGCGCGAGATCCAAATTTCCCAAAGCAAGAAGGCAAACAAAGATTTGTTATCAGCAGATAAAGCATGCAGAGTTTGAAGGATCCAAATGGATAAAGGGAGGTTATTTGGTGTTAGAAGAAAAGGAAAATCAGGGGACTTCCAGATTTGAGCGGTCCACGGACAGAGAAATAGCAAATGCATCAAATTCTCCTGACTGTTCATAAAAAAACTGTAGTTTTTAGGTAAATTAATTCTTTTTTGCGCAAATTATTCTTTGTGGGAATAAGGTTGTTGATGATACACCACAAAAAAAAATTTAGTTTTTCAGGAATCTTTAAATTCCAAATAAACTGGTTCTTGTTTGTTTGTTTGCTTGACCCAGAAATGTGAGATAACAAATTTTCATTTTGAATAGCAAAAGCAACATGATAACCGGTCTTTACGGTGTAAATACCATCCTTAGTTTGAGACCAAACAAGGGAGTCCCTTCCAGTAAGATTGACTCTGGGCAGACTGAGAATGGCTGCAGATTCGTCTGAAGAGAAACTTGTTTGAATGAGATTCCTATTCCATTGACCATCAGTGGTCATTAGATCGCTGACAAGGGTATTATGAGGTAGTTTTGGATAAGACATTGAGGCACGACCTAAACCTATAGGTATCCATCTGTTATGGTAAACAAAGGTATTGCAACCATTAGCAATACCATGTCTAAAACCCTAAAAACTATATCTCTAGCCGAGACGAAGCCTTTCCAAATTGTAGATGAACTATTAGAGGGATAGGCTGCTAAGGGATTGGAATTGTGATAATATTTCCCTTTCATAACTTTTGAAACTAAAGAGTCAGGGTTCTCCCATAATCGCCAAACTTGTTTTGCCAAAAGAGAAAGGTTGAAAGAATTAAAATCACGAAAGCCCATACCACAATTCCTTTTGGGTATACACATTCTAGTCCAATATCTCCAAACAATACCTTTAGTATCAGTAGTACTAGTCCACCAAAATCTAGAAAGGATCTTATGAATATCATTGTAAACTGAGATTGGTAGAAGGTACATGGACATGATATAAGTAGGGATAGCTTGGGCTACGGATTTTATGAGGGTTTCTTTACCTCTGAAAGAGAGAAATTTACTTTTCCAATCACACGTTTTGTCCATAATTCTCTGTTTGAGGCTGGAATATAAACTTGTGTAGTTTCTACCAAGAATGACAGGAAAGCCCAAGTATTTTTCATGGCTAGAAGCTATAGGGATTTGGAAGACGGAAGAAATGTCACTCTTAATATTACTAGGAACTTTTGGGCTAAAAATAAGAGACGACTTGTCCTTATTAATGAGTTGCCCTGAAGCAGAACAATAGGTTTGAAGGATTGAATTTAGGGTGGTAGCATTATTGGTAGTAGCTTTTTCAAAGAGGATACAATCGTCCGCGAAAAGGAGGTGAGTAACACTAGGACTATTTCTACTAGCCTTAACCCCTCTAAGAAGTCTAGATTCTGAAGCCTGGTTAATGAGACTTGAAAGACCCTCAGTAGAAATAACAAATAAATAAGGGCTTAAAGGGTCTCCCTGTCTGAGGCCACGAGTTGGATGAAAACTTGGAGTTTTTTGTCCATTAATTAGAACAGTAAAGCTAACAGTCGACACACAATGCATAATTATTTGTATAAAAGACAAAGGAAAACCAAGTTTTTGGGGAATAGCATTGAGGTAGTCCCATTCAATACGGTCGTAGGCTTTAGCCATATCAAGTATAAGAGAAAAAGACCCTAGAGAGCTTCTTTGGTTATGCATGGTATGCAAAGTCTCCATGGCAATAATAGCATTATCCGTAATAAGTCTTTGTTTAATAAAGGCTGATTGAGATTCGTCAATAATGTAGGGAAGAACAACTCTCAATCTATTAGCTATAGTTTTAGAAATGAGTTTATAAACAACATTACAAAGAATAATAGGGCGAAAATCAGTAACTTTTTTAGTCTCTTTCTTTTTAGGAATTAAAACGATGCAAGTTTTGTTAAGTTTTGAAATGTCAGCCCCATTTTTTAGGAAATTAAGACAGCAGGTGGTAACGTCGTCCCCTATTTCGCTCCAATAAGTTTTGTAAAATAAAGCTGGAAGTCCGTCAGGGCCGGGAGCTTTCAAAGGGTGCATTTCATTTAGAACCGTACAAATTTCGTCTTTTGTAAAAGGTCTGTCAAGGTTGGTAAACATGTCAGCAGAAACTTTCGGAGAGATGGAATCTGTAACATGAGTGAAGCTGTTGTTTTCAGCAGCGAAAAGTTTCTTAAAATAATTATTAAAAACATTTCCAATATGAACAGGATCAGTAACAACAAGGTTATTTTCATTTTCAATACTAGAGATAAAGTTTTTCCTTTTTCTGTTGGAAGCTACTTTGTGGAAAAAAGCTGTATTTTTATCCCCTTCCCGAAGCCAAATTGCTCTAGATTGTTGTCTCCACCTAAGTTCTTCATCCGCATTCAAATTATTAATATCTCTTGTGATAATTTTTATTTGATGCAGATTAGCAGAAGTGGGTTCAAGACTGGAGAAAAATCTAAGTTTATCATGCAGATGACGACGCCACTTAATTTTTTCTTCATGATTACGTTTACCCCAGATCTGTATTTCTCTAGTAACAGTAGATAATTTATGATGTAAAGCATGTAAATCAGATAAACTAGCGCTAGGGTTATTATGCCAAACCTGCTGTATGATCTGTCTGCACTCCGGGGATTTTGTCCATTCAGCCGCGAAGTGAAACCTGCGTGGGCTAAGTTGCTGAGGAGGAACCGAATCCAGTAGCAAGATCACTGGGATGTGGTCTGATCCCGTGGTGAGATGGTTTTCAACACTGATATTGAAGAAGACATTCTCCATAGGATGATTCATCACTACTCTATCAATACGCTCGGCAACATGAGCAGCGCCACTCCGTCTGTTGTTCCAGATATACAACTGACCCCGAAACCCCATATCTCGTAAACTACAATCTGCCAAGCATTTCTGAAATCGTTTATTTGTGCCCAACTGCGTAACCTTCGACCCTTTTGAGATAAGATCTCATTAAAATCGCCAATCACAACCCAAGGCAAAGAGGAAACTGGGTTTACTCTACGTAGAACAGTCCACGAAAACTTTCTGTTGGAGGTGAGTGGATCTCCATAAAAGAAAGTAGCGTAAAAAGATTTGTTAACATCTTCTGGCGGGCGAATGAAAGCATGAACAAAATACGTCTCAATTTTTAGAACTCTGAGGTCAACATATTTCTTCCAAAACAGCGATAGACCACCAGACAAACCTTCTCTGGGAAAAGAGATCCCTTGCGAAAAACCCAGTCTAAATTTGCAGCGTTCAGATTGAGTGGATGGTTGTTTTGTTTCCAGCAAGAAGAGGATATCTGGTTGATTACTTCTGCAGAGGGAAAAAACTTATTGGAATGTACAGGGCTTTCCCATACCCTGCACATTCCAACTTATAATTTTCATTGTGATCGGCCGGACCGGTTTTCACCGATCTCGGCCGTGTGGTGGGTAAGAGAACAGTCTCGATTACCCGATGATGTGTCCGAAGTGCTAGAGTCACCGTCCGATTTCTTTTTCTTTGGTTCTGTAGTTGAAACAGAAGTTTGATTCGCAGCATGGTTAGTGTCTGTGGAATCTCCCTCCTCCAATGCAGTTGGGATTATTTTCCTTTTGACTCCAGTGGCTTTCTGTTTGGAGGAAGAAACTGCATCTCCTCTGGGGTATGGGACTCCATATTTTTGCCGAATGAGTTTAGATTCCTCAAGTATGTCGCAGTCTTCGTCCTCTCCCTGATCAACATCTCGGAGTTCGTACATCAACTCCCGTCTGGACTCCTTACGTTGTTGTCGATCATGGAACTCCTCTTCAGCCGATGTCATTCCCAGATCGTCTTCGTTATCTGCATGAGAGCCTCCAGTATAGGTAGATCCTTGGGCTTGATTGCAAACAGCATCTCCTTGATTGACAGTTGGGGACGCCTCTGGTCCGAAAGCATGAGTGACATCCTTAGTTAACCCCAGAGCAAAGTTAATCATGGCTTTGTTCGTGAGCCATTGTCCATACCGAGGAGTCACCGTCTCTGGGTTAAGTTTCCTTTCCTTTACATCAGGGCAATACTTGACCTCATGACCCAGACGTCCGCAGTAAGAGCATACGTTTGGAAGCCTTTCATAACGGATCCAAACATGGATATCTCTGCCTTTTTCGATAGTAACTCGCTTAGTTCTTGGTAACGGATCTTTGACATCGAGAACCAACTGCATTTTGACAGTTTTCCCCGCTAGCACTCCTTTCTTCTGGACCGAAGTTTCTTCAACTGTGCCCAAACTATGTCCGATTTCTTTTCCTATCATGTCCGTCTGACAACCCGTTGGCAAACCCCATATGTGAACTTTGAGAGTTGTTTCCGAGAAGTCGAGATCCGAAATATCTTCCATCCACGAATCCCACTTCCTCATGACAATCAAGTCGCCATAGAGGAACCAGGGTTGGGAATGGTAGACCATGTTTACTGTTTCCTTTGAATCAAAGGAAAATTGGTAAACGTAGTCCCCCTTTGGAATCACTGACATTCCGGGAGGATCTTTCCAAGCCTTTTCCATCTGCATTTGTAGAACTCCGAGGTTGATGTTCTTTGCCGAGAATATCTTCCCAAAGATGCTTTTTGAAAACACCTTTTTTGCCTTTTCTCTGGCTTCAACAGAAAGTTTGGTTGCGGATTTTTCTTGTTCGGTGAGTTGGAGGTGGTTTAGAAGGTATGTGAAGTCGAGGTTTGCGATATCAACAGTATGGGAGGACTCCATTGTTGAGGCGGAAGTGTGAACAAGAATGGTTACGAACTGGGTATGAGGAGATTTGAATAAAAGAAAAGTCAGAATAAAACTGATGAAAACCGTCGAAAACCGACAATTTCCTAAGATTTAGTGATAACAAAGGTTAAAAACAGATGATAAGGATGAATTTCCGAAGGATTTGGGAGATTAGGAATCTCCTTCGGAAGAAGGAAACCGCTAAAGTCTCAAAAAATAACTGATTGCCGAAATTAGAGGGATAGGAGAGAGGTGGGAGCGTTTTACAGCGAGAGAATTTTTTTCGAGTTGTCTTCCTTGTACATAGTTTAATGTGAAGCTATCTTTTCTATGACTTAAAAGAAAAATTTGAAATCTCCAAGTCTCCTAAAATGTTCAACATAGCAGAGCCTAAGGGCCAGTTTGAGAATGTTGTGCTGGTGCTGGCACTTAATCTGTGAAAGTTGCTGATGTTTGGTAAAATAACCTTCAAACCTACTGGGATAGAGTAAAAAATGACTAAAATACAGGACATTAATTTTTTTCGTAGAGATAAAAATCTATTTTTTCCTGAACTTTTATGTTGGCAATAGGTGAACAATAAATTATTAAAAGCATTAACTGAAAAAAGCATCTTCTCCCTTGCTAGAATTTTCTATTTATGCCAATCCATCACAGTGTTGGTGGAAACTATTATTCCCTATTGTTAACAGCTTAAATTTTTATCAAAGTGATGTGCTAAAAAATCGGCGCACTTAATTAATGTAGAAATAATCTATTTCCAAACAATTGGAAAGTAGAAATAAGTAAGTCCTTCCTTCATGTACTATTGCAGTGAGTAGCTACCATAAAGCCACCTGAGGGGGAGTCCCTGAAATTGAAATCATGGTGCCAGTTTATCTCAAGAGTTAGTAGTGGATTTTGCAGTCACAAATGAGAAGGGTCGAATGGAAATGGGAGGAAATCATTCATAGATGAAGTGAATGAAGTACTTCACCTTGTGGCGAATTCGCTCGTACTTCCCAATGATTCATGCAAAGAAAATACTAGCTTAGATTTTTTCTAGTTTCTCTTGTCTATCTATTTGTTATACTCACATACGTTAGTTTTGATATAAACTTTAGCTGCTTACGTAATTTTAAAATCAGTTGCGAAGAAAAACCACCACCTGCAAAGCACGTGCTTCTTACTAGTGTGCGTGTTTGTGTGTGTGTCTATATATATATATATATATATATATATATATATATATATATATATATATATATTTGCATCATCTTTTTTAAATAAATGCATTAGCAGCAGTTGTAAAATGTTGCAGTTGTAATGCGTGTTTTTCATTTTTCTTTTTTTTTTCTTAAATTAATACATTAGCAACAGCTGAAAATGTAAGGATTGCATTTGGGAATTTGAAAAGTTATTAATTGGGTTGCCACACTGGTTAATTGTGGCCTAAAATACTTTTTTCATGGTGATGTACCATATTTTCCACGAGAATTTCCACTCGCCGATAAATGTATTGCCACCTCTACTAAATTTTGGTGAAAAAACTTAGAAATGGACAACAAAGACGTTTTCCACAGTAATTAGTCGTGACTGATTATTTTACCACTCCCGTTTGTGACCACATGTGTCTATTGTGGAAAAAACCATGGCCAAAATCTTTGGCCGCACATATTGAGCTTCTTACACATTTTTTAAACATGAACACAAACCGTTTTTCAAGATTGTGTGCATGTTCATTTTCTGGAGTCCTCACGTATTCTATGAAGAAGACTTTACAATTTTGTTAAGACAAAAAAATTAAAGTGCAATGCACGTGCATCAAAACTAATGTGTGTGTGTTAGGCTGACAAAAGCAAGGAAAATACTATGTATGAATAAGGCAAGATTCAAGTGCGAGGCCACCGATTACATATTCAGAACAATGAAACTACTAATAAAAGTAGGACATCCATGAAACAAAAACATTACTACCAGCCACCTCAAAACAGAACATGATATTTCCCTTACCGAGGAGAGGTAAAGCTACATATCAAATTTAACAAAATACCAGTAAACGTAAATTATTACGACAGAAAATGAAATAAAGTAAGTCTTGCAGTCAGCGGGATACTATACATTGTTAATCAATGTCCTCCATGTCCCCCTTCATCACTCCATCTTCAGCTGCGACTTGTGCAGGTTGAGAGGATTCTGGTGGAGCATGTTCTTGTGAGGAAGAAGAAGGTTGGGAATTGACTTTTCGTAAGTTGAGTTGTTTGTTTTTTTCCAGAAGCTTTTGATCAATGAAAAATCCAAGGTCACTCAACTCGACTGTGCACTACCAGAAAAACGGCCTTTAGCCACGGGCAACTAATGTGGCTAAAACCTCAATACCCGTGATGAAAGGTACTAGCCACTGGAGATGCCACGTTAATCGACCGTGGCTAAAAGTGGCGCGGCTTTTCATTTTCGCCACGGGTAACAGCCGTGGCGGATTTTTTGCCGCGGTATTTCCCGTGGCTAATTAGCCTCCACCATTTAACCACGTGTTTTCAATTACCGTGGCTAATAACTTTTTCGCCAGGGTTGTTACCCGTGGCAAATCAAATATTTGGCGCCAAATTTGATTGAATTTGCCACAACCATTTCCGAAGAACACTTGCCCCCCCCCCCCCCCACCCGTCTTACCGCGGCTGCTGGCAAGGAGTTAACCACGAAGCAGACCGCCTAGCCAAACATGCATTGAATGTGAA
This sequence comes from Linanthus parryae, assembly GCA_023055425.1. Taxonomy (NCBI): domain Eukaryota; kingdom Viridiplantae; phylum Streptophyta; class Magnoliopsida; order Ericales; family Polemoniaceae; genus Linanthus; species Linanthus parryae. The sequence goes on along the minus strand of JALGPY010000001.1, from coordinate 60,261,216 downwards.
TGACAGCGTGCTGTGGCACTTAATTTGTGAAAGTTGCTGATGTTTGGTAAAATCAACTTCAAACCTACTGGGATAGAGTAAAAAATGACGAAAATACAGGACATTAATTTTTTTTCGTAGAGATAAAAATCTATTTTTTCCTGAACTTTTATGCTGGAAATAGGTGAACAATAAATTATTAAAAGCATTAACTGAAAAAGCATCTTCTCCCTTGCTAGGTTTTTCTATTTATGCCAATCCATCACAGTGTTGGTGGAAACTATTATTCCGTATTGTTAACAGCTTAAATATTTATCAAAGTGATGTGCTAAAAAATCGGCGCAGATAATTAATGTAGAAATAATCTATTTCCGAACAATTGGAAAGGAGAAAGAAATTAGTCGTTCCTTCTTGTACTATTGCAGTGAGTAGCTACCATAAAGCCACCTGAGGGGGAGTCCCTGAAATTGAAATCATTGTGGCAGTTTATCTTCAACCTCTTAAGAGTTAGTAGTGGATTTTGCAGTCACAAATGAGAAGGGTCGAATGGAAATGGGAGGAAACCAATCATAGATGAAGTGAATGAAGTACTTCACCTTGCGGCGAATTTGATCGTACTTCCCAATGATTCATGAAAAGAAAATACTTGCTTAGATTTTTACTACCTTCTCTTGATTATCTATTTGTTATACTAACATAGGTTAGTTTTGATATAAACAATAGCTGCTTACGTAATTTTAAAATCAGTTGTGAAGAAAAACCACCACCTGCAAAGCACGTGCTTCTTACTAGTGTGCGTGTTTGTGTGTGTGTCTATATATATATATATATATATATATAAATATATATATAGTTATATATATATATATATATTTGCATAATCTTTTTTAAATAAATGCATTAGCAGCAGTTGTAAAATGTTGCAGTTGTAATGCGTATTTTTCATTTTTAATTCTTTTCTTAAATTAATACATTAGCAACAACTGCAAATATGAGGATTGCATTTGGGAATTTGTAAGGTTGTTAATTGGGTTGCCACCGTGGTAAATTGTGGCCTAAAATGCTTTTTTCCATGGTGAAATACCATATTTTCCACGAGAATTTCCACTCGCCGATAAATCTATTGCCACCTCTTTTAAATTTTCGTGGAAAAACTTAGAAATGGACAACAAAGACTATTTCCACAGTAATTACTCGTGATAGATTATTTTACCACTCCCTTTTGTGACCACATGTGTCTATTGTGGAAATAACCACGGCCAAAATCTTTAACCGCAAATTTTGAGCTTCTTACACATTCTTAAAACATGAACACAAACAGTTTTTCAAGATTGTGTGCATGTTTATTTTCTAGAGTCCCCATGTACTCTATGAAGAAGACTTTACAATTTGGTTAAGACAAACAATTAACGTGCAACGCACGTGCATCAAAACTAGTATATATAAATATAAATATAAATATTTGTGTGTGTGTGTGTGTTAGTCTGACAAAAGCAAGGAAAATACTATGTATGACTAAGGCAAGATTCAAGTGCGAGACCACCGATTACATATTTAGAACAATGAAACAACTAAGAAAAGTAGGACATCAATGAAACAAAAACATTACTATCAGCCACCTCAAAACAAAACATGATATTTCCGTTACTGAGGAAAGGTAAAACTACATATCAAATTTCACAAAATACCAGTAAACATAAATTATTACGACGGAAAATGAAATAAATGAAGTCTTGCAGTCAGTGGGATACTACACATTGTTAATCAATGTCCTCCATGTTCCCTTTCATCACTCCATCTTCAGCTGCGACTTGTGCAGGTTGAGAAGATTTTGGTGGAGCATGTGCTTGTGAGGAAGAAGAAGGTTGGGAATTGAGTTTTAGTAAGTTGAGTTGTTTGTTTATTTCCAGAAGCTTTTGCTCAATCACAAAGCCAAGGTCACTCAACTCAGACTGTGGCCATGTGTTGTGGTAAGTGATTACCGCGCAAGCACTGGTACATGATCTCAGTCATATGTTCTTTTCGATTCTCAGTGACTTTCTTCCTCAGTGCATCTTGGACTTTCTTGATCCTTATTCTTGTTAAACCTTCTTGGTCCATCATTCTCTGATTTCGTTGCCCGATTGGCACGTTCGTATAATCAGCAATCACCTTTTGCACCCCCTCCCTGTTTGGCCAAACTTGTGCATCATGCTGATAAGAGCTGGAGATAATTACGGCGACTTCGACGTCGCACAAAGTGTGAAGTTCTTCAGCCTTTTTCATTAGGCCCTTGACCCTTTTCGTGAAGCACACTTGCCTCTTTGTATCATCATCGATGAATTCGAGCTTCAGTGCAGATCTTGGCATGGTTTCCAACAATGTGCAAAACTGTTTAGACAATTATGAATGGAATGATGGAGAAGATGGTGTGTATGCTTTGTGGCTTTTATAAACATAATTTAGACAACTTGTTGGTAAAGAAAAAATTCTTATTATGCTAGAATATTAAATCATTTCCATTTTAGGTTTTCTTGAAAAGGAATCGACCCAGAAAGCAATTGTTTTAGTTCACATGTCTTCTTCTGTATGTTTCTATTATAATTTGCGGGTTAAATGTTTATGGTAAGAAGCTATATATTTTCTTTTACAAGAAATAACATATTTGCAATGCCACTTTTTGTTTGAGTAATTGTTCTTCCGTCGATCGGCTTTAAACCCGGAACCTCATGCAGGGGCTTCCAACGCTCAACCACTTGAGCTACCACCCTAGCTGCGTAATACCACTTTTCAGGTGTATATTCTCTTCTTACTACTTTATTTGAGAAACTCCTTCCACTAATTTTGTATACAGAAAAATATTTATTGTCTTTCCTTAGTTTTGTGTGCATGAGTTTCACTCAAAGGTTCATTGAGTTATTGTTTAATAAGCGAGAGATGCTACAGCACCAACTCATATCTCTTTCACATAACGTCCACACTCATGAAATCATGCCAAATGAGTAATAACGTTTTTTTAGGACATGTAATGATGTTTTTAACTGTACACTTGTATAAGATATGACAAGAAATAACCATGAATTCTTTAGCATTTCTCATAATAAACAAACTGAAAGGAAATACATACCACAAACAATTCAATTGACAAGACACATGTCATCCAGATTTTCGTTTTCTATATTTATCATGAAGGACATGGCATATGTACAATTAAAAGCATTGAATCCTTAAATTCTTTTCATTAGTGACTCACCTAATTAAAAAGCATAAATTTATTTCTGTTACAAATTACATACAAGCTGGCAATAGGATCATTTATAAAAGGCTTAATTACTTAATGGGTACCCCCAGTATATCAAAACTAACACTTTGCAACCTCCAATTCTAAAATAGGCTTATTGCATCCCCCAGTTGCAATAAATCATACTTAATGAAACTGGTTAAAAAAATTGACTATCACATCCTTTTATTGAAGGGCACAATTGTCTATTCACTATCATGTATGGGCATTCATAACACACGATTACAATCACCATTGCAGCCGCCCAACACCGCCAGGCAATATGGATTCCGGCGATTGAAGCCCAGATTCCGGCGGTCCAAGCTCTAATTCGGACAAACAAATGATCTGCGTGAGGAAAGCCCAATATTGTTCTCTAAAATGGGCTTCTAACGATCCCTATCCACTAAAAACAACATCTAAACATGGTGCAGACAAATCAAGGGTTCTTGAAATCACTAAGACCAGAGTTTTAGCAACTCACGACCTCAAACTCATCGTCGCTGCCCTCCTCCAACTCTCCCTTCGTCTTGGCCGGGCCTGCAATTGCCAACTTCTTCCCCTTGTATGCTATAAACGTCACATGTGGAAATTAGAGCTCCATCATCGTCCTCAAAATCGACAACACATGAATCTATATCGATTCACAAATTGCCAAACTCCAAAAGCAAAACCCAGACTTGCCAATTTAAGGGGACAAGAAGTCAGATCTGAGAGAGGTAAGAGATGAATGACCAAGGCAGAGGCGGTGACTCTTGACCGCTACACCTCCTTATGTGGTCGTCGTTGGCAGCGGAGAGGTTAATCGAGAGTGATGCAGAGTGATTGAAGGAGAGGAGAGAGAGAATCGGCGATTGAGTGAAGATGGAGGCTGTTGTGTATCCGTTCTTCCTCATCTTCTATATTCTATATTTCCTCAATTTTCTCTCAAAAAAATTCATCATTTACATTTATATTATTTTCAGATAAATTGACAAATATACCCCTCCAGCAACTTTTATGGTTGGATTGTTTTTGTTAACCAGTTTCAATAAGTATGATTTATTGCAACTGGGGGATGCAATAAGCCTATTTTAGAATTGGGGATTGCAAAGTGTTAGTTTCGGTATATTGGGGGTACCCATTAAGTAATTAAGCCTTTATAAAACAAAACATAAGATCAGGAAAACCTACAATAGAAATGACTTAATACTTTAGCATAATCCGTTGTAGCACAACTAAATATTTTAGCATAATAAAAACAATCTTTACCAACAACAAGTTGTCTAAATTACGTTCATAAAAGCCACAAAACATACACACCATCTTCTCCATCATTTCATACATTATTGTCTAAACAGTTTCTCACATTGTTGGAAGCCATGCCAAGATCTGCATTGAAGCTCGAATTCATCGATGTTGATACTAAGAGGCAAGTGTGTTTTAGGAAAAGGGTCAAGGGCCTAATGAAAAAGGCTGAAGAACTCCACACTTTGTGCGACGTCGAAGTCGCCGTAATTATCTCCATTCCTTATCAGCCATGATGCCCAAGTCTGGCCAAACAGGGAGGGGGTGCAGAAGGTAAGGGGATTGATGATTATAATAACGTGCCAATCGGGCAAAGAAATCAGAGAATGATGGACCAAGAAGGTTTAACAAAAAGAAGGATCAAGAAAGTCCAAGATGCACTGAGGAAGAAAATCACTGAGAATCGAGATAAAGAGAACTGATATCATGTACCAATGCTTGTGCGGTAACAAATTAACACAAGACATGGCCGCAGTTGAATTCAGTGATCTTGGATTTGTCATTGATCAAAAGCTTTTGGAAATGAACAAACAACTCAACTCACTAAATGTTTCACAGCCTTCTTCTTCCTCGTGTGCCCATGCTCCACCAAAATCCTCTAAACCTGCACAAGTCCCAGCTGAAGATGGAGTGATGAAGCCACTGGTGGATCAGCAAATTGCGGAATTGCCTCCTCGGTTTATGGAGCTGAAGGGGAACATGGAGGACATTAATTACTGGATGACGCCAAGAGTTCATTTATTTTATTTTTGTCGTGATAATTTATGTTTACTGGTATTTTGTTAAATTTGATATGTAGCTTCACCTTTCCTCAATAAGGGAAATCTCATGTTCTGTTTTGAGGTGACTGGTAGTAATGTTTTGGCTTCATTAATGTTGGTTTGAAAATATATATATATTCGTACACCGGTTAATAATGATGGTTGCACCGTAATGTAGTTGTTGAGACGTTACTGGCTTACTGCCCTCGTTAGTCAATTATTAGTGTTTTCTCTATTTTAATAAATTTGTAATCATTTATTTTTGGCAGGTTTTTAAATACACTGTATTTTGACTTTAGTTCTTTTCATTTTGATAACATGTTTATAAATTAGGAATGGGTGATGATATTTTACCAATCATTGCTATCTTTGCACAATTTTTGCTTGTAATGACAGTTTGACATTATTTTCAAGCATCAAAATTTATTAAAATTTCTTTTAAAGACAATTTGTATTCTAATAAATCTGAGGCCCTTACACCTTCAGCAAAAACCTCAAGTGATGTATAAGTCATATATATAGTCGTATCTTATGCAATGTGGTTGAGAGAAGAGCACAACTTGTTGCTTCAAAAATTTAAAAAAAAAATCATTTCCTTTAGAAATGCTAGGTCTTACCTGATTTTTTCACCGTTTTATATCACTTCCACATATCGTCTCTAATTGGTAATTAAAGAAAATAAAAGGGTAATGATACGAAAGATAATTTGACATGCAAGTGGAGAAGTGACACGATTAAAAAGATTATTACCCTATCATCAAAGTTCCCCTTTTATGTGATTTTATTTTTTGAGGAATAACACCATATCGTACGCTAGTAGGGTTCGAACTCGGGACATCATGTAGGAATGTTCCCCTTTTATGTGTATTTGGTGAGCCCATTAATTGATCCTATCATTTTATGTATCGGTCTTTTATTTTTACGATATATGTAACTAAAAACACTTATGTATGCATGTGATTATGCGTGTGTATAACATCTCTTAAAATTTAGCATTTCTACGTCTTGTCTCCCTTTTCTCCCCTTTGATTTTTTTACAATTTTCATGACACTGAAAATACTGCTTTCTAATTTCAATATTTCTACTCAATTTTTGTTTTTTTGTCACCTCCTTCAATTTATCAAGCAATATCCACCCCATTCCCTTTAGCGAGTTTTCACATTTTCTCTAGAATGCAACTCTCTCTCGCCTAAGATTCGTCTCTTTCTCTCCTCAAGATTTCTCAATCTCCTGCCAGCACTCTGGGTATCCCTGACCTCACTCATAAATTAAAATATCCATCTCTTGCCCTCACTCTGGCCCTCTCTCACCTCAGATACAAATGCATATGTTTAAATTGTGTCACAATTTCTTTCCTAAAGGATGGTTTAATTATCCTAATCAGAACATAATAATAACCCTTCACATTTCTCTCTCTCTCTCTCTCTTAAATCCGAGGTAATAAGTGTTTATAGTTTTAGTAAATTAGGCTTACGAATAGAACTGATTTTAATTTGAAATTTGGGTAACCCATTTCGAAGTACAAATTCATCCGGATCATGTTTCTCTATTCGGATATTTTTGTTGGTTGGATGATTTTCTGAATTCAACTGTTCTATAACATAGTGAACAAACTATGATCCTACAAGTAGATAATATTTTGTTTGATATGTGAGGAAGTTTCTTGTTTTTTCCCATGACTTTATTGGGAAAAAAATGTGAACCTGAACAGTATTCTGCTACGTTGAGGGGCGTATAGAATTCTTAACCTTTGATGGAAGGCTATATCGTTCATCTCCCCTTTACAATCTGACCACTCCTTAAACTAGTCGAGAATAGACTAATCCAGAATAATTTTAAATTGGAACTTGTCCTTATATCTTCCATTCGTATGTCATTTTGTAAACGCATACAATCAAAAACATCAATAATGAATGTTGCAGTCAATCATCTTTAATAATAGGGGGTCATAGATAAACATGTTATAGTAATTCATATGTACCACTTTGAACATGTTCACAAACTATATGAATGACTCAACATCAAATTTATTCATTGTTTGAAGTCATTGAAACTCCAGAGACACACAAAGAGTTTATCTCGAAGTCTTATGTAACACAGACTAAAGATATGATTAAAGGAAGAGTAACAACGAAAATGTGATTCTATTGATAACAAGATAAATATCATAAAACAAGTAAAATATATATAGTTCAGTTTAGATCAATACCGTTGTTGAACATGTTTTCTCATATGTTGATCTCTTTCGCCATTCAACACTCTACGATCTAAACTAGGTAAGAGTTTTGCATTAACTGTAAGGGATTCTCCATTTTCATGTTGACGGATGAAGCTGCAAGCACCTGACAAAATACATGAAAGCATAAACATATGGATGGTAAGGAGGAGGCTCCAAAAATATTATTGAAGATAAAGAATAAGAAGAGCGAAATCCAGTATCAGAACCCTAAGTGAGGTATAAGTCATATATATAGTCGTATATTATGCAATGTGGTTGAGAGAAGAGCACCACGTGTTGGTTCATAGCAAAATTAAAAAAAAAAAAGTATAATTTCCTTTAGCAATGCTCTGTGTTACCCGATTTTCCTTCCGTTTTATATCACTTCCACATATGGTCTATAATTGGTAGTTTAAAAAAGCTAAAAGTTTAATGGTACCAACTATAATTTAACACGCAAGTGGTGAAGTGACACGATTAAAAACATCATTATTCTATCATTAAAGTTCCCCTTTTATGTGATTTTGTTTTTTGAGAAATTACAACATATCTTACATCTTGCAGGGTTCGAACTCGAGACATCATGTAAGAATGTTCCCCTTTTATTTGTATTTTGATGAGCCCAATAATCAATCCTATCATTTTAATGCACGCTTTGTAACTAAAAACGCATATGTATGCATGTGTGCATACATGTACTAGTTGTAAGGCAGGTGCGTTGCACATGATGAATTTTTTATTATCTGGGATAAGTGAAATGTTTATTCGATAGGGTATATTTCACATACCCTCATCCTTGTTATGTTTAGCGGCTAGTAACACAACACAAAGGAAAGATTAAAATTTTCTAAAAAATCTCATCTAATGTTCAATCCAAGTTTATTAAATTATCTGACGTAGATACTTAATGACCTATCTATCCTCCGGTTAAACATTGGGTTGTTGGTCATGGCATTGATTTCTTTCATCTTAGTCAATCAATTCATTTTGGAGTAACGGAAGTTACTATGAGAGAGAGAAGAGAGGAAGACGAGAAAATAGACATAATATAATGAAGGGTGATGATAATCACAACAAAATATTTGATAGTTACAGCACAATATTTCAGTAAATGACATTTATATCTTTAAATTTATTTGATTTTCAAAAAAATCCTTCAATTCATTTCATATTATTCCAGCCTCAGCTCCCAATTAATTCTAATTTCCAACCGAATATAAAACACTCTCTCTCACACATAACATAACTTGTGAAATCCTTTAATTTGAATTACATAAACCAACGACACCTCAACCCAACCGCAACCGAACCACAACCCTCCCATATCAATACATCACAGTCACCACACCCATATCGACCCAGTTTTGACTCAGTTCATCCTAAATTGAGACAAAGTAAAGCCCCGAACTCGAATCCAAAGGAAATAACCAGTGAAGGACAGTTCCTTATGAAGACGAACCTGCAAGAAAGTGACCCTATCTATAATCGATTCTGCAGTAGAATCAATTACAGAAGCCCCTCTAAGAGAGGCTCTAATGGGTGTCATTTATGTCGAACTCCTTGTTCCTCTCTCACACCACTTCAACTCACAATGATTTACACCTCTTCATAAAGGCCTCGCCATCCCCATATCCGACCACCCAAACCCTAGCCGCCACTCCCAAATTGAAGTCGGCAACTTTGGTTATCGTGGTTGTCGGCTGTGATGCATGACCCTTCTTCCTCCTCCTCTTGTACTCTTCAACACTTCTTCCTCCTCTTCAAACTTCTTCCAACCGTGTTTCAGTTTTGGAACACGTTCTCTTTGCTCGCACTCATTTTTCCTCTAACACCCCTCGATTCCCGAGCCTTCCGTTCCGGACCGGAGAGCCCGGGAGGGTGCTACTCAAAATGAAGCGGTGAGAATCAAGAACAACACATTCCATAATCATATATTACAACTCTTAAGTGTCTCAAACGTAATTTACAACATACTATTACACAATCTGAGAATAGCTAGAGTTCGACTTATTTAAACTACTATTAAACACTACGTGATACCGCGATCCCCTTACTCCCTTCTCCTAGACCTGCGGGAGAAATAAACAAAGACCGCAGTTTTTCCAAAATCAGCAAGAAATGCTGAGTAAGTAAACACCCAAACACGTAAACCGGATAAGAGCCAATTTTGTTTAATAAACAAGGATGACATTTACGAAGTAAGCAAATATGTTATCACCGTTAACCATGTGTGAAAACAGATAATTTTTCAGCGTTTTATTTAATTTTGCATTCCCAAATCGTCAAAAAGTGAATATAACCAAGAGAATCATTTCCAACCATAACATTTTCCCAATTAAGGGATTTCCAAAATCCAATTACTCCTTTTTAATTTCTCATAAAAATCCATATTGATTATTTAGTTGTAGCGGGGAACGAACCAATCCATATCCATAATCCATAATCCATATCACAAGTATCAAACCATATCCCATGCATCCAAGACCTTAAGTGCCGGCACCCCCATAAGACTTTTTGCGGCCAGAGGGGTGAGTGCATGGAGCAGCCCGGGGCTAATTGCAACCGAGCAAAATATATAATAATCGAAATCCAAATAATGTTCCGCCGCACAACTATTTCCACTTTACGTTATTACACATTATTATTTTCCATGTGGTAAGTTTGAAAGAAAACACTTGGACACATACTTGAAATCTCACATCAACACGTATATCACAAACCACATTTTGAGACATAAAATCACAAAAATATTTAGACACGAAAGGAGGACGGGGAAATTAGGTAAGGCATGTTTACTCACCTCAAATAGCAACCGTAAATAGCACGGAACAACTTCTAGAAGTAGACGTAGCCCTCGTCTATGAATTCGTCGCCTACAAATTATAATTTCCTAATAAATCACAATCTCTACTAACACATATGATGCGAGCAAGCGACAAATGTTCTATTTATTGATATAACTTTTATTTATTGATTACTATTTCTATTATTATTATTATTATTATTATTATTAATTTCAAGACAACCCAAAACCCCCAAATAAATTTCAAGCCAATTATAAGAAGTATTCTCTAATTAATCTTCCAATAAATAAATTGGTAATTTATATTTAGTTAAAGTATTCTTAAATACATGCATCTAGAACTTCATTTTTATAAAATTAACCATTACAAACTTTTGGATTTTCTAAGTAGTTTACCCCACAAATCGATTTAGTAAACTTTGGTATAATATTTCTATTTCAAGAGGGTACAAATTCGCATTTAGAAAATTCATAAAATAATATCTTTTCTTAAAAATATATTTTAAATTCTTAACTCTTCCATAAGAGATTTATAACTACTTGATGATGACAAATTTTTAAGTACAAAAATATTATAGTTTATCTTTTATTAATAGATTAGTCATATATACTTTAAACCAACTAATTTTATTATTTATTAGCTAAAAACATCTCTTTTTACTAAATATTTACAAATATATAGTTCATAAATTGTAAATAAAAGTTTGGCTTATATAATAGTAGCATAGTCAAAACACAATATTATCTTGCTAATTTGTAAAAGATACACATTTACATATATATTCATATGTGTTATATTATAATAAATTATAAATAATATTACTTGAGTGATTTAAACAAATATTAAGTTATTTAAAATAATTAGATTGTGGAAACTACAATAAGATCCCCAGCACTAGACAGTGTCTACCCTCAGATTTCTCTTTCATACAAAAGCCTCCCCTAAGTTCCAGTTTATTACAAAATCGCCCTCAACCATACACTCAACAAATTCAATTTGTGAATCTCTTCCTACGGTTATACCCATTCGAATTTGATGTTATAGAACTCTAATTTAGGTCAAAAAAAGTAGATTAGTGCCAAGAATTGATTGATTTGGTTACCGAAAGACCGAGAAATCGTACGCCGAAGTTTGTCGGAATTTCGCCGGAAAAAATGGCGCTCCGGCGATTGGGGTGGCTGCTTCTGGCTTCTCAGTGCTTGGTCGAGCCTCAAGGAAGGTTCGGGACCTTCTGGTAGTGGAGGATAGAGACGGAGGTGGTGTTCTCCGTCGGGTTGGGTTACGGGCCGGTAGCTTCGGCGGTGGCTTCGGCCACTGTTGCCGTCGCCGACGCTGTTTATGCTGGCTCTCGGTCCGACGAGCAGAGAGGGAGAGAGATCGAAGGGAAGCAAGAGAGAGGGTGGAGATGCAGGTGGTTTGGTCGCCGGTGCTGTTTCCACCGACGATGGAGGTGGTGATGGTGTCGATGGTGGTGGCGTTTTGATGTTGTTGTTTCTGCTGTTGTTGTTACTGCTGATGGGTTGTGAGAAAGGAAGAGAGGATAGAGGTGGGGAGAGGGTCGGGGCAGAGGGGAAGGTGGGGGTGATGGTGGTGCCGGCGGCACTGATGGTGGTTGGGTCGAGGGTGATGATGGTGGGGGGTATTGTTGATGTGGCTGCTGTTGTGTGTGTTGTGTGAGTGTGAGAGAAGAGGTGGGGAGAGAGGGATGGAGGCAGGGTGGAGGTGCGAGGGGATGGTGGTGACAGTGGTGGTGACGATGGTGGGGATGGGTGATGATGGCGACGATGTTGGTGGTGGTGGTGGCAGTGGTGGTGACGATGGTGGTGGTGTCAGTGGGGGTGTGGGCGGTTGTTTGTGTCCTGGTGGCCTTACAGAGAGGGAGGTGGTGGGGGATGGTTGGTGTGGTAATGAAGGGGGTGGTAATTGGGTGTTTGTCGAAGGGGATGGAGGTGGACGTGGTGGGTGATGTTGCTGAGAGGGAGAGGGATGGAGAGTGAGAAGGAGAGGTGGAGGTGGTGTCGTTGGGTTGAAGGCAAAGGGGTATTTATAGGGGGATGGAGGAGAAAACCATAGTGGTTTTGGGGTGTAGGAGGAGTAGGTTGTTTTGGGGTGTAGGAGGAGTAGGGAGGAGTAGGGAGGTAGGGATGGATAAGGATGGTGATGGAGGAGGAGGGTGTGTGTGAGGGAGATGTGAGAGAGATGAGGGTGGAGGAGGATGATGTGTGTGTGTGTGTGTGTACGGGTAAAAAAAGAAACAAGAGAAAGAGAAGGAAGTGGGAGAGGGATGGTGATGTGTGAGGTTGGAGTGGAGATGTGAGAGAGATGAGGGAGGAGGGTTGGCCGGGTGAGAGAAGAGAGAGAGAGAGAGAGAGAGAGAGAGAGAGAGAGAGAGGAAGAAATGAGGGAGAATAAAATAATAGATGAATAAACAATGAAAACTATTAGAATTATAAACTAATAGGATAGTTAACATTACAAACTAAATAATAACTTAATAAAATTAATAAACAAATAAAATATGGGTGGTACTATAATACGGGTCGGGTTACGTAAAATACGGGTTGTAGACAAGTATTTAATACGTATAAACATACTATTATTTATGTAAAATACAATTACCTCCCCAAACTTTAGTGAATTTAGTTTTAAACTTATTTAAATTACAACAACCTCCCTAATACTTCTTATCAAGTTAGTTTTTAACTTTTCTAAACTGAATTTTTCTCCCCACTCATCAAATTAACCAATTATAACTTCCAAAAACTACAATTAGAACCCCAAAATTTTATCCAACTACTTTATAACTTTCTTAAACAACAATTACATACCAATTCCATGTTTCAATTAATTCATAACTTTTGAATACTACAATTTCGACCTTTAAACATATCAAAATAATTAATTTATCCTTTTCATATCAAATCAGGGTATTACATCCTTCCCCCCTTAAACACTACTTCGTCCTCGAAGCTTAAACCAAATACATACCAAACGTTTAGTGTCGTTATGTATAACCCGCATATAAGGTAGGATGTAATATGATATGCATTCTAATATGGTATGCGTCAGTGTTAGTACCTACGCGATATAATGTGTGAATACTTAATGAAGGGTCATGGTACGAAAATTCAAAGGGTTACATCCTCTCCCCTTAGGAGAGTGACGTCCCCGGAACTCATATTACCTCATCGAAAAGGTGTGGATATTTCTTTCGCATCTCATCCTCGACTTCCCAAGTAGCCTCTTCTGTCTGGGAGTGGTCCAAGAACTTTTACCAGTTTGATGCTTTTGGTACGCGTGTCTCTTGTCTTCGTATCTAGGATCTTGACAGGATGCTCCTCGTAAGTCAATGATGGGTCTAACTCCACTGGTTCAGGGTCCAATACATGGGATGGGTCAGGTACATACTTCTTCAACTGTGAGACGTGAAAGACATTGTGTACTCTCCCCAAATGGGACGGTAGATCTAGTCGGTATGCAACTTCTCCAATTCTCTCTAGGATGTCATATGGTCCAATGAACTTTGGGCTCAGCTTTCCCTTCTGGTTGAACCTTGTTACTCCCTTGGTTGGCGAAACCTTCAGAAACGCCTTTTCACCTACTTGGAACAGTAATGGTCTTCTCTTCTGGTCAACATAGGATTTTTGCCTGTCTTGAGCTGCCTTCATTCGTTGTTGGATGAGTCTCACTTGATCTGTCATCTTTTCGATAAATATGCGGGCCAATAACCACTGTTTCGTTGATGTCGCTCCAGCATAAGGGTGTTCGATACTTCCTTCCATACAAAGCCTCGTGCGGTGCCATGCCAATACTAGCGTGATAGCTGTTGTTATACGAGAACTCTATCAGCGGAAATCTGTCGACCCATGATCCTTGGAAGTCCATAGCGCAAGACCTAAGCATGTCTTCCAACGTTTGTATTGTCCGTTCTGTCTGCCCGTCTATAGCTAGGTGGAAAGCTGTACTAAACCTTAGTTGGGTCCCCAATGCTTCTTGTAAGGCCTTCCAAAAATGAGAGAGGAAATTAGGGTCTCGGTCCGAAATGATCGAGCTTGGAACCCCATGATACCTCACTATATTCTTGATATATGCGTCAGCTCTTTGCTCCATGTTCCACGTATCCTTCATCGGGATGAACTTTGCCGTCTTCGTCAATCTATCTACTACCACCCAAATCTGGTTGAGTCCATTCTTCGATGTTGGCAAGGCAGTTACAAAATCCATCGAAATGAAATCCCACTTCCAAACCGGTTCGTCCAATGGTTGAACTAGACCTCCCATTCTGTTATGCTCAAACTTCACCTTCTGACATGTCAAACATCGGGCCACGAATTCCGCTACTTCCTTCTTCATGTTCGGCCACCAAAATATCTTCTTCAAGTCTTTGTAGAGCTTGTCGCCTCCAGGGTGTACTGAGTAAGGTGTGTTGTGTGCTTCACGCATCAGCTTTTCCTTCGTTTCTGCACATTTCTTGGGAACGCACCACCTTCCTTTGTAGCGTATGCTTCCATCTTAATGGATCTGGAATCCTATCGCTTGTCCTGCTGCGATCTTCTTCTTGATCCTCTCCAGTTTCACATCTCCTTCCTGGTTACTTCTTATCTCTTCAAAGAATTCTGGTACGGCTTTCAGACTCCCAAGTAGGTTCTTCACTTTTTCTTGATCCACTACTTCAGTTTCGAGTTTAATGAACTCCTGGCATAGCCAGTCTGGCAAATCTAGTAGGGCGTTCACTACATGGCTCGACTTTCGACTTAATGCGTCAGCAACCACGTTTGCCTTTCCTTCGTGGTACTGGATATGTAAGTCATAGTCTTTGATGACTTCTAGCCATCGTCGTTTCCTGTTGTTCAGCTCCTTCTGTGTGAAGATGTACTTTAGGCTGCGGTGGTCCGTGTAGAGCTTGCAAAAGGCTCCATCCAAGTGATGCATCCATATCTTTAAGGCGAAGACTACTGCTGCCAACTCCAAGTCGTGAGTTGCATAATTTTCCTCGTGGGGTTTCAGCTGCCTTGACGCATAGGCGATCACCCTTCTCTCCTGCATGAGTACGCATCCTAGCCCCTTCTTTGATGCATTACTGTACACCTCAAACTCGCCTGAATCATTTGGAAGCGCCAATACTGGTGCTGTAGTTAATTTCTCCTTCAGGGTCTGGAACGCCTCTTCACAGCTTTCGCTCCACTGGTACTTGACTGCTTTCTTTGTCAATGCGGTCAATGGCCTAGCAATTTTGGAGAAGTCCTTCACGAAACGCCTGTAATAGCCTGCTAAGCCAAGGAAACTCCTTATTTCAGACACATTCTTCGGTGTTGGCCAGTCCTTGACTGCTGAAATCTTTCCTGGGTCCACTGATATCCCCTCCTTCGAGATGATGTGACCCAGAAATGGAACACGATCCAGCCAAAACTCGCACTTGGACAGCTTAGCATATAGCTGTTCTTGCCTCAGTGTCTGCAACACTTCTATGAGATGTTCCTCATGATTTTCCTCGCTGTTCGAGTATACAAGGATGTCATCAATGAAGACGACTACAAATTTGTCCAGAAATGGCCTCATGACTCGATTCATCAAGTCCATATACAGTGCGGGTGCGTTGGTCAAACAAAACGGCATCACAGTGAACTCATAATGGCAATACCTTGTCCTGAAGGCTTTCTTCGGGATATCCTTCTCGGCTACCCGAAGCTGATGGTACCCTGATCTCAAATCAATCTTAGAGAAGACACTAGCCCCTTGTAATTGATTGAACAAATCGTCAATCAGGGGTAGAGGGTACTTATTTCTGATGGTTGCACTGTTCAACTCACGGTAGTCAATGCATAGGCTTAAGCTTCCATCATTTTTCTTCACGAAAAGCACTGGTGCTCCCCAGGGTGAAACACTTGGTCGTATGTATCCCTTCTCCTGAAGTTCTTGCAATTGATCCTTCAACTCCTTCAGTTCTGCTGGCGCCATCCGATACGGTGCTTTTGAGATAGGTCCTTTTAATCGGACCTTCTGATCATAAAAATCAATGACAGCCCGATATTTACTAAGCCAATCCATCCTTAGGATGGCATCTATGCCTCTAAGGTCAAACCTTATCAAGTTCGCACGCAAGGTAGAAGATAGGATTTTCACTCCTAGTCCTTCAAACACGGTGTCGCATATTGCTATTTGGCCAGTGGGTGTCGCAACAGGGGTGGATATGCTATATGACTTATGCAATCCCAATTTTTCAGCAAATGATGATGATATAAAAGAGTAGGATGCGCCTGAATCGAATAACACAAAAGCTAATTGCTCATGGATAAGGAATGTACCCGTAACAACTCCATGATCAGCATCAGCCTCAGTCTTAGTCATGACTGCAATCCTTCCCACATTGGCATTCTGAGCCCTAGCTCCTCCTGCACCAGCTCCGTTGTGGATGTTGTTGGAATTGTGCCCTAGAGGCAATCAATTAATTGTGACATTTATGGATTTACGATTCATTATGTTATCGATATGGAGATATGTTAACATGAATGAAGTCCTTAGAATATAAGTGTTATATTCTTAAATATCCCTAGTCAATTATAATGATTAATAGGACAATCATCTATAGACTAGTATGGGGTTGGATTGATATGGAGATATCATGATCCAACACATGGGTATGCATTAGGAGTAATGGCATACTGGATTGACCCATCTCCGAGAAGGCTACATACATGTTATGTTAAGTCACAAGCGCTTCTCGCGGTGCAACGGTATTGTCATCCTTAGACTTGAAGTCACTAGATATTCTAGTTGTGGATTATTGTGATCTTGGTAGCGTTAAACGCTACACCGTAACTGGGTAGTTATAAAGGCGTGTACTGGATACAATAAGAAGCAAGCTTAGAGATCGTAGTGGACGTAGATAGGATTTGTCCCTCCCACATAACGGGAGCAAATATCCTAGGCCACTCGAGGGATAGTGCTTATAAAATGTCTGGCCAGACTCAAATAAATCAATATGGGATATTGATGTTATTTGCACGAATAAGGCTATTCCCAGGATCGAGAAACTATGGATTGGATATACGAGTGTGACTTGTATGTCTCGTGTCCAATCCGGATATTGGGACAAAGGGATGAGACAATTACTTGCACAAGGTTTGTCATGATGACTATTCTATTTGTTGGCTAGAATGGATGTCTTGCTAGAGGCCGCTCCATATTAGTAAATTGTTACTACCAACTAAATAGAACCTATGGGGTCACACGCCGTATAGGGGTGAACTAGACATGGGAAATAATTAATTAATATGATTAATTAATTAAAAAGGATCAAATCGCAACAACTTGCTAACTTAGTAGGACTAATATGCAAGTTGGACTAATCCATGTATAGACATGATTAGGATTTGCCAAGGTGGCCTAATTCATGTAGAGACATGATTAGGATTAATTTGCAAATAAGAACTAATCCATGTATTGACATGATAAGGACTATTTTTGCAAAAGGGACTAATCCGAACTTGAGTAGGATTATGAGGGGTTCTTTATGTAGTAGGACAAGGAGTTGTTGGACTATATAAAGGAACACTCCAAGCTTATTTTTCTCTCTACACACACCCCACATCTATTTGATAGAAGAAAGGAGAGAACAAAGCAAGGAGAGAGCAAGTCCCATAGAGGGCCGAACCCCCCTAGGGATTGCCGCCCCCTACCCGTCGGCCTAAAGGTGCCGCCCCACCTTTGGCACTCCATTGTTGGCGATTTCTTCTTCCTCCTCCATTCTTCCTAGCTAGCACATGGATTTGGAGGATCTAGATCTCACCTCTAGGCGTGGATCAACCGTAGAGACGTGACACTATTCGCGTTTGAAGTCATCAAGGAGAACCCAAAGGTGTGTTTATGATTTCTAACCCTTACCATCGTTATGTCTCTTGACTTGTGATCCTTGGAGGGTTTTGCATGGTTTTATGTTTGATTATGCTTCCGTTGCGCAATCCATGAATCAAAACCCTACAGTGGTATCAGAGCCACAGGTCGTAGAGCATAAACGTGGTTTATGTGTTACGTTTTAGTTGTTTTACACCTTAAATTGATTGTTTATCGCGTAAAACAAGACAAATCAAGCATGTGATGCAATTTGTCAATAATTAATCATAACAAGATCCAATATTTGCATTGGATGCATGAATTGGTGAGTTTGAGAAATTTTAGGATCTTAGATCTAGGGTTTGGGCATCCTTGGGGAAGAAGGAGTTCTTTCCATACAAGGAAACAACCAAACTTGGGCACCAAGCAAGGGAGTTGTTTTGGAAACAACTCCCAAAGGAGGTTCGGCCCCCCTAGGGGACCGCCCCTCCTTGCTTGCCGCCCAAGCAAGGCCGCCCTAGGGGCCGGGGCAGCCCTAGCCCGCGGCCTAGCCGCGTGGGCTAGGGGCCGGCCGGCCCTAGGGCCTTGTGGTTCATCTTTTTGGGCCCGGGCAATTGGATTGTTGGGCCCATGGACCGTTTTAACCCTAGAACATCCTAAAATCAATTAAAATTGACCAAGCGCGTTAAAATTGGATTTTAACTGTTTATGTGCAATTCGCATGGTGATTGGATATGGCCTTAGGATGTGGTTTGATGTGGATGTTTAATTTTGTGGTTTGGTTTTACGGCCTGCGAGCTGATCAATTAATTGTAATAATTAATTAGGGTTTTATGGCCTGCGTGCCATTTTTTTTCTCAACTTGTGAGATTTATTTTATTTAATATAGAAGTTAGCTAGTGCTAGATAAAGTAGATTGTTAGCCAAGATTGAAGAAAAGAAGCCCAAAGCCAAAGAAGCCACAAAAGATGGAGCATGGAGCATGGAGCATTCCACAAGACTATGAAGGATGGACCAAAAGATCAAGACGCATGGAGATGTGTTTGTTTTAGGGTTCATAGATAATTCCATTGGCTTGGAATTATCTTAGTCTAGAAAAGGCCATATCCACATCACGTTTAATTTCTGTTTTGTGGTTGTTTATTTTATTGTCTTATTATTGTGTGGTTGGTGTATGGATGATGCATGCAATTAGGATAATAAGATAATTAGACAACCCGGATCTATTATTTGGAGTTGTGCCCAAACTCAAATAGATAGATCAGTTGATATTGATCAACAAAAGTAATTAAAATTGAATTCAAAATCCCTCAAAATTCAAATATTGTGTTCTTGCCTTCTCGTTATTTAAACACTCATGATCATCATTATTTATCAAGTTCGTGCGTGCCAAAGCATGGCGACTTGGTTCATAATGATGGAATGCGATGGCACGTAACAATGTGCAATTGTTTAGGTAAGAGGTTGAACACAACTAGGCTATTAATTTGATTAAGAAACCTAGAGGCAATCAATTGGGATTATCCATATGGATGGATAAATAAGGAGTTATTTGCCCGATTGAACCAAGAGTTGCATATGGGATGCAATTGGAATTGTTCCTACCTAAGAAGTAGTCGAATTATGGGTGACTTGCCAAAGCAAGCTCATAAGGAGATGAAAAAGATGGATCTTGGCCCACTAGAAAATATAAGGATATTTTCCGCATTAATATCTTGAGGGTTATTAATCCGTAGTAAAATAGTGGGAGCTATATTTGACAATTTAAATCCTTGTTGAATATAGTTATACGTCACAAACTTTGCATATTCCTATTATGTTGAATACCCATGGCATTAAACAAATAAAAACGCGACTCTATCTATTTCCTAGACTGGTATAAAACTGAGAATTGTTCTCAAATAAAAGGAAATTGTTGTAAATAGTAGAACATAAAGCTCTCTTCCTACCAACTACCAAAACACATTAAAACCTATGGAAGGAACACCAAAGAATGGTTCTTTGGTTATGACTTGCCTCATGCTAGCTGCCATGAACTCTGAGCTTTGGAAGCAAGAAGAGAGACATGGAGAAATATGATATGATCATACATTGAAAGAAGCTCTTTCAAACTAAGGAGCTAGGCATGAAAGGTTTGAAGTGTTGCTCTACTTTGGGTTATGCAAATATACTAATTCAATATGATTGAAACATTAGTAAATATGCATTATCTATGAGATAGATAAAGAATAAAAGGTTATTCACCCAAGTGGACCAAGAATTGCATTGGATGCAATTATAGTTTTGTTTTAAAAGTTGATTTACTCAATATGATTGAAAAATCACTAAAACAAAACACTAAAAATGGGCATGGGCAAAGCTGTTAATAGTTAACAGCATGGGTAAGGGCAAATGGTTTGCGCCAACCCCATGGGTATAAAGCAAGCCTGTTGCTAAAACCAAGTTGCCTTAGAGTTCCATAGATGGTGTAGAGGAAGAGAAACTACCCAAAGTACCTGGAAGTAAATAATAAAGGAATTATGAATTCCAATATAGGTATTTTGTTATAGAAATCAATGTGTCTATCTTATCATCATAAGTATATGATACTAGATGAGGATCTCACATTTATAGAAATGTGGTGGATCTCAAGAGTCGAAGACAATTGGATAAGGAAGAAATAATCCTACACGTGGGGCTATGAAGCAAAGGGTTGCTGAAAAGCCGTAGGGAATTATTTCTACCTTTAAGAAATTGTTCATGAATTAGACAAAAACGATCATGTCCTAGCTATGAGTAGGGACATTATCAAAGTTTCTTGTTTGGACAAGAAAGCTCCATATCATAATAAAAGGACAAATGTTGTTCCATTCATTATGGTATGCATTATTGTAATGCAATTTTGTCTAAATGGATTCTATATCCATGATCATGATAATTTCATCTATAACATTAATACCTAGAGGTTTGCATATAATGATATGAACTTCACTATCTTTAGCATTATCGTTTAGGCCTCATAAATAAGAGATACATATCTAGAACCCCATGAGGATGGATTTCTGGAACTCATTTGATTATTGAATCATATGAGACATGTAAGACTTATTAGGCAAGGATATGATCTTTTGGGGATCATACATATCGATGTATGAAGGCCACTAAGCACAAATGCTAAAGATGGGTTTTCAATACTTCATCATATTTACTGATAGGATCAGGTAAATATGGATTTGTGTATCTTTTGAAGAAACAAGTCAGAATCCTTTGAATTGTTCAAAGTATTCAGGAATGAAGTAGAGAACCAGCTTGGCAAATGTATTTAGACTCTACGATTGGATCATAGAAGAAAGTACTTGAGCCAAGAGTTTGACAAGAGTCTATGGGAGTATTGGATATGATCTAAAACTCGCTCCACCTAGCACGCCACATGGGTTTGGCGTGTCTAGGAGGAGATTTCGAACCTTGTAGGACACGGTTCGGTCCATGATGAGTCAAACAGAACTTCCAGTTTACTTTTGGGGCTATGTTCTAATTACAGCAAATTTCGCCCTTAACCTAGTTCCATCAAAAACGAAATATGAATAAACACCATATGAGATATGGACTAGGAAGTGTCCTAGTATGTCATTCATAAAGATTTGGGGTTATATAGTTTATGTAAAAGGTTTACAAATAAACTTGGACCCAAGTCGGATAAATGTTTTGTGGGATATCCTGAAAAGGATATTATTTCTACAACCCAATCGAGAACAAACTGTTTGTTGCTCAAACCACATTGTTTCTAGGTAGAGATTGTCTCTAAAAGAAACAGTGGGAGGACAGTAGAACTTGAAGGAGTTCAAGAACCACAATAGAACATTGATCCGTTTGATGGAACATGAGCAGGATCAGAAGGTGTTGTGGAGCAACCTACTCAGAAAACACAAGAACCTCGTAGGTCAAGTAGGATATATCAAGGGACTAGAGAAATAAGGATTTCTCATAACCCGTGATATATTGCTCATAAAGATGAGCCTACAACCTATTAGATGGCCACGTGTGGCCATACTCTCAGAATTGGCTTGGAGCCATGAGATACGATATGGAATCCATGTATACCAACAAAGTATAGACTTTGATGGAACCACCTAAAGGGTAGGACCCATAGGGTGCAAGTGGGTTATGAGGAAACCAACATGGATGGTAATATAATTACCTTTAAGGGAAAATTGGTAAGAAAGGGATTTCATGTGAGCTCGTAGTATAGACTATGACAAAATCTTTCCCCAATTGTGATGCTTAAATCCATTCGCATCTTGCTTGTAGCAATCTATTTGTAGATTGGATCAAGCTTCTAAGAGTTGAACTCTTCAAATGAATGATGTAATCAAAGGAGTTTGGTTCCATCAAAATTGAAGATGAGACTTGTGTTTACAAGAAGGTTAGTGGGAGCATAGTTATTTTTCTGGTCTTGTATGTGGAGACATACTTAATCATTGGGAATGTTGCCCCTACTTGGCAGTCTTACGTAGATTGACTAGGGAGTTGACTTTCTAATGGTAGACTTAAGCGAAGCAACCTGTGAAGATCTATTGAGGTAGATCAAGATGGTTGTATAGCTTAGGTCATAGTACATAAATTGACAAAGGTGTTGAAATGGTTCAACGTGAAAAGAATATTGATTCTTACCCATGTCACATGGAATTAGTCTTTGGAAGGCTAATTGTCTTACCAATTAGATTGGGAATGGACCGTATGAATTAGATTCACGAGATACGCTATGAGATGTACTAGGCCAGACGTGTCATATGGTATGACACAAAGATACCAGTCAAATCCGGGTGAGAGTCACGGGATTAATTATCAAGATTATCCTTTAGTACTTGAGAAGCACTAAGGATGAATTTTTGATAAATAGATAATATGAAGAGTTTACTGTAAGGGGTTACAGTGATGCGAACTTCAAATCTGAAAGAAGATTCAGATTATAAGTCGAGTTTTATGTTCTGTCTTAGTGGGAGCGACTGTGAGCTGGAAAGGTTCCAGGCAAGATTCAGTCACTGATTCTAACACAGAGGACTGAGTAAATTAATGCATAAGATGCATTTACTCAGAATATTCAATCTCAATCAAATTGTTGATGGAGGAGATGTGAATATTTGCAAGGTACCAGCATATGTCTCGTCCCTACGCAGTGTAAGCGTGGAGGGCCGCGCTAGATCAATAGGCATATGATGCAGGAGATTGACTCTAGTGCAAGTGGGAGACTGTTGGAATTGTGCCCTAGAGGCAATCAATTAATTGTGACATTTATGGATTTACGATTCATTATGTTATCGATATGGAGATATGTTAACATGAATGAAGTCCTTAGAATATAAGTGTTATATTCTTAAATATCCCTAGTCAATTATAATGATTAATAGGACAATCATCTATAGACTAGTATGGGGTTGGATTGATATGGAGATATCATGATCCAACACATGGGTATGCATTAGGAGTAATGGCATACTGGATTGACCCATCTCCGAGAAGGCTACATACATGTTATGTTAAGTCACAAGCGCTTCTCGCGGTGCAACGGTATTGTCATCCTTAGACTTGAAGTCACTAGATATTCTAGTTGTGGATTATTGTGATCTTGGTAGCGTTAAACGCTACACCGTAACTGGGTAGTTATAAAGGCGTGTACTGGATACAATAAGAAGCAAGCTTAGAGATCGTAGTGGACGTAGATAGGATTTGTCCCTCCCACATAACGGGAGCAAATATCCTAGGCCACTCGAGGGATAGTGCTTATAAAATGTCTGGCCAGACTCAAATAAATCAATATGGGATATTGATGTTATTTGCACGAATAAGGCTATTCCCAGGATCGAGAAACTATGGATTGGATATACGAGTGTGACTTGTATGTCTCGTGTCCAATCCGGATATTGGGACAAAGGGATGAGACAATTACTTGCACAAGGTTTGTCATGATGACTATTCTATTTGTTCGCTAGAATGGATGTCTTGCTAGAGGCCGCTCCATATTAGTAAATTGTTACTACCAACTAAATAGAACCTATGGGGTCACACGCCATATAGGGGTGAACTAGACATGGGAAATAATTAATTAATATGATTAATTAATTAAAAAGGATCAAATCGCAACAACTTGCTAACTTAGTAGGACTAATATGCAAGTTGGACTAATCCATGTATAGACATGATTAGGATTTGCCAAGGTGGCCTAATTCATGTAGAGACATGATTAGGATTAATTTGCAAATAAGAACTAATCCATGTATTGACATGATAAGGACTATTTTTGCAAAAGGGACTAATCCGAACTTGAGTAGGATTATGAGGGGTTCTTTATGTAGTAGGACAAGGAGTTGTTGGACTATATAAAGGAACACTTCAAGCTTATTTTTCTCTCTACACACACCCCACATCTATTTGATAGAAGAAAGGAGAGAACAAAGCAAGGAGAGAGCAAGTCCCATAGAGGGCCGAACCCCCCTAGGGATTGCCGCCCCCTACCCGTCGGCCTAAAGATGCCGCCCCACCTTTGGCACTCCATTGTTGGCGATTTCTTCTTCCTCCTCCATTCTTCCTAGCTAGCACATGGATTTGGAGGATCTAGATCTCACCTCTAGGCGTGGATCAACCGTAGAGACGTGACACTATTCGCGTTTGAAGTCATCAAGGAGAACCCAAAGGTGTGTTTATGATTTCTAACCCTTACCATCGTTATGTCTCTTGACTTGTGATCCTTGGAGGGTTTTGCATGGTTTTATGTTTGATTATGCTTCCGTTGCGCAATCCATGAATCAAAACCCTACAGATGTTAGCCCCCTGACCAGCATTGTTGTTGCGGTTCTGGGCTCCATACTGTCCTTCATTCCCCTGGACGTAGTTCTGCTGCCTTCCATAGCCATTTCCTCCGTTGTTCTGGTTGTTGCAGTTGTCATAGTTCATGTTCCCATACTGCGGGCGATTCCCCTGGTAGCTGTTCTGGGGTTGCCTTTGATAGTTTCCTCCTTGGTTCCTTGGCTAGTTCCTGGCTGTTGGAGCTAAGCACTCATAAGCTCGATGCCCTTTTCTTTCACAGTTGTGGCATACAACCAAGTTCCCCATACAGTCAGCTCCTGGGTGGTTTTGCTGGCATCTCTTGCAGATGTAGCGGCGAACTTGCTGAGCTACCCGATTCTGCTGGTTACCTTGAGTCTGATAGTTTCCTCCATGGTTGGGCTTAAACCTCTTGTCCCTTGTGGCACTGCCACCTGCCTCATTCGCCTTGCGTTTCTTACGGACCTCATCCTTAATCTCCTGGATTTTTCACATGTCAGCTGCTCGGTCATACGCCTCGTGCAAGCTGTCGTAAATCCTGCTGCGCATAATTTTTCTGCAGCTGAAGGTGCAACCCTCCATTGAACTTTGCGACCTTGCTATTTTCATCTGGTACCGTGTTTCCCGCAAATCTTGATAGATCAAAAAATTTGTCGAAATAGTCCGTCACTGAGCCGTTCCCCTGCTTCAGGTTTTGGAACTCATTGCACTTCCTATTCTTCACATGACTTGGATAGAACCTCAATCTTAGAGAAGTCTTGAAAGCTTCCCATTCAAAGTTGGGTCGAGCTAGTAAGACCTCATGATTGGTTGTCCACCAGTTGTCTGCCTTGCTGGCCAAATAAAGGACAGCACAATTGACTTTCTAGTCGTTAGGGCATTGGACAGCCCTAAATATCTTCTCGAAGTTCCTGATCCAGTCCTCCAGCTCAGTTGGGTCTTCCCTTCCGGCGAATTCGCGAGGGTTATGATCGACTATCTTCTTGGAATAGCTTCGCTCCTCACGATCCTCGTTCCTAGAAATAATTCTGGCCATTTGGGTGACCAGTTGAGCCATCACTGGCTGGTTGTCTCCTCCAGCTGCCATTTGTTCTCGGTTGACCCTCCTGATGTAGTATCGTAGTGGTCTATCAGTCATATTCCTACACTATCACCTATTGCATCAATGCTTATTCTAACACGGGGTAATGAACTGTAATGATTATACAATGCACACATATTTCTTCTCATATCCAAATATTACAAACTTAAAATATTCCCTAACAAGTAGAGATAAAAGCATGCCTCATTTAGCAGTTAATGCACATAAGTCATTTATAATTTCTATTCCTTTCTCAATATCTCAAACTAACCAATACTTGTCCCTATCATGGGAGTGATACACGTCCAATGGACAATCAAGATAAGTATCCCAAAATTAATCCAATCATGCCATAAATTATTCCAGGAATCTAGAATAAAGGTCGCGGGTGGGTGGGACTTAGTAAGACTCGAACTACCCATAACCCAATCGGCTTATCAAATTTTAATTTTTCTTGTCCCAAATTCATTTTATATAACCCTACAGGTTTTAATTCCTTTTAAGATTGCATGCTCTGATACCACCTGTAACACCCCTCGATTCCCGAGCCTTCCGTTCCGGACCGGAGAGCCCCAAAGGGTGCTACTCAAAATGAAGCGGTGAGAATCAAGAACAACACATTCCATAATCATATATTACAAATCTTAAGTGTCTCGAACGTAATTTACAACATACTATTACACAAGGTGAGAATAACTAGAGTTCAACTTATTTAAACTACTATTAAACACTACGTGATACCGCGATCCCCTTACGCTGAGCTCCCTTCTCCTAGACCTGTGGGGGAAATAAACAAAGACCGCAGGTTTTCCAAAGTCAGCAAGAAATGCTGAGTAAGTAAACACCCAAACACGTAAACCGGATAAGAGCCAATTTTGTTTAATAAACAAGGATGACATTTACGAAGTAAGCAAATATGTTATCACCGTTAACCATGTGTGAAAAGAGATAATTTTACAGCTTTTTATTTAATTTTGCATTCCCAAATTGTCACAAAGTGAATATAACCAAGAGGATCATTTCCAACCATAACATTTTCCCAATTAAGGGATTTCCAAAATCCAATTACTCCTTTTTATTTTCTCATAAAAATCCATATTGATTATTTAGTTGTAGAGGGGAACGAACCAATCCATATCCATAATCCATAATCCATAATCCATTTCACAAGTATCCAACCATATCCCATGCATCCAAGACCTTAAGTGCCGGCACCCCCCTAAGACTTCTTGCGGCCAGAGGGGTGAGTACATAGAGCAGCCCGGGGCTAATTGCAACCGAGCAAAGTATATAATAATCCAAATCCAAATAATGTTCCTCCGCACAACTGTTTCCACTTTACGTTATTACGCATTATTATTTTCCATGTGATAAGTTTGAAAGAAAACACTTGGACACATAATTGAAATCTCACATCAACACGTATATCACAAACCATATTTTGAGACATAAAATCACAAAAATATTAAGACACGAAAGGAGGACGGGAACATTAGGTAAGGCATGTTTACTCGCCTCAAATAGCAACCGTAAATAGCACGGAACAACTTCTAGAAGTAGACGTAGCCCTCGTCTATGAATTCGTCGCCTACAAATTATAATTTCCTAATCAATCACAATCTCTACTAACACATATGATGCGAGCAAGCAACAAATGTTCTATTTATTGATATAACTTTTATTTATTGATTACTATTACTATTATTATTATTATTATTAATTTCAAGACAACCCAAAACCCCCAAATAAATTTCAAGCCAATTTTCTTTTATTTATATTCCAATAAATAAATTGGTAATTTATATTTAGTTAAAGTATTCTTAAATACATGCATCTAGAACTTCATTTTTATAAAATTAACCATTACAAACTTTTGGATTTTCTAAGTAGTTTACTCCACAAATCGATTTAGTAAACTTTGGTATAATATTTCTATTTTAAGAGGGTACAAATTCGCATTTAGAAAATTCATAAAATAATATCTCTTCCTAAAAATATATTTGAAATTCTTAACTCTTCCATAAGAGATTCATAACTACTTGATGATGACAAATTTTTAAGAACAAAAACATTATAGTTTATCTTTTATTAATAGATTAGTCATATATACTTTAAACCAACTAATTTTATTATTGATTAGCTAAAAACATCTCTTTTTACTAAATATTTACAAATATATAGTTTATAAATTGTAAATTAAAGTTTGGCTTATATAATAGTAGCATAGGCAAAACACAATATTATCTTGCTAATTTGTAAAAGATACACATTTACATATATATTCATATGTGTTATATTATAATAAATTATAAATAATATTATTTGAGTGATTTAAACAAATATTAAGTTATTCAAAATAATTAGATTGTGGAAACTACAATAAGATCCCCAACACTTGACAGTTTCTACTCTCAGATTTATGTTTCATACAAAAGCCTCCCCTAAGTTCCAGTTTATTACAAAATCGCCCCCAACCATACACTCAACAAATTCAATTTGTGAATATCTTTCCACGGTTATACCCATTCGAAATTGATGTTATAGAACTCTAATTTAGGTCAAAACAAGTAGATTAGTGCCAAGAATTGATTGATTTGGTTACCGAATGACCGAGAAATCGTACGCCGAAGTTTGTCGGAATTTCGGCGGAAAATATGGCGCTCCGGCGATTGGGGTGGCTACTTTTGGCTTCTCAGTGCTTAGTCGAGCCTCAAGGAAGGTGGGGGACCTTCTGGTAGTGGAGGATAGAGACGGAGGTGGTGTTCTCCGTCGAGTCAGGTTACGGGCCGGTAGCTTCGGAGGTGGCTTCGCCCACTGTTGCCGTCGCCGCCGGTGTTTCTGCTGGCTCTCGGTCCGACGAGCAGAGAGGGAGAGAGATCGAAGGGAAGGGAGAGAGAGGGTGGAGATATAGGCGGTTGGGTCGCCGGTGCTGTTTCCACCGACGATGGAGGTGGCGATGGTTCCGATGGTGGTGGCGTTTTATTGTTGTTGTTTCTGCTGTTGTTGTTACTGCTGATGGGTTGTGAGAAAGGAAGAGAGGACAGAGGTGGGGAGAGGTTCAGGGTAGAGGGGAAGGTGGGGGTGATGGTGGTGCCGGTGGCAGTGATGGTGGTTGGGTCGAGGGTGATGATGGTGGGGGGTATTGTTGATGTGGCTGCTGCTGTGTGTGTTGTGTGAGTGTGAGAGAAGAGGTGGGGAGAGAGGGATGGAGGCAGGGAGGAGGTGCGAGGATATGGTGGTGACAGTGGTGGTGACGATGGTGGGGATGGGTGATGATGGCGACGATGTTGGTGGTGGTGGCAGTGGTGGTGACGATGGTGGTGGTGGCAGTGGGGGTGTGGGTGGTTGTCTATGACCACCTATTATTAAAGATGATTGACTGCAACATTCATTATTGATGTTTTATTGATGTTTTTGATTGTATGCGTTTACAAAATGACATACGAATGGAAGATATAAGGACAAGTTCCAATTTAAAATTATTCTGGACTAGTCTATTCTCGACTAGTTTAAGGAATGGTCAGATTGTAAAGGGGAGATGAACGATATAGCCTTCCCTCAAAGATTAAGAATTCTAAACGCCCCTCAACGTAGCAGACTACTGTTTAGGTTCACATTTTTTTTCCCAATAAAGTCATGGGAAAAAACAAGAAACTTCCACACTTATCAAACAAAATATTATCTACTTGTAGGATCATAGTTCGTTCATTATGTTCTAGAACAGTTGAATTCAGAAAATCATCCAACCAACAAAGATATCCGAATAGAGAAACATGATCCGGATGAAATTTTTACTTCGTAATGGGTTACCCAATTTTCAAATCAAAATCAGTTCTATTCGTAAGCATAATTTACTAAAACTATAAACACTTATTACCTCGGATTTAAGAGAGAGATAGAGAAATGTGAAGGGTTATTAGTATGTTCTGATTAGGATAATTAAACCATCCTTTAGGAAAGAAATTGTGACACAATTTAAATATATGCATTTGTATGTGAGGTGAGAGTGGGTCAGAGTGAGGGCAAGAGATGGATATTTTAATTTATGAGTGAGGTCAGGGATACCCAGAGTGCTGGCAGGAGATTGAGAAATCTTGAGGAGAGAAAGAGACGAATCTTGGGCGAGAGATGTTGCATTCTCGAGAAAATGTGAAAACTCACTTAAGGGAATGGGGTGGATATTGCTTGAGAAATTGAAGGAGGTGACAAAACAACAAAATTGAGTAGAAATATTGAAATTAGAAAGCAGTGTTTTCGATGTCATGAAAATTGTAAAAAAATCACAGGGGAGAAAAGGGAGACAAGACATAGAAATGCTAAATTTTAAGAGATGTTAAACACACGCATAATCACATGCATACCTAAGTGTTTTTAGTTACATATATCGTAAAAATAAAAGACGGATACATAAAATGATAGGATCAATTAATGGGCTCACCAAATACACATAAAAGGGGAACATTCCTACATGATGTCCCGAGTTCGAACCCTGCTAGCGTACGATATGATGTTATTCCTCAAAAAATAAAATCACATAAAAGGGGAACTTTGATGATAGAATAATAATCTTTTTAATCGAGTCACTTCTCCACTTGCGTGTCAAATTATAATTGGTATCATTACCCTTTTAGTTTTTTTTAAAGGTTTTTCTTTTTAATCGTGTCACTTCTCCACTTGCGTGTCAAATTATACTCAGATTTATTAGAATACAAATTGTCTTTACAAGAAATTTTAATAAATTTTGATGCTTGAAAATAATGTCAAACTGTCATTACAAGCAAAAATTGTGCAAAGATAGCAATGATTGGTAATATATAATCACCCATTCATATTTTATAAAAATGATATCAAAATCAAAAGAACTTAAGTCAAAATACAGTGTATTTAAAAACCTGCCAAAAATAAATGATTACAAATTTATTCAAAATAGAGAAAACACTAATAATTGAGTAACGAGGGCAGTAAGCCAGTAACGTCTCAACAACTACATTACGGTGCAACCATCATTATTAACCGGTGTACGAAACAATATGTATATATATATAATGTTGGTTTGAATAAAGCATGGAAAATACTATGTATGAATAAGCAAGTTTCAAGTGCGAGACCACCCATTACATAATTCAGAACAAGGAAACTACTAAGAAAACTAGAACATCAATGAAGCCAAAACATTACTACCAATCACCTCAAAACGGAACATGAGATTTCCCTTATTGAGGAAAGGTGAAGATACATATCAAGTTTAACAAAATACCAGTAAACATAAATTATCACGACAAAAACAAAATAAATGAACTCTTGCAGTCATCCAGTAATTAATGTCCTCCATGTTCCCCTTCTGCTCCATAAACCAAGGAGGCAATTCCGCAATTGGCTGATCCACCAGTGGCTTCATCACTCCATCTTCAGCTGGGACTTGTGCAGGTTTAGAGGATTTTGGTGGAGCATGGGCATACGTGGAAGAAGAAGGCTGTGAAACATTTAGTGAGTTGAGTTGTTTGTTCATTTCCAAAAGCTTTTGATCAATGACAAATCCAAGATCACTCAACTCAACTGCGGCCATGTCCTGTGTTAATTTGTTACCGCACAAGCATTGGTACATGATATCAGTCATCTCTTTATCACGATTCTTAGTGATTTTCTTCCTCAGTGCATCTTGGAATTTCTTGATCCTTCTTTTTGTTAAACCTTCTTAGTCCATCATTCTCTGATTTCTTTGCCCGATTGGCCCGTTCTCATAATCATCAATCACCTTACCTTCTGCACCCCCTCCCTGTTTGGCCAGACTTGGGCATCATGCTGATAAG
The DNA here is from genome assembly GCA_023055425.1 of Linanthus parryae. Classification (NCBI taxonomy): domain Eukaryota; kingdom Viridiplantae; phylum Streptophyta; class Magnoliopsida; order Ericales; family Polemoniaceae; genus Linanthus; species Linanthus parryae. The sequence goes on along the minus strand of JALGPY010000001.1, from coordinate 60,229,382 downwards.
GAATGGAGATAATTACGGCGATTTCGACGTCGCACAAAGTGTGGAGTTCTTCAGCCTTTTTCATTAGGCCCTTGACCCTTTTCCTAAAACACACTTGCCTCTTATTATCATCAAGGGCCTAATGAAAAAGGCTGAAGAACTCCACACTTTGTGCGACTTCAAGGTCGCCGTAATTATCTCCAGCCCTTATCAGCATGATGCCCAAGTCTGTCAAAACAGGGAGGGGTGCGTAAGGTGATTGGTGATTATAAGAACGTGCCAATGGGGCAACGAAATCAGAGAATGATGGACCAAGAAGTTTTAACAAGAAGAAGGATCAAGAAAGTCCAAGATGCACTGAGGAAGAAAGTCACTGAGGATCGATATAAAGAGATGACTGACATCATGTACCAATGCTTGTGCGATAAAAAATTACAACAAGACATGGCCGCAGTTGAGTTGAGTGATCTTGGATTTGTCATTGATCAAAATCTTTTGGAAATAAACAAACAACTCAACTCACTAAATGTTTCACAGCCTTCTTCTTCCTCGCATGCCCATGCTCCACCAGAATCCTCTCAACCTGCACAAGTCCCAGCTGAAGATGGAGTGATGAAGCCACTGGTGGATCAGCCAATTGCGGAATTGCCTCCTCGGTTTATGGAGCATAAGGGGAACAAGGAGGACATTGATTAACAATGCGTAGTATCTGTATGACTGCAAAGTTCATTTATTTTGTTTTTTGTCGTGATAATTTATGTTTACTGGTATTTTGTTAAATTTGATATGTAGCTTCACCTTCCCTCCATAAGGGAAATCTCATGTTCTGTTTTGAGGTGACTGGTAGTAATGTTTTGGATTCATTGATGTTCTAGTTTTCTTATTAGTTTCCTTGTTCTGAATTATGTAATGTGTGGTCTCGCACTTGAGACTTGCTTATTCATACATAGTATTTACTTGCTTTATTCAAACCAACATAATATATACGTTTAATTACTTAATGCATACCTCTAGTATTACGAAACTAACACGTTGCAACCCCCACATCTACAATAGGTTTATTGCATCCCCCATTTGTGAAATATATGTCTTGATGAAACTGGTAAAAAAGATCCGTCCAATCTTTAACGGAATATTCTGTTAGTTGACATAAAATTCCATTTTATTGAGGGTAAATCGGTCCTTCCACGAAAAAATATGAACACCACCGTCACCTGCTTCATTGTCGCCATAAGCAGCCCAAATGCAGGCCACTAAACCCAGATTCTGGCACATCTTCATCTTCTTCTTCGATCCAATAAGTCCCACCAGAAAATCACCCAATGTTCTTCCAATAAATAATTTTTTTCATATCAAAACTTATCAGAAACAAACAGAGAGTATTGAAACATGAAACTGAACCACAACTGCAACCAAACTTCTCTATCTTTCTCTGTTTGGAGAAGAAGCAAACAGAAAACCAATATTGAAGAAGAATATATTCACCTAATCTCTCTGTTTTCTCTGTGTGAAGAAGAATTGAACACCTAGAATCCGACAAAGCAGTGCCGCCGGAATCCCCTGAACTCAACACAGCTGCCGGAATACCTCAATTGAAGTCGGCGAACAGATCCGTACCCAGCCTAGCCAAGGAACCCCCTCCTGAATCGTAAATAGAGTTTGAAACAAGAGGAAGTGTTGCGAGAGCAAATCGATTCAGGCCACCAAAAGCGTGACTGAAGGAACGGTGAAGCCACCTCCTGATTTCACTGGACGAGAAATCTTTTATCTTCCTCGTCTTCTCATCTTCCTTTTCTTCTAAACCTGATACTCCCTCAGTCCCATCCAATTATTGAATTTTTTCTTTTTGGGACGTCCTAACCAATTCTTGAATATTTCCTAAAATGGAAAGTTTCTAAACCCTAAAATACCATCTTATCTCGCCCCTTTCATTTTTCTTCACACCCGAGGGTGAGACAGAGAGAGAGAGAGGGAGGAAGAGAAAGAAAGGTTGGTAGATCTTCATCCCCCAACGTGCAAATCGGAGACAAGAACAAATCGGATGGGAGGTGAGGGAGGGAGAGAGAGGCGGACGGTAGAAGCCCGCCGCCGCCTCCATCTCCATCTCCTTGTCTCTTTCGTCTTCTGCTGATTGAAGTGAGCGGCAGCGGAGGCAACGACGCTGTTGAGTGTTCACGGTAGATCTTCTTCTCTCTTCCACTTCCTCTATTCTTCTTCTTCATCTCTTCGTCATGATGTTATTGTTTTTTTGATTTCAGATCTGATTTTAGATCTGAGTGCGGCGGCGATAGATCAGCGACCCCTAAGGCCTCAATTATCTCCCTCTATTCTTCTTCCTCTTCTTCATCTCTAAAAACTTGTTCTTGGTGCCTCAATCATCTCCCTTAGGTGGCGACCCCTCTCTCTGTACCAAATGTGCAAGTCTGGTAGAGGCGGCGTTCGTGGCGGTGGCGATGGCGGATCTCCGGCAATAGGTCGTGGCCTTGGCCATGTTCTTGGTTGTAGTTGTTTACAGTGCTTTTTTGTTGTTTATGTTGTTCTTAATCAAGTTGAGAGAGATGAGAGAGAGGTGTACACAGAGTGATTTGTAGTCATGAAAGTGTGAATATGTGTTCTTAGCTTTGGTGTTGGTTGTGATTGTTTACAGTGTTTTTTTGTTGTTGTTAATCAATCTGAGGAGAAATTAGAGAGGGAGAGAGGGAGGGACACAGAGAGAAAATTGATTGAAGGAGAAGGGGTATTGTAGACTTTTCACAGCCTTTTTAATAAAGCAACCCACCCAGTTTTTTCAAGAACTGGGTGGGACGGAGGGAGTAAATCTTATCCTTTTTTTTTGCAAAGCTCATGGAACCTCTTATCCCGTTCATTCAATCGGCCCCTATCCCCTTTCGTAGTCTTTCTTTTTCATTTATTTATTTTACATACATTTATTTAAATATAAATTCCTTTTATGTATTGACCATTATACCCTCCCTTAATGGATGGTGTTTGGATGAAATATTTTATCAGTTTCAACAAGTATGATTTATTGGAAATGGGGGATGCAACAAACCTATTTTCAAAGTAGGGGTTGGAATGTGTTAGTTTTGTAATACTGGAGGTATGCATTAAGTAATTAAGTCTAATATATGTATATATATATATATATATATATATATATATATATATATATATATATATATATATAGGAAATTGATTCTTACACCGGTTAATATTGATGGTTGCACCGCAATGTAGTTGTTGAGATGTTCCTGGCTTAGTGCCCTCGTTTGCCAATTATTGGTGTTTTCTCTATTTTAATAAATATCTAATCATTTGTTTTTGGTAGGTTTATAAATACATTGTATTTTGAATTTAGTTCCTTTCATTATGATATCATTTTTATAAATTTGGAATGGGTGATGATCTTTGTACCAATCATTGCTATCTTTGCACAATTTTTGCTTTTAATGACAGAGTGATATTATTTTCGAGCTTTAATTTTTTTAAAATTTCTTTTAAAGACAATTTGTATAACTCATATATATAGTCGTATCTTATGCAATGTGGTTGAGAGAAGAGCACCGCTTGTTGCTTTAAAAAAAATTAAAACAAAAAATCATTTCCTTTAGAAGTGCTACGTGTTACCCGATTTTTTCACCGTTTTCTATCACTTCCACATATGATCTCTAATTGGTAGTTAAAAAAAAAAAAAAAAAACTAAAAGGTTAATGATACCAACTATAATTTAACACGCATGAGAAGTGACACGATTAAAAAGATTATTATTCTATCATCAAAGTTACCCTTTCATGTGATTTTATTTTTTGAGGAATTACATCATATCCTTTGCTAGTAGGGTTCGAACTCGGAGCATCATGTAGGAATCCCCTTTTATGTGTATTTGGTGAGCCCAATAATAGATCCTATCATTTTAATGTATCTGTCTTTTATTTTTACGAAATATGTAACTAAAAACACTTATGTATGCATGTGAGTATGCATGTGTTAAACATCTCTTAAAATTTATCATTTCTTTGTCTCGTCTCTCTTTTCTCCCCTTTTATTTTATTTATTTTTTTTTTTACAATTTTCATGACTCCAAAAATACTCTCAATTTTTGTAGTTTTGTCACCTCCTTCAATTTCTCAAGTAATATCCACCCCCATTCCCTTTACCGTGTTTTCACATTTTCTCTAGAATGCAACATCTCTCGCCTAAGATTCGTCTCTTTCTCTCCTCAAGATTTCTCAATCTTCCGCCAGCACTCTTGGTATCCCTGACCTCACTCATAAATTAAAAATATCCATCTCTTGCCCTCACTCTGGCCCTCTGTCATCTCACATTAAAATGCATATGTTTAAATTATGTCACAATTTCTTTCCTAAAGGATGGTTAAATTATCCTAATCAGAACATACTAATAACCCTTCACATTTCTCTCTCTCTCTCTCTCTAAAATCCAACGTAATAAGTGTTTATGGTTTTAGTAAATATGGCTTAGGAATAGAACTGATTTTTATTTAAAATGGGTAACCCATTTCGAAGTAAAAATTTATCCGGATCAAGTTTCTTTATTCGGATATCTTTGTTGGTTGGATAATTTTCTGAATTCAATTGTTCTAGAACATTGTGAACGAACTATGATCCTACAAGTAGGTAATATTTGTTGTTTGATATGTGTGAGGAAGTTTCTTGTGTTTTTTCCATGACTTTATTGAGAAAAAAATGTGAACCTGAACAGTAGTGTGCTACATTGAGTGGCGTTTATAATTCTTAACTTTTGAGGGAAGGCTATATCGTTCATCTCCCCTCTACAATCTGACGACTCCTTAAACTAGTCGAGAATAGACTAGTCCAAAATAATTTTTAATTGGAACTTGTCCTTATATCTTCCATTTGTATGTCATTTTGTAAACGCATAGAATCAACAACATCAATAATGAATGTTGCAGTCAATCATCTTTACTAATAGAGGGTCGTAGATAAATATGTTATAGTAATTCATATGTACCACTATGAACATGTTCACCTAATATTTCATAAACTATATGAACAGCTTCACATCAAATTTATTCATTGTTTGAAGTAATGGAAACTCAAGAGACACACAAAGAGTTTATCTCGAATTCTTATGTAACACAGACTAAAGATATGTTTAAAGGAAGAGTAACAGCAACAATGTGATTCTATTGATAACAAGATAAATATCATAAATCAAGTAAAATACATACACTTTAATTTAGATCAATACCATTGTTGAACATGTTATCGCATATGTTGATCTCCTTCGCCATTAATCTCTCACAATCCAAACCAGGTAAGAGTTTTGCATCACTGTAAGGGATTCTCCATTTTCATGTTGACGGTTGAAGCTGCAAGCACCTGACAAGATGCATGAAAGCATAAACATATGGGTGGTAAGGAGGAGGCTCCACAAATAATTTTGAAGATAAAGAATAAGAAGAGCGGAATCAAGTATAAGAACCCTAAGTGATGTATAAGTCATATATATAGTCGTATATTATGCAATGTGGCTGAGAGAAGAGGATCACGTGTTGCTTCATAGCAAAATCAAAAAAAGTATCATTTCCTTTAGAAATAGTACGTGTTACTCGATTTTTTCACCGTTTTATATCACGTCCACATATGGTCTGTAATTGGTAGTTTAAAAAAAACTAAAAATTTAATGGTACCAAATATAATTTAAATCGCAAGTGGCGAAGTGACACGATTAAAAACATCATTATTCTATCATTAAGTTCCCCTTTTATGTGATATTGTTTTATGAGAAATTACATCATATCTTTCATCTAGCAGGGTTCGAACTCGGGACATCATTTAGGAATGTTTCCCTTTTATGTACATTTGAACGAGCTCAATAATCGATCCTATTATTTTAATGCACGCATGTTCTATTTTTACGATATATGTAACTAAAAACGCATATGTATGCATGTGTGTATACATGTACTAGTTGTAAGGCAGGTGTGTTGCACATGATGATTTTTTATCATCTCGGATAAGTTAAATGTTTATTTTATAGGGTATATTTCACATACCCTCATCCTTGTTATGTCTAGCGGCTAATAACAGAGCATAAAGGAAAGATTAAAATTCCAAAAAAATCTCATCTAATATTTTATCCAAGTTTATTAAATTATCTGACGTAGATATTTAATGACCTATCTATCCTTCAGTTAACTATTGGGTTGTTGGTCAGGGCATTGATTTCTTTCAGCTTAGTCAATCAATTCATTTTGGAGTATTGGAAATTACGATTAGAGGGAAGACAGGAAGACGAGAAAATAGACAGAATATAGTGAAGGGTGATGATAATCATAGCACAATATTTGATAGTCAAAGCACAATATTTCAGTAAATGACATTTATATCTTTAAATTCATTTGATTCTCAAAGTTCCTTAAATTCATTTCATATTATTTCAATATCAACTTCTAATTAATCCCAATTCCCAACCGAATATAAAATCAAAAAGTTAAATTTTGAGTTTTTAATGATGAACATCATCAACTTTCTCTCTCACACAGAACAGAAACTGTGAGATCCTTTAATTTGAATTAAATAAAGCAACAACACCTCAACCCAAACACAAACCAACCACAACCCTCCCATATCAATACAATCACAGTCACCACACCCAAATCGAATCAGTTTTGACTTAGCTCATCCAAAATTGAGACAAAATAAAGCCACTTACTCGTCGAAATGAAAGAACCAGTGAAGGACAGGACCTTATGAATACAACCTACAAGAAAGTGACCAAATCTATACTTGATTCTGCAGTGGAATCAGTTACAGAAGCACCTCTAAGAGAGGCTCTAATGGGTGTAATTTATGTCGAACTCCTTTTTCTTTTCTTACACCACTTCAACTCACAATGATTTACTCCTCTTCATAAAGGCCACGCCATCAACAAATCCGACCTCACAAACCCTAGCCGCCACTCCCAAATCGAAGTCGGCAACTTTGGTTATCGTTGTTGTCGGCGCTGATGCATGACCCTTCTTCCTCCTCCTCTCGTACTCTTCAACACTTCTTCCTCATCCTTTCACCTCTTCAAAACTTCTTCCAACCGTGTTTCAGATTTGGAACACGTTCCCTTTTCACTCACTCATTTTCTTTTCTTTCATAGAAAAACAGTGGGTGTGAAATTTGAGGGTAAAATGTCATTTTGAAAAAATTGTGTTGTAACTAGTAAAAGTTATGCTGTAATTATCGGAACCCATAATGAATACTATGTTGTTCTTGATTGATAAAATGGTAGATCTTTGATCTGACCGCAAATCGAAAAGCCGACTCCGATTTTGAAGGTTCTGGAATTTTTTTGATTGTTATTCATGATCGTCCTTGAATGCACAATAATGTTTTTCATTTGAGTTTGAATCCATGCAATCATTTTTTGTAATTAGGGTTATAGTTCTTGCGAATAGGGTTTCTTCACAAAATAATGTTTCATGTCTGACTTGTTCTGACTTAGTTCATGTTCCAACAACACCTCAACGCAAACACAAACCAACCACAACCCTCCCATATCAATACAATCACAGTCACCACACCCAAATCGACTCAGTTTTGACTTAGTTCATCCAAAATTGAGACAAAATAAAGCCCCTTACTCGTCGAAATGAATGAACCAGTGAAGGACAGGACCTTATGAAGACAAACCTGCAAGAAAGTGACCAAATCTATACTTGATTCTGCAGTGGAATCAGTTACAGAAGCACCTCTAAGAGAGGCTCTAATGGGTGTAATTTATGTCGAACTCCTTTTTCTTCTCTTACACCACTTCAACTCACAATGATTTACACCTCTTCATAAAGGCCACGCCATCAACAAATCCGACCTCACAAACCATAGCAGCCACTCCCAAATCGAAGTGGGCAACTTTGGTTATCGTGGTTGTCGGCGTCGATGCATGACCCTTCTTCCTCCTCCTCTCGTACTCTTCAACACTTCTTCATCATCCTTCCACCTCTTCAAAACTTCTTCCAACCGTGTTTCAGATTTGGAACACGTTCCCTTTTCACTCACTCATTTTATTTTCTTTCATAGAAAAACAGTGGGTGTGAAATTTGAGGCTAAAATGTCATTTTGAAAAAATTGTGTTGTAACTAGTAAAAGTTATGCTGTAATTATCGGAACCCATAATGAATACTATGTTGTTCTTGATTGATAAAATGGTAGATCTTTGATCTGACCGCAAATCGAAAAGCCGACTCCGATTTTGAAGGTTCTGGAATTTTTTTGATTGTTATTCATGATCGTCCTTGAATGCACAATAATGTTTTTCATTTGAGTTTGAATCCATGCAATCATTTTTTGTAATTAGGGTTATAGTTCTTGCGAATAGGGTTTCTTCACAAAATAATGTTTCATGTCTGACTTGTTCTGACTTAGTTCATGTTCCAACAACACCTCAACGCAAACACAAACCAACCACAACCCTCCCATATCAATACAATCACAGTCACCACACCCAAATCGACTCAGTTTTGACTTAGTTCATCCAAAATTGAGACAAAATAAAGCCCCTTACTCGTCGAAATGAAAGAACCAGTGAAGGACAGGACCTTATGAAGACAAACCTGCAAGAAAGTGACCAAATCTATACTTGATTCTGCAGTGGAATCAGTTACAGAAGCACCTCTAAGAGAGGCTCTAATGGGTGTAATTTATGTCGAACTCCTTTTTCTTCTCTTACACCACTTCAACTCACAATGATTTACTCCTCTTCATAAAGGCCACGCCATCAACAAATCCGACCTCACAAACCATAGCCGCCACTCCCAAATCGAAGTGGGCAACTTTGGTTATCGTGGTTGTCGGCGTCGATGCATGACCCTTCTTCCTCCTCCTCTCGTACTCTTCAACACTTCTTCATCATCCTTCCACCTCTTCAAAACTTCTTCCAACCGTGTTTCAGATTTGGAACACGTTCCCTTTTCACTCACTCATTTTATTTTCTTTCATAGAAAAACAGTGGGTGTGAAATTTGAGGCTAAAATGTCATTTTGAATTTTTTTTTTGTAACTCGTAAAAGTTATGCTGTAATTATCGGAACCCATAATGAATACTATGTTGTTCTTGATTGATAAAATGGTAGATCTTTGATCTGACCGCAAATCGAAAAGCCGACTCCGATTTTGAAGGTTCTGGAATATTTTTTGAATGTTATTCATGATCGTCCTTGAATGCACAATAATGTTTTTCATTTGAGTTTGAATCCATGCAATCATTTTTTGTAATTAGGGTTATAGTTCTTGCGAATAGGGTTTCTTCACAAAATAATGTTTCATGTCTGACTTGTTCATGTTCCAACAACACCTCAACCCAAACACAAACCAACCACAACCCTCCCATATCAATACAATCACAGTCACCACACCCAAATCGACTCAGTTTTGAATTAGTTCATCCAAAATTGAGACAAAATAAAGCCCCTTACTCGTCGAAATGAAAGAACCAGTGAAGGACAGGACCTTATGAAGACAAACCAGCAAGAAAGTGACCAAATCTATACTTGATTCTGCAGTGGAATCAGTTACAGAAGCACCTCTAAGAGAGGCTCTAATGGGTGTAATTTATGTCGAACTCCTTTTTCTTCTCTTACACCACTTCAACTCACAATGATTTACTCCTCTTCATAAAGGCCACGCCATCAACAAATCCGACCTCACAAACCCTAGTCGCCACTCCCAAATCGAAGTCGGCAACTTTGGTTATCGTGGTTGTCGGCGGTGATGCATGACCCTTCTTCCTCCTCCTCTCGTACTCTTCAACACTTCTTCCTCATCCTTCATCCTCTTCAAAACTTCTTCCAACCGTGTTTCAGATTTTAAACACGTTCTCTTTTCACTCACTCATTTTCTTTTCTTTCATAGAAAAACAGTGGGTGTGAAATATCAGGGTAAAATGTCATTTTGAAAAAATTGTGTTGTAACTAGTACAAGTTATGCTTTAATTATCGGAAACCATAATGAATACTATGTTGTTCTTGATTGATAAAATGGTAGATCTTTGATCTGACCGCAAATCGAAAAGCCGACTCCGATTTTGAAGGTTCTTGAATATTTTATGAATGTTATTCATGATCGTCCTTGAATGCACAATAATGTTTTTCATTTGAGTTTGAATCCATGCAATCATTTTTTGTAATTAGGGTTATAGTTCTTGCGAATAGGGTTTCTTCACAAAATAATGTTTCATGTTTAACTTGTTTCGTAATTGCTGATTTTGGTCCTAATGAAGCTCTTTTATCCTTTGCTAGCTCAAAGAAATGGCATTTCGAAAGTTTATAGTGTTATGTGTGGCGTCTTGGCCTTGGCTGAATTAAATTTTATGAATAATAACCATAAGAATGGAATTCAGATGATATCATCAATTAAAACTCACAACTTCACTGCTTGGAACGGTAATTGGAGAAAGACGTGTCAGAAATGGAAATGTAGAATTGCAAATTTACATACAGACTACAGTTATCTGGTATCCAATGTCTAGATCAGGTAGACCTAGCGAATGCACTGGGCAAAATATGCCCTTCAATTTAGGAACTTCAAGACTCAAAATAAAAAGTTTCGACATTTGTTCAAATATTGAATTTGTTTTCGGATTTAGTCTCAAATATCAAGTTGTGACCTTAGTTTTCTGTTTTCTAATAATATTTGTTGGCACGATCTCTTAAACATAGCTCGTCGGGGAAAAAAATTTACTGGGCAAAGAGAATCGCACTCCGTCGTTTCTTTTCTGTTTTTCCACACTACAACAAACCATGCTTATAGCGATCTGTTTTATTCCGACTGCCACGATTACACTCGTTGATAACAATAAAAACAGTCGTTTTTTTTTTCTATTTTCCGTATGGCTAGTCGTCTTTCAGCTTTTTAAAGACCAGCTATGATTCTGTCGTGGGAAACGACTAGTCATCCGAAATTCGAAATTATCAACGACATGCAGTATTGTCGTCAACGGATTTAAACACAATTTTGTTCAAACTTTTGGGCGGAAAATTAAATTAGATAAATTTTGGGGAGTGAAATGAAATGTCACCAAATGTTGGAGGCAAAATCAAATTCAACAAAAAAATTAAATTCACCTACTGCTCCAACTAACAATTCCCCCCGCCATCACTCCCCCCTTTCGGCCTCCATATCATATCAAAGAACCAGATGAACCCTAAAACTCATCTTCTACACTCGCTACCACCGCTTGCTCTCTCTATCTCTCTTTCTGCATGATCGCAGTCCTCTCGCCACCACCGTCTCTCTGTCATTCCCATTGACTCAATCGGCGACTAGCTAGTTCAATATCTGTCCTCACAACTTGGCAGTATCTCTCTATCTCAGTCTCAATTTGGCTTATGAGTTTTAATTGATTGTGCACGGGCTTTTCAATTTGGGTTCTAAGAGGTGGCTTGAGATGAGATCTAAACAAGCCCGTTTCATTTCAAGAACTTAAAAGGAGCAATTTTACATTGATATCTGTATTTGTAGTCCGGGCTCCATCTTCCATTCTTATAAATTGTATGTGCTTTAATTTTACTGTGATATCTGCAAACACTTTAACTATGAGTAAATTCTGTGTTCGGATGTGCTGAGTGTAGAATGTGGTATATTGTTTCTCACATAACTAAGTGGTTGTTGTTTACTGATTGTAATTTGTGTATTCATGGGCTGAATGATATCTAAGCAGCAAAATACGGATTGGAATGTGTGTTTTAATTTATATGTAATTTGGCTAGTTGAATGTGATGTGGATGAAACTGAGTACGGTATAAAGTTCTTAAGTACCCTGTGCCATTGCTGCCAATTCATAACTTGATGTGTCCCAACATTCAGTTGTGTAAGAGGCCGTGATGATATGGATCTATCTAATTCACTCATTGAAGCTGTTAGAGTGTAATACGCTAGGCGAGGCCAAATTATATTTGCAGCCTGCTGTTTTCATCTCATATTTGTTTTCAGTTAATGAGTACTGATCTGATCCTCTTCATGCTCACTGAAAAGGGAGTTAAGATATGGATCGTCCGAATTCACTCTTTAGCCGATACAGTTTCATGATATACATGGTACGACAAAATCCTTTTGCAGCCTGTGATCATCGATGTTCTATATGGTTTTCACGAGTAGAGTTCTGAGCCCTTTTTCGTTTTTCCCTCCGTTCATTCCATGTTTGTTATTTTTTATTTTTTGTTTATTCCATTCAAACTCTTGACGTCGTTGTCCTCTTTGAGTTGTTTATCTGTCAAGGCCTCTACTAGTTCCTCCTAGATTACCAAACTCATCTTTACTTGTTGAACAACGAACTCTTGATTTATTTTTTTCTTGTGACACCTGTCAATTAAATGAAGTGTACAAATATTATTCACTTGAGATAGAAATTCAAGAGAAAATTCAATAGAGAGGTTAATTAATTTGGACACCTTGCGAATGTCCATCAATCATGCAGCAACTACAATCTCCTTAATTGGTTCAAATGCCTTTTCCAGAGAACTGTCATCAAGTATCAACCCTAAGAAATGAATTAGATCCGACTCAAAATGATAAGCAGCTTCATCAAGTTAAGTATTTTATATGCTCTAAGTTCCTACTGTCGTTGCAATAAACTTGCCTTAATTAGGTCTTAACTTTGTTCCCTGGACTATTAGAACTTTTTTCTCAGAGCTAACCAATGGCAAGTCTTTGTTGGACATGTTTTCACCAGATGTAGCTACAGTGTCAAATTCTTTTATTGGGTAGTGACTTTGGGCACGAGAAATTCTCTAATATATGCATGAATCCACATAGATATGTGTGTGTGTGTATCTTTACTTTTATAAAAGGAAAAATAATGAAAAAAATTGGTCCTAAGATGGTTAATATTAAAAACACCCCACATAAATTGGGTATTTAGAAAAACAACCCCACATCTTTACTCTTTTAAAAGACTAATAAACTAGAAGTGTTCCTAAGATAGTTTTTTGTTTTTACAAAAAGACCTCTTCTTTTACTTACATAAACCAAAAGACCCCATTAAAAGTACATATTTCACAGTCTGACCCTGCTAAGAGTGTTTCACAAACCGTTTCCTCTGTAACTCTAGGCTTCAAACGACACAAATGGAGTTGTACAAAACCCTGCAGTGATCCATTGACAGTTATGTTTCTTGGGATCCAAGTTGATATTCCCTACAAGAATATCAACTTGGGTCCCGATCTAAAGTCCATACTGAGACACTTACGATCCCTTTGTTGCTTTGCACTATACTTCTGTGAGAGTGTGTAAAGATCCATTAGAGAAATAAACCTGGGATGCGTTAGATACTGAAACTACAGAGGGCTTGAATCTGAAAACTCGTTTTCGCCCTATCTATAATTCTTTCATACCACCATCGGCAAAATTTCAATAGAGAACAATCACACGCTTCACTACGGGCGTTTTCAAAGAACGACCTCTCATCCCGTGCCAAATCTCAGTGAACGTTTACTACAAATACGGTCCAAAGAAGACTACTTGATGAATTATCCTTCGACCCCGTTAGGGCGCTGGATCTTTGTACAAACCAGGGACGCGTTTTGGTTTATACCAGGCAGCGGAGGTTAGCTATTTGATCGGTCATTCAAGGTTAATGTCTGCTTCATCTATTCTATAAAATAGAACGGTTGACTTAATTTCAGTCATTAGATTAAATCAACCCCAGCCTTAGATCTCACCTACTCATTGAAATGAATTGAAAAAGAACAAAATTAAACACACGACCTCAGAAATAGATAGGGACGGTAGACAAAGAGAGAGAAAACAAAAAATATGAAGAAAGAGGGAGAGGCCAGAAATGTTCTTCAATCACATATATACTTCTGTGGTCTGATTTGCGTGGAGTTTTTGTTTCGATTTTGTTCACAGATCACTATTCTACTAATTTTAAGACCACTCTTGCCTAAGTTTTGAAGAGGACGACGACGGTGCTGGCAGGAGGACGAAAAGGACGGTCCTTACAACAGATCCTGCTTTCAGCGACCAGTTTCCTTCCGACTAACAGGATTATGGTCTTTAAAAAGTACAAACATTCTTTTCTATCAGTTAGTCGTCTGCCTTTATATTTTTAAAGACGAGATGTGTTTCTGTCACGGGGAAACGACTAGTCATCCGAAATAAAAAATTATCAACGACTTGCAGTTTTGTCGGGAATGGATCTAAACAAAAATTTGACCAAAATTTTGGGCGGAAATTATAATTACATGAAACAATTGAGGTAAAAACACAAATTTTCAAAATTTTAACTCCACCTATTATCATTAAGGGCGACAATTGAAAATTTCAGCAAACAATTTGGAGGGGAAAACTAACACTTCGCGAAAATGGAGTGATGAAGCCACTGGTGGATCAGCAAATTGCGGAATTGCCTCCTCTGTTTATGGAGCAGAAGGGTAACATAGAGGACATTAATTACTGGATGACTGCAAGAGTTCATTTATTTTGTTTTTGTCGTGATAATTTATGTTTACTGGTATTTTGTTAAATTTGATATGTAGCTTCACCTTTCCTCAATAAGGGAAATCTCATGTTCTATTTTGAGGTGACTGGTAGTAATGTTTTGGCTTCATTGATGTTCTAGTTTTCTTAGTAGTTTCCTTGTTCTGAATTATGTAATGGGTGGTCTCGCACTTGAAACTTGCTTATTCATACATAGTATTTTCCATGCTTTTTTTCAAACCAACATTATATATATATATATATGTATATATATTGTTTCGTACACCGGTTAATAATGATGGTTGCACCGTAATGTAGTTGTTGAGACGTTACTGGCTTACTGCCCTCGTTAGTCAATTATTAGTGTTTTCTCTATTTTAATAAATTTGTAATCATTTATTTTTGGCAGGTTTTTAAATACACTGTATTTTGACTTTAGTTCTTTTCATTTTGATATCATTTTTCTCTACTTTAGTTTTTTTCATTTTGATATCATTGCTTGTAATGACAGTTTGACATTATTTTCAAGCATCAAAATGTATTAAAAGTTCTTTTAAAGACAATTTGTATTCTAATAAATCTGAGGCCCTTACACCTTCAGCAAAAACCTCAAGTGATGTATAAGTCATATATATAGTCGTATCTTATGCAATGTGATTGAGAGAAGAGCACCACTTGTTGCTTCAAAAATTTAAAAAAAAAAAATCATTTCCTTTAGAAATGCTACGTCTTACCCGATTTTTTCACCGTTTCATATCACTTCTATAGTCTCTAATTGGTAGTTAAAAAAAAAAACCTGAAAGGGTAATCATACCAACTATAATTTGACACGCAAGTGGAGAAGTGACACGATTAATTAGATTATTATTCTATCATCAAAGTTCCCCTTTTATGTGATTTTATATTTTGAGGAATAACATCATATCGTACCCTAGCAGGGTACGAACTCGGGACATCATGTAGGAATGTTCCCCTTTTATGTGTATTTGGTGAGCCCATTAATTGATCCTATCATTTTATGTATCGGTCTTTTATTTTTATGATATATGTAACTAAAAACACTTATGTATGCATGTGATTACGCGTGTGTTTAACATCTCTTAAAATTTAGCATTTCTATGTCTTGTCATCCTTTTCTCCCCTTTGATTTTTTTTACAATTTTCATGATACCGAAAATACTGCTTTCTAATTTCAATATTTCTACTCAATTTTTGTTGTTTTGTCACCCTCTTCAATTTCTCAAGCAATATCCACCCTATTCCCTTTAGTGAGTTTTCACATTTTCTCTAGAATGCAACGTCTCTCGCCCAAGATTCGTCTCTTTCTCTCCTCAAGGTTTCTCAATCTCCCGCCAGCACTCTGGGTATCCCTGGTCTCACTCATAAATTAAAACATCCATCTCTTGCCCTCACTCTGGCCCTCTCTCACCTCACATACAAATGCATATGTTTAAATTGTGTCACAATTTCTTTCCTAAAGGATGGTTTAATTATCCTAATCAGAACATACTAATAACCCTTCACATTTCTCTCTCTCTCTCTTAAATCCGAGGTAATAAGTGTTTATAGTTAGCCTTTAGTAAATTAGGCTTACGTATAGAACTGATTTTGATTTGAAAATTGGGTAACCCATTTCGAAGTAAAAATTCATCCGGATCATGTTTCTTTATTCGGATATCTTTGTTGGTTGGATGATATTCTGAATTCAACTGTTCTATAACATAGTGAACGAACTATGATCCTACAAGTACATAATATTTTGTTTGATATGTGAGGAAGTTTCTTGTTTTTTCCCATGACTTTATTCGGAAAAAAAATGTGAACCTGAACAGTATTCTGCTACGTTGAGGGGCGTATAGAATTCTTAACCTTTGAGGGAAGGGTATATCGTTCATCTCCCCTTTACAATATGACCACTCCTTAAACTAGTCGAGAATAGACTAGTCCAGAATAATTTTAAATTGGAACTTGTCCTTATATCTTCCATTCGTATGTCATTTTGTAACGCATACAATCAAAAACATCAATAATGAATGTTGCAGTCAATCATCTTTAATAATAGGGGTCATAGATAAATATGTTATAGTAATTCATATGTACCACTTTGAACATGTTCACAAACTATATGAACAGCTCGACATCAAATTTATTCATTGTTTGAAGTCATTGAAACTCCAGAGACAAACAAAGAGTTTATCTCGAAGTCTTATGTAACACAAACTAAAGATATGATTAAAGGAAGAGTAACAACGAAAATGTGATTCTATTGATAACAAGATAAATATCATAAAGCAAGTAAAACATATATAGTTTAGTTTAGATCAATACCGTTGTTGAACATGTTTTCGCATATCTTGATCTCTTTCGCCATTATTCTCTCTACGATCTCTATAATTTAACAAACAAGTGGTGAAGTGACACGATTAAAAACATCATTATTCAATCATAAAGTTCCCCTTTTATGTGTGTGTTTTTTTTTTTTTAATAAATTACAACATATCATACATCTAGCAGGGTTCGAACTCGGGACATCATGTAGGAATGTTCCCCTTTTATGTGTATTTTGATGAGCCCAATAATCAATCCTATCATTTTAATGCACGCTTTGTAACTAAAAACGCATATGTATGCATGTGTGCATACCCTCATCCTTGTTATGTCTAGCGGCTAGTAACAGAGCACAAAGGAAAGATTAAAATTCTCTAAAAAATCTCATCTAATGTTCTATCCAAGTTTATTAAATTATCTGATGTAGATACTTAATGACCTATCTATCCTCAGGTTAACCATTGGGTTGTTGGTCATGGCATTGATTTCTTTCATCTTAGTCAATCAATTCATTTTGGAGTAACGGAAGTTACTATGGGAGAGAGAAGAGAGGAAGACGAGAAAATAGACATAATATAATGAAGGGTGATGATAATCACAACACAATATTTGATAGTTACAGCACAATATTACTGTAAATGACATTTATATCTTCAAATTTATTTGATTCTCAAAAAAATCCTTCAATTCATTTCATATTATTTCCGCCCCAGCTCCCAATTAATTCCAATTTCCAAACCGAATATAAAACCAAAAAGTTAAATTTTGTATTTTGAATGAAGAACATCATCAACACTCTCTGTCACACATAACATAACTTGTGAGATCGTTTTTGAATTACATAAACCAACGACACCTCAACCCAACCGCAACCGAACCACAACCCTCCCATATAAATACAATCACAGTCACCACACCCATATCGACTCTGTTTTGACTCAGTTCATCCTAAATTGAGACAACGTAAAGCCCCGAAATCGAATCCAAAGGAAATAACCAGTGAAGGACAGTTCCTTATGAAGACGAACCAGCAAGAAAGTGACCCTATCTATACTCGATTCTGCAGTAGAATCAATTAGAGAAGCGCCACTAAGAGATGCTCTAATGGGTGTCATTTGTGTCTAACTCCTTTTTCCTCTCTCACACCACTTCAACTCACAATGATGTCCACCTCTTCATAAAGGCCTCGCCATCCACATATCCGACAACCCAAACCCTAGCCGCCACTCCCAAATCGAAGTCTGCAACTTTGGTTATTGTGGTTGTCGGCGGTGATGCATGACCCTTCCTCCTCCTCCTCTTATACTCTTCAACACTTCTTCCTCCTCTTCAAACTTCTTCCAATTGTGTTTCAGATTTGGAACACGTTCTCTTTGCTCGCACTCATTTTTTCTTACTTTCATAGAAAACACGGGGTGTTAAATTTGAGAGTAAATGTCATTTTCAAAAAATTGTGTTGTAACTAGTATAGGTTGTGCTGTAATTATCGGCACCCATAATGGATACTATGTTGTTCTTTAATTTATTAATAAGTAATGCTTTCATTTTTAATTGTTATGGTTAACAGTTGGGCTGATGTTAATTAAGTTTTAATGGTAGATATTTGATCCGACCGCAAATCGAAAAGGCGACTCCGATTCTGGTATATTCTTTTAATGTTATACATGATCGTCCCTGAATGCACAATAATGTTTTTCATTTGAGTTTGAATCCATGCAATCATTTTTTGTAATTTGGGTTAGAGTTCTTGCGAATAGATTTTTTCACAAAATTATGTTTCATGTCTGACTGGTTTCGTAATTGTTGATTTTGGTTCTAATGAAGCTCTTTTACCCTTTGCTGGCTCAAGGAAAAGACGTTTCCACAGTTTATAGTGTGGAGTGTGGCGTCTTGGCTTTGGCTGAATTCACTTTTCAGAATGACAATAAGCATGGAATTCAGATGATGTCATCACTTACAACTCACAATTTCACTTCTTGGAACGTTAATTGGAGAAAGACGTGTCAGAAATGGAACTGTAGAATTGCAACTTTGCTCACAGACTATCCGGTATCCAATGTCTAGAATGAATTGGCTTTAAATCACCTTCGATATGAAAACCGGAAAGGACTACACAACTGAGGAATTCCAACTTGTTCAGGTAGAACTAGCGCATGCACTGGGCAAGTTATGCCCTTCAATCTAGGAACTTCAAGATTCAAAATAAAAAGTTGCGATCTTTGTTCAAATATTGAATTTGTTTTCCGATTTAATCTTAAATAAAAAGTTGAGACCTTATTTTTCCGTTTTCTAATAATATTTGTTGGTACGATCTCTCAAACATAGCTCATCAGGGAACATTTTTTCCTAGGCAAAGAGAATTGCATTCCATTTTTTGTTTTTTATTTTTCCACACTACAACACATCATGCTTTTAGCGACCTGTTTTATTCTGACTACCAGCATTACAGTCGTTGGTAACAGTACAAACAGTCGTTTCTTTCTATTTTTCGTCTTGCTAGTCGTCTTTCAGATTTTGAAAGACTACCTATGATTCTGTCGTGGGAAAACGACTAGTCATTCGAAATCTAAAATTATTAATGACGTGCAGTATTGTCGTCAACGGATCTAAACACAATTTTGATCAAACTTTTGGGCGGGAAATTAAAATTAGCTAAATTTTGGGGAGGGAAATGAAATCTAACCAAATGTTGGAGGAAAAATCAAATTCAACCAAAAACTTAAATTCGCCTGTCTGCTCCAACTAACAATTTCCCCCGCCATTACTCCCCCCTTAAGGCCTCCATATCATATCAAAGAACCAGATGAACCCTAACTCTCATCTTCTACACTCGCCACCACCGCCGACTCTCTTGATCTCTCTTTCTACATGAGCGCAGTCCTCTCGCCACCACCGTCACTCTGTCATTCCGATTGACTCAATCGGCCATCAGCTGGTTCAAATCTGAGAATGGAGATTTGGCGCAGGAAGAGAAATTTGATGTCTCACCCTTCACAAACATCTGTCCTGACAACATGCCAGTATCTCTCTGTCTCTCAGTCTCAATTTGGCTTCTCGGTTTTAATTGATTGTGCACGCGCTTTTCAATTTGGGTTCTGAGAGGTGGCTTGAGCTCTGATCTAACAAGCCCTTTTCATTTCAAGAACTTAAAAGGAGCAATTTTATTGTGATATATGTATTTTTAGTCTGGGCTCCATCTTTCATGATTATAAATTGTATGTGCTTTAATTTTATTGTGATATCTGCAAACACTTTAACTATGGGTAAATTCTATGTTCGGATCTGCTGAGTCTAGATTGTGGTATATTGTTTTTCACATAACCAAGTGGTTGTTGTTTACTGATTAAAAAGTGGGTATTCATGGGCAGAATGATATATCTAAGCGACAAAATACATATAGGAATGTGTGTTTTAATGTATATATAATTTGGCTAGTTGAATGTGATGTGGATGAAACTGACTATGGTATAAAGTTCGTAAGTACCCTGTCATTGCTGCCAATTCATAATTTGATGTGTCCAAACATTCTGTTGTGTAAGAGACTGTGATGATATGGATCTATCGAATTCCCTCATTGAAGTTGTAAGAGTGTAATACGCTCGGCGAGGCCAAATTATTTTTGCAGCCTGCTGGTGTCATCTCTTATTTGTTTTCAATAAATGAGTACTAATTTGATCATCTCCATGCTAACTGAAGAGATCGCTAACATATGGATCGTCCGAATTCACTCTGTAGTCGATACAGTTTTTTGATATACATGGTATGAAAAATCCTTTTGCAGCCTGTGATCATCGATGTGTTATCTGGTTTTCTCGAGTACAGTTCTGAGCCTTTTTCCTTTTTTCCCTCTGTTCATTCCATGTTTGTTGTTTTTTTTTTTTTTTTTTTTTTATTTCCTCCGTTTAACCTCTCAATTCCACCGGGTGTTGTGAAGGTCATTTTCGCCCGCTGATAATGTTGGCAAAATGATGCAAACATTTGTGCATGAAAACCGGGTCAAAGTGGCCTTCGCAAGACCCGACATTCGATAGCAGATGAACAGATGAATTTTGAATTAATTAATGTTAGTTCATTAGTATGTCAGGTAATTGCAAAAGGAAATTCTCAATGAATAGAAGTACTAGAAAGATACGAGAGAAATTACAGAAAATAACAGTAAATAAAAGTCTATACCTCGTTGTCCTCTTTGAGTTGTTTATCTGCCTGGGTCTCTTCTTGTTCCTCCTAGATTACCAAACTCATCTTCACTTGTTGAACAACGAACACTTGATTTAATTTTCTCTTGTGACACCTGCAAATTAAATGAAGTGCACAAATATTATTCACTTGAGATAGAAATTCAAGAGGAGCTTCAATAGAGAAGTTAAATGGTTTTCACACCTTGAGAATGTCCATCAATCATGCAGCAACTACAATCTCCTTAATTGGTTCAAAATCCTTTTCTAGAGAACTGTCATCAAGTTTCAACCGTAAGAAATGAATTGGATCCGGCTCAAAATCATAAGCAGCTTCATCAAGTTCAGTATTTGATATGCTCTGAGTTCCTACTGTCGTTGCAATAAACTTTCCTTAATTAGGTCCTAATTTTGTTCCCTGGACTATACAACTTTCTTCTCTGAGCAAACCAATGGCAAGTCTTTGCTGGATATGTTTTCACTAGATTTAGCTACATTGTCAAATTCTTTTGTTGGGTAGTGCCTTTGGGCACGGGAAATTCTCTTGAATCTGTGTATATATATAAATAAATATATATGTGCGTGTGTGTGAGAGAGAGAGTGTATCTTAACTCTTATAAAAGGAAGAATAATGAAAAAAATTGTTCCTAAGATGGTTAATATTAAAAACACCCCACATAAATTATGTATTTAGAAGAATAACTCCATATCTTTACTCTTTTAAAAGTCTAATAAACTAGAAGTGTTCCTAAGATAGTTTTTTGTTTTTACAAAAATACCTCTTATTTTACTTACATAAACCAAAAGCCCCTACTAAAAGTACATATTTCACAGTCTAACCCTGCTAATAGCGTTTCACAAACTGTTTCCTCTGTAACTCTAGGCTTCAAACGACGCAATGGAGTTTTACAAAAACCTGCCGTGATCCATTGGCAGTTATGTTTCTCGGGATCCAAGTTGATATGCCCTACCAAAATATCAACTTGGATCCCGATCGAATGTCCATAATGAGACACTTACGATCCCTTTGTTGCTTTTCCCTATCATTCTGTGCAGTGTGTAAAGAGCCATTCGAGATATGAACCTTGGATGCGTTAGATATTGCAACTGTAGAGGGCTTGATTCTGAAAACTCCTTTTCGCTCTATGTACAATTCTTTCATACCACCATCGACAAAATTTATATAGAGGACAATCACACGCTTCACTACGGGTTTTTCAAAGAACAGCCTCTCATCTCGACATGCCAAATCTCAGTGAACGTTTTAAACAAATACGGTCCAAAGAAGACTACTCGATGAATTATCCTTCAACCCTTTTAGGGAGCTGTTGTACAAAGCACGGAAGCAATTTGGTTGATACCAGGCAGCGGAGGTCAGCTATTTGATCGTTCATTCAAGGTTAATGTCTGCTTCATCAATTGTTAAAATGTAATGTAAGTCCCGTTTTTCTAATTATCATTCTTGTGCTCAGATCCATTTGCATACTTGCTTAAGACGGTAGGTTTGCAACTTCGCATTGTTATTTGTCTCTCTTCCCTGCTAACTCTATGAAAAAAGAAAGAAATTAAAAGTAGTAAATGTCAATGATATTTGATGAATTTGATTATTTCATTAGGGCTTGTACCGGACAAGGTTAGTTGATTATTATATTCCCTCTCAAGACGCTGGCTCCCCGATGATTATTGTGCCATCCACATTTATGGATCTTTCTATCAAGATACTAGAAATATATTTTACCTCAGTTTATTACTTATTACTAGCTTTCAACCTGTGTGATGCACGGAACTTGGCCCCTATACATGCCAGTTTACTTGTGCAACTATGTCGGTTGGCAAAGAGCGTTTTGGGCAAACTAATTCAACAATTCCAATGTCTATATCTATATGTCAAATATATTATTTTTTATTTAAAAAATATCACGACGTACTAAATATTTTTAAATAATTTTAAATTATTAAGTAATCTAAATAATTTTTAGTTTACATAGGCCATTACTTTTTAGTGGTTTTTTTCTAACATTTTTTAGACTCACATTTTTTGTCGTCTACTGGGTGCGAACCCAGGACCTTATGCAAAGGCTTTTAAACGCTCTACCACTTGACGTAGCACCATTTTCTAACAGTTCTTTTCTCATTGAAGTTATAAAGTTTAAATCTTACATATCGAACCGTGAGTCATTGCACAATTATTTTCTTATTTTACAATTATGTATGAGATCGTACACTGCACTTGTAATAAATATGGGTTGATTTATAGACCAATTTATTGACACTCAGTAGTGGTTGTGATTTATCATAAAACTTTATTCATTTCGATGATTACAAACTAACATTTTTGTAAAATCAAATTAAGTTTTATAGAGATTCATTGATTACTTTTGTTAGAAATAAAACTTATATTAATTAATTGGGCGATACATTCAGAATTGGGCGATACATAAGGAGTTTTATAGATATTCATTGATTACTTTTTTTAGAAATAAAACTTTTATTAATTAACTGGGCAATACAATCGAAACGGCCGAATTATAATCTAGGTTTCTTGGGGAAGCTGCTTTCCCATTTCCCGTCACCTAGAGTTGCACAGAAAACCAATTGACCCATCCAAACCGACTAATCCAACCCAATCTAATTCAATTTTATTGGTTTGAAATGATTTGGGCTGAATACGAATTATATTTTAGCCCAATCCAATATTTTGGTTTGGGTTGTGGATGTAATTACAAAATCCAGAAACAGACCCAACCCAACCCAAAATAGGTAATATATATAATAAATTAATAATATCTATAAAATCTCTATCATATCTATTAAATAATATATTATTTATTATACATGTCAAAGTCTGAAAGACCTTTTCCTTTCATTTTCGACATAGCAACGTCAGATCTTCATCAAAGGAAGATAAATCCCTTATTCTCTCCCCATTTTCTTTATTTTCCTTATCTATTTTTTTTTCATTCACTGTATATAATGGATTCACCATTAACAGAATTCTTCAATCTCTTCAACAGCCAGATTGTTGAGAGTTTTCTTGCTTCTTCATTTTCCTTATCTAATTGTTACTTGTTAAGAGTTTTCTTGCTTTTTTCCCCTTTTTATTGTACCAATATGTACTTTCTATTCTACGCTGGATTGTTAATTTCTGCATCAACAGTCCAGGACATTGATGTTTAGGAACTGAAAATAACATTTTGTTTCGAATGAAGGCAACCCGGCAAACCCACCCAAACCGAACCAATCCATCTTGTTGGTTTGGTCTGATTTTTCTAGTAGCCGGATTGGGTTTGATTTACATTTATCTACCCCAATGATTATTGGATCGGGTGTATTTTCCCTCATAAACCACCCAAACCGACCCATGTACACCCCTACCGTCTTACCATTCCACTGATTCTAAAAAAGACTTGCCGTTCCGAAGAAAACTTGCTCCCCCCCCCCACCCCCGTGTTACCGCGGCTGCTGGCACGGAGTTAACCAGGAAGCAGACCGCCTAGCAAAATATGCAATGAATGTGGGCGACGGCGTGCTGTGCTGGCACTTAATATGTGAAAGTTGCTGATCTTTGGTAAAATCAACTTCAAACCTACTGGGACAGAGTAAAAAATGACGAAAATACAGGACATTTATTTTTTTCGTAGAGATAAAAATCGATTTTTTCCTGAACTTTTATGCTGGAAATAGGTGAACGAGAAATTATTAAAAGTATTAACTGAAAAAAGCATCTTCTCCCTTGCTAGAATTTTCTATTTATGCCAATCCATCACAGTGTTGGTGGAAACTATTATTCCGTATTGTTAACAGCTTAAATTTTTATCAATGTGATGTTCTAAAAAATCGGCGCAGATAATTAATGTAGAAATAATCTATTTCCAAACAATTGGAAAGGAGAAAGAAATTAGTCCTTCCTTCATGTACTATTGCAGTGAGTAGCTACCATAAAGCCACCTGAGGGGGAGTCCCTGAAATTGAAATCATGGTGGCAGTTTATCTTCAACCTCTTAAGAGTTAGTAGTGGATTTTGCAGTCAGAAATGAGAAGGGTCGAACGGAAATGGGAGGAAACCAATCATAGATGAAGTGAATGAAGTACTTCACCTTGCGGCGAATTTGATCGTACTTCCCAATGATTCATGAAAAGAAAATA
Organism: Linanthus parryae; assembly: GCA_023055425.1. NCBI lineage: Eukaryota > Viridiplantae > Streptophyta > Magnoliopsida > Ericales > Polemoniaceae > Linanthus > Linanthus parryae. The sequence continues at coordinate 60,204,305 of JALGPY010000001.1, read as the reverse complement.
CTTGCTTAGATTTTTACTACCTTCTCTTGTCTATCTATTTGTTATACTAACATAGGTTAGTTTTGATATAAACAATAGCTGATTACGTAATTTTAAAACCAGTTGTGAAGAAAAACCACCACGACATAGCACGTGCTTCATCTTCTTTTAAATCAATGCATTAGCAGCAGTTGTAAAATGTTGCAGTTGTAATGCGTATTTTTAATTTTTAGTTATTTTCTTAAATTAATACATTAGCAACAACTGCAAATGTGAGGATTGCATTTGGGAATTTGTAAGGTTGTTAATTGGGTTGCCACCCTGGTAAATTGTGGCCTAAAATGCTTTTTTCCATGGTGAAATACCATATTTTCCACGAGAATTTCCACTTGCCGATAAATCTATTGCCACCTCTTTAAATTTTTGTGGAAAAACTTAGAAATGGACAACAAAGACTATTTCCACAGTAATTGCTCGTGACAGATTATTTTACCACTCCCCTTTGTGACCACATGTGTCTATTGTGGAAATAACCACGGCCAAAATCTTTTGCCGCAAAATTTGAGCTTCTTACACATTTTTAAAACATGAACACGAACAGTTTTTCAAGATTGTGTGCATGTTTATTTTCTGGAGTCCCCATGTATTCTATGAAGAAGACTTTACAATTTGGTTAAGATAAACAATTAAGGTGCAACGCACGTGCATCAAAACTAGTATATATAAATATAAATATAAATATATATATATGTGTGTGTGTTTGTGTGTTAGTCTGACAAAAGCAAGGAAAATACTATGTATGAATAAGGCAAGATTCAAGTGTGAGACCACCGATTACATATTTAGAACAATGAAACAACTAAGAAAAGTAGGACATCAATGAAACAAAAACATTACTATCAGCCACCTCAAAACAGAACATGATATTTCCGTTGCTGAGGAAAGGTAAAGCTACATATCAAATTTAACAAAATACCAGTAAACATAAATTATTACGACAAAAAATGAAATAAATGAAGTCTTGCAGTCAGCGGGATACTACAAATTGTTAATCAATGTCCTCCATGTTCCCTTTCATCACTCCATCTTCAGCTGCGACTTGTGCAGGTTGAGATGATTTTGGTGGAGCATGTGCTTGTGAGGAAGAAGAAGGTTGTGAATTGAGTTTTATTAAATTGAGTTGTTTGTTTATTTCCAGAAGCTTTTGATCAATCACAAAGCCAAGGTCACTCAACTCGACTGTGGCCATGTGTTGTTGTAAGTGATTACCGCGCAAGCACTGGTACATGATCTCAGTCATATGTTTTTTTTTCTATTCTCAGTGACTTTCTTCCTCAATGCATCTTGGACTTTCTCGATCCTTATTCTTGTTAAACCTTCTTGGTCCATCATTCTCTGATTTCGTTGCCCGATTGGCACGTTCGTATAATCAGCAATCACCTTTTGCACCCCCTCCCTGTTTGGCCAGACTTGTGCATCATGCTGATAAGGGCTGGAGATAATTACGGCGACTTCGACGTCACACAAAGTGTGGAGTTCTTCAGCCTTTTTCGTTAGGCCCTTGACCCTTTTCGTGAAGCACACTTGCCTCTTTGTATCATCATCGATGAATTCGAGCTTCAGTGCAGATCTTGGCATGGTTTCCAACAATGTGCAAAACTGTTTAGACAATAATGAATGGAATGATGGAGAAGATGGTGTGTGAGCTTTGTGGCTTTTATAAACATAATTTAGACAACTTGTTGTTGGTAAAGAAAAAATTCTTATTATGCTAGAATATTAAATCATTTCCATTTTAGGTTTTCTTGAAAAGGAATCGACCCAAAAAGCAATTGTTTTAGTTCACATGTCTTCTTCTGTATGTTTCTATTATAATTTGCGGGTTAAATGTTTATGGTAAGAAGCTATATATTTTCTTTTACAAGAAATAACATATTTGCAATGCCACTTTTTCTTTGAGTAATTGTTCTGCCGTCAATCGGTTTTAAACCCGGAATCTCATGCAGGAGCTTCCAACGCTCAACCACTTCAGCTACCACCATAGCTGCGCAATACCTTTTTTCAGGTGTATATTCCCTTCTTATTACTTTATTTGAGAAACTCCTTCCAGTGATATTGTATACAGAAAAATATTTAGTCTTTCCTTTGTGTGCATGAGTTTCATTCAAAGGTTCATTGAGTTATTGTTTAATAAGCGAGAAATGCTACAGAACCAACTCATATCTCTTTCACATACCGTCCACACTCATGAAATCATGCCAAATGAGTAATAACGTTATTTTAGGACATGTAATGATGTTTTTAACTGTACACTTGTATAAGAGATGACAGGAAATAACCGTGAATTCTTTAGCATTTGTCATAATAAACAAACTGAAAAGAAATACAATACCACAAACAATTCAATTGACAAGACACATGTCATCCAGATTTTCGTTTTCTATATTTATCATAAAGGACATGGCATATGTACAATTAAAAGCATTGAATCCTTAAACTCCTTTCATTAGTGACTCACCTAATTAAAAAGCATAAATTTATTTCAGTTACAAATGACATACAAGCTGGCAATAGGATCATTTATAAAACAAAACATAAGATCAGGAAAACCTACAATAGAAATGACTTGATACTTTAGCATAATCGGTTGCAGCACAACTAAATATTTTAGCATAATAAAAACAATCTTTACCAACAACAAGTTGTCTAAATTACGTTCATAAAAGCCACAAAACATACACACCATCTTCTCCATCATTTCATCCATTATTGTCTAAACAGTTTGTCACATTGTTGGAAGCCATGCCAAGATCTGCATTGAAGCTCGAATTCATCGATGATGATACTAAGAGGCAAGTGTGTTTTAGGAAAAGGGTCACGAGCCTAATGAAAAAGGCTGAAGAACTCCACACTCTGTGGGACGTCGAAGTCGCCGTAATTATCTCCATTCCTTATCAGCATGATGCCCAAGTCTGGCCAAACAGGGAGGGGGTGCAGAAGGTAAGGTGATTGATGATTATAAGAACGTGCCAATCGGGCAAAGAAATCAGAGAATGATGTACCAAGAAGGTTTAACAAAAAGAAGGATCAAGAAAGTCCAAGATGTACTGAGGAAGAAGATCACTGAGAATCGAGATAAAGAGATGACTGATATCATGTACCAATGCTTGTGCGGTAACAAATTAACACAAGACATGGCCGCAGTTGAGTTGAGTGATCTTGGATTTGTCATTGAGCAAAAGCTTTTGGAAATGAACAAACAACTCAACTCACTAAATGTTTCACAGCCTTCTTCTTCCTCGTATGCCCATGCTCCACCAAAATCCTCTAAACCTGCAAAAGTCCCAGCTGAAGATGGAGTGATGAAGCCACTGGTGGATCAGCAAATTGCGGAATTGCCTCCTCGGTTTATGGAACAGAAGGGGAACATGGAGGACATTAATTACTGGATGACTGCAAGAGTTCATTTATTTTGTTTTTGTCGTGATAATTTATGTTTACTGGTATTTTGTTAAATTTGATATGTAGCTTCACCTTTCCTCAATAAGGGAAATCTCATATTCTGTTTTGAGGTGACTGGTAGTAATGTTTTGGCTTCATTGATGTTCTAGTTTTCTTAGTAGTTTCCTTGTTCTGAATTATGTAATGGGTGGTCTCGCACTTGAAACTTGCTTATTCATACATAGTATTTTCCATGCTTTATTCAAACCAACATTATATATATATATATATATATTGTTTCGTACACCGTTTTATATATATATATATATATATATATATATATATATATATATATATATTGTTTCGTACACCGTTTAATAATGATGGTTGCACCGTAATGTAGTTGTTGAGACGTTACTGGCTTACTGCCCTCGTTAGTCAATTATTAGTTTTTTCTCTATTTAAATAAATTTGTAATCATTTATTTTTGGCAGGTTTTTAAATACACTGTATTTTTACTTTAGTTCGTTTCATTTTGATATCATTTTTTTCTACTTTAGTTCTTTTCATTTTGATATCATTGCTTGTAATGACAGTTTTGACATTATTTTCAAGCATCAAAATGTATTAAAAGTTCTTTTAAAGACAATTTGTATTCTAATAAATCTGAGGCCCCTACACCTTCAGCAAAAACCTCAAGTGATGTATAAGTCATATATATAGTCGTATCTTATGCAATGTGGTTGAGAGAAGAGCACCACTTGTTGCTTCAAAAATTTAAAAAAAAAATCATTTCCTTTAGAAATGCTTCGTCTTACCCGATTTTTTCACCGTTTTATATCACTTCCACAGTCTCTAATTGGCAGTTAAAAAAAAAACCTGAAAGGGTAATCATACCAACTAGAATTTGACACGCAAGTGGAGAAGTGACACAGATGAAAAAGATTATTATTCTATCATCAAAGTTCCCCTTTTATGTGATTTAATTTTTTGAGGAATAACATCATATCGTTCGCTAGCAGGGTTCGAACTCGGGACATCATGTAGGAATGTTCCCCTTTTTTGTGTATTTGGTGAGCCCATTAATTGATCCTATCATTTTATGTATCGGTCTTTGATTTTTACGATATATGTAACTAAAAACACTTATGTATGCATGTGATTATGCGTGTGTTTAACATCTCTTACAATTTAGCATTTCTACGTCTTGTCTCCCTTTTATGCCCTTTGATTTTTTTTTACAATTTTCATGATACCGAAAATACTGCTTTCTAATTTCAATATTTCTACTCAATTTTTGTTGTTTTGTCACCTCCTTCAATTTCTCAAGCAATATCCACCCCATTCCCTTAAGTGAGTTTTCACATTTTCTCTAGAATGCAACATCTCTCGCCCAAGATTCGTCTCTTTCTCTCCTCAAGATTTCTCAATCTCCCGCCAGCACTCTGCGTATCCCTGGCCTCACTCATAAATTAAAATATCAATCTCTTGCCCTCACTCTGGAGCACTCTGGGTGTCACAATTTCTTTCCTAAAGGATGGTATAATTATCCTAATCAGAACATACTAATAACCCTTCACATTTCTCTCTCTCTCTCTCTCTCTTAAATCCGAGGTAATAAGTGTTTATAGTTTTAGTAAATTAGGCTTACGAATTGAACTGATTTTGATTTGAAAATTGGGTAACCCATTTCGAAGTAAAAATTCATCCGGATCATGTTTCTCTATTCGGATATCTTTGTTGGTTGGATGATTTTCTGAATTCGACTGTTCTATAACATAGTGAACGACCTATGATCCTACAAGTACATAATATTTTGTTTGATATGTGAGGAAGTTTCTTGTTTTTTCCCATGACTTTATTGGGAAAAAATGTGAACCTGAACAGTAGTCTGCTACGTTGAGGGGCGTATAGAATTCTTAACCTTTGAGGGAAGGCTATATCGTTCATCTCCCCTTTACAATCTCACCACTCCTTAAACTAGTCGAGAATAGACTATTTCAGAATAATTTTAAATTGGAACTTGTCCTTATATCTTCCATTCGTATGTCATTCTGTAAACGCATACAATCAAAAACATCAATAATGAATGTTGCAGTCAATCATCTTTAATAATAGGGGGTCATAGATAAATATGCTATAGTAATTCATATGTACCACTTTGAACATGTTCACAAACTATATGAACAGCTCGACATCAAATTTATTCATTGTTTGAAGTCATTGAAACTCCAGAGACACACAAAGAGTTTATCTCGAACTCTTATGTAACACAAACTCAAGATATGATTAAAGGAAGAGTAACAACGAAAATGTGATTCTATTGATAACAAGGTAAATATCATAAAACAAGTAAAATATATATAGTTAGTTTAGATCAATACCGTTGTTGAACATGTTTTTGCATATGTTGATCTCTTTCGCCAGTAATCTCTCTACAATCCAAACTAGGTAAGAGTTCTGCATTAATTGTCAGGGATTCTCAATTTTCATGTTGACGGATGAAGCTGCAAGCACCTGACAAAATACATGAAAGCATAAACATATGGATGGTAAGGAGGAGGCTCCACAAATAATATTGAAGATAAAGATATATGTATAAGTCATATATATAGTCGTATATTATGCAATGTGGTTGAGAGAAGAGCACCACGTGTTGCTTCATAGCAAAATAAAAAAAAAAAAGTATAATTTCTTTTACAAATTCTATGTGTTACCCGATTTTTCTTCCGTTTTATATCATTTCCACATATGGTCTGTAATTGGTAGTTTAAAAAAAGCTAAAAGTTTAATGGTATTAACTATAATTTAACACGCAAGTGGTGAAGTGACACGATTGAAAACATCACTATTCTATCATTAAGGTTCCCCTTTTATGTGATTTTGTTTTTTGAGAAATTACAACATATCTTACATCTAGCAGGGTTCGAACTCGGGACATCATGTAGGAATTTTCCCCTTTTATGTATATTTTGATGAGCCCAATAATCAATCCTATCATTTTAATGCACGCTTTGTAACTAAAAACGCATATGTATGCATGTGTGCATACATGTACTAGTTGTAAGGCAGGTGTGTTGCACATGATGAATTTTTTATTATATGGGATAAGTGAAATGTTTATTCGATAGGGTATATTTCACATATCCTCATCCTTGTTATGTCTAGCGGCTAGTAACATAGCACAAAGGAAAGATTAAAATTCTCTAAAAAATCTCATCTAATGTTCTATCCAAGTTTATTAAATTATCTGACGTAGATACTTAATGACATATCTATCCTCCGGTTAACCATTGGGTTGTTGGTCATGGCATTGATTTCTTTCATCTTAGTCAATCAATTCATTTTGGAGTAACGGAAGTTACTATAAGAGAGAGAAGAGAGGAAGACGAGAAAATAGACATAAAATAATGAAGGGTGATGATAATCACAACACAATATTTGATAGTTACAACACAATATTTCTGTAAATGACATTTATATCTTCAAATTTATTTGATTCTCAAAAAAATCCTTCAATTCATTTCATATTATTTCCGCCCCAGCTCCCAATTAATTCCAATTTCCAACCGAATATAAAACCAAAAAGTTAAATTTTGTGTTTTGAATGAAGAACATCATCAACACTCTCTCTCACACATAACATAACTTGTGAAATCCTTTTATTTGAATTACATAAACCAACGACACCTCAACCCAACCGCAACCGAACCACAACCCTCCCATATCAATACAATCACAGTCACCACACCCATATCGACTCAATTTTGACTCAGTTCATCCTAATTGAGACAAAGTAAAGCCCCGAACTCGAATCCAAAGGAAATAACCAGTGAAGGAAAGTTCCTTATGAAGACGAACCTGCAAGAAAGTGACCCTATCTATACTCGATTCTGCAGTAGAATCCATTACAGAAGTGCCACTAAGAGAGGCTCTAATGGGAGTCATTTCTGTTGAACTCCTTTTTCCTCTCTCACACCACTTCAACTAACAATGATGTACACCTCTTCATAATGGCCTCGCCATCCACATATCCGACCACCCAAACCCTAGCCGCCACTCCCAAATCAAAGTCGGCAACTTTGATTATCATGGTTGTTGGCGGTGATGCATGACCCTTCTTCCTCCTCCTCTTGTACTCTTCAACACTTCTTCCTCCTCTTCAAACTTCTTCTGTGTTTCAGATTTGGAACACGTTCTCTTTGCTCGCACTCATTTTTTCTTACTTTCATAGAAAACAGTGGGTGTTAAATTTGAGAGTAAATGTCATTTTCAAAAAATTGTGTTGTAACTAGTATAAGTTGTGCTGTAATTATCGGCACCCATAATGAATACTATGTTGTTCTTTAATTTATTAATAAGTAATCCTTCCATTTTTAGTCGTTATGGTTAACAGTTGCAGTGATGTTAATTAAGTTTTAATGGTAGATCTTTGATCCGACCGCAAATCGAAAAGGCGACTCCGATTTTGAAGGTTCCGGTATATTCTTTTAATGTTATACATGATCGTCCTTGAATGCACAATAATGTTTTTCATTTGAGTTTGAATCCATTCAATCATTTTTTGTAATTTGGGTTAGAGTTCTTGCGAATAGATTTTTTTCACAAAATTATGTTTCATTTCTGACTGGTTTCGTAATTGGTCATTTTGATTCTAATGAAGCTCTTTTACCATTTGCTGGCTCAAAGAAAAGACATTTCCAAAGTTTATAGTGTGGAGTGTGGCGTCTTGTCTTTGGCTGAATTCACTTTTCAGAATGACAATAAGCATGGAATTTAGATGATGTCATCAATTACAATTCACAATTTCACTGCTTGGAACGTTAATTGGAGAAAGACGTGTCAGAAATGGAACTGTAGAATTGCAACTTTGCTCACAGACTATCCGGTATTCAATGTCTAGAATGAATTGACTTTAAATCACATTCGATATGAAAAACCTGAAAGGACTACACAACTGAGGAATTCCAACTTGTTCAGGTAGAACTAGCGAATGCACTGGGCAAGTTATGCCCTTCAATCTAGGAACTTCAAGATTCAAAATAAAAAGTTGCGACCTTTGTTCAAATATTGAATTTGTTTTCAGATTTAATCTTATATAAAAAGTTGCGACCTTATTTTTCCATTTTCTAATAATATTTGTTGGTACGATCTCTTAAACATAGCTCATCAGGGATTTTTTTTTCCTAGGCAAATGAGAATCGCATTCCGTTTTTTATTTTCTGTATTTCCACACTACAACAAATCATGCTTTTAGCGACCTGTTTTATTATGACTACCAGCATTACAGTTGTTGGTAACAGTACAAACAGTCGTTTCTTTCTATTTTTCGTCTGGCTAATCGTCTTTCAGATTCTTAAAGACTAGCTATGATTCTTTCGTGGGAAAATGACTAGTCATTAGAAATCTAAAATTATCAATGACGTGCAGTATTGTTGTCAACGGATCTAAACACAATTTTGATCAAACTTTTGGGCGGGAAATTAGAATTAGCTAAATTTTGGGGAGGGAAATGAAATCTAACCAAATGTTGGAGGAAAAATAAAATTCAACCAAAAACTTAAATTCGCCTGTCTGCTCCAACTAACAATTTCCCCCGCCATTACTCCCCCCTTTCGGCCTCCATATCATATCAAAGAACCAGATGAACCCTAACTCTCATCTTCTACACTCGCCACCACCGCCGACTCTCTCTATCTCTCTTTCTATATGAGCGCAGTCCTCTCGTCACCACCGTCACTCTGTCATTCTGATTGACTCAATCGGCCATGAGCTGGTTCAAATATGAGAATGGAGATTTGGCGCATGAAGAGAAATTTGATGTCTCACCCTTCACAAACATCTTCCCTCACAACTTGCCAGTATCTCTCTGTCTCTTAGTCTCAATTTGGCTTCTGGGTTTTAATTGATTGTGCACGCGCTTTTCAATTTGGGTTCTGAGAGGTGACTTGAGCTCAGATCTAACAAGCCCTTTTCATTTCAAGAACTTAAAAGGAGCAATTTTATGTGATATATGTATTTTTAGTCTGGGCTCCATCTTTCATGATTATAAATTGTATGTGCTTTAATTTTATTGTGATATCTGCAAATACTTTAACTATGGGTAAATTCTATGTTCTGATCTGCTGAGTCTAGATTGTGGTATATTGTTTTTCACATAACCAAGTGGTTGTTGTTTACTGATTGGAAAGTGGGCATTCATGGGATGAATAATATATATAAGCGACAACATACAGATAGGAATGTGTGTTTTAATGTATATATAATTTGGCTAGTTGAATGTGATGTGGATGAGACTGACTATGGTATAAAGTTCGTAAGTACCATGTGTCATTGCTGCCAATTCATAATTTGATGTGTCCAAACATTCCATTGTGTAAGAGGATGTGATGATATGGATCTATCGAATTCACTCATTGAAGTTGTAAGAGTGTAATATGCTCGGCGAGGCCAAATTATATTTGCAGCCTGCTGGTGTCATCTCTTATTTGTTTTGAATAAAGGAGTACTAATTTGATCCTCTTCATGCTAATTGAAGAGATCGTTAATATATGGATCGTCCGAATTCACTCTGTAGCCGATAGAGTTTCATGATATACATGGTATGACAAAATCCTTTTGCAGCCTGTGATCATCGATGTGTTATCTGGTTTTCACGAGTACAGTTTTGAGCCTTTTTCCGTTTTTCCCTCTGTTCATTCCATGTTTGTTGTTTGTTTGTTTGTTTTTCCTCCGTTTAACCTCTCAATTCTACCGCGTGTTGTGAATGTCATTTTCACCCGCTGATAATGTTGGCAAAATGATGCAAACATTTGTGCATGAAAACCGGGTCAAAGTGGCATTCGCAAGATCCGGCATTCGATAGCGGATGAACAGATGAATTTCGAATTAATGAATGTTAGTTCATTAGTAAATCAGTATATTGCAAAAGGAAATTCTCAATGAATAGAAGTACTAGAAAGATACGAGAGAAATTACAGAAAATAACAGTAAATAAAAGTCTATACCTCGTTGTCCTCTTTGAGTTGTTTATCTGCCCGGGTCTCTGCTTGTTCCTCCTAGATTACCAAACTGAGCTTCACTTGTTGAACAACGAACACTTGATTTAATTTTCTCTTGTGACACCTGTAAATTAAATGACGTGTACAAATATCATTCACTTGAGATAGAAATTCAAGAGGAGCTTCAATAGAGAAGTTAAATGGTTTTGACACCTTGAGAATGTCCATCAATCATGCAGCAACTACAATCTCCTTAATCGGTTCAAATTCCTTTTCTAGAGAACTGTCATCAAGTTTCAACCGTAAGAAATGAATTGGATCCGGCTCAAAATCATAAGCAGCTTCATCAAGTTCAGTATTTAATATGCTCTGAGTTCCTACTGTCGTTGCAATAAACTTGCCTTAATTAGGTCTTAATTTTGTTCCCTGGTCTATACAACTTTCTTCTCTGAGCAAACCAATGGCAAGTCGTTCCTCGATATGTTTTCACTAGATTTAGCTACAGTGTCAAATTCTTTTGTTGGGTAGTGACTTTGGGCACGGGAAATTCTCTTGAATCCGTGTATATATATAAATAAATATATATGTGCGTGTGTGTGTGAGAGAGAGAGAGAGTGTATCTAAACTCTTATTAAAGGAAGAATAATGAAAAAAATTGTTCCAAACATGGTTAATATTAAAAACACCCCACATAAATTATGTATTTAGAAGAATAACCCCATATCTTTACTCTTTTAAAAGACTAATAAACTAGAAGTGTTCCTAAGATAGTTTTTTGTTTTTACAAAAATACCTCTTATTTTACTTACATAAACCAAAAGCCCCTACTAAAAGTACATATTTCACAGTCTAACCCTGCTAATAGCGTTTCACAAACCGTTTCCTCTGTAACTCTAGGCTTCAAACGACGCAATGGAGTTTTACAAAAACCTGCCGTGATCCATTGGCAGTTATGTTTCTCGGGATCCAAGTTGATTTTGATATCAAATTGGATCCCGATCGAATGTCCATAATGAGACACTTACGATCCCTTTGTTGCTTTTCCATATCATTCTGTGCAGTGTGTAAAGAGCCATTCGAGAAATAAACCTTGGATGCGTTAGATACTGCAACTGTAGAGGGCTTGATTCTGAAAACTCGTTTTTGCTCTATGTACAATTCTTTCATACCACCATCGTCAAAATTTCTATAGAGAACAATCACACGCTTCACTACGGGTTTTTCAGAGAAGGGCCTCTCATCCCGACATGCCAAATCTCAGTGAACGTTTTAAAAAAATACGGTCCAAAGAAGACTACTTGATGAATTATCCTTCAACCCTTTTAGGGCGCTGTTGTACAAAGCAGGGAAAAGTTTTGGTTGATACCAGGCAGCGGAGGTCAGCTATTTGATCGTTCATTCAAGGTTAATGTCTGCTTCATCAATTTTTAAAATGTAATGTAAGTCCCGTTTTCAAAATTATTATTCTTGTGCTCAGATCCATTTGCATACTTGCTTAAGACGGTAGGTTTGCAGCTTCGCATTGTTTTTTGTCTCTCTTCCCTGCTAACTCTATGAAAAAGGAAGAAACTAAAAGTAGTAAATGTCAATGATATTTGATGAATTTGATTATTTCATTAGGCCTTGTACAAGACAAGGTTAGTTGATTATTATATTCCCTCTCAAGACGCTGGCTCTCACTACAACAAATATGAACTTTGTTGACAGTTTTTTTGTCGACACACAGTTTTATGTCGATGGTTACGCGATTAATCGACCATATCAGAATTTGTCGATGCACATGATATTTTTTGTCGACCTTTTAGTTATTATTTTATTCTTCCCAATAATGTGGTCAATATATTGGGAGTATTTATTTGATTTTGACATCTACTTACATAGTGACATATCTTTTTGTCAACTCCTGCCAAAAAAAATTGGAGGATAAATAATTGGTGTTTCCCGCACTCCCCAATTGTGAGGAGGGAATAAAAAATTAATTCTAACCCACTAACACACGTTTCACTCTCAAGTCTCACCCTCTCATACGACTCTCATCCTAAACCCTCAACCGGCGGCGATCAATTCCTGCAACTCTCTCCATCCTCGCCGCTACGCCTCTCTCTCTCATCTCCGAAGCCGTCGCCCTCTCCATCGTCACCCTATTCAAGACCCGGTAAGCCCTCTCTCATCTCCGAAGCCCTCGCCCTCTCTCATCTCCGAAGCCCTCGCCCTCTCTCATCTCCGCCGAATCTTCAATTCCCCACGCCCAATTCAAGACCCGGTAAGCATCACAAACCCTGTAAAATTTCAGATCGAGGAGGAAGAAGAAGGGCTAGAAGTTACCAATCAGTTGGCCAACGGTGACGGTTAGTTCTCTGTAAAATTTTACTACTATGTGTTTACATTGCCCCTCAGTTTCTGATTTGGTTAGGATTTTATCGCAGAGAAACTTTGGTGGGCATCTATCTAGCTTCAACACACCGTACTACCCTCTCAACACCGCGACTGAAATCGTGGACGGCAAGAGTCGGGTAAACATCTAATTTCTATGACCTTGGTTCCTGCCTTTTTCACTTTTAGAACTGCTGTAACCTGATGTCTACTTATGTTGCTCGCTTCATGTTTGCTTTGTTTTTTGAGGGCTTGGGTTGAAAAAGCTACATGATTGATGTATAAGTTTATTAACTCCTTTACTGTTTCTAGGGGTTTTATCATAATTATTTGTTTAGTGAATTTGTTCTGTAAAGCATCGAATTGATACTATGAGATTATGTACATTTGAGGGAATAACTCTTTCTCTTACCTCTTTTTGTGCGACCAATTTGCAGGGCTTTGCCTGCTCTGAGAATTTGCAATTTGTAGTCAACATCTTTGCAGTCAAGTAAGTAAAATTGTATGTGTTCTAATGCATTATTCGCTTTGAATTGAACTACTGTTACCAATTTATTCACTTTTGTCCCCCATATCTCTGTTTAGCGAAGTCTATGTATAACTTGGCATTAACAAAGGAGCTTCAGTTTCTACTAAAAGCTCTGCCAAGCGAAGTCTATGATCTGTACGTACTGATGTTGTAGTTGACAATTTGAAAGGTAGAGTATGATTTGGTATAGTTTTTCTTAAGCAAAGTGGTGATAATTATGGTAAGTTGGTGCACATTAAAGAGCATATTACAGACTCGGTGATTCTGGAAGTATTTCTATGGATCACATTTATTCTGATGCAAAAAATGTGGTTATCGTTTCAACTTTTAATCAAAAGGAGAAAGTATCTCTTCCTGCTATGCTCTTGGGTGCTGTTTTCTTTTAACAAACTCTCAATCTACTTGCATGTACAATATTTCATTGATCATCGTCTGTTACTCAGCGAAAAATATTTGAGTTAGATGTTTATGCTGTTCATTACAGTCATCCATTTCTTGACTCAATTAGAGATGTAGGCCAATATATCTTTCTTGACTTAGTTACAGGTATAATCATCCCTTGAATTAGTTTATTTTCTGTCTTATTTTGCAGGTGAACCTCGAAGTATCAATTAGTGTATGCTATCGACTTGGACAATACTGGATTTAAGATCTCTGGGAGATATTTTCAGTTTGTCTGTAGGTACTTCAACTTTGTTTGTAGTTGTACCATGTAATGATATATTTCTATTTCATTTGCAACCCTGCTTAGCAACAGTACAATCAAATCTAGGGTCTTTCGCACTGTGCTGAAGGTAGTACTCTTTCACTTAGATAATATTTATTTCACTTTTTTATGATTTCTAAAGTTAATCCCCCCAAATATAGAGACAGTTTGGTATTTTCTAAACTTTGCCATTCTCACGGTTTTTTATCTCTCAACTTCAGCTCTCTTCTCAGCCGAAGATGCCCTCTGTCCCTCTGTAGCGAACAATATTTCTCTAGCTTGCATTCAATAATTTGATAACTATTTTTTCAAGCATTTATAATTCTTTATGTCTTATCTATCGAGTTTTCAATTGGCCAAACCCTGATCATTCGAGGTAGTTGATAGAATTGCTTAAATTTGATTTCTCGGACATGATCCAGGTAAAAAGTCTACTGATAAATTGTGACTTTCTAATTGCAATGTTGATGCATTTGAATTTCTTCTCTCTCTTCATTTTTTTAAAGGCTTCTCTCTCTTCATATGTCTTTCATCTTATGCAAAGAAAAAATGACTGATAGTATGCAAACGAATATACATGACTGATAGTATGAAAACGAGTATACTATGAAGGTTAAATGACTGATAGAAGGAAATTATCAAGGACACGTGTTACTACCTTTGTATTCAAGGTGTTTATGTGGATTTTACCTCTGTGTACCCAAGTTGCAATCCGTTAAATTCCCTGTCATTATTTTTCTCCTCAGTTTGTCCATATCTTTGGTTAATTTTCAATTTGACAAGGTACTATTTCTTGTGAAGCTAGAAGCTAAAGTAAGAATCAATGTATTTAGATACTTGAGAAAACAGAGAAGGAAGTTTTATGCTATTGTGCTGATGATTCTAGCTGCAACACGATATTGCAAAAGATTTTGCACTTATATTTTCCAGGTATTAGTTGGCACACAATGAGGGGTCCATACACCACGAGTAGCCTTTGGGTGACAACAAACACAAAACTGGTATGGTTAGGATATCAACTTTGATTTGTTAAGGGGCTATATAATATCATCATGTTCTACACTATTACACGTCCATACTGATGCTCGCAATGTTTACTTCAAAATGTCTTAAATTTGTGTTTTGGTGTGGATGTTTAAGCTCTATACATTCTACTAGAAGCCTAGAAATGTACGGACTGGGCCAGTCTTCCTCCTCATGCAAGTTGCGTAGCATTTTGTTATGGTTGCCAGGGTTAGCAAGCAACAAATGCTAGCTGAATTCTGCCTAGATGTGGATTATGCTTATACCATCGAAAAAAGCCCATAATCATGATTCAGTTAGAAAATTCCTATTGCTGTAGGGTGTCATGTGGTTTTGAGAACAACAATTCGGTCAAAATTTTCATTTCCGGCCGTGAAGTCACTGTTCTCTTTTGTACACATTTGGTCATCTAACAAGTTCGTTTGATAGACAGGGAGCAGCTTCCTTCTTGAGTCCGTTCGATTTCCACCCAAATCGGTAAAAGTATTGTTTATGCGAACATCGCTAATATCTTTTAGCTGTGACATTAGACTTCAACAAGTTATCTCTTCCTGCTACTGCGTCCTTGTTGTGGCTGTTGATTTTTCTGGTGATAATTCTTTGTTGCAGTCCGGAACAGGATGAAGAGTGTTAAGAATATCCAGAAAATTATAAAAGCTATGAAAATGGCTGCAGCATCTAAGCTTCGAGCAACTCAAGTTAGAGCGGAGAATTCCCGTGGACTATGGCAACTGATGTCGCTTAATTTTTTCTGCCGACGTAATTGAGATTTGTCGGCTTTAATACTAACGACCGACTTGTAGTGACCATTTTCCGTCAAAAAATTATTTGTCGATAGAATTTCTACCGACATATTTGGCCTTTCTAGCGACAATTTTTGCTGTCAACGGAGGCAGAATTTGTTGTAGTGTCTTAAAATCCCCGATGATTATTGTGCCATCCACATTTATGGATCTTTCTATCAAGATACTAGAAATATATTTTACCTCAGTTTATTACTTATTACTAGCTTCCAACCCGTGCGATGCACGGAACATGGCCCCTATACATGCCAGTTTACTTGTGCAACCATATCGGTTGGTAAAGAGCGTTTCGGGCAAACTAATTCAACAATTCTAATGTCTATATCTATATGTCAAATATATTATTTTTTATTTAAAAAATATAACGACGTACTAAATATTTTTAAATAATGTTAAATTATTACTTAATATAAATAATTTTTAGTTTACATAGGCCATTACTTTTTAGTGGTTTTTTTCTAACATTTTTAGACTCATATTTTTTGTCGTCTGCTGGGTGTGAATCCAGGACCTTATGCAAAGGCTTTTAAACGCTCTACCACTTGACGTAGCACCATTTTCTAACAGTTCTTTTCTCATTGAAGTTATAAATTTTAAATCTTACATGCCGGGCCGTGAGTCATTGCACGATTATATTCTTATATTACAATTATGTAAGAGATCGTACACTGCACTTGTAATAAATATGGGTTAATTTATAGACCCATTTATTGACACTCAGTAGTGGTTGTGATTTATCATAAAGCATTATTCATTTCGATGATTACAAACTAACATTTTCGTAAAATCAATATAAGTTTTATAGAGATTCATTGATTACTTTTTTTAGAAATAAAACTTTTATTAATTAATTGAGCGATACATTCAGAATTGGGAGATACATAAGGAGTTTTATAGATATTCATTGATTACTTTTTTTCAAGAAATAAAACTTTTATTAATTAACTGGGATATACATTCGAAACGGCCGAATTATAATCTAGCCATCTGTGGAAGCTGCTTTCCCATTTCCCGTCACCTAGGGGTGTACAGAAAATCGATAGACCCATCCAAACCCACTAATCCAACCTAATCCAATCCAATTTTATTGGTTTGAAATGATTTGGGCTGAATACGGATTATATTTTAGCCCAATCCAATATTTTGGTTTGGGTTGTGGATGTAATTACAAAATCCAGAAACAGACCCAACCCAACCCAAAATAGGTAATGTATATAATAAATTAATAATATCTATAAAATCTCTATCATATCTATTAAGTAATATATTATTTATTGTACATGTCAAAGTCTCAAAGACCTTTTCCTTTCATTTTCTACATAGCAACGTCAGATCTTCATCAAAGGAAGATAAATCCCTAATTTTCTCCCAATTTTCTTTATTTTCCTTATCTATTTTTTCTTTCACTGTATATAATGGATTCACCATTAACAGAATTCTTCAATCTCTTCAACAGTCAGATTGTTGAGAGTTTTCTTGCTTCTTCATTTTCCTTATCTAATTGTTACTTGTTAAGAGTTTTCTTGCTTTTTCTCCCTTTTATTGTACCAATATGTACTTTCAATTCTACGACGGATTGTTAATTTCTGCATCAACAGTCCAGGACATTGATGTTTAGGAACTGAAAATAACATTTTGTTTCGAATGAAGACAACCCGGCCAACCCACCCAAACCGAACCAATCCATCTTGTTGGTTTGGTCTGATTTTTTCTAGTAGCCAGATTGAGTTTGATTTACATTTATCTACCCCAATGATTATTGGATCGGGTGTCTTTTCCCTCATAAACCACCCAAACTGACCCATGTACACCCCTATCGTCTTACCATTCCAGTGATTCTAAAACAGACTTGCCTTTGCGAAGAACACTTCCCCCCCCCACCCCGTCTTACCGCGGCTGCTGACGCGGAGTTAACCAATAAGCAGACCGCCTAGCAAAACATGCAATGAATGAGGGTGACGGCGTGCTGTGGCACTTAATTTGTGAAAGTTGCTGATGTTTGGTAAAATCAGCTTCAAAACTACTGGGACAGAGTAAAAAATGACTAAAATACAGGACATTTATTTTTTTCGTAGAGATAAAAATCGATTTTTACCTGAACTTTTATGCTGGAAATAGGTGAACAATAAATTATTAAAAGCATTAACTGAAAAAAGCATATTCTCCCTTGCTAGAATTTTCTATTTAGGCCGGATAATCTATTCCCTTTTTGATAATTGTAGTTTTTTCTCTCTCTAAGCTAGAGAGAGAAAAGCCTTTTTCCACTATGGAGATGAACATGCCGGATTGGCTTGGGAAGATTCAACTCACTGAGAGGGAGAAGAAGACAACTCGGATCGGGAAAGAACTCTATGATAGAGCCATCGAAAGTTTTGACCACTGCTTGATAGGAAAGTTTGTTGGTGACAAGATCATCAACGGAGGATTTATGAAAGACCTCTTCAAGCGACTATGGTGCCCGGAAGATGAAGAACTCTGCATCATAGATCTTGAACGAAATATCTTTGTCTTCAAGTTCGAAAACGAAGATACCTTGTACCGAGCCAAAAGGGGAGGTCCTTGGGTATTTGATGATCAACTATTACTCTTGAAGGACTGGACCTTGGGAAGAAGGCTAGAGATGTGGTTTTCAACTACGTCTCAGTTTGGGTCCAAATCTGGGGACTCCCCTTTCACCTTATCAACAAAGAGGTAGGGGAAATTATTGAATCCACCATTGCAGAGGTTCACTCCGTTGAGCCAAAGGAGGAAGGCCCAAAAAGTGAGCGATTCATTAGAGCCAGAGTTCGTATGCTTGCAAATCAACCGCTGCTTCGCAGAGGGGCGGTGGAAATCGAAGATGGTGAATCGATCTGGGTCGATTTCAAATACGAAAAACTTCCAACCATCTGCGAATTGTGTGGTTGTGTGGATCACCCTCAGACAATATGCCCAAAGAAACCAACGGAAACTATTACCACTAGTCATCGCGAGTATGGACATTGGCTGCTATCCAACCGAAAGAAAGCGAGGAAAATAGACAAATACCAATCAGCTTCATCCCAGAAGGCTTGGCCAAGAGCGCCGGAATTTCCGGACGGCGGTCGGCGACCGGAGAAACAGAATCAAAAGAGCAGAGGTACGACGGTGGTCGGAAAAGGCAAGTCAAAGGGGAAGACGAAAGATAAGGGAGAATCAGTGGAAAATCGGGACAAATTGCAAAATAAGGAAAGGATTGGTCCAAATTTCAATCTGGAGAAGATACTAGTAATCCCTCAATCAAAGGAGGTGAATTTCTCTACTAGTATTCCAACCCTTTCCACTTTACCCTCAAAAGTTTCCTTCTCGGCCGGGAAATCCCCCAATCATGGGAGGTCAAACGGAAAAAAAGGAAACACGAAGAAAGTAGCACGAGAAGGGGAAGGGCGGAAAATCCTCTCCAAGAGAAAGGCAATTGCCACAATTTCCCACAAAGAGTTGGAAGCAATTACTGGAAACTCCAAAAAACAGTGCTCAAATGGAGGTGAAGATATATCACAAGTTGATCTGAATCTTCCCTCTTCTACGGGAGACAAAGTCAACTCAAGAGAAAATACTGAGATGACGATTGATGACAGCCAGAACAATTTACCAGAGGCAGTGTGTGCTGAGCACCACTGCCTAGCCCAATGAATCTACTATGCTGGAACGTGCGAGGGCTTGGCATCCTTCGCAACGTTCTAGCCTTGACTGATCTAGTCAAGGAGAAGCCCGCCCAGCATGGTATTCTTATTGGAAACAAAGAAAGCAGGAAGTGAAATGGAGGAGATCAAAAACAGTCTAAGTATGCAAAACTCCTGTTATGTGGACAGCATAGACCTGAGTGGGGGACTTGCTCTCCTTTGGAAGGATTACGTAACCATTACAGTACGTTCTCAGTCCACCTATCATATCCATTGCAATGTGGATAGCACCGAGGGAGGGGACCCTTGGAATTTTACTGGATTTTATGGCGATCCAACCCGTTCGGAACGTCACAATTCCTGGGAGCTGCTAAAGCGGCTAAAACCAACCAACTCTGCACCATGGCTTATGGTAGGAGATTTCAACGCTATTGGTAGTGCTGAAGAAAAGGAAGGTGGTCGCAATGTTAGTTATAGTCAAATCGAAGACTTTCGAGACACTATGGACTACTGTGAACTCCAGGATTTGGGGTACCACGGTTGCCCCTTTACCTGGAGCAATAACCAAGATGAAGAAACTTTCATCCGTGAAAGACTTGATAAGGCCTATGCAAATTTGGAGTGGCGTACTATGTTTGGTAACCCCAAAGTCAGCAATTTGGTCACCACTACTTCGGATCATAATCCGATTGAGGTAATCCTCCAATCTATTACAAGGAATCACTCCTTGGGTCCAAGAAGATTCCAGTTTGAGGCTTGTTGGCTCCGGAATCAGGGGTTGATGAACTTTATTATCGAACGATGGAACGAAGTCTCGGCTCTGGGCTGCACAAACAAACTTGAACTGCTAGGAAGGAGTCTTAGACATTGGGAGAAAACAGTTTTTGGGAATGTCCGAAACAACTTGAAGAAACTCAAGACGGAACTGGAGAATCTAGAAAGAGCTAGACAAACCCAAAGTGTCCTCATCAGAAAACGGGAAATCAAAAAGGAGGTAAATAATCTTCTTCTCTCAGAAGAACAGATCTAGAGACAGCGATCTCGGATTCAATGGCTTCGGGAGGGAGATCAGAACACGAAGTTCTTCCATCATAAAGCCTCTGCTAGAAGAGCCCGAAACCAAATTTCGGGTATTGAAGATGATAACGGTATTTGGAGAACTGAAGGCGAAAAGGTTGTTGAAACTCTTGAAAAGTACTTTCAAGACCTCTTTACCTCAGACAATCCAAACGAAACAGATATTGCAGATCTGCTTCAACATACCACATCCCAGATTCCAATTGCCCATAAGGAGTGGATGGATCGGGACTACACGAGGGAAGAAGTTGAAGAGAGCCTCAAGCAGATGGCTCCCTCGAAGGCACCAGGAATTGACGGATTTCCGGCGCTTTTTTACCAGACGTTCTGGACGACAATTGGAGAAGAGGTTTGTACCTATGTGTTGAATATTCAAAATGGTAATGCTGATCCCAGTGAGATTAATCATACGGTATTCGCACTAATCCCAAAAATCAAACAAACCAGAAAGGCCGCTGATTTCAGGCCAATTAGTCTTTGTACAGTTCTCTACAAACTGGTCACAAAGACTATGGCCAACAGGCTGAAGAAAATTCTTCCAGACATTATTTCAGAGACGCAATCCGCCTTTGTTCCTGGCAGATTGATCACGGACAATGTTCTGACTGCTTTTGAACTTCTTCATACGATGAAATACCGTACGAAGGGGAAGGAAGGGTATCTAGCCCTAAAGATTGACATCAGTAAAGCCTACGACACGGTAGAATGGCCCTATCTTAAGGCTGTTTTCGAGAAGTTGGGGTTTGGACATAGGTGGACTTCGCTTGTTATGAAATGTGTTACTACCGCTACGTTCTCTATTAATTATAAGGGCAGACCTATGGGTTTTATTCAGCCTCAGCGGGGTATTCGACAAGGTTGTCCGCTCTCTCCGTACCTATTTCTATTCTGCGGTGAAGCTCTCTCGCGCTCGCTCACGAAATTAACGGCCGATGGTTTGTTGTCGGGTCTATCCGCATCAAGAGGGGGCCCTACTATCTCCCACCTCTTTTTTGCGGATGACAGTTTGTTGTTTACAAAAGCCAATACAGAAGAAATTACAAGACTGAAAGGCCTACTACAACTCTACGAAAAAGCAACGGGACAGAAAATAAATTTACAGAAATCAGCGATAGTCTTCTCGGCTAATACTTCCCCGGATCAGCAAGTGGCCTTGAGCAATCTTTGTGGTGTCAAATTGGAGTCTTTGCATGAACGGTATTTGGGCCTCCCTACAATGATTGGCAAAAAGAAAATGTCAAATTTTCAACAGATTATCGAAAGAATTGCAAGCAAGCTAAAGAACTGGAAGGAAAAATTTCTCTCCTTTGCAGGTAAAGAAGTTTTAATCAAATCTGTTATCCAAGCTATCCCTAGCTATTCTATGTCCTCCTTTTTGTTACCTCAGGAATTATGTCAGAAAATTGAGTCCCTCATTACCAACTTTTGGTGGGGCAAAAAGAACAAACCTAGATCAATTTTCTGGGTGGCAAAAGAGAAGATGAAGATGCCGAAAGCTAAAGGGGGTCTCAATATCAGAGATTTGCGAAATTTCAACTTAGCAATGTTAGCAAAACAGTCCTGGCGTTTTCTATTTCACCCAAACTCTCTTGTGGCCCGGGTGTTTAAAGCTAAATACTATCCTGATTCAACACTTCTTACGGCCAAAGCAGGAACAAATTGCTCTTTTGCTTGGAGAAGCATTGTTGCAGGCAAGAGAGTTATTCATCAAGGCTCTCGGTGGGAAATTGGCAATGGGGAGAATCTCAATGTTTACAAAGACAAATGGCTGCTCAGGCCAGAGTCTTTCAAAGTGATTTCCCCCATTCGCCATAACCCTAATTTGAAAGTTTCAGATTTAATTGATGAAGACTCGCATACCTGGAATGTGTCGGCTCTTCAACATCATCTTTTGCCGGTAGATATCCCCGAGATCCTTCGCATCAATCTCCCTCCTTCTCCAGAGCCAGACTGCTTGGTATGGCACTACGAGGAAGATGGAATTTACTCGGTTAAAACTGGTTACCGAATGCTAGAACAAGAACGTTTAGAGAACGTGGAAAGCTCCTCAGAAAGAAGAAATAACTGGTGGACTAATTTCTGGAAACAGAAAATCCCTAAAAGATTTCTGTTTCCAATCTGGAGAAGTATGCATAAAGGGCTTCCAACTAAAATCAATCTTAGAAAGAGGGGATTGGATATACCTGTTTCGTGTCCAGTTTGCGGTGAAGAAGCAGAAGACGACAACCACCTCTTCCGAAGATGTAAGACTTCCAAAGATCTCTGGAGAGGACTGTTGCAGAAGCCAATCGATGAAAACCCACTTACCCCTTTCTCCGTCTGGGTCCAGATGATATTCAACCTGCTGGGAAAAGAGGAAAAAATCAAATTCTGTGTGGGATTTGCGACAATTTGGCATCACAGAAACCAGATAGTCCATCACAATCGAAAGAAATTAACAGCTCAACTTTTAGAGGAAGTGGAAGTGAACTTATCTTTCCTAGATCTACACATGCATGACAAAATTGAACCCCTGCCGACTCAGATCCAGCCACCTCCGGCGTTAGCCTGGTCCAAACCCCCTCCCAACTGGCTCAAAATCAACACTGATGCAAGCTGGAATCGGGACGCTCAGGTCGCCTCAGCCGGAGTTGTGATTCGTGACGAAAACGGTCTCCTCATCGCCGGAAAAGGTGTTCAATTGCCATTCGTTTCTTCTCCGAAAGAAGCCGAAGCTCTGGCTATCCTCGAAGGAGTCAAGATGGCGATTGATCTGGATATCTCGCCGGTCGTCTTCGAAAGCGATTCAAAGTCTCTGATCTCTCTCTGGAATGAGTTGAGAGAGAGAGAAAGAGAACCGACGGTTTTTGGAAGTGAAGAGAGAGGAGTAATGGGTGACAATTCACCTGGTCTTCGTGTCTTGATCCGCTGCACGCGTCTTCTAGGAAGTTCCACCGACTACGTGTCGGTTTTTGCTCCTCGTAAATGCAATTTAGCTGCCCACCACGTAGCCCAACGGGTCAACCTAATCGGGTCGTCTTTCTCTTGGATGTATGATGATCCGGATTGGATCCACAATGTAATTGAGACCGATATTTTGGGCCTTAGCCCATGATTTTAATAAACTCTTTTCCTCAAAAAAAAAAAAAAAAAAAAAAAAAAAAGAATTTTCTATTTATGCCAATCCATCACAGTGTTGGTGGAAACTATTATTCTGTATTGTTAACAGCTTAAATTTTTATCAAAGTGATGTGCTAAATAATCGGCGCAGATAATTAATGTAGAAATAATCTATTTCCAAACAATTGGAAAGGAGAAAGAAATTAGTCCTTCCTTCATGTACTATTGCATTGAGTAGCTACCATAAAGCCACCTGAGGGGGAGTCCCTGAAATTGAAATCATGGTGGCAGTTTATCTTCAACCTTTTAAGAGTTAGTAGTGGATTTTGCAGTCACAAATGAGAAGGGTCGAATGGAAATGGGAGGAAACCAATCATAGATGAAGTGAATGAAGTACTTCACCTTGCGGCGAATTTGATCGCACTTCCCAATGATTCATGAAAAGAAAATACTTGCTTAGATTTTTACTACCTTCTCTTGTCTATCTATTTGTTATACTAACATAGGTTAGTTTTGATATAAACAATAGGTGATTACGTAATTTTAAAACCAGTTGTGAAGAAAAACCACCACGGCATAGCACGTGCTTCATCTTCTTTTAAATCAATGCATTAGCAGCAGTTGTAAAATGTTGCAGTGGTAATGCGTATTTTTCATTTTTAGTTCTTTTCTTAAATTAATACATTAGCAACAACTGCAAATGTGAGGATTGCATTTGGGAATTTGTAAGGTTGTTAATTGGGTTGCCACCCTGGTAAATTGTGGCCTAAAATGTTTTTTTCCATGGTGAAATACCATATTTTCAACGAGAATTTCCACTGGCCGATAAATCTATTGCAACCTCTTTTAAATTTTCGTGGAAAAACTTAGAAATAGACAACAAAGACTATTTCCACAGTAATTACTCGTGACAGATTATTTTACCACTCCCCTTTGTGACCACATGTGTCTATTGTGGAAATAACCACGGCCAAAATCTTTAGCCGCAAAATTTGAGCTTCTTACACATTTTAAAACACTAGGGTATTGCCCGTGCCCGAGGGGCACTATCCCTAAATTAAATAGTCTTTGAATTTAGAGGTGAAGTATATGCAAATTCTACAAATAAATTGATTTAATTATATTCATCAACTACATATAATCAATCAAGCATATTCAAACACCTCTAAATTCACAATCATGAGCGCAAACGTATTATACATTCAGGTATAACCATAAGTTGAAGTATTTGTTCGACATTTTAAACGCACTCTGAGTGAGTAGAGTATAGCAAAACTGTAACAAAACATCAGCATAATAAAACATCCTTGTCAAATATAAAGGATTAACACAGAAAATTTCTCCAAAATGGAACAAAAAGTTGAGTTACAATACAATCTTAAAGATTTTGCATCTTGTTACATGTTCGGCACATCACTGGTAATAATCATGATCGACAACTGGAGAATCAAGAGACCACGGGCACACTCGGGGGTTCATGCATAGTTCAATCATGAAAGCCATGATATCGCTAATTTTCTATGGCCACAGTTCATTTCCAAGTGCAATGGTTACTTGAGCCTGAACCAAAAATATTCCAGTGACCCAATAAACAATATTTCAGTGGTTGCTTGATACTGGATTGAAAACATAATAGAGAAAACTATTACCTCGTAGCTCTTTTTATCAGGACCATAAGCGATCCCCTTTTGCCCAACCTAAAGGCACACCAAGTACAACCAAAGCGAAAACATGTTCAGAACTATATGTTCAAGTAGAACCATGAGCAGAAGTATTTGTTCGACATTTTTAACGTACTCTATGTAGAATAATTTTGTTAATTACCACCAAGAATACGTTGAGATGGAATAATAATTAACCCCTATTATTTGTAGTGCACAACCCATGCCCGAGGGCACTACCCTAAATAAACCTAACAACGGTCCACCAGTTCAAACCAAAAAAAAATGCAAACAAAGACATATGATATGTAACCGAGTATCGACTTATTGATATTAAGAACGAAAATGTGATGTAAAGAATGAGTTGATATGTCTAAAGAATGAATGGATACACTTGATTCCGTTGTAATTTTACGTTCAGGATTACTTCATAGTCTCTAGATTCTGATATTAGATGACACAAATAGTATTGACGATGTTGCAAGGGCTGTACTGAAGTAGGAACATGTAATAACGGATGATCCGACTGGCGAAATTTGGAGCGAGATAACGTGTAGGTTTGATCCGAATCAGTTCGTTTAACAAACTGTTTATGAAACGGCAATTGTTCCAATGTTTGGGCTTTACCAGTTCGGGCTCATATGAAAGCTGCTAGCCCGTAGGAAAGTAAATCGTAAAGGGAGAACAAACAAACAAACGAACGGCTGAGCCCACTATGAAATTAGCGGAGCCGGAAAACGTATAGGTTTGAGCGGAGCAACGC
This sequence comes from Linanthus parryae, assembly GCA_023055425.1. Lineage (NCBI taxonomy): Eukaryota > Viridiplantae > Streptophyta > Magnoliopsida > Ericales > Polemoniaceae > Linanthus > Linanthus parryae. Next base: position 60,178,209 of record JALGPY010000001.1, on the reverse strand, counting down.
GGCACAGAGAAACATAGTAAACAACAAACAGGATCACTTGCAATGAAAAAGATACCCCTTTTATCTCTGTTGCAATGAAAAAAAAAATCCCTTTTATCTTTGATGAGAAACATGTTTGAAGTGAAACCCCCACCATTGTTTGCTCTGCGACTCTCTCTCTCTCTGGACACCACTGTTTTCTCTTTAAATCTCTCTCTCTCTATCTGGACACACCACACCAAATGCACAAAGGGTTCCCGACGATGACCACCCTTCACAGCCTCCCCTGGGTTCAATTCGTCGATCAAGCAGGTACTCTGATTTGAGCGTTACTCACCAATAATTAGACCCAACCTAGAAATTAATTTCTACGATGATTAATTTGTGGTTGTGGCAGTTACCAGTTAGGGCTCATATGAAAGCTACCAACCCATCTGAGTTTAGGGTTTCTTCAATTTTAGATAGGAAAAATGAGGGATAAACAAAGCAGTACAATCGTACCTTGCTTCAGGTCGCCGCCCTTTCAGATGGCAACGCGTTGAGGCGGCGAAGGCGACTTCAGGCTCTTCAGTCGGTTCCGAAGAGAGAGAGAGAGAGAGAGAGAGAGAGAGAGAGAGAGTCGATTGTACCAGTCCATAACGCTGTGTGACAGAGAGTGGAGAAAGTGAAGAGTATATCATCGTGTGAGAGAGTAGAGAAAGTCAAGGTATTTCAACTGCAAGTGGTGAGATCTAAGGCTGGGATCAATTCGATCTAATGGTCTGGAAGACATTTTAAAGTCAACCGTCCTCTTTTATAATATAGATGAACACAAACAGTTTTTCAAGATTGTGTGCATGTTTATTTTCTGGAGTCCCCATGTATTATATGAAGAAGACTTTACAATTTGGTTAAGACAAACAATTAACGTGCAACACACGTGCATCAAAACTAGTATATATAAATATAAGTATAAATATATATGTGTGTGTGTGAGTTAGTCTGACAAAAGCAAGGAAAATACTATATAGGAATAAGGCAAGATTCAAGTGCGAGACCACCGATTACATATTTAGAACAATGAAACAACTAAGAAAAGTAGGACATCAATGAAACAAAAACATTACTATCAGCCACCTCAAAACAAAACATGATATTTCCGTTACTGAGGAAAGGTAAAACTACATATCAAATTTAACAAAATACCAGTAAACATAAATTATTACGACAGAAAATGAAATAAATGAAGTCTTGCAGATAGCGGGATACTACACATTGTTAATCAATGTCCTCCATGTTCCCTTTCATCGCTCCATCTTCAGCTGCGACTTGTGCAGGTTGAGATGATTTTGGTGGAGCATGTTCTTGTGAGGAAGAAGAAGGTTGGGAATTGAGTTTTAGTAAGTTGAGTTGTTTGTTTATTTCCAGAAGCTTTTGATCAATCACAAAGCCAAGGTCACTCAACTCGACTGTGGCCATATGTTGTGGTAAGTGATTACCGCTCAAGCACTGGTACATGATCTCAGTCATATGTTTTTCTCGATTCTCAGTGACTTTCTTCCTCAGTGCATCTTGGACTTTCTTGATCCTTATTCTTGTTAAACCTTCTTGGTCCATCATTCTCTGATTTCGTTGCCCGATTGGCACGTTCGTATAATCAGCAATCACCTTTTGCACCCCCTCCCTGTTTGACCAGACTTGTGCATCATGCTGATAAGGGCTGGAGATAATTACGGCGACTTCGACGTCGCACAAAGTGTGGAGTTCTTCAGCCTTTTTCATTAGGCCCTTGACCCTTTTCGTGAAGCACACTTGCCTCTTTGTATCATCATCGATGAATTCGAGCTTCAGTGCAGATCTTGGCATGGTTTCCAACAATGTGCAAAACTGTTTAGACACTAATGAATGGAATGACGGAGAAGATGGTGTGTATGCTTTGTGGATTTTATAAACATAATTTAGACAACTTATTGTTAGTAAAGAAAAAATTCTTATTATGCTAGAATATTAAATCATTTCCATTTTAGGTTTTATGGAAAAGGAATCGACCCAGAAAGCAATTGTTTTAGTTCACATGTCTTCTTCTGTATGTTTCTATTATAATTTGTGGGTTAAATGTTAATGGTAAGAAGCTATATATTTTCTTTTACAAGAAATAACATATTTGCAATGCCACTTTTTTTTTGAGTAATTGTTCTACCGTCAATTGGCTTTAAACCCGGAACCTCATGCAGGGGCTTCCAACGCTCAACCACTTGAGCTACCACCCTAGCTGCGCAATATCACTTTTCAGGTGTATATTCTCTTCTTATTACTTTATTTGAGAAACTCCTTCCACTAATTTTGTATACAGAAAAATATTTATTGTCTTTCGTTAGTTTTGTGTGCATGAGTTTCATTCAAAGGTTCATTGAGTTATTGTTTAATAAGCGAGAAATACTACAGCACCAACTCATATCTCTTTCACATACCGTCCACACTCATGAAATCATGCCAAATGAGTAATAATGTTTTTTTAGGACATGTAATGATGTTTTTAACTGTACACTTGTATAAGAGATGACAGGAAATAACCATGAATTCTTTAGCATTTCTCATAATAAACAAACTGAAAAGAAATACAATACTTCAATTGACAAGACACATGTCATCCAGATTTTCGTTTTCTATATTTATCATAAAGGACATGGTATATGTACAATTAAAAGCATTGAATCCTAAAATTCCTTTCATTAGTGACTCACCTAATTAAAAAGCATAAATTTATTTCAGTTACAAATGACACACAAGCTGGCAATAGGATCATTTATAAAACAAAACATAAGATCAGGATAACCTACAATAGAAATGACTTAATACTTTAGCATAATCCGTTGTAGCACAACTAAATATTTTAGCATAATAAAAACAATCTTTACCAACAACAAGTTGTCTAAATTACGTTCATAAAAGCCACAAAACATACACACCATCTTCTCCATCATTTCATCCATTATTGTCTAAACAGTTTCTCACATTGTTGGAAGCCATGCCAAGATCTGCATTGAAGCTCGAATTCATTGATGTTGATACTAAGAGGCAAGTGTGTTTTAGGAAAAGGGTAAAGGGCCTAATGAAAAAGGCTGAAGAAATCCACACTTTGTGCGACGTCGAAGTCGCCGTAATTATCTCCATTCCTTATCAGCATGATGCCCAAGTCTGGCAAAACAGGGAGGGGGTGCAGAAGGTAAGGTGATTGATGATTATAAGAACGTGCCAATCGGGCAAAGAAATCAGAGAATGATGGACCAATAAGGTTTAACAAAAAGAAGGATGAAGAAAGTCCAAGATGCCCTGAGGAAGAAAATCATTGAGAATCGAGATAAAGAGATGACTGATATCATGTACCAATGCTCATGCGGTAACAAATTAACACAAGACATGGCCGCAGTTGAGTTGAGTGATCTTGGATTTGTCATTGAGCAAAAGATTTTGGAAATGAACAAACAACTCAACTCACTAAATGTTTCACAGCCTTCTTCTTCCTCGTATGCCCATGCTCCACCAAAATCCTCTAAACCTGCACAAGTCCCAGCTGAAGATGGAGTGATTAAGCCGCTGGTGGATCAGCAAATTGCGGAATTGCCTCCTCGATTTATGGAGCAGAAGGGGAACATGGAGGACATTAACTACTGGATGACTGCAAGAGTTCATTTATTTTGTTTTTGTCTTGATAATTTATGTTTACTGGTATTTTGTTAAATTTGATATGTAGCATCACCTTTCTTCAATAAGGGAAATCTCATGTTCTGTTTTGAGGTGACTGGTAGTAATGTTTTGGCTTCATTGATGTTCTAGTTTTCTTAGTAGTTTCCTTGTTCTGAATTATGTAATGGGTGGTCTCGCACTTGAAACTTGCTTATTCATACATAGTATTTTCCATGCTTTATTCAAAACAACATTATATATATATATATATTTCGTACACCGGTTAATAATGATGGTTGCACCGTAATGTAGTTGTTGAGACGTTACCGGCTTACTGCCCTCGTTAGTCAATTATTAGTGTTTTCTCTATTTTAATAAATTTGTAATCATTTATTTTTGGCAGGTTTTTAAATACACTGTATTTTGACTTTAGATCTTTTCATTTTGATATCATTTTTATAAATTAGGAATGGGTGATGATATTTTACCAATCATTGCTATCTTTGCACAATTTTTGCTTGTAATGACAGTTTGACATTATTTTCAAGCATCAAAATGTATTAGAAGTTCTTTTAAAGACAATTTGTATTCTAATAAATCTGAGGCCCTTACACCTTCAGCAAAAACCTCAAGTGATATATAAGTCATATATATAGTCGTATCTTATGCAATGTGGTTGAGAGAAGAGCACCACTTGTTGCTTCAAAAATTTTAAAAAAAAAATCATTCCCTTTAGAAATGCTACGTCTTACCCAATATTTCTACTCAATTTTTGTTGTTTTGTCACCTCCTTCAATTTCTCAAGCAATATCCACCCCATTCCCTTTAGTGAGTTTTCACATTTTCTCTAGAATGCAAAGTCTCTCGCCCAAGATTCGTCTCTTTCTCTCCTCAAGGTTTCTCAATCTCCCGCCAGCACTCTGGGTATCCCTGGCCTCACTCAAAAATTAAAATATCCATCTCTTGCCCTCACTCTGTCCCTCTCTCACCTCACATACAAATGCATATGTTGAAATTGTGTCACAATTTCTTTCCTAAAGGATGGTTTAATTATCCTAATCAGAACATACTAATAACCCTTCACATTTCTCTCTCTCTATCTCTCTCTCTCTTAAATCCGAGGTAATAAGTGTTTATAGTTTTAGTTAATTAGGCTTATGTATAGAACTGATTTTGATTTGAAAATTGGGTAACCCATTTCGAAGTAAAAATTCATCCGGATCATGTTTCTTTATTCGGATATCTTTGTTGGTTGGATGATACTCTGAATTCAACTGTTCTATAACATAGTGAACGAACTATGATCCTACAAGTACATAATATTTTGTTTGATATGTGAGGAAGTTTCTTGTTTTTTTTCCCATGAATTTATTGGGAAAAAAAATGTGAACCTGAACAGTAGTCTGCTACGTTGAGGGGCGTATAGAATTCTTAACCTTTGAGCGAAGGCTATATCGTTCATCTCCCCTTTACAATCTGACCACTCCTTAAACTAGTCGAGAATAGACTAGTCCAGAATAATTTTAAATTGGAACTTGTCCTTATATCTTTCATTCGTATGTCATTTTGTAAACGCATACAATCAAAAACATCAATAATGAATGTTGCAGTCAATCATCTTTAATAATAGGCGGTCATAGATAAATATGTTATAGTAATTCATATGTACCACTTTGAACATGTTCACAAACTATATGAACAGCTCGACATCAAATTTATTCATTGTTTGAAGTCATTGAAACTCCAGAGACACACAAAGAGTTTATCTCGAAGTCTTATGTAACACAAACTAAAGATATGATTAAAGGAAGAGTAACAACGAAAATGTGATTCTATTGATAACAAAATAAATATCATAAAGCAAGTAAAATATATATAGTTTAGTTTAGATCAATACCGTTGTTGAACATGTTTTCGCATATCTTGATCTTTTTCGACATTATTCTCTCTACGATCTCTATAATTTAACACGCAAGTGGTGAAGTGACACGATTAAAAACTTCATTATTCAATCATTAAAGTTCCCCTTTTATGTGATTTTGTTTTTTGAGAAATTACAACATATCATACATCTAGCAGGGTTCGAACTCGGGACATCATGTAGGAATGTTCCCCTTTTATGTGTATTTTGATGAGCCCAATAATCAATCCTATCATTTTAATGCACGCTTTGTAACTAAAAACGCATATGTATGCATGTGTGCATACCCTCATCCTTGTTATGTCTAGCGGCTAGTAATAGAGCACAAATGAAAGATTAAAATTCTCTAAAAAATCTCATCTAATGTTCTATCCAAGTTTATTAAATTATCTGACGTAGATACTTAATGAACTATCTATCCTCCGGTTAACCATTGGGTTGTTGGTCATGGCATTGATTTCTTTCATCTTAGTCAATCAATTCATTTTGGAGTAACGGAAGTTACTATGAGAGAGAAAAGAGAGGAAGACGAGAAATAGACATAATATAATGAAGGGTGATGATAATCACAACACAATATTTGATAGTTACAGCACAATATTCCTGTAAATGACATTTATATTTTTAAATTTATTTGATTCTCAAAAAAATCCTTCAATCCATTTCATATTATTTCTGCCCCAGCTCCCAATTAATTCCAATTTCCAACCGAATATAAAACCAAAAAGTTAAATTTTGTGTTTTGAATGAAGAACATCATCAACACTCTCTCTCACACATAACATAACTTGTGAAATAGTTTTTGAATTACATAAACCAACGACACCTCAACCCAACCGCAACCAAACCACAACCCTCCCATATCAATACAATCACAGTCACCACACCCATATCGACTAAGTTTTGACTCAGTTCATCCTAAATTGAGACAAAGTAAAGCCCCGAACTCGAATCCAAAGGAAATAACCAGTGAAGGACAGTTCCTTATGAAGACGAACCTGCAAGAAAGTGACCCTATCTATACTCGATTCTACAGTAGAATCAATTACAGAAGCGCCACTAAGAGAGGCTCTAATGGGTGTCATTTCTGTCGAACTCCTTTTTCCTCTCTCACACCACTTCAACTCACAATGATGTACACCTCTTCATAAAGGCCTCGCCATCCACATATCCGACCACCAAAACCCTAGCCGCCACTCCCAAATCGAAGTCGGCAACTTTGGTTAACGTGGTTGTCGGCGGTGATGCATGACCCTTCTTCCTCCTCCTCTTGTACTCTTCAACACTTCTTCCTCTTCTTCAAACTTCTTCCAATTGTGTTTCAGATTTGGAACACGTTCTCTTTGCTCGCACTCATTTTTTCTTACTTTCATAGAAAACACTAGGTGTTAAATTTGAGAGTAAATGTCATTTTCGGCACCCATAATGAATACTGTGTTGTTCTTTAATTTATTAATAAGTAATGCTTTCATTTTTAATCGATATGGTTAACAGTTGCGCTGATGTTAATTAAGTTTTAATGGTAGATCTTTGATCCGACCGCAAATCGAAAAGGCGACTCCGATTTTGAAGGTTCTGGTATATTCTTTTAATGTTATACATGATCGTCCTTGAATGCACAATAATGTTTTTCATTTGAGTTTGAATCCATGCAATCATTTTTTGTAATTTGGGTTAGAGTTCTTGCGAATAGATTTTATAACAAAATTATGTGTCATGTCTGACTGGTTTCGTAATTGGTGGTTTTGGTTCTAATGAAGCTCTTTTACCCTTTGCTGGCTCAAAAGAAAGACGTTTCCAAAGTTTATAGTGTGGAGTGTGGCGTCTTGGCTTTGGCTGAATTCACTTTTCAGAATGACAATAAGCATGGAATTCAGATGATGTCATCAATTACAACTCACAATTTCACTGCTTGGAACGTTAATTGGAGAAAGACGTGTCAGAAATGGAACTGTAGAATTGCAACTTTGCTCATAGACTATCCGGTATCCAATGTCTAGAATGAATTGGCTTTAAATCACCTTCGATATGAAAACCGGAAAGGACTACACAACTGAGAAATTCCAACTTGTTCAGGTAGAACTAGCGAATGCACTGGGCAAGTTATGCCCTTCAATCTAGGAACTTCAAGATTCAAAATAAAAAGTTGCGACCTTTGTTCAAATATTGAATTTTTTTTCAGATTTAATCTTAAATAAAAAGTTGAGACCTTATTTTTCCGTTTTCTGATAATATTTGTTGGTACGATCTCTTAAACATAGCTCATCAGGGAACATTTTTTCCTAGGCAAAGAGAATCGCATTCCATTTTTTATTTTCTATTTTTCCACACTACAACAAATCATGCTTTTAGCGACCTGTTTTATTCTGACTACCAGCATTACAGTCGTTGGTAACAGTACAAACAGTCGTTTCTTTCTATTTTTCGTCTGGCTAGTCGTCTTTCAGATTTTTAAAGACTACCTATGATTCTGTCGTGGGAAAAAGACTAGTCATTCGAAATCTAAAATTATCAATGACGTGCAGTATTGTCGTCAACGCATCTAAACACAATTTTGATCAAACTTTTGGGCGGGAAATTGAAATTAGCTAAATTTTGGGGAGGGAAATGAAATCTAACCAAACGTTGGAGGAAGAATCAAATTCAACCAAAAAATTAAATTCGCCTGTCTGCTCCAACTAACAATTTCCCCCGCCATTACTCCCCCCTTTTGGCCTCCATATCATATCAAAGAACCAGATGAACCCTAAATCTCATCTTCTACACTCGTCACCACCGTCGACTCTCTCTCTCTCTTTCTACATGAGCGCAGTCCTCTCGCCACCACCGTCACTCTATCATTCCGATTGACTCAATCGGCCATCAGCTGGTTCAAATCTGAGAATGGAGATTTGACGCAGGAAGAGAAATTTGACGTCGTACCCTTCACAAACATCTGCCCTCACAACTTGCCAGTATCTCTCTGTCTCTTAGTCTCAATTTGGCTTCTCAGTTTTAATTGATTGTGCACGCGCTTTTCAATTTGGGTTCAGAGAGGTGGCTTGAGCTCAGATCTAACAAGCCCTTTTTCAAGAACTTAAAAGGAGCAATTTTATGTGATATATGTATTTTTAGTCTGGGCTCCATCTTTCATGATTATAATTGTATGTGCTTTAATTTTATTGTGATATCTGCAAACACTTTAACTATGGGTAAATTCTATGTTCGGATCTACTGAGTCTAGATTGTGGTATGTTGTTTTTCACATAACCAAGTGGTTGTAGTTTACTGATTGGAAAGTGGGTATTCATGGGCTGAATGATATTTCTAAGCGACAACATATAGATAGGAATGTGTGTTCTAATGTATGTATAATTTGGCTAGTTGAATGTGATGTGGATGAAACTGACTATGGTATAAAGTTCTTAAGTAACCTGTGTCATTGCTGCCAGTTCATAATTTTATGTGTCCAAACATTCAGTTGTGTAAGAGGCTGTGATGATATGGATCTATCGAATTCACTCATTGAAGTTGTAAGAGTGTAATACGCTCGGCGAGGCCAAATTAGTTTTGCAGCCTGCTGGTGTCATCTCCTATTTGTTTTCAATAAATGAGTACTAATTTGATCCTCTTCATGCTAACTGAAGAGATCGTTAAGATATGGATCGTCCGAATTTACTCTGTAGCCGATACAGTTTCATGATATACATGGTATGACAAAATCCTTTTGCAGCCTGTGATAATCGATGTGTTATCTGGTTTTCACGAGTACAGTTATGAGCCTTTTTTCGTTTTTCCCTCTGTTCATTCCATGTTTTTTGTTTGTTTTTTTTCCTCCGTTTAACCTCTCAATTCTACCGGGTGTTGTGAAGGTCATTTTCACCCGCTGATAATGTTGGCAAAATGATGCAAACATTTATGCATGAAAACCGGGTCAAAGTGGCTTTCGCAAGACCCGACATTCGATAGCGGATGAACAGATAAATTTCAAATTAATGATTGTTAGTTCATTAGTAAGTCAGTATATTGCAAAAGGAAATTTTCAATGAATAGAAGTACTAGAAAGATACGAGAGAAATTACAGAAAATAACAGAAATAAAAGTCTATACCTCGTTGTCCTCTTAGAGTTGTTTATCTGCCTGGGCATCTGCTTGTTCCTCCTAGATTACCAAACTCAGCTTCACTTGTTGAACAACGAACACTTGATTTAATTTTCACTTGTGACACATGTAAATTAAATGAAGTGTACAAATATTATTCACTTGAGATAGAAATTCAAGAGGAGCTTCAATAGAGAAGTTAAATGGTTTTGACACCTTGATAATGTCCAGCAATAATGCAACAACTACAATCTTCTTAATTGGTTCAAATTCCTTTCTAGAGAACTGTCATCAAGTTTCAACCGTAAGAAATGAATTCGATCCGGCTCAAAATCATAAGCAGCTTCATCAAGTTCAGTATTTGATATGCTCTGAGGCCCTTACACCTTCAGCAAAAACCTCAAGTGATGTATAAGTCATATATATAGTCGTATCTTATGCAATGTGATTGAGAGAAGAGCACCACTTGTTGCTTCAAAAATTTAAAAAAAAAATCATTTCCTTTAGAAATGCTACGTCTTACCCGATTTTTTCACCGTTTTATATCACTTCTATAGTCTCTAATTGGTAGTTAAAAAAAAAAAACCTGAAAGGGTAATCATACCAACTATAATTTGACACGCAAGTGGAGAAGTGACACGATTAATTAGATTATTATTCTATCATCAAAGTTCCCCTTTTATGTGATTTTATATTTTGAGGAATAACATCATATCGTACCCTAGCAGGGTACGAACTCGGGACATCATGTAGGAATGTTCCCCTTTTATGTGTATTTGGTGAGCCCATTAATTGATTCTATCATTTTATGTATCGGTCTTTTATTTTTATGATATATGTAACTAAAAACACTTATGTATGCATGTGATTACGCGTGTGTTTAACATCTCTTAAAATTTAGCATTTCTATGTCTTGTCATCCTTTTCTCCCCTTTGATTTTTTTTACAATTTTCATGATACCGAAAATACTGCTTTCTAATTTCAATATTTCTACTCAATTTTTGTTGTTTTGTCACCCTCTTCAATTTCTCAAGCAATATCCACCCTATTCCCTTTAGTGAGTTTTCACATTTTCTCTAGAATGCAACGTCTCTCGCCCAAGATTCGTCTCTTTCTCTCCTCAAGGTTTCTCAATCTCCCGCCAGCACTCTGGGTATCTCTGGTCTCACTCATAAATTAAAACATCCATCTCTTGCCCTCACTCTGGCCCTCTCTCACCTCACATACAAATGCATATGTTTAAATTGTGTCACAATTTCTTTCCTAAAGGATGGTTTAATTATCCTAATCAGAACATACTAATAACCCTTCACATTTCTCTCTCTCTCTCTTAAATCCGAGGTAATAAGTGTTTATAGTTTTAGTAAATTAGGCTTACGTATAGAACTGATTTTGATTTGAAAATTGGGTAACCCATTTCGAAGTAAAAATTCATCCGGATCATGTTTCTTTATTCGGATATCTTTGTTGGTTGGATGATATTCTGAATTCAACTGTTCTATAACATAGTGAACGAACTATGATCCTACAAGTACATAATATTTTGTTTGATATGTGAGGAAGTTTCTTGTTTTTTCCCATGACTTTATTGGGAAAAAAAATGTGAACCTGAACAGTATTCTGCTACGTTGAGGGGCGTATAGAATTCTTAACCTTTGAAGGAAGGGTATATCGTTCATCTCCCCTTTACAATATGACCACTCCTTAAACTAGTCGAGAATAGACTAGTCCAGAATAATTTTAAATTGGAACTTGTCCTTATATCTTCCATTCGTATGTCATTTTGTAACGCATACAATCAAAAACATCAATAATGAATGTTGCAGTCAATCATCTTTAATAATAGGGGTCATAGATAAATATGTTATAGTAATTCATATGTACCACTTTGAACATGTTCACAAACTATATGAACAGCTCGACATCAAATTTATTCATTGTTTGAAGTCATTGAAACTCCAGAGACAAACAAAGAGTTTATCTCGAAGTCTTATGTAACACAAACTAAAGATATGATTAAAGGAAGAGTAACAACGAAAATGTGATTCTATTGATAACAAGATAAATATCATAAAGCAAGTAAAACATATATAGTTTAGTTTAGATCAATACCGTTGTTGAACATGTTTTCGCATATCTTGATCTCTTTCGCCATTATTCTCTCTACGATCTCTATAATTTAACACGCAAGTGGTGAAGTGACACGATTAAAAACATCATTATTCAATCATAAAGTTCCCCTTTTATGTGTTTTTTTTTTTAATAAATTACAACATATCATACATCTAGCAGGGTTCGAACTCGGGACATCATGTAGGAATGTTCCCCTTTTATGTGTATTTTGATGAGCCCAATAATCAATCCTATCATTTTAATGCACGCTTTGTAACTAAAAACGCATATGTATGCATGTGTGCATACCCTCATCCTTGTTATGTCTAGCGGCTAGTAACAGAGCACAAAGGAAAGATTAAAATTCTCTAAAAAATCTCATCTAATGTTCTATCCAAGTTTATTAAATTATCTGATGTAGATACTTAATGACCTATCTATCCTCAGGTTAACCATTGGGTTGTTGGTCATGGCATTGATTTCTTTCATCTTAGTCAATCAATTCATTTTGGAGTAACGGAAGTTACTATGGGAGAGAGAAGAGAGGAAGACGAGAAAATAGACATAATATAATGAAGGGTGATGATAATCACAACACAATATTTGATAGTTATAGCACAATATTACTGTAAATGACATTTATATCTTCAAATTTATTTGATTCTCAAAAAAATCCTTCAATTCATTTCATATTATTTCCGCCCCAGCTCCCAATTAATTCCAATTTCCAAACCGAATATAAAACCAAAAAGTTAAATTTTGTATTTTGAATGAAGAACATCATCAACACTCTCTGTCACACATAACATAACTTGTGAAATCGTTTTTGAATTACATAAACCAACGACACCTCAACCCAACCGCAACCGAACCACAACCCTCCCATATAAATACAATCACAGTCACCACACCCATATCGACTCTGTTTTGACTAAGTTCATCCTAAATTGAGACAACGTAAAGCCCCGAACTCGAATCCAAAGGAAATAACCAGTGAAGGACAGTTCCTTATGAAGACGAACCAGCAAGAAAGTGACCCTATCTATACTCGATTCTGCAGTAGAATCAATTACAGAAGCGCCACTAAGAGATGCTCTAATGGGTGTCATTTGTGTCTAACTCCTTTTTCCTCTCTCACACCACTTCAACTCACAATGATGTCCACCTCTTCATAAAGGCCTCGCCATCCACATATCCGACAACCCAAACCCTAGCCGCCACAACCAAATCGAAGTCTGCAACTTTGGTTATTGTGGTTGTCGGCGGTGATGCATGACCCTTCCTCCTCCTCCTCTTATACTCTTCAACACTTCTTCCTCCTCTTCAAACTTCTTCCAATTGTGTTTCAGATTTGGAACACGTTCTCTTTGCTCGCACTCATTTTTTCTTACTTTCATAGAAAACACGGGGTGTTAAATTTGAGAGTAAATGTCATTTTCAAAAAATTGTGTTGTAACTAGTATAGGTTGTGCTGTAATTATCGGCACCCATAATGGATACTATGTTGTTCTTTAATTTATTAATAAGTAATGCTTTCATTTTTAATTGTTATGGTTAACAGTTGGGCTGATGTTAATTAAGTTTTAATGGTAGATATTTGATCCGACCGCAAATCGAAAAGGCGACTCCGATTCTGGTATATTCTTTTAATGTTATACATGATCGTCCCTGAATGCACAATAATGTTTTTCATTTGAGTTTGAATCCATGCAATCATTTTTTGTAATTTGGGTTAGAGTTTTTGCGAATAGATTTTTTCACAAAATTATGTTTCATGTCTGACTGGTTTCGTAATTGTTGATTTTGGTTCTAATGAAGCTCTTTTACCCTTTGCTGGCTCAAGGAAAAGACGTTTCCACAGTTTATAGTGTGGAGTGTGGCGTCTTGGCTTTGGCTGAATTCACATTTCAGAATGACAATAAGCATGGAATTCAGATGATGTCATCACTTACAACTCACAATTTCACTTCTTGGAACGTTAATTGGAGAAAGACGTGTCAGAAATGGAACTGTAGAATTGCAACTTTGCTCACAGACTATCCGGTATCCAATGTCTAGAATGAATTGGCTTTAAATCACCTTCGATATGAAAACCGGAAAGGACTACACAACTGAGGAATTCCAACTTGTTCAGGTAGAACTAGCGCATGCACTGGGCAAGTTATGCCCTTCAATCTAGGAACTTCAAGATTCAAAATAAAAAGTTGCGATCTTTGTTCAAATATTGAATTTGTTTTCAGATTTAATCTTAAATAAAAAGTTGAGACCTTATTTTTCCGTTTTCTAATAATATTTGTTGGTACGATCTCTCAAACATAGCTCATCAGGGAACATTTTTTCCTAGGCAAAGAGAATTGCATTCCATTTTTTATTTTTTATTTTTCCACACTACAACACATCATGCTTTTAGCGACCTGTTTTATTCTGACTACCAGCATTACAGTCGTTGGTAACAGTACAAACAGTCGTTTCTTTCTATTTTTCGTCTTGCTAGTCGTCTTTCAGATTTTGAAAGACTACCTATGATTCTGTCGTGGGAAAACGACTAGTCATTCGAAATCTAAAATTATTAATGACGTGCAGTATTGTCGTCAACGGATCTAAACACAATTTTGATCAAACTTTTGGGCGGGAAATTAAAATTAGCTAAATTTTGGGGAGGGAAATGAAATCTAACCAAATGTTGGAGGAAAAATCAAATTCAACCAAAAACTTAAATTCGCCTGTCTGCTCCAACTAACAATTTCCCCCGCCATTACTCCCCCCTTAAGGCCTCCATATCATATCAAAGAACCAGATGAACCCTAACTCTCATCTTCTACACTCGCCACCACCGCCGACTCTCTTGATCTCTCTTTCTACATGAGCGCAGTCCTCTCGCCACCACCGTCACTCTGTCATTCCGATTGACTCAATCGGCCATCAGCTGGTTCAAATCTGAGAATGGAGATTTGGCGCAGGAAGAGAAATTTGATGTCTCACCCTTCACAAACATCTGTCCTGACAACATGCCAGTATCTCTCTGTCTCTCAGTCTCAATTTGGCTTCTCGGTTTTAATTGATTGTGCACGCGCTTTTCAATTTGGGTTCTGAGAGGTGGCTTGAGCTCTGATCTAACAAGCCCTTTTCATTTAAAGAACTTAAAAGGAGCAATTTTATTGTGATATATGTATTTTTAGTCTGGGCTCCATCTTTCATGATTATAAATTGTATGTGCTTTAATTTTATTGTGATATCTGCAAACACTTTAACTATGGGTAAATTCTATGTTCCGATCTGCTGAGTCTAGATTGTGGTATATTGTTTTTCACATAACCAAGTGGTTGTTGTTTACTGATTAAAAAGTGGGTATTCATGGGCAGAATGATATATCTAAGCGACAAAATACATATAGGAATGTGTGTTTTAATGTATATATAATTTGGCTAGTTGAATGTGATGTGGATGAAACTGACTATGGTATAAAGTTCGTAAGTACCCTGTCATTGCTGCCAATTCATAATTTGATGTGTCCAAACATTCTGTTGTGTAAGAGACTGTGATGATATGGATCTATCGAATTCCCTCATTGAAGTTGTAAGAGTGTAATACGCTCGGCGAGGCCAAATTATTTTTGCAGCCTGCTGGTGTCATCTCTTATTTGTTTTCAATAAATGAGTACTAATTTGATCCTCTTCATGCTAACTGAAGAGATCGCTAACATATGGATCGTCCGAATTCACTCTGTAGTCGATACAGTTTTTTGATATACATGGTATGAAAAATCCTTTTGCAGCCTGTGATCATCGATGTGTTATCTGGTTTTCTCGAGTACAGTTCTGAGCCTTTTTCCTTTTTTCCCTCTGTTCATTCCATGTTTGTTGTTTTTTTTTTTTTTTTTTTTTTTTTTTTTTTTTTTTTTTTTTATTTTCTCCGTTTAACCTCTCAATTCCACCGGGTGTTGTGAAGGTCATTTTCGCCCGCTGATAATGTTGGCAAAATGATGCAAACATTTGTGCATGAAAACCGGGTCAAAGTGGCCTTCGCAAGACCCGACATTCGATAGCAGATGAAAAGATGAATTTTGAATTAATGAATGTTAGTTCATTAGTATGTCAGGTAATTGCAAAAGGAAATTCTCAATGAATAGAAGTACTAGAAAGATACGAGAGAAATTACAGAAAATAACAGTAAATAAAAGTCTATACCTCGTTGTCCTCTTTGAGTTGTTTATCTGCCTGGGTCTCTTCTTGTTCCTCCTAGATTACCAAACTCATCTTCACTTGTTGAACAACGAACACTTGATTTAATTTTCTCTTTTGACACCTGTAAATTAAATGAAGTGCACAAATATTATTCACTTGAGATAGAAATTCAAGAGGAGCTTCAATAGAGAAGTTAAATGGTTTTCACACCTTGAGAATGTCCATCAATCATGCAGCAACTACAATCTCCTTAATTGGTTCAAAATCCTTTTCTAGAGAACTGTCATCAAGTTTCAACCGTAAGAAATGAATTAGATCCGGCTCAAAATCATAAGCAGCTTCATCAAGTTCAGTATTTGATATGCTCTGAGTTCCTACTGTCGTTGCAATAAACTTTCCTTAATTAATTCCTAATTTTGTTCCCTGGACTATACAACTTTCTTCTCTGAGCAAACCAATGGCAAGTCTTTGCTGGATATGTTTTCACTAGATTTAGCTACATTGTCAAATTCTTTTGTTGGGTAGTGCCTTTGGGCACGGGAAATTCTCTTGAATCTGTGTATATATATAAATAAATATATATGTGCGTGTGTGTGAGAGAGAGAGTGTATCTTAACTCTTATAAAAGGAAGAATAATGAAAAAAATTGTTCCTAAGATGGTTAATATTAAAAACACCCCACATAAATTATGTATTTAGAAGAATAACTCCATATCTTTACTCTTTTAAAAGTCTAATAAACTAGAAGTGTTCCTAAGATAGTTTTTTGTTTTTACAAAAATACCTCTTAATTTACTTACATAAACCAAAAGCCCCTACTAAAAGTACATATTTCACAGTCTAACCCTGCTAATAGCGTTTCACAAACTGTTTCCTCTGTAACTCTAGGCTTCAAACGACGCAATGGAGTTTTACAAAAACCTGCCGTGATCCATTGGCAGTTATGTTTCTCGGGATCCAAGTTGATATGCCCTACCAAAATATCAACTTGGATCCCGATCGAATGTCCATAATGAGACACTTACGATCCCTTTGTTGCTTTTCCCTATCATTATGTGCAGTGTGTAAAGAGTCATTCGAGATATGAACCTTGGATGCGTTAGATACTGCAACTGTAGAGGGCTTGATTCTGAAAACTCCTTTTCGCTCTATGTACAATTCTTTCATACCACCATCGACAAAATTTATATAGAGGACAATCACACGCTTCACTACGGGTTTTTCAAAGAACAGCCTCTCATCTCGACATGCCAAATCTCAGTGAACGTTTTAAACAAATACGGTCCAAAGAAGACTACTTGATGAATTATCCTTCAACCCTTTTAGGGAGCTGTTGTACAAAGCACGGAAGCAATTTGGTTGATACCAGGCAGCGGAGGTCAGCTATTTGATCGTTCATTCAAGGTTAATGTCTGCTTCATCAATTGTTAAAATGTAATGTAAGTCCCGTTTTTCTAATTATCATTCTTGTGCTCAGATCCATTTGCATACTTGCTTAAGACGGTAGGTTTGCAACTTCGCATTGTTATTTGTCTCTCTTCCCTTCTAACTCTATGAAAAAAGAAAGAAATTAAAAGTAGTAAATGTCAATGATATTTGATGAATTTGATTATTTCATTAAAGCTTGTACCGGACAAGGTTAGTTGATTATTATATTCCCTCTCAAGACGCTGGCTCCCCGATGATTATTGTGCCATCCACATTTATGGATCTTTCTATCAAGATACTAGAAATATATTTTACCTCAGTTTATTACTTATTACTAGCTTTCAACCTGTGTGATGCACGGAACTTGGCCCCTATACATGCCAGTTTACTTGTGCAACTATGTCGGTTGGCAAAGAGCGTTTTGGGCAAACTAATTCAACAATTCCAATGTCTATATCTATATGTCAGATATATTATTTTTTATTTAAAAAATATCACGACGTACTAAATATTTTTAAATAATTTTAAATTATTAAGTAATCTAAATAATTTTTAGTTTACATAGGCCATTACTTTTTAGTGGTTTTTTTCTAACATTTTTTAGACTCACATTTTTTGTCGTCTACTGGGTGCGAACCCAGGACCTTATGCAAAGGCTTTTAAACGCTCTACCACTTGACGTAGCACCATTTTCTAACAGTTCTTTTCTCATTGAAGTTATAAAGTTTAAATCTTACATATTGAACCGTGAGTCATTGCACAATTATTTTCTTATTTTACAATTATGTATGAGATCGTACACTGCACTTGTAATAAATATGGGTTGATTTATAGACCAATTTATTGACACTCAGTAGTGGTTGTGATTTATCATAAAACTTTATTCATTTCGATGATTACAAACTAACATTTTTGTAAAATCAAATTAAGTTTTATAGAGATTCATTGATTACTTTTGTTAGAAATAAAACTTATATTAATTAATTGGGCGATACATTCAGAATTGGGCGATACATAAGGAGTTTTATAGATATTCATTGATTACTTTTTTTAGAAATAAAACTTTTATTAATTAACTGGGCAATACATTCGAAACGGCCGAATTATAATCTAGGTTTCTTGGGGAAGCTGCTTTCCCATTTCCCGTCACCTAGAGTTGCACAGAAAATTAATTGACCCATCCAAACCGACTAATCCAACCCAATCTAATTCAATTTTATTGGTTTGAAATGATTTGGGCTGAATACGAATTATATTTTAGCCCAATCCAATATTTTAGTTTGGGTTGTGGATGTAATTACAAAATCCAGAAACAGACCCAACCCAACCCAAAATAGGTAATATATATAATAAATTAATAATATCTATAAAATCTCAATCATATCTATTAAATAATATATTATTTATTATACATGTCAAAGTCTGAAAGACCTTTTCCTTTCATTTTCGACATAGCAACGTCAGATCTTCATCAAAGGAAGATAAATCCCTTATTTTCTCCCCATTTTCTTTATTTTCCTTATCTATTTTTTTTTCATTCACTGTATATAATGGATTCACCATTAACAGAATTCTTCAATCTCTTCAACAGCCAGATTGTTGAGAGTTTTCTTGCTTCTTCATTTTCCTTATCTAATTGTTACTTGTTAAGAGTTTTCTTGCTTTTTTCCCCTTTTTATTGTACCAATATGTACTTTCTATTCTACGCTGGATTGTTAATTTCTGCATCAACAGTCCAGGACATTGATGTTTAGGAACTGAAAATAACATTTTGTTTCGAATGAAGGCAACCCGGCAAACCCACCCAAACCTAACCAATCCATTTTGTTGGTTTGGTCTGATTTTTCTAGTAGCCGGATTGGGTTTGATTTACATTTATCTACCCCAATGATTATTGGATCGGGTGTATTTTCCCTCATAAACCACCCAAACCGACCCATGTACACCCCTACCGTCTTACCATTCCACTGATTCTAAAAAAGACTTGCCGTTCCGAAGAAAACTTGCTCCCCCCCCCCACCCCCGAGTTACCGCGGCTGCTGGCACGGAGTTAACCAGGAAGCAGACCGCCTAGCAAAATATGCAATGAATGTGGGCGACGGCGTGCTGGTGCTGGCACTTAATTTGTGAAAGTTGCTGATGTTTGGTAAAATCAACTTCAAACCTACTGGGACAGAGTAAAAAATGACTAAAATACAGGACATTTATTTTTTTCGTAGAGATAAAAATCGATTTTTTCCTCAACTTTTATGCTGGAAATAGGTGAACGAGAAATTATTAAAAGTATTAACTGAAAAAAGCATCTTCTCCCTTGCTAGAATTTTCTATTTATGCCAATCCATCACAGTGTTGGTGGAAACTATTATTCCGTATTGTTAACAGCTTAAATTTTTATCAATGTGATGTTCTAAAAAATCGGCGCAGATAATTATTGTAGAAATAATCTATTTCCAAACAATTGGAAAGGAGAAAGAAATTAGTCCTTCCTTCATGTACTATTGCAGTGAGTAGCTACCATAAAGCCACCTGAGGGGGAGTCCCTGAAATTGAAATCATGGTGGCAGTTTATCTTCAACCTCTTAAGAGTTAGTAGTGGATTTTGCAGTCAGAAATGAGAAGGGTCGAACGGAAATGGGAGGAAACCAATCATAGATGAAGTGAATGAAGTACTTCACCTTGCGGCGAATTTGATCGTACTTCCCAATGATTCATGAAAAGAAAATACTTGCTTAGATTTTTACTACCTTCTCTTGTCTATCTATTTGTTATACTAACATAGGTTAGTTTTGATATAAACAATAGCTGATTACGTAATTTTAAAACCAGTTGTGAAGAAAAACCACCACGACATAGCACGTGCTTCATCTTCTTTTAAATCAATGCATTAGCAGCAGTTGTAAAATGTTGCAGTTGTAATGCGTATTTTTAATTTTTAGTTATTTTCTTAAATTAATACATTAGCAACAACTGCAAATGTGAGGATTGCATTTGGCAATTTGTAAGGTTGTTAATTGGGTTGCCACCCTGGTAAATTGTGGCCTAAAATGCTTTTTTCCATGGTGAAATACCATATTTTCCACGAGAATTTCCACTTGCCGATAAATCTATTGCCACCTCTTTAAATTTTCGTGGAAAAACTTAGAAATGGACAACAAAGACTATTTCCACAGTAATTGCTCGTGACAGATTATTTTACCACTCCCCTTTGTGACCACATGTGTCTATTGTGGAAATAACCACGGCCAAAATCTTTGGCCGCAAAATTTGAGCTTCTTACACATTTTTAAAACATGAACACGAACAGTTTTTCAAGATTGTGTGCATGTTTATTTTCTGGAGTCCCCATGTATTCTATGAAGAAGACTTTACAATTTGGTTAAGATAAACAATTAAGGTGCAACGCACGTGCATCAAAACTAGTATATATAAATATAAATATAAATATATATATATGTGTGTGTGTTTGTGTGTTAGTCTGACAAAAGCAAGGAAAATACTATGTATGAATAAGGCAAGATTCAAGTGTGAGACCACCGATTACATATTTAGAACAATGAAACAACTAAGAAAAGTAGGACATCAATGAAACAAAAACATTACTATCAGCCACCTCAAAACAGAACATGATATTTCCGTTGCTGAGGAAAGGTAAAGCTACATATCAAATTTAACAAAATACCAGTAAACATAAATTATTACGACAAAAAATGAAATAAATGAAGTCTTGCAGTCAGCGGGATACTACAAATTGTTAATCAATGTCCTCCATGTTCCCTTTCATCACTCCATCTTCAGCTGCGACTTGTGCAGGTTGAGATGATTTTGGTGGAGCATGTGCTTGTGAGGAAGAAGAAGGTTGGGAATTGAGTTTTATTAAATTGAGTTGTTTGTTTATTTCCTGAAGCTTTTGATCAATCACAAAGCCAAGGTCACTCAACTCGACTGTGGCCATGTGTTGTGGTAAGTGATTACCGCGCAAGCACTGGTACATGATCTCAGTCATATGTTTTTTTTTCTATTCTCAGTGACTTTCTTCCTCAATGCATCTTGGACTTTCTTGATCCTTATTCTTGTTAAACCTTCTTGGTCCATCATTCTCTGATTTCGTTGCCCGATTGGCACGTTCGTATAATCAGCAATCACCTTTTGCACCCCCTCCCTGTTTGGCCAGACTTGTGCATCATGCTGATAAGGGCTGGAGATAATTACGGCGACTTCGACGTCACACAAAGTGTGGAGTTCTTCAGCCTTTTTCGTTAGGCCCTTGACCCTTTTCGTGAAGCACACTTGCCTCTTTGTATCATCATCGATGAATTAGAGCTTCAGTGCAGATCTTGGCATGGTTTCCAACAATGTGCAAAACTGTTTAGACAATAATGAATGGAATGATGGAGAAGATGGTGTGTGAGCTTTGTGGCTTTTATAAACATAATTTAGACAACTTGTTGTTGGTAAAGAAAAAATTCTTATTATGCTAGAATATTAAATTATTTCCATTTTAGGTTTTCTTGAAAAGGAATCGACCCAAAAAGCAATTGTTTTAGTTCACATGTCTTCTTCTGTATGTTTCTATTATAATTTGCGGGTTAAATGTTTATGGTAAGAAGCTATATATTTTCTTTTACAAGAAATAACATATTTGCAATGCCACTTTTTCTTTGAGTAATTGTTCTGCCGTCAATCGGTTTTAAACCCGGAATCTCATGCAGGAGCTTCCAACGCTCAACCACTTCAGCTACCACCATAGCTGCGCAATACCTTTTTTCAGGTGTATATTCCCTTCTTATTACTTTATTTGAGAAACTCCTTCCAGTGATATTGTATACAGAAAAATATTTAGTCTTTCCTTTGTGTGCATGAGTTTCATTCAAAGGTTCATTGAGTTATTGTTTAATAAGCGAGAAATGCTACAGAACCAACTCATATCTCTTTCACATACCGTCCACACTCATGAAATCATGCCAAATGAGTAATAACGTTATTTTAGGACATGTAATGATGTTTTTAACTGTACACTTGTATAAGAGATGACAGGAAATAACCGTGAATTCTTTAGCATTTGTCATAATAAACAAACTGAAAAGAAATACAATACCACAAACAATTCAATTGACAAGACACATGTCATCCAGATTTTCGTTTTCTATATTTATCATAAAGGACATGGCATATGTACAATTAAAAGCATTGAATCCTTAAATTCCTTTCATTAGTGACTCACCTAATTAAAAAGCATAAATTTATTTCAGTTACAAATGACATACAAGCTGGCAATAGGATCATTTATAAAACAAAACATAAGATCAGGAAAACCTACAATAGAAATGACTTGATACTTTAGCATAATCGGTTGCAGCACAACTAAATATTTTAGCATAATAAAAACAATCTTTACCAACAACAAGTTGTCTAAATTACGTTCATAAAAGCCACAAAACATACACACCATCTTCTCCATCATTTCATCCATTATTGTCTAAACAGTTTGTCACATTGTTGGAAGCCATGCCAAGATCTGCATTGAAGCTCGAATTCATCGATGATGATACTAAGAGGCAAGTGTGTTTTAGGAAAAGGGTCACGAGCCTAATGAAAAAGGCTGAAGAACTCCACACTCTGTGGGACGTCGAAGTCGCCGTAATTATCTCCATTCCTTATCAGCATGATGCCCAAGTCTGGCCAAACAGGGAGGGGGTGCAGAAGGTAAGGTGATTGATGATTATAAGAACGTGCCAATCGGGCAAAGAAATCAGAGAATGATGTACCAAGAAGGTTTAACAAAAAGAAGGATCAAGAAAGTCCAAGATGTACTGAGGAAGAAGATCACTGAGAATCGAGATAAAGAGATGACTGATATCATGTACCAATGCTTGTGCGGTAACAAATTAACACAAGACATGGCCGCAGTTGAGTTGAGTGATCTTGGATTTGTCATCGAGCAAAAGCTTTTGGAAATGAACAAACAACTCAACTCACTAAATGTTTCACAGCCTTCTTCTTCCTCGTATGCCCATGCTCCACCAAAATCCTCTAAACCTGCAAAAGTCCCAGCTGAAGATGGAGTGATGAAGCCACTGGTGGATCAGCAAATTGCGGAATTGCCTCCTCGGTTTATGGAACAGAAGGGGAACATGGAGGACATTAATTACTGGATGACTGCAAGAGTTCATTTATTTTGTTTTTGTCGTGATAATTTATGTTTACTGGTATTTTGTTAAATTTGATATGTAGCTTCACCTTTCCTCAATAAGGGAAATCTCATGTTCTGTTTTGAGGTGACTGGTAGTAATGTTTTGGCTTCATTGATGTTCTAGTTTTCTTAGTAGTTTCCTTGTTCTGAATTATGTAATGGGTGGTCTCGCACTTGAAACTTGCTTATTCATACATAGTATTTTCCATGCTTTATTCAAACCAACATTTTATATATATATATATATATATATATATATATATATATTGTTTCGTACACCGTTTTATATATATATATATATATATATATTGTTTCGTACACCGTTTAATAATGATGGTTGCACCGTAATGTAGTAGTTGAGACGTTACTGGCTTACTGCCCTCGTTAGTCAATTATTAGTTTTTTCTCTATTTAAATAAATTTGTAATCATTTATTTTTGGCAGGTTTTTAAATACACTGTATTTTTACTTTAGTTCGTTTCATTTTGATATCATTTTTTTCTACTTTAGTTCTTTTCATTTTGATATCATTGCTTGTAATGACAGTTTTGACATTATTTTCAAGCATCAAAATGTATTAAAAGTTCTTTTAAAGACAATTTGTATTCTAATAAATCTGAGGCCCTTACACCTTCAGCAAAAACCTCAAGTGATGTATAAGTCATATATATAGTCGTATCTTATGCAATGTGGTTGAGAGAAGAGCACCACTTGTTGCTTCAAAAATTTAAAAAAAAAAAATCATTTCCTTTAGAAATGCTTCGTCTTACCCGATTTTTTCACCGTTTTATATCACTTCCACAGTCTCTAATTGGCAGTTAAAAAAAAAAAACCTGAAAGGGTAATCATACCAACTAGAATTTGACACGCAAGTGGAGAAGTGACACAGATGAAAAAGATTATTATTCTATCATCAAAGTTCCCCTTTTATGTGATTTAATTTTTTGAGGAATAACATCATATCGTTCGCTAGCAGGGTTCGAACTCGGGACATCATGTAGGAATGTTCCCCTTTTTTGTGTATTTGGTGAGCCCATTAATTGATCCTATCATTTTATGTATCGGTCTTTGATTTTTACGATATATGTAACTAAAAACACTTATGTATGCATGTGATTATGCGTGTGTTTAACATCTCTTACAATTTAGCATTTCTACGTCTTGTCTCCCTTTTATGCCCTTTGATTTTTTTTTACAATTTTCATGATACCGAAAATACTGCTTTCTAATTTCAATATTTCTACTCAATTTTTGTTGTTTTGTCACCTCCTTCAATTTCTCAAGCAATATCCACCCCATTCCCTTAAGTGAGTTTTCACATTTTCTCTAGAATGCAACATCTCTCGCCCAAGATTCGTCTCTTTCTCTCCTCAAGATTTCTCAATCTCCCGCCAGCACTCTGGGTATCCCTGGCCTCACTCATAAATTAAAATATCAATCTCTTGCCCTCACTCTGGAGCACTCTGGGTGTCACAATTTCTTTCCTAAAGGATGGTATAATTATCCTAATCAGAACATACTAATAACCCTTCACATTTCTCTCTCTCTCTCTCTCTCTCTCTCTCTCTCTCTTAAATCCGAGGTAATAAGTGTTTATAGTTTTAGTAAATTAGGCTTACGAATTGAACTGATTTTGATTTGAAAATTGGGTAACCCATTTCGAAGTAAAAATTCATCCGGATCATGTTTCTCTATTCGGATATCTTTGTTGGTTGGATGATTTTTTGAATTCGACTGTTCTATAACATAGTGAACGACCTATGATCCTACAAGTACATAATATTTTGTTTGATATGTGAGGAAGTTTCTTGTTTTTTCCCATGACTTTATTGGGAAAAAATGTGAACCTGAACAGTAGTCTGCTACGTTGAGGGGCGTATAGAATTCTTAACTTTTGAGGGAAGGCTATATCGTTCATCTCCCCTTTACAATCTCACCACTCCTTAAACTAGTCGAGAATAGACTAGTTCAGAATAATTTTAAATTGGAACTTGTCCTTATATCTTCCATTCGTATGTCATTCTGTAAACGCATACAATCAAAAACATCAATAATGAATGTTGCAGTCAATCATCTTTAATAATAGGGGGTCATAGATAAATATGCTATAGTAATTCATATGTACCACTTTGAACATGTTCACAAACTATATGAACAGCTCGACATCAAATTTATTCATTGTTTGAAGTCATTGAAACTCCAGAGACACACAAAGAGTTTATCTCGAACTCTTATGTAACACAAACTCAAGATATGATTAAAGGAAGAGTAACAACGAAAATGTGATTCTATTGATAACAAGGTAAATATCATAAAACAAGTAAAATATATATAGTTAGTTTAGATCAATACCGTTGTTGAACATGTTTTTGCATATGTTGATCTCATTCGCCAGTAATCTCTCTACAATCCAAACTAGGTAAGAGTTCTGCATTAATTGTCAGGGATTCTCAATTTTCATGTTGACGGATGAAGCTGCAAGCACCTGACAAAATACATGAAAGCATAAATATATGGATGGTAAGGAGGAGGCTCCACAAATAATATTGAAGATAAAGATATATGTATAAGTCATATATATAGTCGTATATTATGCAATGTGGTTGAGAGAAGAGCACCACGTGTTGCTTCATAGCAAAATAAAAAAAAAAAGTATAATTTCTTTTACAAATTCTATGTGTTACCCGATTTTTCTTCCGTTTTATATCATTTCCACATATGGTCTGTAATTGGTAGTTTAAAAAAAGATAAAAGTTTAATGGTACCAACTATAATTTAACACGCAAGTGGTGAAGTGACACGATTGAAAACATCACTATTCTATCATTAAGGTTCCCCTTTTATGTGATTTTGTTTTTTGAGAAATTACAACATATCTTACATCTAGCAGGGTTCGAACTCGGGACATCATGTAGGAATGTTCCCCTTTTATGTATATTTTGATGAGCCCAATAATCAATCCTATCATTTTAATGCACGCTTTGTAACTAAAAACGCATATGTATGCATGTGTGCATACATGTACTAGTTGTAAGGCAGGTGTGTTGCACATGATGAATTTTTTATTATATGGGATAAGTGAAATGTTTATTCGATAGGGTATATTTCACATATCCTCATCCTTGTTATGTCTAGCGGCTAGTAACATAGCACAAAGGAAAGATTAAAATTCTCTAAAAAATCTCATCTAATGTTCTATCCAAGTTTATTAAATTATCTGACGTAGATACTTAATGACATATCTATCCTCCGGTTAACCATTGGGTTGTTGGTCATGGCATTGATTTCTTTCATCTTAGTCAATCAATTCATTTTGGAGTAACGGAAGTTACTATAAGAGAGAGAAGAGAGGAAGACGAGAAAATAGACATAAAATAATGAAGGGTGATGATAATCACAACACAATATTTGATAGTTACAACACAATATTTCTGTAAATGACATTTATATCTTCAAATTTATTTGATTCTCAAAAAAATCCTTCAATTCATTTCATATTATTTCCGCCCCAGCTCCCAATTAATTCCAATTTCCAACCGAATATAAAACCAAAAAGTTAAATTTTGTGTTTTGAATGAAGAACATCATCAACACTCTCTCTCACACATAACATAACTTGTGAAATCCTTTTATTTGAATTACATAAACCAACGACACCTCAACCCAACCGCAACCGAACCACAACCCTCCCATATCAATACAATCACAGTCACCACACCCATATCGACTCAGTTTTGACTCAGTTCATCCTAATTGAGACAAAGTAAAGCCCCGAACTCGAATCCAAAGGAAATAACCAGTGAAGGAAAGTTCCTTATGAAGACGAACCTGCAAGAAAGTGACCCTATCTATACTCGATTTTGCAGTAGAATCCATTACAGAAGTGCCACTAAGAGAGGCTCTAATGGGAGTCATTTCTGTTGAACTCCTTTTTCCTCTCTCACACCACTTCAACTAACAATGATGTACACCTCTTCATAATGGCCTCGCCATCCACATATCCGACCACCCAAACCCTAGCCGCCACTCCCAAATCAAAGTCGGCAACTTTGATTATCATGGTTGTTGGCGGTGATGCATGACCCTTCTTCCTCCTCCTCTTGTACTCTTCAACACTTCTTCCTCCTCTTCAAACTTCTTCTGTGTTTCAGATTTGGAACACGTTCTCTTTGCTCGCACTCATTTTTTCTTACTTTCATAGAAAACAGTGGGTGTTAAATTTGAGAGTAAATGTCATTTTCAAAAAATTGTGTTGTAACTAGTATAAGTTGTGCTGTAATTATCGGCACCCATAATGAATACTATGTTGTTCTTTAATTTATTAATAAGTAATCCTTCCATTTTTAATCGTTATGGTTAACAGTTGCAGTGATGTTAATTAAGTTTTAATGGTAGATCTTTGATCCGACCGCAAATCGAAAAGGCGACTCCGATTTTGAAGGTTCCGGTATATTCTTTTAATGTTATACATGATCTTCCTTGAATGCACAATAATTTTTTTCATTTGAGTTTGAATCCATTCAATCATTTTTGTAATTTGGGTTAGAGTTCTTGCGAATAGATTTTTTTCACAAAATTATGTTTCATTTCTGACTGGTTTCGTAATTGGTCATTTTGATTCTAATGAAGCTCTTTTACCATTTGCTGGCTCAAAGAAAAGACATTTCCAAAGTTTATAGTGTGGAGTGTGGCGTCTTGTCTTTGGCTGAATTCACTTTTCAGAATGACAATAAGCATGGAATTTAGATGATGTCATCAATTACAATTCACAATTTCACTGCTTGGAACGTTAATTGGAGAAAGACGTGTCAGAAATGGAACTGTAGAATTGCAACTTTGCTCACAGACTATCCGGTATTCAATGTCTAGAATGAATTGACTTTAAATCACATTCGATATGAAAACCTGAAAGGACTACACAACTGAGGAATTCCAACTTGTTCAGGTAGAACTAGCGAATGCACTGGGCAAGTTATGCCCTTCAATTTAGGAACTTCAAGATTCAAAATAAAAAGTTGCGACCTTTGTTCAAATATTGAATTTGTTTTCATATTTAATCTTATATAAAAAGTTGCGACCTTATTTTTCCATTTTCTAATAATATTTGTTGGTACGATCTCTTAAACATAGCTCATCAGGGAATTTTTTTTCCTAGGCAAATGAGAATCGCATTCCGTTTTTTATTTTCTGTATTTCCACACTACAACAAATCATGCTTTTAGCGACCTGTTTTATTATGACTACCAGCATTACAGTTGTTGGTAACAGTACAAACAGTCGTTTCTTTCTATTTTTCGTCTGGCTAGTCGTCTTTCAGATTCTTAAAGACTAGCTATGATTCTTTCGTGGGAAAATGACTAGTCATTAGAAATCTAAAATTATCAATGACGTGCAGTATTGTTGTCAACGGATCTAAACACAATTTTGATCAAACTTTTGGGCGGGAAATTAGAATTAGCTAAATTTTGGGGAGGGAAATGAAATCTAACCAAATGTTAGAGGAAAAATAAAATTCAACCAAAAACTTAAATTCGCCTGTCTGCTCCAACTAACAATTTCCCCCGCCATTACTCCCCCCTTTCGGCCTCCATATCATATCAAAGAACCAGATGAACCCTAACTCTCATCTTCTACACTCGCCACCACCGCCGACTCTCTCTATCTCTCTTTCTATATGAGCGCAGTCCTCTCGTCACCACCGTCACTCTGTCATTCTGATTGACTCAATCGGCCATGAGCTGGTTCAAATATGAGAATGGAGATTTGGCGCATGAAGAGAAATTTGATGTCTCACCCTTCACAAACATCTTCCCTCACAACTTGCCAGTATCTCTCTGTCTCTTAGTCTCAATTTGGCTTCTGGGTTTTAATTGATTGTGCACGCGCTTTTCAATTTGGGTTCTGAGAGGTGACTTGAGCTCAGATCTAACAAGCCCTTTTCATTTCAAGAACTTAAAAGGAGCAATTTTATGTGATATATGTATTTTTAGTCTGGGCTCCATCTTTCATGATTATAAATTGTATGTGCTTTAATTTTATTGTGATATCTGCAAATACTTTAACTATGGGTAAATTCTATGTTCTGATCTGCTGAGTCTAGATTGTGGTATATTGTTTTTCACATAACCAAGTGGTTGTTGTTTACTGATTGGAAAGTGGGCATTCATGGGATGAATAATATATATAAGCGACAACATACAGATAGGAATGTGTGTTTTAATGTATATATAATTTGGCTAGTTGAATGTGATGTGGATGAGACTGACTATGGTATAAAGTTCGTAAGTACCATGTGTCATTGCTGCCAATTCATAATTTGATGTGTCCAAACATTCCATTGTGTAAGAGGATGTGATGATATGGATCTATCGAATTCACTCATTGAAGTTGTAAGAGTGTAATATGCTCGGCGAGGCCAAATTATATTTGCAGCCTGCTGGTGTCATCTCTTATTTGTTTTGAATAAAGGAGTACTAATTTGATCCTCTTCATGCTAATTGAAGAGATCGTTAATATATGGATCGTCCGAATTCACTCTGTAGCCGATAGAGTTTCATGATATACATGGTATGACAAAATCCTTTTGCAGCCTGTGATCATCGATGTGTTATCTGGTTTTCACGAGTACAGTTTTGAGCCTTTTTCCGTTTTTCCCTCTGTTCATTCCATGTTTGTTGTTTGTTTGTTTGTTTTTCCTCCGTTTAACCTCTCAATTCTACCGCGTGTTGTGAATGTCATTTTCACCCGCTGATAATGTTGGCAAAATGATGCAAACATTTGTGCATGAAAACCGGGTCAAAGTGGCCTTCGCAAGATCCGGCATTCGATAGCGGATGAACAGATGAATTTCGAATTAATGAATGTTAGTTCATTAGTAAATCAGTATATTGCAAAAGGAAATTCTCAATGAATAGAAGTACTAGAAAGATACGAGAGAAATTACAGAAAATAACAGTAAATAAAAGTCTATACCTCGTTGTCCTCTTTGAGTTGTTTATCTGCCCGGGTCTCTGCTTGTTCCTCCTAGATTACCAAACTGAGCTTCACTTGTTGAACAACGAACACTTGATTTAATTTTCTCTTGTGACACCTGTAAATTAAATGACGTGTACAAATATCATTCACTTGAGATAGAAATTCAAGAGGAGCTTCAATAGAGAAGTTAAATGGTTTTGACACCTTGAGAATGTCCATCAATCATGCAGCAACTACAATCTCCTTAATCGGTTCAAATTCCTTTTCTAGAGAACTGTCATCAAGTTTCAACCGTAAGAAATGAATTGGATCCGGCTCAAAATCATAAGCAGCTTCATCAAGTTCAGTATTTAATATGCTCTGAGTTCCTACTGTCGTTGCAATAAACTTTCCTTAATTAGGTCTTAATTTTGTTCCCTGGTCTATACAACTTTCTTCTCTGAGCAAACCAATGGCAAGTCGTTCCTCGATATGTTTTCACTAGATTTAGCTACAGTGTCAAATTCTTTTGTTGGGTAGTGCCTTTGGGCACGGGAAATTCTCTTGAATCCGTGTATATATATAAATAAATATATATGTGCGTGTGTGTGAGAGAGAGAGAGAGTGTATCTAAACTCTTATTAAAGGAAGAATAATGAAAAAAATTGTTCCAAACATGGTTAATATTAAAAACACCCCACATAAATTATGTATTTAGAAGAATAACCCCATATCTTTACTCTTTTAAAAGACTAATAAACTAGAAGTGTTCCTAAGATAGTTTTTTGTTTTTACAAAAATACCTCTTATTTTACTTACATAAACCAAAAGCCCCTACTAAAAGTACATATTTCACAGTCTAACCCTGCTAATAGCGTTTCACAAACCGTTTCCTCTGTAACTCTAGGCTTCAAACGACGCAATGGAGTTTTACAAAAACCTGCCGTGATCCATTGGCAGTTATGTTTCTCGGGATCCAAGTTGATTTTGATATCAAATTGGATCCCGATCGAATGTCCATAATGAGACACTTACGATCCCTTTGTTGCTTTTCCATATCATTCTGTGCAGTGTGTAAAGAGCCATTCGAGAAATAAATCTTGGATGCGTTAGATACTGCAACTGTAGAGGGCTTGATTCTGAAAACTCGTTTTTGCTCTATGTACAATTCTTTCATACCACCATCGTCAAAATTTCTATAGAGAACAATCACACGCTTCACTACGGGTTTTTCAGAGAAGGTCCTCTCATCCCGACATGCCAAATCTCAGTGAACGTTTTAAAAAAATACGGTCCAAAGAAGACTACTTGATGAATTATCCTTCAACCCTTTTAGGGCGCTGTTGTACAAAGCAGGGAAAAGTTTTGGTTGATACCAGGCAGCGGAGGTCAGCTATTTGATCGTTCATTCAAGGTTAATGTCTGCTTCATCAATTTTTAAAATGTAATGTAAGTCCCGTTTTCAAAATTATTATTCTTGTGCTCAGATCCATTTGCATACTTGCTTAAGACGGTAGGTTTGCAGCTTCGCATTGTTTTTTGTCTCTCTTCCCTGCTAACTCTATGAAAAAGGAAGAAACTAAAAGTAGTAAATGTCAATGATATTTGATGAATTTGATTATTTCATTAGGCCTTGTACAAGACAAGGTTAGTTGATTATTATATTCCCTCTCAAGACGCTGGCTCTCACTACAACAAATATGAACTTTGTTGACAGTTTTTTTGTCGACACACAGTTTTATGTCGATGGTTACGCGATTAATCGACCATATCAGAATTTGTCGATGCACATGATATTTTTTGTCGACCTTTTAGTTATTATTTTATTCTTCCCAATAATGTGGTCAATATATTGGGAGTATTTATTTGATTTTGACATCTACTTACATAGTGACATATCTTTTTGTCAACTCCTGCCAAAAAAAATTGGAGGATAAATAATTGGTGTTTCCCGCACTCCCCAATTGTGAGGAGGGAATAAAAAATTAATTCTAACCCACTAACACACGTTTCACTCTCAAGTCTCACCCTCTCATACGACTCTCATCCTAAACCCTCAACCGGCGGCGATCAATTCCTGCAACTCTCTCCATCCTCGCCGCTACGCCTCTCTCTCTCATCTCCGAAGCCGTCGCCCTCTCCATCGTCACCCTATTCAAGACCCGGTAAGCCCTCTCTCATCTCCGAAGCCCTCTCCCTCTCTCATCTCCGAAGCCCTCGCCCTCTCTCATCTCCGCCGAATCTTCAATTCCCCACGCCCAATTCAAGACCCGGTAAGCATCACAAACCCTGTAAAATTTCAGATCGAGGAGGAAGAAGAAGGGCTAGAAGTTACCAATCAGTTGGCCAACGGTGACGGTTAGTTCTCTGTAAAATTTTACTACTATGTGTTTACATTGCCCCTCAGTTTCTGATTTGGTTAGGATTTTATCGCAGAGAAACTTTGGTGGGCATCTATCTAGCTTCAACACACCGTACTACCCTCTCAACACCGCGACTGAAATCGTGGACGGC
Organism: Linanthus parryae; assembly: GCA_023055425.1. Classification (NCBI taxonomy): domain Eukaryota; kingdom Viridiplantae; phylum Streptophyta; class Magnoliopsida; order Ericales; family Polemoniaceae; genus Linanthus; species Linanthus parryae. Next base: position 60,145,180 of record JALGPY010000001.1, on the reverse strand, counting down.
AAGAGTCGGGTAAACATCTAATTTCTATGACCTTGGTTCCTGCCTTTTTCACTTTTAGAACTGCTGTAACCTGATGTCTACTTATGTTGCTCGCTTCATGTTTGCTTTGTTTTTTGAGGGCTTGGATTGAAAAAGCTACATGATTGATGTATAAGTTTATTAACTCCTTTACTGTTTCTAGGGGTTTTATCATAATTATTTGTTTAGTGAATTTGTTCTGTAAAGCATCGAATTGATACTATGAGATTATGTACATTTGAGGGAATAACTCTTTCTCTTACCTCTTTTTGTGCGACCAATTTGCAGGGCTTTGCCTGCTCTGAGAATTTGCAATTTGTAGTCAACATCTTTGCAGTCAAGTAAGTAAAATTGTATGTGTTCTAATGCATTATTCGCTTTGAATTGAACTAATGTTACCAATTTATTCACTTTTGTCCCCCATATCTCTGTTTACCGAAGTCTATGGATAACTTGGCATTAACAAAGGAGCTTCAGTTTCTACTAAAAGCTCTGCCAAGCGAAGTCTATGATCTGTACGTACTGATGTTGTAGTTGACAATTTGAAAGGTAGAGTATGATTTGGTATAGTTTTTCTTAAGCAAAGTGGTGATAATTATGGTAAGTTGGTGCACATTAAAGAGCATATTACAGACTCGGTGATTCTGGAAGTATTTCTATGGATCACATTTATTCTGATGCAAAAAATGTGGTTATCGTTTCAACTTTTAATCAAAAGGAGAAAGTATCTCTTCCTGCTATGCTCTTTGGGTGCTGTTTTCTTTTAACAAACTCTCAATCTACTTGCATGTACAATATTTCATTGATCATCGTCTGTTACTCAGCGAAAAATATTTGAGTTAGATGTTTATGCTGTTCATTACAGTCATCCATTTCTTGACTCAATTAGAGATGTAGGCCAATATATCTTTCTTGACTTAGTTACAGGTATAATCATCCCTTGAATTAGTTTATTTTCTGTCTTATTTTGCAGGTGAACCTCGAAGTATCAATTAGTGTATGCTATCGACTTGGACAATACTGGATTTAAGATCTCTGGGAGATATTTTCAGTTTGTCTGTAGGTACTTCAACTTTGTTTGTAGTTGTACCATGTAATGATATATTTCTATTTCATTTGCAACCCTGCTTAGCAACAGTACAATCAAATCTAGGGTCTTTCGCACTGTGCTGAAGGTAGTACTCTTTCACTTAGATAATATTTATTTCACTTTTTTATGATTTCTAAAGTTAATCCCCCCAAATATAGAGACAGTTTGGTATTTTCTAAACTTTGCCATTCTCACGGTTTTTTATCTCTCAACTTCAGCTCTCTTCTCAGCCGAAGATGCCCTCTGTCCCTCTGTAGCGAACAATATTTCTCTAGCTTGCATTCAATAATTTGATAACTATTTTTTCAAGCATTTATAATTCTTTATGTCTTATCTATCGAGTTTTCAATTGGCCAAACCCTGATCATTCGAGGTAGTTGATAGAATTGCTTAAATTTGATTTCTCGGACATGATCCAGGTAAAAAGTCTACTGATAAATTGTGACTTTCTAATTGCAATGTTGATGCATTTGAATTTCTTCTCTCTCTTCATTTTTTTAAAGGCTTCTCTCTCTTCATATGTCTTTTATCTTATGCAAAGAAAAAATGACTGATAGTATGCAAACGAATATACATGACTGATAGTATGAAAACGAGTATACTATGAAGGTTAAATGACTGATAGAAGGAAATTATCAAGGACACGTGTTACTACCTTTGTATTCAAGGTGTTTATGTGGATTTTACCTCTGTGTACCCAAGTTGCAATCCGTTAAATTCCCTGTCATTATTTTTCTCCTCAGTTTGTCCATATCTTTGGTTAATTTTCAATTTGACAAGGTACTATTTCTTGTGAAGCTAGAAGCTAAAGTAAGAATCAATGTATTTAGATACTTGAGAAAACAGAGAAGGAAGTTTTATGCTATTGTGCTGATGATTCTAGCTGCAACACGATATTGCAAAAGATTTTGCACTTATATTTTCCAGGTATTAGTTGGCACACAATGAGGGGTCCATACACCACGAGTAGCCTTTGGGTGACAACAAACACAAAACTGGTATGGTTAGGATATCAACTTTGATTTGTTAAGGGGCTATATAATATCATCATGTTCTACACTATTACACGTCCATACTGATGCTCGCAATGTTTACTTCAAAATGTCTTAAATTTGTGTTTTGGTGTGGATGTTTAAGCTCTATACATTCTACTAGAAGCCTAGAAATGTACGGACTGGGCCAGTCTTCCTCCTCATGCAAGTTGCGTAGCATTTTGTTATGGTTGCCAGGGTTAGCAAGCAACAAATGCTAGCTGAATTCTGCCTAGATGTGGATTATGCTTATACCATCGAAAAAAGCCCATAATCATGATTCAGTTAGAAAATTCCTATTGCTGTAGGGTGTCATGTGGTTTTGAGAACAACAATTCGGTCAAAATTTTCATTTCCGGCCGTGAAGTCACTGTTCTCTTTTGTACACATTTGGTCATCTAACAAGTTCGTTTGATAGACAGGGAGCAGCTTCCTTCTTGAGTCCGTTCGATTTCCACCCAAATCGGTAAAAGTATTGTTTATGCGAACATCGCTAATATCTTTTAGCTGTGACATTAGACTTCAACAAGTTATCTCTTCCTGCTACTGCGTCCTTGTTGTGGCTGTTGATTTTTCTGGTGATAATTCTTTGTTGCAGTCCGGAACAGGATGAAGAGTGTTAAGAATATCCAGAAAATTATAAAAGCTATGAAAATGGCTGCAGCATCTAAGCTTCGAGCAACTCAAGTTAGAGCGGAGAATTCCCGTGGACTATGGCAACTGATGTCGCTTAATTTTTTCTGCCGACGTAATTGAGATTTGTCGGCTTTAATACTAACGACCGACTTGTAGTGACCATTTTCCGTCAAAAAATTATTTGTCGATAGAATTTCTACCGACATATTTGGCCTTTCTAGCGACAATTTTTGCTGTCAACGGAGGCAGAATTTGTTGTAGTGTCTTAAAATCCCCGATGATTATTGTGCCATCCACATTTATGGATCTTTCTATCAAGATACTAGAAATATATTTTACCTCAGTTTATTACTTATTACTAGCTTCCAACCCGTGCGATGCACGGAACATGGCCCCTATACATGCCAGTTTACTTGTGCAACCATATCGGTTGGTAAAGAGCGTTTCGGGCAAACTAATTCAACAATTCTAATGTCTATATCTATATGTCAAATATATTATTTTTTATTTAAAAAATATAACGACGTACTAAATATTTTTAAATAATGTTAAATTATTACTTAATATAAATAATTTTTAGTTTACATAGGCCATTACTTTTTGTGGTTTTTTTCTAACATTTTTTAGACTCATATTTTTTGTCGTCTGCTGGGTGTGAATCCAGGACCTTATGCAAAGGCTTTTAAACGCTCTACCACTTGACGTAGCACCATTTTCTAACAGTTCTTTTCTCATTGAAGTTATAAATTTTAAATCTTACATGCCGGGCCGTGAGTCATTGCACGATTATATTCTTATATTACAATTATGTATGAGATCGTACACTGCACTTGTAATAAATATGGGTTAATTTATAGACCCATTTATAGACACTCAGTAGTGGTTGTGATTTATCATAAAGCATTATTCATTTCGATGATTACAAACTAACATTTTCGTAAAATCAATATAAGTTTTATAGAGATTCATTGATTACTTTTTTTAGAAATAAAACTTTTATTAATTAATTGGGCGATACATTCAGAATTGGGAGATACATAAGGAGTTTTATAGATATTCATTGATTACTTTTTTTTAAGAAATAAAACTTTTATTAATTAACTGGGATATACATTCGAAACGACCGAATTATAATCTAGCCATCTGTGGAAGCTGCTTTCCCATTTCCCGTCACCTAGGGGTGTACAGAAAATCGATAGACCCATCCAAACCCACTAATCCAACCTAATCTAATCCAATTTTATTGGTTTGAAATGATTTGGGCTGAATACGGATTATATTTTAGCCCAATCCAATATTTTGGTTTGGGTTGTGGATGTAATTACAAAATCCAGAAACAGACCCAACCCAACCCAAAATAGGTAATGTATATAATAAATTAATAATATCTATAAAATCTCTATCATATCTATTAAGTAATATATTATTTATTGTACATGTCAAAGTCTCAAAGACCTTTTCCTTTCATTTTCTACATAGCAACGTCAGATCTTCATCAAAGGAAGATAAATCCCTAATTTTCTCCCAATTTTCTTTATTTTCCTTATCTATTTTTTCTTTCACTGTATATAATGGATTCACCATTAACAGAATTCTTCAATCTCTTCAACAGTCAGATTGTTGAGAGTTTTCTTGCTTCTTCATTTTCCTTATCTAATTGTTACTTGTTAAGAGTTTTCTTGCTTTTTCCCCCTTTTATTGTACCAATATGTACTTTCAATTCTACGACGGATTGTTAATTTCTGCATCAACAGTCCAGGACATTGATGTTTAGGAACTGAAAATAACATTTTGTTTCGAATGAAGACAACCCGGCCAACCCACCCAAACCGAACCAATCCATCTTGTTGGTTTGGTCTGATTTTTTCTAGTAGCCAGATTGAGTTTGATTTACATTTATCTACCCCAATGATTATTGGATCGGGTGTCTTTTCCCTCATAAACCACCCAAACTGACCCATGTACACCCCTATCGTCTTACCATTCCAGTGATTCTAAAACAGACTTGCCTTTGCGAAGAACACTTCCCCCCCCCACCCCGTCTTACCGCGGCTGCTGACGCGGAGTTAACCACGAAGCAGACCGCCTAGCAAAACATGCAATGAATGAGGGTGACGGCGTGCTGTGGCACTTAATTTGTGAAAGTTGCTGATGTTTGGTAAAATCAGCTTCAAAACTACTGGGACAGAGTAAAAAATGACTAAAATACAGGACATTTATTTTTTTCGTAGAGATAAAAATCGATTTTTACCTGAACTTTTATGCTGGAAATAGGTGAACAATAAATTATTAAAAGCATTAACTGAAAAAAGCATATTCTCCCTTGCTAGAATTTTCTATTTAGGCCGGATAATCTATTCCCTTTTTGATAATTGTAGTTTTTTCTCTCTCTAAGCTAGAGAGAGAAAAGCCTTTTTCCACTATGGAGATGAACATGCCTGATTGGCTTGGGAAGATTCAACTCACTGAGAGGGAGAAGAAGACAACTCGGATCGGGAAAGAACTCTATGATAGAGCCATAGAAAGTTTTGACCACTGCTTGATAGGAAAGTTTGTTGGTGACAAGATCATCAACGGAGGATTTATGAAAGACCTCTTCAAGCGACTATGGTGCCCGGAAGATGAAGAACTCTGCATCATAGATCTTGAACGAAATATCTTTGTCTTCAAGTTCGAAAACGAAGATACCTTGTACCGAGCCAAAAGGGGAGGTCCTTGGGTATTTGATGATCAACTATTACTCTTGAAGGACTGGACCTTGGGAAGAAGGCTAGAGATGTGGTTTTCAACTACGTCTCAGTTTGGGTCCAAATCTGGGGACTCCCCTTTCACCTTATCAACAAAGAGGTAGGGGAAATTATTGAATCCACCATTGGAGAGGTTCACTCCGTTGAGCCAAAGGAGGAAGGCCCAAAAAGTGAGCGATTCATTAGAGCCAGAGTTCGTATGCTTGCAAATCAACCGCTGCTTCGCAGAGGGGCGGTGGAAATCGAAGATGGTGAATCGATCTGGGTCGATTTCAAATACGAAAAACTTCCAACCATCTGCGAATGGTGTGGTTGTGTGGATCACCCTCAGACAATATGCCCAAAGAAACCAACGGAAACTATTACCACTAGTCATCGCGAGTATGGACATTGGCTGCTATCCAACCGAAAGAAAGCGAGGAAAATAGACAAATACCAATCAGCTTCATCCCAGAAGGCTTGGCCAAGAGCGCCGGAATTTCCGGACGGCGGTCGGCGACCGGAGAAACAGAATCAAAAGAGCAGAGGTACGACGGTGGTCGGAAAAGGCAAGTCAAAGGGGAAGACGAAAGATAAGGGAGAATCAGTGGAAAATCGGGACAAATTGCAAAATAAGGAAAGGATTGGTCCAAATTTCAATCTGGAGAAGATACTAGTAATCCCTCAATCAAAGGAGGTGAATTTCTCTACTAGTATTCCAACCCTTTCCACTTTACCCTCAAAAGTTTCCTTCTCGGCCGGGAAATCCCCCAATCATGGGAGGTCAAACGGCAAAAAAGGAAACACGAAGAAAGTAGCACGAGAAGGGGAAGGGCGGAAAATCCTCTCGAAGAGAAAGGCAATTGCCACAATTTCCCACAAAGAGTTGGAAGCAATTACTGGAAACTCCAAAAAACAGTGCTCAAATGGAGATGAAGATATATCACAAGTTGATCTGAATCTTCCCTCTTCTACGGGAGACAAAGTCAACTAAAGAGAAAATACTGAGATGACGATTGATGACAGCCAGAACAATTTACCAGAGGCAGTGTGTGCTGAGCACCACTGCCTAGCCCAATGAATCTACTATGCTGGAACGTGCGAGGGCTTGGCATCCTTCGCAACGTTCTAGCCTTGACTGATCTAGTCAAGGAGAAGCGGCCCAGCATGGTATTCTTATTGGAAACAAAGAAAGCAGGAAGTGAAATGGAGGAGATCAAAAACAGTCTAAGTAAGCAAAACTCCTGTTATGTGGACAGCATAGACCGGAGTGGGGGACTTGCTCTCCTTTGGACGGATTACGTAACCATTACAGTACGTTCTCAGACCACCTATCATATCCATTGCAATGTGGATAGCACCGAGGGAGGGGACCCTTGGAATTTTACTGGATTTTATGGCGATCCAACCCGTTCGGAACGTCACAATTCCTGGGAGCTGCTAAAGCGGCTAAAACCAACCAACTCTGCACCATGGCTTATGGTAGGAGATTTCAACGCTATTGGTAGTGCTGAAGAAAAGGAAGGTGGTCGCAATGTTAGTTATAGTCAAATCGAAGACTTTCGAGACACTATGGACTACTGTGAACTCCAGGATTTGGGGTACCACGGTTGCCCCTTTACCTGGAGCAATAACCAAGATGAAGAAACTTTCATCCGTGAAAGACTTGATAAGGCCTATGCAAATTTGGAGTGGCGTACTATGTTTGGTAACCCCAAAGTCAGCAATTTGGTCACCACTACTTCGGATCATAATCCGATTGAGGTAATCCTCCAATCTATTACAAGGAATCACTCCTTGGGTCCAAGAAGATTCCAGTTTGAGGCTTGTTGGCTCCGGAATCAGGGGTTGATGAACTTTATTATCGAACGATGGAACGAAGTCTCGGCTCTGGGCTGCACAAACAAACTTGAACTGCTAGGAAGGAGTCTTAGACATTGGGAGAAAACAGTTTTTGGGAATGTCCGAAACAACTTGAAGAAACTCAAGACGGAACTGGAGAATCTAGAAAGAGCTAGACAAACCCAAAGTGTCCTCATCAGAAAACGGGAAATCAAAAAGGAGGTAAATGATCTTCTTCTCTCAGAAGAACAGATCTAGAGACAGCGATCTCGGATTCAATGGCTTCGGGAGGGAGATCAGAACACGAAGTTCTTCCATCATAAAGCCTATGCTAGAAGAGCCCGAAACCAAATTTCGGGTATTGAAGATGATAACGGTATTTGGAGAACTGAAGGCGAAAAGGTTGTTGAAACTCTTGAAAAGTACTTTCAAGACCTCTTTACCTCAGACAATCCAAACGAAACAGATATTGCAGATCTGCTTCAACATACCACATCCCAGATTCCAATTGCCCATAAGGAGTGGATGGATCGGGACTACACGAGGGAAGAAGTTGAAGAGAGCCTCAAGCAGATGGCTCCCTCGAAGGCACCAGGAATTGACGGATTTCCGGCGCTTTTTTACCAGACGTTCTGGACGACAATTGGAGAAGAGGTTTGTACCTATGTGGTGAATATTCAAAATGGTAATGCTGATCCCAGTGAGATTAATCATACGGTATTAGCACTAATCCCAAAAATCAAACAAACCAGAAAGGCCGCTAATTTCAGGCCAATTAGTCTTTGTACAGTTCTGTACAAACAGGTCATAAAGACTATGGCCAACAGGCTGAAGAAAATTCTTCCAGACATTATTTCAGAGACGCAATCCGCCTTTGTTCCTGGCAGATTGATCACGGACAATGTTCTGACTGCTTTTGAACTTCTTCATACGATGAAATACCGTAAGAAGGGGAAGGAAGGGTATCTAGCCCTAAAGATTGACATCAGTAAAGCCTACGACACGGTAGAATGGCCCTATCTTAAGGCTGTTTTCGAGAAGTTGGGGTTTGGACATAGGTGGACTTCGCTTGTTATGAAATGTGTTACTACCGCTACGTTCTCTATTAATTATAAGGGCAGACCTATGGGTTTTATTCAGCCTCAGCGGGGTATTCGACAAGGTTGTCCGCTCTCTCCGTACCTATTTCTATTCTGCGGTGAAGCTCTCTCGCGCTCGCTCACGAAACTAACGGCCGATGGTTTGTTGTCGGGTCTATCCGCATCAAGAGGGGGCCCTACTATCTCCCACCTCTTTTTTGCGGATGACAGTTTGTTGTTTACAAAAGCCAATACAGAAGAAATTACAAGACTGAAAGGCCTACTACAACTCTACGAAAAAGCAACGGGACAGAAAATAAATTTACAGAAATCAGCGATAGTCTTCTCGGCTAATACTTCCCCGGATCAGCAAGTGGCCTTGAGCAATCTTTGTGGTGTCAAATTGGAGTCTTTGCATGAACGGTATTTGGGCCTCCCTACAATGATTGGCAAAAAGAAAATGTCAAATTTTCAACAGATTATCGAAAGAATTGCAAGCAAGCTAAAGAACTGGAAGGAAAAATTTCTCTCCTTTGCAGGTAAAGAAGTTTTAATCAAATCTGTTATCCAAGCTATCCCTAGCTATTCTATGTCCTCCTTTTTGTTACCTCAGGAATTATGTCAGAAAATTGAGTCCCTCATTACCAACTTTTGGTGGGGCAAAAAGAACAAACCTAGATCAATTTTCTGGGTGGCAAAAGAGAAGATGAAGATGCCGAAAACTAAAGGGGGTTTCAATATCAGAGATTTGCGAAATTTCAACTTAGCAATGTTAGCAAAACAGTCCTGGCGTTTTCTATTTCACCCAAACTCTCTTGTGGCCCGGGTGTTTAAAGCTAAATACTATCCTGATTCAACACTTCTTACGGCCAAAGCAGGAACAAATTGCTCTTTTGCTTGGAGAAGCATTGTTGCAGGCAAGAGAGTTATTCATCAAGGCTCTCGGTGGGAAATTGGCAATGGGGAGAATCTCAATGTTTACAAAGACAAATGGCTGCTCAGGCCAGAGTCTTTCAAAGTGATTTCCCCCATTCGCCATAACCCTAATTTGAAAGTTTCAGATTTAATTGATGAAGACTCGCATACCTGGAATGTGTCGGCTCTTCAACATCATCTTTTGCCGGTAGATATCCCCGAGATCCTTCGCATCAATCTCCCTCCTTCTCCAGAGCCAGACTGCTTGGTATGGCACTACGAGGAAGATGGAATTTACTCGGTTAAAACTGGTTACCGAATGCTAGAACAAGAACGTTTAGAGAACGTGGAAAGCTCCTCAGAAAGAAGAAATAACTGGTGGACTAATTTCTGGAAACAGAAAATCCCTAAAAGATTTCTGTTTCCAATCTGGAGAAGTATGCATAAAGGGCTTCCAACTAAAATCAATCTTAGAAAGAGGGGATTGGATATACCTGTTTCGTGTCCAGTTTGCGGTGAAGAAGCAGAAGACGACAACCACCTCTTCCGAAGATGTAAGACTTCCAAAGATCTCTGGAGAGGACTGTTGCAGAAGCCAATCGATGAAAACCCACTTACCCCTTTCTCCGTCTGGGTCCAGATGATATTCAACCTGCTGGGAAAAGAGGAAAAAATCAAATTCTGTTTGGGATTTGCGACAATTTGGCATCACAGAAACCAGATAGTCCATCACAATCGAAAGAAATTAACAGCTCAACTTTTAGAGGAAGTGGAAGTGAACTTATCTTTCCTAGATCTACACATGCATGACAAAATTGAACCCCTGCCGACTCAGATCCAGCCACCTCCGGCGTTAGCCTGGTCCAAACCCCCTCCCAACTGGCTCAAAATCAACACTGATGCTAGCTGGAATCGGGACGCTCAGGTCGCCTCAGCCGGAGTTGTGATTCGTGACGAAAACGGTCTCCTCATCGCCGGAAAAGGTGTTCAATTGCCATTCGTTTCTTCTCCGAAAGAAGCCGAAGCTCTGGCTATCCTCGAAGGAGTCAAGATGGCGATTGATCTGGATATCTCGCCGGTCGTCTTCGAAAGCGATTCAAAGTCTCTGATCTCTCTCTGGAATGAGTTGAGAGAGAGAGAAAGAGAACCGACGGTTTTTGGAAGTGAAGAGAGAGGAGTAATGGGTGACAATTCACCTGGTCTTCGTGTCTTGATCCGCTGCACGCGTCTTCTAGGAAGTTCCACCGACTACGTGTCGGTTTTTGCTCCTCGTAAATGCAATTTAGCTGCCCACCACGTAGCCCAACGGGTCAACCTAATCGGGTCGTCTTTCTCTTGGATGTATGATGATCCGGATTGGATCCACAATGTAATTGAGACCGATATTTTGGGCCTTAGCCCATGATTTTAATAAACTCTTTTCCTCAAAAAAAAAAAAAAAAAAAAAAAAAAAAGAATTTTCTATTTATGCCAATCCATCACAGTGTTGGTGGAAACTATTATTCTGTATTGTTAACAGCTTAAATTTTTATCAAAGTGATGTGCTAAATAATCGGCGCAGATAATTAATGTAGAAATAATCTATTTCCAAACAATTGGAAAGGAGAAAGAAATTAGTCCTTCCTTCATGTACTATTGCATTGAGTAGCTACCATAAAGCCACCTGAGGGGGAGTCCCTGAAATTGAAATCATGGTGGCAGTTTATCTTCAACCTTTTAAGAGTTAGTAGTGGATTTTGCAGTCACAAATGAGAAGGGTCGAATGGAAATGGGAGGAAACCAATCATAGATGAAGTGAATGAAGTACTTCACCTTGCGGCGAATTTGATCGCACTTCCCAATGATTCATGAAAAGAAAATACTTGCTTAGTTTTTTACTACCTTCTCTTGTCTATCTATTTGTTATACTAACATAGGTTAGTTTTGATATAAACAATAGGTGATTACGTAATTTTAAAACCAGTTGTGAAGAAAAACCACCACGGCATAGCACGTGCTTCATCTTCTTTTAAATCAATGCATTAGCAGCAGTTGTAAAATGTTGCAGTGGTAATGCGTATTTTTCATTTTTAGTTCTTTTCTTAAATTAATACATTAGCAACAACTGCAAATGTGAGGATTGCATTTGGGAATTTGTAAGGTTGTTAATTGGGTTGCCACCCTGGTAAATTGTGGCCTAAAATGTTTTTTTCCATGGTGAAATACCATATTTTCAACGAGAATTTCCACTGGCCGATAAATCTATTGCAACCTCTTTTAAATTTTCGTGGAAAAACTTAGAAATAGACAACAAAGACTATTTCCACAGTAATTACTCGTGACAGATTATTTTACCACTCCCCTTTGTGACCACATGTGTCTATTGTGGAAATAACCACGGCCAAAATCTTTAGCCGCAAAATTTGAGCTTCTTACACATTTTAAAACACTAGGGTATTGCCCGTGCCCGAGGGGCACTATCCCTAAATTAAATAGTCTTTGAATTTAGAGGTGAAGTATATGCAAATTCTACAAATAAATTGATTTAATTATATGCATCAACTACATATAATCAATCAAGCATATTCAAACACCTCTAAATTCACAATCATGAGCGCAAACGTATTATACATTCAGGTATAACCATAAGTTGAAGTATTTGTTCGACATTTTAAACGCACTCTGAGTGAGTAGAGTATAGCAAAACTGTAACAAAACATCAGCATAATAAAACATCCTTGTCAAATATAAAGGAGTAACACAGAAAATTTCTCCAAAATGGAACAAAAAGTTGAGTTACAATACAATCTTAAAGATTTTGCATCTTGTTACATGTTCGGCACATCACTGGTAATAATCATGATCGACAACTGGAGAATCAAGAGACCACGGGCACACTCGGGGGTTCATGCATAGTTCAATCATGAAAGCCATGATATCGCTAATTTTCTATGGCCACAGTTCATTTCCAAGTGCAATGGTTACTTGAGCCTGAACCAAAAATATTCCAGTGACCCAATAAACAATATTTCAGTGGTTGCTTGATACTGGATTGAAAACATAATAGAGAAAACTATTACCTCGTAGCTCTTTTTATCAGGACCATAAGCGATCCCCTTTTGCCCAACCTAAAGGCACACCAAGTACAACCAAAGCGAAAACATGTTCAGAACTATATGTTCAAGTAGAACCATGAGCAGAAGTATTTGTTCGACATTTTTAACGTACTCTATGTAGAATAATTTTGTTAATTACCACCAAGAATACGTTGAGATGGAATAATAATTAACCCCTATTATTTGTAGTGCACAACCCATGCCCGAGGGCACTACCCTAAATAAACCTAACAACGGTCCACCAGTTCAAACCAAAAAAAAATGCAAACAAAGACATATGATATGTAACCGAGTATCGACTTATTGATATTAAGGACGAAAATGTGATGTAAAGAATGAGTTGATATGTCTAAAGAATGAATGGATACACTTGATTCCGTTGTAATTTTACGTTCAGGATTACTTCATTGTCTCTAGATTCTGATATTAGATGACACAAATAGTATTGACGATGTTGCAAGGGCTGTACTGAAGTAGGAACATGTAATAACGGATGATCCGACTGGCGAAATTTGGAGCGAGATAACGTGTAGGTTTGATCCGAATCAGTTCGTTTAACAAACTGTTTATGAAACGGCAATTGTTCCAATGTTGGGGCTTTACCAGTTCGGGCTCATATGAAAGCTGCTAGCCCGTAGGAAAGTAAATCGTAAAGGGAGAACAAACAAACAAACGAACGGCTGAGCCCACTATGAAATTAGCGGAGCCGGAAAACGTATAGGTTTGAGCGGAGCAACGCGGCACAGAGAAACATAGTAAACAACAAACAGGATCACTTGCAATGAAAAAGATACCCCTTTTATCTCTGTTGCAATGAAAAAAAAAATCCCTTTTATCTTTGATGAGAAACATGTTTGAAGTGAAACCCCCACCATTGTTTGCTCTGCGACTCTCTCTCTCTCTGGACACCACTGTTTTCTCTTTAAATCTCTCTCTCTCTATCTGGACACACCACACCAAATGCACAAAGGGTTCCCGACGATGACCACCCTTCACAGCCTCCCCTGGGTTCAATTCGTCGATCAAGCAGGTACTCTGATTTGAGCGTTACTCACCAATAATTAGACCCAACCTAGAAATTAATTTCTACGATGATTAATTTGTGGTTGTGGCAGTTACCAGTTAGGGCTCATATGAAAGCTACCAACCCATCTGAGTTTAGGGTTTCTTCAATTTTAGATAGGAAAAATGAGGGATAAACAAAGCAGTACAATCGTACCTTGCTTCAGGTCGCCGCCCTTTCAGATGGCAACGCGTTGAGGCGGCGAAGGCGACTTCAGGCTCTTCAGTCGGTTCCGAAGAGAGAGAGAGAGAGAGAGAGAGAGAGTCGATTGTACCAGTCCATAACGCTGTGTGACAGAGAGTGGAGAAAGTGAAGAGTATATCATCGTGTGAGAGAGTAGAGAAAGTCAAGGTATTTCAACTGCAAGTGGTGAGATCTAAGGCTGGGATCAATTCGATCTAATGGTCTGGAAGACATTTTAAAGTCAACCGTCCTCTTTTATAATATAGATGAACACAAACAGTTTTTCAAGATTGTGTGCATGTTTATTTTCTGGAGTCCCCATGTATTCTATGAAGAAGACTTTACAATTTGGTTAAGACAAACAATTAACGTGCAACACACGTGCATCAAAACTAGTATATATAAATATAAGTATAAATATATATGTGTGTGTGTGAGTTAGTCTGACAAAAGCAAGGAAAATACTATATAGGAATAAGGCAAGATTCAAGTGCGAGACCACCGATTACATATTTAGAACAATGAAACAACTAAGAAAAGTAGGACATCAATGAAACAAAAACATTACTATCAGCCACCTCAAAACAAAACATGATATTTCCGTTACTGAGGAAAGGTAAAACTACATATCAAATTTAAAAAAATACTAGTAAACATAAATTATTACGACAGAAAATGAAATAAATGAAGTCTTGCAGATAGCGGGATACTACACATTGTTAATCAATGTCCTCCATGTTCCCTTTCATCGCTCCATCTTCAGCTGCGACTTGTGCAGGTTGAGATGATTTTGGTGGAGCATGTTCTTGTGAGGAAGAAGAAGGTTGGGAATTGAGTTTTAGTAAGTTGAGTTGTTTGTTTATTTCCAGAAGCTTTTGATCAATCACAAAGCCAAGGTCACTCAACTCGACTGTGGCCATGTGTTGTGGTAAGTGATTACCGCTCAAGCACTGGTACATGATCTCAGTCATATGTTTTTTTCGATTCTCAGTGACTTTCTTCCTCAGTGCATCTTGGACTTTCTTGATCCTTATTCTTGTTAAACCTTCTTGGTCCATCATTCTCTGATTTCGTTGCCCGATTGGCACGTTCGTATAATCAGCAATCACCTTTTGCACCCCCTCCCTGTTTGGCCAGACTTGTGCATCATGCTGATAAGGGCTGGAGATAATTACGGCGACTTCGACGTCGCACAAAGTGTGGAGTTCTTCAGCCTTTTTCATTAGGCCCTTGACCCTTTTCGTGAAGCACACTTGCCTCTTTGTATCATCATCGATGAATTCGAGCTTCAGTGCAGATCTTGGCATGGTTTCCAACAATGTGCAAAACTGTTTAGACACTAATGAATGGAATGACGGAGAAGATGGTGTGTATGCTTTGTGGATTTTATAAACATAA
Source organism: Linanthus parryae (assembly GCA_023055425.1). Lineage (NCBI taxonomy): Eukaryota > Viridiplantae > Streptophyta > Magnoliopsida > Ericales > Polemoniaceae > Linanthus > Linanthus parryae. Next base: position 60,130,104 of record JALGPY010000001.1, on the reverse strand, counting down.
TTTAGACAACATATTGTTAGTAAAGAAAAAATTCTTATTATGCTAGAATATTAAATCATTTCCATTTTAGGTTTTATGGAAAAGGAATCGACCCAGAAAGCAATTGTTTTAGTTCACATGTCTTCTTCTGTATGTTTCTATTATAATTTGTGGGTTAAATGTTAATGGTAAGAAGCTATATATTTTCTTTTACAAGAAATAACATATTTGCAATGCCACTTTTTTTTTGAGTAATTGTTCTGCCGTCAATCAGCTTTAAACCCGGAACCTCATGCAGGGGCTTCCAACGCTCAACCACTTGAGCTACCACCCTAGCTGCGCAATATCACTTTTCAGGTGTATATTCTCTTCTTATTACTTTATTTGAGAAACTCCTTCCACTAATTTTGTATACAGAAAAATATTTATTGTCTTTCGTTAGTTTTGTGTGCATGAGTTTCATTCAAAGGTTCATTGAGTTATTGTTTAATAAGCGAGAAATACTACAGCACCAACTCATATCTCTTTCACATACCGTCCACACTCATGAAATCATGCCAAATGAGTAATAATGTTTTTTTAGGACATGTAATGATGTTTTTAACTGTACACTTGTATAAGAGATGACAGGAAATAACCATGAATTCTTTAGCATTTCTCATAATAAACAAACTGAAAAGAAATACAATACCACAAACAATTCAATTGACAAGACACATGTCATCCAGATTTTCGTTTTCTATATTTATCATAAAGGACATGGTATATGTACAATTAAAAGCATTGAATCCTAAAATTCCTTTCATTAGTGACTCACCTAATTAAAAAGCATAAATTTATTTCAGTTACAAATGACACACAAGCTGGCAATAGGATCATTTATAAAACAAAACATAAGATCAGGATAACCTACAATAGAAATGACTTAATACTTTAGCATAATCCGTTGTAGCACAACTAAATATTTTAGCATAATAAAAACAATCTTTACCAACAACAAGTTGTCTAAATTACGTTCATAAAAGCCACAAAATATACACACCATCTTCTCCATCATTTCATCCATTATTGTCTAAACAGTTTCTCACATTGTTGGAAGCCATGCCAAGATCTGCATTGAAGCTCGAATTCATTGATGTTGATACTAAGAGGCAAGTGTGTTTTAGGAAAAGGGTAAAGGGCCTAATGAAAAAGGCTGAAGAAATCCACACTTTGTGCGACGTCGAAGTCGCCGTAATTATCTCCATTCCTTATCAGCATGATGCCCAAGTCTGGCAAAACAGGGAGGGGGTGCAGAAGGTAAGGTGATTGATGATTATAAGAACGTGCCAATCGGGCAAAGAAATCAGAGAATGATGGACCAATAAGGTTTAACAAAAAGAAGGATGAAGAAAGTCCAAGATGCCCTGAGGAAGAAAATCATTGAGAATCGAGATAAAGAGATGACTGATATCATGTACCAATGCTCATGCGGTAACAAATTAACACAAGACATGGCCGCAGTTGAGTTGAGTGATCTTGGATTTGTCATTGAGCAAAAGATTTTGGAAATGAACAAACAACTCAACTCACTAAATGTTTCACAGCCTTCTTCTTCCTCGTATGCCCATGCTCCACCAAAATCCTCTAAACCTGCACAAGTCCCAGCTGAAGATGGAGTGATTAAGCCGCTGGTGGATCAGCAAATTGCGGAATTGCCTCCTCGATTTATGGAGCAGAAGGGGAACATGGAGGACATTAACTACTGGATGACTGCAAGAGTTCATTTATTTTGTTTTTGTCTTGATAATTTATGTTTACTGGTATTTTGTTAAATTTGATATGTAGCATCACCTTTCCTCAATAAGGGAAATCTCATGTTCTGTTTTGAGGTGACTGGTAGTAATGTTTTGGCTTCATTGATGTTCTAGTTTTCTTAGTAGTTTCCTTGTTCTGAATTATGTAATGGGTGGTCTCGCACTTGAAACTTGCTTATTCATACATAGTATTTTCCATGCTTTATTCAAACCAACATTATATATATATATATTTCGTACACCGGTTAATAATGATGGTTGCACCGTAATGTAGTTGTTGAGACGTTACCGGCTTACTGCCCTCGTTAGTCAATTATTAGTGTTTTCTCTATTTTAATAAATTTGTAATCATTTATTTTTGGCAGGTTTTTAAATACACTGTATTTTGACTTTAGATCTTTTCATTTTGATATCATTTTTATAAATTAGGAATTGGTGATGATATTTTACCAATCATTGCTATCTTTGCACAATTTTTGCTTGTAATGACAGTTTGACATTATTTTCAAGCATCAAAATGTATTAGAAGTTCTTTTAAAGACAATTTGTATTCTAATAAATCTGAGGCCCTTACACCTTCAGCAAAAACCTCAAGTGATATATAAGTCATATATATAGTCGTATCTTATGCAATGTGGTTGAGAGAAGAGCACCACTTGTTGCTTCAAAAATTTTAAAAAAAAAATCATTCCCTTTAGAAATGCTACGTCTTACCCAATTTTTTCACCGTTTTATATCACTTCCACAGTCTCTAATTGGTAGTTAAAAAAAATACCTGAAAGGGTAATCATACCAACTATAATTTGACACGCAAGTGGAGAAGTGACACGATTAAAAATATTATTATTCTATCATCAAAGTTCCCCTTTTACGTGATTTTATTTTTTGAGGAATAACATCATATCGTACGCTAGCAGGGTTCAAACTCGGGACATCATGTAGGAATGTTCCCCTTTTATGTGTATTTGGTGTGCCCATTAATTGATCCTATCATTTTATGTATCGGTCTTTTAGTTTTATGATATATGTAACTAAAAACACTTATGTATGCATGTGACTACGCGTGTGTTTAACATCTCTTACAAATTAGCATTTCCATGTCTTGTCTCCCTTTTCTCCCCTTTGATTTTTTTTTCACAATTTTCATGATACCGAAAATACTGCTTTCTAATTTCAATATTTCTACTCAATTTTTGTTGTTTTGTCACCTCCTTCAATTTCTCAAGCAATATCCACCCCATTCCCTTTAGTGAGTTTTCACATTTTCTCTAGAATGCAAAGTCTCTCGCCCAAGATTCGTCTCTTTCTCTCCTCAAGGTTTCTCAATCTCCCGCCAGCACTCTGGGTATCCCTGGCCTCACTCAAAAATTAAAATATCCATCTCTTGCCCTCACTCTGTCCCTCTCTCACCTCACATACAAATGCATATGTTGAAATTGTGTCACAATTTCTTTCCTAAAGGATGGTTTAATTATCCTAATCAGAACATACTAATAACCCTTCACATTTCTCTCTCTCTATCTCTCTCTCTCTTAAATCCGAGGTAATAAGTGTTTATAGTTTTAGTTAATTAGGCTTATGTATAGAACTGATTTTGATTTGAAAATTGGGTAACCCATTTCGAAGTAAAAATTCATCCGGATCATGTTTCTTTATTCGGATATCTTTGTTGGTTGGATGATACTCTGAATTCAACTGTTCTATAACATAGTGAACGAACTATGATCCTACAAGTACATAATATTTTGTTTGATATGTGAGGAAGTTTCTTGTTTTTTTTCCCATGAATTTATTGGGAAAAAAATGTGAACCTGAACAGTAGTCTGCTACGTTGAGGGGCGTATAGAATTCTTAACCTTTGAGCGAAGGCTATATCGTTCATCTCCCCTTTACAATCTGACCACTCCTTAAACTAGTCGAGAATAGACTAGTCAAGAATAATTTTAAATTGTAACTTGTCCTTATATCTTTCATTCGTATGTCATTTTGTAAACGCATACAATCAAAAACATCAATAATGAATGTTGCAGTCAATCATCTTTAATAATAGGCGGTCATAGATAAATATGTTATAGTAATTCATATGTACCACTTTGAACATGTTCACAAACTATATGAACAGCTCGACATCAAATTTATTCATTGTTTGAAGTCATTGAAACTCCAGAGACACACAAAGAGTTTATCTCGAAGTCTTATGTAACACAAACTAAAGATATGATTAAAGGAAGAGTAACAACGAAAATGTGATTCTATTGATAACAAAATAAATATCATAAAGCAAGTAAAATATATATAGTTTAGTTTAGATCAATACCGTTGTTGAACATGTTTTCGCATATCTTGATCTTTTTCGACATTATTCTCTCTACGATCTCTATAATTTAACACGCAAGTGGTGAAGTGACACGATTAAAAACTTCATTATTCAATCATTAAAGTTCCCCTTTTATGTGATTTTGTTTTTTGAGAAATTACAACATATCATACATCTAGCAGGGTTCGAACTCGGGACATCATGTAGGAATGTTCCCCTTTTATGTGTATTTTGATGAGCCCAATAATCAATCCTATCATTTTAATGCACGCTTTGTAACTAAAAACGCATATGTATGCATGTGTGCATACCCTCATCCTTGTTATGTCTAGCGGCTAGTAATAGAGCACAAAGGAAAGATTAAAATTCTCTAAAAAATCTCATCTAATGTTCTATCCAAGTTTATTAAATTATCTGACGTAGATACTTAATGAACTATCTATCCTCCGGTTAACCATTGGGTTGTTGGTCATGGCATTGATTTCTTTCATCTTAGTCAATCAATTCATTTTGGAGTAACGGAAGTTACTATGAGAGAGAAAAGAGAGGAAGACGAGAAATAGACATAATATAATGAAGGGTGATGATAATCACAACACAATATTTGTTAGTTACAGCACAATATTCCTGTAAATGACATTTATATTTTTAAATTTATTTGATTCTCAAAAAAATCCTTCAATCCATTTCATATTATTTCCGCCCCAGCTCCCAATTAATTCCAATTTCCAACCGAATATATAACCAAAAAGTTAAATTTTGTGTTTTGAATGAAGAACATCATCAACACTCTCTCTCACACATAACATAACTTGTGAAATAGTTTTTGAATTACATAAACCAACGACACCTCAACCCAACCGCAACCAAACCACAACCCTCCCATATCAATACAATCACAGTCACCACACCCATATCGACTAAGTTTTGACTCAGTTCATCCTAAATTGAGACAAAGTAAAGCCCCGAACTCGAATCCAAAGGAAATAACCAGTGAAGGACAGTTCCTTATGAAGACGAACCTGCAAGAAAGTGACCCTATCTATACTCGATTCTACAGTAGAATCAATTACAGAAGCGCCACTAAGAGAGGCTCTAATGGGTGTCATTTCTGTCGAACTCCTTTTTCCTCTCTCACACCACTTCAACTCACAATGATGTACACCTCTTCATAAAGGCCTCGCCATCCACATATCCGACCACCAAAACCCTAGCCGCCACTCCCAAATCGAAGTCGGCAACTTTGGTTAACGTGGTTGTCAACGGTGATGCATGACCCTTCTTCCTCCTCCTCTTGTACTCTTCAACACTTCTTCCTCCTCTTCAAACTTCTTCCAATTGTGTTTCAGATTTGGAACACGTTCTCTTTGCTCGCACTCATTTTTTCTTACTTTCATAGAAAACACTAGGTGTTAAATTTGAGAGTAAATGTCATTTTCGGCACCCATAATGAATACTGTGTTGTTCTTTAATTTATTAATAAGTAATGCTTTCATTTTTAATCGTTATGGTTAACAGTTGCGCTGATGTTAATTAAGTTTTAATGGTAGATCTTTGATCCGACCGCAAATCGAAAAGGCGACTCCGATTTTGAAGGTTCTGGTATATTCTTTTAATGTTATACATGATCGTCCTTGAATGCACAATAATGTTTTTCATTTGAGTTTGAATCCATGCAATCATTTTTTGTAATTTGGGTTAGAGTTCTTGCGAATAGATTTTATAACAAAATTATGTTTCATGTCTGACTGGTTTCGTAATTGGTGGTTTTGGTTCTAATGAAGCTCTTTTACCCTTTGCTGGCTCAAAAGAAAGACGTTTCCAAAGTTTATAGTGTGGAGTGTGGCGTCTTGGCTTTGGCTGAATTCACTTTTCAGAATGACAATAAGCATGGAATTCAGATGATGTCATCAATTACAACTCACAATTTCACTGCTTGGAACGTTAATTGGAGAAAGACGTGTCAGAAATGGAACTGTAGAATTGCAACTTTGCTCATAGACTATCCGGTATCCAATGTGTAGAATGAATTGGCTTTAAATCACCTTCGATATGAAAACCGGAAAGGACTACACAACTGAGGAATTCCAACTTGTTCAGGTAGAACTAGCGAATGCACTGGGCAAGTTATGCCCTTCAATCTAGGAACTTCAAGATTCAAAATAAAAAGTTGCGACCTTTGTTCAAATATTGAATTTTTTTTCAGATTTAATCTTAAATAAAAAGTTGAGACCTTATTTTTCCGTTTTCTGATAATATTTGTTGGTACGATCTCTTAAACATAGCTCATCAGGGAACATTTTTTCCTAGGCAAAGAGAATCGCATTCCATTTTTTATTTTCTATTTTTCCACACTACAACAAATCATGCTTTTAGCGACCTGTTTTATTCTGACTACCAGCATTACAGTCGTTGGTAACAGTACAAACAGTCGTTTCTTTCTATTTTTCGTCTGGCTAGTCGTCTTTCAGATTTTTAAAGACTACCTATGATTCTGTCGTGGGAAAAAGACTAGTCATTCGAAATCTAAAATTATCAATGACGTGCAGTATTGTCGTCAACGCATCTAAACACAATTTTGATCAAACTTTTGGGCGGGAAATTGAAATTAGCTAAATTTTGGGGAGGGAAATGAAATCTAACCAAACGTTGGAGGAAGAATCAAATTCAACCAAAAAATTAAATTCGCCTGTCTGCTCCAACTAACAATTTCCCCCGCCATTACTCCCCCCTTTTGGCCTCCATATCATATCAAAGAACCAGATGAACCCTAAATCTCATCTTCTACACTCGTCACCACCGTCGACTCTCTCTCTCTCTTTCTACATGAGCGCAGTCCTCTCGCCACCACCGTCACTCTATCATTCCGATTGACTCAATCGGCCATCAGCTGGTTCAAATCTGAGAATGGAGATTTGACGCAGGAAGAGAAATTTGACGTCGTACCCTTCACAAACATCTGCCCTCACAACTTGTCAGTATCTCTCTGTCTCTTAGTCTCAATTTGGCTTCTCAGTTTTAATTGATTGTGCACGCACTTTTCAATTTGGGTTCAGAGAGGTGGCTTGAGCTCAGATCTAACAAGCCCTTTTTCAAGAACTTAAAAGGAGCAATTTTATGTGATATATGTATTTTTAGTCTGGGCTCCATCTTTCATGATTATAATTGTATGTGCTTTAATTTTATTGTGATATCTGCAAACACTTTAACTATGGGTAAATTCTATGTTCGGATCTACTGAGTCTAGATTGTGGTATGTTGTTTTTCACATAACCAAGTGGTTGTAGTTTACTGATTGGAAAGTGGGTATTCATGGGCTGAATGATATTTCTAAGCGACAACATATAGATAGGAATGTGTGTTCTAATGTATGTATAATTTGGCTAGTTGAATGTGATGTGGATGAAACTGACTATGGTATAAAGTTCTTAAGTAACCTGTGTCATTGCTGCCACTTCATAATTTTATGTGTCCAAACATTCAGTTGTGTAAGAGGCTGTGATGATATGGATCTATCGAATTCACTCATTGAAGTTGTAAGAGTGTAATACGCTCGGCGAGGCCAAATTAGTTTTGCAGCCTGCTGGTGTCATCTCCTATTTGTTTTCAATAAATGAGTACTAATTTGATCCTCTTCATGCTAACTGAAGAGATCGTTAAGATATGGATCGTCCGAATTTACTCTGTAGCCGATACAGTTTCATGATATACATGGTATGACAAAATCCTTTTGCAGCCTGTGATAATCGATGTGTTATCTGGTTTTCACGAGTACAGTTCTGAGCCTTTTTTCGTTTTTCCCTCTGTTCATTCCATGTTTTTTGTTTGTTTTTTTTTCCTCCGTTTAACCACTCAATTCTACCGGGTGTTGTGAAGGTCATTTTCACCCGCTGATAATGTTGGCAAAATGATGCAAACATTTATGCATGAAAACCGGGTCAAAGTGGCTTTCGCAAGACCCGACATTCGATAGCGGATGAACAGATAAATTTCAAATTAATGATTGTTAGTTCATTAGTAAGTCAGTATATTGCAAAAGGAAATTTTCAATGAATAGAAGTACTAGAAAGATACGAGAGAAATTACAGAAAATAACAGAAATAAAAGTCTATACCTCGTTGTCCTCTTAGAGTTGTTTATCTGCCTGGGCATCTGCTTGTTCCTCCTAGATTACCAAACTCAGCTTCACTTGTTGAACAACGAACACTTGATTTAATTTTCACTTGTGACACATGTAAATTAAATGAAGTGTACAAATATTATTCACTTGAGATAGAAATTCAAGAGGAGCTTCAATAGAGAAGTTAAATGGTTTTGACACCTTGATAATGTCCAGCAATAATGCAACAACTACAATCTTCTTAATTGGTTCAAATTCCTTTCTAGAGAACTGTCATCAAGTTTCAATCGTAAGAAATGAATTCGATCCGGCTCAAAATCATAAGCAGCTTCATCAAGTTCAGTATTTGATATACTCTGAGTTCCTACTGTCGTTGCAATAAACTTGCCTTAATTAGGTCTTAATTTTGTTCCCTGGACTATATAACTTTTTTCTCTGAGCAACCAATGGCAAGTCTTTGCTGGATATGTTTTCACTAGATTTACCTACAGTGTCAAATTCTTTTGTTGGGTAGTGCCTTTGGGCACAGGAAATTCTCTTGAATCCGTGTATATATATATATATATATATGTGTGTGTGTGTGTGTGTGTGAGAGAGAGAGAGAGAGAGTGTATCTTAACTCTTATAAAAGGAAGAATAATGAAAACAATTGTTCCTAAGATGGTTAATATTAAAAACACCCCACATAAAATATGTATTTAGAAAAATAACCCCATATCGTTACTCTTTTAAAAGACTAATAAACTAGATGTGTTCCTAAGATAGTTTTTACAAAAATACCTCTTATTTTACTTACATAAACCAAAATCCCCTACTAAAAGTACATATTTCAGAGTCTAACCATGCTAATAGCGTTTCACAAACCGTTTCATCTGTAACTCTAGGCTTCAAACGACGCAATTGATTTGTACAAAAACTTGCCATGATCCATTGCCAGTTATGTTTCTCGGGATCCAAGTTGATATGCCCTACCAAAATATCAACTTGGATCCCGATCGAATGTCCATAATGAGACACTTACGATCCCTTTGTTGCTTTTCCCTATCATTCTGTGCAATGTGTAAAGAGCCATTCGAGAAATAAACCTTGGATGCGTTAGATACTGCAACTGTAGAGGGCTTGATTCTGAAAACTGGTTTTTGCTCTATGTACAATTCTCTCATACCACCATCGGCAAAATTTCTATAGAGAACAATCACACGCTTCACTACGGGTTTTTCAAAGAACGGCCTCTCATCCCGACATGCCAAATCTCAGTGAACATTTAAATAAATACGGTCCAAAGAAGACTACTTGATGAATTATCCTTCAACCCTGTTAGGGCGCTTTTGTACAAAGCAGGGAAGCGTTTTGGTTGATACCAGGCAGCGGAGATCAGCTATTTGATCGTTCATTCAAGGTTAATGTCTGCTTCATCAATTGTTAAAATGTAATGTAAATCCCGTTTTCCTAATTATTATTCTTATGCTCAAATCCGTTTGCATACTTGCTTAAGACGGTAGGTTTGCAGCTTCGCATTGTTATTTTTCTCTCTTCCCTGCTAACTCTATGAAAAAAGGAAGAAATTAAAAGTAGTAAATGTCAACGATATTTGATGAATTTGATTATTTCAATAAGCCTTGTACCGGACAAGGTTAGTTGATTATTATATTCCCTCTCAAGACGCTGGCTCTTGAAATCCGCGATGATTATTGTGCCATTCACATTTATGGATCTTTCTATCAAGATACTAGAAATATATATTACCTCAGTTTATTACAAGTTTTCAACCCGTGCGATGCACGGAACATGGCCCCTATACATGCCAGTTTACTTGTGCAACCATATCGGTTGGTAAAGAGCGTTTCGGGCAAACTAATTCAACAATTCCAATGTCTATATCTATATGTCAAATATATTATTTTTTATTCAAAAAATATCAAGACGTACTAAATATTTTTAAATAATGTTAAATTATTACGTAATATAAAGAATTTTTAGTTTACATAGGCCATTACTTTTTAGTGGTTTTTTCTAACATTTTTTAGACTCATATATTTTGTCGTCTACTGGGTGCGAATCTAGGACCTTATGCAAAGGCTTTTAAACGCTCCACCACTTGACATAGCACCATTTCTAACAGTTCTTCTCATTAAAGTTATAAAGTTTAAATCTTACATACCGAGCAGTGAGTCATTGCACGATTATTTTCTTATTTTACAATTATGTATGAGATCGTACACTACACTTATAATAAATATGGGTTAATTTATAGACCCATTTACTGACACTCAATAGTGGTTGTGATTTATCATAAAGCTTTATTCATTTCCATGATTACAATCTAACATTTTCGTAAAATCAATATAAGTTTTATAGAGATTCATTGATTACTTTTTTTAGAAATAAAAGTTTTATTAATTAATTGGGCGATACATTCAGAATTGGGCGATACATAAGGAGTTTTATAAATATTCATTGATTACTTTTTTTTAGAAATAAAACTTTTATTAATTAACTGGGCTATACATTCGAAACGGCCGAATTATAATCAGGCCATCTGGGGAAGCTGCTTTCCCATTTCCCGTCACCTAGGGGTGTACAGAAAACTGATTGACCCTTCCAAACCGACTAATCCAATTCAATCTAATCCAATTTTATTGGTTTGAAATGATTTGGGCTGAATACGGATTATATTTTAGCCCAATCCAATATTTTGGTTTGGGTTGTGGACGTAATTACAAAATCCAGAAACATACCCAACCCAACCCAAAATAGGTAATATATATAATAAATTAATAATATCTATAAAATCTCTATCATATCTATTAAATAATATATTATTTATTGTACATGTCAAAGTCTCAAAGACCTTTTCCTTTCATTTTATACATAGCAACGTCAGATCTTCATCAAAGGAAGATAAATCCCTAATTTTCTCCCCACTTTTCTTTATTTTTCTTATCTATTTTTTCATTCACTGTATATAATGGATTCACCATTAACAGAATTCTGCAATCTCTTCAACAGTCAGATTGTTGAGAGTTTTCTTGCTTCTTCATTTTCCTTATCTAACTGTTACTTGTTAAGAGTTTTCTTGGCTTTTTCCCCTTTATTGTACCAATATGTACTTTCTATTCTACGCCGGATTGTTAATTTCTGCATCAACAGTCCAGGACATTGATGTTTAGGAACTGAAAATAACATTTTGTTTCGAATGAAGGCAACCCGGCCAACCCACCAAAACCGAACCAATCCATCTTGTTGGTTTGGTCTGATTTTTCTAGTAGCCGGATTGGGTTTGATTTACATTTATCTACCCCAATGATTATTTGATCGGGTGTCTTTTCCCTCATAAACCACCCAAACCGACACATGTACACCCCTACCGTCTTACCATTCCACTGATTCTAAAAAAGACTTGCCTTCCGAAGAACACTTGCCCACCCCGCCCCCCCACCCCGTCTTACAGCGGCTGCTGGCACGGAGTTAACCAGGAAGCAGACCGCCTAGCAAAACATGCAATGAATGTGGGTGAGGGCGTGCTGGTGCTGGCACTTAATTTGTGAAAGTTGCTGATGTTTGGTAAAATCAACTTCAAACTTACTGGGACAGAGTAAAAAATGACTAAAATACAGGACATTTGTTTTTTTCGTAGAGATAAAAATCGATTTTTTCCTGAACTTTTATGCTGGAAATAGGTGAACGATAAATTATTAAAAGCATTAACTGAAAAAAACATCTTCTCCCTTGCTAGAATTTTCTATTTATGCCAATCCATCACAGTGTTGGTGGAAACTATTATTCTGTATTGTTAACAGCTTAAATTTTTATCAAAGTGATGTGCTAAAAAATTGGCGCAGATAATTAATGTAGAAGTAATCTATTTCCAACAATTGGAAAGGAGAAAGAAATTAGTCCTTCCTTCATGTACTATTGCAGTGAGTAGCTACCATAAAGCCACCTGAGGGGGAGTCCCTGAAATTGAAATCATGGTGGCAGTTTATCTTCAACCTCTTAAGAGTTAGTAGTGGATTTTGCAGTCACAAATGAGAAGGGTCGAATGGAAATGGGAGGAAACCAATCATAGATGAAGTGAATGAAGTACTTCACCTTGCGGCGAATTTGATCGTACTTCCCAATGATTCATGAAAAGAAAATACTTGCTTAGATTTTTACTAACTTCTCTTGTCTATCTATTTGTTATACTAACATAGGTTACTTTTGATATAAACAATAGCTGATTACGTAATTTTAAAACCAGTTGTGAAGAAAAACCACCACGGCATAGCACGTGCTTCATCTTCTTTTAAATCAATGCATTAGCAGCAGTTGTAAAATGTTGCAGTTGCAATGCGTATTTTTAAGTTTTAATTCTTTTCTTAAATTAATACATTAGCAACAACTGCAGATGTGAGGATTGCATTTGGGAATTTGTAAGGTTGCTAATTGGGTTGCCACCCTGGTAAATTGTGGCCTAAAATGCTTTTTTCCATGGTGAAATATCATATTTTCCACGAGAATTTCCACTCGCCGATAAATCTATTGCCACCTCTTTTAAATTTTCGTGGAAAAACTTAGAAATGGACAACAAAGACTATTTCCACTGTAATTACTCGTGATAGATTATTTTACCACTCCCCTTTGTGACCACATGTGTCTATTGTGGAAATAACCACGGCCAAAATCTTTAGCCGCAAAAATTGAGCTTCTTACACATTTTTAAAACATGAACACAAACAGTTTTTCAAGATCGTGTGCATGTTTATTTTCAGGAGTCCCCATGTATTCTATGAAGAAGACTTTACAATTTTGTTAAGACAAACAATTAACGTGCAACGCACGTGCATCAAAACTAGTATATATAAATATAAATATAAATATAAATATATGTGTGTGTGTGAGTCTGACAAAAGCAAGGAAAATACTATGTATGAATAAGGCAAGATTCAAGTGCGAGACCACCGATTACATATTTAGAACAATGAAACAACTAAGAAAAGTAGGACATCAATGAAACAAAAACATTACTATCAGCCACCTCAAAACAGAACATGATATTTCCGTTACTGAGGAAAGGTAAAGCTACATATCAAATTTAACAAAATACCAGTAAACATAAATTATTACGACAGAAAATGAAATAAATGAAGTCTTGCAGTCAGCGGGATACTACACATCGTTAATCAATGTCCTCCATGTTCCCTTTCATCACTCCATCTTCAGCTGCGACTTGTGCACGTTGAGATGATTTTGGTGGAGCATGTGCTTGTGAGGAAGAAGAAGGTTGGGAATTGAGTTTTAGTAAGTTGAGTTGTTTGTTTAATTCCATAAGCTTTTGATCAATCACAAGGCCAAGGTCACTCAACTCGACTGTGGCCATGTGTTGTGGTAAGTGATTACCGCGCAAGCACTGGTACATGATCTCAGTCATATGTTTTTTTCGATTCTCAGTGACTTTCTTCCTCAGTGCATCTTGGACTTTCTTGATCCTTATTCTTGTTAAACCTTCTTGGTCCATCATTCTCGGATTTCGTTGCCCGGTTGGCACGTTCGTATAATCAGCAATCACCTTATGCACCCCCTCCCTGTTTGGCCAGACTTGTGCATCATGCTGATAAGGGCTGGAGATAATTACGGCGACTTCGACGTCGCACAAAGTGTGGAGTTCTTCAGCCTTTTTCGTTAGGCCCTTGAACCTTTTCGTGAAGCACACTTGCCTCTTCGTATGATCATCGATGAATTCGAGCTTCAGTGCAGATCTTGGCATGGTTTCCAACAATGTGCAAAACTGTTTAGGCAATAATGAATGGAATGATGGAGAAGATGGTGTGTATGCTTTATGGCTTTTATAAATATAATTTAGACAACTTGTTGTTGGTAAAGAAAAAATTCTTATTATGCTAGAATATTAAATCATTTCCATTTTAGGTTTTCTTGAAAAGGAATCGACCCAGAAAGCAATTGTTTTAGTTCACATGTCTTCTTCTGTATGTTTCTATTATAATTTGCGGGTTAAATGTTTATGGTAAGAAGCTATATATTTTCTTTTACAAGAACATATTTGCAATGCCACTTTTTTTTTGAGTAATTGTTCTGCCGTCAATCGGCTTTAAACCCGGAACCTCATGCAGGGGCTTCCACCGCTCAACCACTTGAGCTACCACCCTAGCTGCGCAATACCTCTTTTCAGGTGTATATTCCCTTCATATTACTTTATTTGAGAAACTCCTTCCACTGATTTTGTATACAGAAAAATATTTATTGTCTTTCCTTAGTTTTGTGTGCATGAGTTTCATTCAAAGGTTCATTGAGTTATTGTTTAATAAGCGAGAAATGCTACAGCACCAACTCATATCTCTTTCACATACCGTCCACACTCATGAAATCATGCCAAATGAGTAATAACGTTTTTTAGGACATGTAATGATGTTTTTAACTGTACACTTGTATAAGAGATGACAGGAAATAACCATGAATTCTTTAGCATTTGTCATAATAAACAAACTGAAAAGAAATACAATACCACAAACAATTCAATTGACAAGACACATGTCATCCGTATTTTCGTTTTCTATATTTATCATAAAGGACCTGGCATATGTACAATTACAAGCATTGAATCCTTAAATTCCTTTCATTAGTGACTCACCTAATTAAAAATTAAAAATTTATTTCAGTTACAAATGACATACAAGCTGGCAATAGGATCATTTATAAAACAAAACATAAGATCAGGAAAACCTACAATAGAAATGACTTAATGCTTTAGCATAATCCGTTGTAGCACAACTAAATATTTTAGCATAATAAAAACAATCTTTACCAACATCAAGTTGTCTAAATTACTTTCATAAAAGCCACAAAACATACACACCATCTGCTCCATCATTTCATCCATTATTGTCTAAACAGTTTCTCACATTGTTGGAAGCCATGCCAAGAGCTGCATTGAAGCTCGAATTCATCGATGATGATACTAAGAGGCAAGTGTGTTTTAGGAAAAGGGTCAAGGGCCTAATGAAAAAGTCTGAAGAACTCCACACTTTGTGCGACGTCGAAGTCGCCGTAATTATCTCCATTCCTTATCAGCATGATGCCCAAGTCTTGCCAAACAGGGAGGGGTGCAGAAGGTAAGGGGATTGATGATTATAAGAACGGGCCAATCGGGCAAAGAAATCAGAGAATGATGGACCAAGAAGGTTTAACAAAAAGAAGGATCAAGAAAGTCCAAGATGCACTGAGGAAGAAAATCACTGAGAATCGAGATAAAGAGATGACTGATATCATGTACCAATGCTTGTGCGGTAACAAATTAACACAGGACATGGCCGCAGTTGAGTTGAGTGATCTTGGATTTGTCATTGATCAAAAGCTTTTGGAAATGAACAAACAACTCAACTCACTAAATGTTTCACAGCCTTCTTCTTCCTCGTATGCCCATGCTCCACCAAAATCCTCTAAACCTGCACAAGTCCCAGCTGAAGATGGAGTGATGAAGCCACTGGTGGATCAGCCAATTGCTGAATTGCCTCCTCGGTTTATGGAGCAGTAGGGGAACATGGAGGACATTAATTACTGGATGACTGCAAGAGTTCATTTATTTTGTATTTGTCGTGATAATTTATGTTTACTGGTATTTTGTTAAATTTGATATGTAGCTTCACCTTTCCTCAATAAGGGAAATCTCATGTTCTGTTTTGAGGTGACTGGTAGTAATGTTTTGGCTTCATTGATGTTCTAGTTTTCTTAGTAGTTTCCTTGTTCTGAATTTTGTAATGGGTGGTCTTGCACTTGAAACTTGCTTATTCATACATAGTATTTTTCGTACACCGGTTAATAATGATGGTTGCACCGTAATGTAGTTGTTGAGACGTTACTGGCTTACTTCCCTCGTTAGTCAATTATTAGTATTTTCTCTATTTTAATAAATTTGTAATCATTTATTTTTGGCAGGTTTTAAATACACTGTATTTTGACTTTAGCTCTTTTGATTTTGATATCATTTTTATAAATTAGGAATGAGTGATGTTATTTTACCTATCATTGCTATTTTTGAACAATTTTTGCTTGTAATGACAGTTTGACATTATTTTCAAGCATCAAAATTTATTAAAATTTCTTTAAGACAATTTGTATTCTAATAAATCTGAGACCTTACACCTTCAGCAAAAACCTCAAATGATGTATAAGTCAAATATATACTCGTATCTTATGCAATGTGGTTGAGAGAAGAGCACCACTTGTTGCTTCAAAAGTTAAAAAAAAAAATCATTTCCTTTAGAAATGCTACGTCTTACCCGATTTTTTCACCGTTTTATATCACTTCCACATATGGTCTCTAATTGGTAGTTTTTTTTAAAACAAAAAAAAAAGAAAAACTAAAAGGTTATTGATACCAACTATAATTTGACACGCAAGTGGAGAAGTGACACGATTAAAAAGATTATTATTCTATCATCAAAGTTCCCCTTTTATGTGATTTTATTTTTTGAGGAATAACATCATATCGTACGCTAGCAGGGTTCGAACTCGGGACATCATGTAGGAATGTTCCCCTTTTATGTGTATTTGGTGAGCCCATTAATTGATCCTATCATTTTATGTATCCGTCTTTTATTTTTACGATATATGTAACAAAAAACACTTATGTATGCACGTGATTATGCGTGTGTTTAACATCTCTTAAAATTTAGCATTTCTATGTCTTGTCTCCCTTTTCTCCCCTTTGATTTTTTTTTACAATTTTCATGACACCGAAAAAACTGCTTTCTAATTTCAATATTTCTACTCAATTTTTCTTGTTTTGTCACCTCCTTCAATTTCTCAAGCAATATCCACCCCATTCCCTTTAGTGAGTTTTCACATTTTCTCTAGAATGCAACATCTCTCGCCCAAGATTCGTCTCTTTCTCTACTCAAGATTTCTCAATCTCCCGCCAGCACTCTGGGTATCCCTGACCTCACTCATAAATTAAAATATCCATCTCTTGCCCTCACTCTGGCCCTCTCTCACCTCACATACAAATGCATATGTTTAAATTGTGTCACAATTTCTTTCCTAAAGGATGGTTTAATTATCCTAATCAGAACATACTAATAACCCTTCACATTTCTCTCTCTCACTCTTTCTCTCTCTCTCTCTCTCTCTTAAATCCGAGGTAATAAGTGTTTATAGTTTTAGTAAATTAGGCTTACGAATAGAACTGATTTTGATTTGAAAATTGGGTAACCCATTTCGAAGTAAAAATTCATCCGCATCATGTTTCTCTATTCGAATATCTTTGTTGGTTGGATGATTTTCTAGAACATAGTGAACGAACTATGATCCTACAAGTAGATAATATTTTGTTTGATATGTGAGGAAGTTTCTTGTTTTTTCCCATCACTTTATTGAGAAAAAAATGTGAACCTGAACAGTAGTCTGCTACGTTGAGGGGCGTTTAGAATTCTTAACCTTTGAGGGAAGGCTATATCGTTCATCTACCCTTTACAATCTGTCCACTTCTTAAACTAGTCGAGAATAGACTAGTCCAGAATAATTTTAAATTGGAACTTGTCCTTATATCTTCCATTCGTATGTCATTTTGTAAACGCATACAATCAAAAACATCAATAAAACATCAATAATGAATGTTGCAGTCAATCATCTTTAATAATAGGGGGTCATAGATAAATATGTTATAGTAATTCATATGTACCAGTTTGAACATGTTCACAAACTATATGAACAGCTCGACATCAAATTTATTCATTGTTTGAAGTCATTGAAACTCCAGAGACACACAAAGAGTTTATCTCAAAGTCTTATGTAACACAAACTAAAGATATGATTAAAGGAAGAGTAACAACGAAAATGTGATTCTATTGATAACAAGATAAATATCATAAAACAAGTAAAATATATATAGTTTAGTTTAGATCAATACCATTGTTAAACATGTTTTCGCATATGTTGATCTCTTTCGCCATTAATCTCTCTACGATCCAAACTAGGTAAGAGTTTTGCATTAACTATAAGGGATTCTCCATTTTCAGGTTGACGGGTGAAGCTGCAAGCACCTGACAAAATACATGAAAGCATAAACATATGGATGGTAAGGAGGAGGCTCAAACATTAATATTGAAGATAAAGAATCAGAAGAGCGAAATTCAGTATCAGAACCCTAAGTGAGGTATAAATCATATATATAGTCGTATATTATGCAATGTGGTTGAGAGAAGAGCACCACGTGTTGCTTCATAGAAAAATTTAAAAAAAAAAGTATAATTTCCTTTAGAAATGCTGCGTGTTACCCGATTTTTCTTCCGTTATATATCACTTCCACATATGGTCTGTAATTGGTAGTTTAAAAAAAGCTAAAATTTTAATGGTACCAACTATAATTTAACACGCAAGTGGTGATGTGACACGATTAAAAACATCATTATTCTATCATTAAAGTTCCCCTTTTATGTGATTTTGTTTTTTGAGAAATTACAACATATCTTACATCTAGCAGGGTTCGAAGTCGGGACATCATGTAAGAATGTTTCCCTTTTATTTGTATTTTGATGAGCCCAATAATCAATCCTATCATTTTAATGCACGCTTTGTAACTAAAAAGGCATATGTATGCATGTGTGCATACATGTACAAGTTGTAAGGCAGGTGCGTTGCACATGATGAATTTTTTATTATCGGGGATAAGTGAAATGTTTATTCGATGGGTATATTTTACATACCCTCATCCTTGTTATGTCTAGCGGCTAGTAACACAGCACAAAGGAAAGATTAAAATTTTCTAAAAAATCTCATCTAATGTTCTATCCAAGCTTATTAAATTATCTGACGTAGATACGTAATGACCTATCTATCCTCCGGTTAACCATTGGGTTGTTGGTCATGGCATTGATTTCTTTCATCTTAGTAAATCAATTCATTTTGGAGTAATGGAAGTTGCTATGAGAGAGAGAAGAGAGGAAGACGAGAAAATAGACATAATATAATGAAGGGTGATGATAATCACAACACAATATTTGATAGTTACATCACAATATTTCAGTAAATGACATTTATATCTTTAAATTTATTTGATTCTCAAAAAAATCCTTCAATTCATTTCATATTATTTCAGCCTCAGCTCCCAATTAATTCCAATTTCCAATCGAATATAAAACCAAAAAGTTAAATTTTGTGTTTTGAATGAAGAACATCATGAACACTCTCTCTCACACATAACATAACTTGTGAAATCCTTTAATTTGAATTACATAAACCAACGACACCTCAACCCAACCGCAACCGAACCACAACCCTCCCATATCAATAGAATCACAGTCACCACACCCATATGGACTCAGTTTTGACTCAGTTCATCCTAAATTGAGACAAAGTAAAGCCCTGAACTCGAATCCAAAGGAAATAACCAGCGAAGGACAGTTCCTTATGATGACGAAGCTGCAAGAAAGTGACCCTATCTATACTCGATTCTGCAGTAGAATCAATTACAGAAGCGCCTCTAAGAGAGGCTCTAATTGGTGTCATTTCTGTCAAACTTCTTTTTCGTCTCTCACAGCACTTCAACTCAAAATTATTTACACCTCTTCATAAAGGCCTCCCCATCCACATATCGAACCACCCAAACCCTAGCCGCCACTCCCAAATCTAAGTCGGCAACTTTAGTTATCGTGGTTGTTGGCGGTGATGCATGACCCTTCTTCCTCCTCTTGTACTCTTCAACACTTCTTTCTCCTCTTCAAAACTTCTTCCAACTGTGTTTCAGATTTGGAACAAGTTCTCTTTGCTCGCACTCGTTTTTCCTTACTTTCATGGAAAATAGTGGGTGTTACATTTGAGAGTAAATGTCATTTTGAAAAAATTGTGTTGTAACTAGTATAAGTTGTGCTGTAATTATCGGCACCCATAATGAATACTATGTTGCTATTTAATTTATTAATAAGTAATGCTTCCATTTTTAATCGTTATGGTTAACAGTTGCTTGATGTTAATTAAGTTTTAATGGTAGATCTTTAATCCGACCGCAAATCGAAAAAGGAAACTCCGATTTTGAAGGTTCTGGTATATTCTTTTAATGTTATACACGATCGTCCTTGAATGCACAATAATTTTTTTCATTTGAGTCTGAATCCATGCAATCATTTTTTGTAATTTGGGTTTGAGTTTGTGCGAATATATTTTTTTCACAAAATTATGTTTCATGTCTGACTGGTTTCGTAATTGGTGATTTTGGTTCTAATGAAGCTCTTTTACCCTTTACTGGCTCAAAGAAAAGACATTTCCAAAGTTTATAGTGTGGAGTGTGGCGTCTTGGCTTTGGCTGAATTCACGTTTCAGAATGACAATAAGCATGGAATTCAGATGATGTCATCAATTACAACTCACAATTTCACTGCTTGGAACGTTAATTGGAGAAAGACGTGCCAGAAATGGAAAAGTAGAATTGCAACTTTGCTCACAGATTATCCGGTATCCAATGTCTAGAATGAATTGGCTTTAAATCACCTTCGATATGAAAATAGGAAAGGACTACACAACTGAGGAATTCCAACTTGTTCAGGTAGAACTAGAGAATGCACTGGGCAAGTTATGCCTTTCAATCTAGGAACTTCAAGATTCAAAATAAAAAGTTGCGACCTTTGTTCAAATATTGAATTTGTTTTCAGATGTAATCTTAAATAAAACGTTGCGACCTTATTTTTCCGTTTTCTAATAATATTTGTTGGTACGATCTCTTAAACATAGCTCATCAAGGAATTTTTTTTCCTAGGCAAAGAGAATCGCATTCCGTTTTTTATTTTATGTTTTTCCACACTACAACAAATCATGCTTTTGCGACCTGTTTTATTCTGACTACCAGCATTACAGTCGTTGGTAACAGTACAAACAATCGTTTCTTTCTATTTTTTCGTCTGGCTAGTTGTCTTTAAGATTTTTAAAGACTAGCTATGATTCTGTTGGGGAAAAACGACTAGTCATTCGAAATCTAAAATTATCAATGACGTGCAGTATTGTCGTCAACGGATCTAAACACAGTTTTGGTCAAACTTTTGGGCGAGAAATTAAAATTAGCTAAATTTTGGGGAGGGAAATGAAATCTAACCAAATGTTGGAGGACAAATTAAATTCAACCAAAAAATTAAATTCGCCTGTCTGCTCCAACTAACAATTTCCCCTGCCATTACTCGCCCCTTTCGGCCTCCATATCATATCAAAGAACCAGATGAACCCTAACTCTCCTCTTCTACACTCGCCACCACCGCCGACTCTCTCTATCTCTCTTTCTACATGAGCGCAGTCCTCTCGCCACCACCGTCACTCTGTCATTCCGATTGACTCAATCGGCGATCAGCTGGTTCAAATCTGAGAATGGAGATTCAACGCAGGAAGAGAAATTTGATGTCTCACCCTTCACAAACATCAGTCCTCACAACTTGCCAGTATCTCTCTGTCTCACATTCTCAATTTGGCTTCTGGGTTTTAATTGATTGTGCAGGCGCTTTTCAATTTGGGTTCTGAGAGGTGGCTTGAGCTCAGATCTAACAAGCCCTTTTCATTTCAAGAACTTAAAAGGAGCAATTTTACTGTGATATATGTATTCGTAGTCCAGACTCCATCTTTCATGATCATAAATTGTATGTGCTTTAATTTTATTGTGATATTTGCAAACAATTTAACTATGGGTAAATTCTAAATTTGGATCTGCTGAGTCTAAATTGTGGTATATTTTTTTTCACATAACCAAGTGGTTGTTTTTTACTGATTGGAAATTGGGTATTCATGGCCGAATTATAACCTAGCCATCTGGGGAAGCTTTCTAATTTCCCGTCACCTAGGGGTGTACAGAAATCCGATTGACCCATCCAAACCGACTAATCCAACCCAATCTAATCCAATTTTATTGGTTTGAAATGATTTGGGCTGAGTACGGATTATATTTTAGCCCAATCCAATATTTTAGTTTGGGTTGTGGATGTAATTACAAAATTCAGAAACAGACCCAACCCAACCCAAAATAGGTAATATATAAAATAAATTAATAATATCTATAAAATCTCTATCATATCTATTAAATAATATATTATTTATTGTACATGTCAAAGTCTCAAAGACCTTTTCCTTTCATTTTCTACCTAGCAACGTCAGGTCTTCATCAAAGGAAGATAAATCCCTAATTTCTCCCCATTTTCTTTATTTTCCTTATCTATTTTTTCATTCACTGTATATAATGGATTCACCATTAACAGAATTCTTCAATCTCTTCAACGGTCAGATTGTTGAGAGTTTTCTTGCTTCTTCATTTTCCTTATCTAATTGTTACTTGTTAAGAGTTTTCTTCCTTTTTTCACCTATTATTGTACCAATATGTACTTTCTATTCTACGCCTGATTGTTAATTTATGCATCAACTGTCCAGGACATTGATGTTTAGAAACTGAAAATTACATTTTGTTTCGAATGAAGGCAACCCGGCCAACCCACCCAAACCGAACCAGTCCATCTTGTTAGTTTGGTCTGATTTTTGTAGTGGTCGGATTGGGTTTGATTTACATTTATCTAACCCAATAATTTTTGGATCAAGTGTCTTTTCCCTTCATAAACCACCCAAACCGACCCATGTACACCCCTACCGTCTTACCATTCCACTGATTC
Organism: Linanthus parryae; assembly: GCA_023055425.1. NCBI lineage: Eukaryota > Viridiplantae > Streptophyta > Magnoliopsida > Ericales > Polemoniaceae > Linanthus > Linanthus parryae. The sequence goes on along the minus strand of JALGPY010000001.1, from coordinate 60,107,262 downwards.
TAAAAAAGACTTGCCATTCTGAAGAACACTTGCCCACCCCCCCCCCCCCGTCTTACCGCGGATGCTGGCACAGAGTTAACGAGGAAACAGACTGCCAAGAAAAACATGCAATGAATGTGGGTGACGTGAATGTGGGTGACAGCGTCACCCACATTCATTGCATGTTTTGCTAGGCGGTCTGCTTCCTGGTTCATCTCTCTAGGCACCCACCTCCATTTCGCGGAGTTGACACTCATGGTTTTCTTTGAAGTTCTCTCATAGTTAGCCTAATTGTTGTTCTATCCTCCACTGGAGCGGTCATTTGATTAATTAGGACTTGGGCATCTCCTTCTATTCATAGATGTGTGACGTTCTATTTTGAGACCAGATCAAATCCGAGCTCTAATGGTTGAGCTTCGGCTTCATTTGCGCCATTTTCCCACTTGATCTATTTGGCTTGAGTGGGGATGATGGAATCGTGATTATCCATAGGAGAGTGTCGGCGCTGGCAGCCTTTGTAGCATAAGTCCAGGTGCCATCGAATTAAAGCACCATAGTTTGCAGACTTGGACTTTGCGCTCTTGAATTGACAATGCTTCAAGAGAGATTAATTTATTTATAATGAAAAAAAATCAATGGTTGTCTTATGATATATTAGGTGAATATGTAGAGAGATGAATGATTTACTGAATTTATAGGCTAATCATTGAGTGAAAATCCAACATAATCAAAGGAGATAAAATAGTTTCTATGAAGAAAATCCAATTAATTGATGGACCAAATCAGTTCTTATTGCACCTAATCTTAAATTTAATTTTTCAATACTTCTCAAAAAATTTAAATTTTCAATCAATTATTTCGTTTGACTAAAGTCATTATTGCTATACATTTTTTTTTTAAACTGTGCTTGTGATAGAAAAATCAAATTAGCAACTGCATCCAGACTATATACCCATTTTGGACACTTCCATACTTAAACACCTTAATGTTTGGTCCACTTATTAACTTTTCAGCCCATTCGTTTCCATTTTTGACATTATCATCCATTTCAATTGCTAATCAATACTTCGACCCATTGTTACGTCATCTGTTACAAATAGTAATCAATACCTCCTAAAAAGTAAATGGAAATCAATATCAATTTGTCCATCCACCGGTTTAATTTGAGCCCAAACTTGTGGGTTTACATTAATTAATCAATAATTTCACGTGATTTAATATTTCTTTTAAAATTTTATTAATTAATTGAAAATTCCATGTGGAAATTCCACAGACAAAGTTGAAAGAAGAAATTCTCAAATAGTATATATAGATGACTCTGCACATTATTACATCCCATTTTCCCAACGTAATTGGTTTAGTATTTTTGTCCTTGGACATAAATTTTTTCAATTAAGCTCTATGATGACTATGTAGAGGTTAGACGGTGTATTATGGAATTGATATTGTAGTATTTTTATTTGCATTTTAAATTATGGATTTTACTTTTCATACAATACATCCAAAATACATTATTAGTTGCTGAAAAGGATCTTATAATTATAAATTTAGTAACTTATTTTACTATTGCAATTATTATCCAACTTACCATTAGCAATTTAGTAACTCATATAATCAAATTAATTAGTAGTTGTCATTAAAAGAAAAATTGAGGAATTGAATAATAAATACAAAATGTGGGGGTTACTTGATGAGTCATTTTCCATGGTGGACATTTACTTTGATAAGTTGGCACTGAGAATGATGTTCATTGGTTAAAAATCCAAATAAGCGCTCCACATGTCTTCACCTACAATAATTAATTGACAAATGGCATATGGAGAGTGAGGTTTTCCTCACCTCCTAGCTTTTATATATAATATAGATATAGATTTTACCTCAGTTTAGTGTTGACTCTTGTTTTGTGTTTTCTAAAACTATAGAATTCAAGTAAACCATTTATTTGAACATTTAAATCCGATTCAAAAGCTAACTGGTTGGTATCTTCTTCACACAATCCCGATATTAACAATCGTTGATGATTATTTAATCATCAGCATGTGGAAACAGAATCGTTTGTAGTTTGATGAATTTCTTCCTAACAAGTTATACCAGCCTTTTATATGAGACCAACCTCTTTATATAGATCAGTGTTTTCTTTTTTTTTTATAGAAGTATCTTTCATAAATACGTCATATATTAATATTCTCTCTATAGAGAGAGACGAGGAAAAACCCTAACCCTAGTTTCACGAAACAATGGCCGACGGCTTTCATGAAGGACGGAGAGCTCCACTTCGAATTGAGGATGAGGAAGAGACAATAGAGGAGTTTCAACAGGAGTATTGCAAGCAAGCGGAAAGAGAGTTCAACAACTGCTTGATTGGTAAGCTATTGGGGAGAAGAATCGAAGACTGCGCAGCCATGGTCCAGTTTTTTCGTAGAATCTGGATCGATGGCGAACGGGTTAACTAATTCGAGGTTAAGCAGAATACGTTCCTCATCCGATTCTCGACGGAAGCATCGTTAAAGAGAGTCCAAGGTCGAGGACCTTTGTCTTACGACGGACAGATTATGATCCTACAAAACTGGGAAATAGGGATGGACGTTGATACAGTTAGGTTCACACCATGGATTTTTGGTTCCAAGTGTTACAGCTCCCAATCCACTTGGTGAAGGAAGAATCAGGTACAAAGGCATTGAAAGCGTTCTATGAGGTCTTAAGATCTTACCCAAAGCCATACTATGATGAACTCTCTAACTATATTCGAGTGATAGCTCGAATCAGTTGTGAGAAACCCCTCCGTAGAGGAAATTTTTATCAATACAGATCAGGGCAAAACCTGGTTGGATTTTAGTTACGAACGTATTCCAAGAGTATGTTGTTGGTGTGGCAAGCAGGATCACGTTAGTGGATATTGTGCGTTGAGGCAACATAAGTTAGATGATGGAGAAGAACCGGGGTATGGTAGCTGGCTCCTTTTCCAACCCCCGTTCAAAGAAAGAGATGATTCAGCTGCACAGAGACAGGAGAAATACTGAACAGCTGGAAAGCCACGACAGACGAAAGAGGGATGAGAACAGCGGGGTAGAGAAGCCATGCAACAAAGGTGGACAGTCGGAAAAAGAGCAACATGAAACTGAAGCAATTGTGTCTGATGGGGTAAAGGAGGAAGGATACACGGATATGATGGGCAGATATTAAGATAGGACAGGGAAGGAGAATCAACCCGTTGTCGACGAAGCGACACAGACAAATACCGGTGAACAGAGTAGCAATAACCCCAGAGGTGTGGCAGAAATCATCAACGATATTGAAGAAACAACGAACCAGTTATTGAACGAGTTGTCATTGGCCCCAAACATTCCCAAAGTGGATACAGGGATGAACTGGAAGGATGCTGCGAGAAATGCAATGAAGACTCGAGACAAAGCTCCTCAATCCCCGAAACAAAAAGCGGGAGACCAATTTAATTTCAGCCCCCCTCCTAGTACGGTCAGTAGCTCGAAGGGGGAAGTTAAGATTCGTGCTATCAATGAGGAGAAGAAGTTGATTTCGGCCATGAAAAAAAACAGCGTGGATGAAAGCTCCTTGACAACTCATGATGCAACAATGGCTGCGCCTGTTAACCAGGGCCGCAGAGCACAATGAGTCTACTTAGTTGGAACATGCGTTGGTTGGGGAAACCACGTGCGATCCGAGCCCTACAGAAGCAGTTGAGGCTCCTCTCCCCAAATATAGTCTTCCTTATGGAAACTAAACTCAACAAACACGATATGGAAAAGGTTCGAGAGAAGGTCAAGTATGCAAATGGAATCTTCGCAGAAGCACAAGATCGGAAGGGAGGATAAGCGTTACTTTGGGATGACAAGGTGAAATTCAAGCTAATTAAATTATCCAACTATCATATTGATCCTTTTGTTGAAGAGGAAGAAGGTGGTTCTTCGAGAATCATGGGGTTTTATGAAGATCCTAATCGGGATCAAAGATACAACTCATGGGAACTATTAAGAAGAATTGCGAAAATGTCAGCTTTGCCGTGGTGTATTTGTGGTGATTTCAACGATATTCGCTCTAATTTGGAGAAGGAAGGAAGACAGGAGAGGAGATATAGTCAGATGCAAGATTTCAACTCAGTATTGCAGGACCTTTGCCTAGTGGATCTCAGGTATGCAGGTCCAGATTTCACATGGTCAAACATTCAAGAGGAGGAATCACACAATCGAGTACGGTTGGACAGAGTTGTGGCCACTGTCGATCGGATGAACAAATTTAGGGGTTCCAGAGTCTCCCACAAAACAGGGTTACGCTCGGATCACCGACCCCTATTGTCAGAATGGGAAGCAGAAGTTCAAAAAGAAATAAAAAGAGGAGGTTTCATTATGAAAAGATGTGGAATCTACACAGCGAGTTTACGAATATGGTGGCTAGCAGCTGGGAGAATGGGGGACAGAGTCATCTCGCTACCAAATTACAGCAGCTAGCGACCAGATGTCGCATCTGGAATAGGGACTGTATCGGCAGTTTTAAGAAGCAAATTCAAGCATTAAGAGATCAAAAAGACCACCAGGAGAGCTATGCGTAGACCCGACAAGTTTGGGACGAGCTAAATTTCATCTCAGACACATATGACGAGTTTACTAAGGAAGGAGGAAATCATGTGGGCTCAAAGAGCGCATACGGAATGGATTAAACACGGAGACAGAAATACAAAGATTTTCCACTGTAAAGTGTCCATTTGAAGAGCAAGAAACAGTTTCAAAGGCATAGAAGACGAGTCGGGGAAGTGGGTGAACTCGGATAAAGAGGTAACAGAGTGTTTAATTCGCTATTTTCAAGAAACTTTTACTTCGTGACCCTCAGCAGTGGACATCAATGCGGTGGCCAATCAGTTAGTGCATTCTGCGATACCAGGTGAGAGAGCAGCGCTACTGGACGAAAATTTGATGGCACATGAAGTTACATCGGCTCTCTTTCAAATGGGGCCGGATAAAGCCCCCGTAAAGGATGGATTTTCGGCGGGCTTTTATCAGAAGCATTGGGGTGTTGTTGGAAAGGATACTATCAAAACATGTATGGAATTCTTAAATAATGGGGCAAGTCTGGGCAATTTTAACCACACTATTCTAGCTTTGATCCCCAAAGTCAAGCAACCAAGGAAACCGGTAGACTACAAACCTATAAGTTTGTGCTCCGTTATTTATAAAATTGTGTCAAAAGTGCTAGATCAACTTATTTCCGATAACCAGTCGGCTTTTGTTCCGGGGAGACTTATTACTGATAATATTTTGACTGCATGCGAAGTTATCCATACTCTTAAAATGAGGAAGAAAGGAAAAAAAGGAGCCCTGGGGAGTAAGGTCGATATTTTAAAGGCGGATGATAGAGTTGAGTGGCCTTTCCTCCATTAAACTCTCAGAAGGTTCGGTTTTGTCCCTAAGTTGATCTCTATTATTATGCGATGTATCTCTACTGCACAGTACGAATTTGTGAGAGATGGCGTGCTCACAGGAAGAGTTATACCGGAGACGGGTTTGAGGCAGGGCGGCCCGCTTTACCCAATTTATTTGTGCTATGCTCGGAAGCACTTTCGAGAGTCGTTACTTCCGCAATTAGTAGTCAGAATATTGCGGGAGTAACATCTTCTCGGGGAGGACCAGTGGTCTCCCACTTTTTTTTCGCTCACGGGTCTATTTTCTTTTTACTGGCTACTTTACAAGAAATTACAAATTTACAAGCAATCCAAAATATCTACTGCAGAGTGTCGCGACAACTTGTAAACTTCGAAAAATCCCCAAATGTATCAGAAGCTATGAAGGAAGATATCAAGCAGTTGTGCGGAATCCCTGTTACAGAAAAGCACGAAAAGTATCTTGGGTTACCAACTACAATAGGTAAACAAAAGTACACCACCTTATCCTTTATTCTTGACAGAATAGACAGTAAAATGAAAGGTTGGAAAGAAAGATCACTGTCTATTGGGGGAAAAGAAGTGAAAATAAAGGGTGTGGCTAACGCCATACCAAGTTATGCAATGTCTTGTTGTAAATTACCGGAGGGAGTTTGCTCAAAAATTGAAAGTAAAATAAGGCAATTCTGGTGGAGTAACTCAAAGAAAGAGAGGGGTATAAACTGGTTATCTTGGAACAAGATGCAAGCAACAAGAGAACAAGGGGGGTTGGCCTTCAGGATTTCAAAATCTTCAACCCAGCAATGCTTGCTAAGCAAGCTTGGCGAGTAATTGATAGCCCCAATTCCCTAGTGAGCAGAGTGCTTAAAGCCAAATATTTTTCCAACAACGAATTATGTAATGCTAAAGACGGGATCTCACCTAGATATGCGTGGAGGAGCATTCTGTTTGGAAGGAAACTGCTTGCAAAGGGTGTCAGATGGCAAATCGGATGGTAGAACAGCGCAGATGAATTCCCCTTGGCTTCACCGTGAGCCAACCTTTAAGCTGATCACCAAAAACAACATGATTAACGATATGAAGGTCGAGGAGTTCATTAACAATGAATCGAGAAGCTAAAATGTGTAGACACTACAGAATTACCTGTTTGAGGTAGATTGTCAGGAAGTGATCCATATAAGCCATCCCCAACTGCAAAGCGATGATAAGATTCGCTAGCACTACAAGGATAATGGAATTTACTCTGTTAAGTCTAGTTACGCCATGGGTTTGAAGGACAAAGCAAATCAGGAGAATTATGGAGAGTGTTCAGAACAAAAGCAAAGCCCTTTTACGAAACTGTGGAGAGTAAAGGTGGAAATAAAAGTTAGCCACCTGGTATGGAGAGCCGCCAGAAACATACTCCGCACAGACGAGAATCTTCGAAGACGAGGTGTTAAGATTGAAGAGCAGTGCAACTTTTGCGAGGAGAAATCCGAATCAGCAGAGCATGTCTTGTTCTCTTGCCCTCTTGCTGTTTCAGTGTGGAATTCCCAGGGCAAAGAGATCATGTCAAAATCTCAAGTTAGAAGTTCATAAATAATCCAAACAGATCTGTTGAGATTCAAGGAGGACGAAATCATCAAGTACTGTATCATTTGTGGTCACTACGGCAAAGTAGAAATGCTAGAATATTTAAGAAAGCGCTAGTCAACACAGACACCGTGATCCAACTAGTACAACGGAAAATTCAAGACCAAAATATTCGAAAAGGGGAGGAACTCATCTTGTTGCCGAAGGAGAGACGGGATTCAAAGGAAGAGGAAGACGATGAGACACTCCTGCTTCAATTTGATGGAAGTTGGGACCATAGATTAGGGCAAGCCGCGGCAGGATTTGTGTTACAAGAAGCCTCCGGCCTCTTGCTCATGGCCGGAGCGGTGAAGTATCCGAGATGTGAAAGTTCACGGGTGTCTGAGGCCTTTGCATGCTACCAAGCTCTAAAGTCCAGTCTTCAATGGAAGAACAGAAGAATTCTCCTGATGGGGGACGCCTCACAGGTGATTACAGATCTAAAGGAAGCTATAAGTGGAAGAAGAAAGAGAGAAGAAGGAAAAATGAAAGAATTGACTCAAGACACTCTGCCACTCATGTCCCAATACACGGAATTGAAAATTGGCTTCTGGGGAAGGGAATACAAGGATGCAGCACACCGAATGGCAAGACACGCGGCTATTGAAGACAGTGGAAACATATGGACAACACCACTCCTCAGTTGGATTACTAAAAGTCTTGATAAGGTTGTAATACCAAAGCCACTTCCAGGAATTTATTAATACAAATTCAATCGTTTCCTTAAAAAAAATATGTCATATTTGTTTTCTATCCCGTTCACGATGATGGTTAAATGATAAATACATAAACTGTAAGGCTTCATTTCTTGTACATAGTTTTTGAAATAGGGAAATATATAGACTTAGGACAGATTTTTATCTGCCAAATATTCATTACAAACAAAGTCGGGACATACTACACACCAAGTTAGTACGTTTGGTGCTCCCGAACCATAATAACATAATTTATCAGCCAACTGGTTACAACTACGAGAAACCCAACCGACATTACTAGCTTTTAATACCCTTAATTTAATACAGATACATTGAATCAACTCGTTCATTTCTGAACCACTAAAGCGGTTGGGAAGAGGCGAACAGCTCGTATTCTTCATCATCTTATCGATCTTCATCTTCAAACTTTTTGAGTCAATTTCCAGTAACATCGAACGAAATCCAAACTTGAGTATTAAATCTAAACCAGCATTCATGGCCTCCGCTTCAATCACCATAGAATCTTCGTGAAATGGAATTGGGAAGGTCGAAGCACAGACAAAATCCCCATCTGCGTTTCTGATGACAGCAGCTCCCGAAGCAGTTCTTGAAGACATGCAATAGCCTCCATCGATATTGCATTTAAGAAGACCTGAAGGAGGAGCTTTCCATCTTGCCGGAGCCGGATGTGGATCTGCACACAAAGAAACCCGACAAGTGTAAGTCGATTCTAAATACTCTAAATTGTTTGCTTTGCTATTTGCAATTATAATTTTTTGAGAAACAATTTCTGATTTGAAAACCCTTTTGGTGCGCGAGATCCAAATTTTCCAAAGCAAGAAGGCAAACAAAGATTTGTTATCAGCAGATAAAGCATGCAGAGTTTGAAGGATCCAAATGGATGAAGGGAGGTTATTTGGTGTTAGAAGAAAAGGAAAATCAGGGGACTTCCAGATTTGAGCGGTCCACGGACAGAGAAACAGCAAATGCATCAAATTCACCTGACTGTTCATACAAAAACTGCAGTTTTCAGGTAAATTAATTCCTTTTTTGCGCAAATTATTCTTTGTGGGAATAAGGTTGGTGATGATACGCCACAAAAAAAATTTATTTTTTCAGGAATCTTTAAATTCCAAATAACCTGGTTCTTGTTTGTTTGTTTGCTAGACCCAGAAATGTGAGATAACAAATTTTCATTTTGAATAGCAAAAGCAACATGATAACCGGTCTTTACGGTGTAAATACCATCCTTAGTTTGAGACCAAACAAGGGAGTCCCTTCCAGTAAGATTGGCTCTGGGCAGACTGAGAATGGCTGCAGATTCGTCTGAAGAGAAACTTGTTTGAATGAGATTCCTATTCCATTGACCATCAGTGGTCATTAGATCGCTGACAAGGGTATTATGATGTAGTTTTGGATAAGACATTGAGGCACGACCTAAACCTATAGGTATCCATCTGTTATGGTAAACAAAGGTATTGCAACCATTAGCAATACCATGTCTAAAACCCTGAAAAACTATATCTCTAGCCGAGACGAAGCCTTTCCAAATTGTAGATGAACTATTAGAGGGATAGGCTGCTAAGGGATTGGAATTGTGATAATATTTCCCTTTCATAACTTTTGAAACTAAAGATTCACGGTTCTCCCATAATCGCCAAACTTGTTTTGCCAAAAGAGAAAGGTTGAAAGAATGAAAATCACGAAAGCCCATACCACCATTCCTTTTGGGTATACACATTCTAGTCCAATTTCTCCAAACAATACCTTTAGTATCAGTAGTACTAGTCCACCAAAATCTAGAAAGGATCTTATGAATATCATTGTAAACTGAGATTGGTAGAAGGTACATGGACATGATATAAGTAGGGATAGCTTGGGCTATGGATTTTATGAGGGTTTCTTTACCTCTGAAAGAGAGAAATTTACTTTTCCAATCACACGTTTTGTCAATAATTCTCTGTTTGAGGCTGGAATATAAACTTGTGTAGTTTCTACCAAGAATGACAGGAAAACCCAAGTATTTTTCATGGCTAGAAGCTATAGGGATTTGGAAGACGGAAGAAATGTCACTCTTAATATTACTAGGAACTTTTGGGCTAAAAATAAGAGACGACTTGTCCTTATTAATGAGTTGCCCCGAAGCAGAACAATAGGTTTGAAGGATTGAATTTAGGGTGGTAGCATTATTGGTAGTAGCTTTTTCAAAGAGGATACAATCGTCCGCGAAAAGGAGGTGAGTAACACTAGGACTATTTCTACTAGCCTTAACCCCTCTAAGAAGTCTAGATTCTGAAGCCTGGTTAATGAGACTTGAAAGACCCTCAGTACAAATAACAAATAAATAAGGGCTTAAAGGGTCTCCCTGTCTGAGGCCACGAGTTGGATGAAAACTTGGAGTTTTTTGTCCATTAAGTAGAACAGTAAAGCTAACAGTCGACACACAATGCATAATTATTTGTATAAAAGACAAAGGAAAACCAAGTTTTTGGAGAATAGCATTGAGGTAGTCCCATTCAATACGGTCGTAGGCTTTAGCCATATCAAGTTTAAGAGAAAAAGACCCTAGAGAGCTTCTTTGGTTATGCATGGTATGCAAAGTCTCCATGGCAATAATAGCATTATCCGTAATAAGTCTTTGTTTAATAAAGGCTGATTGAGATTCGTCAATAATGTAGGGAAGAACAACTCTCAATCTATTAGCTATAGTTTTAGAAATGAGTTTATAAACAACATTACAAAGACTAATAGGGCGAAAATCAGTAACTTTTTTAGTCTCTTTCTTTTTAGGAATTAAAACGATGCAAGTTTCGTTAAGTTTTGAAATGTCAGCCCCATTGTTTAGGAAATTAAGACAGCAGGTGGTAACGTCGTCCCCTATTTCGCTCCAATAAGTTTTGTAAAATAAAGCTGGAAGTCCGTCAGGGCCGAGAGCTTTCAAAGGGTGCATTTCATTTAGAGCCGTACAAATTTCGTCTTTTGTAAAAGGTCTGTCAAGGTTGGTAAACATGTCAGCAGAAACTTTCGGAAAGATGGAATCTGTAACATTAGTGAAGCTGTTGTTTTCAGCAGCGAAAAGTTTCTTAAAATTATTATTAAAAACATTTCCAATATGAACAGGATCAGTAACAACAAGGTTATTTTCATTTTCAATACTAGAGATAAAGTTTTTCCTTTTTCTGTTGGAAGCTACTTTGTGGAAAAAAGCTGTATTTTTATCCCCTTCCCGAAGCCAAATTGCTCTAGATTGTTGTCTCCACCTAAGTTCTTCATCCGCATTCAAATTATTAATATCTCTTGTGATAATTTTTATTTGATGCAGATTAGCAGAAGTGGGTTCAAGATTAGAGAAAAATCTAAGTTTATCATGCAGATGACGACGCCACTTAATTTTTTCTTTATGATTACGTTTACCCCAGATCTGTATTTCTCTAGTAACAGTAGATTATTTATGATGTAAAGCATGTAAATCAGATAAACTAGCGCTAGGGTTATTATGCCAAACCTGCTGTATGATCTGTCTGCACTCCGGGGATTTTTTCCATTCAGCCGCGAAGTGAAACCTGTGTGGGCCAAGTTGCTGAGGAGGAACCGAATCCAGTAGCAAGATCACTGGGATGTGGTCTGATCCCGTGGTGATATGGTTTTCAACACTGATATTGCAGAAGACATTCTCCATAGGATGATTCATCACTACTCTATCAATACGCTCCGCAACATGAGCAGCGCCACTCCGTCTGTTGTTCCAGATATACAACTGACCCCGAAACCCCATATCTCGTAAACTACAATCCGCCAAGCATTTCTGAAATCGTTGATTTGTGCCCAACTGCGTAACCTTCGACGCTTTTTTTCCTTTTGAGATAAGATCTCATTAAAATCGCCAATCACAACCCAAGGCAAAGAGGAAACTGGGTTTACTCTACGTAGAACATTCCACAAAAACTTTCTGTTGGAGGTGAGTGGATCTCCATAAAAGAAAGTAGCGTAAAAAGATTTGTTAACATCTTCTGGCGGGCGAATGAAAGCATGAACAAAATACGTCTCAATTTCTAGAACTCTGAGGTCAACATATTTCTTCCAAAACAGCGATAGACCACCAGACAAACCTTCTCTGGGAAAAGAGATCCCTTGCGAAAAACCCAGTCTAAATTTGCAGCGTTCAGATTGAGTGGATGTTTGTTTTGTTTCCAGCAAGAAGAGGATATCAGGTTGATTACTTCTGCAGAGGGAAAAAACTGATTGGAATGTACAGGGCTTTCCCATACCCTGCACATTCCAACTTATAATTTTCATTGTGATCGGCCGGACCGGTTTTCACCGATCTCGGCCGTGTGGTGGGTAAGAGAACAGTCTCGATTACCCGATGATGTGTCCCAAGTGCTAGAGTCACCGTCCGATTTCTTTTTCTTTGGTTCTGTAGTTGAGACAGAAGTTTGATTCGCAGCATGGTTAGTGTATGTGGAATCTCCCTCCTCCAATGCAGTTGGGATTATTTTCCTTTTGACTCCAGTGGCTTTCTGTTTGGAGGAAGAAACTGCATCTCCTCTGGGGTATGGGACTCCATATTTTTGCCGAATGAGTTTAGATTCCTCAAGTATGTCGCAGTCTTCGTCCTCTCCCTGATCAACATCTCGGAGTTCGTACATCAACTCCCGTCTGGACTCCTTACGTTGTTGTCGATCATGGAACTCCTTTTCAGCCGATGTCATTCCCAGATCGCCTTCGTCATCTGCATGAGAGCCTCCAGTATAGGTAGATCCTTGGGCTTGATTGCAAACAACATCTCCTTGATTGACAGTTGGGGACGCCTCTGGTCCGAAAGCATGAGTGACATCCTTAGTTAACCCCAGAGCAAAGTTAATCATGGCTTTGTTTGTGAGCCATTGTCCATACCGAGGAGTCACCGTCTCTGGGTTAAGTTTCCTTTCCTTTACATCAGGGCAATACTTGACCTCATGACCCAGACGTCCGCAGTAAGAGCATACGTTTGGAAGCCTTTCATAACGGATCCAAACATGGATATCTCTGCCTTTTTCGATAGTAACTCGCTTAGTTCTTGGTAACGGATCTTTGACATCGAGAACCAACTGCATTTTGACAGTTTTCCCCGCTAGCACTCCTTTCTTCTGGACCGAAGTTTCTTCAACTGTGCCCAAACTATGTCCAATTTCTTTTCCTATCATGTACGTCTGACAACCCGTTGGCAAACCCCATATGTGAACTTTGAGAGTTGTTTCCGAGAATTCGAGATCCGAAATATCTTCCATCCACTTCCTCATGACAATCAAGTCGCCATAGAGGAACCAGGGTTGGGAATGGTAGACCATGTTTACTTTTTCCTTTGAATCAAAGGAAAATTGGTAAACGTAGTCCCCCTTTGGAATCACTGACATTCCGGGAGGATCTTTCCAAGCCTTTGCCATCTGCATTTGTAGAACTCCGAGGTTGATGTTCTTTGCCGAGAATATCTTCCCAAAGATGCTTTTTGAAAACACCTTTTTTGCTTCTTCTCTGGCTTCAACAGAAAGTTTGGTTGCGGATTTTTCTTGTTCGGTGAGTTGGAGGTGGTTTAGAAGGTATGTGAAGTCGAGGTTTGCGATATCAACAGTATGGGAGGACTCCATTGTTGAGGCGGAATTGTGAATAAGAATGGTTACGAACTGGGTATGAGGAGATTTGAATAAAAGAAAAGTCAGAATAAAACTGATGAAAACCGTCGAAAACCGACAATTTCCTAAGATTTAGTGATAACAAAGGTTAAAAACAGATGATAAGGATGAATTTCCGAAGGATTTGGGAGATTAGGAATCTCCTTCGGAAGAAGGAAACCGCTAAAGTCTCAAAAAATAACTGATTGCCGAAATTAGAGGGATAGGAGAAAGGTGGGAGCGTTTTACAGCGAGAGAATTTTTTTCGAGTTGTGTTCCTTGTACATAGTTTAATGTGAAGCTATCTTTTCTATGACTTAAAAGAAAAATTTGAAATCTCCAAGTCTCCTAAAATGTTTAACATAGCAGAGCCTAAGGGCCAGTTTGAGAATGTTGTGCTGGTGCTGGCACTTAATCTGTGAAAGTTGCTGATGTTTGGTAAAATAACCTTCAAACCTACTGGGATAGAGTAAAAAATGACTAAAATACAGGACATTAATATTTTTCGTAGAGATAAAAATCTATTTTTTCCTGGCAATAGGTGAACAATAAATTATTAAAAGCATTAACTGAAAAAAGCATCTTCTCCCTTGCTAGAATTTTCTATTTATGCCAATCCATCACAGTGTTGGTGGAAACTATTATTCCCTATTGTTAACAGCTTAAATTTATATCAAAGTGATGTGCTAAAAAATCGGCGCACTTAATTAATGTAGAAATAATCTATTTCCAAACAATTGGAAAGTAGAAATAAGTAAGTCCTTCCTTCATGTACTATTGCAGTGAGTAGCTACCATAAAGCCACCTGAGGGGGAGTCCCTGAAATTGAAATCATGGTGCCAGTTTATCTCAAGAGTTAGTAGTGGATTTTGCAGTCACAAATGAGAAGGGTCGAATGGAAATGGGAGGAAATCATTCATAGATGAAGTGAATGAAGTACTTCACCTTGTGGCGAATTCGCTCGTACTTCCCAATGATTCATGCAAAGAAAATACTAGCTTAGATTTTTTTCTAGTTTCTCTTGTCTATCTATTTGTTATACTCACATACGTTAGTTTTGATATAAACAATAGCTGCTTACGTAATTTTAAAATAAGTTGCGAAGAAAAACCACCACCTGCAAAGCACGTGCTTCTTACTAGTGTGCGTGTTTGTGTGTGTGTGTATATATATATATATATATATATATATATCTATATATATATATATATATTTGCATCATCTTTTTTAAATAAATGCATTAGCAGCAGTTGTAAAATGTTGCAGTTGTAATGCGTATTTTTCATTTTTCTTTTTTTTTTCTTAAATTAATACATTAGCAACAGCTGAAAATGTAAGGATTGCATTTGGGAATTTGAAAAGTTATTAATTGGGTTGCCACACTGGTTAATTGTGGCCTAAAATACTTTTTTCATGGTGATGTACCATATTTTCCACGAGAATTTCCACTCGCCGATAAATGTATTGCCACCTCTACTAAATTTTGGTGAAAAAACTTAGAAATGGACAACAAAGACGTTTTCCACAGTAATTAGTCGTGACTGATTATTTTACCACTCCCGTTTGTGACCACATGTGTCTATTGTGGAAATAACCATGGCCAAAATCTTTGGCCGCACATATTGAGCTTCTTACACATTTTTTAAACATGAACACAAACCGTTTTTCAAGATTGTGTGCATGTTCATTTTCTGGAGTCCTCACGTATTCTATGAAGAAGACTTTACAATTTTGTTAAGACAAAAAAATTAAAGTGCAATGCACGTGCATCAAAACTAATGTGTGTGTGTTAGGCTGACAAAAGCAAGGAAATACTATGTATGAATAAGGCAAGATTCAAGTGCGAGGCCACCGATTACATATTCAGAACAATGAAACTACTAATAAAAGTAGGACATCCATGAAACAAAAACATTACTACCAGCCACCTCAAAACAGAACATGATATTTCCCTTACCGAGGAGAGGTAAAGCTACATATCAAATTTAACAAAATACCAGTAAACGTAAATTATTACGACAGAAAATGAAATAAAGTAAGTCTTGCAGTCAGCGGGATACTATAAATTGTTAATCAATGTCCTCCATGTCCCCCTTCATCACTCCATCTTCAGCTGCGACTTGTGCAGGTTGAGAGGATTCTGGTGGAGCATGTTCTTGTGAGGAAGAAGAAGGTTGGGAATTGACTTTTCGTAAGTTGAGTTGTTTGTTTTTTTCCAGAAGCTTTTGATCAATGAAAAATCCAAGGTCACTCAACTCGACTGTGCACTACCAGAAAAACGGCCTTTAGCCACGGGCAACTAATGTGGCTAAAACCTCAATACCCGTGGCGAAAGGTACTAGCCACTGGAGATGCCACGTTAATCGACCGTGGCTAAAAGTGGCGCGGCTTTTCATTTTCGCCACGGGTAACAGCCGTGGCGGATTTTTTGCCGCGGTATTTTCCGTGGCTAATTAGCCTCCACCATTTAACCACGTGTTTTCAATTACCGTGGCTAATAACTTTTTCGCCAGGGTTGTTACCCGTGGCAAATCAAATATTTGGCGCCAAATTTGATTGAATTTGCCACAACCATTTCCGAAGAACACTTGCCCCCCCCCCCCCCCCCACCCGTCTTACCGCGGCTGCTGGCAAGGAGTTAACCACGAAGCAGACCGCCTAGCCAAACATGCAATGAATGTGAATGACAACGTGCTGTGGCACTTAATTTGTGAAAGTTGCTGATGTTTGGTAAAATCAACTTCAAACCTACTGGGATAGAGTAAAAAATGACTAAAATACAGGACATTAATTTTTTTTCGTAGAGAGAAAAATCTATTTTTTCCTGAACTTTTATGCTGGAAATAGGTGAACAATAAATTATTAAAAGCATTAACTGAAAAAGCATCTTCTCCCTTGCTAGGTTTTTCTATTTATGCCAATCCATCACAGTGTTGGTGGAAACTATTATTCCGTATTGTTAACAGCTTAAATTTTTATCAAAGTGATGTGCTAAAAAATCGGCGCAGATAATTAATGTAGAAATAATCTATTTCCAAACAATTGGAAAGGAGAAAGAAATTAGTCGTTCCTTCTTGTACTATTGCAGTGAGTAGCTACCATAAAGCCACCTGAGGGGGAGTCCCTGAAATTGAAATCATGGTGGCAGTTTATCTTCAATCTCTTAAGAGTTAGTAGTGGATTTTGCAGTCACAAATGAGAAGGGTCGAATGGAAATGGGAGGAAACCAATCATAGATGAAGTGAATGAAGTACTTCACCTTGCGGCGAATTTGATCGTACTTCCCAATGATTCATGAAAAGAAAATACTTGCTTAGATTTTCACTACCTTCTCTTGATTATCTATTTGTCATACTAACATAGGTTAGTTTTGATATAAACAATAGCTGCTTACGTAATTTTAAAATCAGTTGTGAAGAAAAACCACCACCTGCAAAGCACGTGCTTCTTACTAGTGTGCGTGTTTGTGTGTGTGTCTATATATATATATATATATAAATATATATATAGTTATATATATATATATATATTTGCATCATCTTTTTTAAATAAATGCATTAGCAGCAGTTGTAAAATGTTGCAGTTGTAATGTGTATTTTTCATTTTTAATTCTTTTCTTAAATTAATACATTAGCAACAACTGCAAATATGAGGATTGCATTTGGGAATTTGTAAGGTTGTTAATTGGGTTGCCACCGTGGTAAATTGTGGCCTAAAATGCTTTTTTCCATGGTGAAATACCATATTTTCCACGAGAATTTCCACTCGCCGATAAATCTATTGCCACCTCTTTTAAATTTTCGTGGAAAAACTTAGAAATGGACAACAAAGACTATTTCCACAGTAATTACTCGTGATAGATTATTTTACCACTCCCTTTTGTGACCACATGTGTCTATTGTGGAAATAACCACGGCCAAAATCTTTAACCGCAAAATTTGAGCTTCTTACACATTTTTAAAACATGAACACAAACAGTTTTTCAAGATTGTGTGCATGATTATTTTCTAGAGTCCCCATGTACTCTATGAAGAAGACTTTACAATTTGGTTAAGACAAACAATTAACGTGCAACGCACGTGCATCAAAACTAGTATATATAAATATAAATATAAATATATGTGTGTGTGTGTGTGTGTTAGTCTGACAAAAGCAAGGAAAATACTATGTATGACTAAGGCAAGATTCAAGTGCGAGACCACCGATTACATATTTAGAACAATGAAACAACTAAGAAAAGTAGGACATCAATGAAACAAAAACATTACTATCAGCCACCTCAAAACAAAACATGATATTTCCGTTACTGAGGAAAGGTAAAACTACATATCAAATTTCACAAAATACCAGTAAACATAAATTATTACGACGGAAAATGAAATAAACGAAGTCTTGCAGTCAGTGGGATACTACACATTGTTAATCAATTTCCTCCATGTTCCCTTTCATCACTCCATCTTCAGCTGCGACTTGTGCAGGTTGAGAAGATTTTGGTGGAGCATGTGCTTGTGAGGAAGAAGAAGGTTGGGAATTGAGTTTTAGTAAGTTGAGTTGTTTGTTTATTTCCAGAAGCTTTTGCTCAATCACAAAGCCAAGGTCACTCAACTCGACTGTGGCCATGTGTTGTGGTAAGTGATTACCGCGCAAGCACTGGTACATGATCTCAGTCATATGTTCTTTTCGATTCTCAGTGACTTTCTTCCTCAGTGCATCTTGGACTTTCTTGATCCTTATTCTTGTTAAACCTTCTTGGTCCATCATTCTCTGATTTCGTTGCCCGATTGGCACGTTCGTATAATCAGCAATCACCTTTTGCACCCCCTCCCTGTTTGGCCAAACTTGTGCATCATGCTGATAAGAGCTGGAGATAATTACGGCGACTTCGACGTCGAACAAAGTGTGAAGTTCTTCAGCCTTTTTCATTAGGCCCTTGACCCTTTTCGTGAAGCACACTTGCCTCTTTGTATCATCATCGATGAATTTGAGCTTCAGTGCAGATCTTGGCATGGTTTCCAACAATGTGCAAAACTGTTTAGACAATTATGAATGGAATGATGGAGAAGATGGTGTGTATGCTTTGTGGCTTTTATAAACATAATTTAGACAACTTGTTGGTAAAGAAAAAATTCTTATTATGCTAGAATATTAAATCATTTCCATTTTAGGTTTTCTTGAAAAGGAATCGACCCAGAAAGCAATTGTTTTAGTTCACATGTCTTCTTCTGTATGTTTCTATTATAATTTGCGGGTTAAATGTTTATGGTAAGAAGCTATATATTTTCTTTCACAAGAAATAACATATTTGCAATGCCACTTTTTGTTTGAGTAATTGTTCTTCCGTCGATCGGCTTTCAACCCGGAACCTCATGCAGGGGCTTCCAACGCTCAACCACTTGAGCTACCACCCTAGCTGCGTAATACCACTTTTCAGGTGTATATTCTCTTCTTACTACTTTATTTGAGAAACTCCTTCCACTAATTTTGTATACTGAAAAATATTTATTGTCTTTCCTTAGTTTTGTGTGCATGAGTTTCACCCAAAGGTTCATTGAGTTATTGTTTAATAAGCGAGAGATGCTACAGCACCAACTCATATCTCTTTCACATAACGTCCACACTCATGAAATCATGCCAAATGAGTAATAACGTTTTTTTAGGACATGTAATGATGTTTTTAACTGTACACTTGTATAAGAGATGACAAGAAATAACCATGAATTCTTTAGCATTTCTCATAATAAACAAACTGAAAGGAAATACATACCACAAACAATTCAATTGACAAGACACATGTCATCCAGATTTTCGTTTTCTATATTTATCATGAAGGAAATGGCATATGTACAATTAAAAGCATTGAATCCTTAAATTCTTTTCATTAGTGACTCACCTAATTAAAAAGCATAAATTTATTTCTGTTACAAATTACATACAAGCTGGCAATAGGATCATTTATAAAACAAAACATAAGATCAGGAAAACCTACAATACAAATGACTTAATACTTTAGCATAATCCGTTGTAGCACAACTAAATATTTTAGCATAATAAAAACAATCTTTACCAACAACAAGTTGTCTAAATTACGTTCATAAAAGCCACAAAACATACACACCATCTTCTCCATCATTTCATACATTATTGTCTAAACAGTTTCTCACATTGTTGGAAGCCATGCCAAGATCTGCATTGAAGCTCGAATTCATCGATGTTGATACTAAGAGGCAAGTGTGTTTTAGGAAAAGGGTCAAGGGCCTAATGAAAAAGGCTGAAGAACTCCACACTTTGTGCGACGTCTAAGTCGCCGTAATTATCTCCATTCCTTATCAGCCATGATGCCCAAGTCTGGCCAAACAGGGAGGGGGTGCAGAAGGTAAGGGGATTGATGATTATAATAACGTGCCAATCGGGCAAAGAAATCAGAGAATGATGGACCAAGAAGGTTTAACAAAAAGAAGGATCAAGAAAGTCCAAGATGCACTGAGGAAGAAAATCACTGAGAATCGAGATAAAGAGATAACTGATATCATGTACCAATGCTTGTGCGGTAACAAATTAACACAAGACATGGCCGCAGTTGAATTCAGTGATCTTGGCTTTGTCATTGATCAAAAGCTTTTGGAAATGAACAAACAACTCAACTCACTAAATGTTTCACAGCCTTCTTCTTCCTCGTGTGCCCATGCTCCACCAAAATCCTCTAAACCTGCACAAGTCCCAGCTGAAGATGGAGTGATGAAGCCACTGGTGGATCAGCAAATTGCGGAATTGCCTCCTCGGTTTATGGAGCTGAAGGGGAACATGGAGGACATTAATTACTGGATGACGCCAAGAGTTCATTTATTTTATTTTTGTCGTGATAATTTATGTTTACTGGTATTTTGTTAAATTTGATATGTAGCTTCACCTTTCCTCAATAAGGGAAATCTCATGTTCTGTTTTGAGGTGACTGGTAGTAATGTTTTGGCTTCATTAATGTTGGTTTATATATATATATATATATATATATATATATATATATATATATATATATATATATATATATATATATATATATATATATATATATACCGGTTAATAATGATGGTTGCACCGTAATGTAGTTGTTGAGACGTTACTGGCTTACTGCCCTCGTTAGTCAATTATTAGTGTTTTCTCTATTTTAATAAATTTGTAATCATTTATTTTTGGCAGGTTTTTAAATACACTGTATTTTTGACTTTAGTTCTTTTCATTTTGATAACATGTTTATAAATTAGGAATGGGTGATGATATTTTACCAATCATTGCTATCTTTGCACAATTTTTGCTTGTAATGACAGTTTGACATTATTTTCAAGCATCAAAATTTATTAAAATTTCTTTTAAAGACAATTTGTATTCTAATAAATCTGAGGCCCTTACACCTTCAGCAAAAACCTCAAGTGATGTATAAGTCATATATATAGTCGTATCTTATGCAATGTGGTTGAGAGAAGAGCACAACTTGTTGCTTCAAAAATTTAAAAAAAAAAAAATCATTTCCTTTAGAAATGCTAGGTCTTACCTGATTTTTTCACCGTTTTATATCACTTCCACATATCGTCTCTAATTGGTAATTAAAAAAAATAAAAAAATAAAAGGGTAATGATACGAAATATAATTTGACATGCAAGTGGAGAAGTGACACGATTAAAAAGATTATTACCCTATCATCAAAGTTCCCCTTTTATGTGATTTTATTTTTTGAGGAATAACACCATATCGTACGCTAGTAGGATTCGAACTCGGGACATCATGTAGGAATGTTCCCCTTTTATGTGTATTTGGTGAGCCCATTAATTGATCCTATCATTTTATGTAACGGTCTTTTATTTTTACGATATATGTAACTAAAAACACTTATGTATGCATGTGATTATGCGTGTGTATAACATCTCTTAAAATTTAGCATTTCTATGTCTTGTCTCCCTTTTCTCCCCTTTGATTTTTTTACAATTTTCATGACACTGAAAATACTGCTTTCTAATTTCAATATTTCTACTCAATTTTTGTTGTTTTGTCACCTCCTTCAATTTCTCAAGCAATATCCACCCCATTCCCTTTAGCGAGTTTTCACATTTTCTCTAGAATGCAACTCTCTCTCGCCCAAGATTCGTCTCTTTCTCTCCTCAAGATTTCTCAATCTCCCGCCAGCACTCTGGGTATCCCTGACCTCACTCATAAATTAAAATATCCATCTCTTGCCCTCACTCTGGCCCTCTCTCACCTCAGATACAAATGCATATGTTTAAATTGTGTCACAATTTCTTTCCTAAAGGATGGTTTAATTATCCTAATCAGAACATACTAATAACCCTTCACATTTCTCTCTCTCTATCTCTCTCTCTCTTAAATCCGAGGTAATAAGTGTTTATAGTTTTAGTAAATTAGGCTTACGAATAGAACTGATTTTAATTTGAAATTTGGGTAACCCATTTCGAAGTAAAAATTCATCCGGATCATGTTTCTCTATT
Source organism: Linanthus parryae (assembly GCA_023055425.1). Lineage (NCBI taxonomy): Eukaryota > Viridiplantae > Streptophyta > Magnoliopsida > Ericales > Polemoniaceae > Linanthus > Linanthus parryae. Next base: position 60,085,442 of record JALGPY010000001.1, on the reverse strand, counting down.
CGGAGATTTTTGTTGGTTGGATGATTTTCTGAATTCAACTGTTCTATAACATAGTGAACAAACTATGATCCTACAAGTAGATAATATTTTGTTTGATATGTGAGGAAGTTTCTTGTTTTTTCCCATGACTTTATTGGGAAAAAAATGTGAACCTGAACAGTATTCTGCTACGTTGAGGGGCGTATAGAATTCTTAACCTTTGATGGAAGGCTATATCGTTCATCTCCCCTTTACAATCTGACCACTCCTTAAACTAGTCGAGAATAGACTAATCCAGAATAATTTTAAATTGGAACTTGTCCTTATATCTTCCATTCGTATGTCATTTTCTAAACGCATACAATCAAAAACATCAATAATGAATGTTGCAGTCAATCATCTTTAATAATAGGGGGTCATACATAAACATGTTATAGTAATTCATATGTACCACTTTGAACATGTTCACAAACTATATGAATAACTCAACATCAAATTTATTCATTGTTTGAAGTCATTGAAACTCCAGAGACACACAAAGAGTTTATCTCGAAGTCTTATGTAACACAGACTAAAGATATGATTAAAGGAAGAGTAACAACGAAAATGTGATTCTATTGATAACAAGATAAATATCATAAAACAAGTAAAATATATATAGTTCAGTTTAGATCAATACCGTTGTTGAACATGTTTTCTCATATGTTGATCTCTTTCGCCATTCAACACTCTACGATCTAAACTAGGTAAGAGTTTTGCATTAACTGTAAGGGATTCTCCATTTTCATGTTGACGGATGAAGCTGCAAGCACCTGACAAAATACATGAAAGCATAAATATGTGGATGGTAAGGAGGAGGCTCCAAAAATATTATTGAAGATAAAGAATAAGAAGAGCGAAATCCAGTATCAGAACCCTAAGTGAGGTATAAGTCATATATATAGTCGTATATTATGCAATGTGGTTGAGAGAAGAGCACCACGTGTTGGTTCATAGCAAAATTAAAAAAAAAAAAGTATAATTTCCTTTAGCAATGCTCTGTGTTACCCGATTTTCCTTCCGTTTTATATCACTTCCACATATGGTCTATAATTGGTAGTTTAAAAAAGCTAAAAGTTTAATGGTACCAACTATAATTTAACACGCAAGTGGTGAAGTGACACGATTAAAAACATCATTATTCTATCATTAAAGTTCCCCTTTTATGTGATTTTGTTTTTTGAGAAATTACAACATATCTTACATCTTGCAGGGTTCGAACTCGAGACATCATGTAAGAATGTTCCCCTTTTATTTGTATTTTGATGAGCCCAATAATCAATCCTATCATTTTAATGCACGCTTTGTAACTAAAAACGCATATGTATGCATGTGTGCATACATGTACTAGTTGTAAGGCAGGTGCGTTGCACATGATGAATTTTTTATTATCTGGGATAAGTGAAATGTTTATTCGATAGGGTATATTTCACATACCCTCATCCTTGTTATGTTTAGCGTCTAGTAACACAACACAAAGGAAAGATTAAAATTTTCTAAAAAATCTCATCTAATGTTCTATTCAAGTTTATTAAATTATCTGACGTAGATACTTAATGACCTATCTATCCTCCGGTTAAACATTGGGTTGTTGGTCATGGCATTGATTTCTTTCATCTTAGTCAATCAATTCATTTTGGAGTAACGGAAGTTACTATGAGAGGGAGAAGAGAGGAAGACGAGAAAATAGACATAATATAATGAAGGGTGATGATAATCACAACAAAATATTTGATAGTTACAGCACAATATTTCAGTAAATGACATTTATATCTTTAAATTTATTTGATTTTCAAAAAAATCCTTCAATTCATTTCATATTATTCCAGCCTCAGCTCCCAATTAATTCTAATTTCCAACCGAATATAAAACCAAAAAGTTAAATTTTGTGTTTTGAATGAAGAACATCATCAACACTCTCTCTCACACATAACATAACTTGTGAAATCCTTTAATTTGAATTACATAAACCAACGACACCTCAACCCAACCGCAACCGAACCACAACCCTCCCATATCAATACAATCACAGTCACCACACCCATATCGACCCAGTTTTGACTCAGTTCATCCTAAATTGTGACAAAGTAAAGCCCCGAACTCGAATCCAAAGGAAATAACCAGTGAAGGACAGTTCCTTATGAAGACGAACCTTCAAGAAAGTGACCCTATCTATAATCGATTCTGCAGTAGAATCAATTACAGAAGCCCCTCTAAGAGAGGCTCTAATGGGTGTCATTTCTGTCGAACTCCTTTTTCCTCTCTCACACCACTTCAACTCACAATGATTTACACCTCTTCATAAAGGCCTCGCCATCCCCATATCCGACCACCCAAACCCTAGCCGCCACTCCCAAATTGAAGTCGGCAACTTTGGTTATCGTGGTTGTCGGCGGTGATGCATGAACCTTCTTCCTCCTCCTCTTGTACTATTCAACACTTCTTCCTCCTCTTCAAACTTCTTCCAACCGTGTTTCAGTTTTGGAACACGTTCTCTTTGCTCGCACTCATTTTTCCTGTAACACCCCTCGATTCCCGAGCCTTCCGTTCCGGACCGGAGAGCCCGGGAGGGTGCTACTCAAAATGAAGCGGTGAGAATCAAGAACAACACATTCCATAATCATATATTGCAACTCTTAAGTGTCTCAAACGTAATTTACAACATACTATTACACAATCTGAGAATAGCTAGAGTTCGACTTATTTAAAATACTATTAAACACTACGTGATACCGCGATCCCCTTACTCCCTTCTCCTAGACCTGCGGGAGAAATAAACAAAGACCGCAGTTTTTCCAAAGTCAGCAAGAAATGCTGAGTAAGTAAACACCCAAACACGTAAACCGGATAAGAGCCAATTTTGTTTAATAAACAAGGATGACATTTACGAAGTAAGCAAATATGTTATCACCGTTAACCATGTGTGAAAACAGATAATTTTTCAGCGTTTTATTTAATTTTGCATTCCCAAATCGTCACAAAGTGAATATAACCAAGAGAATCATTTTCAACCATAAAATTTTCCCAATTAAGGGATTTCCAAAATCCAATTACTCCTTTTTAATTTCTCATAAAAATCCATATTGATTATTTAGTTGTAGCGGGGAACGAACCAATCCATATCCATAATCCATAATCCATATCACAAGTATCAAACCATATCCCATACATCCAAGACCTTAAGTGCCGGCACCCCCATAAGACTTCTTGCGGCCAGAGCGGTGAGTGCATGGAGCAGCCCGGGGCTAATTGCAACCGAGCAAAATATATAATAATCGAAATCCAAATAATGTTCCGCCGCACAACTGTTTCCACTTTACGTTATTACGCATTATTATTTTCCATGTGGTAAGTTTGAAAGAAAACACTTGGACACATAATTGAAATCTCACATCAACACGTATATCACAAACCACATTTTGAGACATAAAATCACAAAAATATTTAGACACGAAAGGAGGACGGGCAAATTAGGTAAGGCATGTTTACTCACCTCAAATAGCAACCGTAAATAGCACGGAACAACTTCTAGAAGTAGACGTAGCCCTCGTCTATGAATTCGTCGCCTACAAATTATAATTTCCTAATAAATCACAATATCTACTAACACATATGATGCGAGCAAGCGACAAATGTTCTATTTATTGATATAACTTTCATTTATTGATTACTATTTCTATTATTATTATTATTATTATTATTATTATTATTATTATTATTATTAATATTATTATTAATTTCAAGACAACCCAAAACCCCCAAATAAATTTCAAGCCAATTATAAGAAGTATTCTCTAATTTATCTTCCAATAAATAAATTGGTAATTTATATTTAGTTAAAGTATTCTTAAATACATGCATCTAGAACTTCATTTTTATAAAATTAACCATTACAAACTTTTGGATTTTCTAAGTAGTTTACCCCACAAATCGATTTAGTAAACTTTGGTATAATATTTCTATTTCAAGAGGGTACAAATTCGCATTTAGAAAATTCATAAAATAATATCTTTTCTTAAAAATATATTTTAAATTATTAACTCTTCCATAAGAGATTTATAACTACTTGATGATGACAAATTTTTAAGTACAAAAATATTATAGTTTATCTTTTATTAATAGATTAGTCATATATACTTTAAACCAACTAATTTTATTATTTATTAGCTAAAAACATCTCTTTTTACTAAATATTTACAAATATATAGTTCATAAATTGTAAATAAAAGTTTGGCTTATATAATAGTAGCATAGTCAAAACACAATATTATCTTGCTAATTTGTAAAAGAAACACATTTACATATATATTCATATGTGTTATATTATAATAAATTATAAATAATATTACTTGAGTGATTTAAACAAATATTAAGTTATTTAAAATAATTAGATTGTGGAAACTACAATAAGATCCCCAGCACTAGACAGTGTCTACCCTCAGATTTCTCTTTCATACAAAAGCCTCCCCTAAGTTCCAGTTTATTACAAAATCGCCCTCAACCATACACTCAACAAATTCAATTTGTGAATCTCTTCCTACGGTTATACCCATTCGAATTTGATGTTATAGAACTCTAATTTAGGTCAAAACAAGTAGATTGGTGCCAAGAATTGATTGATTTGGTTACCGAAAGACCGAGAAATCGTACGCCGAAGTTTGTCGGAATTTCGCCGGAAAAAATGGCGCTCCGGCGATTGGGGTGGCTGCTTCTGGCTTCTCAGTGCTTGGTCGAGCCTCAAGGAAGGTTCGGGACCTTCTGGTAGTGGAGGATAGAGACGGAGGTGGTGTTCTCCGTCGGGTTGGGTTACGGGCCGGTAGCTTCGGCGGTGGCTTCGGCCACTGTTGCCGTCGCCGACGCTGTTTATGCTGGCTCTCGGTCCGACGAGCAGAGAGGGAGAGAGATCGAAGGGAAGCAAGAGAGAGGGTGGAGATGCAGGCGGTTTGGTCGCCGGTGCTGTTTCCACCGACGATGGAGGTGGTGATGGTGTCGATGGTAGTGGCGTTTTGATGTTGTTGTTTCTGCTGTTGTTGTTACTGCTGATGGGTTGTGAGAAAGGAAGAGAGGATAGAGGTGGGGAGAGGGTCAGGGCAGAGGTGAAGGTGGGGGTGATGGTGGTGCCGGCGGCAGTGATGGTGGTTGGGTCGAGGGTGATGATGGTGGGGGGGGTATTGTTGATGTGGCTGCTGCTGTGTGTGTTGTGTGAGTGTGAGAAAAGAGGTGGGGAGAGAGGGATGGAGGCAGGGTGGAGGTGCGAGGGGATGGTGGTGACAGTGGTGGTGACGATGGTGGGGATGGGTGATGATGGCGACGATGTTGGTGGTGGTGGTGGCAGTGGTGGTGACGATTGTGGTGGTGTCAGTGGGGGTGTGGGCGGTTGTTTGTGTCCTGGTGGCCTTACAGAGAGGGAGGTGGTGGGAGATGGTTGGTGTGGTAATGAAGGGGGTGGTGGTTGGGTGTTTGTCGAAGGGGATGGAGGTGGAGGTGGTGGGTGATGTTGCTGAGAGGGAGAGGGATGGAGAGTGAGAAGGAGAGGTGGAGGTGGTGTCGTTGGGTTGAAGGCAAAGGGGTATTTATAGGGGGATGGAGGAGAAAACCATAGTGGTTTTGGGGTGTAGGAGGAGTAGGTTGTTTTGGGGTGTAGGAGGAGTAGGGAGGAGTAGGGAGGTAGGGATGGATAAGGATGGTGATGGAGGAGGAGGGTGTGTGTGAGGGAGATGTGAGAGAGATGAGGGTGGAGGAGGATGATGTGTGTGTGTGTGTGTGTACGGGTAAAAAAAGAAACAAGAGAAAGAGAAGGAAGTGGGAGAGGGATGGTGATGTGTGAGGTTGGAGTGGAGATGTGAGAGAGATGAGGGAGGAGGGTTGGCCGGGTGAGAGGAGAGAGAGAGAGAGAGAGAGAGAGAGAGAGAGAGAGAGAGGAAGAAATGAGGGAGAATAAAATAATAGATGAATAAACAATGAAAACTATTAGAATTATAAACTAATAGGATAGTTAACATTACAAACTAAATAATAACTTAATAAAATTAATAAACAAATAAAATATGGGTGGTACTATAATACGGGTCGGGTTACGTAAAATACGCGTTGTAGACAAGTATTTAATACGTATAAACATACTATTATTTATGTAAAATACAATTACCTCCCCAAACTTTAGTGAATTTAGTTTTAAACTTATTTAAATTACAACAACCTCCGCAATACTTCTTATCAAGTTAGTTTTTAACTTTTCTAAACTGAATTTTTCTCCCCACTCATCAAATTAACCAATTATAACTTCCAAAAACTACAATTACAACCCCAAAATTTTATCCAACTACTTTATAACTTTCTTAAAACAACAATTACATACCAATTCCATGTTTCAATTAATTCATAACTTTTGAATACTACAATTTCGACCTTTAAACATATCAAAATAATTAATTTATCCTTTTCATATCAAATCAGGGTATTACATCCTTCCCCCCTTAAACACTACTTCGTCCTCGAAGCTTAAACCAAATACATACCAAACGTTTAGTGTCGTTATGTATAACCCGCATATAAGGTAGGATGTAATATGATATGCATTCTAATATGGTATGCGTCAGTGTTAGTACCTACGCGATATAATGTGTGAATACTTAATGAAGGGTCATGGTACGAAAATTCAAAGGGTTACATCCTCTCCCCCTTAGGAGAGTGACGTCCCCGGAACTCATATTACCTCATCGAAAAGGTGTGGATATTTCTTTCGCATCTCATCCTCGGCTTCCCAAGTAGCCTCTTCTGTCTGGGAGTGGTCCAAGAATTTTTACCAGTTTGATGCTTTTGGTACGCTTGTCTCTTGTCTTCGTATCTAGGATCTTGACAGGATGCTCCTCGTATGTCAATGATGGGTCTAAATCCACTGGTTCAGGGTCCAATACATGGGATGGGTCAGGTACATACTTCTTCAACTGTGAGACGTGAAAGACATTGTGTACTCTCCCCAAATGGGACGGTAGATCTAGTCGGTATGCAACTTCTCCAATTCTCTCTAGGATGTCATATGGTCCAATGAACTTTGGGCTCAGCTTTCCCTTCTGGTTGAACCTTGTTACTCCCTTGGTTGGCGAAACCTTCAGAAACGCCTTTTCACCTACTTGGAACAGTAATGGTCTTCTCTTCTGGTCTGCATAGGATTTTTGCCTGTCTTGAGCTGCCTTCATTCGTTGTTGGATGAGTCTCACTTGATCTGTCATCTCTTCGATAAATATGCGGGCCAATAACCACTGTTTCGCTGATGTCGCTCCAGCATAAGGGTGTTCGATACTTCCTTCCATACAAAGCCTCGTGCGGTGCCATGCCAATACTAGCGTGATAGCTGTTGTTATACGAGAACTCTATCAGCGGAAATCTGTCGACCCATGATCCTTGGAAGTCCATAGCGCAAGACCTAAGCATGTCTTCCAACGTTTGTTTTGTCCGTTCTGTCTGCCCGTCTATAGCTAGGTGGAAAGCTGTACTAAATCTTAGTTGGGTCCCCAATGCTTCTTGTAAGGCCTTCCAAAAAGGAGAGAGGAAATTAGGGTCTCGGTCCGAAATGATCGAGCTTGGAACCCCATGATACCTCACTATATTCTTGATATATGCGTCAGCTCTTTGCTCCATGTTCCACGTATCCTTCATCGGGATGAACTTTGCCGTCTTCGTCAATCTATCTACTACCACCCAAATCTGGTTGAGTCCATTCTTCGATGTTGGCAAGGCAGTTACAAAATCCATCGAAATGGAATCCCACTTCCAAACCGGTTCGTCCAATGGTTGAACTAGACCTTCCATTCTGTTATGCTCAAACTTCACCTTCTGACATGTCAAACATCGGGCCACGAATTCCGCTACTTCCTTCTTCATGTTCGGCCACCAAAATATCTTCTTCAAGTCTTTGTAGAGCTTGTCGCCTCCAGGGTGTAATGAGTAAGGTGTGTTGTGTGCTTCACGCATCAGCTTTTCCTTCGTTTCTGCACATTTCTTGGGAACGCACCACCTTCCTTTGTAGCGTATGCTTCCATCTTAATGGATCTGGAATCCTATCGCTTGTCCTGCTGCGATTTTCTTCTTGATCCTCTCCAGTTTCACATCTCCTTCCTGGTTACTTCTTATCTCTTCAAAGAAGTCTGGTACGGCTTTCATACTCCCAAGTAGGTTCTTCACTTTTTCTTGATCCACTACTTCAGTTTCGAGTTTTATGAACTCCTGGCATAGCCAGTCTGGCAAATCTAGTAGGGCGTTCACTACATGGCTCGACTTTCGACTTAATGCGATAGCAACCACGTTTGCCTTTCCTTCGTGGTACTGGATATGTAATTCATAGTCTTTGATGACTTCTAGCCATCGTCGTTGCCTGTTGTTCAGCTCCTTCTGTGTGAAGATGTACTTTAGGCTGCGGTGGTCCGTGTAGAGCTTGCAAACGGCTCCATCCAAGTGATGCCTCCATATCTTTAAGGCGAAGACTACTGCTGCCAACTCCAAGTCGTGAGTTGCATAATTTTCCTCGTGGGGTTTCAGCTGCTTTGACGCATAGGCGATCACCCTTCTCTCCTGCATGAGTACGCATCCTAGCCCCTTCTTTGATGCATTACTGTACACCTCAAAATCGCCTGAATATTTTGGAAGCGCCAATACTGGTACTGTAGTTAATTTCTCCTTCAGGGTCTAGAACGCCTCTTCACAGCTTTCGCTCCACTGGTACTTGACTGCTTTCTTTGTCAATGCGGTCAATGGCCTAGCAATTTTGGAGAAGTCCTTCACGAAACGCCTGTAATAGCCTGCTAAGCCAAGGAAACTCCTTATTTCAAACACATTCTTCGGTGTTGGCCAGTCCTTGACTGCTGAAATCTTTCCTGGGTCCACTGATATCCCCTCCTTCGAGATGATGTGACCCAGAAATGGAACACGTCCAGCCAAAACTCGAACTTGGACAGCTTAGCATATAGCTGTTCTTGCCTCAGTGTCTGCAACACTTCTATGAGATGTTCCTCATGATTTTCCTCGCTCTTCGAGTATACAAGGATGTCATCAATGAAGACGACTACAAATTTGTCCAGAAATGGCCTCATGACTCGATTCATCAAGTCCATATACACTGCGGGTGCGTTGGTCAAACAAAACGGCATCACAGTGAACTCATAATGGCAATACCTTGTCCTGAAGGCTTTCTTCGGGATATCCTTCTCGGCTACCCGAAGCTGATGGTACCCTGATCTCAAATCAATCTTAGAGAAGACACTAGCCCCTTGTAATTGATTGAACAAATCGTCAATCAGGGGTAGAGGGTACTTATTTCTGATGGTTGCACTGTTCAACTCACGGTAGTCAATGCATAGCCTTAAGCTTCCATAATTTTTCTTCACGAAAAGCACTGGTGCTCCCCAGGGTGAAACACTTGGTCGTATGTATCCCTTCTCCAGAAGTTCTTGCAATTGATCCTTCAACTCCTTCAGTTCTGCTGGCGCCATCCGATACGGTGCTTTTGAGATAGGTCCTTTTAATCGGACCTGCTGATCATAACAATCAATGACAGCCCGATATTTACTAAGCCAATCCATCCTTAGGATGGCATCTATGCCTCTAAGGTCAAACCTTATCAAGTTCGCACGCAAGGTAGAAAATAGGATTTTCACTCCTAGTCCTTCAAACACGGTGTCGCATATTGCTATTTGGCCAGTGGGTGTCGCAACAGGGGTGGATATGCTATATGACTTATGCAATCCCAATTTTTCAGCAAATGATGATGATATAAAAGAGTAGGATGCGCCTGAATCGAATAACACAAAAGCTAATTGCTCATGGATAAGGAATGTACCCGTAACAACTCCATGATCAGCATCAGCCTCAGTCTTAGTCATGACTGCAATCCTTCCCACATTGGCATTCTGAGCCCTAGCTCCTCCTGCACCAGCTCCGTTGTGGATGTTAGCCCCCTGACCAGCATTGTTGTTGCGGTTCTGGGCTCCATACTGTCCTTCATTCCCCTGGACGTAGTTCTGCTGCCTTCCATAGCCATTTCCTCCGTTGTTCTGGTTGTTGCAGTTGTCATAGTTCATGTTCCCATACTGCGGGCGATTCCCCTGGTAGCTATACAGGGGTTGCCTTTGATAGTTTCCTCCTTGGTTCCTTGGCTAGTTCCTGGCTGTTGGAGCTAAGTACTCATAAGCTCGATGCCCTTTTCTTTCACAGTTGTGGCATACAACCAAGTTTCCCATACAGTCAGCTCCTGGGTGGTTTTGCTGGCATCTCTTGCAGATGTAGCGGCGAACTTGCTGAGCTACCCGATTCTGCTGGTTACCCTGAGTCTGATAGTTTCCTCCATGGTTGGGCTTAAACCTCTTGTCCCTTGTGGCACTGCCACCTGCCTCATTCGCCTTGCGTTTCTTACGGACCTCATCCTTAATCTCCTGGATTTTCCACATGTCAGCTGCTCGGTCATACGCCTCGTGCAAGCTGTCGTAAGTCCTGCTGCGCATAATTTTTCTGCAGCTGAAGGTGCAACCCTCCATTGAACTTTGCGACCTTGCTATTTTCATCTGGTACCGTGTTTCCCGCAAATCTTGATAGCTCCAAAAATTTGTCGAAATAGTCCGTCACTGAGCCGTTCCCCTGCTTCAGGTTTTGGAACTCATTGCACTTCCTATTCTTCACATGACTTGGATAGAACCTCAATCTTAGAGCAGTCTTGAAAGCTTCCCATTCAAAGTTGGGTCGAGCTAGTAAGACCTCATGATTGGTTGTCCACCAGTTGTCTGCCTTGCTGGCCAAATAAAGGACAGCACAATTGACTTTCTAGTCGTTAGGGCATTGGACAGCCCTAAATATCTTAGGGCATTGGACAGCCCTAAATATCTTCTCGAAGTTCCTGATCCAGTCCTCCAGCTCAGTGGGGTCTTCCCTTCCGGCGAATTCGCGAGGGTTATGATCGACTATCTTCTTGGAATAGCTTCGCTCCTCACGATCCTCGTTCCTAGAAATAATTCTGGCCATTTGGGTGACCAGTTGAGCCATCTCTGACTGGTTGTCTCCTCCAGCTGCCATTTGTTCTCGGTTGACCCTCCTGATGTAGTATCGTAGTGGTCTATCAGTCATATTCCTACACTATCACCTATTGCATCAATGCTTATTCTAACCCGGGGTAATGAACTGTAATGATTATACAATGCACACATATTTCTTCTCATATCCAAATATTACAAACTTAAAATACTCCCTAACAAGTAGAGATAAAAGCATGCCTCATTTAGCAGTTAATGCACATAAGTCATTTATAATTTCTATTCCTTTCTCAATATCTCAAACTAACCAATACTTGTCCCTATCATGTGAGTGATACACGTCCAATGGACAATCAAGATAAGTATCCCAAAATTAATCCAATCATGCCATAAATTATTCCAGGAATCTAGAATAAAGGTCGCGGGTGGGTGGGACTTAGTAAGACTCGAACTACCCATAACCCAATCGGCTTATCAAATTTTAATTTTTCTTGTCCCAAATTCATTTTATATAACCCTACAGGTTTTAATTCCTTTTAAGATTGCATGCTCTGATACAACCTGTAACACCCCTCCATTCCCGAGCCTTCCGTTCCGGACCGGAGAGCCCCACAGGGTGCTACTCAAAATGAAGCGGTGAGAATCAAGAACAACACATTCCATAATCATATATTACAACTCTTAAGTGTCTCGAACGTAATTTACAACATACTATTACACAAGGTGAGAATAACTAGAGTTCAACTTATTTAAACTACTATTAAACACTACGTGATACCGCGATCCCCTTACGCTGAGCTCCCTTCTCCTAGACCTGTGGGGGAAATAAACAAAGACCGCAGTTTTTCCAAAGTCAGCAAGAAATGCTGAGTAAGTAAACACCCAAACACGTAAACCGGATAAGAGCCAATTTTGTTTAATAAACAAGGATGACATTTACGAAGTAAGCAAATATGTTATCACCGTTAACCATGTGTGAAAAGAGATAATTTTACAGCATTTTATTTAATTTTGCATTCCCAAATTGTCACAAAGTGAATATAACCAAGAGGATCATTTCCAACCATAACATTTTCCCAATTAAGGGATTTCCAAAATCCAATTACTCCTTTTTATTTTCTCACAAAAATCCATATTGATTATTTAGTTGTAGAGGGGAACGAACCAATCCATATCCATAATCCATAATCCATAATCCATTTCACAAGTATCCAACCATATCCCATGCATCCAAGACCTTAAGTGCCGGCACCCCCCTAAGACTTCTTGCGGCCAGAGGGATGAGTACATAGAGCAGCCCGGGGCTAATTGCAACCGAGCAAAGTATATAATAATCCAAATCCAAATAATGTTCCTCCGCACAACTGTTTCCACTTTACGTTATTATGCATTATTATTTTTCATGTGATAAGTTTGAAAGAAAACACTTGGACACATAATTGAAATATCACATCAACACGTATATCACAAACCACATTTTGAGACATAAAATCACAAAAATATTAAGACACGAAAGGAGGACGGGAACATTAGGTAAGGCATGTTTACTCACCTCAAATAGCAACTGTAAATAGCACGGAACAACTTCTAGAAGTAGACGTAGCCCTCGTCTATGAATTCGTCGCCTACAAATTATAATTTCCTAATCAATCACAATCTCTACTAACACATATGATGCGAGCAAGCAACAAATGTTCTATTTATTGATATAACTTTTATTTATTGATTACTATTACTATTATTATTATTATTATTATTAATTTCAAGACAACCCAAAACCCCCAAATAAATTTCAAGCCAATTTTCTTTTATTTATATTCCAATAAATAAATTGGTAATTTATATTTAGTTAAAGTATTCTTAAATACATGCATCTAGAACTTCATTTTTATAAAATTAACCATTACAAACTTTTGGATTTTCTAAGTAGTTTACTCCACAAATCGATTTAGTAAACTTTGGTATAATATTTCTATTTTAAGAGGGTACAAATTCGCATTTAGAAAATTCATAAAATAATATCTCTTCTTAAAAATATATTTGAAATTCTTAACTCTTCCATAAGAGATTCATAACTACTTGATGATGACAAATTTTTAAGAACAAAAACATTATAGTTTATCTTTTATTAATAGATTAGTCATATATACTTTAAACCAACTAATTTTATTATTGATTAGCTAAAAACATCTCTTTTTACTAAATATTTACAAATATATAGTTCATAAATTGTAAATTAAAGTTTGGCTTATGTAATAGTAGCATAGGCAAAACACAATATTATCTTGCTAATTTGTAAAAGATACACATTTACATATATATTCATATGTGTTATATTATAATAAATTATAAATAATATTATTTGAGTGATTTAAACAAATATTAAGTTACTTAAAAGAATTAGATTGTGGAAACTACAATAAGATCACCAACACTTGACAGTTTCTACTCTCAGATTTATGTTTCATACAAAAGCCTCCCCTAAGTTCCAGTTTATTACAAAATCGCCCCCAACCATACACTCAACAAATTCAATTTGTGAATATCTTTCTACGGTTGTACCCATTCGAAATTGATGTTATAGAACTCTAATTTAGGTCAAAACAAGTAGATTAGTGCCAAGAATTGATTGATTTGGTTACCGAATGACCGAGAAATCGTACGCCGAAGTTTGTCGGAATTTCGGCGGAAAATATGGCGCTCCGGCGATTGGGGTGGCTACTTCTGGCTTCTCAGTGCTTAGTCGAGCCTCAAGGAAGGTGGGGGACCTTCTGGTAGTGGAGGATAGAGACGGAGGTGGTGTTCTCCGTCGGGTCAGGTTACGGGCCGGTAGCTTCGGAGGTGGCTTCGCCCACTGTTGCCGTCGCCGCCGGTGTTTCTGCTGGCTCTCGGTCCGACGAGCAGAGAGGGAGAGAGATCGAAGGGAAGGGAGAGAGAGGGTGGAGATATAGGCGGTTGGGTCGCCGGTGCTGTTTCCACCGACGATGGAGGTGGCGATGGTTCCGATGGTGGTGGCGTTTTATTGTTGTTGTTTCTGCTGTTGTTGTTACTTCTGATGGGTTGTGATAAAGGAAGAGAGGACAGAGGTGGGGAGAGGGTCAGGGTAGAGGGGAAGGTGGGGGTGATGGTGGTGCCGGTGGCAGTGATGGTGGTTGGGTCGAGGGTGATGATGGTGGGGGGTATTGTTGATGTGGCTGCTGCTGTGTGTGTTGTGTGAGTGTGAGAGAAGAGGTGGGGAGAGAGGGATGGAGGCAGGGAGGAGGTGCGAGGATATGGTGGTGACAGTGGTGGTGACGATGGTGGGGATGGGTGATGATGGCGACGATGTTGGTGGTGGTGGCAGTGGGGGTGTGGGTGGTTGTCTATGACCACCTATTATTAAAGATGATTGACTGCAACATTCATTATTGATGTTTTATTGATGTTTTTGATTGTATGCGTTTACAAAATGACATACGAATGGAAGATATAAGGACAAGTTCCAATTTAAAATTATTCTGGACTAGTCTATTCTCGACTAGTTTAAGGAGTGGTCAGATTGTAAAGGGGAGATGAACGATATAGCCTTCCCTCAAAGGTTAAGAATTCTAAACGCCCCTCAACGTAGCAGACTACTGTTTAGGTTCACATTTTTTTTCCCAATAAAGTCATGGGAAAAAACAAGAAACTTCCTCACATATCAAACAAAATATTATCTACTTGTAGGATCATAGTTCGTTCACTATGTTCTAGAACAGTTGAATTCAGAAAATCATCCAACCAACAAAGATATCCGAATAGAGAAACATGATCCGGATGAAATTTTTACTTCGTAATGGGTTACCCAATTTTCAAATCAAAATCAGTTCTATTCGTAAGCATAATTTACTAAAACTATAAACACTTATTACCTCGGATTTAAGAGAGAGAGAGAGAAATGTGAAGGGTTATTAGTATGTTCTGATTAGGATAATTAAACCATCTTTTAGGAAAGAAATTGTGACACAATTTAAATATATGCATTTGTATGTGAGGTGAGAGTGGGTCAGAGTGAGGGCAAGAGATGGATATTTTAATTTATGAGTGAGGTCAGGGATACCCAGAGTGCTGGCAGGAGATTGAGAAATCTTGAGGAGAGAAAGAGACGAATCTTGGGCGAGAGATGTTGCATTCTCGAGAAAATGTGAAAACTCACTTAAGGGAATGGGGTGGATATTGCTTGAGAAATTGAAGGAGGTGACAAAACAACAAAATTGAGTAGAAATATTGAAATTAGAAAGCAGTGTTTTCGATGTCATGAAAATTGTAAAAAAATCAAAGGGGAGAAAAGGGAGACAAGACATAGAAATGCTAAATTTTAAGAGATGTTAAACACACGCATAATCACATGCATACCTAAGTGTTTTTAGTTACATATATCGTAAAAATAAAAGACGGATACATAAAATGATAGGATCAATTAATGGGCTCACCAAATACACATAAAAGGGGAACATTCCTACATGATGTCCCGAGTTCGAACCCTGCTAGCGTACGATATGATGTTATTCCTCAAAAAATAAAATCACATAAAAGGGGAACTTTGATGATAGAATAATAATCTTTTTAATTGAGTCACTTCTCCACTTGCGTGTCAAATTATAATTGGTATCATTACCCTTTTAGTTTTTTTTTTAAGGTTTTTCTTTTTAATCGTGTCACTTCTCCACTTGCGTGTCAAATTATACTCAGATTTATTAGAATACAAATTGTCTTTAAAAGAAATTTTAATAAATTTTGATGCTTGAAAATAATGTCAAACTGTCATTACAAGCAAAAATTGCGCAAAGATAGCAATGATTGGTTTAATATAATCACCCATTCATATTTTATAAAAATGATATCAAAATCAAAAGAACTTAAGTCAAAATACAGTGTATTTAAAAACCTGCCAAAAATAAATGATTACAAATTTATTCAAAATAGAGAAAACACTAATAATTGAGTAACGAGGGCAGTAAGCCAGTAACGTCTCAACAACTACATTACGGTGCAACCATCATTATTAACCGGTGTACGAAACAATATGTATAGATATATATAATGTTGGTTTGAATAAAGCATGGAAAATACTATGTATGAATAAGCAAGTTTCAAGTGCGAGACCACCCATTACATAATTCAGAACAAGGAAACTACTAAGAAAACTAGAACATCAATGAAGCCAAAACATTACTACCAGTCACCTCAAAACGGAACATGAGATTTCCCTTATTGAGGAAAGGTGAAGCTACATATCAAGTTTAACAAAATACCAGTAAACATAAATTATCACGACAAAAACAAAATAAATGAACTCTTGCAGTCATCCAGTAATTTATGTCCTCCATGTTCCCCTTCTGCTCCATAAACCAAGGAGGCAATTCCGCAATTGGCTGATCCACCAGTGGCTTCATCACTCCATCTTCAGCTGGGACTTGTGCAGGTTTAGAGGATTTTGGTGGAGCATGGGCATACGTGGAAGAAGAAGGCTGTGAAACATTTAGTGAGTTGAGTTGTTTGTTCATTTCCAAAAGCTTTTGATCAATGACAAATCCAAGATCACTCAACTCAACTGCGGCCATGTCCTGTGTTAATTTGTTACCGCACAAGCATTGGTACATGATATCAGTCATCTCTTTATCTCGATTCTTAGTGATTTTCTTCCTCAGTGCATCTTGGAATTTCTTGATCCTTCTTTTTGTTAAACCTTCTTGGTCCATCATTCTCTGATTTCTTTGCCCGATTGGCCCGTTCTCATAATCATCAATCACCTTACCTTCTGCACCCCCTCCCTGTTTGGCCAGACTTGGGCATCATGCTGATAAGGAATGGAGATAATTACGGCGACTTCGACGTCGCACAAAGTGTGGAGTTCTTCAGCCTTTTTCATTAGGCCCTTGACCCTTTTCCTAAAACACACTTGCCTCTTATTATCATCAAGGGCCTAATGAAAAAGGCTGAAGATCTCCACACTTTGTGCGACTTCATGGTCGCCGTAATTATCTCCAGCCCTTATCAGCATGATGCCCAAGTCTGTCAAAACAGGGAGGGGTGCATAAGGTGATTGGTGATTATAAGAACGTGCCAATGGGGCAACGAAATCAGAGAATGATGGACCAAGAAGTTTTAACAAGAAGAAGGATCAAGAAAGTCCAAGATGCACTCAGGAAGAAAGTCACTGAGGATCGATATAAAGAGATGACTGATATCATGTACCAATGCTTGTGCGATAAAAAATTACAACAAGACATGGCCGCAGTTGAGTTGAGTGATCTTGGATTTGTCATTGATCAAAATCTTTTGGAAATAAACAAACAACTCAACTCACTAAATGTTTCACAGCCTTCTTCTTCCTCGCATGCCCATGCTCCACCAGAATCCTCTCAACCTGCACAAGTCCCAGCTGAAGATGGAGTGATGAAGCCACTGGTGGATCAGCCAATTGCGGAATTGCCTCCTCGGTTTATGGAGCATAAGGGGAACAAGGAGGACATTGATTAACAATGCGTAGTATCTGTATGACTGCAAAGTTCATTTATTTTGTTTTTTGTCGTGATAATTTATGTTTACTGGTATTTTGTTAAATTTGATATGTAGCTTCACCTTCCCTCCATAAGGGAAATCTCATGTTCCGTTTTGAGGTGACTGGTAGTAATGTTTTGGATTCATTGATGTTCTAGTTTTCTTAGTAGTTTCCTTGTTCTGAATTATGTAATGTGTGGTCTCGCACTTGAAACTTGCTTATTCATATATAGTATTTACTTGCTTTATTCAAACCAACATAATATATACGTTTAATTACTTAATGCATACCTCTAGTATTACGAAACTAACACGTTGCAACCCCCACATCTACAATAGGTTTATTGCATCCCCCATTTGTGAAATATATGTCTTGATGAAACTGGTAAAAAAGATCCGTCCAATCTTTAACGGAATATTCTGTTAGTTGACAAAAAATTCCATTTTATTGAGGGTAAATCGGTCCTTCTGCGAAAAAATATGAACACCACCGTCACCTGCTTCATTGTCGCCATAAGCAGCCCAAATGCAGGCCACTAAACCCAGATTCTGGCACATCTTCATCTTCTTCTTCGATCCAATAAGTCCCACCAGAAAATCACCCAATGTTCTTCCAATAAATAATTTTTTTCATATCAAAACTTATCAGAAACAAACAGAGAGTATTGAAACATGAAACTGAACCACAACTGCAACCAACCTTCTCTATCTTTCTCTGTTTGGAGAAGAAGCAAACAGAAAACCAATATTGAAGAAGAATATATTCACCTAATCTCTCTGTTTTCTCTGTGTGAAGAAGAATTGAACACCTAGAATCCGACAAAGCAGTGCCGCCGGAATCCCCTGAACTCAACACAGCTGCCGGAATACCTCAATTGAAGTCGGCGAACAGATCCGTACCCAGCCTAGCCAAGGAACCCCCTCCTGAATCGTAAATAGAGTTTGAAACAAGAGGAAGTGTTGCGAGAGCAAATCGATTCAGGCCACCAAAAGCGTGACTGAAGGAACGGTGAAGCCACCTCCTGATTTCACTGGACGAGAAATCTTTTATCTTCCTCGTCTTCTCATCTTCCTTTTCTTCTAAACCTGATACTCCCTCCGTCCCATCCAATTATTGAATTTTTTCTTTTTGGGACGTCCTAACCAATTCTTGAATATTTCCTAAAATGGAAAGTTTCTAAACCCTAAAATACCATCTTATCTCGCCCCTTTCATTTTTCTTCACACCCGAGGGTGAGACAGAGAGAGAGAGAGGGAGGAAGAGAAAGAAAGGTTGGTAGATCTTCATCCCCCAACGTGCAAATCGGAGACAAGAACAAATCGGATGGGAGGTGAGGGAGGGAGAGAGAGGCGGACGGTAGAAGCCCGCCGCCGCCTCCATCTCCATCTCCTTGTCTCTTTCGTCTTCTGCTGATTGAAGTGAGCGGCAGCGGAGGCAACGACGCTGTTGAGTGTTCACGGTAGATCTTCTTCTCTCTTCCTCTTCCTCTATTCTTCTTCTTCATCTCTTCGTCATGATGTTATTGTTTTTTTGATTTCAGATCTGATTTTAGATCTGAGTGCGGCGGCGATAGATCAGCGACCCCTAAGGCCTCAATTATCTCCCTCTATTCTTCTTCCTCTTCTTCATCTCTAAAAACTTGTTCTTGGTGCCTCAATCATCTCCCTTAGGTGGCGACCCCTCTCTCTGTACCAAATGTGCAAGTCTGGTAGAGGCGGCGTTCGTGGCGGTGGCGATGGCGGATCTCCGGCAATAGGTCGTGGCCTTGGCCATGTTCTTGGTTGTAGTTGTTTACAGTGCTTTTTTGTTGTTTATGTTGTTCTTAATCAAGTTGTGAGAGATGAGAGAGAGGTGGACACAGAGTGATTTGTAGTCATGAAAGTGTGAATATGTGTTCTTAGCTTTGGTGTTGGTTGTGATTGTTTACAGTGTTTTTTTGTTGTTGTTAATCAATCTGAGGAGAAATTAGAGAGGGAGAGAGGGAGGGACACAGAGAGAAGATTGATTGAAGGAGAAGGGGTATTGTAGACTTTTCACAGCCTTTTTAATAAAGCAACCCACCCAGTTTTTTCAAGAACTGGGTGGGACAGGGGAGTAAATCTTATCCTTTTTTTTGCAAAGCTCATGGAACCTCTTATCCCGTTCATTCAATCGGCCCCTATCCCCTTTCGTAGTCTTTCTTTTTCATTTATTTATTTTACATATATTTATTTAAATAAAAATTCCTTTTATGTATTGACTATTATACCCTCCCGTAATGGATGGTGTTTGGATGAATTATTTTATCAGTTTCGACAAGTATGATTTATTGGAAATGGGGGATGCAACAAACCTATTTTCAAAGTAGGGGTTGGAATGTGTTAGTTTTGTAATACTGGAGGTATGCATTAAGTAATTAAGTCTAATATATATATATATATATATAGGAAATTGATTCTTACACCGGTTAATATTGATGGTTGCACCTTAATGTAGTTGTTGAGACGTTCCTGGCTTAGTGCCCTCGTTTGCCAATTATTGGTGTTTTCTCTATTTTAATAAATATCTGATCATTTGTTTTTGGTAGGTTTATAAATACATTGTATTTTGAATTTATATTCCTTTCATTATGATATCATTTTTATAAATTTGGAATGGGTGATGATCTTTTTACCAATCATTGCTATCTTTGCACAATTTTTTCTTTTAATGACAGAGTGATATTATTTTCGAGCTTTAATTTTTTTAAAATTTCTTTTAAAGACAATTTGTATAACTCATATATATAGTCGTATCTTATGCAATGTGGTTGAGAGAAGAGCACCGCTTGTTGCTTTAAAAAAAATTAAAACAAAAAATCATTTCCTTTAGAAGTGCTACGTGTTACCCGATTTTTTCACCATTTCTATCACTTCCACATATGATCTCTAATTGGTAGTTAAAAAAAAAAAAAAAAAACTAAAAGGTTAATGATACCAACTATAATTTAACACGCATGAGAAGTGACACGATTAAAAAGATTATTATTCTATCATCAAAGTTATCCTTTCATGTGATTTTATTTTTTGAGGAATTACATCATATCCTTTGCTAGTAGGGTTCGAACTCGGATCATCATGTAGGAATCCCCTTTTATGTGTATTTGGTGAGCCCAATAATAGATCCTATCATTTTAATGTATCTGTCTTTTATTTTTACGAAATATGTAACTAAAAACACTTATGTATGCATGTGAGTATGCATGTGTTAAACATCTCTTAAAATTTATCATTTCTTTGTCTCGTCTCTCTTTTCTCCCCTTTTATTTTTTTTTTTTTTTTTTTTACAATTTTCATGACTCCAAAAATACTGCTTTCTAATTTCAATATTACTACTCAATTTTTGTAGTTTTGTCACCTCCTTCAATTTCTCAAGTAATATCCACCCCCATTCCCTTTACCGTGTTTTCACATTTTCTCTAGAATGCAACATCTCTCGCCCAAGATTCGTCTCTTTCTCTCCTCAAGATTTCTCAATCTTCTGCCAGCACTCTTGGTATCCCTGACCTCACTCATAAATTAAAAATATCCATCTCTTGCCCTCACTCTGGCCCTCTGTCATCTCACATTAAAATGCATATGTTTAAATTATGTCACAATTTCTTTCCTAAAGGATGGTTTAATTATCCTAATCAGAACATACTAATAACCCTTCACATTTCTCTCTCTCTCTCTCTAAAATCCAACGTAATAAGTGTTTATGGTTTTAGTAAATATGGCTTAGGAATAGAACTGATTTTTATTTAAAATGGGTAACCCATTTCGAAGTAAAAATTTATCCGGATCAAGTTTCTTTATTCGGATATCTTTGTTGGTTGGATAATTTTCTGAATTCAATTGTTCTAGAACATTGTGAACGAACTATGATCCTACAAGTAGTTAATATTAGTTGTTTGATATGTGTGAGGAAGTTTCTTGTGTTTTTTCCATGACTTTATTGAGAAAAAAATGTGAACCTGAACAGTAGTGTGCTACATTGAGGGGCGTTTATAATTCTTAACTTTTGAGGGAAGGCTATATCGTTCATCTCCCCTCTACAATCTGACGACTCCTTAAACTAGTCGAGAATAGACTAGTCCAAAATAATTTTTAATTGGAACTTGTCCTTATATCTTCCATTTGTATGTCATTTTGTAAACGCATAGAATCAACAACATCAATAATGAATGTTGCAGTCAATCATCTTTAATAATAGAGGGTCGTAGATAAATATGTTATAGTAATTCATATGTACCACTATGAACATGTTCACCTAATATTTCATAAACTATATGAATAGCTCGACATCAAATTTATTCATTGTTTGAAGTCATGGAAACTCAAGAGACACACAAAGAGTTTATATCGAATTCTTATGTAACACAGACTAAAGATATGTTTAAAGGAAGAGTAACAGCAACAATGTGATTCTATTGATAACAAGATAAATATCATAAATCAAGTAAAATACATACACTTTAATTTAGATCAATACCATTGTTGAACATGTTATCGCACATGTTGATCTCCTTCGCCATTAATCTCTCACAATCCAAACCAGGTAAGAGTTTTGCATCACTGTAAGGGATTCTCCATTTTCATGTTGACGGTTGATGCTGCAAGCACCTGACAAGATGCATGAAAGCATAAACATATGGGTGGTAAGGAGGAGGCTCCACAAATAATTTTGAAGATAAAGAATAAGAAGAGCGGAATCAAGTATAAGAACCCTAAGTGATGTATAAGTCATATATATAGTCGTATATTATGCAATGTGGTTGAGAGAAGAGGATCACGTGTTGCTTCATAGCAAAATCAAAAAAAGTATCATTTCCTTTAGAAATAGTACGTGTTACTCGATTTTTTCACCGTTTTATATCACGTCCACATATGGTCTGTAATTGGTAGTTTAAAAAAAACTAAAAATTTAATGGTACCAAATATAATTTAAATCGCAAGTGGCGAAGTGACACGATTAAAAACATCATTATTCTATCATTAAGTTCCCCTTTTATGTGATATTGTTTTATGAGAAATTACATCATATCTTTCATCTAGCAGGGTTCGAACTCGGGACATCATTTAGGAATGTTTCCCTTTTATGTACATTTGAACGAGCTCAATAATCGATCCTATTATTTTAATGCACGCATGTTCTATTTTTACGATATATGTAACTAAAAACGCATATGTATGCATGTGTGTATACATGTACTAGTTGTAAGGCAGGTGTGTTGCACATGATGATTTTTTATCATCTCGGATAAGTTAAATGTTTATTTTATAGGGTATATTTCACATACCCTCATCCTTGTTATGTCTAGCGGCTAATAACAGAGCATAAAGGAAAGATTAAAATTCTTAAAAAATCTCATCTAATATTTTATCCAAGTTTATTAAATTATCTGACGTAGATATTTAATGACCCATCTATCCTTCAGTTAACTATTGGGTTGTTGGTCAGGGCATTGATTTCTTTCAGCTTAGTCAATCAATTCATTTTGGAGTATTGGAAATTACGATTAGAGGGAAGACAGGAAGACGAGAAAATAGACAGAATATAGTGAAGGGTGATGATAATCATAGCACAATATTTGATAGTCAAAGCACAATATTTCACTAAATGACATTTATATCTTTAAATTCATTTGATTCTCAAAGTTCCTTAAATTCATTTCATATTATTTCAATATCAACTTCTAATTAATCCCAATTCCCAACCGAATATAAAATCAAAAAGATAAATTTTGAGTTTTTAATGATGAACATCATCAACTTTCTCTCTCACACAGAACAGAAACTGTGAGATCCTTTAATTTGAATTAAATAAAGCAACAACACCTCAACCCAAACACAAACCAACCACAACCCTCCCATATCAATACAATCACAGTCACCACACCCAAATCGAATCAGTTTTGACTTAGCTCATCCAAAATAGAGACAAAATAAAGCCCCTTACTCGTCGAAATGAAAGAACCAGTGAAGGACAGGACCTTATGAATACAAACCTGCAAGAAAGTGACCAAATCTATACTTGATTCTGCAGTGGAATCAGTTACAGAAGCACCTCTAAGAGAGGCTCTAATGGGTGTAATTTATGTCGAACTCCTTTTTCTTCTCTTACACCACTTCAACTCACAATGATTTACTCCTCTTCATAAAGGCCACGCCATCAACAAATCCGACCTCACAAACCCTAGCCGCCACTCCCAAATCGAAGTCGGCAACTTTGGTTATCGTGGTTGTCGGCGGTGATGCATGACCCTTCTTCCTCCTCCTCTCGTACTCTTCAACACTTCTTCCTCATCCTTCCACCTCTTCAAAACTTCTTCTAACCGTGTTTCAGATTTGGAACACGTTCCCTTTTCACTCACTCATTTTCTTTTCTTTCATAGAAAAACAGTAGGTGTGAAATTTGAGGGTAAAATGTCATTTTGAAAAAATTGTGTTGTAACTAGTAAAAGTTATGCTGTAATTATCGGAACCCATAATGAATACTATGTTGTTCTTGATTGATAAAATGGTAGATCTTTGATCTGACCGCAAATCGAAAAGCCGACTCCGATTTTGAAGGTTCTGGAATTTTTTTGATTGTTATTCATGATCGTCCTTGAATGCACAATAATGTTTTTCATTTGAGTTTGAATCCATGCAATCATTTTTTGTAATTAGGGTTATAGTTCTTGCGAATAGGGTTTCTTCACAAAATAATGTTTCATGTCTGACTTGTTCTGACTTAGTTCATGTTCCAACAACACCTCAACGCAAACACAAACCAACCACAACCCTCCCATATCAATACAATCACAGTCACCACACCCAAATCGACTCAGTTTTGACTTAGTTCATCCAAAATTGAGACAAAATAAAGCCCCTTACTCGTCTAAATGAAAGAACCAGTGAAGGACATGACCTTATGAAGACAAACCTGCAAGAAAGTGACCAAATCTATACTTGATTCTGCAGTGGAATCAGTTACAGAAGCACCTCTAAGAGAGGCTCTAATGGGTGTAATTTATGTCGAACTCCTTTTTCTTCTCTTACACAACTTCAACTCACAATGATTTACTCCTCTTCATAAAGGCCACGCCATCAACAAATCCGACCTCACAAACCATAGCCGCCACTCCCAAATTGAAGTCGGCAACTTTGGTTATCGTGGTTGTCGGCGTCGATGCATGACCCTTCTTCCTCCTCCTCTTGTACTCTTCAACACTTCTTCATCATCCTTCCACCGCTTCAAAACTTCTTCCTACCGTGTTTGAGATTTGGAACACGTTCCCTTTTCACTCACTCATTTTATTTTCTTTCATAGAAAAACAGTGGGTGTGAAATTTGAGGCTAAAATGTCATTTTGAATTTTTTTTTTGTAACTAGTAAAAGTTATGCTGTAATTATCGGAACCCATAATGAATACTATGTTGTTCTTGATTGATAAAATGGTAGATCTTTGATCTGACCGCAAATCGAAAAGCCGACTCCGATTTTGAAGGTTCTGGAATATTTTTTGAATGTTATTCATGATCGTCCTTGAATGCACAATAATGTTTTTCATTTGAGTTTGAATCCATGCAATCATTTTTTGTAATTAGGGTTATAGTTCTTGCGAATAGGGTTTCTTCACAAAATAATGTTTCATGTCTGACTTGTTCTGACTTAGTTCATGTTCCAACAACACCTCAACCCAAACACAAACCAACCACAACCCTCCCATATCAATACAATCACAGTCACCACACCCAAATCGACTCAGTTTTGACTTAGTTCATCCAAAATTGAGACAAAATAAAGCCCCTTACTCGTCTAAATGAAAGAACCAGTGAAGGACATGACCTTATGAAGACAAACCTGCAAGAAAGTGACCAAATCTATACTTGATTCTGCAGTGGAATCAGTTACAGAAGCACCTCTAAGAGAGGCTCTAATGGGTGTAATTTATGTCGAACTCCTTTTTCTTCTCTTACACAACTTCAACTCACAATGATTTACTCCTCTTCATAAAGGCCACGCCATCAACAAATCCGACCTCACAAACCCTAGTCGCCACTCCCAAATCGAAGTCGGCAACTTTGGTTATCGTGGTTGTCGGCGGTGATGCATGACCCTTCTTCCTCCTCCTCTCGTACTCTTCAACACTTCTTCCTCATCCTTCATCCTCTTCAAAACTTCTTCCAACCGTGTTTCAGATTTGAAACACGTTCTCTTTTCACTCACTCATTTTCTTTTCTTTCATAGAAAAACAGTGGGTGTGAAATATCAGGGTAAAATGTCATTTTGAAAAAATTGTGTTGTAACTAGTACAAGTTATGCTTTAATTATCGGAAACCATAATGAATACTATGTTGTTCTTGATTGATAAAATGGTAGATCTTTGATCTGACCGCAAATCGAAAAGCCGACTCCGATTTTGAAGGTTCTTGAATATTTTATGAATGTTATTCATGATCGTCCTTGAATGCACAATAATGTTTTTCATTTGAGTTTGAATCCATGCAATCATTTTTTGTAATTAGGGTTATAGTTCTTGCGAATAGGGTTTCTTCACAAAATAATGATTCATGTTTAACTTGTTTCGTAATTGCTGATTTTGGTCCTAATGAAGCTCTTTTATCCTTTGCTAGCTCAAAGAAATGGCATTTCGAAAGTTTATAGTGTTATGTGTGGCGTCTTGGCCTTGGCTGAATTAAATTTTATGAATAATAACCATAAGAATGGAATTCAGATGATATCATCAATTAAAACTCACAACTTCACTGCTTGGAACGGTAATTTGAGAAAGACGTGTCAGAAATGGAAATGTAGAATTGCAAATTTACATACAGACTACAGTTATCTGGTATCCAATGTCTAGATCAGGTAGACCTAGCGAATGCACTGGGCAAAATATGCCCTTCAATTTAGGAACTTCAAGACTCAAAATAAAAAGTTTCGACCTTTGTTCAAATATTGAATTTGTTTTCGGATTTAGTCTCAAATATCAAGTTGTGACCTTAGTTTTCTGTTTTCTAATAATATTTGTTGGCACGATCTCTTAAACATAGCTCGTCGGGGAAAAAAATTTCCTCGGCAAAGAGAATCGCACTCCGTCGTTTCTTTTCTGTTTTTCCACAGTACAACAAACCATGCTTATAGCGATCTGTTTTATTCCGACTACCACGATTACACTCGTTGATAACAATACAAACAGTCGTTTTTTTTTTCTATTTTCCGTATGGCTAGTCGTCTTTCAGCTTTTTAAAGACCAGCTATCATTCTGTCGTGGGAAACGACTAGTCATCCGAAATTCGAAATTATCAACGACATGCAGTATTGTCGTCAACGGATTTAAACACAATTTTGATCAAACTTTTGGGCGGAAAATTAAATTAGATAAATTTTGGGGAGTGAAATGAAATCTCACCAAATGTTGGAGGCAAAATAAAATTCAACAAAAAAATTAAATTCACCTATTGCTCCAACTAACAATTCCCCCCGCCATCACTCCCCCCTTTCGGCCTCCATATCATATCAAAGAACCAGATGAACCCTAAAACTCATCTTCTACACTCGCTACCACCGCTTGCTCTCTCTATCTCTCTTTCTGCATGATCGCAGTCCTCTCGCCACCACCGTCTCTCTGTCATTCCCATTGACTCAATCGGCCACTAGCTAGTTCAATATCTGTCCTCACAACTTGGCAGTATCTCTCTATCTCAGTCTCAATTTGGCTTATGAGTTTTAATTGATTGTGCACGGGCTTTTCAATTTGGGTTCTAAGAGGTGGCTTGAGATGAGATCTAACAAGCCCGTTTCATTTCAAGAACTTAAAAGGAGCAATTTTACATTGATATCTGTATTTGTAGTCCGGGCTCCATCTTCCATTCTTATAAATTGTATGTGCTTTAATTTTACTGTGATATCTGCAAACACTTTAACTATGAGTAAATTCTGTGTTCGGATGTGCTGAGTGTAGAATGTGGTATATTGTTTCTCACATAACCAAGTGGTTGTTGTTTACTGATTGTAATTTGTGTATTCATGGGCTGAATGATATCTAAGCAGCAAAATACGGATTGGAATGTGTGTTTTAATTTATATGTAATTTGGCTAGTTGAATGTGATGTGGATGAAACTGAGTACGGTATAAAGTTCTTAAGTACCCTGTGCCATTGCTGCCAATTCATAACTTGATGTGTCCCAACATTCAGTTGTGTAAGAGGCCGTGATTATATGGATCTATCTAATTCACTCATTGAAGCTGTTAGAGTGTAATACTCTAGGCGAGGCCAAATTATATTTGCAGCCTGCTGTTTTCATCTCATATTTGTTTTCAGTTAATGAGTGCTGATCTGATCCTCTTCATGCTCACTGAATAGGGAGTTAAGATATGGATCGTCCGAATTCACTCTTTAGCCGATACAGTTTCATGATATACATGGTACGACAAAATCCTTTTGCAGCCTGTGATCATCGATGTTCTATATGGTTTTCACAAGTAGAGTTCTGAGCCCTTTTTCGTTTTTCCCTCCGTTCATTCCATGTTTGTTATTTTTTATTTTTTGTTTATTCCATTCAACCTCTTGACGTCGTTGTCCTCTTTGAGTTGTTTATCTGTCAAGGCCTCTACTAGTTCCTCCTAGATTACCAAACTCATCTTTACTTGTTGAACAACGAACTCTTGATTTATTTTTTCTTGTGACACGTGTCAATTAAATGAAGTGTACAAATATTATTCACTTGAGATAGAAATTCAAGAGAAAATTCAATAGAGAGGTTAATTAATTTGGACACCTTGCGAATGTCCATCAATCATGCAGCAACTACAATCTCCTTAATTGGTTCAAATGCCTTTTCCAGAGAACTGTCATCAAGTATCAACCCTAAGAAATGAATTAGATCCGACTCAAAATGATAAGCAGCTTCATCAAGTTAAGTATTTTATATGCTCTAAGTTCCTACTGTCGTTGCAATAAAATTGCCTTAATTAGGTCTTAACATTGTTCCCTGGACTATTAGAACTTTTTTCTCAGAGCTAACCAATGGCAAGTCTTTGTTGGACATGTTTTCACCAGATGTAGCTACAGTGTCAAATTCTTTTGTTGCATAGTGACTTTGGGCACGAGAAATTCTCTAATATATGCATGAATCCACATAGATATATGTGTGTGTGTATCTTTACTTTTATAAAAGGAAAAATAATGAAAAAAATTGGTCCTAAGATGGTTAATATTAAAAACACCCCACATAAATTGGGTATTTAGAAAAATAACCCCACATCTTTACTCTTTTAAAAGACTAATAAACTAGAAGTGTTCCTAAGATAGTTTTTTGTTTTTACAAAAAGACCTCTTCTTTTACTTACATAAACCAAAAGACCCCATTAAAAGTACATATTTCACAGTCTGACCCTGCTAAGAGTATTTCACAAACCGTTTCCTTTGTAACTCTAGGATTCAAACGACACAAATGGAGTTGTACAAAACCCTGCAGTAATCCATTGACAGTTATGTTTCTTGGGATCCAAGTTGATATTCCCTACAAGAATATCAACTTGGGTCCCGATCTAATGTCCATACTGAGACACTTACGATCCCTTTGTTGCTTTGCACTATACTTCTGTGAGAGTGTGTAAAGAGCCATTAGAGAAATAAACCTAGGATGCGTTAGATACTGCAACTACAGAGGGCTTGAATCTGAAAACTCGTTTTCGCCCTATCTATAATTCTTTCATACCACCATCGGCAAAATTTCAATAGAGAACAATCACACGCTTCACTACGGGCGTTTTCAAAGAACGACCTCTCATCTCGTGCCAAATCTCAGTGAACGTTTACTACAAATACGGTCCAAAGAAGACTACTTGATGAATTATCCTTCGACCCCGTTAGGGCGCTGGATCTTTGTACAAAGCAGGGACGCGTTTTGGTTGATACCAGGCAGCGGAGGTTAGCTATTTGATCGGTCATTCAAGGTTAATGTCTGCTTCATCTATTCTATAAAATAGAACGGTTGACTTAATTTCAGTCATTAGATTAAATCAACCCCAGCCTTAGATCTCACCTACTCATTGAAATGAATTGAAAAAGAACAAAATTAAACACACGACCTCAGAAATAGATAGGGACGGTAGACAAAGAGAGAGAAAACAAAAAATATGAAGAAAGAGGGAGAGGCCAGAAATGTTCTTCAATCACATATATACTTCTGTGGCCTGATTTGCGTGGAGTTTTGTTTCGATTTTGTTCACAAATCACTATTCTACTAATTTTAAGACCGCTCTTGCCTAAGTTTTGAAGAGGACGACGACGGTGCTGGCAGGAGGACGAAAAGGACGGTCCTTACAACAGATCCTGCTTTCAGCGACCAGTTTCCTTTCGACTAACAGGATTATGGTCTTTAAAAAGTACAAACATTCTTTTGTATCAGTTAGTCGTCTGCCTTGTCGTCTTTTATATTTTTAAAGACGAGATGTGTTTCTGTCACGGGGAAACAACTAGTCATCCGAAATAAAAAATTACCAACGACTTGCAGTTTTGTCGGGAATGGATCTAAACAAAAATTTGACCAAAATTTTGGGCGGAAATTATAATTACACGAAACAATTGAGGTAAAAACACAAATTTTCAAAATTTTAACTCCACCTATTATCATTAAGGGCGACAATTGAAAATTTCAGCAAACAATTTGGAGGGGAAAACTAACACTTCGCGAAAATTTTAGAGCCAAAACCGAATTCATCAATTCACCAAAAACATATCCTTTGAAATTTTTCCAAATTATCTCATAGTTCCACATTTCGATGTAGATATTGGAAGGGAAACTAACAATTGACGAAAATTTTAGAGCCAAAACAATTCATCAATTCACCAAAATATAAACCCTTGAAATTTTTGCAACTTCTAGATCAGTTCATCATTTCGATCTCTAGCTAGCTAGCTCTTTTATTCTTCTTCACACCCCGCGGGAAAATCGATCGATTTCACAAGTCCCTATCTCTTCTTGAATTGTAGATCTTTATATGTTCTTCATCGATCGATACTCCCACCATAGCCGCATAACCACGAGACTATTATTCTGTGAGGTGAGAGCTAACCACGTCAATCGAAAGATACAGGGAGGGACGAGGAACTTAGATCTGGAACCCTGACGGGTCCGGTTGTCATCGATCAGAATTGCGGAGAACTTCGTCGAAGAATCGAAGTTTCCCCAATACTCAACTAAGAATTCACTGATTCTATTTACAATTAATAGATTAAGTTATCTGTATACTGGGGGTTTCGTTGTTCTGCGATGGCTTAGTGGTATCGTATTTGAGGCTTTCTTTTTTCTTGATTTCAATACCTTGTTCTGGAGCTTTTTCTTTTTCTTTGTGGATTTTAATTCCTTGTCTGTCTTGAAGATGAAAATTTTCATTTCAATGTTTGAATTACTGACATGTTGAGTATGCTGGTGTCGATAATTTTCAATTGTTTGGTATATGCATGAAGTTGTCTGATACTTTTCGATATAAGAATGTTATGTATGTTATGGATGAACTAAGTTTAGTCGATAGTCTATGTGTCGAAATTCATATTTTTGAAATTAAAGTTTTGAAATCACCATTTGTATTTGCTGCTTGCATTCCATTTTGCCAGTGAAATAACATTTTGCGTCTCATTTATGTGGACAGCTTTGGTACTTTTCGCATTACGTGGTACATGCAGTCTACCAGTTAACTGATGATTTTTATAAATATATATATATATATATATGTCATGTGTTGGTGCATTAGTGACTATTTGTGAGAATTTCAGAGGTCGTGATGATTTTGATCAATCTGTAGAATTCACCCATTGAAGCTGATAGAGTGTAATATGCATGGCAAGGCAAAATCCTTTTGCAGCCTGTGATCACCTCTTATTTAGTTTTGATGAGTACCGATCTCAGCTGGCCTCTTCTTGCTCACTGAAGAGTCTGTGGTGATATGGATCTATTGAATTCACTCTTTGAAGCTGATAGAGTGTCATATGGGCGAGGAAAAATCAATTTTCAGCCTGTGATCATCTCTTGTTTGCTTTTCATGAGTACTGATATGAGCGTCTTCATGCTCACTGAATAGCCTGTGATGATATATATGGTTCTATCGAATTCACTTGTTGAAGCTCGTAGAGTAATATGAATGGCCTGGAAAAATCCTTCTGCAGCTTATTTTCTTTTCATGAGTACTGATATGAGCCTCCTTTTGTGTCCCTATGTTTGGGTCTGAATTACATTATATCTTATTGCATCCTCTTAAAGTACTATATCTTGGAGCATCCTCATAGGACCCTGATTCTTACTGTATAACCTATATATGCTGCTATGTGTGACTACTGATTCTGGCTTTCGATATGGTAGTTCTGACTGTTTTGTATCTGAGATCGATGATAAGCTAGTGATCATAACAGGTCGTATGATATGGATCCATTAATCACTTGCGAGATATTGTAATACGCATGGCAATATCCTTTTGCAGCCTGTGATCATCTCTTATTATGTATTCAGTCACAGGTCTTAGCCTATGATCACTATTATTGAAACAGTTTGGCTATTGTATGAGAATTGTAATAATTTGCTATTGACTGAAACAGTTGTGTACTTCAGAGCCAAACTGTAGTAGTTTGTTCCTGATTATTTGTTATTGACTGTCTGTGTGTGCTGTCTCGTAGAAATGAATCTCAAACAGACTTACTATGCCGTATTTGTTGGCCGAAAAAGCAGCGTATAAAAGTCATGGCAAGAGTGTCAGCAACAAACAACAGGATACAAGGGCGCTTGCTTTCAAAAGTATATAGATTATGAAGAGGCTACGAATGCCTTGTTGGCGGATCAGGAACCCCGTCATGCTGACATACTTGCCGCTCCGTCCAATCGTTTCACAGAATGTGCTGCGTCTACACCAAAGAATAACAGGCTACTTTTCGGCACTGTTGGATTTTTGTTGGGCGTCTGTGTTGCATGTGTTGGATTTATAATAGCGTCCTACTTATGTTTATGAAATCAATGTATTTGTAATGTACTTTGGATCTTTATTATTGTGAATATGTTGCAATGCGTTTTGAAACATCATTGCAACATATCTAATCCAGTAGTTGGTTTGAAATATTTTATAACTATTGTTGTAACATTTTGTGTCCTCTGATTTAGTAATGGAAACTGTATTGCTTGTTGATAATTGGCATAAAGCCCGTAGATTGTAAATTAATAATAGGCAATAAAATTCTACAAATTATTATATTAAAAAGTAACTTGTACAATCAATCGTCAAATCATGAGCCAATATGCAGTCAACGTTCAACTTTGCTGAAACAAATATATAGGTTAGGTCAGATAAAGTGCACGGTCAACAAAAAGGAAATCTCTACGGCGTACGGTTAAGGAAAAAGTCTAATATGCAGTTCACGATCAACTTTGCAGTTTCCACTTAGAGAAACTAATATGTTAAGTCAAACAAGGTCAACGATGAACTAAATACTCTAATGTACAGTCAACGGTCAAATCCAAAGTCAATTATGTAGTCAAGTGTGAAATTTGCGGGTACC
The DNA here is from genome assembly GCA_023055425.1 of Linanthus parryae. Classification (NCBI taxonomy): domain Eukaryota; kingdom Viridiplantae; phylum Streptophyta; class Magnoliopsida; order Ericales; family Polemoniaceae; genus Linanthus; species Linanthus parryae. The sequence continues at coordinate 60,052,345 of JALGPY010000001.1, read as the reverse complement.
ACTTGGTGACATTATTAGGTTCAGTCAAAGGAAGACAACAGTGAACTAAATAGTCAACTTTACGGTCAACGGTCAACTAAAAAGTCAAATACGTGGTGAACTGTCAACTTTGCGGTTAGCACTTCGTGACACTTTTAGGTTCGGTCAAAGGAAGACAACAATGAACTAAATAGTCAATTGTACGGTCAACAGTCAACTAAAAAGTCAATTACGTGGTTAACTGTCAACTTTGCGGTTAGCACTTCGTCACACTATTAGGTTCAGTCAAAGGAAGACAACAGTAAACTAAATAGTCAACTGTACGGTCAACGGTCAACTCAAAAGTCAACTACGTTGTCAATTGTCAACTTTCCGGTTACAACTTGGTGACACTATTAGGTTCGGTCAAAGGAAGACAACAGTGAACAAAATATCCAACTTTACGGTCAACGGTTAACTAAAAAGTTAATTAAGTGGTGTCAACTTTGCGGTTAGCACTTCGTGACACTATTAGGTTCTGTCATAGGAAGACATCAGTGAACTAAATAGTGAACTTCACGGTGAACGGTCTACTAAAAAGTCAATTACGTGGTCAACTCTCAACTTTGCGGTTAGCACTTCGTGACACTATTAGTTTCGGTCAAAGAAAGACAGCAGTGAACTAAATAGTCAACTTTACGGTCAACGGTCAACTCCAAAGTCAACTACGTTGTCAACTGTCAAATTTCTGGTTACCACTTGGTGACACTATTAGGTCAGGTCAAAGGAAGACAACAGTGAACTAAATAGTCAACTGTACGGTCAACGGTCTACTCAAAAAGTCAATTACGTAGTCGAATGTCAACTATGCGGTTACCACTACGTGACACTATTAGGTTCGGTCAAAGGAAGACAACAGTGAAGTAAATAGTCAACTTTACGATCAAAGGTCAACTAAAATGTCAATTACGTAGTAAACTTATAACTTTGCGTTTACCCCTTGGTGAAACTATTAGTTTCGGTCAAAGGAAGACAATAGTCAACTGAATTACAAAACTGTATGGTCAACGGTCAACTCTAAAGTTAATCATGTATTCAACTTTCAACTTTGGGGTTACCACTATGTGACACTATATTATGTTCGGTTAAAGGAATACAACAGTCAATTGTACGATCTACGGTTAAATCGAAAGCCAATCATTATTACTTCCGGAATAAGTTGCTATCTCGAAACGGTGAAACTAGTTGATTAACAAAGTCAATGGTTAACTCTAAATTCTAGCTACTGATCTACAATCAATGGTAAACTTTGCGGTCCCCACTTAACCCTAAACTAATTAATATTCCGCTCTAGAGAGTTTACTCCACAGTCAATTGTCAACTTTGTGATCCCTACTCTAAACCACTAATCCATGAACACCTAATCGCGAGCTTCAAAGGTCACTAGTCAATGGTCTCCAACTTAATTTCATGTAAAACCTAAACCCTAAACCCTTAACCGTTTTAAGGGGATGGAAATTGAAATAAGTAAAAATATGGGACCAAGAAGACAATTAACATAATTAAAGATATGGTGGGTGGAATGAATTAACAAATTCGATCTGGATCCCTATGCTCCACTCATTCTCTCCTTACCCAAAAATAATCATCCGGCGCGAACTCTCAAACCCCTTCGCGCGACCTCTCAGCTCCCCGACCGATCGAACAACCGTGTTGAAGGTAGTCGGAGTGTTCACTGAAGCACCCACAGAGTCGGTCGCGTCTTAGCCTCAAGCAAGCTCAGTATGATCTTTCTTCTCTCAAAAATTGGCTAAAATATTACTTGTTCTTATTGATATATCTTGTTACTTCTTGTTATTGTTTATATCTGTTGCTATCACCGGTCGATTCCTGCTGTAGAACTCCAAGAATACCTGTATTCAAACTAGGGTTTTTTAATTTGGGGCTCCCTAGGGTTGAAAGCAAAAATATAGGGCTATTCTTCTTCTTTGTGGGTGTATGTGTTCGTTCTTTAGTATGTTGTCATTTTCAAACTGTTTATTTGGGGCATTCATGTGTTTGTCTTTATACATGAGAAGGTTATGTTATTTATTAACGTGCCAACGCTACGTGTGACTACTGAGATGCATCTTCTGAATTTGATACATGAACATTACTACTTGAGGAGTGTCATGATATGTTCTGCCTAGCCCACTCTTTGTCTATCTTTATCTTAAACTGACAATCTGCTATCTCCGTGTCTCTGTGTGCTTAGGTCAATCCCTCACTCCTTAAACTTTGTGAGTCGTATGTGGCGTTCGACTTGTCTTTTGACTTGGCTGGCTATATTAATGATGACTAGAGTTCATTAGTATTAGTACTGTGAGTCGTATGTTTCTTTGTGGATCCATTATGTTCTGTATTAAACAGACTTTAGCTCTGATCGAATGTTCTTTGTTTCTTATGCTGATTTGTACAGAAGACAGGCGAATCGGAGCTAACGTTCTAAACTTGAAAGGAGGTAAAGTGCAAACTTATGTGGATGCAATTTTATGATCATAACTTATGTTAATATTTGGATTGGTTGTTGTCTATAATCGGTGCATAGTGTGTGCTATCAGTTATAATAGTCATTTATTCCAACCCCATTTGCAACATGTACTGAGCATGTTGCGCTGAAACTTTCACTATAGTACACAGTAAGAGGCGGTGATGATATATCAGTGATTCGAATTCGTTCGTTTAAGCTTTCACTAGTACTGTAAGATCTTTCGAATTCGATCGTCGAAGCTGATAGAATGTAATATATTGGCAAGACAAAATCATTTTGCAGCCTGTGAGCAGATCTTATCTATCTTTGATGATAAAACTGATCTGATCCTCTTTTTATTAGTTACACTGGACGACCGATTTGTACTTGTGATGTTCAGAAATGCTTGTTTATTTATATACTGCTGTGGGGTTGGTATGCTGTGGGGTTTGGAACATGATTTAATGTGTAATTTTTTATATTATGTCATTCTTAACTGATAATTGAATGTGCACTCTTATTTGGTGTTCATCTCTTATATGGTTTTCATGAGCACCGTAAGAGAGCGTGATGATGTGGCTCTATCGATTGCAGTTGTTGATGGTGAGACAATGTTATACGCAAGGCGGGGAAAAAATCCTTTTGCAGCCTATGTAATATGCATTACTTGGCTCCGAGTACAGATCTGAGTCTCTTCATGCTCACCGAAGAGGCCGTGATGATATGGATCTACATTCAATTGAAGGAAAGTTACATTTGGCCGTTGCTCAGTTCGCGCGATTGTGTGATATCGTGAGTTTCACCTTTTACGTGTTCCTCTCTGGACATTTTGACGATGTGACATGCATGTTCCTACATGTACGTGTTGTCTGCATGTCTTGTTTAGGATAGGTTGTAGTAGGGCAATATCGTTGTCTACTCATAATTGTGTAGGCTCATTGGATCGTGGGTGGATGTCGCTGACTGATAAGTTTTCTCCTGAATATACTAAAGGAGTTGCTGGGTTTATGGAGGTTGCTAGATTGCATAGTGATAGTTCTAATAGAGTACGATGTCCTTACTGTAGTTGTGTTAATGTAGCTCCTGAAAGTTGTGAAAAAGTTAAAGAGCATCTGCATCTGAACGGTGTACAAAAGGACTACACAGTATGGATCTACCATGGGGAGGAAAGTATCAGTATAGATTATGGTAACGCTGGTAGTGGGGATGATGACATTGCAGAAATAGGTGATGACATGGAGGGGTTGATTGGGGACTTACAGGAGGGAAGGCTTCCCTCTCCCGGTTCCGTACCATCCACCGATGGTGGGGGCCCCCATGAATTCGACAGGTTGTTGAAGGATGCGCAATCTGAAGCATACCCTGGGTGTCAAACATTCTCTAAGTTTTCACTCATCGTCAGGCTGCTTCATATTAAGAAAATTTGTAGATGGAGAAACAAATCTGTAAACTTGTTGTTGGATTTTATTAGAGAGTTAGTACCTCCTGGTCACTCAATACCTAAGTCATTTTATGAAGCAAAGAAAGTGTTGCCTCGACTAGGGCTAGGATACATCAACATCCATGCGTGCCCTAAACACTGAACATTATACAAGAAAGAAAACGAACACCTTGACCACTGTCAAAACCCTGATTGTGGTGAGCCTAGATATAAGCCCTGTACCACAAAGGGAAAAAGAGTTCCTAGACATGTTCTGAGACACTTTCCAATTAAATCGAGGTTGCAAAAGTTGTTCATGTAAAAAAAACCGCTAAGGCAATGAGATGGCACAAGGAAGAGCGTGTCCAGAATGGCTCAGTCATAACTCATCATGCCAATGCAAAGCAGTGACAAGAGTTTGACCAAGCGCATGAGTGGTTTGCTAGGGATCCCCGTAATGTCCGTTTGGGACTAGCCACTGATGGATTTAATCCATTCTTCATGGTGAATAGTGCTTGCAGTTTGTCGCCTGTTGCTGCACGGCAGTACAATATGTCCCCTGAGGGGGTGTCTAAATGAGGATTTTATGTTGATGCCGCTTCGGATACTTGGCCCATCGTCCCCGGGAAACGCAATCGATACGTACTTGCGTCCCTTGGTTGATAAGCTGAAAGAGATGTGGGAAGTAGGCGTCGAGACCTATGACGCAGCAACTGGCGAGCGATTCATCTTACATGCTGCACTTTTTGGGACCATGAACGATTTTTTCGCCTATGTAATGATGTCGGGATGGAGCACCAAAGGAAAACAAGATTTCCCATCTTGTAAAAAGGACACAGATTCGATCAGGCTACATTTTAGTAAGAAGCAAGCTTATATGGGTGCTCGTAGGTTCTTGGGGCTAAGTGGCTGACTAGTACCAAGTTTGGGAAGAGGGAAATGAAGAAAAAGCCAAGGATTTAACCGGGGATGACATTCTGAAGCAGTTAGAGAAACTTCCCAAAGATTTGAGATTGGGGAATACTGAAGCAAATCGCAAAAGGAATTTGAACCGTCCCCCGGAAGAGTTAAATTGGAAGAAAAAAAGTATATTCTTCGAACTACCTTATTGGTATCAACTTATAACAAGACACTGGCTGGACGTGGAAATGCACAAAGGGATTTAAAGCGTATGAAAATTAGGTCGGAATTGCACCTGCCAGAACAAAATGTTAGGGAGAAAGAGTAAAACTTCCCAAGGCACCATGTACCTTGGACGCAGCCGGTAAGAAAATATTATGTGAATGGTTAAATGCGATTAAGTTTCCAGATGGGTATGCGTAAAATATTTCAACTTGTTTAAGTGTCAAAGATAACAAGTTAGTTGGAATGAAGAGCCACGATTACCATGTCCTGTTACAACGGCTGCTTCCACTCGCAATACGTGGCCACCTCAGCAGCGAAGTTGTCGGTGCTATTATTAAGCTGAGCGCGTTTTTCAAGGAGCTGACCCCAAGAACTCTGACTGTCGAGTGTTTAGAAAAACTGGAAGAAGACATAACTTTGATATTGTGTAAATTTGAGTTAATATTTCCTCCTTCCTTCTTCGGCATCATGATACACTTGCCGGTTCATCTGCACGAGAACCCCTATACGGGGGTACGGTTCAGTTTCGCTGGATGTATCCCATTGAACGGTTAGGTACTGGTATAATACATGAGTTATAATATATGTTATATGTTCGAAAAGATGAAATTTTTACGGTGTCTGTACTGGTTATTAAAACAGATTTATGCATACGCTATAGCTGTATGTAAGAAATAAAGCGAGACCGGAGGGTTCAATTGCTGAAGATTTCATCGAAAATGAATTTCTCACATTCTCCTCGATGTATCTTCACGGAGTTGATACGAGATTTAATAGGATTGAGTGAAATGGTGGGTAGGTCAACACTTGATATGGCGAATCTATCCATATTCGGTGGTACAGCTCACCCATTGATGGGGTCATCCTTTTATGAGGTGTCAGCAGAGGAATATGAGCATATCATTTGGTATATTTTACAAAACTGTACGGACGTTGAGCCATATTTAATGTGAGTGGTTCAACTATAAAATTTGCTTAATTATTGAATGCGAATTCATTAAATATTTAAGCGTACTTAATCCTGATATAACTTTGAATCCAGACAACACGGTAAAGAAATCCACGAGCTTGAACCTGACTAGGAACGTGGGGATCATATGCATCGGAGGGAGTTTCCTTACTGGTTTAAACGGCATGTAGGTTTTTCGTTCTCTTGGCCTCGTCATGAAAATGTTATATGTATTTGAATTCTTATTAAAACTTCAATATTCATTAGTTCATTCCAATGGCCTGAAAGCGCTTGACAAATCCGCAGAAGCAACCGATGGACTGTATTCAATGGCTTGTGGTGATGATAAGCAAGTGCGTCGGTATAAGGCTTGTGTTGTGAATGGCCTAAGGTTCCTCATGTGTGCCAATGATGACATAAGACAACCCAGAATTCCAGAGTTGTTTTGATATCGAAACATTTAGGCAAGGAAATTGATTGTTATGGTACAGTAAATGACATCTTTTAACTAACATATCAAACTCACAACCGGGTTATGGTGTTCAAGTGTGATTGTTTAATGTAGGAGATAAGAATGGCATTAAGAAAGTTGGCCACTTTACTTCAGTAAACGTCTCTAGGACTTGGTATAAAGATGATCCTTACATTTTTGCGACCGAGGCAGAACAAGCCTTCTATGCTCCCGACACTGTTGGTGGTAGGAACTGGCGAATAGCGCAGAATATAGAAGCTCGATCTTATCAGGTCCCAAAGGCGAAGGATGGAAATATAGACATACGAGTTTAGGATGCTTCTCAGCATCATCGAACAGCGGTGAGGCGTTTGAAGTAGATGTTAACATAGATGAGGTTTTGCCTACTTAAATTGTTCAGGATCCCCCTACTGTGGACCCTAATTATTTTGACAACTTAGGAGAAACACTTGGCGAGGATTATGCACCTGAGGATGAAACGGAATATCGAAGCAAAGATGGTACCGGTGATGATGATTACGATACCGATCTCAGTGATTTGGAATGATGATCTGTTTCAGTTGTTTTGTTTGAGATCATATGTTGTACATGAAGGTTTGCATTTCCTGCGTGCTGTTTTTTTACGTAGAGGATTACGACGACTTGCTTGAATGACTTGGTGAGGATTACGTAAATTGTTGACATGGAAAGTAATTCAAAAATTCTCAGTTAATATTACTGGGTCCTGTATTGACATTTGCTATATCCTGTAAATAAGCAGATTACATGATGTCGACGACCAAAAATATTAGACGGTCGGGCCGGCTCATTCCACTTAAAGTCGCGGTGGTTATTACGTCGTCCGGAAATCATGGAAATACTTGTCCTACGTTATTTCGACTTTTATGTCTTCACATATTATCGACTCATACTGCATATATTTCCTTTCTTGTGTAGTTAGAGAAACTGGTTCGACAAAAGTTTCTACAAGCTCGTAGAACGTCCAGGACATAAAGAATCATTCTTTTGGTGGTGCTGCTGCTGCGCAAAAGTTGAAGATAGAGGTGATATGTTATGTTCTATTAGCGTGAACGCTTATTTATATGTAAAGAGAAGTGTGTATTTTCACTTTACGTTAGTCTTTGTAGAACTTCAATATTTTGGTAGCTATAAGTTCCTTACGTATATCTCACACGTGGTTAATGCAGAAAATTGCCCAAGGCAGTCCGACGAAGGGGTAGGCCAATCTCGACGGCACTCGCAGCCATCGTGGTTAGTATGACCCTTCGTCTTTGTTTGATGCATCCTTACTGTATATGCTGTGTTTATAATCTTACAAGTCTGTTTTGTAGTTCTTAGTCCCTGCAGCGCTTCCAATATTTTTGAAGGTGTACAAACGCGGAAGGCTGTGTCTGAAAGAGAGACCAGTTTGGGAAGCGATGGCCTAAATGGAAGTGCTGACGCTGGTGCTGGAGGGGTTACATCGCAGGTATAACTGTGAAATTGATGATATTTCTGTCTTATTGGAACAACATTGCTTCCTCGCATCTAATTGTTGGTAATTTAGAATAAGGCGTACAATTTACCACCTGATTATTTTATGTAATGAGCTAAAGCAAAAAACCTTGAAAGGTCGAATGCTGCGAGGAAGTTGAATGTCGACCAAGAGGGTAAGTTGTAACATTAGGCTAATACATTTAATTAGCATTTCAATCTTTTGTTGATTGGATGGGAAACTAAAACACTTTGGGAATGAGGTCTAATAATACTATCGTCTATTTTGGCAGCTATAAATCAGGCAAAGAAGCCGAAGAGTGTCGGTTCTGGCATGGATCCGGGAACCACCGCAAGTATTAAGGTGATCAGGTCAATAACTTTTTTTTTAATATTCATAGTAATCTTGAAATGTTACATTTTTTGTGCAAACGTTGTAGGTCATACCACCTGTGGAACAGCAAGCTAAATCCCCGCACGGGAAAGGAAACAGTACTGTTCGCGGTGGTCATAACAATCCGTGAAGAGGCTACGTCTACTGCAGCACGGACGCCGCAGTTTCTTTCCAACATTCATGTAATTTAGATGATGTTTGAACCAAGTTACTGCCACTGTTTTGTTCATTATCACTAATATTTTTGAAATGTACCATTTTTCGTGCAAATGATGTAGGTTTTACCAACAGCTAATCAAAACCGTAAATCCCCTCACGGTAATGTTGCAGCTGTACATGGGGTTCCTGGACCAGCTGACAAGAGGTCTCCATTTACTGCAGCTCGGGCAGAGCTGTTTTCCTCAAACACAGAAGTTATGTCGATCATGTTTGAACCAATTTACACCATCCCTGTTTTCATTCATATTACTGTTAGGCTTGAAATGGAACATTTACGTGCAAACGTTTTTTGCTTTACCACCTGTGATTCAGGAACGCAAATCCCCTCATGGGAAAGGAAGGACTGTTGAGGGGGGTAATGGTCAAGCCCAAAATAGGTCTATGCCTAAGGATGCAGTGGCGGAGGAGATTCTATCTGACAGTGAGGTATACATGTGATATGAAGAACCAGTCATGGATTATATTATGGTTTTCGATATTTCTTTTAAATTTGACCGATGGTTTTGCTCACTTGTTTTATGACATGTTTACTTTTGATTCCTAGTTGATAAGAAGATCTGTTGAAAGGCTTTCTCAACCGGATGGTTACATTATATCCATTTTCGCTTATATTGTACTTGTATTTGGTTTTGTAGTTTTTCTTTATTTGTGCTTTTACCTAGCTAGTGATTCCTGTTCTCATTCGCAGTTTCAGTGGGATCAAGAGGATTGAAAAGGAAGCACACAAAAGACTCGTACATTTTGGTCGACGAGGTGGGTTTTCGTGAATGATTACTGATTTGAAGATTGTTGATCGTCTTACATGAGCTCGGTAGGTCTATGTCTTACTGCAAGCCAATAGGAATCAATGGAATTTGAGGGCGATCGCCGCCATTGACTAGGGCCACAAGACTGTTGACATGACAATGGGAGAGCTGAATGTCGGTGAAATGGCTTCTAATGTCAGTACTTATACAGTTAACATGTTCCTTTTTTATTTATTTCTTCAGCTAAGAGGTTTGAATGTTTTCTTGTAGAACATGACGTCCCATTCTACAACACCGAGGAGATTAAAGCGGCTTCAACAAGTTGGGTCCGCCTCGTCCCTCAGGTCCCCCTTTACGCCAGTGGCTCAATCCGCCCTTACAATGAATGACCAAGGGGCCCCACCTACATCAAGTACGTATCTCATTCTCTTAACCCACCTAATATATACCCTTTATGATCCTAATATAACTAATTAATAATTAATTATATTGTGGCAGGTCCGCCTTCAAGCAGAAGAGGAAGAAGTGTGACCCGTGGCCTTTCATCGAGGAAGAAATTTTGCGAGGGAGAGAAGTTATATGTGAACATTCCTCTTGGCAAGAAGAAGCCAGTTGGCGACAATGCGAAGGAGGTCACTGCAGAGGTGGGTATAGCAGTGCGGAAGAATGCACCACTAGACAAGTCTAGCAGGAAAGATATGGACGAGGTTGACCTGAAACCCATATATGATCATCTTCAAGTAAGTGACGTATATACGTGTGAACATATTTTTCCTGCAATTTCTTTCTGTGAATGTGTCCTTATGACCACATATCTTGTCGTATGCAGGGTGTGTTTGACCTCGACTTCAACAGAAAAACTACTCTGCGGGCCATCAATTGTATGGAAAAGGAAGCTTATAGTGAGTATCGTTATAAGATGAACATACACTTCAAGAAATTCCGCACCTCTGCTGAAGCAATTAAAAACCAAGAACCAAGTGTCTCCCAGGAGCAGTGGGAAAAAGTGTGCGCACTTTTTCAGACAAATGGGTGGAAGGTAAAATATTGACTGCTTTTTCATTGCAGCAAACTAATTTAGGTTCACTTTTGACTTCATGTCCGCTATTATGTCATTGCTGTGTAGGAGTGCCAGGCCGATTAAAAGTCAAAAATCTTTCTACCACAGGTTCAAAGTCCATTGTCCAGCATTTATATGAGATGGTAAGTTCCATGTCATCCGCTCTTTCGCATCAAGTTATAAGTTTCACAGCTAGAACTTATTTCCGTATGAGATATTTATTTGGAATATTATCTTGTGCAGGAGAACCCCTCCCTCATCGACAACTACAAAACAACACACACAAGAACTCAAGGACGTGGATAAGTGTGGATGCGGAGGAGAAGCACGTTAGTTTCGTAATTCCTTCGCCATGTTTTATTTTACATGTTATTGATAGAACCTTTTAGGAGCTATCTATTACCTCCATTTTACCACATTATCACGAGTGATTTGATCTTAATGTTAGAGAATTTGAGTCGTTTTATCACTTGATGCTTCACATGCTTTATATTGTTAGTCCGGGCGTTTCTATGTATATTTAGTTGTTATATGTCAAATATAATCGCTTGGTATGTTTTTTCATGTTTTCTTTACTGTAACGGATTCTAGTCGTTGATAGGAGGCATGGAACGAACTTCGGAAACAAAGGGAGCACAAGTGGAACGAGGAGAAGCAAAGATGGAGAAGCTAGGATGACCAGTCTGCACTAATCTGATAATATATTTAGTTATACAAATACTTTTGGAGTGATACCAGTTCCAAATGAAATTAGAATCAAAGAGCTTTCCAATGATATGTCACGGAGCTTGATCTGAGTCTGGATGAGAGAGATATGGCCTCCGCAAGATCAGCTTACAATTCTGGACGGGAATTACAAACTAGAGGGGCTGAGATGCAATTTCAGCAAAGTACATTAAAAATTCGCCCCAGCTAGTAAAAGAGCGTGAGGAAGGCCTAAGAAAACACACACACACACGACGGAGTACGAGAGAGGGACGCACAGGAGTTCAAGGAAGAGAGGATTCACGCCCCATCTTCAAGGATTTCATCGTTTGATTATTTTTCTTCATCTCATGTACTATTTTCTATGGAGATCAATGTTTATCAAGATATTTCATGTCTAGCTAAACTCATAGCTAGGTGATTATGGAGAACTAGGGTTTACTTGGTTGATTTATGGATTCATGGATTTACTTCATGCTTAAAGCTTAATTTCACTCTTGATTTCATTCATTCTTCTACTTGAGTTCTTAATTCTTAGCATGTGAGGCTTGATCACCCATAGCATGTTAGTTATCTAGGAGAGCGTATGAAAATAACTCAACCCTAGGTTCGTGAAGAGTAGGAAGACACTCTTAATATTTATGAGACTGAGAGGTGAAAGAATGAGAGTGATCACATAAAGATTGTTTCAGTTGATTATGTTAAAGTGATAACTTTGCAAGGTTGAGAGGTCTTGTAGTTACCTTTATTATATCAACTAGAGTAGTGCAATTAACAACATCAGGCTGAAAGGATTTGTTGTCAAGTACACTGCAGTGTGATACATGACTGAGAGATATGTGTTGCGAGTATAATCTGTTATGGTGGAAGAAAGAGTGAAGTGTTGTGAATTGAATCCGGAAATCAACTAAGCATCCTAGGGACCCTGAATCATCTAGTTTCTCTATACTCTTAAGTACTATCATTCAGTAAATTTGCAGTTCTTAGCTACGTAGAGCCACTTGTTTGAGGGTGGCAAACTCAGAATTCTTAATCCATTCCTCCCGGTTACTTCACTTTAAATTAATATTATAACTAAACAATCTCGAGCTTGTCCTCGTGGGATTCGACAACCCGAGTATTAAATATACTCACTCTTTACTACTTGAATCGTGCACTTGCGGTAATACGTAAGAAAGCGTGTCAAGTTTTTGGCGCCGTTGCCGGGAACTATGGTAGTTTGTTTAGTTAGAAATAGTTCGGAGTTTTTATTTTATTTTTGTTACTATTTGTTTACCTCACGGGTGTGGTAGTGTTTTTCTTAGGTAGAGATGGCGGAAGGCCAAGGGCTAATTAGCCTGACGACGAAGCTGCTACAAGATATGGTGGCTGCAGCCGTAGAGAAAGCACTAGCGGCAACATCTAGACCGCATCCGACCTCAATGTCGTACAACTGTTCTGGAAAAGGAATAATCCAGGCATTTGAGGCGAATCTTAAAGGAAGGGAGCCAGCAGTTGTGGTGCCACCAATCGAGGCTGTAAACTTCTACCTCAAGCCAGCCATAATTCAGCTTGTTCCGGATCACGGCACCTTTGCTGGTACATATGAGGAAGACCAACATGGATTCATTGGAAGTTTTGAGAACCAATGTGGACTAATTCGCTATAGTGGGGTCACATCTCAAGCACTGGAACTGATGCTCTGCCCACATTGTTTCAAGGGAGTTGCTATGGATTGGCTAGACTCTATGCCATCTGGTTCGATCAAAACTTTGGAAGAGTGTGCCTCTCAATTTATGGTCAATTTTTTTCCAATCTCACGTCTAATTAAGCTGCAGAACGACATTTGGAATTTTAGGCAAGAGAAAAATGAATCACTTGTCAAAGCATGGGAGCGCCTAAATTTTTTGCTACGTAGATGCCCCAACCATAGCATTGACAAAGCCCATATCATCCAGCTCTTCTATGATGCACTTGGAAATCCTGACAAAGACAAAATCGACAGAGATGCTGGGACAATTTCTTGTTAACCTGCAATGAGGAGGGTTCATATGAGCTGATGAGACGAGTGGTTAAACAAGAGGAGATCTTGGATTATGAGTCCCAGCAACAAGAACTGATGAAGCAAAATTTAATAGGGTATGGCAGAGTTCAGGTGAATGCGGTGGAAGCAGTGCATGAAGCAGCTGTTTCAGAGTTGCAGCTACAACAGCAAGAATTAGCTTCAGAGTTGGCTGAGCTGAGAGGAGTGATGAAAGTGATGGGTCAACACGTGATGACCATGATTGCAGAGAGCACTACTTCTACAGTTGCACTCTGGGAAGCTCTAGCAGAAGTGAAGGATCTTAAGCAGCAACTCGAACACAGAACACCGGACCACACTATTGTAGCATCTGAGGAACATGTTCACGCCATCACCACTCGCAGTGGTATTGCACTGCGATACCCTCCATATCCTACATATGCCAGAGCGGTAGCATCCAAGGCAAGGGAGCATGAAGTCTTCGATTCTGAGAAGAATCCTGTCATGGTCCCCCAATCAAAGGGTATGACTAAGCAGGACGAGGAGGATTCCACTGAGGTATTAATTTCATCTCATACTTCCTTTTCAGAACTTCCATATCCGTTGCGTAATAGGAACAAGAAGGATGATTCTGAGGAGTATAGGCGTTTTCTTAATGTATTCTCTAAATTGCATACTAATATTCCCTTGATTGAGGGAGTGAAATTAAATGAGCATGTTAGTTCATGTGTTTTGCATGGGCTACCTAACAAAAAGAAGGATCCGTGTAGTTTTTTCATTGAAGCTACGTTGGGTGATGCCTACTCTGGGAGAGCTCTCTCCGATTTGGGAGAAAGCATGAATTTGATGCCTCTGTCCGTATTCAAAAAGTTAAGTGTGGGGGAGCCTCAGAAAACCTGGATCACTCTTCATTTTGCAGACAAATCATCCAAGAGAGCCTGTGGCATTATACAGGATGTACTTGTGAGGGTTGGAAGCCTGATCATGTTAGCTAGTGATGTGCCTATAATTCTAGGTAGGCCATTTTTAGCAACTGGGCGTACTCCCGTTGATGTGGAGAATGGAGAGTTGATTATGAGGGTACATGATGACATGGAGACTTTTCAGGTCTTCAACCCGACGCCCCATCACTAATGGGAGTATCAGCCATGAGTACCTTTTCCCGTGCAAGTAAAGAGCAAACTCCCTGATTTGTCACAAGGAGTTCCACCTGACTACTGGGAAAGAAACAAGCCATCAGCAATACAAGTACATGAAGAAGTTCTCCAGATTCCGCACAGGAAATCTAATGTAGAAGCGGAACAATGTGCTAGACCACCCTCGTGAGGTGGCAGAGATAACTGGGTTGGGCCGTCGACCTTAAATTACAAGCGCTTCTTGGGAGGCAACCCAATGTAGAGTAGGGATTTCGTTATTTCACTTTCTTTATGTTCAGTGAATTCTCCATATTTGATAGCGAGAGATGATAGAGAGGGTGGTTTAATATTTTCGATGAGTGTGCAGGTACCGAGGACCTCTGGATTCTTTGTTTTGATGCATGTACACAAGTTTGCATGAAAAACGCGGAGCAACGAGCTAACCGGGATAATTATGCTTGGTAAAGGAGCTAATCGAGGTCTAGGAGTAGCTAATTATTCATGAGGAACGTGGTAGCAAGTTGGAGTATCGGTGTTGCACGCATCGGAATCCGAAGTGGAGATAAAGTACAAGAACTTTGGAGGCGAGATTCTTTACACAAGAGAGATAAATTGAGAAGAAATGGAAAATTTATTTTATTTGGGAATTTTTCTAGTAAAAAATGGATTCCTCGTCGACTGTGGAGTCCAACGGTTCAAGAATCGCGCGAATCGGATACCGGGTGAAGAAGATAGAGCAAAAAGAAAGTGGGCAAGATTCAATGATTTCGACACCCATTTTGGGCCGAAATGGGGGCCAAAATCAAGCCATTTCGGCCCGAACTCAAGCATGCGGTCTTCTTTGATTTTGCCTAGTGATTTCGGGCTCCATTTCGGGCCGAAAAGGGGGCCGAAATCAGCAGGACAGCTCATTTTTTGGGGGTATTTTTGATACTTTTTGGGGGTTATCTTGACTTTTGGAGTATTTTTAAAGCCAAGAACCAACCAACAAGTCTCCTAACACCCCAATTTGGATCAAACACCTCCCAAATTCATCTTATTCCGATCCAAAACCTCAAGAACACCAACACACCCCAAGCCCAAGCGCATCCAAATCGCGAAGTTTTTGAGACAGTGAGTGGATTAACTCTTGAGCTTTTCAGATAGTGAGCAGATTGAGTGTGGGGGAATGTAGGGTTTTTGATTCATGGATGCGCAACGGAAACAATAATTAACCATGCAAAACCCTCCAAGGATCACAAGTCAAGAAACATAACGATGGTAAAGGAAGAAATCAATTAACACACCTTAGGGTTCTTCTTTGATGACTTCAAACGCGAATTGTGTCACGTTCTCTATAGTTGATCCACGCCTGGAGTTGATTTCTAGATCTCCCACTCCTTGGTGCTAGCCCGGAAAGAGGAAGAGGAAGAAGAATCACGCAAAACGAGACCAACAAGGGAGGTCTCGGCCTCCTTGTGGCCGACGGGGACGGGCGGCGGCTCCTTAGCTTGCTTGCTTCTCTTTCCTTTTGTTATCTCCCACTCAAGTTATGATCTAATGAATTATAAGTGTGGGAAGGAAGGAAGGAAGGAAGGTCCTTTATATAGTCCAACAAATCCTTGCCAACTACCTAAAGGACTTATTCTAGTCCTACTAGAATTCAAATTAGTCCCTTCCTTGCAAATTAAGTCCCTACTAAGTTTGCAAGGTTTTGCAAAGTGATTCTTCTAATTAATTAATCCAATTAATTAATTCCCAAATCTAGTTCAACTCTATCTAGTGTGTGACCCCATAGGTTCTATCTAGTTGGTAGCAACTTTTTGCTAATATGGAGCTGTTTCTAGCAAAACATCCATTCTAGCCAACTAATAGAATAGTCATCTTGACAACCTTTGCACAAGTAACTGTCTCATACCTTTGTCTCTATATCCGGATTGGACACGAGACATACAAGTCACACTAGTATATCCAATCCACAGTTTCTCGATCCATGGTAATAGCCTTGTTCGTACAAATAACATCAATATCCTATATATTGATTTATTTGAGTCTGGCCAGACATTCTATAAGCACTATCCCTCGAGTGGCCTAGGATATTTGCTCCCGTTATGTGGGAGGGAAAAATTCTATCTACGTCCACTACGATCTCTAAGCTTGATTCTTATTGTATCCGGTACACGCCTTTATAACTACCCAGTTACGGTGTAGCATTTAACGCTGCCAAAATCACAATAATCCACAACTAGAATATTTAGTGCCTTCAAGTCTAAGGATGACAATACCATTGCACCGCGAGAAGCGCTTGTGACTCAACATAACGTGTATGTAGCCTTCTCGGAGATGGGTCAATCCAGTGCGCCATTACACTAATGCACACCTATGTGTTGGATCAAGATATCTCCATATCAATCCAACGCCATACTAGTCTATAGATGATTGTCTCATTAATCATTATACTGAACTAGGGATATTTAAGATAAACAACACAATTGTAAATCTAAGGACTTCATTATATTAAATATCCAATAAATAATAAATGAATTTCTAGCCACAAATAAATTCATACTAAACTAGATTTCCTCTAGGGAATCTATTCCAACAGGGAATTCAAAGAGGAAGATCTCCAAGAACTTAAATATTCCGATTCATCGCTTTAGATGGGGATTCGGCCAAAGCTCAAAGAGGAACTTAAGACAGGAACACCGAGGAGCACATCAAGGGTATGCTTGCTTCAACTTGCTCGAGTTTTCGGAAAATTTGGTCGACCGATTCGGTCCTTTCTTGACCAATTTTGGGAAACCAATTCTGTAAGAATGGTACCCCGGGATCATAGGTACCATATTCTCTCTCGTTTTAAATAATCTCTCTAGACGATATGATTCATTTTACGCAAAGTGCCAAGCAAAACTTGATTCTTTTTAAATCCTTACACTTTGAGATCATGTCATTGGGGGACACTCTAAATTCATTGAGGGCAATGATTATCTCAAGTGTGGGGGGTTTACACATATCTTTAATTTCCTTACATTGCACAACCATGTTACATGTAGATTAGTGAGTGAGTTTGCACGTAGGTGTCAGAGTTAGGATTGCATGTGCACGTTTTAATATTTGCATTGTATATAACTGTTGCACTTTTAACTATTGAGTCCTTTGAGTCCCCCTATGCAATATTTGTTCGTTAATCGAGTTGGTCCAAGCATATAGAGTTAAAAAAAAAAAAAAAAAAAAAACAAGACAAATCCAAAAATTGATTTTTTTTTAGAAAGGGCAATGGAAGAGAGTAAGCGTGGAGATGGCTTAATGATAGAAATTCCCTAGAAGTAGGACAATCTGAGGTGAGGTAGACGCGAGAATTTGGAGTAGAAAGGTTATAGGGCCAATGCACTCGAGAATTGTGAGTAGTTGTCTCTCAGACTAGTTATCCTACTAGCGCTACACCACCGTCACTTAGGTAGTCGTCAACCCTCCTCGTAGAGGCAACGGAACAGCTGTGCGAGTAATTTTTATGGGGACCTCACGTCCTGTCTCCATCGCCTAGGTCCACTAGTTACCCCAATTTGATCAATCTGCCCCTTTTATTCACAGCCTCTAGCCTAGGAAGCCATTCCTTGTGAATTTCATCACTAGTTAGATGGTCCCTTCCTATGCGTCATGATAGAGAGAGTTGAGTTAGGGAGGTTTGTTGAGGGTGAGCTGATACTATACATCTTGAGTGGATACTCTTACATGTCATATTTCGTTGGGGTGTGAGGGTGAGTTAGAGACGGTAGCACACTTCGGTGTTGTGGTGAGTCGTGTCCATACATCAGGATCACTGGTCGCGTGTGATAACTCCACATTAGGAGTTATATTGCTTACGATTCACGACAATTTGCGAGCGTTTCGGTGCATTTACGTGAGAAATTGGCCAAATCCTAGTTGTTTTGAGCATACTTGAGTTATTGAGCTTTATTTCGTAATTCGGGCGTTTTTTGTATGATTTATGCATTGTTTATCGCATGTGATCTTCCGGTGTGTTTTCATGTTGTGTACTTCATGAACCGGGAGCTTGGAGCGATAATTTTGGAGCGGAAACGAACTTTGGAACAAGAGGATAGCTCAAAGATATGCTTGGGAATGGAGACGAGAGAGGAGGAATCAAGAAAAGAAGAAAGAACTTGAAGTTTGAAGGAGTGTTCGTGCGAACACCTTCTTGTTCGCACGAACAAGAATACTTAGAAGAAATTTTGAAGGCTAAAAAAGGTGAAAAATGGACTGCTGAATTGTACGAACAGCCAAGCTGTTCGCACGAACAAGGAAACCAACTGTGTTCGCACGAACTGTCGGGTGTTCGTGCAAACAGAAAGGCCAGAAGCGGATTTTTGGGTTCTTTTGGTAATTTCTTGAATGTTTAAAGACTCTACCCATATTCTAACGTACGGGGACGATCCCTAGAAGGTATCCACACACAATTAGAGTCTAGAGAGCTGGGGAAGAAGAGAGAAAACGCTTGGAGCTTGGAGGATCATCAATAGTGAAGATTTTAGCGTTTGATTATCGTCTCTTCATCTTTTCTTCATGAATCTTAGTATTTTGATTATGTTAAACACTATTATGTCTAGCTAAACACTTTAGCTAAGTGATTGATGGAAAACTAGGGTTTGTTGGATGATTTTCCGGATTTTGGACTTGATGCATGCTTTTGCTTAATTCTATGAACGTTCTATTTAGCCTAACTATTATTGTACTTAATTATTAATGTTCTTGGCTTGATCACCCATAGAATGTTACTTGTTGATAGGGTTGCACGAAAGTGAACTCGTTGAGACGTGTTAAAGAATAGTTTAGGTGATCTTGTAGTTTCTTGAGACCTAGAGGAGATAGAAACTTGATTAATCGTGTGAGGGTAGTTTCGGTTGATATTGCCAGAACTTAGTGAATTCGGTGTATCGACAGGTTCCGGTAAACGAGCCCTACAAATCAACTAGAGTGTATTGGTGGACGGAGGTGGACCGAGAGGACCCGAAAGCTATTGATTGCTCAAATTCACGTGAGATTGAGAGAAGATCGTGATGTGCATTACCCGGTATAACTAGAACGTGCGTAGAGTGTTTCAAGCATAACCCGGAAATCGTTAACGGCCCTAGGGACCATCAATTGCCTAGTTCTTCTTTATTATTCGCATTACAATACAAATTATCTTCGTTTAAAAGTGAAAATTCTATAAAAATAGTTAGTTAGTAGTCATTTAATTTTAGTCGCTTGTTTGTGGGCGACGACATAATAAAATCAAAACCCTTCTTCCCGGTTACCTAGATATCTCATAATTACTTTCTAGTTAACTAATAATCGTAAATTCCTTTGGGTTCGATACTCGGAGTCGTAAAATACTCCTAATACTACTTGATCGTATACTTGCGTCTAAGCGCGTCAAGAATTTGCGTCAAGTTTTTGGCGCCGTTGCCGGGGAACTTTAACGGTTTATTAGTTTAGTAGAAATTGATTTAGGATATCTCTTTTACTTGTTGTTTAATTAGCTATTTGTTTTCTCACTTGTATTTGATTCTGCTTTTCAGGTCATCAGTGTATGCCAAGGATCCCTAGAGAACTTGTGCCCCCACTTGAAGACCCAGAACAGTTATTCAGAGATCAGAGGAGAAGACAGAAATAGAGCACGATGGGTGAACAATTGACAAATGAACAGCTCAATCAGCGGATGGAGGAGCTGTCAAGGTTGTTGAATGATCGCAACACCCAGACACCGTACAACAAGTATGGGCAAGCGATTGTGGAGAAATTCCAAGTGTCCACGTATGGACATAATCCGGCAATTGTAGTGCCAGAAATACAGGCTGAACATTTTGATCTCAAGCCAGCTACGATCCAGACAGTTACCAATCAGTTCCAGTTTTATGGGAATAAGGATGAAGACCCCAATTATTTTATTGGGAAGTTCAACGCATACATCAAGACTGTTAAATATAAGAACGTGACTCCAGAGGCGTTGAAGCTTATTCTATTCCCCTATTGTCTGAAGGGTGCAGCTGAGAAGTGGCTTGAGTCGAGAGCACCTGATTCGATTACAACTTGGGATCAGTGTGTAGATGAGTTTATGGCAAAGTTTTACCCATTTCAGTGGGTGATTCAGCTACAAGGTGATATCCTTGGCTTTCAGTAGCAGGCCCATGAGACCGTGGTAGAGGCGTGGGACAGATTTATGCATTTGATCAGGAAGTGCCCAAATCACGATTTTGGGGACTACAAAATTTTGCAGGTCTTCTACCATGGCTTAGAACACCATAACCAGGAGTTGGTTAACAGGGAAGCTGGAGGAAATTTTATGTATTCAGTTGGCAGAGAGGGAGCCTATGCACTTATGAAACAGCTGGCCAAGCAGGATACGCAGTTTTATGATTCTAGGAGACTATCGGCGTTGCCTGAAGCTAAAGATAATGAGTGGAAGGACGGGATCAGCAAGATGGTGTCAGACTTGGCCAAGCATGTTCATAAGGACAAGAAGACAGTATCAAGTGTTGAGGAGTCAAAATATGATGCAGCAATGGCACACATGGAAAATGAGGACGTGAACTATGTGGGAGCACACGGACAGAGGCAGAACTGGAATCAAGGGAATTACAGACCAGGCACGAGAGACCATCCAGGCTTTAGGTATGGGGATCAGTCTGGAGCGACATATGCACTGGGGTTCCAGCAAAGGCCACCAGTTTCGCAGGCTCCACGAGCAGCTACTGTAGCACCAAATTCAGACATCTTTGAGCTGACGAAGTTATTGGCACAACTGAGTGACAATATGAATACTATGACCACCAATGTGAACAACATGTCCACGTAGGTTACTGCTGTGTCTGCGGATTTACAGGCTACGAAGACTTCTCTTCGTTCTCTTGAGGTACATGTGGGTCAGATTGCTACTCAGTTCTCATCTAGAGCTCAAGGTTCATTGCCACCTAATACGGAAGATAATCATCGTCAAGTCAATGCAATCACTACTCGAAGCGGGGTTGCATTGAAAGATCCGCCATATCCAACTCTTGCTAGAGCCGATGCTTCTAATGCTAAAGAGCATGAGATTTTTTATGATAATACTAATGTCGTGATCCCCCAATAAAAGGGCGCAACGGATGAGGAGGCAGTGAAAGACAAGGATGAGGTACGTATCGATACTACTACTGTTTCTAAGGCAGTTCTATATCCTTTGAGGTCGAGAAAGAGAGATGATTCTAGAGATTTTCAGATATTTCTTAATATATTCAAGAAAGTGGAGATTAACATTTCTTTTGCAGAGGCTATCTCTAAAATGCCTACATATGCCAAGTTTCTCAAGGATATTCTTTCAGGAAAAAGGCGCACGAGTGATTTGGAACAGGTTAATTTAACTGCTGAGACTTCTGAATACGTCAGGAATGGATTGCCTAAGAAGAAGAAAGACCCTGGGAGCTTTGTGATACCGGTTACTCTTGGTGATTCTCTCACTATGACTGCATTGTGTGATTTGGGGGCAAGCATCAATTTGATGCCCTTGTCCGTATTCATGAAATTAGGTGTGGGGGAGCCTCGTCCCACCCGAGTTACTTTGCTGATGGCTGACAGATCGATCCGTAGAGCATATGGGGTGATAGAAGACATCTTGGTCAAAGTTGGGACTCTCATCTTTCCTGCTGATTTTGTCATCCTAGACATAGAGGTTAGCGAAGTACCTCTCATTCTTGGCAGGCCCTTCCTAGCTACAGGGGACGCTATTATACATGTTAAGAGTGGTAAGCTATCTATGCAGATCAATGATGAAAAAGTAGTCTTCGATGTGTTCAAGGCAATGAAAATGCCTTCATGCTACAATTATGAACATTGCTTTAGCGTAGAGATTTTGATGATGACATGGGAGATGAGGAAGCTGAATTGATGTGGGAGGAAATTGATGGCATGTATAAGGATGAAGATCAGAGTCCTCCCATGGATTTGTGTCACATGAGCAGCTGGACCAAGCTGGACTTATATAAGCAAGGGGAGAAAAAGTTAGCTCTTGTTCCTTCACTCAAGTCACCACCCGTGCTTGAGTTGAAGACATTGCCTAGCCATCTCAGGTATGCTTTTCTTGGTGTTTATAAAACGTTTCCCAAAATTTTTTCATCTATTTTATCTCACGCACAGGAGGAGCAGCTTTTGGATGTTCTAAGGAAGCATAAAGTAGCAATTGGATGGACAATTACATATATTAAGGGGATCAGCCCCGTGTATTTCCAGCACAAGATCCGGGTGGAAGAAGGAAATAAGCCAGTGATCCAAGCACAGCGGAGATTGAATCCGCATATGAAAGAAGTGGTGAGAAAAAAGGTCATGAAGTTGCTAGAGGCTGGTATTATTTTTCCGATCTCAGACAGCACTTGGACTAGCCCCGTCATGTGTGTGCCTGAGAAAGGAGGGATGAATTTAGTGGAGAACGAGAAGCATGAGCAGATTGCTCAACGGACAGTTACTGGATGGCGTGTGTGCATGGATTACAGGAAACTGGATGAAGCCACGCTCAAGGATCACTTTCCGTTGCCGTTTATTGATCAGATGCTTGATCGGTTGGCTCAACACGAGTAATACTGCTTCTTTGATGGTTATTCATGCTACAATTAGATCGCCATTTCTCCAGAAGACCAGGATAAGACTACTTTTACATGTCCCTATGGCACATTTGCGTTCTGCCGCATTCCATTTGGATTATGTAATGCACCGGCTACTTTCCAGCGGTGTATGATGGCTGTATTCTTGGATATGATTGAGAAGCATTTAGAGGTCTTCATGGATGATTTCTCCCTATTTGGTGACAGTTTTGAGGATTGTCTACATCATCTCGGCAGTGTCTTGGTTCGTTGTGAAGACTCTAATCTCGTGCTGAATTGGGAGAAGTGACACTTCATGGTCACAGAGGGGATAGTTCTTTGTCACAAGATGTCACGCAGAGGTTTGGAGGTTGATCAAGCGAAGGTAGAGACGATCAAGAAACTCCCGTATCCGACTTCAGTGAAGGGGGTTAGAAGCTTCTTGGGACATGCAGGTTTCTATCGCATGTTTATCAAGGACTTCTCAAAGATCTGCAAGCCTATGTGTGAGTTGCTTGGGAAAGATGTCCCGTTTGTGTTTGATGAAGCGTGCAAGAAGGCCTTCGAATTTTTGAAGGAACAGCTTACCTCATCTCCTATCATCACAAATTCGGATTGGAGTTTGCCATTTGAGCTCATGTGCGATGCCAGTGACTTCGCCATTGGAGCAGTATTGGGGCAGCGCAAGGAAAAGGTATGCCATGTTATTTACTATGATAGTAGGGTTCTTAATGAGGCTCAACTAAACTATGGCACTACTGAGAAGGAGTTATTAGCTGTGATTTTTTCTCTTGACAATTTTCGGCCTTATCTTGTGGGATCGAAAGTAATTGTTTTTACAGATCACTCGGCAATGAAATATCTTCTTGATAAGAAGGATGCCAAGCCAATATTGTTGCGGTGGGTCCTTTTGATGCAAGAATTCGATGTAGAGATCCGTGACAAAAAGGGTGTTGAGAATGTGGTAGCGGACCACCTCTCAAGACTTGAGAATGGAGTGGAAGAGAAGGTGTCGATTCAAGAGAACTTCCCTGATGAGAGCTTGATGTCTTTAGGGGATATTGAGCCTTGGTATTGGGCGATTGCGAATTATCTGACCAATGGGAAGATGCCTGAGGACTGGACAGTGCTGCAAAAGAAGCGGTTCTTGTATGTGGTTAAGCAATACTTTTGGGAGGATCCGTATCTATTCAAGATGGGCGCCGATAACATCATTAGCAAGTGTGTTCCTACTCATGAGATCTATGATGTGATCAAGCAGTGTCACGCAGCACCTAGTGGAGGCTATTTTAGCGGTCCGCGCACCACCATGAAGGTACTACAATCTGGTTTCTTTTGGCCAACTATTTGTAAAGATTGTCATGACTGGGTTGCAGGGTGTGATAGCTGCCAGAGAACGGGTAACATCTCCAAGCGAGATGAGATGCCAATTTCGGAATGGCTTGAGGTGGAGCCTTTCAATGTTTGGGGCATAGACTTCATGGGACCGTATCCTCCTTCTTATGGGAATTTGTACATCTTGCTGGTTGCGGATTACGTGACAAAGTGGGTTGAAGCAATTGTGTGCCCCAAGAATGACGCAGCAACTGTAGAGAAGTTCCTGAAGAAGCACATCTTTACTCGGTTTGGCAGACCAAGGGAAATGGTGAGCGATGAAGGGTCACACTTCATAAATCGAGTTTTTTCCAGAGTCTTGAAGTCGTATGGGGTGTCTATCCATAAGGTTTCCCTACCTTATCACTCCCAAACAAATGGGCAAGCGTAAGTTTCTAATAGGGAGATTAAGGGGATTCTTCAGAAAATCGTCAATATCGGACGCAAGGATTGGGCTGTGAAATTGGATGATGCATTGTAGGCATACCGTACCGCATGGAAGACGCCATTTAACATGTCACCATTTCAGCTCGTCTTTGGTAAGGCATGCCATCTCCCCGTTGAGCTAGAGCATAAAGTGTACTGGGCTATCAAGCGGTTGAACATGGATCCCGAGTTAGCAGGACAAGCACGGAAGATGAAGCTTCTTGAACTTGATGAATGGAGGTTACAGGCTTACGATAGTTCCCAGATATACAAAGAGAAGACATAGAGATGGCACGACAGTCGTCTCAAACCGAAAGAACTTCGCGTGGGAAAGAAAGTGTTGTTATTCAATTCACGCATGAAGCTCTTTCCGGGAAAGCTTTCGTTCGAGATGGTCCGTGTTGAGTCAAGATCCCTGAATGTTCTCTGGTTGGTAATTGTTTTGAGTGATGAAAGACAAAAGGCTAAGACATAAGCATCAAATGCATTTCAGTTATCTCAAGGCCTTGAGATTGAGTGAACTTCAAAGCCTTGAGTTATTTTATTCTGCTATATGTTCTAACATTTCTGTGTTGCAGATTGGATTTCTGATTATGCAAATCTGTAGTTTACTGTATATACTTTTGGATTATACTATTTATATATCTAACACAATTCCAGATGATCAGAACATGAAGAATCAAAGTTATCTGGGTTTAACTTTGAAATTCTGTGAAGCAGGTTCAGAGCTCCAAGGCCTTGAGATGTGCCTTGAGTTGCTAACAGTTTTTACAAAACTTAACTGATTCTTTCTTGCAGATTATGATTCTTAGTATTGTGGTTATTTACTCACTTCTAAGTATCTTAAACTTGTTTTACATGATTTATATGTTTTAGAAGATATACAGGTTATTGTTCTAAGTTTGTTAAACACTCTTATCAGAAAACTTTATAACCAAACAGTCTTAGTACTGTTAGCTGTCTGGATTTTGTTGTTGCAGTGTTTCAATACTGTTGCAGGGTTGTTAAACGTGCAGGAGAAATCTCAACAAACTCCAACGAATATCCACTTGAAGCTGTTTGAATTTAAGTTGAAAACAGAAGGAGGATTTGTAGGAACTGAGATCCTAAAATCTCTCAATCAATTGCAGCTGTGGATAAAAGAAACTGGTTTGAATTTTGAAGACAAGGAGCTTGCAGAATACTCTGAGAGGTGTGACAAAATATTGGGAAATCATCCATTCAAACACATAATCATTCAAGCTTCATTCCAGACTTTTGAAGATTAAATCAATCCAGTTTTACAGAAGAACACGTCCAGGCTTCAATAGCTTATCTTCATACTGTGTTCTTCACTTGTACTTCTATCTGTGTATCTCTAGATTATCTTAAACCTCACTTAACCTAGTGGTTGGTTGTTCAAATGAACAACAAGAGTTTCTTATTAGCTCAACAGTTAGTAGCTGGAACTAGATAGGTTTGCAACCACAAGTTGTATAGGTGTAAGGGAAATAAATTAGGCTTGAAGATCTAGGGCTGTGTCTGTGTGAGTAATAAGAAGTGTTTGCCCAATCCTGGTGAGATTAGATCCCTCAGGCATAGATTAGGTCCATTGGGGCTGAACTCTGTAAATTACTTTGTGTTCTTTACTTTTCTATTTGATTATTATTTGCTGCACACAACTCAAATCAAACTAGGGTTTAAAAGCTGTTTAGATTTGTTCACAGCTTAAGGCCTTGAAGCTTACAATTTTGCCTTAGTGTGTTTCAGACAGTTTACAAAATCTCAAGGCCTTGAGATTTGAGTTTCACACAAAGCTTTCATGTTAAACTTTAAGTTTTGCAAAAAGTTTCCATACTCTATTAACCCCCCCCCTTCTAGAGTATTTAGGTCCTGTATTTAGTCTACATTACACATTTTCAATTGGTATCAGAGCTTGTGTCACTTTTTTTAGATCTAACAATCTGGTGACTATGAGTAATGTAGGAGATGGTGGATTCTCACAAGGAAGGGCAGCCAACAGACCTCCATTGTTCTGTGGTGACAACTTCATGCATTGGAAGGCATTGATGAAGATGTTTATTATAGATCAAGACATGGAACTATGGTCAATAGTTCAGAATGGTCCTCATGAGTACTACACTACAATTGATGGAGTCAGAACTGTCAAGTCTGAGGAAAATCTTTCAGTCGCTGAACTGGAAAAGGTATCCAAAAATTACAAAGCTATGAATTTGCTATACTGTGCTTTAAATGCAGATGAGTTCAACAGAGTGTCAAACTGCAAGAGTGCCAAAGAAGTGTGGGATAAATTGGTGGTGACATATGAAGGAACCAGCCAGGTTAAGCAGACAAAAATTAACATTCTTCTGAGGCAATATGAGCTGTTCAAGATGAATTCAGATGAGACCATCAAGGAAATTTTTAAAAGATTCACTGATGTGGTGAACAACCTGGATTCATTGGGAAAGAAGTTCTCAAATGAAGAGAAGGTCAGAAAGATTCTGAGAAGTTTGCCAAATGCCAAGTGGGAGCCAAAGACAACAGCCATTGAGGAAGCTCAGGACTTTAGTCTTCTTCAGCTAGATGATCGACAAGGAAAGCTGCTCACTCATGAAATGTCCATGAAGGATGTGGAAGGTGATTTCAGTGAAAATATCAGGAACCTAGCACTTAAGGCAAAAGGCAGTGAAAAGTCTCAAAGCCTTGAGACTGAGGAGGAACCTGATGATGAAGAGGCTTTAGCATTGATCTCCAAGGCCTTGGCCAGGATTCTCAAAAAGAAAAGAAACTCTGGCAACAGGGATTACAACAGAGAGAGATCGAGACCCTCGGGCAGCAAGGATTACAAAGGTAAATCTTCATCACAGTCACATAAAACTAAAGTAATGAATTGTTTTGAGTGAGGGACTGTCCACAAAAGAAGAGAAAAGGGAACTTTCAGAAGAAGGATAGTGACAACAGAAGGAAGAAAGCCATGATGGCTTCTTGGAGTGACTCTGATTCATCAAGTGGCTCAGACACAGAAGAAGAGCAAGAAAACTTATGCTTTATGGCAAAGCATAATGAGGAAAGTTCATCAAA
This sequence comes from Linanthus parryae, assembly GCA_023055425.1. Taxonomy (NCBI): domain Eukaryota; kingdom Viridiplantae; phylum Streptophyta; class Magnoliopsida; order Ericales; family Polemoniaceae; genus Linanthus; species Linanthus parryae. Next base: position 60,024,741 of record JALGPY010000001.1, on the reverse strand, counting down.
AAGACACATTGAAGACATGGTAAAAAATTTACTTGCTAGTCCTTATGATGTGCTTCCTAAAATTCTTAAAAGTAAGTTATTAAATGAGAAAAGTTATAGAAATGAGATTTCTGCTTTAAAGATTAAGATTCATGAGCAGGTAAAAGAAAACCTGGACCTTGTGTTTTCAAACAAAACTGTTGAAGTTTCTAAGACAAAACTGGAAAAAGACTTCAAGGCCTTGGACAGCAGGTTCAAAGTCTTGAAGGCACAGATAAAAGAGGTTGTTGATCAAAACACTTTTTTAACTGAAAGATATGCTGATCTAAAGACTCATTTTGAGAATTTAGAACAACAGATCTGTACTTTGACTGAGAAACTTCAAGAGTAAAATAAAGTCCTAGCTAGGTTTACTGGCTCAGAACATAATCTTAATCTCATTCTTGGAGGAAGTCTGAAATAAATGCATAAAAGTGGGATTGGCTATAATCCAAATTTTCCAAATAAAGGCCAAACTACTTTTGTCAAATCTGGTAGCAGACATTCTCCAAAATGTCATTACTGTGGAAAACTTGGTCATGTCAGATTAACTTGCCCCTTCAGAAGATCAGAACCTCACATTATGAGGAATACTTTTCCTTATCAGCTTAAGGGACAAGTTAGGCAGATTTGGGTTCCAAAAGGAATTAGGCCACCAAATATGGCTGATTCTGAGTATGACTCAAAGTTCAGCACTTGGTCTAACAGCCTTTTGAGGCAATGATTTGCTTTTGCAGGATGTCACCAAGGCCTTAAAAGATCAGAAATGCATTTTAGACAGCTGATGTTACAGACATATGAGTGGAAAGAGGTCTCTCTTTACTGAACTTACAGAAAAATCTGGAGGAACAATCACACATGGTGACAAAGCAAAATGCAATATCATTGGTATAGGTAGTATTGGTAATGGTTCTATAAATTCTATATCTGATGTGTATCTGGTAGATGGACTTAAGTATAATTTGCTTAGTATCTCTCAGTTATGTGATAAAGGTTATAAAGCTGTATTTGACAAGTAGAAATGTGTGGTGAAAGATGAGAAATCTGGTGATTGCATACTCACTGCTCCTAGATCATATAATCTATATGCTATGAATACTAACAGTGTTGCAGGTGACAAGCTAAAATGACTCATGGCCTCGAAGGAAGATTCAAATATTTCGCACAGAAAGCTTGGGCATATTAGTATACATACTTTGAATAAACTCATCTCAAAGGACTTGGTAAGAGGTTTACCATCACAGAAACTTTTAGATGATGAGGTTTGTAAGGCATGTGTACAAGGTTAACAGACCAGAAGCTCATTTAAGCCAAAGAACTTTGTAAGTACTTCTAGACCCTTAGAATTGCTGCATGTGGACTTGTGTGGTCCTATGACAGTTCAGACCCCAAAAGGTAAGAGGTAAATGCTTGTTATAATTTATGATTATCCTAGATTTACTTGGGTGATGTTTATTAGAGACAAAACTGAAGCTTTATCTGAGTTTTCTAGATTGTGCAAACAGCTTCAAACTTTAAAAAACTTACCTTTTGCATCCATTAGAAGTGATCATGGTAGAGAGTTTGATCAACTTGACTTTGATTTGTTTTGTGCAAAGCATGGCATTTCACACAACTTTTCTGCACCTAGAACTCCAAAGCAAAATGGAGTAGTTGAAAGGAAAAATAGGACACTTGAGGATATGTCCAGAACCATGCTTCTTGAAAGTAATTTGCCAAAGTTTTTATGGGCAGAAGCTGTTAACACTGCCACTATGTGCTGAATAGATGCTTGATCAGACCAATTTTGAAAAAGACTCCCTATGAACTGTTTAAAGGGAGAAAGCATAATGTTTCTTATTTTAAGCCATTTCGTTGTATCTGTTTTGTGCATAATAATGGTAGAGACAATCTTGGTAATTTTGATGCTAGAAGTGATGAAGGTGTATTTCTTGGATATTCTCAAACTAGCAAAGCTTATAGAGTTTTATAATAGAAAAAACAAGATTGTGGAATAGAGCATTCATGTAATTTTTGATGAAAGTACTAAGGATTCTCTGAGTGAAAATTTTGCAGATCTAGATTTGAACAAGCATGAATCAGATGATGATTCTGTGAAAGAAGACAAAGGCAAAACTAATGTACAGAATCTACCAGCAGAATCTCAAGGCCTTGAACCTCCTGCTGAACCAAAATCTCAAAGACTTGAGATAGAAACTGAAACTTTCTATGATGCTCCCTCTACTGTTTCCAGGACTCAAAGCCTTGAAGGAGAATACTCCTGGGTACCAAGAAAGAAGTTTAAGTACCTTGCAGACCATCCAGCTGACAACATTATATCAGATCCATCAACTGGAACACAGACAAGAGGACAGTTAAAGAACATGTGTGCTTTTAGTGCATTTGTATCTTTGATTGAGCATAAGAATACCAAGGAAGCTCAAGAAGATGCATAATGGATTATTGCAATGTAGAGTGAGCTGAATGAGTTTGAAAGGAACAAGGTTTGGAATCTGGTCCCCAGACCTAAAGAGAAATCAGTTATTGGAACCATATGGGTATTCTGAAACAAGCTTGATGAGAATGGCAAAGTGGTAAGAAATAAAGCCAGACTGGTAGCTCAAGGATATAATCAGGAAGAAGGTATAGATTATGAGGAGACTTTTGCTCCTGTTTCCAGGTTAGAAGCTATTAGAATACTTCTTGCATTTGCATCTCACAATCACATAAAGCTTTATCAAATGGATGTTAAATGTGCTTTTCTAAATGGATATTTACAAAAAGATGTTTTTGTAGCACAACCTCCTGGTTTTGAAGATGAAAATTTTCCTGATCATGTTTATAAACTGGATAAAGCTCTTTATGGTTTAAAACAAGCTCCAAGGGCTTGGTATGACAGACTTTCAAAATTTCTACTAGAAAACAATTTCAGAAGAGGCTTAGTTGACAAAACTCTTTTCATTAAACACCAACAAAGTTATTTGTTAGTAGTTCAGATTTATGTAGACGATATATTATTTGGTGCTACTAATGATGCTCTTTCAAAAGAGTTTTCTAGTCTGATGTGAAGGGAGTTTGAGATGAGCTTAATGGGTGAACTGAATTTCTTTCTTGGACTTCATATATTACCAATGAAGAAAGGAATTTTTTTGCATCAAGGAAAATATACCAAGGACTTATTGAGTAAGTACAATATGTCACAGTCCAAGGTGCTTAAGACCCCTATGAGTTCATCACTCTCTTTAGACAAAGTTTCGACTGGTAAGAGTGTGAATTAGAAGGAATACAGAGGTATGATTGGATCACTATCATATTTAACTGCTAGCAGACCTGATATTATGTTCAGTGTCTGTATGTGTGCTAGATTTCAAGCAGATCCTAAGGAAAGTCATTTAACTGCAGTTTAAAGAACTTTTAGATATTTGAATGGAACCAGAGACTTAGGGCTTTGGTATCCAAGAAGATCTAATTTTATGTTGAGTGGCTATTCAGATGCAGATTTTGCAGGATATAAAGTAGACAAAAAAAGTACTTTTGGATGCTGTCAATTTCTTGGATCTTCATTGATCAGTTGGCATTCCAAAAAGCAAAATTCTGTAGCATTATCAACTGCAGAAGCTGAATATATTGCAGCTGGTGCTTGCTGTTCACAAGTGTTATGGATTGCTCAGCAACTTAGAGATATTGGCTACAACTTCAGAAATGTGCCAATTCATTGTTACAATACAAGTGCTATTTCAATCTCTAAGAATCCAGTTCAGCACTCAAGGACAAAGCACATAGATGTGAGACATCATTTCCTTAGAGATCATGCAGAACAAGGTGATGTTGTTTTAAATTTTATCTCTACTTCAATGCAGATTGCTGATATTTTCACTAAACCTCTGCCAGATGATAGGTTTTCATCTCTAAGTCTTGAATTGGGGATGTTAAACAAGGATGCATTAGTTTAGGGGGAGTATTAGTACCTATATGAGAATATGTGCTGGAAAGTTCAAAGCCTTGAGATTATACTTTCTAAAGCCTTGAAAGTATAGTTCAAAGCTTTGAAGTTTCTCAAACTGCAGAAAATCTCAAGGCCTTGAGATTGTTCTCCAGGTCTTGATAATATCTGTATTTATTTATTTTTGAAATGGATCATCAAATATTAAATCTTATCTTTTTAGATAGTTGTATAATATTTGAATTACTCATAGAATTTTCTAAAATATCCCAAAAAGATTTTCAAGATTCTATTTTTGCATGTAGATATTGCAGAGTCCTTTTCTGACTCATCCTTTTCAACCTACTAAAGCTTAAAGTCAGGGCTTTTTCTTCTCATTCTCTTCCAATTTTCAACGACTACTTCTCTCTCTCTCTCAATTCCTCTCAATCACATTCTCTTCTCAAAACCCTAAACCCTAAAATGGAGCGCAAATCAGCAAGAATTCAACAACAGGGAAAGCCCTCTGGCAGATCCAAGAAGAGAGCAAACAAGAAGGAGAAGATAGTGATTTCTGATTCAGATTCAGAAAATACACAAAGCTTGCATGAGGATACCCCTCCTGCAAAGAACTCAAGGACAGAGAAGGGAGATAAAGGCTTAAGTGTTGATCCACAACAGGAGACTCATGGTGGTGATCAACCTAGGTCAGAGAAGAAGAAAGGGGGAGAAAAGAAAAAGGCTACTGAAGAGGAAAAAGGGAAATCAACTCAGGAAAACCAGAAGAAATCAACAGAAAAAAGACAAGAACAGACCAAACCCTCTGAGAAGAAAACCAGGGTTAAGCAAGTTGCTGCTGCAACTAAGAAAGGATATCAAGGTAAGAATGTACTTCCAACTGAGTAGTTTGTTAGTTCTGAAGTTAGAACTGTTTGGATGCAAGGATATGCATCATCTAAGGTAGCTTTCTGTAGCATGATTTCTCATGAGTTATTGGATAAACCGGACATAGAATGCATGAGAAAATTGAGGGAAACTGCTATTTGGAAAGTTCTAAATCCTAGTTCAAAGGCTTATCCTAGGTTAACTAGGCTATTTTATCTGAACTTGGTGTCTGAAGGTGATGATAGAATGGTATAAACTTCTAAAGTGGCTGGTGTGGATTTGACGTTAGATCATAGGACTTTTGCCAAAAATCTTGGGCATTCCAAGAAAATACAATGTTGGGGATTATCCTGATAGGAAGAAGTGTCTGGATAAGGCAAAGGATATGTTCTTTATTGAAGGTGTTCCCTCCGGTCCAAAGCAGTTGACACACTCTGTGCTCAACTGTGAAGCCAAAATTTTGTTTACTATTCTTATGAGGAGTGTAGTTCCCAGGGAGAACTCAATAGAGTTGGTAACTGATAAAGTTCTGATTTTGATGTATCTAATATCTCAAAGGTTTGAGATAGATTTGCCAACAGTTGTTATGGAGCATATGATTTATTGTGCAACCAGGACTAGAAACCATCATCTTCCATATGCCAACTTGTTACCTCTTTTCTTTGAATATTTTGATGTGCCTATGAAAGGAGAAGAAAAGATTACTGGAGGTTTTGGTTTGATAGATGAGACTTCACTTCAGAGGATTGGGGTAGTTCAGACTGGGAAAGGGCATTGGAAATTTTATTCTGATTTGTCAAAGGAAGAACTTGCTGAGAAGGAGTTTGTAAAGCCTAAGGGGACTGCATCTGGGAAAGGACAAGCCAATGAGGATTACTCTCTACTGGTTGACAAGTTAGAAGATCAACAGGTCGAGATTGAAGATCTCAGACAAAGGTTGTTTGACCTGTCAACTGAATTCAACCAGTTCAAGGGCTTGATGAATGTTATGAATGGGAAGTTGGATTTTGTTATCAAGGGCTTGAATCTTGAGAAGATACCTTCTGCTACTAGTCATGACACCAGTGTGGATTCAGAAGAGAAGTTGGGAGATTTTCTGAAGAAGAAGAAGAAGCCAATTCCAGTGGTGTTAGCTTCAAAAGACTTGTTTGAACAAACTGATGAAGAAGATGCTGGTGAAGACACAGGTGTTGATGCAGCTACAGAGGTAGATTAGGTACAGGCTAAGAAGAAAGTAGATGAGATAATCCAAGAAGTGGTTGCTGAAGTTGAAGCTGAACAAGAAGGTAATCAGTTTGCAGAAGATGCTGCAAGTGAGGAAGAAATTGGAGAAGGCTCAGAGAAAGGCCAGACATCAAAGAAGAAGTGAAGATCAGAGACTGTCTAAGCCTTGACCTTCTATCTCATCCTCTTCTATCTTTTCTGTCTCAAGGCCTTGACTATTTGGCTAATTTTTTTTTTAAGTTTGTTTTCAGACTCTGAGTAATGATCCTACATTTCTTCAACCTTATTTGATAAAAGTCAAAAAGGGGGAGAGTTAATGTGGTATTTGTGTTTTGTTTGCAGTATTTGGACTAGTAATAATAAGAATTGCCTAGTTGTTTCGGTGAATTTTTTTTTTTACTTCTGTGGTAATTTGTAATGTTTATTTTCACTGGTTATCTGCTTGGGTTCAGTATATATATTGTATCTGCAAATTGTGGTTTTTTAATTTTTGAATATGAGTGGCAGGAAGATCTATACAAGACTGTAGGTTTTGTCTTTCATCACATTGCTGAGTCAAGATCCCTGAATGTGCTCTGGTTGGTAATTTTTTTGAGTGATGAAAGACAAAAGGCTAAGACATAAGCATCAAAGGCATTTCAGTTATCTCAAGGCCTTGAGATTGACTGAACTTCAAAGCCTTGAGTTATTCTATTCTGCTATATGTTATAACATTTCTGTGTTGCAGATTGGATTTCTGATTATGCAAATCAGTGGTTTACTGTATATACTTTTGGATTAAACAATTTATATATCTAACACAATTGCAGATGATCAGAACAGGAAGAATCAAAGTTATCTGGGTTTAACTTTGAAATTCTGTGAAGCAGGTTCAGAGCTCCAAGGCCTTGAGATGTGCCTTGAGCTGCTGACAGTTTTTACAGAACTTAACTGATTCTTTTTTGCAGGTTATGATTCTTAGTATAGTGGTTATTTACTAACTTCTAAGTATCTTAAACTTGTTTTTCATGATTTATATGTTTTAGAAGATATACAGGTTATTGTTCTATGTTTGTTAAACAGTTTTATCAGAAACTGTATAACCAAACAGTCTTAGTACTGTTAGCTGTTTGGATTTTGTTGTTGCAGTGTTTCAATGCTGTTGCAGGGTTGTTAAACGTGCAGGAGCAATCTCAACCAACTCCAACGGATATCCACTTGAAGCTGTTTGAATTTAAGTTGAAAACAGAAGGAGGATTTGTAGGAACTGAGATCCCAAAATCTCACAATCAGTTGCAGCTGTGGATAAAAGAAACTGGTTTGAATTTTGAAGACAAGGGGCTTGCAGAATACTCTGAGAGGTGTGACAAAATCGTGGGAAATCATCCATTCAAACACACAATCATTCAAGCTTCATTCCAGACTTCTGAAGATCAAATCAATCTAGTTTTCCAAAAGAACACATCCAGGCTTCAACAGCTTATCTTCATACTGTGTTCTTCACTTGTACTTCTATCTCTGTATCTCTAGATTATCTTAAAACTAAATTAACCTAGTGGTTGGTTGTTGAAGTGAACAACAAGAGGTTCTTATTAGCTCAACAGTTAGTAGTTTGAACTAGATAGGTTTGGAACCACAAGCTGTATAGGTGTAAGGGAAATCACTTAGGCTTGAAGATCTAGGGTTATTTCTGTGTGGGTAATAAGAAGTGTTTGCCCAATCCTGGTGGGATTAGATCTCTCAGGCAGAGATTAGGTCCATTGGGACTGAACTCTGTAAATTACTTTGTGTTCTTTACTTTTATGTTTGATTATTATCTGCTGCACACAGCTCAAATCAAACTAGGGTTTAAAAGCTGTTTAGATTTGTTCACAGCTCAAGGCCTTGAAGCTTACAATTTTGCCTGAGTGAGTTTTAGACAGTTTACAAAATCTCAAGGCCTTGCGATTTGAGTTTCACACAAAGCTTTCCTGTTAAACTTTAAGTTTTGCAAAAAGTTTCCATACTCTATTCAACCCCCCCCCTTCTAGAGTATTTAGGTCCCGTATTTAGTCTACATTACACACTTTTAGTCCGGGCCGTTCCGGATCCTATATATCCTTGGGGTGCGGTCCAGTTAGAAGATCCTCATACGAAGGAGTGCTTCCGCGTCAATGGAAGCAGAGTTAATCCGTACCTGGAGTCCGTGCCAATACCGGCCAAAGTGGATGCTATCTACTTTGACGAGCCGTGATATTAAAGAGGTAACTAAGTCGGGCCGTCGACCGTAAATTATAAAGCGCTTGTTGGGAGGAAACCCAACGTATTTTCTGCATTAGTGTAGACTATGTGTTTTAAATACTGTCATGCGCCTTTTTAGTACCGTTTTGTTATCTGAGGGATGAGAGAGAGAGAATTTGACATCTGAATTGAGTCACCGCAGGATTACAGGTGAATACGCGATTCGGACTCCCCTTCTTGATGTGTGTTGACTCGCATTGAAAGGCGCACATCGGAGTCCAAACGTAAAAACAAGGCATAATTTGAGCGAGATATGATCACGACGAGATTCCCGAGAATATTGGGAAGTTTGTCACGAAAAATGGGCTCAAGAACACAAGGGGCACATGAAATTCAAGCTAAGGAACCTCGAAGATCAAGCAAAGGAAAAAAAAATTGAAACTAAAGTCAGGGTGTTCGCACGAACACCCCCTTGTTCGCACGAACAACATATTCCCAAAAACCCTCTGTTGAAAAATACGAACAACAAATGATGCTCCTGCGAACACCGCCTTGTTCGCACGAACAGAAAATCAAAGGGGTTTTGACGGGTTAGTCGAGGGTAGAATTGGAAATTTGGTTGGGTGTTTAGAACACCATCAGGCCAGAGGGGTTCATCTTCTCCCTTCAATCACAACACTCGACCTCAATCTCCCTCAAATCTCTCTGCAAATTCGACGAAGCCTCCGACTTTCCATTCGTCTTTCCGTCGCGTCTCCGGCCGTCTTTCACTCCGGCGACCTCTCTCTCTCTCTTCGGCGACCACCAACATCACCACCTCCTAAAATCCGGCGGTTTGGGGTTGTTTTCTGGCATTCTAAGAGGCCTCTAACCCCAACCCTTGGTGTTGAGGTCACTGAAGGACAAAACTTTCAGATTTGGGGAAGAACAACCAACCTAGGGTTTTTCGGGAAGAAGTTCAAATTGAAGAACAAGGAGTTCAATTCAGCTCTCGGCAAAGAAGGAAGAATTGAAGGGGACAACGAGAAGAAGCTAGGAGCATCATTCAATCGAAGAAAGCTAACGAAAATTTTCGGCTACCAATTCGGTCTCTCTTGCCGGAATTTTCTGCAAATTCGGTACTCCTAATTCCTTCTCTTTATTTACGTAATTTCTTTGCTTAGTTGTTAAATTGAATTGCTTGTTGTTAAATTGACTTGCTTGTCATCAAATCATGTCGAAACAGAAAGCCGCCACGTTTGACGACCCCGTCTTTCACCCCATTAGGAAAGTAGGGCCGTCTAATGTGGACGAGATGGTAGTTGAGGACCACCCTATCGTACCCACAGAAGAGGCCGAGTATGTGGTGCCGAAATCTCCGCCACACCCCATACTCAACAAACCCATGCCCCCTAGGCCTCGCTTGAGAAAGGGTAGGTCGGAAAAACGGCTAAAGATAGCCAATGCTAATGTGTCGCCGACCAATTTTTGTACGTATCGGTTCATGAGTTGTCATGCTCACGTTGCGTCCTTTCGCGACCGATACCTCATGTTAAGAGGTGCGGCTGAGAAACCCTACCCCATAGATAAATTGAAACTCATGCCTACCGAATTCGTAGCTATTCATGAACGTGAGCGGTTACATAAGTGGTTTGAGTTGTGTGGACCGTCTAGCTCTCAAGTTGCGAGGGATATTTACGTTAATCTCAGGTTTGGGGACGAGGGGGAGAGAAAGGACGATAGGGTGGTGTATTGTCGGGGAAATTGGGTGCGTATAACACCGGAGATAATTAGCAAGGCCCTCAAGTTTCTAGAGTTGGACCCCAATACCCCATGTGCGTACCATGACATGATTAGGAGACCCAATGTCGTGCCTATGGTCAATGCCTTTTATTTTCCATGTGAGGGGGCGGATACTTGGGATAAGTCAAAAGCCGAGGTTAAGGGTGGACGGTGCTTAATAAATGCTTACTCCCTCGTGCTAGGTGGGTTTGCGAGATGCTTGAGAATTGGGTCTTGGGCATCACGCCTAACCCCCGATTCACTTTTCGCCATTGTTGCATGTCCATGTGTGTTTGGCTAGGGCAGAGGGTTGATATTCCTCGCATTATTTGGCTCAACATAATGGCGCGCAAATCGGAGGGAAACAGAATGGCCCTGGGTCACACCTGTTTGTTGACCAAATTGGCTATAGAGGCAGGGGTAGAGGTTACGGATTTGAATATCTTGCCACCAACCGAGCGCGAGTGGTCGAAGTATTTGAAACCCCCTAGGGTGTCTAGGTCTAGTAAGGGCAAGCGAAGGAAGGAGAGTCTTCGAGCGCCGACACTCTTTTGCATAGCATGCATAAGATGATGTTAGATTCTAAGGCGGAGAATGAGAGGCGGTTTGCTCATGACTGAAGCAGCCGAAAGATGTTAGGAGATTCCGTAAAGACTCTAGGGAAATGGGTAGCTCAGTTGGCTCATAAGAGAAATGTGGACCTAGACCCTAGCCCTGACAATGAGCACTTCTAGTATGAGTCAAGTGATTTCGAGGAACCTGGTTCAGCAGACGAGGAGTCTGAGGACAAGGGTTCCGAGTCCGAGTAGATCCACCGCCCCTCACATTAGAGATGCTGAGTCCTCGGTTTTACTTCTAAATTCGTTGAGGACAACAAAGTATTCTAGTGTTGGGGGGTTTTATTCTTGACTAGCCAGTCAGTGTCTGCATCGCCATGTCTGCATATATTTTATTATGTCGTATCGTGTCTATTTATGTGGTCCGTGTCGTGTTTTAAAATAGTATGTCGTATTGTGATGTGTTGTTTGTGTACATATGTGTTTATGTTTGTGTTTAATATTGCATGTTTTCTTATTTGAGTCTACCTACCTTATCGAGTCAGTTGTGTAGTTTCGTTCATGTCGGCTTGCATGTATAGTAGGAATTACATGGAAAAAAAATAATAAAAAAAAAAAAAAAATCAAAACAAAAAAAAGAAAAAAAAAATTAAAAAATTCAAAAAAAAAAATTAAAAAGAGAAAATTTTGAGAAAAAGGCAATGGAAAGAGGCTAAAGTTTGATAAATCGCGAAGTGTGAGGATTTTAGGCGTAGAGCATGATTTGCGACCGAGAGTGACGACTTGAGTCCCCCCTAGTAGGTATAGAGAGACTTTCTTTACGGGAGTGCCTACCTATTTTCGACACTTAAGTGATTTTCAAACTCAAAGTGTGTGCCTATTTTCTTACAAGAGCTGAGCTAGGTGTGAGCTGAACAAGCCGAACATCCATGTGTACGTCTTAGGTAGTCGCCAACCCGCCTCGTAGTGGCACACGAAACAGTTGTGCGAGGTCGTGTATTAGAGAACTCACTGCTTTTAGAACTCACCTTGTAGGACCATTAGACGCCCCAATTTGAACCTTGAATTCTTTGCTAGCCTTCGGACCTAGGGTGACGATTCTTGGCCTTCATCACAAATTGTTTAGAATCACCACTTTAGTGCGACATGAGGGAGTTGTAGTTGAGGGGGTTCGATGAGGGAGTGATTTACGACATTTCGCTTGCACTTCATTGTTTATCTACGAGGGGATGCGAGGGTGAGTGAGTAGGTTTGCGCACTTCGGTGTGGCGGTGTTCCATGCCATTACATCATGGACACAGTTGTGGAGAGCTGTGAGTGCGTGACATCTAATCCGCACGAAATTGGGTTTGGTGAACTTAATTGGTGGATCGTGCTAGGTACCGGTTTTGATTACTTTGGTGTAGGAGGATCGGTTGGATTAGGCACGAGTCATTCATCTTCGGGACTACTTGAGAGGGGATATGGTGACATTCGAGTGTGGGGGTGTCGACATTCGACTCCGGACATTGAGTGTGAGCTTGCGACGACTCAACTCCCACACATGTACTTCATTGATTTTGCGGCTTGGATTTTATATGGATTTTGATTGAGTTAGGAGAAGATGATTCTTTTATGTGATATTCATTCATCAATTTACGTGCTTCCTTCTCCTAGCATAATTGATTATTATTTGAAGACCACTCGTATATTTATGTTGGATTTTGTTGGTATTTTGAGAGAATTTTGAAAAAAAAAGAAAAAAAAAAGAAAAAAACAGAAAAAAAAAAAGAAAAAAACTAAAAAAAAAAAAAAGAGAGAGAGAGAATAAGAAAAAGGAGAGATTAAATAAAGTGTTGAGTTGAATTTGAATTGGAATGAGTGGTGAAGCAACTTTGACAACGACGGTTCACGTTTCAAGCACGACGAACGATGATGGCCACGGAGATCACTAGTGTACCGGGGTTTGAGGGAATTGAGAGCCGGAGGTGGTGAGCTTCGGGTTTCGGTTTCTATCATCGTGGTGAGGGTGTGTGAGATGTGGGATTTGATGTGAGAATTTGACGCTTAGGACTTGATTTCGACGAGATTATCTTTATGTCTCTAAGCCTCATCATGTGAAACCGTTAGCGGATTAGGAGCTCGGACCTTGGATGTGGCTTTGCCTAGCGTAGTCTATTATTTCGTGACACACGCGAAGAGGTAGCGTACTCTTGAACTTAGTAAAGAAAGGCTTTCTATACTAGCTAAGGGAGATTCTCGTTGTCGGATTTAGTTTCAACTCATGCTTTGTTCCTAGAGTTATCATAACTTAATGATAATCGATTAAAGCCAATGGAGATTGCCCGATCTCAACCAAAAATATGAAAAGTTTGTTTTATGTATATATGTGTTTGTGTAGGATCGAGTCGTAGTTTGCATTTGCATCATCTTGTTGCATTGTCGAGTCGTGTGTTGGTATTGAGTCCGCTAGTTAGGATTTGTATGCAACGGTGTTTCTAGTAAGTATGCAATTCTCGACTTGTATCTCATGTGGGGATGTTTCGTTGGAGGATTTCTTGGTTGGATTGTGGTCGGATTTTGATTGGACTTTGATTGGATTGCTCGGGACGCGCAATAGGTTAGTGTGGGGGTGTTTGATAACTCCACATACGGAGTTATATTGTTTACGAATCACGACCATTTTGCGAGTGTTTCTGTGCATTTACGTGAGAAATTGGCCAAATCCAGTTGTTTTGAGCATACTTGAGTTATTGAGCTTTATTTCGTAATCCGGGCGTTTTTCGTATGATTTATGCGTTGTTTATCGCATGTGATCTTCCGGTTTGTTTTCGTGTTGTGTACTTCAGGAACCGGGAGCTTGGAGCGATGATTTTGGAGCGGAAACGAACTTCAGAACAAGAGGATAGCTCAAAGATATGCTCAGGAATGGAGACGAGAGAGGAGGAATCAAGAAAAGAAGCAAGAACTTGAAGTTTGAAGGAGTGTTCGTGCGAACACCTTCTTGTTCGCACGAAAAAGAATACTTAGAAGAAATTTTTGAAGGCTAAAAAAGGTGAAAAAATGGACTGCTAAATTGTACGAACAGCCAAGCTGTTCGCACAAACAAGGAAACCAACTGTGTTCGCACGAACAGTCGGGTGTTCGTGCGAATAGAAAGGCCAGAAGCAGATTTTTGGGTTCTTTTGGTAATTTCTTGACACTTTAAAGACTATACCCCTATTCTAACGTAAGGGGACGATCCTTAGAAGGTATTCACACACAATTGGAGTCTAGAGAGCTGGAGAAGAAGAGAGAAAACGCTTGGAGCTTGGAGGATCATCAATAGTGAAGATTTTAGCGTTTGATTATCGTTTCTTCATCTTTTCTTCATGAATCTTAGTATTTTGATTATGTTAAACACTATTATGTCTAGCTAAACACTTTAAGCTAGGTGATTGATGGAAAACTAGGGTTTGTTGGATGATTTTCCGGATTTTGGACTTGATGCATGCTTTTGCTTAATTCTATGAACGTTCTATTTAGCCTAAATATTCTTGTACTTAATTATTAATGTTCTTGGCTTGATCACCCTTAGAACGTTACTTGTTGATAGGGTTGCACGAAAGTGAACTCGTTGAGACGTGTTAAAGAATAGTTTAGGTGATCTTGTAGTTTTTTGAGACCTAGAGGAGATAGAAACTTGATTAATTGTGTGAGGGTAGTTTCGGTTGATATTGCTAGAACTTAGTGAATTCGGTGGACCGACACGACCCGGTAAACGAGCCCTACAAATCAAATATAGTGTATTGGTAGATGGAGGTGGACCGAGAGGACCCGAAAGCTATTGATTGCACAAATTCACGTGAGATTGAGAGAAGATCGTGATGAGCATTACCCGGTATAACTAGAACGTGCGTAGAGTGTTTCAAGCATAACCCGGAAATCGTTAACTACCCTAGAGACCATCAATTGCCTAGTTCTTCTTTACTATTCGTATTACAATACAAATTATCTTCGTTTAAAGTGAAAATTCTATAAAAATAGTTAAATAGTAGTCATTTAATTTTAGTCGCTTTTTTGTGGGCGACGAATTTATAAAATCAAAACCCTTCTTACCGGTTACGTAGATATCTCATAATTACTTTCTAGTTAACTAATACTCGTAAATTCCCTTGGGTTCGATACTCGGATTCGTAAAATACTCCTAATACCACTTGATCGTATACTTGCATCTAAGCACGTTAAGAATTCGCGTCAGCGTGCCGTAGTGCGTGACATTATTTCCGCATGATATGGGGTGGGGGTTGGTTGATCTTATAGGAGGGCGTGCTTGTGCTCCATTTATATTTCTACATCTTAGGTAATGAGGAGGATCGGTTGGAAAAGCACATATATACATTGATTACCGGGTTTATGCTTTACATTGAGTGTGGGGGTGTCGACATTTATCGTGATTACACATTTGATTTAACACATTCCACCCCCACTTATATATTTGATACTTGGATCTCTCGGATATTTGTATTACTATTGGCTCCATCAATTATAGGAAAAAAAACATAAATTGGAAGTGAAAGGAATAAAGGAGCAAGCTTGAAATTGAAGACCGGGGAGATTAGCTATTGTTCGAGATCGCTTCTTCACATTTGTGGCCGCGAGAGCGGCGTTACACTAGGATTGAGGGAATGAGGTCCGAAGTAGCTAGTTCGGAGGGGTTCCTTGGATTTTGGTGAGGGAGTGTGAGAATGGGTTTTTGTGAGTTATATCATGACGTCTAGGACCGCGCTTCTAAATATCCTATCCTACTTGTCCTAAGCCGTCAAAAATTGAATACCGTGGATAAATAGCTCGAATGGTAGGGACTAGGGATACGTTTGATGAGTGTGCGGAAGCAACTTATTGAGTGTTTGTGCCCGTTCTGTCTTACGAAACTGGCCGCAAGTTCTACCGATCACCAAAGTTTAGAATCTTTTAGGGGATATGAGAGCCTTATGACATGCCGGTTTGTTCTTCGAGATTGCCCAATCTCCGACCAAAAAGAAAAAAAATGTTTTTTACTTGATTGCATTGTTTATCGAGTTCCATTGTTTAAAGTCATGTAGATTGCATAGTCCAGCGTTTGAGTCATTGTGTCTAAGGCAAAGTAAAGATATATGTCAATCTCGAAAGCAAGTGTTGCTCGGGACGAGCAAGAAGGTAGTGTGGGGGAATTTGATAGAACCTTTTAGGAGCTATCTATTACCTCCATTTTACCACATTATCACAAGTGATTTGAGCTTAATGTTAGAGAATTTGAGTCGTTTCATCGCTTGATGCTTCACATGCTTTGTATTGTTAGTCCGGGCGTTTCTATATATATTTAGTTGTTATTTGTTAAATATAATCGCCTGGTATGTTTGTTTATGTTGTCTTTACAGTAACGGATTCTAATCGGTTGATAGGAGGCATGGAACGAACTACAGAAACAACGGGAGCACAAGTGGAACGAGGAGAAGCAAAAATGGAGAAGCTAGAATGACCAGTCTGCACTTATATGATGATATATTGAGTTCTACAAATAATTTTTGAGTTGTACCAGTTCCAAATGAAAGTAGACTCAAAGATCTTTCCAATGATAGGTCACGAAGCTTGATCCGAGTCCGGATGAGAGAGATATGCCCTGCACAAGATCAGCTTACAATTCTGGACGGGAATTACAAACTAGAAAGGCTGAGATGCAATTTCAGCAAAGTACATTAAAAATTCTCCCCAGATAGTAAAATAGCGTGAGGAAGGCCTGAGAATACACACACGCACACAACGGAGGAAGAGAGAGAGACGCACAGGAGTTCAAGGAAGAGAGGATTCACGCCCCATCTTCAAGGATTTCATCGTTTGATTCTTTTTCTTCATCTCTTGTACTATTTTCTATGGAGATCATGATTTTATCAAGATATTTCATGTCTAGCTAAACTCATAGCTAGGTGATTATGGAGAACTAGGGTTTACTTGGTTGATTGATGGATTGATGGATTTACTTCATGCTTAAAGCTTAATTTCACTCTTGATTTCATTCATTCTTCTACTTGAGTTCTTAACTCTTATTATGTGAGGCTTGATCACCCATAGCATGTTGGTTATCTAGGAGAGTGTATGAAAATAACTCAACCCTATGTTCGTGAAGAGTAGGAAGACACTCTTAATATTCTTGAGACGGAGAGGTGAAAGAATGAGAGTGATCACATAAAGATTGTTTCAGTTGATTATGTTAAAGTGATAACTTTGCAAGGTTGAGAGGTCTTGTAGGTACCTTTATTATATCAACTGGAGTAGCGCCATTAACAACATCAGGCTGAAAGGATTTGTTGTCAAGTACACTACAGTGTGATACATGATTGAGAGTTATGTGTTGCGAGTATAATTTGTTATGGTGGAAGAAAGAGTGAAGTGTTGTTAATTGAATCCGTAAATCAACTAAGCATCCTAGGGACCCTAAATCATATAGTTTCTCCATACTCTTAAGTACTATCATTCAGTTAATTTGCAGTTCTTAGCTACGTAGAGCCACTTGTTTGAGGGTGGCAAACTCAGAATTCTTAATCCATTCCTCCCGGTTACTTCACTTTAAATTAATATTATAACTAAACCATCTCGAGCTTTTCCTCCTGAGATTCGACAACCCGAGTATTAAATATACTCACTCTTTACTACTTGAATCGTGCACTTGCGGTAACACGTAAGAAAGCGTGTCAGTTATGGTGTTAAGATTTTATGCTTTGTTTAAACTACAGAGAAGGATGGTGGAGATGCGGGATAATGATACGGAGAGGTTGCTGACCGAAGATAAGATAGTGGACATGGTTGTTGGGGGAAGGACTGGATTTGTAGCGGGATATGGTGGTGGTCAGCTCCCGAGGACTGCATTCATGTTTCAAGAAGGCATAGAGGCTAATGAGTCCAGGGTTGCTGAAGCACAATGGATGGCTGAAGCTGCTGAGCTTAGGGCACAGGTTGTAGAAAAAGGCGCCAAGGAGGCCAGTAGAAGAGCGGAGGAGGCTAAGAAAAAGGCAAAGGAAGTTGAGAAAAATGCTGAAGACGCTGTCAGAATGACAAATGAATCTTTCAACCTTATGACCGGAATGGAAGAACGACTTAAGAACATGGAGTCCTTGATGGCCAACCAGGTGATGGTCGAGATGGCGTGGAGCGGGCATCATTCATCATCATCTTCAGAGGAACTTTAAGGTAATTAAAATATCAATATTCATTTTAGTATGTGAATAAATGACATGTTGAGTATGCTGTGTAGATAAATTAAACTTTAGTTGTTTTCGTGTATGCATGAAGTTTGTGGCACTTTTAATTTGGATATAGTTGAAAGTGATGTCTCCTAGTACGTCCTGGATATATGAAACTAATTTATTAGTTGATAATGTGACCTCCAAATTCAGTTTTACGAAACTCAGTTTTAAAGTATACCATGGCTCTTGGCTTATTGCGTTTCGTTTTACCGGGTGAAATAACTCTTCGCGTCTCGTTTACTTGGACAGTTTTGTTACTTACCGCTGTGTTGTTCTTGTCGATTACGTGTGGAACATGCAACTCCACCAGTTGACTGATCGATATCTATTTCAGTGGTTGCAACAGTTGTGAGTATTTGTGAGAATTTTAGTAGTTGTATCTTCAGGACAAAATTAAACAAAAAGTTTAGGAAAATAACATAAAATAAAACAACAGAAATAACAGAAAATAGAAGTCTGTCTAGTGCTGGAGCTTGGGGTGTGATGGCTCCGCATTGTCGTCCTTCAGTTGTTCATATGTCGGGGGTCTCAAGATTTGTCCCGGAAGCCCCCCCCCCCCTCCTGTGTATCTCTTCTTCATCTTCCGCAGTATCTCGTATCTTCTTTCACATCTCATTCATGAGCCTTCCTCAAGCCTATATCTCTTCTTCTTAAACTACCCGACAGCAGGCTCGTTGTCACTGCTTGAATCATCATCTGAGATGATTATTGGAACATCCACATAGGACCCTGGCAGTCCTGTGAAAGGACTTCTGACCTCCTCCTCTTCACGTAGGCATTTGCGAATGGGTTCCATGGTAAGAAGATTCCGAGGAGGGGATTTACTGTGTCTGAGAATGAAATGGAGGTTACAAATTAAGTAGGGAGGGCAATTCCATTAACCTATCATTAATTTTGAGAATTCGAACAGTTTCAATTCAGTGTTTGTGGGTGCATTTATGCATGGTTATTACTTGTTGGCGGTGTTTATGATGTTCATTTAGGAGGAATGCATTAAGTTCATTCATGATGAGGTAGTGGCGTGTATCTGAACAGTTTCAGTTGTTGGAATTCGTTGAACATGAATTTAAATAATAGGTGAACCACATACTTGTTTTACAACGTCCGGTGTTTTTGAATATATACTTCGCTTCGATACTTTTTCTGCTTTTGGGCCTGCAAGTTTTTGTATGTCATGCATAGAAACATTATTTTAGTTTCGTTCCTCTTGTTGTGTTCAATTTTTATGAACTGTTATTTTTATTTTTTTTCATGAACTGTTATTTATTTTCTTCTGCTTTGTTTGAAATCACAGCAATGACGCCAATTACAGCTCGGCCAGCAGCAGCAGCAGCACATCCATATGCTCAACCCGTCTTCAATGCGCCAACAAATGAACACTTCTCCGCCGTCCTTCTGAGGTACAAGGGTTAAAGAAATCTGAACAATATTTTGAATTTGGAGAATTTGTTGTGGACATGCATTTTAATTAATATTTGGAGGAAGTTTGTGTGTGGATGTGTATATGGCCGGGTTTTGTGGCTTGTTTCGAACAATTGAATTCTTGCAACTGTACGATGGTGTAAGTTTGGTTGGATTAAGCTTCGACTGAAAAGTAGTATTTCGCAATTGTTGGTGTTGTATGTGTGTATTCATGGGTGATTAAAAATGATCACCTGGCTACTGGTTTTTTTGTTATATTTTATGAGCAGATTTAAGAAATTTGTGAGATAGGCAACTACGTCAGTAGTCATCTATGAGGAACACCAAAATAAAAAGACGACCAGGAAGTTTCTCGACAAATACATATAACGACGATCAAACTGGTCGTGAAAAAAAAAAAAGACACAACCGAATAAAAGTTAACAATGACGAGTAAATTCGACTGCATTATACATACACAAGAATAAGCAGTCGATAAGTTCGTCGGCATTAGTTTTTTTAAAAAGAGTAAATAGTCGGCATGTGGTCGGGAAAAGATTAACGACTAAATAATTTGGTCGAAATATTCGTCGGCAAAATTTCGACCAAGTAATATTATGGTCGGTAAGTCGTCGGTAAAACATCAACGACGAAAAGATGTAGTCGGAAAAAGTGGTCAGTAAAAAACTTTTACCGACCATTGGGATAAGTTGTCACCCCGTCGAACTGACGATAGAGCTATTTCGACGCACTTTGGACGAACTTTTCTCGTCGTCTTTTCATTCTAATGACGAAATTTCGGGTTTTAACGACGGGTTTACTCGTCGTAATAAACCGATTTTTTTGTAGTGGGAGGCGGTGGACGAGGACGACGAAGACAACGGTGGTGGCGAGGCGGCTGTGACGTGCTTCTTCATCTTCTCTTACTCTCCTCTTCTTTTCCCCTTATCTTCTTCATATGGATCTGGATCGGTAATTTTTTGGTGGGTTGCTGGTGGTGGTGGTGTTCTCTGGAATGTTACCCATTTATTCCTTCAGTTTGGTAAAGTATTCCTTCAAACTTTCACACCAGTTGTACAAGTTTTTCTTCAAAATAATGGGATAGAAAACAAAATCAGAGTGTATGTTCACTCTCACAATGATCCATCAAACCAAAACAAAATCATAGCAACAGTATTTGTTAGACATTTGTTTACTCCACTATGAGGAAGTAGAACATGGAAAAAATATGATAAAACCGCAACTAATAACTAATTCCATTTTGAAAAAAATAACCCATTCTTATCTATATATATATATAAAAGCAAAGCAAATGGGAGGCTCATCCTCCTTATGCCATGTAGGATTTGAAAAGAACTCTTGATATGACACATGTTATGTTAGAAGATTAAGTGGCAGACACATTGGCATTGTCAACCAATTAAATTTTGCCAATTCATATATAAGTTACACATAGGATTGCCAACTCAATCTTCAATGAACTGTGATGCATTGAACCTTATTTTTCAGGGTCAATCATATACTTTGAATAAAAAGTTTAGTTTCTCTATGCATTGGTAAAAGATACAACTATAACTTTTGATTTCTTTCACTGAATAACTTTCACTATAATTTATGTTTTTTTTTGTTTTTGGATGTAAATATTACTTTTGACTTCAACGTAAATATCTATATGAATGTGTTCAATTAAATTACCATTACATAATAGTAATCTATCTATCACAAAGAAAAAAT
The DNA here is from genome assembly GCA_023055425.1 of Linanthus parryae. Lineage (NCBI taxonomy): Eukaryota > Viridiplantae > Streptophyta > Magnoliopsida > Ericales > Polemoniaceae > Linanthus > Linanthus parryae. The sequence goes on along the minus strand of JALGPY010000001.1, from coordinate 60,003,820 downwards.
ACAACTGAACAAGAAAAATTAACATATAAACAATATTTAAAAAAAATAGGAAATAATAATTTAACATCTTTAAAAAAATACGTTGGACCATACACCTTCAATTAATTCTCAATGCATAAATAACTACGCTTTTGATTTTAAAGTGAAAAAAATAGGTAATAATAAATTAACATCTTTAAAAAAATTACGTTGGACCATAGACCTTCAATTAATTCTTAATGCATAAATAACTACGACTTTTGATTTTAAAGTGAATCTTTGACACTGATACACATGAATGTGTTCAATTAAATTAAATTAACATTACATAATAGTAATCTATCTATCACGAATAAATAAATACAAGTGAACAAGAAAAGGAAACATATAAACAAAATTAACAAAAAATAGGTAATAATAAATTAGCATCTTTAAAAAAAATTACGTTGGACCATACACCTTCAATTAAACTTTTTTATTCTTAGCACATAAATAACTACAACTTTTGATTTTAAAGTGAATTTTTTACACTGACTCACACACCTCCTATCAAACTTTTCGTTTCTCTATGTATTAATAAAAAAATAAATACTAACCTCAGAATAGGTAATAATAAGTTAACATCTTTAAAAAATTACGTTGGACCATAGACCTTCAATTAATTTTCAATGCATAAATTACTACGACTTTTGATTTTAAACTGAATCTTTTACACTGACATACACATGAATGTGTTCAATTAAATTAAATTAACATTACATAATAGTAATCTATCTATCACAAAGAAATAAATACAAGTGAACAAAAAAAGGTAACATATAAACAAAATTAACAAAAAATAGGTAATAATAAATTAGCATCTTTAAAAAATTACGTTGGAGCATACACCTTCAATTAAACTTTTTTATTCTCAGTGCATAAATAACTACAACTTTTGATTTTAAAGTGAATTTTTTACACTGACACATACACCTCCTATCAAACTTTTCGTTTCTCTATGTATTAATAAAAAATAAATACTAACCTCAGAAACAAAGCTAATGAAAGTGTGAACAACACAAACAAAAAAAAATGTGAAACGAAAATATATTTACAGACAACAAGAACAAAATACCAACCCACACTAATAGATTAATTAACCTAAAATTGTAGAGCAAACCCCTTCAAAAGCTGACATAAATTTAATTTATTTTTAAAGTAAAATGATATGCCTATTTCACTGAAAATGGATTACATAAAATCTTCTGTAATTGTGGCTTGAGAACAATATTTTTTTAACCCAAAAAGATTGCCCACAACACCCACACACTAGAAGTTGTAAACCGTTATTTTCAATTTGACAAGAATTTCATATACTTTTATTGAGCCATACAAAGAAGAAAAAAAGAAAGAAACCAAATAAATAAAATGGACTATAAAAAATTAACACTACATTTTTTTAAAAAAATTGATTCATCTATCTCTCATGGACGTAATTTGTTTTTTTATCCTTCTTATGTTTCTTTAATTCGTTTGTTTCTCGATTTATTGTAATAATTATACATAAATTCATTGTTAATAATAGATAAAATGATAATACATTTTATTGTTGAAAATGAACTATGGAATCTCTTCTCCTGTGAAGTTTACCTATGTAAAAATCTCGCGTAAATGTAGTCACATGATCTTAACCCAACAGGTTTTCACACCACACCGGCATATATACTAGCAGTTCTCAGCCTATAAGTTTTACTTTACGAGTAATTTCTAATACTTATGCTGAGTGGTAGCCAACAAAAATTTATCACATGTATTATTATAAGTGAAATTACATATTATTCTCATACAATGACAGCAATCATTAAAATCTATACCTTATCATTTTGGAATTGTGTATAGTATTCGGGACGCGGAAAGAAAAGTTATACCTGAAAATATTTCTTTAATACAAGAAATGAAATATTTACTCTCCAATAGAAAAAAAAATATTCACTACCACGGATATATTGGTTATGTGGTGCAAGAGGAAACTGTAATTGGTCGATCAAGTTATTTCTACCATGTCTATTATATTAAAGTATGGAAATAGTCACCTAATCAACCAATTAAAGTGTCATGTGGTACCACGTCACCGATACTCCCGCAGTAATGAATATTTTTTCATCCATTAGGTTGTGAGAGTTTATCGTAATTAGCCAACATGATGATGTTAGACCAATAAAAGAAAAGTCAACTTAATAATGTATGTCTTTTTCTTCAAATGTATGTCGAAGCTTGGTATATTGTCAGAATTGTTAAGGTTTGTGAGTAATTTTAGTGAACAATTGACATATGTTGATAAAATTTGTTGCTCAAACTGATATGCATGGCTTCATTTTGCTTATTATTTTCTGATATGGTTCTTTTATGAAATAAGTATAAGTACGCAGTAGAGTTTTTTCTATATTATGTAGATTTATGAGTTTTAAATAATAGTAATATACACATTGTTTCTTCGATTGTAAGTTAGTATTTAGGATTCTTAGTTCGTTCTTAGAGTCTCCTTTAATCAAAGAACTACATCTTTATCAAAAAGACTATTCAAACCTTTAAACCAACATTTTGTCAAAATCTGAATTCTTTAATGGCCTTTGTGCCTAACATGTGTGCAATTAATAAAAGTATTTTTAGACGAATTTTTTATAAAGTAAAGAAACATATTTTTCAAACTTCATATAATCTTAATAATTTTTCAATAAAACAAAATAACAATTATATGCACAGCCCGCGCCATGGCGCGGGTTTAAGACTAGTTAATATAGAGGAGACACATAAATAATTCTTCTAAAATAGAACAAAGACTGAAGTTACCGAAAAATTTATCGAGGTTTTGGTTCGATGGATCATTGTGATTTGTAAGAGTGAACATACATTCTTTCACGTTCTGTGATTATGCATTCATTTGTATGGATGCATAATCTCTTAGTTTTGGTTGGGGTAGTGCTCGGGCACGGGCAATCCCCTTGTCAATTGTTAAAATGTAATGTAAGTCTCGTTTTCCTAATTATTATTCTGTGCTCACATCCATTTGGATACTTGCTTAAGACGGTAGGTTTGCAGCTTCCCGTTATTATTTTTCTCTCTTACCGCGCTAACTCTATGACAAAAGGAAGAAAATAAAAGTAGTAAATGTCAAAGATATTTGATGCATTTCATTATTCCATTAGGCCTTGTACCGGACAAGGTTCGTTGATTATTATATTCCCTCTCAAGATTCTGGCTCTTGAAATCCCCAATGATTATTGTGCCATCCATATTTATGGATCTTTCTATCAAGATACTACAAATATATTTTACCTCAGTTTAGTGTTCACTCTTCTTTTGTGTTTTCTAAAACTATAGAATTCAAGTAAACCATTTATTTGAACATTTATATTCGGTTCAAAAGCTAACTAGTTGGTATCTTCTTCACACAATCCCAATATTAAGAATGGTTTATGATTTATTTAATCATCAGTACGGGATTAATATGCATTCTGATTGTGTTACAGGCATGTGGAGGCAGAATCGTGTGTAGTTTGATGAATTTCTTCCTAATAAGTTATACCAGCCTTTTATATGAGACCGGCCTCTTTATATCGATCAGTGTTTTCTTTTTTTGTATAGAAGTCTCTTCCATAAATACGTCACATATTTGTTTCTATCCCGTTCACGATGATGATTAAATGATATATACAAAAACTGTAAGGCTTCATTTCTTGTATATAATTTAATGTGAAGCTATCTTTCTATGACTTAAAGAAAAATTTGAAATTGCCAAGTCGCCTAAAATGTTCAACATAGCAGAGTCTAAGTGCAAGTTTGATAACGTTGTGCTGGGGCTTGCACATAATTTGTGAAAGTTGCTGATGTTTGGTAAAATCAACTTCAAACCTACTGTGAGAGAGTAAAAAATGACTAAAAATACAGGACATTTATTATTAAAAGCATTGTCTGAAAAAAGCATCTTCTCCCTTGCTACAATTTTCTATTTATGCCAATCCATCACAGTGTTGGTGGAAACTATTATTCCGTATTGTTAACAGCTTAAATTTTTATCAAAGTGATGTGCTAAAAAATTGGCGCAGATAATTAATGTAGAAATAATCTATTTCCAAACAATTAGAAAGGAGAAAGAAATAAGTCCTTCCTTCATGTACTATTGCAGTGAGTAAGTACCATAAAGCCACCTGAGGGGGAGTCCCTGAAATTGAAATCATGGTGCCAGTTTATCTTCAAGCTCTCAAGAGTTAGTAGTGGATTTTGCAGTCACAAATGAGAAGGGTCCAATACAAATGGGAGGAAATCAATCATAGATGAAGTGAATAAACTACTTCACCTTGCGGCGAATTTGCTTGTACTTCCCAATGATTCATCAAACGAAAATACTTCCTTAGATTTTTACTAGATTCTCTTGTCTATCTATTTATTATACTCACATAGGTTAGTTTTGATATAAACAATAGCTGCTTACGTAATTTTAAAATCAGTTGTGAAGAAAAATCACCATTTGCAAAGCACGTGTTTCTTACTAGTGTGTGTATATATATTTGCTTCATCTTCTTTTAAGTCAATGCATTAGCAGCATATGTAAAATGTTGCAGTTGTAATGCGTATTTTCGTTTTACTTTTTTTTTTTTCTTAAAATACATTAGCAACAACTGCAAATGTAAGGATTGCATTTGGGAATTTGAGACGTTATTAATTGGGTTGCCACACTGGTAAATTGTGGCCTCAAAATGCTTTTTTCCATGGTGAAATACCATATTTTCCACGAGAATTTCCACTCGCCAATAAATCTATTGCCACCTCTATTAAATTTTCGTGGAAAAATGTAGAAATTGATAACAAAGACTTTTTCCACAGTAATTACTCGTGACAGATTATTTTACCTCCCCTTTGTGACCACATGTGTCTATTGTGGAAATAACCATGGACAAAATCTTTAGCGGCAAAAATTGAGCTTCTTACACATTTTTAAAACATGAACACAAACCGTTTTTCAAGATTGTGTGCATGTTTATTTTCTGGAGGCCCCACGTATTCTATGAAGAAGACTTTACAACTTGGTTAAGACAAAAAATTAACGTGCAACGCACGTGCATCAAAACTAGGATATATAAATATGTGTGTGTGTGTCTTAGTCTGACAAAAGCAAGGAAAATACTATGTATGAATAAGGCAAGATTCAAGTGCGAGACCACCGATTACATATTCAAAACAATGAAACTACTAAGAAAAGTAGGACATCAATGAAACAAAAACATTACTACCAGCCACCTCAAAACAGAACATGATATTTCCCTTACTGGGGAAAGGTAAAGCTACATATCAAATTTAACAAAAAACCAGTAAACATAAATTATTACTGACATAAAATGAAATAAATGAAGTCTTGCAGTCAGCGGGATACTACACATTGTTAACCATTGTCCTCCATGTTCCCCTTCATCACTCCATCTTCAGCTGCGACTTGTGCAGGTTGAGAGGATTCTGGTGGAGCATGTGCTTGTGAGGAAGAAGAAGGTTGGGAATTGACTTTTAGTAAGTTGAGTTGTTTGTTTATTTCCAGAAGCTTTTCATCAATGACAAAGCCATGGTCACTCAACTCGACTGTGGCCATGTGTTGTGGTAAGTGATTACCGCGCAAGCACTGGTACATGATCTCATTCATCTGTTTTTATCGATTCTCAGTGATTTTCATCCTCAGTTCATCTTGGACTTTCTGGATCCTTCTTCTTGTAAAACCTTCATGGTCCAATATTTTCTGATTTCGTTGCCCGATTGGCATGTTCGTATAATCAGCAATCCCCTTCTGCACCCCCTCCCTATTTGGCCAGACATGGGCAACATGCTGATAAGGGCTGGAGATGATTACGGCGACTTCGACGTCGCACAAAGTGTGGAGTTCTTCAGCCTTTTTCATTAGGCCCTTGACCCTTTTCCTGAAGCATTCATCTGGTACATGATCTCATTCATCTGCACTGAAGCTCGAATTCATCGATGATGATACTAAGAGACAAGTGTGTTTCAGGAAAAGGATCAAGGGCATAATAAAAAGGCTGAAGAACTCCACACTTTCTGCGACGTCAAAGTCGCCGTAATTATCTCCAGTCCTTATCAGCATGATGCCCAATTCTGGCCAAGCAGGGAGGGGGTGTAGAAGGTGATTGATGATTATAAGAACGTGCCAATCGGGCAACGAAATCAGAGAATGATGGACCAAGAAGTTTTAACAAGAAGAAGGATCAAGAAAGTCCAAGATGCACTCAGGAAGAAAGTCACTGAGGATCGATATAAAGAGATGACTGATATCATGTACCAATGCTTGTGCGATAAAAAATTACAACAAGACATGGCCGCAGTTGAGTTGAGTGATCTTGGATTTGTCATTGATCAAAATCTTTTGGAAATAAACAAACAACTCAACTCACTAAATGTTTCACAGCCTTCTTCTTCCTCGCATGCCCATGCTCCACCAGAATCCTCTCAACCTGCACAAGTCCCAGCTGAAGATGGAGTGATGAAGCCACTGGTGGATCAGCTGAAGATGGAGTGATGTACCAATGCTTGTGCGGTAACAAATTACCACAAGACGTGGCGGCGGTTGAGTTGAGTGATCTTGGATTTGTCATTGATCAAAATATTTTGGAAATAAACAAACAACTCGACTTACTAAATGTTTCACAGCCTCCTTCTTCCTCGCTAAAGATGGAGTGATGAAGCCACTGGTGGATCAGCCAAATGGGGAATTGCCTCCTCGGTTTATGGAGCAGAAGGGGAACATGGTGGACATTGATTCACAATCCGTAGTATCTGGATGACTGCAAGAGTTCATTTATTTTGTTTTTGTCGTGATAATTTATGTCTACTGATATTTTGTTAAATTTGATATGTAGCTTCACCTTTCCTCAATAAGGGAAATCTCATGTTCTGTTTTGAGGTGACTGGTAGTAATGTTTTGGCTTCATTGATGTTCTAGTTTTCTTAGTAGTTTCCTTGTAACGAATTATGTAATGGGTGGTCTCGCACTTGAAACTTGCTTATTCATACATAGTATTTTCCTTGTTTTATTCAAACCATCATAATATATATTATATATAGGAAATTGATTCCTACAACGGTTAACATTAATGGTTGCACCCAATGTAGTTGTTGAGATGTTACTTCCCTCGTTTGTAAATTATTAGAGTTTTCTCTTTTGTAATAAATTTGCAATCATTTATTTTTGGTAGGTTTATAAATACACTGTATTTTGACTTTAGTTCCATTCATTTTAATGTCATTTTTATAAATTAGGAATGGGTGATGATATTTTTACCAATCATTGCTAATGTGCACAATTTTTTCTTGTAATGACAGTTTGACATTTTTTCAAGCTTCATAATTTATTAAAAGTTCTTTTAAAGAAAATTTGTATTCTAAAAAAATCTGAGGCCCTTACACCTTCAGCAAAACCCCCAAGTGATGTATAAGTCTTATATATAGTCGTAAATTATGTAATGGGTGGTCCCGCACTTGAAACTTGCTTATTCGTACATAGTATTTTCCTTGCTTTATTCAAACCAACATAATATATATATATATAGGAAATTGATTCTTACAACGATTAATATTGATGGTTGCACCGCAATGTAGTTGTTGAGACGTTATTGGCTTAGTGTCATCGTTGTCAATTATTAGTGTATTCTCTATTTTAATAAATTTGTAATCATTTATTTTTGATAGGTTTATAAATACACTGTATGTTGACTTTAGTTCCTTTCATTTTGATATCATTTGTATAAATTAGGAATGGCTGATGATATTTTTACAAATCATTGCTATCTTTGCACAATTTTTGCTTGTAATGACAGTTTGACATTATTTTTAAGCTTCATAATTTATTAAAAGTTCTTTTAAAAAAAAATTGTATCTTAAAAAAATCTGAGGCCCTTACACCTTCAGCAATTACCCCAAGTGACGTATAAGTCATATATATAGTCGTATCTTATGCAATGTGGTTGAGAGAAGAGAACCACTTGTTGCTTCAAAACAAAATTAAAAACAAATAATTATTTCTTTTAGAAATGCTACGTGTTACCCGATTTTTTCACCGTTTTATATCACTTCCGCATATGGTCTCTAATTGGTAGTTTTTTAAAAAAACAAAGAAACTAAAAATGTAATGATACCAACTATAATTTAACACGCAAGTGGAGAAGTGACACGGTTAAAACGATTATTATTCTATCATCAAAGTTCCCCTTTTATGTGATTTTATTTTTTGAGGAATTACATCATATCCTATGTTGGCAGGGTTCGAACTCCGGACATCATGTATGAATGTTGCCTTTTTATGTGTATTTGGTGAGCCCAATAATTGATCATATCATCTTAATGTGTCCGTCTTTTATTTTTACGATATATGTAACTAAAAACACTTATGTATGCATGTGAGTATCCATGTGTTTAAGATCTCTTAAAATTTAGCATTTCTATGTCTTGTCTGCCTTTTCTCCCCTTTATTTTTTATTTTTTTAATTTTCATGACTCCGAAAATACTTATTTCTAATTTCAATATTACTACTCAATTTTTGTAGTTTTGTCACCTCCTACAATTTCTTAAGTAATATCCACCCCGGTTGAGTTTTTACATTTTCTCTAGAATGCAACATCTCTAGCCCAAGATTCGTCTCTTTCTCTCCTCAAGATTTCTCAATCTCCCGCCAGCGCTCTGGGTATCCCTGACCTCACTCATAAATTAAAAATATCCATCTCTTGCCCTTACTCTGGCCCTCTCTCACCTCACATACAAATACATATGTTTAAATTGTCACAATTTCTTTCCTAAAGGATGGTTTAATTATCCTCATAAGAACATACTGATAACCCTTCACATTTATCTCGCTCTATCTCTCTATCTCTCTCTGAAATCCGACGTAATAAGTGTTTATAGTTTTAGTAAATATGGCTTAGGAATAGAACTGATTTTGATTTGAAAATTGGGTAACCTATTTCGAAGTAAAAATTTATCCGGATCATGTTTCTCGAATCGGATATCTTTGTTGGTTGGATGATTATCTGAATTCAATTGTTTTAGAACATAGTGAACGGACTATGATCCTACTAGTAGGAAATATTTTTTTTTGATATGTGTGAGGAAGTTTCCTATTTTTTCCCATGACTTTATTGGGAAAAAGAATGTGAACCTGAACAGTAGTCTGCTACGTTGAGGGGCGTTTATAGTTCTTAACCTTTGAGGGAAGGCTATATCGTTCATCACCCCCTCTACAATCTGACCACTCCTTAAACTAATCGAGAATAGACTAGTCCAAAATAATTTTAAATTGGAACTAGTGCTTATATCTTCCATTCGTATGTCATTTTGTAAACGCATACAATCAACAACATCAATAATGAATGTTGCAGTCAATCATCTTTACTAATAGAAGGTCATAGATAAATATGTTATAGTAATTCATATGTACCACTTTGAACATGTTCACCTAATATTTCATAAACTATATGAATAGCTCAACATCAAATTTATTCATTGTTTGAAGTCACTGAAACTCTAGAGACACACAAACAGTTTATCTCAAATTCTTATGTAACACAGACTAAAGATATGTTTAAAGAAAGAGTAACAGCAAAAACAAGATTCTATTGATAACAAGATAAATATCATAAAACAAGTAAAATATATATACTTTAATTTAGATCAATACCATTGTTGAACATGTTTTCGCATATGTTGTCTCTACGATCCAAACCAGGTAAGCGTTTTGCATTAACTGTAAGGAATTCTCCATTTTCATGTTGACGGATTAAGCTGCAAGCACCTGCAAGATGCATGAAAGCATAAAAAAATGGATGGGTAGGAGGCTCCACAAATAATTTTGAAGATAAAGAATAATAAGAGCGGAATTCAGTATAAGAACCCTAGGTGATGTATAAGTCATATATATAGTCGTATATTATGCAATGTGGTTGAGAGAAGAGCACCATGTGTTGCTTCATAGCAAAATAAAAAAAATGTCATTTCCTTTAGAAATGCTACGTGTTACCCTATTTTTTCACCGTTTTATATCACTTCCACATATGATCTGTAATTGGTATTTTAAAAAAAGCTAAAAGTTTAATCGTACCAACTATAGTTTAACACGCAATTGGAGAAGTAACACGATTAAAAACATCATTATTCTATCATTAAAGTTCCCCTTTTATGTGATTTTGTTTTTTGAGAAATTATATCATATCTTACATCTAGCAGGGTTCGAACTCGGGACATCATGTAGCAATGTTCCCCTTTTACGTGTATTTGGATGAGCCCATAATCGATCCTATCATTTTAATGCACGCGTGTTCCATTTTTACGATATATGTTACTAAAAATGCATATGTATGCATGTGTGCATACATGTACTAGTTGTAAGGTAGGTGTGTTGCGCATGATGATTTTTTTATAGTCTCGGATAAGTGAAATGTTTATTCGATAGGTTATATTTCACATACCCTCATCCTTGTTATGTCTAGCGGCTAATAACGGAGCACAAAGGAAAGATTAAAATTCTAAAAAATCTCATCTAATGTTTTATCCAAGTTTATTAAATTATCTGACTTAGATAATTAATGACCCATCTATTCTCGAGTTAACTATTGGGTTGTTGGTCAAGGCATTGATTTCTCTCAGCTTAGTCAATCAATTCATTTTGGAGTAATGGAAGTTACGATTAGAGAGAAAAAATAGGAAGACGAGAAAATAGACATAATATAATGAAGGGTGATGATAATCACAACACAATATTAGATAGCTACAGCACAATATTTCAGTAAATGACATTTATATCTTTAAATTCATTTGATTCTCAAAAAAAATCCATAAAATTCATTTCATATTATTTCAATCTCAACAACCAATTAATCCCAATTTCCAACCTAATATAAAATCAAAAGGTTAAATTTTAAGTTTTGAATGAAGAACATCATCAACCCTCTCTCTCACACAGAACAAAACTTGTGAGATCCTTTAATTTGAATTACATAAACCAATGACACCTCAACCCAACCACAACCCAACCACAACCCTCCCATATCAATACAATCACAGTCACCACACCCAAATCGACGCAGCTTTGACTCAGTTCATCCTAAATTGAGACAAAGTAAAGCCTTTAACTCGAATCCAAATGAAAGAACCAGTGAAGGGCAGGACCTTATGAAGTTAAACCTGCAAGAAAGTGACCCTATCTATACTTGATTCTGCAGTAGAATCGGTTACAAAGCGCCTCTAAGAGAGGCTCTAATGGGTTTCATTTCTGTCGAACTCCTTGTTCCTCTCTCACAATGATTAACACCTCTTCATAAAGGCCTCGCCATCCACAAATCCGACCACCCAAACCCTAGCCGCCACTCCCAAATCAAAGTTGGCAACTTTGGTAATCGTGGTTGTCGGCGGTGATGCATGAACCTTCTTCCTCCTCCTCTCATACTCTTCAACACTTCTTCCTCATCCTTCCTCCTCTTCAAAAATTCTTCCAACAATGTTTCATACTTGGAACACGTTCACTTTTACCTCACTCGTTTTTCTTTTCTTTCATAAAAAACAGTGGGGGTGAAATTTAAGGGTAAAATGTCATTTTGAAAAATTTGTGTTGTAACTAGTAAATGTTTTGCTGTAATTGTCGGCACCCACAATGAATACTATGTTGTTCTTGATTGATTAATAGGTAATGCTTATGTTTTTAATCATTAAGGTTCACAGTTTCTTTGATGTTAATTAAGGTTAAATGATAGATCTTTGATCCAAACGCAAATCGAAATGGCGACTCCGATTTTGAAGGTTCTGGTATATTTTTTGAATGTTATTCATGATCGAACGAGAATGCACAATAATGACTTTCATTTGAGTTTGAATCCATGCACAGTAATGTTTTCCAATGTCTATAATGAATTGGCTTTAAATCACCATCGATATGACAACCGGAAAGGACTGCGCAATTGAGGAGTTCCAACTTGTTCAGGTAGAACTAGCGAATGCACTGGGCAAGTTATGCCCTTCAATCTACGAGCTTCAAGATTCAAAATAAAAAGTTGCAAACTTTTTTCAAATTTTGAATTTTTTTTCTGATTTTAATATCAAATATAAAGTTGCGACCTTAGTTTTCTTCTTTCTAATAATATTTTTTGGCATGATCTCTTACACATAGCTCGTCGGGGAGAATCTTTTCCTAAGCAAAGAGAATCGCATTCCGTTGTTTCTTTTCTATTTTTCCACACTAAAACAAATCATTCTTTTAGCGACCTGTTTTATTCCGACTGTCAGGATTACAGTCGTTGATAACTGTACAAACAGTTTTTTTTATATTTGTCGTCTGGCTAGTCGTCTTTCAGATTTTTAAAGACTATTTATGATTCTGTCGTGGGAAAACGATTAGTCATCAGAAATCCAAATTTATCAATGACGTGTTGTATTGTCTTCAACGGATCTAAACACAATGTTGATCAAACTTTTGGGCGGGAAATTAAAATTAGTTAAATTTTTGGGAGGGAAAGGAAATCTCACCAAATGTTGGAGGCAAAATCAAATTCAACCAAAAAATTAATTTCACCTATCTGCTCCAACTAACAACTCCACCCGTCATCACTACCGCCTTTCGGCCTCCATATCATATCAAAGAACTAGATGAACCCTAAATCTCATCTTCTACACTCTCCACCACCGCCGGCTCTCTCTATCTCTCTTTCTGCATGACCGCAGTCATCTCGGCACCACCGTATCACTTTCTTTCCGATTGACTCAATCGGCCACCAGGTGGTCAAAATATGAGAATGAAGATTTGGCGCAGGAAGAGAAATTTGATGTCTCACCCTTCATAAACATCTGTGCTCACAACTTGTCATTATCTCTCTGTCTCTCAGTCTCAATTTGGCTTCTGAGATTTAATTGTTTGTGAACGTGGTTTTCAATTTGGGTTCCGAGAGGTGGCTTGAGCTCAGATCTTACAAGCCCTTTTCATTTCAGTAACTTAAAAGGAGCAATTTTACTGTGATATCTGTACTTGTAGTGATGCAGGACAAAATTGGAGAATTAATCAGTCGCGTCCAGAAAAGCAGTTTATGTCAAAACGCAGAATCAGGGGCAGAATTGAAGGATGTCGGATTCGCGCAAAATCATACATTATTTTGGGTGGAAACGACGTTCTAAATAGAAACAGTGATAAATAACGGGCACCGCCCTGTTTTGGTCAAATTCGGTCACTCAGTGATAAATCTGAGTCTTTATTTTGTTTAAGACTTTAATTTAGGATTGTTTTTGAGATTTTGCTATTTTTGGCAAAGTTATGTTTTTTAGCTATTTATACACGGCTTGTGGGTAAATTTTAGCAGACTTTTGATATTTGATTTATTTCTTAATTCTAGAGAGCTTTGTGCCCTAGTTTCTTTGCCTTTTCATTGTTGATTCCGCTATGTACCCACGCTCGGTGATTTTACCCGGAGTCAGTTTGGTATCAGAGCAAGTTCGACTTGGGAGGAAGATCATCATCAACGATGGTGCGTGGACGTCCTGGCGGTAGCGGGCAGGTTCCGGCTGAGGAAGCCCCCCAACGGAGACGTAACTTCCAAGAATTTATGATGATAAAAGATCTGCAGAGGCAACAGCGGGATCTGCAGAGGCAGATTGATGTGTTTGCCCAGCGCCTAGAATTGCGGGATTTGCAGCGACAAGTTGCGAAGTTAACCCAACGCTTGGCGGCGCAGAATTTCAAGGATCGCGAGGTCTTTGATCGTTACTCGCAGCCCGCGTTCGAGACCCACTACAACGGTGATTCCGGTGGTTGGAGCGAGCTTGATGGAGGAGCGAGTTTCAAGAATGATGTACCAGATTATTCGGGTATGTCGCAGTCGAGGTAACTGTTTTGATTATCTTGAAGAAAAAGATGAACAAGTTGTTGAGGATTATGAATATAATTCCTATGATGCAATTTTTGTTGAGGGTAATTCATCTTCATCAAATTATGAGGTGGATTGGTCTAAACCTCCAATTTATGACGATTATGGAGATGACGAGGAAGAGTTGATTGTGGAGGATGATGAGCATACTTTGGATGTGCCGATTCAAGAGGTAATTTCATATTCGTGTCCAGTAGTTTCTCAATCAATTATTTCTTATAAAGTTGAGGATGAATTGGTGCAAACTGAATTAGAAGAGCCATAGATTTTTCGATTCAAGCCGCAATCTTTTATCGTGATCCCTTCTTGGTGGAGCGTTGTGTGAAAGAGTCTATATTGAACTCTAGGTCGAGTTCTTCTGAAGAGGGGGTGACTGATGTAGGACAAAATTGGAGAATTAATCAGTCGCGTCCAGAAAAGCAATTTCGGTTAAAACGCAGAATCAGGGGCAGAATTGAAGGATGTCGGATTCGCGCAAAATCATACATTATTTTGGTGGAAACGACGTTCTAAACAGAACCCGTGATAAATAACGGGCACCGCCCTGATTTGGTCAAATTCGGCCATTTAGGGGTCGTAATCAGCAATTTTTTATTTTTGGTAATATTTATTTCACTAATTAGGAGGTCAAATTATTCCTTATTTGGGTGAATCTTTTTGATGAGTCTTTATTTTGTTTAGGACTTTAATTTAGGATTGTTTTTGAGATTTTGCTATTTTGGCAAAATTATGTTTTTTTTTGCGATTTATACCCGGCTTGTGGGTAAATTTTAGCAGACTTTTGATATTTGATTTATTTCTGAATTCTAGAGAGCTTTGTGCCCTAGTTTCTTTGCCATTTCATTGTTGATTCCGCTGTGTACCCACGCTCGGTAATTTTACCCGGAGTCAGTTTGGTATCAGAGCAAGTTCGACTTGGGAGGAAGATCATCATCAACGATGGTGCGTGGACGTCCTGGCGGTAGCGGGCAGGTTCCGGCTGAGGAAGCCCCCCAACGGAGACGTAACGTCCAAGAATTTATGATGATAAAAGATCTGCAGAGGCAACAACGGGATCTGCAGAGGCAGATTGATGTGTTTGCCCAGCGCCTAGAATTGCGGGATTTGCAGCGACAAGTTGCGAAGTTAACCCAACGCTTGGCGGCGCAGAATTTCAAGGATCGCGAGGTCTTTGATCGTTACTCGCAGCCCGCGTTCGAGACCCACTACAACGGTGATTCCGGTGGTTGGAGCGAGCTTTATGGAGGAGCGAGTTTCAAGAATGATGTACCAGATTATTCGGGTATGTCGCAGTCCAGTAACTGTTTTGATTATCTTGAAGAAAAACATGAACAAGTTGTTGAGGATTACGAATATAATTCCTATGATACAATTTTTGTTGAGGGTAATTCATCTTCATCAAATTATGAGGTGGATTGGTCTAAACCTCCAATTTATGACGATTATGGAGATGACGAGGAAGAGTTGATTGTGGAGGATGATGAGCATACTTTGGATGTGCCGATTCAAGAGGTAATTTCATATTCGTGTCCAGTAGTTTCTCAATCAATTATTTCTTATCAAGTTGAGGATGAATTGGTGCAAACTGAATTAGAAGAGCCATAGATTTTTCGATTCAAGCCGCAATCTTTTATCGTGATCCCTTCTTGGTGGAGCGTTGTGTGAAAGAGTCTATATTGAACTCTAGGTCGAGTTCTTCTGAAGAGGGGGTGACTGATGTAGGACAAAATTGGAGAATTAATCAGTCGCGTCCAGAAAAGCAATTTCGTTCAAAACGCAGAATCAGGGGCAGAATTGAAGGATGTCGGATTCGCGCAAAATCATACATTATTTTGGGTGGAAACGACGTTCTAAACAGAACCCGTGATAAATAACGGGCACCGCCCTGTTTTGGTCAAATTCGGCCATTTAGGGGTCGTAATCAGCGTTTTTTTCATTTTTGGTAATATTTAATTCACTGATTAGGACGTCCTGGCGGTAGCGGGCAGGTTCCGGCTGAGGAAGCCCCCCAACGGAGACGTAACGTCCAAGAATTTATGATGATAAAAGATCTGCAGAGGCAACAACGGGATCTGCAGAGGCAGATTGATGTGTTTGCCCAGCGCCTAGAATTGCGGGATTTGCAGCGACAAGTTGCGAAGTTAGCCCAACGCTTGGCGGCGCAGAATTTCAAGGATCGCGAGGTCTTTGATCGTTACTCGCAGCCCGCGTTCGAGACCCACTACAACGGTGATTCCGGTGGTTGGAGCGAGCTTTATGGAGGAGCGAGTTTCAAGAATGATGTACCAGATTATTCGGGTATGTCGCAGTCCAGTAACTGTTTTGATTATCTTGAAGAAAAACATGAACAAGTTGTTGAGGATTACGAATATAATTCCTATGATGCAATTTTTGTTGAGGGTAATTCATCTTCATCAAATTATGAGGTGGATTGGTCTAAACCTCCAATTTATGACGATTATGGAGATGACGAGGAAGAGTTGATTGTGGAGGATGATGAGCATACTTTGGATGTGCCGATTCAAGAGGTAATTTCATATTCGTTTCCAGTAGTTTCTCAATCAATTATTTCTTATCAAGTTGAGGATGAATTGGTGCAAACTGAATTAGAAAGCCATAGATTTTTCGAGTCAATCCGCAATCTTTTTATCGTGATCCATTCTTGGTGGAGCTTTGTGTGAAAGAGTCTATATTGAAATCGAGGTTGAGTTCTTTTGAAGACGGGGTGACTAATGCAGGACAAAATTGGAGAATTAATCAGTCGCGTCTAGAAAAGCAATTTCGGTCAAAACGCAGAATCAGGGGCAGAATTGAAGGATGTCGGATTCGCGCAAAATCATACATTATTTTGGGTGGAAACGACGTTCTAAACAGAACCCGTGATAAATAACGGGCACCGCCCTGTTTTGGTCAAATTCGGCCATTTAGGGGTCGTAATCAGCGTTTTTTTCATTTTTGGTAATATTTAATTCACTAATTAGGAAGTCAAATTATTCCTGATTTGGGTGAATCTTTTTGCTGAGTCTTTATTTTGTTTAAGTCTTTAATTTAGGATTGTTTTTGAGATTTTGCTATTTTTGGCAAAATTATGTTTTTTAGCTATTTATACCCGGCTTGTGGGTAAATTTTAGCAGACTTTTGATATTTGATTATTTCTGAATTCTTGAGAGCTTTGTGCCCTAGTTTCTTTGCCTTTTCATTGTTGATTCCGCTGTGTACCCACGCTCGGTGATTTTACCCGGCGTCAGTTTGGTATCAGAGCAAGTTCGACTTGGGAGGAAGATCATCATCAACGATGGTGCGTGGACGTCCTGGCGGTAGCGGGCAGGTTCCGGCTGAGGAAGCCCCCCAACGGAGACGTAACGTCCAAGAATTTATTATGATAAAAGATCTGCAGAGGCAACAACGGGATCTGCAGAGGCAGATTGATGTGTTTTCCCAGCGCCTAGAATTGCGGGATTTGCAGCGACAAGTTGCGAAGTTAACCCAACGCTTGGCGGCGCAGAATTTCAAGGATCGCAAGGTCTTTGATCGTTACTCGCAGCCCGCGTTCGAGACCCACTACAACGGTGATTCCGGTGGTTGGAGCGAGCTTTATGGAGGAGCGAGTTTCAAGAATGATGTACCAGATTATTCGGGTATGTCGCAGTCCAGTAACTGTTTTGATTATCTTGAAGAAAAAGATGAACAAGTTGTTGAGGATTAAGAATATAATTCCTATGATGCAATTTTTGTTGAGGGTAATTCATCTTCATCAAATTATGAGGTGGATTGGTCTAAACCTCCAATTTATGACGATTATGGAGATGACGAGGAAGAGTTGATTGTGGAGGATGATGAGCATACTTTGGATGTGCCGATTCAAGAGGTAATTTCATATTCGTGTCCAGTAGTTTCTCAATCAATTATTTCTTATCAAGTTGAGGATGAATTGGTGCAAACTGAATTAGAAAGCCATAGATTTTTCGATTCAAGCCGCAATCTTTTTATCGTGATCCATTCTTGGTGGAGCTTTGTGTGAAAGAGTCTATATTGAAATCGAGGTCGAGTTCTTTTGAAGACGGGGTGACTGATGCAGGACAAAATTGGAGAATTAATCAGTCGCGTCTAGAAAAGCAATTTCGGTCAAAACGCAGAATCAGGGGCAGAATTGAAGGATGTCGGATTCGCGCAAAATCATACATTATTTTGGGTGGAAACGACGTTCTAAACAGAACCCGTGATAAATAACGGGCACCGCCCTGTTTTGGTCAAATTCGGCCATTTAGGGGTCGTAATCAGCGTTTTTTTCATTTTTGGTAATATTTAATTCACTAATTAGGAAGTCAAATTATTCGTGATTTGGGTGAATCTTTTTGCTGAGTCTTTATTTTGTTTAAGACTTTAATTTAGGATTGTTTTTGAGATTTTGCTATTTTTGGCAAAATTATGTTTTTTAGCTATTTATACCCGGCTTGTGGGTAAATTTTAGCAGACTTTTGATATTTGATTATTTCTGAATTCTAGAGAGCTTTGTGCCCTAGTTTCTTTGCCTTTTTATTGTTGATTCCGCTGTGTACCCACGCTCGGTGATTTTACCCGGCGTCAGTTTGGTATCAGAGCAAGTTCGACTTGGGAGGAAGATCATCATCAACGATGGTGCGTGGACGTCCTGGCGGTAGCGGGTAGGTTCCGGCTGAGGAAGCCCCCCAACGGAGACGTAACGTCCAAGAATTTATTATGATAAAAGATCTGCAGAGGCAACAACGGGATCTGCAGAGGCAGATTGATGTGTTTTCCCAGCGCCTAGAATTGCGGGATTTGCAGCGACAAGTTGCGAAGTTAACCCAACGCTTGGCGGCGCAGAATTTCAAGGATCGCAAGGTCTTTGATCGTTACTCGCAGCCCGCGTTCGAGACCCACTACAACGGTGATTCCGGTGGTTGGAGCGAGCTTTATGGAGGAGCGAGTTTCAAGAATGATGTACCAGATTATTCGGGTATGTCGCAGTCCAGTAACTGTTTTGATTATCTTGAAGAAAAAGATGAACAAGTTGTTGAGGATTAAGAATATAATTCCTATGATGCAATTTTTGTTGAGGGTAATTCATCTTCATCAAATTATGAGGTGGATTGGTCTAAACCTCCAATTTATGACGATTATGGAGATGACGAGGAAGAGTTGATTGTGGAGGATGATGAGCATACTTTGGATGTGCCGATTCAAGAGGTAATTTCATATTCGTGTCCAGTAGTTTCTCAATCAATTATTTCTTATCAAGTTGAGGATGAATTGGTGCAAACTGAATTAGAAAGCCATAAATTTTTCGATTCAAGCCGCAATCTTTTTATCGTGATCCCTTCTTGGTGGAGCGTTGTGTGAAAGAGTCTATATTGAACTCGAGGTCGAGTTCTTTTGAAGAGGGGGTGACTGATGCAGGACAAAATTGGAGAATTAATCAGTCGCGTCCAGAAAAGCAATTTCGGTCAAAACGCAGAATCAGGGGCAGAATTGAAGGATGTCGGATTCGCGCAAAATCATACATTATTTTGGGTGGAAACGACATTCTAAACAGAACCCGTGATAAATAACGGGCACCGCCCTGATTTGGTCAAATTCGGCCATTTAGGGGTCGTAATCAGCGTTTTTTTCATTTTTGGGAATATTTATTTCACTAATTAGGAGGTCAAATTATTCCTGATTTGGGTGAATCTTTTTGCTGAGTCTTTATTTTGTTTAGGACTTTAATTTAGGATTGTTTTTGAGATTTTGCTATTTTTGGCAAAATTATGTTTTTAGCTATTTATACCCGGCTTGTGGGTAAATTTTAGCAAACTTTTGATAATTGATTATTTCTGAATTCTAGAGAGATTTGTGCCCTAGTTTCTTTGCCTTTTCATTGTTGATTCCGCTGTGTACCCACGCTCGGTGATTTTACCCGGCGTCAGTTTGGTATCAGAGCAAGTTCGACTTGGGAGGAAGATCATCATCAAAGATGGTGCGTGGACGTCCTGGCGGTAGCGGGCAGGTTCCGGCTGAGGAAGCCCCCCAACGGAGACGTAACGTCCAAGAATTTATGATGATAAAAGATCTGCAGAGGCAACAACGGGATCTGCAGAGGCAGATTGATGTGTTTGCCCAGCGCCTAGAATTGCGGGATTTGCAGCGACAAGTTGCGAAGTTAACCCAACGTTTGACGGCGCAGAATTTCAAGGATCGCGAGGTCTTTGATCGTTACTCGGAGCCCGCGTTCGAGACCCACTACAACGGTGATTCCGGTGGTTGGAGCGAGCTTTATGGAGGAGCAAGTTTCAAGAATGATGTACCAGATTATTCGGGTATGTCGCAGTCCAGTAACTGTTTTGATTATCTTGAAGAAAAAGATGAACAAGTTGTTGAGGATTACGAATATAATTCCTATGATGCAATTTTTGTTGAGGGTAATTCATCTTCATCAAATTATGAGGTGGATTGGTCTAAACCTCCAATTTATGACGATTATGGAGATGACGAGGAAGAGTTGATTGTGGAGGATGATGGGCATACTTTGGATGTGCCGATTCAAGAGGTAATTTCATATTCGTTTCCAGTAGTTTCTCAATCAATTATTTCTTATCAAGTTGAGGATGAATTGGTGCAAACTGAATTAGAAAGCCATAATTTTTCGATTCAATCCGCAATCTTTTTATCGTGATCCATTCTTGGTGGAGCTTTGTGTGAAAGAGTCTATATTGAACTCGAGGTCGAGTTCTTTTGAAGACGGGGTGACTGATGCAGGACAAAATTGGAGAATTAATCAGTCGCGTCTAGAAAAGCAATTTCGGTCAAAACGCAGAATCAGGGGCAGAATTGAAGGATGTCGGATTCGCGCAAAATCATACATTATTTTGGGTGGAAACGACGTTCTAAAAAGAACCCGTGATAAATACCGGGCACCGCCCTGATTTGGTCAAATTCGGCCATTTAGGGGTCGTAATCAGCGTCTTTTTTCATTTTTGGGAATATTTATTTCACTAATTAGGAGGTCAAATTATTCCTGATTTGGGTGAATCTTTTTGCTGAGTCTTTGTTTTGTTTAGGAATTTAATTTAGGATTGTTTTTGAGATTTTGCTATTTTTGGCAAAATTATGTTTTTAAGCTATTTATACCCGGCTTGTGGGTAAATTTTAGCAGACTTTTGATAATTGATTATTTCTGAATTCTAGAGAGATTTGTGCCCTATTTTCTTTGCCTTTTCATTGTTGATTTCGTTGTGTACCCACGCTCGGTGATTTTAGCCGGCGTCAGTTTGGTATCAGAGCAAGTTCGACTTGGGAGGAAGATCATCATCAACGATGGTGCGTGGACGTCCTGGCGGTAGCGCGCAGGTTCCGGCTGAGGAAGCCCCCCAACGGAGACGTAACGTCCAAGAATTTATGATGATAAAAGATCTGCAGAGGCAACAACGGGATCTGCAGAGGCAGATTGATGTGTTTGCCCAGCGCCTAGAATTGCGGGATTTGCAGCGACAAGTTGCGAAGTTAACCCAACGTTTGGCGGCGCAGAATTTCAAGGATCGCGAGGTCTTTGATCGTTACTCGGAGCCCGCGTTCGAGACCCACTACAACGGTGATTCCGGTGGTTGGAGCGAGCTTTATGGAGGAGCGAGTTTCAAGAATGATGTACCAGATTATTCGGGTATGTCGCAGTCCAGTAACTGTTTTGATTATCTTGAAGAAAAAGATGAACAAGTTGTTGAGGATTACGAATATAATTCCTATGATGCAATTTTTGTTGAGGGTAATTCATCTTCATCAAATTATGAGGTGGATTGGTCTAAACCTCCAATTTATGACGATTATGGAGATGACGAGGAAGAGTTGATTGTGGAGGATGATGGGCATACTTTGGATGTGCCGATTCAAGAGGTAATTTCATATTCGTGTCCAGTAGTTTCTCAATCAATTATTTCTTATCAAGTTGAGGATGAATTGGTGAAACTGAATTAGAAGAGCCATAGATTTTTCGATTCAAGCCGCAATCTTTTTATCATGATCCCTTCTTGGTGGAGCGTTGTGTGAAAGAGTCTATATTGAACTCGAGGTCGAGTTCTTTTGAAGAGGGGGTGACTGATGCAGGACAAAATTGGAGAATTAATCAGTCGCGTCCAGAAAAGCAATTTCGGTCACAACGCAGAATTAGGGGCAGAATTGAAGGATGTCGGATTCGCGCAAAATCATACATTATTTTGGGTGGAAACGACGTTCTAAACAGAACCCGTGATAAATAACGGGCACCGCCCTGATTTGGTCAAATTCGGCCATTTAGGGGTCGTAATCAGCGTTTTTTTCATTTTTGGTAATATTTATTTCACTAATTAGGAGGTCAAATTATTCCTTAGTTGAGTGAATCTTTTTGCTGAGTCTTTATTTTGTTTAGGACTTTAATTTAGGATTGTTTTTGAGATTTTGCTATTTTTGGCAAAATTATGTTTTTAGCTATTTATACCCGGCTTGTGGGTAAATTTTAGCAGACTTTTGATAATTGATTATTTCTGAATTCTAGAGAGATTTGTGCCCTAGTTTCTTTGCCTTTTCATTGTTGATTCCGCTGTGTACCCACGCTCGGTGATTTTACCCGGCGTCAGTTTGGTATCAGAGCAAGTTCGACTTTGGAGGAAGATCATCATCAACGATGGTGCGTGGACGACCTGGTGGTAGCGGGCAGGTTCCTGCTGAGGAAGCCCCCCAACAGAGACGTAACGTCCAAGAATTTATGATGATAAAAGATCTGCAGAGGCAACAACGGGATCAGCAGAGGCAGATTGATGTGTTTGCCCAGCGCCTAGAATTGCGGGATTTGCAGCGACAAGTTGCGAAGTTAACCCAACGTTTGGCGGCGCAGAATTTCAAGGATCGCGAGGTCTTTGATCGTTACTCGGAGCCCGCGTTCGAGACCCACTACAACGGTGATTCCGGTGGTTGGAGCGAGCTTTATGGAGGAGCGAGTTTCAAGAATGATGTACCAGATTATTCGGGTATGTCGCAGTCCAGTAACTGTTTTGATTATCTTGAAGAAAAAGATGAACAAGTTGTTGAGGATTACGCATATAATTCCTATGATGCAATTTTTGTTGAGGGTAATTCATCTTCATCAAATTATGAGGTGGATTGGTCTAAACCTCCAATTTATGACGATTATGGAGATGACGAGGAAGAGTTGATTGTGGAGGATGATGGGCATACTTTGGATGTGCCGATTCAAGAGGTAATTTCATATTCGTGTCCAGTAGTTTCTCAATCAATTATTTCTTATCAAGTTGAGGATGAATTGGTGAAACTGAATTAGAAGAGCCATAGATTTTTCGATTCAAGCCGCAATCTTTTTATCGTGATCCCTTCTTGGTGGAGCGTTGTGTGAAAGAGTCTATATTGAACTCGAGGTCGAGTTCTTTTGAAGAGGGGGTGACTGATGCAGGACAAAATTGGAGAATTAATCAGTCGCGTCCAGAAAAGCAATTTCGGTCACAACGCAGAATTAGGGGCAGAATTGAAGGATGTCGGATTCGCGCAAAATCATACATTATTTTGGGTGGAAACGACGTTCTAAACAGAACCCGTGATAAATAACGGGCACCGCCCTGATTTGGTCAAATTCGGCCATTTAGGGGTCGTAATCAGCGTTTTTTTCATTTTTGGTAATATCTATTTCACTAATTAGGAGGTCAAATTATTCCTTAGTTGAGTGAATCTTTTTGCTGAGTCTTTATTTTGTTTAGGACTTTAATTTAGGATTGTTTTTGAGATTTTGCTATTTTTGGCAAAATTATGTTTTTAGCTATTTATACCCGGCTTGTGGGTAAATTTTAGCAGACTTTTGATAATTGATTATTTCTGAATTCTAGAGAGATTTGTGCCCTAGTTTCTTTGCCTTTTCATTGTTGATTCCGCTGTGTACCCACGCTCGGTGATTTTACCCGGCGTCAGTTTGGTATCAGAGCAAGTTCGACTTTGGAGGAAGATCATCATCAACGATTGTGCGTGGACGTCCTGGCGGTAGCGGGCAGGTTCCTGCTGAGGAAGCCCCCCAACAGAGACGTAACGTCCAAGAATTTATGATGATAAAAGATCTGCAGAGGCAACAACGGGATCAGCAGAGGCAGATTGATGTGTTTGCCCAGCGCCTAGAATTGCGGGATTTGCAGCGACAAGTTGCGAAGTTAACCCAACGTTTGGCGGCGCAGAATTTCAAGGATCGCGAGGTCTTTGATCGTTACTCGGAGCCCGCGTTCGAGACCCACTACAACGGTGATTCCGGTGGTTGGAGCGAGCTTTATGGAGCAGCGAGTTTCAAGAATGATGTACCAGATTATTCGGGTATGTCGCAGTCCAGTAACTGTTTTGATTATCTTGAAGAAAAAGATGAACAAGTTGTTGAGGATTACGAATATAATTCCTATGATGCAATTTTTGTTGAGGGTAATTCATCTTCATCAAATTATGAGGTGGATTGGTCTAAACCTCCAATTTATGACGATTATTGAGATGACGAGGAAGAGTTGATTGTGGAGGATGATGAGCATACTTTGGATGTGTCGATTCAAGAGGTAATTTCATATTCGTGTCCAGTAGTTTCTCAATCAATTATTTATTATCAAGTTGAGGATGAATTGGTGCAAACTGAATTAGAAAGCCATAGTTTTTTCGATTCAAGCCGCAATCTTTTTATCGTGATCCCTTCTTGGTGGAGCGTTGTGTGAAAGAGTCTATATTGAACTCGAGGTCGAGTTCTTTTGAAGAGGGGGTGACTGATGCAGGACAAAATTGGAGAATTAATCAGTCGCGTCCAGAAAAGCAATTTCAGTCAAAACGCAGAATTAGGGGCAGAATTGAAGGATGTCGGATTCGCGCAAAATCATACATTATTTTGGGTGGAAACGACGTTCTAAACAGATCCCGTGATAAATAACGGGCACCGCCCTGATTTGGTCAAATTCAGCCATTTAGGGGTCGTAATCAGCGTTTTTTTCATTTTTGGTAATATTTATTTCACTAATTAGGAGGTCAAATTATTCCTTAGTTGAGTGAATCTTTTTGCTGAGTCTTTATTTTGGTTTAGGACTTTAATTTAGGATTGTTTTTGAGATTTTGCTATTTTTGGCAAAATTATGTTTTTAGCTATTTATACCCGGCTTGTGGGTAAATTTTAGCAGACTTTTGATAATTGATTATTTCTGAATTCTAGAGAGATTTGTGCCCTAGTTTCTTTGCCTTTTCATTGTTGATTCCGCTGTGTACCCACGCTCGGTGATTTTACCCGGCGTCTGTTTGGTATCAGAGCAAGTTCGACTTTGGAGGAAGATCATCATCAACGATGGTGCGTGGACGTCCTGGCGGTAGCGGGCAGGTTCCTGCTGAGGAAGCCCCCCAACAGAGACGTATCGTCCAAGAATTTATGATGATAAAAGATCTGCAGAGGCAACAACGGGATCAGCAGAGGCAGATTGATGTGTTTGCCCAGCGCCTAGAATTGCGGGATTTGCAGCGACAAGTTGCGAAGTTAACCCAACGTTTGGCGGCGCAGAATTTCAAGGATCGCGAGGTCTTTGATCGTTACTCGGAGCCCGCGTTCGAGACCCACTACAACGGTGATTCCGGTGGTTGGAGCGAGCTTTATGGAGCAGCGAGTTTCAAGAATGATGTACCAGATTATTCGGGTATGTCGCAGTCCAGTAACTGTTTTGATTATCTTGAAGAAAAAGATGAACAAGTTGTTGAGGATTACGAATATAATTCCTATGATGCAATTTTTGTTGAGGGTAATTCATCTTCATCAAATTATGAGGTGGATTGGTCTAAACCTCCAATTTATGACGATTATGGAGATGACGAGGAAGAGTTGATTGTGGAGGATTATGAGCATACTTTGGATGTGCCGATTCAAGAGGTAATTTCATATTCGTGTCCAGTAGTTTCTTAATCAATTATTTCTTATCAAGTTGAGGATGAATTGGTGCAAACTGAATTAGAAAGCCATAGATTTTTCGATTCAAGCAGCAATCTTTTTATCGTGATCTCTTCTTGGTGGAGCGTTGTGTGAAAGAGTCTATATTGAACTCGAGGTCGAGTTATTTTGAAGAGGGGGTGACTGATGCAGGACAAAATTGGAGAATTAATCAGTCGCGTCCAGAAAAGCAATTTCTGTCAAAACGCAGAATCAGGGGCAGAATTGAAGGATGTCGGATTCGCGCAAAATCATACATTATTTTGGGTGGAAACGACGTTCTAAACAGAACCCGTGATAAATAACGGGCACCGCCCTGATTTGGTCAAATTCGGCCATTTAGGGGTCGTAATCAGCGTTTTTTTCATTTTTGGTAATATTTATTTCACTAATTAGGAGGTCAAATTATTCCTGATTTGGGTGAATCTTTTTGCTGAGTCTTTGTTTTGTTTAGGAATTTAATTTAGGATTGTTTTTGAGATTTTGATATTTTTGGCAAAATTATGTTTTTAGCTATTTATACCCGGCTTGTGGGTAAATTTTAGCAGACTTTTGATAATTGATTATTTCTGAATTCTAGAGAGATTTGTGCCCTAGTTTCTTTGCCTTTTCATTGTTGATTCCGCTGTGTACCCACGCTCGGTGATTTTACCCGGCGTCAGTTTGGTATCAGAGCAAGTTCGACTTTGGAGGAAGATCATCATCAACGATGGTGCGTGGACGACCTGGTGGTAGCGGGCAGGTTCCTGCTGAGGAAGCCCCCCAACAGAGACGTAACGTCCAAGAATTTATGATGATAAAAGATCTGCAGAGGCAACAACGGGATCAGCAGAGGCAGATTGATGTGTTTGCCCAGCGCCTAGAATTGCGGGATTTGCAGCGACAAGTTGCGAAGTTAACCCAACGTTTGGCGGCGCAGAATTTCAAGGATCGCGAGGTCTTTGATCGTTACTCGGAGCCCGCGTTCGAGACCCACTACAACGGTGATTCCGGTGGTTGGAGCGAGCTTTATGGAGGAGCGAGTTTCAAGAATGATGTACCAGATTATTCGGGTATGTCGCAGTCCAGTAACTGTTTTGATTATCTTGAAGAAAAAGATGAACAAGTTGTTGAGGATTACGCATATAATTCCTATGATGCAATTTTTGTTGAGGGTAATTCATCTTCATCAAATTATGAGGTGGATTGGTCTAAACCTCCAATTTATGACGATTATGGAGATGACGAGGAAGAGTTGATTGTGGAGGATGATGGGCATACTTTGGATGTGCCGATTCAAGAGGTAATTTCATATTCGTGTCCAGTAGTTTCTCAATCAATTATTTCTTATCAAGTTGAGGATGAATTGGTGAAACTGAATTAGAAGAGCCATAGATTTTTCGATTCAAGCCGCAATCTTTTTATCGTGATCCCTTCTTGGTGGAGCGTTGTGTGAAAGAGTCTATATTGAACTCGAGGTCGAGTTCTTTTGAAGAGGGGGTGACTGATGCAGGACAAAATTGGAGAATTAATCAGTCGCGTCCAGAAAAGCAATTTCGGTCACAACGCAGAATTAGGGGCAGAATTGAAGGATGTCGGATTCGCGCAAAATCATACATTATTTTGGGTGGAAACGACGTTCTAAACAGAACCCGTGATAAATAACGGGCACCGCCCTGATTTGGTCAAATTCGGCCATTTAGGGGTCGTAATCAGCGTTTTTTTCATTTTTGGTAATATTTATTTCACTAATTAGGAGGTCAAATTATTCCTTAGTTGAGTGAATCTTTTTGCTGAGTCTTTATTTTGTTTAGGACTTTAATTTAGGATTGTTTTTGAGATTTTGCTATTTTTGGCAAAATTATGTTTTTAGCTATTTATACCCGGCTTGTGGGTAAATTTTAGCAGACTTTTGATAATTGATTATTTCTGAATTCTAGAGAGATTTGTGCCCTAGTTTCTTTGCCTTTTCATTGTTGATTCCGCTGTGTACCCACGCTCGGTGATTTTACCCGGCGTCAGTTTGGTATCAGAGCAAGTTCGACTTTGGAGGAAGATCATCATCAACGATTGTGCGTGGACGTCCTGGCGGTAGCGGGCAGGTTCCTGCTGAGGAAGCCCCCCAACAGAGACGTAACGTCCAAGAATTTATGATGATAAAAGATCTGCAGAGGCAACAACGGGATCAGCAGAGGCAGATTGATGTGTTTGCCCAGCGCCTAGAATTGCGGGATTTGCAGCGACAAGTTGCGAAGTTAACCCAACGTTTGGCGGCGCAGAATTTCAAGGATCGCGAGGTCTTTGATCGTTACTCGGAGCCCGCGTTCGAGACCCACTACAACGGTGATTCCGGTGGTTGGAGCGAGCTTTATGGAGCAGCGAGTTTCAAGAATGATGTACCAGATTATTCGGGTATGTCGCAGTCCAGTAACTGTTTTGATTATCTTGAAGAAAAAGATGAACAAGTTGTTGAGGATTACGAATATAATTCCTATGATGCAATTTTTGTTGAGGGTAATTCATCTTCATCAAATTATGAGGTGGATTGGTCTAAACCTCCAATTTATGACGATTATTGAGATGACGAGGAAGAGTTGATTGTGGAGGATGATGAGCATACTTTGGATGTGTCGATTCAAGAGGTAATTTCATATTCGTGTCCAGTAGTTTCTCAATCAATTATTTATTATCAAGTTGAGGATGAATTGGTGCAAACTGAATTAGAAAGCCATAGTTTTTTCGATTCAAGCCGCAATCTTTTTATCGTGATCCCTTCTTGGTGGAGCGTTGTGTGAAAGAGTCTATATTGAACTCGAGGTCGAGTTCTTTTGAAGAGGGGGTGACTGATGCAGGACAAAATTGGAGAATTAATCAGTCGCGTCCAGAAAAGCAATTTCAGTCAAAACGCAGAATTAGGGGCAGAATTGAAGGATGTCGGATTCGCGCAAAATCATACATTATTTTGGGTGGAAACGACGTTCTAAACAGATCCCGTGATAAATAACGGGCACCGCCCTGATTTGGTCAAATTCAGCCATTTAGGGGTCGTAATCAGCGTTTTTTTCATTTTTGGTAATATTTATTTCACTAATTAGGAGGTCAAATTATTCCTTAGTTGAGTGAATCTTTTTGCTGAGTCTTTATTTTGGTTTAGGACTTTAATTTAGGATTGTTTTTGAGATTTTGCTATTTTTGGCAAAATTATGTTTTTAGCTATTTATACCCGGCTTGTGGGTAAATTTTAGCAGACTTTTGATAATTGATTATTTCTGAATTCTAGAGAGATTTGTGCCCTAGTTTCTTTGCCTTTTCATTGTTGATTCCGCTGTGTACCCACGCTCGGTGATTTTACCCGGCGTCAGTTTGGTATCAGAGCAAGTTCGACTTTGGAGGAAGATCATCATCAACGATGGTGCGTGGACGTCCTGGCGGTAGCGGGCAGGTTCCTGCTGAGGAAGCCCCCCAACAGAGACGTATCGTCCAAGAATTTATGATGATAAAAGATCTGCAGAGGCAACAACGGGATCAGCAGAGGCAGATTGATGTGTTTGCCCAGCGCCTAGAATTGCGGGATTTGCAGCGACAAGTTGCGAAGTTAACCCAACGTTTGGCGGCGCAGAATTTCAAGGATCGCGAGGTCTTTGATCGTTACTCGGAGCCCGCGTTCGAGACCCACTACAACGGTGATTCCGGTGGTTGGAGCGAGCTTTATGGAGGAGCGAGTTTCAAGAATGATGTACCAGATTATTCGGGTATGTCGCAGTCCAGTAACTGTTTTGATTATCTTGAAGAAAAAGATGAACAAGTTGTTGAGGATTACGAATATAATTCCTATGATGCAATTTTTGTTGAGGGTAATTCATCTTCATCAAATTATGAGGTGGATTGGTCTAAACCTCCAATTTATGACGATTATGGAGATGACGAGGAAGAGTTGATTGTGGAGGATTATGAGCATACTTTGGATGTGCCGATTCAAGAGGTAATTTCATATTCGTGTCCAGTAGTTTCTTAATCAATTATTTCTTATCAAGTTGAGGATGAATTGGTGCAAACTGAATTAGAAAGCCATAGATTTTTCGATTCAAGCAGCAATCTTTTTATCGTGATCTCTTCTTGGTGGAGCGTTGTGTGAAAGAGTCTATATTGAACTCGAGGTCGAGTTATTTTGAAGAGGGGGTGACTGATGCAGGACAAAATTGGAGAATTAATCAGTCGCGTCCAGAAAAGCAATTTCTGTCAAAACGCAGAATCAGGGGCAGAATTGAAGGATGTCGGATTCGCGCAAAATCATACATTATTTTCGGTGGAAACGACGTTCTAAACAGAACCCGTGATAAATAACGGGCACCGCCCTGATTTGGTCAAATTCGGCCATTTAGGGGTCGTAATCAGCGTTTTTTTCATTTTTGGTAATATTTATTTCACTAATTAGGAGGTTAAATTATTCCTGATTTGGGTGAATCTTTTTGCTGAATCTTTATTTTGTTTAGGACTTTAATTTAGGATTGTTTTTGAGATTTTGATATTTTTAGCAAAATTATGTTTTTAGCTATTTATACCCGGCTTGTGGGTAAATTTTAGCAGACTTTTGATATTTGATTATTTCTGAATTCTAGAGAGCTTTGTGCCCTAGTTTCTTTGCCTTTTCATTGTTGATTCCGCTGTGTACCCACGCTCGGTGATTTTACCCGGCGTCAGTTTGGTATCAGAGCAAGTTTGACTTGGGAGGAAGATCATCATCAACGATGGTGCGTGGACGTCCTGGCAGTAGCGGGCAGGTTCCGGCTGAGGAAGCCCCCCAACGGAGACGTAACGTCCAAGAATTTATGATGATAAAAGATCTGCAGAGGCAACAACGGGATCAGCAGAGGCAGATTGATGTGTTTGCCCAGCGCCTAGAATTGCGGGATTTGCAGCGACAAGTTGCGAAGTTAACCCAACGCTTGGCGGCGCAGAATTTCAAGGATCGCGAGGTCTTTGATCGTTACTCGCAGCCCGCGTTCGAGACCCACTACAACGGTGATTCCGGTGGTTGGAGCGAGCTTTATGGAGGAGCGAGTTTCAAGAATGATGTACCAGATTATTCGGGTATGTCGCAGTCCAGTAACTGTTTTGATTATCTTGAAGAAAAAGATGAACAAGTTGTTGAGGATTACGAATATAATTCCTATGATGCAAATTTGTTGAGGGTAATTCATCTTCATCAAATTATGAGGTGGATTGGTCTAAACCTCCAATTTATGACGATTATGGAGATGACGAGGAAGAGTTGATTGTGGAGGATGATGAGCATACTTTGGATGTGCCGATTCAAGAGGTAATTTCATATTCGTGTCCAGTAGTTTCTCAATCAATTATTTCTTATCAAGTTGAGGATGAATTGGTGCAAACTGAATTAGAAGAGCCATAGATTTTTCGATTCAAGCCACAATCTTTTTATCGTGATCCCTTCTTGGTGGAGCGTTGTGTGAAAGAGTCTATATTGAACTCGAGGTCGAGTTCTTTTGAAGAGGGGGTGACTGATGCAGGACAAAATTGGAGAATTAATCAGTCGCGTCCAGAAAAGCAATTTCGGTCAAAACGCAGAATTAGGGGCAGAATTGAAGGATGTCGGATTCGCGCAAAATCATACGTTATTTTGGGTGGAAACGACGTTCTAAACAGAACCCGTGATAAATAACGGGCACCGCCCTGATTTGGTCAAATTCGGCCATTTGGGGGTCGTAATCAGCGTTTTTTTCATTTTTGGTAATATTTATTTCACTAATTAGGAGGTCAAATTATTCCTTAGTTGGGTGAATCTTTTTGCTGAGTCTTTATTTTGTTTAGGACTTTAATTTAGGATTGTTTTTGAGATTTTGATATTTTTGGCAAAATTATGTTTTTAGCTATTTATACCCGACTTGTTGGTAAATTTTAGCAGACTTTTGATAATTGATTATTTCTGAATTCTAGAGAGCTTTGTGCCCTAGTTTCTTTGCCTTTTCATTGTTGATTCCGCTGTGTACCCACGCTCGGTGATTTTACCCGGCGTCAGTTTGGTATCAGAGCAAGTTCGACTTTGGAGGAAGATCATCATCAACGATGGTGCGTGGACGTCCTGGCGGTAGCGGGCAGGTTCCTGCTGAGGAAGCCCCCCAACAGAGACGTAACGTCCAAGAATTTATGATGATAAAAGATCTGCAGAGGCAACAACGGGATCAGCAGAGGCAGATTGATGTGTTTGCCCAGCGCCTAGAATTGCGGGATTTGCAGCGACAAGTTGCGAAGTTAACCCAACGTTTGGCGGCGCAGAATTTCAAGGATCGCGAGGTCTTTGATCGTTACTCGGAGCCCGCGTTCGAGACCCACTACAACGGTGATTCCGGTGGTTGGAGCGAGCTTTATGGAGGAGCGAGTTTCAAGAATGATGTACCAGATTATTCGGGTATGTCGCAGTCCAGTAACTGTTTTGATTATCTTGAAGAAAAAGATGAACAAGTTGTTGAGGATTACGAATATAATTCCTATGATGCAATTTTTGTTGAGGGTAATTCATCTTCATCAAATTATGAGGTGGATTGGTCTAAACCTCCAATTTATGACGATTATGGAGATGACGAGGAAGAGTTGATTGTGGAGGATTATGAGCATACTTTGGATGTGCCGATTCAAGAGGTAATTTCATATTCGTGTCCAGTAGTTTCTTAATCAATTATTTCTTATCAAGTTGAGGATGAATTGGTGCAAACTGAATTAGAAAGCCATAGATTTTTCGATTCAAGCAGCAATCTTTTTATCGTGATCTCTTCTTGGTGGAGCGTTGTGTGAAAGAGTCTATATTGAACTCGAGGTCGAGTTATTTTGAAGAGGGGGTGACTGATGCAGGACAAAATTGGAGAATTAATCAGTCGCGTCCAGAAAAGCAATTTCTGTCAAAACGCAGAATCAGGGGCAGAATTGAAGGATGTCGGATTCGCGCAAAATCATACATTATTTTGGGTGGAAACGACGTTCTAAACAGAACCCGTGATAAATAACGGGCACCGCCCTGATTTGGTCAAATTCGGCCATTTAGGGGTCGTAATCAGCGTTTTTTTCATTTTTGGTAATATTTATTTCACTAATTAGGAGGTTAAATTATTCCTGATTTGGGTGAATCTTTTTGCTGAATCTTTATTTTGTTTAGGACTTTAATTTAGGATTGTTTTTGAGATTTTGATATTTTTGGCAAAATTATGTTTTTAGCTATTTATACCCGGCTTGTGGGTAAATTTTAGCAGACTTTTGATATTTGATTATTTCTGAATTCTAGAGAGCTTTGTGCCCTAGTTTCTTTGCCTTTTCATTGTTGATTCCGCTGTGTACCCACGCTCGGTGATTTTACCCGGCGTCAGTTTGGTATCAGAGCAAGTTTGACTTGGGAGGAAGATCATCATCAACGATGGTGCGTGGACGTCCTGGCGGTAGCGGGCAGGTTCCGGCTGAGGAAGCCCCCCAACGGAGACGTAACGTCCAAGAATTTATGATGATAAAAGATCTGCAGAGGCAACAACGGGATCAGCAGAGGCAGATTGATGTGTTTGCCCAGCGCCTAGAATTGCGGGATTTGCAGCGACAAGTTGCGAAGTTAACCCAACGCTTGGCGGCGCAGAATTTCAAGGATCGCGAGGTCTTTGATCGTTACTCGCAGCCCGCGTTCGAGACCCACTACAACGGTGATTCCGGTGGTTGGAGCGAGCTTTATGGAGGAGCGAGTTTCAAGAATGATGTACCAGATTATTCGGGTATGTCGCAGTCCAGTAACTGTTTTGATTATCTTGAAGAAAACGATGAACAAGTTGTTGAGGATTACGAATATAATTCCTATGATGCAAATTTGTTGAGGGTAATTCATCTTCATCAAATTATGAGGTGGATTGGTCTAAACCTCCAATTTATGACGATTATGGAGATGACGAGGAAGAGTTGATTGTGGAGGATGATGAGCATACTTTGGATGTGCCGATTCAAGAGGTAATTTCATATTCGTGTCCAGTAGTTTCTCAATCAATTATTTCTTATCAAGTTGAGGATGAATTGGTGCAAACTGAATTAGAAGAGCCATAGATTTTTCGATTCAAGCCGCAATCTTTTTATCGTGATCCCTTCTTGGTGGAGCGTTGTGTGAAAGAGTCTATATTGAACTCGAGGTCGAGTTCTTTTGAAGAGGGGGTGACTGATGCAGGACAAAATTGGAGAATTAATCAGTCGCGTCCAGAAAAGCAATTTCGGTCAAAACGCAGAATTAGGGGCAGAATTGAAGGATGTCGGATTCGCGCAAAATCATACGTTATTTTGGGTGGAAACGACGTTCTAAACAGAACCCGTGATAAATAACGGGCACCGCCCTGATTTGGTCAAATTCGGCCATTTGGGGGTCGTAATCAGCGTTTTTTTCATTTTTGGTAATATTTATTTCACTAATTAGGAGGTCAAATTATTCCGTAGTTGGGTGAATCTTTTTGCTGAGTCTTTATTTTGTTTAGGACTTTAATTTAGGATTGTTTTTGAGATTTTGATATTTTTGGCAAAATTATGTTTTTAGCTATTTATACCCGACTTGTTGGTAAATTTTAGCAGACTTTTGATAATTGATTATTTCTGAATTCTAGAGAGCTTTGTGCCCTAGTTTCTTTGCCTTTTCATTGTTGATTCCGCTGTGTACCCACGCTCGGTGATTTTACCCGGCGTCAGTTTGGTATCAGAGAAAGTTTGACTTGGGAGGAAGATCATCATCAACGATGGTGCGTGGACGTCCTGGCGGTAGCGGGCAGGTTCCGGCTGAGGAAGCCCCCCAACGGAGACGTAACGTCCAAGAATTTATGATGATAAAAGATCTGCAGAGGCAACAACGGGATCAGCAGAGGCAGATTGATGTGTTTGCCCAGCGCCTAGAATTGCGGGATTTGCAGCGACAAGTTGCGAAGTTAACCCAACGCTTGGCGGCGCAGAATTTCAAGGATCGCGAGGTCTTTGATCGTTACTCGCAGCCCGCGTTCGAGACCCACTACAACGGTGATTCCGGTGGTTGGAGCGAGCTTTATGGAGGAGCGAGTTTCAAGAATGATGTACCAGATTATTCGGGTATGTCGCAGTCCAGTAACTGTTTTGATTATCTTGAAGAAAAAGATGAACAAGTTGTTGAGGATTACGAATATAATTCCTATGATGCAAATTTGTTGAGGGTAATTAATCTTCATCAAATTATGAGGTGGATTGGTCTAAACCTCCAGTTTATGACGATTATGGAGATGACGAGGAAGAGTTGATTGTGGAGGATGATGAGCATACTTTGGATGTGCCGATTCAAGAGGTAATTTCATATTCGTGTCCAGTAGTTTCTCAATCAATTATTTCTTATCAAGTTGAGGATGAATTGGTGCAAACTGAATTAGAAGAGCCATAGATTTTTCGATTCAAGCCACAATCTTTTTATCGTGATCCCTTCTTGGTGGAGCGTTGTGTGAAAGAGTCTATATTGAACTCGAGGTCGAGTTCTTTTGAAGAGGGGGTGACTGATGCAGGACAAAATTGGAGAATTAATCAGTCGCGTCCAGAAAAGCAATTTCGGTCAAAACGCAGAATTAGGGGCAGAATTGAAGGATGTCGGATTCGCGCAAAATCATACGTTATTTTGGGTGGAAACGACGTTCTAAACAGAACCCGTGATAAATAACGGGCACCGCCCTGATTTGGTCAAATTCGGCCATTTGGGGGTCGTAATCAGCGTTTTTTTCATTTTTGGTAATATTTATTTCACTAATTAGGAGGTCAAATTATTCCTTAGTTGGGTGAATCTTTTTGCTGAGTCTTTATTTTGTTTAGGACTTTAATTTAGGATTGTTTTTGAGATTTTGATATTTTTGGCAAAATTATGTTTTTAGCTATTTATACCTGACTTGTTGGTAAATTTTAGCAGACTTTTGATAATTGATTATTTCTGAATTCTAGAGAGCTTTGTGCCCTAGTTTCTTTGCCTTTTCATTGTTGATTCCGCTGTGTACCCACGCTCGGTGATTTTACCCGGCGTCAGTTTGGTATCAGAGCAAGTTCGACTTTGGAGGAAGATCATCATCAACGATGGTGCGTGGACGTCCTGGCGGTAGCGGGCAGGTTCCTGCTGAGGAAGCCCCCCAACAGAGACGTAACGTCCAAGAATTTATGATGATAAAAGATCTGCAGAGGCAACAACGGGATCAGCAGAGGCAGATTGATGTGTTTGCCCAGCGCCTAGAATTGCGGGATTTGCAGCGACAAGTTGCGAAGTTAACCCAACGTTTGGCGGCGCAGAATTTCAAGGATCGCGAGGTCTTTGATCGTTACTCGGAGCCCGCGTTCGAGACCCACTACAACGGTGATTCCGGTGGTTGGAGCGAGCTTTATGGAGGAGCGAGTTTCAAGAATGATGTACCAGATTATTCGGGTATGTCGCAGTCCAGTAACTGTTTTGATTATCTTGAAGAAAAAGATGAACAAGTTGTTGAGGATTACGAATATAATTCCTATGATGCAATTTTTGTTGAGGGTAATTCATCTTCATCAAATTATGAGGTGGATTGGTCTAAACCTCCAATTTATGACGATTATGGAGATGACGAGGAAGAGTTGATTGTGGAGGATTATGAGCATACTTTGGATGTGCCGATTCAAGAGGTAATTTCATATTCGTGTCCAGTAGTTTCTTAATCAATTATTTCTTATCAAGTTGAGGATGAATTGGTGCAAACTGAATTAGAAAGCCATAGATTTTTCGATTCAAGCAGCAATCTTTTTATCGTGATCTCTTCTTGGTGGAGCGTTGTGTGAAAGAGTCTATATTGAACTCGAGGTCGAGTTATTTTGAAGAGGGGGTGACTGATGCAGGACAAAATTGGAGAATTAATCAGTCGCGTCCAGAAAAGCAATTTCTGTCAAAACGCAGAATCAGGGGCAGAATTGAAGGATGTCGGATTCGCGCAAAATCATACATTATTTTGGGTGGAAACGACGTTCTAAACAGAACCCGTGATAAATAACGGGCACCGCCCTGATTTGGTCAAATTCGGCCATTTAGGGGTCGTAATCAGCGTTTTTTTCATTTTTGGTAATATTTATTTCACTAATTAGGAGGTTAAATTATTCCTGATTTGGGTGAATCTTTTTGCTGAATCTTTATTTTGTTTAGGACTTTAATTTAGGATTGTTTTTGAGATTTTGATATTTTTGGCAAAATTATGTTTTTAGCTATTTATACCCGGCTTGTGGGTAAATTTTAGCAGACTTTTGATATTTGATTATTTCTGAATTCTAGAGAGCTTTGTGCCCTAGTTTCTTTACCTTTTCATTGTTGATTCCGCTGTGTACCCACGCTCGGTGATTTTACCCAGCGTCAGTTTGGTATCAGAGCAAGTTTGACTTGGGAGGAAGATCATCATCAACGATGGTGCGTGGACGTCCTGGCGGTAGCGGGCAGGTTCCGGCTGAGGAAGCCCCCCAACGGAGACGTAACGTCCAAGAATTTATGATGATAAAAGATCTGCAGAGGCAACAACGGGATCAGCAGAGGCAGATTGATGTGTTTACCCAGCGCCTAGAATTGCGGGATTTGCAGCGACAAGTTGCGAAGTTAACCCAACGCTTGGCGGCGCAGAATTTCAAGGATCGCGAGGTCTTTGATCGTTACTCGCAGCCCGCGTTCGAGACCCACTACAACGGTGATTCCGGTGGTTGGAGCGAGCTTTATGGAGGAGCGAGTTTCAAGAATGATGTACCAGATTATTCGGGTATGTCGCAGTCCAGTAACTGTTTTGATTATCTTGAAGAAAAAGATGAACAAGTTGTTGAGGATTACGAATATAATTCCTATGATGCAAATTTGTTGAGGGTAATTCATCTTCATCAAATTATGAGGTGGATTGGTCTAAACCTCCAATTTATGACGATTATGGAGATGACGAGGAAGAGTTGATTGTGGAGGATGATGAGCATACTTTGGATGTGCCGATTCAAGAGGTAATTTCATATTCGTGTCCAGTAGTTTCTCAATCAATTATTTCTTATCAAGTTGAGGATGAATTGGTGCAAACTGAATTAGAAGAGCCATAGATTTTTCGATTCAAGCCGCAATCTTTTTATCGTGATCCCTTCTTGGTGGAGCGTTGTGTGAAAGAGTCTATATTGAACTCGAGGTCGAGTTCTTTTGAAGAGGGGGTGACTGATGCAGGACAAAATTGGAGAATTAATCAGTCGCGTCCAGAAAAGCAATTTCGGTCAAAACGCAGAATTAGGGGCAGAATTGAAGGATGTCGGATTCGCGCAAAATCATACGTTATTTTGGGTGGAAACGACGTTCTAAACAGAACCCGTGATAAATAACGGGCACCGCCCTGATTTGGTCAAATTCGGCCATTTGGGGGTCGTAATCAGCGTTTTTTTCATTTTTGGTAATATTTATTTCACTAATTAGGAGGTCAAATTATTCCTTAGTTGGGTGAATCTTTTTGCTGAGTCTTTATTTTGTTTAGGACTTTAATTTAGGATTGTTTTTGAGATTTTGATATTTTTGGCAAAATTATGTTTTTAGCTATTTATACCCGACTTGTTGGTAAATTTTAGCAGACTTTTGATAATTGATTATTTCTGAATTCTAGAGAGCTTTGTGCCCTAGTTTCTTTGCCTTTTCATTGTTGATTCCGCTGTGTACCCACGCTCGGTGATTTTACCCGGCGTCAGTTTGGTATCAGAGCAAGTTCGACTTTGGAGGAAGATCATCATCAACGATGGTGCGTGGACGTCCTGGCGGTAGCGGGCAGGTTCCTGCTGAGGAAGCCCCCCAACAGAGACGTAACGTCCAAGAATTTATGATGATAAAAGATCTGCAGAGGCAACAACGGGATCAGCAGAGGCAGATTGATGTGTTTGCCCAGCGCCTAGAATTGCGGGATTTGCAGCGACATGTTGCGAAGTTAACCCAACGTTTGGCGGCGCAGAATTTCAAGGATCGCGAGGTCTTTGATCGTTACTCGGAGCCCGCGTTCGAGACCCACTACAACGGTGATTCCGGTGGTTGGAGCGAGCTTTATGGAGGAGCGAGTTTCAAGAATGATGTACCAGATTATTCGGGTATGTCGCAGTCCAGTAACTGTTTTGATTATCTTGAAGAAAAAGATGAACAAGTTGTTGAGGATTACGAATATAATTCCTATGATGCAATTTTTGTTGAGGGTAATTCATCTTCATCAAATTATGAGGTGGATTGGTCTAAACCTCCAATTTATGACGATTATGGAGATGACGAGGAAGAGTTGATTGTGGAGGATTATGAGCATACTTTGGATGTGCCGATTCAAGAGGTAATTTCATATTCGTGTCCAGTAGTTTCTTAATCAATTATTTCTTATCAAGTTGAGGATGAATTGGTGCAAACTGAATTAGAAAGCCATAGATTTTTCGATTCAAGCAGCAATCTTTTTATCGTGATCTCTTCTTGGTGGAGCGTTGTGTGAAAGAGTCTATATTGAACTCGAGGTCGAGTTATTTTGAAGAGGGGGTGACTGATGCAGGACAAAATTGGAGAATTAATCAGTCGCGTCCAGAAAAGCAATTTCTGTCAAAACGCAGAATCAGGGGCAGAATTGAAGGATGTCGGATTCGCGCAAAATCATACATTATTTTGGGTGGAAACGACGTTCTAAACAGAACCCGTGATAAATAACGGGCACCGCCCTGATTTGGTCAAATTCGGCCATTTAGGGGTCGTAATCAGCGTTTTTTTCATTTTTGGTAATATTTATTTCACTAATTAGGAGGTTAAATTATTCCTGATTTGGGTGAATATTTTTGCTGAATCTTTATTTTGTTTAGGACTTTAATTTAGGATTGTTTTTGAGATTTTGATATTTTTGGCAAAATTATGTTTTTAGCTATTTATACCCGGCTTGTGGGTAAATTTTAGCAGACTTTTGATATTTGATTATTTCTGAATTCTAGAGAGCTTTGTGCCCTAGTTTCTTTACCTTTTCATTGTTGATTCCGCTGTGTACCCACGCTCGGTGATTTTACCCGGCGTCAGTTTGGTATCAGAGCAAGTTTGACTTGGGAGGAAGATCATCATCAACGATGGTGCGTGGACGTCCTGGCGGTAGCGGGCAGGTTCCGGCTGAGGAAGCCCCCCAACGGAGACGTAACGTCCAAGAATTTATGATGATAAAAGATCTGCAGAGGCAACAACGGGATCAGCAGAGGCAGATTGATGTGTTTACCCAGCGCCTAGAATTGCGGGATTTGCAGCGACAAGTTGCGAAGTTAACCCAACGCTTGGCGGCGCAGAATTTCAAGGATTGCGAGGTCTTTGATCGTTACTCGCAGCCCGCGTTCGAGACCCACTACAACGGTGATTCCGGTGGTTGGAGCGAGCTTTATGGAGGAGCGAGTTTCAAGAATGATGTACCAGATTATTCGGGTATGTCGCAGTCCAGTAACTATTTTGATTATCTTGAAGAAAAAGATGAACAAGTTGTTGAGGATTACGAATATAATTCCTATGATGCAAATTTGTTGAGGGTAATTCATCTTCATCAAATTATGAGGTGGATTGGTCTAAACCTCCAATTTATGACGATTATGGAGATGACGAGGAAGAGTTGATTGTGGAGGATGATGAGCATACTTTGGATGTGCCGATTCAAGAGGTAATTTCATATTCGTGTCCAGTAGTTTCTCAATCAATTATTTCTTATCAAGTTGAGGATGAATTGGTGCAAACTGAATTAGAAGAGCCATAGATTTTTCGATTCAAGCCGCAATCTTTTTATCGTGATCCCTTCTTGGTGGAGCGTTGTGTGAAAGAGTCTATATTGAACTCGAGGTCGAGTTCTTTTGAAGAGGGGGTGACTGATGCAGGACAAAATTGGAGAATTAATCAGTCGCGTCCAGAAAAGCAATTTCGGTCAAAACGCAGAATTAGGGGCAGAATTGAAGGATGTCGGATTCGCGCAAAATCATACGTTATTTTGGGTGGAAACGACGTTCTAAACAGAACCCGTGATAAATAACGGGCACCGCCCTGATTTGGTCAAATTCGGCCATTTGGGGGTCGTAATCAGCGTTTTTTTCATTTTTGGTAATATTTATTTCACTAATTAGGAGGTCAAATTATTCCTTAGTTGGGTGAATCTTTTTGCTGAGTCTTTATTTTGTTTAGGACTTTAATTTAGGATTGTTTTTGAGATTTTGATATTTTTGGCAAAATTATGTTTTTAGCTATTTATACCCGACTTGTTGGTAAATTTTAGCAGACTTTTGATAATTGATTATTTCTGAATTCTAGAGAGCTTTGTGCCCTAGTTTCTTTGCCTTTTCAATTGTTGATT
This sequence comes from Linanthus parryae, assembly GCA_023055425.1. NCBI lineage: Eukaryota > Viridiplantae > Streptophyta > Magnoliopsida > Ericales > Polemoniaceae > Linanthus > Linanthus parryae. The sequence goes on along the minus strand of JALGPY010000001.1, from coordinate 59,962,594 downwards.
CCGCTGTGTACCCACGCTCGGTGATTTTACCCGGCGTCAGTTTGGTATCAGAGCAAGTTTGACTTGGGAGGAAGATCATCATCAACGATGGTGCGTGGACGTCCTGGCGGTAGCGGGCAGGTTCCGGCTGAGGAAGCCCCCCAACGGAGACGTAACGTCCAAGAATTTATGATGATAAAAGATCTGCAGAGGCAACAACGGGATCTGTAGAGGCAGACTGATGTGTTTGCCAAGCGCCTAGAATTGCGGGATTTGCAGCGACAAGTTGCGAAGTTAACCCAACGCTTGGCGGCGCAGAATTTCAAGGATCGCGAGGTCTTTGATCGTTACTCGCAGCCTGCGTTCGAGACCCACTACAACGGTGATTCCGGTGGTTGGAGCGAGCTTTATGGAGGAGCGAGTTTCAAGAATGATGTACCAGATTATTCGGGTATGTCGCAGTCCAGTAACTGTTTTGATTATCTTGAAGAAAAAGATGATCAAGTTGTTGAGGATTACGAATATAATTCCTATGATGCAAATTTGTTGAGGGTAATTAATCTTCATCAAATTATGAGGTGGATTGGTCTAAACCTCCAATTTATGACGATTATAGAGATGACGAGGAAGAGTTGATTGTGGAGGATGATGAGCATACTTTGGATGTGCCGATTCAAGAGGTAATTTCATATTCGTGTCCAGTAGTTTCTCAATCAATTATTTCTTATCAAGTTGAGGATGAATTGGTGCAAACTGAATTAGAAGAGCCATGATTTTTCGATTCAAGCCGCAATCTTTTTATCGTGATCCCTTCTTGGTGGAGCGTTGTGTGAAAGATTCTATATTGAACTCGAGGTCGAGTTCTTTTGAAGAGGGGGTGACTGATGCAGGACAAAATTGGAGAATTAATCAGTCGCGTCCAGAAAAGCAATTTCGGTCAAAACGCAGAATCAGGGGCAGAATTGAAGGATGTCGGATTCGCGCAAAATCATACATTATTTTGGGCGGAAACGACGTTCTAAACAGAACCCGTGATAAATAACGGGCACCACCCTGATTTGGTCAAATTCGGCCATTTAGGGGTCGTAATCAGCGTTTTTTTTTCATTTTTGGTAATATTTATTTCACTAATTAGGAGGTCAAATTATTCCTTAGTTGGGTGAATCTTTTTGCTGAGTCTTTATTTTGTTTAGGACTTTAATTTAGGATTGTTTTTGAGATTTTGATATTTTTGGCAAAATTATGTTTTTAGCTATTTATACCCGACTTGTTGGTAAATTTTAGCAGACTTTTGATAATTGATTATTTCTGAATTCTAGAGAGCTTTGTGCCCTAGTTTCTTTGCCTTTTCATTGTTGATTCCGCTGTGTACCCACGCTCGGTGATTTTACCCGGCGTCAGTTTGGTATCAGAGCAAGTTTGACTTGGGAGGAAGATCATCATCAACGATGGTGCGTGGACGTCCTGGCGGTAGCGGGCAGGTTCCGGCTGAGGAAGCCCCCCAACGGAGACGTAACGTCCAAGAATTTATGATGATAAAAGATCTGCAGAGGCAACAACGGGATCTGCAGAGGCAGATTGATGTGTTTGCCCAGCGCCTAGAATTGCGGGATTTGCAGCGACAAGTTGCGAAGTTAACCCAACGCTTGGCGGCGCAGAATTTCAAGGATCGCGAGGTCTTTGATCGTTACTCGCAGCCTGCGTTCGAGACCCACTACAACGGTGATTCCGGTGGTTGGAGCGAGCTTTATGGAGGAGCGAGTTTCAAGAATGATGTACCAGATTATTCGGGTATGTCGCAGTCCAGTAACTGTTTTGATTATCTTGAAGAAAAAGATGATCAAGTTGTTGAGGATTACGAATATAATTCCTATTATGCAAATTTGTTGAGGGTAATTCATCTTCATCAAATTATGAGGTGGATTGGTCTAAACCTCCAATTTATGACGATTATGGAGATGACGAGGAAGAGTTGATTGTGGAGGATGATGAGCATACTTTGGATGTGCCGATTCAAGAGGTAATTTCATATTCGTGTCCAGTAGTTTCTCAATCAATTATTTCTTATCAAGTTGAGGATGAATTGGTGCAAACTGAATTAGAAGAGCCATGATTTTTCGATTCAAGCCGCAATCTTTTTATCGTGATCCCTTCTTGGTGGAGCGTTGTGTGAAAGATTCTATATTGAACTCGAGGTCGAGTTCTTTTGAAGAGGGGGTGACTGATGCAGGACAAAATTGGAGAATTAATCAGTCGCGTCCAGAAAAGCAATTTCGGTCAAAACGCAGAATTAGGGGCAGAATTGAAGGATGTCGTATTCGCGCAAAATCATACATTATTTTGGGTGGAAACGACGTTCTAAACAGAACCCGTGATAAATAACGGGCACCGCCCTGATTTGGTCAAATTCGGCCATTTAGGGGTCGTAATCAGCGTTTTTTTTCATTTTTGGTAATATTTATTTCACTATTTAGGAGGTCAAATTATTCCTTAGTTGGGTGAATCTTTTTGCTGAGTCTTTATTTTGTTTAGGACTTTAATTTAGGATTGTTTTTGAGATTTTGCTATTTTTGGCAAAATTATGTTTTTTAGCTATTTATACCCAGCTTGTGGGTAAATTTTAGCAGACTTTTGATATTTGATTAATTCTGAATTCTAGAGAGCTTTGTGCCCTAGTTTCTTTGCCTTTTCATTCTTGATTCCGCTGTGTACCCACGCTCAGTGATTTTACCCGGCGTCAGTTTGGTATCAGAGCAAGTTCGACTTGGGAGGAAGATCATCATCAAGATGGTGCGTAGACGTCCTGGCGGTAGCGGGCAGGTTCCGGCTGAGGAAGCCCCCCAACGGAGACGTAACGTCCAAGAATTTATGATGATAAAAGATCTGCAGAGGCAACAACGGGATCTGCAGAGGCAGATTGATGTGTTTGCCCAGCGCCTAGAATTGCGGGATTTGCAGCGACAAGTTGCGAAGTTAACCCAACGCTTGGCGGCGCAGAATTTCAAGGATCGCGAGGTCTTTGATCGTTACTCGCAGCCCGCGTTCGAGACCCACTACAACGGTGATTCCGGTGGTTGGAGCGAGCTTTATGGAGGAGCGAGTTTCAAGAATGATGTACAAGATTATTCGGGTATGTTGCAGTCCAGTAACTGTTTTGATTATCTTGAAGAAAAAGATGAACAAGTTGTTGAGGATTACGAATATAATTCCTATGATGCAATTTTTGTTGAGGGTAATTCATCTTCATCAAATTATGAGGTGGATTGGTCTAAACCTCCAATTTATGACGATTATGGAGATGACGAGGAAGAGTTGATTGTGGAGGATGATGAGCATACTTTGGATGTGCCGATTCAAGAGGTAATTTCATATTCGTGTCTAGTAGTTTCTCAATCAATTATTTCTTATCAAGTTGAGGATAAATTGGTGCAAACTAAATTAGAAAGCCATAGATTTTTCGATTCAAGCCGCAATCTTTTTATCGTGATCTCTTCTTGGTGGAGCGTTGTGTGAAAGAGTCTATATTGAACTCGAGGTCGAGTTCTTTTTAAGAGGGGGTGACTGATGCAGGACAAAATTGGAGAATTAATCAGTCGCGTCCAGAAAAGCAATTTCGGTCAAAACGCAGAATCAAGGGCAGAATTGAAGGATGTCGGATTCGCGCAAAATCATACATTATTTTGGGTGGAAACGACGTTCTAAACAGAACTCGTGATAAATAACGGGCACCGCCCTGATTTGGTCAAATTCGGCTATTTAGGGGTCGTAATCAGCGTTTTTTTCATTTTTGGTAATATTTATTTCACTAATTAGGAGGTCAAATTATTCCTGATTTGGGTGAATCTTTTTGCTGAGTCTTTATTTTGTTTAGGACTTTAATTTAGGATTGTTTTTGAGATTTTTCTATTTTTGGCAAAATTATGTTTTTTAGCTATTTATACCCGGCTTGTGGGTAAATTTTAGCAGACTTTTGATATTTGATTATTTCTGAATTCTAGAGAGCTTTGTACCCTAGTTTCTTTGCCTTTTCAATGTTGATTCCGCAGTGTACCCACGCTCGGTGATTTTACCCGGCGTCAGTTTGGTATCAGAGCAAGTTCGACTTGGGAGGAAGATCATCATCAACGATGGTGCGTGGACGTCCTGGCGGTAGCGGTCAGGTTCCGGCTGAGGAAGCCACCCAACGGAGACGTAACGTCCAAGAAATTATGATGATAAAAGATATGCAGAGGCAACAACGGGATCTGCAGAGGCAGATTGATGTGTTTGCCCAGCGCCTAGAATTACGGGATTTGCAGCGACAAGTTGCGAAGTTAACCCAACGCTTGGCGGCGCAGAATTTCAAGGATCGCGAGGTCTTTGATCGTTACTCGCAGCCCGCGTTCGAGACCCACTACAACGGTGATTCCGGTGGTTGGAGCGAGCTTTATGGAGGAGCGAGTTTCAAGAATGATGTACCAGATTATTCGGGTATGTGGCAGTCCAGTAACTGTTTTGATTATCTTGAAGAAAAAGATGAACAAGTTGTTGAGGATTACGAATATAATTCCTATGATGCAATTTTTGTTGAGGGTAATTCATCTTCATCAAATTATGAGGTGGATTGGTCTAAACCTCCAATTTATGACGATTATTGAGATGACGAGGAAGAGTTGATTGTGGAGGATGATGAGCATACTTTGGATGTGTCGATTCAAGAGGTAATTTCATATTCGTGTCCAGTAGTTTCTCAATCAATTATTTATTATCAAGTTGAGGATGAATTGGTGCAAACTGAATTAGAAAGCCATAGATTTTTCGATTCAAGCCGCAATCTTTTTATCGTGATCCCTTCTTGGTGGAGCGTTGGGTGAAAGAGTCTATATTGAACTCGAGGTCGAGTTCTTTTGAAGAGGGGGTGACTGATGCAGGACAAAATTGGAGAATTAATCAGTCGCGTCCAGAAAAGCAATTTCGGTCAAAACGCGGAATCAGGGGCAGAATTGAAGGATGTCGGATTCGCGCAAAATCATACATTGTTTTGGGTGGAAACGACGTTCTAAACAGAACCCGTGATAAATAACGGGCACCGCCCTGATTTGGTCAAATTCGGCCATTTAGGAGTCGAAATCAGCGTTTTTTTCATTTTTGGGAATATTTATTTCACTAATTAGGAGGTCAAATTATTCCTTATTTGGGTGAATCTTTTTGCTGAGTCTTTATTTTGTTTAGGACTTTAATTTAGGGTTGTTTTTGAGATTTTGCTATTTTTGGCAAAATTATGTTTTTTAGCTATTTATACCCGGCTTGTGGGTAAATTTTAGCAGACTTTTGATATTTGATTATTTCAGAATTCTAGAGAGCTTTGTACCCTAGTTTCTTTGCCTTTTCATTGTTGATTCCGCAGTGTACCCACGCTCGGTGATTTTACCCCGCGTCAGTTTGGTATCAGAGCAAGTTCGACTTGGGAGGAAGATCATCATCAACGATGGTGCGTGGACGTCCTGGCGGTAGCGGTCAGGTTCCGGCTGAGGAAGCCACCCAACGGAGACGTAACCTCTAAGAAATTATGATGATAAAAGATATGCAGAGGCAACAACGGGATCTGCAGAGGCAGATTGATGTGTTTGTCCAGCGCCTAGAATTACGGGATTTGCAGCGACAAGTTGCGAAGTTAACCCAACGCTTGGCGGCGCAGAATTTCAAGGATCGCGAGGTCTTTGATCGTTATTCGCAGCCCGCGTTCGAGACCCACTACAACGGTGATTCCGGTGGTTGGAGCGAGCTTTATGGAGGAGCGAGTTTCAAGAATGATGTACCAGATTATTCGGGTATGTCGCAGTCCAGTAACTGTTTTGATTATCTTGAAGAAAAAGATGAACAAGTTGTTGAGGATTACGAATATAATTCCTATGATGCAATTTTTGTTGAGGGTAATTCATCTTCATCAAATTATGAGGTGGATTGGTCTAAACCTCCAATTTATGACGATTATTGAGATGACGAGGAAGAGTTGATTGTGGAGGATGATGAGCATACTTTGGATGTGTCGATTCAAGAGGTAATTTCATATTCGTGTCCAGTAGTTTCTCAATCAATTATTTATTATCAAGTTGAGGATGAATTGGTGCAAACTGAATTAGAAAGCCATAGATTTTTCGATTCAAGCCGCAATCTTTTTATCGTGATCCCTTCTTGGTGGAGCGTTGTGTGAAAGAGTCTATATTGAACTCGAGGTCGAGTTCTTTTGAAGAGGGGGTGACTGATGCAGGACAAAATTGGAGAATTATTCAGTCGCGTCCAGAAAAGCAATTTCGGTCAAAACGCAGAATCAGGGGCAGAATTGAAGGATGTCGGATTCGCGCAAAATCATACATTATTTTGGGTGGAAATGACGTTCTAAACAGAACCCGTGATAAATAACGGGCACCGCCCTGATTTGGTCAAATTCGGCCATTTAGGAGTCGTAATCAGCGTTTTTTTCATTTTTGGGAATATTTATTTCACTAATTAGGAGGTAAAATTATTCCTTATTTGGGTGAATCTTTTTGCTGAGTCTTTATTTTGTTTAGGACTTTAATTTAGGCTTGTTTTTGAGATTTTGCTATTTTTGGCAAAATTATGTTTTTAGCTATTTATACCCGGCTTGTGGGTAAATTTTAGCAGACTTTTGATATTTGATTATTTCTGAATTCTAGAGAGCTTTGTGCCCTAGTTTCTTTGCCTTTTCATTGTTGATTCCGTTGTGTTCCCACGCTCGGTGATTTTACCCGGCGTCAGTTTGGTATCAGAGCAAGTTCGACTTGGGAGGAAGATCATCATCAACGATGGTGCGTGGACGTCCTGGCGGTAGCGGGCAGGTTCCGGCTGAGGAAGCCCCCCAACGGAGACGTAACTTCCAAGAATTTATGATGATAAAAGATCTGCAGAGGCAACAACGGGATCTGCAGAGGCAGATTGATGTGTTTGCCCAGCGCCTAGAATTGCGGGATTTGCAGCGACAAGTTGCGAAGTTAACCCAACGCTTGGCGGCGCAGAATTTCAAGGATCGCGAGGTCTTTGATCGTTACTCGCAGACCGCGTTCGAGACCCACTACAACGGTGATTCCGGTGGTTGGAGCGAGCTTGATGGAGGAGCGAGTTTCAAGAATGATGTACCAGATTATTCGGGTATGTCGCAGTCGAGGTAACTGTTTTGATTATCTTGAAGAAAAAGATGAACAAGTTGTTGAGGATTATGAATATAATTCCTATGATGCAATTTTTGTTGAGGGTAATTCATCTTCATCAAATTTTGAGGTGGATTGGTCTAAACCTCCAATTTATGACGATTATGGAGATGACGAGGAAGAGTTGATTGTGGAGGATGATGAGCATACTTTGGATGTGCCGATTCAAGAGGTAATTTCATATTCCTGTCCAGTAGTTTCTCAATTAATTATTTCTTATCAAGTTGAGGATGAATTGGTGCAAACTGAATTAGAAAGCCATAGATTTTTCGATTCAAGCCGCAATCTTTTTATCGTGATCTCTTCTTGGTGGAGCGTTGTGTGAAAGAGTCTATATTGAACTCGAGGTCGAGTTCTTTTGAAGAGGGGGTGACTGATGCAGGACAAAATTGGAGAATTAATCAGTCGCGTCCAGAAAAGCAATTTCGGTCAAAACGCAGAATCAAGGGCAGAATTGAAGGATGTCGGATTCGCGCAAAATCATACATTATTTTGGGTGGAAACGACTTTCTAAACAGAACCCGTGATAAATAACGGGCACCGCCCTGATTTGGTCAAATTCGGCCATTTAGGGGTCGTAATCAGCGTTTTTTTCATTTTTGGTAATATTTATTTCACTAATTAGGAGGTCAAATTATTCCTTATTTGGGTGAATCTTTTTGCTGAGTCTTTATTTTGTTTAGGACTTTAATTTAGGATTGTTTTTGAGATTTTGCTATTTTTGGCAAAATTATGTTTTTTAGCTATTTATACCCGGCTTGTGGGTAAATTTTAGCAGACTTTTGATATTTGATTAATTCTGAATTCTAGAGAGCTTTGTGCCCTAGTTTCTTTGCCTTTTCATTGTTGATTCCGTTGTGTACCCACGCTCGGTGATTTTACCCGGCGTCAGTTTGGTATCAGAGCAAGTTCGACTTGGGAGGAAGATCATCATCAACGATGGTGCGTGGACGTCCTGGCGGTAGCGGTCAGGTTCCGGCTGAGGAAGCCACCCAACGGAGACGTAACGTCCAAGAAATTATGATGATAAAAGATCTGCAGAGGCAACAACGGGATCTGCAGAGGCAGATTGATGTGTTTTCCCAGCGCCTAGAATTGCGGGATTTGCAGCGACAAGTTGCGAAGTTAACCCAACGCTTGGCGGCGCAGAATTTCAAGGATCGCGAGGTCTTTGATCGTTACTCGCAGCCCGCGTTCGAGACCCACTACAACGGTGATTCCGGTGGTTGGAGCGAGCTTTATGGAGGAGCGAGTTTCAAGAATGATGTACCAGCTTATTCGGGTATGTCGCAGTCCAGTAACTTTTTTGATTATCTTGAAGAAAAAGATGAACAAGTTGTTGAGGATTACGAATATAATTCCTATGATGCAATTTTTGTTGAGGGAAATTCATCTTCATCAAATTATGAGGTGGATTGGTCTAAACCTCCAATTTATGACGATTATTGAGATGACGAGGAAGAGTTGATTGTGGAGGATGATGAGCATACTTTGGATGTGCCGATTCAAGAGGTAATTTCATATTCGTGTCCAGTAGTTTCTCAATCAATTATTTCTTATCAAGTTGAGGATGAATTGGTGCAAACTGAATTAGAAGAGCCATAGATTTTTCGATTCAAGCCGCAATCTTTTTATCGTGATCCCTTCTTGGTGGAGCGTTGTGTGAAAGAGTCTATATTGAACTCGAGGTCGAGTTCTTTTGAAGAGGGGGTGACTGATGCAGGACAAAATTGTAGAATTAATCAGTCGCGTCCAGAAAAGCAATTTCGGTCAAAACGCAGAATCAGGGGCAGAATTGAAGGATGTCGGATTCGCGCAAAATCATACATTGTTTTGGGTGGAAACGACGTTCTAAACAGAACCCGTGATAAATAACGGGCACCGCCCTGATTTGGTCAAATTCGGCCATTTAGGAGTCGAAATCAGCGTTTTTTTCATTTTTGGGAATATTTATTTCACTAATTAGGAGGTCAAATTATTCCTTATTTGGGTGAATCTTTTTGCTGAGTCTTTATTTTGTTTAGGACTTTAATTTAGGGTTGTTTTTGAGATTTTGCTATTTTTGGCAAAATTATGTTTTTTAGCTATTTATACCCGGCTTGTGGGTAAATTTTAGCAGACTTTTGATATTTGATTATTTCAGAATTCTAGAGAGCTTTGTACCCTAGTTTCTTTGCCTTTTCATTGTTGATTCCGCAGTGTACCCACGCTCGGTGATTTTACCCCGCGTCAGTTTGGTATCAGAGCAAGTTCGACTTGGGAGGAAGATCATCATCAACGATGGTGCGTGGACGTCCTGGCGGTAGCGGTCAGGTTCCGGCTGAGGAAGCCACCCAACGGAGACGTAACGTCTAAGAAATTATGATGATAAAAGATATGCAGAGGCAACAACGGGATCTGCAGAGGCAGATTGATGTGTTTGTCCGGCGATTAGAATTACGGGATTTGCAGCGACAAGTTGCGAAGTTAACCCAACGCTTGGCGGCGCAGAATTTCAAGGATCGCGAGGTCTTTGATCGTTACTCGCAGCCCGCGTTCGAGACCCACTACAACGGTGATTCCGGTGGTTGGAGCGAGCTTTATGGAGGAGCGAGTTTCAAGAATGATGTACCAGATTATTCGGGTATGTCGCAGTCCAGTAACTGTTTTGATTATCTTGAAGAAAAAGATGAACAAGTTGTTGAGGATTACGAATATAATTCCTATGATGCAATTTTTGTTGAGGGTAATTCATCTTCATCAAATTATGAGGTGGATTGGTCTAAACCTCCAATTTATGACGATTATTGAGATGACGAGGAAGAGTTGATTGTGGAGGATGATGAGCATACTTTGGATGTGTTGATTCAAGAGGTAATTTCATATTCGTGTCCAGTAGTTTCTCAATCAATTATTTATTATCAAGTTGAGGATGAATTGGTGCAAACTGAATTAGAAAGCCATAGATTTTTCGATTCAAGCCGCAATCTTTTTATCGTGATCCCTTCTTGGTGGAGCGTTGTGTGAAAGAGTCTATATTGAACTCGAGGTCGAGTTCTTTTGAAGAGGGGGTGACTGATGCAGGACAAAATTGGAGAATTATTCAGTCGCGTCCAGAAAAGCAATTTCGGTCAAAACGCAGAATCAGGGGCAGAATTGAAGGATGTCGGATTCGCGCAAAATCATACATTATTTTGGGTGGAAATGACGTTCTAAACAGAACCCGTGATAAATAACGGGCACCGCCCTGATTTGGTCAAATTCGGCCATTTAGGAGTCGTAATCAGCGTTTTTTTCATTTTTGGGAATATTTATTTCACTAATTAGGAGGTAAAATTATTCCTTATTTGGGTGAATCTTTTTGCTGAGTCTTTATTTTGTTTAGGACTTTAATTTAGGCTTGTTTTTGAGATTTTGCTATTTTTGGCAAAATTATGTTTTTAGCTATTTATACCCGGCTTGTGGGTAAATTTTAGCAGACTTTTGATATTTGATTATTTCTGAATTCTAGAGAGCTTTGTGCCCTAGTTTCTTTGCCTTTTCATTGTTGATTCCGTTGTGTTCCCACGCTCGGTGATTTTACCCGGCGTCAGTTTGGTATCAGAGCAAGTTCGACTTGGGAGGAAGATCATCATCAACGATGGTGCGTGGACGTCCTGGCGGTAGCGGGCAGGTTCCGGCTGAGGAAGCCCCCCAACGGAGACGTAACTTCCAAGAATTTATGATGATAAAAGATCTGCAGAGGCAACAACGGGATCTGCAGAGGCAGATTGATGTGTTTGCCCAGCGCCTAGAATTGCGGGATTTGCAGCGACAAGTTGCGAAGTTAACCCAACGCTTGGCGGCGCAGAATTTCAAGGATCGCGAGGTCTTTGATCGTTACTCGCAGACCGCGTTCGAGACCCACTACAACGGTGATTCCGGTGGTTGGAGCGAGCTTGATGGAGGAGCGAGTTTCAAGAATGATGTACCAGATTATTCGGGTATGTCGCAGTCGAGGTAACTGTTTTGATTATCTTGAAGAAAAAGATGAACAAGTTGTTGAGGATTATGAATATAATTCCTATGATGCAATTTTTGTTGAGGGTAATTCATCTTCATCAAATTTTGAGGTGGATTGGTCTAAACCTCCAATTTATGACGATTATGGAGATGACGAGGAAGAGTTGATTGTGGAGGATGATGAGCATACTTTGGATGTGCCGATTCAAGAGGTAATTTCATATTCCTGTCCAGTAGTTTCTCAATTAATTATTTCTTATCAAGTTGAGGATGAATTGGTGCAAACTGAATTAGAAAGCCATAGATTTTTCGATTCAAGCCGCAATCTTTTTATCGTGATCTCTTCTTGGTGGAGCGTTGTGTGAAAGAGTCTATATTGAACTCGAGGTCGAGTTCTTTTGAAGAGGGGGTGACTGATGCAGGACAAAATTGGAGAATTAATCAGTCGCGTCCAGAAAAGCAATTTCGGTCAAAACGCAGAATCAAGGGCAGAATTGAAGGATGTCGGATTCGCGCAAAATCATACATTATTTTGGGTGGAAACGACTTTCTAAACAGAACCCGTGATAAATAACGGGCACCGCCCTGATTTGGTCAAATTCGGCCATTTAGGGGTCGTAATCAGCGTTTTTTTCATTTTTGGTAATATTTATTTCACTAATTAGGAGGTCAAATTATTCCTTATTTGGGTGAATCTTTTTGCTGAGTCTTTATTTTGTTTAGGACTTTAATTTAGGATTGTTTTTGAGATTTTGCTATTTTTGGCAAAATTATGTTTTTTAGCTATTTATACCCGGCTTGTGGGTAAATTTTAGCAGACTTTTGATATTTGATTAATTCTGAATTCTAGAGAGCTTTGTGCCCTAGTTTCTTTGCCTTTTCATTGTTGATTCCATTGTGTACCCACGCTCGGTGATTTTACCCGGCGTCAGTTTGGTATCAGAGCAAGTTCGACTTGGGAGGAAGATCATCATCAACGATGGTGCGTGGACGTCCTGGCGGTAGCGGTCAGGTTCCGGCTGAGGAAGCCACCCAACGGAGACGTAACGTCCAAGAAATTATGATGATAAAAGATCTGCAGAGGCAACAACGGGATCTGCAGAGGCAGATTGATGTGTTTTCCCAGCGCCTAGAATTGCGGGATTTGCAGCGACAAGTTGCGAAGTTAACCCAACGCTTGGCGGCGCAGAATTTCAAGGATCGCGAGGTCTTTGATCGTTACTCGCAGCCCGCGTTCGAGACCCACTACAACGGTGATTCTGGTGGTTGGAGCGAGCTTTATGGAGGAGCGAGTTTCAAGAATGATGTACCAGCTTATTCGGGTATGTCGCAGTCCAGTAACTTTTTTGATTATCTTGAAGAAAAAGATGAACAAGTTGTTGAGGATTACGAATATAATTCCTATGATGCAATTTTTGTTGAGGGAAATTCATCTTCATCAAATTATGAGGTGGATTGGTCTAAACCTCCAATTTATGACGATTATTGAGATGACGAGGAAGAGTTGATTGTGGAGGATGATGAGCATACTTTGGATGTGCCGATTCAAGAGGTAATTTCATATTCGTGTCCAGTAGTTTCTCAATCAATTATTTCTTATCAAGTTGAGGATGAATTGGTGCAAACTGAATTAGAAGAGCCATAGATTTTTCGATTCAAGCCGCAATCTTTTTATCGTGATCCCTTCTTGGTGGAGCGTTGTGTGAAAGAGTCTATATTGAACTCGAGGTCGAGTTCTTTTGAAGAGGGGGTGACTGATGCAGGACAAAATTGGAGAATTAATCAGTCGCGTCCAGAAAAGCAATTTCGGTCAAAACGCAGAATCAGGGGCAGAATTGAAGGATGTCGGATTCGCGCAAAATCATACATTGTTTTGGGTGGAAACGACGTTCTAAACAGAACCCGTGATAAATAACGGGCACCGCCCTGATTTGTTCAAATTAGGCCATTTAGGAGTCGAAATCAGCGTTTTTTTCATTTTTGGGAATATTTATTTCACTAATTAGGAGGTCAAATTATTCCTTATTTGGGTGAATCTTTTTGCTGAGTCTTTATTTTGTTTAGGACTTTAATTTAGGGTTGTTTTTGAGATTTTGCTATTTTTGGCAAAATTATGTTTTTTAGCTATTTATACCCGGCTTGTGGGTAAATTTTAGCAGACTTTTGATATTTGATTATTTCAGAATTCTAGAGAGCTTTGTACCCTAGTTTCTTTGCCTTTTCATTGTTGATTCCGCAGTGTACCCACGCACGGTGATTTTACCCCGCGTCAGTTTGGTATCAGAGCAAGTTCGACTTGGGAGGAAGATCATCATCAACGATGGTGCGTGGACGTCCTGGCGGTAGCGGTCAGGTTCCGGCTGAGGAAGCCACCCAACGGAGACGTAACGTCCAAGAAATTATGATGATAAAAGATATGCAGAGGCAACAACGGGATCTGCAGAGGCAGATTGATGTGTTTGCCCAGCGCCTAGAATTACGGGATTTGCAGCGACAAGTTGCGAAGTTAACCCAACGCTTGGCGGCGCAGAATTTCAAGGATCGGGAGGTCTTTGATCGTTACTCGCAGCCCGCGTTCGAGACCCACTACAACGGTGATTCCGGTGGTTGGAGCGAGCTTTATGGAGGAGCGAGTTTCAAGAATGATGTACCAGATTATTCGGGTATGTCGCAGTCCAGTAACTGTTTTGATTATCTTGAAGAAAAAGATGAACAAGTTGTTGAGGATTACGAATATAATTCCTATGATGCAATTTTTGTTGAGGTTAATTCATCTTCATCAAATTATGAGGTGGATTGGTCTAAACCTCCAATTTATGAAGATTATTGAGATGACGAGGAAGAGTTGATTGTGGAGGATGATGAGCATACTTTGGATGTGCCGATTCAAGAGGTAATTTCATATTCGTGTCCAGTAGTTTCACAATCAATTATTTATTATCAAGTTGAGGATGAATTGGTGCAAACTGAATTAGAAAGCCATAGATTTTTCGATTCAAGCCGCAATCTTTTTATCGTGATCCCTTCTTGGTGGAGCGTTGTGTGAAAGAGTCTATATTGAACTCGAGGTCGAGTTCTTTTGAAGAGGGGGTGACTGATGCAGGACAAAATTGGAGAATTAATCCGTCGCGTCCAGAAAAGCAATTTCGGTCAAAACGCAGAATCAGGGGCAGAATTGAAGGATGTCGGATTCGCGCAAAATCATACATTATTTTGGGTGGAAACGACGTTCTAAACAGAACCCGTGATAAATAACGGGCACCGCCCTGATTTGGTCAAATTCGGCCATTTAGGAGTCGTAATCAGCGTTTTTTTCATTTTTGGGAATATTTATTTCACTAATTAGGAGGTCAAATTATTCCTTATTTGGGTGAATCTTTTTGCTGAGTCTTTATTTTGTTTAGGACTTTAATTTAGGATTGTTTTTGAGATTTTGCTATTTTTGGCAAAATTATGTTTTTAGCTATTTATACCCGGCTTGTGGGTAAATTTTAGCAGACTTTTGATATTTGATTATTTCTTAATTCTAGAGAGCTTTGTGCTCTAGTTTCTTTGCCTTTTCATTGTTGATTCAGTTGTGTGCCCACGCTCGGTGATTTTACCCGGCGTCAGTTTGGTATCAGAGCAAGTTCGACTTGGGAGGAAGATCATCATCAACGATGGTGCGTGGACGTCCTGGCGGTAGCGGGCAGGTTCCGGCTGAGGAAGCCCCCCAACGGAGACGTAACTTCCAAGAATTTATGATTATAAAAGATCTGCAGAGGCAACAACGGGATCTGCAGAGGCAGATTGATGTGTTTGCCCAGCGCCTAGAATTACGGGATTTGCAGCGACAAGTTGCGAAGTTAACCAAACGCTTGGCGGCGCAGAATTTCAAGGATCGCGAGGTCTTTGATCGTTACTCGCAGCCCGCGTTCGAGACCCACTACAACGGTGATTCCGGTGGTTGGAGCGAGCTTTATGGAGGAGCGAGTTTCAAGAATGATGTACAAGATTATTCGGGTATGTTGCAGTCCAGTAACTGTTTTGATTATCTTGAAGAAAAAGATGAACAAGTTGTTGAGGATTACGAATATAATTCCTATGATGCAATTTTTGTTGAGGGTAATTCATCTTCATCAAATTATGAGGTGGATTGGTCTAAACCTCCAATTTATGACGATTATGGAGATGACGAGGAAGAGTTGATTGTGGAGGATGATGAGCATACTTTGGATGTGCCGATTCGAGAGGTAATTTCATATTCGTGTCCAGTAGTTTCTCAATTAATTATTTCTTATCAAGTTGAGGATGAATTGGTGCAAACTGAATTAGAAAGCCATAGATTTTTCGATTCAAGCCGCAATCTTTTTATCGTGATCTCTTCTTGGTGGAGCGTTGTGTGAAAGAGTCTATATTGAACTCGAGGTCGAGTTCTTTTGAAGAGGGGGTGACTGATGCAGGACAAAATTGGAGAATTAATCAGTCGCGTCCAGAAAAGCAATTTCGGTTAAAACGCAGAATCAAGGGCAGAATTGAAGGATGTCGGATTCGCGCAAAATCATACATTATTTTGGGGGGAAACGACGTTCTAAACAGAACCCGTGATAAATAACGGGCACTGCCCTGATTTATGCAAATTCGCCATTTAGGGGTCGTAATCAGCGTTTTTTTCATTTTTGGTAATATTTATTTCACTAATTAGGAGGTCAAATTATTCCTTATGTGGGTGAATCTTTTTGCTGAGTCTTTATTTTGTTTAGGACTTTAATTTAGGATTGTTTTTGAGATTTTGCTATTTTTGGCAAAATTATGTTTTTTAGCTATTTATACCCGGCTTGTGGGTAAATTTTAGCAGACTTTTGATATTTGATTATTTCTGAATTCTAGAGAGCTTTGTGCCCTAGTTTCTTTGCCTTTTCATTGTTGATTCCGCAGTGTACCCACGCTCGGTGATTTTACCCGGCGTCAGTTTGGTATCAGAGCAAGTTCGACTTGGGAGGAAGATCATCATCAATGATGGTGCGTGGACGTCCTCGCGGTAGCGGTCAGGTTCCGGCTGAGGAAGCCACCCAACGGAGACGTAACGTCCAAGAAATTATGATGATAAAAGATATGCAGAGGCAACAACGGGATCTGCAGAGGCAGATTGATGTGTTTGCCCAGCGCCTAGAATTACGGGATTTGCAGCGACAAGTTGCGAAGTTAACCCAACGCTTGGCGGCGCAGAATTTCAAGGATCGCGAGGTCTTTGATCGTTACTCGCAGCCCGCGTTCGAGACCCACTACAACGGTGATTCCGGTGGTTGGAGCGAGCTTTATGGAGGAGCGAGTTTCAAGAATGATGTACCAGATTATTCGGGTATGTCGCAGTCCAGTAACTGTTTTGATTATCTTGAAGAAAAAGATGAACAAGTTGTTGAGGATTACGAATATAATTCCTATGATGCAATTTTTGTTGAGGGTAATTCATCTTCATCAAATTATGAGGTGGATTGGTCTAAACCTCCAATTTATGACGATTATTGAGATGACGAGGAAGAGTTGATTGTGGAGGATGATGAGCATACTTTGGATGTGTCGATTCAAGAGGTAATTTCATATTCGTGTCCAGTAGTTTCTCAATCAATTATTTATTATCAAGTTGAGGATGAATTGGTGCAAACTGAATTAGAAAGCCATAGATTTTTCGATTCAAGCCGCAATCTTTTTATCGTGATCCCTTCTTGGTGGAGCGTTGTGTGAAAGAGTCTATATTGAACTCGAGGTCGAGTTCTTTTGAAGAGGGGGTGACTGATGCAGGACAAAATTGGAGAATTAATCAGTCGCGTCCAGAAAAGCAATTTCGGTCAAAACGCAGAATGAGGGGCAGAATTGAAGGATGTCGGATTCGCGCAAAATCATACATTATTTTGGGTGGAAATGACGTTCTAAACAGAACCCGTGATAAATAACGGGCACCGCCCTGATTTGGTCAAATTCGGCCATTTAGGAGTCGTAATCAGCGTTTTTTTCATTTTTGGGAATATTTATTTCACTAATTAGGAGGTAAAATTATTCCTTATTTGGGTGAATCTTTTTGCTGAGTCTTTATTTTTTTTAGGACTTTAATTTAGGATTGTTTTTGAGATTTTGCTATTTTTGGCAAAATTATGTTTTTAGCTATTTATACCCGGCTTGTGGGTAAATTTTAGCAGACTTTTGATATTTGATTATTTCTGAATTCTAGAGAGCTTTGAGCCCTAGTTTCTTTGCCTTTTCATTGTTGATTCCGTTGTGTTCCCACGCTCGGTGATTTTACCCGGCGTCAGTTTGGTATCAGAGCAAGTTCGACTTGGGAAGAAGATCATCATCAACGATGGTGCGTGGACGTCCTGGCGGTAGCGGGCAGGTTCTGGCTGAGGAAGCCCCCCAACGGAGACGTAACTTCCAAGAATTTATGATGATAAAAGATCTGCAGAGGCAACAACGGGATCTGCAGAGGCAGATTGATGTGTTTGCCCAGCGCCTAGAATTGCGGGATTTGCAGCGACAAGTTGCGAAGTTAACCCAACGCTTGGCGGCGCAGAATTTCAAGGATCGCGAGGTCTTTGATCGTTACTCGCAGACCGCGTTCGAGACCCACTACAACGGTGATTCCGGTGGTTGGAGCGAGCTTGATGGAGGAGCGAGTTTCAAGAATGATGTACCAGATTATTCGGGTATGTCGCAGTCGAGGTAACTGTTTTGATTATCTTGAAGAAAAAGATGAACAAGTTGTTGAGGATTATGAATATAATTCCTATGATGCAATTTTTGTTGAGGGTAATTCATCTTCATCAAATTATGAGGTGGATTGGTCTAAACCTCCAATTTATGACGATTATGGAGATGACGAGGAAGAGTTGATTGTGGAGGATGATGAGCATACTTTGGATGTGCCGATTGAAGAGGTAATTTCATATTCCTGTCCAGTAGTTTCTCAATTAATTATTTCTTATCAAGTTGAGGATGAATTGGTGCAAACTGAATTAGAAAGCCATAGATTTTTCGATTCAAGCCGCAATCTTTTTATCGTGATCTCTTCTTGGTGGAGCGTTGTGTGAAAGAGTCTATATTGAACTCGAGGTCGAGTTCTTTTGAAGAGGGGGTGACTGATGCAGGACAAAATTGGAGAATTAATCAATCGCGTCCAGAAAAGCAATTTCGGTCAAAACGCAGAATCAAGGGCAGAATTGAAGGATGTCGGATTCGCGCAAAATCATACATTATTTTGGGTGGAAACGACGTTCTAAACAGAACCCGTGATAAATAACGGGCACCGCCCTTATTTGGTCAAATTCGGCCATTAAGGGGTCGTAATCAGCGTTTTTTTCATTTTTGGTAATATTTATTTCACTAATTAGGAGGTCAAATTATTCCTTATTTGGGTGAATCTTTTTGCTGAGTCTTTATTTTTTTTAGGACTTTAATTTAGGATTGTTTTTGAGATTTTGCTATTTTTGGCAAAATTATGTTTTTTAGCTATTTATACCCGGCTTGTGGGTAAATTTTAGCAGACTTTTGATATTGGATTAATTCTGAATTCTAGAGAGCTTTGTGCCCTAGTTTCTTTGCCTTTTCATTGTTGATTCCGCTGTGTACCCACGCTCGGTGATTTTACCCGGCGTCAGTTTGGTATCAGAGCAAGTTCGACTTGGGAGGAAGATCATCATCAACGATGGTGCGTGGACGTCCTGGCGGTAGCGGTCAGGTTCCGGCTGAGGAAGCCACCCAACGGAGACGTAACGTCCAAGAAATTATGATGATAAAAGATCTGCAGAGGCAACAACGGGATCTGCAGAGGCAGATTGATGTGTTTTCCCAGCGCCTAGAATTGCGGGATTAGCAGCGACAAGTTGCGAAGTTAACCCAACGCTTGGCGGCGCAGAATTTCAAGGATCGCGAGGTCTTTGATCGTTACTCGCAGCCCGCGTTCGAGACCCACTACAACGGTGATTCCGGTGGTTGGAGCGAGCTTTATGGAGGAGCGAGTTTCAAGAATGATGTACCAGATTATTCGGGTATGTCGCAGTCCAGTAACTTTTTTGATTATCTTGAAGAAAAAGATGAACAAGTTGTTGAGGATTACGAATATAATTCCTATGATGCAATTTTTGTTGAGGGTAATTCATCTTCATCAAATTATGAGGTGGATTGGTCTAAACCTCCAATTTATGACGATTATTGAGATGACGAGGAAGAGTTGATTGTGGAGGATGATGAGCATACTTTGGATGTGCCGATTCAAGAGGTAATTTCATATTCGTGTCCAGTAGTTTCTCAATCAATTATTTCTTATCAAGTTGAGGATGAATTGGTGCAAACTGAATTAGAAGAGCCATAGATTTTTCGATTCAAGCCGCAATCTTTTTATCGTGATCCCTTCTTGGTGGAGCGTTGTGTGAAAGAGTCTATATTGAACTCAAGGTCGAGTTATTTTGAAGAGGGGGTGACTAATGCAGGACAAAATTGGAGAATTAATCAGTCGCGTCCAGAAAAGCAATTTCGGTCAAAACGCAGAATCAGGGGCAGAATTGAAGGATGTCGGATTCGCGAAAAATCATACATTGTTTTGGGTGGAAACGACGTTCTAAACAGATGCCGTGATAAATAACGGGCACCGCCCTGATTTGGTCAAATTCGGCCATTTAGGAGTCGAAATCAGCGTTTTTTTCATTTTTGGGAATATTTATTTCACTAATTAGGAGGTCAAATTATTCCTTATTTGGGTGAATCTTTTTGCTGAGTCTTTATTTTGTTTAGGACTTTAATTTAGGGTTGTTTTTGAGATTTTGCTATTTTTGGCAAAATTATGTTTTTTAGCTATTTATACCCGGCTTGTGGGTAAATTTTAGCAGACTTTTGATATTTGATTATTTCAGAATTCTAGAGAGCTTTGTACCCTAGTTTCTTTGCCTTTTCATTGTTGATTCCGCAGTGTACCCACGCTCGGTGATTTTACCCCGCGTCAGTTTGGTATCAGAGCAAGTTCGACTTGGGAGGAAGATCATCATCAACGATGGTGCGTGGACGTCCTGGCGGTAGCGGTCAGGTTCCGGCTGAGGAAGCCACCCAACGGAGACGTAACGTCCAAGAAATTATGATGATAAAAGATATGCTGAGGCAACAACGGGATCTGCAGAGGCAGATTGATGTGTTTGCCCAGCGCCTAGAATTACGGGATTTGCAGCGACAAGTTGCGAAGTTAACCCAACGATTGGCGGCGCAGAATTTCAAGGATCGCGAGGTCTTTGATCGTTACTCGCAGCCCGCGTTCGAGACCCACTACAACGGTGATTCCGGTGGTTGGAGCGAGCTTTATGGAGGAGCGAGTTTCAAGAATGATGTACCAGATTATTCGGGTATGTCGCAGTCCAGTAACTGTTTTGATTATCTTGAAGAAAAAGATGAACAAGTTGTTGAGGATTACGAATATAATTCCTATGATGCAATTTTTGTTGAGGGTAATTCATCTTCATCAAATTATGAGGTGGATTGGTCTAAACCTCCAATTTATGAAGATTATTGAGATGACGAGGAAGAGTTGATTGTGGAGGATGATGAGCATACTTTGGATGTGCCGATTCAATAGGTAATTTCATATTCGTGTCCAGTAGTTTCTCAATCAATTATTTATTATCAAGTTGAGGATGAATTGGTGCAAACTGAATTAGAAAGCCATAGATTTTTCGATTCAAGCCGCAATCTTTTTATCGTGATCCCTTCTTGGTGGAGCGTTGTGTGAAAGAGTCTATATTGAACTCGAGGTCGAGTTCTTTTGAAGAGGGGGTGACTGATGCAGGACAAAATTGGAGAATTAATCCGTCGCGTCCAGAAAAGCAATTTCGGTCAAAACGCAGAATCAGGGGCAGAATTGAAGGATGTCGGATTCGCGCAAAATCATACAT
This sequence comes from Linanthus parryae, assembly GCA_023055425.1. NCBI lineage: Eukaryota > Viridiplantae > Streptophyta > Magnoliopsida > Ericales > Polemoniaceae > Linanthus > Linanthus parryae. The sequence goes on along the minus strand of JALGPY010000001.1, from coordinate 59,941,518 downwards.
TATTTTGGGTGGAAACGACGTTCTAAACAGAACCCGTGATAAATAACGGGCACCCCCCTGATTTGGTCAAATTAAGCCATTTAGGAGTCGTAATCAGCGTTTTTTTCATTTTTGGGAATATTTATTTCACTAATTAGGAGGTCAAATTATTCCTTATTTGGGTGAATCTTTTTGCTGAGTCTTTATTTTGTTTAGGACTTTAATTTAGGATTGTTTTTGAGATTTTGCTATTTTTGGCAAAATTATGTTTTTAGCTATTTATACCTGGCTTGTGGGTAAATTTTAGCAGACTTTTGATATTTGATTATTTCTTAATTCTAGAGAGCTTTGTGCTCTAGTTTCTTTGCCTTTTCATTGTTGATTCCGTTGTGTGCCCACGCTCGGTGATTTTACCCGGCGTCAGTTTGGTATCAGAGCAAGTTCGACTTGGGAGGAAGATCATCATCAACGATGGTGCGTGGACGTCCTGGCGGTAGCGGGCAGGTTCCGGCTGAGGAAGCCCCCCAACGGAGACGTAACTTCCAAGAATTTATGATGATAAAAGATCTGCAGAGGCAACAACGGGATCTGCAGAGGCAGATTGCTGTGTTTGCCCAGCGCCAAGAATTACGGGATTTGCAGCGACAAGTTGCGAAGTTAACCCAACGCTTGGCGGCGCAGAATTTCAAGGATCGCGATGTCTTTGATCGTTACTCGCAGCCCGCGTTCGAGACCCACTACAACGGTGATTCCGGTGGTTGGAGCGAGCTTTATGGAGGAGCGAGTTTCAAGAATGATGTACAAGATTATTCGGGTATGTTGCAGTCCAGTAACTGTTTTGATTATCTTGAAGAAAAAGATGAACAAGTTGTTGAGGATTACGAATATAATTCCTATGATGCAATTTTTGTTGAGGGTAATTCATCTTCATCAAATTATGAGGTGGATTGGTCTAAACCTCCAATTTATGACGATTATGGAGATGACGAGGAAGAGTTGATTGTGGAGGATGATGAGCATACTTTGGATGTGCCGATTCGAGAGGTAATTTCATATTCGTGTCCAGTAGTTTCTCAATTAATTATTTCTTATCAAGTTGAGGATGAATTGGTGCAAACTGAATTAGAAAGCCATAGATTTTTCGATTCAAGCCGCAATCTTTTTATCGTGATCTCTTCTTGGTGGAGCGTTGTGTGAAAGAGTCTATATTGAACTCGAGGTCGAGTTCTTTTGAAGAGGGGGTGACTGATGCAGGACAAAATTGGAGAATTAATCAGTCGCGTCCAGAAAAGCAATTTCGGTCAAAACGCAGAATCAAGGGCAGAATTGAAGGATGTCGGATTCGCGCAAAATCATACATTATTTTGGGGGGAAACGACGTTCTAAACAGAACCCGTGATAAATAACGGGCACCGCCCTGATTTATGCAAATTCGCCATTTAGGGGTCGTAATCAGCGTTTTTTTCATTTTTGGTAATATTTATTTCACTAATTAGGAGGTCAAATTATTCCTTATGTGGGTGAATCTTTTTGCTGAGTCTTTATTTTGTTTAGGACTTTAATTTAGGATTGTTTTTGAGATTTTGCTATTTTTGGCAAAATTATGTTTTTAGCTATTTATACCCGGCTTGTGGGTAAATTTTAGCAGACTTTTGATATTTGATTATTTCTGAATTCTAGAGAGCTTTGTGCCCTAGTTTCTTTGCCTTTTCATTGTTGATTCCGCTGTGTACCCACGCTCGGTGATTTTACCCGGCATCAGTTTGGTATCAGAGCAAGTTCGACTTGGGAGGAAGATCATCATCAACGATGGTGCGTGGACGTCCTGGCGGTAGCGGTCAGGTTCCGGCTGAGGAAGCCACCCAACGGAGACGTAACGTCCAAGAAATTATGATGATAAAAGATCTGCAGAGGCAACAACGGGATCTGCAGAGGCAGATTGATGTGTTTGCCCAGCGCCTAGAATTGCGGGATTTGCAGCGACAAGTTGCGAAGTTAACCCAACGCTTGGCGGCGCAGAATTTCAAGGATCGCGAGGTCTTTGATCGTTACTCGCAGCCCGCGTTCGAGACCCACTACAACGGTGATTCCGGTGGTTGGAGCCAGCTTTATGGAGGAGCGAGTTTCAAGAATGATGTACCAGATTATTCGGGTATGTCGCAGTCCAGTAACTGTTTTGATTATCTTGAAGAAAAAGATGAACAAGTTGTTGAGGATTACGCATATAATTCCTATGATGCAATTTTTGTTGAGGGTAATTCATCTTCATCAAATTATGAGGTGGATTGGTCTAAACCTCAAATTTATGACGATTATGGAGATGACGAGGAAGAGTTGATTGTGGAGGATGATGAGCATACTTTGGATGTGCCGATTCAAGAGGTAATTTCATATTCGTGTCCAGTAGTTTTTCAATCAATTATTTCTTATCAAGTTGAGGATGAATTGGTGCAAAACTGAATTAGAAGAGCCATAGATTTTTTTATTCAAGCCGCAATCTTTTTATCGTGATCCCTTCTTGGTGGAGCGTTGTGTGAAAGAGTCTATATTGAACTCGAGGTCGAGTTCTTTTGAAGAGGGGGTGACTGATGCAGGACAAAATTGAAGAATTAATCAGTCGCGTCCAGAAAAGAAATTTCGGTCAAAACGCAGAATCAGGGGTAGAATTGAAGGATGTCGGATTCGCGCAAAATCATACATGATTTTGGGTGGAAACGACGTTCTAAACAGAACCCGTGATAAATAACGGGCACCGCCCTGATTTGGTCAAATTCGGTCATTTAGGGGTCGTAATCAGCGTTTTTTTCATTTTTGGGAATATTTATTTCACTAATTAGGAGGTCAAATTATTCCTTATTTGGGTGAATCTTTTTGCTGAGTCTTTATTTTGTTTAGGACTTTAATTTAGGATTGTTTTTGAGATTTTGCTATTTTTGGCAAAATTATGTTTTTTAGCTATTTATACCCGGCTTGTGGGTAAATTTTAGCAGACTTTTGATATTTGATTATTTATGAATTCTAGAGAGCTTTGTGCCCTATTTTCTTTGCCTTTTCATTGTTGATTCCGCTGTGTACCCACGCTCGGTGATTTTACCCGGCGTCAGTTTGGTATCAGAGCAAGTTCGACTTGGGAGGAAGATCATCATCAACGATGGTGCGTGGACGTCCTGGCGGTAGCGGGCAGGTTCCAGCTGAGGAAGCCCCCCAACGGAGACGTAACGTCCAAGAATTTATGATGATAAAAGATCTGCAGAGGCAACAACGGGATCTGCAGAGGCAGATTGATTTGTTTGCCCAGCGCCTAGAATTGCGGGATTTGCAGCGACAAGTTGCGAAGTTAACCCAACGCTTGGCGGTGCAGAATTTCAAGGATCGCGTAGTCTTTGATCGTTACTCGCAGCCCGCGTTCGAGACCCACTACAACGGTGATTCCGGTGGTTGGAGCGAGCTTTATGGAGGAGCGAGTTTCAAGAATGATGTACCAGATTATTCGGGTATGTCGCAGTCCAGTAACTGTTTTGATTATCTTGAAGAAAAAGATGAACAAGTTGTTGAGGATTACGCATATAATTCCTATGATGCAATTTTTGTTGAGGGTAATTCATCTTCATCAAATTATGAGGTGGATTGGTCTAAACCTCAAATTTATGACGATTATGGAGATGACGAGGAAGAATTGATTGTGGAGGATGATGAGCATACTTTGGATGTGCCGATTCAAGAGGTAATTTCATATTCGTGTCCAGTAGTTTCTCAATCAATTATTTCTTATCAAGTTGAGGATGAATTGGTGCAAAACTGAATTAGAAGAGCCATAGATTTTTTGATTCAAGCCGCAATCTTTTTATCGTGATCCCTTCTTGGTGGAGCGTTGTGTGAAAGAGTCTATATTGAACTCGAGGTCGAGTTCTTTTGAAGAGGGGGTGACTGATGCAGGACAAAATTGAAGAATTAATCAGTCGCGTCCAGAAAAGAAATTTCGGTCAAAACGCAGAATCAGGGGTAGAATTGAAGGATGTCCGATTCGCGCAAAATCATACATTATTTTGGGTGGAAACGACGTTCTAAACAGAACCCGTGATAAATAACGGGCACCGCCCTGATTTGGTCAAATTCGGCCATTTAGGGGTCGTAATCAGCGTTTTTTTCATTTTTGGGAATATTTATTTCACTAATTAGGAGGTCAAATTATTCCTTATTTGGGTGAATCTTTTTGCTGAGTCTTTATTTTGTTTAGGACTTTAATTTAGGATTGTTTTTGAGATTTTGCTATTTTGGCAAAATTATGTTTTTTAGCTATTTATACTCGGCTTGTGGGTAAATTTTAGCAGACTTTTGATATTTGATTATTTCTGAATTCTAGAGAGCTTTGTGCCCTATTTTCTTTGCCTTTTCATTGTTGATTCCGCTGTGTACCCACGCTCGGTGATTTTACCCGGCGTCAGTTTGGTATCAGAGCAAGTTCGACTTGGGAGGAAGATCATCATCAACGATGGTGCGTGGACGTCCTGGCGGTAGCGGGCAGGTTCCGGCTGCGGAAGGCCCCCAACAGAGACGTAACGTCCAAGAATTTATGATGATAAAAGATCTGCAGAGGCAACAACGGGATCTGCAGAGGCAGATTGATGTGTTTGCCCAGCGCCTAGAATTGCGGGATTTGCAGCGACAAGTTGCGAAGTTAACCCAACGCTTGGCAGTGCAGAATTTCAAGGATCGCGAGGTCTTTGATCGTTACTCGCAGCCCGCGTTCGAGACCCACTACAACGGTGATTCCGGTGGTTGGAGCGAGCTTTATGGAGGAGCGAGTTTCAAGAATGATGTACCAGATTATTCGGGTATGTCGCAGTCCAGTAACTGTTTTGATTATCTTGAAGAAAAAGATGAACAAGTTGTTGAGGATTACGCATATAATTCCTATGATGCAATTTTTGTTGAGGGTAATTCATCTTCATCAAATTATGAGGTGGATTGGTCTAAACCTCAAATTTATGACGATTATGGAGATGACGAGGAAGAGTTGATTGTGGAGGATGATGAGCATACTTTGGATGTGCCGATTCAAGAGGTAATTTCATATTCGTGTCCAGTAGTTTCTCAATCAATTATTTCTTATCAAGTTGAGGATGAATTGGTGCAAAACTGAATTAGAAGAGCCATAGATTTTTTGATTCAAGCCGCAATCTTTTTATCGTGATCCCTTCTTGGTGGAGCGTTGTGTGAAAGAGTCTATATTGAACTCGAGGTCGAGTTCTTTTGAAGAGGGGGTGACTGATGCAGGACAAAATTGAAGAATTAATCACTCGCTTCCAGAAAAGAAATTTCGGTCAAAACGCAGAATCAGGGGTAGAATTGAAGGATGTCGGATTCGCGCAAAATCATACATTATTTTGGGTGGAAACGACGTTCTAAACAGAACCCGTGATAAATAACGGGCACCGCCCTGATTTGGTCAAATTCGGCCATTTAGGGGTCGTAATCAGCGTTTTTTTCATTTTTAGGAATATTTATTTCACTAATTAGGAGGTAAAATTATTCCTTATTTGGGTGAATCTTTTTGCTGAGTCTTTATTTTGTTTAGGACTTTAATTTAGGATTGTTTTTGAGATTTTGCTATTTTTGGCAAAATTATGTTTTTTAGCTATTTATACCCGGCTTGTGGGTAAATTTTAGCAGACTTTTGATATTTGATTATTTCTGAATTCTAGAGAGCTTTGTTCCCTATTTTCTTTGCCTTTTCATTGTTGATTCCGCTGTGTACCCACGCTCGGTGATTTTACCCGGCGTCAGTTTGGTATCAGAGCAAGTTCGACTTGGGAGGAAGATCATCATCAACGATGGTGCGTGGACGTCCTGGCGGTAGCGGGCAGGTTCCGGCTGAGGAAGCCCCCCAACGGAGACGTAACGTCCAAGAATTTATGATGATAAAAGATCTGCAGAGGCAACAACGGGATCTGCAGAGGCAGATTGATGTGTTTGCCCAGCGCCTAGAATTGCGGGATTTGCAGCGACAAGTTGCGAAGTTAACCCAACGCTTGGCGGTGCAGAATTTCAAGGATCGCGAGGTCTTTGATCGTTACTCGCAGCCCGCGTTCGAGACCCACTACAACGGTGATTCCGGTGGTTGGAGCGAGCTTTATGGAGGAGCGAGTTTCAAGAATGATGTACCAGATTATTCGGGTATGTCGCAGTCCAGTAACTGTTTTGATTATCTTGAAGAAAAAGATGAACAAGTTGTTGAGGATTACGCATATAATTCCTATGATGCAATTTTTGTTGAGGGTAATTCATCTTCATCAAATTATGAGGTGGACTGGTCTAAACCTCAAATTTATGACGATTATGGAGATGACGAGGAAGAGTTGATTGTGGAGGATGATGAGCATACTTTGGATGTGCCGATTCAAGAGGTAATTTCATATTCGTGTCCAGTAGTTTCTCAATCAATTATTTCTTATCAAGTTGAGGATGAATTGGTGCAAAACTGAATTAGAAGAGCCATAGATTTTTTGATTCAAGCCGCAATCTTTTTATCGTGATCCCTTCTTGGTGGAGCGTTGTGTGAAAGAGTCTATATTGAACTCGAGGTCGAGTTCTTTTGAAGAGGGGGTGACTGATGCAGGACAAAATTGAAGAATTAATCAGTCGCGTCCAGAAAAAAATTTCGGTCAAAACGCAGAATCAGGGGTAGAATTGAAGGATGTCGGATTCGCGCAAAATCATACATTATTTTGGGTGGAAACGACGTTCTAAACAGAACCCGTGATAAATAACGGGCACCGCCCTGATTTGGTCAAATTCGGCCATTTAGGGGTCGTAATCAGCGTTTTTTTCATTTTTGGGAATATTTATTTCACTAATTAGGAGGTCAAATTATTCCTTATTTGGGTGAATCTTTTTGCTGAGTCTTTATTTTGTTTAGGACTTTAATTTAGGATTGTTTTTGAGATTTTGCTATTTTGGCAAAATTATGTTTTTTAGCTATTTATACTCGGCTTGTGGGTAAATTTTAGCAGACTTTTGATATTTGATTATTTCTGAATTCTAGAGAGCTTTGTGCCCTATTTTCTTTGCCTTTTCATTGTTGATTCCGCTGTGTACCCACGCTCGGTGATTTTACCCGGCGTCAGTTTGGTATCAGAGCAAGTTCGACTTGGGAGGAAGATCATCATCAACGATGGTGCGTGGACGTCCTGGCGGTAGCGGGCAGGTTCCGGCTGCGGAAGGCCCCCAACGGAGACGTAACGTCCAAGAATTTATGATGATAAAAGATCTGCAGAGGCAACAACGGGATCTGCAGAGGCAGATTGATGTGTTTGCCCAGCGCCTAGAATTGCGGGATTTGCAGCGACAAGTTGCGAAGTTAACCCAACGCTTGGCAGTGCAGAATTTCAAGGATCGCGAGGTCTTTGATCGTTACTCGCAGCCCGCGTTCGAGACCCACTACAACGGTGATTCCGGTGGTTGGAGCGAGCTTTATGGAGGAGCGAGTTTCAAGAATGATGTACCAGATTATTCGGGTATGTCGCAGTCCAGTAACTGTTTTGATTATCTTGAAGAAAAAGATGAACAAGTTGTTGAGGATTACGCATATAATTCCTATGATGCAATTTTTGTTGAGGGTAATTCATCTTCATCAAATTATGAGGTGGATTGGTCTAAACCTCAAATTTATGACGATTATGGAGATGACGAGGAAGAGTTGATTGTGGAGGATGATGAGCATACTTTGGATGTGCCGATTCAAGAGGTAATTTCATATTCGTGTCCAGTAGTTTCTCAATCAATTATTTCTTATCAAGTTGAGGATGAATTGGTGCAAAACTGAATTAGAAGAGCCATAGATTTTTTGATTCAAGCCGCAATCTTTTTATCGTGATCCCTTCTTGGTGGAGCGTTGTGTGAAAGAGTCTATATTGAACTCGAGGTCGAGTTCTTTTGAAGAGGGGGTGACTGATGCAGGACAAAATTGAAGAATTAATCAGTCGCGTCCAGAAAAGAAATTTCGGTCAAAACGCAGAATCAGGGGTAGAATTGAAGGATGTCGGATTCGCGCAAAATCATACATTATTTTGGGTGGAAACGACGTTCTAAACAGAACCCGTGATAAATAACGGGCACCGCCCTGATTTGGTCAAATTCGGCCATTTAGGGGTCGTAATCAGCGTTTTTTTCATTTTTGGGAATATTTATTTCACTAATTAGGAGGTCAAATTATTCCTTATTTGGGTGAATCTTTTTGCTGAGTCTTTATTTTGTTTAGGACTTTAATTTAGGATTGTTTTTGAGATTTTGCTATTTTTGGCAAAATTATGTTTTTTAGCTATTTATACCCGGCTTGTGGGTAAATTTTAGCAGACTTTTGATATTTGATTATTTATGAATTCTAGAGAGCTTTGTGCCCTATTTTCTTTGCCTTTTCATTGTTGATTCCGCTGTGTACCCACGCTCGGTGATTTTACCCGGTGTCAGTTTGGTATCAGAGCAAGTTCGACTTGGGAGGAAGATCATCATCAACGATGGTGCGTGGACGTCTTGGCGGTAGCGGGCAGGTTCCGGCTGAGGAAGCCCCCCAACGGAGACGTAACGTCCAAGAATTTATGATGATAAAAGATCTGCAGAGGCAACAACGGGATCTGCAGAGGCAGATTGATTTGTTTGCCCAGCGCCTAGAATTGCGGGATTTGCAGCGACAAGTTGCGAAGTTAACCCAACGCTTGGCGGTGCAGAATTTCAAGGATCGCGAGGTCTTTGATCGTTACTCGCAGCCCGCGTTCGAGACCCACTACAACGGTGATTCCGGTGGTTGGAGCGAGCTTTATGGAGGAGCGAGTTTCAAGAATGATGTACCAGATTATTCGGGTATGTCGCAGTCCAGTAACTGTTTTGATTATCTTGAAGAAAAAGATGAACAAGTTGTTGAGGATTACGCATATAATTCCTATGATGCAATTTTTGTTGAGGGTAATTCATCTTCATCAAATTATGAGGTGGATTGGTCTAAACCTCAAATTTATGACGATTATGGAGATGACGAGGAAGAGTTGATTGTGGAGGATGATGAGCATACTTTGGATGTGCCGATTCAAGAGGTAATTTCATATTCGTGTCCAGTAGTTTCTCAATCAATTATTTCTTATCAAGTTGAGGATGAATTGGTGCAAAACTGAATTAGAAGAGCCATAGATTTTTTGATTCAAGCCGCAATCTTTTTATCGTGATCCCTTCTTGGTGGAGCGTTGTGTGAAAGAGTCTATATTGAACTCGAGGTCGAGTTCTTTTGAAGAGGGGGTGACTGATGCAGGACAAAATTGAAGAATTAATCAGTCGCGTCCAGAAAAGAAATTTCGGTCAAAACGCAGAATCAGGGGTAGAATTGAAGGATGTCGGATTCGCGCAAAATCATACATTATTTTGGGTGGAAACGACGTTCTAAACAGAACCCGTGATAAATAACGGGCACCGCCCTGATTTGGTCAAATTCGGCCATTAAGGGGTCGTAATCAGCGTTTTTTTCATTTTTGGGAATATTTATTTCACTAATTAGGAGGTCAAATTATTCCTTATTTGGGTGAATCTTTTTGCTGAGTCTTTATTTTGTTTAGGACTTTAATTTAGGATTGTTTTTGAGATTTTGCTATTTTTGGCAAAATTATGTTTTTTAGCTATTTATACCCGGCTTGTGGGTAAATTTTAGCAGACTTTTGATATTTGATTATTTCTGAATTCTAGAGAGCTTTGTGCCCTATTTTCTTTGCCTTTTCATTGTTGATTCCGCTGTGTACCCACGCTCGGTGATTTTACCCGGCGTCAGTTTGGTATCAGAGCAAGTTCGACTTGGGAGGAAGATCATCATCAACGATGGTGCGTGGACGTCCTGGCGGTAGCGGGCAGGTTCCGGCTGAGGAAGCCCCCCAACGGAGACGTAACGTCCAAGAATTTATGATGATAAAAGATCTACAGAGGCAACAACGGGATCTGCAGAGGCAGATTGATGTGTTTGCCCAGCGCCTAGAATTGCGGGATTTGCAGCGACAAGTTGCGAAGTTAACCCAACGCTTGGCGGTGCAGAATTTCAAGGATCGCGAGGTCTTTGATCGTTACTCGCAGCCCGCGTTCGAGACCCACTACAACGGTGATTCCGGTGGTTGGAGCGAGCTTTATGGAGGAGCGAGTTTCAAGAATGATGTACCAGATTATTCGGGTATGTCGCAGTCCAGTAACTGTTTTGATTATCTTGAAGAAAAAGATGAACAAGTTGTTGAGGATTACGCATATAATTCCTATGATGCAATTTTTGTTGAGGGTAATTCATCTTCATCAAATTATGAGGTGGATTGGTCTAAACCTCAAATTTATGACGATTATGGAGATGACGAGGAAGAGTTGATTGTGGAGGATGATGAGCATACTTTGGATGTGCCGATTCAAGAGGTAATTTCATATTCGTGTCCAGTAGTTTCTCAATCAATTATTTCTTATCAAGTTGAGGATGAATTGGTGCAAAACTGAATTAGAAGAGCCATAGATTTTTTGATTCAAGCCGCAATCTTTTTATCGTGATCCCTTCTTGGTGGAGCGTTGTGTGAAAGAGTCTATATTGAACTCGAGGTCGAGTTCTTTTGAAGAGGGGGTGACTGATGCAGTACAAAATTGAAGAATTAATCAGTCGCGTCCAGAAAAGAAATTTCGGTCAAAACGCAGAATCAGGGGTAGAATTGAAGGATGTCGGATTCGCGCAAAATCATACATTATTTTGGGTGGAAACGACGTTCTAAACAGAACCCGTGATAAATAACGGGCACCGCCCTGATTTGGTCAAATTCGGCCATTTAGGGGTCGTAATCAGCGTTTTTTTCATTTTTGGGAATATTTATTTCACTAATTAGGAGGTCAAATTATTCCTTATTTGGGTGAATCTTTTTGCTGAGTCTTTATTTTGTTTAGGACTTTAATTTAGGATTGTTTTTGAGATTTTGCTATTTTTGGCAAAATTATGTTTTTTAGCTATTTATACCCGGCTTGTGGGTAAATTTTAGCAGACTTTTGATATTTGATTATTTCGGAATTCTAGAGAGCTTTGTGCCCTATTTTCTTTGCCTTTTCATTGTTGATTCCGCTGTGTACCCACGCTCGGTGATTTTACCCGGCGTCAGTTTGGTATCAGAGCAAGTTCGACTTGGGAGGAAGATCATCATCAACGATGGTGCGTGGACGTCCTGGCGGTAGCGGGCAGGTTCCGGCTGAGGAAGCCCCCCAACGGAGACGTAACGTCCAAGAATTTATGATGATAAAAGATCTGCAGAGGCAACAACGGGATCTGCAGAGGCAGATTGATGTGTTTGCCCAGCGCCTAGAATTGCGGGATTTGCAACGACAAGTTGCGAAGTTAACCCAACGCTTGGCGGTGCAGAATTTCAAGGATCGCGAGGTCTTTGATCGTTACTCGCAGCCCGCGTTCGAGACCCACTACAACGGTGATTCCGGTGGTTGGAGCGAGCTTTATGGAGGAGCGAGTTTCAAGAATGATGTACCAGATTATTCGGGTATGTCGCAGTCCAGTAACTGTTTTGATTATCTTGAAGAAAAAGATGAACAAGTTGTTGAGGATTACGCATATAATTCCTATGATGCAATTTTTGTTGAGGGTAATTCATCTTCATCAAATTATGAGGTGGATTGGTCTAAACCTCAAATTTATGACGATTATGGAGATGACGAGGAAGAGTTGATTGTGGAGGATGATGAGCATACTTTGGATGTGCCGATTCAAGAGGTAATTTCATATTCGTGTCCAGTAGTTTCTCAATCAAATATTTCTTATCAAGTTGAGGATGAATTGGTGCAAAACTGAATTAGAAGAGCCATAGATTTTTTGATTCAAGCCGCAATCTTTTTATCGTGATCCCTTCTTGGTGGAGCGTTGTGTGAAAGAGTCTATATTGAACTCGAGGTCGAGTTCTTTTGAAGAGGGGGTGACTGATGCAGGACAAAATTGAAGAATTAATCAGTCGCGTCCAGAAAAGAAATTTCGGTCAAAACGCAGAATCAGGGGTAGAATTGAAGGATGTCGGATTCGCGCAAAATCATACATTATTTTGGGTGGAAACGACGTTCTAAACAGAACCCGTGATAAATAACGGGCACCGCCCTGATTTGGTTAAATTCGGCCATTTAGGGGTCGTAATCAGCGTTTTTTTCATTTTTAAGAATATTTATTTCACTAATTAGGAGGTCAAATTATTCCTTATTTGGGTGAATCTTTTTGCTGAGTCTTTATTTTGTTTAGGACTTTAATTTAGGATTGTTTTTGAGATTTTGCTATTTTGGCAAAATTATGTTTTTTAGCTATTTATACTCGGCTTGTGGGTAAATTTTAGCAGACTTTTGATATTTGATTATTTCTGAATTCTAGAGAGCTTTGTGCCCTATTTTCTTTGCCTTTTCATTGTTGATTCCGCTGTGTACCCACGCTCGGTGATTTTACCCGGCGTCAGTTTGGTATCAGAGCAAGTTCGACTTGGGAGGAAGATCATCATCAACGATGGTGCGTGGACGTCCTGGCGGTAGCGGGCAGGTTCCGGCTGAGGAAGCCCCCCAACGGAGACGTAACGTCCAAGAATTTATGATGATAAAAGATCTGCAGAGGCAACAACGGGATCTGCAGAGGCAGATTGATGTGTTTGCCCAGCGCCTAGAATTGCGGGATTTGCAGCGACAAGTTGCGAAGTTAACCCAACGCTTGGCGGTGCAGAATTTCAAGGATCGCGAGGTCTTTGATCGTTACTCGCAGCCCGCGTTCGAGACCCACTACAACGGTGATTCCGGTGGTTGGAGCGAGCTTTATGGAGGAGCGAGTTTCAAGAATGATGTACCAGATTATTCGGGTATGTCGCAGTCCAGTAACTGTTTTGATTATCTTGAAGAAAAAGATGAACAAGTTGTTGAGGATTACGCATATAATTCCTATGATGCAATTTTTGTTGAGGGTAATTCATCTTCATCAAATTATGAGGTGGATTGGTCTAAACCTCAAATTTATGACGATTATGGAGATGACGAGGAAGAGTTGATTGTGGAGGATGATGAGCATACTTTGGATGTGCCGATTCAAGAGGTAATTTCATATTCGTGTCCAGTAGTTTCTCAATCAATTATTTCTTATCAAGTTGAGGATGAATTGGTGCAAAACTGAATTAGAAGAGCCATAGATTTTTTGATTCAAGCCGCAATCTTTTTATCGTGATCCCTTCTTGGTGGAGCGTTGTGTGAAAGAGTCTATATTGAACTCGAGGTCGAGTTCTTTTGAAGAGGGGGTGACTGATGCAGGACAAAATTGAAGAATTAATCAGTCGCGTCCAGAAAAGCAATTTCGGTCAAAACCCAAAATCAGGGGCAGAATTGAAGGATGTCGGATTCGCGCAAAATCATACATTATTTTGGGTGGAAACGTCGTTCTAAACAGAACCCGTGATAAATAACGGGCACCGCCCTGATTTGGTCAAATTCGGCCATTTAGGGGTCGTAATCAGCGTTTTTTTAATTTTTGGGAATATTTATTTCACTAATTAGGATGTCAAATTATTCCTTATTTGGGTGAATCTTTTTGCAGAGTCTTTATTTTGTTTAGGACTTTAATTTAGGATTGTTTTTGAGATTTTGCTATTTTTGGCAAAATTATGTTTTTTAGCTATTTATACCCGGCTTGTGGGTAAATTTTAGCAGACTTTTGATATTTGATTATTTCTGAATTCTAGAGAGCTTTGTGCCCTATTTTCTTTGCCTTTTCATTGTTGATTCCGCTGTGTACCCACGCTCGGTGATTTTACCCGGCGTCAGTTTGGTATCAGAGCAAGTTCGACTTGGGAGGAAGATCATCATCAACGATGGTGCGTGGACGTCCTGGCGGTAGCGGGCAGGTTCCGGCTGAGGAAGCCCCCCAACAGAGACGTAACGTCCAAGAATTTATGATGATAAAAGATCTGCAGAGGCAACAACGGGATCTGCAGAGGCAGATTGATGTGTTTGCCCAGCGCCTAGAATTGCGGGATTTGCAGCGACAAGTTGCGAAGTTAACCCAACGCTTGGCGGTGCTGAATTTCAAGGATCGCGAGGTCTTTGATCGTTACTCGCAGCCCGCGTTCGAGACCCACTACAACGGTGATTCCGGTGGTTGGAGCGAGCTTTATGGAGGAGCGAGTTTCAAGAATGATGTACCTGATTATTCGGGTATGTCGCAGTCCAGTAACTGTTTTGATTATCTTGAAGAAAAAGATGAACAAGTTGTTGAGGATTACGCATATAATTCCTATGATGCAATTTTTGTTGAGAATAATTCATCTTCATCAAATTATGAGGTGGATTGGTCTAAACCTCCAATTTATGACGATTATGGAGATGACGAGGAAGAGTTGATTGTGGAGGATGATGAGCATACTTTGGATGTGCCGATTCAAGAGGTAATTTCATATTCGTGTCCAGTAGTTTCTCAATCAATTACTTCTTATCAAGTTGAGGATGAATTGGTGCAAACTGAATTAGAAGAGCCATAGATTTTTTGATTCAAGCCGCAATCTTTTTATCGTGATCCCTTCTTGGTGGAGCGTTGTGTGAAAGAGTCTATATTGAACTCGAGGTCGAGTTCTTTTGAAGAGGGGGTGACTGATGCAGGACAAAATTGAAGAATTAATCAGTCGCGTCCAGAAAAGCAATTTCGGTCAAAACCCAGAATCAGGGGCAGAATTGAAGGATGTCGGATTCGCGCAAAATCATACATTATTTTGGGTGGAAACGACGTTCTAAACAGAACCCGTGATAAATAACCGGCACCGCCCTGATTTGGTCAAATTCGGCCATTTAGGGGTCGTAATCAGCGTTTTTTTCATTTTTGGGAATATTTATTTCACTAATTAGGAGGTCAAATTATTCCTTATTTGGGTGAATCTTTTTGCTGAGTCTTTATTTTGTTTAGGACTTTAATTTAGGATTGTTTTTGAGATTTTGCTATTTTTGGCAAAATTATGTTTTTTAGCTATTTATACCCGGCTTGTGGGTAAATTTTAGCAGACTTTTGATATTTGATTATTTCTGAATTCTAGAGAGCTTTGTGCCCTATTTTCTTTTCCTTTTCATTGTTGATTCCGCTGTGTACCCACGCTCGGTGATTTTACCCGGCGTCAGTTTGGTATCAGAGCAAGTTCGACTTGGGAGGAAGATCATCATCAACGATGGTGCGTGGACGTCCTGGCGGTAGCGGGCAGGTTCCGGCTGAGGAAGCCCCCCAACGGAGACGTAACGTCCAAGAATTTATGATGATAAAAGATCTGCAGAGGCAACAACGGGATCTGCAGAGGCAGATTGATGTGTTTGCCCAGCGCCTAGAATTGCGGG
The DNA here is from genome assembly GCA_023055425.1 of Linanthus parryae. NCBI lineage: Eukaryota > Viridiplantae > Streptophyta > Magnoliopsida > Ericales > Polemoniaceae > Linanthus > Linanthus parryae. The sequence continues at coordinate 59,926,152 of JALGPY010000001.1, read as the reverse complement.
ATTTGCAGCGACAAGTTGCGAAGTTAACCCAACGCTTGGCGGTGCATAATTTCAAGGATCGCGAGGTCTTTGATCGTTACTCGCAGCCCGAGTTCAAGACCCACTACAACGGTGATTCCGGTGGTTGGAGCGAGCTTTATGGAGGAGCGAGTTTCAAGAATGATGTACCAGATTATTCGGGTATGTCGCAGTCCACTAACTGTTTTGATTATCTTGAAGAAAAAGATGAACAAGTTGTTGAGGATTACGCATATAATTCCTATGATGCAATTTTTGTTGAGGGTAATTCATCTTCATCAAATTATGAGGTGGATTGGTCTAAACCTCCAATTTATGACGATTATGGAGATGACGAGGAAGAGTTGATTGTGGAGGATGATGAGCATACTTTGGATGTGCCGATTCAAGAGGTAATTTCATATTCGTGTCCAGTAGTTTCTCAATCAATTATTTCTTATCAAGTTGAGGATGAATTGGTGCAAAACTGAATTAGAAGAGCCATAGATTTTTTGATTCAAGCCGCAATCTTTTTATCGTGATCCCTTCTTGGTGGAGCGTTGTGTGAAAGAGTCTATATTGAACTCGAGGTCGAGTTCTTTTGAAGAGGGGGTGACTGATGCAGGACAAAATTGAAGAATTAATCAGTCGCGTCCAGAAAAGAAATTTCGGTCAAAACGCAGAATCAGGGGTAGAATTGAAGGATGTCGGATTCGCGCAAAATCATACATTATTTTGGGTGGAAACGACGTTCTAAACAGAACCCGTGATAAATAACGGGCACCGCCCTGATTTGGTCAAATTCGGCCATTTAGGGGTCGTAATCAGCGTTTTTTTTCATTTTTGGGAATATTTATTTCACTAATTAGGAGGTCAAATTATTCCTTATTTGGGTGAATCTTTTTGCTGAGTCTTTACTTTGTTTAGGAATTTAATTTAGGATTGTTTTTGAGATTTTGCTATTTTGGCAAAATTATGTTTTTTAGCTATTTATACCCGGCTTGTGGGTAAATTTTAGCAGACTTTTGATATTTGATTATTTCTGAATTCTAGAGAGCTTTGTGCCCTATTTTCTTTGACTTTTCATTGTTGATTCCGCTGTGTACCCACGCTCGGTGATTTTACCCGGCGTCAGTTTGGTATCAGAGCAAGTTCGACTTAGGAGGAAGATCATCATCAACGATGGTGCGTGGACGTCCTGGCGGTAGCGGGCAGGTTCCGGCTGAGGAAGCCCCCCAACGGAGACGTAACGTCCAAGAATTTATGATGATAAAAGATCTGCAGAGGCAACAACGGGATCTGCAGAGGCAGATTGATGTGTTTGCCCAGCGCCTAGAATTGCGGGATTTGCAGCGACAAGTTGCGAAGTTAACCCAACGCTTGGCGGCGCAGAATTTCAAGGATCGCGAGGTCTTTGATCGTTACTCGCAGCCCGAGTTCAAGACCCACTACAACGGTGATTCCGGTGGTTGGAGCGAGCTTTATGGAGGAGCGAGTTTCAAGAATGATGTACCAGATTATTCGGGTATGTCGCAGTCCACTAACTGTTTTGATTATCTTGAAGAAAAAGATGAACAAGTTGTTGAGGATTACGCATATAATTCCTATGATGCAATTTTTGTTGAGGGTAATTCATCTTCATCAAATTATGAGGTGGATTGGTCTAAACCTCCAATTTATGACGATTATGGAGATGACGAGGAAGAGTTGATTGTGGAGGATGATGAGCATACTTTGGATGTGCCGATTCAAGAGGTAATTTCATATTCGTGTCTAGTAGTTTCTCAATCAATTATTTCTTATCAAGTTGAGGATGAATTGGTGCAAAACTGAATTAGAAGAGCCATAGATTTTTTGATTCAAGCCGCAATCTTTTTATCGTGATCCCTTCTTGGTGGAGCGTTGTGTGAAAGAGTCTATATTCAACTCGAGGTCGAGTTCTTTTGAAGAGGGGGTGACTGATGCAGGACAAAATTGAAGAATTAATCAGTCGCGTCCAGAAAAGAAATTTCGGTCAAAACGCAGAATCAGGGGCAGAATTGAAAGATGTCGGATTCGCGCAAAATCATACATTATTTTGGGTGGAAACGACGTTCTAAACAGAACCCGTGATAAATAACGGGCACCGCCCTGATTTGTCAAATTCGGCCATTTAGGGGTCGTAATCAACGTTTTTTTCATTTTTGGGAATATTTATTTCACTAATTAGGAGGTCAAATTATTCCTTATTTGGGTGAATCTTTTTGCTGAGTCTTTACTTTGTTTAGGACTTTAATTTAGGATTGTTTTTGAGATTTTGCTATTTTGGCAAAATTATGTTTTTTAGCTATTTATACCCGGCTTGTGGGTAAATTTTAGCAGACTTTTGATATTTGATTATTTCTGAATTCTAGAGAGCTTTGTGCCCTATTTTCTTTGCATTTTCATTGTTGATTCCGCTGTGTACCCACGCTCGGTGATTTTACCCGGCGTCAGTTTGGTATCAGAGCAAGTTCGACTAGGGAGGAAGATCATCATCAACGATGGTGCGTGGACGTCCTGGCGGTAGCGGGCAGGTTCTGGCTGAGGAAGCCCCCCAACGGAGACGTAACGTCCAAGAATTTATGATGATAAAAGATCTGCAGAGGCAACAACGGGATCTGCAGAGGCAGATTGATGTGTTTGCCCAGCGCCTAGAATTGCGGGATTTGCAGCGACAAGTTGCGAAGTTAACCCAACGCTTGGCGGTGCAGAATTTCAAGGATCGCGAGGTCTTTGATCGTTACTCGCAGCCCGCGTTCGAGACCCACTACAACGGTGATTCCGGTGGTCGGAGCGAGCTTTATGGAGGAGCGAGTTTCAAGAATGATGTACCAGATTATTCGGGTATGTCGCAGTCCAGTAACTGTTTTGATTATCTTGAAGAAAAAGATGAACAAGTTGTTGAGGATTACGCATATAATTCCTATGATGCAATTTTTGTTGAGGGTAATTCATCTTCATCAAATTATGAGGTGGATTGGTCTAAACCTCCAATTTATGACGATTATGGAGATGACGAGGAAGAGTTGATTGTGGAGGATGATGAGCATACTTTGGATGTGCCGATTCAAGAGTTAATTTCATATTCGTGTCCAGTAGTTTCTCAATCAATTATTTCTTATCAAGTTGAGGATGAATTGGTGCAAAACTGAATTAGAAGAGCCATATATTTTTGGATTCAAGCCGCAATCTTTTTATCGTGATCCCTTCTTGGTGGAGCGTTGTGTGAAAGAGTCTATATTGAACTCGAGGTCGAGTTCTTTTGAAGAGGGGGTGACTGATGCAGGACAAAATTGAAGAATTAATCAGTCGCGTCCAGAAAAGAAATTTCGGTCAAAACGCAGAATCAGGGGCAGAATTGAAGGATGTCGGATTCGCGCAAAATCATACATTATTTTGGGTGGAAACGACGTTCTAAACAGAACCCGTGATAAATAACGGGCACCGCCCTGATTTGGTCAAATTCGGCCATTTAGGGGTCGTAATCAGCGTTTTTTTCATTTTTGGGAATATTTATTTCACTAATTAGGAGGTCAAATTATTCCTTATTTGGGTGAATCTTTTTGCTGAGTCTTTACTTTGTTTAGGACTTTAATTTAGGATTGTTTTTGAGATTTTGCTATTTTGGCAAAATTATGTTTTTTAGCTATTTATACTCGGCTTGTGGGTAAATTTTAGCAGACTTTTGATATTTGATTATTTCTGAATTCTAGAGAGCTTTGTGCCCTATTTTCTTTGCCTTTTCATTGTTGATTCCGCTGTGTACCCACGCTCGGTGATTTTACCCGGCGTCAGTTTGGTATCAGAGCAAGTTCGACTTGGGAGGAAGATCATCATCAACGATGGTGCGTGGACGTCCTGGCGGTAGCGGGCAGGTTCCGGCTGAGGAAGCCCCCCAACGAAGACGTAACGTCCAAGAATTTATGATGATAAAAAATCTGCAGAGGCAACAACGGGATCTGCAGATGCAGATTGATGTGTTTGCCCAGCGCCTAGAATTGCGGGATTTGCAGCGACAAGTTGCGAAGTTAACCCAACGCTTGGCGGTGCAGAATTTCAAGGATCGCGAGGTCTTTGATCGTTACTCGCAGCCCGCGTTCGAGACCCACTACAACGGTGATTCCGGTGGTCGGAGCGAGCTTTATGGAGGAGCGAGTTTCAAGAATGATGTACCAGATTATTCGGGTATGTCGCAGTCCAGTAACTGTTTTGATTATCTTGAAGAAAAAGATGAACAAGTTGTTGAGGATTACGCATATAATTCCTATGATGCAATTTTTGTTGAGGGTAATTCATCTTCATCAAATTATGAGGTGGATTGGTCTAAACCTCCAATTTATGACGATTATGGAGATGACGAGGAAGAGTTGATTGTGGAGGATGATGAGCATACTTTGGATGTGCCGATTCAAGAGGTAATTTCATATTCGTGTCCAGTAGTTTCTCAATCAATTATTTCTTATCAAGTTGAGGATGAATTGGTGCAAAACTGAATTAGAAGAGCCATATATTTTTGGATTCAAGTCGCAATCTTTTTATCGTGATCCCTTCTTGGTGGAGCGTTGTGTGAAAGAGTCTATATTGAACTCGAGGTCGAGTTCTTTTGAAGAGGGGGTGACTGATGCAGGACAAAATTGAAGAATTAATCAGTCGCGTCCAGAAAAGCAATTTCGGTCAAAACGCAAAATCAGGGGCAGAATTGAAGGATGTCGGATTCGCGCAAAATCATACATTATTTTGGGTGGAAACGTCGTTCTAAACAGAACCCGTGATAAATAACGGGCACCGCCCTGATTTGGTCAAATTCGGCCATTTAGGGGTCGTAATCAGCGTTTTTTTCATTTTTGGGAATATTTATTTCACTAATTAGGAGGTCAAATTATTCCTTATTTGGGTGAATCTTTTTGCAGAGTCTTTATTTTGTTTAGGACTTTAATTTAGGATTGTTTTTGAGATTTTGCTATTTTTGGCAAAATTATGTTTTTTAGCTATTTATACCCGGCTTGTGGGTAAATTTTAGCAGACTTTTGATATTTGATTATTTCTGAATTCTAGAGAGCTTTGTGCCCTATTTTCTTTGCCTTTTCATTGTTGATTCCGCTGTGTACCCACGCTCGGTGATTTTACCCGGCGTCAGTTTGGTATCAGAGCAAGTCCGACTTGGGAGGAAGATCATCATCAACGATGGTGCGTGGACGTCCTGGCGGTAGCGGGCAGGTTCCGGCTGAGGAAGCCCCCCTACAGAGACGTAACGTCCAAGAATTTATGATGATAAAAGATCTGCAGAGGCAACAACGGGATCTGCAGAGGCAGATTGATGTGTTTGCCCAGCGCCTAGAATTGCGGGATTTGCAGCGACAAGTTGCGAAGTTAACCCAACGCTTGGCGGTGCAGAATTTCAAGGATCGCGAGGTCTTTGATCGTTACTCGCAGCCCGCGTTCGAGACCCACTACAACGGTGATTCCGGTGGTTGGAGCGAGCTTTATGGAGGAGCGAGTTTCAAGAATGATGTACCTGATTATTCGGGTATGTCGCAGTCCAGTAACTGTTTTGATTATCTTGAAGAAAAAGATGAACAAGTTGTTGAGGATTACGCATATAATTCCTATGATGCAATTTTTGTTGAGAATAATTCATCTTCATCAAATTATGAGGTGGATTGGTCTAAACCTCCAATTTATGACGATTATGGAGATGACGAGGAAGAGTTGATTGTGGAGGATGATGAGCATACTTTGGATGTGCCGATTCAAGAGGTAATTTCATATTCGTGTCCAGTAGTTTCTCAATCAATTACTTCTTATCAAGTTGAGGATGAATTGGTGCAAACTGAATTAGAAGAGCCATAGATTTTTTGATTCAAGCCGCAATCTTTTTATCGTGATCCCTTCTTTTTTCGCGTCCAGAAAAGCAATTTCGGTCAAAACGCAGAATCAGGGGCAGAATTGAAGGATGTCGGATTCGCGCAAAATCATACATTATTTTGGGTGGAAACGACGTTCTAAACAGAACCCGTGATAAATAACCGGCACCGCCCTGATTTGGTCAAATTCGGCCATTTAGGGGTCGTAATCAGCGTTTTTTTCATTTTTGGGAATATTTATTTCACTAATTAGGAGGTCAAATTATTCCTTATTTGGGTGAATCTTTTTGCTGAGTCTTTATTTTGTTTAGGACTTTAATTTAGGATTGTTTTTGAGATTTTGCTATTTTTGGCAAAATTATGTTTTTTACTATTTATACCCGGCTTGTGGGTAAATTTTAGCAGACTTTTGATATTTGATTATTTCTGAATTCTAGAGAACTTTGTGCCCTATTTTCTTTGCCTTTTCATTGTTGATTCCGCTGTGTACCCACGCTCGGTGATTTTACCCGGCGTCAGTTTGGTATCAGAGCAAGTTCGACTTGGGAGGAAGATCATCATCAACGATGGTGCGTGGACGTCCTGGCGGTAGCGGGCAGGTTCCGGCTGAGGAAGCCCCCCAACGGAGACGTAACGTCCAAGAATTTATGATGATAAAAGATCTGCAGAGGCAACAACGGGATCTGTAGAGGCAGATTGATGTGTTTGCCCAGCGCCTAGAATTGCGGGATTTGCAGCGACAAGTTGCGAAGTTAACCCAACGCTTGGCGGCGCAGAATTTCAAGGATCGCGAGGTCTTTGATCGTTACTCGCAGCCCGCGTTCGAGACCCACTACAACGGTGATTCCGGTGGTTGGAGCGAGCTTTATGGAGGAGCGAGTTTCAAGAATGATGTACCAGATTATTCGGGTATGTCGCAGTCCAGTAACTGTTTTGATTATCTTGAAGAAAAAGATGAACAAGTTGTTGAGGATTACGCATATAATTCATATGATGCAATTTTTTTTTTGAGGGTAATTCATCTTCATCAAATTATGAGGTGGATTGGTCTAAACCTCCAATTTATGACGATTATGGAGATGACGAGGAAGAGTTGATTGTGGAGGATGATGAGCATACTTTGGATGTGCCGATTCAAGAGGTAATTTCATATTCGTGTCCAGTAGTTTCTCAATCAAATATTTCTTATCAAGTTGAGGATGAATTGGTGCAAACTGAATTAGAAGAGCCATAGATTTTTCGATTCAAGCCGCAATCTTTTTATCGTGATCCCTTCTTGGTGGAGCGTTGTGTGAAAGAGTCTATATTGAACTCGAGGTCGAGTTCTTTTGAAGAGGGGGTGACTTATGCATGACAAAATTGACGAATTAATCAGTCGCGTTCAGAAAAGCAATTTCGGTCAAAACGCAGAATCAGGGGCAGAATTGAAGGATGTCGGATTCGCGCAAAATCATACATTATTTTGGGTGGAAACGACGTTCTAAACAGAACCCGTGATAAATAACGGGCACCGCCCTGATTTGGTCAAATTCAGCCATTTAGGGGTCGTAATCAACGTTTTTTTCATTTTTGGGAATATTTATTTCACTTATTAGGACAACAAACCTTAGCTATTCGTTGGATCCTTGAAGCAGCTTTCAAACGACGTATAAGTCACAGGATAAGCTTAGAGAAATGCTTATTTGCTGAGATACTGGATGCTTACCGAAAGAGGGGAATTGCACGTAAGAAAAGGGAGAATCTTCATGGACTGGCTTCCATCAATCGAATCTTCGGTACACCCGTGAACTCTCCTTTCGCTTTCGATAGGTATCGGTGGATTCGAACCATTCCTTATTTGGGTGAATCTTTTTGCTGAGTCTTTATTTTGTTTAGGACTTTAATTTAGGATTGTTTTTGAGATTTTGCTATTTTTGGCAAAATTATGTTTTTTAGCTATTTATACCCGGCTTGTGGGTAAATTTTAGCAGACTTTTGATATTTGATTAGTTCTGAATTCTAGAGAGCTTTGTGCCCTATTTTCTTTGCCTTTTCATTGTTGATTCCGCTGTGTACCCACGCTCGGTGATTTTACCCGACGTCAGTTTGGTATCAGAGCAAGTTCGACTTGGGAGGAAGATCATCATCAACGATGGTGCGTGGACGTCCTGGCGGTAGCGGGCAGGTTCCGGCTGAGGAATCCCTCCAAGGGAGACGTAACGTCCAAGAATTTATGATGATAAAAGATCTGCAGAGGCAACAACGGGATCTGTAGAGGCAGATTGATGTGTTTGCCCAGCGCCTAGAATTGCGGGATTTGCAGCGACAAGTTGCGAAGTTAACCCAACGCTTGGCGGCGCAGAATTTCAAGGATCGCGAGGTCTTTGATCGTTACTCGCATCCCGCGTTCGAGACCCACTACAACGGTGATTCCGGTGGTTGGAGCGAGCTTTATGGAGGAGCGAGTTACAAGAATGATGTACCAGATTATTCGGGTATGTCGCAGTCCCGTAACTGTTTTGATTATCTTGAAGAAAAAGATGAACAAGTTGTTGAGGATTACGCATATAATTCCTATGATGCAATTTTTGTTGAGAATAATTCATCTTCATCAAATTATGAGGTGGATTGGTCTAAACCTCCAATTTATGACGATTATGGAGATGACGAGGAAGAGTTGATTGTGGAGGATGATGAGCATACTTTGGATGTGCCGATTCAAGAGGTAATTTCATATTCGTGTCCAGTAGTTTCTCAATCAATTATTTCTTATCAAGTTGAGGATGAATTGGTGCAAACTGAATTAGAAGAGCCATAGATTTTTCGATTCAAGCCGAAATCTTTTTATCGTGATCCCTTCTTGGTAGAGCGTTGTGTGAAAGAGTCTATATTGAACTCGAGGTCGAGTTCTTTTGAAGAGGGGGTGACTGATGCAGGACATAATTGAAGAATTAATCAGTCGCGTAAAGAAAAGCAATTTCGGTCAAAACGCAGAATCAGGGGCAGAATTGAAGAATGTCGGATTCGCGCAAAATCATACATTATTTTGGGTGGAAACGACGTTCTAAACAGAACCCGTGATAAATAACCGGCACCGCCCTGATTTGGTCAAATTCGGCCATTTAGGGGTCGTAATCAGCGTTTTTTTCATTTTTGGGAATATTTATTTCACTAATTAGGAGGTCAAATTATTCCTTATTTGGGTGAATCTTTTTGCTGAGTCTTTATTTTGTTTAGGACTTTAATTTAGGATTGTTTTTGAGATTTTGCTATTTTTGGCAAAATTATGTTTTTTAGCTATTTATACCCGGCTTGTGGGTAAATTTTAGCAGACTTTTGATATTTGATTATTTCTGAATTCTAGAGAGCTTTGTGCCCTATTTTCTTTGCCTTTTCATTGTTGATTCCCCTGTGTACCCACGCTCGGTGATTTTACCCGGCGTCAGTTTGGTATCAGAGCAAGTTCGACTTGGGAGGAACATCATCATCAACGATGGTGCGTGGACGTCCTGGCGGTAGCGGGCAGGTTCCGGCTGAGGAAGACCCCCAACGGAGACGTAACGTCCAAGAATTTATGATGATAAAAGATCTGCAGAGGCAACAACGGGATCTGCAGAGGCAGATTGATGTGTTTGCCCAGCGCCTAGAATTGCGGGATTTGCAGCGACAAGTTGCGAAGTTAACCCAACGCTTGGCGGCGCAGAATTTCAAGGATCGCGAGGTCTTTGATCGTTACTCGCAGCCCGCGTTCGAGACCCACTACAACGGTGATTCCGGTGGTTGGAGCGAGCTTTATGGAGGAGCGAGTTTCAAGAATGATGTACCAGATTATTCGGGTATGTCGCAGTCCAGTATTTGTTTTGATTATCTTGAAGAAAAAGATGAACAAGTTGTTGAGGATTACGCATATAATTCATATGATGCAATTTTTTTTTTTGAGGGTAATTCATCTTCATCAAATTATGAGGTGGATTGGTCTAAACCTCCAATTTATGACGATTATGGAGATGACGAGGAAGAGTTGATTGTGGAGGATGATGAGCATACTTTGGATGTGCCGATTCAAGAGGTAATTTCATATTCGTGTCCAGTAGTTTCTCAATCAATTATTTCTTATCAAGTTGAGGATGAATTGGTGCAAACTGAATTAGAAGAGCCATAGATTTTTCGATTCAAGCCGCAATCTTTTTATCGTGATCCCTTCTTGGTGGAGCGTTGTGTGAAAGAGTCTATATTGAACTCGAGGTCGAGTTCTTTTGAAGAGGGGGTGACTGATGCAGGACAAAATTGACTAATTAATCAGTCGCGTCCAGAAAAGCAATTTCGGTCAAAACGCAGAATCAGGGGCAGAATTGAAGGATGTCGGATTCGCGCAAAATCATACATTATTTTGGGTGGAAACGACGTTCTAAACAGAACCCGTGATAAATAACGGGCACCGCCCTGATTTGGTCAAATTCAGCCATTTAGGGGTCGTAATCAACGTTTTTTTCATTTTTGGGAATATTTATTTCACTTATTAGGAGGTCAAATTATTCCTTATTTGGGTGAATCTTTTTGCTGAGTCTTTATTTTGTTTAGGACTTTAATTTAGGATTGTTTTTGAGATTTTGCTATTTTTGGCAAAATTATGTTTTTTAGCTATTTATACCCGGCTTGTGGGTAAATTTTAGCAGACTTTTGATATTTGATTAGTTCTGAATTCTAGAGAGCTTTGTGCCCTATTTTCTTTGCCTTTTCATTGTTGATTCCGCTGTGTACCCACGCTCGGTGATTTTACCCGGCGTCAGTTTGGTATCAGATCAAGTTCGACTTGGGAGGAACATCATCATCAACGATGGTGCGTGGACGTCCTGGCGGTAGCGGGCAGGTTCCGGCTGAGGAAGACCCCCAACGGAGACGTAACGTCCAAGAATTTATGATGATAAAAGATCTGCAGAGGCATCAACGGGATCTGCAGAGGCAGATTGATGTGTTTGCCCAGCGCCTAGAATTGCGGGATTTGCAGCGACAAGTTGCGAAGTTAACCCAACGCTTGGCGGCGCAGAATTTCAAGGATCGCGAGGTCTTTGATCGTTACTCGCAGCCCGCGTACGAGACCCACTACAACGGTGATTCCGGTGGTTGGAGCGAGCTTTATGGAGGAGCGAGTTTCAAGAATGATGTACCAGATTATTCGGGTATGTCGCAGTCCAGTAACTGTTTTGATTATCTTGAAGAAAAAGATGAACAAGTTGTTGAGGATTACGCATATAATTCATATGATGCAATTTTTTTTGAGGGTAATTCATCTTCATCAAATTATGAGGTGGATTGGTCTAAACCTCCAATTTATGACGATTATGGAGATGACGAGGAAGAGTTGATTGTGGAGGATGATGAGCATACTTTGGATGTGCCGATTCAAGAGGTAATTTCATATTCGTGTCCAGTAGTTTCTCAATCAATTATTTCTTATCAAGTTGAGGATGAATTGGTGCAAACTGAATTAGAAGAGCCATAGATTTTTCGATTCAAGCCGCAATCTTTTTATCGTGATCCCTTCTTGGTGGAGCGTTGTGTGAAAGAGTCTATATTGAACTCGAGGTCGAGTTCTTTTGAAGAGGGGGTGACTGATGCAGGACAAAATTGACGAATTAATCAGTCGCGTCCAGAAAAGCAATTTCGGTCAAAACGCAGAATCAGGGGCAGAATTGAAGGATGTCGGATTCGCGCAAAATCATACATTATTTTGGGTGGAAACGACGTTCTAAACAGAACCCGTGATAAATAACGGGCACCGCCCTGATTTGGTCAAATTCAGCCATTTAGGGGTCGTAATCAACGTTTTTTTCATTTTTGGGAATATTTATTTCACTTATTAGGAGGTCAAATTATTCCTTATTTGGGTGAATCTTTTCGCTGAGTCTTTATTTTGTTTAGGACTTTAATTTAGGATTGTTTTTGAGATTTTGCTATTTTTGGCAAAATTATGTTTTTTAGCTATTTATACCCGGCTTGTGGGTAAATTTTAGCAGACTTTTGATATTTGATTAGTTCTGAATTCTAGAGAGCTTTGTGCCCTATTTTCTTTGCCTTTTCATTGTTGATTCCGCTGTGTACCCACGCTCGGTGATTTTACCCGGCGTCAGTTTGGTATCAGAGCAAGTTCGACTTGGGAGGAAGATCATCATCAACGATGGTGCGTGGACGTCCTGGCGGTAGCGGGCAGGTTCCGGCTGAGGAATCCCCCCAAGGGAGACGTAACGTCCAAGAATTTATGATGATAAAAGATCTGCAGAGGCAACAACGGGATCTGTAGAGGCAGATTGATGTGTTTGCCCAGCGCCTAGAATTGCGGGATTTGCAGCGACAAGTTGCGAAGTTAACCCAACGCTTGGCGGCGCAGAATTTCAAGGATCGCGAGGTCTTTGATCGTTACTCGCAGCCCGCGTTCGAGACCCACTACAACGGTGATTCCGGTGGTTGGAGCGAGCTTTATGGAGGAGCGAGTTTCAAGAATGATGTACCAGATTATTCGGGTATGTCGCAGTCCCGTAACTGTTTTGATTATCTTGAAGAAAAAGATGAACAAGTTGTTGAGGATTACGCATATAATTCCTATGATGCAATTTTTGTTGAGAATAATTCATCTTCATCAAATTATGAGGTGGATTGGTCTAAACCTCCAATTTATGACGATTATGGAGATGACGAGGAAGAGTTGATTGTGGAGGATGATGAGCATACTTTGGATGTGCCGATTCAAGAGGTAATTTCATATTCGTGTCCAGTAGTTTCTCAATCAATTACTTCTTATCAAGTTGAGGATGAATTGGTGCAAACTGAATTAGAAGAGCCATAGATTTTTTGATTCAAGCCGCAATCTTTTTATCGTGATCCCTTCTTGGTGGAGCGTTGTGTGAAAGAGTCTATATTGAACTCGAGGTCGAGTTCTTTTGAAGAGGGGGTGACTGATGCAGGACAAAATTGAAGAATTAATCAGTCGCGTCCAGAAAAGCAATTTCGGTCAAAACGCAGAATCAGGGGCAGAATTGAAGGATGTCGGATTCGCGCAAAATCATACATTATTTTGGGTGGAAACGACGTTCTAAACAGAACCCGTGATAAATAACCGGCACCGCCCTGATTTGGTCAAATTCGGCCATTTAGGGGTCGTAATCAGCGTTTTTTTCATTTTTGGGAATATTTATTTCACTAATTAGGAGGTCAAATTATTCCTTATTTGGGTGAATCTTTTTGCTGAGTCTTTATTTTGTTTAGGACTTTAATTTAGGATTGTTTTTGAGATTTTGCTATTTTTGGCAAAATTATGTTTTTTAGCTATTTATACCCGGCTTGTGGGTAAATTTTAGCAGACTTTTGATATTTGATTATTTCTGAATTCTAGAGAGCTTTGTGCCCTATTTTCTTTGCCTTTTCATTGTTGATTCCGCTGTGTACCCACGCTCGGTGATTTTACCCGGCGTCAGTTTGGTATCAGAGCAAGTTCGACTTGGGAGGAAGATCATCATCAACGATGGTGCGTGGACGTCCTGGCGGTAGCGGGCAGGTTCCGGCTGAGGAATCCCCCCAAGGGAGACGTAACGTCCAAGAATTTATGATGATAAAAGATCTGCAGAGGCAACAACGGGATCTGTAGAGGCAGATTGATGTGTTTGCCCAGCGCCTAGAATTGCGGGATTTGCAGCGACAAGTTGCGAAGTTAACCCAACGCTTGGCGGCGCAGAATTTCAAGGATCGCGAGGTCTTTGATCGTTACTCGCAGCCCGCGTTCGAGACCCACTACAACGGTGATTCCGGTGGTTGGAGCGAGCTTTATGGAGGAGCGAGTTTCAAGAATGATGTACCAGATTATTCGGGTATGTCGCAGTCCCGTAACTGTTTTGATTATCTTGAAGAAAAAGATGAACAAGTTGTTGAGGATTACGCATATAATTCCTATGATGCAATTTTTGTTGAGAATAATTCATCTTCATCAAATTATGAGGTGGATTGGTCTAAACCTCCAATTTATGACGATTATGGAGATGACGAGGAAGAGTTGATTGTGGAGGATGATGAGCATACTTTGGATGTGCCGATTCAAGAGGTAATTTCATATTCGTGTCCAGTAGTTTCTCAATCAATTACTTCTTATCAAGTTGAGGATGAATTGGTGCAAACTGAATTAGAAGAGCCATAGATTTTTTGATTCAAGCCGCAATCTTTTTATCGTGATCCCTTCTTGGTGGAGCGTTGTGTGAAAGAGTCTATATTGAACTCGAGGTCGAGTTCTTTTGAAGAGGGGGTGACTGATGCAGGACAAAATTGAAGAATTAATCAGTCGCGTCCAGAAAAGCAATTTCGGTCAAAACGCAGAATCAGGGGCAGAATTGAAGGATGTCGGATTCGCGCAAAATCATACATTATTTTGGGTGGAAACGACGTTCTAAACAGAACCCGTGATAAATAACCGGCACCGCCCTGATTTGGTCAAATTCGGCCATTTAGGGGTCGTAATCAGCGTTTTTTTCATTTTTGGGAATATTTATTTCACTAATTAGGAGGTCAAATTATTCCTTATTTGGGTGAATCTTTTTGCTGAGTCTTTATTTTGTTTAGGACTTTAATTTAGGATTGTTTTTGAGATTTTGCTATTTTTGGCAAAATTATGTTTTTTAGCTATTTATACCCGGCTTGTGGGTAAATTTTAGCAGACTTTTGATATTTGATTATTTCTGAATTCTAGAGAGCTTTGTGCCCTATTTTCTTTGCCTTTTCATTGTTGATTCCCCTGTGTACCCACGCTCGGTGATTTTACCCGGCGTCAGTTTGGTATCAGAGCAAGTTCGACTTGGGAGGAACATCATCATCAACGATGGTGCGTGGACGTCCTGGCGGTAGCGGGCAGGTTCCGGCTGAGGAAGACCCCCAACGGAGACGTAACGTCCAAGAATTTATGATGATAAAAGATCTGCAGAGGCAACAACGGGATCTGCAGAGGCAGATTGATGTGTTTGCCCAGCGCCTAGAATTGCGGGATTTGCAGCGACAAGTTGCGAAGTTAACCCAACGCTTGGCGGCGCAGAATTTCAAGGATCGCGAGGTCTTTGATCGTTACTCGCAGCCCGCGTTCGAGACCCACTACAACGGTGATTCCGGTGGTTGGAGCGAGCTTTATGGAGGAGCGAGATTCAAGAATGATGTACCAGATTATTCGGGTATGTCGCAGTCCAGTAACTGTTTTGATTATCTTGAAGAAAAAGATGAACAAGTTGTTGAGGATTACGCATATAATTCATATGATGCAATTTTTGTTGAGGGTAATTCATCTTCATCAAATTATGAGGTGGATTGGTCTAAACCTCCAATTTATGACGATTATGGAGATGACGAGGAAGAGTTGATTGTGGAGGATGATGAGCATACTTTGGATGTGCCGATTCAAGAGGTAATTTCATATTCGTGTCCAGTAGTTTCTCAATCAATTATTTCTTATCAAGTTGAGGATGAATTGGTGCAAACTGAATTAGAAGAGCCATAGATTTTTCGATTCAAGCCGCAATCTTTTTATCGTGATCCCTTCTTGGTGGAGCGTTGTGTGAAAGAGTCTATATTGAACTCGAGGTCGAGTTCTTTTGAAGAGGGGGTGACTGATGCAGGACATAATTGAAGAATTAATCAGTCGCGTCCAGAAAAGCAATTTCGGTCAAAACGCAGAATCAGGGGCAGAATTGAAGGATGTCGGATTCGCGCAAAATCATACATTATTTTGGGTGAAAACGACGTTCTAAACAGAACCCGTGATAAATAACGGGCACCGCCCTGATTTGGTCAAATTCGGCCATTTAGGGGTCGTAATCAGCGTTTTTTTCATTTTTGGGAATATTTATTTCACTTATTAGGAGGTCAAATTATTCCTTATTTGGGTGAATCTTTTTGCTGAGTCTTTATTTTTTTTAGGACTTTAATTTAGGATTGTTTTTGAGATTTTGCTATTTTTGGATAATTATGTTTTTTAGCTATTTATACCCAGCTTGTGGGTAAATTTTAGCAGACTTTTGATATTTGATTATTTCTGAATTCTAGAGAGCTTTGTGCCCTATTTTCTTTGCCTTTTCATTGTTGATTCCGCTGTGTACCCACGCTCGGTGATTTTACCCAGCGTCAGTTTGGTATCAGAGAAAGTTCGACTTGGGAGGAAGATCATCATCAACGATGGTGCTTGGACGTCCTGGCGGTAGCGGGCAGGTTCCGGCTGAGGAAGCCCCCCAACGGAGACGTAACGTCCAAGAATTTATGATGATAAAAGAACTCCAGAGGCAACAACGGGATCTGCAGAGGCAAATTGATGTGTTTGCCCAGCGCCTAGAATTGCGGGATTTGCAGCGACAAGTTGCGAAGTTAACCCAACGCTTGGCGGCGTAGAATTTCAAGGATTGCGAGGTCTTTGATCGTTACTCGCAGCCCGCGTTGGAGACCCACTACAACGGTTATTCCGGTGGTTGGAGCGAGCTTTATGGAGGAGCGAGTTTCAAGAATGATGTACCAGATTATTCGGGTATGTCGCAGTCCAGTAACTGTTTTGATTATCTTAAAGAAAAATATGAACAAGTTGTTGAGGATTACACATATAATTCCTATGATGCAATTTTTGTTGAGGGTAATTCATCTTCATCAAATTATGAGGTGGATTGGTCTAAACCTCCAATTTATGACGATTATGGAGATGACGAGGAAGAGTTGATTGTGGAGGATGATGAGCATACTTTGGATAAGCCGATTCAAGAGGTTATTTCATATTCGTGTCGAGTAGTTTCTCAATCAATTATTTCTTATCAAGTTGAGGATGAAGAGCCATAGATTTTTTGATTCAAGCCGCAATCTTTTTATCGTGATCCCTTCTTGGTGGAGCGTTGTGTGAAAGAGTCTATATTGAACTCGAGCTTGAGTTCTTTTGAAGAGGGGGTGACTGATGCAGGACAAAATTGAAGAATTAATCAGTCGCGTCCAGAAAAGCAATTTCGGTCGAAACGCAGAATCAGGGGCAGAATTGAAGGATGTCGGATTCGCGCAAAATCATACATTATTTTGGGTGGAAACGACGTTCTGTACAGAACCCTTGATAAATAACGGGAACCGCCCTGATTTGGTCAAATTCGGCCATTTAGGGGTCGTAATCTGCGTTTTTTTCATTTTTGGGAATATTTATTTCACTAATTAGGAGGTCAAATTATTCCTTATTTGGGTGAATCTTTTTGCTGAGTCTTTATTTTGTTTAGGACTTTAATTTAGGATTGTTTTTGAGATTTTGCTATTTTTGGCAAAATTATGTTTTTTAGCTATTTATACCCGGCTTGTGGGTAAATTTTAGCAGACTTTTTCTGAATTCTAGAGAGCTTTGTGCCCTATTTTCTTTGCCTTTTCATTGTTGATTCCGCTGTGTACCCACGCTCGGTGATTTTACCCGGCGTCAGTTTGGTATCAGAGCAAGTTCGACTTGGGAGGAAGATCATCATCAACGATGGTGCGTGGACGTCCTGGCGGTAGCGGGCAGGTTCCGGCTGAGGAAGCCCCCCAACGGAGACGTAACGTCCAAGAATTTATGATGATAAAAGATCTGCAGAGGCAACAACGGGATCTGCAGAGGCAGATTGATGTGTTTGCCCAGCGCCTAGAATTGCAGGATTTGCAGCGACAAGTTGCGAAGTTAACCCAACGCTTGGCGGCGCAGAATTTCAAGGATCGCGTGGTCTTTGATCGTTACTCGCAGCCCGCGTTCGAGACCCACTACAACGGTGATTCCGGTGGTTGGAGCGAGCTTTATGGAGGAGCGAGTTTCAAGAATGATGTACCAGATTATTCGGGTACGTCGCAGTCCAGTAACTGTTTTGATTATCTTGAAGAAAAATATGAACAAGTTGTTGAGGATTACGCATATAATTCCTATGATGCAATTTTTGTTGAGGGTAATTCATCTTCATCAAATTATGAGGTGGATTGGTCTAAACCTCCAATTTATGACGATTATGGAGATGAAGAGGAAGAGTTGATTGTGGAGGATGATGAGCATACTTTGGATGTGCCGATTCAAGAGGTAATTTCATATGCGTGTCCAGTAGTTTCTCAATCATTTATTTCTTATCAAGTTGAGGATGAATTGGTGCAAACTGAATTAGAAGAGCCATAGATTTTTCGATTCAAGCCAAAATATTTTTATCGTGATCCCTTCTTGGTGGAGCGTTGTGTGAAAGAGTCTATATTGAACTCAAGGTTGAGTTCTTTTGAAGAGGGGGTGACTGATGCAGGACATAATTGAAGAATTAATCAGTCGCGTCCAGAAAAGCAATTTTGGTCAAAACGCAGAATCAGGGGCAGAATTGAAGGATGTCGGATTCGCGCAAAATCATATATTATTTTGGGTGAAAACGACGTTCTAAACAGAACCCGTGATAAATAACGGGCACCGCCCTGATTTGGTCAAATTCGGTCATTTAGGGGTCGTAATCAGCGTTTTTTTCATTTTTGGGAATATTTATTTCACTTATTAGGAGGTCAAATTATTCCTTATTTGGGTGAATCTTTTTGCTGAGTCTTTATTTTGTTTAGGACTTTAATTTAGGATTGTTTTTGAGATTTTGCTATTTTTGGATAATTATGTTTTTTAGCTATTTATACCCGGCTTGTGGGTAAATTGTAGCAGACTTTTGATATTTGATTATTTCTGAATTCTAGAGAGCTTTGTGCCCTATTTTATTTGCCTTTTTATTGTTAATTCCGCTGTGTACCCACGCTCGGTGATTTTACCCAGCGTCAGTTTGGTATCAGAGAAAGTTCGACTTGGGAGGAAGATCATCATCAACGATGGTGCGTGGACGTCCTGGCGGTAGCGGGCAGGTTCCGGCTGAGGAAGCCCCCCAACGGAGACGTAACGTCCAAGAATTTATGATGATAAAAGATCTGCAGAGGCAGCAACGGGATCTGCAGAGGCAGATTGATGTGTTTGCCTAGCCCCTAGAATTGCGGGATTTGCAGCGACAAGTTGCGAAGTTAACCCAACGCTTGGCGGCGCAGAATTTCAAGGATTGCGAGGTCTTTGATCGTTACTCGCAGCCCGCGTTCGAGACCCACTACAACGGTTATTCCGGTGGTTGGAGCGAGCTTTATGGAGGAGCGAGTTTCAAGAATGATGTACCAGATTATTCGGGTATGTCGCAGTCCAGTAACTGTTTTGATTATCTTAAAGAAAAATATGAACAAGTTGTTGAGAATTACACATATAATTCCTATGATGCAATTTTTGTTGAGGGTAATTCGTCTTCATCAAATTATGAGGTGGATTGGTCTAAACCTCCAATTTATGACGATTATGGAGATGACGAGGAAGATTTGATTGTGGAGGATGATGAGCATACTTTGGATAAGCCGATTCAAGAGGTTATTTCATATTCGTGTCCAGTAGTTTCTCAATCAATTATTTCTTACCAAGTTGAGGATGAAGAGCCATAGATTTTTCGATTCAAGCCGCAATCTTTTTATCGTGATCCCTTCTTGGTGGAGCGTTGTGTGAAAGAGTCTATATTGAACTCGAGGTTGATTTCTTTTGAAGAGGGGGTGACTGATGCAGGACAAAATTGAAGAATTAATCAGTCGCGTCCAGAAAAGCAATTTCGGTCAAAACGCAGAATCAGGGGCAGAATTGAAGGATGTCGGATTCGCGCAAAATCATACATTATTTTGGGTGGAAACGACGTTCTAAACAGAACCCGTGATAAATAACGGGAACCGCCCTGATTTGGTCAAATTCGGCCATTTAGGGGTCGTAATCTGCGTTTTTTTCATTTTTGGGAATATTTATTTCACTAATTAGGAGGTCAAATTATTCCTTATTTGGGTGAATCTTTTTTCTGAGTCTTTATTTTGTTTAGGACTTTAATTTAGGATTGTTTTTGAGATTTTGCTATTTTTGGCAAAATTACGTTTTTTAGCTATTTATACCCGACTTGTGGGTAAATTTTAGCAGACTTTTGATATTTGATTATTTCTGAATTCTAGAGAGCTTTGTGCCCTATTTTCTTTGCCTTTTCATTGTTGATTCTGCTGTGTACCCACGCTCGGTGATTTTACCCGGCGTCAGTTTGGTATCAGAGCAAGTTCGACTTGGGAGGAAGATCATCATCAACGATGGTGCGTGGACGTCCTGGCGGTAGCGGGCAGGTTTCGGCTGACGAAGCCCCCCAACGGAGACGTAACGTCCAAGAATTTATGATGATAAAAGATATGCAGAGGCAACAACGGGATCTGCAGAGGCAGATTGATGTGTTTGCCCTGGACCTAGAATTGCGGGATTTGCAGCGACAAGTTGCGAAGTTAACCCAACGCTTGGCGGCGCAGAATTTCAAGGATCGCGGGGTCTTTGATCGTTACTCGCAGCCCGCGTTCGAGACCCACTACAACGGTGATTCCGGTGGTTGGAGCAGGCTTTATGGAGGAGCGAGTTTCAAGAATGATGTACCAGATTATTCGGGTACGTCGCAGTCCAGTAACTGTTTTGATTATCTTGAAGAAAAAGATGAACAAGTTGTTGAGGATTACGCATATAATTCCTATGATGCAATTTTTGTTGAGGGTAATTCATCTTCATCAAATTATGAGGTGGATTGGTCTAAACCTCCAATTTATGACGATTATGGAGATGAAGAGGAAGAGTTGATTGTGGAGGATGATGAGCATACTTTGGATGTGCCGATTCAAGAGGTAATTTCATATTCGTGTCCAGTAGTTTCTCAATCAATTATTTCTTATCAAGTTGAGGATGAATTGGTGCAAACTGAATTAGAAGAGCCATAGATTTTTCGATTCAAGCCGAAATCTTTTTATCGTGATCCCTTCTTGGTAGAGCGTTGTGTGAAAGAGTCTATATTGAACTCGAGGTCGAGTTCTTTTGAAGAGGGGGTGACTGATGCAGGACATAATTGAAGAATTAATCAGTCGCGTAAAGAAAAGCAATTTCGGTCAAAACGCAGAATCAGGGGCAGAATTGAAGGATGTCGGATTCGCGCAAAATCATATATTATTTTGGGTGAAAAAGACGTTCTAAACAGAACCCGTGATAAATAACGGGCACCGCCCTGATTTTGTCAAATTCGGCCATTTAGGGGTCGTAATCAGCGTTTTTTTCATTTTTGGGAATATTTATTTCACTTATTAGGAGGTCAAATTATTCCTTATTTGGGTGAATCTTTTTGCTGAGTCTTTATTTTGTTTAGGACTTTAATTTAGGATTGTTTTTGAGATTTTGCTATTTTTGGATAATTATGTTTTTTAGCTATTTATACACGGCTTGTGGGTAAATTTTAGCAGACTTTTGATATTTGATTATTTCTGAATTTTAGAGAGCTTTGTGCCCTATTTTCTTTGCCTTTTCATTGTTGATTCCGCTGTGTACCCACGCTCGGTGATTTTACCCAGCGTTAGTTTGGTATCAGAGAAAGTTCGACTTGGGAGGCAGATCATCATCAACGATGGTGCTTGGACGTCCTGGCGGTAGCGGGCAGGTTCCGGCTGAGGAAGCCCCCCAACGGAGACGTAACGTCCAAGAATTTATGATGATAAAAGATATGCAGAGGCAACAACGGGATATGCAGAGGCAGATTGATGTGTTTGCCCAGCGCCTAGAATTGCGGGATTTGCAGCGACAAGTTGCGAAGTTAACCCAACGCTTGGCGGCGCAGAATTTCAAGGATCGCGAGGTCTTTGATCGTTACTCGCAGCCCGCGTTTGAGACCCACTACAACGGTGATTCCGGTGGTTGGAGCGAGCTTTATGGAGGAGCGAGTTTCAAGAATGATGTACCAGATTATTCGGGTATATCGCAGTCCAGTAACTGTTTTGATTATCTTGAAGAAAAAGACGAACAAGTTGTTGAGGATTACGAATATAATTCCTATGATGCAATTTTTGTTGAGGGTAATTCATCTTCATCAAATTATGAGGTGGATTGGTCTAAACCTCCAATTTATGACGATTATGGAGATGACGAGGAAGAGTTGATTGTGGAGGATGATGAGCATACTTTGGATGTGCCGATTCAAGAGGTAATTTCATATTCGTGTCCAGTAGTTTCTCAATCAATTATTTCTTATCAAGTTGAGGATGAATTGGTGCAAACTGAATTAGAAGAGCCATAGATTTTTCGATTCAAGCCGCAATCTTTTTATCGTGATCCCTTCTTGGTGGAGCGTTGTGTGAAAGAGTCTATATTGAACTCGAGGTCGAGTTCTTTTGAAGAGGGGGTGACTGATGCAGGACATAATTGAAGAATTAATCAGTCGCGTCCAGAAAAGCAATTTCGGTCAAAACGCAGAATCAGGGGCAGAATTGAAGGATGTCGGATTCGCGCAAAATCATATATTATTTTGGGTGAAAACGACGTTCTAAACAGAACCCGTGATAAATAACGGGCACCGCCCTGATTTGGTCAAATTCGGCCATTTAGGGGTCGTAATCAGCGTTTTTTTCATTTTTGGGAATATTTGTTTCACTTATTAGGAGGTCAAATTATTCCTTATTTGGGTGAATCTTTTTGCTGAGTCTTTATTTTGTTTAGGACTTTAATTTAGGATTGTTTTTGAGATTTTGCTATTTTTGGATAATTATGTTTTTTAGCTATTTATACCCGGCTTGTGGGTAAATTTTAGCAGACTTTTGATATTTGATTATTTCTGAATTCTAGAGAGCTTTGTGCCCTATTTTCTTTGCCTTTTCATTGTTGATTCCGCTGTGTACCCACGCTCGGTGATTTTACCCAGCGTCAGTTTGGTATCAGAGAAAGTTCGACTTGGGAGGAAGATCATCATTAACGATGGTGCGTGGACGTCCTGGCGGTAGCGGGCAGGTTCCGGCTGAGGAAGCCCCCCAACGGAGACGTAACGTCCAAGAATTTATGATGATAAAAGATCTGCAGAGGCAACAACGGGATCTGCAGAGGCAGATTGATGTGTTTGCCTAGCCCCTAGAATTGCGGGATTTGCAGCGACAAGTTGCGAAGTTAACCCAACGCTTGGCGGCGCAGAATTTCAAGGATTGCGAGGTCTTTGATCGTTACTCGCAGCCCGCGTTCGAGACCCACTACAACGGTTATTCCGGTGGTTGGAGCGAGCTTTATGGAGGAGCGAGTTTCAAGAATGATGTACCAGATTATTCGGGTATGTCGCAGTCCAGTAACTGTTTTGATTATCTTAAAGAAAAATATGAACAAGTTGTTTAGGATTACACATATAATTCCTATTATGCAATTTTTGTTGAGGGTAATTCGTCTTCATCAAATTATGAGTTGGATTGGTCTAAACCTCCAATTTATGACGATTATGGAGATGACGAGGAAGAGTTGATTGTGGAGGATGATGAGCATACTTTGGATAAGCCGATTCAAGAGGTTATTTCATATTCGTGTCCAGTAGTTTCTCAATCAATTATTTCTTATCAAGTTGAGGATGAAGAGCCATAGATTTTTCGATTCAAGCCGCAATCTTTTTATCGTGATCCCTTCTTGGTGGAGCGTTGTGTGAAAGAGTCTATATTGAACTCGAGGTTGAGTTCTTTTGAAGAGGGGGTGACTGATGCAGGACAAAATTGAAGAATTAATCAGTCGCGTCAAGAAAAAGCAATTTCGGTCAAAACGCAGAATCAGGGGCAGAATTGAAGGATGTCGGATTCGCGCAAAATCATACATTATTTTGGGTGGAAACGACGTTCTAAACAGAACCCGTGATAAATAACGGGAACCGCCCTGATTTGGTCAAATTCGGGCATTTAGGGGTCGTAATCTGCGTTTTTTTCATTTTTGGGAATATTTATTTCACTAATTAGGAGGTCAAATTATTCCTTATTTGGGTGAATCTTTTTGCTGAGTCTTTATTTTTTTTAGGACTTTAATTTAGGATTGTTTTTGAGATTTCGCTATTTTTGGCAAAATTACGTTTTTTAGCTATTTACACCCGGCTTGTGGGTAAATTTTAGCGGACTTTTGATATTTGATTATTTCTTAATTCTAGAGAGCTTTGTGCCCTATTTTCTTTGCCTTTTCATTGTTGATTCTGCTGTGTACCCACGCTCGGTGATTTTACCCGGCGTCAGTTTGGTATCAGAGCAAGTTCGTCTTGGGAGGAAGATCATCATCAACGATGGTGCGTGGACGTCCTAGCGGTAGCGGGCAGGTTCCGGCTGAGGAAGCCCCCCAACGGAGACGTAACGTCCAAGAATTTATGATGATAAAAGATATGCAAAGGCAACAACGAGATCTGCAGAGGCAGATTGATGTGTTTGCCCAGCGCCTAGAATTGCGGGATTTGCAGCGACAAGTTGCGAAGTTAACCCAACGCTTGGCGGCGCAGAATTTCAAGGATCGCGAGGTCTTTGATCGTTACTCGCAGCCCGCGTTCGAGACCCACTACAACGGTGATTCCGGTGGTTGGAGCGAGCTTTATGGTGGAGCGAGTTTCAAGAATGATGTACCAGATTATTCGGGTATGTCGCAGTCCAGTAACTGTTTTGATTATCTTGAAGAAAAAGATGAACAAGTTGTTGAGGATTACGCATATAATTCCTATGATGCAATTTTTGTTGAGGGTAATTCATCTTCATCAAATTATGAGGTGGATTGGTCTAAACCTCCAATTTATGACGATTATGGAGATGAAGAGGAAGAGTTGATTGTGGAGGATGATGAGCATACTTTGGATGTGCCGATTCAAGAGGTAATTTCATATTCGTGTCCAGTAGTTTCTCAATCAATTATTTCTTATCAAGTTGAGGATGAATTGGTGCAAACTGAATTAGAAGAACCATAGATTTTTCGATTGAAGCCGCAATCTTTTTATCGTGATCCCTTCTTGGTGGAGCGTTGTGTGAAAGAGTCTATATTGAACTCGAGGTCGAGTTCTTTTGAAGAGGGGGTGACTGATGCAGGACAAAATTGAAGAATTAATCAGTCGCTTCCAGAAAAGTAATTTCGGTCAAAACGCAGAATCAGGGGCAGAATTGAAGGATGTCGGATTCGCGCAAAATCATACATTATTTTGGGTGGAAACAACGTTCTAAACAGAACCCGTGATAAATAACGGGCACCGCCCTGATTTGGTCAAATTCGGCCATTTAGGGGTCGTACTCAGCGTTTTTTTCATTTTTGGGAATATTTATTTCACTAATTCGAAGGTCAAATTATTCCTTATTTGGGTGAATCTTTTTGCTGAGTCTTTATTTTGTTTAGGAATTTAATTTAGGATTGTTTTTGAGATTTTGCTATTTTTGGCAAAATTATGTTTTTTAGCTATTTATACCCGGCTTCTGGGTAAATTTTAGCAGACTTTTGATATTTGATTATTTCTGAATTCTAGAGAGCTTTGTGCCCTATTTTCTTTGCCTTTTCATTGTTGATTCGGCTGTGTACCCACGCTCGGTGATTTTACCCGGCGTCAGTTTGGTATCAGAGCAAGTTCGACTTGGGAGGAAGATCATCATCAACGATGGTGCGTGGACGTCCTGGCGGTAGCGGGCAGGTTCCGGCTGAGGAAGCCCCCCAACGGAGACGTAACGTCCAAGAATTTATGATGATAAAAGATCTGCAGAGGCAACAACGGGATCTGCAGAGGCAGATTGATGTGTTTGCCTAGCCCCTAGAATTGCGGGATTTGCAGCGACAAGTTGCGAAGTTAGACCAACGCTTGGCGGCGCAGAATTTCAAGGATTGCGAGGTCTTTGATCGTTACTCGCAGCCCGCGTTCGAGACCCACTACAACGGTTATTCCGGTGGTTGGAGCGAGCTTTATGGAGGAGCGAGTTTCAAGAATGATGTACCAGATTATTCGGGTATGTCGCAGTCCAGTAACTGTTTTGATTATCTTAAAGAAAAATATGAACAAGTTGTTGAGGATTACACATATAATTCCTATGATGCAATTTTTGTTAAGGGTAATTCGTCTTCATCAAATTATGAGTTGGATTGGTCTAAACCTCCAATTTATGACGATTATGGAGATGACGAGGAAGAGTTGATTGTGGAGGATGATGAGCATACTTTGGATAAGCCGATTCAAGAGGTTATTTCATATTCGTGTCCAGTAGTTTCTCAATCAATTATTTCTTATCAAGTTGAGGATGAAGAGCCATAGATTTTTCGATTCAAGCCGCAATCTTTTTATCGTGATCCCTTCTTGGTGGAGCGTTGTGTGAAAGAGTCTATATTGAACTCGAGGTTGAGTTCTTTTGAAGAGGGGGTGACTGATGCAGGACAAAATTGAAGAATTAATTAGTCGCGTCCAGAAAAGCAATTTCGGTCAAAACGCAGAATCAGGGGCAGAATTGAAGGATGTCGGATTCGCGCAAAATCATACATTATTTTGGGTGGAAACGACGTTCTAAACAGAACCCGTGATAAATAACGGGAACCGCCCTGATTTGGTCAAATTCGGCCATTTAGGGGTCGTAATCTGCGTTTTTTTCATTTTTGGGAATATTTATTTCACTAATTAGGAGGTCAAATTATTCCTTATTTGGGTGAATCTTTTTGCTGAGTCTTTATTTTTTTTAGGACTTTAATTTAGGATTGTTTTTGAGATTTCGCTATTTTTGGCAAAATTACGTTTTTTAGCTATTTACACCCGGCTTGTGGGTAAATTTTAGCAGACTTTTGATATTTGATTATTTCTGAATTCTATAGAGCTTTGTGCCCTATTTTCTTTGCCTTTTCATTGTTGATTCTGCTGTGTACCCACGCTCGGTGATTTTACCCGGCGTCAGTTTGGTATCAGAGCAAGTTCGTCTTGGGAGGAAGATCATCATCAACGATGGTGCGTGGACGTCCTAGCGGTAGCGGGCAGGTTCCGGCTGAGGAAGCCCCCCAACGGAGACGCAACGTCCAAGAATTTATGATGATAAAAGATATGCAGAGGCAACAACGGGATCTGCAGAGGCAGATTGATGTGTTTGCCCAGCGCCTAGAATTGCGGGATTTGCAGCGACAAGTTGCGAAGTTAACCCAACGCTTGGCGGCGCAGAATTTCAAGGATCGCGAGGTCTTTGATCGTTACTCGCAGCCCGCGTTCGAGACCCACTACAACGGTGATTCCGGTGGTTGGAGCGAGCTTTATGGTGGAGCGAGTTTCAAGAATGATGTACCAGATTATTCGGGTATGTCGCAGTCCAGTAACTGTTTTGATTATCTTGAAGAAAAAGATGAACAAGTTGTTGAGGATTACGCATATAATTCCTATGATGCAATTTTTGTTGAGGGTAATTCATCTTCATCAAATTATGAGGTGGATTGGTCTAAACCTCCAATTTATGACGATTATGGAGATGAAGAGGAAGAGTTGATTGTGGAGGATGATGAGCATACTTTGGATGTGCCGATTCAAGAGGTAATTTCATATTCGTGTCCAGTAGTTTCTCAATCAATTATTTCTTATCAAGTTGAGGATGAATTGGTGCAAACTGAATTAGAAGAGCCATAGATTTTTCGATTGAAGCCGCAATCTTTTTATCGTGATCCCTTCTTGGTGGAGCGTTGTGTGAAAGAGTCTATATTGAACTCGAGGTCGAGTTCTTTTGAAGAGGGGGTGACTGATGCAGGACAAAATTGAAGAATTAATCAGTCGCTTCCAGAAAAGTAATTTCGGTCAAAACGCAGAATCAGGGGCAGAATTGAAGGATGTCGGATTCGCGCAAAATCATACATTATTTTGGGTGGAAAC
The DNA here is from genome assembly GCA_023055425.1 of Linanthus parryae. NCBI lineage: Eukaryota > Viridiplantae > Streptophyta > Magnoliopsida > Ericales > Polemoniaceae > Linanthus > Linanthus parryae. The sequence goes on along the minus strand of JALGPY010000001.1, from coordinate 59,898,557 downwards.
AACGTTCTAAACAGAACCCGTGATAAATAACGGGCACCGCCCTGATTTGGTAAAATTCGGCCATTTAGGGGTCGTACTCAGCGTTTTTTTCATTTTTGGGAATATTTATTTCACTAATTCGGAGGTCAAATTATTCCTTATTTGGGTGAATCTTTTTGCTGAGTCTTTATTTTGTTTAGGAATTTAATTTAGGATTGTTTTTGAGATTTTGCTATTTTTGGCAAAATTATGTTTTTTAGCTATTTATACCCGGCTTGTGGGTAAATTTTAGCAGACTTTTGATATTTGATTATTTCTGAATTCTAGAGAGCTTTGTGCCCTATTTTCTTTGCCTTTTCATTGTTGATTCGGCTGTGTACCCACGCTCGGTGATTTTACCCGGCGTCAGTTTGGTATCAGAGCAAGTTCGACTTGGGAGGAAGATCATCATCAACGATGGTGCGTGGACGTCCTAGCGGTAGCGGGCAGGTTCCGGCTGAGGAAGCCCCCCAACGGAGACGTAACGTCCAAGAATTTATGATGATAAAAGATATGCAGAGGCAACAACGGGATCTGCAGAGGCAGATTGATGTGTTTGCCCAGCGCCTAGAATTGCGGGATTTGCAGCGACAAGTTGCGAAGTTAACCCAACGCTTGGCGGCGCAGAATTTCAAGGATCGCGAGGTCTTTGATCGTTACTCGCAGCCCGCGTTCGAGACCCACTACAACGGTGATTCCGGTGGTTGGAGCGAGCTTTATGGAGGAGCGAGTTTCAAGAATGATGTACCTGATTAGTCGGGTATGTCGCAGTCCAGTAACTGTTTTGATTATCTTGAAGAAAAAGATGAACAAGTTGTTGAGGATTACGCATATAATTCCTATGATGCAATTTTTGTTGAGGGTAATTCATCTTCATCAAATTATGAGGTGGATTGGTCTAAACCTCCAATTTATGACGATTATGGAGATGAAGAGGAAGAGTTGATTTTGGAGGATGATGAGCATACTTTGGATGTGCCGATTCAAGAGGTAATTTCATATTCGTGTCCAGTAGTTTCTCAATCAATTATTTCTTATCAAGTTGAGGATGAATTGGTGCAAAATGAATTAGAAGAGCCATAGATTTTTCGATTGAAGCCGCAATCTTTTTATCGTGATACCTTCTTGGTGGAGCGTTGTGTGAAAGAGTCTATATTGAACTCGAGGTCGAGTTCTTTTGAAGAGGGGGTGACTGATGCAGGACAAAATTGAAGAATTAATCAGTCGCTTCCAGAAAAGTAATTTCGGTCAAAACGCAGAATCAGGGGCAGAATTGAAGGATGTCGGATTCGCGCAAAATCATACATTATTTTGGGTGGAAAAAACGTTCTAAACAGAACCCGTGATAAATAACGGGCACCGCCCTGATTTGGTCAAATTCGGCCATTTAGGGGTCGTAATCAGCGTTTTTTTCATTTTTGGGAATATTTATTTCACTAATTAGGAGGTCAAATTATTCCTTATTTGGGTGAATCTTTTTGCTGAGTCTTTATTTTGTTTAGGACTTTTATTTAGGATTGTTTTTGAGATTTTGCTATTTTTGGCAAAATTAAGTTTTTTAGCTATTTATACCCGGCTTGAGGGTAAATTTTAGCAGACTTTTGATATTTGATTATTTCTGAATTCTAGAGAGCTTTTTGCCCTATTTTCTTTGCCTTTTCATTGTTGATTCCGCTGTGTACCCACGCTCGGTGATTTTACCCGGCGTCAGTTTGGTATCAGAGCAAGTTCGACTTGGGAGGAAGATCATCATCAACGATGGTGCGTGGACGTCCTGGCGGTAGCGGGCAGGTTCCGGCTGAGGAAGCCCCCCAACGGAGACGTAACGTCCAAGAATTTATGATGATAAAAGATCTGCAGAGGCAACAACGGGATCTGCAGAGGCAGATTGATGTGTTTGCACAGCACTTAGAATTGCGGGATTTGCAGCGACAAGTTGCGAAGTTAACCCAACGCTTGGCGGCGCAGAATTTCAAGGATCGCGAGGTCTTTGATCGTTACTCGCAGCCCGCGTTTGAGACCCACTACAACGGTGATTCCGGTGGTTGGAGCGAGCTTTATGGAGGAGCGAGTTTCAAGAATGATGTACCAGATTATTCGGGTATATCGCAGTCCAGTAACTGTTTTGATTATCTTGAAGAAAAAGACGAACAAGTTGTTGAGGATTACGAATATAATTCCTATGATGCAATTTTTGTTGAGGGTAATTCATCTTCATCAAATTATGAGGTGGATTGGTCTAAACCTCCAATTTATGACGATTATGGAGATGACGAGGAAGAGTTGATTGTGGAGGATGATGAGCATACTTTGGATGTGCCGATTCAAGAGGTAGTTTCATATTCGTGTCCAGTAGTTTCTCAATCAATTATTTCTTATCAAGTTGAGGATGAATTGGTGCAAACTGAATTAGAAGAGCCATAGATTTTTTGATTGAAGCCGCAATCTTTTTATCGTGATCCCTTCTTGGTGGAGCGTTGTGTGAAAGAGTCTATATTGAACTCGAGGTCGAGTTATTTTGAAGAGGGGGTGACTGATGCAGGACAAAATTGAAGAATTAATCAGTCGCGTCCAGAAAAGCAATTTCGGTCAAAACGCAGACTCAGGGGCAGAATTGAAGGATGTCGGATTCGCGCAAAATCATACATTATTTTGGGTGGAAACGACGTTCTAAACAGAACCCGTGATAAATAACGGGCACCGCCCTGATTTGGTCAAATTCGGCCATTTAGGGGTCGTAATCAGCGTTTTTTTTCATTTTTGGGAATATTATTTCACTAATTAGGAGGTCAAATTATTCCTTATTTGGGTGAATCTTTTTGCTGAGTCTTTATTTTGTTTAGGACTTTAATTTAGGATTGTTTTTGAGATTTTGCTATTTTTGGCAAAATTAAGTTTTTTAGCTATTTATACCCGGCTTGAGGGTAAATTTTAGCAGACTTTTGATATTTGATTATTTCTGAATTCTAGAGAGCTTTTTGCCCTATTTTCTTTGCCTTTTCATTGTTGATTCCGCTGTGTACCCACGCTCGGTGATTTTACCCGGCGTCAGTTTGGTATCAGAGCAAGTTCGACTTGGGAGGAAAATCATCATCAACGATGGTGCGTGGACGTCCTGGCGGTAGCGGGCAGGTTCCGGCTGAGGAAGCCCCCCAACGGAGACGTAACGTCCAAGAATTTATGATGATAAAAGATCTGCAGAGGCAACAACGGGATCTGCAGAGGCAGATTGATGTGTTTGCACAGCACTTAGAATTGCGGGATTTGCAGCGACAAGTTGCGAAGTTAACCCAACGCTTGGCGGCGCAGAATTTCAAGGATCGCGAGGTCTTTGATCGTTACTCGCAGCCCGCGTTTGAGACCCACTACAACGGTGATTCCGGTGGTTGGAGCGAGCTTTATGGAGGAGCGAGTTTCAAGAATGATGTACCAGATTATTCGGGTATATCGCAGTCCAGTAACTGTTTTGATTATCTTGAAGAAAAAGACGAACATGTTGTTGAGGATTACGAATATAATTCCTATGATGCAATTTTTGTTGAGGGTAATTCATCTTCATCAAATTATGAGGTGGATTGGTCTAAACCTCCAATTTATGACGATTATGGAGATGACGAGGAAGAGTTGATTGTGGAGGATGATGAGCATACTTTGGATGTGCCGATTCAAGAGGTAATTTCATATTCGTGTCCAGTAGTTTCTCAATCAATTATTTCTTATCAAGTTGAGGATGAATTGGTGCAAACTGAATTAGAAGAGCCATAGATTTTTTGATTCAAGCCGCAATCTTTTTATCGTGATCCCTTCTTGGTGGAGCGTTGTGTGAAAGAGTCTATATTGAACTCGAGGTCGAGTTCTTTTGAAGAGGGGGTGACTGATGCAGGACAACATTGAAGAATTAATCAGTCGCGTCCAGAAAAGCAATTTCGGTCAAAACGCAGAATCAGGGGCAGAATTGAAGGATGTCGGATTCGCGCAAAATCATACATTATTTTGGGTGGAAACGACGTTCTAAAAAGAACCCGTGATAAATAACGGGAACCGCCCTGATTTGGTCAAATTCGGCCAGTTAGGGGTCGTAATCAGCGTTTTTTTCATTTTTGGGAATATTTATTTCACTAATTAGGAGGTCAATTTATTCCTTATTTGGGTGAATCTTTTTGCTGAGTCTTTATTTTGTTTAGGACTTTAATTTAGGATTGTTTTTGAGATTTTGCTATTTTTGGCAAAATTATGTTTTTTAGCTATTTATACCCGGCTTGTGGGTAAATTTTAGCAGACTTTTGATATTTGATTATTTCTGAATTCTAGAGAGCTTTGTGCCCTATTTTCTTTGCCTTTTCATTGTTGATTCCGGTGTGTACCCACGCTCGGTGATTTTACCCGGCGTCAGTTTGGTATAAGAGCAAGTTCGACTTGGGAGGAAGATCATCATCAACGATGGTGCGTGGACGTCCTGGCGGTAGCGGGCAGGTTCCGGCTGAGGAAGCCCCCCAACGGAGACGTAACGTCCAAGAATTTATCATGATAAAAGATCTGCAGAGGCAACAACGGGATCTGCAGAGGCAGATTGATGTGTTTGCCCAGCGCCTAGAATTGCGGGATTTGCAGCGACAAGTTGCGAAGTTAACCCAACGCTTGGCGGCGCAGAATATCAAGGATCGCGAGGTCTTTGATCGTTACTCGCAGCCCGCGTTCGAGACCCACTACAACGGTGATTCCGGTGGTTGGAGCGAGCTTTATGGAGGAGCGAGTTTCAAGAATGATGTACCAGATTATTCGGGTATGTCGCAGTCCAGTAACTGTTTTGATTATCTTGAAGAAAAAGACGAACAAGTTGTTGAGGATTGCGCATATAATTCCTATGATGAAATTTTTGTTGAGGGTAATTCATCTTCATCAAATTTTGAGGTGGATTGGTCTAAACCTCCAATTTATGACGATTATGGAGATGACGAGGAAGAGTTGATTGTGGAGGATGATGAGCATACTTTGGATGTGCCGATTCAAGAGGTAATTTCATATTCGTGTCCAGTAGTTTCTCAATAAATTATTTCTTATCAAGTTGAGGATGAATTGGTGCAAACTGAATTAGAAGAGCCATAGATTTTTCGATTCAAGCCGCAATCTTTTTATCGTGATCCCTTCTTGGTGGAGCGTTGTGTGAAAGAGTCTATATTGAACTCGAGGTCGAGTTCTTTTGAAGAGGGGGTGACTGATGCAGGACAAAATTGGATAATTAATCAGTCGCGTCCAGAAAAACAATTTCGGTCAAAACGCAGAATCAGGGGCATAATTGAAGGATGTCGGATTCGCGCAAAATCATACATTATTTTGGGTGGAAACGACGTTCTAAACAGAACCCGTGATAAATAACGGGCACCGCCCTGATTGGTCAAATTCGGCCATTTAGGGGTCGTAATCAGCGTTTTTTTCATTTTTGGTAATATTTATTTCACTAAATCGGAGGTCAAATTATTCCTTATTTGGGTGAATCTTTTTGCTGAGTCTTTATTTTGTTTAGGACTTTAATTTAGGATTGTTTTTTAGATTTTGCTATTTTTCGCAAAATTATGTTTTTTAGCTATTTATACCCGGCTTGTGGGTAAATTTTAGCAGACTTTTGATATTTGATTATTTCTAAATTCTAGAGAGCTTTGTGCCCTAGTTTCTTTGCCTTTTCATTGTTGATTCCGCTGTGTACCCACGCTCGGTGATTTTACCCGCGTAAGTTTGGTATCAGAGCAAGTTCGACTTGGGAGGAAGATCATCATCAACGATGGTGCGTGGACGTCCTGGCGGTAGCGGGCAGGTTCCGGCTGAGGAAGCCCCCCAACGGAGACGTAACGTCCAAGATTTAATGATGATAAAAGATCTGCAGAGGCAACAACGGGATCTGCAGAAGCAGATTGATGTGTTTGCCCAGCGCCTAGAATTGCGGGATTTGAAGCGACAAGTTGCAAAGTTAACCCAACGCTTGGCGGCGCAGAATTTCAAGGATCGCGAGGTCTTTGATCGTTAATCGCAGCCCGCGTTCGAGACCCACTACAACGGTGATTCCGATGGTTGGAGCGATCTTTATGGAGGAGCGAGTTTCAAGAATGATGTACCAGATTATTCGGGTATGTCGTAGTCCAGTAACTGTTTTGATTATCTTGAAGAAAAAGACGAACAAGTTGTTGAGGATTACGAATATAATTCCTATGATGCAATTTTTGTTGAGGGTAATTCATCTTCATCAAATTATGAGGTGGATTGGTCTAAACCTCCAATTTATGACGATTATGGAGATGACGAGGAAGAGTTGATTGTGGAGGATGATGAGCATACTTTGGATGTGCCGATTCAAGAGGTAATTTCATATTCGTGTCCAGTAGTTTCTCAATCAATTATTTCTTATCAAGTTGAGGATGAATTTGTGCAAACTGAATTAGAAGAGCCATAGATTTTTTGATTCAAGCCGCAATCTTTTTATCGTGATCCCTTCTTGGTGGAGCGTTGTGTGAAAGAGTCTATATTGAACTCGAGGTCGAGTTCTTTTGAAAGGGGGTGACTGATGCAGGACAAAATTGAAGAATTAATCAGTCGCGTCCAGAAAAGCAATGTCGGTCAAAACGCAGAATAAGGGGCAGAATTGAAGGATGTCGGATTCGCGCAAAATCATACATTATTTTGGGTGGAAACGACGTTTTAAACAGAACCCGTGATAAATAACGGGCACCGCCCTGATTTGGTCAAATTCGGCCATTTAGGGGTCGTACTCGGCGTTTTTTTCATTTTTGGTAATATTTATTTCACTAATTCGGAGGTCAAATTATTCCTTATTTGGGTGAATCTTTTTGCTGAGTCTTTATTTTGTTTAGGACTTTAATTTAGGATTGTTTTTTAGATTTTGCTATTTTTCGCAAAATTATGTTTTTTAGCTATTTATACCCGGCTTGTGGGTAAAGTTTAGCAGACTTTTGATATTTGATTATTTCTGAATTCTAGAGAGCTTTGTGCCCTAGTTTCTTTGCCATTTCATTGTTGATTCCGCTGTGTACCCACGCTCTGTGATTTTACCCGCGTAAGTTCGGTATCAGAGCAAGTTCGACTTGGGAGGAAGATCATCATCAACGATGGTGCGTGGACGTCCTGGCGGTAGCGGGCAGGTTCCGGCTGAGGAAGCCCCCCAACGGAGACGTAACGTCCAAGAATTTATGATGATAAAAGATCTACAGAGGCAACAACGGGATCTGCAGAGGCAGATTGATGTGTTTGCCCAGCGCCTAGAATTGCGGGATTTGAAGCGACAAGTTGCAAAGTTAACCCAACGCTTGGCGGCGCAGAATTTCAAGGATCGCGAGGTCTTTGATCGTTACTCGCAGCCCGCGTTCGAGACCCACTACAACGGTGATTCCGGTGGTTGGAGCGATCTTTATGGAGGAGCGAGTTTCAAGAATGATGTACCAGATTATTGGGGTATGTCGTAGTCCAGTAGCTGTTTTGATTATCTTGAAGAAAAAGACGAACAAGTTGTTGAGGATTACGAATATAATTCCTATGATGCAATTTTTGTTGAGGGTAATTCATCTTCATCAAATTATGAGGTGGATTGGTCTAAACCTCCAATTTATGACGATTATGGAGATGACGAGGAAGAGTTGATTGTGGAGGATGATGAGCATACTTTGGATGTGCCGATTCAAGAGGTAATTTCATATTCGTTTCCAGTAGTTTCTCAATCAATTATTTCTTATCAAGTTGAGGATGAATTGGTGCAAACTGAATTAGAAGAGCCATAGATTTTTTGATTCAAGCCGCAATCTTTTTATCGTGATCCCTTCTTGGTGGAGCGTTGTGTGAAAGAGTCTATATTGAACTCGAGGTCGAGTTCTTTTGAAGAGGGGGTGACTGATGCAGGACAAAATTGAAGAATTAATCAGTCGCGTCCAGAAAAGCAATTTCGGTCAAAACGCAGAATCAGGGGCAGAATTGAAGGATGTCGGATTCGCGCAAAATCATACATTTTTTTGGTTGGAAACGACGTTCTAAAAAGAACCCGTGATAAATAACGATCAACCGCCCTGATTTGGTCAAATTCGGCCATTTAGGGGTCGTAATCAGCGTTTTTTTCATTTTTAGGAATATTTATTTCACTAATTAGGAGGTCAAATTATTCCTTATTTGGGTGAATCTTTTTGCTGAGTCTTTATTTTGTTTAGGACTTTAATTTAGGATTGTTTTTGAGATTTTGCTATTTTTGGCAAAATTATGTTTTTTAGCTATTTATACCCGGCTTGTGGGTAAATTTTAGCAGACTTTTGATATTTGATTATTTCTGAATTCTAGAGAGCTTTGTGCCCTAGTTTCTTTGCCTTTTCATTGTTGACTCCGCTGTGTACCCACGCTCGGTGATTTTACCCGGCGTCAGTTTGGTATCAGAGCAAGTTCGACTTGGGAGGAAGATCATCATCAACGATGGTGAGTGGACGTCCTGGCGGTAGCGGGCAGGTTCCGGCTGAGGAAGCCCCCCAACGGAGACGTAACGTCCAAGAGTTTATGATGATAAAAGATCTGCAGAGGCAACAACGGGATCTGCAGAAGCAGATTGATGTGTTTGCCCAGCGCCTAGAATTGCGGGATTTGCAGCAACAAGTTGCGAAGTTAACCCAACGCTTTGCGGCGCAGAATTTCAAGGATCGCGAGGTCTTTGATCGTTACTCGCAGCCCGCGTTCGAGACCCACTACAACGGTGATTCCGGTGGTTGGATCGAGCTTTATGGAGGAGCGAGTTTCAAGAATGATGTACCAGATTATTCGGGTATGTCGCAGTCCAGTAACTGTTTTGATTATCTTGAAGAAAGAGATGAACAAGTTGTTGAGGATTACGAATATAATTCCTATGATGCAATTTTTGTTGAGGGTAATTCATCTTCATCAAATTATGAGGTGTTTTGGTCTAAACCTCCAATTTATGACGATTATGGAGATGACGAGGAAGAGTTGATTGTGGAGGATGATGAGCATACTTTGGATGTGCCGATTCAAGAGGTAACTTCATATTCGTGTCCAGTAGTTTCTCAATCAATTATTTCTTATCAAGTTGTGGATGAATTGGTGCAAACTAAATTAGAAGAGCCATAGATTTTTCGATTCAAGCCGCAATCTTTTTATCGTGATCCCTTCTTGGTGGAGCGTTGTGTGAAAGAGTCTATATTGAACTCGAGGTCGAGTTCTTTTGAAGAGGGGGTGACTGATGCAGGACAAAATTGAAGAATTAATCAGTCGCGTCCAGAAAAGAAATTTCGGTCAAAACGCAGAATCAGGGGTAGAATTGAAGGATGTCGGATTCGCGCAAAATCATACATTATTTTGGGTGGAAACGACGTTCTAAACAGAACCCGTGATAAATAACGGGCACCGCCCTGATTTGGTCAAATTCGGCCATTTAGGGGTCGTAATCAGCGTTTTTTTCATTTTTGGGAATATTTATTTCACTAATTAGGAGGTCAAATTATTCCTTATTTGGGTGAATCTTTTTGCTGAGTCTTTATTTTGTTTAGGACTTTAATTTAGGATTGTTTTTGAGATTTTGCTATTTTTGGCAAAATTATGTTTTTTAGCTATTTATACCCGGCTTGTGGGTAAATTTTAGCAGACTTTTGATATTTGATTATTTCTGAATTCTAGAGAGCTTTGTGCCCTATTTTCTTTGCCTTTTCATTGTTGATTCCGCTGTGTACCCACGCTCGGTGATTTTACCCGGCGTCAGTTTGGTATCAGAGCAAGTTCGACTTGGGAGGAAGATCATCATCAACGATGGTGCGTGGACGTCCTGGCGGTAGCGGGCAGGTTCCGGCTGAGGAAGCCCCCCAACGGAGACGTAACGTCCAAGAATTTATGATGATAAAAGATCTGCAGAGGCAACAACGGGATCTGCAGAGGCAGATTGATGTGTTTGCCCAGCGCCTAGAATTGCGGGATTTGCAGCGACAAGTTGCGAAGTTAACCCAACGCTTGGCGGTGCAGAATTTCAAGGATCGCGAGGTCTTTGATCGTTACTCGCAGCCCGCGTTCGAGACCCACTACAACGGTGATTCTGGTGGTTGGAGCGAGCTTTATGAAGGAGCGAGTTTCAAGAATGATGTACCAGATTATTCGGGTATGTCGCAGTCCAGTAACTGTTTTGATTATCTTGAAGAAAAAGATGAACAAGTTGTTGAGGATTACGCATATAATTCCTATGATGCAATTTTTGTTGAGGGTAATTCATCTTCATCAAATTATGAGGTGGATTGGTCTAAACCTCAAATTTATGACGATTATGGAGATGACGAGGAAGAGTTGATTGTGGAGGATGATGAGCATACTTTGGATGTGCCGATTCAAGAGGTAATTTCATATTCGTGTCCAGTAGTTTCTCAATCAATTATTTCTTATCAAGTTGAGGATGAATTGGTGCAAAACTGAATTAGAAGAGCCATAGATTTTTTGATTCAAGCCGCAATCTTTTTATCGTGATCCCTTCTTGGTGGAGCGTTGTGTGAAAGAGTCTATATTGAACTCGAGGTCGAGTTCTTTTGAAGAGGGGGTGACTGATGCAGGACAAAATTGAAGAATTAATCAGTCGCGTCCAGAAAAGAAATTTCGGTCAAAACGCAGAATCAGGGGTAGAATTGAAGGATGTCGGATTCGCGCAAAATCATACATTATTTTGGGTGGAAACGACGTTCTAAACAGAACCCGTGATAAATAACGGGCACCGCCCTGATTTGGTCAAATTCGGCCATTTAGGGGTCGTAATCAGCGTTTTTTTCATTTTTGGGAATATTTATTTCACTAATTAGGAGGTCAAATTATTCCTTATTTGGGTGAATCTTTTTGCTGAGTCTTTATTTTGTTTAGGACTTTAATTTAGGATTGTTTTTGAGATTTTGCTATTTTTGGCAAAATTATGTTTTTTAGCTATTTATACCCGGCTTGTGGGTAAATTTTAGCGGACTTTTGATATTTGATTATTTCTGAATTCTAGAGAGCTTTGTGCCCTATTTTCTTTGCCTTTTCATTGTTGATTCCGCTGTGTACCCACGCTCGGTGATTTTACCCGGCGTCAGTTTGGTATCAGAGCAAGTTCGACTTGGGAGGAAGATCATCATCAACGATGGTGCGTGGACGTCCTGGCGGTAGCGGGCAGGTTCCGGCTGAGGAAGCCCCCCAACGGAGACGTAACGTCCAAGAATTTATGATGATAAAAGATCTGCAGAGGCAACAACGGGATCTGCAGAGGCAGATTGATGTGTTTGCCCAGCGCCTAGAATTGCGGGATTTGCAGCGACAAGTTGCGAAGTTAACCCAACGCTTGGCAGTGCAGAATTTCAAGGATCGCGAGGTCTTTGATCGTTACTCGCAGCCCGCGTTCGAGACCCACTACAACGGTGATTCCGGTGGTTGGAGCGAGCTTTATGGAGGAGCGAGTTTCAAGAATGATGTACCAGATTATTCGGGTATGTCGCAGTCCAGTAACTGTTTTGATTATCTTGAAGAAAAAGATGAACAAGTTGTTGAGGATTACGCATATAATTCCTATGATGCAATTTTTGTTGAGGGTAATTCATCTTCATCAAATTATGAGGTGGATTGGTCTAAACCTCAAATTTATGACGATTATGGAGATGACGAGGAAGAGTTGATTGTGGAGGATGATGAGCATACTTTGGATGTGCCGATTCAAGAGGTAATTTCATATTCGTGTCCAGTAGTTTCTCAATCAATTATTTCTTATCAAGTTGAGGATGAATTGGTGCAAAACTGAATTAGAAGAGCCATAGATTTTTTGATTCAAGCCGCAATCTTTTTATCGTGATCCCTTCTTGGTGGAGCGTTGTGTGAAAGAGTCTATATTGAACTCGAGGTCGAGTTCTTTTGAAGAGGGGGTGACTGATGCAGGACAAAATTGAAGAATTAATCAGTCGCGTCCAGAAAAGAAATTTCGGTCAAAACGCAGAATCAGGGGTAGAATTGAAGGATGTCGGATTCGCGCAAAATCATACATTATTTTGGGTGGAAACGACGTTCTAAACAGAACCAGTGATAAATAACGGGCACCGCCCTGATTTGGTCAAATTCGGCCATTTAGGGGTCGTAATCAGCGTTTTTTTCATTTTTGGGAATATTTATTTCACTAATTAGGAGGTCAAATTATTCCTTATTTGGGTGAATCTTTTTGCTGAGTCTTTATTTTGTTTAGGACTTTAATTTAGGATTGTTTTTGAGATTTTGCTATTTTTGGCAAAATTATGTTTTTTAGCTATTTATACCCGGCTTGTGGGTAAATTTTAGCAGACTTTTGATATTTGATTATTTCTGAATTCTAGAGAGCTTTGTGCCCTATTTTCTTTGCCGCTGTGTACCCACGCTCGGTGATTTTACCCGGCGTCAGTTTGGTATCAGAGCAAGTTCGACTTGGGAGGAAGATCATCATCAACGATGGTGCGTGGACGTCCTGGCGGTAGCGGGCAGGTTCCGGCTGAGGAAGCCCCCCAACGGAGACGTAACGTCCAAGAATTTATGATGATAAAAGATCTGCAGAGGCAACAACGGGATCTGCAGAGGCAGATTGATGTGTTTGCCCAGCGCCTAGAATTGCGGGATTTGCAGCGACAAGTTGCGAAGTTAACCCAACGCTTGGCGGTGCAGAATTTCAAGGATCGCGAGGTCTTTGATCGTTACTCGCAGCCCGCGTTCGAGACCCACTACAACGGTGATTCCGGTGGTTGGAGCGAGCTTTATGGAGGAGCGAGTTTCAAGAATGATGTACCAGATTATTCGGGTATGTCGCAGTCCAGTAACTGTTTTGATTATCTTGAAGAAAAAGATGAACAAGTTGTTGAGGATTACGCATATAATTCCTATGATGCAATTTTTGTTGAGGGTAATTCATCTTCATCAAATTATGAGGTGGATTGGTCTAAACCTCAAATTTATGACGATTATGGAGATGACGAGGAAGAGTTGATTGTGGAGGTTGATGAGCATACTTTGGATGTGCCGATTCAAGAGGTAATTTCATATTCGTGTCCAGTAGTTTCTCAATCAATTATTTCTTATCAAGTTGAGGATGAATTGGTGCAAAACTGAATTAGAAGAGCCATAGATTTTTTGATTCAAGCCGCAATCTTTTTATCGTGATCCCTTCTTGGTGGAGCGTTGTGTGAAAGAGTCTATATTGAACTCGAGGTCGAGTTCTTTTGAAGAGGGGGTGACTGATGCAGGACAAAATTGAAGAATTAATCAGTCGCGTCCAGAAAAGAAATTTCGGTCAAAACGCAGAATCAGGGGTAGAATTGAAGGATGTCGGATTCGCGCAAAATCATACATTATTTTGGGTGGAAACGACGTTCTAAACAGAACCCGTGATAAATAACGGGCACCGCCCTGATTTGGTCAAATTCGGCCATTTAGGGGTCGTAATCAGCGTTTTTTTCATTTTTGGGAATATTTATTTCACTAATTAGGAGGTCAAATTATTCCTTATTTGGGTGAATCTTTTTGCTGAGTCTTTATTTTGTTTAGGACTTTAATTTAGGATTGTTTTTGAGATTTTGCTATTTTTGGCAAAATTATGTTTTTTAGCTATTTATACCCGGCTTGTGGGTAAATTTTAGCAGACTTTTGATATTTGATTATTTCTGAATTCTAGAGAGCTTTGTGCCCTATTTTCTTTGCCTTTTCATTGTTGATTCCGCTGTGTACCCACGCTCGGTGATTTTACCCGGCGTCAGTTTGGTATCAGAGCAAGTTCGACTTGGGAGGAAGATCATCATCAACGATGGTGCGTGGACGTCCTGGCGGTAGCGGGCAGGTTCCGGCTGAGGAAGCCCCCCAACGGAGACGTAACGTCCAAGAATTTATGATGATAAAAGATCTGCAGAGGCAACAACGGGATCTGCAGAGGCAGATTGATGTGTTTGCCCAGCGCCTAGAATTGCGGGATTTGCAGCGACAAGTTGCGAAGTTAACCCAACGCTTGGCGGTGCAGAATTTCAAGGATCGCGAGGTCTTTGATCGTTACTCGCAGCCCGCGTTCGAGACCCACTACAACGGTGATTCCGGTGGTTGGAGCGAGCTTTATGGAGGAGCGAGTTTCAAGAATGATGTACCAGATTATTCGGGTATGTCGCAGTCCAGTAACTGTTTTGATTATCTTGAAGAAAAAGATGAACAAGTTGTTGAGGATTACGCATATAATTCCTATGATGCAATTTTTGTTGAGGGTAATTCATCTTCATCAAATTATGAGGTGGATTGGTCTAAACCTCAAATTTATGACGATTATGGAGATGACGAGGAAGAGTTGATTGTGGAGGTTGATGAGCATACTTTGGATGTGCCGATTCAAGAGGTAATTTCATATTCGTGTCCAGTAGTTTCTCAATCAATTATTTCTTATCAAGTTGAGGATGAATTGGTGCAAAACTGAATTAGAAGAGCCATAGATTTTTTGATTCAAGCCGCAATCTTTTTATCGTGATCCCTTCTTGGTGGAGCGTTGTGTGAAAGAGTCTATATTGAACTCGAGGTCGAGTTCTTTTGAAGAGGGGGTGACTGATGCAGGACAAAATTGAAGAATTAATCAGTCGCGTCCAGAAAAGAAATTTCGGTCAAAACGCAGAATCAGGGGTAGAATTGAAGGATGTCGGATTCGCGCAAAATCATACATTATTTTGGGTGGAAACGACGTTCTAAACAGAACCCGTGATAAATAACGGGCACCGCCCTGATTTGGTCAAATTCGGCCATTTAGGGGTCGTAATCAGCGTTTTTTTCATTTTTGGGAATATTTATTTCACTAATTAGGAGGTCAAATTATTCCTTATTTGGGTGAATCTTTTTGCTGAGTCTTTATTTTGTTTAGGACTTTAATTTAGGATTGTTTTTGAGATTTTGCTATTTTTGGCAAAATTATGTTTTTTAGCTATTTATACCCGGCTTGTGGGTAAATTTTAGCAGACTTTTGATATTTGATTATTTCTGAATTCTAGAGAGCTTTGTGCCCTATTTTCTTTGCCTTTTCATTGTTGATTCCGCTGTGTACCCACGCTCGGTGATTTTACCCGGCGTCAGTTTGGTATCAGAGCAAGTTCGACTTGGGAGGAAGATCATCATCAACGATGGTGCGTGGACGTCCTGGCGGTAGCGGGCAGGTTCCGGCTGAGGAAGCCCCCCAACGGAGACGTAACGTCCAAGAATTTATGATGATAAAAGATCTGCAGAGGCAACAACGGGATCTGCAGAGGCAGATTGATGTGTTTGCCCAGCGCCTAGAATTGCGGGATTTGCAGCGACAAGTTGCGAAGTTAACCCAACGCTTGGCGGTGCAGAATTTCAAGGATCGCGAGGTCTTTGATCGTTACTCGCAGCCCGCGTTCGAGACCCACTACAACGGTGATTCCGGTGGTTGGAGCGAGCTTTATGGAGGAGCGAGTTTCAAGAATGATGTACCAGATTATTCGGGTATGTCGCAGTCCAGTAACTGTTTTGATTATCTTGAAGAAAAAGATGAACAAGTTGTTGAGGATTACGCATATAATTCCTATGATGCAATTTTTGTTGAGGGTAATTCATCTTCATCAAATTATGAGGTGGATTGGTCTAAACCTCAAATTTATGACGATTATGGAGATGACGAGGAAGAGTTGATTGTGGAGGATGATGAGCATACTTTGGATGTGCCGATTCAAGAGGTAATTTCATATTCGTGTCCAGTAGTTTCTCAATCAATTATTTCTTATCAAGTTGAGGATGAATTGGTGCAAAACTGAATTAGAAGAGCCATAGATTTTTTGATTCAAGCCGCAATCTTTTTATCGTGATCCCTTCTTGGTGGAGCGTTGTGTGAAAGAGTCTATATTGAACTCGAGGTCGAGTTCTTTTGAAGAGGGGGTGAGTGATGCAGGACAAAATTGAAGAATTAATCAGTCGCGTCCAGAAAAGAAATTTCGGTCAAAACGCAGAATCAGGGGTAGAATTGAAGGATGTCGGATTCGCGCAAAATCATACATTATTTTGGGTGGAAACGACGTTCTAAACAGAACCCGTGATAAATAACGGGCACCGCCCTGATTTGGTCAAATTCGGCCATTTAGGGGTCGTAATCAGCATTTTTTTCATTTTTGGGAATATTTATTTCACTAATTAGGAGGTCAAATTATTCCTTATTTGGGTGAATCTTTTTGCTGAGTCTTTATTTTGTTTAGGACTTTAATTTAGGATTGTTTTTGAGATTTTGCTATTTTTGGCAAAATTATGTTTTTTAGCTATTTATACCCGGCTTGTGGGTAAATTTTAGCAGACTTTTGATATTTGATTATTTCTGAATTCTAGAGAGCTTTGTGCCCTATTTTCTTTGCCTTTTCATTGTTGATTCCGCTGTGTACCCACGCTCGGTGATTTTACCCGGCGTCAGTTTGGTATCAGAGCAAGTTCGACTTGGGAGGAAGATCATCATCAACGATGGTGCGTGGACGTCCTGGCGGTAGCGGGCAGGTTCCGGCTGAGGAAGCCCCCCAACGGAGACGTAACGTCCAAGAATTTATGATGATAAAAGATCTGCAGAGGCAACAACGCGATCTGCAGAGGCAGATTGATGTGTTTGCCCAGCGCCTAGAATTGCGGGATTTGCAGCGACAAGTTGCGAAGTTAACCCAACGCTTGGCGGCGCAGAATTTAAAGGATCGCGAGGTCTTTGATCGTTACTCGCAGCCCGCGTTCGAGACCCACTACAACGGTGATTCCGGTGGTTGGAGCGAGCTTTATGGAGGAGCGAGTTTCAAGAATGATGTACCAGATTATTCGGGTATGTCGCAGTCCACTAACTGTTTTGATTATCTTGAAGAAAAAATGAACAAGTTGTTGAGGATTACGCATATAATTCCTATGATGCAATTTTTGTTGAGGGTAATTCATCTTCATCAAATTATGAGGTGGATTGGTAAACCTCCAATTTATGACGATTATGGAGATGACGAGGAAGATTTGATTGTGGAGGATGATGAGCATACTTTGGATGTGCCGATTCAAGAGGTAATTTCATATTCGTGTCTAGTAGTTTCTCAATCAATTATTTCTTATCAAGTTGAGGATGAATTGGTGCAAAACTGAATTAGAAGAGCCATAGATTTTTGGATTCAAGCCGCAATCTTTTTATCGTGATCCCTTCTTGGTGGAGCGTTGTGTGAAAGAGTCTATATTGAACTCGAGGTCGAGTTCTTTTGAAGAGGGGGTGACTGATGCAGGACAAAATTGAAGAATTAATCAGTCGCGTCCAGAAAAGAAATTTCGGTCAAAACGCAGAATCAGGGGCAGAATTGAAGGATGTCGGTTTCGCGCAAAATCATACATTATTTTGGGTGGAAACGACGTTCTAAACAGAACCCGTGATAAATAACGGGCACCGCCCTGATTTGGTCAAATTCGGCCATTTAGGGGTCGTAATCAGCGTTTTTTTCATTTTTGGGAATATTTATTTCACTAATTAGGAGGTCAAATTATTCCTTATTTGGGTGAATCTTTTTGCTGAGTCTTTACTTTGTTTAGGACTTTAATTTAGGATTGTTTTTGAGATTTTGCTATTTTGGCAAAATTATGTTTTTTAGCTATTTATACCCGGCTTGTGGGTAAATTTTAGCAGACTTTTGATATTTGATTATTTCTGAATTCTAGAGAGCTTTGTGCCCTATTTTCTTTGCCTTTTCATTGTTGATTCCGCTGTGTACCCACGCTCGGTGATTTTACCCGGCGTCAGTTTGGTATCAGAGCAAGTTCGACTTGGGAGGAAGATCATCATCAACGATGGTGCGTGGACGTCCTGGCGGTAGCGGGCAGGTTCCGGCTGAGGAAGCCCCCCAACGGAGACGTAACGTCCAAGAATTTATGATGATAAAAGATCTGCAGAGGCAACAACGGGATCTGCAGAGGCAGATTGATGTGTTTGCCCAGCGCCTAGAATTGCGGGATTTGCAGCGACAAGTTGCGAAGTTAACCCAACGCTTGGCGGCGCAGAATTTCAAGGATCGCGAGGTCTTTGATCGTTACTCGCAGCCCGAGTTCAAGACCCACTACAACGGTGATTCCGGTGGTTGGAGCGAGCTTTATGGAGGAGCGAGTTTCAAGAATGATGTACCAGATTATTCGGGTATGTCGCAGTCCAGTAACTGTTTTGATTATCTTGAAGAAAAAGATGAACAAGTTGTTGAGGATTACGCATATAATTCCTATGATGCAATTTTTGTTGAGGGTAATTCATCTTCATCAAATTATGAGGTGGATTGGTCTAAACCTCCAATTTATGACGATTATGGAGATGACGAGGAAGAGTTGATTGTGGAGGATGATGAGCATACTTTGGATGTGCCGATTCAAGAGGTAATTTCATATTCGTGTCCAGTAGTTTCTCAATCAATTATTTCTTATCAAGTTGAGGATGAATTGGTGCAAAACTGAATTAGAAGAGCCATAGATTTTTTGATTCAAGCCGCAATCTTTTTATCGTGATCCCTTCTTGGTGGAGCGTTGTGTGAAAGAGTCTATATTGAACTCGAGGTCGAGTTCTTTTGAAGAGGGGGTGACTGATGCAGGACAAAATTGAAGAATTAATCAGTCGCGTCCAGAAAAGAAATTTCGGTCAAAACGCAGAATCAGGGGCAGAATTGAAAGATGTCGGATTCGCGCAAAATCATACATTATTTTGGGTGGAAACGACGTTCTAAACAGAACCCGTGATAAATAACGGGCACCGCCCTGATTTGTCAAATTCGGCCATTTAGGGGTCGTAATCAACGTTTTTTTCATTTTTGGGAATATTTATTTCACTAATTAGGAGGTCAAATTATTCCTTATTTGGGTGAATCTTTTTGCTGAGTCTTTACTTTGTTTAGGACTTTAATTTAGGATTATTTTTGAGATTTTGCTATTTTGGCAAAATTATGTTTTTTAGCTATTTATATCCGGCTTGTGGGTAAATTTTAGCAGACTTTTGATATTTGATTATTTCTGAATTCTAGAGAGCTTTGTGCCCTATTTTCTTTGCATTTTCATTGTTGATTCCGCTGTGTACCCACGCTCGGTGATTTTACCCGGCGTCAGTTTGGTATCAGAGCAAGTTCGACTTGGGAGGAAGATCATCATCAACGATGGTGCGTGGACGTCCTGGCGGTAGCGGGCAGGTTCCGGCTGAGGAAGCCCCCCAACGGAGACGTAACGTCCAAGAATTTATGATGATAAAAGATCTGCAGAGGCAACAACGGGATCTGCAGAGGCAGATTGATGTGTTTGCCCAGCGCCTAGAATTGCGGGATTTGCAGCGACAAGTTGCGAAGTTAACCCAACGCTTGGCGGTGCAGAATTTCAAGGATCGCGAGGTCTTTGATCGTTACTCGCAGCCCGCGTTCGAGACCCACTACAACGGTGATTCCGGTGGTCGGAGCGAGCTTTATGGAGGAGCGAGTTTCAAGAATGATGTACCAGATTATTCGGGTATGTCGCAGTCCAGTAACTGTTTTGATTATCTTGAAGAAAAAGATGAACAAGTTGTTGAGGATTACGCATATAATTCCTATGATGCAATTTTTGTTGAGGGTAATTCATCTTCATCAAATTATGAGGTGGATTGGTCTAAACCTCCAATTTATGACGATTATGGAGATGACGAGGAAGAGTTGATTGTGGAGGATGATGAGCATACTTTGGATGTCACGATTCAAGAGTTAATTTCATATTCGTGTCCAGTAGTTTCTCAATCAATTATTTCTTATCAAGTTGAGGATGAATTGGTGCAAAACTGAATTAGAAGAGCCATATATTTTTGGATTCAAGCCGCAATCTTTTTATCGTGATCCCTTCTTGGTGGAGCGTTGTGTGAAAGAGTCTATATTGAACTCGAGGTCGAGTTCTTTTGAAGAGGGGGTGACTGATGCAGGACAAAATTGAAGAATTAATCAGTCGCGTCCAGAAAAGAAATTTCGGTCAAAACGCAGAATCAGGGGCAGAATTGAAGGATGTCGGATTCGCGCAAAATCATACATTATTTTGGGTGGAAACGACGTTCTAAACAGAACCCGTGATAAATAACGGGCACCGCCCTGATTTGGTCAAATTCGGCCATTTAGGGGTCGTAATCAGCGTTTTTTTTCATTTTTGGGAATATTTATTTCACTAATTAGGAGGTCAAATTATTCCTTATTTGGGTGAATCTTTTTGCTGAGTCTTTACTTTGTTTAGGACTTTAATTTAGGATTTTTTTTGAGATTTTGCTATTTTGGCAAAATTATGTTTTTTAGCTATTTATACTCGGCTTGTGGGTAAATTTTAGCAGACTTTTGATATTTGATTATTTCTGAATTCTAGAGAGCTTTGTGCCCTATTTTCTTTGCCTTTTCATTGTTGATTCCGCTGTGTACCCACGCTCAGTGATTTTACCCAGCGTCAGTTTGGTATCAGAGCAAGTTCGACTTGGGAGGAAGATCATCATCAACGATGGTGCGTGGACGTCCTGGCGGTAGCGGGCAGGTTCCGGCTGAGGAAGCCCCCCAACGGAGACGTAACGTCCAAGAATTTATGATGATAAAAAATCTGCAGAGGCAACAACGGGATCTGCAGATGCAGATTGATGTGTTTGCCCAGCGCCTAGAATTGCGGGATTTGCAGCGACAAGTTGCGAAGTTAACCCAACGCTTGGCGGTGCAGAATTTCAAGGATCGCGAGGTCTTTGATCGTTACTCGCAGCCCGCGTTCGAGACCCACTACAACGGTGATTCCGGTGGTCGGAGCGAGCTTTATGGAGGAGCGAGTTTCAAGAATGATGTACCAGATTATTCGGGTATGTCGCAGTCCAGTAACTGTTTTGATTATCTTGAAGAAAAAGATGAACAAGTTGTTGAGGATTACGCATATAATTCCTATGATGCAATTTTTGTTGAGGGTAATTCATCTTCATCAAATTATGAGGTGGATTGGTCTAAACCTCCAATTTATGACGATTATGGAGATGACGAGGAAGAGTTGATTGTGGAGGATGATGAGCATACTTTGGATGTGCCGATTCAAGAGGTAATTTCATATTCGTGTCCAGTAGTTTCTCAATCAATTATTTCTTATCAAGTTGAGGATGAATTGGTGCAAAACTGAATTAGAAGAGCCATATATTTTTGGATTCAAGTCGCAATCTTTTTATCGTGATCCCTTCTTGGTGGAGCGTTGTGTGAAAGAGTCTATATTGAACTCGAGGTCGAGTTCTTTTGAAGAGGGGGTGACTGATGCAGGACAAAATTGAAGAATTAATCAGTCGCGTCCAGAAAAGCAATTTCGGTCAAAACGCAAAATCAGAGGCAGAATTGAAGGATGTCGGATTCGCGCAAAATCATACATTATTTTGGGTGGAAACG
Organism: Linanthus parryae; assembly: GCA_023055425.1. Lineage (NCBI taxonomy): Eukaryota > Viridiplantae > Streptophyta > Magnoliopsida > Ericales > Polemoniaceae > Linanthus > Linanthus parryae. The sequence goes on along the minus strand of JALGPY010000001.1, from coordinate 59,877,117 downwards.
TCGTTCTAAACAGAACCCGTGATAAATAACGGGCACCGCCCTGATTTGGTCAAATTCGGCCATTTAGGGGTCGTAATCAGCGTTTTTTTCATTTTTGGGAATATTTATTTCACTAATTAGGAGGTCAAATTATTCCTTATTTGGGTGAATCTTTTTGCAGAGTCTTTATTTTGTTTAGGACTTTAATTTAGGATTGTTTTTGAGATTTTGCTATTTTTGGCAAAATTATGTTTTTTAGCTATTTATACCCGGCTTGTGGGTAAATTTTAGCAGACTTTTGATATTTGATTATTTCTGAATTCTAGAGAGCTTTGTGCCCTATTTTCTTTGCCTTTTCATTGTTGATTCCGCTGTGTACCCACGCTCGGTGATTTTACCCGGCGTCAGTTTGGTATCAGAGCAAGTTCGACTTGGGAGGAAGATCATCATCAACGATGGTGCGTGGACGTCCTGGCGGTAGCGAGCAGGTTCCGGCTGAGGAAGCCCCCCAACAGAGACGTAACGTCCAAGAATTTATGATGATAAAAGATCTGCAGAGGCAACAACGGGATCTGCAGAGGCAGATTGATGTGTTTGCCCAGCGCCTAGAATTGCGGGATTTGCAGCGACAAGTTGCGAAGTTAACCCAACGCTTGGCGGTGCAGAATTTCAAGGATCGCGAGGTCTTTGATCGTTACTCGCAGCCCGCGTTCGAGACCCACTACAACGGTGATTCCGGTGGTTGGAGCGAGCTTTATGGAGGAGCGAGTTTCAAGAATGATGTACCTGATTATTCGGGTATGTCGCAGTCCAGTAACTGTTTTGATTATCTTGAAGAAAAAGATGAACAAGTTGTTGAGGATTACGCATATAATTCCTATGATGCAATTTTTGTTGAGAATAATTCATCTTCATCAAATTATGAGGTGGATTGGTCTAAACCTCCAATTTATGACGATTATGGAGATGACGAGGAAGAGTTGATTGTGGAGGATGATGAGCATACTTTGGATGTGCCGATTCAAGAGGTAATTTCATATTCGTGTCCAGTAGTTTCTCAATCAATTACTTCTTATCAAGTTGAGGATGAATTGGTGCAAACTGAATTAGAAGAGCCATAGATTTTTTGATTCAAGCCGCAATCTTTTTATCGTGATCCCTTCTTGGTGGAGCGTTGTGTGAAAGAGTCTATATTGAACTCGAGGTCGAGTTCTTTTGAAGAGGGGGTGACTGATGCAGGACAAAATTGAAGAATTAATCAGTCGCGTCCAGAAAAGCAATTTCCGTCAAAACGCAGAATCAGGGGCAGAATTGAAGGATGTCGGATTCGCGCAAAATCATACATTATTTTGGGTGGAAACGACGTTCTAAACAGAACCCGTGATAAATAACCGGCACCGCCCTGATTTGGTCAAATTCGGCCATTTAGGGGTCGTAATCAGCGTTTTTTTTCATTTTTGGGAATATTTATTTCACTAATTAGGAGGTCAAATTATTCCTTATTTGGGTGAATCTTTTTGCTGAGTCTTTATTTTGTTTAGGACTTTAATTTAGGATTGTTTTTGAGATTTTGCTATTTTTGGCAAAATTATGTTTTTTAGCTATTTATACCCGGCTTGTGGGTAAATTTTAGCAGACTTTTGATATTTGATTATTTCTGAATTCTAGAGAGCTTTGTGCCCTATTTTCTTTGCCTTTTCATTGTTGATTCCGCTGTGTACCCACGCTCGGTGATTTTACCCGGCGTCAGTTTGGTATCAGAGCAAGTTCGACTTGGGAGGAAGATCATCATCAACGATGGTGCGTGGACGTCCTGGCGGTAGCGGGCAGGTTCCGGCTAAGGAAGCCCCCCAACGGAGACGTAACGTCCAAGAATTTATGATGATAAAAGATCTGCAGAGGCAACAACGGGATCTGCAGAGGCAGATTGATGTGTTTGCCCAGCGCCTAGAATTGCGGGATTTGCAGCGACAAGTTGCGAAGTTAACCCAACGCTTGGCGGTGCATAATTTCAAGGATCGCGAGGTCTTTGATCGTTACTCGCAGCCCGCGTTCGAGACCCACTACAACGGTGATTCCGGTGGTCGGAGCGAGCTTTATGGAGGAGCGAGTTTCAAGAATGATGTACCAGATTATTCGAATATGTCGCAGTCCAGTAACTGTTTTGATTATCTTGAAGAAAAAGATGAACAAGTTGTTGAGGATTACGCATATAATTCCTATGATGCAATTTTTGTTGAGGGTAATTCATCTTCATCAAATTATGAGGTGGATTGGTCTAAACCTCCAATTTATGACGATAATGGAGATGACGAGGAAGAGTTGATTGTGGAGGATGATGAGCATACTTTGGATGTGCTGATTCAAGAGGTAATTTCATATTCGTGTCCAGTAGTTTCTCAATCAATTATTTCTTATCAAGTTGAGGATGAATTGGTGCAAAACTGAATTAGAAGAGCCATATATTTTTGGATTCAAGTCGCAATATTTTTATCGTGATCCCTTCTTGGTGGAGCGTTGTGTGAAAGAGTCTATATTGAACTCGAGGTCGAGTTCTTTTGAAGAGGGGGTGACTGATGCAGGACAAAATTGAAGAATTAATTAGTAGCGTCCAGAAAAGCAATTTCGGTCAAAACGCAAAATCAGGGGCAGAATTGAAGGATGTCGGATTCGCGCAAAATGATACATTATTTTGGGTGGAAACGTCGTTCTAAACAGAACCCGTGATAAATAACGGGCACCGCCCTGATTTGGTCAAATTCGGCCATTTAGGGGTCGTAATCAGCGTTTTTTTCATTTTTGGGAATATTTATTTCACTAATTAGGAGGTCAAATTATTCCTTATTTGGGTGAATCTTTTTGCAGTCTTTATTTTGTTTAGGACTTTAATTTAGGATTGTTTTTGAGATTTTGCTATTTTTGGCAAAATTATGTTTTTAGCTATTTATACCCGGCTTGTGGGTAAATTTTAGCAGACTTTTGATATTTGATTATTTCTAAATTCTAGAGAGCTTTTTTCCCTATTTTCTTTGCCTTTTCATTGTTGATTCCGCTGTGTACCCACGCTCGGTGATTTTACCCGGCGTCAGTTTGGTATCAGAGCAAGTTCGACTTGGGAGGAAGATCATCATCAACGATGGTGCGTGGACGTCCTGGCGGTAGCGGGCAGGTTCCGGCTGAGGAAGCCCCCCTACAGAGACGTAACGTCCAAGAATTTATGATGATAAAAGATCTGCAGAGGCAACAACGGGATCTGCAGAGGCAGATTGATGTGTTTGCCCAGCGCCTAGAATTGCGGGATTTGCAGCGACAAGTTGCGAAGTTAACCCAACGCTTGGCGGTGCAGAATTTCAAGGATCGCGAGGTCTTTGATCGTTACTCGCAGCCCGCGTTCGAGACCCACTACAACGGTGATTCCGGTGGTTGGAGCGAGCTTTATGGAGGAGCGAGTTTCAAGAATGATGTACCTGATTATTCGGGTATGTCGCAGTCCAGTAACTGTTTTGATTATCTTGAAGAAAAAGATGAACAAGTTGTTGAGGATTACGCATATAATTCCTATGATGCAATTTTTGTTGAGAATAATTCATCTTCATCAAATTATGAGGTGGATTGGTCTAAACCTCCAATTAATGATGATTATGGAGATGACGAGGAAGAGTTGATTGTGGAGGATGATGAGCATACTTTGGATGTGCCGATTCAAGAGGTAATTTCATATTCGTGTCCAGTAGTTTCTCAATCAAATATTTCTTATCAAGTTGAGGATGAATTGGTGCAAACTGAATTAGAAGAGCCATAGATTTTTTGATTCAAGCCGCAATCTTTTTATCGTGATCCCTTCTTGGTGGAGCGTTGTGTGAAAGAGTCTATATTGAACTCGAGGTCGAGTTCTTTTGAAGAGGGGGTGACTGATGCAGGACAAAATTGACGAATTAATCAGTCGCGTCCAGAAAAGCAATTTCGGTCAAAACGCAGAATCAGGGGCAGAATTGAAGGATGTCGGATTCGCGCAAAATCATACATTATTTTGGGTGGAAACGACGTTCTAAACAGAACCCGTGATAAATAACGAGCACCGCCCTGATTTGGTCAAATTCAGCCATTTAGGGGTCGTAATCAACGTTTTTTTCATTTTTGGGAATATTTATTTCACTTATTAGGAGGTCAAATTATTCCTTATTTGGGTGAATCTTTTTGCTGAGTCTTTATTTTGTTTAGGACTTTAATTTAGGATTGTTTTTGAGATTTTGCTATTTTTGGCAAAATTATGTTTTTTAGCTATTTATACCCGGCTTGTGGGTAAATTTTAGCAGACTTTTGATATTTGATTAGTTCTGAATTCTAGAGAGCTTTGTGCCCTATTTTCTTTGCCTTTTCATTGTTGATTCCGCTGTGTACCCACGCTCGGTGATTTTACCCGGCGTCAGTTTGGTATCAGAGCAAGTTCGACTTGGGAGGAAGATCATCATCAACGATGGTGCGTGGACGTCCTGGCGGTAGCGGGCAGGTTCCGGCTGAGGAATCCCCCCAAGGGAGACGTAACGTCCAAGAATTTATGATGATAAAAGATCTGTAGAGGCAACAACGGGATCTGTAGAGGCAGATTGATGTGTTTGCCCAGCGCCTAGAATTGCGGGATTTGCAGCGACAAGTTGCGAAGTTAACCCAACGCTTGGCGGCGCAGAATTTCAAGGATCGCGAGGTCTTTGATCGTTACTCGCAGCCCGCGTTCGAGACGCACTACAACGGTGATTCCGGTGGTTGGAGCGAGCTTTATGGAGGAGCGAGTTTCAAGAATGATGTACCAGATTATTCGGGTATGTCGCAGTCCCGTAACTGTTTTGATTATCTTGAAGAAAAAGATGAACAAGTTGTTGAGGATTACGCATATAATTCCTATGATGCAATTTTTGTTGAGAATAATTCATCTTCATCAAATTATGAGGTGGATTGGTCTAAACCTCCAATTTATGACGATTATGGAGATGACGAGGAAGAGTTGATTGTGGAGGATGATGAGCATACTTTGGATGTGCCGATTCAAGAGGTAATTTCATATTCGTGTCCAGTAGTTTCTCAATCAATTACTTCTTATCAAGTTGAGGATGAATTGGTGCAAACTGAATTAGAAGAGCCATAGATTTTTTGATTCAAGCCGCAATCTTTTTATCGTGATCCCTTCTTGGTGGAGCGTTGTGTGAAAGAGTCTATATTGAACTCGAGGTCGAGTTCTTTTGAAGAGGGGGTGACTGATGCAGGACAAAATTGAAGAATTAATCAGTCGCGTCCAGAAAAGCAATTTCGGTCAAAACGCAGAATCAGGGGCAGAATTGAAGGATGTCGGATTCGCGCAAAATCATACATTATTTTGGGTGGAAACGACGTTCTAAACAGAACCCGTGATAAATAACCGGCACCGCCCTGATTTGGTCAAATTCGGCCATTTAGGGGTCGTAATCAGCGTTTTTTTCATTTTTGGGAATATTTATTTCACTAATTAGGAGGTCAAATTATTCCTTATTTGGGTGAATCTTTTTGCTGAGTCTTTATTTTGTTTAGGACTTTAATTTAGGATTGTTTTTGAGATTTTGCTATTTTTGGCAAAATTATGTTTTTTAGCTATTTATACCCGGCTTGTGGGTAAATTTTAGCAGACTTTTGATATTTGATTATTTCTGAATTCTAGAGAGCTTTGTGCCCTATTTTCTTTGCCTTTTCATTGTTGATTCCCCTGTGTACCCACGCTCGGTGATTTTACCCGGCGTCAGTTTGGTATCAGAGCAAGTTCGACTTGGGAGGAACATCATCATCAACGATGGTGCGTGGACGTCCTGGCGGTAGCGGGCAGGTTCCGGCTGAGGAAGACCCCCAACGGAGACGTAACGTCCAAGAATTTATGATGATAAAAGATCTGCAGAGGCAACAACGGGATCTGCAGAGGCAGATTGATGTGTTTGCCCAGCGCCTAGAATTGCGGGATTTGCAGCGACAAGTTGCGAAGTTAACCCAACGCTTGGCGGCGCAGAATTTCAAGGATCGCGAGGTCTTTGATCGTTACTCGCAGCCCGCGTTCGAGACCCACTACAACGGTGATTCCGGTGGTTGGAGCGAGCTTTATGGAGGAGCGAGTTTCAAGAATGATGTACCAGATTATTCGGGTATGTCGCAGTCCAGTAACTGTTTTGATTATCTTGAAGAAAAAGATGAACAAGTTGTTGAGGATTACGCATATAATTCATATGATGCAATTTTTTTTTGAGGGTAATTCATCTTCATCAAATTATGAGGTGGATTGGTCTAAACCTCCAATTTATGACGATTATGGAGATGACGAGGAAGAGTTGATTGTGGAGGATGATGAGCATACTTTGGATGTGCCGATTCAAGAGGTAATTTCATATTCGTGTCCAGTAGTTTCTCAATCAATTATTTCTTATCAAGTTGAGGATGAATTGGTGCAAACTGAATTAGAAGAGCCATAGATTTTTCGATTCAAGCCGCAATCTTTTTATCGTGATCCCTTCTTGGTGGAGCGTTGTGTGGAAGAGTCTATATTGAACTCGAGGTCGAGTTCTTTTGAAGAGGGGGTGACTGATGCAGGACAAAATTGACGAATTAATCAGTCGCGTCCAGAAAAGCAATTTCGGTCAAAACGCAGAATCAGGGGCAGAATTGAAGGATGTCGGATTCGCGCAAAATCATACATTATTTTGGGTGGAAACGATGTTCTAAACAGAACCCGTGATAAATAACGGGCACCGCCCTGATTTGGTCAAATTCAGCCATTTAGGGGTCGTAATCAACGTTTTTTTCATTTTTGGGAATATTTATTTCACTTATTAGGAGGTCAAATTATTCCTTATTTGGGTGAATCTTTTTGCTGAGTCTTTATTTTGTTTAGGACTTTAATTTAGGATTGTTTTTGAGATTTTGCTATTTTTGGCAAAATTATGTTTTTTAGCTATTTATACCCGGCTTGTGGGTAAATTTTAGCAGACTTTTGATATTTGATTAGTTCTGAATTCTAGAGAGCTTTGTGCCCTATTTTCTTTGCCTTTTCATTGTTGATTCCGCTGTGTACCCACGCTCGGTGATTTTACCCGGCGTCAGTTTGGTATCAGAGCAAGTTCGACTTGGGAGGAAGATCATCATCAACGATGGTGCGTGGACGTCCTGGCGGTAGCGGGCAGGTTCCGGCTGAGGAATCCCCCCAAGGGAGACGTAACGTCCAAGAATTTATGATGATAAAAGATCTGCAGAGGCAACAACGGGATCTGTAGAGGCAGATTGATGTGTTTGCCCAGCGCCTAGAATTGCGGGATTTGCAGCGACAAGTTGCGAAGTTAACCCAACGCTTGGCGGCGCAGAATTTCAAGGATCGCGAGGTCTTTGATCGTTACTCGCAGCCCGCGTTCGAGACCCACTACAACGGTGATTCCGGTGGTTGGAGCGAGCTTTATGGAGGAGCGAGTTTCAAGAATGATGTACCAGATTATTCGGGTATGTCGCAGTCCCGTAACTGTTTTGATTATCTTGAAGAAAAAGATGAACAAGTTGTTGAGGATTACGCATATAATTCCTATGATGCAATTTTTGTTGAGAATAATTCATCTTCATCAAATTATGAGGTGGATTGGTCTAAACCTCCAATTTATGACGATTATGGAGATGACGAGGAAGAGTTGATTGTGGAGGATGATGAGCATACTTTGGATGTGCCGATTCAAGAGGTAATTTCATATTCGTGTCCAGTAGTTTCTCAATCAATTACTTCTTATCAAGTTGAGGATGAATTGGTGCAAACTGAATTAGAAGAGCCATAGATTTTTTGATTCAAGCCGCAATCTTTTTATCGTGATCCCTTCTTGGTGGAGCGTTGTGTGAAAGAGTCTATATTGAACTCGAGGTCGAGTTCTTTTGAAGAGGGGGTGACTGATGCAGGACAAAATTGAAGAATTAATCAGTCGCGTCCAGAAAAGCAATTTCGGTCAAAACGCAGAATCAGGGGCAGAATTGAAGGATGTCGGATTCGCGCAAAATCATACATTATTTTGGGTGGAAACGACGTTCTAAACAGAACCCGTGATAAATAACCGGCACCGCCCTGATTTGGTCAAATTCGGCCATTTAGGGGTCGTAATCATCGTTTTTTTCATTTTTGGGAATATTTATTTCACTAATTAGGAGGTCAAATTATTCCTTATTTGGGTGAATCTTTTTGCTGAGTCTTTATTTTGTTTAGGACTTTAATTTAGGATTGTTTTTGAGATTTTGCTATTTTTGGCAAAATTATGTTTTTTAGCTATTTATACCCGGCTTGTGGGTAAATTTTAGCAGACTTTTGATATTTGATTATTTCTGAATTCTAGAGAGCTTTGTGCCCTATTTTCTTTTCCTTTTCATTGTTGATTCCCCTGTGTACCCACGCTCAGTGATTTTACCCGGCGTCAGTTTGGTATCAGAGCAAGTTCGACTTGGGAGGAACATCATCATCAACGATGGTGCGTGGACGTCCTGGCGGTAGCGGGCAGGTTCCGGCTGAGGAAGACCCCCAACGGAGACGTAACGTCCAAGAATTTATGATGATAAAAGATCTGCAGAGGCAACAACGGGATCTGCAGAGGCAGATTGATGTGTTTGCCCAGCGCCTAGAATTGCGGGATTTGCAGCGACAAGTTGCGAAGTTAACCCAACGCTTGGCGGCGCAGAATTTCAAGGATCGCGAGGTCTTTGATCGTTACTCGCAGCCCGCGTTCGAGACCCACTACAACGGTGATTCCGGTGGTTGGAGCGAGCTTTATGGAGGAGCGAGTTTCAAGAATGATGTACCAGATTATTCGGGTATGTCGCAGTCCAGTAACTGTTTTGATTATCTTGAAGAAAAAGATGAACAAGTTGTTGAGGATTACGCATATAATTCATATGATGCAATTTTTGTTGAGGGTAATTCATCTTCATCAAATTATGAGGTGGATTGGTCTAAACCTCCAATTTATGACGATTATGGAGATGACGAGGAAGAGTTGATTGTGGAGGATGATGAGCATACTTTGGATGTGCCGATTCAAGAGGTAATTTCATATTCGTGTCCAGTAGTTTCTCAATCAATTATTTCTTATCAAGTTGAGGATGAATTGGTGCAAACTGAATTAGAAGAGCCATAGATTTTTCGATTCAAGCCGCAATCTTTTTATCGTGATCCCTTCTTGGTGGAGCGTTGTGTGAAAGAGTCTATATTGAACTCGAGGTCGAGTTCTTTTGAAGAGGGGGTGACTGATGCAGGACATAATTGAAGAATTAATCAGTCGCGTCCAGAAAAGCAATTTCGGTCAAAACGCAGAATCAGGGGCAGAATTGAAGGATGTCGGATTCGCGCAAAATCATACATTATTTTGGGTGAAAACGACGTTCTAAACAGAACCCGTGATAAATAACGGGCACCGCCCTGATTTGGTCAAATTCGGCCATTTAAGGGTCGTAATCAGCGTTTTTTTCATTTTTGGGAATATTTATTTCACTTATTAGGAGGTCAAATTATTCCTTATTTGGGTGAATCTTTTTGCTGAGTCTTTATTTTGTTTAGGACTTTAATTTAGGATTGTTTTTGAGATTTTGCTATTTTTGGATAATTATGTTTTTTAGCTATTTATACCCAGCTTGTGGGTAAATTTTAGCAGACTTTTGATATTTGATTATTTCTGAATTCTAGAGAGCTTTGTGCCCTATTTTCTTTGCCTTTTCATTGTTGATTCCGCTGTGTACCCACGCTCGGTGATTTTACCCAGCGTCAGTTTGGTATCAGAGAAAGTTCGACTTGGGAGGAAGATCATCATCAACGATGGTGCTTGGACGTCCTGGCGGTAGCGGGCAGGTTCCGGCTGAGGAAGCCCCCCAACGGAGACGTAACGTCCAAGAATTTATGATGATAAAAGAACTGCAGAGGCAACAACGGGATCTGCAGAGGCAAATTGATGTGTTTGCCCAGCGCCTAGAATTGCGGGATTTGCAGCGACAAGTTGCGAAGTTAACCCAACGCTTGGCGGCGCAGAATTTCAAGGATCGCGAGGTCTTTGATCGTTACTCGCAGCCCGCGTTCGAGACCCACTACAACGGTGATTCCGGTTGTTGGAGCGAGCTTTATGGTGGAGCGAGTTTCAAGAATGATGTACCAGATTATTCGGGTATGTCGCAGTCCAGTAACTGTTTTGATTATCTTGAAGAAAAAGATGAACAAGTTGTTGAGGATTACGCATATAATTCCTATGATGCAATTTTTGTTGAGGGTAATTCATCTTCATCAAATTATGAGGTGGATTGGTCTAAACCTCCAATTTATGACGATTATGGAGATGAAGAGGAAGAGTTGATTGTGGAGGATGATGAGCATACTTTGGATGTGCCGATTCAAGAGGTAATTTCATATTCGTGTCCAGTAGTTTCTCAATCAATTATTTCTTATCAAGTTGAGGATGAATTGGTGCAAACTGAATTAGAAGAGCCATAGATTTTTCGATTGAAGCCGCAATCTTTTTATCGTGATCCCTTCTTGGTGGAGCGTTGTGTGAAAGAGTCTATATTGAACTCGAGGTCGAGTTCTTTTGAAGAGGGGGTGACTGATGCAGGACAAAATTGAAGAATTAATCAGTCGCTTCCAGAAAAGTAATTTCGGTCAAAACGCAGAATCAGGGGCAGAATTGAAGGATGTCGGATTCGCGCAAAATCATACATTATTTTGGGTGGAAACAACGTTCTAAACAGAACCCGTGATAAATAACGGGCACCGCCCTAATTTGGTCAAATTCGGCCATTTAGGGGTCGTACTCAGCGTTTTTTTCATTTTTGGGAATATTTATTTCACTAATTCGGAGGTCAAATTATTCCTTATTTGGGTGAATCTTTTTGCTGAGTCTTTATTTTGTTTAGGAATTTAATTTAGGATTGTTTTTGAGATTTTGCTATTTTTGGCAAAATTATGTTTTTTAGCTATTTATACCCGGCTTGTGGGTAAATTTTAGCAGACTTTTGATATTTGATTATTTCTGAATTCTAGAGAGCTTTGTGCCCTATTTTCTTTGCCTTTTCATTGTTGATTCGGCTGTGTACCCACGCTCGGTGATTTTACCCGGCGTCAGTTTGGTATCAGAGCAAGTTCGACTTGGGAGGAAGATCATCATCAACGATGGTGCGTAGACGTCCTAGCGGTAGCGGGCAGGTTCCGGCTGAGGAAGCCCCCCAACGGAGACGTAACGTCCAAGAATTTATGATGATAAAAGATATGCAGAGGCAACAACGGGATCTGCAGAGGCAGATTGATGTGTTTGCCCAGCGCCTAGAATTGCGGGATTTGCAACGACAAGTTGCGAAGTTAACCCAACGCTTGGCGGCGCAGAATTTCAAGGATCGCGAGGTCTTTGATCGTTACTCGCAGCCCGCGTTTGAGACCCACTACAACGGTGATTCCGGTGGTTGGAGCGAGCTTTATGGAGGAGCGAGTTTCAAGAATGATGTACCTGATTAGTCGGGTATGTCGCAGTCCAGTAACTGTTTTGATTATCTTGAAGAAAAAGATGAACAAGTTGTTGAGGATTACGCATATAATTCCTATGATGCAATTTTTGTTGAGGGTAATTCATCTTCATCAAATTATGAGGTGGATTGGTCTAAACCTCCAATTTATGACGATTATGGAGATGAAGAGGAAGAGTTGATTGTGGAGGATGATGAGCATACTTTGGATGTGCCGATTCAAGAGGTAATTTCATATTCGTGTCCAGTAGTTTCTCAATCAATTATTTCTTATCAAGTTGAGGATGAATTGGTGCAAACTGAATTAGAAGAGCCATAGATTTTTCGATTGAAGCCGCAATCTTTTTATCGTGATCCCTTCTTGGTGGAGCGTTGTGTGAAAGAGTCTATATTGAACTCGAGGTCGAGTTCTTTTGAAGAGGGGGTGACTGATGCAGGACAAAATTGAAGAATTAATCAGTCGCTTCCAGAAAAGTAATTTCGGTCAAAACGCAGAATCAGGGGCAGAATTGAAGGATGTCGGATTCGCGCAAAATCATACATTATTTTGGGTGGAAACAACGTTCTAAACAGAACCCGTGATAAATAACGGGCACCGCCCTGATTTGGTCAAATTCGGCCATTTAGGGGTCGTACTCAGCGTTTTTTTCATTTTTGGGAATATTTATTTCACTAATTCGGAGGTCAAATTATTCCTTATTTGGGTGAATCTTTTTGCTGAGTCTTTATTTTGTTTAGGACTTTAATTTAGGATTGTTTTTGAGATTTTGCTATTTTTGGATAATTATGTTTTTTAGCTATTTATACCCGGCTTGTGGGTAAATTTTAGCAGACTTTTGATATTTGATTATTTCTGAATTCTAGAGAGCTTTGTGCCCTATTTTCTTTGCCTTTTCATTGTTGATTCCGCTGTGTACCCACGCTCGGTGATTTTACCCAGCGTCAGTTTGGTATCAGAGAAAGTTCGACTTGGGAGGAAGATCATCATCAACGATGGTGCGTGGACGTCCTGGCGGTAGCGGGCAGGTTCCGGCTGAGGAAGCCCCCCAACGGAGACGTAACGTCCAAGAATTTATGATGATAAAAGATATGCAGAGGCAACAACGGGATCTGCAGAGGCAGATTGATGTGTTTGCCCAGCGCCTAGAATTGCGGGATTTGCAACGACAAGTTGCGAAGTTAACCCAACGCTTGGCGGCGCAGAATTTCAAGGATCGCGAGGTCTTTGATCGTTACTCGCAGCCCGCGTTTGAGACCCACTACAACGGTGATTCCGGTGGTTGGAGCGAGCTTTATGGAGGAGCGAGTTTCAAGAATGATGTACCTGATTAGTCGGGTATGTCGCAGTCCAGTAACTGTTTTGATTATCTTGAAGAAAAAGATGAACAAGTTGTTGAGGATTACGCATATAATTCCTATGATGCAATTTTTGTTGAGGGTAATTCATCTTCATCAAATTATGAGGTGGATTGGTCTAAACCTCCAATTTATGACGATTATGGAGATGAAGAGGAAGAGTTGATTGTGGAGGATGATGAGCATACTTTGGATGTGCCGATTCAAGAGGTAATTTCATATTCGTGTCCAGTAGTTTCTCAATCAATTATTTCTTATCAAGTTGAGGATGAATTGGTGCAAAATGAATTAGAAGAGCCATAGATTTTTCGATTGAAGCCGCAATCTTTTTATCGTGATCCCTTCTTGGTGGAGCGTTGTGTGAAAGAGTCTATATTGAACTCGAGGTCGAGTTCTTTTGAAGAGGGGGTGACTGATGCAGGACAAAATTGAAGAATTAATCAGTCGCTTCCAGAAAAGTAATTTCGGTCAAAACGCAGAATCAGGGGCAGAATTGAAGGATGTCGGATTCGCGCAAAATCATACATTATTTTGGGTGGAAACAACGTTCTAAACAGAACCCGTGATAAATAACGGGCACCGCCCTGATTTGGTCAAATTCGGCCATTTAGGGGTCGTACTCAGCGTTTTTTTCATTTTTGGGAATATTTATTTCACTAATTCGGAGGTCAAATTATTCCTTATTTGGGTGAATCTTTTTGCTGAGTCTTTATTTTGTTTAGGACTTTAATTTAGGATTGTTTTTGAGATTTTGCTATTTTTGGATAATTATGTTTTTTAGCTATTTATACCCGGCTTGTGGGTAAATTTTAGCAGACTTTTGATATTTGATTATTTCTGAATTCTAGAGAGCTTTGTGCCCTATTTTCTTTGCCTTTTCATTGTTGATTCCGCTGTGTACCCACGCTCGGTGATTTTACCCAGCGTCAGTTTGGTATCAGAGAAAGTTCGACTTGGGAGGAAGATCATCATCAACGATGGTGCGTGGACGTCCTGGCGGTAGCGGGCAGGTTCCGGCTGAGGAAGCCCCCCAACGGAGACGTAACGTCCAAGAATTTATGATGATAAAAGATATGCAGAGGCAACAACGGGATCTGCAGAGGCAGATTGATGTGTTTGCCCAGCGCCTAGAATTGCGGGATTTGCAACGACAAGTTGCGAAGTTAACCCAACGCTTGGCGGCGCAGAATTTCAAGGATCGCGAGGTCTTTGATCGTTACTCGCAGCCCGCGTTTGAGACCCACTACAACGGTGATTCCGGTGGTTGGAGCGAGCTTTATGGAGGAGCGAGTTTCAAGAATGATGTACCTGATTAGTCGGGTATGTCGCAGTCCAGTAACTGTTTTGATTATCTTGAAGAAAAAGATGAACAAGTTGTTGAGGATTACGCATATAATTCCTATGATGCAATTTTTGTTGAGGGTAATTCATCTTCATCAAATTATGAGGTGGATTGGTCTAAACCTCCAATTTATGACGATTATGGAGATGAAGAGGAAGAGTTGATTGTGGAGGATGATGAGCATACTTTGGATGTGCCGATTCAAGAGGTAATTTCATATTCGTGTCCAGTAGTTTCTCAATCAATTATTTCTTATCAAGTTGAGGATGAATTGGTGCAAAATGAATTAGAAGAGCCATAGATTTTTCGATTGAAGCCGCAATCTTTTTATCGTGATCCCTTCTTGGTGGAGCGTTGTGTGAAAGAGTCTATATTGAACTCGAGGTCGAGTTCTTTTGAAGAGGGGGTGACTGATGCAGGACAAAATTGAAGAATTAATCAGTCGCTTCCAGAAAAGTAATTTCGGTCAAAACGCAGAATCAGGGGCACAATTGAAGGATGTCGGATTCGCGCAAAATCATACATTATTTTGGGTGGAAAAAACGTTCTAAACAGAACCCGTGATAAATAACGGGCACCGCCCTGATTTGGTCAAATTCGGCCATTTAGGGGTCGTAATCAGCGTTTTTTTCATTTTTGGGAATATTTATTTCACTAATTAGGAGGTCAAATTATTCCTTATTTGGGTGAATCTTTTTGCTGAGTCTTTATTTTGTTTAGGACTTTAATTTAGGATTGTTTTTGAGATTTTGCTATTTTTGGATAATTATGTTTTTTAGCTATTTATACCCGGCTTGTGGGTAAATTTTAGCAGACTTTTGATATTTGATTATTTCTGAATTCTAGAGAGCTTTGTGCCCTATTTTCTTTGCCTTTTCATTGTTGATTCCGCTGTGTACCCACGCTCGGTGATTTTACCCAGCGTCAGTTTGGTATCAGAGAAAGTTCGACTTGGGAGGAAGATCATCATCAACGATGGTGCGTGGACGTCCTGGCGGTAGCGGGCAGGTTCCGGCTGAGGAAGCCCCCCAACGGAGACGTAACGTCCAAGAATTTATGATGATAAAAGATCTGCAGAGGCAACAACGGGATCTGCAGAGGCAGATTGATGTGTTTGCCTAGCCCCTAGAATTGCGGGATTTGCAGCGACAAGTTGCGAAGTTAACCCAACGCTTGGCGGCGCAGAATTTCAAGGATTGCGAGGTCTTTGATCGTTACTCGCAGCCCGCGTTCGAGACCCACTACAACGGTTATTCCGGTGGTTGGAGCGAGCTTTATGGAGGAGCGAGTTTCAAGAATGATGTACCAGATTATTCGGGTATGTCGCAGTCCAGTAACTGTTTTGATTATCTTAAAGAAAAATATGAACAAGTTGTTGAGGATTACACATATAATTCCTATGATGCAATTTTTGTTGAGGGTAATTCGTCTTCATCAAATTATGAGGCGGATTGGTCTAAACCTCCAATTTATGACGATTATGGAGATGACGAGGAAGAGTTGATTGTGGAGGATGATGAGCATACTTTGGATAAGCCGATTCAAGAGGTTATTTCATATTCGTGTCCAGTAGTTTCTCAATCAATTATTTCTTATCAAGTTGAGGATGAAGAGCCATAGATTTTTCGATTCAAGCCGCAATCTTTTTATCGTGATCCCTTCTTGGTGGAGCGTTGTGTGAAAGAGTCTATATTGAACTCGAGGTTGAGTTCTTTTGAAGAGGGGGTGACTGATGCAGGACAAAATTGAAGAATTAATCAGTCGCGTCCAGAAAAGCAATTTCGGTCAAAACGCAGAATCAGGGGCAGAATTGAAGGATGTCGGATTCGCGCAAAATCATACATTATTTTGGGTGGAAACGACGTTCTAAACAGAACCCGTGATAAATAACGGGAACCGCCCTGATTTGGTCAAATTCGGCCATTTAGGGGTCGTAATCTGCGTTTTTTTCATTTTTGGGAATATTTATTTCACTAATTAGGAGGTCAAATTATTCCTTATTTAGGTGAATCTTTTTGCTGAGTCTTTATTTTTTTTAGGACTTTAATTTAGGATTGTTTTTGAGATTTTGCTATTTTTGGCAAAATTACGTTTTTTAGCTATTTACACCCGGCTTGTGGGTAAATTTTAGCAGACTTTTGATATTTGATTATTTCTGAATTCTAGAGAGCTTTGTGCCCTATTTTCTTTGCCTTTTCATTGTTGATTCTGCTGTGTACCCACGCTCGGTGATTTTACCCGGCGTCAGTTTGGTATCAGAGCAAGTTCGTCTTGGGAGGAAGATCATCATCAACGATGGTGCGTGGACGTCCTAGCGGTAGCGGGCAGGTTCCGGCTGAGGAAGCCCCCCAACGGAGACGTAACGTCCAAGAATTTATGATGATAAAAGATATGCAGAGGCAACAACGGGATCTGCAGAGGCAGATTGATGTGTTTGCCCAGCGCCTAGAATTGCGGGATTTGCAGCGACAAGTTGCGAAGTTAACCCAACGCTTGGCGGCGCAGAATTTCAAGGATCGCGAGGTCTTTGATCGTTACTCGCAGCCCGCGTTCGAGACCCACTACAACGGTGATTCCGGTGGTTGGAGCGAGCTTTATGGTGGAGCGAGTTTCAAGAATGATGTACCAGATTATTCGGGTATGTCGCAGTCCAGTAACTGTTTTGATTATCTTGAAGAAAAAGATGAACAAGTTGTTGAGGATTACGCATATAATTCCTATGATGCAATTTTTGTTGAGGGTAATTCATCTTCATCAAATTATGAGGTGGATTGGTCTAAACCTCTTATTTATGACGATTATGGAGATGAAGAGGAAGAGTTGATTGTGGAGGATGATGAGCATACTTTGGATGTGCCGATTCAAGAGGTAATTTCATATTCGTGTCCAGTAGTTTCTCAATCAATTATTTCTTATCAAGTTGAGGATGAATTGGTGCAAACTGAATTAGAAGAGCCATAGATTTTTCGATTGAAGCCGCAATCTTTTTATCGTGATCCCTTCTTGGTGGAGCGTTGTGTGAAAGAGTCTATATTGAACTCGAGGTCGAGTTCTTTTGAAGAGGGGGTGACTGATGCAGGACAAAATTGAAGAATTAATCAGTCGCTTCCAGAAAAGTAATTTCGGTCAAAACGCAGAATCAGGGGCAGAATTGAAGGATGTCGGATTCGCGCAAAATCATACATTATTTTGGGTGGAAACAACGTTCTAAACAGAACCCGTGATAAATAACGGGCACCGCCCTAATTTGGTCAAATTCGGCCATTTAGGGGTCGTACTCAGCGTTTTTTTCATTTTTGGGAATATTTATTTCACTAATTCGGAGGTCAAATTATTCCTTATTTGGGTGAATCTTTTTGCTGAGTCTTTATTTTGTTTAGGAATTTAATTTAGGATTGTTTTTGAGATTTTGCTATTTTTGGCAAAATTATGTTTTTTAGCTATTTATACCCGGCTTGTGGGTAAATTTTAGCAGACTTTTGATATTTGATTATTTCTGAATTCTAGAGAGCTTTGTGCCCTATTTTCTTTGCCTTTTCATTGTTGATTCGGCTGTGTACCCACGCTCGGTGATTTTACCCGGCGTCAGTTTGGTATCAGAGCAAGTTCGACTTGGGAGGAAGATCATCATCAACGATGGTGCGTGGACGTCCTAGCGGTAGCGGGCAGGTTCCGGCTGAGGAAGCCCCCCAACGGAGACGTAACGTCCAAGAATTTATGATGATAAAAGATATGCAGAGGCAACAACGGGATCTGCAGAGGCAGATTGATGTGTTTGCCCAGCGCCTAGAATTGCGGGATTTGCAACGACAAGTTGCGAAGTTAACCCAACGCTTGGCGGCGCAGAATTTCAAGGATCGCGAGGTCTTTGATCGTTACTCGCAGCCCGCGTTCGAGACCCACTACAACGGTGATTCCGGTGGTTGGAGCGAGCTTTATGGAGGAGCGAGTTTCAAGAATGATGTACCTGATTAGTCGGGTATGTCGCATCCAGTAACTGTTTTGATTATCTTGAAGAAAAAGATGAACAAGTTGTTGAGGATTACGCATATAATTCCTATGATGCAATTTTTGTTGAGGGTAATTCATCTTCATCAAATTATGAGGTGGATTGGTCTAAACCTCCAATTTATGACGATTATGGAGATGAAGAGGAAGAGTTGATTGTGGAGGATGATGAGCATACTTTGGATGTGCCGATTCAAGAGGTAATTTCATATTCGTGTCCAGTAGTTTCTCAATCAATTATTTCTTATCAAGTTGAGGATGAATTGGTGCAAAATGAATTAGAAGAGCCATAGATTTTTCGATTGAAGCCGCAATCTTTTTATCGTGATCCCTTCTTGGTGGAGCGTTGTGTGAAAGAGTCTATATTGAACTCGAGGTCGAGTTCTTTTGAAGAGGGGGTGACTGATGCAGGACAAAATTGAAGAATTAATCAGTCGCTTCCAGAAAAGTAATTTCGGTCAAAACGCAGAATCAGGGGCAGAATTGAAGGATGTCGGATTCGCGCAAAATCATACATTATTTTGGGTGGAAAAAACGTTCTAAACAGAACCCGTGATAAATAACGGGCACCGCCCTGATTTGGTCAAATTCGGCCATTTAGGGGTCGTAATCAGCGTTTTTTTCATTTTTGGGAATATTTATTTCACTAATTAGGAGGTCAAATTATTCCTTATTTGGGTGAATCTTTTTGCTGAGTCTTTATTTTGTTTAGGACTTTAATTTAGGATTGTTTTTGAGATTTTGCTATTTTTGGATAATTATGTTTTTTAGCTATTTATACCCGGCTTGTGGGTAAATTTTAGCAGACTTTTGATATTTGATTATTTCTGAATTCTAGAGAGCTTTGTGCCCTATTTTCTTTGCCTTTTCATTGTTGATTCCGCTGTGTACCCACGCTCGGTGATTTTACCCAGCGTCAGTTTGGTATCAGAGAAAGTTCGACTTGGGAGGAAGATCATCATCAACGATGGTGCGTGGACGTCCTGGCGGTAGCGGGCAGGTTCCGGCTGAGGAAGCCCCCCAACGGAGACGTAACGTCCAAGAATTTATGATGATAAAAGATCTGCAGAGGCAACAACGGGATCTACAGAGGCAGATTGATGTGTTTGCCTAGCCCCTAGAATTGCGGGATTTGCAGCGACAAGTTGCGAAGTTAACCCAACGCTTGGCGGCGCAGAATTTCAAGGATTGCGAGGTCTTTGATCGTTACTCGCAGCCCGCGTTCGAGACCCACTACAACGGTTATTCCGGTGGTTGGAGCGAGCTTTATGGAGTAGCGAGTTTCAAGAATGATGTACCAGATTATTCGGGTATGTCGCAGTCCAGTAACTGTTTTGATTATCTTAAAGAAAAATATGAACAAGTTGTTGAGGATTACACATATAATTCCTATGATGCAATTTTTGTTGAGGGTAATTCGTCTTCATCAAATTATGAGGTGGATTGGTCTAAACCTCCAATTTATGACGATTATGGAGATGACGAGGAAGAGTTGATTGTGGAGGATGATGAGCATACTTTGGATAAGCCGATTCAAGAGGTTATTTCATATTCGTGTCCAGTAGTTTCTCAATCAATTATTTCTTATCAAGTTGAGGATGAAGAGCCATAGATTTTTCGATTCAAGCCGCAATCTTTTTATCGTGATCCCTTCTTGGTGGAGCGTTGTGTGAAAGAGTCTATATTGAACTCGAGGTTGAGTTCTTTTGAAGAGGGGGTGACTGATGCAGGACAAAATTGAAGAATTAATCAGTCGCGTCCAGAAAAGCAATTTCGGTCAAAACGCAGAATCAGGGGCAGAATTGAAGGATGTCGGATTCGCGCAAAATCATACATTATTTTGGGTGGAAACGACGTTCTAAACAGAACCCGTGATAAATAACGGGAACCGCCCTGATTTGGTCAAATTCGGCCATTTAGGGGTCGTAATCTGCGTTTTTTTCATTTTTGGGAATATTTATTTCACTAATTAGGAGGTCAAATTATTCCTTATTTGGGTGAATCTTTTTGCTGAGTCTTTATTTTTTTTAGGACTTTAATTTAGGATTGTTTTTGAGATTTTGCTATTTTTGGCAAAATTACGTTTTTTAGCTATTTACACCCGGCTTGTGGGTAAATTTTAGCAGACTTTTGATATTTGATTATTTCTGAATTCTAGAGAGCTTTGTGCCCTATTTTCTTTGCCTTTTCATTGTTGATTCTGCTGTGTACCCACGCTCGGTGATTTTACCCGGCGTCAGTTTGGTATCAGAGCAAGTTCGTCTTGGGAGGAAGATCATCATCAACGATGGTGCGTGGACGTCCTAGCGGTAGCGGGCAGGTTCCGGCTGAGGAAGCCCCCCAACGGAGACGTAACGTCCAAGAATTTATGATGATAAAAGATATGCAGAGGCAACAACAGGATCTGCAGAGGCAGATTGATGTGTTTGCCCAGCGCCTAGAATTGCGGGATTTGCAACGACAAGTTGCGAAGTTAACCCAACGCTTGGCGGCGCAGAATTTCAAGGATCGCGAGGTCTTTGATCGTTACTCGCAGCCCGCGTTCGAGACCCACTACAACGGTGATTCCGGTGGTTGGAGCGAGCTTTATGGAGGAGCGAGTTTCAAGAATGATGTACCTGATTAGTCGGGTATGTCGCAGTCCAGTAACTGTTTTGATTATCTTGAAGAAAAAGATGAACAAGTTGTTGAGGATTACGCATATAATTCCTATGATGCAATTTTTGTTGAGGGTAATTCATCTTCATCAAATTATGAGGTGGATTGGTCTAAACCTCCAATTTATGACGATTATGGAGATGAAGCGGAAGAGTTGATTGTGGAGGATGATGAGCATACTTTGGATGTGCCGATTCAAGAGGTAATTTCATATTCGTGTCCAGTAGTTTCTCAATCAATTATTTCTTATCAAGTTGAGGATGAATTGGTGCAAACTGAATTAGAAGAGCCATAGATTTTTCGATTGAAGCCGCAATCTTTTTATCGTGATCCCTTCTTGGTGGAGCGTTGTGTGAAAGAGTCTATATTGAACTCGAGGTTGAGTTCTTTTGAAGAGGGGGTGACTGATGCAGGACAAAATTGAAGAATTAATCAGTCGCGTCCAGAAAAGCAATTTCGGTCAAAACGCAGAATCAGGGGCAGAATTGAAGGATGTCGGATTCGCGCAAAATCATACATTATTTTGGGTGGAAACGACGTTCTAAACAGAACCCGTGATAAATAACGGGAACCGCCCTGATTTGGTCAAATTCGGCCATTTAGGGGTCGTAATCTGCGTTTTTTTCATTTTTGGGAATATTTATTTCACTAATTAGGAGGTCAAATTATTCCTTATTTGGGTGAATCTTTTTGCTGAGTCTTTATTTTTTTTAGGACTTTAATTTAGGATTGTTTTTGAGATTTTGCTATTTTTGGCAAAATTACGTTTTTTAGCTATTTACACCCGGCTTGTGGGTAAATTTTAGCAGACTTTTGATATTTGATTATTTCTGAATTCTAGAGAGCTTTGTGCCCTATTTTCTTTGCCTTTTCATTGTTGATTCTGCTGTGTACCCACGCTCGGTGATTTTACCCGGCGTCAGTTTGGTATCAGAGCAAGTTCGTCTTGGGAGGAAGATCATCATCAACGATGGTGCGTGGACGTCCTAGCGGTAGCGGGCAGGTTCCGGCTGAGGAAGCCCCCCAACGGAGACGTAACGTCCAAGAATTTATGATGATAAAAGATATGCAGAGGCAACAACGGGATCTGCAGAGGCAGATTGATGTGTTTGCCCAGCGCCTAGAATTGCGGGATTTGCAGCGACAAGTTGCGAAGTTAACCCAACGCTTGGCGGCGCAGAATTTCAAGGATCGCGAGGTCTTTGATCGTTACTCGCAGCCCGCGTTCGAGACCCACTACAACGGTGATTCCGGTGGTTGGAGCGAGCTTTATGGTGGAGCGAGTTTCAAGAATGATGTACCAGATTATTAGGGTATGTCGCAGTCCAGTAACTGTTTTGATTATCTTGAAGAAAAAGATGAACAAGTTGTTGAGGATTACGCATATAATTCCTATGATGCAATTTTTGTTGAGGGTAATTCATCTTCATCAAATTATGAGGTGGATTGGTCTAAACCTCCAATTTATGACGATTATGGAGATGAAGAGGAAGAGTTGATTGTGGAGGATGATGAGCATACTTTGGATGTGCCGATTCAAGAGGTAATTTCATATTCGTGTCCAGTAGTTTCTCAATCAATTATTTCTTATCAAGTTGAGGATGAATTGGTGCAAACTGAATTAGAAGAGCCATAGATTTTTCGATTGAAGCCGCAATCTTTTTATCGTGATCCCTTCTTGGTGGAGCGTTGTGTGAAAGAGTCTATATTGAACTCGAGGTCGAGTTCTTTTGAAGAGGGGGTGACTGATGCAGGACAAAATTGAAGAATTAATCAGTCGCTTCCAGAAAAGTAATTTCGGTCAAAACGCAGAATCAGGGGCAGAATTGAAGGATGTCGGATTCGCGCAAAATCATACATTATTTTGGGTGGAAACAACGTTCTAAACAGAACCCGTGATAAATAACGGGCACCGCCCTAATTTGGTCAAATTCGGCCATTTAGGGGTCGTACTCAGCGTTTTTTTCATTTTTGGGAATATTTATTTCACTAATTCGGAGGTCAAATTATTCCTTATTTGGGTGAATCTTTTTGCTGAGTCTTTATTTTGTTTAGGAATTTAATTTAGGATTGTTTTTGAGATTTTGCTATTTTTGGCAAAATTATGTTTTTTAGCTATTTATACCCGGCTTGTGGGTAAATTTTAGCAGACTTTTGATATTTGATTATTTCTGAATTCTAGAGAGCTTTGTGCCCTATTTTCTTTGCCTTTTCATTGTTGATTCGGCTGTGTACCCACGCTCGGTGATTTTACCCGGCGTCAGTTTGGTATCAGAGCAAGTTCGACTTGGGAGGAAGATCATCATCAACGATGGTGCGTGGACGTCCTAGCGGTAGCGGGCAGGTTCCGGCTGAGGAAGCCCCCCAACGGAGACGTAACGTCCAAGAATTTATGATGATAAAAGATATGCAGAGGCAACAACGGGATCTGCAGAGGCAGATTGATGTGTTTGCCCAGCGCCTAGAATTGCGGGATTTGCAACGACAAGTTGCGAAGTTAACCCAACGCTTGGCGGCGCAGAATTTCAAGGATCGCGAGGTCTTTGATCGTTACTCGCAGCCCGCGTTCGAGACCCACTACAACGGTGATTCCGGTGGTTGGAGCGAGCTTTATGGAGGAGCGAGTTTCAAGAATGATGTACCTGATTAGTCGGGTATGTCGCAGTCCAGTAACTGTTTTGATTATCTTGAAGAAAAAGATGAACAAGTTGTTGAGGATTACGCATATAATTCCTATGATGCAATTTTTGTTGAGGGTAATTCATCTTCATCAAATTATGAGGTGGATTGGTCTAAACCTCCAATTTATGACGATTATGGAGATGAAGAGGAAGAGTTGATTGTGGAGGATGATGAGCATACTTTGGATGTGCCGATTCAAGAGGTAATTTCATATTCTTGTCCAGTAGTTTCTCAATCAATTATTTCTTATCAAGTTGAGGATGAATTGGTGCAAAATGAATTAGAAGAGCCATAGATTTTTCGATTGAAGCCGCAATCTTTTTATCGTGATCCCTTCTTGGTGGAGCGTTGTGTGAAAGAGTCTATATTGAACTCGAGGTCGAGTTCTTTTGAAGAGGGGGTGACTGATGCAGGACAAAATTGAAGAATTAATCAGTCGCTTCCAGAAAAGTAATTTCGGTCAAAACGCAGAATCAGGGGCAGAATTGAAGGATGTCGGATTCGCGCAAAATCATACATTATTTTGGGTGGAAAAAACGTTCTAAACAGAACCCGTGATAAATAACGGGCACCGCCCTGATTTGGTCAAATTCGGCCATTTAGGGGTCGTAATCAGCGTTTTTTTCATTTTTGGGAATATTTATTTCACTAATTAGGACGTCAAATTATTCCTTATTTGGGTGAATCTTTTTGCTGAGTCTTTATTTTGTTTAGGACTTTAATTTAGGATTGTTTTTGAGATTTTGCTATTTTTGGATAATTATGTTTTTTAGCTATTTATACCCGGCTTGTGGGTAAATTTTAGCAGACTTTTGATATTTGATTATTTCTGAATTCTAGAGAGCTTTGTGCCCTATTTTCTTTGCCTTTTCATTGTTGATTCCGATGTGTACCCACGCTCGGTGATTTTACCCAGCGTCAGTTTGGTATCAGAGAAAGTTCGACTTGGGAGGAAGATCATCATCAACGATGGTGCGTGGACGTCCTGGCGGTAGCGGGCAGGTTCCGGCTGAGGAAGCCCCCCAACGGAGACGTAACGTCCAAGAATTTATGATGATAAAAGATCTGCAGAGGCAACAACGGGATCTGCAGAGGCAGATTGATGTGTTTGCCTAGCCCCTAGAATTGCGGGATTTGCAGCTACAAGTTGCGAAGTTAACCCAACGCTTGGCGGCGCAGAATTTCAAGGATTGCGAGGTCTTTGATCGTTACTCGCAGCCCGCGTTCGAGACCCACTACAACGGTTATTCCGGTGGTTGGAGCGAGCTTTATGGAGGAGCGAGTTTCAAGAATGATGTACCAGATTATTCGGGTATGTCGCAGTCCAGTAACTGTTTTGATTATCTTAAAGAAAAATATGAACAAGTTGTTGAGGATTACACATATAATTCCTATGATGCAATTTTTGTTGAGGGTAATTCGTCTTCATCAAATTATGAGGTGGATTGGTCTAAACCTCCAATTTATGACGATTATGGAGATGACGAGGAAGAGTTGATTGTGGAGGATGATGAGCATACTTTGGATAAGCCGATTCAAGAGGTTATTTCATATTCGTGTCCAGTAGTTTCTCAATCAATTATTTCTTATCAAGTTGAGGATGAAGAGCCATAGATTTTTCGATTCAAGCCGCAATCTTTTTATCGTGATCCCTTCTTGGTGGAGCGTTGTGTGAAAGAGTCTATATTGAACTCGAGGTTGAGTTCTTTTGAAGAGGGGGTGACTGATGCAGGACAAAATTGAAGAATTAATCAGTCGCGTCCAGAAAAGCAATTTCGGTCAAAACGCAGAATCAGGGGCAGAATTGAAGGATGTCGGATTCGCGCAAAATCATACATTATTTTGGGTGGAAACGACGTTCTAAACAGAACCCGTGATAAATAACGGGAACCGCCCTGATTTGGTCAAATTCGGCCATTTAGGGGTCGTAATCTGCGTTTTTTTCATTTTTGGGAATATTTATTTCACTAATTAGGAGGTCAAATTATTCCTTATTTGGGTGAATCTTTTTGCTGAGTCTTTATTTTTTTTAGGACTCTAATTTAGGATTGTTTTTGAGATTTTGCTATTTTTGGCAAAATTACATTTTTTAGCTATTTACACCCGGCTTGTGGGTAAATTTTAGCAGACTTTTGATATTTGATTATTTCTGAATTCTAGAGAGCTTTGTGCCCTATTTTCTTTGCCTTTTCATTGTTGATTCTGCTGTGTACCCACGCTCGGTGATTTTACCCGGCGTCAGTTTGGTATCAGAGCAAGTTCGTCTTGGGAGGAAGATCATCATCAACGATGGTGCGTGGACGTCCTAGCGGTAGCGGGCAGGTTCCGGCTGAGGAAGCCCCCCAACGGAGACGTAACGTCCAAGAATTTATGATGATAAAAGATATGCAGAGGCAACAACGGGATCTGCAGAGGCAGATTGATGTGTTTGCCCAGCGCCTAGAATTGCGGGATTTGCAGCGACAAGTTGCGAAGTTAACCCAACGCTTGGCGGCGCAGAATTTCAAGGATCGCGAGGTCTTTGATCGTTACTCGCAGCCCGCGTTCGAGACCCACTACAACGGTGATTCCGGTGGTTGGAGCGAGCTTTATGGTGGAGCGAGTTTCAAGAATGATGTACCAGATTATTCGGGTATGTCGCAGTCCAGTAACTGTTTTGATTATCTTGAAGAAAAAGATGAACAAGTTGTTGAGGATTACGCATATAATTCCTATGATGCAATTTTTGTTGAGGGTAATTCATCTTCATCAAATTATGAGGTGGATTGGTCTAAACCTCCAATTTATGACGATTATGGAGATGAAGAGGAAGAGTTGATTGTGGAGGATGATGAGCATACTTTGGATGTGCCGATTCAAGAGGTAATTTCATATTCGTGTCCAGTAGTTTCTCAATCAATTATTTCTTATCAAGTTGAGGATGAATTGGTGCAAACTGAATTAGAAGAGCCATAGATTTTTCGATTGAAGCCGCAATCTTTTTATCGTGATCCCTTCTTGGTGGAGCGTTGTGTGAAAGAGTCTATATTGAACTCGAGGTCGAGTTCTTTTGAAGAGGGGGTGACTGATGCAGGACAAAATTGAAGAATTAATCAGTCGCTTCCAGAAAAGTAATTTCGGTCAAAACGCAGAATCAGGGGCAGAATTGAAGGATGTCGGATTCGCGCAAAATCATACATTATTTTGGGTGGAAACAACGTTCTAAACAGAACCCGTGATAAATAACGGGCACCGCCCTAATTTGGTCAAATTCGGCCATTTAGGGGTCGTACTCAGCGTTTTTTTCATTTTTGGGAATATTTATTTCACTAATTCGGAGGTCAAATTATTCCTTATTTGGGTGAATCTTTTTGCTGAGTCTTTATTTTGTTTAGGAATTTAATTTAGGATTGTTTTTGAGATTTTGCTATTTTTGGCAAAATTATGTTTTTTAGCTATTTATACCCGGCTTGTGGGTAAATTTTAGCAGACTTTTGATATTTGATTATTTCTGAATTCTAGAGAGCTTTGTGCCCTATTTTCTTTGCCTTTTCATTGTTGATTCGGCTGTGTACCCACGCTCGGTGATTTTACCCGGCGTCAGTTTGGTATCAGAGCAAGTTCGACTTGGGAGGAAGATCATCATCAACGATGGTGCGTGGACGTCCTAGCGGTAGCGGGCAGGTTCCGGCTGAGGAAGCCCCCCAACGGAGACGTAACGTCCAAGAATTTATGATGATAAAAGATATGCAGAGGCAACAACGGGATCTGCAGAGGCAGATTGATGTGTTTGCCCAGCGCCTAGAATTGCGGGATTTGCAACGACAAGTTGCGAAGTTAACCCAACGCTTGGCGGCGCAGAATTTCAAGGATCGCGAGGTCTTTGATCGTTACTCGCAGCCCGCGTTCGAGACCCACTACAACGGTGATTCCGGTGGTTGGAGCGAGCTTTATGGAGGAGCGAGTTTCAAGAATGATGTACCTGATTAGTCGGGTATGTCGCAGTCCAGTAACTGTTTTGATTATCTTGAAGAAAAAGATGAACAAGTTGTTGAGGATTACGCATATAATTCCTATGATGCAATTTTTGTTGAGGGTAATTCATCTTCATCAAATTATGAGGTGGATTGGTCTAAACCTCCAATTTATGACGATTATGGAGATGAAGAGGAAGAGTTGATTGTGGAGGATGATGAGCATACTTTGGATGTGCCGATTCAAGAGGTAATTTCATATTCTTGTCCAGTAGTTTCTCAATCAATTATTTCTTATCAAGTTGAGGATGAATTGGTGCAAAATGAATTAGAAGAGCCATAGATTTTTCGATTGAAGCCGCAATCTTTTTATCGTGATCCCTTCTTGGTGGAGCGTTGTGTGAAAGAGTCTATATTGAACTCGAGGTCGAGTTCTTTTGAAGAGGGGGTGACTGATGCAGGACAAAATTGAAGAATTAATCAGTCGCTTCCAGAAAAGTAATTTCGGTCAAAACGCAGAATCAGGGGCAGAATTGAAGGATGTCGGATTCGCGCAAAATCATACATTATTTTGGGTGGAAAAAACGTTCTAAACAGAACCCGTGATAAATAACGGGCACCGCCCTGATTTGGTCAAATTCGGCCATTTAGGGGTCGTAATCAGCGTTTTTTTCATTTTTGGGAATATTTATTTCACTAATTAGGAGGTCAAATTATTCCTTATTTGGGTGAATCTTTTTGCTGAGTCTTTATTTTGTTTAGGACTTTAATTTAGGATTGTTTTTGAGATTTTGCTATTTTTGGCAAAATTAAGTTTTTTAGCTATTTATACCCGGCTTGAGGGTAAATTTTAGCAGACTTTTGATATTTGATTATTTCTGAATTCTAGAGAGCTTTTTGCCCTATTTTCTTTGCCTTTTCATTGTTGATTCCGCTGTGTACCCACGCTCGGTGATTTTACCCGGCGTCAGTTTGGTATCAGAGAAAGTTCGACTTGGGAGGAAGATCATCATCAACGATGGTGCGTGGACGTCCTGGCGGTAGCGGGCAGGTTCCGGCTGAGGAAGCCCCCCAACGGAGACGTAACGTCCAAGAATTTATGATGATAAAAGATCTGCAGAGGCAACAACGGGATCTGCAGAGGCAGATTGATGTGTTTGCACAGCACTTAGAATTGCGGGATTTGCAGCGACAAGTTGCGAAGTTAACCCAACGCTTGGCGGCGCAGAATTTCAAGGATCGCGAGGTCTTTGATCGTTACTCGCAGCCCGCGTTTGAGACCCACTACAACGGTGATTCCGGTGGTTGGAGCGAGCTTTATGGAGGAGCGAGTTTCAAGAATGATGTACCAGATTATTCGGGTATATCGCAGTCCAGTAACTGTTTTGATTATCTTGAAGAAAAAGACGAACAAGTTGTTGAGGATTACGAATATAATTCCTATGATGCAATTTTTGTTGAGGGTAATTCATCTTCATCAAATTATGAGGTGGATTGGTCTAAACCTCCAATTTATGACGATTATGGAGATGACGAGGAAGAGTTGATTGTGGAGGATGATGAGCATACTTTGGATGTGCCGATTCAAGAGGTAATTTCATATTCGTGTCCAGTAGTTTCTCAATCAATAATTTCTTATCAAGTTGAGGATGATTTGGTGCAAACTGAATTAGAAGAGCCATAGATTTTTCGATTGAAGCCGCAATCTTTTTATCGTGATCCCTTCTTGGTGGAGCGTTGTGTGAAAGAGTCTATATTGAACTCGAGGTCGAGTTCTTTTGAAGAGGGGGTGACTGATGCAGGACAAAATTGAAGAATTAATCACTCGCTTCCAAAAAAGTAATTTCGGTCAAAACGCAGAATCAGGGGCAGAATTGAAGGATGTCGGATTCGCGCAAAATCATACATTATTTTTAGTGGAAAAAACGTTCTAAACAGAACCCGTGATAAATAACGGGCACCGCCCTGATTTGGTCAAATTCGGCCATTTAGGGGTCGTAATCAGCGTTTTTTTCATTTTTGGGAATATTTATTTCACTAATTAGGAGGTCAAATTATTCCTTATTTGGGTGAATCTTTTTGCTGAGTCTTTATTTTGTTTAGGACTTTAATTTAGGATTGTTTTTGAGATTTTGCTATTTTTGGCAAAATTAAGTTTTTTAGCTATTTATACCCGGCTTGAGGGTAAATTTTAGCAGACTTTTGATATTTGATTATTTCTGAATTCTAGAGAGCTTTTTGCCCTATTTTCTTTGCCTTTTCATTGTTGATTCCGCTGTGTACCCACGCTCGGTGATTTTACCCGGCGTCAGTTTGGTATCAGAGCAAGTTCGACTTGGGAGGAAGATCATCATCAACGATGGTGCGTGGACGTCCTGGCGGTAGCGGGCAGGTTCCGGCTGAGGAAGCCCCCCAACGGAGACGTAACGTCCAAGAATTTATGATGATAAAAGATCTGCAGAGGCAACAACGGGATCTGCAGAGGCAGATTGATGTGTTTGCACAGCACTTAGAATTGCGGGATTTGCAGCGACAAGTTGCGAAGTTAACCCAACGCTTGGCGGCGCAGAATTTCAAGGATCGCGAGGTCTTTGATCGTTACTCGCAGCCCGCGTTTGAGACCCACTACAACGGTGATTCCGGTGGTTGGAGCGAGCTTTATGGAGGAGCGAGTTTCAAGAATGATGTACCAGATTATTCGGGTATATCGCAGTCCAGTAACTGTTTTGATTATCTTGAAGAAAAAGACGAACAAGTTGTTGAGGATTACGAATATAATTCCTATGATGCAATTTTTGTTGAGGGTAATTCATCTTCATCAAATTATGAGGTGGATTGGTCTAAACCTCCAATTTATGACGATTATGGAGATGACGAGGAAGAGTTGATTGTGGAGGATGATGAGCATACTTTGGATGTGCCGATTCAAGAGGTAATTTCATATTCGTGTCCAGTAGTTTCTCAATCAATTATTTCTTATCAAGTTGAGGATGAATTGGTGCAAACTGAATTAGAAGAGCCATAGATTTTTTGATTGAAGCCGCAATCTTTTTATCGTGATCCCTTCTTGGTGGAGCGTTGTGTGAAAGAGTCTATATTGAACTCGAGGTCGAGTTATTTTGAAGAGGGGGTGACTGATGCAGGACAAAATTGAAGAATTAATCAGTCGCGTCCAGAAAAGCAATTTCGGTCAAAACGCAGACTCAGGGGCAGAATTGAAGGATGTCGGATTCGCGCAAAATCATACATTATTTTGGGTGGAAACGACGTTCTAAACAGAACCCGTGATAAATAACGGGCACCGCCCTGATTTGGTCAAATTCGGCCATTTAGGGGTCGTAATCAGCGTTTTTTTTCATTTTTGGGAATATTATTTCACTAATTAGGAGGTCAAATTATTCCTTATTTGGGTGAATCTTTTTGCTGAGTCTTTATTTTGTTTAGGACTTTAATTTAGGATTGTTTTTGAGATTTTGCTATTTTTGGCAAAATTAAGTTTTTTAGCTATTTATACCCGGCTTGAGGGTAAATTTTAGCAGACTTTTGATATTTGATTATTTCTGAATTCTAGAGAGCTTTTTGCCCTATTTTCTTTGCCTTTTCATTGTTGATTCCGCTGTGTACCCACGCTCGGTGATTTTACCCGGCGTCAGTTTGGTATAAGAGCAAGTTCGACTTGGGAGGAAGATCATCATCAACGATGGTGCGTGGACGTCCTGGCGGTAGCGGGCAGGTTCCGGCTGAGGAAGCCCCCCAACGGAGACGTAACGTCCAAGAATTTATGATGATAAAAGATCTGCAGAGGCAACAACGGGATCTGCAGAGGCAGATTGATGTGTTTGCACAGCACTTAAAATTGCAGGATTTGCAGCGACAAGTTGCGAAGTTAACCCAACGCTTGGCGGCGCAGAATTTCAAGGATCGCGAGGTCTTTGATCGTTACTCGCAGCCCGCGTTTGAGACCCACTACAACGGTGATTCCGGTGGTTGGAGCGAGCTTTATGGAGGAGCGAGTTTCAAGAATGATGTACCGGATTATTCGGGTATATCGCAGTCCAGTAACTGTTTTGATTATCTTGAAGAAAAAGACGAACAAGTTGTTGAGGATTACGAATATAATTCCTATGATGCAATTTTTGTTGAGGGTAATTCATCTTCATCAAATTATGAGGTGGATTGGTCTAAACCTCCAATTTATGACGATTATGGAGATGACGAGGAAGAGTTGATTGTGGAGGATGATGAGCATACTTTGGATGTGCCGATTCAAGAGGTAATTTCATATTCGTGTCCAGTAGTTTCTCAATCAATTATTTCTTATCAAGTTGAGGATGAATTGGTGCAAACTGAATTAGAAGAGCCATAGATGTTTTGATTCAAGCCGCAATCTTTTTATCGTGATCCCTTCTTGGTGGAGCGTTGTGTGAAAGAGTCTATATTGAACTCGAGGTCGAGTTCTTTTGAAGAGGGGGTGACTGATGCAGGACAACATTGAAGAATTAATCAGTCGCGTCCAGAAAAGCAATTTCGGTCAAAACGCAGAATCAGGGGCAGAATTGAAGGATGTCGGATTCGCGCAAAATCATACATTATTTTGGGTGGAAACGACGTTCTAAAAAGAACCCGTGATAAATAACGGGAACCGCCCTGATTTGGTCAAATTCGGCCAGTTAGGGGTCGTAATCAGCGTTTTTTTCATTTTTGGGAATATTTATTTCACTAATTAGGAGGTCAATTTATTCCTTATTTGGGTGAATCTTTTTGCTGAGTCTTTATTTTGTTTAGGACTTTAATTTAGGATTGTTTTTGAGATTTTGCTATTTTTGGCAAAATTATGTTTTTTAGCTATTTATACCCGGCTTGTGGGTAAATTTTAGCAGACTTTTGATATTTGATTATTTCTGAATTCTAGAGAGCTTTGTGCCCTATTTTCTTTGCCTTTTCATTGTTGATTCCGGTGTGTACCCACGCTCGGTGATTTTACCCGGCGTCAGTTTGGTATAAGAGCAAGTTCGACTTGGGAGGAAGATCATCATCAACGATGGTGCGTGGACGTCCTGGCGGTAGCGGGCAGGTTCCGGCTGAGGAAGCCCCCCAACGGAGACGTAACGTCCAAGAATTTATGATGATAAAAGATCTGCAGAGGCAACAACGGGATCTGCAGAGGCAGATTGATGTGTTTGCCCAGCGCCTAGAATTGCGGGATTTGCAGCGACAAGTTGCGAAGTTAACCCAACGCTTGGCGGCGCAGAATATCAAGGATCGCGAGGTCTTTGATCGTTACTCGCAGCCCGCGTTCGAGACCCACTACAACGGTGATTCCGGTGGTTGGAGCGAGCTTTATGGAGGAGCGAGTTTCAAGAATGATGTACCAGATTATTCGGGTATGTCGCAGTCCAGTAACTGTTTTGATTATCTTGAAGAAAAAGACGAACAAGTTGTTGAGGATTGCGCATATAATTCCTATGATGAAATTTTTGTTGAGGGTAATTCATCTTCATCAAATTTTGAGGTGGATTGGTCTAAACCTCCAATTTATGACGATTATGGAGATGACGAGGAAGAGTTGATTGTGGAGGATGATGAGCATACTTTGGATGTGCCGATTCAAGAGGTAATTTCATATTCGTGTCCAGTAGTTTCTCAATCAATTATTTCTTATCAAGTTGAGGATGAATTGGTGCAAACTGAATTAGAAGAGCCATAGATTTTTCGATTCAAGCCGCAATCTTTTTATCGTGATCCCTTCTTGGTGGAGCGTTGTGTGAAAGAGTCTATATTGAACTCGAGGTCGAGTTCTTTTGAAGAGGGGGTGACTGATGCAGGACAAAATTGGATAATTAATCAGTCGCGTCCAGAAAAGCAATTTCGGTCAAAACGCAGAATCAGGGGCATAATTGAAGGATGTCGGATTCGCGCAAAATCATACATTATTTTGGGTGGAAACGACGTTCTAAACAGAACCCGTGATAAATAACGGGCACCGCCCTGATTTGGTCAAATTCGGCCATTTAGGGGTCGTAATCAGCGTTTTTTTCATTTTTGGTAATATTTATTTCACTAAATCGGAGGTCAAATTATTCCTTATTTGGGTGAATCTTTTTGCTGAGTCTTTATTTTGTTTAGGACTTTAATTTAGGATTGTTTTTTAGATTTTGCTATTTTTTGCAAAATTATGTTTTTTAGCTATTTATACCCGGCTTGTGGGTAAATTTTAGCAGACTTTTGATATTTGATTATTTCTGAATTCTAGAGAGCTTTGTGCCCTAGTTTCTTTGCCTTTTCATTGTTGATTCCGCTGTGTACCCACGCTCGGTGATTTTACCCGCGTAAGTTTGGTATCAGAGCAAGTTCGACTTGGGAGGAAGATCATCATCAACGATGGTGCGTGGACGTCCTGGCGGTAGCGGGCAGGTTCCGGCTGAGGAAGCCCCCCAACGGAGACGTAACGTCCAAGAGTTTATGATGATAAAAGATCTGCAGAGGCAACAACAGGATCTGCAGAAGCAGATTGATGTGTTTGCCCAGCGCCTAGAATTGCGGGATTTGAAGCGACAAGTTGCAAAGTTAACCCAACGCTTGGCGGCGCAGAATTTCAAGGATCGCGAGGTCTTTGATCGTTACTCGCAGCTCGCGTTCGAGACCCACTACAACGGTGATTCCGATGGTTGGAGCGATCTTTATGGAGGAGCGAGTTTCAAGAATGATGTACCAGATTATTCGGGTATGTCGTAGTCCAGTAACTGTTTTTATTATCTTGAAGAAAAAGACGAACAAGTTGTTGAGGATTACGAATATAATTCCTATGATGCAATTTTTGTTGAGGGTAATTCATCTTCATCAAATTATGAGGTGGATTGGTCTAAACCTCCAATTTATGACGATTATGGAGATGACGAGGAAGAGTTGATTGTGGAGGATGATGAGCATACTTTGGATGTGCCGATTCAAGAGGTAATTTCATATTCGTGTCCAGTAGTTTCTCAATCAATTATTTCTTATCAAGTTGAGGATGAATTTGTGCAAACTGAATTAGAAGAGCCATAGATTTTTTGATTCAAGCCGCAATCTTTTTATCGTGATCCCTTCTTGGTGGAGCGTTGTGTGAAAGAGTCTATATTGAACTCGAGGTCGAGTTCTTTTGAAAGGGGGTGACTGATGCAGGACAAAATTGAAGAATTAATCAGTCGCGTCCAGAAAAGCAATGTCGGTCAAAACGCAGAATCAGGGGCAGAATTGAAGGATGTCGGATTCGCGCAAAATCATACATTATTTTGGGTGGAAACGACGTTCTAAAAAGAACCCGTGATAAATAACGGGCACCGCCCTGATTTGGTCAAATTCGGCCATTTAGGGGTCGTAATCAGCGTTTTTTTCATTTTTGGGAATATTTATTTCACTAATTAGGAGGTCAAATTATTCCTTATTTGGGTGAATCTTTTTGCAAGGTCTTTATTTTGTTTATGACTTTAACTTAGGATTGTTTTTGAGATTTTGCTATTTTTGGCAAAATTATGTTTTTTAGCTATTTATACCCGGCTTGTGGGTAAATTTTAGCAGACTTTTGATATTTGATTATTTCTGAATTCTAGAGAGCTTTGTGCCCTATTTTCTTTGCCTTTTCATTGTTGATTCCGCTGTGTAACCACGCTCGGTGATTTTACCCGGCGTCAGTTTGGTATCAGAGCAAGTTCGACTTGGGAGGAAGATCATCATCAACGATGGTGCGTGGAAGTCCTGGCGGTAACGGGCAGGTTCCGGCTGAGGAAGCCCCCCAACGGAGACGTAACGTCCAAGAATTTATGATGATAAAAGATCTGAAGAGGCAACAACGGGATCTGCAGAGGCAGATTGATGTGTTTGCCCAGCGCCTAGAATTGCGGGATTTGCAGCGACAAGTTGCGAAGTTAACCCAACGCTTGGCGGCGCAGAATTTCAAGGATCGCGAGGTCTTTGATCGTTACTCGCAGCCCGCGTTCGAGACCCACTACAACGGTGATTCCGGTGGTTGGAGCGAGCTTTATGGAGGAGCGAGTTTCAAGAATGATGTACCAGATTATTCGGGTATGTCGCAGTCCAGTAACTGTTTTGATTATCTGGAAGAAAAAGAGGAACAAGTTGTTGAGGATTACGCATATAATTCCTATGATGAAATTTTTGTTGAGGGTAATTCATCTTCATCAAATTTTGAGGTGGATTGGTCAAAACCTCCAATTTATGACGATTATGGAGATGACGAGGAAGAGTTGATTGTGGAGGATGATGAGCATACTTTGGATGTGCCGATTCAAGAGGTAATTTCATATTCGTGTCCAGTAGTTTCTCAATCAATTATTTCTTATCAAGTTGAGGATGAATTGGTGCAAACTGAATTAGAAGAGCCATAGATTTTTCGATTCAAGCCGCAATCTTTTTATCGTGATCCCTTCTTGGTGGAGCGTTGTGTGAAAGAGTCTATATTGAACTCGAGGTCGAGTTCTTTTGAAGCGGGGGTGACTGATGCAGGACAAAATTGGATAATTAATCAGTCGCGTCCAGAAAAGCAATTTCGGTCAAAACGCAGAATCAGGGGCATAATTGAAGGATGTCGGATTCGCGCAAAATCATACATTATTTTGGGTGGAAACGACGTTTTAAACAGAACCCGTGATAAATAACGGGCACCGCCCTGATTTGGTCAAATTCGGCCATTTAGGGGTCGTACTCAGCGTTTTTTTCATTTTTGGTAATATTTATTTCAATAATTCGGAGGTCAAATTATTCCTTATTTGGGTGAATCTTTTTGCTGAGTCTTTATTTTGTTTAGGACTTTAATTTAGGATTGTTTTTTAGATTTTGCTATTTTTTGCAAAATTATGTTTTTTAGCTATTTATACCCGGCTTGTGGGTAAATTTTAGCAGACTTTTGATATTTGATTATTTCTGAATTCTAGAGAGCTTTGTGCCCTAGTTTCTTTGCCATTTCATTGTTGATTCCGCTGTGTACCCACGCTCGGTGATTTTACCCGCGTAAGTTTGGTATCAGAGCAAGTTCGACTTGGGAGGAAGATCATCATCAACGATGGTGCGTGGACGTCCTGGCGGTAGCGGGCAGGTTCCGGCTGAGGAAGCCCCCCAACGGAGACGTAACGTCCAAGAATTTATGATGATAAAAGATCTACAGAGGCAACAACGGGATCTGCAGAGGCAGATTGATGTGTTTGCCCAGCGCCTAGAATTGCGGGATTTGAAGCGACAAGTTGCAAAGTTAACCCAACGCTTGGCGGCGCAGAATTTCAAGGATCGCGAGGTCTTTGATCGTTACTCGCAGCCCGCGTTCGAGACCCACTACAACGGTGATTCCGGTGGTTGGAGCGATCTTTATGGAGGAGCGAGTTTCAAGAATGATGTACCAGATTATTGGGGTATGTCGTAGTCCAGTAGCTGTTTTGATTATCTTGAAGAAAAAGACGAACAAGTTGTTGAGGATTACGAATATAATTCCTATGATGCAATTTTTGTTGAGGGTAATTCATCTTCATCAAATTATGAGGTGGATTGGTCTAAACCTCCAATTTATGACGATTATGGAGATGACGAGGAAGAGTTGATTGTGGAGGATGATGAGCATACTTTGGATGTGCCGATTCAAGAGGTAATTTCATATTCGTTTCCAGTAGTTTCTCAATCAATTATTTCTTATCAAGTTGAGGATGAATTGGTGCAAACTGAATTAGAAGAGCCATAGATTTTTTGATTCAAGCCGCAATCTTTTTATCGTGATCCCTTCTTGGTGGAGCGTTGTGTGAAAGAGTCTATATTGAACTCGAGGTCGAGTTGTTTTGAAGAGGGGGTGACTGATGCAGGACAAAATTGAAGAATTAATCAGTCGCGTCCAGAAAAGCAATTTCGGTCAAAACGCAGAATCAGGGGCAGAATTGAAGGATGTCGGATTCGCGCAAAATCATACATTTTTTTGGGTGGAAACGACGTTCTAAAAAGAACCCGTGATAAATAACGGGCACCGCCCTGATTTGGTCAAATTCGGCCATTTAGGGGTCGTAATCAGCGTTTTTTTCATTTTTAGGAATATTTATTTCACTAATTAGGAGGTCAAATTATTCCTTATTTGGGTGAATCTTTTTGCTGAGTCTTTATTTTGTTTAGGACTTTAATTTAGGATTGTTTTTGAGATTTTGCTATTTTTGGCAAAATTATGTTTTTTAGCTATTTATACCCGGCTTGTGGGTAAATTTTAGCAGACTTTTGATATTTGATTATTTCTGAATTCTAGAGAGCTTTGTGCCCTAGTTTCTTTGCCTTTTCATTGTTGACTCCGCTGTGTACCCACGCTCGGTGATTTTACCCGGCGTCAGTTTGGTATCAGAGCAAGTTCGACTTGGGAGGAAGATCATCATCAACGATGGTGAGTGGACGTCCTGGCGGTAGCGGGCAGGTTCCGGCTGAGGAAGCCCCCCAACGGAGACGTAACGTCCAAGAGTTTATGATGATAAAAGATCTGCAGAGGCAACAACGGGATCTGCAGAAGCAGATTGATGTGTTTGCCCAGCGCCTAGAATTGCGGGATTTGCAGCAACAAGTTGCGAAGTTAACCCAACGCCTTGCGGCGCAGAATTTCAAGGATCGCGAGGTCTTTGATCGTTACTCGCAGCCCGCGTACGAGACCCACTACAACGGTGATTCCGGTGGTTGGATCGAGCTTTATGGAGGAGCGAGTTTCAAGAATGATGTACCAGATTATTCGGGTATGTCGCAGTCCAGTAACTGTTTTGATTATCTTGAAGAAAGAGATGAACAAGTTGTTGAGGATTACGAATATAATTCCTATGATGCAATTTTTGTTGAGGGTAATTCATCTTCATCAAATTATGAGGTGTTTTTGTCTAAACCTCCAATTTATGACGATTATGGAGATGACGAGGAAGAGTTGATTGTGGAGGATGATGAGCATACTTTGGATGTGCCGATTCAAGAGGTAATTTCATATTCGTGTCCAGTAGTTTCTCAATCAATTATTTCTTATCAAGTTGTGGATGAATTGGTGCAAACTAAATTAGAAGAGCCATAGATTTTTCGATTCAAGCCGCAATCTTTTTATCGTGATCCCTTCTTGGTGGAGCGTTGTGTGAAAGAGTCTATATTGAACTCGAGGTCGAGTTCTTTTGAAGAGGGGGTGACTGATGCAGGACAAAATTGGAGAATTAATCAGTCGTGTCCAGAAAAGCAATTTCGATCAAAACGCAGAATTAGGGGCAGAATTGAAGGATGTCGGATTCGCGCAAAATCATACATTATTTTGGGTGGAAACGACGTTCTAAACAGAACCCGTGATAAATAACGGGCACTGCCCTGATTTGGTCAAATATGGCCATTTAGGGGTCGTAATCTGCGTTTTTTTCATTTTTGGTAATATTTATTTCACTAATTAGGAGGCCAAATTATTCCTTAGTTGGGTGAATCTTTTTGCTGAGTCTTTATTTTGTTTAGGACTTTAATTTAGGATTGTTTTTGAGATATTGCTATTTTTGGCAAAATTATGTTTTTTAGCTATTTATACCCGGCTTGTGGGTAAATTTTAGCAGAGTTTTGATATTTGATTATTTCTGAATTCTAGAGAGCTTTGTGCCCTAGTTTCTCTGCCTTTTCATTGTTGATTCTGATGTGTACCCACGCTCGGTGATTTTACCCGGCGTCAGTTTGGTATCAGAGCAAGTTCGACTTGGGAGGAAGATCATCATCAACGATGGTGCGTGGACGTCCTGGCGGTAGCGGGCAGGTTCCGGCTGAGGAAGCCCCCCAACGGAGACGTAACGTCCAAGAATTTATGATGATAAAAGATCTGCAGCAGCAACAACGGGATCTGCAGAGGCAGATTGATGTGTTTGCCCAGCGCCTAGAATTGCGGGATTTGCAGCAACAAGTTGCGAAGTTAACCCAATGCTTGGCGGCGCTGAATTTCAAGGATCGCGAGGTCTTTGATCGTTACTCGCAGCTCGCATTCGAGACCCACTACAACGGTGATTTCGGTGGTTGGAGCGAGCTTTATGGAGGAGCGAGTTTCAAGAATGATGTACCAGATTATTCGGGTATGTCGCAGTCCAGTAACTGTTTTGATTATCTTGAAGAAAGAGATGAACAAGTTGTTGAGGATTACGAATATAATTCCTATGATGCAATTTTTTTTGAGGGTAATTCATCTTCATCAAATTATGAGGTGGATTGGTCTAAACCTCCAATTTATGACGATTATGGAGATGACGAGGAAGAGTTGATTGTGGAGGATGATGAGCATACTTTGGATGTGCCGATTCAAGAGGTAATTTCATATTCGTGTCCAGTAGTTTCTCAATCAATTATTTCTTATCAAGTTGAGGATGAATTGGTTCGAACTGAATTAGAAGAGCCATAGATTTTTCGATTCAAGCCGCAACCTTTTTATCGTGATACCTTCTTGGTGGAGCGTTGTGTGAAAGTGTCTATATTGAACTCGAGGTCGAGTTCTTTTGAAGAGGGGGTGACTGATGCAGGACAAAATTGGAGAATTAATCAGTCGTGTCCAGAAAAGCAATTTCGATCAAAACGCAGAATTAGGGGCAGAATTGAAGGATGTCGGATTCGCGCAAAATCATACATTATTTTGGGTGGAAACGACGTTCTAAACAGAACCCGTGATAAATAACGGGCACTGCCCTGATTTGGTCAAATTCGGCCATTTAGGGGTCGTAATCTGCGTTTTTTTCATTTTTGGTAATATTTATTTCACTAATTAGGAGGCCAAATTATTCCTTAGTTGGGTGAATCTTTTTGCTGAGTCTTTATTTTGTTTAGGACTTTATTTTAGGATTGTTTTTGAGATATTGCTATTTTTGGCAAAATTATGTTTTTTAGCTATTTATACCCGGCTTGTGGGTAAATTTTAGCAGAGTTTTGATATTTGATTATTTCTGAATTCTAGAGAGCTTTGTGCCCTAGTTTCTCTGCCTTTTCATTTTTGATTCCGATGTGTACCCACGCTCGGTGATTTTACCCGGCGTCAGTTTGGTATCAGAGCAAGTTCGACTTGGGAGGAAGATCATCATCAACGATGGTGCGTGGACGTCCTGGCGGTAGCGGGCAGG
Source organism: Linanthus parryae (assembly GCA_023055425.1). Taxonomy (NCBI): domain Eukaryota; kingdom Viridiplantae; phylum Streptophyta; class Magnoliopsida; order Ericales; family Polemoniaceae; genus Linanthus; species Linanthus parryae. The sequence continues at coordinate 59,836,492 of JALGPY010000001.1, read as the reverse complement.
TTCCGGCTGAGGAAGCCCCCCAACGGAGACGTAACGTCCAAGAATTTATGATGATAAAAGATCTGCAGCGGCAACAACGGGATCTGCAGAGGCAGATTGATGTGTTTGCCCAGCGCCTAGAATTGGGGGATTTGCAGCAACAAGTTGCGAAGTTAACCCAATGCTTGGCGGCGCTGAATTTCAAGGATCGCGAGGTCTTTGATCGTTACTCGCAGCTCGCATTCGAGACCCACTACAACGGTGATTTCGGTGGTTGGAGCGAGCTTTATGGAGGAGCGAGTTTCAAGAATGATGTACCAGATTATTCGGGTATGTCGCAGTCCAGTAACTGTTTTGATTATCTTGAAGAAAGAGATGAACAAGTTGTTGAGGATTACGAATATAATTCCTATGATGCAATTTTTGTTGAGGGTAATTCATCTTCATCAAATTATGAGGTGGATTGGTCTAAACCTCCAATTTATGACGATTATGGAGATGACGAGGAAGAGTTGATTGTGGAGGATGATGAGCATACTTTGGATGTGCCGATTCAAGAGGTAATTTCATATTCTTGTCCAGTAGTTTCTCAATCAATTATTTCTTATCAAGTTGAGGATGAATTGGTTCGAACTGAATTAGAAGAGCCATAGATTTTTCGATTCAAGCCGCAACCTTTTTATCGTGATACCTTCTTGGTGGAGCGTTGTGTGAAAGAGTCTATATTGAACTCGAGGTCGAGTTCTTTTGAAGAGGGGGTGACTGATGCAGGACAAAATTGGAGAATTAATCAGTCGCGTCCAGAAAAGCAATTTCGGTCAAAACGCAGAATCAGGGGCAGAATTGAAGGATGTCGGATTCGCGTAAAATCGTACATTATTTTGGGTGGAAACGACGTTCTAAACAGAACACGTGATAAATAACGGGTGTAGATACTGCTTTATGACATGGCAGATCTAGGCCACGTGGCAACCATCCAGCACACCATATTGTGCTCCACACACACAGGATCACCAGCCGAGCTGATCCATGTGGGGGCTGCGAGACAGAGCCCTCGCATACCACTGCACGGGACTTGTAGGGACTTTGTGGTTTGGAGGCTAGAGTAAGCCCTGTCGCGTGCGAGCCAAGCCCGCGCGCGACCTTTAGTAACTGTTTTGAGAGATTTATGGCACGAGCTCCATAAACCCGGTCAATCCGGTCAAACCCGGTCAACCTCGTAACGGTTCCGGTATTCGCGCACCACGTGCTGTAACGGTCCCTATATACTCGGACGAACGTGCCGTTATGGTTAAGCTAATTAAGCCGCCATTAATGGGCGCATTAACCACACTACAACGGTCATGTTCTCCAGTATATATACATCGTTAACCTTTCCATACAAAGGAGGACACACTGCCATACGCGGAAGCTCTGCCAAACCTCTGTCTCTCTCTCAGACATTGCTACTGACTTACTCTCTCCCTACACACACCCCTATTCTTCCTGTGCGATCCCCGATCCACTACGTACGGTGTACACGGAGGTCTTCCTGCCGGAATCTCTTGTGCACATTTTGGTGAACCCGACGTGAATCTTACCAGCAAAAGCAACCATGTCTCAGGAGGACGATGTCAGCAACCGATCTCCTTCCACCGAAACTCCCTCGGGAGACGAGGCTCGCCGTACTCCGACGACTCCCGGCGAGGCGCCAACTTTAGAGTCTTTGGATGCCACTGTCCAAAGTCAGGCAAAAGCTCTCAAGTCTCAATCCGCGCAGTTAGAACGGATCTTGGCCGTTCTGGGCACTCTTGCGCCAAATCCTCCACCTGCCACCGCTATCCCTCAGGGAGGAGGAACCCCTACCGCTCCAGGATTGGGAGTGTCGGCCACGCCTCCCAACCCTCATCTGCAAACTCCACCGTCGGCCACGCAGCTGCCTTCGGTCCAAGGGTCAACGGCACAAATGCTGCCCCCTGCTGCTCACGCCTCTCAGCCCCCGGCTTTGGCGTCCAACCCAGCTCTGCAGTACACTCTGCCTCCACCAGCGACAATCTGGGGAAACGCGGGTAGTCAATACACTCCCAATCCCCCGGCGGCATATGTGTCGCCACCGCCTACAGCAACCCCTCCGCCGACTACCGAGGGAAGCATTCCAGAATGCATGACGTCTTTGCAGAAGCGCGTGGACTCCATCTTGGCTCATCAGACGTTCGCGGATACCATCATCCCGAAGCTAGAAAACGATCCACCCATCCCACGAGAGATCTATCTCATGCCTAACCCGGCGGGGTACAAGGCTCCCAAATGGGACAAGTTCGAGGACGTCAATGGAAACGCTCATGAGCATGTCATGCGTTTCATCGATGTCATGGGTCCATACGGAGCTGATCCCAAGCTGCTGATGCGAGAATTCCCAAAAACTCTTGGGAATGTAGCATACAAATGGTACCGAACATTGGAGGCCGGATCTGTGAAAACTTGGGACGACATGGTCCAGAAGTTCTATACCAAGTTCTTCCAGATGGAAGAAAAGGTGACGATGATCCATCTCTCGCGGATGTATCAGAAACGCGAGGAAGATGGAATCACTTTCATCAAGAAATTCAGAGCGAAATCCTTGGAGTGCAAGGATCCAATGCTCGAAAGCCGGCTCGTAGAGATATGCCTGCAGTGCATGCGAGATGAATACAAAAGCATGCTGATCAATTTACAAACGCCAACGTTTTCAAAGTTCATCGAATGCACGATGAACATCAAGCCCATTGTCGAGAGACAGAGAAAGAAGAGCGCTCCAGAACGACCTGCGAGCGGCACCACCTACAAGATCGGCAGATTTGGCTACAAGCGGGGACGCGAAGCTGAGGTCAACACAGTTTCGCCCCAGAAGCAAGAAAAGGTTGCAAACTTCGATGCACCACCTCTGCCATGCTCGGTGGAGGAAGCGAGCGATCTCTGCAGACAGTGGCGTAAGGACGGCGTCCTGCCACCGCTCGAGAAAGCACCCTCCAAGGAGATGACGAGGGACCCTAAGTGGTGCGAATACCACGGCAAGGTCATGCACCCCACAGCCGAGTGCAAGAAGCTCAGATTCGCGTTCGATCAGAAGATGAAGAACGGCGAACTCATCGTCAGCGACCACCGGAAGGATGTGCGCAACAACCCGCTGCCTGCCCATACAGATTCGGGCTCAAAGGGAAAAGAGGTCGCCATGATCTCGATAGTGGACTTGGAAGAAGTCGCAGAAGATGGTCTGCCCATCATTGCTGAAGTCCATGAAGATGAAGACTACAGCATGGACACGGAAGACGAGCATGCCGACCGCATGAAAGGGTCGCACGGCTTCGACAAATTCTTCAACAAGATGAACTTCTCCGAAAAATGTCGAGCGGACATGACAAAAGCAATCTTAAGGGTAGCAGAGGACTACGAGGAGGACCTCGTGGTCTCCAACGGGAAAGTCGTCAGGGCGTCCCGTTCCACAGAAAAGATTATGACCTTTTCTGCCAGCGACAAGAAGACAGATGCGAGCCACCAGAGGCCCCTGTACGTGACCGCCATCATCAACGGCGTCGAATTCAAGCGAGCATTCGTCGATGGAGGAGCAGCGGTCAATGTTGTTCCACTCCACACACTGAAGCTAGCAGGGATCCCCGAGCACAAGGTAGTCAAGCGTCCATCCCCGCTGGTGGGATTCGGAAGCGATTCTAGAATGACGATCGGATGGATCCGCCTGGGCGTTCAGATCGGCAAAATCAAGTGCTCGGCGAAGTTCTATGTCATAGACGCGAACACCACATATCACATGATCATAGGTCGGGCCTGGATTCATCGCTTTAACGCAATCCCTTCGACGGCTCACCAGGTGATGAAAGCTATCTGGAACGACAGGATTGTCGAGATACCGGCTTCAACTAACCCGTTCAACTTGGACGAAGCACATCTCAGCGAGGCGGTGTGGTTCACCGAGATGGCGGACGAGCAAACACCCGGACCATTCAACCCTACTCCCTTACCTCTCTGGGAGGACATCAAGGACCAGTCACCTGCAGGCGTGATGGTGACAAGGGGAGATGCCAAAGAAAAGCCGCCTACTCACGAAGAGGCGCCGCGCATCGCATATCATCGCAAGAATGTATACACTCTGAAGAGGATCGCAAAGCATGACCCCGAGGGTAAGGAGATAGAGAGCTTCTACGCCAACGGGAAGAAATGCTATCGCATATGAAGGTGCGCGGGGACGTCCTCACACGGGCATGGGGATGTCCCTGGGCAAATCAATCAAATCGGGCAAGTTGCGCTGACAGAAGAGCCAACACAGGGTACTCCAGATGAGAAACTCAAAGAAGCGCCCGAATGCATGGAAGACAGGCCAAGACCACAAAAGCAAGAGCTAAAGGAAGTGTTCCTCAGCCCGAACGAGGAAAAAAAAAGGCCAGTCTTCCTGAGTGCGGACCTCACAAGCGAAGAGGAACAAGGACTGCTGCAGCTCCTAACTGAATACAAGGACGTGTTCGCATGGGAATATGACGAGATGCCGGGTCTGGACGCGAGCATCACCATGCACCGTTTAGACATCATCCCAGGGTCTAAACCGGTCAAGCAAAGCACCAGAAGCTTCAGGCCAGAGCTCAATGTGAAGATCAAGCAGGAGGTTGTCAAACTCCTAGACGCCAAGTTCATAGAGCCAAATCACCATCCCACATGGTTGGCCAACATCGTGCCGGTGGTAAAGAAGAACGGACAGCTCCGCATCTGCGTGGACTTCCGAGATATTAATCGCTTCTGTCCTAAGGACGATTTCCCACTGCCTAACATCGATTTGCTCATTGATTCAACGGCAGGCCATCGCATGTTCAGTTTCATGGACGGCTTCAGCGGGTACAATCAAATCAAGATGGATCCCGAAGATGCAAGGAAAACTGCATTCATCACCCCCGTGGGGGTATTCAACTACACGGTAATGCCATTCGGTCTTAAGAACGCAGGCGCAACCTATCAGCGGGCCATGATGGCTCTATTCCACGACATGATGCACAAAGAAGTGGAATTCTATGTGGATGACCTGGTAGTCAAATCCAAGCATGAAGCAGATCACCTTGCAGACCTGCGAAAGGTGTTCAATAGATGCAGGAGCTTTCAACTGAAAATGAACCCCATGAAATGCGCATTCGGCGTGACCTCGGGGAAGTTTTTGGGATGCGTAGTCCATCGCCAAGGGATCGAGCCTGACCCTGCGAAAGTGTCAGCCATCACCAGCATGACGCCACCTTACAACCAAAGTACCTTGAAAACATTCTTGGGAAAATTGTCATATCTGCGGAGATTCATCCCAGCAATCGCCGAAATCACATGCTGTTTCAGCACTCTTCTCAAGAAGGACGCCGCGTACAACTGGGCTCCTGATCACGAAGCCGCATTCGAAAAGCTAAAGGAGCTACTCACATCCCCAAAGATAATGATCGCGCCTCAACTGGGATCACCGCTTCTGCTATACCTTACATCGACAAGGAAATCTATAGGAGCACTCTTGGCTCAGATGTATGAAGGACAAGAGAGGCCTATCTATTACATCTCTCGCATTGTGCAGCCTGCTGAATCAAGGTACACAGACATCGAACGTCATTGCCTTGCTTTATTCTTCGTAATAGAGAAGTTGAGACACTATTTTGCATCGCACAAAGTAGTGGTGGTCACCAAAAGCGACCCCATAAGATACCTGCTAACTCACACTACTCCGGGCGGGAGATTGGCGAAATGGTACATGACCATCTCTCAATACGATATCACATGCGTGAAACCAAGAGCGATCAAGTCGCAGGCGGTAGCAGATCTGTTGGCACAGTTTCCAGACAACAGTCACGAACCTGTGATCGAGGAAGAGCTCGAAGGCCCTGAAATCTACGCGATCGACGTGCCCTATTGGACCCTCCACTTCGACGGTTCGTCAACCAGAAAAGGCGGAGGCATTGGGATAGTCTTGACAAAGCCGGACGGGGAAGTCATACAGATGTCCGCAAAACTCAACTTCGCAGTCACGAACAACGAGGCGGAATACGAGGCTCTGATCGCGGGGCTCCGTGCGGCGAAAGCTTTGGAAGTGAGCAACTTAACAGTCATGGGAGATTCCAAACTGATTGTTAAGCAGGCCTCGGGCGAATATGGTTTAAAGGAGATCAACCTCCTGCCATACCGCACCCTAGTGCAAAAGCTGATGCAGCAATTCTGCGACGTGAAATACGAGCACAAGCCCCGAGCGGACAACAGGCATGCAGACGCCTTAGCAACTCTGGGATCTAAGGTCAGCATAGACAAATGCCCCGCAAGGATTTCCATCGAAGTGCGAACATCGTCGGCATTAACAGAAGATGCGTGCGACGACGAACACATGGATGACGCAGACTGGCGAAAAGCAATCCTGCAAGCTATTGCGAAAGGCACCAGCAGCGAAAGCTGGGTACTCACGAAAGGATACTGCATCCACGACAACACCCTTTACTACAAGGGTCCTGGAGGAATACTCATGCGATGTGTCTCCGAGCAAGAGGGACAACAGCTGTTAAAAAAGATTCACCAACACGCTTGCGGAGAAAGCGAGGTGTCAATCTACAGGAAAGCTCAGAGATATGGCATTCATTGGCCAGGCATGTCAACAGCTGCAGCCCTGATACAAGGGAAGTGCGAAAGTTGCGCACTAATCAAAGATTCTCTACTCATCGCTCTAACCGATGACGACACAGACTGGAGGAAGCCATTGTTTGAATTCCTCACCCAGGGCACCGTACCCGAATCGAGAAAAGAAGCCGACAAATTGAAGAGGAAAGCCTCTCGATACTTGGTTCAGGAAAACCTGCTTTGGCGAAAAGGTCACGAGGGTAACTTGCTGCGATGTCTAGACGGCAGGGAAGCACAAGAAGTCATGGACCTTTCTCATCAGGTGGAACACCAGGGAGGTGCAAAATTATGCAGACAACTCCTCTCAATCGGATACTTCTGGCCCACGATGGAAGTCGATTGCCGCACCAAGGTGCGACGCTGCCAAGAATGCCAATTCAAAGGGAACCTAGTGCACGCTCCTGCCGTGGATCTACATGCATTAGGGACGCCATGGCCATTTCACACATGGGCTTTGGACTTCATCGGCCCCATCCGACCAACGTCACATGGGAACCATTTCATTCTCACTGCAACCGAGCTGTTCACCAAATGGGTGGAAGCAATACCACTGAAGACGGCAAACGCGCTGGCTGTGGTTAACTTCATCCAGGAAAACATCGTATGCAGGTTCGGAATCCCAAATACTATTCTTTCAGATAACGGTACTCCTTTTGTTAATCGTCAGGTAGCTACGAAACTCGCGGAGTACAATATCAGGCAGATATGCTCTACCCCCTATTATCCAAAGGGAAACGGACAAGCCGAAGCGACTAACAAAACGCTGTTGAGAATTCTGAGCAAGATGGTCGCAGATGACCACAAGAAGTGGGCCGACTCCCTTAACATAGCTCTGTGGGCCTACAGAACTTCCCCAAGGACACCTACAGGGGCCTCGCCATTTCTGCTATGTTATGGGGCCGAAGCTGTAGTACCTGCGGAGGTCAGAGTCAATTCGGCAAGGCTGGCCTTCCATGCACTCTATGAAAATCAACGCGATCATGATTTAGTCTTGCTGGAAGAAAAGCGAGAACAAGCCAAAAGGACTAACAAGCGGTACCAAGAGAGAATCGCTCGCGCCTATAACAAGACAGTCCAGCGACGGGATTTCGCAGTTGGCGACCTGGTCTTGCGCGCATCTGATCACTGCATGCGAGAAGCAACTCACCCAAAGTTCGCAGCTAATTGGGAAGGACCCTTCGAAGTCACAGAAGTCTTCGATAGCGGCTACTGCAGCATACGAAGGTTGCACGGCACAACCTCAACTCCAAGCTCAGTCAACATGCGCTGGATCAAGAAGTACTATCCTTGACTTCTCTTATTTCATACGTTTTATGATAACGTTGCTTAATGTCTCATGTGGCTATGATATTCGCAATCTCCTCTCCCATATGAGAGGATTGTAATCCTATCTCTCCCATATGAGAACGCTATAATAAAAGAATTCTCCCAAATGAGAAGTTCATATTTCTAGCTGTTTATATCGCTCTATTTAATTTGTTATTGCTGTTAACAATGATTTATTCGCTGCAATATCAGCAAATACAAATACGATCTTAATTGATCATCAAAGCCTATCTCTTACGATAGCAAATGAGATCTCAATCGATCATCTAAAGCCTATCTCTTACGATAGCAGCCAAACGCAAATGCGATCTTAATCGATCATCTAAAGCCTATCTCTTACGATAGCAGCCAAACGCAAATGCGATCTTAAGTGATCATCAAAGCCTATCTCTCACGATAGCAGCAAACGCAAACGTGATCCTAATCGATCATCAAAGCCTATCTCTTACGATAGCAGCAAACGCAAACGTGATCCTAATCGATCATCAAAGCCTATCTCTTACGATAGCAGCAAACGCAAACGTGATCCTAATCGATCATCAAAGCCTATCTCTTACGATAGCAGCAAACGCAAACGTGATCCTAATCGATCATCAAAGCCTATCTCTCACGATAGCAGTCAACATGAATGCGATCTTAATTGATCATCTAAAGCCCATCCCTTACGATGGCAGCCAATACAAATGCGATCTTAAGTGATCATCCAAAGCCTATCTCTCACGATAGCAGTCAACATGAATGCGATCTTAATTGATCATCTAAAGCCCATCCCTTACGATGGCAGCCAATGCAAATGCGATCTTAATTGATCATCAAAGCCTATCTCTTACGATAGCAAGCGCGATCTTAATTGATCATCAAAGCCTATCTCTTACGATAGCAGCAAACGCAAATGCGATCTTAAGTGATCATCAAAGCCTATCTCTCACGATAGCAGTCAACATAAATACGATCTTAATTGATCATCTAAAGCCCATCCCTTACGATGGCAGCCAATGCAAGTGCGATCTTAAGTGATCATCCAAAGCCTATCTCTCACGATAGCAGTCAACATAAATACGATCTTAATTGATCATCTAAAGCCCATCCCTTACGATGGCAGCCAATGCAAATGTGATCTTAAGTGGTCATCCAAAGCCTATCTCTTACGATAGCAGCAAAGTACAAAAACGATCTCAATCGATCATCAAAATCCTATCCTTCACGATAGCGGTTTATGCAAATGCGATCTTATATGATCTTCTTTAAGCCTATCTGTTACGATAGCAATTTATGCGCACAGTGATTTTAGTTGATCACCCAAACCCGTCTGTTACGAGGGCAACGTAACTGCAAAACCATCTTGCTAGATCTTCTAAAAGTCTATCAGCTGCGATAGCAATTTATGCGAGAAACTATCTCAAGCAATTCTATAATAAAGCCTATCTTCTATGATAGCAATTCGCACTGCTCAATGATCTTAATTGATCTGTTAAAAAAACTATCTGTTCCGATAGCAAAGTTGTGAACGTGATCTCATACGATTTACAACGACCACCTGCAAGCCCATCCGTCAAGAGGGCACGGCTGCGAAATTACGATCTCGAATGATCTAGCGAAACATCTGCGCATTGACGTCGCATATGTGAAATCATTACATGGCATCATGCAAGGCAAAACAAGCCGAAACGCATGCGAAATTGTATTTTGTTGCAAAAAGAGCAGATAATACAAAGGCTATATATCATTATGAGTCAAATGACTTATAATTTATCTATCTAGATAGCAGCTTACAAGAGAAAAGCTCGCATCTAACTACACAGCCAACATGGCTAACAATACATTCGAAAAATGGCTGGTAAGCCAGAGATGCGCCAAGGGAACTCTCGACTAATAAAAGAGAGAATCCACCGGTCCTGACACCGGCAGCACAGCACGCAAGTCTGCGGCCAAAGATCTATAGCAAAAGGGATGCTGCCGCGAAGAGATCAACTCGTCATTCGCCACATCCCTAGCAGCAAGGTCAGGGATACGATGCGACCAAGACCCCAAGGAATAACAAAAGCCTCTGTCTGATCAAGATAGGCGCCGGAGGAGCTTCCTGTTCCGACAGATGATACTCCGCAAAACAGGCGAAACAGTCATTCCTCTGGTGATGGACTCCTTGTCATGTTGGACAAGGGCATTGACGAGCACCCCGACCTCACAAATGTGAGGGTGACGGATTCTTCTTCGGAGATGCTGAAGAAGAATTCCGCCGTTCATTACGAGACGGTAGCACGGTCACTTCGGCGCTGCACCTCGCCACGAGGCGGCCGGAAACATGACCTGCACACATAATACACGAAGAAATTTCTTCGAATACACATGAGGTATTATCTGCATCCTCTTTATGATGGTTATAAGCAGCAATAAGCCTCATAAAGTGGATCTTGGAAACTATTTCTATAGCACAAAGCGCAAACTCAGGATTCAAAACTTGAAGTTGCCATGAATCAACGAAAAACAAGCGTTGAAGCCAGCAGTCGTAAGGACTCACGGCAAAGCACATGTTTGGGATGAAGAACCCAAATGGCAAAGACAGGGTTTATATAGACCCTGTGGAGACTCTTCGGTTGCCTAAGATGAGTCAGCAAAATTCAAAAAGAGGGTAAGTTCAATCACTTACGCCTTGAAAAGCGGTAACAATCAATTACCCTACTAAAGGCTACGACGATTCAGTTGCGTATCCTAATAAATGACGGATAGTCATGATTCGGATGGACTTCCCAACGGAAGCGTGCTTATCTGCCGGAAAATTAGCGCGAAAATCAAGCAAAGAATCAATTGCTGATGTCATAATTGGATAAGCACAGGAATGTCCAATCAAATCCCGAAAAGGGCAAAACGGGCAAACTCATTGTTTGTTGTTAAAAAAAGGGGGAGAAACCCTAGCAATATTACATTAATGTTTCAAAACAGTACATTAATGTTTCAGCCATTTTTCTGTTTTCTTTTCAAAATTTGAAAAGTCAAAACAAATTCTTGATCAAGGAGTCGTGGGGCTCGAACTGCTCGCTCAGCTTCTCCACTTGTTTCACTTCTTGCTTCAGTTGCTCGCACTTGGCATTCATTTCATGATACAGCTTCAAAGCTTTATCAACCTTTTGCTTTTGCTGCTCCACCTTCTGCGTCTCAGCTGCGAGATTCTGGTGACCGAGATTCAAAGTTACAGCTGCGCGAATCAGTGTAACTCTGTCCTTGAGGAATTTGAAACCAAGTCTGCCTTGGACTTTGAACAGGAGATTTTGGCACATGCCACACAGCAATTCAGCACTCTGGGCCGAAATGGTCGCAGGTGTAGCCGCAGACAGCTGCTCCAGTATCCAGATGGCTTCAGTAAGGAATAGCCTCCTGTCAAAAGGTCCGATCTCCAGAGATCTCACAAACGATCGGGGGTATCTGAGACGCATTCGAACCACCCAGTCTACATCGGTTTGCTTCAAACCTGAGACATCAAAAATGGTTATAATGTCAGAACTCGCAAGCAAATAATGCGACGTGCGAACGGTAAATCTTTACTTACCAGTGCCTTCCAGAATTTCATGAAGAGAAGGGATGTGGGCCACTGGGTTGTTCGAAGACTGCCCTCGCTCCATAGCTCTCCTATCAGCTGCGAGCTCCAACCTCTCATAGTCAGGAGGAAGAGTGTAGGCCGCACCAGCTGCGAATACATTCCCAACCTGCGAGCCCCAAATGCTCCACGCAGGAATAGGTGCTTCTGGCTCAGTCATCGCCGGAGGCGAAGGGACAGCCGAAGTCGCTGGGCGGAGGACACTCCCAGATGCGAAAATGTTAGCATCACTTGTCCTTTCTTCCTCACCACCGGTACGGACACCTTCGTCCATCGGCACAGCATCAGCTTCGACATCATCGGAGAGTTCGATGACATCCTCGAGATGCTCACTTGCGTGTCCAGCAGCTGCGACGGGCTTCTCGGTATGGGAGCTCGAAATTGGAACATGGGATGCAGAAGGCTGACTTCTCTGCTCCAGCTCAGGTTCCTCAGCATGACCTGCGATGCCAAATGCGATAATGTGAGGTAACTTGTGTTATAAGTTATTTCGCTATCTTTACTAAAGCTAAGAATAAGCACCTCCACGCGAAGGTAGGATTGAGGTATCCTCATCGTACACTAGGGACGTGGAACCGTGCCCTATCAGTGTATCCTCACTAAGCAAATCTTTAAGAGAAGCGTGACCTGGGATGCGAGTAAACCGGTCATGATTTTGCCTCAAGTGGCTACAGCCTAGTATGCGCATATCGCTCAAAATAATTACCTGAGGGTTCTCCACATTTGCTTACCAACCAACGGCGAATATCAGGCTTTGACACACCGTGCTTTAACGCACCCACAATTACATCTCTATAAGTAACTGCGAGATTGAAGATCTCACCTTTATCGCCACCTGCGATCTCTGCGAAGTCCGCTTGGACTTGCTCTAGCTCTGCTGCATCCTTTCCAGGAACCTCATCTTCCTCCTCCACATGAGGAGCCACTTCTTCGGGAAACTCGTCTTCCTCGCCAACTGGACGCACTAAGTCGTCAACATGCTGATCCTCGAGGCTCCGCTGTTTCACACGCTCGAGCTCCTCTTCCTCTCGCTGCCTTCTTCTTTCAGCAGCCTCCGCGGCTGTCTTTCGGGATTCAGCAAGAACATCCTCGCTTATAGGATCATCTGAAATGCCAGAATGGGCATCTCTCTTTTGCCTCTTGGCCACAAGCCACCAACGGCTTCATCATCATCATCTGCGAATACATATTTGGTTCAAAGAAAAGAACTGCAAAGAAGTCAAGATAAAGGGCAAGGAGATGCGACGGAAGTACCTCCTGATTCTTCCTCGCACATCACAACTGTTGCTTCTTCTTCATCACTTTCCTGGGGCTCCTGTCTCTCTTCCTCCTCTTGGTTGAATGGAACGAAAGTCTCAACTGCGAGATCTTTTCGCACTTTGCTGGGCATACGACCCTTGCCTTTGTCCTTGATGGAAAGGGACCTCACTGGGGGAGAAGTTGGAGCACTCCTAGGGGAAGAAATCGTAATTCCCTTTTGCCTAGGTCTCTTCACTCTCGGCGCCGCAGTCGCTGGAGGGGACGGGTCATCTCTAGGAGGAGACGGAGCCGGAGGGTTGTCTATCAGCGAGTCAGCAAAAGTATTCATGACTCCGCGAACTTTTGTTTCGACCTCGGCATCCATTCTCCATGCTAGCCGGTACGACTCCCCCTTCCTTCTAGTGGCAACAATGGTGTCCACCAGCGATTTGGAGCGATCACCAGCTGCGAACCTCCGCACATGACGCTGAACAATACAGAACGAAAAGCATCAGCGCAAGGAAATCAAAAGGCTTAAAGCACATAAGGAAATTGCTTACCTCAGCAAACGCCTTGCTATATTTGATGACCTGCGCGTCACCCTTCTTGATTGCGTCGACTTGCTCCTTCAGAATGAAATCGGGGCACAAATGATTCTCGCGGTCCCACAGCGAGTAGCAACCATACTCAGACTCGCTCAAACTGCAATTGGGGCGAAACGGAAAAGAGTTTCTCTTGATCAAGGGGGCCTTTCCTGGCTGCGCCGCCGCCTCTGTCTCAATCCTCGTTTGCTGGGCAACCCAGTATGCGATCCAGTTCTGGGAACAACCACCCTTGCGAGTTCCCGCAGGCTGCTCAAAGGGAAGATTGCTCATGAGGACCGTCTTGCGCTCCTTTGTCAGCAAACGCTTGTAGCACCCTCTGATGATAGACTGGGGCCAGATCGATGGGGCCACTGCATCAAAACCAAACTGAGGAGAGACCCGAGTGGGGTCAACATCCACTGTAAGCCTTTCATATCTTGGCGCGAGCTCACGAATATGCTCTGCAAGGGCAGGAAGGGAACCTCGCAGACACCAACAAAAGAACTCACGATAGCGCTCGTGGAAATGCGGCCCCTTTTCAAAGAGAAGGTCTTCTGACAAGACCATACCTTTGGAAGGGTATAGCTTTGGAAACCACCGTACATTCTCAACACGTGTGGCATAGGGCCTGGCAGTAAACTCCTTTCGTTTGTCGCATATCAAACTCCAAGTACACTTGGTGTTGCTTGCTCCAAACCATCTCGCAGCCCTTCCGCTGTTGCGCGCTTCTGTCTCGCCTGGGGGACACCACTTCTCAAGTGGGAGGGGAGTTGGAGCATAAGACGGCCAGCGCTCGAAAACCCACATTGTCAAAAAGCTGATATTGACAAAGGTCAGAACATCGAGGCGGCCACGCGATTCCCTCATCGCCAGGGCCAGCTGATCCAGCCTGTAATATAGCGTCCCCAGGACCAAGGGTCCGAGTGCGACTCTCTGGCCAAGAGCGAGCCTCACGGCAAGTGGCAGCACATGGTAGAAGACCCCGTCATGGGGGTGACCATCAATCAGATACCTCGACAGCCAAGCACAGAGAAAGGCACAAAGGGTTAAATGATAACCCTTGCCCTCTACATAATTCTCGGCCTCCGGGTTCTCGCTCAAAAGCTTCTTAGTGATGCTGCTGTTCGCATAGTCTCGGAAGAAGTACTGCAACCACTTGTTCCAGGTATTCTTCGCAGACGTATCCACTAGCTGCCAGTTCGGAAGAGGCTTTGTAGTGGTCCACCGAGTGGAGATTTTCTTTACCTCTGCTAGGCACTCCTCCATCTGCGCGTACAAGGCCATTTCAGCAGATGTCCTCAGGTGACTCAAGGGGTCCACCTCACCCATGGGGGAAAGCTCATACAGCATCTGAACGTCCTCGAGCGTGGGGGCAGCCTCGAACTCCGCAAAATGAAACGTGTGAGTTGCGGGCGAGTAACGGGATAGAAGGTCTAGAAGCATGGACTGATCCAACTTCACGGCAGCACCCTTCATAGCACGGATAGCAAAGAAAATGCCGGCTTTATCAAGAGTCTCGGCGTGATGATCCAACACGTGGTCGATCCACTCATCCATATAGTCCAATTTCTGGACAAACGCTTGAGTAGAAATCGCAGTGTACGGGAAGTGCCCGTTCTCGATCCCCAATCGGACTACATCCTCGGAACCAACCCACTCGAGCAGGGCTGAGCCAACTGGGCGAGTTAACGTCAGCAATTGCTCAACAGGAACAGGATCAGGCATCCTCTTCGCCTTCACCCTCGCATGATAAAAATCCTTCCCACCCAGAAAGGGGGCTTTACGCCACAGAGCCTGCGGAAGCTCCGGCATCTCTTCGTCTTCCTTGACGGGTCTGGTTACTCTTGTCTTGGCCATTCCTGCGAAAGGGCAAGAAAAAGGGGGGAGAAATACCACACCACACTTCAGTTTGAATTTTGGAATTTGAGATCTATGCAAACCAAAGCAAACAGTTCCGGTGCCGATTTCAGAAATTGGGGAGTTGATATTGTCGAAAGATTAAAACGAAGCGGGTTCAAAGATCAAAAGCCTCTTCACAAATTTCATGGATTTACAGATTCAACGCGATTCAAGGCAAACACTGGTATTTTAAATCAAAAGTAAACGAGGCCAACCTTGTTTCCTTGAAGCTTGCTTGGATATACACAATTGGAGAATACGATTTGCAGTTCTGAACTGGTGATTGATTATCTGGATCTGCTCTCGAAGATCTCCGGGTACCATTCACTTTAAGAGAAAGAAGTGATGCTTTGCAATAATGGGATACAAGGTATTTATCCAGAAGAATGAAGGGTTGCGTCGCTTCAGTAGTCGAATCGCAACCGTCACTGTCGTATCGCGCAATCACAGGACGGGCTGACGTCACGCCTAAAACCCTAAAGGTCAGACGGCACGACTCTAGGGGTTTTAGGTCATAATGACACGCACGGGGGCTGAACCTACCCGTATTTGAATTGGTGCGTGGCGACGACGCGCATGTTGGTTTCCGCGCATGGAAGCCTATACAGCTATGAGCCTTCACGCGCAGAAAGGGGGCTAATGTAGATACTGCTTTATGACATGGCAGATCTAGGCCACGTGGCAACCATCCAGCACACCATATTGTGCTCCACACACACAGGATCACCAGCCGAGCTGATCCATGTGGGGGCTGCGAGACAGAGCCCTCGCATACCACTGCACGGGACTTGTAGGGACTTTGTGGTTTGGAGGCTAGAGTAAGCCCTGTCGCGTGCGAGCCAAGCCCGCGCGCGACCTTTAGTAACTGTTTTGAGAGATTTATGGCACGAGCTCCATAAACCCGGTCAATCCGGTCAAACCCGGTCAACCTCGAAACGGTTCCGGTATTCGCGCACCACGTGCTGTAACGGTCCCTATATACTCGGACGAACGTGCCGTTATGGTTAAGCTAATTAAGCCGCCATTAATGGGCGCATTAACCACACTACAACGGTAATGTTCTCCAGTATATATACATCGTTAACCTTTCCATACAAAGGAGGACACACTGCCATACGCGGAAGCTCTGCCAAACCTCTGTCTCTCTCTCAGACATTGCTACTGACTTAATCTCTCCCTACACACACCCCTATTCTTCCTGTGCGATCCCCGATCCACTACGTACGGTGTACACGGAGGTCTTCCTGCCGGAATCTCTTGTGCACAACGGGCACCGCCTGATTTTGTCAAATTCGGCCATTTAGGGGTCGTAATCAGCGTTTTTTTCATTTTTGGTAATATTTATTTCACTAATTAGGAGGTCAAATTATTCCTTATTTGGGTGAATCTTTTTGCTGAGCCTTTATTTTGTTTAGGACTTTAATTTAGGATTGTTTATGAGATTTTGCTATTTTTGGCAAACTTATGTTTTTTAGCTATTTACACCCGGCTTGTGGGTAAATTTTAGCAGACTTTTGATATTTGATTATTTCTGAATTCTAGAGAGCTTTGTGCCCTAGTTTCTTTGCCTTTTCATTATTGATTCCGCTGTGTACCCACGCTCGGTGATTTTACCCGGCGTCAGTTTGGTATCAGAGCAAGTTCGACTTGGGAAGAAGATCATCATCAAAGATGGTGCGTGGACGTCCTGGCAGTAGCGGGCAGGTTCCGGCTGAGGAAGACCCCCAACAGAGACGTAACGTGCAAGAATTTATGATGATAAAAGATCTGCAGAGGCAACAACGGGATCTGCAGAGGCAGATTGATGTGTTTGCCCAGCGCCTAGAATTGCGGGATTTGCAGGGACAAGTTGGGAAGTTAACCCAACGCTTGGCGGCGGAGAATTTCAAGGATCGCGAGGTCTTTGATCGTTACTCGCAGCCCGCGTTCGAGACCCACTACAACGGTGATTCCGGTGGTTGGAGCGAGCTTTATGGAGGAGCGAGTTTCAAGAATGATGTACCAGATTATTCAGGTATGTCGCAGTCCAGTAGCTGTTTTGATTATCATGAAGAAAAAGACGAACAAGTTGTTGAGGATTACGAATATAATTCCTATGATGCAATTTTTGTTGAGGGTAATTCATCTTCATCAAATTATGAGGTGGATTGGTCTAAACCTCCAATTTATGACGATTATGGAGATGACGAGGAAGAGTTGATTGTGGAGGATGATGAGCATACTTTGGATGTGCCGATTCAAGAGGTAATTTCATATTCGTTTCCAGTAGTTTCTCAATCAATTATTTCTTATCAAGTTGAGGATGAATTGGTGCAAACTGAATTAGAAGAGCCATAGATTTTTTGATTCAAGCCGCAATCTTTTTATCGTGATCCCTTCTTGGTGGAGCGTTGTGTGAAAGAGTCTATATTGAACTCGAGGTCGAGTTCTTTTGAAGAGGGGGTGAGTGATGCAGGACAAAATTGAAGAATTAATCAGTCGCGTCCAGAAAAGCAATTTCGGTCAAAACGCAGAATCAGGGGCAGAATTGAAGGATGTCGGATTCGCGCAAAATCATACATTTTTTTGGGTGGAAACGACGTTCTAAAAAGAACCCGTGATAAACAACGGGCACCGCCCTGATTTGGTCAAATTCGGCCATTTAGGGGTCGTAATCAGCGTTTTTTTCATTTTTAGGAATATTTATTTCACTAATTAGGAGGTCAAATTATTCCTTATTTGGGTGAATCTTTTTGCTGAGTCTTTATTTTGTTTAGGACTTTAATTTAGGATTGTTTTTGAGATTTTGCTATTTTTGGCAAAATTATGTTTTTTAGCTATTTATACCCGGCTTGTGGGTAAATTTTAGCAGACTTTTGATATTTGATTATTTCTGAATTCTAGAGAGCTTTGTGCCCTAGTTTCTTTGCCTTTTCATTGTTGACTCCGCTGTGTACCCACGCTCGGTGATTTTACCCGGCGTCAGTTTGGTATCAGAGCAAGTTCGACTTGGGAGGAAGATCATCATCAACGATGGTGAGTGGACGTCCTGGCGGTAGCGGGCAGGTTCCGGCTGAGGAAGCCCCCCAACGGAGACGTAACGTCCAAGAGTTTATGATGATAAAAGATCTGCAGAGGCAACAACGGGATCTGCAGAAGCAGATTGATGTGTTTGCCCAGCGCCTAGAATTGCGGGATTTGCAGCAACAAGTTGCGAAGTTAACCCAACGCTTGGCGGCGCAGAATTTCAAGGATCGCGAGGTCTTTGATCGTTACTCGCAGCCCGCGTTCGAGACCCACTACAACGGTGATTCCGGTGGTCGGATCGAGCTTTATGGAGGAGCGAGTTTCAAGAATGATGTACCAGATTATTCGGGTATGTCGCAGTCCAGTAACTGTTTTGATTATCTTGAAGAAAGAGATGAACAAGTTGTTGAGGATTACGAATATAATTCCTATGATGCAATTTTTGTTGAGGGTAATTCATCTTCATCAAATTATGAGGTGTTTTGGTCTAAACCTCCAATTTATGACGATTATGGAGATGACGAGGAAGAGTTGATTGTGGAGGATGATGAGCATACTTTGGATGTGCCGATTCAAGAGGTAATTTCATATTCGTGTCCAGTAGTTTCTCAATCAATTATTTCTTATCAAGTTGTTGATGAATTGGTGCAAACTAAATTAGAAGAGCCATAGATTTTTCGATTCAAGCCGCAATCTTTTTATCGTGATCCCTTCTTGGTGGAGCGTTGTGTGAAAGAGTCTATATTGAACTCGAGGTCGAGTTCTTTTGATGAGGGGGTGACTGATGCAGGACAAAATTGGAGAATTAATCAGTCGTGTCCAGAAAAGCAATTTCGATCAAAACGCACAATTAGGGGCAGAATTGAAGGATGTCGGATTCGCGCAAAATCATACATTATTTTGGGTGGAAACGACGTTCTAAACAGAACCCGTGATAAATAACGGGCACTGCCCTAATTTGGTCAAATTCGGCCATTTAGGGGTCGTAATCTGCGTTTTTTTCATTTTTGGTAATATTTATTTCACTAATTAGGAGGCCAAATTATTCCTTAGTTGGGTGAATCTTTTTGCTGAGTCTTTATTTTGTTTAGGACTTTAATTTAGGATTGTTTTTGAGATATTGCTATTTTTGGCAAAATTATGTTTTTTAGCTATTTATACCCGGCTTGTGGGTATATTTTAGCAGAGTTTTGATATTTGATTATTTCTGAATTCTAGAGAGCTTTGTGCCCTAGTTTCTCTGCCTTTTCATTGTTGATTCCGATGTGTACCCACGCTCGGTGATTTTACCCGGCGTCAGTTTGGTATCAGAGCAAGTTCGACTTGGGAGGAAGATCATCATCAACGATGGTGCGTGGACGTCCTGGCGGTAGCGGGCAGGTTCCGGCTGAGGAAGCCCCCCAACGGAGACGTAACGTCCAAGAATTTATGATGATAAAAGATCTGCAGCGGCAACAACGGGATCTGCAGAGGCAGATTGATGTGTTTGCCCAGCGCCTAGAATTGCGGGATTTGCAGCAACAAGTTGCGAAGTTAACCCAATGCTTGGCGGCGCTGAATTTCAAGGATCGCGAGGTCTTTGATCGTTACTCGCAGCTCGCATTCGAGACCCACTACAACGGTGATTTCGGTGGTTGGAGCGAGCTTTATGGAGGAGCGAGTTTCAAGAATGATGTACCAGATTATTCGGGTATGTCGCAGTCCAGTAACTGTTTTGATTATCTTGAAGAAAGAGATGAACAAGTTGTTGAGGATTACGAATATAATTCCTATGATGCAATTTTTGTTGAGGGTAATTCATCTTCATCAAATTATGAGGTGGATTGGTCTAAACCTCCAATTTATGACGATTATGGAGATGACGAGGAAGAGTTGATTGTGGAGGATGATGAGCATACTTTGGATGTGCCGATTCAAGAGGTAATTTTATATTCGTGTCCAGTAGTTTCTCAATCAATTATTTCTTATCAAGTTGAGGATGAATTGGTTCGAACTGAATTAGAAGAGCCATAGATTTTTCGATTCAAGCCGCAACCTTTTTATCGTGATACCTTCTTGGTGGAGCGTTGTGTGAAAGAGTCTATATTGAACTCGAGGTCGAGTTCTTTTGAAGAGGGGGTGACTGATGCAGGACAAAATTGGAGAATTAATCAGTCGCGTCCAGAAAAGCAATTTCGGTCAAAACGCAGAATCAGCGGCAGAATTGAAGGATGTCGGATTCGCGTAAAATCGTACATTATTTTGGGTGGAAACGACGTTCTAAACAGAACCCGTGATAAATAACCGGCACCGCCCTGATTTGGTCAAATTCGGCCATTTAGGGGTCGTAATCAGTGTTTTTTTCATTTTTGGTAATATTTATTTCACTAATAAGGAGGTCAAATTATTCCTGATTTGGGTGAATCTTTTTGCTGAGTCTTTATTTTGTTTAGGACTTTAATTTAGGATTGTTTTTGAGATTTTGCTATTTTTGGCAAAATTATGTTTTTTAGCTATTTATACCCGGCTTGTGGGTAAATTTTAGCAGACTTTTGATATTTGATTATTTCTGAATTCTAGAGAGCTTTGTGCCCTAGTTTCTTTTCCTTTTCATTGTTGATTCCGCTGTGTACCCACGCTCGGTGATTTTACCCGGCGTCATGTAGTCCGGGATCCATCTTCCATGCTTATGTGTTTTAATTTTACTGTCATATCTGCAAAGACTTTAACTATTGGTAAATTATGTGTTCGGATCTGCCGAGTGTAGAATGTGGTATATTGTTTCTCACATAACCAAGTGGTTGCTGTTTACTGATTGGAATGTCTGTTTCATGGGCTGAATGATATATCTAAGCGGGAACATACTGATAGGAATGTGTATTTTAATGTATATATAATTTGGCTAGTTGAATGTGATGTGAATGAAACTGAGTACGTTATAAAGTTCTTAAGTAAGAGGCCGTGATGATATGGATCTATCGAATTCACTCATTGAAGCTGTTAGAGTCATACGCTAGGCTAGGCCAAATTAGTTTTGCAGCCTGTAAATGTTATCTCTTATTTGTTTTCAATTAATGAGTACTGATCTGATCCTCGTCATGCTCACTAAAGAGGTCGTTAAGATATGGATTGTCCCAATTCACTCTGTAGCCAATACAGTTTGATGACATACATGGTACGACAAAATCATTTTGTAGCCTGTGATCATCGATGTATTATTTGGTTTTCTCGAGTACAGTTCTGAACCCTTTTCTGTATTTCCCTCCGTTCATTCCATGTTTGTTATTTTTTATTTTTTTATATCCTCCGTTCAACCTCTCTATTCTGCCGGGTGTTGTGAAGGTCATTTTCACCCGCTGATAATGTTGGCAAAATGATGCAAGCATTTGTGCATGAAAATCGGGTCAAAGTGGCCTTCGAAAGACCCGGCATTCGATAGCGGATGAACGGATGAATTTCGAATTAATGAATTTTAGTTCATTAATAAGTCAGTATATTGCAAAAGGAGTTTATCAATTAATAAAAATAAGAGAAAGATACGAGATAAATTATAGAAAAGAATTGTAAATAAAAGTCTAGACCTCGTTGTCCTCTTTGAGTTGTTTATCTGTCAAGGCCTCTGCTGGTTCCTCCTAGATTACCAAACTCATCTTCACTTGTTGAACAACTAACACTTGATTTATTTTTTTCTTGTGACACCTGTCAATTAAATGAAGTGTACAAATATTATTGATGCAGGAGCTGAGTCACTAGACGAGGCTGAGCTGTCAAATGCGACGAATCTGGCGATTCAGTATCATGACGTCAAAGACAAGCGCAAAGGAGGGGTAAAACGGTCATTTTTTGTCACGCCACACTGTTTGGGGCGTAACTTGAGCTGCAGGGATCAGAATGGCCATTGCAGCATATTTCCGGAAAGCTCTCGACAAGACGGACATGATTGATCGGGGATGGTCACGAGGAGTTCTTTACGGGGAATACGAAGAAGATGAAGTTCTTTACGGGGATGGTCACGAGAATCTGGTCGTCCGCTAGAGTTTGCTGGCTCCAAAGGGCGATTCTGAAGATGATTGGTTGAGGACCCATATCTTTCACACCACCTGCACCATCGGAAACAAGGTCTACAAGGTGATAGTGGACGGCGGTAGCTTTGACAACATAGTTTCTGAGGAAACTGTCAAGAAACTACAGTTGAAGACAGAGCGTCATCGTACACCCTACAAGCTGTCATGGCTGATTAAGGGCTCCGAGGTAACAGTTGATAAGAGATGTCTTGTTTCTTTTTCAATTGGTAACAAATATTACGACAGGCATTGGTTTGATGTGGTTAGAATGGATGCGTGTCACATGTTGTTGGGTAGGCCTTGGCAGTATGATCGCCATGTTTTCCATGATGGTCACAAGAACACCTAGTCCTTCGTCATGAAGGGAAAGAAAAGTGTATTGGCACCACGGCGAGAGGGGTCAACTCCAACCCCGACTGCTGCCACTACTAATCTTCTTTCGAGATCTAGGTTCTTGGAGGAGCTTGAGCATGATAAGGTGGTATATGCTCTAGTGCCTTCTACTAGTGATGCAATTGATGAGGATGATGACTTACCGCAAGAGGTGCAGCAGTTATTAGCTGAGTTCTCTTACTTGATGCCAGAGGATCTTCCTCCTTGTTTTCCAATAATGAGGGACATTCAGCACTAGATTGACCTAGTGTCTATCTCGAGTCTACCTAGCAGGCCAGCCTACCGTCTCAGCCCCAAGGAGACGGAAGAGTTACAGCGGCAAGTTGTTGAGTTACTCGAGAGAGGCTACATCAGAGAGAGTATGAGCCCATGTGCAGTCACTGCTCTGTAAGTGTCGAAGAAGGACGGTTCTTGGCGGATGTGTGTTGACATTAGAGCCATCAACCAGATTACAGTGAAGTACAGATTTCCCATCCCGTGGCTTGATGACATGCTAGACAAGCTATCCGGCTCTAAGATCTTCTCAAAAATTGATCTTAAGAGTGGATACCACCAGATCCGGATCAAGCCTGGACATGATTGGAAGACAGCCTTTAAGACCCAACATGGCTTGTACGACTGGATGGTTATGCCTTTTGGGTATTCCAACGAACCTAGCACGTTCATGCGGTTTATGCGTCAGGTATTGATACCTTTCATGGGAAATTTTGTGGTCGTTTATTTCAACGATATTCTTATTTACAGTCCTACTTGGGCTGCCCATTTTGATCATCTACGTGTTGTGTTTGAGGAACTAAAGGCGGAGAAGTTGTTCATCAACAACAAAAAGTGTTTCTTTTTTACTACTTCTGTGCAGTTTTTGGGATTTGTGGTGTCTACTGATGGTGTTCATGCAGATCTTTCTAAGATTGAAGCGATTGTGGATTGGCCTAGGCCAAGGACGCTGCACGACATTCGCAGTTTCCATGGTTTGGCATCTTTTTATCGCAGGTTCATCAGAAACTTTAGCGCCTTGGTTGCCCCCATCACCGAGTGTCTCAAGGGGTGTGATTTCTAGTGTTCTGATGAAGTCGAGTCCAGTTTTGAGGAAGTGAAGAAGAGGATGACTGAAGCACCAGTTCTGGTACTTCCCGATTTTGACAAAGTGTTTGAGGTTAATTTTGATGCATCGGGAATAGGCATTGGAGATGTTCTTAGCCAGTCAGGGCGTCCGGTTGCATTCTTCAGTGATAAGTTATCAGGGTCCAAGAAGAATTACTCCACTTATGATCTGGAGTTCTACGCCATATTTCAGTCTCTGAAGCATTGGCGCCATTACTTTATACAGAGGAATTATTTTGTTCACTGATCATGAAGCCTTAAAGTACATTAGCGGACAACACAAGCTTAGTCGGCGGCATGCCAAGTGGGTGGCGTATTTGCAGGAGTTCACTTTCGCGCTGAAGCACCTAGCGGGAAGTTTGAACCGCGTGGCAGATGCTTTGAGCCGTCGCAACGTGTTTCTCTCCACCATGAACAGCCGTGTAGCTAGATTTGAGGCATTCGCAGACATGTATGAATCTGACCCTTCGTTTGGGAAGGTATCTGCATAGGTAACTTCTGGTCAACGCCATGATTTTATTGTTCATAATGGTTATCTGTTCCGGGGGCAGCGGTTGTGTGTTCCAGACTATTCCTTGAGACATCAGATTATTAGTGAGCTCCACAATGAAGGACACTTTGGCCAAGACAAGACCTTAGCTCTTGTATCTGTTGACTTTTACTGGCCAAATTTGAGTAGTGACGTGGCCCATTTTGTGGATCGATGCTTTGTTTTCCAGCGTTCGAAGGGAGCTCTCACTAATGCAGGTCTTTATACTCCACTTCCCGTTCCTGAAGCTCCCTGGTTTGATGTTAGCATGGATTTTGTGCTTGGCTTACCCCGCACGCAAAGGGTGGCAGATTCTGTTCTCGTAGTTGTTGATAGGTTTTCCAAGATGGAACACTTTGTACCATGCATGAAGACTATGGATGTTGTGCCGATTGCTCACCTCTATTTCAAGGAGATTGTGCGGTAGCACGGGGTTCCTCGTTCTATCGTCCCAGACCGTGACACGAAGTTCATGAGCCAATTCAGGAAGAGTTTGTGGGAGACGCTGGGAACTCAGTTGAACTTCAGTAGTGCCTATCATCCTCAGACAGATGGGCAGACATAGGTGGTGAATCGCAGTTTGGGCAACCTTCTCCGTTGTTTGGCAGGGTCGAAACCGAAGCAATGGGACTTGGCACTTCTGCAAGCAGAGTTTGCCTATAGCAGATCGACGAGAAGGACCACTGGCTTGATCCCATTTCAGGTTGTCAATGGTCAGAATCCATCAGGTGTGTTGAACTTAGCCCCTATTCCGCGCGTGGGCCGCATTCATCCTAAGGCCGAGGCGATGGCGCAACACTTGAGAGGTATTCATGACGAGGTGAAGAGCACGATTGAGGAGAATAATAGCAAGTACAAGGCTCAGGTGGACAAGCATCGTCGTCAGGTACTATTTGATGTTGGTGATTTTGTGTGGGCTGTGTTGACTCGTGATCGTTTTCCTGTTGGCGAGTACAATAAGATCAAGGATCAGAAGATTGGACCTTGTGAGATCGTGCAAAAGATCAATGATAATGCATACAGGTTGAAGCTTCCCAGTCACCTGAATACCTCGGACGTGTTCAATGTGAAGCATCTCACTCCTTGCTTTGTGGATCCTGAAGACATTACTGCGAACTCGAGGACGAGTTCTTTCCAACCCGGGGAGACTGATGGAGGAGCTGAGTCACTAGACGAGGCTGAGCTGTCAGATGCGACGAATATGGCGATTCAGTATCATGACGTGGAAGACAAGCGCAAAGGAGGGGTAAAACGGTCATTTTTTGTCACGCCACACTATTCGGGGCGTAACTTGAGCTGCAGCGATCATAATGGCTATTACAGCATATTTCCGGAAAGCTCTCAACGAGACGGACACGATGAATGGGGCTTTGCCCCATCACGCATGATTTCAACCCCGAAAAATGACGTTTGACCAGTCAACGGAAGCTCCGAAGACTGATTTGCTATTTTTGGCAGTTTTCTTTATTTTTCGTATATGACTTCTTTATTTAGCCCGATTTGGGTCAAACTGTTATTTGAGCATTATTTTTAATAAGTCCATTAGTTTTAGGGCAGTTTTGTATTTTTGCCGTTTTTGGCAAAGTTATGGTTTCAGCTATAATACTCGGCTTGTGGGTATTTGAAAGGCAGTTTTGAGATATTGATATTTTCTTCGAACCCTAGAGAACCTATCTACTGGTTTATGCCCTTTTGTTCGTTGTTCTGCAGCGTTTGATCCCTTGCCTCGATTCAATTCGGCGTCAATTATTCACTTGAGATAGGAATTCAAGAGGAGCTTAATAGAGAAGTTAAATAAATTTGACACCTTGAGAATGTCCATCAACCATGCAGCAACTACAATCTCCTTAATATGTTCAAATGCCTTTTCTAGAAAACTGCCATCAAGTTTCAACCCTAAGAAATGAATTGGATCCGACTCAAAATCATAAGCAGCTTCATCAAGTTCAGTATTTGATATGCTCCCAGTTCCAACTATCGTTGCAACAAATTTGCCTCAGTTAGGTCTTAACTTTTTTCCCTAGACTTAACAACTTTTTTCTGTGAGCTAACCAATGGCAAGTCTTTGTTGGACATGTTTTCACCAGAGTTAGCTACAATGTCAAATTCTTTTGTTGGGTAGTGCCTTTGGGCTATATATATATGTATCTTTGTGTGTGTGAGTGTATATCTTTACTCTTATAAAAGGAAGAATGATGAAAAAAGTTGTTCCTAAGATGGTTAATATTAAAAACACTCCACATAAATTGTGTATTTAGAAAAATAACCCCACATCTTTACTCTTGTAAAAGACTAATAAACTAGAAGTGTTCCTAAGATACGTTTTTGTTTTTACAAAAAGAAATCTTCTTTTACTTACATAAACCAAAATAAAACTACCCGGATCCTACGGTTCCTGCTAGTACAACTTAACGATAATCCAAATGATACTTTGTTGAAATAAAAGGAGGAAACCTCTAACATTTATGTACAAAAATAATAAAACAATGTTTGAATCTAAAGGAAACATTTACTAAAATATGTGTTCTAGTCAATCCTACTCTTTGACTTGTGCGCGCGTTCCATCCCAGCTAGCTTAGTCAAACCTGCGGTTTTAAAATAGCAAAAGCCGACGCACCAAAACATTTTATCATTAAAAACTGAGTAAGATTATACCACAACACGTAAAACAGAGTTTTTGGCTAACACGAGAATATACACAGTAAGAATAAGCAAAACCACATTTTTATTCTTTTATTTGGTTGAGGCATAACACGAGCCCCAACAGGTTCGATGTGCACAGAGAGGTCACGATGGAATAATAATAAAGTAGGGTACTTCTACGGGATATCACAGTCCATCCCGATTCTCCCTAAAAGAACTAGTGAGACCTTAAGTGTCGACACCCCTATACAGTCGTGACCTAAACATGTATAGGTAGTACTCCTAGTTTTCACAGAAAATAAGAGGGTACAATGCCCTAGGGAAATCACACAATGGTGTTCCCGGCCTTAGCCTTCACGCGCATCCTCTGTACACCGTTCCCAATTCTATTATCGTACATTTATTGTTCAAGATTCCACGGGAGTAATAAATCACAATTTGAAATAGTGACCACATGCTTCTCAAATCATTCAAAAATAAAGCGCTGGAAGAATTCAAAGTATTATAAAGCGGAAATTGAATTTACAGTTTGAGATAGCGCACACGAAACAACACATTTTGATATTTAAAGATGTTGTGCATATAAATTACCTGAAAATAGAGAGGGCGTCACACACACAAGATCAGAGAACTAGTAGTAGGGGTCTTCAACGAGATGATTGTCTACGAACTCAGAACCTACAATAATCGAATAGCCTATATCAATATCTTGCTAACACGACAATAATGCATAAAGAATCCCATATGCAAACACACAAAACCCCCTTATTTAACTTCCCCAAAATTAGTAAAGGTAAAATAGGATTTTTTTTATATAAAAAGATATGATTTATAGAACTAACATTTATTATTATACAAAAACATGCTATAATAATTTGATATCCATTAACTTATTTGTATGCATAAAAAAAATATTATTTTAACTTAATCATGTATCATCTCCCAAAAGATATATATATATATATACATAAAATATAAATGTATGTATAGTTACAAAAAAAAAATATAAATATAATAATATCAACCTAAAGGAGCTACTGCTCCTACTACTACTCTTATTACTTTAAAGGAGCTGCTGCTCCTACTACTACTCTTATTACTTCAACAAAAGCAGAGGCAAAATGATATAAAAGTAATTCCAGTACTACTCCCTAACCACACACCCACGTTTTTCTCCTTTTTTTTCCTTTTCCTTTTCATTGTTTGCTTCTTCTTCTTCTTTCCTTGCTCGACACCAAGTACACCCTCACACACCACATACACTACACAATAATTAGAAATACGCTAATTGAGGGAAACAAATGAAGGAAAACAACAAATATAGGGCATGGATTTACCGGTCAGAAAGCGGGACGAATAGTGTGGGCTACGGGCCTTTGGGTTGCCGGAGAAATGGAGGACGAAGTGGTGGTGGTGGCGATGGCGAATGGAGCGGGGAAGGCGGTGAACGACGAGGCAGAGGACCGGCGTCGCCGGCGCTGGGTCGGCCAGGACCTGGGTTGGGTTCGTCGACGGCATCGGCCTGGTTCTCTCGGCCAAAACAGAGAGCGAGAGAGGGAGCGTGAGAGAGATTGAGAGAGAGAGAGCAACAGAAGGAGAGAGCGAGAGAGAACTGAGGGACAGAGTGAGAGACAAGAGAAAGTGTGTGAGCTTGGGTTTGAAAACCCAATTGAAACCGATAATCCATTGAAAGCAAATTGGATTCAATTTGGTAAGTCAATTTGGTGAATTGATGACAGATGAAATGTTTGCCTTGAATGGTGCGAGTTGGAACAAAATTTGTAAGAAAAGATATTGAAATGGTATGTTTATGTGGGTTTGCCGGAAAATTTGCAAGGCAACCATCGAAAGAAAATGAATGGGGAAGAAGATGCTGAGAGGATTGTTACCGTGTGACAGGAGCACTAAGCCACGCGGTGGTTCGCTATGCGACAAAATCAAACGTTACATATTAGGACACGATATAAACGTTACCCGACCCGCTACACTTAGCTAATAATTATACCCAAACTAATTAAAAAAAATGCATCCTAAGAAAATATAGTCTTGATAATAATAATAATAATAATAATAATAATAATAATAATAATAATAATAATAATAATAATAACGAACATAATAGTAATAATAATAAGTATGTTATTGAAAGAAAGATTAATTACTAAGAGATTAATACTAAACTACTCTTTGCCAATAATAATAATAATAATAATAATAATAATAATAATAATAATAATAATAATAATAATAATAATAATAATAATAATAATAATAATAATAATAATAATAATAATAATAATAATAATACACAACTATTTAGTAACAAAAATATATACTTTTATAATTTCACATAATGGTCCGGAAAATTTGTTAAGCTCCAAAAATACCCCCTAAAAATACCGGGGTATTACATCACATCTCCCTTAAAACAAAGCTTCGTCCCCGAAGCTTAAGGTAAAACGAATCTCCCAATGCAAGTATAAATTAGACATTCAAATGCAAGCATAAATCAACTCTGCCCATGCAAGCATGCTGTTCTAATGTGCACATATAACAAGTTAACGCATGTAATTAAATGCAGGGATGTTAAATCACATCTCCCTTAAAAGGAGTGACGTCCCCGTCACTTGGTTCATCCCTGGTCGAAGAGGTGTGGGTAACGTTTTCTCATGTCTACCTCGGCTTCCTAAGTTTCTTCTTCCGTTTGGTGGTTTTACCAAAGAACTTTGACAAGTGGTGGACTTGGTACTGGTGTCCTGGTCTTTATATCAAGAATTTTGATTGGTTGTTGTTCGAAGGTAGGAGAGAGATAAAGTTTGACAGGCTCGGGATCAAGGATATGACTCGGGTTAGGAACATAAGCTTTGAGTTGGCGCCAGCACTTACTACACATGCTAAAGGACACGTTAACATCATCGTGTGAACGTTAATTACTGATGGAGTAGAATTTGATGTCTAAAGCGATGCGTCCAAGCATGGTTTAGGATGCAAAATTGCAAAGAAAAACTGGCAAGGTGATCGCTTATGCTTCTAGGCAACAAAATTCTTATGAAAGAATTACCCTGCTCATGATTTGGAGTTGGCAGTCTTTGTGTTTGAAATGAAGATCAGGAGACATTATATCAAAGGTACGAATTGCAAAAATATACATATCACAAGAGCTCGAAGTACATACTAACGCAAAAGGAGTTGAATATGCGACAAGGAAGTTGGCTAGAGTTAGTGAAGGGCTACGACATTAATATCCAATACCACGAAAGAAAAACAACTGTAGTAGCGGATGCATTGAGTTGAAATACGAAATATACGGTAAAATCAATGTGGGTTTTGCCAATTAAGCCTTGCGAAGAGTTTCGAAGGATAGAGATTTGAGTTTGCATGAAGAGAACCACGAGTAACATGCTGTGAAATTTGACGATAGTAATGGAAATCTACGTAGATAGAAGGAAGACAGAAAGAGGGTGCTTTTGAACAAAAGACCGAGGAGAAAATCAACATGGGCGAAGAACTCGATTTCAAAGTGGAGAAAGATGGTAGGGTGAAATTTAAGGAAAGATGGTGTGTACTAATGAAATGTGCGGATGTAAAAGAGAAGATTAAGAAGGAAACTCATAACACACCATAATCGGTACATTCATGAAAAGGCAAGTTATACAAGTATTTGGAATAGTACTTGTGGTGGAAAGATATGAAGAAGGAAAATAGTTGATTTTGTCAAAAGGAACTTTCGGTGATTGACTTGTCAAAAGGTCAGGCTCGAGCACAAGAGACAAAGTGGGGTGTTGCAGCTATTGGAGAAACTGGTATGGGAATGGGATTCCACCTCAATGGAATTTGTTACAACTTTACCTGTTTCGACGAATGGGTTTATCCAGATATGGACGGTAGTCGATAGACTGAACGAGACGGCAAGATTCATTTATGTGAAGAACACGTGAAACATGGAAAAAGATGGAAGACGCATACATCAAGGATGTGACAAGACTATACAGAGTACTTGGCTTGATTATTTTGGATAGAGGTTCAAACTTCATATCAAGTTTCTCGAAAGAGCTACAAAGGCTATGGGCATCGAGACGAGGTTTGACACAGAATTTCAATCAACTACGGATGGAAAAATTGAAAAGACGATTCAGATGTCAAAAGATATGCTAAGAGCTTATATTTTGGACTACAAATGATCGAGGTCTCAACAAACACATTTAGATGATTCAACAAAGGATGAAGGCGATCCATGATCGAAAAAGTCTTACAGGAATTTGAAGAAAAAGGCCATCGGAGTTCAAGGTTGGCGACAAAGTATGTCTGAGGGTTTCACCAACAAAAGGGGTTATGCGTTTTAATCATAAGGGAAAGTTGAGTCTCAATTTTATCGGATCATGCAAAGTGCTGAATTGTATAGGAGAGGTTGCTTATCGACTAAGTCTTCACATCTGAGGGGATGGTTAAGGCAGAAACGATTTGGATTTTGGGTCCACTGGTTATACCCCTATAGGATGGACGTTCACCTTCCGGGTCCACGAAATCTCACTTTTGGTTGGCACACTCTATGGTTGCTTTGTATTTGCTAAACCATTCATAAGATGATATCTAGGTTACCAAGATCGAAAAGAATCAGATCAGAAGGTAGTTGGCTCTTAAGACTTCTAGGTTGACTTCAAGGTATATAGTATTACAAGATATGACTTCTCCACTAAGCGCAGAGATGAAGATAGATATTTGGGGTAGGAGTTGGTAAGTCTGTCTTCTTAGCAAGGTAGATGATATGAAGGAAAATGTTGCTCCAGATAGAAAATACCCTACTCCATTCCACATACATGCACCACATAAGTTTTCAACAAGTAAACATTTATTAATCCACCCATCAAATAATCCACATGAAAATTTAAATGATAAAAAAAACAACTCAATCTCAAAAGTAACTATAAAAACACAAAGTAAGCTAAGCGTTCACTCTCGTGATAAAAAAAACAATGCAATAAACGATGAACCTAAGGGTGGGATGGGCGTGGAACTACTCCTCATCGTCAGTGTTGAACATAAACTCGATATCAGCGGCGTCAATCTCAATCTCTTCCGCTTCGTTGACTTCTTCATGCTCAATATCGTCGATCTCGTCAATCTCGTCCATGTCAGCATCCCAATCTACAAATTCTTCATGTCCATCCTCATTTTTGGTTTCCACCTTGATCTTTTTCCTCCCCTAGGTCTTCATCCAAGTCCATATTTTCTTGGTCATCTTCCATTTCCAGTTCTTCGCCATCTTCACCTTCGATTTCCTGGTTCTCGGCGTCCTGCGCCTGCTGCGCTGCCTCGTGTTGTATGGCTTGAGCCGCTAATGCCTCCATACGCCCCCAAATCTCGAGTGGGTTAATCTCAAAGATGTTATACACACGGTGCTTGTACCTAGACTCATTAGGCACAGCTTCCCCCCACGCATTCCAAACTAGCACATCACGGTACTCGTGCCTCAGGTTTATCCAAGGGTGTACATCTAGCAATCCTCGGAGTATGAAATGGCAAATGGTTAACGGTTGACTATGTCTGGCATCAAGATGGCCCCATGCAATGCAAGATCTCCCACATATGCGCAGTACTGAGCTATGGTCTCCTGCTCGGGTTGGTACGTCACTAGATCCGGTCGGTGTATAGCAGCGAGGTCCATAGGGGCGGGGATGGGCTGTCTATTTGCTCCATATATCTCGGGAATTTGTTCCGGTACTTCCTCTTCTTCGGGAATCTCTTCCTATTGTGCTTGTTCCTCTTCCTCCGGCTCCTCCTCTTCCGGATCGGAATCGGGTTCATCGACGGGCTCTTCCTCTTCAGGATCGAAATCGAGTTCATCGTCAGACTCTTCTGCGTCCTTTTCTATTGGTTCTTCGGGCTCCTTCACTTTGTCTAGACGTTTCGCTGCTTCTTCCAAATCTTGGCGTAGGACTTTTGTGCTAAATATGTAATGGTCCTCTACCTTCCATCCGTCGTCATTGGGAACTAACTTTCCATCTTCGTTCTCATGTACCAAATCCTCATAATCCTCCTTCACCCACAACCATGGTTGGGTATTAGGGAGTCCGTTTAGAATGCAATGTCATGAGAGGGTGTTGGAAGCGGTCATCCCTAAGGTTCGAGAAACTCCAGTCATTACACCGGGTCGTTACTCGGATATAGTACTCGGTAAGGGTCTCTTGGCCCTCCAGTTAGGTCATGAGTAGGGGTGAGTCTTCCGGCTGAAATACAGGCTGGATGTATGAAGGGTGGGCAGGGGCACGTGGTTTGGCCATCTGGAAGAAGAAAAGAGAAGTCTCAGAAATGTTCTAAAACCACGTATGCACTCATTACTCGACAGAAATAAACTTAAGGAAATTAAAGCAATTATTTAACACCAATGACATAATCTAGCAAATTAACAAGTAGCATGTCACATAGCAATTTATCCAATCTTAACTAACAAGGATTCTCAGATAGTCATACAACACACTTAGAAAATTTAAACAATAGCTAAGTTAACCCACATCCCCGGCTTGTTTAGTTTTATTTCCGGTTTTAGTTGTCCTATGTCAATTTTAAATTTTGAAAGGTTTCCAATTACTTTTAATCTTTATTTAATGGAAAACGAAAAGTCGCACTAGCGTTGGAACCGTCGGCTCTGATACCATCTAAAACAACCCGGATCCTACGATTCCTGCTAGTACAACTTAACGATAATCCAAATGATACTTTGTTGAAATAAAAGGAGGAAACCTCCAACATTTCTGTACAAAAATAATAAAATAATGTTTGAATCTAAAGGAAACATTTACTAAAATATGTGTTCTAGTCAATCCTACTCTTTGACTTGTGCGCGCGTTCCATCCCAGCTAGCTTAGTCAAACCTGCGGTTTTAAAATAGCAAAAGCCGACGCACCAAAACATTTTATCAGTAAAAACTGAGTAAGATTATACCACAACACGTAAAACAGAGTTTTTGGCTAACACGAGAATATACACAGTAAGAATAAGCAAAACCACATTTTTATTCTTTTATTTGGTTGAGGCATAACACGAGCCCCAACAGGTTCGATGTGGACAGAGAGGTCACGATGGAATAATAATAAAGTAGGGTACTTCTACGGGATATCACAGTCCATCCCGATTCTCCCTAAAAGAACTAGTGAGACCTTAAGTGTCGACACCCCTATACAGTCGTGACCTAAACATGTATAGGTAGTACTCCTAGTTTTCACAGAAAATAAGAGGGTACAATGCCCTAGGGAAATCACACAATGGTGTTCCCGGCCTTAGCCTTCACGCGCATCCTCTGTACACCGTTCCCAATTCTATTATCGTACATTTATTGTTCAAGATTCCACGGGAGTAATAAATCACAATTTGAAATAGTGACCACATGCTTCTCAAATCATTCAAAAATAAAGCGCTGGAAGAATTCAAAGTATTATAAAGCGGAAATTGAATTTACAGTTTGAGATAACGCACACGAAACAACACATTTTGATATTTAAAGATGTTGTGCATATAAATTACCTGAAAATAGAGAGGGCGTCACACACACAAGCAATCAGAGAACTAGTAGTAGGGGTCTTCAACGAGATGATTGTCTACGAACTCAGAACCTACAATAATCGAATAGCCTATATCAATATCTTGCTAACACGACAATAATGCATAAAGAATCCCATATGCAAACACACAAAACCCTCTTATTTAACTTCCCCAAAATTAGTAAAGGTAAAATAGGATTTTTTTATATAAAAAGATATGATTTATAGAACTAACATTTATTATTATACAAAAACATGCTATAATAATTTGATATCCATTAACTTATTTGTATGCATAAAAAAATATTATTTTAACTTAATCATGTATCATCTCCCAAAAGATATATATATATATATATACATAAAATATAAATGTCTGTATAGTTACAAAAAAAATATAAATATAATAATATCAACCTAAAGGAGCTACTGCTCCTACTACTACTCTTATTACTTTAAAGGAGCTGCTGCTCCTACTACTACTCTTATTACTTCAACAAAAGGCAGAGGCAAAATGATATAAAATTAATTCCAGTACTACTCCCTAACCACACACCCACGTTTTTCTCCTTTTTTTTTCCTTTTCATTGTTTGCTTCTTCTTCTTCTTCTTTCCTTGCTCGACACCAAGTACACCCTCACACACCACATACACTACACAATAATTATAAATATGCTAATTGAGGGAAACAAATGAAGGAAAACAACAAATATAGGGCATGGATTTACCGCTCAGAAAGCGGGACGAATAGTGTGGGCTTCGGGCCTTTGGGTTGCCGGAGAAATGGAGGACGAAGTGGTGGTGGTGGCGATGGCGAATGGAGCAGGGAAGGCGGTGAACGACGAGGCAGAGGACCGGCGTCGGCGGCGCTGGGTCGGCCAGGACCTGGGCTGGGTTCGTCGACGGCGTCGGCCTGGTTCTCTCGGCCAAAACAGAGAGCGAGAGAGGGAGCGTGAGAGAGATTGAGAGAGAGAGAGCAACAGAAGGAGAGAGCGAGAGAGAACTGAGGGACAGAGTGATAGACAAGAGAAAGTGTGTGAGCTTGGGTTTGAAAACCCAATAGAAATCGATAATCCATTGAAAGCAAATTGGATTCAATTTGGTAAGTCAATTTGGTGAATTGATGACAGATGAAATGTTTGCCTTGAATGGTGCGAGTTGGAACAAAATTTGTAAGAAAAGAGATTGAAAATGGTATGTTTATGTGGGTTTGCCGGAAAATTTGCAAGGCAACCATCGAAAGAAAATGAATGGGGAAGAAGATGCTGAGAGGATTGTTACCGTGTGACAGGAGCACTAAGCCACGCGGTGGTTCGCTATGCGACAAAATCAAACGTTACATATTAGGACACGATATAAACGTTACCCGACCCGCTACACTTAGCTAATAATTATACCCAAACTAATTAAAAAGAATGTCATCCTAGGAAAATATAGTCTTGATAATAATAATAATAATAATAATAATAATAATAATAATAATAATAATAACGAACATAATAGTAATAATAATAAATATGTTATTGAAATAAAGATTAATTACTAAGAGATAAATACTAAACTACTCTTTGCCAATAATAATAAGAATAATAATAATAATAATAATAATAATAACAATAATAATAATAATAATAATTAATAATAATAATAATAATAATAATAATAATAATAATAATAATAATAATAATACACAACTATTTAGTAACAAAAATATATACTTTTATAATTTCACATAATGGTCCGGAAAATTTGTTAAGCTCCAAAAATACCCCCTAAAAATACCGGGGTATTACACAAAACCCCTACTAAAAGTACATATTTCACAGTCTGACCTGCTAATAGTGTTTCACAAACCGTTTCCTCTGTAACTTAAGGCTTCAAACCACGCGATGGAGTTGTACAAAACCCTGCCGTGATCGATCGACAGTTATGTTTCTCCGGATCCAAGTTGATATTCCCTACCAGAATATCAACTTGCATTCCAATCGAATGTCCATACTGAGACACTTACAATCCCTTTGTTTCTTTGCCCGATCGTTCTGTGCAGTGTGTAAAGAGCCATTCGAGAAATAAACATGGGATGCGTTAGATACTGCAACTACAGAGGGCTTGATTCTGAAAACTCGTTTTTACTTATCTACAATTCTCTCATACCACCATCGGCAAAATTTCAATAGAGAAAAATCACACGCTTCACTACGGGCGTTTTCAAAGAACGGTAAGCCTCGTTTTCCTAATTATTATTCTTGTGCTCAGATCCATTTGGATACTTGATTAAGACGGTAGTTTTGCAGCTTCGCATTGTTATATTTCTCTCTACCCCCGCTAAATCCATGAAAAAAAAGGAAGAAAATAAAAGTAGTAAATGTCAAAGATATTTTATGCATTTCATTATTCCATTAGGCCTTGTACCTGACAAGGTTAGTTGATTTATTATTGAAAGTGTGAGTGTGCAGGTGTTAATGCAGCTAAGATACTCTAGAAGGGGGGTTTGAATAGAGTATGCCAACTTTTTGAAAAACTTGCTAGGAAGATGAAATCTTGTGAAAACTAGTGAAGTTCAAGGCCTTGAAAACAAGTTCAATGCCTTGAAAACAAGTTCATGCCCTCGGAAGAAATGCAGTTTGTAAAAAGCAAGTAAGCCTTTTTCAAGGCCCTGAAAACAAGTTCAAACCCTTGAAAAACAGACAGTTTTGTGTGTTGCAAATACTATGAAAAAGAATGAACTGTAAATGCAAGAGACAAGTGATTTATAGAGTTCAGTCCACTTGGACCTACGTCTCTACCTCAGGGATTAGATCCCTGCAGAATTTTCAACATATTTCTTATTAATCAAAAGCTAAGCCCTAGAACTCAAGCACATAGAATTACCTTACTCTGTTACAGCTTGTGGTTTTCCCTAACCTATCTAGTACCTTCTCTAGCTAACTGATTAATAAGACTTCTCTATTTTTTTACTTTGAACAATCCTTGAGAATGGAGATAGAAATAATACAGAAATGATCTACCAATGAAGTACAATACAGAAGAACACTTAGAGTGTAGAGATTGCAGTGAAGTATGCAGTGAACTTCTGTGAATGGATTGGAACAATGATGAACTTCTTTGATGCTTGTCAATCCATAACTCTTTCTCTCTTTTTGCCCGTTGAGTGTTGTGTCTTGTTTCTTCAGAATTGAGCTCTATTTAAACTTTAAACAGCTCTGCAAATCTTCCCAGATTTTCAGCAACAAACATCCTATTTTGTAGGGAACAGATTTTGACTTCTTTGACATCTTCTCTAACGGTTGGATGATCACAATTTTCAGATATTTTGTTGTGATCTTTCTTTTAAACATCTTGAGAAGCTGTCATCCAAGTCTGATTGATCACGGGATCAAATTGTCCAACTGTTTCCAAATCTGCATAAGTTCAGTTTAGGAAACAATCCTGCAAAACTTGGAAATAAAATTTCGTGCAATATCAAAATCAAACAGATAATATTTTATGTTCAAACGTGTTAGAATAATTTGTCTTTCATCATCTAATAACTGTAAATCAACCATATGAACGATAGAGAGGGAATCAACTCAGAGAGTTTGCAAAAAACTTCCCCTGAGAATGTTCTTCACAGGTTCATTAGTTTCAAGGCTTTGAATCCAGTTTCAAGGCCCAAGCTATTTTCAAGCCTATGGGAATTGGTTCAAGGCTTTGAAAGCTGGTTCAAGGCCTTGAAATAGTCAAACTATTTCAAGCCTTGCACAACCTGTTCTTACAATGTCCCCCTTGATGAAAGACAAAACCAAATTCTGTTTGATCCTTCGTGTCTGCAAAAAATACTAGTTAGTTCACTAATAACATAATAATTCCAAAAAGATCCAACTTATTCATATTACCAACAGAAAGTAAACCTGTTCAGCAAATAGCAAATAACACTAAAGAAGAAAAACTAAAACCTATAATTTTCTCCCCCTTTTTGACTTTCATCAAAAATATAGAAGATGTTGGATCAGTGTCTGGAAAATTTTGAAAACTTGAAGAAATAAATTTTAAGAGGAGAGAATGGGGAAGAAAGAGTAGAAAATATTAAGGTGTAGGGTCTTCTTCTCCATCTTGATCTCCCTCTTCTTTCTCACTGTCTTCAGCATCAGTCTTGTCCTGGACTTCCTGTTCCTCTTCATTCTCACCAGCAACGTTTACTGCTTCAGTCTTGTCCTTTGTTGCAGCCTTTGGAGATTTCTTATTTTTCTTCAAGGTAATCAGCAGATCATCTAAGTATGGACTATTGACTTCATCTCCTTCCTGTAAAGCTTGTTCTACCACCTGCTTTCCTTTATCAGGGACTGGAGCAACT
The DNA here is from genome assembly GCA_023055425.1 of Linanthus parryae. NCBI lineage: Eukaryota > Viridiplantae > Streptophyta > Magnoliopsida > Ericales > Polemoniaceae > Linanthus > Linanthus parryae. Next base: position 59,797,633 of record JALGPY010000001.1, on the reverse strand, counting down.
TCTTCCTGGTTTGAATGTTCACTACGCAAATCCTTGTCAGATTCTCCTTTCTTTGTACCTTCATCATCCTCGGGAACATCAAGAAAAGTCATGCTTCTGAATATGCTTTCCACCATGTACTTGACTTGCCCCATATCAGATACAAGTCCATAAATGGTTGCTTTGATGTCCTCCAAATCCAATTCCATACCATCAAGTCTCTGATTTTCTGTAGCCTGAGAAGTCTGACTTGAAGTGGGATTCAAGGTCTTGGGCTTAAGAAACTTCTTTGCACCCAGTTCTTCTTCAATCAAGTCTGAGTATAACTTCCAGCTTTTTTCCTTAGTCTTTACCACTCAAATCTTCTCAAAATCTTTCTCATTAAGCATTCCAAAGCCAGAAGTAACTGATTCCTCTCCACCAGTTGGAATCTCAAATTGTTCAAAGAACAGAGTGAGCAGATTTGCATAGGGTAGAGGGTGTTTTTTTTTACTGGTAAGGCTAAAGAGAATATGTTCAATCACTAGTTTAGGATGATCAATCTCATAGCCATGCATAACAAGATACATGATATGCAGCATCCTTTCAGTTACTAATTCTCTAGAATGCTCTCTGGGAAAAATAAACCTAACCAAAATGGTGTGAAGGACCTTGGCTTCAACATTTAACACAGAATGTGTTAACTGTTTCGCTAAGGAGGTGATGTTTGGAAGAAAGAACTCATCTTTGGCTAGCTTCAGGGTTTCTGTCTTTGGTGGATGATTGCTAGTGTCATACCTCTTTGGACAGCCTAGCACATTGGCAAACTCAGAGTGGTTCAACTCAATTTCTATCCCAGTAACTCTATATTTTGTCACCAACTGTGCAGATCTCTTTACTTGTGTCAAATTCATGTAGAAGAGTCTGGTGAGTCTCGGGAAGGCTAATTCTTTTGGGTTCAGCATAGACCACAGAGAGCTCTTCTTTAACATAGAGATGCACTTAAGTTTCATATGTTCCAACATATGCATATTGATCATGCTACAGAAAACCAATAGATCTGGAAGCAAAACCACCTAACCACTGACCTTTGGAGATGTATGAGACAAACCAAGTCTCAAAAGGATTTGTGTTCTTTGTTGAGGCCTTTGAATAGATCTACAAGGCCTTCTCCAAGTGATCTTCTGGTTGTTCTTCTGTCACCTTTCCTTTCCCTTTTTCTGCTTGATTTGCTTTGTTCTCAGCTTCTTTGAACTAGTGGACTGTGTTTCAGGTTGCTTCTCTGTAACAGCTTTCTCTTTCTGCTTCTTCTTCTTTTCTGAGGAGGAGGTTGTAACCTTCTTGACTTTCTTCTTGGGTGGAGGAAGATCTGGAACTGCCTCTTCACTAGGAGTTCTAGAGCTAGAGTCTCCACTGACTTCTTGAACTTCATCCACAGCTGCTTTTCCTTTCTTCTCTGAAGCTGGTTTCGATCTTCCTGCCATCTTGATTCTGTCTGAGGCTCTCCTTGTGCTCATTAGGGTTTGGTAGAAGAATAGGGAGAGTTAGGAATGATATGTGTAGGGTTTTGATTCATGGATCGCGCAAACGGAAGCATAATCAAACAAACAACCATGCAAAACCCTCCAAGGATCACAAGTCTAGATGCATAACGATAGTGAAGGTAAGAAATCATAAACACACCTTTGGGTTCTCCTTGATGACTTCAAACGCGAATAGTGTCACGTTCTCTATAGTTGATCCACGCCTAGAGTTGTTCCTAGATCTCCAATCACCTTGGTGCTAGCCCGGATTGAAAGGAGGGTGAAGAAATCACGCAAAACGAGACACCAAAAGGGGGTTCGGCCCTTTGTGGCGTCGGGGACAAGGGGGCGGCGGCAAAGGGGGCGGCGTCCCTCTTTGTGGCTTGCTCTCTCTCTCCTTTGTTCTCTCCTACTCTTGTTATGTTCTCTCTAGAGCATAAGTGTGTAGGGAAGGAAGGAGGAGGGTCCTTTATATAGTCCAACAACCTTTTGTTAACTACCTAAAGGACTTATTCTAGTCCTACTAGAATTCAATTTAGTCCCTTCCTTGCAAATTAGTCCCTACTAAGTTTGCAAGGGTTTGCAAAGTGATCCTTCTAATTAATTAATCCAATTAACTAATTCCACAATCTAGTACAACTCTATATAGCGTGTGACCCCATAGGTTCTATCTAGTTGGTAGCAACTCTTTGCTAATATGGAGCGGTTTCTAGCAAAACATCCATTCTAGCCAACTAATAGAATAGTCATCTAGACAACCTTGTACAAGTAATTGTCTCATCCCTTTGCCTCCATATCCGGATTGGACACGAGACATACAAGTCACACTCGTATATCCAATCCCTAGTTTCTCGATCCATGGAATAGCCTTATTCGTGCAAATAACATCAATATCCCATATATTGATTTATTTGAGTCTGGCCAGACATTCTATAAGCACTATCCTCGAGTGGCCTTGGATATTTGCTCCCGTTATGTGGGAGGGGCAAATCCTCTCTACGTCCACTACGATCTCTAAGCTTGCTTCTCATTGTATCCAGTACACGCCTTTATAACTACCCAGTTACGGTGTAGCGTTTAACGCTACCAAGATCACAATGATCCACAACTAGAATATCTAGTGACTTCAAGTCTAAGGATGACAATACCATTGTACCCGAGAAGCACTTGTGACTCAACATAACGTGTATGTAGCCTTCTCGGTAATGGGTCAATCCAGTGCAACATTCCGTAATGCACACCTATGTGTTGGATCGTGATATCTCCATATCAATCCAACCCCATACTAGTCTATAGATGATTGTCCCATTTTAATCATTATACTTGACTAGGGATATTTAAGATAAACAACACAATTGTAAATCTAAGGACTTCATTATATTAAATATCCAATAAATAATAAATGAATTTCTAGCCAATTACAAATTCATACTAAACTAGATTGCCTCTAGGGCATCTATTCCAACAGTCTCCCACTTGCACTAGAGCCAATCTGGCGCATCTCGTATGCCCATACTCCTAGTGTGCCCTTCATGCTTCCACTGCGTGAGAGGCTTTGTAAGCGGGTCTGACAGATTATCATCTGTAGGAATCTTGCATATCCGAACGTCTCCTCTATCGATAATATCTCGAATCAGATGAAACTTCCTGAGCACGTGCTTGGACTTCGGGTGCGATCTGGGTTCCTTTGATTGCGCGATCGCCCCAGTGTTGTCACAGAACAACTCCACTGGATCCGCAATGCTAGGGACCACACCAAGTTCAGAAACAAACTTTCTGATCCAAACAGCCTCCTTTGCTGCGCCATTTGCAGCAATGTACTCAGCCTCTGTTGTAGAATCAGCTACCGTCTCTTGCTTGGAACTCTTCCAGCTCACCGCTGCTCCATTCAGGCAAAACACATATCCCGACTGTGATCTAAAGTCATCTCTATCGGTTTGGAAGCTTGCATCAGTGTAACCCCTTACACGCAACTCTTCCTCACCGCCAAACATCAAGAAAGCATCCTTAGTTCTTCTCAAGTACTTTAGGATGTTCTTGACAGCAATCCAGTGACTCTCACCTGGATTGGATTGGTATCTGCTTGTCATACTCAAGGCATATGACACATCTGGTCTAGTACATAACATGGCGTACATGATAGATCCTATGGCCGAGGCATAGGGAATCCTACTCATGCGTCCCTTCTCAATCTCATTGGAAGGACAACCACTCTTCGAAAGAGTGATTCCATGTGACATGGGCAAGAATCCCTTCTTGGAATCTTGCATGTTGAACCGTTTCAACACCTTGTCAATATATGTACTTTGACTTAGGCCTAGCAACCTCTTAGATCTATCTCTATAGATCTTTATACCGAGTATATAGGCTGCTTCCCCTAAGTCCTTCATTGAGAAACACTTTCTTAGCCAATCTTTCACAGATTGCAGCATGGGAATGTCGTTTCCAATGAGCAGTATGTCATCCACATACAAGACCAGAAAAACTACAGAGCTCCCACTAACCTTCTTGTAGACACAAGACTCATCTTCGTTTCTGATGAAGCCAAACTCTTTGACCACTTCATCAAAACGTCGATTCCAACTCCTAGAAGCTTGCTTCAATCCATAAATGGATCGTTGCAGCTTACAGACTTTGTTGGCTTGCTTTGGATCCTCAAAACCCTCCGGCTGTATCATATACACGTCCTCGAGAAGATTCCCATAAAGGAATGCTGTTTTGACATCCATCTGCCAAATCTCATAGTCGTAGTATGCTGCAATCGCAAGTAGGATTCGAATGGATTTGGTCATTGCGACTGGTGAAAAGGTTTCATCATAGTCAATACCATGAATCTGTCTGAATCCTTTAGCCACCAATCGGCCCTTATAGGTAATCACATTACCATCCATGTCGATCTTCTTCTTGAAGACCCACTTGCACCCTATGGGTCGCGCCCCATCAGGTGGTTCCACCAAAGTCCATACTTTGTTGGTATACATGGATTCCATCTCGGATCTCATGGCTTCAAGCCACTTCTGCGAGTCTGGGCCATTCATGGCCTCCTCATAGGTAGTAGGCTCATCATCTATGAGCATCGTGTCACCGGAATCAGTTACGAGAAGTCCGTACCTCTCGGGTTCCTGGCGCACTCTACTAGATCTACGAAGCTCTTGTGTTACCTGAACAGGTGGATCCACAACTGCTTGTGATTCCTGTTCATGTTCCATAATCGGTTCAGTGATTTGTGGTTCTTGAACTTCTTCAAGTTCTACATTCCTCCCACTTGCTTCTTTAGAGACAAACTCTCTTTCTAGAAACACGCCGGTCCGAGCAACAAACACTTTGTTCTCGGTTGGATTGTAGAAATAGTATCCCTTAGTTTCCTTAGGGTACCCCACAAACTTACACTTATCCGATTTTAGGCCCTAGCTTGTCTGATTGTAAACGTTTTACATAGACATCGCAGCCCCAAATCCTCATGAACGACAGTGTGGGACGCCTCCCACTCATATGGTGTCTTCATGACTGATTTAGATGGAACACGGTTAATGGTAAAAGCTGCACTTAATAGAGCGTAGCCCCAAAATGATAATGGAAGATCGGTTTGACACATCATAGACCGAACCATATCCAATAGGGTTCGATTTCTCCTCTCGGACACGCCATTCCATTGTGGCGTTCCGGGTGGAGTGAGTTGGGACACGATCCCACACTCTCTAAGATAGTCGTCAAACTCTTGGCTCAAGTATTCTCCTCCACGATCCGGTCGTAGAGCCTTGATACTTTTGCCAAGTTGCTTCTCTACTTCATTCTTGAATTCTTTGAACACTTCAAAGGATTCGGATTTTGCCCTCATAAGGTACACAAATCCATATCTACTGTAATCATCAGTAAACGTAATGAAGTAGACGTAACCACCCCTGGCAGGCGTGGCAAATGGCCCACACACATCGGTATGTATAAGTGCCAATTGCTCACTAGTCCTCTCACCTTTCTTATTGAAAGGGGACTTTGTCATTTTTCCCAATAAACAAGCCTCACATGTCTCATATGATTCAAAATCAAATGAGTCTAGCAACCCATCTTTATGGAGTCTAGATACACGTTTCTCATTTATATGCCCTAAACGACAATGCCATAAATAAGCAGGATTTAAATCATTTATTTTAATCCGCTTGGTATCAATGTTGTAGACAGGATTACTTAGATCAAGGACATAAAGTCCATTAAATAATTGCGCACTAAAATAGTGAATATTATTCAAATAAAAGGAACAACAATTGTTCTTTATTGAAATAATAAAACCTTCCTTGTCCAAACAAGAAATAGAAATAATGTTTCTGCTCATAGCAGGCACAAAATAGCAATTATTTAATTCTAAAACTAATCCTGAAGGCAGAGATAGCTCGCAAACGCCTATGGCCAACGCAGCAACTTTTGCTCCATTCCCAACGCGCAGATCTACCTCCCCTTTAGCCAATCTTTTACTTCTCTTTAGATCCTGCATATTTCGACAAATATGAGATCCACATCCAGTATCTAATACCCATGATGTAGAGACAGTTAAATTGACATCTACAACAAAAATACCTGGTGGTGGTGGAATCACTATTCCAAGCCTCTTGTCCTCCAGATACTTTGGGCAGTTCCTCCTCCAGTGTCCAGGTTGACTACAGTAGTGACATTCACCCTTAGTCACGACCTTGGCAATGGCACCAACAGGCTTAAGGGCTTGTTCCTTGGACTTAGCAACTGACTTGCCTTTGCCCTTGGAGGAAGAGGCAAACTTTTTACCCTTTCCTTTGTGCACCATCATAATGGCCTTGCCCTTACCCTTGTTGATGCTCTGTTCAGCCGTCCTCAACATGTTGAGCAAATCTGGCAGTGGTTTAACGATCTCGTTCATGTTATAGTTCATAATGAACTGTCCATAACTCTCGGGCAACGATTGCAACACGAGATCGGTTGCCAACTCTTGGCCGACCGGGAACCCAAGCCGGGCGAGGTTCTCCAAGTACCCGATCATTCGGAGTACATGGGGTCCCACCGGGTTCCCTTCTGCCAGATGACATTTGAACAGTGCCTTTGAGACCTCATACCTCTCTACCCTCGCCTGCTCTTGGAAGAGCTGCTTTAGATGTTCGATCATATCGACAGCATTCATGTTCTCATGTTGCTTCTGAAGCTCAGAGGTCATGGTGCAAAGCATTAGGCAGGCCGCATCATTAGCGTCATCAACACGCTTTTGATACGCCTTTAAGGCAGCAGGTGTCTGATTCTCTGGACCTTCTGGAACTTGCTCCTCTATTGCGTACAGCTTCTTTTCTTGCTTGAGAACAATTCTCAAGTTTCTGTACCAATCGAGAAAGTTGGTTCCTGAGAGCTTGTCCTTCTCAAGGACAGATCGTAGGGAATGTTGTGAACTCGATGAGTTGTTTGCCATTTGGAATTCTACAAAAGGAAAATACGCAAGTTTTAGTATTTGTGAATTTTTGACTATATTTAATAATGGCTAGTTTATTAAATATAGCTCCCACTATTTTTCTACGGATTAATAACCCTCAAGATATTAATGCGGAAAATATCCTTATATTTTCTAGTGGGCCAAGATCCATCTTTTTCATCTCCTTATGAGCTTGCTTTGGCAAGTCACCCATAATTCGATTACTTCTTAGGTAGGAACAATTCCAATTGCATCCCATATGCAACTCTTGGTTCAACCGGGCAAATAACTCCTTATTTATCCATCCATATGGATAATCCCAATTGATTGCCTCTAGGTTTCTTAATCAAATTAATAGCCTAGTTGTGCTCAACCTCTTATCTAAACAATTGCACATTGTTACGTGCCATCGCATTCCATCATTATGAACCAAGTCGCCATGCTTTGGCACGCACGAACTTGATAAATAATGATGATAATGAGTGTTTAAATAACGAGAAGGCAAGAACACAATATTTAAAATTTGAGGGATTTTTGATTTTAATTATTTTGTTGATCAATATCAACTAATCTATCTATTTGAGTTTGGGCACAACTCCAAATAATAGATCCGGGTTGTCTAATTATCTTATTATCCTAATTGCATGCATCATCCATACACCAACCACACAAATAATAAGACAATAAATAAACAACCACAAAACAGAAATTAAACGTGATGTGGATATGGCCTTTTCTAGACTAAGATAATTCCAAGCCAATGGAATTATCTATGAACCCTAAACAAACACACATCTCCATGCGTCTTGATCTTTTGGTCCATCCTTCATAGTCATGTGGTGTGCTCCATGCTCCATGCTCCATCTTTTGTGGCTCCTTTGGCTTTGGGCTCCTTTTCTCCAATCTTGGCTAACAATCTACTTTATCTAGCACTAGCTAATATCTATACTAAATAAAATAAATCTCACAAGTTGAGAAAAAAAATGGCACGCAGGCCATAAAACCCTAATTAATTATCACAATTAATTGATCAGCTCGCAGGCCGTAAAACCAAACCACAAAATTAAACATCCACATCAAACCACATCCTAAGGCCATATCCAATCACCATGCGATTTGCACATAAACAGTTAAAATCCAATTTTAACGCGCTTGGTCAATTTTAATTGATTTTAGGATTTCTAGGGTTAAAACGGTCCATGGGCCCAACAATCCAATTGCCCGGGCCCAAATAAGTGAACCATAAAGCCCTAGGGGCGGCCCGGCCCAAAACCCGCAAGCTAGGCCCGCGGGTTAGGGCCGCCCGCCCCCTTAGGGTGCCATGCTTGGGCGGCAAGCAAGGGGGGCGGCTCCCTAGGGGCCGAACCTTCCTTGTGGAGGTTGTTTCCAAAACAACCTCCTTGCTTGGAGCCCAAGTTTGGTTGTTTCCTTGTTGTGGGAGAACTCCTTCTTCCCCAAGGATGCCCAAACCCTAGATCTAAGATCCTAAAATTTCTCAAACTCACCAATTCATGCATCCAATGCAATAATTGGGTCTTGTTATGATTAATTCTTTGACAAATTGCATCCAATGCTTGATTTGTCTTGTTTTACGCGATAAACAACAAATTAAGGTGTAAAACAACAAGAATGTAACACATAAACTACGTTTATGCTCTATGACCTCTGGCTCTGATACCACTGTAGGGTTTTGATTCATGGATCGCGCAAACGGAAGCATAATCAAACAAACAACCATGCAAAACCCTCCAAGGATCACAAGTCTAGATGCATAACGATAGTGAAGGTAAGAAATCATAAACACACCTTTGGGTTCTCCTTGATGACTTCAAACGCGAATAGTGTCACGTTCCCTATAGTTGATCCACGCCTAGAGTTGTTCCTAGATCTCCAATCACCTTGGTGCTAGCCCGGATTGAAAGGAGGGTGAAGAAATCACGCAAAACGAGACACCAAAAGGGGGTTCGGCCCTTTGTGGCGTCGGGGACAAGGGGGCGGCGGCAAAGGGGGCGGCGTCCCTCTTTGTGGCTTGCTCTCTCTCTCCTTTGTTCTCTCCTACTCTTGTTATGTTCTCTCTAGAGCATAAGTGTGTAGGGAAGGAAGGAGGAGGGTCCTTTATATAGTCCAACAACCTTTTGTTAACTACCTAAAGGACTTATTCTAGTCCTACTAGAATTCAATTTAGTCCCTTCCTTGCAAATTAGTCCCTACTAAGTTTGCAAGGGTTTGCAAAGTGATCCTTCTAATTAATTAATCCAATTAATTAATTCCACAATCTAGTACAACTCTATATAGCGTGTGACCCCATAGGTTCTATCTAGTTGGTAGCAACTCTTTGCTAATATGGAGCGGTTTCTAGCAAAACATCCATTCTAGCCAACTAATAGAATAGTCATCTAGACAACCTTGTACAAGTAATTGTCTCATCCCTTTGCCTCCATATCCGGATTGGACACGAGACATACAAGTCACACTCGTATATCCAATCCCTAGTTTCTCGATCCATGGAATAGCCTTATTCGTGCAAATAACATCAATATCCCATATATTGATTTATTTGAGTCTGGCCAGACATTCTATAAGCACTATCCTCGAGTGGCCTTGGATATTTGCTCCCGTTATGTGGGAGGGGCAAATCCTCTCTACGTCCACTACGATCTCTAAGCTTGCTTCTCATTGTATCCAGTACACGCCTTTATAACTACCCAGTTACGGTGTAGCGTTTAACGCTACCAAGATCACAATGATCCACAACTAGAATATCTAGTGACTTCAAGTCTAAGGATGACAATACCATTGTACCCGAGAAGCACTTGTGACTCAACATAACGTGTATGTAGCCTTCTCGGTAATGGGTCAATCCAGTGCAACATTCCGTAATGCACACCTATGTGTTGGATCGTGATATCTCCATATCAATCCAACCCCATACTAGTCTATAGATGATTGTCCCATTTTAATCATTATACTTGACTAGGGATATTTAAGATAAACAACACAATTGTAAATCTAAGGACTTCATTATATTAAATATCCAATAAATAATAAATGAATTTCTAGCCAATTACAAATTCATACTAAACTAGATTGCCTCTAGGGCATCTATTCCAACAATATGGAGAGAGGAAAAGAGAAGAAGATATATACAGAGAGAGCTTGAGTTTCAAAAGGAAACTAGAATATCTCTCTGATCTCAAAATATTTACAATAATCAGAGAGAATTCAAATATTTTAGGCCGTTGGAAAATAAAATATTCTAATACTATTTTTGGCAAAAATAATTTTTTGAAAAAGGTAGGGGCTATATTAAGCAAATATCTACAGAGATATCACTCAATATAGAAAGATCCATGTTTATTGACTACTAGTATAGCAGACTTATTTTCAAGGTTTTGAAAAGATTTTGAAGGTCTTGAAAAGCTGTAACATTGCCACGGATAAAAATTAAAGCTTTGAAGGGATTTTCAAGGCTTTGAAAATCAGTTCAAGCCTTTGAAAACACATACAGCTTACCTTTCTTACCTGATGCTCCCCCTAAACCAATGCATATTTATTTATCATTCCCAGTTCCATTCTCAGAGCTGAGAATCTTTCATTTTCTATTGGTTTAGTGAAGATATCTGCAATTTGCATATTAGTAGCAACAAGTTCAAGAACAATATCACATTTCTCAGCATGATCTCAGATGAAATGGTGTCTGACATCATTGTGATTGGTTCTTTAATGTTGAACTGGATTCTTTGTAATTGAAATTGCACTTGTGTTATCACACTTGATAGGTATGCTCCTGAAATCAAATCCAATGTATTTTAGCTGTTGAGCAATCCATAGTACTTGTGAGCAACATGCTCCTGCAGCTATATATTCGACTGCAGCTGTTGATAGAGCAACTGAATTCTGTTTTTTGGAATGCCATCTGATCAAGGATGATCCAATAAATTGGCAAGTTACTGAAGTACTTTTCCTATCAACTTTGTAACCTGCAATGTCAGCATCTGAAAATCCAAGCAATGAGAAGTTAGAATGTCTTGGATACCAAAGCCCTAAGTCTTTGGTACCATTGAGATATATGAATATTCTCTTCGCAGCAGTCAAGTGTGATTCTTTTGGATCAGATTGAAATCTAGCACACATACATACACTAAACATAATATATGGTCTGCTTGCTGTGAGATAGAGTAATGATCCAATCATACCTCTATACTCTTTTACATTGACACTCTTACCAGATTCATCCTTAACTAAGGACAGTGTGAAACTCATAGGAGTCTTGGCTTCCTTACATTGAGCCATGCTATATTTTCTTAACAAGTCTCTTGTGTACTTGCTTTGATGTAGAAAGATCCCTTTCTTCAATTGATGTATTTGAAGTCCTAGGAAGAATTTAAGCTCTCCCATCATGCTCATTTAAAATTCGCTGCTCATAAGACCTGAGAATTCTCGGGCAATTGGAGCAAAAGTTTCCTCATAATCAATACCTTCTTCTTGGTTGTAACCTTGCGCAACTAACGTTGCTTTGTTTCTGATCACTTTGCCACTTTCATCCAACTTATTTCTGAACACCCATCTGGTACCAATGACAGACTGGTTTGTAGGTGGAGGAACCAGGTTCCAAACCTTATTCCTTTCAAACTCATTGAGTTCACTTTGCATAGAAATGATCTAGTCTGCTTCTTGTAATGCTTCTTTCACAGTTTTTGGTTCTACAAGAGAGATAAAATCATTAAAAGCACATAAGTTCTTCAACTCTGATCAAGTTTATGTACCAGTGGTTGGATCTGAAATGATATTGTCAACTGGATGACATGAGAGATATCTGAATCTCTTCTTGGATACCATGGTCCAGGTTCTCCATAGATCTTCTCTGGTCTTGAAGTAGTGGCTTTGTCACTTGTATCCTTCTGATCATCGTTTTTAAGCCTTTGAGGCTTATTTTCAAGGCCTTGAGCACCATTTTCAAGGTCTTGAAAATGTCTTCTGTTTTCTTCTGAGCCTTTCTTGAATCCCATTGGATTCTCAGTCTCTTCCTCTGATTCATGCTTGTCCAAATTCAAGTCTACAAAACTTTTACTCAAAGAACCATCATAGCTTTCATTAAAAATAACATGAATGCTCTCTTCAACCAGTTTGGTTCTTTTATTGTAAACTCTATAATCTTTGCTATTCAGAGAGTAACCAAGAAACATACCTTCATCACTTCTTGCATCAAACTTACCAAGATTGTCTTTTCCATTGTTTTGGATAAAAAAAGTACATCCAAAGGGTCTGAAGTATGAAATGTTTGGCTTCCTCCCTTTTAATAGTTCACAGGGGATCTTCTTTAGAACAGTTATGGTGAATCACCTGTTCAGTATATAGTTTGTTGTATTCACAGCTTCTTCCAAATAATGTTTTGGCAGCTTGTTCTCAAGAAGCATTGTCCTTGACATAGCTTCAAGAGTCCTGTTCTTTCTTTCAACAACACCATTCTGTTGAGGAGTTCTTGGAGAAGAAAATTTGTGAGTAATACCATGCTTATCACAGAATAAATCAAATTCTAATTGATCAAATTCTCTACCATGATCACTTCTAATTGAAGCTACAGGTAGGTTTTTCAAATTTTTTCTCTACAAAGCTATGAAAATTCAGAGAGGGCTTCAGATTTTTCTTTGAGAAACATAACACAAGTATATCTAGAAAAATCATCTACAACAACTAGCATATACATTTTAACTTTTGGAGTAGGAGCTCTCATAGGACCACAGAGATCCATATGAAGCAGCTCAATAGGTATAGTTGTACTTACAAATTTCTTTGGCTTGAAGGAACTTCTGGTCTGTTTGCCTTGAGCACAAGCTTTGCACATTTCATCTTATTTGAACTTAATGGATGGCAATCCTCTTACCAAGTCTTTGGAAATCAACTTCTTCAAAGTATGCAAACTGATATGACCAAGCTTCTTGTGGCAAAGCTTTGAATCCTCTTTCAAGGCCTTGAGACACTTCAAACTTTCACCTACAACTTTGTTAGTCTGAAAAGTATAAACATTGTTTTATCTAGAGGTTGTGAGAATGAAATCTCCTGATTTCTCATTTTTCTCCACACACTTCTCTTTATCAAAGATACCTTTGTTGCCATTGCCACAAAACTGAGATACACTAAGCAAGTTAAATTTCAAACCTTCAACTAGATAAACATCAGAAATAGAGTTTTCTGAATTTGTACCAACTTTACCAATACCAAGAATATTTTATTTGCCTTTGTCACCATGTGTAATTGAACCTTCAGATTGTCCTTTTAATTCTGAGAATAGAGATCTCTTTCCACCCATGTTTCTTGACCAACCACTGTCCATAAACCACTTCTTTTCTTCGATGTTGGTGACAACCTACAAACACCAATCACCGCATTACCCAGCTATTAGACCAAGTGTGGAATTTGGATTCATATTCAGGATCAACCATGTTGGGTGGTCTAACCCCTTTAGGAACCCAAATCTGCTTAACTTGTCCTTTGAGTTGAAAAGGAAACGTGTGTTGGAATAGTGCCCTAGAGGCAATCAATTAATAGTGACATTTATGGATTTACGATTCATTATGTTATCGATATGGAGATATGTTAACATGAATGAAGTCCTTAGAATATAAGTGTTATATTCTTAAATATCCCTAGTCAATTATAATGATTAATGGGACAATCATCTATAGACTAGTATGGGGTTGGATTGATATGGAGATATCATGATCCAACACATGGGTATGAATTAGGAGTAATGGCATACTGGATTGACCCATCTCCGAGAAGGCTACATACATGTTATGTTAAGTCACAAGCGCTTCTCGCGGTGCAACGGTATTGTCATCCTTAGACTTGAAGTCACTAGATATTCTAGTTGTGGATTATTGTGATATTGGTAGCGTTAAACGCTACACCGTAACTGGGTAGTTATAAAGGCGCGTACTGGATAAAATAAGAAGCAAGCTTAGAGATCGTAGTGGACGTAGATATAATTTGTCCCTCCCACATAACGGGAGCAAATATCCTAGGCCACTCGAGGGATAGTGCTTATAAAATGTCTGGCCAGACTCAAATAAATCAATATGGGATATTGATGTTATTTGCACAAATAAGGCTATTCCCAGGATCGAGAAACTATGTATTGGATATACGGGTGTGACTTGTATGTCTCGTGTCCAATCCGGATATTGGGACAAAGGGATGAGACAATTACCTGCACAAGGTTTGTCATGATGACTATTCTATTTGTTGGCTAGAATGGATGTCTTGCTAGAGGCCGCTCCATATTAGTAAATTGTTACTACCAACTAAATAGAACCTATGGGGTCACACGCCATATAGGGGTGAACTAGACATGGGAAATAATTAATTAATATGATTAATTAATTCAAATGATCAAATCGCAACAACTTGCTAACTTAGTAGGACTAATATGCAAGTTGGCCTAATACATGTAGGGACATGATTAGGATTTGGCAAGGTGGCCTAATTCATGTAGAGACATGATTAGGATTAATTTGCAAATAGAACTAATCCATGTATTGACATGATCAGGACTATTTTTGCAAAAAGGGACTAATCCGAACTTGAGTAGGATTATGAGGGGTTCTTTATGTAGTAGGACAAGGAGTTGTTGGACTATATAAAGAACACTCCTAGCTTATTTTTCTCTCTACACACACCACACATCTATTTGATAGAAGAAAGGAGAGAACAAAGCAAGGAGAGAGCAAGTCCCATAGAGGGCCGAAACCCCTTGGGACCGCCGCCCCCCTACCCGTCGGCCCAAGGGAGAGCCGCCCCACCTTTGGCACTCCATTGTTGGCGATACCTTCTTCCTCCTCCATTCTTCCTAGCTAGCACAAGGATTGGAAGGTCTAGATCTCACCTCTAGGCGTGGATCAACCGTAGAGACGTGACACTATTCGCGTTTGAAGTCATCAAGGAGAACCCAAAGGTGTGTTTATGATTTCTAACCCTTACCATCGTTATGTCTCTTGACTTGTGATCCTTGGAGGGTTTTGAATGGTTTTATGATTGTTTGTATTTCCGTTGCGCATCCATGATTCAAAACCCTACAGTGGTATCAGAGCCACAGGTCGTAGAGCATAAACGTGGTTTATGTGTTACGTTTTAGTTGTTTTACACCTTAATTTTATTGTTTATCGCGTAAAACAAGACAAATCAAGCATGGGATGCAATTTGTCAATAATTAATCATAACAAGATCCAATTTTTGCATTGGATGCATGAATTGGTGAGTTTGAGAAATTTTAGGATCTTAAATCTAGGGTTTGGGCATCCTTGGGGAAGAAGGAGTTCTTCCAAAACAAGGAAACAACCAAACTTGGGCACCAAGCAAGGGAGTTGTTTTGGAAACAAATCCTATAAGGAGGTTCGGCCCCCCCTAGGGAACGCCGCCCCTTTGCTTGCCGCCCAAGCTTGGCCGCCCTAGGGGCCGGGCGGCCCTAACCCGCGGCCTAGGCTTGTGGTTTTTGGGCCGGGCCGGCCCTAGGCCCTTGTGGTTCATCTTGTTGGGCCCGGGCAATTTGATTGTTGGGCCCATGGACCGTTTTAACCCTAGAAATCCTAAAATCAATTAAAATTGACCAAGCGCGTTAAAATTGGATTTTAACTGTTTATGTGCAAATCGCATGGTGATTGGATATGGCCTTAGGATGTGGTTTGATGTGGATGTTTAATTTTTGTGGTTTGGTTTACGGCCTGCGAGTTGATCAATTAATTGTAATAATTAATTAGGGTTTTATGGCCTGCGTGCCATTTTTTTTCTCAACTTGTGAGATTTATTTTATTTAGTATAGAAGTTAGCTAGTGCTAGAAAAAGTAGATTGTTAGCCAAGATTGAAGAAAAGAAGCCCAAAGCCAAAAAGGAGCCACAAAAGATGGAGCATGGAGCATGGAGCATTCCACAGGACTATGAAGGATGGACCAAAAGATCAAGACGCATGGAGATGTGTTTGCTTTAGGGTTCATAGATAATTCCATTGGATTGGAATTATCTTAGTTAGCAAAGGCCATATCCACATCAAGTTTAATTTCTGTTTTGTGGTTTTTTACTTTATTATCTTATTATTATGTGGTTGGTGTATGGATGATGCATGCAATTAGGATAATAAGATAATTAGACAACCCGGATCTGTTATTTGGAGTTTTGCCCAAGCTCAAATAGATAGATTAGTTGATTTTGATCAACAAAACAATTAAAATTGAATTTAAAAATCCCTCAAAATTCGAATATTGTGTTCTTGCCTTCTCGTTATTTAAACACTCATTATCATCATTATTTATCATGTTCGTGCGTGCCAAAGCATGGCGACTTGGTTCATAATGATGGAATGCGATGGCACGTAAAAATGTACAACTGTTTAAATAAGAGGTTGAACACAACTGGGCTATTAATATGATTAAGAAACCTAAAGGCAACCAATTGGGATTATCCATACGGATGGATAAATAAGGAGTTATTTGCCCAATTGAACCAAGAGTTGCATAAGGGATGCAATTGGAATTGTTCCTACCTAAAGTAGTCAAATTATGGGTGACTTGCCAAAGCAAGCTCAGAAGGAGATGAAACATGGATCTTGGCCCACTAGAAAAATATAAGGATATTTTCCGCATTAATATCTAGAGGGTTATTAATCCGTAGTAAAATAGTGGGAGCTATGTTTAACAATTTAAATCCTTGTTAAATATAGTTAAACGTCACAAACTTTGCATAATCCTATTATGTTGAATACCCATGGCATTAAACAAACAAAACACGACTAGACGTCCATAAGATGGAAGATTGGTATAAAACTGAGAATTGTTCTCAAATAAAGAAAATTGTTGTGCATCGTAGAACATAAAGCTCTCTTCCATCAAACTATCAAATCACACTAAAACCTAATGGAAGGAACACCAAAGAATGGTTCTTTGGTTATGACATGCCTCATGCTAGCCGCCATGAACTCTGAGCTTTGGAAGCAAGAAGAGAAACATGGAGAAGTATGATATGATCATACGTTGAAAGAAGCTGTTTCAAAAAGAACGAGCTAGACATGAAAGGTTTGAAGTGTTGCTCCACTTTGCGTTATGCAAATAAGCTAATTCAATATGATTGAAACATTAGTGAATGGGCATTATCTATGAGATAGATAAAGAATAAACGGTTATTCACCCATAGGTGGTGTAGAGGAAGAGAGACTACCCAAAGTACCTGGAAGTAAATAAATAAAGGAATTATGAATTCCAGTATGGGTATTTTGTTATAGAAATTAATGTGTCTATCTTATCATCATAAGTATATGATACTAGATGAGGATCTTACATTTATAGAAATGTGGAGGATATCAAGAGACGAAGACAATTGGATAAGGAAGAAATAATCCTACACGTGGGGCTATGAAGCAAAGGGTTGCTGAAATAGCCGTAGAAAATTATTTCTACCTCTATGAATTTGCTCATGAATTAGACAAAAGTGATAATGTCCCTGCTATGAGTAGGACCATTATCATAGTTTCTTGTATGGACAAGAAAGCTCCTTATAATAATAAAGGACAAATGTTGTTCCATTATTATGATATGCATTATTGTAATGCAATTTTGTCTAAGTGGATTCTATATCCATGATCATGATAATTTCATCTATAACATTAATACCTAGAGGTTTGCATATAATGATATGAACTTCATTTATCTTTAGCATTATCGTTTAGGCCTCATAAATAAGAGATACATATCTAGAATTCCATGAGGATGGATTTCTGGAACTCATTTGATTATTGAATCATATGGGACATGTAAGACTTATTAGGCAAAGATATGATCTTTTGGGAATCATACATATTGATGTATGAAGGCCGCTAAGCATAAATGCTAAAGATGGTTTTCAGTACTTCATCATATTTACTGATAGGATCAGAGAAATATAGATTTGTGCATCTTATGAAGAAACAAATCAGAATCCTTTGAATTGTTCAAAGTATTCAGGAATGAAGTAGAGAACCAACTTGACAAAAGTATTTAGACTCTACGATTGGATCATAGAGGAAAGTACTTGAGCCAAGAGTTTGACAAGAATCTATGAGAGTATTGGATATGATCCAAAACTCGCTCCACTTAGCACGCCACATGGGTATGACATGTCTAAGAGGAGAGTTCGGACCTTGTAGGACATGGTTTGGTCCAAGATGAGTCAAACAGAACTTCCAGTTTACTTTTGGGGCTATGTTCTAATTACAGAAAATTTCGCCCTTAACCTTGTTCCATCAAAAACAGATTATGAATAACACCATATGAGATATGGACTAGGAAGTTTCCTAGTATGTCATTCATAAAAATTTGGGGTTAGGAAGTTTATGTAAAAGAGTTTACAAATAAACTTGGACCCAAGTCGGATAAATGTTTTGTGGGATATCCTGAAAAGGATATTATTTTTACAACCCAATCGAGAAAAAACTGTTTGTTGCTCGAACTACAGTGTTTCTAGGTAGAGATTGTCTCTAAGAGAAACAGTGGGAGGACAGTAGAACTTGAAAAGTTCAAAGAACCACAATAGAACATTGATCCGTTTGATGGAACATGAGCAGGATCACAAGGTGTTGTGGAGTAACCTACTCAGATAACACAAGAACCTCGTAGGTCAGGTACGATATGTCAAGGGACTAGAGAAATAAGGATTTCTCATAACCCGTGATATATTTCTCATAAAGATGAGCCTACAACGTATGAGATGGCCACGTGTGGCCATACTCTCGGAAATGGCTTGGAGCCATGAGATACGATATGGAATCCATGTATACCAACAAAGTATAGACTTTGGTGGAACCACCTGAAGGGTAGGACCCATAGGGTGCAAGTGGGTTATGAGGAAACCAACATGGATGGTAATATTATTACCTTAAATGAAAAATTGGTAGGAAAGGGATTTCATGCGAGCTCATAGTATAGACTATGACAAAATCTTTCCCCAATTGTGATGCTTAAATTCATTCGCATCTTGCTTGTAGAAATCTATTTATAGATTGGATCAAGCTTCTAGGAGTTGGAATCTTCAAATGGATGATGTAATCAAAGGAGTTTGGTTCCATAAAAATTGAAGATGAGACTTGTGTTTACAAGAAGGTTAGTGGGAGCACAGTAATTTTTCTGGTCTTGTATGTGGAGACATACTTAATCATTGGGAATGTTGCCCCTACTTGGCAGTCTTACTTAGATTGACTAGGGAGTTGACTTTCTAATGGTAGACTTAAGCGAAGCAACTTGTGAAGATCTATTGAGGTAGATCAAGATGGTTGTATAGCTTAGGTCATAGTACATAAATTGACAAAGGTGTTGAAATGGTTCAACGTGAAAAGAATATTGATTCTTACCCATGTCACCTGGAATTAGTCTTTGGAAGCCTAATTGTCTTTCCAATTAGATTGGGAATGGACCGTATGAATTAGATTCACTAGATACGCCATTGAATGTACTAGGCCAGATGTGTCATATGGCATGACACAAAGATACCAGTCAAATCCAAGTGAGTGTCACTGGATAATTATCAAGATTATCCTTTGGTACTTGAGAAGCACTAAGGATGAATTTTTGATAAATGGAGGATACGAAGAGTTTACTGTAAGGGGTTAGAGTGATGCGAACTTCAAATCTAAACAAAGAAGATTTCAGATTATAAATACGAGTTTTGTGTTTTTCCCTAGTGGGAGCGACTGTGAGCCAGAAAGGTTCGAGGCAAGATTCAGTCACTGATTCTACCATAGAGGACTAAGTAAATTAATACATAAGATGCATTTACTCAGAATATTCAATCTCATTCAAATTGTTGATAGAGGAGATGTGAATATTTGCAAGGTACCAACAGATGTCTTGCCCCTACGCAACGGAAGCGTGGAGGGCCGCGCTAGATCAATAGGCATATGATGGAGGAGATTGACTCTAGTGCAAGTGGGAGACTGTTGGAATAGTGCCCTAGAGGCAATCAATTAATAGTGACATTTATGGATTTACGATTCATTATGTTATCGATATGGAGATATGTTAACATGAATGAAGTCCTTAGAATATAAGTGTTATATTCTTAAATATCCCTAGTCAATTATAATGATTAATGGGACAATCATCTATAGACTAGTATGGGGTTGGATTGATATGGAGATATCATGATCCAACACATGGGTATGCATTAGGAGTAATGGCATACTGGATTGACCCATCTCCGAGAAGGCTACATACATGATATGTTAAGTCACAAGCGCTTCTCGCGGTGCAACGGTATTGTCATCCTTATACTTGAAGTCACTAGATATTCTAGTTGTGGATTATTGTGATCTTGGTAGCGTTAAGCGCTACACCGTAACTGGGTAGTTATAAAGGCGTGTACTGGATACAATAAGAAGCAAGCTTAGAGATCGTAGTGGACATAGATACAATTTGTCCCTCCCACATAACGGGAGCAAATATCCTAGGCCACTCGAGGGATAGTGCTTATAAAATGTCTGGCCAGACTCAAATAAATCAATATGGGATATTGATGTTATTTGCACGAAAAAGGCTATTCCCAGGATCGAGAAACTATGGATTGGATATACGAGTGTGACTTGTATGTCTCGTGTCCAATCCGGATATTGGGACAAAGGGATGAGACAATTACCTGCACAAGGTTTGTCATGATGACTATTCTATTTGTTGGCTAGAATGGATGTCTTGCTACAGGCCGCTCCATATTAGTAAATTGTTACTACCAACTAAATAGAACCTATGGGGTCACACGCCATATAGGGGTGAACTAGACATGGGAAATAGTTAATTAATATGATTAATTAATTCAAAGGATCAAATCGCAACAACTTGCTAACTTAGTAGGACTAATATGCAAGTTGGCCTAATACATGTAGGGACATGAATAGGATTTGGCAAGGTGGCCTAATTCATGTAGAGACATGATTAGGATTAATTTGCAAATAGAACTAATCCATTTATTGACATGATAAGGACTATTTTTGCAAAAAGGGACTAATCCGAACTTGAGTAGGATTATGAGGGGTTCTTTATGTAGTAGGACAAGGAGTTGTTGGACTATATAAAGAACACTCCTAGCTTATTTTTCTCTCTACACACACCACACATCTATTTGATAGAAGAAAGGAGAGAACAAAGCAAGGATAGAGCAAGTCCCATAGAGGGCCGAAACCCCTTGGGACCGCCGCCCCCCTACCCGTCGGCCCAAGGGAGAGCCGCCCCACCTTTGGCACTCCATTGTTGGCGATTCCTTCTTCCTCCTCCATTCTTCCTAGCTAGCACAAGGATTGGAAGGTCTAGATCTCACCTCTAGGTGTGGATCAACCGTAGAGACGTGACACTATTCGCGTTTGAAGTCATCAAGGAGAACCCAAAGGTGTGTTTATGATTTCTAACCCTTACCATCGTTATGTCTCTTGACTTGTGATCCTTGGAGGGTTTTGAATGGTTTTATGATTGTTTGTTAGAACCCAAAGGTGTGCTTTGGAAGGACTCACTTTCATGTTTAGCAGTGTTATAGAGAAGATCAGTTCTTTCATCGAAGAACTCGATGTAGTTTCACAAGAAATACAAACCACTGATGTTGACAGTGAGGAAGAAGAGGGAGATCAAGATGGAGATGAAGACCCAGCCCTTAATCCTGCCTACTCTTTCTTCCCCATTCTTTCTTTTAAGTTTTTAAGTTTTATTTTCAAAATTTTCTAGAAACTTGATCCAACATTTTCTCTAAACTTTTTGATGAATGTCAAAAAGGGGGAGAAATTCTAGGGTTATTATTCTTAGGAATTGTCTGCTGAACTTTTTATTTTCTGTTGCTGAATTGAATAAGATGGATCTTTTGGAACTATTATTTTATTTGAACTGTATGCTAATCAGTATTTTTTTGCAGAGACTAAGAATTAAACAGAGCTTGGTTTTGTCTTTCATCAAGGGAGAGATTGTAAGGTCATAGGTTTCAAAAGGCTTGATATAAAAAAACTATTTCAAGGCCTTGAATCAACTTTCAAATCATTGAATCTATTCTCATAGGGTTCAAGGCCTTGAAACTGGATTCAAAGCCTTGAAACCGAATAACCTGTATGCTTATTCTCGGGGGGATTTTTCTGTGAACTCTTCTAATCTAATTTATTCTATCTCATTCCTATGCTTGATTTATTATCATTTTATGATGAAAGACTAATTAACTCGACATGTTTGAACATAAGAAGTCATCTGTTTTACTATACATTTGCAGGGAATTGTATTTCCTAGTTTAAAGGGATAGTTTCCTAATCTTACTTGTGCAGGAAAGGAAACAGTTTGAGAAGATGATTTTGTGATCAATCAAACCTACATGACAGCTTCTCAAGTTGTTTAAATTCAATATCACAACAATATCTCTGAAGATTGTGATCATCTAACCGTTGGAGAAGATGTCAAAGAGTCAAAGTTTGTTGCCTACAAAATAGGAGATTTGTTGCTAAAAATCTGGGAAAATTCGCAGAGCTTTTTGAAGTATAAATAGAGCTCATTTCTTAAGCAACAAGACACAAAACTCAACGGGAAAAAAGAGAGACACAATTCTGAATTGACAAGCTTCAAAGAAGTTCATAACTCTCACAATCCAACATACAGAAGTTCACTGCATTCTTCACTGCAGTTTTCTACTCTAGTGTTCTTATGTATTGTACTTTATTGCTAGATCATTTCTGTAATGCTTCTATACATCATTCTCAAGGATTTTTCAAAGTGAACAATAGATAATTTTTTAAGTTAATCATTTAGCTAGAGCAGGTACTAGATAGGTTAGAGAGAACCACAAGCTGTAAATAGAGTAAGGCAATTCTCTGAGCTTGAGATCTAGGGCTTAGCTTTTGATTAATAAGAATTGAGTTGAAAATCCTATAGGGAGAATATCCCTAAGGTAGAGACGTAAGTCCAAGTGGACTGAACTCTATAAATCCTTTGTCTCTTACATTTACAGTTCATTCATATTCATAGTTTTTACAGCACTTAAACTTGTCCATTTTTCAAGATTTTGAAACTCTTTTCAAGGCCTTGAAAAAGACATGTCTGTTTTATTGCAAGCTGTATTTCATTTCAAAGGCTTGAATTTGTGTTCAAGACCTCGAACTCCCTTGCATTATAACTAAAACTCTTTTCCTCCTCTAGTTTTGCAAAAAGTTGGCCTAATCTATTCAACCACCACCCCCCCCCCCCTTCTAGAGTATATGTGCTGCATATTCATCTGCATACTCCCCCTTTCAAACCACCTCATTGATTAGGGGTGGAAACATTACAAAATCATAACTTTTTTTTCCTATCACCTATTGCAGGAACAATTTTCATGTTATAGAACATTGATAGTATGAGTAAGTCCATACGTAGTATATAGTGTGCACTGTTTAGACATTCGCCAAAGTTACACATGCTATCATTCATCTTAGTGACCCAACACTTTCACATCGACCTATCTGTCTAAATATGTTTTTATTTTAACCTATTGCAGTATCAAATGTGCGTGGAGCTGTCGTTGATCTTTTTTCAATTCAAATTGACAATGCACACAGTTCAACGTCCACTTTGTGGATTTTACTATTGAATTATCATATCTTATCAATGCCCTAGTCAAAATTCTTTATTTTCACTCTCACGTCCATTTTCGATAATGGTTGTGCACTTTGTGGAATTTTGGCAGAGGTAAACATTGTTTATTTTATCTTGTTGATCCATAAGTTTCAAATCAACATAAAATGTATAAAGAAAACTAAATACAGTATTTCCTATCACCTGTTGCAGGTAACATTATCAAGTTGCAGAAAATTAATTGATAGTATGAACATATACGTACTATAGTGGTCACTATTTGGACTTCCGCCTGAGGTAAGCATCTTTTTGTGCCCCCTTTAATTTCCTTTAAGTCCACTCGATCTTTTCTTGATGTTGATATTCCCGTTTAGAGAGAAACTTGTCTTATGATCGTGCAACATAGCTTTTAAAGTAACTAGTGTGCGGATGCATTAGTTGTGACCTGTGAGAAAATTTAGACTGAGTAGAAAGAAAAACATGTGAAGTAATAGCACTAAACTCCAGCAGCTTCTTTGTGGTGATTCCATGCATCACAAGAAAGCTGGGTTGGAAGTCTAAAACCTATTGGGGTTGCTGTATTCAGTGGTCGATGAACCATGAAATGCAGCAACCTATCGGGTAGGGGCGTATTATGCATATGGTAGATGAACCATAGACGCAGCAACCCAATAGATTTTATACCGTCATGCCAGCTTTATCTGTGATGTTTCTCTGTGCCCGGATGGTAGTAGAAGAGATTCAAAATATCTCATTGTGATGCTAGAAACAGTCATAAGAAAGCTAGCTGCCACCTCCAGCAGCTTCTTTATGATTGTTCCAGCATCACAATACTGCCGAACAGGATTGACGTCGACATGCTTCCCCAAAATCTAAACTTAATCAGTATGGATGAAAGGTGGAGTGAAATGGACATGGCTATAGGCGCTGATTTTATACATAGTGGGGAAGCTGGGGGTTAGGAAAGATGGAGAGTATGGAGAGGTGGGGGTTTAATGGAGTCTTATTACTGCAGGTTTAAAGATGTGGTTTTAGAGAAATCATTGCTAGGTTTGAAGATGTGGTTTCATAGAAATCATTGCTGGTTTAAAGATTAGTGCATGAACAGTAGGTATACGCTCATGAACCACCTCATTGATTAGGGGTGGAAACATTTCAAAATTATAGCTTTTTTTTCCTATCACCTGTTGCAGGTACAATTTTCATGTTTTAGAACATTGATAGTATGAGTAAGTCCATATGTAGTATATAGTGTGCACTGTTTGGACTTTCGCCAAAGGTACACATGCTATCATTCATCTTAGTGACCCAACACTTTCACATCACCCTATATGTCTAAATATGTTTTTCTTTTAACGTGTTGCAGTAGCAAACTGTGCGTGTAGCTGTTGTTTTCCTTTTCGAATTAAAATTGACAATGCACATAGTTCTACAGCCACTTTGGAGGAAAAATATATATATGTGTCAACAATGTACACTTCTATGCCAGCTTTTCTGAGGTACAAGGGTTAAAGAATACATCTGAACAATATTTTTAGGAGGAATTGTTGTGGACATTGTAATATTTGGAGGAAGTTTGTGTGGATATGTACATTATTTGGTCGAGTTTGTGGCTGTTTCGAACAATTGAATTATGGGTAAAAGACATTTTCCACCCTCCATTTATGGACAAAAGACATTTCGCCCCCTGATTTTTGGAAAAAGACATTTTGCACCCTTGTCATAATTAAAAACTAACGGAAGATAAACGGAGGGGTCAAAAGAAAAAAATACCCCTAAAATTGAAAATTACCCCAATATAAATTCGTTTTTCCTTCTTTCTTCTCCTCATTCCTAACCCTAACCTTATCTCTTCCTCACCTCTTCTCTCATGACTTCTCCTCACCCTGCACCTCCCTCACCCACCGCACCTCACCTCCTGCGAACCCTAAGTCACCTCCATCGACGCCGCCACCACAAAGCTTTCTCTCTCTCTCTCTTGATCTGGGTTTTGATTCGGTTTCGATTCGATTCGGTTGAAGGCTTCGATTCGGGAAAGGACAAGCACAGATCGAAGAAGGGGAGGAGGGATGAAGACTTCTCCGTCGCCGTCGTCCGCTCGATTCGTCGCCGTCGTCCGCTCGGTTCCCCTCTCTTCTCCTGTTTCCTTTTCTTCTTCTCTTTATTTCTCAACTTTCTTCCTCGTTGATTTCATGAGCAATGGGTTTGATTTGTATTTATTTGGGTTGTTTCGAGTTTGTTCCAAAGAGACACAAATAGAAGGATGATGGTTACATTGAAGGTATGAGGAGGTAGTCGATTTGGGGGCGAATTGGGTTTCATGTTGAACGTAGTGGGTAGGAGAGGGAGATAGAGGGAGACGCTGATGGAGCACCCAGAAACAGGTACCTCCTAATACGCGACTGTGGATGGTGGTCGGCGTCAGATGTAATTGATCGAGAAGACAATCAGCCACCTCTCATTTGCTTAACGCCAGTCTGGGTTACACAGGTTTGGTTTGGTTCTCAAATTTTTATGAATTTTATGAATGACCAAATGCCCAGTACAAAGGATTGCAAATCCCATATGTTGGAGGCCATTGCAGTAAGGATAGCAATTCTGTCTGCTGTTAACAAAGGCTATAAAAGAATAAAGTTTCTCCCAGATTCAAGATGCTTTATCCTCATGTTCAAATCAGCATACTGGAGTTAGATGTTATGATTCAAGATTGTAAGCTTATTGCAAAATATTGTTCTTATTGTTCTTTTTTCTTTCATGAGAGATCTCAACTTTACATCATTTTTTTTGTTCCAAGGATGCTCTCCTTTTAACTGATATAGAGGAGATGTGGTTGTAATATCTGTTGTACCCTCTTGGTTGTGATAGAATCTTCTTCTTAAATAATACTGCAGTTTCTCTTAAAGAAAAACCATGGAAATTGTTGGTGTTGGTGTTGGTGTTGGTGTTGGTGTTGGTGCTTAAGAACACAAAGAACATCAAGAACATGATGAATTCAATAATAAACAAAAAAGATGGTGGTATTTGTCCACAATCAATAAGGGTAAAATGGTCACAAAAAGTCAGTTTGCACCCCTCCACTAACGGATTGTAACAGAAGGGTGGTATATGTCCCCGCTCCATCCGTTAGCAGGGGTGCAAAATGTCTTTTTTCATAAATCAGGGGGCGAAATGTCTTTTGTCCATAAATGAAGGGTGGAAAATGTCTTTTACCCTTGAATTATTGATGTTTTGGGTTGGATATTTACAAGTGTTTAACAGTTTGGATTGAAAACTAGTGTTTTGCAACCCTGTTGGTGATGTATGTGTGTGCATGGGTGATCAAAAAGGATCACCTAATCAGTGGTGTTTTTTGTTATTTTTGATGAGCAGGTATAGAAATGTGTGAGATAGGCGACTACATTAATGGTCATCTATGAGGAAGACAAAATAAACAAACCACGAGCACATCTGTCAGCAAATACATATCACGACCATCACGTTAATCGTGCAAATAAAATTTCAAAAAAAAAACACTCGACTAAAACTAACAAAGGCGACCAAAGTCGTCTGCAATATACCAACGACAACAAAAAAGTCGTCTATATGCTCGTCGGAAAAAGTTTTGGCAACGAAATAAAATAGTCGGGACGTAGTCGGGAAAAGATCAACGACGACAAATTTCGGTCTAAATGATCGTCGGCAAAAGTTTTGCCCACAAAATTAGGTGGTCGGGTGGTTGTCGGAAAAAGAACAACGACAAAAATTTGTGGTCGGGAAATATCTTTCAGCGGCCAACGGATTTGTAGTCGCCCGGTCGAACTAATGACTGGGCTATTCCATGCACTAGAGACAAAAAAACATTGTCTTTTCGTTCTAACGAATAAATTTCAGGATTTAACGACGTGCATGCTCGTCGTAGAAAACCTATTTTTTTGTAGTGCCAATATTTATGGACACAATGTATTAAGCATAACTCATCGTGGAGAATCGGTATTTATTCCATTGTTTCTTTTTTGTTTTTTTTAATGTGCTTTCTTTTTTGTTTTCTAATATTTGCTGGCACGCACGATCTCTTACAACCTCACCGCTTGCGGGTCAAGTACATTAAACCCTGACCAATAATTTAATTTAAGGAGTAAAAAACACTTGCCCCTTAAGTTTGATCTAGAGACACTTTATCCATCCCAGTTTTACTTTATCCATCCCAGTTTTGGAAGTTACACTTATGTGATACTTTACCTTTCACTGTGTTAAATATTATGAAATTTACAGCCCCAAATTGTGGTGCCGTTAGTTTGAGGTGAGGGTCTGTGCGATTTCTGCGTTTGTAAGTTCATGTTTACTTTTGTAGTATTATGTGAGTTTGTAACCAATTGAAGGCTACGAAGATGGAAAATTGACTCAAACGTTGAGAGCTCTCAGAGCTCGTTGATGCAAAAATATCAAATAATCCGAGCCTTTCTTCTGTCATTGTTTACAACAATCATTGGTCTGATCTGTTATGGCAACAAATTAGAGTCTCTGATTCGCTCTTATGCTGTAGCGATTTCAGTGCTGTACGTTCCCGATATGAAATTAAAGCTGATATTCTGGCATTGGTCTCTTTAGGCTGATGCATTCAAATGCTTCAATATTTGAATTCAAAATTTGAGTTTTGAGACATGATGTTATTCTACAGATGATGACATTGGATTAATCACACCATTGTTCAATATTTGAATTCAAAATCTGAGTTTTGAGAGATAATGTTCAATCTGTTAATTCAAGAAATGGGAAAGCTGACAGCGTTACTTCGGTATCTGTAAAAACAAGGGCTGACACATTCTCCTTTGATTTCCTCATAGGCGATGATCATTACAAACTGCCACTGGTAGGTGTTGTTCTTCAGCAACATTCAAAATGTCAAGAATTTGGTTCCTCCTGAATCAAATCAGTTACTGCTAAAATGGTTATTGCAGTCCATTGAAGTAACTGGTTCGAGATACGATAGAAACTTGGTTATTCTCCTAATGCCTCTACGTGCTTATATGGGGGTTCCTACATACAACTGGTGTTTGGTTTAGAGGGCCTGATCCAGTTAGTACGCTTGGCTGGAGAGTTGATTGTACATGATCCTTGAGGACAAGGATCTTCAAAGGGGGATATAATGTTACAATCAGGGACCAAATAACTATCAAGAAGAAATAGGGGGTCTCCAGATGCGATATCATAAGAGTGGAGTTTATTTTTATTTACGTTAATAGTGGCGGTTCATATGTAATTTTAGAAGTCTTAAGGTATATAAAGTAAAACCTCTATAAATTAATAATATTAGGCCCGGGATATTTTATTAATTTAGCGATATATTATTATATCGATAAATAATAATTTATTAATTTAAAGATGTTTTTTTGTATGACCTTTAAATTTCCAAGTCTAATGTACTAGTTACAATGTGTGCTAGTTAGAGATGAAAACTAAATTACAAAAACAAGTTCAAAGGCACATTTTATGAATATACATTAACAAATTAATTGAACTTGTCAAATCCATTGTTTTTTAATAAGTAAAAAAGTAAGTTCATGATACCAAAGTTGGTCCATTGTTACAAATTAATCACTATAAAAATGTTCATTGAAAAACTTTAAAATCACATCTATCGACTATGGCTCCTAAACTACAAGGTGTTCAAAAATCAACCATGGCCAATCAACAAAGAAAATTGTTATCCGAGTTTAACAGAGATCACCACTGATGCACTCAACAAGATTTGGTGAAGTGGGTTGACAAAACTTTCAATTTGAAAGTTAGTCAAGGAACAATATCAAACACTCTCAAGCGATTATCAGAGTTCCTATCAGCTGACTTTGACAAATGTGGATCTTCCAAGCGTTACAAACCAGCCAAGTACCCAGACGTGGAGAAAGTGAAATGAGGATTTTCAAAGTTAAAATCGGTATAGATTTGAAGTTCAAGAAACAAAAAGTGACTATAGATTCATTTTTTACTAGACAATTTTAGAATTTGAAACTTTTTTAGTGATCATTAATTTATAGTTTGGTTGGGACCAATATAGGTAAATTAGAATTTCAAAAAGTTTATTATCTTATTATTTTATCGATTGTGGTCCAATTTTACACTGGCCCCAAGTTGGGACCGGACAAATTATTAACTTTATCGAAGTTATTAATTTATTGAGTATTAATTTATAGAGGTTTTACTGTAGTTGCAATGTACGTATGGCGCGGACTATCAATGAATCAAATTACAGAAATCTTCATCTTCTTCCCTATATCTCTCTCTCTCCCTCAATCTCTCTTCTGATCTCTTATCTCTTTCAATTCGGTTTCCCAATACGACTCTGCTCCTCATCTCTTTCCAAATTGTTCTGTTAGAGTACGCACGCGGAAGCAAGATGCCAGCTGTTGGGGACCAAGAAGAGTGATTTACACGAAGAACAAGATGATCAAGAACAACACAACGATATAACGTAGTCCACTAGTTTTTATGCTAGCTACATCCACGGCCAAAACAACCCGATTTATTAATGAGAGAGCCAATAACAATCCAAGACACACCATACATGTCAATAGAAGAGTCCTACACCCATATATAAGCCTAAACTAGTGACTCGTGCCCAAAGCAACGTCCAAACGTTGCCAAAACGAACAAGGAAACAATTCCAAAACGGACAAGGAAACAATCCTTAACCGCCTTGGACCAAGTCAATTTTCTATGCTAGGTTTTTGAATCACCAAAACTTAACATGTTCTACGATTTCTACAGAATTGAGCACGATCAATAGCTTAGATTGTGACAGGCGCCAGCAACCATGATGGCTGATGGCTGCGCGGATGAGGCATGACAGGAACAATATAGACTGGGTAACTAAAATGTACACACACTGATAAAACAACGAATTAGTTAACTAAGGGTAATGCAGACATTGAGTTTTCATAATAAGACATAAAGCCAGCATCTGGAAGGGATAATGTCCTTGTCATGTTTGAGACTGCCAAATAAAGTGTGTATCAAGATAGTATAATAACAATACTAGAACTAGAATTCCTCTCATATAATTCTTACTCGGCCGAAGTTGATAGTGGAGTAAATGTGTTGATACTGGTCCTCCATGATGAAATGAAATTGAAGTGTAGGAGCACTACACTTCACGCAAAACTTTCTACAAAACACAGTGAATGGGAGTCCAAAACATTTTGTTGCTGTTAATGATTTTTTTACAGTTGACATATGGGTGAGTGGTGATTTCCTAGAATTTGGAACGAGGCCACAGTTCCTCTTGGCTCTTAGCTGTACCGGCGACCACTGAGTTGCCATGAGCTTACCACCAGAACATTAGATGCTGCTAGTAAACCTACCAGCATTGCCACCAAGAAGACTTTGGCGGTTTCGCCACTCCCACCGTGCTACAACCGTTGGCTGTGAGGTAAACAATAATGTTAGATTTCAATTTTAACATTGCTAACCCAAAAGAAAATTTCCCAAGTCACGAGAACAATTCTAGTACAAGGAAATATGCAAGAGTAAAAGCTCACTCCCTAAGGAGATCTACAACAAACTGTTGGGTGTTTAAGAGAGTGATTTTTTTTGTAAAGCCCTAATCTCACAATCTCAGCATCGCCCACACATTTTGCTTTGAAACTACCCTCATAACCTGCTAGATGCATCAGATATGCATGACTTTTTTCAGCTTCATCACCACTCCTCCACTACCCGGCAAAACAATGATGACCTGAACTTTCCTGCTTTCTCGACAACAGGTAAATGAAATTTAAAGCTCATGTCCAAGATGCATCAACTGTCTGGAATGAATCCTACACCTCTCTACTTCCAAACCTAGTTGTACATTTCTTTTGTCGATCTAATGTCTTGTACCTATGCGCCCACCATAAATGCATCTTCCTTGAACTTCAAATATGACTCTAGAATCCAGATAGATCTACAGCACTCCTCTAAAAGTAATTGTGGGTCCATGGCAATAGAATGGCTTCTTCAAATTTCTCAACATCAAATTTTAAAAAGTGGCTTATCCAAAAACCGGCTAGATAGAAATCGTACTAGCGCCGCAAGGACACTACATCATGTTTTTTTAGGTGAAATGTGAAATAACATTATATCATCTTCCATTGCCTTCATCCAAATAATTTTGGCACGGAGATTCCAATTGGACCAAGCATCAGCTCCGGGAACAAGTCTCTCTTTTTTCTCATTCGGGTGGTAACAAAAACATGTGAACAGAACAAGAAAAAAAAAAAAAAAAAAAGTAACAACAAGCCTGTCCTAAGAGGTACATGAATCAATCTTATCCAGTTGTGTTTACCGAAACTCATTTACTCCCTTAGTTATTTGATTCTACTTTTTATAACTGAATGTTTTCTTCCGATTTCCGATTTGAGTATGTGGTGTCTTATTGTCTCTACCGGTTTGTTTTGGTCTCCCTCTCCCTCATCGACCACTGTCAATCTGAAGTTGGGCAAGGCACATAAAGCAGGTCATCTAATGCAGCATCTATTCACTGGCTGGAATGGAAGCCGGAACTGAAGTGTGACACAAAGTCATTGTGGTCTAAGGAAAAGTGTCGCAGTAGTATTTTATTTAGTAGTTATTTATTTCAGTTCCCTCAAAAAAAGTTGTAATTCAGAACTTTAATAACTTTCCAAAACTTTTTAGTATTTGGCGGGATTTAGTAATGTGATTTGAGTCGAGATTGAGTTTCCTATTAGGAATCTCATTAGGAGTTTTAAATACTGTATTTTGAGATTGAGTTTCTCGTCACCCTTTTGAACCTATTTTTCCGAACCTGCAAGCTTCTGGAATCAGTGAACAATCCATGTAGAAAACCGACTTCCAGATCTGTCCCACATAAGTTTGGTATCAGACGCCCTAAGTTTTCGACTCAATTCTAGCTCAAGTTGCAAGTATGGTTACCAACGCCGCGCTGTCCTGACAGTTGGACTCTTTCTGGAAAGACTTCGGAACTGATCGTCAAACAATTCAAGATAAATTTAAGAGTTTAGAAGATAGATTCACCAGATTGAAGCAAGTTTGCAAACTCTGCTTAAAGGAGGATGAGAAAATCGAGCTCCAATGCAGCTAATTCCCAGGATCAATACCCCTGGACACTGTTCAGCATGTGGCTCGATAATGCAATATCAACCCCCTAATGTTACCATCACCATCCATTACAACCACGGCAGATACTGTAATGGGGTATAAGTAGGTCCTAAAGGGCTTACAGAGAATTGTCGTCACTATAACTTAACTCGAGTCAAGAAGCATTATTCTAGTTTAGGTCAGCTACAGGGATGAAACTACACCAGTTTTGATAAACGAAAGCCATTCACCCAATAAGTCTTTTCCTAGTTTCGACAGGGTTGGTAACAAGGATCAAACTAATCCTGCTCTTTTGTGTGTCTACCCAGGCTTGTCTTGGTCCCATCTCCCTCGCCCACCACCATTGCCTCAAACTGTATCACTTATCCTGAGTGGCTGTGTAGCACAAGTCCGGGTGGGGGTGCAGATACGGGAACTTGGCGAGTATGGAAAATTTCCAAAAATCAAGGTGCGGCGGGGCTGCGGCGACTTTATTTATATTTCATATTATTTGTGATACCATTATACTAAAATAAAAACAAAAATAATAGCAATCCAAATTATAATCAGTCAGAAATTCATACACAGATTCAAAGATGCATAGTTACTATATCAACAGTATAATCTCATCCTGTCATTGTTCGTAGCTATGGAGAGATGAGTAAAATAAGGGTTAGAAATGTTCACATAGATGGACGTTGTTTTGATTAAATTATGGTTGTACTTCAGAACTCTCTCAACTAAAGCTTTCAAAATGACCATGGCTTATCCTCAAAGCACCCGCAAAGCAAGCACCCAAGCACTCGGTGGGGGTGCGAGACCTCCCAGAAGCACCCGTGCAACATAGCTGAGTGGTGCATCGAAAGGACTGCAACACACATGACCAAACCACCTCAAAAGATTTCCTTGCATTTTGTCTTTGTTGGTACATGTCTAGTTTCTTCTTGATTATGTCATTGTGAGTTGTATATATAGGATTGCATTATTCTTTCTGCCTTAGAATTCACATTTCTACAATGCAAACTTTTTTAAAATATTCCCGGATCGCCCAAAACTCAGTCATACACCAAAGGGCTCTTACTCCAGTTCCATAAAACTTGTCCTTCACCCTATCCTTTACAGTGCAAAACTCCAAAAGCACTCTTCCACTTCATCCACTGTGCCCTTATCCAATATGTGAGATGCTCATGTATCTCTCCATCACTATGCATCATTAACTCAAGATACCTAAAAATATCCTTGTTCGGCTCATCTTGCCCACAATTTGTTATCGTCTCTTCCAACGCTATCGGCGCTGAATTTACACTCCATAAAGTTTCTTTGATCTAGTAATCCAAAACCCTTTGGAATATAAGTTCTCGTTCCATAGCTCTAACATGTCGTTTGATCACTTCTTGATGCATCAATAATAAGCCCCATGGAATCTCATCTTGAATACTCCTGACCTCATCCAAAGTAAACCTATTGCTACGGAAATTTCTCTCGTTTCTCATGGTACTATCCACCCACTAGTAAGACGCCCCTTATACATGTCCTCAGTCACCTCAATGTATTGTACACGTACCCTCTCTTTCTCACAAACTTTCAATACTGAATAGAAAATGGTTATGAATGTAGACTAATCAAGTTCAAATGCAAAAATAATTTTACAATTTGAACCACAACCGAAACCACATCCCAAAAGACAATTTTGGGATTTAGTATATAGAAGGCGAAACCACATTACTTCAAGAATCACTGGACATAAGTTTTTCGAGCCCGTTGCGTATTTTGAAATTACTTGGAGAGAAAGAAAAAAGATTAAGGCTAAAACTTCTCAAGTTTAGTTAGACCCATGACTTGAATTAGTCTTGTGATTTGGCAGAAAGAGGAGAGCTATGTGGATTAGATTGGGGCCTCACCATCATCAGACTCCCGGTGTTTGTTTTGTGGCACAGTTCCATTAGGTACGTCTTTGTCCTTGCGCTCCTGGTTTCTTTTAATCTCATCCGCTTTCCTCTGTTGCTCCTGAATATCATACTCTGATTTCTGCACATAGAAAGTGCACTAAGTAAGAGATGAGAAAAAATAGAAAATCCTTCCAGGTCATTTTGGTATACACATTGATGCAGGATGCACCAAGAAAAAAGAATTACACAGATTCAATAAACAAGGATCACTCAAATCACTCAGTATATGAGGAGAAAATCAATATATTATAATCATCAAAAGCTAAGAAACAATGAAGCACTGAGCCTGCAAACAGGCAACAGTAATAGATTCCTAACTGAACTAAAACTCCTAAACAATAAGAAGTCTAAATATTAAGTCATAATAAGATAAATGATTAACAATTCAAATTTTCGCATCATTCTTCTCCGTTTAGAAACCTCTACTTCGAAGAGTTGAAATAAATAAACATGTTTCGGACAACTCTTCCAGCTGATCAAATACCTCCAGACTCAATGAACTAAAAGCTGCGGATGAGTAGTCCAGTGAACCAAGTATTTCCATGAACTGTTGTGAAGCGAAAGACGACCTTTCCAATTAACCAAATAACTAAGAAAATTATTGCCGGGAAACGAATTAGGGTGATTCTTCCAAGGAACAAGAAATTTAGAATGTGGTAATTTGATGAGATGCAAACTAGGACGTCTTTTCCCCTCAACCAAGTATTGTAAAAAATCACCAAGAATCAAACCTATCTAATGGATTCTCTACTTGAGAGTAGTTTTAATACTGGGTGATACAGAGATGAAATAGGTGGTTATTCCAATACCCAAGGTACCTCCAAATTATATCTCGAGATGTAAGAGAGCAGTCATAAGCGAGGCTCTTCCAACTTGCGGAACATCCTGAGAAAGTAAACAAGTAGAGGAAACTGTACGATGCTCACGTCCAGTTGAGACTTGTTGGAACAGTTAGTGAACGCTAGAGCTGGACCAGGTGACTCTTTCAGACAGCACGCCTCGGAAGAATTACGAACAAATGTACGTCAACACAATTTTCCTCGACTATAATAGGAGTACCTACATGAGACTCAATGTGGCATATCACCAAGGTGTTGAGGGAACAACCGTCAAGATAGAACTAAGTAACTTCGAATTGTGGAAATATCTCAATCACAGCTCTAGGACGCTATGATCTGCACCTTAATTACAGCTGTAATTAAGGATTTGATTGATCTGTCACCTAGTCAACATTTTCCTTATTTGTAGATATTGATTTATTCTTTTTAGGAGCACATTGATTGCATCAAATTAATATTGCATATTGATCTCTGCTAGGCACTCTAGATATTGATTTATTCTTTTTAGGTACAGATTGATTGCATAGAATTAATACTACAGATTTGTCTCTGCTAAGACACCGGTTCACCGGTTCAACCGGTCGGTCCTGTCCGGTCCGGTCCGGTTTTGAAAACTCTGTTCGTGAGATCATTCTATACCACAAGAGCATGTTGTACTCCATGATCCCTCATTAGACCCTCATTATCAAGATTCTATCCCATTACCAACAAATCCTTCTGTACCACTATAGCATGTTGTTCTCCATGATCCCTCACCAGATCCACTACCAAAAGATCTTTCTTGTCCCACACAGAAAAATTTCAAAGATTTATTGGTCTATTCAAGGTAGCATAAGACTTAAAAGAATGTGGAGCCACATACACTTCCTATGAATGAAAGAGTCTGAACGAGATCCATGCACACTTTGAAATTGAACCAGGTAACACCATTACTCATTCTGATTCTGAGTGTGTACCTAATGAAGCTTCTTGATGCAGGAAGAATTTCGAAAGAATATCCGACAGCTTCAGAAAAGCAGTTTCGGTCAAAACGCAGGATCAGGGGCAGAATTGAAGGATGTCGGATTCGGGCAAAATCATACTTTATTTTGAGTGGAAATGACGTTCTAAAACTAACCCGTGATTTATCACGGGCACCACCCTGATTTGGTCAAATTCGGCCATTTAGCGGTCCAAATCAGCGTTTTTTCATTTTTTGTAATATTTATTTCACTAATTAGGAGGTCAAATTATTCCCGATTTGGGTGAATCTTTTTGCTGGGTCTTTATTTTGTTTAGGACTTCAATTTAGGATTTTTTTTTGAGATTTTGCTATTTTTGGCAAAATTATGTTTTTTAGCTATTTATACCCGCCTTGTGGGTAAATTTCAGCAGACTTTGATAATATTTTATTTCGGAATTTTAGAGAGCTTCATGCCTTAGTTTCTTTGCCTTTTCATTGTTGATTCCGCTGTGAACCCTCGCTTGGGTAATAACTCGGCATCAGTTTGGTATCAGAGCAAGTTGGACTTAGGAGGAAGATCATCATCAACGATGGTGCGTGGACGTCCTGGCGGCTGCGGGCGGGTTCCGGCTGAGGAAGCCCCCCAACGGAGACGAAACGTCCAAGACGTTATGATGATACAAGATTTGCAAAGGCAAACTGCAGACCTATCCCATAGCCTTGTGGTGCGGTATTTGCAGGAGCTAGTTGCAGATTTAACTCGACACTTAGCGGCACGGGAATTGAAGGATTGCAAGGCCTTTGATCAAGACTCGCAGGCCGCGTTCGAGATCCGCTACGACGGTGATTCCGGTGGTTGGAACGAGCGTTATGGAGGAGCGAGTTTGAAGACTCACGTGTCAGATTATTCTGGTACGTTAGTAGTTGAACATGTTTTTCGTGATGCAATATTTTATAAGCGTATTTCCCAATCATGTGAACCTGAGGTGGATTGGACAATCCCTCCTTTTTATGATGATTATGGAGATGATGAAGAAGATGAAGTATTGATTGGAGGAATGCGGGGTCAATTCCGATTTCTCTGTTCAAGTTGAGATAATTTCAGATTCCTCTCCATTATGTTTTGCACAGAGTATTATTATTGAAGATGATGTTGAAGACGTGCGGATTGAATTAGAGGTATTCATGATTGTTTCATTCAAGTTACCATCTCTTTCTTGTGATCCGTTTATGATGGATTCAATCATTCAAGTTCCTAAATCGAACTCCAGGACGAGTTCTTTTGAAGAGGGGGTGACTGATGCAGGAAGAATTTTGAAAGAATATCCGACAGCTTCAGAAAAGCTGTTTCGGTGAAAACGCAGAATCATGGGCAGAATTGAAGGATGTCGGATTCGGGCAAAATCATACATTATTTTGAGTGGAAACGACGTTCTAAAACTAACCCGTGATTTATCACGTGCACAACCCTGATTTGGTCAAATTCGGCCATTTAGGGGTCCAAATCAGCGTTTTTTCATTTTTGGTAATATTTATTTCACTAATTAGGAGGTCAAATTATTCCCGATTTGGGTGAATCTTTTTGCTGAGTCTTTAATTTGTTTAGGACTTTAATTTAGGATTGTTTCTGAGATTTTGCTATCTTTGGCAAAATTATGTTTTTTAGCTATTTATACCCGGCTTGTGGGTAAATTTCAGCAGACTTTGATAATATTTTATTTCGGAATTCTAGAGAGCTTCGTGCCCTAGTTTCTTTGCCTTTTCATTGTTGATTCCGCTGTGAACCCTCGCTTGGGTAATAACCCGACGTCACTTCTCTTATGAATGATCTGGAACAATCAATGGCTCTTAGAAAGGGAGTAAGATCATGTACTCAGTATCCGATTTTGCACTTGTTACCTATTAAAGACTATCTCCCTGATTTAGAGCATTCATAAATACTTTGACCAAGTTCAAAATTCCCAGTAACATACAAGAAGCTCTTAGCGAATTTGAATGGAGAAATGCAATCGTGGAAGAAATTCAAGCCCTAGAGAAAAATGGGACATGGGAAATTTCAAATTTACCTAAGGATAAGAATCTAGTGGGATGCAAATAGATCTTCACCGTCAAGCATAATACTGATGGAAGCATCGAAAGGTTCAAGGCCAGACTGATAGCAAAAGGATTTACTGAGTCCTATGGGATTGATTATCAAAAGAAAAATTGCTCCTATGGCCAAACTCAATACAATTCGAGTTTTATTATCAATGTTAATCAAGATTGGGATATCAATCAACTAGATGTTAAAATTGCATTTCTGAGTGGTGATTTAGAAGAAGTCTACATGAAAATCCCGCCAGGATTTGAATCTCAAGCCATCCATAACAAGGTTTGCAACCTCAATAAATCTCTTTATGGTTTCAAGCAATCTCCTAGAGCATGGTTCAGTAGTTTCACAAAAGTTGTCAAGACTCATAGGTACTATCAGTGCCAATCTGATCACACACTATTTGTCAAGCACGAGGATCACGGAAAGATAGCAATTCTTTACTGGACGATATTAACCTCACCTGAGATCAGAAGGATGAAGTAATTAAACTAAAGGAGTTTCTGGCCAAAGATTTTGAAATCAAGGATCTAGAAAGCCTGAAATACTTCCTTAGCATAGAAGTGGCTCGGTCAAGAAAAGGAAATTTATGTTCGTCAATTTAGAATGTTCTAGACTTGATAAAATAAACGGAATGCTAGGGTTTTCACCAACTGATATCCCTATGGATCCTACAAGCAAGCTTGGAAGAAAAGACGGGGTACTCGTGTAAATAAAGAGAGATATCAGAAGCTCGAGGGGAAGGTCATTTATCTCTCTCATACTAGACCTAACATTTGTTTTCCACTCAGATTAGTTAGTCGGCTTATGAATAAACCAATAGAGGAGCACATGGGTGTTGTTTACCGAATTCTACAATATTTGAAGGAGGATACCTGGGAAAGGCCTATTCTTTAAAGAATCAAATAGTAGAGGGTCTAAAATATCCACTGACTCTGACAGGGCAGGATCTGTAACATACATGAGATCAACTTCATGACATTGTAACTATGTGTGGGGAAACTTGGTAACGTGGCGAAGCAAGAAGCAATCAGTTGTTGCCAGAAGCAGTGCGGAAGTTGAATTCCAAGCTTGGAATGATTTGACTGATTTGACCGATCTGTCACCTAGTCAACATTCTCGTAGATATTATTTAATTCTTTTAAGGAGCAAATTGATTGCATAGAATTAATACTGCATATTTAGCTCTACTAGGTACTACATAAATAGATTTGTAACCCCAAGTTTTTGAGAATCACAAAGGGAGATTTATCTCATACCGCATAAATGTTTCGTAGGTCTTAGCATAACATATTCGGTTACCTTTTGCATAGAAACAGTACTCCATCTTTGAAAGGTCATAATAGGCTTGAGTATCCAAAGAGCACACGAATGTGAGACATGAGTATTAGGAGTTGATATGACAAGAGCCTTGGTCGATCCAGTAGCATTGGGGCTAAAATCATCAATAATTACGTCACATACGATATCCTAATAATTTAAGTCAACTTGAGCTGCAGTCGTGTCTTTAACCTTTTCCAAGTATATCATAAGTCTAGTAGAACAATTCTCAAAACTTTCTTTTCCAATTGTCTCCCAATTTCTAAAACTTCTTCATTTCTCCCTTTCAAACATTCCAAGAGCATAGAAGTCAACTCCATCAAATGTCATTGCTTTCTTCTAATAAAACATTAGTGATAATTTACGATGATGCTTGGATGTGATGGAGGTAAGAAATAAGTGAAACACAACAAGGATCAAATCATTGCACTCAAGATCAAGTATCAATATGGAAAACGTGGATCCTGCAATAGTATTGAGAACAATTATTCCTTTGGTGTAAGAAGGTGTAAAAAGATTAGACAATCTTCCAAAGGAAGATTTTCTTCATTGTATGGGACCTTCAGACTGTAATTCTTGTCAGCTCACAAATGCATGCATAGCTGCTATTTCCACATCATCGCTAGCGTGTCCCAATATTTCTTGTTCAACCAACGACTTCTCACACGAATAGATAATCTTCTGAAACTCATTCAAAGGAGACTGACTCACTTTGCTAAGTAAATTCTCAAAGCAGATGAAAAAGTTCATGAGTTGATGATGGTAAGTGCAATGAGATCATTTGCAACATCGGCCATTTGTTTGGGAAACGCCTTTCCTGGAGTCAACATGGTTGCGATTTCAACCAAATCGGTCTCAAGTCTATCCTTCTTTCAAGGTTTTGACAACCTTCAACATGTTGAAGAAATATCAACTCCTGTGTTAGCTTAATTCTTGAGATAATTTAAATCCTAGAATTACCTGAAATTCCAGAGAATATGAACCAGAAGGTGACCTGGAATCGAAAGGACATGAGCCGAGAGAGGTGATCTGAAATTCCTAAGAATACGAGCCAAAGCGTGACAAAAATCCTTGAAAGGAAATTTACCAAATTAGTTAATCAAACTGTATATTTATTTATTTATTTCATTTTCTTTGCGGTCTAAAGTTAAGCAAGCTTGAATGTGACCAACTAGGCTGTAAAACTAGTTAACTTATGCTGGACTGTGTTTTATGATAAAATAATGGGTTAGTAAAAAAAATGTTCTTCAGTGAATAAGTGGGCTGGACAGATATTGGGCCTTTTGGGCTGCTGACTTAAGGTTCAGGGATAAGCTAGGAATTTAGGGATTTGATAGGCGGCAAAATTCGGTTTTCCAGCTGGATTTTTCCGGAGTCTGAAGAGGACAGCGATGTCAGGGCAGGGAATGCGGCGTGAGGAGGTGATGACGGCTTGGTATTGACGATTAGTGGCAAGTGGAAAGGGCTTCGGTGGGCTCCTTTTGGATCTCCTGGTTGTTCAACCTGATGGTGAGTGGTTCAGATTGGCGAATGGTGGTTCCAAAGACAGTTGGGTCATCAGGTTGTTAGCGATGTAAAAGCTGATGATGTTAGTATTTGCAGGTGTGCGTAGTTATGGGCGGAAAGAAGGCAGACTAGAGCGGTCGGGGTCTTTCGGTTCTGTTTGTTGCGGCAGTGGCGGTGGTTGTTTTCCGTAGCCGGCTGTCGGAGCATCGGCGCTGGTGAAGCGGGACTCTGCGAGCTGGCAGAAACAGATGAGATTTTTGAACAACTGGTCAATGCAGCAGCAACAACGGTGGTTGAACAAGCAGCGGTGGCAACTGGTTGAAGAGAAGAAGCAGCTTCAGCGGTTTGAAGTTTGGCTCTGATACTAAGGGTGCATCTGGAGCGGGTTGAACCCGACCAACCGGAGCCCAGCCCAAACTAAAATAGGGTCCGGGCACATAGTTTTGGTAATTTGGACGGACTTGGACAGAAATTCTTAGTCCGAACTGAAATTAGGGCCGAGCTTGGGCACAAATATCTAACGATCGGCTAACCCGAATTGCCCGATTTGCATGACCACTACCTATACATATGTTTTGAGAGAATTATGTAGCATACCAAACATGAACTTGCTACTTTTCTTTTGATTATTAGCGATGGTGTAATCATTGTTTTGTTCTTAAACTAATTGATTGGTCTTTTTTTTCCACCAAGTTAGTATTCTTTTGTGTTTTTTAAAAATGTATCAAGTTCAATGTATTGGTCCGAATTCAGCCCGAACCCAAATTGAATTTTACGAATTTGGGCTCGGACAAGCTGGCGATGCTCTTAACTCGGGCTGGGCTGGGCTGGGCTTGGGCAGCCTCGACCGAACTCGGGCTCGGGCTAGGACAGAGGTGCCAACTAATCCAGCCCGCCTGAGTTGCAGTCCTATCTGATACCAAAATTGATGCCGGATACACCAAGAAAAAAAGAATCAGGGAGTCAAAAAAACAACTATTACTCAAATCACTCGGTATATGAGGAGAAAATCAAAATACTATAATCATCAAAAGCTGATAGATAATAAAGAACTGAGCCCGGTAATTAGGCAATACTAATAGACACCTAACTGAACTAAACACTCCTAAACAATAGAAACTCTAAACAAGATGACAATTCAAATTTACTAAATCTCCTAGATAAACATATTAATTAACTAAAATCCCTTCTTGATCCACACATTTGTGTTGGTTGATTTAATAATTAACACCATGCACTGGTCAGTTGGCCAGTTAAATGCCAGTTCAGATGATGTGTCTCGATTTTCTTGCATTGGCTATCTGATAACTGACCTGGACAGTCAGGTTTGAGGTGTTTGGTCCGATTGTAAGAACTATGAAACTAGGTTTGGAAGTTTGACGAACAGTACATGACATTGAAGGGATAAGATGAAAAATCATGTCAATTGATCAAACAAATGAGACACTTGGATTTTGAGTTTATAAATACCAAAAAGGGTTCATCAAACAGAGGTCAGCATTGAACACAAACCTTGGCAGGAACAGAGAGTATCTCATTTGCCTCTGCAATCATCTGATAAAGGGTGTCTGCATTTTTGCGCATCTCATCAAAGATTTCATCCCTGAGCTGCCCATCATGTCCACTCTCTGTCAGGAACTTACCAACAACCTATATAAACGTATCTTGTAAAAATGAAAGACAGGTATAAGCTGTTTAAAGAATGAAAAGAGGAAGACAAAGACCTTGTCTGAATGATGACTACGTGCTGCTTCTCGGAATGCCTTTTTTATTTCTTCAGATGTATCAGATAATTTAACACCCCTGAAACAAATTTTCCAATTAATGAATGGATTTCAAAGCTAGATGAAAGCAGACAATTGATCACGAAATAAAAGAACGGTAAAACTTTCACCAAAGCTAGTGACCTTATAATACTGGAAGGTTGCTTGCGGTGCTGTGTTCTAACAAAATCTCAACATAATAACTAATATAATAAAGGGTTTTAGACCATAAAAAGGCTCAGACCAAAATGTTTAATATTGAAAGTTTTGAGTCCTGAAATCTATCTGTTCAAGTACATATCACCAACTTCCAGTATAGAGTAATGATCCATGTGCCCGTTCCAGTTTATTTTTGCAAACTACCCATCTCCGATTGTTGACAGCTATTGATCAACAACTGTGATTTTTCTGTCCAGAATTTTACGTTGTTTGACCAATAGCTCCATCTTTTAGGGCAAAGCGGTCCAATCATTGAGAATGTGAATACGAGTAACACAACACCCTCAACCGGCGCCCATCACCACATCCATAAACCCAGGATCCTGGGTCCACCGCCACCATCATTGCTACAACCACAATCACTGTAACAACCCTAGCGGATTACTGACACAACAAGTTCTTGTACCCGTACCAACGGATAAAAATGCTTAAGCCTCGAGGTGCTAGTAGTAACCCGCAAGGTTTACTATATACAAAACATCTAATCCGCAATATCTCGATGTTGGACGGGATATTACAATCACCACCACCAAAGGATTCTGATATCGCTGGCCACCACCACCACCCTTACCATCACCACCATCTCAACATCTAATGAAACCCAATCAACCAAAAAATCCTCTGTGTTCCCCCAACACAACCCAGTCGTCATTGAT
The DNA here is from genome assembly GCA_023055425.1 of Linanthus parryae. Taxonomy (NCBI): domain Eukaryota; kingdom Viridiplantae; phylum Streptophyta; class Magnoliopsida; order Ericales; family Polemoniaceae; genus Linanthus; species Linanthus parryae. The sequence continues at coordinate 59,753,788 of JALGPY010000001.1, read as the reverse complement.
TCAGGTGATACCACTTTAACTTCACCCAAATCAACCAACCCAAAACTCCCTCCCTCTTGTCTTTTTCCCCATCAACACCCGACCAAATCATTAACAGGAAATAGGAAAGGCGCATAGCAGAGGAAGAAGAACCCCAAGCAGGCCTAGCCGCCACAGACCTCCAATTGCAGACGGTCGGCCATTAAGTCGGCGAAACATCCAAGCAAACTCACGAACCAGATGGAGAGACAGAGAGAGGCAGAAACTTTCTTCTTCTTCGATCAGGAGGTCTCTCCTCTTTTCTTCTTCTTCTTCCGGCTTCTATCTTCTTGTTTTCTTTTTCTCTTGTCTTTTCTGCTATAATATGAAATTGTTTTTCTTTTTTCTTTTTGGGGATGATAATACCCCTGACAGAAACCACTTTTTGAAAAAAAAATTAACCCAAGCAATCAATACTGGATGTGGGTATATTGCATTTTTTAAAGTGGGGCTGGCACCACGCTCATTTAACTATACTGGAGGCGGTAGTATGCAATTATCCCAAATATATATTAGATGAACTAAAACGGCAAGCCAGTACCTACGCAAATGTTGGACTCACTTGTGAGATAAGTATGGCAAGCCTATCCACGTAAGAAACAAATATATCAAGTAACCACTTTAAGAACTTCATTACACACAGACTGGTCACCTTGTTAAAGTTATTTGATCTCACACTGTAAAATATGAGAGATATGATACTACTGTCCAAGTTGTCCAACCAGGCTGAAATCAAAGGAGTAATAGCAATATGACAACTACACAACTCTGACAGCATACTGAACTAATTACTACGCGTGTAGACCTGTTCTGTGAAGAAAAAGTATTCTGCCAATACACAAATATCAACTAAAGTAGACATATAATCTAAATAGTAAAGTCAGTATACTCACAAAATAATGTAAACATCTAAGAACGTTTTCGTTCTATCCTTTTCTTCAACTGACGAAAGGAGGGTGCGAGCTGCTCTTTGCAATTCTTCGACATCACGTATGGCGCATGCATTAAGCGCACCGGATATTTGAACATCCCCTTCTGATTGGTTTTCAAGAGTTGATATGAGTCGTTTCGTGTCATTAGCTGCCTGTCCATAGTTTCTAACAATTTCAAATAAGGTGGCTCTTAGAAATAAGGCCTGCAAAGAAAAAGAAGAAATCACAGAGCTGCAGATGCCTACTTCAACAGCTAAGACTCGGACATTCTCTTCAAAGGTCCTTTTCACTTCAGAGAGTCCATACTTTTTGTGTTTTAGCCTTACTCGAGGTGCTCAAGAATTTTGAACATAGGACAAAGATTCATATCTTTCGTAGGACCATTTCCTCAAACCGAAGATAAACTATTGCATTTAGGGATCAGAAGAATCGTCATAATAGCTAGAATGTCAGTAAAGTGACAATGAAATAAGTGTTTATTTAATTCTAGGTATCTGACTCACCCCTATATGATGATTGAACTCCCAGACACTTGTAATCCCATGTATTGGCCCACTACAGCTACTGCCGCTAAGTTACTTTTGACAGGGCTAATGGTATTTCTTTACAGGACATTATATGTTTGGATGGAATCTTTTCCCAGTCCTTCAGCTTCACTGAAGTTGTATATTTACCCCTTGGTGTCAATCTTCATTAATATTTGACGTGACACGTCCAAATGGCTCAAAAAAAAAAAAAAAAAAAAAAATCTGGTCTGCAGTAAGGAGCTTGACCTCCCTTGACCAAAGCTAGTTTTCAAGTATCTTCTATAGCAGGCCTTTGGAAGTAATCTAGGGTTGCAATCTCTGCTGGTCATAGTGTGTCTTAAGACTCAGGTACATTGCAGAGGTGTTGGGACCTCTGCTCTTGTGACAGAAAGGAAGTTCCTACCTCCATTTCCTTTATTGTACAAATAAACAAATGCCAATTTCTCAGCTGAGCCTTGCCCCAGATGGTTGAAAGGTAAAAGTTGCTTCAGGTGTGACAAATCCAGTCGATTGGGTGTTCCAGGAATCCAGGGTGTTATAAACATTGACATATTCGCCAGGTACTAAGGTATTTTTGGTTGGGACAACTGGAAACAAAGTCATGCGCTGGGTATAGTGTGTGTGAGATGTAACAACCAATAAAATTGCAAGTTTAACTTGAGTTTTCGAGCCTTGTTAGTAGGTGACTCTGCATGGGTTGCTTACAGGTGAGATGGAGAAACCAGTACCTGATTCTCATTAAATCTTTTAAAGACAAGAATTCTGACTGCCACGAATAGTTTTCACTGGTAGTTTGTGAATACGTTCGGGCAAATTTATTTTGAGACACGATTAACTGCTTCAAGGCTTCTTGCCTTTAAATATAGACCCAAATACTAAAACACCACAACTGATTGATGCGGTAAGTTAAAGGCTTGTGAAGTTGTGATCAGCCTCAACACAGAGTCACCAAAATGCCACAAGTCACAGGTCCATTGTCCAAGTTCATGAATCTTAGCAAGTAACAACAGCAGAAATTTATGAAAAACAAGATATTTTCATTTGGTTTTAGTTGTTTGCAAACTGCCATAAAGGTAAGACAATGCTCGTAGAAAAATACGTAATATAAAAGGAAGAATTTCACCTAAGTTTCCAGAAGCCAATACTCAATTTCATTTAGGTAAAAGCACTCAATTACTCTCTTCTAAAATACATGCATTTATAAATATGTCAATTCAGCTCCTTATGCTCCTTGCTTTCATCCATACTGGTATTTACAGGGTAAATCGGTCTTATACTGAAGAAAATTTTACATTTTACTGAAGTGAAACATTTTCTTCATCAAACCCAATTTTATTCCCGTCACCAATACCATTTTCATTCTAGGCAGTGACATCACTTTAGGCACATTCCGCAGCCAGCCAATCACTATCCCAGTAAGAGAATTTCCTGCTATCCAGGGGCAGAACCAGATTTGTTATAGAGGATCTAAAAGTACAAACTGTCCACTTAATCTAACTTCAAGAAAAATCTTAACGGAAAGAATTTAGAAATTCCTAAGATTAACTAATTACACCTGGTCAAATTTTCTAGATTTTGAGAATCAGAACATGCAATTAAACTTCATTTGTCTTGGGGAATACCAAACCAAAAAAAAGGTATATAACACAAGTGCTTCAAAAGATATTATGACAAGGAAATTAAAATACAAAAAAAAATTATACTGTAAGACACAAAATCATTCAAACTTTATACAGTAGCTGATTAAAGAAAAAAACAAGAAAACATCAAATGTTACGAAAAGGAAAAAATGGCGAAGGATCTTTGGAACATTCCGAGTATGTGTAAATCTTCAGAAATTGATTAGCATAGGGATGAATGTAATTATATTATTTCTAAACTAGAACAAAAGTCACTTTTGCCAAATGAATGTCATGGTGTAAATTGGTGCGCTACCTAGATTTGACCTGAATGTTGACTATTTTCTGGGAAATGAGCTTAGAGTTACAATAGCAAGGATGTTGTCATTATATCAAGCCATATCTGGAAAAGTAGAGCAGGCTAAACTGAAATCTCACAACATATTAGGGGAAGTTTACAGTGTCCGAAATTAGTGAGGTTTTAATCTGCCGTCTAGCTAACTACAAAAAACTAAAATGGTGGCCAAGCTAGTTAGAGAAGGAGAGAGAGGGTCTCGGTTCAGGAGTGTCATGTTTACAATGAGAGAGATAGAGATCCCGCCAATTTTTCAAAAAGCCAATTTACCAAAATGAAAATCCATTTTCACCCCAACCTGACCCATTGCAACTAAGACCTCGCGTTTGATAAGAGGCAGTTTGGTACAGAAGAGGCTCAATTGGTTCAGCGGCAGTTATCATGCACTGGTTGGCGTAGATGGCACTTCTAACGTAAGTTTCAGATAGAGTTCTGTTCAGGAGTGACATAGTATAGGTAAAGAAGGTAGATATTCGCTTATCAAGCTGTCAATTTCTAGAATTAAACATTTAGTAGCATTCTGCACTCAAATTCCACTTTAAAGGCAAACCTCACTATAATTTCCATTCAGAGCTATGGCTACGTTGCAGTCAGCAATGGCATCGGCAATCAGGCCAAGAACTAAACGGGCTGCAGCACGTTTACAGAAAAACGTGGCGGTAACAGGACGAGAGCCGATGCTTCTAGAGAGAGCTGCAGTATAATGCTTCACTGCTTCTGTATATCTTTTAGCATTGAATGCTTCATCCCCTGCATTCTGAAGTTAATAAAATATATAAGTGTCACTCTTAAGTCCCATGATAAAAACAAGGTTAAGTGGCAGGTGAAGAATCAATTGAAGTTTTCAAGCCCACGAAGAAAGCAAGCAGTTGCGGCATCAGCCTAAGAAGCACGGATACGGATACGGGTGTCAGATAAGATACGGGATCGGACACGGAATACGTCATTTTCTAAAAAATTGAGGATACGACACGGCAAGGATACGTCTATTATGTACATACATACACACAAACAAACACACACACACCCTACTTATTGAATTACAATAATAACATTGCTTTCATTTTCATTAATATTCATCAAGATCATAGCAGCACTATAATCTCTTAAGAACAAGATCAGAAGAAAAAGTTCCCTTTTTTTTCTCGACAAAAGGCTGAACTTAAAAGTTAAGAGTGCCTCTCAACTGGTAAGGAGATGGGGTGAGAGATACCCCAGTTCACAAGAAGGGCAGAATAAGAAGAGGGGAAGAGAGACACCCCAGTACAGGAGAAGGGGAGAGAAAGATAGAGAGCACTTGTTCGTAGTTGCTGCTGTGTCCCTTCGGTTGCAGAGAGTTTGCTGTGTCCTTAGGATTCGAGAGAGTTTGACAGAATTGAATAGGTGAGTTTTGTGGTTGAAAATGAACCCACATCCTTTTAATACCATATCAACTAATTAACTGCATATCAGACATTTATTTTCAAGTTATTTCATCTAACCCTTCAAATCTTTAAAACTTTTACAAAAGACACCCACATAAATTTTAAAAATTACAATACAGCCGTATCCCATCCGTGTCCGGCCATTGTAAAAAGATCGGAGTACCCCCGACACGCCAGGTGGCGTGTCCGACGCGTATTTAGCCGTATCCGATCCGTGTCCCCGTATCCGATCCGTATCCACAGGTTACGGCTCCATTTTTGAAGTATCCGTGCTTCCTAGGAATCAGCTTATTCGCCTTCTGATATGTACTATGCAATAGGCAAGGGTTTTCTTTGCATTTGATTAAATTTTCTCAACCTACTTCAAATCTTTGGTGAAAAGTTGAATATTACTTTTCCTACAAGTCAATAGTCATTTCTTAATAGTATATCGTTATTGATGGAACAGATCTATATACAAGAACCATGGGTGTGGACACTGTCTTCACACCCTCGTTCAAAGCACAAGCAACCATTGGATCAATGGTTCTCATTCCCTCACATTCAACTTAGTGAGATCACATTCCATACTTACTTCTCTTAAAACTATGGAAAAGTCGTCTCCTCAGTGCTTTCTTCTCTTTGAAATTTTCAGGTCAGCCAAGTTCCTCCTACAGACTACTCCCTCAGCCCCAGAATGAGGGTCTTGCTGATTTTTCCAACCATTTATAGGTGATGATTGGCCTAGCGAAACGACACAAGAATTTGTTTATCTCTTCATGATGTAATAGAGTTACGATTAGTCTACACCATAAAGAAAATATAGTATCGTTTTGCTAGTCAAATCACCTCAAAATGCTTGAAAAAGCAAAGCAAGACACTCATTTTGGGACGGAGGAAGTATTAGACTAAAATACAGAAAGGTGAAAAGGGTAAACAATTTACTGAAACTGAGAAAAGAGCATATATTTCCCTACTACAGTGCCAAAATTCATTGCCGATTGTCTTTCAAACATTCGGAATGCATCTACCTGTTCGCCCTATTAACACCATTAAATTGCTACATTAAGTGTTGAGGCGGACCGCTTCAGAGGATAACAAGAATTCACTCAGCAGTAGCCATCAATGGAAATCATTCAAATTGGTCTTCGTGATCTTATAACAAACTTTATTATGAAACACGAAGATTGTGATAACTCGAGAAAATTAGGAACAGGCACAGGAAAATGGAAAGATGGAAAAGCAGTAATAAACAAATTTAATAATACCTGGTGACGCAAAATTTCATGTACAGTATCGCTAAATAGCACCGATGAACCCTGATTGCTTCTATCCCTGAGGTGAATATCTTAAGATGTATTATAAAGGATAGTTACATGGCTTTTGGATCAGAACACTAGATACCAATGGTACAGAAGTTCTACTAAATATACCTTAATAGTTCTTCTTCCTTCAGTACATCAAGAGCCATCTCAAGCCTTCCCAAGCGGAAGTAAGCCTTGGACATAAGGGACCACCTCCATAACTTAACAGGGGTCTGCCTATTGTATTGAGACCCATCTGCAGTACTTGGAACAGTTTCCATGGGAAAATTCTTTTCAGCAAAATCAAGTGTCTGCTTACACAACTGAATCACCTTTCCGTACTTGTGCAACTGCCCGGTTCCATAAACACAAACCCAACAATGAGAGAAAAACATCTTGACAGGCTGTAAGAAACTGTCGTGTTTATAAGAACTAAAAGGTGTGCCAATTTGAGTAATTTCAAAAGTGAGATACCCTGAGAAGAGCCTTTCCCTTCACTTGAAATAATTTCTCTGAGAAAGAGCTTATTGAGAGTGCCTCGTCGATCATTGATAAAGCATTAGCTGTTGAAGTCGAAGTTTTGTGTTGCATGAGTTCGTTGCAGTGTGCCGTATACTCTTCCACTCTCTGAAACCACGATATCAGGTATGAGCTACTGAAGGTAACAAATCCATAAAGAAAGCAAGGAAATGCAAAAATACAAATGTGAAGCGATGGAAGTTATACAGCTACGGAAGCTGCAGAAGGTTAACAATTTTACAAGGATACTGAACTGCATATCACTTGGAGTACTTAGGGCTATTTAGGGAAAGCTGTGGCGTTCTAGAAAGCTGCGGTGCAGGGAGAACTGTGAGGAAGCTGCTGTAGAAATCCACTTCAGAAGTGTTTGGTAAACTTCATATATAACCTGCTTTGAAAAAGCACATTCTACATATTGTGTCTGGTAATTATTGTTTTAGACCTTGCTGTAAGTGTCAAGATGACAATATAAGACATGATAAAGTTTTAATGCAATTGGATAGGTAATTTTGGAAGTTATTGTTATTGCATGGATAAAAAGGCCTATTAATAAGATTATCAAAAAGCAGGTCCAGAAAAGCAACCGCCCCCTGCTTCTTAAAATCTGTGGTGGGAAAGCATTTGTTGTCCAGAAATGAGATAAATAATAATTTACCAAACATATCAAAGACTGCTTCTGGGCATCAAAAAGCAGCTTTCTAGAAAGCAAAAGCATTACCAAACGGGCTTTGAGTTGGTCTTGTTGCTTCACTGTTCTTTTTTAATGTATCTACCTCGTTTGTAAGTTTATTTAAACACGTTTTTGTTTCCCTAAAAAAAACACATTTTCGTTACCTATTAGACAATATAAGTTTCCATGGAGAAAATGAACTCAATCGCGTAAACATGTTGAGATTCAGATGCCCATGTCATTAAAGGTGTTGATCATTAATTCTCACAAATGTTTAAATTCACATGTTTAGTTGGTAACAATCAAAGTCACGAGTTCTAGTGAGCTCTTATTTCCAGCTTGCATGCCCACCTATTGGTTCTCAAAATCATCAGAAGTAGAAATAACTCACTTTAAATGATTTACTTTCTTAAAAGGAAAATTTAGATGACATCTTAATTGATCCAAAACAGAAACATCAGAACTTCTCTATCAAAGATGCCGTACATAGCACTGTCTAAAACCAAATGTGTAAAATAAAAGAGGACATAAATTGGGATAACTGAATAAGTGAAGATTAGAGGACATGATTCTTTTTTACTTAAAACATTTCTCACATGCATGTTTACCCATTAATTTAATATTCCTAACTTCTGTACAAAGCTCAGAATGATATGGAAGGATGTGCTATATGAGTGAGAAAAGGAAAAAACGCAGATAATGCAAGGTACCTGAGCCTTCTGGAGGCCTTCGGCAGATTCTACGATGATTCTACGATCCAAACACACTTGATCTTCAGATCTGGTACACTTGCTAAAATATTCCACTGCAGCTTCAACTTCTCCGAGCAGAAGATGAGAGCTAGAAATCATTTAAAAATAATGAATGAGATATGCCTGCGGCACAAAGCTCAAATCAAAATATGCTTCTTTAGGACGTCTACCACACAGCATCACCAGACCAACACTATTTCAAGTACATTGCAGCAAGACCCAATCTTGATTTCTATGAATGAACAGGATACTTTAAAAACAGAAGATTATAGGTAAGCTTTTACAACAACAGTGCCTTGGACAAAGGATCTAATTATTGAATAGTATAACAGAGTGTCAGCTCCCAGCTGTATTGTACTAGTTTGTTATACATGCTGGACTACTAGTCCAGTTCCAGTAGTCCTTTGCAATAAATATAGGTCCAGTATACTGGTATTGTTTGAAGAAGTTACAATTTAATTTTAGCACATGTAATACTCCATTTCTTCTCCGAAATGTATCCTTCCTGATCTGCTTTGATGGTGGTGCTTTGTATCTCGACATCTTTGTTCGGATCTTCGGAAAGCGTGACACTCAACAAGAATGGAAGGAGTACAGTCCAAAATTTCTCGACTGGATCAGCAGAGTCATTTATGATAGCTTTTCATATTGTTTTATCAATAGTGCAGACAACCCGTTTAAAGTGTTTGTGTCATCTTCTGGGAGACTTCTACACCTGGCTTCAACCTCTTATAGTGGATACCAACGCTAGAAATGAGCTCGGTTGTAACTGGTATTGTTCCCTAACCTGGTTCCTAGAATTCAGAAGCTCAGAGGAGGTGATACAATCATATTATTGAATCCTGGTTGCTAAAATAGGTTTCCCAAGGATTTGTGTCTAGTATTGGGTATAAATGCAATTTGAGACAGCTTCTGATGATATAAACAAGAGGTTCTAACAGAAGAATGAAACTTGTGTTTTTCAGTCATGAAAGAGAGGGAACTAAGCAAGTTTACCTGTCAGTTGTGCATATTTACACAGATGGGGATATGTTGAGCTAGAACTTGCAGTATGAAACCCTTACGTAGCCATCAAGATGAAAAATGTATCGTTTTGCCTCATGGAACTGAACGAGTTCTTTGCTCTGGAAGGGATCAGATATTGATGTAAGAACCTCTACCTCTCTTGGATCTAGACCAGGCTCCAACAGTCTATCTTAGGATGCTCAGATAGATGCTATGACTACGTTTAATAGATAGGATTTCCAAGAATCCACTCCAACACCAGAAGCACAAAAATACGGTAAGGAGCAGCTGAGCAATACTGGTATTGGCAATGCTATAGGAATGAGCAATACCGGGAGAGAATAAAGATCTGGAAACTTAAAGAAAATTTAGACTCACTGTAAAGGTTTTGGTCAGGTCAAAGCCAAAACCTAGACACTCCATGGTTTTCTACTAGACGGAAAGCAAAAGCGTAGACCTCAATAACATTGTAGTTGTGTTTGGTATCAATGTAAATAGTGCAGAAGGTTCTGAGAGTTCTATGCACTCAGTATCAACATTACATGCTACTGGCATTTGCTTCACGAAAGCTAAAGTGTCCTGAATTCACAAGTGATAGGATAGCAATGTATGTATTCTCCTACGCGTGTTTAAGATGTAGGGGGAAGAACTGCTTGAAACTCTAATCAGTGGACCTCAAAGATAGCTGTTAACTGGCAAGTGGCAACCAAATGGTGTAGGACACTTCCAGGACAGTGAGATTATATGGGGATTTCAGCTACAAATATAAATCAAATTCGACTAAGGTCTGTACTGTTTTTTTGTTTTTGTTTGTTTGTGTTTTTTTTTTTTTTTTTTTTTTTTTTTTGCTGAAATGTGAGGGATGGATAGTGATGGGACTATGAATACTGCGATTGATAGAACTTGATGTACATATATTGCTATTTGGTTGGTGATGGGATTGTAGTAGTATCGACTTTAAGATGAAAAATAACCCTTCTTGAAATTCAGACTAGTGTCCTCTGCATCTATCTCTCTTTTGCTACACAGCTAGCACGAAAACCACCACCATCTCAACCAGTGGGGGAGCCAGAAGTTTTAGTGAGGTGGGTCTAATTTACAAAGGAAAATACACATTTTGTTTGACACATGAGATTGGTCAAATCAAAAGGTGCCTTACATATTAGAAACATTGTAAAAATAACGGTTTTACGAAAAGAGAGTACTAAAAAATTGCATGTTAACTCGCTGCACGAGTAGAACTTCTTTTTATTGTATCGGGATACTGAAGATTTAAGTGCAAATCTACTTGGAACCATATAAATAGAAAATTATTTTAGAGAATTCGATAAATGCAAGCTATGATGTGTTTAAATGTGTTTATTGTTATAACTCTAAATAAATGTGTGTGTGTGTGTGTGTCAAATGGTCAATCCACTTGAGAACGTGTAACGTAAAAAAAAAAAATTATGAAAACAAAAGTGAAGTAACAAAAAAAAGAGAAAGAAAACCAGGCCTAGAGGTTCAGAGAGCAACTCTATTTAGTGGAGGCAAATAAGGATTTTACTGAAACTGAACCAAAAGTATCATGGTAAAAGCAAATTGGGTGACTCGAAATCATACCAAAAGGGTAGCTATCATGACCAACGAGACAATAAGCATTTTGATATTGTTTTACACACAAAAAGAGTAAATAAATAAAAGAATGTACCACCTATATCCATATATAATACAATAGTAATTGTCAAAATTCCAGCTTGGGCGATATCCCCACCTGGGCATGAATTGGCTCGGCCATTGATCTCAACAAATTGCACCCACTAACCTACAAACACAATAATTAACCCACATAACCGCCATCACGAAGGAGACAACAAGCTCCAACCACCAGTAGATGCCATTTCCAACCCAAATACCACCTGAAACCACCATGGTGGTGCTCAAACCTTGATTTCTGTTCGACAGTGAGATCTTCAACTTTCACCCAAATCTCACGAATTCAGCCACAAATTAAAAATTGCCAATCTTAAGCTCGTCACATATTCCATATTGGTCATTTCTTCCAGCAACATAATTCCTTTTGCTGTGTACTTGATACAGAACTTGGAAGTTTTGTGGTAGGCTTCTTTTAATTGGGAAGCAGAAGGTTCTCCCTGTTCTGTGTGGCAAGGCAACCTCAGTGAAATGAGGGACTTCTCTTACATTTCACACTAGAACCAGCTTCAGGGTTGTGAGTATCTCATGTCCCGGGTATAGTTTAGTTCCACAGATAATGGCTTAAAGGTGGGCCCAGGATCAATAAGATTAGCCCCATTCTTCACCAAACACCAACATGGTACCTTTAGGCTTGTGAATCCCATCGCACAACCCCTATCAAAACTAACAAACAAACATACGCTGAAAACAAGCTCTTTTAAGGAATGGACTTACCAAGTAGCAGAGATAAATGTCTGCTGCATCTCTAGTGCCCTAACTCATAGTAAATCTGAGCCTAACCTTATGCTCCAGATGTTTGGAGAGTCCTTTCAAACTACTAACCATACTAAATTCAGAGAGGCTATAAAAGGCGGGTTCCTTGATTTCCCTGAATAAATAATGAACCTAAAAGTCTCTCCATTTAAAAATGTTCAAGCATTGATGATATCTCCCAAAAAGTCCCTCTTGAATTTGAAGGTATAGCTTACTTAACCTGCTTCTTACCATAAGAGAGTCATAGTAAGTGTTTCTCTAATCAAGTAATTCTTCCCCCTTCAATTTCTAGCTAAAACAGTCTGTGTTGTTCAACAAGGCATGGAAGCTTTCGAGCATTCAACGACCAACAGTCTGGCATGCTCTAAACTTCTAAAGGCATAAGCTATAAAGTATAAACACAAATTAAGCTAATTACTTCCTGTATCACACTCATTACGAACATTTTATCAGCTTAGGGTTTGGGTTGGGCTTCAAGTTACAATTGACACAGGGATTCGCGAGTACGATAAAACTTCCCTCTCCTTTGTAAATATAATTTCCCGTAATCACTCTCCCAAATTCCATGTCTCGCTTGATGAAAAATTTCAAATCATTCAATAAACTCAGTAGAATGATATCATTCAACATACTTAAAACTCGTATATTGTGAACCGGATATGGATGTGAAAAGTTACCGGAAACTTGCGTCGTCGCCGCCGCCACTTCCAGCATCGCATCGTTGAGCGCCACTATTATGTGGGGTCTCGTTCGCAAGGCGCCATTGTTTTGATTTGTGAAGATATACAACACAGAGAACAAGTTTTTTATCGGGTAAAATATAATTTCACCCCCTCAAGTTTGACGCAGAGACATTTCACCCCTTTCAGTTTCGGAAACGACATTTTTGCCCTTTCAGTGTGCCAAACTTCAGGATAGTTATAGACAATTTGGGAATGCTTCTGCTCACAGCGCAGTAGCTTCCGATAGTAGAAACAGTTTTTAGTTGTTTGGTAAAAAATGGACAAATGACACTAAAATTATACGCAGTTTAGCACTTGTGACACTAAACCTCCAGCACTTTCAATTTCATAGCAAAACCCCAGTTGTTTTTATTTTGGAACAAATAGTCTCAAATTGTTAACAGTGTTAAATTAAATTAACAAAATTGACTGTACCCATCATGTAACGCACGTGATGATTGTGTCAAAATTCATGTTTAATGGCTAGTTTGTGTAAATTACCCTCCATATAATGAACATAAAAACAATTAATCAGTAAACATGATAATTCATAGATTAATGGAATGTTACTGGTTAACAGTATATTTACCGACTAAAAACTTCAGTAAAGTTTGTTATTATAATTGCTGAAATTAACATTCCTGATTTTATTTTATTTTTTGTGGGAAATTAACACTCCTGAATTGTGGTAGGTCTCAATGCCCAGTTCCCAAACATTTCTTTTCATTAGCTTCTTCAACATTTGAAACACAAGATAACAAGGAATTCTTACTTGCCAGCAATAATATAAAGTTTAAGGAAGGAAGGATCAAGCTCAGCACCAACCACGCAGTCGCTAATGGCACCCCTAATATCACCCTGACTCATCCGCAATTCTGCTCTTTCGCCATAGCACAAAATAAGAGGTTCAAACCTGCCAGAATCGCCTGAAGTTGCCAATCTTTCACTGCGAACAACAGAATTCACTCCCAATGTGTAATATTTATCGGCTTTAACCATGTCACCCTCTTCATAAGCTTCATTACCCCTAACCAAAATATCAATGACACCACACAGTTGAAAGCAATTCATGAAACGAAGAAAAATGTCGCTAAAGATAGTAATTTAGATGCCAATGATGATAAGAGGAGAGGGTGAAGCAACACCTGAGCCTCCATGCTTCACAGGCTTGCAAAGCTTCATTATCAGAACAGTTAGACATGATGCATATGTCAGTTGGTTAATTGACAGTGGAGAACTTGTTTTTCGAACAATGCTTCCCAAGCTAATAATGTTGCTTCAGGAGGACCTCCTCCTGCTGCATGATTGATTACTACCTGCAAAATCTCTCTCTCTCTCTCTCTCTCTCTCTCTCTCTCTCTCTCTCTCTCTCTCTCTCTCTCTCTCTGGGGTATCAGGTTGACGGGGGAGTCCATGATTGTGCAAAGCATAATAAGGTGGTAGGAGAGGTCAATGGCTGACTTTGGCAAAGGACTTAGTTGCCTGATTGGGCAACTTGCTGATTAATTAACATAATTAAATAAGTTTGAAATTAATTTGTTAGCTTAATTAGCCAACTATCTAGGTATTGATGGCATTATTCTTGTTATAATGAGGGTGTCGAAAAACAAGAACGAATAAACAAGAAATCAAGAACGAGGACACAACTTTAACGTGGTTCCTAACAATCATGTTAGCTACCTCCAAGGCGAGAAACAGGGCCGGCTTTACCCCTAAGCCATTAAGGCGGCTGCTTGGGGCACCAGAGAAAGGGGGGCACCAGTTTTTAAAAAAGCCAGGGGTATTTCCGTAATTTCACAAAATAAATATTATATAAAAATAGTATGTATCCTTATCTACTGGAGTAATCAATTTTTAGTCAAACACCCATTAACCAATTTTTAGTATGTATCCTTATCACAATCGTTCCTCTCTCTCTCCAATTCATCCCTCAAATCTCTCTGGTTTCTATCGATCCATCTTCCTCCACGGTTCCAACAAAGATGGCAAATTCAATCCCCATTATTACGCTATGCCTTTGCCATTCTACAGTTGACATGATTCGGGTTAAATACATCTTCTCAGATCGTGCAAATTCACACAATCGACGTTTCTATCTGTTCTTTGTGCATGATTATCAACGAAGCTCTCTCTATCACCCTCGATTCTATAATCTGCAGGAGTCTATTGTACACAACCCACTCAGAAAATTAGTCAGTACTCTGGGCAATTGAAAAAATTGCAATAGTTCTTTGCTTTATATTCTCTGGTGGTATAACCTAGAAGCTTATGCAAGTATCAGATTGCAAGATGGTAGTGGATTCTCTTAACTTTAAGATCTCTTGGCCTTCTTGCATTGATGTTATGCTGCAACATTGTATGATTTTGAAAGGCCCTTTTTGGTGCTGTATTTGTTCTTTTTCTTAAGAGATCTTGGAACTTTGATGATCATTATTGTGCCAGAGATGTTCTTCTTTTCTCTGAGTGTGACTTGTGAGGAGTTCTAATTGTTTCCTCCCCTCAGTTCCAATCTTAAACTGGCTTCTCTTCATTTGAATGAAATTTGCTACAGTTTGTTTTCAGAAAATGTGATTTAAGCTTTTATTTTTAAGTGTTAAGGGCCTCATTTTCGTTGTCCGCTTAGGGCAACCGAAAAGCTAGAGCCGGCCCTGGCGAGAAAAAACGTATTTACTTATGTGAGAAACACAGCCCAATACATCCACACACTAGTACACAAGTCTCGCACGAATTCCTGCTCTATCCAGAAATTTTCGCCTTGTCTTCCTCGTCCTTCTTCGTCAAACCTTAGTTTTTTTGATTTAAGGCGTTTCGAACAGATCTCCACCTCGACTTAAATCCTCTCAACCACCCGAATCGGAACCTGATACTTCTCACCTCAAGATAAAGCCACGTCTTCTCCGCACCAGTGTAATTTTCCCACACATGGATAATCTCCCTCGATGTTCCGCAACAATATGCATAATCAGTATGCACCATAGGTTGGTCCAACTCCAACGAGTTCCAGCAACGAATGTGCCAAATGCGCCCGATGCGCCAGATGCTGCTCCAACTCCCAACAGTTCCTGCAACGGATGCGCCAGGTGTTGATCCGACTCCCATGGGTTCCTGCAACAGTGCGTCAGAACCTGATGCTTACCATTTGCGCTCCAGATGCGTGCTTCATACATGCCAGATGCCCCCGTCAGGGGCCCAGATTTCTCAACTCTAGGTGCCCAGATTCGCTCCTCGTCAAGAACCCTGAGTTCTTCTTGGGACACTCTCTCTTCCAGTGACCTTTCTCCCAATGAGAACAAATACCCTTTGGTAACTAAGAACCCTTGCCCTTCTAACCCTTGCTCCTTTCGCTCTATCTTGGGTCCGGAACCTGACATCTTTCTTTGCGGAAGCTCCAAAACCCCAGTCGTTACACATGATGAGTGTTCCACCTGAATTATGAAACTCTAGCTTTGAATTTAAATGGATTGTGAAACGCTAGCTCTTAGGTCTACCTGAATCTTAAAACACCGGCTCTGATTACAGTTTGTTATAACGAGGGTGTCGAAAAACGAGAACAAATAAACAATAAATCAACAACGAGGATACAAATTTAACGCGGTTCACTAAGAATCACGTTAGTTACTTCCACGGAGAGAAAAAAGTCTTTATTTATGTGAGAAAAACAGCCCAATACATCCACACACTAGTACACAAGTCAAATCCACGAACTAGTCCTTATTTACACCTAGAAACCGCCCCAAAGAATCAAGGAAACAACCCAACCCATAGTAGCCTAGAACATGTTCATGCGAACAAGTTTTTATGTATGGGAACACTCTTCTATTCATGCCAAATCTATTATGTTCGCATGTATTCCTGCTCTATCCAGAAAGCTCCGGGCTTGTCTTACTCATCCTTTTTCGTTGAGCCTTGGTTGTTTTGATTCAAGGCATTTCTAACAATTCTTCTAAAGAGTCAAGTGTGCAGCATAAATAGAACTTCATTAGCAGAAGGAGTTAAATACAAGCACCCTTCAAATAGATACTAAAGCTCGAACAAGCAAAGCTAACTCCATTAGAGCTTTTTCCATCGTTATTACTTTCGAGTTCGTATGCATCGGAGAGAGCATCCACAGCAAGAAGCGGAATCCTTCGATCAAGTTTGCGATCAACTTCTGGAGAACTTTTCTAAGGCGATCCAAGTGCTCACTCATGAACAAGGTATCTTAATTTGAACTTGATTTTTGAAACTGTGGTCAGTTTCTGCAGATACTCTTCTCCCCTTTTTTTCTTTTCTTCTGCACGTCATTGATTTGCAATCTGCTGCTTTATGCCCACAGAAATGGCCCAAAAGAAATCAAACAAGGAGGTCGCTGAAGTAAAGGAGCTTCCCAAGGAATTTTGGTGCAAGGCTCCCTATCTGGGTGGTGATGATTTTTATTTGGCTACGATCCAGGGGGACGCTCCTCAGGCGTCTCCTCTAGTTGCTTCTTTAGAGTTAAAACCCGAACCAAGCAGGGAATATTGGGATCTAGCTGATGCATGATGTACAGAGGCTCAGTATTGAAGTTTTCCTAGTCTCTTTCAATGGCGTCTTTTTCCAAGCCTTCCTAGAGAAGCTCGACGGGATGGATGAATGGACCACTTTCATCCTTAGCAAACATGAGGTGGTGTCAAAGCAAGCCTGGATATATAAATCTATTCGCGCGACCAGAGGTTTTAACCTCAAAGGTGATCAGGACATGCTAATAGTCCTGTTTTCGCGTTACTCCAGGAGAACCCATACGTTCCACTTTTCTTCCTTTGAGGCCGCACCTACCCTCGAAGATGTGAAAAATATGTTGATGCTTCCGAGCATGGGAGACTTTTATCCTTTGGACGAACTGGAGGGTGACGAGGAAGTTACTCTTTTTGCACAGATGCAGGAGTGTGCCGCGTCCCTGAATAAGCCGCCACGCAATGGGCACCTGACGCAATTCAACCCTGTGATACCTTCATGTCTGTTTCCTCTAGTGCGAAGAAAATCTGGTCCAAGTGGCTCATGTTCTTTTGCAGAGATTATGCCAAGCTCGCCATCATTCAGAAATTGCTTAAGGGAGATCCCAAAGCGGTGATTTTTGTTGATGGAGAAGGGCTTCAATGGTCATTTGTGTGGTTTCATGTGCGTTTGCTTATCGCGTTTCCTCATAGACGGGAGTCCACGTGACGGAGTCTTTATCCACGTGCTCCCACTCGCGGTAAATCTCGCGCTTGGTCGCAAGATTGCTCTGGGGCCCCTTGTCTCGGGTTCTTTGTACTATCATCTCGACTTAGCCGTTTCTCATGTTGAGCAATCGCGTAGAATATTCGATGTTATTTACTTCGTCAATATCGGTTTCTTGACCATGTGGGTTTTCGAGCGATGGCCTTCATATGCTCCGACTCTCTCCTCTTTCTACTTGTGGAATGTGAGACCGACTGAAGCACTTCTGTGTCCTCATTCGTGGCATTGGTTTGGTGCTAAAAGCACCCGCCGCAACTTTTCCTTGGTGTGTGATGATGCCAAACTCTTTGTGGCCCGACCTTATGTGGTGGAATTGGACAACATTGTTTTCTTTGCAGACATGTATCCTGAGGTTGACACTCCTTTCCAAAAGAAACACATTACCAGAGGGTCTCGGCGTTATGGGCGATACATGAATTGGTGTAGAAGAACTTATCTGCCTGTATTAGTTGAACAAGCGCCTGGTGCAGAGTCTTGCAATTATGAGCGCATAACAGTTCCTTTTGATCCTCTTCGCATGTCCTTTCAACTAGGCTATGATGTTGTCGCACCCCCATGTGGTCCAAGTTTATTACCAAGGGATGCTACAATGGAGTGCTCTATGGGAAAAGCAACAAATTGCTTCTCGCGGAACTTCCTTTGGCTCAACCTTCCAGAGGAAGGCGGGGCAGTATTTCTTCTAGCTGGGTGGCTTCTAGAATACCCAGGTTCGTCGTTTGACCAGTCCTCAGACTCAACTTCCGGTCGGTACGGCCCTCGCGCCTTTATGGAAATATTATCCTTTCAAGACTTCTTTGACCCGAAGCACGACCAATTACGGATATACTCCTTGCTGGCTGAAGGACATCTTTTCCCAGAATTCATCTTGAAGGAGAAAACTACCGCCATTAGACAGAACTCCCTTGAAACCAGGGCCCAATACGCGCAAGACTTTCAAATGGTATTATATGTCCCTACTTATCCCCTTATTGCTTTGCATCATGTGACTGATAACGTCGTTTCTTTTCCCTCTTATTAGTGTTTCTTGAGACGCTTCGCCTCTGGGGATCGTAGAGGGGATTTTATAGATCTTTGTCGCTCGAAGAAGGGTCAACCCAACAGCGTCATTCTTCCAAATATGCCCATAGATGAAGGAATCTTGCAGGTGGTTTCGGAGAGTCTCGAACTTTTCCTTGCTCCGTACGTCAAAGCGAAAAAGAAGAGAAGTGCAGGCCCCTCTTTCACAGATAGCTTGGTGGCGCAGCCTTTGAAGCGCTCGCGGAGCGAGCTGGCAGTGAAGAAGATTTATAAGAGGACTCTCTCGAAGAAGGGGGCTATCCCCGAGTCGGAGCCAGACTTTGTTGCCAGGGAAGAGGAAGAAGGTAAGATAAAGTAGCATGTTAAATTTGTCGAGTTGATGCATCAAATCTCATTTCCCTCGTTATTGATTCCACAGATGATGAAAGTTCCCCAAAAGGGTCAAAGATTATGACCGAGGAGGAGGCCATCGAAGAGTCGAGGCATATGGCTGAGGAGAAGTCTTTGCAGGAAAATTTATCAGAGGAAGAGCGAGTCGAGGTAGCCAAACAGAAAAGGCTCGAAGAGACCACCAAGGAGGATTCTAGAGAACAAAGACCTCGCACGTGATCGACACGTTTGCACACACCTCGTCTTTCTCCCGGAGCTGTGAATGATGAAAGTTTGTAATGTAGTCTAAATACAGGACCAAAATACTCTAGAAGGGGGGAATAGATTATGGAAACTTTTTGCTAAAAACAAATTTTAACTAAGTGAACATGTGAGAAACTCAAATCTCAAGGCCTTGAGATGTTAGAAAACTAGTTAGAAACTTTCTAAGGAAAACATAAAGTTTCAAGGCCTTGAACTACCACTAGTTTTAAAAAGTTTATAAACCCTAATTTGATTTGAGTTGCTTGCAGCAGAAAATAACAAAACTATAAAGTAAAGAACACAAGGTAATTTACAGAGTTCAGTCCCAATTGACCTAATATCTGCCTAAGGGATCTAATCCCCCAGGATTGGGCAAACACTTCTTATTACTCACACAGAAACAACCCTAGATCTCCAAGCCTAAGTGAATTCCCTTACACCAATACAGCTTGTGGTTACAAACCTATCTAGTACCAGCTACTAACTGTTGAGCTAACAAGAACCTCTTGTTTTTCACTTGAACAACCAAGCACTAGGTTTTGTGAGGTTTTAGATATACAAAAGATAAGCAGATTACAAAACACAAGAAGAACACAGTAGAAGAATGAGCTTGTGAAGGCCTGGATGGGTTCTTCAGGAAACTAGAATGATTAATCTTCTGAAAGCTGTAATTGAAGCCTGAATGTGTGTGTGTTTGAATGTCTGGTCTTCCACGAATATTTCACACCTCTCTCAGTTCTCTGTAAGCTTCTCTTTCTTTCAAAATTCAAACCAGTCTTTTATCCACTCTCTGCAACTGAATGAGAGATTTTAGGATCTCAGTTCCTGCAAATCCTCATCCTTTTCAACTGCAATTTAAAACAGCTTTGAGTAGATATCCGTTGGAGTTTTTTGAGATTGCATTTGCACGTTTGAAAAACCTGCAACAACATTAAAACACAGCAACAACAAAATCCAGAAATATAACAGCACTAAGTCTGTTTGGATTTCCAGTTTCTAAATAAAACTGGATCAAGTGAATAAAACAATAATCTGATTAACTTCTGAAATATATAACTCATGATAAAATAGTTTAAGACTTATAGAAGTCATTAAACAACCATAATAATAAAGATCAAATCCTGCAAGAGATAATCAAATTAATTATGTAAAACTGTCAGCAGCTTAAGGCACCTCTCAAGGCCTTGAAGCTCTGAACATGCTTCACAGTCTTTCAATATTAAGACCAGAAATCTTTGATTCACTCTGATCAGGATATCTGCAATTATGTTAGATGTATAAAGAATATGTAACACAGATATTTGCAGTAGATCTATAATCCTAAACATCAGATATACGACCTGCATCACAAGATTATTAGATCATACAGTATAATAAAGCTATTCTCAAAGCTTTGAAGCTCTGATCAGTATCTCAAGGCCTTGGAGCCTTAGAAATACTTTGTCTTCTTTGTCTTTCATCACTCAAAGAAGTCTTTGAGTCAACAATCTCCCCCTTAATGAAAGACAAAACCCATAATCTTGTGTAAATATCCCTGCAACTTCTTGTAAGAATTAGATATCATCATTTTCAGAAACAATAAACAGTAATAACAGTCAAACCAATTTAACACATGTAAGCAGTAATCACGGATGATCAATAATCACAGAACACAACTGATTAACACAAAAACTCAAAATATTATTATCTAAACTTATCTAAACACTGAAGAGTAACACAAATTGCACATAATTTCTCCCCCTTTTTGACTTTCATCAAATAAAGGTGAAGAAATGTTGGATCATTACTCAGAGTCTTTACAAAAAAAACTTAAAAAAAAAATCCTACTTAATGTCAAGGCCTTAAGAACAGAAAAGAAGAAAAGAAAAAGAAAGAAAGGATCAAGGCTTTGGTTTTCTCAAATATTCACTTCTTCTTTGATGCTTGGCCTTTATCTGAGCCTTCTCCAACCTCTTCTTCACTTTCAGGTTCTTCAGCAGACTGATTCCCTTCTTGTTCAGCATCTACCTCAGCAACAACTTCCTCAATGATCTCATCCACTTTCTTGCTCTTAATCTGCACTGAATCACCCTCTGTAGCTGCATCAACACATGTGTCTTCATCAGTTTGCTCGTATAGATCATTTGAAGTGAGCACCACTGGAATAGGCTTCTTCTTCTTCTTCAAGAATTCACCTAGCATTTTATCTGAATCAACACTAGTGTCATGACTAGTAGCAGAAGGAATCTTCTCCGAGTTCAAACCTTTGATGACAACATCCAGTTTGCCATTCATCACATTCGTCAAACCCTTGAATTGATTAAACTCAGAAGATAGATCAAACAGCCTTTGTCTAAGATCTCAATCTCAACCTGTTGTTCTTCAAACTTCTCAACCAACAGAGAGTAATCCTCATTTTCTTGTCCCCTTGCTGCTGTAGCCCCCTTAGGTTTGACAAAATCTTTCTGTCATCTTTGGACAACTCTGAATAGAAATTCCAATGACCTTTTCCTGTCTGAACCACTCCAATCCTTTGTTAAGCAGTCTCATCAATTAACCCGAAACGACCAGTTATCTTCTCCTCTCCTTTCAGTGGTACCTCAAAATGCTCAAAGAAAAGAGGTAAAAGGTAGGCATAAGGAAGAGGATGGTTTCTAGTTCTAGTAGCACAGTAGATCATATGCTCCATAATCACTGTTGGCAAGTCAATCTCAAACCCTTGACATATCAGGTACATCAGGATAAGAACTTTATCAGTAACCAACTCTCTTGAGTTTTCCCTAGGAACAACACTTCTCATTAGAATTGTAAACAAAATTTTAGCTTCACAGTTGAGCACAGAGTGTGTCAACTGTTTGGGACCAGTGGGAACTCCATCAATGAAGAACATAGCTTTCGCTTTTTCTAGGCACTCCTTTCTATCATGATGATCACCAACATTATACTTCTTAGGAATGCCCAAGAATTTGGCAAAAGTCCTATGATCTAGCCTTAAGTTTATCCCAGCCACCTTAGAGGTTAACACCAATTTATCTTCCCCTTCTTGAACCAAATTCAGATAAAACAACCTACTTAACTTACGATAAGCTTTAGAACTAGGATTTAAAACCTTCCAAACTGCAGAATCCATTAACTTCCTCATACAGTCAATATCCAATTTATCTAATAACTTTTCAGAGATCAAACTATAGAAAGCAACCTTAGATGATGCATACCCTTGCATCCAAACTGTCCTAACTTCAGAACTAACAAACCAATCTGAAGGAAGTACATTTTTACCTTGATAACCCTTTTTGGTTGCTGCAGCAACTTGCTTAACCCTTGATTTCTTCTCAGCAGGTTTCTTCTCTATGGTTCTCCTTCAGTGGACTTCTTCTTGCTTTCCTTAGCAGATTTCCCCTTTTCTTCTTCACTAGCCTTTTTATTCTCTCCCCCTTTCTTCTTGTCTGACCTAGGTTGATCATCACCCTGAGCCTCTGTCTCCTTCTGTGGATCAATACTTGAACATTTATCTCCCTTTTTCTGTTCTGATCTTCTTTGCAGGAGGTGAGTCCTCATACAAACTTTGATTGTTTTCTTAATCCGAATCAGAGATCACAATCTTATCTTTCTTATTTGCCCTCTTCTTAGATATACCAGAAGACTTTCCCTGTTGTTGAATCTTGGCTGATTTGCGCTCCATTGAGGGTTTAGGGTTTTGAAAGAAGAATGAGATTGAGAGAAATAGAGAGAGAGAGACGTAGAGTATTGAGAGATAATGAATAAGAAAAAGCCCTCACTTTCAGCTTAAATAGGTCGAAAGAATGAGTTATAATAGGACTCTACTGAAATGAACATGCAAAACGAATCTTTAAAATATTTTTGGATATTTTAGAAAATTCTCTAAGTAA
This sequence comes from Linanthus parryae, assembly GCA_023055425.1. NCBI lineage: Eukaryota > Viridiplantae > Streptophyta > Magnoliopsida > Ericales > Polemoniaceae > Linanthus > Linanthus parryae. The sequence goes on along the minus strand of JALGPY010000001.1, from coordinate 59,730,757 downwards.
TCCAAATATTATACAATTATCTAGAGAGATGACATATAATATTTGATGATCAATTTTTTTAAAAAAATACAGATGTTTCAAGACCTTGGAGAACAATCTCAAGACCTTGAGATTTTCTGCAGTGTTAGAAATTTCAAATCTTTGAACTATACTTTCAAGGATTTGGAAAGTATAATCTCAAGGCTTTGAGATTTCAACACCTAAACACAAGTAAGTACTAATACTCCCCCTAAACCAATGCATCCTTGTTTAACATACCCAGTTCAAGCCTTAGGGATGAAAACCTATCATCTGGCAGAGGTTTAGTGAAAATATCAGCAATCTGCATAGAATAAGAAATAAAAGATAGAACAACATCACCTTGTTCTGCATGATCTCTAAGAAAGTGATGTCTCACATCTATGCTGTAGGGTTTTGATTCAAGGATGCGCAACGGAAACAATAATTAACCATGCAAAACCCTCCAAGGATCACAAGTCAAGAGACATAACGATGGTAAAGGAAGAAATCAATAACACACCTTAGGGTTCTCCTTTGATGACTTCAAACGCGAATTGTGTCACGTTCTCTATGGTTGATCCACACCTAGAGTTGATTTCTAGATCTTCCACTCCTTGGTGCTAGCCCGGAAAGAGGAAGAGGAAGAAGAATCACGCAAAACGAGACGAGCCAATGGAGGTTTCGGCCTCCTTTGGGGCCGACGGGGACGGGCGCGGGCTAGGGGGCGGCGGCTCCTCTAGCTTGTTGCTCTCTCTCCTTTTGTTCTCTCCCACTCTTGTTATGTTCAATTATGAGCATAAGTTGTGGGAAGGAAGGAAGGTCTTTTATATAGTCCAACAACTCCCTGCCAACTACCTAAAGGACTTATTCTAGTCCTACTATAATTCAATTTAGTCCATTCCTTGCAAATTAGTCCCTACTAAGTTTGCAAGGTTTTGCAAAGTGATCCTTCTAATTAATTAATCCAAATAATTAATTCCCAAATCTAGTTCAACTCTATATAGCGTGTGACCCCATAGTTTTTATCTAGTTGGTAGCAACTACTTGCTAATATGGAGCGGTTTCTAGAAAAACATCCATTCTAGCCAACTAATAGAAAAGTCATCTTGACAACTTTTGTACATGTAATTGTCTCATCCCTTTTTCTCTATATCCGGATTAGACACGAGACATACCAGTCACACTCGTATATCCAATCTACAATTTCTCGATCCATGGGAATAGCCTTATTCGTGCAAATAACATCAATATCCCATATTGATTTATTTGAGTCTGCCTAGACATTCTATAAGCACTATCCCTCGAGTGGCCTAGGATATTTGCTCCCGTTATGTGGGAGGGACAAATTCTATCTACGTCCACTACGATCTCTAAGCTTGCTTCTTATTGTATCCAGTACACGCCTTTATAACTACCCGGTTATGGTGTAGCATTTAACGCTACCAAAATCACAATAATCCACAACCAGAATATCTAGTGACTTCAAGTCTAAGGATGACAATACCATTGCACCGCGAGAAGCGCTTGTGACTCAACATAACGTGTATGTAGCCTTCTCGGAGATGGGTCAATCCAGTGCGTCATTACCCTTAATGCACACCTATGTGTTGGATCGTGATATCTCCATATCAATCCAACCCCATACTAGTCTATAGATGATTGTCCCATTAATCATTATACATGACTAGGGAAATTTAAGATAAACAACACAATTGTAAATCTAAGGACTTCATTATATTAAATATCCAATAAATAATAAATGAATTTTTAGCCACAAATAAATTCATACTAAACTAGATTGCCTCTAGGGCATCTATTCCAACAGTCTCCCACTTGCACTAAAGCCAATCAGGCGCATCTCGTATGCCCATACTCCTAGTGTGCCCTTCATACTTCCACTGCGTGAGCGGCTTTGTAAGCGGGTCTGACAGATTCTCATTTGTAGGAATCTTGCATATCCAAACGTCTCCTCTATCGATAATATCTCGAATCAGATGAAACTTCCTGAGCACGTGCTTGGATTTTTGGTGCGACATGGGTTCCTTCGATTGCGCGATCGCCCCAGTGTTGTCACAGTACAACTCAACTGGATCAGCAATGCTAGGAACCACACCAAGTTCAGAAGCAAACTTTCTGATCCAAACAGCTTCATTTGTTGCACCATTTGCAGCAATGTACTCAGCCTCTGTTGTAGAATCAGCTACCGTCTCTTGCTTGGAACTCTTCTTGCTCACCAGTGCTCCATTCAAGCAAAACACATATCCCGACTGTAATCTAAAGTCATCTCTGTCGGTTTGGAAACTTGCATCACTGTAACCCCTTACACGCAACTCTTCCTCACCGCCAAATATCAAGAAAGCATCCTTAGTTCTTCTCAAGTACTTTAGGATGTTCTTGACTGCAATCCAGTGACTCTCACCCGGATTGGATTGGTATCTGCTTGTCATACTCAAGGCATATGACACATCTGGTCTAGTACATAACATGGCGTACATGATAGATCCTATGGCCGAGGCATAGGGAATTCTACTCATGCGTTCCTTCTCAATCTCATTGGAAGGACAACCACTCTTCGAAAGAGTGATTCCTGTGACATGGGCAAGAATCCCTTCTTGGAATCTTGCATGTTGAACCGTTTCAACACCTTGTCAATATATGTACTTTGACTTAGGCCTAGCAGCCTTTTAGATCTATCTCTATAGATCTTTATACCGAGTATATAGGCTGCTTCCCCTAAGTCCTTCATTGAGAAACACTTCCCTAGCCAATCTTTAACAGATTGTAGCATGGGAACATCGTTTCCAATGAGTAGTATGTCATCCACATACAAGACCAGAAAAGCTACAGAGCTCCCACTAACCTTCTTGTAGACGCAAGACTCATCTTCGTTCCTGATGAAGCCAAACTCTTTGACTACTTCATCAAAACGTCGATTCCAACTCCTAGAAGCTTGCTTCAATCCATAAATGGATCGTTGCAGCTTACAGACTTTGTTGGCTTGCTTTGGATCCTCAAAACCCTCTGGCTGTATCATATACACGTCCTCGAGGAGATTCCCATAAAGGAATGCTGTTTTGACATCCATCTGCCAAATCTCATAGTCGTGGTATGCTGCAATCGCAAGTAGGATTCGGATGGATTTGGTCATAGCGACTGGTGAAAAGGTTTCATCATAGTCAATACCATGAATCCGTCTGAATCCTTTAGCCACCAATCGGCCCTCATAGGTAATCACATTACCATCCATGTCGATTTTCTTCTTGAAGACCCACTTGCACCCTATAGGGCGCGCCCCTTCGGGTGGTTCCACCAAAGTCCATACTTTGTTGGTATACGTGGATTCCATCTCGGATCTCATGGATTCTAACCACTTCTGAGAGTCTGGGCCATTCATGGCCTCCTCATAGGTAGTAGGCTCATCATCTATGAGCATCGTGTCACCGAAATCGGTCACGAGAAGTCCATACCTCTCGGGTTCCTGGCGCACTCTACTAGATCTGCGAAGCTCCTGTGTTACCTGAACAGGTTGCTCCACAACTGCTTGTGGTTCCTGTTCATGTTCCATAATCGGTTCAGTGATTTGCGGTTCTTGAACCTCTTCAAGTTCTACAGTCCTCCCACTTGCTTCTTTAGAGACAAACTCTCTTTCTAGAAACACGCCGGTCCGAGCAACAAACACTTTGTTCTCGGCTGGATTGTAGAAGTAGTAACCCTTAGTTTCCTTAGGGTACCCCACAAACTTACACTTATCCGATTTTGGCCCTAGCTTGTCTGATTGTAAACGTTTTACATAGACATCGCAGCTCCAAATCCTCATGAACGACAGTGTGGGACGCCTCCCACTCCACATCTCATATGGTGTCTTCATGACTGATTTAGATGGAACACGGTTAATGGTGAAAGCTGCACTTAATAGAGCGTGGCCCCAAAATGATAATGGAAGATCGGTTTGACACATCATAGATCGAACCATATCCAATAGGGTTCGATTCCTTCTTTCAGACACGCCATTCCATTGTGGCGTTCCGGGTGGAGTGAGTTGGGACACGATCCCACACTCTCTAAGATAGTCGTCAAACTCTTGGCTTAAGTATTCTCCTCCACGATCCGATCATAGAGCCTTGATACCTTTTCCAAGTTGCTTCTCTACTTCATTCTTGAATTCTTTGAACACTTCAAAGGATTCGGATTTTGCCCTCATAAGGTACACAAATCCATATCTACTGTAATCATCAGTAAATGTAATGAAGTAGACATAACCACCCCTGGCAGGCGTGGCAAATGGCTCACACACATCAGTATGTATGAGCGCCAATTGCTCACTAGTCCTTTCACCTTTCTAATTGAAAGGGGACTTTGTCATTTTTCCCAATAAACAAGCCTCACATGTCTCATATGATTCAAAATCAAATGAGTCTAGTAATCCATCCTTATGGAGCCTAGATACACGTTTCTCGTTTATGTGGCCTAAACGACAGTGCCATAAATAAGCAGGATTTAAATCATTTATTTTAATCCGCTTGGTATTAATGTTGTAGAAAGGATTTCTTAGATCAAGGACATACAGTCCATTAAATAATTGCGCACTAAAATAGTGAATATTATTCAAATAAAAGGAACAACAATTGTTCTTTATTGAAATAATAAAACCATCCTTGTCCAAACAAGGAATAGAAATAATGTTTCCGCTCATAGCAGGCACAAAATTGCAATTATTTAATTCTAAAACTAATCCTGAAGGCAGAGATAGCTCGCACACGCCTATGGCTAACGCAGCAACTTTTGCTCCATTCCCAACGCGCAGATCTACCTCTCCTTTAGCCAATCTTCTACTTCTCTTTAGCTCCTGCACATTTCGACAAATGTGAGATCCACATCCAGTATCTAATACCCATGATGTAGGGACAGTTAAATTGACATCTACAACAAAAATACCTGGTGGTGGTGGAATCACTATTCCAAGCCTCTTGTCCTCCAGATATTTTGGGCAGTTCCTCCTCCAATGTCCAAGCTGACTGCAGTAGTGAAATTCACCTTTAGTCACACCTTTGGCAATGCCACCAACAGGCTTAAGGGCAGGTTCCTTGGATTTGGCAACTGACTTGCCTTTGCCCTTGGAGGATGAGGCAAACCTTTTGCCCTTTCCATTCTGTACCATCATAATGGCCTTGCCCTTACCCTTGTTGATGCTCGGTTCACCAGTCCTCAACATATTGAGTAAATCTGGCAGTGGTTTCACGATCTCGTTCATGTTATAGTTCATGATGAACTGTCCAGAACTCTCGGGCAACGATTGCAACACGAGATCGGTTGCCAACTTTTGGCCGACCGGGAACCCCAATCGGGCGAGATTCTCCAAGTACCCGATCATACGGAGTACATGGGGTCCCACCGGGTTCCCTTCTGCCAGATGACACTTGAATAGTGCCTTAGAGACCTCGTACCTCTCTACCCTTCCCTGCTCTTGGAAGAGCTGCTTCAGATGCTCGATCATATGGACAGCATTCATGTTTTCGTGTTGCTTCTGAAGCTCCGAATTCATGGTGCATAGCATAAGGCAGGCCGCATCATTAGCGTCATCAACACGCTTTTGATACGCCTTTAGGGCAGCAGGTGTTTGGTTCTCTAGACCTTCTGGAACATGCTCCTCTATTGCGTACAGTTTCTTTTCTTTCTTGAGAACAATCTCAAGTTTCTGTACCAATGAAGAAAGTTGGTTCCAGAGAGCTTGGCCTTCTCAAGGACAGATCGTAGGGAATGTTGTGAACTCGATGAGTTGTTTGCCATTTGGAATTCTACAAAAGGAAAATACGCAAGTTTTAGTATTTGTGAATTTTTGACTATATTCAATAATGGCTAGTTTATCAAATATAGCTCCCACTATTTTTCTACGGATTAATAACCCTCAAGATATTAATGCGGAAAATATCCTTATATTTTCTAGTGGGCCAAGATCCATGTTTCATCTCCTTATGAGCTTGCTTTGGCAAGTCACCCATAATTTGACTACTTTAGGTATGAACAATTCCAATTGCATCACTCATGCAACTCTTGGTTCAATTGAGCAAATAACTCCTTATTTATCCATCCTTATGGATAATCCCAATTGATTGCCTCTAGGTTTCTTAATCATATTAATAGCCTCGTTGTGTTCAACCTCTTATTTGAACAATTGCACATTACTAGCTTGTGCCATCGCATTCCATCATTATGAACCAAGTCGCCATGCTTTGGCATGCACGAACTTTATAAATAATGATGATAATGAGTGTTTAAATAACGAGAAGGCAAGAACACAATATTTGAATTTGAGGGATTTTAAATTCAATTTTAATTTTTTTGTTGATCAATATCAACTAATCTATCTATTTGAGTTTGGGCACAACTCCAAATAATAGATCCGGGTTGTCTAATTATCTTATTATCCTAATTGCATGCATCATCCATACACCAACCACAAAACAATAAGACAATAAAGTAAACAACCACAAAACAAAAATTAAACGTGACGTGGATATTGCCTTTTCTAACTAAGATAATTCCAAGCCAATGGAATTATCTATGAACCCTAAAAGCAAACACATCTCCATGCGTCTTGATCTTTTGGTCCATCCTTCATAGTCATGTGGAATGCTCCATGCTCCATCCTTTTGTGGCTCCTTTTGGTTTTGGGCTTTTTTTTCTTCAATCTTGGCTAACAATCTACTTTATCTAGCACTAGCTAACTTCTATAATAAATAAAATAAATCTCACAAGTTGAGAAAAAAATGGCACGCAGGCCATAAAACCCTAATTAATTATTACAATTAATTGATCAGCTCGCAGGCCGTAAAACCAAACCACAAAATTAAACATCCACATCAAACCACATCCTAAGGCCATATCCAATCACCATGCGAATTGCACATAAACAGTTAAAATCCAATTTTAACGCGCTTGGTCAATTTTAATTGATTTTAGGATTTTTAGGGTAAAAACGGTCCATGGGCCAAACAATCAAATTGCCCGGGCCCAAAAAGGTGAACCGCAAGGCCCTAGGGCCGGCCCAGCCCCTAACCCATGCGGCTAGGCTGCGGGCTAGGGCCGCCCGGCCCCTAGGGCGGCCAAGGCTTGGGCGGCAAGCAAGAGGGGCGGTCCCCTAGGGGGCCGAACCTCCTTTAGGGAGTTGTTTCCAAAAAAATTCCCTTGCTTGGTGCCAAAGTTTGGTTGTTTCTTTGTTTTGGAAGAACTCCTTCTTTCCCAAGGATGCCCAAACCCCATATCTAAGATCCTAAAATTTCTCAAACTCACTAATTCATGCATCCAATGAAAAAATTAGATCTTTTTATGATGGATTATTGACAAATTGCATCCTATGCCTGATTTGTGTTGTTTTACACGATAAACAATCAATTTAAGGTGTAAAACAACTAAAACGTAACACATAAACCACGTTTATGCTCTACGACCTGTGGCTCTGATACCATTGTAGGGTTTGGATTCATGGATGCACAACGAAAACAATAATTAACCATGCAAAACCCTCCAAGGATCACAAGTCAAGAGACATAACGATGGTAAAGGAAGAAATCAATAACACACCTTAGGGTTCTCCTTTGATGACTTCAAACGCGAATTGTGTCACGTTATCTATGGTTGATCCAGGCCTAGAGGTGATTTCTAGATTTTCCACTCCTTGGTGCTAGACCGGAAAGAGTAAGAGGAAGAAGAATCACGCAAAACGAGAAGAACCAAAGGAGGTTTCGGCCTCCTTTGGGGCCGACGGGGACGGGCGGCGGGCTAGGGGGCGGCGGCTCCTCTTGCGTGTTGCTCTCTCTCCTTTTGTTCTCTCCCACTCTTGTTATGTTCAATTATGAGCATAATTTGTGGGAAGGAAGGTCCTTTATATAGTCCAACAACTCCTTGCCAACTACCTAAACGACTTATTCTAGTCCTACTAGAATTCAATTTAGTCCCTTCCTTGCAAATTAGTCCCTACTAAGTTTGCAAGGTTTTGCAAAGTGATCCTTCTAATTAATTAATCCAATTAATTAATTTACAAATCTAGTTCAACTCTATATAGCGTATGACCCTATAGGTTCTATCTAGTTGGTAGCAACTACTTGCTAATATGGAGCGGTTTCTAGCAAAACATCCATTCTAGCCAACTAATAGAATAGTCATCTTGACAACCTTTGTACAAGTAATTGTCTCATCTCTTTGTCTCTATATCCGGATTGGACACGAGACATACAAGTCACACTCGTATATCCAATTCATAGTTTTTCGATCCATGGGAATAGCCTTATTCGTGCAAATAACATCAATATCCCACATTGGTTTATTTGAGTCTGGCCAGACATTCTATAAGCACTATCCCTCGAGTGTCCTAGGATATTTTCTCCCGTTATGTGGGAGGGAAAAATTCTATCTATGTCCACTACGATCTCTAAGCTTGCTTCTTATTGTATCCAGTACACGCCTTTACAACTACCCAGTTACGGTGTAGCGTTTAACGCTACCAAAATCACAATAATCCACAACTAGAATATCTAGTGACTTCAAGTCTAAGGATGACAATACCATTGCACCGCGAGAAGAGCTTGTGACTCAACATAACGTGTATGTAGCCTTCTCGGAGATGGGTCAATCCAGTGCGTCATTACCCTTAATGCACACCTCTGTGTTGGATCGTGATATCTCCATATCAATCCAACCCCATGCTAGTCTATAGATGATTGTCCCATTAATCATTATACTGGACTAGGGATATTTAAGATAAACAACACAATTTTAAATCTAAGGACTTCATTATATTAAATATCCAATAAATAATAAATGAATTTCTAGCCACAAATAAATTCATACTAAACTAGATTGCCTCTAGGGCATCTATTCCAACATATGCTTGGTTCTTGAGTGCTGTACTGGATTCTTAGATATTGAAATAGCACTTTTGTTGTCACAATGAATAGGCACATTTCTAAAATTATAGCCAAGATCTCTAAGTTGTTGAGCAATCCACAACACTTGTGAACAACAAGCTCCAGCTGCAATGTATTCAGCTTCTGCAGTTGATAATTCTACATAATTTTGCTTCTTAGAATGTCAACTGGTCATTGAAGATCCAAGAAATTGGCAACATCCAGAAGTACTCTTCCTATCTACTTTATATCCTGCAAAATTTGCATCTGAATAGCCACTCAACATAAAATTAGATCTCCTTGGATAACAAAGCCCCAAGTCTTTGGTTCCATTCAAATATCTAAAAATTCTTATGACAGCAGTTAAATGACTTTCCTTAGGATCTGCCTGAAATCTTGCACACATGCAAACACTAAACATAATATCATGTCTACTAGCAGTTAAATACAAAAGTGATCCAATCATACCTCTATATTCCTTTTGATTTACACTCTTACCATTTGAATCCTTGTCTAATGAGAGTGATGAACTCATAGGAGTTTTAAGTACCTTGGACTGTATCATATTGTACTTGTTCAACAAGTCCTTGGTATACTTTCCTTTATGTACAAATATCCCTTTCTTCATTTGTAAAATATGAAGTCCACGAAAGAAATTCAGTTCTCCCATTAAGCTCATCTCAAACTCCCTGCACATCAGACTAGAGAACTCTTTTGAAAGAGCATCATTAGTATGACCAAACAAAATATCTTCCACATAGATCTGAACTACTAACAAATCAGTTTCATGATGTTTAATAAAAAGAGTTTTATCTACTAGACCTGTCTTGAAATTATTGTCAAGTAAAAATTTTGAAAGTCTATCATACCAAGCCCTTTAAGCTTGTTTTAAAACATAAAGAGCTTTGTCTAGTTTGTAAACATGATTAGAGAAGTTTTCATCTTCAAAACCAGGAGGTTGTGCTACAAAAAATTCTTCTTGTATATAACCATTCAAAAAAGCACATTTGACATCCATTTGATAAAGCTTTATGTGATTGTGAGATGCAAATGCAAGAAGTATTCTAATAGCTTCTAACCTGGCAACAGGAGAAAATTTCTCCTCATAATCTATACCTTCTTCCTGATTGTATTCCTGTGCCACAAGTCTGGATTTGTTCCTTACCACTTTGCCATTCTCATCAACTTATTTCTGAACACCCATCTGGTTCCAATAACTGATTTCTCTTTTGGTCTGGGAACCAGATTCCATACCTTGTTTCTTTCAAATTCATTCAACTCACTGGGAATTGCAATGATCCAGTCTTTATCTTCCAGTGCTTCCTTAGTATTCTTAGGCTCAATCAATGATACAAAAGCACTAAAAGCACACAAGTTCTTCAACTGTCCTCTTGTCTGAGTTCCATTTGTTGGATCAGATATGATATTGTCAGCTGGATGATCTGCTAGATACTTAAACGTCTTCCTTGGTATCCAGGAATATGTTCCTTCAAGACTTTGAGTTCTTGAAACAGTAGAGGGAGCATCATAGAAAGTCTCAGTTTCAGTCTCAAGGCTTTGAGATTTTGGCTCTGCAGGGGGTTCAAGGCCTTGAGATTCTACTGATTGATTCTGCACTTTAGTTTTGCCTTTGTCCTCTTTCACAGCATCATTATCAGACTCATGCTTGTTCAAATTTAGATCTGCAAAAGTTTCACTCAGAGAATCCTTAGTACTTTCATCAAAAAACACATGAATACTCTCTTCCACAATCTTGGTTTTTCTATTGTAAATTCTATAAGCTTTGCTAGTTTGAGAATATCCAAGAAATACAGCTTCATCACTTCTAGCATCAAATTTACCAAGATTGTCTCTACCATTATTATGCACAAAATAGATACAAACAAAAGAACTTTGAAATAAGAGACACTAGGCTTCCTACCTTTAAACAGTTCATAAGGAGTCTTTTTCAAAATAGGCCTAATCAAACATCTATTCAACACATAATTGGCAGTATTAACAGCTTCTGCCCACAAGAAATTTGGCAAATTACTTTCAAGTAGCATGGTTCTAGACATATCCTCAAGTGTCCTATTTCTCCTTTCAACTACTCCATTTTGCTGTGGAGTTCTAGGTGCAGAAAAGTTGTGTGATATGCCATGCTTTGCACAAAATAAAAGTTAAGTTGATCAAACTCCCTACCATGATCGCTTCTAATAGATGCAACACGCAAATTTTTCATAGTTTGAAGCTCTTTGAACAGTCTAGAAAATTCAGATAAAGCTTCAGTTTTGTCTCTAATAAACATCACCCATGTAAATCTAAAATAATCATCTACTATAACAAGCATATACCTCTTACTTTTTGGGGTCTGAACTCTCATAGGACCACACAAGTCCATATGGAACAGTTCTAAGGGTCTAGAAGTACTTACAAAGTTCTTTAGCTTGAATGAGCTTCTTGTTTGTTTACCTTGTACACATGTCTTGCAGACCTCATCATCTGAATTTTTTTATGATGGTAATCCTCTTACCAAATCCTTTGAGATGAGTTTATTCAAGGTGTGTATGCTAATATGCCCAAGCTTTCTATGCCAAAGCTTTGAATCTTCCTTCAAGGCCTTGAGGCATTTTAACTTGACACCTGCAACACTGTTAGTACTCATAGCATATAGATTATATGATCTAGGAGCAGTGAGTATGCAATCTTCAGATTTCTCATCTTGCACCACACATTTCTCCTTGTCAAATATAGCTTTATAACCTTTATCACATAACTGAGAGATACTAAGCAGATTATATTTAAGTCCATCCACAAGATAAACATCTGAGAGAGAGGTTGTAGAAACATTACCAATACTACCTATACCAATAATATTGCATTTTGTTTTGTCACCAAGTGTAATTGTTCCTCCAGATTTTTCTGTAAGCTCAGTAAAAAGAGATTTCTTTCCACTCATATGTCTGGAACAGCCACTGTCTAATATCCATTTCTGATCTTTCAAGGCCTTGGTGACATCCTGCAAAAGTAAATCATTGCCTTAACAGGCTGTTAAACCAAGTGCAAAACTTTGATTCATACTCAGAATCAGCCATGTTTGGTGGTCTAATTCCTTTTGGAACTCAAATCAGCCTAACCTGCCCCTTAAGCTGATAAGGATAAGTATTCCCCATAATGTGAGGTTCTGATCTTCTGAAGGGACAAGTTAATTTGATATGACCAAATTTTCCACAGTAATGACATTTTGGAGAATGCCTGCTACCACATTTGACGAAAGTAGTTTGGCTTTTCTTTGGAAAATTTGGATTATAGCCAATCCCACTTTTATGCATTGATTTCATCTGAGTTCATCTTGAACAGATCATATTGCCTCAGAAGCATGTTAATCTTGGTCTGTTTAACCTGACTTGTTCCTTCATATGTCACAACAATTTTGTCCCATACTTCTTTGGCACTTTTGCAATTTGACACTCTGTGGAACTCATCTGCATTAAGAGCACAGTATAACAGATTCATAACCTTGTAGTTTTTTGATACATTTTCGAGTTCAGTAACTGAGAGATTTTCCTCAGACTTGATGCATCTAACTCCATCTATGGTAGTGTAATACTCATGAGGACCACTCTGAACTATTAACCACAGCTCTAAGTCGTCATCTATGATAAACATCTTCATCAATGTCTTCCAGTGCATGATGTTATCACCACAGAACAATGGAGGTCTGTTTGCTTCCCTTCCTTGTAAGAATCCACCATCTCCTACATTACTCATAGTCACAAGATTGTTAGGTCTATATTAGTGACCTAAGCTCTGATACCAATTGTTCCAAACCTATCTAGCACCAGCTACTAACTGTGGAGCTAACAAGAACCTCTTGTTATTCACTTGAACAACCAACCACTAGGTTTTGTGAGGTTTTAGATATACAAAAGATAAGCAGATTACAAAATAGAAGAAGAACACAGCATAAGAATGAGCTTGTGAAGGCCTGGATGGGTTCTTCAGGAAACTAGAATGATTGATCTTCTGAAAGCTGTAATTGAAGCCTCAATGTGTGTGTGTTTGAATGTCTGGTCTTCCACGAATATTTCACACCTCTCTTAGTTCTCTGTAAGCTTCTCTTTCTTTCAAAATTCAAACTAGTCTTTTATCCACTCTCTCCAACTGAATGAGAGATTTTAGGATCTCAGTTCCTGCAAATCCTCATCCTTTTCAACTGCAATTTAAAACAGCTGTGAGTAGATATCCGTTGGAGTTTTTTGAGATTGCATTTGCACGTTTGAAAAACCTGCAACAACATTAAAACACAGCAACAACAAAATCCAGAAATATAACAGCACTAAGTCCGTTTGGATTTCCAGTTTCTAAATAAAAACTGGATCAAGTGAATAAAATAATAATCTGATTAACTTCTGAAATATATAACTCATGATAAAATAGTTTAAGACTTATAGAAGTCATTAAACAACCATAATAATAAAGATCAAATCCTGCAAGAGAGAATCAAATTAATTATGTAAAACTGTCAGCAGCTTAAGGCACCTCTCAAGGCCTTGAAGCTCTGAACATGCTTCACAGTCTTTCAATATTAAGACCAGAAATCTTTGATTCACTCTGAACAGGATGTATGCAATTATGTTAGATGTATAAAGAATATGTAACACAGATATTTGCAGTAGATCTCTAATCCTAAACATCAGATATACAACCCGCATCACAAGATTATTAGATCATACAGTATAATAAAGCTATTCTCAAAGATTTGAAGCTTTGATCAGTATCTAAAGGCCTTAGAGCCTTAGAAATACTTTGTCTTCTTTGTCTTTCATCACTTAAGGAAGTCTTTGAGTCAACAAATGAGATGCATCGAGCCCAAGTAGCTTTTCATCAACTCGTTGACGGTGAAGACGAAGAAGGTACAATTTTTAAGTTTGCTTTATCTAATCATGAAAATGTGATTGGTGCATTGTACCATGGAGTTCCTATACATGATATCCGTAGGTGGATAAAAGATAAGTGTTGGGAATCCTCAGGTATCCCTTCCGGTAACTCGCACCCTACTCATCCTACTCCACCCTTCTTTGAGTTGGATTTTAATGCGTCATTAAAACTGGTCATGCTAGGTTGAAAGGTATCGATGATAATTCGCATCATGCTCATCGCGCGGGCACCCCATTTAAGTGGGGAAACGCCGCTTTAAACACCAGTAGGGAGTTTTAATTCCCATTGTTTGTGGCTCCGAGAGTAATGATGCGCAAACTAACGTGCTATTCGCAAGTATACGAATCGAGTAATACCGGGTGTATTTCAACTCGGGTAATCGTTCCCACGAGGACAGTTTTGAGTTTTTTTCGAGCGATCAGTTTTAATTTGCAGAGTGTAAAAGGAGGAGTAGTTGAGAGTGTGATTACTAGCTACAGACTAAAAATAGACAACTAAAACGTAAATATTTTTTGTGACGTTTTTCTTAAAATTTTTAAGGTTGTAAAATCTAGGGTTTGAATAGGTCGCGGGATCCCCTATGGTTTCTTCAGGTTCATGTTCTTTGTTTGATATGAAAACACTCAGCCGTTTTAATTACCCGTTCCACGTACCAGTTGTGCAGTAACCTTTCAGATTCCACACGTTACCACGATCCTGCAGACTTTCGGATTCCTGTTAAGCTGCCTAAGTCTGCAGTCTTGTTCTAGGTCTGCTAATGTTTCTAACCTGTTCTGATGGCCCGGGTCAGATTCTCTAACAATTGGTCTATACGTTTTGGCTAGCCCAATCTCCCTTTCTCTGGTTGGTCTATCAGGGTAAGGTACTAAATCCTGTCTTTTCTTCCTAACCCTAACTTCTTTCATCCCTTCACAAATAATAAGTGGACATAAATAATCTTGAGAGACAATGCGCGCAGAAGTTAATCAAACAGGGAAAGAGTTTGTCTGAGCGATGGTGGTGATCTGACGGCAATGATCGGTGACAACATGGATGCTGTTTCAGAAAACGAAACAAATGTCCACATGATTCCAAACAAATAATGTATAAACCTTTGTTCAACTTAAGTCGTTTTCTTGAGTGATGTGGGGGGCAAATCAAAAAATTTACCTGTATCAAACAAAATTTTCTTTCTTTCTAGCACGGAATACATAATTCAAATCCATTTCAGAACAAAAAAAATCCATAACTACAAATATGCAAATCCAAACTAAAGTACAATGTTTTTTAGTCGAAGAGTAGTGCAAGCTTTTGAGTACCTTACGTCACCCAAAGTAGCATCAATCTGGCTCAATCAGGCACCCTTCAACAGGCACCCTTTAAGTCTGTCATAGTACAACACTACAATAAATATTGCCTCTGTTGGCATCAAAAATTGTCGCTAGAATAGCCAAATATGTCGATAGAAATTCTATCGACAAACAATTTTTTGACGCTCTGTTGTCACTACATCTCGGTCGTTAGTATTAAAGTCGACAAGTGGCAAGTATGTCGGCAGAAAGACATCATTTTCTGTCGACAGTTTAAATCTAACAGCAAATATTTTATGTCGCTAGTACAACTACCAACAAGTAATTTTAGTCGATTATGTAGATAAGTGACAAAATTATTTGTCACCAATAGATATGATTACATCTTCATGGCGACACACATGTTTGTCGCCTGCATCACGACCAAATAAAAAATAATAATGGGGATTTTTACATATATGCAGACATGCACCCAAAATTCCAACACTACTCAAACATATATGCACAACTGTGCTCAAATCCAAGATCAACCCTCCAAAAGTGGGATTTTTTACATAAAAAAAAATAAAGAATAATACTGCATAATAACTATTTTGCATTCTTAGCCGAGTTAAAGAGTCGTACTAATTAAAGAGTCGTACAAATTAAAGAAGTATTAAGTTAAGGAAAGAAGTAGCTTGCGTTTCAAAGTTCAAAAACTATTACATCTAGAGGAATCAAGTGCCCAGAAAACAGCTACTAATTGTTATATCATCAAGTGTCCATAATCACCGGCCAGTAGTTATTTGGGTCCTTCGATGCCCCGAACCTATACCAGCGACGCAAAAACCTGCAAACAATGAAAAAAAGAATCATAAGTTGTATGGTTTAACAACAATGAATATCGTGAAACCAATGAAAGCGCCAATTGATACGTACCAGTAACGTAGGTGAAGCCACTTAGCAAGCTACAGTATAAATTAAAAATACTTTACGAGTATAAACTGAATAAACTGAAGAAAACAATTCTGATTCCATGCTTAAAACTGCACTATTACAGTGTCTAAATAGATAACCCTAACTAGACAGCTTAACCTAATGGGCTCGGCCCGATCTACTAACTAAATAAACATCTAATTAAGCTAATTTAAATAAATAACGTAATAAAATAATTAATAATAATAATTTTAATCAATGATAATAATTATAGGGAAATGCTAAATGTCACCCTTTTTTCTTCACCCCTTAAATTCACCTTCTATGCGGATGTTTTTGGTTGGTGATGTAATTATAGAATATCTTAAAATAAATACTTTCACCAATCTATTTAGCACCGAAAATTTAGTAATTGTTTTGTTTTGCTTCAGGGAACTCCATCACTTTTAAGGTTTTTAAGATGATCGCTATCGGCTCTTTTATGGGTACTTAGAATCTATCTTTCGGAAAGCCTCAAGTAGGAATCATCCATTAAATTCGTAAGAAACAGTTTTAAGACCAATACAGGTAGGGGTGTAAACGGTTCGGTTCGGTCCGGTTCGCACCGAAATCCGAACCGAACCTAGATTGACGGTTCGGCAGAAATCCGAACCTAAATCGAATCTTTTAGAAACGGTTCAGTTCGGTCCAGTTCATCTTTTTAACGGTTCGGTCCGGTTCCGGTTTAACTGGATACTATTTAACATAATGGTAGTTTAGTCCTGAAAATTTTAAAAACTTCAAAATTTACCCTAAAATAACAAAAGAAATGTTCAAAAATTAAATCCAATCCAGCTAAATAGCTAATTGAGCAGCCTAAATGCCCTAAAGTACTAAATATTAATTGAGCAAACTGCCCTAAACAAAAATTATCAAATACCAACAACTTGGTTCCCAACAAGATGAGAACGCCTTAAAAAACGTTATAAAGCATAAAGTATAAACATATAGTATATATTAATATTTAATAATGCAATATTGTTTATCGGTTCGGTTCGGTTTAAACTTTTGACGAAGCCCGGAACTGAACTTTATATAAACGGTTCGGGATTTTCTGAACCTTAACCGAACCTAAATTCCACCCGAATCGAACCGAACAAAACCTAATAGCACGGTTCGGTCCGGTTTGACGGTTCGGTCGGTTTAATTCGCAGCCCTAAATACAGGGGTAAACATCATCTGGTGCTGAAACAATTGTTGAAAAAAAACATATAATTAAATTTCTTAAAGACAACACCAGGAAAAAACCAAATGAATTAGTGAAAAAACGTCCAGTCTACCAAAAACTTCACATTCTTCCCAGTCATACCTTGAAGGATACTGTTGCAACATACCAAAACAAAATCAAGGCATACATTAAATTATTGTCGTAATTAATAATTTACTGTGTCAACTTCACCAATAAATTGAAGCCAAACTCTGGCTATACTGAAACAATCCACTGAATTCTAATTCCCCCAAATCCGCTACTAACGCCCCAGTTTCCAAATCGCGAGACCATTTTAGGTCGCCATACGATGCGACCAAATTGACCTCATCACCATTAGTTTAAAACCCCACAGGGTCATAATTTGACTTACAAGTAAATTGTTTAGCCCATGATTTACTTGTACTACTACCAGAACCATCCATCACCCACACATCAAAACATATAACCTCAAGTTCTGAATCATAGCCGGATTGATCAATCAAAGCAACAATATCTCTGTACCGTGCAAGACGTGAACACGTCCGACAATTGCTTGGAAGCTCAATGCGCTCAAATGTCTCATCAATCATGTCAAAAGATAGAATAAAATTGTTGTCCTGATTTTGTCTACCGACTACCGTTATGGTAGACATATATAATCCAATACATGCATCTGTTGGCACAAGTGGCGAACGAGGCGACACCAAAATCGCAGCTCTGAAACATTAAACTAGGGAGAACGAGTGACGTCCCAGTCCAAGAATAATCCTTGGACATAAATGTGTTGGCTTTGGCCACAAACCCCTTTTCTTCTTTGAAAGAAATTGATATTCTTGTAACCTTAATAGTGTTTTACAGGATTGAAACAAAAGCCTGCGTCAAAAGTCCCTTTATCGAAGGAGGGACCAATTCTTCATAACTTCCTAGTTGCCGGATTCCAAAGTGAAAACATAGGTTTATTATCTATTGGTGATGAAAAAGATAAGCAAACTACACCTCTAGAACAACCCACTATCTGCATATATCTTTCTTTGTAATCACGAATAGTTAGATCCACAGGGATATCGAAGATTCGGAAGAAGAAAGTGGTGTCATGAGGAATAACTCGTATCCCAAACAGTTCAAAGCCTTCGATTGAGTCAGTTGAGTGACAATAAAAAGAGACTTGCTTGTGTTTGTAGGTTGCATAGTGCCTATCGATGAAACTATGCGAGAGTATCAGAAAGTACCAGGTTTTGGAGATGCACTTGAATCGAATCAGAGTTTTCACTGGGAGCCTTAAGATGATCTAACCCTAACAAAGGCTCAATCACATGCAACTCCTTCACTTGGTCTTCTTGCTGGCGTTCAGAGATTTTACTAGGAGCCTTAAGATGATCTTTGTGATCACATCTTCTGGCAACTCCTCCTTCATCGCCATCTCTCTGTTGTCTCCAGCGAAACCTTCGAGGGCTAACTGATGAAATCTTTGTAAAAATGTCGGCTAGGGTTTTGCTCTAAATGATGATACAGCTAAAGCCTAAAGGAGAATGAGGACTTGATAAGTAATTTAAGTAAGCCCCAGAACTTCTATGTATTGGCACTTCTGCTGTATCAGTGTCATAAGTGCCCGTACTTATATGGAAGTTTTTAATCAACCTTTCATTAAACAAAGTTATCATTTCCTCCGTATCGCGGCTATCGCCTCTTTCTCTACTCTTTTACTTTTTGACTCGTATCTCGGTCACTTTCACGAGGTAATTTTGATCGCAAATGATACGATTTTTGATAATTTATTTCGCCATGTCATGAAAAAATTATCAAAAAATTAGATCGTTTTGCTATCCAAATTACATAGTCAAATTGATCCAGTGACATTGACAAAAGTCAAAACGTAAAGAAAGAGACAACTTTCACAAATTGTAGATAAGTCATTCAGCTTTCTCTAATTATTCAATGTGTGTAGTTAATTGAGTTTCACATAACAAAAGAAGTGTGCACTTCACCGGGTATTGAAATACATCATAATACCTAAAGACGAACCCAAACTTCGAGGCATTGAAGTGTGCACTTAATTAACATTCTCATAACTCATTTGTCAATTATACAATAAAACATAAATTTCCACACTATTTCCGGGGCCTAAAAACCGCATATGTGCTAGAAACAACAAAATTATTTCTTGATCTCAACTGATTGTAGATCTGTCTATCGCATAATAATACCCCATTCCGCTAGTAGAAACTCCTTCTCTCGAAGAATTCTGTCAGGATGGAAATAGAAATATTTCTAAAGGATGTTGTATAAAAGGTTTGATAATATTTAAAAAGACAATGTGTGTTGTGTGCAGAGACCAAAATACCTCGCCAACTGTTTGGTGAAGGGTTTATTTGGGCACTACCCGTATGGTTGCACTCGATAGTTTAATGTATGTTCAGTTTAGTACCAAAACAACAGATACTGTATACTTCCTCCGTTTCTCCTCTTTCTTCCGTTTACTGTTCTCACTTAGATTAAGAAAACCAGTGAAAGGTCTATTTTGCCCTCCTCCTTTCATTCTAATTCTTTCTCTGTCCCTTTCTCTCTCTCCCCCTGCCAGAATAGTCTCTTACTTCAATTCATCTATCATCATCATTCAGTCCCATTCCCACAAGAACACAGAGAACAACAGCAGCAATATCATCATCATTTCACCAACAAAATTAGCACATTTGATGAAAAATTTACATATTTGATGAAAATATATCTGATTTGCCACAGCACAAGACAACCACCACCACCACCAAGAACACAATCTAAACACAAGAAAAAAAGTAATCTGTCTAAAAATAATAGGTCTGTCTAAAAATAACAGATCTGTGGGAAAAGAAGAAGAAAAAGAAGAACATGAGAAAGCAGGGGCATGTACGAAGAGACGAACAGAGGAAGACCCTCCAGCCCTCCGGATGATATCCAGTGGATCTCCGAATGAGAAAGAGAGGGAGAGATCGTTGCTCCGGTGGATCTCCACCTCCTCGACGGTCGCCGCCGCAGCCCACAGCCATCGGAGACATGCTCGGTCTCCCACGAAGCTGTCACCGTCGGATTCACCGCCACCGCCGACCATCGATCTTCCAGATCTGAACAGAGACTACGAAAACAACCTTCAACTACGGTGGTAGCTGCTAGCTGTGTAGAGAGGATGAGGAAGAGAGAGAGTCAGAGATGGTTTTGAGAGAGAAGAGATAAGGATGAGGTGAATGAACGGATGTGAATCGTGTATTGACTTTCGAGTGGGTTGTTTTGAGTGGTTGGTGTAAGAATATGTGGAGTATTATTCAGGGGTAAAATTGTCAAACAACATTGCAAAGGTTACTATTTTAAGAAAGTGGAAGAAAGAGAAGAAACGTCCGTTTTAGGTAAGTAGGAAGAAAGAAGAGAAACAGAGGAAATATCAAATTTTCTGGGCGATTACCTCACTACCTGTGCGTCATTGCTCCAAGCGAGAAGATCAGATTCGTCAGTCCTCGAATTTAATGTTAAATTAGTCCATTTTAATATAAACCAAAAGGCTAAAAGATAACGGGCTTTCAGCCCCAGTAATAAATTTGATCCAGTTAGCTAAAAATAAGGCTAAAAGGTCTGCAACTGATCATGATGGGCCTCCATCCGGATTATAAAAGTGATTTATTTCAAAACCCACCCCAGTGGGCCATTTGATTGTTTATCTTTTTGATAATTTTGGCCATCAGGCCACAATTAAGTGGGCCGTTCTAAACAAAAAAAGAGGCTAAATTTGTTATTAGTTTCGATTGGATGGCTGAAAATTTAGTTGACGAATCTATAAGTAGCTCAAACCCTAGAAGCAGGTGTTCCAGTCTCAGCGGGGGCGAATAGAAACGAGTCCACACTGCAAACCCTAGATAGAATCATCTGGAGCTTGAAATAAATTGTCAGGAACAGCTTGTTCCTGACCTAGAAATGGCGGATTCACAGTGAACCGCGAAGAAGAAGACGAGAGAGGATTGAGAGAGATCAGAGAGAAAATCAGATTAACATTTTCATGCCCTAAATCATCAGTACAAGCCCCCTTTTATACACAAGGGTAGAAAATGAAATTACAAAGACATCTGGGCCAAAGTAAACTAAAAGAAAGAAAGTAACGGCCTTGTCCACGTCATACAAGCCGATGACACGCCTGGACCAATCGCAACCCTCGCTACTGCCAGCTGGCTGCCAACCCACCCTCCAGCTGCGCGCCATAAGTGGAACGACAGCGTTCCACTTATGATTTGAACTCCTAACGGTCAAGTCAAAAGGACGGCCACGATTTCACCGCTTTTAGATCTAACGGCTACTGCTATCCGAAATTTCATGTCATCAGTTTTCACTCCCTTTCAGTTTTGTCCTACTTATAGGTCATCAGTTTACAATCTCTTTCACTTTAGTCCTTCCCACCTGACAAAGCACCTCCCTTTGAGATTCATGTCCTCATGAATCCAGTGCAGGAAACAGCTGCTTGAGAGGCAGATACTCCTCCCAAGTGGCCTCAGAAGGAAATGTGTTAGCCCACTGCACAAGTGCCATCACCACAGGAGCATTGTTCCTCTTGATCAGCTTCCTGTCCAAAATTGCAATTGGCTCAGCTAGTAACTGTCCATCTGGACCAATCTTAGGGAGAATGGGGGAACTGCTAAGAGACTGGCCTTGAGCTTTCTTGAGCTGGGACACATGAAAGACTGGGTGGATTTGAGCTCCCTGAGGTAGTTCCAGCTGATATGCCACCTTTCCCACTTTGTGCAGAATAGGAAATGGACCATAAAACTTTGCAGCTAGCTTGTTATTGGATCTAGCCACCACTGTCCCTTTCCTGTAAGGCTGAAGTTTAAGAAAGACCTGATCTCCTACTGAGAATTCCCTCTCACTCCTGTGTTTATTAGCATAGTGGCACATTCTCTCTTGAGCCTTAGCCAAATTGTGCTTAATGATCAGCAACATCTTCTTCCTATCCTCCAAAAATTGATCCAATTCAGGCACCCCACTGTTGTTGAGCTGATGAAAAGAAGGGGAGGCTGGAGCATAGCCATACAAAGCCTCAAAAGGAGAAATCTGCAAGCTGCTATGATAAGAGGTGTTATACCAAAATTCAGCCAGAGCCAACCACTTAGCCCATTTGTGAGGTCTCTCAACTGTGACACATCTAAGATAGGTCTCCAAACATTGATTTAACCTCTCAGTCTGGCCATCAGTCAGAGGGTGATAAGCAGTGGAGTAGTGCAACTTTGTGCCTAAACTCTTGAACAATGTGCTCCAAAATTGGCTAAGAAATATACTATCTCTGTCACTCACAATAGTCTCAGGTAGCCCATGCAGCTTATGAACATGATCCAGAAACACTTGTGCAATGTCAGCAGCTGAATATGGGTGAGTAAGAGCAATGAAATGACCATACTTTGAGTACCTGTCAATAACCACCAAAATGGATGTCTTGCCAGCTGATCTAGGAAGTCCTTCCACAAAATCCAAGCTAATGTGTGACCAAGGCTTATTTGGTACAGGTAAGGGCTGCAATAGACCAGGGTAAGGTACATGCTCCCCCTTCATTCTCTGGCAGGTTTCACACCCTTGCACCCACTGTTTAACTTCTTTGTGCATCTTGGGCCATCTAAAGACAGCAGCCAATCTCTTGTAAGTACCCCTGATGCCAGAATGACCCCCAACTCCACTGTTATGCATTTCAGCTATCAGAGTGGCTCTTAAGTCAGTGTTGGATCCCACATAAATCTTCTTGTCTTTCTTGAGCATTCCATCTTGCAGCTGCCACTCATCATCACCACCTGCATCAATTGACAGCTGTGCAATTCTTTGAACAGCCCACTCATCTCCTTCATAAGAATGCAGGACCTCAGAAATCCACTTAGGCACAGCTACTGAAATGGCATTACATTGAGCTTCAGTCATGACTCTAGAAAGAGCATCAGCCACTACATTCTCCTTTCCATGTTTGAAAACAATGTCATAATCTAATCCCATAAGCTTGCTCACCCACTTTTGCTGCAAAAGAGTACTGATCTTTTGTTCCAAAAAGAACTTGAGACTGTAGTGGTCAGTCCTAATCTGAAATTTAGCAATTTCCAGATAAGACCTCCACTTGTTCACAGCTTGCACTACAGCTAACAGCTCCTTCTCATAAGTTGAGTATCCCAAATGCTTATCAGCTAGAGCTTTGCTAAAGTAAGCCAGAGGTCTACCTTCTTGCATAAGCACAGCTCCAATACCATGGTAACTAGCATCAGTCTCCAAAACAAACATTTTAGCAAAATCAGGTAATGCCAGCACAGGAGTAGAACTCATTGCTGATCTCAGAGCTTCAAATTCCACCTGAGCTTCCTCAGTCCAACAAAATGCCCCCTTCTTTAACAGTGCAGTCAATGGTCTAGCAATGATTCCATAAGCCCTGACAAACCTCCTATAGTAGCCAGTCAAACCCAAAAATCCCCTGAGGCCTTTGATGGTCTTGGGAACTGGCCACTCTTCCATAGCTGAGACCTTAGCTGGATCAGCTCTTACCCCTTCCCCATCAATCAAATGCCCTAGGTATTCAATGGTGGATTGCACAAATGAGCATTTAGAAAGCTTGGCATACAGCTCATGTTGCAGCATTGTTTCCAAAACAGTGCTGAGATGCTGCACATGCTCTCCTCTGGTTTTGCTATACACCAAAATATCATCAAAGAAAACCAGCACAAATTTCCTCAAATAAGGCCTGAACACCTGATTCATGAGACTTTGGAAAGTAGCTGGAGCATTAGTGAGGCCAAATGGCATTACCTTGAATTCATACAACCCCTCATGTGTTCTGAATGCAGTTTTATGAATGTCTTCTTCTGCCATTCTCACTTGGTGATATGCAGCCCTCAAATCCAATTTAGAAAAACAGGAGGCTCCATGTAACTCATCCAACAATTCATCTATAATGGGTATTGGAAACTTATTTTTAACAGTTGCTTCATTTAATCCTCTATAATCCACACAAAATCTCCAAGAACCAGCTTTCTTTTTGACTAGCAAAACAGGAGATGCAAAAGAGCTTGTGCTGTGTTGAATCACTCCATTTTCCAACATCTCCTTTACTAGATTCTCAATTTCTGTCTTCTGCACATGAGGGTACCTGTAAGGCCTTAGACACACTGGTTGAGTTCCCTCCTTTAGTGGAATATGATGATCATGGCTTCTGGGGGGAGGTAGCTTCTTAGGCTCCTCAAACACCTTGTTGTACTTATCTAGCACTTGTCTGAAATCCAGGGGCATTTCTGTAATTTGAGTTGGCTGAGCTCCACAGATACTGTATAAATGTCCCATGATCACCCCTTGGTTCTTGGAACAGTAGGTATGGATGGCATTGAGGTTAGCTGCCTTGTACTGACACTCCTCCTTCTGAGCTTTAAACAGAACTGGTGCACCTTCAATGTGTACAGTCACTGTCATCTTGTTGAAATCAAGACTGACTGGGCTTACCTCCTTGAGCCATTGTACCCCTAACACCATATCACAACCCCCAAGGGAGATGATTCTCATTTCTGTTTCAATGACTTGACCTTGCAGCTTCAGCTTCACTCCTGGACACACCCCTGAGCTCTCTATCTGACTGCCATTAGCCACAGTGACTCTCATTGTGGGGCTTTGAACAGTGTCACATTGCACTCTTTTAGCTGTGTCTAAATCCATGAAATTGTGAGTGCTGCCAGAATCTATGAGTACATGCACTTTGTGCTTGCCAACATACCCCTGGAGTCTAATAGTTTGAGCTCCACAACTGCCAGAAATTGCATGTAAAGAAATTTCCATTGCAGCATTAGTGTTCATTCCCTCCTCCTTTAGCTCTTCCTCTTCTGCTTTGTTGATTTCATCAATTTCAAGTGCTGGTTCCTCTTCACCAGAAATGAGGAATAACTGGGGTTTTTTGCATTTATGCCCTGGCACATAACTCTCTTCACAAAAATAACATAAGTTCCTAGCTCTCCTATCTCTCATTTCCTCTTGTGTGAGCTTCTTAAAAGGTAGAGCTGTATTGGCACTTTTTGTTGATACTTCTGCATTGTAAGGAGTGTATGGCTTTAACTGAGAATTTTTAGAGTTGCTTTTCATCATCCCACTCACTGTCTGGATCACATTTTGGTGGTAGTGATTACATGAGATCTCTTGCAACTTAGCCATTGCTTTAGCTTGTGCTAGACTACTAGGAGCTAGCAGCTGCACCTGACTTCTTATTTCCAGTTTCAAACCTCCCAAAAATGTTTTCAGAAAATACTTGTCATCAGCCCAAGGAAACAAAGCCTTCACTCTAGGTTTAAGTGTATCAAATTTTGTCTGAAATTCCATCACACTAACAGTCTGTTCCAGCTTCTGAAATTCAGCTAGTACATTCTCATGGCCAGGCTCTAGAAATTCCTCACACAATATTTCACAAAAATCACTCCAAGACAATGAATCAATTGACTCAAATTCAGCACTAAACCAGCTCTCAGCCTCACCACTTAGATTGAGAGATACTAGAATCAATTTTTGCAAATCAGTCAAGTGATGTAGCTGGAAATATCTGTTAGCTTTCAATATCCAGTTCATAGGATCTTCTCCAGAGAATTTAGGAAATTCTATCTTAGGCATTGGAACAGTAAAGTGAGTTGAAACCCTAGGTACCTCATTGTGAATGTCTTCAGTCCTTGCAGGAACCCTAGATCCATGAGGAGTACCATTAGAGTGCATTGGAGCCTTTCCTTTGCCTAATAAGCTTGCAGGTGACCTAGTTGCTGAGCTGGAGACCTCCATTCTCTCCTTATCTCGATCATTTGCCATCAAATTGAAGCTATTAGCCAATTTCTTCAGCTCTTCTCTCATTTCTCCAATTTGATTCAGCTGCACAAGCTGTCCATGAATGAGGTCCTGTCCTTGCTTCAGCTCATCATAACCTTGTCTCAGCTCTAGCACCGCTCCATCAACGGCGTGGAGGTGGTTGATGATGCCTTCAATTCCATCATTCTCCACCGGAATGTTGTTCTTCCTTTGCCCCATAGCTCAGAGGCACAGAGGGAAGCACAGCTCTGATACCAATTTGTCAGGAACAGCTTGTTCCTGACCTAGAAATGGCGGATTCACAGTGAACCGCGAAGAAGAAGACGAGAGAGGATTGAGAGAGATCAGAGAGAAAATCAGATTAACATTTTCATGCCCTAAATCATCAGTACAAGCCCCCTTTTATACACAAGGGTAGAAAATGAAATTACAAAGACATCTGGGCCAAAGTAAAATAAAAGAAAGAAAGTAACGGCCTTGTCCACGTCATACAAGCCGATGACACGCCTGGACCAATCGCAACCCTCGCTACTGCCAGCTGGCTGCCAACCCACCCTCCAGCTGCGCGCCATAAGTGGAACGACAGCGTTCCACTTATGATTTGAACTCCTAACGGTCAAGTCAAAAGGACGGCCACGATTTCACCGCTTTTAGATCTAACGGCTACTGCTATCCGAAATTTCATGTCATCAGTTTTCACTCCCTTTCAGTTTTGTCCTACTTATAGGTCATCAGTTTACAATCTCTTTCACTTTAGTCCTTCCCACCTGACATAAATTAATATGAGACCATCACCATATCAAACTATTTCGTTCATGTTCTGGAAGTTGTTTGGTGTTAAGGCAGTAAGTCTCTTTTAAAGGTCTAGTGCGTCTCCAAAAAGAGGTAAATTCTATCTTTTGACATGTCTGGTGAATCGTTTCCATTTCGACTACAAATGGTTGCGTCGATTTGATTGTGTTAATGAGTCCCTTGCCATATCTCTTCCGGCCTAGACTGCACTTGAAACTTTAAGTTTGTGTTAATTGAATTATTGTCTCTTTTGAAGGTCCTAAGTCAAGCGACGCTGATGTTGATTGGGTTGTCCGAAATGCCTAGGATGGCATCTTGTATTTGTTAGACCAATGGAAAAGGGAAGGCGATGCATTATGTGGGCGAAAAGTTTATGTAAGATTCGCCATTACATTGACAGTCTAGCATCACATTAATGATCAGGTAATACACATAAAGTTAAAGGAGTTAAAACCATGCATGTTAATTGTTCAGTCTGTTAATGGATCCTAAACCGTACTCGTGTTCTACAACACACTTCAGTTAAAATTTCAATATGAATACTACAATGATAGCGCCTGGCGTACTAGTTCTTTTAAAGTATTCGCACAAGCTGTGGTTATCAAACGTTGTGTCTTGCATTCAAGTTTTGTGTCTACATTGATCCTTGTTATTTCCATAATAAAACAAAAATTCTGATAGTTTTTATATTTTTCCTAGAAATTGTGGCGGTCTGCACATTTTCCCTTAGGCAATTTCTTGGTCTCACCAATTCGTGGATCGTACAAGTACAAGAAGTTTGATATAGTAATCCAGACAACTGAATCAACATCATTCTTGGTGAATCATTTAGCAGATAGGACATTTGTGGAATGTCTATGTCGGAAAGACAGTAACTTGTGCCATGATTGATCAGTACCGCTACAATCATTCATCATATGAACGTCTATGTCATAATCAGGTCCAATGTTCATATGAACAAACATAGCAATGGGTTCTTTGTGAGCAGTGACTTACTCTCTTATGGGGCGCAGTGTGAATAACTAACGAACAATGTCAAATCATTGAATGCAGATGTAGTTACGTTCCCGACAATCTTGTAAGCCACTACATGTACTAGTTCGCACAAACAATACTCCTAATGTGTTGACCATCCGCGGTCTGACAAGGAAGATTTTTCTTCTTCTCCCTCCAGGAATTTATCCTAGACCAGAATATCTCAAGAAGAACATTTATGTGTGAAAGCTGAAAACTGATATCCATTTCATTGAAAGAAGACCCAAAACCAGTTGATCTACCGGTAGCCTTTGAACAAATCCAGCTAGAATCAAGTAACGGTAAACTTTGGGTGGAGGAGCTAGGACTGATTTCTCTTACGCTGTGTTAGGAACTCCAGAAATGAGA
Source organism: Linanthus parryae (assembly GCA_023055425.1). NCBI lineage: Eukaryota > Viridiplantae > Streptophyta > Magnoliopsida > Ericales > Polemoniaceae > Linanthus > Linanthus parryae. The sequence continues at coordinate 59,702,516 of JALGPY010000001.1, read as the reverse complement.
TGAAAACAGAAGAGGAAAAAATACATAGTCATGGGAAAATTCTCTCATTTGGATGGAAGTGGAATGAAAATAGTAGGAAAATAAAGCTTAATGAAATTTAGTAATATTTCCCCCAAATGGGGAGGAAAATTGGAACAAAATGTTACATGTTTGAGTTCAGTTGAACAGTTTCCAACAAATAGACCTCTCTCTCCTTGCTCACTCTTCCGTCCGGCCGACCATCGCCTCAAACAGATTCCGGAAGTAGAAGTTTTTGTCCGTCGATTTTAATTTGAGATAATTGATTTCTGGTTGGGTTGAGGAGAAGGCGTCGGAGGGGGAGGCGGCGGCGGCGGCGGTTCTGAATTTAACACTATGGTGTCTGATCGTAGACGTGGGTGGGTTTTCCGATAGGGTAACGGACATAACGAGTGGCTGTAAATTAACAATAGTAAAAAGGCTATTGGTGCAGTTTCTTGTTATGTTGTGGTAGCACTTTTTTTTTTTTTTTTTTTTTTTTGAGGGGAAAAATTTGACTTTCATTAAAAGTCCTGAGCAGCGCTTACATCTTTCTCAATTACATGTATTGCCCATTGAGGGATATGTGTATATAAACATAATTGTGAGACTTGTAGGGACCTGTTGGCAAAAACATCTGCCGACTCATTAATGGATCTTGACACGTGTTGAACTTCGAGATCTTCAAACTCCTCACCGAGGGAAACACCTTTCTGCAGAAACGAGATGAGTTCTTCGTCTTCTACGCCATCTCTTCGGTTTCTTCTCCAGTTGTTGAACAGCTCCACACCAACTAAACAGTCGGATTCTAGAATCAATCTCTTGCACCGAGCAGATCTCGCCATCTCTAAGCCCTTCACCATCCCTTGTATCTCCAAATTTACCGGAGATGAATTGTATCTCAGTCGTTCGCATCTTGCTGCCACAAAAGCTCCTTCTGAATCTCTAAGTACACAACCCGAACCAGCTATTTGTTGGTCAGGTCTGTAAGCAATGTCCGTATTCATCTTCAACCAGCCTTCAGGTGGCTTCTGCCATTGTTGGGGTCCTTCGGCAATCTCCTCCACTCGCCGATCTAGATTATGCAGCGTCCTCAACTCAGATAAGTGAAAATCTGCCTTTTTAATGATTTCGTCTGCTGAAAAGTTGCCATCTCTGAACTTTGACTCATTTCTCTTCATCCACATACTCCATGCAATCACTGACCACTTGGATCTGGTTTCAATTGATCCGCAGGTGAAAATTTCCTCAATCCATTCACGAACTGAGCTTCTCCTGGTTTTTTCATAGTCCTCTCCAAGACCTCTTTTCCAAACTTCAATTGCAAGTGGGCATTTGCAGAAAAAATGATCCAGCGTTTCAATTCCCAATTGACAGCCACCACATTCGACTGGTAATTTCATACCTCTTTCCCTGAGTTTTGTTGAAAGTGGTAAGGACTCGTTCCACATTCGCCAGACATGAAAGAGTATCTTTCTTGGGATTTTTAATTTCCAGAGATTTACTAAGAAAATTTTATCACCACCTGCAGACGTCTCCGGTACTGATCTTGTGTCCTTTCTTTGCAGCTTATAACCCGACGCTGTTGTGTAGCAGCCCTTGGTTTCAGGGCTCCATTTGAAACTATCTGCCGACGTTGGTTGGATCTGGGTTTGCAACACGTCGTGGATATCAGTCTCCCAGAGGTATGTTCTAAGCCGCTGTTCATACCAATCTCCATCTCTGATACAATGTGCGACTTTTAAATTTGCGTAATCAGCACTCGGGGTGATTACTCTTGTGATATCTTCTCTGCGAACCCATCTATCTTTGAAAAGATTGATTTCCTTCCCATCTCCTAACTGCCAGACTATACCCTTCTTCAATAACTCCCTGCCCGCCAGAACACTTCTAAAAGCAAACAAAACCTGCTGTTTTGGTTCGAAGTGCAGAAAGTCCCCTTGTTTGCAGTACTTCTCCTTATAAATTCTGCTCAACAAATTGCTTGGCTTTTTCAGTATCCTCCATGCCTGCTTAGCCAATAATGTCAGGTTAAAGCTTTGAATGTCTTTGAAGCCGATTCCGCCATCTCCTTTTTCCAGTTTGAGTCTGTCCCAACTTAGCCAATGAATTTTTCGTCTATCGTCCGAATCGCCCCACCAAAATTGCCTGATTGCCTTCTCAATATCCTTACAAGTACTAACTGGCAATTGATAACAGCTCATAGCGTAGTTTGGGATCGCTTGGGCAATGACTTTTATTAAAATTTCTTTTCCAGCAACAGAGAGTGTTTTTTCCTTCCACCCTTTAAGCTTTGAGACAATACTTTCAATTATTCGCTGAAAAATAACCTTCTTGTTTTTACCGAATGATGTAGGCAGACCAAGATAATTCTCATGGCATTCAGCTATCGGGATCCCACACAGCATGCTCAGATGGTTGCTTCGGGTCTCATCAATGTTAGGCGATAGAACCATAGATGATTTTTGAGCGTTCATTTTTTGGCCCGACGCGGCTTCATAAACCTGTAAAAGATGTAATAATTTTGTTAGTTCCTCCGAATTAGCTTTAGTGAAAATTAGGCTATCATCGGCGAAGAACAGGTGTGATACAGCAGGGCCATTGAAGCACGTGCTCCTGATAGCTCCCCAGTTTCCACCAATTTGGACAGATTGCGAGACAGCACCTCACTAACCAGTAAGAAGAGATACGACGAAAGAGGGCACCCTTGACGCAAGCCCCTTTGAGGTGAGATTTCTCCTTCTACACTTCCATTGATTATTACGCTATACGTGACCGAAGTGACACACTTCATTACTAAATCGATCCAACGTAACCCAAAACCCATACGTTCCATGACCGCTCTTAAGAAGTCCCATTCCACACGGTCATAAGCTTTGCTCATATCTAGCTTGATGGCCGCTGTGCCCTCCTTACCCTTCTTTAATTTCATGGAATGTAACAATTCAGACGCCGCCAAGATATTATCTGAAATAAGTCTACCGGGGACAAAAGCACTTTGGTATTCCGAAATTAAATCATTTAAAATCAACTTCAACCGGTTAGCCAAAGCCTTCGCGACAATTTTGTAAATTGTAGAACAAAGCGATATAGGCCGTAGATCAGATACCTTGCGAACTTGTTTCACCTTCGGAATTAGAGCGATCAACGTATGATTGTGAGAACCAAAACTGCCTCCCTCATTCAAAATATTCAAACACGCCTTTGTGACTTCTTCTCCTACTTGTGGCCACAATTTTTGATAAAATAACGCGGGAAAGCCATCTGGCCCCGGTGCCTTTTGTCCCGGCATCTCTTTCAAAGCTTCCTCTACATCTTTCGCGGAAAACAGCTGGTTCATCAAACGACGGTTCTCTAAACTGACTAGCTCCTCAATTGGCTCCATTAGCGGCTCCATCGTAGCCCTCTGTGGGTCAATAGATGAAAAAATGTCAGAGAAGTAATTTTCAATGATACCTTTTACTACCGACGAATCTTCATGCCAATTTCCGCTTTCATCCTCCAGACCTGTAATCATGTTCCTTCCCCTTCGAATCGAAGCCTTGCGATGGAAGTACTTTGTATTTTGATCCCCACATTTCAGCCACAATTCCCTAGAGCGTTGTCTCCACATAACTTCCTCTTGTCGAAGGATTGTCGCAATCTTCTCCTTGACTTCCTTACCCATAGACACATTGGATGTCGTCTGGGTTTGAGCGCCTAACGTCTCAAGTTGCAGACGAAGTTGCTTAAGCTGGTTTCGGACGCTTCCAAATGTCTCCTTATTCCACTTTTGCAAATCTTCTGACAGGCTTCCAAGTTTGGCTGCGAGGGACCCATCAGCCGAGACCCATTTTTCTTCTATGAACCTTTTACAATCCTGATGGTCTAGCCACATGGCTTCGAAATGGAACCTGCTGGCCCTTTTCTGCCTCCACACCATGCCGCTTCCCACCAACACCTCGATCGGACAATGGTCCGATGTATCAGACACTAGGTGGTTAACCCTAGCTCTGCCAAACTGTGAGATCCAACTATCAGTGACCAAGCACCTATCAATCCTCTCCCTGATGGCTCTACCGTCAGGTTGGTTGTTTGACCACGTGAACTGATTGCCTCTAAAACCCAAATCCCTAAGCTGAAGACGTTGGATAACTTTGCGAAAGTCTTCAATATGTCTAAGGGTGACTGCTCTTCCACCCTCCTTCTCGACATTAGAACAAATCGCATTAAAATCTCCCACGACTAGCCATGGTAGGTCTATCGGTTTGAGGCGTTTAAGCAACCTCCAAGAATGCCTACGCTCCTTTCGAACCGGATCACCATAGAAGCCGGTGAAGACCCATCTACTACCCATAGTACCTTCTTCAACTATACCCTTGATAAAGTGATTGGAATAATGAATCAGAGTGAAATCGACCTCTCTATCCCATAACAAGGCTAGGCCACCTCTCCGATCATCACAATCTACAAAAATTCCACTTGCATACCCACACCTGTTTTTAACCAACTCCATCTCCTTTTTGAAAAGTCTGGTTTCCATCAAGAAAACCATATTGGGCTTCTGTCTCCTCACTAAATCGTGAAGAGATAGAACGTTGCGGGGGTTCCCTAGCCCCCGAACGTTCCAGCTTAGGAGATTCATTGTGCTTGGCAGTGCTGCTGAGCAGTCACTGCCAATTTCGCATTAGGGTCTACTGTGGCGCCCTTCTCCGGGTTCGGAATCCCAAGACGGGAAACCTGGTGTTTCATTCCGCTTCCTACTCCTTGTCCCTTCTCTGTGTTGGCTGTCTTTCTCCTGTCTTTCGGACTCATTGCACTATCCCTTTGCTTTCTCTTCTCAGATGGCTTCCTAGGGGTTGCCTTTGAGTCCGCTTGCTTCTTGGACTGTTTCTTCTGTTGGCTAGCCGGTTCTGCTTTCTCTTTCCCCTTCTCTGGATTCCGTGTGGTTTCGGCAGTAGTAGAGTTTGACACAAGGGGATTATCATGAAATATAATCCCCTGGTCCTTCTTCTCCTTTGCTCCACCGCTCAGATCTACCTCCATCTCCGACCCTTCTTGACTTCCCCTCGTGCTACTGTAATCCGTTGATGAGAGCGATCCCTCCATACTCTTCACATCGTCCATCAATCCTTCCCCTGGCGTAATCGGATTGACAAAAAGCTTTTTCCGAGGCGGTGGTCTAAAGGTTAGCCAGGACCCGTACCCCTGCTCTTGGTCCATCTTCTCCTCGTTTGTTTTGTGTCTGCACTCTGTCGTGTAATGATTTATTCTCCCACACCACCCACAAACGTTTGAGATCCGCTCATACTTGAAATCCAGCCAGACCTTTTTATCCAAAATCTTGATGTATCTCCCCCTCCTTAGCGGTTTTCCAACATCAAGCCTCAAACGGACTCTCACATAATCACCTCCTTCACCGGACATTACCCTCTTATCTGAATCTGTTATCTCTCCAAGGGAACTAACAAAGTCCCTCGCATCTTCTTCAGTTTGGAGATACAGAGGGAGATTCAATACTTGCACCCAAATTTCTATGGCGTCGAAATTGGTGCTCTCAATGTTCTCATGCAAAGACCATGGCTTTAGGAGGAAAATATTTCCATCAAAAAGCCACGGACCTCCCCTCAATACTCTGTCCATTGATTCCTTCGAGGGAAAGCTGATTATAAAGAAGTTAGGCCTCGCCTCATTGATCGTAATCCGTTCACCCTCCTGCCATATCTTCTTGAAAGTCAGTTTCATGGCCCAGACGTTCATCTTATCTGGGAGAAGAAAGGAACCCGCCAAACAGTAGGGATGGGTTTTCTCGGCCTCCAAACACCTTCCTTTATCGACTTCGAAGACATCCTCTTCCTCCTCTAGGGTTAGGTAGCCAAAACTTCTTCTCGTCGTTTCCACTGCATCCACTTGGTGTCGATCTCCGGGGGGACTTGGGTTTGCGTAATCATCCATTGCCGCTCTTGCAATCGCCGTTGCTTCGATCGCCGCCCTATTGCACTTTTTCGTCTCCGAGTTTATCGGAGCTAGGTCAAACTTTTCTAACTTTTTTCAGTACTCTGTTGTGGTAGCACTTTAGTGAATCTGTTTTTTTATTGTGTAATCTTAATATAGTAGAATAATTTTATTAATTCCAATTTGCTACAAAACAAATGAAAAGTAAAGGAATTTTGACGGAATTCCTATAATTTTATTTTAATTTTCTTTCCACATTATTTTCTGGGTTCCAAACGTAATCTTAACGTTTGAGTGGCGGGCTTCCAAAGACCAAAATGGGTTAGACTTTTTTCACCCCATAAGAGAGACCATTATAAGAAGCCGCTATTTTGACCGATCCTCAAATGGAGGATATTGATCTCCATAGGAAGACAATCTAACAGGAAGGTGACTGTCGTTGGTAAAGAATCCTGATAGGCAGATTCACAAGTAGATGTCAATAGCCATAATTTCTTATTCTTGCGCGGATATTGCTTGACGAGGAGGAGATGGGAGAGGATTGGAGCGTATCATTGTTTGCAGACAGAAATGAATCTCGCTAGAGACTTCAGCGGGAGTCTCTAGAGGATCTGAATGATGAGATCGGGTTAGAATGGGTGTTGTGTTACCCGACGATCTCATCATTTAGATCCTCTTGAGACTTCCAGTGAAGTCTCTGATGAGATTCAATTCTGTCGGCAAACAGTTGTATGATCTAATCCACTCCCCTGATTTAATCATTGCGCACAATTCATGTAAAAGTAAGAAATTTTGGCTGTTGGCATCTACTTGTGAATATGCCAATCGATATTCTTTACCAATTACAGTCACCTTCCTGTTTAAACATCTCCCTTTGGCGATCACCGTTTGTGGCTTGTTTCAACGGTGTAGTCTGTTTGTCTCTCTTATCAAGACTAGAAAGTCGATAGTATTTTGTCCTTTGGAACCCCGCCACTCAAGTCACTAGGAACCAGCTCCACCATCGATGATATTCGAAAACTTGATTCCAGCTGGGTTAACCTTTGGAAGCCTATCAGTAGATCAAGTGGTTTCGGGATTTCTTTCAATGCAACAGGGATAAGTTTTAAGCTCGCACGCATAACGTTATTTACTGGATCTTCTACTGACTGGTCGAGATATTATCGTCTAGCATAAATTCCCGGAGTGAGAAGAAGATCAACCTTCCTTGTCACATTGGAGAATTGGTACATGTATTGGCTTATTATAGAAGATCTTGGGCAACTTAAGAACGTCTACATTCTGTACTGTGACATTTTTCAAGAGTTGTTCAAACGGATTGAAGTGCCCCTTCACCCCTTAAGATATCACTTGAGTCTAGCGGGTCACAAAGAATCTGTTGCTATGTTTTTTGATAAGAAGAGTGGATTTGATGTTGACCTAGTTGTTTGTGTGATGAATGATTGTGGTACTACTAATCAATCACGGAACAAAGTACTATCTTTTCGACCTTCCACAAATTTCCCCCTATCTTCTGTAGGATATTTCCACCAAGGATGACGTTGATTCGGTTGCCATGTCATCTTTTGATTGCTTCTTGTACTTGTATAATCCGGGAACAGGGGAAGACTCAGCAATGGGAACATCATTATATAAGTACAGTGAGAGCCTCGCACCACTTGAATGATCAGGTAATCAACTATACATCCGCACAACTGTTTTACATGTTTTTATTATGCTATTGTGATTGAGGTTGTCGTGGTGGCTCTTTTAGTGTTGTTGGTACTTGGCACTAGCTGTTGTTTGATTTTGTGGCAACTCGATCATGGATACATTCCCGCCTGTTCTTTCGAGTGGTGATACACAAGTTATTCTTCAAGCACTTAATAGAGGTTACATCATATCTGAACTTTTTAATATTCATGAGTGGCTTGTTTTAATAGTCAAACCCGTGCGAACCTTCACTGATCCTCCCTCTCGATCTTCAAAGTAAGCCTGCAAACCTCCAAACACAAGAAGGACACGAAGAACAGCAACTAAAAACATGATGAATGTGATAGGATAGAACTTCTATTTACGGAGCAAGAGAGTACACAAGTGTTGGATGGTTTGCCCATAGACCTATTGTAATCAACGTGGAGTTCAAGAGGTCATAGGCCATAGGTTTCGCCCTTGGCCTCTCATATCCTACCATTACAACTCTACCCCTTCCACAATGTTATATAAGGTTTTGTTTGAAGTTTAATGATGCCCTTTAGAAAAGCTACCCTTGGGGTTTTGTCCAATAGATCTTCCAAGTGTGCTATGGATTGGCCAAAACGCTCATTCCTTGACATAGTTGGGTCTGAGATTTGTGGTGGTTAGGACGGCCTGTTTCAATTCTCATTATGGGTTTGAGGTATAAGGTTCGTCGATTGTGGTGGTTGAAATAGTTGCAGTGATTTGAGGGTTTGGATCTACAAGTGGTTGAAATAGTTTCAGTGATTAGATGGGGTTTGAATCGCTCCTACTCCGGGTCGGTGTTATTTCTACTGGTGTTGAGTGTGAGATCTGTTTTCATTTCTTGAAGCTTGGGGATTTTGTCGAACTTCCTAGGTTTTGTTTGATTTTGGTTTTTTTTTTTTTTTTTTTTTTTTTTTTTTTTTTTTTTTTTTTTAACATTGGGATGAACAGATGGCATCAAGGTAGATAAATTACCCCTAATCTTGGTTGTGGTTGCGGAATTTTTGCGGCTGTAGCGGTGATGGTAGTGACTATCATTGTCCTTTTATTTGTATGAATTATGAACTTGACAATTTTACCCTCACAAATGGACATTAATGTAAACTAATGTTCCATTCAATTATGTGACCAAAAAAGTTCCAGTTTCACCTATTGCAAACGAGGCTTGCGATATGGCAGTTTCGGAAGTGGGGATTTAATGTGACAGTTTTTAGTAAACTGGGGGTATGCAATGTGAGATTAAGTCTAAATTGACATAAGTTAACAGACTGCTTCACGGAAATGGACGGAAGGACATTCATGTAAAACTCAAATACTGTATGTGATTTTTTTTTCTGATAAAGAATACTGTATGTGATTGGATAAAAAACAAACAACGCGTGTGTCAAATGGATCCCATGTGAACCACTTGTATTAATTTTCAAGTTTAACCTTAATCCTTCAGCTCACTGTTTAATGTGATTCGACCAATGGTTTTTCCCAACAATTTTTTGTGAATAAACTAGCTGCAATTAATATGCGAAGCATGGCACTGAATAAGTTGAATTAGGTGCACGGGTCGTAATTTAAGTAATTATGACATCAGCTTTTTGGATGAATTGTAAATCTTCTTCTGATTTGGCGTATATGCTTGGATGTATAAGTTGTTCCCATAACGAACACAACATATACCATATGCTGTTTTATTTATCCTGTTATGGTGATATATCCCATCTCGGGCAGGTCGGTCATGGGGACTCCGACACTGTGCTTAGTTGAGATGTTCTAGTTATACATATCAGTTATTAGTTTTTCTATTCGGGTTGATGTTCATTTCCCTCATTGTGAGTCCGGTGAGATTGCAGACGTTTTGGGAAAATTTGCTGAATCTAGTCATCGTGACATTTCTTTATTTACTCCGAACGGTTCACTACTTAGCTGTCGGAAATCCAACAGTTAAGCAGAGAATTTGCAGTTAAAATTTATACGAAACAACTTTTATGTGGAAGAAGCTTGTTCATCTTCCGGTATCAAATGTGCATATCTAATCTTGGTTTGCTCCATTTAGAAATTCCATATAAGATACATTAATTACATATTGAATGCACGCCTGAGGTTGTACATATGTTTTATTATGAAGCATGTATTAGTGTAGATACTCAATGCATCATTTTTTATTCTGTTGAATTTTCACATTTTACTTGTGTTACTGAGCCAAAGCTTCTTTTGCAGGAAAAATTCAGTAGTTGTTCATGTGTGTTAGAGCATTAGCGTTTCTCGTGACATCAGTTGAAGGGATCATCTTTGGTATCGTATCACTCTACATTTTCTGCACGCAGCAGTCTCGGGGGATCAATGTTTTGAGAGGAGAGGCGTAGTCCACATGTATTCATGTGAATCAAGTTGTGCTCTTGGCACTATGTTGATGTTTTTACTTAGACCTTGTGCTGGCTGGTTTGTCTTATTTTTGGTACTGTAGAAGACATTTTTTTTTTTTTCTTTTGAAATTCTGTAGAAGACCTTGATGGATGCTTCTTTTGTTCTTACAACATATTTTTGGGATGCATAAACTTAATTTATTTTTGTTTTTGGTAAAATTTAAGTGCTCTGACCAAAAATATTGTCTCCAGATCAAATCCATGTTTATCGGTGAAGAATATACTAGGTCAAACGCTAAATTTGCAAGGAATTGCCTCGTGCTAGAATTTTCAGAAAACAGTTGTGTGCAGTACACTCTTTGTGTACACGTGCTGAGGACATGGATGAAAGGATGACAATTATGAGGATATCGTAAGAGCTTCACAGGAAATAACTTAGAGGAACATCACAAAAGTTGTTACAGATTTGAACAAGCAATGTGGATATCTCTGATCTCATGCAGCGGTAAGGATGTTGCAGGTTCCTTATACATACATGTTCTGTAATACGTTCATCATATTCATGAGTACTAACCAACATCATTTATTGAAAGTTATTTTTTTAGCTCATTGTAATTACTCTACGAAAAGAAACAATACTTTGTAATCATTGAATAAATTCAATGGAAATGTAAGTGGAAGTAACGTGTTCCGCCATCTCACATCCTCTTAGAATTAGTCCTTCTCTCGGACCTCCTCGTATGAATTAACCAAACTCCACGTACTCTTATGACATACACATGCATTATTTGCAACTCACCCTAGTGTCGGAATGTATTCAAACCACCTGGGAAAACATTATAGAAGTGCAGCCAAAATGATCAACATACTGTACATATAATATCATTATATGCAACGGTCGTTCAATAGGTACTTTATTATGTGACATTGTTCGTAATAATGTAGCAATGAATTTTTCCTCGAATTATCAAATCTATGCCTTTGGATGATTTTGTTAATTGAGCCATGTAGAGCAACCACCAAAAATATCACTACAACAATTCTGACCTATAACGATCAGTTTTAGAACGTCGAGCAATTTGTAGTCGTATTATGTATGATATGTCAATTCGTTTTGCTCTTCTCATTCTGTTTGTAGTCTACACAAATACAACAACCTTTGTGAGGAAATGTTCATACCAAGTAAAATTTTGCAGGGAGTTCAAAATGTGCCTAATCTGTTTCGGGGAACTAAAAGTCCACCAAAAAAATTGGCGAAAAAGCAAAATTACTAAAACATCACTTTACCAAAATAAACTTCCTCGCCCTCCTCACAGTCTTACCCTTCCTCTTTGTTTGTCCTTCCTGGGCTCTCTTCCAAACCTTCATTGTTAACTAATTGCCTATCTTTCTCCAGGGGCGGCATTAAGAATGAGTAAGTACTGAATCACAATTAATTGTTTTGAATAAAGATAGGGCATTTTTATAATTTAACCTGAGGCACTATTGAAAATTTCAGTAAAATATAGGGGTAATAGTATTGTTTTTCAAAGTTGGGGTGCGGCACGTGCATTATCTACCGTGCCGCACTCTAGCTTCGCCCCTGTCTTTCTCCCACTTTCTTCTCCTTCCCCGTTGGACAAGTTTTCAGGAGGACGGTAGTACCTAAGGGAATCTTTCTTACGATTTTCGAGTCCGAGTCTTTTTTTTGTTTTGTTTTGTTTTTTTTTAGGAAAGAGTCATTTTTTCTTAATAACACATGGATTTGACGCTTTGTTATTGTTAACTAGCCGAAACACATCGTGATGTGGCGGGTTCTTACTTGGATATTAAAAGTGGCAATACATTTTGTGTTCTCATCTAATTCCGAATGTGGTGCTGGGAGTAAGTTGACGAGTCTTCGAAAAATCCGTTTTAAATAAAGAACTTATAAAAAGAAACATATGTCATTTTAGCCAAGCTAACAAAATGTGAACTATGTTATTGTTAACTAGCCGACACACAGGGTGATGTGGCGGATTCTTATTTGGATATCAAAGTGAGAATACATTTTGTGTTCTCATTATCCTGACTCGGAGGGTGGTGCTAGGAGCAAGTCGACGAGGGTTCCAAAAATCCGTTTTAAATAAAGAAGTTTATAAAATGAAACATATGTCATTTTAGCCAAGCTAACAAAATGTGAACAATTCAGGATAATAACACAATAGGATAAGATTCCCCTCAACATTACTTGCAAAGGAGTTTCAATTTCCCGCGAGTTAGTTAGTAAGCGAGCAAGTCCACGAGTTTTCGGGATATCCATCCAAACCAGTGCTTTTAAGTTAATAAGCTCATATAAAAAAAATATATATTGCCAATGTATATGGTTGAAGCCCTGCTATTATAATTAATTGAATTTTGAAATATAAGCCTCATGAGCATAAATTTACTGACAGTGCAATATATGCTCTATAAGAATGGGCAAATAACTCTCATATAATTTTGAATTTACTAACATCACACACCTACACTAACATCATGAACCAACCATATAACAATGGTTGTCTGCTCTTGAGTCACGATGAGACTTCGGCTAGTAAGTGGTTGTTATCCACAACAGAAAGAAGCCAAAGTGAAGCGAAAAATAAGAGAAAACACTCTCGAAATTTGGGAAAATAATTCAATTATTAATTACTTAAACTTGTCCACGAAGCGGATTTATATAGCTACGCAACTTAATCTGGAATGCGCGGGCATAAAGTCCGTTTTCGCCTTCACATCTTTAGAACATGGGGACTAGTTAAGATAAGATGTCAGGGGCAAATAACACAGAAAGGGAAAAGAAATTTCGCGAGTTTAAAAGGGACATCGGAGAATTAGGTCCTAGATAGTGGAACAAGAAAGACAAATATAGCCAGCGAACACCAACCTCATCTCACAGAATCTCTATGGCGAGGGCTAGTTCGACTGAAAGTATTTGCTTTGATGCACCGAGGTAAGTAATAGATGAATCTATACGTTCAAATCCTACAAAAAAATCTAATAAATGACAAAATCCAAAAACAACCCCAAAATATATGCCTTATTAAAAGAAAAGTGCACGAGGATGTTAGACCGAATTCGAGTTGAATTTAATGTCGTAATCAGCAAACAAAATATCACTGAATACGGTAAAAATAAACGTAAAACGTCTATTATACTGGTCAAATTGCCTAAATGGGCATCCAAATTGGAAACCGATTTAGTATAGCTTGATTGGACCATCGTAGGCATCGAAACTTGAATGAGCTCTCTGCAATTGGGTTACAATGTTCATAATTCATTCTTATGGGGTTGTCTATGGTGCGTCCCTTATTAGGGTTCCTGACAACTTTTTTTTTGTGGTCCCCTGATAACTCCGTTTTCGGAGTTATTTTATGCCTTTTATTTCTACGTTTTGCGTGCTTATAATGGAGAATTTGTCGTCTTTTGAGTAAATTGAGCGTAAATGTGAAAATATGAGTTCATGTGCAATACTTGTCAAATCCGGGCGTTTCTTTAGATTTGTGAGCTTTTTATTGTGATATGATCGCGGGTTGTGTTTTCGTGTTGTGATTCGCAGGAAAACAGGGCTTGGAGGATCGTGCGGGAGTTGGAAGCGAACTTCGGAAACAAGGAACTCAAAGGCAAGTCAAGAGGAAGGAGAAAGTCAAAGGAAAGTCAAACAGAAGAGAAAGGTCAAAGAAAGTCAAAGGAAGATCAAGGAAAGAAAGAATGGAAGAAGAAAGTCAAAGAATAGAAGAGGAAAGTCAAAGGAGGCAAAAAGAGGGCTGGACCCAGTTGTCTTCGTGCGAAGACATTTGTCTTCGTGCGAAGACATTTTACTTAGCCAAAATTTCAGTCTGCAGCATTCTCTTCTCAAAACAACTCGCAGTATCTACATAATAAGGCCTTCGCACGAAGAGGCAGAAGTCTTCGTACGAAGACTCTTCGTGCGAAGACAACTGTCTTCGTGCGAAGAGGTCGTGGGACAGCAGCAGTTTTTTGGGGCTTTTCCGTATTATTTCCAAACTTTGTAATATTATTATGGGGACGTATTTAAGACTTTTAGGTCGTCTTTTTCAGTAGTTTTTGAGGATTAGAGACATCTTTGGAGATCAAGAAGCCTTGGAGAGAGCTTAGGAGCTTTTGGATCATTCGTTTGAATTCTAAACTCTCGTTTTTCTTGATTTTTATGTTCAAACTCATTATAATCGTCGTTTTGATTATGAATATGAGTAGCTAAACACCTTTTGCTGGGAATTCTCGTTTGGTGTAGCTAGGGTTTGATCTCAAGTTGACGTTTTGATGGTTGTAATGCATGCTTTAGCTTAATCTCTCGTGTTCATTCACTATTATGGATTATTTGCGTTCTTAATCTTATTATCTTTGCGAGTAGCTAACGTAGAGATAGAATCAATTAGTTTCACGCGGTAACTCCGTGATAACTAGTCGGTAAATTGAATAATCCACCTAGTCGTATCAATGTTTGGTAACTCGGCATCGTTAACTAGGATCGTTAAAGTAGAATTATAATCTTAATGCATACTTAAACCTACATTAGGCTTGGTAACTCGGTTTAGTTTAGCTTAAGTATAGTGGATTTGCTTGGTAACTCGGTAAGTTCAACGTTGCTTGATTAATAGTGAATAACACGTGGTTGTTTTACAAATCAAAACATAAATTTAGATCGACCTAGTGAACCTAGAGAATTCCCGGTGCTTTTCCCTTATTGATAAAAACCCTCCAACTATTCATTCTTTATTAATCGTGAATTATTTCACTTGGTTAATTGAGAATTTTGCGTTTAATTTCTTAGAATTAGATAAAAAAACACAACTTGCGACTTGCCCACATAAGGTTTAGAATAGTAATTAATTTAAACAAAGTCCCTTGGGTTCGACAACCCGGATTTCCGGTTTATTACTACACACGACGGCTGTGCACTTGCAGTTGGAACGTGTCAAGTTTTTGGCGCCGTTGCCGGGGACTTCGGCTAAATTAGTTATAATTCCTAGCCTTAGGGATTTTAATTTATTGTTTATATCCGTTACTCACTTACGTTTTGCGTGTTTCGTGATTTCAGGTTGATTTACTCGGTGCATGACCCGTTCTCGAGACGAGCCTTTGTATCCAACGTTTGAAGACCCGGAATCCTTATTAAAAGCACAGCGTAGAGACAAGAGGAATTCAAGCTCAGTAGGTATGGATGAAGAAACGAGAGCTGAGTTTGAGAGGATCCGCAAAGGGATGCAGGATGCAGAAGCAGCTAGAGTTGCAGCTGTAGAGGAGGCTGCACAAAGAGCCGCAGAAGCTGAGGAGGTGAGAGCTCAAATGGCTGAGATGCAGGCAAGGATGGATCGCATGGCTCCCCCAAATCCACAACCACGTCATGGTGTGGGGGCACAAGTGGCGAACATCGGTGGGAACAACAACGGGAATAATGGGGAAAACAACAGGCAGAACAATGCTGAGAATGAAGAACGCCCGATGGTGGATTATTTCAGGACAACTCCAGCATGTTATCAGCCTACCATTGTCAGGCCACAGATCAATGCCCAACACTTCGAGTTGCGCCAACATATGATCAACATGGTTCGTGATGAGTGCGCATTCAACGGAGCTCCAGGAGATGACCCCAATCACCATCTGCTGGTATTTGAGCAAATCACATCAACCCTGCACGATCAGCGAGTTCCAGATGAAACAGTTAAGCTTTTACTATTTCCATTCTCCTTATCTGGAAAAGCCAAGAAGTGGCTTATGGAGCTGCCAGCTGGTAGCATAGTGACATGGGCAGATTGTTGTCATGAGTTTCTGAGGAAGTATTTGCCACCATCCAGAGTCGCGCAGCAGATGGCAGAGATAGCAAAGTTCACTCAGGATGAAGACAGCTCTTTGGGAGATGCATGGAGGAAGTTCAGCCAAATTCTCCGTAGATGTCCGAATCATGGAGAGCCATGGCACAAGCTCTTCCACTATTTCTACACTGCATTAGACAAGGAGACAGCTGACCAATTAGATATGCTAGCTGGAGGTAATTTTATGGGACTTGGAGCACAGCGAGCTCAAGATTTGCTGAACAACGCGTCAAAGAGAGAGACTACACGATCTGAAACGCGTAGGTACTCCAAACCGGGGGATACATCCTTAGTCAACAAGATTGAATCGATGGAACAAAAGTTGGAATCCATGACTTCAGCATTTCACGGTATGCACCCTCCAACACAAAAGCCCATGGGTGAATTACTAGCAGATGAAAGCCAGGGATATGATAACAGTGTTGAAGATGTGAATTTTATACGACAGCAGCAATGGCCTAACACCTATCATCCCAACAATCGTAATCACCCCAACTTCAGCTATGCCAATCCAAACAGTGGATTATATGCACCCGGACAGAGACCCAATGTTCCATATCAAGCGAGACAAGCTCCCCAGCAGCAGGCTCCACAAAAAGAAGAGCAAGAGACAAATGCCTTATTGAGAAAACTCCTAGCTAATCACGACAGGATGGAGAGCGCGATTGTCTCAATACAAGCAACAATAAAAAGCCATGAGACTCAGATTGGGCAGATCGCCAATCAAAATGTCAAGCTTCCACCAGGCATGCTTCCAGCAAATACCATCACTCCTAACGAGCAGCTAAATGCCATCACAACTCGCAGTGGCATCACTACTGAGGATCCCCCATATCCTAGCCACGCGCGAGCTGAGGCGACTAAGGCCACTGAGAAAGCTTTGGATGAAGAGATTCCCGTGCCTACCGTGAGTCCCCAATCAAAGGACACGGTGAGGAAGTCGGATGAGAAACAGAAGCCTAGGGAGGAATACAGTGTGCGAGTGCCATACCCGCAAAGATTGAAGAGCCAAGAGGATGCCAAGCATTTCAAGAAGTTTGTGGATATCTTCAGGAAACTGCACATTAATATACCTTTTGCAGAGGCCATCTCACAAATGCCGAAATATGCCAAATTTCTCAAGGACCTCCTTTCTAATAGGAGGCGCATGGATGATTTTGAAACCGTGACTCTAAATGAGGAGTGTAGCGCCGTTGTGCAAAAAGCGCTACCAAAGAAGATGAAAGATCCAGGCGGTTTCATCATCCCTGTTACATTGGGAGACGCATTTCACGGGAGGGCATTATGTGACCTCGGTGCGAGTATTAATTTGATGCCTACATCGGTTTTTGAGCAACTTGGTGTGGGAGATCCTAAGCCTACCAGGATGTGCTTGCAGATGGCTGATCGCACAATAAAACGCCCCAGGGGTGTTTTAGAGGATGTATTAGTGAGAGTTGAAGGACTCATCTTCCCAGCGGATTTTGTGATCTTAGACATGGAGGCCGACGATGATGTTCCTCTTATTTTGGGCCGTCCATTCCTGGCCACTGGGAGAACTATCATTGATGTGGCCAATGGAGAGCTGACTATGCAGATCAATGATGAGAAGGTGGCCTTCAATGTATTTGAGGCTATGAAGTTTCCCGCATACGCGGTGAGCGAGCAGTGCTTTGGGGTGGAGGCATACACGCTGGACGAGGAGGACGATATTTTGTTGGAGCAACTATATGAGGAGCTTGCTCTATTTGATTCCAGCGAGAAAGAGCAAGCCTTGGATGTTCATTGGCGCCCACCATTACCCCTCTTTAATGAGGGAAGCAGGAAGATTCTTACTCCTTCTCTTGTTACTGCTCCTGTTTTAGAATTAAAGCCTTTACCTGTTCATTTGAAATATTTATATTTGGGATCTAATGATACTTTACCTGTGATTGTATCTGCATGTTTGGACAGGAAACAGGAGGAGCAGCTTCTCGAGGTACTACAGAAGAGGAAAGCAGCTATGGGATGGACAATAGCAGATATTAAGGGGATCAGCCCCACAGTTTGCCAGCATAAGATCAGGCTCATGGAAGACAAGAAGCCGGTAGTTCAATTTCAGCGCCGCCTCAACCCTCACATGCAGGAGGTGGTGAAGAAAGAGGTGCTTAAATGGTTGGAAGCAGGTATCATTTATCCGATTTCCGACAGCACGTGGACTAGCCCGGTACAATGTGTTCCCAAGAAGGGAGGTATAACTGTGGTGGAAGGGGAAAAAGGTGATCAAATTGCCACACGTACCGTTACTGGGTGGAGAGTTTGCATGGATTACCGCAAACTCAATGATGCCACTTTGAAGGATCACTTTCCCCTCCCATTCGTGGATCAGATGCTTGATAGGTTAGCTCACCATTCACACTACTGCTTTTTGGATGGATATTCTGGGTATAATCAGATAGCGATTGAGCCGGCTGACCAGGAGAAGACGACATTTACTTGTCCATATGGGACGTTTGCATTCAGACGCATGCCCTTTGGGCTATGCAATGCCCCAGCTACGTTTCAGAGGTGCATGATGTCTATCTTCTCAGATATGATGGAGCAAAATTTTGAAGTCTTCATGGATGATTTTTCACTTTATGGTGATGGGTTTGAAGACTGTCTCCAGCAGCTAGCTCGGGTACTGGACAGATGTATTGACACCAACCTAGTGCTCAACTGGGAGAAGTGCCATTTCATGGTGACCGAGGGAATAGTGTTGGGGCACAAGATCTCCAGTAAAGGTTTAGAGGTAGACCGGGCAAAGATTGAGGTGATTGAGAAGCTTCCTTACCCTACGTCTGTCAAAGGGGTACGGAGTTTCTTGGGACATGCAGGTTTCTATCGGCGTTTCATTAAGGACTTTTCGAAAATCACAAAGCCTTTATCTGGTTTGCTTGAGAAAGATGCCGTGTTTGATTTCAATGAAGACTGCAAGACAGCTTTTGATTTGCTCAAGAAGAAGCTGATTAGTTCTCCCATTATAGCCACTCCAGACTGGACTCTACCGTTCGAACTTATGTGTGATGCCAGCGATTACGCGGTGGGAGCAGTGCTGGGACAGCGGAAAGACAAGGTAGCTCATGTTATTTACTATGCTAGTCGTACTCTTAACACTGCACAGGTTAACTATGCCACCACGGAGAAAGAGATGTTGGCCATTATCTTCGCCTTGGACAAGTTTCGTCCATATCTCGTGGGTTCTCAGGTGACTATTTTC
The DNA here is from genome assembly GCA_023055425.1 of Linanthus parryae. Classification (NCBI taxonomy): domain Eukaryota; kingdom Viridiplantae; phylum Streptophyta; class Magnoliopsida; order Ericales; family Polemoniaceae; genus Linanthus; species Linanthus parryae. Next base: position 59,683,473 of record JALGPY010000001.1, on the reverse strand, counting down.
ACGGACCATGCAGCCCTCAAATATCTTCTTGCTAAGAAGGATGCGAAGCCTAGATTGATCCGATGGGTGTTACTAATGCAAGAGTTTGACATAGTGATAAAGGACAAAAAGGGTGTAGAGAACGTTGTTGCAGACCATTTGTCACGACTGGATAACGAAAAACAAGAAGATGTGCCGATTAGAGAAGATTTTCCAGACGAACAACTCATGGTAGTGGTAGCAGCTGTGCCTTGGTTTGCGGATTTGGCAAATTTCAAGGCGCTCAAAATTGTCCCGAAAGACATGACGTTCCATCAGAAAAAGAAATTTTTCGCAGATGCACGACACTATTTCTGGGATGACCCTTATTTGTTTAGGTTGGGAGCTGACAATGTGTTGAGAAGATGCGTAGCTGAGCCGGACACTTTGGACATTCTTAGACACTGCCACGAATTGAATTGCGGAGGACATTTTGGCAAAGCGCGTACTGTGGCAAAGGTATTGCAAAGTGGATTTTACTGGCCTACTTTACATAAAGATGCTCATCTATTTGTGCAGCAATGTGATCGATGTCAGAGAACCGGCAATATCTCCAGCCGAAACGAGATGCCTCAAAATTTCGTGTTGGAAGTAGAGCCCTTTGATGTCTGGGGCATCGATTTCATGGGACCATTCCCGTCTTCACTTGGCAATCTTTATATACTATTAGCTGTGGATTATGTGACCAAGTGGGTGGAGGCAATGGCTTGCCCGAAGAACGATGGAGCTACTGTAGAGAGATTCGTGCGGAAGAGCATTTTTACACGGTTTGGAACTCCCAGAGCCATAATCAGTGATGAAGGATCGCATTTTGTGAATAAAGTCTTTGCCAATGTCTTGAGCAAATATGGGGTAAAGACGCATAAGATATCACTGGCCTATCATCCGCAGTCGAATGGGCAAGCAGAAGTTTCTAACCGAGAGATAAAAGGGATTCTGGAGAAGACAGTCAACCCGGGACGCAAGGATTGGTCTCTGCATTTAGACGATAGCTTATGGGCGTACAGGACTGCTTACAAGACTCCTTTGGGCATGTCTCCTTACCAGTTAGTGTTTGGGAAGTCGTGTCATCTTCCGGTGGAACTTGAGCACAAGGCATTCTGGGCTTTGAAGAAGATCAATTTGGACGCTAAGCTCTCCGGTGAACTACGAAAGCAAGCGCTACTTGAACTTGAAGAATTTCGATTGATGGCGTATGAAAGTGCGAAAATATATAAGGAGAGGACAAAACTGTGGCACGACAGGCACATCATCCCGAGAGACTTCAAGGTAGGACAGAAAGTATTGATCTTCAATGCAAGACTAAAGCTGTTTCCAGGGAAATTGAAATCTAGGTGGAGTGGTCCCTACACGATTACTGAAGTTTATCCATGGGGATCTCTTGAGGTAGAAGATGCAAATGGGAACAGGTTTAAGGTGAATGGTCAGAGAGCGAAACCGTACGTGGACGGGAATTTCATTGGAGTCATTGAATGGCTTCATGCAACTCCCGCAGCTTGAAATATCTCTGAGGTAACTGGGTCGGGCCGTCGACCTTAAATTACAAAGCGCTTGTTGGGAGGCAACCCAACCTATTTATTGCTTTAGGATAGATTTTAATACTGTTTTGTAATTTTTATTCGGTTTGATGTTATTGAGAGGTGCGAGAGAGTGGATTTAATATTTCCAATGAGTATGTGCAGGAATATGAGGTGAAAGGCCTATTTCGGATCCCCCTTCTTGATGCGCACATGCGAAACAGAGTAAAAAGTCCAGATTTGCAGCTAAATTCGCGTATCGGGATCCGAAGTGAAGAAATTGAAGGTAGAAGCCATTTCTGCATCTATTCAACACACGCACCTGGGGAAGATCATGTTCCCGGACTCCCCGTCTTGATTTGCGCAAGAATTTGATTAGTGAACGAAGAAAGCTAGCACGCCGGCACGGATTACGAGGTGAAATTTTGAAGGACAGACTGAAATGAGAATTGAACAATGCCAACGTGTGGGGGTGGTCGAGAGCTTTCTGTAGACAGGTGGATCGCGCAAATCGGAGTCCGGATGAGGAAGTTACGCCAAAAAGGATGTTTTAGCAAGTAAAACGAGGCCAAAAGCATCCGGAAATGCAAAACGTGCCTTGGAACGCGTGAAATTGACAAATAAAATATTCCCCGGATTTTGGGAGTGTTTTAAGGTGAAAAGGGAGTCTCGAGGTCGAGGAGATCCTTCGGAAAGCAAAGGCACGATCGAAGACGCGAAAAATCGACAAAAAGGATGTTTTTGGCACAATTCAGCATTGTCTTCGTACTAAGACAATTGTCTTCGTACGAAGACTTTGTACTTAGAAAAAATAATGAAGCTCTGAATTGTCTTCTCAAAACAAGTTGCAGTATCTGTTTGAGAAGACCTTCGTGCGAAGACAACTTGTCTTCGTACGAAGACTCTTCGCACGAAGAAAAGTGTCTTCGCACGAAGACATCGCGCGGAATGACAAAAATAGCCAGCACGGATAGCAGCTTGTGGGTTATATTTTGGGGGCTTTTTAGACTTTTTGGCACAGAATTGAAGCTTAACCAGCTGTTCATCGAGTCTTCTCTTCATTCTTCATCTTCAAACTCAGCTATTCTCTCCATAGCCGCACGAGCTCAAAAATCGCCTCCCCCATTGTTTCTTCACCAAATTCAGCCACCCACCTAGGGTTTTGCTCGCAATTCCAAGGAGAACAAGATTCCAGAGGAGTTTTTGAGTGAGAGTGTGAGACAAGAGAGAAATCAGAGGGGGGAGGAGTTAGGGTTTTGAAGAAGATTTGAGAAATTGGACGAGTTGGGGCTTGATTCAGCTTACGGACGAGAAGGAAACACTAACGGGGACTACGCAAGGAGTACGGAGCAGCAAGCAATTCGAGATTTCGACAAATTTTTCCGGCACCTTCAAAATCAGTCCGGGTTTGTCAAAATTGTGAAATTTTTGCGTCCGTAAGACTTGCTCCGGACGCGTAGGTACTATCTAAACCTCGTAATTTCATATTCGAGTCTTAGGCACATTGAGTAAAAGCCCGGTTATATTTTGTTGCGCTTAGAAGCGTATTTGGGGGCGATTGCGTAAAGTCCTAGGAATTGTTTGTTACGTGCCTACGTGTTTCGTTTAGTATACACTTCTTGTTCACGTGCACACTTGTTGAATTGCTTGTTTTACTTGAAACTGAATTTTAAATGGCGGGTGGAAAGAAACGGAAGACGGGGGAGGGTTCGTCACAAGAAGCATCGGGGTCGGGCGATCCTCAATTAGAGATTCCGCCTACTCCCCAATATGCCATCTTGACGGCCCCTTTCCCGGCTAAACCGGGTATTGTCGGCCGACGAAAGGCCAAGGCTAATTTGAAAGAGAGAAGTATTGGGCCCGGATACTATGATAGTTTCCGTTTCGTCACTCATGAGGCTCATCTTGACTCTCGAAGAGATACGTATTTGACTAAGAACGGGCAGCCCGAAAAGGCATTTCCTTTGCAAGAGGACATGCCTCAAGCAATTAAGGAAATTTATGAGCGCGAGAAGCTTGACAATTGGTTTAAGCTAGTAGGGCAGTCTAGTTCACATATTACGAGAGAGTTTTTGTTCAATTTGCGTTATGCAAAGGATGGTGAGAGTCAAGATCCTCGTCTCGTTTACTGTCGGAATGAGTGGATAGTCTTCACGCCAGAGACTATCGCTCTCGCCATGGGTTTCCCCGCTTTGAAAGACGGTTGTGGGTTAGAGACGGTTCTTCGTAGTGAGAACCTTTGGTCTCGTTTAAATGCTTTTTGCTTTGCGAAGGGGGTTGATCCATGGGACAGGAAGGGAGAGGTGATTCATTGGAAGGCCGAGAAGAGGTTTTATAGGCCGGAGGCTAGGTGGTGCTGTGAAGTGTTAGAAAACTGGGTTTTGGGAATCACACGAAACCCTAGTTATACATTCCGCCTCTCTGTCTGGGCCCTTTGTCTTTACACCGGGGTTAGAATTAATATCCCCAAACTGATTTGGGAGAACTGTCTTGAGAGGGTGTCGAGGACGAACAAATTGGGCCCCGGTCATACCTGCTTGATCACTCACCTAGCCAAAACTGCTGAGGTAGTCATAGGGAGAGATATGGACTTGAAACCGTTTACTGCTAGGAAGTGGCATAGGTTTGATGAGACAGCGAGGAAGAAGGGCAAGGGTAGGAGGATGAACACCTCTAGGTTTGACAACCAGGTTGCCTACGACCACTTGAGAGAGGAGATGGCCCGGGATAGACTCGAGAGAAGACGCCAGTTTGCCCACACTCGGGACAATCAGGCGAAGCTGGGAGGTTTAATCCAGATGGTTGGCCAGTGGGTTATACAGTCTAGTGGTCAGGCGGCGGGGGAGTTTGTTCCACCGGTCCCGACGGCGGATCCGTGGTTCCAGGAGGATGACTTTGAATATGAGGTTCCGCCGAGTGAGGATGAGGAAGAAGAAGATGATGAGGAACAAGAGGAAGATGAGGAGGAAGATGACGAGTAGTGGAGTGTGCCCTCATGCTAGAATTGTTGAGTCCTCGTGTTATCGTTGAGGACAACGATGCATTCTAGTGTGGGGGTGGTTGAATCCTTTTTACTAGTCAGTGTCGTGTCTTTGCATCGCCAGTGTCTGCATGTAGTTAGAGGTTTTTGGTTATGTCCTTATTTTTCTTTTTATTATTCATCTTTTTTGCACGTTTTGGTATTTTTGAGTCAACCCACCATTGTTGAGTCGTTAGTCGAGTTGGCCTTGCATATAGTGTAGGTAAAAAAAAAAAAAAAAAAAAAAACTAAAAATGTGAAAACACAAAAAAATTAAAAATTTGAGAAAGGGCAATTGAAAAAAGCTGAAAATTCGGTAAAATCGAGAAGTGTGAGACTTTTAGGCGTAGGGCGTGAATTGCGATCGAGAGTGACAATGTGAGAATCCCTTAGTAAGTATAGAGAAACTCTCTTTACGGGAATGCGTGCCTATTTTACACACGAACTTAATTCTTTCAAATTTAAAGTGTGTGCCTAATTTTCTTACAAGAGTTGAGCTAGGTGTGAGCTAAACAAGCCGAACGTTCTTGTGTACGTCTTAGGTAGTCGCCAACCCGCCTCGTAGTGGCACACAGAACAGCTGTGCGAGGTGTGTATTAGAGCACTCACTGCTTATAGAACTTACCTTGTAGGACCACTAGCAAACCCATATTTGAACCATGGATTCTTTGACAACCTTTGGACTTAGGGTGACGATTCTTGGCCTTCAGCATTGATTGGTTAGAATCACCGCTTTAGTGCGTCACGAGGGGGTTGTAGTTGAGGGGGTTCGATGAGGGAGTACTTCATGCTATATTTGTGTGAGTCTTACATATCGCATGCACTTCATTTGTGATCTTCGAGGGGAATGCGAGGGTGAGTGAGAGTAGGCTTGCGCACTTCGGTGTGGCGGTGTTCCATGGCATTACAACATGGACACAAGTGAGGAGAGCCGTGAGTGTGTACATCTAATACACACGAAACTTGGGTTGGGGGAATTTAATAGGTGGATCGTGCTAGGTACCGGATCTTACTCATCATGGTGTAGGAGGTTTGGTTGGATTAGGCACGAGACAGACATTTGATCGACTACTTGAGAGGGGACAGGATTACATTCGAGTGTGGGGGTGTCGACATTTGACTTCGGACATCGAGATTGCGTTTGCGACGACTCCATCCCCACACATGTTTCTTTAATGTTAGCGGCTTTGTTGGTTACACCGAGGATTTTATTGAGATAGGGAGAGACATTGATTTGTGATTTATACGTGTTGATTTAGATATTGTCTCTCCTTACGATTATATGTTAGCTTGATTCATTGGAAGACCACTCGTGAAAGATATTGAAGGAGTTATGTAGGATTTTGAGAGATCTAAAAAAAAAAAAAAAAAAAAAAAAAAAAAAATCAGAGAAAAAAAAAAAAAAGAAAAGAGAGAAAAAAAGGAGAGATGAATAAAGGTAGAATGAGAAGCTTTGTGGAAGAACGAGTGGAGAAGCGACTAGTTCACGAACGGGAGATTTTTGGTTGATGCATCATTCATGACAATAGCCGCGGAGATCGTAATTGTACCGGGGTGTGAGGGGATCGAGGGCCGGAGATGGTGAGTTTCGGGCTTGGTTTCCATCATTGTTGTGAGGGTGTGTGAGCTATGGTATTTGTGAGAATGTGACGCTTTAGGACTTGTATTTGATTCTTATCCTATTTGTCCCTAAAGCCTCATCATTTTAAACCCGTTAGCGGATTAGGAGCTCGGACCTTGAACGTGGCTTAGCCTAGCGTAGCCTTTTATTTTTGTGGCACACATGAAAAGGTATTGCATTCTTGCACTTAGTAAAGTTAGGTTCTCTATACTAGCTAGGGGGAATTCATGTTGACGAATTTGATTTCGAATCATTCCTTGTGTCTAGATTTCTCATCGCTTCGTGTGAATCGGTTTAAGCTAATGGAGATTGCCCAATCTCACAAAAGAAAAAGAAAAAAAAATTGTATTTCAATACTTGCATTGTGAATATTGCATTTGCATATAGGTGCATTGTGTATAATCGAGTCGTGTCGACTAGTAGGAAGGATGGTTGGTGAACGGTTCTACTCGGATTAGTATGCAAGAGTCTTGGTATTGTATGCAATGTGAGGTGATAGTATGCAATTGGCGTAGGGAAGTATGCAATGAGTAAGTAGGGTAGTATGCAAAGTTGGATGGATTGCGGAAAAGCGAGAGAAGCTTTGACTTGAGAGAGATGGAATTGACTTGGGAGATTTGCTCGGGACGAGCAAAAGGTAGTGTGGGGGTAGTTGATAACTCCGTTTTCGGAGTTATTTTATGCCTTTTATTTCTACGTTTTGCGTGCTTATAATGGAGAATTTGTCGTCTTTTGAGTAAATTGAGCGTAAATGTGAAAATATGAGTTCATGTGCAATACTTGTCAAATCCGGGCGTTTCTTTAGATTTGTGAGCTTTTTATTGTGATATGATCGCGGGTTGTGTTTTCGTGTTGTGATTCGCAGGAAAACAGGGCTTGGAGGATCGTGCGGGAGTTGGAAGCGAACTTCGGAAACAAGGAACTCAAAGGCAAGTCAAGAGGAAGGAGAAAGTCAAAGGCAAGTCAAGAGGAAGGAGAAAGTCAAAGGAAAGTCAAACAGAAGAGAAAGGTCAAAGAAAGTCAAAGGAAGATCAAGGAAAGAAAGAATGGAAGAAGAAAGTCAAAGAATAGAAGAGGAAAGTCAAAGGAGGCAAAAAGAGGGCTGGACCCAGTTGTCTTCGTGCGAAGACATTTGTCTTCGTGCGAAGACATTTTACTTAGCCAAAATTTCAGTCTGCAGCATTCTCTTCTCAAAACAACTCGCAGTATCTACATAATAAGGCCTTCGCACGAAGAGGCAGAAGTCTTCGTACGAAGACTCTTCGTGCGAAGACAACTGTCTTCGTGCGAAGAGGTCGTGGGACAGCAGCAGTTTTTTGGGGCTTTTCCGTATTATTTCCAAACTTTGTAATATTATTATGGGGACGTATTTAAGACTTTTAGGTCGTCTTTTTCAGTAGTTTTTGAGGATTAGAGACATCTTTGGAGATCAAGAAGCCTTGGAGAGAGCTTAGGAGCTTTTGGATCATTCGTTTGAATTCTAAACTCTCGTTTTTCTTGATTTTTATGTTCAAACTCATTATAATCGTCGTTTTGATTATGAATATGAGTAGCTAAACACCTTTTGCTGGGAATTCTCGTTTGGTGTAGCTAGGGTTTGATCTCAAGTTGACGTTTTGATGGTTGTAATGCATGCTTTAGCTTAATCTCTCGTGTTCATTCACTATTATGGATTATTTGCGTTCTTAATCTTATTATCTTTGCGAGTAGCTAACGTAGAGATAGAATCAATTAGTTTCACGCGGTAACTCCGTGATAACTAGTCGGTAAATTGAATAATCCACCTAGTCGTATCAATGTTTGGTAACTCGGCATCGTTAACTAGGATCGTTAAAGTAGAATTATAATCTTAATGCATACTTAAACCTACATTAGGCTTGGTAACTCGGTTTAGTTTAGCTTAAGTATAGTGGATTTGCTTGGTAACTCGGTAAGTTCAACGTTGCTTGATTAATAGTGAATAACACGTGGTTGTTTTACAAATCAAAACATAAATTTAGATCGACCTAGTGAACCTAGAGAATTCCCGGTGCTTTTCCCTTATTGATAAAAACCCTCCAACTATTCATTCTTTATTAATCGTGAATTATTTCACTTGGTTAATTGAGAATTTTGCGTTTAATTTCTTAGAATTAGATAAAAAAACACAACTTGCGACTTGCCCACATAAGGTTTAGAATAGTAATTAATTTAAACAAAGTCCCTTGGGTTCGACAACCCGGATTTCCGGTTTATTACTACACACGACGGCTGTGCACTTGCAGTTGGAACGTGTCATCCCCGCTACTACATGACAAAAAAGGTTACCCGCTATAGCAGGTAACCTCGGCTGGGGATAAAGTTGTTAACAGTTTTTCTTGCTTTAGATAAAGTTCGTAATGTCTACGCAGCTAGGAGATAGAAAAGACTACCCTATAGTTAGTAGACTTCAACAGGTAGAAGGAATTCCCTCATTTAAGAAAGCACTCTTAACAACTTTCTTGTTAATAAATAACGATGAAATTAACTACAAGCAGACCAATATCAACTAAAATGTCCTTTAAAGGCATGTTTAAAGATTAATACCAGAATATTCCACAATAACATTAAAATAAGATGGTACTTGTTCAGAATCGTCTCCCGGATCGTCCTTCTTGTCAAGAAATCACGAATAAAATCACTCTAAACAGACCTATATCATTCATGCTTGTTTTTCTTGGACTGACTACTTGATTGAGACCAGAAGTATTCTTCTTTAACATCATACTCAAGTGGTATTTGTGCAGAATCGTCATCCGGATCGTCTACTTGTTCGACGGAGTCCACCAGAGGATTGGGGCATGTTGGCCTGTTGTGTCACAGCTTCTTGCAATTGCCACACCTCATTCTATTGTCTTTCTTGGGTCCTTTTTGGCATTTAGTTTCCGGGGGGTTCGGATTCTTCACATGGGCATAGGAATTTTCTTCCTTCTTAATCTCTCTTTGTGTACCCTGAAAAGATTTAGAAATCATTTTTTGCATTTGCCGAATCCCCTTGGACATATGCTCTTTGAAGAACTTAATTGTCTCGCCAGTAGTACAGTCCAAATGGTGATACAGTTGAACTTCGCTCCTCGTGGAAGCCCGGCGCAAGGCTTGCAAATCTAGGTCATCACTTTTCTTCCCAACAGGCTCCTTCATTGATGGCTCAGTTCGGTAGAATTCTTTGTCAGTTTTGTCCACCTTTTGGCAATTAAAGAGTTTGGGATCCTCTGTACACCCTTTCGTTTCAGAACAAACAACATGTGTTTGCAAATCATATACGATGTTTCCCAACGAAAACACGTGCACCGGAGAAGCCTATTATCCTGACGACATTGAACAAATTGCTGAAGCAAGAAAAGATAGGGTGGTTAGAAATTAAGAAGGAAATGAGAATACAAATGAATACAAGGATAGACAGATTGTAACCTGGTACTAGATAAAAGAGGACAATAGTTCAAAAACTGTGACATTAATAATTAATTGTAATCTTTTAACACTTAAGATATCAGTACTAAAAGTAAGGAAACATGAGAAGATTATTTAGCAATAAAAATACAGTACATGAGTACATAGTATATAAATTTGTAAATGGAAGCAGATGTACATACCAGAGATCTCTTGATTTGACCTTTCATCACGTAGAACAAGTCCAATGTATCTTCTGGAATAGTTTTGACTTCCAACACTCTATAATCATCACCCTTTCGAGCTTGTATCCTAAACATGTTGAAGACATTTTCTGTGAAGACCTCTGCTGCATGGCGTTCAAGTTCCGTGAACCCTGTTGTTATCACGGGGTCTAATTGGCGGAGCGATGGTGTGCCTTACGCTCGTTGTTGCGTAGCTTGTCAACTCCGGTCATGAATCCCTTGCAAGCATTGGTCAATTTTTCCGAGTAGGACATATAATCCTTGATGAAACTGTTGATGCTCTCGCATCTTGAGGTCGTCGTTTGCAAGGCGAAAAAAATGATCCTTCAAGTATGTCTCCGCCCACAAGTGTCGGTTGATATATGTTACCTGGACCAAATTCCTATCAGCAGTGTCCCATCTGTTAACCATTGCATGCCAATCATCATGCCAAAAATTTTCAGGTTTCCTACTACGCAAGCATTTTTTAAAATCAACCATGAAGGCTTCTCCCAACTTCAGATTATCCTGGGCGTTCCGACAAAGATGCCAAGAACACAGACGATGTCTTGCCTCTGGGAAATTTTTCAGAATAGCATTTCTCATTGCCAAATCGCAATCCGTGATGACGGACAAAGGCTTCTTATTATTCATTACCTTCATCAGACACTTCAAAACCCATACGTTTCTGCTGTCTCGTCGTTGAGAAAAGCACATGCAAAAATAGTCGTCTGGTAGTGATTGTTCACGCAAGATAGAATTACAAATGGTTTTTGATACATGTTGGTCTTGTACGTTGAATAAAAAATGAGTACATCACCAAATCTCTTGTAATCTACCATTGATCTCCTATCACACCGGAATACACTTTGAAGCTCATGATTTTTACCTGTTCTAAACCTACAAACGCAATAAATAATACTTAAGGAAACAGAAAGATTAGTTAAATAAATGTTGTTAACTCTAACGTTTATGAGTGTGCCTTTTAACAGTTTAGAAAATTATTTGAACTAATAAGTAAGTAGTGACCAGAATACTAGTTAGACCTTAACATATAAGATAGCATGTTTAATATTTAAGAAGTAATCTTACTCCCTGAACACGCCATAGTGACTGTGCTTCAAACTGTCAATGTACATCAAGGTCTGCTGCCCATCTCCTTCATTTGAATATATCTTGTCCAGAGAAGCCATTTTATTGTAAAGATCCTTGTGTGTAACCCAACTGGTTATAACCACCGGCTTGTTTAACCATCAAAAGAAAGCTTCGGCAATACTTGATCCCCACCTCCTTCAAAGATCTGACCTGTTCAACATCAGCCTCGCTGACCTTTCGATGTGACCGGTGGTTGCTCGTGCATTGTGGTTCCGAAAGTTCGTGTGAATGACCGGGTTCGAATTGAACCACCATAAAAGGCTCGGTAGGTGAAGTTCTTGATATTTTTATACGAGCTTTGCAGACACACCTAGTGTTTCTGTTATGCTCCCGTTTCCTATTTTCTTTGTACAGGACCTTCTCGGAGCGCAAGCCTTGTCGGGCACACACGTAGATCCTTGAATTTATGCATTCTTTCGTTTCCGGGTCGAAATACCTGCGGTTGCACCTTCTAATCCCGAAGCCAAGAATCAGTGCGTAGAGGTTGTACCAGTCATAAGCCTGAACCTCATTTTCAAAAGTCATTGCCATAACATCTTCCTTGGTAACCATTATTCCTGCATACAACTTAAAATTACTATCTACATAACTTGAGTCATTAACTTAAACTTTAAGATCGCATACCTGACATGATCTCTCCATTTGGAACTTCCATAATAGAGTTTCTGGTTGTATCTTCTCCATAGTTCTCTGTAAGAGTGATGTCCAAACATTCATCTTCATCCAAGACCTCAAAATCGTATTCTTCTTCCTCACAATCACGAGGCAAAGATACCAAACCTTTGCCACGAACTCCACTCTCACAAATTTTGCTCCCTGTCATCTGAAATTGGTTTGTTTCACTTCCTGGTTCTCTGATTGAAGCCCTTCTCACCCAGATATTCAAAGAAGAAGACCCCAACCACCAAAAATTAGTATTGCACTATTTTAGAAACAATTTTTTTAAAGACATGAAGAATGCTTTAAGTTATTACCTTAACAACCTCTGAAAAGTTTATCTCCTCATTAATATATGGATGTAATATAATAAATTCCTCAGCTACCAAGACCGTGGTGTCAGTGAATTGAAACTCTAACATTCTTGAACTTAGTTTTAAGATTTAAGATCGCAGCGATAATAATTTAAAGAGAAACAATTCACTAAGCTTATTTTGTGGGAAGCAGAACCATTCAATGCCTAGAATAAATGAACCAGACCAACCATATACTTAAATTCTAGCCACTTTGGCAGGAAAAGCTAAAGTTTCATCAATGTTTATTTAACTCTGCTAACTACCAAGCCATATGAGTTTTTCAAATGAAAGTGTTCCATCCTATCTAAGAATGTGAGATACCTTAAAATAGCAGATTTTCAAAGAAGAAGACCCCAACCACCAAAAAGTAGTATTGAACTATTTTGGAAACAAATTTTATAAAGACATGAAGAATGCTTTAAGTTATTACCTTAACAACTACGAAATCTCTGAAAAGTTTATCTCCTCATTAATATATGGATGTAATATAATAAATTCCTCGGCTACCAAGACCGTGGTGTCAGTGAGTTGAAACTCTAACATTCTTGAACTTAGTTTTAAAATTTAAGATAGCAGCGTTAATAATTTAAAGAGAAACAATTCACTAAGCTTATTTTGTGGGCAGCAGAACCATTCAATGCCTAGCATAAATGAACCAGACCAACCATATACTAAAATTCTAGCCACTTTGGCAGGAAAAGTTGAAGTTTCATCAATGCTTATTTAACTCTGATAACTACCAAGCCATATGAGGTGTTCATATGAAAGTGTTCCATCCTATCTAAGAATGTGAGATACCTTAAAATAGCAGATTTTCAAAGAAGAAGACCCCAACCACCAAAAAGTAGTATTGCACCATTTTGGAAACAAATTTTATAAAGACATGAAGAGTTAATTTATTACCTTAACAACTACGAAATCTCTGAAAAGTTTATCTCATCATTAATATATGGATGTAATATAATAAATTCCTCAGCTACCAAGACCGTGGTTTCAGTGAGTTGAAACTCAAACATTCTTGAACTTAGTTTTAAGATTTAAGATAGCAGCGTTAATAATTTAAAGAGAAACAATTCACTAAGCTTATTTTGTGGGCAACAGAACCATTCAATGCCTAACATAAATGAACCAGACCAACCATATACTACAATTCTAGCCACTTTGGCAGGAAAAGCTGAAGGTTCATCAATGTTGATTTAACTCTGCTAACTACCAAGCCATATGAGGTGTACAAAAGATGCGACATCCAAAACAACCCACAACATCCAAAAGGACATAAAATTTGTTCATAAAACAAAGTCACAACAACATTACATACATTTACTTTTTCTGCTTCTTTCCCGCCGTCTTCTTCTTCTTCTTCTTCTTCTTCTTCTTCTTCTCCGCAAACCTCAATGCAACAAAGGAAACAGTCGGATACCTACGATACAAACTGTAAAATTCATACCGATGGTCCTCATCCTCCATGATTTCCTTTAACCCATGATAATTCTTGTTAAATACGCAGTTATAGCTCGATCTCGCCATTTCATTGGCAATCCAGATTCTGAGGTTGGAACTTCTTCTTTGGAACTGGAATCAGGTCCTTCAAATGACTCATGAAGAAGCAGACATGAGGACCACAGTCATTCCTAACAGATAAACATATAATGCAGCTTTAATATATATCATAGATATTCAAATAGATTAGTTAGTAATATTAAGTAGTTAGCTTATTACCCATTTGATTGTTGCAGAACATCGTCATTCATGTACCACACCGGCCAGCGTGTTATGTCATCATTGTATTCTGAGTAGTTGGTGAGCATTATGTGCATTTTCCCAATTTTGGCAGCAACATCTAACTGAGTATACCCCATGCCAGTATGCGAGTCCAAGACGAATATTTCTTTGTCAACAAAGGAAATAACCATCATGAACCAGTGAAGGTGATCAACATTCAACAGAACGACGATCTAATCATTAAAAATTCAAGATAAAGTAAGTTATACAAAAGAATAAAGTAGCTTGTATTGATAGTAATCGGAAGACTTACGTATCCCATCTCGCTCCTCTCTCCTCCGGAATGATCGTGCGCCTTGAAGTATTCGAGAACTTTTGTGGGCTGAACAAGAATGCTAACTAATCAGGTATTTTCCTAGATGAATTTTGAATTGAGTGATATCATAAAAATGACAAGGCAATGAACTTACAGAATAACTTGTGCCGAGGAACCAAATTCGCTTGATTCCTTCGAATTCCCGTCTATGTTCATGAAGATGAAGGAATTGCATGTAAGCATCCATCACCTCGTCGTCAAACCACTTTTCATCTCGGAGGCGCCATGCGGAAGACCTCGTCAGTTTAGCCATACCACCCATGTCAGCAACTATCTCACTGCAGATTATATATCATACACAACCATAAGTACAAACATAATGCATGCCAAACATATGAATTATTTAGGAAGTTTGAATGTAAATAAAACTTACTTTGCCAATTCCGGTTGAATATAAAAATTCTTGTTGTTGTGTTCGTACGTGCTCGCATACTAGTGCGACATGTAGTAATTGAGCCAACAATGTTCTGCTTTAGGCATAGGTGGGAGAGATGTCAATTCTTTAGGATTCATGTGTTGCTTATACAGCGATATCCTCGAAGACGCTCTAATGATCCGATCTGCCTTTCCCCGGACAGTCCCAACCAAGTTTCCCCTTGGGTTCTTCGGAAAACCATGAACAAAAAATGGCTGGGGAGGTACATTGGAGGCCACCTAATAAATCAACAAAATCATTAGGGGTGTTAAAACTTTAAAAATAAATCTCAAATATTAAGTTAATAAGGTTAACACATTTACCTCAGTGACGAAGTAGGGGAAAAGAAGAAGGGGGGTGAAGAGGATAAACAAGAAGAACCTCCCAAAAAGAAGCAGAAGATGGATCAGGATGAGGTTAGCTCTTCGATGGAGGTTGTCGGCGAAGTCAGTGCTGACACTAAGGTAAATTTATTAACTGTTTTAACTTTAGACTTGATGTCTCTGTTTCCAATTTTAAAATTTTGTTGATTTATTAGGTGGCGTCCTTGGGTTCTTTGGGAGGACCCGGACAAACATTGATGGGTCTGTCCGGGGAAAGGCGTAGTGGATTATAAAGGTGTCTAATCGGGTGTCGCTTAAGAAGCAACAAAGCAATCCTGAGGAAATGACATGTCTGCCAGAGATGCCTAGCCTGGAATATTGCTGGCTCCACTTCTTTTTGTCTCACATATATGAGCCTCAGTACGACAAAACACCCTGGGATCCCAAAATTCCACAAAGATTGCGACAGTAAGTGTTATTTACATTCAAATTTCCTAAATAAGCTGTATAAGACACCAATTTTGTTTTTTTACTTATGGTTTGATTTGTTATTATATCAGCAGTGAGTTGGTTATTAACATGACTGATTATGAGAAGGTGACGAGGTATTCCGCGTGACGCCTTAGAGATGAAAAATGGTTTGACAACGAAGTAAGTATTTCTTTTTGTTGATTTAACGGAGTTTCTAAAGACATATATAATCATCTTCCATCATCATAACACTTTTCTATTCACTTTATAAACAATTATGCCGTAAATTCATTCCCTCTTCATTGGATAAAAATTCAATTTAAAATTCATCCGCAAAATGACATCATTAATTATAATTCTTGTTGAGACCACGAAGGGTCTTCGATATTTCCAAGTGTCCGATAATTATGGAGGAACGTGGAGCGAGATGGGCTACGTAATATTTACGATTTCTATCAATACAAGTTGCTTTATACATTCATATTTTGTTGAACTTATTTTATGTTGAATTGTTAATGAAATAGATTTCCCTGCCCATGAATGTACATCACACCACTGGTTCATGATGGTCATTTCCTTTGTTGACAAGAAAATATACGTCTTGGACTCGGATTCTGTACTTGGGTATGATGAGAGGGATGTAGCTAAAAACGTTTATCAAATGCACAAGGTGCTATCCTCCTATCCAGAGTACCATGATGACATCATAAAGTGGCATTTGTGGTACATGAATGACGACGTTCCCCAACAACCAAACGAGTAACAATCTTATTTATTGAATCCACTCACCAATTTGTTAAACTCACTATCTTATACATTACAACTGCATTCTGTTTCAATCTCCCAGGAATGGTTGTGGCCCTTATGTATGCTTCTTCATGACCCACTTGAGGGACCTGATTCCTAATCCAAAGAAGAATTTCTCTATCCAAGTGAAGCAGCTCAGAATTTGGATTGCCAATCAAATGGCTAGATCAGACTACAACATCTACTTTGCCAAGATATTTAAAGAGTTAATGAGCTTCAAGTCCATTGATGAGAATGTTCATGATTTTGAAAGGATGTACAATTTCCATACTTTTCCTACTGTTCCATTGGAATCAGGGGCGAAGACGAGGAGGTCGGTGCAAAAGTCGTCGGGGAAGAATGGAAAAAGTGAATTTGTCTGTTATGTTGTTGGGGATTTTGTAATATGAACAATATTTATGTCAGTAAATGTTGTGGGTTGTTTGAGAGAGTGTATGTTATGAACAATGTTTCCCAATGTTGACGAGACAATGTTTTTTTTGCTTATGATTTGATGGCTTGTGTTGTTTTCTGAAAAATTGCCTGTGTTTTTTTGTGAACACAAACTTTACAGTTAAATATATTTAAGGTGCATTTGGTGTTGGCCAACTACCCTCACCTACCAAAACTTAAATAATAAATGCACTACTATGTTATTATTTATCCATTCTAAAGTGTTGAGGTCTCTATCTTAACTGTAGATACCTGCATTTATATAAACCAACCTACCCACTGTCCGCTTTTAATACTATCTCCAACCACTCTCAACTAACTCTTTATTTCTCTCTTCACTCTCAGATCTCATCAGTTCTCCTTCTCTTTCACCCTTCTCTTCTTTCTCTCTGAGAAATGTCTCAACATACTGTAAGCTCTTCACCCTCACCAAGCAATCCACCTTCATATTCAAGAGGAGATTCAACCCGGAGGTCAGAGTGTAGGCCTGGGCAGTGTTTCTGTGGCCGTTACCCGGTAAGTCGTACCGCACATACGCCCGAAAATGATGGACGCGTGTTTTGGACTTGTGCCAAGCATAGAGGTCAACAATGCAACTATTTCTACTGGGAAGATGAATTTCCCAGTCCGTGTTGTGCTCTAGATCTCTAACAACTTCAGGAGGAGGTAACAACGTTGAGTAGGAGACTCGTAGGGGCTGAGAATACTTCCAAAGCCCACTCTTTTCATGTGAAACTGCTGTATGTTGTGATTTTTGTCATTTTCATCGTTTTAATTTCAAAGTAAGATAGTTTTCCCTCTATTCTGTTGTGTTCAGTTAAGTATGAGACTCGAAGGGGCCAAAAATGCTTCAAAAGCCCACTACATTCCTGTGAAACTGTTGTATGTTGTGATTTTTGTCATTTTCAAAATTTAAATTTCAACGTACAATAGTTTATCCTATTTTTAATTCTAATTTCGCTGTGATTAGTTATGGATTCAAGTTTTGTTAACAATGATATCTCTGATTTTATCTTAAATGAAAGGGTTAATATCATAACTGTTAAACAAACAAACTAAAGATTAATCAACGATATCACTTTGTTATCTTTTAGAGCTTAGTTCAATCTAAAGTGTTAAATATACTATCTAGGTTAAAAGGAATCTTTCTGGGACCACTTTTTTTGTCCGGTAGCTGGCCTCTGGGACCACTTTTTTTGTCCGGTAGGTGGCATTTTCATAATAACCGACTTAGCTGGTTACCACAGGGACGCACAGAAGTTTTTGCCCATTCTTATACCCATATTTAATGTTACGTAGGAAAAAGCGGGCACCTATGAAAATAGCCTCATTTAGCGTGTTCATTTCATGCGATGTGCATATCTATCATTTCATGGTAATCAAGCACCATCATCGTCAAGTCTCACAAAGCCACATCATCCGAATTATCCGCCCCTGCATCACGATACGGTTGTCTGTGAATACTTATTATATATCAAACATTATCTTCAAACAACAAAAGTATAAAAGTTCCCGACAAAAAAAAAAACGAAATTATAAACTTGCGTCAAAGTTTAAATGCTCAAAAGTAATATTCGCAAAAAACAGTGAAGTTTCAAAATCAGAAGAATCTGCAATTCCGTTTTATACTCCGCAGACAGGGCATTTGAAACCCTAAAATTTGCTCAGGAAATGAAGGAAGCGATTATCGTTCCGAAGAAGAAGGCTCGTGTCGCTGTTTCAGATGAAGTCGGAGAAACAAAAGAGATATCAGAAGATCTGATAGATGTGATCTTGATGAGGCTGCCAGTCAAATCCCTGTCGCGTTTCAAGTCTATCTCGAACCATGGTACTCATTAATAACCTCACGCAAGTTCATCGACTTGCAATCAAAACTCAGCGGCAAAAACAAAAAGGTCTCTTTGATGCTAGAATCAGTTGCCAAGAGACGTCATGAGGCCACTGTCCTTTTCCGGTTTGGTCAATTCCCCGAAGAGCTAGTTATTCTAGGTGGTCGTCGGATGGTAAATGATGTCTACAAGGTGGGTTGTTTTAATGGCGTGGTTTGCTTATCTATCTCTCATCGCCCACGGAGGTATGCCCTTTGGAACCAGACTACTAGACAGCTTAGAAAAATTGATGTTCCCAATGAAATGGATTTTTCCGGTAATCTTGCATGGTCTGGAAATGGATTTTGCTTTGATGCCGCCACAAATTCTTTCAATGTGGCAAAAGTTACATTGACTGCTGACCCTGTAGGAGAAAAGGAGACTAGTGCACAAATCATTCAGTTCTCACTACTACTAATTCGTGGACGCAGAAAAGTATTGGGGTCCCTTATAAGATCTCGGAGGGTCGTAAGACTACTATAGAGTGTGGCGGCGTTTATTTTGTGAACAGGTACATTCATTTGAGTGTAGCTATCTTTCATCATTTTAGAGATGCGGAACCATACAATATGTACCTATTGAGTTATGACATGATCGGTGGAGTTTTTGAACGGATTGAGCTGCCATCGAGGCCCGTCCATAGGCTTGTTCATTTTCCTAATTGCAGTGGATCTCTTGCAATTTTTGTGAAGAGGTTGAATGATTCCAATGCTGACTTTGATGTGTGGATGATGAATGACTTTGGTGGTTCGAATCAGTCTTGGTCTAAACTACCCACTTGTAGGCGACCTAGTAAAGTTGGTCCTGGTGTGGAATATTTCATCGAGAATAATGATGAATCTGTACTCATGAGAGAAACTGAGGATTTTCCGTCTATAAAGCAGTGCTATCCATACAGCGAGACCCATGCTTCACTTAATTGATCAGGTTATGGACTAGCTAGCAATCTCAATGGTATGTTTCTATATGTTTACTCATTTATATTTGTATCGTGATTAATCTCGTTTTTCTGTTTTGCAATTTTACTTGTTCTATTAATTACTTGCCATCTCCGTGTAATACATTACTTCATATTGAAATGGCATTGTTTATGTAACATATGGACAGAATAGAATGCAGGAAACTGAAATTTCCACCCTTCAACATGCTACGAAATGGTATTCAACTATGCATCACGATGAATAACCATTATCAGAGTGTTTGTAGACGGGAAGTATGTCCACTTGAAACTTCACAGCCCTTGCTACCGTATATATTGTGTTATCTTTACACTTGTTGATATTCAAAAATCCAATGGGATGAATTGGTGGTTGATTTAACAGTAATTGCTCGCTGGTTCGCTCCAAATCTCTTATAAATAAGCAACATCTGAGAATATATAAACATGTTACTATAAATGGTTAATTAGGTATCAATTAGCAATCCAGATCTGTCTTTTCTCTTTGAGATCTGGAGTTTGAATCAACTGGCACCACTTAATGGACCAGGTAAAGCACCTGTAATTACTACGAAATATCTTATGTAGATGTATCCTCGGTCATTCATGGGGCCGTTACTCTTTTAGGCGATGCAATTATTATTCCCGAAGTATCAGAAAAAATAGGTGAAGCAGTTACTATGCTTATATTCCCTATCTTGTGGTATCTTAATTATGGGGACTCTCCACCTGTACTCTTTTAGGGGACGTTCTAGTTATGTTTCATCTCGCTTAGGCAGGAAGGTTTAGTTAGCTAGATAACGAAACCTGTGAGTTGCGATAGATCAATATACAAATTTCGAGGTCCAAACCTTATAAGTTACTAGTTTCTCCATGCTGGTCCCTATTCTCTCCGTAAAAAGTGAGTGTGATAGAATGATAGATTTCGTAAGTAAAATTACATTCGTTTATGATCACTGCATGACATTGTGCTGTTAATTCTGAAGTACTGGTCTTCAATTATTTAAATCCAACCATCTTCACATTAATTTTCAACTATTCAAACCCATCATTGAGATGAACTTTCAATCAAACTAGTAGAACCATATGATGTAAATTTTCTCATTGGAAGTTAAACTCATCTTTTCAATTAAATAAAGGCTTAATTACTTAATGCATACCCTCAGTATAGCGAAACTATCACTTTGCAATACCCAGTTTCAAAACTTACTGAAAATATACCCCATTTGCAATTAATAAGTCACTTTGAAACTGGTAAATGTTTTTCCGTCCAATACTTAAAAGAACCAACCGTTACTTGACTGTTATATCCTTTTATTTAAGGCTATAATTGCCAATTCTTTTCATCTATGAACATCTATGAACAACACCACGACCACCGCCACCACCACCGCAATCAAACCCAGAATCCGGCGACCTAAACCCAATTCCGACAAACCACACCATCTCAGCCCCCATAGACACCATATCCTCAACCAAAACACCACCATTACAGAATCCGGCGAAAATCCCAGCGACAGTCACCAACATTACAGCCTCCAACCAAAGCACCACTATGACTGACTTCCTCCCAATCTGCACAATGACTTCAACTCTCTGTTCGAATCAACAGAAAACCCAAAAATTAGTGAGAGAGAATCGAGGTCGGAGGCGTGTCTAGGTTTTTATCGCCATGGAGGACAAAAGTTGTTGATGGTCGTCATCAATAGTCGAGGGTGGGTTGTGTGTTTTTCAGTTGGTTGCGAGGTTCATCAATTGAGGTCCAATTGGGTTGTTCGTGGCTGAGATACGGACAGAGAAATAAAGGGATCTGGGTTTGGTTTGGATGAAGACGATTTTTCTTGGTTCTCTGTGGCGGTTTGAGGAACTGCTTGAGGACTTGATTGGCGGCGGGGAGGCTAGGGTTGAGATAGAGATGAAGGGAGAGAGAGAGAAAGAAGATGGAGAGATTAGGGAGGAACGATGGTGAGAATGTGAACGACGGCGATGGATAAATCTCTATCTTCATCTCGTCCGGACCCTTCTCTCTTCTCTGCTTCTTTTTATCTTCTTCTTCTTTCTTCTACGTTTCAGAGAGAGAGAGAGAGAGAGCGAGGGGAGGAGAGATGTGATTGAGAGAACGGATAACATCATCCATCCCTTTATCTTCAAACTCTGTTTTTATTTTGTATATTTCTTTTTCTATTTTTTTTTCATGTTAAATTTATTATTTTGGCATTGACAATGTTGTCCTTATTGTGATCATGGTGTTTGGATTTTCAAAATGACTGATTAAATGCAAATGGGAAACATTTACAACAAGTTTTGATAGTGGGCAGTGCAATGTGATAGTTTCACCATATTGGAGGTATGCAGTAATTAAGCCTTAAATAAATGTTGGAGGCATGTCTGACATCTCTAAGTATGACGTATTAAGTATCGATTACTATAAATACGGTGAGCGGTTACATTTAATTGTACATCAAAATAAAATATTGATAACAAAAGAGGTTGATTTTCTTCGTTCGCGCATAAGCTTATGGTAATCAATGAGCCCCAAATTATCTTACTTGAGGTGAGAGGTTGGAATTAGAGTTTTATATGCTTATCATTAACACTGAAAACATGCAGTCTATTTGACACAATATTCAATAGGAGGCTTTCGACAAGAATCTAGAAATCACCTTCGTAAGAGTTAACACTACTGATGTTGTGATATCTTGTTCCACATCAGGAACGCATAGCTTAGATGTCTTGTATATAGTAAACCTCATGAATCAATACTAGATCATCTGGACCCTCACCTTGCAATCGACACACCGCCACAGTTTGAATTCGACATCTCTTCAAAGAGACCTAATTCTTACTGTCGCTGTGTGTGGAGTGCAAGGTGATAAAGTTACGAGAGGTGATTAAGAGACCTGGTGACCATACTTTTGTTCCGCGGCTGCACTAGAGTCTGGATTTTAGGATGATGAAGTCTTTGTCCGGTTCTCCAAGGGGTGGGTGTCCCTACATGGCTACATTGTAGCTACACGAATCTTTAGTAACTCGGATAAGTAAACGATAGATTCCTATGAGTGTCTAGTCGTAGGTCATCGTTCGAGTACAAATGGTGTAATTGCAAGATGTGGTTGTGTGTTGTAATGTCACAAAACGTTCTAGCATAAATGCACCATTTTCACTTGAGGGGTAATTACTAAAGTCTATTGGTATAAAACTGAGATTCTTTTTGGATAAAAGAAAACCAAGCTTTTTGTTGGCTGATGAGTGTTCATCTCTTTGCTTTTTCTGGACGACACAAAGAGAGAGCAAGGGGTTATTTGAAATCATGAAAAATGAGGGGTCCCTCTCCTGCGATGGGTATGTGTGATCAAGTAGAATCGTTTGATTTGTGGATATGAAAGAACTTTTATAAAACATAAGTGGAGGTTGAACTTCGAATTTGATGTTTTCACTGATAGTAGTCGTTCATATAGTTATTATGACCTGGCTAGAAAAACCAGTGGCCTTTGTACCTTGTACTCGAATTCCTAGTTTAGGTCCTCACATCTCCTTAGTTCTCATCATTGTCATTGACGCAGCGTTTAGTGCCAACTGTTATTAAACAACCACTTTGATAATGTTTGAAGTGCAGTAGAAGTACTTCCTTCTTTGCACATCAATCGGTCTTAAAGACTATGATAAGATGTTTGATGAACCAGTCAGGAGAAGTGATAAGATGTTAGATTCTTTTTATCCTCATTTTATGGAATTTCATAGATACGGCAGGTTTACTTGTTTCGTTTTTAGCATGCACTCTCATCTGTATAGATAGACTTCTCCTCATTGTAATGAAGCATGGCTGTGATTATTTGAAAAAAACATGACAGTTACCTTTGAGATTATCGTTGTCAATCTAGAAGTGATTCACAGTTGGAGTTCATTCATTTTGTTTCTGCATCAACCTCTATAGAGCTACCGTGGAGTTTTTTCTCAAGTTGAAAGAGAAAGAAGCCATGGAATAGTTGTTTGATCTGTGTAATGATAATATCTAATTGCGGAACATTTGAATTTCCAGATTCAAATATTTCTCAGTGCAATCAAGTAATGCAACTAGTCTAGATGAATTGGTAATTTCTACACAATGTTTATTTGTTTTCTCTGAGTTCATATCACTCACTGATAGTGTTATGATTTTTTTGTAGGTGTTAGCAATTGGTGCGCCCATGTGGGGTGCCCAATGTAATTATCGTAACCTTATGGGATTAGTTGCACTAATGTACAAACTAGAGGGGTTAGTAGCTCAGGCTCAAACCCTAGGAGTTTATGTGCAAACCTAGGAGAAGTTTTGCCTATATAAGAGGCAGCCTCCTACATATTATAATGCTATTCCAGAGAATAAAGTCACTCTGTCTAGATTCATACTAGTTTTGAAAAAAAAAAAAAAAAAGATTCATACTAGTTGTAGAGAACCCTATTCTCTCTCCAACTTCATCCAAGGAGGTGGAACGTGGTGTGGAAATCAGTGTTCGCCCTCGAGATTCACACTAGATTGGTGGGAGCAAGATCAAGGAGGAGGCACGTGAAAGCAAGCAACAACCGATCATCCGCTGCATTAAGGAGCTTAGGAAGACAAGGTAAACACATGAATCTTCCGCTATAATTCATGTTGTAGATCTGTATGTGATAGATCCTTCCTGCCCTTCATTGGTATCAGAGCCATAGGTTTGTTTTTCGTGCCTCGATATGCGTTCCCGAATCTGTTTAGAAAATCGAGTTTCTGAAATTTCATAACCAATAGACGAAACCTATATGGTTAGGTAGGGTTTTTCACGAGGATTCAAGATATATAAATTTTATATTTTTTGGATTTACGATGAATTAGTTATGAATTTTTAAAGATTCGGAACTGTATTAATCTGGACTGCTAGATCCAATCAGTAGAACACGTTTTTCAAAACTTGTTAAAATTGGATTTTGACCATATAATCGGGATCAAGACGAAAAGACGATCCCGAAAAAATTAATTTCGTCGGGAACGGAGAAAGGGAAGGCGGCGCGTGGGCTTCACGCGCCACCGACACCGCCTCCACGCGCGGCCACGCGCCGTACGCGCCAAAAGGCTGGCGGCGGCTGCTGACGTGGCCCTAGGGCTGACGTGGCAGATGACGTGGTGGTGCCACGTCAGCAAAAGACTGACGTGGCGATGACGTGGCAACCACGTGTCGGCTAACGTGGCGATGGCGTGGTGGGGTGACATGGCAGCTGACGTCGGCATAAGTGCTGACGTGGAATGCTGACATGGCACATGGCCGGCGTCGGCGCGTGAGGGCGCGTGCGGCCTCCTCCCGCCGTCATTTTTCGTCCGGTTTTTTCCTAGGGACTCCAAATTGAATTTCCTATTTTGTGGATATTTTTTCGTAATTTTTGGAGCGACGGAAAATTTTAGTAATTTCCAGATTAATTAATTAGTGTTTAGCACACTTCCCGAGGCAGTTTGACGACCTTAAACACACTGTTTTGAGTCCAAATTTTTTATGGAGACTTAGGTCATTTTTCCCTACGTTTTGCCATAGGTGGTGAGACCCTAAGTGGTAGGGAGAAATTTTCGATTTTTTTAGTTGATTAGATTATTGCTTATTAATTTCCAGTAATTATTGCTTAATTCTGGAAATTTCCAGAAAATTCCAGTATGTTTATTATATTGTTATACATGCTGTTGTGGGTTGAATGGATGTGTTTGGTGCATGGATGTGGCATAGATATTTTATATTTTGGTTTTGGTTTTGGTTTTTTGAATATGTAATCAAAATACGGCCTGCGAGTCGTGCCTCTCTATGCTCTAGTGTCTTCTCTTCTCATCCAATCGCCTCTATGAGGTTACTTCTTATTAGAAATAAGATAGCTGTAGAGATTGAAGATTGAAGCTTCAAGAGAGGTGGCCAAACCAAAAGCTATGGCGCAAGGTGCATGGAGCAAATAGATGGTCTAAAGGAGCCTCAAGCTTGGAGTCCTCAAGTAGGCGAGATGGCATGAGATGGAGTTCAAGACTTGCTCAAGAGTACTCTCAATAGTGGGAGTGCACCTTAGGGGCCACATCCATTGCATATTTATTTATGCTTATGCTTTTTTTATGTTATAACTGCATGTGATTGGATATATATGTTTAACCTCGCATGCTAAAGAACTAAAACAAAAGAGCTCACATGATGACATGATTAAAATTGATAGGAAATCACAAGTGATGAGATTTGATTCCTAGGATAAACGCTAGGTTTTGGTGGAGTCCTTGTGAGGAACTATTGAGTTTAATCGATGTCTCATGTTATTTAGGAGCTAAACAAAGCTAGTAACTAATATCCATTTTGTCTCGTTTTTCAGTCATGATGAACACGAATCTATTTCCTAAATCTGCTATAATTCTAAAGGGAGACAACTTCCGTGCATGGTACAGAAGTGCGATATGTCGCATGATTGAGCTAGGTTTGTCTGATCACTTGCATATGGCAAAGATGGAGCCATGGGTACCACTGGGCGGCCCAACTGATGCATATAGACGTGATATTAAGGCTTACCAGAAATGGGAAGTTGATGACAAGAAAGCATGTCTAGAATTGATGGATCTAGTGAGGACTGATCTCCTAGACCCAATTGAGATTGATTTTGCAAAGAAGCTCTGGGAAGACATTCTAGCACTGTACGGAACTGCAGACAACTTCCAAAAGACATGTCTATGGATGATGCTCACTTCTACGGTGAAGGATGATAAAGTCTCTATGGAAACGCACCTAAAGATCTTATCATTCTATATTACTGAACTTATAACTTCTGGGCATGATGTATCCGATGAGAGACAGCTAAAGGCTGTGAGAATATCTCTACCAGATTCATGGGATTCCGTGAGAAAGGTGTTGCAAGGAACAGATGACATAAGGACATTTGATGATGCAAAACGATATTTATTGTTTGAGGAGAAGATACTGGAATTTGCCAGAACTCCTAGTCCAGCATCACAGGTAGAGAGCCCTCCCGTGGCAAATGTGCCAAAGGGTAAGGAAGTCATCGTGGAGAACGAAAATGGAGGCCACATGGGCCCATGCCGCAAGATCAGTAAGCACCAAATGTGGAAGAGGTCCAAAAGGGATATGAGACAAGTTATGTGCTATAACTGCCAGGCATATGGCCACTTTGCTCATGATTGCGCCGAGCCAAAGGTACACTATAATCCAAACTCTGACTGTTATGTTATAAGTCAAGTTTATATTGCTGATTCCCCTAGGCCTCGTTTGGGTAGCGGATAAGGAGAGGGGATATGATATGTTATCCCATCCCATATCATATCCTTTGTTTGGGTTGCGGATATGGGAGGGAAATCATATCTGACCCCTATCCTCTCTCTCCTTTTTTGCCTAAAATCTTATACCATGGGGGAGGTGGTATACACCAGATAAGGGGGTGAGGGGATAAGAGGGGTTCCTTTCGTGACCAAAATACCCTCACACATTATTTTTAATACCCAATATGTCCCTCATATAACCCTATCTCATCTGCCTCTTTCAGACAGAACACACCTACTGGAGACAAGCCGCCTCCTTCTCTAGAGAGAGAGACGACGATTGAAAGCTTCGAACGAGGCCTTAGAACGTGCAATCGAGAGGGCTTGTGATCGGATTCGCCTCGGTAAGCTTCTGGTAAGGTGAGTTGTTGTTTTGATTTTGATTTCGAGCTGTTGACTGGATCGGACGAGCCTCTGTTTTGATTCGAAGCTGCGACTTATAGTTCTTCGATCTGTTGGGAGCCTCTGTTTGATTTCGATCTTGTTCTTTTTGTTGTTGTTTGATTTCGATGCTTGGTGGGTTCATGAATCTGCTTCTCCTTCCCAGTTTCGAATCAAAACAGCAGCTTTGAAGTAGTTTTCAGTTATTTGGGGATCGAAACAGAGCCTTGAAATAGTTCTTCGATTTGTTCTTTGGGTTCAAGAATCTGCCCATTAATCAAAATTATAGTCACAACTGATACTTTGTGATTACTTGGTTGCTTCGACTCTCTACTGGTGATTATTGTTTCCGATTATTTGTTTCTGATAATTTTTTATTACTTGGTTGCTTTCTCATAAGCATATATAAAATTCTGGATTTAGAACAAATCTTCAATTTCTCTTATGCAGTTATGAAATTGTGGATTTGGAACAAATTTTTCACATAAATGAGTATAAACCAATTGTTGCATATAAACTGCAGTTTAGTAGCCGATTATTTTTTAGTTTTGTATATCAGATTATAATTTTTAGTTGATTTTTAGTTATTTATGTAGTTTACAGGTCAGGCGTACGTTAGGATAACGATTACAGGAAAGATGATCACCCTTCAATTTACCGGAAAACATACAAAACAGTCGAAGAAGAGGTCACGGAAGAGCAAACACAAGATTTCAGTCACTGGTACTTGCCTGGTGTACCCGATACATGGAACGAGTTGTTAATTGTTTCGTTCTTGCAAACTGGTAAAGGATCCTGGAGAACTTGAAAGAGAACTTTGGCAACACTTGAAAGTGGAGATGATGTGATTAGTCTGTGGAAGCGAGTCAAGTTAGTTGGTAGTAACGTAGAGTTATATGTGTGTGGTGTTTGTAGAATTTTAGCTTTGACAAATGAAGGAACGTGATCGCTCACTACTGACATACAATGTTAGAATTATTTCTGTTGTTCATGCAAAATTCGTTAGCGATTGGAACTAGATTATTATGCCCAATGTTCGAATCAACAAGGTTTCTTCGAGTTCTGGCATATGATGAACTCGTGCCCAAGTATGTGGTTTAGGAATGAAGATTTTTTGCTGTGTATCAGAACAATCATCAAAGTGTGAAGTTGTGGCTAGCATATGGTGGAAAAGGCGGGAACCAAAAATGATGTCTCTTTAGAAACTGCAACAATTGTGTTTGAGCTATTTGGCATACTAGGCATACTTAGCTGCTTACAGGTTTTGGAATTTGGCATACTTGGGTACAAAGAAGCAGTCGCATTTCTGATCATCAGTTTATGAATCCAACTGCAACAGTTGTGTTTGAGCTATTTTGAACTGCTGAAGGCTGTGTGGAGAAGTGGCAACAAAGACAACCATCTAAAAAAAAGACTAACCCAAAGAAGTGGTGTCTGTAGCGAGGTACAATATCAATACTATGTTAAATGTGACAACAATCATTTCCGTGATTTTTTCAAGCTAAAATGGGCATTATCTATCAAGACATCGTTATTTACAAATATTTCATACAATTCAAGCATCAATTTACAATAAAAATAGTTTTTATACAAAATCACTACGCTGAGGGTACTATAGTCATTTGGAACATATCCTGCTTCGTATCATGCACCACCCAAACATGGTAATTCATATCCTGCTTCTTATCCTGCCTCATATCCTGCAGCACCCAAACACAGTAAACCTGCATATCATATCAGGCCTTATCCGACAGCATACATATCCTACCTCGTATCCCAGCATAAGCCATATCCGCTGTATCTTATCCGCTACCCAAACGAGGCCCTAATGTGTGGGTATTGGATTCAGGTGCGAGTGACCACCTAGCATGTGATCGAGACGCGTGCACGGATTATAGGCGAGTACCAGTGGGCAGTAGAAGAGTGTACATGGGGAACAACTCTTTCGTTGATGTGGTGGGCATTGGCACATATCAGCTGAAGATGAAGTCTGGAAAGACGCTTGTTCTTCATGACGTTTTATACGCTCCTGATGCACGCAAGAACTTAGTTTCAGTTTCTAGACTTTTGGATTTGGATTTTAAACTTGTTTTTGAGGGTGGTTTTGCCAAACTGTTTGTTGGAAACTCATGTTTTGGTACTGGTTATATTTCTCGTGGTTTATTTTATTTAGACATTGTTGGTTCTAGAATTGATGATGTTTATGATTCTCGTTCATATATTACATCTTCTAGTGATGATGATGCCACTAGATGGCATGCTAGATTGGGACATATAGGACAGGACAAGATGAACAGGATGGGCAAGGCAGGCCTACTTGGAGATATGCCCAAGATATCATTACCTGTATGTGAGTCTTGTCTTGCAGGAAAAGCTAAACGCAAACCGTTCGGTAAAGCAGTAAGGGCTACTGAGCCTTTACAACTTATTCATTCTGATGTTTGCGGTCCATTAAATGTTAGAGCTAGACATGGTGCTCGCTATTTCATCACATTCATAGATGATCACACTCGCTTTGGTTATGTGTATTTGATGGCACATAAATCTGAAGCGCTAGGGTGCTTCAGAAAATTTCTACAAGAGGTAGAGAACCAACTGGACAAAAGAGTTAAGGCTCTTAGGACAGATCGAGGGCGTGAATATCTATCTGAGCAATTCAAAGAGCTCTGTGAGAATAAAGGAATAGTGAGGCAGTTGACTATTCCCTTCACACCGAAGCAAAATGGTGTAGCGGAAAGAAGGAATAGAACACTGTTAGAGATGGTTTGTAGTATGATGGCAAATGCGAATCTGCCAATCTCCTATTGGGGAGATGCATTAATGAAGGCCACATACATACTTAACCGTGTGCCCACCAAGTCTGTAGCCACAACCCCTTACGAGATGTGGACCAAAAGGCAATCCGAATTGGGTCACCTTAGGCCATGGGGGTCGGCCGCCTATGTACGTAACGTCTCCCATCTCCATGGGAAATTGGGTGCTAGAGGAAAGAAGTGCATCTTCATACGGTACTCTGAGCACTCTAAGGGTTACGTATTCATAGCGCAACAGCCGGATGGTAGTCTAACAGAGATGGAATCGCGAGATGTAGAATTTCTCGAGAGAGATTTTCCTAGTCAGGGAGAAGCACGTGGAGATGGTATTCTCTACGAAGAAGAGGAACCACTGGATGACACTCAGTTCTCTACGGACCTACAGGGAACAGTCCCTATGGATCTTCAGAACAGTGGGAGTGACTTGCCTAGTGAGCAGCCCATCATATATGATGATGATGCTGAGGAAGAACCCTCCTTGCGTAGGAGCTTTCGTGGGAGTGTACCCCGTCGACGATTTGACATCGAAGGGGAGGCCATGATGGTCACCACGCAAGAAGATGATGAACCTAGGACATTGTCCGAGGCTCTCTCATCCCCTAACAAGAAAGAATGGACGATTGCTTTACAAGAAGAACTGGAGTCAATGAAAACCAATCATGTTTGGGATTTAGTTGACTTGCCTCCTAGATGTAGGGCCATTGGAACAAATGGGTTTTCAAGGTCAAAAGGAAGGCAGACGAAAGCGTTGAGAGGCATAAGGCCCGGCTAGTGGCGAAAGGCTACACCCAACAACAGGGTGTGGATTACGAGGAGACATCCTCACCTGTTGTGAGAATTGCCTCCATTCGCCTCATACTTGCAATAGTGGCTAGCATAAACTTGGAACTACATGAAATGGATGTTAAGACTGCATTTCTCAATGGAGAACTAGATGAGCAGATCTATATGGCTCAACCGGAAGGTTTTGAGAAGAAAGGTCAAGAGCACGAATTGTGCAAACTAATTAAGTCCATATATGGACTCAGTCCTCAAGACAGTGGTATTTGAAGTTCCATCAAGACATTGTGGCATATGGCTTCACAATGGTTGATGAGGACCACTGTGTGTATGTCAAACGTTCCGGAAAGAAGTTCATGATACTGTCATTATATGTAGATGACATACTACTAGCCAGCAATGATAAAGGAATGCTCGGAACTACCAAAGGGTGGTTATCCTCTCGCTTTTCGATGAAGGATATTGGAGAAGCGAGTTACATCCTTGGGATAAATATCCTAAGGAACCGTTCTAAGAGGCTTCTTGGCTTGTCTCAAGAGACATACATCATGAAGATACTTGAACGGTTCCAGATGATGGACTCCAAGCCATTCGAGACTCCCATTGCACATGGCGAGAAACTCAGCCTAGAAATGTGTCCCAAGACCCAACACGAGAGAGACCAGATGGCCAGAGTACCCTATGCAAGTGCTGTCGGAAGTTTAATGTACACAATGATGTGTACAAGGCCCGACATATGTCATGCTGTCGGTTTAGTTAGCAGATATCAGTCTGATCCCGGTGTTGGACACTGGAAGGCTGTTAAGAGGATTCTCCGATATCTCAAAGGTACTAAGGATTACGTGCTAAGCTATCGAGGCTCTGAGCTAAGGCTCATTGGCTACAGTGACGCTGACTGGGGTGGGGACCTAGACGCACGTAAATCGACCTCAGGCTACGTCTTCATGCTGGGTGGAGGAGCCATCACATGGCACAGTAGCAAGCAGACTTGCACTGCTTTATCAACCATGGAAGCTGAATACGTTGCCTGCTCCACGGCAGCGCAGGAGAGTGTTTCGCTGAAGAGATTTCTGGTCAGCTTAGCAGCGGTTGACGAACCAAGACCAGTAACGCTTCATTGTGATAGTATGTCGGCCATAGCTTGTGCTAAAGATCCGAAATACCACAGCAAGGCCAAACATATTGAGATAAAGTACCACTTCATTAGGGAAGTAGTAGCTAAAGGAGATGTCACTCTAGAGCATATTCCTACGAATCAGATGTTAGCTGATCCAATGACCAAGCCTCTACTTAAGGCTACTTTTGTTGGTCATACTAGGAGTATAGGGTTAGGCAAATGGAACTAGGTGTCAGACTGATTAAACGTTTTTGAGACATTGATTGATTGGATATTAGGAATGGATTTGTTATTTATGCTGCATGTTGTTGATACGTGTATGATATGTTACATTTCCTGTACTAGCTTAGAGCATGTCACGCAGACACTAGGTTGGCTCACTCACACGAGCAACCGCCTTCGCAATATCCTGGATATGTCTGGGTGTGGCGGAAGATGAGACAGAATCCCGATAAGCGCTGAAAGCCTGCGATATGATATGAGATACCTATCATACGAGCATATGGCCTATGATAAGAGCTAGATGTCTATCCGTAGAGCTAGGAGCCTGTCAGACGGATTCAACTGTCGCATTGGAAATAAGTTCCAAGGTGAGGTTGGTTATGGCCAATCGAACATGGTTATTACCCCGAATCATGTATAGTCTGTGTAGAAGAAGCCAGATGCGAGAGCTGATAATTGTTCACAACAGTGTGACATCACAGCACTCGGGCTGGTGGCCATAAGGGCTACCGGATAGACATCTGCATAGTGGTCCTTTGCAAGGATAAGACATGCGCTCTGATCAGAGTCTAAACACTATGGCGCATATTCCCCCTTGAATAACGCGCGCTTATGAGTGACCATGAGGTGATGAGTAGAATTAGTCCCTGGGATTCCTCATCGTGTGAGCCTCGTCGATCACATAAAGGTGATTGACACAGTATACCCTTTGTACTTACGTCTGTGTCATGAGGAGACGGGTCGGTGGTGCTACTTTGGCGCGACACCTTACGGCTATGGATGATTCGGCCTTCCGGACACTGCTGGGAAAGCAGCTGAGCCGAATCTGAGTGACACATGTATGTAAGGAAAGATTCTCGTTGCATCGCTCTTTATTATCTTCATTGGGCCCACCTGCAAGATCTTATGGGATCATGTAGGATATGAAAATATAAAGGAGATGTGGACTCATTGGAGCATGGCCTTCGGGACAAGGCAGGTGCTCATGATCCACGAGATGACAATCGGAGGAATCTGGGGAATACGAGAGTTACAGAGAGCATTATTACTGTTATATGTTTTAAGGGTGCCTTCCTGCGCTGGCTATACGATTTTGGTATGTGGATCTCCCGAGAGGGTGCCTTCCCATGCTGGCTATACGAGTTTGGTGTACGGATCTCCCGAAATGCAGGTTCTCTCACCGGTCACACGCCACGGCCACACAATACTCTCTTGTAGATGATAGAAAGTTG
Source organism: Linanthus parryae (assembly GCA_023055425.1). Classification (NCBI taxonomy): domain Eukaryota; kingdom Viridiplantae; phylum Streptophyta; class Magnoliopsida; order Ericales; family Polemoniaceae; genus Linanthus; species Linanthus parryae. Next base: position 59,650,305 of record JALGPY010000001.1, on the reverse strand, counting down.
GAGATTGATAGAGACTGGATGGATTGTGCAACCCCACTGTGCGAGTGGGAGATGTTAGCAATTGGTGCGCCCATGTGGGGTGCCCAATGTAATTATCGTAACCTTATGGGGTTAGTTGCACTAATGCACAAACTAGAAGGGTTAGTAGCTAAGGCTCAAACCCTAGGGGTTTATGTGCAAACCTAGGAGAAGTTTTGCCTATATAAGGAGGCAGCCTCCTACATATTATAATGCTATTCCAGAGAATAAAGTCACTCTGTCTAGATTCATACTAGTTGTAGAGAACCCTAGTCTCTCTCCAACTTCATCCAAGGAGGTGGAACGTGGTGTGGAAATCAGTGTTCGTCCTCGATTCACACTAGATTGGTGGGAGCAAGATCAAGGAGGAGGCGCGTGAAAGCAAGAAACAACCGATCATCCGCTGCATTAAGGAGCTTAGGAAGAAAAGGTAAACACATGAATCTTCCGCTATAATTCATGTTGTAGATCTGTATGTGATAGATCCTTCATGCCCTTCAGTAGGTCTATTCAAGGCTCCCGCATATATCCATGAAAATCATGACTTGAACATGCTACCTGAGTTTGCCAGGATGCTGATCAACCTTCTACCAGTGCTGCTTCTTTTTCCTTCAGTTTAAATTTCATAATTCGAACAATGCCTTGTTTTGTTTAAACTGTTCGAAGTCACCTCCTGGTTTTGTAGGAGATTTGTTTGGTTTGCATTGTAATGGGGCTGAGTACCCTAGACATGTGGCGATTCCTTATCTTCTTTAGAATGAACTCCTAAAACAACGTCGATTTTTTAGGATGGGTCTTCTACAACTTTTGTTGAATTATCTTAGCATGACACATAGCTTTATATTCATTCTATGGAGTTTTTAGTGGTTTGTCTGTTTGTGGACACTGTGTGTTGGCATGTACTTTGTGTTGTATTTCATCTGTACGTTGGTGTTGGTTTGCCTTGGTGAACGCTTTTTCTTGGTATGAATGTTTAGAAATTTAGAAGTATATATTCTTCAAAGGTATAGTGCTGTATCCAAGCATTAGAACGAATTGTCTTACTCAGCTAGTCTTGCATTAGTTTTTCTTTGTTATTTATGTGATTATGGATTGTTTTTCCTTGTTTGGTAATGTGTACGAGAGAGTCCTTTAGGGAGGATTCAATATACACCAAGAGCAGAGGATATGAACACAAGAAGAGTAGAGTTGTGTGTAGGGAGAGAGTAAGACAATAGTACTGTATGAGAGAGAGACAGAATTTTGGCAGAGCTTCCGCGTATCTCAGGTGATTCTCCCTCGTATGAAAGGGTTAATGATCCTATATATAACGGAGAATGTGACCGTTGTAGTGAGTTATTGCACCCATTAATGGCGGCTTAATTAGCTTAACCACAACGGCACGTTCGTCCGCGTATATAGGAACCGTTACGCACGTCGTCCACGTATACCGGAACCGTTACGAGGTTGACCGGGTTTATGGAGCTCGTGCCATAAATCTCTCAAAGCAGTTACTAGGGGTCACGCGCGGGCTTGGTTGTCGCTCGTGCGCGACAGGACTTACTCTAGCCTCCAAACCACTAAGTCCTTACATGTCCCGTGTGGTGGTATGCGAGGGCCCTGTCTCACAGCCCCCACGTGGATCAGCGCGGGTGGTGATCAGTGTGTGTGGAGCACAGCTAGGTGTGCTGGATGATCGCCACGTGGCTAAGATCTGCCTGTTCTAGAAAGCACTATCTACATTAGCCCCCTTTCTGCGCGTGAAGACACCTAGCCGGATAGGCTTCAATGCGCTGGAACCAATGCCCGCGTCGCTGCCACGCACCAATTCAAATACACGCAAAATCAGCCTCCGTGCGTGCCATTATGACCTAGAATCCCTAGAGTCGTGCCGTATGTTCTTTTAGGGTTTTAGGCCTGACGTAAGCTTGTCTTGTGATTGCGCGATTCGACGGTGACCGTTGCGATTCGACTACTGAAAGGACGCGGCTCCTCATTGTTCTTGAATAAGTACTCTATGCCCTTCATTGTTACAAAGCATCACTTCTCTCTCTAAAGTGAATGGTACCCGGAAGCCTTCAAGAGCAGATTCAAGTAATCAATCATCAGTTCTTCCTTGTCAATCGTCTCCTTCAACTTGCTTCACCAAAACAAGGTTGGCTTTGTTCAATTCCATTAATGTACTCAAATATTCTTTGAACTGTCTTGGATCTTTAAACCCATAGTTTATTTGGAATATATCGTTCATTGAGAACTGCAAAAGAGGCTCTTTTCTTAAACCCAGAACTGATTGAATCACCAGATTGTGACGATTTTGAATGTGGAACTTCTGAAATTCCGAGCAATATACACGAATTATGAGCTTCTAAACCCAGAATTGACCCCGGAATGTTCATCTTCTCTTGACAAAACATAATTGCTTCCTGAATCTAGACTGAAATTCAAACTGAGAGTGTGTATATTTCTCCCCCCTTTTTTCTTGCTCTTCTGCAGGAATGGCCAAGACAAAAGGATCCAAACCCATTAAAGAGGCCGAAGAAATACTTGATCTTCCCAAGACCTTGTGGAGAAAAGACCCGTATTTGGGTGGAAAAGATTTCTACCATGCCAGAGTTAAGGTGAAGAATCTACCGATTCCTGCCCCCTCTGGAGAATTGCGGACATTGACCCCGCCTACCAATGCAGCCATGCTAGAGTTAATCGATTCCAAGGATTTAGTTAGGCTAGGAGTTGAAAATGGTTTTTTTCCTCACACTGCAATTTCCACCCAGGCATTTTTCCAAAAGTTGGACCTGATGGATGAGTGGATTGACCATGTATTGACCCACCATGCTATCGCATTAGACAATGCTGGAATTTACTTCGCAGTTCGTGCTATGAAGGGTGCTGCTGTGAAGTTGGACCCGTCCATGCTTCTAAACCTTCTTTCTCGCTATTCACCTGCGACTCACACCTTCCATTTTGCTGAGTTTGAGGCTGCTCCCACTTTGGAAGATGTGCACATGTTGTATGACATTTCTCCCATTGGCGAAGTAGATCCCCTGAGCCCTTTGTGAACTGATCCAGAACTTGCTTTATATGCGTAGATGGAGGAATGCTTGTCCGAGGTGAAGAAAATCTCTACTCGTTGGACATCTGCGAAAGTTCTTCCTGACTGGCAGCTTGTTGATACTTCTGCGAAGAACACCTGGGGCAAATGGGTGCAATACTTCTTTCGCGACTATGCGAATAGTAGTATTACCAAGCAACTTCTGGACAAGAACCCAAATGCGAAAAATTATGTAAATGGGAAAGGATACCATCTGACCTTGTGTGGCTTCCTCTGTGCCTGACTGTCAAGGTACCTGATTGATGGTCACCCTCATGATGGGGTTTTCTATCATGTCCTCCCTCTTGCAGTTAAGTTGGCCCTCGGCCAAAGAGTCGCACTTGGGCCCCTAGTCTTGGGTACCTTATTTCACATATTGGACCAATTGGTAGTGGCGATCAAGGAATCTTGCGGTCGTCTTGATGTGTTGACTTATGTCAACATCGCGTTCCTTACCATGTGGGTTTTTGAGCGATGGCCCTCCTATGCTCCTGTTCCTTCTAGGCCCTGAAAATGGTGTGTCCCAGGCGCGGAGAATAAACTTTTCAGTGGGAGAGCTGCTCGATGGTTTAGATCCAATCCTCCCAAGTGCACTTGGAGCCTGATATGCGACGACCAAAACAAGTTTACAGCTAGGCCTTATGCCACACATATCGATAATGTACGATGGTTCCCGAAGTTATATCCGCCAAATCTCTTGCTTTTTCAGAAGAGCTCCTTCTAGAAGGTCATGAGTGTTACCATGAGCGCTATCGCGAATTCTTCTGCTGGTGTTTAAGGAGTTCTCTCCCTGCTCTTGCTGAGTATGTTCCTGAACTTACTCCCAGGTATGAAAGGATCACAGTCGACGTTGATCCAACTCGCGTTTCTCCCCAGTTTGGTTTTGATGCAGTGGCGCCTTCCGTTTGGCCTAGATCAATCGTAAGAGGCTGCTACAAGCGACTGTTGTCTGGCGAGTGCCAAATGATCTTCCGGAGCAACTTGCCCTTCCTTCAACCTTCAGGTGGCCGTGAAGGTCGCCTCTCCAGAAATTGGATTTCTTACTGGACTACTCAGCAGGCCAGGTTCGAGACGCAGTCGGCTCCTTAGCCCAGCAGAGCTCCTACAATCAAGAGGAAGGCCTTCCCATTCCGTCCTAATTGCAGCTTGGATGATTCCCAGTATGGCTTCTACTCTTTGTTGGATCTTGACAATCACTTGTGCCCCTTCACCATTCTTGAGGAGAAGATGACCGCTGTTAGGGATGGAGCTTTGCATGTTATCAAGTACAGCGAAGATTTTGCCAAGGTAAACAATTTCCTCTGTGCGTGTTAAACTCCTTTCCCTTGATTCATCGAAACTTACATCCCATTTTCTGTTTTAGTGCTATCTGCGGAGGTTTGCATCTGGAGAGCGCTCTAAATCGCTGATCAACTCCATCGTTACCGCGAGAAGGCAGGGCGAGAAAATTCTTTTAACAATGGGAATGGCTCCCCAGGTAGAGACTCGGATTCGCGAGGTAATGGATGCGTTCCCTGACTCACTGATAGACAATACCCCGGCTCTGTCTCCTCCCATTAATGCTCCGTCTCCTCCAGAAGATGTTGCCCCGAGGGCCAAGAGACAAAAGCAAAAGGGCATTACAATCTCCTCTCCTCCTAGGAGTGCCCCGACTTAATCTCCTGTGAAGTCTCTTGCCTCTAAGGACAAAGGCAAAGGTCGCATGCCAAGCAAAGTGCGGAAAGAGCTCGCAGTTGAGACTTTCATTCCTTTTGGTCAGGAAGAGGAGGAAGAGGAAGATGAGGAAAGGGGATTCAGAGAAAGAGATGATGAAGGAGGTGAAGACGAATGAGAAGAAGAAAGAGGTGAGATGCAAGAAGAAGTTTCAGAAGGTATCTCGAATAAACTTGTCCTCTTCATATTTTAACTCTTGCAATAGTTTTTGAACAGTTTGTCCTTTCGCAGGTGATGACACAGAGACCATCAGCCGCCTCCTGGCCAAGGAAAAGAAAAAACCAAGGGTTCTCGCTCTGGCATCTCCAACGAGGCCATAGACGAAGATATCCTTGCTGAGTCTGCGAGAACGGCTGCGGAAGCCTCAGAGAGAAGGAGGAAGCGGGAAGAAGATGAGTCGAGCTCATAAAGAGGAGAAGTTTGGAAGAACAGCATGTTGATGATTTGGATGCAGCTGCTTTGGAGCAAGCTCAAGAGGACTTTGAGGAGATCGCAGGTGGCAAAGAAGGTGAGATTTTTAACCTTGCTGTGACTTACCAATAAGTAATTATTGGTGCATTAAAGCATGGTGTGTCAAAAGCCGATATTCGCCGATGGATAGTAGGCAAGTGTGGTGAACCTTCAGGTAATCATTCAAACAATGTTTGTAAACCCAGCTTGGTGATCCGGTGATCATTGTAACGAGTTTCTTCGTACCCCAGGTCACGCTCACCTTAAAAATATGCTTAATGAAGACACGCTAGTAGGATATGGTGTCGCATCTTTAACTTATGATGAAGGTGCTGCGATCCCACCTAAGTGTGGAGGTGCTCGCTTTTGATCTATCAAAATAACAGAACACTGTGTAATACAAGTTACCTCACTATTTTCCTGTCTTGTATCGCAGGCGATGCTGAAGAAGATGTTCCGGAGCGAAGGAGTCAGCCTCCTACATCTTATGCTCCAGAGTGAAGCCCTTACGTTGAGAAGCCTGTCGCAGCTACTGAGTATGCAGGAGAGCCTTTGGAGTATATCATTGAGGTATCAGATGATATCGAAGCTAACGTCGTGCTAAGAGAGGAATACGCTGATGCTACATTTGAGGAAATGGAAACATATGGTGCTGGAGATGAAGTTCATGAAAATGAACAGGTCATGGACGACATAGCATCACATGCAAATGTTGATGTTCAAATGAATGCTCCCGAGTCACAAGAGCCCCTCGCAGCCGAAGGATTTCCTGGTCAAGCAACAGCTACTACTGTTTCTGTTCCTTCAACAGAGGTAGAGCTTCTAGAAGTTCCCCCAGCATGGAGTTTTGGAGCTCGCAAATTGGAGCTGCTGTCGCGCCTGTTGCGGCCTATACTCTTCCCGCAAACTATGATGAGCTCGAGCTCGCGGCTGACAGACGAGAAATGCAGCAAGGGCAGACTTCAGCTTTTCTAGGAATGTGCATTCCCTCTTTGCGTGAGATCCTTGAAGGGACTGGTATGTTACCATTTTTCGCATTCTACACCCTTGTTTAAAAGCTTTCGTGCTCTAAACTTGAATAAACTTTATCAGGAATGAAGCAAACTGATGTGGACTGGCTGGTTTAGATGCGCCTCTCATACCCCTGGTCATTCGCGAGATCTCTAAGGATAGAGCCGTATGACAGGAGGCTTTTCTTGACCGAAGCCATCTGGATTCTGGAGCAACTATCTGTGGCTACTCCTGCGACCATTTCTTCTCATAGTGCACAGCTGCTTTTCAGCACATGCAAGGGGCTTCAAGCTAAACTTCAAGGCAAGCTAGGCTTCGGGTATCTTCTCAACAGGATCACCAAAATTCTCGCAGCCGTGATTTTGAGGTGCTGCTACCACAACCTCGCATCTGAAAGGCAGAAGGTAGAGGAACAAAGGCAGAAGGCTGAAGAAGCTGTCAACCTCTTTCATGCGATGAATGCCAAGTATGAACAACTAAAGCGAGAAGTGGACCAAGCAAGAGAGGTGTCACTCTCGTTTTCTCCAGAATACCCTTTGATCAAGGATTTATTTTAGAAACAAAAATATCTGTTTAAAACAAAATATTATTATAATGCTAGTGTTTCTCCCCCTTTTTTTTTATCTGGAACTCCATGTCCCATTTTGCCCTTTTGGGGATTTGCACTACTATCTTGATGTGTATCAATTATGACGTCACATAGTGACGTATCTACCTTGATTTTTGCGCTAATGATTTATTAGATAAGCACGATTTTCTTGGGAAGCCCATCCTTATAATGACCTTCCGTCATTAATTAGGGCGTGCCACCAAATCGTCATAGCCTTTAGTAGGGTAATTGAATTTTACCTCTTTTAAGACGTGAGTAATTGATTCTTACCCGTTTTCCAAGCTTTGCTGACTCAGCTAGGGAACTGAAGTGTCCCCCTAAAGTCTATATAAACCCTGCCTCTTGCTGCTTGGTTTTTTCATCCCAAAATGTGGCTTGCCATGAGTCCTTACGACTGCTGGCCTCAATGCTTGTCTTTTGTTGATTCATGGAAATTTCAAGTTGTGAAATCTTAGTTTGTGCCTTGTGCCATAGAAATAGGTCGCAAGATCTTCTTTATCGATCTTACTGTTCTTCATGATTACTTTGAAGAAGATATACACAATGCCTCATGCTTCTACAAAGATTCTTCTTCGTCTATTATGTTTGCAGGTCGTATCTCTGGCTGCCTTCCGGCGAAGTGCAGTTCCATACTGAACTTTTCACCGACTCGTAATGAATGGAGTGTTTCTACTCTAGCTTTCCTGGAGGAGAACTATTTGCCTCCTCGTTCTTGAACAAGGTGTGACAAGCCATGGCCCTCGTCTCTGTGGACAATAAGCTTTCTGCCCCAGGAGTTGTTCTCTACTTGATCTTCACCGCCGCATCCGCCTGGACATGAGGTTCATCTGGCACATCTCTTGGGCAGAAGACCAGTGAAGAGCCTTGTTCAGATCTAGGACCTCGAAGATAGCATCACATAGCTTTTGTTAGCATTTGTAGGCCGATCATTTTATAGTAAGAATTTTCTTAGTATGAGCTTTTGCTTGTAAGCTGCTATCTAGACAGATAAATTGTAAGTCATTTTGACTGTTAATGAATGCACTTTAGCTTCTGCTATTCTTGTTTGATGCAACAAATGGTAATATCGCATGCGTGGTTGCTATAAAACGAAACAAGTTATGTTTCTCTCAGGTTTTGTATTAGGATATTTGCCTGAATAATTCTTTATCTCAAGCTTGATAAATTTTGCATTCGCCAAGGGCGTTGTTGCTATAGCTTGCTATCTAAGCAGATAGACTTACAGATCAGCTAAGATCATATATCATGGCTGCTATCTAGGCAGATAGGCTTTTAGATCACTTAAAATCGTTTTTGAACATTGCTGCTATCTCGGCAGATAGGCTTTGGATCGCATAGGATCATACATTGTGGCTGCTATCTAGGCAGATAGGCTTTTAGATCACTTAAGATCGCGTTTGAACATTGCTTCTATCTCGGTAGATAGGCTTTGGATCGCATAGGATCATACATTATGGCTGCTATCTAGGCAGATAGGCTTTTTGATCACTTAAGATCGCATTTGAACATTGCTGCTATCTCGGCAGATAGGCTTTGGATCGCATAGGATCGCATATTATGGCTGCTATCTCGGCGGATAGGCTTTTTGTTGTAAATGAGCAGAGAAGTAAAAAATGATAAGAGACGACTAAAATTCTTCTCATATGGGAGAATTATTTTATTAAAAGCACCCTCATATGGGAGAGGCAAGATCACAAGTCCCTCATATGGGAGAGGCAAGATTACAAGTTCCTCATATGGAAGGAAACAACGCATGAATTTATCAGAGTACTAGACATACATTTCAATAGACATTTGAATCCAATGTATGTAAAGAGAGAGAGAGGTTAAGGATAATACTTTTTAATCCAGCGCATATTGATCGGGCTTGGGGTTGTGGCAGTCCCATGAACCCTCTGTATTGTGCAGTAACCACTGTCAAAGACTTCTTTAACTTCGAATGGTCCTTCCCAGTAAGGTGCGAACTTTGGATGGGCTGCCTCCCGCATGCAGTGATCTGAAGCGCGCTGGACGAAGTCCCCGACCGCGAAATCTCGATGTTGGACTGTTTTGTTGTATGCACGAGTGATCCTCTCCTTATACCTCTTGTTAGCCCGCTTAGCTTGTTCTCGCTTTTCCTCTAATAAGATCAAGTCATGGTCGCGTTGATTGTCATATAATGCATGAAAGGCTAATTTCGCAGAATTGACATTCACTTCCGCCGGTACAACAGCTTCAGCTCCATAGCATAGAAGGAACCGGGAGACTCCTGTGGGAGTCCTCGGCGAAGTTCGATATGCCCATAATGCTATGTTCAAAGAATCGGCCCATTTCTTGTGATCGTCTGCGACCATCTTGCTCAGAATTCTTAGCAGTGTCTTCTTGGTTGCTTCTGCTTGACCATTCCCTTTCGGATAATAAGGAGTGGAACATACCTGCCTTATGTTGTACTCCGCTAGTTTTGCGGCCACTTGTCGATTTACAAAGGGCGTGCCATTATCCGAAAGGATTGTGTTGGGGATTCCGAACCTGTATATGATGTTTTCTTGAACGAAATTGACCACCGCGAGCGCATTAGCTGTCTTGAGCGGTATTTCCTCCACCCACTTAGTAAACAACTCAGTCGCAGTCAGGATGAACTGGTTCCCATGTGAGGCCGGTCGAATGGGGCCAACAAAATCTAGAGCCCAAGTGTGAAATGGCCATGGCGTTGTAGGGTTTTGATTCATGGATGCGCAACGGAAACAATAATAAACCATGCAAAACACTCCAAGGATCACAAGTCAAGAGACATAACGATGGTAAAGGAAGAAATCAATAACACACCTTAGGGTTCTCCTTTGATGACTTCAAACGCGAATTGTGTCACGTTCTCTATAGTTGATCCACGTCTAGAGTTGATTTCTAGATCTTTCAATCCTTGGTGCTAGCGCGGAAAGAGGAAGAGGAAGAAGAATCACGCAAAACGAGACCAAACCAAGGAGGTTCGGCTTCCTTGGGGCCGAGGGGAACGGGCGGCGTGCTCCTCTTTGCTTGCTTGCTCTCTCCTTTTTTATTCTCTACCACTCAAGTTATGATCTAATGAATCATAAGTGTGGGAATGAAGGAAGGAAGGTCCTTTATATAGTCCAACAAATCCTTACCAACTACCTAAAGGACTTATTCTAGTCCTACTAGAATTCAATTTAGTCCCTTCCTTGCAAATTAGTCCCTACTAAGTTTGCAAGGTTTTGCAAAGTGATCCTTCAAATTAATTAATCCAATTTATTAATTCTCAAATCTAGTTCAACTCTATCTAGCGTGTGACCCCATAGGTTCTATCTAGTTGGTAGCAACTATTTGCTAATATGGAGCGGTTTCTAGCAAAATATCCATTCTAGCCAACTAATAGAGAAGTCATCTTGACAACCTTTGTACATGTAAGTGTCTCATCCCTTTGTCTCTATATCCAGATTGGACATGAGACATACAAGTCACACTCGTATATCCAATCCACAGTTTCTCGATCCATGGGAATAGCCTTATTCGTGCAAATAACATCAGTATCCCATATTGATTTATTTGAGTCTGGCCAGACATTCTATAAGCACTATCCCTCGAGTGGCCTAGGATATTTGCTCCCGTTATGTGGGAGGGATAAATTCTATCTACGTCAACTACGATCTCTAAGCTTGCTTCTTATTGTATCCAGTACACGCCTTTATAACTACCCAGTTACGGTGTAGCGTTTAAGGCTACCAAAATCACAATAATCCACAACTAGAATATATACTGACTTCAAGTCTAAGGATGACAATACCATTGCACCGCGAGAAGCGCTTGTGACTTAACATGACGTGTATGTAGCCTTCTCGGAGATGGGTCAATCCAGTTTTTCATTACCCTTAATGCACACCTATGTGTTGGATCATGATATCTCCATATCAACCAACCCCATACTAGTCTATAGATGATTGTCCCATTAATCATTATATTGGACTAGGGATATTTAAGATAAACAAAACAATTGTAAATCTAAGGACTTCATTATATTAAATATTTAATAAATAATTAATGAATTTCTAGCCACAAATAAATTCATAGTAAACTAGATTGCCTCTAGGGCATCTATTCCACAGCCTCCCACTTGCACTAGAGCCAATCTTGCGTATCTCGTATGCCCATAATCCTAGTGTGCCCATCATGCTTCCACTGCGTGAGCGGCTTTGTAAGCGGGTCTGACAGAGTCTCATCTGTAGGAATCTTGCATATCTGAACGTCTCCTCTATCGATAATATCTCGAATCAGATGAAACTTCCTGAGCACATGCTTGGATTTCTGGTGCGACCTGGGTTTCTTTGATTGCGCGATCGCCCCAGTGTTGTCACAGTACAACTCATTTGGATCCGCAATGCTAGGAACCACACCAAGTTCAGAAACAAACTTTCTGATCCAAACAACTTCCTTTGCTGCGCCATTTGCAGCAATGTACTCAGCCTCTGTTGTAGAATCAGCCACCGTCTCTTGCTTGGAACTCTTCCAGCTCACCGCTGCTCCATTCAGTCAAAACACATATCCTGACTGTGATCTAAAGTCATCTCTGTCGGTTTGGAAGCTTGCATCGGTGTAACCCCTTACACGCAACTCTTCCTCACTGCCAAATATCAAGAAAGCATTCTTAGTTCTTCTCAAGTACATTAGGATGTTCTTGACTACAATCCAGTGACTCTCACCTGGATTGGATTGGTATCTGCTTGTCATACTCAAGGCATATGACACATCTGTTCTAGTACATAACATGGCGTACATGAAAGATCCTATGGCCGAGGCATAGGGAATTCTACTCATGTGTTCCTTCTTAATCTCATTTGAAGGACAACCACTCTTCGAAAGAGTGATTCCATGTGACATGGGCAAGAATCCCTTCTTGGAATCTTGCATGTTGAACCATTTCAACACCTTGTCAATATATGTACTTTGAATTAGGCCTAGCAGTCTCTTAGATCTATCTCTATAGATCTTTATACCGAGTATATAGGCTGCTTCCCCTAAGTCCTTCATTGAGAAACACTTCCCTAGCCATTCTTTAACAGATTGCAGCTTGGGAACGTCGTTTCCAATGAGTGGTATGTCATCCACATACAAGACCAGAAAAGCTACAGAGCTCCCACTAACCTTCTTGTAGACACAAGACTCATCTTCGTTCCTGATGAAGCCAAACTCTTTGACTACTTCATCAAAACGTCGATTCCAACTCCTAGAAGCTTGCTTCAATCCATAAATGGATCGTTGCAGCTTACGGACTTTGTTGGCTTGCTTTGGATCCTCAAAAACCTCCGGATGTATCATATACACGTCCTCGAGGAGATTCCCATAAAGGAATGCTGTTTTGACATCCATCTGCCAAATCTCATAGTCGTGGTATGCTGCAATCGCAAGTAGGATTCAGATGGATTTGGTCATAGCAACTGGTGAAACCTTTAGCCACCAATCGGCCCTTATAGGTAATCACATTACCATCCATGTCAATCTTATTCTTGAAGACCCACTTGCACCCTAGGGGTCGTGCCCCTTTGCGTGGTTCCACCAAAGTCCATACTTTGTTGGTATACATGGATTTCATCTCGGATCTCATGGCTTCTAGCCACTTCTGAGAGTCTGGGCCCTTCATGGCCTCTTGATAGGTAGTAGGCTCATCATCTATGAGCATCGTGTCACCGGAATCGGTCACGTGAAGTCCATACCTCTCGGGTTCCTGGCGCACTCTACTAGATCTACGAAGCTCTTGTGTTACCTGAACAGATTGCTCCACAACTGTTCGTGGTTCCTGTTCATGTTCAATAATCCGTTCAGTGATTTGTGGTTCTTGAACCTCTTCAAGTTCTACAGTCCTCCCACTTGCTTCTTTAGAGACAAACTCTCTTTCTAGAAACACGCCGGTCCGAGCAACAAACACTTTGTTTTCGGTTGGATTGTAGAAGTAGTAACCCTTAGTTTCCTTAGGGTACCCCACAAATTTACACTTATCCGATTTTGGCCCTAGCTTGTTTGATTGTAAACGTTTTACATAGACATCGCAACCCCAAATCCTCATGAACGACAATGTGGGACGCCTCCCACTCCACATCTCATATGGTGTCTTCATGACTGAGTTAGATGGAACACGGTTAATGGTGCAAGCTGCACTTAATAGAGCGTGGCCCCAAAATGATAATGGAATATCGGTCTGACACATCATAGATCGAACCATATCATATAGGGTTCGATTCCTCCTCTCAGACACGCCATTCCATTGTGGCGTTCCGGGTGGAGTGAGTTGGGACACGATCCCACACTCTCTAAGATAGTCGTCAAACTCTTGGCTCAAGTATTCTCCTCCACGATCCGATCGTAAAGCCTTGATACTTTTGCCAAGTTGCTTCTCTACTTCATTCTTGAATTCTTTGAACACTTCAAAGGATTCGGATTTGGCCCTCATAAGGTATACAAATCCACATCTACTGTAGTCATCAGTAAATGTAATGAAGCAGATATAACCACCCCTGGCAGGCGTGGCAAATGGCCCACACACATCAGTATGTATGAGCGCCAATTGCTCACTAGTCCTCTCACCTTTCTTATTGAAAGGGGACTTTGTCATTTTTCTCAATAAACAAGCCTCACATGTCTCATATGATTCAAAATAAAATGAGTCTAGTAGTCCATCCTTATGGAGTCTAGATACACGTTTCACGTTTATGTGGCCTAAACGACAGTGCCATAAGTAAGCAGGATTTAAATCATTTATTTTAATCCGCTTGGTATTAATATTGTAGACAGGATTGCTTAGATCAAGGACATACAGTCCATTAAATAACTGCACACTAAAATAGTGAATATTATTCAAATAAAAGGAACAACAATTGTTCTTTATTGAAATAATAAAACCTTCCTTGTCCAAACAAGAAATAGAAATAATGTTTCTTCTCATAGAAGGCACAAAATAGCAATTATTTAATTCTAAAACTAATCCTGAAGGCAGAGATAGCTCGCACACGCCTACGGCCAACGCAGCAACTTTTGCTCCATTCCCAACGCGCAGATCTATCTCCCCTTTAGCCAATCTTCTATTTCTCTTTAGATCATGCACATTTCAACAAATGTGAGATCCACATCCAGTATCTAATACCCATGATGTAGAGACAGTTAAATTGACATCTAAAAAAAAACCTGGTGGTGGTGGAATCACTATTCCAAGCCTCTTGTCCTCCATATATTTTGGGCATTTCCTCCTCCAGTGTCCAGGCTGATAGCAGTAGTGACACTCACCTTTAGTCACACCTTTGGCAATGCCACCAACAGGCTTAAGGGCAGGTTCCTTGGACTTGGCAACTGACTTGCCTTTGCCCTTGGAGGATGAGGCAAACCTTTTGCCCTTTCCTTTCTGCACCATCATAATGGCCTTGCCCTTAACCTTGTTGATGCTCTGTTCAGCTGTCCTCAACATATTGATCAAATCTGGCAGTCGTTTCACGATCTCGTTCATGTTATAGTTCATGATGAACTGTCCATAACTCTCGGGCAACGATTGCAGCACGAGATCGGTTGCCAACTCTTGGCCGACCGGGAACCGAAGCCGGGCGAGATTCTCCAAGTACCCGATCATACGGAGTACATGGGGTGCCACCGGGTTCCCTTTTTCCAGATGACAATTGAACAGTGCCTTAGAGACCTCATACCTCTCAACCCTTGCCTGCTCTTGAAAGAGCTGCTTCAGATGTTCGATCATATCGACAACATTCATGTTTTCGTGTTGCTTCTGAAGCTCAGAAGTCATGGTGCATAGCATAAGGAAGGCCGCATCATTAGCGTCATCAACACGCTTTTGATACGCCTTTAGGGCTGCAGGTGTTTGGTTCTCTGGACCTTCTGGAACATTCTCCTCTATTGCGTACAGTTTCTTCTCTTGCTTTAGACCAATTCTCAAGTTTCTGTACCAATCAAGGAGGTTGGTTCCAGAGAGCTTGTCCTTCTCAAGGACAGATCTTAGGGAATGTTGTGAACTCGATGAGTTGTTTCCCATTTGGAATTCTACAAAAGGAAAATACGCAAGTTTTAGTATTTGTGAATTTTTTGACTATATTCAATAATGGCTAGTTTATCAAATATAGCTTCCACTATTTTTCTACGGATTAATAACCCTGAAGATATTAATGCGGAAAATATCCTTATATTTTCTAGTGGGCCAAGATCCGTGTTTCATCTACTTATGAGCTTGCTTTGGCAAGTCACCCATAATTTGACTACTTTAGGTAGGAACAATTCCAATTGCATCCCTTATGCAACTCTTGGTTCAATTGGGCAAATAACTCCTTATTTATCCATCCATATGGATAATCCCAATTGATTGCCTCTAGGTTTCTTAATCACATTAATAGCCCAGTTGTGTTCAACCTCTTATTTAAACAGTTGCACATTACTAGCTTGTGCCATCGCATTCCATCATTATGAACCAAGTCGCCATGCTTTGGCACGCACGAACTTGATAAATCATGATGATAATGAGTGTTTAAATAACGAGAAGGCAAGAACACAATATTTGAATTTTGAGGGATTTTTAAATTCAATTTTAATTATTTTGTTGATCAATATCAACTAATCTATCTATTTGAGTTTGGGCACAACTCCAAATAATAGATCCGAGTTGTCTAATTATCTTATTATCCTAATTGAATGCATCATCCATACACCAACCACAAAATAATAAGACAATAAAATAAACAACCACAAAGCATAAATAAAACGTGATGTGGATATGGCCTTTTCTAGACTAAGATAATTTCAAGCCAATGGAATTATCTATGAACCCTAAAAGAAAACACATCTCCATGCGTCTTGATCTTTTGGTCCATCCTTCATAGTCATGTGGAATGCTCCATGCTACATGCTCCATCTTTTGTGGCTCCTTTTGGCTTTGGGCTTCTTTTCTTCAATCTTGGCTAACAATCTACTTTATCTAGCACTAGCTAACTTCTATACTAAATAAAATAAATCTCACAAGTTGAGAAAAAAATGGCTCGCAGGTCATGAAACCCTAATTAATTATTACAATTAATTGATCAGCTCGCAGGCTGTAAACCAAACCACAAAAATTAAACATCCACATCAAACCACATCCTAAGGCCATATCCAATCACCATGCGAATTGCACATAAACAGTTAAAATCCAATTTTAACGCGCTTGGTCAATTTTATTTGATTTTAGGATATTCTAGGGTTAAAACGGTCCATGGGCCCAACAATCCAATTGCCCGGGCCCAAAAAGGTGAACTGCAAGGCCCTAGGGCCAGCCGGCCCCTAGCCCACGCGGCTAGGCCGCGGGCTAGGGCTGCCCCGACCCCTAGGGCGGCCTAGCTTGGTCGGGAAGCAAGAGGGGCGGTCTCTTTAGGGGGACCGAACGTCTTAGGGAGTTGTTTCCAAAACAACTCCCTTCCTTGGTGCCCAAGTTTGGTTGTTTCCTTGTTTTGGAAGAACTCCTTCTTCCCCAAGGATGCCCAAACCCTAGATCTAAGATCCTAAAATTTCCCAAAATCACCAATTCATGCATCTAATGCAAAAATTAGATCTTGTTATGATTGATTATTGACAAATTGCATCTCATTCTTTATTTGTCTTGTTTTACGCGATAAACAACAATTTTAAGGTGTAAAACTATCAAAACGTAACACATAAACGACGTTTATGCTCTACGACATGTGGCTCTGATACCACTGTAGGGTTTTGATTCATGGATGCGCAACGGAAAAAATAATAAACCATGCAAAATCCTCCAAGGATCACAAGTCAAGAGACATAACGATGGTAAAGGAAGAAATCAATAACACACCTTAGGGTTCTCCTTTGATGATTTCAAACGCGAATTGTGTCACATTCTCTATAGTTGATCCACGCCTAGAGTTTATTTCTAGATCTTCCAATCCTTGGTGCTAGCCAGGAAAGAGGAAGAGGAAGAAGAATCACGCAAGACGAGACCAAACCAAGGAGGTTCGGTCTCCTTGGGGCCGACGGGGACGGGCGGCGGCAAAGGGGGGCGGTGGCTCCTCTTTGCTTGCTTGCTCTCTCATTTTTTTTTCTCTCCCACTCAAGTTATGATCTAATGAATCATAAGTGTGGGAAGGAAGGAAGGTCCTTTATATAGTCTAACAAATCATTGCCAATTACCTAAAGGACTTATTCTAGTCCTACTACAATTCAATTTAGTCCATTCCTTGCAAATTAGCCCCTACTAAGTTTGCAAGGTTTTGCAAAGTGATCCTTCTAATTAATTAATCCAATTAATTAATTTCCAAATCTAGTTCAACTCTATCTAGCGTGTGACCCCATAGGTTCTATCTAGTTGGTAGCAACTATTTGCTAATATGGAGCGGTTTCTAGCAAAACATCCATTCTAGCCAACTAATAGAAAAGTCATCTTGACAACTTTTGTACATGTAATTGTCTCATCCCTTTTTCTCTATATCCGGATTAGACACGAGACATACCAGTCACACTCGTATATCCAATCTACAATTTCTCGATCCATGGGAATAGCCTTATTCGTGCAAATAACATCAATATCCCATATTGATTTATTTGAGTCTGGCCAGACATTCTATAAGCACTATCCCTCGATTGGCCTAGGATATTTGCTCCCGTTATGTGGGAGGGACAAGTTCTATCTACGTCCACTACGATCTCTAAGCTTGCTTCTTATTGTATCCGGTACACGCCTTTATAACTACCCAGTTACGGTGTAGCGTTTAACGCTACCAAAATCACAATAATCCACAACTAGAATATCTAGTGAATTCAAGTCTAAGGATGACAATACCATTACACCGCAAGAAGCGCTTGTGACTTAACATAACGTGTATGTATCCTTCTCGGAGATGGGTCAATCCAGTGCGTCATTACCCTTAATGCACACCTATGTGTTGGATCATGATATCTCCATATCAATCCAACCCCATACTAGTCTATAGATGATTGTCCCATTAATCATTATATTGGACTAGGGATATTAAAGATAAACAACACAATTGTAAATCTAAGGACTTCATTATATTAAATATCCAATAAATAATAAATGAATTTCTAGCCACAAATAAATTCATACTAAACTAGATTGCCTCTAGGGCATCTATTCCAACAGGCGTCCCCAATGCGTGTAGGTCTACAGCAGGGGCATGTACGAGGTTTCCCTTAAATTGCCATTCTTTGCATCTCTTTACTTTGGTGCGGCAATCTGCCTCCATTGTGGGCCAAAAATAACCAACTGTGAGGAGCTGTCTGCATAGCTTCGCGCCCCCCTGATGCTCTACTTGGTGGGATAGATCCATCACCTCTTGAGCTTCTTTGCTATCCAGGAATCGGAGTAGATTATCCTCATGGCCCCTTCGCCAAAGTATGTTTTCCTGTACAACATATCGAGCCGCCTTTCTTTTCAGTTTCTCGGCTTCTCTCCTTTGCTCAGGCTCGATTCCTTCTGTGAGAAAATCGAAGAGGGGCTTCCTCCAGTCCGTGTCATCATCAACCAAAGTGATTGTTAGAGAATCCTTGATCAATGCGCAGCTTTCACAATTCCCTTGAATTATCGCAGCAGCCGTTGACATGTCCGGCCAATGAATCCCATATCTTTGGGCTTTTCGATAGATCGACACCTCACCTTCTCCACACGTGTGCTGGTTAATCTTTTCCAATAACACTTGCCCCTCCTGCTGCGAGATGCATCGCATGAGTATTCCTCCTGGGCCTTTGTAGTAGCGGGAGTTGTCATGTATGCAGTACGCCTTAGTGGATGCCCAATTCTCTTTGCTCGTTCCCTCAGCAATTTCATGCATTATCGGTTTTCTCCAATCTTCATCATCCATGAACTCATCCTCGCATTCGTCCTCTGTCAATGCCGTTGACATTCGGACTTCGATCGAGATTCTCGCAGGGCATTTGTCAGTACTCACTTTAGATCCTAGAGTAGCTAAAGCATCAACATGCCGATTATCTGCTCTAAGCGTGTGCTCATACCTAATATCGCAAAATTGTTGTACCAGCTTCTGCACCAAAGTTCGGTAAGGTAACATATTTACCTCTTTCAATCCGTACTCGCCTGAAGCATGTTTGACGATTAACTTAGAATCCCCCATAACCGTCAAATTGCTTACTTCCAGCGCCCTGGCTGCACGGAGGCCTACGATAAGAGCCTCATACTCCGCCACATTGTTGGTTACCGGGAAATCATGTTTTGTGGACATTTGGATGACCTCCCCATCTGGTTTAGTAAAAACGATTCCAATTCCTCCACCTTTCCTTGTTGACGATCCATCAAAATGAAGCGTCCAGTAAGGTAACTCGACTGCATTGATATCGGGTTCTTCCAGTTCCTCCTTGATCATGGCCTCATAGCTGTTATCTGGGAACTGTGCCAGAAGATCCGCCACTGCTTGCGATTTGATTTCTCGTGGTCGAAGACACGTGATATCATATTGTGAAATGGTCATATACCATTTTTCCAATCTTCCGCCGGGAGAGGTGTGAGTCAAGAGATATCGTATGGGGTCACTCTTTGTAACAACCACAACTTTGTACGAGGAAAAGTAGTGTTTTAAATTTTCTATTACGAAGAATAAGGCAAGACAACGGCGTTCGATATCTGTGTACCTTGATTCAGCGGGTTGCACTATGCGAGAAATATAATAAATCGGCCTTTCTTGCCCCACATATTCTTGAGCCAAAAGCGCCCCTATAGACTTCTTTGTCGACGTCTGATACAACAGAAGCGGTGATCCAAGCTGCAGTGCGATCATTACCCTCGGCGATGTCAGTAGGTCCTTTAGCCTCCCGAATGCGGCCTCATGTTCCTCTGTCCAATTGTACACAACATTCTTCTTGAGGAGATCGCTGAAGCAGAAGGTTATTTCTGCGATTGCTGGGATGAATCTACGCAAGTAAGATAATTTCCCCAAGAACGTCTTCAGAGTGCTTTGATTGTATGGCGCCCTCATGCTTGTGATAGCCGATACCTTAGCGGGGTCAGGCTTGATGCCCTGGCGATGTATTACGCATCCCAAGAACTTCCCTGCAGTCACTCCGAAGGCACATTTCATGGGGTTCATCTTCAGTTGGAAACTCGTGCATCTTTCGAATACCTTCTGCAGGTTCCCCAAATGGTCCGCTTCCTCTTTGGACTTGACGACCAAGTCATCAACATAGAACTCCACTTCCTGGTGCATCATGTCGTGAAATAGAGCCATCATTGCTTGCTGATAGGCCGCGCCTGCGTTCTTGAGCCCGAACGGCATAACCGTGTAATTAAAGACTCCCACCAGCGTGATGAACGCGGTTTTCCGTGCATCTTCAGGGTCCATTTTGATCTGGTTGTACCCACTGAAACCATCCATGAAGCTGATCATTCAATGACCCGCAGTAGATTCGATGAGCAAATCGATGTTGGGTAACGAAAAATCGTCCTTGGGGCAGAAGCGGTTGAGATCTCTGAAATCTACACAAATGCGAAGCTGCCCATTCTTTTTTACCACAGGCACAATGTTGGCCAACCAGGTGGGATGATGATTCGGCTCGATGAACTTGGCAGTCAACAGCTTGACAATTTCTTGCTTGATTTTTACATTTATCTCTGGCCTGAAGCTTCTTGTACTTTGCTTTACTGGTTTAGATCCTGGGATAACATCTAACATGTGCATAGTGATGCTCGTGTCCAAACCAGGCATTTCATCATATTCACAGGCAAACACATCTTTGTATTTAGTCAGCAGCTGCAGCAATCTTACTTCTACATTGCTTGTGAGGTCTGCACTCAAAAAGACAAGCCTCTTCTTTTCTTCGCCTGGGCTCAGAAACACTTCCTTCAGCTCTTGCTTCTGGGGCCTCGGCTTATCCTCCATGCATTCAGGTGCTTCTTTCAGCTTTTCCTCTGATACCTCTGATGTTTGTTTGACATGCTCGATTTGATTGATTTTCCCAGGGATATCCCCATGCTCGAATGGGGGTACCCCTGCGCACCTTCATATGCGGTAGCATTTCTTTCTATTGGAGTAAAAACTTTCTATCTCTTTGCCTGCGAGATCATGTTTTACCACTCTTTTCAGAGTGTACACGTTCTTTCTTTGATAGGCGACCGGCGGTGCCTCTTCGCGTGTGGACAACTTTTCCTTAGCTTCCTCCCTTGTCACCATTACCCCCGCAGGCGACTGATCCTTAATATCTTCCCATCGAGGCACATGAGTTGGGTTAAACGGCCCCGGCGTTTGCTCGTCCGCCATTTAGGTAAACCACACTGCTTCAGTGAGGTGCGCCTCATTTAGATTGAAGGGGTTTACCGAAGCCGGTATCTCCACTACTCTGTCATTCCAGATGACCTTCATCACTTGGTGAGCTGTCGAGGGGACTGCGTCGAAACGATGAATCCAAGCTCGCCCTATGATCATGTGATACGTAGTATTCGCATCAATGACGTAGAATTTGACTGAACATTTAATTTTTCCTATCTGGACGCCCAGACGAATCCATCCTATCGTCATTCTGGAATCACTCCCGAATCCATCAGCGGGAATGGGCATCTGACAATCTTCTCCTCCGGGATTCCTGCCAACTCTAAAGTGTTGAGCGAGACCACGTTGACGGCCGCTCCTTCATCAACAAATGCCCTCTTGAATTCGACATCATTAATCACCGCCGTTAGGTACAAAGGCTTCTGGTGGCTCGAGTCCGTCTTCTTTTCACGTGCGGAGAAAGTCATAACTTTTTCCGTAGAGCGAGACAGCCTAACAACTTTTCCATTGGAGACCACGATGTCTTCCTCGAAGTCTCTGCTACCCTTAGAATCGCCTTTGTCATTTCTTTCCGGCACTTCTCCGAAAAGTTCATTTCGTCGAAGAACTTGCTGAACCCGTGTGACCCCTTCATTCGATCGAGGATTGTATAAAGGCATTCCTTACTAGAGAAACAATTTACCATTGAACCCACCGTGATTCTTGTCACAAATACAAGACCCTTCACAAACTTCAACCCAGCTGCCGACTACCACAACTCAACATCGACATCATCTCTCCACTAAATTTGGCTATCCGCTCCTGGATCAGACCAATCAACAACAAACCTAGACCAATCATCCACAAAACACCCGTTCCCCTCTCTGCGAACAACCCAGAGCCAACAATAAAAGCCCCAAAAACACTGCTATTCCAGTCGCTACAACTTGTAGATTAGCTTTGTGGTGTTTTTTATTGTGGCTGGTGGTATTAGTGGTTGAGCGGGTGGGAGGAATTACTATTTTATCCCGATTTAATAATACTTTAGTAACATTATTGGTAATTTGCGGCTCTTCCATACGATTGATCACGTTTTTGTACTTGTAAATGAGAAGTGCCAGAGATTTTGTCTAACTTCCAAGTACACATAAGTTTAGAGTCATTAGTTCTAGCAAGTTAATAAAAGCCTCACAAGTATAGAGTCATTAGTTCTAGCAAGTTAATAAAAGCCTCACAAGTATATAAATTCGTTCCACTCCAACCTAGAAAACGTATGTAAATTAGAAGAATCTATGTGGCTATATCAATTTTTTCAACCCCACCAACCTAGAAACCCTTGCTACCTTCAATTTTCTTCTTGATTTTCCCTCTTGCCTCTTGCCCCTTGCCCGTCCTCAACGGGTGAAAATAGACAACAAAAATTAATGAACTTTGTCTTCCCCCAAAGCCCTTGCGAGTGGACATGTCGTAAGTATCTTCTCTGGAACCTGGTCACTAGACAAGTTATGCAAATTAGAAGTTCGAATATGGGTGGGTATAATCAAACTACGTAGTTGCCGTGACGGTGGATTTTATTTCGATCCATCTATGAATGCATTTAAGGTGGGCCAGTTCCACAAAGGAGAGACTACCACACATCTTGTATTCTTTCAGATCGGTACAATTGGTTTTTAATAGACACCGCATTTGTGAATGTTGTTTTAATCATATCTTTAATTCTGATTTGAGATTTGACAACATTCTTAGATACGACATGATTGTGAAAATGAATATATTTAATTAAATGATTGAGATGCCATTCCACCCCTTCTCCTTACTGAGCTCAAAGTGTCCCTAAACAAACACCTTTTAAAAGAAAGACTCGAGTCCTCTCAATTATATTTTGGGCCTTAAGTTTACATGTGATGTTAGTGGCTGTTCCCTCTCTCACGCCTAGTATGCCTTGGATATTATTTCTCGTGGAAGACTGAATGATCCCAATTTCGCCTCCACTCTGTCGGAGACCAGTTTGAAGTTAACTCCCGTAGATGCGGAACCACAATCCTATCCTACTCAATATCAATGGCTTTGTCGGTAACTTGGTTTACCTTACAGTAACTCAATCTGTTGTATCCTATGTTGTTCATCGGATCAGACAGTTTCTAACTGCTCCACGCTCAACTCATTGTGTTGTTGTTCTTTAAATTCTCCGGCATGTGAAGTTTACTATGTCTCGTGGTCACCACTATCCTTTTGAGGCTACTCCCAATCTCATCAGTTCCAACAACATGGATTCAGAATATCATGGCCAAAACTGATGAACTCAGCTGCTTACACAGGATCGACTAATCATGTTTCTATCACTTCTCATTCGTCGACAGCTCACTTTAAGAAATTTTACATACGAAACTTGTCTTCCACGGATACTATAAATTGAGATTTGTTTCTAACACGATTGCGTTCCACCTTAATTGAAAATTAGCGGGTGCGCCTACATGTGTTTTCCCATAGTAGCTGTTGTGAATGCATTTTTCTCATAACTTTTTGAGGATTTTTTTTAAACCATAAATTTATTGCCAAATTACTTACTTAATAAGGGGCAACTTCATACTTGATAGTTTCTTAAAAAAAAAAAAACGAAAAAAAAAAAACTCAATACTTGATAGGATTGCAACCTTAGAGGGAATACTAATAAATACCTCACACTTGAGGGGTATAAAAGCAAACAATTAAATGGTGTCGGGCCAAAAACAAATGAAAATTAGAAATAGATACCAATAAATACCATCACTTGAATACTTTAAACAGAAACCCTAATGGCAGCGGCGAGAGAGATATGAAGTCGCGACCTGCAAACGAAAAAATAGTTTGATCTCTCCATCTCCATTTTCTAACATCCATTCGCTGAAATTATGTAAGAATGACTCAAACAGCTTCTATTGAAGAACAGAGGATTCATTGTTGCTTCACATTGGTTTTTGGCTTGGACTAATTTGCAACTAGTGCCAAACTGATGACATGAAGCAAGTTATTTCAGTAGCCATTGGATTAATACCGTTGGCTAATCTTGATCGTTGGAACGGTATCGTTTTGTATTTGCTGAGTTTTATCTTCTTGTACACGTGTTTTTCTCTCATTGGTTGTTTTGGATCTGTGTGACTAACGGTCATCTATATAAATGGCCGTTAGCTCATTTTTTGAATTAATAGAAGAGTTTAACCATTTTTTCTGCAATTTGTTTTCTTCTTCTTCACAGCTTCTTCTTCATCTCATTTCTATTTCAAACCCCAGATTTGGTTCATATTTTGATATGGTATCAGAGCCAGGTTCCAGGTAAGGCTAGGTCACTTTGTGTTTGATTTTATTTGAAGATTTGATTCGTCTGTTGATTGTAATCAGAGTGGATCTGATAGTTTCAGTTTTCAGCTCAAATGTCGAGTCACGATTCTACTGGCCATGGCTCTCATTCTCGAGCGTCGCAGCAAGGTATCGAAGCTGCTTCTCCTTTTTTCTTTATAGTTCAGATAATCCTGGTGCTATTTTGGTTTCTGAAAAATTGGATTGATCCAATTTTTATACATGGCACAAATCGATTATTGTTGCTCTTCATGCTAAAAACAAACTGGAATTTGTTGATGGAACTATCACAGAGCCTCCTCCAACCTCCGATATGTATGTTTTATGGAGGAGATGTGACAGTATGATGATGTCTTGGATTCTCAGTTCTATTTCAAAAGAGATTGTTAGCAGTGTGGTTTGTAGATCTAATGCTAGGGAAATCTGGTTATGAGATGACCCGTCACACTTTTAACAATAAAATATCGATTATACGATAAAAATCACGTTTTACTTTCAACCCGTCTTACACTTTCAGACGTCCAAAACTCAACCTCCAGGACACACAGTCCTCTGAAAAAACATTTTTAATCAAAATTTTGAAATTCTGATACGTGACTGAAATTACAAAAATATACCAACACGTCAAGAATGACAATTTTAAATAAATACGTGAACAAAACAGCAATTTACAACAAATCACTAAAAACAGCTAAAAACAACATTTTTAACAAATAAACACAATTTTTAGCTACAACTCCGCGATCCAGTCGCGCTCCGGATCAACCTGTAAAATAGACTGGTGATCCAAAATAGCCTAGCAGGTACCGCCTAACAACTGGCGTAGAAATCTAAAATCTACTTAACACAACAGCCAGTTATTACACATCAGCATGCGGCACCAAATACACAAACAGCGTGATTTATCAATCACCCAAAAAATTATTAAATAGCTATGAAGCTGTAAAATCACACCAACACTATACATAGAAATACACTGTAACTGTAGGAAACTTAGAGATTAGAGTTCCCCTACCTTTTACGGGGACAAGGTCAAATGCAATAAAACTATCTCTCAACTTAGCCCGTTGAATCACTGAATTTTGAGTATGAGTTGAATATCGAACAACCAAGCAATTTGAATTGAAAGTTGGCTTGACAACGAAATAAGAAGCTCTATTCAGAATTGGAATATGTTGAAGTACTTGCAAGAGTTGGTGGAAGTAGTAACAAAATCCATTTTTTTAAAGAAGCATGATCATAATAAACAAACTATACTCTGTTTATGAAGGTACTCTCACACTCAAGGCTAGAGAACCCTTAAGCTAAATAGCTTATTAGCTGAAAACAATATAAAAAGGTGACGAAATGGATTGACACTAAATAATTTGAGTAGTCATCAATTTTGAGTAGTCATCACTTTTGATAACCAAAGCTCGATGTGGCCACAATTGGGTGAATAAGGGGATAACCAAGCTTCCTCAACACATTCAAAAAGAAGTTTCCATTTTTCTTATCTAATTTATAAAACTTAACCAAATTTTATAACATGCTCATGTCACACCAAAAACATAATAACACATGATATAATAGTAACTTTAAGAGAAGCGAATTTCGGGATATCACAATATATACCTCTTTTAGAAATTTCGCCCCGAAATTACTACATTTCGTCGATTGATTTTTTATTTTGCGCATCGTTACTATAAACCCCGAAGTACAAGACCGATATACACGCCACAAACAAACCTTTTTTTTTTTGAACAAATGATATTGAGCATAGAAATGCACCTTGATTCTGTGTGCTCATTGTGTACACCCTCCATTCACATTCACATCACAAAAATTCATGCATGCACAAGTACATGCAGATATACAATTTCAAGAATTTATTTGTCACGTTTGTTGCATGGTAGTAAACTAACATGGTCTGTATTGAGAATTACACATAGCTACTCTAATATAACAAAGTCAAGCCATTTGTCACTTCTTGTACAAACCAGAAACGTAAAGAAAAAGAAATACAACTTGAAAAGTTGATTATCATTGTCACTCACAAGAGCAGTTTCTCAATAATGTCGTTCTTTTTTCTTCTTTTTTTTTTTTTTTCAAAACTTCACGTACTAACACGGTCCATCACCTCTACCACCCAAGCAGTATTGGACTGTGTATCCCTAGCTCGACAGTGTGGTGGCTCACAAGTGTGGTGACTCACAAGTGTGTATCTCTTACACAACACCCGCCACAGACACCCGCCAAAACACGCGCCCACTCCCGTATACACTATTCGTACTTCCGTTCGGGTATGGCTCTGATACCACTGTGACGACCCGTCACACTTTTAACAATAAAATATCGATTACGATAAAAATCATGTTTTACTCTCAACTGTCAGACGTCCAAAACTCAAACACCAGGACACACAGTCCTCTGAAACAACATTTTTAATCAAATTATTGAAATTATGATACGTGACTGAAATTACTAAAAATTTACACCAACACGTCAAGAATGACAATTTTTAATAAATTTCCGGACAAAATAGAAATTTACAACAAATCACTAAAAACAGCTAAAAACAACATTTTTAACAAATTAACACAACTTTTAGCTACAACTCCGTGATCCAGTCGCGCTCCGGAACAACCTATAAAATAGAGGGGTGAGCCAAAACAGCCCAGCAGGTACCGCCTAACAACTGGCGTAGAAGTCTAAAATCTACTTAACACAACAGCCAGTTATTACACATCAACATGCGGCACCAAATACAAAAACAGCGTGATTTATCAATCACACAAACAATTATTAGATAGCTGTAAAGCTGTAAAATCACACCAACACTATACACAGAAATACACTGTAACTGTAGGAAACTTAGAGATTAGAGTTCCCCTACCTTTTACTGGGACAAGGTCAAATGCAATAACACTGCCCCTCAACTTAGCCCGTTGAATCACTGAATTTTGAGTATGAGTTGAATATCCAACAACCAAGCAATTCGAATTGAAAGTTGGCTTGGAAACGAAATAAGAAGCTCTATTTTGAATTGGAATATGTGGAAATACTTGCAAGAGTTGGTGGAAGTAGTAACAAAATCCATTTTTTTAAAGAAGCATGATCATAATCAACAAACTATACTCTGTTTATTAAGGTACTCTCACACTCAAGGCTGGAGAACCGTTAAGCTAAATAGCTTATTAACTGAAAACAATATAAAAAGGTGACGAAATGGATGACACTAAGTAATTTGAGTAGTCATCAATTTTGAGTAGTCATCACTTTTGATAACCAAAGCTGGACGTGGCCACAAATGGGTGAATAAGGGAATAACCAAGCTTCCTCAACACATTTAAAAAGAAGTTTCCATTTTTCTTATCTAATTTATAAAACTTAACCAAATTTTATAACATGCTTATGTCACACCAAAAACATAATAACACATGATATAATAGTAACATTAAGAGAAGCGAATTTCGGGATCTCACTGGTTAGATCTTATTGAACGTTTCTCTCAAGGAAATTTGCCAAGGATTTTTCAACTCACTCAAATGATTCTGCTTTGAGACAAGATAACAAATCTGTTATAGTTTATTTTACACATTTGAAGAGCTTCAAGGATGAATTGGCTAATTATAAGCCCAACCCAAGTTGTAATTGTGGAGTTTTATCTCAATGTCAGTGCAATATCATTGGTCAATTGAAGAATCATCAAGAACAGGAGAGGATCATGCAATTTTTGAATGGTTTGAATGCTCACTTTGCTCCTAGGAGAGATCAATTATGGTTAACAGATCCTTGCCACCACTAAATTCAGTATTTGCCAAGATTATCCAACAAGAAGACGAGTGGAGCTGCAATCAAATAATGCTCTTCAGTCACAAAATTTGGCAATGTATGCTCATTATGGTGATTCTTAGATGCACAACTCTTATTCTCAAACAAGGCCTCCACTTGTTAATGCTGTTCACAATCAATATAATGGTGGATTTATGCACAAACACTCAAGTGGTCAGTCAAATCCTACACTCCGAAAAAGAAATGGAAAGCTTGTATGTCATCATTGTGGTCATGAGGGTCATGTTAAAGCAAAGTGCTACATGTTACATTGATTTTCTCTAGATTTTAAGTTCACAAAATCCAAATCCAGAGCAAATAATGTTAATGCAGAGGTCACTCCTGGAAGTACTGATATTTCAGCTAGTAATTTGTCAGGTACACTTAATGTTGTGGGCCACCAGCTCTCTAAAACTCAGATACAATCATCTTCATCTCAGATTTATGGATCTCCTGGTTCTAGTCATGGAGGTTATATAGATTCTCCACTTCAATCTCCTTCTAGCTCTACTGGCTCAATATATGGTGGTCATCCCTTTATGGCAGGTATTATCAGTACTTTTCAATCTGGTTTAGCTTCTGATCACATTGCACCAGACTGTTGGATAGTGGACAAAGGTGCCACCGATCACATGTGTTCAAATTTACAGTTTTTTGATTCAGTGCACACAGTTACTAACACTTTTGTGCAGATCCCAAATGGGAAAACATCTGAAGTTACTCATGTTGGCACAGTCAGAATTAACTCTCACTTGGTTTTGGAACAAGTATTGTTTGTGCCATCCTTTATGTTCAATCTCATCTCTATTTCATGTTTAACTAAATCTTAAACTTGCAATTTCAATTGTACTACTGATGGTTGTTGGATCAAGGACAAACATGACATGATTCTTGCAGAAGGAGTAAGGAAAGGAGGCCTCTATGTCTTGAAGCATTGTCATTTTAAAATTGAAGCATTTTCTTGTAATGGACAAGTCTCTATTCATTATACCAAACTTTGGCATGAAAGGTTGGGACATTTATCTCATGCAAAGTTGCATAGCATGTCAGGTTACTTGGACAAGAATTTGAAAGACAATATTGATTTTTTGTGTGAAGTTTGTCCATTAGCAAAGCAGAAGAAACTTCCATTTCATAGTCTTGGTCATATCTCTTACAACTTATTTGATTTGGTGCATTGTGATACATGGGGTCCTTACAAAACCCCCACTCATCAAGGACACAGATACTTCTTGACACTTGTTGAAGATTGTCGTAGAACTACCTGGATTTATCTAATAAATCATAAGTCTGATGTTGAACAAATCATTCCTACATTCTGGAAGATGATTTACACTCAGTTTAATACTTCTATTAAGAGGTTCAGAAGTGATAATGCACCAGAACTGGAATTTTTCAAGATTTTACAAGACAATGGAGTTGTTCATGACCATAGCTGTGTGGAGACCCATGAGCAGAATTCAGCTGTAGAAAGGAAACATCAACATTTTCTAAATGTGGCTAGGGCTATCAGATTTCAAAGTGGTTTACCTATTCAGTTTTGGGGAGACTGTGTCATGACTGCAGCATATTTGATTAACAGAACCCCATCTTTAAAGTTAAAACGGAAGTCTCCTTTTGAGATGTTATATAAAACACAACCAGACTACAGTGTGTTAAGATTCTTTGGTTGTTTGTGTTTTGCTAGTACCTTGATTCATGGGAGATCCAAGTTTGATGAAAGAGCGATGAAGTGTGTGTTTGTTTTTTTTTTGTTTTTTTTTGTTTTTTTTGGCACAAAGGGATACAAACTTTATGATTTATAGCAACAAAATTTTTTCATCTCCAGAAATGTGGTGTTTCATGTGCATCTATTTCCTTTAAGGAAAGAGATGCCATTCTCCCTATTCACGACAATACAGTAACTCCTTTACCTATTTCTGATGAAACTATATCTGTTTTTGATTCTCCTGGCTCAACTACTACTGTGTCTACTCCAGCTATTGTTGCATCACCAATCCCAAGTTATAGAGATGTTCTTCAGTCTCCCAGCTCAGTTGTGCCTCTCAGAGCTACTACAAGAGCCAGAAATCCACCAAAATACTTGCAGGATTATGTCACAAACAATCAACATGGAGGCATGATAGCACCTTTTAGGGGCCATAATTATTTAGCATTTACCACATGTTAATAGGTATTTGAGAATGATTTGAGCCTAATGTTAGAGAATAAATGTCGTTTTATCACTTGTTGTTCACCATGTGCTATATTGTTTGTCTGGGCGTTTTCCATACATATTTTATTGTTATTTGTCAAATATAATCGCTTGGTATATTTGTTCATGTTGTTTTGGGAGGAACGGATTCTAATCGATTGATAGGAGGCATGGAACGAACTTCGGAAACAACGGGAGCTCAAGTGGAGTGAAGAGAAGCAAAATTGGAGGATCTTGGATGACCAGTCTGCACTATTTTTGTCATATCCAGAGTTCTACAACTCATTTGGGGGTGAGACCAGAGCCATATGAAAGTAGACTTAGAGAGATTTCCATGGATAGGTCACGGAGCTAAATCCGAGTTTGGACGAAGAAGATATCGCGTTTTGAAGTCAGGAGCAGATTTCGGGGGGCTTTTATGCAATTACTGAAGACTTCTGCGGGTTATGATTCAAGAACGACCTAGGGACGAAAAAAAGCATCATTCACGCCTATTGGGAGCCACGAACAAGGAGGAGAGAAATGAGACTCCATTGGGAGCAACCTCAAGCAAGGAGAAGAGCCCGAATCGCGCCAATCTTCACGATTTCTAGCGTTTGATCTCTTCTTCTCTCTTTTAATCTTTTATGGAGAAACTTTGTTGTGTTGCTACGATTATTAGTAACTAGACGTTTTGATAGGCTTCTCTGGAGAGCGTACGGTTTATGTAGACAATGTTTTCCGGATTTTAGACTTGTCTCATGCTTTTGGATTTTGATCTATTGGATGAAGTTTGAATTCCTGAACGTGCTAATGAGTGTAGTTTATTGACTCGACTATGTTAGGAATTGATATTCTTGAACTTAGGGTTTATTCTTAGATTGTAATCTTGCTTAAGTTAATTTATGTTCTAGTAATTGCTCTTATGCTGTTCTTAATCCTTGGCAAGAATGGAGTAATTAACCGGACTTGTTAATTAGCTAGCGAGTGCGTGAGAGCGACTTAGACCTAGTTGTGATGAGATATGAACAACATTCCTTAATCACTGAGAGTGAGAAGAGAAGTGTGTTGGATTGGCCTTAGTGGGTAGATTCGGTAGGAGATAGTGAGGTGTTCCTGTGATGGTGGTCTGAGAAGACATCATTCCGTACATTGTTGTTAGCCTACTAGAAAAAACCGGTAGATGTAGGTGGACCGACATGACACCAAGTAAACCGTAACGTAGAACCAGATGAGACCGAGAGGAGATTGTCAGTACTATTACCCGGCTTAACTAGAATAGGATTAACGTGTTACTTTGCTAATCCGAAAATCGTCTACTGCCCTAGGTGATCTAGAGATTGCCTAGTTTCTCCATATTTGTGTAATAGAATAAAAAATACAAAAATATTATTTTAGTTGTTTATTTTCTTTCAGTCACCTGTTTGAGGGTGACAACTCTTAAAATCACAATTCTTCCTCCAGTTACAGTACTATAATCTAATAACTAATTAAATAATCTCAAGCTTGTCCTCGTGGGATCGATAACTCGGGGTTGAAATACCAAACCTATATTACTTGACCGTGCACTTGCGCATACACGTAAGAATTCGTTTCAAGTTTTTGGCGCCGTTGCCGGGGACATCATTAGATTATTTAGTTAGGAGTTAGTTTAGAGTACTTTTCTTTTAGTTTGTTTTACTTTGTTTCTATCTCTGTGCTTCACGGGTTTCTTGTGAGTTTGTTTTTGCAGTAACACAAGAAGCAGGAGACGTAATGAGCATGTGGAGCGACGAGGATATGTGGGGATCTCTGATTACCCCTACTACTGTGCTAAATGCAGAGTTTGGCACGATGATGACACATGCTCAATTATTTGGTTCCACAAATGCAAGAAGGATCATAAGTATGAAGACACATGCATATTTGATCCACCACAGCTTCATCAGCATCAAGAGGACTCATCAGCAAGCAT
The DNA here is from genome assembly GCA_023055425.1 of Linanthus parryae. Taxonomy (NCBI): domain Eukaryota; kingdom Viridiplantae; phylum Streptophyta; class Magnoliopsida; order Ericales; family Polemoniaceae; genus Linanthus; species Linanthus parryae. Next base: position 59,617,920 of record JALGPY010000001.1, on the reverse strand, counting down.
TGAAGACTTTCACAATATTATGGGGGAGATCCAAGCACACATCACAAGGATGTCCCTTATTACAGATGAGCCACAAGAGGAGCCTATTCCAGACATTGAGCCCCTAATTGAGCCTCTATTGACACCATCACAAGATGGTTTGGATGAACCTCATTGGCTACCAGCAGTCCTATAGATGCAAAGGACACTGATAGCTAGGATGGAGAAAGAACGAGAATCCAAATCGCAAGCTGCAGTCGTGGAAGAACAGGTACCTGAACCGAGCGAAGAGTGCAATGTCCCTCAAACAAGTTGTGGACTTTGCCACTTATGAGGACTCAGAATAAGATTCAGACTGGGGTGGAGTTGTCTGTCCAACAATAGAGGAGGCAATGCTCGCTGAAAGGAAATCTCAAATTATCTTATAGCCTTGGCATGATTGGGATAACACATGCATTGAGAGCTTGTGTGGTGCTGATGATGAAGCTAATGAAACACTTGTGATTGTTGCTATTAAGGATTTGGAAATCAGCAAGTGTGGGGGTGTGCGTGAACTGCATTCGTTGACTGAAGATCATTTAGCACCAAAGGATCACTACTGGGATGATTTCATGGCCAGAGACTAATTTGAGCCCAGTGGAACTTTGTGGAAGTTGATCAAGAGGATCAAGTGCAAGTGAAAAGAGTCGGCTTCTACAGTTGCTCACAATCTTCTTTGCACAGGGGTGCACTTCGTGAGAAGAAAGTCATTGAGAGAAGATGGTTGAAGAAGAAGAAGTGGAGAGTTAAGTGTCCTTCGCTGCCCTAGACAGTTGAGGTAACCGGGTCGGGCCGTCGACCTTAAATTACAAGCGCTTCTTGGGAGGCAACCCAATGTAGAGTAGAGTTTTGATATTTTGTTTCGTTTTTGTTTTTGAGTTCTCCATATTTGATTGTGAGGGGTGAGAGAGAGTTGTTTTAATATTTTCTATGAGTGTACAGGACACAGGTACCGAAGAACTCTCCGAATTCTCATTATTCATGCATGTGCACGATTTCGCACGCAAAACGAGGAACAACTATCTAACCGGGGGAATTGAGCTTGATAAATAACCTACTCGAATTAGAGGAGTAGACAATTAGTCATGAGGAGCATGGAGCGATTTGGAGTATCGGGATTGCACCCATCGGAATCCGGAGTGAAAATAGAGTTCAAGAGCTTTGGAGGCGATATTCTTTGCACAAGAGAGATAAATTGAGAAGACATGAAAATTTTCTTGGATTTGGGAATTTTCTAGTCAAAAATGGATTCCTCGTCGAATGTGGAGTCCAACGGTTCAAGAATCGCGCGAATCGGGTACCGGATGAAGAAGATAGAGAAAAAACAAAACGGGCGAAAAGCAGTGCATTTCGGCACCCATTTTGGGCCGAAATGGGGGCCGAAATACACTGATTTCGGCCCGAAATCAAACTAGCCCACTGTTTTCAATTGCTATAGTGATTTCGACCCCATTTCGGGCCGAAATGGGGGCCGAAATCCACTGATTTTGGCACCCATGTTGGGCCGAAATGGGGGCCGAAATCGGGCGGGTTTGTCCGATTTTGGGGGTGTTTTTTGTATTTTCTTGATTGTTTAAAGCCATATCCGGGCATAAAGGGTAAAATCGCCCCAAACTTGGATCAAACCCCACTTTTCTTCATCTTCTTCCTCCCAAACCTTCAAGAACACGCATACATCCACAAACCCAAATTTTCAAAACACAACCAAATTCAAAAAAATTTGTTGGGTTTTACTCCTTACAAACCCAACAACAACATTAACTCTCGAGTTTTTGAAAGATAGGGCTTTGTTTGAGTGTGGGGGAAATCAAAGAGGAAGATCTCCAAGAACTTAAATCTTCTAATTCGTTGCTTTGGAGGGGGATTCGGCCAAAGCTCAAATAGGAACTTAAGATGGGGACACCGAGGAGCTTAAGGAGGTACTCATGCCTTCACTAGCTCGTTTTTCCGAAAAATTTGATACAATTTTCTCTCTCTCGGCTTTAATTCTTGCTTAGGCACTCTTAGGGCTTAATTTCTTGAAAAATTTTACTTGCTCATACTTGGATTATTGGATACTTGTTTAGCTCACTCCGACTAGACCTCATGTGCACTCACTCCGACTAGACCCACCGGACCTACACTTGAGCAGCCGAGTTCCCTTTTATTGAACCTTATATTTCGTTGAGGAAAATGAAGCGCTTAAGTGTGGGGGAGTTTTTAGCTATCCGCTAGTTACCCATTGCATAGCCTTGTTACATGTAGTTTAGCGAGTTGAGTTTGCATGTAGATGTCGAGTCGGTTAGTTTTGGATTTGCACGTTTAAATATTTGCATTCTATATATTGTTGCTGTTTTAAATATTGAGTCCACCTACCCTGTGTTCATTGGTTAGTCGAGTTGGCCAGTTACATATAGTGTCTAAATACAACAAACAAACAAAATTAAAAATTCAAGAAAAACCCTAAAAATGAAAAAAAAAATTGAGAAAGGGAAATTGAAGAGAGTAAGCGTGGAGAGGGCTCAATGATAGTATTGCCTAGGTAGTATGAAAATCTGAGGCGAGGTAGACACGCGAGAATCTGTAGTAGGAAGGCTATGGGGCCAATGCACACGAGAATTGTGAGTAGCTGCTGTCTCTCAGACTAGTTATCCTACTAGCGCTACACCACCGTGACTTAGGTAGTCTTCAACCCTCCTCGTAGTGGCAACGGAACAGCTGTGCGAGTGATTAATGGGAACCTCACGTCCCGTCTCCATCGCCTAGGTCCACTATTTACCCCAATTTGATCCATTTACCCCTTTTATTCACAGCCTCTATCCTAGGAAACTGTTCCTTGTGACTTTCATCACTAGTTAAAATGGTCCCTTCCTATGCGTCATGATAGAAGGAGTTGAGTTAGGGAGGTTCGAGGAGGGTGAGCTGATTTGGTACATCTTGAGTGGACATTCTTACATGTCATCTTTTGAGGGGATGTGAGGGTGGGTTAGAGACGGCAGCACACTTCGGTGTGGCGGTGAGTCGTGTCCATACACCACGATCACAGGTGGAGTGCCGTAGTGCGGGATATTTTTTTCGCACGTTATGGGGTAGGGTATGGTTAATCTTATAGGAGGACGTGCTTGCACTTCATTCATATTTTCTACATCTTAGGTGATGAGGAGGATTGGTTGGAATTAGCACATTTACACATTGACTACCGGGTTCGAGATATGCTTTACATCAAGTGTGGGGGTGTCGACACATATTTGATTTCATCATTTGATTTGACACATTCCATCCCCACATTATCTACTGTGATTTGATCTCTGACAGCTTGAAAATGGATTAGTCTGGGACATCTTTTTACCATTGGTTTTAACCCTGTGAGAGTTGAGTTTGCCCATTTTCAGCTTATTTTCCACCTGATACGAGGCAGAGATTTATAGAACATGACTGCAAGATTTGAGTAATTTTATGCATACTTTTGTTTGTTGGATATGATCGCGGGTACATGTTATGATGTGCAGGTAACAGGTGCCGAGAAATGCATGAGATTAACTTGGATGGGAGGCAGCGTGTCAGGAAAGCTGAGCAGAAAAAAGAGGAAAAAGTCTAAGTTGTGCGTTCAAACGTAGGGCACCTGCGTTCAGACGCACAAGATGGGAGCAGCAGGAAAATGGCGGAAAGAAGGCTAAGTCATGCGTTCAGACGCACGGTCTGCGTTCAAACGCAGGGTTCAAAGTCAGAAGTGCAGAAAAGCTAAGGGGTGCGTTCAGACGCACAACCTGCGTTCAAACGCAGGACTCGACAATCAGAAGAAGAAAAGACCAAGGCCTGCGTTCAAACGCAGGATGTGTGCGTTCAGACGCACTGCGTTTGAACGCAGGTGAGTTGCGTTTGAACGCACGGAAGGTTTCCAGAAGCTTCCAGGACGGGTCTTTTCGAGGGTAAAACAGGAATTTCGTGCATCAGTTTTGGAGACTGTGGCAGTATAAAAGGAGGTGTCCCAGCACTGAATTAGGGTGACACATACACAATCATACATCTATCATCATCATCTCAGCAGCCAGTTTCAGAGCCGTCAGGATTGGAGCAAGTCAGGATTGGAGCAGTTTTTCAGTATTCAGCCAATAACTAGTTTGATATTTTCTCTCTTTTATGAAACATTGTTTTTCAATAATGCAAGCTAGCTAGACCTTTTGCCTAGGTTCTTGGTGAACCTAGGGTTTATGAATTCAGCAGACTTGGTTGTTTGATTTTCAGATGCATGGCTAGCTAAGTCTTAATACAGGATGGATTGTTTATTATCTTGTCTTTGATTTTATTTACATACATGAATGGCTTGATCACCCAGGAGTGTTATAGACAGGATCTGGTGCACGAGAGTGACCAGTGAGAGTTAGGAAGAAAAGACAGGATTTAGTACTCTGCCTTGATGGACCGAGAGGTGAAAAGAATCAGGGGACTAGCCCAGAAGCATTAGACCAACTGCTAGACGTTCAGGGGGAGACCGAGAGGAGAACCTGTAACCCTAGCATACTTAGAACAAACTTGCAGATTGAGGTAGACCGAGAGGACCCGAAAATCTGCAGGGGAGTGACCGGTACATGAGACCGAGAGGAGATTTTACTGTTGGTATGCTGGCATAAACAGAACCACTGTGTGTTTCTGAAATCAAATATACCATGAAAGCTGGAGAGTAACCCTAGGGGATCCTGGAACCTAGATTCTTAGAATTACTGATTTTTACAACTACAACAATTTCTGCATAATATTTAAAAGAAAAAATAAAATAAGCCTTTCTAAATATTGTTTTATTATTGCAATTTAGTGAGTAGAATCACATCCCAACCTTCCTCCTTTTTACAGACTTTGTGTCTAATTCTGATTCTAATAAGCAAAAACTTAAACTGTTCTCGAGGGTTCGACAACCAGAGTCACAATTACATACTCTATATTACTTGATCGTACACTTGCGAAAAAGCAGATAGGTTTACGCTGTCAAGTTTTTGGCGCCGTTGCCGGGGAACGGTTACAGTTTTTGTTAAAAAGACATTAGAATAAGTCTCAGAGTTTTTTTTCTTTTCTTTTTACGTTTACTTTCTTTCGACTTATTGCTCTTGAATTCTGATTTTCAGGCTATTCTAGTTTATGTCCAGATTGCCTAGCAAACTGGTATCACCACTTGAAGATCCCGAAAAACTTTTCAGAGAGCAAAGTCGCAGACACCGAGCCGCGATGTCTGAGCACGGAGAAGACACCACAACCGAAACAGGAACACCCACAGGACAGCAGCAACGTACTCCAGCACAGATGGCTCTTTACATTGAAGAGCTGATAGCAGCAGGTTTTGCTGCCAGAAATAATCAGAGGACTTATAACAGGTCTGGAAGGGCGTTAGTCGAAAACTTTGAAGTCCCAACCGAAGGACATCAACCAGCTATCGTAGTGCCACCCATTACAGCAGAGCACTTCGATCTGAAATCATCCACCATTCAGACCGCCCAGACTCATTGTCCTTTTAATGGGAAGGCAGATGAAGATCCAAACGACTTCCTTGGAAAATTTGAAGATTACAGCAACAAGATTAAGTATAGAGGAGTCGAAGCGGACACGCTAAAGCTAATTTTATTCCCATACTGCTTGTTCGGAACAGCAAAAGATTGGCTGGAGGCAAGACCACCGAGGTCTATTACTACCTGGGATGGGTGTGTTGCTGATTTTTTGGCAAAATTCTACCCCGCATCCCGCGTTATCAAGCTGCAGAGTGAGATTTTATCTTTCAAACAGCAGATGGGGGAGACGGTGGTAGACGCATGGGACAGGTTGATGAGACTCGTTAAAAAATGCCCAAATCACGGCTTCGGGGACGCAAAAACTCTGCAGGTATTCTACCATGCTCTTGACATGGAGAATGCTGACAGGATTGAAAGGGAAGCTGGGGGTAACTTTTTATACCATGTGGATAAGGATGGAGCATACGAACTGATGAAACAATTAGCCAAACAGGATACTCGCCTGTTAGATGACCGCAGGCTCACAGCGATAGCAGAACCAGTGGTTGATGACAGGATTGACAATCTCACGAAAGTGGTACAGGACTTAGTCAAAAAGGTGTATACAGAGAAGAAGCCTGTGGCATTAGTAGACGAACCTGACTTTGACGCAGCAATTCTGGAACTTCAGACCGAAGATGCCAACTATGTTCAGCAGCAGTGGGATCCTAGTCGCTACAGACCAGGCACACGTGATCATCCAGGGTTTCGCTACGGAAATCCCAATGCAGCAGTATATGCACCAGGATTCCAGCACAGGCCACAGGCACAACAGACAGCCCCAGCTCAGCATGCACCAGCAGCACCACCACAGCTAAATTTGTCACAGCAACATTTTGAGTCCTATATGGAGAAATTCAATAAGCAGTGGGAAACTAGATTCGCGCAGATGGAGTCATTAACTGCCGATGTAAGCAAGATGAAGATTGCTATCCGCAACCTGGAGGTACAAAATGGTCAGCTTGCACAGAACCAGGCAGAACGAGCCCCAGGGAATTTACCATCAAATACAGTGAACAATCCACGCGCTCAAATCAATGCTATCACAACTCGGAGTGGAATTGCACTGCAGGATCCACCGTATCCGAGTCATGGACGTGCAGAAAAGTCAAAAATTATTGAACAGGAAGTGATTGACCGGGAAGACAGTTCAACCGCTAACCCTCAGAAAAGGGGTTCGGTCGAGCAGGAAGCAGCGCAGACTAATGAGGGTAATCCAGAAACAGTGCCAATTTCTAAGGAGGTTCCTTACCCTCTGAAGACACGCAAGAGAGATGACAGCAAAGACTACGCCAGATTTCTGGAGGTATTCAAGCAATTACAGATAAACATACCTTTTGCCGAAGCACTTGCCAAAATGCCTACTTATTCGAAATTTCTCAAAGACATATTGTACGGGAGAAGGCGAATGAGTGACTTCGAAACAGTGAATCTGACGGCAGAAGCGATCAGTTGTGTAAAAAATGGTCTACCACTGAAAAAGAAAGACCCTGGCAGCTTTGTTATTCCAGTAACCCAGGGCAGTGCATACACAGGAAAAGCCCTATGCGACTTGGGCGCCAGCATCAACCTGATGCCACTAACCATCTTCAAAAGTCTGGGAGTCGGAGAACCACGTTTAACAAGAATTATGCTTCAAATGGCTGACAGATCTGTGAAACCTGCCTATGGAGTAATTGAAGATATCCTGGTAAAAGTGGGAGAGCTCATTATTCCAGCAGATTTTGTGATACTGGACATGGAGGCCGGAGAGGTCCCGCTAATCCTGGGCAGACCTTTCCTGGCGACTGGTGAAGCCATTATTAACTGCAAAAGTGGAGAGCTGTCCATGTAAATCAATGAAGAAAAAGTGAAATTCAATGTTTTCAAATCTCTCCAGCTTCCTGACCATTATGGGCATGAAAACTGTTTTGCAGTAGAGGTAATTGATGATCTGGAAAATGATGAGATAGAAGATTTATGGGAGGAATTTTAGGACATGTATCCAGAGGAAACAGAGGAGCAACAGAATGAGCAGATCATGGGAACAGAAAGCTGGGTCACGCTATACAGGGATGAAGGAGGCGAGCACAAAATGACACTGGTCCCGCCACTCCAGGAACCACCAGTCCTGGAATTAAAATAGTTGCCAGACCACCTCAGGTACGCTTTTATTGGTGAAAATAATACTCTGCCGGTAATTGTTTCTTCTCTTTTATCTCAGGAACAGGAACAAAAGCTGCTGGAGGTACTCCGAGAGCATAAAGAAGCCATCGGATGGACAATTGCAGACCTAAAGGGAATCACTCCTGATTATTGCATGCACAAAATAAGAATCAAAGAAGGAAAGAAGCCAGTTATCCAGCCTCAACGGAGACTAAACCCAACTATGAAAGATGTGGTACGTAAGGAGGTCATGAAGTGGCTAGAAGCAGGGATTATATACCCCATATCAGACAGCACCTGGGTCAGTCCTGTCCAGTGTGTACCAAAGAAAGGGGGAATTACAGTAGTACACAATGCTGATCAGGAGCAGATCGCCCAGCGCACTGTCACTGGCTGGCAAATCGTATGGACTATCGGAAGCTGAATGATGCCACACTGAAAGACCATTTTCCGCTGCCATTCATGGACCAGATGTTGGACAGACTAGCGCACCATGCTTATTACTGCTTTCTTGACGGGTACTCTGGCTACAACCAGATCTATATAAATCCAGAAGACCAAGAAAAGACGACGTTCACTTGCCCGTACGGAACGTTCGCCTTTAGACGAATGCCATTTGGATTGTGCAATGCTCCAGCAACATTCCAAAGATGTATGATGGCTATTTTCTCTGATATGATAGAGAAAAATTTGGAAGTTTTCATGGACGATTTTTCGTTATTCGGAGACAGCTTTGAAGATTGCTTATACCATCTGGCAAGAGTTCTGATTCGCTGCAGAAAAACAAACCTGGTACTCAACTGGGAAAAATGCCACTTCATGGTTACTGAAGGAATAGTGCTGGGACACAGGATTTCCAGCAAAGGACTGGATGTAGACAGGGCAAAAATAGAGGTGATCAAGCTGCTGTCATATCCAACCACAGTGAAGGCAATTAAGAGTTTTTTGGGCCACGCAGGATTTTACAGAAGGTTTATTAAAGATTTCTCAAAAATTACAAAGCCACTATGTAATTTGTTGGGAAAAGATGTGCCCTTCGTATTTGATGAAGCCTGCAAAGAAGCATTTGACGTGCTTAAAGAGAGGCTGACAACCGCACCCATTATCACAACGCCAGACTGGAGTCTCCCTTTCGAGCTGATGTGCGACGCCAGTAATTACGCAGTGGGCGCGGTACTGGGACAGCGAAAAGACAAAGTGTGCAGTGTCATCTACTATGCCAGCAGGGTCCTGAATGAGGCACAGATCAATTATGGGACTACAGAGAAGGAGCTGCTGGCAGTCGTGTTTGCCCTGGATAAGTTCAGATCCTACCTGGTAGGTTCAAAAGTCATCATATTCACAGATCACAGTGCACTGAAATACTTACTGGAGAAGAAGGATGCAAAACCAAGGCTGCTGCGTTGGATTCTGCTGATGCAGGAATTTGATGTCGAAATCAGGGATAAAAAGGGAGTTGAAAATGTGGTAGCTGATCATCTATCTCGCCTGGAAAACCCTACAGAAGAATTGGTGCCCATTCAAGAAAATTTTCCGGATGAACATATTATGAAGATCAAGACCAATAGACGGCCCTGATACTATGCCATAGCCAATTATTTGGTCAATGGAGCACTCCCTGAAGACATCACCCCTTGGCAGAAAAAAGAAGTTTATTTGAGACTGCAAGCAATATTTCTGGGACGATCCTTATCTGTTCAAGCAAGGGGCAGACAATATACTCCGTCGCTGCATTCCATGCCACGAGATTTTGGAGGTAATTCAGCACTGCCACTCAGCACAATGTGGGGGACACTTCAGCGGACCGAGAACAGCCCACAAAGTACTGCAGTCAGGATTTTTTTGGCCAACAGTCTTCAAGGATTGCCATGATTATGCGCAGAGTTGCGATCGCTGCCAACGGACAGGAAATATTTCCCAGTGAAATGAAATGCCAATGACACTTTGGCAGGAAGTCGAGCCTTTTGACGTTTGGGGCATTGATTTTATGGGTCCATTCCCTTCGTCTCTGGGAAATCTCTACATCTTACTGGCAGTAGATTACGTGTCAAAATGGGTGGAAGCAATAGCTTGTCAGAAGAACGATGCGTCAGTCGTGGAAAGATTCCTCAAACGTAATATCTTTACCAGATTCGGAACACCGAGGGCCATGGTCAGTGATGAAGGTTCTCATTTTATCAATAAGGTATTTGCCAAAGTTTTAAAGCAATACGGGGTGTCTATCCATAAGGTGTCACTGCCTTATCACCCTCAGGCAAACGGGCAAGCAGAGGTGTCCAACAGAGAGATAAAGAGCATACTGGAAAAAACTGTGAATCCTGGACGCAAGGACTGGTCGTTAAAGCTGGATGATGCGCTCTGGGCATACAGAACTGCTTATAAAACCCCACTGGGAATGTCCCCGTACCAGCTGGTGTTTGGAAAAGCATGTCACTTACCAGTAGAATTGGAGCACAAAGCATACTGGGCAATCAAGCAGCTGAATATGGATCACAGTTTAGCGGGAAGCAAACGGAAGATGGCACTCCTTGAACTGGAGGAATTCCGTAAAACTGCATATGAGAGTGCCAAAATTTATAAAGAAAAAACAAAGAAGTGGCATGACAACCGCATTCTACCAAAGAAGATAGAAATCGGGCAGAAGGTTCTCCTCTACAACTCAAGGATGAAATTTTATCAGGGGAAGCTGCGCTCAAGATGGTCTGGACCATTTATTGTGAAGGACATTACATCATGGGGAGTGGTGGAGCTGGAGAACCCGAGGGATAATACAGTTTTCAAGGTGAATGGGAACAGAGTCAAGCCATAAAGGGATCCTCAGGAGATCATGGAGGTAGAGGCACTCTACCTCGACCTTCCGTGATTACAACAGAGGTAACAAAGTCGGGCTGTCGACTGTAAATCACAAGCGCTGGTTGGGAGGCAACCCAACATAGATTAGTTGTTTTTATATAATTTTTACAATGTTCATAATTTGAGAGAAAAGTGAGAAAGAGGGGTTTAATGTTGAATTCAGTGTTTCAGGAATCAGAGGCGTGAGTTCAAACGTAGGAGACTTGCGTTCAAACTCAGATGTGCGTTCAAACGCAGCCACCATGCGTTCAAACGCAGCCCCACAACCAGACAAAGAAACACTGAAAATGGCTAACACTTCTGCGTTCAAACGCAGACCACATGCGTTCAAACGCAGATCACACAATGAAGATTTCCAGCCAACAAGTGGTGCGTTCAAACGCACAAGGTGCGTTCAAACGCAAGAAGAAAAAGATGGGTTGGAAAAATCCTAAGGACGTGCGTTCAAACGCAGAGGGTGCGTTCGAACGCAAGAACCAATCAACAGAGAATTTCTGGAGACAAGGCGTGCGTTTAAACGCAGAGTATGTGCGTTCAAACGCAGCTCATCAGAGACATTGCAGAGGACAAGCATTGCGTTCAAACGCAACTCATGTGCGTTCAAACGCAAATCAACAAGCCCAGAAATTTCAAAGACCTTCAAGCATTGCGTTCAAACGCACACCATGTGTTCAAACGCAGATCAAGAGAATTTCAAAATTTCCAGAAAAATATAAGCTGTGCGTTCAAACGCAGAAGCTGCGTTCAAACGCACAATCGAGCGGGAACAGAAATTTTGGAAAAATTTGAAAAAATTTGAAATTTAGGGGCCATTCTGCAATTTCTGAAAATTTTCCTATATATACTGTACGGATGACAGTGACTCATTTTCACCCAAGTCATCCAGTTTTCAACTCTCTCTCTAGAAATTCTCTCTGCCCTAGCAGCCGCCAGAAGCAGTCAGCCGCCAGCAATCTCCGACGACCACTGCAGGACCACCAGAAAGTCAGGAACAGTGTGGGGGTGGTCCAACTCATCAGATCCAAACAACTTCAAATCCACTTCAGAGAGTAATTTCCAGATCTGTACCCGTAAGATTCACTCCGGGTAGCCAGGTTCTATCTTTTCCTTCTCTTTGAATATTTTCATTTTTTCTGTTTGAATCTTGAAATGGATGAGGATAGCCCTTACATGAGGCCTGACAGGGCGATTGCACCCTTGAACATCATAGACTGCAGATTGCTTAGGGTTGACCATTTTTGCGACCATAGGTTTGTTAACATGGAGGCTCACCGTTTCTATCTGCAAGACAAAAAGATTCGGTATGACATACCTGCTGAGAGGACCTTTCCCCGTGATAGAGTAGCAATGGGGGATGAACTGTTCAACTATACTGGGCATGATCATTTTGGGGATTTGTTTACTGGTTTTACCAATCTGCAAGTCAGTTCTGTGCTGGCTAAGGAGATTTACAGCAATCTCCAGCAGTGCATGAACAGTGAAGCCCAGTCAATTGACTGGATTTTTTGCAGAAAGAGATGGATTCGAATCACCCCAGAGAGTATCCGAGAGAGTCTGGGTCTGGAACTAGTGTTGGATGACTGTCAGTTTCAGGAACTGAGGCGTCATCCATCTGAACAGCTTAGTGAGCAGATCTTGACCACCCTGTGTGCTGGTGTACCAGGCGCTGCTTGGTACTATCCTGAACGGAGTCCTTCCTACCGGAAACTCCCGGAGACCTACCTGATTCGAGAGGCGAGATGGTGGACTGAGTGGGTGAACAACAGAGTTGTGGGTATTAAACACTTTACCCGCATTGATTATAACATTGCCCTTTTTTGTGTACTGTCTGATGGCCCGAGAGCCTGTGAGCCTCCCGGAGATTATTTGTGAGTTTTTCCGGGAACGAAGAGAGACCCACATCAAGAAGGGTTTGGGTCTCCTGGGGATGTTAACAAAAATGGCACAGGATTATCTGGTAGTTATCCCTGGCGAGCTGAGAGATATTCGACCAGTTCAGGTACGCAAGTACCGAAACATGAGATGTGCATTACATGAGGCCGTGCACGGGCCTCCAGAATTTGTCCAAGTGGACGATGATGATGATGATGCTCCACCTCGGGGTGGGGGTGTTGGCATGCCACCACCACCTCCTCCCGGTGATGGGGGTTTTCCAGCCTTACCAGGTCCCCTCCGACTGCCACGATCTGCCAGTTCCAGTGAACACAGGTAGGCCGACCCCGACTTAGGGCAGTCCAGCAGAGGGGCCAGGCGCAGTTCTTTTGGGCGCCTGGAGAGGACTGAGCATGAGGAATGGGTCAGAAAGAAAATTAAGGCCCAAGAAAAAGTACAGAACTACCTGGTAAGGACGGTCAAGAAAATGGCCAGGGGTCTTGGAAAGTTGTTCAAGACCCAGAAGCATATTTACCACGCTAACACAGCCGCATTGAGAGCTCATGAGGCGGCACTCGCTGAAATTCAGAGCAACATGCGTGGTAAGAGATTTAACTTCCCGGACTGCTATTCAAGTGATAATTGTCCCAGCTGGACAATGGAGGATAGCCGGCCATATGATAGCTTCTCTGGCCATGACCCCACACCGAGCCCTGAACATGCAGACAGTGTAGGTGACCCCGGCAGACCCGGTACCCAGTACCCACCTAGGAGGGAGCATGCAGACCCAGGGGCCAGCAGTGCCCATCCCGGTGCCAGCCACGCTGGTACCGCTGCCGCAGCACGCCATGCTGCGAGGAAACGCGCCAGGGGGCAAACCCCTTCACCATCTCCCGAGCCGACTGACCAGTCTACTCCGGAGAACACAGATTCTAGTTACAGGCCAGATCAGTAGAGTCGCGAGGACGCGACACCTCTAGTGTGGGGGTGGGGAATCGTGTCCTCCTGCATAGCCGTGTCAGCATATTTTTGTCCATTTTATTTTTAATTTGATTTTCATTTTTGAGTCAGCACGTTTTTTATGTTGAGTCTACCTACCAACTTTTCTGACCTTGCATGATAAAAAAAATATAAAAAAAAACGAAAAAAAAATTAATTAAAAAAAAATAATAATAAAATAAATATAAATATAAATATTTTTTTTTTTTTGAGAAAGGGCAACTTAGGACCTAGAAACTGAAGAGAATCCAATGAAAGAGCTTATGAGAGTAGGAAGCACCGTAGCAGGGATACTTCAAATTTTAGTATTTTGTGCGCAAGTCTCACGACAGGATGTCCCGAGTATTCAGGAATGTGGAAAGTAGATAACAGGCATACTTTTGGCTTCTTTAGTGTGCTAGGCGGATTTGGTCCTTAGATAATTGAATATTCTGTTTCCCGTGGAAACTGGTGGACTCTTGGAATCTGGGGTGGACCTTCATGTAGAGTCGGTTTTATGTGGTACAAGTCTTTGGCCTAAGCGAAGTTGGAAAATGTACACCACCATCCCTTAAGGTGGTTCCAAGAGAAAATCCTAAAAAGCCCGCACTCTTAAAGCTCTACTGCACAGTTGTAAAAACAGAGGAGGTTAAAAAAAAACAAAAAAAACAAAACAATCTGAAAATAAAAAAATATATATAATAATTATTTGTGCTTAAAGGAGAAACAACATAATGTGCTTCCATTCACATGGAAAATTTGGTTTCAATCCAATTTAGAGCTTAAGAGGGAAATTAAAGTCAAGCCGTATTACACAGGAGTTGTGTCTCCCAGCAATGGGACAATTTGCAAATCAAACGCAATAACGGCTAAGAGGGTCTGAAAACCTCAAATGACTTGGCGAAGAAAAATTATCTAGTGACTTAAGAAGCCTGGACCCTCTAAGTCAAAAGACGTGCTTTATCTTGGTTGGTTTGGTGGATGTTTGGGGACACCTTAGTGAGTTTGTGCACAGGATCAGTTTATACCATTTCTTGCTGCGCGTTGTGGAATTTCAAAGTGAGCTTGTGAGGATTTGATGATTTCAGTTTATGATAGAGAGGTTGCCCAATTTCAGAGAAAAAAAAAAAGAAATTTTGCTGTGTCTTGAGTCAGTTTGTGTATATTCTGTATCTGAGTCAGTTATCTATTGAGTCTTTTGGTCTGTGTCATGAATCTGTGAAAAAGGGGAGTATGCAATTAAAGTATGCAAAAGATGGGTCTGCAAGGCAGTATGCAAGGGTCTGCTTGGGACGAGCAGAGTTTAGTGTGGGGGTATTTTGACAGCTTGAAAATGGATTAGTCTGGGACATCTTTTTACCATTTGTTTTAACCCTGTGAGAGTTGAGTTTGCCCATTTTCAGCTTATTTTCCACCTAATACGAGGCAGAGATTTATAGAACATGACTGCAAGATTTGATTAATTTTATGCATACTTTTGTTTGTTGGATATGATCGCGGTACATGTTATGATGTGCAGGTAACAGGTGCCGAGAAATGCATGAGATTAAATTGGATGGGAGGCAGCGTGTCAGGAAAGCTGAGCAGAAAAAAGAGGAAAAAGTCTAAGTTGTGCGTTCAAACGCAGGGCACCTGCGTTCAGACGCACAAGATGGGAGCAGCAGGACGGAAAGAAGGCTAAGTCATGCGTTCAGACGCACGGTCTGCGTTCAAACGCAGGGTTCAAAGTCAGAAGTGCAGAAAAGCTAAGGGGTGCGTTCAGACGCACAACCTGCGTTCAAACGCAGGACTCGACAATCAGAAGAAGAAAAGACCAAGGCCTGCGTTCAAACGCAGGATGTGTGCGTTCAGACGCACTGCGTTTGAACGCATGTGAGTTGCGTTTGAACGCACGGAAGGTTTCCAGAAGCTTCCAGGACGGGTCTTTTCGAGGGTAAAACAGGAATTTCGTGCATCAGTTTTGGAGACTGTGGCAGTATAAAAGGAGGTGTCCCAGCACTGAATTAGGGTGACACATACACACTGATACATCTATCATCATCATCTCAGCAGCCAGTTTCAGAGCCGTCAGGATTGGAGCAAGTCAGGATTGGAGCAGTTTTTCAGTATTCAGCCAATAACTAGTTTGATCTTTTCTCTCTTTTATGAAACATTGTTTTTCAATAAGGCAAGCTAGCTAGACCTTTTGCCTAGGTTCTTGGTGAACCTAGGGTTTATGAATTCAGCAGACTTGGTTGTTTGATTTTCAGATGCATGGCTAGCTAAGTCTTAATACAGGATGGATTGTTTATTATCTTGTCTTTGATTTTATTTACATACATGAATGGCTTGATCACCCAGGAGTGTTATAGACAGGATCTGGTGCACGAGAGTGACCAGTGAGAGTTAGGAAGAAAATACAGGATTTAGTACTCTGCCTTGATGGACCGAGAGGTGAAAAGAATCAGGGGACTAGCCCAGAAGCATTAGACCAACTGCCAGACGTTTAGGGGGAGACCGAGAGGAGAACCTGTAACCCTAGTAGACTTAGAACAAACTTGCAGATTGAGGTAGACCGAGAGGACCCGAAAATCTGCGGGGGAGTGACCGGTACATGAGACCGAGAGGAGATTGTACTGTTGGTATGCTGGCATAAACAAAACCACTGTGTGTTTCTGAAATCAAATATACCATGAAAGCTGGAGAGTAACCCTAGGGGATCCTGGAACCTAGATTCTTAGAATTACTGATTTTTACAACTACAACAATTTCTGCAAAATATTTAAAAGAAAAAATAAAATAAGCCTTTCTAAATATTGTTTTATTTACTGCAATTTAGTGAGTAGAATCACATCCCAACCTTCCTCCTTTTTACAGACTTTGTGTCTAATTCTGATTCTAATAAGCAAAAACTTAAACTGTTCTCGAGGGTTCGACAACCAGAGTCACAATTACATACTCTATATTACTTGATCGTACACTTGCGAAAAAGCAGATAGGTTTACGCTGTCAATCTCCTTGGATATTACTATTGTATGGGTGGCTCCATGTGCTTATTGAGAATGAAATAGAAAAAAAAAATAGAAAGTTGAAAGTGAAATGGAATAGGGAGCCGGAAATTAAACTTCATGAAGACCAAGGAGATTAGCTATTGCTCGAGATCACTTCTTCACATTTGTAGCCGCGAGAACGGCGTTACACCAGAATTGAGGGAATGAGGGCCGGAGTAGTTAGTTCGGTGGGGTTCCTTGGATTTTGGTGAGGGAGTGTGAGAATCGGGTTTTGTGAGTTATATCATGACGTCTAGCACTGCGCTTCTAAATATCCTATCCTACCCGTCCTAAAGCCGTCAACAATTGAAACCCGTGGATAAATAGCTCGGATGGTAAGTGTTAGGGATACGTTTTATGAGTGTGCGGAAGCAACTTATTGAGTGTTCGCGCCCGTTCTGTCTGACGAAACTGGCCGCAAGTTCTACGGATCGCCACATCTGTAGAATCTTCTAGGGGATTTGAGAGCCTTATGAAATGCCGGTTTGTTCTTCGAGATCGCCCAATCTCTACTAAACAGAAAAAAATATGTTTTTTAATTCCTTGCATTGTACATACTTGAGTTGCATTGTACATATCATGTAGTTGCATAGTCGTGTCTTTGTGTATTGAGTAGTGAGTCGTGGTTGCTAGCGGAAAGTTAAGTATGAAAAGTGGTGGGGTATGCATTGGTTTGGTTGTGATATGTATGCAATGTCTCAAGTGTGGGGGTTTTGTGCTTCATTGTTGCTTGGGACGAGCAAGAGAGTTAGTGTGGGGGAGTTTGATAGCACCTTTTAGGGGCTGTAATTCTTTAGCATTTACCACATGTTAATAGGTATTTGAGAATGATTTGAGCCTAATGTTAGAGAATAAAGGTCGTTTTATCACGTGTTGTTCACCATGTGCTATATTGCTAGTCTGGGCGTTTTGCATGCATATTTTATTGTTATTTGTAAGATATAACCGCTTGGTATGTTTGTTCATGTTGTTTTGGAAGGAACGGATGCTAATCGATTGATAGGAGGCATGGAACGAACTTGGGAAACAACAGGAGCTCAAGTGGAGTGAAGAGTGACACGCTCCAACTGCAAGTGCACAGCTGTCGTGTGTAGTAATAAACCGGAAATCCGGGTTGTCGAACCCAAGGGACTTTGTGTAAATTAATTACTATTCTAAACCTTGTGTGGGCACGTCGCAAGTTGTGCTTTTATCTAATTCTAAGAAAATAAGAGCAATATTCTCAATTAACCACGTGAAATAGTTCACGATTAATAAAGAATGAATTTTTGGGGTTTTTGTCAAATAAGAGAAAAGTACCGGGAATTCTCTAGGTTCACTAGGTTGATCTAAATTTATATTTTGATTTGTAAAACAACCACGTGTTATTCACTATTAATCAAGCAATGTTAAACTTACCGAGTTACCAAGAAAGTTCACTATACTTTAAACTAAAACAAACCGAGTTACCAAGTCTAATTTAGCTTTAAGCATGCATTAAAACCATATTTCTACTTTAACGATCCTAGTTAACGATGTCGAGTTACCAAACATTGATACGACTAGGTGGATTATTCAATTTACCGACTAATTCTCACGGAGTTACCACGTGAAAACTAATTGAGTTTATCTCTACGTTAGCTACTCGCAAAGATAATATGATTATGAACGTAAATAATCCATAATAGTGAATAAACACGTGAGATTAAGCTAGAACATGCATTACAATCATCAAAACATCAACTTTAGATCAAACCCTAGCTACACCAAACGAGAATTCCCAGCAAAAAGTGTTTAGCTACTCATATTCATAATCAAAACGACAAGTCTAATGAGTTTAAACATAAAAATCAAGAAAAGACGAGAGTTTAGAATCCAAACGAATGATCCAAAGCTCCTAAGCTCTCCCAAAAGCTTCTTGATCTCCAAAAGATGTCTCTAATGTCAAAAACTACTGAAAAATTCGACCTAAAAGGCTTAAATACGTTTCCATAATCTTATTACAAAGTTTGGATAAACTACGAAAAAGCCCCGGAAAAATTCTGCACTTCCAGCGATCTCTTCGCACGAAGACATTTGTCTTCGCACGAAGAGTCTTCGTACGAAGACAACTGCTTCTTCGTGCGAAGATCTTCTCACATAGATACTGCAAGCATGTTTAGGAAGACAATTCTGCCGAGCCAAAATTTGGCTAAGTCTTTTGTCTTCGTACGAAGACATTTGTCTTCGCACGAAGACCCTCTGGTCCAGCCCTCTTTTCTTTGACTTTCTCTTCCTTCCTTTGACTTTCCTCTTCCTTCCTTCTTCCATTGACCTTCCTTTGACTTCCTTTGAGTTCCTTGTTTCCGTTTGACTTTCCTTTGAGTTCCTTGTTTCCGAAGTTCGCTTCCATATCCCGCATGATCCTCCAAGCCCTGTTTTCCTGCGAATCACAACACGAAAACACAACCCGCGATCATATCACAATAAAAGCTCAAAAATCTAAAGAAACGCCCGGATTTAACAAGTAATGCATATGAACTCACATTATCACATTTAAGCTCAATTTACTCAAAAGACGACAAATTCTCCATGATAAGCACGCAAAACGTAGAAATAAAAGGCATAAAATAACTCCGAAAACGGAGTTATCAACTACCCCCACACTACCTTTTGCTCGTCCCGAGCAAATTTCCCAAGTCAATTTCATTTCTCTCAAGCCAAAACTTTTCTCGCTTTCCCGCAATTCATCCAACTTTGCATATCAACCTAATTACTCATTGCATAACTTCCCTACGCCATTTGCATACTTTCACCTCACATTGCATACAAAACCATTAACACTTGCATACTAATCCGAGTAGAACAATTCACCAACCATCCTTCTTACTAGTCGACACGACTCGATTATACACAATGCACCTATATGCAAATGCAATATTCACAATGCAAGTATTGAAATAACAAATTTTCTTTTTCTTTTGTGAGATTGGGCAATCTCCATTAGCTTAAACCGATTCACACGAAGCGATGAGAAATCTAGACACAAGGAATGATTCGAAATCAAATTCGACAACACGAATCCCCCCTAGCTAGTATAGAGAACCTAACCTTACTAAGTACAAGAATACAATACCTTTCATGTGTGCCACAAAATAAGAGGCTACGCTAGGCTAAGCCACGTTCAAGGTCCGAGCTCCTAATCCGCTAACGGGTTTAGAATGATGAGGCTTTAGGGACAAATAGGATAATAATCAAACATAAGTCCTAAGGCGTCACATTCTCACAAATACCGTAGCTCACACACCCTCACAACAATGATAGAAACCAAGCCCGAAACTCACCATCTCCGGCCCTCGATCCCCTCACACCCCGGTACAATTACAATCTCCGCGGCTATTGTCATGAATGATGTATAAGCCAAAATTTCCCGTTCGTGAACTAGTTGCTTCACCACTCGTTCTTCCACAAAGCTTCTCATTCTTCCTTTATTCACCTCTGCTTTTTTTCTCTCTTTTCTTTTCTGATTTTTTTTCTGATTTTTTTTTTGTTTTGTTTTTTTTTTTAATCTCTCAAAATCCTGCACAATTCCTTCACTATCTGTCTCGAGTGGTCTTCCAAATGTCAAGCTAACATATGATAGTAAGGGGAGACACTATCCAAATTAACATGTATAAATCACAAATAAATGTCTCTCCCTATCTCAATGAAATCCTCGGTGCAACTAACAAAGCCGCTAACATAATAGAACACGTGTGGGGATGGAGTCGTCGCAAGCTCAGTCTCGATGTCCGAAGTCACATGTCGACACCCCCACACTCGAATGTAATCCTGTCCCCTCTCAAGTAGTCAATCAAATATCTGTCTCGTGCCTAATCCAACCAAACCTCCTACACCATGATGAGTAAGATCCGGTACCTAGCACGATCCACCTATTAAATTCCCCCAACCCAAGTTTTGTGTGTATTGGATGGTACACACTCACGGCTCTCCTCACTTGTGTCCATGTTGTAATGCCATGGAACACCGCCACACCGAAGTGCGCAAGCCTACTCTCACTCACCCTCGCATTCCCCTCGAAGATCACACATGAAGTGCTTGCGATATGTAAGACTCACACAAATATAACATGAAGTACTCCCTCATCGAACCCCCTCAACTACAACACCCTCGTGACGCACTAAAGCGGTGATTCTAACCAATCAGTGATGAAAGCCAAGAATCGTCACCCTAAGTCCAAAGGCTGTCAAAGAATCCATGGTTCAAATCAGGGTTTACTAGTGGTCCTACAAGGGAAGTTCTATAAGCAGTGAGTGCTCTAATACACACCTCGCACAGCTGTTCTGTGTGCCACTACGAGGCGGGTTGGCGACTACCTAAGACGTACACAAGAACGTTCGGCTTGTTTAGCTCACACCTAGCTCAACTCTTGTAAGAAAATTAGGCACACACTTTAGATTTGACAAAATTAAGTTCGTGTGTAAAATAGGCACGCATTCCCGTAAAGAAAGTTTCTCTATACTTACTAAGGGAAACTCACATCGTCACTCTCGATCGCAATTCACGCCCTATGCCTAAAAGTCACACACTTCTCGATTTTACCGAATTTTCAGCTTCTTTCGATTGCCCTTTCTCAAATTTTTAACTTTTTTGGTGTTTTCACATTTCTGATTTTTTTTTTTTTTTTATACCTACACTATATGCACGGCCAACTCGACTACTGACTCAATAATGGTGGGATGACTCAATAATACCAAAACGTGCACGCAAAAAGATGAATAATAAAAAGAAAAATAAGGACATAACTAAAAATTTCTAACTACATGCTGACACGGGCGATGCAAAGACTCAACACTGACTAGCAAAAAGGACTCAACCACCCCCACACTAGAATGCATCGTTGTCCTCAACGATAACGCGAGGACTCAACAATTCTAGCACGAGGGCACACTCCACTACTCGTCGTCTTCTTCCTCCTCTTCATCTTCTTCCTCATCATCTTCTTCTTCCTCATCCTCACTCGGCGGAACCGGATACTCAAATTCATCCTCCTAGAACCACGGATCCGCCGTCGGGACCGGTGGAACAAACTCCCTCGCCGCCTGACCACTCGACTGTATGACCCACTGGCCCACCATCTGGATTAATCCACCCAGCTTCGCCTGATTGTCCCGAGTGTGGGCAAACTGGCGTCTTCTCTCGATTCTATCCCGGGCCATCTCCTCTCTCAGGTGGTCATAGGCAACCTGGTTGTCAAACCTAGAGGTTTTCATCCTCCTACCCTTGCCCTTCTTCCTTGCTGTCTCATCAAACCTATGCCACTTCCTAGCAGTAAACGGTTTCAAATCCATGTCTCTCCCAATGACTACTTCGGAAGTTTTGGCTAGGTGAGTAAGCAAGCAAGTATGACCGGGACCCAATTTGTTAGTCCTCGACACTCTCTCAAGACAATTCTCCCAAATCAGTTTAGGGATATTGATTCTAACCCCGGTGTAAAGACAGAGAGCCCAGACCGATAGGCGGAAAGTGTAACTAGGGTTTCGTGTGATTCCCAAAACCCAGTTCTCTAGCAATTCACAGCACCACCTTGCCTCCGGCCTATAATGCTTCTTTTCGGCCTTCCAATGAATCACCTCCCCTTTCCTGTCCCATGGATCTACCCCTTTTGCAATACAAAAAGCATTCAAACGAGACCAAAGATTTTCACTACGAAGAACAGTCTCGTACCCACAACCCTCTTTCAATGCGGGGAAACCCATGGCCAAAGCGATAGTCTCTGGCGTGAAGACTATCCACTCGTTCCGACAGTATACAAGACGAGGGTCTTGGCTCTCACCATCTTTTGCATAACGCAAATTGAAACAAAACTCTCGCGCAATATGCGAACTAGACGGCCCTACTAGCTTAAACCAATTGGTAAGCTTCTCGCGCTCAAAAATTTCCTTGATTGCTTGAGGCATGTCCTCGTGCAATGGAAATGCCTTTTCGGGCTGCCCGTTCTTAGTCAAGTAGGTATCTTTGCGAGAGTCAAGATGGGCCTCGTAAGTGACGAAACGGAAGCTATCATAGTACCCGGGCCCAATACTACTTTCTTTCAAATTAGCCTTAGCCTTTCGTCGGCCTACAATGCCCGGTTTAGCTGGGAAAGGGGCATTCAAGATAGCATATTGGGGAATGGGCGGTATTTCTAATTGAGGCTCGCCCGACCCCGATGCTTCTTGAGAAGTACCCTCGCCCGTCTTCCGTTTCTTTCCACCCGCCATTAAAAATACAATTGCAAGTAAAAACAAGAAACTCAACTTTTGTGCACGTGACAAGAAGTGTGTACCGAATGAAACACGTAGGCACGTAAGCAAATAATTCGTAGGACTTTACGCAATCGCCCCCAAAGCACGCTACTAAGCGCAACAAAAAATAATTGGGCTTTTACTCAATTTGTGCCTAGGACTCGAATATTGAAATAACAAGTTTAGATTGTACCTACGTGTCCGGAGCAAGTCTTACGGACACAAAAATTTCAGAATTTGACAAACCGGGCTGATTTTGAGGTTGCCGGAAGAATTTGTCGAAACTTTGAATTGGTTGATGCTCCGTACTCCTTGTGTAGTCCCCGTTAGCGTTGCCTTCTTGACCGTAAGCTGAATCAAGCTCTAATTCGTCCAATTTCTCAATTCTTGCTTCGAAACCCTAGTTTCTTCTTCCTCTGCTTTCTCTCTCGTCTCTCAAACTCACTCAAAACCACCTTGCAATCCTTGTTCTCCTCTGAATGGCGAGAAAAACCTTGGGTTGTTTGCTGAATTTGGTGAAGAAACAAGAGAGGAGGTGATTTGAGGTGGTGCGCTGCTATGGAGGAGAAGAGGACTGAGTTTTGGAAGAATGAAGAAGAGGGCCGGGAAAGCTGAAGTCTTCAACAAATCGTGAGCCAAAATGTCCACAATGCCCCCAAAAAGTCACCTCATAGTTGTTATCCGTGTATGGCTAAAACTGACCTTTTGCCCGATGTCTTCGTGCGAAGACAAATGTCTTCGTGCGAAGAGTCTTCGTACGAAGACAATTTGTCTTCGCACGAAGGTCTTCCAATATAGATACTGCAAGGTGATATAGGAAGACAACTTCAGAGCTCTTGAATTTTTCTAAGTACAAAGTCTTCGTACGAAGACAATTTGTCTTCCTACGAAGACAATGCTGAGCTTGCCAAAAACATCCTTTTCGTCAAATTTTCGCGTATCCGATCGTGCCTTTGCTTTCCGAAGGATCTCCTCGACCTCGAGACTCCCTTTTTACCTTAAAACACTCCAAAAATCCGGGGAGTATTTCATTTGTCAATTTCACGCGTTCCAAGGCACGTTTTGCATTTCCGGATGCTTTTGGCCTCGTTTTACTCGCTAAAGCATCCTTTTTGGCGTAACTTCTTCATCCGGACTCCGATTTGCGCGATCCACCTGTCTACAGAAAGCTCTCGACCACCCCCACATGTTGGCACTATTCAATCCTTATTTTAGTCTGTCCTTCAAAATTTCACCTCGTAATCCGTGCCGGCGTGCTAGCTTTCTCCGTTCACTAATTAAATTCTTGCGCAAATCAAGACGGGGAGTCCGGGAACATGATCTTCCCCAGGTGCATGTGTTGAATAGGTGCAAGAAATGGCTTCTATCTTCAATTCCTTCACTTCGGATCCTGATACGCGTATTGGGCTGCAAATCTTGACTTTTTTTTCTCTGTTTTGCACGCGCGCATCAAGAAGGGGGATCCGAAATAGGCTTTTCACCTCGTATTCCTGCACATACTCATTGGAAATATTAAATCCACTCTCTCGCACCTCTCAATAAAATCAAACCGAATAAAAATTACGAAACAGTATTAAAACCTACTCTAAAGCAATAAATAGGTTGGGTTGCCTCCCAACAAGCGCTTTGTAATTTAAGGTCGACGGCCCGACCCAGTTACCTCAGAGATTTCTCAAATTGCGGGAGTTGCATGAAGCCATTCAATGACTCCAATGAAATTCCCGTCCACGTACGGTTTCGCTCTCTGGCCATTCACCTTAAACCTATTCCCATTTGCATCCTCTACCTCAAGAGATCCCCATGGATAAACTGCAGTAATCGTGTAGGGACCACTCCACCTAGATTTCAATTTCCCTGGAAACAGCTTTAGTCTGGCATCGAAGATCAGTACTTTCTGTCCTACCTTGAAGTCCCTCGGGATGATGTGCCTGTCGTGCCACAGTTTTGTCCTCTCCTTATAGATTCTCGCACTTTCATACGCCATCAATCGAAATTCTTCAAGTTCAAGTAGTGCTTGCTTTCGTAGCTCACCTGAGAGCTTAGCGTCCAAATTGATCTTCTTCAAGGCCCAGAATGCCTTGTGTTCAAGTTCCACCGGAAGATGACATGACTTCCCAAATACTAACTGGTAGGGAGACATGCCTAAAGGAGTCTTGTAAGCAGTCCTATACGCCCATAAGCTATCATCTAAATGCAGAGACCAATCCTTGCGTCCCGGGTTGACTGTCTTCTCCAGAATTCCTTTTATCTCTCGGTTAGAAACTTCTGCTTGCCCATTCGACTGCGGATGATAAGCCAGTGATATCTTATGCGTCTTTACACCATATTTGCTCAAGACATTGGCAAAGACTTTATTCACGAAATGCGATCCTTCATCACTGATTATGGCTCTGGGAGTTCCAAACCGTGTAAAAATGCTCTTACGCACGAATCTCTCTACAGTGGCTCCATCGTTTTTGGGGCAAGCCATTGCCTCCACCCACTTGGTCACATAATCCACAGCTAACAGTATATAAAGATTGCCAAGTGAAGACGGGAATGGTCCCATGAAATCAATGCCCCAGACATCAAAGGGCTCTACTTCCAACACGAAATTTTGAGGCATCTCGTTTCGGTTGGAGATATTGCCGGTTCTCTGACATCGATCACATTGCTGTACAAATAGATGAGCATCTTTATGTAAAGAAGGCTAGTAAAATCCACTTTGCAATACCTTTGCCACAGTACGCGTTTTGCCAAAATGTCCTCCGCAATTCAATTCGTGGCAGTGTCTAAGAATGTCCAAAGTGTCTGGCTCAGCTACGCATCTTCTCAACACATTGTCAGCTCCCAACCTAAACAAATAAGGGTCATCCCAGAAATAGTGTCGTGCATCTGCGAAAAATTTCTTTTTCTGATGAAAAGACATGTCTTTCGGGACAATCTTGAGCGCCTTGAAATTTGCCAAATCCGCAAACCAAGGCACAGCTGCTACCACTACCATAAGTTGTTCATCTGGAAACTCTTCTCTAATCGGCACATCTTCTTGTTTTTCGTTATCCAGTCGTGACAAATGGTCTGCAACAACGTTCTCTACACCCTTTTTGTCCTTTATCACTATGTCAAACTCTTGCATCAGCAACACCCATCGGATCAATCTAGGCTTCGCATCCTTCTTTGCAAGAAGATATATGAGGGCTGCATGGTCCGTGAAAATAGTCACCTGAGAACCCACAAGGTATGGACGAAACTTGTCCAATGCGAAGATAATAGCTAACATCTCTTTCTCCGTGGTGGCATAATTGACCTGTGCAGTATTAAGAGTACGACTAGCATAGTAAATTACATGAGCTACCTTGTCTTTCCGCTGTCCCAGCACTGCTCCCACCGCGTAATCGTTGGCATCACACATAAGTTCGAACGGTAAGGTCCAGTCTGGGGTGGCTATAATGGGAGAACTAATCAGCTTTTTCTTGAGCAAATCAAAAGCTGTCTTGCAGTCTTCATTGAAATCAAACACGGCATCTTTCTCAAGCAAACCAGATAAAGGCTTTGTGATTTTCGAAAAGTCCTTAATGAAGCGCCGATAGAAACCTGCATGTCCCAAGAAACTCCGTACCCCTTTGACAGACGTAGGGTAAGGAAGCTTCTCAATCACCTCAATCTTCGCCCGGTCTACCTCTAAATCTTTACTGGAGATCTTGTGCCCCAATACTATTCCCTCGGTCACCATGAAATGGCACTTCTCCCAGTTGAGCACTAGGTTGGTGTCAATACATCTGTCCAGTACCCGAGCTAGCTGCTGGAGACAGTCTTCGAACCCATCACCATAAAGCGAAAAATCATCCATGAAGACTTCAAAATTTTGCTCCATCATGTCTGAGAAGATAGACATCATACACCTCTGAAACGTAGCTGGGGCATTGCATAGCCCAAAGGGCATGCGTCTGAATGCAAAAGTCCCATATGGACAAGTAAATGTCGTCTTCTCCTGGTCAGCTGGCTCAATCGCTATCTGATTATACCCAGAATATCCATCCAAAAAGCAGTAGTGTGAATGGTGAGCCAGCCTATCAAGCATCTGGTCCACAAATGGGAGGGGAAAATGATCCTTCAAAGTGCATCATTGAGTTTGCGGTAGTCCATGCAAACTCTCCACCCAGTAACGGTACGGGTGGCAATTTGATCACCTTTTTCCCCTTCCACCACAGTTATACCTCCTTTCTTGGGGACACATTGTACCGGGCTAGTCCACGTGCTGTCGGAAATCGGATAGATGATACCTGCTTCCAACCATTTAAGCACCTCTTTCTTCACCACCTCCTGCATGTGAGGGTTGAGGCGGCGCTGAAATTGAACTACCGGCTTCTTGTCTTCCATGAGCCTGATCTTATGCTGGCAAACTGTGGGGCTGATCCCCTTAATATCTGCTATGGTCCATCCCATAGCTGCTTTCCTCTTCTGTAGTACCTTGAGAAGCTGCTCCTCCTGTTCCCTGTCCAAACATGCAGATACAATCACAGGTAAAGTATCATTAGATCCCAAGTATAAATATTTCAAATGAACAGGTAAAGGCTTTAATTCTAAAACAGGAGCAGTAATAAGAGAAGGAGTAAGAATCTTCCTGCTTCCCTCATTAAAGAGGGGTAATGGTGGGCGCCAATGAACATCTAAAGCTTGCTCTTTCTCGCTGGAATCAAATAGAGCAAGCTCCTCATATAGTTGCTCCAACAAAGTATCGTCCTCCTCGTCCAGCGTGTATGCCTCCACCCCAAAGCACTGCTCGCTCACCGCGTATGCGGGAAACTTCATAGCCTCAAATAATTTGAAGGCTACCTTCTCATCGTTGATCTGCATAGTCAGCTCCCCATTGGCCACATCAATGATAGTTCTCCCAGTGGCCAGGAATGGACGGCCCAAAATAAGAGGAACATCATCGTCGGCCTCCATGTCTAAGATCACAAAATCCGCTGGGAAGATGAGTCCTTCAACTCTCACTAATACATCCTCTAAAACACCCCTGGGGCGTTTTATTGTGCGATCAGCCATCTGCAAGCACATCCTGGTAGGCTTAGGATCTCCCACACCAAGTTGCTCAAAAACCGACGTGGGCATCAAATTAATACTTGCACCAAGGTCACATAATGCCCTCCCATGAAATGCGTCTCCCAATGTAACAGGAATGATGAAACCGCCCGGATCTTTCATCTTCTTTGGTAGCGCCTTTTGCACAACTGCGCTACACTCCTCATTCAGAGTTACGGTTTCAAAGTCATCCATGCGCCTCCGATTAGAAAGGAGGTCCTTGAGAAATTTGGCATATTTAGGCATTTGTGAAATGGCCTCCGCAAAAGGTATATTAATGTGCAGTTTCCTGAAGATATCCACAAACTTCTTGAAATGCTTGGCATCCTCTTGACTCTTCAATCTTTGCGGGTATGGCACTCGCACACTGTGTTCCTCCCTTGGCTTCTGTTTCTCATCCGACTTCCTCACCGTGTCCTTTGATTGGGGATTCACTGTAGGCACGGGAATCTCTTCATCCAAGGATTTCTCAGTGACCTTAGTCGCCTCAGCTCGCGCGTGGCTAGGATATGGGGGGTCCTCAGTAGTGATGCCACTGCGAGTTGTGATGGCGTTTAGCTGCTCATTAGGTGTGATGGTATTTGCTGGAAGCATACCTGGTGGAAGCTTGATATTTTGATTGGCGATCTGCCCAATCTGAGTCTCGTGGCTTTTCATTGTGGCTTGTATTGAGACAATCGTGCTCTCCATCCTGTCTTGATTAGCTAGGAGCTTTCTCAATAGAGCATTCGTCTCTTGATCTTCTTTTTTTGGAGCCTGCTGTTGTGGAATTTGCCTTTGCGCTTGATATGGAACATTGGGTCTCTGACCGGGTGCATATAATCCACTGTTCGGATTGGCATAGCTGAAGTTGGGATGATTACGATTTTTGGGATGATAGGTGTTAGGCCATTGCTGCTGTCGCATAAAATTCACATCTTCAACACTATTATCATATCCCTGGCTTTCATCTGCTAGTAATTCACCCATGGGCTTCTGTGATGGAGGGTGCATACCGTGAAATGCTGAGGTCATGGATTCCAGCTTTTGTTCCATCGATTCAATCTTGTTGACTAAGGATGCATCCCCCGGTTTGGAGTACCTACGAGTTTCAGTTCGTGTAGACTCTCTCTTTGACGCGTTGTTCAGCAGATCTTGAGCTCGCTGTGCTCCAAGTCCCATAAAATTACCTCCAGCTAGCATATCTAACTTGTCAGCTGTCTCCTTGTCTAATGCAGTGTAGAAATAATGGAAGAGCTTGTGCCATGGCTCTCCATGATTCGGACATCTACGGAGAATTTGGCTGAACTTCCTCCACGCATCTCCCAACAAGCTGTCTTCATCCTGAGTGAATTTTGCAATCTCAGCCATCTGCTGAGCGACTCTGGATGGTGGCAAATACTTCCTCAGAAACTCATGACAACAATCCGCCCATGTCACTATGCTACCAGCTGGCAGCTCCATAAGCCACTTCTTGGCTTTTCCAGATAAGGAGAAGGGAAATAGTAATAGCTTAACTGTTTCATCTGGAACTCGTTGATCGTGCAGGGTTGATGTGATTTGCTCAAAGACCAGCAGATGGTGATTGGGATCATCTCCTGGAGCTCCGTTGAATGCGCACTCATCACGAACCATATTGATCATATGTTGGCGCAACTCGAAGTGTTGGGCATTGATCTGAGGCCTGACAATGGTAGGCTGATAACACGCTGGAGTAGTTCTGAAATAATCCACCATAGGGCGTTCTTCAATCTCAGCATTGTTCTGCCTGTTGTTTTCCCCATTATTCTCATTATTGTTTCCACCTATGTTCGCCACTTGTGCCCCCACACCAGGACGTGGTTGTGGATTTGGGGGAGCCAATCGATCCATCCTTGCCTGCATCTCAGCCATTTGAGCTCTCACTTCCTCAGCTTCCGCGGCTCTGTTTGCAGCCTCCTCTACAGCTGCAGCTCTAGCTGCTTCCGCATCTTGCATACCTTTGCGGATTCTCTCAAACTCAGCTCTCGTATCTTCATCCATAACTACTGAGCTTGAATTCCTCTTGTCTCTACGCTGTGCTTTTAATAAGGATTCCGGGTCTTCAAACGTTGGATACAAAGGCTCGTCTCGAGAACGGGTCATGCACCGTGTAAATCAACCTGAAATCACGAAATACGCAAAACGTAGGTGAGTAACGGATATAAACAATAAATTAAAACCCCTAAGGCTAGGAATTATAACTAATTTAGCCGAAGTCCCCGGCAACGGCGCGCCAAAAACTTGACACGCTCCAACTGCAAGTGCACAGCTGTCGTGTGTAGTAATAAACCGGAAATCCGGGTTGTCGAACCCAAGGGACTTTGTGTAAATTAATTACTATTCTAAACCTTGTGTGGGCACGTCGCAAGTTGTGTTTTTATCTAATTCTAAGAAAATAAGAGCAATATTCTCAATTAACCACGTGAAATAGTTCACGATTAATAAAGAATGAATTTTTGGGGTTTTTGTCAAATAAGAGAAAAGTACCGGGAATTCTCTAGGTTCACTAGGTTGATCTAAATTTATATTTTGATTTGTAAAACAACCACGTGTTATTCACTATTAATCAAGCAATGTTAAACTTACCGAGTTACCAAGCAAGTTCACTATACTTTAAACTAAAACAAACCGAGTTACCAAGTCTAATTTAGCTTTAAGCATGCATTAAAACCATATTTCTACTT
Source organism: Linanthus parryae (assembly GCA_023055425.1). Classification (NCBI taxonomy): domain Eukaryota; kingdom Viridiplantae; phylum Streptophyta; class Magnoliopsida; order Ericales; family Polemoniaceae; genus Linanthus; species Linanthus parryae. Next base: position 59,587,516 of record JALGPY010000001.1, on the reverse strand, counting down.
TAGCGATCCTAGTTAACGGTGTCGAGTTACCAAACATTGATACGACTAGGTGGATTATTCAATTTACCGACTAACTCTCACGGAGTTACCACGTGAAAACTAATTGAGTTTATCTCTACGTTAGCTACTCGCAAAGATAATATGATTATGAACGTAAATAATCCATAATAGTGAATAAACACGTGAGATTAAGCTAGAACATGCATTACAATCATCAAAACATCAACTTTAGATCAAACCCTAGCTACACCAAACGAGAATTCCCAGCAAAAAGTGTTTAGCTACTCATATTCATAATCAAAACGACAAGTCTAATGAGTTTAAACATAAAAATCAAGAAAAGACGAGAGTTTAGAATCCAAACGAATGATCCAAAGCTCCTAAGCTCTCCCAAAAGCTTCTTGATCTCCAAAAAATGTCTCTAATGTCAAAAACTACTGAAAAAGTCGACCTAAAAGGCTTAAATACGTTTCCATAATCTTATTACAAAGTTTGGATAAACTACGAAAAAGCCCCGGAAAAATTCTGCACTTCCAGCGATCTCTTCGCACGAAGACATTTGTCTTCGCACGAAGAGTCTTCGTACGAAGACAACTGCTTCTTCGTGCGAAGATCTTCTCACATAGATACCGCAAGCATGTTTAGGAAGACAATTCTGCCGAGCCAAAATTTGGCTAAGTCTTTTGTCTTCGTACGAAGACATTTGTCTTCGCACGAAGACCCTCTGGTCCAGCCCTCTTTTCTTTGACTTTCTCTTCCTTCCTTTGACTTTCCTCTTCCTTCCTTCTTCCATTGACCTTCCTTTGACTTCCTTTGAGTTCCTTGTTTCCGTTTGACTTTCCTTTGAGTTCCTTGTTTCCGAAGTTCGCTTCCATATCCCGCATGATCCTCCAAGCCCTGTTTTCCTGCGAATCACAACACGAAAACACAACCCGCGATCACATCACAATAAAAGCTCAAAAATCTAAAGAAACGCCCGGATTTAACAAGTAATGCATATGAACTCACATTATCACATTTAAGCTCAATTTACTCAAAAGACGACAAATTCTCCATGATAAGCACGCAAAACGTAGAAATAAAAGGCATAAAATAACTCCGAAAATGGAGTTATCAAAGAGAAGCCGAATTGGAGGAGCTTGGATGACCAATCTGCACTATTTTGATCATATCCGGAGTTATCCAACTCATTTGGGGGTGAGACCAGTGCCATATGAAAGTAGACTCAGAGAGATTTCCATCGATAGGTCACGGTACTAAATCCAAGTTCGGACGAAGAAGATATCGCGTTTTGAAGTCAGGAGCAGATTTCAGGGGGCTTTTATGCAATTAATGAAGACTTCTGGGGTTATGATTCAAGAACGGCCTAGGGACGAAAAAAAGCATCATTCACGCCCATTGGGAGCCACGAACAAGGAGGAGAGCAATGAGACACCATTGGGAGCAACCTCAAGCAAGGAGAAGAGCTCGGATCGCGCCAATCTTCACGATTTCTAGCGTTTGATCTCTTCTTCTCTCTTTTAATCTTTTATGGAGAAACTTTGTTGTGTTGCTACGATTATTAGTAACTAGACGTTTTGCTAGGCTTCTCTAGAGAGCCTAGGGTTTATGTAGACAATGTTTTCCAGATTTTAGACTTGTCTCATGCTTTTGAATTTTGATCTATTGGATGAAGTTTGAATTCATGAACGTGTTAATGAGTGTAGTCTATTGACACGACTATGTTAGGAATTGATATTCATGAACTTAGGGTTTATTCTTAGATTGTAATCTTGCTTAAGTTAATTTATGTTCTAGTAATTGTTCTTATGTTGTTCTTAATCTTTGGCAAGAATGGAGTAATTAACCGAACTTGTTAATTAGCTAGCGAGTGCGTGAGAGCGACTTAGACCTAGTTGTGATGAGATATAAACAACAATCCTTAATCACTGAGACTGAGAAGAGAAGTGTGTAGGATTGGCCTTAGTGGGTAGATTCGGTAGGAGATAGTGAGGTGTTCGTAAGGTTGTGGTCTGAGAAGACATCATTCCGTACATTGTTTTTAGCCTACTAGAACGGACCGGTATATGTAGGTGGACCGACAGGACACCAATTAAACCGTAACGTAGAACGACATGAGACCGAGAGGAGATTGTCAGTACTATTACCCGGCTTAACTAGTATAGGATTAACGTGTTACTTTGCTAATCCGAAAATCGCCTACTGCCCTAAGTGGTCTTGAGATTGCCTAGTTTCTCCATATTTGTGTAATAAAATAAAAAATACAAAAATATTATTTTAGTTGTTTATCTTCTTTCAGTCACCTGTTTGAGGGTGACAACTCTTAAAATCACAATTCTTCCTCTTGTTATAGTACTATAATCTAAGAACTAATTAAACAATCTCAAACTTGTCCTCGTGGGATCGATAACTCGGGGTTGAAATACGAACCCTATATTACTTGACCGTGCACTTGCGCATACACGTAAGAATTCGTGTCAAGGCAACACAGTTATCAGGTCTAACTTTAATTTTGGCACTTCTCTGGTAATGTCTGCAATCTCAGATGTTACTCATCTTGATCAGGTTAATTTTCACAGTCAAATTGATCCTAATTCTTATTCACAAGCAAAACAGTCTCAAGAATGGATAGATGCCATGAAAGAAGAACTCCATTCTCTTGAGTTGAATAAAACATGGGAGTTGACCACTTTACCCTTAGGGCACAAGATGATTGGTTGTAAAAGGGTATATAGAATCAAATACAAATCATATGGGACTGTAGACATATACAAAGAAAGATTAGTGGCAAAGGGGTATACTCAAACTGAAGGTATTGATTATTTTGAAACTTTCTCCCCTTTGGCAAAGTTAGTTACTTTTAGAACCATGTTGACTTTAGCTGCTGTGTATCAATGGCCTTTACTTCAACTTGATATCAACAATGATTTCCTTCATGGAAGCCTTGATGAGGAGGTGTAAATGAAAGTTCCAGAGGGATATTTTGAGCTCCAAGACATAACTGCAGGATCAATTACTATGGTGTGCGAATTGAACGAATCTCTTTATGGTTTAAAACAAGCCTCAAGACAGTGGTTTTTGAAGTTTACAGAGACTTTGTGCTCCCTGGGTTTTCAGCATTGTAGGTCTGACTACACACTTTTTATGAAGTATGAAGGCAATTCGGTTATCTTTCTGCTGGTATATGTAGATGACATTATGCTTAAAGGATCACACATTGACACTTTGAATCAATTCAAGTCTGACTTATCACATCATTTCAAGCTCAAGGATTTGGGAGCTTTGTCTTATTTTCTTGGTTTTGAGGTTTCCAGAAGTCAACAAGGTATTTTTCTATCACAACAAAACTTTTCTATTGAAATTATAACCATTGCTGGTTATTTAGATTGTAAGCCAGCCATTACACCCATGATTGCTTCTAGCAAGCTCAACATACATTCAGGTGTAGTTCTTGAAGATTCAGAAGCTCTTGATTACAAGAAACTAGTAGGGAAGCTGTTATATTTGTGCAATTCTAGACCAGACCAATGTTTCTCTGTGCATAAGCTTAGTCAATTTATATCTCAGCCTACTAAGCCACATTTGGCTGTTGCTCATCATGTATTGAGATATCCCAAGGGATCTGCTACCCAGGGTTTGTACTTTTCAGCTAGTTCTCCTATTAAGCTTCTTGGGTACACTGATTCAGATTGGACTGGGTGTAGTGATTCCAGAAGGTCTACACCAGGGTATTTTGTCTTCTTGGGTCACTCTTTAATTTCTTGGAAATCAAAGAAACAAACTGTGGTTTCTAGAAGTTCTGCAGAGGCTGAATATAGAGGATTAGCATTGTTGGGATGTGAAATTCAGTGGCTTCTCTCATTACTACAAGAATTGAAGGTTGATTTGGAATGCATGCCTGTTCTTTTCATTGATAGTTCTTCTGCTATACAAATTGCCAGGAATCCATCTACCGTGAGAGGACAAAGCACATTGATCTTGACACACATCTCATTAGGGATTCGGTAACCTCAGGAGTGTATGACTTGCAGTACATTTGTGTTGCAGAGCAGTTGGATGATATCTTGACAAAACCCCTGGCAGCTCAGCAATTTCTTCACTACATGGCCAAGTTGACTGTAATGTCCACATTACAGCAACTTGAGGGGGCGTATTGAAGAACAGAGGATTCAGCATTGCTTCACATTGGTTTTTGGCTTGGACTAATTTGCAACTAGTGCCAAACCGATGACATGAAGCAAGTTGTTTCAATAGCCATTTGATTAATACCGTGGGCTAATATTGATCGTTGATTCCATTTAAATGGAACGGTATCGTTTTGTATTTGCTGAGTTTTATCTTCTTGTACACGTTTTTTTCTCTTATTGGTTGTTTTGGAACTGTGTGACTAACAATCATCTATATAAATGGCCGTTAGCTCATTTTGTGAATTAAGAGAAGAATTTCACCATTTTTCTGCAATTTGTTTTCTTCTTCTTCACAGCTTCTTCTTCTTCATTTCATTTATATTTCAAACCCCAGATCTGGTTCATATTTCGATAGCTTCTTCATCCATCATCACTGTTCAAGCGGGTTGTTCCGAGAAAATAGGGAGCATGGTAGATGAAGATGCGATTGTTGAGATCTTGATGAGACTCCCTTCCAAGTCTCTGTTGCGTTTTAAGTGCGTCCGCAAACCATGGTACGATATAATCATCTCTCTTCCGTTTATTTCGATGCACTATTCATACCACAAGAAAGAGAAGAAGTATCTCTCTGTGCTGTCCACCCCTAGATATGATCATGACATTACAAGAGCAGAAACAACCACCACTGTGATCTCCTTCAAATTTAATGATGTCCCAGTGGAGTTGACAGTTCCTGCATATGATGATAGCTTTGTTACCATTGTGGGGTGCTCTTATGGGATAGCTTTGTTACCATTGTGGGGTGCTCTTATTGTGTAGTTTGCTTGTCCCTTTCGTCGCAGCGAAACAGATTTTCCCTCTGGAACCCAGCAACCAGAGAGTTTTGGGAACTCTCCTCCATGGTTGGTTGGTATCAAGGTCACACAACGAGCAGCGGATGGTGTGGTTTTGCGTTTTATGTAGACCTCACGGTGGGGATTACTTTCAAGGTCGCACATATAGTGATATTGTGGTCCGAAGCACAGAAACAATCTACTGCACGCGTCCGAATATTCTCGTCTGATTCTATTTGGTGGAGAGCGTAAAGAATATAGACCTCCCTAGTCGCGTTGGAGATTATACTGGTTCTGTCTTTCCTATGTCGCTCGCTTGTTGTGTACACTGGTGTATGTATTGGCATGTTCAGGGCCAATATAAAGACAAATACATTCTATGCTTTGACCTTGTTGATGAGTCGTTTAAGCAGATAGAGATGCCATATAAACCTGTGACTGATTACGTACATCTCACAGGTTATAAAGAATCTCTTGCCATGTTTGTTCACCACGAGACTGGCATTATTGATATATGGGTGATGAAAGAGTGTACTGGCACCGATCAATCGTGAAACAAATTATTAACTGCTAGACCACCGATAAATTTAAGGTTTGCTAGGGGATTTTATATCAAGGATGATGTTGATTGGGTTGTCCTAAATGCATGGGATGACTTCTTGTACTTGTACAATCCAGATTCGGGAGAGATCAAGAAATTAAGGGAGGCGAGACGTGACCATTTCATCTTTGAGTACAGTGAATGTCTTGCATCGATCAGGTAAAAAAGACAAGTTATAATTTTTCAGACGATCTTATTCATGGTTTATTGTTTCAATTGTGCTTTCCTGTGTGCGTATCTTTGTAACTCTAACCTTATCGGCTGACATTTTCGTGTTCTTTAATTAGCAGTCCCCTTTTGAGACTCTCCTACTTGTGCTTAGGAAAACTCTTCAAGTTAATAGATAATGTAGGTAGAATGAAACCTTCAGTACTTTTTAACGTCCTACCTATTTATGTGTTTCCGTAACTCTTTGATTTGGAAGTTTAAATATCGGATTGATATTCATAGTACTATGTGAAGTAAACTTATTCAGTTCGTAATATATTTATTCAGCGGCTTCTTCATTTCCATACATGGTGATAACAGTTGTTCTTAAACGAGAATCTTCTTCAAGTCCAGTTAAGGTAGATGCTGCAAATAAGCAAATAAACCATCTTGCTGTATCCAGCTTGTGTTACTAATTTAACAAAAGAGTAGAGAATATGAGATTAGATTCTTATTATCATCAAGTAGGGAATGTGAGATTACATTCTTATAATTTAACAGTTGTTTTTTGGGCTAACGATTGCTCATAATTATCAAGATCAAGTCGGGAATATGGTCGCAAATGCTTTAGCTGCTCTTGGCCTTATATAGTCTTCCGGGCCCTCTTCTCTTGTTGTTTGAATGAGGATTTGCCTTCTTGGAGTCGGCGCTTCCTAGATCCGGATTAATTAATTTTTTGTTTATTTGAAATCACCTGATGTCTGGCTGGGACTCATAACATTTTAATGTATTGGGTTTTAATTATGTCACCCCGCCTTGAGATCTACCAAATAATACATATATTCTTAAAAAAAAAAATGTCATCCACTTCTAGAAATCACTCAGACCAGCGCCAATGCTCGCTGCATTTTGATACAACCTCTCCAGTGGCATTTTCACCTGAATCCAGGACAGGCACTCATGGAATGGCATTGTGTTTTATGTCCTTCCCCATCGCCCAAGGTTTCAACAAATAAAACCTTCTTCACAATAATCCAAGGTGAATTTGAGATTGTACCTATATATATACAAAAGCAGACAAGTGCCGAGAAGAAATATGGAGCCGCCATTTGGCAGTCTATGATTATTATAATTAGCACACATGTCTTGCCATGTCATCATGGGTTTAAATTGTCCAATGACATCTTGGAATGTAATGCATGACTCATCATATATACATTTATTTTTCCGTTACAAATATAAAGAGAGTAATGACAACAGTTTCTACAAACCTAAGGTATTAAATTTTAAAAATATGTATAAAAAGTAAAGAATATTATAAACTATTTTTAATAATAAAGCTGGTGCATATTAACTTTTAGAAATATGTATAAAAAAGAAATGAATATTATAAACGAGTAAATTGTAACGTGAAATGAATATTATATATATATGCACCAATTTAATTGGTGCATATTTATATATGTTCAAAACGAGAAAATCTATTTTACATGTTCAATATATAAAAATTAAAACTACAAAAAATTTGTTATGATGTATTATTCATACAATGAACGACATTGTCTAACAAGAATTTTAACTTGTCCAGTGACATCTTCGCTTGTAACGGATGACTCATCCATATAAACATTTATTTTTCCGTTACAAATATGAAGAGAGTCAGTTCAAGTATTACTACATAGATAATGTTTTGTATTTTAAAAATATGTATGAAAATGTTTTGAATATTATAAATAATTTTTAATCATTTAGTTTGTTTATAAATTTATATATGTGAAAATAAGAGAGAAAATTTACCTTACACGTTCAATATATGAAAATTAAAATTATACAACTTTTTTATGAAGTGCTATGAAAAAAATAAACTCGCCATTGGTGATGGTAAGTCCAATTCTTCTTCTACACATAAATTCTTTATTTGCTATACTTATAAGACCATTTAAACATGATAAATTCTCAAGGTTCATGGGCATATCATGTTGCTCCCCAATTTTTTTTACTTTTTTTTAATATGGAATAAGTAAAACTCTATATTATTTATCGTTGAATATGGCTATGGACTAATTTAAACCCTCTATTATTTATTTTTTAGATTTAAGCTTACATGAACATTTTCAAGGAAAATATTTTGCATATCATGTTGCTCGCCGACTTTAAATTCTCAAAGCTAATTTATCATTTAAATTAATTTCTGACAAATTTATTGTAATAATTCAGAGAAAGTATTTAAATGTTTGACATGCGTATAATTATACATGCAAAGTTCATAGAAATACAACTTATTAACGTGTACAAAAAATTTAATTGTCAAACAAATTTAGTATAATGTATTTCAAATAATATTCATCCATTATTGCATTTAATTTAGTATTATTTAACGTCTATTAGTATAATTTCAAACAAATTTAGTATAATGTATTAACGTCTATTATTGCATTTGAAATTCATCCATTAACAATTATATTAATAAAATAATAGTTATTATTATTATAAATATATTTAATTTAGTATTATTTTTATTTTACATACGTTTCAAATTTAATAGAAAAAGAGATTTCAATGCCAAAATAAAGTGCGGGTGTATTTCAAATAATATTCTACGACATATACCATGCCTACGTCGATCATGGAAAATTCTAAAATAAAAAATTACTTAAAGTATAATTAATTTAGCGCGGAAAGTACTAATTCTCCACGCGATTATATTAAATGATTAACATATACTACTGGTTTTTGAGAATTACATCATGTAGGTAGGTTGTAACTCGGAACTTCATGAAGGGGCTTCAAATCATCTCCCACTAAGCTAGCACCCATTTTCGTTAACCTACGCCATTTTATGAGGTAGATACGTTTATACTTTCTAACCCTGAATTTTTCTTTACATGTAGTGATTACAACAATTGTTTAGTTTATGTTATATTTAGAATCAATTTTGTAGGAAAAAGATTACTTACCTTGAAAATATTACATTTTCTAAAAATTTATTTTTAATGTTTTAGACAGAAAAAAAACTTACTTTTCTTCTATTTAACTCGGCGTGAAATTTATTTCGAGAGTAAAGGGTTATATTAGTACAAGTTTTAGGGAACACAAAATAAAAATAAAAAAATAAAATGTTTTCAAAGAAGAAAAAAAATGTATCTGAAAAATAATAAAACAAATTAATAAAAATAAATCTTTCCATAACTCAGAAATAGACAAAAAAAATCGTCTAACATTTGGTAAAGAAAGCGGAGTCTTTTATGGTTGTTGAGAATTACATCATACAGCCAGATTTGAACCCGGACCTCATGCATGGGCTTCACACGCTCTACCACTTAGCTAGCAACCAATCGCGAGAGAGCGGAGTCTTAGTGATTACTAGCTCAAGAATCTATTTGTAGAGAAAATGTTTATTTAGAACACAAAAGGGTAAGCATAGACATGACATTTATTTATCTTATTCACTATGCATAAAATGTGTTGTCGTTTCTGCAAGTTATTAAAGAGTTAGAAAACATACATATTTTTCAAGATAGTTAGAATAAAAAATATAATTTTACTCGTAACATATTTCATTCTCATAAATTGAAAATAATAGTAAGATTAAGCAAACTCCAATTTTTATGCATATTCAACAGTCATGTTCCTATAAATATCAATAGATGGTTGTTCCTATAAATACCAAAAGACTTTTTTACTTAGTGTACAAATAACGATCCCGCGCGTAAGCGTGGGGTAACGCCTAGTTATAATAATCCTCTTCTTCTGAGAACCAGAAACCAAATATGTTCTCTTCGAAAGCTTCTACTTGTACAGTCCCCCTAAGGTTCCAAGCACCCAGAACCATAGTTTTTAAAGTATTCTTCCCAACACATTTCCAGTAGAATAGCTTTCCAATGAGCGTCGATTTGTTTAGAAGGCAGACTACTGACGGATCATCATCAAACTCCAGCTTTCTCCTTACAAATCAAACTGACACACCGGGCATATAAGAAGATGCGTGAAAGTGAAAAACGAGACTCTGATACACCAAAAAGGATCTGGGTATCATGCGAAACAACTCAGTTTTTAGGGAAGAAAGATAAAGGTAACAAAAAGGACATAGAAAAACCTCCTCTCATGCTTTTATACTTGGAAATGGTAGTTAATATGATAGCTTTTAAAGTAAGACTAATATTCAGGAATCCACTTAGTTTATTGTTATAGATGATATAGTAGGGCTACGATTTTAAAAACGGTTCCGGTCGACATATCGGTCGCGGTTGCGTGCATGTGACGAAACCAGCCTGTATCGTGGAGATTGTAACGGGAATGTGATGGAGGCATCTCTATTCACTGATTTTGGGTTCTGTTGCTTATGTGTAATACTATGTTATTCTCCTATAAGATAATTTGGGCTGCCACATACACTGAAAGCTGAGTTCTTCACATAGTTGAACATATTAAGTGTGTCCTGGTCAGTCAGCCTAACAGGATTGTAGTTGAACGGGGCGATTATCAGAGACAAAAACTCATTTCCGAGAAAGTGGTTGTGGTTGATGGTGAGAGGATGGTTGCATCCAATAATCATCCAGAACAAGTTGCTCACAATCAAGACAGCACCAAAACCTTAATAACAGATCTTCAGAGCAATATCTGGTTTGAAAATTGGTCAGAACACGTGGAATTGGTAAGATTGGAGAATCTTATTGGTATTTTGAGGCCAGATGATACGGGTAGCCCGTATCAATATTATCTACTTATTAGTTTATTGTATATTTATTTATAATTGTTATTTATTATTTAGTTAGCCCGTAGAGTAGGCCTATTAAGTTTAGGGTTAGGTCAGTTTATTTGTCTATTTAAGCATTGTACTGTTTCATTATAATTCAGTGAATAAGAATATCGTTCTTCCTCTGATCTCTTGTCTCTCCCTAATTCTTGTTTCTACCTTTTCCTATCAATTTCTTACGTTCTCTTATCTAAATTCTCCTCTAAATCTCTATAATTCTTCTTATCTCGATACTTCTTCGTAACATGGCTGAATAATAATAAACTGATACACTGCTTAAATAGATAAACTCCTAACCCTAGCTAGATAGCTTGACCTAATGGGCTCGGCCCGATCTAATAAATAAATAAATAAATATCAAATTAAACTAATTAAATAAACAAACTAACAAAATGACTACTAATTAAATAACTAAATAACACTAATATGCCATCCCGTATCACCAGACCAATAGAGGCATCTATGGATTGAACAAGAATCTAAAATCACATTTACTGCTGTTTGTGGAGAAATCAATTCGTGGACAGAGAAGATACCCTCCCCCCCCCCCCCCCCCCAATCCTCCTCTTATGAAATAACATTGGCGCTTATTGTGTAAATAGGTTATGGAACCATATAGACAAACATAGTTTGAGGGGAGAGATATTAATCATCTTAGGTGAAAAGTTAATGGCATATTCACCAATACAGTGAGAGTCTTACATCACTAGAATTATCAGTTTTCTATTCTTGAGCTTGATAGCAATGAATGTTTCACTCATTTAATAGAGGACAAAGGACAATGATCTTCCAGAGTTACATTTTAGCTGAAATTTCAAGGTCCGGTCATTATGAGTTATTCTATCGATCCGTGTTCTTTCCATAAAACGGTGCTTGTTTTCAGTGATGTGGAACGAATTTATGTAACACAGTGTCAATTCTCTCCTTATACTCAGCAAAGTTGAACTTTCACCTCTATAGTTTGGATGCCAGAGAATCAAATCTCATGTTTATTCACCATATGTTTAGTTCAAAAGTAAAATACATACAAATCTGATCTACGCGCCGTCATGACGCTCCCATATACACTTCTTCTCGAGTTAGCTGCTTTTGCGGTCCCACTTCCGCTCCAGCGGCTGGTGACTTAAGGTTCAAACCCTGACAATGGAACCAATATCAAGATTTGAAGATTTTGACAGAATCAAGACACTCACTCGTCACATCCATCTACCAACTTCCATGGAAAGCAATAGTGATTCCTCTGTAAATTCCCCAAATCTCAGCTTCAAGGCTTGTGCAGTTCTTTGGAAAGCTGGCCTTGCCTTTCAAGTCTCTGAACACTCAACCAAAGCCACCTTTGTCAGTGTCCAAATCTGATCACACAACCATCCACATTTAGCTTGATGGTATCTGCGATACGTAGTATCCAATTACTATGTGGTTTTGTTAAGAAGAAATCATGAATCAAAAGAAGGTTAGAAAATGCACCCTGAATGAACTGAACATGTTTGACAATTGTGCTTGCAGTGTTCTCCCATCTGTCCAGCTCATTTTTTGAGAATCTTTTTATTCCTTCTTAGCCAAAAATAAATCCTGAGAGTGGTAGCAAATTGAATGTTATTATTTGCTCTGCCTCTTCAACTTTTCTTTTTATAATTTTCCAATATCCAGACATTATAACGCGGAATTAATGTTCTTGAAGAACCAATCGGCATTATGCAACCTAGACAGAACTTCGTTGACATTGTAGCTATGTCTGAACAGATAATTGTTGCTTTCAGATGCCTCCCCACAGATGGAGCAACTTGCATCCAAAGAGAAACCTCTTATCATTCTGCCTTCATTAGTCATAACCTTGCCATATAATAAAATCCAGAGGAAATGTATTGTTTTAGAAGAAAGTTTAATCTTGAAAACATTGATCCAGTGTCCCCTAGGAACATGATCAAATTGCCCATTCCAGCAGTTTATTGAATAATAAGAAGAAAACACAGTGAAGGCACCCTTGTTAGGAGGTACCTACAGATTTGGGATCTGTTTGACGATATGTGACCATTTGGTCAACTTTGATGGAGGCTCATTCCTGCAATTTCTTATAAAACCTGTATGAAGTACATGCTCAATCTATCTTTTATATTTATATTGCTTCTTTCTTTGTCATGCAATTTTACATGCTCTGTTTACTCGTCATATCCATTTTCTAGACCTGCTTGCATATTCTTTTGTCAGAAATTAACATATCAATTTATTTGAAATGTCAATGTGTATAAAGCACCTGAGCATTCTTTCTTCCACCCTTGGACATTATCCAAAATTATATGTATCTATGCAGCATGAATAGATTGCCACTATCCGAGAAATTAACAGAATAATTCATTCATCTTAAAAAGGTAAACCCCTGCGCGAACCAAAGTTACCAAGAGTCGGGATGAATTATGTTAAGCATGTTTCCTTCATTCTTTAGATTTTTTTATCTATGTAAATTTTCACATTACTTTTGTTACTAACTTCAATCCTCTTTGCAGGAAATGTGGTGAGTTGCTAATGTGCCCGTCCAAGAATCAGCATTTGAAGGGACCTTCTTTGTTGTCATGTCATTTAACATTTCCGCACGCAGCAGACTAAAGGATTCATGTTTTGAGAGTATAAGCTTTGTCTGGATCTGTTGTGCGAAGCTTGTTCTGCTGCTCTTCATACCAGTGTTGATGTGTCTTCGTAGACCTTGAAATTGTTTGTCATGTTATTTTAACTGTCTTTGCATACTATCGGGGTACATTTTTGGATACTTAAGTTTAAATTTGAATCCTTTCTAATTTCGGTAAGACCTCGTGCTTTCTTTTTGTTGTTTTTTCTAGAGTATTTTCTGGATTCTGTCCTCGTGCATATGTGCTCGGAAAAAAAGTTCTAAGATTATATCCGTTTTCGTAACTGGCTAGAGTCTGGACGGGCTGAGCACATGTGCAGGAATGGATAACCGTTGTAACGATCTCATAAGAGTGTTGTTGTCATGCAGATAAGTGAAAGGAGCTCTTAGCTTCCGAGTGTAATGTAAAATAACATAAAATTAGCATTTGCCGCAGGGCTAAGGATGGTACTTGTTCCTTGATTCTGTTGTTGAGCTAGATATGGTTCCGGGATTGACCTCTCATTAGCTTATAGTAAAAACATATCATCCTTCGTCTGAGGGAAGTCATAGAAACCGAGATGTGATCATCCCACTTTGCCCTGGTACGATGTCGTTACCTTCATTCAACATCTCGTCCGGCTGCAAAAATTGGTTCTTTTATTGTTTTATGTGGCTTTCGCCGACATTTATTATGAAACATGTATTTCTTGCTTTCACCTCCTCCAGCTAACACAATTATGTCTCTTCTAGCAGTGGCTGAGCCAGGATTTTGGTGAGGGGGTCGCAATTTTTTTTAAGAAGAGGGTATAGACTTTTAATGAATAAAAAAATGTGCTAGTGAAATAAATACCATTGTTCTGTATTTAGTATATTAAATAGGTGGTGCTTTTTTTGTACAAAAGAACATGCTGCTGCGAGGAATTAAACTCAGGGACCTATGTATGTGCCGTAAACCAAACTCCTAACCACTTGACCAAAGGACCAATTGTGTTAAAGATGGGGAGGGGGGCACACAAATATATTCAATATTGGCACAAAAAATATGGGGGTATCCTGGCAAAGTTATCTCTCCCCCCCCCCCCCCTTGATTGCATCCCTTATTTGCAAAAAAGAAATCAATGTCAAACAGGGAACGAAATTTAATCATCAAATTCAAAACTAACGCAAGTAGTTTCATAAAGTGCACATCGTCTTTGATACAAACGCATCACATTGTGCGAAATAATACGCCCCGAGTATGTTAAATTTGCGATGAAATTTCATTTCCAGTTTGACATTGACGTCTTTTCTGCAAGTGGGATATGCAATCAGTTTTTTTAAAACTGAGAGTTGCAATGTGATTGTTTCGACAAAATGAGGGATATGGATTAAGTAATATAATTAAGATTTTTTCATAATGTGCACATCGTCTATCATACGATGTGCACATTAGGAGTGAAAATGAAGGCTACAATAGTCTTTTTACATTATTCCGTCCAATATAAATGAAAATTTAACGGAAGTGTACTTTACTGAAAGAATTTTGAAAGTTTGGGACCTGTGGTGCACGATTTTAAAGTTTAGGTACCCACTTGTTGGTAAAAGCAAACTGTGAATACCTGTTGTGCAATTTTGCCATTATTATTTTTTATTTTTATTTTTTGAGGGACAATTTTGCCATTATTTTAAAGAGTAAAGTTAAAGTTATATAAATATCTAGATAGGTTTTAAGCAAAACCTAGTCCGCCATTATTTTTGTTACAAATACTTCATCGACTGTTGTGGCTGTCCGAAGCTTTAGACGATGGCGAAGGAGTTACCAGACGATGCGATTACAGAGATCCTACTAAGGCTGCCGATAAGATCTTTGATCCGGTGTAAGTGCTTATCCAGAACCTGGAACTACTTCATATGCTCTCTACCTTTTATTGAGAAGCAAGATGCGATTACAGAGATCCTCCTTAGGCTACCAGTAATATCTTTGCTCCGATTTCAATGCGTGTCCAAAACATGGTATGCTTTAATATGCTCTCGTAGTTTTGCTTCAAGCACCTTGTTCAGCAACAAGAAACTTTTACCCCGAATGTAAATCGTACCCGTCTCAAGAGAAAACACATTCACGTCCAGGGTCAATTCTTGGAGTGAAGAAGAAGAAGAAGACTGTGGGGTTTTCAGTTTCGGCAGAAAACAATGGTCGAAGACTGGTGATAGAGTATATTTGGAGGATGTTGATCATGGTGGATTATACTAGTATAACGACAGTTTGGCTTTGTTGATTTTTCCCGTGTTGACAACAATACATAAATCATTTGTTTGAACAATTCAGCTGTAGGGCTGATGATGCGGGTCAAACGTACTGTCATCACCCGTGCCGTGTCATGTTTATATTTTTTGTTAATTAGTATTATTTAATTTGTTTAATTAGTTAGTTATTTAAATAATTGGACCGGATGTTTTTTAAACGGTTCTTTACCGGACCCGTTAGGTCGAACCGTTTAAGTTAGGGTTAGCTTTATTTTTTTCTATTTAAACACTTTAATCGTTTATTTTATTCATCAAGAAAAGAATTAAAAGTGTTAGTGTTTTTGTTTTAGGTGTTTATCGTGTGTGTTCGTGTTTGTGTGCTCGATCGATAGTGAATTTTCTATCAGCTAAATTAGGTTTTTCTGCACAAGATGATCTTTTAACAAGATTGATGTTTGTGAGAAGCACGCACGCACTCACTAGAATGAGAATATTGGTAATTGATACATTTTGTGTTGCTCAGTATTTGAAGATCATGTTGTGTGCTCATTTTTCTTCTTCTTCCTGGGTGTCTCCAGGAATATGATGATTTTGAATTCTAAATTGCCATATGCCTCATATATATATATATATATATATATATATATATATATATATATATATATATATATATATATATATATATATATATATATATGTGTGTATGTATGTATGATGTCAAGCTAACCCATGAAAATTCAAGTTGCCTAAATAACCCGTCAGCCATGTTCAAGTGACACATAATGTTAGGTTGAAGATCCATGGTACCACTATTCGACAGCAGATGTAATACCCCTATATTTTAATAGAGTATTTGGAGTGTTATTGGTAAGTTTGAGGTTGGAATCGTTCTTTCCTAATCTGGGGGAGGGGTGTGCTTTTGTAGTTTTCTTAAATTAGGTGTGCTGGGTTAAAGTGTCGTTTCCTTAACTAGGGTGTAAACCCACTCTCTCCGTCCTGCTGAAGGATCGGAGAAGTAGATAACGAACTTGCGTTTTCTCCTCAACGATCACCATCTCTTCCTCAACAGACTGTCCCCTGTTCTCCCTCAATTCCACCTCCAGTCCACATAAGTCAACATCTTTCTCTCTCAGTCGTCCTCCATCTCACCACACTCTGTTTTTGCCGAAGCAACAAACCCACTCTGTTTCAGAACCACCGCCAACACCACCATCCCACTGTCACTGCAAACTCCCGCGATTTCAACAGCCACTAGACCGCTTCGTGTCCCTCTCCCTTTCCGACGAACCAACAGGAAGAACATAGCTTCCATCTTGCTCTGTTTTTGTGCCGACCCGAGTCCCGACCCGATCAGAAACCCAGTTCCGACGCGAAACAACCAGTGCACCCGTCGTCGATTGAACCAGCGTACCTCCATCCTCGTCGTCGTTCGTCCTATTCCGGCGACCAGGAGAACCGATCAGCCTCTCATTCGCACCATTGCCTCTGCTTTCTCTCGTTTGGGTATCTCTCTGTCCAGTAAGTCAGCCTCCATTTGCTTAGTTAATGAACTCTTTAACTTGCATTTTCGAATTTGTATCATGTTGCTCCTTCTTCAAATTTCGTCGAATCTTGCCTGTTGCTAGTGATGAATATTCATGTCTCTATAATCAATTTTGTTGGAGAAGATGACGTATAGTGAAAAGGGGGTTAAATTGAATGGGTTATTTTGATTTGTGGGTTGATGTGGATATGAAACTTCTGGGGAGACAACTGCCATATTGCAGAATCAGTTCTTGAAGTAGTAGTGTGGTTGTATCAATCTGTGGGGTCGTTGTATCATTTCAAAAAAACAGTGGGGTGGTTGTGTCCTTTCTTTGAAACTGTTGGAGGGGCTAGGGGTTTATTTACACAGGTTTATGAGTTATAAATACTAGGGGATTGCCCGTGCCCGAGGGCACTACACGTAAAACACGTTTCACGACCTATTGTAATGTCATAAATAAAATGAGTATTTTCATCTACAAACATAAAAGTATCGACATAAATAATTGGTATTAAATAATTGTGTTAAATAATTGTATTAAATAATTATGAACAAAGGAAACTCATTTTTTTTTTTTAATTTTGATAAAAGTAGTGGGTTGTTAAGTAGTGGGTAGTTAAGTGGGTGGTAGGTGAGATCTAAGGGCTAGGGTTAATTTAATCTAACGGTCTAAAAGACATTTTAAAGTCAACCGTCCTAATTTATAATATAGATGTTTTGTCATATGATCACTAATTTAGTTAGTTCTTGAATTAAACTAATAAAAAAATATAAGTTTTATAGTTAAATCTTAGAAAATAGGTTTTATTAATATAAGATCTAAAGTTTAGAATATAATATAACCTTTTTGTGTTATTTCAAAATTTCTTTGTATAAATAAATATATACTCTTTTAATAAGTAAATTTAACTTTTCTTTAATATTAATATCAATTTTTGAGTATTCTACTATTTTATAAATAAATAGTTCTAAATAGATTTTAAGATTATAGTTAATTAGTTTAAAGTTTGTTCCTATTATTTTAGTTTGTTATTACTATTATTATTTTTCTTTAATGTCACAACTTTATAAATTAGTATGCTTTTCTAATATTAGAGTCGTGTAATTGTAATTGGGAACTTGTTGGGCAATTTGGATTGCATTTGCATATAAGGCATTGTATTTACTTTTGTCGTGCAAATGAATTTGTATTAATATTTGGACTTAATATTAGGATTATGTGATAATTGTAGATTCCAGTTCGTAGACGATCAGTTCTTTGACGGTCTGTGCTACGAGTATTAGTTTCTGTGCTTGCTTGTGTGTGTGGAGCTTTCTTCAATCCAAGTAAGTCTATATGCGCAATATCTTAACGGTCAATATGTGTTTGGCGTGTGTTATTTCCAAGATTATAAATTGTTACTCCTCTGGTAAATACCTGGTTACGCGAGTTTTGAAACTAATGCTCTGGCATGTTTAAATCGATGAAAGTACGATAATATAATTAGGACGATGTGCAGAGGATGTGCGTGAAGGCTATGGCATGGGACACATGTGAGCTGATTCCCCTTTAGGGTACATACCCATTAATTTTATCCTGGAATCTATGAGTACTACCTATTCTTGTTTAGATCATGAATGTATAGGGGTGTCGATACTTAAGGTCTCATTAGAATGGGGCTAACTACCAACGTCCGGGAAGAAATTCGTATATTCCAAGAATGCACCCCATTATTATAATTTATTGCATCGTGACCTCTCTGTCCACATCGTACCTGTTAGGGCTCGTGGGCTACGCCTCAACCAAACCGAACATTAAATATCTGGATCTTCGTTACTGTTTACATATGCTCGAAATCCTTTAAGCCTTGGTTTACAATCACTGAGTTTGGCAATTAGTCTTGGCATCTTTCAAATGGAATTTTATCAAATCGTGTGTTATCTTGAGCCAAAACTCTTGTTTACGTATTGTGGTATAAACTTACTTAGTTTTTACTAATTAAAATTTTTCTGCGGTCGGCTTTGTCTATTGTAAAATCCGCATGCTGGCATTGAGTTGGGGGAAACGCGCACATGTGTTGAAGCTTAGGGACCTTGCAGCAAATAAAGTTTTGTTTTCATTTCATCACTTAGAAATTTCAGACGGTTTGATTTTGTTCATTTCGTTGTTTCCAAACATTGTTGGACGGTTTCTCCTTTTTTATTTATAGATAATGTACTTGGATTTTGGTTGAGTTGTACTAGCAATGAACCGTGGTCCTTCGAGCTGTTTCAGCAAACCCTTTAAGCCCCCCCCCACCCTCATCTTCTATCATTTTCTTTTTTTTGTTATGCCGTGTATATTCGCAAGGCTAAATCACTCGTTTCTTTTCAGAAGATATGAAGAGTTCAACTG
Organism: Linanthus parryae; assembly: GCA_023055425.1. NCBI lineage: Eukaryota > Viridiplantae > Streptophyta > Magnoliopsida > Ericales > Polemoniaceae > Linanthus > Linanthus parryae. Next base: position 59,568,325 of record JALGPY010000001.1, on the reverse strand, counting down.
CGTCAGGCTAAAGAAAAAGCAAGCAAGATCGATTGTACCAATGCCCACGAGAAATAATCATAATAGATATGCTACAAAATAACATTTTGATTACAATATGTCGAGGGTCATAATTGTAAATCATTCTATGTATTTTTGGAAAAAATGTATTAAAATTAAACAACGACTAAGCCAGCCATGTCCATCAGAATACAAGATTGAGCCATATAGTGTACATCTCCTATCAAAATTCTCATTTGATCAAAGTCCAATGCCTTTTTGGATAAGTAATGCACAACTTGATTAGCAGCTCGTGGACACAATATATATTGAAATTGTCTACATCAGCCACAATCCCAATGGAGCCACATTCCACGGGTAAAATTCGAAGATTCAAATTTTACGCCAATAGCAACGGACGAAAATTGCTTCCGAAGTGCACATACTTCACGACCTGTTCCCAACTCAGTTCAACCTCGATTCGTACCTCATGGTTGCACTTTTTCAAATACTTTACCATTCAAGAGTTTCCAGATTAACCAAATCGTCACTACAAACCACTGCCTATCATCTTTATCAAGTGTTGCAATTCACCGCCAGTACCTTTACATCTCGTAAAAATGTGCTCGGGTTCATCCAGTCTCCGAAAAAAAGTACACACCAGTCGAATAATGATACCACGTCTGATTAGATTGATTATATTCGGGGGGGAGGGGGCGATGGGTTTTCAGCTCCCATGGCTGTCATCAGCAGCAACGGAGGTTTGCTTCAGGTCGATCGAGAGAGGGATGAGAAGATGAAGGAAATTAAGGAGAAGATGAAGGGACAAAGGGGCGGCTGCAAGAGGGGAAGAGATAGAGGTTTAGGGTTAGAAATGAATGAGGGAGAGGTTAGGGTGATATATAGGAAGTAACTTTATAACATTTCAAGAGTAAAGTAGTCTTTTATCCCGTACTGTTAGTCAACCGTTAGTCTCCATCCAAAAAAAGGTGCATACTATCTTTTTCCAAAACACAGGGTAGCTGAAAGGAATTTATCCTAAACTCAGGGGTGGTCAGTGCCTTTTACCCTTAAATTTAAATCAGTTTTTTTTGTGTTGATAAGATTGTAGACAGGCAAAATTTGCGGCCAATTAAATAGTGACATGTGTCTATTAGCGCCTAATTAAATGTCGGGATCAAATAGCATTCGTTGCCAAATTGTTATCCGCAAGAAATAATTAATAAGAGGACTAAACTGTAATGAGGCAAAACCTTATTTACAAGCAAGGACTGCTTATGGCGATGCCACGTCACTACATGACACGACTACAAGTCAGCAGGATCGGCCAATAATGCTGCGCCACTTGTCAAATTGATGCTGCTATCAAGACCAGCAAGTTCGACCAATCACATTGCGCCACTTGTCAAATTGTTGCAGAAAATAAATAAATAATAAATATTATATTTATTTTCTACCTTGGCCAACAAGCCGGCCCATGTCTATATAAAGGAGTCATCCCTAGGCATATGGGACACACAGTTACATCTTGCAAGAAGGAGAGAGCTCTGAAGATCAAGCTTTTAAAGCCCCGACGAGTTCATCCATCATCAAGATCATCATCATCAAGCTCTTCGAAGTTCTTAATCAAGTTCTTCGAAGATCATCATCTAGTTCTTCAAGCCGTTGAAGATCTTAATCCACGTTCTTCAAGAAACTCGAAGATCTTCAAGCCGTTCTTCGTGTTCTTCAAGGCGTTCATCGCGTTCTTCATCAACATCGAAGACATTCATCCGTCCGATCCGAGATCAAACTGCTAAGCCCACGTTCGGAGTTTCAGGAGAAGAATCAGGGGATTTAATTTCTGTTTAGAAATTTATTATCAGAGATTGTAATCCACTTCATCAAAACATCAATAAAATATTTGTTTCACCGAATTTCTCGCATTTGTTTCCAATTGCATAAATTTGTGTGTACAAATTTTGGCACACCCGGTGGGACCACTCTACCCCTCATCTCTTCTCCTCAAGCACAAGTGTTCGTGCTGTCTCCTACAAAGAACAACGAACTTCCATCTCCCAAGGATGGAGACGCCAAGTCTTCAACTTCAGAATCAAACTCCGGAACCCAAATCACTGGTCCAATAACTCGTAGTATGGCTAAGACCATAAAGAATCTCACCGCTGCAGGGGGCAGTCAAGATGGTTCACTAGATGTTGCCTCAGAGAAGTCACAGTCACATGTCCCCACTCCTCAGGAGTCTTCTGCTGTCAACAAGTCTTGCGAAGAAAGTTGCGAAAGCAACTCTAAATCCGGCACTAAGGGTAGTAACCATCAACCAACATGTGATCATGATGATGATATTAGCATGCATGTCATGACTACTAGTACGGTTCCCATCGAAGAGCAAGTTGCGAACCTCACCAAGGGCTTTGACGACTTAAAGAAGATTGTGGAAGAACGTGATGTGCAACTTGCAAAGTTAATAAACAAGCTCGAGAGTCGCGAAGAAGCAAGTCAAGTGTTCGAACACACCCCTAAGACTCCGGAAGAAATGAGAATAACAAATAGCAGGCAAGAAGCACGACCTGGTGTACAATTGTCAGCCAATGGTTCCATTCCTCTCGATCAACTACAAGAGATCATCCTAAACACCATGAACGGGAAGCCTGGAGTACCGTCAACGTCATCTAAGTCCTACGTTAAGCCTTACACAGAAAGAATTGAGAAGTTAAGCATGCAAGACGGTTACAATACTCCTAAGTTCCAACAATTCTCGAGCAAAGGAAACCCTAGGCAACATGTTTCCCACTTCATCGAAACATGTAACAACGCTGGGACCGATGGAGACCTTCTCGTGAAGAAATTTGTTAGAACCCTTAAAGATGAATCATGTTGCCATGATTTGGAACGCACAATCATGGAATATAGTGATCATTATGAGTGTCTAAATAAAGAGAAGGCATAAACACAATATTTTGATTGAGGGATTTGCCTTTCAATTTTAATTTGCATTGTTGATCCATTATCAACATGATCTTTATATATGAGTTTTGGGCAAAACTCCAAGCCATAGATCTGGGTTGTCTAATTATCTTATTATCCTAATCGCATGCATCAACCATACACCAATCACAAAATAATAAGACAATAAAATAAACAACCACAACAAAAATAAACATGATGTGGATATGGCTTTTCTAGACTAAGATATTCCAAGCCAATGAGAATATCTATGAACCCTAAAATAGATCACATCGCCATGCGCCTCCATCTTTTGGTCCATCCTTCATAGTTTTTTGGAATGCTCCATGCTCCATCTTCATGGCTCCAATGTCTTTGGGCTTCTTTTCTTTAATCTTGGCTAACAATCTATTTTATCTAGCTACTCCTACACTAAATAAAATAAATCTCACAAGTTGAGAAAAACACGACTCGCAGGCCGTAAACCTAAATTAATTATTACATTAATTGATCAGCTCGTAGGCCGTAAAACAAACCACAAAATAAACATTCACACACAAACCACAATCTAGGGCCATATCCAATCACCATGTGAATAGCACATAAACAGTTAAAACCAATTTTTAACGCGCTTGTTCAATTTTAATTGTTTTGTAAGAAGTAGGGTTAAAAACAATCCAAAAAGACTTCCCAAAGCCTTATTGGATCACACACGGCCCTATGTGTAGGGTTTTGATTCATGGATGCGCAACAGAATCAATAATTAACCATGCAAAACCCTCCAAGGATCACAAGTCAAGATACATAACGATGGTAAAGGAAGAAATCAATTAACGCACCTTAGGGTTCTCCTTTGATGACTTCAAACGCGAATTGTGTCACGTCTCTACGGTTGATTCACGCCTAGAGGTGAGATCTAGATCTTCCAATCCTTGGTGCTAGCCTGGAAAGAGGAAGAGGAAGAAGAATCACGCAACAATGGAGCACCAAGGTGGGGCGCCACCTCCTTGTGAGGCCGACGGGTAGGGGGCGGTCCCATTGGGGGGGTTCGGCCCTCTTTTGGGACTTGCTCTCTCTCCTTGCTTTGTTCTCTCCTTACTTCTATCATGTAGATGTGTGTTGTGTAGAGAGAAAAATAAGCTAGGAGTGTTCTTTATATAGTCCAACAACTCCTTGTCCTACTAGATAAAGAACCCCTCTCCTAATCCTACTCAAGTTCGGATTAGTCCCTTTTTGCAAAAATAGTCCTTCTCATGTCAATACATGGATTAGTTCTATTTGAAAATTAATCCTAATCATATATCTACATGAATTAGGCCACCTTGGCATATCCTAATCATGTCTATACATGGATTAGTCCAACTTTTATATTAGTCCTACTAAGTTAGCAAGTTGTTGCGATTTGATCCTTTTAATTAATTAATCATATTAATTTATTAATTCCCATGTCTAGTTCACCCCTATATGGCGTGTGACCCCATAGGTTCTATTTAGTTGGTAGTAACTATTAACTAATATGGAGCGGCCTCTAGCAAGACATCCATTCTAGCCAACAAATAGAATAGTCATCATGACAAACCTTGTGCAAGTAATTGTCTCATCCCTTTGTCTCAATATCCGGATTGGACACGAGAAATACAAGTCACACTCGTATATCCAATCCATAGTTTCTCGATCCTGGGAATAGCCTTATTCGTGCAAATAACATCAATATCCCATATTTATTTATTTGAGTCTGGCCAGACATTTTATAAGCACTATCCCTCGAGTAGGCTAGGATATTTGCTCCCGTTATGTGGGAGGGACAAATTCTATCTACGTCCACTACGATCTCTAAGCTTGCTTCTTATTGTATCCAGTACACGCCTTTATAACTACCCAGTTACGGTGTAGCGTTTGACGCTACCAAAATCACAATAATCCACAACTAGAATATCTAGTGACTTCAAGTCTAAGGATGACCATACCGTTGCACCGCGAGAAGCGCTTGTGACTTAACATAACGTGTATGTAGCCTTCTCGGAGATGGGTCAATCCAGTATGCCATTACTCCTAATGCATACCCATGTGTTGGATCATGATATCTCCATATCAATCCAACCCCATACTAGTCTATAGATGATTGTCCTATTAATCATTATAATCGACTAGGGATATTTAAGAATATAACACTTATATTCTAAGGACTTCATTCATGTTAACATATCTCCATATCGATAACAGAATGAATCGTAAATCCATAAATGTCACAATGAATTGATTGGCTCTAGGATACAATTCCAACACTATGGGCCCGGCCAAGCCCAAGCCGCCGGTCACCCCGGTCGCGCCAAGGCTCGGCCAGCCCTTAGGCCGTGCGTGGCTTGGGCGGCAAGGCATAGGGGCGGTCCCCTAAGGGGTCCCAACCCTTTAAGGGAGTTGTTTCCAAAAACAACTCCTTCCTTGTTGCCCAATCCAAGTTGTTTCGATGTTTGAAAAATCCTTTTTCCAAACATGTGCCCAAACCCTAATCTGAAACTCACTAATTTGTTGCATCCAATGCACAATTAGATCTTGTTAGATAGAATCTCCATTCAATTGCATCTACTATGCTTAATTTATCGTTTTATGCGATAAACATGAATTTAAAGTGTTAAAACAACAAAATCGTAACACATAAACTATGTTATGCTCTACGACATGTGGCTCTGATACCACTGTAGGGTTTTGAACATGGAATCGCAGCTCGAGAATATAATTATTCCGTTCAAACCCTCCAAGGATCACAAGTCAAGAACACATAATGATAGTAAAGGATTGTTTTGTGTTTACCTTTGGGTTCTCCTTTGATGACTTCAAACGCGAATAATGTCACGTTCTCTACGGTTGATCCACGTCTAGGATAGAGAATTTGACCTTCACAACCTTCTTGTGCTAGCTAGAAGGGAGGAAGGAGACGAAGAAATCACGCAACAAAAGCCACAAAGGAGGGTTCGGCCCCCTTGTTGTGGCCAACGGGTTGGGGCGGCGGGTAGGAGGCTTCGGCCTCTTACTTGATTGCTCTCAACTCTTTTCTCTCCTCTCAATATGTGTTATGAATTACATGTCTTGAGTGGGAAGGAAGGAGTTCCTTTATATAGTCCAACTACTCCTAGTTCTTTCCGTAAAGGGCCCAATATAATCATATCCATATATAGACTAGTATTATTTGCTAATTAGTCCTACTTAGTTAGCAACTTATTGCAATATGATCCTTTTAATGAATCCTTATTAATTAAGTCTCTTGTCCAATTATATCCATATGGCGTTTGACCCCATTGGTTTGTACTTAATTGGTAGTAACTATTTACATACATGGAGCGGTGTCTAGCAATACATCCATGCCACCCAATTAATAGAAATAGTCATCTTGACAAAACCTTGTGATCTTATTATCGCATCCCTTTGTCTCACTATCCAGATTGGACACGAGACATAGAAGTCACACTCGTACATCCAATCCATGTTTCTCGATCCTGGGAATAGCCCTATCCATGCATATGACATCAATATCCCCATATTGATTCATATGAGTCTTGCCAGACATTCCGTAGGCGCCATCCCTCGAGTGACCTCGGATAACTGCTCCCGTTATGTGGAGGGACAAGTCATATCTACATCACTCACCATCTCTAAGCTTGCTTCTTATTGTGCCCAACATGCGCTTTTATAACTACCCAGTTACGGAATAGTGTTTGGCGTTGTCAAAGCACAATATTCCACAACTAGAGGATCTAGTGACTTCAAGTCTAAGGATGATAATATCCTATCACCGCGAGAAGCGCTTGTGACTTTACATAACTTGTATGTATCCTTCTAGAATTCGGTTCAATCCAGTATGTCATTACTCCTAATACATACCCATGTGTTGGATCGTGATATCTCCATATCGATCCAACCCTATACTAGTCTATAGATTATCGTCCTATTAATCATTATATTTGACTAGGGATATTTAAGATAAACAACATGATTTGTAAATCTAAGGACTTCATTATATTAAATATCCCCATAATTAATACAATGATTATTCTAGCCAATTCATACTAAAATTAGATTGCCTCTAGGGCATCTATTCCAAAAATTACTCCTAACGCATATCCATGTGTTAGACTTGACATCTCCATATCAATCTACACACATACTAGTCTATATTTGATCGTTCTATTAACCAATATAATGGAATATGTATATTTAAGATAAACAACACATTGTATCTAAGTTCTTCATTATATTAATAATTCATAAATGAATATTCTAGCCAAAACATCTTTCATACTAAATACAGATTGCCTCTAGGGCACCTATTCCAACAGTCTCCCATTTGCACTAGAACCCAATATGGTGCATCTCGTATGCCTATAGATCTAGCATGCCCTTCATGCTATCGCTGCGCAAGTGACTTTGTGAGCGGATCTGAAAGATTGTCATCCGTTGGAATCTTGCACATCTTCACATCTCCTCAATCAATCGTATCACGAATAAGATGGAATCTCCTAAGTACATGCTTTGATTTCTGGTGTGATCTTGGTTCCTTGACTTGTGCGATCGCTCCGGAGTTGTCAAAGTACAACTCTATGGGATCCACGATTCCAGGGACCACACCGAGCTCAGTGATAAACTTCTTTATCCAAAATGCCTCTTTTGATGCTTCCGCAGCAGCAATGTACTCAGCTTCAATTGTAGAACAGCAACTGTCCCTTCCTTGGACTCTTCCAGCTCACAGCTCCTCCATTCAGGCAAAACACGTATCCTGACTGCGATCTGTAGTCATCTTTGTCGGTTTGGAAGATTGTACTCTTAGCTCTTCCTTTCCTTCAAATATCAAGAGAGCATCCTTAGTTCTTCTCAAGTACTTTAGGATGTTCTTGACAGCAATCCAGTTACTCTCACCCGAATCGAACTGATGCCTGCTTACCATACTCAACACGTATGATACGTCTGATCTAGTACACAACGTGGCGTACATGATGCATCATATGGCCAAAGCATAGGGTATCCTACTCATGCAGTCCTTCTCAATCTTATTGGAAGGACAGTCATTCTTAGAGAGAGTGACTCCATATGACATGGGCATCAATCCCTTTTTGGAATCTTGCATGTTGAACCTTTTAAACAGCTCGTCTATATATGTACTTTGGCTTAGGCCAAGCAACTTCCTAAATCTATCCCTATACATCTTGATACCAAGTATAGAAGTTGCATCTCCTAAGTCCTTCATTGCAAAACAATTTCCTTGCCAAGATTTAACAGATTACAAAGTAGGAATGTCATTTCCAATGAGTAGTATGTCATCCACATACAAGACCAGAAACACTACAGAGCTCCCACTAACCTTCTTGTAAACACAGGGCTCATCTTCGTTCATGATGAAGCCAAACTCTTTGACCGCGTCATCAAAACGTCGATTCCAACTCCTAGAAGCTTGCTTTAATCTATAAATGGATCTTTTTAGCTTAGAGACTTAATGTGCATTCTTTGGATCTTCAAAACCGTTCGGTTGTGTCATGTACACATCCTCAAGGAGGTTCCCATAAAGGAACGCTGTTTTGACATCCATTTGCCAAATCTCGTAGTTATAGTAGGCTGCAATAGCAAGTGGGATTCGGTTGGATTTAGTCATGGCGACTGGTGAAAAGGTCTCATCATAGTCAATACCATGAATCTGTCTATAACCTTTGGCCACCAATCGCCCCTTGTAGCCAACTACCTTGCCATCCATGTCGGTCTTATTCTTGAAGACCCACTTGCACCCTATGGGCCGAGCCCCTTCAGGTGGTTCCACCAAAGTCCATACTTTGTTGGTATACATGGAATCTATTTCGGATCTCATGGCTTCTAGCCACTTCTCAGAGTATGGCCCTCTCACAGTCTCCCCGTAGGTTGCAGGCTCATCATCCAGATGTGGTATGTCATCGGGCTCACTCACGAGAAGTTCGTACCTCTCTCGCTCATGACGTACCCTTCTTGACCTACGGAGTTCCTATGTTACCTGAACAGGCTCTTCCACAACATCTTGCGGTTCCTGTTCATGTCCCATCGTCGGTTCAGCGATTTGAGGTTTTTGAATTTCTTCAAGTTCTACAGTCCTCCCACTTGCTTCTTTAGATACTAGCTCTCTTTCTAGAAACAGGCCGGTCCGAGCTGCAAACACTTTGTTCTCGGTTGGATTGTAGAAATAATATCCTTTTGTTTCCTTAGGATATCCCACAAACCTACACGTATCCGCCTTGGGCCTGAGCTTGTTTGTTTGTAAACACTTAACATAGACATCTCAACCCCAAATTTTCATAAACGACACTATGGGATGTCTTCGCTTATGGTAATTACATAATAGAAGTTTAGTGATTGTGTATCACTTCCTGGCTACATAAGAGCGGAAACCTTGATGCGGAATGAACCAATGTCTGAGCTTAGTGATTTTGAACACTGGTGTGGCGAATATACTTCATTTATCTTTACACAAGTGATCATGTCTCTCAAGGTTCATGTGCCCCTGGTAACATTTTTTATGTGCCCTGTAACCAGTGCATTAGTGTTTTTGAGGTTCCTGTATAACCAGAACAGATCTGGAGTAACTTTATTTACTTTCATTTATGCTGGTCTTCATTTACATTTATGCTAGTATTTTTTACTTTCACTCCTCGCCGTATTGCACTCTTCCTTTGCTCAAAGTCATGTCCAGTTTTGTATAACCAGGGAGTAGGTTATACCAAAATTGCTGCCATCTTCTTCCCATGTTTGAGAAAGTTTCCCTTGTTTCTTCAATATGGGTAGTGACAAAATTGCTGCCATGTTCTTCTAACCTGCATTTACAAACTAAATATCTTCAGGGAAAGAGTAAATAGAAGTTGCGTCAATAGAAGAGACTTTCAGTTTCATGTTCAGAGTGATGCATTGCTAGTCTTGGTTGGTTTTAGTTATCGCTTTGTACTGATTCCCTTCTTAGAGTAGCTTTTTTTTATAGTATAGATACAAACGTCATGATGTGCATGCCCCTTTATCCACTCAGTATGTCTTTACTCAGTTTTCGCTCTGTGGCACGATTGGCCTGCTCACACATAAATCATGTTATGACAAACCCCCTGCGGAAACGAGCTCTGATACCAGTTTGTTATGATCTGGACCTAGCTTAAACGATGATAACGACGAAAGACAAGAACACAAGAAACACCCGATATAACGTGGTTCACTAGTAATTAGCAAGCTACCTCTACGACCCGAAAATCCATGTTTATTAGAGAGAAACACCACAATTACAATCCACACTATGGCCAATGGCCATAGTGACAACCCACACTATTTAGGCACAACCTATGTCCCTTATATAGACATATAGGACTGACTTAGTGCCCAAGACATCCCAAAAACGACTACAGAACAGATAAGTAAACAACCCAAACACTGCCAAAAGTGGACCCCCTATTTGTTTCCTAAATCTCTTAGCCGCCTTCGACTTTTTTTGCATTTGACTTCAAGTCATATTCAACAAATCTCCACCTTGACTTGAATCATCTCAGCAACTCGAACCTGAACTAATGCTTCTCTCCAATAACCCCAAATTCACAAGTTGCTCCATCTTCGCCAAGATCCTACAACGTGTGCCCCCAGCGATGCTCCAACTCCCGTCTAGTTCCTGCAATGGAACCGTATCGATGCTCCAACTACGGCCGAGTTCCTGCAATCGATTCCTCAGCATGTTGTTCCAACTCCCACCGAGTTTCTACAACAAGTTTGTTTGTTGTTCCGACTCCCACCGAGTCCCTACAACAAACCCCCCAGCACGTCGCTCCAATTCCCGCTGAATTCCTGCAACGTTTTGCGAAATTGCTCCAATTCCCACCGAATTCCTGCAATATCGCCCCCTTGCGCGCCTCCTACACGCCCCCTTGCACGTCTCACATGTGCCGTGTCCCTCGTCAAGAGCACGGATTCCTTGCCCCCCAATGGGGCCAAGAGAACTAGACCATCCTCTAAAGTACCCTCCAACTGCATCCAAACCTGCAGATCCTGAGTTCATCCTTCATCCACCGATGTCTCTTTTCTCTAGAGTTTGAACAGACGTCACCATAGCTTCCCTTGGCCCCCCTCATCGCGCCGGAACTCTGACTGTCTGAATCCCCATACGCAGTCCTATGCCGCGTCCCCTCTTGCTGAGCCTCGAACACAGTGGTGGTTGTATCCGCACCCCCTTTTTCAGAGGCCTATGGCAACCACAGATCTTGCTGCTTCAACAAAGCACGCATCCTGATTCGCCACCTGCGGTTGTCTCTCCCTGTTAACCTGTCGATCTTGTTCACCCCTCCGGTCATCATCTCTGCAGCACCTTTTCCAGATCCGTAACCCCCAAACGCGTGCTCCACCTTGACCGTGAAACCGTAGCTATGAATTTCATGGAAACCCTAGCCCTATAGTTCCACCTTGATCTTGGAACACCGCAACCCAAGCTCTGAGCTCCTCTTGGATCGCTGAACCAGGCTCTGATACCAGTTTGTTATGACAAAGCCCCTGCGGAAACGAGCTCTGATACCAGTTTGTTATGATCTGGACCTAGCTTAGAACCATTATACCGACGAAAAACAAGAACACAAGATACACCCGATATAACGTGGTTCACTATTGATTAGCTAGCTACCTCTACGACCCGAAAACCCATGTTTATTAGAGAGAAACACCACAATTACAATCCACACTATAGCCAAAGGCCATAGTGACAAACCACATTGTTTAGGCACAACCTATGTCCCTTATATAGACATATAGGACTGACTTAGGGCCCAAGACATCCCAAAAACGATTACAGAACATATAAGTAAACAACCCAAACACTGCCAAAGTTGGACCCCCTATTTGTTTCCTAAATCTCTTAGCCGCCTTTGACTTTTGTCGCATTTGACATCAAGTCATATTCAACAAATCATAAATTCATAATAGAAGTTTAAAGATCCATTTGCTTATTTAGATATGCTATAATTTATTCATTTGTTGACAGCTATTATGTATCTTGAAGTAAGTCACTGAAAAATGGATAAGTGTGTTTATTCGAAAATCATTTATCTCACCTTGTTTTCTTCTCGCTTTACATGCTATATACAGGCTTTGAACCGGTAGGGTTACTATCCACTTATTCTTGATGTTGGGATGTTTTCGCTTATGGTAATTACACCTGTTATATCGCTAAACCAATCTTCTTACTCATCTCATCAATTCATCTCCTATCTCGTTTTGGAAATAAACTTAATGCCGTTGTATTGTTTCTTCGAGGCTGTTGGAGAGCTTTCAAGCATATCAGACTTATGCAGGGGACTATGTAATGAGAAGTATGCCAAACTTATGCAAGATACTTGTTGCTTGTTGATTCTAGGCTTTGAGTTATATGAATGTGATACAACCAGTATCGTACCAGTAGTTCATGAGGCTACGAAAAACTACGAATACTATATAAAACTGAAGTAAACTATAAACAATAATTATCATTCCATGCCATAAACCTGAACAATTACACTGTTTAAATAGTAAAATAAGGTAACCATAACCTAGACAGCTTGACCTAATGGGCTCGGCCCAGTCTACTACTATTTCAATAATCGACTAATTAAACTAATTAAATAATAAACATTCTAACAAATAATACTATTTGGTAAATAAATAAATACGGTTAAAGATGACATGGTTGATCCGTATAAACTCCCCCGCGCTCGAAAATCACCTTGTCCTCAAGGTGGTGATGCGAAAAATCGGCAACAAGTCCATCATTATGTATGCCTGGATCAAATTGAAGATGTACAAACTTGCAAACACCACTTTGGAAGCCGAATCCCAAAAAATGGAGGCCAGAAACGGACCGGGGAGGGCGAAAAACCCTAAGAATGAGTCTCGGCTCACAATTGATCCAAAATAAGGAGTATGGCTCACTGGGAGCCAATTTGGAGCCGGTGGCTTGAGATGAGCCGACCAGAAGCCGCCAAGCCGTGTAGAAGTCAGCGGCTTGATTCGAGCCGAAATGAAGCTGCTCGCGGGATTGAGCTGTGGTCGAGCCGAGAGTCCCGTGTCGGCTAGATCGAGCCGTTTTTGAGCCTATGGCTAATTGTCGGCTAAATCAAGCCATATGAGCCGGCTCTTTGTATCTAGACGCGATGAGGGAAAGGAGGCATGTTCGCCGGTGGTTTGGAGGCGTTCGAGGCCGTAGGTGGCAGGATGGAGGTCGTTGGAGGCCATTTTTGGTTGTTCGGTCGGTTTCTTGGGCGGCTGTGGTTGTTTAACTAGCGGCGGTGAAGGTTGGGAAGTCGACGTCGGCGTGTCTTCGATCGGGAATTTCTGGACGGTCGTCGGACCGGTGAGCGACGGAGGTGGTTCTTCTGGTTGCTTGGACTGGTTCTTCGTCGATGATAGGTGCGGATCTGGAGGTTTGGTCAGTAGTGGAGAAGGCAGTTTCATCGGAATCGGCTCCTTCGCCGGAATCGATTAGAGCACCACCAGTTTCTGGGTAGCTTCTGGAACTACGGGAAGCTTCTGGAGGCAAACATCGGCCGATTGAGGGTGCTTGAGCAGCTCTATTGCCGGCGGAGTGGGCTCCTTTGCTAGCGGTAGTTGTTGTTGTTGGTCCTGATCTTGCAGCGGCGGCGGCTTCGGCAAGCGGCCTTTGAATATCTGCTCCTGAATGCGATTGAACTCCTCAGTGGTCACTGCTCGGAGTCATCCCCCACTAGCCTTGTCAAGAAGAGAACCCGATTGCTATGCATGCCGTGTCCCTGGCCACGGAAACCACCCACCTAAACCCACGCACACACACCTAGTAAATTTCCTCACACCCGTCTGTGTATGTGTGTTACAAACCAAAGCTTGTACCTTTAAATAGTGATATCAAATAATTCTAATGAAAACAACTTGCTTTTTCTCCAAGCAAAGACACAACCGACTTAAAAATTCGGCAATTGTTTCCTAACGAAGAAGCCCACTTGTTGCCAAAGCAACATTAGTCAAAACCTTTGACTTCAAGTCTCCTATGTCAACAAATCTCCACCTTGACTTGGATTATCTCTGCAATCTGAACCAGAACTGATGTTTCTCTCCTCAAACCTCAATTGAATGCGTCTTCCAGAACCAGAAACGAGCACGCCTCCCCAAACAGATGTTTCGCATCTGTATGTGAAACCCGAGTCACCAAATCGTTTCTCCAACTACCATGCGTTCCTGCAACGAATGCACGCGATGTAGTTGCACTTCCGAAAACAAAAAAAAAGTGCTCCACCCAGAACTAGACTCGAATATGTTCACTGGGAAATCAGAACCGAATGTATTTCCAATGCTCCCAATTCGTGAGCCAGATGCACCATGACAAGTCCCCATATGTCATTCACACCAGATGCACCAATGACGAGTGCAACAAATTGTAATGCCAGATGCGCCCCGTATGCCTCAGATGTGTCAGATGCTGGCCAGAAACAGATCGCGCCAGATGCAAGCTCAATTGCATGTCATGGTAAACGCCTCAACAACAGGTGCACACCTGAACAGACACGTGCATAATGCGCGCCAGAACAAAGTCATATGTGCGTACCATAAATCTCACGCGCCAGATACTCCATGTCGTTGCTCCAACTTCAACGAGTTCCTGCAACGCATGAGCCAGAACCATAATCAATTCACACGCCAGATGCTCCAGTCGGGAGCTAGATTGCGCCTGAACGTCAATCGCCAAAACGTCAGATGCGCGTGAACTTACAGATTAGTGCTAGTACCGAATACGTGCTAGATTTTCCATATCCCTTGAACGTATAATCAAATGTGCGCAAGATTTCTCCAACATGATCCCGGATAGCCCCCTCCACGGGGCTTCAGATGGTGGGTGCACATGCTTCTCTCTCACGAACAAATCGATCTTGATCTCCAAACCGGACATCGTCCTTGGCGGAATCTCGAAACCCAACTCCCGATAGCCCGCTCCACCTGAATCGTGAAACCCTAGCTTTGAGTTCCACCAACACGTGAAACCCTATCTCTTGGCTCCAGCTGGATCTTGGAACTCCAGCTCTGATACCAGTTTGTTAAAATTGGTGATCCCCTTACCAAGCTCTGATACCAGTTTGTTATAACCTGGGGTACTCGAGCAAGAATGATGAAACGAAATCAAGAACGAGGAAGATATTTAACGTGGTTCACTAACGAATTCGCAACGAACCCGCTAGCTACCACCACGACCAAAACCCGACATTTTATTGAGAAGAGAACCTGATTACAATGCACGTCGTGACCATTTCCACGACGGCCACCCTCCTAAACCCACACACGCCCACCTAGTAAAGTTCCTTACTCCCGTCTGTGTATGTGTGTTAAAAACCAAAGCTTGTACGTTTAATTAGTGATATCAAGTAAGTGTATTGGAAACAATTTCCTTTGTCTCCTAGCAAAATACACAACCGACTTACAAGTTCGGCAATTGTTTCCTAACCAAGCAGCCTACTTGTTGCCAAAGCAACATTAGTTAAACCTTTTGACTTCAAGTCACTTATGTCGACAGGTAGAAGTTTTAGTTTTCTGTGTTCCATCTTGGATTCCTACGGATGTCATGTTGGGGTTTTGAATAATTTAGAACAATTAGAGATTTCCCCAATAGGTTGATGAGTTCAGGGTGCAGGTGGAGGTGCATCTTTTTCTTACATGTTTTTTGATTGTATGACTATGAGAATAGGCACAGACGAAAGAGACAGAATCTTGATGTGTGAACAAGTACTTCCGTATATTCAGCAGGGTGATTTAGATTGAATCCCAAGAAAATAAGAATGCCGAAGAGTTTATAAACACTACAAAATGAGAAAATTCCGGGCACAAATTTGAATATTCATGGCACACCCCTTTCACATTTTTATCACCGCTAAGCTCATGGTATAGGAACGCAATTAAAACTAAAGTGAAGCAAAACTTGTTATCATAATACAGAGGACCTACGCGTCCCTTTAAATGTGAAGATACACCATAATTTCCACACAACTTTTCCTTTCTGGACATAGATTAACTTGACTATTAGAGAAAAAAAAAAGAAACTTGTCATAATCAGTTCATTTTCTTAATTTCTTTGAATTAGTATCGTGATATAATACTTATACGAGTAAACAACGCAAGACAAACTTACCAACTCTAATTGAAACCCTGCCAATATAACACATTTAGTTCGAAATATCCTCAAGAATGAAATATTAATATATTCTAGAGCGAGTCTGATATTTCAGCATAGAACTACCCCGTCTATAGGCAAGGCTCTACCATAATTTCAGCCTGCTCAAATGAAAAAAGTCCTACATGCACGAGACATTTTAATTGCACTGAAAAAAATGCAATTTTACTTTCGGATTATAAAAGGTGGCACATCTGTTGGAGAGGAAAGGGTGGGAAAGAGACAAAGCAATCCAGCACTCCACTAGATTCAGTAACCATATACCATAACATCTAACCATATACCATATAGAGGCCGAATTTTATCACTTCAAATACTTTATTAGCTGGCCATAATATATGGAGACTTACCTTAAACATCAAAGCAAATTAACCATGAAAAATTATTTCAGACAAAGTACAGCGACTAGAATGTGTGAGAATCTAAAATAGATGAACTAGTTAATACAGATTGACCCGTCTAAATATGGCATTGTGAGAGAATAAATGCAAATGATTTATACACAAAAGAGGATATTATGAGCACAATAATACATAATGTAGGTTGCACATGGGTTTCAACTTCTAAGATGAAAGCCTTCTTTTAATAGTTACTCTGATAATTGTGATCTATTTATGCTACATATCTTTTCCGATTATGTCAAAGGGTTGAAGAAATGATACTGCGGGGTAAACTTGTTAGGTGAGTAATAACTTGATCAATGTTTGAAGCCTAAAAATGGTCTGTCCCATGCATCTACAAGCCCAGCCCCTCCGTTTTAATTCTTGTGTAATTACCCATCTACTATAAGGGTAAAGTAGTCATTGTCTAGTCTTTAGAAACCCTAATCTATATACTTCCGTTGATTTTAGGTCGTACACTTATTACTGTTAGATGAGGACTATATAAGTCTATCTTTCACTGTAATTCATTAATCATGTAAATTCATTTTGTTACTTCATCTTCTCGCCGTTCTCTCATCCTTATCTATGTGAAATCCTAGGGTTCGTTCATGGTATCAGAGCCTTTCAAAGGCTATCCCCAACTCTACCCAGGCCTCACAGCCTCTCTATCTACTCTCTAATATTCATAAACTATTACCTTTCAAGTTAGATTCTTCCAATTTTGTGTTATGGAATGAAGCACCAGATCTTATAAAAATTTTGCACTCATACTTTATACGGTTATCTCGGTGGCTCAATCCCATGTCGTCCTCCTATCCTCTCTACCACCGACGGTGCTCCGGCTGTAAATCCGGCGCATAACGCCTACCAGCTTCAAGATCAGGCTGTTCTCACAATCTTAAACGCCACTTTGTCTCAAGAATCTTTAACACTAGTCATTGGCTTTCTGACCTCTCGAGATGACTGGATCGTTCTTGAGCATCGATATGCCTCCTTGACCATATCCAACATCATCTCTCTCAAAGATAAGTTTCATACACTCAGAAAAGGATCTGACTCCATCGATCTCTACATGCAACGGCTCAAATTGATCCGATACCAAATTTCTGTCGCCCGTGTTGTTAATGCTGATGAAGATCTTCTGCTCTACGCTCTCAACGGCCTCCTACCTTTCGATCTTCACTGTGTATTCATTATGCTCTGATCCCAATTGAGGAACTTCATGTCTTTTCAAAGTTGAAGAACATACACATGCTCTCCAGGCTCCTGTATTAGATCTACCAAACCCTAATACCTTATATCATCATCGTGGTGGTCGTAGTGGTGATTAGAATTCCTCAGGCTAGCATGGTGGTCATTTTGGTCACCAAGGTGGCCGCGGTGGCCGATCGGATTCCAGAGGCGGTCGTTCTTTTTCTGGATTTGGATCCGCTTGCAACGCTAACTATGGACCAGGTCTGGATCCGGTTCGGGTTATGGAAATGGATCTTGATATGGTTTGGGTCCCGATTCGGTTCGTGGTTCGGGTCGCTCCGATTACCATGGAAGAGGTGGTTCGGTTCGAGGTGGCTCGGGTCCGGTCTGAACCTTACACTGGAAGCGACTCTGTCACCGTCGGTAACGGCTCTTCTCTTCCTATTCAATATTCTGGTACAACATTTATATCTACCTTTAATTGCTCTTACTCTTTGTCAAATACAGTCCATGTTCCACGCCTATCTGTCAACTTACTATCTGTTCACAAATTTTGTTCTGATCACAATGCTCGATTTCTGTTTGATAAGGACTACTTTTATGTTCATGCCAAGTCTTCGGGCCAAATACTGTTTCAGGGCCCAAGTAAAAATGGACGTAGATTAAAACTTGACTATTTGAGAAACAAATGGAACTCTGTCATAATCAATTCATTTTCTTAATTGCTTTGAATTAGTACCGTGTTCTAAATACTTATAGGAATAAACAACGCAAGACAAACATACCATTTCTAGTTGAAACTCTGCCAATATAAACCTAGGAAGCATGGACACTCCAAAACAGGGGCCGTATCTCTATCGGACACTTATGATACTTAGACACCCGTACGATTCTCCAAAATACGTGTCAGACACTCCGGCTGGCGTGTCCGAGTATTTTAGAGAATTTTATTAGACTGGACACTTGGAGGATACTTGGGGGACACTTTAGGGACACTTAATAATAGCTGAAAGTTTCCCCAAGTGTTTATTAGACTTTCACTAAAGTTGTTTTATGAGATATTTGAACTTTAAATGGGTTAAAATGTAAGTAAGCTAGAGTGGATACAATACATTTCATTAATTTGATGGCTCAATATTAAAAGGTTACCTTTTGAACGAAAAGTTCAAGTGCGGTTTTAAATTCTCACATGTGACAACTTCAAGAGTACTCCAGAAACAACTTGTCAAACTCAAAACCGCCTAAGCTACTCCTCTTTATGCTTTCCGTGATATTTAAGCTATAAATATAAAAACATTGAAACCAATATTTTATCATATCTCTTAATATAAAAATTCAAATATATATAAAATATAACAATAATGTTGACGTATCCGTGCCATGTCGTATCCTAATTTTTTTAGAAAATGACGTATCCCGTTTCCGGATCGTATCCAATACCCGTATCTGTACCCGTGCTTCTCAGATATAACCCATTTAGTTTGGAATATCCTCAAGAATGAAATATTAATATATTCTAGCGCGAGTCTTATATTTCAGCGTAGAACTATCCCGTCTAGACACAAGGCTCTACCATAGTAATATATAGAAACATCAAGTAATAGAAACCAATTTGTTTCAGCCTGCTCAAATGTAAAAAGACTAGATGCAGGGGAAATCTTAATAAGCGGGCGATTATATATAAGCTGAGACTTACCTTAAACATCAAAGCAATTTAACCAAGAAAACTCATTTCAGACAAAGTAAATCAACGAGACAATGTGAGAATCTAAAATATATGAACTAATAAATACAGATTGACCGGTCTATAATGGCATTGTGAGAGAAGAATGACAAGGGATTTATAAACAAAATGGGATATCATGAAAACGGTAATAATAGCCATGTAGTCTTCTTTTAATAGTTACTCTGATAATAGCTGCATAGCATTTCAGATTATGTCAAAGGGTGAAGAAATGATACTCTGGGTTAAGCTAGCTAGGTGACAACCTCAGGTTGTACACATATGATGACATTTCAAAATAAATTAGTTCTGTTCATGTATGAAAAAATAATAAGCAAACAGACCTAAAACTTGGAGATTACGAGTAAAGAAAGCATGTAGAAGCCCATAACATAAACAAGCGAAATCTTGATACTAAAGGCAGATTGAGCAAGCATGTACTTCAGGAATATTTTTTAGGAAATCAAAGTACCCCAAATACTCCTAGCAGATACCATCAATTATACCACATCAACAGAGCCCGAATTTGCAGGTCTCCTCTAAATCAACACCACATTGTATCGGCATATGAACATTTCCTACCCCACAAACGAGTACAATAATTTTCTTGTTGAATACGTTTCACCTTAAACCAATTTCCCGTGACTTAATTCAAGAATTATCAAATGTGTATTCAAGCGCAATCAATTCTACAATTTCACGTTGAGCATTAATACATTTTCACCACTTAAAGTTAGAAGCACAATGTAGGGAAAAAAAATCGCCCGAGTAAGCTAAAAGCATATAACATTCCACAAATGTTGTTGTTGCTGCTGCTCTAATTAATAAAATCGATATCTAGTAAACAGCTTATACATGAGTACAAACTATGTTGTTAATATGTTCCAAATTCTTAAGATGATTATTTCGTATAGATTATTCATTTCATATAACTTTGGCATGTACTATTATATAGGAATATTGTGACATTAATCAACAACGTTCCAAAATAAATTATTATCATGTACACAACAAGTACAAGTAGAGAAATGTACCTGATTAATCAAGTGCCGCAAGGGTCTCACTGTATGTGAATGTCTCCAGTAATTGTTCGTATCTCTCATACGACCTGGTCTCCCCGCTTTCAGGATCATATAAATAGAAAGATCTGTCCGAATATTTATATAAGACGAACAAATCGACGTCATCCTTCCTAAAAGATCCCATAGCAGTAATGGCAGCCCCAATGGATGGTTTACACGTTAGCATTTTAGACCATTGGGGTTGATTTGCACTAGACCGGCAATCATTCAACACCCACACATCAACCTCATAATAAGAATCACCAGGCCTTGTATGAAGTAATGCGGCAAGGGATTCATTTAAGCGGTGAGATGATGCTGATGATCGTCATTGTTATATCATCATCATCAACAACAAAGGCGAGGACACTGGATGGCATCTTAGTCCGCTCAAACACTTCATGGAACAAGTTGTAACTTAAAATATACATATCTTTTGAGTTCCAACCTACATGCCAACGCATGTACCCATTAACCCTTGTTGCGTCCCCAATCATGTTAAAGTCACAAGTCTCAATCAGATAAGGGATATTTACATTCTAATGCGACGTCCATGAATTAGTAGCAGTAGAGAATACATTCACCTGCGCCCTAGTATCTCCTTCTTCTGTACCATGCAATTTGAAACGTGCAACCTTAATAATGGCATTATCGAAGCAAAATATGGAGCCACTCCATAATATACTGATCACGATAATCCATTTTGGGAGCTCCATCGATTTTCCTAACCTGTCTAGTGGCGGGGTTCCAAAGGGCATAAATCTGTGGGCGGTGTGAGAGAGATAAGCAAACGATTCCATTGGAACTACCTACAATTTCAACAGATCCCATCATCACTTCATTATCATTGAAAACTGTTAGCTGTTCGTCGCGGTCTTCACCGAATCGGAAGTAGGTAGTGATCTTTATACCAGTTCTGAAAACAGCTTGATCGCATAGAAAGAGGTGCAAAGAGACAATCTTCTTCTTGTTTTTTTTCTTGTTAGAGTGCATGGAAATGAAGGTAGGAGAGAGGATTAAAGAGTACCAAAACTTGGAGATGCACCTGAAACGCATCAGAGACTTCACTGGAAGTCTGGAGAAGATCTCGACCATGTCGTCAACTGTTAACTCACACTTTAATCTTCTACTCGTCGCTCTCCGTCTTCGTCGTGGTCTACTACATGAGGGAGAGGAGTTTCTGCTGAACCCGAACGAACAACAACAAGAGCTTCTTTAGATGAGGAGGAGGAGGAGGAAGAACCCATAACTCTTTTCATCTCTCTGTCTCTCTGTAGATCTGAGGAACGCAAAGATATGTTCATAACTCCTTTCATCTCTCTGTCTGGAGACCAAACTATCCAATTTCCCCTCCTGTTTTCCTTTCCAATTTTGGAAAATTACATTGCCCTTCCTTATTGTTTGGTCAGAATGCACTCTCAACCCTCACTTGTGAACTCTTATATTCTATCTTTTAATGGTAAAAACGATTTCACTGCTAAAACAAAAAAATTGAACACAGTCATGACATTGCGATAGAAAAAAGATGGCATTATACGTATAAAGAAAAGAAACTATCTAGGCTCGAAAATGTGATTACTACAATTATTCTACACCCCATGAAGGATGTGACAATCATTATCGTTTGTAGATATTTAATCAAATGAAAAACAACCCTCTTGCTTCCTGAAAGGTGTTGTGGAACTGTTCAAAAAGTCAAAATCATATTTTTTTACAAAACGCACTAAAAACTGCTTCTGCTTTTCAGAAAGCAGTTGTGCTACTAGCAGTAGCATTCCCAAACTAACCCTAACTATTTTATATAAATTTCTTATTAATTTTAATTTAACTTCACCCCCCCCCCCCACCCCACCCCCAAATGAGTCAATCATTAAAACAAAAGTGAGACGTGGTTAACTGTGTTTGGATGGAAATAAACGAAACAACAAAGAAAAGAGAAGAGGAAGAGAAGATTGAGGGTTAGAGAGAGAGAACTTTACGCCAAGTGAACTTTCCTTCCTCTTCTCTTTCGTTTTTTAATTGACAACTTTATCCCAAAGTGTTAACTGTGTTTGGATGGAAAAATTTACCAGTTTCAACATGATTGAAAATTTTCAAATGGGGGATGCTATCAGGCAGTTTTAGAAATTGGGGTTTCAATCAGGGAGTTTTGGTATATTGGGGGCATGCAGTATGCAATTAAAACAGTGAGGATATGACTACCACATCCTTCATGGGGTGAACAATAATTGCAGTAATCTCATTTGCTTTAGCCTACATAGTTTCTTTTCATTATTCGTATAATGACATAATGTCATCTTTGCGCTATCGCAATGTCATGACTGTGTTCATTTTTTGTGATTTAGCGGGTGAAACCGTTGTTTACCCTTAAAAGATAGAATAGAAGAGTTCACAGGTGAGGGTTGAGATTGTATTTTGACCAAACAATAAGGAAGGGCTTTGTAATTTTCCAAAATTGAAAAGGGAAAGCAGGGGGAAAATTGGCTAATTGGGTCTCTAGACTAGGGTTTTGAACATATCTTTGCGTTGCTCAGATCTACAGAGATATGAAAGGAGTTATGGGTTCTTCATCCTCATCTCGAGAAGCTCTTGTTGTTGTTCGTTTTGGTTCAGCAGAAACTCCTCTTCCTCATGTAGTAGACGACGATGGAATAGAGACAAGTAAAAGAACAAAGTCAGAGTTAGCAGTAGACGACATGGTCGAGATCTTCTCGAGACTTCCAGTGAAGTCTCTGATGCGGTTCAGGTGCATCTCCAAGTTCAAGTACTCTTTAATCCTCTCTCCCACCTCATTTCCATGCATTCTAACAACAACCAGAAGAAGATTTTCTCTATGCGCCTCTTTTCATGCGATCAAACTGTTTCTGGAACTCGTATAAAGACCACTGCGTACTGCCGATTCGGTGAAGACCGCGAAGAACAGCTAAGGGTTTTCAATCGCAAGGAATTGAAGATGGGAGCTGTTGAAATCGTGGGTAGTTTCAATAAAATCATTTGCTTATCTCTCTCACAACACCCACATATTTATGCCCTTTGGAACCCCGCCACTAGACAGGTTAGGCAGATTGATGGTGCTCCCAAAATGGATGATCATAAACCACTAGTTGAGACTAGATTATGGGATGGCGCCATATTTTGATTCGGTAATGCAATTATTAAGGTTTCACAATTGAAATTGCATGGTATGGAAAAAGGAGAGACTAGAGCGCAGGTCAATGTATTCTGTACTGCTAATAATTCATGGACGTTGCAAAAGAATGTAATTATCCCTTATCTGATCGAGCCTTGTAACTTTGACATTATTGGACGCAACAAGGGTTAATGGGTACATGCATTGGCATGTAGGTTGGAACTCAAAAGATATGTATATTCTAAGTTACAACTTGTTCCGTAAAGTGTTTGAGCGGACTGAGATGCCATCCAGGGTACTCGCTTTTGTTGTTGATGATGGTGATAACAATGACGATCATCAGGACCATCTCACTGCTTACAATGAATCCTTTGCCGCATTAATTCATGCAAGGCCTGGTGATGAGGTTGATGTGTGGGTGCTGAATTATTACCGGTCTCGTGCCAATCAACCCCAATGGTCTAAAACTCTAACTTGTAAACCATCTATTAACGGCTTTGCCATTTCTGCTATGGGATTTTTTAGGAAGGATGACATCGATTTGTTCGTTTTATATAAGTATTTGGACAGATCCTTCTACTTATATGATCCCGACAGCAGGGAGACCAGGCTGTGCGGGAGATACGAACAATTATTTGAAACATTCACATACAGTGAGAGCCCTGCGTCACTTGAATAATCAGGTACAGTTCTTTACTTTTCCTTGTTGTGTTACTTACATGAAAATAATTTATTTCAGAACGTTGTTAATCAATGTCACAGTATTGGTGTATAAAAGTACATGCCAAAGTTTTAGGAAAGAAAAATTTCATAGGAGATAATCATCTTAGTAATTTAATGTTAAAATTATTAACAACAGAAGCAATAGCTTGTTTGTGGAATGTTGTGTACTTTTTGTTTACTGGGACGATTGTTTTTTTACTACACCGTGCTTCGGACTTGCATTGGTGCTTCTGACTTGCCGTAGAAAATTTTACCCATTTGGCTGCTGAGGCACGGCATCATTCATGTACCGAATTTCCCACTCGGTAATGTCGGTTGTATACTCAGGGTGCCCAGAGAGAATGGTGTGCATTTCTTTGACCTTTTTCCTCCATAAGTTCCTCAGTATAGCCTGTCCCGGATAGTGAGTCTAAAATGTAGATCTCCGAATCCACAAAACTGATCACCATCATAAACCATTGGGAGTTCTTAACATTTAGAGGCAAGGCAACCTATATTTTGAGAAAACAAAGTAGAATCAAAATAAAATTAGCACTATCCTAGATAACAAAGATAAGTTTGTATAACTTGAGAATGTCACAGTAATGAAATCACTTACATAGCCCATATCACTCCATACGCCACGAAATGCATCATGCAACATCAACCCAGCCCTTCGTACACCGACCAACTGAAAGAGAATAACAACTCATTTGACCATTTGGAAATGAAATAAAAAAAAAAAAAAAAAACAAATTCTCTAGAACAATGAAATAAACTGTGATTAATGAAATCAAACAAAACAAATATAAGAACAATGAAGTAAACTGCATATGGTTTGGGAAAATAATTTCAATACAAAACATAGCCTAAAGAAAACAATCACAAGGTTTAAGTAAACAATTGTTATCTACTTGCAGCATTGTAAACAACATGTTCATTTAGTGTTGTAGAACATCACGGTGTAAATTGACCTTTTGGAGGCTTGTGTTTTGGAGTCATATTGTGTCATTGAGGCATTAAATGTAAGTATGCGAGGGTTCTGTGTCCGTTCCGCCGCGAGTCTTCAACTACAACATAGTTTATGCTACAGGTGCATTCATCATTGGGTGAAAGGGGGTTCTTATTTACCCAACATCTAACCACAAGGAGTAGTAGGCCATCAAAAAACATCCTAACTTCCTAACTCTAAGTTGTGTGAGTCTAAATTACACCGAATATAGCAACATTTGTTGTGAACGTGCTCAAATATACTGATAATTTCCAGAACTGTATGAGAGCTATCCTTCACTTACAATTGTTTTCTCATCGTTTGATATTGCATACTTTGTTTGAAAGAGAAAACAATGCACTTCTGAGATTACTTGGCTGGAATTTCTTCTGTAAAGTAGAATATAATCAAACACAGAACATAGTAGGGCCACAATCATCCCTACAACAAAAGTTTTGTAACGTGTATGTCCATGTGCTTTTCATTTTTTCTCTTACTATTTGAATAAATGTAAGGAAGTCATATATTGGTAACTTTATGTTCTATATAGTGTCAAATTCAGGAACTGTATCAAGTTCATTCTAGAAAAAAGACCATCTGCCATCTCCCATGGACGTGACCCAACTTTGTGTTGACATTATTATCCGTAGATATGTCATTTTTCTCATAAAAGCTAAACCCTACTAATATTATTATCTGATTACATTACAAATTTTATCTACTAGTTTATTCGTGTTTTTTATACTTTTTCTTCATTTGAATTATCACGTGGGTCGAGAGGAGCACAAATTTTTAATATTCCTAACTCGAGAGTGCTATTCCTGATTGAGTTAAATATAGTCACCTCCCTCTAATTGACCCATAAATGCTGGAAAGCAATTTTCACTCACTACTTGTACGATATGGTTGGTTAGTTGTGGCTCTTTCATGTTGAGTGACATTGAAAATCCATATTCTTAGTTTAGTTGAGCCTGAAAGCTCCCAATCCACACACTTGATGGAGCCACGAACAATGGTGGCATTGCCATCCCACAGTGTTCCATGACGTAAGACTTAGTGTTGTAGAACATCACGGTGTAAATTGACCTTTTGGAGGCTTGTGTTTTGGAGTCATATTGTGTCATTGAGGCATTAAATGTAAGTATGCGAGGGTTCTCTGTTCGTTCCGCCGCGAGTATTCAACTACAACATAATTCATGCTACGGGTGCATTCATCATTGGGTGAAAGGGTGTTCTTATTTACCCGACATCTCACCACAAAGAGTAGTAGGCCATCAAAAAACATCCTAACTTCCTAACTCTAAGTTGTGTGAGTCTAAATTACACCGAATGTAGCAACATTTGTTGTGAACGTGCTCAAATATACTGATAATTCCCAGGACTGTATGAGAACTATCCTTCACTTACAATTGTTTTCTCACCGTTTGATATTTCTTACTTTGTTTGAAAGTCAAAATAATGCACTCCTGAGATTACTTGGCTGGAATTTCTTATGTAAAGTAGAATATAATCAAACACAGAACATAGGAGGGTCACAATCATCCGTAAAAAAAAATTTGCAACGTGTATGTCCATGTGCTTTTCATTTTTTCTCTAACTATTCTAATAAATGTAAGAAAGTCATATATTAGGAACTTTACGCTCCATGTAGTGTCAAATTCAGGCACTGTATCATGTTCATTCCAGAAAATAGCCTCTCTGCCATCTCCCATGCATGTGACACAACATTTGGTTGATATTGCTATCTGTTCATTAGTAATTTTGCTCAAAAAATCTAAACTCTTCTAAAATTGTTATTTGCAGGTATTAAAAAAGTTATCTTTGCATTTGAACCTTGTTTGTATGCTTTTTCTCCATTTGAATTATCACGTGGGTCAAGAACGAGCACATATTTTTAATATTCGTAACTTGTGTGTGTTATTCATTTTTGAATTAAATGCGGTTACCTCCCTCGAATTGACCCAAAAAATCTGAAAAGCTATTTTCACTCACTAATTGTACGAGATTGTTGGTCAACTGTGGCTCTTGCATGTTGAGTGACATTAACAATCCATATTCTTATATTGATTAAGCCTGAAAGCTCCCAAGCCACACACTTTATGGAGACACGAACAATGGAGGTATTACCTTGACACATTGTTCGATGACGTAAGACTCAATGTTGTAGAACATCACGGGGTGAACATAACATTAGTGGGGAGTAAAGAATAACCACATATGTGGCTCAATTTCATCCCTATAAACGAAATTTTTGTAACGTGTATGTCTACGTGCTCTTCATTTTTACACTACCTAAATGAATAACTATAATCAAGTCATATATTTGGTATTAAAGTTCATAATAGTGTCAAATTCCGGCACTGTGATATGTTCATTCTAGCAAACAGGCTCTCTGCCTTCGAAAATGCATGTGAGTTATTGTGTCTTTGACGTTGTTTTTTGTTATTTTGAAGTTAAGATCCAGATTTCTAAATCCTGAACAATTGTTATCTGCGATCACTACAAATGTTTTCTGTGCTATGAGCCATGTTTTTTTTACTTTTTCTTCATTTGAATCATCCGGTGGGTCGAGGAGAGGACATTTTTTCATTCATAACTCCTGTGAATTATTACCCATTGAATTAACTTTGGTCAACTCACTCTAATTGACCCCAAAACGCCGGAAATCAATCCTCACACACACTAATTTTCACTCACTGATTGTATTTTAGGTACACTAAATGTAAAGGAAGTTGCCTTTACAGATGTTTAATACTCTGTTTAGTAATTTCTTATTTTATTCACATTGTCCATATGTTGCAAAGAGTAATAACAAATCTTTGGGCAGCTAGAAGAGTTAATAAACCTTTCATTATTATGAAAAACTATTTTAATGATATGGTTGGTGTAGTTCAATTAATGTGTTCAGAATTTCATCTGACCCTCTTACCCAACCACCACCTAACTCTAATAAAGTTCTTATAACTCTGGATTGTTGACAATGTTTTCTGTTGTCTAAATATTGTGTTCTATACTTTAGCATTTCTCTCTGGTAGAAACTAATGGATTGGTAGTTGAGATATTTATTATTTTAGGTATAGTAAATGTAAAGTAAGTTTCCTTTACAGATGTTTACTACTCTGTTTCGTAATTTCTTATTTTATTCACATTGTCCATATGTTGCAAAGAGTAATAACAAATCCTTGGGCAGCTAGGAGAGTTAATAAACCTTTCATTATTATGGAAAAATATTTTAATGATATGGTTGGGGTAGTTCAATTAATGTGTTCAGAATTTTATATGACCCTCTTGCCCAACCACCACATAACTCCAATAAAGTTTTAATTCTCTGGCATTGTGAAAATGTTATCTTACTTCTATACATTGTTTTCTTCGTGGTAACATTTCTCTCTGGTAGAAACTAATGGATTGGTAGTTGAGATATTTATTATTTTAGGTACAATAAATTTAAAGGAAGTTTCCTAATTATGTTTAGTAATTTCTTATTTTATTCACATTGCCAATATTAAAAATATGTTCCAAATGAGGCAATTCTATTTTTTGTTTGTCGAAGTCTTCTTATTTGAATTGTAATGGTGAGTAGGGAAGGAGAGAAACAAACTTACAGATGAATTCGAGAGAAGTGAGAGAAAGTGGCTGTCATGGCAAAGGCAAAGCTTTGTGTTCTTTGCCTCATGATTATGAAGAAGAGGAATACGATTTCGAAGGCATGGATGATGATGAAGGATACGAGTTCTCTCTTACAGAGCCATATGAGGATGATGAAACAAGAGCCTCCTTTGTCATTGCTCCAAATGGTGATCTTAAACCCGGTAAGTAATACTAAGCTTCTTGTTAATCTGTTTTACAGTATGGATAAACTTGATAGTTTCCCTGCCTATAGGAGTAATATACACCAAGGAAGAGGTTGAGGCAATGACTTTTGCCAGTGAGATTGAGGCTTTTGACCGGTACAACCTTTATGCCTTGATGCTTGGTTTTTGGATAAGAAGGTGTAATAGAAGGTATTTCGATCCGAAAACGAAGGAATTCACAAAGTCTAGGATCTTTGTATGTGCCCGACAAGGTGTCCGATCTGATAAGTGGAAGTACAAAGAAAATCGGAAGAGCGAGCATACTAGAAACACTCGGTGTCTCTGCAAACCTCGAATAAGAATTACAAGAACTTCTCCTACGGAGCCGTTTACAGTGGATTATTTTGAACCAGTACATTCTCACAAACTTTCTAATCCACAGTGCAGGAGCATGCACCGGTCTCACAGAAAGGTGAACGAGTCAGATATCGAACACATCAGATCCTTGAAGGAGGTGGGCATAAAGTATTGTCAAGGCTTCCTTTTGGTGGTAAAACAATCCGGTGGCTATTCCAACGACCCTTACACACATAAGGATATGTATAAAAAAATGGCTTCTCTGGACAAATTATATTCCACTGAGGGAGATGGCCAACAGACTCTGATGTTCATTGATAGTCTGAAAAATAGCCACTATGGTGTTTAAGGAGGTAAGAGTACTATCTCATACATTAAAAATGCTTTCTAGGTGATTGATATTATTTTCCGTCTTTATAATTGCTATCTAATATTTACAATTGTTATCTTATGATATTATTTGTTCTTTTAAGCAATCAGTTTGTTCTGAGCGTTTATAATAATATCTATGGCATTAATAATACCGTCTCTTGCTTATATTTGTTTTTAGGTACAAATTGGGTAGCAACCAAGAACTTCAAAGTTTATTCTGGTGTGACAGGAGATCACATGAAGATTACAAGAGGTTTGGTGATGTACTTTATTTTTGATGCAACATACAAAGCAAACATGTATCGAAAACCCTTAGTAATTTTATCTGGGGTGAACAATCACTATCAAAATACAGTTTTTGCCTTTGCGATTGTTCAAGACGAGAACAAAGAAACATATGAGTGGGTCTTGAGTTGTTTGATGGATGCAATGGAGAATAAGATGCCCGTGTAGGTTATTACGGATGGTGATTTAGCCATGAAAAGTGCCATTCAAAAAACTTTCCCACATGCAAAACATTGTTTGTGTTCTTGGCATCTTTGTCGGAATGCTTAAGGAAAGCTGAAGAAGGGTGCCACATTCATTTCTGATTTTAAGAAATGTATGCATAGTAGGAAACCCGAGAATTTTGGGTTTGAAGATTGGCCGGCCATGGTAGAAAAATGGGACCTCTCTGATAACCATTGGATCCAAATCACCTATTTGGCTAGGCACATGTGGGCAGAGACATACTTGAAATTTTTCTACTTTTCCGGACAAACAACAACCTCAAGGTGTGAGAGCGTAAACTGTTTTTTCAAGGATTTTGTGTCCTATATGGATAAGTTGGTTGACCTTTGCAGGGGTTTAATGACTGGGTTAGAAAAGCTACGAAAAAATGAGAGGGAGGAACACTTTAAATCTGACCAATCGGACCCGATATGTACAACGAGGTTGAGGCAGCTCGAGGAGCATGCAGCTGAGGTATTCACCAATAATATCTTCCTGAAGTTCAAGAATCAAGCTGAGATGGCAGAGGATTATAGAGTAACGAAGGTTATTCCCATTGAAGAATCAAAGGTTCATCAATTCTACGTGATGAGAGGTGAAATAAAGCAAAGTGTGGTACGCATCTTTCTCCCTTCATGTACAAATTGATATTAGTTTGTAGTGTACACACGTAGTACTTTTGATGCCTAATTATCTAATATATGTCTGTGTATCTACTATTGTTTTCTTTACGTTTGAAATTGTCTTGTTTTTGTTAATGGTAATACTTTTCTGTTTCCTACATAAATTTTGAAATGAATGTTTTCTTTCACAAATAATTGTTATCCTGTTTTTTAACATTATGTACTCTACTGCTGCAGCAAATTGTTCTGTGTACACAGATCTAATCGCGATCTTTGCTAGACTTGTTTTAAGTTCGAGACATCGAAGATGATTTGCAAACATATGATTCTTGTTCTGAAAGAGAAGGGTGTTCATAGGATCCCTAAAAATTTAATTGCTGATAGGTGGGTAAAAACGGATAAGAAATTCTACGCAACCGAGCCTTCAATGAAAGAGCCTATTCAGGTGTCGTGTGACGACCCAAGTGTCCAAGCTTCTCGTCGGGGTTCCATGAAGAGCCAAGTGGCATTGTACACCTCTTTCGGTTGTAGATCATTTGCAAATTATAAGTATTGGAAGGATCATATGGCCGATGGAATCAGAACTATGAAGAGAATGATTTCTCAATCTGAAGAGGGTACCCATGGAGTTGTGAAGAAAGAAGATAATCCCTACAGCCACGTGAAGAATCCAAACCCACCGGACACGAAACACCCTAAAGGACCCAAGCAGGACAAGCGCAGAAGGTGCGGTAATTGCAAGGAGCTTGGACACAACAGGACTACATGTCCCAATCCTCCCGTGGACTCCTACGAAGACAAAATCCATGCGGAAGATGATTAACAAGAGATACCAGTTGAATTTGATGAGAAAGGAGACTTCTATTGGTCTCAATCAACAAATATGTCATGTAAAGGCAATTAAGACTAATGCTTGCTGGTTTTAAGATGGAATTACTCCTGCAGATCCATCAATGAGAACGGATGTTATCTATTTTGTAGGCTTTTGTTATCTACGTTATGCTGCTGGTTATCTTTAAATCTCATGCTGTTATCTTTCTGGGTAATTTCTACAGCAGAACGATTACAATTGTTTTCTTTTGTATCTATTATCCTAACAATGTTATCTACGAACCCTAGTGACCTGCTATACCGGGTAAATTTTTTGTCTTGTAGCGACGGGGCCCGTACAAAAAAAACAAATTAGCTGACGTCCGCCCTATTGGCGGACGCACTGTAGACCAACCCTCATCAGTATCATCACAGGAAAGCGAACAGAGCGACAAAGTGGCAAATTTTTTGTTGTTGTTGTTGTTGTGTGTAGAGTGCAAAGAAATGAATGTAGGAGAGATGATTTGAGAGTGCCAGAGCTTGGAGACGCACTTGATTCGCACCAGAGACTTCAGAGGAAGCCATGCGAGTATCTCTAAAGTATCATCGTGGCTCAAGTCTTTCTGCATTCTCTCTCTTCTTCTTCTTCTTCTTCTTCTTCTTCTTCTTCTTCTTCTTCTTCTTCTTCTTCTTCTTCTACTTCTTCTTCTTCTTCTTCTTCTTCTTCTTCTTCTTCTTCTTATTCTTCTTCTTCTTCAGACCCTGAAAGAAGAAGAACAATAGGTGTAGAGGAATCCCCAATCTTCTTCCTCTTCTTGTTCTCCATGATCGGGGACTCTCTTTTAGCGAATAAGCGTTCATAGCTGCTACAGCGAAATGCTCTCAATCAATCTAGGGCTCGTGGGAGATTGGACAAGGCTTCTACGATGTAGCTTCTGGCTGAAACTACGCTGCTGCCCCTCTAGATGCCAAAAACGAAGCGCTTTGCATAAGAACAAGAGCTGTAGAGGAAGCTACGGGCTTGAATCGGAAAAAAATGGGAAAGAAACGACGCTAAGAATTGCTCTTTTTTTTAAAGAACCTACCCGACTCGCGTTCATTGAAATAGAAGGTCTTCCAATCTTGAATTACATAGTGGGGGAACATAGACCAAACCCACTTAAAACAAAAATAAAACAACACAAACAAAACTGGGCTTTCAAACTAGCTAGCACGCTACAAGGCTAATCCACCTCAAGGCCCGCCTCATTCACATGTGAGGGTTAGATTGTAGTTCGACCAAACAATAAGGAAGGACAATGTAATTGTCCAAAATTGAAAAGGGTAAGCTGGAGGAAATTTGCAAATTGAGTCCCCTAGTCTCCGGGAAATTTTTATTTACTCCAAGAGCACCTCTCCAGACTAGGGTTTTGAACACATCTTTGCGTTGCTCGGATCTACAGAGAGGTAGAGAGAGACATTGAAGGGGTTATGGATTCTTCCTCCTCATCATCTAGAGAAGCTCTTGTCGTTCGTTCTGGTTCAGCAGAAACTCCTCTTCCTCATGATGTACACGACGACGACGACGGAAGAGAGACGATTAAAAGAAGCAACACAGAGTTAACAGTTGACGACATGGTCGAGATCTTCTCCAGACTTCCGGTGAAGTCCCTGATGCGGTTCAGGTGCATCTCCAAGTTGTGGTACTCTTTAATCCTCTCGCCCACCTTCATTTCTATTCACTCTAACAACAACGAGAAGAAGACTGTCTTTTTGCGTCTCTTTTTAAGCGATCAAACTGTTTATGGAACTTATATAAATACCACCGCCTACTTCCGATTCGGTGAAGACCGCGAAGAACAACTAACATTTTTCATTCACGAGGAATTGATGATGGGAGCTATTGAAATCGTGGGTAGTTCCAATGGAATCGTATGCTTATCTCTCTCACAACGCCCACATATCTATGCCCTTTGGAACCCCGCGACTAGAAAGGTTTGGCAGATCTATGGAACTCCCAAAATGGATTATCATAATCAAGTAGTTGAGACTAGATTCTGGGAGGGCTCAACATTTTGTTTCGATAATGCTATTATTAAGGTGGCACATGTTAGATTGCATGTTACGGAAGAAGGAGAGACTAGGGCGCAGGTCAATGTATTTTCTACTGCTACTAGTTCATGGACGTCGCGGAAGAATATAAATATCCCTTGTGACTTTAACATGATTGGAGACGCAGCAAGGGTTAATGGGTACATGCATTGGCATGTAGGTTGGAATTCAGAAGATATGTATATTCTGAGTTACAACTTATTTGATGAGGTGTTTGAGCGGATTGAGATGCCTCCCAGTGTCCTCTCCTTTGTTAATGATGATGATTTTGACAATCATCATCATCATCTCGCCGCTTACAATGGATCGTTTGCCACATTTCTTCATACAAGGCCTTGTTGTCCCAATTATGAGGTTGATGTGTGGGTGTTGAATGATTGCCGGTCTTGTGCCAATCAACCCCAATGGACTAAAAGACTAACTTGTAAACCATCCATTGGGTCTGCCATTGCTGCTATGGGATTTTTTAGGAAGGATGACATTGATTTGTTACTCTTATTTAACTTTTCAGACGACTCTTTCTACTTATATGATACAGACGGCGGGGAGACCAGGTCGGACGAGAGTAATGAAAATTTATCGGAGACATTCACGTACAGTGAGAGCCTTGTGTCATTTGATTAATCAGGTAAAGTTCTCTACTTGTACTTGTTGTGATACGTACATGAAAACAATTTATTTCGGAACTATTCCTATAAAAAAGTACATGCCTAAGTTAAAGGTAATGAATAATCAATATGGGATAATCATCTTAAAGAATTTGGAATAAAACATATTAACAACATAGTTTAGGCTCATGAAGCCGCTGATTACTAGATATCGGTTTTATTAATTAGAACAGCAGAAGCAACAGCATTTTTTTGTGGAATGTTATCTGCTTTTAGCTTACTTGGGAGATTGTTTTTGACCTACATCGTGCTTCTATCTTGTAGTGGTGAAAATGTATTAATACTCAACCTGAAATTGTAGAATTGATTGTACTTGAATACACATTTGACAGTTCTTGAATTATACCACCGGAAATTAGGTTGAGGTGAACGTATTAACCAAGAAAATTGTTGAACTCTTTTATGAAGTAGGAAATGTTCATATGCTGATACTATGTGGTGTTGATTTAATAAATTTTGGGCTCTGTTGATGGGGTATTATTGATGGTATCTACTAGGAGTATTTGGGGTAATTTGATTTCCCAAAAGATATTCCTGAAGTACATGCTTGCTCAGTCTGCCTTTAGTATCAAGATTTCTCTTGTTTATGTAATGGGTTTCTACATGCTCTCTTTACTCGTAATCTCCAAGTTATGGGTCTGTTTGCATATTCTTTTGAAATATCAACATAGGTGTACGGCCTGAGGTTCTCAGCTGGCTAGTTTACCCCAGAGTATCAAATCTTCAACCCTTCGACATAATCCGAAATGATATGCAGCATAAATAGATCACCATTATCAGAGTAACTATTAAAAGAACATTAAATGAATATTATTACTGTGCTCACGATATCCCTTCTCGTTTATAAATCACTTGTCATTCTTCTCTCACACTACCATTATAGATGGGTCAATCTGTATTTACTAGTTCAGATATTTTAGATTCACACATTGTCTCGTCGCTGTACTTTGTCTGAAATGAGTTTTCATGATTAGTTTGCTCTGATGTTTAAGGTAAGTCTCAGCAAATATATAACGGCCCACTTATTAAGTATATGAAGTGATAAAAATTCATCCTCAATATGGTATATGGTTACATCTTATGGTATATGGTTACTGAATCTAATGAAGCCCTGACTCACTTTGTCTCTTTCTCACCCTTTCCAAAAGATGTGCCACCTTTCAAAATCCAAAAATAATCTCGTATTTGTTTCAGTCGAATTAAAATGTTTCATGCATCTAGGTGTTCATTTCTGATTTGAGCTGGCTGAATGAAATTGGTTTGTATTACTTCATGTTTCTACATAAATTATAATGGTAGAGCCTTGTCTCTAGACAGGGAAGTTCTACGTTGTATCAAACTCGCACTAGCATATATTATAATTTTATTCTTTATGATTTGAGGTGTAATCTGTATTTCCAAAACTCAAGGGGTTATATTGGCGTGGTTTCAACTGGAGTTGCTTAGTTTATCTTGCGTTGTTTACTCGTATAAGTATTTAGAATTCGATACCAATCCAAAGAAATTAAGAAAATGAACTGGTTATGACGAGTTTCATTTCTTTCTCTAATAGTCAAGTTAATCTACAGTTAAAAAGGAAAAGGGAGGCGCAGGTCCTGTGTCATGGTAACTAGTTTTGGCTTACTTTAGTGTTAGTTGTCTTCCTATACTATGAGCTTAGCGGTTATAAAACTTTGAAAGATGTGGTCTATGAATATTCAAATTTGTTCCCGTAAATTTCACATTTTGTAGTGCTTAAAAAACACTTCGCCTTTCTTATTTTCTTGGAATTCAATCTAATTCTTAAACACCAGATTTTCACCCTGATGAATATAGGGAAGTACTTGTTGTTGAAAGTCATTTTTCTCACATCCAAATTATGTATGTTTCGTCTGTGCCTATTCTAATACTATAAAAACATGTAAGAAAAAGCACCATGAACTCATCAACTCATTGGGGGAAGCTCTAATTGGTATAAATAATGCACAACTTCGGCATCATATCTGTAGGAGTCCAAGATGGAACACCGGAAACTGAAACTTCTACCCTTGGGCAAAATACAAAGCTGTGTAATCAATATGCACTGATACCGAAAGGAAAAATTATAGTAAAGGAAATTATGCTTTCAACTTAACACCTCTGCAAGAATTGAAGTACTACAACTATCACCATGCTTACAACGAACTTTATTTCTCCAACTTAAGAAGAAAATGAGATGTTAAACTCTGGTGATCCTCCATATCTGTTTTTCCACATATATCCAGCGTCATTCTTTATTCGACTTCCCACTTCACCAACACACTTGGTTAAATAGCCACATGTTTGAAATTTCTTCTTTTTCGATTTTCTCCAGAAAAACGTTTGTTATCCGCATGATTTGTTTGTCAGTCGATGACTGCCTCCTCTAGCAGACACAGTAAGGGAGCTATAATATGGAATTGTATGAGATCAGATGGAACAGTTCAAGGTGGGAATATGAGAATGGCTATAAATGAACTAAGAACCCGATGTTTCGCGATTTGTATAATTTTGTAGTAACAACCTTTTTTTTACCATGAGCTGTGTAAATTTCCATCTGAATTAATATTTAACGACCATTCAAGTATATATTCCCATTTCTTATAATCTAATCGTTTGTCTTTCTGTTTCCGTCTCCGCTCCATGATATTAAATGTCACTCTTTCCTTCGCTCTCTTCTCCAAATATATGTTACTGATGATAACCCATGACAAACAAATCATTATACTCCAGTTTGGAAATTTTCTGTAATTTGGTGTCTTTTATTCAGCCAGGTTGTGTAGGATGGCTTTATCCTAACTCAAGTAGGTCGGAGTTGTTGTATAATATGAAAACATTGCTAGAGAATGCTAGTGACCTTCTGGCAATAAGTAAATAGGAAGAGTTTGTTTCCAGAGACTACGCATATTGGTTAGATGAGACTCGAGCTCTGTCGGAATGGATTTTAAAGAGTTTTCTTGGAGCTATGCGCTTATCTGTAATGAGTTTGAATAAAAAGTTAGGAGTATATGTTCAAGTTGGACCCTAGATTAGTACAGGAGTCAAATTTTAACACATATAATTATAAGCAAATGCCCAGACACGTGTAAGCTTAATTAAGTTATGAAGCTCCTACATCGTGTTATTAGACTATGATGGATTTCGGTTATTATCATTGTTTCTGTTTTAGATTGGTTCTTTTCATTTTACTTTCTTCACTGAATCCATGCTTTGATTGCAGAAAGTAACAGGAGTTGGTGATGTCCTATGACATGCTAGATGGACCACCTCTGAAACCATGTAATCAGTAACTTTTATGTACTCAGCTGTCTCTGCGCGGCCTCAGCTTTAAGTAACTGCCCAGACCTTGTAATGACTTTTCGTTATTGCTCTTTTTTTTTTACGAGTGTTTGTGCTGTTTGTAGAACTTGTACTGAATTGTTGTTGAACTTCCTGAAATTCTTTTCTTGTTCCTTTTGGGATAACTTTGGGTAAGATGTGAGTGAGAACTTAACTATGGCATTAATCTCAGTTGATAGGGGTTCTGCTTTTTTCTGCACGAACAAACAACAATTCTAGCCCAGTGACAGAGGCCAAATCTTCAGCTCTCCCATAGCCAACACGACTAGTAAAAAAACAACCTTTTTATAGTAAACAAAATCAATTCATACGAATGTTTCTTTGGGCTCAATGCTCCTTCTCCATCAGAAACATGGCTGTAACTTATACATGCAAAGATTATGTTTCTTTGGGCCATCATAAATATGGCTGCAACTCCAACATAAAAGAGACAGATGTGTAATTCTGAACATCCAAATTTCTGGAAGTTTAACACCAATTCAGGAAGTTTATTTAGATTTGGACTCATACACTAAGGAAAAACATTAACCTATTCCGATAACTATATCCTTATTTTTTGGACGTATTTATAGTAATCCATACTCCACACAACATAATTATCGATGTTGGACGAGCTTCGAATATTTGTTGAATGTCATTTCTAGAAACATTAACAGGAACTAACCATCTAATTATGACTACAGAACAGTCGTTGAATATGGCAACATTACTTTCATCCTTCTATATTTCTATTATATATGTACTGACTAGGATCTTTGAGTTATCTATGTACCCATTTTATTGATTTGGCGATATGGATCCTACAAACCTGCATTCATATTTCTTGTCATTGCCTTGCTTTATTCTGATTTTTTTCTATAGAAACTAAGTCCAGGCTTCTTTTGCAGGAAATGTCATGAGTCTCTCTCTTCTAAGATCTGTCCAAGTTCTTTGTTGCCGTGTCATTCACCATTTTCTGTATTCATCTGAATGAGTTTTGAGAGGAAAAGCTTCGTCTCGTTGTCTGAACCTAGTTTTGCTGATCTAGCTAGCCATACTGTTGGTGTCTTTTTGTAGTCCTTGTGCGGCATGCACTTGTTTGTCATGTTACACTACAAGGAATATGTGTTTTAGAGACAAAATTTTAGGCACAAAACCACAATTTGTTGCAAAAAGTAACCATTTGGGAGAAAACTACGCTTTTGTGTTAAAAGTTTTCACTGAGGGACCAAACTGCAATACATTCCAAAGTTTGATGAGGAAACACGGAAATTATAATGGAGCACTAGTATAAATCTGTTGCAAAATGTATGCTTTCGGGAGGAAAACCAAATTTTGTTTCCAAAGAATTCGTTAAAGGACTAAATTGCACTCTATTCACAATTTAATTGATGGAAAAACAATTACAAACTTATATCGGATATAAGAAATCAATTTCCTTATATCTTCCCATTTCTCTCGGAGCCCTAATCCCCAAATCAATTTCCGCCTCTCTCACTCTCTCGTCGACGACGATCGATATCAAGCATCAACCTCTCTCTCTCTCTCCATCTCATTCAGTACTTCTGATTATCGGTTGATTTGAAACTCAGCGATGATAGATTTGTTTGATTCCTGAGACTTGGTTGTTGGTAGTTCTAATAGGTTCGCTTTCAATCTTCCGAGATTTGGAGGTTTTGATCGGTATCGAAGCTGGATTTGGAGGTTTTCATCGGTTTCAAGAGTTGACTTGTAGCATTCTGGTCTATTTGGAGGCTCGATCTTTCGAGAATGCCGAATTTGAAGGTTTCGATCGATATCGATGCTGGATTTGGAGGTTTTCATCGGTTTTAAGAGTCGACTTGTAGCTGTTTGGTCTATTACAAGTCTTTCGCTATTGTTTTCAACTATAATTTACTCGGCGTTCGATCTTGCACTTCTCAGATCATCGAAATCGATCCTCCTCGCCGCAACGTCGCTGCCGCCGATGATAATTCTGACAGATCGGAGTTAGAAACTGATGACAACGGCATCGATTTGGAATAAGACGGTTAGTTCTCAAAACCCTTCTCTGTTAAACTCTGATTTTAGTTTTGCGCTAAAAGTGGAACTGTTTAATTTGACTTGCGTAGCCTATGATGATTAGATGATCAGTTTAATTGAACTGGAAGTACGAAGAATGCTTTTGAGATGATCAGTTCATAATGCCGTTTTGATTCAAAAAAATGAGGCTATGTATTAAGAAACAGAAGCTTCAAAAGTTGATTGCAATGCCTAATTTCATCATGGTGGTTCCTTCAGTTTAAATGGCGTCTTACACTGCAATTTGATTGAGTATTTTCTTTGGAAACATATGCTTTGGCTCCTAGTAATTCTGGTTAAGCTCCTATTAATTTTGGTTTCTGTTTGTGGATCTGTTAATTTTAATTAGGGTTAGGCTACGTGATGATCTCGAACTGTGTTTCCGCGTTGCGATTTGCAAATTGAGGTCTCAGTTTCTGTTTTTCGATTGTTCCATCCACTGGAAATGATTTAGCTTGATTTCATTCTGAGTTAGAACTTTGCTTTAGTGTAGGATGTGCGTGGATCATTCTGTTTCATGATAAATCTGTACATTTCATCTGTTAAATTGAAATCCATGAGTTGTGATCAACTGATACTTGAGATCAATCAAAATTCAATTTAATTGTTCAGTACTGAGGCACTCTGATAGATTACCAATTTAGTACTTGTAACAATTTGAAACGTTTTATTGAGTAATTGTTAGTGTCCTTTTCTGTCCCGACATTGTTCTTGTTTTCTCTCTTTAGAGGTCTGGGAGAATCGATAGGTTAAATTAGACTGGAAAAAAGACGATAACACAGCTGTGGAATGGAACTACACTTCTGGCGAGTGGAATGGAGATGCCAATGATAAAGGTATACCTTTCACTCTTGTATTCTTTTCTTATACAAGGTCTTAAGCAATTCTAACCACTAACAAGTGTTACTACCCAGCAGAACATTGGTATCTGCTTGAACTCACTTCAATATATCGTTCTACAGGTATCCAGACTAATGAAGATTACAGATTCTATACTATTTCAGCTGAGTTTCCTGAATTCAGTAACAAGGACAACACATTAGTGTTCCAGTTTTCTGTTAAGCATGGACAAAAGCTTGACTATGGTGGCGTCTACATGAAGTTGCTCAGTGATGGGATTGACGAAAAGAAATTATGTGGTGACACACTGTACAGGTAAAACGAAATCCTCAATATACTGCAGTGCATTTCTTCATTTGTGTGATGATACTGAACTCCACATGTAACTGTTGTGATGATACTGATCTTCGAGTTATTTAACTGTCTTAACATGCTTAGTAGTTAGATGATCTGTTTGATTGAGTAAATCGAATCTCGTGTAATTTGTGCAAATGTTGATGATGGAGCTTTTAGTTGTGTTAGTAACTTGATACTTGAAGGGTAAGCTCTTTTCGCTTCCAACATTGAAGAGATGAGCCCTGGTCGGCTTTAGTTACGTGACTTTATCATGTGGATTCTTTACTCCTGAGTCTCCAGCTGTAGTTTATTTACCCCTGGGTCTAGGTAGTGAAGAAGCATCTCATGTTATGGCGACGAAGGGTCTGGGTAAAAAAGGTGTCCACTTACTTTATAACATACATTGGAGGGGATGATGAAACTCTTGAAAATATATGATCAGTACTGTGCTCTAACACTTTGTTCTAATTGTTACGATTCAAGGAGCCTGAAGAATTGTTTGAAACCATCTCTCAAGCAATGTTATCATCTGTAGTTCGTGATTGTCTGTTTGCCTGTTGTATCTGTTTCTCTATATAAACCATTGCTTTATCATATGGACTCTTGTTCATCTGGGTATTGTGCTTTCTTGCGATTTGAGTAATCTAGCTATAGGTGCTTGATCAGTACAAAACACACATAATTGATAGATTCATTCCTTGGAAGGATGCTAAAAATTGCAACATGGTTTTGTGGAAATGTTACAGCATGTATGATAAGGGAACCTGTTGCATGTATATGTATATAGGTGGAATGATATAGGTGAAGCTAGATCACAAGAGTTAGCCCAGATTTAACCTATCCCTGATTGTATAGTACTCTTTGATTGTCCATTTTTACACCAAAACAAAACAGATGAAATACGAGTGGTTTCTTGCGTTCTTCTATCAGACCACGTATGCCGGTCCTTTGTGAGACGACCCCTCTAACCTTCAGGTAAGTTCGTGAAGACACTGTTTTGTGTCTGATTTTGTTCAGATCTCCGATTGATTGTTTTAGGGTTTGTCGAAAGAACTTACTGTTAACCTGTATTCGTGATCTCCATAAATTTGATTTGGGGTTTGTCAAAGAACCCAATGTTTTCGGTTTCTGGATGAATTTCTTAACTGTGTATCTAGGATTGTCTGCATTTGATTTAGAGTTCAGGGTTTGTCAACAAAATTATTGTCTTTTTAATAATAAGTACATAGTTTGTCAGTTCTTCGTTGGTGATCATTGACAATTGAGATCTTCGAACAATGCCCTGTGACCTTGATGACTCTGAATTAGTCAAATTTCATGAGTCCTTCAGATATCTGATGAAGTATGACTGAACTTGTACATCACTCATTGAATGAACATTGTGTCTCTGATGAATTTGACATTCTTGAATGAATATTTTTTGCTTCAGTCTGCTTAATGATTGTAAGCTGCTCAACCTTCATATACATGGGACGGACGTGAATCCTTAGTTGTTTAGTTCCTAAACACTGCATTTGTTGTATTTTGAAAATGTTTTGGTGAAGCATTCTCTCCGGTTACTACTGCAATGTGTAGGTTCTGATGTGTTGTAACCTGAAATAGTGTAAAGCAAATAAATATCATCCAAATTTATATGAAAAATACTAGAAATAAGTTACAGTTGGGTTACAACTGCAGACATGTTGACTTCTAGTATGGCACATGAATTTGAATCTTCCTTCATTTATATGAAAAATACTAGAAATAACTTACACTTCAGTGTTTAAAAGTGAATTTCTGACTTACATCTCAATTTTTCTGGTCATGGTACAGATAATGCTGGAGTCACCATTCCCAGCTATAAAACATTTTGCATACTATAGGTTGAGCACAACATTGGACGAGATAACTTTTCCCCTGAGGTGGCCACCTCGTGTAACAACATGAACTTCAGACAGTTCAACAATCCGTGAACCTGATGAACTCAAAGCCGGCCAGGAGAGCCTCAATCAGTTAATCCTGAATATCTCTTTTGAGTTCAGTCTCAGCTCTTGCAGACTTGACGGGTTTTGGCTTTGAGTTGGGGTTGTAACCTTTGCTATATCTGACGTTTTCGCAGATGAGCAATCAAAGATTTTTCCTAGTGATGAAGACGTGGTCAGGCAAAAGATTCTGGTGTTCGTTACCCAAGTGCCTACTCTGTTGAGGTACAATTTTTTTTATTATCTTTTATACATTGCTTTAGCTAATTATTCAACTTTGTATACATCTTTGGCATCCATGTGTCATTGATTCCCCTTCCTGTTTTGACAGAGTACATTTGGGTAAGTTTCTGAAGACAATTGTACAGGCAGATTACCCGGAGAAATGGCATGGCCTTTGGGCCAAACTTATGCAGGAGACTAGCAATTATCTTTTAGTTATATGATTGAATGTAATGCCCCTGGTGAACCATCATTTGAATTTGTAATTAGATTGAGACTTTATGGAAATTTTAATTATGTAGCTTAATATGAATTTTGGATCTAATGGTAATGCAAATTAATTGTTTATTTGTGTTGTAGTTGGCTTTAGGACAATTTTTTTTGTCACAAAAGGTACCTTTTAGGGAGGAAACTAAGTTGTAAAAAGCTCTTTCAGGGACAATTTTTTTGTCACAAAATGTACTTTTAGGGAGAAAACATGTTATAGGGAGGAAAATAAGTTGTAAGTCAGGGACAAATTTTTTTGTCCCAAAATGTACTTTTTAGGGAGGAATTTTTTTCCGGGAGGAAAGTAAGTGTGCGGAATTTCTTTTAAGGACAGAAATTTCGTCGC
The DNA here is from genome assembly GCA_023055425.1 of Linanthus parryae. NCBI lineage: Eukaryota > Viridiplantae > Streptophyta > Magnoliopsida > Ericales > Polemoniaceae > Linanthus > Linanthus parryae. The sequence continues at coordinate 59,524,475 of JALGPY010000001.1, read as the reverse complement.
AAAATGTACTTTTTAGGGAGGACATTTATTATAAATTTTGCAACAAAATATACGATTTGTCGCCAAAAGTGACGCCTTTTGAGACAAAATCAAAATTTTGTCCCAAAAAACTTTCCCGGATGGACTTTTAGCCAGAAACTTCGCAACGAATATTTTTTGTCTCAAAGTACTTTAATGGAGGAAAACATGATATTTAGCTACAAAAAATGTTTGTCCCTAAATCACCAATTCCTTGTAGTGTTATTTGTATTGTAGCTGATCTTTATGAATGCTTCTTTGGTCGTTCATGGAATCTTTTTGTTGGATGCGTTTCAACATTAAACACCCTCTTTTGTTTTGTTGAAATTATGGTTCTCTACCAAAGATTTGAGTTTTAAGATTAAATCCATGCTCGTTAATGACGTTCCAAGGGACTATACTAGGTCAAAAGGTAAATATACATCTTAAATAACTGTGATCTTTCTGACTTTATATATATGTGTACCCATGACCCTTTAGTCTGGGTATGAATTGTAATCTTAAATTGGACAGCTTGGAAATCCTACCAAACGATAAATTGACTACCGCGGTGGAGAAGAAAAAGATTGCACTTCTTGTCTTCTCTCAAGTTAAAACTTGAATCCGAACAATATATAGGGAATTATACGATAGCAAGAACAATCTTGTAAACTCAGTATAGAACAATATTGTAAAATACAAAGTTCAAGGCTTTTAAAGCCACTGAAAGAAACTCTGTGCACCTCTGTGACTCAACCGGAAAGACACCACTCGAGGGAAAGACATGACCTTTGGAGAAGACACAACTTTTAAATGTTTAGGAGGAATCTCCAAAAGGAATCAATGAGTACCATTACTCCACGGTCCACGCTGACAGAGGACAAACCAAGTAAAACTTACAACAATTAAACATTTTACCCCTGACTTCATCCCTGTCCTTAGACGGGTTAACCCAAAACAGTGAAAACGAAGGACCCAACGGCCCGACTGTATTTCTGCGTCACAATTTTTCAGGTAGTATGCTCAAAACACAACCCTCTACAAAGGCCCTCTGTCAATTTTACATGGCAGTGGCCAAGGATAGATTCGGGTGAAGAGCATAAAGGTTTGCTCAAACATGAAAAATTCCATTTCAATGAATCAAGAAGAGATCAGAAGTTTAAGCAGATGAATTCGAACAGAAAATACCGGTGAAATATGGTCTGATTGCAGAAACAAACTGGAGTAAGAGAGGGAATGCATCTCTCCCTCCCATTCCTCAACGTCATGGGCGGCGTCGGTGAGAGCAACGGCTCATTTCCCCCTTCGCGGAGGCCGGCGGATGACAGGCGAGACACAATACCAAAGATATCAATTTTGTGGACATCGAGAATTGCCAATTTCCCAAGGGCTCCGATACCCACTCGATCGCCCAGAACATTAGTTCCGCCCTAGGTGAGATGAAGTACAGTGGTCTCTGTATCATACCCCAATAGCACCGGAATTGCATTAAACCCGACATCTACATATGGTTTGATTTGTTCATCATTTCATTGAAATGAGAACAAACAAAAGTAGCCGCTCTCCGTCCCCTCTCTCAACAAACATCAACCTTCTATGGTGAGTTGTGCGGTCTGATTCATCAAAACCCCCCTCTCTAGAAACGCTACCATACGAAGGATAAGAAAAGCTAATTGATTGCTTTCTGAGAGAGCCCCCCGTATTATCATTATTCAGAGGATAGGAATATCCAATCTAATCCGTAGTGGGTTAAACAGTATAAATTACTGCTTACAAAGATGCACCGCTTCAAATAAATCAGACAAAATTACTAACGGTTTTCCTTTTTTCCGTAATAAGATGAGAACAAAAAAGAGTCTTCATCTGCTTTATGATTGTTAGAAACTGGACTCAGATTTGTTAAGACAAGAAGAAAACAGAAGTGAAGAATGACACAAAAAATGACAAAAACAAACTTACAGAATAAAAGCTAACTAAAACGGAGATGAGTCGAATGACAGTCTCGTACGACGACGATCTCCGTAAAGCATTATTCGCCCCCACAGTTGGTGCGTAAGATAAAAGTCATTCATGTACCGTAGACGATGCACCAGTGTACTGTATACGACGAACAAAACTACGAATCTATGTTTGAGAGATATTGAGAGAATAACAAGATGATTATCGGAATTGTTAGAATGAGAGGAGAGGCTACTATTTATAGAAATAAGGCACCTCTTACGAATAGTTGCAATTGTTCATTCAAATTGAAAAGTTACAACTTTTCAATTCAAAGTAAAATGCGCAACTAAATTACATTCCTCAATTGAGAGACGTCAAGCTTCATTGTCTCATTTTTCATTCATCAATCAATTGTTTTGACATATGAGATCAAGAACTAATCTCTTTACTTCTATAATTTTTATGTAAGCTCTCAAGTGAGCTTTCTCGAGCCCGGGTTTCAAGTCGGGTCAAAACCATATTTTCCAACAGGAACTAATAAAATAGAGATCTCTGAAGTTAAACACAACAATTTTAAGTACAAAGAATGAGAATAAGATCAAAACTGGAATGATATATATATATATATATATATACTGATAATGGAATGGTATTCTTTAATACATTCACTAGGCGTTACCCCGCGCTTACGCGCGGGATCGTTATTTTTACACTAAGTAAAAAAGTCTTTTGGTATTTATAGGAACAACCATCTATTGATATTTATAGGAACATGGCTGTTGAATATGCATAAAAATTGGAGTTTGCTTAATCTTACTATTATTTTCAATTTATGAGAATGAAATATGTTATGAGTAAAATTATATTTTTTATTCTAACTATCTTGAAATATGTATGTTTTCTAACTCTTTAATAACTTGCAGAAACGACAACACATTTTATGCATAGTGAATAAGATAAAGAAATGTCATGTCTATGCTTACCCTTTTGTGTTCTAAATAAACATTTTCTCTACAAATAGATTCTTGAGCTAGTAATCACTAAGACTCCGCTCTCTCGCAATTGGTTGCTAGCTAAGTGGTAGAGCGTGTGAAGCCCATGCATGAGGTCCGGGTTCAAATATGGTTGTATGATGTAATTCTCAACAACCATAAAAGACTCCGCTTTCTTTACCAAATGTCAGACGATTTTTTTTGTCTATTTCTGAGTTATGGAAAGATTTATTTTTATTATTTTGTTTTATTATTTTTCAGATACATTTTTTTCTTCTTTGAAAACATTTTATTTTTTTATTTTTATTTTGTGTTCCCTAAAACTTGTACTAATATAACCCTTTACTCTCGAAATAAATTTCACGCCGAGTTAAATAGAAGAAAAGTAAGTTTTTTTTTTTCTGTCTAAAACATTAACAATAAATTTTTAGAAAATTTAATATTTTCAAGGTAAGTAATCTTTTTCCTACAAAATTGATTCTAAATATAAAATAAACTAAACAATTGTTGTAATCACTACATGTAAAGAAAAATTCAGGGTTAGAAAGTATAAACGTATCTACCTCACAAAATGGCGTAGGTTCACGAAAATGGGTGCTAGCTTAGTGGGAGATGATTTGAAGCCCCTTCATGAAGTTCCGAGTTACAACCTACCTACATGATGTAATTCTCAAAAACCAGTAGTATATGTTAATCATTTAATATAATCGCGTGGAGAGTTAGTACTTTCCGCGCTAAATTAATTATACTTTAAGTAATTTTTTATTTTAGAATTTTCCATGATCGACGTAGGCATGGTATATGTTGTAGAATATTATTTGAAATACACCCGCACTTTATTTTGGCATTGAAATCTCTTTTTTCTATTAAATTTGAAACGTATATAAAATAAAATAATACTAAATTAAATATATTTATAATAATAATAACTATTATTGTATTAATTATAATTGTTAATGGATGAATTTCAAATGCAATAATAGACGTTAATAAATTATACTAAATTTGTTTGACATTATACTAATAGACGTTAAATAATACTAAATTAAATGCAATAATGGATGAATATTATTTGAAATACATTATACTAAATTTGTTTGACAATCAACTTTTGTGTACACGTTAATAAGTTGTATTTCTCTGAACTTTGCATGTATAATTATATGCATGTCAAACATTTAAATACTTTCTATGAATTATTACAATAAATTTTTCTGAAATGAATTTAAATGATAAATTAGCTTTGAGAATTTAAAGTCGGCGAGCAACATGATATGCAAAATATTTTCCTGGAAAAATGTTCATGTAAGCTTAAATCTAAAAGATAAATAATAGAGGGTTTAAATTAGTCCATAGCCATATTCAAAGATAAATAATATAGAGTTTTACTTATTCCATATTAAGAAAATTAAAAAAATTGGGGAGCAACATGATATGCCCATGAGCCTTGAGAACTTATCATGTTTAAATGGTCTTATAAGTATAGTGTTAACGACATAAAATTGCATGTTTTAGTATGTTAATGAACTCTTCATAACTTGCTAATATGTGTAATTTATTTCTTTTATCTCTCTTTCTAGACTTATGCTTGTTTTCGTAGTTTTGGTTGTTTTCTCTCATTTTGTAGGTGAAATTGTGATTTGGAACGCGAGAGACTAGCCTAGGAGGGCCAAACGATGAATTAAAGAAGCTTAGAGAACTTAATTTGAAGGGATTTGAAGATTTGAGAGGTCAAGATTGAAGAAATTGCAAGTTAAAAGTCAAAGTCAAGGGCCAAAGTCAAGTGTTCTAATGTTTAGAGGGCTCATGTGAAGAGATTCTAACGGAAGTGGGGCTTAAGTGCAAGTTTTAAAACGTTTTAATGGCTATTTTGAAGGATACTTAACGGATTGGGGTAGTTTCTGCAGTTTTTCAAACGTTTTAAGAGGATCCGGGGGTCTTTTAAAACGTATCAGCAACCTAGGGGGTTTTATTGCAATTTTCGCTGAACAACTCACACCAGCGTGTGAGCTTCTGTCTTCCCCGTCGTTCCTCACGCAGAGCCACCATGGAAGCTCGCACGAAGCCTCTTCGAGGGCCTTATCTCCTTCGTTGCTTCACCAAATCAAGTGAGACCAACACCAAAACGCTCCCCAGCCCAACCTCAACCTCCCTCTTCCCTCAATTCGGCCCAAAGATGAACGAACTAGAAAGCCCTAAATCACCTAGGGTTCTTGAGAGCTGCTGTAAATCAACGAAGGAGGGTTTCTTAGATCAATTGGAGGGCGGAGATCATATCTTGGAGGCCACGAAATGAATCCCCAAAGCCTATATAAACTGGGTTGTCGAATGAACCGGGGGTCTGCTCTCTCACGATTTTTTCTGAAGCGAACCTCTGTCCTTCTCTCTTCTCCCTCGTTCTGGCACCTTTCCAGGTCTGTGCTTGGTGATTCCGAGCTCAATCTTGAGCTATTCCGGAGCCAAGCACAACCACAGAGGGAGAGAGGGTCGGATTCTTGAGTTTCCGGTCACTTTTATGCATTTTCCGGTCACTTTTCCGGACTGTTTCTGTGCTAAGTAGCTGCTGAGTTCTCATCTACTGTTAGATTCATTTTCTGAGAATTGTTAGCTGCTATTGAAGTATTGGATCAAATCGTAGTAGTTGAAATCAAGTTGTTGAGTTGAAATTGAAGATTATATTGTGTAGTTCTTGAACTTGAGTATGAATATAGTGAAGTTATCTTTGAAGATACTTCATATCTCTTGTGTTGCACTCTCAAACATGAGTAGCTAATTGTGTTGTTGGATTGATTGGTGATCCTAGTTGATTCTTGAAACTCGAATATGTTTGTGTTTTGTGTTTTGTTATTTGAGAGATTGAATTCTTGAGTTCTATGAGTTGAAATAGGAATCATTATTGTGGCTTGATTGAGTATGTGGATTTCAATCGAAATAGGCATACTCAATGCTTGAGGCAACATTGATTTGGATTTCTCCATTTGAACTCATGGATTTAACTCTCGAGCAAATGATTTGGTTGTTGAAATCGGGTTACATGAATCACTAGGAGATCCAATTGATCCAACTTTTCTCTTACTAGTTCTACAAACTCTTTAGCAACATCTTTTTAATTGCCTAGTTGTTTACTAAGTTTCTTTGAATTGTTTCACACAAATCCTTGCTCCATCACTTGAGTGGTGGATTTCAAAGCTTGGCTAGCTCTAAAGCCTTTGAGAAACTCGTTTTGTCAATTTCTCTAGTTGCTTAGTAGTTTGCTAGTTAGCTTAGAGTGTTTAATCTCTTTCCCAATCCTTGTGGAAATCGACCCCGTTCTTTCTCGGGTACTACTTAGAACGATATTCCTATACTTGGGAATTATCGTCAACAAGTTTTTGGCGCCGTTGCCGGGGATTGGTGCTAAGAGACTCACTCTTGAGTTACTTTCTTGTTTTGCTTGTTTTTATTTTTAGATACGCTTGAAGAAAAATTCCGGGTTCATATTTGAGCTTTGGAACAAAAAAAGCGAAAAGTAAAAAATCACAAAAACATACTCTTAGTTTTTGTTCATCTATTAGTGGTAGTATTAGCTTAGCCCTTCCAAAGATTCTAGCTCTCTTAATAGCTTTGAAATCATGGATGGAGATGATGGGCATAGTAGCAACAACGAAATGATGCCATTTCGTACACTTAGAGATTTGATGCATCCATCTAGGCAAAGTTCACCCTCTTGCTTTGTGGTTCCTTTGAATGAAAGTAATTTTGAAGTTAAACCGGGTACAATCCAACTCTTACCCAAGTATCATGGCTTAGAGGCCGAGAGTGCCTACTCTCATCTTAAAGATTTTTGTGACATTGCCTCAACGGTTTATTGTGATGGTGTTTCTAACAACACTATCAAACTTAGGTTGTTTCCTTTCTCTTTGAAGGATAAAGCCAAATCATGGCTTCACTCCTTAAGACCTAGGACGATAGGCACTTGGGAAGAGTTGGAGAAAGAATTTCTCAAGAAATTTTTCCCCACTTATAAGACTAATGCCATAAAAAGGCAAATTGTGACTTTTTGTGTTAAGGAGGGAGAGCCTCTTCCCCAAGCTTGGGAACGCTTCAAGGATCTCCTCATTGCTTGTCCTCATCATGGATTTGAAACTTGGAGATTGATTAGCTCCTTTTATGAGGGTTTGACATCCAACCACAAGCACACAATCGAGTCCATGAGTGGGGGAAATTTCTTCTTAAAAGGTGAAGATGAAGGGTGGGATTGCTTAGATGAGATTTGTGAAAAAGTCCAATCTTGGGATATGAATGAGTCTTCAAAAGAATTGTCTTCTAAGTCTAAAGGTAGCATGCATTACCTTAGATCTAAGAATGAGGCATTGTGCTCTTTTTGTAGTGATTGTCATGAGTTAGGCGATTGTCCCGACTTCCTAAGAGCCCAAGAGCTCATGGGTGAGCAAGTGAATGTTCTCAATTCTAACAATTTTGGGAAGTCATATGACAACTCGCCTTACTCAACCACATATAACCCCAATTGGAAGAGTCATCATGATTTCGGATGGAAACATGGCCAAGAGACACAAGTGAACCCCTCATGTTCCACTTATGTCCCTCCCCAAAAGAGTGCTTTAGAAGACACCATAGAAAGGTTCATAGCTAGGCAAAACCAAACCGATCAAGAGTGGAGAGCTTCTCATGAAGAATTGAGAAACTCCAACCAAGAGTTGAAAAATGCTTTAGCTAGGTTGGAGTCTACCATAAATGCTCAAGAGAAGGGAAAATTCCCATCTCAATCTCAACAAAATCCAAGGGGCCAAAGCTTCAACCATGTGGAGCATGCTAAGGCCATCACCGTTTTAAGAAATGGGAAGATTGTTGACAAGGGACTTCCAAGTGGGGAGTCCCATCAAAATGAGGAAGAAGAGGAGTGTGAGAAGAGTGATTATCAAGAGAGATTTGGTGACTTGCAAGAGTCTAAGGAGAATCTTGATAAAGGGAAACAAGTGGTTGATGATAATGAAGAAATTAGGATTGTTCCACCATTTCCCCAAAGGCTAGTGGCCAATAAGATGAAAGCAAGTCACCAAGACCTCCTTGAGACATTTCAAAATGTTAAGATAAACATCCCTCTCTTGGATGCTATAAAGCAAATTCCGGCTTATGCCAAGTTTCTCAAGGATTTATGCACTTTCAAGAGAACTCTTCAAGTGAGAAAGAAGGCATTTCTCACCGAGCAAGTGAGCTCAATTCTCCAACATAACCTCCCTCCAAAATATAGAGATCCGGGTTCACCAACCATCACTTGCACAATTGGGAGTCATAAGATTGCTAATGCCTTGCTAGATTTGGGTGCAAGTGTAAACCTTCTTCCATACTCGGTATATGAGAAGTTGGGGTTGGGTGAGTTGAAACCCACAAGAGTGACTCTTCAATTAGCGGATAGGTCCACTAGAGTTCCTAGAGGCGTCATTGAGGATGTGTTGGTTCAAGTGAACCAATGCTATTTTCCGGTGGATTTCATAGTTTTAGATACTACCCCTTTGTCTAGTGGCACCTCTCCCATTCCTATCATTCTAGGAAGACCTTTTCTTGCTACTTCTAATGCAATTATAAATTGTAGGAATGGTGTGATGAACATCACATTTGGAAATATGACGTTGGAACTCAATATCTTCAACACAAGTAATCAATCAAAAGATGATGATGACATATGTGAGATTAGTTGGATTGATTCTTATGTTGAAGTGATTGAGGATCCTACTACATGTTCCAATGAAATAGATGATCTTATTGTGCAAGATTTGGAATTTTTATGTGAAGAAAATAGCATTTTCTCATCATTGCTCATGAGTGAGGAATTTAATGTGGATGATTGGGTTAATCTTGTTAGTAAACTTGAACTTGTGAAGCCTCCTATAGAATCTACCCATGAGAATTCTTGTAGTGATATTGATTTACATGAGAAAATGGAGTTATCTTCTTTAGTAAGGAAACCTCCTACTTATGATTTGAAAACCCCTCATTTAGAATTGAATGATGCATGTTTAGGGGTTGATGATAATCTCATTTGCATGGCTAGTGACCATAGCTTGTTTTGTGATGACTTAGAGGACATTCAAGGAGAACCCCCACCACAAGAGATTGTGGATGGACTTTCAAGTAAGTTGGGGGGTTCAAGTGTTGGTTGTGAAAATTTTGAAGTTTTCTTTCATATTTCCCCTATTGATTTTGATGAAAATAAATTTCATGTTATGAAAGGAAAGTGGGGAAGAATCTTGGATGAAAGTGTGAAATTAAAGAGTGATAATTTTTGTGTTCATATTCTAGAAAAGGATCATAAGCTAGAAATTTGTAGTGAAAATGTTCTTCTCATTGAAGGTATTATGTTAACTAGTGGTAAAGATCCTCCTCTTGAATTCTCTCATGACAATTCTCTCATTTTAAATTCCCAAGATGAGTCAAGTTTTTCTATCAAAATGTGTGATGTCTCTTGCACTTTCTTTGGAATGAGCATTTTGAAGAATTTATTTGGAAAAGAAGAGAGTGCTACTTTCATTAAAAAGGGAACACTCAAATCCTTACATTTTGATTTACTTGATCCGGGTATTAGTCTTCCAATTTTTGTTCTTGAGTTATTAGAGAAAGTGAAAGGAAAATTGAGAATGCAAAGAATGAAAGAGGGTTGCCTTGACCCTACTCGAGCTCATAGTCATAGGCAAGCTTGCCTAAACTACAAGAAATTAAAAGTTCCATGAATTGACTTGTCCCATTTAGAAGTCACGTCTTGTACATAAATAAATTAGTTTATCACTATTTCTTGCATTGTTTTTCTCTATTTACATTTTGTAGGTTGCTCTTGGAGGAAGATGGATGGTGCTTGGTGCCTAAGAAGCTAAAATGAGGTCTTTCTATCCCCTTGCCTCTTGCTAAATTTGTATGCTCTTCCATTGTTCTCACACATTGAGGACAATGTGATATTTTAGTTGGGGGGTGGAGTAGATTTTATTTCTTGCTTAAATGGTTACAAGCATGCTTTTCCTTCATTAGTGATTTACATGAAAAATACAAAAAAATTGAAAAAAAAAAAAAAAAAATGAAAAATTAAAAAAAAAAAAAAAAATGTGTGTGAATCTTTCATGAGAAGCATCACTCTTTCCCCGTGTCAAACCATAGATATTTTTTATTCTTCTTTCTTTGGTAGTTTTATTTTCACCTTTCATCTTGAGTCTAGATTTTATTTTTCTTATTTGATAGCTTAGTTGAGTCTTAGGAAGTTATAGTTGAGTCACTTATTTTGAAAAAAAAAAAAAAAAAAAAAAGTGAAAATTACAAAAATGAAAAAAAATGAGAAAAGTGAAAAGGGGGAATTTTAGGAAGCTAGATGTTTTCAAATAATGAAATTTCTTAGTCCATGTTCTTTTTATTTTTATTTTAGGAAGGAATTCTTTGCTTATACTCAATACATCTACACCAATATCCCACCTTCCGCGACATCATGCGTTCTCACAAAGCGACACACTAAATTTACGTTTCATGTTTAAGTCCTTCAAGCTAAGTTGATCACATAAACTTTGACGTCTTTTACTTTTGATAAAGGGTGCATTTTCTAAAGCTATTTGAACTTCACAAAAAGATTTTTCTCTATTCGTTTTTGCGGTGGAAACTTGTAGCCCATTGGAGTGGTGGTTACCAATGACACCCCATGCGATGTCTAAGAAATAGAGGGGTGTCCGGGGATAATGTTACGTCACCACCTAGATAGCTCCCTTGGTTTAGCTTAAAAAGCCCACTCGCTTGTATATTCCTCTATTTTGTTGTGGGTCTTGGAGAGCCTTGGATTTGAGGTTAAATAAAAAATAATAATAAAAAAAAAGAGAAGAAAAAAAAAAATCATGATAAATCGCACCATCTACCAAAAATCCACAAAAGGATCATACAAGCCCACAACCACATCTCCCCTTCTTAAAAATTTTTGTTCAAAGCTTTGGAAGTCCATCCTACATGGGTGCTTTTGAATAAGTATGAGAATGTCTAGTTTCTTGTGATCCTTATTTTTGAAGGCATACTTTCTCGCGAATTGGACTTAATTTAACAAGTTTTGTGGTTCGCGTGAGTCACCTTCTACCAAACACCACCCACATTTGTATGAGTATATGCTTAGACGTCCATAAGCTTCTTTCTCAATCTTCTTGGACTTTGAGAATTTATTTGATGAGACATTTGTGCATTCTTCTTTTTCCCCCACAAAAAAATTAAAATTAGCTAGTAATCTTTAGGATTTTATTTTCTTTGAGTTCTCACTTAGGATAGATAATGTGTGTGTGCGTTTTTGTAAATAGTTGAGTCTAGTTTAGAAGTGAGTCAAGCCTTGTCTAGTTGAGTGTGTGTCTCTCATGATTGGTTTCTCACTAAATTTCTACTCATATCGCTCTCTTTGCTCGAGGACGAGCAAAAGGCTAGTTGGGGGGTGTGTTAACGACATAAAATTGCATGTTTTAGTATGTTAATGAACTCTTCATAACTTGCTAATATGTGTAATTTATTTCTTTTATCTCTCTTTCTAGACTTATGCTTGTTTTCGTAGTTTTGGTTGTTTTCTCTCATTTTGTAGGTGAAATTGTGATTTGGAACGCGAGAGACTAGCCTAGGAGGGCCAAACGATGAATTAAAGAAGCTTAGAGAACTTAATTTGAAGGGATTTGAAGATTTGAGAGGTCAAGATTGAAGAAATTGCAAGTTAAAAGTCAAAGTCAAGGGCCAAAGTCAAGTGTTCTAATGTTTAGAGGGCTCATGTGAAGAGATTCTAACGGAAGTGGGGCTTAAGTGCAAGTTTTAAAACGTTTTAATGGCTATTTTGAAGGATACTTAACGGATTGGGGTAGTTTCTGCAGTTTTTCAAACGTTTTAAGAGGATCCGGGGGTCTTTTAAAACGTATCAGCAACCTAGGGGGTTTTATTGCAATTTTCGCTGAACAACTCACACCAGCGTGTGAGCTTCTGTCTTCCCCGTCGTTCCTCACGCAGAGCCACCATGGAAGCTCGCACGAAGCCTCTTCGAGGGCCTTATCTCCTTCGTTGCTTCACCAAATCAAGTGAGACCAACACCAAAACGCTCCCCAGCCCAACCTCAACCTCCCTCTTCCCTCAATTCGGCCCAAAGATGAACGAACTAGAAAGCCCTAAATCACCTAGGGTTCTTGAGAGCTGCTGTAAATCAACGAAGGAGGGTTTCTTAGATCAATTGGAGGTCGGAGATCATATCTTGGAGGCCACGAAATGAATCCCCAAAGCCTATATAAACTGGGTTGTCGAATGAACCGGGGGTCTGCTCTCTCACGATTTTTTCTGAAGCGAACCTCTGTCCTTCTCTCTTCTCCCTCGTTCTGGCACCTTTCCAGGTCTGTGCTTGGTGATTCCGAGCTCAATCTTGAGCTATTCCGGAGCCAAGCACAACCACAGAGGGAGAGAGGGTCGGATTCTTGAGTTTCCGGTCACTTTTATGCATTTTCCGGTCACTTTTCCGGACTGTTTCTGTGCTAAGTAGCTGCTGAGTTCTCATCTACTGTTAGATTCATTTTCTGAGAATTGTTAGCTGCTATTGAAGTATTGGATCAAATCGTAGTAGTTGAAATCAAGTTGTTGAGTTGAAATTGAAGATTATATTGTGTAGTTCTTGAACTTGAGTATGAATATAGTGAAGTTATCTTTGAAGATACTTCATATCTCTTGTGTTGCACTCTCAAACATGAGTAGCTAATTGTGTTGTTGGATTGATTGGTGATCCTAGTTGATTCTTGAAACTCGAATATGTTTGTGTTTTGTGTTTTGTTATTTGAGAGATTGAATTCTTGAGTTCTATGAGTTGAAATAGGAATCATTATTGTGGCTTGATTGAGTATGTGGATTTCAATCGAAATAGGCATACTCAATGCTTGAGGCAACATTGATTTGGATTTCTCCATTTGAACTCATGGATTTAACTCTCGAGCAAATGATTTGGTTGTTGAAATCGGGTTACATGAATCACTAGGAGATCCAATTGATCCAACTTTTCTCTTACTAGTTCTACAAACTCTTTAGCAACATCTTTTTAATTGCCTAGTTGTTTACTAAGTTTCTTTGAATTGTTTCACACAAATCCTTGCTCCATCACTTGAGTGGTGGATTTCAAAGCTTGGCTAGCTCTAAAGCCTTTGAGAAACTCGTTTTGTCAATTTCTCTAGTTGCTTAGTAGTTTGCTAGTTAGCTTAGAGTGTTTAATCTCTTTCCCAATCCTTGTGGAAATCGACCCCGTTCTTTCTCGGGTACTACTTAGAACGATATTCCTATACTTGGGAATTATCGTCAACATATAGCAAATAAAGAATTTATGTGTAGAAGAAGAATTGGACTTACCATCACCAATTGCGAGTTTATTTTTTTCATAGAACTTCATAAAAAAGTTGTATAATTTTAATTTTCATATATTGAACGTGTAAGGTAAATTTTCTCTCTTATTTTCACATATATATATTTATAAACAAACTAAATGATTAAAAATTGTTTATAATATTCAAAACATTTTCATACATATTTTTAAAATACAAAACATTATTTATGTAGTATTACTTGTACTGACTCTCTTCATATTTGTAACGGAAAAATAAATGTTTATATGGATGAGTCATCCGTTACAAGCGAAGATGTCACTAGACAATTTAAAATTCTTGTCGGACAATGTCGTTCATTGTATGAATAATACATCATAACAAATTTTTTGTAGTTTTAATTTTTATATATTGAACATGTAAAATAGATTTTCTCGTTTTGAACATATATAAATATGCACCAATTAAATTGGTGCATATTTATAATATTCATTTCACGTTACAATTTTCTCGTTTATAATGTTCATTTCTTTTTTATACATATTTCTAAAAGTTAATATGCACCAGCTTTATTATTAAAAATAGTTTATAATATTCTTTACTTTTTATACATATTTTTAAAAGTTAATACCTTAGGTTTGTAGTAATTGTTGTCATTACTCTCTTTATATTTGTAACGGAAAAATAAATGCATATATGATGAGTCATGCATTACATTCCAAGATGTCACTGGACAATTTAAACTCATGATGACATGGCAAGACATGTGTCCTAATTATAATAATCATAGACTGCCAAATGACGTCTCCATATTTCTTCTCGGCACTTGTCTGCTTTTATATATATATAGATGCTACTTAGATCGAAGTTCATTTTATTTTTGAGATAAATACTCAGATCTAGATTTCGACATAATTTTAATAATACTTCCATATGAGGAAAATTGGAAAGCAGTTAATTTTTGTACTAAAACATGAAACTGACGTGTAAAATTACTCTTGTTTAGAACTATTGATAATAAAGAAAAATAATATATATGTATACAAACACACACATAGCCTACACAGGAAAAAAAAATAGAAAGGAGATAAACTTCATGCTGTAAATTAAGTTAAACTAACTGAAATAGTCTAATTCCTGTAGATTATTAAGTGAATATATTGCTAGCAAAGTAAGCTTATAGGCTTGTCAATGGTGAGTCTTCATTGTTCAAATCTTTCTTTCATGGGAAGTATTTTCATAATGCTTCTTTTTGGCAAGCCGTCCCGGAAACTGGATGCTCTTGAGTGTGGAGAAGTATTTGCAAAGGCAAAAACATTTGAAAGCAAGGTTTGAGGTGGAGAGTGGGTAATGGCATGAGTATTAGGATATGGGAAGATTCTTGGCTGTCAAGAGACAATAATTTCAAAGTTTCCTCAGTGAAACCTCCAAATTGTGAAGCTGTTATGATGGGTGATCTTGTGGATCACGATTTGAGGGCATGGAAAAAAGATTTAATATGCAGGGTATTTAATCAAGAAGAAGCAAGATTGATTTTAGCCAAACCAGTGGGACGCATTTCGTGCGAGGATATGAAAATATGGCACTTTACAAGCAACGGAGAATTTAATGTAAAATCAGCATACAAGGTAACTGAAAATTTATCTAGCTAAAATGGGGGAGCTTCTAGCAGCTGCAATGTGCTGTGGAGGAAACTATGGAGTACTCAAGTTCAGCCAAAGATAAAAAGTTTTTTTCTAGAAAATTCTTTTTGATGCCATTCCTTTTAGAGCTCCCCTTGTGAAAAAAGAATTATTTCAGATCATATTTGCTGAATGTGTGGTGAGCATGTTGAGGATGCTCCTCATCTGTTTATCAATTGCAGTTTTGCAAAGCTTCTGTGGTATCTCTCCCCACTTAGACTCAGAAGTGATGAAGTTGGAGCTAATAGCATGATGGAATGGTCACTACTAGAAAAACCACTAAAAACCGCGGTTTAAACCGTTGTTTAATGCACTAAAAACTGTCGTTTATAAATAAGTAACGGTTTTTACCGCGGTTTCCAAACCGTCACTTAGAACGGTGTCGCAAAAGCGTTACCGCGGTTCCAAACAGTGGTTGCATGATGATTTTTATTTTTTTATTTCTTTTGTTACAATTTATTTTTTAATTGTTATTAGAAAAAAAGAAATTCAAATAATATATATATATATATATATATATATTAATTAGATTTTTTCAAAAGATCCAATTAAACTGGGCTTCAACTGTTACGGCGAGAGGGAGGACGATGCTTCGGATCTGGGCGAGATGGAGGACGATGCTTCGGATCTGCGCAAAAGCTTCAACTTTTACGGCGCCTTCGGCTCTGGGCTTCGACGGTGCTGGGTGGGTTTCGTCCGGCGACTTCGGCGGTCTCCGGAGACTTCGGCGTCTCCAGCGATGAGAGAGCAGAGGAGAGGAGGAAGACGAGAATAGAGGGAGAGGAGGAAGACCACATGAGAGGAGTAGAGGAGAAGAGAGGGAGGACGATGAGAGGGAGGACGATGATGGGAGGAAAGGAGAAATGAGCAGAGCGAGAGGAGGGATGGACCGGGCGAGGAAGAATGATAGAGAGAGACGGTGGGGGCGGTTGAGAGATAAAGAGAGAGAGAAAGAGTAATAGATAAGATAGTGTTGGAAAATCAGTGGCTGAGATAAGATCTGAGTATTTCCATAAACAGCGGTTTATCAAAAACCGTAGTTTATTATTTATTTTTTAAATTTTATTACTTGTATATAATAACTATTGAGAAAACAAAATTATATTGCATTCATAAACAACGGTTATATAAATAACCGTTGTTTATTTCATTTTTATTGTTTATAAATAATTATTATTATAGAATATAATTATAGTTTTATCGAATTAAACAGCGGTTAAGGTTAAAACTGTTGTATTTGATGATGTTTTTTTCCGCGGTTTCCTTTAACCGTCGTTTATTTTATTTTTTTCTAAAAACAACGGTATACTTATAACCATGGTAAAAGTGAAAAAAAAAAATACCACGGTTCTTAGGTAAACCGTTGTATTTGTTCTTACATTTACCACGGTTATTTTATAACCGCCGTTAATTTAAATAAGTGTAAAGGTTACAAAACAACCGCCGTTATTGGTGCCTTTTTACAACGGATTTTCTAACCGTGGTTTTTTAACTGTTGTATCTGGACCTTTTTTTAGTAGTGGGTGGGATAGTTTATGTTCTTTGGCTGCTGATGCAGGGAGTTTAAATGATTTTTTGGGAATTTCCCTATCACATTGCTGGTTTTTGAGGAAAGCCAGAAATGATTGGATTTTTCAGAATTTAAAATGGCAGCCAGATGGTTCAGAAAGCTCTAACATTTTAATTCTCTAACAGCTTTCAAATGCGGATAAGAGTCATGGTGTTTCAATCAGGGCACATATTCAAATATGTAAGGAAGAGATTTGTATTGCTACAGATCTTGCGGTTGATGTTTGTAAGGGGAAAGGTGGAATAGCAGCGGTTCATTTGGGAAGCAAAGGAGAGATTATTAGTATCTTGCAATGTCCTATCCAAGGTATTACTGATGCCACTATTCTTGAATGTTTGGCTATAAGAGAAGCATTACCATGGTGCAAGAGGAAAGGTAAGCTCAAAGTGGAGTTGTATTCAGATTGTGAGCTGGCCAGTAAGTGTTTAAAGAAGCAGAGGTCAACCAAGATGAAGAGTATTGGAGCAGTTATTGATGATTGTCTATGTATTGCTACTGATTTCAGTGTTTGTCTTTTTCATTTTTTGCCTAGAGCATTGAATTCCTCAGCTCATGTTTTAGCTAGGGGTTCTCTAGTGTTGGATGCTCCTATTTGTTCAGATCAGATTTGATCTATGTCTCTGTATTTGGCCGTGACTGCTTTTCTCGTTAATGAATGCTAAAGTTCCTGTTTAAAAGAATATCAACAGGTAGGGCTAAAAAAATGAAAATATATTCTAAAAAGGTTAAACTAAACCGAAAAAGTTCAACAAAATGCTATATTGTAGTTTCCGTTATACTATGTAGGGAATATCAACAACTTTTTTTGGTTGCAAAAAAAAAAAATTATTCTTTTTGGCAAACTTAGGAAATAGCAACACAATAACTGTACATTTGTGTGAAAATCAATCACATGTTCAAATTGTAACGAAATTGATGGGTTTTCCTGAAAATAAATTTCTGTTGCTGTCATTATTCTCTCCTTGTACGATGTTTTTTTTTTTTTTTGAAATAGGAATATATATAACTTAGGACAAACTTTTATCTGTCAAATATTCATTACACACAAACTCAGGACAGACAACACACCAAGTTACTACATTTGGTGCTCCTGAAGCATAGTAGCAAATCCTATCTGCTAATTTATTTCCTCCTCTCGAAATCCAGCAAACTTGACCGACATTTAGCTTTCCCAACTTTCTACTAATAAGTTGAGTGAGTCGGTTCATTTCAGAACCCTTTAGACTACTGCTATTAAACGAGAGCTTCTCCTCCTTCCTCAGTCGGTTGACTCTCTTCTGCAAGATTTGTGAATCTGTTTCAAACAAACAAGACTGGAATCCAAACCCAGAAACCAGATCTAAGCCACTGTTGAGGGCTTCTGCCTCGATGATAGTCGAATCCGTATGAAATGGCAGAGGGTATGCCCAAGCTCGGACGAATTCCCCGTTTGAGTTTCGGACAACAGTCGCTCCCGTTGCAGTTTTGGAGGACATGCAACAAGTGGCGTCGAAATTGCATTTGAGTTGACCCAGTGGAGGTGCTTTCCACCGGCTTGAATCTCGGATTTGATCTGCAAAAGCAACAACACCACAAGTGTAAGTCGATTCTAAGAACTCTAAACAATTTGCTTTGCTATCGTTAATAATTGCTATTTTGGAGATTGAAGCTGATTCAAAAAAAAATTTGTTTCGAGAACACCAAATCTCCCAAAGAGCAAAAGCAAAGAGGGCTCTGTTTTCAGCATTTAAAGAGTGAAGGATCTCAAAGATGCAATCAGCCATCGGTAAATTTTTTGGCTGAAATTTGAAAGGCCAATCTGGGTTATTCCAAAGAGAATGAACCCATTTGCAGTAAAAGAAAAGGTGAGGTAAGTCTTCGGTACACCTATTGCAGAAAATAAAAGTTGTAGGGATGTCAATTCCTTTGCATTGCAGCTTTGATTTAGTGGGTAAAAGATTGTTTATCACTCTCCACATAAAGATCTTGATTTTGTTAGGAACTGTGAGGCTCCAAATAGCATTATTATTTGTAGAATTGCTGCTGCTGCTAGGAATATTTGATAAAATGGATTGGGTTTGAATAGAAAAAGTGACATGGTACCCAGATTTAACAGTAAATAAGCCATCTTTTGTTTGTGACCAAATCAAGAAATCATACCCTAGATTATTATTTCTGGGAATGTTTAAAATTGCCTCAACCTCATCCTTAGAAAAGTGATTGTGAAGAAGGTTTTGGTTCCATTGACCATCAGTAGTAAATAAATCTTTAACAAGAGTGTTAACAGGCAAAGTTTGAGAACTTAAAGGGGGTACAACCAAGACCTATAGGTATCCACCTATTTTGATAAACTAAAGTGTTAGCGCCATCCCCTATACCATGTCTGAAACCTCTAAAAACAATATCTCTAGCAAAGGTAAAACCTTTTGAAATAGTAGAAGAGCGATCATTTGGGTAAGCAGCCAAAGGATCGAATAATGATATTACTTACCTTTCATGACCCTAGCAAGTAAGGAATCCGGATTTTCCCATAAACGCCAAACCTGTTTTGCTAGTAAAGAGAGATTAAAAGCATGAAAATTCCTAAAACCCATGCCACCATCATTTTTGGGGAAACACATTTTGTTCCAATTTCTCTAAATTATGCCCTTATTGTCATGGTTGTTTGTCCACCAAAATCTAAAAATAATTTTGTCGATTTCCTCACAAATTGAATTTGGTAAAAGATACATAGACATAATATAGGTAGGAATAGCTTGGGCAATAGATTTAATTAAAACTGCTTTTCCCCCAAAAGTTAAAAAATTACTTTTCCAAACACAAATTTTGTCAATGATTCTTTGTTTGAGAGGGTTGAAGTAAATTTTCGTGTTTCTGCCCAAAATAACCGGAAACCCTAGGTACTTATCATGCCCATCTGAAATTAGAATTTGAAAGATGCTAGAAATCTGATTTTTAATATTATTTCTAACTTTGGGACTAAACACGAGAGAAGATTTATCTTTATTAATTTTTTGTCCCGAAGCATGACAGTATTGATGAAGGATAGAATTTAGAGCAGATGCATTAGTAGTATTAGCCCTTTCAAAAAGTAAGAAATCGTCAGCAAAAAGAAGATGAGTAACTGAAGGACTATACCTACTAGCTTTGACACCCTTTAAATTTTTTTCATTAACCGCTTTTTTAAGAAGACAAGAAAGCCCTTCAGTACAAATAACAAATAAATAAGGACTTAGAGGGTCGCCCTGTCTTAAGCCCCTACTAGGTTTGAAAGAAGAAGTCTTCTGTCCATTGATTAAAACACTAAAGCTGACAGTAGAAACACAGAGCATAAATTTTTGAATAAGGGCATTTGGGTAACCAAGTTTTCCTAAAACAGAACAAAGGAAATCCCATTCAATACGGTCGTAGCCTTTAGCCATGTCTAATTTTAGAGAAAAAGAACCTTCTTTGCTTCTTTGGTTATGCATAGTATGTAACGTTTCCATAGCAATAATAGCATTATCGGTGATAAGTCTATGTTTAATAAAAGCGGACTATAAATCGTCAATTATAAAAGGGAGGAAATTTCACAATCTATTAGCAATAGTTTTTGAAATCAATTTATAGGAAACGTTTCATAAACTTATAGGGCGAAAGTCAGTTACTTTGGTAGCATTTCTCTTTTTGGGGATCAAGACAATACACGTTTCGTTCGTAAAGGAAATGTCACTACCATTATTCAGAAAAATTAAACAGCATCTTATAACATCATCCCCAATTTCCGGCCACTAAGTTTTGTAAAATAAAGCGGGGAGGCCATCTGGTCCAGGGGCTTTAAGGGGATGCATTTCATTAAGCGCAATTAAGATCTCGTCTTTGGTTAAACGTTTGTTAAGTTTAGAAAACATCTCATTAGTCAGTTTTTGCGGAATAGCGTTAACAACATCTATGAAATTGTTATTGTCACTAGAGAACATATTTTTGAAATAATCAATGAAAAGGTTCCCAATCTGAAGTGGATCAGTAACAATAATATTATCATCATTTTCAATGCACGAAATCTTACTTTCCTTCTTCTATTAGAGGTAACTTTGTGAAAAAAGCAGTTTTTGTATCACCGTTTTTAGCCATATTTCTCTAGATTGTTGTCTCCATCTAAGTTCCTCATGAGCATTCAAAATATTAATGTCTCTAATAGTGGTTTGAATTTGATGAAGGTTTGAAGCAGTGGAAGGAAGGTCATTCAAAACATTCAAACGCTGATGCAAGACATGACGCAGATGCATTTTTTCTTTGTGATTTTTACGGCCCCAGTTTTTTAGAACAGTAACATTTGAAATTTTATCATGTAAGAATTGTAAACTTAAAGGGCTAGAGATAGGGTTCTGTATCCATACCTGCTTGATAATGTTTCGGCACTCTGGAGCTTTTGTCCATTCTGCTGCGAAGTGAAATCTTCGAGGTCCTAGATGTGATGAAGGATCCGAAGACGGTTTGAAGATGATAGGGATATGATCCGAACCCGAAGTAAGATAATTCTCCACACTTATGTTGCTGAATTGATTTTCCAGAGCATGTGTCAACACCACACGGTCTAGCCTCTCTGCTACAAAAGCGGACCCTGACCTTCTGTTATTCCAAGTGTATTTGTATCCCTTAAAACCAATATCTCTTAAGTGACAATCTGCTAGCATTCTGCAGAAATCCTTTATTTGACCCCAGTTCCTCATTCTTCGCCCTTTTTCTCATTTTGAGATAGGATTTCATTGAAATATCCTAGAATGACCCATGGTAGCCCAGGACCTGGATTTAACTGACGCAAAGATTCCCAAGACAGACATCTGTTACAAGTAACTGGATTGCCATAGAAAAAAGTGGCATGAAAACCTTTATTCGGTTCATCGGAAGGCCGAATAAAGGTATGGATGTAGAAGTTGTTGATTTTAAGAAATCGAATATCAATATCTCTTTTCCAGAAAAGTGATAACCCTCCCGAGAGACCCTCTCTTGGTACAATGATCCCGTGAGTGAAGCCTAGTTTTTGTTTGCAATGTTGAGCCTGAGAAGAACTCTGCTTTGTTTCAAGAAGAAAAATGACGTATGGATGACTTCTTCTTCATAGGGAAGATAAAGATTGGAATGTGCAGGGCTTCCCTAGTCCCTGCACATTCGAACTGATGAGATTCATTGTGATCAGCAGGACCGGCTCTCACCGGTCTCTCCCGCTGGTAGGGTAAGATAAAAGTCTCTATTACCCGAAGATGAATCTGAATCACTTGGTTCGTCTGCCGCTTTTTTCTTTTTTGATTCCTGGGAAAAGTCTGAATTCTTTGTAGGATCATCTTCTTTTTCTTCAAACATTATTCTCCAGGCCTCTTCAATACTATCTTCGTCATCATCAGCATTTTGTTTTCTTTTTATACCAGTCATCGTAGCCCCTGTCTCCGTGACAATCTGTCCTCTAGGATGAGGAAGGCCATGTTTTTGGCGAAGAAGTCTAGTGTCCTCCAAAACATCACCTTCTTCATCCTCGCCTCTGTCCACACATGGTAGTTCCCATTCCATCTCCCTCCGAGACTCTTTTGCTTGTTGTCTTTCGTGGAAGTATTTCTCTTCCGCAGTCATACCCAAATCCTCATCATCTTCCTCGAATGAACCCCCAGTATAACCTGGTCCCATCGTCTGGTTTAACTCTAAACCCGTGTTCTGTGAAGAAGGTGCAGCCGTTGGACCAAAAGCATGAGTGATGTCTGTAGTTAAGCCCATAACAAAGTTGATCATGGCTTTGTTATTAATCCATTGACCATAGAGTAATGGGAGATCTTCAGTCTTGATGTTTTTTGTCCTTCCATCCGAACAAAATTTTACATCGTTCCCCATACGTCCACAGTATGAACAGACATTAGGAAGTCTTTCATACCATATCCATATAGTCACCTGTTTACCCTCGGCAATTGTAACTGTCTTTGCTCGTGGAAGAGGATCTTTGACATTTAAACCCAACTGCAGTTTAATCGTTTTACCAGCAAGTATTCCTTTCGTCTTTACCCAAGTTTCCTCTAGTTTTCTCAAACTACGTCCAATTTCTTTGCCAATGAGTTTCGTTTGACTGGTTGTTTGTAGTCCCCAGATATGAACCTTGAGTAATGTTGTTGAGAAGTTCAATTCTGAGATATCCGTCATCTCAGATTCCCACTTGCGCATTACCATCAAATCTCCGATTGAGATTATACACCATTTCGACTGATTCTTCCGAATCAAAGGAAAACTGGTATATAAAATCCCCCTTGGGAACCACAGTTAGTCCAGGAGGGTCCTTCCAGACCTTAGCCATTTGCATTTGTAGAATGCCCAAGTTGATAGTTTTTGCCGTGAAGATCTTTCCGAAGATACTTTTGTTGAAAGCTTTCTTTGCATCTTCCCTTGCTTCTTCGGGGAGAATTGTGGTTGATACCACAGCCTCTCTTTCTTTAACCCCGCAACCGAAAGCAAAGGCTGGCATAAGCAGCAGACAAAGAAAGTTGTAATCAAAGGCATAAGCCAAGGCGATGCAAAGGCAGAAGCCAAGTAACTCTCACTCAACGTGAATCTTGGAATAGAATAAGTAACAATCAATTGCTTCGTTCACTCCTTCATCCCTCTCCCGAATAGGTAGGTATTCGCTTTCCTCAGGGAGGTCTTTGTTCTATACCTAGCAGATTCCCATGCTCAGTAAAGGAAGCCTATAGGAAAGGGTGGACTCTTTCATTATTTCCCGGCTAAGGAACTGACTCCTACTCGGCTGCATTCCTTCTATTGAATGTTCTCTTTACCACGGGCTACGTAATAAGATCTTTGCTTTCTAGTCTACTAACTAGAGTATGTCTTTACCAGCCAGAGTACGCATCCGGGTCAAGCAGATCCCCTTTATTAGAGGGTTTCCCTTGGTTCTGTAATAAGCTTTCACCCGCGAAACAACCAACTCAGAAAGAGTCAACAAGAGGAGCAACCTCTTTCTTTTCATTAGTAGAAGCTGTCCCCAGGTTCCAATACAACCAACATGCAAGGGTATGACTTAGGGTAAGGGATGCGAGTAGGCATATAAGAGAGCTAGTATCCCTATCAATCAATAGAAGGGAAGCAAAGATCTATTCTATTTGTCTTTCTTTGCCCGGGGACTACCTTCTTTAGCACCATCCCTCGAGCCTTTTACCTTAAGAAAGGATATTCCTTTGGTACCTGACCGGAAGTATTAGTTGCCAACCAACAAGCAAATAGTCGTAAGAAGACTGGTACAATAGGAGTATTTTATTTTGAAACAACAGTTACAGGGTTGGTTCGCCAATCCCTAGGTTTCACTCTTAACTAGGAATAAAAGGAGGCTGTTCCCGTTCAGAATCTGGATGATTCGCTTCATCTACTTATCTTAGAGGTACCATTCTCGTAATCAAAGGATGAAACATCACCCTTACCATTCGGTTTATTCTTAGGAACCATCCGAATTCACAACAAGAGTCATATATTCAAGTGATCTACGTATTCATATTCATAATCTTTATCGTAGTCCTTCGACGTATGACAAATGGAATGAAGGAAATGACTCAGCTTCAGCCCTGAAACAAGAATCATCATAATAAGAACTCTTTCTATCGCCTTTATACCACCATTCGGAATAGGTACATTCCTCATTATCGACACTCTCTTTCACATCATTCAACTATTAATGTAAGAGAAGGATACTCTTTTTTTAATTGATCTTCCAGCGGTATTAAAATAGTCTTTCTTCACCGGGAGGAAGCTTTGTAAAGAAAAATAAGGGCATTCGCCGACGAAGGATAAGGAGAAAAAGTAGTGTAAACCCGAGATTTTGGCTTCAAAGTAGGCTTACTCGCACCTATTTCTCAATTTCTAGTAGAGCAAAGCAAATATGAATTTGTTGTTTCAGAGTGAGTTGGAATTGAGCTTGCATCTCTCCTTGTTGCCGCTCTTTCCGTTGTAGTTGAAGAATGATAGTCTATTATTGAAGGCTAAAGGGGCTGGCTCCATAGCCCTGCTATAATTGTGGTGAGATTTCAATCTCTTAAGAAAAGAGCTCTTCTCGAGGGGACGTAAGAACCTTTGATTTATATAGATAGCTATGGCGAATACCCGCTTTTAGCGGTGAAAAAGAACGAGAACGCTGTGCATCGGATCTAGATGGAAAAGTCAGCAAGCCTATTCCCCTTGTTATAAAGTTAGCCTGCAATTCACATATAGCGATGTCCGGGCTGCTATCCGCTGGAGGTAAACGGAGGTGTGCTTTAGAATATGTAGCTGAAGCGTCTCTTCCCGTCGGGTATCGCTACGTTTATGTCACGTGAGACCGGCCGCGAAAGGACGTTGGAGTACTATTATTATATAACACAGACACCAGGCATGAAGTTCGCTTGAAAACAGACTCCTAAATGCGGTAGGAGAATGATCAGACAGATGAAACGATATTTCAAATTCTTATTTATAGGTCGGCCGTCCCTTAGTCGAAAGAATGATCCGGACGGGGCTTTCATCAATTGATTCGGAACCGCTCTTATCAAAGGAATTGTGAAAGTATCCCAAAATATGGGAGTTCATGAATTGATTCATTCGTCAGCTTCCTCAGCTTGCTAGCTACAAAGAAGAAGAACTCTATCTATCGCTCTCCTCTCTAGCTTGGTTGCTTACACGGTGATCGTGTCCGTAAGGTGCAGAACTCATATAGTAAGGTAAGATGCCCTATCTGACTCTAAGGCTCCAGGTCAATAGCAAGTAACTAAAAGACTAAAACTACGAAACACCGCCTTAGATCTATCTAATCGTTACTCCACTGCTAAGGCTAGTAGGGTTGCTGAGATAGGTGTACCGTTGGTCTCTTTCTCATTCAAGCAAGTAGGACACAAATCCTAATGTAAAGCATTGCAACCAAAAGACAAGCTAGTGTATCTACTTGGAAGGTTCGGAGTGCTCATTGATAGATATAATAGTTCAAGGCTCAACTCCGGTAGGTCTCTGCTCATAGCTATAGTGTAAGCCGTGTCGAATCAATCCGGAATGATTAGCTCTATCATTTGTTGCCTACTTTTCTTAGGGGAATGGAGCCCAGTATTTTTATATAGTAATGTCAGATTCGATTATTATGGGCGCTTCTTCTGATTCTAGTGCGAACGTAGATAGTACTCGAGTATCAGCATAGAGAAAGCTTACAGCATTTCCAGAACTATTAGTAGCGTCATCGAGGAAGAAAGCTGTCGATACCTATTGTTCGAATTGGAAATGTTCATAGTGTGCGTGAGTCTAATTTATTGAATGATTCGACCGATGTGTGAGTGATCTTTTCGTCCATGAGTGGTAGATAACGGGAAATGCATTTCCTCTAGGAGAAGGGGAATAGGGATCTTCCCGGTACCAGATTAGCAGGTATCGAAGATGAAGTCCCTGTTCATTAAGACGAGATCTTCCCATGGGAAGCCGAATGGCTAAGCTAAGTCTTTTAGTACAGAAGGAAATCGGCGGAGCTTATGCCTTTATGCAGTAAAAAAGCAAGTGGGACGGGCCCATTCGAGGTAACGTAAGAGGATTCGATGTTGCACCATCTTCAACTCTTCTCAGGATCCGGAGTTTTTCGAGAAAAGGCCCCATCCTTCAATATCATGATTGGGTCGACCAGGCCAGATCATGAGTGAATAGAAAATCGAAAATGTACATAGCAGTTCCAGCTGAAATACTTGGAATAATTCTACCACTTCTACTAGGAGTAGCCTTTTTAGTGCTAGCTGAACGTAAAGTAATGGCTTTTGTGCAACGTCGAAAGGGTCCTGATGTAGTGGGATCGTTTGGATTGTTACAACCTCTAGAAGATGGTTTGAAATTGATTCTAAAAGAACCTATTTCACCAAGTAGTGCTAATTTCTTCCTTTTTAGAATGGCTCCAGTAGCTACAATTATGTTAAGTCTGGTCGCTTGGGCCGTTGTACCTTTTGATTATGGTATGGTATTGTCAGATTTGAACATAGGGCTACTTTATTTGTTTGCCATATCTTCGCTAGGTGTTTATGGAATTATTATAGCGGGTTGGTCTAGTAATTAGGGGGCGGCCGTTCGGTCGCCTATGATACTAGGACCAATAGGTCAAAAAATGGGTTTGTGCCGCAGGTGTTGAACGATCTACTCTACACAGGTGTGGGCTTACAGGGCTAGGGCTCATAAACCTTTTCTTTCATTCATCAATAGGACCCTGGTCGGTCACTTTTCTGGGCCGGGGTGGAAGTAAAAAAAAGAGATCCTTCTCTTCGCACCTCAGATCAAGAGGAAGGGTAGCTTGCCAAGCTGGCTTATAATAAAAAAAGAAAAATTCGCTGTCTTTTAACCGACTGTTCTTCTTTGTCAACGCTACTAAAGAGCTACCAGCTCGCTTACTTGAGTTATGAAAGATAATGAGAATGTGTTATTCAAAAAGGAAAAGGCCTTACTTAGTTTCGCAAGCCTTTGTCGTTGTCAGTCAACTAAGTAGGTCGTTACGCCCCCTGCGAATCCGTAAATCTAAGGAGCATGCCGCAACAAAAGGATGGTCCCCTATGCATCTCATTCTTTCCGGAAGCGAAAAAAGTGCCCCATCATGGTGAACCTCTCCTTGTGATCGGGATGAGGTAGATGCCTCCCAGCCGGGGGGCGGATCGAATCGGAGTTTCCTTAGGTAGCCACCGACCTATAGTTATCTTTAAACTTCCGTGCTTGGTGGAGAAGAAGCGAACAAAGGCACGCTTGCTTGCTGTCTTGTTCTCTGTCGCGAACTGGGATTGCTCGCCAGCTAGGTCAGATTGAAGCAACATTGTATGAGAATTTATTACCCATATTCGGGGACCGGGGGCGGAACGACCTCTCGATCTACTTACTGCAGCCCAGAAATAACAACGTCGTCTAGGCGTTCCATGTTGCTCCGATCCCCCCTACGCCTAGGACGTTGTCTGGGCCAAGAGCCATAGTTAGTTGCTGTTTCCGTTTGGTTGTTTTTTCTCGTTGTTGATACCGGCAAGACCCAGCCAGATGATGTCTGTTGGTTGGTAGTGAGAGGACTCTTAGTACCTGCATACCCAAGGGCGTTAGTTAAAAAACAATCATTTTATTTTCTTTGTTGCTCTCCATTAGCAGCGGGAAAGGAGTCTATCTATCTGCCTAGCTTTGGTGGATTTCCCCCAACGCAATCCACAGAAATTCCACGAATCCGTTGGTGGATAAGTCTGACGACTCAGCAGCAGTGCGGAATTTTTTTTCTCGTCTGGTGGATCTGATCTATAGTTAGGGGGCAATACATACCAAAAGGTTCGAAGAAGGAAGGCGCATAAGATAACCAACCCACCCTTCACCTATTCACAAATGTGAATAGGATGGAAATTTGTGAAGTAGCCATTGTTAGACACGAAGGATGGGACGAAGAAATTTTTCTGGAAAGAAAAGGATGATTTAATATGAAGGCGAAAATCAAGGAGTAAGGAAACTGTTGGAAACCGTCATAAAACTGACGGATTTCCCAAGATTTATTTTGAAAAGGATGGAAATTTGGAAGATAATGATGAATAATTTGAAATTGATACGGTAGCAATCTCCTTCGGAAGAAGGAAACTGCCTAGGATGAGGATGCTTAAAAATAGCCTATAAAACAGGAGTAGGAGAGAGGTGGGAGTGTTTTTCCTTAAGAACATACAAATAGTGGATTTGATGGTTTTGTACGATGTTTGACTCCTACCTAATTTTCTCTCAACCTACCTAATTTTTCTCCTCATCATTTTAAATCGAATCAATAAACCTAGCTAATCGGGGGGCCTCCTTAGATTTGGGGCCTTAGGGACTGCCTAAAGGAAAGGCCGGCCCTGGATCTCTCCATTTCTCCACCAATCATTACTATTTGACAAACTCAGAGTATCAAGACCCAGGAGGGGTCTGATCGAATGTTCATCATCATCCCCAAATATCCAGAGGTATTCAAACCTGGTTATGGATTCTTCCTCTAGAGATGCTCTTGAAGTTGTTCCTTCAACAAGTTCAGACAAGGGCGGAGGAGAGACGAGGAATAGAGATTTAACCTTGGATTTGATAATCGACATCTTCGCTAGACTTCCCGTAAAATCCCTCTTCAGGTTCAAGTGCATCTCCAAGTTCTGTTATTCACTCATTCGCTCCCCTAATTTCATCTCTATGCACTCTGCACATTGTCAAATTGTTACTTTTTTTTAATCCTGGAATTCGTACAACCGCACTACCCTCTCTTTCCAACACCTCGAGGAAGTCCTTGAAGAAGAAGAAGAAGAAGAAGAAGAAGAAGAAGAAGAAGAAGATAACAAAGAGCTGAAGCTTTCCCGTGTTGAAGTGATTGAAGATGTTGAAATGGTGGGTTGTTTCAATGGAGTCGTTTGCTTATCGCTCTCACCACTACCACAGAAGTATGCCCTTTGGAACCCTGCCACTAGACAACTTAGGCGAATCGGTCGTGCTCCTATGGATGGTCTTGAGACCACCAATGTTAAAAATCTACTGATTCCGATTGCTCCAAAGTCCAGCTATGCACATGCAAATAAGAACTCGATCCCTCTCTTCAGTTGTTGACTTCATTAGATCTTCAAACCACCCACTGAAATTGATATTTCTATTTCGCAGATCTAAGTCAGGGAACGCCGATCTCCACACTTCTTTAGCGGTCTGGCATATTAGAAAGATGTGGGTTTCGTCTTCCCTGTCTTGAACACATAGTTCACAGTAACTGGGTATGTTTAAGTTTCGCCTATTTAGATTCAGTTTCGTTGGGAGGGCTCTCCTCCACCCTGTCCAAGCTGGATACAAACATCTTTTTGACATCTTCGTCTTCCAGAACTTGATTAACCAGTCAGCTTCTGTTGGTCTGTGCTCTCCTACGTTAACTGGACTCGGGTGCGGGTGTCACGTCAGGTGTGTATCCGAGGATCAGAGTTGCCTTTTTGTTCAAATTTAGGATTCGAGGACTCTGCTAAAAAGTACTCAGAATTTGGACAAGGGCGTGGGGATACGTATATTCTTTTATTTTATGTGTATGTCAATGTGCAAGTTGGGCATCCATTTTCCTATATTTGAGGAGTTAACTATATGTTTTATCATATCAAGGACCATTATGAAATAAAAGAAATATATAAAGAGCTTTTCATCAATAATAATGTTTCTTGGGCCTAGAGAGTATGAATAGAAAGTTTGAATAAAAAGGGCCTATCTTTAAGTGACTGTTGGAGGTGTTTTCTGGCCACTTGGTACCCTGTTTGAACCTTGTACTCGCATGTATCTGTGAAACACTAGGCTAGATGTCAATTTCAAACTAAGAGGCTGAATGTAATATATTTGTTTGTTTCACTGTGGTGGAATCTCTGTACCTATAGACTCTGTTTTTTAAACAGGAAAATATATGCATTTTTTTTACTCGGGGCTATTGGTCATAATCTGTTCGACCTAGCTTTAGTTTTCAAAACCAAATTGGTCCAATTGGTGGAGTTTCAGCGAGAACGGCTCAACCAATAGTCAGTTTGTTCTCTATTTGGTTTCGTAGCTGTATTATTACAAAACTTGTTTATGGTATTAAGAAATCATTGGAAGCGAATGACTATGACATTGCTATTAGAAGTAATTAGAAAAGTCCATATGTAGAGACCAAAATTGTCGGTTAGTTGAGACCTGAACCTATTCATGGCTTATCTGTACTGAGCTACCCTTGAATTTATGCTCAAGTTTTGAAACAAAAAGAAGTCCCGTAGTAACTGAGATTGGTAAGCAGAATAGAGTTGTGATGTTCTTTTCTTTGGTTTTCCACACAGCTTTTGAACCATTGCTTGTCATGTCATCCAGCTTTTGATTCATTTCGCAGTCTGCAGCTTATTTTGTTGTCAAGTCACTTCTGCTCTTATTACTCGTTTCTTGCGTTGTTTGAAGACATTGTGCTGTCTCGTGTGTACTTGTACTGTATTGTACACTGGTTGGTTTTGACCTTGATCTTCGTGAAACAATTTTCCTGGTCATGTCGAAAAGAATTTGTCAGATACTTACAAGTTGTGTTCAAATTTTTAAGCAAATTTATTTCTCTTGTGAGCTTTTTGAATGCGTGATTATATGATCTTCATAGCCGATCACATCTAGTTTTTGAAGCATTCTTTCTCTATCTTGTTCTTTCTGTATCGTCTAAGCTTATCTAGTTTCAGTTTATGATATAAACATGCACCTAGCTTGCCTCGTTCCTGGTCCAGGTTTGCAATCCCATCGAATCCTGAATGAATGACATTCCTCTTGAATCTGATTCCTTGATCATCAAAGCTCGTTGTATTCTCAAAGTGTTTCCTGTATTATTAGATGATGTATTGTAATTGTTGGTAATTACAAGCATTGAAAATGGAGTTGCTTCATTCATTATGTAGAGATAAGTACAACATTGACACTATGAGTAACGAATAAACTGCAAGGTCCATCGGTGTGCCGGTGGGTTGAAGGAGTGTCCTAGTTCAGTATCGACTGCGTGCAAGATATGGGGAGGGTATAGGCCGGTCAACCGTGGTAAATTAATAGCAATCTCGTGATTTTTCATAAGAGGGAAGAAGGAAAGGACGTGGAAGGTAGGTATGGTGATTAAGGAAGGCTTATTTTGTATCCAGGGTTGGGGAATTCCCCCAGATGGTGACAAGCCTCTGAGAGAGCACCACGGGTCTGGTTAAACTCCTCCACAATAGCCACATCACCCGACTGAATCCTGGTACCCAAAAAAAGTAAACCAACCTGAAGAGAGCAAATCCGTTGCGTCACATTCCTAAAAACCTTCCAATTCCTACGATGAAGTTGGCCTATAAGAAACTTCAGCTTGTAGGAAAGCGTCACCATCAGGGCAGCACCAGTGTCCACTTGCCACTGCAGGTGAACAAATCTCATGAAATTTGAATGAGTGGTCCACGTTTTATGGAACCTGAAATGGGATACCCGAGCCTGGGACGTCTAGAAGAAACCAACAACGGAGCATGATCAGAGACACCCCGATCTAGATGAGTAATCAACACAGGCAGGGACGGAGCTAGAGTGCAGCACGGTAAGGCACATGTCGCACCCTAATTTCCAAAAAAACACTATAACCCCTATAATTTATAGATTTTTTCAGTTGTGCCCTAGGTAAATTTCGAAAATGTCCTACCTTTTTTTTTTAAATGTACAATTATGCCCCAATACTTAGTATTTCTTAGCTCCGCCCCTGAACACAGGGTGGTAGTCCCGTAAGAAGCAACCCGTAATATATGTGTCCCATGCGCCCCAACACATATATTACCGCTACAACAGATTATGTGTTCAGTGACACAAAAAGTTGTCAGACCAAATTATTGTCACTAAAAGGTTTAGTGACAACATATTTTTGTCACAGTGTTGTCACTAAATATATGCCACTAAACATCATTGTGACAATAAAGTAAATATTGTCACTAAAATTCATAACTTCAGTGACAAAAAAACTTGTCACTAACAAACTAAACAGTTAGTGACAAAAAGAAGTTGTCACTGCCCACTTGTTATTAGTGACAATAAATTAAGATTGTCACTCAAACCGGTAGTTAGTGACAAAAAAATTCGTGACAAGTTGAACTATTATGTGACAATATCTAACTGAAATAATTAGAACCTTAGTGACAACATATTTTGTCACTACCTAAGCAAATACAAACTAATATAATTAGTATATGTCACTACTAGAAATTTTAGCAAATACCACACTTTATTTGCAGCATTTGAACAAATGCGGTAATTGATAACCTAAAGCAGCATTATTATTAATGTTGCAAAGTAAATGTTGTAATATTGTAGCATTAATCCTATAATGCTGCAATTTTTAGCTAAACAGCTTTTAAATTGCAGCATTAATCCAATAATGCTGCAACGGATGGTAATATTGTAGCATTATTTACATAAATGCTGCTTTTTTGGTTTTTTTTTTTTTTTTGGAATAGTAACTTTTTTGGTTCTATTTTGCAACATTAATCCAATAATGCTGCAAGGGATTGTAATATTGTAGCATTAATTACATTAATGCTGTTTTGTTGTTTTTTGTTTTTTTTTTTTTTTAAATAGTAACTTTTTTGGTTCTATTTTGCAGCATTAATCCAATAATGCTGCAAGTGATGGTAATATTGTAGCATTAATTACATTAATGCTACATTTTTTATTCTATTTTGCAGCATTAACAAACTAATGCTGCAATCACAAAACATTCGGTACAAAATTTAAACTCTCACTGAACATTTGGGGGGGGGGGGGGTAATTGAAATGTCACTTAAAAGTATACAACTAACCCTACTAAATTCTAAAGCAGCCGCCTCACCCTCACCGTCACCCTCACCCGTATGAACATAGAAACACAGACGGAGAGAGAGAGAGAGAGAGAGAGAGAGAGAGAGAGAGAGAGAGAGAGAGAGAGAGGGGGACGGAGATGGAGATGGAGATGAGGAACAGATCTGAGAGGGAGAGGGTGAAGAGGAGGAGATGAGGAAGCTTCGTGCTCTCTGACCTCTTCATCTTCCTCTCTCTCTCTGTTTCGGTCTCTTCCACAGCCGACGAACGCCACGGCCAACGAACGCCAGCATATGCCGTTGCCATCGCTTCCGTGTCCCTACAATGCCTCCTCGTCGGCGTCTCTCTCCTTCTGCGTTACAGATCTGGTGAGCCTCTCTCTCTCTCCCTCTTTCCGTCCTTCTCTCTCTCTCTCTCTCTCTCTCTCTCTCCCTCTGCGTTCCAGATCTGGTGAATTGCAGGGGCGGTGGTGGTTCTGTGAGACGGAGATGGTTCTGAGATTTGCACTACCCATAACCTCATTGCTGAACAGATCGGAGAGGGAGAGGGTGAAGCGGAGGAGGTTGCGGTGGCAGATGGAGGATGAACTAGCGGATGATGGACGAAGATGGATGAAGAACGAAGATGGAGGATGAACACTTCTATACAGGGGCCGGTGATTCCGTTCGATGGCGTGTTGTTCAGATCTGCTACTACTTGTTTCTTAGTTTTTTTTTTTCTTCCCTTGTAAATCTGAGACATATTTTAATTTCAGCAAGATTAGTTTCTGAGTTTTTATTTTGGTTGGATTATAGCTGTGTTGTTGGTGGTTGTTGTGATTGTGGAAAATGGGATTGTTTGTAATACCAGAAATATGTTAAATTTGTAATCTGTTTGTCAAATTTGTATGTATTTGTTAAATTTGTTGTGATTGTGAGATTGTTGGATTATAGCTGTGTTGTTGGTGGTTCATGCTGTTCTTGTTGTTGTGATAATTAGAAGTATTATTGACATGGTACAATGAGAGAATTAGAGTGAAAGTAGAAGGGTAAAATAGACTCTTCAATAGGAGAAAGAGAAATAGAGAAGTATGAAAAATACAGCATTAATCGATAATAATGCTGCAAAATAAAGTATAAAAATGCAGCATTAAGCCTTATAATGCTGCAATTTCATTCCCAAATGCAGCATTAGTGTTTTAATGCTGCAGGGTGTGAGTAAAACTGTGCAGCATTATTTAATGCTGCAACTAATGCTGTTTTTGCTAGCATGCAAAAAACAGCACTAGCTGATGCAGCATTAGCATTAATTAGGGATGGCAATTTGGTCCGATCCGATCTGAGATCCGAGCGATCCGAACCGAATGGATCGGATCCAGATCCGATCCAACTGAAAATGGATCGGATTTGGATCCGGAAAGACAGACCCGAACGGATTTGGATCTGGATTTGGATCTGAGGGTAGATCCACCGGGTTCCGACCCCATCCGATCCGACGTCTACGTGTGCTTTACAAATATACCCCTATTACCTCACCACGTACATTTACAAGAAGAATACTATAGTAACTCCAACCTACAAAGCTATTTCTTTTATTTTTTAGGCTTCATAACTTACGAACATGACTTAGCGTATGCAATAGTGTTTAATTTTTTATATAGTTTTTTCTATTTTATTGCAAACTCGAGTCGGATCCGATCCGAATCCGATCCGACAATGTACTATATGGATCCACGGATCGGATTTGGATCAGCTGAATGAGACCCGATCCGATCTGATCCGAATCCGGTGACGATCCGAACGGATCTGGATCGGATCTGGATCTCATTTCTCCTAGTTGGATCTGGATCGGATCTGGCCTGATCCGATCCGGATCCGACCCGTTGCCATCCTTAGCATTAATGCTGCAATTAATGCTGTTTTTGCTAAATACAGCATTAAATTTAGCAAAAACAGCATTAATCTAATGACGCTTTTGCTAATATTTCTAGTAGTGTGTGTATAGATCTGAATGTCGAATAACCTCAATGTTGGGATAGTAAAATCAAAAATCATATTTAACTGAAATTGGTTTACAGCAAATGTTTTCAAGATAACTCATATACATAAGAAATACAAATTGTATATGGAAGCATCCCACCACTACGTCGATGTCCAAACCTAGACGAAACTAAAACAAGGAAAAAAAAGTAGAATCACCAACAAGAAACAATCCTCCTAACTATTCTTCTAGTTGCGTCTTATCTCGAAGAAACTTCAATGATCAACATCCATTAACTGCATATAAACGAAAGAAACAAACCAGTGTTTGATTCATAAATAACAATGTGTGGACTGTGTATCAAGTATCAACCCCTTGTCAAAGTTTACAGGTAAGAAATTTGAGAGAGCCACATAGTTGAGTTCCGAACCACTCTTGCAAGAAAATAGCACTGTCGAGGTGGCACATAGTGAATGATGGTAAAATTGACCAATCTATACTATAATTAGCTACACTATTACATAGCTCTTTCTACAGTACCTTTCAAAATCAGGAAGAAAATAACAGTATGTATATATCATGTACCTCCCCAACTCAGCTTAAACCTTAAAAACACGCCAAGGTGTTCACAAATGGCTAGCTGACGATGGGGTTCCACCTTAGGGAAAGATCTGTACCTGCATTACTTGATCAGGTCACCTCATACCCACAACATAATCTGCCTGATTTAAATTTCAAGTATTCCTATCCATGTTCATGATTGTGTCAGCCACTAAACTAGAGAAATATGTAGAACAAGTGATAACACAAATAACAAGGTAACATAAAGGAATGTCCAGATTCCTTTGTTCTATTAAAGAAAACAAACATCTGTACCTGCATAATTTTCACATGAAAATGCAGGGGTTGCACGCTATCAGTATCACACGAAGCTACTGATGTAAAGCCTATAAGTAAGGTTAAAAAAGTAGAAAACATAACACCAAAGTAGAAAACATTGTGAAGAAAGCCAACTTACTTCACAGAGCTTCAATTACCTAAGAGGCATTGCGAGCCTTAACTGATACACTCCTATATCTATACAACAGAAATTACCGGAGAAAAATCAAGAAGGAGCAACATGACGGCCTCACTCTGAAACTTATAACTATGCAGTAATGTTGGCAAAGCAGATAGGTTTTGTTCAAGCCAAATTGGGAATAAACGGGCCACCATTGTGAGACCATTTAATGACTTGTGAGGTTTGCAAGGAGTAGTATCTCTCAATTGTATGTCCACGGGAGATCAAGTACTTGGATCTCATATCTTTAGACTCCAATCATCTAAGTGAGCGAAGAAAAGACAAAAGAGCTTTAAGGTTATGGGTTTCTGTGATGTAGGACACGAATTATGGAAATATCAAGTTCAGGAAAACAGTTCCCGTCAGTACGCAAAATCAGGGGCAGAATTGAAGGGATTCGATATATGGACGAACCATACATATTTCTGAATCCAAACGACGTTTTGAGAATAACTCGTGACTTTAGTCACGAGCACCATTCCAGTTTAGTCAAATTCGTCCATCTTGACCACCAAATCAGCAGTTTTACTATTT
The DNA here is from genome assembly GCA_023055425.1 of Linanthus parryae. Taxonomy (NCBI): domain Eukaryota; kingdom Viridiplantae; phylum Streptophyta; class Magnoliopsida; order Ericales; family Polemoniaceae; genus Linanthus; species Linanthus parryae. The sequence goes on along the minus strand of JALGPY010000001.1, from coordinate 59,488,116 downwards.
TTGGCAGTATTTCTTTAGCTAATAACTTTTAGTAGAAAACTCCAAATCAAATTCCGCAAATTGGAGATTTCTCGTAATCTCTCATATTTTCTGAATTTGGTAGTTTTAGGAATAATTTTATTTTTGGCAAAATTCGTATTTTTATTATTTTTAGTCTATTTAAGCATTGTAAGGCTTTTTTACAATTAATCTTTTCCCCTATTATTGAATACAATTCAGATTTCTCAGTTTGAGAATCTTTTTACCCTTAGAGATTGACGTCATCTCTATTATCTTCGTTTCGTTTTCCGATCTGCGTCAAGTGGTATCAGAGCCAGGTTGGTCTCGTTCATGGCTGCTCGGCAAGGTGGAGAAGAGATCCCCGTTGATATTCGTCGCGGGTTAGGAACCCTAGATTCTCTAGGGAGTCCATCTTTGACAGGTACCCCGCGCATGGATAGCCATGACAGTCCTGTTGAGCGTTCTATGCCAGTTCCTAGGTGGAGGTGCATTACCGATCGTTTTCATACTCTTTGCACCATCAAAAACACGGTATGTAATATGGATATTGATGATACATTCACTAATTTCTTGAATACTAAGTTAGTGAAGTATTTTGATTTACCTACCGATGAGCATCCATCACCGTATCTTATCAATGGGCTTAAAGACGGTCCCGATGGAGTTTCAGAAGTTACAAGAATATGTCGGGTTCAGATTTCTCTCGGAAATATTTATAAGGCTGAAATTGTTTGTGACGTTTGTGACATGGATGATGATTGTCACTTGTTGCTTGGGCGTTCTTGGCAACATGATGTCGAAGGTTCTTATTGTAAACGTCGCAATGCATATTTCTTCACATGGGAATCTCATAAAATTGCCAAACGTTCAAGGAAGGATGAAGTACCACACGTTTTTGAAGAAAAGATTAGTCAATCCAAGAAGGATGAGGAAAAAAATAAAGAGAAGGTTCAAGCTACAAAGGAGGATCGAATTTCTGAGTTGGACAATGTGAATGACGTCCCAACGAAGATTTTGCCAACATCAAATATCAACCACGGTACTTTTGATTTTCTTGGAGTGGATTATTTTTATTATCCATCGCGTCTGTTAGTTAATCTTGTCAACAAGTTGAAACATTTGGAGAGGATGCAGAAATTAAACAATTGCAATTATGTTGACAAGTTAAAGATTTTGCGGGCAAAATATTCAAAGTATCTTTTTAATTGGAGTGGAAGGTACCAAGCTTCTAAATTGAACTCGAGGACGAGTTCTTTCCAAGAAAGGGTGACTAATGTAGGACACGAATTATGGAAATATCAAGTTCAGGAAAACAGTTCCCGTCAGTACGCAAAATCAGGGGCAGAATTGAAGGGATTCGATATATGGACGAACCATACATATTTCTGACTCCAAACGACGTTTTGAGAATAACTCGTGACACCATGCCAGTTTGGTCAAATTCATCCATCTTGACCACCAAATCAGCAGTTTTACTATTTTTGGCAGTATTTCTTTAGCTAATAACTTTTAGTAGAAAACTCCAAATCAAATTCCGAAAATTGGAGATTTCTCGTAATCTCTCATATTTTGTGAATTTGGTAATTTTAGGAATATTTCTATTTTTGGCAAAATTCGTATTTTTATTATTTTCAGTCTATTTAAGCATTGTAAGTCTTTGGACAATTAATCGTTTCCCCTATTATTGAATACAATTCAGATTTCTCAGTTTGAGAATCTTTTTACCCTTAGAGATTGACGTTTGTCATCTCTATTATCTTCGTTTCGTTTTCCGATCTGCGTCAAGTGGTATCAGAGCCAGGTTGGCCTCGCTCATGGCTGCTCGGCAAGGTGGAGAAGAGATCCCCGTTGATATTCGGCGCGGGTTAGGAACCCTAGATTCTCTAGGGAGTCCATCTTTGACAGGTACCCCGCGCATGGATAGCCATGACAGTCCTGTTGAGCGTTCTATGCCAGTTCCTAGGTGGAGGTGCATTACCGATCGTTTTCATACTCTTTGCACCATCAAAAACACGGTATGTAATATGGATATTGATGATACATTCACTAATTTCTTGAATACTAAGTTAGTGAAGTATTTTGATTTACCTACCGATGAGCATCCATCACCGTATCTTATCAATGGGCTTAAAGACGGTCCCGATGGAGTTTCAGAAGTTACAAGAATATGTCGGGTTCAGATTTCTCTCGGAAATATTTATAAGGATGAAATTGTTTGTGACGTTTGTGACATGGATGATGATTGTCACTTGTTGCTTGGGCGTTCTTGGCAACATGATGTCGAAGGTTCTTATTGTAAACGTCGCAATGCATATTTCTTCACATGGGAATCTCATAAAATTGCCAAACGTTCAAGGAAGGATGAAGTACCACACGTTTTTGAAGAAAAGAATAGTCAATCCAAGAAGGATGAGGAAAAAAATAAAGAGAAGGTTCAAGCTACAAAGGAGGATCGAATTTCTGAGTTGGACAATGTGAATGACGTCCCAACAAAGATTTTGCCAACATCAAATATCAACCACGGTACTTTTGATTTTCTTGGAGTGGATTATTTTTATTATCCATCTCGTCTGTTAGTTAATCTTGTCAACAAGTTGAAACATTTGGAGAGGATGCAGAAATTAAACAATTGCAATTATGTTGACAAGTTAAAGATTTTGCGGGCAAAATATTCAAAGTATCTTTTTAATTGGAGTGGAAGGTACCAAGCTTCTAAATTGAACTCGAGGACGAGTTCTTTCCAAGAAAGGGTGACTGATGTAGGACACGAATTATGGAAATATCAAGTTCAGGAAAACAGTTCCCGTCAGTACGCAAAATCAGGGGCAGAATTGAAGGGATTCGATATATGGACGAACCATACATATTTCTGAATCCATACGACGTTTTGAGAATAACTCGTGACTTTAGTCACGAGCACCATTCCAGTTTGGTCAAATTCGTCCATCTTGACCACCAAATCAGCAGTTTTACTATTTTTGGCAGTATTTCTTTAGCTAATAACTTTTAGTAGAAAACTCCAAATCAAATTCCACAAATTGGAGATTTCTCGTAATCTCTCATATTTTCTGAATTTGGTAGTTTTAGGAATAATTTTATTTTTGGCAAAATTCGTATTTTTATTATTTTTAGTCTATTTAAGCATTGTAAGTCTTTGGACAATTAATCTTTTCCCCTATTATTGAATACAATTCAGATTTCTCAGTTTGAGAATCTTTTTACCCTTAGAGATTGAAGTTTGTCATCTCTATTATCTTCGTTTCGTTTTCCGATCTGCGTCAAGTGGTATCAGAGCCAGGTTGGTCTCGTTCATGGCTGCTCGGCAAGGTGGAGAAGAGATCCCCGTTGATATTCGTCGCGGGTTAGGAACCCTAGATTCTCTAGGGAGTCCATCTTTGACAGGTACCCCGCGCATGGATAGCCATGACAGTCCTGTTGAGCGTTCTATGCCAGTTCCTAGGTGGAGGTGCATTACCGATCGTTTTCATACTCTTTGCACCATCAAAAACACGGTATGTAATATGGATATTGATGATACATTCACTAATTTATTGAATACTAAGTTAGTGAAGTATTTTGATTTACCTACCGATGAGCATCCATCACCGTATCTTATTAATGGGCTTAAAGACGGTCCCGATGGAGTTTCAGAAGTTACAAGAATATGTCGGGTTCAGATTTCTCTCGGAAATATTTATAAGGCTGAAATTTTTTGTGACGTTTGTGACATGGATGATGATTGTCACTTGTTGCTTGGGCGTTCTTGGCAACATGATGTCGAAGGTTCTTATTGTAAACGTCGCAATGCATATTTCTTCACATGGGAATCTCATAAAATTGCCAAACGTTCAAGGAAGGATGAAGTACCACACGTTTTTGAAGAAAAGATTAGTCAATCCAAGAAGGATGAGGAAAAAAATAAAGAGAAGGTTCAAGCTACAAAGGAGGATCGAATTTCTGAGTTGGACAATGTGAATGACGTCCCAACGAAGATTTTGCCAACATCAAATATCAACCACGGTACTTTTGATTTTCTTGGAGTGGATTATTTTTATTATCCATCGCGTCTGTTAGTTAATCTTGTCAACAAGTTGAAACATTTGGAGAGGATGCAGAAATTAAAAAATTGCAATTATGTTGACAAGTTAAAGATTTTGCGGGCAAAATATTCAAAGTATCTTTTTAATTGGAGTGGAAGGTACCAAGCTTCTAAATTGAACTCGAGGACGAGTTCTTTCCAAGAAAGGGTGACTGATGTAGGACACGAATTATGGAAATATCAAGTTCAGGAAAACAGTTCCCGTCAGTACGCAAAATCAGGGGCAGAATTGAAGGGATTCGATATATGGACGAACCATACATATTTCTGACTCCAAACGACGTTTTGAGAATAACTCGTGACACCATGCCAGTTTGGTCAAATTCGTCCATCTTGACCACCAAATCAGCAGTTTTACTATTTTTGGCAGTATTTCTTTAGCTAATAACTTTTAGTAGAAAACTCCAAATCAAATTCCGAAAATTGGAGATTTCTCGTAATCTCTCATATTTTGTGATTTTGGTAATTTTAGGAATATTTCTATTTTTGGCAAAATTCGTATTTTTATTATTTTTCAGTCTATTTAAGCATTGTAAGTCTTTGGACAATTAATCTTTTCCCCTATTATTGAATACAATTCAGATTTCTCAGTTTGAGAATCTTTTTACCCTTAGAGATTGACGTTTGTCATCTCTATTATCTTCGTTTCGTTTTCCGATCTGCGTCAAGTGGTATCAGAGCCAGGTTGGCCTCGCTCATGGCTGCTCGGCAAGGTGGAGAAGAGATCCCCGTTGATATTCGTCGCGGGTTAGGAACCCTAGATTCTCTAGGGAGTCCATCTTTGACAGGTACCCCGCGCATGGATAGCCATGACAGTCCTGTTGAGCGTTCTATGCCAGTTCCTAGGTGGAGGTGCATTACCGATCGTTTTCATACTCTTTGCACCATCAAAAACACGGTATGTAATATGGATATTGATGATACATTCACTAATTTCTTGAATACTAAGTTAGTGAAGTATTTTGATTTACCTACCGATGAGCATCCATCACCGTATCTTATCAATGGGCTTAAAGACGGTCCCGATGGAGTTTCAGAAGTTACAAGAATATGTCGGGTTCAGATTTCTCTCGGAAATATTTATAAGGATGAAATTGTTTGTGACGTTCGTGACATGGATGATGATTGTCACTTGTTGCTTGGGCGTTCTTGGCAACATGATGTCGAAGGTTCTTATTGTAAACGTCGCAATGCATATTTCTTCACATGGGAATCTCATAAAATTGACAAACGTTCAAGGAAGGATGAAGTACCACACGTTTTTGAAGAAAAGAATAGTCAATCCAAGAAGGATGAGGAAAAAAATAAAGAGAAGGTTCAAGCTACAAAGGAGGATCGAATTTCTGAGTTGGACAAAGTGAATGACGTCCCAACAAAGATTTTGCCAACATCAAATATCAACCACGGTACTTTTGATTTTCTTGGAGTGGATTATTTTTATTATCCATCGCGTCTGTTAGTTAATCTTGTCAACAAGTTGAAACATTTGGAGAGGATGCAGAAATTAAACAATTGCAATTATGTTGACAAGTTAAAGATTTTGCGGGCAAAATATTCAAAGTATCTTTTTAATTGGAGTGGAAGGTACCAAGCTTCTAAATTGAACTCGAGGACGAGTTCTTTCCAAGAAAGGGTGACTGATGTAGGACACGAATTATGGAAATATCAAGTTCAGGAAAACAGTTCCCGTCAGTACGCAAAATCAGGGGCAGAATTGAAGGGATTCGATATATGGACGAACCATACATATTTCTGACTCCAAACGACGTTTTGAGAATAACTCGTGACTTTAGTCAAAAGCACCATGCCAGTTTGGTCAAATTCGTCCATCTTGACCACCAAATCATCAGTTTTACTATTTTTGGCAGTATTTCTTTAGCTAATAACTTTTAGTAGAAAACTCCAAATCAAATTCCGCAAATTGGAGATTTCTCGTAATCTCTCATATTTTCCGAATTTGGTAGTTTTAGGAATATTTCTATTTTTGGCAAAATTCGTATTTTTATTATTTTTAGTCTATTTAAGCATTGTAAGTCTTTGGACAATTAATCTTTTCCCCTATTATTGAATACAATTCAGATTTCTCAGTTTGAGAATCTTTTTACCCTTAGAGATTGACGTTTGTCATCTCTATTATCTTCGTTTCGTTTTCCGATCTGCGTCAAGTGGTATCAGAGCCAGGTTGGCCTCGCTCATGGCTGCTCGGCAAGGTGGAGAAGAGATCCCCGTTGATATTCGTCGCGGGTTAGGAACCCTAGATTCTCTAGGGAGTCCATCTTTGACAGGTACCCCGCGCATGGATAGCCATGACAGTCCTGTTGAGCGTTCTATGCCAGTTCCTAGGTGGAGGTGCATTACCGATCGTTTTCATACTCTTTGCACCATCAAAAACACGGTATGTAATATGGATATTGATGATACATTCACTAATTTCTTGAATACTAAGTTAGTGAAGTATTTTGATTTACCTACCGATGAGCATCCATCACCGTATCTTATCAATGGGCTTAAAGACGGTCCCGATGGAGTTTCAGAAGTTACAAGAATATGTCGGGTTCAGATTTCTCTCGGAAATATTTATAAGGCTGAAATTGTTTGTGACATTTGTGACATGGATGATGATTGTCACTTGTTGCTTGGGCGTTCTTGGCAACATGATGTCGAAGGTTCTTATTGTAAACGTCGCAATGCATATTTCTTCACATGGGAATCTCATAAAATTGCCAAACGTTCAAGGAAGGATGAAGTACCACACGTTTTTGAAGAAAAGAATAGTCAATCCAAGAAGGATGAGGAAAAAAATAAAGAGAAGGTTCAAGCTACAAAGGAGGATCGAATTTCTGAGTTGGACAATGTGAATGACGTCCCAACGAAGATTTTGCCAACATCAAATATCAACCACGGTACTTTTGATTTTCTTGGAGTGGATTATTTTTATTATCCATCGCGTCTGTTAGTTAATCTTGTCAACAAGTTGAAACATTTGGAGAGGATGCAGAAATTAAACAATTGCAATTATGTTGACAAGTTAAAGATTTTGCGGGCAAAATATTCAAAGTATCTTTTTAATTGGAGTGGAAGGTACCAAGCTTCTAAATTGAACTCGAGGACGATTTCTTTCCAAGAAAGGGTGACTGATGTAGGACACGAATTATGGAAATATCAAGTTCAGGAAAACAGTTCCCGTCAGTACGCAAAATCAGGGGCAGAATTGAAGGGATTCGATATATGGACGAACCATACATATTTCTGACTCCAAACGACGTTTTGAGAATAACTCGTGACACCATGCCAGTTTGGTCAAATTCGTCCATCTTGACCACCAAATCAGCAGTTTTACTATTTTTGGCAGTATTTCTTTAGCTAATAACTTTTAGTAGAAAACTCCAAATCAAATTCCGCAAATTGGAGATTTCTCGTAATCTCTCATATTTTCTGTATTTGGTAATTTTAGGAATATTTCTATTTTTGGCAAAATTCATATTTTTATTATTTTTAGTCTATTTAAGCATTGTAAGTCTTTGGACAATTAATCTTTTCCCCTATTATTGAATACAATTCAGATTTCTCAGTTTGAGAATCTTTTTACCCTTAGAGATTGACGTTTGTCATCTCTATTATCTTCGTTTCGTTTTCCGATCTGCGTCAAGTGGTATCAGAGCCAGGTTGGCCTCGCTCATGGCTGCTCGGCAAGGTGGAGAAGAGATCCCCGTTGATATTCGTCGCGGGTTAGGAACCCTAGATTCTCTAGGGAGTCCATCTTTGACAGGTACCCCGCACATGGATAGCCATGACAGTCCTGTTGAGCGTTCTATGCCAGTTCCTAGGTGGAGGTGCATTACCAATCGTTTTCATACTCTTTGCACCATCAAAAACACGGTATGTAATATGGATATTGATGATACATTCAATAATTTCTTGAATACTAAGTTAGTGAAGTATTTTGATTTACCTACCGATGAGCATCCATCACCGTATCTTATCAATGGGCTTAAAGACGGTCCCGATGGAGTTTCAGAAGTTACAAGAATATGCCGGGTTCAGATTTCTCTCGGAAATATTTCTAAGGCTGAAATTGTTTGTGACGTTTGTGACAAGGATGATGATTTTCACTTGTTGCTTGGGCGTTCTTGGCAACATGATGTCGAAGGTTCTTATTGTAAACGTCGCAATGCATATTTCTTCACATGGGAATCTCATAAAATTGCCAAACGTTCAAGGAAGGATGAAGTACCACACATTTTTGAAGAAAAGAATAGTCAATCCAAGAAGGATGAGGAAAAAAATAAAGAGAAGGTTCAAGCTACAAAGGAGGATCGAATTTCTGAGTTGGACAATGTGAATGACGTCCCAACGAAGATTTTGCCAACATCAAATATCAACCACGGTACTTTTGATTTTCTTGGAGTGGATTATTTTTATTATCCATCGCGTCTGTTAGTTAATCTTGTCAACAAGTTGAAACATTTGGAGAGGATGCAGAAATTAAACAATTGCAATTATGTTGACAAGTTAAAGATTTTGCGGGCAAAATATTCAAAAAATCTTTTTAATTGGAGTGGAAGGTACCAAGCTTCTAAATTGAACTCGAGGAAGATTTCTTTCCAAGAAAGGGTGACTGATGTAGGACACGAATTATGGAAATATCAAGTTCAGGAAAACAGTTCCCGTCAGTACGCAAAATCAGGGGCAGAATTGAAGGGATTCGATATATGGACGAACCATACATATTTCTGACTCCAAACGACGTTTTGAGAATAACTCGTGACACCATGCCAGTTTGGTCAAATTCGTCCATCTTGACCACCAAATCAGCAGTTGTACTATTTTTGGCAGTATTTCTTTAGCTAATAACTTTTAGTAGAAAACTCCAAATCAAATTCCGCAAATTGGAGATTTCTCGTAATCTCTCATATTTTCTGAATTTGGTAATTTTAGGAATATTTCTATTTTTGGCAAAATTCGTATTTTTATTATTTTTAGTCTATTTAAGCATTGTAAGTCTTTGGACAATTAATCTTTTCCCCTATTATTGAATACAATTCAGATTTCTCAGTTTGAGAATCTTTTTACCCTTAGAGATTGACGTTTGTCATCTCTATTATCTTCGTTTCGTTCTCCGATCTGCGTCAAGTGGTATCAGAGCCAGGTTGGCCTCGCTCATGGCTGCTCGGCAAGGTGGAGAAGAGATCCCCGCTGATATTCGTCGCGGGTTAGGAACCCTAGATTCTCTAGGGAGTCCATCTTTGACAGGTACCCCGCACATGGATAGCCATGACAGTCCTGTTGAGCGTTCTATGCCAGTTCCTAGGTGGAGGTGCATTACCAATCGTTTTCATACTCTTTGCACCATCAAAAACACGGTTTGTAATATGGATATTGATGATACATTCACTAATTTCTTGAATACTAAGTTAGTGAAGTATTTTGATTTACCTACAGATGAGCATCCATCACCGTATCTTATCAATGGGCTTAAAGACGGTCCCGATGGAGTTTCAGAAGTTACAAGAATATGCCGGGTTCAGATTTCTCTCAGAAATATTTATAAGGCTGAAATTGTTTGTGACGTTTGTGACATGGATGATGATTGTCACTTGTTGCTTGGGCGTTCTTGGCAACATGATGTCGAAGGTTCTTATTGTAAACGTCGCAATGCATATTTCTTCACATGGGAATCTCATAAAATTGCCAAACGTTCAAGGAAGGATGAAGTACCACACATTTTTGAAGAAAAGAATAGTCAATCCAAGAAGGATGAGGAAAAAAATAAGGAGAAGGTTCAAGCTACAAAGGAGGATCGAATTTCTGAGTTGGACAATGTGAATGACGTCCCAACAAAGATTTTGCCAACATCAAATATCAACCACGGTACTTTTGATTTTCTTGGAGTGGATTATTTTTATTATCCATCGCGTCTGTTAGTTAATCTTGTCAACAAGTTGAAACATTTGGAGAGGATGCAGAAATTAAACAATTGCAATTATGTTGACAAGTTAAAGATTTTGCGGGCAAAATATTTAAAGTATCTTTTTAATTGGAGTGGAAGGTACCAAGCTTCTAAATTGAACTCGAGGACGAGTTCTTTCCAAGAAATGGTGACTGATGTAGGACACGAATTATGGAAATATCAAGTTCAGGAAAACAGTTCCCGTCAGTACGCAAAATCAGGGGCAGAATTGAAGGGATTCGATATATGGACGAACCATACATATTTCTGACTCCAAACGACGTTTTGAGAATAACTCGTGACACCATGCCAGTTTGGTCAAATTCGTCCATCTTGACCACCAAATCAGCAGTTTTACTATTTTTGGCAGTATTTCTTTAGCTAATAACTTTTAGTAGAAAACTCCAAATCAAATTCCGCAAATTGGAGATTTCTCGTAATCTCTCATATTTTCTGAATTTGGTAGTTTTAGGAATATTTCTATTTTTGGCAAAATTCGTATTTTTATTATTTTTAGTCTATTTAAGCATTGTAAGTCTTTGGACAATTAATCTTTTCCCCTATTATTGAATACAATTCAGATTTCTCAGTTTGAGAATCTTTTTACCCTTAGAGATTGACGTTTGTCATCTCTATTATCTTCGTTTCGTTTTCCGATCTGCGTCAAGTGGTATCAGATCCAGGTTGGCCTCGCTCATGGCTGCTCGGCAAGGTGGAGAAGAGATCCCCGTTGATATTCGTCGCGGGTTAGGAACCCTAGATTCTCTAGGGAGTCCATCTTTGACAGGTACCCCGCGCATGGATAGCCATGACAGTCCTATTGAGCGTTCTATGCCAGTTCCTAGGTGGAGGTGCATTACCGATCGTTTTCATACTCTTTGCACCATCAAAAACACGGTATGTAATATGGATATTGATGATACATTCAGTAATTTCTTGAATACTAAGTTAGTGAAGTATTTTGATTTACCTACCGATGAGCATCCATCACCGTATCTTATCAATGGGCTTAAAGACGGTCCCGATGGAGTTTCAGAAGTTACAAGAATATGTCGGGTTCAGATTTCTCTCGGAAATATTTATAAGGCTGAAATTGTTTGTGACATTTGTGACATGGATGATGATTGTCACTTGTTGCTTGGGCGTTCTTGGCAACATGATGTCGAAGGTTATTATTGTAAACGTCGCAATGCATATTTCTTCACATGGGAATCTCATAAAATTGCCAAACGTTCAAGGAAGGATGAAGTACCACACGTTTTTGAAGAAAAGAATAGTCAATCCAAGAAGGATGAGGAAAAAAATAAAGAGAAGGTTCAAGCTACAAAGGAGGATCGAATTTCTGAGTTGGACAATGTGAATGACGTCCCAACGAAGATTTTGCCAACATCAAATATCAACCACGGTGGATTATTTTTATTATCCATCTCGTCTGTTAGTTAATCTTGTCAACAAGTTGAAACATTTGGAGAGGATGCAGAAATTAAACAATTGCAATTATGTTGACAAGTTAAAGATTTTGCGGGCAAAATATTCAAAGTATCTTTTTAATTGTAGTGGAAGGTACCAAGCTTCTAAATTGAACTCGAGGACGATTTCTTTCCAAGAAAGGGTGACTGATGTAGGACACGAATTATGGAAATATCAAGTTCAGGAAACTAGTTCCCGTCAGTACGCAAAATCAGGGGCAGAATTGAAGGGATTCGATATATGGACGAACCATACATATTTCTGACTCCAAACGACGTTTTGAGAATAACTCGTGACACCATGCCAGTTTGGTCAAATTCGTCCATCTTGACCACCAAATCAGCAGTTTTACTATTTTTGGCAGTATTTCTTTAGCTAATAACTTTTAGTAGAAAACTCCAAATCAAATTCCGCAAATTGGAGATTTCTCGTAATCTCTCATATTTTCTGAATTTGGTAGTTTTAGTAATATTTCTATTTTTGGCAAAATTCGTATTTTTATTATTTTTAGTCTATTTAAGCATTGTAAGTCTTTGGACAATTAATCTTTTCCCCTATTATTGAATACAATTCAGATTTCTCAGTTTGAGAATCTTTTTACCCTTAGATATTGACGTTTGTCATCTCTATTATCTTCGTTTCGTTTTCCGATATGCGTCATTCTGAAGCAAGAAACACAAGAAGAAGCCATGACAATAGATACTTCTATCTAGGATACAACGGAGGAAACACAAGAATAAGTCAACTGACCTTCATATAAGAAATGTAACTGTAGGCTTATGAGATCGTCCCTTACAGTTTCACAAGTTTCATCTTCAAGTGAAGTCTTATGTCATCCCAATATGTAACTGAAAACAGAGAATAGATAACTGAAAGGAAAAGTATAGCTATAGACTTGCATACTTTACTTTATGTTTGTTTCCTTTCATATTGGAATCAATACTCTTAATATCAGAATAGCTGGGAAAAAGGAAGGCTCCGTAGGAACTATAGGATTTCAAGAATGATTAAGTTACTAACATTATCATTAACTGGTGACTACAAACTTAACCTACAAAGCCATTCATCAAAAAATGTTTAGTGGGATGATTTACCAGTAAAGTAAAATGCTATGGGGTAAACTGGTTATACTCAAGTCGAGGAATCCAGGAATACACATACACGTAAAGGAAAACACTAGCCACAAAAAAATGCTAACAGAGTAAAAAATGACTCTTTATACTAGGGAATTAAACAAGTAAGCTAGCTGTTAGCAATTGGTGCGCCCATGTGGGGTGCCCAATGCAATTATCATAACCTTATGGGGTTAGTTGCACTAATGCACAAACTAGATGGGTTAGTAGCTAAGGCTCAAACCCTAGGGGTTTATGTGCAAACTTAGGAGAAGTTTTGCCTATATAAGGAGGCAGCCTCCTACATATTATATTGCTATTCCAGAGAATAAAGTTACTCTGTCTAGATTCATACTAGTTGTAGAGAACCCTAGTCTCTCTCCAACTTCATCCAAGGAGGTGGAACGTGGTGTGGAAATCAGTGTTCGTCCTCGAGATTCACACTAGATTGGTGGGAGCAAGATCAAGGAGGAGGCGCGTGAAAGCAAGCAACAGAACGATCATCCGCTGCATTAAGGAGCTTAGGAAGACAAGGTAAACACATGAATATTCCGCTTTAATTCATGTTGTAGATCTGAATGTGTTAGATCCTTCCTGCCCTTCATTGGTATCAGAGCCATAGGCTTGTTTTTCGTGCCTCGATAAGCGTTCCCGAACCTGTATTAAAAAATCGTGTTTCTGAAATTTCATAACCAGTAGACGAAACCTATATGGTTAGGTAGGGTTTTTCACGAGGATTCCAGATATATAAATTTTATATTTTTTGGATTTACGGTGAATTAGTTATGAATTTTCAAAGTTTCAGAACTGTATTAATCTGGACTTCTAGATCCAATCAGTAGAACACGTTTTTCAAAAACTTGTTAAAATTGGATTTTGACCACATAATCGGTACAAGGACGATGAGACGATCACGCAAAATTAATTTCGTCGCGAACAGAGCACGGGAAGGCGGTGCGTGGGCTTCACGCGCCACCTTCGCCGCCCCCACGCGCGGCCACGCGCCGCCACGCGCCGCACGCGCCAAGGGATGGCGGCGGCTGCTGACGTGGCCCTAGGGCTGACGTGGCAGATGACGTGGCGGTGCCACGTCAGCAAGTGGCTAACGTGGCGATGACGTGGCAGCCACGTGTCAGCTGCCGTGGCGATGTTGTGGCGACTGACGTGGCAGCTCACGTCAGCATAGGTGCTGACGTGGCATGCCACATGCCATGCTGACGTGGCACATGGGGCCGACGTCAGCGCGTGGCGGAGGCGGACGCGCCCACGCGCGGCGGCGCTTGAGGGCGCGTGCGGCCTCCTCCCGCCGTCATTTTTCGTCCGGTTTTTTCCTAGGGACTCCAAATTAAATTTCCTATTTTGTGGATATTTTTTCATAATTTTTTGGAGCGACGGAAAATTTTAGTAATTTCCAGATTAATTAATTAGTGTTTAGCACACTTCCCGAGGCAGTTTGACGACCTTAAACACACTGTTTTGAGCCCAAATTTTTTCTGGAGACTTAGGTCATTTTTCCCTACATTTTGCCATAGGTGGTGAGACCCTAAGTAGTAGGGAGCAATTTTCGATCTTTTTAGTTGATTAGATTATTGCTTATTAATTTCCAGTAATTATTGCTTAATTCCGGAAATTTCCAGAAAATTCCAGTATGTTTATTATGTTGTTATACATGCTGTTGTGGGTTGAATGGATGTGTTTGGTGCATGGATGTGGCATAGATGTTTTATATTTTGGTTTTGGTTTTGGTTTTTGAATATGTAATCAAAATACGGCCTGCGTGTCGTGCCTCTCTATACTCTAGTGTCTTCTCTTCTCATCCACTCGCCTCTATGAGGTTACTTATTATTAGAAATAAGATAGTTAGTAGAGATTGAAGATTGAAGCTTCAAGAGAGGTGGCCAAACCAAAAGCTATGGCGCAAGGTGCATGGAGCAATTAGACGGTCTAATGGAGCCTCAAGCTTGGAGTCCTCAAATAGGCGAGATGGCATGAGATGGAGTTCAAGACTTGCTCAAGAAGTGCTCTCAATAGTGGGAGTGCACCTTAGGGGCCACATCCATTGCATATTTATTTATGCTTATGCTTGTTTTATGTTATAACTGCGTGTGATTGGATATATATGTTTAACCTCGCATGCTAAAGAACTAAAACAAAAGAGCTCACATGATGACATGATTAAAATTGATAGGAAATCACAAGTGATGAGATTTGATTCCTAGGATATACGCTAGGTTTTGGTGGAGTCCTTGTGAGGAACTATTGAGATTAATCGATGTCACATGTTATTTAGGAGCTAAAACAAAGCTAGTAACTAATATCCATTTTGTCTCGTTTTTCAGTCACGATGAACACGAATCTATTTCCTAAATCTGCTATAATTCTAAAGGGAGACAACTTCCGTGCATGGTACAGAAGTGCGATATGTCGCATGATTGAGCTAGGTTTGTCTGATCATTTGCATATGGCAAAGATGGAGCCATGGGTACCACTGGGCGGCCCAACTGATGCATATAGACGTGATCTTGAGGCTTACCAGAAATGGGAAGTTGATGACAAGAAAGCATGTCTAGAATTGATGGATCTAGTGAGGACTGATCTCCTAGAGTCAATTGT
The DNA here is from genome assembly GCA_023055425.1 of Linanthus parryae. Lineage (NCBI taxonomy): Eukaryota > Viridiplantae > Streptophyta > Magnoliopsida > Ericales > Polemoniaceae > Linanthus > Linanthus parryae. The sequence goes on along the minus strand of JALGPY010000001.1, from coordinate 59,472,872 downwards.
GATTGATTATGCAAAGAAGCTCTGGGAAGACATTCTAGGACTGTACGGAACTGCAGACGACTTCCAAAAGACATGTCTATGGATGATGCTCACTTCTACGGTGAAGGATGATAATGTCTCTATGGATACGCACCTAAAGACCTTATCATTCTATATTACTGAACTTATAACTTCTGGGCATGATGTATCCGATGAGAGACAGCTAAAGGCTGTGAGAATGTCTCTACCAGATTCATGGGATTCCGTGAGAAACGTATTGCAAGGATCAGATGACATAAGGACATTTGATGATGCAAAACGATATTTATTGTTTGAGGAAAAGAGACTGGAATTTGCCAGAACTTCTAGTCCAGCATCGCAGGTAGAGAGCCCTCCCATGGCAAATGTGCCAAAGGGTCAGGAAGTCATCGTAGAGCACGAAAGTGGAGGCCACATGGGCCCATGCCGCAAGATCAGTAAGCGCCAAATGTGGAAGAGGTCCAAAAGGGATATGAGACAAGTTATGTGCTATAACTGCCAGGCATATGGCCACTTTGCTCGTGACTGCGCCGAGCCAAAGGTACACTATAATCCAAACTCTGACTGTTATGTTATAAGTCAAGTTTATATTGCTGATTCCCCTAATGTGTGGGTATTGGATTCAGGTGCGAGTGACCACCTAGCATGTGATCGAGACGCGTGCACGGATTATAGGCGAGTACCAGTGGGCAGTAGAAGAGTGTACATGGGGAACAACTCTTTCGTTGATGTGGTGGGCATTGGCACATATCAGCTGAAGATGAAGTCTGGAAAGACGCTTGTTCTTCATGACGTTTTATACGCTCCTGATGCACGCAAAAACTTAGTTTCAGTTTCTAGACTTTTGGATTTGGATTTTAGACTTGTTTTTGAGGGTTGTTTTGCCAAACTGTTTGTTGGCAACTCATGTTTTGGTACTGGTTATATTTCTCGTGGTTTATTTTATTTAGACATTGTTGGTTCTAGCATTGATGATGTTTATGATTCTCGTTCATATATTACATCTTCTAGTGATGATGATGCCACTAGATGGCATGCTAGATTGGGACATATAGGATAGGACAGGATGAACAGGCTGGCCAAGGCAGGCCTACTTGGAGATATGCCCAAGATTTCATTACCTGTATGTGAGTCTTGTCTTGCAGGAAAAGCTAAACGCAAACCGTTCGGTAAAGCAGTAAGGGCTACTGAGCCTTTACAACTTATTCATTCTGATGTTTGCGGTCCATTAAATGTTAGAGCTAGACATGGTGCTCGCTATTTCATCACATTCATAGATGATCACACTCGTTTTGGTTATGTGTATTTGATGGCACATAAATCTGAAGCGCTAGGGTGCTTCAGAAAATTTCTACAAGAGGTAGAGAACCAACTGGACAAAAGAGTTAAGGCTTTTAGGACAGATCGAGGGCGTGAATATCTATCTGAGCAATTCAAAGAGCTCTGTGAGACTAAAGGAATAGTGAGGCAGTTGATTATCCCCTTCACACCGCAGCAAAATGGTGTAGCGGAAAGAAGAAATAGAACACTGCTAGAGATGGTTCGTAGTATGATGGCAAATGTGAATCTGCCTATCTCCTATTGGGGAGATGCATTGATGACTGCCACATACGTACTGAACCGTGTGCCCACCAAGTCTGTAGCCACAACCCCTTACGAGATGTGGACCAAAAGGCAACCCGAATTGGGTCACCTTAGGCCATGGGGGTCGGCCGCCTATGTACGTAACGTCTCCCATGTCCATGGGAAATTGGGTGCTAGAGGAAAGAAGTGCATCTTCATACGGTACTCTGAGCACTCTAAGGGTTACGTATTCATAGCGCAACAGCCGGATGGTAGTCTAACAGAGATGGAATCGCGAGATGTAGAATTTCTCGAGAGAGATTTTCCTAGTCAGGGAGAAGAACGTGGAGATGGTATTCTCTACGAAGAAGAGGAACCACTAGATGACACTCAGTTCTCTACAGACCTACAGGGAACAGTCCCTATGGATCTTCAGAACAGTGGGAGTGACTTGCCTAGTGAGCAGCCCATCATATATGATGATGAAGCTGAAGAAGAACCCTCTTTGCGTAGGAGCGCTCGTGCGAGTGTACCCCGTCGACGATTTGACATCGAAGGGGAGGCCATGATGGTCACCACGCAAGAAGATGATGAACCTAGGACATTGTCTGAAGCTCTCTCATCCCCTGACAATAAAGAATGGAACATTGCCTTACAAGAAGAACTGGAGTCAATGAAAACCAATCATGTTTGGGATTTAGTTGACTTGCCTCCTGGACGTAAGGCCATTGGAAACAAATGGGTTTTCAAGGTCAAAAGGAAGGCAGACGGAAGCGTTGAGAGGCATAAGGCCCGGCTAGTGGCGAAAGGCTACACCCAACAACAGGGTGTGGATTACGAGGAGACGTTCTCACCAGTTGTGAGAATTGCCTCCATTCGTCTCATACTTGCAATAGTGGCTAGCATGGACTTGGAACTACATCAAATGGATGTTAAGACTGCATTTATCAATGGAGAACTAGATGAGGAGATCTATATGGCTCAACTGGAAGGTTTTGAGAAGAAAGGTCAAGAGCACAAAGTGTGCAAACTGATTAAGTCCATATATGGACTGAAGCAGTCCTCAAGACAGTGGTATTTGAAGTTTCATCAAGACATTGTGGCATATGGCTTCACAATGGTTGATGAGGACCACTGTGTGTATGTCAGACGTTCCGGAAAGAAGTTCATGATACTGTCATTATATGTAGATGACATACTACTAGCCAGCAATGATAAAGGAATGCTCGGAACTACCAAAGGGTGGTTATCCTCTCGTTTTTCAATGAAGGATATTGGAGAAGCGAGTTACATCCTTGGGATAAAGATCCTAAGGAACCGCTCTAAGAGGCTTCTTGGCTTGTCTCAAGAGACATACATCAAGAAGATACTTGAACGGTTCCAGATGATGGACTCCAAGCCATTCGAGACTCCCATTGCACATGGCGAGAAACTCAGCCTTGAAATGTGTCCCAAGACCCAACACGAGAGAGACCAGATGGCCAAAGTACCCTATGCAAGTGCTGTCGGAAGTTTAATGTATGCAATGATGTGTACAAGGCCCGACATATGTCATGCTGTCGGTTTAGTTAGCAGATATCAGTCTGATCCCGGTGTTGGACACTGGAAGGCTGTTAAGAGGATTCTCCGATATCTCAAAGGTACTAAGGATTACGTGTTAAGTTACCGAGGCTCTGAGCTAAGGCTCATTGGCTACAGTGATGCTGACTGGGGTGGGGACCTAGACGCACGTAAATCGACCTCAGGCTACGTCTTCATGCTGGGTGGAGGAGCCATCACATGGAACAGTAGCAAGCAGACTTGCACTGCCTTATCAACCATGGAAGCTGAATACGTTGCCTGCTCCCCGGCAGCGCAGGAGAGTGTTTGGCTGAAGAGATTTCTGGTCAGCTTAGGAGCGGTTGATGAACCAAGACCAGTAACGCTTCGTTGTGATAGTATGTCGGCCATAGCTTGTGCTAAAGATCCGAAATACCACAGCAAGGCCAAACATATTGAGATAAAGTACCACTTCATTAGGGAAGTAGTAGCTAAAGGAGATATCACTCTAGAGCATATTCCTACGAATCAGATGTTAGCTGATCCAATGACCAAGCCTCTTCTTAAGGCTACTTTTGTTGGTCATACTAGGAATATAGGGTTAGGCAAATGGAACTAGATGTCAGACTGATTAGACGTTTTATGAGACATTGATTGATTGGATATTAGGAATGGATTTGTTTATTTATGCTGCATGTTATTTGATACGTGTATGATATGTTACATTTCCTGTACTAGCTTAGAGCATGTCACGCAGACACTAAGTTGGCTCACTCACACGAGCAACTGCCTTCGCAATATCCTGGATATGTCTGGGTGTGGCGGAAGATGAGACGGAATCCAGATAAGCGCTGAAAGCCTGCGATATGATATGAGATGCCTTCTTCATATGAGCATATGGCCTATGATAAGAGCTTGAAGTCTATCAGTAGAGCTAGGAGCCTGTCGGACGGATTCGACTGTCGCATAAGAAATAAGTTCCAAGGTGAGGTTGGTTATGGCCAATCGAACATGGTTACTACCCCGAACCATGAATAGTCTGCGTAGAAGAAGCCAGATGCGAGAGCTGATACTTGATCACAATAGTGTGACATGGCAGCACTCGGGCTGGTGGCCATAAGGGCTACCGGATAGACATCTGCATAGTGGTCCTTTTGCAAGGATAAGACATGCGCTCTGATCAGAGTCTAAACACTATGGCGCATATTCCCCTTGAATAACGCGCGCTTATGAGTGACCATGAGGTGATGAGTAGAATTAGTCCCTGGGATTCCTCATCGTGTGAGCCTCGTCGATCATGTAAGGATGATTGACACTGTATACCCTTTGTACTTACATCTGTGTCATGAGGAGACGGGTCGGTGGTGCTACTTTGGCGTGACACCTTACGGCTATGGATGATTCGGCCTTCCGGACACTGCTGGGAAAGCAGCTGAGCCGAATCTGAGTGACACATGTATGTAAGGAAAGATTCTCGTTGCATCGCTCTTTATTATCTTCATTGGGACCACCTGCAAGATCTTATGGGATCATGCAGGATATGAAAATATAAAGGAGATGTGGACTCATTGGAGCATGGCCTTCGGGACATGGCAGTTTCTCATGATCCACGAGATGACAATCGGAGGAATCTGGGGGATACGAGAGTTACGGAGAGCATTATCACTGTTTTTTTGTTTTAAGGGTGCCTTCCTACGCTGGCTATACGAGTTTGGTATGTGGATCTCCCGAGAGGGTGCCTTCCCATGCTGGCTATACGAGTTTGGTGTACGGATCTCCCGAAATGCAGGTACTCTCACCGGTCACACGCCACGGCCACACAATACTCTTTTGTAGATGATAGAAAGTTGGAGATTGATGGAGACTAGATGAATTGTGCAACCCCACTGTGCGAGTGGGAGATGTTAGCAATTGGTATGCCCATGTGGGGTGCCCAATGCAATTATCATAACCTTATGGGGTTAGTTGCACTAATGCACAAACTAGATGGGTTAGTAGCTAAGGCTCAAACCCTAGGGGTTTATGTGCAAACTTAGGAGAAGTTTTGCCTATATAAGGAGGCAGCCTCCTACATATTATATTGCTATTCCAGAGAATAAAGTTACTCTGTCTAGATTCATACTAGTTGTAGAGAACCCTAGTCTCTCTCCAACTTCATCCAAGGAGGTGGAACGTGGTGTGGAAATCAGTGTTCGTCCTCGAGATTCACACTAGATTGGTGGGAGCAAGATCAAGGAGGAGGCGCGTGAAAGCAAGCAACAGAACGATCATCCGCTGCATTAAGGAGCTTAGGAAGACAAGGTAAACACATGAATATTCCGCTTTAAATCATGTTGTAGATCTGAATGTGTTAGATCCTTCATGCCCTTCACTAGCAAACATAAAGACATCCACCAAAGTTAAGGCAAGACTGTAACTAACATTCTCTCTGAATTACTTGTACAATTTAACAACCATGGGTGTACTACCAAATCAGATCAGGTGCTTCTACGAGCCAAAATAAATTATCGCTTTCCAGATTTAGGTTCAGGGTCAAGTAGCTATGTACAGTTAATTCGACGAGGAGATCAGAAAAAGGAAACTCAAGATTGGGGGAGGGGGGCTTGTCTTAGACAGACCCAGACTTGGGTTTGAAAAAGCCCATAGTCGCTGCATCAATCTTTCTCCAACCCCACATTCATACAATTGTGTATATCATACATCAATCACGATACCACGAAAGATCGAGAGAGAGAGAGTACGAGAGCAATCTCACCTGAAGAGCTCGTAGCGTCAATAGACACCACGGATCGATTCCATAAACACTTGCAGAATTCAACCTATGAGAGAAACAAAGAGAAGAACAAGAGGTCGAGCGGCGAGAGAGCCAGAGAGGATAGGGTTTCCACGAAAATGAGAGAGCCAGAGAAGAACATAATGTCCCAACTATTGCATTTTGTGCCAACACCGATTATTGTCATAAAATGCTCAATTGAACTGGCAATTTTGATATTGTCACTCCGTGTCTTGTCACAGAAGGACAGATCTGTTGCAGTGTGTAGATGGTTCAAATAGGGGAATAGTAACATTAGGTTCTTTTATGTATGTAATAAAGTCTGACATGCCTTCAATCATATTTGGATCTCCCATCATTCCTTCTTGGATTGGTTTGACAGAAACATTTATCACTCTAATAGTATTAGTTGCCACCACTCCAAACTTTTTATTTGTACCTGCTTATATATGAAAAAGTAGTGACGAATTTTACTTCTCTAACTCTTCCACGCCTATTGGAGTGATTACAACTATTATTTTTAGATATGTAAATGATATTTTTGAGGCGTTTAGCACCTACGGGAGAACTGAGTATCCTAGTTTGATTGGTACTAATTTGCTCCATCCCCTTGCAAGTTGCATCAAACTCAATTCTGGTGAAAGTAAAAAAGGGGATAATGGGGTGGCTGGCTATCGAGGAGCTCTTCGGGATGAGTCCGGTCAATGGATTAAAGGCTACTACGGACAATTCTGGGTTCAGCTCAGTCCTTGAAGCAGAACTTTGGGGAGTTCATAGGGGTCTTGTTCTCCTTCACCAAATGAAGCTGAAGGATGTGGCCATTGAGGTTGACTCACAAGATGCTATCAACCTTACCAAAGAGGAGGAAGTTGAGGCAAACAATTTCAGGACCATCATTGGAGAAATCAGAATCCTTCTCAATGGGTGCAATTGCTTTATCAATTACATCCCCAGAGAAGCCGACAAGCTTGCCGATGCACCCGCAAAAAAAGAGAGGGACCAGGAGGAAACTCTGATGATTTGTAGTCTACTCTTCAGGACATCATGGGTTCGGGAATGTAGGCGTTTTGGCCGGGGTTTTCTTCTTGCCCCTTACTTGTTGTTTGTTTCTTTTCGGACTGAAAAAAAAATCATATCTGGCAAACTGAAGTGACTAATTACTCTCTTCTAACCTCTGAAGCTCAGACTAGGCAAGCCTTTGCTAGCATTTTAAATTTGTACACCCACCTCCTACTCCCGCTGTCTGATGTGTATGGTGAAAGCTTACCTAATTACTTCCTCCGTATCTTCTTTTTCTCATCATTTTGACTTTCATCACTATTCATTGAGATACTTTAACTGGATGATTTGAATAGCAAAACAATTCAATTTTTTTTATTTCTGTTGCATTGTGTTGTAAAGTAAAAGTTACTTTACATCACGGTGAAAAAATGATCAAAAAATTATATCGTCTTGCTATCCAAATCACCCGGTCAAGTGACTGAGATACGAGTTAGAAAGTCAATATGATGAGAAAGAAATGATACAGAGGTAGTAGATGGTAAAGCTTTCACAGCACGGTACTGTTTAGCAGTAGTAAGCATTTTAAAGACTAATTATTAATGTATATTTCAAATTCCGATTAAACAGTTTGACTAATCCACATATGCAATTCTTGGTTTTAAATGGACAGAAAATATAAAAAGAAGGCGTGAACCCAATCAAACTAGGCCTACTTGCTCCATTGATCTAGGCAACGAAATTTCTGATTGGGGCCTAATGTTAAATTAGAGATATGGTTTCTATACTTCTTTTTTTCTTAATTTTTTTTAGAATAATATTTTCTTTCCACGTGTTCGAACCCGAAATCTTATGCAGAGACTTTAAATGCTCTACCACTGGGCTATCACTCATTTTTTTTTTAATGATATTTTCATGACCTTATTTCATTTTATTTGACATGGAACTAATAAAATAGAGATATCAGAAGTTAAAAACAATAATATATATAGGGAATTGATTCTTACACCGGTGTTTTTTGTTGGTTACACTGAATTTTACTTTTCAAGACATTATTGCCCCTTTCAATTAATTAGTAGTAATTTTTTTATTTGTTATGTAATCATTTATTTTAGAAAAGGTTACAATTCAAATAACCTTCAATGTATTTTTTCCATAATATTTGACATTCTTTCCTGTACACGATGATTTCTTATGGGTCTCCAGATAGCTCTTTGTTGGAACGTAGGTTCATGTTTTGTGACTTCTTTTGTTCTTGTTTATTTTTTGTGCTGAAAAACTAATCGAACGATGGAAGTTCTTTTGTGTAGAAATAACTGTACTCTAGGTTCGTGCACTTCTTTCATGGTGTCCTTGAAGAGGCTATCCTATTGGATGCACTATTTTTTCACTTTGGAAAGAAAAGACTTATATGCATCATCCATGGGTACTGGTGGGTACTGGATGTGTCCTTGTTCCCGGGAGAGCTCCAAAAGTAATGGGGGTTCAACCCAAAAAACATTGTACATACCCGAAAGTTATCAGTCCTGGCAAGAGATCAAATCTCCCATCGTTCGGTTAATTTTTTTTTGGACTTGGATTTCCTGCAGAAAGAAATGCAGGAGCTCCTATAGATAGCTTAGGTGTCAAAATTTCATTGGCCGCAATGGAAACCAAAAAATTCAAATTTTGTAACCAATTTTAACACTACTAACGGAAGTGGGACGGAGAATGATTGGATTTGTTCTGGACTTCTCGTCATTATCTTTAATTTTTTACACGAAACTATCATTATCTTTTTTTTACCTTAATTAAACACAATTCAAATTATTATATATTAGTTAATCTTTTGAAGAGTATTATTCCTAGTAGGAAACTAGAATATTATGAAAAAAAATACTAAAAGATAAATTCAAGTCTTAAAAAAAATGTCAAACTACGGTACAGAAGAACACATCCAAATAATTCATCTTTCATCTTTCACAGCTGAAGCAAAGGGAGAATTCATCAATTTTTCGTCAAGAACCATTACAGGTATGGACTAAACTTGTGTTTTCTCTAAATATTACGTTATGATTTAGTTTTATCAATTTATCGGGAATTACAACCAGTGATAATTTTCAACATGTTAGGAAGATTTTGATGAGTTCAGAAGGTCAGATACCGCCTCAGTCAAGTGAAAATCTATGCAAAGATGCAGAAAATCAGTCTGAAAATATCAATGATCTTGGTGTTTCTACCAATCGATCCATTGTTGAATCAAAAGTTGGAATGAAGTTTAACACTGAGAATAGTGCATATATCTTCTATTGTAAATATGCACACGAAACTGGTTTCAGTGTCAGAAAACATTGGATCACGAAATCTGCAGACAAATCCGTGGTGATTAGAAGAACTTTTTGCTGTAAAATGGAGGGGAAGCGCGGCATTGATAAAAGACGTAAACAAGTTTTGTACCAACATCCCATAACAAGAGTCGGTTGTAAGGCACAATTGACCTGTTCACTTCAGCCGAACGGAAAATACAAAGTAGTCTCATTTACAAAAGATCATAATAATCACGAGCTTGCTGATTCTCCAGTAAAACACATGTTGCGTTCATGTAGAAAAATTACTGCAGCTCAAAAAGCTCAAGTAGATGATGCGTTGAAGGCAGGCCTGTCTAACAAGAATACAGTTGATTTGATGAGTATACAAGCAGGTGGTCGTAGGAATCTGGGATTTTTGGAAGTTGATTATAAGAATTACATTTATTCAAAGCGCAAGATGGAAATGAAAAAAGGAGATGCTGGAGCTATGTTGGAATATTTTCAACGGATGAAGTTGAAAGATCCTTCTTTCTTCTATGCAATACAATTAGATGATGATGATCTTATAACAAATATTATTTGGACAGATTCAAGATCAATTGTTGATTATGGTTACTTGGGAGATGTTATTTGCTTTGACACGACGTATCGAACAAATGAGTATGGGCGCCCATTTGCTCCATTTGTAGGTGTCAACCACCACAAGCAAACAATTATTTTTGGTGGAGCATTACTGTATGATGAAACTACGGAGTCTTTCAAGTGGCTTTTCAAGACATTTCTTAGTGCTATGTCACAGAAGCAACCCAGGACAATACTGACTGATCAATCAGCAGCAATGGCAAAAGCAATAGAAGAGGTATTTTATGAATCAGACCATCGTTTGTGTGTTTGGCATATATATCAAAATGCTGCAAAACATTTAAGCCATGCATTCCATGCATCAAAACAATTTGCAACTGATTTTAGTTCTTGTGTTTATGACTATGAAGAAGAAGATGATTGGTTATCTGCCTGGGAAGATATGCTTCAGCGTTATGATCTTGCTGATAATAAATGGCTTCAAAATATTTATCAAGAAAGACACAAATGGGCTATGGTATATGGTAGACATATGTTCACAGCTGATATGAAAAGCACGCAACGGAGTGAGTCTATGAATAATGTGCTTAAGAAGTACTTGGATTCAAAATACAACCTTCTTCAATTTTTTGAGCATTACACGAGGTTATTGGAGGACCGTAGGTATAAGGAATCCAGGTCATCATTCAATATGAGTCAAACGAGTCCTGTATTAATTGCTAATGTTGAAATGTTAAGACATGCTATACAAATCTACACTCCCGAGGCCTTTAAAATGTTTCAAGATGAATACATGAAAGTTTGGGATTGTGTTATTCACAAAAGTGGAAAGCAAGATTGTATAACAGAGTATAAAGTTTCATATGGGACTAGTCGTCGAGAGCATGCTGTCAAATATGACGCATCAACTGGAGTTGTGAGATGCAGTTGCATGAAATTTACTTTTGTTGGTATTCTATGTTCTCATGCTTTAAAAGTCCTTGATAAGAAAAACATAAAGAGTATTCCTGAATGCTATATTCTAAAGCGGTGGACTAAGGATGCTAAGGGTGCTGGAATTGAGGATAATAATGGAAAAGAAGTTGAAGAGAATACTGAAGAGTCTATGGCAAGACGATATGTCTATTTGGGTCAGGATTACCGTGAAATTGTAACACTTGCTGCCGAGGAGAAAAATATGTGCGCGTATGCTCGCGATTCGTTGTCCAAATTGTTGAAAGAACTACAAGAAATGAGGAAGCAGTGTAACTCTGATGATTTGGCAGGTGTAACAAGCTTGGGAAGTCAAAGTGTATCTATTTGTGAGGCACAACCGACTGATAGTTCTGATATTTATGCGCAATCTATTCGTGGGGTAAAGTCAAAAGCTACAGTCGGACGTCCACGAAAAAGGCTTTAAGATCCATTGGAGATACAAAGAAAGAGCAAGCCACGAGCTAAAAATTTAAAGGTACACATTTATCATATAAAATGTATAAGATAAAAATAGTTAGTTGACAATATACTAATATTTTCAGGTTACCTCGGCATTGGATGGCGAGTTACAAAAGTCTCAAAGAAACTTACAGCACAATATCAACAATGCATTTAAGAGTCGTGAACTGAACGCTCCCAATCAGGTATGTCTTGAATTTTGATCAAGCCCATTCGAAATCTATAAATTATGTATCCACTAATTTTTATGCCATGATTATAGGTTGATACGTGTCCTATTAGTAGCCAACAGTCTTCATCAGCATTTCATTATAGTATACCAATTAATAATTATTGGTCTCATCGGCAAATGACATTCACAGAATTACTTCAGGTAAAGGATTAACCTCTACTACTACATGTTTGCGTATCATTATACATTTTTTAAGTATATTCATAGTAATTTCAAGTCTTTTTGCAGTGTTCGATGGGCCCTAGAGACGATGGTGAACCTGATATAGGAGAAACCAACTCTAATCAAGACGGACTATCTTAGATTATTGTAACTTTGTTAGAAATGGTGACTGTCATAGATATATTGGAAGTTTTGTACTTTTGGAAGTTCCATTAGACCTTTTCAATGTTCTATTAGACCTTTTTTAATGTTCGAAGTTTTTCAAGTAGGTTGTTAATTCTCTGAAAATCCAATATTTTGGCCGAATTTACATGAAAAACTGATTTAATTGGCGCATAACTAGACTACGATCTTGAGCTCGATAGAAAGGCCAGCGAGTCTAGTTTCTAAAACACTTAACGGTGCGCGAATCGGATATTCTCCCAAAGAACTATGCCCGTTTCCGTGAAGGGCCGCAAGTGGGTTGCTGATTCTCAAAAGAACCAATATTTTTGCCGACTTTACATGAAAAACTGATTTAATTGGCGCGTAACTAGACTACGAGATTGAGCTCGCTAGAAAGCCCCGCGAGTCTAGTTTCTAAAACACTTGACGGTGCGCATATCGGATATTCTCCCAAAGAACTATGCCCGTTTCCGTGAAGGGCCGCAAGTGGGTGGCTGATTCTCAAAAGAACCAATATTTTTGCCGACTTTACATGAAAACTGATTTAATTGGCGCGTAACTAGACTACGAGCTTGAGCTCGCTAGAAAGCCCCGCGAGTCTAGTTTCTAAAACACTTGACGGTGCGCGAATCGGATATTCTCCCAAAGAACTATGCCCGTTTCCGTGAAGGGCCGCAAGTGGGTTGCTGATTCTCAAAAGAACCAATATTTTTGCCGACTTTACATGAAAAACTGATTTAATTGGCGCGTAACTAGACTACGAGCTTGAGCTCGCTAGAAAGCCCCGCGAGTCTAGTTTCTAAAACACTTGACGGTGCGCGAATCGGATATTCTCCCAAAGAACTATGCCCGTTTCCGTGAAGGGCCGCAAGTGGGTTGCTGATTCTCAAAAAATCCAATATTTTTGCCGACTTTACATGAATAAACTGATTTAATTGGCGCGTAGCTAGACTACGAGCTTGAGCTCGCTAGAAAGCCCCGCGAGTCTAGTTTCTAAAACACTTGACGGTGCGCGAATCGGATATTCTCCCAAAGAACTATGCCCGTTTCCGTGAAGGGCCGCAAGTGGGTTGCTGATTCTCAAAAAATCCAATATTTTTGCCGAATTTACATGAAAAACTGATTTAATTGGCGCGTAACTAGACTACGAGCTTGAGCTCGCTAGAAAGCCCCGCGAGTCTAGTTTCTAAAACACTTGACGTTGCGCGAATCGGATATTCTCCCAAAGAACTATGCCCGTTTCCGTGAAGGGCCGCAAGTGGGTTGCTGATTCTCAAAAAAACCAATATTTTTGCCGACTTTACATGAAAAACTGATTTTATTGGCGCGTAACTAGACTACGAGCTTGAGCTCGCTAGAAAACCCCGCGAGTCTAGTTTCTAAAACACTTGACGGTGCGCGAATCGGATATTCTCCCAAAGAACTATGCCCGTTTCCGTGAAGTGCCGCAAGTGGATTGCTGATTCTAAAAAAAACCAATATTTTTGCCGACTTTACATGAAAAACTGATTTAATTGGCGCGTAGCTAGACTACGAGCTTGAGCTCGCTAGAAAGCCCCGCGAGTCTAGTTTCTAAAACACTTGACGGTGCGCGAATCGGATATTCTCCCAAAGAACTATGCCCGTTTCCGTGAAGTGCCGCAAGTGGGTTGCTGATTCTCCAAAAAACCAATATTTTTGCCGACTTTACATGAAAAACTGATTTTATTGGCGCGTAACTAGACTACGACCTTGAGCTCGCTAGAAAGCCCCGCGAGTCTAGTTTCTAAAACACTTCACGGTGCGCGAATCGGATATTCTCCCAAAGAACTATGTCCGTTTCTGTTAGGTGCCGCAAGTGCGTTGTTGAAACGTACAAAATCAATTAAATCAACCGGGTTCCTAAAAAAAATTAAAGTATAAAATATTCAATTAAAATTAAATCTGGCGAGAATAATAACTTCCCTTGCAATCAATATTTCTACTCAATTTATGAATTATCTTTTATTTTAAGATTCTAAGTAATTGATAATTATCAATCTAATAAGAATTCTACTCTTGTGAGGACATTTGCCGCCAATCTTTCTCATTAACAGTGTAATATTTTATAAATTTGAATTTTGTTTAATTAAGGTAAAAAAAAGATAATGATAGTTTCGTGTAAAAAATTAAAGATAATGACGAGAAGTCCAGAACAAATCCAATCATTCTCCGTCCCACTTCCGTTAGTGGTGTTAAAATTGGTTACAAAATTTGAATTTTTTGGTTTCCATTGCGGCCAATGAAATTTTGACACCTAAGCTATCTATAGGAGCTCCTGCATTTCTTTCTGCAGGAAATCCAAGTCCTTTTTTTTTACATAAAAAAATAAACAAGAACAAAATTTAGAAGAAAGCACGAACCAGTGAAGATAGAGATTCTATGTTCCATCAAAAGCTAGGCCCGAGATCCATAAGAAATCGTCATGTACTAAAAAGAATGTCAAACATTAATGGCAAAAATATTATCTTTGAATTGTAAAGTTGCCTAAAATAAATAATTACATAATGAATGAAAAATTACTACTAATTAATTGAAAATGGGTAATAATGTCTTGACAAGTAAAATTCGGTGTAACCAACAGAAAACACCGGTGTAAGAATCAACTCCCTTATATATACTGATAATGGAATGGTATTCTTTAATACATTCATGCTACTTAGATCGAAGTTCATTTTATTTTTGAGATAAATACTTAGATCTAGTTTTCGACATAATTGTAATAATACTTCCAGATAAGGAAAATTGGAAAGCAGTTAATTTTTGTACTAAAACATGAAACTAACGTGTAAAATTACTCTTGTTTAGAAATATTTAATAAAGAAAAATAATATATATGTACACAAACACACACAGCCTACACAGGGAAATTAAAAAAAATAGAAAGGAGATAAACTTAATGTTGTAAATTAAGTTAAACTAAATGAAATAGTCTAATTCCTGTAGATTATTAAGTGAATATATTGCTAGCAAAGCAAGCTTATAGGCTTGTCAATGGTGAGTCTTCACTGTTCAAATCTTTCTTTCAGGGGAAGTATTTTCATAATGCTTCTTTTTGGCAAGCCGTCCCGGCAACTGGATGCTCTTGGGTGTGGAGAAGTATTTGCGAAGGCAAAAATATTTTAAAGCAAGGTTTGAGGTGGAGAGTGAGTAGTTGCATGAGTATTAGGATCTGGGAAGATTCTTGGCTGTCAAGAGACAACAATTTCAAAGTTTCCTCAGTGAAACCTCCAAATTGTGAAGCTGTTATGATGGGTGATCTTGTGGATCACGATTTGAGGGCATGGAAAAAAGATTTAATATGCAGGGTTTTTAATCAAGAGGAAGCAAGAATGATTTTAGCCATACCAGTGGGAGGCATTTCGTGCTAGGATAAGAAAATATGGTTTTTTCCAAGCAACGGAGAATTTAATGTAAAATCAGCATACAAGGTAACTGAAAATTTATCTAGCCAAAATGGGGGAGCTTCTAGCAGCTGCAATGTGTTGTGGAGGAAACGATGGAGTACTCAAGTTCAGCCAAAGATAAAAAGTTTTTTTCTGGAAAATTATTTGTGATGCAATTCCTTTTAGAGCTCCCCTTGTTGAAAAAGAATTATTTCAGATAATATTTGCTGGATGTGTGGTGAGCATGTTGAGGATGGTCCTCATCGGTTTATCAAATGAAGTTTTGCAAAGCTTGTGTGGTATCTCTCCCCACTTAGACTAAGAAGTGATGAAGTTGGAGCTAATAGCATCATGGAATGGTGGGATAGTTTATGTTCTTTGGCTGCTGATGCAGGGAGTTTAAACGATTTTTTGGGAATTGCCCTATCAACTTGCTGGTTTTTGTGGAAAGCCAGAAATGATTGGATTTTTCAAAATTTAAAATGGCAGCCAGATGGTTCAGAAAGCTCTAAAATTTTAGTTCTCTAACAGCTTTCAAATGCGAAAGGTGGATAAGAGTCATGGTGTTTCTATCAGGCCACATATTCAATTATGTAAGGAAGAAATTTGTATTGCTACATATGCTGCGGTCGATGTGTGTAAGGGGAAAGGTGGAATAGCAGCGGTTCATTTGGGAAGCAAAGGAGAGATTATCAGTAGCTTGCAATGTCCTATCCAAGGTATTACTGATGCCACTGTTCTTGAATGTTTGGCTAGAAGAGAAGCATTACTATGGTGTAAGAGGAAAGGTAAGCTCAAAGTGGAGTTGTATTTAGATTGTGAGCTGGCCATTAAGTGTTTAAAGAAGCAGAGGTCAACCAAGATGAAGAGTATTGGAGCAGTTATTGATGATTGTCTGTGTATTGCTGCTGATTTCAGTGTTTGTCTTTTTCCTTTTTTTGCCTAGAGCATTGAATTCCTCAGCTCATGTTTTAGCTAGGGGTTCTCTAGTGTAGGATGCTCCTATTTGTTCATATCAGATTTGATATATGTCTCTGTATTTGGCCATGACGGCTTTTCTCGTTAACGAATGCTAAAGTTCCTGTTTAAAAAAAAAAAAAATTATTCTTTTTGGCAAACTTAGGAAATAGCAACACAATAACTGTACATTTGTGTGAAAATCAATCACATGTTCAAATTGTAACGAAATTGATGGGTTTTCCTGAAAATAAATTTATGTTGCTGTCATTATTTTGAAAATTAAATGGTCTCTCCTTGTACGATGTTTGACTCCTACCTAATTTTCTCTCAACCTACCTAATTTTTCTCCTCATCATTTTAAATCGAATCAATAAACCTAGCTAATCGGGGCCTCCTTAGATTTGGGGCCTTAGGGGCTGCCTAAAGGAAAGGCCGGCCCTGGATGTCTCCATTCTCCACCAATCATTACCATTTGACAAATTCGGAGTATCAAGACCCAGGAGGGGTCTGATCGAATTTTCATCATCATCCCCAAATCTCCAGAGGTATTCAAACCTGGTTATGGATTTTTCCTCTAGAGATGCTCTTGAAGTTGTTCCTTCAACAAGTTCAGACAAGGGCGGAGGAGAGACGAGGAATGGAGATTTAACCTTGGATTTGATAATCGACATCTTCGCTAGACTTCCCGTAAAATCCCTCTTCAGGTTCAAGTGCATCTCCAAGTTCTGTTATTCACTCATTCGCTCCCCTAATTTCATCTCTATGCACTCTGCACATTGTCAAACTGTTACTTTTTTTAATCCTGGGATTCGTACAACCGCCACTACCCTCTCTTTCCAACACCTCGAAGAAGTCCTTGAAGAAGAAGAAGAGGAAGAAGATAACAAAGAGCTGAAGCTTTCCCGTGTTGAAGTGATTGAAGATGTTGAAATGGTGGGTTGTTTCAATGGAGTCGTTTGCTTATCGCTCTCACCACTTCCACAAAAGTATGCCCTTTGGAACCCTGCCACTAGACAACTTAGGCGAATCGGTCGTGCTCCTATGGATGGTCTTGAGACCACCAATGCTATACGACGTGACTCTTCTGTATGGTATGGCTCTGTATTTTGCTTTGACCCGATGGTCACAAATGTTTTTAAGGTGGCACAAATTAAATTAACTATTCCAGAAGCAGAAACAGAAGCAGCATCAGAGGTCACTGCTCAAGTTAATGTGTTCTCTAGTGCTACTACTTCTTGGAAAACGAAGAACATAGTTGTCCCTTTTTGGAGCTTGGGGAGTGGTTTCCTTCATGCCGGTGAGGCCCCATATGTGAATGGGTACATACATTGGCATGTAGGTTGGACATACACGGATATGTATATTTTAACTTACAACATGTCTAATGAGGTGTTTCAAAGGACTGAGATGCCATCCCACCATGCCTTTGTCAACTATCGTCTTACGTCTTACAAAGGATCTCTTGCTATGTTTGCTCATGCGCCGGCTGGTTCTAATTTCTATGATGAGGTTGATGTGTGGGTGTTGAATGATAGTGGTGGTGCCAGTCAGTCATGGTCTAAAATACTGTCTTGTAAACCTTTTATCAAGCTTACACGTGTTGTAGGTTTTTTCTGGAAGGATGGTATTGATTTTATACTCATGTATAACAATAGGGACAACTCTTACTACTTGTGTGATCCACGGAATGGGGAGACCAAGATGTTATTGACAAGAGGATCTATTTGGCAGACATTTCCGTACAATGAGAGCTTTGTATCACTTTATTAATCAGGTAAAGATTTAATCCATATTTTGTGTGTGTTGAAGATTGCTCTTATTTTTCTCAGCTTAATTACTTGCTATCTACATGACCCATAATTCTTTTTTTGCTGTAATATCACTGACGTAACTGCTTATGCACTAAAGTTATGGGTAAGGCCAACTCTACTATTTCTTTATAAAAAAAGTACATGCCAAAGCTATAGTTGACTTGCAAATACTGTGTTCTTACAGAGGCACTGGTTCTGACCTATTCTTGCTCGCCTCTTTATATTTCAACTAGACGCAACCCCGCGCGTGCGCGCGGGACGTTAGTTCAACTTGTACATTATCACATTCATTTTTAGCATAGCTTGCATATCTTAAATTATTCCACGTATATCTCATACTTTTATTTTTTTTCAATAACTTTTACTACTGGAATACATAAAGTCTATATGAGTGCCACTTTAACAGTATTTATCTGTTTATGGCTGCAGTTTGAGCATTTTGTCATGATAATTATTATGTAATGAAACAACAAACAAAATCTTTTTGAAGAACAAATAAAATAGTGGAGCTATGTGAACATAAAAATTGGTGTTAAAGTACTTTCATCTAACTTGTACAATAAAAATTATTCTATGTAAATGAAATCGTAAGAATTCTTAATTTTTGTAAAAAAAAATTCTTTATATATAAAATATAATTTAACCTCGAGTGAATGTATTTTTATTTAAATTTAACAACATAAATTTACTTCTTATGAAAAGAAATTAATGAAAAGACTATAAATAACTCTTCACATGCTACAATTAATTTATGTTTCTAAAATATATCCAAAAAATGTAGAACTATTTTTGGATGAACGGTTCCCTCTACCATTTTTTGTGATAAATTCAAATGAAATATATATATATATATATATTTGATATTATAAAAATCTTTGTAGGGATTATATATGATGTGGAATATTTTAATTGACTATTTTATGATAGGTAATTCAAGAAGTGGATGAATTCTTGAGCTGAATGCCAAATGGTTACGTAATGAAAGTAAGAATTTCAAAATGAAAAATTATAATATATACTTGCTCTTAGCACTTTTAGAATGAAATTAACTTCGCGTTTTAGTTTTCTTATTTTCACATTCCATTTTTATTAATATTTTAGAATATTTAATTTGTATTTATACTTATGAAACAAAATGTGTACATCAATAGACTAAATGCTTAATCGTAAACATGTAGTACCGTAGTATCTTTCAATACTCACACGAAGAAAACATGAAAATACTAAATTAAATGGACTCGAGTGGCATAAAACTGAAATCATTAACAGTCATTAATGAATATTTACACACTCTCTTATAAAATGAATGCATTCACCATCTTAATATTAACTCCATCGGTTACAAAATTTTGTATTTTTAACAATCCTAGTAAGGATTTGTATATGATGTGGAATGTTTTAATTGGCGATTTTATGACATGTAATTCATGAGGTGGATGAATTCTGGAGCTGAATGCCAAATGGCGCAAGAAAAAGTGACTTTCCTGCTTTTATATATTATATAGATGTTACCACCAGATCAACAATTTACTCTTGTTTCACTCTACTTTCAGTATCTTCCAGTCTTGTCTTCGTCTTATATTATATCGCTGATCTAATTACTAATGAATGATGATTCTACATAATTTCAGCACTTGCACAGCTTGAGACACACATCTATCTCCATGGAGGACTGAACTCAACCGCAATCTGCTCCAGCTTAGCGAACAACTGTTCTGCTGCAAACAGATGTTAAACCCTTCTATCTCTATTACTTCTACAATTCAATTCAAGATGGTTAATTTTAATCTGGTTTTAGTTCCTGCTGGTAAGGCCACATATGCGAATGGGTAAATACATTGGGATGTAGGTTGGACATTCTAGGATATGTACATTTTAACTTATAACATGTCTGATGAGGTGTTTCAAGGGACTGAGATACGTATTCTTGAAAGAAACATATAGGATGTTTGATTGAGAAATACTAAGCACGTGGAACTTTTACGGAACAGTTGCATACTGTGGTTTCGTTACTGTTGTCATTCCGAACAGTATGAATGGCAACCGAAACACTATCATTGATTTTTCTTTATCCTGGTTTCCAGGGTTTCTTAATCCTCTTCTTAAATAGCAACTATATTGTCAGAAGTTGTAATGCATTGGTTTTCTTATCTCCATCTTTGAAGATACTGAATAACGAGTATGTTAAATTGTTATAAATTAATGGTTACAAGAGCCTTACACATGAATCATCATTCAAACGCCTTAAAGAGATTGCAATTGAAAAATGTTTAACTGAACACATTAATAAACATCACAAAAAATACAATCCAATGAAATGAAAATGGACATGGGAAACATAAAGTTGAATGAAGCCTTTGAAAAACCTTCTGAACGCTTCAAACTAATTGTTTCTCATTCCAGGTCATCAGGCTATCGCAGGTGGTGCTCCCGCAGCGATAATTTTGTTTTCGATACCTATAACTGCCGACGTTCTGTCATGTTTGACTAGCACGTGAAATATCATACATAACCCACAACCAATGATTCATCGTACACATTCTCTAAAGAAGAATTTGGAAACCAATTACTGGTCCTCACCTGATTAGCTCTCCAGTCTTCAAATCGCACAACGAGTAGTAAGAGTAATATTTTAATACAACCAAATGAATCTCATCTGGGTTATTGAAAAATCCTCTGGGATATTGAACATGATATTCCTGTGGTCTACATGTCACCAGTTTAGACCATGATACTTGGTGGACTGCCTGAATTGTTATTCATCAATACCCAAAAATCAAAACTGTAACTCTCCAATTTTGGATCGTTGTTTGAACGAGAAATAAAGGCAACAGTATCTCTGTACCCTACGAGACGTGGATTAGTCCCACAATGACATGGGGACTCAATGCGTTCAAACAACTCATCAATCATGTCAAAACAAAGAATATGCTTGATGTCGAATTTTCTGTCTCCATAACAGGCAGATATATGAATCTGGTGGCACATGTGGTGAATCGTCTGATACCATGGCAGTCCGAAAAAGTCAGATGGGAGAGGGGGAGTGACCCTTCACTCCAAGAATTGGTCTTTGTGGTGAATTTACTGATTCAGGCCTCAATCCCTTATTCAAAAGAAAGGTATGTTCTTGACAACTGAAAAGTGTTTTCGACGGGATTAAAACAAAATCCTGCGACCGAAGTTTTCCCATCAACTGGTTACCGGATTCCAAAGTGCAAACTCTTGAGGTTCGTTTGAAGGATGGAAAGATAAGCAAACTAATCCTTTAGAACAACCCACTATCTCTATCCTGAAACCTTTGTAATTGGGAATGGTCAAATTTACTGGGGTACCGAGGATCAGGAAAGAAAATGTTTTATCCCGTCCAAGATGGTACCCTCTTAAGTCACTTGAATGAAAGAAAAAAGTGACTTGTTTGTTGTTTTTGTTTGTAGCAAAGTGCATGTCAATTAAATAGTGCATGTCAATGAAAGGACGAGAGATGATTAGGTCATACCAGTTTTTGCAGACACACTTAGATCGAGTAAGAGATCTCACCATGAGCCTTAGCAGGATCTCGGTCATCGCATCTTGTGGTAATTCCTCCAATCTCTCCGCCATATTCTATCGCCACTTAGAAAAGGGGCCTGTCACGGCCGTTCTAGAAACGGCGGCCAATAAAAGCGCCGGTATTAGAGTCCACTCACGGCGTTTTTTGCATAACCGACGTTTTTTGATCAAATTTTCGGCGGTAAGAGAAACCGACGTATAGTTGATAGTATTTACGGCGGTTTACATAAAACCGCCTTATATGTATAGAAAACAACATTATCTTGGAACACTTTTACGGCGCCTGACGTATCAATTTTCAGGAACACTTTTAAGCCTCCATTTTAAATCCTGACCGCCGATCGAAACCCTACTTCTATTTAAATCCTGAACCTTCTTTTACCTTGGCGGCCACTACGTAACACCCTTCCTCCTCTTTCTCTCCTTCTATTAGTAAAAAATCTTCTCCTTCTCTCTCTCTGTCCCAGCAATCTTCTTCACCAGGCGGACATAGCTAAGAACCAATACAACCAGCACCCGATCTACTCTGTGACTCTCTCTTCACCTCCGCCCCTGGCTTCTCTTCTCTCTTCGATCAGACAAGGAAGAGTTGCAGTGACAGCAACGCTAAAAGCTCCTTCGCCGCTGCACTTCGCCGGCGACCCATCACCGGCTCTCTATTTCTCTCTCTCTCTCTCTCTGTTGGGTCTTCCTCAACCAGAATACCTCTTCCTCCCTCTCGATCTTTATTTTTGAGAAACACCTCCCTCTCGATCTGTGGACAGGATCTCCAGACAAAAGGAAAGGAATTGTAAAATATCAAAAGATTTTTTTTTTGAGAAAGATTATCTCAATCATAAACTGGAATTTTTAAAATATCAAAATATCATCTCAATCATAACTAGAAGTTGTAAAAAAAGAAATTGGAAATTTTCATTAAAATTAATTAAATAGTATTTGCACAGGGCGTTTTTTTTTTTGAAAAATAGACTAATAGTATAAAATCAAGTAGGGTTTGGGCTTGAGAGGCCCGTTACATCAAGAAGCAAAGATTTGGATGCCCAATGGGGCTCATTAAAAAAGAAATTTTCTTCGGTGATATCCAGACTGTGTTTCGCGTGCAGGTGTGCCACTTGGTTGCACTCTCTCCTCGTGTAACTAAACCGACAACTGTAGATTGTTTTGGAAAGAGCCACCGCCTCGTTCAACACAAAACCTGCTTCCCAACTTGACTTTCCCATTTCCTCATCCAGTCTTCTGAGTTCTTCTATCACCGAGAGGGCGTCTGTTTCAATTACCAGATTCCGGTGACCGCAGTTGATGGCGAACTTCAATCCTTTGCCTTCTGCTAAACTTGATCTGGTACCAAACGGGATTCGTTTGGCGAAACCGGCGACGTAGCTCCCCTTATAGCCCCTGATGACCCCACCGGCTCCGGCGACGCCTCTGGCTTTGTTCCATGCGCCGTGAACGCCTCTGGCTTTGTTCCATGCGCCGTCGACGTTGAGTTTCAGTACACCTGAATCCGGCGGACACCAGGTCTGAGATTTTGGGACGACGGTGATAGGAGATCTCGGATTAGCTGATTCAAAAGCTTCAAGCTTGATGATGGCCAATCTGACGATTTCTGCTGGTTTAGAGCTCCTTCCATTGAAAATTGTTTGATTTCCGTTACTCCAGAGTTCCGCAAGGCACATGCAAACCAGGTTTTAATCTTCCTCCTTCTTTCTTGAATTCATGAAATCCTTGAACCAATCAGTGAAATCTACTCCTCTTGTTTTCAGATCTGTATCTGGGAAGGCGACTTTCTAGGTGTCCTTTGCGACCGGACATCTGAGGAAGATGTGGGACTCATCCTTTAAGCGATAACCACAAAGTGAACATAAAGTTGGAATCTGTATCCTTCATTTGGCCAAGTTTAACTTAGTTGGTAGAGCTTTCCTCCAACCTCTCCAAATTGGGTACAAATTACGTTTGGGGATCTTTAATCTCCAAAACTTGGTAAGCCATTGCTCTTCCTCTGTACTTCCTTGATTATTATTGTGTTGCCCCTGTTGTTTTCTTCTCGCGATTTGATACCCGGATTGCACAATGTAACACCCATTCTCTGTAAAATTCCAAAGCAAACGATCGTCATCCGTTGAATTTGCAAGGGGAATTTTGATGATGTCCTGTACGTCTACTGGCCAAAACACCGAATTTATTTTTGGGAGATCCCATTTAGCTTGACCCTGAATGATGAAATCTTTAACCTTGTATTGTTGGGCAGTGGCAGTTGTAATTGGACGATAGGGGTAATCTTTCGGGAGCCATGGGTCTCTAAAGACATCGACCCTGGACCCCGAGCCAATATTCCACCGTAAACCTTCAAAGGTAACTTCTTTGCTAGCTTGGATACTTCGCCAAGTATAAGAACATTGAGAAGTCGCCGAAGTTTCAAAAATACTTTGACGAGCACAATACTTACCCAACAGAACCCTACTGAGGAGAGATTCTGGGTTAGTGATGACCCTCCATAGCTGTTTGCCAAGCATGGCAAGGTTAAAGGCCTGAAGATCTGCAAAACCAACACCTCCTTTGATTTCGGATCTTTTAATTTATCCCATGCTATCCAGGAAATTTTTTGAGCCTCATCTTCCTGTCCCCAAAAGAACTTTCTGCACAAATTCTCAATTTTCTTACAAATTGACTGTGGGATTTTGAAACAGGACATAGTGTAAATTGGGATCGCTTGTGCTACAGTCTTAATCATGATTTCGCGTCCTGGAAAAGATAAGGCATTATGTTTCCAAGCTTTTGATTTTGCTTCAACTTTTTCCGTAAACTTTTTCCGTAACGAAACTGAAGTCCAAAGTTTTATTTTTTCCCAGGGACATGGGCAAACCCAGATATCTATCGTGAGATTGCACCAGCTTCACACCGCAGCGATGACTCAGCTCCTCCTGTCTCTGTTGCTGCACATTGGATGAGAAAACAATAGCACTCTTTTGTAAATTAATTTTTTGGCCCGAGGCCACTTCGTAGAGATGTAATAAATGTAAAACATAATCAATCTCCTCCTCTGTAGCTTTAGAGAACAGCACACTGTCGTTGGCGAAGAAGAGGTAATTTATGTTGGGACTGTTTCTTGAGGCTTTCAGACCCGTGAGCCAACCCTCTCTGGTAGCCGCCGTGAGATTACGAGATAATACTTCTCCACAAATCAGAAAGAGATATGGAGATAAAGGACAGCCTTGGCGGAGTCCTCTTTGAGGTATGACTTCCCCTACACTTCTTCCTTCAATAGCGAAACTAATTTGGACAGTAGTAATACACTCCATAACTAGGGAAATCCACTTGGCACCAATGCCAAAACGCTCCATACTTGCACATAAAAAATTCCATTCAACACGGTCATATGCTTTTGACATGTCAATCTTAAGCGCAAAGCTGCCACTTTTGTCTTTTTTACGACATTTCATTGTATGTAGCAACTCGTAAGCCAATAAAATATTATCAGAAATTAAACGACCAGGAACGAAAGCACTCCGAAACACAGATATAATGCTCGGAAGTACCTTTTTGAAGCGATTCGCCATGGTTTTAGTAACCAATTTGTATATCACCGAACACAAACTAATGGGCCGCAAATCAATCGGGGTCCTTACTTGCTTGACTTTGGGCAGCAAAGCAATAATGGTTTTATTGTATTCTGCGATACTCGAGTTGCTGTTTAGGACACTTAAGAAGACTTTGATCACGTCGCTACCAACAATGTCCCAGTGGGTCTGGTAAAAAGTGGCCGGAAACCCATCATACCCTGGGGCTTTGATTGGGCCCATTTCATCAAACGCTTCCTTTACTTCAGCACTTGTAAATTGCCTTTCTAATATATTTCTGTTTTCTCCTTCTACTATAGCTGGAGTTTCTTAGAGCATCGGCTCCGTTACTGCCCTTGACGGATTGGTGGAAGTAAAAATGTTATTGAAATAACTAGTGAGAATAGAAACGACCTCTTATTCATTGGTACACCACCTCCGTGTAGCATCCTCTAGCCCATTTAAGGCATTTCTCTATTTCCGGATGGTAGCCTTTCGATGAAAGAAAGAAGTGTTGCGATCCCCTTTAGCAAGCCACTGAATACAGCTACGCTGCAGCCATAATTCCTTCTCTTTCAAAAGAAAATTGTTGATCTCGGCTTTAATATTGGCAATTTCATTCCGAAGCTGACTGCGGAAACTAGAATTATCAAGCTGAGATAACTTTTTGCGAAGATCGGAGACTTGACATGCTACATTACCCACCTGGCTCTTTCCCATTCTTTGAGATTAGAGGCCAGATTTGATAACTTTGCCTGTAATGGGAATTGATTTGGCATACTATACCACCAGTCCTGGATTACTTCTTTGAAACCAGGGTATTGGTGCCAAAAGACTTCGTATTGGAATCTTCGACTCGTTCTGGCTTTATTGTTGAGTCAAGATCCCTGAATGTGCTTTGATTGGTAATTGTTTATGAGTGATTAAAGACAAAAGGCTAAGACATTAGCAGCAAAGGCTTGTGAGTCCTCTCAAGGCCTTGAGATTGACAGAAACTTCAAAGCCTTGACACTGCTTATTCTGCTATGTGTTCTAACATCTTTGTGTTGCAGAATTGGATATCTGATTATGCAAATCAGTGGTTAATGGTATATATTTGTGGTTTGTACTATTTATACATCTAACACAATTGCAGATGATCAGAACAGGAAGAATCAAAGTTATCTAGGCTTAATTTTGAAATGCTGTGAAACAGGTTCAGAGCTCCAAGGCCTTGAGATATGCCTTGAGCTACTGACAGTTTTTACAGAACTTGATTGATTCTTTCTTGCAGGTCATGACTCTTAGTATTGTGATAATTTACTCACTTCTAAGTGTCTTAAACTTGTTTTTCATGACTTATGTGTTTTAGAGTATATGCAGATTATTATTCTGAGTTTATTAAACAGTTTTATCAGAAATTGTATAACCAAACAGTCTCAGTACTGCTAGTTGTTTGGATTGTGTTGTTGCAGTGTTTCTTTGCTGTTGCAGGTTTGTTAAAACTGCAGGAGAAATCTCAACAAACTCCAACGGATATCCACCTGAAGCTGTTTGAATTTAAGTTGAAAACAGAAGGAGGATTTGTAGGAACTAAGATCCTAAAATCTCTCAATCAGTTGCAGGTGTGGATAAAAGAGACTGGTTTGAATTTTAAAAAGAAGAGAGCTTGCAGAATACTCTGAGAGGTGTGACAAATTCGTGGGAGATCATTCATTCAAACACACAATCATTCAAGCTTCATTCCAGACTTCTGAAGATCAAGTCAATCCAGTCATTCCCGAAGAACACTTCCAGACTTCAACAACTTATCTTTATACTGTGTTCTTCATTTGTACTTCATCTGCGTATCTCTATATTATCTTAAACCTCACTTAACCTAGTGGTTGGTTGTTCAAGTGAACAACAAGAGGTTCTTGTTAGATCAACAGTTAGTAGCTGGAACTAGATAGGTTTGGAACCACAAGCTGTATAGGCGTAAGGGAAATCACTTAGGCTTGAAGATCTAGGGCTATTTCTGTGTGAGTAACAAGAAGTGTTTGCCCAATCCTTGTGGGATTAGATCCCTCAGGCAGAGATTAGGTCCATTGGGACTGAACTCTGTAAATTGCTTTGTGTTCTTTACCTTTCTGTTTGATTATTATCTGCTGCACACAACTCAAATCAAACTAGGGTTTAAAATCTGTTTAGTTTTGTTCACATCTCAAGGCCTTGAAGCTTACAATTTTGCCTTAGTGAGTTTCAGACAGTTTACAAAATCTCAAGGCCTTGAGATTTCAAGTTTCACACAAAGCTATCCTGTTAAACTTTAAGTTTTGCAAAAAAATTCCATACTCTATTCAACCCCCCCCCTTCTAGAGTATTTAGGTCATGTATTTAGTCTACATTACACACTTTCATTTAGGTATTGTAGCTTCCCAAAACAGCTGTATCGGACAATGATCCGATACGGTTGACGTGAGATGATTGACCCGGCGATCTTGAAATATCTGCATCCATTCCACTGTAGCAACTACTCTGTGGGATTGCTTTCCCATGTGAAATCTTTGCCAACATAGCCCAAATCGAAAAGGTTGAGTTATTGGAGGATTTGACGAAACAGACTTGATCCCTGATCGTCGAAACTCCTACCCCCAAGTTTTTCGTTTGAGTTAATCATAGCATTAAAATCACCCAGGACACACCAGGGACCGGTTTTATCCCCTCTGATAAGTTTTAGAAGCTCCCAAGAGTGGTGGCGCTCCTTATTATCTGGGTTGCCGTAGAAACAAGTCAATTGCCATGGAACTTTTGACACTTCATCTACAACGACCCAGTCAATATACCAGATGGATTTGAATACAACCGAAATTTGCATACTATCTTTCCACATGAGGGCTAAGCCCCCGCTTCTACATCTACTAACCACACTTGAACCTAAAAAATTAGGAAAGTTTTTCCTAATCTTCTCCATCTCTTTGCACGAAAGCCTAGTTTCCAACGAGAAAACTATGCTAGGGCAGTGACACTTCACAAGTTCGCGAAGTGCTAGAACATTACGAGGGTTGCCCAGCCCTCGTATGTTCCAGCTGAGAATACTCATTGGGGCAAGGCGGATCGGTCACCGATCTCCGCCTTGAAATCTTCATTGCCACTTTTGTTGGGTGTTCTTGCTTCCCTTATCAATCGTCTTCGGGTTTTCAGGGTAGCTCAACAGCCGTCCCTTTTTGTTTGTAAAGCTTTCAACCGCTGATTTATTTGGAGGAGGGCTGAAATACGTCGTCGAGCCTTTACGTTTTGCTGACTCTTGATTAAAGTTGTTGACTCTGTCCTTCACCGATCCATGCGGGTTCCCTGTGCTAGACTCGACAATCGAGCCTGCAAAGTTGGCGATGAAATCCATAGGATCCGAGACTTCCCCTACCCTTCCTATGTCATGGCTGGCTTCTGATATTGCGAGAGCTGTGCTTGAAATATTACCCATACTATCTGCTAATGGATTCTCATAAATGGTTATATCTGAGGTTTCTTTTGCTACCTCTTTCTCTTTGTTCAGCTCTGTTGTTTGTTTTACCTCTGGATTAATCTGTGACTGAGTCTCCACTTGGGAAGGGCTATGTGGTTTGTTCGACGTCAAGGCAGTGTCTGTAGCTTGCTCCTGGGTCTCCCCTTCGGTTTTGTGTGGCTGCCTTTTGTTTATTCTCATGGCCGAATGGTAAAGAAGAAAAGGACCATAACCTTTCTCCTCATGTTCCTTCTCCATTGGTGAAAGATCCTCACAAGCTGAGCGCTCACGAGTAATAGAACCGCACCAGCAGCACAACGATGGAATTCTTTCAAAAAGAAAATCAACCCAGATCCGATCTCCCCGTATCATCGCATGTGTCCCTCTTGGTAAAGGTTCATTGATCGAGAGCCGGACTCTTATCCGGATAAAATTGCCTTCTTCGCCTTCACTATAAATCTTTGAATCCGCGTCAATAACCTCTCCAATACTTGCAGCGATTCTCCTTGCTGCTGCCTCATTCACGAGCTGGATTGGGAGAACCAATACATGGATCCATACATCAAACTTGCTAAAGGATTAACCTTTCGTTGGTTCCCCCAATTTCCATTGTTGTAGCAGCAGTACTTTTCTGTTAAAAATCCAAGGACCACTCAACGATACTCGATATAGGGTTTCTTGATCGGGAAAACAGAACAAGAACGTATTGAAATCTACTTCCAAGATGTTAACTTTATCACCGTTGGTCCATATTTTCAGAAACATACCTCTCATCGCGCCAGCATTCACTCTGGTTTCTGAGATAAACATCCCCATCAAGCACCACGAGAAGTTCTTGTCCGCCTGATCACAGAACTCGTCTTCAAAAACAACTGTTTGGTTCTCCTTCTAAGTGTACTCGGAGGGAATCCTGTACGCCATGGATGTCTTCGCCGATCTGGTTGGACTGCTCCGCAAGGGATTTCTCCGCTAGGGTTCTCTCTCCGCATAATACGGAGAACTCAGAATTGTCTTGCACAGGGCGATTTTAACAAACTGATCTTTTTGAAAAAGAATCGGTATTAGTTTAAGGCTGTTTTCAAAACCCGCCGAAAATAAATTTCACGTCGCTTTTATCCCCCTTTTCCTCGTTAACGACGGCCCTCTAAGTGGCATATCTCAAACCGCCAAAAAAACCGCCCATACTTTTTTTAAGGCGGTTTTGGGCAGGATTATTGGCAGTTTTCACATGGGAAAACGAATTTGTATAAGCCCCCTCAAGTTTTGAAACTACTCCTTTTGGGCCCCAAATTAAATTAATCATTGCCCTATTGCTAATCATTATGTGTTCCTTCCCTCAAAACATCATCATGTGTTCCCTCAATATTTTGAGAATAAGTATAGTGTTTAGTTCAAGCTAGGCAGATTGAAAGAAGTCAAAGAACCAAACAATCCAAAATTGAGCGGGTTATAAGTTCCGTCCAAATTTTCTTTACTATTCTTTCTCGAATAGTATATGGTCTGTTAGCATTTGGTGCGCCCATGTGGGGTGCCCAATGAAATTATCCTAACCTTATGGTGTTAGTAGCAAAGACATAAACCCTAGGGGGTAATGTTGCAATTGGGTACAAGTCTGTCTATATAAGGAGACAGCCTCCTCTTTATTTTATACACTACCGTGGAGATCATGTGCTGATCATAATACAGTAAACCCTAGACTCTCTCTCTAACTAGCCTCCATTGGGGGAACTTGGTGTGGATTAGAGCTCTCTCTCTAAGTACATGCTTTGATTTCTGGTGTAATTTTGGTTCCTTGGTTTGTGCGATCGCTTCGAATTTGTCACAGTACAACTCTATGGGATCCACGATGCTAGGGACCACACTGAGCTCAGTGATAAACTTCTTTATCCAAAATGCCTCTTTTGCTTCTTCCGCAGCAGCAATGTACTCAGCGTCAGTTGTAGAACAACAAATGTCCCTTGCTTGGACTCTTCCAGCTCACAACTCCTCCATTCAGGCAAAACACGTATCCTGACTGCGATCTGTAGTCATCTTTGTCGGTTTAGAAGCTTGTATCAGTGTAATCAATTACACTTAGCTCTTCCTTACCTTCAAATATCAAGAACGCATCCTTAGTTCTTCTCAAGTACTTTAGGATGTTCTTGACAGCAATCCAGTGACTCTCACCCGGATTGGACTGATATCTTCTTACCATACTCAACGCGTATGATACGTCTGGTCTAGTACACAACATGGCGTACATGATGGATCCTATGGCCAAAGCATAGGGTATCCTACTCTTGCGGTCCTTCTCAATCTCATTGAAAGGACAGTCATTCTTAGAGAGAGTGACTCCATGTGACATGCATTTTGAACCTTTTCAACAGCCTTTCTATATATGTACTTTGGCTTAGGCCGAGCAACTTCCTCGATCTATCCCTATACATATTGATACCAAGTATATAAGCTGCATCTCCTAAGTCCTTCATTGCGAAACAATTTCCTTGCCAATATTTAACATATTGCAAAGTAGGAATGTCATTTCCAATGAGTAGTATGTCATCCACATACAAGACCAAAAACACTACAGAGCTCCCACTAACCTTCTTGTAAACGCAAGGCTCATCTTCGTTCTTGATGAAGCCAAACTCTTTGACCGTGTCATCAAAACGTCGATTCCAACTCCTAGAAGCTTACTTTAGTCTATAAATGGATCTTTTTAGCTTAGAGACTTTATTGGCATTCTATGGATCTTCAAAACCCTCCGGTTGTGTCATGTACACATCCTCAAGGAGGTTTCCATAAAGCAACGTTGTTTTGACATCCATTTGCCAAATCTCGCAGTCATAGTAGGCTGCAATAGCAAGTGGGATTCCAATGAATTTAGTCATGGAGACTGGTGAAAAGGTCTCATCATAGTCAATACCATGAATCTGTCTATAAACTTTGGCCACCAATCGCCCCTTGTAGGCAACTACCTTGCCATCCATGTCGGTCTTATTCTTGAAGACCTACTTGCACCCTATGGGCCGAGCCCCTTCAAGTGGTTCCACCAAAGTCCATACTTTGTTGGTATACATGGAATCTATTTTGGATCTCATGGCTTCTAGCCACTTCTTAGAGTATGAGCCTCTCACGGCCTCCCCGTAGGTTGCAGGCTCATCATCCATGAGTGGTATGTCATCGGGCTCAGTCACGAGAAGTCCGTACCTCTCTCGCTCATGACGTACCATTCCTGACCTACAGAGTTCCTGTGTTACCTGAACAGGCTCTTCCACAACATCTTGCGGTTCCTGTTCATGCTCCATCATCGGTTCAGCGATTTGTGGTTCTTGAATTTCTTCAAGTTCTACAGTCCTCCCACTTGCTTCTTTAGAGACTAGCTCTCTTTCTAGAAACACGCCTGTCCGAGCTACAAAAACTTTGATCTCGTTTGGATTGTAGAAATAATATCCTTTTGTTTCCTTAGGATATCCCACAAACTTACACGTATCCGCTTTGGGCCCGAGCTTGTCTGTTTGTTAACACTTTACATAGACATCGCAACCCCAAATTTTCATAAACGACACTATGGGATGTCTTCGCTTATGGTACATAATAGAATTTTAGTGATTGTGTATCACTTCCTTGCTACATAAGAGCGTAAACCTTGATGCGGACTGAACCAATATTTGAGCTTAGTGATTGTGTACACTGGTGTGGCGAATATACTTCATTTATCTTTACACAAGTGATCATGTCTCTCAAAGTTCATGTGCCCCGGTAACATTCTTTATGAGCCCTGTAACCAGTGCATTAGTGTTTTTGAGGTTCCTGTATATCCACAACAGATCTGGAGTAACTTAATTTACTTTCATTTATGTTGGTCTTCATTTACTTTCATTTATGCTGGTATTTTTAAATTTCACTCCTCGCCGTATTGCACTCTTCCTTTGCTCAAAGTCATGTCCAGTTTTGTATAATCAAGGAGTAGGTTATACCAAAATTGCTGCCATCTTCTTGCCATGTTTGAGAAAGTTTCCCATGTTTCTTGAATCTGGGTAGTGACAAAATTGCTGCCATGTTCTTCTAACCTGCATTTACAAACTAAATATCTTGAGGGAAAGAGTAAATAGAAGTTGTGTAAATAGAAGAGACTTTCAGTTTCATGTTCAGAGTGATGCATTGCTAGTCTTGGTTGGTTTTAGTTATCGCTTTGTACTGATTCCCTTCTTAGAGTAGCTTTTTTTTATAGTACAGATACAAACATCATGATGTGCATGGCCCTTTATCCACCCAGTATGTCTTTACTCAGGTTTCGCTCTGTGGCATGATTGGCCTGCTCACACATAAATCATAAATTCATAATAGAAGTTTAAAGACCCATTTGCTTATTTAGATATGCTATAATTTATTCATTTGTTGACTGTTATTAAGTATCTTGAAGTACGTCACTGAAAAATGGATAAGTGTGTTTATTCGAAAATCATTTATCTCACCTTGTTTTCTTCTCGCTTTACATGCTATATACAGGCTTCGAACCGGTGGGGTTACTATCCACTTATTCTTGATGTTGAGATGTTTTCGCTTATGGTAATTACACCTGTTATATCGCTAAACCAATCTTCTTATTCATCTCATCAATTCATCTCCTATCTCGTGTTGGAAGTAAACTTAATCGCCTTGTATTGTTACTTCGAGGCTGTTGGAGAGCTTTCAAGCATATCAGACTTATGCAGGGGACTATGTAATGAGAAGTATGCCAAACTTATACAAGATACTTGTTGCTTGTTGATTCTAGGCTTTGAGTTATATGAATGTGATACAACCAGTATCGTACCAGTAGTTCGTGAGGCTACGAAAAACTACGAATACTATATAAAACTGAAATAAACTATAAACAATAATTATCATTCCATGCCATAAAGCTGAACAATTACACTGTGTAAATAGTAAAATAAGCTAAGCATAACCTAGACAGCTTGACCTAATGGGCTCGGCCCAGTCTACTACTATTTAAATAATCGACTAATTAAACTAATTAAATAATAAACATTCTAACAAATAATACTATTTGGTAAATAAAAAAATACGGTTAAAGATGACATGGTTGATCCGTATAAACTCCCCCGTGCTCGAAAATCACCTTGTCCTCAAGGTGGTGATGCGAAAAATCGTCAACAAGTCCATCATTATGTATGCCCGGATGAAATTGAACACGAACAACTTGCGAACACGACTTTGGAAGCCAAATCCCAAAAAATTGAGGCCAGAAACGGACCGGGGAGGGCGAAAAACCCTAAGAATGAACCCGTGGAGCCAAAAAATAGTGTCTCGGCTCACAATTGAGCCAAAATAGGAGTATGGCTCACTGGGAGCCAATTTGGAGCCGGTGGCTTGAGATGAGCCGACCAGAAGCCGCCAAGCCGTGTAGAAGTCAGCGGCTTGATTCGAGCCGGAATGAAGCCGCTCACGGGATTGAGCTGTGGTCGAGCCGAGAGTCCCGTGTCGGCTAGATCGAGCCGTTTTTGAGCCAATGGCTAATTGTCGGCTAAATCAAGCCATCTGAGCCGGATCTTTGGATCTGAACACGGTGAGGGAAAGGTGGCATGTTCGCCTGCAGTTTGGAGGCGGTTAAGGACGTAGGTGGCGGGATGGAGGTCGTTTGAGGCCATTTTTAGTTGTTCGGTCAGTTTCTTGGCGGCGGTGGTTGTTTGACCAGCGGCGGCGAAGGTTGGGAAGACGACAACGGCGTGTCTTCGATCGGGAATTTCTTGACGATCGTCGGACTGGTGAGCGACGAAGGTGGTTCTGCTGGTTGCTTGGACTGGTTCTTCGTCGATGATAGGTGCGGATCTGGAGGTTTGGTCAGTAGTGGAGAAAGCAGTTTCGTCGGAATCGGCTCCTTCGCCGGAATCGATTAGAGCACCACCAGTTTCTGGGTAGCTTCTAGAACGACGGGAAGCTTCTGGAGGCATTCATCGTCAGATTGAGGGTGCTTGAGCAGCAGGATTGCCGGCGGAGTGGGCTCCTTTGTTAGCGGCAGTTGTTGTTGTTGTTTGTCCGGATCTTGCAGCGGCGACGGCTTCGGCAAGCGGCCTTCGAATATCTGCTCCTGAATGCGATAGAACTCCTAAGTGGTCACTTCTCGGAGTCATCCCCCACTAGCTTTGTCAATAAGAGAATCCGATTGCTATGCACGCCGTGTCCGTGGCCACGGCAGCCACCCACCTAAACCCACGCACACACACCTAGTAAAGTTTCTCACACCCGTCTGTGTATGTGTGTTACAAACCAAAGCATGTACCCTTAAATAGTGATATCAAATAAGTCTAATGAAAACAATTTGCTTTGTCTCCAAGCAAAGACACAACCGACTTAGAAATTCGGCAATTGTTTCCTAACCAAGCAGCCTACTTGTTGCCAAAGCAACATTAGTCAAAACCTTTGACTTCAAGTCACCTATGTCAACAAATCTCCACCTTGACTTGGATTATCTCTGCAATCATAAATCAGAACTGATGTTTCTCTCCTCAAACCTGAATTTAATGCGTCTTCCAGAACCAGAAACGAGCATGCCTCCCCAAACAGATGTTTCGCAGCTGTATGTGAACCCCGAGTCACCAAATTGTTGCTCCAACTACCATGCGTTCCTGCAACGAATGCGCGCGATGTGGTTGCACTTACGAAAACAAAAAAATAAAGGGATCCACCCAGAACTAAACTCGAATACGTTCACTGAGAAATCAGAACCGAATGTATTCCCGATGCTCCCAATTTGTGAGTCAGATGTACCATGACAAGTGCCCATATGTCATTTACACCAGATGCACCAATGACGAGTGCCACAAATTGTCATGCAAGATGCGCCCCGTATGCCTCAGATGTGTCGGATGCTCGCCAGAAACAGATCGCGCTAGATGCAAGCTCAATTGCATGTCATGGTAAACGCCTCAACAACAGGTGCACACCTGAACAGACCGTGCAAAATGCGCGCCAGAACAAAGATCATATGCGCGTACCATAAGTCTCACGCGCCAGATGCTCTATGTCGTTGCTTCAACTTCAACGAGTTCCTGCAACGCATGAGCCAGAACCATAATCAATTCACACGCCAGATGCTCCACGTCGGGAGCCAGATTGCGCCTGAACGTTAACCGCCAAAACGTCAGATGCGCGTGAACTTCCAGATTAGTTCTAGTACCGAATGCGTGCTGGATTTTCCATATCCCTTGCCCGCCTAATCAAATGCGCGCAAGATTGCTCCAACATGATCCTGGATAGCCCCCTCCACGGGGATTCATATGGTGGGTGCACATGCTTCTCTCTCACGAACAAATCGATCTTGATCTCCAAACCAGACATCGTTCTTGGCGGAATCTCGAAACCCAACTCCCGATAGCCTGCTCCACCTGAATCGTGAAACCCTAGCTTTGAGTTCCACCAAAACGTGAAAACCTGCTCTTGGCTGCACATGGATCTTGGAACTCCAGCTCTGATACCAGTTTGTTAAAACTGGTGATCTCCTTGACCAAGCTCTGATACCAGTTTGTTATAACCTGGGGTACTCGAGCCAGAATGATGAAAAAAATCAAGAACGAGGAAGATATTTAACGTGGTTCACTAACGAATTCGCAACGAACCCGCTAGCTACCACCACGACCAGAACCCGACATTTTATTGAGAATAGAACCTGATTACAATGCACGTCATGACCATTGCCACCCACCCTCCTAAACCCACACACACCCACCTAGTAAAGTTCCTTACTCCCGTCTGTGTATGTGTGTTAAAAACCAAAGCTTGTACGTTTAATTAGTGATATCAAGTAAGTGTATTGGAAACAATTTGCTTTGTCTCCTAGCAAATACCCAACCGACTTAGAAATTCGGCAATTTTTTCCTAACAAAGCAGCCTACTTGTTGCCAAAGAAACATTAATTTAAACCTTTGACTTCAAGTCACTTATGTCAATAGGTAGAAGTTTTAGTTTTCTGTGACCATCTTGGATTCCTACGGATGTCATGTTGGGGTTATGCATAATTTAGAACAATTAGAGATTTCCCCAGTAGGTTGATGAGTTCAGGGTGCAGGTGCAGGTGCATCTTTTTCTTACATGTTTTTTGATTGTATGACTATGAGAATAGGCACAGACGAAAGAGATAGAATCTTGATGTGTGAACAAGTACTTCCGTATATTCATCAGGGTGATTTAGATTAAATCCCAAGAAAATAAGAATGCCGAAGAGTTTTATAAACACTACAAAATGTGAAAATTCCGGGCACAAATTTGCATATTCATGGCACACATCTTTCATATTTTTATCACCTCTAAGCTAGCTGATGGTATAGGAACGCAATTAAAACTAAAGTGAAGCAAAACTTGTTACCATAATACAGAGGACCTACGCGTCCCTTTAAATGTGAAGATACACCATAATTTCCACACAACTTTTCCTTTCTGGACGTAGATTAACTTGACTATTAGAGAGAAAAAAAGAAACTGGTTATAATCAGTTCATTTTCTTAATTGCTTTTAATTAGTATCGTGTTATAATACTTATACGAGTAAACAACGCAAGACAAACTGACCAATTCTAATTGAAACCCTGCCAATATAACCCATTTAGTTCGGAATATCCTGAAGAATGAAATATTAATATATTCTAGAGCGAGTCTGATATTTCAGCGTAGAACTACCCCGTCTATAGACAAGGCTCTACCACAGTTTCAGCATGCTCAAATGAAAAAAGACCTACATGCACGGGACATTTTAATTGCAATGAAACAAATACGATTTTCCTTTCGGATTTTAAAAGGTGGCACATCTGTTGGAGATGAAAGGGTGGGAAAGAGACAAAGCAATCCAGCACTCCACTAGATTCGGTAACCATATACCATAAGATCTAACCATATACCATATAGAGGACGAATTTTATCACTTCAAATACTTAATTAGCTGGCCATAATATATTACTGAGACTTACTTTAAACATCAAAGCAAATTAACCATGAAAAATTATTTCAGACAAAGTACAGCGACTAGAATGTGTGAGAATCTAAAATAGATGAACTAGTTAATACAGATTGACCTGTCTAAATATGGCATTGTGTGAGAAGAAATGCAAAGGATTTATACACAAAAAGGGATATTATGAGCACAATAATACATAATTTAGGTTGCACATGGGTTTCAACTTCTAAGATGAAAGCCTTCTTTTAATAGTTACTCTGATAATTGTGATCTATTTATGCTACATATCTTTTCCGATTATGTAAAAGGGTTGAAGAAATGATACTCTGGGGTAAACTTGTTGGGTGAGTAATAACTTGATCAATGTTTGAAGCCCAAAAATGGTCTGTCCCATGCATCTACAAGCCCAGCCCCTCCGTTTTAATTCTTGTGTAATTACCCATCTACTATAAGGGTAAAGTAGTCATTGTCTAGTCTTTAGAAACCCTAATCTATATTCTTCCGTTGATTTTAGGTCGTACACTTATTACCGTTAGATGAGGACTATATAAGTCTATCTTTCACTGTAATTCATTAATCGTGTAAATGCATTTTGTTATTTCATCTTCTCGCCGTTCTCTCCTCCTTATCTATGTGAAATCCTAAGGGTTCGTTCATGGTATCAGAGACTTTCAATGGCTATCCCCAACACTACCCAGGCCTCACAGCCTCTCTATCTACTCTCTAATATTCATAAACTATTACCTTTCAAGTTAGATTCTTCCAATTTTGTGTTATGGAATGAAGCACCAGATCTTATCAAGTTTTTGCACTCATACTTTATACGGTTATCTCGGTGGCTCAATCCCATGTCCTCCTCCTATTCTCTCTACCACCGACGGTTCTCCGGCTGTCAATCCGGCGCATAACGCCTGGCAGCTTCAAGATCAGGCTGTTCTCACAATCTTAAACGCCACTTTGTCTGAAGAATCTTTAACCCTGGTCATTGGCTTTCTGACCTCTTGAGATGACTGGATCGCTCTTGAGCATCGATATGCCTCCTTGACCATATCCAACATCATCTCTCTCAAAGCTAAGTTTCATACACTCAGAAAAGGATCTGACTCCATAGATCTCTACATGCAACAGCTCAAATCGATCCGAGTCTAAATTTCCATCGCCCGTGTTGTTAATGCTGATGAAGATCCTCTACTCTATGCTCTCAAGGGCCTCCCACCTTTCGATCTTCACTTTGTATTCATTATGCTCCGATCCCAGTTGAGGAACTTCATGCCTTTTCAAAGTTGAAGAACATATGCATGCTCTCCAGGCTCGAGTCTCAGATCTGCCAAACCCTAACACCTTCTATCATCACCGTGGTGGTCGTAGTGGTGATCAGAATTCCTCAGGTCAGCATGGTGGTCATTTCGGTCACAGAGGTGGTCGCGGTGGCCGATCGGATTCCAGAGGCTTTCGTTCTTATTCTGGATTTGGATCCGCTTGCAACGCTAACTATGGATCAGGGTCTGGATCCGGTTCGGGTTATGGAAATGGATCTTGATATGGTTCAGGTCCCGATTCGGTTCGTGGTTCAGGTCGCTTCGATTACCATGGAAGAGGTGGTTCGGTTTGAGGTGGCTCGGGTCCGGTCTGAACCTTACACTGGGAGTGACCTTGTCACCGCCGGCAACGACTCTTGTCTTCCTATTCACCATTCTGGTACAACTTTTATCTCTACCTTTAATTGCTCTTACACTTTGTCAAATACAGTCCATGTTCCACGCCTATCTGTCAACTTTCTACTGGTTCACAAATTTGTTCAGATCACAATGCTCGATTTCTGTTTGAAAGGACTACTTTTGTGTCCAGGCCAAGTCTTCGGGCCAAATACTGTTTCAGGGCCCAAGTAAAAATGGACGCAGATTAAAACTTGACTATTTGAGAAACAAATGGAACTCTGTCATAATCAATTCATTTTCTTAATTGCTTTGAATTAGTATCGTGTTCTAAATACTTATAGGAATAAACAACGCAAAACAAACTTACCATTTCTAGTTGAAAACCTGCCAATATAAACCTAGGAAGCATGGACACTCCAAAAAAAGGGGCCGTATCTGTGTCGGACACTTATGATGCTTGGACACCCGTACGATTCTCCAAAATATGTGTCAGACACTCCTGCTGGCGTGTCCGAGTATTTTAGAAAATTTTATTAGACTGGATACTTGGAGGACACTTGGGGGACACTTTAGGGACACTTAATAATAGCAGACAGTTTCCCCCAGTGTTTATTAGACTTTCACAAAGGTTATTTTATGAGATAATTGAACTTTAAATGGGTTAAACTGTAAGTAAGCTTGAGTGGATACAATACATTTCATAAATTTGATGGCTCAATATTAAAAGGTTACCTTTTGAACGAAAAGTTCAAGTGCGGTTTTAAGTTCTCACATGTGACAACTTCAAGAGTATTCCAGACACAACTCGTCAAACTCAAACCCACCTAAGCTACTCCTCTTTATGCTTTCCGTGATATTTAAGCTATAAATATAAAGAAGTTGAAACCAATATTTTATCATATCTCTTAATATAAAAATTCAAATATATATAAAAATATAATAATAATGTTGACGTATCCATGCCGTGTCGTATCCTAATTTTTTAAGAAAATGACGTATCCCGTTTCCGTATCGTATCCAATACCCGTATCCGTACCCGTGCTTATTAGATATAACCCATTTAGTTTGGAATATCCTCAAGAATGAAATATTAATATATTCTAGCGCGAGTCTGATATTTCAGCGTAGAACTATCCCGTCTAGAGACAAGGCTCTACCATAGTAATATATAGGAACATCAAGTAAAAGAAACCAATTTGTTTCAGCCTGCTCAAATGTAAAAAGACTAGATGCATGGGACATCATAATAAGCGGGCGATTATATATTAGCTGAGACTTACCTTAAACATCAAAGCAATTTAACCAAGAAAACTCACTTTAGACAAAGTACATCAACGAGACAATGTGAGAATATAAAATATCTGAACTAATAAATACAGATTGACCGGTCTATAATGGCATTGTGAGAGAAGAATGACAAGGGATTTATAAACAAAATGGGATATCATGAAAACGGTAATAATAGTCGTGTAGTATTCTTTTAATAGTTACTCTGATAATAGCTGCATAGCATTTCAGATTATGTCAAAGGGTGAAGAAATGATACTCTGGGTTAAACTAGCTAGGTGAGAACCTCAGGTTGTACACCTATGATGAAATTTCAAAATAAATTAGTTATGTTCATGTATAAAAAAATAATATGCAAACAGACCTAGAACTTGGAGATTACGAGTAAAGAAAGCATGTAGAAGCCCATAACATAAACAAGCGAAATCTTGATACTAAAGGCAGATTGAGCAAGCATGTACTTCAGGAATATTTTTTAGGAAATCAAAGTACCCCAAATACTCCTAGCAGATACCATCAATTATACCCCATCAACAGAGCCCGAATTTGCAGGTCTCCCCTAAATCAACACCACATTGTATCGGCATATGAACAGTTCCTACCCCACAAACGAGTACAATAATTTTCTTGTTGAATACGTTTCACCTTAAACCATATTCCGGTGACATAATTCAAGAATTATCAAATGTGTATTCAAGCGCAATCAATTCTACAATTTCACGTTGAGCATTAATACATTTTCACCACTTAAAGTTAGAAGCACAATGTAGGGAAAAAAAATTGCCCGAGTAAGCTAAACGCAGATAACATTCCACAAATGTTGTTGTTGCTGCTGCTCTAACTAATAAAATCGATATCTAGTAATCAGTTTATACATGAGTACAAACTATGTTGTTAATATGTTCCATATTCTTCAGATTCGTATAGATTATTCATTTCATGTAGCTTTGGCATGTACTATTATATAGGAATATTGTGACATTAATCAACAACGTTCCGAAATAAATTATTATCATGTACACAAAAAGTACAAGTAGAGAAATGTACATGATTAATCAAGTGATGCAAGGCTCTCACTGTATGTGAATGTCTCCAGTAATTGTTCGTATCTCTCATACGACCTGGTCTCCCCGCTGTCAGGATCATATAAATAGAAAGATTTGTCCGGATATTTATATAAGACGAACAAATCAACGTCATCCTACCTAAAAGATCCCATAGCAGTAATGGCAGCCCCAATGGATGGTTTACACGTTAGCATTTTAGACCATTGGGGTTGATTGGCACGAGACCGGCAATCATTCAACACCCACACATCAACCTCATAATCAGAATCACCAGGCCTTGTATGAAGTAATGCGGCAAGGGATTCATTGTAAGCGGTGAGATGATGCTGATGATCGTCATTGTTATCATCATCATCAACAACAAAGGTGTGGACACTGGATGGCATCTCAGTCCGCTCAAACACTTCATGGAACAAGTTGTAACTTAAAATATACATATCTTTTGAGTTCCAACCTACATGCCAACGCATGTACCCATTAACCCTTGTTGCGTCCCCAATCATGTTAAAGTCACAAGGCTCAATAAGATAAGGGATAGTTACATTCTATTGCGACATCCATGAATTAGTAGCAGTAGAGAATACATTCACCTACGCCCTAGTATCTCCTTCTTCTGTAACATGCAATTTAACATGTGCAACCTTACTAATGGCATTATCGAAGCAAAATATGGAGCCATTCCATGATATACTAATTACGATAATCCATTTTGGGAGCTCCATCGATTTTCCTAACCTGTCTAGTGGCGGGGTTCCAAAGGGCATAAATATGTGGGCGTTGTGAGAGAGATAAGCAAACGATTCCATTGGAACTACAGCTCCCATCATCACTTCATTATCATTGAAAACTGTCAGCTGTTCTTCGCGGTCTTCACCGAATCGGAAGTAGGTAGTGGTCTTTATACCAGTTCCAAAATCAGCTTGATCGCATAGAAAGAGGTGCAAAGAGACAATCTTCTTCTTGTTTTTGTTTTGGTTAGAGTGCATGGAAATGAAGGTGGGAGGGAGGATTAAAGAGTACCAAAACTTGGAGATGCACCTGAAACGCATCAGAGACTTCACTGGAAGTCTGGAGAAGATCTCGACCATGTCGTCAACTGTTAACTCACACTTTGTTCTTTTACTCGTCGCTCTTCCGTCTTCGTCGTGGTCTACTACATGAGGGAGAGGAGTTTCTGCTGGATCCGAACGAACAACAA
Source organism: Linanthus parryae (assembly GCA_023055425.1). NCBI lineage: Eukaryota > Viridiplantae > Streptophyta > Magnoliopsida > Ericales > Polemoniaceae > Linanthus > Linanthus parryae. Next base: position 59,430,232 of record JALGPY010000001.1, on the reverse strand, counting down.
CAAGAGCTTCTTTAGATGAGGAGGAGGAGGAAGAACCCATAACTCCTTTCATCTCTCTGTCTCTCTGTAGATCTGAGGAACGCAAAGATATGTTCATAACTCCTCTCATCTCTCTGTCTGGAGACCCAACTATCCAATTTCCCCTCCTGTTTTCCTTTCCAATTTTGGAAAATTACATTGCCCTTCCTTATTGTTTGGTCAGAATGCACTCTCAACCCTCACTCGTGAACTCTTATATTCTATCTTTTAATGGTAAAAAACGAATTCATTGCTAAAACAAAAAAAATTGAACACAGTCATGACATTGCGATAGAGAAAAGATGGCATTATACGTATAATGAAAAGAAACTATCTAGGCTCGAAAATGTAATTACTACAATTATTCTCCACCCCATAAAAGATGTGACAATCATTATCGTTTGTGGATATTTAATCAAATGAAAAACAGCCCTCTTGCTTCCTGAAAGGTGTTGTGGAACAGCAAAAACTGTCCAAAAAGTCAAAATCATATTTTTTTACAAAACGCACTAAAAACTGCTTCTGCTTTTCAGGAAGCAGTTGTGCTACTAGCAGCAACATTCCCAAACTAACCCTAACTATTTTATATAAATTTCTTATTAATTTTAATCTAACTTCAACGCCCCCCCCCCCCCCCCCTCCCAAATGAGTCAATCATTACAACAAAAGTCAGCCGTGGTTAACTGTGTTTGGATGGAAAATTTTAAAACGAAACAAACAAAGCAAAGAGAAGAGGAAGAGAAGATTGAGGGTTAGAGAGAGAACTTTACCCCAAGTGAACTTTCCTTCCTCTTCTCTTTCATTTTTTAATTGACAACTTTACCCTTAAGTGTTAACTGTGTTTGGATGGAAAAATTTACCAGTTTCAACATGATTGAAACTTTGCAAATGAGTGATATGGAAACAAATGAGAAGAATTGAGGGGTAAAGTGAGCAGTTTGCTTCCTTCCTCTTCTCTTTTTCCATTTTGTATTTTTTTTTTCATTTTTTCTTTACTTTATTTTTTTGTTTCGTTTTAATTATTTTTTTAATTGACAACTTTGTCCCAAAGTGTTAACTGTGTTTGGATGGAAAAATTTACGAGTTTCAACATGATTGAAAATTTTCAAATGGGGGATGCAATCAGGCAGTTTTAGAAATGGGGGTTTCAATCAGGGAGTTTTGGTATATTGGGGGCATGCAGTATGCAATTAAAACAGTGAGGATATGACTACCACATCCTTCATGGGGTGAAGGATAATTGCAGTAATCTCATTATTTTAGCCTAGATAGTTTCTTTTCATTATTCGTATAATGACATAATGTCATCTTTGCGCTATCGCAATGTCATGACTATGTTCATTTTTTGTGTTTTAGCGGGTGAAACCGTTGTTTACCCTTAAAAGATGGAATAAAAGAGTTCACAGGTGAGGGTTGAGATTGTATTTTGACCAAACAATAAGGAAGGGCTATCTAATATTCCAAAATTGAAAAGGGAAAGCAGGAGGGAAAATTGGCTAATTGGGTCTCTAGACCAGGGTTTTGAACATATCTTTGCGTTACTCAGATCTACAGAGATATGAAAGGAGTTATGGGTTCTTCATCCTCATCTCGAGAAGCTCTTGTTGTTGTTCGTTTTGGTTCAGCAGAAACTCCTCTTCCTCATGTAGTAGACGACGATGGAATAGAGACGAGTGAAAGAACAGAGTCAGAGTTAGCAGTAGACGACATGGTCGAGATCTTCTCGAGACTTCCAGTGAAGTCTCTGATGCGGTTCAGGTTCAGGTGCATCTCCAAGTTCTGGTACTCTTTAATCCTCTCTCCCACCTTCATTTCCATGCATTCTAACAACAACCAGAAGAAGATTGTCCCTTTGCGCCTCATTTCATGCGATCAAACTGTTTCTGGAACTCGTACAAAGACCACTGCGTACTGCCTATTCGGTGAAGACCGCGAAGAACAGCTAAGGGTTTTCAATCGCAAGGAACTGAAGATGGAGCTGTTGAAATCGTGGGTAGTTTCAATGGAATCATTTTCTTATCTCTCTCACAACGTCCACATGTTTATGCCCTTTGGAACCCCGCCACTAGACAGGTTAGGCAGATTGATGGTGCTCCCAAAATGGATGAACATAAACCACTAGTTGAGACTAGATTATGGGATGGCTCCATATTTTGCTTCGATAATGCAATTATTAAGGTTGCAGAATTGAAATTGCATGGTATGGAAAAAGGAGAGACTAGAGCGCAGGTCAATGTATTCTCTACTGCTAATAATTCATGGACGTTGCAGAAGAATGTAATTATCCCTTATCTGATTGAGCCTTGTAACTTTGACATTATTGGGGACGCAACAAGGGTTAATGGGTACATGCATTGGCATGTAGGTTGGAACTCAAAAGATATGTATATTCTAAGTTACAACTTGTTCGGTGAAGTGTTTGAGCGGACTGAGATGCCATCCAGTGTCCTCGCCTTTGTTGTTGATGATGATGATAACAATGACGATCATCAGCACCATCTCACTGCTTACAATGAATCCCTTGCCGCATTAATTCATACAAGGCCTGGTGATGAGGTTGATGTGTGGGTGCTGAATTATTACCGGTCTCGTGCCAATCAACCCCAATGGTCTAAAACTCTAACTTGTAAACCATCTATTAACGGCTTTGCCATTGCTGCTATGGGATTTTTTAGGAAGGATGACGTTGATTTGTTCGTTTTATATAAGTATTCGGACAAATCTTTCTACTTATATAATCCCGACAGCAGGGAGACCAGTCTGTACGGGAGATACGAACAATTATTTGAAACATTCACATACAGTGAGAGCCTTGCGTCACTTGATTAATCAGGTACATGTCTTTACTTGTACTTGTTGTGTTACGTAGATGAAAATAATTTATTTCAGAACGTTGTTGATCAAGTCACAGTATTGGTGTATAAAATTACATGCCAAAGTTTTAGGAAAGAAAAATTTCATACGAGATAATCATCTTAGTAATTTAGAGTAAAACTTATTAACAACAGAAGCAATAGCTTGTTTGTGGAATGTTATGTACCTTTTGTTTACTGGGACGATTGTTTTTTACTACACTGCGCTTCTGACTTGCATTGGAGAAACTGTTACAATACAAAACGAGAATTTGTAGATTTGATTGCGCTTGAATTATGTCACCGGAAGTTAGGGTTGAGGTGAAGGTATTCAACAAGAAAACTCATGCAGGAGCAGATGAACCAGACGACGCCGAGCTGTCTGACGCGACTAATCGGGCACTTCGCTATCATGACGTGGAGGACAAGCGCAAGAGAGGGGCAAAATGGTTATTTTTAGTCACGCCACACTGTTCTGGGCGTAACTTGAGCTACATGGATCAGAATGACTATTTCAGCCTTGAAAAACGACGTTAGTCCAGTCAACGGGAGCTCCGAAGACAAATTTTGCTATTTTTGGCAGTTTTTACTTTTTCGTATTTTGACTTCTTATTTAGCCCGATTTGGGTCAAACTACCATCTACACGTTATTTTTCAATAATGCCTCTAGTTTTGGGAAAGTTTTGTAATTTTGCTATTTCTGGCAAAATTGGGGGTTTCAGCTATTATACCTGGCTTGTGAGTAACTTTCAGACTCAGTTTTTGATCACTGAATATTACAGAACTCTAGAGAGCTTCGAGCCCCAATTACCTTTTTCTCTGTTGATTCCGCTGAGATTCCCCTCTCAGTGTTTAACCTGGCATAAAAAATGATTGAAATCGCTTATGGAGTAGGAAAAGTTCATATGCCAACAATTTAATTTATTATGAAACTTCATCACCGGTGTATAACCTGAGGTTCTCACATAGGTAGTTTACCCGGCCCCCACGGTTTCTTTAGACCTTTGACATAATCCGAAATGATATGCAGCATAAATAGATCACCATTATCAGAGAAACTATTAAAATAAGTTTACATAAGTATTATTAGTGTCCTCATGATATCCGTATTTGTCTATAGATCTGGTGTCATTCTTCTCTCACAACACCATTATAGGCTGATCAACGTGTATTAACTAGTTCAGCTATTTCAGATTCTCACATTGTCTCGTCAATGTACTTTGTCTGAAATAAATTTTCATGGTTAATTTGATTTGATTTGTAAGGTAGGTCTCAGCTAATATGTAATGGTTAGCTTATTAAGTATCTGAATTTTGAAGTGATAAAATTGGCTCAATATGGTATATGGTTACATCTTATGGTATATGGTCGCTGAATCAAATAGAGCCCTGAATCTCTTTGTCTCTTTCCCACCCTTTCCTCTCCAACATATGTGCCAACTTTCAATCTAAAAATAAAACTCGTATTTGTTTCAGTCGAATTGAGATGTTCCATGCATCTGGGTATTTTTTTTCATTTGAGGAGGCTGAATCAAATTGGTTTGTATTACTTCAAGTTCCTATAAAAAATACTATGGTCGAGACTTGTCTCTAAATGGGGAAGTTCTGCGTTGAAATATCACATGCACACTAGTATATATATTAATCTTAATATTTTATTCTTTAGGATATTGAGGTGTAATCTGTATTTCCAATATTCAATGGGTTATATTGGCGGGTTTCAACGGGAGTTTTTCAATTTGTCTTGCATTGTTTACTTGTAAGAAAATTAACTGGTTATGACGAGTTTCATTTGTTTCTCTAATAGTCAAGTTAATCTACGTCCAAAAAAGGAAAAGCTTTGTGGAAATTATGGTGAGTCCTCACATTTAAAGGGACACGCAGGTCCTAAGTGTCACGTTAACAAGTGTTGGCTTACTTTAGTGTTAGTTATGTTCCTATAGCATGAGCGTAGTGGTGATAAAAATGTGAAAGAGTTGGGCTATGAATATTCAAATTTGTACCCGTAAATTTTACATTTTTAGTGCTTATAAAACACTTCAGCAATCTTATTTTCTTAAAATTCAATCTAAATCTTGAACATCAGATTTTCACCCTGCTGAATATAAAGAAATACACGCGGTTGAGAGTCATTTGTCTCACATTGAGATTATGTCTGTTTTGTCTGCACCGATTCAAATAATATCAGAAAACATATACGAAAAAGCAGCACGTTTACCCTAAACTCATGAACTTATTGGGGGAAGCTCTAATTGGTCTAAATAATGCACAACTCCAACATGACATCTGTAGGAATCCATGATGGAACAAAAAACTAACATTCTACCTGGGCATGATACAAGGTTGTGTAATCAGTATGCACCGAAACAAATAACAATCATCACAGGAAATTAAGCTTTCAACTTAACACCCCTGCAAGAACTGAAGCACTAAAACTATTAGGGTAAAAGACACTAATCACCCCTGAGTTTAGTGAAAATTCCACTCCGCTACCCTGAGTTTTGGATAAAGACACTCCGCACCTTTTTTTTGGATGGAGCTGACTGTAGACTAACGGACCAGGCTAAAAGACGATTATACCCTCACAATTTCGATAAATGACATACTATATATCACCTTTCTTCTCATTTTTCTCTTCTCATTCTGCCTCCCTTCTCTTTTGTTTCTGTAACCCTAACCTCCTCCTCAACCAAATTCCTCTGCACGCAGTACTTCATCATTAGGTGCTGGTATAGAAAGCAAGTTTCGATTTGTAGCCATTTGGTTGCAGCTTCGTCGCCGATTCGGGCCTTCTCGACTGGGTCGGCTGTGTTCAGAACTCGTAAGGCCTCATCCCCAATTCGCAGTCGTCAGAGGCACGAATTCCCGATTGCTGAAATTGGGGCTTCTCAGATTCATCAATCTCCGGCTGCCGTGACACGGCAGTGAACGATTCGTTCGTTCCCGAGTCACGGGTGGTTCCAGACTCGTCAATTTACGGCTTCTCCGGCTTCCGTACGACGGCTGGCTAGTCAATTTCCTGCAATTGGGTTGTTGTCTCATATTGGACCGACGGAAGGGTAAGGGCGGAGACAGATTCAGCGGCGATAGTGGTGGTGGAGGAAAAGGGGGAAGGGGTGATGAAAACGACGAGGAAGACTTGGAAGAGAATGACGAAGAGCAATGTCCGGTGGGTGGGGGAAACGCTGGAGAGGAGGGAATTGAAGCTTTCGGATCTCAATGGTTTCTTCTAGATGTGTGATTGCAGTTGCCTTCATGGTTTTGGTGGTGAAATGTGTTCTGGGTATGACTCTCTCTTCGAGGCTTATCTATTGGTTCTCTTATGAAATTAGGGTTTGAAGGGACATGGCGGTTCTGGGTCGACGAGGAGCTTTGGGTACTACGGCTGCTGATGAAGAATGATGTTCAGAGGCAGAAATTGAAGCTGGGTCCAAAGTATTAGTACCTATTCCCTTCAGAGGGCAGCAACACAAAGTCTCTTGGAAATGATTTTGATGGTGAGTGAGTTTCTGATTAGGATTGAGATTTCATAGCATTGGGGTTACTAGTACTTGGTTTTGGTCTCCGTCAGTTTTTGGTTTCTTTAAGCTTTCGGATCCAGCTGCCGGATAATTTGTGGTTTGTTGTTTGTTTTGATGTTGCTTTTTTGGATTCAAATGTGTTCTTGAGTTGTGTTAAAGAGCCAACTTTCAGATCTTGTAACTTCAAGTCTACTTTCTGCTTTAAGATGAAACTTGGACATTGAATTCATGCGATGTTCCTCTTTATTTTTTAGGTGGTTTTCCTTACCAGTTTCATTGCTAGACAGCCTAGATTTTTTTGTTAAATCTCTATGAAGGTGGAATAAGTTTGAAAGTATTTAGGCCAACATTTCTCCCCAACTTTGAGCTATTGAATCTCCCACACAGTTTGATGATATCATTTGGAATACGGACCCATATATTTCAAAATGCTAGCTCTTCAAAAACATACTAATTCTAATGGTTACGCTAAACATGCTGAGAAATTGTGCTTAAAGGTTGGAAACATGTAAATTTGACTAAGTATATACAGCCACGCCAAATTCTCAAAGCACATCTTCTCATAATTTTGGTCACCAAATATAACCCGTAGGTAATAGCCAAATTTTCATGTTCCTGTAAAAGGTACTGCAATGTAGAAGAAAGAGAAATTTAGACTGACAAGTCATGAGCAACAACAGACTGTAAGAGAGTTCAAATGATTACTTATCAAAAGCTGCTCAACTAAGATCGTGTATGATGTTCATATGGTCACTGATTCAGAAAAGGGTTACTTGTGTAGTTGGTGTTGATATTTTGGATTCAAAGAGTGCTTGTAGATGTTTTGGATTCAAAGAGTGGAGCATATTCAAGAACCCAGGTAAGGGGCTAGTAACGATCTCTGTGGGATTGTTTACTCTACTGTTGTAGGTATTTATTTGCTTTCAATCTTTTTTATAGCTAAAATGTTGTATGTTTTTTCTGAAAGAAGAATGTTGTAGCTAATTTTTTTTGGAAATTTAATGGAGTGTTCTTGGTGTTCTTCATGTTCTTGACGATAAATGATTGCAAATATAGTCCAAAAAATACACAGGGGCAATATTGTCCAAAATAATTCAATTAACCACTTTTCTAACGAAACCTAACAGAGGGTGCAAACTGTCACGGAATATTCCGTTAAATGGGTGCAGAGTGTCTTTATCCAAAACCCAGGGTAGCGGGGTGGAATTTTCCCGAAACTCAGGGGTGGTCAGTGTCTTTTACCCAAACTATTATTGTGCTTGCCACTAACTATATTTCTAAAAGGCTTAATTACTTAATGCATACTCCCAGTATCATGAAACTCTCACTTTGCAACCCCAGTTCTAAACTAGCTTATTGCAAAACCTCAGTATACCGAAACTAACACTTTGCAACCCCCGTTTTTAGAATAGGCTTATTGCATCCCCCGTTTGCAATAAACCCTACTTATTGTAACAGGTAAAAAATTAATCCAAAACCCATCCTAACACCACGAGGGCAAATGTGTCATTACCATTTGTTACTTTATTAAAGTGTTAAAAAAAATAAGAAAGAAGAAAGTTGAAAATGATTAAAATTTTTGTTTTTTTTAAATAAGAAAATGATTAGTGTTTTTTTTTTTTTTTTGCAAACTAAAATTATTACATTTTGAAGAAGAAGAAGAAGAAGAAGAAGAAGAAGAAGAAGAAGAAGATTAAGATTACAGTTGAGGATTTTGCCCCAAATTTATAGTTGAAGATTTTGCCTCAAATCCAAAACCTTTGAACACCATCGCCATCAAGAACACCACCACCAACAACTGCCAGTCACATAGAGCACCATACACCTCAACGTCCACGCAACAATTCCTGAATCCCCGATATGAAGGCCGTTGCCGCCATCATCCGGCAAACCAAACCCTGATTCCGGCGAAGTAGAAACCCTACCCTAGAGAGGATTCAATGAAAATCCAGCCGCTGATGTGAAATTGACTTGACCAGAAGGAAGTAACTCAGAATCGAGCTCAATCGGTCCTGATTACCCCATCCAGCTTTGCCCTGAAAGTTGTTGCTTTACTTCCCGAAATTCCCAAACGCAGAGCTAACCGAGAGTGGCGGTGCAATTGGTGGCGAAGAGAGAACCGTTGGTGGTGTTCTTGGTGGAGGTTCAAGGGTTTCTGATTGGGGGAAAATCATCGACTGTGATAATCTTCTTCATTCTCTTTCATCTTCTTCTCCTTCTTCTTTTACGTCTTCAAAACCGTAAATCTGAGTCTTGAAGAAACTGTATCTTCCCTTTTCGTTTTCTTTCTCCTTTTTCTTTATTTTATTTTTAATTTTTATTTTTATTTTTATTTGACACTTAAATATTAAATAAATAAATAAATATGTGTATTGATACATTCGCCCTCATGGTGTTAGCATGGGTTTTGGATTATTTTTTTACAAGTTTTAACAAGTAGGGTTTATTGCAAATGGGGGATGCAATAAGCCTATTCTAGAATTGGGGGCTGCAAAGTGTTAATCTCGGTATACTGGAGGTATGCATTAAGTAATTAAGCCAAACATCAATGTGAAATTGGTAAAAGAGTTTCGTCCATTATTTAACAGAGTAGTCTGTTAGTTGACAATCAAATCTTTTTTAGTTAGGGTAAAATGGTCTGTTGTAGAAAACTAAGAACACCATCAGAACAAACACCATTCTCCATTGCAGCGACAGCCATCCCCAGTTTTCTTGCAAATGGGGGATGTAATCAGCTAGTTTTAGGACAGAGGGTGCAAAGTGAGAGTTTCATGATACTGTAGGTAAGCATTAAGTAATTAAGCCTTTCTAAAATTTAGAAGAAATTGAGGTTTCAATAAGTGAACCCCCGTATCTGTTATTGCCTATATATCCTGTGTAATTCTTTTTCTGACTTCCCTGTTCTCCAACACATTTTAAATTTATTATTGTTTGAGTTCCTCGGGAAACATCAAGTGACTGCCTCCTTTAGCACACAGTATTGATTTTGAATGAAAATCTTGGAGCATGTGTTCAAATTGAAACAGTAGGAACTACCCTAGATTGGTAGATGAATCAAATTTTAACACATTTACATGAAAGTAACTAACCACAAGCGCGTAAGCTTATGTTAGCATTTGGTGCGCCCATGTGGGGTGCCCAATGCAATTATCGTAACCTTGAGGGGTTAGTTGAAACAATGCTCAAACTTTATGGGGTTAATTGCAAAGGCACAAACCCTAGGGGGTTATGTGTAAACTGGGTATAAGTCTGTCTATATAAGGAGACAGCCTCTTACACATATTACGTGAGACATAATAATAATACACTACTGTGGATAGATCAGGTGCTGATCAAATTACAGTTCTAGAAACCCGAGCCTCTCTCCCTAACTATCCTCCATTGGTGGATCTTGGTGTGAACAAGAGCTTTCGTCCTAATGGTTCAAGCCAGACTGTGGGAGCAAGATTAGTACGTGAAAGCAAGCAACCTACGATCATCCGCTGCGCTAGGAGATAAGGCAGAAAAGGTACACACATGAACATTCTGCTATAATTCATGTTGTAGATCTGTATATTATAGATCCTGATATTCCTTCACTGGTATCAGAGTCCTAGGCTTGTTTTTCGCGCCTTGTAATGCGAACCCGAGTCTGATTAGAAAATTGAGTTTCTGAAAGTTAATAAGCTATAGGCAAAACCTATATGGTCAAGTAGAGTTTTTCACGAGGATTCCAGAAATATAAATTTTATAATTTTTGGATAAAGGATAAATAAGTTATGAATACTTTAAGATTCGGGACTGTATAAATCTACACTGTTTTGATTTGATTTGTAATTTGATTTTTTCAAAAGCTGTTATAATTGATTTTTGAATACATAATCGGAATCAGTGTGAAGAGAGGGTTCCAATAATATAAGGATCATCGGAAACGGAGGCCGGGAAAGCGGCGCATGGGCTTCACGCACCACCGACGCCGCTTCCACGTGCGGCCACGCGCCGCACTCGCCGAAGGGCTGGCGGTGGCCTGCTGACGTGGCAGGTGACGTGGCAGTTCCACGTGACGTGGCAGCACGTGTCTGCTGACGTGACATGATGTCGTGATAGATGCCGTCACCATATGGGTGACGTGGCATGCCACGTGGCAGTTGACGTGGCACAAGGCCGACGACAGCGCATTACGGAGGCGGAGGGGCCCACACGCGGCGGCGCGTGGGGGCGCGTGCGGCCTCCTCCTGCCGTCAATTTTTGCCAATTTTTTTTCTACAGACTCATAATTAAATTTCCTTTTTTCTGGGATTTTTTTTATAATTTTGGAAAAACGAAAAATTTATTATTTTTCAGATTAATTAATTAGTGTTTAGCACACTTCTCGAGGCAATTAGACGACCATAAACACACTGTTTTGAGACCTAATTTTTTCTGGAGACTTAGGTCAATTTTCCCTACTGTCTACCATAGGTGGTGAGACCTTAGGAATTTTAGAGCAATTTTCGGTGTTTTTAGTTGATTAGATTATTGCTTATTAATTTCCAGTAATTGGTATCTAATTCTGGAAATTTCCAGAAATTTGAGTATGTTTATTTTATTATTATACATGTTGTTGTGGGTTGAATGGATGTGGCTTAGAAGTTTTTACAATTGGTTTTGGGTTTAATTGAATATGTAATTAAAATACGGCATGCGTGTCGTGCCTCTCTATATACTCTAGTGTCTTCTCTTCTCATCCAATCGCCTCTATGAGGTTACTTCTTACTAGTACTAAGATAGCTAGTAGAGATTAAATAATATAAGCTTCAAGAGAGGTGGCCAAACCAAAAGGTATGGCGCAAGGTGCATGGAGCAAATAGACGAACCAAGGAGCTTCAAGAGGAGTACTCGAGATAGGCGAGATCCATGAGGCGGGAAGTTCAAGACTTGCTCAAGACATGCTCTCAATAGTGAAGTGCACCTTAAGGGCCACATCCATTGCATATTTATTTATGCTTGTGCTTGTTTTATGTTATAACTGCGTGTGATTGGATATAACTGTATAACCTCGCATGCTAAGGAACTAAAAAAAAAAAGAGCTCACATGATTATACATGATTGAAACTAATAGGGAATCATAAGTGACAATATTTGATTCATAGAATTGCTACTAGGTTTTGGTGGAGTCCGTATGAGGAACTACAAAATTTTAATCTATGGATCATGTTATTTCGGAGCTAAGTAAATGCTAGTATTAATTTCCTAAGCAATGTCTCAAGATCAATCGTGTCCAAATCGAAAATGTAAAGGCTAAAATGGTGACAACAAACGATATGACGAGTCATAGTACTATGTAACCAACCGTTGGACATACGTTGCCAAACCACCTACAAGTATGGTCGAACTTGTGATGATTAGTTGTCACAGCAGCACATAGACATTATCTTTAGTCTAGCCAATATTGGGAGGCAGTCAAGATAAATGTCATAAAGCGTGCTATGCCAAGGTGGGGAAATGAGCTCATCAGCAAGTTCTAGACCACTTTGAAATTCAAAGATTGTAGGAATGAGCCAAAGAAGAATTTTGGATCAACCTTATCCATTTGCCTACATTAAAATTGTGAGTAGTAACTCATGAATCCATCCTTAAACTATGATTAGAGACTCATGTAATAAAGTGTGCACTCGACTATAGCCATTCATGATGAGAGGTTTAAGCTATCAGATTAGCAATTTGATGCTATCTCTGCCACATTTCATGAAAATGACATGAAAACATTATATGACACATTTTGAGAGTGTCAAGATGCTTGGATAAGACCAAACATTGCTCCGTTCTAGGATCTAAGCAACCAAGTGTTTGCTAAGAACACTAGTTCAGCGTACCTCTCAAGTCTAAGCAATATATGATTGCTAAAGGCTGCGAATGAAGTATGATCGGCAGATTTAGTCCCTATCTCGGTATTAGGACCGAGAGGAACAGGTGGGATAAGGATAAGGGAATGAGGGCGTAATATTGGTACATGACCAATATCCCAAGACTGGAAAACGCAAAGGAGGAAAATGATGTTTTCCTAAGACTAGAGAAAAGGCTAGACCTGGCACTAACTTCTCGTCTAAGGATCCATGAGATTATCTTTGAAGGAGTAGCCACCAAAAGTTGTTTTTGGTCACATTTTACTTTAGAATTGGTCATGTTATGTATGGTTATGCGCTCTTGAATTCTAGCATATAAGAGACGCCTCCGAATCTTTAGATTTCACCTCTAGAGTAGTGACTTAAGATTCTTATATGTGGCGCGCTAGATTGAGACACACAATATCAGGATAGGAAGTTCAGGCTAGCTATGGCATGGCTGCTTGGAATATGCCCAGGATACCCTTACCTGTGTTTGATTCTTTCCTTACAGAATAGGCTAAACGCAAACCATCCAGTAGAGCATTAAGGACTATTGAGTCTTTACTTAATATTCATTCTGTTGTTGTGATCTATTAAAAGTTAGAGCTAAAGACATGGTGCTTACTGCATAGTTAGAAATACCGTACCGGACGTCGTTTCATTTTTGTTACTAGAGTGAAACTTTTCGGTACCGGTATTTTTTTGTGATTCGTTTTGGACTAATTTATTTAAATTATACAATTGCCCATAAGTTTTAATATTTACAAATTGACCCCAATGTTATATATATTTTCTACTAGATAACCCTAAAACATGTATATGTATAAATTGTCCATATTCCACAATAAAATTGCTCGTAGTCTCATACTAGTACTAATAACTAATATGGATGCAAACGGTTCGTTTCGGTCCGGTTTGAGGGAAAAAACTCCAAACCTCGACAGTTCGGTTTAGTCTCGGTTAGGTTTCGCCTCGGTCTTGGTTTTAGGCGGTTCGGACCTGTTAAAACTGGCGGTTTGCATTTTAGTACCAAGTGAAACTTAAAATTAGATATGTAAACTAAAAAATGTAAAAAAAATATATTTTTTTCAAATATTTGGGAGTAAAGTATACTCAATCGAATCTACAACCGTTTTCTTGATATTATGAGAATGTTTAAAAAAAACTCAAGCAAGCACTACATAATATGGACGCAGCTTGAAAATATTACATGAAAAAATAATAATACTATGTTTCGGGTATATGAATTCTATGTAATACGGTTTAAACTATTTATTACGGTTTAACCGGTTCGGTCTGGTTCGGTTTGTCTTTTGAACGGTTTTTTCTCGGTTCGGTTTATTTCGGTCCGGTTCAGCTCGGTTCGATTCGGTTTGCGGTTTTCCGGTTTACCACACAATAAACTAGATACACAATAACGAATTTACGTGCAATACAGTTACACAAAAACATAATCACATATGCGAAAATCCTCGAACTCAAAATAAATTAGGACTGGTAAAGCTCTTCAATTCTTGAGGTGGAAAAACCAAATAATACAAAATCCATAGTTTAAAATCCCAATGCCCGAAAATGCTAGAATTGCAAAAGCTAAAATATAGTACGCAATGAGTGAATGAAATGATACATACTAAGAGAACTATTTATCTTCAAGATCAACATAGATGTATGGATCTTTCTCGCCTCCAATGTAACCTTGATCATCCAAACCATTTTGTGTCTCAAATTGGACATTATCACCATCTATCAATTCAACGACCTCTGGTTCTTCATCAACCAAGGTTAAACCTTCCATGGTCGGTTCAATATCTTCCCATGAATTATCCTCTTCATGATCAAGATCCTTTGGAGTAAAAAATACCGGTTCTTCACATACCCATTCATCCAATAAGTCGATGTTGTCAAGACTAATAGGATGAAGAGAAATTTTCCCTCTTTTAAGAAACCTAAAAAATAATTCTATTAGTACAATAGCAAAAAAAAATGGAACAATGGAAAGAGATCAAGTGTAAATGTGCTAATAACTCACCTCTCACGAAGCTTCAAATTGTACCGAACATAAACAAGATCGTTCAGCCTTTTGAACTCCAATTTATTCCTTTTCTTCGTTTGGATGAACTCAAATGTGCTCCAGTTTCTTTCACATCCCGATGAACTACAACATTGACTTACAATGCGGACGGCAAACTTTTTCAATTATGGCGTGTCATAACCGAATTGTTCCCACCATCCAACTTTGAGAGAAGAAACAAGTGTAAAAAATCAGATTTATATACACAAGCACATCAAATAATATGAAAGTAACATGGGTAAATTAAATATTTATAAGAGAAATAGAAGGATGTTGTACCTGGATTAAGCTCAACACGGTGACGAATGGCTAGTGAATTTCCAAAAAATCCCAGAGATTTCGTGTATTGGGGAATTTGCTTACTTATCCTGCTTTGTAAGCCATAATCCTCTATTAAGGATGTCACACAAGTCACAAAGCCTCTCTTAACTTCATCTTGCTTCAAGAATGTGTGTCGGAAGTATATCCCAGGGTTGAGAAAACATCCAGCAGCATGAAGATGACTATGAAGTTGCTTGTCCCATCTAGCATTATAACTCTTGTGAAGAGGAGGTACAATGTGACCTTATTCTTCAACCTCGTCATGATTGCCTGTTTTTCTTTGTCCATAGCCTCAAACAAGTATCCCATATAAGGCTTCTCGTCACCATCCACCATACAAAGAAATTGCACTAATGGTTCACTGCCACTCACAATGATTAAGCATTGGTACCAAAATCCAGAGTCTTCTAGTATGATTTTAGCAACTTCTTTCCCCACTTTATCTTTTTTCATAACGAGAGGTAACCCATTTTTCACTTATGAACATTTGCCTTAGTTCATTTAGGAATTTTATAAAGCTACCAAGAGTGAGAAAGTTTCTAGCAAACTTGGTAACACCGGCTCGGCACAACTCTCTTCCCTTAGTGAAGTCCTTCCTCATTGTGTTCACAACCCAAGGGTGATTGTAGATGAATCTGGTTACCCGGTTTGCTTTTTCAATGGTTTTGTGAATGTCAGGGAAGTATGTTGGTGTAGATAGTGCTTTCTGAGCTAGCAGATCTGGGCCACGTGGAAACCATCCAGCACACCATATTGTGCTCCACACACACTGGATCACCAGCCGAGCTGATCCATGTGGGGGCTGCGAGACAGAGCCCTCGCATACCACTGCACGGGACTTGTAGGGACTTAGTGGTTTGGAGGCTAGAGTAAGTCCTGTCGCGTGCGAGCCAAGCCCGCGCGCGACCTTTAGTAACTACTTTTGAGAGATTTATGGCACGAGCTCCATAAACCCGGTCAATCCGGTCAAACCCGGTCAACCTCGTAACGGTTCCGGTATTCGCGCATAACGTGCTGTAACGGTCCCTATATATAAGGACGAACGTGCCGTTGTGGTTAAGTTAATTAAGCCGCCATTAATGGGCGCATTAACCACACTGCAACGGTCACATTCTCCGTTATATATAGGACGTTAACCTTTCCATACAGAGGAGGACACACTAGCCATACGCGGAAGCTCTGCCAAACCTCTGTCTCTCTCTCAGACATTACTACTGCCTTACTCTCTCCCTACACACAACCCAGCTCTTCCCGTGCCATCTCTGATCCTCTACATACGGTGTACACGGAGGTCCCCCCGCCGGAATCTCTTGTGCACATTTTGGTGAACCCGACGTGAACTTACCAATAAAAGCAACCATGTCTCAGGAGGATGATGTTAGCAACAGATCGCCTTCCACCGAAACTGCCTCAGGAGAGGAGACCCGCCGTACTCCTGCGACCCCCGGCGAGGCACCGACGCTAGAGTCCTTGGACGCCACCGTCCAAGGTCAGGCGAAAGCTCTCAAAGCTCAGTCTGCGCAGCTAGAACGGATCCTGGCCGTTCTGGGCACCCTTGCACCAAACCCTTCACTAGCCACCGCCGTCTCTCAAGGAGGAGGAGCCCCTACCGCTTCGGGACTGGGAGTGTCGACCACACCTCCCAACCCTAATCTGCAGACACCACCGGCGACTACGCAGCTGCCTTCAGTTCAGGGGTCAACAGCTCAGATGCTGCCTCTCACTGCTCATACTCCTCAGCCTCCGGCTTTGGCTCCTAATCCGGCTTCGCAGTATCCCTTGCCTCCGCCAACGGCGGTCTGGGGCAATGCGAACAGCCAATATGTCCCCAATTCTTCGGCGGCATACGTGTCGCCTCCGCCTGCGGCAACCCCTCCTCCTGTTACCGAGGGAAGCATTCCAGAATGTATGACGTCTCTGCAGAAGCGCATGGACACTATTCTGGCTCATCAATCATTCGTGGATACCATCATCCCGAAGCTAGACAACGATCCACCCATCCCGCGGGAGATCTATCTCATGCCTAACCCGGTGGGGTATAAAGCTCCTAAATGGGATAAGTTCGAGGATGTCAATGGGAACGCTCATGAGCATGTCATGCATTTCATTGATGTCATGGGACCATACGGAGCCGATTCCAAACTGCTGATGCGAGAGTTCCCAAAACCCTTGGGAAACATAGCGTACAAGTGGTACCGAACGTTGGAAGCTGGATCCGTGAAGACTTGGGACGACATGGTCCAGAAGTTCTATACCAAGTTCTTCCAGATGGAAGAAAAGGTGACGATGATCCACCTCTCGCGGATGTATCAGAAGCGCGAGGAGGATGGGATAACTTTCATTAAGAAGTTCAGGGCGAAGTCATTGGAATACAAAGATCCAATGCTCGAAAGTCGGCTTGTAGAGATATGCCTGCAGTGCATGCGAGACGAATACAAAGGTATGCTCATCAATTTACAAACACCTACGTTTTCAAAGCTAATCGAATGCACGAAGAACATCGAGCCTATAGTTGAGAGGCAGAAAAAGAAGAACGCACCGGAGCGATCTTCGAGCGGCACTACCTACAAGATCGGGAGATTCAGTTACAAGAGGGGACGCAAAGCTGAGGTCAATACAGTTTCACCCCAGAAGCAAGCGAAGGTTGTGAACTTCGACGTACCACCTCTGCCATGTTCGGTGGAGGAGGCAAGCGACCTCTGCAGGCAGTGGCGCAAGGACGGTGTCCTACCGCCGCTCGAGAAGATACCCTCCAAGGAGATGGTGAGGGACCCTAAGTGGTGCGAGTACCACGGCAAGGTCATGCACCCCGCAGCGGAATGTAAGAAGCTCATGATTGTATTCAATCAGAAGATGAAGAACGGCGAGCTGATCGTCAGCGATCACAGGAAGGATGTGCGCAACAATCCACTTCCTGCCCATGCGGAGCAAGACCCAAAAGGCAAAGAGGTCGCCATGATCTCGATTATGGACTTGGAAGAAGTCGCAGAGGATGGTCTACCCATCATTGCCGAAGTCCATGATGACGAGGACTACAGTGTAGACACAGAGGATGAACGTGCCGATCGGATGAAGGGGTCGCACGACTTTAGCAGATTCTTCGACGAGATGAACTTCTCTGAGAAGTGCCGGACAGAAATGACGAAAGCAATCTTGAGGATAGCGGAGGACTACGAGGAGGATCTTGTAGTCTCCAACGGGAAAGTCATCAGGGCGCCTCGCTCTACAGAAAAGATTATGACCTTTTCTGCCAGCGACAAAAAGACAGATGCAAGCCACCAGAGGCCTCTGTACGTGACAGCCATCATCAATGGCGTCGAGTTTAAACGAGCATTCGTTGATGGAGGAGCAGCGGTCAACGTCGTTTCGCTCCACACGCTGAAGCTAGCAGGGATCCCCGAGCATAAGATTGTCAGGCGTCCATCTCCGCTGATGGGATTTGGAAGCGATTCTAGAATGACGATTGGATGGAGCCGCCTGGGCGTTCAAATCGGCAAAATCAAGTGCTCAGCGAAGTTCTATGTCATAGATGCGAACACTACGTGTCACATGATCATAGGTCGAGCCTGGATTCATCGCTTTGACGCGGTCCCTTCAACAGCCCACCAAGTCATGAAAGGCATATGGAACGACAGTGTAGTCGAGATACCGGCTTCAACGAATCCATTCAACATGGATGAAGCACACCTCAGCGAGGCGGTGTGGTTCACCGAGATGGCGGACGAGCAAACACCGGGGCCGTTCAATCCTACTCCTTTACCTCTTTGGGAAGATATCAAGGACCAGTCACCTGCGGGAGTGATGGTGAAAAGGGAGGATGGCAAGGAAAAGCCGCCCACACGCGAAGAGGCGCCGCGAATCGCTTACCAGCGAAAGAACGTGTACACTTTGAATAGAATAGCAAAGCACGACCCTGAGGGAAAGGAGATAGAGTGCTTCTACGCCAATGGAAAGATGTGCTATCGCATATGAAGGTGCGCGGGGATGTCCTCACACGGGCATGGGGATGTCCCTGGGAAAATCAACCAAATCGAGCAGATTGCGCTCACAGAAAGGCCAATGCAGAGCACTCTAGATGAGAAGCTCAAAGAAGCACCCGAATGCATGGAAGACAGACCCAGACCAAAGAAGCAAGAGCTAAAGGAAGTGTTCCTCAGTCCGAACGAGGAAAAGAAGAGGCCAGTCTTTCTAAGTGCGGACCTCACAAGCGAGGAGGAGAAAGGACTGCTACAGCTCCTGACTGAGTACAGAGACGTGTTCGCATGGGAGTATGATGAGATGCCCGGACTGGACACCAGCATCACTATGCATCGTTTAGACATCATCCCGGGTTCTAAACCGATAAAGCAAAGCACAAGAAGCTTCAGGCCGGAGCTTTATGTGAAGATCAAACAGGAGATCGTCAAACTCCTGGATGCCAAGTTTATAGAGCCGAATCATCATCCAACATGGCTGGCCAACATCGTGCTAGTGGTAAAGAAGAACGGACAGCTCCGCATCTGCGTGGACTTCCGAGATCTCAATCGATTCTGCCCCAAGGACGATTTTCCGCTCCCAAACATCGATTTGCTAATCGATTCGACAGCGGGACATCGCATGTTCAGTTTCATGGACGGCTTCAGCGGGTACAACCAAATCAAGAGGGACCCCGAAGATGCACGAAAGACTGCCTTCATCACCCCAGAGGGAGTGTTCAACTACACGGTGATTCCCTTTGGTCTCCAAAACGCGGGTGCAACCTACCAGCGGGCCATGATGGCCCTATACCACGACATGATGCACAAGGAAGTGGAGTTTTACGTGGATGACCTCGTGGTTAAATCCAAGCAAGAGGCAGACCACTTAGCAGATTTGCGAAAAGTGTTCAACAGATGCAGACGCTTCCAGCTGAAGATGAACCCTATGAAATGCGCATTCGGAGTAACATCGGGAAAATTCTTGGGATGCGTGGTACATCGCCAAGGAATAGAGCCTGACCCTGCGAAGGTTTCAGCCATCGTCAGCATGACCCCGCCACACGACCAGAGTGCCTTGAAAACTTTCTTGGGGAAACTATCATATCTGCGAATATTCATCCCTGCGATTGCCGAGATTACTTTCTGCTTCAGTAATCTCCTCAAGAAAGATGCCGCATATGACTGGACCCCGGAGCACGAAGCCGGGCTCGGGAAGCTAAAGGAGCTGCTGACGTCTTCAAAAGTAATGATCGCACCTCAGTTGGGGTCGCCGCTTTTACAGTATCTGACGTCAACCAGGAAATCCATAGGGGCGCTTTTGGCTCAGGAGTACGAAGGTCAGGAAAGGCCCATCTACTACATCTCTCGCATTGTGCAGCCCGCAGAATCAAGGTACACAGACATCGAACGTCATTGCCTTGCTTTATTCTTCATAATAGAGAAGTTGAGACACTACTTTGCGTCGCACAAAGTGGTGGTGGTTACAAAAAGTGATTCCATACGATATCTGCTAACTCACACTACTCTTGGAGGAAGATTGGCGAAATGGTACATGACCATCTCTCAATACGATATCACATGTGTGCGACCGCGAGCGATCAAGTCGCAGGCGGTAGCGGATTTGTTGGCACAATTCCCCGACAACAGTCATGAGCCCGTGATCGAAGAAGAACTCAAGGGACCTGAGATCTATGCGATCGGTGTACCTTATTGGACACTCCATTTCGACGGGTCGTCAACAAGGAAATGCGGAGGCATTGGGATAGTCTTGACCAAGCCAGATGGGGAGGTCATACAGATGTCCGCAAAGCTCGACTTCGCAGTCACCAACAACGAAGCAGAACATGAAGCCCTCATAGCGGGGCTGCGTGCAGCAAAAGCCTTGGAAGTAAGCAATTTGACGATCTTGGGAGACTCCAAGTTGATCGTCAAGCAAGCCTCGGGCGAGTACGGTTTGAAGGAGATTAACCTTCTGTCTTACCGCACTCTGGTACAAAAGCTAGTGCAGCAATTCTGCGATGAGAGGTACAAGCACAAGCCCCGAGCAGACAATAGACATGCAGATGCTTTGGCCACCTTGGGATCCAAGGTTAGTACAGACAAATGTCCCGCAAGGATCTCCATTGAGGTGCGAACATCGTCGGCGTTGACAGAAGACGCATGCGACGATGAGCACATGGATGATACGGACTGGAGAAAAACAATTTTGCGAGCTATTGCAGAAGGCACAAGCAGCGAAAGCTGGGCACTCACAAAGGGGTATTGCATACATGACAACACCCTTTACTACAAAGGCCCTGGCGGAATACTCATGCGATGTGTTTCCGAGCAAGAGGGACAATTGCTGCTGGAAAAGATTCACCAACATGCTTGCGGAGAAAGCGAGGTGTCAATCTATCGGAAGGCTCAGAGATATGGCATTCATTGGCCGGATATGTCAACAGCCGCTGCCCTGATACAAGGGAAGTGCGAGAGTTGTGCACTGATTAAAGATTCTTTACTCATCGCTCTAACCGACGATGATGCGGATTGGAGGAAACCACTCTTCGATTTCCTCACCCAGGGCATCGTACCTGAATCGAGAAAAGAAGCGGAGAAGCTGAAAAGGAAAGCGTCTCGATATGTGGTGCAATAAAACTTGCTTTGGAGAAGAGGTCATGAGGGCAACTTGCTGCGATGTCTAGACGGCAGGGAAGCACAAGAAGTCATGGACCTTTCTTATCAGGTAGAACACCAAGGAGGTGCGAAACTATGCAGGCAGCTCCTCTCAATCGGATATTTCTGGCCCACGATGGAGGCCGATTGCCGCACCAAAGTACGGCGCTGCCAGGAGTGTCAGTTCAAAGGAAACCTAGTGCATGCCCCTGCTGTGAACCTACATGCATTGGGAACGCCATGGCCATTCCACACATGGGCGCTGGATTTCATTGGTCCCATCCGACCAACTTCGCACGGGAATCATTTTATTCTCACTGCAACTGAGCTGTTTACCAAATGGGTGGAGGCGATACCATTAAAGACGGCAAATGCGCTAGCTGTGGTCAATTTCATCCAAGAAAACATTATATGCAGGTTCGGAATTCCCAACACCGTCCTTTCGGATAATGGTACTCCTTTTGTTAATCGCCAGGTGGCTGCAAAGCTAGCAGAGTACAATATCAGGCAAATATGTTCCACCCCCTACTACCCGAAGGGGAACGGGCAAGCCGAAGCGACCAACAAAACGCTGTTGAGGATTTTGAGCAAGATGGTCGCAGATGACCACAAGAAGTGGGCTGATCTTTAAGCATAGCCCTGTGGGCTTACCGGACTTCTCCAAGGACACCCACGGGGGTCTCACCGTTCCTCCTATGCTATGGAGCTGAGGCCGTTGTACCTGCGGAGGTGAGGGTCAATTCAGCGAGATTGGCTTTCCATGAATTGTACGACAATCAACGCGATCATGACTTAGTCTTGCTATAAGAAAAGCGAGAGCAAGCGAAAAGGACCAACAAGCGGTATCAAGAGAGGATCGCTCGTGCTTACAATAAGACGGTCCAGCGAAGAGATTTCGCAGTTGGAGATTTGGTCCTGCGTGCATCTGATCATTGCATGCGAGAAGCGGCTCACCCAAAGTTCGCAGCTAATTGGGAAGGACCCTTCGAAGTCACAGAAGTCTTCGACAGTGGTTACTGCAGCATACGGAGGTTGCACGGAACGACCTCAACACCAAGCTCTGTCAACATGCGCTGGATTAAGAAGTACTATCCCTGACTTCTCTCATTTTATCCGTTTCATTATAACGTTGCCACATGTACATGGCTATGATTCACACAATCTTCTCTCCCAAATGAGAGAATTGTAAGCTTATCTCTCCCATATGAGAGCATTATAATAAGAGGATTCTCCCAAATGAGAATTTCATATTTCTAGCTATTAATGTTGCTTTATTTAGTTTGTTATTACTGTTAACAATGGGCTATCCGCCAAAATAGCAATTTATGCAAATACGATCTCAATTGATCATCTAAGCCTATCTGTTATGATAGCAATCCATGCGAAATGCGATCTTAATTGATCATCTAAGCCTATCTGCCACGATAGCAGCCTATGCAAATACGATCTCAATTGATCATCTAAGTCTATCTGTTATGATAGCAATCCATGCGAAATGCGATCTTAATTGATCATCTAAGCCTATCTGCCACGATAGCAGCCTATGCAAATACGATCTCAATTGATCTTCTAAGCCTATCTGTCACGATAGCAGCCTATGCAAATGCGATCTTAATCGATCTTCTAAGCCTATCTGTCACGATAGCAACCTATGCAAATGTGATCTTAATCGATCTTCTAAGCCTATCTGTCACGATAGCAACCTATGCAAATGCGATCTAAATCGATCTTCTAAGCCTATCTGTTACGATAGCAACCTATGCAAATGCGATCTTAATCGATCTTCTAAGCCTATCTGTCACGATAGCAGCTCATGCGAAAAATGATCTTAATTGATCTTCTAAGCCTATCTGCCACGATAGCAGTTCATGAGAAAGCAGTATCAAGTGATCTTTCAAGCCTATCTATTGTGATAGCAGCATATGCGAACGTGATCTTAAATGATTCCTCAAGCCTATCTAATGTGATAGCGGCGTTATACGAATGTGATTTAAGAAATTCGTATTTAATCTGTCATAATCTTAAGTGATCTCCAAAAGGTCTGTCTAATGACATAGCACCTACACTTGAATCTGAAGATGAATCACAAGCCCATCTACAAAGATGGCACAGCTACGCAAATACGATCTCGAACGATCCAATAACATATCTGCGAGTTTATACGGCAGATGGCAAATGCGAAGTATGTATGTGGCATTAAAAAAGGCGAAATATGCTGATACGCATGCGAAATTGTATTTTGTTGTAACGAGACAGCAGATAATACAAAAGCCATTTATCATTATGAGTCGAAAAGACTTACTATTTATCTGTCTAGATAGCAGCTTACAAGCTAAAAAGCTCAAATCTAACTACGCAGCCAACATGGCTTACAATGCATTCGAAAAGTAACTTACAAGCTTGAAGTTACACATCGCGGGAATCCCGACTGAAAACGGATGAACCTAATGGTCCTAACACCAGCTATGCAATGCACAGATCTGCGGCGTGGAGATCTGTTGCAAGTAGGGTCTTGCTATAAAAGGAACGTCCTACGAGAGCCACAAGAAGCCATACGTTCAAGATCCCAGTATTTGACAAGGCCCTTGTCAGATCAACATCCCATGAGATGTGCTTGAGGAACCACCGGTTCCGGCCTTCAACAGGCAAGCAGAAGCTCCAAAGGGCAAGGGCTCCTTGTAGACGGGGATGAACGCAACGGTTCGCCACCCTGAGCTCACGAACGTGGGGGTAGTAAGTTCTCCTCCAGGGATGCTGGAGGAGAATTCCACCGTTCATTGCGAGTCGGTAGCAAGGTCACTACGGCGCTGCACCTCACCGGGAGGCGGCCGGAAACATGACCTGCAAACATAATAGACGAAGAAAATTCTTCGAATACACATGAGATATCATCTCCATTTTTTTTATGAAGGTTACAAAGATTAGTAAGCCTCATAAAGCGGATCTTGGAAACTATTTCTATGGCACAAAGCGCAAACTCAGGTCTCATGACTTGGAGTTGCCATGAATCAACGAAAAACAAGCGTTGAAGCCAGCAATCGTAAGGACTCACGGCATAGCACATTTTTGGGATGAAGAACCCAAATGGCAAAGACAGGGTTTATATAGACCTTGTGGAGACTCTTCAGTTGCCAAGATGAGTCAGCAGAATTCGAAAAGAGGGTAAGGTCAATCACTTATGCCTTGAAAAGCGGTAACGATCAATTACCCTACTAAAGGCTACGACGATTCAGTTACGTATCCTAATAAATGACGGACGGTCATGATTCGGATGGACTTCCCAAGGAAAGCGTGCTTATCTTACGAGAAATTAGCGCGAAAATCAAGCAGAATATCAATTGCTGATGTCATAATTAGATATGCACAGAGATATTCCATCAAATCCCGGAAAGGTCAAAACGGGCATGTCGATTCTTTTGTTAAAAAAAGGGGGAGAAACCCTAGCAACATTACATTAATGTTTCTAGTAACATTACATTAATGTTTCTGCTATTTGTTTGCTACTTTTGAAATTCAAAAGTCAAAGTAATTTCTTGATCAAGGAGTCATTAAGGGTGAACTGACGGCTCGGATCCTCCACCTGCTCCACTTCTCGCTTCAATTGCTCGCACTTGGCATTCATCTCATGATAGAGCTTCAGAGCCTCTTCAACCTTTTTCTTTTGCTGCTCCACCTTCTGCTTCTCAGCTGCGAGGTTTTGGTGGCCGAGTTTCAAAATCACGGCTGCGCGAATCAAAGTAACTCTTTTCATAAGAAACTTGAAACCCAGCTTGCCCTGAACCTTAGTCAGAAGATTTTGGCACATGCCAAAAAGCAATTCGGCACTCTGAACAGAAATGGTCGCAGTCGTAGCCGCAGACAGCTGCTCCAAAATCCAAATGGCTTCGGTAAGAAACAGCCTTCTGTCAAAGGGCCCTATCTCCAGAGATCTCACAAATGATTGAGGATAGGTGAGGCGCATCCGAACTAGCCAGTCCACATCGGCTTGCTTCAAACCTAAAGCAATGTCAAAGCTGAGTTACGATATCAAACTCGCAAATGAATAGTGCGAGATGCGAACAGCAAACCACGACTTACCAGTTGTGCACAAGAGATTCCGGCAGGGAGACCTCCGTGTACACCGTACGTAGTGGATCAGGGATCGCACAGGAAGAATAGGGGTGTGTGTAGGGAGAGAGTAAGTCAGTAGCAATGTCTGAGAGAGAGACAGAGGTTTGGCAGAGCTTCCGCGTATAGCAGTGTTGTTCTCCTTTGTATGGAAAGGTTGACGATATATATATACTGGAGAACGTGACCGTTGTAGTGTGGTTAATGCGCCCATTAATGGCGGCTTAATTAGCTTAACCATAACGGCACGTTCGTCCGAGTATATAGGAACCGTTAGAGCACGTGGTGCGCAAGTACCGGAACCGTTACGAGGTTGACCGGGTTTGACCGGATTGACCGGGTCTAGGGAGCTCGTGCCATAAATCTCTCAAAACAGTTACTAAAGGTCGCGCGCGGGCTTGGCTCGCACGCGACAGGGCTTACTCTAGCCTCCAAACCACAAATCCCTACAAGTCCCGTGCAGTGGTATGCGAGGGCTCTGTCTCGCAGCCCCCACATGGATCAGCTCGGCTGGTGATCCTGTGTGTGTGGAGCACAATATGGTGTGCTGGATGATTGCCACGTGGCCTAGATCTGCCATGTCATAAAGCAGTATCTACATTAGCCCCCTTTCTGCGCGTGAAGGCTTGTAGTTGTATAGGCTTCCATGCGCGGAAACCAACATGCGCGTCGTCGTCACGTACCAATTCAAATACGGGTAGATTCAGCCCCCGTGCGTGTAATTATGACCTAAAACCCCTAGAGTCGTGCCATCTGACCTTTAGGGTTTTAGGCGTGACGTCAGCCCGTCCTGTGATTGCGCGACACGACGGTGACGGTTGCGATTCGACTACTGAAGGGACGCAACCCTTCATTCTTCTGGATAAATACCTTGTATCCCATCATTGCAAGGCATTGCTTCTTTCTCTTAAAGTGAATGGTACCCGGAGATCTTCGAGAGCAGATCCAAATAATCAATCATCAGTTCAAGACTGCAAATCGTATTCTTCAATTGTGCATCTCCAAGCAGGCTTCAAGGAAACAAGGTTGGCCTCGTTTACTTTTTGATTTTAAAATTCCGGCGTTTGTCTTGAACTGCGTTGAATCCGTAAACTCATGAAATCTGTGAAGAGGCTTTGATCTTTAAACCCGCTTCGCCTTACTCTTTCGACGATATTGGATCTTGCAATTACCCAATTTCTGAAATCGGCACCGGAACTGTTTGCATTCCTTTGCATAAGTCTCGAATTCAAAATTCAAACTGACTGGTGTGGTATTTCTCCCCCCCTTTTTTTGCCCTTTCGCAGGAATGGCCAAAACAAGGGTAACCAGACCCGTCAAGGAAGATGAAGAGATGCCGGAGCTTCCGCAGTCTCTGTGGCGAAAAGCCCCCTTTCTGGGTGGGAAAGATTTTTACCACGCGAGGGTGAAGGCGAAGAGGATGCCTGATCCTGTTCCCGTTGAGCGGTTGTTGACACTGACTCGCCCAGTTAACTCAGCCTTGCTCGAGTTAGTTGGCTCCGAGGATGTGGTTCGATTGGGAATCGAGAACGGGCACTTCCCATACACTGCGATTTCTACTCAGGCGTTTGTCCAGAAGTTGGACTATATGGATGAGTGGACTGACCACGTGTTGGGTAATTACGCCGAAACTCTTGATGAAGCCGGCATTTTCTTTGCTGTTCGTGCTATGAAGGGTGCTGCCGTGAAGTTGGATCAGTCCATGCTTCTAGACCTTCTGTCCCGCTATTCGCCTGCGACTCACACGTTTCACTTTGCTGAGTTCGAGGCTGCCCCCACTCTCGAGGACGTTCAAATGCTGTATGAGCTTTCCCCCATGGGCGAGGTGGACCCCTTGAGTCACTTAAGGACATCTGCGGAATTAGCCTTGTACGCGCAGATGGAGGAGTGCCTAGCAGAGGTGAAGAAAATCTCCACTCGGTGGACCAGTACAAAACCTCTTCCGAACTGGCAGCTGGTTGATACGTCCGCGAAGAATACCTGGAACAAGTGGTTGCAGTACTTCTTCCGAGACTATGCAAGCAGCAGCATTACTAAGAAGCTTTTGAGCGAGGACCCGGAGGCCGAGAATTACGTAGAGGGCAAGGGTTATCATTTGACCCTTTGCGCCTTTCTCTGCGCTTGGCTGTCGAGGTATCTGATTGATGGTCACCCCCACGATGGGGTCTTCTACCATGTGCTGCCACTTGCCGTGAGGCTCGCTCTTGGCCAGAGAGTCGCACTTGGACCCTTGGTCTTGGGCACGCTATATTACAGGCTGGATCAGCTGGTTCTGGCGATGAGGGAATCGCGTGCCCGCCTCGATGTTCTGACCTTTGTCAATATCAGCTTTTTGACAATGTGGGTTTTCGAGCGTTGGCCGTCTTATGCTCCAACTCCCCTCCCACTTGAGAAGTGGTGTCCCCCAGGCGAGACGAAAGCGCTCAACAGCGGAAGGGCTGCGAGATGGTTCGGGGCAAGCAACACCAAGTGTACTTGGAGCTTGATATGCGACAAGCGAAGGGAGTTCACTGCCAGGCCTTACGCCACACGTGTTGAGAATGTGCGGTGGTTTCCGAAGCTATACCCCTCCGAAGGTATGGTCTTGTCAGAAGACCTTCTCTTTGAAAAGGGACCGCATTTCCACGAGCGCTATCGTGAGTTCTTTTGCTGGTGTCTGCGGGGTTCTCTTCCTGCACTTGCAGAGCATATTCGTGAGCTCGCGCCACGATATGAAAGGCTTACAGTGGATGTTGACCCCACTCGGGTCTCTCCTCAGTTTGGTTTCGATGCGGTGGCCCCATCAATCTGGCCCCAGTCTATCGTTAGAGGGTGCTACAAGCGCTTGCTGACAAAGGAATGCAAGACGGTCCTTATGAGCAATCTTCCCTTTGAGCAGCCTGCGGGAACTCGCAGGGGTGGTTGCTCCCAGAATTGGATCGCATACTGGATTGCCCAGCATACGAGGATGGAGACGGAGGCGGCAGCGCAGCCAGGAAGGGCCCCCTTGATCAAGAGAAACTCTTTTCCGTTTCGCCCCAATTGCAGTTTGAGCGAGTCTGAGTACGGTTGCTACTCGTTATTGGACCGCGAGAATCATTTGTGCCCCGATTTCATTCTGAAGGAGCAGGTCGATGCAATCAAGAAGGGTGACACGCAGGTCATCAAATATAGCAAGGCGTTTGCTGAGGTAAGCAGTTTCCTTGTGTGCTTTGAGCTCTTTGATTTGCTTGCACTGATGCTTTTTGTTCTGTATTGTCTAGTGTCATGTGCGGAGGTTCGCAGCTGGTGACCGTTCCAAATCGCTGGTGGATACCATTGTTGCGACCAGAAGAAGGGGGGAGTCGTATCGGCTAGCATGGAGGATGGATGTCGAGGTCGAAACAAAAGTTCGCGGGGTCATGAACACTTTTGCTTACTCGCTGATAGACAACCCTCCGGCTCCGTCCCCTCCTAAAGATGACCCGTCCCCTCCAGCGACTGCGGCGTCGAGAGCGAAGAGGCCTAGGCAAAAAGGGATTACGATTTCTTCCCCTAGGAGCGCTCCAGCTTCGCCCCCAGCGAGGTCCCTTTCTGTCAAGGACAAAGGTAAGGGTCGTATGCCTGGCAAGGTGCGAAAAGATCTCGCAGTTGAAACCTTCGTTCCATTCAATCAAGAGGAAGAGGAAGAGAGGCAGGAGCCCCAAGCAAGTAATGAAGAAGAAGAAGAAGGAACAGTTGTGATGCGCGAGGAAGAGTCAGGAGGTACTTCCGCCGCATTTTCTTGTCCTTTATCATAACTTCTATGCAGTTCTTTTCTTTGAACCAATCTTGTATATTCGCAGGTGATGATGATGAAGCCGTTGGTGGCCTCGTGGCCAAGAGGCAAAAGAGAAATGCCCATGCTGGCGTTTCAGATGATCCCATAAGCGAGGATGTTCTTGCTGAATCCCGGAGGACAGCCGCGGAGGCTGCTGCGAGAAGAAGGCAGCGAGAGGAAGAGGAACTTGAGCTTGTGAAACAGCGGAGCCTCGAGGAGCGGCATGTCGACGACTTAGCGCGTCCAACTGGCGAGGAAGACGAGCTTCCCGAAGAAGTGGCTCCTCATGTGGAGGAGGAAGATGAGGTTCCTGGAGAGGACACAGCAGAGCTAGAGCAAGTCCAAGCGGACTTCGCAGAGATCGCGGGTGGCGATAAAGGTGAGATCTTCAATCTCGCAGTTACTTATAGAGATGTAATTGTGGGTGCATTAAAGCACGGTGTGTCAAAGCCTGACATTCGCCGTTGGTTGGTAAGCAAATGCGGAGAACCCTCAGGTAATTATTTTGAGTGATATGCGCACACTAGGCTTTAGTCACTTGAAGCAAAATCATGACTGGTTTACTCGCGTCCCAGGTCACGCTTCTCTTAAAGATTTGCTTAGTGAAGATACACTGATAGGGCACGGTTCCACGTCCCTAGTGTACGATGAGGATACCTTAATCCCACCTTCGCGTGGAGGTGCTTATTCTTAGCTTTAGCAAAGATAGTGAAATAACTTATAACACAAGTTACCTCATATTGTCGCATTTGGTATCGCAGGTCATGCTGAGGAACCTGAGCTGGAGCAGAGAAGTCAGCCTTCTGCATCCCATGTTCCAATCTCGAGCTCTCATACTGAGAAGCCCGTCGCGGACGCTGGACATGTAAGTGAGCGTCTCGAGGATGTCATCGAGCTCTCCGATGATGTCGAAGCTGATGCTGTGCGGATGGACGAAAGTGTCCGTACTGGTGAGGAGGAAAGGGCAAGCGATGCTGCCATTTCCGCATCCGGGAATGTCCGTCCAGCGACCTCGGTTGTGCCTCCGGCGATGACTGAGCCAAGAGCACCCATTCCTGCGTGGAGCATTTGGGGCTCGCAGGTTGGGAATGTAATCGCAGCTGGTGCAGCTTACACTCTTCCTCCTAACTATGAGAGTTTGGAGCTCGCAGCTGATAGGAGAGCCATGGAGCGAGGGCAGTCTTCGAACAACCCGGTGGCTCGCATTCCTTCTATTCATGAAATTCTGGAAGGGACCGGTAAGCAGAGATTTTACCATTCGTACGTCGCATTATTTGCTTGCTAGTTTTGACATCATGACTTGTTTTTGACGTCTCAGGTTTGAAGCAAACCGATGTAGACTGGGTGGTTCGAATGCGCCTCAGATACCCCCGATCGTTTGTGAGGTGTCTGGAGATCAGTCCTTTTGACAGGAGGCTATTCCTTACTGAAGCCATCTGGATACTAGAGCAGCTGTGTGCGGCTACACCTGCGACCATTTCGGCCCGGAGTGCTGAATTGCTGTGTGGCATGTGCCAAAATCTCGTGCTCAAAGTCCAAGGCAGACTTGGCTTTAAATTCCTCAAGGACAGAGTTACACTGATTCGCGCAGCTGTGACTTTGAATCTCGGTCACCAGAATCTCGCAGCTGAGATGCAGAAGGTGGAGCAGCAAAAGCAAAAGGCTGATGAAGCTGTAAAGCTGTATCAGGAAATGAATGCCAAGTGCGAGCAACTGAAGCAAGAAGTGAAACAAGTGGAGAAGCTGAGCGAGCAGTTCGCACCCCAGGACTCCTTAGTCAAAAATTTGTTTTGACTTTTCGAATTTTTGAAAAGAAAACAGGAAAATGGCTGAGACATTAATGTAATGTTTTGAACATTAATGTGATATTGCTAGGGTTTCTCCCCCTTTTTTTTTTTAATAACAAACAATGAGTTTGCCCGTTTTGCCCCTTTCGGGATTTGATTGGACATTTCTGTGCATATCCAATTATGACATCAGCAATTGATTCTTTGCTTGATTTTCGCGCTAATTTCTCGGCAGATAAGCACGCTTCCGTTGGGAAGTCCATCCGAATCATGACTATCCGTCATTTATTAGGATACGCAACTGAATCGTCGTAGCCTTTAGTAGGGTAATTGATTGTTACCGCTTTTCAAGGCGTAAGTGATTGAACTTACCCTCTTTTTGAATTTGCTGACTCATCTTAAGCAACCGAAGAGTCTCTACAGGGCCTATATAAACCCTGTCTTTGCCATTTGGGTTCTTCATCCCAAACATGTGTTTTGCCGTGAGTCCTTACGACTGCTGGCTTCAACGCTTGTTTTTCGTTGATTCATGGCAACTTCAGGCTTTGAATCCTGAGTTTGCGCTTTGTGCCATAGAAATAGTTTCCAAGATCCACTTTATGAGGCTCATTGCCGTTTATAACCATCATAAAGAGGATGCAGATAATACCTCATGTGTGTTCGAAGAAATTTCTTCGTGTATTATGTGTGCAGGTCATGTTTCCGGCCGCCTCGTGGCGAGGTGCAGCGCCGTAGTGACCGTGCTACCGTCTCGTAATGAACGGCGTGATTCTTCTTCAGCAGTAATGAAGAAGAATCCGTCACTTTCATGTTTGTGAGCCCGGGGTGACGAACCGTCGCGTTCATCCCCGTCTACAAGGAGCCCTTGCCCTTTGGAGCTGCTGCTTGCCTGTAGATCGCCGGAACCGGTGGCTCCTTGGGCAAATGTTATGGGGAGCCTATCTGACAACGGTCTTGTCGGATAGCAGAATGTCGAGCGTATGGTTTCATGTGGCTCTTTTCAGAGCGAGATCCCCTTTGCTACAGATGTCACCCACAGATTTGGGCATCGTGTAGTCGGCGCTCGAAGCCAGGGCGGTTCATTCTTTGCAGTCCGGGTTTCTGTATCACGTTTCTGCTGGCTTATCAGCCATTTTTCGAATGTATTGTAAGCCATGTTGGCTGTGTAGTTAGATGCGAGCTTTTCGCTTGTAAGCTGCTATCTAGATAGACAAATTGTAAGTCATTTGACTCATAATGATAAGTAGTATTTGTATCATCTGTTCTTTGCAACAAAATACAATTTCGCATGCGTTTCGGCTTGTTTTGCCTTGCATAATGACATGTAATGATTTCACATATGCGATGTCAATTTACAGATATTTCGCTAGATCATTCGAGATCGTTATTTCGCAGCTGTGCCATCTTGACGGATGGGCTTGTAGTTGGTCGTTGTAAATCGTATGAGATCACGTTCACAACGTTGTTATCGTTCCAGATAATTTTCCAGAGATCAATCAAGATCGTTGTGCAAATTGCTATCATAGAAGATAGGCTTTGTCTGAGATCGTTTCTCGCATAAACTGCTATCATAGCAGACAGATCTTTAGAAGATCTAATAAGATAACTCTGCACTCATGTTGCCATCATATCAGACGGGTTTGGATAATTAACCAAAATTGCTATCGTAACAGATAAGCTTGAGGAGATCATTATAAGATCGCATCTGTATGGCCCGCTATCTCAAGAGATAGGCGTTAGATGATCGATTGAGATCGTTTTTGTATTTCGCTGCTATCGCAAAAGATAGACTTTGGATGATCATGTAAGATCGTGTTTTCGTTTGGGTGCTATCGCAAGAGATAGGCTTTAATGATCACTTAAGATCGTATTTGTATTTGATTGCTACCGTGAGAGATAGGCTTTAGATGATCACTTAAGATCGCACTTGCGTTTGGCTGCTATCGTAAGAGATAGGCTTTAATGATCACTTAAGATCGCATTTGCATTTGGCTGCTATCGCAAGAGATAGGCTTTAATGATCACTTAAGATCGCATTTGCATTTGATTGCTACCATGGGAGATAGGCTTTAGATGATCACTTAAGATCGCATTTGCATTTGATTGCTACCGTAAGAGATAGGCTTTAATGATCACTTAAGATCACATTTGTAGTGGCTGCCATCGTAGGAGATGGGCTTTAGATGATCACTTAAGATCGCGTTCGCGGGTAACTGCTATCGTAAGAGATAGGCTTTAATGATCGATTAAGATCACATTTGTAGTGGCTGCCATCGTAGGAGATGGGCTTTAGATGATCACTTAAGATCGCATTTGTATTTAATTGCTATCGTAAGAGATAGGCTTTAAATGATCGATTAAGATCGCATTTGTAGTGGCTGCCATCGTAGGAGATGGGCTTTAGATGATCGATTGAGATCGCGTTTGCTATCATATGAGATAGGCTTTGATGATCAATTAAGATCGCGTTCGCTATCGTAAGAGATAGGCTTTGATGATCATTTAAGATCGCGTTCGCTATCGTAAGAGATAGGCTTTGATGATCAGTTAAGATCGCGTTCGCTATCGTAAGAGATAGGCTTTGATGATCATTTAAGATCGCGTTCGCTATCGTAAGAGATAGGCTTTGATGATCAGTTAAGATCGCGTTCGCTATCGTAAGAGATAGGCTTTGATGATCAGTTAAGATCGCGTTCGCTATCGTAAGGGATAGGCTTCGATGATCATTTAAGATCGTGTTTACATTTGTTACTATTGAAGCGCATAAATCATTGTTAACAGTTGTAACAAATTAGATAATCAATATAAACAGCTGATAAATGTGAACTTCTCATTTGGGAGAATTCTTTTATTATGACATTCTCATATGGGAGAGATAGGATTACAATCCTCTCATATGGGAGAGGAGATTGCGAATATCGTAGCCACATGAGACATTAAGCAACGTTATCATAAAACGTATGAAACAAGAGAAGTCAGGGATAGTACTTCTTGATCCAGCGCATGTTGACTGAGCTTGGAGTTGAGGTTGTGCCGTGCAACCTTCGTATGCTGCAGTAGCCGCTATCGAAGACTTCTGTGACTTCGAAGGGTCCCTCCCAATTAGCTGCGAACTTTGGGTGGGTTGCCTCTCGCATGCAGTGATCAGATGCGCGCAAGACCAGGTCGCCAACTGCGAAATCCCGTCGCTGGACTGTCTTGTTGTAGGCGCGAGCGATTCTTTCTTGGTACCGCTCGTTAGTCCTTTTGGCTTGTTCTCGCTTTTCTTCCAGCAAGACTAAATCATGATCGCGTTGGTTTTCGTAGAGCGCGTGGAAGGCCAGCCTTGCCGAATTGACTCTGACCTCCGCAGGTACCACAGCTTCAGCCCCATAACATAGTAGAAATGGCGAGGCCCCTGTGGGTGTCCTTGGAGAAGTTCTGTAGGCCCACAGAGCTATGTTAAGAGAGTCGGCCCACTTCTTGTGGTCATCTGCGACCATCTTGCTCAGAATTCTCAGCAGCGTTTTGTTAGTCGCCTCGGCTTGCCCGTTTCCCTTTGGATAATAGGGGGTAGAGCATATCTGCCTGATATTGTACTCCGCAAGTTTTGTAGCTACCTGACGATTAACAAAAGGAGTACCGTTATCTGAAAGAATAGTATTCGGGATTCCGAACCTGCATACGATGTTTTCCTGGATGAAGTTGACCACAGCCAGCGCGTTTGCCGTCTTCAGTGGTATTGCTTCCACCCATTTGGTGAACAGCTCAGTTGCGGTGAGAATGAAATGGTTCCCATGTGACGTTGGTCGGATGGGGCCAATGAAGTCCAAAGCCCATGTGTGAAATGGCCATGGCGTTCCTAGTGCATGTAGGTCCACGGCGGGAGCGTGCACTAGGTTCCCTTTGAATTGACATTCTTGGCAGCGTCGCACCTTGGTGCGGCAATCGACTTCCATCGTGGGCCAGAAGTATCCAATTGAGAGAAGCTGTCTGCATAATTTCGCACCTCCCTGGTGTTCCGCCTGGTGGGAGAGGTCCATGACTTCTTGTGCTTCCCTATCGTCTAGGCATCGCAACAAGTTGCCTCCATGACCTTTTCGCCAAAGCAGATTTTCCTGAACCACGTATCGAGAAGCTTTCCTCTTCAATTTGTCTGCCTCTTTTCTCGATTCGGGTATAGTGCCTTTGGTGAGGAATTCAAACAATGGCTTTCTCCAGTCTGTGTCGTCGTCGATTAGAGCGACAAGAAGAGAATCTTTGATTAGTGCGCAACTTTCGCACTTCCCTTGTATCAGGGCTGCGGCTGTAGACATGCTTGGCCAATGGATGCCGTATCTCTGAGCTTTCCTGTAGATTGACACCTCGCTTTCTCCGCAAGCGTGCTGGTGAATCTTTTCTAACAGCTGTTGTCCCTCTTGTTCGGAGACACATCGCATGAGTATTCCTCCGGGACCCTTGTAGTAAAGGGTGTTGTCGTGGATACAGTATCCTTTCGTGAGTGCCCAGCCCTCGCTGCTGGTGCCTTTCGCAATAGCTTGCAGGATTGCTTTTCGCCAGTCTGCGTCATCCATGTGTTCGTCGTCGCACGCATCTTCTGTTAATGCCGACGATGTTCGCACTTCGATGGAAATCCTTGCGGGGCATTTGTCTATGCTGACCTTAGATCCCAGAGTTGCTAAGGCGTCTGCATGCCTGTTGTCCGCTCGGGGTTTGTGCTCGTATTTCACGTCGCAGAATTGCTGCATCAGCTTTTGCACTAGGGTGCGGTATGGTAGGAGGTTGATCTCCTTTAAACCATATTCGCCCGAGGCCTGTTTAACAATCAGTTTGGAATCTCCCATGACTGTTAAGTTGCTCACTTCCAAAGCTTTCGCCGCACGGAGTCCCGCGATCAGAGCCTCGTATTCCGCCTCGTTGTTCGTGACTGCGAAGTTGAGTTTCGCAGACATCTGTATGACATCCCCGTCCGGCTTTGTCAAGACTATCCCAATGCCTCCGCCTTTTCTGGTTGACGAACCATCGAAGTGGAGGGTCCAATAGGGCACGTCGATCGCGTAGATTTCAGGGCCTTCGAGTTCTTCCTCGATCACAGGTTCGTGACTGTTGTCAGGAAACTGTGCCAGCAGATCTGCTACCGCCTGCGACTTGATCGCTCTTGGTTTTACGCATGTGATATCGTACTGAGAGATGGTCATGTACCATTTCGCCAATCTCCCGCCCGGAGTAGTGTGAGTTAGCAGGTATCTTATGGGGTCGCTTTTGGTGACCACCACTACTTTGTGCGATGCAAAATAGTGTCTCAACTTCTCTATTACGAAGAATAAGGCAAGGCAATGACGTTCGATGTCCGTGTATCTTGATTCAGCAGGCTGCACAATGCGAGAGATGTAATAGATAGGCCTCTCTTGTCCCTCATATACCTGGGCCAAGAGTGCTCCTATAGATCTCCTTGTTGATGTAAGATATAGCAGCAGCGGCGATCCCAGTTGAGGCGCGATCATAATCTTCGGGGATGTAAGTATCTCCTTTAGCTTTTCGAATGCCGCTTCATGGTCAGGAGCCCAGTTGTACGCGGCGTCCTTCCTGAGAAGAGTGCTGAAACAGCATGTGATTTCGGCGATTGCCGGGATGAATCTCCGCAGATATGACAATTTTCCCAAGAATGTTTTCAAGGTACTTTGGTCTTGAGGTGGTGTCATGCTGGTGATGGCTGACACTTTCGCAGGGTCAGGCTCAATTCCTTGGCGATGGACTACGCATCCCAGAAACTTCCCCGAAGTCACGCCGAACGCGCATTTCATGGGGTTCATTTTCAGTTGAAAGCTCCTGCATCTGTTGAATACCTTTCGCAGGTCTGCAAGGTGATCTGCTTCATGCCTGGATTTGACTACCAGGTCATCCACATAGAATTCCACTTCTTTGTGCATCATGTCGTGGAATAGGGCCATCATGGCCCGCTGATAGGTTGCGCCTGCATTCTTAAGACCGAATGGCATTACCGTATAGTTGAATACCCCCACGGGAGTGATGAATGCAGTTTTCCTTGCATCTTCGGGATCCATCTTGATTTGATTGTACCCACTGAAGCCGTCCATGAAACTGAACATGCGATGGCCTGCTGTTGAATCAATGAGTAAATCGATGTTAGGCAGCGGGAAATCGTCCTTAGGACAGAAGCGATTAAGATCTCGGAAGTCCACGCAGATGCGGAGCTGTCCGTTCTTCTTCACCACTGGCACGATGTTGGCCAACCATGTGGGATGGTGATTGGGCTCTATGAACTTGGCGTCTAGGAGTTTGACAATCTCCTGTTTGATCTTCACGTTGAGCTCTGGCCTAAAGCTTCTGGTGCTTTGCTTGACCGGTTTAGACCCTGGGATGATGTCTAAACGGTGCATGGTGATGCTCGTGTCCAGGCCCGGCATCTCGTCGTATTCCCATGCGAACACGTCCTTGTATTCAGTTAGGAGCTGCAGCAGTCCTTGTTCCTCTTCGCTTGTGAGGTCCGCACTCAGGAAGACTGGTCTTTTCTTTTCCTCGTTCGGGCTGAGGAACACTTCCTTAAGCTCTTGCTTTTGTGGTCTTGGCCTGTCTTCCATGCATTCGGGGGCTTCTTTAAGTTTCTCCTCTGGAGCGCCCTGTGTTGGCTCTTCTGTGAGCGCGACTTGCTCGATTTGATTGATTTGCCCAGGGACATCCCCATGCCCGTGTGAGGACGTCCCCGCGCACCTTCATATGCGATAGCATTTCTTCCCGTTGGCGTAGAAGCTCTCTATCTCCTTGCCTTCGGGGTCGTGCTTTGCGATCCTCTTCAGAG
Organism: Linanthus parryae; assembly: GCA_023055425.1. Lineage (NCBI taxonomy): Eukaryota > Viridiplantae > Streptophyta > Magnoliopsida > Ericales > Polemoniaceae > Linanthus > Linanthus parryae. Next base: position 59,392,522 of record JALGPY010000001.1, on the reverse strand, counting down.
TGTAGACACTCTTGCGATGATATGCGATGCGCGGCGCCTCTTCATGGGTAGGCGGCTTTTCTTCGGTGTCTCCCCTTGTCACCATCACGCCTGCAGGTGACTGGTCCTTGATGTCCTCCCAGAGAGGTAAAGGAGTAGGGTTGAATGGTCCGGGTGTTTGCTCGTCCGCCATCTCGGTGAACCACACCGCCTCGCTGAGATGCGCTTCGTCCAAGTTGAACGGGTTAGTTGAGGCCGGTATCTCGACAATCCTGTTGTTCCAGATAGCTTTCATCACTTGGTGAGCCGTTGAAGGGATTGCGTCAAAGCGATGAATCCAGGCCCGACCTATGATCATGTGGTATGTGGTGTTCGCGTCTATGACATAGAACTTCGCCGAGCACTTGATTTTGCCGATCTGAACGCCCAGGCGGATCCACCCGATCGTCATTCTGGAATCGCTTCCGAATCCCACCAGCGGGGATGGACGCTTGACTACCTTGTGCTCGGGGATCCCTGCTAGCTTCAGTGTGTGGAGTGGAACAACATTGACCGCTGCTCCTCCATCGACGAATGCTCGCTTGAATTCGACGCCGTTGATGATGGCGGTCACGTACAGGGGCCTCTGGTGGCTCGCATCTGTCTTTTTGTCGCTGGCAGAAAAGGTCATAATCTTTTCTGTGGAACGGGACGCCCTGACGACTTTCCCGTTGGAGACCACGAGGTCCTCCTCGTAGTCCTCTGCTACCCTTAAGATTGCTTTTGTCATGTCCGCTCGACATTTTTCAACGAGAAGTTCATCTCGTTGAAGAATCTGTCGAAGCCGTGCGACCCTTTCATGCGGTCGGCACGCTCATCTTCCGTGTCCATGCTGTAGTCTTCATCTTCATGGACTTCAGCAACGATGGGCAGACCATCCTCTGCGACTTCTTCCAAGTCAACTATCGAGATCATGGCGACCTCTTTGCCTTTTGAGCCCGAATCTGTATGGGCAGGCAGCGGGTTGTTGCGCACATCCTTCCGATGGTCGCTGACGATGAGTTCGCCGCTCTTCATCTTCTGATCGAGTGCGAATCTGAGCTTCTTGCACTCGGCTGTGGGGTGCATGACCTTGCCGTGGTATTCGCACCACTTAGGGTCCCTCGTCATCTCCTTGGAGGGCGCTTTCTCGAGTGGTGGGAGGACGCCGTCCTTACGCCACTGTCTGCAGAGATCGCTTGCCTCCTCCACCGAGCAGGGCAGGGGCGGTGCGTCGAAGTTTGTAACTTTTGCTTGCTTCTGGGGCGAAACTGCATTGACCTCAGCTTCGCGTCCTCGCTTGTAGCCGAATCTGCCGATCTTGTAGGTGGTGCCGCTCGCAGGTCGTTCTGGAGCGCTCTTCTTTCTCTGTCTCTCGACGATGGGCTCGATGTTCATCGTGCACTCGATGAGCTTTGAAAACGTGGGTGTTTGCAAATTGATTAGCATGCTCTTGTACTCATCTCGCATGCACTGCAGGCATATCTCTACGAGCCGACTCTCGAGCATTGGGTCCTTGCATTCTAAGGATTTCGCTCTGAATTTCTTGATGAAAGTGATTCCATCTTCCTCGCGTTTCTGATACATCCGCGAGAGGTGGATCATCGTCACCTTCTCTTCCATCTGGAAGAACTTGGTGTAGAACTTCTGGACCATGTCGTCCCAAGTCTTCACAGATCCGGGCTCCAACGTCCGGTACCATTTGTATGCTACATTCCCAAGAGTCTTTGGGAACTCTCGCATCAGCAGTTTGGGATCAGCTCCGTATGGACCCATGACATCGATGAAACGCATGACATGCTCATGGGCGTTTCCATTGACGTCTTCGAACTTGTCCCATTTGGGAGCCTTGTACCCTGCCGGGTTAGGCATGAGATAAATTTCTCGTGGGATGGGTGGATCGTTGTCTAGCTTCGGGATGATGGTATCCGCGAGCGATTGATGAGCTAGGATGGAGTCCACGCGCTTCTGCAAGGATGTCATGCATTCTGGGAGGCTTCCCTCGGTAGCTGCCGGAGGGGCTGCCGTAGGCGGTGGCGATACATATGTCGCCGGAGGATTGAGAGTGTATTGGCTACCCGCGTTTCCCCATATGGTCGCCGGTGGAGGCATAGTGTACTGCAAAGTTGGGTTAGACGCCAAAGCCGTGGGCTGAGAGGCGTGAGCGGCAGGGGGTAGCATTTGCGCTGTTGATCCTTGGATCGAAGGCAGCTGCGCGGCTGATGGTGGAGTTTGCAGATGAGGGTTGGGAGGCGTGGCCGATACTCCCAATCCTGGAGCAGTAGGGGTTCCTCCTCCCTGAGGGGTGGCGGTACCTGGTGGAGGATTTGGCGCAAGGGTGCCCAGAACGGCCAGGATCCGCTCCAACTGCGCAGATTGAGACTTGAGAGCTTTTGCCTGACTTTGGACAGTGGCGTCCAAAGACTCCAAAGTTGGTGCCTCGCCGGGAGTCGTCGGAGTACGGCGGACTTCGTCTCCCGAGGGAGTTTCGGTGGAAGGCGACCGGTTGCTGACATCATCCTCCTGAGACATGGTTGCTTTTGCTGGTAAGTTTCACGTCGGGTTCACCAAAATGTGCACAAGAGATTCCGGCAGGGAGACCTCCGTGTACACCGTACGTAGTGGATCAGGGATCGCACAGGAAGAATAGGGGTGTGTGTAGGGAGAGAGTAAGTCAGTAGCAATGTCTGAGAGAGAGACAGAGGTTTGGCAGAGCTTCCGCGTATAGCAGTGTTGTTCTCCTTTGTATGGAAAGGTTGACGATATATATATACTGGAGAACGTGACCGTTGTAGTGTGGTTAATGCGCCCATTAATGGCGGCTTAATTAGCTTAACCATAACGGCACGTTCGTCCGAGTATATAGGAACCGTTAGAGCACGTGGTGCGCAAGTACCGGAACCGTTACGAGGTTGACCGGGTTTGACCGGATTGACCGGGTCTAGGGAGCTCGTGCCATAAATCTCTCAAAACAGTTACTAAAGGTCGCGCGCGGGCTTGGCTCGCACGCGACAGGGCTTACTCTAGCCTCCAAACCACAAATCCCTACAAGTCCCGTGCAGTGGTATGCGAGGGCTCTGTCTCGCAGCCCCCACATGGATCAGCTCGGCTGGTGATCCTGTGTGTGTGGAGCACAATATGGTGTGCTGGATGATTGCCACGTGGCCTAGATCTGCCATGTCATAAAGCAGTATCTACACCAGTTCCTTCAAGGATCTCACGAAGAGAAGGAATGCGCATTGCTGGAGTGGTCGAAGATTGTCCATGCTCCATAGCTCTCCTATCAGCTGCGAGCTCTAACTCCTCGTAGTTAGAAGGAAGAGTATAAGCCACACCAGTTTCGATTGCAGCCCCGACCTGCGAGCCCCAAAAGCTCCACGCAGGAAGTGGAGTCGCAGACTCAGTCATCGCTGGAGGCATAGTGGTAGTCGAAGTTGCTTGGCGAGGGACACTTTCAGATGCGGTAGCATCGACAGTACTTGTCCTTACCTCCTCAGCGCCAGCATGGGCATCTTCCTCCATTAACACAGCGTCAGCTTCGGCATCATCAGAAAGTTCGATGATGTCCTCAAAGGGCTCTCCTGCGTATTCAGCAGCTGCGACGGGCTTCTCGGTATGAGAACTCGGCACTGGGACATAGGATGCAGAAGTTTGACTTCTTTGCTCCAACACGGGTTCATCAGCAGTGCCTGCGATACAAAATGCGATGATGTGAGGTAAATTGTATCATACGTTATTTTACTATCCTTTGCTAAAGCTAAGAGCAAGCACCTCCACGCGAAGGTGGGATTGCAGTGTCTTCGTCATACAATAAAGACGTGGAACCATGCCCTATTAGTGTGTCCTCATTAAGCATGTCTTTAAAAGGAGCATGACCTGGGGCGCGAAGAAGCTAGTCATGATTATGCTTCGAGTTACTAATCTTAGTTCATGCATATCGATCAAGTGATTACCTGAGGGTTCACCGCACTTGCCTGCCAGCCAACGGCGAATGTCAGCCTTTGACACACCATGCTTTAACGCACCCACAATAACATCTCGATAAGTTACTGCGAGATTAAAAATCTCACCTTTATCGCCGCCTGCGATTTCTTCAAAATCTGCCTGGGCTTGCTCCAAAGCTGCTGCATCCTCTTCTGGAGCCGCATCCTCCTCCTCAGCTTGAGGAGTCACCTCTTCGGGAAGCACATCTTCCTCATCAGCTGGACGCACTAAGTCGTCGACATGTTGCTCTGCGAGGCTCCGCTGCCTCACACGCTCGAGCTCCTCCTCTTCTCGTTTCCTTCTCCTTTCAGCAGCTTTCGCGGCTGTCTTCCTAGACTCGGCGAGAATGTCCTCGCTTATGGGTTCGTCCGAAATTTCAGAATGAGCATCCCTCTTCTGTCTCTTGGCCAAAAGGCCACCGATGGTCTCATCATCATCATCATCTGCGAAGAAACGATTGGTTCGAGATCAAGTTGCAAAATGAATTATGATAATGAGAAGGAAAACGCGATGGAGGTACCTCCTGATTCTTCTTCATGTATCACAATTGTTCTTTCTTCTTCTTCTTCATCACCTTCTCTGGGCTCCTGCCTCTCCTCTTCTTCCTCCTGGTTGAATGGAACGAAGGTCTCAACTGCGAGCTCCTTTCGCGCTTTACCAGGCATGCGACCTTTGCCTTTGTCCTTGGCAGAAAGGGACTTCGCTGGAGGAGAAGTTGGAGCGCTCCTAGGGGAAGATATTGTAATTCTCTTTTGCCTGGGTCTCTTCGCTCTCAGCGCTGCAGTCGCTGGAGGAGATGGATTATCTCTGGGTGGAGACAAGGCCGGAGCAGTTGGAATAGATGCCCTAGAGGCAATCATAGATTTAGTATGAACAATGTTTTGGCTAGAATATTCATTTATTATTTATGGCGATATTTAATATAATGAAGTCCTTAGATAAATTGTGTTATTTATCTTAAATATCCCTAGTCCATTATATTGATTAATAGGACAATCAAATATAGACTAGTATGTGGGTAGATTGATATGGAGATATCAAGTCTAACACATGGCTATGCATTAGGAGTAATGGCATACTGGATTGACCCACGACGAAAAGGATACATTAGATTATGTGAAGTCACAATCGCTTTTCGTAGTGCTAATATTATTGCAATCCTTGGACTTGAAGTCACTAGATACTCTAGTTGTGAAATATTGCGCTTTGATGTTATCAAACGTTACACCGTAACTGGGTAATCATAAAGGTGGCTATCGGGCGTAATAGGAAGCAAGCTTAGAGATCGTAGTGATGTAGATAGGATTTGTCCCTCCCACATAATGGGGGTAAATATCCACGGCCACTCGAGGGATGAGGCTTATTGAATGTCTGGCCAGACTCAGATAAATTAATATAGAGATATTAATGTTATCTGCAAGCATAAGCATATTCCCAGGATCGAGGAACTATGGATTGGATATACGAGTGTGACTATTTATGTCTCGTGTCCAATCCGGATATGGAGACAAAGGGATAATGCAATATGACATATTGGGCACAAAGGTTTGTCGGGATCACTGACTATTTCTATTGGTTGGATGGCATGGATGTGTTGCTAGACACCGCTCCATGTTAGTAATAGTTACTACCAACTATATAGAAACCTATGGGGTCACACGTCAAATAGAGTAGAGCTAGATTTGGGATTAATTAATATGGATTAATTAATAGAAGGATCATTGTGCAACACCTTGCAAAATTAGTAGGACTAGTTTGCAAGGAAGGGAATAGTTCTAGTCCTACTAGAACAAGAAAACTCTTTTATGGAAACAACAAGGAGTTGTTGGAGTATATAAAGGAGGCTCTAGCTTCCTTCCCACAACATGAGTTGTTATTAGACATAACACATAAAGAGTGGGAGAGAGAAAAAGAGAGAGAAAGACAAAAGAGCTAGGGCCGAAACCCTAGCCCTCCCGTCCGCCCCTCTACCCGACGGCAAGGAGAGGGCCGCCCCCTCCCTTGTGCCTTGGTGATTTGTTGCTTTGATCTTCATCCCTCTTCCTCCGGGTTCAAGCTAGCACTTGATTGAAGGAATAATCTAGATCTCACCTCTAGACGTGGATCAACCGTAGAGACGAGGACATCATTCTTCGTGTGATCTCACAAATCAAAAGGTACACATCTTCTATGACCTTAATCATGTTATGATGTCTCTTCCTGTGATCCTTGGTGGGCTTTGAGTAGGATTAAATTTTGTTATTCCGCTGCGTTACCTACGTCAAAACCCAATAGTGGTATCAGAGCCACAGGTCGTAGAGCATAACATGATATTATGTGTTTACGATTTCAGTTCATACACCGTATTATTGTTTATTACGCGAAAACTGAAAAATTGGCATAGTAGATGCAATATTGAATTTGATTCAATCAAACAAGACCCAATTTAACATTGGATGTTAGAATTGGTGAGTTTAATCACATAGGATGTGAATAATTGGGTTCTTGAAAAATTAGGGTTCATGGGCACATGATTGAAAAGGGGTTTTCAATTATGGAAACAAAATTATGGAAACAACCTTGCTTGGGCAACAAGGAAAAAGGAAGGGGACTAGGGCCGAAACCCTAGCCGCCCGCCCCTCCCTTGCGCGCCAAGCAAGGCCGCGGCCCCCTTAGGCGTGCGGCGGTCCTAGGGTTCAGGCCACTTGTTGGCTTGGACCCTTTGGACCGTTGTGAAACCCTAGTTACCCAATTTCATTAAAATTAAACAAGCGCGTTAAAAATTGGTTTTAACTGTATTATGTGCTTTATTGCATGGTGGATGGATATGGCCTAGGATTGTGGATGTTTACTGTTTTTGTGGTTTGGTTTACAGCCTGCGAGCTGATCAAATTAATGTAATAATTAATTAAGTTTTACGGCCTGCGAGTCGTTCTTTTTCTCCTCGACATGTGAGGCTTTTATTATTTATTTATTCTAGATGTTAGGCTAGAATTATAAATATTTAGATGATAGCCAAGAACATTGAGAAGAAGACCGGAGAACCAAAGGAGCCAAAAGACATCCCTAGGCGCGCAGCTATGGTGGAGCACATGGAGATGAGCTCGGCACTTTAGGGCAATTAGATATTATCATTGGCTTGATAATATCATTAGTCTAGAGGCCATATCCATGCCACGTTTTTTTTATTTTGTGGATGTTTATTATTCATGCCTTGTTATTTATTTTGTGTGTATGGCGCTACAAGCAAAACGATAACAAGATAATAATAAACAAGGTTGGTCTTTTATTGTGGATGGCCCAATCCAAATAAGTAGACCATGTTGATAAAGATCAACCAAACAAATTAAAAGAAATCCCTCAATTAAATATTGCGTTTTGCCTTCTCTTGCCAAAACACCCTTCGTGATCATGGCCTATTAAAATTCGGGCTTGCCAAAGCAAGGCGATTTTAATTTTTCATGATGTGTTGCGGACGACGCAAGCTAGTAATGCGTGTATGTTGAAAGCAAGAGGTTGGACGCAACTAGGCAAGAGTCAATTGGATTGATGAGCTTAGAGGCATGACAATTAGGAGTTATCCAATTGGATAAAGAATAAAAGGAATTTATTCAACTAATTGGACCAAGAGTTGCATGGGATGCAATTGGAATGGTTCCTACCTAAATAACCAATTCTTGGGTGACTTGCCAAAGCAAGCTCAAGAAGAAGTGAAATAAGGATCTTGGACCCACTAGAAAATATAAAGATATTTTCCGCTTTAATAGTGAGGGCTATTAATCCGAGAAAATAGTGGGAGCTATATTTAATGATCTAGCCATTGTTAAATATAGTCAAATTGTTCAAAATACTAAAATTGCATATTTCTCGTTTTGTAGAATTCCAAATGGCAAACAACAACGCATCGAGTTCATCCCTACGATCTGTCCTTGAGAAGGATAAATTGTCTGGAACAAATTTCCTTGACTGGTACAGAAACTTGAGGATTGTCCACAAGCAAGAAAAGAAGCTGTACGTCTTGGACACTCCAATTCCTGACCCACCACAAGATGAGTCTCTATTAGCGGAAGTAAGGGCACGTCAGAAACATATTGATGATTCTAATGACGTGACTTGCCTCATGCTTTGTACCATGACTGGTGAGCTTCAGAAGCAACACGAGAACATGGAAGCCTATGATATGATTAGACACTTGAAACAATTGTTTCGGGAACAGGCAAGGCATGAGCGCTATGAAGTGTCTAAAGCATTTTTCAAAAGTAGTCTTGCAGAGGGGAATCCAGTAGGCCCTCATGTACTCCGAATGATCGGGTACATAGAGAACCTTGAGAGACTGGGGTTCCCACTCGGCCAGGACTTGGCGACAGATCTCGTCTTGCAATCGTTGCCTGACAGTTATAATTAGTTCATTATGAACTATAATATGAATGAGATTAACAAGTATTTGCTAGACCTATTGAACATGCTAAAGACAGCTGAGCAAAGCATCAATAAAGGCAAGGGCAAAGCCATAATGATGGTGCACAAGAAGAAGATCAAGTCAGTTGCATCTACTTCAAAAGGAAAACGCAAGAAAGTTGCGAAATCCAAGGATGCCCTAAAGCCTAGTGGAGGCGTGGCTAAAGATGAGTGTCACTACTGCAGCCAGTCGGGTCACTGGAGGAGGAATTGCCCTAAATATCTGGAGGATAAGAAGCTTGGAATAGTGATTCCACCACCACCAGGTATTTATGTTATAGACGTCAATCTTTCTATTTCATCATCCTGGGTATTGGATACCGGATGTGGTTCTCACATTTGTCGTAATGTGCAGGATTTGAAGAGAAGTAGAAGATTGCGAAAAGGGGAGATAGACTTGCGCGTCGGGAATGGAGCAAAGGTTGCTGCATTAGCTGTAGGCGTTTATGAGCTATCTTTGCCTTCTGGACTTATTTTAGAATTAGACAATTGCTTTTATGTGCCTGCTATGAGCAGAAACATTATTTCTGTTTCTTGTTTGGACGAGAAAGGTTTTTCTATTTCAATAAAGGACAAGTGTTGCTCCATTTATTTTGATAGTATGCACTATTGTAGTGCGCATTTGTCTAATGGATTGTATATCCTTGATCTAAATAATCCAATCTATAACATAAATACTAAAAGGATTAAAACTAATGGTTTAAATCCTACATATCTATGGCACTGTCGTTTAGGCCATATAAATGAGAAACGCATATCTAGACTCCATAAGGATGGACTTCTAGACTCGTTTGATTTGGAATCATATGAGACATGTGAATCTTGTTTATTAGGAAAAATGACAAAGTCCCCTTTCAATAAGAAAGGCGAGCGGACTAGTGAGTTATTGGCACTCATACATACTGATGTATGCGGGCCATTCCCCACGCCTGCCAGAGGTGGTTATACCTACTTCATCACATTTACTGATGATTTCAGTAGATATGGATTTGTATACCTTATGAAGGCCAAATCCGAATCCTTTGAATTGTTCAAAGAATTCAAGAGTGAAGTAGAGAAGCAACTTGGCAAGAGTATTAAAGCTGTACGATCGGATCGTGGAGGAGAATACTTAAGCTAAGAGTTTGATGAGTATCTTAGAGAGTGTGGGATAGTATCCCAGCTCACTCCACCCGGAACACCACAATGGAATGGTGTATCTGAGAGGAGGAATCGCACTCTATTACATATGGTGCGATCTATGATGTCTCAAACAGATCTTCCGATATCCTTTTGGGGACATGCTCTAATGACGGCAGCTTTTACCATTAACCGTGTTCCATCCAAATCAGTCATGAAGACGCCATATGAGATATGGACTGGGAGGCGTCCCATAGTGTCGTTTATGAAGATTTGGGGCTGCGACGTCTATGTAAAGCGTTTACAGACAGACAAGCTCGGGCCTAAGGCGGATAAGTGTAAGTTTGTGGGATATCCTAAGGAGACTAAAGGATATTATTTCTATAACCCTACCGAGAACAAAGTGTTTGTTGCTCGGACCGGCGTGTTTCTAGAAAGAGAACTAGTCTCTAAAGAAGCAAGTGGGAGGGTTGTAGAACTTGAAGAAATTCATGAACCACAAACCACTGAACCGATAATGGAACATGAACAGGAACCACAAGAAGTTGTGGAAGAACCTGTTCAGGTAACACAGGAACTCCGTAGATCAGGAAGAGTGCGTCATGAGCCAGAGAGGTATGGACTTCTCGTGACTGAGCCCGATGACGTACCACTCATGGATGATGAGCCTGCAAACTATGGAGAAGCCATGAGTGGCCCAGACTCTAAGAAGTGGCTAGAAGCCATGAGATCCGAAATGGATTCCATGTACACCAACAAAGTATGGACTTTGGTGGAACCACCCGAAGGGGCTCGACCCATAGGGTGCAAGTGGGTCTTCAAGAAGAAGACCGACATGGATGGCAAGGTACTTGCCTATAAGGGGCGATTGGTGGCCAAAGGTTATAGACATATTCATGGTATTGACTATGATGAGACTTTTTCACCAGTCGCCATGACTAAATCCATTCGAATCTTACTTGCTATCGCAGCATACTACGACTATGAGATTTGGCAAATGGATGTCAAAACAGCGTTCCTTTATGGGAACCTCCTTGAGGATGTGTACATGACACAACCAGAGGGTTTTGAGGATCCAGAGAATGCCAATAAAGTCTGTAAGCTGCAAAGGTCCATTTATGGACTAAAGCAAGCTTCTAGGAGCTGGAATCGACGTTTTGATGACGCGGTCAAAGAGTTTGGCTTCATCAAGAACGAAGATGAGCCTTGTGTTTACAAGAAGGTTAGTGGGAGCTCTATAGTATTTCTGGTCTTGTATGTGGATGACATACTAATCATTGGGAATGACATTCCTACTCTGCAATCTGTTAAAGATTGGCTAGGAAAGTGCTTTGCAATGAAAGACTTAGGATACGCAGCCTATATACTTGGTATAAAGATCTATAGAGATAGATCTAAAAGGTTGCTTGGCCTAAGTCAGAGTACATATATTGACAAGGTGTTGAAGAGGTTCAACATGCAAGATTTTAAGAAGGGATTCTTGCCCATGTCACATGGAGTCACTCTTTCCAAGAATGACTGTCCCTCCAACGAGATGGAGAAGGACCGAATGAGCAGGATACCCTATGCTTCGGCCATAGGTTCCATCATGTACGCCATGCTATGTACTAGACCAGACGTATCATACGCGTTAAGTATGGTGAGCAGATATCAGTCCAATCCGGGTGAGAGTCACTGGATTGCTGTCAAGAACATCCTAAAGTACTTGAGAAGAACTAAGGATGTATTCTTGATATTTGGAGGAATGGAAGAGCTAAGTGTAAAGGGTTACACTGACGCAAGCTTCCAAACCGACAAGGATGATTACAGATCGCAGTCTGGATACGTGTTTTTCCTGAATGGAGGAGCTGTGAGCTGGAAGAGTTCCAAGCAAAGCACAGTTGCTGATTCTACAACAGAAGCTGAGTACATTGCTGCTGCGGAAGTAGCAAAAGAGGCAGTATGGATAAAGAAGTTTATCACTGAGCTCGGTGTGGTCCCTAGCATAGTGGATCCCGTAGAGTTGTACTGTGACAACTCTGGGGCAATCGCACAGGCGAAGGAACCAAGATCGCACCAAAAGTCAAAGCATGTACTTAGGAGATTCCATCTTATTCGTGATATGATCGATCGAGGAGATGTGAAGATATGCAAGATCTCGACAGATGACAATGTGTCAGATCCGCTCACGAAACCTCTTGCGCAGCGAAAGCATGAAGGGCACGCCAGATCTATAGGCATACGAGATGCGCCAGATTGGCTCTAGTGCAAGTGGGAGACTGTTGGAATAGATGCCCTAGAGGCAATCATAGATTTAGTATGAACAATGTTTTGGCTAGAATATTCATTTATTATTTATGCCGATATTTAATATAATGAAGTCCTTAGATAAATTGTGTTATTTATCTTAAATATCCCTAGTCCATTATATTGATTAATAGGACAATCAAATATAGACTAGTATGTGGGTAGATTGATATGGAGATATCAAGTCTAACACATGGGTATGCATTAGGAGTAATGGCATACTGGATTGACCCACGACGAAAAGGATACATTAGATTATGTGAAGTCACAATCACTTTTCGTAGTGCTAATATTATTGCAATCCTTGGACTTGAAGTCACTAGATACTCTAGTTGTGAAATATTGCGCTTTGATGTTATCAAACGTTACACCGTAACTGGGTAATCATAAAGGTGGCTATCGGGCGTAATAGGAAGCAAGCTTAGAGATCGTAGTGATGTAGATAGGATTTGTCCCTCCCACATAATGGGGGTAAATATCCACGGCCACTCGAGGGATGAGGCTTATTGAATGTCTAGCCAGACTCAGATAAATTAATATAGAGATATTAATGTTATCTGCAAGCATAAGCATATTCCCAGGATCGAGGAACTATGGATTGGATATACGAGTGTGACTATTTATGTCTCGTGTCCAATCCGGATATGGAGACAAAGGGATAATGCAATATGACATATTGGGCACAAAGGTTTGTCGGGATCACTGACTATTTCTATTGGTTGGATGGCATGGATGTGTTGCTAGACACCGCTCCATGTTAGTAATAGTTACTACCAACTATATAGAAACCTATGGGGTCACACGTCAAATAGAGTAGAGCTAGATTTGGGATTAATTAATATGGATTAATTAATAGAAGGATCATTGTGCAACACCTTGCAAACTTAGTAGGACTAGTTTGCAAGGAAGGGAATAGTTCTAGTCCTACTAGAACAAGAAAACTCTTTTATGGAAACAACAAGGAGTTGTTGGAGTATATAAAGGAGGCTCTAGCTTCCTTCCCACAACATGAGTTATTATTAGACATAACACATAAAGAGTGGGAGAGAGAAAAAGAGAGAGAAAGACAAAAGAGCTAGGGCCGAAACCCTAGCCCTCCCGTCCGCCCCTCTACCCGACGGCAAGGAGAGGGCCGCCCCCTCCCTTGTGCCTTGGTGATTTGTTGCTTTGATCTTCATCCCTCTTCCTCCGGGTTCAAGCTAGCACTTGATTGAAGGAAGAATCTAGATCTCACCTCTAGACTTGGATCAACCGTAGAAACGAGGACATCATTCTTCGTGTGATCTCACAAATCAAAAGGTACACATCTTCTATGACCTTAATCATGTTATGATGTCTCTTCCTGTGATCCTTGGTGGGCTTTGAGTAGGATTAAATTTTGTTATTCCGCTGCGTTACCTACGTCAAAACCCAACAGGAGCATTATCTATCAGCGAGTCAGCAAAAGCATTCATGACTGCGCGAATCCTGGTTTCGACCTCGGGGTCCATCCTCGATGCTAGCAGGAACGACTGTCCTTGTCTTCTTGTGGCAACAATGGTGTTAACCAGCGACTTGGAACGATCACCAGATGCGAATCTCCGCACATGACACTACAGCAAACAGTGTAGAGTAAAGGCATCAACATGTATAAATCAAGAATCTTAACGCATACGGCAAAAAAGTTGCTTACCTTAGCAAATGCCTCGCTATATCTGATGACATGCGAGTCGCCTTTCTTAACTGCGGCGATCTTTTCATTCAGAATGACGTCAGGGCATAAATGGTTCTCATGGTCCAACAATGAGTAGCAACCATATTCAGACTCGCTCAGACTGCAATTGGGGCGAAACGGAAAAGAGTTTCTCTTGATCAGAGGAGCTCTGCTTGGATGAGGAGCCGACTGCGTCTCAAACCTGACGTGCTAGGCGATCCATTATGCGAGCTAGTTCTTGGAACAACCACTCTCACGGTTACCTGCAGGCTGCTCAAAAGGAAGATTGTTCATAAAGACTGTTTTGCACTCCTTTGTCAGCAAGTGCCTATAGCAACCTCTGATGATGGATTGTGGCCAGATTGAGGGTGCCACTGCATCAAAGCCGAACTGGGGAGAAACTCGAGTGGGGTCAACATCCACGGTAATCCTCCCATACCTGGGCGCGAGCTCACGAATATGCTCTGCGAGGGCGGGAAGAGAACCTCGCAGGCACCAGCAAAAGAATTCGCGATAGCGCTCGTGGAAATGCGATCCTTCTTCAAAGAGGAGCTCTTCTGAGAAGACAATACCCTTAGAAGGGTATAGCTTTGGAAACCATCGCACGTTCTCAATACGCACGGCATAGGGCCTGGCAACGAACTCTTTCCGGTTGTCGCATATCAGGCTCCAAACGCACTTTGTATTGTTCGCTCCAAACCACCTCGCAGCTCTGCCACAGTTACGTTCCTCCACCTCGCCAGGGGGACACCACTTGTTGGGTTTGGAGGCAGTTGGGGCATAAGAAGGCCACCGCTCAAAGACCTACATCGTCAAGAAGGAAATGTTGACAAAGGTCAGTATGTCTAGGCGGCCGCGCGACTCCTTCATGGCCACAACCAGCTGATCCAACCTATAGTACAATGTGCCCAAGACTAAGGGTCCGAGTGCGACTCTCTGGCCAAGGGCCAGTTTCACAGCGAGCGGCAGAACATGGTAGAAGACCCCATCGTGCGGGTGACCATCGATTAAGTACCTCGATAGCCAGGCACAGAGGAAAGCACAAAGCGTCAAGTGATAGCCCTTACCCTCCACGTAGTTCTTGGCCTCCGGGTCTTGACTCAGAAGCTTCTTAGTGATGCTGCTGTTCGCGTAGTCACGAAAGAAGTACTGCACCCATTTATTCCAAGTATTCTTCGCAGACGTGTCAACCAACTGCCAATTGGGAAGAGCTTTGGTAGTGGTCCACCGGGTGGAGATTTTCTTTACCTCTGATAGGCATTCCTCCATCTGCGTGTACAAAGCGATCTCCGCATCCGTCCTCAAGGGACTCAAAGGGTCCACTTCACCCATGGGAGACAGATCGTACAGCATATGCACGTCCTCGAGTGTGGGGGCAGCCTCGAACTCAGCAAAGTGAAAAGTGTGGGTCGCAGGCGAGTAGCGGGAAAGAAGGTTTAGAAGCATGGACTGGTCCAGCTTCACGGCAGCACCCTTCATAGCACGAACAACGAAGTATACGCCGGCCTCATTGAGGGTCGCAGCATGATCGGTCAACACATGGTCGATCCACTCATCCATGTAGTCCAATTTCTGGACAAAAGCTTGGGTGGAAATCGCAGCATAGGGGAAATACCCATTTTTGATTCCCAGTCGAACCACATCCTCGCAGCCAATCAACTCGAGCAAGGCTGAGTTAACTGGGGGAGTCAACGTCAGCAATCCCTCATTGGGGACAGAAGCAGGCAGTTTCTTTGCCTTAACCCTCGCGTGGTAGAAATCTTTGCCACCCAGGTAGGGGGCTTTTCGCCACAAAGCCTGGGGAAGATCAGGTATCTCCTCGTCCTCCTTGGTGGGTTTGGTTCCTTTTGTCTTGGCCATTCCTGCGGAAGAGCAAGAAAAAAAAGGGGGAGAAATATGCCAACACTTCAGTTTGAATTTTAAGATTCAAGATCTATGAAAAAGAAGATGAACAGTTTCTGGTATCAATTTCAGAAAAATTAGAAGTTGGAAATTGTTTGCATTATCAGGGATTTCAAAACCCTACATCCAAGGTCCTTATCATCGAAGGATTAAGCCAAAATTGGGTCCAAAGCTTGAAGCTTCTTCACAAGTTTCAAATGATTATATGTTATGGGCTTACAGATTCAACGCAGTTTGAAGCATATATTGGTATTGTAAATCGAAATTGAACAAGGCCAACCT
The DNA here is from genome assembly GCA_023055425.1 of Linanthus parryae. Lineage (NCBI taxonomy): Eukaryota > Viridiplantae > Streptophyta > Magnoliopsida > Ericales > Polemoniaceae > Linanthus > Linanthus parryae. The sequence continues at coordinate 59,376,822 of JALGPY010000001.1, read as the reverse complement.
TGTTTTCGTGAGGCCTGCTTGGATACACACATTTGAAGAAGACGATTTGCAGTTCTGAACTGGTGATTGATTATCTGAATCTGCTCTCGAAGACTTCCGGGTACCATTCACTTTAAGAGAAAGAAGTGATGCTTTGCAACAATGGAGGGTACAAAGTATTTATCCAAAAACAATGAAGGGTTGCGTCCGTTCAGTAGTCGAATCGCAACCGTCACCATCGAATCGCGCAATCACAGGACAAGCTGACGTCACGCCTAAAACCCTAAAGGCCAGACGGCACGACTCTAGGGGTTTTAGGTCATAATGGCACGCACGGGGGCTGAATTTGCTCGTGTTTGAATTGGTGCGTGGCGGCGACGCGCATGTTGGTTTCCGCGCATGGAAGTCTATACAGCTATGAGCCTTCACGCGCAGAAAGGGGGCTAATGTAGATAGTGCTTTCTGAGCTAGCAGATCTGGGCCACGTGGAAACCATCCAGCACACCATATTGTGCTCCACACACACTGGATCACCAGCCGAGCTGATCCATGTGGGGACTGCGAGACAGAGCCCTCGCATACCACTGCACGGGACCTGTAGGGACTTAGTGGTTTGGAGGCTAGAGTAAGTCCTGTCGCGTGCGAGCCAAGCCCGCGCGCGACCTTTAGTAACTGCTTTTGAGAGATTTATGGCACGAGCTCCATAAACCCGGTCAATCCGGTCAAACCCGGTCAACCTCGTAACGGTTTCGGTATTCGCGCATAATGTGCTGTAACGGTCCCTATATATAAGGACGAACGTGCCGTTGTGGTTAAGCTAATTAAGCCGCCATTAATGGGCGCATTAACCACACTGCAACGGTCACATTCTCCGTTATATATAGGACGTTAACCTTTCCATACAAAGGAGGACACACTAGCCATACGCGGAAGCTCTGCCAAACCTCTCTCTCTCTCTCTCAGACATTACTACTGCCTTACTCTCTCCCTACACACAACCCAGCTCTTCCCGTGCCATCTCTGATCCTCTACATACGGTGTACACGGAGGTCCCCCCGCCGGAATCTCTTGTGCACAGTTGGCTTAGCATAATTCTCTAGCATCAAGTCTATGAAATGAGAAGCACAAGGGGACCAAAAGAAGGTACCATATGTACGAGCCAGCCTCTTTTCCGCAGCTTTATATGCAGCCTCATTGTCAGTGATAAATTGCACCACGTTACTTGAACCAACATATTGAATAACCTCGTCAAAAATCTTAAACAGAGTATTCGCATCTTGTATAAGACATGAAGTATCAACCGACTTTATGAACATGGTTCCCATAGGAGAATATGCGAGGAAATTAGTAAATGGAACTTTCTTACGATCACTCCACCCATCACTCATGATTGAGCATCCAGAAGAACCCCGTGAAGCTTTTATGTCAAATAAGTAATCTCGGATCTCGTGGATGTGAATCCTAAGCAAAGTACAACTCAAATCATAAGTTGTGGGCCCTCCGAATCCCGGCCCAATTGCTGTCATTGCGTCTATGGCTGGCTCATAGTAAAGGGAGTTGGCCGCGTTAAACGGAAGCCCTGCATCATACCACCACCGAGAAAACTGCCATCCTTGCTTGGTGAATCTGTTCTTTAGAAGCCATAGCACTTTTTATACTAGGTTGAGCACCCAGTGTGGTTTTGCGAGCAAAATGATTGACATTCAGCCTACTCTTTTTGGTGGCATCGGGTACATGTATCCCTTTGTTGGTAATGTTACCAACATGAGGTTGACTCGTCTCCATCCCATCTTCATCATCTCCATCAAAGTGAAGGCTCGCGACCAATGTCCCTTTTAACTTGCTCCTTTCTTTGTTTGTCTTGCTAATAATCTTCTAACATTGTTTTAAATTTGAATCGAACATCAACAGAGAACTTTTTACAAGAAGTTATGTGGCCTTGAATCCCAGCCAGTTGTTGTTTAAGCCGTGTGATGCCACCACCTTTTATGTGTTTGCTGCAATGGATGCAAATTGTATGGTTTCTAGTTCCCCGCACAACTCTAGCATGCGCCCACGCAGGATCATCTGACTTGGAAGGAGCCGATTGAATAGATGCCGAAGCACTTGCATTTTCAGCCATGACCTGTCACAAAAAAAAATTAATTAGCTTACACAAAATATTGACAGATAACAAAATAAACAAATATGAAAACAATTCACTGCAAGTTAAAACCCATCAGATCAAGAATCTCATGTGGCTTTTAGCTTATAACCTCACATGTTCATGTAATTCTTTAAATTTTAAAACTTTAAAATTTAAATACCATAACATAGTTATTGTAACAAACTAAAAGTTCATTGTTTCACGCTGTTGCTTGATTAAATTCACATTTTGTTTTCTATGTTTACACTAGTACTCAAAGTAAATGTAGTTAATTAAATTAACAGATTGCCTTCTATGGTTTTACTTACTACCTCCACTTCTGTGTTGATGCTGCCATGGCAAAACCACAAAGTAAACAACAAGAAACAAACAAAATGCCCATAATTTAGTTAGTTAACTCTCTGGTTCATAGTATAAATCATACTTCTCAAAAAAAAAAAAAAAAAAAAAAAAAAAAAAAAAAAAAGTGTACAATCATACTATGAATTCCCCTTGAGACATCACCCATCAACCATCTTGATCAATAATTACTTTCTAAACTGGGATCCACAGGGAGTCTTGTTTACCAAATGACTCAAATCTCAAAAGTAATCTTGTTTAGTAATTTTGTGTGACAAAGAAACGTTTACTGTGAGAAGGAAGCATGGAACGAGAGAGTTTTTCAAGAACATGAGATGAGAACCTTCGGCTAGCGTTGAATCACTTACCTAGATGATGTTTGAAGCCTTGAAAAAGAATGATTTCAATGTTGTTAAACCACGATCGATCACACCACCAGCAGTTGTAGACTTGAGTCTTCAGACTTCAAGAGTAGTCGTTGTGATTCCACGATAGAGAAACAGTGCCCTGCAATTCTCATCTTCTCACGTTGCTAGGTTATGATTTTCTTTTTAGGGTTTTTTATTTTTACTTTTATAAGAAACCCCAAAACTTTTTATAATTATAAATTGACCCCGAGCGAAACAAACCGGAATTTTGTGAGAATCGCCGAAGCACCCCCGAATTACCGAAATTGCCCGAAACAGACCACAACATACCGAAATTCCACCCGAAACAAAACAGCTCCATATCTGTACCGTTGTAACTCCAAAACGGTGCGGATATTTTAAACTACGGCTTACTGTTCCATCACATTTGTAGACAAATGTACGCGTCTCAAATATGTGTGCTAGATGCCACATAAATTTGAGGCACTAGAGTACTTCAGAGAGGTATCTACGAAAGGTAGAGCCACTGGACAAGAGGATATGTCTCTCAACCAGAATGAGACTGCGAGTGTCTGTCTTGGCAAGAGCTATATGTGGAAACGAGTAGTAACGCAGCTGTGCATTCCCCGCACTCCGCAGTAGGATGCTGTAGTTGATAGGAGGAGTAGGATACTGCCTGAAGATGGTTTGATGTATGATAGCACGTTCAAATTACATGTTCCCTATCTTGAGGAGACGCTTTGTTAAACGGCTGTCGATGTACTCAACCAAATACCCACCAAGTATGTAGCCACTACGCCCTACAAAATGTGGACCAAAAGGCAACCAATATGAGGTCACCTTAGGCCTTAGGGATCGAATGCTTATGAGCTAAATAAATTTTCCTAGTTAGGGAAAAGCACGTGGAGATGGTATTCTCTACGAAGAAGAGGAACTACTAGATGACACTCAATTCACCACTACTCAAGAGGAATTTATTCCTATGGATCTTGAGAACAGTGGGAGTGCCTTACCTAGTGAGCAGCCTATCTTATATGACGATAATGCTAAAGAAGAACCCTCTTTGCGTAGGAGCACTCGTGGGAGCGTACCCCGTTGACGATTTGACATCGAAGGGGAGGTCATGGTGGTCACCACGCAAGAAGAAGATGAACCTTGGATAATGCCCCGTGATCTTTCATCACCTGACGAATTTAGACCACTAGATGGAAGAAACGTATCTTCATGGAGTAACATATCTTCTCATACTATTCTGAGTACTCTAGGGGTTGCGTGTATGAAGCGCAACAGCCGATTAGTAGTGTGACGTAAATGGTTTCACAAGATATAAGATTTCTCATAAGGATATGTCCATAATTAAGTTAAATGTTCGTAGAGATGATAATCTCCACGAGCGTGGAGGAACCGCTGGGAGATACCCGTTCATTAAGTCGATTATGAGGAAGTAGTTCCTCAAAGATCCCTTGAACAGTGGGAGTGGCTTTCCAAGTGAGTGCCCATCCATAGGGATGAGAGCAAGTGATGATCCTCCTATGCAAAAGGATTGCTCGTAGGAGCATACCCCATCGACTGCTTAAGATCGAAGGGATGATCTTAGGGATCACCTTGCATAAAAGATATGATAGAATACTATGCCTCATCGTCCCTTAATTATGAAGAATGAAAAAGGAAACTTTACAGGAAGATTTAAGAGTCTGTAAGGGGGCAACCAAGTCTGAAACTAGGTTGAATTTTCGATTGGATAATTAGACAGTTGGAGATTAATGGATTTCCAAGGTCAATCAGAGACCCAATCCATCAATCAGAGATTAATGGACTTAAAGCTCCATTCTCGATAAACGTGACAACTGAATTTCTCGATGGAGAAATCAGAGAGGTGACGAGTATGACTCGGCCACAGGGTTTCGAGACATAAGGTCATGTGCACAAATAGGTGCAAACTAATTAAGCCAAAATGTGGTCTTAGCTAGTCCTCTAGACATTAGTATTTCTTTCAGGGATCGTTTACTACATGTTTACGATAACGGATGGAAACTGCTGCATATCACTCTTACCTGTAGAGATTTGATAATCACGTTACTTGATATCGATGACAGACTATTTGCCAGTGGAGCTGCAGGACTATTTGTGTCCACCAAGGAGTAGTTATCCTCTCGATTATGACGAAGGATATTGGTAGGGAAAGAAGGCTTCTCGTTCGTTCATAGGAACTTCTTACACTGTCACAAAAGGCGCAAACCAAGAATATGCTTGAACGATTCCATGTACAGGACCCAAAGCCATAGGATACTCATGTAGCTTGTTGCAAGATTTTACGAGCCTGAACATGTGCCCTAAAGGACACCATACAATACTGACAAGATGACTAGAGTACCCGATGCAGTGGGAGTCCTCTATGCATTATGGTGTGTAACAAGACCCCACAAACCTCATGTAATCGGAGGATTGGATTTCAGGAAATCTAGTTTAAGACAGTAGATTACAACCAAAAGAATACTCTACACGAAGGATCACGTGCTATGACTATCGGAGATGATTCTTCGACTAGCCAGCTATGCATGCTGACTAGGGTGGGGACCTAGATGCACATGGATCCACCTCAGGCTATAGTCCATGCTAGATGACATACACACCGCATGGAACTGCAACGTATGTTGCACAATCGTATTAGACCGCTCCATCAACCATGGAAGCGAAGCACGATTGCATGTTCTGTCGCCGGACATAAATGTGTTTAGAACAGAAGGTTTTCTGTAAGATTATGAGTTGTCCATAAACCTATTACCATGAGTTGCCCTACCATATGGCTATGCACTACGGTAAAATCAAACACATAGAAAAGGGTACCATTTCACAAAAGGTGAAATAACTACCTGAAGAGTAATCGTGGAGTAGATCGGCTACGGGCCAAAGTGTAGGTACCTCCCATTCCTAGACTACATAAGAATCGTATTTGTGGATTGCTTTAAAAATTTAGACTTGGTAGTCGATCAGTAGAAATATGATTGATGAGCATATGAGACATTGATAATTGGATTTTAATTGGATTTGTTTGATTATGCTACATGTTGTTTCAATATGTATGATCATTTACATATCATGTACTAGCATAGAACATGTCGCGCAGACACTAGGTTGTCTCCCTCACACGAGCAACCGCCTTTACGATATCTTGGATAGTCCAGGTGAGTAGAAGATGAGACAGAATCCCGATAAGTGCTAGAAGCCTATGATATGATATGAGCTATACATCTATCACTAGTGCAAGACGCCTGTCAAACGGATTTAACTGTCGCATTGGAACAAGTTCCAAGGTGAGATTGGTTAATGGCCATTCGAACATGGTTACTACCCCAAGCCATGTATAGTCTGCGTAGAGAAAGCCAGATGAGAGAACTGATTTCGATTTGCATATGTGCAACATTCAGTACTTGGATTAATAGTCATAAGGGCTGTTGGACTTATATATACATAGTGGTCTCTATGGGATAGGAAATGTGCTCTGATTAGAGTTCAAACACTATGGCGCATATCTTCCCGAGATAACGCGTGCTGATGAGTGACATGAGGTGGCCAGTAGAACTAGTAACTGAGATTCCTCGTCGTGTGAGCCTCGTCGATCATATAAAAATGATTGACACAGTATACCCTTAGTAATTTTATTCGTGTCGTGGAGAGACGGGTCGGTGGTGCTACTTTAGCGTGACACCTTACGGCTATGAATGATTCGGCCTTTCGGACACTGTTAGGGAAGCAGCTGAGTCAAATCAAAGCGGCACAATGGAGGGAAAGGAAGATTCCCATTGCATCAATCTTTGTTATATTCAATAGGCCCACCTACAAGATCTTATGGGATCATGCAGGATATAAAAATAATAAAGGAGATGTGGACTCATTGGAGCACGACCTTCGGGACAAGGTAGGTGCTCATGGTCTACGAGATGACATTTGATTGAATCTGGGGGATACGATATATATATATATATATGTGTGTGTGTGTGTGTGTGTGTGTGTGTGTGTGTGTGTGTGTGTTGCATTATTTCTTAAGGTTGAGTGCGCCTGCTGCTAACTCGTCTCGTATGAGTTTAGAGTAGGGATCTCCCTAAATGCAGGTTTTCTCACAGCCACACACCACAGCCACAAAAATACTTTGGTAGATGATAATAGTTGGAGATTGGGGGAGACTGGATAACTGTAATTGTGCAACCCCACTGTGCGAGTAGGATATGTTAGAATTTGGTGAGCCCATGTGGGGTTCCCAATGCAATTATCGTAATCTTGAGGGGTTAGTTGCAACAATGCTCAAACCTTATGGGGTTAATAGCAAAGGCACAAACCCTAGGGGGTTATGTACAAACTAGGTATAAGTCTGTCTATATAAGGAGACAGCCTCCTACACATATTAAGTGAGACATAATAATAATATACTACTGTGTAGAGATCATGTGCTGATCAAAATACAGTTCTAGAAACCCTAGCCTCTCTCTCTAGCTAACTATCCTCCATTGGTGGATCTTGGGGTGAACAAGAGCTTTCGCCCTAGTGATTCGAGCCAGACTGTGGGAGCAAGATTGGTACGTGAAAGCAAGCAACCTACAATCATCCCCTGCGCTAGGAGCTAAGGAAGAAAAGGTACACACATGAATCTTCCGCTATAATTCATGTTGTAGATGTGTGATAGATCATGTTATTCCTTCAGCTTAATTAACTTATGATACTCTCCTACATCGTGTTATTGGAGTGTGATGGATTTCAGTTTAGTGACATTGTTTCTGCCTTAGGTTCAGGGGCGGAGCCATGTAGGGGCACGGGGGGGGGGCACGTGCCCCCCCAAAATTTTCCGAAAACACTAGATTGTCCTTAATATGTAAAAAAAAAATTAGCCCATCTTATGTATAAATCTAAAAGTGCCCCCCCTGAGAATATGCGCGTGCCCAGCGCAATTGGTAAAAGTCTTGTGTATGAATCACAGAGACGCAGGTTCGAATCCTCCTTTGCGCGCTTTCAATTTTTTTCAACAAAAAATATAAAAAAAAACAACAAAATTAAAATGTGCCTTGTGTAGACTCGAACCCTCGTGGGCGACGGCTATAAGTAAGTGCCTTACCAACTGAGCTAGAAAGATTATGATACAACTCTGACATTTAATTGATTATATCCTAAATATGAGTACAAATATTGCCGAAGTGTGCCCCCCCTTGGTGAAATCCTGGCTCCGCCACTGCTTAGGTTGATTATTTTTTATGTTGTTTTTCTTCACATTTTACTTTATGCACTGAATCCAAGCTTTTATTGCAGAAAATAACAGAAGTTCGTGATTTCCCATGACATGCAAGATGGACCATCTCTGTAACCATGTAACCCATCATTTTATGTACTCAGCTGTCTCTGGGTGGCTTCAGCTTTATGAAGAAATTCAGTCTGGACATTGTACTAAATTGTTGTTAATGCTCTTTTTTACGAGTGTTTCTGTTGTTTGAATACCGTGTACTGAATTGTTGTTAAACTTCCTCAAATGCTTTTCAGGTTCCTTTTGGGATAACTTTGTTGGATGTTCAGAATTTAACATCTGTCTCTTTTATGATGGAGTTACAACCATGTTTATGATGGTCCAAAGAAAAATAATCTTTGCATGTATGAGTTACAGCCATGTTTGTGATGGAGTAGGATCGTTGAGCCATAGAAATATTCGTATGAATTGATGGAGAGAGCTGCTTGAGATTGAGAGACAGGAAGAGACTGCTTTGCCTTTTCCTTTCTTTTTTTTTTTTTTTTTTTTTTTCGAGCACAACGGCAGATGCAGCTCCATTTATCATGTAGGGGCCTCTGTAATTAAACATGCAGAGCCTCTGTCGTATCAATTTGCCTCAGTTTGCGGACCCTTCCCACTTGAAGTATCCCTTTGTTCTTGTCTTCTTCGTTATAACTTGTATCGTCCACTACTATCATTGCCAGGCATACCACTGCTAATAAATTCGGTTTCAAGTTCCACGGTTAATAAATTTGTACCACTACTGAGACTGCCATGTTAAAGCCTCAATTTTCCTATCTTGTATCCACAAGGGTAAAATACTCTATGGTTTCTCGAAGACATGACGGGGTCAATGGGGTCAGGCCCAGAGCAAAAGCTAGCAAGATCGTGCAAATGTCCACGACAAAAAAATTATTACAGCACGTATAGTGATGTGCTACGACATAATATTTTGATTTTTTGGATACAATAAAAATTATTTCTCATTGGTTATCAAACCATGTTACACATTTGTTTGCAAAAAAAAAAAAAAAAAAAAAAAAAAAAAACACGTAACATATTTCACGCGTGAAAGTAAAATTACTCACATGTCGCACCATATTACAGTCCAATTTTGGATTGTCTGGGTGAACACATAATGATTGGGCCGCGGGATACTTTGTCTCTAGATGTTGGGTGAAGACAAAAATGATTGGCAATAGAGAGATAATTAATTTATTTCGGGGCGCAAAAGAAGTAGTTTCTAAACTTGAGGGCCGCTTACAAATTCGTTTCCATTACGAAGACACTATTAAAATCCTTAAACCCCTAAGAGCATCTCCAAGAACTACGGCCCCACCATTTTCCCCTCCCCCTCCCTCTCCTCTTCCGCCAAACTACTAATGATTTAAAAATGAATTATTAATACCAAAAAAAGTAAATGCAAAATTATTTACCAATATATATATACACACACACACACACAAAAAAAAAAGATGTTAATAACAATAACAATGATATTAATCTAATAATAATTAAAATAATATTAACAAACAAAATTATATTTTGTATCGTTATCATTGAATAAATTTGACGTTTTTAACCGTGTTTTTTAATTATTGAAATTATAATTGTTAACAGTATAAAAATTAGTTTTATTAAATTTCAAAAAGTAAGATAACAATGACTTTTCGTAAATATACTTTCCAACAATCGTGAATACATTATTAATTTTAAAAAATAAGACAAAAAAAATTATTAATCATAATAATATGATACATAATATAATCACAAAATATTAGTATGTGTAATTAAAATTATAAAATATTCAATTAATTAATCATTCCATGTAGGAGAGGGGGAGGGGATGTCCATGAGGAAATCCCCCATAGCCATCCCTCACCCAAGGCAAAATTTATCCCCATAGCACCCCCTCCTCCTCCCCCTCCCCACACCCCCAATGGGGTTGGAGATGCCCTAATCAATCGATCAATCGTTGTTTTTTCCGCCTGCACACTTTTGAAGTGTGCGAGAGAGATTATGGCGGAGAGATTGGAGGAATTCCCACAAGATGTGATGACCGAGATCCTCCTGAAGCTCCCGGCGAGATCTTTGATTCGGTTTAAGCGCGTAGAAACCGGTAAGATCTAATTATCTCTCGTCGTTTCATCGACATGCACAATGCTAGAAGCAAAAAAAAAAAAAAAAAAAAAAAAAAAAAAACCCGAACATGTCACTTTTTTCTATCACTCAAGTGACTTAGTAGGTACCATCTTGAACGTGATACAACCTTCTCCTTCCGGATCCTCGATACCCCAGTAAATCTGACCATTCCCGGTTACAAAGGTTCCAAATTAAAAATAGTGGGTTGTAGTTTGCTTATCTTTCCATCCTTCAAACAAACCTGAAGAGTTTGCACTTTGGAATCCGGCAACAATGCAATTTAAAAGAATTGGTTCGCTAGATGATCCCTTGCTGGCACAGAAGTTTCAGCGGCAGGTTTTTGTTTTGATCCGGCCGAAAGCACTTTTCAGTTGTCAAGAACATACATTGCTATAGAAGAAGAACGGATTGTGGCCCGATTAAGTAAATTCACCACGAAGACCAATTCCTGGAGTGGAAAGACACTCCCTCAGCCCCTTCCGACTTTTCGGAACCGCCATACTATCAGCCGATTCACCACATGTGCTAACATATTCATATATTTTCCTGTGGAAAGACATTATAGAGACGGAAAATTTGGCATCAAGTATATTCTTTGTTTTGACATGATTGAGGAGGTGTTTGAATGCATTGAGTCTCCATGTCCTCATCGGATTAATCCACGGCTAGTAGGGTACAGAGATATTGTTGCCGTGATTTCTTTTTCGGACTCCGGTTATACATTGCAGAGTTATACTTTTGATGTGTGGGTACTTATGAATAATAGTTCAGACACTCCACCAAGTCAATCATGGTCTAAACTGATGACTAGTAGACCACAGGAATATGGTGTTTCATATCCCGCCGGATTTTTCAATAACTCGGATGAGGTTTATTTCGCTGTATTAAAAGATTACTATGACTACTGGTTGTGCGATTTGAAGACTGGAAGGCTAATAAAAAAGTTGGGAAATATACCATGTACAAAATTTGTGCAGTATAGTGAGAGTCTATTTAAAATTAATTGATCAGGTGAGGACGTGATTGTGCTGTAGTTGGGTATCAGACCAAAGGAATATGTGAGTTGAATAACTGGCTGTGGGTTATGAATGATATTGGTTGGCTTTTTTCTAATGTTTATGAATGTGTTGAGATAAACATTTTTTCTATTGCAATCTCTTTTAGGCGTTTGAATGATGTTTCTGTAAGTAGGAGAAATCTTCCGTACCTTTCATTGATTATTTACACCCTTAAATAGGTAAAATACAATGCTAAATTATATAACTAGTCCTCTAATTATTTACATAAGAGTCCTATAACTATTACTCCCCCGCAGTCGAAACTGTAGGCGTGCCAACACGGAGACTGGAACGGAAGCGCTGGAACAGGGGCCGAGGAAGACCCTTGGTGAAGATGTCGGCGTACTGATAATCTGCTGGAATGTGCAACACGCGAAGCTGACCCAAACGAACCTTCTCACGAACGAAGTGGAGATCAATCTCAACATGCTTAGTGCGCTGATGCTGAACAGGATTACCAGAGAGATAGACAGCACTCACATTGTCGCAATACTCGACGGTGGCCCGAGGCGGGGCAACACGAAGCTGAAGAAGCAAATTCCGAACCCAGCAGAGTTCGGAGACGGCGTTAGCAACACCGCGATACTCAGCCTCAGCACTAGAACGAGATACCGTGGTCTGTCGCTTGGACGACCAACTCAGAAGATTGTCTCCATAGAAGACACAATAACCAGAAGTGGAGCGGCGCGTGTCCGGACAACCAGCCCAATCTGCATCAGTGTAGGCGGTGAGGGAATCAGCAGCGGTGGCAGAGAGCCGAAGACCATACTCTAGTGTCCCACTGATGTAGCGCAAGATACGCTTCAGGGCATGAAAGTGCGGCTCACGGGGATCGTGCATGAAGAGACAGACCTGCTGAACGGCAAACTGGATGTCTGGTCGAGTGAACGTGAGGTACTGCAAGGCCCCAGCAAGGTTGCGGTATAGTGTAGGATCTGCAACCGGTGGGCCAGATGTGGCTGTGAGTTTACTCCCAACCTCAACAGGGGTGGCAGTAGACTTACAGGTCGACATAGAGGCACGACGAAGAATCTCGGTCGCATACTGATGCTGAGACAGGAACAGGCCAGACGAATCACGGGTGACAGCGATGCCCAGAAAATGATGCAGATGGCTGACGCGAATTACTAGCGCGTGTATACGCAAGTGCACGGTCAAGTAGTAAGTGGAGTATTTTACGACTCCGAGTATCGAACCCAAGGGAATTTACGATTACTAGCTAACTAGAAATTAACTTTACGATATCTAAGTAACCGGTAAAAAGGGTTTGGATTTTATAAAGTTGTCGCCCACAAACAAGCGACTAAAATTAAATGACAACTAACTAAATATTTTTAGAGAATTTTCACTTTTAACGAAGATAAATTGTGACGTAATACGATTAATAAAGAAGAACTAGGCAATTGATGATCCCTAGGGTTGTTAACGATTTCCGGGTTATGCATGAAACACTCTACTCACGTTCTAGTTATATCGGGTAATGCTCATCACGATCTTCTCTCGATCTCACGTGAATTTGTGTAAACAATAGATTTTGGGTCCTCTCGGTCCACCTCCGTCTATTAATACAATCTAATTGATTTGCTAGACTTGTTCACCGGGTCCTATCGGTCCACCGAATTCACTAAGTTCTAACAAAAATGAATTGAAACTACCCTCACACGATTAATCAAGTTTCTATCTCCTGTCGGTCTCAAGAAACTACAAGATTACCTACAATATTCTTTAACATGTATCAAAGAGTTCACTTTCGTGCAACAATCTCAACGACTAGTATCCTAAGGGTGATCAAGCCAAGAATACTAAGAATGAAGTACAAGAATATGTAAGATAACTAGAGCCTTCATAGAATTTAAGCAAACGCATGTATCATGTCCAAAATCCGGAAAATCATCCAACAAACCCTAGTTTTCCATCAATCACCTAGCTTGAGAAGTTTAGCTAGACATAATATGGTTCAACATGATCAAAATAATGAAGTTCATGAAGAATAGAAGAAGAAAAGATGATCAAACGCTTGAATCTTCAATGTAGTTGATGATCCTTGCTCCAAGCTTGTTCTCCCTTCTTCCCTAGCTCCAAAATCTTCAAAGATGCGTGAATATCTTGCTCTTAGGTCGTTCTCCACGTTTTCTACCAGCTGGGCACGCTTTAATTAGACGAAATTGCACTTCAGCCCCTCTACTTTGTAATTCCCGGACAGAATTACTTGCTGATTTTGCGCGGGCTGTATCTCCCTCATACGGACTCGTCTTTGGGCCTACCATATACCGTTGGAAAGCTACAGATGTCTACTGTCCAATGCCGCAAGCCTTGCTTCAAAATTCCTTGTAGATTTTCCTGGGCGTCGAAAAGAGTGCAGGCTGGTCAGGAGTGACTTTTCCAACTTTGCTTCGTTTGTGCATCTCCTTTTCTCCTCTTCATCTAGCTCCATTCCAAGCATATCCAAGCATCTCATAAGCTCCATTGCACCTATTTTACCTGAGATACACAACACTAAACAACCCGTGCAATTATCATAGCAAATATGAGAGAAAACATGCACAAATAAGCTAGAAACACAACTTTTCACTCTTAGGCTTAGAAATAGTCAAATTCACATATTTGTGCAAATATAACATCTAAATCATGTGAAATAAGCCTAATACAAGTAATATGGAAGTATAAAAATAACTCCTAAAAGAGAGTTATCAAATACCCCCACACTTACCTTTTGCTCGTCCCGAGCAATCCAATCAAAGTCCAATCAAAATCCAACCACAATCCATCCAAAAACATCCTCCAATGAAACAGAACCCCACAAGTGATACGAGTCGAGAATTGCATACTTACTAGAAACACCGTTGCATACAAATCCTAACTAGCCGACTCAATAACGACACAAGACTCGACAATGCCACAATATGATGCAAAATGCAAACTACGACTCGATCCTACACAAACACATAAATATACAAAACACACTTTTTATTTTTTTGGTTGAGATCGGGCAATCTCCATTGGCTTAAATCGATTATCATGAAGTGATGAGAATCCTAGGAACAAAGCATGAGTTGAAACTAAATTCGACAACGAGACTCTCCCCTAGTTAGTATAGAAAGCCTAACTTTACTAAGTACAAGAGTACGCTACCTCTTCGCGTGTGCCACGAAATAAGAGACTACGCTAGGCAAAGCCACATCCAAGGTCCGAGCTCCTAATCCGCTAACGGTTTTCACATGATGAGGCTTAGGGACATATAGATAATCTCGTCGAAATCAAGTCCTAAGCGTCACATTCTCACATCAAATCCCACATCTCACACACCCTCACCACGATGATAGGAACCGAAACCCAAAGCTCACCACCTCCGGCCCTCAATTCCCTCAAACCCCGGTACACTAGTGATCTCCGTGGCCATCGTCGTTCGTCGTGCATGAAACGTGAACCGTCGTCGTCAAAGTAGCTCCACCACTCGTTTCAATTCAATCCCAACTCAAACTTTATTTCATCTCTCCTTTTTCTTTTTCTCTCATTTTTTTTTTTTGTTTTTTTTTTTTTGTTTTTGTTTTTTTTTCTTTCTCTTTGTTTCTCTTTTTTTTTCTCAAAATACCATCACAATGCACAAATAATATCCGAGTGGTCTTCAAATAACAATCACATATGCTAGGAGAAGGAAACACATAAGTCGATGAATGAATATCACATAAAATATCATCTCCTCCTAACTCAATCAAAGTCCATGTCAAGTCCAAGCCGCAAAATCAATGAAGTACATGTGTGGGAGTTGAGTCGTCGCAAGCTCACTCTCAATGTACGAAGTCAAAATTCGAAACCCCCACACTCGAATGTAACCATATTCCCTCTCAAGTATTCCCGAAGATGAACGTATCTCGTGCCTAATCCAACCGATCCTCCTACACCAAAGTAATCAAAACTGGTACCTAGCACGATCCACCAATTAAGTTCTCCCAACCCAATTTCGTGCGTATTGGATTCACGCACTCACGGCTCTCCACAACTGTGTCCATGATGTAATGGCATGGAACACCGCCACACCGAAGTGCGCAAGCCTACTCACTCACCCTCGCATCCCCTCGTAGATAATCAATGAAGTGCAAGCGAGATGTAGAACTCAACGAATTGTATAATCACTCCCTCATCGAACCCCCTCAACTACAGAACGCCCTCGTGACGCACTAAAATGGTGATTCTAATCAATTTGTGATGAAGGCCAAGAATCGTCACCCTAGGTCCGAAGGCTAGCAAAGAATCCAAGGTTCAAATTGGGGCGTCTAATGGTCCTACAAGGTGAGTTCTAAAAGCAGTGAGTGCTCTAATACACGTCCTCGCACAGCTGTTTCGTGTGCCACTACGAGGCGGGTTGGCGACTACCTAAGACGTACACATGGATGTTCGGCTTGTTTAGCTCACACCTAGCTCAGCTCTTGTAAGAAAATAGGCACACACTTTGAGTTTGAAAATCACGCAAGTGTTAAAAAAAATAGGTAGGCACTCCCGTAAAGAAAGTCTCTCTATACCTACTAGGGGGGACTCATGTCGTCACTCTCGGTCGCAAATCATGCTCTACGCCTAAAGTCCTCACACTTCGCGATTTATCAAACTTTAGCCTCTTTTGATTGCCCTTTTCTCAAAATTTTCTCTTTTTAATAATTTTTTTTTTTTTGTTTTTTTCAATTTTTGATTTTTTTTTTCTTCATATAATTCCTACTCTACATGCAAGCCGACACGAACGAAACTACACAAGACATTCGACAGGGTAGGTAGACTCAAATAAGAAAACGTGCAGTATTAAACACAAACACAAACAAGTATATACACCACTAACACAACACAATATGACATACTATCACAATATCACGACACTGACTACATAATTAGACACAATACGACACAAACAACTATATGCAAACATGGCGATGCAGACACTGACTGGCTAGCAAATAGCTAAAATCCCCCCACACTAGACTGCTTCGTTGTCCTCAACGAATTTAGAGATCAACCAAGAAGACTCGGCATTCAAATGTGAGGGGCGGTGATTCTACTCAAAGTCAAAGTCACGGCACAAGAAGGTAGCTCAACAAATTTAGAGATAATTCAAGCTACGTGCACATGAACGAGTTGTGTGTACCGAAATTAAGCAAGTACTCAAGTAATTCCCTAGAATTCTAAAAATAAAATCCTAGAGCAAGTACGATGTGCCTAAACGGTAAGTAAAGAGAGAGAAAAGAATACTCACAACCGACACAAGGTCAGGGACGAAATCCGATAGGTGCTGACTGAGATAGCGAGAACAATCCCCAAGCTAACATTGTGCGGAACAATGCAAACTCCCTTGCGGTCGAGTGTGTGGAACACACCGGGGTCGATTGATCTTGTTGCTGCTGACGAAAAGAGAACGAAGAATCCCCGAACTCGTTATGTGAGTTCCCTTGCGGTCGAGTGTGAACTAGCACACCGGGGTCGATGTCTTCGTCAAACTTTCCTTCACTTTTAACCTCAGACTAATCTGTAGCAACTGATCCATGTTGTTTTCTTTTGTACCGAGCTGTAGTTGAAGTAATGACAATTCCCAAAGTAAGGGTTCCCATATGTCCTGCAAAACCCTCTGCCCAGTACCAGTACACCCATCAAATAAACTACCACAGTACCTGCCAATCCTCCACTCTCCATTAATCACCAATCTGCCATACACCAAATCACTTATTCAATTCATCCCTGACTCCATAAAAGAACAACCTCCAACAATCACCTGCAATTCAAAGCCATCACCACTGCCTCCCCCACTGTCCTGCAAATAACCGAACCAGAACCCGAATCTCCTTCACTACCACAAACCAATCTACCATACACCATCACAGCCACCACAATCCAGTAAATAACCCACCATTGAAACCATCTCCTGAAACAATCAACAGCAGCTACAACACCCACAAACCACTTATCTCCAACACACCAATTCACCCACCTAAACCCGACTAAAATCAGCCATCATAACCGAGTATGACACCGCAACTAAACCCAGACCTGGCCTTCGATCGAAACAGAGCAGTGAAGCAAAATTCGACAAAATCAGGGAGAGGGGTGGAATTGGGGGGTGGTGATTTCTGGGTTGCAGGGGTGGGATTAGGTCGACGGCAGCAGTAGCTGCTATGTTCGAGGGAGATGGTGGGTTCGTTGGTGGGCCAGAAGGCGGCGTGAAATCCGTCGGGGAGAGAGAAAGGGGATGGGCTGCTGCTGGTTCGGGGGTCGCCTGAGTGAAGGGAAGCCGCCGGATTGAGGGCCGGCCTGAAACCCACCTCAACACCGCCGGAATTTGGGCCGGCGGTGTTGGTGGTCGTTGGTGGCGTAAATTCGACGGAGAGAGAGAGGGTGGGCTGCTGCTGCAATTGCTGTGGTCGCCGGAGTGAGAAAGAGCCGCCGGTGTGAGAGAGAGGTCGCCGGAGGGTGAAGCCGCGAGGAATCGATCGGGTTGCAGAGAGATGGAGGGTCCTGTGTTCGATCGAGTTGCAGAGAGATGGAGGGTGAAGAACAGCCCCTCTGTTTGCCCGATCTATCTTCTAAACTATGCCTGAATTACCAATAATACCCCCGGACAATAACTAAAATCCCGCCCGCGTAACTGGTCGTACGACCATTGGTACTGGTCCTGGGACCAGCAGACGCCTTGTTTTGAGAGTCCTCCATATTTTGACTAAGTACAAAGTGGTCCTACGACCAGTTGGTTGATCATAAGACCAGTCTGGGGCTGGAATTGCTCTCTTTTTCTCTCTCTCTTTTTTTTTTTTTTTTTTTTTTTATTCCGTTTCCTTTGCTTGATCTTCGAGGGTCCTTAGCTTGAATTCCATGTTCCTCTTTTTGTTCTTGAGCCAACTTTTCGTGACAAAAACTCGACAAGCTTCCCACATCCTCGGAAATCTCCTCGAGATCACATCTTTCTCGTTCAATTTCCGCCTTTCTCTTACGTCTGAACTCCGATGCGCGCATTTCCATGCGAGTCTACGCACATCAAGAAGGGGAGTCCGAATCTCGTAATAACCTGTAAACCTGCGGAGACTCAATTCAAATGTCAAATTCTCGCTCTCTCACCCCTCAGATAACAAAACGGAATTTAAAAACGCACACAACAGTATTTAAAACACACTCTCTACACTAATGCATAAAATACGTTGGGTTGCCTCCCAACAAGCGCTTTGTAATTTACGGTCGACGGCCCGACCCAGTTACCTCACAAAGCTCAGAAAGGTGGTTTGGCAGGTCGTGTCGCATCCAACTTCTGGCGCTGGATACTCATGACTACCTCGTGCGCCTGCACACTCGATTCTTTACCCTTAGGATCTGGCGGACCTTGTGTCAGTTCTGAAATTCTGCGCACAACTTTCACAGGAAATGGCAAGTCTGGCTTTACCTCATAAGTGTACTGAGGAGTCGGTTTGAAAACCTGAAAGGTCTCAACAGTATCGTTGACCCTCATGATCAACTCTCCATTTTCCACATCAATTAAAGTCCGACCAGTAGCCAGAAAGGTCCTACCAAGAATGATCGGTACGTCACCGACTGGCATGTCAAGGATCACAAAATCAGCTGGCATGATCAAACTACCAACCCTCACAAGTAAGTCTTCTACCACCCCAATGGCCTTCTTGGACGACTTATCAGCGAACTGCAGATTGATCCAGGTTTTACTAGGCTCCCCCACACCTAGCTTTTTAAATACTGAAAGCGGCATCAGGTTGACACTCGCCCCCAAATCACATAGAGCCCTTCCTGTATATGCCCCACCAAGTGTAGCCTCAATCACAAAACTACCTGGATCTTTCTTCTTCTTGGGTAGCCCATTCAAGACACATGAACTCACCTGCTCATTCAGTTTCACTGTCTGAAAGTTATCCATAGCTTTTCTCCCATAGATTGCATCCTTGATAAACCGCGCATACTTAGGCATTTTCTGCAGCGCCTCAATCAACGGAATGTTTATGTGCAGTTTGGAGAAAATATTGAGAAATCTCCTGTACTCCTCAGAGTCATCCTTCTTCTTTCTAGTTTTCAATGGAAAAGGTACATCTTTAGAAGAAGAGGGCGGTGGTAATACCTCATTGGACTTTTCATCATCATGTGGAGTCATGCCCTTTGATTGGGGGACCATGACAGGTGTCTTCTCAGAATCGAAGACCTCATGCTTCTTAGCTTTTGACGCTTCAGCTCTTGCATGGCTCGGGTATGGTGGATCAGTCAACGAAACCCCGCTGCGAGTGGTAATGGCATTTACCTGACGCACATTCTCTGTGTCAGACGGTAGAGAACCAGGTGCTCTAGCAGATAATTGCGTTGCAATTTGCCCAACTTGAACCTCTAGTGCACGAAGAGAAGTCTTCGTAGCCTGCAAACAAGAAGACATAGCATTGACCGTCGTGGTCATATCGTTCATGTTGTTACTCAGCTGTGTCAACGCCTTAGTGAGTACAGAAATCTCTGGGTTTGGCGCTACAACAGCCGGTGGCGGAGCCTGCGACACTGGTGCTTGCGGCATCTGCTGAAACCCAGGTGCGTATATAGCTCCAGACTGATCCCCATACCTGAAACCTGGATGATCTCTTGTGCCTGGTCTGTAGTTCCCTTGGTTCCAATTCTGCCGCTGTCCTTGTGCCCCCACAAATTTCACATCTTCACTTGCAATCTGGGCCAAGGCTGAATCAAATTCCTGCTCCTCTACTCTTGCAACTGGCTTATGATCCCGATACACATGCTTGGCTAAATCTGACACCATCTTGCTGATCCCAGTCTTCCATTCATCATCTCTAGGTTCAGGCAATGCCGATAATCTCCTGGAATCATATAGTTGTGAGTCCTGCTTAGCGAGCTGCTTCATGAGCGCATAGGCTCCTTCCTTGTCCACAGAGTACAGAAAATTCCCTCCAGCTTCTCTGTTAACCAGCTCCTGATTGTGACGTTCTAGACCATAGTAGAAGACTTGCAAAATTTTGTAGTCCCCAAAATCATGGTTTGGGCACTTCCTGATCAAATGCATAAAACGGTCCCATGCATCTACTACAGTTTCATCGGCATGTTGCCGAAAGCCTAGAATATCACCCTGTAGCTCAATCACCCGTTGAACTGGATAAAACTTGGCCATGAACTCATCCACACACTGAGCCCATGTAGTTATCGAATCAGGAGCTCTTGACTGTAGCCACTTCTCAGCTGCACCCTTCAGACAATAAGGGAAAAGAATTAGCTTCAACGCCTCTGCTGTTACATCCTTGTACTTGGTAGTCTTTATGTACGCGTTGAACCTCCCAATAAATTCATTGGGGTCTTCATCCCTGTTCCCATAGAATTGGAACTGATTGGTCACCGTCTGAATTGTCGCAGGCTTAAGTTCAAAGTGTTCGGCCTGTATCTCTGGCACTACAATTGCCGGGTTGTGTCCATAGGTGGACGACTGAAACTTCTCCACAATAGCCTGTCCAGACTTGTTGTATGGTGTCTGGGTGTTGCGATCATTCAACAGTTTCGCCAACTCTTCCATTTTCTCATTGAGCTGCGCGTTGGTCAGTTGATCACCCATAGTGCTCTGTTTCTGTCTTCTCCTCTGATCTCTGAATAACTGCTCTGGGTCTTCAAGTGGGGGCACAAGTTCTCTAGGGATCCTGGGCATACACTGATGACCTGAAAAGCAGACTCAAATACAAGTGAGAAAACAAGTAGCTAATTAAACAAAAAGTAAAAGAGATATCCTAAACTAATTTCTACTAAACTAATAAACCGTTAAAGTCCCCGGCAACGGCGCCAAAAACTTGACGCGAATTACTAGCGCGTGTATACGCAAGTGCACGGTCAAGTAGTAAGTGGAGTATTTTACGACTCCGAGTATCGAACCCAAGGGAATTTACGATTACTAGCTAACTAGAAATTAACTTTACGATATCTAAGTAACCGGTAAAAAGGGTTTGGATTTTATAAAGTTGTCGCCCACAAACAAGCGACTAAAATTAAATGACAACTAACTAAATATTTTTAGAGAATTTTCACTTTTAACGAAGATAAATTGTGACGTAATACGATTAATAAAGAAGAACTAGGCAATTGATGATCCCTAGGGTTGTTAACGCTTTCCGGGTTATGCATGAAACACTCTACTAACGTTCTAGTTATATCGGGTAATGCTCATCACGATCTTCTCTCGATCTCACGTGAATTTGTGTAAACAATAGATTTTGGGTCCTCTCGGTCCACCTCCTTCTATTAATACAATCTAATTGATTTGCTAGACTTGTTCACCGGGTCCTATCGGTCCACCGAATTCACTAAGTTCTAACAAAAATCAATTGAAACTACCCTCACACGATTAATCAAGTTTCTATCTCCTGTCGGTCTCAAGAAACTACAAGATTACCTACAATATTCTTTAACATGTATCAAAGAGTTCACTTTCGTGCAACAATCTCAACGACTAGTATCCTAAGGGTGATCAAGCCAAGAATACTAAGAATGAAGTACAAGAATATGTAAGATAACTAGAGCCTTCATAGAATTTAAGCAAACGCATGTATCATGTCCAAAATCCGGAAAATCATCCAACAAACCCTAGTTTTCCATCAATCACCTAGCTTGAGAAGTTTAGCTAGACATAATATGGTTCAACATGATCAAAATAATGAAGTTCATGAAGAATAGAAGAAGAAAAGATGATCAAACGCTTGAATCTTCAATGTAGTTGATGATCCTTGCTCCAAGCTTGTTCTCCCTTCTTCCCTAGCTCCAAAATCTTCAAAGATGCGTGAATATCTTGCTCTTAGGTCGTTCTCCACGTTTTCTACCAGCTGGGCACGCTTTTTAATGAAAATTAGACGAAATTACACTTCAGCCCCTCTACTTTGTAATTCCCGGACAGAATTACTTGCTGATTTTGCGCGGGCTGTATCTCCCTCATACGGACTCGTCTTCGGGCCTACCATATACCGTTGGAAAGCTACAGATGTCTACTTTCCAATGCCGCAAGCCTTGCTTCAAAATTCCTTGTAGATTTTCCTGGGCGTCGAAAAGAGTGCAGGCTGGTCAGGAGTGACTTTTCCAACTTTGCTTCGTTTGTGCATCTCCTTTTCTCCTCTTCATCTAGCTCCATTCCAAGCATATCCAAGCATCTCATAAGCTCCATTGCACCTATTTTACCTGAGATACACAACACTAAACAACCCGTGCAATTATCATAGCAAATATGAGAGAAAACATGCACAAATAAGCTAGAAACACAACTTTTCACTCTTAGGCTTAGAAATAGTCAAATTCACATATTTGTGCAAATATAACATCTAAATCATGTGAAATAAGCCTAATACAATTAATATGGAAGTATAAAAATAACTCCTAAAAGAGAGTTATCAAATACCCCCACACTTACCTTTTGCTCGTCCCGAGCAATCCAATCAAAGTCCAATCAAAATCCAACCACAATCCATCCAAAAACATCCTCCAATGAAACAGAACCCCACAAGTGATACGAGTCGAGAATTGCATACTTACTAGAAACACCGTTGCATACAAATCCTAACTAGCCGACTCAATAACGACACAAGACTCGACAATGCCACAATATGATGCAAAATGCAAACTACGACTCGATCCTACACAAACACATAAATATACAAAACACACTTTTTATTTTTTTGGTTGAGATCGGGCAATCTCCATTGGCTTAAATCGATTATCATGAAGTGATGAGAATCCTAGGAACAAAGCATGAGTTGAAACTAAATTCGACAACGAGACTCTCCCCTAGTTCGTATAGAAAGCCTAACTTTACTAAGTACAAGAGTACGCTACCTCTTCGCGTGTGCCACGAAATAAGAGACTACGCTAGGCAAAGCCACATCCAAGGTCCGAGCTCCTAATCCGCTAACGGTTTTCACATAATGAGGCTTAGGGACATATAGATAATCTCGTCGAAATCAAGTCCTAAGCGTCACATTCTCACATCAAATCCCACATCTCACACACCCTCACCACGATGATAGGAACCGAAACCCAAAGCTCACCACCTCCGGCCCTCAATTCCCTCAAACCCCGGTACACTAGTGATCTCCGTGGCCATCGTCGTTCGTCGTGCATGAAACGTGAACCGTCGTCGTCAAAGTAGCTCCACCACTCGTTTCAATTCAATCCCAACTCAAACTTTATTTCATCTCTCCTTTTTCTTTTTCTCTCATTTTTTTGTTTTTGACGCGAATTACTAGCGCGTGTATACGCAAGTGCACGGTCAAGTAGTAAGTGGAGTATTTTACGACTCCGAGTATCGAACCCAAGGGAATTTACGATTACTAGCTAACTAGAAATTAACTTTACGATATCTAAGTAACCGGTAAAAAGGGTTTGGATTTTATAAAGTTGTCGCCCACAAACAAGCGACTAAAATTAAATGACAACTAACTAAATATTTTTAGAGAATTTTCACTTTTAACGAAGATAAATTGTGACGTAATACGATTAATAAAGAAGAACTAGGCAATTGATGATCCCTAGGGTTGTTAACGATTTCCGGGTTATGCATGAAACACTCTACTCACGTTCTAGTTATATCGGGTAATGCTCATCACGATCTTCTCTCGATCTCACGTGAATTTGTGTAAACAATAGATTTTGGGTCCTCTCGGTCCACCTCCGTCTATTAATACAATCTAATTGATTTGCTAGACTTGTTCACCGGGTCCTATCGGTCCAACGAATTCACTAAGTTCTAACAAAAATCAATTGAAACTACCCTCACACGATTAATCAAGTTTCTATCTCCTGTCGGTCTCAAGAAACTACAAGATTACCTACAATATTCTTTAACATGTATCAAAGAGTTCACTTTCGTGCAACAATCTCAACGACTAGTATCCTAAGGGTGATCAAGCCAAGAATACTAAGAATGAAGTACAAGAATATGTAAGATAACTAGAGCCTTCATAGAATTTAAGCAAACGCATGTATCATGTCCTAAATCCGGAAAATCATCCAACAAACCCTAGTTTTCCATCAATCACCTAGCTTGAGAAGTTTAGCTAGACATAATATGGTTCAACATGATCAAAATAATGAAGTTCATGAAGAATAGAAGAAGAAAAGATGATCAAACGCTTGAATCTTCAATGTAGTTGATGATCCTTGCTCCAAGCTTGTTCTCCCTTCTTCCCTAGCTCCAAAATCTTCAAAGATGCGTGAATATCTTGCTCTTAGGTCGTTCTCCACGTTTTCTACCAGCTGGGCACGCTTTTTAATGAAAATTAGACGAAATTGCACTTCAGCCCCTCTACTTTGTAATTCCCGGACAGAATTACTTGCTGATTTTGCGCGGGCTGTATCTCCCTCATACGGACTCGTCTTCGGGCCTACCATATACCGTTGGAAAGCTACAGATGTCTACTTTCCAATGCCGCAAGCCTTGCTTCAAAATTCCTTGTAGATTTTCCTGGGCATCGAAAAGAGTGCAGGCTGGTCAGGAGTGACTTTTCCAACTTTGCTTCGTTTGTGCATCTCCTTTTCTCCTCTTCATCTAGCTCCATTCCAAGCATATCCAAGCATCTCATAAGCTCCATTGCACCTATTTTACCTGAGATACACAACACTAAACAACCCATGCAATTATCATAGCAAATATGAGAGAAAACATGCACAAATAAGCTAGAAACACAACTTTTCACTCTTAGGCTTAGAAATAGTCAAATTCACATATTTGTGCAAATATAACATCTAAATCATGTGAAATAAGCCTAATACAAGTAATATGGAAGTATAAAAATAACTCCTAAAAGAGAGTTATCAATGGCCCAGGTCAGTCATAGCAAACGCTCCATATCTCCTTCCAACTCCTAATCTGCTCGAGAAAACCCCCCCTCGTCGGACGTTCACCTTGTTGCTCGTTTCCCTCTGTCCGACGGCGACCTTGGCCTCTTGCGCGACCGGACGCTCCTCCACGTCGTCGGCTTCGATTCACGCACCGCAGCTTAGATCCACGCGCATCCAGCCGGCTCAATTTCCCGTGTCTCCGCTCGCTGCTTCAGCCCAATAGCAGCGCCCCTTCGATTCGGCTCGACAGCAGCTCATCTTCACGGCTTCGAAGCCGCGTACAGCAGCCGTGCATCCTTCTTGTTTCCAGACTGCAATTGTAGCCTTGTTTCCAGATTGCAATTAAAAGAGGTTTTCAATTGACTTCATTATTTTATTGAAAAGTGGGGTATCTTTGTTGGCACGTGAAGAAGGGTCTGTTTGTGTCTTCAGCATAGTCACCAAGTGTTGCACTAAGTGGAGAACCAATCCAGTGCATCTCGCCTACTACTATCCAGTTCTACAATCTCACGCTTGTAATCTAATGGCTAACCGGTATCAAACCGCTGCAGCTCCGCTCGCACACCCAAGCAATAGTCATCATCATCGATTTGGCCAGAAAGGTCGTGAACGCACTAAACAGTGCCCACAACAACACCCTGCCCCATCGCCTGCCTCTTCTCATGGCAACTGGGTGTGGTGTCCTGCCCCATCGTCAGGAGATATGGAGCGGAAGCAATGGGGGACAGGGAAAGGATCAGACCGCTAGGCTGTTGGCGGCGGCGGCGGTGCACTGGCAGAAGAAGTGCGACGGCGGCGGCTGGTGCTTACGGTGGCTCTGATACCATGTAAGTGGGAGAAATCTTCCGTACCTTTCATTGATTATACCCTTAAATAGGTAAAATACAATGCTAAATTATATAACTAGTCCTCTAATTATTTACATAAGAGTCCTATAACTATTAGT
Organism: Linanthus parryae; assembly: GCA_023055425.1. Lineage (NCBI taxonomy): Eukaryota > Viridiplantae > Streptophyta > Magnoliopsida > Ericales > Polemoniaceae > Linanthus > Linanthus parryae. The sequence goes on along the minus strand of JALGPY010000001.1, from coordinate 59,350,766 downwards.
TTCATGTGTAAGGCTCTTGGAACCATTAATTGTTAACAACTACACATACTCGCTATTCGGTATCTTCAAAGATGGAAATATGATTAACAATGCATTACAGCTTCCCATGATACAGTTGTCATTTAAGTAAAGGTTCAAGAAACCCTTGGAGACCAAGATAAAGAAAAACCAAAGATAGTGTTTTAGTTCCCGTTCATACTGCCATATACAAAATTCGTGCAGTATAGCAAGAGTCTGTTTTTAATTAATTGATCAGGTGACGACCAGTAATTGTGCAGTAGTTGGGAAGCCGCAACAAGTATCTCGTAGGCCGGTTATAGGTATCCGAAACAAATTAGTTGCTCCAAGACCACCACCTGCGTTAGCCTGATGACCTGAAATGAGAAACAACTAGTTTGAAGTTTTCTTAAGGTTTTTCAAAGGCTTCATTCAACTTTATAATTTTGATGTCCATTTTCATTTCATTGGATGGAATTTTTTTAATGTTTCATGTGTTGAAGTTAAATATTAGTCAATTTCAGTCTCTTTAGCCGTTTGAGTGTTGTTTCGTGTTTAAGGGTCTTGGAACCAATAATTTTTAACAACTTAATATACTTGTTATCTGGTATCTTCAAAGATGGAGATAAGAAAACCAATGCATTACAACTTCCCACAACTTCCCACGATACAGTCGTCATTTAACAAATTAACTAGGCGATACCCCGTGCTAAAGCGCGGGTCTATGCAATAAATTGAGTATACGTAATTAGAAACGCTACTCTACAATGTAGCATTGAGAACTAAATTTTAAACTTTAGTTCCAAAACACTAAACTCTGAATTTTAGATTGTAAATACAATTCAAAGTTCAAACAATAAAAGCTTAATACAAAAAACTTGAAGTGTCTTTTATTAAGTGCTTCTTTCCAAATGCATCCAATATAGTATATAACTATTTTTTCTCGGAGTATTGAAATTTAAACTACAAAATTTAGATATTATTATATCCTTAATAAATATAGCGTGGTACTTAATTATGTGTAAAATTACATCACCAAAATTGATCCGTAGTTTTGTTTATATATTGGCTCAAGTTGTTGGAAGCTCAATTTTAAGATCGTACTCTAAACTTTTTCGGGATCGAAGTCGAGGCAAACATAAAACATTTTACATTTTCCACAATTTTGTAGCTTTAGAATTAAAGATATCATTTTTGTGTTTCTTGGAATAACTTATACTCTATGTTTCGTAAAGTAGAGATAATATTTTCTTGAAATAATTGATTTGAAGTAGTGAAGTAGACTGTCAGCGAACAAAAGAGAGACAATCAAATTTAAAAAAATAATCTCAAGAATTGGCCAATTAGAAGACTGGATCATATTCTGCCATTGTGAAATAACATATAATACCAAGGAAGATTCATCCACATTGATCAGAATCAGCAGGAATTTAAATATTCTCACTGTCTATTTTTTAACTTTAGTAATATAAATTAACAAAACACAATATATTAAAACTCCAGAAAGTATATGGATCAACACCTGAAAATGTTAGATAGTAACTTACCATATCGAATACGGTGAATGTCAATTGTCATTTTTCTTCCTATAGTCCAAAGCAAATAATTCAATCAATGTTGGTATAATCTTTATAATTTTCTCCCATGATAATGCATTCTTGAGCTTTGAAGAAAGTGTAAGGCATGATTATAGTAAACTACCGTAAGAAATATAAATACTCGTTTGCTCGGTTGGGTAACAAATTTATGTATCGTAAACGAAAAACATTTATGAATTTTATTTTATTATTGTCGGTAAAATTTTAGAAGGTTTTATTTCTTTATTTAATGCAATTTGGTGCGTAAAATTTCAAATTTTAGCTATAACAAAAAAATTAATGAGAATTCATATATATATTGACTAAATAGCTCAATGATCTCTTATTCCATCGACTTTCTAATTGAGCCATTCAAATTATTTATGTGTTTTTTTAATATAACGAATGTAACTTTGAGGTTCAGCATTAACATCGGAAACGATATTAAGAAATTTAGTATGTCAGTTTTGAGCAATTTTTATATATTTGCATGGAGTATACGAACTGAGATAAGCATTAAATTTTTCATAAATATCAGTTTTAGAAGGTTTTATTTTTTTTATTTTATATAATTTTGGCGCGTAAAATTTCAAATTGTAGTTATAACAAAAAATTAATGAGAATTTATTTCAAAATTTTCGAATATATATCTCTATGATCTCTTAGTCCATCAACTTTCTAATTGAGCCATTATAACTATTTTCATGTATTATTATTATAATAAAAGTAACTTTGAGGTTCAAATTAACATCGAAAATGTTATTAAAATATTTAACATGTCAGCTTTGAGCAATTTTTAAATTTTCATGGAGTATAAGAACATAATAAGCAAAATGAACATTGAGGTTCAACATTGACATCGAAAATGATATTAAATATTTAGTATGTGAGCTTTGAGCAATTTTTATATATTTGCATGGAATATACAAACTGAAATAAGCTTTAAATTTCATAAATGTCAATTTTAGAAGGTTTTATTTATTCATTTTATGTAATTTGGAGCGTAAAATTTTAAATTTTAGCTATAACAACAAATTAGTGTGAATTTATATTAAGATTATCAAATAAATAGATCTATGATCTCTTATTCCACCGTCTTTATAATTGAGCCATTACACTTATTTCCGTGTAATATTTTTATAATAAAAGTAACTTGAGGTTTAATATTAACATCGAAAATGATATTAAAATATTTAGTATGTCAGCTTTGAGCAATTTTTATATTTACATGGAGTATACAAACTGAAATAAGCTTATTAAAATTATCAAATAAATAGCTCTATGAACTCTTATTTCACCGTCTTTATAACTGAGCCATTACCATTATTTCCGTGAAATATTTTATAATAAAAGTAACTTGAGGTTCAATATTCACATCAAAAATGATATTAATATTTAGTATGTCAGCTTTGAGCAATTTTCATATTTACATGAAGTATACGAATTGAAATAAGCTTAAAATTTTCATATATTTTGTTTTGTTTTGTAAAATGAATAAATCAATTAACTCAACGAAGATTTTATAAAATATAATCAAAAATTAATATTGTGAACCCAGTACTCTATATGTTTTTTTTTCCAATGGTATCTATATTTAAAGCAAGATGATAGAGATGTAAATGATTTTTATTATTTACTTTCCTTAATTAAATTAGAAATTTTATAAACATGATGGATGGCTAGTAATTTATTTATTCTCTTCTAAAATATATATTACCCTCAAACTATAAATATTTTTTTAAGATACAATTATCTTCATAATATATTGATAATTATATGTGTAAAATTTTGTAACTCCTATATCATTATAGGTGCAATTAGTGTGAAATTACAACTGAATCATTAAGGCATTAAGTGGTGGTGACTAATACGCCACATAATACATCTTTTTTTTAATAATATGTATGTGGAGAGTAATGATTGGTCAGGTATTCCATGTAGGCGACACATGTTCTCAAGAAAAATCATTGATAGTATTTCGGTTGCCATTCATACTGTTAACTTGGGGAACGACTACAGTAAAGAAAACACAGTACACAACCGTTCCATAAAAGTTACACGTGCTCAGTATGTCTTTTCCTTTCTTCTTCAGATGAGCATGCTTGAAAAGGGGTCGAATCCATGGTCACTGCTATAGACGACTCGAAAACTGAATACTAATACTAGTGCGCAGTACGTTCAAGCTTGGTAGGATTTAATTAGCTTTCAGTTAGTTGTAGTTAAAATTTAGCTAAATTTCACTTTCCTACATAAAACTTCGAGCTTCCCAATAGAGTTTTATAATGTTGGAGTATCTTGAATCAATCACCAAGACTGATACACCCAGTATCGTACCAGTAGCTTGAGAGAGGCTACGAATCTCTACCAGTAGTTCGTGACGCTACGAAAGACTACGAATACAAAAAACAACTGAATAAACTCAATAAAATACTTCTTATTCCATATCAATAACTGGGGAATACAACTCTTTAAATAGAAAACCAACCCTAACCCTAGACCTAACGGGCCAAGCCCGATCAACTAAATAATTAAATAAACATCTAATAACTAATTAAATCAACAAACTATTAATTATCAAATTAATGATAATAATAAAAGTGGTGACTTGTATGATACGGTTATTCCGTATCAACTCCCCCGCGCTTGAAAAATACCTTGTCCTCAAGGTGGATGAAATGTGACGTCTTGTATCGCGTGCACGCATTTACCCTGATAAAATGGCCGTTGAATGGGCTTGAGAACACCACATTGTTGTTCCAAAACATAAGGCTCAAATATATTCTGCCAAAAACAAGTAGGCCCGAATGAAAAATTATACCCAACTGGTAAATTAGAACTTGGTGAATTGGGCCTAAAGAATTGTGAAGAATGCAGCCGACCAATGAATTTCAACCCAAAGTAGAAGCCTAATCCAAAGAGGGCTGGAACCCTAGCTGTTTGTTCCTCCCACGCCCCTTCTCGTTGGTGGTGACGATGGAGGTTGGAATTGGTGGAAGCGGGTGGCGGTGGTTGCGGCGGAATCGGTAGGAGCGTCGGCGGACAGAACGACGAGTGATTCGCCGCCATTGGTGGGTGTTGGAGGCCGACGAACTACTCGATGGGTCGGTCTGGTTGTAGGAGCGACGGGAGATCGTCGTCCGGTGGTTGTAGGCTGCCGTTGGTTGAGAGGAATGCCGACGAAGGCGGCGTGGCGTGCTGGTACTGGTGCAACGGTGAAGGCGGCGACTTTGGCAACTTGTTCTTGGTGGTTGGGGAGTCCGACGGTCGTGGGTGTGTTGGAGGCGGATTGGGGACCTGGTGGGTCGCCGAAATTGCAGCAGGTTCGTGCTCATGTGTTTCCTCCGGCGGCGGCGATTTCAGCGAAGCTTGCTGCTGCATCTGTGAACTCCCCGGCGCGATTGGAGGCTGCTGCTGTTGTTCGTGTTCTTGCTAGTTTTGCTGCAACGCCATCTTTTCTTGCAGGTTGCTCGTCGGATCTTGAGAGGGTAGGAACTTAGCATCGTAAATCTGCTCTTGGATGCGATCAAACTCCTCAGTGGTCACCACTCGGAGGCGGCCCTCACTGGCTTTAACGTCTTCCAGATATGTCATGGTTAGATACCCCCTCGCTTGGAGGTGTTCCAACTCTGCTATGGTGAGATAAGTAATTTATGCATTAACTTGCTGACATAGTTTTTCGATGTCTTCGGGATCTTCGAGAAAGAGAACGGCGGAAGGGAGACCACCCAAGTCCTCCATTCTCTCAATGAAACCACCAAATTGTTACACCCAGTATCGTACCAGTAGCTTGAGAGAGGCTACGAGTCTCTACCAGTTGTTCGTGACGCTACGAAAAACTACGAATACGAAAAATAACTGAATAAACTCAATAAAATACTTCTTATTCCATATCAATAACTGAGGACTACAACTGTTTAAATAGAAAACCAACCCTAACCCTAGACCTAACGGGCCAAGCCCAATCAACTAAATAATTAAGTAAACATCTAATAACTAATTAAATCAACAAACTATTAATTATCAAATTAACGATAATAATAATAAAAGTGGTGACCCGTATGATACGGTTATCCCGTATCAAAGACCCGGAAAGAAGATGGCAAGGCAACAAGTCAAATAAAGAAAACCTGCAAAAAACTGAATAATAATGCAGTACGTTCAAGCTTGATAGGGTTTAATTGGTTTGCAAATCCTTCTTTGGAATGTGTACGATGAGTCATTGGTTGTTGGTTATGAATGATATTTGTGGTGCCCGACAAACATGGTAGAAAGCCGCAGCAAGTATTTCATAATCCAGTTATAGGTATCGAAATATATTTAGTTGCTCCAAGAGCACCACCTGCGTTATAGCCTGATGACCTGAAATGTGAAACAATTAGTTTGAAGGTTTTTGACGGTTTTTTAACAACTTCGTGCAACTTTTTGTTTCTGATGTCCATTTTCGTTTTATTGGATGGCAGTTTTTGTAATGTTTATTAATGTGTTCGGTTAAATATTTTTCAATCAGTACCTTTAAGGCGTTCAAATGATATTTCATGTGTAAGGCTCATGGAACCATTAATTGTCAACAATTCAACGTACTCGTTATCCGGTATTTTCAAAGATGAAGATAAGAACACCAATGCACTACAACTTCCCACGATACAGCTGCCATGAGGATTGAGAAACCCCTGGAGACCAGGATAAAGAAAAATCGATGATATACAGTTTTGGCTGCCGTTCATACTGCTAACTTCGGAACGACAACAGTAAAGAAACCACAGTGTACAACTGTTACATAAAGCATCGGTATGTCTTTCCCTTTCTCTTTACATGAGCATGCTTGAGAAGGGGTCGAATCCATAGTCAATGATGTAGACGACGCAAAAACTGAATAACTATGCAGAATGTTCCAGCCTTTTAGGGTTTGATTAGCTTTCGTTAGTTGTAGGGAAGTTTTAACTAATATGAACTTAGGTACATAATGTTATGATCCGGGCAGAGCTTAGAGAACGATGAATTGATGAAAACAAGAACACAAGAACACACACGATGTAACGTGGTTCACTAGCGATGAGCTAGCTACCTCCACGACCCGAAAAAACTCAAATTTATTAGAGAGAACCGATACGAATACAACCCACACCAATAAGACACGACCCTAGGTCCTTATATAGGCCTAGGATACCGACTTGGTGCCCAAGAAACAAAGAAGTTACCAAAACGAACAAGGAAACAATATTCAGCCGCCCTGTCGAACTATTCGGGTCTGTCATTATCGAACTGTTCCCAGACCCGTCGAACTGTTCCCAGACCCGTCGAACTGTTCCAGACCCGTCGAACTGATGCTTCTTCTTTGTCTTCTTGCCTTCGTCTGGATCTGTTTCTTCGCCTCGCTTCTTAGCCCCTCTTCGTCGCCAAATCCTCGTCAAGCCCAAGTACATTCAAGGCACCTTGGATTCCCAACACATAAAACTACGAGCTTCCCAACAGAGTTTCATATAGTAACTACTGATCATTTTAAGAATCCCCTAACAAATTTCCAGTTGATTTTTGCATCTGAAAGTGATCCCCAATCCACATAAAAATAACAACCACAACCCGAGATCTAGAGATCACCAAAAACATTTTTTTTACGCACGCACCTTGCAGGAAGGTAGACTCTACACCTAAAAAGAGCTACTTACACCTAGATCTATTATGTAAAAGTATCTCTTTAAACCTGAAGGTGCATCAAGTTTGGAAACTAATCCCTTTGGGGCCCCTACGAAGACACACTATCTTATACAAACTCGTTTGCCCCGTACGAAGACACGCTATATGTTATGACGCAGCGGATGAATCCGAGTATAAAACAAGAACGATAACAAAATATAAAGAACGAGAGACAAGAATTTAACGTGGATCGCTAGTTTGAATACTAGCTACTCCACGACCTGAACCCGATTTTATTGAGAGAAACAAAACACGAAACAAACCCGAACCCGATTACAATACGAACACACACACGCAAAAGAAAAGCGGACGAAACTGCTAGCTAGTCTACCCGTGCATGTGTTGTGTTGTTCCTGAATACTACTGAACCGTATGTGTTGCTATGCTAGCTCCTGAATACACATAAACCAACCAAGGCACAACAGGTATTTTATACTACTTGTGCCAAAGACACCCCACTGCTAGTGGCGGCTGTCTTTGACAATTTTTTTTCTATTTTTTTCTTTCTTTTTCCTTAACATTGACCTTTTAATTTATTCCTTATTTGTTTTGACTTGGACCTAAAGTTTTTACCAAGTTTGATTAAATTCAAACCCACCAAATCTCCACCTTGACTTGAATCAACTTAGCAACCCTGAACCAGAACTGATGCTTCTCTCGAACCTGAAACTGATGCGTCTCCCTGAATCTAAACGAGCACGCCTCCACCTAGAACCAGACTCAAATACATTCACTGAGAAAGCAGGACCGAATGTATTCCCGATGCGCTCCAAACAACGCCAGAAACAGTGCACCATGACAAGTGTGCAGATGTCGTCCAGACCAGATGCACCGACGACGAGTGCCACAAATTGTCATGCCAGATGCGCCCCGTATGCCTCAGATGCGCCCAAAAAAAGCTAGTGCGCGCCAGAAATCTTTTCGCGCCTAGAACCAAAACCCGATTCGCATGCCAGAAATATCATGCGCCAGATGCTCCATGCCAGGAGCCCAGAATTGCCCCTAAGGGGCTCAGAGAAGAAGGTCGTCCTCCGAGGAGGTCCCTCCACCTAGAACCAAATTCGTTTGGTTCTTCTTGGGACACTCCCTCTTCCAGTGACCTTTCTCCTTGCAGTAGCCACAGACGTCCTGTGGTAAGCTGGATCATGCAAACCTCTTGTATCCCTTACCTTTTCCTGCTTTGACCATTAAACTAGCCGCATAATGGTCACCTGAATTGCTTGCAGCCTTGTGCCTCAGACTCCTAGTGTGAAGAGCAGATCTGACCTGTTCTAGGGTTATCGTATCTTTCCCACCAATAAATGATTGCACGAAACCCGAATAGCCGTTGCTTGAGCATCAACTTGTTTGCCACGGATTTCTTCATGTAGAGCTCCTCCAACTTGACCCACAAAGCAGCCGCCTTCTCCTGATCTGCGACACCGGTGATCACGTCATCCGTCAGACACAATATGATCGTTGCGTGCGCCTTCTCCTCCATCTTCAGATACGCCGATGTGGTTGTGTCGACGTTGCCCTTGTTGGACGCCAGAGGCAGCCAAAGATCGTCGCGTTTCAATAACGCCTTCATCTTGATCTGTCACAGGCTGAAACTGTTTTTCCCACTGAACTTCTCGATCTTCATAGTACCCGACATCGTTTCTTGTTTGAAACCCTAACCTGACCTGTGCTCTGATACCCGTTTGTTATGACGCACCAGATGAATCCGAGTATCAAACAAGAACGATAAAAAAATATAAAGAACAAGAGAAAAGAATTTAACGTGAATCGCTAGTTCGAATACTAGCTACTCCACTACCCGAACCCGATTTTATTGAGAGAAACAAAACCCGAAACAAACCCAAACCCGATTACAATACAAACACACACACAAAAGAAAAGCTGACGAAACTGCTAGCTAGTCTACCCGTGCATGTGTTGTGTTGTTCCTGACTACTACTGACCCGTATTTGTTGCTATGCTAGCTCCTGGCTGCACATAAACCAACCAAGGCACAACAGGTCATTTATAGTACTTGTGCCAAAGACACCCCACTGCTAGTGGCGGCTGTCTTTGACAATTTGTTTCCTATTTTTTTTTCTTTCTTTTTCCTTATCATTGACTTTTAATTTATTCCATATTTGTTTTGCCTTGGACCTAAAGTTGTTACCAAGTCAAACCCAACACTATCTATGCAACAAAAAAATTAATAGGATCTCTAGATCTCTATTATGGAAGAAACTCTATCTATGCAAAGTCTGCCGGCGGCAAGACCAATTGATAATCGGCTTTAGCTCGTCTTCCTCATCGATTATCAATTGGTCTTGCCGCCGGCAGACTTTGCAGTGCGTCCACATAGAGTATGGCGGAGAGATTGGTGGAATTTGCCATAAGATGCGATGACCGAGATCCTCCTGAGACTCCCGGTGAAATCTCTGATTCGATTTAAGCGCGTCTGCAAAAACTGGTACAACTTAGTTATCTCTTGCAGTTTTATCGACATGCACTATGCAACAAACAAAAACAACAAACAAGTCACTTTTTTCTATCACTCAAGTGACATTTTAGTGGGCGCTATCTTGGAACGGATAGAACCTTCTCCTTCCGGATCCTCGATATCCCAGTCGATCTGACCATTCCCGATAACGGAGGTTACAGGTTCGATATAGTAGGTTGTTCTAAAGGAGTAGTTTGCTTATCTTCTCATCTTCCAAACGAACCTGAGGAGTTAGCACTTTGGAATCCGGCAACTATGCAATGTAGAATAATTGTTTCTCCCAGCGATACCCCTTGGTGGGAAACTTCAGGCGCAGGTTTTTGTTTCGATACGGACGAAGACACTTTTAAAGTGACAAGAATAGACCGTTCCTTTGAAAAAGAACGGATACTGGCTGATGTCAGTACGTTCATCACGAAGACCAATTCTAGGATCATAAAGAAATTTCGTATCCCCCCGCTGACTTTTACGGACTGTAGGGTTATCGGCGCGTTCACCACATGTGCCAACAGATTCATATATTTCATGTAGGTAGATATTACGACAAAATATTTGACACCAAGTATTTTCTTTGTTTAGACATGGTTGATGAGGTGTTTGAACGCATTGAGTCCCCATGTCGTTGTTGTACTGATCCACGTCTAGCAACGTCCAAAGATACTGTAGCCTTGATTTCTTTTTCTGATTTCGATTCAAAATTGCAGAGTTCTAGCTTTGAAGTGTGGGTACTGATGAATAATTCAGGCAGTCCAAGTCAATCATGGTCTAAATTGGCGACTTGTAGCCCACAGGAATATCACGTCTACCGTCCCATGGGATTTTTTCGTAAGGCTGATGAGATTCTTTTGGTTGTACTGATTCCCCCGAATTGTCACACATGGTTATGTGATTTGAAGACTGGTGAGCTAATAAAGTGTTTGGGGAACATAAGATACTTCGGATTCCTCCAATTATTTGATTACAGCGAGAGTCTTGCTCTAATTACTCTATCAGGTTGGAACCAACAATTGGTTAATTAGCTAATTTTTCTTCAGAATGTGGGTTATCAATGATAGTATTACCGGTACTAGTCAAACAGTGTAAAAAGCAGCAACAATCATCACGTATGGTCGTACGCCAGTTATCGATATCCTACACATGCCTTAGGCTGATGACTTTATTAATTTGGTGATTGATAGGTCCTGAAGTGAGGAACAATACGTTTGATGTTTTCATGAGGTTTTTCAACGGTTTCTTTCATCCTTGCGTACTGATCATGTCCATTTTAATTACATTTGATGACTTATTTTGCTATGTATAATGTGTTAAAGTTCATAATGTTTCTTTTTCGATTACTTTAGGGATTATTACAATTAAGGGAGAAACTTGCCTAATATTTATTAATAAGGCAGTAAAAGAAAACTAATTACTTTAAAAGGCAATCGTTAAGATATATTTATCAATAAGGCAGAGTAAAGAATTAGTGATACAAAAGTACATTTTTACCCTCACATTTATTATTAGTGAAAAGTGAAAACAATGTAAAATCGAATTTGTCTATCACAATCTCACAATAACACAGTTTCTTAAAGACACGAGGAACCCTTGTTTGGATTTTACTAATGCCTCCTAATTACCATTTCAAATGAATCAGTTCCAGCAAACCAAATATTCAAAATATTTAAAAGAATGTGAACTTTTCTAACCTACGATGTCCATGAATTCTGCGAATAATAGTGTATTTTAAATAAGCAACGAGTTGATCAAACTGCATTTGCGCTAATCTTCTTCATGAAATTGAATGATCAACGGTGTCAACTTGAGAAATTGGAACTACAGCCTCACTTGAATTTACAACTGCGAAAACTGGAACGAGCACTTCATTTTTCATCTTAGGTGTCGATTCTTTGACAAGAATGTGATCCATGACAAATTAAGCCTGCTCCTAATTATGTCCATTGCCTTTGGTGGAGTGGAAGCTGATCTTCCCAGCTGCCCATCCCAAATATGTTCACATACTAGTCGACTTTTGCATTCCAAGACGGACTTTGATTAAGGATAAGTTACATGAGAACCTGCCATGAAAGCACTCAATTTAGATCCTACTACAAGCGAGATTAAGATTGAGAATTGTCTGATGTTGTTGACTTGTTACTTGCTCGTGGAAATAGCATGCGACACATTTTAGTTTTTGTTTTATTTTTGTTAATAGTAAATGTAAGGGTAAAAAAGTACTTTGGTAGCTCTATTTCTCTATTTCTGCCTTATTAATAAATACTTCTCACAAATTGCCTTTCAAAATAATAAATTTTCTTTTACTGCCTTATTAATAAATATTAGGTAAGTTTCTCCCTTAATTGTAATAATCTCATTACTTTAAGGCATCATAGTGCTGTTTCATGTTTAAGGGTCTTGGATCCATCGATTGTTACCAATAACATTAAATTGTAATAATCCCATTACTTTAAGGCATCATAGTGCTTTTTCATGTTTAAGGGTCTTGGATCCATCGATTGTTACCAATAACATTAAATCATTGAATAAAACTAAGTTGAGCGTTTTCCTGTAAAATTGCAGTACCATCCTTACGATCCGCCTTATACTGAATACGCCTTGGAGTGAAAATAAATTGAGTTTTTAGATGAAGAGTGGTCACGCTAAATGGAAAAAAAAAAAAAAAAAAAAAAAAAACTGCAGCAACCACTGTAACAAATTTTGCCAAAATCGCAATACAATGTAAACACTATATCGCTGGTCACTTGATTAAGCTGAAACAAAACTGAAACGGTGTACGAATCTGGAGAAATTCTCATGTACCTATATCGCACTAGTGATCATATCTAGCACGTATTCAAGATATCAAAACCAATTTCATCTTTAATAGAAAGTACAACTGGAATTCCGCAACCACCGAAGTCCCTGGCTGAAACAAAGAACGAAAGCAGGATCATATTATGCCCGGTGAAATAGATAAACTCAATTTCAGCTTTGGGTTATTTTGTGATTTCGAGAAAGATTGCAAGTGAATTAGTAATTAAACGGACCCTCTATTGACCCATATTTCAGTTAGCCCATTGCAGTTTTCGAAATCTTATGCAAAGCCCTAGTTGCCATTACTTAAAAAAAATGATCAGTCGATTGTTGTGGTTGTTGGTGCCCTGCCTCATAAGTTTTAGAAAATGACGGTGGAGTTGCCCGCCGATGCGATAATAGAGATCCTCCTAAGGCTACCCATCATGTCTTTGATCCGGTTTAGCTGTGTTTCCAGAAGCTGGTATGATTTAACATCTTCTCGCAGTTTTCTTTTCTGAAGACTTACGGTAGTGGGAATTTTTGTAAACTTTGGAAGTAAGAGCTCTGGAATTCTAGGAAATTTCTGTAAATGTCACACTAAGGCAAGAAAATAATGTACTCTCACCTTAAATTAGAAACCGGCATTGTCAAATTTCTGTTATTTCTGTTGGAGTGATTTCATTATTACGAGGATTTTTTATCAATCGGTTGTTGCGGTTGTTGCCGCCATGAACCCTCCAAGGTTTTGGCTTGAGATGATGAAAAGATGGAAGGTGTTGCCAAACTACTCGATAACAGAGATTTTTTTGGACAGTTTACTACTTTGGGAGTGCGTTGTGTGTTCATAAGAAAAACCCCTAAGTTGGCATTGTTAGATACTTAACCAACTGGAAATTACCGCTACCCGCTGAATTCCTAGTTGAGAACGGTGATACGATTGGCGAAGAGAAAAAGATTTCCCCCGTGATGTGATCAAATACATGTTTCCAGTTAGAGCGTATAAAGTTTGTTATGATCCCAACGAAAATAACTTTAAAGGTCTGAAGAGAAGAATGTGGTGGCGGAAACACTTTCACGGGAAAAGTTAGTACATTTAGGACGAGCGCTCATTCATGGCTTGAAGGTAAGCGATATTCTTGTATAAATGAGTGAAGTTTGTTATTTAAAATCAAACGAGTATAAAAAATATAGAGAACTAAAAAAGCGAATTATAGAACATATGTGTAGTGAAGGCTAAGAGATTATAAAAAATGTAGTTTTGATTTAAATAGCTCGGGCTACAATTTCAAAAGAAAGATATCTACTTAAAAAAATAAACGGGCCCTCTATTGAGCCATATTTCAGTTAGCCCAATGCAGTTTGCGAAATCTTATGTAAAGCCCTAGTTGCCATTACTTTAAAAAAAATATGATCAGTCGATTGTTGTGGTTGTTGGAGCAGGCTGCTTCGGAAGTTTTAGAGAATGACGGCGGAGTTGCCAGACGATGCGATAACAGAGATCCTCCTAAGGCTACCGTTCATGTCTTTGATTCGTTTTAGCTGTGTTTCCAGAAGCTGGTATGATTTAACATCTTCTCGCAGTTTTCTTTTCAAGCATTTTGTCATCAAATCACACAAAGATCCAATACGGCGAGAGCTTTGGCTTTCATTGATTGACCAATTTGATGAAAAATCATCATGAAACTCAACTATAGGGATTTCATTTATTCGGTTTTGATGCTCTACAAGATCTCCCAACAAGGTTAATGTTGATATTAGTGAGAAGCACTTATAATGCAATCCTAGGGCTGGCATCGATGATTAATTGTTATTTATATTTTATGTTTGATTTTTTTTCAGGGTATAGTTCAGATTGTGAAGTTTTTGGTAATGGACAATGTAATATTGTGAAGAGCATGGTTTTATGGATTTTTTACCACATTCTTTCACAATTCTCAATTTCTCATATTATTAAGTTTTCTTCATCAAAAGGAAAATACTTAGAACTAGTCTAAACCCAGCCTCAAAACCACCCATTCGACAGATATAGTACAATTTGGTTTAGATATATTCAAAAAGGTAACAACATATTACCAAAACAACTATACCATAATTGGTCCCATGTCGTTGCTAGGAATTTGGCCGATTTGGTTGCGAGTTGGAGGTTGACGGTGGCTACCCTGATGTCACGCACAGTGAATAGTGTCAATGGGCTTTCCAAACCAGCAACTAAAAGTCGTGACACTACGCAAAATCAAAGCGACCAATTTTGCAGAATTTCCAAACATTGTAAACTAAAAGACAGGAGACGAATACTATGGCTACTTCTGTAGCAATTGTCCATATAAGCTTGACCGATAGACCTTCATTCTTGCTTTTCATACATCCATCCCCCGTCATTCCATCGCCGTGCACTGACAGTTGTAACGCGTGTCTGTATTCTTTGATCTGAACGCCGAACTGTATTCAAGTCTTATTGCTATCCCTCTTCGTGTCAATCACTTCTTTGTTGTTTTTTCATTGCCACATTCACAACCATATTCAAAATTAGACGTAGTTCTAACAAAAAGATGTTAATTAATACGATTGTGGAAGCTGTGAAATATAACCTCTCTGTTTTATAGCTAAAAACTTCATAGTTAATTTCTTTGGTAGTTTTTCAGATGACTGAGTAAACTCCGCCAATACATAAATCATTTGCTTTCTCGTTAGTCCCCCCCCCCCCCCATTCGACAGATATAGTACAATTTTGTTTAGATATATTCAAAAAGGTAACAACATATTACCAAAACAACTATACCATAATTGGTCCCATGTCGTTGCTAGGAATTTGGCCGATTTGGTTGCGAGTTGGAGGTTGACGGTGGCTACCCTGATGTCACGCACAGTGAATAGTGTCAATGGGCTTTCCAAACCAGCAACTAAAAGTCGTGACACTACGCAAAATCAAAGCGACCAATTTTGCAGAATTTCCAAATATTGTAAACTAAAAGACAGGAGACGAATACTATGGCTACTTCTGTAGCAATTGTCCATATAAGCTTGACCGATAGACCTTCATTCTTGCTTTTCATACATCCATCCCCCGTCATTCCATCGCCGTGCACTGACAGTTGTAACGCGTGTCTGTATTCTTTGATCTCAACGCCGAACTGTATTCAAGTCTTATTGCTATCCCTCTTCGTGTCAATCACTTCTTTGTTGTTTTTTCATTGCCACATTCACAACCACATTGAAAATTAGACGTAGTTCTAACAAAAAGATGTTAATTAATACGATTGTGGAAGCTGTGAAATATAACCTCTCTGTTTTATAGCTAAAAACTTCATAGTTAATTTCTTTGGTAGTTTTTCAGATGACTGAGTAAACTCCGCCAATACATAAATCATTTGCTTTCTCGTTAGTCCCACCCCCCCCCCCCCCCCCAATCAATCTCTGACCTGATGAATCTCTTTTCCTCAAGATGGTAAAGATGAAAGAGAACTACATTTTTTAGATTTAACAGAAGAAAATATCACAATATTCTTTTTTATAAATAAAATACATGCTGAAATTAGGAGAAAGCCAACTCAACATCAGATACTCATCTAATTGAGTTGTACTGTAAATTAATAGAAACTTGGTTTCATTAAAGGGAAATGTGGATTACTTGGAAGACAGCTGGTATGTGGCATGCTAACTATTTTAAATATGCAGTGATGTAAATGTGTCAATGTTAGTGAAGTGTGAATGATGTGTTGTTAGGATATGTATCGTTCTATCGTGTATAGTAAGAACTTATCAAATAGGGAAACTACGGTATCGAGATATTGTTGGGTTTGTCTCGAATTCCGCAAGACGAATCGGTGTACCCGATGCGTCTGATTTGTCCTCTGAGGAGGTGATCTCTGAGGAGGTGATGGTTAGGGCTTGGTGGGCTTTTCCACCTCCTCTATATTAGTATAAATAGAGGTGCTAGCTATTGTTTCTAATTGAGTCGAGTTGAGAGAGATTGGTGAGAGATATCTTTGAGCGGATGTGTGAGGTTAGGGTTTCATGGTTGTAGGCCATGAGGATGAGGGTACCGCGTCGATGTGGTCCGCGGATTGAGCCGTCTCTCCCCTACGATGTATTCCCTCATTGATATAGTGAAATTCTCCTCCTCCCGTGGATGTAGGCGGTTTTGCCGAACCACGTTAAATTCTTGTGTATCTTTTTCTTCTCCTATATGGCGTGTGTTGGTGTGTGATCGTGCGGCGTTATATTTGCTTCCGTTGCAGCGGGAATTCGACTGACGAATAATTCCCCAACGAGTGGTATCAGAGCCAGGTTCACGATCCATGTGGAGCACGCAGAGCAAGGACAAAGAAGAAAATAAGGAAAAGAATGAAAAAAAAAACGATGAAGAACAAAAGGAAAAAAAAAATGAGTTTTTTTTTTTTTTTTTCTTTTGTTTTTTGTGCCTGCGTCATGGAGCGAAGAAGGCAGCCGCTAATGTGCACATGGGGCTGCTGCTAGGTGGAAGGATCTGGTGTAACAGATCCGTGGTGCTCCAGCGCGGCAAGGTGGCGATTCGGTGGTCCAAATTATTTTGGGTGTTCTGAGCTGCCTGTAAGTCCGATTGGGCTCGATCAGGAGGTGAACCCTAGGTTTTTGGACGCTCCGGATTCGATGGTGGGGTCAGATCGTGCAAAAAAATAACGGATTTTGCTGGATGCTGACGTGGCAGCGTGCTGACGGGAATCCAACGGTCCAAACTTGTTCGGGTTGCTACGACGTGCCTGTAGATCGGATTGGGATGAGTCAGGAGTCTAACCCTATGTTTTTGGATGTTGCGGATTCATCGGTACGGTCAGAATTTCTAGGTTCTAGGTGGATTGAGAAGATCGGCATCAATCGATATCGATAGTAAGATCGAAGACGACGGGATGCGATCAGGGTCAATCAAGTTCAAATCCAATTAGGTGGGGTCAATTAGAGGCGTTTTCCTAATTGAACGTTCGATTGGCAACCTATGCAGGCTTGGGAGTGTGTTGACAGGTGGAGCTGCTTTTCAACATAGGCAAGAAGCATAGGCGTTGTGTGATTGTGAGCACGTGACGCGACAGTTGCATATGAGTCTGGTTAGAGACATGGGCAACTATTGCAAGGAAATTCACAAGAAGCTCTAGGGGCAGAGATGAGGCAGTGGACGCAGTTGACAATGCCATGGCACGAGGTGGCGTCCTGATATCTCTCTGTGTGGTTCGTGACGATAACTCTTGAGCAACTCGAGGCAAGAAGAGAGGTAAGTCGCGGTGGGTTCGCAAAGCGGTGGCTTTGCAAGACGTCTTGGTGAAGGCGTAGGATCGAACAGGAGAAGCAACAGCGCAAGGAGAAGCACTCAGGGCTGGCGTGGAGAAACACGTGGTTGACGTGTGAGGACGCTGGAGCATGGAAATAGTGCAGGCTATGCAGCAGTTGCAGGTTGTTCGAGATGGTGCTCAAGTGACGAGAATGGTGATGAAGAAAACTACTGCAGTAGTGAAGAGGAATGGAGTCTCGTTTTCACTTGACGTGGTTGGTGGAGACCTCTCCAGTGATGAGCTAGCTGGTGGAGAGATGGAGCCACACTACTCCCCAAAGTGTCATGCTTTGGGACGCACCCGTGTCGGGGGTGCGAGGCGTGCCCTAGGAGGGGGTGCAGAGCATCTCGGTAGAGGTGCGATGGCGGTCGATGCAGTTGGAGCATGGCGGATGCGGCAGAGTTGACATCAACAACGGAGTTGGCTGAGGAATTTGCTAGGCGCTTGAAGAATTCAAGCCAAGGTGGAGTTTGTTGGGTTTGTCTCGAATTCCGCAAGACGAATCAGTGTACCCGATGCGTCTGATTTGTCCTCTGAGGAGGTGATCTCTGAGGAGGTGATCTCTGAGGAGGTGATGACTAGGGCTTGGTGGGCTTTTCCACCTCCTCTATATTAGTATAAATAGAGGTGCTAGCTATTGTTTCTAATTGAGTCGAGTTGAGAGAGATTGGTGAGAGATATCTTTGAGCGGATGTGTGAGGTTAGGGTTTCATGGTTGTAGGCCATGAGGATGAGAGTACCGCGTCGACGTGGTCCGCGGATTGAGCCGTCTCTCCCCTACGATGTATTCCCTCATTGATACAGTGAAATTCTCCTCCTCCCGTGGATGTAGGCGGTTTTGCCGAACCACGTTAAATTCTTGTGTATCTTTTTCTTCTCCTATATGGCGTGTGTTGGTGTGTGATCGTGCGGCGTTGTTTTTGCTTCCGTTGTGGCGGGAATTCGTATCGACGAGTAATTCCCAACAGATATTGCCTTGTGCATTCATATTAACAAGCTTGAGTACATAATTAATGACTTGTTGGTGGTGTTAGAAAAGAATGGTAGATACAGATATTAGACTTATAGTTGAAAGTTAAAGCATTTTTTTATACTAGGCATGTTTGTTCGGGGAGATCTGCAGATTAGGGCTTTGTCATTGTTGTAACAGAACTCCTGTTTCAGAGTTTTGTTACTCGTTTGTTATAACCTGTGGGTATTCGAGCAAGCACGAAAACAAAACAAGAACGAGACAGATATTTAGCGTGGTTCACTAACGAATTCGTAACGAACCCGCTAGCTATTCCACGGCCAGAACCCGGTATTTTATTGAGAAGAGAACCCGATTACAATGCACGCCGTGACCACAACGGCCACGGCGGCAACCCGAAACACCCACCCGCACACACTCTACCAAAGCTCCTAAAGAGCTCTCAAAACAATAAGCTCGTGTGTACTGTGTGGTTACGAAAGAATGTGCCTTTTATATATACTACATGGCACTGAGTAATTAATGGCTTGGTTCCAAATAAACAACCCATAAATCACCGCCCAAAACTTAAGGAAATATTTCCTTACCCATCATGCCGACTTTTGATTCTAGTCAAACCTTTCTAACTCCACCTTGACTTGAATCAACTCAGCAACCTGAACCATAACCTGATGTTCTCTTCTCAAATCATAAACGGATGCGTCTCCCAGAACCAGAAACGAGCACGCCTCCCCGAGCAGATGTTCCGCAGCTGTATGCGAAACCCGAATCGCCAAATCGTTGCTCCAACTACCATGCGTTCCTGCAACGAATGCGCCAGATGTGGTTGCACTTCCTGAAACAGAAACAAGTGCTCCACCCAGAACCAGACTCGAATACATTCACTGAGAAAACAGGACCGAATGTATTCCCGATGCGCCCAATTGCGCCAGACAGATGCACCATGACAGAATGCCCAGATGTCATCCAGACCAGATGCATTGATGACGAGTGCCACAACTTGTCATGCCCGATGCGCCCCGTATGCCTCAGATGCGCCAGATGCTCGCGAGAAACATATCGCATGCGAGCTCAATGTGTGTCATGGTACACGCCCCAAAAACAGATGCACGCCAGAACAGACCCGTGCATAATGCGTGCCAGAACCAGAACCAGATGCGCGTGCCAGAAATCTCACGCGCCAGATGCTCCATGTCGTTGCCAGATTCAATTTACACGCCAGATGCTCCACGCCGGGAGCCAGATTGCGTCTGAACGTCAATCGCCAGAACGCCAGATTCGCGTAAATCGCCAGATTCGCGCCAGTACCGAATGTATGCTGGATTTACCAGATCCCTTGCACGCCTAATCAGATGCACGCCAGATTGCTCCGACAGGAACCCGGATAGCCCCCTCCACGGGGCTTCAGATGGTGGGTGTTCCTGCTTCTCTCTCACAAACTGACCGATCTTGATCGCCAAGCCAAACATCGTTCTTGGCGGAATCTCGAAACCCAACCTCCCGATAGCCTGCTCCACCTGAATCATGAAACCCTAGCTTTGAGTTCCACCAAAACGTGAAACCCTAACTCTTGGCTCCACCCTGATCTTGGAACCCTGGCTCTGATACCAGTTTGTTAAAACTGGTGATCCCCCTGACCTGGCTCTGATACCAGTTTATTGTAACAGAACTCCTGTTTCAGAGCTTTGTTACTCGTTTGTTATAACCTGTGGGTATTCGAGCAAGAACGAAAACAAAACAAGAACGAGACAGATATTTAACTGGTTCACTAACGAATTCGTAACGAACCCGCTAGCTATTCCACGGCCAGAACCCGGTATTTTATTGAGAATAGAACCCGATTCCAATGCACGTTGTGACCACAACGGCCACGGCGGCAACCCGAAACACCCTCCCGCACACACACTCTACCAAAGCTCCTAAAGAGCTCTCAAAACAATAAGCTCGTGTGTACTGTGTGGTTACTAAAGAAAGTGCCTTTTATATATACTACATGGCACTGAGTAATTAATGTGGCTTGCTTCCAAATAAACAACCCATAAATCACCGCCCAAAACTTAAGGAAATAATTCCTTACCCATCATGCCGACTTTTGATTCTAGTCAAACCTTTCTAACATTCATACGTCATTCCTTGCAATTTTTCTAAGAATGTGCTTAAAATACATGCTCATACTATAGTTTTCTCCTTTAGTCGAAAGCAAAGTCAATATCAACTGGAGATTAATGCTATTGTTAGAAGTTAACTCCACTTGTTCACGGATAACCACAACATGTAATCTAAATACGATATTTGTTTTGGTGAACATTGAGCGGATGCAGTTGTGTGTTTACCGATGCTCTTATTTTGATTCCTAATTGCACACATTTTTATACTCTGCTTTCAACTTCATTTCAGTTACTTGCAACTAATTTTATTCATATGATTTGTTTTCAGAAAATGGCAGAAGTTTGTTGATTCTTAGAAGCTACTCCAGTAATCGCAAGCTAGCGAATGAACTGTCTCTTAATGTCCAGCTTTGGCCTTGTTCTACCTGAAGATCAGTAACCTTCTGAGGGAAAATCTAATTTAGCATGGCCGGATCTTTTGTTGTGCGATGCTAGTGTTTCTGTGTATACTGTAGACATAGTATGCATGTGCCCGTGTGCACTTAAAAACTCTGACAATGTTGTGTTCTTGTCTGTTGTATTGTACTTGAACCTCTTAGAACTCTTGGCAATATTCTCACAGAACTCTTGGTAATATTTGGTAAAAGTTAATCGTATGTAATCGTTGTTTGATTTATGTTATCATTACTATTTGACTCTTTGATATGGATACCGTATCGGTATTATTTAGTTATTTAGATATTTATTAGTTTATTAGTTATTTGAGTTATTTAATTAAGTTATTTAATTATTTAGTGATCGGGGCTTGGCCCGTAGGAGTCTAGGTTAGGCTATAATAGGTCAGTTTATCTATTCAATCAATAAAGAAATTAGTCTCTCTCCCTTTATTTTTAGTATTCGTATCTTTATTTTATTTATCGATATGATTTATCGTATCACTCTAGTATTTGGCTGTTATCTAGCGGTTGAATACATGTAACCAGTAAATTGCACATTGTTTTGTTGTTACTGAGTGAGGAGCATTATTCCAAGCCCCGATCGAACTGGTGCTCTAGATGTCGATGTCCTCAAGAATGTAAACTTGTAAGCTTCCGGTTTGGTTCGGGATCGTGCACATCATTCATCCCCTTAGTTACGCGCTTCATGTACCGCTTCATGACCTTGGACCAAATCGTGGGCCGTAATGGTTCAGGTTGTTTTTTATTTTCTACTTATGACAACTAAAAACGCAGCTACCACTTCTATATATGTTTTCTTACACTTTAGTCCTTAATATTTTATTTTTTTTGTCTTTTTGTCTTTTTGTTTTTTTGAGTAAAAGTCCAATATTGGTCGGCTTTGGAATCGTCATGTGTCATCACTAATGTAATCATGATTCTTAACAACTACCTTTAGTTTGACATATTTGTATCAACAACGGCGTGGAGCTGGTGGTCGGAACCGCTAGCATGGTCAAATTGGCTCTGGGGTCCAGATTATTCATCGCCACTGGCATTAGAGCATGTTCGCATGTGCCCTATGTTTAGATAATACCTCATTCTCGCATTAAATTCGTATGAAATCACTATTAAAGTTTACGTCAGAATTGGGGTGCCTAGGAAGGAAGTTCCGCGGAAGACAGAACCAGTGTGGACGTCAGAAAAAAAATTGCCCAGAGCTCTCTCTGTGGTCCTCCTTTCCCCGATGGTGGATGTTTTTCCGGCGACTGAGTCCGGTTTCTTAATCTGTTAGATCGCTCTTTTTGTTGTCTCTGTTTCTCTTCTTCCTTTGATTTTGCAAATTTTGTTCTGAAATTCATTTTCGCCTCCCCAAATCTCAGATTCACGATGAACCTCTCGTTAGAATTAGACGACGATGAAACTACTGTAGCAAGGCTTCAAGGTGCTACTATGGTGGGAAAGCTTTTGTATGACCGACCGTTTAACCAGAAGCAAATTCTAAACATCGCCAGAGGAATCTGGGGTGTGGGAGACCGCCTGAAAGTGCAGTGCTATGGGAAAAATCAATTCATCTTTTACTTTGCAGATCTGAAAGATTGTCAGAGGAATAGAAATCAAGTTCCCTGGACCTTTCAGAATCATATAATGGTTCTGAAAGAATGGACTAGAGGCAAAAGA
The DNA here is from genome assembly GCA_023055425.1 of Linanthus parryae. NCBI lineage: Eukaryota > Viridiplantae > Streptophyta > Magnoliopsida > Ericales > Polemoniaceae > Linanthus > Linanthus parryae. The sequence continues at coordinate 59,327,752 of JALGPY010000001.1, read as the reverse complement.
TTAGCTGAGATTGATTTCACTATGTGTCCTTTCTGGGTTCAGATCCACGGGCTCCCCTTTGAGAAAATGTCAGGCGACAATGCAAAGAAGATCGGAGCACTGATCGGTGCTGTTGAGACGGTGGAACGGAAAGAAGCGGAAGATCTGGTTCTTCGACCATACCTAAAGGTGAGAGTTATGGTGGATACAACAAAGCCACTAGCTAGAGGTTTTGATCTCACAGGGTAAGGTGACGGCCCGGTGTGGATAAACTTTGGGTATGAGAAACTCAGATTTTTGCTACCGGTGCGGTAGATTGGACCATGAGAATCAGAGATGCAAGTTCCTGACTAGAGAACAGGGGAGAGGCTCCAAGTATGGTCCAGATTTGAGAGCTCGGTCAAAAGCAGAATTCCGAGAAGCGAAAGAAAGATATGAAGATCTTAATGCTCCTACTACGCCGGAGGAAGATCAACAAATCCGGGAAACGGTGGCGCGTTGGCTGGGCAGATCTCACGACCAAGAGGAGCACGTGACGAGCGACGTGGAGGAGAAAGGACAACAGAGGACAAGTGTGCTGGCATTTCAGAATCACGATGAGGTTTCCAGGCCGTTATCCACAGAGAGAAGCGAGGAGAAGGACAATACGTGTCACAGTGTGAAGAACCTTGGTACGATCGAACCAGCTAGATACTGGGTGGAGAACGAAGGTGATGATGGGGATGAAATCGTACCAGATACACAGCTGGCACATGAGGGTAAAAATCTCAATCCGGAAAAGGTAATTACCCTACCGAATCATACTGAAGAATGGGCTACCCCAGATAAAAATACGATCCAGCCTGGACTGAATGGGCCTCCTCTCGGCCCAATGATATTCACCCCACAAAGGAAAGTCCACATCCGAAGAAGTAGAATCCAAACAAAGCTTTATTGTGATGATTATGCGGGTATACCCGTTCGTCAACCGGGCTCGGATCTAATGGTGGGGAACCCATTTACTGATATCAGATTGTCAAAGGTTTTTAATAATTTGTTGTCTCTGAAAAGAGCAAGAGAAGAAAACCCTTCTTCTACAGAAACACATAAGCGATTGTGCAGAATTCCGGAGGAAGAAGAAGGCAAGGATTACAGATTGGAAAGTAGTACCACAGAGGACGAGAGAAACTATGCTAGGCTGGTGAGCTCTTCTCAACAAACACAAGTAATTCAAGGGAATTCTGAATCCTCGATTGAAGTGATTGTTCGACAAACCTCAGAGCATAAGGTACAATTACAATCCTTAATGAGTGATGATGATAGTGTTTATGTTCAGTATATGGAGGAATTCGAAGCTTTGATGGGGCAAGTTAAAACAGGTGATGAGGGAAGGGTGGTGGTGGCTGACCCCAAACCGCCACACACCCGATGTTAGTCATTGCTTGGAACTGTCAGGGGATAGGGCGACCTCTGACAGTCCAGCAATTGAGAGGACTTTGTGAATTCCATCGCCCTAGTGTGGTATTTCTTAGTGAAACAAAAAACCAAAAAAGAAAGATGGATCAAATAAAAAGGAGATTTCGATTCCCTAATTCCCAAGTGGTGAACCCAATTGGCTTATCTGGGGGTCTCTCTCTTTGGTGGACAATGGAGGTACAACTTGATATCCTCTTTTGTACGACTAATATTATAGCTACTAGTATTAGCAATGGTAATGGGGTGAAGGAAAACTGACTCTTTGTGTATGGATGTCCAAAATTCAGAGATAGGAAGCAGTTGTGGGCTGAAATCAATCAAGTTGTTCAAAGATGGAATCTGCCATGGGTGATGTGTGGAGATTTTAACGAGTTGATGAGATATGAAGATAAGCAAGGGGGGAAGAAGCTACAAGGTGGAAGATTTCCCAATTTACAAAAAGAATCTCAGATTGGGGGTTGCTTGAGGTGGAATCAAAAGGATTGAGCTATACCTGGTCAAATAACCGAGCTTCTGGTAATGTAAGAGAAAAGCTAGACACATTGCTAGCTAATGCTGAATGGAGGATGACTTACCCAAACTGTAGAGTGGTCAATGAGATTATGACTTGTTCGGATCATTGTCCACTAGTTATTGATACTTCTACAAATAGCAAAGTGAAGTATCACTTTAAAATTGAGGAGAGGTGGATTGGCCATCCTCAGTTTAATGATATTATAAAGCAAGGTTGGAGTGCTTCTTATGCAGGATCATCCATGTTTAGAGTGAAAAAGAAGCTTTCAGAGTGTAGAAGCATTCTCACAAAGTGGAGCAAGAAAGAATTTGGGAATACAAGAGAAAAGATAAAAGTTCTCAAAGCTAAGATTCTGGAAATCCAAATGCATGACTTCTCTAAGGAATTAGAAGAAGAACAAAAGATGCTTAAGAAAAAGCTGCAAGAAGAAGAAGAGAACGAAGAGAGTTACTGGTTGCAAAAATCTAGACTTCAACATTTCAAGTTGGGTGATCGGAACACTAAGTTCTTCTACACAACTACTATACAAAGAAGGGGTTGGAATGCAATTGGGAAGATCAAAGACAAAGACGGAAACTAGGTGGATTCTTTCTATGATATTCAAGACAGCTTCTGTAGTTATTTCAAGACTCTGTTCCAAGAGCACAACAGACCAGACCCTGATTTGGTATTAGACTGTCTCTCTCCAGTAGTCTCAGATAGTATGAATGAAGATCTGTGCAAGGTCCCTAGCCTTGCATAAATTAAGTGTGCAGTCTTCCAACTAGGCCCTAATAAAGCACCTGAGCGGATGGTTTCAATGGAAGATTCTTTCAAAGCCAATTGGATATTGTTCAAGGTGAGGTTTCAGCAGCAATTCAAAATTTTTTCAGGAGTGGGTTTTTGTTAAAAAGTTGGAATCAAACCCTGATTTCTTTAATTCCAAAGATTCCTCATCCTCAAAGCCCAACTGATTTTCGGCCTACCAGCCTTTGCAACTTCTGCTACAAAGTTGTTGCTAAAGTGCTAGCTAACAGGTTGAAACATATTCTAAAACTCATCAACAAGTGAATCTCAAGGGGCTTTTGTCCTTGATAGGCTCATACAAGATAATCTGATTATTGCACATGAAATGTTTAATTATGTGAAGAAGAAGAAGAACCCAGGGAAAGAAGGATGCATGGCTGTGAAGCTAGACCTGGTTAAAGCCTATGACAGAGTCTGTTGGAAGTTCTTGGAAGCTGTGATGCTGAAATTGGGCTTTTGCGCTCAATGGACAAAGCTGGTTATGCAATGTGTGGAAACTGTGTCATCTGCTGTTGTCATAAATGGTCACCACACCCCTTTCTTTTCTCCTCAAACAGGTCTTAGACAGGGAGACCCACTGTCTCCCTACCTCTTTGTGTTGATTGCTGAGGTCTTCTCAAAATTGTTATCACATGCTACACTGACTAACTCTATTTCTGGAATTAAAGTTAGTAGACAAGCAATCCCCATCTCCCATTTACTATTTGCAGATAATGCAATAGTATTTCTCCAAAGCAATGAAGAAGAGGTAGATACCTTTTTTCATATTATATCTAATTTCGAAGCCACCTCTGGTATGAAGATCAGTGTTCAAAAGACCTCAGTGCTATACTCTCCAAACACCACAGCAGAGTTCAAGAAGAAATTATATGACAAATTTGGTGTGAATGAGATGTTTTCCACAGCCAAATACTTAGGACTCCCAATTTTTTGGGGTAAGTCCTGAACAAAAGCTGGGAATTTTATTGTTGACAGAGTAAGAGCTAAACTTAAAGGATGGAAATGGATGCTCCTCTCTCCAGGTGGGAAAGAAGTCCTCATTAAATAAGTGGTACAAGCTCTCCCTAGTTATTTCATGCAATGTTTTCTCATGACCAAAAGCTTATGTGAGAAAATTAATCAAGTTATCAAGAATTTTTGGTGGAGTGGAAAGGTGGATAAGCAATCTATTACTTGGGTTGCTTGGGATAAAATCACTTCCCCTAAATGGCAAGGAGGGCTGGGGTTTAGGGAATTTCACTCCTTCAATATTGCACTCTTGGCAAAAGTGGGGTGGCGGATTATTCAGTGTCCTGAATCTTTGCTAGCTAGATTCCTTAAGAGTGTTTACTACCCTAATGGGGAATTTTTGTCTGCTAAAAAAGGCACTACAGGGAGCTGGACGTGGAATAGTATCTTAGCTGGAAGAAATCTTCTAAAGAAGCAAGGCAAATGGATGGTTAGTGTGGGTAGTAAAGTCCTAATTCAAGATAATTGGATAAGTAACAAAGAAGATGTTGTTCTCGCTATTCCAGAAGAGTTGGGAAACAAGAAAGTGGCTGAGCTCATAAATCAGAATGCCAGAACGTGGAAGGTTAGTATCATAAGAAATTCTTTCTCCCCTGAGATAGCTAAAGCTATAATTCATACCCCTCTCTATCATTTCCAACATGAGGATACCTTTTTCTGGCCAAGGTCTTCCTCAGGGAATTATTCTGTCAAGTCTGGCTATGGGGTTCTTGCCAATAGAGGAGAAAACAACACTGCTACTAATGCAGGTAGTTCCTACATCATGACAGATCACTGTTGGCAATCTTGTTGGGATCTTAATGTGCCCCCCAGAATGAAACATTTTGTGTGGAGAATGTGCAACAATGCCCTACCCTCTAAAGAAAATCTACACAAAAGAGTCAAAGATATCTCCCCATTCTGCGCAATATGTGATCAGGAAGTGGAAACAAACACCCATATTCTGTTTAGATGCCACTGGACTAGGCCTTTTTGGTTTGGGTATGTGGGCTCTCTGTGTGAGAATTGAACTACTGTGCAAAATATGAGAAACTGGTGGATTGATCTTATTTCTAAAGTGGAGGAGAAAATTTACACCCAGGAGTGGGTTGAAAAGATTATATGGGGCTGTTGGTTTATTTGGAAAAGTAGGAATGAATTCCTATTCCAAAATTCTGAGATTAGGCCTGAGAATTCAGTAAAGAGGTGTATTTCTTCACAATCTCTGTATTGGCAAGCTAAGGAGAGGAATACCCCTCCTTCCGACCAAACACGAGCTGGGAAAATAAGTGAGCATGAGAAAGTCAGTTGATAAACCCTCCTCAAGGAAAGTTGAAAGTAAATTGTGATACCAGCTGGAATCAAGCTAAGAAAGAAGGTTTTATGGCATGGATCATGAGAAACGAATATGGTGCTTTAATTGAAGGACAAGGATGCAGAATGGGAGCAAATTCTTTGTTGAAGGCTGAAGCTTTAGCCATAAGAGCTGCTTGTGCAGGTACTGCTGGGTTTCATGATATCTGCAGCATCAAATCTGACAACCTGCCTCTGGTTAAGATGATAAATCATGAGGTTGTTTGCTACAGAGAAGTGGTCCATATTGTGGCAGATATTAGAAGCTACATTTTTGATAAAAACATTAGTGTTAGTAGAGAGGCCAATGAGGCTGTTAATTGGATAGCTAAGAAAGGTTTGAAGGGTAAGTTAGTTTGGAACTGGGTGGATTGTCCTCCCCCAGAGTTGTCTCAAATTCTCAAAGTATATTGTATGAGATTTTCTGCTTCTGCTTAATACATTTAGTCAGTTCAAAAAAAAAAAAAAAAGAGGAAGGAAGTTCCGCGCAGACGGCAGACACAAGCTGGGCTGAACTTCAAACTGGGCCAGCGGGGACCTCAAAAGGCCCAATTGCACATTCCTATAAATTATCAAGCAAAAGTAAAGTCTGTTGAAATTGATCATTGTCTTTGATAAAAAAAAATGATCATTGTGGTGCAGGTGTAAGTATCGAGTTTATTAGTGGATAAGTTTGCATGGTTATTGAAATTGACTAACTGAAGTTTTCTCCTTTACAGGCTACACTTAGCCTCTTCCCTAAGATAGGGTAATAGCAGCAGCTGAAAGTTTACCAAAGCTTTTAAACTTCACAGAAAAGTCTCTATAATTTTCATTTTGAGACAAATAGTTCCAATCATTAAAAGGGTTTGATTAAATTAGCGAAATCTTTTAACATAAACCCTCCCGCAATATCTTCTCGCTGACACTTAGCTACCAACGGTATTGATTTTGTCAGAAACCCCCCTTACAGTTTCACTTTTACCGACACCGCACACTATTTTACTAAAACTGCTGGTAGCTAAGTGTCGGTATAAGTGAAACTGCATGGGGGGTTTTTGTTTGAAAAATGGTGCGCGATGTCGGTAAAAGTGAAAGTGCAGGGGGTATTTGATACGGGTAGCGTATCAATATTATTTACTATTTATTTATCAAGTTATTTATTTAATTAATAATACGGGTGTATACAGGAGGATCCTTTGAGGAAGATCCAAGTGTACACCAGGGGTAGAGAATAGGAACACAAGGAGTGTAGGTTGTGAGTAGGGATAGAGCAAGACAATGGTAACTGAGAGAGAGAGAGTATATGGGCAGAGCTTCCGTGTAGTTATATATATTGCAATGAAGGGTTAACAATCATATATATATATATATATAATGGGGAATGTGACCGTTGTAGTGGGTTAATGCGCCCATTAATGACGGCTTAATTACCTTAACCATAACGGCACGTTCGACCGCATGTATAAGGACCGTTACGCACTTCGTCCGCGTATACCGGAACCGTTATGAGGTTGACCGGTTTTATGGGACACGTGGCCATAAATCTCTCAAAGCAGTTACCAAGGGTCGCGCGCGGGCTTGGTTGTCGTTCCCACGCGACAGATCTTTTTCTAGCCTCCAAACCACTAAGTTCCTACAAGTCCCGTGTGGAATGATATGCGAGGGGCCCTGTCTCGCAGCCCCCATATGGATAAGCATGGGTTTTGCTCGCGTAGTACTGGAGCACCACCAGATGTGCTAGATGACTGCCACGTGTAAGCTGACTCACGTGGCTAGAAAACACTATCTACATTAGCCCCCTTTTTGCGCGTGGAGACACTTATCTGATAGACTTCAATGCGCAAAACTAGCGCGCGCGTTGGAGCTACGCACCAATTCAAATTTTCGAGAAATCAGCCCCCGTGCGTGTCATTATGATCTAGAATCCCTAGAGTCGTGCCTTCTGTTCCTCTAGGGTTTTTAGCCGTGACATCAGCATAGGCCTGTGATTACGCGATTCGGCGGTGACTGTTGCGATTCGACCACTGAAAGGACGCGACTCTTCAGTAGATTTGAATAAATACTCCTCATCCTCCATTGTTGCAAACTGCTTCTCTCTAGAGTGAATGTTTTCTGAGAATCTCCGAGAGCAAATCCAGATTATCAATCACCAGTTCTTCTTAGCAAATCGACTCCTTCAAATTGCTTCAAAAACACAAGGTTGGCCCGTTCGATTTTGATTAATGCTTCCAATATGAATTTCCCCCTTTTGACATGCCTTTACAAGTTGAATCTGTAACCCATAAACACTTAAAACCCACCATTGTTGGTAACTGTCTGGAAAAGGGTTCTTAAAACCCAAGTAAACTAGCATTTTAACTAAAATTACACAGTCAACCCCTTATAGAGTTAGCCTCCTGCCTCAATGTATGTCAAGTTCTCATGGCTGACACTCATTCAATTTGAACATCCATTACATATTTCAGTATATGAGTTTCTATTTTTATATATAAGCTTTCTAGTTGTCCACAAAATCTAGATTGTACAAAGATTCAATATGCAATATGTTTATAACTAAAATTATATTAAATATATAATTTAGAAACGCGCTCACATGACACTCTCAAATATATATAATTTTAGAATTTATCGGTTTCGCGCTCCCGCTCCTGCTCTAGGTGACGTTCTTAAGTTTTAGTTCAAATAGTTAAGTTTTAGTTTTGTGTGCTACGTGGATCAATAAATTTCAACCGCATAACAAGCCAATAGAAACTCATACAACCAAGAGTGTAGGAAATCCTTGTCATATTATTAATACACGTGAAAAAATCGTCTAAGATGCGCAATTTAGGACGGAGGAAGTATATTTTTGGACAGTGAGCTATGCAAAAAGGGATTTGAGTCTTTAATATCCGTAAAAAGTCTTCTAAGATACTCAATTAAGACGGATAAGTAAATCGTAGGAGAGAGAGATGTGCAAAAAGCGATTGGAGCATACTTCTAAGCATCCAACAAATTCTTTCCAAATAAAAGAAATGTGTTTCATGATCTCAACAAGGCAAACCAACTAGAGCACATTCCAAGACTTCAGAGTTTCAAGAACAATACACCCAGAATAACGTCGTCTACTGACAACCCAACCTCCAGTAATAAGAGCAAAATTAAGCAAAATAAAATACCCCGAACTGATTTTTTCCTTCAATGTGATTCAAGGGCTCAAAATAAGAGTCAAAGCTGCACATCCATTTCAATTTTATCAGAGTTATAATCATATATTTTCTCCGGGAAATGTAATCGTTTCAATTAGTTGTATAGGCAGATGAATTATTAAAATCAATGGACCGTGTGTTTTAATTCGCTCCTTTTAGTATTGGGCCATAAACTTTTAATTCTCTCCTTTTATTATTGGGCCATACACATATGAGTACAATAAAGCCCAATATCGGCAATCCAAAAGCCCAGTGTGTGAATTTCGGGGACAGAAGAAGCATCAAAATCTACCCGAGACTGACTAAGAGTTAGGAACCCTAGATTGGTTGTAGCAATCGAGACGCAAAATCAGCAAGTAATTCGGCAAATTGGGTCGCCAGAGCAATCTGGAAGGAGACGATTATGGATTCCTCCTATATAGCTCTTGTTCGTTCAGTTCCTCCTCGACTGCCGGCGAAGTCGCTGCTGCGGTTCAAATGCGTGTCCCAGCTCTGGTATTCCCTCATAACCTCTGCCAACTTCATCGCCACTCACTCTTCACACAGCCACCGTAAGAACAAAGTCTCTATCTTGTGCTATTCCTTTAAGAAAACTGTTAGTCGTGATCCTACTGATGTAAGTCTTCCAAATACTACCTTTTCTTTTGGGATTGGTGAGGTCACGGTGAAGCTAACATTTCTCAGTCATCTGTACCGTGTTGAAATGGTGGGTTGTTTCAATGGTGTCCTTTGCTTGTCTCTCTCAGGACACCCATAGATTTATTCCCTTTGGAACCCTGCCACTAGACAGCTCAGGCGAATTGTTGTTGCTCCCATGGACGGTCCAGCCTCGACCGATATGACATTTTTTAAAAGTGGTAGTTGGTATGGCTCTGGGTTTTGCTTCGATCCAGTCACTAATGCTTTTAAGGTTGCACATATTAGATTGGATGTTACAGGTGCAGGAGAGACTAACGCGCAGGTCAATGTGTTCTCTACTGTTACTAATTCTTGGACGGAGAAGAATGTACCTCTTCCTTATCGGGTCCGGTTAAGTAGTTACAGCACTAAATATGGCGCCACTTGTGTGAATGGGTACATGCATTGGCATATAGCTATATGTCGGGCTGTACGGACACCGGAACTGACTTTCAAATTAGAAGATATGTACATTCTGAGTTACAACATTACTGATGAGGTGTTTCAACAGATCGAGATGCCGTTCCGTGCTCCCATGGGCTTCTATCATCTTGCTGCGTACAACGGATCTCTTGCCATGTTTTCCCATAGGCGGATTGGTTCCTAATAGTTCCTATGATGTGTGGGTGTTGAATCATTGTGATGGTGGTGCCAATCACTTCTGGTCTAAACTACTGACTTGCACACCGTCCATTGAGGTTAGGTCTCCTGCGGGATTTATCAGGAAGGATGACGTTGATTTGGTACTCTTGTGTGAGGAACCTAGCCGCTCTCTGTACACGTATGACCCAAAGAAGGGGGAGACCAATAAGTTCTAGGAAAAAGACCCTGGAACGCGTACCTTCCCATACAGTGAGAGCCTCGTATCACTTTATTAATCGGGTAAAGGATTACTTATCTCCATGCTATGAGTTTTTATGAAAATGTAAGACCATGTGTTTTGTCAAGCTTTCCCTCGTTTTCTTATGCTCTTTTGCTTGTGCTTTTCTTATATATGAACTGATTATGGATCCAAGAGAAATTTGATTTTTTCTACAGTCGAGTCAAATCCATTGTGAGAAATTATGGTGCATCCCCACGTTGATAATATCATCACGAGTAAAGAAAAACTCTATGAAACCTGAAGATGAAAAACAGTTGTTTTGAAACTCTTTCAAGCAAAATTTTGTTTTTTGCATTCTTTGTACTGAGCGCATTGAGTCTCCGTGTCCAGGTCGAACTTATGCTCATCTTAAAGGGGTACAAAGATAGTTTTTGAGCGCATTGAGTCTCCATGTCCTGGTCGGACTGTGTGGGTGATGAAAGGCTCTGACAGTACAAGTCAATCAAGGTCTATAAGGCATACTTGTAAACCACGGAGAAAGGAGATAAAAGACGCCCTGGGGGGTTTCAGTAATGGCGATGAAGTTAAATTGGTAGTTTCGCAAGGTTTTACTGCAAATTGTCATGTGATTTGAAGACTGGTGTCATGGGCCGCGTTATTTACTTGATAATTTTCGGACTTGGACTTGCCCATGACATCTTTAGCCCACATGGAGTTAGCTAGTTTGGGCCTAGGGGATGTCCTAGCCCACTTTAGCCCATTAGATAGCTCATTTTCTAGAAGCTTCCCGAGTTGTATGGATGTAACCTTGTGTAGGGGGCTCTAGAATTCTCCATTGTAAATATCTAAGGCTAGAACATGTAGGAAGGTTCTAGTCCGATAGATCATAGCCGTTAGATCGTTAGATCTCTAGATCCTTCCAAGGGGGAGGGACTTGTATAAATAGGGAGGAGCTCATTTGCTCCAAACCATCCAAGAAGTTGTAAGCTCTCTACTTCCATAAGGAAATACAAGTACTTTCCTTCATAGCTCTTTCGGTTGTTCTTCCGCATAAGCGTTCGAGTTAGAGGCTGACTTAGTGTTTGCAGAGGGAGTTGAAGACACTAAGTGCCGCACGGGAAGGTCTTGAAAAGTAGCCCGTGACAGTTGGTATCAGAGCAAGGTCGATGGAGGGAGACGGTAGCAACGTCACCAACGCAGCCAAGGGCGGTCGTGGCAAGTCGAAGGATCAAATAGCCGGCTTGGAGTCTCGTATGGTCCGGTTGGAGAAGAACTGGAGGGAGTTCCTCGAGAGGGTGGAGGAAGAGTTCCCAAACAACGAGACCGTGGAGGAGTTGAGGGGAGAAGTGCAAGGACTTCTCAATGCTTCGTTGGCTACCTTGAGGGAGGACTTGGAGGCTCAACTCGGTAGCGCCATGGCCAAGGTGGCGGCTCTTAAGGAGGAAATGAAGTCCATCAAGGGGGATTAGACTTTGTGCAAGGAGGCGGTCGTGAACCGTACTCTTAGCACGGTGGCGGTCCCAAAGATCGACGTCCCTAAGCCAAAGAACTATGGAGGTAAGAGGGATGCCAAGGAGATAGATTTGTTCCTATGGAGTGTGGAGCGTTACATGCAGAATTTAAGGATCGAGGATGATCAAGCCAAGATTGAGGCGGCAACCATGTTCTTCGTGGAGAACGCTTTGGCATGGTGGAGACTAAGGACTGGCGAAATCCAACGAGGTACGAATGTTCTCAATACTTGGGATGATTTTAAAGTTGATCTTAAGCGTCAGTTCTATCCAGAAAATGCTAAGTATGAGGCCCGGCAAAAACTTCGTTATCTGAAACACACTGGCTCTATTAAGGAATATATTTCGGCTTACACTAACTTGTTGTTTGAGATACCCGACATAAGTGACGATGACAAGTTCTTCAACTTTATGAGTGGGTTGCAACCTTGGGCCAAGCAAGAGCTGGATCGTCGTGGGGTGACAAGCTTGACCCAAGCCATTGCCGAGGCCGAGAAGCTAATCGAGTTCCGGAAGAGTGGCTCGGAGACACGTCCAAATCCTTCGAAGCCGGACCATGCCAAAGGTGGGGGAGACAAAGCAAAGGACAAAGGCAAGGAGGTGCAAGGATCTAAGCCGCCTGTTAAGAAGGACCAAGGGAACAAGTCGAGTGGTCCTAGTGGATGCTATTGGTGCAAGGGGCCGCACCGCATAAGAGATTGTCCAAACCTTTCCAAGCTCAACTAACTTTATTCCGAGGTGGAGGCACGAGGTCACGAGGCACGGGAGACGGAGGAGGACGGCAAGGTGGGCTCGTTGCAACTCGTCAACGCCGTGCAGACCAAGGTGGAGGCCAAGAACAAGGACAAGGAGAAGGGGTTGATGTTTGTGGAGGTCAAGGTGAATGGCAAGACCTCTAAGGCATTGGTGGACACGGGGGCTACCAACAACTTCGTGTCCAAGGAGGAAGCAAAACGGTTGGGCTTGTCCGTGGCCAAGACAGGGGGAAGCGTCAAGGCAGTGAACTCGGAGGCCAAACCAATGGATGGAGTGGCTCGAGGCGTGCTGGTGCAACTCGAGTCGTGGAAGGGATCCGTGGACTTCTCGGTGATCCCTATGGACGACTACGCCATGGTGCTAGGCGTAGAATTCATGGATAAGGTACGTGCTATCCCGATGCCACCGTTCAATACTATGTGCATTATTGGAGATGGTTCGTCTTGCATGGTGCCGGTGACTAGGGAAAGCACTAAGAAGGGTGGAGCTTTGTCGGCACTGCAACTCTCCAAGGGGTACAAGAAAGGGGAGGCTACGTTCATTGCGACATTGAAGGAGGAAGCCAAGGAAGTCCCTAAGGAGCAAGTGCCGGCATGTATTGAGAAGGTGCTAGATGAGTTTGCCGATGTGATGCCCAAGGAGTTGCCGAAGCGGCTACCACCAAGGAGGGAGGTGGATCATGCCATCGAGTTGGAGCCGGGAAGCAAGCCGCCGGCTAAGGCGCCATATCGGATGTCCCCACCAGAGCTCGAGGAGCTCAAGAAGCAATTGAAGGGGTTGTTGGATGCGGGCTACATCCAACCATCAAAGGCACCATATGGAGCACCGGTGCTATTCCAGAAGAAGAAGGACGGCTCGTTGAGGCTTTGCATCGACTATCGGGCACTCAACAAGGTGACAGTGAAGAACAAGTACCCGATACCGTTGATAGCAGATTTGTTCGACCAACTTGGTGGTGCACGATATTTCTCGAAGTTGGATCTCCGTTCGGGGTACTACCAAGTTCGGATAGCAGAAGGGGATGAGCCGAAGACTACTTGTGTCACGAGGTATGGGGCTTATGAATTTTTAGTTATGCCTTTTGGTCTAACAAATGCTCCCGCTACGTTTTGGACGTTGATGAATAGGGTATTCCATCCCTACTTGGATAAATTCGTGGTGGTGTACCTAGACGACATCGTGGTCTATAGCTTGACCATGGAGGATCATGTGGAGCACTTGAGAATGGTGTTCCGAGTACTTAAGGAGAACGAGCTCTACGTCAAGAAGGAGAAGTGCTCGTTCGCATTGGAGGAGGTCGAGTTCTTGGGCCATAGAATCTCTAAGGGGAGCTTGATGATGGATGAGGCCAAGGTACGAGCCATATCGGAATGGGAGGCCCCTACCAAAGTGACGGAGTTGAGGTCTTTCTTGGGGTTGGTCAACTACTATCGCCGATTCATCAAGGGCTACTCGGCGAAGGCGGCACCGTTGACGGACCTCCTCAAGAAGGGCAAGGCATGGGAGTGGTCTCCTAAGAGCGAGGAGGCCTTTGTGGAGCTGAAGAAGGCGGTGACAGAGGAGCCGGTCCTCAAGTTGCCGGACTTGAGTCTGCCGTTCGAGGTGCACAGGGACGCGTCAGACTTTGTCATCGGAGGGGTGTTGATGCAGGAAGGACACCCCATAGCATTCGAGAGCCGCAAGCTCAATGACACGGAGAGGAGGTACACGGTACAAGAGAAGGAGATGACGGCCGTGGTCCATTGCTTGCGGACTTGGAAGCATTACTTACTTGGCTCTAGGTTCGTGGTGAAGACAGACATTGTTGCTACGAGCTACTTCCAGACGCAGCCGAAGCTAAGCCCAAAACAAGCTCGTTGGCAGGACTTCTTGGCGGAGTTCGACTTTCACCTAGAGTACAAGCCGGGGAAAGGCAACGTGGTTGCCGATGCACTTAGTCGGAAGGCGGAGTTGGCTAGCATCACCCAAGCCACTAGCACGATTCTGGATCGAGTTAAGGAGGGATTGGTCCAAGACCCAGCAGCGCGGAGCCTAGTGGAGATGGCTAAGGAAGGGAAGACCAAGAGGTTTTGGGTGGAGGACGGTCTTCTCTACGCTAAGGGAGGATGCATCTACGTGCCTAAGTGGGACGGCTTGAGGCGAGACATCTTGAAGGAGTGTCATGACTCTCGGTGGGCCGGACATCCAGGGATGCATCGTACTCTAGCATTGGTGAAGGAGAAGTACTATTGGCCCCAGCTCCGCGACGACATCGAGGGGTATGCGAAGACTTGTCTTGTGTGCCAGCAAGACAAGATGGAGCAGAAGCAGCCGGGAGGATTGTTGGAGCCGTTGCCGGTTCCAGAGAGGCCTTGGGAAAGCGTCTCCATGGACTTCATCACATACCTACCTAAGTCGGAAGGGTATGGCACGATCATGGTGGTGGTGGACCGATTCACCAAGTATGCAACGTTTGCTCCAGCCACACCAGGATGCACGACAACGGAGGCGGCCACACTCTTCTTCCGGAATGTGGTGAAGTATTGGGGAGTTCCACGGAGCATCGTGAGCGACCGGGACGTTAGGTTCACGGGGAAATTTTGGACGGAGCTCTTCAAGTTACTTGGGACGGAATTGAGCTTCTCCACAAGTTTTCACCCGCAGACGGATGGCCAGACAGAACGGGTGAACGCCTTGTTGGAGTTGTACCTGAGGCACTACGTGAGTGCCAACCAGAAGGACTGGGCGAAGCTCTTGGACGTGGCCCAGTTTTCCTATAACTTGCAGCGGTCAGAGGCAACAGGGAAGAGCCCATTCGAGCTAGCAACGGGACAGCAGCCTTTGACGCTTAGCACACTTGTAGCCTCATATGCAGGGTCTAGCCCGGGGTCATACAGGATGGCTAAGGATTGGCAGGAGCAACGGGACTTAGCTCATGCTTATCTCCAGAAGGCCGCGAAGAGGATGAAGAAGTGGGCGGACAAGAAGAGGCGACGGGTGGAATTCCAGGTCGATGACCAAGTGTTTGTGAAGTTCTTGCCGCAGCAATTCAATCATACCCGGCCATTGCATAAGGGACTTCTAAGGAAGTACGAGGGACCATTCCGGGTGACGGCCAAGGTCGGCAAGGCTTCGTATCGGGTGGAGTTGCCTCCCAAGTTCAAGATTCATCTGGTCTTCCATGTGAGTCAGCTGAAGCCTTATCACGAGGAAAAGGAGGACCCGGACCGTGGGGAATCGAGGCGAGCACCACCGATGATAGCCACTTCTTTCGACAAGGAAGTGGATGAGATTCTCAAGGAGCGGACCGTTAGTCGCAAGGGCGTGCCGAAACACAAGGAATACTTCGTCAAATGGAAGGGGACGCCTGTGGAGGAAGGGACATGGGAAAGCGAGGAATCGTTGTGGCAGTTCCGGGACAAGATCGAGCGATTTCGAGCCGACGACGCGACGAGGACGCCGCATCATTAGGTGGGGGAGAATGTTATGGGCCGCGTTATTTACTTGATAATTTTCGGACTTGGACTTGCCCATGACATCTTTAGCCCACATGGAGTTAGCTAGTTTGGGCCTAGGGGATGTCCTAGCCCACTTTAGCCCATTAGATAGCTCATTTTCTAGAAGCTTCCCGAGTTGTATGGATGTAACCTTGTGTAGGGGGCTCTAGAATTCTCCATTGTAAATATCTAAGGCTAGAACATGTAGGAAGGTTCTAGTCCGATAGATCATAGCCGTTAGATCGTTAGATCTCTAGATCCTGCCAAGGGGGAGGGACTTGTATAAATAGGAGGAGCTCATTTGCTCCAAACCATCCAAGAAGTTGTAAGCTCTCTACTTCCATAAGGCAATACAAGTACTTTCCTTCATAGCTCTTTCGGTTGTTCTTCCGCATAAGCGTTCGAGTTAGAGGCTGACTTAGTGTTTGCAGAGGGAATTGAAGACACTAAGTGCCGCACGGGAAGGTCGTGAAAAGCAGCCCGTGACACTGGGCAACTAGTAGAGTTTGTGTTGTCTTGTACTTGAACCTCCCGAAAGTCTTATACTTAAGTTTGTTAAAAGTTAGATAATTCACTCTGGATATATTTTCATATGGTCATTGGACTGTAAAGAAAGTAAAATTGATTGGTGTAGATAGTGCTTTCCAGGCAGACGGATCACAGCCACGTGGCAATCATCAAGCACACCTAGCTGTGCTCCACATACACTGGATCACCACCCGTGCTGATCCTCGTGGGGGCTGCGAGACAGGGCCCTCGCACACCACAACACGGGACTTGTAGGGACTTAGTGGTTTGGAGGCTAGAGTAAGTTCCGTCGCGCGCGAGTGACACCCAAGCCCGCGCGCGACCTTTAGTAACTGCTTTGAGAGATTTATGGCACGAGCTCCATAAACCCGGTCAACCTCATAACGGTTCCGGTATATGCGGACGAAGTGCGTAACGGTCCCTATATATGCGGACGAACGTGCCGTTGTGTTTAAGGTAATTAAGCCGCCATTAATGGGCGCATTAACCCACTACAACGGTCATATTCTCCACTATATATAGGATCGTTAACCCTTCCTTACATAACACTAATCATCTGAACTACGCGGAAGCTCTGCCAAAACTCTGTCTCTCTCTCATACAGCTACTACTGTCTTACTCTCTCCCTACTCACTACCCTACCTCTCCTGTGTTTCTCATCCCCTGTCCTTGGTGTACGTTGGATCTTCCTCAAAAGATTCTCCTGTACACAATTGGTTAGACACGAGGGTATAATATTGTTCGATTCCAGGAGAGACTCTCATTCCTTTGTCTCAAGAATCTGGCATGCCTGTGTTGTTAGCGTGATTGACCTGTTCGTTACTCTTTGCCTCCACAATTTTGTCAGGTATATCTCGGGGTCCATTTCTTCTGGTTTTTGGACTTGGAATTCTGGTCATTCACGCTCGTAGCATGACCAACTATTAATAAGAATTGTAGTAGAAGAAAGGGACGTCTAACGTATCCAACTGTCTGGTTTAATATTGGAATTGGTTATCACTGTATTGTTCTACCACTGTATCGATCAATTTTTGTAATCCAATCATTTTAAACTCAGAAATACAGGCGGTGGAGATTCTTGTAAATAGAGAGGTCTCTAATTTGACATGTCAGTGGAGTCTTCATGAACTAAAACACAAAATGAGTATCTTTATTAACTACGAAAAAAATCAGGGGCTCAGTTTTGTACAAACATCAGTCTTGTTGTTGGTCTTAGTTCTAATTTTTTGCCTGTGACTTGTAATATGAAAATGTGTAAGTAGTGAGTGCTTTAGGTTAAGAGTCGATATTGAGATGAGGTAGAGGTGAGGCTTCAATCTGTGTTTGTGAATTTGTTGCTTTGATATGCTGAGTGTATCTGTGAACTCTTGCATTCTTCTCCTTGAGGAATTAAATTTATTCTGTAAAGACATTCCTTTTGCGCCCTGCTGAGTCTTCAGAATTGTAGCGTTGATGCATATCTTTTGGATATACACACAGCAGTTGTTGAAGTATAGCTACCAAATATCAGGTGGATGTGTTAGTATTTTATTTATTCAATACGAAGTTGAAGTGTATTATGAAACCTGTTTATGGTTTGAGAAAAGAATTGCAGCGAAAGATATTGAACTCCTCGCTGGAAGTAAAAATTTCATATGTTGATACTAGGCGTGTTGATTGGCTGGCGGATTTTTGAGGTTACCTTTGAGAATTTTTGCGCTACTTGGAAGGTGGCTCAATTCTAGAATTTCTTCAAAAATGGGCTTGAAGTACATGCTCTTGCTCTTGTAAGCAGAGTTCATAACTGCGACCGGTACGCAAAGAGTAAAAAGGTAAAAACTCACTCACACTTATCCGAAAGTGGAGAGTTTGCTTACATGCCCATGTTCCCTGAACTAATACAGCTAGCTGTATTCTTGCTAAGGCTCTGGCTTTGAACCATTGTTGCTCGCTCGACTATCTATTTACTCTTTATTGAGGTTTGAACCATTGTTGCTTACAGCTTCAATCCATTTACTATTTTGTAGTTCTACTATCTAAAACTATTACACAAGGTGTCTATACTCTTTTCTTCCAGGAAATGGCAGGACTTGCTGATGATGGTATACATAGAAGTTGTTCCAGTATTGTTGGAGCACTTCTCTCAGGCCAACAAGCAAGTCATCTCTCTTCTACCGCGATGACCAGCTTTTGCCTCATGTATTGCATGCAGTAACCATAACTAAATAAATTCTTGTGTGAACGTCTAGTGTAGCATTGTCTAGTCTAGTCTAGTCTGGACCTTTTGCTAAGTTATTAACAATGATTTGTGATCATTTGTATTGTAAACCTCTTGACTCATTCATGGTTGTGTTCCGAAAGTACTTGAAACTCTTGTCTAGTAGAATTTGTACTCGAGTTTGGTAAAAGTTACTATGTTTTCTTTAAGTTACTATGTTCTCTTTGCAGTTTGTACTGGCTTCGGGTACTAATACATGGAAGCTTGCATAGCTAAGCCTCACTAAACCTGAAGGTCAAGTAAATTCGATTGATTTAAGAACTTTTAGAGGGTACATAGAAGCTGTTGGTTAGAAAAGAAAAGACAAATGCCTGATTTCATCATTCAGATGATGAAACCTTGTTTTCTACACGGCTGTTCCAGTAAAGTTGGAACACAAAGAGAATCGGGCCCAATGAGTAACAACAGACTCTTTAAGTGTAGGACAAAAACCCAGAGTATAAAACATACGATCTGTTCAGCCTAGAAAACAACGGCCACACACATGGGAATGGTTACTAATACATCTATGAAAACCGGTCATAGACCAATAACACGTGGCCCAAAGATGGGCCAAAACCTGAGCAACCCTATCAACGAGCGGTCGCCTCCGGCAGCCACGGGACGGGGCGAGGGACGGTAATTGGGTGTTATCACTCGACCTGAGTGGAGGGTCCTTTCCGTCACCCATATGGCGAGCGTATCGCGGGCTGCGCGTTATCACGTACTCCCTCAGTTATGAAGCATATGCACTTGCACTTGTTTTAGTTTCATAAGTCATAACCTTAACTTCTAGTTATCAGTGAGTGGATGAGTTCTCTCAATGATGCAATCTTTTAGACAAATGTTCTCTCCTACCTTGTATTATGTCTAGTATACCCTTGTTTCGAATACTTCGCTTTAACCCCTAGTTATGAAATATCTTCATTTAGACAGATGTTCCCCTACTCTTGTTTTAGCGAAGATTCTTAAAAAGAGGGACCTAAACAAAGTTTTGTCGTAATTGAGTGGGTGAAAAAAATGTCTCTTTTATGTTGAACCCACATGGACAGAGCAGAGATTATGAAGCTGCTGATTCCCTGATGAGACTTTGCAGTACCACATAGACAACGGCGAGTATCCGATAGCTTTCGACTACAATCGTGTGCTGCAGCGAAATAACGTTTTGGGACAAAATACAGAAGATGCTGGCACGAAAAGTTGCTTGAAAAAATACTGAAAATTGATAGATCCAAAAAAGATTCTTTTTATTCGGCGTGGAAAGGGTGGAGTGACGCCTTACCATAGCTTCAAAGTTGATCGGAAGAGGGGTGGAGGTACCGGAGAAGTGTCCACGATGATTGTGAAACAGAAACAGTCAATCACTTGTTCATGCTATGCCAAAAAAATTTTGGTAATTTGGGAACTTGCGACAGAGAGATTTCAGTGAGTGGATGACAACATTTTCAATCAAGAGACCATCGAGAGACTGGAAAGATGGTAGCCCAAACTTAGGCGAATTGGCTCAGCCGAAATCATAAAAAAATCAACCAGAAAGAAGCTACAAGTGAAATTGTCTTATTATGATGTATTTAGTTCTTAAAATATAGTGTGGATAAACAACTACATATGTCACGTTTTAAGATAACTTATTCTTCAAAACAGTTTTTATATATAAATGGGGATAACATGATGTTGAAGACTTTTGACATTGGGCGTCAAGTTGATTGTGTTATTACACAAGTCTTTAGGCTTTAAACTGCAAGCCCGTTAATATAGAAAGAGAAAGAAAAACAGAGAGAGACAGATAGATGGATATATTTTTACCATTAAATAGTGAGTGTTGATCCCAAACTAATAATCCGCGACATGTTTCCATTTTTTTGAAAGAAAATATCATCAAACTACGGACAAAAAAAAACCAAGCCACTAAGTAGTTGGTACTTCCTCGGTTTCTTCTGTTTCTTCTTAGTTTGACTTTTGACACTATTCACCGGGTCACTTTGACCCGGTGATTTGATTAGCAATACGATACAAGAATTTTGTAATTTTTTCATAGTGTTGTGGAGCAAACTTTGCTCTACAAGACTATGAAAAAATTACTTGAGAGTTGTATGGTTTTGCTATACAAATCATCGGGTCAAAGTAACAAGATTACGGATAAAAAAAGTCTACTAAAAAGAAACAGAGGAGAGGAAGTACATCAGAACCACTGGATAACACTCGTGAAGCCATGCTTGCTGGTTTCTTTTCCCAAAGCGATAAGGGAGGGGGCACATGGGTCAGCCGTGTGGTTGAGTCCTTGAATGAATGTATCCACTTCCCAAACCTTCTCCTTAAATGTATCCAGAGCTTCCTCTGCATTTGAGAAGTCGCCGGAAACCTCGAGATCTACTGGCAAGAGTAGCTGATTGCTCTTCTTCTTCTTCTTCTTCTTCTTCTTCTTCTTCTTCTTCTTCTTCAACGGTTTGATCAGTGTCCCGTAATTATTGACGCTGTGTTCGAAAAGGTTAGCGGAGTCTAAGGTAATTTAATCTGGAGCGTCTTCTGTTGTTGTTTGCTCATCCTTTTTTTCCTTCATCTTTACCTCATCTGTTGTTGAAGATGCAATTTTAGTCCATACTTCATGTGAAATCTAGTTTTAGTATTATTAGAAGGTTTTAATCTAGTTTAATTAGAATGTAGTCAAGGATTGATAGGCAAATTCTCTCTCTCGAATGTCGGAGAGCAACCCCTTCACGTTTCCTCAACCACCTCCTTCTCTTTCTTCACCGGTGAATTATGTTGAATCACCGGCGAATTCTGTTGAATCACCGGCGAATCTCTTCCGTTTTCAGGCGAGCTTCAAACGCCGTTATGTTGCTGGCTCTAATGGTTCCGACGACGATGAGTCGATTACTGGTAACAGAAATTTCAGGGAAGCTCTGTTACAAGCTCATCCCAAAGGGATCTACACGGCGGAGGATGAGAATCCGTTTGGAGTTGAGTACTCGGAGGAGAAGGATGCCACCGGAGTGGTTTCGGAGGTTGATGCGGATGGTCGGATCAGTGTGAGGATCACCGGAGCCAAGCTCCGGAAGCTTCATCTTCCTTAGAGTCGGGCGTTGGTGCTCAAAGTCATGCAGAAGGAACCTCTGTTCCATGTTCTCCATGATCGTTTAACAGCTCAGTGGAAGCTTCGATCGGGGTTTGAGCTAACCGATCTAGACAATGGCTGTTTCTGTGTTAGGTTCTTTTGCAGAGAGGACTATGAGCACGTCCTGTTGAATGGTCCCTGGATGGTGCAGGGGAACTATGTGACGGTGCAACGATGGACTCCCCACTTCGATCCATTTGGACCGGAGATTACGACGACTCCGATCTGGATTCGACTTAGAGGCCTGCCGGTGGAATATTTTGATGAAGATACACTTATGGATGTGGGAGTCAATTTTGGATCTGCAATCAAAGTGGATTGGTATACGATTGCGGCCTCTAGAGGGAAGTATGCTCGGATTTGTGTAGAAGTGGATCTCCGGCGGAGCTTGGTGCCAGCGATTTGGGTTAACAACAAACGAGTGCCAGTAGAGTATGAAGGATTGGGCACGATTTGCTTCGAGTGTGGTGTTTATGGTCATCGGAAGGAGGATTGTACTAAGCTCTCTGATGTGACGGTTGCTCAGGCGACGGAGGCTATGGACTCGAGCTCGGCGGTTGGTGTTGAAGAAGCTGGGATCGGGTTCCCGACGCCGGAGGAGACTGCGGAGTAGGGGCCGGAGAAGGAGGTGACGTTCGGCCCTTGGATGATTGCGGCCCGTAGGAAGAAGAAGAATCCTAGCCGTCCACGTGGAAAGGACTAGGATGCTCCTGAAATACCGAATGATAACCCGGATCAGGGTATTGGTTCGAGATTCGATGTTCTCTCCTCATTGGATGGGGGCATCAACAGTGGTGTGCCCGGTAGTACCAAATTGCGATTTTCGTTGGGACAGCTGGATGCTCGGAAGGTGGAACGGTTTGCCGGCCAGCCCAATCAGAACCGTCCACGTGGCGGGGCTAGCTCGAAGAGTTAGCTGGGTCAGGCGGGGCGGGCTCAATCGGGTCAGGAGGGAAGTGGGAAGGGTCCGTTAGACAGCAGTCTGTGAACCCTAGTTTTCGTAAGCCTCTCGGCGCCATGGATGGTAATCGATTTCCTATAAATAATCGCTCACAGACTGCCATGGCTCACAATTCCAGTTTGCCTGGTGGTGCTGGGGGTGGTAATTTTGGCTCCAGTGGCCCACGATCGTTGTTGACCAGAAAGGGGGTGTTTCCCGTGGATTCTGCTCCGGCTACCGGAGGTTCTTCTTTTGGAAGTTTCCAATGAATGTCTTCTCTTGGAATTGCAGGGGCATTGGCAATCGTGCTACGGTAAGATCTGTTTTGGATCAATGTAATTCCTATCAGGTTTCTGTTTTGATTATATTAGAGCCTAGGGTTGATGGCTCTCATTCCCTAGCTCTGTGTCCCAAATCTCGGTTTGATAAACTTCATGTGGAAGAAGCTAGGGGATTCTCTGGGGGTATTTGGATTCTCTGGAATAGTAAGGTTCTGGAATTGAGTGTTATTGCTTCTACATTTCAAGCTGTCACTTGCATTGTGCAAGAAGGGAATCAGCCTTTGTGGTTGATGACTGCTGTGTATGCTAGCCCTCTAGCTGTTAGGAGGGAAGAGTTGTGGGTTCAACTTAGGCAGGTTCATGCTGCTCATGAGCTTCCTTGGCTCATTCTTGGTGATTTTAACCAAGTTCTGGTTAATTCTGAAAAAAGGTGGTAGGGGTGCTAGTTGGAAGAACTGCACTCAGTTTGCTGACTACATTGATGATTGTTCCCTTCTGGATTTGGGGTTTTCCGGTCTTGAGTTCACTTGGTCTAACTCTCAGCCAGGGAGAGTTATAAGCCAAAGAATTGACAGGGCTTTGTGTAATTCTAGATGGAGATTAAGATATCCAGAAGCTATGGTGAAGCATGTAGGTAGAAGTAATTCAGACCATCACCCTCCTTTAGTTGAGTTACATGGTCTTCTTCCTCCTTCTAGTGCTTTGAAACCTTTTAGGATGGAGGTGGCCTGGTTTTTGGATCCTGGTTTCAAAGAGCTAGTGTTGAAGCACTGGAGTGGTTGGCTCCCTTTTTCTTATAGAGTTCAGCAATTCACTTCTAATGTGAAACTTTGGAATGTGGATTCTTTTGGGAATTTTTTTCAGAAAAAGAAGCAGCTCAGGGCTAGGATTCTGGGGATTCAGAAGGCTACTGCTAAGAAGTCAAACCCTTATTTGGTTCAGTTGGAGGTTGAGCTTCAAGATCAACTCCATAATGTTTTACTGCAGAAGGAGCTCTTCTGGTTTCAAAAGGCTAGGTTGAATAAGTTGTTGCTAGGGGAAAAGAACACCAGGTTCTTTCACATTACTGCTATCTCTAGAAGGCGAAGGAATAAAATAACCATGATTAAGCTTGAGTCTGGTGTGTGGTGTGAGGATCCTGCTCAGCTGAAGAAGGTAGTGACTGCTCATTTCTTCTTTATTCTCTGATGTGTCTCCTAGTCTTAGGAGTGATTTTGTTTGGAAAGGGAAGAAATTATCTGTGGAGGAAAACTCTGATTTACAGCTTCCAGTCACTACTGCAGAGGTGGAGAAAGTGGTGTTTGCTATGGTTCCTTACAAGAGTCCTGGACCAGATGGTTTTCCTCCCATTTTCTATCAACAATTTTGGGCTTCTGTTAAAGACTGTGTTGTTGATATGGTGGTTGCAGCTATTCAGTTGGGTAAGCTTCCTAGTGGTATTAATCAAACTTTGATTGCTCTTATTCCTAAAGTGGATGCCCCTACCACTTTTAATCAGTTAAGGCCCATTAGTTTATGTAATGTGGCTTTGAAAATTATTACTAAGCTACTTACTCATAGACTAAGACCTATGCTTCAACAGCTGGTTCATCCCTTCCAATTTAGCTTTCTTCCTGGAAGGTTGAGTAGTGATAATGTCATGTTGGCTCAGGGAGTTCTTCATAAGATGCAACACATGAAGTCTAAGAAAGGTGCTGCGGCTATTAAGATTGACTTAGCCAAAGCATATGACAAAGTTAAATGGTCCACTCTTAGTCATATTCTCTGCAGTATTGGATTTGTAGGGTTTTGATTCATGGATCGCGCAAACGGAAGCATAATCAAACAAACAACCATGCAAAACCCTCCAAGGATCACAAGTCTAGATGCATAACGATAGTGAAGGTAAGAAATCATAAACACACCTTTGGGTTCTCCTTGATGACTTCAAACGCGAATAGTGTCACGTTCTCTATAGTTGATCCACGCCTAGAGTTGATCCTAGATCTCCAATCTCCTTGGTGCTAGCCCGGAATGAGAGGAGGGTGAAGGAATCACGCAAAACGAGACAAAAAGAAGGGGCTCGGCCCTCTTTTTGGCCGACGGGGTGAGGGGCGGCGGCAAGGGGCGGCGTCGGCCCTTGTTGCTTGCTCTCTCTCTCCTTTGTTCTCTCCCACTCTTGTTATGATCTCTAAAGAGCATAAGTTATGAGGAAGGAAGGAAGGAGGGTCCTTTATATAGTCAAACAACTCCTTGTTAACTACCTAAAGGACTTATTCTAGTCCAACTAGAATTCAATTTAGTCCCTTCCTTGCAAATTAGTCCCTACTAAGTTTGCAAGGGTTTGCAAAGTGATCCTTCTAATTAATTAATCCAATTAATTAATTCCCAAATCTAGTACAACTCTATATAGCGTGTGACCCCATAGGTTCTATCTAGTTGGTAGCAACTATTTGCTAATATGGAGCGGTTTCTAGCAAAACATCCATTCTAGCCAACTAATAGAATAGTCATCTAGATAACCTTGTACAAGTAACTGTCTCATCTCTTTGCCTCCATATCGGATTGGACACGAGACATACAAGTCACACTCGTATATCCAATCCCTAGTTTCTCGATCCATGGAATAGCCTCATTCGTGCAAATAACATCAATATCCCATATTGATTTATTTGAGTCTGGCCAGACATTCTATAAGCACTATCCTTTGAGTGGCCTAGGATATTTGCTCCCGTTATGTGGGAGGGGCAAATCCTCTCTACGTCCACTACGATCTCTAAGCTTGCTTCTCATTGTATCCAGTACACGCCTTTATAACTACCCAGTTACGGTGTAGCGTTTAACGCTACCAAGATCTCAATGATCCACAACTAGAATATCTTTTGACTTCAAGTCTAAGGATGACAATACCATTGTACCCGAGAAGCACTTGTGACTCAACATAACATGTATGTAGCCTTCTCGGTGATGGGTCAATCCAGTGCAACATTCCGTAATGCACACCTATGTGTTGGATCGTGATATCTCCATATCAATCCAACCCCATACTAGTCTATAGATGATTGTCCCATTAATCACTATACTTGACTAGGGATATTTAAGATAAACAACACAATTGTAAATCTAAGGACTTCATTATATTAAATATCCAATAAATAATAAATGAATTTTTTAGCCATATACAAATTCATACTAAACTAGATTGCTTCTAGGGCATCTATTCCAACAGTCTCCCACTTGCACTAGAGCCAATCTGGCGCATCTCGTATGCCCATACTCCTAGTGTGCCCTTCATGCTTCCACTGCGTGAGAGGCTTCGTAAGCGGGTCTGACAGATTATCATCTGTAGGAATCTTGCATATCCGAACGTCTCCTCTATCGATAATATCTCGAATCAGGTGAAACTTTCTGAGCACGTGCTTGGACATCTGGTGCGATCTGGGTTCCTTTGATTGCGCGATCGCCCCAGTGTTGTCACAGAACAACTCCACTGGATCCGCAATGATAGGAAACACACCAAGTTCAAAAACAAACTTTCTGATCCAAACAGCCTCCTTTGCTGCGCCATTTGCAGCAATGTACTCAGCCTCTGTTGTAGAATCAGCTACCGTCTCTTGCTTGGAACTCTTCCAGCTCACCGCTGCTCCATTCAGGCAAAACACATATCCCGATTGTGATCTAAAGTCATCTCTATCGGTTTGGAAGCTTGCATCAGTGTAACCCCTTACACGCAACTCTTCCTCACCGCCAAACATCAAGAAGGCATCCTTAGTTCTTCTCAAGTACTTTAGGATGTTCTTGACAGCAATCCAGTGACTCTCACCCGGATTGGATTGGTATCTGCTTGTCATACTCAAGGCATATGACACATCTGGTCTAGTACATAACATGGCGTACATGATAGATCCTATGGCCGAGGCATAGGGAATCCTACTCATGCGTTCCTTCTCATTCTCATTGGAAGGACAACCACTCTTCGAAAGAGTGATTCCATGTGACATGGGCAAGAATCCCTTCTTGGAATCTTGCATGTTGAACCGTTTCAACACCTTGTCAATATATGTACTTTGACTTAGGCCTAGCAACCTCTTAGATCTATCTCTATAGATCTTTATACCGAGTATATAGGCTGCTTCCCCTAAGTCTTTCATTGAGAAACACTTTCCTAGCCAATCTTTCACAGATTGCAGCATAGGAATGTCGTTTCCAATGAGTAGTATGTCATCCACATACAAGACCAGAAAAGCTACAGAGCTCCCACTAACCTTCTTGTAGACACAAGACTCATCTTCGTTTCTGATGAAGCCAAACTCTTTGACCACTTCATCAAAACGTCGATTCCAACTCCTAGAAGCTTGCTTCAATCCATAAATGGATCGTTGCAGCTTACAGACTTTGTTGGCTTGCTTTGGATCCTCAAAACCCTCCGGCTGTATCATATACACGTCCTCGAGGAGATTCCCATAAAGGAATGCTGTTTTGATATCCATCTGCCAAATCTCATAGTCGTAGTATGCTGCAATTGCAAGTAGGATTCGGATGGATTTGGTCATAGCGACTGGTGAAAAGGTTTCATCATAGTCAATACCATGAATCTGTCTGAATCCTTTAGCCACCAATCGGCCCTTATAGGTAATTACATTACCATCCATGTCGATCTTCTTCTTGAAGACCCACTTGCACCCTATGGGCCGTGCCCCATCAGGTGGTTCCACCAAAGTCCATACTTTGTTGGTATGCATGGATTCCATCTCGGATCTCATGGCCTCAAGCCACTTCTGTGAGTCTGGGCCATTCATGGCCTCCTCATAGGTAGTAGGCTCATCATCTATGAGCATCGTGTCACCGGAATCAGTTATGAGAAGTCCGTACCTCTCGGGTTCCTGGCGCACTCTACTAGATCTACGAAGCTCTTGTGTTACCTGAACAGGTGGCTCCACAACTGCTTGTGATTCCTGTTCATGTTCCATAATCGGTTCAGTGATTTGTGGTTCTTGAACTTCTTCAAGTTCTACATTCCTCCCACTTGCTTCTTTAGAGACAAACTCTCTTTCTAGAAACACGCCGGTCCGTGCAACAAACACTTTGTTCTCGGCTGGATTGTAGAAATAGTATCCCTTAGTTTCCTTAGGGTACCCCACAAATTTACACTTATCCGATTTAGGCCCTAGCTTGTCTGATTGTAAACGCTTTACATAGACATCGCAGCCCCAAATCCTCATGAACGACAGTGTGGGACGCCTCCCACTCCACATCTCATATGGTGTCTTCATGACTGATTTAGATGGAACACGGTTAATGGTGAAAGCTGCACTTAATAGAGCGTAGCCCCAAAATGATAATGGAAGATCGGTTTGACACATCATAGACCGAACCATATCCAATAGGGTTCGATTCCTCCTCTCGGACACGCCATTCCATTGTGGCGTTCCGGGTGGAGTGAGTTGGGACACGATCCCACACTCTCTAAGATAGTCGTCAAACTCTTGGCTCAAGTATTCTCCTCCACGATCCGATCGTAGAGCCTTGATACTTTTGTCAAGTTGCTTCTCTACTTCATTCTTGAATTCTTTGAACACTTCAAAGGATTCGGATTTTGCCCTCATAAGGTACACAAATCCATATCTACTGTAATCATCAGTAAACGTAATGAAGTAGACATAACCACCCCTGGCAGGCGTGGCAAATGGCCCACACACATCGGTATGTATGAGTGCCAATTGCTCACTAGTCCTCTCACCTTTCTTATTGAAAGGGGACTTTGTCATTTTTCCCAATAAACAAGCCTCACATGTCTCATATGATTCAAAATCAAATGAGTCTAGTAATCCATCCTTATGGAGTCTAGATACACGTTTCTCATTTATGTGGCCTAAACGACAATGCCATAAATAAGCAGGATTTAAATCATTTATTTTAATCCGCTTGGTATTAATGTTGTAGACAGGATTGCTTAGATCAAGGACATAAAGTCCATTAAATAATTGCGCACTAAAATAGTGAATATTATTCAAATAAAAGGAACAACAATTGTTCTTTATTGAAATAATAAAACCTTCCTTGTCGAAACAAGAAATAGAAATAATGTTTCTGCTCATAGCAGGCACAAAATAGCAATTATTTAATTCTAAAACTAATCCTGAAGGCAGAGATAGCTCGCACACGCCTATGGCCAACGCAGCAACCTTTGCTCCATTCCCAACGCGTAGATCTACCTCCCCTTTAGCCAATCTTTTACTTCTCTTTAGATCCTGCATATTTCGACAAATATGAGATCCACATCCAGTATCTAATACCCATGATGTAGAGACAGTTAAATTGACATCTACAACAAAAATACCTGGTGGTGGTGGAATCACTATTCCAAGCCTCTTGTCCTCCAGATATTTTGGGCAGTTCCTCCTCCAGTGTCCAGGTTGACTGCAGTAGTGACATTCACCCTTAGTCACGACCTTGGCAATGCCACCAACAGGCTTAAGGGCTTGTTCCTTGGACTTGGCAACTGACTTGCCTTTGCCCTTGGAGGAAGAGGCAAACTTTTTGCCCTTTCCTTTATGCACCATCATAATGGTCTTGCCCTTACCCTTGTTGATGCTCTGTTCAGCCGTCCTCAACATGTTGAGCAAATCTGGCAGTGGTTTAATGATCTCGTTCATGTTATAGTTCATAATGAACTGTCCATAACTCTCAGGCAACTATTGCAACACGAGATCGGTTGCCAACTCTTGGCCGACCGGGAACCCAAGCCGGGCGAGATTCTCCAAGTACCCGATCATTCGGAGTACATGGGGTCCCACCGGGTTCCCTTCTGCCAGATGACATTTGAACAGTGCCTTTGAGACCTCATACCTCTCTACCCTCGCCTTCTCTTGGAAGAGCTGCTTTAGATGTTCGATCATATCGACAACATTCATGTTCTCATGTTTCTTCTGAAGCTCAGAGGTCATGGTGCAAAGCATTAGGCAGGCCGCATCATTAGCGTCATCAACACGCTTTTGATACGCCTTTAAGGCAACAGGTGTCTGGTTCTCTGGACCTTCTGGAACATGCTCCTCTATTGCGTACAGTTTCTTCTCTTGCTTGAGAACAATTCTCAAGTTTCTGTACCAATCAAGGAAGTTGGTTCCAGAGAGCTTGTCCTTCTCAAGGACAGATCGTAGGGAATGTTGTGAACTCGATGAGTTGTTTGCCATTTGGAATTCTACAAAAGGAAAATACGCAAGTTTTAGTATTTGTGAATTTTTTGACTATATTTAATAATGGCTAGTTTATTAAATATAGCTCCCACTATTTTTCTACGGATTAATAACCCTCAAGATATTAATGCGGAAAATATCATTATATTTTCTAGTGGGCCAAGATCCATCTTTTCATCTCCTTATGAGCTTGCTTTGGCAAGTCACCCATAATTTGACTACTTCTAGGTAGGAATAATTCCAATTGCATCCCATATGCAACTCTTGGTTCAACCGGGCAAATAACTCCTTATTTATCCATCCATATGAATAATCCCAATTGATTGCCTCTAGGTTTCTTAATCAAATTAATAGCCTAGTTGTGTTCAACCTCTTACCTAAACAATTGCACATTGTTACGTGCCATCGCATTCCATCATTATGAACCAAGTCGCCATGCTTTGGCACGCACGAACTTGATAAATAATGATGATAATGAGTGTTTAAATAACGAGAAGGCAAGAACACAATATTTAAAATTTGAGGGATTTTCAATTTTAATTATTTTGTTGATCAATATCAACTAATCTATCTATTTGAGTTTGGGCACAACTCCAAATAATAGATCCGGGTTGTCTAATTATCTTATTATCCTAATTGCATGCATCATCCATACACCAACCACACAAATAATAAGACAATAAATAAACAACCACAAAACAGAAATTAAACGTGATGTGGATATGGCCTTTTCTAGACTAAGATAATTCCAAGCCAATGGAATTATCTATGAACCCTAAGCAAACACATCTCCATGCGTCTTGATCTTTTGGTCCATCCTTCATAGTCTTGTGGGATACTCCATGCTCCATCTTTTGTGGCTTCTTTGGCTTTGGGCTTCTTTTCTCCAATCTTGGCTAACAATCTACTTTATCTAGCACTAGCTAATATCTATACTAAATAAAATAAATCTCACAAGTTGAGAAAAAAAATGGCACGCAGGCCATAAAACCCTAATTAATTATTACAATTAATTGATCAGCTCGCAGGCCGTAAAACCAAACCACAAAATTAAACATCCACATCAAACCACATCCTAAGGCCATATCCAATCACCATGCGATTTGCACATAAACAGTTAAAATCCAATTTTAACGCGCTTGGTCAATTTTAATTGATTTTAGGATTTCTAGGGTTAAAACGGTCCATGGGCCCAACAATCCAATTGTCCGGGCCCAACAAAGTGAACCATAAGGCCCTAGGGCCGGCCCGGCCCAAAACCCGCAAGCTAGGCCCGCGGGTTAGGGCCGCCCGACTCCGTAGGGCGCCAATCTTGGGCGGCAAGCAAGGGGGCGGTCCCCTAGGGGGGCGAACCTCCTTATGGAGGTTGTTTCCAAAACAACCTCCTTGCTTGGAGCCCAAGTTTGGTTGTTTCCTTGTTTTGGGAGAACTTCTTCTTCCCCAAGGATGCCCAAACCCTAGATCTAAGATCCTAAAATTTCTCAAACTCACCAATTCATGCATCCAATGCAAAAATTGGGTCTTGCTATGATTAATTGTTGACAAATTGCATCCCATGCTTGATTTGTCTTGTTTTACGCGATAAACAACAAATTAAGGTGTAAAACAACAAGAATGTAACACATAAACTACGTTTATGCTCTATGACCTGTGGCTCTGATACCACTGTAGGGTTTTGATTCATGGATCGCGCAAACGGAAGCATAATCAAACAAACAACCATGCAAAACCCTCCAAGGATCACAAGTCTAGATGCATAACGATAGTGAAGGTAAGAAATCATAAACACACCTTTGGGTTCTCCTTGATGACTTCAAACGCGAATAGTGTCACGTTCTCTATAGTTGATCCACGCCTAGAGTTGATCCTAGATCTCCAATCTCCTTGGTGCTAGCCCGGAATGAGAGGAGGGTGAAGTAATCACGCAAAACGAGACAAAAAGAAGGGGCTCGGCCCTCTTTTTGGCCGACGGGGTGAGGGGCGGCGGCAAGGGGCGGCGTCGGCCCTTGTTGCTTGCTCTCTCTCTCCTTTGTTCTCTCCCACTCTTGTTATGATCTCTAAAGAGCATAAGTTATGAGGAAGGAAGGAAGGAGGGTCCTTTATATAGTCCAACAACTCCTTGTTAACTACCTAAAGGACTTATTCTAGTCCAACTAGAATTCAATTTAGTCCCTCCCTTGCAAATTAGTCCCTACTAAGTTTGCAAGGGTTTGCAAAGTGATCCTTCTAATTAATTAATCAAATTAATTAATTCCCAAATCTAGTACAACTCTATATAGTGTGTGACCCCATAGGTTCTATCTAGTTGGTAGCAACTATTTGCTAATATGGAGCGGTTTCTAGCAAAACATCCATTCTAGCCAACTAATAGAATAGTCATCTAGACAACCTTGTACAAGTAACTGTCTCATCCCTTTGCCTCCATATCCGGATTGGACACGAGACATACAAGTCACACTCGTATATCCAATCCCTAGTTTCTCGATCCATGGAATAGCCTTATTCGTGCAAATAACATCAATATCCCATATTGATTTATTTGAGTCTGGCCAGACATTCTATAAGCACTATCCTTCGAGTGGCCTAGGATATTTGCTCCCGTTATGTGGGAGGGGCAAATCCTCTCTACGTCCACTACGATCTCTAAGCTTGCTTCTCATTGTATCCAGTACACGCCTTTATAACTACCCAGTTACGGTGTAGCGTTTAACGCTACCAAGATCTCAATGATCCACAACTAGAATATCTAGTGACTTCAAGTCTAAGGATTGCAATACCATTGTACCCGAGAAGCACTTGTGACTCAACATAACATGTATGTAGCCTTCTCGGTGATGGGTCAATCCAGTGCAACATTCCGTAATGCACACCTATGTGTTGGATCGTGATATCTCCATATCAATCCAACCCCATACTAGTCTATAGATGATTGTCCCATTAATCACTATACTTGACTAGGGATATTTAAGATAAACAACACAATTGTAAATCTAAGGACTTCATTATATTAAATATCCAATAAATAATAAATGAATTTTCTAGCCATATACAAATTCATACTAAACTAGATTGCCTCTAGGGCATCTATTCCAACAGGATTGCCTCAGAATTGGGTCTCTCTCATCAAGGATTATGTGTCCTCAACCTCCTATAAGTTATTTGGAATGGAGAGCAGCAAGAGGAGTTTGTGCCTCAAAGAGGGCTTAGGCAGGGAGACCCTATTTCTCCCTACCTATTTCTTCTTGTTATGGAGTGTTTAGCTCAAATAATCCAGCAAGCAGCTGATCAGGGGTTATGGAAGGGCATTAAAATTGGCAGAGATGGTGTTGCTATCACCCACCTGTTTTTTGCAGATGATCTCTTGCTTTTTGGAGAAGGTTCCTCCTCTCAGCTTGAGACTATTAAAGGTGTACTGGATGACTTTTGTTTGGATGCTGGTCAGACTATCAGTTTGGATAAGTCTAAGCTGTATGTGGCTCCTTGTGTTAACAGAGTGGTGGCCTCTAATCTTAGTGCTCAACTTGGTATTGGTTTGACTACTGATCTTGGTCTCCACCTGGGTGTTCCACTCATTCATCAAAAGTGGAATAGAACCACTTTCCAGTTTCTTGTTGATAAGGTCCAGAGGAAGCTTGCTGGCTGGAAGCCTCCTAACCTCTCTCTGGCTGGTAGGACTACTTTGATTAGTGCTGCTCTTCAGTCCATTCCTACCTATGTTATGCAAGCCACTTTGCTTCCTAGTCCATCACTAATGCTATTGATAGAGTGTGCAAGACATTTTTATGGGGTAGCACTGAGTCTCATACCAAGTTACCTCTTATTGGGTGGAATGCTGTCACCATTCCTAAAGTTAATGGAGGGTTGGGGTTTAAGAAGTTGGATCTGTTCAATCAAGCTCTTATAGCTAAAGCTGGCTGGAGAGTGCTTAGTCAAGAAAAATCTGTTTGGGTTCAAGAGATGCAAAAGAGGTATGGTTCTCCGTGTGCAGTTAATGCTAGTACCTCCTCCCACTCTAAAGTCTGGAAGCATATTGTGAAATGTATGAAGGCAGTTAAAAGTTGTGTTGCCAAGACTGTTATTTCTGGCACCTCTACTCTTTTTTGGGTAGATAAGTGGTTGGGGAATTCCAAATTGATGGATGTAGCTCAAGGTGTTCTTTCTGAGGAAGAGTTGCTTAGTACTGTGTTTCAGTACTGGAATCAAGATACTGGTTGGATTTTATCTTCTCTCTCTGCTTTATTGCCTTCAGTGTTTTTGGAGCTTCTTGGCACAGTGAATTTGGAGGACTCCCACCAGGAGGATAAAGTGGTTTGGAGGAGTGATGATTCTGGTAAGTTTACAGTTTCTAGTGCTTACTGTGCTTTGTCTAAAGATTACTGTGATGGTACTTTTGATACTGGATGGAATAAGATTTGGAGATGTCCTGGGTTTCAAAGGTGGAAATCCTTGCTCTGGATCATTAGACATGATAGATTGCTTACTCAAAGTCTTAAGAGAAGGAGAGGGATTATTGATTCTGCTGCTTGCTCTTTCTGTCATGACCATGATGAGACTACTCTTCATGCTTTGAGGGATTGTAGCTGGATTTCTGATGTTTGGAAGCAGCTAGTTAATCCCAATCTTTGGGGTTCTTTTTGTTGTCATTCTGTGGTGGACTGGATTGACAAAAAACTGAGTTCCTATTTTGGGAAGGGGGGTAAGTTGGATTGGCAACTTGTTTTTCTGACCACAGTGAGTTTTGGGTGGATGTGGCACAATTTAAGAATTCATGAAGATGGTTTCATTGTCCCAAAATTTCCCCATGAGGTTATTCTGTCTCAAGTTAGGAGATTGAAGAATGAGGTGAAATTGCTTCCTTCTTCTCTGATCCCTGTCCCTATTTTTGTTAAGTGGAAGGTGCCTCCTCTTGGGTGGTTGAAGCTTAATGTGGATTGCAGCTATTCAACTACTGCAAACTTTATGTGTATTGGTGTAGTTTGCAGGAATCATGATGGTCTCTGGGAATGGGGCTTACAGAGAAGAGTTGGGTTTGGCTCTGTGGTGGAAGGGGAGCTATGGGCTATAGCTGAGGGTCTTAGCAGTTTTGTGGAGTTCAATCTTTCTAAAGTCCTGGTTGAATCTGATTCTCTTGCTGCTGTGGAGCTGGTGATTCATGGTCAAAATCATCGTCCTCTTTGGCATTTGATTTGCAAAGTAAGAGAGCTGCTTGTTGCTGCTGAAGGCTCTCTGTCTCATGTTTGGAGAGAATGCAACTTTGTTGCAGATGGGATTGCTGGTAGCTGTTCTAGTTTAGATTTTGATAAGCATTTTTTGTTTGATCCCCCTTGTGATGTTACAAATTTGCTAGATTTAGATCTTGCTGGTTCTGGTAGTGTTAGGATGGTTGTTTAGGCTTTTTCCTCTTTGTTTTACCAAAAAAAAAAAAAAATGTACTCAATTTGTGGTGCCTTGGAAGCATTGAAGGGCGTAACCTCCATGTTTGGGATCTGGATATGGTTTAAGCATTATAATAAGAAAAATACCGATTTAATCAACTGAGGAATATGGATGAGTGGTAGCGGAATGTTCGAAGAGTATAGATGGCAAAGTTAATAGGATTACGGTTCCAGTTTTAGATGGTTATTACCCTGTACTATGTATCCACTAGATTACGGTTCGAAGAGTATAGATAGCCAACTAGGTTTTGACTTTTGATGAGGGCTTCATTTACAATGGGAAATCTGTTTTAATGAGGGCTTCATTTACAATGTGGCTTCATACCTTACTTGAGTATAATTGCTTACTGGAAAGGCTTCTACGGTTTACAATGGGCCTCCAATTGTGTTTCGTCTTCCACTCACTCCATGCAATCTCATACGGTTAACCAACTTGCATTTCAATTGCTCTCTTTTGTAGGTTCTTATTCGTTAAAATCCAGTTAACAAATCAGCAAAAATAGCTCGTCGGTTAAAAAAAGTCCTAGTCCGACTGGAACGCTATAATTGGGCAACGAATATCGAATTCGGGTAAACGTGCCATTGTGGATATGTAGGGTACGAAAAATTTAGGCTTGTGGACGTAGAGTGATTATGGGGGATTATTGAAAACATGAATCTACATATGTTTGTTTTGGCCATAAGAGGGTAAAAAAATTTGAGGCTTGTGGATTTAGAGTGATAGGTTATCACTCCAAAGGGATTACTATGAAAATTTAATTTGGTAAGGTACATACTGGTGGTTTGAATCCTGGAGATTTTGAGGGGGTATTTCAGTTTAAATGCTGAATCTTGGAGACCGATGAAGGACGTGTAAAAATATGGTTCAATTCCAACCCCACGTTTATAAAAATATAATTCGAGGGTGATGAAGGTTGTGATATGTTTTGGCGTACTAAATGACTGATGGCAAGCTATAGTTCGATACCCGGAAGCATTATGCAGAACAACAGTTCGGACATTTTCACTTTTGCTGGCTTCTTACAAAATTTGTCTGATCGATAACTTGTGCGTTCTCTCTTAGTTCGCTTCCTGTAAAGTGACGAGCTATAACTCGCTCATTCTCACTTAATTCGCTCCCACCTTAACTAATGGTGAGCTATAAGTCGATCTTATTCACTTGGTTCGCAACCAGTAAAAAGGTGTGAACGAGCTATAGATCGTCGTCTTCCAGTTAGATCGCCTATTGTCTAAATTACACTTGACATATCTTCCTGACAAAACCCTGAACTGGGTGCCTAATTTGGGCACTCGAGTGCCAAAACGTATTACGACCTTTATCATCCTCGAAATTTTTCTTCTATCGAGAGAGTATTGTTGAGTGTTGTTAAACTTGGGCACTCGAGTGCCAAAACGTATCACGACCTTCATTATCCTCGAATTTTTTTGTCTATCGAGAGAGTATTGTTGAGTGTTGTTTAAACTTGGGCACTCCAGTGCCAAAACGTATCACGACCTTCATCATCCTCAAAAATTTTCGTCTATCGAGAGAGTATTGTTGAGTGTTGTTAAACATTTACACGTGGGCACCTCGAATTATGTTTATATTTTTACTGAAGAAGTGTCAAATTCGAGTGCCCAATTGCATTTCAAGAAAGATGAATTTAAACATTGGCACGTGGGGTTGGACTTTAATCGTATTTTTACACGTCTTTCTTCAGTCTCCAATGTGAAAATTGATGTCGCAGTCTTCTTCGAGAGGCCTCGACATGTCGCGAGGACTCCATTGATGTCATGAAGTATTGACTGAATTCGTTTAGACGACGGATGGGGATGTGAAAGAAGGGAAAATATACGAGACTTCTGAATTCAGTTAATCCTTTATGATATCAATGGAGTCCCCTGGGACATGTATCATCCAAGAAATCCTTCACGTTTTGAATATGTCTCTTCACGTTTTCGCATCCAAAATAATTGAGAGTAGCATGGTGTATCATCCAAGAAATCCTTATCAAGAAATAATCATGATTCATGATCTTGGTCACTAACTAGGTGCAGTATTTGGATAAGGGCTTCCATATCATAACGGTTCCATATTTTTTTAGGGGTCACATATATGGAACTAGGCCAAAAAGCTGGCTGTTCCAATTCCCAATATTCTGTATCTGCTATTTCTTCCAGTTGGTTTCATCCTATCATATAAATAGCATGCGCAGTTAAGCATTTGAAAAAAACACGTATAGATTTGTATCGCTCATTCTAGGCATATACTTGATATGTGCATCGTGCCCTACCCTCTCTAATGTTCGTTATCCATACTCATTGTATTACAGCTACTGTACCATAGGGCATTATACGATTCCTAGGTGTTACAAATTTCGAAGCCAATTACAAGACACTATATATTAAGTGGTTAGTAAAAATGTAAAATAACATTAATATGAAGGTTAGTGAAAATCTTCCGTGCCTTCTTTATTGATTAGAGTCCTTTAAATATGTAATTTACAACACTAAATACAAGTTGGTCCAAAACTAATTACAAATTAGTCCTACTACTATTACGCCCCCGCAGTCGAAACTGTAGGCGTGCCAACACTAAGACTGGAACGGAAGCGCTGGAACAAGAGCCGAGGAAGACCCTTGGTGAAGATGTCGGCGTACTGGTAATCGGCTGGAATGTGCAACACGCGAAGCTGACCCAAACGAACCTTCTCACGGACGAAGTGTAGATCAATCTCAACATGCTTGGTGCGCTGATGCTGAACAGGATTACCAGAGAGATAGACAGCACTCACATTGTCGCAATACACAACTGTAGCTCGAGCCGGGGTGACACGAAGCTGAAGAATTAAATTCCGGACCCAGAAGAGTTCGGAGACGGCGTTAGCAACACCGCGGTACTCTGCCTCAGCACTAGAACGAGATACCGTGGCCTGTCGCTTGGACGACCAACTCAGAAGATTGTCTCCATAGAAGACACAATAACCAGAAGTGGAGCGGCGCGTGTCCGGAAAACCAGCCCAATCGGCGTCAGTGTAGGCGGTGAGGGAATCAGCGGCAGAGGCAGATAGCCGAAGACCATACTCAAGTGTCCCACTGATGTAGCGCAAGATGCGCTTCAGGACATTATGCGTGCTCTCCTAGCTCAGGCCTCTCTACCAGCCTCTTTCTGGGTTGAGTCTCTTCTCACTGCTGTCTACCTCCATAATATTCTTCCCACCAAAGCCCTTGGCAACGTTATCCCTACTGTTGCCCTCTATCATCGCTCACCCTCCTACGCGCATCTTTGCACGTTCGGATGCTTGTGTTACCCGAACCTCTCTGCCACCTCACCTCACAAGCTTGCACCCCGCTCTGTTCGATGTGTTTTCTTGGGCTACCCTCTTAACCATCGTGGGTACAGGTGTCTCGACTTGAGCACTGGTCGTGTTCACACTTGTCGTCACGTCATTTTTGATGAGACGGTGTTTCCTTTCTCCTATCCTGGGTCAGTGTCTCCCTCTGTTCACAGGACGTCTGATCCCGATGATAGTCTTCCGTCTCCCCTCTTCACTCATTGTGCTCTCCACCCTGTGGCTACCACACCCTCACCCACACCTCCTAGTGAAACCACATCCCCACTCACACCTCCCAGGGCACCTACACCTACACAACCTACCCCGTCCCGGACTCTAGTGGAACCTTTTCCTCAGCACTACGTCCGTCGGTCTGTGTCCACTCGCCCTCC
Source organism: Linanthus parryae (assembly GCA_023055425.1). NCBI lineage: Eukaryota > Viridiplantae > Streptophyta > Magnoliopsida > Ericales > Polemoniaceae > Linanthus > Linanthus parryae. Next base: position 59,288,848 of record JALGPY010000001.1, on the reverse strand, counting down.
TACTGTGCCTGTGTTGCCTGACCCTCCTGTGTCACCCACACCACGCCCAGTGGCTACTTCTCCTCCTCCTACCTCTCCTCAGATGACAACCCGATCCATGCATGGCATTGTCAAACCAGTCACCTGTCTCACTTTAGCTGTCCAGCCACCAGACCCCATCTCACCCCTTCCCAAATCCCCCATCCTCGCCTTGTCAGATCCTCACTGGAAAGCGGCCGTAAAAAATAAACAAGGGGAAAATAACCAAGAAAGTGGGCTGCTGCTGTAGCCAAGCCAAATAAACCCAGTGGAGCCGAGCCAACAGTGCTGGAGCAGAGCTAGAGAGGTGTGCTGGAGCTGAGTTAGACAGGGGAGACCACTGTAGCCGAGCCGAGGGCGAGCTGAAGGTCCAGACACGCGGAAGCCGAGCCGAAATTGCCGGAGCCGAGCTGGAGAGGGAGAGCGCGGAAGCCAGACGCGTAGAGCTAAGCCGACTGCGGAGCCGAACGCGTGGATCTGGGCGAGCGCGTGAATCAGCGATATAAAAGCTGTGAAACGCGTAGCCGGAGGTTGCAGAGAGGTTGAACTTGTCCGATGCTGGGGGTGATTGAGAAGGAGGTCTCCGGCGACAAAGGCGACAAAGGCGACTGGAGAAGGACGACCAGAGAGGCGACCGGAGAAGGACGACCAGAAAGACGACCGGAGAAGGACGTCGCTGCAGAAGCGAGGCCGGAGGAGCTGCGGTCGTCTGAGAGGGAGGACGACGGCAGCTGTGGTGGCGTGAGGCCGGCGACGGGGATGTTTCAGGCGACGGGGAGCAAGGTTTCAGATGGCTAGGGTTACGCCAGGCTCTGATACCATGAAGGTTAGTGAAAATCTTCCGTGCCTTCTTTATTGATTAGAGTCCTTTAAATATGTAATTTACAACACTAATTACAAATTGGTCCAAAACTAATTACAAATTAGTCCTACTACTATTATAATATGCTTACACTATATTCACATCCATAAAGCAAAGGGATATTTTCAAGTCTCATTACACAGATCAAGGCCAGTGAAACCCTTTAAAGTACCAATCGGGCAAGACAACTTTCAAGTGAACGACTTAATAAAAAAATTGGACACCAAAGCCCAAACTAATACTGGAAAGCATTCACACAGGAGAGTCCTATCATAATCTTAGCTACAACTCTGAGAATAATTTCTACACTTCAAACACATATAAAGCTATTACCATGCCATAGAAGAAAAACTAACCTTCTTGCTCTTAATATTTTCAGCCGCTCAGAGCGACGAGTTCCCAACATTCGCATTTGCTCTTGCTGTTGTCTTTTCCCTTGCTTCTTTGCCATAACTAGGCAAAAAATGAATCCAACGGAAATTAATATTGTGGTTGAGAGAATTGAATAAAGTAAAAGTTGCAATTGTATGGGAAACAAGTAAAATTGTAATGAGAAAATAGAATCGTGTATAGAGTCTTGCAGAAACTCGAGTAGTTGTAATACAATCTATCTGATAGACACGAATGTGTCAATTGTTGTTCACTAGAGATTGTTGTGAAGAGAGATCAAATCTATCTGATAGATACAATTGACCGTCTTGAACCAATCGATTGACCGCCTTCAACCACCACCCACCCCTCTTCAATCGAGCCCTCACGCAGCTCACACTACAATCGCCATCAAAGTCGGTGAAGAGAGAAGAGAGAACATCTGCTTCACAATGAAAAGATAATGGCTCTGGGCCGAGCCCTGTGATTAGTTGATCGAGCAACTGAATTGTATTGTGGGTTGATCAAACAACCAGACTCTGATACCATGATAACATAATTAGAGTTTTGATAATCTAAACGTAAAAAATGTTGTACAAAGAAAGAAGATGAAACGATTTGATTGGATTTATTCAATTGATTACATAGAAACTCTAAGGATGAAGACTAAATACAGAAACAATTGGAACGTTTCGTGAACGGTCCTCTCTAAACGGCTGTAAGCACACACAAAAGTTATAGAGTGAAACTGGAGTACAACTACAATTCGGGTTACAATTCTTTGGGCTTGATATGATGTGCTCGACCTCTTGGGCTCTGGCAGTGAGCTTGATAGGATATGTGGGCTCCTTGACTGTGATCCAGCTCAAAGCTTTATTCACTTAACAGTGCCCAACACTCGAGTGCCCACATGCAAATGCATTTGGGCACTCGAATGCATACAAATGCGTTTGAAGAGAGACGAATTTAAACATTTGCACGTGCGGTTGGAATTGAACCATATTTTTACACGTCCTTCATCGGTCTCGAATGTGAAAATTGAACACTCAAGAATACTCTCTCGATAGACGAACCTACTCACATAAAATTTCGAGGATGGTGAAGGTCGTGATCTGCATTTATTAATCGGACTATTTTTCTCAAAAAAATAACAATAATCGGACTCCCAATTTATGAAATTTTGTGAGAGGCTAAACCTGACCCGCAGCTAGGGTGGTAGCTCAAGTGGTAGAGCGTTGGAAGCCCAGGTTTGACGAGAAAATAATTTCTCTAAAAAAAAATGGCCCACTATACAATTCATTTGCTCGATCAACTAATCACCGGGCTCGGCTCCGAGCCATTATTTTTTTATTGTGAAGCAGTGTTTCTCTCTTATTTCTTCGCCAACTTTGATGGGCGATTGTAGTGTGAGCTGCGTGAGGGCTCGATTGCAGAAGGGTGAGTGGTGGTTGAAGGCAATCAATTGGTTGGTTCACGGCAGTCAATTGTACCTAGCAGATAGATTCGATTTCTCACAACCGTCTCTGGTGAACAGCAATTGACATCGAGTCTATCAGATGGATTTTACTCCAACTACTCGAGTTTCTGCAAGACTCTATACACGAGTCTACTTTCCCATTACAGTTTTACCTATTTCCCATACAATTGCAGCTTTTACTTTTATTCAATTCTCTCAACAACAGTATTAATTTCCGTTGGATTCCTTTTTTGCCTAGTTATGGAAAAGAAGCAAGGGAGAAGGGAACAACAAGAGCAAAGGCGAAAGTTGGGACCTCGCCGCTCTGAGCGGCTGAAAATATTAAGAGCAAGAAAATTAGTTTTTCTTCTATTGAATGGTACTAAATTTTTACCGTTCGTTGTGTATAAATTGCAGCACACATAATCACAGGATTAGGAAATTGAAGATTAACTCATGCTGAAGAATGTACTGTTAGTTTAGGGAGCCTAAAAACCGAAGAAAGTCAGTTTCTGGTGTGCCCCCTCATCAAGTTTCTGGGTTAATGGTGTGATTCCTAGACGTAGACAATCAATCTCTTGTTCAGGCGGGAACTTGTTGGTTTTGAATCCCCCTGTGACAAAGAGATTTCAGTGAGAGGATGGGGACGATTTTCAACCAATATTCCACCTAGAAACTGGAAAAAATGGGTGGCCCAAATTTGGGAAATTTGGCTCAGCAGAAATCAGAAAAGATTCACCAGAAAGAAGCAACAAGTGAAGAAATTTCAATGTCCGAAACCAATACTTTTCTCTCTACAAAGAAGTGTTGAACTTCCATGCACCCACAATCTTCTCCCTGTAGATCTCGGTTGGAAACAACACTAGGAGTTGACCACTGCAAGGCGTGCTTAAGCTCAACTACGACGAAGCTACTGCGGAAAGGCAACCGGAGATCTGGTATCGAGACGGCATTTCAGAAATCGCCACGACTAGCTCAGTACCGGAAAAGTGATGAAAAACTATTGCAACATATCGACTTGCACATCGAGTTCATTTCACTACGGGAGGTTCTTCATCATGATAAAGAAATGGGGCTACATAACATAATAGCCGAGATATTAGACCGTCCCCTAAGGTCGCAAGGGCTGCGGTATTTTTCAGGAAGGATGACATTGATCTGATAATCTTGTGTTTGTATCGGGACAGGCACAGGTCTTTCTACTTGTGTGATCCAGAGGCAGGGAAGACTAGAAAAATCACTAGAAGGGATGATTATATAAGGGAGACATTGCCGTACATTGCGAGCCTTGCATCACTTGATTGATCAGGTAAATAACTAATCCTTGTGTTTTCAAGAATGCCTCTTGTTACTTGTGTGGTAGATGAACCGTGGATAAATTTCTCGGCTGTAGTATGCTACTAACTGCTGTAATACATGAAAAAATAATTTGACTGGAAATGTTGTTGCAAAAAGGTTATGTCACAATGTTTATTACAAAAGTACATGCCTAAGTTATGGCAAAAGCCAATTCCACATGAGAAAATCGTTTGAAGGATTTGTAGTAAAATTTAATAATAATGCAATTTCTACAAAGGGAAACGTCTTTCAATTACTACTCCAACAAAAATAGTTATCTTGACCAGGAGCTTCGGATTGTTTTGTGGCATGTAATTTATTTTTGAGCCACTCGGGTGATTGTTTTTGACCAACATTGTGCCACTGAATTTTATTGCCTGAAGGAGAAATAGCTTGTTTGCTTGTCATAGGCAACCCTCTTTTCTTCATGATAAATATATGGAAGAGGTTAAGGTATTCAACAAAAGTTGATGTATATTATGGAACTTGTTTGTGGTATACGTAAAGAACAGTACAGAAAGATAACCAACTTTGAATTTAAAGTAAAATGTCATTTGTGAATACTAGGCATGTTGGTTTGGGGAAATGAGAAAAGATATTTAGAGGAGTCCTGTCAAAAGTCTAATTGGTGGATATGTAAAATACCTCCCCACGAGCAAGCCCCCAATATTTGAGGCAAGCAGAGTTGGTTTTATCGTCGGATCTTCACCAGAAGCCAGAATTTTCTACCTCCAAGCAAAGCAGAGTTGGTTTTATCAGATTTGTATCAAGTATCATGGCATTCAAGCATTACTTGTTCTAGATACAGACAGATTCATACTTACTGGTCTGTGTAGCATTACTTGTTCTACATACAGGCAGATTCATACTTGGGAAAACTAAAAATCATGAATCTAGCATGGTATGTGTATCATCCAGTATTATTAATTAAGTTGAGGTTAAATTTGTCATTTGGAGTATAGGTCTAGTTAGTGGCTTTGTAAAGAGCAAGATTCTTGCTCTGTAAGAATCACTACCCTACCAACAATTGAGTTGGCAACATATAATTAATATACGTCATTCCTAGCAACTTTTTAAGAATGTGCTTTATAGTGCATGCCAAGATTGTAATTTGCTCCTGCAGCCAAAAACAATATCCCTCAACTGAGATTGTAGTTTACGGTGACACACAACGTGTCATCTAAATTGTGGTGGACATGCAGGTATGCAGTTTTGTTCTTTAAGAGTTGGATCTGGTTCTGAACCATTCTCTCTCACCTATTTATACTTTGCTTTCAACTTCATGTCAGTTGCTTCCAACTAATTTTATTCATGTCATCTGTTTTCTGCAAATGGAAGAAGATGTGGCTGATTCATCCTTACTCCTTGGAAGCTACTCAAGTAATTGTCAGCTAGCAAATGAACCATCTGTCGTATGATGATATCCAGCTTTGGCCTTGTTCTGTCTCCAGATCAAAATGTTTGAGGGAAAGTCTAATTTATCCTGGCCGGATCTTTTCTTGTGTGAGCCAGTGTTTGTGTATGTTATAGGCCTAGTATTAGCTCATGCTTATGCTTGTGCTCGTTTGTCCTTAAGATCTCTGGCATTGATGTTTCATGTATGTTGTATTGTACTTAAACCTCTTAAAACTCTCGATAGTATTAAGTAAAAGTTAATCGTATCTAAACCTTTGTTTAATTTACATGGTCGTTACTGTGTGTCAGTTCTCCTAGTATATTACATATTGTTTCTTTTTGACTGAGTGAGGAGCATTATTCCAAGCCCTGCTCAAACTCGGTGCACAAGATGTCATATGTCCGCAAGAAAATAAACTTGTAAGCTTCATGTTCGTTTTGGGTTGATACACGTAGTTACTTCTTGTCTCCTTACTTGCCAAGGTAAGCACCACTTCGCTGCCTTGTTCTGGGACTTCAAAGGTTCTGACTTCTGAAAACTAGTTATAGGACTTCAATTGCAAACAGGTATTAGAAGAAACTAAGGTTGTTATTTATTTCTACTTACAGCTCCTTCCATCTCCCGTGATTCGAAAGTAAGGCTGTTACTGGTTTCTACTTATAACTAACAGTTCCATAATTTTTGTCTTCTTTTTCGGATTCCCAACCGGTTCCGGGACTTTGCCCTGTAATAGGGTCCGACCCGGGATTGGCATGTCTGTGTTTGGCAAGTGAGTCTTTCAGTGGGATATCTCTGCATACACAAGGTTTCAAACCCGAGTCCTGCTTAAGCGGAACCAAGTTGCTTACCATTTGGACCAAATTCCATTGGTAAAAGTAGAATCTTAAAGGTAAATGTCGTCTTGAAAAGAAGAAAAATAAAAAAAAGTTAAATTCTAATGTACTAATAGGAATAGTATACGGTATGATTTTCCCTTCATTTTTCATATCGTTCCCCCTCTTTTTATAGTTTCCTAGCATTTTACACATCATTTTCCTCTTTGATGAAGACTAATTTAAGTTTAATTTATAGTTACGAAATTTCTATATTAGTACTCAGAAGGAAATTATTGGAACTTAAAATCCCATACCTAATAATTACCAAGTCATATAATTTTTTTTGTACCATTAAATTATTTAGCTTAAATCTATTTTTTAACAATTACTATTATAATATTTATCAGAATTTGAAAAATGAAAAACACTTTACTTAAATTAGATAAACATAAATATTCCATTATTCATACTAAATTGGAAAAATGAACAAAACATATACTTTTTGTATTATTGTTTGAACTATTTTGTACTAATAAGCATACTAAATGTTGTCTCTAAACATTATCAATGAAATTATGTTTTTTTATAGGGTAAAAGACACTGACCACCCCTGGGTTTAGGACTAATTCCACACCGCACCCCTGGGTTTTGGAAAAAGACAACCCGCACCTTTTTTTGGATGGAGCCTAACGGTTGACTAACTGCATGACGACAAAGACCATTATACCCCTGAAATATTGTAAAATTACCCCTATATATTATCCTAACCCCTCTCTAACCCTAATACTTCTCTCTCTTCCCTCTTTCTATATTCTTTCTCTATTCTCCTCCTGCTGTGAAACACAGCCGCCGCTCTCTTTCTCTTCCTTCTTCTCCTTCTCTTCCTTTCTTCTTCACCTTCTCCTCTCTGTATGTCGATCTGAAGCAGAAGCAACAGTAGCCCCAGCCGGACGCTGACGGGAACCACCCTTTTCTCTCCTCTCCTACTCCTTCAACACCCAACTCGCAGCAATGAAACGCCGGTGCATCCGCCTCCATCTACGCCGACCTCCGACCATGTGCCTTTGCCACCATCTAATCGGCGCCGCACTCGGAAGCTCCTTCAGATCCACCTCCAGAACTACTACGCAGGAGCGTCTAATCGGCGCCGCACTCGGAAGCTCCTTCGCCGGCGTCCTTGTGTTTGAGCAACGCAGGAGGATTTACGAATCGATTGCCCAAACTCAATCTCAGTTCGCCCCTAAATCGCAGGTAAAAAAAAAATCTTCGGAAACCCTATAAAATGTAATTGTGTTCAGTTAGAGCTTGAACTTGTTCATAAATCCAAGTGAAATACAAATTGTGTATGGAGATACAATATATTCCAATTAAACATAATACCGTTACTCAAGTTAAACTGTTTTTTCATATATTGTTATGAAGGATAGATGATGAATACACACACTAGCTATATTTGGGGACTCTGTAAAGTTATCAACTCTCCCACTGTATTTGTTACAATCTTCTCCGACTTCCTTTCAGATCCACCTGGAATTTTCCCGGTGATGTTGGTGTCAATCGACGCCCTTGGTGGTGGGATCTGTCCAGGTGAGTCGGCAAATCAAGCTCATCAGATCTTTGTAGTTGCTTTGGTTTGTTCGATTTGAGGGACAAGGAGCCTCTCTTGGTGGAGAAGGCTAGCAGTGAACCCAAGTTTGGAGATGAAGAATTGAGCAATGAGTTCAAGCAACCAAAGCAAGATGTGGGTTCTATTAGCAAAACGGCGTGGGGATCAGTTTGAAGGTAATTTATCTTCTGAATGGGGCTGGGATCTACAGGAACTGTTTGATCAAATGGGATTTTCATCAGGTCAAAGCCTTGATGGGGCATGGTTCGCTGATATGTATATGTAATTACGGGTATGCTCTGTAATCAGGAAGAAGTAATGTTTTCGGGATCAGTTTGAACTTTGAAGGTAATTTAGAAGTTGCAGTGATGTGCTCGATTTACTAATTTGAGGTTGTACTATCAGATTTTATAAATTGTGAGCTTTACTTTGTTTTGTGATGAATTGGATTACAAGGTTGGGAACTTAAGGAAAACTTATTGTCGGTTTAACACCCGAGATTTTGTGTTTCTTGTGTTTGTGTTTGTGTTTGGATCTGATGAATAACTGAGAAGGTGCTCTTGGTGTTTTTGAATCATGAACCCAAGAACACATAAAAATCAACACAAAACATGACACTGAATTTAAAAATCAGTTGTCTGAACATTGAAATTATATATACTTTTGGTTCTGATTTATTAAGAATTTTTTGGTGCTCTTGATGTTCTTAGCTGGATGTTCTTGAAAATAAACATGGGTAAAAAAGTCCAGAAAAGTAGACAGGGGCAATATGGTCTGAAAAAATTCAATAACCCATTTTTCTAACGGAACATGACAGAGGGTGGTTTCTGTCCGAGGAATATTCCGTCAAATAGGTGCAGAGTGTCTTTTTCCAAAACCCAGGGGTGCGGTGTGGAATTAGTCCTAAACCCAGGGGTGGTCAGTGTCTTTTACCCTTTTTTATATGATATTATATCACTTATTTATTACTTCATATTATTTTTGTAATTATTAGTTTATTTATTAAAATTGTTACCAACAATTTAATTGGATGATATAAATTATTCAGTTGGAGAAGATGGATCGTAAAGTAAAATGAAATGCGAAGGTGAAGGGAGAAAGAAAATGAGTACTTTTTTAGACATAAGAAAATTGTTACTTGAAGTGAATGTGGAGGTGACAGAGAGTGGGTGAGCTTATGTTGGAGACGACCTCAGCATTGCTCTCATGCACGTAAAAGTCTCTAAAGATGTCTCCAACCATGGAAAGGAAAATGATGGGGGAGGGGGGTGTTGTCGTCGTCTCCATCCGGCAAAAGGAATGTGAAGCAAGAGGGAGGCATGAAGGGTGAAAGATTGGGGGTGGACAAGGGGAAGGGGAATACCCTTGGGCCATATTTTGCGTATTGTTCAATTGAAGGGTAGGTGTCTCGAAATTTGGTACACTAAAAGGGTTAAAGTGTTATTTCCTAAACCTGAGGTGGTGAAAGTGTCTTTATGTCAAAGCTGATGGGATGAAAGTATCATTTACCTTTTTAATTTACGTGCTTCACGATTGACTATTGACTAGCTCAATTTATACTTTCTGACTCTAAAACATTTGCAAACCTGAGTGTGTGTTAATTCACAGAAATCCCACCAGAACACAATAGATCCAACAAGATGAAGATGATGATGGATTTTTCTGGAAGAATGACGAAAGGAAATGCTTGTTTCTCTTCAACTGTTCGACAAGACAACAACGGTACCTTTCTTCCTCCATTTCTCTGGTCTCTTACTTTTGTCAATTCTCTCCATTCCAAAACCAATAGCTCTAGCAAAACCGATCGGTTCAGTCACCTGAATATTGACGACGCTGTGAATGAGTTTGAATCCATGCTTCAAGCTCGACCTTTGCCTTCTATCATCCAATTCACCCAACTCCTCACTTCAGTTGTTAGGAGGAAGAACTATTCCACTGCACTTTCTCTGTTTGCCAAATTGGATTACTTAGGAACCCAATATCACAATGTTAGGCCAAATCTGTACACACTCAGCGTTGCCATCAATTGTTTCTGCCGTTTGAATCGTGTTGCCTTTGGTTGCTCTCTGCTCGGTAGGATTCTCAAACAAGGCCATGAACCAAGCGTTGTAACCTTTACTACTCTGATCCACGGTCTTTGTCTCGATGGCCGCGTAGATGCTGCCATTCAGCTCTTTGATGAATTAGTGCTCAAAGGATATCATCTCGATTTAATAACTTGCAATGCTGTTATCAATGGATTGTGCAAGACCGGCCGAACAACTGAAGCTATTCGCCTGCTCAGAAGACTGGAAAGAACTCCGGGTTTTGAGCCCAACGAAGTGACTTATAGTATTATCATTGATGGCCTCTGCATAGACCAGCAGTTGGACCAAGCTTTCAAACTATTTTCAGAAATGATTGGCAAGGGTATTTCCCCAAACGTTGTTACTTTCAATACCCTCATTCTGGGAGTCTGCAATTTCGGACAGTCGAGCCAAGGTACCAGATTGCTATATGAAATGGTGGGCATGAATATATCGCCCAACGTCCAGACGTTCACCATTATGATCGATGCCCTTTGTAAAAAAGGGAGGGTAAAGGAATCTTGGGAAGTCGTTGCTTTCATGCTTAAAACGGGCAACTGGCCAGATGTTATCACCTTTAGCTCTCTAATGGATGGGTATTGTCTGATAGGTCAGGTTGGTAAGGCAAGAAAGTTACTTAATACTATTGCCGCCAGGGGTTTTACTCCTAACGTCATTAGTTACAGCACCTTGATCAATGGGTACTGCAAGCTCAAACAGATTGATCAAGCCATGACTATCTTCGAGGAAATGACTCGTAAGCAAGCGTTTCCTGATACAGTTACCTACACTTCTCTTATTGGTGGCTTGTGTCAAGCAGGAAGAACTGCAGAAGCGCTTCTTCTTCTTGACAAGATGAAAGTTCAAGGCCTATCTCCTAACCAATTCACATACTCTACTCTGTTGGACGGCTTGTGCAAAAACAAGCAACTTGATGGGGCATTGAAACTTTTGGAAAAACTTGAAAATGAAGAATTTGAGCCTGACATTGTGATGTATACTGCGGTTCTAGATGGTTTGTGCAAAGGTGGGAGACTCAAAGCTGCTCGGGAACTCTTCTCGATCCTCTCTTCCAAAGGACTCAAACCCAACGTTCGAACATACAATACCATGCTTAATGGACTCTGTAGAGAAAATCTAGTTGATGAAGCGAATGACTGGCTTATCAAAATGGAAGAAAATGGGTGCTTGCCAAATTTCTATTCGTATTCCGTTGTTGCTGACGCATATTTAAAAAATAAAGAGACGGTGGAGGCAATTAAAGTTCTCGAGATGATGCGCGAGAGGGGGATTCCGGTTTGCAAAATATTGTTTAATATGCTGGATAATGATGGGTTAGATAAGACATCCAGTGACCTGCTCAAGAGCTTTTTGGGGATCACCTCTTGAGTCATTGCAGTTACTTGCCAGTTGCTGCACTGAACTTGGCTTTTCGAGGACTGTCAAAAAAGTTCAGTAAAGCTTACATCTATCTGAATTATCTCCTTTATATAGTAAGTTCATCAGTTTTTTATATGCTTGGTCTTTGCATGTATGTTATTACCATTATTTTCTAAATACAATGCATTAATGAGGATAGTAAGTTTCACATTCTTGCATTCAATATGAAATGAAAGGTTCTTCGGGTCAACTGATTTGTTATATTTTCCGTTTACTTTGCATTTTGAAGGGATCTACTTTCACCATGCTTTAGAGTTTCCGAGGGGATATTCATAGATTGAGTTCCGTTTCCTTGAAGGTTCTTTGGCTAATAATATGCTGCAATTATCTGGATTATCAGGGAGCTCCAGTTATTATAGGTATTCAATTACTTCATCAAAAAATAAATAAAAATTACCTTATATGAGCTCTTGTTCGTCTTGTACAGTGGCTTATCCCAGAGTCTGTTTCTTGATCAATTCACGCACACTACTCTGTTAGATTGTTGATCCCAAACCAACAGATGATTTTGAAATAAAGCGTTTGTTTCTGATATTGTGATTAATGATGTTGCAGTATGTGCATGAGTGGAAAACTTACTGTATCTCGACAACTCTTCTTGAACCTACCTCGCTTCCAGAGGGCTGAAACCCGATGTTTGAACTTACAGTATCAAGCTCACTAACTGCGCGTGGAAAATCCTATTTGATGAAGCAAATGAAGGGCTGGAGTGAAATGGATGACAGTGCGTGCTTGCTGGATTCAAATTTCAAGAATTATGAGATGTTGAAGACGCCCAGGGATTAACAAGTACCATTAGTAAGATTTATGTGATGCTTTTATTACTAGGTGCTGATTATCTCAAGATTTTCTTAGAAAGATAAAGTGCATTAATGAATATGAAATTATAAAGAATGCAATGGTCACAAGACATACCCAGATGAAGAGGTTTATTTGAAGGGAAGGTACAAATCGACCCTAGCATAAAATGAATAAATTAAAATAGATAAAATGGCAAAATAGTCCACTAGTAAAAAATAAGAACCGCGAATATCTATAAATTCTGGGAGTAATAGGGAAGGTTAGAGTACAACATTCATGTAACTTCAAGGTGGGGACTCGTTTGTCCATTCAACAAAAAAGTGCCTTTTGTCGATTTCTGTGTGTTACTTACTCATTGTTGTTATATAATGGTTCAGGATAGCAAATCTTGGATAACTTGGACATAACAGTTGTTCCCTTGCGATTTTGGAACTGTTGTAGTGCAAATCAATCAATTTAGCATACCATAAATTTTAGTCAATATATGTGATAGATATACACTTTATTGAATATCACTTAAACTTTGTTACTAAAATGTTGAAAAATTGGTTTGCTTATCTCTCTCGTCATACCCAGGTGGGTATGCCCTTTTGAAGCCTGCCTCTAGAACGTGTAGGAAAATTGGTTATATACGTGATCCCAATGATTATTCTCCTACTAAAGAATGAGTGGTATGGGCCTGGATTTTGTTTTGATCTGGTTTGAAATGCTTTTAAGGTGGCATTATTAGTTATGATCAATTAAGATTGTTATCTCTTAGAGATTCTATCTAGCTATGGTGTTTATCTTTCAGAGAGTCTATCTAGCTTAAGGTTTATTTTTTAAGAGAGTCTATCCAGTTTAGGGTTTTAGTCCGTTTAGGACTCCCGTTCCAATTGTTTTCCAGCTTTGACTTGTGAATAAAATTATCTGTTGAGAAATTTGAGAGCTGTGATTGCTCCTTTTGAATCCGGTGTGATTCAGTTCGAGTTCCTCTTTTGCGATTTTGCATCAGCCTTCCTATACAGTGAGAGCCTCACATCAGTCAATAAGGTGAAGGACAAGCATTTTCCATTTCATATGCTCTGTCGAAATGTTCACTTGTCCATATTCTTGTTGTTGAAGATTTCTCTCGTTTTCCTTATACAGTCTTGTTGGAGCTTTCTTTCACCCATTTTAACGTTGAGGAAAAGCCAAGTACTTGATATGAAACTCCAGAAAGGAAGCAATTGAACGTGTCCTCACGTTACCAAAAAGTTACGAGAATCTAATATACTGTTGGGTTAAGCATAATGTGATGCATATGAATTACATTTGAAAAGTTTCAGTCTCGAGAACTTCTCAACTATAATTGGTTCAACTTACCGTTAGTTTTGTCTTACTTGTGCCTGTTACTTGTGGTGAGAATGTGGTAATAATGATCTGGGTTATGCAAGTGAGGTAGAGGTGAGGCTTGATTTGTGTTTATGAATTTAATTGCCTTAATATGGATATGCGGAACTCTTGCTTTCTTCTTTTTGATGCATGGAATCCATTTTGTGACCACATGATTTGCACCCTGCCGACTCTTGGGAATAATACCACTGATGCATTTCTCGTGGATATACATATAACAGTTCATGAGGTATAGCTATACCCAATATTTGGTGGATGTGCAAAAATTCAACAAGAAGTTCAAGTCTATATAATGGAACTTGTTTATGGGTTAAGAAAAGAGTGATATTGGTTATCCTCCTTGAAAGTAAAAGTTCATTGGTCTATACTGTGTGCTGGTGGGGTCTGTTTAAGGGTATATGTGATGACTTTTGTGCCACTTTGAGGGTCACTCGTTACTAGAAAAATTTCAAATATTCTTAAAGCAATGAAATTCAATATGCCTAAAGTGCATTTTGCCGGTGCAGGTGAAAGCAATGTGTTTATCAACTGAGATTGATATTGAGATATAAACTGTTTAAAGTTACCTGTAGCATTAAAGTGTGAATATGATGGCATAGGTGGTAACCTTGAACATATTTAGTTGTGTACAGAGAAAGGCTGTAGTTCTGGACCATGCTCGCCGACCTATTTCTGTTGTTTGTTGAGCTTTATCTCAGTTAGGACTTCACTCTTCTTTCAGTACAAGCCAGGCTTTGCTGAATTATCCGTAGAAGCCGTTCCTATAACTGACAGCTTCTGTGTTTGCCAAGTAAAAGAAGGGGTTCAGGGTTTGGAAATGTTGATTCCTGGAACAAAACTCTTTTATGTAAGAATAGTTGGATGGATGATGGTAAATAATAAATATTTTCTTTCCGTCAAAACCAAGGCTTCCTCCTCCCTTGTTCCGAAAAACATCTTAGAAGGAAGAAATTTGTTACTAAGGGGTCTGGAGTTGATGACTGGAGATGGGGAGGGTTTCAGCATGTCAGCAGCTACTGAATTGGCTGATTGAGGTTCCAGCTAATAGGAGTGTGAAAAGGGTGAGCGATTTGGCGCTGACAGATCAGAAAGTTTGGAGTCAACATTTGGTGATTTTTTGTTCTCAGAATTGGCTAGCTTCTCAAATTCTTAATGCTCCATGGTCCGTGCAAGTAATAGTAGTTTGGATTATGCAGTCTGGAACTTCGCAAGAGATGGATCTTTCTTCGTTACATGTGCATGCTATATGCCTCACTTGATCCTTTGTCTCCAATACTCTCAGCCTAGTGCTTTTCCTGAATCCAAATTTGGTCTTCTTTTCCTGAAACAGTTCTTGAAGCTCTTAAACTTCCCCCAAAATTGAAAATCCTTTCGTGTGGAGGGGTTCAGGGTTTGGAAATGTTGATTCCTGGAACAAAACTCTTTTATGTAAGAATAGTTGGATGGATGATGGTAAATAATAAATATTCCGTCAAAACCAAGGCTTCCTCCTCCCTTGTTCCGAAAAACATCTTAGAAGGAAGAAATTTGTTACTAAGGGGTCTGGAGTTGATGACTGGAGATGGGGAGGGTTTCAGCATGTCAGCAGCTACTGAATTGGCTGATTGAGGTTCCAGCTAATAGGAGTGTGAAAAGGGTGAGCGATTTGGCGCTGACAGATCAGAAAGTTTGGAGTCAACATTTGGTGATTTTTTGTTCTCAAAATTGGCTAGCTTCTCAAATTCTTAATGCTCCATGGTCCGTGCAAGTAATAGTAGTTTGGATTATGCAGTCTGGAACTTCGCAAGAGATGGATCTTTCTTCGTTACATGTGCATGCTATATGCCTCACTTGATCCTTTGTCTCCAATACTCTCAGCCTAGTGCTTTTCCTGAATCCAAATTTGGTCTTCTTTTCCTGAAACAGTTCTTGAAGCTCTTAAACTTCCCCCAAAATTGAAAATCCTTTCGTGTGGAGTTTTATTACAAACTCTCCCCGTCTGTTGACTTTCTGATCAAAAGAGGTATGCAACTCCCTTCTACTTTCCCTGTGTTTTGCTAGGAGTCCCCCACTCATCTATTTTTCATGTGAGAATGCAAGAAAAGTCTAGTTTGCTTCTCCATTAAGACTAGTGCGTATTGAAGAAATGAAGGGGTTTTACCAAAAAGAGCTTGAGTTTGCAGGAGAATTTTAGAATCCTACTTATTGGAATTTAGAATTTCTAGCTGAATTATCACCTTCTTGGCTGGCTAACCAAATTGCAAATTTCGCATCAATCTCTTCTCATGACACTCTGAGCTGGTCTTCTTACTGTTAATAAAAGTTACAGTGTAAATTCAGGATGCAAATTGCTAGATGAGGATTATCTTAATGATTGTCTCATTACTGCATCAAAAAAATGTTTTTCCTTCATGCTATATAACACATCATTTCCTTGACCCAAATTGTGCACCGGTGGCAGCTCAGCCATAATAAAGTTGCTACTAAATCCAATCTTCATTTCAGCAAATTGATATCCGTGAAATTGTGAAGAAGAAAATGTTGATCACCTCTCTCCGTTGTCCCTTTTCGAGGGCTGTTTAACTTGCAATTCCTCTGCCACCTAAATTGCATCAAAATGTAACATTTACTGAATGTATGAGTTGCATCTTAAAATCTAAGATACAAAACTTTTATGAACTTGTTTGTTGGATAGCAACAGTTAATTTGATTTTGTCTGGAAGAAGAGGAGCGCACTAGCTTCCAAAAACACTTTCACGTCTCTCCACTTTTACACTCAGTCCTGGGAAATGCTATCTAAGTAATACTTAGGAAGGCTAATGTAAGATTATTCATTTGTCCATGGCCTGTTTTCGGTAACTATTTGGGAGAGATATCTAAGGGGATTCTTGTGTGGTAGATGTTGTCATCCAGATAAAGAAGTGATTTTTGGATTCGCAACTCAAATAGAATCAAATGACACCTGGTTTACTGGGAAGGCTAAACAAGCAAATTGAACATTGGTTTATCAGCACTAGCAATTGTGCTGTTATGACTTATGACTCCTTTTATGCCCCCTTCTTCGCTCTTCACTCTGTTTTAAAATGGGTACTCGCAACCTCAATTTCTCACTTTGCTTATGGACTGAAGATAACTTAATTTTTCAGGAAGTGCAGAATTGAAGAAGAATGACAAATGCGGAATCATAGAGAACGGAGGCGTCGTGCAGATGTGACTGGTATTTCCTAGTTAGGAGCCCTCCCTAGTCTAGTCATGCCAGTAATGCTTGTGTAGTTTACTTATTTTGCTTTGGCATCGATGTCCCTGCTAATGGACTTATTTTGGATGCAATGTCTGTGGCTCTATATACATTTTAATCTGTAATATATGAAGTTTTCTTTCATGTCAAAAAAAAATACCGTTCCCAGTTTAATTTAGTTGTAGCAACATTCCTGTGCACCTGCTAAGGATCTTATTTTGGTCCGTGTTTAACTTTTGTAATATATGAAATGTTCTTTCATGTGAAAATCAAAATACTGTTCTTCACAGGTTGAGTTGGTTGTAGCCACATTCCTAAATGCGTAAATATATTTTTCTTTTCTTCTCTTCGGTAGTTGGCCGGAAGAAAACTACCTCCAGCTCTATTGCTCACATTTCACCTTGAGCTTACGGCGAAGTTAAATGACTTGTGTTGCTGTAAAGTGTCCTTTCACCCCTGAGATAGCAGTGGTGGCAAATCCTTATGAGTACCACTCGGTCTCTTCTCATTAGTCCCATTCTGACTTTTTGACTCTTATCTGGGTCACTTTAACCGGGTGATTGGGACAGCAAAACAATGTGATTTTTTTAATAATTTTCTCACCGTATTATAGAGCAACTTTTACTCTACAACACCATGCAAAAAATATAAAAAATGACATCATTTTGATATTCAAATCACCGGGTCAAAGTGATACAGTGAATAGTGGTAAAAGTCAGAATGAGGCTAAAGAAAGGAGACCGAGTGGTACTTACTATGGATATGACTTGTATGATTTAGGATTTTAGGTGATGCCTTGGCACTTGGATGTGTGTGCTCTTTTTATCTAATGTAGTTCTTGATTTCAGCCAAACAAAATGTACTTGTATTTAAAACTATTGTATCTAAGAGCGATTGGTGTGGCGTGCAACTTTTGGGGTGTGGTTGAGTTGGCTGGGTTATATTCTTATGTCTTTGTGTGTTTGTCTAGAAGTCTTCAGTACAAAAAAAGGGTTGCATGTTGGCCTCCTAGGCGAGCCAGTCAGATTAACGGTTAACTCCGTGCGGACTTGAAAAGTAGCGGTTGTTGGTTCTCATGCCACCAATAATAGTGTGGCGTGCTCTAATTCATATATCACATGATATTCACATTGCCCTTTCTATGTACTCGCGATCTGACCAGGTGTCCAAAAACTCTTATCAGAGGTTTACTCCGTGAGCAGTAGCTATTTGACTTTACTTTAAGACGGACAATTTAAATGAAGTTCAACGAGCCTTTAATTTTACACTCTCAGTCAGAGCCCGGAGAATGCAATCTAAGGTAGAAGGTTTACGACTTTGCGTTAAGATCAACTAAAGTGCTCGTGACCCATTTTGGTAACTATTTGGAAGAGATATCAAGGGAAATTCTCATATTGTCTATATTGTCATCAAGATAAAGCACCGATCTCTTCACCTACCAAGTAGTGTTCTTAACTAACTTTTCCTTCGATGCCCTCTCCATTTTCGTCAACAGTCATTTCACATCTCCATCAACAATACTTTGTGCAAGATGATGGTCTATTTGCTAATTTGACTGCTTGCAAAGTTACGAGAGCTTCTTATTTTGCGCTTCAACATATTTCGGTCGAGACATTTGCTATTAAGATGCAGTAACCAAAAGTGAAGTTTAAAAGTTAAAAAGCAAACGGGAATGGTAAAATGGTAAAAGACACTTCCAACCCATCTACTTTGATTGGAGGACACTTTCACCCATTCTAGTTTGGTTAATGACACTTTCACCCATTTCGTGTGCTGAAATTCAGGAAACGTAAACCCCATTATAACAACTTCACTCTAGAGTTGGGATCTGTCACCAAGAATTGTTTGTGGGATAATTTTACCCCCATGTTATGCAAAATGTAGGGGTTATGCAAGGGTTGAATAGATTTTTTGCATAATGTGGGTGGAGACTTTGTTTAGTCTACAAGACTAATTGCAGTGACATACACCACCCTCAAACTAACGACTTCACAATCACGGCGTGTAAGTTTCCTTAATTTCGGCACACTGAAGGAATGGAAGTGTCATTTTCCAAACGGAAAGGGGGAAAGTGTGCTTCAGCCGAAGTTGCAGAGTATATTGCTAAGAAAGTGCAGATGATAGGAAGTAATGGTAGTGAGATTTTAAGTAGTTATGAATTTTTGAATTTGGTCGACAAGGTCCGTTGTAATTCTGTTCCGTAGCTTTTATCTATCCTTCTTCGTTGGAAAAAAAAGTAATATCCCAAACTATCAGGGGAGAAAGTGTCCTTATGTCAAACCTGAGGGGGTGAAAGTGTATGTTACATTTTTAATTTACATGCTTCGCGATTGGCTATTTGACTAGCTCAATTTATACTTTCCGGCTCAAAACGAACCAAGCTCTCGTAGGTGGTTCGAAGGCTTTATTAGGCCATCCGCAGTAAGAGGGCTTCCGGAGCACTGTTACACTAATTTGAACCCCACATAACTTCTTAAATATTACAGAAATGCCATATTCTACCCAGGAAGAAAAAATCTTCGCGAAGCCCTCTAGTACTATTATATTCTAAAACATTTCATACAATAATATGATAATTCATTTAATACACATCTTTTTTTATATATAGTTAACGATAATGAAATTAAAAAAAAATACCAAATTATTTTAATAAGCATATAAAAAGAAGAGGGGTGAAAGTGTCTCTTCCATCAAAAGTGAAGGGGAAAAGTGTCTTTACACATATATAAGACTCAGATTTGTTTTTGTTTTTTTGTTTTTTGTTTTTTTTTTTTAAAACAAAATCAAAACCGACAGAGGAGATGATATTATACCCCCAAAACAGGGTATATCTCCTCAAACCCAGCCGGCTGAGGAAGGAACGCCGTGCTTCAGAACGGGCTGCAGAAGACCGAAGGGAAGCTCAATTAGGCTCCTCCAAGCACCGACCCCACCCCTGTCCCTCTTCCTGGGCGGCATCTTCGCACTAATAGCCGGAGACCGCCTTCTGCGGATGGCCTTAGGAGGTTCGTGAAACCCTAACCGGACCAATTCCCAATTCCGTTCCAGAGATCGAAGATGAAGATGATGATGGATTTCACTCGAAGAACGACGAAAGCTGCTTCAGGAAATGGGCCTTTCTATTCAACTGTTCAACAAGACGGTTCCCCTTTTCATCCATTGATTTGCTCTGCTACTTTTGTAAAGTCACTTCATTCCCAAACCAATTGCTCCAGCAAATCTGATCGGTTTAGTCACCTTGACGTTGACGACGCCGTGAATGAGTTTGAATCCATGCTTCAATCTCGACCCTTGCCTTCAATCATCCAATTCACTCAACTCCTCACTTCATTTGTCCGAAGGAATCACTATTCCACTGCCCTTTCTTTGTTTGCCAAATTGGATCCTTAGGAACCCAATATCACAACGTCAGGCCCGATGCTTACACACTCAGCGTTGCCATCAATTGTCTCTGCCATTTGAATCATGTTGCCTTTGGTTTCTCTCTCTTGGGTAGGATTATCAAACAAGGCCATGAACCTAGCGTTGTAACCTTCACTACTCTGATCAATGGCCTTTGTCTCAATGGTCGTATAGATACCGCCATCCACCTCTTTGACGAATTAGTGCTCAAAGGTTATCATCTCGATTTAATAACTTGCACTACTCTTATCAATGGATTGGGCAAGACCGGCAGAACAACTAAAGCCATTGGCCTGCTCAGAAGGTTGGAAAGAACTCCAGGTTACGAGCCTAACATTGTGACTTATAGTACTATCATTGATGGCCTCTGCATAGACCAACACTTGGACAAAGCTTTCCAAATATTTTCATAAATGATTGACAAGGGTATTTCCCCAGACGTTGTTACTTACAATACTCTCATTTTGGGAGTTTGCAATTTTGGACAGTGGAGCCAAGGTACCAGGTTGCTAAATCAAATGGTGTGCATGAATATCTCGCCCAACATCCGGACATTCAACATTATGATCGATGCCCTTTGCAAAAAAGGGCGGGTACAGGAATCTTGAAAAGTCGTTGCATTCATGCTTAAAACGGGCGAATGACCAGATGTTATCACCTTTAGCTCTCTCATGGATGGATACTGTCTTATAGGTCAGGTTGGTAAGGCAAGAAAGTTACTTAATACTATTGCCGCCAGGGGTTTTACTCCTATTTGATGAAGCAGAAACGTTGCTAAGTAAAATGGAAGGAAATGGATGCTTGCCAAATTTTTATTCTTATTCTATAGTTGCTGATGCATATTTAAAGAAAAATGATATGTTGAAGACAGTTAAGATTTTGAGGTGATGCTCAAGAGAGGAATTGCGGTTGGTATGGCACAATAAAAATTCTGTTTAATAAGCTGGATGCAGAGGAGTTAGACGAGACTTCCCGGGAGGTTCTTAAGGAATTTTTGGGCATCACTTCACTGTCTTGAGACATTGCAGCCAGTTTCCGCACTGAACTTGGCTGTTCAAGGACTGCAAGAAAAATTCAGTAAAGCTTACGTCTTTCTCAATTATCTCCTTAATATAGTATGTTGATCAGTTTCTTTATACTTGGTCTTTTCATGTATGTTATTACCACAAATTTCCAAATATGGAGGCATTAATTTGAATAAATATTTTACATTCTTGCGTTCATTATGAAATAAAAGATTCTTTGGGTCAACTGATTTGTTATATTTTGCATTTACTTTGCATTTTGAAGGGATCTATTTTGGCACTGCTTTAGCGTTTCTGAAAGGATATTCATGGATTAAGTTCCGTATCCTTGAAGCATATGCAAATCCTACAAAAGGAGGCACTATTTACCTTCTTTCGTGATTTTCTTGTAGAATTGGGGTATGATGGAAAGAGATGTTCAATGAAGGCGGAGAGAACATATACAAGCAGAAGATTATTAGTAATCCGTATAAGAGGGAGATAGAGTTCCAAGAAAGACAGGATAAACATGGCGAACCGAAGAAAGCATAAGGAAGCGAGAACTGAGAAGGGAAGTTGGTCCGCATCCAGCTGTAACAGTTCTATGGTAGTGTTGACACAGATTTTTAAGAAGCTTTAATTTATTGCTTTTGGTTTAAAAATCTGTGTAACAAATATTTTTGTTTTTTTGGATCCTAATTTCTTAAGTTTTACCTTATCTAAAAGAATCCCTGATTAATGAAACAAAAATTAAACAAATACGCAAGAACAAGAAAGAAACATAATTGACAATTTTATTAAATTTGTATGGGTTTGATACCCAAATTGATACAACTTATATGAATTGAAACAAATATTTGTGGATCTTCCTTTGAAGGGTTTGATTTTCAGAGTATACGAATGAGAGAGAGAGAGATAGAGAGAGAGAGAGAGAGAGAGAGAGAGAGAGAGAGAGAGATTTTGGGGTTTTGGAACCCTTTACCAGTTTTTCGCCATTGATCGTCTTGGCAGACTTGGCTCCGGTGTTTGGATCCTCGCCTCCTTGGACTCCGACTTCAGCTTTCTCCGACGTAGGAGTCGAAGTTTGTAGCGTGTGGTGTGGGTGATCAGCTTCTCGTCGTCACTTTCTTCTCTTTCTTTTTCTGTGTTTCTCCGCCCTCAAAAGAAGTCCCTGTGCTTGTGATGAACCTCCTATATGTAGAGCCTCCGAGCCAACCACCTGAGATACGTACGTGATCTCCTGATATTTGGTGGATCTGGAGATAATATCTTATCTCTCCAGATTTGAAAATATTTTGGAGATCAACTTATCTCCTGATGCTAGACTTCTCAGCGTATCTGATATCTTATCCAGATAGGCTTTTTGAGTTTGAATTTACTTGGGCTTAGTCATATTAGCGCGTCTTGAAATTCAAAGTTTTGGCATTTATTATGATTTTTGAATGACAGTTTTGCCGTTGAGATTTTGGTGCCAACAAACCCCCTTGTGATTCGTGTAAGAGGAGTTTTGGTTGCTTTGCTCGAATCACGACAATTTGGCACTTTGTGTTCTTTTGGCAATATAGATTGCCATTCGCATGGCTGACCGTTTTGGTTTTTGCCTGACGACTTTTGATATAGCAATTTCAGTTGTTTTTTGCATTAGCTAACCGTTTTGGTTTAAGCTTAGCGACATTTGATATAGCGTTTGAATCGCAGTTCGCTTGGACTTGACTTTAAGTTTTAGTCGTGCGACATTTGATATTGGGGGTTTACTTGTACGCGTGTATCGTATTTTTACTCGATCGGGTTTCTCTTCGCAAATATGTATATATATGTGTGTGTGTGAATATATATTTTTATTTTTTATCTTATTTATTTATTTATTTATTTTTCTTTTTCTTTACTAGCAGCCTCTTTTATCTAGGTCCTAACTTTTTTAATAATTTTTTTTAATCCAATTCTTCATGAATCTGCCTCTCTCTTGGCCACCTGGTTCCATGCATTTGCCTCCAAACTTCCCACGTGAATGATCTGCTATTTTTTCACCATGGTAGTTTACTTTGTTTGCCTTCATGTTTCCTCGTCAAAGCATGAGCATTTATTTTCTTCAAATTCCTTGTTCTGATCATGAACAGATCATGCAAAACACAATGACTCCACAAGTGTTTCCATCTAATTTATTGTATCAACAAAAGAAGTAGAAACAGGAACATATAACCACCTTCATAATGTTAACAGATTAGATAGCCCACAATGATTTTGATCAAAATTTGACCATGGCCTTCAGGCATAAATTATTCATTTGTAATTAAGAGTTTCACCATTCAAAATTTTGTAGCAACCAGATTACCCAATCAATCTAGCAACTAATCGACCCAAGTTGTCTATGACCTTAGGTCCATTCGGGAGTCACCAAACCTCACCAGATTGACACCATTGTCAGTTTTGGTAGACTTAAATTCCCGAATTTCTTACCAGGTTTAAAAGTGGTTGGGTTTATCATTCTTACTCAGTCTACTGTGATTGCTTTAATCACAACTGTACTTTCATTTTCGCGCATATTTATTAACGCTGCACTTTCTTTGCATCAGGTGATTTCTTGTCGCCGTCAACTTTCTTTTTCTCGCGGTTTATCGTGTCCAACAGGTACGAACTTTACACATCGTCAACATGTTTTAAATTCATATACAGTTCTCTTTTGTAACCTTATAGTGCCGGCTTGTATCCAGATGGGTGTTCGGTCGAGCATCACTCAGCCCTCATCCTGACGGGTGTTTGGTCGCGCACGTCGTCGGCTTGCATCCCTCAGGATGTTTGGTCGTGGCTTACATCCCAACGGGTGTTTGGTCGAACGTTTGCTCGACTTTCATCCTGACGGGTTTTTGGTTGCGGCTTTCATCCCTACGGATGTACGGTCGCACACACACTCGACTTGCGTCGGTCGTGGCTTACATCCCAACGGGTGTTTGGTCAAGCATTCGCTCAGTTTTCATACTGACGGGTGTTTGGTTGCGGCTTTCATCCCTACGGATGTATGGTCGTTTTGGTATTGTGCTTATGAGTTACATTTTATATGTATCTAACCCTTTTTTTCTGCAACAAGTTGCGTACGATGGCTGATTTGAGTTTGTCAAGACCGAGAACCTTCGGAAACTCAAACGAAGATGATCCGAATGACAGAACTGGGAGTAGGGTTGAGAGGCATCCTCCACTGATCCGTCTATTGACCCTTCCAATCAACAGTGGTCCTTTTCACGAAGATTATAACTTAATCCAATGGATTAGTCGATCGTGCTCTTCCTATGCCAGGTCCGGGCTTTTTACGCAGAGTGGATCCGAACGGCTTGGTCTTCTTCGTCCGTTTCACCAAGAGGAAACCGATCATACAGGCGCATCGAGCCACTTCGAAACGCTTCACAAGAAAATGAATAACAAAGATTTGAATTGGGATTCAACCTTTGGCGTTCAGCAAACTAGCGGATTCTTACGATCTACAAAATGGAAGTTTTGGGTTAAGGAGGTGTGCTTCGATAATTCGCTTGTTCTAGGACAAGCTGAGATTTACATGGCTCTTTATATCTCAATGTATTCATATCAGCGATGTACTCATCTTTTTAAAGCCTTCTTGGAGAGATGGTGTCCAGACACTAACTCGTTTCATGCTGCATACGGGGAGGTAGGGATTTCGCTATGGCATCTTCACCGGGTTAGTTGCCTACCCATCATGGGAAAGTTTTATGAAGAGTTTTGCCCAGACAACGATTCGTTGTATACTGAAACGTCAACTGTTTATCGGGATTTGCTCCGCATTTATGCTCACGATAGTTCGTCGAAAAAGTTTATGAACTGGTTCGACTGTTTTGTTGAAAGTGATGGGAGTAAATATCGCCGTAGAGACAACATCACTCCTGACACCTTTCTTGCCGGCTGTCTCGCGTGTTGGCTTAGCGGTTTTGTGCTTCCTACCAATAAGAACGAGGTACGGCCATCAACTTTTTATCCGGCGTCTAAGATTGCAACTAAGGGGACTAAGTACAGTTTGGCTGTACCTGTTTTGGCCCACCTTTATCGCTCTTTCAAAGTAATTTCGGAAACTCTTCTGCCGGGAAAGAAGACTATCCATGGCCCTTTTCATTACTTCTTGGGGTGGGTCTCCATGTACTTTCCACGGATATACTCTCGTGAAAAGCTCGAGCCACCTCCCATGATGCCGAAGGATGACTTCATACCCTACTTGGGCACTATCAGAGGTCAAGCAAGTTACAAGTTCGAAAATGGGCGCTATGAAGCACATTCCCTGTTTGAATATTTGAATGAGATACTATTTGCGGCCATCCCACGGCCTGAATTCTCTGATAGCTTTGCTGATACCCCTAAGCTTTCAACCAGTCAGCTCAGTTACATGATTAGCTTGCACCCTGGGGTGTTGACATGTAGGAGTGGCTCAACTTTTATTGCCGAACCTTACGCCCCGAACCGCTATGCTAGACAATTTTCATTAAGTCAAGCGTGCCCTAAGGATCTCACGAATATCTTGGTGTCTTGCCGTAAGCTTTCTAAACCCGAGAATTTTAACCCTGATATATTTTGTAGTCATTGGCTTAACATGATGAACACCTATGCGAATGATAAAGTGATCACCTTACCGGCGAAGAATCCTAATCCCACGGATTTATTTGTCACCCGGCCTTATGGATTTTGGTGGGTGGCATCCACCTTCTCCGCTCTTTAGGTATTGTCTTGTTCTGGTAGACAGGAGCCTAATACTCCGAAAAGACCTCAAAAAAACTAGTCTAGATCTCACCCAAAACGCCAGCATGTTCCTAAACCAAAGGCGAAAGGAAAATGTCAAGAGGAGGGGTTTCTTGATTCCGACGAGGTGGGTTCCGACCTGGTTATGCGTGATGGCATCAATGCCGAAGCCCCGGAGTCTTATAGCTCTTTATCCAAACGTAGTAGTGAATATGACGAGTACCAACACGTTGTCTCCCCATACTCAATCGACCACCTTGCTCTTTCACGAAAACTATTGCAACTTGTTCATAACGTGTGCTTGAAGTTTTACGATTTTGAGCAGATAACTCTTGGCGTGGACCCAGCATCATATACCGTGGAATTCCAAGCGTCGCTTGTGCGGATGAGAGGTGTTGGTATCCCATCGGCTCCTTCATTTAACTTGACTCCTTCTGAGACCAAATTCTCAAGTTATTTATTGGAGTTCTTTAGTGACAAAACCATAGATGATGTCATGGAATTATTGGGTGGTGATGGGCATAGCCTTAGTGTGCTCGATGTTGTGAGTATCAAGAGTAATAATACCCCCGCTCAGTCACAACGAACTCTCACTTTGTTCCCCCTCAAATTCTCTGAAAGACCTAGCAAAAAAGGGCAACGTGTTAGACTCAAGTGTTAAGTGATGGAGATGATGATGATGATGATGATATGTACGATGACTACAATCCACTATCCGATGATTCTCCAGACATGGAGGTGTTAATACCCCCGCTCAGTCACTTGATTCTGAGAAGACTCAAGTGTTAAGTGATGGAGATGATGATGATGATGATATGTACGATGAATACAATCCACTATTCGATGATTCTCCAGACATGGAGGTGCAGTCAAGTGGTTCGACCCGTGAGACAGGTAGACTCAATAGCCACCTCAAGAAGTAATGGAAAGGGCCATGCATAGTCTTCCTGCCCGGCGGAAGAGTTTTCCGAGATTACTTTGAAACAACGGTATAGGTTGGCTAGAACAGGGACAGCCAAATTGTACTTAGTCCCCTTAGTTGCAATCTTAGACGCCGGATAAAAAGTCGATGGTCGTACCTCGTTCTTATTGGTAGGAAGCACAAAACCGCTAAGCCAACACGCAAGGCAACCGATAAGAAAGGTGTCAGGAGTGATGTTGTCTCTACGGCGATATTTACCCCCATCACTTTCAACAAAACAGTCGAACCAGTTCTTCAAATTTTTCGATGAACTATCGTGAGCATAAATGCGGAACAAATCCCGACAAACAGTTGACGTTTCAGTATACAACAAATGGTTGTCTGGGGTGAACTCATCATCAAACTCCCCCATGACGGGTAGGCCACTAACCCGGTGAAGATGCCATAGCGAAATCCCTACCTCCCCGTATGCAGCATGAAACGAGTTAGTGTCCGGACACCATCTCTCCAAGAAGGATTTAAAAATATGAGTACAACGCTGATATGAATACATTGAGATATAAAGAGCCATGAAAATCTCAGCTTTCCCTAGAACAAGCGTATTATCGAAGCACACCTCCTTAACCCAAAACTGCCATTCTGAAGATCGAAAGAATCTGCTAGTTTGCTGAACGCCAAAGGTTGAATCCCAATTCAAATTTTTGTTATTCATTGTCTTGTGAAGCGTTTCCAACAGGCTCGGTGCGCCTGTAGGATCGGTTTCTTCTTGGTGAAACGGACGAAGAAAACCAAGTCGTTCTGATCCACTCTGCGTAAAAAGCCCAGACCTGGCATAGGAAGAGCACCATCGACTAATCCATTGGATTAAGTTATAATCTTCGTGAAAAGGACCACTGTTGATTGGAAGGGTCAATAGGCGGATTAGGGGAGGATGCCTCTCAACCTTACTCCCAGTTCTGTCATTGCGATCATATTCGTTGAGTTTTCGAAGGTTCTGGGTCTTGACAAACTAAAAATCAGCCATCGTACGCAACCTGTTGCAGAAAAGAAGGGTTAGATACATATAAAATGTTACCCATAAGCAGAATACCAAAACGACCATACATCCGTAGGGATGAAAGCCGCAACCAAACACCCGTCAGGATGAAAGCCGAGCAAATGCTTGACTAAACACCCGTTGGGATGAAAGCCACGACCAAACATCCGGAGGAATGCAAGCCGAGTGTGCGTGCGACCATACATCCGTAGGGATGAAAGCCGCAACCAAACACCCGTCAGGATGAAAGCCGAGTGAATGCTCGACCAAACACCCATTGGGATGAAAGCCATGACCAAACATCCGGAGGAATTCAAGCCGAGTGTGCATGCGACCATACATCCGTAGGGATGAAAGCCGCAACCAAACACCCGTCAGGATGAAAGCCGAGCGAATGCTCGTCCAAACACCCGTTGGGATGTAAGCCGCGACCCAACATCCGGAGGGATGCAAGCCGATGACGTGCAAGACCAAACACCCGTCAGGATGAAGGCCGAGCAAATGCTCGACCGGACAACCGTCAGGATGCAAGTCGGCACTATAGGTCACAAATAATAATAATAATAATAATAATAATAATAATAATAATAATAATAATAATAATAATAATAATAATAATAATAATACCACATTATATGTACTTAAATACGTATGACTAAGAATGAAAGTCATACCTGTCTGATTGAAAGAATCCACGACGAGATAAAATTACTTGAAAGCGCAAAAAAGGTCTGGTGAAAAAAAAAAGTACAGAATTGTTAAGCTGCAAAACTGGTACTTTCAACAATAGAGAAAATGATTGAAGAAAAGCAAACATATGCATCAGGCTCATAAGTAAGGTATTGTATTGTGCTTGTGTTGAGAATATGTGAGGAAAAGCTGGTGTACCATAAGGGTGCCCAAGCATAAGGGCCAGTTCATGTGAAAATTTGCACGACTTTGATTTCCTTATCAAGAGGATTAAATATCAAGGTACACATGTGGCGATTCAAATGGTTGTCAGCAAAGAACTTAAGTATTCGTCCTTTCGGTGCTCTAAAGAGGTATTACCAGAAACACGAATGGTGACTCAATGGGTTGACAATCAAGATGAAACAGGACGGAAAAAAAAAAATCGTCGCTATCTGAAACACGAATAGCGATTTTTTGTGGTTATTGGTACAGGGGCCCAACAAATGCAAATCTTGCAAATTTTTTCAAGGCAGTAACTAGTCCCTTACAAGGCGGGGAGTAAGTTCTGACATTTGGACTGACTAGTCGAGTCATTCTTTAACCGCATTGGTGGTCATTTGTGCAATTACATGCATACTCGCGTAAAACCATTAAAAGCAAAGAAATATACAAGATATGCGGCACGAATAAAGCAACATATCACTATTTTCGGGGCAAGGAAGGCTGAAATCTGAAGAGGTGTGCACAAGAGACGGGGAGACCTCCGTGTACACCGTATGTAGTGGATCAAGGATCGCACAGGAAGAGAGGGGTTGTGTGTAGGGAGAGAGTAAGGCAGTAGCAATGTCCGAGAGAGAGACAGAGGTTTGGCAGAGCTTCCGCGTATGGCAGTGCGTCCCCCCTTTGTATGGAAAGGTTGACGATCTATATATACTGGAGAACATGATCGTTGTAGTGTGGTTAATGCGCCCATTAATGGCGGCTTAATTAGCTTAACCATAACGGCACGTTCGTCCGAGTATATAGGGACCGTTACAGCACGTGGTGCGCGAATACCGGAACCGTTACGAGGTTGACCGGGTTTGACCGGATTGACCGGGTTTATGGAGCTCGTGCCATAAATCTCTCAAAACAGTTACTAAAGTTTGCGTGCGGGCTTGGCTCGCACGCGACAGGGCTTACTCTAGCCTCCAAACCACAAAGTCCCTACAAGTCCCGTGCAGTGGTATGCGAGGGCTCTGTCTAGCAGCCCCCACATGGATCAGCTCGGCTGGTGATCCAGTGTGTGTGGAGCACAATATGGTGTGCTGGATGGTTGCCACGTGGCCAAGATCTGTCAGCTCAGAAAGCACTTTCTACATTAGCCCCCTTTCTGCGCGTGAAGACTCATAGCTGTATAGACTTCCATGCGCGGAAACCAACATACGCGTCGCTGCCACGCACCAATTCAAATACGGGTAAGTTCAGTCCCCGTGCGTGTCATTATGACCTAAAACCCCTAGAGTCGTGCCGTCTGGCCTTTAGGGTTTTAGGCGTGACGTCAGCTTGTCCTGTGATTGCGCGATTCGACGGTGACGGTTGCGATTCGACTACCGAAAGGACGCAACCCTTCATTGTTTTGGATAAATACCTTTTATCCCCCATTATTGCAAAGCATCACTTCTTTCTCTTAAAGTGAATGGTACCCGGAGATCTTCGAGAGCAGATTCAGATAATCAATCACCAGTTCAGGACTGCAAATCGTATTCTTCAATTGTGCATATCCAAGCAGGCTTCAAGAAGACAAGGTTGGCCGCGTTTAATTTTGATTTAAGATACCAGTGTTTGCCTTGAACTGCGTTGAATCTGTAAACCCATAAAATTTGTGAAGAGGCTTTGATTTTTGAACCCACTTTGCTTTAATCCCTCAACAATATGAGATCTTGCAACTCCTTGATTTCTAAAATTGATACCAGAAACTGTTCGTCTTCCTTTGCATAGATCTTGAATTTCAAAATTCAAACTGAAGTGTGGTATTTCTCCCCTTTTTCTTGCTCTTCCGCAGGAATGGCCAAGACAAGAGTAACCAGACCCGTCAAGGAAGATGAAGAGATACCCGACCTTCCGCCGACTCTGTGGCGAAAAGCCCCCTATTTAGGCGGCAAAGATTTTTACCATGCGAGAGTTAAGGCAAAGAGAATGCCTGATCCTGTCCCGGTCGAGCGATTGCTGACACTGACTCGCCCAGTCAACTCAGCCTTGCTCGAGTTGATCGGTTCCGAGGATGTAGTTCGATTGGGGATCGAGAACGGGCACTTCCCATATACTGCGATTTCTACCCAGGCGTTCGTCCAGAAATTGGACTATATGGATGAGTGGATTGACCACGTGTTGGACCATCACGCCGCGACTCTTGATGAAGCCGGCGTATACTTTGCTATCCGTGCTATGAAGGGTGCTGCTGTGAAGCTGGATCAGTCCATGCTTCTAGACCTTCTGTCCCGTTACTCGCCTGCGACTCACACGTTCCATTTTGCTGAGTTCGAGGCCGCCCCCACACTTGAGGACGTTCAAATGCTGTACGAGCTTTCCCCCATGGGCGTGGACTCTTTGAGTCCCTTGAGGACATCTGCGGAGATTGCTTTATACACGCAGATGGAGGAATGCCTAGCAGAGGTAAAGAAAATCTCCACCCGGTGGACCACTACAAAGCCTCTTCCGAACTGGCAGTTGGTTGATACGTCTGCGAAGAATACCTGGAACAAATGGTTGCAGTACTTCTTCTGAGACTACGCGAACAACAGCATTACTAAGAAACTTCTGAATGAGGACCCAGAGGCCGAGAATTACGTAGAGGGTAAAGGCTATCATTTGACCCTTTGTGCTTTCCTCTGTGCTTGGCTGTCGAGGTATCTGATTGATGGTCACCCCCATGACGGAGTCTTCTACCATGTGTTGCCACTTGCTGTGAGGCTCGCCCTTGGCCAGAGAGTCGCACTCGGACCCTTGGTCTTGGGCACGCTGTACTATAGGCTTGATCAGTTAGTTCTAGCTATGAAGGAATCGCGTGGCCGCCTCGATGTACTGACTTTTGTCAATATTTCCTTTTTGACAATGTGGGTTTTCGAGCGATGGCCGTCTTATGCTCCAACTGCTCTCAAACTTGACAAGTGGTGTCCCCCAGGCGAGACGGAAGCGCGCAACAGCGGAAGAGCTGCGAGATGGTTCGGAGCAGGCAACACCAAGTGCGTTTGGAGTTTGATATGCGACAAACGGAAGGAGTTTACTGCCAGGCCCTATGCCACGCGCATTGAGAATGTGCGATGGTTTCCAAAGCTGTACCCCTCTAAAGGTATGGTCTTCTCAGAAGAGCTTCTCTTTGAAAAGGGACCGCATTTCCATGAGCGCTATCGCGAGTTCTTTTGCTGGTGTCTGCGAGGTTCCCTTCCTGCCCTCGCAGAGCATATTCGTGAGCTCGCGCCGAGGTATGAAAAGCTTACCGTGGACGTTGACCCCACTCGAGTTTCTCCTCTGTTTGGTTTTGATGCGGTGGCCCCATCAATCTGGCCCCAGTCCATTATCAGAGGATGCTACAAGCGCTTGCTAACAAAGGAGTGCAAGACGGTCTTCATGAACAATCTTCCCTTTGAGCAGCCCGCGGGAACCCGCAAGGGTGGTTGTTCCCAAAACTGGCTCGCGTACTGGGTTGCCCAGCAAACGAGGATTGAGACGGAGTCGGCCGCGCAGTCAAGCAGAGCTCCCTTGATCAAAAGAAACTCTTTTCCGTTTCGCCCCACCTGCAGTCTGAGCGAGTCTGAGTATGGTTGCTACTCACTGTGGGATCATGAGAACCATTTGTGCCCTGATGTCATTCTGAAGGAGCAAGTCGCCGCAATTAAGAAGGGCGATACGCATGTCGTCAGATATAGCAAGGCATTTGCTGAGGTAAGCAATTTCTTCGCGTGCGTTAAGCTTCCTGATTTCCTTATGCTGATATCTTTATTCTTTACTGTTGTAGTGTCATGTGCGGCGATTCGCATCTGGTGATCGCTCCAAGTCATTGGTTAACGCCATTGTTGCCACCAGAAGACAAAAGCAGTCGTTCAGGCTAGCGTGGAGGATGGATCCTGAGCTCGAAACGAAGATTCGCGCAGTCATGAATGCTTTTGCTGACTCGCTGATAGACAATCCTCCGGCTCCGTCTCCTCCTGGAGATGACCCGTCTCCTCCAGCGACTACGGCGCCAAGAGTGAAGAGACCTAGGCAAAAGGGAATTACGATTTCTTCCCCTAGAAATGCTCCAGCTTCTCCTCCAGTGAGGTCCCTTTCTATCAAGGACAAAGGCAAAGGTCGCATGCCCAGCAAGGTGCGGAAAGAGCTCGCAGTTGAGTCTTTCGTTCCGTTCAACCAAGAGGAAGAGGAGGAGAGGCAGGAGCCCCAAGAAAGTGATGAAGAAGAAGAAGCAACAGTTGTGATGCATGAGGAAGAATCAGGAGGTACCTCCGTCGCATTTCCTTTCCCATTATCGTAACTTCTTTTCACTTCTTTTCTTAAACCAGTCATATCTTCGCAGATGATGATGATGAGACCATGGGTGGCCTTTTGGCCAAGAGGCAAAAGAGAGATACCCATTCTAGCATTCCAGACGATCCCATAAGCGAGGACATTCTTGGTGAGTCCAGGAAGACAGCCGCGGAAGCTGCTGAAAGAAGAAGGCAGCGAGAAGAGGAAGAGCTCGAGCGTGTAAGACAGCGGAGCCTCAAAGAGCAGCATGTTGACGACTTAGTGCATCCAGCTAGCGAGGAAGATGAGCTTCCCGAAGAAGTGGTTCCCCAGACAGAGGAAGAAGATGCGGTTCCGGAAGAGGATGCAGCAGCGCTGGAGCAAGTTCAAGCGGACTTTGAAGAAATCGCAGGCGGCGATAAAGGTGAGATCTTCAATCTCGCAGTAACTTATAGAGATGTTATTGTGGGTGCGTTAAAGCATGGTGTGTCAAAGGGTGACATTCGCCGTTGGTTAGTAGACAAATGCGGAGAACCCTCAGGTAATTATTTGAGTGATACGCATGTGCTAGGCTTTAGCAACTTGAGACAGAATCATGACTGGTTTATTCGCATCCCAGGTCACGCTTCTCTTAAAGACCTGCTTAGTGAGGACACACTAATAGGACATGGTTCCACGTCCTTAGTGTATGATGAAGATACCTCAATCCCACCTTCGCGTGGAGGTTCTTACTCTTAGCTTTAGTAAAGAATATCAAAATAACTGATAGCGCAAGTTACCTCATATTATCGCATTTAACATTGTAGGTCATGCTGAGGAACCTGTGCCAGAGCGGAGAAGTCGGCCGTCCGCGTCCTATGTCCCGATTCCAAGCTCCCATACCGAGAAGCCTGTCACGGCTGCTGAACATGCAAGTGAGCCTCTCAAGGACATCATCGAACTTTCCGATGATGCTGAAGCGGATGCTGTGCTGATGGATGAAAATATCCATGCTGGTGCTGAGGAAGCAAGGACAAGTGCTGCTAATGCTTTCGCATCTGAGAGCGTTCTTCGCCAAGCGACTTCGGCTGTCCCTTCGCCTCCAGCGATGACTGAGTCAGAGGCACCTGTTCCTGTGTGGAGCTTTTGGGGCTCGCAGGTTGGGAATGTAGTCGCAGCTGGTGCGGCCTACACTCTTCCTCCTGACTACGAGAGATTAGAGCTCGCAGCTGATAGGAGAGCTATGGAGCGAGGACAGTCTTCGACTACCCCGGCAGCGCGCATTCCTTCCCTTCATGAGATTCTGGAAGGAACTGGTAAGCAAAGCTTTACTGTTCGCATTTTGCATTATTTTCTTGCGAGTTTGACATCATAACTAAGTTTTGACGTCTCTTCAGGTTTGAGGCAAACCGATGTAGACTGGGTGGTTCGAATGCGCCTCGCCTACCCCCAATCGTTTGTGAGATCTCTGGAGATAGGGCCATTCGACAGGAGGCTATTTCTTACTGAAGCCATTTGGATTTTGGAGCAGCTGTCTGCGGCTACGCCTGCGACCATTTCGGTCCAGAGTGCTGAATTGCTATGTGGCATGTGCCAAAATCTCGTGACCAAAGTCCAGGGCAGACTGGGTTTCAAATTTCTTATGAACAGAGTCACGCTGATTCGCGCAGCCGTATCTTTGAAACTCGGCCACCATAATCTCGCAGCTGAGAAGCAGAAGGTGGAGCAGCAAAAGCTAAAGGTTGATGAAGCTCTGAAGCTCTATCATGAGATGAATGCCAGGTGCGAGCTGCTGAAGCAAGAAGTGGAACAAGTAGAGAAGCTGAGCCATCAGTTCGAGCCCCAAGACTCCTTGATCAAAAATTTGCTTTGACTTTTCGAATTTTGAAAAATAGCAAGGAAATGGCTGAAACATTAATGTAATGTTTGAAACATTAATGTAATGTTGCTAGGGTTTCTCCCCCTTTTTTTCTAACAACAAGAATGAATTTGCCCGTTTTGCTCTTTTCCGGAATTTGATTGGATATTTCTGTGCATATCCAATTATGACATCAGCAATTGATACGCTGCTTGATTTTCGCGCTAATTTCTCGGCAGATTAGCACGCTTTCGTTAAGAAGTCCATCCGAATCATGACCATCCGTCATTTATTAGGATACGCAACTGAATCATCGTAGCCTTTAGTAGGGTAATTGATTGTTACCGCTTTTCAAGGCGTAAGTGATTGAACTTACCCTCTTTTTGAATTCTGCTGACTCATCTTTGGCAACTGAAGAGTCTCCACATGGTCTATATAAACCCTGTCTTTGCTATTTGGGTTCTTTATCTCAAAAATGTTGTAACACCCCCAAATGGCCCAAGCCGGAGACCCGGGGATGTCACTCCGTACCCGAGAGGAGCCCGGATACAAGGAGATTTTATAACATGGTTCGCAAGCACAAACATCCACCATAATAAATTAAATCCATATAAAATAATGTATTATCATAAACCTTCGTCCTAGCCACAAACCGGCAAAAACAACTAAAGCGTTTAAACTACTAGAGAGTTCAATTTCAAATAAAACAATACTACTAATGATGTTCCATGTGATGCGCGTCCCCTTCTACGCCCGATAACCTTCCTCTAAACCTGTGGTGCGGAATGAAAAAGAAACACCACAGTACAAAATCAGCATTGAAATACTGGTAAGCAAACATCCAAACATGTAAAACGATGATGGATAGTTATAAAACAAGACTCATTTGTAAGTAAGAGTTTTTCGCAAACACAGCGGTAATAAAGTTGACTCTTGTTTCAAAACATAAGAGTTCCCAATTCCATAATATATTTCCAAATCAATTTCCACATTATTAGGAAAATCCAAATCCAGTGTTAACTTCGTTCCGTTAACAAAACCAAACAAATCCATTATTACTTTGTTGTGACGGGGAAAACCAAATACTACAGCGTGCATGACCTTAAGTGTCGACACCCCCCAAAGACTACGCCGGTCAGAGGAGTGAGTACATGTTATTGTCCGGGGACTTGCAACCGGATTAAAAAGAGACGGGACCGCAGCCAACACCGCCCAAAGAATAATAACGTCCCGCACAACATCTTCCACTTTACGTTATAGTTCATTCATTATCATGGTGATGTTTTCGTCAAAATCATTTAACAAGTAGAAATCACATATTCCAAGTCATGTATCATGTAAACACATTTTGAGACGTAATAAATCAAATATTCGTTTGACACGAAGGAGATAAGCACACTAGGCTTGGCACATTTACTTACCTCAAAGCAAATTCCAACAATAGCAATCAATCAACGTACTCTACGTACTCGTCGTCGACGAACTCGTTACCTACACATAACAATATGCTAATCAAACCAATATTCTAGCAATATATAGTTGCTATACTAATTACATGCATATGATAGTCCATGGTTTAGGGTTCTAACACTTCCTCAACATCTCATTCAATTCATGCTCCAAAATAAGCTTAAAGCTTTGCCTCAAAATCCCTTATCCTAAAGTATGCATAATCCATCATAACTCCACCAATTCTATTACTCCAGTTTCCCAAACAGATCATGGTCTAGAAACAGTTCCATTGGATTCAAAACATTCGAAATAATAAGTTTAGCCTCAAACGGATCTTAATTTCGATTCCTGAATCAAAAGTTACACTAGTTTCAAGTTTCCAACTTCATTCAAAATATCCATACAGGAATTGTCAATCTTCATGAAACTTTTCCCCCAAGCATCTAATTCATCCTATACTCATACTAAACCTAATATAACATGATTCCCACATTCAAATCAGATTGTTATCCACCTATTATGATCATTCAAACTCCCAAATCATTCAATCAAACTTCTCTTTCAAACTAGGGTTTCTTCCCAACACTCAAGAACATGACAAACCCTAAAACTTGATAATAAATCTTACGAATCCATGAACAATGATCCTAACAATAACAAACTGAAATTTAGAGATTGCATGCAACGTACATGAATCATGAACAAGTGATCACAAGATCAAGAGATCAACAAGAGAAAAGAGAAAAAGAAACAAAACAACTCAACCCGCTCAACCCGCCGCCCATGGAGGCGGACGGAGAGAGAGGCGGACGGGGATAGGGAGAAAGAAAGAGAGAAAAGAGAAAAGAGAGAAAGAAAAGAGAAAAAGAGAGAGAGAGAGAGAGAGTTACCTTGCCGGAAAAGAGAGAGAGCGGCGGCGGTGGGGTGGCCGTCGGTCACAAGGGAGAGAGAGAGTGAGAGAGGGACGGGTAGAGTAGGGAGACGTGAGAGAGATTAGGAAAAATAGGAGAGTGAGGGTTTTTATGAGAGTTAGAATTAAAATTAACTTCATAAGTAGGAGACCCTCTTGGATTAGGAAACTTTTATTGTAGGAAGAAATTTAGGTCAAAAGACACTTATTTCCCCTTAGTTTTGCCAAGAGACAAACACCTCCCCCAACTCAAGTAAAAGACACTAAAACCTTTGATTAAAGTCACAAAGTTCCCCCCAAACTCTCAAAGCATTATAATTAACTCTCTATAATTACTTTAACTTCCCAACACTTATAATAATATCACAAAATACCCGTAGTTACAAAACGGGGTATTTCATCCTTCCCTCCTTAAAGAGAACTTCGTCCTCGAAGTTTAAACAGAAACCTCCCTCCTAAATGAGAAACTGTCCTTGAAGTTTAAACTAAACTTTAACCACACAAAGATATACACCTTTCCCTCACTAGTACGACTACTAAATGCAACCTAAGGTCATGAATGATATGCAATATACTATAAGTAGTATTGTATTAAAGAAAAACGAAGGATTACATCCTCTCCCCCTTAGAGGAGTGACGTCCTCGTAACTCAAGGTACCTCGTCAAACAAGTGAGGGTACTTCTTCTTCATATCATCTCCCGCTTCCCAAGTTGCCTCTTCAGTGAGGTGGTTAGTCCATAAGACTTTTACAATCTTGACACTCTTGTTACGGGTGTTCCTTGTCTTGGTGTCTAAAATCTTGACAGGTTGTTCTTCATAACTCAAGGACGGGTCCAGTTCTACTGGTTCGGGATCTAATACATGAGATGCATCAGGCACATACTTCTTCAGTTGCGATACGTGAAATACGTTATGAACACGACCTAAATTCGACGGTAAATCCAATCGATAAGCCACTTCTCCAATATTTTCTATAACATCATATGGTCCAATGAATTTCGGGCTCAACTTCCCTTTCTGATTGAACCTCATGACTCCTTTAGTTGGTGATACTTTAAGAAATGCTTTTTCTCCAACTTGAAATTCCAACGGTCTTCTTTTCTGATCAGCGTAAGATTTCTGTCTATCCTGCGCTGCCTTCATTCGCTGCTGTATAAGTCTCACTTGATCTGTCATCTCTTCGATAAGTTGTGGACCAATTACTATCGTCTCACTTATGTCGTTCCAACACAACGGTGTCCTACACTTCCTTCCATACAACGCTTCATGTGGTGCCATTCCAATACTGGCATGATAACTGTTATTGTAGGAGAATTCTATCAAAGGTAATCTATCAACCCATGAACCTTGAAAATCCATAACACACGATCTTAGCATATCTTCCAACGTTTGGATTGTTCTTTCGGTTTGTCCATCTGTAGCCGGGTGAAATGCCGTGCTAAACTTCAACTGAGTTCCTAGTGCCTCCTGAAGTGCTTTCCAGAAGTGAGAAAGAAAATTGGGATCTCTGTCGGAAACTATAGAGCTTGGTACTCCATGATACCTTACAATGTTCTTCACATACGCATCAGCTCTTTGTTCCATATTCCATGTGTCTTTCATCGAGATAAACCTTGCTGTCTTGGTCAATCTGTCAACTACGACTCAGATCTGATTCAGTCCATTCTTTGATGTCGGTAGCGCAGTCACGAAATCCATCGAAATAGAATCCCACTTCCAAACTGGGACATCTAATGGTTGTACTAAGCCTCCCATTCTTTTATGTTCAAACTTCACCTTTTGACAAGTTAGATATTTTGCCACAAATTCTGCCACTTCTTTCTTCATTTTAGGCCACCAAAACATCTTCTTCATGTCCTTATAAAGTTTGTCACCTCCTGGATGTACTGAGTAGGGTGTGTTGTGCGCCTCACGCATCAACTTTTCCTTAGTTTCCGTACCCTTATGTGGTACACACCATCTTCCTTTGTAACGGATACTTCCATCTTCATGGATTTTGAAATCTTTTGCTTGTCCTTCTGCAATCTTCTTCTTTATCCTTTCCAGTTTCACATCTCCTGGCTGGTTACTCCTTATCTCTTCTAAGACATCTGGCACAACTGTCATATTCCCAAGGATATTCTTCACTCCCCCTTGTTCCACTACTTCAATTCCAAGTTTTCGGAACTCTCGACATAGCCGATCTGGTAAAACTAGCATAGTATCCAAAGTATGGCTCGACTTTCGGCTTAACGCATCAGCTACTACGTTTGCCTTCCCTTCATGGTATTGGATACGCAAATCATAATCCTTTATGACTTCTAACCAACGTCTTTGCCTGTTGTTTAGCTCTTTCTGCGTGAAAATGTATTTGAGACTGCTATGATCCGTATACAATCTACACACCGATCCATACAAGTGATGTCTCCATATCTTCAATGCAAATACTATAGCCGCAAGCTCTAAGTCATGCATAGCATAGTTCTCTTCATGAGTTTTCAGTTGTCTTGAAGCATAAGCAATAACTCTTCTATCTTGCATAAGCACGCATCCTAAACCCTTCTTCGATGCGTCACTGTAAACATCAAATTCGCCAGAATCATTGGGTAAAGCTAAGACAGGTGCGGTCGTTAACTTTTCCTTCAATGTCTGGAATGCTTCTTCACAATCTTCGCTCCACTTATACCTTACCGTCTTCTTGGTTAGTGTAGTAAGCGGTCTAGCGATCTTCGAGAAATCTTTCACGAAACGTCTGTAATATCCTGCTAATCCGAGAAAACTTCTTACTTCGGACACATTCTTCGGAGTAGGCCAATCTTTAACTGCTGATATCTTTCCTGGATCCACGGATATTCCTTCCTTGGAAATTATGTGACCCAAAAATGGAACATGTTTTAGCCAAAATTCACACTTCGAGAGTTTAGCATATAACTTCTCATGTCTCAAAGTTTCTAACACTTCTTTGAGGTGTTCTTCGTGTTCTTCCTCGCTCTTTGAATAAACAAGGATGTCATCAATAAAGACGACCACGAAACGATCTAGAAACGTTCTCATAACACGATTCATTAGATCCATAAATACTGCTGGAGCATTGGTCAGACCAAAAGGCATAACGGTAAACTCGTAGTGTCCATACCTCGTTCTAAAGGCTGTCTTCGGTATGTCCTTCTTGGCTACTCGAAGCTGGTGATACCCTGATCTCAAGTCTATCTTTGAGAAAACACTCGCCCCTTGTAATTGATCAAACAAATCGTCAATTCGGGGTAAAGGGTATTTGTTCTTGATTGTTGCGCTATTCAACTCCCTATAGTCAATGCACAATCTCAAGCTTCCGTCCTTCTTCTTCACAAACAGTACCAGTGCGCCCCAAGGGGAAACACTCGGTCTTATATAACCCTTTTGGAGTAACTCTTGCAACTGATCCTTAAGTTCCTTCAACTCTACTGGCGCCCTTCTGTACGGTGCCTTTGAAATTGGAGCTGTTCCAGGTGCTAAATCCATAGTGAATTCGATCTCTCTTCTAGGTGGCATTCCTGGAATTTCGTCCGGGAACACATCGGGAAAATCTCTAACGATTGGTATTTCTTCTAGCACATTCTCCTTCTTAGATGTGTCTTGAATATAGCACAAATAAGCACTATTTCCCTTCTTCACTTGGTTGACTATGGTCAAAGCTGACACTAGTCGGATACATGGTTCTTTTGTGATACCACGGTAAGAAACTTTTTCTCTTTTTGGACCTTTAAGCCTTATCTTCTGATCGTGGCAGTCTATTACTGCACGATATTTTCCCAGCCAATCCATTCCCAATATAACATCTATCCCTCCAAGATCAAACTGTATCAGGTTCGCTGGTAGGGTACTAGCCGAAATCTTAACTTCTACTCCTTCAAAAATGGCGTCACATACTGTTACATGACCGGTTGGGGTAGCTACGGGGATGGATATTCTAGACGGCTTATTGAGACTCAATTTTTCCACAAACGATGACGAAATAAACGAATACGAAGCTCCGGAATCAAATAAAGTAAAAGCTGGTTGATCATGAACAAGAAATGTACCAGTGACTACTCCGTTTGCTGCTTCCGCTTCAGTCCTGCTCATGACAGCGATCCTTGCGATATTCCCATTCTGTGCGGTAGTTCCTGTCGTACCAGTCCCATTGTTGTTGGCGTTAGCTGGAGTGTTGTTGTTCCTATTCCCGTTCTGAACTCCATTGTTCCTTCCATTGCCTTGGTTGTTCACTTGTTGTCTACCATAATTGTTGCCTCCATTATTGTCGTTGTAGTTCCCATAGTTCGGGTTTCCGCCCTGATTGTTGTTGTTGAACTGTCGGTTCCCTTGGTAATTGCCTCCTTGGTTCCCTAGTTGGTTTCCGATTGGTTTTACTCGACACTCAAACGAACGATGACCCTTCTTGCCACAGTGGTAGCAAGTGACAAGGTTTCCTTGACAGTCCTTTCCTGGATGATTCTGTTGGCACTTCTTGCAGATATAACGGCGAGATTGCTCATCTCCATTATTCTGCTTGTTACCACGATACTGTCCTTGGTTACTTCCTCCGTGGTTAGGCTTAAACCTTTTGTCCTGACTACCTTGGTTAGTCCTACCTTGATTGTTTCCATAGCCCACGGCGTTCTCAACCTTGCGTTTCCCACGCTTCTCATCTTGTGCCTCTTGAATACGCCAAACGGCTGCAGCCCTATCATAAGCTTCCTGTAGGGTATCGTACGTCCTGCACATCAAGTCTTTCTGCAGATGAAGTTCGAGACCAGACATGAACTTCCTGACTTTAGTCGCTTCATCAGGCATCAGCTGACCTGCGAATCGGGATAATTCCATGAATTTCTTGAAGTACTCGGTCACGGAACCGTTTCCTTGTGTCAGATTCACGAAGTCTAAGTACTTTTGATCCTGGACATGGTCCGGGTAAAAGCGAGTGCGAAGTGCGGTTTGAAGAGCCTCCCAATTGAAATTGGGTTGCGCCAAAAAGTTCTGGCGCGTACTCCTCCACCATGTATTAGCTTTGTTCTTCAAGTAAAATGCCGCGCAAACCACCTTGCGGTCTTCGGGGCACTCAACTAGCTCAAGGTTCTTATCCATCTCATCGATCCAATTCTCGAGCTCAACAGGGTCCTCATTGCCTATGAAGTTCCCTGGCTTCATATCTGCCACTTTCTTTGCACATTTAGTCGCATTCTGTTCTCCATTATTCATATTCTGAGCCATCTACGCTAATTGGGCAAAGAATTGGTCAATGTCGTTGTTGTTGTTGTTGGTTGCCATAGGGACTTGACTATTCCTACTGGTGTGGTATCGATGTGGTCTATCAGTCAAAATCCCTACACTATAGCCTATTGTATTACTTATAAAGTACCAAGAAGTACAAACAATCACGCATATACGGCATGTAGTGCACAATTAAACAAGTAATGTCACACATTGACCATCATTTAACTCAATTACTCATGTATTTCCACATAGACTGATCACGTCTCAACTTTTCATCTACTTCCAAAATTGGAAAAAGGATCAATAAATCAAGCAAAAATTGCAAATTTTGGTGTGCAACACCCTCTCTGAGTCTACTTTCATAATCAAGAAGAATCAATTCAAAATCAATTGTAAAACTCGAGATATAAAGGAAACTCTACAGCTGCTGTCACAGCCCACCAGAACAGAAACATCGACTTTAAAAAGACTTAAATTGACCTTGAAATTCTCAAAATGAGCTAGGCTTTCTCTGGGAGTTAGCCAAACGTGTCTAATAGTCTCCATAAAATTTTGAGGTCAAAACAAGATCTGGAAGATAGGCAACAATCGGAAATACTACAGCTAGTCACTTTGCAATTCTGCTACAGAACCGTCAACTTTGGAAATTCGTAGCGAATTCTCCAGAACTCATATGGGGTTGAAATTTTTATGGGAGATACCTGGGTATGTCTACTTTCTTGGAAAAATTCAGAGAAAAATAACTCCAAAGTTAAATACGTCTGCTACAACAAAAACTCACTGCTGCGCAGATTCAACAGCACCAAAAATTAAAGTTTTCGCGTTCTAACTCCATGAACACTTTCTAAGCCCATAATTAATGATAGCAAGCATAACACAACCTTAATTCATCCAATCATACTCCAAAATTCAGAAAGCTAAATTTATAAAACTTCCCAAATCGGGTCTTCAAAACATAAACATTATTCATGCCAAAGCAAAACGCTAGGAATTTAACTCTAGCCCAAAAGTGACTATTCAAGAATCGTTCTAAAACTTCAAATGTTGCTTGGCTATGGAGCCTTATTCAAACCAATAAATAAAACTTAAAGTATCTAGTCTAAGAAATCTAAAGAACTCAAATAAGCTTAATCGTCGTCCTCATCGCTTTCGTCCATCTCTTCCTCTTCATCGGAATCATACTCGTGCCCTTCATCTTCACTAGGGTCTTCTTCACTTTCTTCATATTCCATGGGATCTTCTTCAATCTCGGGGTATTCATCGACATCTTCCATTGGATCTTCTTCAACTTCTTCATCGTCACTGGAATCTATAATAATCACCTCTTTTTCATCACTAGAGCTTATGTAGATCACGTCTTCTTCATCACTGGACTTTATCTCAATAACTGTATAACTTTGCCACTTAAGGTAAGTCTCCATCAATAGCTTGCATATAAAATCTGCACTTACCGTCCATTCACCTTGGCAACGATAATCCCTATCATTCAAACGATTCATCCTGCCCATGATGTTGCTATATTTTGTAATAATATCCCCAAACATCGGTTTCATAGGTAATGCCTTCACCATACAGTAAGCCTGAAAAGCTGGATTTCTATATCGAGGGAATTCTAAGGCTCGGAATCTATCTTCACAATATTGAACCACGCGGTCACGAAAATCTGGAAAATCTTCACCTTCAACCCAACGTGTCACAACAGGATGCTTCTCTACTGGCAACACACGCTTCCTTGCTGTATGCTTAGTTCTAGCCGTCTACAAGAGGAAATAACTTAATAAATCTCTAATTTAAAAGGCATAAACCGTATTCCAAATAACTACTCTTCGCAGACCAATAATTATTTCCAAGACTCCAAATTGATGGTTCCAATACTTTTGAAGAAATCTCCCAACGAAGTCTCTTAAAGTAGGCCTAACTTAGATTCCAATCGGAATACTCCAAGAATTCGAACGGGTGGATGGGCACTTGTTTTCTATCCTATTTTCTAAACACTTACACATAACAATCCTATCCATACTACCCAAATTCCCACGGCTTGTCAAATTTTAAGTTATTTTCTCCTATATTCATTTTAGTTGCCCTAACAAGTTTCAAATTTCTTCTTAGAATGCCGGCTCTGATACCACCTGTAACACCCCCAAATGGCCCAAGCCGGAGACCCGGGGATGTCACTCCGTACCCGAGAGGAGCCCGGATACAAGGAGATTTTATAACATGG
Source organism: Linanthus parryae (assembly GCA_023055425.1). NCBI lineage: Eukaryota > Viridiplantae > Streptophyta > Magnoliopsida > Ericales > Polemoniaceae > Linanthus > Linanthus parryae. The sequence goes on along the minus strand of JALGPY010000001.1, from coordinate 59,244,206 downwards.
TTCGCAAGCACAAACATCCACCATAATAAATTAAATCCAATTAAAATAATGTATTATCATAAACCTTCGTCCTAGCCACAAACCGGCAAAAAAAACTAAAGCGTTTAAACTACTAGAGAGTTCAATTTCAAATAAAACAATACTACTAATGATGTTCCATGTGATGCGCGTCCCCTTCTACGCCCGATAACCTTCCTCTAAACCTGTGGTGCGGAATGAAAAAGAAACACCACAGTACAAAATCAGCATTGAAATACTGGTAAGCAAACATCCAAACATGTAAAACGATGATGGATAGTTATAAAACAAGACTCATTTGTAAGTAAGAGTTTTTCGCAAACACAACGGTAATAAAGTTGACTCTTGTTTCAAAACATAAGAGTTCCCAATTCCATAATATATTTCCAAATCAATTTCCACATTATTAGGAAAATCCAAATCCAGTGTTAACTTCGTTCCGTTAACAAAACCAAACAAATCCATTATTACTTTGTTGTGACGGGGAAAACCAAATACTACAGCGTGCATGACCTTAAGTGTCGACACCCCCCAAAGACTACGCCTGTCAGAGGAGTGAGTACATGTTATTGTCCGGGGACTTGCAACCTGATTAAAAAGAGACGGGACCGCAACCAACACCGCCCAAAGAATAATAACGTCCCGCACAACATCTTCCACTTTACGTTATAGTTCATTCATTATCATGGTGATGTTTTCGTCAAAATCATTTAACAAGTAGAAATCACATATTCCAAGTCATGTATCATGTAAACACATTTTGAGACGTAATAAATCAAATATTCGTTTGACATGAAGGAGATAAGCACACTAGGCTTGGCACATTTACTTACCTCAAAGCAAATTCCAACAATAGCAATCAATCAACGTACTCTACGTACTCGTCGTCGACGAACTCGTTACCTACACATAACAATATGCTAATCAAACCAATATTCTAGCAATATATACTTGCTATACTGATTACATGCATATGATAGTCCATGTTTTAGGGTTCTAACACTTCCTCAACATCTCATTCAATTCATGCTCCAAAATAAGCTTAAAGCTTTGCCTCAAAATCCCTTATCCTAAAGTATGCATAATCCATCATAACTCCACCAATTCTATTACTCCAGTTTTCCAAACAGATCATGGTCTAGAAACAGTTCCATTGGATTCAAAACATTCGAAATAATAAGTTTAGCCTCAAACGGATCTTAATTTCGATTCCTGAATCAAAAGTTACACTAGTTTCAAGTTTCCAACTTCATTCAAAATATCCATACGGGAATTGTCAATCTTCATGAAACTTTTCCCCCAAGCATCTAATTCATCCTATACTCATACTAAACCTAATATAACATGATTCCCACATTCAAATCAGATTGTTATCCACCTATTATGATCATTCAAACTCCCAAATCATTCAATCAAACTTCTCTTTCAAACTAGGGTTTCTTCCCAACACTCAAGAACATGACAAACCCTAAAACTTGATAATAAATCTTACGAATCCATGAACAATGATCCTAACAATAACAAACTGAAATTTAGAGATTGCATGCAACGTACATGAATCATGAACAAGTGATCACAAGATCAAGAGATCAACAAGAGAAAAGAGAAAAAGAAACAAAACAACTCAACCCGCTCAACCCGCCGCCCATGGAGGCGGACGGAGAGAGAGGCGGACGGGGATAGGGAGAAAGAAAGAGAGAAAAGAGAAAAGAGAGAAAGAAAAGAGAAAAAGAGAGAGAGAGAGAGAGAGTTACCTTGCCGGAAAAGAGAGAGAGCGGCGGCGGTGGGGTGGCCGTCGGTCACAAGGGAGAGAGAGAGTGAGAGAGGGACGGGTAGAGTAGGGAGACGTGAGAGAGATTAGGAAAAATAGGAGAGTGAGGGTTTTTATGAGAGTTAGAATTAAAATTAACTTCATAAGTAGGAGACCCTCTTGGATTAGGAAACTTTTATTGTAGGAAGAAATTTAGGTCAAAAGACACTTATTTCCCCTTAGTTTTGCCAAGAGACAAACACCTCCCCCAACTCAAGTAAAAGACACTAAAACCTTTGATTAAAGTCACAAAGTTCCCCCCAAACTCTCAAAGCATTATAATTAACTCTCTATAATTACTTTAACTTCCCAACACTTATAATAATATCACAAAATACCCGTAGTTACAAAACGGGGTATTTCAAATGTGCTTTGCCGTGAGTCCTTACGACTGCTGGCTTCAACGCTTATTTTTCGTTGATTCATGGCAACTTCAAGTTGTGAATCCTGAGTTTGCGCTTTGTGCTGTAGAAATAGTTTCCAAGATCCACTTTATGAGGCTTATTGCTCTTTATAACCACCATAAAGAGGATGCAGATAATATCTCATGTGTGTTCGAAGAAATTTCTTCGTGTATTATGTGTGCAGGTCATGTTTCCGGCCGCCTCGTGGTGAGGTGCAGCGCCGAAGTGACCGTGCTACCGTCTCGTAATGAACGGCGAAATTCTCCTCCAGCATCCCTGGAGGAGGATTTCTTGCCTCTTCGTTCTTGAACTCAGGGCTGCGGACCGCTGTGTTCATCCCCGTCTACAAGGAGCCCTTGCCCTTTGGAGCTTCTGCTTGCCTGTTGATCGCCGGAACCGGTGGTTCCTTGGGCAAATGTTATGGGGTGCAGATCTGACAAGGGTCTTGTCAAATACTGGGATCTTGAACGTATGGCTTCATGTGGCTCTTTGGAGCAAGATCCCAGCTGCTACAGATGTTCACCCGCAGATTTGCGTATTGTATAGCTGGTGTTAGGACCGTTAGGTTCACCCTTTTTTTTTTAGTCGGGATTCCCTTAGTGTGTCTCTGGCTTGTCAGCTACTTTTCGAATGTATTGGAAGCCATGTTGGCTGCGTAGTTAGATTCGAGCTTTTTTGCTTGTAAGCTGCTATCTAGACAGATAAATTGCAAGTCTTTTGACTTATAATGATAAATAGCCTTTTGTATTATCTGCTGTCTCTTTACAACAAAATACAACTTCGCATGCGTTTCGGCATATTTTGCCTTTGCATAATGCTACGTAATGGTTTCGCATTTGCGATCTGCTATATGAATTCGTGGATGTTTCACTAGATCGTTCGAGATCGTATTTTCGCAGCTGTGCCACCTTGACAGATGGATTTGTGATTGGCCTTTGTGGATCATTTAAGATCATTTTCGCAACATCGCTATCGAAGCAGATAGTCTTTAGTAGATCAATTAAGATCGTTAAATCGTGCGGGTTGCTATCGTGGCAGACAGGTTTTTAGAAGATCAAACAAGATCATTTTGCGCATAAGTTGCTATCATAACAGATAGGTTTTAAAGATCAATTAAGATCGCATTTGTATGTGTTGCTATCGTGACAGATAGGCTTTAGAAGATCAATTAGGATCGTTTTTGCGTAGGCTACTATCGCAACGGATAGGCTTGAAAGATCAATTAAGATCGCATTTCGCATTTGCGGCTATCGTGATAGATAGGCTTAGATGATCATTTAAGATCGCATTTCGCATTTGCTGCTATCGTAACAGATAGGCTTAGATGATCAGTTAAGATCGCATTTCGCATTTGCTGCTATCGTAACAGATAGGCTTAGATGATCAGTTAAGATCGCATTTCGCATTTGCTGCTATCGTAACAGATAGGCTTAGATGATCAGTTAAGATCACATTTCGCATTTGCTGCTATCGTAACAGATAGGCTTAGATGATCAGTTAAGATCACATTTCGCATTTGCTGCTATCGTAACAGATAGGCTTAGATGATCAGTTAAGATCATATTTCGCATTTGCTGCTATCGTAACAGATAGGCTTAGATGATCAGTTAAGATCACATTTCGCATTTGCTGCTATCGTAACAGATAGGCTTAGATGATCAGTTAAGATCATATTTGCGCGGGCTGCTACCATAACAGATAGGCTTAAATGATCAATTAAGATCGCGTTTCGCATGGGCTGCTATCGTGAGAGATAGGCTTATGATCATGATCGATTAAGATCGTAGTTGTACAGATTGCTATTGAGGCGAATAAACCATGATTAACAGTAATAACAAACTGAATAAAGCATCATAAACAGCTAGAAATGTGAACTTCTCATTTGGGAGAATTCTTTTATTATAACGCTCTCATATGGGAGAGATGGGATTACAATCCTCTCATATGGGAGAGGAGATTGTGTAAATCGTAGCCATACAAGATATCAAGCGACGTTGTAATAAAACGCATGAAATAAGAGAAGTCAAGGATAGTACTTCTTAATCCAGCGCATGTTGACTGAACTCGGGGTTGAGGTTGTGCCGTGCAACCTTCGGATGCTGCAGTAGCCACTGTCGAAGACTTCTGTGACTTCGAAGGGTCCTTCCCAGTTGGCTGCGAACTTCGGGTGAGTTGCTTCTCGCATACAGTGGTCAGATGCGCGCAAGACCAAGTCTCCGACTGCGAAATCTCTTCGCTGGACCGTCTTATTGTAGGCGCGAGCGATCCTTTCCTGGTACCGCTTGTTGGTTCTTTTGGCTTGTTCTCGCTTTTCCTCCAGCAAGACTAAATCGTGATCGCGTTGATTTTCATAGAGTGCATGGAAGGCCAACCTTGCCGAATTGACTCTAACCTCCGCAGGTACTACAGCTTCGGCCCCATAACATAGTAGAAATGGCGAGGCCCCCGTGGGTGTCCTTGGAGAAGTTCGGTAGGCCCACAGAGCTATGCTTAGAGAGTCGGCCCACTTCTTGTGGTCATCCGCGACCATCTTGCTCAAAATTCTCAACAGCGTTTTGTTGGTCGCTTCGGCTTGTCCATTTCCCTTTGGGTAATAAGGGGTAGAACAAATCTGCCTGATATTGTACTCCGCTAATTTCGCAGCTACCTGGCGATTAACAAAAGGAGTACCGTTATCTGAAAGAATGGTGTTTGGGATTCCGAACCTGCATATGATGCTTTCCTGGATGAAATTGACCACAACCAGCGCATTTGCCGTCTTCAGTGGTATTGCTTCCACCCACTTGGTGAACAGCTCAGTCGCGGTGAGAATGAAATGGTTCCCGTGCGACGTCGGTCGGATGGGACCGATGAAGTCCAGAGCCCATGTGTGAAATGGCCATGGCGTCCCTAATGCATGTAGATCCACGGCGGGAGCGTGCACTAGGTTCGCTTTGAATTGGCACTCCTGGCAGCGTCGCACTTTGGTACGGCAATCGACCTCCATCGTGGGCCAGAAATACCCGATTGAGAGGAGCTGTCTGCACAATTTCGCACCTCCTTGATGCTCTACCTGATGGGAAAGGTCCATGACTTCTTGTGCTTCTCTGCCGTCTAGACATCGCAGCAAGTTGCCTTCATGACCTCTTCGCCAAAGTAGGTTTTCCTGTACCACATATCGAGACGCCTTCCTTTTCAACTTCTCGGCTTCTTTTCTTGACTCGGGCACGGTGCCCTGGGTGAGGAAATCAAATAGTGGCTTCCTCCAGTTCGTGTCGTCATCGGTTAGGGCGATGAGTAAAGAATCTTTGATTAGTGCGCAACTCTCGCACTTTCCTTGTATCAGGGCTGCGGCTGTTGACATGTCTGGCCAATGAATGCCATATCTCTGAGCCTTCCTGTAGATTGACACCTCGCTTTCTCCGCAAGCGTGTTGGTGAATCTTTTCTAACAAAAGTTGTCCCTCTCGCTCTGAGACACATCGCATGAGTATTCCGCCAGGACCCTTGTAGTAGAGGGTGTTGTCATGTATTAAGTACCCTCTTGTGAGTGCCCAGCTTTCGCTGCTTGTGCCTTCCGCAATAGCTTGCAGGATTGCTTTCCGCCAGTCTGCATCATCCATGTGTTCGTCGTCGCACGTATCCTCTGTCAATGCCGACGATGTTCGCACTTCAATAGATATCTTTGCGGGACACTTGTCAATGCTGACCTTAGATCCCAAGGTTGCTAACGCGTCCGCGTGCCTGTTGTCTGCTCGGGACTTGTGCTCGTACTTCACATCGCAGAATTGCTGCATCAGCTTTTGTACTAGGGTGCGGTAAGACAGGAGATTGATCTCCTTCAAACCATACTCGCCCGAGACTTGCTTAACGATCAGCTTGGAATCTCCCATGACCGTTAAGTTGCTTACTTCCAAAGCTTTCGCTGCACGGAGCCCTGCGATGAGAGCCTCATATTCCGCTTCGTTGTTTGTGACTGCGAAGTTGAGCTTTGCGGACATCTGTATGACTTCCCCGTCTGGCTTTGTCAAGACTATCCCAATGCCTCCACGTTTCCTTGTGGACGAGCCGTCAAAGTGGAGCGTCCAATAGGGCACGTCGATTGCGTAAATCTCAGGGCCTTCGAGTTCTTCCTCGATCACGGGCTCGTGGCTGTTGTCAGGGAACTTTGCCAACAGATCTGCTACTGCCTGCGACTTGATCGCTCGCGGTCGCACGCATGTGATATCGTATTGAGAAATGGTCATATACCATTTCGCCAATCTCCCGCTCGGAGTAGTGTGAGTTAGCAAATATCGTATAGGGTCGCTCTTGGTGACCACTACTACTTTGTGCGATGCAAAATAGTGTTTCAACTTCTCTATCACAAAGAATAAGGCAAGGCAATGACGTTCGATGTCTGTGTACCTTGATTCAGCAGGCTGCACGATGCGAGAGATGTAGTAGATAGGCCTCTCTTGGCCTTCATACTCCTGAGCCAAGAGCGCCCCTATAGATCTCCTTGTTGATGTCAGATATAGCAGGAGCGGCGATCCCAGTTGAGGTGCGATCATTATCTTTGAAGACGTGAGTAAATCCTTCAGCTTTTCGAATGCGGCTTCGTGTTCCGGAGCCCAGTTGTACGCGGCGTCTTTCTTGAGGAGAGCACTAAAACAGCAGGTGATTTCTGCAATCGCTGGGATGAATCTTCGCAGATATGATAGCTTCCCCAAGAATGTTTTCAAGGTGCTCTGGTTATGGGGTGGTGTCATGCTGGTGATAGCTGATACTTTTGCGGGGTCAGGCTCGATCCCTTGGCGATGAACCACGCATCCCAAGAATTTCCCTGATGTTACCCCGAACGCGCACTTCATGGGATTCATTTTCAGTTGAAAACATCTGCATCTATTGAACACCTTTCGTAGATCTGCGAGGTGATCTGCTTCGTGCTTGGATTTGACAACCAAGTCATCCACATAGAATTCCACTTCTTTATGCATCATGTCATGAAACAGAGCCATCATGGCCCGCTGATAGGTTGCACCCGCATTTTTGAGACCGAATGGCATTACGGTGTAATTGAACACCCCCACCGGAGTGATGAATGCTGTTTTCTGCGCATCTTCGGGGTCCATCTTGATTTGATTGTACCCGCTGAAGCCGTCCATGAAACTGAACATGCGATGGCCCGCTGTTGAATCGATAAGCAAATCGATGTTGGGCAGTGGGAAATCGTCCTTGGGGCAGAAGCGATTGAGATCTCGGAAGTCCACGCAGATGCAGAGCTGTCCGTTCTTTTTCACTACTGGCACAATGTTGGCCAGCCATGTGGGATGATGATTCGGCTCTATGAATTTAGCATCCAGGAGTTTGACAATCTCCTGCTTGATTTTCACGTTAAGCTCCGGTCTGAAGCTCCTCGTACTCTGCTTTACCGGTTTAGACCCTGGGATAATGTCTAAACGGTGCATGGTGATGCTTGTATCCAGGCCTGGCATTTCGTCGTACTCCCATGCGAACACATCCTTGTATTCAGTTAGGAGTTGTAGCAGTCCTTGCTCCTCTTCGCTTGTGAGGTCCGCACTTAGAAAGACTGGCCTTTTCTTTTCCTCGTTCGGGCTGAGGAACACTTCCTTTAGCTCTTGCTTTTGTGGTCTGGGCCTGTCTTCCATGCATTCAGGTGCTTCTTTGAGTTTCTCGTCTAGTGCGCCCTGTGTTGGCTCTTCCGTCAGCGCAATTTGCTCGATTTGATTGATTTGCCCAGGGATATCCCCATGTCCGCGTGAGGACATCCCCGCGCACCTTCATATGCGATAGCATTTCTTCCCATTGGCGTAGAAGCTCTCTATCTCCTTGCCCTCGGAGTCATGCTTTGCGATCCTCTTAAGAGTATACACGTTCTTTCGGTGATATGCAATACGCGGCGCCTCTTCGCGTGTAGATGGCTTTTCCTTGGCATCTTCCCTTGTCACCATTACTCCCGCAGGTGACTGATCCTTGATGTCCTCCCAGAGGGGCAAAGGAGTAGGGTTGAATGGTCCCGGTGTTTGCTCGTCCGCCATCTCGGTGAACCACACCGCTTCGCTGAGATGTGCTTCGTCCAGGTTGAATGGGTTCGTCGAAGCCGGTATCTCGACTATTCTGTCATTCCAGATAGCTTTCATAACCTGGTGAGCCGTTGAAGGAACTGCGTCGAAGCGATGAATCCAGGCTCGACCTATAATCATGTGGTACGTGGTGTTCGCGTCTATGACATAGAACTTTGCTGAGCACTTGATTTTGCCAATTTGAACGCCCAGGCGGATCCATCCGATCGTCATTCTAGAGTCGCTTCCGAATCCCATAAGCGGAGATGGACGTCTGACGATCTTGTGCTCAGGGATCCCTGCTAGCTTCAGTGTGTGGAGCGAAACGACGTTGACCGCTGCTCCTCCATCGACGAACGCTCGTTTGAACTCGACGCCATTGATGATGGCGGTCACGTACAGAGGTCTTTGGTGGCTCGCCTCCGTCTTCTTGTCGTTAGCAGAAAAGGTCATAATCTTTTCTGTAGAGCGGGATGCCCTGATGACTTTCCCGTTGGAGACTACGAGGTCCTCCTCGTAGTCCTCTGCTATTCTCAAGATCGCTTTCGTCATATCTGTCCGGCACTTCTCGGAGAAGTTCATCTCATCGAAGAATCTGCTGAAGCCATGCGACCCTTTCATGCGGTCGGCACGTTCATCCTCCGTGTCCATGCTGTAGTCGTCGTCTTCATGGACCTCGGCAACGATGGGTAGATCATCTTCTGCGACTTCTTCCAAGTCAACAATCGAGATCATGGCGACCTCTTTGCCCTTCGGGCCCTGCTCCGCGTGAGCAGGAAGTGAGTTGTTGCGCACGTCCTTTCTGTGATCGCTGACGATTAGCTCGCCGTTCTTCATCTTCTGGTCGAATGTAAACCTGAGCTTTTTACATTCCGCCGTGGGGTGCATGACCTTGCCATGGTACTCGCACCACTTAGGGTCCCTCACCATCTCCTTGGAGGGTGTTTTCTCGAGCGGTGGCAGGACGCCGTCCTTGCGCCACTGTCTGCAGAGATCACTTGCTTCCTCTACCGAGCATGGCAGAGGCGGTACATCGAAGTTCGCAACCTTCTCTTGCTTCTGGGGCGAAACTGTATTGACCTCAGCTTCGCGTCCCCTCTTGTAGCTAAATCTCCCGATCTTGTATGTAGCGCCGCTCGAAGGTCGCTCCGGAGCGCTCTTCTTTTTCTGTCTCTCGACTATAGGCTCGATGTTCTTCGTGCATTCGATTAGCTTTGAAAACGTAGGTGTTTGCAAATTAATGAGCATACCTTTGTATTCATCTCGCATGCATTGCAGGCATATCTCTACGAGCCGGCTTTCGGGCATTGGATCTTTGCACTCCAAGGATTTCGCTCTGAATTTCTTGATGAAAGTGATTCCGTCCTCCTCGCGCTTCTGATACATCCGCGAGAGATGGATCATCGTCACCTTTTCTTCCATCTGGAAGAACTTGGTATAGAACTTCTGGACCATGTCGTCCCAAGTCTTCACGGATCCGGCTTTCAATGTTCGGTACCATTTGTATGCTACGTTCCCTAGGGATTTTGGGAACTCTCGCATCAGCAGCTTGGGATCAGCTCCGTGCGGGCCCATGACATCAATGAAACGCATGACATGCTCATGAGCGTTTCCATTGACGTCTTCGAACTTATCCTAGGAGCCTTGTACCCCGCCGGGTTAGGCATGAGATAGATCTCTCGTGGAATAGGTGGATCGTTGTCTAACTTCGGGATAATGGTATCCGCGAATGACTGATGAGCCAGAATAGTGTCCACGCGCTTCTGCAGAGACGTCATGCATTCTGGAATGCTCCCCTCGGTAGTTGATGGTGGGGTTGCCGTAGGCGGTGGCGACACATACGCCGCCGGAGGGTTGGGAGCATACTGACTACCCGTATTCCCCCATATTGCCGTTGGGGGAGGCAAAGGGTACTGCAGAGTTGGGTTAGACGCCAAAGCCGAGGGTTGAGGAGTGTGAGCAGCAAGAGGCAGCATCTGGGCCGTTGACCCCTGAACCGAAGGCAGCTGCGTAGTCGCCGGTGGAGTCTGCAGATTGGGGTTGGGAGGTGTGGTTGACACTCCTAATCCTGGAGCGGTAGGGGCTCCTCCTCCTTGAGGGGCAGCGGTGGCTGGCGAAGCGTTTGGTGCAAGGGTGCCCAGAACGGCCAAGATCCGTTCTAATTGCGCAGACTGAGCCTTGAGAGCTTTCGCCTGACTCTGAACAGTGGCATCCAAAGACTCTAGCGTGGGTGTCTCGCCGGGAGTCGTAGGAGTACGGCGGGTCTTGTCTCCCGATGGTGCTTCGGTGGAAGGCGATCTGTTGCTGACATCATCCTCCTGAGACATGGTTGCTTTTGTTGGTAAGTTCACGTCGGGTTCACCAAAATGTGCACAAGAGATTCCGGCGGGGAGACCTCCGTGTACACCGTATGTAGTGGATCAAGGATCGCACAGGAAGAGAGGGGTTGTGTGTAGGGAGAGAGTAAGGCAGTAGCAATGTCCGAGAGAGAGACAGAGGTTTGGCAGAGCTTCCGCGTATGGCAGTGCGTCCCCCCTTTGTATGGAAAGGTTGACGATCTATATATACTGGAGAACATGACCGTTGTAGTGTGGTTAATGCGCCCATTAATGGCGGCTTAATTAGCTTAACCATAACGGCACGTTCGTCCGAGTATATAGGGACCGTTACAGCACGTGGTGCGCGAATACCGGAACCGTTACGAGGTTGACCGGGTTTGACCGGATTGACCGGGTTTATGGAGCTCGTGCCATAAATCTCTCAAAACAGTTACTAAAGGTCGCGTGAGGGCTTGGCTCGCACGCGACAGGGCTTACTCTAGCCTCCAAACCACAAAGTCCCTACAAGTCCCGTGCAGTGGTATGCGAGGGCTCTGTCTCGCAGCCCCCACATGGATCAGCTCGGCTAGTGATCCAGTGTGTGTGGAGCACAATATGGTGTGCTGGATGGTTGCCACGTGGCCAAGATCTGTCAGCTCAGAAAGCACTATCTACAAGAGGCAACAACAAACACAACCCTATGACTAGCTGATTTGAGAAAAGAACATATCGTTTATCAGTCACACACATGGGGATTAGAAGAAGAATGGTGGAGCATACCCACGAACATGTGCTACAAGATAGTTCTAGAGTCTAGTCCGTGTCGAGAAGACTCTGCGACATGCATAGAAGCTTGTTAGAATTCTTGTAACGCCAAGAAAGAAACAACGTGTAGGATGAACAAATACCCATCATGCCATATAACCCAACAAATTTGAGTAGGAATGTTTGTTGTCAATGATACATGGGATATGTTTGCATAACAGTCTCGTAATATGTCGCACGAGCAGATGGCGGATAGTGTTACTCTGCTAAACGATGAGATGTACAGGGTTAAATCCTCATTCAGAGAGTTTCTAACTTATGGGGATCGGTCGGCACGAGCAAAGACTAAATTAATGAGAAAACAGTAGCTAAGGGAAGTAAAGAGAAAAGACTACTGGTGGAACCGACGAACTCTTGCATGGAATGACACATCAGATTGCATGGGTGAACCCTAGCTTGTTTGACTACCACAAAGGGGGACGTTTGACAAGGAGATTTTACTATCAAACAGTAATGTGAACTTATGAGCAAGGAGTTATCATGGAACAACATGTAAAACTCATTACCAAAGCACAAACTGAAACAACAAAATTATAAAAAAAAAAAAAAGTTGCAAGGAAGCTCAGTGCTACTAACAAGTTTCGGGGAAGCTCATGTAAATTCATATCACCCAGACGAATACTAGGGATTGAATCAAGCGATACCTGCAAGACGTCGCTATTCCGAGTACGAGAAATCGTCGAAAGCCTAAACAGCAACAATATTGAGCCTGGGGAAAGAAAAAATCCGGCGGAAATTACAAATACGTAAGCACGATAATGCGAACAAAGAATTCCCACGAGCTATGTGTATGTCCAAAGTCAAGTGGGCCAATCACACCCTTGAAAGATTGGAGAAGAAGACAACTACATACTCAGAGTATGTACTTGAAACATAATCCATAAGTTACATGATTGAGCACGAAATAGTAAGATATTCTTGACTTAGTAGCAGATCTCTGCTAAACTACATGACAGTGGTTAAGAAGGGGCTCATGTGGCCAAATAAAATCATTGAAAGATTTGCTACATACCTTGAATGTCGAGCGAGCAACAGCAGCAACGGCGGCGCGAAGAGGCAAATAATTGACGTGAGAAAGAAACAAAAAACCTACCGCAATAAATACTTGCACTATGCCTCTCCAGAGACCCAATCAAAACAAAAAAGGAAAGGGTTTAACCCTAAAAGGGACTCTTGGGATGGAATTTCCCACGTTATAGTACAACTAAAAAAAAATCTATTGTGCGGCCCAAAGAAAAAAAACCATATGGGTTAAAATAGGGTTAAAAGAGTATCTAATTCCTGTCAGTCCAAAAAATATGTGCAAATTGTTCAAAAATTGGGCAACGCTCACATGGAATGAATTAAAACGGTGTCTTATTAAGGACAACATAGTAAAAAAAAAAAGTCGGACTATAAGCTCAAAATCAAGTCTAGAAACGCTGGGACGAAATCCCAAAACAACTGGCTCAAACACAAAAGTTCAGCCCAAGCAAACCGCGATTGAAATCGCAATATTAAATGCTGCACGGCTTGAACCCAAAAAGGGTCAGCCCAAGCGAACCGCGATCAAAATCGCATATCAAATATTGCACGACTTAAACCCAAAATGGCTAGCCCAAGCGAACTGCGATTCAAATGGCGCCCGACTCAGGCCAAAACGGTCAGTCGTGCAAACCGCAATCGATATTGCTAAAAAGACAAAAGTGCCAAATTATCGTGATCCGAGCAAGGGACCAATACTCCTCTTACACGAATCACGAGGGGATTTGTTGGCACTGAAATTTCGACGGCGTTGCTGTCACTCAAAGTTCAAAATACGCGCCTAAAACTTTTCAAAGTTCATGAGCGCCAAAACTGGGAGTAACTCAGGCAAATTCAAACTGAGGAGATAAATGCTTATCTATTCAGGATCTCAAACACTATGGAAAGTCAAGCACTGGAAGAGAAAATAATCTCAAGAGATCTTCAAATTACTGGAGATGATATATTATCTCCAGATCCACCAAAAATCACGGGATCACGTACGATCTCAAATGAGTTGATTGGAGCCTCCACATATAGGAGGGATTCGTCACAAGCAAGGAAAACTTATTTTTGAAAGCGGAGAGAAAACACAGAGAGGAGTAGAGAGAGAAAAGAGTCATCACGAGAGAAGATCACAGACACTTGATGCTAGAAGCTCCGACTCCATCGTCGGAGTAAACCGAAGACGGAGTCTCACAAGGCTAAGACCCCGGGAGGTGAGAACCCAAACACCAGAGCCAAGTCTGCCAAGACGATCAATGGCGTCAAACTGGTAAAGGGTTCCATAGCCCAAAACATCTCTATCTCCGTACACTCTTTAAAGCTAGTCCGCTCAGCTTCGACTCCATCGTCGGAGTAAACCGAAGCCGGAGTCTCAGGAGGCGAAGACCTCAAGAGGCGAGAACCCAAACCCCAGAGCCAAGTCTGCCAAGACGATCAATGGCGTTAAACTGGTAAAGGGTTCCAAGACCAGAAAATGTCTCTCTCCGTAGTCCGCTCAACTTCGACTCCTACGCCAGAGTAAGCCGAAGGCGGAGTCCCAGGAGGCGAAGACCCCAGGAGGCGAGAACCCAAACACCAGAGCCAAGTCTGCCAAGACGATCAATGGCGTCAAACTGGTTCCAAAACCCCAAAAAGTCTCTCTCTCCGTATACTCCGTAAAGCTAGTCCGCTCAGCTTCGACTCCTAAGTCGGAGTAAGCCGAAGCCGGAGTACCGGGAGCCAAGAAGCCAAACACCAGATCTAAGCTCACAAAGAAACCAATTGCGTCAAACAAGTAAAGGGTTCCAAAACCCCAAAATCTCTCTCCGTACACTTGGGAGATCATCTTCTTCATATGAAGAATCAAATATATTTCCAGTTTATACAAGTTGTACTAATTTGGGTATAAAACCATGTTGGTACAATAAAATTGTCGATTCGATTTATATTCCTTTCTTACATAGTTTATTTTTGTTCCATTAATCCGGGTTTCCTTTAGATACGGTAAAACATAGGGAGTTCGGATCCACTCAAACAAATGTATTTGTTGCGCATATTTTTAAACCAAAAGGCAATAAATTTCTGCCTACAAGTCTAGATCTCGCCCGAAACGCCAAAATTTCAAGAGGAGGGGTTTATTGATTCCGACGAGGTGGTTTCCGACCTGGTCATGCGTGATCGCATCAATGCCGAAGCCCCGGATTCTTATAGCTCTTTATCCAAGTGTAGTAGTGAATATGGCGAGTAACAATTAAAAGTTGTCTACCCATACTCAAGCGACCACCTTGCTCTTTCATGAAAACTATTGCAACTTGTTCACAACGCGTGCTTGAAGTTTTATGATAGATCAATCACTTTTGAGCAAATAACTCTTGGCGTGGACCCAGCAGCATATACCGCGGAATTCCAAGCGCCGCTTGTGCGGATGAGAGGTGTTGGTATCCCATCAGCTCCTTCATTTAACTTGACTCCTTCTGAGACCAAATTCTCAAGTTATTTATTGGAGTTCTTTAGTGACAAAACCATAGATGATGTCATGGAATTATTTGGTGGTGATGGGCATAGCCTTAATATGCTCGCTTTTGTGAGTATCAAGAGTAATAATACCCCTGCTCAGTCACTTGATTATGAGAAGACTCAAGTGTTAAGTGATGGAGATGATGATGATGATGATGATATGTACGATGACTACAATCCACTATCCGATGATTCTCCAGACATGGAGGTGCAGTCAAGTGGTCCGACCTGTGAGCAGGTACACTCAAAACTTTTTTCCTGCATTTATCATTGCTCATCTCCTTTTAAAACGTTGCCCTTTTTTGCTAGGTCTTTCTGAGAATTTGAGGGGGAACAAAGTGAGAGTTCGCCTGGACTTTAACTCATCAGATCTTCCTACTCCTACTCCTTCACCAAGTGAGCATCATTTTTTGTGCTCACGTATTACTTCTTCACATACCTTCCACGATTTTTTTTTATTATTATATTTTTTTTGCAGACAAGACTCTTGTCAACTTTGGCGGTACACGTGACACCTCTTTGGCAGTCTCCATTCCGGTCCCCTCACAAGGTAAACTTAGCTTTATACTTTCTAAGGCTTTTATGTACTCCTTCTCTATCGTCTTTAACACAATAGCATGTCGTGCAGGGAATAGTTCTACTTCCCTGTCCCTTGGGAGTGACATGGAGACTTTGTTGTCCGACCTAAAGGAGCCCGCACCTATTGCTGACAATTTGCCCCTGAAGCGTGTTACGGAGGAATGGGTCTCAAAGACCATATGGGAGGCTCTTACCAGGGAGCTGAAACAGTGCGCAATTTCCAACAACTTCCGGAAGATGATTGAAGATGCAAACAAAGCCTTCACTCATTTGGGACAAACGCATGTAGACTTAGCACCCCTTTTTCTCAAATTCAAAAATTTCATCCGAATCTCCATGTCGCGTTATCAAGCGGGGCATCTTTCTTCAAATATTGAGGAAAAGGCCCAACTTTTGGAGAAAACCAAAGCAGAGCTAGAGTCCAAGTCTGAAGCCTCCAGAAGGTGAGAGAAAAGAATGCTGATTGTGAAGAGGCACTTCAACGTTTCATAGCTGGGATGTCTAAGAAGAAGGAAGAGGAATCCGACATGGCCGCCCATGTCGACATGATTTCAGCGAAAGTTGCTCAGCTGGAGAAGGAGATCACCCCCAAGGATGGTATGGCTCTAGATACCACGGCTCAACAGGAGGCTTTTAACAAGGCCGCTGAGGCGCTAGCTCTTGAGGACTAAAGAACTCCCCGTATTTCATTTGTTTTATTTATTTAGTACTTTGGACTTTTTGTGTGGGATTTTTTTTTCTCTGCTTTGATTGCTTGCAAAACATTTTTAGTGACGCTTTGCTTTGCCATAATTAGAACATCATATTCTTTCCATATGCCCTTTTGTCTTCCTTGCGTAATAGATTTTTTTATTTTTCGCTAAGTATGCAAAGAACACATGGAATTTCACAGTTTCTTGCTGGGGGAAAATGAGATTTTTGTATGGAGTGGACTGAACTCGATTTTTGAATTCGAACTGCCTACGTACTCTTTCGGGATCAAGTCGAACGTAGTTCATTTGGGGTAACTTTTTTTGTTTGGTCGACTGAACTTGAGATGAGATCAAGCTGCCTACGTACCCTTTCGGGATCAAGTCAAATGTAGTTCAAAGATTTTTTTAGACCTTTATTTGTGCACGGCTTCCCTTTCGGGTTTTCAACCTTGCAGGTCATTTACTTGTCCTTGATTTGGACTGGACCGCCCTTTCGGGTTTTCAGCCCAGTGGACTTTGCATGTGAGCTATTAAGACGCCCACCCATTCTTCGAGACATTTTTCAAGGGTAGTACCTCTTTAGGAACCTGGCATTGGTTGGTGGTAGCATTCTTTCGCCATCCTCTGTGACAAGTAAGTAAGCTCCATTTGAGTAGACCTTTTCAATCACATATGGCCCTTCCCACTTAGGCTCCAACTTCCCTTTCTTCCTCCTAGTCACGATGATAGGTGTTCGGACCATTAGGACTAAGTCACCTTTTTTGAAAGAATGTAGGCGTGCCCTCTTGTTAAAAGCATTGGCCATCCTTTGTTGATATGCTTCCAAGTTTTGTTGGGCGTGTAGCCTTCTCTCATCCAAAGTTTCCAACTCAGCCAATCGTACTTCTGCATGTTCTCCTTCGGTGAAGGACTCCTTCACAGCCACTCGTAGTGAGGGTATTTGAACTTCGAGTGGTAGAACCGCCTCACCCCCAAAAACAAGTGAATATGGCATTGCTTGTGTTGCGGTTCTGTGGGATGTCCGGTAAGCCCATAACGCTTCCTGCAACTTTTCTGGCCATGTTCTCTTGTTTTATCTACCATTTTCTTGAGGATTTTACTCAAGGTTTTGTTGACCAAACCATTTGGGGGTGCATGATACCTTGTGGAATGGTTTGACTTTATGTTGTATTTGGCGTACAATTTGTACAAAACATCACTTCTGAACGGTTGCCCGTTTTCTGCCATGATCCTATCTGGCACCCCAAATCGGTAGATTATGTGGGTCCTTATGAACTCAGAGACATTAGCACTTTTGAAGTCTTTTAAGGCTACAACTTCCACCCATTTGGAGAAATAATCTGTAGCCGTCAAGATGTATCTATACCCCCTGGATGATGGAGGGACAAATGGCCCAATTATGTCCATACCCCAAGCGGAAAATGGCCATGATGTTGTGGTGACGTGCAAGGGCTCAGGAGGCTGGTGAATGAAGTCTCCATGGTACTGGCACACTTGACACCTTTTAGAAAAGTTGATGCAATATGCGATCATATTTGGCCAGTATTACCCCAAACGCTTGAGTTGCATGTGCAATTTGGGTCCACTTTGGTGGGCACCGCAAACTCTAGCGTGTACTTCGGTCATGGCTTCATGAATGGACTTTCCAGCAACACATCGAAGGTAAATCCCATCAAACGATCTTTTGTAAAGAACACCTTTTAGCATGATGAACTTTGATGCACGTCGTCTCACTTAGGATCTTTTTGCCTTGTTTTCAGGAAGCCTTCCATCCCGAAGATAGTGTATGAACACGTCTCTCCAGTCTTCCTCATCTTTATCGTTCTAGGTAGAGAGCGTCATCACTCCAGCAACATTTGGGGTTTCCATGAGGGGCTCTAAGACTCTCCTCTCTCCAATTGTCACGGTAATTGTCTTAATATCTGGGAGTGTCAGTGAAGCAGCCAAGCTAGCCAAAGCATCGTCTTGTGAGTTTATCCCGCGCTTTACATGTTATAAGTGGATCTCTCTGAATTGTGAGAGTAGATGATCCGCTCTTTTGTGGTATGGGATGAGGCTTGCTTTCCTCACAACATACTCCCCTCGCAGTTGCTTGATGACCAACTCCGAATCCCCATATATAGTCTGCTCATCAATGGGTATCTGGAGAGCTAACTCTAGTCCAGCGATTAGGGCTTCGTACTCAGCTTCATTGTTGGAGCATCCTTCGGTTAGCGCGAAGGAGTGTGGAATGATGGCCTTGTCAGGAGTGACAAAGAAAATTCCAATACCGGACTTGTTGTTTTTTGTGTCTTCCTGTCTCTTTCCATCCGGGCTCCCGAAGCTCCATCAAAATACATCTCCCACCCCCTCTGGACTTCGACCACCATCACATCTTCGTCAGGAAAGGTCTTTGGCTAGAGTAGAATCATCAGGTATAGGATGAGCTGCTAGGAAGTCTGCTAAGGCTTGACCCTTCACTGCTTTTTGAGGGACATACTCCAGGTCGAACTGCTGGAGAAGCACTGCCCATTTTGCAATCCTCCAATTTAGAACTGACGAGACAATACATATCTCAAGGGGTTGACTTTTGAGATCAATTTGACTTCGTGGTCAGACACGTAATGCTTTAGCTTCTGGAGTGCGAACACTAGTGCCAGAAAAATTTTCTAAATGGTGCTATAGTTAATTTCTGCCCCTACGAGAGTTCGACTGAGATAGTAGAGGGAATTTTCCTTTCCTTGCTCGTTGTGCTGAGCCAACAACGCGCCCAGGGAATGATCAAGAGCCGTGATGTACATGAGCAAGGGATTCCCTTTTACGGGGCTCATGAGTACTGGAGGATTGACCAAGTACTTTTTAAATTCATCGAACGCGTTTTGACACGTCTGATCCTACTCGAAAGGGACCCCTTTCTTCATTAATCTAGAGAATGGCATGCACCTTCCAGCTAAGTTTGAAATGAACCTTCTGATATAAGCCAATCTCCCTTGCAGTCCGTTGAGTTTGGTGAGGTTCTTGGGTGGAGGCATGTCAATAATGGCCTTAGTCTTTGAAGTGTCCACTTCAATTCCTCTGCTGCACACCACAACGCCTAGGAATTTCCCAGATGAAACCCCAAATGCACATTTTAGAGGGTTCATCTTAAGGTTATGACGTCTCAGTCGGTCAAAGATCTCTTTTAAATCTTTGAGATGGTTTTCTCTCTTACGAGTTTTTACCACGAGATCATCTACATAGCACTCCACTATGTCATGAAGTATGTCCCCGAAGATTATGGTCATAGCCCTCTGATAGGTGGTGCCGGCTTTTTTTAACCAAAAGGCATCACCTTGTAACAAAACACTCCCTTTGGGGTTCTGAAGGCGGTGAGTTCTTTGGGTGCCATCCGAATTTGATTATAGCCCGAGTAACCGTCCATGAAGGACATTCTCTCGTACCTGGTAGTTGCATCGACTAGCGACTCTGTCATGGGTAAAGGGAAATCATCATTCGGGCATGCCTCATTGAGATCTCGAAAGTCTATGCATCCCCTGATTTGACCATTTTTCTTCTTGACTGGCACAATGTTCGCCAACCAAGTCGGATATTGGACTTCTCTTATGAAGTCAGCTTTGTAAGTTTATCAACTTCAGCTTCTAATTGAGCTGTCAACTCTGGTCGAGTCCGCCTTTGTGCTTGCTTGACTGGTTGTTTTTCTGGGCAGACAGCAAGTCGGTGGATTGCGACTTTGGGGTCTAGAACGGGCATTTCGTCATAGCTCCAAGCGAAGACGTCACGGTACTCCTTCAGAATAGAAATGTACTTTTGAGCTTCCTCATATTTTAAAGAAGCACTTATGAAGATTGGACGTTATCTTCACCTTCTCCCAAGTTTACCTCTCGGAGATCATCGGTTGTGGCTTGTCCGCCCTCCTCGAATTCTGAAGGTGCGGGGTGAACTTCTTATTCCCTCAATAAGGGGCTATCTTGTGCTACTGTCATGTTTACACTGGCCTTGTCCTTTAGAGTGGGATGAACATATCCAAGACCGTCCTTGGTTGCTGATATGGGTCTTCCCTCCCTTGGGGCCTTCCTTTGAGATGGTGTAAGGATCCTTTCAAAAGAAGCCATTTGATCCACCCTCTCAGGGTTTAGGCCAACTTTCATTAGAATTCGGGTAGTCTTGTTGCTGAACTTGGGCTTAAGGGGCTGAGCACCCGGGGTCCCGATGCTAACATCATCTTGGATCTTTCTATCCATATCTCCGAATGCGTGGAATGTGATTGGTTTGGATTCTGGACCCCTTGGAGGCACAACAAACCTGTTGTAGCTTTCTACCATAGTGCACTCCGTCTTTCTTAACGGGAGAATGAATTCACTCTTTAAGTCCACATCCATGCTTATAGGTGTCAAAGCACTTTCCCCTGGTCTCCTCTCTGACTTAGGGACGTACCCAAAGGTTCTTCGTTGAGATGGGTTTTGCACCACAACTTCGACCTCTTCTTTCGTTTCTTCTTCTGGGAGGTCTTTCTCGTAATAGCGTGCGTCCGCATAATACGCCCCCATACCTTCAAAAGGATCTTGATCCGCCACAATTGTCCCTTCGTACCTCGGTGGGGGTAGGGGAAACTCGATACAATGGTGATATGTCGAGGGTACTGCACCATTTTCGTGCACCCAGGGACGTCCTAACAGTACATTATAGATGTGTCCACATCTATCACCAGGAATTCTGTATTTTCTTCTAACTCTTCGAACCTTGTATCCAGCCTTATCTTTCCCAAGGGCCTCTGTTCATTTTGGTTGAACCCTTGGATGATTAAGTGGCTTGGTTGGAGATGAGAAACCTTAAGACCCATCAGAGTTAGAGCTCTCTTTGGTAATAAATTAACCGCAAATCCTCCATCCACCATGACTCGTGAGATACTAACACCAGATACATGCTCAGTAATGAACAACGGTCTACTGTGTTTCCTCACTTCGGCGCACATATCATCGTCTCCAAATGAAATGGTGGACATGCACGCGGTCACCTTTTCTTGACTATCGGCGACCGTCCCATGGAAGTCTTCTGGCTTGGACAAGGCATATATCAGGGATTTCCGCAGCTCAGGCGACATCCTAAGGGCGTCATATACACTTAGGAGCGCTGGGATCTTCTTGAGGTGTGAGAGCACATCGTACCTCACTTGTTCTTCTATATCTCAAGATTCCGTTACCTTTGGATCCTCGGTATCCTTGGAGGGTCCGCCTTGTGCACACCTCTTGTATGTCAGAAACGCAGGACACGCCCTAGCAATTATTTGCTTCTCATCCTTGGCTTCCTCGCTGATTTGAACCATGTTTACGGAACCAGTTGACAATTGGTCATAATCCAGCTTACTGAGAGCATAGAACCTCTTATAGAACTTATCCGCCATGGTATTCCAGTTCGGGATAGAGTTTCGTTGGAGACTAAAGTACCAATCTTTGGCCTGCGCTTCCAAAGAGAGGACAAACTGTCGCATGAGCAAAGCTTGGTTGTCTGTTGTGTTCCCACATGCATCGAGGTAGCGAATGAGATGACGCTTCGGGCATCCCATTCCGCGGTAAGTCGGGAAGATAGGTATCACATACCCAACTGGGAACATGATTTGATCCACCCAACATGGATACTAATTTCCATTTGGAATGAGGAGTACCTCGGGGAGATTTTCCCTTAGAGTTATGGATAGTTGAATCTCGTCATCTCCGGCCCATGAATCTATAATTGTTTGTCGTAGTCCTCTGGATCTCTTTCGACGCAGACAGTCCTTCCAACAAAGTCAACATCAACTGTTATGACATTGCATGGACAAACCCTCGAGGTTCCGTCTTCCGAGTGTATTTTCTTAGGGTTTGGAGAAGGCTTTGGTTCTTCCTCCACAAACTCTAGGCATCTTCGAACCTTGTTTAGGTCTCCCATTTTATTGCCTCTAAGAGCGCGGGGCTGCCTTGGGGCATTCATGCAAAAATCCGCACGAACACGCTTGAACTCAGGAGGAGTATCTGGAATATCAAGTTGTCGCCCTACTTCTTCAGGAGTCTTGCCTTTAGTCGTGATCGTAAAACAAGACATGAAAATTGGAGCATTCATCTTTTCCTCCAAGTTCTTCACCCTCTCAGATGTATGGTACTCAGATGGCATGAATTCTTCCAGAACCATTGGAGCAGGAGGCGTCTGCTCATATTGCTCCTTGGGTTCTAGGAGAGTTTCAACCCTGTTAACTTTCTTGGAGAGTCTCTTTCTTTGTGAGACTAGGGGAACCGTTTCTGTCTTTGACTCAACATTTTGCTTCTTCTTTATCCTTTTTGGTCGAAAAACAGTACAACCCCCTTCATCGACAGTGATCGGATTTGCACTCACCCTTTCTGATGGGGGCAACTCAATTATCTTTGAATCCAGTAGCTCTTGGATTTTGTCTTTAAGTACGAAACAGTCCTTCAGGCAATGGCCAATTAAGCGGTGGTAGGGAAAATATTTGGGATTGTCCGTCCTCCCTACTTCATTAGGCCTTTTGGCTTCTGGAAGAGAGATCAAATTTTGCTCAACAAGGTCCTCGAATAAGTCATCCACCAAGTCATCGTAAAAGGAGTATTTCTTATCCAACCTTTCCTTTATGGAAAATTTCTTGATTTCGGGTTTCCTTGTCCCAATGACCACTGGAGACTTCTTCATCTCCACCAACGCAGCTATTGAGGAATCAATTTTGTCTGAGAACCTAGACCTTCTTCTCTTGCCGAGATGGAGCTCCATGTCATGTGCCTTTGTGCACAGATCGTTGAAGCCACTAAAAGTTTGAGCCATCAACGAGGTTGATAGTTCATGCCTGAGATTGTTAAGGCACATCCTTATGAGCTCCTTCTGGGTGAACTTCTGAGGGCATGCAAATGTCAATGCTCGCCACCTAGCGATGAAGTCAGTGACCGTCTCATTGTCACGCTGTTTCGTCTCAGTCAATTCTGGAACCCCCACCCGTCTTTGGGTGTTTCAGAAGTGTTTCAGGAACTCTTTGGTCATCGAGTCCCAACTTGGTATGGAGCCTTCGGGTAACTGTGAGTACCATGTGAAGGAAGCATCTTCCAGTGATTGGACGAATAGCTGTAAGCACAAGGCTTCATTTTGTGCTATAGGCCCACACCTGGAGAGGAAGTGTGCCAAATGTTGTCTTGGATCTCCGGTTCCATTGAACATCCTAAACTCGGGTTGGGGATAGCCAATGGGGAGCGTCACCTTATCCACCCATGATGGGTAAGGCTATGTGATCGCGGTGGAGAGTCCATCTTCTTTCTATTTAGCTTTCTGGACCTGACTTTCTGCCATTTCTCCGATCAGTGATAGTAAGGTCGGGTTGAGATTATTAAGACTTAAGTCTTGTAGTCCTTGTTGGAGACCACCACCATCCCCAGACTGTGTGTTGGCTTGTGGCACTCTTGCCATTACGGAAGCTATCCCCAAGTGACTATTCGTCGGTGTATTGTCAAGTGTTGGTCCGGAAGTCATGGGTGGTATCTCATGCGGTCTCGCACCCCCTTGGATTGTCGCACTTCCGGCTTCCAAGAGTTGTGCTTGCAGAGTTTTTATTTGCTGTGGCATAGCCTCGATTTCTTTGTCTTTCATTTCCATTTGTGCCTGGAAGATAGCGAATTTCTCCTCCACGGCGCGAGAGATTAGATCATCCTCCACATCCGTCATCATCACGGATACAGCCTCCTTTGGTGCAAGCGTGGACGAACTAACGTCTCCCTCCTGATATAAGGGATTTGTTACACCATTTAAGTCTGGTGCCTCCATATTTCGGGTCATGGATCTCGTGATGCGTCCTCACTTTATCGACACCACTTGTCCCCCAACTGGAGCTGAGATTGAATTTTGAACCCCCTTCATTTTGTCTTTATTGCTCTCTCTGGGTAGGGTGAATACAGGAGACTCACATTCACGGTCTCCTAGACCTTTAGCCTCCGGAGCTCGGAGGTCTTCTCCCAAAGCATGGATTTTTCCATGCTTGGCGCGTATGCCTTCAGGCATGGCCGAGACAAATTAAAATGCAGTGATTTTTATCCACGCTGCATTTTTTTTTCACTTGTAATGGCTTCTTTAGTGCCACCGGGTAATTCATTACCCCGGGAACTAAGCCTCGGGAGGCTGAACCCTTGGGAACCGAGTGGCTTATGCCCAACGAACCTTTGGAAGCCGTGGTATTATTGACCAACAAGGGCGAATCCGGAGTGGACAGGCCCTCTAAAGCCTTTGGAGATTCGACCAACAAGGGGGAATCCGATGTGGACAGCCCCTTGGAAGCCTTGTAATTTTTTACCGGCGATGGTAAATCTTTAATCGCCAGTGAATTTTCACGGGACATCACTTTCTTTCCAATTCCTCTTATGATCCTGCAGTTTTCTTCGGAGGCCGCTTCTCCTGCTTTTGCGGCGAGTTCCTTGGCCTCTTCTGCCTCCTTGATCATGTTGGCAGCGGTATTTGGCATGGTGCCAACAATGGTTATCTCCATGGCGAAGATAACTTCCTTCTCAGCCCTCTTGGCTAGGGTCAAGAATTCATTAATTCTTTTTGCTTTCCAGATCCCAGAAAGGATTTTGGAACTCTCAACCAGGCAGTTGACCTCTTCGACCAAAGTTTCAATCCTTTTAAGCAAGGTCTCGTTTCTACCAGGAGAAGCCACTCGATGGGGAGAAAGTTCATGAGAACCCCTCACGCGTTGAGTTACCAATCCATGTGCATGAGCCTGCTTACAGGTTGGTTCCTGGGTCTGGACGGGCGCCGCCCCTTTGGGTACATAGGGCATGTGAGGGCTTCGCCCTTGTTGCGTAGCCGAAGCGGGTTTCAGGATTTTCTCCATCCAGAGGCTGAGTACTGGCCTTGGTGGAATTCCCATCGTAGCACTCTATAGCCTGAGACCAAACAAAAGATTCATTAGTAAGGTCACAGAAAAGTGCAAAAACTTAAAATTTTCTTACGGATGTTTTTTTTTGTTTCAAAAGATGAGGGGAGGAAATGGTCCCACTAAGCATGCCAATTTGTTGACATTGATTTTTAAGAAGCTTTAATTTATTGCTTTTGGTTTAAAAATCTGTTTAACAAATATTTTTGTTTTAAGTGGATCCTAATTTCCTAAGTTTTACCTTATCTAAAAGAACCCCTGATTAATGAAAAAAAAAATTAAACAAATACGCAAGAACAAGAAAAAAACATAATCGACAATTTTATTAAATCTGTACGGGTTTGATACCCAAATTGATACAACTTATATGAATTGAAACAAATATCAGTGGATCTTCCTTTGAAGGGTTTGATTTTAAGAGTATACGAATGGGAGAGAGAGAGAGAGAGAGAGAGAGAGAGAGAGAGAGAGAGAGAGAGAGAGAGAGAGAGAGAGAGAGAGAGAGAGAGAGAGAGAGAGAGAGAGAGAGAGATATTTTGGGGGGTTTTGGAACCCTTTACCAGTTTGACGCCATTGATCGTCTTGGCAGACTTGGCTCCGGTGTTTGGGTCCTCGCCTCCTGGGACTCCGACTTCGGCTTTCTCCGACGTAGGAGTCGAAGTTTGTAGCGTGTGGTGTGGGTGATCTGCTTCTCGTCGTCACTTTCTTCTCTCTCTTTTTCTGTGTTTCTCCGCCCTCAAAAGAAGTCCCTGTGCTTGTGATGAACCTCCTATATGTAGAGCCTCCGAGCCAACCACCTGAGATACGTACGTGATCTCCTGATATTTGGTGGATCTGGAGATAATATCTTATCTCTCCAGATTTGAAAATATTTTGGAGATCAACTTATCTCCTGATGCTAGACTTGTCAGCGTATCTGATATCTTATCCAGATAGGCTTTTTGAGTTTGAATTTACTTGGGGCTTAGCCATATTAGCGCGTCTTGAAATTCAAAGTTTTGGCATTTATTTTGATTTTTGAATGACAGTTATGCCGTCGAAATTTTGGTGCCAACAGGTAGTTTGTTTCAATAGTATTGTGTGTGAGTAGGGGCAATCATTGCCGATGAGTATTTCATGTGTTGTGTTGGATTCGCTTTGTTTTTCTCCCGCCTACTGGTATCAGGTGTGAGGGCTTTATAGTAGTGCACTTTGTTGGACTGGAAAAACTTGTCATGGTAATTGGTATATTAGAATCCGTTGCTTTCATCCAATCTCCACTCATGATTATGAACAAACTATTCTGAAGGTTGCATGGCGGATACTGCTTTAGACATGGTTGTTGGATGACTGTTGATATAACGTGCCACGGTTTGCATAGTGTGAATGCTATTTTCCTCCACTTGATAAAACTTTATATTGGAACCTTTAGAAGTTCAGACACAGACGCACGTCGAGTCAGGTATGACACTAGTAAGCCTGAACATGAATGAAATATGATGAGTTAATTTTTCCCAACTGTGAGTGAATCTGTCCTAACTATGAACTATCTTAGGGTCATTTCTTTCTGGCTATTCTGACTCGAGCTTTTCATGTTCTCAAGCTGAAACTTTAAAATGCTCGATAGATACAGTGAAAACCATTTCTTCTGTTCTTATGTGTTATTGCTTCCTTTCTGTATTTTCAAATATGCGTCTTATGTAGTTGAACTAAATTTACTCTTTGAAATCTGTTGGCTAATGGATTCTTGTTCCACTATGGGCAGTTAGGCACCCTGACCCGTTGGACACAGTTTTTTTACATTACTCGATATGGCATCGACAAAGCATCTCAACGCATCAATCTAAGTAGGAATATATTAGCCGGTAAGTGGCGATGTTTTTGTTTTTATCGAACAGGTTATAGTTCATTCTCCGTCTTCTTTTGATAGTGTATTTTTACTCTGGTTATACTTCTATATGCACCTTCTTGGTTTCAACTCAATACATAAGCATGGAAATATCACCCGTAATGAATATATCCAAGTGGGAAAAGGACGCGTGTTGGCGTCAGTGAGATCTCTCTCTTCGAAGTAGGCTCTTTAGATATAACTTGGCTGATTTTCAAGTCCTGCATGATAAAACTACCTCTATGAAACATAAGACCGCCCGGGTATGCTGCTCTTAGTACTCAGGTGGTTGCACGAGGTCTGTACTCTCTGTAAGTGGGATAAAGTAGAGAAAGAAGCCATGTTAAGGGGGAATGTGATCTGTCATCAAATTATCTCAAAAGAAAAACTGAGCAGATTAAGGTAAAGTAAAAGATGGAAAATATAAAACAAATTTAGCCTAGTCATATGAATGAAGATGAGTTATCTGATTTAGCAAACTCATCTGACATTAAACTCAGCAATGCACTATGTTTGGCATGATCTATCATTTGTGCCCGATTCGTTTTTGAAAGTGTGAGTATGCAGATGTATAAGCAACTAAGATACTCTAGAAGAGGGGGGAGGGGGGGGGTTGAATAGAGTATGCCAAATTTTTGCAAAACTTGCTAACAAGTAGAAAAAATTGTGCAGACAATGAATTTCAAGGCCTTGAACAGAGGTTCAAGCCTTTTAAGAGATGCAGAGAGTTTATAATAAGTATGCCTTTTTCAAGGCCTTGAAAACAAGTTCAAACCCTTGAAAATAAACAGTTTTTGTATGCTGCACAAGCTTTGAAAATAAATGAACTGAAAATGCACAAGACAAGTAATTTATAGAGTTCAGTCCACTTGGACCTACGTCTCAACCTCAGGGATTAGATCCCTGCAAGATTTTCAACTCAATTCTTATTAATCAAAAGCTAAGCCCTAGAACTCAAGCACAGAGAGTTCCCTTACTCTGTTACAGCTTGTGGTTTTTCCTAACCTGTCTAGTACCTGCTCTAGCTAACTGATTAACTAAGAATTCTCTATTGTTCACTTTGAAAAATCCTTGAGAATGAATGTAGAAATAATACATAAATGATCTAACAATATAGCACTATACAGAAGATCACTTAAGAGTAGAAAACTGCAATGAAATGCAGTGAACTTCTGTGAATGGATTGGAGGAGATGAAGAACTTCTTTGATGCTTGTCAATCCAGAATACTTTCTCTTTATTTGCCCGTTGAGTATTGTGTTATTGTTGCTTCGTATTTGAGATCTTTAAATACTTCAAACAGCTCTGCAAATCTCCCCAGATTTTCAGCAACAACTTCCTATTTTGTAGGCAACAGAGTTTAACTACTTTGAATTCTTCTCCAACGGTTGAATGATCACAATCTTCAGAGATCTTGTTGTAATCTTTCATTTAAACACCATGAGAATCTTTCATACACGTCTGATTGATCATAGGATCAAAGTATTCAAGTGTTTCCAAATCTGCAGCAATTCAGTTTAGGAAATAATCCTGCAAAACTTAGAAACAAAATTTCATGTATTATCATGGTCAAACAGATAATATATTATGATTCAAAACATGTTTAACAATTTGTCTTTCATCATCTAACAACAGGTAATCAAACATATGCAAGAGAGATAATGAATCAAATAAGAGAGTTAGCAGAAAAACTCCCCTTGAGAATATGCATTCAAGTTAAACAGTTTCAAGGCTTTGAATCCAGTTTCAAGGCCTTGAAAATAGCCAAAACTATTTTCAAACCTCTGAAGCTGAATTCAAGGTTTTGAAATCTTTTTCAAGGCCTTGAAATAGCCAAGTGTGTACGAGAGAATCCTGCAGAGAGAACTCAATATACACCAAGAGTAGGGGATAGAAAAGACAAAGGAAGTGTAAGGCTGTGTGTAGGGAGAGAGTAAGGCAATAGCACTGTATGAGAGAGAGACAGGGTTTTGGTAGAGCTTCCGCGTAATTCAGGTGAGTCCCTCCCTTGTATGGAAGGGTTAATGATCCTATATATATAGCGGAGAATGTGACCGTTGTAGTGTGGTTAATGCGCCCATCAATGGCGTCTTAATTAGCTTAACCACAACGGCACGTTCGTCCGCGTATATAGGGACCGTTATAGCACGTTACTCGCGTATACCGGAACCGTTACGAGGTTGACCGGGTTTGACCGGGTTGACCGGGTTTATGGAGCTCGTGCCATAAATCTCTCAAAAGCAGTTACTAGGGGTCGCGCGCGGGCTTGGTTTTCGCTCGCGCGCGACAGGACTTACTCTAGCCTCCAAACCACTAAGTCCCTACAAGTCCCGTGAGGTGGTATGCGAGGGCCCTGTCTCGCAGCCCCCGCGTGGATCAGCGCGGCTGGTGATCCAGTGTGTGTGGAGCACAGCTAGGTGTGCTGGATGATCGCCACGTGGCTAAGATCTCCTGTCCACAAAGCACTATCTACATTAGCCCCCTTTCTGCGAGTGAAGACGCATAGCCGGATAGGCTTCCATGCGCAGGAACCAACGTACGCGTCGCCGCCACGCACCAATTCAAATACACGCAAATTCAGCCCCCGTGCGTGTCATTATGACCTAAAATCCCTAGAGTCGTGCCGTCTGGTCTTTTAGGGTTTTAGGCATGACGTCAGCTTGTCCTGTGATTGCGCGATTCGACGGTGACGGTTGCGATTCGACTACTGAAAGGACGCAACCCTTCATTGTTTTTGGATAAATACTCTGTGCTCACCATTGTTGCAAAGCATCACTTCTTTCTCTTAAAGTGAATGATACCTGGAAGCGTTCAAGAGCAGATTCAAATAATGAATCATCAATTCTTTCTTGTCAATCGTCTTCTTCAACTGTGCGCATCCAAGCAAGCTTTACCAAAACAAGGTTGGCCTTGTTCAATTCCATTTAATGTATCGATATATGCTTTGAACTGTATTGGATTTGCAAACCCATGACTATCTGAAACATGCCATCTGCGAAGGAGACCTTGTTATTTACACTCAGAACTGATCTAATCCCCAGATTGTAAAACAAATTGAATGTGGGGCTTCTGAAATTCCGAGTAATATAAACGATTCTGAACTTTCAAACCCCCAAACTTGACACTGAACTTTTCATCTTTCTTTTGACAAAGCATCGTTGCTTCAAGTTGAGCTGAGATTCAAACTCCAAATTAAACTGAGATTCAAACTAAAGCATGTGTATTTCTCCTCCTTTTTTCTTGCTCTTCCGCAGGAATGGCAAAGACAAAAGGAACCAAATCTGTTAAAGAGGTCGAAGAAATACCTGATCTTCCCCAGGCCTTATGGCGGAAAGCCCCCTATTTGGGTGGTAAAGACTTTTACCATGCTAGGGTTAAGGTGAAGAACCTGCCAACCCCTGTCCCTGCTAAAGGGTTGCAAACACTAACCCCTCCTGTTAACGCAGCCATGCTCGAATTGATCGATTCCAAAGATGTGGTTCGATTGGGGGTTGAAAATGGGTTTTTCCTGCATACTGCGATTTCCACTCAAGCGTTTGTTCAGAAATTGGACTTCATGGATGAGTGGATCGACCATGTATTGACCCACCATGCTATTGCATTGAACAATGCTGGAATATATTTCGCAGTCCGTGCTCTGAAGGGTGCTGCCGTGAAGCTGGACCAGTCCATGCTTCTAAACCTTCTCTCGCGCTAATCGCCTGCGACTCACACATTCCACTTTGTTGAGTTCGAGGCTGCTCCCACTCTTGAAGATGTGCACATGCTGTACGATCTTTCTCCTGTTGGTGAGGTGGATCCTCTGAGTACCTTGAGGACTGATCCGGAACTTGCTCTCTACAAGAAATGGGACTTCACGTCGGGTTCACCAAATGTGTACGAGAGAATCCTGCAGAGAGAACTCAATATACACCAAGAGTAGGGGATAGAAAAGACACAGGAAGTGTAAGGCTGTGTGTAGTGAGAGAGTAAGGCAATAGCACTGTATGAGAGAGAGACAGGGTTTTGGCAGAGCTTCCGCGTAATTCAGGTGAGTCCCTCCCTTGTATGGAAGGGTTAATGATCCTATATATATAGCGGAGAATGTGACCGTTGTAGTGTGGTTAATGCGCCCATCAATGGCGGCTTAATTAGCTTAACCCCAACGGCACGTTCGTCCGCGTATATAGGGACCGTTACAGCACGTTACCCGCGTATACCGGAACCGTTACGAGGTTGAACGGGTTTGACCGGGTTGACCGGGTTTATGGAGCTCGTGCCATAAATCTCTCAAAAGCAGTTACTAGGGGTCGCGCGCGGGCTTGGTTGTCGCTCGCACGCGACAGAACTTACTCTAGCCTCCAAACCACTAAGTCCCTACAAGTTCCGTGAGGTGGTATGCGAGGGCCCTGTCTCGCAGCCCTCACGTGGATCAGCGCGGCTGGTGATCCAGTGTGTGTGGAGCACAGCTAGGTGTGCTGGATGATCGCCACGTGGCTAAGATCTTCCTGTCCAGAAAGCACTATCTACCCCAAGCTATTTCAAGTCTTTGAACAACCTGAGCTTTCAATCTTTCCCTTGATGAAAGACAAAACCAAATTCTGCTTATCCTTGGTCTCTGCAAAATAAACTGATTAGTCTAGACTTTAAAGACACAGTATATCCAAAAAGATCCAACTTATTTAAATACCAACAAAAACATATAAATAGTTCAGCAAATAAACCTAATCATCCTAAAAACCTAAACTGAAAACTTAGAATTTTCTCTCCCTTTTTGACTTTCATAAAAAAGATTGAAGATGTTGGATTAAGTGTCTGGAAAATTTTGAAAACTTAGAGAAATATTTAAAACAAATAGAATATGGAAGAAAGAAGAGGCAAGATTAAGGGGTTTGATCTTCATCTTCATCCTGATCTTCTTCCTCTTTCTCATTGCCTTCTTCATCAGTCTTTTCCTGCTCTTCCTGTTCCTCTGCAATCCCTTCTGCAACAGTTGCCTCTTCAGTCTTGTCCTTTTCAGCAGCCTTTGGAGATTTCTTCTTCTTCTTCAAAGTGATCAGCAGCTCATCTGAGTCAGGGCTATTGGCTTCATCCTCTGCCTGTTCTGCTGCCTTCTTTCCTTTATCTGAAACTGGAGTAGCTTCTTCCTGTTCTGAATGCTCACTAGGAAAATCCTTGCCTGATTCTCCTTTCTTTGTTCCTTCAGGATCCTCAGGAACATCAAGCAAGGTCATGCTTATGAAGATACTTTCCACCATATACTTGACTTGTCCCATATCACTTTCTAGTCCAAAAACATTAGCTTTGACATCCTCCATGTCAAGTGCCAAACCATCAAGTCTTTGATTGTCTGTAGGCTGAGAAGTCTGACTTGAAGTGGGAGTCAAGGTCTTGGGCTTAGAAAATTTCTTTGCACCTAGTTCTGCTTCAGTCAGTTCTGAGTAAAGATTCCAAACTTTCTCTTTTGTTTTCACAACTCCAATTTTCTCAAAGGCTTTCGCATTAAGTTCCCCAAAACCAGATGTGAGTGATTCTTCTCCAGTAAAAGGGATCTCAAAATGCTCAAATAACATGGTGAGGAGGTTTGCATATGGTAGATGGTGAATCCTTTTACTGGTTAGGCTAAAGAGCATGTGTTCAAGAACTAGTTTTGGGAGATCAATCTCATAGCCATGCATAACCAGGTACATGATGTGCAACATTCTCTCAGTCACCAACTCTCTTGAGTGCTCTCTAGGAAAGACACATCTCACCGGTATAGTGTGAAGGACTTTGGCTTCAACATTCAACACAGAATGTGTTAACTGTTTGGCTGAGGTTGAGATGTTTGGAAGAAAGAATTCTTCTTTGGCTAGCTTCAAAGTTTCTGAATTTTGTGGATGGTTGCTAGTGTCATGCCTCTTTGGACAACCTAGCACAGTGGAAAACTCAGAGTGATCTAGTTCAATTATAATCCCAGCAACTTTAGATTTGATCACCAAGTGTGCAGATCTCTTAACTTGGGTTAAGTTCAAATAGAAGAGTCTGGTGAGTCTGGGGTAGGCTATTTTTCTAGGATTTAGCATAAATCACAAAGAACTCTTCTTTAATATAGAGATGCACTTGAATTTCATGTGTTCCAACACATACTTATTAACCAAACTGCAAAAACCAATAGACCTTGAAGCAAAACCTTCTAACCACTGACCTTTAGAGATGTTTGAGACTAACCATGTCTCATCTGGAGCTGTGTTCTTTGTTGAGACTTGAGAATAGATCTGCAATGCCTTCTCCAATTGACCTTCTGGTTGTGCATCTGTCACCTTCCCTTTCCCTTTTTCTGCCTGAGTTGCCTTCTTGATCTTCTTCTTTGGTGGAGGAGGATCTTGGAATGCCTCTGCACTGGGAGTTCTGGAGCTAGAGTCTCCACTGGTTTTTTGAACCTCTTCCACTACTGCTTTTCTCTTCTTCTTTGAGACAGGTTTCGAACCTCTAGCCATCTTGATTCTGTCTGAGGCTCTTCTTGTGCTCATTAGGGTTAGGGAAAAGAAAAGAGAGAGATGGAATGATACGGAATAAAGGAGAAGAGAAGAGGATAAATACTGAAAGAGTTTGAGTTTCAAAAGGAAGCTAGTATCTCCCTGATTCTAAAAAGATTTGCAAAGATCAGAGAAAATTTCAAACTATATGCTGTTGGAAAATAGAATATACTAATACTATTTTTGGCTAAATCAAATTTTTGGAAAGGGTAGGGACTATATTAGTCAAATATCTACAGAGATATCACCCAGTATAGAATGATCCAAGTTTATTGACTATTAGTGTAACAGATTCATTTTCAAGGCTTTGAAAAGGCTTTCTTGAAATACTGTAACACTGCAACAAGTAAAAGATCAAAGCTTTGAACTGATTTTTAAGGCTTTGAAACTCAGTTCAAGCCTTTGTAAACACATACAGCTTACCTTTCTTACCTTATGCTCCCCCTAAACCAATGCAGTCTTATTTAGCATTCCCAATTCCAATCTTAGAGCTGAGAACCTTTCATCTGCTAATGGTTTGGTGAAGATATCTGCAATTTGCATGTTAGTAGCAACAATTTCAAGAACAATATCACCTTTCTCAGCGTAATCTCTGATGAAGTGGTGTCTGACATCAATGTGCTTGGTTCTTGAGTGTTGTACTGGACTATTTGTTATTGAAATTGCACTAGTGTTGTCACACTTAATAGGTATGCCTCTGAAGTCAAATCCAAGGTCTCTTAGCTGTTGAGCAATCCATAGTACTTGTGAGCAACATGCTCCTGGAGCTATATATTCAGCTTCAGCTGTTGATAGAGAAACTGAATTCTGTTTCTTGGAATGCCAACTGATCAAGGAAGATCCAATGAATTGACAGGTTCCAGAAGTGATTTTTCTATCAACCTTGTAACCTGCAAAGTCAGCATATGAAAATCCACTCAAAGAGAAGTTAGAATGTCTTCGATACCAAAGCCCTAAATCTTTGGTACCATTGAGATATCTGAATATTCTTTTCACAGCAGTTAAGTGTGACTCTTTTGGATCAGCTTGAAATCTAGCACACATGCATACACTAAACATAATATCTGGTCTACTTGCTGTCAGATAGAGTAATGATCCAATCATGCCTCTATACTCTTTTACATTGACACTCTTACCAGATTCATCCTTGTCTAAGGATAGTGTATAGCTCATAGGGGTCTTGGCTTCCTTGCATTGTGCCATGCTATATTTATTTAGCAAGTCTCTTGTGTACCTTCTTTGGTTCAGAAAGATACCCTTCTTCAATTGATGTATTTGAAGTCCTAGGAAGAAGTTTAATTCTCCCATCATGCTCATCTCAAAATACCTTCTCATAAGACTTGAGAATTCTCTGCATAATTGATCAGTAGTAGCTCCAAACTGTATATCATCAACATATATCTGGACTACAAGTAAATCTTTATCATGAGTCTTAATGAAAAGAGTCTTGTCTACTAAACCTCTTTTGAAATCATTTTCAAGTAAAAACTTTGGCAGTCTTTCATACCAAGCCCTTGGAGCTTGTTTCAAACCATAAAGAGCATTGTCAAGTTTGTAAACATGATCTGGAAAATTGTAATTTTCAAAACCAGGTGGTTGTGCAACATAAACTTCTTCCGTTAAGTAGCCAGTCAAGAAAGCACATTTAACATCCATTTGAAATAGTTTCATGTTCTTGTAGGATGCAAATGCAAGCAAATTCTAATTGCTTCTAACCTGGCAACTGGAGAAAAAGTTTCCTCAAAATCTATACCTTCTACTTGATTGTATCCTTGATCAACTAACCTTGCTTTGTTTCTGACTACATTGCCACTTTCATCCAACTTGTTTCTGAATACCCATCTGGTACCAATGACAGACTAGTTTGTTGGTGCAGGAACCAGATTCCAAACCTTATTCCTCTCAAACTCATTGAGTTCACTTTGCATAGAAATGATCCAGTCTACTTCTTGTAAAGCTTCCTTCACATTTTTTGGTTCTACAAGAGAAATAAAAGCATTAGAAGCACATAAGTTCTTCAACTATGATCTCGTTTGTGTATTAGTGGTTGGACCTGATATGATATTATCAGCTTGATGGGATGAGATATATTTGAATCTCTTTCTTGGAGACCATGGTTCAGGTTCACCATATATCTTTTCTGGTCTTGAAGTAGTGGCTTTGTCACTTGAATCCTTCTGATAATCTTTTTCAAGGCTTTGAGTTGTATTTTCAAGGCCTTGAGAATGTTTTCAAGGTATTGAAAATGTCTTCTATTTTCTTTTGAGCCTTTCTTGAATCCAAGTGGATTCTCAGTTTCTTCCTCTGATTCATGCTTGTTCAAATTCAAATCTGCAAAACTTTCACTCAAAGAACCATCATAGCTTTTATCAAAAATAACATGAATGCTCTCTTCAACCAGTTTGGTTCTTTTATTATAAACTCTATAAGCTTTGCTATTCAGAGAGTAACCAAGAAATATACCTGCATCACTTCTTGCATCAAACTTACTAAGATTGTCTTTTCCATTGTTATGGTTAAAACAAGTACATCCAAAAGGTCTGAAGTAAGAGATGTTTGGCTTCCTCCCTTTGAATAGTTCATAGGGGGTCTTCTTTAGAATGGGTCTGATCAAGCACCTGTTCAAAATATAATTTGATGTATTCACAGCTTCTGCTCAGTAATGTTTTGGCAACTTGTTCTCAAGAAGCATTGTCCTTGACATATCTTCAAGAGTCTTGTTCTTTCTTTCAACAACACCATTCTGTTGAGGAGTTCTTGGAGCAGAAAAGTTGTGAGAAATACCATGCTTATCACAGAATAAATCAAACTCTAACTGATCAAATTCTCTACCATGATCACTTCTGATTGAAGCTACAGGTAGGTTTTTTAAGTTTTGAAGTTCTCTGCAAAGCTTTGAAAATTCAGAGAGAGCTTCAGATTTTTCTTTGAGAAACATAATCCAAGTGTATCTAGAAAAATCATCTACCACAACTAGCATATACCTTTTACATTTTGGAGTAGGAGTCCTCATAGGACCATAGAGATCCATATAAAGTAATTCAATAGGTCTAGTTGTACTTACAAACTTCTTTGACTTGAAGGAGCTTCAGGTCTGCTTTCCTTGTGCACAGGCTTTGCATAACTCATCTTCTTTGAACTTGGTGGATGGAAATCCTCTTACCAAGTCTTTGGAAATCAATTTTTTCAAAGTATGCAAACTGATATGACCAAGTTTCCTATGCCAAAGCTTTGAATACTCTTTCAAGGCCTTGAGACACTTCAAATTTTCACCTGCAACTTTGTTAGTCTGAAAAGTATAAACATTGTTTGATCTAGAGGCTGTGAGAATGCAATCTCCTGATTTCTCATTTTGCACCACACACTTCTCTTTATCAAAGATAACTTTGTTACCATTATCACAAAGCTGAGATACACTAAGTAAGTTAAACTTCAAGCCTTCAACCAGATAAACATCAGAAATAGAGTTTTCAGAATTTGTACCAACTTTTCCAATACCAAGAGTATTGCATTTCCCTTTGTCACCTTCTAATTGCTCTTTTAATTCTGAGAATAGAGATCTCTTTCCACTCATGTGTCTTGAGCAACCACTGTCCACGAACCACTTTTGTTCTTTGGTGACAACCTGCAAGCACCAATCACTACCTTACCCAGCTGTTAGACCAAGTGTGGAATTTGGATTCATATTCAGGATCAACCATGTTATGTGGTCTAACCCCTTTAGGAACCCAAATATGCTTAACCTGTCATTTAAGTTGAAAAGGAAAAGTGTTCCTCATTATGTGAGGGTCTCTCTTCTAAAAGGACAAGCCATTTTAACATGACCAGTTTTACAGCAGTAATGACAAGTAGGAGAGGTTTTGTTTCCAGCTTTCACAAATCTGGTACTGTTTCTTCTTGGAAAGTTTGGATTGAATCCAATACCAGATTTGTCAACAGACTGTGAACTTCCTCCAAGAATCAGGTTCAACTTATGTTCTTATCCAGCAAGTTTGATTTTGACTAATTCAGGTTCTTGAAGTTTCTCAGTAAGAGTAATCTTTTGTTTTTCTAAATCATCAACCTGATGTCTTAGATTAACAAGGATGTCACTCACAGAGGAGTTTTCAGTGACTACTTCCTTGACTTGTGATTTCAAGGCTTTGAAATTGGTTTCCAAGACCTTGAAATCACTGCCAGTTTTCTTCTGAGAGATTTCAAGATTTTGATTTGGGCAAACAAGTTGTAGATTTTTTTTTGCTTGCTCATGAACTTTCTCTTTCAAAAGTCTGATATCTTTCAGATAATCTTCCTCATTTAAAAGCATTGTTCTGAGATATTCTTAAAGATCTTCTTTTGGATTTGAAATTAAACAGTTTACCATTACCTCAATGTTCTTTTCAGAACTATCATCATGCTTGGACATGAAGCATAGACTGGCAAGTTCTTCTTCAGATTTAGATTCACTGGAGCTATCTGAATCACTCCATGATGCTATCATGGCTTTCTTTCTTCTGTCATGATCTTTCTTCTGAAAGTTCTTGCTCTTTTTGTGTGGACAGTCTCTTATCAAGTGTCCTACATCACCACACTCAAAGTAGTTTATAACTTTTGACTTGTTATGTGAAGAGGACTAACCTTTGTAATCCTTGCTGCTGGATGGTGTATGCCTTTCTCTGTTGAATTCTTTGTTTCCAGAGTTTCTCTTCATTTTGAGAATCCTTGTCAAGGCTTTGGAAATCAAGGCAATTGGATCTTCATCATCACCATCCTCAATTTCAGGGCTTTGAATTCTCTCATTCTCTTTGGCTTTGAGGGATAGATTTTTGAACCCTTCTAGGAGTTCTCCATCAATTTCGTTCATAGATATCTCATGTGTCAGGAGCTTCCCTTGTAGGTCATCAAGTTGTAAAGTTGAGAGATTCTGAGCTTCTTCAATAGTTGTGGTTTTTGGTTCCCATTTTGCCTTTGGAAGACTTCTGAGAATCTTCCTCGCCTTTTCTTCATTGGAAAAGTGTTTTCCCAGTGAGTCAAGATTGTTGACAATATCAGTGAATCTCTTGAACATATTTCTGATGGACTCATCTGCATTCATCTTGAACAACTCATATTGTTTGAGATAAATGTTGATCTTGGTCTGCTTGACTTGACTGGTTCCTTCAAAGGTAACCACAATTTTATCCCAGATTTCTTTAGCAGTTGTGCATCCAGAGATCCTGTTGAGTTCATCTGTACTCAAAGCACAATACAAAATGTTAATAGCCTTGTAGTTCTTAGAAAATTTCTCTAATTCAGAAGAGGAGAGTAAGTCTTCTGTTTTGGGAGTTCTGATCCCATCTTTCTTTGTGTAGAAGGTATGTGGTCCATTTTGGATAATGGTCCTAAGCTCTAGATCTTGATCAATGATAAACATTTTCATGAGAGCTTTCCAGTGAGCAAAATTTTCTCCATAGAATTGAGGAGGTTTGTTAGCAGCTCTTCCCTGTGAGAAACCACAATCACCTGCAGTACTCATGATCACCAGATGGTTAAATCCTATACAGTGATACAAGCTCTGATACCAATTGAAAGTGTGAGTATGCAGATGTATAAGCAACTAAGATACTCTAGAAGGGGGGGGGGGGTTGAATAGAGTATGCCAACTTTTTGCAAAACTTGCTAACAAGTAGAAAAACTTGTGCAGACAATGAATTTCAAGGCCTTGAACAGATTTTCAAGCCTTTGAAGAGATGCAGAGAGTTTAGAACAAGTATGCCATTTTCAAGGCCTTGAAAACAATTTCGAACCCTTGAAAATAAACAGTTTTTGTATGCTGCACAAGCTTTGAAAATAAATGAACTGAAAATGGACAAGACAAGTAATTTATAGATTTCATTCTACTTGGACCTATGTCTCTACCTCAGAGATTAGATCCCTGCAGGATTTTCAACTCAATTCTTATTAATCAAAAGCTAAGCCCTAGAACTCAAGCACAGAGAGTTCCCTTACTCTGTTACAGCTTGTGGTTTTTCCTAACCTGTCTAGTACATGCTCTAGCTAACTGATTAACTAAGAATTCTCTATTGTTCACTTTGAACAATCCTTGAGAATGAATGTAGAAATAATACAAAAATGATCTACCAATATAGCACTATACAGAAGATCACTTAAGAGTAGAAAACTGCAGTGAAATGCAGTGAACTTCTGTGAATGGATTGGTGTTGTCAATCCCGAATACTTCCTCTTTATTTGCCCGTTGAGTATTGTGTTATTGTTGCTTCGAATTTGAGATCTTTAAATACTTCAAACAGCTCTGCAAATCTCCCCTGATTTTCAGCAACAACTTCCTATTTTGTAGGCAACAGAGTTTGACTACTTTGAATTCTTCTCCAACGGTTGAATGATCACAATCTTCAGAGATCTTGTTGTAATCTTTCATTTAAACACCATGAGAAGCTGTCGTACGCGTCTGATTGATCATAGGATCAAAGTATTCAAGTGTTTCCTAATCTGCAGCAATTCAGTTTAGGGAATAATCCTGCAAAACTTAGAAACAAAACTTCCTGTATTATCATGGTCAAACTGATAATATATTATGATTCAAAACATGTTTAACAATTTGTCTTTCATCATCTAACAACAGGTAATCAAACATATGCAAGGGAGATAATAAATCAAATAAGAGAGTTAGCAGAAAAACTCCCCCTGAGAATATGCATTCAGGTTAAACAGTTTCAAGGCTTTGAATCCATTTTCAAGGCCTTGAAAACAACCAAAACTATTTTCAAACCTATGAAGCTGGATTCAAGGCTTTGAAAGCTGTTTCAAGGCCTTGAAATAGCCAAGTCTTTGAACAACCTGAGCTTTCAGTTTTTGTTTGTATTCATACTCCAGTACAAGCTGAAATATGCCAATAGTGAGTAGCATCACGACGTAATAACTTATGGTGTATGTTGCTTCTGTTTTTTCTTTGAAACTATGTGATCTTTGAGCATTTTCTACAGATCTTCCATGAACTCATATGCTTTGATTAGAATATTTTTAGTATATATCCTCTTGTTCCGAGTTTCTATCTCATATGCCTGTGTTGGTTGGGACATTGGCTGTTCCAAATTGCATCATAGCTTAGTTGTTTACTTTTTAAGCCTTCGGGATCTGAACGGCAGAAGATACTGAAATACTGGGATGACTGGATGAATTCGATTAACAGCCAAGGTACAATAGGCGTGCTCGCAACTAAGAGCTGGGAGTCATGGTGTGAGGACGAACAGGAGCACCTGAAGGTCTATAGTTTGTGTCGGCTGGTTATTGTCGCCGTAAAGATTGTTTTTTAGGTTGTCAACAATCATTCTGCTTTCACTGAATTCATACGGATCTAAAAGCATCTGAATTCAATTGTAGTTTCCATTTAACACTTCTTTGCTTCTTGTATTAAATGCTGTGTGCGGTTTTACATGCAGGTTGTGTTGACTTTTAGGAAGAAATCCAGTGCGGACTTCTAGATGATGTTCAGACTTCTGAAGCTGTTATCATTTATTGATCTGTCACTGCCTTCCTGTTGTTCGTGTTCCTCGGTCTCAGCATGCGTTCTTCTGAAGGTATATTTCTTGATGATTGTCTTGTTAACTTCTAAGTGCTTATTCTTCTCGCTCTTCTTTGTAGCAGATGATCTCTCTCTGTAAGTAGTTATCGTCTAGGTACCAAGTACTTAGACTTGTTTCAGAGAACCACCCACCACCCAACTCATCCACCTGTGCTTTCATGTCTGAATGTCCAAAGCTGTCCAAAATCCCTTTCTGGATCCACAAGCCAGAACACAAACAGGCCCTTGTAGTATAGCTACCAAATATTACAGGGATGTGCAAGTTTTTTATTTATTCAATAAGAAGTCGAAGTATAATATGGAAGGGGTCTGTTTATAGTTGTAGAAAAGAATGGCAGAGAAAGATATTGAACTCCTCATTGAAAGTAAAAGTTCCGTTTGTCTATACTGGGGTTGTTTGTTAGCGGATACCTTCAGGTTGATGGGGGTATGTTTTAGGTTATCTTTGAGCATTTTTGTGTACATGCTGCTCAAACTGTCTTATTATGTTCTTGCTGTTGGAAGCAGCGTTCTTATTGAACTGAGATCGATACATAAAGAGTAAAAACTCACTCACAGTTAACTGAAAGTAGCCTGACTGTATTGAACTCAGAATTAGCAGTGTTCTTACTAAGGCTCCGGCTTTTAACCATTGTTGCTTACTCGACTATTTACTCTTTGTTGAAGTTTGAACCATTGTTGCTTACAGCTTCAGTCTCTCATTTACGATTTCGTAATACTATTCTTCTTTTTATTCATGTAACTTCTATTACAAGGTCTCTGTATCTTCCATGAAATGTCAGGACTTGATGATAATGGTGTCTGTAGAAGCTGTTCCAGTAATGTTGGAGCACTCAGGCCAACAAGCGAACCATCTCTATTCTACCGCGACGTCCAACTTTTGCCTCATTTCTGCAGTTACCAACCTAAATCTTCGCGAGAACTTCAAGAGTCTAGTGTAGTCTGGAACTTTGCCAAGTTGATTTGTGCTCTTTGTAGACCACCTAGTTAGTGTGGCTCATTCGTTCTCCAAGCCTATGGATCGCTAAACTCTGGATATATTGTATTGCAAATTATGTAGAATCACTATTCTCCGATTTCTACTCGAACTGAGCACAATACGTGCTTATCAGTTGATGAAAAGAAATTCATGACAGTTTCTAGATTCTTTTCTACATAGCAAGATTATATTCTGTCATTTTCATTGTTTTCGGCTTGTTCTTTTCAAGTGTTTCTTTTTTGAGAAGTGGATATGTATTAGAAAAGCCACCGGAAGGGAAACAGTTTCCATCTGTTATATCATCGAGAACTAAATCATTTAAACACATAGAGAACGGGTCCAACCACTCTTTGTCGACTTTCACTGGACTTTGGTGCTCGGCCAGAGCATAGTTATTTCTCTTTTGGAGTTTCTATTCTTCAAAGCTATGATGAATATCTTGTATGAGGGTCTTGGTATCTCCTTTGGACGCCTGATCTGATGGTGAGGTCAACAGCAACGTTCGCAGTCAACTTATAATTCCGAGAGTGTTATAGCCAACAATGATTCTTTTATTCTTTGGCGACGATGGTTCTTATTCTTACATAGGCTAAGAACGTGGCACATCCTTGAAGGTCAAATTGTTCTGGACTTGTCTGTTAGTGCCATTCAAATCCTGCATCTACATCTGGGTGAGCTACAGGGGTGAAAGTGTCCTTTGCCAAACTGGAAGGGGTAAAAGTGTCCGTCAATCAAAGGACAGGGGTGAAATTGTCTTTTGCCTTTTTTTCTGAGGAGAGCAAACAAACTTGCACCGAACCCGGTTCATTGGCTTTGTCAAACCCTAATTTCCCTAAGTTGGATTCAATTCCCAATTCTCTTACAGCAAAAACCCGGGTAATTGGAAAAATAACCGTCTGTGAATTGGTCTTAGAAAAATGCATTCGGGTGAATTGGTATTTGAAGAATACCCTCCTATTTAAACACTAGGTAACAACTGTTGTTAGCAGGGTACACTAGAAAAAACAGGGGACGTAGCAGCGGTTTTACTGCCTACGGTTGTAAAACGCGCCGGTATAGAGTGCATATACCAGCGGTTTCCTACCCGCGGTTGTGGCCGCCGCTAAAAATAGTACAATACCCACGGTCCTTATCAACCGCGGGTAAGAAAAAAATACACCAGCGTTTTTTTCCCAACCGCCACAAAAAGTAATGTCTATGCCAGCGGTTTCTTGAACTATGTGGCTAAAGTGAGCTAAAATATGTTGTAGTTTGTTCATGGGGATTTTCGGACACATGGTGTTAGGACGATGATCCAATTAATGAACTCAATCGAGCTATTACGTGGCCTAAGATGGACCAAGAAGGCGAGCGAGGAAACCCTGGATAGAACCTAAGCCCCATCCACGTGGAACACGATCCCCAACTCCATCTGTGATGCCTCGGGAATGGAGAACAGAGCCTGGAGACGGTGCAGTCGGCGATGGAGCAGAGGGCGGTGGGATGATTGTCGATGGGGCAGCGATCGGTGGGCCGGCGGGAGACGTCAGGGTCGGAACCGAAGAGAGCAGAGGTGCTGTTGCCGCAGAAAAAACCGGCGAGACACAACCCTTCTGATGGATGCGACATGAGCGCGATTGTGAGGAGGAAGGGATGCCATGGGCAACCGACGACACTTTTGTTGGAGACGCTGAGGGTCTTTGAGCTTTGGGCTCCTGAGAACGGACCTCCGTCGGTAGAGGAGGGCTTCTCGGAGCAAGGACACGGCGAGCTTGTGCGTATGAGTGGAATCGGAGTGGAGTGCCAGGTTATTTATGCATAAGCCCCTTAAGCCTCTGTCGATGCACCACCATGGTTCTGTTATTTCTGCGATGGACGAAAAGGGCGACCGGGCTCGCCGGTGTAGGAAACGTGCACGGTCTTATGGCCGGATGTACCAGGCCTTCCGCTTGATCGGATGAGAGGTCACCCACGGCGATGTCGTTCCTGGAACGCCGACGAGAACACGGGTCGATTTGCATCAGCTCCGCCATCGAACCACCAAAGAAAACTGGCCGGAAAAAAGTTTATCTCTCTAGCTTAGAGAGAGGTCAGAGCAGCCGACATTCATTATTATTTTAGAACAAGTGACTTTTTTTAGGAAATGTAAAAAAGTGACGTATAAGGTGACTTATCATATACATATATATGTACGAATAATTTAACCAATTAGTAATATTGTTAATGTATTACTAATTTGTGTTAAGGTATTTCTCAAAAAAAAAAATTGTGTTTAGATAATTTTTTTTTGTTAGATATTATATTTTTTTTGTTAGATATTATATTAATTACTTATAAACTGTAAATTTTTTTGGGCAAAAATAAACTGTAGTTATGTAGGGAAATAAGGTTTTTGTTTTTTTGAACAAAGTAGGGAAATAAGGAATAGTTGTACCTGCCCTCTCTACTCCCACGTAAGCGCAGAACCAGGGATGAGGGAAACCCACGAGCGCCAAATTACCCCGCCAGAAATTTCACCCAATCGTTTGCTCTCATAATTAGTCTAGGGTGCATTGTGTATCTCTAATAGTCACATCGGAGCCTTGAGTCGAAGCTCTCCATCGACCGTCGAAATCGATGGTGGGAAAGGTTTAGGGTTTGCTCGAACTAGTGTCAGCAATCATATCAACATCGCTAAGATTTTGATTTGAACTTCGGTTCAGCT
The DNA here is from genome assembly GCA_023055425.1 of Linanthus parryae. Taxonomy (NCBI): domain Eukaryota; kingdom Viridiplantae; phylum Streptophyta; class Magnoliopsida; order Ericales; family Polemoniaceae; genus Linanthus; species Linanthus parryae. The sequence goes on along the minus strand of JALGPY010000001.1, from coordinate 59,199,549 downwards.
TTGGTTTCAACTTCTAACCCATTTATTATAACTCAAGAATTTTTCGGTATTGATTGACTGTGTGGGTACAATTTTGATATCAGTGTAGATTTTGATTTTGACAGTTCTATCTTTTGTCCTACTAGTTGTGTAGGGCTTTGTATCCTGTAATTCCACACCAGCCAACGAATTCGAGTCAGATTCCTTTGCAAGTTTAGGGATTTCGCTTCTCTCATTCGATAAAGTTTCTCCAATGGAATCTGGGTCTTCATGCATGTTTTTGTTCCTTGTGTTTGTAGGCTTATGTAATTCTTTAGTTCTGTAAACTATACCCGTTAGGTTTCAAATAGAGAACTCGTTGAATTGATATTAAGCTAGGGCGTGTGTTAGTATTTATGACTTTCAAGTACTGAATAAGCCCAATTGTGAAGATGCACTTCTATCTGGGGTTGGTCATCATGCTTCACTGAAGTCTAAGGTTCACCTTAACTGGATTACGAATTCGTGCTACATAAGACATGCCCCAATTCATGGAAAGTCATGAGTAATCCAAAATACGATCCGGGAAAGTAATCTTGCCTCAAAATACATATAAGATCCCTAAAGGTATAACTTATGACATATGTAATTCGAACTAAGACATCCATAGAATTGATTTGCTTCATTACGTCATTCGTTCTCTCCGCCATAGTTTTATTCTCATGAGTAACTGAGAATAGTGATGTATTGATTTTCAGATTTTTGTTGCTTACTTGTTTAACTATAGGCTCTGGAGTGATACTTCAAAAGAAATCAAAAGAGGTATGATTCATGTATGGGTATGTATTCATGTATCCAGCTTTTTAGTGCAATTTTGATACATAAGTTAAGTTTAAGACCTTGGACGGTGCAAAATGCTTCTTGGTAAGAGGTTTCACATTTGGATTACATAATACGGGATGTGTGCTCTGCTCTGAAGAAGACTCCTTCAACCAATGTCATGGTCTTAGGCCTTAGGCCGACCTTTGACACAATTATCAGCATACATCAATGATGTCCTTCGTGAGATGAAAGAGCTAAAGCTAGATTATGCAGAAGAAGATCATGAAAAGGGTATTGCTGAGAAAGAAGAGAACGATCACAGGGGTAGTGATAACTCAATTGGAGATGACATAGGAAATGACTTATTGCCTGAAGAGATAACACTGCACCATTTATATCTTCTATAGCTAATTCTATTCCAGTTTTTTGTTTCGTAGTTCTAGCTTTCCAATTTCGTTTTCCACCCTTGTTGTGGTCTTACATCGTAGTTCTACTTTTTCCCTTAAATTTAGAGCTGTATTTCATTTATTCAAAAAGGGTAAATATGACTGTTGATTTCAATGCAGGTAGTGGAAGTACTGGGTTTATACATTCGTCCTTCAACTAATGCTCAGCAAACCCGGTCGGGAATTTGGAGTCCCTACTAATTGTCCCTATATGACAGTACGGTCTTCCAAATTAAAGGTTTTCTTTATTCATTTTCCTATTTCATTTTCATCTATCCTTTAATCCCATAAGAAGTTACATAAAAATAAAGAAAAAAGTAACGGGCCACGACTCCTTCCAGTCATGAGCTCCTTTATTAGTTCGCAAATAGTGTGTACCTTTGTTAGATTATGAAACTTGTTATAGTGATTTTGCTTTGTTGGTTCTGTCTGCTCTCTCCACTCATCTGCGGTGTGCTGAGTTATAGAACTTGAGTCCTCACTCCGGTGGGAAGTACTAAACTGCACAAAAGAATTGTTCGACTTTGCTTCAAAAATGTAATTGGGAAACAAATCTTTGCTTCTGGCTACTAGTGGAGGAGAAATCTCTTGAAATCCGATGACTATGCGCACTCCTTTTCGATGTAATATTGCTCAACTTTTGAAACTCTATCATGTTCAACCTGTATTGCTTTGGGGATTTCCCATTGCATAGACTTGAACATGGTTGTAGTGTCAAAGTTAACTCACTTAAATTGGTATGATTTAGTCTCGTATCAAAGTTTCTGAAAACTGCTTATTTGTTATCTAGTTTTTTGTATTGATTTGTCTTGTAGTGTTCTATTTTCGGCTTCTTGCTCTGTTGGTATTGATATTGATATTGATATTGATGTATTTCCTACCTGCAGTGAGCTGATTTGAAGTTTTCTGACCAACTAAATGTACGGTTAGAGTAACTGGAATGCTCTTTTGAGGACCTCTTGACCTGTGAGAAAATTGGGACCCGAGGGGTTGGGAGCGATGTTCAAGAGTTGTTAAGGTCTGTTCATCAGGGCCAGACAAATACTTGGAGACTGGGTGGGCATCGTGAATGTCATTCCTAAACCAAAGCAATCTTCCATTTGTTTGCCATGTAGGGGTGAGCTCCTGAACTAACTCCAGAGCATATAGACTACCCACCCATAGTTCCTAGTACCTGGCTGTTCGGGTTCGACTGGCGTGACCAGGCGCATAAAGAGGTGCTCTTCTTGGCACTTCCATTGGGTTGCATTTGCATACATGGCCTTCCTTTCTCTTCTGAACTTGTGAGTAAAGATTTATTCCGTTTTCTCATACTAAAGTTTATGCAAACAGAGCCTATTTTTGAAATATCTCTTAAATTCGTTAATCTGCCTATTATGCAAGTGAAAATAACGACTCAAGAGGCATTCTTGGAATTAGGAAACAACTGGCGGAGTTCTTTGAAAAGCGAGATGGTTATCAAAGGTGAGTCCTTGATATTAAGCTTATCCCCACTCTTTGAAAACAGCTGTGGGATCATGATTTATTAACTATATTTAGGTTTATGTATCCACAGCGACCCTGACCTGATATATCTCACTGATGCAGCCAGGAAAGGAGTAACACGGATATTGAGCGCAATTCTCGGTGGTCCAAATGAAGGATGATGTAGTTAACCTTCACAGATGTCCTGTGATTTTTCTTTTCTTGTATTTTGGGATCTAGCATCCTATATTCTTTTCTATCGACTACTACCTCCATATTGGGCAATAGACCACTGCACCATGTTTTACTTCGAAGAGAACAAACTGGGGTCTTCATATTGTTAACCTTTGGGAGGTGGTTGCCGAAGCTCGCTCCAAACCAATAACTGCGAGTATTCCCTTATTTAGGGTTTATATGATTGAAGGACGAATTATCTATATAGTTCTCTTTGGCCCTGGTAATGCACTAATACGTTGTAACAGCTGGATTAGGTTGATTTTAATTGAAATTCATTATTATTGACAATGTTAACTTTTGCTAGTTATGAAATGAGAAGTTGGATTCTCCAAAAAAAAAAAAAAGTGTTTGATACATTTTTATTTCATTGTGGATATAAGGAAATAATTGGTACAGTAAGTTTCTTTTTATTACATGATTCTTTTCCTGGTTTTACTATCCATGGTTAACAAAACTGTGGAAAGTCAGACTTCTAACCATGGTTTTCTAATCAAAATCTCGGCTAAATCACACAACCAATAATTAGTACCCGCGGTTGGCATCACTACGCCGTCAGTTTTGAAAGCTGCTGGTATAAATAGCCTGCTACAGCGGTCGAAAAAACCGCGGGTAAGACCTATAGCGACGGCTAGACGCCAGCGGTTACCATTATCTGTGCCAGCGGTTTAACAACCGCTGGAGAAACATTTACCAGCGGTTTATTGTGGCTATACCAGCTGTTATGGCCGCTGGGAAAGACTCAATTTCTTGTAGTGGTAGTGGGGCCATATGTCTCTCTCGTATCCATTCTCTCTCTCTCGTCTCCAACTGTACTGTCGTCTCCATCTCTCTCTCTCGTCTCCAACTGTACTGTCGTCTCCATCTCTCTCTCGTCTCCAACTTCCATCTCTCTCTCTCTTCTCCAAACACAGGTATCTCTCGTCTCCAAACACATGGGGAGATTTGTTAACTGACTCTGCTACCCTTTTCATCTCAAAATAAACCCTAAAAACGCGTACTCTCTCTCTCCAACATTGAATTGTTTCTATCTACCTCAACCTATCAAGTACAGTTGAATTTACTCCAACTGTAAACTTTATGAATGTTACCTTAAACTCCTCAAGAATATGGCTCATTTGTCACTCTCATTGGCTCCAGTTCTCCCATAGAAGTATCCCATTTGTCTATACAAGTCTCTCTCTTTCCTCACTTTTGATCTTCAGATACGGTAAAAACTTAAACTCTCATCTTTGTGCTTTTTTCCTTATTATATGTTGATCACAGCACTCTAAAATGTATGGTATTCTCATTTTTTTACTTTCATCCTTCCAATATGTTCATCACATTACTCTAAAATGTAGGTTATGTTCGTTATATTACTTCTTTGTTCTTCATTGTTGGTTTGATGTGTGTTGTTGTATGTGGAGAGACTGGGACGAGTATATTCATCGTCTCTGTCTTCTCATAAGACCGAGACGTGAAATATGCTCGTACCAGTCTTTCACATGCACAAATGTGAAGAGCAAGGCCTGCCAGACTGGGACGATAAATCTCTCGTCTGGCATTCAAATCACAAACGAGAGAGGACTCGTCCCAGTCTGGCATTTGATAGACTCGTGGGACGAGTAATATCTCGTCTGACATTCAAATCGCAGACGAGAGAGGACTCGTCCCAGTCTGGCGTGTGATAGACTCGTACGAGTACGATACTCAAATATGAGAAGACAGGGACGACAGAGACGAGCATACCCTAAACCCTAACCCCTGAAATCCTCTCTTATCATGAAAAAATGGTATTGAATATTGTTAAAAATGTAAATTGTTAATCCTAAACCATATAATCATGTAATCAAAACTATAAACTCAAAATCATATAATCATCATCACTTAATCATGTAAAGCCTAAACGTTATACATACCATTAAACCATATATCATGTAAACAAAATCCTACATTTGTAGACCCTAAACACTAGAACCAACTAAGTATCATTTCTATAACCACTAAAATGTAAACTGTAAGTCCTAAACCATATAATCATGTAATCTAAACTATAACTCAAATTCATATAATCATCATCTCTTAATCATGTAAAGCCTAAACCTTATACATACCATTAAACCATATATCATCTAAACGAAATCCTACATTTGTAGACACTAAACACTTGAACCAACTAAGTATCATTCATATAGCCACTAAATATGTTAATTGTAAGTCCTAAACCATATAATCATATAATCTAAACTATAAACTCAAAATCCTATAACATCATCTCTTAATCATGTAAAGCCTAAACCTTATACATACCATTAAACCATATATCATCTAAACACTAGAACCAACTATTTATCATTCCTATAGCTACTTAAAGTGTTATTAAATAATATTAAACATGAATCCCTTAATCATAGAACATCTAAGCATTTTAAGTAAACCCTAAGATTGTACACCTAAGAATGGGACGAGTATGTTCTCGTCCCAGTTGGAAATACTGGGACGAGCATTTGCTCGTCTCAGTTGACGTACCTGCTCGTCCCTGACACAAGTAAGGAGCAATCCATGCTGGCTCACTAATCCTTAAAAAAATATTGTCTCACTAAGACTGGGACGAGGGTGTGCTCGTCCCATTCTTAAAATAAAAATGTTATCTCAGATGGTGGTGGTCCCTCTCGTCCCTGTCTTCTCGGAAAAAAGTACAGAACATTCTGTTACCCATCAGATGGTGGGGTATGGTGTGAGAAAACCTTTTTACTACGTCAGACCAAACCATAATATCATCCAAACCCAAAAATCATTCATTCTCTTCCTAATATCCAAACCGTAAACCCTAAACCCTAAATCCTAAACACACTAAAATCATCTAACCAATGTGCGCTATATTGACATGTAGAAATGGTGAGAAAATTGATGTTCTGTGCTGTTTGGAATGGTGAATGGACGCGTGCCGAAGGTAGACACATATAAATAGGTCAGGCAGTGAAGAATGCAGTTTTCAAGATAATCCAAGGCATTACCGTCGAATCTTTGGAGCATGAGGTTTCGGTCAGAATGGATACAGATTGTCCGCCTACCAAAAAGGTGGTATTATGTTATAATTTCCAATTTCCAGATGCTAACTTAATCGAGCCTAATATCCTCACTAAAGATTTAGAAATCAAAGATATCTTTGATACTTCGGAAAATGGATCTATTGTAACCATGTACGTCACGTTAAAGGATTTGGTGGATCAACCATACATAAATGCTGACGTTGGTGACCAAGATTTGGTGGATCAAACTGAAACCCTTTAACAGTCAGTTGGTTCCTTTGGGCCCCCCTTACATACCGCGAGGATCATGACGAAGACAGGGTAGCATATAATGAAATAGATCTCACTCCATCTTCTTCGGTTCACCGTAATGACATTGTGCAATTAGCTGACAAAGATATGGTTGCCACTCATGAATAAATAGAGAAAACTAATCTTGCATTGGAAACTGTTGCGGTAGACTGTACAGGGACTCAGCGAGTCGTGGACAGACTGGTGTGGGAAGGCTAGACGGTCTGGAAATAGAGATGAAAGGTTTGTATACTGGGAAGGCGTTGTCCCACCATATCAGAACGATTGCTGGTTTGAAGAGATGGACTTTTTACGTTTATAAGCGAGACCAGACTCGTATTATACTGCGGTGCTTGAATGATGAATGCAAATGGATGGTTGGGGTGTACAAGCATAAAGATTCCGTGCACTAGCTACCAGGTGAAGAAACATAACCTCACTCACACATGTATGGCATGCAGCATAGATGTGAAGCACTGTAACATTGATAGCGAGGTAATCGCGCAGGAATTGCTGGGAATGATGGGACAAACAAAAAAGACACCCACAATCAGTGAAGTACAGAACAACGCCTTAAAACTAGGAGGTAGAATATTGTCTGGCCGGCATGGTATGCACGTCAAAGGGCCAAACAGATGATCCAGGGTACTCGTGCTCAAAATTATGCCGATCTTTCCGTGTTCATGTCTTTATGTGAAATCCTGAACCCCGGTACTAAATGGGATATGGGAGTGGACGAAGGTGGTGTTTTCTTGTACTGCTTCCTTGCGTTTGGGGCACAAATTCAGGGGATACCGTATATGCGACCCGTAATTGTCATCGACATGTCGCATCTGAAGAAAGAACCCCTGCAATTGGTCGTATGCACAATGGTTGATAGCGAGAAACAGTGCTATCCCATTGCATGGGGACTAGTGGACAAGGAGAACACCGTTTCATGGACTTGGTTCTTAAACAGACTGAGCTTAATTGTCAAAGATCACGATGAGTTGACGTTCGTTTCATATCGGCACCAGTCTATCATCAATTCAATCAAGGTCGTGTACTCCTTATCCAACCACGTCCACTGCTATTACCATTTGAAAATGAACGCTCTGTCGCATTATAATACACAAAAGTGGGTGCATCATTACCACGATGCGGCCTATACATTTGATAAGGATGCGTGTGAGACACATCTGATGGACATGGGTATTGAGTGCGACCGTGAAAACGACGTTAACCACAAGACCGTCGAATGTTACTTACGGGATGCCGGTCTAGAGAAATGGGCAAGGTCGTATTGTAAAACAGCACGGTTTGAGATGCTTACATCCAACCATGCAGAGTCTATTAACTCGTGCCTGCTGCCGACGTGGTCTGACAAAGCTCTTACAATGTTCTCCCAAATATGCGACCATCAGAGCGAGTGGCACCTAAAAAAACGAAACTTAGGCATTGACATGGGACACACCTACCTGACTGCAAAAAGGGAGAAAAGAATGTTGAGTCGTTCTATAAACTGTATAGGTTTTCGCATGGTGGCAATTTCAAAGTCGGTGTATGAAGTCCGCGGTAATCATCTGAAAACTCATATTGTGGAATTCAAACTAGGACATTGCCTCAGAACCTGCACGTGCGGCAAATACCAACAGATGTGGTTCCCGTGTGTACATGCGTGTGCTTGTGCAAAAGAACTCAGAAAACTTGGCCGTTACAATGCCGACCACGATATGAAGGTCATGTACGACCACACCAGCGTGTTCTATTCACTGGACTTCTATAATCTGGCTTATGCAGGTACAATTAAGACTCCTCCCAACCCAGCAACGTGGGACACAAGCGAAGTACCTGCACACATAAAAAACATTCGACCACTTCCACCGAAGAAAGTGGTAACAGTTGGGAGGGACAAGGAGAAAAGACACACGCCAATGGTCGAAACCGTGCGTGAAAAGAAGCTAGGAACGGGAACGTACGGATGTAGCCATTGCCATGTAAAGGGGCATACCATAAAGATTTTCCCTCAATTGAAAAATTAATGTTGTGATAGAAGTCGTTGTTCTTCGTTCTTTGTAATCCCAAGTTCGCAACCTCTTCTGATGATTGCACAAACAATATATCTTTTGTTTCAATCAATTATTGTGTTTTTTAATATAAATATGCATTTTATTACATAAATAAACAGTTTATTATTTAAATTTATTGGCAAAGAGGAAACCTTTTATACATTGTAAAATTGTTACATGTTTTAAATTTTGATACATTTCTTACAAAAACTGTTACATTTTTCAAGAATGTATCAAAATTATTACAATTTCTAGAATACATGAATGTATCCAAATTATTACATTTTCTAGAAAACATGCTAAACATAACCACAGCACATGAACCTAAAATCTCTCTCAGTCTCTTCACCTACCCAGGAATTGCATCTACAAAATCCATTCTTCTCTCCTCCAAAAGTCACCACATCTCCCCTCCAAAACTCACCACATCAAAATGGCAAAGAAAAAGCTACCAAAGGAGTGGGAAAGCGACGAGGAGGAAACTGAAAAGTCCAAGGAAAGTGACGAGGAAGAGGAAGAAGATGAAGATGTGGAAGACGACACGGACAAAGAAGACTCTGACAGTGAAGACACCGATAGTGATGCAGAAATTACAGCATCTTTCAAGGCAAAACGGGGCTCCGAAACGACTCAGCACACTGAAGATGAAGAGGAAGAAGATTATGACGACTCGGTGGTTTCTCCGCCATCTCCGCCGCTGAACAAAAGAAACAGAGACGAGAGCAGTGAAGAAGGAGATCCGGAGTTGTGGGGTTTCAAACCAAAAAAACCCAAAAAAATGTAAACTTTTTTCATTTTTTAATTTTCTATGTAATGAACTGTTTTGTTACCATTTTCGATGTTCTGACTGTTGATCTATCTGAACTTGTATTGTGTTTTTTTCTGGAAAAACACAGTTTCTGTGTCAGACGAGCAGTTGCTCGTCCCAGTATAGATTGCTCGTCTCAGTATCAGTATGACAATATACTTAGACGAGCAGAAATCTCATCTCAGTATATTGCCACACTAAGACGAGCAATCAAGATTGAGACGATGGAATACAAACAGGGACAAGAAACAACTGGGACAAGCAAACAAGTCTCACGTCCCAGTTGTTAAGATAATTGAGTTAGTTACAATGGTTAACCTAAAGTCTGGTCAACAAGTAAACATAAGTGAGAGGAGGGTAGTTTTCAAAGACCAATTCGCTAGACGGGTAGGACGCCATTTCTTTCTAAAAACCCCCCACGACCAAATAGCTTTGCGTTTTCAAAACAGATCGACCTGAGATCCATGAAGATGAAGATGAAGATGAAGATGTTTTCTCGCAGAATGACGAAATCTGCTTCAGGAAATGGTACATTTTTTCCTCCATTTCTTTGCTCTTCAATGAGTTTGAATCGATGCTTCAAGAGCGACCCTTGCCTTCTATCATACAATTCACCCAACTACTCACTTCAATTGTTCGAAGGAAGCACTATTCCACTGCCCTCTCTTTGTTTGCCCAATTGGATTCCTTAGGAACCCGATATCATAATGTTAGGCCCGATGCTTATGGTGCGCAAACTAAAGTGCTGTCGCAAGTGTACGAATCTTGTAATACCGGGTGCAATTAGACTCGGGTGATCGTTCCCACGAGGACTATTTCGGGTATACTCACGTTGTCAGTTTCGGTTAACCGAGTGTAGTAACAAGGATGAGTAGGTTGTGATTGTAGTTTCCTAAACTAAAAACAGATATTAAAAACGTAAACGTAAATATTTTTTGTGACGTTTTCTGAAATAAGTTGAATCGGTTGTTACGATAATAGATGATAACTAGGCTCCAGGATCCCCTAGGGTTTCTATAGATTTCAGTTTTACGTTCGATTATGAAAACACTCAGCAGTTTTGATATCTGTGCAACGTACCAGTTGTGCAGTGACTTTTCAGATTCCACACGTAATCCCGATCCCGCAGACTTTCGGATTCTTGTTAAGCTGCCTAAATCTGCAGTCTCGGTCTAAGCCTGTTAGGGTTTCATACCTGTCCGAATGGCCCGGGTCAAATTCTATAACAGTTGGTCTCACGTTTTCGATGCTAGCCCTATCTCCCTTTCTCTGGTCGGTCTATCAGGGTAAGGTACTAAATCCTGGTTTTTCTTCCTAACCCTAACTTGACGTTTTCACCTACAAGCTCGGGTCTATAGCAATCCTGGGTGATAAATCTATCATGCATGTACGATAATATTCAAAACCAGAATAACAGATATAACTTGCTGAATTAAGATAGTCATCATGAATCCATAAACGAAGTAGTCATAAAATCTGGATACGAAACCCTAGGTTCACCGAGAACCTAGGTAAGAAGTTTAGCTACGACTAGACATAATACAAAACGCAGTTTCTGAATATAAAGAGAGAGAACGAAATCAAACTAAGTCTTCGAATCTCGAATCGCGCTTTCGTGCTCTCCGTGAATGCTCTGACTTGCCCTTCGGTTGTGCTGAGAATTGTGTTGTGTGTCCAAAACGAGTCTGGACGAGTCTTTAAATAGTGCTGTTTTCCCCGAAACGCGTGCGCCCGAAATTATGGAATCTGCCATCTGTCCACCGTCTTTGACCAAAAAGTCAAAACTGGCTGCGTATATACGCAGGGTTGCGTATATACGCAACCAGGGCATATATCCACCTCCCCATCTCCCCCTCCAGCCTGCGTATATACGCAGGCAGGGGGGTGGAGATGGGGCCCTGCTTGGTCCTTTGGTGGGCCTGGTTTGGTCCCCTGGGTCCCACTCTTCTGCCTGACGCTCCCGGTTTGCCTCCCTCGGTGTTCTCCTGCTTTTCCGTGTTCCTGTCTTGACCCGGTCTTGTGCACGTTTCCCGAGACGGTCCCGGCTTGGTCCCGACACGCTTCCCAATGCACCTCCCGAACCTGTTCCTGAAAAGGCAACATGAACGAAAACCCGCGATCATATCCAAATATAGCAATAAATAAGCAGAAATCCAGGAAGTACAAATAAACGTCTCGTTCTAGATTCCCGAGGCATTCTAAGGCATTTTCAGGCAAAAACCGCTATGTCCGACACAAATACTCGTGAAATCATGCTAAAAGATAACCCCTAATTGGGCGTTATCAAATACCCCCGCACTAGACATTGCTCGTCCCGAGCAATCCTGCCAACTCTAGCCTGCATTTCTGTCCTCGTGAGACTGACTCTGTACATACCCTACCGATGCATACTCTTTCGACCCGAACCTTTCAACCGGACGACTCGATAGAAAAACTGACTCAGATAGAATACACACAGACTCAAACGACTCAAAACAGACTGTTGACAAAAATATTTTTTTTTTGTGAGATCGGGCAACCTCAAAAACATAAACAGTGTGTCCTCGTGATCTCATCCTTTTCAGAATGTACTTCCCTGCAAGCGATCGGTAAGTCTGAACAGATTTATATGGTGGAATTAAGCACTGGACCGAAGTACTATTACTTTAGTTATCAAACTGAGCAAATCCCTAGCTAACTTACCATCCGAGCTGTTTCCGAAAGGATCTATGTCTAATCAGGTAGGATAATATATGTATCAAGGTACGGCATAATCCTACTTGTTATGACATCCTCACAATTTACCAAACTCACACCCCTCACCGAGATCCCGAAAAACTGCCCGAAACACCTAAGTTCCTGCTTTCCCAATTCTCATGTCCCCCGGTGTGTCTTCGCCGTGCTCGCGGCTACAAATGTGAAGCGGTGTAAACGTCTCGAAAATTGTGCCACTCACTCAGCTTCTTTATTTAAATAACAAAAACGAAAAACAAACTACAAACTAGATCATGATTTTTCTGCTTTCTCTTTTTCTTTTCTTCTCTTTTTTTTTTTTTTTTTTTTTTTTTTTTTTATAAAACAACTATATGTACAAACGTACACGAATACTGACAATACTAAACTGACTAAGCTGAGTGAGTGAAAATAAATCTCTGTCGTGGGGTACGTAAAATGTCCTCATGTGAAGTACGCCCACACTAATCTTGAAGTGTTGATCCTGTAGTCGAGATAATACCGTGCAGTCCCACCGAACCTCCTCATCACCAAAGATGTAGAAAAACGGCACAACCACCAATTAACCCTACAACCCCCCGGAACCCCGTTTGTGCGAAAAGATGCTCGCATGCGACTAACTCCTCCTGTGGTCACTATGTAATGAAGTGATCCACCTCCGCAAATTAATGCACTGTCGCCACTAACTCACCCTGTCCTTCCCTCGAAAAACGTGTCGGTATCAAAACTGTCCAAAACTGATAACTCATGAAGCTCTCCCATCTTAAAACCACCCTACTCACTCCCTCCGTCATAACACGTAGAATAGCCAACTATCGACTGATGAGGTCTCAAAGAAGGCTGCCTAGGCTAAAGTGGCTACGAAGAAAAAGGGGGAAATAGCTTCAAACGGGTTGACTAATTGGACCTAGGGGTAAGAAACAGGACGTGAGGTCCCTTGATAGCCAGTCACTCCACCGAAAAATGCGATGACCGTGACGGCGCCCGTGGGCGGGTTGTCGACTACCTATGTGACGGTTGTAGCAACTAGTCAGATTTTTAGCTCAGGTGATAATTACTTGCGGATTCCGAAGGTCACTGGCTCTCACCTATCTACTATACCTCGGTGCAAGTTTTCTTCTCTTTCAAAGGATTCAAACTCAATTTCTTCACTATTTTCGTTATCTCGATTGCCCTTTCTCAAAATTTTCTGATTTTAAACTTTTTTTTTTTTTTTTTGAAAAATAATTTATACTTGCTGTTTGCGTATATACGCAGGGCTGCGTATATACCCAACCAGCAGCATAAAACATTTTTAATTTTTTAATTTTTTTTTTCAATCTTTTTTTAAAATTATATACAATGCATGGCCAGAATGTTTATGGTGGGTTGACTCAAATAAAGAAAATATGCTGACTCAAAAAAATAAAAAATAAAAACTGCAAATAAATACGAAAAAACGTGCAGACCGGGTTAATGCAGACACGACTACCACCCCCACACTTAAGAGGTGGCATGCCCTCATGGCACTCACTCGTCCGGGAAAAATGTCGGGTCTGACCCGGTCTCGGACGTACCGGATATGCTACCCGGCGAGCTCCTACCTGAATAAGACCTAAAAACGACCGGCTGACGCGCACGTGTACGGGGCCGGTAATCAGAGGACTGCGACTCGGACCCAGTCCAACTGCTAGGTGGCTGGGATCGCAATGCCGTCCTGCCACTCGAAGGCTGCTGGGTACGGGACCCAGTCTGACGACCCGTACGCTTCCGGGATCGTGTCCCAGGCTGCCGTCTCACCTGTCGGGCAGGTGGCGGTGATGGCTGAGTCGGGGGAGGTGGCTGGGTCGGTGGTGGTGGAGCGGATGTACACTCGCTAGAGTCCCCGTCATCCGACCAACCCTCGGTAAAGCTGCTGGAGTAGGTGGGGGGAAAATACTGCGGGAGTGGCGGTTCTCGGCCTGCGTGCCGAGCCGCATCCCGCTGCTCCTCTCGAATACTAGCTAGGGCAGCCTGGGTGTCCTTTGTGATCTTCCGCTGATTCCGGCGGTTATGTGTCAAAGCTCTCCATAGCTTGCCCATGCTCTCGAGCACCTTCTTTCCTACGGACTTGCGTCCGCCCTGACACCCCTCAAATCTCTCGTCCACACCTGGCAATCTACGTGGCGGGGCTGGTCTAGCTCGTGGGGTCGGGTCGACCCGTGGGGCCAGCTCACCTCGCTGTCGGGCTGGCTGGGTCGGGGCATTCCTCTCAGTCCCCTGGCGACTCGACTCTGGACGCTCACTCACGCGACTGGTACGGCACCGCCGAAGTCTGGCCGACGCCTAGCGACTGGCTGGTCGCTCCTGAGCCGAACGCCTCCTAGGGGCAGGGGCAGGGGCAGGTGCCGGAGCCGGATCCTCCTCCATAATATCGTCATCCTCATCGAGGTCAACGACCGGCTCTGGTGGGCCCGGGAGACGGGCTATGATCTTCCTATAAGGCCGTGGCCTAGGAGGAAGTAAATCACCCTCGACATCATGCATCGGAACCTCAAACTCCCGCGCCAGTTTGGCGATGAGGTTGGCGTACCCCAACCCCTTGTGGCTAGCGGTGTTGTTCCACTCCTGCATGTATACCCATATGCGACGAGGAATGTCGACCTCTCGTCGAAGAACAAGGCAATAGACTAAGAGTACGTACTCATAGTCAAGGTAGGTAAAATGCTTAATACCCATTACCCTGTTCACTACCCACTCGGCCCACCAACGTGGCGGCCCGGTAATAAAACGAGAATGCAATTTCTTGCCTATCTCACCAGTCCCCTCTCTCTCGAAATGGGCACCCGGGTACCCACTAGTCACAACCCGCAAAAGCTCAGAATCGCTAGGCGGGTAATCTGCACACTCAGCATATGCGCATGAGAAATGGCGCAACGGGATCCCATACTCTTGGCGGATGGTATCCGCCGTGATCAACAAAAACTGACGCCGACAATACACCCATCGGACATCCCCGTTGGCCTCACCCGCCCCCTTATGCATGAGGTTTGCGTAAAACTCACGCACCAAGGAGGAACTAGAAACATCCGGAAACCCGGCTAGGGATTGTCCGACAATTTCCGGCCGACTCGCAAAATCTATCATCTCTGGCGGCATGTTCATATGGTCGACCTGAAACTGGTAGTCTAGGGGAAGTCTATGACCCATTTTGGTTCCGGTCAAAAAGTAGAAATGAGCGTAATGGTTCACGAAACGAAAACTGTCAAACCTCCTAGAGGTGATCTGATCCTCGTCATAGTCAGTAGGGATCTCGTCCCGCTCTTGGTCT
Organism: Linanthus parryae; assembly: GCA_023055425.1. Taxonomy (NCBI): domain Eukaryota; kingdom Viridiplantae; phylum Streptophyta; class Magnoliopsida; order Ericales; family Polemoniaceae; genus Linanthus; species Linanthus parryae. The sequence continues at coordinate 59,184,463 of JALGPY010000001.1, read as the reverse complement.
AGGACCAGTACATTAAACTCCATAACATTCACAACCTCGTAAAACGTGCCGACTCGGGAATATAAAGCAAAAACGTGAACGTGCACAAAAAAAGTGTGTCTCAGTAGATAGTCCACCTAAGAGCTACCAGAGGTCCACACGGCAAGTGCCGCTCCAAAATCAAAAATACCGAAAATAACGGTCCCGGCTACGGGCCGTGCCAAAACGGAAAATAAAGCGAGGGATGAAATTTTCGACCTTCCCTAAACAGGGGTGAAGACCGGAGATTCTGCCCGGAAAGTCGCCGGAAAAGTCGCCGGAAAACGAAACTGCCAGGAATTGAAATCCGAACCCACCAAATCGAAGCCCTCGATCTCCTCGTTCACGTTCCCTTGTACGGTTTTTGCTAGTTCGTGCTCTAACACCTTCGAATCTGCACTTTTCCTCAAGAACACCTCACTTTTTAATGGGAATTGCCGGCTCGATTTTTTCTTGTTTTTGGATTTTGATGGATGAAACTTGCTCCTTGCGACGAGGGGATTCCAGAAATGTGCCCGGATTTTGATTCGGAGGTCCGATGCAAAATCCTTGTTCTTCAAGTGGGAGAAAATGGAGGAAGAGAGAGAAAGAGGAGGTGCAACAATGGTGTGGCCGGCCTCCTCTTCCCTTATAAACCCTAATTCGTCAAAATGACCAAAATACCCTCGGGGTTTGAAAAAATTACAATTTTTTTTCTTTCTGTTTGCGTATATACGCAATACTGCGTATATACTCAATCAGAAATCAAAAAGAAAACACAAAAAAATAAAAAAAAAATTGCCCCTGGTTGCGTTTATACGCAGGGCTGCGTATATACGCAACCAGAGGCATTTGTTTTTTCAAATGGTCTCTCTTCCTCTATTTTCCCGGTTCTGGCTGTTTTGGATGTTTTTGTATCTGCACATTCTCAAATTCAAAGTCAAAAACCCGCTCATCTCGCCTCTCTCGGAAATTCAAAACTGAATATAATAACGTAATAAAATAATAAAAATAAATTAATTAACGATTAATTTTGGGTTGCCTCCCAAACAGCGCCTTGTGATTTACGGTCGACGGCCCGACCTTGTTACCTCTTACGGGTCACCAAAATAGACCGGGTCTATTTTGACGACTTCGGCGGTCTCGAGATACGGCTTGATCCGGTTCCCGTTCACCCTGAAACTGGACTTGTCTTTTGGATTTTCCAGCTCGAATGCCCCCCAGGCAAAAATCTGCTTAATGATGAACGGTCCCGACCAACGAGACCTCAACTTTCCCGGAAAGAACCGCATCCGGGTATTGTAGAGAAGCACTTTGTCACCTTCGTTAAACTGCTTTGGCGTGATACGGTGATCATGCCACTTCTTTGTCTTCTCTTTGTAAATTTTGGCGCTCTCGAAAGCCGTTCTGCGGAATTCCTCTAATTCCAGCAGTTCCATCTTCCTCTTATCTCCTGCTAGATTCTGGTCCAAGTTGAGCAGTTTTATTGCCCAATACGCCTTGTGCTCCAATTCCACCGGTAAGTGGCACGCTTTCCCAAACACGAGCTGGTATGGTGACATTCCCAGCGGTGTTTTGAAAGCAGTCCTGTAGGCCCAAAGCGCATCGTCCAGTCTAACGGACCAATCCTTTCGGTCGAGATTCACTGTTTTCTCGAGTATGCTCTTGATCTCTCGATTCGAAACCTCGTCTCGCCAGTTTGTCTGCGGATGGTAGGGTAACGAGACTTTATGAACTGACACGCCGTACTGTTTCAGAACTTTCGCAAAAACTCGATTGATGAAGTGAGAGCCCTCGTCACTAATCATGGCCCTGGGAGTCCCGAAACGAGTGAAAACGTTACGTTTCAGAAAACGCTCAACGGTAGCTGCATCGTTTTTCTGACACGCGATCGCTTCGATCCACTATGTCACATAATCTACTGCCAGCAGAATGTAAAGATTTCCCATCGAAGACGGGAACGGACCCATGAAGTCAATCCCCCATACATCAAATGGCTCTACCTCCTGCCACACGGTCATCGGCATCTCGTCCCGGTGTGACGTGTTTCCTGTCCTCTGGCACCTATCACATCCCTGTACATAGTCGTGACAGTCTTTGAAGATTGTCGGCCAGAAAAAACTGGACTGCAGTATTTTATGAGCTGTTCGCGTTCCCCCAAAATGACCCCCACACTGTGATGAGTGGCAGTGTCGGATCACGTTCCAGGCCTCGTGGGTCGGGATACACCTTCTCAGGATGTTATCGGCCCCCTGTTTGAATAAGTACGGGTCGTCCCAGAAATACTGTCGACTTTCGGCAATCAACTTTTTCCGCTGAGACGGGGTGAGATCCTCGGGAAGCGTTCCAGTTACCAAGTAATTGGCAATGGCATAGTACCACGGTCTCCCGATTTTTACTGCCATGATGTGTTCGTCCGGGAAGTTTTCCTTGATCGGCACCGGGTCCACCTTCACGTTCTCAAGTCTGGATAGGTGATCCGCTACCACGTTCTCGACTCCCTTCTTGTCTCGGATTTCCACGTCGAATTACTGCATCAGTAGTACCCACCTCAACAGTCTCGGTTTCGCGTCCTTCTTGTCCAGCAGGTATTTCAGGGCACTATGGTCGGTAAAAACGATAACTTTCGATCCGACCAAATAGGGCCTGAATTTATCCAGGGCATACACCACGGCCAGCAGTTCCTTTTCTGTCGTGCCATAGTTGAGCTGGGCATCGTTGAGTACCCGGCTCGCATAATAAATGACGTGGCAGACCTTATCCTTTCGCTGTCCCAAAACTGCCCCGACTGCGTAGTCGCTGGCGTCACACATCAGCTCAAACGGGAGTGACCAATCTGGCGTGGTTATAACCGGGGCTGTGGTCAGCATCTCTTTCAAATGGTCAAAAGCCTGCCGACATGCTGCATCGAAATCAAAGGGTACGTCTTTTCCGAGTAAAGAGCAGAGTGGCTTAGTGATCTTGGAAAAGTCTTTGATGAACCTTCGGTAAAATCCTGCATGTCCCAGAAAACTCTTGATCGCCCTTACGTTCGTCGGGTATGGAAGCTGCTTTATCACCTCGATCTTAGCCCTGTCCACCTCGAGTCCTTTGCTGGAAATTCTGTGACCCATCACGATCCCCTCGGTGACCATAAAGTGACACTTTTCCCAATTGAGCACCAAATTCGCCTTTTTGCATCGGATCAGAACCTGGACCAAATGGAACAGGCATTCATCGAAACTGTCCCCGAATAGTGAAAAGTCGTCCCTGAAGACCTCCAGATTTTTCTCGATCATGTCGGAAAAAATCGCCATCATACATCTCTGGAACGTGGCAGGAGCATTACACAACCCGAACGGCATGCGCCGAAACGCGAACGTACCGTATGGGCAGGTAAACGTCGTCTTTTCCTGATCCTCCGGGGCTATGCAAATCTGGTTGTACCCGCAATACCCGTCCATAAAACAATAATAGGCGTGGTGGGCGAGCCGGTCCAGCATCTGGTCCATGAATGGTAGCGGGAAGTGGTCTTTCAGTGTTGCATCGTTTAGCCTCCGATAGTCCATGCAGATTCGCCAACCTGTAACGGTGCGCTGCGCAATCTGCTCCTGGTCTTTATTCTGCACCACCGTAATACCCCCCTTTTTGGGCACGCACTGGACCGGGCTGATCCACGTGCTGTCCGATATGGGTTATATGATTCCTGCTTCCAGCCACTTCATAACCTCTTTTCGCACAACGTCCTTCATGTTTGGATTCAGTCTTCGCTGGGGCTGAATCACCGGTTTCTTGCCTTCTTCAATTCGGATATTGTGCATGCAGTAGGAGGGGTTGATCCCCTTGATATCTGCAATCGTCCAGGCGATTGCTTCCTTATGCTCTCGCAATACTTCCAGCAGTTTCTGCTCCTGTTCCTGAGATAAACGAGACGAAACAATTACGGGCAGAGTACTATTTTCACCAATATATGCATACCTGAGATGGCTCGGGAGCGGTTTCAGCTCCAGTGCGGGTGGCTCCTTGAGTGACGGGACCAGAATCATCTTTTGCCCGCCGTCTTCGTCCCGGTGCAAAGTGGTCCAGTCCTCGGCTCTCATGGCGTGCTCGCACCGAGTCTTCTCCTTTTCTTCACCGTACATGCTTTCGATCTCTTCCCACAATTGGTCCATCTCCTTGTTTTCCCAACCTTCGTCAACCACATCGATGGCAAAGATATCCTCGTGGTCGTAGTAATTTGGCAGTCGCAGATTTTTGAAGACGTTGAATTTCACCTTTTCCTCATTAATCTGCATGGTCAGCTCCCCGCTCTTGCAGTTTATCATTGCTTCGCCCGTGGCCAAAAACGGCCTGCCAAGTATGAGCGGTACCTCCCCTGCCTCCATGTCCAGGATGACGAAATCTGCCGGAAAAATCAGCTCGCCGACCTTGACCAGAATATCCTCGATAACCCCATAGGCCTGTTTTACGGACCTGTCTGCCATCTGCAGCATGATTATGGTGGGTCGGGGTTCACCGACTTTCAAACTCTTGAAAATCATTAACGGCATCAGGTTGATGCTGGCCCCTAGGTCACACAGAGCCTTTCCTGTGTAAGCGTTACCTAGGGTGACCGGTATGACGAAGCTGCCAGGATCCTTTCTCTTCCTCGGTAGCCCATTCTTCTCACAATTGCTCACTTCTGCCGTCAGGTTTATGGTCTCGAAATCGCTCATCCGCCTCCTCCCATACAAGATGTCCTAGAGGAATTTGGCGTAAGTGGGCATCTTAGCCAAAGCCTCAGCAAAAGGTATGTTAATCTGCAGCTGCTTGAACATCTCGAGAAACCTGGCGTAGTCCTTGCTGTCGTCCCTCTTTCGTGTTCGCAAGGGGTACGGGACCTCCTTGGAAACTGGTACAGTTTCTGCACCTGTCTCGTTCTGCACTGCATCCTGCTCAACCGAGCCCTTCGGCTGGGGGCGATCGACTGTGCCGTTATCCTGGCCCGACAAGTTGCGTTCTACTTCTTTCGAATTTTCTGCACATGCGTGACTGGGATACGGTGGATCCTGCAGTGCCAATCCACTCCGAGTGGAGATCGCATTGATCTGAGCCCGTGGATTGTTTACTGTATTCGAGGGTAGGTTTCCTGGCTGTCTCTCTGTTAGCTGCTATGCTAACTGCCCCACCTGTACTTCCAAAGCGCGCAGTGACGTTTTGGTTGTCTGCATATCTGCCGTCAGGGTGTCCATGTGCTTGAACCAGGACTCCATGGTCTGGAACATGGACTTGATATCTTTCATCTGAGCGTCGTACTGCTGTGCAGATGGGACTGACTGAGCCTGCTGGGAGGGGGCAGCCTGCTGAGCTGGTGGCCTGTGCTGGAATCCCGGTGCATAAACTGCTGCGTTCGGGTTTCCGTACCGAAACCCGGGATGGTCTCTCGTACCCGGTCGGTACCGGCTCGGGTCCCACTGATGCTGTACGTATTTGGTGTCTTCGGTCCTTAGCTCCTCAATGGCTAAGTCGAGATCAGGTTCTCCGACTGCTGCAACAGTCTTCTTATCCGAGTAGACTTTCGTGACCAAGTCATGAACGATCTTGGACAGATTGTCTATCCGGTCATCCTCTGCGGGTTCGGCTCTCGCTGCCATCCTGCGATCGTCAAACAGTCGGGTGTCCTGCTTGGCCAACTTCTTCATCAGGTCATACGCACCTTCTTTGTCCACGTGATACAGGAAGTTTCCCCCGGCCTCTCTGTCAATCCTGTCGGCGTTCTCCCTGTCTAGGGCATGGTAGAAAACCTGCAGAATTTTCGCGTCTCCAAAGCCGTGGTTCGGGCACCGTTTGACCAATCTCATGAGCCTGTCCCATGCGTCCACCACCGTCTCCCCCATCTTCTGCCTGAATGACAGAATCTCGCTCTGTAACTGTATGACTCGGGAGGCGATATAGAACTTCGCCAGAAAATCTGCGACACACTCCTCCCATGTGGTGATGGATCGGGGTGGTCGGGATTCGAGCCAGTCTTTGGCTACTCCGTAAAGACAGTATGGAAATAAGATCAGCATGAGTGCCTCTGCTTCTACCCCCTTGTATCTGACCTTGTTGCAGTAATCTTCGAATTTCCCGATAAAATCGTTCGGGTCTTCATCGGCCCTGCCATGAAACGGGCAGAGAGTTTGTACCGTCTGGATGGTGGATGGTTTGATGTCAAAGTGCTCGGCGGTGACCTCGGGCACCACAATAGCTCGCTCATGCCCCCCGGTGGGGACTTCAAAATTTTCCACCAACGCCTTCCCAGATCAGTTATATGTTCTCTGGTTGCTTCGGGCAGCAAGTCCCGCTGTGACGAGTTCCTCAATGTACCTAGCCATCTGGGCTGGGGTGCGTGTCTCTCGTTCCTGTCCACCGGCTTCGGTGTTCTCGGGCGTATCTCTCTGGTTGGTTGCCATCCTGCTTTCTCGGTTTCTGCGGTTCTGTTCGGTATACAGTTTTTCCGGGTTGTCGAGTGGTGACACCAAATCGCGAGGCAATCTGGGCATCAACTGAACAGTCCTGAAAACGCAGATTCAAAAACGCAGTGAGATAAAAAGAAAAATAACAAAACTGAAAATAAACAAAAACTCATAAAACTAATTCTGACTACTAAATAGACCCTAAAAAGTCCCCGGCAACGGCGCCAAAAACTTGGTGCGCAAACTAACGTGTTGTCTTAAGTGTACAAATCTTGTAATACCGGGTGCAATTAGACTCGGGTGATCGTTCCCACGAGGACTATTTCGGGTTTACTCACGTTGTCAGTTTCGGTTAACCGAGTGTAGTAACAAGGAGGAGTAGGTTGTGATTGCAGTTTCCTAAACTAAAAACAGAGCTTAAAAACGTAAACGTAAATATTTTTTGTGACGTTTTCTGAAATAAGTTGAATCGGTTGTTACGATAATAGATGATAACTAGGCTCCAGGATCCCCTAGGGTTTCTATAGATTTCAGTTTTACGTTCGATTATGAAAACACTCAGCAGTTTTGATATCTGTGCAACGTACTAGTTGTGCAGTGACTTTTCAGATTCCACACGTAATCCCGATCCCGCAGACTTTCGGATTCTTGTTAAGCTGCCTAAATCTGCATTCTCGGTCTAAGCCTGTTAGGGTTTCTAACCTGTCCGAATGGCCCGGGTCAAATTCTCTAACAGTTGGTCTCACGTTTTCGATGCTAGCCCTATCTCCCTTTCTCTGGTCGGTCTATTAGGGTAAGGTACTAAATCCTGGTTTTTCTTCCTAACCCTAACTTGACGTTTTCACCTACAAGCTCGGGTCTATAGCAATCCTGGGTGATCAATCCTATCATGCATGTACGATAATATTCAAAACCAGAATAACAGATATAACTTGCTGAATTAAGATAGTCATCATGAATCCATAAACGAAGTAGTCATAAAATCTGGATACGAAACCCTAGGTTCACCGAGAACCTAGGTAAGAAGATTAGCTACGACTAGACATAATACAAAACGCAGTTTCTGAATATAAAGAGAGAGAACGAAATCAAACTAAGTCTTCGAATCTCGAATCGCGCTTTCGTGCTCTCCGTGAATGCTCTGACTTGCCCTTCGGTTGTGCTTAGAATTGTGTTGTGTGTCCAAAACGAGTCTGGACGAGTCTTTAAATAGTGCTGTTTTCCCCGAAACGCTTGCGCCCGAAATTACGGAATCTGCCATCGGTCCACCGTCTTTGACCAAAAAGTCAAAACTGGCTGCGTATATACGCAGGGTTGCGTATATACGCAACCAGGGCATATATCCACCTCCCCATCTCCCCCTCCTGCCTGCGTATATACGCAAGGCTGCGTATATACGCAGGCCTGCGTATATACGCAGGCAGGGGGTGGAGATGGGGCCCTGCTTGGTCCTTTGGTGGGCCTGGTTGGGTCCCCTGGGTCCCACTCTTCTGCCTGACGCTCCCGGTTTGCCTCCCTCGGTGTTCTCCTGCTTTTCCGTGTTCCCGTCTTGACCCGGTCTTGTGCACGTTTCCCGAGACGGTCCCGGCTTGGTCCCGGCACGCTTACCGATGCACCTCCCGAACCTGTTCCTGAAAAGGAAACATGAACGAAAACCCGCGATCATATCCAAATATAGCATTAAATAAGCAGAAATCCAGGAAGTACAAATAAACGTCTCGTTCTAGATTCCCGAGGCATTCTAAGGCATTTTCCGGCAAAAACCGCTATTTCCGACACAAATACTTGTGAAATCAGGCTAAAAGATAACCCCTAATTGGGCGTTATCAGCTTACACGCTCAGCGTTGCCATCAACTGTCTCTGCCATTTGAATCGGGTTGCCTTTGGTTGCTCTCTGTTGGGTAGAATTCTCAAACAAGGCTATGAACCCAGCGTTGTAACCTTCAACACTCTGATCAATGGCCTTTGTCTCGATGGCCGCGTAGATACAGCCATTCAGCTCTTTAACGAATTAGTGCTCAAAGGTTATCATCTCGATTTAATAACTCTCACTTCTATTATCAATGGATTTTGCAAGAACTGCAGAACAACTGAAGCTATTCGCCTACTCAGAAGGTTGGAAAGAACTCCAGGTTACGAGCCTAACGTTGTGACTTATAGTACTATCATTGATGGCCTCTGCATAGACCAGCAATTGCACAAAAATTTCGAACTAATTTTTGAAATGATTGGTAAAGGTATTTCCCCAAACGTTTTTACTTTCAATACCCTCGTTCTGGGAGTTAGCAATTTCAGACAGTGGAGCCAAGGTACCAGATTGCTAAATCAAATGGTGTGCATGAATATCTCGCCCAACATCCGAACATTCAACATTATGATCGATGCCCTTTGCAAAAAAGGGCGGGTAAAGGAGTCTTGGCAAGTCGTTGCATTTATGCTTAAAAAAGGCAAATGGCCAGATGTTATCACGTTTAGCTCTCTGATGGATGGGTACTGTCTGCTAGGTCAGGTTGGTAAGGCAAGAAAGTTACTTAATACTATTGCCGCCAGGGGTTTTACTCCAAACGTCATCAGTTACAATACGCTGATCAATGGGTACTGTAAGCTCAAACAGATTGATCAAGCCATGACTATCTTTGAGTTAATGAATCGTACGCAAGCGTTTCCCAATATAGTTACCTACACTTCTCTCATTGGTGGCTTGTGTCAAGCAGGGATAACTTCAGAATCTTTTCATCTACTTGACAAGATGAAAGTTCAGGGCCTGTATCGCGATCAATTCACATACTCTACTCTGTTGGACGGCTTGTGCAAAAACAAGCAACTTGATGGGGGCATTAACACTTTTAAAACAGCTTGAAAATGAAGGTTTTGAGCCTGACATTGTGATATATACTGCTGTTCTAGATGGTTTGTGTAGAGGTGGGAGACTCAAAGCTGCTCGGCAACTCTTCTTGATCCTCTCTTCCAAATGACTCGAACCCAACGTTCGAACATACAATACCATGCTCAATGGACTCTGTAAAGAAAGCCTATTTGATGAAGCAGAAGCGTTGCTAAGTAAAATGGAAGATAATGGATGCTTGCCAAATTTTTATCCTTATTCTACAGTCGCTGATGCATATTTAAAGAATACGGTGAAGGCAGTTAAGGTTCTAGAGATGATGCTCAAGAGAGGGATTGCGGTTGGTAGGGGCACAATAAAAATTCTGTTTAATAAGCTGGATGCAGAGGAGTTAGACGAGACTTCCCGGGAGTTTCTTAAGGAATTTTTGGGCATCACTTCAGTTTCTTGAGCTCATTGCAGTCACTATCTAGTTTCCTCACTGAACTTGGATGTTCAAGGAATGTCTAGGAAAAATCAGTAAAGCTCCTAAATATAGTAAGTTCATCAGTTTCTTTATACTTCTGGTCTTTGCATGTATGTTATTACCATAAGTTTCCAAATGTGAAGGCATTAATTTTGATAAATATTTTCACATTCTTGCATTCATTATGAAATAAAAGATTCTTTGGGTCAACTGATTTGTTATATTTTGCATTTACTTTGCATTTTGAAGGGATCTATTTTGGCACTGCTTTCGAGTTTCTGAATGGATATTCATGGATTGAGTTCCTTTTCCTTGAAGCATATGTAAATCCTACAAAAGGAGGCTTTATTTACCTTCTTTCGTGATTCTTGTAGAATTGGGGTATGATGGAAAGAGATGTTCACCACCGAACGCAAAGAGAGAAAATACAAGCAGAAGGATAGTAATCCGTATAAGATGGAGATAGAGTTCCAAGAAAAAGAGGATAAACATGGCGAACCGAAGAAAGCATAAGGAAGCGAGAACTGAGAAGGGAAGTTGGTCCGCATCCAGCTGTAACAGTTCTATGGTAGTTTTTTTTAATAGTATTGTGTGTGAGTAGGGCCAATCATTGCCGATGACTATTTCATGTGTTCTGTTTTATTCGCTTTGTTTTTCTCCCGCCTACTGGTATCAGGTGTGAGTGTTGTATAGTAGTGCACTTTGTTGGACTGGAAAAACTTGTCATGGTAATTGGTGTATTAGAATCCGTTGCTTTCATCCAATCTCCACTCATGATTATGAAAGAACTATTCTGAAGGTCGCATGGAGGAGTTTAGACATGGTTGTTGGATGACTGTTGATATAACGTGCCACGGTTTGCATAGCGTGAATGCTATTTTCCTCCACTTGTTAAAACTTGATATTGGAACCTTTAGAAGTTCAGAGCATGCATAATCGTGCTCTTTTAGAGGCTCTGATTTTGAATCACTCGTGCACCTATTTTGTTCTCTCAGCATGTATCCACTAGTTTATAATTGGCTCACATTTACCAATGCATAATCGGAGCGTAGAAGATGTTCTGCTATTAAATGAAACGTCGCTGCTATGATGCCATCCAGCTTTCGCTGCATTTGGCAGTCTCGAGAACCAAAGCTTCTCAGGGAAAGTCTATGTAGTTTGTAGGCTTGTCCTTGTGTGTGAACTTGAAACCTCTTGTACTGGCCCTGTTTGCATACAATGGTTTGGTTAACCTCACAAAAAAGTTAACCAAAACCTTAACCCAAAATTTGTAGGACCCACTTTCCACTCATTTTTCTACTCACATAAAAGTCAACACTTTAAAAACCAAAACCCTCTAATCCAAACATCCACCTAGTTTGGTTAACCAAACCTGCCCAACCTTGTTTTCCAAACAGGGCCACTGTTGTCTCCTGACTGATTGTGTTATCCTGTGTCTGAACCTTTTGAAACTCTTGTACTTAACTTATGTATTTATGAAAATGTCTAAATACTGCTTTGGGTTAACAGTGAATATTGAGATGATGTAGAGGTGAGGCTTCAATTTGTATTAGTGAATTTTGTTGCGTTATCATGCTGAGTGTGGAACTCTACTCTTGCATCCTTCTCCTCTAGGAATTTGATTGATTCTGTAGCGGTGATGCATTTTTCTTGGATATACATACAGTTTGAACCAAATTTGTTGAGGTATATTATTGAAGGGGGCCGTTTATGGTTTGAGAAAAGAATGGCAGAGAAGGGGACCGTTTATGTTGATACTAGGCGTGTTGGCAGGCTGATTTTTGAGGTCACCTGTGAGCATTTTTGATCTACTTGGAAGGTGCCTCAAATCCAGAATTTCTTAAAAAAGTGCTTGAAGTACATGCTAAAACTGTCTTACGTTCTTGATGTCGGAATCAGAGTTCATATCGATCTGAGATCGATACACAGAGTACAAAGTAAAAACTCAGCCACATTTATCTGAAAGTTTGGAGTTTGCTTACAGGTCTGTGTTGTGATGATCATGAACCCTGAACATACAGCTAACTATTGTTGTTTACAACTTCAATCTCTCGTTCACTGTTTCGTACGTGGTATGTTTCTTCTCTTTCTTCCAGTTTTGAGTTTTATATCGTATAGCTAATCAAATCATCGATTCAAAGCGAACCGACGACTAGTGCTAAAAGTCAAAGTATGAAGAAAGAGAAGAAGCAATATACTGTACTATCTTCTTCTTTTATTGGATCTCTGTGCTCTGTTCTTTCAGGAAATGGGAGGACTTGCTGATGATGGTATCCGTATAAGTTGTTACATTAATGTATGTTGGAGCACTTCACTTAGGCCAACAAGCTATTCATCTCTATTACCATGACGTCAAGCTTTTGCCTCATTTATGCATGCAGCAACCAAAACTAAATAAATTCTTGTGGGAACGTATAGTCTAGTCTAGTCTAGTCTAGTCTAGACCTTTTGCTAAGTCATTAGCGATAATATGTGATCATTCATTGTTGTGTTCGGAAAGTACTTGAAACTCTTGTCTAGTAGAATTTGTTTCTTTCTTAAGTTATCAATAGTTCTATTGTACTCTAGTTCCGTAACAGTTACTACTATGTTCTCTTTGCAGTTTGTACCGGCTTAGGGTACTTGTATATGAAGCGAGCTGCATAGCTAAGCCTTGGTGAACCTGAAGGTAAAGTCAATTTGATTGATCTAATAACTTCTACAGGGTGCTTAAAAGCTGTTTGTTAAGAGAAAAAGTCAAATGCCTATCTGGATTCATCAGTGAGATTATGAAACTATGTTTTCTACACAGCTATTCCAGTAATGTTGGAACACAAGAGAAAGGGGTCCCAATGATTAATAAGAGACTCCTCAAAGCGTAGGACAAAAACCCAAAGAGAGTAAAACATGTGATCTACTTGGTCCCTGAAACCAACAGCCACCCACACGTGGGCATTGTCGCTAGAGCTGCATACCAGTTCGGTTTAACCGACGGTTTCGGTTAAAACCGAACCTGTTAAACCGACGGGTAAGTAACCGAGAACCGAACCGTTGGGAGGAGACCGAAGCCGATCCGGACCCGGATAGCTAACGGGTACGGTTCGGTTACATGTTTTCAGGAACCGAACCGGAACCGACGGTTCCAACCATTATTTTTGAAAATTTGACTGTTGCATGTCATGTCACATCGCGCGCTAGCGGGTCAGTGACCGTTTCCTGGCCCGTTGGTGTGTTTTGGCTTAATTACACTCACCCCCCCCCCTTACTCTTCTATAAATACCCTACACATCCCATACATTTTTTCTCACTTAAACACTTCCAATACTCTCCATTTTTCTCACACTTCACACTCTCAAATTCTCTCAATCTTCCAACTTTGTGAATTGCAGATTCCTCCTCCAAGTATTATTCTAGGAGTTTGTAAGTTTTATTTTTAGTCGTGCATTTTACTTGTTTTAGTTCTTGCAATTTGTTACTTATTTGCTAAATTTTATTTTAATTTTTATCCAATCATTCTAAGAAAAATGTCTTCCTCTCGTATTGTAAATGTACAAATTGATCTTAGTGACGTTGAACAAGTAATTGGTATAGGTGTCAATGTTGATTTTGGTATAGAAGAAAATGACCCGACACTAGGTACAAATAAAAGAACTCGTAAAGATTCTAAAAAAATTTGGTTTTGGGATTTTATGAAAAAGTAGAGGATGGAGTAGAGGATAAAGGTATGCCCAAATATAAAGCCGTTTGTAATCTTTGTCATAAAAGATATGTATATCACCAAACCGGTGAATTAGGAACAATGAAAAAACATTTGCAAAAAGAACACGACCTTTTGTTAGATACACCCACCGTAGGTGAACTGCTTGTCCAAACCCAACTAGAATATGACACACAAGGTAACTTAACCCATTTTATATATGATGGTGTGAGGGCACAAAAAGCATTAGCTCACTATATCACCGCTACCGAAAAACCTATTAATATGGCCGACGACGAAGAGTTTAACAAATTGATTACTACCGTGTTTTGTCCGAGTTATAAGTATATAGGTATAAATACTACTAGGAATGATATAATTGCTCTATATAGTGAGAGGAAAGCATAAATTATGCAAACTTTTTTGAATTCTAATTTTACAATTGTTTGCACATCCGATATGTGGACCGGTAGAAATAATAAAGGATATATTTGTGTCACCGCACACTACATTGACCCAAGTTGGAATTTACAAAAACGTGTTATTGCATTTCGAGAAGTTCTATATCCTCACAACGGTGTGAACATGGGAGAAACTATAGTCGATGTTTTTAACGAGTGGGGTATTAGTGAACGAATTACATCAATGACTTTTGACAATGCATCGGCATGTGATAGTGCGATAGACCATATGCAAACTTTGATACAAACACCCTTTCACGAATCTATTACACATGTGCGTTGTGTATGTCACATTATCAATTTAATTGTACAAGATGGTTTGAAAGAACAATTTTATCATGTTAATCCTATTCGTGAAGCTATTCTCTATATTGCATCTTCACCCTGTCGAACTAGACGATTTATGAAATTTTGTGATCAATACGGAAAGAGAGAAGGAAATTCGGGCCTGATTGTAAGACAAGATGGAATTCAACGTACTTGATGTTGTGTAGTGTTGTAGGCTACGAGACCCTTATCACACGTTTTTTAAGTGAATGTGACAATCCAATTTCCGTTTCCCATTATGATTGGAAAGTTGGGGAAGCCTTAAGAGGTTTTCTTGAACCATTTTATACCGCAACTAATCTTCTTTCGTGTGTTTATTATCCAACTACGAACCAAGTTATTCCACAACTATTGTTTATAAGTTGTGCTTTGAAAGAATATAGGGATAATATTGTTTTAGGAGATGCAATTGCGCCTATGGAAATAATTTCTCAAATATTTTGAAAACATCCATATGATTTTTTGTTTGGAAAGTATTTTTGACCCAAGGTCTAATGATGAAACCCTAGAGTTATGTTACAAAATATTTTGGAAACATGAGTACCGATTTTCAACATCTAGTGATATCACCCTCTTTTCAAGAAGTTAAACAAACTCTTAATATTATGTATGAAAAATATGTTGTTAAGTTTGGTATTGGTAAGCAAGCTTCTCAAGCATCATCGAGTGATCCGAAGGGTAAGGGTAAGGCAAAACTTGGTTCTTTATTTAAGAGTAAACAAACCACCCCCACCGGAGCTAATTGCGTCTCGGAATTATTGTTGTACCTTAACAGTCATTATTTCTTACAACAATCCGCGAAAGAACTAGAAAATCTAGATGTACTCGATTGGTGGAGACAACATGAACCCAACTTTTCGATTGTTTCTATTATGGCACGTGATATACTAACCTCTCCCGCTTCTACAGTGCCTTCGGAATCAACTGTTAGTGCAGGTAAACGAGTGTTGTCGGAGAAAAGGTCGTGTCTAACTTCGGAGATGTTGGAGGTTCTCATATGCTCAAAGGATTTGAGTGATGCCGCAAAACGCACACAACACATGCGCCGTTTGGACGTGGCCGTGACCGAATTATTCCAAACATTAGGATTAGGCGAGGACACTCCGCTAGATCAAGACGTCTAGGATACAAGATGAAAAAAAAATGAAGACTTTTATTCTTATTCATTTCAATAAGTTCGTAATAGAGAATGTAAGTTAGAAAAAATGCAAATGATAGATAGTTGAGTGGGTGCCAACCTAGTTGGGATGCACTTACACTATAGTGGTGGAATTTTTTTAAATTTTTTTTATTTTAATTAATAATACTAGTTTTTTTCCCTTTTTTATTATTTGTCTGAGTTTATTTGTTTACATGTATTAAATCTCACAAACAACCCGTAAAAATACAAGGAAAAGAAAAAATATAGCCCAGAACCGGTTGATCGGTCCTGGTCCATGATTCCGGTCCGGTTCGAATAATCTCCATTTACCGGTTCGGTTTAACCGGAGCCAAAACCCCCACCGAGACCGAAGAACCGAAGAGAGAACCGACCGATTTTGGCTTAACCGGTTCGGTTCCGGTTCGGTTGAATCGAATATGCAGCTCTAATTGTCGCCAACATATCTATAAAACCTGGCCAGTAGCCCAACATCATGATGCCCAAAGACAGCCCAAAACCTGAGCAACCCTACAAGCAAACAGTTCTCTTCTCCGGAAAACACAGGACGAGGCAAGGGGCGGTAATCGCGTGTTACCGACTTGACTCAAGTGGAGGGTCCCTTTTGTCACCCATATGCTGGGAGCAATGCAACGGTGTGTTGTTATGTACTCTCTCAGTTACTAGTATGTCTCTCCTCTTTGTTCCCATTGCAAATGGGCACAAAGATTAAGAGAAGAGGCAGAAAGACAAACATACCCCTAACACAATTCAACAATTACACAGCTATCCATCACTACTCTCTCAACCACCACCAACACCTTTCCTAATAGTAAGTCCACCGACACCACCACCAGTCAACCATCAACAGCAACAGAAACATCAACAAGACCAACATATGAAAAGAAATCAAATCTAAAATCAACTTTCTACAACATAATTCAGTTTTTTTACACATCCATTACCAGATCTAAATTTACATGAGAAAAATGAAGAGGAGGAGGAGAAGGAGAAGAACCAAAAGAAGATGGGGGGGGAAAGGAAGAATAAAATAGCATAGGAGGAGAAGAGAGTAGCAAAACCACCCGCCGCCGGCGGAATTTTAGGAATAAGAAGAACCGTCGAGAGAGAGATCGAAATCGTCGGAATCCTTGTTTCCGTCCTCGTAATCGTCGAAAGAAGAAGTAAACGCCATCATCCACTACAGATCTACAGATTGATAAGCGATTAGATCATTGATTGGTTGGTTGTTCGTTGTCGTCTTCTTCTTCTCCGCCATCATCCACTACAACCGTTGCCTCACCACCGCGGCTCTGCCTCTTTCTGCGGAAGCATAAGAACAAGAGAGGCCAACTGAGAGAGCCGCCATAGGTAAGCCCCCGTCGTCCTCTCGGAGTGAGGTTGAGAGGCCAGCACCACCTCAGTCCATCCGTCCACATCAGCCTCTCTCTCTCTAACACCTCTCTCTCTCCCCTCTGTTGTGTGGTGTGACGGGAAATGTGAGGATGATAGGAGATAATGTTTTAGAATATGGGTAGGGTCGGGTAAATGGGGGGGGGCAATTAGAAATATACCAGTCTGTGAATTGGTCTTAGAAAAATGCATTCGGGTGAATTGGTCTTTGAAAAATACCCTCCTTTTTAAACACTAGTTGTTAGCAGCGTAGTGGGGCCATCTGTCTCTCTCGTCTCCGTTCTCTCTCTCTCGTCTCCATCTGCCTCTCGTCTCCAACTGTCTCTCGTCTCCAACTCTCTCTCTCGTCTCCATCTCTCTCTCTCGTCTCCAACTGTCTCTCGTCTCCAACTCTCTCTCTCGTCTCCAATCTTGTCTCCAACTCTCTCTCTCTCGTCTGCATCTCTCTCTCTCTCTCTCGTCTCCAAACACAATAGTTTTTTTTTGATAGAAAAGGCCACCATTATATTAAAACAAAACTGGGTTGATCACTCCCACTACTAAGATCATTACAAAACTGCACCAAAGAGACATCAATCTCTCCTAACACCCTATTACATTTTACCCACTCAACTAGTTTATGTGCTCTGGCATTTAACTCTCTGGGTACATAATTAATTGAACTAGAGAAATTTTTTAACAAGGCTGAACAGGCAGAGGCTCTGGTCCTCCAATTCCAACGGCTAGCAACATTGTTTTTTATTGCATTTACTATCACTTGAGCATCAGTTTCCACAGAAGCCTTAAACCAACCTTTCCAAACACAATAGTTAAATACTCTAAAAACAAACCCTAAAAACGCGTACTCTCTCTCTCCAACATTGAATTGTTTCTATCTACCTCAACCTACCAAGTACAGTTGAATTTACTCCAACTGTAAACTTTATGAATGTATACCTTAAACTCCTCAAGAATATGGCTCATTTGTCACTCTCATTGGCTCCAGTTCTCCCATAGAAGTATCCCATTTGTCTGTACAAGTCTCTCTCTTTCCTCACTTTTGTTCTTCAGCTACGGTAAAAACTTAAACTCTCATCTCTGTATGTTTGTCCTTATTATATGTTGATCACAGTACTCTGAAATGTATGGTATTCTCATTTATTTACTTTCATCCTTCCAATATGTTCATCACATTACTCTAAAATGTAGGTTACGTTTGTTATATTTCTGCTCTGTTCTTCATTATTATTGGTTTGATGTGTGTTGTTGTATGTGGAGAGACTAGGACGAGTATATTCATCGTCTCTGTCTTCTCATAAGACTGAGACTGAGACGTGAACTATGCTCGTACCAGTCTTCCCCATGCACAACTGGGAAGAGCAAGGCCTGACAAACTGAGACGAGAAATCTCTCGTCTGGCATTCAAATCACAGACGAGGACTCGTCCCGGTCTAACATTTGATAGACTCGTGGGACGAGTAATCTCTCGTCCCAGTCTGGGGTGTGATAGACTCGTACGAGTACGATACCCAAAGATGACAAGACAGGGACGACAGAGACGAGCATACCCTAAACCCTAAACCCTGAAATCCTCTCTTATCATGAAAAAATGGTATTCAATATAAAAAATGTAAATTGTAAGTCCTAAACCATATAATCATGTAATCTAAACTATAAACTCAAAATCCTACAATCATCATATCTAAATCATGTAATGCCTAAACCTTATACATACCATTAAACCAACTAACATCCTCCCAAAATCCTACATGTGTAGACACTAAACACTATAACCAACTAAGTATCATTCCTATAGACACGTTAATTGTAAGTCCTAAACCATGTAATCATGTAATCTAAACTATAAACTCAAAATCCTACAATCATCATATCTTAATCATGTAATGCCTAAACCTTATACATACCATTAAACCAACTAACATCCTCCCAAAATCCTACATTTGTAGACACTAAACACTATAACCAACTAAGTATCATTCCTATAGCCACTAAAGATGTTAATTGTAAGTCCTAAACATTAATAATACTAAACATGAATCCCTAAATCATAGAACATCCAAGCATTTTAAGTAAACCCTAAGATTGTACACCTAAGACTGGGACGAGTATACTCTCGTCCCAGTTGTAAATACAGGGACGAACATTCTCTCGTCCCAGTTGTAAATACAGGGACGGACATTCTCTCGTCCCAGTTGTAAATACAGGGACGAGTATTCTCTCGTCCCAGTTGGGAATACTAGTATTCTCTCGTCCCAGTTGTAAATACAGGGACGAGCGTTTCCTCGTCCCATTATTAAAATAAATATGTTGTCTGAGCTGGTGGTGGTCCCTCTCCTTCCTGAAAAAAGTATAGAAATTCTGTTACCCATCAGAAAACTTTTTTCTTTGTTTGACCAAAACTTAATTTCATCCAAACCCTAAAATCGTTCTCTCTCTTTCTATTATCCGAACCCTAAACCCTAAAATCATTCTCTCTCTTTCTACTATCCGAACCCTAAACCCTAAAATCATTCTCTTTCTTGACATGTAGAAATGGTGAGAAAATTGATGTTCCGTGTTGTTTGGAATGGTGAATGGACGCGTGCCGAAGGTAGACACATATACATAGGTCATGCAGTGAAGAATGAAATTTTCAAGATAATTCAAGGCATTACCGTGGAATCTTTGGAGCACGAAGTTTCGGTCAGAATGGATACAGATTGTCCGCCTACCAAAAAGTTTGTCTTATCTTATCATTTCCAATTTCCAGATGCTAACCTGATCGAGCCTAATATCCTCACTAAAGATTTAGAAATCAAAGATATCTTTGATACTACGGAAAAGGGATCTATTGTAACCATGTACGTCACGTTAAAGGATTTGGTGGATCAACCATACATTAATGGTGATGTTGCTGACCAGGATGTGATGGATCAAACTGAAACCCCTAACAATCAGTTGGTTCCTTTGAGCCCCCCCCCCCCTTACATACCGCGAGGATTACTTTCAGGGTATAGAGATACTCGCCGAGGATCGTGACGAAGACAGGGTAGCATATAACGCAATGGATCTCACTCCGTCTCCGGTTCACTGTAACGACATTGTGCAATTAGCTGACAAAGTTATGGTTGCCACTAATGAGGCAATGGGGCAAAATAATCTTGCATTGGCAACTGTTGCGGTAGATTGTACAGAGAGTCGTGGACAGACTGGTGTGGGAAGGCTAGACGGTCTGGAAATAGAGATGAAAGGTTTGTATACTGGGAGGGCGTTGTCGCACCATATCAGAACGGTTGCAGGTTTGAAGAGATGGACTTTTTACGTATATTAGCGAGACCAGACTCGTATTATACTGCGGTGCTTGAATCGGGAATGCAAATTGATGCTTGGGGCTCACAAGCAAAAAGATTTCGTGCACTACCAGGTGAAGAAACATAACCCCATTCATACATGTACGGCATGCAGCGTAGATGGGAAGCACCGTAACATTAATAGCGAAGTGATCGCGCAGGAATTGCAGGGAATGATGGGCCAATCAAAAAAGGCACCCACAATCAATGAAGTACAGAACATCGCCTTAAAAATGGGAAGTAGAATATCGTACTGGCCGGCATGGTATGCACATCAAAGGGCCAAACAGATGATCCAGGGTACTCGTGCTCAAAATTACGCTGATCTTCCTGTGTTCATGTCATTATGTGAAATTCTGAACCCCGGGTACTAAATGGGATATGGGAGTGGACGAAGGTGGTGTTTTCTTGTACTGTTTCCTTGCGTTCGGGGCACAAATTCAGGGGATACCGTATATGCGACCAGTAATTGTCATCGACATGTCGCACATGAAGAAGGAACCCCTGCAATTGGTCGTATGCTCAATGGTTGATAGCCAGAAACAGTGCTATCCCATTGCATGGGGACTAGTGGACAAGGAAAACACCGCTGCATGGACTTGGTTCTTAAACAGACTGAGGTTAATTGTCCAGGATCATGACGAGTTGACGTTCGTTTTAGATCGGCACCAGGCTATCATCAATTCAGTCAAGGCCGTGTACCCCTTATCCAACCACATCCACTGCTATTACCATTTGAAAATGAACGCTCTGAAGCATTACAATACACAAAAGTGGGTGTCTCATTACCACAGTGCGGCCTACACATTTGATAAGGACGCGTGTGATTCACATCTGATAGACATGGGTATTGAGTGCGACAAAGTAAACAGCGTTAACGACAAGACCGTCGAACGTTACTTCCGGGATGCCGGTCTAGAGAAATGGGCAAGGTCCCATTGTAAAACAGCACGGTTTGAGATGCTTACATCCAACTATGCTGAGTCCATTAACTCGTGCCTGCTGCCGACCAGGTCTGACAAAGCTCTTACAATGTTCTCCCAAATATGCGATCATCAGAGCGAGTGGCACCTTAAAAAACGAAACCTCGGCTTTGACATGGGAAACACCTATCTGACTGCGAAAATGGAGAAAAGAATGTTGAGTCGTTCTATAAAGTGTATAGATTTTCGCGTGCGACCAATTTCAGAGTCTCTGTATGAAGTCCGCGGTAATCATCTGAAAACTCATATCGTGGAATTCAAACCTGGACATTGCCTCGGAACCTGCACGTGCGGCAAATACCAACAGATGTGGTTCCCGTGTGTACATGCGTGTGCTTGTGCAAAAGAACTCAGAAAACTTGGCCGTTACAATGCCGACCATGATATGAAGGTCATGTACGACCACACCAGCAGGTTCTATTCACTGGAAAACTACAATCTGGCTTATGCAGGTACAATTAAGACTCCTCCCAACCCAGCAACGTGGACCAGCGAAGTCACAAGCGAAGTACCTGCACACATAAGAAACATTCGCCCACTTCCACCGAAGAAAGTTGTAACAGTTGGGAGGGACAAGGAGAAAAGACACAAGCCAATGGTCCAAACCGTTCGTGAAAAAAAGCGAGGAACGGGAACGTACGGATGTAGCCATTGCCATGTAAAAGGGCACACCAGAAAGATTTGCCCTCAATTGAAAAATTAATGTTGTGATAGAAGCCGTTGTTCTTCGTTCTTTGTAATGTAATTATTAGTTCGCAACCTCTTTTGATTATTGCGCAAACAATATATATGTTGTTTCGATCAATTATTGTGTTTTTTTTATTTTGAATATGCATTTTATTACATAAATAAACAATATATCTTTTTCTTGTGTTTTTTAATATGAATATGCATTTTAATACATAAATAAACAATATATCTTTTATTTCGATCAATTCTTGTGTTTTTTAATATGAATCTGCATTTTAATACATAAATAAACAATTTCTTTTTTAAATTTATTTAATATGAATATGCATTTCTTACAAGAAAGTGTTACGTATTTCAACAATGTTATTATTACAAACCATCTAGAAAACATACATGCATGTTTTCTAGAAAATGCAATTATACCCGGCACATGAACCAAAATCTCTCTCCGTCTCTTCATCTACCCAGGAAGCACTACAAAAGCCACTCTTCTCTCCAAAACTAACCACATTCTGAAATGGCAAAGAAGAAGATACCAAAGGAGTGGGACGAGGACAAGGAGGAGGATACTGAAAGGTCCGAGGACGAGGACGAGGACGAGGACGAGGAAGAGGATGAAGACACTGAGGAAGACAGTGATGAGGACAGTGAAGAAACTGACCGTGAACAATCCGATTTCCGGGCAAAAAGGGGCTCTGAAACTACTCAGTACAGTGATGATGAAGACGAAGAAGATGATGACGACTCCGTGGATTGGCCGCCATCTCCGCCATGGACGCCGAAGAAAAGAAACAGAGACGACGACAGCAGTAAAGAAGAAGATCCGGAGCTCTGGCCTCGCAATCCCAAAAAACCCAAAAAAATGTAATCTTTCTTCATGTTTTTAAGTTTTTAATGTAATGAAATCTTTTGTTTATGAACTTTTTCATCTTTCTGATTATGACTGTTCATCTTTCCGAAGTTTTTCGTAGTTTTTTTCTGTAAAACACAGTTTCTGTGTAAGACGAGCACTTGCTCGTCCCGGTGTTGACCTGCTCGTCTCAGTATCAGTATGACAATATACTTAGACGAGCAGAACTCTCGTCTCAGTATATTGCCACACTGAGACGAGCAATACAAACAGGGACGAGCATTAACTGGGACGAGAAACAACTGGGACGAGCACACAAGTCTCACGTCCCAGTTGTTAAGAAGAGAGAAGAGAGAGTTTAGTTTTAAAAAGAAATTTAATCAAGAGAAAATTGAATTAGTTACAATGGTTAACCCTAAGTCAGGTCAACAAATAAACATAAGTGAGAGACGGGTATTTTTCAAAGACCAATTCACCAGACGGGTAGGACGCCAATTCTTTCGTAAATGGCTGGGGTTGAGGTAATTGAGAAAAAGCAAGAGGGTATTGTTTGAGAGGGAAATTTAGTCATTTTAGTAGTTTAAGATTACCCAAATAGAAAATGGGAAGAAAGAGTAGAGACGTCTCAAAATGGAAATCGGGAACAAAGAGCAGAGACGGAGTGGTATGAAGCACCTTCATTTGCACATGTTCTAGTTTCATAACCATAACTTCTAGTTATCAATTAGTGCTTGGTGTCAGTGAAGACAAATTTGCTCTCATACCTTGTATAAAGTCTATCATACCTTTATTTTGAAAGTTTCGCTGTAGCCCTCAGTTATGAAACATCTTCACTTACACCCTTTATAGTTTTAGAATCTTTGATCACACCCCTCATACTCCAGTCGTAGTAATTTAGGATTACATAAGCATTGTTGTTTCTTTATTATCAAATTTCACGGTTGAAGCCTACCACTCCGTGTCTGCTCTTTGTTCCCATTTGACTTTTTTTGGCTCGCATCAGGGTCACTTTGACCGGGTGATTTGGATAGCAAAATAATACGATTTTTTATAATTTTTTTACCGTATTATAGAGAAACTTTTACTCTACAACACAATGAAAAAAATTATCAAAAAATCACATCGGTTTGCTACTCAAATCACCGGGTCAAAGTGACCCGGTGATTAGTGACAAAAGTCAAATTGGGAACAAAAAGGAGACAAAGACTGGTATTTCGCTACGTAATAAAAGAACTGATTTGGTTGTGGTCAACATATAATTCCGAGAGTGTATTGCTGTTAGCAATTGGTGCGCCCATGTGGGGTGCCCAATGCAATTATCATGACCTTATGGGGTTATTTGCACTAAGACACAAACCTAGAGGGGTTAGTAGCAAAGGATCAAACCCTAGGGGTTTATGTGCAAACCTAGGAGAAGTTTTGCCTATATAAGGAGGCAGCCTCCTACACATTATGGTGTGGCTTAATGCTATTCTACACAGAAAAAGTTACTCTGTCTAGATTAACTCTCAAGTTGTAGAGAACCCTAGTCTCTCTCCAACTACATCCAAGGAGGTGGTACGTGGGGTGGATCATAGTGTTTGTCCTCGAGATTCACACTAGATTGGTGGGAGCAAGATCAAGGTGAAGGCACGTGAAAGCAAGAAACAACAACAAGATCAATCTGCTGCGCTAGGTGCTAAGGAAGAAAAAGGTACACATGAATATTCCGCTTTAATTCATTTTGTAGATCTATGTATGCTTAGATCCTTCATGACCTTCATTGGTATCAGAGCCCTAGGCTTGTTTTTCGTGCCTCGTAGTTTGAACCCGAAACTAGAACACAGTAGAAAATCGAGTTTTTCAATTTTCAAAATCTGTAGGCAATACCTATATGGTTGGATAGGGTTTTTCATGAGGATTCCAGAAATATAAATTTTGTAATTTTTGGATTAACGATGAAAAAGATATGCCCTTTTAAAGTTTTGGAACTGTATTAATCTGGACTGTTAGATCCAATCAGTAGAGCGTGTTTTTCAAAACTTGTTAAAATTGTTTTTTGAACACATAATCGGGATCAACGAAAAGATGATCCCAGAAATATTAGTTTCATCGGGAACGGAGCACGGGAAGGCGGCGCGTGGGCTTCACGTGCCACCGACGCCGCCTCCACGTGCCAAAGGGCCGGCGACGGACTGCTGACATGCCTAGGGTTGACGTGGTAAATGACGTGGTGGTGCCACGTCAGCAAAAGGCAGACGTGGCGATGACCCGACATGCCACGTGTTTGGGTGACATGGCAGCTGACGTGGCATGATGACATGGCAGCTAACGTCGGAATATGTGCTGACGTGGCTTGCTGACGTGGCGGGGGCAGACGCGCCCATGCGCAGTGGCGCGTGAGGGCGCGTATGGCCTCCTTCTACCATCATTTTTCGTCCGATTTTTTTCCTAGGTACTCCAAATTGAATTTCCTATTTTTTGAATATTTTTTCATATTTTTTGGAGCGACGGAAAATTTTAGTAATTTCCAGATTAATTAATTTGTGTTTATCACACTTCCCGGGGCAGTTTGACGACTTTAAACACACTGTTTTGAGCCCAAATTTTTTTTGGAGACTTAGGTCATTTTTTCCTACCTTATACCATAGGTGGTGAGACCCTAAGTTGTAGGGAGCAATTTTCGATCTTTTTAGTTGATTAGATTATTGCTTATTAATTTCCAGTAATTAGAGTTTAATTCTGTAAATTTCCAGAAAATTTAAGTATATTTATTTTATTATTATACATGATGTTTTGGGTTCAATGTATGTGTTTGGTGCATGGATGTGACATAGATTTTTTATATTTGGTTTTTATTTTATTTTTTGAATATGTAATCAAAATACGGTCTGCGTGTCGTGCCTCTCTATATACTCTAGTGTCTTCTCTTCTCATCCAATTTCCTCTATGAGGTTAATTCTTATTATAAATAAGATAATTAGTAGAGATTGAAGATAGAAGCTTCAAGAGAGGTGGCCAAATCAAAAGCTATGGCGCAACTTGCAAGGAGTAAATAGATGGTCTAAGGAGTCTCAAGCTTGGAGTCCTCAAGTTAGGCGAGATGGCATGAGATGGAGTTCAAGACTTGCTCGAGAAGTACTCTCAGTAGTGGGAGTCCACCTTAAGGGCCACATCCATTGCATATTTATTTATGCTTATGCTTATTTTATGTTAAAACTGTTGGAATAGATGCCCTATAGGCAATCTAATTTTAGTATGAATTGGCTAGAATAATCATTGTAGTATTTATGGAGATATGTAATATAATGAAGTCGTTAGATTTACAAATCGTGTTTCTTATCTTAAATATCCCTAGTCAAATATAAT
This sequence comes from Linanthus parryae, assembly GCA_023055425.1. Taxonomy (NCBI): domain Eukaryota; kingdom Viridiplantae; phylum Streptophyta; class Magnoliopsida; order Ericales; family Polemoniaceae; genus Linanthus; species Linanthus parryae. The sequence continues at coordinate 59,158,523 of JALGPY010000001.1, read as the reverse complement.
GATTAACAGGACGATCATCTATAGACTAGTATGGGGTTGGATTGATATGGAGATATCACGATCCAACACATGGGTATGTATTAGGGGTAATGACATACTGGATTCACCCAAATACGATAAGGCTACATACAAGTTATATAAAGTCACAAGCGCTTCTCGCGGTGATAGGATATTTTCATCCTTAGACTTGAAGTCACTAGATCCTCTAGTTGTGAAATATTGTGCTTTGACAACGTCAAACGCTACTCCGTAACTGGGTAGTTATAAAAGCGCATGTTGGGCACAATAGGAAGCAAGCTTAGAGATGGTGAGTGATGTAGATAGGATTTTTCCCTCCCACATAAGGGGAGCAATTATTCGAGGCCACTCGAGGGATGACGCCTATGGAATGTCTGGCAAGACTCATAGGAATCAATATGGGGATATTGATGTCATATGCATGGATAGGGCTATTCCCAGGATCGAGAAACATGGATTGGATATACGAGTGTGACTTTTATGTCTCGTGTCCAATCCGGATAATGAGACAAAGGGATGCGATAATAAGATCACAAGGTTTGTCAAGATGACTATTTCTATTAATTGGGTGGCATGGATGTGTTGCTAGACACCGCTCCATGTTTGTAAATAGTTACAACCAATTAAGTATAAACCTATGGGGTCACACCCCATATGGATATAATTGGACAAGAGACTAAATTAATAAGGATTAATTTAGAGTATCATATTGCAACAAGTTGCTAACTTAGTGGGACTAATTAGCAAATAATACTATTCCATATATGGATATGATTAGTATTGGGCCCTTTATGGAAACAACTAGGAGTAGTTGGACTATGTAAAGGAACTCCTTCCTTCCCTCTCAATACATGTTATTCATAAAACATATTGAGAGGAGAGAAAAGAGTTGATAGCAAGCAAGTAAGAGGCGTCGGCCCCTTACCCGCCGCCCCAAACCCGTCGGCCACACAAGGAGGCCGAACTCCTCCTTGTGGCTTCTTTGCGTGATTCCGTTGTCTCCTTCCTCCGTTATTTCTAGAAAAATAAGCTTGGGAGGTCCAATTCTCTATCCTAGGCGTGGATCAACCGTAGACAACGTGACATTATTCGCGTTTGAAGTGATCAAAGGAGAACCCAAAGGTAAACACATATTAATCCTTTACTATCGTTATGTGTTCTTGACTTGTGATCCTTGGAGGGATTTGAGCGGAATAATTATCTTCTTCCGCTGCGATTCCATGTTCAAAACCCTACAGTGGTATCAGAGCCACAGTTCGTAGAGCATAACGTAGTTTATGTGTTACGAATTTGTTATTTTAACACTTTAAATTCATTTTTATCGCGTAAAACGACAAATTAAGCAAAGTAGATGCAATTGAATGGAGATTCAATCTAACAAGATCTAATTGTGCATTGGATGCAACAAATTAGTGAGTTTTTTTGTTTGAAGATTAGGGTTTGGGCACATTTTTTAAAAAAGGGTTTTTCAACATGGAAATAACTTGGATTGGGCAACAAGGAAGGAGTTGGTTTTGGAAACAACTCCTAGAAGGGTTCGCCCCCCCATAGGGGACCGCCCCTATGCCTTGCCTCCCAAGCCACGCACGGCCTAAAGGCCAGCCGGGCCTAGGCACGACCTGGGGGACCGGCGGTTTGGTCTTGGTCGGGCCCTAGGGCCGTGTGTGATCCAATAGGGCTTTGGGAAGTTCTTTTTGGATTGTTTTTAAACCTACTCCTTCCAAAACAATTAAAAATTGAACAAGCGCGTTAAAATTGGTTTTAACTGTTTATGTGTTATTCGCATGGTGGTTGGATATGGCCCTAGGTTGTGGTTTGTGTGTGAATGTTTATTTTAAGGTTTGTTTTACAGCCTGCGAGCTGATCAATTAATGCAATAATTAATTAAGGTTTACGGCCTGCGAGTCGTTTTTCTTCTCAACTTGTGAGATTTATTTTATTTAGTATAGGAGTAGCTAGATAAAATAGATTGTTAGCCAAGATTGAAGAAAAGAAGCCCAAAGACATTGGAGCCATGGAGATGGAGCATGGAGCATTCCACAAAACTATGAAGGATGGACCAAAAGATGGAAGCGCATGGTGATGTGATCTATTTTAGGGTTCATAGATATTCTCATTGGCTTGGGAATATCTTAGTCTAGAAAGGCCATATCCACATAACGTTTATTTTATTGTGGTTTATTTTATTGTCTTATTATTTTGTGATTGATGTATGGTTGATGCATGCGATTAGGATAATAAGAAATTAGACAACCCGGATCTATGATTTGGAGTTTTGCCCAAAACTCAAACGTATAGATCATGTTGATATAGATCAACAATACAAATTAAAATTGAAAGGCAAATCCCTCAATCAAAATATTGTGTTTATTCCTTATCGTTATTTAAACACTCATCATGATCACTATATCCCATGATTGTGCGTGCCAAAGCATGGCAACATTGTTTATCGTGATTAGATGTGACGCACGTAACAATGTGCAATTGTTTAAGTAAGAGGTTGGACGCAACTAGGTAGATTTAATAAGATTAAAAGAACCTAGAGGCATACAATTGGGATTATCCATGGGGTTGGATAAATAATGGTTATTTGCCCAATAGAACCAAGAGTTACATATGATGTAATTGGAATGATTTCTACCTAAATAACCAATTCCGGGTGACTTGCCAAATCAAGCTCGGAAAAGGCGAAATATGGATCTTGGCCCACTAGAAAACATAAGGATATTTTCCGCATTAATATGGAGGGTTATTAATCCGAGAAAAATAGTGGGAGCTATATTTAATAATCTAGTCATTATTGAGTATAGTAAAATCATACTAAAATCTTGTATATTTCTCGTTTTTGTAGAACTCCAATGGCAAAAAATTAATTGAATTCATCACACTCCCTACGGGTTGTTCTTGAGAAGGACAAGCTTTTTGGAACCAACTTTCTGGACTGGTACAGAAATTTAAGAATTGTTCTTAAACAAGAAAAGAAACTGTACACACTAGAAGAAGCCGTTCTAGAGGGTCCAGAGAATAATACACCTGCAGCCCTAAAGGCATATCAGAAACGCGTTGATGATGCTAATGATGCGGCATGCCTTATGCTTTGAACCATGTCTCATGAGCTTCAAAAGCAACATGAGAACATGAATGCAGTCGATATGATCGAACACTTGAAGCAGATCTTCCAAGAGCAGGCAAGGGTTGAGAGGTATGAAGTTTCTCGGGCATTGTTCAAGAGTCACTTGGCAGAAGGGAACCCAGTAGGACCGCATGTGTTGCGAATGATCAGATACCTTGAGAATATCGATTGCCTAGGGTCCCCGATTGGTCAAGAGTTGGCCACAGATCTCATTCTGCAATCGTTTCCGGATAGTTATGGACAGTTCATCATGAACTATAACATGAATGAGATCGCCAAGCCTCTGCCAAAGCTACTCAATATGTTGAGGAAAACTGAACAATCCATCAAAAAGGGAAAGGGCAAGGCCATAATGATGGTGCAGAAAGGAAAGGGTAAAAGGTTTGCCTCTACTTCCAAGGGTAAAGGCAAGAGAGTTGCTAAACCTAAGGACACTGCTGGCGTGGCCAAAGGCGTGATCAAGGGTGATTGTCACTACTGCAGTCATCCTGGACACTGGAAACGGAATTGCCCAAAGTATCTGGAGGATAAAAGGATTGGGATAGTGGTCCCACAACCACCTGGTATTTTTGTTATAGATGTTAATTTAACTACTTCTTCATCATGGGTATTAGATACTGGATGTGGATCTCATATTTGTCGAAAATGCAGGATCTAAGTAGAAGTAGAAGATTAGCAAAAGGATAGGTGGACTTGCGCGTTGGGAATGGAGCAAGAGTTGCTGCATTGGCTATAGGCGTGTATAGGCTGTCTCTGCCTTCTGGATTAGTATTAGAATTAGATAATTGCTTTTATGTTCCTGCTATGAGTAAGAACATTATTTCCGTATCTTGTTTGGACAAGAAAGGCTTTACTATTTCAATAAAGAACAATTGTTGTTCCATTTATTTTGATAGTATTCACTATTGTAGTGCGCAATTATTTAATATATTATTTATCCTAGATCTAAGCTATCCAATCTATAACATAAATACTAAGAGGATTAAAGTGAATGATTTAAATCCTGCTTATCTATTGCATTGTCGTCTAGGCCATATAAATGAGAAACGTGTATCTAGATATGGATTTGTATACCTTATGAAATACTAAGAGGATTAAACGTGTTTCTAGACTCATTTGATTTTTGAATCATATGAGACATGTGAGGCTTCTTTGTTAGGAAAGATGACAAAGTCCCCTTTCAAAAAGAAATGTGAAAGGACTAGTGAGCAATTAGCACTCATACATACTGATGTGTGTGGGACGTTTGCTACACCTGCCAGAGGTGGTTATGTCTACTTCATAACATTCACTGATGATTTCAGTAGATATGGATTTGTATACCTTATGAAGGTTAAATCTGAATATTTTGAGAAATTCGAGGAATTTAAGAATGAAGTAGAGAAACAACTTGGCAAAAGTATCAAAGCTCTACGATCAGATCGAAGACGTGAGTACTTGAGCCAAGAGTTTGATGATTATCTTAGAGAGTGTGGGATATTATCCCAACTCACTCCACCCGGAACACCACAATGGAATGGTGTATACGAGAGGAGGAATCGAACCTTGTTGGACATGGTGAGATCTATGACGTGTCAAACAAATCTCCCGTTATCTTTTTGGGGCTATGCTTTAATGTGTGCAACTTTCACCATTAACCGTGTTCCTTCCAAATCAGTCATGAAGAAACCACATGAGATGTGGAGTGGGAGCCGTCCCATAGTGTCGTTTATGAGGATATGTGGCTGCGATGTTTATGTAAACATTTACAGCCAGACAAACTCGGGCCGAAATCGGATAAGTGTAAGTTTGTGGGATACCCTAAGGAAACTAAGGGCTATTACTTCTACAATCCAACCGATAACAAAGTGTTTGCTTATCGAACCGGCGTGTTTTTACTAAGAGAATTTGTCTCCAAAGAAGCAAGTGGGAGGACTGTAAAACTTGAAGAAATTCAAGAACCACAAATTATTGATTCGGTTATGGAACATGAACAGGAACCACAACAGATTGTTGTAGAGTTTTGATTCATGGATCGCACAACGGAAGCATAATCAAACAAAAACCATGCAAAACCCTCCAAGGATCACAAGTCAAGAGACATAACGATGGTAAAGGTTAGAAATCATAAACACACCTTTGGGTTCTCCTTGATGACTTCAAACGCGAATAATGTCACGTTCTCTATAGTTGATCCACGCCTAGAGTTGATCCTAGATCTCCCAAACTCCTTGGTGCTAGCCCGGAATAGGAAGAGGAAGAAGAAATCACGCAAAACGAGACCCAAAGGAGGGTCTCGGCCTCCTTTGGCCGACGGGGACGGGGCGGCGGCAAGGGGGCGGTCGGGCCTCCTTGTTTCTTGCTCTCTCTCCTTTGTTCTCTCCCACTCTTGTTATGTTCACTTAATGAGCATAAGTTATATGGGAAGGAAGGAAGGAAGGTCCTTTATATAGTCCAACAACTCCTTGTTAACTACCTGAAGGTCCTACTAAGTTTGCAAGGGTTTTTGCAAAGTGATCCTTCTAATTAATTAATCCAATTAATTAATTCCCAAATCTAGTTCAACTCTGTATAGGGTGTGACCCCATAGGTTCTATCTATTTGGTAGCAACTATTTGCTAATATGGAGCGGTCTCTAGCAAAACATCCATTCTAGCCAACTAATAGAAAAGTCATCTTGACAACCTTTGTACAAGTAATTGTCTCATCCCTTTGTCTCTATATCCGTATTGGACACGAGACATACAAGTCACACTCGTATATCCAATCCACAGTTTCTCGATCCACGGGAATAGCCTTATTCGTGCAAATAACATCAATATCCTATATTGATTCATTTAAGTCTGGCCAGACATTCTATAAGCACTATCCCTCGAGTGGCCTAGGATATTTTCTCCCGTTATGTGGGAGGGACAAATCCTCTCTATGTCCACTACGATCTCTAAGCTTGCTTCTCATTGTATCCAGTACACGCCTTTATAACTACCCAGTTACGGTGTAGCGTTTAACGCTACCAAGATCACAATAATCCACAACTAGAATATCTAGTGACTTCAAGTCTAAGGATGACAATACCATTGCACCGCGAGAAGCGCTTGTGACTTAACATAACGTGTATGTAGCCTTCTCGGAGATGGGTCAATCCAGTGCAACATTCTCTAATGCACACCTATGTGTTGGATCCTGATATCTCCATATCAATCCAACCGCATACTAGTCTATAGATGATTGTCCCATTTAATCATTATACTCGACTAGGGATATTTAAGATAAACAACACAATTTTAAATCTAAGGACTTCATTATATTAAATATCCAATAAATAATAAATGAATTGTCTAGCCATATACAAATTCATACTAAACTAGATTGCCTCTAGGGCATCTATTCCAACAGTCTCCCACTTGCACTAGAGCCAATCTGGCGCATCTCGTATGCCCATACTCCTAGTGTGCCCTTCATGCTTCCACTGCGTGAGAGGTTTCGTAAGCGGGTCTGACAGATTATCATCTGTAGGAATCTTGCATATCCTAACGTCTCCTCTATCGATAATATCTCGAATCAGATGAAACTTCTTGAGCACGTGCTTGGACTTTTGGTGCGATCTGGGTTCCTTTGACTGCGCGATCGCCCGAGTGTTGTCACAGAACAACTCCACTGGATTCGCAATGCTAGGGACCACACCAAGTTCAGAAACAAACTTTCTGATCCAAACAGCCTCCTTTGCTGCGCCTTTTGCAGCAATGTACTCAGCCTCTGTTGTAGAATCAGCTACCGTCTCTTGCTTGGAACTCTTCCAGCTAACCGCTGCTCCATTCAGGCAAAACACATATCCCGATTGTGATCTAAAGTCATCTCTGTCGGTTTGGAAGCTTGCATCAGTGTAACCCCTTACACGCAACTCTTCCTCACCGCCAAATATCAAGAAAGCATCCTTAATTCTTCTCAAGTACTTTAGGATGTTCTTGACTGCAATCCAGTGACTCTCACCCGGATTGGATTGGTATCTGCTTGTCATACTCAAGGCATATGACACATCTGGTCTAGTACATAACATGGCGTACATGATAGATCCTATGGCTGAGGCATAGGGTATTCTACTCATGCGTTCCTTCTCAATCTCATTAAGGACAACCACTCTTCGAAAGAGTGATTCCATGTGACATGGGCAAGAATCCCTTCTTGGAATCTTGCATGTTGAACCGTTTCAACACCTTGTCAATATATGTACTTTGACTTAGGCCTAGCAACCTCTTAGATCTATCTCTATAGATCTTTATACCGAGTATATAGGCTGCTTCCCCTAAGTCCTTCATTGAGAAACACTTTCCTAACCAATCTTTCACAGATTGCAGCATGGGAACGTCGTTTCCAATGAGTAGTATGTCATCCACATACAAGACCAGAAAAGCTACAGAGCTCCCACTAACCTTCTTGTAGACACAAGACTCATCTTCGTTTCTGATGAAGCCAAACTCTTTGACCACTTCATCAAAACGTCGATTCCAACTCCTAGAAGCTTGCTTCAATCCATAAATGGATCGTTGCAGCTTACAGACTTTGTTGGCTTGCTTTGGATCTTCAAAACCCTCCGGCTGTATCATATACACGTCCTCGAGGAGATTCCCATAAAGGAATTCTGTTTTGACATCCATCTGCCAAATCTCATAGTCGTGGTATGCTGCAATCGCAAGTAGGATTCGGATGGATTTGGTCATAGCGACTGGTGAAAAGGTTTCATCATAGTCAATACCATGAATATGTCTGAATCCTTTAGCCACCAATCGGCCCTTATAGGTAATCACATTACCATCCATGTCGATCTTCTTCTTGAAGACCCACTTGCACCCTATGGGCCGCGCCCCATCGGGTGGTTCCACCAAAGTCCATACTTTGTTGGTATACATGGATTCCATCTCGGATCTCATGGCTTCCAGCCACTTCTGAGAGTCTGGGCCACTCATGGCCTCCTCATAGGTAGTAGGCTCATCATCTATGAGCATCGTGTCACCGGAATCGGTTACGAGAAGTCCATACCTCTCGGGTTCCTGGCGCACTCTACTAGATCTACGAAGCTCTTGTGTTACCTGAACAGGTTGCTCCACAACTGCTTGTGGTTCCTGTTCATGTTCCATAATCGGTTCAGTGATTTGTGGTTCTTGAACCTCTTCAAGTTCTACATTCCTCCCACTTGCTTCTTTAGAGACAAACTCTCTTTCTAGAAACACGCCGGTCCGAGCAACAAACACTTTGTTCTCGGTTGTATTGTAGAAGTAGTATCCCTTAGTTTCCTTAGGGTACCCCACAAATTTATACTTATCCGATTTAGGCCCTAGCTTGTCTGATTGTAAACGTTTTACATAGACATCGCAGCCCCAAATCCTCATGAACGACAGTGTGGGACGCCTCCCACTCCACATCTCATATGGTGTCTTCATGACTGATTTAGATGGAACACGGTTAATGGTGAAAGCTGCACTTAATAGAGCGTAGCCCCAAAATGATAATGGAAGATCGGTTTGACACATCATAGATCGAACCATATCCAATAGGGTTTGATTCCTCCTCTCGGACACGCCATTCCATTCTGGCGTTCCGGGTGGAGTGAGTTGGGACACGATCCCACACTCTCTAAGATAGTCGTCAAACTCTTGGCTCAAGTATTCTCCTCCACGATTCGATCGTAGAGATTTTATACTTTTCCCAAGTTGCTTTTCTACTTCATTCTTGAATTCTTTGAACACTTCAAAGGATTCGGATTTTTCCCTCATAAGGTACACAAATCCATATCTACTGTAATCATCAGTAAATGTAATGAAGTAGACATAACCACCCCTGGCAGGCGTGGCAAATGGCCCGCACACATCCGTATGTATGAGCGCCAATTGCTCACTAGTCCTCTCACCTTTCTTATTGAAAGGGGACTTTGTCATTTTTTCCCAATAAACAAGCCTCACATGTCTCATATGATTCAAAATCAAATGAGTCTAGTAATCCATCCTTATGGAGTCTAGATACACGTTTCTCATTTATATGGCCTAAACGACAATGCCATAAATAAGCAGGATTTAAATCATTTATTTTAATCCGCTTGGTATTAATGTTGTAGACATGATTGCTTAGATCAAGGACATAAAGTCCATTAAATAATTGCGCACTAAAATAGTGAATATTATTTAAATAAAAGGAACAACAATTGTTCTTTATTGAAATAATAAAACCATCCTTGTCCAAACAAGAAATAGAAATAATGTTTCTGCTCATAGCAGGCACAAAATAGCAATTATTTAATTCTAAAACTAATCCTGAAGGCAGAGATAGCTCGCACACGTCTATGGCCAACGCAGCAAACTTTGCTCCATTCCCAACGCCCATATCTACCTCTCCTTTAGCCAATCTTCTACTTCTCTTTAGATCCAGCATGTTTCGACAAATATGAGATCCACATCCAGTATCTAATACCCATGATGTAGAGACAGTTAAATTGACATCCACAACAAAAATACCTGGTGGTGGTGGAATCACTATTCCAAGCCTCTTGTCCTCCAGATATTTTGGGCAGTTCCTCCTCCAGTGTCCAGGCTGGCTGCAGTAGTGACACTCACCTTTAGTCACGGCCTTGGCTATGCCACCAACAGGCTTAAGGGCAGGTTCCTTGGACTTGGCAACTGACTTGCCTTTGCCCTTGGAGGAAGAGGCAAACCTTTTGCCCTTTCCTTTCTGTACCATCATTATGGCCTTGCCCTTACCCTTCTTGATGCTCTGTTCAGCCGTTCTCAACATGTTGAGTAAATCTGGCAGTGGTTTAACGATCTCGTTCATTTTATAGTTCATAATGAACTGTTAATAACTCTCGGGCAACGATTGCAACACGAGATCGGTTGCCAACTCTTGGCCGACCGGGAACCCTAGTCGGGCGAGATTCTCCAAGTACCCGATCATTCGGAGTACATGGGGTCCCACCGGGTTCCCTTCTGCCAGATGACATTTGAACAGTGCCTTTGAGACCTCATACCTCTCTACCCTCGCCTTCTCTTGGAAGAGCTGCTTTAGATGATCGATCATATCGACAGCATTCATGTTTTCGTGTTGCTTCTGAAGCTCAGAAGTCATGGTGCAAAGCATAAGGCAGGCCGCATCATTAGCGTCATCAACACGCTTTTGATACGCCTTTAAGGCAGCAGGTGTTTGTTTCTCTGGACCTTCTGGAACATGCTCCTCTATTGCGTACAGTTTCTTCTCTTGCTTGAGAACAATTCTCAAGTTTCTGTACCAATCCAGAAAGTTGGTTCCAGAGAGCTTGTCCTTCTCAAGGACAGATCGTAGGGAATGTTGTGAACTCGATGAGTTGTTTGCCATTTGGAATTCTACAAAAAGGAAAATACGCAAGTTTTAGTATTTGTGAATTTTTGACTATATTTAATAATGGCTAGTTTATTAAATATAGCTCCCACTATTTTTCTACGGATTAATAACCCTCAAGATATTAATGCAGAAAATATCCTTATATTTTCTAGTGGGCTAAGATCCATCTTTCATCTCCTTATGAGCTTGCTTTGGCAAGTCACCCATAATTTGACTACTTTAGGTAGGAACAATTCCAATTGCATCCCATATGCAACTCTTGGTTCAATCGGGCAAATAACTCCTTATTTATCCATCCATATGGATAATCCCAATTGATTGCCTCTAGGTTTCTTAATCAAATTAATAGCCTAGTTGTGCTCAACCTCTTATCTAAACAATTGCACATTGTTACGTGCCATCGCATTCCATCATTATGAACCAAGTCGCCATGCTTTAGCACGCACGAACTTGATAAATAATGATGATAATGAGTGTTTAAATAACGAGAAGGCAAGAACACAAAATTTAAATTTTGAGGGATTTTAAATTCAATTTTAATTCTTTTGTTGATAATTATCAACTAATCTATCTATTTGAGTTTGGGCACAACTCCAAATAATAGATCCGGGTTGTCTAATTATCTTATTATCCTAATTGCATGCATCATCCATACACCAATCACACAAATAATAAGACAATAAAATAAAAAACCACAAAACAGAAATTAAACGTGATGTGGATATGACCTTTTCTAGACTAAGATAATTCCAAGCCAATGGAATTATCTATGAACCCTAAACAAACACATCTCCATGCGTCTTGATCTTTTGGTCCATCCATCATAGTCTTGTGGAATGCTCCATGCTCCATGCTCCATCTTTTGTGGCTTCTTTGGCTTTGGGCTTCTTTTCTCCAATCTTGGCTAACAATCTACTTTATCTAGCACTAGCTAACTTCTATACTAAATAAAATAAATCTCACAAGTTGAGAAAAAAAATGGCACGCAGGCCATAAAACCCTAATTAATTATTACAATTAATTGATCAGCTCGCAGGCCGTAAAACCAAACCACAAAATTAAACATCCACATCAAACCACATCCTAAGGCCATATCCAATCACCATGCGATTTGCACATAAACAGTTAAAATCCAATTTTAACGCGCTTGGTCAATTTTAATTGATTTTAGGATTTCTAGGGTTAAAAGGGTCCATGGGCCCAACAATCAAATTGCCCGGGCCCAACAAAGTGAACCACAAGGCCCTAGGGCCGGCCCGGCCCAAAACCCACAAGGCTAGGCCCGCGAGTTAGGGCCGCCCGGCCCCTAGGGCGGCCAATTTTGGGCGGCAAGCAAGGGGGGCGGTCCCTAGGGGGGCCGAACCTCCTTGAGGGAGTTGTTTCCAAAACAACTCCCTTACTTGTTTCCCAAGTTTGGTTGTTTCCTTGTTTTGGGAGAACTCCTTCTTCCCCAAGGATGCCCAAACCCTAGATCTAAGATCCTAAAATTTCTCAAACTCACCAATTCATGCATCAAATGCAAAAATTGAATCTTGTTATGATTAATTGTTGACAAATTGCATCCCATGCTTGATTTGTCTTGTTTTACGCGATAAACAATCAAATTAAGGTGTAAAACAACTAAAACGTAACACATAAACCACGTTTATGCTCTACGACCTGTGGCTCTGATACCACTGTAGGGTTTTGATTCATGGATCGCACAACGGAAGCATAATCAAACAAGAACCATGCAAAAACCTCCAAGGATCACAAGTCAAGAGACATAACGATGGTAAAGGTTAGAAATCATAAACACACCTTTGGGTTCTCCTAGATGACTTCAAACGGGAATAATGTCACGTTCTCTATAGTTGATCCACGCCTAGAGTTGATCCTAGATCTCCCAAACTCCTTGGTGCTAGCCCGGAATAGGAAGAGGAAGAAGAAATCACGCAAAACGAGACCCAAAGGAGGGTCTCGGCCTCCTTTGGCCGACGGGGACGGGGCGGCGGCAAGGGGGCGGTCGGGCCTCCTTGTTGCTTGCTCTCTCTCTCCTTTGTTCTCTCCCACTCTTGTTATGTTCACTTAATGAGCATAAGTTATATGGGAAGGAAGGAAGGAAGGTCCTTTATATAGTCCAACAACTCCTTGTTAACTACCTAAAGGACTTATTCTAGTCCAACTAGAATTCAATTTAGTCCCTTCCTTGCAAATTAGTCCCTACTAAGTTTGCAAGGGTTTTTGCAAAGTGCTCCTTCTAATTAATTAATCCAATTAATTAATTACCAAATCTAGTTCAACTCTATATAGCGTGTGACCCCATAGGTTCTATCTAGTTGGTAGCAACTATTTGCTAATATGGAGCGGTCTCTAGCAAAACATCCATTCTAGCCAACTAATAGAATAGTCATCTTGACAACCTTTGTACAAGTAATTGTCTCATCCCTTTGTATCTATATCCGGATTGGACACGAGACATACAAGTCACACTCGCATATCCAATCCACAGTTTCTCGATACATGGGAATAGCCTTATTCGTGCAAATAACATCAATATCCTATATTGATTCATTTGAGTCTGGCCAGACATTCTATAAGCACTATCCCTCGAGTGGCCTAGGATATTTGCTCCCGTTATGTGGGAGGGACAAATCCTCTCTACGACCACTACGATCTCTAAGCTTGCTTCTCATTGTATCCAGTACACGCCTTTATAACTACCCAGTTACGGTGTAGCGTTTAACGCTACCAAGATCACAATAATCCACAACTAGAATATCTAGTGACTTCAAGTCTAAGGATGACAATACCATTTCACCGCGAGAAGCGCTTGTGACTTAACATAACGTGTATGTAGCCTTCTCGGAGATGGGTCAATCCAGTGCAACATTCCCTAATGCACACCTATGTGTTGGATCGTGATATCTCCATATCAATCCAACCCCATACTAGTCTATAGATGATTGTCCCATTTAATCATTATACTCGACTAGGGATATTTAAGATAAACAACACAGTTGTAAATCTAAGGACTTCATTATATTAAATATCCAATAAATAATAAATGAATTTTCTAGCCATATACAAATTCATACTAAACTAGATTGCCTCTAGGGCATCTATTCCAACAGTTGTAGGGCAACCTGTTCAAGTAACACAAGAGCTTCGTAAGTCGAGTAGAGTGCGCCATGAGCCAGAGAGGTATGGAATTCTCGTGACGGAAACTGGTGATACTATGCTCATAGGAGATGAGCCTACTACCTATAGAGAGGCCATGCAAGGGCCGGACTCTCAGAAGTGGCTAAAAGTCATGAGATCCAAGATGGAATCCATGTACACAAACCAAGTATGGACTTTGGTGGAACCACCCCAAGGGGCACGCCCCATAGGGTGCAAATGGGTCTTCAAGAAGAAGACCGACATGGATGGTAATGTAGTTACCTATAAGGGCCGACCGGTGGCTAAAGGATTCAGACAGATTCATGGTATAGACTATGATGAAACTTTTTCCCCAGTCGCTATGACCAAATCCATCCGAATCTTACTTGAAATTGCGGCTTACTATGACTATGAGTGTAATACCCCGTATTTTCGGGGGTATTTTTAGGAGTTTAACGATTATTTTGGGCCGTTAGTAGGAATTGTAAAAATAATTTTAGTATTTTTTTTTTCAAGAGTTATGTATTTTATATATATATATATATAATTATATGTTAGGAAAAAAAATATTATTTTGAACTTTTTTTATTTTTTTTATATATTGTTTTAGAGAAGGTTATGAAAGTTAGATAAGTTTTTAGTTATTAAAAGTTGTGGGTCGTATAGCATTTTTATCGTGTCCAAATGTCGCGTTTTAATTAATTATTACGTAACGACCACCGCGTGGCTTGGTGCTCTTGCCACACAAGATTACTTCTCCCTTCATCCTCTTCCTCACCACACCCGTACAGGAGACTCTGTCTCCGGCGATTTCTCCGCCAAGTCAGACTCCTTCACCGCCTCCAACTCCGATTGCCTCCTCTAAACACCACCACCGTGACCCAATTCCGTCCAAAGTCAGAAGCATAATCCGACCCACTCTCCAATTCATGATTTCACCCAATTTTGTGACTCGATTCGAAATCGAAATCAACCCGAAAAGACTCCTACTCCTCGCCGAAATTCTCCCCACCATCCTATATAAACCACCTGAGAGATCAGAGAAATTCACACCAATTCACATCTCTCTCTCGCACCCTCTCTCTGTCCGAATTGCCAAGCAAAAACCCGGCCGGAAAAAGCCGAGCCAAGCCCAGCTCCGCCCTCTGTTTTGCCGGCGTCGTCGCCCTCTCCGACATCTCTCCATCTCTCCCAGCTCTCTCAAGCTTCCTCAGCCGACCTAGAGGCCGGCGATTCGAAGCCGAACCACAGCAGCCGACGAAGACCCAACCGGGTCCGACCCGATCGAAGCCAACGCCGCCAGCCCCGACGAGGCCGAACCCAGGTCTGTTCCGCCTCTCCGCCTCGTTTCCGCCGCTGTGGGACGCCTTCATCACCGGCGCCCTCGTAGTCGTCTTCCGTCTTCGTCGTCGTCACCCTCCGTCTTCTTCCGTTCGGTAAACCCAGTCAACCAATTTTTTTTTTTTTTTGCTCTTCAATTTGTGTTGTTGTGATAGCAGTGGGTTTTATGGGAAGAAACTTAATTGCTTTAAATTATAAACTATTGGGGGGTCTTTTGCACAATCTGAAACTGTTCGGGTACTTCTAAATCATGGGGGAAGCAGTTGTATTTTAGGTGAAGCTATTTATTTGATAAAACTATATATGTTACCCTATGTATAAGGGTATTATGTTTATACTTTTATAAGTTATTTACATCTTCATAATTTATTACTTTCATTAGTTTTATTCATATATATATATATATATATATATATATATATATATATATATACACACACACACACACACACACACACACACACATATAAATAATTATACTACCTTATAAGTTATAACTACAAGTTAGTTGCAGTGTGCTTTTATATTAACAAAAAAACTAGTTATGTTAGTCATATTCAAATAATAACTTTTACTTTACTTTAGCAAATTCTGGGAAACGTAAATAAGGGGGTTAACATATACAATTGCATATAGGATTTGTATGCACTTTGGCGTGATAGTAGTGTGTTGATTAGGGAATATTTGCTATTGTAGACACCGAGTTCATAGACGGTGAATTTGTGGAGGATCAATACTACGAGTACTAGGAGGTTGTTGCTTTCGTGTGACGATATCTCTTCCAATCCAAGTAAGTATATGTGCACAACACTTTCAACTATCAAAATGTGTGTGATGCTTTGTGTGAGTTACATCAATACTGTGAAACTATTTTGAGAAGCATGTGGATTTCAAACTTATAGTACTCGTGTGAAGCATGTGGAAGGATTAATGAATGATAATGGAATTGGGAATGATGTGCAGAGGATGTGCGTGAAGGCTACTGCCTGGAACACCATTGTGTGATTTCCCTAGGGTTCATACCCTTTTTATTTATCATGGAATCTATGAGTACTACCTATGCATGTTTAGGTCATGACTGTATAGGGGTGTCGACACTTAAGGTCTCATTAGAATGGTTAGGGCGGGATAGCGAAGGGCTATCTACTAACGTCCGGGGAGAAATTGGTATACCCAAGAATGTACCCCATTATTGGATTTATTGCATCGTGACCTCTCTGTTTACATCTTACCTGTTGGGGCTCGTAGGTTACGCCTCAACCAAAGCAACGATTAAAATGTGGTTATTCTTTTTTTCTGTTAGCCAACTCTGTTTTACATGTTGTGATGTATGCTTACTCAGTTCTTAGTGATAAACGTTTTCTGCGGTCGGCTGTTGCTATTTGAAAACCCGCAGGTTATGAATAAGGTGGGGGAACGCGCACACGTAAGCTGGAAGCTAGGAGCAAGCTAGGAATCATTTAGTATTTGAGTAGGATTTTCTATTTTAGAGAATTTAGACAATGTCAATTTTATTTCTTTCAAAACTATTGTTGGAGGATTTCTCCAATTTTTATTAAATAAATGCGCTTTTGGATTATCGTTTGGTGGTACTAGCAAGGAACCGGGGTTCCGAGGTGTTTCAATGAGATTTGGCAGATGGATGTCAAAATAGCATTCCTTTATGGAAATCTTCTCGAGGATGTGTACATGACACAACCAGAAGGTTTTGTAGATCCAGAGCATGCAAATAAAGTCTGTAAGCTTCATCGATCCATTTATGGATTGAAGCAAGCTTCTAGGAGTTGAAATCGACGTTTTGATGAAGCCGTCAAAGAGTTTGACTTCGTCAAGAACGAAGATGAGTCTTGTGTTTACAAGAAGGTTAGTGGGAGCTCCGTAGCGTTCCTGGTCTTGTATGTGGATGACATACTACTCATTGGAAACGACATTCTATGCTGCAATCGGTTAAGGATTGGCTAGGAAAGTGTTTCTCAAAGAAAGATTTAGGGGAAGCAGCCTATATACTGGGTATAAAGATCTATAGGGATAGATCTAAGAGGTTGCTAGGCCTAAGTCAAAGTACATATATAGACAAGGTGTTAAAACGGTTCAACATGCAAGATTCCAAGAAGGGATTATTGCCCATGTCACATGGAATTACTCTTTCGAAGAGTGATTGTCCATCCAATAAGATTGAGATGGGCCGCATCAGTAAGATCCCCTATGCCTCGGCCATAGGATCTATAATGTACGCCATGTTATGTACTAGACCGGACGTATCATACGCTTTGAGTATGGCAAGCAGATATCAGTCTAATCCGGGTGAGAGTCACTGGATAGTAGTCAAGAACATCCTCAAGTACTTGAGAAGAACTAAGGATGCGTTCTTGATATTTGGAGGTGAGGAAGAGTTGCGTGTAACTGGTTACACGGATGCAAGCTTTCAAACCGACATAGATGATTTCAGATCGCAGTCGGAATTTGTGTATTGCCTAAATGGAGGAGCTGTGAGCTTGAAGAGTTCCAAGCAAGAGACGGTTGCTGATTCTACAACAGAGGTTGAGTATATTGTTGCGAGTGGCGCAGCAAAAGAAGTTGTTTGGATTAGAAAGTTTGTTTCTGAGCTTGGTGTAGTTCCTAGAATTGAGGATGCCACAGTGTTGTATTGTGACAACACAGGCGCGATCGCTCAATGTAAGGAACCTAGATCACACCAGAAATCCAAACACATACCCTGGTAGTTCTTATTCGAGAGATTATCGATAAAGGACATGTGAAGATATGCAAGATTCCTACAGATGATAATCTGGCAGATCCATTTACAAAGCCGCTTGTTCAGCGTAAGCATGAAGAGCACACTAGGGCGATTGGCATACGCGATGCACCAGATTGGCTCTAGTGCAAGTGGGAGACTGTTGGAATAGATTTCCTAGAGGCAATCTAATTTTAGTATGAATTGTCTAGAATAATCATTGTATTATTTATGGAGATATTTAATATAATGAAGTTCTTAGATTTACAAATCGTGTTGTTTATCTTAAATATCCCTAGTCAAATATAATGATTAACAGGACGATCATCTATAGACTAGTATGGGGTTGGATTGATTTGGAGATATCACGATCCAACACATGGGTATGTATTAGGGGTAATGACATACTGGATTGACCCAAATCCGAGAAGGCTACATACAAGTTATGTAAAGTCACAAGCGCTTCTCGCGGTGATAGGATATTATCGTCCTTAGACTTGAAGTCACTAGATCATCTAGTTGTGAAATATTGTGCTTTCACAACATCAAACGCTACTCCGTAACTCGGTAGTTATAAAAGCGCATGTTGGGCAAAATAGGAAACAAGCTTAGAGATGGTTAGTGATGTAGATAGGACTTGTCCCTCCCACATAACGGAGCAATTATCCGAGGCCACTCGAGGGATGGCGCCTATGGAGTGTCTGGCCAGACTTATATGAATCAATATGTGGATATTGATGTCATATGCATGGATAGGGCTATTCCCAGGATCGAGAAACATGGATTGGATATACGAGTGTGACTTGTATGTCTCGTGTCCAATCTGGATAATGAGACAAAGTGATGCGATAATAAGATCACAAGGTTTGTCAAGATGACTATTTCTATTAATTGGGTGGCATGGATGTGTTGCTAGACACTGCTTCATTTTTGTAAATAAATACTACCAATTAAATAGAAACCTATGGGGTCACACGCCATATGGATATAATTTGACAAGAATCTAAATTAATAAGGATTTATTAAGAGGATCATATTTCAACAAGTTGCTAACTTAGTGGGGCTAATTAGCAAATAATACTATTCCATATATGGATATGATTAGTATTGGCCCCTTTATGGAAACAACTAGGAGTAGTTGGACTATATAAAGGAACTCCTTCCTTCGCTCTCAACAAATGTTATTCATAACACATATTGAGAAGAGAGAAAAGAGTTGAGAGCAAGCAAGTAAGAGGCATCCGCCCCTTACCCGCCGCCCCAAACCCGTCGGCCACACAAGGAGGCCGAACTTCTCCTTGTGGCTTCGTTGCGTGATTCTGTTGTCTCCTTCCTCTGTTATAGCTAGCACAATAAGATTGGGAGGTCAAATTCTCTATCCTAGGCGTGGATAAACCGTAGAGAACGTAACATTATTCGCGTTTGAAGTCATCAAAGGAGAACCCAAAGGTAAACACATATTAATCCTTTACTATCGTTATGTGTTCTTGACTTGTGATCCTTGGAGGGATTTGAACGGAATAATTATCTTCTTCCGCTGCGATTCCATGTTCAAAACCCTACAATAATTGCGTGTGGTTGGATATATATGTGTGACCTCTCATGCTAAAGTACTAAAACAAAAGAGCTCACATGAGGACATGATTAAAATTGATAATAAATCGCAAGTGACGAGATTTGATTCCTAGGATATACGCTAGGTTTTCGTGGAGTCCTTGTGAGGGACTATTAAGTTTTAATCGATGTCACATGTTATTTTGGAGCTAATAAATTCTAGTGATTAACTTCCACAATGTCTCTATCAATCGTGTCTAAATAAAAACTGTAAAGGCTAAACGGTGACAACAAACGATATGATGAGTCGTCGTACTATGTAACCATCCGTTGGACATAGGTTGTCGAACCACCTACAAATATGGTTGAACCTGTGATGAATAAGTTGTCACAGCAACACATAGACATTATCTTTAGGCTTACCAATAGTGGGAGGCAGCAGTCAAGATAATGTCATAGAGCATGCTATGAAAAGGTGGGGAAATAACCTCATCAGCATGTTCAAGACCACTTTTAAAATTGTAGGAATTGGCCAAATAAAAATCTTGGATCCATCTTAGCCATTTGCGTACATAAATTGTGAGTAGTGACTCATAATAAACCTGACTTAACTATGAGTTACGGATCATGTCACAATATTGAGCACTCGACTGTAACGTCTGAGAGTGATGCCATTTATGATTAGAAAGTCAAAGGCTGTCAGGTACAAGCTATCCGATTTGCAATTTGCTGCAATCTATGCCACGTTTCATGAAACGTTATATGACATACTTATGAGTGTCAAGATGTTTGAATAAGACCGAAACATCACTCTGTTCTAGGATCTAAGCAAACGAGTTTTGCTAAAGAATACTAGTCCAACATACTTCGGATGTCTAAGCAATAAATGATTGCTAAAGGCTGTTAATTAAGTATGATCATATTTATTAAAGTATGGTAGGAAGAAATAGTCCCTAGCCCGGTATTAGGAGCGTAAGGCAACAGGTGGGCCAATGATAAAGGAACTTAAGGGAAATATTGGTATAAGACCAATAGCCCTAGACTGGCAAACGCAGAAGGGCAAAGGAGCTTTCCTATGACTAGAGAAACGGCCGGACACGGAAAATGACTTCTTGTCTAAGGATCCATAGGATTATCTTTGAGGGAGTAGCCACCAAATTTGTATTTCGTCACAGTTTTAACTTTGGATATGGTTATATATAATGGTGTTTGCGTTCTTAAATTCTAGCATGAGCAGACGCCTCAGAATCCTTGAATGTAAACTCAAGAGTAGGACTACGATTCTGATATATGGCGCGCTAGATTAAGACACACGATGACAGGAAAAGATGTTCAGGCTATCTAGGGCGGGCCTGCTTGGATTATGCCCAAGGTAGCCTTACATGTGTGTGGTTCTTTCCGGACATGAAAGGCAAAACGCAAACAATCCAGTAGAGCATTAAGGACTACTGAGTCTTTGAAGAGGTTCAACATGCAAGATTCCAAGAAGGGATTCTTTCCCATGTCGCATGGAGTCACTCTTTCTAACAATGAATGTCCCTCCAATGAGATTGAGAAGGACCGCATGAGTAGGATACCCTATGCGTCGGCCATTGGATCCATCATGTACGCCATGTTTTGTACTAGACCAGACGTACCATACGCGTTGAGTATGGTGAGCAGATATCAGTCCAATCCAGGTGAGAGTCACTGAATTGCTGTCAAGAACATCCTAAAGTACTTGAGAAGAACTAAGGATGCGTTCTTGATATTTGGAGGTAAGGAAGAACTAAGTGTAATTGGTTACACTGATGCAAGCTTCCAAACTGACAAAGATGACTACAGATCACAGTCTGGGTACGTGTTTTGCCTAAATGGAGGAGCGGTGAGCTGGAAGAGTTCCAAGCAAGGGACAGTTGTTGATTCTACAACAGAAGCTGAGTACATCGCTGCTGCGGAAGCAGCAAAAGAGGCAGTTTGGATAAAGAAGTTTATCACTAAGCTCGGTGTGGTCCCTAGCATCGTGGATCCCATAGAGTTGTACTGTGACAACTCCGGGGCGATCGCACAAGCCAAGGAACCAAGATCACACCAGAAATCAAAGCATGTACTTAGGAGATTCCATATTATTCGTGATATGATCGATCGAGGATACGTGAAGATGTGCAAGATTCCAACGGATGACAATCTTTCAGATCCACTCACAAAACCTCTTGCGCAGCGAAAGTATGAAGGGCATGCCAGATCTATAGGCATACGAGATGCGCCACATTGGCTCTAGTGCAAGTGGGAGACTGTTGGAATAGATGCCCTAGAGACAATCTAATTATTTAGTATGAACATTGTTATTGGCTAGAATATTCATTTATTATATATTGTGATATTTAATATAATGAAGTCCTTAGATACAATGTGTTGTTTATCTTAAATATCCCTAGTCTACTATATTGATTAATAGGACGATCAAATATAGACTAGTATGTGGGTAGATTGATATGGAGATATCAAGTCTAACACATGGGTATGCATTAGGAGTAATGGCATACTAGATTGACCCACAACGAGAAGGATACATTAGATTATGTTAAGTCACAATCGCTTCTCGTAGTGCTAATATAATTGCAATCCTTAGACTTGAAGTCACTAGATACTCTAGTTGTGAATTATCGTGCTTTGATGTTATCAAACGTTACACCGTAACTGGGTGACTATAAAGGTAGTTATCCGGCATGATAGGAAGCAAGCTTAGAGATCGTAGTGATGTAGATAGGATTTGTCCCTCCCACATAATGGGAATAAATATCCACAGCCACTCGAGGGATGAGGCTTATTGAATGTCTGGCCAGACTCAGATAAATCAATATGGAGATATTGATGTTATCTGCTTGCATAAGCATATTCCCATAATCGAGGAACTATGGATTGGATATACGAGTGTGACTATTTATGTCTCGTGTCCAATCCGGATATGGAGACAAAGGGATAGTGTAATATGAGATATTGGGCACAAGAGGTTTGTCGGGATCACTGACTATTTCTATTAGTTGGGTGGCATGGATGTGTTGCTAGACACCGCTCCATGTTAGTAATAAGTTACTACCAACTAAGTAGAAACCTATGGGGTCACACCACAGATAGAGTAGAACTAGATTTGGGATTAATTAATATGATTAATTAATAAGAATGATCATTGTGCAACACCTTGCAAACTTAGTAGGACTAATAAGCAAGTAAGGGACTAATCCAAGTTCATGTAGAACTAGGAAGGACCTTTATGTAGTTAACAAGGAGTTGTTGGACTATATAAAGGAGGCTCTAGCTTCCTTCCCACAAAAAATGTTATTAGACATAACACAAGAGAGTGGGAGAGAGCAAAAGAGAGAGAGCAAGACAAGCTTAGAGGCCGACCACCTCTAAGCCGTCCGCCCCCTTCCCGTCGGCGCCAAAAGGAGGGCCGAACCCATACTTTGTCCCTCATTGTTTCATTCCTTCTCCCCTCTTCCTCCGGTTCAAGCTAGCACTTGGTGAAGGAAGAATCTGAATCTCACCTCTAGACGTGGATCAACCATAGAGACGAGGACATCATTCTTTGTGTGATCTCTCAAACCAAAAGGTACACAATTACTATGTCCCTTATCATGTTATGGTGTCTCTTCCTGTGATCCTTGGTGGGCTTCGAGTAGGATTAAATTTTTTGTTATTCCGCTGCGTTACCTACGTCAAAACTCAACATGAACCAGCTGGAAAAGGGAACAACAAATCAGAGACGGTGGTGGCAAGAGGACCACTGTTGAAATACCCCGTTGTTTTGAAACGGGTATTTCTAACAAATATTAAGTGTTAATATGTTAAAACGGGTATGATATAATACTATTGGGTGTTAATATGACATTAGTATAAGTTTGGGTACTAGTTGTTATTATTTAAAAGTTAATTTTAATGTTATAAACTACCTAGGTGCTTTTATGTATTTTCTTATAACTATTATAGTGTCTTTTATTTAAAATAAGGGGGTGGTAATAATACTAAGCCTAAACCTAAGGGGGTGAAAGTGTCATTACCCTATAATTTAGTCATCTTCTTCACCCAACGATGGAGAATTTGTTTCTCCTTCTCCATGTCCGAATCCAACACCACCATCGCCTCAAATCTTCACCAAAACTCTTGATTTTTGTCCCAATTCAATCCCAATTCGATTTAATCTCATCAAAGCTCGATAATTTAGCAAAAAGTAAACCAATTTTGCCATTTTTTGGTCCCAATTCGGAATCGAAGTTTTCGAAGTGGGTTTCCTTCAAGCGGTTGAATTGCTCATCTCTCCGCCTATATAAACCCCTCAAACCCAGAGCAATTCTCACACCAATTCACAGCTCTCAATCTCTCCTTCGATCTCTCTCTCTCTCCCCGTTCGGATTTGCGATCAGACCATGCCGGAGCCGAGGCCGCCGCCCACGTCGCCGCCATGCGCCGTCCTCCCCTTCGCCGCCGCCGTCTCGTCCGTCACCGGCGTCGTGGGCGGAGCCGGAGACGGACGAGAACAAAGGGGCTCTTGGCCCAGTGGTTAATTGCTAACATTTAAGGCTTGGGGCTGTAGAGGCTAGGTTCTAGGTTCGAATCTCACAACAGACAATTCTTTTCGTACAAGTTTAAAGTAATATTTTTGTACTCATCTTTACTCCAAAATAAAAGTGTAGAATAAGGATGATAAAAGAATATTTTTCTTATTTATTTTTATAAGTTTGTAACAAATTAGATTAAGTTATTTTCCTCCAATAAATTTGTTATTTATTTTAAATAAAGATAATTAGTTTATAATTTATATTCTTTACTAAGGCTTGTTTGATTGGGAGAAACTACTATGAGAATCAAAATTTGTTTTTGGGGTAAAATAACATGCTTCTCTACCCTAAACAATAAAATCAATATTTATATTTATATAACTATAGCGATGCTTTACGATAATAAACGATAGTTCGTAATAGAAAAATTATCGTAAAAGGTTGGGGAGAGTAAATAAGGGGTTGTTTGCTTTTACCTATAGGACTTTGTGTGCATTATGTTAATTAGGATATTATAAAATTTGTAGGCGCAATTTCATTGACGAAGGATACGTCGAGTATTACTAGAAAGTGATTTGCTTTGCTTGAGATTCAAGGTAAGTAAACATGCCAGGCCTAGCGCCCTTTCCTTCTTTAGTGTCTATACTGTGTTTCGTGATTTATAATTTCAAAATAAAATATCTGCTTTAAATATTTATTTGACCATCTTGCTGATTTTATAAAGGTGATTCTATCACAACTATCACATGATAAATTAATAAGACGTAAAGACGTAAAGTGGAATAGTTGTACCGGGGATCAATATGTTGAGCTTTGGTTGATGTGGACTACGTCTCTCGACCCATTTTATTTTACCGCCCCGAGTTCGCTCCAGTACTTACCTCTCTGGCCGCAAGAAGTCTTAAGGGGGTGTCGACACTTATGGTCTGGTAGCCAGTTATTAGTTGATCTTCCCCGTGTCAACAAACAAGATAAAAGATGGATTTCCAAGATTGGACCTTTATTGTTTAAAGTTGAAAGTCCTGATTGGACAAGGAAGGAAGTTTGGGAATGTTTCCCTAATTGAGATACTAATTAAGTGAAAAGAGTTTGGGAATGTTCCCCACAAGTGAAGTGAAAAAGGAAAAGGTTTGTGAATTCTTATTTCATACTTATACTCTTACTCAAATACTTTACTCTTCAAACTCATGTGTCGTTTTTAAACTGCCTCATAATCTGTTAACATGCTTGGGTGTTGCTTACTCAGTATTTTCCGCTGACTTTGGAAACATTGGTGTTTCTTTTTGTTTCTGCACCACAGGTTTAGGGGGAAGCTTGGATTGAGGGGGAAACGCGACTCATCGTAGAACTAGCATGATTCACATTTATTTTATTTAGAATTTCTTTTAGTTGCGCTGAATTTATAGATTGGAAAACTGCCCATATTTGTGGCGAGACAAGTTTCAATGTTTTAATTAATTATTTATTTTGGTTTGGATTTTCTCTTATAAAATATCCTTGTATCCGTGTTTAATCTCGGGTACGGAGTGACATCCCCGGGCTTCCGGCTTGGACGTTTTGGGGGTGTTACAGTTGGTATCAGAGCCTGGTTACCTAAAAGGGAAATATAAAACCTGTGGGGAAATTTAAAATGACATAGGGAAAGAATTTAAAATTTGACAAGCCGTTGGGAATTTCGGTAGTATTGGATAGGGCTGTTATGTCTTTAGAAATTAGGCTTGTGTGCAAATGCATGTGAAACTAATTGTTTGATGATCAATGTGTTATATTACTTGATTAGTTGCTCATTATATGACATGTATTGTATTTTTTTTTCACTTATACTTTAGGGTATTGTATGAATGATGCAATAGGTTATAGTGTAGGATTATGGCTAATAGACCACATCAATACTACACCAGGATAAGTGATAGATTAAATAATTAGCATGGACAATAGTAGTTTCCCGCCCAGCCTCGCCTAGAAAGCGTTTTTGAGACTTGTGTCTTTTAGTTTCTTTGACTATTAGAAATTATTTTAGAAACTACCTTCAAGTTTTTAGGAAAAGTAGAATTTTTGGAATTCTAGTTGGAATAGTCTATCAAAGAATATTGGAGTTCCCCTTTTCATTGAAGTATTGACCATATTAAGATTTTAGGTACCTTGACAAACGGCACGTGTGACAAGAGTGTTAAGCTTGTAAATGTATTATGGACAAATCACCTCAAAAGAGAGGCAACATGTGAAGCGAGGAATGGTATGAGGAAGAAGCGTCCTTACCTTTTGAAGAGATATTGAGTTCCGAGGACGTCACTCCTCTAAGTGGGAGATGATGTAATCATTCGGTTTTTAAATACATCATTTAGTACTTCTTATAGAATATTGCTCATCATGCGTGACATTAGATTTGCATTAGAAGTTAAACCCCAGAATGGAGACTTTTACCTTAGTGGTTGTTGAGAATTTGGTTTAAACTTCGAGGACGAAGTTCTCTTTAAGGGGGGAAGGATGAAATACCCCGTTATTTAGAAATGGGTATTTTTAATAAATATTAAGTGTTAATATGTTAAAGCGGGTATTATATAATAATATTGGGTGTTAATATGACATTAGTATAAGTTTGGGTACTAGTTATTATTATTTAAAAGTTAATTTTAATGTTATAAACTACCTAGGTGCTTTTATGTATTTTCTTATAGCTATTATAGTCTCTTTTATTTAAACTAAGGGGGTGGTAGTAATACTAAGCCTAACCTAAGGGGGTGAAAGTGTCTTTACCCTATAATTTAGTCATCTTCTTCACCCAACGATGGATGATTTGTTTATCCTTCTCCATGTCTGAATCCAACACCACCACCGCCTTAAATCTTCTCCAAAACTCTTGATTTTTGTCCCAATTCAATCCCAATTCGATTTAATCTCATCAAAGCTCGATACTTTAGCAAAAAGTAAACCAATTTCGCCATTTTTTTTGTCCCAATTCGGAATCGAAGTTTTCGAAGTGGGTTTCCTTCAAGCGGTTGAATTGCTCATCTCTCCGCCTATATAAACCCCTCAAACCCAGAGCAATTCTCACACCAATTCACAGCTCTCAATCTTTCCTTCGATCTTTCTCTCTCCCCGTTCAGATTTGCGAGCAGACCCGGCTGGAGCCGAGGCCGCCGCCCACGTCGCCGCCGTGCGCCGTCCTCCCCATCGCCGCTGCCGTCTCGTCCGTCACCGGCGTCGTGGGCGGCGCCGGTGACAGACGAGAACAAAGGGGCTCTTGGTCCAGTGGTTAAATGCTAACATTTAAGGCTTGGGGCTGCAGAGGCTAGGTTCTAGGTTCGAATGTCACAACAAACGTTTTGTTGGCCTTACTACACGTCGTTGATAATACTACACGTCGTTGATAATTTTGAATTTCGGATAACTAGTCGTTTTCCCACGACAGAATCACAGTTGGCCTTAAAAAATCTAAAAGACGGCCATGCTGACGACAAACAGAAAAAACAACTGTTTGTACTGCTTTTAAAGACCATAATCCTAGTTGTCGGAATGAAACAGGTCGCTGAAAGCATAATTTGTTATAGTGGTTACTTCATTATATTATAATGGTAATGTACCAAACATATAAGACTAGAGCTCTACAAATTTTCAATTGATAGAAAATAAATTTCATATTATCCACCAGATATTTTAGTCGAAGTTCAGTTATTAGTGTTGAGTCAAGATCCCTGAATGTGCTTTGACTGGTAATTGTTTTGAGTGATGAAAGACAAAAGGCTAAGACATAAGCAGCAAAGCATTCCAGTAATCTCAAGGCCTTGAGATTGACTGAACTTCAAAGCCTTGACTTATCTTATTATGCTGTGTGTTCTAACATTTCTGTGTTGCAGAATTGGATTTCTGGTTATGCAAATCAGTGGTTTACTGCATATAGTTTTGGATTATACTATTTATATATCTAACACAATTGCAGATGATCAGAACAGGAAGAATCAAAGTTATCTGGGTTTAACTTTGAAATTCTATGAAGCAGGTTCAGAGCTCCAAGGCCTTGAGATATGCCTTGAGCTGCTGACAGTTCTTACAGAACTTAATTGATTCTTTCTTGCAGGTTATGATTCTTAGTATTGTGATTATTTACTCACTTCTAAGTGTCTTAAACTTGTTTTTCATAATTCATATATTTTAGAAGATATACAGGTTATTGTTCTAAGTTTGTTAAACAGTTTTATCAGAAACTGTATAACCAAACAGTCATAGTACTGTTAGCTTTCTGGATTTTATTGTTGCAGTATTTCTATGTTGTTGCAGGGTTGTTCAAACGTTCAGGAGCAATCTCAACAAACTCCAACTGATATCCACTTGAAGCTGTTTGAATTCAAGTTGAAAACAGAATGAGGATTTGTAGGAACTGAGATCCTAAAATCTCTCAATCAGTTGCAGCTGTGGATAAAAGAGACTGGTTTGAATTTTGAAGAAAAAAGAGGCTTGCAGAATACTCTGAGAGGTGTGACAAAATCGTGGAGAATCATTCATTCAAACACACAATCATTCAAGCTTCATTCCAGACTTCTGAAGATCAAATCAATCCAGTTTTCCAGAAGAACACTTCCAGGCTTCAACAACTTATCTTCATACTGTGTTCTTCATTTGTACTTCTATCTGTGTATCTCTAGATTTTCATTAAACCTCACTTAACCTAGTGGTTGGTTGTTCAAGTGAACAACAAGAGGTTCTTGTTAGCTCAACAGTTAGTAGCTGGAACTAGATAGGTTTGGAACCACAAGCTGTAAAGGTGTAAGGGAAATCACTTAGGCTTGAAGATCTAGGGTTGTTTCTGTGTGAGTAATAAGAAGTGTTTGCCTAATCCTGGTGGGATTAGATCCCTCAGGCAGAGATTAGGTCCATTGGGACTGAACTCTGTAAATTGCTTTGTGTTCTTTACTTTTCTGTTTGATTATTATCTGCTGCACACAACTCAAATCAGACTAGGGTTTAAAATCTGTTTAGACTTGTTCTCAGCTCAAGGCCTTGAAGCTTACAATTTAGCTTTAGTGAGTTTCAGACAGTTTACAAAATCTCAAGGCCTTGAGATTTGAGTTTCACACAAAGCTTTCCTGTTAAACTTTAAGTTTTGCAAAAAGTTTCCATACTCTATTCAACCCCCCTTCTAGAGTATTTAGGTCCTGTATTTAGTCTACATTACACACTCTCAATTGGTATCAGATCCTGTGTCACTGTTTTTAGATCTAACAATCTCGTGACTATGAGTAATGTAGGAGATAGTGGATTCTCACAAGGAAGGGCAGCCAACAGACCTCCATTGTTCTGTGGTGACATTTTCATGCATTGGAAGGCATTGATGAAGATGTTCATCATAGATCAAGACATGGAACTATGGTCAATAGTTCAGAATGGTCCTCATGAGTACTACACTACAATTGATGGAGTCAGAACTGTCAGGTCTGAGGAAAATCTCTCAGTTACTGAACTGGAAAAGGTATCCAAAAATTACAAAGCTATGAATTTGCTATACTGTGCTTTAAATGCAGATGAGTTCAACAGAGTGTCAAACTGCAAGAGCGCCAAAGAAGTGTGGGATAAACTGATGGTGACATATGAAGGAACCAGCCAGGTTAAGCAGACAAAAATCAACATACTTTTGAGGCAATATGAGTTATTCAAGATGAATTCAGATGAGACCATCAAGGAAATGTTCAAAAGATTCACTGATGTGGTGAACAACCTGGATTCATTGGGAAAGAAGTTCTCAAATGAAGAGAAGGTCAGAAAGATTCTGAGAAGTTTGCCAAAAGCCAAGTGGGAGCCAAAGACAACAGCCATTGAGGAAGCTCAGGACTTGAGTCTTCTTCAGCTTGATGATCTACAAGTAAAGCTGCTCACTCATGAAATGTCTATGAAGGATGTGGAAGGTGATCTGAGTGAAAATATCAAGAACCTAGCTCTTAAGGCAAAAGACAGTGAAAAATCTCAAAGCCTTGAGACTGAGGAGGAACCTGATGAAGAGGCTTTAGCATTGATCTCCAAGGCCTTGGCCAGGATTCTCAAAAAGAAAATAAACTCTGGCAACATGGATTACAACAGAGAGAGATAAAGACCCTCAGGCAGCAAGGATTACAAAGGTAAATCTTCATCACAGTTACATAAAACTAAAGTAATGAATTATTTTGAGTGTGGTGATGCAGATCATTTATTAAGGGACTGTCCACAAAAGAAGAAGAAAGGAACTTTCAGAAAAAATATGGTGACAACAGAAGGAAGAAAGCCATGATGGCTTCTTGGAGTGATTCTGATTCATCAAGTGACTCAGACACAGAAGAAGAGCAAGCAAACTTATGCTTCATGGCAAAGCATAATGAGGAAAGTTCATCAGACAGACACATTGAAGACATGGTAAAAAATTTACTTTCTAGTCCTTCTGATGTACTTCCTGAAATTCTCAAGAGTATGTTTTTGAATGAGGAAAGTTATAGAAATGAGATTTCTGCTTTAAAGATTAAGATTCATGAGCAGGTAAAAGAAAACCTGGACCTAGTATTTTCAAACAAAATTGTTGAAGTTTCTAAGACAAAGTTGGAAAAAGACTTCAAGGCCTTGGACAGCAGTTTCAAAGTCTTGAAGGCACAGATAAAAGAGGTTGTTGATCAAAACACTCTTTTAACTGAAAGATATGTTGATCTAAAGATTCATTCTGAGAATTTAGAACAACAGATCTGCTCTTTGACTGAGAAACTTCAAGAGTCCAAGAAGGTCCTAGCTAAGTTTACAGGCTCAGAACATAATCGGAATCTCTCTGAAATCAATGCATAAAAGTGGGATTGGCTATAATCCAAATTTTCCAAAGAAAGGCCAAACTACTTTTGTCAAATCTGGTAGCAGACATTCTCCAAAATGTCATTACTGTGGAAAACTTGGTCATGTCAGATTAACTTGTCCCTTCAGAAGATCAGAACCTCACATTATGAGGAATACATATCCTTATCAGCTTAAGGGACAGGTTAGGCAGATTTGGGTTCCAAAAGTAATTAGGCCACCAAATATGGCTGATTCTGAGTATGACTCAAAGTTCTGCACTTGGTCTAACAGCCTGTTGAGGCAATGATTTGTTTTTTCAGGATGTCACCAAGGCCTTGAAAGATCAGAAATGGATATTAGACAGTGGATGTTCCAGACATATGACTGGAAAGAGGTCTCTCTTTACTGAACTTACAGAAAAATCTGGAGTAACAATCACACTTGGTGACAAAGCAAAATGCAATATCATTGGTATAGGTAGTATTTGTAATGGTTCTACAAATTCTATATCTGATGTTTATCTGGTAGATGGACTTAAGTATACTTTTCTTAGTATCTCTCAGTTATGTGATAAAGGGTATAAAGTTGTATTTGACAAGGAGAAATGTGTGGTGCAAGATGAGAAATCTGGTGATTGCATACTCACTGCTCCTAGATCTTATAATCTATATGCTATGAATACTAACAGTTTTGCAGGTGACAAGCTAAAATGCCTCAAGGCCTTGAAGGAAGATTCAAAGTTTTGGCACAGAAAGCTTGGGAATATTAGTATACATACTTTGAATAAACTCATCTCAAAGGACTTGTTAAGAGGTTTACCATCACAGAAATTTTCAGATGATGAGGTTTGCAAGGCATGTGTACAAGGTAAACAGACCAGAAGCTCTTTCAAGCCAAAGAACTTTGTAAGTACTTCTAGACCCTTAGAATTGCTGCATATGGACTTGTGTGGTCCTATGAGAGTTCAGACCCCAAAAGGTAAGAGGTATATGCTTGTTATAATTGATGATTATTCTAGATTTACTTGGGTGATGTTTATTAGAGATAAAACTGAAGATTTATCTGAGTTTTCTATATTGTGCAAAGAGCTTCAAACTTTGATAAACTTACCTGTTGCATCCATTAGAAGTGATCATGGTAGAGAGTTTGATCAACTTGACTTTGATTTGTTTTGTGCAAAGCATGGCATTTCACACAACTTTTCTGCACCTAGAGATCCACAGCAAAATGGATTAGTTGAAAGGAAAAATAGGACACTTGAGGATATGTCTAGAACCATGCTGCTTGAAAGCAATTTGCCAATGTTTTTATGGGCAGAAGCTGTTAACACTGCCAATTATATGCTGAATAGATGCTTGATCAGACCTATTTTGAAAAAGACTCCATATGAAATGTTTAAAGGGAGAAAGTCTACTGTTTCTTATTTTAAGCCATTTGGTTGTATCTGTTTTGTGCATAATAATGGTAGAGACAATCTTGGTAAGTTTGATGCTAGAAGTGATGAAGGTGTATTTCTTGGATATTCTCAAACTAGCAAAGCTTATAGAGTTTATAATAGAAAAACCAAGATTGTGGAAGAGAGCATTCATGTAATTTTTTATGAAAGTACTAAGGATTCTCTGAGTGAAAGTTTTGCAGATCTAGATTTGAACAAGAATGAGTCAGATGATGATGCTGTGAAAGAAGACAAAGGCAAAACTAATGTACAGAATCAACCAGCAGAATCTCAAGGCCTTGAACCTCCTGCTGAAAAAAATCTCAAAGCCTTGAGACAGAAGCTGAAACTTTCTATGATGCTCCCTCTACTGTGTCAAGGACTCAAAGCCTTGAAGGAAAATACTCTTGGGTACCAAGAAAGAAGTTTAAGTACCTTGCAGACCGTCCAGCTGACAACATTTTATCAGATCCATCAACTGGAACACAGACAAGAGGACAGTTAAAGAACTTGTGTGCTTTCAGTGCATTTGTATCTTTGATTGAGCCTAAGAATACCAAGGAAGCTCTGGAAGATGCAGAATGGATTATTGCAATGCAGAGTGAGCTGAAAGAGTTTGAAAGGAACAAGGTTCGGAATCTGGTCCCCAGACCTAAAGAGAAATCAGTTATTAGAACCAGATGGGTATTCAGAAACAAGCTTGATGAGAATGGCAAAGTGGTAAGAAATAAATCCAGACTGGTAGCTCAAGGGTATAAACAAGGAGAATGTATAGATTATGAGGAGACTTTTGCTCCTGTTGCCAGGTTAGAAGCTATTAGAATACTTCTTGCATTTGCATCTCACAATCACATAAAGCTTTATCAAATGGATGTTAAATGTGCTTTTCTAAATGGATATTTACAAGAAGATGTTTTTGTAGCACAACCTCGTGGTTTTGAAGATGAAAAGTTTCCTGATCATGTTTATAAATTGGATAAAGCTCTTTATGGTTTAAAACAAGCTCCAAGGGCTTGGTGTGACATACTTTCAAAATTTCTACTTGAAAATAATTTCAGAAGAGGCTTAGTTGAAAAAACTCTTTTTATTAAACACCAACAAAGTGATCTGTTAGTAGTTCAGATTTATGTGGATGATATATTTTTTGATGCTACTAATGATGCTCTTTCAAAAGAGTTTTCTAGTCTGATGTGCAGGGAGTTTGAGATGAGCCTAATGGGTGAACTGAATTTCTTTCTTGGACTTCATATATTACAAATGAAGAAAGGAGTTTTTGTGCATCAAGGAAAATATACCAAGGACTTATTGAATAAGTACAACATGTCACAGTCCAAGGTGCTTAAGAACCCTATGAGTTCATCACTCTCTTTAGACAAAGATTCAACTGGTAAGAGTGTGAATCAGAAGGAATACAGAGGTATGATTGGATCACTATTATATTTAACTGCTAGCAGACCTGACATTATGTTCAGTGTCTGTATGTGTGCTAGATTTCAAGCAGATCCTAAGGAAAGTCATCTAACTACAGTTAAAAGAATTTTTAGATATTTGAATGGAACCTGAGACTTAGGGATTTGGTATCCAAGAAGATCTAATTTTATGTTGAGTGGCTATTCAGATGCAGATTTTGCAGGTTATAAAATAGACAGGAAAAGTACTTCTGGATGCTGTCAATTTCTTGGATCTTCATTAATCAGTCGGCATTCCAAAAAGCAAAATTATGTAGCATTATCAACTGCAGAAGCTGAATATATTGCAGCTGGTGCTTGTTGTTCACAAGTGCTATGGATTGCTCAGCAACTTATAGATCTTGGCTACAACTTCTGAAATGTGCCTATTCATTGTGACAATACAAGTGCTATTGCAATCTCTAAGAATCCAGTTCAGCACTCAAGGACAGAGCACATAGATGTGAGACATCATTTCCTTAGAGATCATGAAGAACAAGGTGATGTTGTTTTAAATTTTATTTCTACTTCAATGCAAATTGCTGATATTTTCACTAAACCTTTGTCAGATGATAGGTTTTCATCTCTAAAGCTTGAATTGGGGATGTTAAACAAGGATGCATTGGTTTAGGGGGGAGTATTAGTACCTATATGTGTATATGTGCTGGAATCTCAAAGCCTTGATATTATACTTTCTGAAGCCTTGAAAGTATAGCTCAAAGCTTTGAAGTTTCTCAAACTGCAGAAAATCTCAAGGCCTTGAGATTGTTCTCCAGGTCTTGATAATATCTGTAATTTTTTTTAAAAAAAAATGGATCATCAAATATTATATCTTATCTTTTTAGATAACTGTATAATATTTGAATTACTCAGAAATTTTTTAAAATATCCCAAAAAGATTTTTCAAGATCCTATTTTTGCATGTTGATATTGCAGAGTCCTTTTATGACTCATCCTTTTCAACCTACTTAAGCTGAAAGTCATGGCTTTTTCTAATCATTCTCTTCCAATTTTCTGCGACTAATCTCTCTCTCTCTCTCTCAATTTCTCACAATTACATTCTCTTCTCAAAACCCTAAACCCTAAAATGGAGCGCAAATCAGCCAGAATTCAGCAACAGGGAAAGCCCTCTGGCAGATCCAAGAAGAGAGCAAACAAGAAGGAGAAGATAGTGATTTCTGATTCAAATTTAGAAAATACTCAAAGCTTGCATGAGGATACCCCTCCTGCAAAGAAGTTAAGGACTGAGAAGGGAGATGAAGGCTCAAGTGTTGATCCACAACAGGAGAATCAGGGTGGTGATCAACCCATGTCAGAGAAGAAGAAAGGGGGAGAAAATAAAAAGGCTACTGAAGAGGAAAAAGGGAAATCAACTCAGGAAAGCCAGAAGAAACCAACTGAAGGAGGACAAGAAAAGACCAAACCCTCTGAGAAGAAGACTAGGGTTAAGCAAGTTGCTGCTGCAACTAAGAAAGGATATCAAGGTAAGAATGTTCTTCCAACTGAGTGGTTTGTTAGTTCTGAAGTTAGAACTGTTTGGATGCAAGGATATGCATCATCTAAGGTAGCTTTCTGTAGCATGATTTCTGATGAGTTATTGGATAAACAAGACATAGAATGCATGAGAAAGGTAAGAGAAACTGATGTTTGGAAGGTTCTAAATCCTATTACAAAGTCTTATCCTAGGTTAACTAGGTTATTTTATATGAACTTGGTGTCTGAAGGTGATGATAGAATGGTATTAACTTCTAAAGTGGCTGGTGTGGATTTGAGGTTAGATCATAGGACTTTTGCCAAAGTCTTGGGCATTCCTAGAAAATACAATGTTAGAGATTATCCTGATAGGAAGGAGTGTTTAGATAAGGCAAAGGAGATGTTCTTTGTTGAAGGTGTTCCCTCTGGTCCAAAGCAGTTGACACACTTTGTGCTCAACTGTGAAGCCAAAATTTTGTTTACTATTTTGATGAGGAGCGTAGTTCCCAGGGAGAACTCAAGAGAGTTGCTAACTGATAAAGTTCTAATTTTGATGTATCTGATATCTCAAGGGTTTGAGATAGATTTCCCAACAATTGTTATGGAGCATATGATTTATTGTGCAACCAGGACTAGAAACCATCCTCTTCCATATGCCAACCTGTTACCTCTTTTCTTTGAGTATTTTGATGTGCCTGTGAAAGGAGAAGAAAATATTACTGGAGGTTTTGGGTTGATAGATGAGACTGCACTTCAGAGGATTGGGGTAGTTCAGAGTGGGAAAGGGCATTGGAAATTTTATTCTGATTTGTCAAAAGAAGAACTTACTGAGAAGGAGTTTGTGAAGCCTAAGGGGACTGCATCTGGGAAAGGACAAGCCAACGAGGATTACTCTCTGCTGGTTGAGAAGTTAGAAGATCAACATATTGAGATTGAAGATCTCAGACAAAGGTTGTTTGACATGTCAACTGAATTCAACCAGTTCAAGGGCTTGATGAATACTATGAATGGGAAGTTGGATGTTGTCATCAAGGGCTTGAATCTGGAGAAGATACCTTCTGCTACTAGTCATGACACCAGTGTGAATTCAGAAGAGAAGCTAGGAGATTTTCTGAAGAAGAAGAAGAAGAAGAAGAAGAAGAAGAAGAAGCCAATTCCAGTAGTGCTAGCTTGAAAAGATCTGTTTGAAAAAACTGATGAAGAAGATGCTGGTGAAGACACATGTGTTGATGCAGCTACAGAGGTAGATTCAATACAGGCTAAGAAGAAAGTGGATGAGATAATCCAAGAAGTGGTTGCTGAAGTTGAAGCTGAACAAGAAGGTAATCAGTCTGCAGAAGATGCTGCAAGTGATGAAGAAATTGGGGAAGGCTCAGAGAAAGGCCAGACATCAAAGAAGAAGTGAAGATCAGAGACTGCCAAAGCCTTGACCCTCTATCTCATTCTCTTCTATCTTTTCTGTCTCAAGGCCTTGACTTTTTAGCTAGTTTTTTGTTTTAGGTTTACTTTCAGACTCTGATTAATGATCCTACATTTCTTCAACCTTATTTGATGAAAGTCAAAAAGGGGGAGAGTTAATGTGATATTTGTGTTCTGTTTTGCAGTATTTGGACTAGTAATAATAATAAGAATGCCTAATTTGTAAGATTTATTCTCACTGGTTATCTGTTTGGGTTCAGTATATATATTGTATCTGCAAATTGTGGTTATTTAATTTTTGAATATGAGTGGCAGGAAGATGTATACAAGACTGTAGGTTTTGTCTTTCATCAAGGGGGAGATTGTTGAGTCAAGATCCATGAATGTGCTTTGACCGGTAATTGTTTTGAGTGATGAAAGACAAAAGGCTAAGACATAAGCAGCAAAGCATTCCAGTAATCTCAAGGCCTTGAGATTGATTGAACTTCAAAGCCTTGAGTTATCTTATTATGCTGTGTGTTCTAACATTTCTGTGTTGGAGAATTGGATTTCTGGTTATGCAAATCAGTGGTTTACTGCATATAGTTTTGGATTATACTATTTATATATCTAACACAATTGCAGATGATCAGAACAGGAAGAATCAAAGTTATATGGGTTTAACTTTGAAATTCAGTGAAGCAGGTTCAGAGCTCCAAGGCCTTGAGATATGCCTTGAGCTGCTGACAGTTCTTACAGAACTTAATTGATTCTTTCTTGCAGGTTATGATTCTTTGTATTGTGATTATTTACTCACTTCTAAGTGTCTTAAACTTGTTTTTCATGATT
This sequence comes from Linanthus parryae, assembly GCA_023055425.1. NCBI lineage: Eukaryota > Viridiplantae > Streptophyta > Magnoliopsida > Ericales > Polemoniaceae > Linanthus > Linanthus parryae. Next base: position 59,121,334 of record JALGPY010000001.1, on the reverse strand, counting down.
CATATATTTTAGAAGATATACAGGTTATTGTTCTAAGTTTGTTAAACAGTTTTATCAGAAACTGTATAACCAAACAGTCATAGTACTGTTAGCTTTCTGGATTTTGTTGTTGCAGTATTTCTATGCTGTTGCAGGCTTGTTAAAACGCGCAGGAGCAATCTCAACAAACTCCAACGGATATCCACTTGAAGCTGTTTGAATTTAAGTTGAAAACAGAAGGAGGATTTGTAGGAACTGAGATCCTAAAATCTCTCAATCAGTTGCAGCTGTGGATAAAAGAGACTGGTTTGAATTTTGAAGAAAAAAGAGGCTTGCAGAATACTCTGAGAGGTGTGACAAAATCGTGGAGAATCATTCATTCAAACACACAATCATTCAAGCTTCATTCCAGACTTCTGAAGATCAAATCAATCCAGTTTTCCAGAAGAACACTTCCAGACTTCAACAACTTATTTTCATACTGTGTTCTTCATTTGTACTTCTATCTGTGTATCTCTAGATTTTCATTAAACCTCACTTAACCTAGTGGTTGGTTGTTCAAGTGAACAACAAGAGGTTCTTGTTAGCTCAACAGTTAGTAGCTGGAACTAGATAGGTTTGGAACCACAAGTTGTATAGGTGTAAGGGAAATCACTTAGGCTTGAAGATCTAGGGCTGTTTCTGTGTGAGTAATAAGAAGTGTTTGCCCAATCCTGGTGGGATTAGATCCCTCAGGCAGAGATTAGGTCCATTGGGACTGAACTCTGTAAATTGCTTTGTGTTCTTTACTTTTCTGTTTGATTATTATCTGCTGCACACAACTCAAATCAGACTAGGGTTTAAAAGTTGTTTAGACTTGTTCTCAGCTCAAGGCCTTGAAGCTTACAATTTTGCCTATGTGAGTTTCAGACAGTTTACAAAATCTCAAGGCCTTGAGATTTGAGTTCTTCTAGAGTATCTAGGTCATGTATTTAGTCTACATTACACACTTTCAATTAGGTTGTGACGTCTAATTTTAAATCGAGATTTGGTACAAAGCCCTGCGCTTTTGCGCGGGGTATCTCTTAGTAAATCTTAATGGCAGAAGCTGATAAAATTCCTGCCACTATTAATTCCCGCAGGAGTTAATAGTGGAATAACTGTGTTCATATGACTCTTCCTTGAATAAATGAAATCAAGCAGTTGGAGCACTACAAGCAAACAATTCTACAAAACACAGTGAACGGGAGTCCTAAACATTCTGTTGCTGCTATGATTCTTTTACAGCTAACATATGGATCCAACGGCGATTTCAAGAATACCAGCATTGTAACCAACAAGATGGCGGCGCTTTCGCCACTTCCACCTTACTGCAAGCGTTACCTGTGAGGTAAAAGAAAATATTAGAGTTCGTTTTGACATTGCTAACTCAAAAGAAAATTTCCCAACTTAGAGTAGAATTCTAGTACAAGGAATGTAGAGCAAAAGCTCAGTAGGGAAGCTTTACACCAAACTGCTAGGCGTTCAAGAGAGTGATTTTCTTTGTAACACGCTAGTCTCGTCACAAGAGCAAAAACGACAAAATACAAGGTGGAATAATCTGCCAGAAATGTTTGCCAGTGCAGTGCTAGGGCATGTACAGCGTCTAGGGTCCAAATAAAACTAGTAAACCATTTTTCTTCTTAAGCTTGAAGACTCGTCACCAGATCACAAATATGATTATTTTGCATGGATATTATATCGTTTTCTTTTCTTATGGTGAAGTGTGAAATAATATTATATCATCTTTCGTTGCCTACATCCAAATAGTTTTGTCATTGAGATAAGAATCGGCCCAAGATCCGGCTCCACGAACAAGTTTCCTTTTCTCTCATTCGGGTCCAAGCAAAAACATGTAAACAACAACAAGCCTATCCTAAGTTAACCAGGATCTGGTACATGAATTGATCTTATCTAGTTGCGTATACCGAAACTCATTTCTTCCCTTAGTTACTTGATTTTTTTTTTTTTAATATATCTGAATGTTTTCTTCCCTCCCTATGGTTTACTTTGACTCGTGTCTTATTGTCTCTACCCAGGTTCATTTTATCTCCTTCAATCTTGTCTACCACCGTCGATCTGAAGTCGGGTAGGGTACATAAAGCAGGTCATCCAACAGTTCTTCCACTCAGTTTCCAACTCTAGTTTGTGTGCCTATACATAGATACATAAGAATAGATATGCAATCTCGTGGTGAAGCTGAATTAGGGACAGCTGATGCAACTTCAGAGGCTTCTATCCAAGATCTATAAGGCTCTCACATTGGACTTTGTCCCATTCCCTACCTATTATACCATAGCTTATCTGTTATGGGCAGGTACAAGTAGGTCCTAAAGGGGTTGCAGGGGGAATTGTTGTCACCACAACTCAACTCCAGGTCCCAAAAGTCTGATTTAGTATATAGAAGGTGAAGTCATATTACTTCCAGAATCATGGGAGATAAGTTTTTCATGCCAATTATGTATTTTGAAATTACATAGAGAAAAATTAGTTAGACCTATGACTTGAATTAGTCCTGAGTCATGGCAGAAAGAGGATAGCTATGAAGATTAGACTGGGACCTCACCATTATCAGACTTCGGGGGATTGTATTGTGGCTCACTTTCTTTACATGTATCTTTGTCATTGCGCTCCTGGTTTCTTTCACACTCTTCTGCTTTCCTCTGTTGCTCCTGACTATCGTACTCTGACTTCTGCAAATAGAAAGTGCACATAAGTAATAGAAGAGAAATGAATACAAAATGTTTCTAGGTCATCTTGGTAGACACATTGATGCAGGATGAACCAAGAAAAAAAAGGAATCACACAGATTGAATAAACAACAATCACCGACATCACTCAGTATATGAGGAGAAAATCAGTATATTATAATCATCAGAAGCTGAGAAACAATAAATCACTGAGCCTGTAAATAGGTAACAGTTATAGACTCCTGACATAAAACTCCGAAACAATAAGAACTCTAAACAAGAGAAACTCCTAAAATATAAATGACTGACAATTCGAATTTCTTAAATTCTTCTAAATAAACATATCAATTAATTGAAATCCTTCTTGATCTGCATCATTCTCCTCTGTTGAGAAAACTGTACTTCGGAGAGTTGAAAGAAATGAACATGTTTCGGACGACTCTCCCAATGGATCGAACACCTCCAGACTCAATCACGAACTAAAAGTTGTGGATGCTTAGTCCACTGAACCAAGTATATCCATAAATTGCTGTGAACCGAAAGTTTGGATGACTTTTCCAATTAACCAAATACCGAAGTAAGTCATTCACGGAAAACAAATTAGGGCAATTCTTCCGAACGAACAAAAAGTTTCCAAAGAGTAATTTTCTGAGATGCAAACTTAGGACGCCTTTCCCACTCAACCAAGTATTGTAGAAATCCACCATGAATCGAACACAGTATATGGCTTTTCCACCGAAGAGTAGTTTTATAACTAAGGTGATGCAGTGACGAAAACGGGCAGTTCTTCCAACACACAAAGTACTTCCAAATCATATCTCGAGATGTACAAGAGCAGTCACTACCAATGCTTTCACATGGCTCTTTAACTTGCTCGACATCCTGAGGAAGTAAGGAAAAAGAGGCAACTGTCATATCAACTACGCTCATGTCCACTTGAGACTTGTTGGAACAGTTAGTGAACTCCAGATCTGGACCAGGTGGCTCGGATGAATAACAACCAAACATAGGCCAAACACAAATCTCCTCGACTATCCTAGGAGTAACTAAATGAGATTCAATGTAGTACATCACCAAGGTGTTCAGTGGACAACCCTCAAGATAGAACTGAGTACCTTTGAAATGTTTTGTAGGTCACAGCATAACATATTCGCTTACTTGGATAGAAACCATACCCCTTTGAAAGAACATAATAGGCTTGGGTATCCAAAGAGCACACACACATGAGACATGAGGATTGGGAGTTGTCATGACAAGAGCACTGGTCGATTCAGTAGCATTGGGGCTATGATGATCAATAATTACCTCACGGCTCACATATGAGATCCTCATAATATTAGGACCGCAACTCGGGCGGGCTGGACGGGTATGCACCCATATCCTAGCCCGAGCCCGAATTCTATCGAGGCTGCCCAGGCCCAGCTCAACCCAAGTTAAGAGCATCATCAGCCCGTCCGAACCCAAATTCGTACAAATCAATTTGGGTTCGGGCTGAATTCGGGGTAGTACATTAAACTTAATATCTTTTTTAAAACACAAGAGAAATGATACATTGTTGGTGAAGAAACCAAATCAACTTGTTCAAGAATAGAACAATGGTTAAAAACATCGATAATAATCAAAGGAAACGTAGCAAATTGATGTTAGACATGCGACATAATTCTCTCAAAAAATAGTTTTTTTAGGTTGTGGACATGCAAATCGGGCAATTCGGGTTAGCCCGTTTTTTAATAACTGTGCCCATGCCCGACCCTAATAGCAATTCGGGCTGAGAATTTATCTCCAAGCCCGTCCAAATTACTAAAACTATGTGTTCGGGCCTTATTTTAGTTCGGGCTGGGCTCAGGTTAGTTGGGTTCAACCCGCCCAATTTGCACTACATAATATAAGTCAACTTGATCTGCAGTATCTTTATTCAAAGTATATCATAACTCATAAGTCTAGTAGAACAATTCTCGAAAACTTAATTGTCCAATTGTCTCTCAATTTCCAAAACTTCATATTTCACTTCCAAAGCAGCCAAGAGCGGATTAGCCAACTCCATCGGAATGTTATCGCTTTCTTCTAATAAAGCACTCGTGCTTTTCTCCAGACCCCGACGGATGAGGCTCAGATGTGGTGGAGGACTGGAGGTAAGAAATAAGTGAAACATGCAATGATTAAATTGTCTCACTCAAGATCATGCATCAATACGAAACACGTCGATCCTGCACTAATATTGAGAATATTGATGGCTTTGGTGTAAGAAAGGGTAAAAGGATTAGACAATCTTCCAAAGGAAGTCTTTTCTTCATTGTATGGGAGCTTTGGATCAGTAATTCTTGCCAGCTCACAAATGCTTGCAATAACTCCAATTTTCACATCATCACTAGTGTGTCCCAACACAAAATCTTCTGCAACTCATTCGAACGAGATTGACTCACTTTGCTAAGTAAATTCTCGGTTCAATCAAGTAGATGAAGAAGCTCATGAATTGATGATGGTAAGGGCAAGAGCGTATTTACACGATCAACCAGTTGCTCAGGAAACCCCTTTTCCTTGCGCAAAAATGGTTGTAATTTCAACCAACTCGGTTGCAATGCCATGATTCTTTCAAGCTTTTAACAACCTTGTACGAGTTGAATAAATATCTACTCATGTGTTAGATATAATTCTTGAGAGAAATTACGTTTGAGTTTACTAGAAATTTCGGCGAATATGAACCAACGGGGTGACCCAAAGTCCAAAGGATGTGAGCCGAGAGAGGTGACCCAAACTTCCTAAGAATATGAGCCAAAGTGTTTAAAAGATTCTTTAAAGGAAATTTGCCAAACTAGTTGATCAAACTGTTTTTTATCTTTCCTTTTCATTGGGCTCTAAAGGGAATCGAGCTTAAATGTCGGTGACTAGGCTGTAAAAATAGTTAACTTACACTGATGGGTTGTGGTTTATGATAGAAGTAATGGGCTAGCAAAAATGGGCTTAAGTGAATAAGTGGGCTGGACAGATGCTGGGTTTTTCGGGCTGCTAACTTAGACAACACACAGCCGTGGGCTCTTCTGCACCCCCGCGACCCCACATAATCTACCTTTAATTTCCTTATTATTTACAGTATTTTCCTAACACCTTCAACAATGGATACCCCCACCCCCTATTGTTTTTTTAATCCAAACCACACCTATTATATATATAGCATATATATAAATTTCATATCTATATATATATATATATGTGTGTGTGTATAATCTCCAGAGACTAGAACACTCCTATTCAACAACAAAAACAGCTGTGGCCCCAGCAAACCGAGGCGAGCCACTGGACTCCCCCGCCACGCCACCGCACCCTTCGGCCTTGGATTAGCGCTGTCCCCGCCACCGCACCCTCCTTGTTGAGCAGCCTATTCCGGGGCTTGGGCTCCCCTCACCTCACGACTGTGGGTGGTCTTAGGGTTCAGGGATAAGCTACGGATTTAGGGATTTGATCAGGGGCAAAAGGGGTTTTTCGAGCTGGTTTTGTTCATGGAGTTTGAAGAGGATAGCAATGGCAGAGGGCAGGGAATGCGGCGTGACGAGGTGATGGCAGCTTTCATACCGACGATTAGTGGCGACGGAAAGGGTTTAGCTGGCCGCCGTTTGGATATCTTGGTTGTTCAATATAGTGTTGGCTGGTTCAGATTGGCGAACTGTCGGTTCCAAAGGTGGGGTCGTCTGGTTATTGTGATGTAGGCTACTTTTGTTGGTGTTTGCAGGTTTGTGTAGTTATGGGCTGAAAGGAAGCAGACTTGAGCGGGTCTGGGTGTTTTGGTTCTGGTTTGATGCAGCAGCGGTACTGGTTGTTTCCCACGTCCGGCTGTGGGAACGCCAGCGCTGGTGAAGCGGGACTCTGCGAGCTGGCAGAGCAAGTGCACTCTGTAGTCTATTTGATGGGACTCTTGAGCAACTGTTCAATGGAGCAGCAACAATGGTGGTCGAACAAGCGATGACAACTGGTTTCAGAGAACCTGCAGTTGCGGATTGAAGTTTGGTTCTAATACTAAAATTGATGCAGGATGCACCCAGAATAAAAAAAAATCACGGAGTCAATAAACACCGACCACTCAAATTACACAGTGAAAATCATCAAAAGCTGAGAAACAATGAAGAACTGACCCCGGAAAATAGGCAACAGTAATATACATGTAAGAACTGAACTAAAATTCCTAACCAATAAAAACTCTAAATAAGATAAACTCCTACTCAGATAAATTACTGACAATTCAAAAATCCTGGATCTCCTAGATAAACAAATTAATTAATTAAAATCCTCCTTGATCCGCACATTTGACGTTGGTTGTTTTAACGATTCCTATGGTATGCATCAGCTACCTGACACCCCCCCCCCCCCACCACCACAATCAAACTAATTACCGGGCAGGGGGCATGCACTGTTCGGTTGGCAAGGTTTTCCGGTTTCAGATGGTGTATCCCAGTTTTCTTGCATTGGCTATCTGATATCAACTGACCTGGGACAGTCGGGTTTGAGGTGTTTGGTCGGGTTGTAAGAACAATGATACAAAGTTTGGAACTTCGACAAATAGTGCATGACATTGAAGGGATAAGATGAGGACAAAATCATGTCAATTGATCAAACAACTGAGCTACTTGGATTTGGAGTTCAGAAATACCAAAAAGGGTTCATCAAACAGAGGCCAGCATTGCCCACAAACCTTGGCAGGATCAGAGAGTATCTCATTTGCCTCTGCAATCATCTTAAAAAGGGTGTCTGCATTGTTGCGCATCTCATCAAAGATTTCTTTTCTGAGCTGGCCATCATCTCCACTCTCGGTCAAGAACTTACCAACAACCTATATAAATGCGTTTTGTCAAAAAGAATGACAAGTATTAGCTATTTAAAGAATGAAAAGAGGAAGACAAAAACCTTGTCTGAATGATGACTGCGTATTGCTTCTCGGAACACCCTTCTTACTTCTTCTGATGTATCAGATGATTTAACTCCCCTGAATTAAAATTTCCAATTATGAATTAATTTTGGAGCTAGACCAAAGCAGATAATTGACCACGAAATAAAAGAACAAGAAAACTTTCACCAAAGCTAGAGACCTTTAAGTTGCCTTCAGTGTCGTGTTCTAATAAAATGTAAACCAGTAATATAATAAAAGTATTATAAAGACCATAAAAAGGCTCAAACCGAAATGTTTAGTATTGACAATTTGAGTTCTGAAATCCATCCATTAAGGTAGATATTAGTTTATTACCCACTTCCAATAAAGGGTAATTATCCATGTGCCCAATCCTGTTTATTTTTACAAACTACCCACGTCCGATTGTTGACTGCAAGTGGTTAACAACTGGGATTTTTTGAATTTTCTGTTGGTTGACCATTATATCTATTTATTGTGAGGCAAAGCGTCCAATCATTAAGTATATGAATATGAGTAGCACAACCACCTCCGCCGGCGCACCACCACCCAGAATCCGACGTCCACCCCCACCATTATCGCTACAAGCCTACAACCACCATCACCGCCATCTCTACACCCTCATCAAACCCAATCAACACAAATCAAACCCAAAGCTCCTCGGTCTTTCCCCAGTACAACCCAATCGACATCGATTCAGGCGATGGCCCTTCAACTCCACCCAAATCGACCAATGCAAAACCCAATTGAAACCCAGAAGTCCCCCCTCCCCTCCCTCCCTCTCCTTTCCGGCTGCTATCTTCTTGTTTAGTTTGTTCTTTGTTCTTTACTATAATATGAAATTGTTAATTTGTTAATTTTTTGTTTTAGGGACTATAATACCACTGACATAAGTTAATCTTTTGAAAAAATTTAACCCAAGCAATCAACAAGTGGAGGTGGGTTTATTGCATTTTTGTAACTGGGGGTGGCACAATCATTTCACTATACCGGAGGTGGGTTATATGTAATTGACCCAAATATATATTAGATGAACTCGAAAGGCAAGCCAGTACCTACGCAAATGTTGGACTCGCAGATAACAGTATGTGAGATGAGTTTGGCGATGTAGTCGGATATTTTATCCAGCATATCCATTTAAGAAACTAATATGTCAAGTAACCACTTAAAGCACTTCATTATACACGGAATGGTCGCCTTGTAAATGTTATTTGACTTTAAACTATAAAATATGAGAAATATGATACTGCTGGCAGAGCAGACTGAATTCAAAGGAGAAGAGACCTCAACTCATAGCAATGCACGACTACTACACAAGTCTGACAGCAAACTGAAATAATAACTAAGCATGTCGATCCATGCTGTGTTGAAAAAGCATGCTAACAATATTCAATCATCAACTAAAGTAGACAGGTAATTCAAACAGTAAAGATCAGTAAACTCACAAAATAACGTAAAGGTCTAAGCATGTTCTCGTTCTAGCCTTTTCTTCAACTGACGAAAGGAGGGTGCGGGCTGCTCTTTGCAATTCTTTGACATCACTTACGGAACATGCATTGAGCGCACCGGATATTTGAACATCTTCTGGTTGGTTTTCAAGAGCTGATATGAGTCGTGCAAGGTCACTAGCTGCCTCTCCATAGTTTCTAACTATTTCGAATAAGGTGGCTCTTAAAAATATGGCCTGCAAAAGGAAAATAAATTATCACAGAGCTAAAGATGCCTACTTCAAGAACAAGAAAACTCAGATATTCTCTTCAAAAGTCATTTCCACTCCAGAGTGTCCATACTTTTCGCCCTTTAGCTCTATTAGAGGTGCTCAAGAAGCTTATACATAGGAAAAAGATTCATATATTTCGTAGGACCGTTTCTTGAAATTGAAAAATCATCTTAATAGCTAGAATGTCAGTAAAGTGACGATGAAATAAAAGTTTGTGATATTATGGGCATCTGTCTCACTCTCTACATGAGGATTGAACTCTAGACACTTGTAATCCCATGTCTTGGCCCACTACAGCTACTGAAGCTGCATTACTTTTGACAGGGCTAATGTTTATTTCTTTGCAAGACACTTAATGTTTGGATCGAATCTTTCCCTGGTCCTTTTGCGTCAATGAACTTGTTCATTTGCCCCTGGGCGTCAACCTTTATTACTGTTTGATGTGACGCATCCACATGGCTCAAAAGCAACACGCAAATAAAACTAAATTAGCTGGTCTGAAGTAAGAAGTTTGACCTCCCTTGACCAAAGCTAGAGTTCAAGTATATCCTCTAGCAGGTCTTTGGGAATAATTTAGGGTTGCAATCTCTTCGGGTCATAGTGGGTCTTAAGTTCATCCCCTACCTTGCAGAGGTGTTGGGAGTGGGACCTCTGCTCTATGTGACAGAAGGAGCACAAGGAGCCAGATTATTCTCTTATATGATACATGCATTTATAAAGTATGTCAATTCAGCTCCGTGCGCTCTTGGTTTCATCCATACTGGTATTTACAGGGCAATTCGGTCTTTTACTGAAGAAAAATTTACATATGACGAAAGCTGAATATTTTTTTCACGTAGCCCAAGTTTTATTCCCATCACATCTAACGTTCTAATTCCAGGAAGTAACATCACTTTAGACACCTTCTGCAGCCATCCAATCATTATGTTAGAAAAAGAATTTCCCTATATGCAGGGGTAGAACCAGATTAGTTATGGAGGGGGTAAAAGTACCGAAGTGTACGTTTAATCTTAAGTTAAATAGAAATCTTAATGGAAAGAATTTAGAAATTCCTAATACTAACGAATTAAATCTAGCCAAATTTTTCAAGATTTTGAGGATCAGATTATGCAAAACTTCGGTTCTCTTTGGAGAAACCAAACTAACGAAAAAATAAAAAAGTATATAACACGAGTTCTTCAAAAGATAATATGACAAGGACATTTAGAATGCTCAAAAAAACAAAAAAAAAGGAGAACATAAATATATCGAAAGGAAAGATACGGTAAAGAAAGGAGCTTTGCCACATTCCGAGCATGGGTAAATCTTTAAAATTGAATTGCATACGAATGAATGTAATGACTAGAACAAAGGTTTCTTTTGCCATATGAGTTTATAGTTTTAAGTTGTTGAACTGACTAGATTTGACCTGCATGTTGGATATTTTCTGTAAACTGAGCGTAGTGTTGCAATAGCAATGAACTTGTCATTGGGGTCGTTTGGATGCAGTGGTTTGTTCAGTTTTTCGTAAAAACTAAAACTGAACACACAAACCACAAATTAAAAAAAAAAAAATAAAAGAAAAAAAAGGACCCCACATTAACTAAAAAACCAAGAAAAACTAAAATAATCCAATCACCTTGGTTGTATGAAGTATAAACCAAGTTACCCGAACAACCCTATTGTACCGAGCCAAATCTGGAAAATAAAAGAGGCTAAAGTGAAATCTCACAACATATTTGGGGAAGTCTACAGTTTCTGAAATTAGTGAGGTTTGCATCTGCAGTCTAGCTAACTACAAGGAACTAATATATAGTAGCCGGGGTAGTTAGAGGAGAGAGAGGGTCTCGGTTCAGGAACATCATGTTTACAATGAGAGAGATACAGGTCCCACCAATTTGTCAATTACGAAATCCAATTTACCATAAACGAAAAATCCATTTTCACACCGACCCGACCCCTCATAACTAAGATGTTGTGTTTGATAGGGGAGGTAGTTTAGTGCAGAAGAGGCTCACTTCGGTTTGGCGGTAGCTATCATGCATTGTTTGGTATAGGTTGCACTTCTCACATAGGTTTCTGAAAGAGTTCTGTTGAGTGACTGAGCATGAGTAAAGAAGGTAGATATTTATTTATCAAGCTGTCGATTTCTAGAGTTAAACATTTAACATTCTGTAATCAAATTCCACTTAAAGGCATACCTCACAATAATTTCCATTCAGAGCTATGGCTACATTGCAGTCAGCGATGGCATCAGCAATTTGGCCCAAAACTAGACGGGCTGCAGCACGTTTACAGAAACACGTGGCGGTAACAGGACGACAGCCGACACTTTTTGATAGAGCAGCAGTGTAATGCTCCACTGATATGGTATATCTTCTAGCATTAAATGCTTCATCCCCTGCATTCTGAAGTTAATAAAATATATTAGTGTCACTCCTAGATCCCTTGATAAAACTAGGTTAAGTGGCATGTGAAGAATCAATTGAAGTTTTCAAGCCCGTGAAGAAAGCAAGCACTTGCGAGTTGCGACATCAGCTTACACGCCTTCTGATATGTACTATGCAATAGGCATGGGTTTTCTTTGCATTTGATTAAATTATCTTGACCAGCTTCCTTCAAATCTTAAGGAAAAGTTGAATTTTATTTTTTCTACAAGTCAATACTGAATAGGAGTGCATTATTGATGGAACATCTCTATATACAAGAACCATGGTTGTGGACACTCTGTCTTCACACCCTCGTTCAAATCACTAGCAACCACTGGATCAATTGTTCTCATTCACACACATGTACCTTAGTGGGATCACAGCCCATATTTCTTCTGCCTACAACTTGATTTCACATCACACCCCTGGAATTTTTATTATTCTCGTTTCTTCAATCTTTACCAATCATGTAACGTTTATATTCATATCGAAAATTGAATAGTGCCTGCAAGGCACTTGTTTATACCCTAGTTTCTAATAATACAGAAGCCAATTCGGAAGCTAATATTCATATCGTTACAGACTATACTAACGGCCTAACGCATTGAAAACTGTTCTTGGTTATACTTTGTTTTATCTTATAATCTCAATCAGACAAGGAGGGAAAGCCAAAACAAACAACCGAATACAATAATGTGCTCCTCAATCCAAACTCTAAGTGGCAAAATAACTAATTAGAAACAAACATATAGTATTCAAACTCATTTTAGCAACCTTAGTATATTCCATTTAACCAGAATCCAGGAAGATAGAAAAAATGCACATTATATTCATAATTGATATGAGTAAAGTATAATATCCAAGTTTTATTTATCTGGAGCCTCTTTAATTATATATAAAGAGGGGCATACAACGTTAGTAATACCATGAGGGGTAGTAAGTGTTGCTTGGGGTAAGGATTATTGCAGGGAGAACTCAATCAGCCCATATTGTTAATAAATGTCTAATGCCTAAATTTAGGGCTCAGTAGCCATTCGTAAGCAAACGGGTTACATAATCCTACCCAAATGACTAATTATTCTTACTATTGATACACCCTGTTAAATTGCGGGGCATAGTTGTCAAATCGAGATTCGGATCATGAATCTAAATTCCACTTTGCTGAATCGTGAATAGAGTCAAATCGTGGATCGTAAAGGTTCAGTTCAAATCTTCTAAAGTATATAGAGATTAGAAAAAAAAATCTTCTAAAGTATACAGAAATAAGTAAAGGTAAGACTTTGTAGACTAACACCATTGAACAAAGCTGTATCGATGATGAATCGCATGAATCAGTCTGAACCGCTACGAATCGTAAGATTCAGGCTCTTGAATCGGGATTCGGTTTATTTTTGTTTCATTTAAGATTCACAGAGGGATTCTCATCGTTTCACGAGTTAATCAAATTGAATCGTAAGAAATGAATCGAGAATCGTAAAATTTCAACGATATAACAAAAGGTCAGCCCACACATTTAGAGGTCCAAGATACATGTATTAACCAGTTACAATTTGTAGACATCATGAAACATTAGTTTAACTTTCTTTTAGCAAGCTCTGCGAAGAACAGATAAATGTACAGTCAAGTTAAACATGTATACATCTTACTTAATTGACCTGTAGGTAATTGGCCTATGAATATTCTGGGTCCTGAGTCCAAAAAACTATGGAAAATTCATTTCCTGAATGCTTTCTTTCCTTCAAAATTTTCAGGTAAGCCAAATTCCTCCTGAAGACTATAATACAGAAAGGTGAAAAGGGTAAACAATATACTGAAACTGAGAAAAGAACATATATTTCCCTACTACAACAAATCAACAATGTCAATATTCATTGTCGATTGTCTTTGCAACATTCGCAATGCATCCACCAGTTTACCAATGAATATCATTAGAATTGTTACAATAAGTGCTGAGGTGGACCATCACGCTTCAGAGGGAAAACAAGATTAACTCAGCAGTAGCCTTTCATGTAAATCATTTAAATTGGTCCTTTGGATCTTACGACGAACTTTATGATTCAACACGAAGATTGTGATAACTCGAGAAACTTAGGAACAGGTACCAGAAAACAGAATGATGGAAATACAGTAATAAAAAAATTCATAATACCTGGTGGCGCAAAATTTCATGCACAGTAACGCTAAACAGCACCGATGAACCCTGATTGCTTCTATTCCTGGATATGAATATCAGGTCAATATTTTAAGATGTATTATAAAGGATGAGTAGTAACATGCTTTTTAGATCAGAGAACACTAGATACTAGTTACAGAAATTCTACAAAATATACCTTAATAGTTCTTCTTCCTTCAGTACTTCAAGAGCCATCTCAAGCCTTCCCAAGCGGAAGTAGGCCTTGGACATAAGGGACCACCTCCAAAGCTTAACAGGCAACTGCCTATTGTATTGAGACCCATCTGCGGTACTTGGAACAGTTACCATTGGAAAATTCTTTTCGGCAAAATCAAGTGTCTCCTTACACAACTGAATCACCTTTCCATACTTGTGCAACTGTCCGGTTCCATAAACACAAACTCACAATGAGAGAAAACATCTTGACAGGCTGTATGAAACTGCCGTGTTTTACAAAACTAAAAGCTGTGTAAAATTGAATAATTTCAAAAGTAAGATACCCTGAAAAGAGCCTTTCCTTTCACTTGAAGTAATTTCTCTGAGAAAGAGCTTATGGAGAGTGCCTCGTCGATCATTGATAAAGCATTAGCTGTTGAAGTTGAAGTTTTGTGTTGCATGAGTTTGTCGCAGCATGTCGTATACTCTTCCACTCTCTGAAACCACGATATCTAGTATGAGCTACTAGAGGTAATAAATCCACAAAGCAAGCAAGGAAATATGAACATAAGGACATGAAAGATGAAAGTTATACAGCTACTGAAGCTGCAGAAGGTTAATAATTTTACAAGGATACTAAAGCGGCATAAGACATTGGAATCTTATATGAATTAAGAAATAGTTACTTAAAGTACTTAGTTGGTCATGTTTTCACTTTTCTTTTTTTAATTTATCTACCTCATTTGTAAGGTTATAGAAACAAGTTTTTATTACCTATCAAAATATATAAGCTTCCCTGGAGAAAATGAACTCATAACCGCATAAACATGTTAAGAGGTCCATGTCATTAAAGGTGTTTGATCCTTAATCCTCACAAACGTTTAAAATCACTACATGTATAGTTGGTAATAATCAAAGTCATGAGTTCTAGTAATCTCTTTCCAGCTTCCATGCCCACCTATTGGTTCTCCAAATCAACAGAAGTAGAAATAACAACCCACTTAACTGATATACTTTCATTAAAAGGCAATTTAGATGACATCTTAATTGATCCAAAACAGAAACATCGGAACTACTCTGTCAAAGATGTAGTACAGAAAGCTGTCTAAAACCTAATGTGTAAAAAAATAAAAGAAGACATAAATTGGGAGAACTAAATAAGTGAAGATTCGAGGATACAACCTTTTTTTACCGGAAACATTTGGTACATGCATGATTTACCCGTTAATTTAATATTCCTAACTTGTGTACGAAGCTCAGAATAATGTAGAAGGATGAGTGGTGAGAAAATGCAAAATGCTGACAATGCAAGGTACCTGAGCCTTCTGGAGGCCTTCCGCAGATGCAACAATGATTCTACGATCCAAACACACTTGATCTTCAGATCGCGTACACTTGTTAAAATATTCCACTGCAGCTTTGACTTCTCCGAGGAGAAGATGAGAGCTAGAAATCATTTAAAAAAAATAATCAAATCAAAACAAACCTTTTATAGAACATCTACCACACAGCATCACCCAGACCAATAATAGTTCAACAACTCATTGCTGCAAGACCCAATCTAAGTTTCTATGAATGAACAGGATACTTAAAACCAAAAAGATTATAGGTAAGCTTTTAGAATAACAGTGTCTTGGTCAAAGGATCTAAATACCAAATAGTTTAGCAGAGGGTCGGCTTGTACCGTAATAGTTTGTTATAACTGCTGGACTACTAGTCCTTTGGAATTAGTACAGGTCCAGTCTCCAGTGTACTTTTCTGTTTCAGGAAGTTGCAATTAAGTTTTACAGACTGCTATGAGGTACGGAATAAATGTATTTCTCCGGTTCTTCGAACTATATCCTTCCTCATCTGATTAGATCTATAAAGCTAAGAATTCGACATATATAATAGGATCTTCGGAAAGTGTGACACTCAACAGGAATGGAAGGAGTACAGTACAACTCTCAACTGGATCAGCCGAATCCTTTCTGATAACTCTTCATATTATTTTATCTATAGTGCAGACAACCCATGTAAAGTGCCTGTGTCTTAATCTGGGGAGACTTTGAACTTGGCTTCAACCTCTTATAGTGGTTATCAAGCCGAGAAATGAGCTCGGTTTTGCAACTGGTATCATTCCTGAACCTGGTTCCCAGAATTCAGAAGCTCAGAGGAGGTGATGCAACATTGCAATCATAAGATTGCATCCTGGTTGCTAAAATAGGTTTCCCAAGGATTCGTGTCTAGTATCGGGTTAGAAATCAATTTCAGGGAGCTTCCGACAATATAAACAAGAGGTTCTCACAGAAGAACTAAACTAGTATTTTTCAGTCGCGAAAGAGTGGGAACTAAGCAAGTTGACCTGTCAGTAGTGCATATTTACGCAGATGAAGCCAGTATGGAGGGATATGTTGAGCTAGGAACTAGCAGTAGAAAACCTTATGTAACCATCAAGATGAAAAATATACCGTTTTGGCACACAGAACAAGTTCTTTGCTCTAAGAGGATCAGATATTGCTTTAAGAACCTCTACCTCAATTGAATCTAGGTTCTGCAGAAATAGAGGTACACCAGGCTCAAATAGTCTATCCTATGATGCTCAGATAGAAGCTATGACTGTTTAAGAGACAGGATTTCCTAGAATCCACTCCAACACTAGAAGCACTGAGATACCGTATGGGTAGCGTTAACCAAAATGGTACTGGCAATGCTATAGGAGAAGTAATACTGGTAGAAGATAAAGATCTGGATTCTGGAAACTAAAAGGCAATTAGCACTCACTGTGGAAGTTTTGGTCAGGTCAAGGCCAAAAGCTAGACGCTCCATGGTTTTCCACCAGACTGCAAGCAAAAACGTAGACCTCAATAACATTGTAGCTGTGTCTGGTATCAATGGGAGCGCTGCAGGAAGTTCTGAGAGTTCTAAGCACTCAGTCTCAACAATACATACTACTGGCATTTGCTTCAGAAAAGCTAAAGCATCCTGAATTCAAAAATGATAGGATAGCAACTATGTATTCTCCTACGCGTGTTTAAGATGTAGGAGGAAGCACTGCTTGAAAACTTTAATCAGTGGACCTCAAAGATGGCTTGTTAATTGGCAACCAAATGGTGTAAGACGCTTCCAGGTCAATGAGAGCACATGGGGATTTCGGCAACAGATATATCAACTTTCGGCTAAGGTCTTGTTTGTTTGTTTTTTTGGCTTAAATGCGAGGGATTGATAGTGATGGGACTATGCATGCTGGGATTGACCAAACTTGGTGTACATATATTTCTGTTTGGTTGCAGATGGGATTGTAGTAGTATCGACTTTGAGATGACAAATGTACCCTTCTTGAAATTCAGCATAGTGTCCTGCACCCATCTCTCTTCTTTTACAAAGCTAGCATGAAAACCACGGCCATCTAAACTATTTCCATCCATCGAGGAACCAACTGACAAACACAATCATTGACCCGCATAACCCACTACCGTTATCACCATGGAGACACCAAGCTCCAACCACTAGTAGATGCCATTTCCAACCCAAATCACTTGAAACCACCACCGTGGAGCTCAAACCTTGATTTCTGTTTGACAGTTAGATCTTCAAATCACCCAAACCTCACGAATTCAGCCACAAATTCAAATTTGCCAATCTCAAACTGGTCACATGTTCCATATGGGTGCTTTTTTCCAGTAACATAATTGATTTTGCTGTGTACTTGATAGAAAATAGGAGGTCTGAGGTAGGCTTCTTGCAATTGAGAAGCAGAAAGAAGGTGATCTCTCTTCTGTATGGCAATGCAACCTCAGTCAAATGAGGGGCTTCTGACATTTCACTCTAGAACCAGCTGCAGGGTTATGAATACCTCCTATCCCCAGGTATTATTTAGTCCCACAGATGATGGCTTAGAGGTGAGCCCAGGAATAATCAGATTAGCCCCATTCTTCACCAAAACACAAACCATGGCACCTTTTGCTTGTGAATCCCATCCGACAACCCCAAGCAATTAAAAAAAAAAAAAAAACAAAAAAAAAACAAACCAACATGCCCTAAAAGTACAATATTTTACGGAAGGGACTTACGAAGTAACAAAGATAAATGTGTAGTGCCTAACTCATAATAAGTCTGAGCATAGTCCTATTGAACTACTAACTCCACTAAATTTAGAGAGCCTATAAAAGGCAGGTTCTTAGATTTTCCTTTAATGAATAATGAGCCTAAAAGTCTCTTTCTATTTGAAGATGTTCAAGCATTAATGATCTCTCCCTAATAGTCCCTCTCGAATATATGTTCTTGCGTGCAAAGAAGGTAGAGCTTACTTAACCTGCCTTACCGTAAGAGAGTTCTAGAAAGTGTTCCACTCATGAAGAACAAAAGTGTAAGAGGCCACAAATTGAGGTAAGTAATCAAGTATTCTTCCCCCTTCCATTTCTATCTAAAACAGTCGGGTTTTGTTCAACGACCAACAACCTGGCATGATCTAAATTCTAAAGGCATCAATTTGAGAACATAAACACAAATTAAGCTAATTACTCCCTATATCACTCATTTGCACTTTGATGTCAGCTTAGGGTTTGTGTTGGGTTCGGCTTCAACTAACAGTTGACGCCGATAACTTAAAATGTGAGAACCCTACAAGTACGATCCAACTTCCCTCTCCTGTGTCAATGTAATTTCCGTCATCATCCTCCCGACTTCCATATCTCGTTCAATAAAGAATTTCAAATAATTCAAATGAACTCACGAGAACAATAACACTCAACATACTAACACTCATATATGTTTGAACCGGATATGGATTTGAAAAGTTACCGGAAACCTGCTCCGGCATCGCTGCCGCCACCGCCGCCGCAACTTCCGGCATCGCATCGTTGAGCGCCGCAACTATATGTGATGTGCCGGCACGTTCACAAGGCACAATTGTTTTTTCTTTTTCCTTTTTTTCCTTGGTATTAAGGCGCGATTATTTTAATTTTTGAGGATAGGGTAAGAAGACAAAAACCACCCTCCAAGTATGGATTATATATAAAAATGCCCCCCATGTTTGGGGATATACAAAAACCCCCCTGTCAGAGACAAAATGCCCCTGTCAGTGGATGGACGTTGGACGAATACCGGAATCGAATCCTCTCCTCTCATTTTTTTTATCCTCGTATCTTTGTCCCTTCATCCGATGGTCAGGATAAAACCACACCACTTGATGATTAGGGGTAGTTTGGGAAAGTTTGGTAAAATAAGTGATAGCAAGTGATGTGGATTTATCATGACCATCGGATGAAGGGAAGAAGATAGGAGGAGGAAAAAAATAGAGGAGAAGATTCATTTCCATAAATACCATCTTTTTGTTACAATCAGTAAGTATGGGGGTGCAATATGACTTTCTTATGACCAATTTGCCATATTTGTATTTTTGTTGTTTATTTTGTTCATGTTCTTGGTGTTCTAGGCTAACACCCCTTCACCACCACCACCGCCAGCACCAACGACCAACACCACTCTTTCTCACCTCTCTACTCTCTCGCTAAAAGGCAATATATAGTGGGGTAATTTCGTAAAATTTTGGAGGGATTTTTGTCTTTTTGCCCTTCCGTTAACTCACCGTTATCTCCTAACTCTGACAGGGGTAGTAAGGTATATCCCGAAATACGAGGGACGTTTTTGTATATAATCCATACTCGAAGGGTGGTTGTTTGTCATTTACCCTTGAAGATATATACTCAAAGAACAATTTTTTTAATTTTATTTTGCGAATACTATGAGCTTGTTTGGTATCCGGTTAGAAACAAGAAAAACAGTGGAAAAAACGTGTTGAAAAAACACGTTTGAAAACAGAATCAAAAAACTAGTTGGTATCCGTTTAAAAACAGTATTTAAAAGTTAAAAACACATTTGACAACATAACTAAATTCAATATTAATTTGCTTGAATATTATTTTTACGTACACTACCGATATATATTTGATTTTTTTTGCACCTAATCATAATTGAAATGTCTTTAAACACCAATAGTATGAAAAAACACCAAAAAGACATCACAATTGCTGTTTTAAACAACTCTTTTTCAGCATATTTTTGTTTTTCACCAAGAAAAAAAAAAAGCAGGCATATCGAATGTGTTAAAAAAACACTATATTTTTAATCAAACATGGATGCCAAACATGCACTATGTATCGGTGACATAAATTTTTAACTTTCTAACAATTTGGTCAACATCGTCATCGGTCTCGCCTATTTTTTCAAATTGGTGCAACAGATGTACCCACTACCCACTAAAGAGGTATGCGTATGTGCCTACCAGAAGAAGAAAAAAAAAATTGAGAAATTGTTTTCGTTTGAACATTCAAAACCTCATGTAGAGACTTCCAACTCTACCACTTGAGCTACCACCCTAGCTGTTATGCCCAACCGAATTTAAGAGAGTTTGTTATTTTTTTTATACTACTTAATAGAGTTTTTATGATAACTCTTGTAACTCATGAAATAAAAGTAACAAGATACAAACACATATATCAATATTATAAACATAAAAGACACTTTGTTATAAATCATAAATCATACCTAGTGACTTATAAATGGAATGTTATTTATTAGCAGTTGTGTCATTTAACGATCACATTTTTTAAAGTTTGTGAATTGCTGGAATAAACACTCCTCGTTTGTAGTGGGTCTCAACTCTCAACGCCCAGTTCCCAAACATTTCCATTCATCATTGTGTCATCATTTTCAGCAAGGCAAAATTAGCTTCTTCAACAATTTGTAGAGGTAAAACCAATCCTAATTTGAACCTCAGGAGGAAGACAGATAACAAAAAACCCTTACTTGCCAGCAGTAATATAAAGTTTGAGGTTGGACGGATCAAGTTCAGCACCAACCACGCAGTCAGCAATGGCACCCCTAATATCACCCTGACTCAACCTCAAATCGGCTCTTTTGCCATAACACAAAACAAGAGCTTCAAACCTTCCAGAATCGCCAGTAGTTGCCAATCTTTCACTCCGAGAAACACAATTCACTCCCAGTGTGTAGTATTTATCGGCCTTAACCATGTCGCCCTCTTCATAAGCTTCGTTACCCCTAACCAAAATATCAAATACAGAGAACAGTTACTACATTAAATTCAAGAAAGGAAGACAAATGTTGCTGAATATAGTGATTTAAATGCCAGTGTTGATAAGAGGACAGGGTGAAGCAAGACCTGATCCTCCATGCTTCACAGGCTTGCAAAGCTTCATTATCAGAACAATTCGACATGTTGCAGATGTCAGCTGGTTAAATGACGATGAAGAACTTGTTTTTCGATCAAAATGTTGCTTCAGGAGGACCTCCTCTATCTGCAACCTGCGAAATCGCTCTCGCTCTCTCTCTCTCTCTCTGGGGTATCAGGTTGACGGGGGAGTCCCTGATTGTGCAAAGCATAAAAAGGTGGTAGGAGAGGTCAATGACTGACTTTGGCAAAGGACTTAGTTGCCTGATCGAGCAACTTGCTGATTAATTAACATAATTTGTAAAATAATTTGCTAGCTTAATTAGCTAACTATATAGGTGTTGTTGGCAATGTTCGTTTAAAAGAGTTAAGTTTCCATCAAAAGAATCTGGTACATTTTTGGTAGCACTTACGAGAGCCAATGAACAAAGCATAACTCTGATTTCTGGTGCCATTGTTTAATTAATTTATTAATTAAATTTAATTTATACCAGAATGTAATTAGTAATGCAATTATTATCTACTTAATTCTAAGTTTTTAATGAGCCTTAATACAGCTGAGCTTATTGTTGTTCATAAAAACTCTTGGGCAAGTCAAAACGTCATCTCTGCTCAGCTTGACAAGTAGTGAAATACTTGACCTGATTGTGCCAAATTGTGGTGGATGAGATTTTTAATGGAAAATGAATTGGTAAAGAACTCATGAACTGGCGAAAGTTTCCACGTTCCGGGGCACTGCTGCTACATGAGTATATTTTCACCAAAAAGATTCAGGCTGTTGGGAAAGAAAATGCAGAACTTCACTGAACCCATTGCAAACATTTCTAAAGCTCGAGCACTGTGCTGTACTACTTGAAGTTCAACAATCAGTTCCAGTTTCTGACAAAAAACCCAAGTTCTCTAGCAGTTTTCTAATTGCGGTTGTAAATTTTCCATTTCCTTTGCTGTCCTCGGCTATCCTTCACTCCTCCTGAAGATCATACCTTACTTGAAGCGCTGCAAACAAGAAAGGGTAGGTCATTAAATGTCTGGATTGAAGTTGAATGGAAGTATTTGTACAGAAGAACACAAAGCATAAGAGTTTAAGCAGTACAACACGTAAGATATTTATGAACCATGAGTGATGGGAGTGGGTTCCCAGCAATGTGGTGGTCTATACGACACTACCATCAACGTTTGTACCATCTTGTCTATTTGTAATTTAATGATTGTAATGTGATGTTCTAGGGAAAAAAAAAAAAAAAAAAAAAAAAAAAAAAAAAAAAAAAACCAACCAAAAAATAAAGGTCATCTATCTCATACGAAAAATGACCAACCTGCACATCTTATGCCATCATATATTACTGTGCAAATCTTCCTACATGTATGTCCTAACTTTTTACAATCAGTGATAAATGCTGATCAATCCGGAATGCCTTGACATCTTATTTAATGGAAGTATTACTTCAGAAAAAAGGACAACAAAAAGTCTGGGCACCACTAGCATGGCCGGCGGCAGCACCATTTCCATAACATCCTTTGAATCCGATCACTGAATCACCTATT
Organism: Linanthus parryae; assembly: GCA_023055425.1. Classification (NCBI taxonomy): domain Eukaryota; kingdom Viridiplantae; phylum Streptophyta; class Magnoliopsida; order Ericales; family Polemoniaceae; genus Linanthus; species Linanthus parryae. The sequence goes on along the minus strand of JALGPY010000001.1, from coordinate 59,098,574 downwards.
TCGACATCTCAGGTTTAGGCTTTCCAGGAAATTGTTTCCTTTTCTTTCCACTTCCTAGTTTCATTGTACAGAACAGGGTGTAGATCAAAATATTCTTATAATCGAGTCCAAACCGCCCTTTTGGTCTTTGGTAAAGATTGATCCTTTGCTTGTTGGCTTCTTGCTACAAATTACTAAGTCATTCTCAACACCAGTTATTTGCAGTGCCACATACAACTACTAATTATGAAGGGCAGGAAGGATTTATCACATACAGATCTACAACATGAATTATAGCGGAAGATTCATGTGTTTACCTTGTCTTCCTTAGCTCCTTAATGCAGCGGATGATCGGTTGTTGCTTGCTTTCACGCGCCTCCTCCTTGATCTTGCTCCCACCAATCTAGTGTGAATTTCAAGGACGAACACTGATTTCCACACCACGTTCCACCTCCTTGGATGAAGTTGGAGAGAGACTAGGGTTCTCTACAACTAGTATGAATCTAGACAGAGTAACTTTATTCTCTGGAATAGCCATTAGCCTTAGCATAATAGCACATCATAATGTGTAGGAGGCTGCCCCTTTATATAGGCAAAACTTCTCCTAGGTTTGCACATAAACCCCTAGGGTTTGAGCCTTAGCTACTAACCCCTCTAGTTTGTGCATTAGTGCAACTAACCCCATAAGGTTACGATAATTGCATTGGGCACCCCACATGAGTGCACCAATTGCTAACATCTCCCACTCGCACAGTGGGGTTGCACAATCCATCCAGTCTCTATCAATCTCCAACTTTCTATCATCTACAAAAGAGTATTGTGTGGCCGTGGCGTGTGACCGGTGAGAGTACCTGCATTTCAGGAGATCCGTCCACCAAACTCGTATAGCCAGCATGGGAAGGCACCCTCTCGGGAGATCCACATACCAAACTCGTATAGCCAGCGCAGGAAGGCACCCTTAAAACATATAACAGTGATAATGCTCTCCGTAACTCTCGTATTCCCCAGATTCCTCCGATTGTCATCTCGTGGATCATGAGCACCTGCCTTGTCCGGAAGGCCATGCTCCAATGAGTCCACATCTCCTTTATATTTTCATATCCTACATGATCCCATAAGATCTTGCAGGTGGGCCCAATGAAGATAATAAAGAGCGATGCAACGAGAATCTTTCCTTACATACATGTGTCACTCAGATTCGGCTCAGCTGCTTTCCCAGCAGTGTCCGGAAGGCCGAATCATCCATAGCCGTAAGGTGTCACGCCAAAGTAGCACCACCGACCCGTCTCCTCATTACACAGACGTAAGTACAAAGGGTATACAGTGTCAATCACCTTTATGTGATCGACGAGGCTCACACGATGAGGAATCGCAGGGACTAATTCTACTCATCACCTCATGGTCACTCATAAGTGCACGTTATTCAAGGGGGAATATGCGCCATAGTGTTTAGACTCCGATCAGAGCGCATATCTTATCCTTGCAAAGGACCACTATGCAGATGTCTATCCGGTAGGCCTTATGGCCACCAGCCCGAGTACTGCCATGTCACACTATTGTGAACAATTATCAGTTCTCGCATCTGGCTTTCTCTACACAGACTGTGCATGGTTCGGGGTAATAACCATGTTCCATTGGCCATAACCAGTCTCACCTTGGAACTTATTTCCAATGCGACAATTGAATCCATCCGACAGGCTCCTAGCTCTACTGATAGACATCAAACTCTTATCATAGGCCATATGCTCATATGAAGAAGGCATCTCATATCATATCGCAGGCTTTCAGCGCTTATCGGGATTCTGTCTCATCTTCCGCCACACCCAGACATATCCAGGATATTGCGAAGGCGGTCGCTCGTGTGAGTGAGCCGACCTAGTGTCTGCGTGACATGCTCTATGCTAGTACAGGAAATGTAACATATCATACATGTATCAAAACAACATGCTGCTTAAAACAAATCCAATTAAAATCCAGTCAATCAATGTCTCGTGTGCTCATCAATCATATTGCTAGTTATCGACTACTAAGTCCCAATTTTCTAAAGCAATCCACAAAGGCAATTCTTAAGTGGTTTAGGAATGGGATGAGCCAACATCCTGGCCCATAGTCGATCCACTCCAGGATTACTCTCTAGGTAGTTATTTCACCTTTTGTGAAATAGTACCCTCGACTATGTGTTTGTCTTTACCGCAATGTTATAGCCGTATGCTAACACTACTCATGGTAATAGGTTTGTTGATAGCTCATAAGCTTACAAGAAACCTTCTCAGTTAAACACATTTCTGCCCTATGGCAGAACATGCAATCGTGCTTCGCTTCCATGGTCAATGGAGCGGTCTAATACGATCATGCACACTTATATTGCATTTGTTCCATGCGAGCCTATCATCGAGCATAGACGATAGCCTGAGTCGGATCCAAGTGCATCTAGGTCCCCACCCTAGTTAGCATATGTGGCTAACTAGTTGAAGCATCTTCTTCGATAGTCATAGCACGTGATCCATCATATAAAGTATCCTGGTTACAATCTTGTGTCTTAAATTGGAATATCCTGAAATCCAATTCTTCCGATTGCATAGCGTTCGCTAGGTCTGAGTATACACCATAGTGCATATAAGACTCATACTGCATCAGGCACTCTGGTCATCTGGTCATTCATGGTGTCTCTTAGGGCACATGCCTAGGCTCGTAAAGTATTGCGCTGAGCAACAGGAGTACATAAACTCCTTAGGGGACTCGAACAATCCTTAAGCTCTACTAGCCAATAGTGTGTCATCGATATTAAGTGACTTGATCATCAACTCTCTACTAGTAAGAGTGATACACAGCAGTTTCCATTTGTTATCGTAAACATATAGTAAACGATCCCTGATGAAATACAGCTGTCCAGAGGACTATATAAGATCCCATATGGACTTAAATAGCTTGCACACATTCTGTGTATTTGACCTTAGTCACCTCTAGGATTTCTCCATTGAGAAATCCAGTCGTCACGTCTATCGAGAATGGATCCACAACTATTGATGCTACCAAGCGAATCAACGTAATCCTTATTACCCAAAGCCTTGGAAAGGATACCTCGTTGAACCAACGCAAATTCGTCGGATCGACTCAAACTTGTCGATGTCTATCATCAGAATGAGTGTAGACTTATTCGCTTCTACGCAAGTCGTATGCCTTTCCACGCTTCCGTCTGGGTCTCTGATTGACCTTGGAAATCCATTAATCTCCAATAGTCTTCCATCCAGTCGGATATCCAACCTAGCCTTAAACTCGTTTGGCCCCTTATAGACTCTAATTTATCCTGTAAAGCTTACTATTCATTCTTCATAATTAGGGAACGATAAGGCCCAGGATTCTATCCTATCGTTTATGCAAGGTGATCCTTAAGATCATCCCTTCGATCTTAAGTAGTCGATGGGGTACGCTCCTATGAGCAATTCATTTGCATAGGAGGATCATCATTTTCTCTCATCCCTTATGGATGGAGCATCCTGCTTGGAAATTCACTCCCACTGTTCAAAAGATCCTTGAGGGACTAATTCCTCATAATCGATTTAATGAACGGGTATCTTCCAGCGGTATCCTCCATGCTCGTGGAGATCATCATCTCTACGAACATATCCCTTAGTTATGGACATCTCCTATGAGAAATCATATATCTCGTGAATCCATTTATGTTTCACTACTTATCGGCTGTTGCGTTTCAAATACACAACCCCTAGAGTGCTCCGAATAGCATAAGAAGATACGTTACTCCATGAAGATGCATTTCCTCCATCTAGGGTCTAACTTCCAATTCCGTTTTGTCAGGTGATGAAAAATCCTAGGACAATATCCTAGGTTCATCATTGTCTTGCGTGATGACCCTTATGGTCTTCCTTTCGATGTCAATTCATCGACGGGATATGCTCCAAAGAGCGCTCCTACGCAAAGAGGGTTCCTCCACGTAGTCATAATCCATGATGGGCTGTTCACTAGGCGCGTTACTCCCACTGTCCTGAAGATCCGTAGGAACTATTTCCTGTTGATCATTCAGGGATGGGGTGTCATCCAGTGAAAACTTTTGTTTCTTAGAGACTTATTTCTCAACGAACCTCTTACTGACTTGAAATTTAGTTAGTACATAAGCTGCCGATCCCCCATGGCCTAAGGTGACCTCATATAGGTTGCCTATTGGTCCACATCTCGTAGGGTGTAGTGGCTACAGACTTGGTGGACTTATGGTTGCGTATGTTGATAGTCGTTTAGCAAAGTGTCTCCTCCGAATAGGAAACTTGTACTTTGCACGCTCTATCATACATCAGACCATCTCTTACAGTAACATATTCCTCTTATTCTCTACAGCCTTTTGCTGGAGCGTGGGAATAGCCAACTGCCCTACTATTTCTCTCTATCACATAGCTCTTGCTAAGATAGATACTTCCAGTCTCATTCTGGCCACGGACATATCCTTTTATCCAGACGGTTTTTCTACCTTTTGTAGAGACCTGTCTGAAACACCCTTGTGCCTCAGACTTATGTGGCCCAAGCACACATAGTTGAGACGTGGACAATAATCTACGAATGTGATGGAACAGTAAGCACCATGTCTTAGCTTTAACAATTTAATGGAACACAACAACAGAATGAATAAGATATAAAGACTCATTAGTCCTTAATGCTCTACTGGATGGTTTGCGTTTCGCCTTTCTTGTCCGGCAAGAACCACACACAGGTAAGGGTACCTTGGGCATAATCCAAGCAGGCCTGCCCTAGCTAGCCTGAACATCCTCTCCTGTCAACGTGTGTCTTAATCTAGCGCGCCACATATCAGAATCTTAAGTCATACTCATAAGTTGACATCCAAGGATTCTGAGGCGTTACTCATGCTAGAATATTAAGAACGCAAACACCATGATATAACCATATCCAAAGTTAAAACTGTGACCAAAATAAATTTTGGTGGCTACTCCCTCAAAGATAATCCTACGAATCCTTAGACGAGAAGTTATTTGCCAAGTCTGGCCCTTTCTCTTGTCTTAGAAGAAGTCCTTTTTCTTCATTTGCGTTTGCCAGTCTTGGGCTGTTTGGTCTTATACCAATATTGCCCCTTAAATTCATTTATCCTTGCCCCACTTGTTGCCTTGGTCCTAATACCGGGCTAGGGACTATATCTGCCTATCATACTTCACTAAGTATGATCATACTTCACCAACAGTCTTTAGCAATCATTTATCGCTTAGACATCCGAAGTATGCTGGACTAGTATTCTTAGCAAACTCTTTTTGCTTAGATCCTAGAACAGGGTGATGTTTGGCCTTATCCAAACATCTTGACACTTACAAAGTGTGTCATATAACGTTTCATGGAACGTGGCAGAGATTGTAACAAATTACAAAACGGATAGCTTATACCTGACAACCCTTAACTCTATTATCATACATGGCATCAATCTCAGACGGTAAAGTCGAGTGCTCAATATTATGACATGAGCCATAACTCATAGTTAAGGAAGATTTATTATGAGTCACTACTCACAATTTATGTACGCAAATGGCTAAGATGGATCCAAGATTCCTCTTTGGCTTCCTACAAATTTTAAAAGTGGTCTCGAACATGCTGATGAGGTCATTTCCCCACCTTTTCATAGCATGCTCTATGACATTATCTTGACTGCTGCCTCCCACTATTGGTGAGCCTAAAGATAATATCTATGTGCTTGCTGTGACAACTTATTCATCACAGGTTCGACCATATTTGTAGGTGGCAAACAACCTATGTCCAACGGATGGTTACATAGTACGACGACTTATCATATCGTTTGTTGTCATCATTTAGCCTTTACAGTTTAGATTTAGACACGATTGATAGAGACATTGTGGAAGTTTAATCACTAGCATTTACTTAGCTCCAAAATAACATGTGACATCGATTAAAACTTAATAGTTCCTCACAAGGACTCCACCAAAACCTAGCGTATATCCTAGGAATCAAATCTCATCACTTGTGATTTCCTATCAATTTTAATCATGTCATCGTGTGAGCTCTTTTGTTTTAGTTCTTTAGCATGCGAGGTTAAACATATATATCCAATCACACGCAGTTATAACTTAAAACAAGCACAAGCATAAATAAATATGCAATGGATGTGGCCCCTAAGGTGCACTCCCACTATTGAGAGTACTTCTTGAGCAAGTCTTGAACTCCATCTCATGCCATCTCGCCTACTTGAGGACTCCAAGCTTGAGGCTCCTTTAGACCGTCTAATTGCTCCATGCACCTTGCGCCATTGCTTTTGGTTTGGCCACCTCTCTTGAAGCTTCAATCTTCAATCTCTACTAACTATCTTATTTCTAATAAGAAGTAACCTCATAGAGGCGATTGGATGAGAAGAGAAGACACTAGAGTATAGAGAGGCACGACTCGCAGGCCGTATTTTGACTACATATTCAAAAACCAAAACCAAAACCAAAATATAAAACATCTATGCCACATACATGCATCAAACACATCCATTCAACCCACAACAGCATGTATAACAATATAATAAACATACTGGAATTTTCTGGAAATTTCCGGAATTAAACAATAATTATTGGAAATTAATAAGCAATAATCTAATCAACTAAAAAGATCGAAAATTGCTCCCTACCACTTAGGGTCTCACCACCTATGGCAAAACGTAGGGAAAAATGACCTAAGTCTCCAGAAAAAATTTGGGCTCAAAACAGTGTGTTTAAGGTCGTCAAACTGCCTCGAGAAGTGTGCTAAACACTAATTAATTAATCTGGAAATTACTAAAATTTTCCGTCGCTCCAAAAATTATGAAAAAATATCCACAAAATAGGAAATTTAATGTGGAGTCCCTAGGAAAAAACCGGACGAATAATGACGGCGGGAGGAGGCCGCACGCGCCCTCACGCGCCGCCGCGCGTGGGCGCGTCCGCCACGCGCCGACGTCGGCCCATGTGCCACGTCAGCATGCCATGTGGCATGCCACGTCTGCACCTATGCTGGCGTCAGATGCCACGTCACCCTGCCACGTCATCGCCACGTCAGCCGCCACGTCACCGCCACGTCATCGCCACGACTGTCCTTTGCTGACGTGGCACCACCACGTCAGCTGCCACGTCAGCCCTAGGGCCACGTCAGTAGCCGCCGCCAGCCCTTAGGCGCGTGCGGCGCGTCGCCGCGCGTGGAGGCGGCGTAGGTGGCGCGTGAAGCCCACGCGCCGCCTTCCCGTGCTCCGTTCCCGTCGAAAAAAAAATTTCCGGGATCGTCTTTTCGTCCTGATCCCGATTATGTGGTCAAAATCCAATTTTAACAAGTTTTTGAAAAACGTGTTCTACTGATTGGATCTAGCAGTCCAGATTAATACTGTTCCGAATCTTTGAAAATTCATAACTAATTCATCATAAATCCAAAAAATATAAAATTTATATATCTGGAATCCTCGTGAAAAACCCTACCTAACCATATAGGTTTCGTCTACTGGTTATGAAATTTCAGAAACTCGTTTTTTTAAATCAAATTCGGGAAAGCTTATCGAGGCACGAAAAACAAGCCTATGGCTCTGATACCAATGAAGGGCAGGAAGGATCTATCACATACAGATCTACAACATGAATTATAGCGGAAGATTCATGTGTTTACCTTGTCTTCCTTAGCTCCTTAATGCAGCGGATGATCGGTTGTTGCTTGCTTTCACGCGCCTCCTCCTTGATCTTGCTCCCACCAATCTAGTGTGAATCTCGAGGACGAACACTGATTTCCACTCCACGTTCCACCTCCTTGGATGAAGTTGGAGAGAGACTAGGGTCCTCTACAACTAGTATGAATCTAGACAGAGTAACTTTATTCTCTGGAATAGCCATTAGCCTTAGCATAATAGCACACCATAATGTGTAGGAGGCTGCCCCTTTATATAGGCAGAACGTCTCCTAGGTTTGCACATAAACCCCTAGGGTTTGAGCCTTAGCTACTAACCCCTCTAGTTTGTGCATTAGTGCAACTAACCCCATAAGGTTACGATAATTGCATTGGGCACCCCACATGGGCGCACCAATTGCTAACAAATTATATATATATATTTTTTTTGTTCTTTGGATCGAACAAGAGACACAGATGGGGGAAAGTGGTAGTTCAATTGAGCACACTAACGGCTATATATCCCACTCTTAACCAAAGTCAGCCTCCTAGCTAGCTAGCCTTTTTATTGTGTTTGGCAATGAAACGGTAATTGATTACCTCGTGTATAAATACATCCCGAGATTTTGATATTCATCCATATATAGCCCGCTGTTTACCAAATACCAAACAAACATGTTGAGGCCACTATATTGCACAACATTATGAATTTAGGAGCTTTAAATTGAAAATGGATCCCCAATGGCTGAAATAAATCCCTGTATGAACTGTTAAGTGTGAAGACTGTTTTGTAACTTAGTCTAAATTAGAGGGGCTTACAAACAATCTCATATTAGTTATCTCTATATATATTAACCTAGCTCTAGGGTTAGGGTATCACATCACAGAGAGAGGCTGAGAGATCTTTTGTACTTTTCATTCGTTCATCATAGTGAAGTGGGTGTGGACCGTGGATGTAGCCAATTTGGTGAACCACGTAAATCGTCGTGTTATTGTTCGTGTGATTTCGTTTTTCTTTTCGTTGCTTTGTTAAATCGCTCCGAGTCGATCCTAACATGAACACCAATAAAAAACAAAAAAACAAAAATCCAGTGACAAAAGAGACAACAATGTTCAGGGATTGTAATAAATTAAACTTGAAAGCAAACTGTAAATCTAGGGTTTGTTCACCATAGATGCAGAGAGAAGATAGACGAGAGAATGAAGGGACGAATTAGGGTTACGGTCTCCTTGATTTCCATTGATGAGAGATGATGATTAAATACAGAGTATCCAACAGTCTCATTGTGACCGTTAGATCAAATCTATTCGTATCAAAGTTTTACAAATACCACTAAGGACTAAATAGTAATAGAGTTGTTACAGAATCACTTTATAGAAATTATAGAGGAGCACACCAGTTCTGGAAACGTCACAAAGACCCCTCTGCCATCCACTTCCGTTAGCTTTGTTCCGCTTGAGTCCTTCTGCCGTCAATCTCCGTTAATAGCCCCCGTCAAACTGATGGTGGTGGATGAAACGCCATGAGTTTGTCCTTAAGTTCTTGAAAACGTGGTGTAGGTAGTGTTGGGTTTTGACGTAGGTAACGCAGCGGAATAACAAAAATTAATCCTACTCAAAGCCCACCACGGATCACAGGAAGAGACATCATAACATGATTAAGGTCATAGAAGATGTGTACCTTTTGATTTGTGAGATCACACGAAGAATGATGTCCTCGTCTCTACGGTTGATCCACGTCTAGAGGTGAGATCTAGATTCTTCCTTCTCCACAAGTGCTAGCTTGAACCCGGAGGAAGAGGGATGAAGATCAAAGCAACAAAGCAATAAAGGCACAAGGGAGGGGCAGCCTCCTTTTGCCGTCGGGTAGAGGGGGCGGCGGGGCTAGGGTTTCGGCCCTAGCTCTTTGTCTTGCTCTCTCTTTTGCTCTCTCCCACTCTTGTGTTATGTCTAATAATAACTCATCAAGTGGGAAGGAAGCTAGAGCCTCTTATATATATACTACAACAACTCCTTGTTGTTTCCATATTAGAGTTTTCTTGTTCTAGTAGGACTAGAACTATTCCCTTCCTTGCAAATTAGTCCTACTAAGTTTGCAAGGTGTTGCACAATGATCCTTCTATTAATTAATCTATATTAATTAATCCCAAATCTAGCTCTACTCTATTTGACGTGTGACCCCATAGGTTTCTATATAGTTGGTAGTAACTATTACTAACATGGAGCGGTGTCTAGCAACACGTCCATGCCACCCAACCCATAGAAATAGTCAGTGATCCCGACAAACCTTTGTGCCCAATATGTCATATTGCATTATCCCTTTGTCTCCATATCCGTATTGGACACGAGACATAAATAGTCACACTCGTATATCCGATCCATTGTTCCTCGATCCTGGGAATATTCTTATGCTTGCAGATAACATTAATATCTCTATATTAATTTATCTGAGTCTGGCCACACATTCAATAAGCCTCATCCCTCGAGTGGCCGTGGATATTTACCCCCATTATGTGGGAGGGACAAATCCTATCTACATCACTACGATCTCTAAGCTTGCTTCCTATCACGCCCGATAGCCACCTTTATGATTACCCAGTTACGGTGTAACGTTTGATAACATCAAAGCGCAATATTTCACAACTAGAGTATCTAGTGACTTCAAGTCCAAGGATTGCAATAATATTAGCACTACGAAAAGCGATTGCGACTTCACATAATCTAATGTATCCTTTTCGTCGTGGGTCAATCCAGTATGCCATTACTCCTAATGCATACCCATGTGTTAGACTTGATATCCCCATATCAATCTACCCACATACTAGTCTATATTTGATTGTCCTATTAATCAATATAATGGACTAGGGATATTTAAGATAAATAACACAATTTATCAAAGGACTTCATTATATTAAATATCGCCATAAATAATAAATGAATATTCTAGCCAAAACATTGTTCATACTAAATCTACGATTGCCTCTAGGGCATCTATTCCAACAATCTCCCACTTGCACTAGAGCCAATCTGGCTCATCTCGTATGCCTATAGATCTGGCGTGTCCTTCATGCTTTCGCTGCGCAAGAGGTTTCGTGAGCGGATCTGACACGTTGTCATCCGTCGGAATCTTGCACATCTTCACATCTCCTCGATCGATCATATCACGAATAAGATGGAATCTCCTAAGTACATGCTTTGACTTTTGGTGCGATCTTGGTTCCTTTGCCTGTGCGATTGCCCCAGAGTTGTCACAGTACAACTCTATGGGATCCACTATGCTAGGGACCACAACGAGCTCAGCGATAAACTTCTTTATCCATACTGCCTCTTTAGCCGCTTCCGCAGCAGCAATGTACTCAGCTTCTGTTGTAGAATCAGCAACTGTGCCTTGCTTGGAACTCTTCCAGCTCACAGCTCCTCCAGTCAGTGTAGCCCTTTACACTTAGCTCTTCCATTCCTCCAAATATCAAGAATACATCCTTAGTTCTTCTCAAGTACTTTAGGATGTTCTTGACAGCAATCCAGTGACTCTCACCCGGATTGGACTGATATCTACTCACCATACTCAACGCGTATGATACGTCTGGTCTAGTACATAGCATGGCGTACATGATGGATCCTATGGCCGAAGCATAGGGTATCCTACTCATGCGGTCCTTCTCCATCTCATTGGAGGGACAGTCATTCTTGGAAAGAGTGACTCCATGTGACATGGGCAAGAATCCCTTCTTGGAATCTTGCATGTTGAACCTTTTCAACACCTTGTCAATATATGTACTCTGACTTAGGCCAAGCAACCTTTTAGATCTATCTCTATAGATCTTTATACCAAGTATATAGGCTGCATCTCCTAAGTCTTTCATCGCAAAGCACTTTCCTAGCCAATCTTTAACAAATTGCAGAGTAGGAATATCATTTCCAATGATTAGTATGTCATCCACATACAAGACCAGAAATACTATAGAGCTCCCACTAACCTTCTTGTAAACACAAGGCTCATCTTCGTTCTTGATGAAGCCAAACTCTTTGACCGCGTCATCAAAACGTCGATTCCAGCTCCTAGAAGCTTGCTTTAATCCATAAATGGACCTTTGCAGCTTACAGACTTTATTGGCATTCTCTGGATCCTCAAAACACTCTGGTTGTGTCATGTACACATCCTCAAGGAGTTTCCCATAAAGGAACGCTGTTTTGACATCCATTTGCCAAATCTCATAGTCGTAGTATGCTGCAATAGTAAGTAAGATTCGAATGGATTTAGTCATGGCGACTGGTGAAAAGGTCTCATCATAGTCAATACCATGAATTTGTCTATAAACTTTGGCCACCAATCGGCCCTTATAGGCAACTACCTTGCCATCCATGTCGGTCTTCCTTTTGAAGACCCACTTGCACCCTATGGGTCGAGCCCCTTCGGGTGGTTCCACCAAAGTCCATACTTTGTTGGTGTACATGGAATCCATTTCAGATCTCATGGCTTCTAGCCACTTCTTAGAGTCTGGGCCACTCATGGCTTCTCCATAGTTTGCAGGCTCATCATCCATGAGTGGTACATCATCGGGCTCAGTCACGAGAAGTCCATACCTCTCTGGCTCATGACGCACTCTTCCTGATCTACGGAGTTCCTGTGTTACCAGAACAGGTTCTTCCACAACTTCTTGTGGTTCCTGTTCATGTTCCATTATCGGTTCAGTGGTTTGTGGTTCATGAATTTCTTCAAGTTCTACAACCCTCCCACTTGCTTCTTTAGAGACTAATTCTCTTTCTAGAAACACGCCGGTCCTAGCAACAAACACTTTGTTCTCGGTAGGGTTATAGAAATAATATCCTTTAGTCTCTTTAGGATATCCCACAAACTTACACTTATCCGCCTTAGGCCCGAGCTTGTCTGTCTGTAAACGCTTTACATAGACGTCGCAGCCCCAAATCTTCATAAACGACACTATGGGACGCTTCCCAGTCCATATCTCATATGGCGTCTTCATGACTGATTTGGATGGAACACGGTTAATGGTAAAAGCTGCCGTCATTAGAGCATGTCCCCAAAAGGATATCGAAAGATCTGTTTGAGACATCATAGATCGCACCATATCTAATAGAGTGCGATTTCTCCTCTCAGATACACCATTCCATTGTGGTGTTCCGGGTGGAGTGAGTTGGGATACTATCCCACACTCTCTAAGATACTTATCAAACTCTTGGCTTAAGTATTCTCCTCCACGATCCGATAGTAGAGCTTTAATACTCTTGCCAAGTTGCTTCTCTACTTCACTCTTGAATTCTTTGAACAATTCAAAGGATTCTGATTTGGCCTTCATAAGGTATACAAATCCATATCTACTGAAATCATCAGTAAATGTGATGAAGTAGGTATAACCACCTCTGGAAGGCGTGGGGAATGGTCCGCATACATCAGTATGTATGAGTGCCAATAACTCACTAGTCCGCTCTCCTTTCTTATTGAAAGGGGACTTTGTCATTTTTCCTAATAAACAAGATTCACATGTCTCATATGATTCCAAATCAAATGAGTCTAGAAGTCCATCCTTATGGAGTCTAGATATGCGTTTCTCATTTATATGGCCTAAACGACAGTGCCATAGATATGTAGGATTTAAATCATTAGTTTTAATCCTTTTAGTATTTATGTTATAGATTGGATTATTTAGATCAAGGATATACAATCCATTAGACAAATGCGCACTACAATAGTGCATACTATCAAAATAAATGGAGCAACACTTGTCCTTTATTGAAATAGAAAAACCTTTCTCGTCCAAACAAGAAACGGAAATAATGTTTCGGCTCATAGCAGGCACATAAAAGCAATTGTCTAATTCTAAAATAAGTCCAGAAGGCAAAGATAGCTAATAAATGCCTACAACTAATGCAGCAACCTTTGCTCCATTCCCGACGCGCAAGTCTATCTCCCTTTTTCGCAATCTTCTACTTCTTTTCAAATCCTTCACATTACGACAAATGTGAGAACCACATCCGGTATCTAATACCCAGGATGATGAAATAGAGAGATTGACGTCTATAACATAAATACCTGGTGGTGGTGGAATCGCTATTCCAAGCTTCTTATCCTCCAGATATTTAGGGCAATTCCTCCTCCAGTGACCCGGCTGGCTGCAGTAGTGACATTCACCTTTAGCCACGCCCCCACTAGGCTTCAGGGCATCCTTGGATTTCGCAACTTTCTTGCGTTTTCCTTTTGAAGTAGATGCAACTGACTTTCCCTTCTTCTTGTGTACCATCATTATGGCCTTGCCCTTGCCTTTATTGATGCTTTGCTCAGGTGTCTTTAGCATGTTCAATAGGTCTGGCAAAGACTTGTTGATCTCATTCATTTCATAGTTCATAATGAACTGATTATAACTGTCAGGCAACGATTGCAAGACGAGATCAGTCGCCAAGTCCTGGCCGAGTGGGAACCCCAGTCTCTCAAGGTTCTCTATGTACCCAATCATTCAGAGTACATGAGGGCCTACTGGATTCCCCTCTGCAAGACTACTTTTGAACAATGCTTTAGACACTTCATAGCGCTCATGCCTTGCCTGTTCCTGAAACAATTGTTTCAAGTGTCTGATCATATCATAGGCTTCCATGTTCTCGTGTTGCTTCTGAAGCTCACCAGTCATGGTGCAAAGCATGAGGCAAGTCACGTCATTAGAATCATCAATATGTTTCTGACGTGCCCTTACTTTCGCTAGTAGAGACTCATCTTGTGGTGGGTCTGGAATTGGAGTGTCCAAGACGTACAGCTTCTTTTCTTGCTTGACGACAATCCTCAAGTTTCTGTACCAGTCAAGGAAATTTGTTCCAGACAATTTATCCTTCTCAAGGACAGATCGTAGGGATGAACTCGATGCGTTGTTGTTTGCCATTTGGAATTCTACAAAACGTGAAATATGAAATTTAGTATTTTGAACAATTTAACTATATTTAACAATGGCTAGATCATTAAATATAGCTCCCACTATTTTTCTCGGATTAATAGCCCTCACTATTAAAGCGGAAAATATCTTTATACTTTCTATAGGGTCCAAGATTCCTTTTTCACTTCTTCTTGAGCTTGCTTTGGCAAGTCACCCAAGAATTGGTTATTTAGGTAGGAACCATTCCAATTGCATCCCATGCAACTCTTGGTCCAATTAGGTGAATAAATTCCTTTTATTCTTTATCCAATTGGATAACTCCTAATTGTCATGCCTCTAAGCTCATCAATCCAATTGACTCTTGCCTAGTTGCGTCCAACCTGTTGCTTTCAACATACACGCATTACTAGCTTGCGTTGTCCGCAACACATCATGAAAAATTAAAATCGCCTTGCTTTGGCAAGCCCGAATTTTAATAGGCCATGATCATGAAGGATGTTTTGGCAAGAGAAGGCAAAACGCAATATTTAATTGAGGGATTTCTTTTAAGTTGTTTGGTTGATCTTATCAACATGGTCTACTTATTTGGATTGGGCCATCCACAATAAAAGACCAACCTTGTTTATTATTATCTTGTTATCGTTTTGCTTGTAGCGCCATACACACAAAATAAATAACAAGGCATGAATAATAAACATCCACAAAATAAAAAAACGTGGCATGGATATGGCCCCTAGACTAATGATATTATCAAGCCAATGATAATATCTAATTGCCCTAAAGTTCCGAGCTCATCTCCATGTGCTCCACCATAGCTGAGCGCCTAGGGATGTCTTTCGGCTCCTTTGGTTCTCCGGTCTTCTTCTCCATGTTCTTGGCTATCATCTAAATATTTCTAATTCTAGCCTAACATCTAGAATAAATGAATAACAAAAGCTTCACATGTCGAGGAGAAAAAGACGACTCGCAGGCCGTAAAATTTAATTAATTATTACATTAATTTGATCAGCTCGCAGGCCGTAAACCAAACCACAAAACAATAAACATCCACAATCCTAGGCCATATCCATCCACCATGCAATAAAAGCACATAATACAGTTAAAACCAATTTTTAACGCGCTTGTTTAATTTTAATGAAATTGGGTAACTAGGGTTTTACAACGGTCCAAAGGGCCCAAGCCAACAAGTGGCCCGAACCCTAGGACCGCCGCACGCCTAGAGGCCCGCGGCCTTGCTTGGAGCGCAAGGGAGGGGCGGGCGGCTAGGGTTTCGGCCCTAGTCCCCTTCCTCCTTCCTTGTTGCCCAAGCAAGGTTGTTTCCTTATGGAATTATTTCCATAACTTTGTTTCCATAATTGAAAACCCCTTTTCAATCATGTGCCCATGAACCCTAATTTTTCAAGAACCCAATTATTCACATCCTATGTGATTAAACTCACCAATTCTAACATCCAATGTTAAATTGGGTCTTGTTTGATTGAATCAAATTCAATATTGCATCTACTATGCCAATTTTTTCAGTTTTCGCGTAATAAACAATAATACGGTGTATGAACTGAAATCGTAAACACATAATATCATGTTATGCTCTACGACCTGTGGCTCTGATACCACTGTTGGGTTTTGACGTAGGTAACGCAGCGGAATAACAAAAATTAATCCTACTCAAAGCCCACCAAGGATCACAGGAAGAGACATCATAACATGATTAAGGTCATAGAAGATGTGTACCTTTTGATTTGTGAGATCACACGAAGAATGATGTGCTCGTCTCTACGGTTAATCCACGTCTAGAGGCGAGATCTAGATTCTTCCTTCTCCACAAGTGCTAGCTTGAACCCGTAGGAAGAGGGATGAAGATCAAAGCAACAAAGCAACAAAGGCACAAGGGAAGGGCGGCCTCCTTTTGCCGTCGGGTAGAGGGGGCGGACGGGGCTAGGGTTTCGGCCCTAGCTCTTTGTCTTGCTCTCTCTTTTGCTCTCTTCCACTCTTGTGTTATGTCTAATAATAACTCATCAAGTGGGAAGGAAGCTAGAGCCTCTTATATATATACTCCAACAACTCCTTGTTGTTTCCATATGAGAGTTTTCTTGTTCTAGTAGGACTAGAACTATTCCCTTCCTTGCAAATTAGTCCTACTAAGTTTGCAAGGTGTTGCACAATGATCCTTCTATTAATTAATCTATATTAATTAATCCCAAATCTAGCTCTACTCTATTTGACGTGTGACCCCATAGGTCTCTATATAGTTGGTAGTAACTATTACTAACATGGAGCGGTGTCTAGCAACACATCCATGCCACCCAACCCATAGAAATAGTCAGTGATCCCGACAAACCTTTGTGCCCAATATGTCATATTGCATTATCCCTTTGTCTCCATATCCGGATTGGACACGAGACATAAATAGTCACACTCGTATATCCAATCCATAGTTCCTCGATCCTGGGAATATGCTTATGCTTGCAGATAACATTAATATCTCTATATTAATTTATCTGAGTCTGGCCAGACATTCAATAAACCTCATCCCTCGAGTGGCCGTAGATATTTACCCCCATTATGTGGGAGGGACAAATCCTATCTACATCACTATGATCTCTAAGCTTGCTTCCTATCACGCCCGATAGCCACCTTTATGATTACCCAGTTACGGTGTAACGTTTGATAACATCAAAGCGCAATATTTCACAACTAGAGTATCTAGTGACTTCAAGTCCAAGGATTGCAATAATATTAGCACTACGAAAAGCGATTGTGACTTCACATAATCTAATGTATCCTTTTAGTTTTGGGTCAATCCAGTATGCCATTACTCCTAATGCATACCCATGTGTTAGACTTGATATCCCCATATCAATATACCCACATACTAGTCTATATTTGATTGTCCTATTAATCAATATAATGGACTAGGGATATTTAAGATAAATAACACAATTTATCTAAGGACTTCATTATATTAAATATCGCCATAAATAATAAATGAATATTCTAGCTAAAACATTGTTCATACTAAATCTACGATTGCCTCTGGGGCATCTATTCCAACAGGTAGTCCTTTTGTGAAGATATCAGCTAGTTGATGGGAGCTGCCAACAAAAGAAACAATAAGTTCATGTCGTAAAGCCTTCTCTCTGACAAAATGATAGTCAATTTCGATATGCTTCGTACGAGCGTGCATAATTGGATTGGCAATCATTTTGACAGCATAGGCATTATCACACCATAAAATTGGAGGAGTAAGAATTGGAATGTGAAGATCACGAAAGATAAGTTTAAGCCAATATAATATAGCTGCAGTAACAGCTAATGCTATATACTCAGCTTCGGTTGAAGAACCGGCCACAGTAGGTTGTTTCTTGGCGGCCCAATGAATTGGGTTGGGCCCAAGAAACAAAACAAAACCACTAGTACTTCGGCGATCTGTTGGGTTACCGGCCCAATCAGCCTCTGCAAATGCTTGAATTGGGCGGGGTGGTGAATGAGGCCCAGGAGAATAAAAAAGACCATGTCCAGATGTGCCTTTGATATATCGTAAAATCCGTTTGGCACCAATTAAATGCACATTTGTAGGGTTGTGCATAAACTGACACAAGTGATTTATGGAAAAGGAAATTTCAGGTCTTGTAAAGACGAAGTATTGCAAAGAACCCAAGATTTGTCTATAAACAGTTGGATCATCAAGAAGAATACCATCATTGGCATGAAATTTCCCAGAGGAGGGAAGAGGATTTGGACAAGGCTTGGTATGTAGCATATTAAACCTTTGCAGCAGATCATGCACATATTTAGATTGATGTATGAAAATGCCAGCTGAGGTTCTCTGAATTTCTAAACCCAGAAAATAGTGAAGAGAACCCAAATTTTTCATGTCAAACTCAGAATGAAGACAATGCACCAAATGTGGTATGTAAGAAGTGTCATTGCCAGTCACAACAATGTCATCAACATAGAGGAGAAGTAAAGTGATTCCAGTTTTGGAATTCCTAACAAAAAGAGAAGAATCTGCATTTGATTGAGTGAAACCTAGAGACAAAATGTAAGTTGTAACTTTGGAAAACCATGTTCTTGGAGCCTGTTTCAATCCATATATGGATTTATGTAGTTTGGAAACAAAATCAGGTTTAGTAGGATCAATAAAACCTTGAGGTTGTTGCATAAAAACAGTTTCTTGAATTTGGCCATGAAGAAATGCATTTTTAACATCTAATTGATGTAGTGGCCAATTATATGTAGCTGCTAGGGCTAACACAGTTCTAACAGTAGCATGTTTAATAACAAGACTAAATGTTTCATCAAAGTCCACACCAGGGGTTTGATGAAACCCTTTTGCAACAAGTCTAGCTTTATATCTAGACACACTAACATCAGTGTTGAATTTAGTTTTAAGAACCCATTTATTGCCAACCACATTTGCAAGTGGAGGTTTGGGAACAAGGCTCCAAGTGTTTTGATGTATGAGGCTAAGATACTCCTCAGTCATGTGTTGTTGCCACTGTGAGTGTTTCTTAGCCTCAGTAAAACTAGTAGGGTCAGGTGCAGAAATATGATGTGCAGATAAATGAGCATAATGATAACCAAAACCAGGAAGAGATGTGGATAAGAGCTTCTTCTTAGAGGAAGAAGAGGGATCAGAAGTACCAGGGTTACCATTAATGGTGGCAAGGTCTAGAATCTTCTTTTTATAGATTCTAGATTTGCTTCTTGTTCTCATGGGATGCCCATAGTGAGATGGTTGAACCAGAGTCTCTTCTGGTGCCATGTCTAATAATGGTGAAGTAGGCAGCATCTGTTCTTGTGTAGGTATCTGTTCTTGATGAGTGTCATCATCACCACTAGACTGCACCAGATATGGACTAGGAACAGCTGCATCAGACACTTGAGTACTATGGATTGGTATTTCATCATTTCCAGGGACATGTGCAGGGGGAATGAACCCAGAAACAGGAGCATTGATGATGTTTGAAGGGGCATTAATGGTGTCTGATGATGATACAGGAGAAGTTGCATTAATAGCATTCAATGAGTCAGAATAGGGAAATAAATGCTCAATAAATATAACATCTCTACTAATATAGAATCTTTGTATTGCTTTGTGATAACAGATATACCCTTTTTAATTATCAGCATAACCAAGAAATATGCATTTTAGTGTTCTTGCATCCAATTTTGATTTAGTGTAAGGTCTAAGATTAGGAAAACAGGCACAACCAAAGACTTTGAGCATATTATAATCAGGTTTAGTTTTAAACAAGAGCTCAAAAAGAGATTTATCATGAGTATTTGTACTTGGCATTCTATTGATAAGATAAATTGAAGTGGCAATATCATGATACCAAAAACAGTGAAGTAAACCAGCATGTTGAAGAAGAGTAATTGCAGTTTCTAAAATATGTCTATGCTTTCTTTTTGAGACTTCATTTTGTTGTGGTGTGTGTGGACAAGATTTTTGATGTGTAATTCCATGATCTTGCAGAAAATATTGAAACAAAAAAGACATATATTCACCCCCTCTATCTGATCTTAGAATCTTAATTTTATGTCCAAGTAAATTTTCAACATGAAGTTTAAATTTAGGAAAAACCGATGTAATGTGAAACAGAGGAAAAAAGGCATGTATATCTAGTGTGATCATCAATGAATAGAACATAAAACCTATATCCATGAATAGATTTAACAGAAGAGGGACCCCAAACATCAGAATGCATAAGATGTAATGGTGTGTGTGTGTGATGGTGTTAGAATTGTGATATGGTAACCTGGCAATTTTGCCTTTCAAACAAGATTCACAAACTTTAGAATCAGAAGATAACTTATAAGAAGAACCAAATATTTTAACCAAAACACTATTTGCTGGATGACCAAGTCTATAATGCAACAAAGGCACATTTATTGTGCTACCCAAACAAGCCTTGGGTGATGATGAAGAACCAGAAAAAGGTGAAGCATATATGGGATAAAGACCATGTTCACTCAAGCCTTGATAGAGAATTTTGCCAGTTTCCAGGTCCTGGATAGAGAAAGAGTTGGCATTAAAAGTAAAACAACAATTATGTTGTTGACATAACTGATAAACAGATAACAATTTGTAGCAAGATTAGGAACATGAAGTGTATTTGGTAAAGTGAAAGAATGAGATTTAGTGTTAAGTGTGGCTGTACCAGTGTGAGTAATAGAAGAGGTTTGACCATTACCCATGGTCACAGAGTCAGAACCAGAATAGGTATCAGCCAAAGAAAAGTTTCTTAAATCAGCAGTCATATGGTTGGTTGCTCCTGAATCAGAAAGCCAGTAATCTGGAGTAGAGGAGCCAGAGGTTGGATCATTGTAAGCAGTAAGTTGTTGAGGTGGTTGTTTTCCTTGATAGGAGTAATCCATCCTATGCCAGCAATCAACAGCAGTATGATAGTCTCGGCCACAAATTTGACAATTGACAGGTTCAGACCCAGGCTTAGAAGTGTGACCCCCATTGGACTGACCATGATTATGGTTCCCCCTATAGTTACCTCTACCTCTAGGGTTTGAGTAGTCAGATCGACCACTAGGGTTTTGACCAGAAAATGAACCGTTACGGCCAGAGCCGCCGCCTGAACGGCCATAGCCGTCGCGACCAGTTGTTGGACCAGGGCCAAGGACACCACGGCCACGACCTCGGCCTCGATAACCAGAAAACCCAGTAGAAGAGAGAAAAGCAGTGGGTGTAGAAAGGTCAGAGGCTTGAGACTCATGCATTTGTTCTTCAGATTTAAGCAAAACATGTAGTTCTTCAAAACTAATAGGGCCAGAACGATTGTTTCGAAGAGTAGTTCAAAAGAATTATACTCAGGGGGGAGACCATTTAGCACATATAAGAGCATATCTTCTTCATCAATACTAACCATGGAGACAGCAAGTTTATCACGAATAGCCTTAAGCTTTTGCATGTATAGATCCACATAATCAGAACGTTTCTTCAAGGTTTGCAACTCATATTTCAATTGCAAGATATGAGAGCGAGAGAGAGATGCATACCTCCCTTCAAGAGCAAGCCAGGCGTCGTAGGAAGAGATCTTACCAATCACATGAGTGAGAGCTTCATGGGTGAGGGTCGCGTTGCTGAGGGTTTGTAGAGCTTGATATTGAGAATACCAGTCACGATACGCCGGATTAGGAAGAAGACCGCCAGGAGTCGTCGGATCTGGAATAGTCGCCGGTGGAGGAAGAATAGAACCATCGATGTACCCATAGAGATTCTGGGTTTGAAAAATAGAGGATAGCTGATGTCTCCAGAGGACATAATTAGAGTTATCAAGTTTAAAGGACATAAGATTGTGAATATTCGAGAGGAGGCAGAGGGGATTGGTAGAGGATTGAGCCATGGTAGCCAACATGTGGCTCTGATACCATGAAAGCAAACTGTAAATCTAGGGTTTGTTCACCATAGATGCAGAGAGAAGAGAGACGAGAGAATGAAGGGACGAATTAGGGTTACGGTCTCCTTGATTTCCATTGATGAGAGATGATGATTAAATACAGAGTATCCAACGATCTCATTGTGAGCCGTTGGATCAAATCTAATCGTATCAAAGTTTTACAAATACCACTAAGGCCCAAATAGTAATAGAGTTGTTACAGAATCACTTTATAGAAATTATAGAGGAGCACACCAGTTCTGGAAACGTCACATAGACCCCTCTGCCATCCACTTCCGTTAACTTTGTTCTGTTTGAGTCCTTCTGTCGTCAATCTCCGTTAATAAAACTCTGGATCAAAACTACAGGATATATAAGTTGGACATAGTAGCTTGATAGACACGAATACGGCCAGTTGGCAAATTAGTTTCCTCCATTGAATCCCAAATCCTCTATTAGTTTCCTGAATACTGTTGGAAGTGGACAATTTTCGCTTATTTTTCTCTCCTCAGCTTCCCTTTGCTCCTCCTCAAGATCATATGACGAGCGCTGCAGAAAATAAAGGGCGCGTCTTTTAAATGACTAGATGAAAATTCTACTAAATTATTTCTTCAGTAGAACAAATAGCATATCTTATCTACTCCTATACAACTAGTGCACATCACGTGCCCGAGGGCACAACCACAATAGAAGTATGATAATTCCCTAAGTTTCAATGGATGTATTGGGGATAAGCTATTCTATATGTCACATTTTGGGGATGGCTTATTCCCCACAACTTATTATATAGATGGGGATAAGCTAGTCCACATGTCACAATTTTGAAGGATAGCTTATTCCCCATAACAACTTATTATGTAGATAACAACTTAAGGTAGTATAATATAAGATATAAAAGAAGAAAAATGCTTAAATTGAATTTGGAATTGTTATTTGGTAGATCATGATTATTACAATAAAGACGTTCGTCTAGCCATGTCATCATGAGTCATATATAGACCAATAGAACTGTGACATGTAATGCATGGCTCAGTCATATACAAATTATATTTGCATTTATTTTTCAATCAAAAATATCAAATAAAGTACATGAAAATTCAGTGAAAATTAGAAACAAATTAAAAATTCAGTGCATTTCTTCCATGAAAGCAGGGACGGAACTATGCTTGATCTGGAAGGGGCCATGACCCCCAGGATAAAGGTTAGAGATAGTTATCTATTTGTTTGAAGGTAGGTTAGATATGATGGTCTACCATTGTTTAATGGGTGCCCCCCTTATGTTCCATACCTCCATGGCTCCATGTTTTTGTTTGTACTTGTATTAACAAAATATAAATTGTCAAAATAATGGTAAGTATTGTAGGATTATAAGCCAACTGCCATGCATAGTTGCATACATGATAGTACAATAGTAGAAGAAGATGTCAAACATAAAAGGGTATAGAATAAAGGAATCACTAATTTTGACATATTGGTGATACATGTGTTAATATGTATTGGTCGCGGATGTGATTTTTAATGTAATCGCTATTTTACTTGAATAATTAGTGGCGGATTTTAGTAAATACTCCAACTCATTTAAGGTTTCAAAAAATTGGGCACATTCTTCTAAAAAAAAATTAGGCACATTTACTATAGAGAAAGAGCACCATTCCTCAACCTCAACTTCACACTTACACAACACATATCAACATTTCTTTGATCTCATACGTCTTGCAATTATTATCCGATTTATTTTGTGGAATTGAAGTTATTGGACCTTGGAATTAACTGCATTATAGACAAGATTTGTCAATTTTATAAGAAAATGATGTCAACCCGTTTTTACTGTGGCCCTACTATAGAAAAATCGTGAGTCTGTCCCTGCATGAATGGTCAACTTATCTAAGTCCAATGTCTTTCTTTAAATCACTCAACAGTAGTAGAGGGATACAATAAAAAGTAAATTAATAGTATGATATTAAGAGGAATGTCAATGATAAGTAATTTACTTATTCACTGAAGTTAACAATACTTTAGTAATTAAGATGTAGTTTCACGGCATCAACAAACCTTGGTGGGATCAGAGAGTACTTCAAATGCCCCCGCAATCATCTTAAAAAGTATGTCAGCATTTCTGCGTATCTCATCCCCAATTTCATCTCTGAGTTGCCCATCATCACCACTCTCTGTGACGAACTTACCAACCACCTAAATTCCAAAGTCAATTATTCAAAAATTGCAGAATTAAAAAACGATTAGTTAATGGATGGTGAACGGAAGAATATAAAAACCTTGTCGGGATGATGTCTGAGAGCTGCTTCTCGGTATGCCTTCCTTATTGCAGCAGCTGTATCAGATTTCTTTGTATCTCTGCATTGAAATTTTCTATCAATCGACAACCACACCCCATGAGGTCACAAGCTGCTTACCACTTCCCCGATCCCACAATGGGTACAAATGGAGTGACATTGACATGCTTGTAATAGTTAATTTCAAATATGAGTGACAAGTGTCACAGAGATATATTGAAGACAAAAATATAATCGTGACACCTACTTTGAAGCACAAATATACACTAATGACTATTAATTACAAGAAAAAACGAGTGCATGGGACCGTATGCATGAGATTGAGATAAATCCTCAAGTTACCAATCTCATTCTTTTACCGAGCACACCAGGTATCAAATTCATTGTGGCTCTTAATTAGTACTGGCAAGTTGACTATGTTTTATTCTTACATACACAGTTATCTGACTATTGTTCAAATCAGGTCATGCTTTAGATACTGAATCTGTATCATGAATCTTGTAAACCTATTTTGCAGAATCATTCATTTAACTAAAGACTGTCTAGTAATTCTCATACAGGATATATCTGTACTAATCATTAGCACGCAGAAGATGAATGCGACGGGAAATAACAAGTTATAGAACTCACAAAGTGAGATACAAGTCCAAGGAGCTTCCTCCTTTAGTCATCTTGTCAGCTGACAAAAGATAGTTGTGAAGACTTTGTAACTCTTCCTTACTGTCGTCAGTTGTGTCAATGTTTCCTGGCGGTTGCATTTCAAGAGCTGATATGAATCTCGCAACGTCGTTAGCTGCATGTCCATATTCTCTAGCTCTCATAAATTGAACGGCTCTAACAAATATGGCCTGCTTATCGGTCACAAAAATACGTCACTAGAAAAGATATTGTACAAAAACACGGAAAAGTTATTCAGGCAGTATCGTTGAAAGGGAAGTGTAATGATTAATGCTTATAAGATAAATTTTTAGAATAGTGTCTATTGTCTAAAATACTTTTAAGAGCTAAACCAAAGCTAAAGTCAGTGAGCCTTTTCCCTAAGCAGAGTTGGCTACGCCAATCCAATTCCTTCAATTATGTACGGCTAAAGACATATGCTAATTTAAGTTGAATCTGGAGATGTTTTTTCTTATTGTCTCTACCTAGGTTCATCTCAGTCTCCTCTCCGAAAGTGCATCCAGAGTCTACGATGCAGATGACCAAACCACCTAATTATCAGACAATTTTCTCTCTAATTTCTCTCTCATTTTATCAATACGTTGTGACATCTAAAGAGCATAATATGACTTGGATGGTTTAGTAAAGCAATTTTAAATGGGTTTGGGTAAGGATAAAGTTATCAGTTTCATTAAATGGAAATCAAAGCTAAAACGACGGGCTACTCTGAAGATAAAATACCCAATCTTGGTTGTCTTCGCAGTACGGAAGCTATGACCCTTTTCTCTTGATTTGCTGGGTGGTGTCTATTTAGATTGGATTCATTGCCTGGCTGTAAACTTAGAATGTTCTTGCTTTCCTCCTTTTATTTTAAGATGAGGCTTAAAATACTAATATGCAGTCATTCTTGTGGTAAGGAGTATATCCATACTTGCTAGAAGCTAAGAAGCACGGGGCAGGTGCGCTCGGGGGTGCAAGTGTGGCAATTTTCCAAAAATTAATGATGAGGGGCGGGTGAGGCAAATTTACGTGTGTGTATTATTGACTTAGGCAACCCGTTAAGGGTGTGATGCCACCATGGCCGACCCATTAGGGTTTCGCAGTTTGACCATATCACCCCCTCAGGTGATTTATACTTATTCGGGTTATATTCCTAATTAGTTGGCTCAAAATTTGCTAGGATATCTAGTTTAAGGTCCAAGCATGGATATATGGTTAATATATGAAAAGATTTGATTTTATCAAGATAAGGTGAAGTTTGTTCAAGATATGCTAGGAGATCCTAACTTGGCGATCAAGCAATGAACCTGGACAAGATTCAAGCAAAATGATAAATCAAGACGATTTGGTCAAAGATTATACTCTCTCCTCATAGGTGGTTGTGTTCCTTAGAGATATACTCAAGACATCTCTTCCTTATTAGGATCAGGGCTCTACACCTATAAATAGACTCCTGCTCCTACAGTTTTATTTAGGTTGGAATTGAGGGCTCAGACAGGTTTAGAGAGAGAAAAGAGAGTTTGAGAGAGAATTCGTGGTCCACCCTAGAGCCAAATTCAAGAGTAGTTTAGGCTACACGAGGACTACGGTCCATTGTACTCTTCTTCTTCTCACGAAGTGAATACAAAATAGTGCTTGTTGCCCTATGAACGTAGGCAAATTGCTAAACCACATAAAATCGTGCTTATGTTCTATTATTTTCGAAGTTCTTCTTGTTGAATCGACGAACGCTTCTTCCGCGCACAACAAGTGGTATCAGAGCTCAGGTTAGATATGAGGAGAAGATCGTACAAGGAAATATGAAGAACTTGGTAGCCACAAAGCATAGAAGAAGGATCCAAAAGGTACCCATCGGTTTTATAATTTTTTTGGTACTCAAATTTTCTTTTTCACTTCTTTTCTTCCTTCTTGCGTGGCCGGTCAAGGTGGGGGATCCATTCCCACGTGCTGCTGAGGCAGCCCAGATCTTGACTTGGCGCAGTCTAAACACTATTCCAGCATACATTGTTAAATCGGTGGTCAGAATTTGTTTGGGTCATACATTGTCATCATGAAGTTTGATTTAGGAGATTCTTGAGCCTCAACTGAGTTTCCGGGAAGTTTGGATCCATCTCTACGATTGGATTGCTGAGATTCTGCACGAATTTTCTAGAAGAACCGAACAGAACTCGAGAAGAAGTTAAACGAGTCTCAGAACAAATCGCAAGAGCTAAGCAGCCTGTCGGCTAGTCCAAGCGGTGCTAGCGCAAAGAGAACGTCAATTTCTGAAGCTAAGTACGAGATTGAAAAGTTTGATGAGAGCAAAAATTTCGGCATTTGGCAATGTGAGGTTTCAAGACATACTAGTCTAGCAGGGGCTATTTATGACGTTGTGTCTAACCAATGAGGAATGGGATACTTTGAATATGATAGCATGCGGATCTATTAGACTTTACTTAATTCACGACGTCAAGTACGATGTGATTAAAGAGACTGTAGCAAAGACACTATGGAGAAAATTAGAAGACAAACACATGATAAGGAGCATCCACATCCGTCTGTACATGAAGAAGAGTCTCTTTCATTTTAGGTATAAAAGAGGTACCTCTATGATCGTGCACCTTAACTCCTACAGTAAGTTTGTTGTCAATTTGCCTAACTTAGAGGAGGAGATTAAGGATGAGGACAAGCGCTATTGTTGTTAGATTCTCTACCCGATGATTATGAATATTTCATCGACACACTGATGAACAAGAAGGATACATTGACATATAAGATTTTTGTTGATAAGTTGATGAATCACGAACTTTGGAAGAAGGAAAAGGTTGTCAATGAAGACGGATTCGAGGCCATGTTGATGTTAAGAGGAAAAACAACAAGCAAGCAGCATTGTAAGAGAAACACATCTCGCAAGAGAGGAGTCTCAAGAAACGGAAGAGAATTTCTAGCGGAGAAGGATCAATGTTCTCATTGCATGCAGCGAGGACATTAGAAGAATGATTGCCTTAAGCCGAAGGGTAAAAACAATACAAACGTGGTGCACGATGTTGAAAAAGAGAATGTGAATAATTTTATACTTACGGGAACATCCATTTGTTCGGCGAAGAACAGGATAATGGACTCAGTTTGTTCACACCACATGTGTCCAGAAAAATTTAGCTTCAAAATGATAGAGATGAAGAATGAAGGCCAGTATTTATGGAGAACGATCAAGGATGCGACATGCTTGGAGTAGTTACAGTTTAGTTGAAGTTTCATGATGGAACCATTCTTCAATTGAGGGATGTGAGATGTGTACAAGGTTTGAAGAAAAATCTCATTTCTTTTGGTACCTTGGAGGCCGAAAGATTCAATATCACGATGGAAGCTTGAGTGGTGAGAGTGGAAAAAGGTTCTATCATTATCATGAAGGGTACCCGGATAGGAGGCAAATTGTATCTACAGAATGGATCGACGGTTGTTTCCGGAGTAGGAGCAACAATCACTTTTGATGCAGATGCTACAAGATTATGGCACATGAGACTTGGTCATGCCGGTGAGAAAGCGATGGAGAACCTAATCCTTAATGGAGTTATCAAGGGTGCTACATCGGGAAGAATCGATTTCCGTGAGCACGGCGTGCTCGGGAAACAAACAAGACTCAATTTTGGTACTGTCACACACCAAACGGAAGGGATTATGTCCATTCAGATGTGTAGGCTCCATTAAGAACTCCTTCTATAGGAGGTAGGCATTAGTTTGTTTCCTTCGTTGATGACTATTCCAAGTATGTTTGGGAATACACCATGAAGCACAAGGACAAGGTGACAGATATCTTCAACGCATGCAAGAAATTGATGGAGACTCAGACGGGTCGGAGAATCAAGGGCCTTCGTTCTGACAATGGAGTCGAATGCCGATATCCTTTCTTGAAGCTTTACCAACAAGAAAGAATTAAAAGACATTTTGCAGTGAGAAAGACTCTGTAGCCTAATGGGTAGCAGAACGGATTAAGAGAACAACGCTGGAAAAGGTTCGTTGCATGCTATTTACAATGAAGTTGGGAAAGGAATGAAGCCGTCAGATACGTATGCATTTCATCAATAGAACTGGATGTCAAGAAAACTTTCCTACATGGGGACTTAGAATAGGAGGTTGTTAAAAAAAATTCTTTCATTCATATTTAAGCATTCACATTGTCAGCTTATAAGCAGTGTGATCGGAGGAACTTCTGGGCAGCAACCGTTGCTGAAAGTCGTGGGCGGTGGAAGCCATGGTGTAAGAAGCATTTAACGCTTGGAGGGCAGCAACTTTTGCAAGTAATTGCAGCAGCTTATGGAGACTTTTGATAGGTGTTCTTGGTAACTTTTGGCCACCCTAATAAATTCTTGCGCAGCTGGTAGTTGGAGCTTGAAAGCCTATAAATAGGCAGCCTCTCAACTCAGTAAATCATCCAAATTTCATCCTTCTCTCTTTAGTTGTTTTGTAGTTCTTGGTCTCTTATTTTTTCTAGAGTTTGAGAGTGTTAAGGTGAGAGTTTAGAAAGGTTCTAAACTCCTCTTCTTCACCTCTTGTAAGGAAGAACTATAAATCATATATAGCCCTTTTGGAAGTAGGCAATTTGTTGAACCACGTATATCTTGGTGTTGTTCATTTTAAAATCTTTGCTTCATTGTTACTTGTTCGATTCCTCTCGGAGATCTATATGACTCCGCCAGACGGATACAAGATCAAGGTAAGGAGGATTGTGTTTGCAAGCTCAATAAGTCTCTGTATGGATTGAAGCAAGCACCACGATAGTGGTACAAGATGTTGGATACATTTATGAAAGACCAGCACGACCATTGTGTTTACTTTAAGAAGTTGAGTGATAACTCTGTCATATACTTGCTCTTCTATGTGGACGATATGCTGGTAGCTTTAAAGGACGAAGCAGATTAGTATGTTAAAGACTCAAATGAGGCCAGAGTTCGAGATGAAGGATCTTGGTGAGGCCAAGAAGATTCTCGACATGGAGATTACTCGAGATCGATAGAAAGGGACAGTTAGCTCATCTCATAAGCAATACTTGAGGAAAGTACTTCACAAGTTTGGTACCGATAGCCACACCAAGCCTTCGAATGTTCCCCTCGCAGTCCACTTCAAGCTACCCGATGATCCCCATAGACTAATGAAGAGAAGAACTACATGATTCAAATACCGTATGCCTGGTCCGGCTTGGCTTCTGACATCTTGCACGAAGTCGTTAACTGAAATGCCCTAAATCTTGCCAATTTGTGTGTGCTCTAAGAGTGAGATACACAGAGTGATGAAGATTACCTAACTGAAATCAATCCATAGATGTTGTAAAATGAACAGAAGGGAAATGAAAAATAAACATCAACCTCGGTCAGTCTTTTTTTTTTTTTTTTTTTTTTTTTTTTTTTGAGCATTCTGTATTTATTAAAATAACTCATATGCACTTCAAAGGCTAACCTCACAATAATTTCCACGCAGAGCTGTGGCTAGGTTGCAGTCTGCAAGGGCCTCAGCAAAGTGGTTCAGCTTTGTGTGTGCAGCCGCACGATTACAGAAACACATGGCTGCAACATAACGCGATCCTGTACTTCTTGAGAGAGCAGCAGAATAATGCTCTACTGCTTCTGTACACCTTCCAGCATTCCAAGCTTTATCCCCTGCATTCTGTTCGAAATTGGAGTATTCACGACTATGATGGAAACAAAAACATGCAGTCCCGAGTCGGCACTTGAAATTAATTTCGTAGTACCTTGTGTTTTAAAATCTCGCCCAAAGTGATAGCTAATAGCGGTGAAGAATCCTGAACGTTCTTTCCGGAGCTGGATATCAACATTACATTGATTCCTTAAAATGCACATGAAAAGGTAAACATACAACTTGGAGAAGATACTACGTATACTCTAGGATGGCCTTTAGTTTTCTGACCACCCAACAGAATGCCTATCGGTTCCAAGTGGGTATTTGGAGTGAAAAAGCATTGAGATGGCTCACTTCAAAGGTATAAAGCCCGAATTAGCTAAGGAATTTTAAAAGTTTCAGAATCAAATTTGCTTTCCCCGTCTCCCAAGAAACAAATGACTGCATCCAGAAGCTCTAGAGAGGCATAATATATAGCACTGGCGCTGTTACAGCATAAACCAAATGGCTTGGGTGTATTCTTGCTGATTTTTATATACTGGTTCCTTCCCCAGTCATTTGGTATGATAATCAAGCGTTTCACCCTAGAGGCAAGCATATCCAGACTGAATACTGTAGCGTCAAAGGCAAATTGTGAAAGAACAAGTGTTGTCAAAGGCAATTTGTGTTCATTACAAGTAGCTAATAGTGTTTTAAAATACTTTCAATATGTCTGTTATTAACAATGGATAACTGTTGACTTAACTGGATTTACTTGACAATTTCATCTCGGTTAAGCTTGCACTAATTCCTCATTGTGATCTTTTCAATCTAGAAATGCTGAGAGTTACCTCAATAGATCTTGTTCCTTAATTAACTCAAGAGCTCGCTCAAGCTTTCCCAAGTGGAAATATGCTTTGGACATAAGATTCCACCTCCACAGCTTGCACCAACAACCGCCTACATTGGCTTGATCACATACCACAGGGAAATTTTTCTCGGCAAGATCGAGTGTCTTCTCACACAATTGAATCACTTTTTCATACTTGTGCAACTGCCAAAAGCCCAAAATACATAATGTTTCCAAGTACAATGAAACATTATGGCACTGGAAAGAGTTGGTAACTAGACAAATTATTAGAGTGATGTAATCCAGGAAATGACATACCATAAGGAGAGCCTTTCCTTTGAGTTCCAGTAGTTTCTCGGAGAAAGGACTTATTGAAAGGGCCTCATCGATCAAGGATAAATCATTAGCTGTAGATTCTGAAGTTCTTTGTTGCACGAGTTCCTCACAATCATTTCTATACTCTTCCACTCTCTGAAAATACCAAATCACACATACGGGTATCGAAGATGTCAAATTTATAAGACACATAAAGAACACACTTGTATAAAGAGATACAATCTTGGCTGTAGAAGATTAATAGTTCAAGAAAGGCAAAATAATATAGTACACTTGATATACATGATATCGGAAAGGTATTTATCTATATCTACATTACTCTAACACTAAACAAGTAAACAATGATGAATCAGATTTTTGGTGAACCCTTTTTTAGTTACTAACCAACACATCTTTCTTGCAAAAGATCCTGAAGAAGTTACAGAGTTCATACATTGGTGAAGAGTTGAATATGTCAGCGAAGTTGTATCTACAATGATCTATAGTTCCTTTATTCACCCAAATGTTGAGTACGTAGTCACCACCTTACTGAACCAACGATCTACCATCAACCTAGCAGCAGGGTCATCTAAACCCAACTATTGAACTAAGCTCCTCCATTTCCATCTATGTGCTTCCATTTCCTTTCTTTTATAAATCAGAAGTTCATATTTTTCCCTAATTTTCAGTAAATACCCTTCTCTGATTCAAAATTACATGAAATTCAGTCAAATCAGACAAAAGCAACACCGTGAAGTTCTCCTTCATGGTTAAGTAAGAGAGCAGGTAAATCAGGATTACAAAAACTGTAAAAATAAAAAACCAAAAAGGAAACCAAGGGGTAAAAGTAACTTGCTCGAATAATTTCTTGCCCTTAATCTGAAAGCATTTAGATTTTAGCAATCAAAATATTTTACTTTAAAAGTATGGTGCAGGGCTTATCAGAAACTCATACTACCTACTCTCAAAAAAAAAAAAAAAAAAAAAAAAAACTCATACTACCTGAACCTCCTTTAGGCCATCTGCTGCTTCTAAAATAACCCGACGATCTAAACACACAGAATCTCCAGATTCCATGCACTTTCTGAAACATCCCTTCGCGGCTGCAACTTCCCCTAACAAGAGATGACACCTAGAAAAAAAGTAATAAAAAAATAAATAAAAAAGGAAAAACATAGTAAGGGCAAAGTGTTGGAAGCAAACCATTTTTACATTCCCCACAGTTTCAGTGTTGTATTAAAGGAACATTCCACTAACAGAAATAGGCTAGGGTAGGCTTACTTGGCAGCAGTAATGTGATGTTCGAGGCAGCTGGGCTCGTATTCAGCAGCAAGCTCACAATCCCACAGGGCATCCCTAACCTTTCCCAGACGTATTCGTGCATCAGCACGCTTAGTATAGCATAAGAGAAGTGGATCACGGCGAGGGAGACAATTCACGCCCTTTGTGTAATACTCCTCGGCTTTATCCATGTTGCCTGCTTCATAAGCTTCATTACCCCTAACGGACACACCACCAAAAGAACAAAATGAGAAAGAACCAACAATAGAAGCGAATAAAGATCTTACTAATACTTACTTGAGTCTCCAGGATTCACCGGTTTGCATTTCTGCCCCAGCATTTTTTCTGTCTAGATCAGTTTTCAGCCTGGCAATTTCTTTCCTCAAGGCTTCAATTTCTCCACGAACTTTTATCATGTCTGTAGCCAAGTTGTTGAGGGAAGCCATAGGTTTATCGAATTCAGGCAAGGATGCTGCCAAGGAAAATCTGAGGTAAACTAGTGCTTGATGGTGATTGATTTGGGCATACTTACATCCTTTAATTCATACAACAAGCTTTTGACAATGTCACAAGTCTTCTTGCCAGCCTCCAGCAACAACTTGTTCACTACTCGTACTTGCTAGAAAAGTCAAACTATTATTTTGGCATTTTATTGATTGAATCAAGTGGCCACCGCACACAACTAAGTCCCCAGGAAAAGTCATACATAAATGCGTGAACCGTTATAGCACATATTCGTGTTGAAGGGTAATTGCAAAATGCAAAGTGCTGGTAGTACAGTTTGGTTTCATTTTAAGGGAGAATTTGGTGTGATATTTTCAGTGATTTTTTGCTCATTTGGAATTTCAAGAAAATCTAGGAAAAGATAATCTTCTGAACTTTAAATATACTAATAACTGCATTGTTGCAAAAAAGAAAAAAAAAAAGAAAAATAATTGCATTGAAAAGACTGTAATAACCTATTTTTTATTCTCTTAACACTTTAATAAGTAATATACTAGTCAACTGGCAATTGACCGTCATTACTTCATCACAAAACACGAAGTCAAGAAAAGTTTTCATAAATGTGTGTACTGGTTAGATACAGAACTGTTTCCTCTTTGGGTTTACCCTTTCTTTAATGGTTGGATTTGCAGAATTTGTACTTTGTGCATGGAGTTCAACAGTCTGTATGATTGTATTCGTGATAACTTGTGTGACATTTGTGGACCGCAATGGCCAGGAAACACTCGTATCACTCCATGAAAATTATTTCACATATTTTTTTATTGAATTGGATGCTCTCAGAAACAATAAACAACAAAACAAAAAACTTCATACTGCTCCTACTTGAATATTCCCCAGAACTAAAACAATCCAACAACAGATGTTCACTCATATGGAGTGAACATCTGTTGTTGGATTGTTTCATATGGAGTTATATGCAGCCAGTGCAATTCTGCTCATCTCCCAGAATCCTTGAAGCCTCAGCAATCAGGAGAGCCCTCTGTCTTGCTGCAGAAAAGAATCTGGAGAATTTTATCATCTTCTCTGATGCAAAGTTTGTTGTGGAGTGTCTTAATTCAAACTCAAAGAAGGTGCCTTCAGATATATATGCAATAGTGAATGATTGTAAGAGGTTAAGGAACACTTTTTCTGTTTGTATCTTTTCTTTCATCCATAGAGAGGCTAATGAGCATGCTCATAAGTGTGCGAAAAAAGCTACTTCTCTGGTTGCTCCAGCCTTTGATGGCTTGGTGATGTAACAGTTAGGCTGTGATGGCCTTGTTTCTGGTCTTTAATGAATGCTAAAGTTCTTCTTCAAAAAAAAAAAACAACAGATGTTCACTCAATTATTGCTTCAACTTGACACACTGTTAATTAAGGCTTCCCATTTGCAAAATGCTTCGCCTCAGCGTCATTACATCTTAACAAGACAAGAAATGGCAACTTAACTTGAGATGTATACCATCAGGCATCACCAACAATGATCTAATCAGGAATGGCACAGAACTTGCTATTCTGGATAGTATACAGTTGTACCGTGAAGTCTTTATACAAATTATGTACAAACTAGCATGAGACCGGTTGGCAAACTTCCCATGTATCTCAGCAGTCTCTCGAACACTGGTAACCGAAATCTGTTCAGTTAGTCCGAATCCTCACTTCCTTCACTCTCCTCAGCCTTCCTCCTTTCCTCATGAAGATCATAATAGTAGTAGGACTAATTTGTAATTAGTTTTGGACCAATTTGTAATTAGTGTTGTAAATTACATATTTAAAGGACTCTAATCAATAAAGAAGGCACGGGAAAATTCTCACACTTTTATGGTATCAGAGCAGGCGGTCGAACCCTAGCTCAGTACCTTTCACCTCACCGGCCTCACGCCACCGCTGCACCTTCTCCCTCCGGTCAATTGTCATCCCCGTCGGACAAGCCACCGGACTGGAGTGCCCTCTGCGCCGTCACGACTGCAAGCAGCAACCCTAGCTCGTCACGCGGGCATCAGCAACGTCGCACCGTGTATCTGAGCCGTTCGTCTTCAAGCTTCGTCTCACAACCGGTCGCCGGCATCAGCTCCTCGTCGCCGCGCACTCCTCTGGGAAGTAACGACATCGCTGCCTCCTCTCTGTCCTCCGTAACTCTCTCTTTCAGTGTTTCTGAGAAGAAGGCCCTGATTCATCACCGCTGCTGCACCTTCTTCATCGCCGCTGCTGCACCCTCCTTTGGTCCGTGTATCTGCTGCCTCCTCTCAGTCTTCATCACCGTGTATCTGCTGCACCCTCCGGAGCTCTCTCTTGTCTGGTGGTAATTGGAACACAGTTCCCCTTTGGTAACACAATTCCCCTTTGGTAATTGGAAAACAGACCTCCTCTTTCTCCTATATAATGGCTGGCACCCCCACAGATGATACTGCAACTTCGGAAAACATCACTCAGGTCCCCACTGCGGCCTCCAGCAGCTCCAAAGAGCCTCTCCACCCTGTGTTCTTGGTCACTAATATTGAGAAACGAGTCCGTTTCATTCTGGACAATGAAAAAGTCCAGTACGATCACTGGGCTACGTTTTTTCGTATCCAAACGCACTCTTTTGGCGTCTCGGATCATCTCGACAAAGATCCGCCACCTGCTAACAGTGATCCCCTCTGGAGCTCTATTGACTCAGTCATCCTGTCATGGATATACCAGACGATCAGTGATGACTTAGCGCTTGCTATTCTCACCCCTGGTCAGACTGCTCGAGATGCGTGGTCGAAGCTCGAGAACCTCTTTCATGACAATCAGGGATCTCGGCTAGCAGAACTGGAATTGGAGTTCGTGAATTTGCGGATGGACCACTGCTCGTCTCTCGACGACTATTGCTCCAGGTTGAAGAACCTGGCGGATCGTATTGGGAATGTCGGCTCTCCCGTCTCGAACCAGCGGTTGGTCATACAGCTCACCAATGGTCTCTCTTCTGCCTACACTGGGGTTGCCATGATCATCCAGCAGACTCGTCCCACTCCAGAGTATCTTTCAGCTGTTTCCATGATACGGTTACACGAGCGCCTTCTTGCTCGTCAGGAGCCGGTCCACCCTAGCCCGCATCAGGTGTTGGTTTCGACTCCTTCGAACCGACAGCCGAATGCCCCCTCTCCTCAGCCCGGCAGCCACTCCAGTGGCGGGCATGGGAACCATGGCGGCGGACAGCGACGCAATGGGAATGGCAGGAACGGACGTCGCAGATCTGGGACAGGAGGTGGTCAACCTGCTGCTCCGACACCCCCTGCTGCACCCTCGGGCTCCCAAGGCTCCTGGGTTTGGTGCCCCTGCCCCACAGGACCCGTGCCTCCCTGCCCTTATCCGACTACGGGCTGGAGTACTCCACGGCCTAGTCATGCTGGCCTTCTCGGTCCACCACCGGCTGCACGTCATCAGGCCCTCACTGCTCCTTCTGGCCATCCGACTGCTACGGATTTGGGTTCTCAGCTTTCTGGCATGACACTCAGCGTCCCGGATCAGACTTGGTATATGGATTCCGGCGCATCAGCTCACCTCACTCCGCAGTCAGGTATCCTCTCTTCTCTCTCATCATCTTGTCAATTTCCTAACATACTTGTGGGAAACGGCTCTAGCATTCCAGTGAAAGGATCTGGCCATCACACCCTTACCACCCACACCCGTTCCCTTCACCTTAGAAATGTCTTACTCACGCCAAATGTTATCAAAAACCTAGTATCTGTTCGTCAATTTACCACTGACAATCAGGTTTCTATTGAGTTTGACCCTTTTGGTTTTTCTGTGAAGGACCTACGTTCGGGAGCTCTTTTACAGAGGAGCAACAGTTCCGGTGATCTCTATCCATTCCATCCTGGCCCACCACACTCGTCCGCTGTCTCGTTAGCTGCTCTTCCTGCTTCAGTTTGGCACAACCGCCTCGGTCACCCCGGGCTTCCAGTCTTAGATTTGCTTCGTAGTAGTCAGTTCATAGCTTGTAGTAGGAATAAATCAGACACTATTTGTCATGCTTGTCAGATTAGTAAACATGTGCGTTTGCCTTTCTTAGCATCTACTTCTTCCACTGTTAGTCCGTTTGACATTGTTCACAGTGATTTATGGACATCTCCGGTTTTAAGCAAATCGCACTATAAATACTACTTGCTACTCTTAGATGATTACACACATTTTCTCTGGGTTTTCCCACTAAAACAGAAAAGCGAAGCCATATTGAAATTCAAGCAATTCACTACCTTTGTCCAAACCCAGTTTCAGCGACCCATCAAGAGTTTCCAATGTGACCTTGGTGGAGAATTTGATAATGGCTCCTTTCACTCTCACGCCATTGATCATGGACTAGTCTTTCGGTTTGCGTGTCCTCAGACGTCATCTCAAAATGGCAAAGCTGAACGCATGATTCGTCGAATCAATGACATTATGCGTGCTCTCCTAGCTCAGGCCTCTCTACCAGCCTCTTTCTGGGTTGAGTCTCTTCTCACTGCTGTCTACCTCCATAATATTCTTCCCACCAAAGTTCTTGGCAACGTTATCCCTACTGTTGCCCTCTATCATCGCTCACCCTCCTACGCGCATCTTCGCACGTTCGGATGCTTGTGTTACCCGAACCTCTCTGCCACCTCACCTCACAAGCTTGCACCCCGCTCTGTTCGATGTGTTTTTTTGGGCTACCCTCTTAACCATCGTGGGTACAGGTGTCTCGACTTGAGCACTGGTCGTGTTCACACTTCCCGTCACGTCACTTTTGATGAGACGGTGTTTCCTTTCTCCTCTCCTGGGTCAGTGTCTCCCTCTGTTCACAGGACGTCTGATCCCGATGATAGTCTTCCGTCTCCCCTCTTCACTCATCGTGCTCTCCACCCTGTGGCTACCGCACCCTCACCCACACCTCCTAGGGAAACCACATCCCCAATCACACCTCCCAGGGCACCTACACCTACACAGCCTACCCCGTCCCGGACTCTAGTGGAACCTTTTCCTCAGCACTACGTCCGTCGGTCTGTGTCCGCTCGCCCTCCTACTGTGCCTGTGTTGCCTGACCCTCCTGAGTCACCCACACCACGCCCAGTGGCTACTTCTCCTCCTCCTACCTCTCCTCAGATGACCACCCGATCCATGCATGGCATTGTCAAACCAGTCACCCGTCTCACTTTAGCTGCCCAGCCACCAGACCCCATCTCACCCCTTCCCAAATCCCCCATCCTCGCCTTGTCAGATCCTCACTGGAAAGCGGCCATGGATGATGAGTTTGGAGCTATGGTTCGGAACCACACGTGGGATCTGGTTCCTCGCCCGGCAGGGGCTAATGTTTTGCGATCTATGTGGCTCTTTCGCCACAAGTTTCGCGCTGATGGCAGTCTGCAGCGCTATAAGGCGCGATTGGTAGCAAATGGGAAGTCCCAGATGGTTGGGATCGATT
Organism: Linanthus parryae; assembly: GCA_023055425.1. Lineage (NCBI taxonomy): Eukaryota > Viridiplantae > Streptophyta > Magnoliopsida > Ericales > Polemoniaceae > Linanthus > Linanthus parryae. The sequence goes on along the minus strand of JALGPY010000001.1, from coordinate 59,059,809 downwards.
GTGAGGAGACGTTCAGCTCGGTTGTCAAACCGACCACCATCCGTACAGTTCTCAGCATTGCCGTCACGCGCTCTTGGCCTATCCGTCAGTTGGATGTCAAGAACGCTTTTCTACATGGTGATCTCTCTGAGACGGTATACATGCATCAGCCCCCTGGCTACCGCGACACACGCCATCCTGACTTCGTTTGCCGGTTGCGCAAATCCTTATATGGTCTGAAGCAGGCTCCTCGTGCTTGGTTTCAGCGATTTGCCACCGTCCTCACACAGACTATCGGTTTCTCTGGTTGCTCATGTGATGAGTCTCTCTTCGTCTACAGTCGTGGCTCGGACATCGTCTACCTCCTGCTTTATGTGGATGATATCGTCATCACTGGGTCGTCTCCGGTTGTTTTGGATCAGATTGTCTCCCAGCTCTCTGGAGAGTTTGCTATGACTGACCTGGGCCATCTGCATCATTTTTTGGGCATCGCTGTCACTCGTGATTCGTCTGGCCTGTTCCTGTCTCAGCATCAGAATGCGACCGACATCCTTCGTCGTGCCTCCATGTCAACCTGTAAGCCTACTGCCACCCCTGTCGAGGTAGGGAGTAAACTTACAGCCACATCTGGCCCACCGGTTGCTGATCCTACCTTATACCGCAGCCTTGCTGGGGCCTTACAGTACCTCACGTTCACTCGACCAGACATCCAGTTTGCTGTTCAGCAGATTTGTCTCTTCATGCATGACCCCCGTGAGCCGCACTTTCATGCCCTGAAGCGCATCTTGCGCTACATCAGTGGGACACTTGAGTATGGTCTTCGGCTCTCTGCTTCTGCCGCTGATTCCCTCACCGCCTACACTGACGCCGATTGGGCTGGTTGTCCGGACACGCGCCGCTCCACTTCTGGTTATTGTGTCTTCTATGGAGACAATCTTTTGAGTTGGTCGTCCAAGCGACAGGCCACGGTGTCTCGGTCTAGTGCTGAGGCAGAGTACCGCGGTGTTGCTAACGCCGTCTCCGAACTCTGCTGGGTCCGGAATTTACTTCTTCAGCTTCGTGTCACCCCGCCTCGAGCTACAGTCGTGTATTGCGACAATGTGAGTGCTGTCTATCTCTCTGGTAATCCTGTTCAGCATCAGCGCACTAAGCATGTTGAGATTGATCTACACTTCGTTCGTGAGAAGGTTCGTTTGGGTCAGCTTCGCGTGTTGCACATTCCAGCTGATTACCAGTACGCCGACATCTTCACCAAGGGTCTTCCTCGGCCCTTGTTCCAGCGCTTCCGTTCCAGTCTTAGTGTTGGCACGCCTACAGTTTCGACTGCGGGGGCGTAATAGTAGTAGGACTAATTTGTAATTAGTTTTGGACCAATTTGTAATTAGTGTTGTAAATTACATATTTAAAGGACTCTAATCAATAAAGAAGGCACGGGAAAATTCTCACACTTTTAGATCATACGCCGATCTCTACAAAAAGGAATTTCAAATTACAACAATGAAAACATTGTCAATCATCGCGATAAAGTAAGCAACATGTCACGATAGATAGGAATAAGATTTGAAGGAAAAATAAATGAGGTGAGCAAAAATACTATGGAGAAAGTTATTTCAGAAAAGAAAAAGAGTCTGGAGAAAGTTTCTTCAAAATGCATTTACAAGATAGCTGCCAACAAACCTTAGCTGGATCTGAGAGTACTTCATAGGCCTCTGCAATCATCTTGAAGAGCATATCAGCACTTTTGCGGATCTCATCGGAGATTTCATGCCTGAGTTGCCCAATATCTCCACTCTCCGCCAGGAACCTACCTACCACCTATTTCAAATGTAAACTCGTCAAAATAGGGACAAGCTGATATTGATCACTCAACAGTGACGACCAGAACATAAATGAAAAACCTTGTCAGGATGATGCCTAAGAGCTGCTTCTCGGAATGCCTTCTTTATTACTGGGGATGTATCAGATTGTTTAACCCCCCTGCATTGGAATTTCGATTAAATCATGAACTGATAAGCATAAATTGTAGCGGAATTGCACATACTATAAAACACAGATTCTCAAGAAAAAAGCTACTTAATAATTCTGTTTGTGTTTCACTTTGAATATGACTCAAGGAATAGTTAATAAAGACTGAAAATAAATACAGAAACTAGACACCTCAATGTAAGCTTCATGAACATAGAAAGTGATATTTCAAGTCTTCTCTACCGAACTGCTCGACCACATTAAAGTAGCCACTTAAGACACCTCATACTTAACCAACAAACACCCCGATTCATAACAAAAAAGAAAAGAAAGAAAAAGAAAAAAAAAGATACTCCTCAACTCAAGTAACCACACATTCTCTTGTCGGAGGCAAGTAGTTTGTGCACTTTCGGCTGAATTTGGGGGCATTTTGCAAAGCATTTGTGTGCTCAACTGCTCACATGTATGGGGTGGTTCATATTGTTGAGAGATTAAGCACTGCGAGAGAGGAGCACCATAGTATGATTTGGGACACCTACTTACCCAAAAGGTCAACCTTATGAGTTAGGGCCCAAATCATACTATATTAACCACTAGGTGATTGCCCGTGCCCGAGGGCACTATCCCAACCAAAAAATCTAAAAAAATGATAAGACCAAGGAAGAAAATCACATATACTTGCTGAAATATCAACTCTTGCAAGAGAGGAAAATGACATAATGTTAGTTTACTCCATTACAAAAATGGGGGAAATTAAAGATGTGAGGAGGAAGTGAGAAGAAGTTACAAAGGTGGTGGGTGGTAGGTGAGATCTAAGAGCTGGTGTTAATTTAATCAAACGGCTGAAAAAAAGTCAACCGCGCTATTTTATAGAATAAGATGGACATCATTCCCATTACCCGATGAGGGATCCGCTCATACATGATACTCAACACATATAAATGGAGATACATAAAAATTTAATTGGATATGTTAATCTTTAAAATGGTTAAGTCTGCAAATTATCATTCCATACATAGGTGATCGGAGGGAGTTGGGAAGCGATACAAGGAGCTCAAATGTTAGTTTTATGTGCTCTAGTGGTTTAAATGGGAGTGTAACTAGAACACTCTTTATCATTTCTAGTTCAATAAAAGAACCATATAATAAAGCTGACATGTGGGTAAAAAACGCTACATAATCATGCTAATCTATTCCACCCTAAAGAGTTAAAAGAGGTGAAGGAAATGACAATTTGTGTTGTCTCTGCTCCTTCAGATAGGAATGAAAATATTAGATTGCGTTACAATTGCCTGGGTTCAACACCCATAACTGAGTATACTGAAACCTCCAATTGAAACTAACCATTAAAACCGTGCTATTGAAAAGAAGCCATGCGGGCAATATTCAGATAGGTGGACTAATATTCAGTGACCACATAAAATGAACGTGACTGGAAATACGAAGTCAGAAAACTCACAAAATCATGTACACATCCAAAAAGCCTCCTGTTTTAGACATTGCTTCCGGTGACATAAGGATGTCGTGAGTTTGTTGCAATTCTTCTACATTGTAGCAGGCAGATACCTCAACTACAGTAGAAAGTTCAACATTGTCTTGTGGTTGCTTTTGAAGAAGTGATATGAGTCTAGTAAGATCAGTAGCTGCCTATCTACAGTCTCTAATTGATATAAACGAGGCAGCTCTAAAGAATATGGCCTGCATGATGATCCCCACGAGTCAATATAGAAACAAGTACAATGTGTGAAATTCTGTGAAACTTATCAAGGAGAATTGGCAACTGAAAAAGGCTACTTAACTTGTGATTTCATTTTAACATTTTGCTACTTAACTTGTTAGGACTTAGGTGCCGGGGTTCAATAATGACGTTTGCTTTTGCCATGGTTAATATTATAATCGAATGGGTATTACATATTAACAAGTTTCCAATACAAGTTATACAAAATGCAGGCACCTACTTAAAGTTGGCACACAGCTTTCTTTAAGAAGATTACTTTCACCTAGACTGTTCCATACTTCTTGTGATTAAAGTAATTCCACCAAGGTATTCCAGCATATTTCCAGAGAAATTTTTCTCCAACAGATATCTCAAAGCTTCAGTAATCTTGCAGGGCCCACATTCCCCGAGTGATGAAAAAGAGGTTGGGTTTACACTGTTGTCTTACCTCTGTTAGAGAAAACAAGATCGAGCCAATCTTCAACTCTCATCACAACCTCTCTTAATAAGATGGTCGTGCCAGTAAAATGGGATCTCAGAAGTGAAGGAATTCCTTTTTTATCTGCTTATAAAGTAACGGCAGTTCAGAAGTTAAAATACAGGGTCTTAAGGCCAGAGGCAGCAAATGATGGGCTTAAGTGAAATTGAATGCTAGATGAAATTAAAGAACCAAAAGAGAGGGCAACGAAATAGGAAGATTTGTATGTCACTCTGCCAAATTTTTGTGAGATGCACAAAGGTCAGGGGTAGCATTTCGTATAAATAATAGATATTCCAACAGAGAAGATTTATTTCAAAGGCAAACCTCTTTATAACTACCATATAGAGCAATGGCAAGATTGCAGTCGGCAATGGCATCAGTGATCCGATCTAGATTTATGTATGCAGCAGCACGATTACAGAAACACTCAGCAGTTACAGGGCGTGACCCGGTGCTTTTTGACAGAGCAGCAGTGTAGTGCTCCACCGCTTCTGTATACCTCTCAGCATTGAATGCTTCATCCCCTGCATTCTGGAATTGATAAAACTGAACATTACCATCGTAAAATGCTAAAGTCACAGGATAAGATTTAATAGTACGGTAACAAAGGAATTAGGTGACTATTACTTACATGATTAGAGTCGACCATTTCACAATATTCACAAGCTAAAGAAGGTGCTGGATCTTTACACGAGTTCACCACTTTAGTTTTGAAATAGAAGCAGATAAATAACTTTACCCCTTTATCATAATGAGGAAACCAGATATCCAGTAAATTATGAGAACCAGACCTTACCTCAGTCCTTGCCCTTTCAAGAGGATAAGTCAGTTCACTAAGGCGAATGACAACAACAAAATTCCTCCAAATATCTTTTTCTCAGTCAAGTTCAATGGTTTCCAGATCCACATGCCTTTTACCATCCTAAGGCCAACAAAATACTATTTATCTTATTCTCAATCGTGCTACTGCCAGGTTGTTCTAAGCAACTCCTCTGGTACTTTATCCTTTCAGTTATTTATTCAATCTAACATGACATCCTCATTTTAGATACTATACTGCTTATACTTCTCTTTAACTCCTGATATTTGGTATGTGTGTTCGAATTTTTCTTGCAATTGCTATGTTTGACATCAGGTTAATCGAGACCACACTATCACATAACAATGAAAATACACTCCTGCATCTATTCAAGGAGGTTTTGATACTATAAGTTAACTTACAACCGGATTGTACCCAGAGGCTAGGGCTATGTCAGTTGAGGAAGCAATGTCTACCAGAAGAAATGGAGATGGATGGCTAGTTCAAATAATTGTTAGAAATTGATTAGACAATAAATGGAAGAAGAGGGATGACTGTATTTGATCTTGGAAGTGGCAGAAAAGACCAGAGAATAATTCAAAAAAGAAAACAGAAATTCAGTTCCAGACAGGAAGTGAATCAAGGAGGAAGGTAAGTCAGGCAAGAGAAATTACCTAACAAGAAGTCAGGAACGAGCAACAGGGCCGTCTTGTTCTGAAACTAATAACTTTGCAGTAATGCTGGTAACTTATAAATCACGTGTTGATGTCTCAATGGGTAGAAACATGCATTTGAGGTAATTCAGCTGCAAGTAGTTGTCGAGGTCCAAAAGAAAGTACATAGGTACAATCCAATTCTGTGAATGGGATTTTGAAGACTGGTCCTTCATATAAGCTCTCTTCATCTAGGGGCTTGCGGCGACTCTATCAATAAGTGGATGTTTATATACACAAATATTTGGTTTAAGTTTCCTTTCTTGGACCGGAAAATGGAAATAAGGGAACGGGAGTCTAGATATCGAATTTGACAGTAATAGTTTTGTTCAAGCAGATAGGGAATAAAAGAAAAGACATCTGAAATGAGTCGCAATTTTGAGACCCTGTGAACGTGATTTTGATGACCCGTCCTTCATATAAACACTCTTCATATAGGGGACTTGTGGAGACTAACAAATAAGTGAATGTTTGTATTAAAAATTATTGGTTCAAGTTTCCTTTCTTATACCAGGAAATGGAATTAAGGGAATGGGAGTCTAGATTAAAGGAGTTTGATGGTTATCGTTTTGTTCAAGCAGATAGGTAATAAATGAAAAGTCATCAGAAATGAGTCGCAATTCTGAGATCCTTAGGCTGCTGAGGTTAGCAAGGAGCAGTATCTCCCAATTGTAAGTCCATGGGAGTTGAAGTACTCGGATCTCATATCTTGAGACTTTAACCATCTCTGTGAGTGAAGAAAGTACCTAGGAGCTTTAAGGTTATGGATTTCTGAAGCGAGAAACACAAGAAGCCATGATACTTACTGCATCCATCTAGGATAGGAGAAAGTGGAAAAATAAGAAGTCATATAAAAAAGGGGTAAAGGACAGAAAACACCCGTGTTTAGGCTCTTTACCAGAATACAACCTTGTAGTTTGGACAATGCTTAAGACAATCCCTGTCACTGATTCTTTTACTAAAATTTACAAAAAACACTCTCCCCCTCTTGTGTCTATCCCCATCTTCATCACACTCAACCTGACTCTCTCTCTCTCATCAAAGAACCCTAATTCTCTCTGTTGTTGTTCTTCCCCCACAACCCATTCTTGCCTATTTACTACCGTCCACCACCGAGGCCACTTCTATCGACACCATCAGGATTCAGATCTCTGCAATCACTAACACTAGCACAAAATGACCCAACCACCAACGCCACAATGTCAACCCATGGCCGGCGCTTACTTCGGCGACCATATCGGATCTTCAACAGCTCCTTTGTTTTCTCGTTCTCGAACTTAAATCCGTCACGCTTCTTCTGCATTTCCTTCTCAAAAATTAGTAGAAGAATGTTGCTTCGCCTCTGCAGCTTCTCCAGATTATTTGACGAATCAAGGCTGCGAGAGGTTCTCATATTTCTTTTCTTGATCTGTTTCTCTTTATGGGACTCGTACTTAAAATGATTTTGGGTCCTGATTTTGGGTTCTGGTCATCTGTTTGTGAAAGTACGGATTCGAATTAGGTTTGTATTTAACTGTTTTTTTTTTTTTTTTTTGGATTGATTGTTTGAAGTGTGGTTCACCACTATGAGAACGGGCGTGAATGGGTTCAATTTTTCGTTTGGAATTAATGGCTAAAACAGAGACGGAGAAGGTAAATTTGGGGGATGAATTTGGTTTGACTTTGGGGAGCTTCAGGATAGTGGAAAAAAAGGCGGACGGTGGGGTGAGTGGTACTAATTGGTGTTGTTGAGAGGTGGCAGTCGGGAAGTAGCAGAAGATTAGAGGGGTGGCGGTAGGAGTAATTATTGCTTGCTCCAAGAGCAAATATGACGTGGTGCTCTAAGCAATACATCACAGGACACGTCAGGAACATGTGGAAATCCATTTTCTTTTGTCTGCCACTCATTCTCTTTCTTCCTGACGTGTCATGTGATGTATTGTTTAGAGCACCACGTGTATTTGCTCTTAGAGCAAATAAAAAATTTCTCGTGGCGGTAGTTGTGGTGTGGGCAATTTCAGGTTATGAGTTTTAATTTCGTCTTTGAAGTTGTGCAAACAACATATTATTTTTCATGTTTGAAGTTGCTATCAGTAGAGGTTTTGGAAAAGGTGTCGATTTTTTCATGTTTGAAGTTGCTGTAATTGTTGTTGTTATCGGATTTGGTCCATTTAGTTATTTTGTTAAGATTTAAGGGTCAATATGTCATTCCAATAATGTAAGGGTAAAATCGTCTGAAATTTAGTATCAGAGGCGGTCCCACTTGTACCGCTAACGGAACACAGAAGGGTGTAAAGTGTCAATAAGTTGGCTAACGGAGGGGTGCTTTGTGGTATTGTCCATACCACAAGGTAGTGATCTGGTAATGACCCTAAACATAGGGGTGTTCTTTCATTTACCCCATAAAAAGGGTTATTTGTGAATGTTTAACAGGTCTGGTCTCATTAATTAATTAGGGGAGAGGTAATGTACCAAGGGTGAAATCGTTGTGGACTATTGGGTTGAATTCAGTCCTAGCAACATGAGTCTTGAATTGTAAGGATAAAGAAGATCCTAACAAAAATTCGTTTTGTGAAAGGAATTGACACTTTAGGCCAACCAATACACAGAAAGAGGCAACATAAACAACAAAATGACATTTTAGATAAGATAACAAAGGGAAAAGGAACATCTTTAACTAATTTGATCATCCAGAAATGCAGCCAATGCATATCACAAGTTCAGCAATCAAAGACATAACTACTCCTTTGACTGGTGAGGTAAACCATCACAAATTTAGCAGGAAACGTGAATGGTTGTTAAGTTCCCCTCAACATCAAGTCTTGTATATCAATGTATATCCATTTTAACCGATTTAGCAAAATTTGGGTAAAAGCTTTTGGACATCTTGCAGGATCTGAAATTATTAAAAACAAGAAAAAAAAAATTACCTTATGGTGTAATATATCACGTACAGTGATGGCAAATAGCATTGAGGAACCCTGAATGTTGCTTCGATGCCTGGATGTAAACATTAGATCGATAGCTTATTAGCATATAGAATGGGAATGTCCGATTCAGATTGAAGGCTATGTAGTACAGGATGGATATCATGCACAACTTATCCAAGATATACCTCAACAGGTCTTGCTCCTTAAGTAAATCAAGAGTCTTCTCAAGCTTTCCCAAGTGGAAGTAGGCTTTGGACATAAGTCGCAACCTCCACAGCCTAACAGAGGTCTGTTTCTTACACTGAGACCCATCGGCATTAGCTACAACACTTACCATAAGAAAATTCTTCTCTGCAAAATCAAGTGTCTTCTCACATAGCTGAATCACCTTCTCATACTTACGCAACTGCCAGATGACACAACAATAAACCGATGGTGAAAACAACAATTCATGTTCAAGGTCTAACAGACATTGTCGCAGTTGAAAGCGTCAGTAACTAAAAATGAGTTGAGCTAGTTGACAAGTTCTGATATAACATAACATACCATGACAAGAGCCTTTGCTTTTAGTTCAAGTAATTTCTCGGAGTAAGAGCTTATAGAGAGGGTCTCATCGATCACAGATAAAGCATTAGCTGCAGAATCCTTAGTTCTGTGTCCAATGAGTTCCTCAGATTGTTTTGTATACTCTTCCACCCTCTGCAACCAAATATAAGATAAGAAATTATGAAGATGTCTTTTCTGATATGTATGAAATTATAAAATTATCGAATTCATATGGCAGGTCGCAAAGCAAACAAGCTCACACAAACAGACCCCATCTAAGATTTGTGACCAACATTACACCTGTTGTAACCATCCCTATGTTGGAGGCTCAGGTATTAGAAGGCTCAAACTTTGTGGCAAAGCTCTATCAGTTAGATGGTTATGGATGTCTTAGACTTTTAGTAGTGAAACATAATTTTTTTGGAGATGAGTTGTTACCACTCTCTAAGTATGAGGAGAATTGAGGTACTGGTTTGAAAAGATGATAATAACTCTTACAGATGTATTGTGAAATTGAAAAAGCTTTAGGAACCATTGATGGAATGCCTTCAAGTCTTCCATCAGTTATAAGGTAAGAGATTGTATAGCTTTTGTAACATGGCTATTTTGGTAAATCCCTCTTTGGGCTGTTCCTAGGGCTTGTTCACTTGCCGAGTAACAAACAAGTATCAGTCAAATGGAGAGATTTTTCATTGCTCGTGGAACGGCTGACGTGGTGATCCCCAGAACATTGCAGCCACAAAACCTGTGTACACTCCACACACACAGTTGGGGTTGTGATGCTCCGGCAAGAACCATGTCAGCAACTCCAAGAGCAAGGAATAATTTTCCAATAGATGATTACAATTCTTGGAATCAAGGGGATGCATTACCGGAGTGGCTTTTATGAGAGACTTGAACGATCAGTAAACTGAACAATTCTCAGATTTCGTTACCTTCATCTACGGTCTTATTTTTTGCAAAGGGGATAAGAAGGGTACTTCCTCGATCAGATTATTTTGTTCTTTGCCTCCCAGAGAGTGAAATCTCACTTTCCTTGAAACTATTTCGTTTGCAAAAGGAAAGGAGTCAATTCATAACTTGCTCGAACATTGTGATTATGGCTATGATTTATGGGCTTATCATTGAATATCTCTGTGTTCTCAAGCGGGACTTTCCTAGATCATTGTTATCCATTCGAATGATTGATGAGGGATAAGAAATGTAATATCCAAAGGAAAATATGGAATATTTCTCCGCATTGGTAATGTGGCTCTTTGGAGATGCAGGAACAAATAGTTTTCAAGGATAAGATGCTCCATCCATATTAAAGACCCACTTCCCCGTGCATAGGGTCCATCACCTTAAAAGGACGAGAAAACTGTCATGGATGTAATTTTATTTCTCTTCCATCGAACTCAATCTATCTACTTTTGTCGGCTTTGTTTAGGATAGTATCCCTCATTGTTTCAATGTGACAGAAGATTAACGCTCAATTAAACTATGTGACAAAGCACGGTATAGGAAATTAGAACTATAGGAGCAGCAAAGGCTTTGTAATTTCACGAAGGAAAAATAACATTATAAATAAATAACATTTAAGAGTGACCATAACTTAAAGGTATTCAACTTGGCTTCCGACTGCACTCATCTAATGACTCAGGTTTGCTCGCAGAAACAGAGAGACAAGCTGTAGTACCCTCCCTGTTTTCCACCACTTCATTGTCCAGTAAGCGGTGAAAATCCTAACTCACTTTCACACACCAGTTTTTCTTATAGTTTTAAGTTCACATCAAAACCACATAAGAAGAAAATGATGCAATTTTGTTAAAAGTTGAAATCCACTAGAGTTTACACTGGACGAGCACCACTTAAAAGTTACCAAGACGCAAAATATGAAGTAAAAAACAGGAGAAAGTAGAGTAGCAGCTTTGATGTCGAAATTGAGTGAGTTTATGTGACATCAAAAAAAAATCCAAGAAGATCCACTAGCTATTAAACTTGCATCTTTATTCCATGGCTCCTAATAACAATCAAAGGAGTTCAGTTTGGACATACAGATGTATGGATAATCAAAAATGCCTGGTACCTGAACCTTCTGTAGTTCTTCTGCTGCTTCTAATATAATCCGACGATCCAAACACACATAATCTCCAGATTCCCTGAACTTGCTAAGGCATTCCGCCGCAGCTTCAAGTTCTCCTAACAAAAGATAACAGCTAGAAAGGGAAGACAAACGTAAATATTACGCCATAAAGTAAACACAGAAAAGTAGCTATATCAGACACCTACAGCACATAACCACTACATTCCCTACTGCTCACCGATGCATTTAAAGAACACTGAACATACATGCAACTATGCAACAGACCGGGTAATCCTACTTGCCTCGACCTACATATGTCCGTAGCAGTAATTAACAATAGATTTAACCAACTAGGTAAAGATCAACAAGCATGCCAGCAATTTCAGCTCATATGTATATGTTTCTTCCGCAACTCAAGTAGGATACTGTTGGGTCAGCTCATATGTACCACTCAGTCCCAGCTCTTCCCCACCAATTTGACTTTTACCACTATTCATTGGGTCACTTTGACTCGGTGATTTGGATAGCAAAGTAATGTAATTTTTTGATAATTTTTTCATGGTGTTGTAGAGTATAAGTTGCTCTGTAACACGGTGAAAAAATTATCAAAAAATCGCATCATTTTGCTATCGAAATCACCCGGTCAAAATGACCCATATACGAGTCAAATATTCAGGATGGTGGGCAAGAGCTGGGACTGAGTGGTATATGTTTCTTCCGCAACTCAAGTAGGATACTGTTGAGATTTGTTGCACATTGGGAGTTTGAGAGCCTTGTGTGTAGTTGAAATTATTTTATGGGATACTCCCCTCTTAGCCAATTGCTTTTGAGGTGGAAGCCCAAGGATTCTAAAGTCCAAAGGATTTCCCTATCACACAAACAATGGAAAAACACAGACCTCTCACATATAGCTCATATCAAATGATTTTTTTTTTTTCCCTATTGTTTATAATTTAACTGCACCAACCTATGGACTAACCATGAATCAAAACTAAATGGAAAGAAAATACAAAATGGGAGCTAATTCATACAGTTCATTGGCAGGTCGCTTACGTTTAGGTCTTCCACACGAATCGCCAAGAAAAATAGATTCAATTTCTCCACATTTTTCTCATCTTTAAGTTGTCTATTCCGCTCAAACAACGTAAATTTCTGTATGAGTTCACGATAAAATATGGCGTTCAGAATACTTACGTTCAGTAGGTACGGCGGCGTAACACTATGGACCTCGGTCTTCTGTGGGCTCACAATCCATTGACACCGCCGCCGCCACTTCCCGGAGGCAGCGAGGTCCGGTAAGCCATCGCGGCCGGCAAAAGTTGGGGACGCGCGATTACAGTGACCATGAATTCAATTGAATCGAACAGTGATTTAATTTTTCTAAAAAAAAAAAAAAAAAAAAAAAGTACTTTAATTTGTGAGAAGCTGTAATGTTATTGTTATCTATGCCTTTCAATTCTTACCATATGGTATCCTAATTCCGAAGTACTAGTAGCTCTCTCTAATTTTTTATCTTTCACCTTACTTCACTTTTTGAAGCTGTTTACTGAGTCAATTTGATCCGGTGATTTGGTTAACAAAACGATACACAAATTTTGTAACTATTGCATGATTTTGTAGAGTAGACTTTACTCTACAATAATTTAAAAAAAAATACCAAAAAATTATATCGTTTTGCTCTCCAAATCACCGAGTCAAATGACACACATACGGGTAAAAAAATCAACAGTATAGAAAAAAAAGAAACACAGAGGAAGTAGTATTTATGAAAATAGCCCTACATTCTTCTTTTATCAGTTTATGCGTCTTCATTTGAAAGGTGGGGACAATTTCTATTGTTATGGTTATGGAAATCTATTCCTACAGTCATGGGAGACGGGCTCACATTGAGACAGGTGGGAACTACAGATTCCCCTCAACTTTATTAAATTGTAATTTACCTTTATTTTGTTTCTGTATTTTAGTTTCTTTTCCACAAAAGTTTTACTATAGACTCCACTCAAATTTTTAAAATTTTATTTTACCTTTATTTGTTTCAATTTTTCAATTAGCCCACACAGAAATTTCACTATAGTCACCACTCAGGCTTTTTAAAATTTAATGGTACCTTACTCTCTTCAAAATTTTAAGGGTAAAAGACATTTTGCCCCTTGATTTATGAAAAAATACATTTTGCATCCTTGTCAGTGGATGAAGGTTAGACACTTTGCACCCTTCTGTCAGTGGTGGCTAGGTTTAGCTTTTTTGTAACCATTTTACCCTTAGAATGGTGGAATGACTAAAATACCCTCACCCGTTAAAGACAACTTTACCCTTTACCCTAATATTTAAATAAATACTAATTAAATACATTATAAACTCACCTATTAACATGATCACATCACCCCTGGTACTGTGAAATGACCATTATGGCCCTGGAAGTGTATACATGGACATTTACCACCCATGGTACTGTTCATCTGGACAATTTACCCCCTATTTTTTGGACAGTTTGCACCCCTAATTTTGTGGACATTTTGCACCCCCTGATTTTGTGGACATTTTGCATCTCTCGGCTGTTTTTAAAACCAGGTGTTTTTTTAGGTGCGAGTAGGATCCTTACTCAAGTACTACCTCTGTTTCTTCTCTTTTCCATGTGGTTGACTTTTTTAACTGTATCTGAGTCAGTTTGACTCGGTGATTTGGATAGCAAAACGATGTAATTTTTTTGACAATTTTTTTATAGTATTGTAGAGTAACGTATGACTAGGCTCTACAAGACACTTTACTCTACATGATCATGCAAAAATTATCGAATTCGTGTATCGTTTTGCTAACCAAATCACCGGGTCAACGTGACCTAGTGAATAGTGTCAAAAAGTGAAGCAACGTGAAAGAGAAGAAAGAGGTAGTACTACTTTACCTCCAATAGCTTCCCTCCAATAACTTCCCTAAAAAAACTTCCCTCCAAAAAAGTCTTATTTATAGACATCCCATCTTCACAATTATCTCCACTCAAAATATTACTCAATTGTAGCTCCAATCATACTTTCCTAACAAGCAAAAGAAGGTAATACTAGTAGTTGAAGCTCTTTATTTTAGCTAGTAGTTGAATGTTTTTTTTATTTATTTATTTGTTTTTTTTATTTTTTTTTTTATTTTTATTTTTTTTTTTTTTTTTGCGTTGTTGTAAGAACATGTTTATGTTTTTGTTTGGGTACAATGTCTAGCTCAAGCAGAACAACGAGACGGGGGAGAAGAGTTCCTAACGTAAGAGAGAAAGTTTTGCTTCTGTGAAGTTCCCCTTCTGGCAAACGTCCGAGTGACGGAGTCGAACAGATACAACAATCGGGGTAGACTATACTATGTTTGTAGGAAAGATTGTCGCAACTTATGGAGTTGGTGCAACCCAATTGGGCAAAGAGCTACGTCCTTCGATTCACTTGACCTTGAATGGATGTGTACAAGGGTGGAAAAGGCTGTTGCACAAATGCAGTCTCAGAAGTCAACCCAAGCACCAACAAATTTGATTCTGTCAATTGCCTTGTTGTTGGCACTAGCTGTTTTACTAGTGAAGCAGTTATTGGTAAGAAGATGTAGAGACTAAATACGTCTAAGATACTATTTCTTTATGTCTAAGAAGAACTGTATGACAAGGACATGTTATGTACCTTGACAGATTTGTTTGTAATGTTTCCAAAATGACAAGCACATCTGAAGTTATCTACTGCAATTCCACATTAACCATTTGTACATGTCTATGAAAAACACATTAGACAATAATAAACAATCTTGAAATAATGAACCTTAACAAAGTAAACATATAACATATTGGCAACTCAAGATATCGTAATATCAATTGCCATCAAAATAATATAGAGCTTTAATCAGCTTTACGGTACCTCCCAACACTACTAAAAGTTGGAGGCAAGGTAGGTAGATATGCAGAAACCTCAAAACACTAGCAAGTGTGGAGGACACCTAGTTAACTTTACAAAAACCCTCCAACACTTCACATACAAGTGTGGAGGACACCTAAGTTAGCTTTACAAAAACCATCCAACACATAACACTTGTGTGGAGGAAAACAGTAGCCCAGTACTTGTTTTTGAACATAGTTACAAAGTATACCTAAATATACCCACATACACATCCGGTGGTCTATCTCACTACAGTCTCTCACTACACAGACCTACACAGACCAGTAAATGTGTACCAAAATGCATGACATCCTTCATTCACTACAGTCTCTCACTACACAGACCTACACAGACAGGGGATCAAATGTATTTTTCCATAAATCATTGGGCAAAATGTCTTTTGTCCATAGCCGGAGGGTGCAAAATGTCTTTTACCCAATTTTTAAAGTTAAACTCTCACTAGAAGAAATTTCTTAATATGCCCCCTACAGTGGTTGCTCAGTGATTACCATAGTCGGTCTCGAAACAGGGTATTTTTAGGATCCTAAGTAAGGGTTTACTGATAGGGATTAGTCAGGAAAGACTTTGAACGTGAAGAGGCTAGGGTTGGGCTAAAGAGCTATTTGTTCACTCATAAATAGTAACTCCGTGAATCATAAGAGCCGATAGAAGACAAGAAGAGGAAAATAGAGAGCATTGAACTGGAGCTTAACGAAGTTAAAACACTCATAAAATATTCACCTTTATCAGAAAATTGGCAGTTTTTCTACTCAGATATCCAAAGAGTGGTGAGAATAGGAAAAATATAGAATCAAGGGAATGAATTCATAACATTATACCAGGTCAAGCATATATATGACATTTTCGCCCAAAATTATAATCTGAACCTAATAGATACCAACCTTTCATGTGACTAACAAAATCCTACAACAACTCAAGCAGATAGACAAGATCACATACACAACCGAAGTTGTCTATGTTGGACTTGGTACTAGTTGTCAATTAGTATGAGTATATCCCCATGATCTTGAGGAAAACTTACTTGGCAGAAGTCATATGTAGTTTGAGGAAATGAGGGTCAATTCCAGCAGCAGCTTCACAATCCCTCAAGGCCTCCCTAATCTTCTCTCTGCGAATCCTCACATCCGCACGCCTGCTATAACATAACACCAACGACTCACAGCAACTGCCGGTCGCGAGTAACACTGCTCTTACACTTCGAGGGACGGAATTCACACCCTCCGTGTAGCATTCCTCGGCTTTGATCATATCCCCCCTTTCATAAGCCTCCTCTCCCCTGCATGAAAAAAAAAAAAAAACATTATGATGATCATGACAATTCAAAACAAGAAAAAGGAGAACACAAACAATAGACAGCAATCACGCCATGGAGGATGAGATAAAATTATTGTATCCAAGTACTATACTCAACTTGACTCTCCAGGAATCACAGGCTTCCATATCTCTCTCTCTCTCTCTCTCTCTCTCTGTTATAAGGATTCCTGAGGAGAGACTTATAAAGGTCAACTCGGGGATGAATTGCGCAAGAGGTTCTAAAATGACAAAGTTGTGTCCACCCCTGATATATTTATATGTTAACATTATTGATATAAATAATTTGGTACATAAATAAATAACTTGGACCACCATGTACTTTCCTAGCTAGCTAGTTGCAAGAATTGCCAAGGTCAAGAGTCGTCTTCTCGGCGGCCCTGTACTTCTCACAACGCGTGGAGTAAACGAGTACGATTGCATGAAAATTCAGTCTCTGATCCTTCAACTTCTATGTCTGGTTGGTGGTAAAATATTTTTCTATAAAATGTTTTTCATTTTTTGGTGTTTGGTTTGTCATTTATCTCGTAAAATGTTTTGCGTAAAATATTTTAACTCGAATTATGTAAAATGATTTGCACGTCTAAAACTCGTAAGCTATTTTCCGGAGAGTAAAGAAGCATGACAACAACTCATACAAACATTTGAGTGTAAAATGTTCTCACTCAAACAATGTAAAATGATTTATATGTTTATTAGTTTAATTTGTATTTTAATAGTATCTAACGCACAAGAAAAATATTTTGCAACTGTCTACCAAACACGAGAAAATGATTGCAGATGAAAAAAATTACGAATTATATTTTTGTGTAAAGTATTTTACTGTCAACCAAACGGATCCCGAAATGTTAAGTCATGCGTTGCCTGCTGAACTAGAAATGAATTACTCTCTATAATTTCTTTCGAGATGTCAATCCATCCCAACTCCTGACTTAAGTTTAGTATTTGCGTGACATCGTCTGTAATGGTTGTTGGTTTGTAATTTAATTGGGAAAACCCATGTATGAATTCCAATCAAGACCTGAAAGTAAGGGCATCTCCAACCCCATGAGGGGAGGGGGAGGGGAAAGGGGAAAACCGTATAAAAATACGGTTCATGTCCAAACCCATGGGGGGAGGGGGAGGGGGAGGGGGAGAGGGTGGTATGGGGATAAATTTTACCTTGGGTGAGGGATGGTCAGGGGTGATTTCCCCATGGACATCCCCTCCCCCTCCCCTTAGGGCATCTCCAACCCCATGGGGGGAGGGGGAGGGGGAAGGGGAAAATCGTATAAAAATAAGGTTCATGTCCAACCCCATGGGGGGAGGGG
The DNA here is from genome assembly GCA_023055425.1 of Linanthus parryae. Taxonomy (NCBI): domain Eukaryota; kingdom Viridiplantae; phylum Streptophyta; class Magnoliopsida; order Ericales; family Polemoniaceae; genus Linanthus; species Linanthus parryae. The sequence continues at coordinate 59,042,094 of JALGPY010000001.1, read as the reverse complement.
GAGGGGGAGGGGGTGCTATGGGGATAAATTTTGCCTTGGGTGAGGGATGGTTAGGGGGGATTTCCCCATGGACATCCCCTCCCCCTCCCCCTACATGGAATGATTAATTAATCGAATATTTGATAATTTTAATTGCACATACTAATATTTTATGATTATATTATGTATTTTATTATTATGATTAATAAATTTTATTTTGTATTATTTAATAAAATTAATAATGTATTTACTATTGTTGGAAAGTATATTTACGAAAAACAAATTCGGAAAAGCTTATTTGGAAGTGCTTATGGAAGTTCGGCCAATGTGTCTGAACAAGAACTCAATCCTTTCAACTAACGAAAGAACTATTTTATGTAATCGTTGTTAGGTTGGTTTATTTCAATTTGTGTGTTTTATCGCTCTACTCCTTGCATTTTTGTATTAGTGTTCAGTTTTCAACGAATTTTTCGTACTTGTAATCGTTATTTTTTCGAATAAAAGTTTAGTTTGTTAATATTATTTTAATTATTATTAGTATTATTATCATTGTTATTATTATTAGCATTTTGTGTGTGTGTGTTTAACAATTTTGCATTTACTTTTTTTTGGTATTAATAATTCATTTTTAAATTATTAAATATATATTACAAATTAATTTTTTGGGTGGGGGGAAAGAAATGGGTTGGAGACGATTAGTAGTTTGGCGGAAGGGGAGGGGGAGGGGGAGGGGGAAAATGGTGGGCCCGTGAGGGGAGGGGGAGGGGGAGGGGGAGGTGAGGGGAGGGGGAAAAAGCAATGGGTTGGAGATGCTCTTACATGGGATGATTAATTAATTGAGTATTTGATAATTTTAATTACACATACTAATATTTTGTGATTATATTATGTATCTTATTATTATGATTAATAAATTTTATTTTGTATTATTTTTTAAAATTAATAATATATTCACGATTGTTGGAAAGTATATTTACGAAAAGTCATCATCATCTTATTTTATTTTTGAAATTTAATAGAACTTATTTTTTATACTGTTAACAATTATAAATTCAATGCTGCCAAAAAAAACAATTATAATTTCAATAATTAAAAAACACGTTTAAAAAGTCAAATATATATATATATATGTTGGTAAATAATTTTGCATTTACTTTTTTTGGTATTACTAATTCATTTTTAAATCATTAGATATATATTACAAACTAATATTTTGAGTGGGGGAAAGAAATGGGTTGAAGACGATTAGTAGTTTGGCAGAAGGGGAGGGGGAGGGGGAGGGGGAGGGGGAGGTGAAGGGAGGGGAAAAAAGCCAGGTTAAGGAATGCTAGAAATGTACCAAGTCTTGAATCAAATCATAAAAGTAAATTCCTACTAAATTACAAATCGTAATGTAGAACCAACATACACGGTGTCCTCTACATGTGAGCTCATCTTGTACAAAATTGGTGTAATTCTCATTAGCTATCAACTAAATTTGTTTTAGAAACCCCTGCAATGTATTCAAGATATGGATCATATAAAAAGTTAATCCACGTGTGTCATGATAATATTCTAACATATTAGATTCACAACGAACAAACGAGAATGAGAAAATTGAATTTATCAAGCCAAGCTTCAAACATATCCAAATCCTTGCTAATGTTGTCTCTTATACTCAATAAAGACTTTCATTCCTTCCAAATGTCAGTGTTAATTATTATTCTACCCTTTCCATTACATTGGCTATCAGCTTTATTCTTTCACCATGTAACAATATCACCCCCAAACAATCACAGTGTTCCACAATGGCTGAAGGTCAAAGTTGAGGCCGGGACATCCAAGTGGCTGGAACAGAAGGGCTGTTGTACAAAATGGGCATCCAAGTTTGCTTGGTTAACAGCAAGACTGGCATCAGACAGTTATGCAAAGATGCAGAGTGGATGCAAGTAATGCTGGCTTCGAACACAGAGTGAGAAAAATGGGCGACATCGATGTCATTGTCGCCTTCATTGAGAAACAAGAGTAGTAGCTCAAGTGAGCATACTACTGGCTATTTGGCACGCTGTTTACCAGATTCATCCTCCTAGCTGGCTAGCCTTTTTTGTTGTGTTTGGCAATGAAACTGTATATGATGTACAAATACATCCATGAGATTTTGATTTTCATCAATATGAACAGATTGACTGGAGAAATAGCTAAACATCAAACTTTAGGCTCATAATGCTGAACAAACATGTTGAGGCTACTATATTGCACAAAGTTGTGAATTTAGGAGATTTAAATTGAAAATTGACCTCCAATGATCAGATTAAATCCCCATATGAACACCGGAAAAGGAAAATCCAGTAAAAAGAACAGGCGACAATAATCATGAATTGTAATAAATTCAAACTCTGAAATTCAAAACGACAGGATATATAAGTTGGGCATAGTAGCTCGACAAACACGAATACTGCAAATTAATTTCCTCAAATGAATCCTAGGTCCTCTAGCAGTTTCTTGATTGTTGTTGGAATGGGACAATTTCCACCTCCTTTGCCCTCCTCGGCTCTCCTTTGCTCCTCCTCAAGATCATATGTGGAGCGCTGGAAGCAAGAAAGGGTACGTCTTTTAAATGACTGGATCAAAAATGTATTGAATTATTTCTTCAGTAGAACACGGCATATGGTTTAACAGTATAAATCATAACATTTATGCTTGAATAGCAGAGTGACTGGAGCGGATTTGAATCCTCAAAGCGGCCGCAGTTTGTGGTGCTGTCCTTGTGGCTTGTCAGAGTAGTTTTGCAGCTTCAACAAATTATTATCGATAGGTATCTTTCTCTCCACCATTACAAGCAATTTTGAGCAAGTCATAGCATGTATGCTCATGTTTATTGGACAAACAAATGTAACATTCAGTGAAAATGAGAAACAGATTAAAAATTCATTGCTTCCATGAAAGGTTAGCTTATCTGAGTTGAATATTTTTTTTCATATCGTTCAACAATAGTAGAGGGATACGATCAAAAGTAAAATTAATAGTATGATACTAAGAACAATGTCAATGGCAAGTTATTTAGTTATTCCCTGAGGTTAACCATGCTTTAGTAGTAATCAAAATGCAGTTTCAGGACGTTGAAGAACCTTTGTGGGATCTGCGAGCACTTCAAATGACTCTGCGATCAACTTAAACAGTACGTCCGCATTCCTACGTATCTCATCCCCAATTTCATCCCTGAGTTGCCCGTCATCTCCACTCTCAGCGACAAACTTACCAACCACCTAATTTCAAAAATCAATTATTCAAAAACTGTAGAATACAAGAATGATCAGTTAATGGTGAACGGAAGAATATAAAAACCTTGTCTGGATGATGTCGGAGAGCTGCTTCTCGATATGCCTTCTTTATTGCTGCAGCTGTATCAGATTCCTTTGCACCTCTGCATTGAAAGTTTCTATCAAATGATGACCTCAAAAACAGGACATCAACCATTTAGTTTCCAGGAATTCATCTAGAGAAGAACTTCTATTCTTAGTATAGATAAATACTCTGGACAATGAATATTAAATATTATTATGATGAACCAAGGTATACAAAACATGTCAGCAAATAAGTCAAGAAGCTAAACTACACAGTGAATCAATGCTACCCTTTTACAATTAAGAAAAAATATAACGATATTTCCGGCCGGATTGCACACTGAGAAGCCCTTCGCAAAGTGACGGCTCCAGCAGGAGTAGAACAAATGACACCCCATGGGGTCACTAGTTGCTTACCACTCCCCCCACCTACCTTGGGCACAAATGATGTGACATTGACTTGTCAAAGTTTATTTCAATTGTGAGTGATAATGTCGCAGAGATATATTGAACAAAAAAATATAAACATGACACCTACTTTGAAGCACAAGTATATACTGATGATTTCGATTACAAGAAAAATCAGTGTCGGACCAAATGTAATAACATGCATCCGATTGAGAACCCAAAACATAGATAAAGGCTCAAGCTACCATTCTCATTCTTTTACCCAGCACAAGGGATCAAATGCATTGTGGATCTTAATTAGTGCTGGCAACTTGACTAAGTAATATTCTTACATAGACAATTATCTGACTATTGTTCAAATCAGATATGCTTTAGATCCTGGAATCTTCATTGCATGGATCTTGTAAACCTATTGAGCAAACCATTCATTTAACTAAATACTGGCTAGTAATTCTCATATAAGATATATGAGTACGAATCATGAGCACGCAGAGACAGATGCGAGGGGAAATAGAAAGTTAAAAAACTCACAAAACGAGATACAAGTCCAAGGAGGTTCCTCCTTTAGCCATCTTGCCAGCTGACAAAAGGGAGTTGTGAGCTCCTTGTAAGTCTTCAATATTGCAGCAGGCCAACATATCACTTATGTTAGTCGTTTCAAAGTTTCCTGGCGGTTGCATTTCAAGAGCTGATACGAGTCTTGCAACGTCGTTAGCTGCATGTCCATATTCTCTAGCTCTTATATATGAAGCGGCTCTAACAAGTATGGCCTGCGTATCAATCACAAGCATTCATTACTTGAAACGATGGTGTACAAAAAGACTGAAAAGTTATTCAAGCAGTATCGCTGAAAGGGAAAAGTGATGGTTTCTGCCTAAAGATGATTTAGAATAGTGCCCACTGCCGAAGTGGTATTGGCCTAAGTGGTTCAGTGGTAATCAGCTGCTACATAGAAACAATTGGACTATACAATCCAGGATTTTCTTAAGCTTTCTGGCTGTATTTACAGGATGTTGAATAGGTCAATTCGCTGAGATAGAAGGACTAGTGAGACAAATAGTGTTGCAGACAGTAAATGAAAGGAGTAGGCTCAATCGAATTGACTCACAATAACTTAAAAAGGATCAATTGCAGATGCAATGGTCAGAACTGAGAGAAAGGCGGGACGTTCATGCGGTCTCGAGGAGTAAGCTCAATCGAGCAGAGTGATCGGTGGCGAGAAGTTCGGGCTGCGGCAATTCTCCTGCAACACCTACCGAAAAAAATGCGAATTTCAGAGAGAGGTGAGAGCAATTTGGTATAACTCTGAGTGAGTGAGCTATCCCCAAATGTCCTCAATCTAACTTGAAACCCAATTTCTAAGCCATATACTTCATTCGACCCCTAAGTATACTCGGTAAGTGTCACTGCAGCATTCTGAACAATGCCTGTCAGCGAGACTGCCCCTGTTTAGGACCGGAGCCCCAGGCGAACCCTGGGACTTCTAAAGAGGTAGTCTTTACTGACAGCGCCGGTCCAGCACTGCAAGGCTCAAAGGTAAGGGCAGTGTAACCAAGGCCCTAGAAACCGCGCTGAGCGCCTCTCCTTGAGATTCTTATGTCTGCACCAACAGTACTAAGCGTTGAGGAACTCAAGCAAGCAAACATGCACACATGGCTAGAAGTCCCCCAGAAGCCAAATTATGGACTAAAAGTCCCCATGTGCAAAGTCACCAAGTCAAGTCCCCCTTTAGAAACCTTGGACTAGACGTCCAGCAAGCAAAGCATCCGAAAAGTCCCCATATCAGAGCATAGCATGCAGTAGAAGATCCCCAGCGAGCAACCCATAGACCAAGCTCGCCAAACAAGTCTTATTACCTTTTACCAGCAACTCAATAGCTCCTTCACTGAGAGCTTCTCAACACTTAACCGAGTTTATATTCTTTCTAAGTCCTTGCCAGCATGGCACAATTTCCTTTTTCTTTGCACACTTTTCCCTTGAATTTAGCTTATTCAAAACAGACATGCACCAATTCATAAGCCACTGAGCTACTTGGGTCAAAGAAATTAATACCAAATATAAACCAGACTTAAAGTGCTGTGATATATCCTTTAATTTTAAACCACCTTATTTTTCCTGATATGTCGAGAAAACAGATTAAATTATCTCAAGGAATGAATCTGGTCTTTTGGTTCATTGGTTACACAAACATATATACCCAAAGAACAATGATGGGGAACATAACAGAAACGAAGACACCAGCTAATTTTCCCCTAGGAACTTCCCGTTTCGCAACATATGTTCAACATGCACCAGACACCACAACTGAACACAAACTGCCTGGTCAAGCTTAGCTCGTGACATCTTGGTGTGACATCTTGGAAATGCCCTAAATCTTGCCAGGTTGTGTGCTCTTAAAGTGAGATGCACAGAATGATGCAGATTACCTAACTGAAATCAATCCATAGATGCTGTAAAATGAACACAGTAGGGAAATGAAAAATAAAATCCATACATCAACCTCTATCAGATTTTTTTTTTTTTTTTTGAGCATTCCGTATTTTATTATATAACAACCCATATTCATTTCAAAGGCTAACCTCACAGTAATTTCCACACAGAGCTATGGCTAGGTTACAGTCTGCAATGGCATCAGCAAAGTGGTTCAGCTTTAGGTGTGCAGCCGCACGATTAGAGAAACACATGGCTGCGACAGGACGCGATCCTGTACTTCTTGAAAGAGCAGCAGAATAATGCTCTACTGCTTGGGTATACCTTTCAGCATTAAAAGCTTTATCCCCTGCGTTCTGTTTGAAAATCTGAATATCACGACTCTGATGGAAACAAAGACATGCAGTCCCGAGTCTGCAATAGAAACGAATTTCAAAATACCTTGTGTTTTAAAATATCTCGTAAAGCAGTGGCGAACAGCTGTGAAGAGTCCAGAACGTTCTTTCCGGACCTGGATATAAAAGTTAGATCGATACCTTAAAATGCATTCGAAAAGGTAACATACAACTTGGACAAGAGACTCCATATACTGTAGGATGGCCTTTAGTTCCATTACCACCCAACATAATGCCTATAGGTTTCAAGTGGGTATTTAGAGTGAAATAGCATGCAGATGGTGTTAAGGACTAGTTTACTAGCTTCTCAAACTTGTAAGGGTAGTTTAGTACTTTCAGCTTACTATGTGATTTAGATGGTATATGTACTGGTATTTGCCTTAATTGGAATAATAAGATCATTTTCTGTTTTGTTATCTTCTCTCTCAAATTGGGGATTCTCTCAAGAACCCTAACTCTCTACATGGTATCAGAGCCATCGAGCGTTGATTTAGCTCCTTCTTCGATCCGCTTGCTGTAATTCATGGCGCCGACGACTTCTTCATCATCTTCTCCGGCTCCGATGTCGTCTGTATCGTCATCATCTCTGCCGTCAGGCTTGTGTTTTCTCATCTCTAATCTTCGTTCGTTGATTCAGATAAAGCTCGATTCCACTAATTACATCGTTTGGCGAGCTCAAATGGAGACTGTACTCTCGGCTAATGATCTTTTGGAGTTCATCTCTGGACAAGTTCCATCTCCATCGCCTCTGGTTTCTTCTGATTCTGGTGCCTCTTTCCCCAATCCAGCGTTCTTGCAATGGAAGGCCATTGATAAACATCTCAAGAGCTGTCTGATTGCCTCAATTTCACCAGCAATTCTTCCTCTGGTGCTGCATCTTCAAGAAGCCTCAGCTATTTGGCTTAATCTTGAAACTAGGTTTGCCTCTCTCTCTCGCTCACATATTCATCAGCTCAAACTACTCCTCTGTACGATTGAAAAAGGTCAATTGTCTATGGATGAGTATCTCAACAAGATTAAGTCTCTTGCAGATAGTTTACTACAAGTGAATGAAATTGTGTCTGAAGAAGATCTTGTGTTGTACATTCTAAAAGGATTACCTCCTGAGTATGAAATCTTCAAGTCTGGTATTCGGATTAGGTCTACACCTATCTCTGTTGCAGAGCTCTCTTCTTTACTTCTTACAGAAGAGTTGCACAAGTCTATGAATCAGTTGCATCTTAATCCACCAGTTGTGGCTAATTTGGTGAATGATTTTGGTAATACTGCCTTCTTGAGTGCCAATGCTAAGCAAAAGTACAATTTCTCAAATGGACAAAGGCCATATAAACCTCCATTTCCTGGTGAAACATCTGGTTCTAGTATCTTAGGTGTTCCACCTTATGCCTCTTTGCAACCACATATGAGCTCTAAGTCTCAAGCTAGAGGTAGAGGAACTTCTCCTAGCATTATATGTCAAATATGTGGCAAAGGCAGGCACTCTGCTCTCAATTGTTGGCAAAGACTTAATACCACACAGTTTGCTGCTACTAAACCTAGACCTCAGGGTATGGCCTGCATCTCTCACAATGCTGCTGTTCCACCTCAGTTTAGCACTACTGTATCTTCTACTCCTGCCCCTTATCCACTGTTTGCCGGCTCTTCTTCTCTTGATCAGTCTCCTCATATGGCTATGAATGCTGTGATGCACACTCCTTCTGTTCAACCTTGGCTTTTGGATAGTGGAGCTAACAATCATGTTACAAATGACTTGAATGCTCTGCCACAATCTGCTCCCTATCATGGCACTGATACTGTTACTATGGGAAATGGAACTACTGTGCCTATTACTCATTGTGGACATGGTACAATTCTTACTCCTTCTTCTTCCTTTAAGCTTAAGAATGTGTTACACTCACCTTTGTTTACTTCAAATCTGTTGTCCATATCTCAGTTCACCTTGGATAATAATTGCACTGTTCTTCTTAACTCCTCTGGTTATGCTATACATGACAATGTTACCAAGGCTATCCTGTCTCAGGGCCCTTGTAGACATGGTCTCTACCCCATCTCAGCTTCTCCACAGAGCTTTTCTTCTCAAGCTGTGGCTTACTCTGTGTCTCAGATTCCGGCTCCTTCTTTGTGGCATGTCAGACTAGGCCATCCATCAGCCAAAGTTCACAATCACTTAGCTAAGCTTTTGCACTTTTCTTCTCAAGCTTCCACTCATGTGTGTGAACATTGTAGTGTAGCTAAGAGTCACAAATTAAAATTTCCTTTGTCTCAAACTGTGTCTACTTCTCCTTTTGACTTGGTTCATGCAGATGTATGGGGTCCATCCCCTGTTTCCTCTTTTAATAAATTCAACTTTTATCTCATTTTTGTGGATGATTTTAGTAGATATTGTTGGCTCTACCCTCTAAGACATAAGTCTGATGCTTTTTCCTCATATATGCATTTTACTTCTATGGTCTCTACTCAATTTAACTCCAAAGTCAAAGTGTTCAGAACTGACAATGGAGGTGAGTTCATAAGTCATGTGTTTGGTGAGTTTCTTCTCAAAAAAGGAACTATTCACCAGCTCACTTGTCCACACACTCCAGAACAAGCTGGAAGAGTGGAAAGGAGACATAGACATCTTGTAGAAGTGGCTGTAGCCTTGTTAAATCAGGCTAAGCTACCTCTTTCTTATTGGTTAGATGCTGTTGCCACAGCAAACTATCTCATTAACAGACAACCCAAAGCTAAGTTGCAATTTAAATCTTCTTATCAGGTGTTATTTCATAAACTACCTGATTACAACTCTCTTAAGTGCTTTGGATGTCTTTGTTTTCCATGGTTAAAACCATATACCTCTCACAAGCTTTTACCTAAATCCACTCCCTGTGTGTTTTTAGGTTACTGTCCTACTACCAAAGGGTATAGGTGTTTTGATTTAACTTCAAAGAAAGTCTATACATCTAGACATGTTATCTTTTATGAACATGTTTTTCCTTACATCAAGGATCCAATTTCTTGTGCTTCTTCTTCTTTACCTTCTCCTCATGTGTCTTATTTCCTTAATCCTTTTTTGTCTCACTCTAGTGGTTCTTCTTCTTCTTCTACACTCTCATCTTCATGTGCTTCCTTGTCCACCCCTCCTTCTCATGTGTCTGATGTTTTGCCTACCCCCTCCCCTTCTCCTCTGTCCACCCCAGTCCCTGTGTCTCACCCATGGTTACTAGATCTAGAGTTGGTATTTTAAAACCTAATCCTAGATATCAAGTGCATGTGGCTGCCACCAAGTTCACTGAAACAGAACCTTCTACATTTGCTCAAGCTGTTAAGTGTCCTCAATGGCAAATGGCTATGTCAGATGAGTATAAGGCTTTACTTCACCAACAAACTTGGATCTTGGTTCCAAAGCCTTCTTCTAGCAATATTATTGGTTGTAAGTGGGTGTATAAGATCAAGAGAGCTTCAGATGGTTCCATTGCCAGATATAAGGCAAGATTAGTTGCCAAAGGTTATGCTCAAGAGTTTGGAGTTGACTACACAGAGACTTTCAGTCCTGTAGTTAAACATGTTACTATTAGGGTTGTACTCACTCTAGCTCTCTCTCATTCTTGGCCTATAAGGCAGTTAGATGTCTCTAATGCCTTCCTTCATGGCCATCTTCAAGAAGAGGTGTATATGAGTCAACCTCCTGGTTTTGAACATCCACAATTTCCTACCCATGTCTGCAAGTTAAAAAAATCCTTGTATGGCCTCAAGCAAGCCCCTAGAGCTTGGTACACAAGATTGTCTGAGTTCTTGGTTCATCAGCACTTCATAGTTAGTAGTGCAGATTCTTCTTTGTTTATTCTCAAGACAGCATCAAGGTTGATTCTAGTTCTTGTCTATGTGGATGATATTTTAGTCACTGGAAATGACTCCTCTTACATGGCTACACTGCTTGCTGCTATGCAATCTCAATTTGCTCTTAAGGATCTGGGTGCTCTGAATTATTTTTTGGGAATTGAGGTCTCCCCTACTTCTCAGGGTGTTGTGCTTCATCAAACAAAGTATGCTTCTGATTTGGTTTCAAGAGCTGGCTTACTTGACAGTAAACCCATGATCACTCCTCTTGCTGTTCCTTCTACAGTTCATGCTTCTTCCTCTTCTTCACACATTTCTGAGGAAGACAAGAAATTTTTTAGGAGTATTGTGGGTGGTTTGCAATATCTTACAATTACAAGGCCAAATGTGCAATTTGCTGTGAATGTTCTGTGTCAACATATGCATTCTCCATCTTCTTCAGATTTTCAAGCTTTGAAGAGGACTCTTAGATATGTTAAAGGTTCTCTTAGTGATGGGTTATTATTTGTCAAGTCTCTGTCCCCTCTTCACATTACTGCTTTTAGTGATGCTGATTGGGCTGGCTGTAAGGAGGACAGAAGGTCAACTAGTGGTTATTGTGTGTTTCTTGGAGATAATTTGGTGGCTTGGAGCTCCAAGAAACAGCCTACTGTTTCCAGGTCTTCAACTGAAGCAGAATAAAGAGCTCTGGCTGTCTTAGCTTCTGAGGTGAAATGGCTCACTTATTTGCTCAAAGATCTGGGTATTGATTCTGTTAAATCTCCTCATTTGTTTTGTGATAATGTCTCTGCTATTGCTCTTGCCTCTAATCCTGTGTTTCATGCAAGAACAAAGCATATAGAGATTGATTATCATTTTGTTAGGGAGCTTGTTGTGTCTCATCAAGTGGATGTGTCTCATATTGCTTCTGTGGATCAGGTGGATGATATTTTCACCAAAGCCTTGTCTGCCTCTTCATACCAGCATTTGAAGTCCAAACTCCAGCTCACTACTGTTTAGTAGTGTTCTGGGTTTGAGGGGGGCTGTTAAGGACTAGTTTACTAGCTTCTCAAACTTGTAAGGGTAGTTTAGTACTTTCAGCTTACTATGTGATTTAGATGGTATATGTACTGGTATTTGCCTTAATTGGAATAATAAGATCATTTTCTGTTTTGTTAACTTCTCTCTCAAATTGGGGATTCTCTCAAGAACCCTAACTCTCTACATGGTATCAGAGCCATCGAGCGTTGATTTGGCTCCTTCTTCGATCCGCTTGCTGTAATTCATGGCGCCGACGACTTCTTCATCATCTTCTCCGGCTCCGATGTCGTCTGTATCGTCATCATCTCTGCCGTCAGGCTTGTGTTTTCTCATCTCTAATCTTCGTTCGTTGATTCAGATAAAGCTCGATTCCACTAATTACATCGTTTGGCGAGCTCAAATGGAGACTGTACTCTCGGCTAATGATCTTTTGGAGTTCATCTCTGGACAAGTTCCATCTCCATCGCCTCTGGTTTCTTCTGATTCTGGTGCCTCTTTCCCCAATCCAGCGTTCTTGCAATGGAAGGCCATTGATAAACATCTCAAGAGCTGTCTGATTGCCTCAATTTCACCAGCAATTCTTCCTCTGGTGCTGCATCTTCAAGAAGCCTCAGCTATTTGGCTTAATCTTGAAACTAGGTTTGCCTCTCTCTCTCGCTCACATATTCATCAGCTCAAACTACTCCTCTGTACGATTGAAAAAGGTCAATTGTCTATGGATGAGTATCTCAACAAGATTAAGTCTCTTGCAGATAGTTTACTACAAGTGAATGAAATTGTGTCTGAAGAAGATCTTGTGTTGTACATTCTAAAAGGATTACCTCCTGAGTATGAAATCTTCAAGTCTGGTATTCGGATTAGGTCTACACCTATCTCTGTTGCAGAGCTCTCTTCTTTACTTCTTACAGAAGAGTTGCACAAGTCTATGAATCAGTTGCATCTTAATCCACCAGTTGTGGCTAATTTGGTGAATGATTTTGGTAATACTGCCTTCTTGAGTGCCAATGCTAAGCAAAAGTACAATTTCTCAAATGGACAAAGGCCATATAAACCTCCATTTCCTGGTGAAACATCTGGTTCTAGTATCTTAGGTGTTCCACCTTATGCCTCTTTGCAACCACATATGAGCTCTAAGTCTCAAGCTAGAGGTAGAGGAACTTCTCCTAGCATTATATGTCAAATATGTGGCAAAGGCAGGCACTCTGCTCTCAATTGTTGGCAAAGACTTAATACCACACAGTTTGCTGCTACTAAACCTAGACCTCAGGGTATGGCCTGCATCTCTCACAATGCTGCTGTTCCACCTCAGTTTAGCACTACTGTATCTTCTACTCCTGCCCCTTATCCACTGTTTGCCGGCTCTTCTTCTCTTGATCAGTCTCCTCATATGGCTATGAATGCTGTGATGCACACTCCTTCTGTTCAACCTTGGCTTTTGGATAGTGGAGCTAACAATCATGTTACAAATGACTTGAATGCTCTGCCACAATCTGCTCCCTATCATGGCACTGATACTGTTACTATGGGAAATGGAACTACTGTGCCTATTACTCATTATGGACATGGTACAATTCTTACTCCTTCTTCTTCCTTTAAGCTTAAGAATGTGTTACACTCACCTTTGTTTACTTCAAATCTGTTGTCCATATCTCAGTTCACCTTGGATAATAATTGCACTGTTCTTCTTAACTCCTCTGGTTATGCTATACAGGACAATGTTACCAAGGCTATCCTGTCTCAGGGCCCTTGTAGACATGGTCTCTACCCCATCTCAGCTTCTCCACAGAGCTTTTCTTCTCAAGCTGTGGCTTACTCTGTGTCTCAGATTCCAGCTCCTTCTTTGTGGCATGTCAGACTAGGCCATCCATCAGCCAAAGTTCACAATCACTTAGCTAAGCTTTTGCACTTTTCTTCTCAAGCTTCCACTCATGTGTGTGAACATTGTAGTGTAGCTAAGAGTCACAAATTAAAATTTCCTTTGTCTCAAACTGTGTCTACTTCTCCTTTTGACTTGGTTCATGCAGATGTATGGGGTCCATCCCCTGTTTCCTCTTTTAATAAATTCAACTTTTATCTCATTTTTGTGGATGATTTTAGTAGATATTGTTGGCTCTACCCTCTAAGACATAAGTCTGATGCTTTTTCCTCATATATGCATTTTACTTCTATGGTCTCTACTCAATTTAACTCCAAAGTCAAAGTGTTCAGAACTGACAATGGAGGTGAGTTCATAAGTCATGTGTTTGGTGAGTTTCTTCTCAAAAAAGGAACTATTCACCAGCTCACTTGTCCACACACTCCAGAACAAGCTGGAAGAGTGGAAAGGAGACATAGACATCTTGTAGAAGTGGCTGTAGCCTTGTTAAATCAGGCTAAGCTACCTCTTTCTTATTGGTTAGATGCTGTTGCCACAGCAAACTATCTCATTAACAGACAACCCAAAGCTAAGTTGCAATTTAAATCTTCTTATCAGGTGTTATTTCATAAACTACCTGATTACAACTCTCTTAAGTGCTTTGGATGTCTTTGTTTTCCATGGTTAAAACCATATACCTCTCACAAGCTTTTACCTAAATCCACTCCCTGTGTGTTTTTAGGTTACTGTCCTACTACCAAAGGGTATAGGTGTTTTGATTTAACTTCAAAGAAAGTCTATACATCTAGACATGTTATCTTTTATGAACATGTTTTTCCTTACATCAAGGATCCAATTTCTTGTGCTTCTTCTTCTTTACCTTCTCCTCATGTGTCTTATTTCCTTAATCCTTTTTTGTCTCACTCTAGTGGTTCTTCTTCTTCTTCTACACTCTCATCTTCATGTGCTTCCTTGTCCACCCCTCCTTCTCATGTGTCTGATGTTTTGCCTACCCCCTCCCCTTCTCCTCTGTCCACCCCAGTCCCTGTGTCTCACCCATGGTTACTAGATCTAGAGTTGGTATTTTAAAACCTAATCCTAGATATCAAGTGCATGTGGCTGCCACCAAGTTCACTGAAACAGAACCTTCTACATTTGCTCAAGCTGTTAAGTGTCCTCAATGGCAAATGGCTATGTCAGATGAGTATAAGGCTTTACTTCACCAACAAACTTGGATCTTGGTTCCAAAGCCTTCTTCTAGCAATATTATTGGTTGTAAGTGGGTGTATAAGATCAAGAGAGCTTCAGATGGTTCCATTGCCAGATATAAGGCAAGATTAGTTGCCAAAGGTTATGCTCAAGAGTTTGGAGTTGACTACACAGAGACTTTCAGTCCTGTAGTTAAACATGTTACTATTAGGGTTGTACTCACTCTAGCTCTCTCTCATTCTTGGCCTATAAGGCAGTTAGATGTCTCTAATGCCTTCCTTCATGGCCATCTTCAAGAAGAGGTGTATATGAGTCAACCTCCTGGTTTTGAACATCCACAATTTCCTACCCATGTCTGCAAGTTACAAAAATCCTTGTATGGCCTCAAGCAAGCCCCTAGAGCTTGGTACACAAGATTGTCTGAGTTCTTGGTTCATCAGCACTTCATAGTTAGTAGTGCAGATTCTTCTTTGTTTATTCTCAAGACAGCATCAAGGTTGATTCTAGTTCTTGTCTATGTGGATGATATTTTAGTCACTGGAAATGACTCCTCTTACATGGCTACACTGCTTGCTGCTATGCAATCTCAATTTGCTCTTAAGGATCTGGGTGCTTTGAATTATTTTTTGGGAATTGAGGTCTCCCCTACTTCTCAGGGTGTTGTGCTTCATCAAACAAAGTATGCTTCTGATTTGGTTTCAAGAGCTGGCTTACTTGACAGTAAACCCATGATCACTCCTCTTGCTGTTCCTTCTACAGTTCATGCTTCTTCCTCTTCTTCACACATTTCTGAGGAAGACAAGAAATTTTTTAGGAGTATTGTGGGTGGTTTGCAATATCTTACAATTACAAGGCCAAATGTGCAATTTGCTGTGAATGTTCTGTGTCAACATATGCATTCTCCATCTTCTTCAGATTTTCAAGCTTTGAAGAGGACTCTTAGATATGTTAAAGGTTCTCTTAGTGATGGGTTATTATTTGTCAAGTCTCTGTCCCCTCTTCACATTACTGCTTTTAGTGATGCTGATTGGGCTGGCTGTAAGGAGGACAGAAGGTCAACTAGTGGTTATTGTGTGTTTCTTGGAGATAATTTGGTGGCTTGGAGCTCCAAGAAACAGCCTACTGTTTCCAGGTCTTCAACTGAAGCAGAATACAGAGCTCTGGCTGTCTTAGCTTCTGAGGTGAAATGGCTCACTTATTTGCTCAAAGATCTGAGTATTGATTCTGTTAAATCTCCTCATTTGTTTTGTGATAATGTCTCTGCTATTGCTCTTGCCTCTAATCCTGTGTTTCATGCAAGAACAAAGCATATAGAGATTGATTATCATTTTGTTAGGGAGCTTGTTGTGTCTCATCAAGTGGATGTGTCTCATATTGCTTCTGTGGATCAGGTGGCTGATATTTTCACCAAAGCCTTGTCTGCCTCTTCATACCAGCATTTGAAGTCCAAACTCCAGCTCACTACTGTTTAGTAGTGTTCTGGGTTTGAGGGGGGCTGTTAAGGACTAGTTTACTAGCTTCTCAAACTTGTAAGGGTAGTTTAGTACTTTCAGCTTACTATGTGATTTAGATGGTATATGTACTGGTATTTGCCTTAATTGGAATAATAAGATCATTTTCTGTTTTGTTATCTTCTCTCTCAAATTGGGGATTCTCTCAAGAACCCTAACTCTCTACAGATGGCTCAATTGAAAGGTACAAAGCCCAATTGTAGCTAAGGGCTTTTAAAAGTTTTAGAATTCAATTTTGCTTTCCAAGAAACAGGTGACTGCATCCAGAAGGTCTCCAGAGGCATAATATAGAGCATTGGCCCTTTTACAGCAGAAACCAAATGGCTTGGGTGCATGTTTGCTGACTTGTATAAACTGGTTCCTTCCCCAGTCATTCGGTATGATCAAGTGTTTCATACTAGAGCCAGGCATATTGAGATTGTATACTGTCGTGTCAAAGGCAAATTGTGGAAGAACAAGTTTTGTTGAAGGCAATTTTTGTTCATTACATTGCTTCAGTGGATCAAGAGCTACTATTGTTTTAAAACACTTTCCTGCCATCACTTTCATTATGTTTGTTATTTAACCATAACTAACTGTTGACGTAACTGGATTTACTTGACAGTTGTATCTTGTACTAATTCCTCACTTTCAATGGTTACCTTAATAGATCTTGCTCCTTAATTAGCTCAAGAGCCCGCTCAAGCCTTCCCAAGTGGAAGTATGCTTTGGACATGAGATTCCACCTCCACAGCTTGCACCAACAACCACCTACATTGGCTTGAACAAATATCACAGGGAAATTCTTTTCGGCAAGATCAAGTGTCTTCTCACACAACTGAATCACTTTTTCATACTTGTGCAACTGTCAAGATACATAAAAATAACACAATGTTGAGAGCAAAACTGCATGTTTCCATGTACAAGGAAACATTATGGCACTGAAAAGACTCAGTATCTAAACAAATTATTAAAGTGATGCAAGCCAGGAAATGATATACCATAAGGAGAGCCTTTCCTTTGAGTTCCAGTAGTTTCTCGGAGAATGGACTTATTGAGAGGGCCTCGTCGGTCAAGGATAAAGCATTAGCTGTAGAATCTGAATTTCTTTGTTGCATGAGCTCCTCGCAATCATTTCTATATTCTTCCACTCTCTGAAGTTACCCAATTACATATAAAGTTATTGAAGATATCAAATTCATAAGACAGATAAAGAACACACTTGTACAGGGATACAATCTCGGTTGTAGAAGGATAATAATTCAATAAAGGCAAGATAAAATAATAATTGATATACATGATATCCTAAAGGTATTTATCTATACTCACATTCCTCTAACACTAAAAAATGAGGAATCAGTTTGGTGATCCCTTTCTAGTCACTACCCGATACATCTTTCTTGTAAAAGATCCTGAAAGAAGTTATTGAGTTCATACATTAGTGAAGAATTGAATATGTTAGTGAAGGTGTATCCAAAATGATCCGTAGTTCGTCATTCACCCTAATATTGAGTACATTTGTTACCATCTTCACTGAACCAACGACCTAGTATCACCCTGGAACGACCTATTATCACCCTTGCAGCAGGGTCATCTAAACCCAATGATTGGAGTAAGCTTCATTTACATTTATTTGATATGATTTCTTTTCATTTCTAAATCAGAAGTTCACATTTTCCCGTTATTTTCAGTAAATACCATTCACTGATTCAAAATTACATGCAGTTTAGTGAAATCAGACAACAGCAATACAGTGAAGTTCTCCTTCATGGTTAAGTAAGAGAGCAGTTAAATCAGGAGCACAAAAACTGTTAAAAACTAAAAAGGAAACCAACGGGTAATTTTAACTTCCTCGAATTATTCCTTGTTCTTAATTTGAATGCATTTTCACTTTACAAGTAAGGGTGCAGGGCTTATCAGAAACTCATACTACCTGAACTTCCTTTAGACCCTCTGCTGCTTCTAAAATAAACCGACGATCTAAACACACAGAATCTCCAGATTCCTTGCAGTTTTCGAAACGTTTCTTCACGGCCGCAACTTCCCCTAACAGAAGATGACACCTAGAAAAAAACAATAATAAAAAAAAAAGAAAAAAAAAGGAAAAACATAGTAAGGGCAAAGTGTTGGAGCAAAAAATTTTTACATTCCCCACAATTTTAGAGATGCATTGAAGGAACATTCCACTAACAGAAATAAGCTAGGGTGGGCTTACTTGGCAGCAGTAATGTGAAGTTCAAGGCAGCTGGGCTCGATTTCAGCAGCAAGCTCACAATCCCACAGGGCATCTCTAACCTTTCCCAGACGCATTCGTGCATCGGCACGCTTAGTATAGCATAAGAGAAGAGGATCACGGCGAGGGAGGCAACTCGCACTCTTTGTGTAATACTCCTCGGCTTTAACCATGTGGCCTGCTTCATAAGCTTCATTACCCCTAACGAACACACCACCAAAAGAACATAATGAGAAAGAAACAAAAATAGAGGGGAATAAAGATCTTACTACTACTTACTTGAGTCTCCAGGATTCACCGGTTTGAATTTCTGCACTAGTTTTTGTTCTGTCTAGATCAGTCTTCAGTCCAGTTATTTCTTTTCTCAAGGCTTCAATCTCTCCATCACTGTTTCTTCTATCTAGTTCAGATCTCATTTCACCTACTTCCTTCCTCAACGCCTCCATTCTCATATCTACACCGCTTTTTCTTACTTTTATATCGAATTTAATTTCATTTACATCCGCCACGAAAGCTCCCATTCTCAATTCTCCTACAGTTCTACTTCTGTCTAGATCGGTCTTCATTCCAGCTATTTCCTTCTTCAACGCTTCCAGTCCCATTTCTCCCCCAGCAATTCTTTGTAGTTCCAACTTCGCTCCAGCTATTTCTTTCCTCAACTCTTCCACTTCTCTACCAATTTCCCGTCTTCCTATACCAATCTTGATTGTAGCTACGTCCTTCCTCAAGGCTTCAATTTCTTTCTCATTTTTCCTTCCGTCGAGTTCAGATTTCATTCCAGCTATCTCTCTCCTCAACGCCTCCATTCTCATATCTACACCAATTTTTCTTATTTTGGAATCAGATTTAGTTTCAGCTATAACTGCCTTCAAGGCTCCCATTCTCAGTTCTCCGCCAACTTTACTTCTATCTAGATCAGTCTTCATTCCAGCTATTTCCATCCTCAAGGCTTCCATTTCTCTACCACTCTTTCTTCCGCTTACAGCAATCATCTCAGCTATATTCTTCTTCAAGGCTTCAATTTCTCCATGAACTTTTATCATGTGCGAGGCCAAGTCGTTGAGGGAAGCCATAAGTTTATCGAATTCAAACAAGGATGCTGTCAAGGGTTTGAGGTAAACTAGAGCTTGGTGATGATTGATTTGGCAAACTTGTATGGTTTAATTCATACAGCAAGGTGTTGACAATGTCACAAGTCTTCTTGCCAGCCTCTGGCAACAACTAGTTCACTACACGTATTTTCTAGAAAAGTCAAATTATTCTTTTGGCATTGTATTGATTGAATCAATTGGAATACCACCAAGTCCCCAGGAAAAGTCCAACATAAATGTGTACAAGTACAACACAGATTTGTGTTCGAAGGGCAATTGTACCACAATTTTGTTTCATTTTAGCTACTTCAGGGAGAATTTGGTGTGATTGTTTTCAATGACGTTTCGCTTATTTGGACTTCTAAAAAAGTCTAGGAGATAATAATCTTTTGAACTTTTAGTATAGAAACTGTATTGAAAAACTGTAATACCCTTTCTCTCTTTTCTTTCTGAACACATTAATGATATACAAAGTCCACTGCTTCCATTACTTCATAAAAAAACACAAAGTAATAAAAAAGAAAAGTCTACATAAACGAGTGTACTGGTTAGATCCAGAATTGTTTCCTCTCTGCGTTCTTTTTTTAATGGTTGAATTTCCTGAATTTGTACTTTGTGCATGGAGTTCAACAGTCTGAAAGAGAAACAAATAGAACAAAGGTGGAAAATTAACACCATGCCAACTTTATTCAATGCAATGTAACAGCTTCGAGTCAATCTTTACGAAAGAACAAAGTCCTCTGTAAGCAATGATAGTTAACTAGAGATGTATACAATCAGGCATCATCAACAATGATCTAATCATTTCCTGGAAAAAAACAATGATCTAACCTATTTTGGATAGTTTACAGTTGTACCATGAAGTCTTCATACCAACTATGTACAAAATAGCATGAGAGCGGTTTGCAAACTTCCTACGTGTGGATTTATGAGCATAATTCATAATACATGGGAAGATTTGGGTGATTATATGGAAATCTCTAAATCACAGCTCTAGGAGGCTGTAATTTGCACCTTAATTATAGATGTAATTAAGGATCGGATTGATCAGTCACCTAGTCAACTTTCTGCTTATTTGTCGATATTGATTTATTCTATTTAAGATCAGATTGATTGCATAGCATTAATATTGCAGATTTGTCTCTGCTAGGCACTCTATAAATAGAGTTGTAACCTCAAGTTCTAGTGTATCACAAAAAGGAGATTTCTCAATCCATGGACGTAACCTTCTTTGAAAATCAGTCATACTATTCAAAAAACTGATATCCAGGGGGGAGAATCCTGAAATGCAATAGCAATTTTTCCCAATCACTCCTATTTTCCCTACTCTTGATACCTCAATCACTCCTATTTCCTCTTCTCTTGATGTTACTCTTGAACCTCATATTGAGTTGGACAACACTGGAGAACCCGAGACCCAATCAAATCAAAGAAATAACAAAGAATTATAAATTTATACAAGGAGGTAGAAAGCTCAAGAGAATATAGAGCACCAGACACATTCGAAGCAGAACCATGAGTTCGGACCGAGTGATCGTAACTTGATCCAGGTAATTCAGTTGTTGAAACTAGTTCTAGTACTGAAAATGATCTTGATATTCCTATTTCCTTGAGGAAAGGTGCGAGATCTTGCACTCAACATCCTATTGCCAATTTTGATTCTTATGAAAGATTTTCACCAAGTTATCGGGCATTTGCTTTCAATCTATCTGAAGTAAAGATTCCAGACAACATTGATGAGGCAATCAAGAAACTTGAATGGAAAAAGGAAATTGAAGAAGAAATTTTAGCACTTGAAAAGCAAGGCACATGGGAAGTCTCAGAGTTACCCGTTGGAAAGCAACATGTTGGGTGTAAGTGGATATTCACGGTTAAATACAAGGCATATGTGAGTATTGATCGCTACAAAGCTAGACTTGTCGCACGGGGGTTTACTCAAACCTCTGGAATAGATTACCAAGAGACATTTTCCCCAATGGAAAAGTTAAACACAGTTCGAGTACTCTTGTCATTGGCAACTAATTTTTATTGGCATTTACATCAACTTGATGTAAAAAATACCTTTCTCAATGGTGACTAGGAAGAAGATGTTTACATGAATATTCCTCCAGGTTTTGAGAAGCCGAGTAACTCGAACAAAATGTGTAAACTCCGAAGGTATCTATACGGTCTAAAATAACTCCTCGAGCATGGTTTGAGAGATTTACAAAGGCTATTAAAAGGAAAGGCTATTCTCAAGGGCAATGAGACCATACCTTGTTTGTCAAATATTCTGTTGACGGGAAAACTGCAATTCTCATCGTGTACGATATTATTCTGACAGAAGATCATGAAAAGGAGATGGATAAATTGAAAGCTTTACTGGCAAAGGAGTTCGAAATAAAGGACCTTGGAGCACTTAAGTACTTCCTAGGCATGTAAGTTGCTCGGTCAAGGAAGGGAATTTCAATATCCCAATGTAAGTATACACTTGACTTGATCAAAGAAACATGAATGCTAGGATGCAGGACGTCAGATTTTCCCATGGATCCAGTTAAGAAAGTGTGTGTCAAAGAGGGTAGTTCCGTGGCTGATAAAGGTAGATATCAAAGACTTGTTGGAAAGTTGATTTATCTCTCTCATACCAGACGTGATATATAAGTTTGTCAGTTAGTGTGGGAAGTCAAGACATGAATAATCCTACAAAAGAACACTTTGATGCAGTCTACAAGATTCTTAACTATCTTAAAAAGGAGCCTGGAAGAGGACTTTTTTTAGAAAGTTAAGTGACAGAAGTGTAGAGATTTATACGGATGCTGATTGGGCTGGATCAATTTTAGACCGAAGATATATCTCTGGGTATTGCATTTATGTTTGGGGAAATCTTGTTACTTGGCGAAGTAAGAAACAATCTGTGGTTGCTAGGAGTACGGCAGAGGCTGAATTTAGAGCACTTTCTCTTGGCATATGTGAAGTGATGTGGCTTAAACGAGTTCTAGAAGAATTGCAGTTTTCTTCCCAGAAGCCCATGACAATGTTTTGCGACAACCAGCCAGCCATAAGTATTGCAAAGAATCATGTACATCATCACAGAACCAAGCATGTGAAAATTGACCAATCCCTTTATCAAGGAGAAAATTGATGATGGGATAATTAAGTTAGTTTACGCTCCTAGTCATCTTCAAACTGCAGACATCTTGACCAAGGCTCTTCCTCGAGCAAGTTTCGAAAACTTAACTTCCAAGCTGGGTATAACCAACATTTACTACCCAACTTGAGGGGGAGTGTGGATTTATGAGCATAATTCATAATATAGGGAAACATTTGGGGGATTATGTGAAAATCTCTAAATCACAGCTCTAGGGGGTTGTAATGTACACCTTAATTAAAGTTGTAATTAAGTATCGGATTGATCAGTCACCTAGTCAACTTTTTCCTTATTCGTATATATTGATTTATTCTTTTTAAGATCAGATTGATTGCATATAATTAATACTGCAGATTGTCTCTGCTAGGCACTCTATAAATATATTTGTAACTTCAAATTCTAGTGTATCACAAAAAGGAGATTTCTCTCAAATTACACCATGTATATTAGCAGTCTGTCGGACCCTGATAGTCGAAATCTCCTTAGTGAGTCTGAATCCTCACTTCCTTTACTCTCCTCAGCCTTCCTCATTTCCTCATGAAGATCATACACCGATCACTATAAAACGGAATTTCAAGATTTAAAATGACGAAAATATTGTCAATCTATTCCGACAAAAGTCAGCAACATGTCACAATTGTAGGAAATCTCGTTGTGCCATCCGCGATAGATAGGAATGATATTTGAAGGACAAAATAAAATATGTAAAATGAACATATTATGGTCAATTCTGGAATTCTGTGGAGAAAGTTATTTCAGAAAAGAAAAAGAAAAAAAAAGTCTGGAGAAAGTTTCTTTAAGATGCATTTACAAGATGGCTGCCAACAAACTAGTAGGATCAGAGGGTACTTCATAGGACTCTGCAATAATCTTGAAGAATATGTCCACACCTTTGAAGATCTCATCAGAAAATTCATGCATGAGTTTCCCAATAGCTCCACTCTTCGTCAGGAATCTACTTACCACCTAATTTAAATGTAAACTCATCAAACTAAAGGCACATTGATATGTATTGATCATTTAGAAATGAACACCAGAACATAAATGAAGAACCTTGTCAGGATGATGCCTCAGAGCAGCTTCTCGGAATGCCTTCCTCATATCTGGGGATGTATAAGTTATAACTCACAAATAGAGTTATTCTGGGACGCCTTTTACCATTGGTCCTGACCCTGTTGAGGTTGATTTCACTAGTTTTTGATTATTTTTTCACTTGATACACGAAAGATAACGGTGAGCGTATAATTTCTATATTTGAGTAATTTCATGCATATTTGTGTCTATTTGGATATGATCGCGGGTACTTGCAGTTGTGCGTAGGAAACAGGTACCAGGAATGAATGAAAAAGGCTCGAAGTGGAGGCAGAGTATCAAGGAGTCGAGCAGAGGAAAAATGAAGAAAAAGTTGGATGCGTTCAAACGCATCCACTCTGCGTTCAAACGCAGCCACTCTGCGTTCAGACGCAGGATTCCAGAAGACAGGAAAACTGGCCAGATAAAAGACTAAGGAATATGCGTTCAAACGCAGCCATCCTGCGTTCAAACGCAGGAAGGACACAATGCAGAAAAGTCAACTTAGGTGGATAATCAACCTGAAGACCAAGAGAGGCAGCGTCCAGACGCAAGGTCCCTGCGTTCAGACGTAGGTTGCGTCCGACGCAGCCGATGTGCGTTCAAACGCAGGGAAGAAAAATCAGTGAAGATCAACGAACAAGTGCGTGCGTCCATACGCGCGAGATGTGCGTTCAGACGCAGGCTGCGTCCAGACGCAGCCACTCTGCGATCAGACGCAGGTGACAATTTCCAGAAGCTTCCCAGGCGGTTTAGACAGGGGCAGGACAGGAATTTCAGGCATCGGTTTTGGAAACTGTGGCAGTATGAAAGAGGCATACCAGCACAGAAAAAAGGGGTAATCATCAATCAATTCATCATCAGAACCAGAGTACGGGAGCAGAGCACAGGAGGAGATCAATTTTTTAGCAATAATCTCGTTTGATCTATCTTCTCTTTATTTTATGAAATTCTTTTTTTCAATAATGTACGCTAGCTAAACTCTTTACCTAGGTTCTCGGTGATTCTAGGGTTTATGCATTCAGCGACGTAATTTGTTTTGACTATCAGATTCATGACTGTTTCAAAGTCTTAATTCAGTATTGGGTTGTTTATTATTCGTTCTTCAGTTATATTGTTATGCATTAATGGCCCGATCACCCAGAAGTGCTACAGACATGATGCGGTGCGTGAGAGTGGCCAGTGAGAGTTAGGAAGAGAAGACAGGATTTAGTACTCTGCCTTGATGGACCGAGAGGTGAAGAGAATCAGGGGACTAGCCTAGAAGCATTAGACCAACTACTAGAAGTTTAGGGGGATACCGAGAGGAGAACCTGTAACCCTAGCAGACTTAGAATGAACCTGAAGATCTAGGTAGACTGAGAGGACCCAAAAATCTACAGAGGAGTGATATGTGCATGAGATCGAGAGGAGATTGCATAACGGGTATGCTGGCATAAACTGTACCGCTCTGTGTTTCTGAAAGCAAAGTAAACTATAAAAGCTGAATAGTAAGCCTAGGGGATCCTGGAGCCTAGATCTTTAATTCACCAGTTTTAAGACTTAGAAAAATTCTCAGAAAATTAATACCAAATACAGTTACTTTATTTATTGCATTTAATTACTGCAATCTAGATAGATAAATCACATACTACTATTTCCTCCCTTTTTACAGCTTTGTCATTGATTCGGATTCACAAAAGTAAAATATGGAGTGTTCTTGTGGGTTCGATATCTGATTTACAAATACGTTACTCTATATTATTTGATCGTACACTTGCAAAAAAGCACACATAGATTTACGTGACAAGTTTTTGGCGCCGTTGCCGGGGACAATAACGGTTCTTCTTAGTGATCAGAATTAGTTTCAAAATTCTTTCTCATATTTTTATTTTTATTTTTTTCTCTTATCTCACTGCTCTTGAACTCTGATTATCAGGCTATTCTAGTGTATGCCCAGATTGCCTCGCGAACTGGTGCCACTACTTGAAGATCAAGAAAAACTTTTCATAGAGCAAAATCGCAGACACCGAGAAGCCAAGATGTCTGAACACGGAGAGGATACACCCACAGAACCCGAGACAGGCACACCAGCCCAAATGGATCGTTACATAGAGGATCTGATTGTAGCAGGCTTTGCTGCCCGGAACAACTAGAGAACATACAACAGATCTGGGAGGACTTTGGTGGAGAATTTTGAAGTCCTACTGGAGGGCATGAACTGGAAATCGTAGTGCCTCCAATCACTGCGGAGCACTTTGATTTAAAATCATCCACCATTCAAACTGCCCAGACTCACTGCCCGTTCAATGGTAGAGCCGATGAATACCTGAATGACTTCATCAGAAAATTCGAAGATTATTACAACAAGATCAAATACAGGGGAGTTGAGTCAGACACTCTCAAATTGATCTTGTTTGCATACTGACTGTTCGGGACAGCAAAATATTGGCTCGAAGCCTGACCACCGAGATATATCACAACATGGGAAGGGTGCGTGTCAGATTTTTTTGGAAAAATTCAACCCCACCTCTCGAGTTATCAAACTTCAGAGTGAGATCTTATCCTTCAAGTATAAGATGGGAGAGACTGTGGTAGACGCATGAGACAGGTTGATGAGGCTAGTTAAAAGATGCCCTAATCACGGTTTCGGGGACCCAAAAATTCTCCATGTATTCTACCATGGTTTGGATAGGGAGAATGTTGACATGATTGACAGGGAAGATGGGCGTAATTTCCTGTACCATGTGGATAAAGATGGAGCATATGAGCTGTTGAAACAACTAGCCAAACAGGATACTCGTTTGTTTGACAACCGCATGCTCACATCAATGGCAGAACGAGTGGCGGACGATTGAATTGAAAATCTGACGAATGTGGTGGAAGATCTAGTCAAAAAGGTCTACCCGAAAAATAAGACTGTAGCAGCAGTGGAAGAACCAGACTTGGACGCAGCCATCAAAGAACTCCACACTGAAGATGCCAACTATGTTCATTAACAGTGGGGTCCGAGTCGCTATAGACCAGGCACATGGGACCATCCTGGGTTTCAGTACGGAAACCCTAATGCTGTAGTTTATGCACCAGGTTTCCAGCAGAGGCCACAGGCAGAGCAGGTAGCCCGTGCACAGCAAGCACCAACACCAGCACCTCCACCACAGACAGGGCTCTCAATGCAGCAGTTCGAGAACTAGATGAATAAATTCGATGACTGGTGGGAAACTAGGTTCTCAAATATTGACAAACTCACTGCTGACGTGTCGACAATGAAAAGTGCAATACGCACTTTGGAGGTTCAACAAGGCCAGCTCGCACAACAGCAGCCAGAAAGAACTCCTAGAAACCTACCATCAAATACACTGAATAATCCACGCGCTCAGATCAATGCCATCACTACTTGGAGTGGAGTTGCACTACAAGATCCGCTGTATCCCATTCATGCACGTGCATAAATATCAAAGAATATCGAACACAAAGTTTTAGACATGGAAGACACTCCAACCTTCAGCCCCCAACCGAAGGGCCCGGTCGGACAGGATGCAGTGCAAACTGATAAGGGTAAATCAGATTCAGTACCAATTTCCAAAGAGGTACGATATCCTTTGAAGACACGCAAGAGGGATGATAGCAAAGACTACGCCAGATTTCTCGAAGTATTCAAGCAGCTGCAGATCAACTTACCGTTTGCCGAGGCATTAGCTAAAAATGCCCACTTATGCTAAATTCCTCAAAGACATATTGTATGGAAGGAGGCGGATGAGTGATTTCGAGACAGTCAATCTGACGGCAGAAGCGAGCAGTTGTGTGAAAAATGGGCTACCACAGAAAAAGGACCCTGGCAGTTTTGTGATTCCGGTAACCCTAGGAAGTGCTTACACAGGAAAGGCTCTGTGTGACCTAGGGGCCTGCATTAATCTAATGCCGCTGACAATTTTCAAAATTTTGGGGTCGGAGACCCCAGGCCAACCGGAATTACGCTTCAGATGGCCGACAGATCCGTAAAACCAGCTTATGGAGTCATTGAAGATATTCTAGTGAAAGTTGGAGATCTGATTTTCCCAGCAGATTTTGTGATTCAGGATATGGAGGCAGGGGAGGTCCCGCTCATTCTGGGCAGGTCATTCCTAGCAACTGGAGAAGCCATCATAAATTGCAATAGTTGAGAGCTATCTATGCAAATTAATGAAGACAAAGTAAAATTCAATGTTTTCAAATCTCTCGAGCTCCAGATTACTACGGTCATGAAACCTGTTTTGCTGTGGAAGTAATTGATGAGGGCCTGGAAAACGAAGAGAGGGTTGAACTTTGGGAAGAATTGGAGGATATGTACTCAGAGGATAATGAGGAGCACCAGGACGAGCAGGTCATGAGAACTGAAGACTGGACCACCTTATATAAAGACAAAGAAGGCGAGCAGAAAATGGATCTGGTACCATTACTCAAGGATCCACCTGCCCTGGAGCTAAAGCCGCTACCAGACCACCTCAGGTTTGCATACATTGGTGAAAATAATACTCTACCAGTAATTGTCTCCTCTCTTCTATCTCAGGAACAGGAACATAAACTGATGGAGGTCCTGAAAGAGCATAAGGAGGCTATCGGATGGACAATTTCCGATCTCAAGGGAATCAGTGCCTCCTACTGCATGCAAAAAATTAGGATTGAAGAAGGGAAGAAGCTAGTAATTCACCCTCAGCGGAGACTGAATCCGAACATGAAAGACGTTGTGCGAAAAGATGTCATGAAGTGGCTAAAAGCAGGAATTATAGACCCTATATCAGAAAGCACATGGGTTAGTCCTTTCAAGTGTGTGCCTAAAAAAGGGGGGTTATGATAGTGGTACAAAATGCTTATCAGGAACAGATCACTCAGCGCACTGTTACAAGCTAGCGAATCTGCATGGATTACCGTAGGCTGAATGATGCAACACTGAAGGACCACTTTCCACTGCCATTCATGGACCAGATGCTGGACACGTTGGCTCACCATGCCTACTACTGTTTTCTTGACGGGTACTCTGGGTACAACCAGATCTACATTAATCCGAAAGATCAAGATAAGACGACGTTCACTTGCCCATATGGTACGTTTTCCATTAGACGCATGCCGTTTGGTCTGTGCAACACTCCAACTACATTCCAGCGATGCATGATGATCAAAAAAAATCTAGAAGTCTTCATGTATGACTTTTCACTATTTGGGGACAATTTTGAAGACTGTTTGTACCATCTGGCCATAGTTCTGCTCCGCTGCAGGAAAACTAATCTGGTGCTGAATTGGGAAAAATTCCACTTCATGGTTACTGAAGGCATTGTGCAGGGACACATGATTTCCAACAAGGTCTTAGAGGTAGACAGGGAAAATATTGAGGTGATAAAGTAACTTCCATACTAAACCACAGTAAGGGGGATCAAAAGTTTTTTGGACCATGCAGGGTTTTACAGAAGATTCATTAAAGACTTTTCCAAAATTACAATACCATTATGTAATCTGTTGGGAAAGGATAGGATGTGCCATATGTATTTGACGAACCCTGCAGGCAAGCCTTTGACATACTCAAAGATCAACTGACAACTTCCCCAAAAATCATAACTCCAGATTGGTCACTCCCATTCGAGCTTATGTGCGACGCCAGTGACTATGCAGTTGGAGTAGTGTTGGGACAGCGAAAAGATAAAGTCTGCCATGTGATTTACTACGCCAGCAGAGTTCTGAACGATGCACAAATTAGTTATGGGACTCAGAGAAAAAACTGCTGGCGATATCTTTTGCCTTGGAAAAATTCAGACCATATCTGGTGGGATCAAAAGTTATCATCTTTACAGATCAATGCGCCTTAAAACACCTGCTGGAAAAGAAAGATGCGAAACCACGGCTGTTACGTTATATTCTAATGCTGAAATTTGATGTTGAGATCAGGGACCAGAAAGGATTCTAGAATGTGGTGGCTGATTGATAACTCCATAAGTTGAGTTATATTCTATTGTGAGTACTTGTCGTTTCGCGTCTTTTCCGATGCGTTTATGTATGTTTTAGGCCGAGTTTTGATAGTTTTGAGCATACTTGAGTAACTGGACTTCATGGTGTAATCCGGGCGTTTTATGCTTGTTTTATGCTTTATTTGTCGCATTTGATCTTCCGGTATTTGTTAGTGTTGTGGATTTCAGGACCCGGAAGCTTGGAGTGCGGATTTTGGAGCGGAAGTGAACTTCGGAAAGAAAGAAACTCAAGGAATGAATGAGAGAATGGATGAAGGAGAGTAGAAGCTAAGAGGAGAAAAAGACTTAGCCAAAAATTCAAGAGGAGTGAAAAGAAGCAACTCACTGGAAGTAGAGGACCACAAATTGTGATCACAAGATCAAGTGCAAGACCACATGGAAGATCAACATGATCCTACAATTAATAAAATGTGATCCTATGATCACAAGATCAAGTGCAAGACCACATAGAGGATCAACGTGACTCTACAACTACAAAAGGTGATCCTAGGATCACAAAATTTGATCACAAGATCACATTATTGGATCTAACGTGATTAGAAGGGGGTAAAAGTGTTAATTTTTTAAAACTAAAAAGAAAAGAACGGTTTTGGATTAAAACAAACGATCTAGGTCATTCTTTGGACGCCATTGGAGACAAGAGCATTCTTGGGATATTGGAGACCATCGTTTGATTGTCTTTCCCCTCTTTAGTTTTGTTTATGATCATTGAAACTTTGTACTTTGATCATGTTTTTAGTAGCTAAACCCTCTATTCGGGATATCTCGTAGGGAACTAGGGTTTTGAACATCGTATTTTGGTGATTTATGGATTATGCTTCATGTTTATTAGCTTAATTGGATGTTTATGCTTAGTTATGCTTGATTCATACGCGTAATTCTATCTTTCGTATTGTTTGACGTCACAATAAGATTGATCTAGGTGATAATTATTAGAGTAATCAATAGTTATTGATTGAACTTGAATCTTGCACTAGTCGTATCTAGGGTTGAGGAATCTTGCTAGTTAACTAGAACAAAGAGTTGATATCCAGATCATAATGCGTATTTAAACTTAAGTAGGCTAGAGGAATCAGGTACAAGAGTTTAAGTATAGACTTTGGCTGAGGAATCTTCAAAGTGAAATTGCTCGTTTGGCTAAGTAGAAAACATCCGTGTTGCATGAACGTAAATCCTAAGTGGTGTGAATTCTACTATTAAACCCGTAGAGATATCCTGAACTTGTCCACTTGTTAAGTAACTCTTAAAAATCATTCTTTAATCGTGAAGTCATTCACTTGATTGATTGAGATTTTTGTCTTTTAATTTCAGTAGAATTAGTAGAACAAACCACTGCGCTTTACCCACATAAGGTTTAGAACCAGTAGCTAATTAGTAAAGAAGTCCTTTGGGTTCGACAAACTCGGATTATCGGATTTATTACTACACCAACAACAGTACACTTGCAGTTGGAGAGTGTCAAGTTTTTGGCGCCATTGCCGGGGACTTCGGCTAAATTAGTTATAATTCCTAGCCTTAGGGATTTTACTTTTCTGTTATATCTGTTACTCACCTACGCTTCGTGTGTGTTCTGTGATTTCAGGTTAACTTGCACGGTGCATGTCCCGTTCTAGAGACGAGCCTTTGCATCCAACACTTGAAGACCCGGAATCCCTGTTACGATCATTGCGTAGAGACAAGAGGAAATCAAGCTCAGTTACCAAGGATGATGACACTAGAGCTGAGTTTGAAAGGATCCACAAAAATATGCAGCATGCGAAAGCAGCTAGAGCAGCAGCTGTAGAGGATGCAGCCTATAGAGCACGAGAAAATGAGCAGCTGAGAGCTCAAATGGCTGAGATGCAGGCAATGATGGATCGCTTGGCTCCCCCTAATCCACAACCACGTCCTGGTGTGGGGGCACAAGTGGCGAACATTGGTGGGAACAATGGTGGCAATAATGGGGGAAACAACAGGCAGAATGCCGAGGTACCGGTTAATAATGCCGGGATTGAAGAACGCCCTATGTTGGATTAGTTCAGGACTACTCCATAATGTTACCAACCTAACATTGTCAAGCCGCAGATCAATGCCCAACACTTCGAGCTGCGCCAACATATGATCAATATGGTTCGTCATGAGTGTGCGTTCAACGGAGCTCCAGGAGATGATCACAACCATCATCTATTGGTATTTGAGCAAATCACATCAACTTTGCATGACCAACGAGTTACAGATGAAACAGTTAAGCTATTACTGTTTCCCTTTTCTTTATCTGGAAAAGCCAAAAAGTGGCTTATGGAGATGCCAGCAGGGAGTATTGTGACATGGGCAGATTGTTGTCATGAGTTTCTGAGGAAGTATTTCCCACCATCCTGAGTCGCTCAGCAGATGGCTGAGATTGCAAACTTCACTCAGGAAGAATAAAGCTCATTGGGAGATGCTTGGAGGAAGTTCAGCCAAATTCTCCGTAGATGTCCGAATCATGGGGAGCCATGGCACAAGCTCCTCCATTATTTCTACACGACATTAGACAAGGAGACAGCTGACCAGTTAGATATGCTAGCTGGAGGTAATTTTATGGGGCTTGGGGCACAGCGAGCTCAACATCTGCTGAACAACGTGTTGAAGAGGGAGACTACACAAGCTGAAACTCGTAGGTACTCCAAACCGGGGGATGCAACCTTAGTTAACAAGATTGAATCTATGGAACAAAAGCTGGAATCCATGACCTCAGCATTTCACGGCATGCAACCTCCATCACAGGTGAAGCCCATGGGTGAGTTACTAGCAGATGAGAGCCAGGGATACGATGGTAGTGTTGAAGAGGTAAATTTTATGAGACACCAGCAATGATCCAACACATATCATCCCAATAATCGCAATCACCCCAACTTCATCTATGCCAATCCAAACAGTGGATTATATGTACCCGGTCAGAGGCTAAATGTTCTATACCAAGCGCAAAGGCAGGTTCCACAACAGCAGGCTCCACAGAAAGAAGAGCAAGAGACAAATGCTTTATTTAGGAAGTTACTAGACAATCAAGACAGGATGAAGAGCATGATTGTCTCATTGCAAGACACAATGAAGATCCACGAGACTCAGATTGGGCAGATTGCCAATCAGAATATCAAACTCCCACCAACCATACTTCCAGCAAACACCATCACGCCCATGAGCAGCTGAAGGCGATCAAAACTCGCAGTGGCATCACTACTGAGGATCCCCCATATCCTAGCCACGCGCGAGCAGAGGCAACTAAGGCAACTGAGAAGGCATTGGATGAAGCAATTCTCGTGCCTACCGTGATTTCCCAATAAAAGTAAACAAGTAAGAAGTCAGAAGAGAAGCAAAGGCCTAAGGAGTATAGCATGCGTGTACCATACCTGCAGAGGTTGAAGACCCAAGAGGATGCTAAACACTTCAAGAAGTTTGTGGATATATTAAAGAAGTTGCATATTAATATCCCTTTCGCGGAGGCCATTTCACAAATGCCTAAGTATGCTAAATTTCTCAAGGACCTCCTTTCCAATAGGAGACGCATGGATGATTTTGAGACTGTGACCCTGAATGAAGAGAGTAGCGCCGTGGTGCAAAAGGCGTTACCAAAGAAGATGAAAGATCCAGGGGGTTTCATCATTCCTGTGACATTGGGATATGCGTTCCATGATAGAGCATTGTGTGATCTTGACGCAAGCATAAATTTGATGCCCACATCAGTATTTGAGCAACTTGGTGTAGGGGATCCAAAACCTACTCGTATGTGTTTGCAGATGGTTGATCGTACCATCAAACGCCCAAGGGGCGTGTTGGAGGATGTGCTAGTAAGATTCGAAGGACTCATCTTCCCCGCAGAGTTTGTGATTCTAGACATGGAGGCTGATGATGATGTTCCAATCATATTGGGACGGCCATTCCTTGCCACGGGGAAGACTATCATTGATGTTGCCAATGGAGAATTGACGATGCGGATTAACGACGAAACGGTGGCACTCAATGTA
Source organism: Linanthus parryae (assembly GCA_023055425.1). Taxonomy (NCBI): domain Eukaryota; kingdom Viridiplantae; phylum Streptophyta; class Magnoliopsida; order Ericales; family Polemoniaceae; genus Linanthus; species Linanthus parryae. The sequence continues at coordinate 59,008,686 of JALGPY010000001.1, read as the reverse complement.
TTTGAAGCTATGAAGTTCCCCGCGTATGCGGTAAGTGAGCAGTGTTTTGGTGTGGAGGCATACACATCGGATGAGGAGGAAGACATATTATTGGAGAGGCTATATGAAGAACCTGCTCTACTTGGTTCTAGCGAAAAAGTGCAAGTTATGGAGACTCAATGGCGCCAGCCCCTGCCCCACTTTAATGAGGGAAGCAGGAAGATTCTTAATCCTTCTCGTATTACTGCTCCTGTTTAAGAATTAAAGCCTTTACCTGTTCATTTAAAATATTTGTACTTGGGATCTAATGAGACTTTACCTGTGATTGTGTCTGCATGTTTGGACAGGGAACAGGAGGAGCAACTTCTCAAGGTATTGCAGGAAAGGAAAGAAGCTACAGGATGGACTATAGTGGATATCAAGGGGATCAGCCTCACAGTTTTTCAACACAAGATCCGGCTCATGGAAGACAAGAAGGCGGTAGTTCAGTTTCAGCGTCTTAGAATAGGAGAAGAAGGGAGGCACTATTAGAATTAGTAAGCGAGCAGTCGAGAGAGACCCCTTAGGAGAGGAGAGTGGAGTGAGTCAGCCGGAGCCCGTTTTTGATACAGAGCATGCCATTAGATTGTTGAGGGCAGATACTTTGAATGCCATTGGGCAGGTGATGGATAAGGAAGATAGACATTTTCTGCATGTGCGTAGCAGCTTGAGTAAGATAGGGCAGAGCAGACTAGGCAGGACCAGTGGTTTGCCCGGATGAACGCCAAATACAATCTTGAGATTCACCCTCAACCTGGATTGTATGATTATGCTTCAGATGCCTATAGTAGTGATTGTTGGAGTAGATGCCCTAGAGGCAATCTAGTTTATTATGAATTTATTTTAGCTAGAACATTCATTGTATTGGATATTTAATATAATGAAGTCCTTAGATTTACAATTGTGTTGTTTATCTTAAATATCTCTAGTCCTGCATAATGATTAATAGGACAATCATCTATAGACTAGTATGGGGTTGGATTGATATGGAGATATCATGATCCAACACATGGGTGTGCATTAAGGGTAATGGCGCACTGGATTGACCCATCTCTGAGAAGGCTACAAACACGTTCTGTTGAGTCACAAGCGCTTCTCGTGGTGACAACGGTATTGTCATCATTACACTTGAAGTCACTAGATTGTCTAGTTGTTGATTATTGTGATTTTAGTAGCGTCAAACGCTACACCGTAACTGGGTAGCTATAAACCCGCGTACCGGATACGATTAGAAGCAAGCTTAGAAATCGTAGTGGACGTAGATAGAATTTGTCCCTCCCACATAACAGGAGCAAATATCCGAGGCCACTCGAGGGATAGTGCTTATAGAATGTCTGGCCAGACTCAAATAAATCAATTTAGGATATTGATGTTATTTGCACGAATAAGGCTATTCCCAGGATCGAGAAAATATAGATTGGATATACGAGTGTGACTTGTATGTCTCATGCCCAATCCGGATATAGAGACAAAGGGATGCGACAATTACTTGCACAAGGTTTGTCGGATGACTATTCTATTAGTTGGCTAGAATGGATGTTTTGCTAGAGACCGCTCCATATTAGCAAATTGTTGCTACCAACTAGATAGAACCTGTGGGGTCACACGCTAGATAGAGCTGAACTAGATTTGGGAATTAATTAATATGATTAATTAATTATAAGTATCACTTTGCAACACCTTGCAAACTTAGTAGGCTTAATTTGCAAGGAAGGGACTAAACCGAATTCTAGTAGGACTAGAATAAGTCCTTTAGGTAGTTAACAAGGATTTTTTGGACTATATAAAGGATGCTCCTTCCTTCCTTCCCGCACTTATGAACTCATTATTCATAACTTGAGTGGGAAAGAACAAAAAGAGAGAGCAAGCAAGCAAGAGGGCCAACGGACCCCTTGCCGCCGCCCGTCCCCGTCGACCAACATAAGAGGCCGCCCCTCCTTGTTGCCTCGTATTGCGTGATTTCTTCTTCCTCTTCCTCCGTTACAAGCTAGCACAAACGAGAAGGAAGATCTAGATTTCAACTCTAGGCGTGGATCAACCGTAAAGACGTGACACAATTCGCCTTACAAGTCATCACAGGAGAAACCCTAAGGTGTGTAACATGATTCTTCCTTTACCATCTTTATGCTTCTCTTCCTGTGATCCTAGGAGGCTATTGATTGGATAAATTATATTTTCCGCTGTGCATCCATGATCAAAACCCTACAGTGATGAGGAAGATGGTGACGATGGCCCCGAGTAGATTCACCACCCCTATCATTAGAATTGCTGAGTCCTCTTGATTGATCTCTAAATTTGTTGAGGACAACAAAGCATTCTAGTGTGGGGGGATTTTTAATCTTGACTAGCCAGTCCGTGTCTACATTAACCTGTCACATATAGATTGTTAGGGCGTATTGTGTTGTCTTCGTGGTCCGTGTCGTGTTTTGTTTCAGTGTCGTGATTATGATTCGTTTAAACATTGTCGAACATTATTCTAATATAATAAATGCAGCCACCAATCAGGTCCCATGGGATCCGAGTTATGGAATACCTACTTGAAGGGCTAGACCCATTCAGCTGACATTAAGGAAAACACCTGTTCCAGTCTCAATCAGATAAGGAGGAATTACGACGTCAAGTTGTGGTGTTTAAATTTTAAAAAATTTGACGGCGGACTAGATATGGAGGAATGAATGATTGGTTATGGTTGTAATATTACTATGTGTTTTTTTTGTAGTCCCACTATGTGTTTTGATTGTAATATTATTATGTGTTTTGGATTACAACACTGCTACGCAATTCAATTGCAACGCTACTACGCAGCTCGATTACAACACCGGTCCCCCTCTTTGGTGTTGGAACGTACAGATCTCACTACCACCCCACTGGAAGTCTAAGACACACAATTCAAAATTGTCTTTCGAATCAAACATGGATTCAAGTAACATAAATTCAGTTTCATCACTCCTCTGGTTACTGGGATTAACGTTAATTTTCAGTGGCCCGGTCATCATCGAAATCGGTTGGTTTTTGAGAATCAGCTTCCTCAACGTTCTCATTGTCGTATTATTCCCCATTGAAGTTACAACCTTCATTATCATCGTCTCGTACTTCTGTGGAATCAAACCCATCCTCTCCGTCGTTGACATTTGTATAATCGAAATCACCAACAACGACTTGAGTAATAATATCTCCCTCGTAATCCCGCATAGAGACTGAATCGTCATCCACCAAAAAGGGTGGATTTCAACTGCACTGGAATCTACAACTGAAACATGATCTCTGCATTTGGTTTGATGATTCTCATTGTAGACTTGATCCTTTCCACAATGTCCTCTAGCCTAACAATAGAATGAGATCCCAGTCTTTTATCCCAAGATAACTCAACACCTCTCTGAGACGAATCACCCTCGTACTGTGTTGTTGTCCTCCTTGTAGGTGACACCTTTCTAGGATGATGATCAACATTGAATGTTACATACATTGGTGCCACCCGATCGACACTGTACATGGAAAACAGATCGTCTACATCTTCATCATCACTAATCACACACGGAGGATGACTGAAGCTTCGATATCCTCCTCTCTTGTAATGTCTATTAAGATGTTCTATTGCACACACCAATTTCATCTTCTTCTTATTAAATGTGACCAATTCCGAGTAGGTAATGCCCCTAGTGATCGGAAAACCCTTAGTCATTCTCTCACACATGAACATATGACTTCCATCAACATGAATCCACTCCCCATAGCAAGTAACTGGTGCTTGAATGACATCCATACCCAAAAAATAATAAAAACTTCAAGGTATTAAACCCAAAACCCTAAAATACATGAAAAATGTTTGTTTAAAGTTGACAAAATATACCCTAAACCTAATCTTAAACCCTAAACACATAAAAAAAAACAAGCAAACTTTTGTTTAAAATTTACAAAACATACCCTATTCTAAACCCTAAAACATAAGCCCTAAACCGTACACCCTAAACCCTAAACAACACCGTGTTCAGTGTTTTCGACCAAAATGGTCGACATGTTGACCAAAATGGTCGATATGTGTAATTTTGAATCAACATGTCGACCATTTTAGATGTCGACCTTTTTTTGTCTACATGCCCTAGGGAACTTTTGTAAAAACTCGACTTTTTGATCGTCTAAGGCACAAAGAAACATGAATTTCTGTGGAAAAAGAGTATACATTGTACAGATTCATTCAAAAGCAATGAAATTTTTTACCTTAAATCCTAAAAAAAAAGATTTAGACGAAACCGAACATTGGAGGACTTGAGCTTCAAGAGAGAGGTAAAGTGAGAATAAGATGTTCTGTATTTGTGTTTCAGGGAGGGTTTGCAGTTGTTGGGGGGGGGTATTGAATGGGTGGGTGAAGATGTTACATTTTTGGATAGAGAGAGAAGATGGTAGGTGATGTGTATTATGTGTGCATGCAAGAAGTTGTGGGGCTGTAGTTTTGTGTAAGTTTGGAGGGCATTTTAGTCATTTAATGTATAATCCAACTCATTGCATATCTCCCCCTTATTTGGCTACGGTAAGATATGTGCCACTTAATTGACAAGAGGGGATAGATTTTCCACTCTTTAGCCAACAACCCCGAGGCCAACATATGTTCAAGCAAGAGGGATGGGGGAGGCAGAAAACTTGGGTGGTTGAGAGATGGAAAGTGTAGATAGTGCTTCCTGAGCAGACAGATCTTGGCCACGTGGCAATCATCCAGCACACCATATTGTGCTTCAAACACACTGGATCACCAGCCGCGCTGATCCACGTGGGGGCTGCGAGACAGGGCCCTCGCATATCATTGCACGGGACTTGTAGGGACTTAGTGGTTTGGAGGCTAGAGTAAGTCCTGTCGCGTGCGAGCCAAGCCCGCGCGCGACCTTTAGTAACTGCTTTTGGGAGATTTATGGCACGAGCTCCATAAACCCGGTCAATCCGGTCAAACCCGGTCAACCCCATAACGGTTCCGGTATTCGCGCATAACGTGCTGTAACGGTCCCTATATACGCGGACGAACGTGCCGTTGTGGTTAAGCTAATTAAGCCGCCATTGATGGGCGCATTAACCACACTACAACGGTCACATTCTCCGTTATAAATAGGAAGTTAACCTTTCCATACAAAGGGGGACACACCAGACATACGCGGAAGCTCTGCCAAACCCCTGTCTCTCTCTCAGACATTACTACTGCCTTACTCTCTCCCTACACACAACCCAACTCTTCCTGTGCCATTTCCGATCCTCTGCTCTTGGTGTACACAAAGTTCTCCCTGCCGGATTCTCTAGTGCACATTTTGGTGAACCTGACGTGAAGTTACCATTGCAAGCAACCATGTCTCAGGAGGATGATGACAGTAACAAATCGCCTTCCACGGAGGCCGCCTCAGGAGAGGAGATCCGCCGTACTCCTACAGCTACCGGTGAAGCTCCGACACTAGAAGCCTTGGACGCCACCATCCAGAGTCAGGCGAAGGCTCTCAAAGCTCAATCTGCGCAGCTAGAACGGATCATGGCTTTCTTGGGGACTCTTGCTCCAAACCCTGCACCAGCCACTGCCGTCTCTCAGGGAGGAGGAGTCTCCACCACTCAAGGATTGGGAGTGTCAACCACACCACCCAACCCTAGTCTGCAAACTCCACCGGCGACTATGCAGCTACCCTCAATTCAGGGGTCAACAGCTCAAATGTTGCCTCTCGCTGCTCATACTCCTCAGCCTCCGGCTTTGGTACCCAATTCGGCCTCACAGTATCCCTTGCCTCCTCCAACGGCAATCTGGGGTAACGTGAATTCGCAATATGTCCCTAACCTCCTGCGGCATATGTGTCGCCTCCGCCTGCGGCAACCCCTCCTCCCGCTGCCGAGGGAAGTACTCCGGAGTGTATGGCGTCTCTGCAACGATGCATAGATACTATTCTGGCCCACCAATCGTTCGCGGATACCATCATCCCGAAGCTTGACAACGATCCGCCTATCCCACGAGAGATCTATCTCATGCCTAACCCTGCGGGGTACAAAGCTCCTAAATGGGACAAGTTCGAGGAAGTCAATGGGAACGCTCATGAGCATGTCATGCGTTTCATCGATGTGATGGGGCCGTATGGAGCTGATCCCAAACTGCTGATGCGCGAGTTCCCGAAATCCTTGGGGAACGTGGCTTACAAGTGGTACAGGACGTTGGAAGCCGGATCCGTGAAGACTTGGGACGACATTGTCCAGAAGTTCTACACCAAGTTCTTCCAGATGGAGGAAAAGGTGACGATGATTCATCTCTCGCGGATGTATCAGAAGCGCGAGGAAGACGGAATAACCTTCATCAAGAAGTTCAGGGCCAAGTCCTTGGAATGCAAAGATGTGATACTCGAAAGCAGACTCGTGGAGATATGCCTGCAGTGCATGCGAGACGAGTACAAAGGTATGCTTATCAACCTGCAGACGCCTACATTTTCAAAGCTAATCGAATGCACGAAGAATATCGAACCTATAGTGGAAAGACAGAAAAAGAGAAACGCCCCTGAGCGATCCTCGGGCGGTACTACTTTCAAAATCGGGAGATTCAGCTACAAGAGGGGACGCGAGGCCGAAGTGAATACGGTCTCACCCCAAAAGCAGGCGAAGACTGTGAACTTTGATGCACCACCTCTGCCATGTTCGGTGGAAGAAGCAAGCGACCTTTGTAGGCAATGGCGTAAAGACGGTGTCCTACCGCCGCTCGAGAAGGCACCCTCCAGGGAGATGGTGAGGGACCCGAAGTGGTGCGAATATCACAGAAAGGTTATGCATCCCACGTCGGACTGCAAGAAGCTCATAATCGTGTTTAGCCAAAAGATGAAGAATGGCGAACTTATTGTCAGCGATCAAAGGCAGGATGTGCGCAACAATCCACTCCCTGCCCATGCGGAGCAAGAATCGAAAGGCAAAGAGGTCGCTATGATCAAAGGCATAGCCCTGTGGGCTTATCGGATTTCTCCAAGGACACCCACAGGGGTCTCACCATTCCTTTTATGCTATGGAGCTGAGGCTGTGGTACCTGCGGAAGTGAAGGTTGACTCTGCAAGATTGGCTTTTCATGCATTATATTACAATCAACGCGATCATGACTTAGTCCTGCTGGAAGAAAAGAGGGAGCAAGCTAAAAGGACTAACAAACGATACCAAGAAAGGATCGCTCGTGCGTACAACAAAACAGTCCAGCGTCGAGATTTCGCAGTTGGAGATTTGGTCTTGCGCGCGTCTGACCATTGCATGCGAGAGGCAGCTCACCCAAAATTCGCAGCCAATTGGGAAGGACCCTTTGAAGTCACGGAAGTCTTTGATAGTGGCTACTGCAGCATACGAAAGTTACATGGAACGACCTCAACCCCAAGCTCAGTCAACATGCGCTGGATTAAGAAGTACTATCCTTAACTTCTCTCGTTATATGCGTTATATTACAACGTTTGCTTCATGCTCTGTATTGCTATGATTCGCACATCTTCTCTCCCATATGAGAGAATTGTAATCTCGTCTCTCCCATACGGGAGTTTTATAATAAAAAAGACTTCTCCCAAATGAGAAGAACTTTATGCTTCTAGCTGTCTTTATTGCTCTGTTTATTTCATTATTACTGTTAGCGAAAGCCTATCCGCCGTGATAGCAACCCGTGCGAATACGATCTTAAGTGATCTTCTAAAAGCCTATCCGCCGTGATAGCAGCCTACGCAAAATACGATCTTAACTGATCTTTTAAGCCTTCTGCCATGATAGCAGCTCATGCGAATGCGATCTTAAGTGATCTTTTAAGCCTATCTGCCATGATAGCAGCTCATGCGAATGCGATCTTGAGAGATCTTTTCAAAGCCTATCTGCCACGATAGCAGCCTATGCGAGTATGATCTTAAATGATCTTTCAAGCCTATCCGCCATGATAGCAGCCTATGAAAATACGATCTTAAGTGATCCTCTAAAGCCTATCTACCGTGATAGCAGCCTATGCCAATACGATCTTAAGTGATCTTCTAAAGCCTATCTGCCACGATAGGGGCTCATGCGAATACGATCTTAAGTGATCTTTTAAGCCTATCTGCCACGATAGCAGCCTATGCGAGTCTGATCTTGAATGATCTTTTAAAAGCCTATCTGCCACGATAGCAGCCTATGCAAAGTATGATCTTAAATGATCTTTCAAGCCTATCTCCTACGATAGCAGCACTACACGAATGCGATCTCAAAATAATAGCTTAAGGCTATCTGCCATGATAGCAGCAAAATGATCTTAAGTGATCTACAGAAGCCTACCTGCCAAGGTAGCACTTTCACTCAAATCTAAGAGTAAACCGCGAACCTATATGCCAAGGTAGCAAAGATGCGCAAATACGATCTCGAATGATCTAAAATTATATCTGCGAATCTATCCGGCAGATAGCAAATCATAAGCGACAATGCAAAGTGTTTATACAGCACTGCAGAAGGCGAAATTTTTCAACACGCATGCGAAATCGTAATTTGTTGTAACAAGACAGCAAATCATACAAAGCGATTTATCATTACGAGTCAAAATGACTTACAATTTATCTGTCTAGATAACAGCTTACAAGCGAAAAGCTCAAACCAAGCTAGCTAGGCAGCCAACATGGCTTACAATGCATTTAAATAGTAGCTTACAAGCAGAAGACACATCAGGGGAATCCTAGCTGGAAAAGGATTGACCTAACGGTCCTAGAAGAAGCCATGCGATACAAAGATCTGCGACCAAAGATCTGTAGCAAGTAGGGTGTTCGTGCGAGAAGAACAGCCCGCAGCTCGCCATGTCTACAAGACCTATGCGATGCTATGTTCAAGATCCCAGGATCTGACAAGACCATTCTTTGGTCTTACACCCAAGAGACGTGCCTGAGGAACCACCTATTCCGGCGTATGCGGCTCGTTCCTCTGGCAATGGGCTCCTTGTCCACGAAGACGAGCACAATGGCTCGCCACCCTGAGCTCACGAACGTGGTGGCGAATGATCAACCTCCGGGCATGCTGGAGGAGAATTCCGCCGTTCATTACGAGTCGGTAGCAAGGTCAGTACGGCGCCGCACCTCGCCGGGAGGCGGCCGGAAACATGACCTGCAAGCATAATAGACGAAGAAAATTCTTCGAGCAAACATGAGGTATTATCTGCATCTTCTTTATGATAGTTATAAAGATCAATAAGCCTTACGAAGCAGATCTTGGAAACTATTTCTATAGCACAAAGCACAAACTCAGGTTTCATAACTTGAAGCTGCCATGAATGAACGAAAAGAAAACGTTGAAGCCAGCAGTCGTAAGGACTCACGGCAAGCCACATTGTGGGATGAAGAACCCAAATAGCAAGAGGCAGGGTTTATATAGAACTTGTGGAGACTCTTCAGTTACCAAGATGAGTCAGCAGAACTTGAAAAGAGGGTAAGGATCAATCACTTACGCCTTGAAAAGAGGTAACAATCAATTACCCTACTAAAGGCTACGACGATTCAGTTGCGTATCCTAATTACTGACGGATAGTCATGATACGGATGGAATTCCCAAGGAAAGCGTGCTTATCTAATGATCAATTAGCGCGAAAATCAAGGCAGAATATCAATTGCTGACGTCATAAATTGATATGCACAGAGATATTCGAGCAAATCCTGGAAAGGGCAAAACGGGAATTTCAATTCTTTTTGAAAAAAAGGGGGAGAAACCCTAGCAACATTACAGTAATGTTTCAGCTACTCATTTGCTACTTTTCAAAACAAGCCCTTGATCAAGGAGTCATTAGGAGAAAACTGACGGCTCAGATTTTCCACTTGCTCCACTACTTGCTTCAATTGCTCGCATTTGGCGTTCATATCATGAAAGAGCTTCACAGCCTCTTCAACCTTTTGTCTTTGCTGCTCTACCTTCTGCTTCTCAGCTGCGAGGTTTTGGTGGCCGCGTTTCAAAGTCACGACCGCGCGAATCAGGGTGACTCTTTTGACAAGAAACCCAAAGCCCAGCTTGCCTTGAACTTTGGTGGGAAGGTTTTGGCACATGACAAAAAGCAATTCCGCGCTCTGAGGAGAAATGGTCGCAGGTGTGGCCGCGGACAGCTGCTCCAAAATCCAGATGGCTTCAGTCAGAAACAGCCTCCTGTCGAAGGGCCCTATCTCCAGAGACCTCGCAAACGATTGGGGGTAGGAGAGGCGCATGCGAACTAGCCAGTCCACGTCAGCTTGCTTCAACTCTAAAGCAATGTCAAAGAAGTTAGACTATCGAACTCACAAATGAAGAATGCAAGATGCGAACAGCAAATCACGACATACCAGTTCCTTCAAGGATCTCGCGCAGAGAAGGAATGCGCATTGCTGGGGAAGTTGAAGACTGTCCTCGCTCCATTGCCCTCCTATCAGCTGCGAGCTCTAACTCCTCATAGTTGGGGGGAAGAGTATAAGCCGCACCAGGTGCGATTGCAGCCCCGACCTGGGAACCCCAAAAGTTCCACGCAGGAAGAGGTGCCGCAGGCTTAGTCACCGCCGGAGGCATGGCGGCAGCAGAAGTTGCAGCTTGATGAGGGATACCTTCAGGTGCGATAGAATCAGCAGCGTTCGTCCCTATTTCCTCAGCACCAGCATGGGCATCTTCCTCCATCAACACAGTGTCAGCCTCGGCATCATCAGAAAGTTCGATGACGTCCTCGAGGGGCTCTCCTGCATATTCAGCAGCTGCGACGGGCTTCTCAGTATGAGAACTCGGCACCGGGACGTAGGATGCAGAAGGTTGACTCCTTTGTTCCAACATGGCTTCATCAGCGTTGCCTGCGATACAAGATACGATGGTGTGAGGTAACTTGTATTGTATAATATTTTATTATCTTTGGTAAGCTAAGAGCGAGCACCTCCACGCGAAGGTGGGATTGCGGCATCCTCGTCATATGCTAAGGACGTGGAACCCTGCCCTATTAATGTATCTTCATTAAGTATGTCTTTAAAGTGAGCGTGACCTGGGGCGCGAAGAAAGCAGTCATGATTATGTTTTGGGTTGCTAAGCCTAGTTCACACATGTTGCTCAAATGATTACCTGAAGGTTCACCGCACTTGCCTACTAGCCAACGATGAATGTCAGCTTTTGACACACCGTGCTTTAGCACACCGACAATAACATCTCGGTAAGTTACTGCGAGATTAAAAATCTCACCTTCATTACCACTTGCGATTTCTTCAAAGTCTGCTTGGGCTTGCTCTAGAGCTGCTGCATCTTCTTCTGGAGCCGCATCCTCCTCTTCAACTTGAGGAGCCACCTCTTCGGGAAGCACATCTTCCTCATCAGTTGGACGCACTAAGTCGTCGACGTGTTGTTCTTCTAGGCTCCTTTGCTTCACGCGTTCGAGTTCCTCTTCTTCTCACTTTCTTCTCCTTTCAGCAGCCTCCGTAGCTGTTCTCCTGGACTCGGCAAGAATGTCCTCGCTTATGGTTTCATCGGAAACACCAGAATGAGAACCCCTCTTCTGCTTCTTGGCCAGAAGGCCACTGATGGTCTCATCGTCATCATCTGCGAAGAAACAATTTGTTCAAACCAGATTGCAAAAGAGTTAAGATAATGAGAAGAGAAGTACGATTGAGATACCTCCTGACTCTTCCTCTTGTATCGCATCTCTCTCTCTCTGTCTCTGACATCTTCAACTCTTTCCTCTTCTTCATCTTCTTCTCTTGTCTCTCTTCTCTCCTCTTCTTCCTCCTGGTGAAACGGAACAAAGGTCTCCATTGCGAGCTCCTTCCGCACTTTACTGGTCATGCGACCTTTACCTTTATCCCTGGCTGTAAGGGATCTCGCAGGAGGGGAAGCTGGAGCGCTCCTAGGGGAAGAGATTGTAATTCCCCTTTGCCTGGGCCTCTTCGCTCTCGGAGCAGCGGTCGCTGGAGGAGACGGATCATTCCTGGGAGGAGACAAGGCTGGAGTGTTTGTTCTCGCGAATTTTGGTCTCAACCGCGGAATCCGTCTTCGACGCCAGCCGAACTGGTTGTCCTTGCCGTCTTGCAGTAACAATGGTGGTGACCAGCGATTTGGAACGCTCACCAGATGCAAATCTCCTCACATGACACTGCAACAAAAAAAGAAGCATGAAGCTTTTGATATATCGAAATAAAGAGGAATTTCGCACATGCAAGAGGAAAATTGCTTACCTTAGCAAAAGTTTCGCTATATCTGATGACATGCGAATCACCTTTCCTAACTGCGGCTATCTTTTCATCAAGAATAATTGAGGGACACAGGTGATTCTCGCGATCCAGCAACGAATAGCAACCATATTCAGACTCGTCCAGGCTACAATTGGGACGAAAAGGGAAAGAATTCCTTTTGATCACAGGAGCTCTGCTTGGCTGAGGGACCGACTGCGTCTCAAACCTTGTCTGCTGGGCGTTCCAGTAAGCGACCCAGTTCCTAGAGTAGCCACCCTCGCGGTTACCTAGAGGTTGCTCGAAGGGAAGATTGTTCATCAAGATTGTTTTACACTCCCTAGACAATAACCGCTTGTAGCAGCCTCTGATGATAGACTGCGGCCAGATTGATGGTGCCACTGCATCAAAGCCAAACTGGGGAGAAACGCGAGTGGGATCAACATCCACGATAATCCTATCGTACCTAGGCGCGAGCTCACGAACATGCTCTGCGAGAGCTGGAAGGGAACCTCTCAGGCACCAGCAAAAGAATTCGCGATAGCGCTCGTGGAAATGCTCCCCATCTTCGAAAAGGAGCTCTTCTGAGAAGGCAACAACCTTAGAGGGATACAATTTTGGGAACCATGGCACATTCTCAACACGCATGGCATAAGGCCTAGCTATAAACTCTTCCCGATTGTCGCATATTAGGCTCCAAACGCACTTGGGGAAGTTAGTTCCAAACCATCTCGCAGCCCTGCCGCTATTGCATTCCTCCTCCGCACCTGGGGGACACCATTTGCTGGTCTTAGAAGCGACTGGGGCATAAGAGGGCCATCGCTCGAAGACCCACATTGTCAAGAAAGAGATGTTAATGTAAGTCAGTACGTCGAGGCGGCCACGTGATTCCTTCATTGCCACGACCAGCTGATCCAACCTGTAGTACAGCGTGCCCAAGACTAAGGGTCCAAGTGCGACTTTCTGACCGAGGGCCAATTTCACGGCAAGAGGCAGAACATGATAGAAGACCCCATCATGTGGGTGGCCATCGATTAAGTACCTCGACAACCAGGCACAGAGGAAGGCGCATAGGGTCAAGTGATAACCCTTGCCATCACGGAAAAAGTATTGCACCTGACTTGTTCCAAGTGTTCTTCGCAGATGTGTCAACCAACTGCCAGTCAGGAAGGACTTCTGTAGGAGTCCACCGGGTGGAAATTTTCTTCACTTCTGACAAGCACTCCTCCATCTTCTTGTACAAAGCGATCTCCGCATCCGTTCTCAAGGGACTCAAAGGATCCACCTCGCCCACGGGAGACAGATCATACAGCATGTGCACATCTTCGAGCGTGGGAGCATCCTCGAACTCAGCAAAATGGAACGTGTGAGTCGCAGGCGAGTAACGAGAAAGAAGGTTTAGAAGCATGGACTGATCCAGCTTCACGGCAGCACCCTTCATAGCACGAACTGCAAAGTATATTCCGGCATCGTTTAAAGTCACGGCATGATTGGTCAACACATGGTTAATCCACTCATCCATGAAGTCCAATTTCTGAACAAATGCTTGAGAAGAAATCGCAGTATACGGGTGTGCACAAGAGATTCCGACGGGGAGACCTCCGTGTACACCGTATGTAGAGGATCAGAGATCGCACAGGAAGAGTTGGGTTGTGTGTAGGGAGAGAGTAAGGCAGTAGTAATGTCTGAGAGAGAGACAGAGGTTCGGCAGAGCTTCCGCGTATGGCTAGTGTGTTCTCCCTTGTATGGAAAGGTTAACGTACTATATATAGCAGAGAACATGACCGTTGTAGCGTGGTTAATGCGCCCATTAATAGCGGATTAATTAGCTTAACCATAACGGCACGTTCGTCCGAGTATATAGGGACCGTTACAGCACGTTATGCGCGAATACCGGAACCGTTACGAGGTTGACCGGGTTTGACCGGATTGACCGGGTTTATGGAGCTCGTGCCATAAATCTCTCAAAGCAGTTACTAAAGGTCGCGTGCGGGCTTGGCTCGCACGCGACAGGGCTTACTCTAGCCTCCAAACCACTAAGTCCCTACAAGTCCCGTGCAGTGGTATGCGAGGGCTCTGTCTCGCAGCCCCCACATCGATCAGCTCGGCTGGTGATCCAGTGTGTGTGGAGCACAATATGGTGTGCTGGATGGTTTCCACGTGGCCAAGATCTGTCAGCTCAGAAAGCACTATCTACATTAGCCCCCTTTCTGCGCGTGAAGACTCATAGCTGTATAGACTTCCATGCGCGGAAACCAACATACGCGTCGCCGCCACGCACCAATTCAAATACGGGTAAGTTCAGCCCCCGTGCGTGCCATTATGACCTAAAACCCCTAGAGTCGTGCCGTCTGGCCTTTAGGGTTTTAGGCGTGACGTCAGCTTGTCCTGTGATTGCGCGATTCGACGGTGACGGTTGCGATTCGACTACTGAAAGGACGCAACCCTTCATTGTTTTTGGATAAATACTTTGTATCCCCCATTGTTGCAAAGCATCACTTCTTTCTCTTAAAGTGAATGGTACCCGGAAGTCTTCGAGAGCAGATTCAGATAATCAATCACCAGTTCAGAACTGCAAATCGTCTTCTTCAACTGTGTATATCCAAGCAGGCTTCGCGAAAACAAGGTTGGCCTTGTTCAATTTAGATTCAAAATACCAGTGTATGCTTTGAACTGTGTTGAATCTGTAAACCCATAACACATAATCCGTTGAAACTTGTGAAGAAGCTTCAAGCTTTGGACACAATTGTGGCTTAATCCTTAGATGATAAGGACCTTGGATAGGGTTTTGAAATCCCTAATAATGCAACCTTCCAATTTCTGAAATTGATACCAGAAACTGTTCATCTTTCTTTCCATAGATCTTGAATCTCGAAATTCAAACTGAGTGTGGCATATTTCTCCCCCTTTTTTCTTGCTCTTCCGCAGGAATGGCCAAGACAAAAGGAACCAAATCCACCAAGGAGGACGAAGAGATACCTGATCTTCCGCAAGCTTTGTGGCGAAAAGCCCCCTAACTGGGTGGCAAAGATTTCTACCACGCGAGGGTTAAGGCGAAGAAATTGTATGCTTCTGTCCCCAATGAGGGATTGCTAACACTGACTCCCCCAGTTAACTCAGCCCTGCTCGAGTTGATTGGCTCCGAGGACGTGGTTCGATTGGGAATCGAAAATGGGTACTTCCCCTATGCTGCGATTTCCACCCAAGCTTTTGTCTAGAAATTGGATTACATGGATGAGTGGATTGACCACGTGTTGACCGATCATGCTGCGACTCTTAATGAGGCCGGCGTATACTTCGCTGTTCGTGCTATGAAGGGTGCTGCCGTGAAGCTGGACCAGTCCATGCTTCTAGACCTTCTTTCCCGCTACTCGCCTGCGACTCACACTTTTCACTTTGCTGAGTTCGAGGCTGCCCCCACACTCGAGGATGTGCATATGCTGTACGATTTGTCTCCCATGGGTGAAGTGGACCCTTTGAGCCCTTTGAGGACGGCTGCGGAGATCGCTTTGTACACGCAGATGGAAGAATGCCTATCAGAGGTGAAGAAGATCTCCACCCGGTGGATTACTACCAAAGCCCTTCCGAACTGGCAGTTGGTTGATACGTCTGCGAAGAATACCTGGAACAAATGGTTGCAGTACTTCTTTCGTGACTACGCGAACAACAGTATCACCAAGAAGCTTCTGAGTGAGGACCCGGAGGCCAAGAATTATGTGGAGGGTAAAGGCTATCACTTGACCCTTTGTGCTTTCCTCTGTGCATGGATATCGAGGTACTTAATCGACGGTCACCCGCATGATGGGGTCTTCTATCACGTTCTGCCGCTTGCTCTGAAGCTCGCCCTTGGCCAGAAGGTCTCACTCGGACCCCTGATCTTGGGCACATTGTATTACAGATTGGATCAGCTGGTTCTGGCCATGAAAGAGTCGCGTGGCCGCCTCGATATACTGACTTTTGTCAACATTTCCTTCTTAACGATGTGGGTTTTCGAGCGATGGCCATCCTATGCCCCAACTGCTCTTAAGCCCAACAAGTGGTGTCCCCCAGGTGAGACGAATGAGCGTATCAGTGGCAGAGCTGCGAGGTGGTTCGGAGCGAACAATACCAAGTGCGCTTGGAGTTTGATCTGTGACAAGCGGCAAGAGTTCACTGCCAGGCCCTATGCCACGCGCATTGAGAATGTGCGATGGTTTCCAAAGCTGTACCCTTCTAAGGGTGTTGTCTTCTCAGAAGAGCTTCTCTTCGAAGAGGGATCGCATTTCCATGAGCGCTATCGCGAGTTCTTTTGCTGGTGTCTGCGAGGTTCCCTTCCTGCCCTCGCAGAGCATATTCGGGATCTCGCGCCAAGGTATGAGAGGATTACCGTGGATGTTGACCCCACTCGAGTTTCTCCCCAGTTCGGCTTTGATGCAGTGGCACCATCAATCTGGCCCCAGTCCATTATCAGAGGTTGCTATAAGCGCTTGCTAACAAAGGAGTGCAAGACAGTCTTCATGAACAATCTTCCCTTTGAGCAGCCTGCAGGTACCCGCGAGGGCGGTTGTTCCCAGAACTGGCTCGCATACTGGGTCGCCCAGCAAACGAGGATCGAGACACAGTCGGCCGCCCAGCCGAGTAGAGCTCCCTTGATCAAGAGAAACTCTTTTCCGTTTCGCCCCAATTGCAGTCTGAGCGAGTCTGAGTATGGTTGCTACTCATTGTTGGATCATGAGAACCATTTGTGCCCTGACGTTATTTTGAAGGAAAAGATCGCCGCAGTTAAGAAGGGCGACACGCATGTCATCAGATACAGCGAGGCATTTGCTAAGGTAAGCAATTTTCCGCGTGCGTTAAGCTTCTTGATTTCCCTATGCTGACGCCTTTATTGTGTACTGTTTGCTTTAGTGTCATGTGCGGAGATTTGCGTCTGGTGATCGTTCCAAGTCATTGGTTAACACCATTGTTGCCACTAGAAGACAAAAACAGTCGTTTCTGCTAGCATGGAGGATGTGTTAGATTAACTTCAAACTTCATGTAGATTATCTAAAAGGCGGAATCATAATCTACAACACATAAACTATCATCTAGAATAGTCAAGAACGTAAGAACATTAAATAAGACTGACCTCGGTCCATAGCTAGTGAAGTCGTCTTCAAAGTCATGATGATCTTGAGTGAACCGCGATCTTCCAACCACAACTCGGACCAGCTTCAATGATCTCTCTCAATGGGAAGAGTGAGACTACTGTATTCAAATGTGTTGGGGATCACAGCCCTAGTAGTCTTTATATACTAAATTGATGAGGCTCCCATAACCCTAATCAATTAGTAATGGGCTACTACACATTACAAAGTCCACACCACTTTATGTTCCTACGAGCCCAATTATTAATTAGATCACTTTAGTGGCCCGTTTATTTGATAGCCCAATAATATAACTACCAATATTTTCATATTGGCCCACAAGGAAATAAAATTTCCCAACAATCTCCCACTTGGGCCAAATTTGAAAACCCGGATGTAGTTATATTTCATAATCTTTAGTGCTAGCAAATGTGCTATCATCCTTAGAACATTCCTTATAACAATCTGGTCCATTGTCCATACCAGTGTGAGACCAAAGCGACCTTTGCTACATTTAATATAGTCGTAACAAAGACCCATCAATGATCACCAAACCAATACATTCAATGACATAGATCAAGTGTGGATGTGTAGCGGGAAATTACATGCAATGTGATCTTTGGACATGCCTATTTCCACTGATCCTTACTGAAGTGAGATCGAACCTTATAATTTCCATCTTTATGCTAAACCGCAATTGGAAATTCAAAATAACAATAATTCAGAGTAACTTGAATAAAACATAAATTTTATTCTATAGAAACTGAAGTAAGTGTCTCGAGAAACGACATTCATTAGATACAAACTGCCACTAAACCAAAGTACCTTAGATATTACCACTCCAAATGAGCAATCCGCTCCTCAACACTTTATGTGGTAATTCCTTAGTTAGAGGATCCTCAAGAATGGAGTTTATCATAGTAATGTCACATTGACACAAACACTCTGAATATTTTCTTAAGAAGAATAAGACTTTATGTCAATAAATTTGACCTAATCCTCGGAATCAGATTCAGTGATCTCAAAATTATCTAAATTCCGATAAGTGAGCATGTAGTCTTTTGTTCTCTTCAATACTTTACTAACCGATTGTATGTTTACCCTAATACATACAATGATTAACCAAAATTATACCAAATACCAATATGTAAATAATAACCACATGTGTACATATTCTGGTATACACAAAGACTCATTGATTCGATGTATAACGAATCTTTGCATCCTTTATTACTTATCTCATTATTCTTGAAATACTGAATGAGACTAGAAATTGTCTCCTTAAGTAGTATGATTATTCTTCAGTGCACAACTTTAAGTACTCGATCTAGCAAATACCTTATCGATATAGATCTCTTGTCGAATACTCAATGATACACCCCAAGAGCATTTATTTCGACACAGGAAATATGTCCCCAAGATCTTTTCTTTAGAAACCATATAAAGAATATCTTGGTCCACCCAACAAGTCTATATCGGTGCTAGTCAAAAGAGTAGAATTAAAATGATGCACTATAAAATTACTCCCACTGAACTTGGTACTCACAAATATCTACCGCAGTTATCTCGCACAGCATGAGATAATAACTTAATGAATATTGCGATACCATATCTAGAAGCAAGCTTTTAGACTATAAATGGAATTGTGTAATTTACAAACATGTACTTTGAATAACTAAAGTCAAAGTTATATGATTGTAATTAGCATATCCATATATATGTACATCTACTTCAAGTAATTGTACATGACATAACAACTCAAAAGAGAATTTCGTAAAACTTTATGAATTCCCTTTGTAGTCAGTGCCTCCTTTAGATGAAATGTAATGACAAAGTATGACCTTCATATCTTTCATAATTACTTATAGCACACCTTATTTATTGTAACTAACAATAAATTACGCTATTATGAAAGATTCCAAATGTCACTAATTTTGCCAGAGATTTCATATTATCATTACAAAATCAATTCACTTTAATATTTGTTTGAATTGTAAGAAGTTGATAGAATCATCTTACACAAACCTTATGTCAAACCCAAATACATGAGAATAACATGTAATACATAAATCATATTTCTCATGTCATTAGTGAATTACTTTAGCGGCACTTCATATTTTAGGCTGATGAGTTTGCCTATTATGAGTATCCTTATGGAATATTTCTTTGAACGATGTGAATAACTAAATATGAACCCTCTTATTTGGCCAAACAAATAATCTTCCTTTGGGCCGATTACTGTTCGCATAAACAAGTATGCCTGATTATTTGGCCACACAATGACCTTCCTTTGGGCCGATCATTGCTTGCATAAACAATAGACATGTGCATTTCACAAACTTTATGTTCAAAGAAAATATTCCTTATAACCGTATCTCCCCCTCAAACTCAACATCCTCAAAAGTCTCAAGAAAAAGGGCTTTATTAGAGAAGACAAATTGCGAGATTTAGAACTTCTCAATGATTAATGACATCAATAAAGGTGGCAAGGAGTAAATATCAAATTCAATATCTCCCACTAGACCAATATGACCTCACTTTAGGTGGGATGATCCGAAATGAGAATCTCCTTATGCTAGGTATTCGCCTAGCCAATCATATATGGTACTAAATAGCCACTTTAATACATAAAATATTTTATATGTAAGCTACAACCTTAAATCTTTATTCCCATACCCTCATGATAAAGAAAATGACTAATCATTCTCCTTACAATATCCTGATATGTCTAATTTCATCCCCAAGAACTTAATTTATGACAAGTATGTCATAACTCCATGTAGGGAAGAAACTTTATGCACATCTATAGGAATTAAGTTAACACCGTGAATGTTGTTACCTTATACATTCACATACTTCACTTCTCAAACTAATTATAGGTGTTGATGAGGTGGACAAAAGTCTTATGAACTAAATATGATACTGTTTCCACTCAAACAACTATAAAGAGTGGTCTACCATATCAGTACATATAAGTTCTAGTGTATCCTTATTCCACACACATCAAAGTATTTATACACCTTTTTACACTTTCAGCACAAATTCAAAATATTTGTGAAATCAGGGATGCTATGAATTCTATTACACATAAGCATCTTAATTCTTCCAACGAAGACATTCCTTTAGCTTTTGTGCCATACCAAATATAGAATTCTTACTCTTGCATCATTGTACCTCAAGAAATGCATGGTCTTTCGTAATGAAGCATTACATTTAAAATATTGCTTTTAACCGAAATGAAGCATTTACAACCTTCACTGAATTATATTTAAAACATCCAAATTTCTGAATTTATCCCAGAAAACATTATTTCCTTAACATTAGTAAATGCTTTTCTTAATAAACATAAAATTCAAACAATGTTTCAAAAAAAGTTAAAAGTATTTATTGCTTCAACTATATTTGTATTGCCATTGCCCACAAAGATGAATCTTTCAGCATCAAGTGGCTATTGGCCCAAAAAACCAACCATGCATAAATATTCTTAATTGAGTAGTTGCACCAAAATCTACCCACAAAATATGATCATGTCCAAAACTTAAATTAATCCATAGTGAGAAGTAAAATTTTCCGTATCCAACATGTGGCATTAAATTTATATTCACAAGTCCACTCATATTTATGTAAAAAATATCAAAAATTACCGAATGATATTACATTTACATAATTGGACTGTGATTCAACTGCAACTTACATTACTGTATCCCCTTTATCTCAACTATTATCCTTAGGGTAAATATTAAACGAGTACGTTTAGTTAAATCTCACACAACTATTTTCTCTTTTAACACATAGTGAGTGAAAAGTTCAAAAAGAACTTATTTATCCACATGAGCGTTACAGCTCTCCTTATACTCACTTAAGTGCTTGAAAGAAAATATATATACACCTTACGAGCATGTCTTTAGACAACTCTAACTTCAGTACTTAAGTTCTTAATTGAGATTAAATCTTTCCGGATGTACTCCCTTACGTTCCTCTTTTAAGAATACAATGTTGACTAAAAGTCCTCTTAATGTTTTTCTTTAGAAAACTCGGACACATAAGCTTGAGGAACTCAATAGCATTACCATTACTTCACTTAAAAGCTTCTAGAATTAACTTAATTTTCAAGAATTTATACATGCTATAAAGCACTAAATGTGAGTCTTTGTCAGCAATAACAAATAAGCTGACTTAAATAGAGAACAAGTTAAAGACATGAGCTCAAAATCCAAATATAATGTACAAGCATGAAGTAAAATATAACCATAAAGTATTCATGCAAGACATAAATCAATAATATAATTAACGGGTTCTTTACAAGATACCTAGCACAACATTGTTGTTTAGTCTTTGAACAGAAACAACAACTTGTAAGTGGTACTCTCCATGCAGTAATCAAATATTGACAGTAAATCCGGTCAAACAATAAGTCTTCCTTTGGGCCGACGTACTGTTCACATGAAATAACTTGATAACCGTCACATATTTACTACCACAAGTGTGTCTATTATTTGGCCAACTAACAACCTTCCTTTGGGCCGATTAGCTAGTCGCATAAATAATAAACACACACATCATTGTATCCCAAAATAAATAAATTTTACACAATAGAGGTCACTTTGGCGACATATTATTTCAACTGATTTATTCTAGGATACAAGACCATTTTATTTTAGTGTAAAATACCAAAATTACACTAATGTCTAAAATGTATATTTTAGTGTAAAATGCCAAAGTTACACTAATGTATTAAATGTAGAACCCGAAATATTAATCTTTTAGTGTAATACAAAAGATTACACCCAAAATATTCATAATGGTGTAAAATATCAAATATGCACCAAATATCCTTAATGGTGTAAGAATACTAATTATACATCAAATTTCATATGGTGTATGATACCAAATATACACCAAAAGACTTAATTATGTAAGAATACCAAAGATACACCAAAGATATTTACTGGTGTAAAAATACCAAAGATACACCAAATATCAATTATGGTGTACAATACCAAATATACACCACAAATATTTAATAGTGTATGAATACCAAAGATGCACCAAATATCAATAATGGTGTAAGATACTAAATATACACCATATTTCATATCGTGTAATATACCAAATATACAGTAATGATTTATAATGGTGCAATATACTAAAAATACACTAAAAATTAACAATAGTAATAATCTCGCATATTTTATCCATGAATCAAGTCATAAACATGATATAAATACAGTAGTATCATGAGAGAAACATTACTTTAGTCAAAACATGGAAATAATGAGATTACATGTCCAAAAACATGCTAAAATACGAAATTATTTATTCTGCCCAGAAAAATATTCCGAATCTGTAAAATCTAACCGTACAGATGGATACAAAAGACCCAAAAACCTAGGGTTTGACTATTGAATTGCCCAAATCGGATATCTAGAACTTCTGGAATAGCCAAAACAATATGAGTCGTCGGATCTGGGCGGCACAACAAAGCAGCGGTACACGCTGCCACACCAGATCAAAACTCGGCACAGCCCAGATCTAAAGCAGTGTTTGGGAAATCATTAATCAGAGCAGTTGGTTTAAAACACCATAACTTTCAAACCGGAAGTCGGAATTAAGCTTATAATATATCGTTAGAAAGCTTGTTTCGACATCTTCGCAACCATATGAAGAACTCCCACATACGACATAAGCACGAAAACCGAGGCAGTAAACCCTAATTCGGGATTGACTCAACAAGACACATTCTTATCGATCCTAGCTTGATAGTGGCTCCGATACCACTTGTTAGATTAACTTCAAACTTCATGTAGATTATCTAAAAGGCGGAATCATAATCTACAACACATAAACTATCATCTAGAATAGTCAAGAACGTAAGAACATTAAATAAGACTGACCTCGGTCCATAGCTAGTGAAGTCGTCTTCAAAGTCATGATGATCTTGAGTGAACCGCGATCTTCCAACCACAACTCGGACCAGCTTCAATGATCTCTCTCAATGGGAAGAGTGAGACTACTGTATTCAAATGTGTTGGGGATCACAGCCCTAGTAGTCTTTATATACTAAATTGATGAGGCTCCCATAACCCTAATCAATTAGTAATGGGCTACTACACATTACAAAGTCCACACCACTTTATGTTCCTACGAGCCCAATTATTAATTAGATCACTTTAGTGGCCCGTTTATTTGATAGCCCAATAATATAACTACCAATATTTTCATATTGGCCCACAAGGAAATAAAATTTCCCAACAGGATGGACCCTGAGGTCGAAACCAGGATTCGCGCAGTCATGAACGCTTTTGCTGACTCGCTGATAGATAATGCTCCGGCTGTGTCTCCACCCAGAGATAATCCGTCTCCTCCAGCGACTGCCGCGCCGAGAGCGAAGAGACCCAGACAAAAGGGAATTACAATCTCTTCCCCTAGAAGTGCTCCAACTTCCCCTCCAGCGAGGTCCCTTTCTGTCAAGGATAAAGGCAAAGGTCGCATGCCCAGTAGAGCGCGAAAGGAACTCGCAGTTGTGACCTTCGTTCCATTCGACCAGGAGGAAGAAGAGGAGAGGCAGGAGCCCTGATAAGGTGATGAAGAAGAAGAAGAAAGAACAATTGTGATGCATGAGGAAGAATCAGGAGGTACCTCCATCGCGTTTCCCTTCTCATTATCGTAATTATTTTGCCATTCTTTCTTAAACCAATCGTTTCTTCGCAGATGATGATGATGAGACCATCGGTGGCCTTTTGGCCAAGAGACAAAAGAGAGATACCCATTCTAGCATTCCAGACGATCCCATAAGCGAGGACGTTCTTGCCGAATCCAGGAAGACAGCCGCGGAAGCTGTTGAAAGGAGAAGGCAGCGAGAAGAGGAGGAGCTCGAGCGTGTGAGACAGCGGAGCCTCGAAGAGCAACACGTTGACGACTTAGTGCGTCTAGCTATCGAGGAAGATGTGCTACCCGAAGAAGTGGCTCCTCAGGCGGAGGAGGAGGATGCGGCTCCAGAAGAGGATGCAGCAGCCCTGGAGCAAGCCCAAGCAGATTTTGAAGAAATCGGAGGCGGCGATAAAGGTGAGATCTTCAATCTCGCAGTAACTTATAGAGTTGTTATTGTGGGTGCGTTAAAGCATGGTGTGTCAAAGGCTGACATTCGCCGTTGGCTAGTAGGCAAGTGCGGAGAACCTTCAGGTAATCTTTTGAGCGATATGCATGTACTAGACCTTAGCAACTTGAAACAGAAACATGACTGGTTTCTTCGCGTCCCAGGTCACGCTCATTTTAAGGACCTGCTTAATGAGGACACACTAATAGGGCACGGTTCCACGTCTTTAGTGTATGACGAAGATACTTCAATCCCACCTTCGCGTGGAGGTGCTTGCTCTTAGCTTTAGTAAAGATAGTAAAATAACTTATAATACGAGTTACCTCATACTGTCGCATTTAATATCGCAGGCAATGCTGAGGAACCTGCGCTGGAGCAAAGAAGTCAGCCTTCTGCGTCCTATGTTCCGATTCCGAGTTCCCATACCGAGAAGCCCGTCGCAGCTGCTGAATACGCAGGAGAGCCTCTTGAGGACATCATCGAACTTTCTGATGATGCTGAAGCTGACGCTGTGCTAATGGAGGAAGATGCCCATACTGGCGCTGAGGAAGTAAGAACAAGTGCTGCTGATGCTTCCGCATCTGAGAGCGTCCCTCGCCAAGCATCTTTGGCTGTTACTTCGCCTCCGGCGGTGATTGAGTCGGCGGCACCTCTTCCTGCGTGGAGCTTTTGGGGCTCGCAGGTTGGGAATGCAGTCGCAGCTGATGCGGCTTATACTCTTCCTCCTAACTATGAGGGATTAGAGCTCGCAGCTGAAAGGAGAGCTATGGAGCGAGGGCAGTCTTCGACTACTCCAGCAATGCGCATTCCTTGTCTTCGTGAGATTCTTGAAGGAACTGGTAAGTAGTGATTCGCTGTTTGCATCTCGCACTGTTCATTTGCGAGTTTGATAGCATAACTTAGTTTTGACATTGCTTTAGGTTTGAAGCAAACTGATGTGGACTGGATAGTTCGGATGCGCCTCACCTACCCCCGATCATTTACGAGATCTCTGGAAATAGGGCCCTTCGACAGGAGGCTGTTTCTTACCGAAGCCATTTGGATTTTGGAGCAACTTTCTGCGGCCACGCCTGCGACCATTTCTGTCCAGAGTGCTGAATTGCTTTTTGGCATGTGCCAAAATCTCCTGGCCAAAGTTCAAGGCAGGCTGGGTTTCAATTTTCTTATGAAAAGAGTTACCTTGATTCGCGCAGCCACAACTTTGAAACTCTGCCATCAAAACCTCGCAGCTGACAAGCAGAAGGAGGAGCAGCAAAAGCAAAAGGTTGACGAAGCCCTGAAGCTCTATCATGAGATGAATGCCAAGTGCGAGCAATTGAAGCAAGAAGTGGAGCAGGTAGAGAAGCTGAGCCATCAGTTCGCGCCCCATGACTCCTTGATCAAGAATTTGTTTTGACTTTTTGAATTTGAAAAAATAGCAAGGAAATAGCTGGAACATTAATGTAATGTTGAAACATTAATGTAATGTTGTTAGGGTTTCTCCCCCTTTTTTTAACAAAAGAATCGACATGCCCATTTTGCCCTTTTCCGGGATTTGATGGAATATCTCTGTGCATATCTAATTATGACATCAGCAATTGATATTCTGCTTGATTTTCGCGCTAATTTCTCGGAAGATAAGAACGCTTTCCTTGGGAAGTCCATCCGAATCATGAATATCCGTCATTTATTAGGATATGCAACTGAATCGTCGTAGCCTTTAGTAGGGTAATTGATCGTTACCGTTTTTCAAGGCGTAAGTGATTGACCTTACCCTCTTTTCAAATTCTGCTGACTCATCTTGGCAACTGAAGAGTCTCCACAGGGTCTATATAAACCCTGTCTTTGTCATTTGGGTTCTTCATCCCCAAAAATGTGCTTTGCCGTGAGTCCTCACGACTGCTGGCTTCAACGCTTGTTTTTCGTTGATTCATGGCAACTCCAAGTTGTGAATCCTGAGTTTGCGCTTTGTGCTATAGAAATAGTTTCCAAGATCCGCCTTATGAGGCTTATTTCTCTTTATAACCATCGTCAAGAAGATGGATATGATACCTCATGTGTGTTCGAAGAATTTTCTTCGTGTATTATGTTTGCAGGTCATGTTTCCGGCCGCCTCCCGGTGAGGTGCAGCGCCGTAGTGACCGTGCTACCGTCTCGTAATGAACGGCGGAATTCTCCTCCAGCATCCCTGGAGGAGGAATTCTTGCCTCTTCGTTCTTGAACTCAGGAGGCTTGTCAATGCCCTTGTCAATCATGACAAGGAACCCAGTACCAGAGGAATGACTGCTTCCCCTGTTTTGGGCGACTGTGTGCGCCGGAACAGGAGGTTCCTCCGGTACATATCTTGATCAGACAGGGGTCTTGTCAGATCCTGAGATCTTGGACATAGGACCACCCAGACCATTGCCGCCATGGATGCAGCTAATGGCGAGTGGATCTCTTCGCAGAAGCATCCTACTTGCTACAGATCTTTGGCCGCAGATCTGCGTGTCGCATAGCCGGTGTTAGAACCGTTGGGTTCATCCTTTATCAGTTAGGATTCCCGTGGTGTGTCACTGCTGGCTTGTCAGCTACTTTTCGAATGTATTGTAAGCCATGTTGGCTGCGTAGGTAGATTTGAGCTTTTTCGCTTGTAAGCTGCTATCTAGAAAGATAAATTGTAAGTCTTTTCGACTCATAATGATAAATAGCTTTTGTATTATTTGCTGTGCTGTTGCAACAAAATACAATTTCGCATGCGTATCGGCATATTTCGCCTTGCATAATGCTATATACACGTTTTGCATTTTCTATCTGCCATATAAATTCGCAGATGTTTTATTAGATCGTTCGAGATCGTATTTTCGCAGCTGTGCCATCTTGGCAGATGGGCTTTTGATTTGCTTTTAGATGTAAGTGCGGGTGTTATCTCATCAGATATACCTTTGTAGATCACTTAAGATCATTTTACACAATATTGCTATCGCATTTGTATAATGCTGCTATCACCGCAGATAGGCTTGGAAGATCAATTAAGATCATTTTTCGCATGAGTTGCTATCGTAGCAGATAGGCTTTAGGAGATCAATTAAGATCGTTTTTCGCATGAGTTGCTATCGTAGCAGATAGGCTTTAGAAGATCAATTAAGATCGTTTTTCGCATGAGTTTCTATCGTAGCAGATAGGCTTTAGAAGATCCATTAAGATCGTTTTGTGCAAGCTCCTATCGTGGCAGATAGGCTTAGAAGATCAATTAAGATCGCAGTTGGCATAGGCTGCTATCGTAACAGATAGGCTTTTAAAAAAAAAGATCCATTAAGATCGTATTTCGCATAGGTTGCTATCGTAGCAGATAGGCTTAGAAGATCAATTAAGATCGTAGTTGGCATAGGCTGCTATCGTAACAGATAGGCTTTTAAAAAGATCCATCAAGATCGTATTTCGCATAGGTTGCTATCGTAGCAGATAGGCTTAGAAGATCAATTAAGATCGTATTTCGCAAAGGGTGCTATCGTAGCAGATAGGCTTAAAAGATCAACCAAGATCGTATTTCGCACAGATTGCTATCGTAACAGATAGGCTTAGAAGATCAGTTAAGATCGCAGTTGTACAGATTGCTACCGTGGCAGATAGCCTATTGTTAACAGTAATAACAAAATGAATAAAGCAACATAAACAGCTAGGGATATAAAGCTCTCATTTGGGAGAACCCTTTTTATTATAATGCTCTCATGTGGGAGAGATAAGATTACAATTCTCTCATATGGGAGAGGAGATTGTGTAAGTCATAGCCATACAAGACATGAAGCAACGTTATAATAAAACGCATGAAATGAGAGAAGTCAAGGATAATACTTCTTAATCCAGCGCATGTTGACTGAACTCGGGGTTGAGGTTGTTCCGTGCAACCTTCGTATGCTGCAGTAGCCACTGTCGAAGACTTCTGTGACTTCGAAGGGTCCTTCCCAATTGGCTGCGAACTTTGGGTGAGCCGCTTCTCGCATGCAGTGGTCAGATGCGCGCAGGACCAAGTCTCCGACTGCGAAATCTCTTCGCTGGACCGTCTTATTGTAAGCGCGAGCGATCCTTTCTTGATACCGCTTGTTGGTCCTTTTGGCTTGTTCTCGCTTTTCCTCCAGCAAGACTAAGTCATGATCACGTTGATTTTTGTAGAGTGCGTGGAAGGCCAATCTTGCCGAATTGACTCTCACCTCCGCAGGTACCACGGCCTCGGCCCCATAGCATAGTAGGAACGGTGAGGCCCCCGTGGGTGTCCTTGGAGAAGTTCGGTAGGCCCACAGAGCTATGCTTAGGGAATCAGCCTATTTCTTGTGGTCATCTGCGACCATCTTGCTCAAAATCCTCAACAGCGTTTTGTTGGTTGCTTCGGCTTGCCCGTTCCCCTTCGGGTAGTAGGGGGTGGAACATATTTGCCTGATATTGTACTCTGCTAACTTCGCAGCTACCTGGCGATTAACAAAGGGAGTACCATTATCTGAAAGAATAGTGTTTGGAATTCGGAACCTGCATATGATGCTTTCCTGGATGAAATTGACCACAGCTAGCGCATTTGCCATCTTCAGTGGTATCGCCTCCACCCATTTGGTGAATAGCTCAGTTGCAGTGAGAATAAAATGATTCCCGTGTGACGTCGGTCGGATAGGACCGATGAAGTCCAGAGCCCATGTGTGAAATGGCCATGGTGTTCCCAATGCATGTAGATCCACGGCGGGAGCGTGCACTAGGTTTCCTTTGAATTGGCACTCCTGGCAGCGTCGCACTTTGGTGCGGCAATCAACCTCCATCGTGGGCCAGAAATATCCAATTGAGAGGAGCTGCTTGCATAATTTCGCACCTCCTTGGTGTTCCACCTGATGAGAAAGGTCCATGACTTCTTGTGCTTCTCTGCCGTCTAGACATCGCAGCATGTTGCCCTCATGACCTCTTCGCCAAAGCAGGTTTTCTTGTACTACGTATCGAGATGCTTTCCTCTTCAATTTCTCGGCTTCTTTTCTCGATTCGGGCACGGTGCCCTGGGTGAGAAAATCAAGGAGTGGCTTCCTCCAATCCGCGTCATCATCAGTTAGAGCGATGAGTAGAGAATCTTTGATTAGCGC
This sequence comes from Linanthus parryae, assembly GCA_023055425.1. Classification (NCBI taxonomy): domain Eukaryota; kingdom Viridiplantae; phylum Streptophyta; class Magnoliopsida; order Ericales; family Polemoniaceae; genus Linanthus; species Linanthus parryae. Next base: position 58,979,258 of record JALGPY010000001.1, on the reverse strand, counting down.
GCAACTTTCGCACTTCCCTTGTATCAGGGCCACGGCTGTTGACATGTCTGGCCAATGAATGCCATATCTCTGAGCCTTCCGATAGATTGACGCCTCACTTTCTCCGCAAGCATGTTGGTGAATCTTTTCTAGCAAAAGTTGTCCCTCTTGTCCATGAACTGGGTAGTTATTGAGGTAACCGCCACTAGTTTATAGGCACTTCCTGCACTTGCTTTGCAGCAGGTTGAGAGGTGGACGAATTTGTACACCATTGGAGAGCTTGAGAGCTTGAGAGTCTTTTATTTGAGAAATAAAAGTTGGGACGGTTCCCGTAAACACTTGTGCAATCGTTTCAATCATCTGCTCAACTCATAACCTCGTTGGTACGTTCGAGAAGGCTGAACCAAGTCGAGAATTTGGTTGCCACGCAGAGCCAGTTTTTAGTGATTAAAACCTGACCCTGTGACACTGGTATTCCGCCGGGACCCTTGTAGTAGAGGGTGTTATCGTGTATGCAGTACCCCTTGGTGAGTGCCCAGCTTTCACTGCTTGTGCCTTCTGCAATAGCTCGTAGGATTGCTTTTCTCCAGTCCGTGTCATCCATGTGTTCGTTGTCGCACGCATCTTCTGTCAATGCCGACGACGTTCGCACTTCGATGGAGATCCTTGCGGGACATTTGTCTGTACTGACCTTAGATCCCAAGGTTGCCAAAGCGTCTGCATGCCTGTTGTCTGCTCGGGGCTTGTGCTCGTACCTCACATCGCAGAATTGCTGTACTAGCTTTTGTACTAGAGTCCGGTAATGATGCTCATGCGAAGCTGTCCGTCGAAATGGAGCGTCCAATAGGGTGCTCGTACCTCACGTTCGCACTTCGATGGAGATCCTTGCGGGACATTTGTCTGTACTGACCTTAGTGCAACTACTCTTCCATGTCGTCCCAAGTCTTCACGGATCCGGCTTCCAATGTTCGGTACCACTTGTACGCTACGTTCCCCAAAGATTTCGGGAACTCTCGCATCAGCAGTTTGGGATCAGCTCCGTATGGCCCCATGACATCAATGAAACGCATGACATGCTCATGAGCGTTTCCGTTGACATCCTCGAACTTGTCCCATTTAGGAGCCTTATACCCCACTGGGTTAGGCATGAGATAGATCTCCCGCGGGATGGGTGGATCGTTGTCTAGCTTCGGGATGATGGTATCCGCGAATGATTGGTGAGCCAGAATAGTGTCCATGCGCTTCTGCAGAGACGTCATGCATTCTGGAATGCTTCCCTTAGTGGCAGAAGGAGGGGTTGCTGCAGGCGGAGGCGACACATATGCCGCCGGAGGATTGGGAACATATTGGCTGCTTGCGTTGCCCCAGATCGCGGTTGACGGAGGCAAGGGATACTGCGACGCCGAATTAGGTATCAAAGCCGGAGGCTGAGGAGTATGAGCAGTGAGAGGCAACATCTGAGCTGTTGACCCCCGAATTGAAGGCAGCTGCGTAGTCGCCGGTGGAGTCTGCAGATTAGGGTTGGGGGTGTGGTGGACACTCCCAATCCTGGAGCGGTAGGGGCTCCTCCTCCTTGAGAGACGGCGGTGGCTGTTGAAGGATTTGGTGCAAGGGTGCCCAGAACGGCCAAAATCCGTTCTAGCTGCGCAGACTGAGCTTTGAGAGCTTTTGCCTGACCTTGGACGGTGGCGTCCAAGGACTCTAGCGTCGGCGCCTCGCTAGGGGTCGCAGGAGTACGGCGGGTCTCCTCTCCTGAGGCAGCTTCGGTGGAAGGCGATCTGTTGCTAACATCATCCTCCTGAGACATGGTTGCTTTTGTTGGTAAGTTCACGTCGGGTTCACCAAAATGTGCACAAGAGATTCCGACGGGGAGACCTCCGTGTACACCGTATGTAGAGGATCAGAGATCGCACAAGAAGAGTTGGGTTGTGTGTAGGGAGAGAGTAAGGCAGTAGTAATGTCTGAGAGAGAGACAGAGGTTCGGCAGAGCTTCCGCGTATGGCTAGTGTGTTCTCCCTTGTATCGAAAGGTTAACGTCCTATATATAGCAGAGAACATGACCGTTGTAGCGTGGTTAATGCGCCCATTAATGGCGGCTTAATTAGCTTAACCATAACGGCACGTTCGTCCGAGTATATAGGGACCGTTACAGCACGTTATGCGCGAATACCGGAACCGTTACGAGGTTGACCGGGTTTGACCGGATTGACCGGGTTTATGGAGCTCGTGCCATAAATCTCTCAAAGCAGTTACTAAAGGTCGCGTGCGGGCTTGGCTCGCACGCGACAGGGCTTACTCTAGCCTCCAAACCACTAAGTCCCTACAAGTCCCGTGCAGTGGTATGCGAGGGCTCTGTCTCGCAGCCCCCACATGGATCAGCTCGGCTGGTGATCTAGTGTGTGTGGAGCACAATATGGTGTGCTGGATGGTTGCCACGTGGCCAAGATCTGTCAGCTCAGAAATCACTATCTACAACGGGAAATACCCATTTTCGACTCCCAATCGAACCACATCTTCGGAATCGATCAATTCGAGCAGGGCTGAGTTAACTGGAGGGGTTAATGTTTGCAATCCTTCACCAGGGACAGGGATTGGCAGTTTCTTCGCCTTAACCCTAGCATGGTAGAAGTCTTTGCCACCTAGATAGGGGGATTTTCGCCATTAATCCCGTGGAAGATCAGGTATTTCTTCAACCTCCTTAATGGGTTTGGTTCCTTTTGTCTTTGCCATTCCTGCGGAAAAGCAAGAAAAAAGGGGGGGGGGGGGGAGAAATACACATACTTTAGTTCGAATTTCAAGATTCAGCTATTGGAAGAAGGATGAACAGCCCAGTGGCAATTTTCGAAGTTAGAAGATTGGAATCATTTGCATTATCAGGGATTTCAGAAACCCTACATTCAAGATCCTTATCACCCGGGGATTAAATCGAAATTGGATTCGAAGATCGAGAGCTTCTTCATAAGTTTTCAGTGGATAATATGTTATGGGTTTGCAGATCCAACGCAGTTCAAAGCATATATCAGTATATTAAACTAAATTGAACAAGGCCAACCTTGTTTTGGTAAAGCTTGCTTGGATGCGTACAATTGAAGAAGACGATTGACAAGAGAGAACTGGTGATTGATTATCTGAATCTGCTCTTGAAGACTTCCGGGTATCATTCACTTTAAGAGAAAAGAAGTGATGCTTTGCAACAATGGAGAGTACAGAGTGTTTATCCAAAAACAATGAAGGGTTGCGTCCTTTCAGTAGTTGAATCGCAACCGTCACCGTCGAATCGCGCAATCACAGGGCAAGCTGACGTCACGCCTAAAACCCTAAAAGGCCAGACGGCACGACTCTAGGGGTTTAGTTCATAATGGCACGCACGGAGGCTGAACTTACTCATATTTGAATTGGTGCGTGGCGGCGACGCGTACGTTGGTTCCTGCGCATGGAAGTCTATCAGGCTATGAGTCTTCACGCGCATAAAGGGGGCTAATGTAGATAGTGTTTTCTGAGCAGACAGATCTTGGCCACGTGGCAATCATCCAGCACACCATATTGTGCTCCAAACACACTGGATCACCAGCCGCGCTGATCCACGTGGGGGCTGCGAGACAGGGCCCTCGCATATCATTGCACGGTACTTGTAGGGACTTAGTGGTTTGGAGGCTAGAGTAAGTCCTGTCGCGTGCGAGACAAGCCCACGAGCGACCTTTAGTAACTGCTTTTGAGAGATTTATGGCACGAGCTCCATAAACCCGGTCAAACCCGGTCAACCCCATAACGGTTCCGGTATTCGCGCATAACGTGCTGTAACGGTCCCTATATACGCGGACGAATGTGCCGTTGTGGTTAAGCTAATTAAGCCGCCATTGATGGGAGCATTAACAACACTACAACGGTCACATTCTCCGTTATATATAGGACGTTAACCTTTCCATACAAAGGGGGACACACCAGACATACGCGGAAGCTCTGCCAAACCCATGTCTCTCTCTCAGACATTACTACTGCCTTACTCTCTCCCTACACACAACCCAACTCTTCCTGTGCCATTTCCGATCCTCTGCTCTTGGTGTACACAGAGTTCTCCCTGCCGGATTCTCTTGTGCACAGAAGGCTATATCATCATCCGCTTCTTCCTTTAAAAGATAATACGTAGGCAATTAATACAGGATCCATACTCAAGAAGGGGGGGATTGAATAGTTAAGTGTATTTCAAGGCCTTGAACTCAAATGTAATCCCTTGAAATCAACACAGATTTTGAAAAGATTTTCTGATAGTTTTCAAGGCCTTGAAATTCCTTTCAAGGCTTTGAACAAAAACCTGTTTTGAAGCAGTTTAAATGACAAGTAAAAAACTGAAAAGTAAAAGGCTAGAGACACAAAGATTTTACAGAGTTCGGTCCTCAATGAACTACGTCTCTGCCCGAGGGATCTAATCCCTTCAGGATTGCAACAAGTTTCATATTAATCAAAATCTAAGCCCTAGATCTCAAGCACAGAGACTTCCGTTTCTCTGTTACACCTTGTGGTTCTCTCTACCTTATCTAGTACCTGCTCTAGCTAACTGATTCAATAAGAATCTCATGTTTTTCCTCTTGAAAAAAACCAATAGATTAAGATATGAGAAGTATTAACATAATGATATAAATGAAGTAAAGAATGAAGAACACTGTAACACAGTGAAGTAGTTAAGTCTGCAGTGCTCTTTTGGAACTTTGGGTTGGATGAAATTGATCTTCTTCAGTGTTGCTTGTCAATCCTTGATAGCTGTTTGAATCCCTGTAATGTTCAGTGCTTCGAATATTCTCTCAACAACCTTCTTATTCTGCTTGTTTGAATTGCAAAATATATAGAATCTTCTCAACATAATTCCCAAAAATAAGCAACATATATTTGAATCTTTAACAGCTCAATTCCAATAGCTTGTTGCTTGATATCTTCAAAGATATTGATCCGATCTGCAGGTCTTAGTAAAGTCCTGACATAATTTCAAAAATGTAGGATTAATCTGCAGGTTGGATTTCCTTCTCTGTGTACAGGTAAATAAGGAAATAGTACCCGCAAAGTAGGTAGCTAATACTCCCTGCAAATACTCAGACAAAACAGTGAGATTAACACATGATAAAACAATCAGAAGATTTAAGATTTGTTTGAAGGATGAAACTTCCCCTGAGTTCCTGCTTATGAACTTATGTTCAGTTTCAAGGCCTTTAAATATGTTTTAATGCTTTGAAGACTAAAATCAGTTCCAAGTCATTGAATTCTGCTTCAATTCCTTGAAACAAGCTGTGAACTTACAGTCTCCCCCCATGATGAAACACAAAACAACTAATCTGATTGACATGAATCTCTGCAAAAGATAAACATTAGCAATCCTATACTAACAGAAATATAAGATCAAATAGTTTTAAAACCTAATCCATAGCTGAGTAAAAAAAAAAGTTCCAAAAATGAAATAAAGTACTTATGCAGTTCACAAACCAACTGTTGCACATCCAAACCATGAAAAACTAAAGTAACTCCCTAAATTTCTCCCCTTTTGGACTTTCATCAATAAGGATGAGAAAATATTGGATCAAATTGTTTTGAAAGACAGAAATAAATTTTTGAAAGATTAAGGATGATGTAAAGGATTTGAAAAAGAGGCTCAAAGCTTTGAAAGGAAGAAAGAAAGGCTAGATCAAGGTTTGAGGTCTTCATCTCCCTTAGGCTCTGCTGCTTCCTGTCGATCACTTTCTTCTTCTTCTTCCTCTTCATCCTCTTGCTGTTATTCTTCCTGTGCTACTTCCTCACCAGTTTCATTAGTAGCCACATTACCTTCAAACATCTCTGCTGAAGTCACAATTGTAGGAACCTTTGCTTTCCTTTTCTCCTTCTTCAGGTCTTTGAGAGGCATGTCAGAGTGCACACTGTTTTCTTCTTTTTTCCCATCCCCAATAGTCTTTTCACCTGCATCTATATGTCCAGCAACCTGCTTTCCAGCACCCTTATCCCTAGCTTCATCCTCAGTTCTATGTTCATCAAACAAATCAGCTGTAGAACCCGCCTTTTTTGATCCCTCGTGAACATGTGAGACTTATTCTTCCACATGGATCAAGTTAATACTTCTGAAGACACTCTCAAGGATATACTTCATTTGTTTGAACTCAGTACCCAAATCACATTGACCATGCTTCAAATCATCCAACTCATTATCAATGAAGTCTAATCGTTGAAGAACTATGGACTGGTCTTGAGATTGAGAGGGTAGGGTTGATGGAGAGGGTAGAGATTTGGGTTTAGGGAAATTCTTACCCTGCAACTCTTCTGGAGAAAAATCAGTACAGAGCTTCCATGCTCCTTCACTAGTTTTTACAATTACAATTATTTGAAAACATTTTTCATCAAGCATACTAAAACCAGTGGTGGTTTTCTCTTCCCTATCTACTGGGATTTCAAGGTGTTGAAATAAGAGTGTAAGGAGGTTAGCATAGGGAAAAGGATTTTTCCTTTGTTTGGTACAGGAGTAAAGCATGTGCTCCATCACAATGCCCGACAAATCAATCTCATAACCATGCATAACCAGATACATCAAATATAGTACCACATCAGACAACAACTTTTTGAATTCTCCTTAGGTACTACACACCTCTTTAGAATAGTAAACAAAATTGTAGCTTCAACAGTCAACACAGAGTGAGTTAGCTGTTTTTAGGTTGTAGCTACATTAGGTAAAAGGAGTTCATCTTTTGCCAACTTCTAATCTTCAATCTTACTAGGATGATCTTATGTATTTTACCTCTTTGGACACCCTAAGACATTGGCAAACTCAGAATTATCTCGCTCCATGTTAACCCCAACAACCTTAGGCCTCGTTTGGGTAGCGGATAAGATACAGCGAATATGGCTTATGTTGGGATACGAGGTAGGATATGTATGCTGTAGGATAAGGCCTGATATGATATGATGGCTTACTGTGTTTGGGTGCTGCAGGATATGAGGCATGATAAGAAGCATGATATGAATTACCGTATTTGGGTAGTGAAGGATAAGAAGCAGGATATGTACTAAATGACTATAATACCCTAAGTGCAGTGATTTTTTTTTAAAACTACTTGTATTGTAAATTGATGTCTGAATTGTATGAAATGTTTGTAAATAATGTCTTTGCAGATAATGCTTCTTTGTCGATTGAAAAAAAGTACTAAATGATTGTAGTCATATAATGGAGTAATTTATTTAATATTGATATTCATTGTAAGTTGACAAGAGAGTATTTGGCACGCTGATACAACTTATGCAAGACAAATTTGTAGGAAATAAAGGAACATAACAAAATAATCATAAACAATACAAAGTATTTGTAGATAATAGAGAAACAATTTAAATAATATTGTGTACCATGGAATCCTAATACAAATGTTTACAACAACAAAGACTACGATAACAACAACTAAATGGCCATTTAATATTAGCTTATCCAAATATAATCTCCAGACATTCTAGACTTCGAAATGTTATGGTGCGAACTTCATCAATGAAATTAGCCAATTCCGGATTTCCCTACAAATATTTTTTGATATTTAGAGCTAACTCAAGTGGACATTGTACACATTCTTTTTTTTTCTCCAAAGAATTCCCAAAGTACCTGTAATATTTCAAACTGTGTCGAATCATGCATGAGAACTAGCTTGCGCTCGTTATCCCATTGTACGCACATGCAATATGTGATTGAGGCGAACATACATTTTCTTGTGATAGCGTAAGATGCGGCCCATAATCGTTTGTAAAGGTACCATGACATTACAAACGTTTTGTAATGCCTCATGCGAGGCAATAAAAGATGGGGGGTAGTATCCTAGTCCCTTATTTTTTCCCTAATTTGACCTCTTCGGATATAGTGCTTAGAATGACATAGTCCATATGTGGAGTCCAATTTATTGTTGATGTTATAAATAACCAAGCAACAAATAATATGACAAGTTAGCAAACGCATAATAAAGAAGTGAAATACTATAACAACAAAAAATAGATGTCCAACGATAACATGTTCGCGTATAAAAGGCCGTTCATACATAAGCAGTCCCAAAAGTGTGAGGACATCCTCAATATAGCACACTACTACATAGTTAGGTAGCTCAGATAATTATACAATCCCAAAAGTGTAAGCCAGCAAAATAAAGGCCCTAGTGTGGACACAAGTTACTGTTGGAATAGATGCCCTAGAGGCAATCTAGTTTAGTATGAATTTGTAATTGGCTAGAAATTCATTTATTATTTATTGGATATTTAATATAATGAAGTCCTTAGATTTACTATCGTGTTGTTTATCTTAAATATCCCTAGTCAAGTATAATGATTAATTGGGACAATCATCTATAGACTAGTATGGGGTTGGATTGATATGGAGATATCATGATCCAACACATAGGTGTGCATTACGGAATGTTGCACTGGATTGACCCATCACCGAGAAGGCTACATACACGTTATGTTGAGTCACAAGTGCTTCTCGGGTACAATGGTATTGTCATCCTTAGACTTGAAGTCACTAGATATTCTAGTTGTGGATCATTGTGATCTTGGTAGCGTTAAACGCTACACCGTAACTGGGTAGTTATAAAGGCGTGTACTGGATACAATGAGAAGCAAGCTTAGAGGTCGTAGTGGACGTAGAGAGGATTTGCCCCTCCCACATAACGGGAGCAAATATCCAAGGCCACTCGAGGATAGTGCTTATAGAATGTCTGGCCAGACTCAAATAAATCAATATATGGATATTGATGTTATTTGTACGAATAAGGCTATTCCATGGATCGAGAAACTAGGGATTGGATATACGAGTGTGACTTGTATGTCTCGTGTCCAATCCGGATATGGAGGCAAAGGGATGAGACAATTACTTGTACAAGGTTGTCTAGATGACTATTCTATTAGTTGGCTAGAATGGATGTTTTGCTAGAAACCGCTCCATATTAGCAAATAGTTGCTACCAACTAGATAGAACCTATGGGGTCACACGCTATATAGAGTTGTACTAGATTTGGGAATTAATTAATCGGATTAATTAATTAGAAGGATCACTTTGCAAACCCTTGCAAACTTAGTAGGGACTAATTTGCAAGGAAGGGACTAAATTGAATTCTAGTAGGACTAGAATAAGTCCTTTAGGTAGTTAACAAGGAGTTGTTGGACTATATAAAGGACCCTCCTTCCTTCCTTCCTTCCCTACACAACTTATGCTCTAAAGAGAACATAACAAGAGTAGGAGAGAACAAAGGAGAGAGAGAACAAGCAACAAGAGGGACGCCGCCCCCTTGCCGCCGCCCACTCGTCCCCGACGCCACAAGAGGGCCGAGCCCCCTTTTGTGCCTCGTTTTGCGTGATTCCTTCACCCTCCTTTCATTCCGGGCTAGCACCAAGGAGATTGGAGATCTAGGAACAACTCTAGGCGTGGATCAACTATAGAGAACGTGACACTATTCGCGTTTGAAGTCATCAAGGAGAACCCAAAGGTGTGTTTATGATTTCTTACCTTCACTATCGTTATGCATCTAGACTTGTGATCCTTGGAGGGTTTTGCATGGCTTTTATTTGATTATGCTTCCGTTTGCGCGTTCCATGAATCAAAACCCTACAGTGGTATCAGAGCCACAGGTCATAGAGCATAAACGTAGTTTATGTGTTACATTCTTGTTGTTTTACACCTTAATTTGTTGTTTATCGCGTAAAACAAGACAAATCAAGCATTGGATGCAATTTTTCAAAGAATTAATCATAACAAGACCCAATTATTGCATTGGATGCATGCATTGGTGAGTTTGAGAAATTTTAGGATCTTAGATCTAGGGTTTTGGGCATCCTTGGGGAAGAAGGAGTTCTCCCACAACAAGGAAACAACCAAACTTGGGCTCCAAGCAAGGAGGTTGTTTTGGAAACAACCTCCACAAGGAGGTTCGGCCCCCTAGGGGACCGCCCCCCTTGCTTGCCGCCCAAGCTTGGCGCCCTAAGGGGCCGGGCGGCCCTAACCCGTGGGCCTAGCTTGCGGGTTTTGGGCCGGGCCGGCCCTAGGGCTTTATGGTTCACTTTATTTGGGCCCGGGCAATTGGATTGTTGGGCCCAAGGACCGTTTTTAACCCTAGAAATCCTAAAATCAATTAAAATTGACCAAGCGCGTTAAAATTGGATTTTAACTGTTTATGTGCAAATCGCATGGTGATTGGATATGGCCTTAGGATGTGGTTTGATGTGGATGTTTAATTTTGTGGTTTGGTTTTACGGCCTGCGAGCCGATCAATTAATTGTAATAATTAATTAGGGTTTCATGGCCTGCGTGCCATTTTTTTTCTCAACTTGTGAGATTTATTTTATTTAGTATAGATGTTAGCTAGTGCTAGATAAAGTAGATTGTTAGCCAAGATTGAAGAAAAGAAGCCCAAAGCCAAAGAAGCCACAAAAGATGGAGCATGGAGCATGGAGTATCCCACATGACTATGAAGGATGGACCAAAAGAACAAGACGCATGGAGATGTGTGTTTGCTTAGGGTTCATAGATAATTCCATTGGCTTGGAATTATCTTAGTCTAGAAAAGGCCATATCCACATCACGTTTAATTTCTGTTTTGTGGTTGTTTATTTATTGTCTTATTATTTGTGTGGTTGGTGTATGGATGATGCATGCAATTAGGATAATAAGATAATTAGACAACCCGGATCTATTATTTGGAGTTGTGCCCAAACTCAAATAGATAGATTAGTTGATATTGATCAACAAAATAATTAAAATTGAATTGAAAAATCCCTCAAATTTTAAAATATTGTGTTCTTGCCTTCTCGTTATTTAAACACTCATTATCATCATTATTTATCAAGTTCGTGCGTGCCAAAGCATGGCGACTTGGTTCATAATGATGGAATGCGATGGCACGTAACAATGTGCAATTGTTTAGATAAGAGGTTGAACACAACTAGGCTATTAATTTGATTAAGAAACCTAGAGGCAATCAATTGGGATTATCCATATGGATGGATAAATAAGGAGTTATTTGCCCGATTGAACCAAGAGTTGCATATGGGATGCAATTGGAATTGTTCCTACCTAAGAAGTAATCAAATTATGGGTGACTTGCCAAAGCAAGCTCATAAGGAGATGAAAAAGATGGATCTTGGCCCACTAGAAAATATAAGAATATTTTCCGCATTAATATCTTGAGGGTTATTAATCCGTAGAAAAATAGTGGGAGCTATATTTAATAAACTAGCCATTATTAAATATAGTCAAAAATTCACAAATACTAAAACTTGCGTATTTTCCTTTTTGAAGAATTCCAAATGGCAAACAACTCATCGAGTTCACAACATTCCCTACGATCTGTCCTTGAGAAGGACAAGCTCTCTGGAACCAACTTTCTTGATTGGTACAGAAACTTGAGAATTGTTCTCAAGCAAGAGAAGAAGCTGTACGCAATAGAGGAGCAAGTTCCAGAAGGTCCTGAGAATCAGACACCTGCTGCCTTAAAGGCGTATCAAAAGCGTGTTGACGACGCTAATGATGCGGCCTGCCAAATGCTTTGCACCATGACCTCTGAGCTTCAGAAGCAACATGAGAACATGAATGCTGTCGATATGATCGAACATCTAAAGCAGCTCTTCCAAGAGCAGGCGAGGGTAGAAAGGTATGAGGTCTCAAAGGCACTGTTCAAATGTCATCTGGCAGAAGGGAACCCGGTGGGACCCCATGTACTCCGAATGATCGGGTACTTGGAGAATCTCGCCCGGCTTGGGTTCCCGGTCGGCCAAGAGTTGGCAACCGATCTCGTGTTGCAATCGTTGCCCGAGAGTTATGGACAGTTCATTATGAACTATAACATGAACGAGATCGTTAAACCACTGCCAGATTTGCTCAACATGTTGAGGACGGCTGAACAGAGCATCAACAAGGGTAAGGGCAAGGCCATTATGATGGTGCATAAAGGAAAGGGTAAAAGGTTTGCCTCTTCCTCCAAGGGCAAAGGCAAGTCAGTTGCTAAGTCCAAGGAACAAGCCCTTAAGCCTGTTGGCGCCATTGCCAAGGTCGTGACTAAGGGTGAATGTCACTACTGTAGTCAACCTGGACACTGGAGGAGGAACTGCCCAAAATATCTGGAGGACAAGAGGCTTGGAATAGTGATTCCACCACCACCAGGTATTTTTGTTGTAGATGTCAATCTAACTGTCTCTACATCATGGGTATTAGATACTGGATGTGGATCTCATATTTGTCGAAATATGCAGGATCTAAAGAGAAGTAAAAGATTGGCTAAAGGGGAGGTAGATCTACGCGTTGGGAATGGAGCAAAGGTTGCTGCGTTGGCCATAGGCGTGTGCGAGCTATCTCTGCCTTCAGGATTAGTTTTAGAATTAAATAATTGCTATTTTGTGCCTGCTATGAGCAGAAACATTATTTCTATTTCTTGTTTGGACAAGGAAGGTTTTATTATTTCAATAAAGAACAATTGTTGTTCCTTTTATTTGAATCATATTCACTATTTTAGTGCGCAACTATTTAATGGACTTTATGTCCTTGATCTAAGTAATCCTGTCTACAACATTAATACCAAGCGGATTAAAATAAATGATTTAAATCCTGCTTATTTATGGCATTGTCGTTTAGGCCACATAAATGAGAAACGTGTATCTAGACTCCATAAGGATGGATTACTAGACTCATTTGATTTTGAATCATATGAGACATGTGAGGCTTGTTTATTGGGAAAAATGACAAAGTCCCCTTTCAATAAGAAAGGTGAGAGGACTAGTGAGCAATTGGCACTCATACATACCGATGTGTGTGGACCATTTGCCACGCCAGCCAGGGGTGGTTATGTCTACTTCATTACGTTTACTGATGATTACAGTAGATATGGATTTGTATACCTTATGAGGGCAAAATCCGAATCCTTTGAAGTGTTCAAAGAATTCAAGAATGAAGTAGAGAAGCAACTTGGCAAAAGTATCAAGGCTCTACGATCGGATCGTGGAGGAGAATACTTGAGCCAAGAGTTTGACGACTATCTTAGAGAGTGTGGGATCGTGTCCCAACTCACTCCACCCGGAACGCCACAATGGAATGGCGTGTCCGAGAGGAGGAATCGAACCCTATTGGATATGGTTCGGTCTATGATGTGTCAAACGGATCTTCCATTGTCATTTTGGGGCTACGCTCTATTAAGTGCAGCTTTCACCATTAACCGTGTTCCATCTAAATCAGTCATGAAGACACCATATGAGATGTGGAGTGGGAGGCGTCCCACACTGTCGTTCATGAGGATTTGGGGCTGCGATGTCTATGTAAAACGTTTACAATCAGACAAGCTAGGGCCTAAATCGGATAAGTGTAAATTTGTGGGGTACCCTAAGGAAACTAAGGGATACTACTTCTACAATCCAACCGAAAACAAAGTGTTGTTGCTCGGACCGGCGTGTTTCTAGAAAGAGAGTTTGTCTCTAAAGAAGCAAGTGGGAGGAATGTAGAACTTGAAGAAGTTCAAGAACCACAAATCACTGAACCGATTATGGAACATGAACAGGAATCACAAGCATTTGTGGATCTACCTGTTCAGGTAACACAAGAGCTTCGTAGATCTAGTAGAGTGCGCCAGGAACCCGAGAGGTATGGACTTCTCGTAACTGATTCCGGTGACACGATGCTCATAGATGATGAGCCTACTACCTATGAGGAGGCCATGAGTGGCCCAAACTCGCAGAAGTGGCTTGAAGCCATGAGATCCGAGATGGAATCCATGTATACCAACAAAGTATGGACTTTGGTGGGACCACCTGATGGGGCGCGGCCCATAGGGTGCAAGTGGGTCTTCAAGAAGAAGATCGACATGGATGGTAATGTGATTACCTATAAGGGCCGATTGGTGGCTAAAGGATTCAGACAGATTCATGGTATTGACTATGATGAAACCTTTTCACCAGTCGCAATGACCAAATCCATCCGAATCCTACTTGCAATTGCAGCATACTACGACTATGAGATTTGGCAGATGGATGTCAAAACAGCATTCCTTTATGGGAATATCCTCGAGGACGTGTATATGATACAGCTGGAGGGTTTTGAGGATCCAAAGCAAGCCAACAAAGTCTGTAAGCTGCAACGATCCATTTATGGATTGAAGCAAGCTTCTAGGAGTTGGAATCGACGTTTTGATGAAGTGGTCAAAGAGTTTGGCTTCATCAGAAACGAAGATGAGTCTTGTGTCTACAAGAAGGTTAGTGGGAGCTCTGTAGCTTTTCTGGTTTTGTATGTGGATGACATACTACTCATTGGAAACGACATTCCCATGCTGCAATCTGTGAAAGATTGGCTAGGAAAGTGTTTCTCAATGAAGGACTTAGGGGAAGCAGCCTATATACTCGGTATAAAGATCTATAGAGATAGATCTAAGAGGTTGCTAGGCCTAAGTCAAAGTACATATATTGACAAGGTGTTGAAACGGTTCAACATGCAAGATTCCAAGAAGGGATTCTTGCCCATGTCACATGGAATCACTCTTTCGAAGAGTGGTTGTCCTTCCAATGAGATTGAGAAGGAACGCATGAGTAGGATTCCCTATGCCTCGGCCATAGGATCTATCATGTACGCCATGTTATGTACTAGACCAGATGTGTCATATGCCTTGAGTATGACAAGCAGATACCAATCCAATCCGGGTGAGAGTCACTGGATTGCTGTCAAGAACATCCTAAAGTACTTGAGAAGAACTAAGGATGCTTTCTTGATGTTTGGCGGTGAGGAAGAGTTGCGTGTAAGGGGTTACACTGATGCAAGCTTCCAAACCGATAGAGATGACTTTAGATCACAGTCGGGATATGTGTTTTGCCTGAATGGAGCAGCGGTGAGCTGGAAGAGTTCCAAGCAAGAGACGGTAGCTGATTCTACAACAGAGGCTGAGTACATTGCTGCAAATGGCGCAGCAAAGGAGGCTGTTTGGATCAGAAAGTTTGTTTCTGAACTTGGTGTGGTCCCTAGCATTGCGGATCCAGTGGAGTTGTTTTGTGACAACACTGGGGCGATCGCGCAATCAAAGGAGCCCAGATCGCACCAGAAGTCCAAGCATGTGCTCAGGAAGTTTCATCTGATTCGAGATATTATCGATAGAGGAGACGTTCGGATATGCAAGATTCCTACATATGATAATCTGTCAGACCCGCTTACGAAGCCTCTCACGCAGTGGAAGCATGAAGGGCACACTAGGAGTATGGGCATACGAGATGCGCCAGATTGGCTCTAGTGCAAGTGGGAGACTGTTGGAATAGATGCCCTAGAGGCAATCTAGTTTAGTATGAATTTGTAATTGGCTAGAAATTCATTTATTATTTATTGGATATTTAATATAATGAAGTCATTAGATTTACAATCGTGTTGTTTATCTTAAATATCCCTAGTCAAGTATAATGATTAATTGGGACAATCATCTATAGACTAGTATGGGGTTGGATTGATATGGAGATATCATGATCCAACACATAGGTGTGCATTACGGAATGTTGCACTGGATTGACCCATCACCGAGAAGGCTACATACACGTTATGTTGAGTCACAAGTGCTTCTCGGGTACAATGGTATTGTCATCCTTAGACTTGAAGTCACTAGATATTCTAGTTGTGGATCATTGTGATCTTGGTAGCGTTAAACGCTACACCGTAACTGGGTAGTTATAAAGGCGTGTACTGGATACAATGAGAAGCAAGCTTAGAGGTCGTAGTGGACGTAGAGAGGATTTGCCCCTCCCACATAACGGGAGCAAATATCCAAGGCCACTCGAGGATAGTGCTTATAGAATGTCTGGCCAGACTCAAATAAATCAATATATGGATATTGATGTTATTTGTACGAATAAGGCTATTCCATGGATCGAGAAACTAGGGATTGGATATACGAGTGTGACTTGTATGTCTCGTGTCCAATCCGGATATGGAGGCAAAGGGATGAGACAATTACTTGTACAAGGTTGTCTAGATGACTATTCTATTAGTTGGCTAGAATGGATGTTTTGCTAGAAACCGCTCCATATTAGCAAATAGTTGCTACCAACTAGATAGAACCTATGGGGTCACACGCTATATAGAGTTGTACTAGATTTGGGAATTAATTAATCGGATTAATTAATTAGAAGGATCACTTTGCAAACCCTTGCAAACTTAGTAGGGACTAATTTGCAAGGAAGGGACTAAATTGAATTCTAGTAGGACTAGAATAAGTCCTTTAGGTAGTTAACAAGGAGTTGTTGGACTATATAAAGGACCCTCCTTCCTTCCTTCCTTCCCTACACAACTTATGCTCTAAAGAGAACATAACAAGAGTAGGAGAGAACAAAGGAGAGAGAGAACAAGCAACAAGAGGGACGCCGCCCCCTTGCCGCCGCCCACTCGTCCCCGACGCCACAAGAGGGCCGAGCCCCCTTTTGTGCCTCGTTTTGCGTGATTCCTTCACCCTCCTTTCATTCCGGGCTAGCACCAAGGAGATTGGAGATCTAGGAACAACTCTAGGCGTGGATCAACTATAGAGAACGTGACACTATTCGCGTTTGAAGTCATCAAGGAGAACCCAAAGGTGTGTTTATGATTTCTTACCTTCACTATCGTTATGCATCTAGACTTGTGATCCTTGGAGGGTTTTGCATGGCTTTTATTTGATTATGCTTCCGTTTGCGCGTTCCATGAATCAAAACCCTACAGTTACCAATTTTAAGTATTAAGTTAGAGAAGCCCTAGAAATAACATGCATTACTTGCGAAGCTTTAGCAAGATTTTGATAAACTCACGACGCTCCTCATCTTTAGGAAACTTATCGAATGTATCGACAAGCTCCTTCGTATTGTTGATGAGCATGTTGACATTGACTAGGTATTCTAGAGGAAGGTCGAGTTTTTCCAACTCCTCGTACGCGATCCCTCGACGATCACGACTATGAACTTGGGCCCCAACTCTAGTAGCTATTGCACCAATCGCACCAATTGATTCCTCGGTACTAGACACCAAATACTTGAAATTCGAACCTAGAGATGCCAACAAGTCATCATCAGAATCCCGCCCTCTCTTTCTTGACAAGGTGTGAATAGGGGTAGAGTCGGCCGTATAGGGTACCGTACTCTCTCCAACACGAGGCATGGGAAGATCCCCCACATCAGCAGGCCCCTCAGCTAATTCTCCCGTAGCACGATCTTTGTCAAAAATCTCATTCAACTTTTCGATGTCGAAAAAGGTTTTTAAGCAATATATCTTGCATTTTGTCAATGCGCTTCAAAAGAACATACGATCGCCTGTCAAACCTATATAAGAGGAAGTGATCTATTTAATTTACGTATTCTTAAAATTTTAGAAATATATACCACGCAATAGTCATTCAGAGCCTCTTGAGATGAAATCTCAGTCATCTTTTCCTTGTCGTTCCAATTGAACCCACTAGTGTTAAGCAAGCCTTGTGCACTCAAGTGATTAGTCCTAAAAGTTTTAACCCTCGACTCTATATGGGGGCATGCACGTATGTTTGTTCCGGCGAAGGCTCTCACCACCCTCTTCTCCAATTCTACCATGTAACCCCCCTTGAAGGCGCCATTAGTATAGAATGTGCTATTTAGTTCCAGGTCCAACATTGCGTCCCACAACCACTCTTCCTCTTTCGGGGTCCAAAATCTTCTTGACCCACCATCACCTTTAGCTGCACCCTTCGCCTTATCATGTGCCTTCCCCTATTTGGATCCATCACTCTTATCCGAGATCTTTTCCGTATCACCGTGGTGTGTCTGAAATCCCATTGCGTCTAAGAACCCTTTTGTCATCCATCTGTTCCATTTGGGAATACAAGACCACATATTATCAAATAAAAATGGAAGAATATTGATAATCAACGTCTTAGAAAATATCAATGTGCAGTGACCAATTCAAAAAACCACAATCTAACAATTCTAAAAGTTTGAAATTGTGCACTTCCCACACAAAGACTCAACTGGATAAGTGAAAATTGTGCACGGCCAACTAACTACTACTACTACTACTACTACTACTACTACTACTACTACTACTACTACTACTACCACCACCACCACCACGACCACCACCACTACTACTACTACTACTACTACTACTACTACTACTACTACTACTACTACTACTACGACTACGACTACTACTACTACTAATACTACTACTACTACTACTACTACTACTACTACTACTACTACCACTACCACCACCACTACCACTACCATTACTACAACCACTACTACTACGACTACCCCCACCACCACTACCACCACCACCACCACCACTACTACTGCTAATACCACTACCACGACCACTACTACCACTACCACCATTACCACCACAACCACTACCACCTCTACCACCACCACCACCACCACCACTACCACCACCACCCCCCCCCACCACCACCACCACCACCACCACAACCACCACCACCACCACCACCACCATCACCACCACCACTACTACTACTACTATACTACTACTACTACTACTACTACTAAACGTTTGAAATTGTGCACTGCCAACTAATTGCTGCTGCTGCTGCTACTACTACTACTACTACTACTATTATTATTATTATAAAACTTAACTATTAACTATTGTGATAAATCCAGATAAATTTTAACTGTCCACTGATCTTAAAAAAAAAAATCACTCATACTCCATACATGTATCATTTTGATACCACTCGATAAGAATCCAAATAAAATAAAATTCCTAATAAAACAACCATAAAATTTCAAATAAACATTCATACAAATCCAAGTAAAAAACAATTTCAAATAAACATCCATACAATTCCAAATAAAATACATTTAACTCAAACACTAGGCTCTACGCAACAGGTGAAGTCCCCTACTAACCCTCCAATCGTTGTACTTATGATGTGCCATAGTATCATGCCATGCAGTCCATTCGGGGCTTGACTCTACATGGTCTATGTATTCATCATCTAAATCGTTTCCATAAGGATTCTCAAGATAGGCTTGAGGAATCAGGTGATCCAATGGATCAACCTCCATTTCTCGACGGATCAAATTATGAATTAGACAACACGCAATAATTATTCTCCCTTGGATTCGAACGGGGTAGTAAGTTTCCTTCCTTAAAGCGGCCCACCTAATCTTTAACAACCCAAAGCATCGCTCTACGATGTTACGTGCTCGGAATGTTTCATGTTGAAGTATTCTTCCTTGTTAACCGGAGTATTCCCCTGCAAATCAATCAAGTAATATCGCCTACCTCTATATGGTGCTAAAAAACAATTCCCATTTGTGTTCCCAACATCAACTAAGTGGTAACAACCTGAATTTATTTGTTAAATGCAGTAATAAATTTAGATGTAACTATTAAATGTAAATATTACTATTATATTAGTCTTGTATGCTGACCTGTCGGAACTCTCAAAACGTTCGGCCTTGTAATGGCATATTTCAGTACTCTACTATCTGCAGCTGATCCTTCCCAACCAGGTAATACATATATAATATTCACGTTTCTATCACAAACGCCTACGACATTGGTAGATAGGAACCCTTTACGATTTCTGTACCTTCCACTAACTACTTTCCGAACACGAACATTAACGTGGGTCCCATCTAGAGCTCCCAAGAAATTCTATAACAAAGAAAAACACGTCAAAATTCACTCACGTAATATTTATGAAATGATGTATATAACAAGTCACAAGTCACTTTTTTTACCTGAAATATACTCCACCTAGGTTTGGTCTCGTCACTCCTTATTGGTTCTGGTTGTACTAATAACAACCCTTGCAACCGCAAAACTGCAACCAGTACTGCTCAAAAATAGATACTAAGCGTATGAACAGACCTCATGAAATTGAAGTTAACAACCCCATTATTTTTATCATGGGCCAGTACAGTAAAGAACATGGCTACTTTCTCCTCTAACGAAACCAATTTTGTACTCGGTAACCCTCCAACTGTCTCAACCAAATCGCACAATATCCTAAAATATCTCCGTTCCACACGAAGTTGCTCAATGCATACCCAATCACTATTGTATACCAGCCTATTTATGTGGTCAGCTCGTGCCTGATGGGGTAAACGTCAATTACTTCAATCTTACGGAGAAGCCTAGCCAAGATTAGACGTAAAATGGCATACATCGTCGTGAAAAGTACCCCTATTTGATTAACGAGTAGACCAAGCACTGCAAGCACAACAAACTTTTCCTCTTGCTGAATATCATCGTTTTCTAACTAACAAATCAAATATAAGATTCTTCGGCTAAGTTTACTAAAATGAAATATATAAATCAACTAAAAAATCAACCAAGTTATTTCAGAAATCCACAATTGATGCCTATCAACAAATCAACCAAGTAATTTACGAATTAGTAAGGATGCAAGTAAATTTCAGAAACTTGTAATAAATTTCACCAAATTTGTGTAAATTTCATAAATAATAATCAAAACTTATCATAAGCAAAAATGAGTTCCAGAAATCAGAAGAATAGGCACATCTCCATTTCAGAACCAACAAATCGACAACAATTCATAGGCCGCTGAACCAAGAAATCGAACCCTGAAATCAGAGCTCTGTTTTAGTATAAAGATACTTTGTTTTGATTCGATCCCTTGTGTCTTGAACCCAAAAATTGAACCAAGAAATCCAACCCAGAACCAAGAAATCGAACCCAAAAACCGCCCGTGTTTCGATCCCCATCAATTTTAGAGCCTCTATTTTGATTCGAAATCAAATAAAGGCTCATCCTCAGGTCGCGTGTTGAAATCAAATAGAGGTTCAAATAATATAGCCAGACCATCGAATAAAAAAAAGAGTATTTCTGAGGCAAATCAAAATAAAAAACACAAACTGACCATAGGAGAGCTTTCCGATGCAACTCTGACAACCAACACTCTCGTTCACACGTCCTCAGGCCGCTTCGAAGCTTTGATCTTCGTCTCTTACTCTCTAGCGAAGGAAGCAGAGGTGCTGCGCGATGTGTTTTTGTGTGAAAGAGGAAGAACGGGATAGGGTTCTCAGGACAAATTCGGTATTACAAATATTTTTTGAGGGTGTTTTCGTCATGAATCAAACCCCCTCTTATCCCCTAACCCCCTTATCTGTTGTATACCACCCCATGGTATAAGATTTTAGGAAAAAAAGGGGAAGGAGATGGGTCAGATATGATTTCTCTGTCATACCCACAACCCGAACAAAGGATATGATATGGGAGGTGATATCATATCATATCCCCCCTCCTTATCCGGTACCCAAACGAGACCTTAGAAGATATGGTCAAGGCTAAGAATTTCTCTTGTTTCATGTTCAAATAGAATAGTCTAGTAAGCCTAGGGTATGCAACTTGTGATGGATTAAGGATCCTCCAAAGAGAACTATGTTTCAATCTCCTTATGCATTCGAAAATCATACCATTTAACATGCTTGTATTGATCAAGCTACAATATGCAATAGGAGCTGAAGCAAAACCATCTAACCAATATTCTAGAGAGAGTTTTCTTACCAGAAGGGGATTTTTTCTCATAGGAGATCTGAAGTTCCTTACCAGTGTCCTTCTCTGATTCTCGAATCTCCTTTCCAGTGACCTTTCCTTTTTTCTTTGTCTGTTTTCTGAAGCTTCTTCTTCACCTTTTTAGGGCTACTAATCTGAATGCCTTTCTTGTTTCTCAGAACCAACTTTCAGATCTATCTTCTTATTGCCTAAGGTAGCACCTTCATCACCTTTATCCTTCTTGCTTTTCTTCGGAGGAGGAGAGGTTGGTCCTTCTGCACTAGGAGTTCTGGAACTGGAATCATCACTTATTGCTTGAACTTCTTCCTCTACATTCTTTCTCTTCTTCCCTGAAATTTTCTTAGAGCCTCTAGCCATCTTGATTCTCTCAGAGGTTCTTCATGAGTCCACTAGGGTTTGGAAGGTTTTTGAATAGAGAGGCAGGAAGGGTAAACAAGAGATAGAAGAGAGGATAAGTACAGAAGAGTTTGAGTTTGAAAATGAAACTGAATATTTCCTGAATATTTGAGGAAGGAAAGTTTGAGTAAAATTCAAATTTTGTGTGTGACGTGTGGAGGGAAATAAAATAAAATTGATTGGAAAAATATTTTTTTTAAGAGATAAAAACAAGGTCAGGAAATTATCTAAAGAGATAACACCCAACATTGGATATCCATTCGTCAACTATATGATATAAAGGTTTATTTTCAAAGCTTTGAAACGAGTTTCAAGGCCTTGAAAAACTGTAGTACTAGAAGAAGATAAAATCAAGGCTTTGAAAAGCTTTTCAAGGCTTTGAAAAACTTTCCAAAACATTGAAACACATATTCCTTACTTGATACTCCCACTAAACTAGTGCTTCTTTGTTTAATATGCCCAGTTCTAATCTCAGGGCTATGAATCTATCTTCTGTTAATGGTTTAGTGAATATATCTGTAAATTTCAAGTTAGTGGGCACAAATGGCGAAGATACATCACCTTTCTCCAAATAATCTCTGATGAAATGGTGTCTGAAATCTATGTGTTTAGTTCTTGAGTGCTGAACTGGATTCTTAGTAATTGAAATTGCACTGGTGTTTTTACATTTGATAGAGTTATCTCTGAAATCATAACCCAAGTCTCTCATTTGTTGAGCTATCCACAGCACTTGAGAGCAACAAGCTCCAGCAGCTATGTATTCAGCTTCTCCTATTGATAAAGCTACGTAACCTACGAAATCAGCATCTGAATATCCACAAAGAGAGAAGTTAGATTGTTTAGGTTACCAAAGCCCTAAGTCTTTGGTACCATTGAGATATCTTAAATTCTTTTGACAGCCACTAAGTGTGATTCTTTAGGATCAGCTTGGTATCTAGCACACATACAAACACTAACATGATATCTGGCCAGTTTGCAGTTAGATAAAGTAGTGAACAAATCATACCTCTTTATTCATTCTGATTCACACTCTTACCATTCTGATCTTTGTCTAGGGATAGTGTAGAACTCATGGGAGTTTTAGCAAGCCTTGGATTGAAATAAGTTATAGTTGTTCAGCAAATCCTTCGTGTACTTACTTTGATATAGAAAAATTCCATTCTTCATTTGTTGCACATGAAGTCCAAGAAAGAAATTTAACTCTCCCATCAAGATCATTTCAAATTCCATGCTCATAAGACTTGAGAAATCTTTGGAAAGAAAATCATTATTAGCACCAAACAAAATATCATCAAAATATATATGTACTGCTAGAATGTCTTTCTCATGAGTCTTTATGAAAATAGTTTTATCAACCATGCCTCTTTTGAAAATATTTTTAAGCAGAAACTTTGACAATCTTTAATACAAGCTATTGGAGCCTGTTTCAAACCATAAAGGTGTAGGGTTTTGATTCATGGTTGCGCAACGGAAACAATAATTAACAATGCAAAACCCTCCAAGGATCACAAGTCAAGAGACATAACGATGGTAAAGGAAGAAATCAATAACACATCTTAGGGTTCTCCTTTGATGACTTCAAACGCGAATTGTGTCACGTTCTCTATAGTTGATCCACTCCTAGAATTGATTTCTAGATCTCCCACTCCTTGGTGCTAGCCCGGAAAGAGGAAGAGGAAGAAGAATCACGCAAAACGAGACGAACCAAAGGAGGTTTCGGCCTCCTTTGGGGCCGACGGGGACGGGCGGCGGGCTAGGGGGCGGCGGCTCCTCTAGCTTGTTGCTCTCTCTCCTTTTGTTCTCTCCCACTCTTGTTATGTTCAATTATGAGCATAAGTTGTGGGAAGGAAGGAAGGAAGGTCCTTTACATATTCCAACAATTCCTTGCCAACTACCTAAAGGAATTATTCTAGTATCTAATACCCATGATGTAGAGACAGTTAAATTGACATCTACAACAAAAATACCTGGTGGTGGTGGAATCACTATTCCAAGCCTCTTGTCCTCCAGATATTTTAGGCAGTTCCTCTTCCAGTGTCCAGGCTAACTGCAGTAGTGACACTCACCTTTAGTCACACCTTTGGCAATGCCACCAACAAAGCTAAGGGCAGGTTCCTTGGACTTGGCAACTGACTTGCCTTTGCCCTTGGAGGATGAGGCAAACCTTTTGCCCTTTCCTTTCTGTACCATCATAATGGCCTTGCCCTTACCCTTGTTGATGCTCTGTTCAGCTGTCCTCAACATATTGAGTAAATCTGGCAATGGTTTCACGATCTCAGGCAACGATTGCAACACGAGATCGGTTGCCAACTCTTGGCCGACCGGGAACCCCAGTCGGGCGAGATTCTCCAAGTACCCGATCATACGGAGTACATGGGGTCCACCGGGTTCCCTTCTGCCAGATGACACTTGAACAATGCATTAGAGACCTCGTACCTCTCTACCCTTGCCTGCTCTTGGAAGAGCTGCTTCAGATGCTCGATCATATCGACAGCATTCATGTTATCGTGTTGCTTCTGAAGCTCAGAAGTCATGGTGCATAGCATAAGACAGGCCGCATCATTAGCGTCATCAACACGCTTTTGATACGCCTTTAGGGCAGCAGGTGTTTGGTTCTCTGGACCTTCTGGAACATGCTCCTCTATTGCGTACAGTTTCTTCTCTTGCTTGAGAACAATTCTCAAGTTTCTGTACCAATCAAGAAAGTTGGTTCCAGAGAGCTTGTCCTTCTCAAGGACAGATCGTAGGGAATGTTGTGAACTCGATGAGTTGTTTGCCATTTGGAATTCTACAAAAGGAAAATACGCAAGTTTTAGTATTTGTGAATTTTGACTATATTCAATAATGGCTAGTTTATCAAATATAGCTCCCACTATTTTTCTACGGATTAATAACCCCCAAGATATTAATGCGGAAAATATCCTTATATTTTCTAGTGGGCCTAGATCCATGTTTCATCTCCTTATGAGCTTGCTTTGGCAAGTCACCCATAATTTGACTACTTTAGGTAGGAAAAATTCCAATTGCATCCCTTATGCAACTCTTGGTTCAATTGGGCAAATAACCCCTTATTTATCCATCCATATGGATAATCCCAATTGATTGCCTCTAGGTTTCTTAATAACATTAATTGCCTAGTTGTGTTCAACCTCTTATTTAAACAATTGCACATTACTAGCTTGTGCCATCGCATTCCATCATTATGAACCAAGTCGCCATGCTTTGGCACGCACGAACTTGATAAATAATGATGATAATGAGTGTTTAAATAACGAGAAGGCAAGAACACAATATTTGAATTTTGAGGGATTTTAAATTCAATTTTTAATTGTTTTGTTGATCAAAATCAACTAATCTATCTATTTGAGTTTGGGCACAACTCCAAATAATAGATCCGAGTTGTCTAATTATCTTATTATCCTAATTGCATGCATCATCCATACACCAACCACACAATAATAAGACAATAAAGTAAACAACCACAAAACAAAATAAACGTGATGTGGATATGGCCTTTTCTAGACTAAGATAATTCCAAACCAATGAAATTATCTATGAACCCTAAAAGCAAACACATCTCCATGCGTCTTGATCTTTTGGTCTATCCTTCATAGTCATGTGGAATGCTCCATGCTCCATGCTCCATTCTTTTGTGGCTCCTTTTAGCTTTGGGTTTCTTTTCTTCAATCTTGGCTAACAATCTACTTTATCTAGCACTAGCTAAATTATATACTAAATAAAATAAATCTCCCAAGTTGAGAAAAAAAATGGCAAGCAGGCCATAAAACCCTAATTAATTATTACAATTAATTGATCAGCTCGCAGGCCGTAAAACCAAACCACAAAAATAAACATCCACATCAAACCACATCCTAAGGCCATATCAAATCACCATGTGAATTGCACATAAACAGTTAAAATCCAATTTTAACGCGCTTGGTCAATTTTAATTGATTTTAGGATTTCTAGGGTTAAAACGGTCCATGGGCCCAACAATCAAATTGCGCGGGCCCAAAAAGGTGAACCGCAAAACCCTAGGGCCGGCCAGGCCTCTAGCCCACGCGGCTAGGCCGCGGGTTAGGGCCGCCCGGCCCCTAGGGCGGCCAAGGCTTGGGCGGAAAGCAAGAGGGGCGGTCCCCTAGGGGGCCGAACCTCCTATAGGGAGTTGTTTCCAAAACAACTCCCTTGCTTGGTGCCCAAGTTTGGTTGTTTCTTTGTTTTGGAAGAACTCCTTCTACCCCAAGGATGCCCAAACCCTAGATCTAAGATCCTAAAATTTCTCAAACTCACTAATTCATGCATCCAATGTAAAAATTAGATCTTGTTATGACAGATTATTGACAAATTGCATCCCATGCTTGATTTGTCTTGTTTTACGCGATAAACAATCAATTTAAGGTGTAAAACAACTAAAACGTAACACATAAACCACGTTTATGCTCTACGACATGTGGCTCTGATACCACTGTAGGGTTTTGATTCATGGATGCGCAACGGAAATAATAATTAACCATGCAAAACCCTCCAAGGATCACAAGTCAAGAGACATAACGATGGTAAATGAAGAAATCAATAACACACCTTAGGGTTCTCCTTTGATGACTTCAAACGCGAATTGTGTCACGTTCTCTATAGTTGATCAACGCTTAGAGTTAATTTCTAGATCTCCCACTCCTTGGTGCTAGCCCGGAAATAGGAAGAGGAAGAAGAATCACGCAAAACGAGACGAACCAAAGGAGGTTTCGGCCTCCTTTGGGGCCAACGGGGACGGGCGGCGGGCTAGGGGGGCGGCGGCTCCTCTAGCTTGTTGCTCTCTCTCCTTTTGTTCTCTCCACCTCTTGTTATGTTAAATTATGAGCATAAGTTGTGGGAAGGAAGGAAGGAAAGTCCTTTATATAGTCCAACAACTCCTTGCCAACTACCTAAAGGGCTTATTCTAGTCCTACAAGAATTCAATTTAGTCCCTTCCTTGCAAATTAGTCCGTACTAATTTTGCAAGGTTTTGCAAAGTGATCCTTCGATTAATTAATCCAATTAATTAATTCCCAAATCTATTTCAACTCTATATAGCGTGTGACCTGATAGGTTCTATCTAGTTGGTAGCAACTATTTGCTAATATAGAGCGGTTTCTAGCAAGACATCATTCTAGCCAACTAATAGAATAGTCATCTTGACAACCTTTGCACAAGTAATTGTCTCATCCCTTTGTCTCTATATCCGGATTGGACACGAGACATACAAGTCACACTCGTATATCCAATCCATAGTTTCTCGATCCATGGGAATAGCCTTATTCGTGAAAATAACATCAATATCCCATATTGATTTTTTTGAGTCTGGCCAGACATTCTATAAGCACTATCCCTCGAGTGGCCTAGGATACTTGCTCCCGTTATGTGGGAGGGACAAATTCTATCTACGTCTACTACGATCTCTAAGCTTGCTTCTTATTGTATCCAGTACACGCCTTTATAACTACCCAGTTACGGTGTAGCGTTAAACGCTACCAAAATCACAATAATCCACAACTAGAATATCTAGTGACTTCAAGTCTAAGGATGACAATACCGTTGTACCGCGAGAAGCGCTTGTGACTCAACATAACGTGTATAGAGCCTTCTCGGAGATGGGTCAATCCAGTGCGACATTACCCCTAATGCACACCTATGTGTTGGATCATGATATCTCCATATCAATCCAACCCCATACTAGTCTATAGATGATTGTCCCATTAATCATTATACTGGACTAGGGATATTTAAGATAAACAACACAATTGTAAATCTAAGGACTACATTAAATTAAATATCCAATAAATAATAAATGAATTTCTAGCCACAAATAAATTCATACTAAACTAGATTGCCTCTAGGGCATCTATTCCAACAAAATGGTCTTGTCAAGTTCTTAAAAATAGTTGGGAAACTCATCACTTTCAAATCCAGGTGGTTGAGCAACATAAACTTCCTCTTGCAGATAGCCATTAAAAAATGCACATTTAAAATCCATTTGAAAAAGTTTGATGTACTTATGAGACGCAAAATCAAGATTCTAATTACTTTCAACCTGGCCACAGGAGAAAAAGTCTCCTCATAGTCTATACATTCTTTTTGGTTGTAGCCTTGAGCTACTAATCTTTCTTTATTTATGATAACCTTACCACTTTCATCAAGCTCTGAACACCCATCTTGTTCCAATCACAGACTGATCTTTGGGAGGTAGAACTAGATTTCAAACCTTGTTCCTCTCAAATTCATTCATCTCACTTTGCATAGCAATAATCCAGTCTGCCTCATGAAGTGCTTCTTTCATATTATTGGTATCTAGAAGAAATACAAAAGCATTAAATGCACACAAGTTCTTTAATTGAGACCTTGTTTGTGTACTAGTGGATGGATCAGAAATGATATTTTCTGCAGAATGAGCGTACAGATATCTGAACTTCTTTCTAGGTGTCCAGGGTTCTGGTTCTCCAGGAATCTTTTCAAGACCTTGAGATGTTTATGTTGTGGCTTCACCACTCTGTGTTTCTTGAGATTCTGTTTCAAGGCTTTGAAACCTATTTTCAAGGCCTTGAAAACTTATTCTGTTTTCCTGCAAGTTATTCTTGGAATCATTATCTGGATATGTTTCATCTTTTGATTCATGCTTGTTTAGATTCATATCTGCAAAACCATCACTCAAAGAACCATCATATCCGTCATAAAAAATAACATGTATACTTTCCTAAACAATCTTTGTTCTTTTATTGTAAACCCTATAAGCTTTGCTAGTCAAGTAATAGTCAAGGAATATACATTCATCACTTCTGGCATCAAATTTACCAAGATTATCCTTACCATTGTTGTGTACAAAACAAGTAGAACCAAAATATTGGAAGTAAGAGATGTTTGACTTTCTTCCTTTGAATAGTTCATAAGGAGTCTTCTTCAGAATAGGCCTGATCAAGCACCTATTCAGGAAATAGTTTGCTGTGTTTACAACTTTTGCCCGAAACGATTTTGACAAATTGTTCTCCAAAAGCATTATCCTAGATATGTCCTCAAGTGTCATGTTATTTATTTCAACTACACCATTCTGTTGAGGAGTTCTAGGAGCAGAAAAGTTGTGAGAGATACGAAACATAGCATAAAATAAGTCAAACTCTAGTTGATAAAACTCTCTGCCATGATCACTCCTCATAGAAGCAATAGGCAGGTTTGTCAAATTTCGAAGCTCTTTGCAAAGTTTTGAAAATTCAGATAGAGCCTCAAACTTATCTTTGAGAAACATTACCCAAGTAAATCTAGAGTAATCATATACAATAACCAGCATATACGTCTTACCCTTTGGAGTTGGAACTTTCATAGGACCATACAGATCCATATGCAATTGTTCAATAGGCCTAGTTGTACTTACAAAGTTATTAGGCTTGAAGGAGATCCTTGTCTGATTACCTTGAGCACAAACCTTACATACCTCTTCATCCTTTAACTTGATAGAAGGCAGACCTCTGAAAAGATCTTTGGAAACCTGTTTTTTAAATGTATGTATGCTAATGTGTCCAAGATTTTTGTGCCAAAACTTTGAATCCTCTTTCAAGGCTTTGAGACACTTCAGACTTTCTCCTCCAAATTTTTTAGTACTAAAATAGTAAATATTGTTTGACCTAGAAGCAGTGAGGATGCAATTTCCAGATTGTTCATCTTGCACCACACTTTTTTCTTTGTCAAATAAAATTTCATTACCTTTTTCACACAGTTGTGATACAATAAGCATATTGAAATTTAAACCATCTACAAGATAAACATCTGAGATAGATTTTTAAGAACCATTACCAACTTCACAAATACATATGATGTTGCATTTGCCTTTGTCACCAAGTGTGATTGTCCCTCCTGATAGTTCTTTCATTTCAGTGAATAAAGAACTTTTTCCACTCATGTGTCTAGAGCAACCCTATCCATAATCCATTTCTGTTAGACCAAGTGTGATATTTGAATTCATATTCAGGGTCAACCATGTTAGGTGCTATAACCCCTTTATGAACCCAAAGCTGTCTCACGTGTCCCTTAAGTTGAAATGGAAAAGTGTTCCCCATGATGTGATGTTCTCTTCTTCTAAAGGGACAAGTCATCTTTACACGACCAGTTTTGCTGCGGTAATGACATTTTGGAGAATGTTTGCTGCTTGCTTTCAGAAATCTGGTATTGTTCTTTTTTGGAAAATTTAGATTGTATCCAATAACATTTTTGTGAACAGATTGCAGACTTCCTCCAAGAATCAGGTTGAGGTTGTGTTCTGAGCCAGCAAATTTTTTCAAAGTATTTTTAGAGTCTTGAAGTCTCTCAATCAAGCCATTCCTTTTTTCCTATAATTCATCATACTGATGTCTTAGGGCAACAATGTTGTTACTCAAAATAGAGTTTTCTGTGACAACCTCTTTGACATGAGATTTCAAGGCTTTGTAATTGGTTTCCAAGGCTTTGAAATCTCTGTCTGTCTTTGCATGAGAAATTTCAAGATTCCT
The DNA here is from genome assembly GCA_023055425.1 of Linanthus parryae. Taxonomy (NCBI): domain Eukaryota; kingdom Viridiplantae; phylum Streptophyta; class Magnoliopsida; order Ericales; family Polemoniaceae; genus Linanthus; species Linanthus parryae. The sequence goes on along the minus strand of JALGPY010000001.1, from coordinate 58,948,862 downwards.
ATTTTTGCATACTAGTTGTAGATTTTCTTTTGCTTGCTCATGAACCTTCTACTTTAAATATTTGATTTCATTCAAGTAATCTTCTTCATTTAGAAGCATTTTTTTCAAAATATCAGAAAGCATATTTGAATATTCAGACATAAGACTTTTTACCATTACCTCAATGTTCTTGTTAGAACTGTCATCATGATTGGCCATGAGACATAGATTGGCTTGTTCTTCTTCAGATTCTGAATCACTCAAAGAAGATACCATAGATTTATTCTTTCTGTCATGATCTTTCTTTTGAAAGTGTTTGCTTTTCTTTGTGTACAGTCTCTCATCAAGTGTCCTGCATCACCACACTCAAAGTAATTCATAAATTTGGATTTATGAGAAGAAGATTTACCCTTGTAGTCTTTGCTGTCAGAGAATCTGATTTTATCTCTGTTGAAGTCTTTTTTTTCAAAGTTCTTCTTCATCTTGAAAATCCTTTTCAAGACTTTGGAAATAAGAGCAAAATGATCTTCTTCATCATATTGTTCTTTTTCAAGGCTTTAAGGTTGTTCACTCTCTTTAGCCTTTAGAGCCAGATTCTGTACACTCTATGGTAATTCTCCATCAGCTTCATTCATGGAAATCTCACGTGTGGGTAGCTTTCCCTGTAAATTGTCAAGCTGGAGGGAGGATAAATATTGAGATTCTTCAATAGCTCTGGTCTTTGGTTCCCATTTGCCTTTGGGAAAACTTCTCAAGATTTTTCTGACTTTTTCTTCGTTGTAGAATACATTTCCCAAGGAATCCAAATTGTTGACAATATATGTGAATATTTTGAACATGTCTCTGATGGATTCACCACCATTCATCTTGAATAGATCATACTGTCTAAGAAAGATTCTGATTTTGATTTGCTTCACTTGGCTGGTTCCTTCAAAAGTAACCACCAGTTTATCCCATATCTCCTTAGTCGTCTTGCATGTGGATATCCTGTTGAATTCATCTGCCATCAAAGAACTATATAAGAGATTCATAGCTCTATACTTGTTAGAAAGTTGTTCTATTTCAGGAGCAGAGAGATTTCAGATTTGGGAGTTTTAATCCCATCCGTTTATGCGTAGAACATGTGAGGACCATTCTGGATGATAGACCAGAGTTCAATGTCTTGATCAATGATGAACATTTTCATCTAATCCTTCCAGTGTATAAAATTGTATCCACAGAACAAAGGAGGTCTGTTAGAAGCTCTTCCCTTTAAGAAACCACCATCACCTACATACTCATGATCACTAGATTGTTAGATCTATGCAGTGATACAAGCTCTGATACCAATTGAAAGACAATATGTAGGCAAGTAATACAGGAACATTACTCTATAAGGGGGATTGAATAGAGTATTGCAACTTTTTCCAAAAGAGTGGTTTTAATGCAAATAGTGAAAAACTAAGTGTATTTCAAGGCCTTGAACTCAGATTCAAGCCCTTGAAATCAACATAGATAGAGAAAAGATTTTCTGATAGTTTTCAAGGCCTTGAAATGCCTTTCAAGGCTTTGACCAAAAACCAATTTTGAAGCAGTTTAAAGGACAATTAAAAAACTTAAAAGTAAAAGGCAAGGGACACATATATTTTACAGAGTTCGGTCCTCAATGACCTACGTCTCTGCCTGAGGGATCTAATCCCTGCAGGATTCCAACAAATTTCTTATTAATCAAAATCTAAGCTCTAGATCTCAAGCACAGAGACATCCCTTTCACTGTTACAACTTCTGGTTCTCTCTAACCTAACTAGTACCTGCTCTAGCTAACTTATTCAATAAGAATCTCTTGTTGTTCCTTTTGAAAAACATCAGGAGATTAATATATGACAAGTAATAACAAAATGATATACAAATTAAGTACAAAATGAAGAACATTGTAACACTGTGAAGCAGTTAAGTCTGCAGTCCTCTTCTAGAACTTTGGATTGGATGAAATGTATCTTCCTCAGTGTTGCTTGTCAATCCTTGATATCTGTTTGAATCCCTGTAATTTTCAATGCGTCAAATTTTATCTCAACAACCTTCTTATTTTGCTTGTTTGAAATGCAGAATATATAAGATCTTCTCAACAAAATTTCTCAAAAATAAGCAACAGATCTTTGACTCTTTAACAACTCAATTCCAACGGATCTTTGCTTGATATCTTCAAAGATATTGATCTGATCTTCCATCTGCAGATCTTAGAAAAGTCCTGACATTATTCTATAAATGTAGGATCAAACTGCAAGATGGATTTCCTTCTCTATGTACAGGTAAATAAGGAAATAGTTCTTGCAAAATAAGTAGCTGAGACAAGCTGTGAACTTATTCAAGTCTTTGAAACAAGCTGTGAACTTACATCCTTATTTTTTCATCTCCATCTCTTTTTTTAGGGAACATCTCTTTTTTAAATTATTGAAATTTTCATCTATTTTATTTTATTTTATTTTATTATAAGATTCATTTGGTGTTGACAATTTTACCCTCAAAGGAGTAACGGAGTTTGGATGTTTTCTTTACCAGTTTCAATAAGCTAGTAGTATTGCAAATGGGGCTTGAAAATAGCTAATTTTAGAACTGGGGATTGTAATGAGCCAATTTCGATATACTGGCGGTATGCAATGAGCAATTAAGCCTTCTGATTATCAGTACCCCATTACAGGTTATTGCAATCACTTGTTCTAGGTAGTCTCAACCAAAATAATTTGATTCTCCCTTGTGTAGTTGAGAGGCTTAGGGAAATTCAAAGCAACTCAATGAGGAAGTTCTTAGGAAGCATCTCTAACACCTTGTTTAGCCTCTTCTTATCTATGGTATTATCGCGGTACAGTGTTATTTTCTACAATTTCTTTGCATTCTTTAAGAAATATCTCATCATTTGAAACTTTGCAGGTTGACCAATGAATCCAGATATGATGCATGTTTCAAGGGTATTTTCAATACAGTATAGGACTCAGTTCCAAGAAATAACTCTTTCAAGAGTGGAATCTATACTGAATCCTTACACGCTAAAAACAGAACCCATCGGTAACCACCCGAACAAATTGTTCTATCAAAATTCTGCTTGATATCAAAGAAAGATACGGAAAAACTCGCGTGACAAGTCAAATCACAGAGAGATCGAACTGATCATTAAATTTAATAAACTTTAGTTTAGGAATTTTTTCAAGTCCATCAGAGCTTGACTTGACTTTTCTCGTAAAATTCTCTAGTCAGAGTCAAACCGGTAATTTTGTGGAAGGTTGGAAGATGATCCAAGAGATTGTCAGTATCGGCGAGAGACTTTGGACCACATAAACAATACACTTAGTACTTATACGAGGGACAATTACGAGGTTTAGCAAATGAAAACTATATTTCATTACTATTACTACACAAGAATAATTGAACATACTGATACGGATGCGTATCCGCTTAGCGACACAATTCCACGATGCGGAGCATGAGACCGGTGTCTGCCCAAGTACTTCAAAGATTATGTTAAGGCGTTGTAATATTCGTTTCATTATTTTATGTTGCTTTATGCTATTTAAGTACTGTTAGGGGGAGGGTAGCGTATATTTTTGAAATGAATGGGGAGGGTAGTTTCTTTTAATCTTTTAGTATTACTACATAAACACAATGTATTTGCGGATTGGTTGTCATCGAAGAAGAAAAAATGTGTTAGAAACCCTCGTGTGTGTTTCTTTTTACGCTCTTGTGTGTGTCGATTGCATAGAGATTGTACCTACAAATTGGTGCTTACATCGCGATTCGACAATCAACTGCCGAAAATGTCGAGCTCATCAGAGATACCCACTGATTTTCTGCAACAAGTCATGGCTGAGATGAAGAAGCTGATGGCTGCCGAACTCACCGTGGCCTTCGCCAGTCATGACGCCAGATGGGAGGATCGTTTTGTTGCGCAAGAGAATCGCTTGGAAGAGCGGATTGCATCCCTGAGCGTCTCCTTCCACCCGTGTCTTCGGTCGACTAACTGACGATTGACCCACAATCACAGTCGTTGATGGGAAGCTCACATGCTCTGTCCCTTGCGCCACCTCTAGCATCTTCTCTCCCTCTTGCCCAGACTCACGCTCCCTTTACCGTGGGTCAAACCAATCGTACCTCCGCCCCGGTCGAGCCACTTCAGGCGAATTTGCGTGCCATCCACTTGGGGATTCAGTCACTACAGGTGCACCTCTGTCCGGCCCTTGCCTCGCCACTCGTCAACAATCATAATTCGAGGCTCCCAACGCGGTTCGCTCCGGGCTAAAGCACCACAACCCCCATTCCAAATGGGCTCCATGGCCAAGGAAAAACTCCTCTTTTTCCCAAGGCACTCGGGAGCTCCGGGTTTCCGCAATTCCAATTGCCGCCTCCACCAGTGTATGGGACTAGTTTCGATATCCTGATTCCTGAAGATACCCAATTTTTATACTGACCAACCGACTCTCTCGGTTCATGGTACGTATGGCAGCCACTTTGGTAGTTATGGACACAACCCCTATTCGGGTAGTGATGGACGAGGACACAAACTTCCCGTTGACGCACTGAAGTTTTCAGGAACTGATCTGCACACATGGTATTCAAAGTGCAACAATATTTCAATTATTTTAAGAAACCGCTTGTTGAACAACTTCAGCTCGTTGGGGTAATTTTAGATGGTGAAGTAGTGGATTGGTTCTGTTACAAACAGGACAACTATCAAATACTCTCATGCTCGGCGTTACTTGATGAGGTTAATGTTGGTTTTGATCCATTGTACTATCATAACTTTTTTGGCCAGTTCTAAACTGAAATAGGAGTCGACTGTCCTTGCCTATCAAGCTGGATTTGAGCGACTTCTAAACAAAGTTGGCTGAACACAAACACCGGAGCAGAAATTGATTTTGATGTTTGCTTCGGGACTCAAGTCTCAGCTGGGACGTGAGTTGGAGTTACGCCATCCGCGTTCACTGGCGCTGGCATTTTCTTCCGCACGTGAGTTAGAGGCTACATTACCCGAAACGATTTCAGCATTGGACATTTATCGAAAACCGTACCAGCCTATGATCCGGTCCTCTACAGCACCGTTGTCTTCCACTATAGTCGTTCAGACGAAGACTCCACTGGTGTCCACACCACTGATCAAGCGACTGACACTTGCTGAATAACAGGAATGGCAACGACAAAATTTATGCTAAAATTGCAATGAACGATATTATTGCGGTCACAAAAGCGATGGGAAGTTTTTACTTTTGGAGTGCGACGTCACATATTCCAATGACATCGTCGCTACAGCCTCTGCGGCGAGACTTTTCCCCGTGGTCAATAGTGATCAAGTGGGCGCTTACCGCCTTCTGGGTCATGTTGGGGGTCGTGAGGTGTCAGTACTCATCGACAATGGTTCCACTAGAAACTTCATACACCCTGAATTGGCGGAGCGGCTACAATTACCAAAATCCGGAGTACATGACCTTTCAAAATCGTCGTCAGTGATGGAGAGTAAATCGATTTTGATTCGATGGAGGGACCGGTCGATCTTGTCATGCAGGGACACACATTTTTGATTGACTTGTTCCTTTTAAAGTTCCCTGACCCACAGGTTTTTTTGGGCATTCCGTGGCTGGAGCAGCGCGACAAGAAGAAGACGTATTATACCATTATGCAATTTTTTCAGCACGACGACTGTTATGTGGTGTTGCAGGGTTAGAAGAAAGCGGCATTGGGTACGCACCGCTCCTCTCCCCTTGAGGACAAGTTGGTCGTTAACCGGGGGAGTTGATATGGATGCGTATCCGCTTAGTGATATGGTTCCACGACGCTAAGCACGATACCGGTATCCGCCCAAGTACCTCAAAGACTATGTTAAGGCGTGAAAGAAGCCATCTTGGGTTAACCAAACCCAGAAATGGGTGAAGAAAATGAATATTTCATCAGAGAGCCAAACGGCTGAGAGAAAAATATAAGTCTCAATACAATGCCAATTAGGGTTTCCATCAATCCTTAAGTATGAAGGAATCCAAATGGATCAAATAATGACTGTTGGATTAACAGAGAAAATAAAACCTTAATATGGCCACAAGAGTTTGGCAAAACTTACAAAGAGGTCCTTCTAGAAAGAGCTCAGAATAAGAGAGAGTCGGATAAGAGCCCATAACTTTGACATATAGAATTGTGGCCATAAAAACTTTGTTACTGTTTTCGTTCACTTCTTTTAATTGGTTTCAACTCCTTCAATTTTGATTTTGACTCCAAGCACATCCTTCTGCATTTCTAGAAATCTTTAGGTTAATACCCTCCCATAAACTCTTGGTGGTGGCAGAACCATGAGTTTGGTTTTGAGACCTTGAAAAGAAACTGTTCCCAATCCTTTTGTGAATTTGTCTCCACTTTTATCTGCACTAGAAACAAATTTAACAAGTACTTGCTTCTTGAGAGATTTTTCTCTGACAAAATGATAACCTATTTCAACAGGCTTAGCCTTTCATGAAAATGGGATTTGCATTCATGGAGATAGCACATGAGTAATCACAGTATAAAGTAGGAGTAGTGAAAAAAATGTAAATCTTTGAATAAATATTGAAACATGGAGATAGCACAGGAGTAATCAGAGTATAAAGTAGGAGTAGTGAAAAAAATGTAAATCTTTGAATAAATATTGAAACCAAGTTAATTCTACAACTTAGTGGCCAATGCTCTGAATTCAGCCTCTATAGAGGATGTGGATACAATAGGTTGCTTCTTAGAAGCCCAATGAATATGATTAGAGCCAAGATAACCTAGGTTATAAAGTCAGTGGCGGATCTTCTGTCAGTTGGGTTACCAACCAATCTGCATCAGATTCAGAATGTAAATCCAAAGAAGAACTCAAGTAATGATACCATGATCAATCGTGCCTTGTAATGATATCATCCACGTATAGAAAAAGAATACTGAATTTGTGATTATGAGAGAATCTAATAAAGACAGAGGTATCAGCGAGAGATTCAGTAAAACACAGAGATTGAAGAAATGTGGTAAATCTCTCAAACATGGCTCTTTGGAGCCTTTTTGAGGCCATAAATAGATTTATAGACTCTGCAAACGTAGTGTGGAAATTGTGGATTTATAAATCCATGTGTCTGTCGCATATAAACAGTTTCGTTAAGATTGCCATATAAGAAGGCATTTTTAACATCAAATTGTTGTAATTGCCAGTTGAGAGAAGCATCCAAAGCAATAATATTTCTAACTGTGGAATGTTTATATACATGACTAAATGTCTCATCAAATTCAATGCCAGGGGTTTGGTGATGCCCCTTGGCAACAAGCCTTGCCTTATATCTAGATACAAACTCGTGAGGGTTGTATTTTCCTGTAGACCCATTTATTCCCAACAATGTGAGCATTATGGAGAGGAGATACTATGGTCCAGGTGTGTGGATTTATGAGTCTTTGATACTCACCAGTCATGGCTTTGAGCCAATGTTAGCATTTCTTAGACTCTGTGAAACAAGTAGGATCAGTTATGTTAGTTGAGAGAATAGAGTTACCACAAGTAGCATTAAATCCCACAAATTTCTTTTTAAAGATCCCAGGCTTGATTCTGGTCTGCATTGAATGCCCACCAATGGGTTGCTGCTCTGTATGCTCTAAAAGTGCCATGCTTGACCTGGTAACTTCATTTTCAGAGTTGGTAGGTGGCTGCATATCTGCAGAGTACACAGGTGCCCCCTGCACTCGGGTTTCATATGCAGGTGCAACATTTTTCTCATCAGTAGAAGGTCGTGTATGATATCTGTTCTCATCACTTGTACCAGCATGGAATTTGGTATCACTATACTCATCATTGCATGAAAAAAAGATAGGAAGAACATTAGTATCATAAGAAGCAGAAGCAAAAGATGTAGTTTGTGAGGTAGAAATAGAATAAGGAAACAAATGCTCAACAAACACAACATCTCTACTAAAATTTGGAAGAAGATCTATCATAGACAAAATAGCCTTTGTAATATGTAGCATAACCAAGAAATACACACTCAACATTTCTAGCATCCAAATTTGATTTTGAGTAATGTCTCAAATAGGGATAACAAGAACAGCCAAACACCTTAAACATGGAGTAAGAAGGTATAAAGTCATAGAGAAGTTACCAAGGAGATTCGTTAACAGTGACTTTACTTATCATGCATTTAGTGAGATCCATCGAAGAGGAGCAAATGAAAGGCTTTCATAAAAATTCTCATAGTAAAACTGTAGTGAAAGAATGATACCTGATTTTTTTTAAGAGAGGCATGATCGAGTAATGCAATAGCAGTTTCCACAACATGTCTATGTTTTCTTTCTGCTACTCCATTTTGTTGTGGAGTATAGGGAAATGATGTCTGATGTACAATGCCTTGACTATGAAAATAAGTTTGAAATGTGTAAGCTTAATACTCACTGCCTCCATCAGTTCTTAAGATCTTAATAGACTTTCCAAGTTGTTTTTACACTTCAATATGAAATGTAGGAAACAAAGTAGCAACATCATATTTATTATGCAACGGAAATAGCCATGTAAAACAAGAGTAATTGTAAGTTCAACTCAATTTCAAAGGTTTGAAATAGCTAGTCTATTTCAAGGCCTTGAAACAGCTTTCAAAGCCTTAAAACTGACTGTGCTTTATATGCATGAACTTAGGAGAGTTTCTAATCTTGGTTCAACTCCTAAAACCATGTGCGTGATTAGTTGATACTTTATGATGAAAGAAAAAGTATTTTGAAACATTTAACAATATCTAATCCATCTGTTTGACTTAATTCTGCAGGGAAGTTTTGTTTCCTATTTTACAGGATCTATTTCCTAACTTAAGTTTTGCAGCAAAGAAAATTGTGTGATGATTTGATTCTGTGATCAATCATGCTGTGTTTGGAAGTTTCCTAACATATCTTTATACAATATCAAATTAGTATCATTGAAGATAATGATCAAACTATCCATTGGAGAAGCTGTTAGAGAAGTCAAAGATGAAGCTACAAAATAGGGAAGTTTGTTATGAGAAGATTCTGAAGATCTACAATTCAAACTGCTCTATAAAAAGAGGGAAAGCTGAAGCATTGAAACGGGAAAATTAGAAGGAACACTCAAAACATTCAAGGATTGACAAGAAACAAAGAAGCAGATTCATTTCTCTCAATCCAAGCATCAGAAGAACACTGCATACTCACTGCAGATTCAGTTCTAGTGTTCTTCTCTTCTGAACTTCATTTGTATATGATTTTGATTATACTTCTAGTTCTCAATATCAAGAATTGTTCAAGGTGAACAATATATAATTCTTATTTAATCTGATAGCTAGATAAGGTACTAGATAGGTTAGTGAGAACCACAAGTTGCAACAGAGTAAGGCATCTATCTGTGCTTGAGATCTAGGGCGTAGCTGTAAATTAATAAGAATTATGTTGAAAATCCTGCAAGAATAAGATTCCTGAGGTAGAGACATAGGTCCAAGTGGACTGAACTCTATATATATTGTGTCTCTTGCATTTACTTTTCAGTTACATACTTAGTTCTTTTGCAGCATTCAAAATAGTTTTATTTCAAGGGTTTGAAACTCATTTTAAGGCCTCGAAATAGACTTATCTTTTAAATTTCAACTGTTTTCATTCCAAGGGCTTGAATCACTCTTCACTCTTTACAATTATTTTTCAAACCACTCTTCTTGCAAGTTTAGAAAAAAGTAGGCATACTCTATTCAACCCCCCCCCCCCTTCTAGAGTATTGATCCAACATTTCTACCTACTGTACACCCCTTCAGTAGTCATCAATGAATCATACATAAAATCTATAGCCATGAAGGTATTTTATTGAAGCAGGACCCCAGACATCACTGTGAACAAGTTGAAGAGGATCATGTGTAGTAGTAGTAGATAAATTATGGGGTAGTTTGGACATTTTGCCTTTCCAACAACATTGACACATAGTTAAAGCAGATCAGATAATTTAAATTCTTTACAAAAATAAGAGAAAGTATGAAATAAAAGCAAGATAATGTCTTTAAATGGGTTTCCTAATCTGGCATGCCACAGAGGGGACTTTGCAATTTTTCCTAAGAGTGCATGCTTGAGATACGCATTTTGACCAGTGGGTAAAGAAGAGAAAGGAGATGAGTGAATGGGATAAAGCCCATTTTCACTCAGCTCTTTGTATAGAATTGTCCCCAACACCTTTTCCTGAATGTAAAATGAATTGGCATCAAAATTGAAGCAACAATTATGTTGTTTTCATAATTGGTAAAATATATTAGTTGACAAGGAAGGAACATGTACAGGATTTAAAAGTTGAAAAGAATGATTGGGGATGTGTAAAGTAGGATTACCAGAACTTGAAATCGGTAAAGTTTAACCATTGGTCACTGAAACTTTATCAGCGCCAGAATATGGAGAAGTGAGACATAAGTTCCTTAAATATGTGGTCGTTTGATTGGTGGCACCAAAATCAGACAGCCAATAGGTGGGGTCAGGTTTAGTGGAAGCACATGCAACCATTGCTGTAAGTTGAGTAGGAGGTTTCTTTCCTTGATAAGAATGATTCATTCTATGCCATCAATCAAGAGCAGAGTGATATCTGCCTCCACATATTTGACAAGTAAGGGGACTTGGACTATTAGCTCCTGTAGCCCCATTAACAGAGTTATCAAAACCAGGGGACTGAGAGTTATTGACCATATGTTAACCATTTGATATTCCCCTAAAGGCAGTTCCTCCTCTACCATTATAACTTCCTCTATTAGGGTTAGAGTAACCAGTATTGGTTTTGGTATAACCTGAAGATGAAGAGTTGTGATAACCTCTTCCTCTTCCAGAGTAAGATGATGGGTTAGGGTTTTTCCGACCTCCATAACCAGAACCGTATGAGGCAGCACCACGACCACGACCACCATTGGGATGTGGACCGAGATACACAAAAGCAGAGGACATAGTAGACCCAGTACCAGGGAAATCAGATAATTGAGACAGTTGAGACTCATGAATTTGTTCTTCAGCTTTTAACAAAACATGTAAATCCTCAAATTTGAATTATGAATTTTGATTTTGAATACTGATAGCAGATCAAAACGAATCAGGCGGAAGACCATTTATAGCATAAATAATCATATCCTCATCATCAACAAAAACCATAGCAATAGATAATTTATCAATAAGAGTTTTGAGTCTTTGTATGTATAGATATATAGAATCACCTTTCTTTTTTATGGTTTGCAAGTCACTTTTAAATTGCAGAATATTTGAACGAATCATAGTGGCATATCGGTTTTCCAGAGCCAACCAAACATAGAGAGAGGTATGTTTCCCCATACATGAATCAGCGCCTTCTGGGTTAGGGTTACATAGATGAGGGTAGAAGTATCCTCATACTGCGAAGCCCAAGCGTCAAACGCCAGATTGAGAACGTCAGTGGTGGATCCATTGGAAGCGGGGAGAAACTCCGGTGGAGTTGGCAGAGACCCATCAAAATACTCAAATAGATATTGGGTATGAAGAAGAGTATAAACTTGATGTTTCAACAGAATATAGTTGATGCTATCGAGTTTAAACGGGACCAAGTGATTGATGTTTGACAAAAGATAAAAGGGATTTTAGCGGAAGAGGCCATGGATAAGGTCATGGCACTGATACCATGAAATAAACCTTCTTGGGTTTCTGTAAATTACTAAAGAACAAGATAAACAAACCTAGAAATGGGTAAAGAAGATGAAGATTTCATCACAGAGCCAAACAGATGAGAGAAAGAGATAAGTCTCAATACATGACAATTAGGGTTTCATCAACCCTTAAGTATGAAGGAATTGAAATAGCTGAAATAATGACTGTTAGATTAACAGAGAAAATAAAACCTTAAGATGGCCACATGAGATTGGCAAACCTTACAAAGAGGTCCTTCTATAAAGAGCTCAGAATAAGAGAGACTTAAAGAAGAGTTTAGGGTTTTGATGCAGGTAATGCAGTGGAATAACAATAAATCAATCCTGCAAAATGCCCTGCATGGATCACATACAATCCTTTCATAACATGATAAAAGAAGAGAATTGTGTACCTTAGTTTGTGTGATCACTATGAAGAATTGTTTCTTCGTCTCTACGAGTATCCACACATTGGATTAGTAGCTGGAATCATTCTCCACGCGTAGTGCTAAAAATGGAAGATGGAGGCAAGAGATCACGCAAAACAAAGTAAAAGCCCCGCGTCTAAGGGAGGTCGACGGTGCAAGAGGAGGACGGTTTGGGAGGCTCGGCCTCTTAACTTAGTGTCTCTCCTTGATTTTTTTATGTTCTCACACTAATGACTTATGTTGGATAAATAATAAGCTAGGACTCCTTTATCTAGTTAATAACTCCTTATTAACTACATATTGGCTCCAAAACTAATAATGTCCATACACGGATTAGTCCACCTTGAAAATTAGTCCTTGAACTTAGCTTGTGGTTGCGTTTAGATCCTTTTAATTAATTATTCCTACTAATTAATGCCCATATCCAGTTTAATCCATATGTTGTGTGACCCCATAGGTTTCTACTTAAAAGGTAGTAACTATTACTAACATAGAGCGGTGTCTAGAAACACATCTATGTCACCCAACTAATAGAAATACTCAGTGATCCGACAAACCATGTAATGTTACTGTATTATATTATCCCTTTGTCTCCATATTCGGATTGGAAAAGAGACATACTTGTCACATTCGCATATATAATCCACAGTTTCTCGATCCTGGGAATATGCTCATCCATGCAGATAACATCAATATCCCATATTGATTTATGTGATTCTGGACAGACATTCTATATTCACCATCCCTTGAGTGGCCTGTGGATATTTTATCCTATTATGTGGGAGGGAAAAATCCTCTCTACATCGCTAACATATCTCACCAGGCTTCCTATCATGCCCGGTTACTATCTTTATAGTGACCCGGTTAAGCCGCAACGTTCGATGACATCAAAGCATGATATTTCACAACTAGAGTATCTAGTGACTTCAATTCTAAGGATTACAATACCATTAGCACCATGAGAAGCACTTGTGACTTTGACATAATCTAATGTAGTCTTCTTATTGTGGTTCAATCCATTATGTCATTATTCCTAATGCATACCCATGTGTTAGACTTGATATTTCCATATAAAACTACCCACATACCACTCCGTTTCTTCTCTTTATCCCCATTTCTATTTTAGTATGTTTCTTTTCTTTTTCCCCCTTTCCTCTTTAGGCATGTTTAATAATTGACAAAGAAGAATTTTCCCTTTCAGTTAATACCCACCTTTCATCTCAATATACCCCACCTACCCCTTTTTTCTCTAAAGAAAGAAACAACAACCCATTATCACCACACAGTTCATTGAGATAGGATAGAGAGAGGACTAAACCCTAAACTCTCACCAGCCGCCAGAACCTCTTCCTCTGTCTCTCTCTCTCTCTCACTCTCCTTCCCAAGCCCCAGCGAATCGGAGATGGGGGCATACGATTCACCAAATCCTCTTCAACAGCCTCTCTTCAACTGTCCATTGCACTCCCCATCACCAACACCAGGGGTATAAAGCTCTTCACGCAATCCTAGACCTCACTCCCCCAACCGAAATCAAGGGCATCATCGCCGTCGTCCATGGCTACACCGGCGAATCCAGCTGGTTCGTGCGGCTCATCACCGTCCACTTCGCCAAGTCCGGGTTCGCTACCTACGCAATCGACCACCAGGGACATGGGTTCTCCGACGGCGTCCCCAATCACATCCCCGACATTAACCCCGTCTTTGATGACTACATCTCCTTCTTCGATTACTTCCGATCTGGGATGCCCTCATTCCTTCAACGACCAAATCAAGCCTCTTCAGTGTCTCATCAAACAGCAAACGGAGGTTGCCTCTTTGTCGAAGGTCTTCCTCCCCTCTCTGTCGCATCTCTGGAGGCGATCTCGTGATTTGAAGCGGCTTAGAGAGGCCCAAATTCTTCGTCTAGTCTTCTCTGTATATGTTTAAACATCCTCTATATATTCTTCCATCTTTAAGTTTTATTCAGTATATAATTTTGTTAAACATCCTCTCTGTTTGGATCTGTAATTTAAAAGTGGTGGCGATGGTGGACTGTTGGTGGTTGTGGTGGTAGTGGTGGTGGTGTTTGTTGTTACCAGTATCAAGCAGAGAGGGAGGAGGAGGAGAGATACATGAGAGAGAGGGATGAGGACAGAGAAAGAATTTTTGTGGAAGCGCAGAGGTAGAATGGTCAAACACTCATTTTTCTTAATCTCCGTGCCCTCCCCAAGGGGTAGAAATAGAAGAAACGGACTGGTACTAGTCTATAGTGATTGTCCCATTAATCAATATATTGGACTACGGATATTTAAGATAAAAAACACATTGTAACTAATGACTTCATTATTTTAAATATCTCAATAAATAATAAATGAATTTTCTATCCAAACAATGTTCATACTAAATCTAGATTGGCTCTAGGGAACCTACTCCAACAGTTTCCCATTTGCACTAGGGCCAATTTGGTGCATTTCGTATGCCTATAGATCTAGTGTACCCTTCATGCTTTCGCTGAACTAGCGACTTGGTGAGTGGATCTGAAAGATTCTCATCTGTTGGAATCTTGCATATCTTCACATCTCCTCGATCAGTGATTTCTCGAATGAGATGGAATCTCCTAAGTACATGCTTGGACTTCTGGTGTGACCTGGGTTCCTTGGCTTGTGCAATTGCCCTAGTGTTGTAACAATATATCGCAATGGGATCCACAATGCTAGGAACCACACCATGCTCAGTGATAAACTATCCAAATTGCCTCCTTTGTTGCGCTTGCTGCAACAATGTACTCAACTTTAGTTGTAGAATCAGCAACTGTCTCTTTCTTGGAACTCTTCAGCTCACATCTCATCCATTCAAGCAAAACACATAGCCCAACTGCGATCTATAGTTATCCTTGTCGGTTTGGAAGCTCGCGTCAGAGTAAGAACTTACACTGAGTTCTTCCTCACCTCCAAATACCAAGAATGCATCCTTAGTCCATCTCAACTACTTAAGGATATTCTTGACAGCAATCTAGTGACTATCACCTGTATTGGACTCATATTTGCTTGCCATACTCAAAGCATATGACGCATCTAGTCTAGTACACAACATGGCGTACATGATGGATCTTATGGAAGACGCATAGGGGACTCTACTCATGTGGTCTTTCTCAATCTGATTGGAGGGACATTCAGCCTTTGAAATTGTGACTCCATGCGACATGGGCAAGAATCCTTTCTTCGGTTCTTACATGTTGAACCATTTTAACACCTTGTCTATATATGTAATTTGGCTTAGGCCGAGCAGCTTCCTAGATCAATCCCTATAGATCTTGATACCAACTATATAAGCTGCACCCTGTAAGTCCGTCATTGTGAAACACTTTCCTTGCCAATATTTAACGGATTTCAAGGTAAGAATGTCGTTTCCAGTGAGTAGTATTTCATCCACATACAACACCTTCTTGTTAACACAAGGTTCATCTTCGTTCTTAATGAAGCCAAACTCTTTGACTGCGTCATCAAAATGTCGATTCCAACTCCTAGTTGCTTCAATCCATAAATGGATCTTTGTAGCTTACAGACTTTTTTGGCATGCTCTGGATCCTCAAAACCCTCAGTCTGTCTCATGTACACATCCTCAAGGAGGTTTCCATATAGAAACGCTGTTTTGACATCCATCTGCCAAATCTCATAGTCGTGATAGGCTACAATAGCAAGTAGGATCTTAATGGATTATTTCATTGCGAATGGGGAAAAGGTTTCATCATAGTCAATACCATGAATCTGTTTGTACCCTTTTTCCACCAATCGCCTTTGTAGGCAACTATATTTTCATCCATGTCAGTCTTCTTCTTGAAGACCCACTTGCACCCTATGGCCCGAGCCCCTTCGGGTGGTTCCACTGAAGTCCATACTCTGTTGGTATACATGTATTCCATTTCGGATCTCATGTCTTCAAGCCACTTCTTTAAGTTTGGCCCTTACATGTCCTCTCCATAGGTCGTATGGAACGTCAGCGGGCTCAGTCACGAGAAGTCCATACCTCTCTTGCTCCTAACGTACCCTACTCGACCTACGGAGTTCTTGTGTTACTTGAACAGGGTGCTCCACAACAGTTTATGGTTCCTGCTCATGCTCCATTGCAGGATCAGTGTTTTGTGGTTCTTGAATTCTTCAAGTTCAACTGTCCTCCCACTGGCTTCTTTAGAGACGAACTCTCTATGTATAAACTCACCGGTCCGAGCCACAAACACTTTGTTCTCGGTTGGATTGTAGAAATAATATCCTTTCATTTCCTTAGGATATCCCACAATCTTACACTTATCTTCCTTGGGTCCGATCTTGTCTGTTTGTAAAAGCTTTACATAGACATCACAACCACAAATCTTCATAAACGACACTATAAGACGCCTTCCAGTTCATATCTCATATGGTACTTCATGACCGATTTGGATGGAACACGGTTAATTTTAAAGTTGCAGTCAATAGAGCATGTCCCCGAAACAATATAGGAAGATCTGTTTGACACGTCATAGACCGCACCATGTCCAACAATGTGCGATTCCTCCTCTCGGACACAACATCCCACTGCGGCTTTCCGGGTGGAGTGAGTTGGGATACAATATCACACTCTCTAAAATAGTCGTCAAACTCTTGAATCAAGTATTCTCCTTCATGATCCGATCGTAGAGCCTTGATACTCTTGCCAAGTTGCTTCTCCACTTCATTCTTGAATTCTTTGAATAATTAAAAGCATTCGGATTTGACCTTCATAAGGTATACAAATCCATATCTACTGAAGTCATAAGTAAATGTAATGAAGTAAAGGTAACCACCTCTGGCAAGCTTGGGAAACGGCCCATACACATCAGTATGTATGAGTGCCAACAACTCACTAGTCCTCTCACCTTTCTTATTGAAAGGGGACTTTTTCATTTTTCCTAATAAACAAGATTCACATGTCTCATATAATTCATAATCAAATGAGTCTAGGAATCCATCTTTATGGAGTCTAGAGATGCGTTTCTCGTTTATATGGCCCAAACGACAGTGCCATAGATAAGTAGGATTTAGATCATTAGTTTTAATCCTCTTGGTATTTATGTTATAGATGGAATTATTCAGATTAAGGATATATAATCCATTACACAAAAGCACACTACAATAGTGCATACTATCAAAATAAATGGAGCAACATTCGTCCTTTATTGAAGTAGTAAAACCTTTCTCGGCCAAACAAGAAATAGAAATAATGTTTCTGCTCGTAGCATGCACATATTAGCAATTGTCTAATTCTAAAATAAGTCCAGAAGGAAAAGATAGCTCATAAACTCCTACGGTAATGCATCAACTCTTGCTCCATTCCCAACGCGCAAGTCTATCTCCCCTTTAGCCAATCTTCTACTTCTTTTTAGATCCTGCACATTTCGAAAATATGAGATCCACATCGAGTATCCAATACCCAAGACGAAGAGACAGATAAATTGACATATATAACAAAAATACATGATGGTGTTGGAATCACTATTCCAAGCCTTTTATCCTCCAGCTACTAGTGGCAATTCCTCTTCCACTAACCGGCCTGACTACAGTAGTGACATTCACCCTTAGTCACGCCTCCAGTAGGATTTAAGGTAACTTCCTTGGATTTTTCAACTTTCTTCCTCTTTCCTTTGGAGGTAGCGGCAACTTACTTGCCCTTCCTTTTATTGACCATCATTATGGACTTGCCTTTGCCTTTGTTAATGTTCTGCTCAGCGGTCCTCAACATATTGAGTAGGTCTGGAAGAGGTTTTTTGATCTCATTCATGTTATAGTTCATGATAAACTGGCCATAACTATCTAGCAACGATTTCATGATGATATCAGCGGCCAACTCTTGGCCGAACGGGAAGCCCAACCTCTCGAGATTCTCCACGTACCCGATCACACGGAGTCATGAGGCCCGACTGGGTCCCCCTATACGAGATTGCACTTGAACAGGGGTTTAGATACTTCATACCGCTCATGCCTTGCTTTCTCTAGGAAGAGCTGTCTCAAATGTACGATCATATCATATGCCTCCATGTTCCCATGTTGCTTTTGAAGCTCGGAGTTCATGGTGCAAAGAATGAGACATGTCACATCATTAGAATCATCCACATGTTACTGATGTGCTCTAACGGTAGCTAGAATAGCATTATCAGCTGGTGGTACTGTAATAGGAATTTTTAAGATGTACAATTTATTTTCTTGCTTGAAAATAAGTCTCAAATTTATATAACAGTCAAGAAAATTTGTTCTAGATAACTTGTCCTTCTCAAGGACAGATCGTAGGGTTGAAGTCGATGCTTGTTGATTGTTAGCCATTGGAATTCTACTAAATGAAAAATATATTATTTTAGTATTTTGAACAAATAACTATATTTAATAATGACTACATTATTAAATATAGCTCCCACTATTTTTCCCTGATTAATAGCCCTCACCAATAATGCGGAAAATACCATATATTCTCTAGTGGGTCCAAGATTCATATTTCACTTCTTCTTGAGATCGCTTTGGCAAGTCACCCAAGAATTAGTTATTTTAGTTAGGAACAATTTCTTGTTGCATCCTATGCAATTCTTGTTTCAATTAGGTGAATAACGACTTATTCCTTATCTATCCCATAGATTACACCTAATTGTCTTGCATCTAAGTTTATCAATCTCATTGAATTAACCTAGTTGAGTCCAACCTCTTATTTCCATAATCACACATTACTTGCTTGCGTTGCCGCATCACACCATGATGAATTAAAATCGCCTTGCTTTGGCAAGCCCGAATTTTAATAGACCTTGATCACAATGGGTGTTTAAGTAAGAGAAGGCCAAAAACGAATATATCGTTTGAGGGATTTACTTATCATTATTAATTGTTATGCTGATTCCAACAACATGGTCTACTTATTTGAATTGATAAATTCAAATTAAAAGATCAACCTTGTTTATTATTATATTGTCACGTTTTGCATGCATCAATCATACACCAAAATAAATAACAAGACAATAAATAAATAAACAAAAAATAAACATGGCATGGATATGGCCCCTAAGACTAAGATATTCCCATGCCAATGAGAATATCTATAATCCCTAAAGTGACATGCTCATGTCCATGTGCCTCCACCTTGGCCGCGTGTCCTAGGCTTGCGAGTCCTCCATCGTCTTTGTGGTTCCTTGATTCCTTGGTCTTCTTTTCCATGTCTTGACTATCATCTAACTAAATAATAATCTCCATCATCTATACTAAATAGAAAGAGCTCACAAGCAAGGGAGAAGACGACACGCACGCCGTAAAACCAATAATTACATTAATTACAATAAAATCAAATCAAACCACAAACCACAAAATAAACATCCACAACCTAAGCCATATCCATCCATCATGCAATAAAAGCACATATTATAGTTAAAATCCGATTTTAATGCACTTGGTCAATTTTATTTGAATTTGGACTTTCTAGGGTCAAAACTGTCCAAGGAGTCTACCAAACGAGTTGGCCGAACCCCTAGAGGACCGCACAAGCCGGCCGAACCGGTTGGCACAAGCCCGCACGGTCCAACCGGCGGCTTGGCCGAACCGGCCTAGGCCACGGCTTGGCTTGACGCACAAGGAAGGGGGGAGGCCAACCCCTTGGTGGAACCCTAGGGGTTTGTTTCCAAAAACTTCCTCCTTCCTTGTGTTTTTGTTTCCAATTGATGTGAAAAACCCATTTTGCCCCAATTGTGTCCTAACCCTAGCTTTTCAAAACCCAAAAACTCACATCATATGTAAACGAAATTCGCCAAATTTTATACGATACGTAAAATTGACTCATTCCCTATTCAATCATATTTAATTTGCATAATTATGCTTAACTTCAATATTTTTGCTTATAAGTGTAAAAACAATGAAAAACTGATAAACGGTAACACATAACGTCATGTTATGCGCTACAGCCTATGGCTCTAATACCACTTTAGGGTTTTGATGCAGGTAACGCATCTGAATAAGAATAAATCAATTCTGCTCAAATCTCTCCACGGATCGCAGACAAGCCTTTCATAACATGATAAAATAAGAGAATTGTGTACCTTAGTTTGCCTGATAACTACGAAGAATTGTGTCTTCGTCTCTACGAGTATCCACACCTTGGATTAGTAGCTGGAATCCTTCTCTATGTGTAGTGCTAGCAATGGAAGAAAGAGGCAAGAGATCAATCGAAACAGAGCAAAGCACCGCACCTGAGGGAGGCCGACAGTGCAAGGGGCAGACGGATTGGGAAGCTCGGCCTCTTGACTTGTCTCTCTTCTTACTTTGTTCTGTTCTCACACTAATGACTTGTGTTGGAGAAATAATAAGCTAGGATTCATTTATATATTTAATAACTCCTTATTAACTACATATTGGCCTCAATACTAGTCCTGTCCATACACATATTAGTCCACCTTACAAATTAGTCCTAGTAACTTTGCTTGTGGATGCGTTTAGATCCGTTTGATTAATTAATCCTATAAATTAATTCCCATATCAAGTTTAATCCATATGCTGTGTGACCCCGTAGGTTTCTACTTAGTTAGTAGTAACTGTTACTAACATAGAGCGGTGTCTAGCAACACATCTATGTCACCCAACTAATAGAAATAGTGAGGGATCGGACAAATCGTGTGCCTAATGTTATCGTATTGTATTATCCCTTTGTATCCATATCCGTATTGGACACTAGACATACTTTTCAAACTCGTATATCCAATCCATAGTTTCTCGATCATCGGAATATGCTTATCCATGCAGATAACATCAAAATCCCATATTGATTTATCTCAGTCTGGCCAGAAATTCTATAAGCACCATCCCTCTATTGGCCCGTGGATATTTTCTCCCATTATGTGGGAGGGACAAGTCCTCTCTACATCACTACCATCTCTCAGCTTGCTTCCTATCATGCCCGATTACTATATTATCGTTATAGTTACTTGGTTAAGGTGCAATGTTTGATAACATCAAAGCATGATATTCACAACTAGATTATCTAGTGACTTCAAATCTAAGGATTACAATACTATTAGCACTACGAGAAGCACTTGTGACTTTGACATAATCTAGTGTAGTCTTCTCGTTGTGGGTCAATTCAGTATGACATTACGCCTAATGCATACCCATGTGTTAGAAATGATATCTCCATATCAATCTACCCACATACTAGTCTATAGTGATTTTCCCATTAATCAATATAACGGACTAGGGATTTCACGACCCGACTTTTTCCTCTTTAAGTTGATTACGAATTTATCAGAGCTAGAGTAAACGCGTGCTTTTCGGCCGCGACGGAAATACGAACTTCGATAATCAATTCAGAAGCTTAGAAATATGCAATTCTTTTCAATTTGATTAATAATTGTCACTTTCCTATTCATTTGATCTATAATTATTTACAAATTTTTAATAAAAGAATCTTAACAAATATTTCAATTAATGCGGGAACGCGATAAATCAAATACGTCTATAATCTCTGATCGATCCGGTCCGGTACCTGTAATTATTTTAGGGTTAGAAAATATCCCATTAGGTACCGCCTAACCACTGGCGTAGAAATATAATAATAAATTAAATTGTAACATCGATCACGAATCACATGATTATCATGCTTTATACATCATGCGAATAACAAGCAATAACTTAACAATCAACATATAAGAAGATAATCACGTATAGACCATAATTATAGTAGACGTGATAACTATATTTCCCCTACCTCAATAATAGCTTCAGGATAACAACTTGGAAATGATACGACTAGCTCTAAATCTTTTATCTCGGAATATTCCCACTATCTCTCTATCTCACTTATCAGTAGCTGACTCGAATCAGGAATGAGAAATAACTAAAGCACTGGACCCTATTTATTGTAGTAAGCGACCAATTAGATCGGAGTGAGTCACAGGACACGTGGTGTGCATGCAGCAAACAGGTCGCCAATTGTTAACATGTGTCCCCTATGTGTCACACATGCATACAAGAGGCTTAAGGGCGTGACGCACGACACCCTATGTGTCGCGTATGCATTGACAGTCACAGATGTTGTGACACATATCCCTCTACGTGTCACAAACTCATTCAGTCAAATATATATGGTTATCCTTAGCCACCACGTCAAATAAACATGTAATTTAGTCACGTCAAGCACATAACATGCCACACATCACAAGATGCATACATATGTACTTAATTAGCACTTAAGCTACTAATTATCACTAATTATACCTATATATGTTTATCCTTAATTTAGCAATAAAATAAGATATTACGACTTTCTGTGTATTTTTGGACGAGCTTAACATTAATAATATTGCAGTTATGGGCTTATCTATCAACTACTAAACAGTGAAACATGAATTAAACTGAAATAATATAATCTTAAGAAATGCGTTTATTACAATACCACTGGTTAGGAATCAAGAACAGGGATGAGACGAAGAAAAAGATGAAGAATAACACAAGAATTTAACTTGGTTCACTAGATTTTAGGCTAGCTACATCCATGGCCAAAACGAACCGATATTCTGGTGGAACTCAATTACCATCAACCACACTCCACACGCCATGTAAGTCCCGAACCTAGATCCTTATATAGGCCTGGGATACTGACTTGTGCCCAAAGAAATGGTCAAAGTAATCCAAAACTGAACAAGGAAACAACGAAACTGCCCCATCCCAGAGTGTTCATACGAACACCCAAAGTGTTCTCATGAAAATGTTCGTACAAACACTTTTGGTGTTCCCACAAACGAAAACCGAAAGCCCAATTTTCGCGCTTCGTTCTTGATTCCTGGCTTCGCCAACTGCTTAGCTGCTTTTTCCTATTGTTACCTAGGTACATTGAATCACTAAAAACATGAAAAAAATGTATAGATAGAAAAGCCGTCCGTCCTTCCGCGGTTATCTAAATCAAATTATGGGGGGTCCAAGCGGAAATCCAATAGCTTTAGGGCGAGAATAGATGAAAAATAACAAAGAAACTTGATTTGAAATTGAACCCCAATTACGAATTGAAGAAGAAGAAGAAGAAGAAGAGCAGGGCAGACTTTAATGCTATGCCATTAGTTGGCTTGCTTAGGGCTGCAAATTAGGGGGGAACCAACTTTTGGAAAAAAAAATAGTATTTTTTAAAATAGCTTAGTTAAATAGTAATTTTTGTTACAATTGATAGGTTAATTTATAATGATTTAACTCCTTTGATATCTCGTTTCCATTTCCAGATTTAACCTGCCACTCTCTCTCTCTCTCTCTCTCTCCAACTTTGAGAGAAACTCAGCCAAAATTTTCTCCTGAATTATCTGAACAATATTTACTGAAATTAGAATTGATTGGCAATCCCTACAACTAATCCTCTTCTCTTCCTAAAAAAAATCCGCTTCTCTTTCTCTCCAAAATTTTGTACCAAGATACTAATTGAATCATAGTATTTAACATATAATCGAAAATTTAAATCTCTGCAATAGCTTCTTCATAATTTAATCTCCATTCCGGTCTTAATATTCTCTCTCTCTCTCTCTTTAATTTTCTTTTTGAGGGATCTCTCTCTTCAATTATCCATTCAATATATCAGTGTTTTACAAATTAAATCAAGATATTAACTGAATCATATTTAAGATAAATGGCAAATAACTATCTTTTGAAAATATATATGGAAAATGATAGCGAATAGGTAATTATATAAAATCGAAGATTTCTTTTGAGGAAAACTTCAACACATCTTCTAAAAAGATAATGAAATTGATTTCTTCAAAGAAGCATTTTTTTCTCTAAAAAAAAGGCGCATTTTTTCCTTCTAGTCCTTGTTTGGGTAGCGGATAAGTTATGTAGAGATAATGCTTATGTTGGGATAAGAAGCAAGATAAGTATGATGTTTGATAAGCCCTAATAAGGTATGCTTACTGTCTGTGTTTGAGTGCTGTCGGATAAGATGCAGGATATGATGAAGGGTCAATGTAAAAATGTCCACATTGCCCTGCACTGTCGTGATTTTAAATTTTTAGATGTGCGTATTATAACTTGACATTAAAACACACAAATTAACTAAACATATCTTGATAAGCTTTATTAATGAACTACATTATTAACGAACTTATATTGTTAACTTGGGCGAGCTCTGTATCCATGAGAGCTCCGTATCCAAATTAGTGATTTTGGTTGGAATTGATGGTGGAGAGGGTGGTTGTTCATGGTGCTTTTGTAGGAGGTTTAAGGAGATAAAGAAGATGGCGTACTAATGGCAGACAGATGGGGACGACGATAGAATTTGGATTGATGTTGTAAGGTTTGGGGATAAGGGGTAAGAATTAGGGTGAAGGTACGTGGGTACTTTGGTCGATAAAATTTAGCGAGTTATGATGATTCTCTCTATCCAGCCTTATGCGCCCATTACAAGGAATTAGAGACAAAATTTTAGGCACAAAGATGTGATTTGTTGCAAAAAATATTTATTAATGAGAAAATTATACTTTTGTCACTAAAAGTTTCGCAAAAGGACCAAATTGCAACTTTGTTAAAGTTTTATGAGGAAACATCTAAAAATTCCCAAAAACACTCACTTGTGTTTGTTGCAAAAAGTAAGTTTTAGGTAGGAAAACAACATTTTTTCCCCAAAAGAATTCGATGAAGGACTAGATTGCAATGCGTTAAAAATTTGGTCGGTGAGAAAATAATTTAGTTTAGTTTGCAGCGTCTCAGCCATATCTCCCATATCCATTGCAGCTCTCTCTCAGTCCATTGCAGCTCTCTCTCATATCTTCGTCCAAGATCCACAATAGATTGCAGCTCTCTTTCATCTCTCGTCGATGATCCTTGAATTGCTCCTGTGTCAATTTTGTCTTCTGTTTGAGTTGAAGCTCGCCTTTGAGCCCTAAGTCGATCGATTCATCTCTTAGTCGGTGATTCTCTCATCCTATGAACGGTGGGTTTGAATAGTTGGAGGTTTCAAGGCTCGATTTGGCGAGTTCCGAATATTCTAAGGTACAATCAGCTCTCAGACTTTGAGATCTTCATCAATTGTAACTGCATATTCTTCTTCCGAGTTCTCTCTGCATCATTTGTTTTCGAATTTGCCTTCTTCTGAGTTCTCTTTGCATGAATCATATTATATATTGATTTTTTACATGTGTTGTTGTTTTTTCTTGCAGGTTCTGAAGCTGCAAATCTAAGGCATGTTCACCTTTCAGCAGTCTTGTTTTCGTAATTCGATGGAGATAGTTCCAATCTTAGTCTTGTTTTCGTAATTCGATGGAGATAGGAACTATCTGATTGCGTGGTTGATTTCATGAATCTATCCACTTTTGATAGTATATCCTGATTTTGGTAATTCGCAGTTTATGCTTTTAGTGCCAATAGTAGGACAAGATGAACTGCAGGACCAGTTGTTGTAGTCAAGCAAATTTGTGACATTCTGAATTCTAGTATAAAATGAATGACGCAAAGAGCTAAATTCTTTAATTTCTAATATGCCTCAGAGTTTCTAATATCTTGGTCTTTTGCTAGAGTACATTCTGTTTGTTGGTCTTTTGCTAGGCCTGGTGATTTGAATTTCTAAGCACCTAGTGCAAACTGGGAGACAAATGTATCCTTCTACATTATGTTTGTTGCATTTTCACTGAATTATAGACCTCACTCTAGCTTCTCTACACGGTAAACATAGCTCCTTATCCTGACCATGAGCTGGTTTTACACTTTTGCGTAGCTGATTTTGTTGTATAGGAAAACCAAAAATATGACCATATTCTTTTGTCTGTGTGAATCACTTGCTCACACTTAACCTGAAATTGAACAATACATTTTTTCGCCTCGAGTTTGAAGCTTTCCTGATCTGGCCATTATGTTTGAGAATCTATCTTCTGATGTCTTCCACTGCAATACTGAAATTGATAAGTACATTTATTTAGCTTTAGCTTTCATAGAGTCAAAAAATAATCAGAGAAGGATAGTAGCTGTTTTATCTGTACCTTACTCCAACCAACATTTAAAGGTTCATTGAAATACTGAATGAACATGCTCGTCTAATATTTCTGTAATGCACTTTCAAGCAAGGTAATGAACTGAAATTGTTCTGGAATCGTTAAAGAGCCCCCACTGTTGAACATATTGGTTTGCTTGAGTACTTTCAGTGATAACCCTCAAAGGCTCCAAGTGTCTGATATTTCATTCCTTCTGTCCTTTAACTCTGAGAAAACCTCTCAAGGGTCTTTTTGAAACCCCAATCATATTGTACAATTGTATTTGTAAATTGTGACTATATTTCATTAGAAATCGAGAGTAGCTTATTCAGGTTAAAATTGGCACTTGACCTGCTTCATTCATAGATACAGCACAAAGAGCTTGTTAGGTGCCAGTACCATTTTGAGACACATGATGATTTTGTAGCCCGATTACACTCAAGTTGTTAGGGTCTTGCATGGTAGGCAAAAAGCCCATACTCGTTATGACCAAGTTTCCTTAGACATCTCAGTAACAATGCATCATTCTTTGAACCTATTTTCTGCAAAAGTGGTATTTCAAGTAAATTATGGTGTTCATGAAGTAAAGATCTCATTTGTCATTTCTTGTTTTAAAGGATTTGAAGATGCAAAACCAGTTAGTTTCGCTATGAAAAGCAAAGGTTTTTCTACAATTGGAGCTGCAGGATTTTGCTGAGGTCCTGATTATAGAATCCGCAAAACCAGTTATTTCCGCTCTTCTTCTTGAGGTGTGTATTTCAGTATTCTGTTTCATGATAACTCTGTACATTTCATCTATTAAATTCAAATCCCTGATAACTCTGTCCCATGCACTGAAAATGAATTTAGTACTGGTAACAATTTGAAACGATTTATTGAGTAATCTTTAATGTCTTTTTCTGTCTCGGCATCTTATGTTCTTGTTTTTCTCTTCAGAGGGCTAGGAGAATCCATGGGTTAAAACAGTCTGGAAATACACTTCTGGCAAGTGGAACGGAGATGTCAATAATAAAGGTATCCCTTTCACTCTTGTACTCTTTTCTCATACAAAGTCTTAAGCAATTGTAACCACTAACAAGTGTCACTAGCCACTCTTAAGCAAACTGGTAGCTTGTACTCTAATGGACCTTCTTCCACATTCATTTTGATTAGTTGCTTTTAACAATACTGACTTGGGTAATATTTTGATTTCAGCCTGAAGATGGGAACATTCCTGATCTTGAAGATATCAAGCCAGAGATATTTGATTGTTTTTCGTATCCTGGTTTATTTTTTGTATCCCGCCTATTATTAAACTTTATGTGAAAGTAAAAAGTAGGAACATGCATCGTTGCTGTCTGCTGGGATGCATCACCTGATTCATTTGGTAAATAATCTAACTGATTTTTAGGTACAAAAGCGTGGATGTCTTGGTTAGTTACATGCACTAGGTACTTGTGAAAATATAGTTGATAGAAGCCCTTGAATAATCTTGGCCACAACTCACAATGAAACTTCCATGATTTATACAACCCTGGGTTCTCTAGGGGTTGGAGCCTCGGACCTGAGAGAGCACACTCCTGAGACGTAAGTCAGAGGGTTGGCCACAAATTACAATGACACCGGAATGCTATCATTATGAATCAGAAACCTGAGTAAACTATCACTATGTATGAGTCGGATATACGTAGAAGAGTTTCACCATCTTAGGGCTTGATGGTGTTAGCACAAATCAAACAGTTTTCCCTTAGAGACAATTTAGTTTATTCATGCTTGGTATTGTGAGTCTCGAGGTTTGTAAAAAGGCCACATTTAGTACTGTGGAAGTGGGAAGTGAAAACCAACACTGCAAGCAGTTGAAGGGTCCCCGCCAACATAGTTTATCAACAAAGATTTTTTCTCAAGAAGTATTCCCTGGGTCATCTAACAATTGTGACTTGCGCTGTAACTTGCATGCTAACATAATGCTTCATTTTTTCTTTTTCTTTTCCTTTGTGTATTTTTTGGGTTTCACTTTCTTACCAGTTGGAATTTCTTGTACTCTTTGTTAGATTTTTAACTTGATGCATAACCCAAACATTGCGTTCCCTTTCTTTGTAGGTGCTACACATAATAAGGTTGAAATTTGCACCCCCAAAACGTCAACCTATAGATGCTTTACTGGTGCTATTTTAATGGTTGATCTTCTTCTCGGTTTAGGAAAATGTTACGATCCTTTTGGTTTGTGCATTCTGTTTCATAGTTACTTCTGCTATTTCAGCCAAATTTTGAAGTATTTTATTCACGCATGACAAGATGTGCACACATGAACTCATAGTTCAGATTAGAACTTTTCATCCTGGAAACTTGATTGTTGCCCGAATTTCATTTATATCTTTTAAGCATATTGCTGATTTATTTTTCTTCTTCAATCTTGCTCATTGCAGAGTATGACTGTGGTTTCTTCTGATGATGATTTTTTGCTGGATTTGTTGTTGGAGAAGGCCGGGCAGAAATGCCAATGTCTTCATAGTAAGCCACTTTACTGAATTCTTAAACAGAATTTTAATAACGTGATCCTGGGAATTTGGAGACTCTGAATACTCATTCTGTGCAGGCAATAGTCCATTTCTATTAGTACTGGCTTTCTCTGCCATGCCTTCCTCGTGTATTCGCAGTGTAATTGATTGCATGCATATTAGATTATTTATTTATTTGTTGTGACTATTGTCTCTGTTGTAGCTTGGGTGAGAAGAAGAAATTAAACATGGCTGCTGCTGATGATCATGTCCTAAATCGAGTTCACAGTCTTGGTGAGCGTGTGGATAAGCAATAGTTTTGCCTCCTTGGGTTGCACTAGCTGTTCGTTCAAGGTCTGGTAGTTGTTGATCAGTTGAACCTACCCGAATATCTTCAGTTCAAGGAACAACTTGTTGATGGCACACCATAAGTAGAATTAGAAAATCTTTTGTTTTGGCTCATCTGAATTTGTAATTAGATTAAATTTGAAGTATGTAGCTTAATGTGAATTTTGGATCCGATTGTAATGCAAATTAATTGCTTCTTTGTGGTGTTGTAGCTGGCTTCGGGACGATACTGTTTTAAAATTTACATTTGTAGGCAGAAGATCTAGTTGTTAAAACTCCTTTCTAAGCCTATAATTTTTTGTTGGGAAATGTATGTTTTAGGTAGGAAATATGTTTTAGGGAGGAAAGTAAGTTGTAAAAAACTCTTCCAGGTACAATTTTTCTTGTTGCAAAAAGTAACTTTTAGGGAGGAAATATGATTTAGGGAGGAAAGTAAATTGTAAGAAGCTCTAACAAGGACAAACTTTTTTTGTCCGAAAATGTACTTTTTAGGGAGGAATTTTTTTCAGGAGGAAAGTAATTATACAAAATTTCTTTTAGGGACGGAAATTTCGTCACAAAAGGTACTTTTTAAGGAGGAAATTTGATATAAATTTTGCAACAAAATATACGATTCGTCGCCAAAAGTGACGTTTTTTTAGACAATATCAAAATTTTGTCCCAAAAAACTTTCCCGGATGGACTTTTGGCCACAAACTGCGCAACGAAGAGTTTTTGTCTCAAAATACTTTTTGGAACGAAAATATGATATTTAGCTAAAAAAAAACTCCAATTCGTTCGGGGGGGGGGGGTATAGGGGTATAACTTTTTTTCAAAATATTAAAAAAGTTTTGTTAGGGGTATAACTTATGCTCCCTCTTATACCGGCACCCGAACACTGGATAAACAAGGGGGACCATAAGTTATGCTATGCTGCCTCTTATGCTGCTACCCAAACGAGGCTTCTAAGAATAAAAACGATGAAAGCAAAAAATCATTATACAACACTCTAGAATCTGGATAAGTATATTTGAATGATTAAAGGGCATCAAATGTGATGCTAGCTTAGGGCATCAAAATTTTTAGGGCCCGCCCTGAAGAAGAGCACAAAGATACAGTTGCAGCTTCAAAGCCGCGTCCACATTCTTGAGAGAGAACTCAGTAGCCAATCTAGGTGGATTGTCAGATAGCATTCTCCAACCTGTTTTAGTTAACTGCTAGGTTAAAATTAGACAAATCCTTAAAACTCAGCCCATCACTTTGTTTTGGCTTACACACTTCCTACTAGCTAAGAAGAGAGATTTTGTCTTTTCAGCTGAGCCAAGCCACCCCATAGAAATTTCCTGCAACTGGTCAAAGGATAGTTATTTATTTATTCAAAAAGCTTCTTCATATATAATATATATAAATCACATGCAGTACAACCAATCCACGTACAAAGCACATGTACACTAATAGTAAAAAAATGTCCGATCTAATAGATGTAATGAACAAAGAGTGTTTTGTTATTATTAGTTCACTACAGGGGTTAGATTGCAATTATTGAAAGTTAGGTTGTTATTCAGTTAGATGAGCTGGCAAGTGTATAAATACAGTACTATACACTGTATTGAGGTATTGATAATAATACAATATTGTTCTTCATCTTTCTTCTTCCTTCTTCTTCTTCTTCTTCTTCTTCTTCATACATTTCTGCATTTCATCATGGTATCAGAGCGTTATGTGGAAATGGTACTGTTTCTGCAGAGGTATAGGTGTGTTTTGTAGCAAGAGGTGAATCACAAGGTTTACAATTGGTCATCCCAGCTTTAGCTAGAATATCAGCAGCATATTTTGATTGTTGTAGATGAAACCCCTGAGAAGTAGTACTCACTTGAATTCCCAGAAAATAGGACAGAAGGCCTAAATCTTTGACAGCAAAGTGAGTACTCAGATAACTAATCAGGGACTGAATGTAGTTGGCATTACTCCCAGTTATGAGAATATCATCCACATAAACCAAAACTATAGTAGTCTGAGTCTTCTTGTGAAGCACAAACAAGGAAGTGTCTGCTTTGCTCATTTTAAATCCAGCTGCTAAGAGAAATTTAGAAAGCATTGTGTACCAGGCTCTTGGTGCTTGTTTTAGGCCATAGAGAAGACTTATGAAATTTGCACACCAGATAGGAATTATCCTCAAAACCTGGTGGTTGATGCATGTAGAATTCTTCTTCAAGAGTGCCATGCAAGAAGGCATTACTCACATCCAGCTGCTTAATAGGCCAATTGTGAGATAGAGAAAGTGTAAGCACAATTCTCACTGTTTGTTGTCTGATGACTGGACTAAAAGTTTCTGAATAATCAATACCATACGGCTGATGAAACCCCTTTGCCGCTAATTTGGCTTTGTATCTGGCAATATTATCATCTGCATTCTTTTTGAGTTTGAACACCCACTTACATCCAATAGCATGTCTGTTAGGAGGAAGAGGAACCAATGTCCATGTTTGTTGTAGTTGTAAAACTGCATATTCTACATGCATGGCTTGTTTCCAAGAGGGATGTGTTAGTGCTTCAGCTACAGTGGTGGGTTCTGTGACTGTATCAGGAGTAGTAGTGCACACTTGTGTGACATATCTGGGATTAGGTTTATAGATGCCTTTCTGAGATCTAGTAGTCATAGAGTGAACAGGATGAGTTGGAGTGGGAGATGGTGGTGAGAAAGAAGAGGATTGGGAAGAAAGTGCTGGGGAGGGTAAATGAGAATGTGATGGAGAAGATGGAATAGAGGTGGTTGGGTGTGATAGTGAAGATATTGGAGATGGGTTAGAAAGTGTGTGTGTGGGAAAGAGAGGTGGAAATTGCAACCAAGATGAGACATAAGAGGAGTTTTTCAAAATAGGAGTGGTGGAATTGTTAATGGAGGAAAAGGGGAAAATGGTTTCATGAAACCTAACATGTCTTGAGATATTGATAGTAGAGGTAGTGGTGTCTAGACATTTGTACCCTTTGGTGTTAGGACAATATCCCAGAAATACACAAGGTGTAGACCTTGGTTGAAGTTTGTGTTTAGCATATGGTCTTAACCATGGAAAGCATAAGCAGCCAAACACTTTAAGCTCAGTGTAGGAGGGGGGTTTTTGAAATAATTTCTGGAAAGAAGAAACATGTTTGAGTGTAGGTTTAGGAAGTCTATTAATAATAAAGTTGGTTGTAACTACAGCTTCTAACCAGTATTTAATTGGCATAGATGCATGAAATAATAAAGCAAGAGCTGTTTCAATAAGATGTCTATGTCTTCTTTCCACTCTCCCATTTTGTTGGGGGGTGTGAGGACAAGAGGTTTGATGAGTAGTGCCCTGAGTTTGAAGATAAGTACCAAAAGCAGTATTAAGAAATTCAGATCCATTATCAGTTCTGAATGTCTTTATGGAAGTGTTAAAATGAGTATGAACATATGCAGTGAAAAGTTTATAAGCATGATAAGCTTGATCCTTAGATAAGAGTGGATATAGCCAGCAGAATCTTGTATGATCATCTATAAAAAGAATGTAGTACTTGTATTTAGAACATGATTCAACTGGAGAAGGACCCCAGATGTCAGAATGAACAAGATCAAAAGATTGTTTAACAGTAGAAGTGGATACAGGGAAAGGAAGTTTATGAGCCTTAGCTAGTTCACAAGGAGTACACAAATATGAAGAATGAGTAAACTGTAAACAAGGTTTGAGATGATGCAACACTGCAGCTGATTAGACTTAACAATATCATAGGAGGATGGAAGACCTCTGAGAATGTAGAGAATAAGATCTTCATCCTTAATGTGTTCTTGAACTTGAAGCAGCTGATCTATGAGATTCTTGACAAAATCAAAATATTCCAGCATAGTTTTAGAGCCTTTTTGCAAGCTATACAGTTGTGATTTGAGTTGATGAACATGAGACCTTGACAAGGATGTAAACCTTTGAGCTAGAGCTAGCCATATATCATGTGCAGTGGTTAAATGCAGAATAAGAGGCAGCACAGTTGGTGAAATGGATGCTATAAGGCATGTTTTAAGATGCAGATCAACAGTTTTCCAAGCAGTAAAAGCAGCGTTTGGACAATCATTACCAGAAGTATCTGAAATTTTAGCTGATGGAAGTGGTGACGTAAGTTGTTCATAGAGAGAATTAGCTTGAAGAACATCTTCAATTTGTGCCTTCCAAAGCATATAGTTGTTATTGTCCAGTTTCAGCTGAATCAGTGAATTAAGATTAGCAATCAAGAAGGTTAAACCAGCTGGAAGTATTTCTGTCATCATAATAAACCAAATCTCTGCACGAATCGGTTGAACTCGGCAAAACTCGGTGTAGAGAGATCAAAACTCGGCACGAATCGGTTGAACTCGGCAAAACTCAGTATGAATCTCGATGAAACTCAGAGATTCATAGAACGAGAGAGAAATCGATGCATATTCCAAGATCGAACAGAGTAAAAGCAGAAATCAGATCGAGAATGAAGACGTACACCAATCGAAGCACCATTAATGCAGGTCTGAAGATAATTCGCCGGAGAAGACAGCGTTGAGAAATGGAGTTGAACCAGAATTGAAACGGAGGTCGCCGGAGTGAATTGCGACCGGAGATGATGAAGATTAGGTGGATTCCGAGGCGGAAATCAAACGGAGACGAGGCAGAGAGGCTCTGAACCTAGGATATAGTAAAAGTGTACTTAGCGGTAATCCATAGCTGAATGGTAAACGTGTGCTGATCTGTTACTTGTTACAACGAATATGCCCTTGATCACATTGCAGCTAAACCTTCTTCATCTGAAACTACTTTGTTTAGTCGTTGCATTAGTAAGTTGTACTCATCTTGGCGTCCGATGAGGCTGAGTCTTACATAACGCTTTGTGGCACCAAATTTGTTCCCTGCACGCCCAATTAGATTAGCTGCTCGGAGAACTGCGCTGCAATCTACATCTTCTTCCAGCTCGCACTTCACCCACGCGTAAGCTGAGTTCAAGTAAGAAAAACTTGTTAGATTATTGATTTGTACGACTGGAGCATTATTTTAATATTCTGCTAATATTTTCTCGGTTTTGGAGTATGACAAATATGTACCTGGAGAGGCATCCCTATTTTTGTGCGAAAAAGTGCAGTATCGTTGAGAAGGAATTTCCTGGATTGAAAAACGCCTCGACCTTGATATGGTATTTTTCACTTCCTCCCATCGTTTGCTCATCATTTTGTAAGCGAAATCAAACATCGCCCTTCCATTCCCTTGTAGAATCACTTTCAGAAGCTGCAAAACTCTGAGCTGTGTATCCCGAGAGACGCCCACCCCGGTTAGTGCGATATATTTTGCCATTTTCTTGTGTACTTCCTCATCTTTTACAAAAGCCCACCTACAAAAAACATTTCAAGCCATGATATAATGGTCTGACACACTTAATTCCAAATAAAGGAAAGAGCAGTGATTTAGTTTTTACCCGAATCTACTACCAACATGACCGGTAAATTTTGAGATGGTAAATACCATGAGATCTTCATCTGAGGGACCTGGAATTGGTGTATAATGTGGCCAATAATTGGCGTGATCATGAATCGTCTTCACTGATGAACCTTTCAGAGTCCCGTTCATCAAATTGCCATCCGGGTTATTTGGGGAAGTTACAAACTCAATCACATTAGGAGCTCTGTTCTCTGTGGTGTTTCTCCACAAGGCCGCGTCTCCTTTAAAAATGAAATCTACCGACCTGGAAAATTCTGTTTGTGCTTCATATACCTGTAATGAAAGAATAATTGTTGAAAAAGTATATTTAGAATTATGTCTTCTAGGATATTTGAAATACTTGAAAAAAAAAGTTAGATGTGTGCTATATGTACCTGGTAAAACGGTACTGAAGCTACTACTTCTGTGGGAGATGATGAGTTCTCAGGGGAGAGGGCGTACACGGCTGCACCGAGGAGCTGTGTTGAGCCAGAACCAAAGATGATGTACTTTCCATTAGTAACTGCATTCTTAGCAATGGAGTGAATTTTTCGGATTTGTTTCTCAAGCTCGTGTGAGATAAAGGTGTGATCGTCAAATGTGTAGCTCATCCGATGCCACCCTGACAGGACCACTGCGCTACTAGCTGCATGTTGCATCCAGAAGGGTTCCAAGAATAATGGATTGCCGCTGCAATGTTCATGGATGACTGAATTGGTCAATTCCTTCTAAGTTTCATGTCAACGTTAATATACATGAGATATACAATTTTTATGGATCAAATTTTTGTTCAAACCGAAATGCTTGTGAATGCCCTCATAGTCGAAATCCTAACTTTTCGGAACCTTGCCAGAATTTACCGTAAAAGAACCGCTTTTTTTTTTTTTTTTTTTTTTTTTTTTTTTTTTTTTTTTTTGAGAAATGTTTTGTCGTCAACCGGGTTCGAACCCTGGACCTAATGCAGGGGCTTCCAACGCTCTACCACTTAAGCTACCACCCTAGCGGCTAAAAGAACCACATCTGATAAACACTTTGAATTTTAAATAACATAGGTGTGCCATGAATCTCGAAAAAAATTGTGGACAATGACTACTTGGGTAATTTAGAAAAATTATCGTGACCAAGTAATTTAGTGATGGACTAAATAAGTAGCAATTTTTTAGTGCTCCAAAAGAGCACGACGTGCTGTTCTACAACCAATTAAAGTGCAACACGTAAATACACTGTGAGTGATTGGCAGACTTACTCTCATTGACTGTAGAGCACCACGTGGTGCTCTTTTGGAGCACTAAAAAGTTTCTCATAAGAGCAACTAAATCAACTGTTTACCTACTGTGGAAAGATGAATGACCTACTCAAGTGGTTTATTTTATTTACGTTGAAGTATCAACATATTACCTCCTTCTTGTCTAGTTCTTTTTTGTTTGACTTTTTTCATCCGTAATCGGATCACTTTGACACAATAATTTGAATTGAAAAACGATGCAAATTTTTGCTAACTTTGCAATGGTGTTATAGATTATATGTTAACTCTAAAAAATGTCCCGGTGAATAGTCGTAAAAAGTAAAGTAGAAAAAACCTGAGGGGACAGAAGTAATATATGTCAATAATAACCGTACTTAGAAGCAACAAGCCGTCGGCAATAAGGGATAGAGAAATTTACCTTTCTGCATCCGCGGGACATTGTGGATCAAAGTGAGAGCAATCAGGCCCAGAGAAGCAAGCATTGCACTCACAAACTGGCGTGCCATAAACACGTAAGCTATCCAAATAGGCATTTCCATGCCCAGAGCATGAAACTGCTACTGCTGCTTCAGCTTCTTCTGCAGCTCTTTGGGTCCAACTCAGTTTTGTGTTCCATGTAGACTCGCCCAAATAAAATAGATTCATAAGAAAGTAAAAATTAATAATCAAACAGCACAACAAGATAGTGCTAGCGATTGCAGCTTTCATTTCTTCTGATTACGTTATAAAGAGAAAGAGAGGAGAGAGGGGGGACGGGCAGAGAGAAAACGATCTTGGAGTGAGGTGTGCAGGCGAGTTTTACGTGCGATATTTATAGAGTTTAGAAGGTCTAGAGTTACATACATAAAGGCTCCGTTTTGGTTGGTGGTAACATATTTTCTAGTAAAATGTTTTCCCTTGTTTTTGTGTTTGGTTCGCCATTTGTCACGTAAAATATTTTTTCTTGTAAAATATTTTAACTCAAATGATGTAAAATGATTTACGCATTAAAATCAGCTTGCAATTTCCGGAGATTGAAGGACCATGACAACAACTCATACAAACACCTCCGCTACCAAGAACCACCATTGCCGCCACCCACCTCCACCACCACTACCGTCCCCGCCCACTAACACTACCACCAATTAATTAATCAGTTTTGAAAGGAGAGTATGCAGATAAATATGCAGCACATATACTCTAGAAAGGGGGAAGGGGGGGGGGGGGTTGAATAGAGTATGCCAACTTTTTGCAAAACTAGAGGAGGAAAAGACTTTTAGTTTTAGTGCAAAGGATTTCAAGGCCTTGAACACAAATTCAAGTATTTGGAATGAAATACAGCTTGCAAAAAAAGACAAGTCTTTTTCAAGGCCTTGAAAAGTGTTTCAAACCCTTGAAAGCAGACAAGTTTAAATGTTGTAAAAACTATGAATGTGAATGAACTGTAAATGCAAGAGACAAATGATTTATAGAGTTCAGTCCACTTGGACCTACGTCTCTACCTCAGGTATCTTCTCCCTGCAGGATTTTCAACTCAATTCTTATTAATCAAAAGCTAAGCCCTAGATCTCAAGCACAGAGAATTTCCTACTCTATTACGGCTTGTGGTTCTCCTTAACCTATCTAGTACCTGCTCTAGCTAACAGATTAACTAAGAATTATCTATTGTTTACTTTGAACAATCCTTGAGAATGATGTATAGAAGTACATAAATGATCTACCAATAAAGTATAATACAGAAGAACACTATAGTAGAAAACTGCAGTGAAGAATGCAGTGAACTTCTGTATGTTGGATTGTGAGAGTGATGAATTTCTTTGATGCTTGTGAATCCAGAATTGTGGCTCTCTTTTTGCCCGTTGAGTGTTGTGTCTTGATGCTTCAAATTGGGCTCTATTTATACAGTTTGAAACTCTGCAAATCTTCCCAGATTTTCAGCAACTACTTCCTGTATTTTAGGCAACTGCATTGACTCTCTTCAACAGCCTTCTCCAACGGATAGTTGATCACAATCTTCAAAGATTTTGCTGTGATCTTGTCTTTAAGAAAATTGAGAAGCTGTCATGAGTCTCTGATTGATCACAAGATCATCGTCACTAAGTGATTTCTTTTCTTGCAAAAGTCAGATAAGGAAACAAATCATGCAAATATAGGAAGTAAAATTTCCTACAAAACTAAGTCAAAATCATGGATTTTAAACATGTTAGATATATCAAAAAATTTTGTCTTTCATCATCAAATAATAATACATTAAGTATAGGGGTGAGAGGGATGGTATTAGATCAAAAAGAGTTTAGAAAAACTCCCCCTCATAGCATGTATGCAGGTCAGACAGTTTCAAGGCTTTGAATCCTGTTTCAAGGCCTCTGCTATTTCAAGCATGTGAAACCTGATTCAAGGCTTTGAAACTTGTTGAAGGCCTTGAAATACCTAAGTATTTTCAGTCCATGAAACCTGTGACCTTACAATTTTTTTGTTATATGTAATTTTTTATAAGAATATCTAATACACAAGAAAAATATCTTATAAATGTCAACCAAACACGAAAAATTATAGAGAAAACTTTGTCACAAAAAATATTTTACGCATATAATATTTTTCTATGTAAAACATTTTACTTCCAACCAAACCCAGCCCAAATTGCATGCGACAGGGATCTTGATTAAAATGATTTATACAGTGAACACTAAGTGGGATTTTACGTATATTCCGTCCGTGATAGAGTACTATTTACATTCACATAATGTAACTAAGTGTGTGCTTAGTTCCACGAGCAACTTGTTATTAGACTATAATAGTCGATAACCCGCGCTATGCGCGGGTTCTGAGCCGCTTGCTATTCTTTAAATAATTATGATTAAAAGTAAATTAACATTAATACAGCAAGAGTGGTAGCTGAAGTAGTAGAGCATTTGAAACCCCTGCATGAGGTTCAGGGTTCAAACACAGTTGACGGCAAAAACAATAAAGCAAAAGTAAAAATTAATGATTAGCGGTCAACATTCCCTATGAATTCATACTGAATGTATTTAAATATGGATGGTGATCAATGCCCTACGAAGAGTGATCAACATGCCCTATGTATTTAAATATGAATGTGCATGAGGAATGTCACACAACTCTTGAATTAATATTATTTTTTATTAAACATAGGTTTTATTTTAGAAAAATAATTACTAGTGACTCTTTTATTGAGTTTTTTAATGTTATAAGTTTTTTTTTTTTTTTTTTTTTTTTTTTTTTTTTTTTTTTTATGGGAAATAACACTTAAAGTGTTTTCAAAATTGAACAAACACATAATAAAAATTAAAATTTGAATGCACCAAGTGAGCCTTTGGTTAACGTTAAGCAATGGTGTGATGTAATTAAGACTAATACTTTTATTCTTCATTCATAATTTGTAAAAGTTAGTTTTGCATTTAGAGAAGTTGGCTTAAGATTCACAATCAAAGGTTATGACAGTCCTCAGATGGTTCCATGATGTGGAATCTACAATGACAGGGACCAACTTCCCTCCTTGTAATGGGTCTATCTGATTGACATTACACCTACTATATTTGTATTTATGTCCCACCATGGCTCTTTTGCTTATTCCAATTAAAATGATTTGCATAGTTCTTTCAATAATTTTAAATCTTACATTACCACTTAATTGCACTTGAAATTAAAATACACAACGTGACAATTTATGATTTCATGGCAAGTTTTGATTCGTCAAATCAAAAAACTTATGCCAACTGGAAAGAAAAATGGCATATGAATGATGAGCAATTGCTCGCCTCCTAATTTTTCTATATAATATCGATTTATGGCCCACCAGTGCTCACTCCTTTATTCTAATTGCAATGATTTGTGTCGGAGTTGCTTTCAATTATTTGTGAACTTAAATTACCACGTAATTACACTTGAAACTAATTACTTTTCGTGGACATTTTCAAGGTTCCCTCAGAAATGATAATGGCGTCCGATCCCATTGAAGAAGATTGGATCAACAAAATCACCCTCTCTGATGAAGAGCAGACAGAGATCGTGATTGGAAAGGAGATCTGCAAGAAAGTGGAGGAAGACTGGAAACTTTGCCTCATAGGCAGGTTCATCGGCAGGAAGGCAATTGATAAACACGGTATGAGAGAGCTCTTTCATAGACTATGGTGCCCGGATGATGATCTTAAGGTGATGGATGTTAACCACAACACCTTCATCTTTAAGTTCTATAACAAGTTCTCTCTCGAGAAAGCTCTCTATGGTGGTCCATGGAACTTTGATAACCAGTTGTTGATTGTGAGAAACTGGAATATCAAAGAGAATGCTGAAGATTGCAGATTCAATGATGTTTGGACTTGGATTCAAATATCAGGGCTGCCCATACACTTAATTCATGAGGACATCGGTTCTCTTATTGCGGCGTCTGCAGGAGAAGTGGGAAAAGTTTCCATCCACCTTGATGGTGAGGAAAAAGACAGATGCATCCGCGCTCGTGTCAGAATCAAAACCTACAGACCATTACGCCGAAGAGCAAAAATCCGGACAGAGGAAGGAGAACAATGCTGGGTTAATCTCAAGTATGAAAGGATCCCGTGTGTGTGTGAATGGTGTGGTCTGATTGATCATACTTTTATTTATTGCCCAAAGCGAAGCGAGATGATCGCAAAAGAACTGTCACCGGAGTTTGGGACGGGGCTTCTTGGGAAACCGGTAGGTAAGAGGAAGAACGGAGAACAAGAGCCGATGACCGGGAAACGACGATCAGACGAAGGGCAAAAACGGAATTTCCAACTTGGCACGGCAGAAAATCGCGGCAAGGAACCCAAACATTTTGGTGATAAGTCAAAATCTCCTTTCTGGAAACCACGACCCAATTCCGATCAAGTTGCCGCTCTTTCCAAAGATAAGGAGGTTGCTACTAATATTTCGGGAAGTCCATCTCTATCACGTCCAATTTTCACTCTCTCGGGATTAGAAAAATTGAATGGTGATAGTCCCATAATTAAAGGAGGCCCTCTCCCTAATCCCTTTGCGAAGGATTCGGAGGGGATTCCTAAGTCGAAGTCAAAGCTGCCGAAACAGAAATGGAAGAAGATCAACATTAAAGACAGGGCAAGAGAGAAGATAAAGTCAAATCCTGAAGAGGATGATCTGGGTTCAAAAAGGAAGATTCCACAGCAAGGGTGTATGATTACAGATCAAGGAAAGTTGATTGGAGGAAAACGTGCGTGCAGTGAACCGCTAACCATCGCCCCCTCAACCACCTCGGTAGTGGAAGCCGCTAACACTATCGAGGAAACAACTAAGGCGGTGGAAGTCATCATGGATACCGAAGAAGCATCAGGAAACAACACTTTACCAGAGGCGGAGCCTGCTAGCCAGGCCCGCCTAGCCCAATGAGTACCCTCAGTTGGAACGTACGGGGGCTTGGAAACCCCCGTAACGTTCTATCCCTTCACGACACTGTGAAGGAAAGCCGTCCAAACCTTGTTTTCCTCATGGAAACAAGGTTGAATGAGTACGAGATGGACTTAGTAAGACGGAAGGTAGGGTATGCAAATGGTTCTTATGTGGAAAGTGTCGGCCGAAGTGGAGGTCTAGCTCTTTTATGGGATATGAACACTGAGGTCACAATTGTAGCAGAAGACATACACTTCATCCACTGTTGGGTGAAGTTCGAGGACTGTCAATCCGCTTGGCTTCTCACTGGATTCTACGGGGATCCAACCGGGAGTGAACGACATCACTCTTGGAACTTACTTCGCCGCCTAAAACCTCAAGGAGATGCTCCTTGGTGTGTCTTAGGTGATTTTAACGAAGTGAGCTCATACATGGAAAAAGAAGGAGGACGAAATGTTACAGTTAATCAAACTAGCCCTTTCTTAGAGGCTCTTTCAGATTGTGGACTGCAAGACCTCGGTACAATGGAAATCTGTTCACATGGAACAATAATCAAGACGAAGAGGCAAATATTAGAGAACGCCTTGACCGTGTTGTGGCCAATATCAGTTGGAGACTCCGATTTGGAAACGCTAGAGTTAACCATCTAGTGTGTTCCACTTCGGACCATAATCCAATCGAACTCAAAGTTAGGGAGACAGATACGAGTCAGGTGGTGGGCACTAAACGCTTCTATTTTGAAGCATCCTGGCTCAGAGATGAAGATTGTGATGCTAAATTCAAGGACGTTTGGGATTCCACCGGCCCTTTAGTTAAAGATAAGCTTAAGGGCTGCGCAGCTAAACTTCAACAATGGGGGAAGACTGCAATAGGTGATTTCAGGAGGAAAAGTAGAAAGCTAAAAAGGGACATCTCAAGACTTGAATGTTTGAAGCCAACGGCCAATACTATGAGAAGTCTCCGAAAAACGAAACAAGAGCTCAATAATCTTCTTCAACAAGAAGAAGACCACTGGCACCAACGGTCGCGAATTCAATGGCTCAAAAGTGGAGATCGCAACACGGCTTTCTTCCACCGCAAGGCCACTGCTAGAAAAGCGAGAAACAGAATAAAAGGTATTGAGGACCCCAATGGTAATTGGCATACGGATGACAGTGATATAATCCGTATTATTTCGGACCACTTTGAAGGATTATTTGCCTCCTCTAATCCTTCGGAAAGTGATATTGACACTATGCTTAGCTACATCACAGAAGGTATCTCTTCGACTCAGAGAGATTACTTGGATTCTCCGTATTCGTTAGATGAAGTGACGGAGAGCTTGATGCAAATGGGTCCAAACAAAAGCCCGGGTATTGATGGTTTCCCGGCCTTCTTCTTTCAAAGATATTGGCATTTTCTACGCAAGGATGTGGGGGATTGTGTTCTTCATATTCTAAATGGCCAAAGCAGCGTGGCAGTGTTTAACCATACGCTGTTAGCGTTGATTCCAAAAATAAAGCAGGTACGCAACCCCGCTGATTTACGACCTATTAGTCTATGCACAGTTATTTACAAACTAGTGTCTAAAACAATGGCTAATAGGCTTAAAAAGCTTCTTCCGACTATTATTTCGGAAAACCAGTCGGCTTTTGTACCGGGCAGGCTCATCACTGATAATATAATCTCGGCTTTTGAAGTCCTTCACTCCATGAAACATAGAATGAAAGGCGAAAGAGGAGTTGTTGCTTTCAAAACTGATATAAGAAAAGCCTACGGCCGAGTTGAATGGTCTTTTATTGTCAAAGTGATGGAGAAGTTAGGTTTCGGTCCTAAATGGGTCAACCTAGTTTATGATTGCATATCAACCACTTCTTTTTCCTTCTCCTATAAGGGTCAAGTTGCTGGTAGTATTATGCCCATGCGGGGGCTTCGTCAAGGTTGTCCAATCTCACCGTATCTTTTCCTTTTTTGTGGTGAAGTTCTCTCTCGTGCTCTCACGTATGCGTTGTCTAGTAATGCTATTACAGGTGCTACTGCGTCCCGAGGGGGTCCTAGAGTCTCCCACCTCTTTTCGCGGACGATAGCATGATTTTTACAAGTGCTACAACAGAAGAAGTTGAGGCCCTATCCAGACTACTTACACATTACGAAGCAGCTACAGGACAACAAATAAACAGAGAAAAATCTTCAGCGGTTTTCTCGTCCAATGTTACTGATGCTGAAGGCTTGCGTCTCTGCATGTTATTGGCGTCAGAAAGGAACAACTCCATGACAAGTACCTGGGCCTCCCAACAGAAATGGGGAAGAACAGAATGATTAACTTCAAAGCTATAGAGGAAAGAATTGGTGCAAAGTTAAATGGCTGGAAAGAAAGGTACCTGAGCCCGGCCGGGAAGGAGGTACTCCTGAAAGCGGTTGTGGAAGCTATTCCAACATACACCATGGGTTGTTTTAGACTCCCAAATAATCTTTGCGACAAACTGGAGGCTGAAATGGCACGTTTTTGGTGGAATTCTTCCATCACGAAGAGACGTATGAGCTGGATCTCTTTGGAACAAAATGAAAAGATAAAAACATGAAGGAGGAATCGGTTTTCACCATCTAAATCATTTCAACACAGATATGCTTGGAAAACAGTACTGGAGAATCCTTATGAACCCTAATCTTCTTCATGCCCGTATCTTGCGACACAAATACTGTAAAGAAGAAGGAGTGCTAAAAGCTGAAATAAAGAAGGGGTGTTCTTATCTTTGGCGAAGTATAATGTCCAGCAGAGACCTGGTGCTCAGTGGTTGCCGCTGGAGACTAGGAAACGGAGAGCAACTTGATGCGTTTCGGGATCCTTGGCTTCTGAGACCGTTCAAATTCAGGCCCTTCACGCCAAATCGCCATGATAGAGATTTCAAGGTTGCAGACCTGATCAAAGAAGACAGAACTTGGGATGAGAACAAGTTATTGCAGTGATTTTGGGAGGAAGATATCAATGAAATCAGACGAATTAAAATCCCGTCAGTTCCCCAACCGGACAGACTCATTTGGCATTTCTCTGAAAATGGCCAATACACGGTAAATTCAGCTTATCGTCTCTTAATCCAAACAGAAAACTTGATTAGTAAATCTCAGTTTGGAGACTCATCAATTTGTTCTACGGATTGGTGGAAAATTTTCTTGTCTCAGAAAATCCCAAAGAGGGTTTTGTACCCAATTTGGAGGGCTATAAACAACAGCCTCCCAGTCCGATCAAATCTAATTCACAGAGGTATACCCGTCGAAAATTTATGCCCTGTTTGCAAAAGTAAAGGAGAATCGGAGACTCATCTGTTCATGGAGTGTCTGACGGCAAAAAAGTGTTGGGCTTTACTGTTCGGGGATGATTTTGTGCATGAAATCAGGGGACCCTTCCCTTCTTGGTTCCCAAATATGTTTCTGACAAAAGGAAAGGAAGATCGAAGGAAGATGAGTGTCCTTATTAGTAATCTATGGTGGAATCGAAATAATCGGGTTTTCAAAAACAAAATGGAAAAGTCTGAAGAAATCATCAAAAGAGTTGAAGACTACCTGTTAACCTCAAATCCACACATGCATGAAGCTATCTCGGTGGCTCCGGCAGATCTGTTCGCCAACCCCGGAAATGGGTCCAAAAAACCCGCCGGAAGGATGGGTAATTCTCAACACAGATGCTGCTTGGAACTCAAAACAGAATTTAGCAGCAACTGGTGGAATTCTCAGAGAAGCCAACGGCGTCTTCATCGCCGGAAAGTCCACCCAAATTCCCTTTCCGATCTCCCCAAAAGCAGAATAAGCCGAAGCTCTCTTGGAGGGGATAAAATTTGCCTTAGAAA
Source organism: Linanthus parryae (assembly GCA_023055425.1). Classification (NCBI taxonomy): domain Eukaryota; kingdom Viridiplantae; phylum Streptophyta; class Magnoliopsida; order Ericales; family Polemoniaceae; genus Linanthus; species Linanthus parryae. The sequence continues at coordinate 58,904,186 of JALGPY010000001.1, read as the reverse complement.
GGAATTGTCAAAGAATTTGGGTGGAAACTGATTCAATCGCCATCTACAAAGCTCTAAGAGATGAAGAAGGAAGAGAGAGAAACAAATCGGATGTAACTGAAGTTGGGAGGTCTCTAGAAGAGTGTTGTAGCCTCCTCGAGCAGACGGAAAGACACGTGGTGGTCCACGTTCCGCGCAGATGGAACGTCCTCGCGGACCGGGTGGCGAAATTCGGGCTAGGGTTGGGACTAAATCAGAGCTGGGTTTGGGCTGGAACTCCACTGCCTTGGGCCGTCGATTTAATTTTCAGGGATGTATTAGGCCGTTTCAATGGCCAAAACTTGATCTAATCCAATGGATTCCTTTCAAAAAAAAAATATATTACTTTTCGGGGCATTTCATAGGTGCATGGCAAGATGTAATTCATCAAATCAAATAACTTGTCCCAACTTGAAAGACAAATGAATATGGAGGATGAGCGACTGCTCTTCAGTTTATGAGACCAATATTAAATGTAACCAAATATTTTTTAACATGATGATTTTTCCCAATAAGTATTAGGTGGAATTTTATTATTTATTTAGAGAATATTTTATATTTATTTATCGCACTTCTTGATATGTGTACCATTTAAATACTCAAATAGAACATCTATTTGTCATCTCATATCATTTCGTAAAATTAAATTAATTTATAGAATTGTGAATATTTTTATATTTAAGAATTGAATGCATTTTATTTTTTATTAATCATCATTAGACAACAGTTTTCACTTTATCAATAACTATGAACCCATTGTTTTTTTATTGTACGAATAAAACAATACTACATGTATTTTCTTCAAAGGATCGCATAAATTATGAAAAAAAAAAATATTTTAAAAGGCTATCCTCCATGTCTCTTCATTTTTCCTATCCTCCATTTCTCTTCATTTTTCTTAAGCAGTTGTTCGAAAAAAAAAAAAAAACTTTCAGTTTTTTGTTTTAAAAAATGCAATATGTGACATAGCCATATGTAGAATAATTGTTACCAGTGTCAACTCCTTTATTAATTTTTTTTTTATGTTCTTTTTTTCTATTGAAAAGAACACTTCAATTTTTATCAAAATTGAAAAAACGTATCATAAAGATTTAAATTGGGATGGGCCGAATGAGTAGTTGGTTAACGTTAACCAATGGTATGATGTAATTAAGACTGGTACTTTTATTCTTCATTCATAATTTATGAATGTTATTTTTTCGTAATCAAAGGTTATGACAGTATTGTTCCATCCCCGTGGAATCACCAATGTCGCTCCTTGAAAAAATGGGTGCCGGTAAAAGAAATACAGGGACAAAATATACTATTAATTTGTTACAATTACTTTGAAGTTAAATCACCACTAAATGATTAACATTACACCTACTTTATTGGTATTTATGTCCCATTGTGGCTTTTCTGTTTATCCAATTGCAATGATTTGTATATACGTTCTTTGAATAATTTTAGACCTTGAATTAAAACTTAATTGCACTTGAAGTTAAAATTAAAATATATAACATGGTATTTCATGGTTTCATGGCAAGTTTTGATTCGTCAAATCAAAATCAAAGGTTAGGACAGTTTTGGTAGTTGTTCCATCCCTGTAGAATTCATAATGATTGGGGTCGGTGTACCTCCTTGTAATGGAACTATTTAATTGTGATTTCTTCCATAGAAATTGGGTTTGCCATTAACAGAACTACATAGGGACAAAATATACTTTCAGTTTTGTTCCAATTACTTTGACATTAAATCACAACAACATGATAAACATTACACCTAATTTATTGGTATTTATGTCCCACCATAGCTCTTCCATCTATTCCAATTGCAATTATTTGCATAAGGAGTTTTTTCAATAATTTTAGACCTTAAATTAAAACTTAATTGGACTTAAAACTAAAATACATAACATGGATATTCATGATTTCATGGCAAGTTTTGATTCGTCTAATCAAAATACTTATGCTAACTGAATAGACAAATGCCATATGGAGGATAAGCGACTGCCCACCTCCGAGCTTTTATATATAATATAGATAACAAAGGAACCAAGCTGAAAATGTGCACAAAATGACCATTGCTAAAAAAAAAACCCAATTAGAATCCTCCACATCGCCTCTAATAGGTGTGTAAACGGTTCGGTTTGATGCGGTTTGTGCGTAAATCATTAACCAAACCGAATAAATCGATTTACTGATTTTCTATCCAAACCAAACCATTTGAAATGATGAACCGAATCAAACCAAATCGAAAAACTTTGATTTTATTTGATTCGGTTCGGTCGGTTTGGGTAAACATTATTGAATGGATATTATAATATTGAATTGTCAACAAATTTCAAATTGAAGTGAGCAAGAGATTAGATAGACGTAAAAAGAAACATCTACAACCATCGTTTTAGAGAAAAATACGATGGAGCGTGAGAGAAATAAAAAAGATTAAGATCAATATGCTCTTTTTAATTGAACCTACATACTTGTATTCTATCTTTTCAGATTATTTAATATACGTGACGCAATATATAATTTAATAAAGTGCATTATGCACATATCAGTTCGGTTTGGTGCGGTGTGATATTCTTATAAACCGAAAACCGAACCCATTAGACCGGTTTGTGAAAACTTGAACCGTTCATAAACCTAACATCCAAAAAAACCGTCCAGAATCAAAGACGTTGGTCTGGTTCGGTCTGTTTGACTTCTTTGTTCGATTTTCCTTATAGCCCTAGCCTCCACATCAGCTCAGCTGCTCACATGGCGCTGATGTGGAAGGCAAACCCTTTCTTTTATACTTAGTCCGTTCTCTCTTTATCTTTCATGTTTGACTTTTTCTTCCGTAATCTGATCACTTTGACCCGGTTATTTGGATAGCAAGACGATGTAATTTTTTGATAATGTTTCATGGTGTTAGAGTAAAGTTTACTCAACAACACGTTACAAAGTTTACCAAATTCTTGTATCGTTTTACAAATCAAATCACCGAATCAAAGTAACCCGGTGAATAGTGTCAAAATGCAAACTTAGAAGATAGAGAGAGAACAAAGGAAGTACTTAGGTTGTAGGATTTATATTTTAGCAACTGTACTGTTTATACATCTCACCTGTGTTTGAAATTTTTGATACTGGACAACCATATGATACGGGTCAGCCCTATTATGATTATCGTTAATTAGCATCAATTACTTATTTTATTTAAGTAATATTTATTAGTTAATTATTTAATATTAATTAGTTAATCAAACCGGGTTTTCTAGGGCACATATTCAGGGTCGTAAAATCCTGCAGGGAGCTATAGGAGTATCATATAGAATTGGGTCGAATCGTTCAGAGTATCTTCTTGTTGTCCGCTTTATGCGTCATTATAAGAAGTCCTTCTGAACGAACGAGAATGCATCTCGCCCTACCAATATCCTTCGTCACAAATCGAGAGGATAATCCACCCAATAGTGGATGTGAAATAGTCCTTAGACTCTCCTGGCTAATAGTGTGTCATCGATAATAAGTGACGTGATCATCTACTCTCTACTACTGAGAGTGATATGCAGCGGTTTTTGATCCATTGATAAAATACTGCTGAATTAGAGGACTAGTTAAGACCACCATAGGATTAATTAGCTTGCACCTATTTGTGCATTTGATCATACATCTCAAAACCATGTGGTCGAGTCATACAGATCACCTCTCTGATTTCTCTTATGAGAAATTCAGTCGTCACGTTTATCGAGAATGGAGCCTTATTTCCATCATTACAGCTATTACCGATATCTCTGCAAGTCGTATGCCTTACTATGCTTCCGTCTGTGTCACTATGAATGACCTTGGAAATCCGCTCATTTCCAATAGTCTGATATCCAGTCGGAAAAGTCAACCTAGTCGTTAAACTTGGTTGGTCCTTTACAGACTCTAACTTTTCCTGTATTTCATTCTTCATAGTTAGGGAACGATAAGGCATAGTATTCTATCCTATCGTTTATGAAAGGTGATCCTCAAGATCATCCCTTCGATCTCAAACAGTTGATGGGATATGCTCCTTTGAGCAGTTCCTTTGCATAGTCTCACCCCTATGGATAGGCACCTCACTCAGAAAGTCACTTCCACTGTCCAAAGGATCCTTGAGGGACTAATTCCTCTTAATGGATTAAGGAACATTGTATTTTCTAGCGGTTCTCCATGCTCGCGGAGATCATCATCTCTACGAACATTCCCTTAATTATGGACATCTCCTTATGAGAAAACATATATCTTGTGAATCCATTTGCGTTACACTACTAATCGGCTGTTGCGTTATGAATACGCGACCCCCTAGAGTACTCCGAATAGTATCGGAAGATATGTTACTCCATGAAGATACATTTCTTCCATCTACGGTCTAAATTCCTTCTTGTCAGGTGATGAAATATCCTGGGGCGATATCCTTGGTTTATCTTCTTCTTGCGTGGTGACCACCATGGCCTCCCCTTCGATGTCAAATCGTCGACGGGGTACGCTCCAAAGAGCGCTCATACGCAAAGAGGTTTCTTCTTCAATATTATCGTCATATACAATAGGCTGCTCACTAGGTAAGGCATTCCCACTGTTCTCAAGGTTAATAGGAATAAATTCCTCTTGAGTAGTGGTGAATTGAGTGTCATCTAGTGGTTCCTCCACCTCGTAGAGAATACAATCTTCACGAGCTTCTCCCTGACTAGGAAAAATTTAGTTAGCTCATAAGCTGCCGATCCCTATGGCCTAAGGTGAACTCATATGGGTTGCCTTTTGGTCCACATCTCGTAGGGCGTAGTGGCTACAGACTTGGTGGGTATTTGGTTGAGTACTCCGACAGATGTTTAACAAAGCGTTTCCTCAAGATAGGGAACTTATACTTTGAACGTGCTATCATACATCAAACCATCTTCAGGCTGTATCCTATTTCTCCTATCCGCCACAACATTCTGCTGCGGGGCATGGGAATAGCCAACTGCCTTACTAATTCTCTCCATCACATAGCTCTTGCTAAGATAGATACTCGCAGTCTCATTCTGGCTAAGGAGATATCCTTTTTTGTCTAGACGGTTTTACTACCTTTTGTAGATACCTTTCTGAAGCACCCTTGTGCCTCAGACTTATGTGGCCCAAGCACACATAGTTGAGATGGGTACAATAATCTATGAATGTGATGGAACAGTAAGCACCATGTCTTTAGCTTTAACTTTTAATGGAACACGAATATAATAGAATGAATAATATGTAAGGACTCAATAATCCTTACTGCTTTACTGGATAGTTTGCGTTTTGCCTTTCATGTAAGGCAAGAATCACACACATGTAAGGGTACTTTGGGCATATTCCAAGCAGGGCTACCTTAGCTAGCCTGAACATCCTTTCCTGATGTAGTGTGTCACAATCTAGCGCGCCACATATCAGAATCTTAAGGCACAACCCTAGATTTGATATCCAAAGATCCTGAGGCGTTATTCATGCTAGAAATCAAGAGTTCATAACCATACATAACATGACAAATTCCAAAGTAAAACTGTGACCAAAACAACTTTTGGTGGCTACTCCGTCAAAGATAATCTTATGGATACTTAAACGAGAAGTTAGTGACAGTTCTTGGCCTTCTAGTCTTAGGAAAACATCCTTTTCCTCCTTTTCGTTTGACAGTCTTGGGCTATTGGTCATGAACCAATATTGCGCCCTCATTCTTTTATCCTTGCCCCCACCTATTCCGCACGGTCCTAATACCGGGCTGGGGACTACATCTGCCTATCATACTTCATTCACAGCCTTTTAGCAATCATATATTGCTTAGACTTCAAAAGTATGCTGAAATAGTATTCTTAGCAAACACTTGGTTGCTTAGATCCTAGAAATGAGCGATGTTTGGTCTTATCCAAGCATCTTGACATTCTCAAAGTGTGTCATATAACGTTTTCATGTCATTTTCATGAAACGTGGCAGAGATAACAACAAATTGCTAATCGGATAACTTAAACATCTCATCATAAACGACATGAATCTCAGATGCTATAGTTAAGTACTAACTCAGATACTATAGTCGAGTGCCAATTTTTTTATGATTTGAGTTTGATAGTTTAAGGTGGGATTTATGAGTCATTACTCACAATTTTAATGAGGCAAATGGCTAAGGTGGATCCAAGATTCTTCTTTGGCTCATTCCTACAATCTTTGAATTTCAAAGTGGTCTAGAACTTGCTGATGAGCTCATTTCCACACCTTGGCATAGCATGCTCTATGACATTATCTTGACTGCCTCCCACTATTGGTTAGCCTAAAGATAATGTTCATGTGCTGCTGTGACAAATATTCATCACATGTTCGACCATACTTGTAGGTGGTTTGACAAACTATGTCCAACGATTTGGTTACTGTGCACAAGAGATTCCGGCGGGGAGACCGCCGTGTACACCGTATGTAGAGGATCAGAGATCGCACAGGAAGATTGGGGTTGTGTGTAGGGAGAGAGTAAGGCAGTAGTAATGTCTGAGAGAGAGACAGAGGTTTGGCAGAGCTTCCGCGTATGGCAGGTGTGTTCTCCTTTGTATGGAAAGGTTAACGTCCTATATATAGCAGAGAACGTGACCGTTTTAGTGTGGTTAATGCCCCCATTGACGGCGGCTTAATTAGCTTAACCATAACGGCACGTTCGTCCGAGTATATAGGGACCGTTACAACACGTTGTGCGCGAATACCGGAACCGTTACGAGGTTGACCGGGTTTGACCGGATTGACCGGGTTTATGGAGCTCGTGCCATAAATCTCTCAAAGTAGTTACTAAAGGTCGCGCGCGGGCTTGGCTCGCACGCGACAGGGCTTACTCTAGCCTCCAAACCACTAAATCCCTACAAGTCCCGTGCGGTGGTATGCGAGGGCTCTGTCTCGCAGCCCCCACATGGATCAGCTCGGCTGGTGATCCAGTGTGTGTGGAGCACAATATGGTGTGCTGTATGGTTGCCACGTGGCCAAGATCTGTCAGCTCAGAAAGCACTATCTACATTAGCCCCCTTTCTGCGCGTGAAGACTCATAGCTGTATAGACTTCTATGCGCGGAAACCAACATACGCGTCGACGCCACGCACCAATTCAAATACGGGTAAGTTCAGCCCCTGTGCGTGCCATTATGACCTATAACCCCTAGAGTCGTGTCGTCTGGCCTTTAGGGTTTTAGGCGTGACGTCAGCTTGTCCTGTGATTGCGCGATTCGACGGTGACGGTTGCGATTCGACTATTGAAAGGACGCAACCCTTCATTGTTTTTGGATAAATACTTTGTATCCTCCATTGTTGCAAAGCATCACTTCTTTCTCTTAAAGTGAATGGTACCCGGAGATCTTCGAGAGCAGATTCAGATAATCAATCATCAGTTCAGAACTGCAAATCGTCTTCTTCAACTGTGCATATCCAAGCAAGCTTCGCGAAAACAAGGTTGGCCTTGTTCAATTTTGATTTAAGATACCAGTGTTTGCCTTGAGCTGCGCTGAATCTGTAAACCCATAACATATAATCTGTTGAAAGTTGTGAAGAAGCTTCAAGCTTTGGACCCAATTGCGGCTTAATCCTTCAATAATAAGGACCTTGGATAGGGTTTTGAAATCCCTGATAATGCAACCCTCTAATTTCTGAAATTGATACCAGAAACTGTTCATCTTTCTTTTCATAGATCTTGAATCTCGAAATTCAAACTGAAGTAGCATATTTCTCCCCCCTTTTTTCTTGCTCTTCCGCAGGGATGGCCAAGACAAAAGGAACCAAACCCACCAAGGAGGACGAAGAGATACCCGATCTTCCGCAGGCTTTGTGGCGAAAAGCCCCCTATCTAGGTGGCAAAGATTTCTACCATGCGAGGGTTAAGGCGAAGAGAATGCCTGCTCCTGTCCCAATTGAGGGATTGCTAACACTGACTCGCCCGGTTAACTCAGCCTTGCTCGAGTTAATTGGCTCCGAGGATGTGGTTCGATTGGGAATCGAAAATGGGTACTTCCCCTACACTGCGATTTCTACCCAAGCTTTTGTCCAGAAATTGGACTACATGGATGAGTGGATTGACCACGTGTTGACCAATCATGCCGCGACTCTTGATGAAGCCGGCGTATACTTCGCTGTTCGTGCTATGAAGGGTGCTGCCGTGAAGCTGGATCAGTCCATGCTTCTAGACCTTCTTTCCCGCTACTCGCCTGCGACTCACACATTCCACTTTGCTGAGTTCGAGGCTGCCCCCACACTCGAGGACGTGCATATGTTGTACGATCTTTCTCCCATGGGCGAGGTGGATCCTTTGAGTACTTTGAGGACGGCTGCGGAGATTGCTTTGTACACGCAGATGGAGGAATGCCTATCGGAGGTAAAGAAAATCTCCACCCGGTGGATCACTACCAAGGCCCTTCCAAACTGGCAGTTGGTTGATACGTCTGCGAAGAACACCTGGAACAAATGGTTGCAGTACTTCTTTCGAGACTATGCGAGCAGTAGCATCACCAAGAAGCTTCTGAGTGAGAACCCAGAGGCCGAAAATTACGTGGAGGGCAAAGGCTATCGCTTGACCCTTTGTGCTTTCCTCTGTGCATGGTTGTCGAGGTACTTAATTGACCGTCACCCACATGATGGGGTCTTCTACCATGTTTTGCCACTTGCTGTGAGGCTCGCCCTTGGCCAGAGAGTCGCACTCGGACCCTTGGTCTTGGGCACGCTGTACTATAGGCTTGATCAGCTTGTTCTAGCCATGAAAGAGTCGCGTGGCCGCCTCGATGTACTGAACTTTGTCAACATTTCCTTTTTGACAATGTGGGTTTTCGAGTGATGGACATCCTATGCTCCAACTGCTCTCAAACCCGACAAGTGGTGTCCCCCAGGCGAGACGGAGGAGCGTAACAGCGGCAGAGCTGCGAGATGGTTCGGAGCGAACAATACCAAGTGCGTTTGGAGCTTGATATGCGACAAACGGAAGGAGTTTACTGCCAGACCCTATGCCACACGCATTGAGAACGTGCGATGGTTTCCAAAGCTGTACCCCTCTAAGGGTGTTGTCTTCTCAGAAGAGCTCCTCTTCGAAGAGGGACCACACTTCCATGAGCGCTATCGTGAGTTCTTTTGCTGGTGTCTACGAGGTTCCCTTCCTGCCCTCGCAGAGCATATTCGTGAGCCTGCGCCAAGGTATGAGAGGATTACCGTGGATGTTGACCCCACTCGAGTTTCTCCCCAGTTCGGCTTTGATGCAGTGGCACCATCAATCTGGCCCCAGTCCATTATCAGAGGTTGCTATAAGCGCTTGCTAACAAAGGAGTGCAAGACAGTATTCATGAACAATCTTCCCTTTGAGCAGCCTGCACGGACCCGCGAGGATGGTTGTTCTCAGAACTGGCTCGCATACTGGGTCGCCCAGCAAACGAGGATTGAGACGCAGTCGGCCGCGCAGCCAAGTAGAGCTCCCTTGATCAAGAGAAATTCTTTTCTGTTTCGCCCCAATTGCAGCCTGAGCGAGTCTGAATATGGTTGCTACTCATTGTTGGATCGTGAGAACCATTTGTGTCCTGACGTCATTCTGAAGGAGAAGGTCGCCGCAGTTAAGAAGGGTGACACGCATGTCGTCAGGTATAGCGAGGCATTTGCTAAGGTAAGCAATTTTTCCAGCGTGCGTTAAGCTTCTTGATTTCCTTATGCTGACGCCTTTATTCTGTACTGTTTGCTGTATTGTCATGTGCGGAGATTCGCATCTGGTGATCGCTCCAAGTCATTGGTTAACACCATTGTTGCCACCAGAAGACAAAAGCAGCCGTTTCTGCTAGTATGGAGTATGGACCCTGAGGTCGAAACCAAGATTCGCGCAGTCATGAACGCTTTTGCTGACTCGCTGATAAACAATGCTCCGGCCTCGTCTCCTCCCGGAGATGATCCGTCCTCTCCAGCGACTGCGGCGCCGAGAGTGAAGAGACCCAGGCAAAAGGGAATTACGATTTCTTCCCCTAGAAGTGCTCCAACTTCTCCTTCGGCGAGGTCCCTTTCTGTCAAGGATAAAGGCAAAGGTCGCATGCCCAGCAAAGTGCGGAAAGAGCTCGCAGTTGAGACTTTCGTTCCATTCAACCAAGAGGAAGAAGGAGAGAGGCAGGAACCCAAAGAGAGTGATGAAGAAGAAGAAGAAAGAACAGTTTTGATGCATGAGGAAGAATCAGGAGGTACTTCCGTCGCGTTTCTCTTCTCATCATCGTAATTCTTTTGTAATTCTTTCTTAAACCAATCATATCTTCGCAGATGATGATGATGATGAGATCATCGGTGGCCTTTTGGCCAAGAGACAAAAGAGAAATACCCATTCTGGCAATCCAGACGATCCCATAAGCGAGGACGTTCTTGCTGAGTCCCGGAAGACAACCGCGGAAGCTGCTGAAAGAAGAAGGCAGCGGGAGGAGGAGGAGCTCGAGCGTGTGAGACAGCGGAGCCTCGAAGAGCAGCATGTTGACGACTTAGTGCGTCCAGTTGACGAGGAAGATGTGCTTCCCGAAGTAGTGACTCCTCAGGCTGAGGAGGAGGATGCGGTTCTAGAAGAGGATGCAGCAGCCCTGGAGCAAGCCCAAGCAGACTTTGAAGAAATCGCAGGCGGCGATAAAGGTGAGATCTTCAATCTCGCAGTAACTTATAGAGATGTTATTGTGGGTGCGTTAAAGCATGGTGTGTCAAAGGCTGACATTCGCCGTTGGCTAGTAGGCAAGTGCGGAGAACCTTCAGGTAATCATTTGAGCGATATGCATGTACTAGACCTTAGCCACTTGAAACAGAAACATGATTGGTTTCTTCGCGTCCCAGGTCATGCTCATTTTAAGGACCTGCTTAATGAGGACACACTAATAGGGCATGGTTCCACGTCTTTAGTGTATGACGAAGATACTTCAATCCCACCTTCGCGTGGAGGTGCTTGCTCTTAGCTTTAGCAAAGATAGTAAAATAACATTCAATGCGAGTTACCTCATACCATCGCATTTTGTGTCGCAGGCAATGCTGAGGAGTCTGTGCTGGAGCAGAGAAGTCAGCCTTCTGCGTCCTATGTTCCGATTTCGAGCTCCCATACCGAGAAGCCCGTCGCAGCTGCTGAATACGCAGGAGAGCCTCTTGAGGACATCATCGAACTTTCTGATGATGCTGAAGCTGACGCTGTGCTAATGGAGGAAAATGTCCATATTGCGCTGAGGAAGTAAGAACGAATGCTGTTGATGCTTCCGCATCTGAAAGCGTCCCACGCCAAGCATCTTCGGTTGTCACTTCGCCTCCGGCGATGACTGAGTCGGCGGCACTTCTTCTTGCGTGGAGCTTTTGGGGCTCGCAGGTTGGGAATGCAGTCGCAGCTTGTGCGGCTTATACTCTTCCTTCTAACTATGAGGAGTTAGAGCTCGCAGTTGACAGGAGAGCCCTGGAGCAAGGGCAGTCTTCAACCACTCCAGCAATGCGCATTCCTTCTCGTCGTGAGATTCTTGAAGGAACTGGTAAGTAGTGGTTCGCTGTTTGCATCTCGTATTATTCGTTTGCGAATTTGATAGCATAACTTAGCTTTAACATTGCTTTAGGTTTGAAGCAAACTGATGTGGACTGGCTAGTTCGGATGCGCCTCACCTACCCCCGATCGTTTGCAAGATCTCTAGAGATAGGGCCCTTTGACAGGAGGCTGTTTCTTACCGAAGCCATTTGGATTTTGGAGCAGCTGTCTACGGCCACGCCTGCGACCATTTCTGTCCAGAGTGCTGAACTGCTTTGTGGCATGTGCCAAAATCGTCTTACCAAAGTTCAAGGCAGACTGGGTTTCAGATTTCTTATGAAAAGAGTTACTCTGATTCGCGCAGCCGTAACTTTGAAGCTCGGTCACCAAAACCTCGCAGCTGAGAAGCAGAAGGTGGAGCAGCAAAAGCAAAAGGTTGACGAAGCTCTGAAGCTCTATCACGAGATGAATGCCAGGTGCGAGCAATTGAAGCAAGAAGTGGAGTAGGTAGAGAAGCTGAGCCATCAGTTCGCACCCCATGACTCCTTGATCAAGAATTTGCTTTGACTTTTTGAATTTGAAAAATAGCAAGGAAATAGATGGAACATTAATGTAATGTTTGAAACATTAATGTAATGTTGCTAGGGTTTCTCCCCCTTTTTTTTTAACAACAAGAATCAACTTGCCCGTTTTGCCCTTTCCGGGATTTGATAGGATATCTCTGTGCATATCCAATTATGACATCAGCAATCGATATTCTGCTTGATTTTCGCGCTAATTTCTCGGAAGATAAGCACGCTTTTGTTGGGAAGTCCATCCGAATCATGACTATCCGTCATTTATTAGGATACGCAACTGAATTGTCGTAGCCTTTAATAGGGTAATTGATCGTTACCGTTTTTCAAGGCGTAAGTGATTGACCTTACCCTCTTTTTGAATTTGCTGACTCATCTTAGCAACTGAAGAGTCTCCCCAAGGTCTATATAAACCCTGTCTTTGCCATTTGGGTTCTTCATCCCAAAAATGTGCTTTGCCGTGATTCCTTACGACTGCTGGCTTCAACGCTTGTTTTCCGTTGATTCATGGCAACTTCAAGTTGTGAATCCTGAGTTTGCGCTTTGTGCTGTAGAAATAGTTTCCAAGATCCACTTTATGAGGCTTATTGCTCTTCATAACCATCATAAAGAAGATGAAGATGATATCTCATGTGTATTCGAAGAATCTTCTTCGTGTATTATGTTTGCAGGTCATGTTTCCGGCCGCCTCCCGGTGAGGTGCAGCGCCGAAGTGACCGTGCTACCGTCTCGTAATGAACGGCGGAATTCTTCTCCAGCCTCCCTGGAGGAGAACTCATTGCCCCCACGTTCGTGAGCTCAGGGTGGCGAACCGCTGCGTTCATCCCCGTCTACAAGGAGCCCTTGCCCTTTGGAGCTTCTGCTTGCCTTTTGATCGCTGGAACCGGTGGTTCCTCAGGCACATCTCTTGGGATGTTGATCTGACAAGGGCCTTGTCAAATACTGGGATCTTGAACGTATGGCTTCATGTGGCTCTTCGGAGCAAGATCCTACTTGCGACAGATGTTCGGTCGCAGATCTGTGTATCGCACAGACGGTGTTGGGACCGTTGGGTTCATCCTTTTCAATCAAGATTCCCGTAGTGTGTCTCTGCTGGCTTGTCAACTACTTTTCGAATGTATTGTAAGCCATGTTGGCTGTGTAGTTAGATTTGAGCTTTTTCGCTTGTAAGCTGCTATCTAGACAGATAAATTGTAAGTCTTTTCGACTCATAATGATAAATATTCTTTTGTATTATCTGCTGTTTTGTTACAACAAAATACAATTTCGCGTGCGCTTCGGCATATTTCGCCTTGCATAATGCTATGGACACGTTTCGCATTTTCTATCTGCCATATGAATTCGCAGATGTTTCACTAGATCGTTTGAGATCGTATTTGTGCAGTTGTTCCATCTTGGCAGACGGGCTTGTGATTTGCTTTCAGATTCAAGTGCCATCATATCAGACAGACCTTTGTGGATCACTTAAGATCATTTTGCACAATATTGCTATCGCATTTGTATAGTGTTGCGATCGCCGCAGATGGGCTTGGAAGATCATTTAAGATCATTTTTCGCATGAGTAGCAGATAGGCTTTAGTAGATCAATTAAGATCGTTTTTCGCGTGAGTTGCTATCGTGGCAGATAGGCTTTAATAGATCAATTAAGATCGTTTTTCGCAGGATTTGCTATCGTAGCAGATAGGCTTTATAAGATCAATAAAGATCGTTTTGCATAGGCTGCTATCGTGACGGATAGGCTTTAGAAGATCAATTATGATCGTTTTTCGCATGAGTTGCTATCGTAACAGATAGGCTTTAGAAGATCAATTAAGATCGTTTTTTCGCATGAGTTGCTATCGTAACAGATAGGCTTTAGTAGATCAATTAAGATCGTTTTGCATAGGCTGCAATCGTGACAGATAGGCTTAGAGGATCAATTAAGATCGCATTCGCATAGGCTGCTATCGTAACAGATAGGCTTAGATGATCAATTAGGATCGCATTTGCATAGGCTGCTATCGTAACAGATAGGCTTGGATGATCAATTAAGATCGCGTTTCGCATGAGCTGCTATCGTGACAGATAGGCTTAAATGATCAATTAAGATCGCATTTGCATAGGCTGCTATCGTAACAGATAGGCTTGGATGATCAATTAAGATCGCATTTCGCATGAGCTGCTATCGTGACAGATAGGCTTAAATGATCAATTAAGATCGCATTTGCATAGGCTGCTATCGTAACAGATAGGCTTGGATGATCAATTAAGATCGCATTTCGCATGAGCTGCTATCGTGACAGATTGGCTTAAATGATCAATTAAGATCGCATTTGCATAGGCTGCTATCGTAACAGATAGGCTTGGATGATCAATTAAGATCGCATTTCGCATGAGCTGCTATCGTGACATATAGGCTTAAATGATCAATTAAGATCGCATTTCGCAGATTGCTATTGTAGCGGATAACCCATTGTTAACAGTTAGAACAAACTGAAATAAAGCAAAATTGACATCCAGCAATATGAAGTTTCTCATTTGGGAGAATTCTCTTATTATAACGCTCTCATATGGGAGAGATGAGATTACAATCCTCACATATGGGAGAGGAGATTGTGTAAATCGTAGCCATACAAGACATTAAGCGACGTTATAATAAAACGCATGAAATGAGAGAAGTCAGGGATAGTACTTCTTAATCCAGCGCATGTTGACTGTACTCGGGGTTGAGGTCGTGCCGTGCAACCTTCGTATGCTGTAGTAGCCACTGTCGAAGACTTCTGTGACTTCGAAGGGTCCTTCCCAATTGGCTTCAAACTTTGGGTGAGCCGCTTCTCGCATGCAATGGTCAGATGCGCGCAGGACCAAGACTCCAACTGCGAAATCTCTTCGCTGGACCGTCTCATTGTAAGCGCGAGCAATCCTTTCTTGATACCGCTTGTTGGTCCTTTTGGCTTGTTCTCGCTTTTCGTCCAGCAAGACTAAGTCATGATCACGTTGATTTTCGTAGAGTGCGTGGAAGGCCAATCTTGCCGAATTGATTCTCACCTCCGCAGGTACCGCGGCTTCGGCCCCATAGCATAGTAAGAGTGGTGAGGCCCCCGTGGGTGTCCTTGGGGAAATTCGGTAAGCCCACAGAGCTACGCTTAGAGAATCAGCCCATTTCTTGTGGTCATCTGCAACCATCTTGCTCAAAAATCCTCAACAGCGTTTTGTTGGTCGCTTCGGCTTGCCCGTTCCCCTTTGGATAGTAGGGGGTGGAACATATTTGCCTGATGTTGTACTCTGCTAACTTCGCAGCTACCTTTGTATTCGTCTCGCATGCACTGCAGGCATATCTCTACGAGCCGGCTTTCGAGCATTGGATCTTTGCACTCCAAGGACTTCGCCCTGAATTTCTTGATGAAAGTAATCCCATCCTCCTCGCGCTTCTGATACATCCGCGAGAGATGGATCATTTTCACCTTTTCTTCCATCTGGAAGAACTTGGTATAGAACTTCTGGACCATGTCGTCCCAAGTCTTCACGGATCCGGCTTCAAACGTTCGGTACCACTTGTACGCTACATTCCCTAAGGATTTTGGGAATTCTCGCATCAGCAGTTTGGGATCAGCTCCGTATGGCCCCATGATATCAATAAAACGCATGACATGCTCATGAGCGTTCCCGTTGACATCCTCGAACTTGTCCCATTTAGGAGCCTTATACCCCGCCGGGTTAGGCATGAGATAGATCTCCCGCGGGATGGGTGGATCGTTGTCTAGCTTCGGGATAATGGTATCCGCGAATGACTGGTGAGCCAGAATAGTATCCATGCGCTTCTGTAGAGACGTCATGCATTCTGGAATGCTTCCCTCGGTAGTGGAAGGAGGGGTTGCCGCAGGCGGAGGCGACACGTATGCCGCCGGAGGATTGGGGACGTGTTGGCTGCTCGCATTGCCCCAAATCGCCGTTGGAGGAGGCAAGGGGTACTGCAGAGCCGGGTTGGATGCCAAAGCTGAAGGCTGAGGAGTGTGAGCAGTGAGAGGCAACATCTGAGCTGTTGACCCCTGAATCGAAGGCAGCTGCGTAGTCGCCGGTGGAGTCTGCAGATTAGGGTTGGGAGGTGTGGTTGACACTCCCAGTCCCGGAGCGGTAGGGCCTCCTCCTCCTTGAGAGACAGCGGTGGCTGTTGAAGGGTTCGGTGCAAGGGTGCCCAGAACGGCCAAGATCCGTTCTAGTTGCGCAGACTAAGCTTTGAGAGCTTTCGCTTGACTTTGGAAAGTGGCGTCCATGGACTCTAGCGTCGGTGCCTCGCCGGGAGTGGTAGGAGTACGGCGGGTTTCCTCTCCCGAGGCGGTTTCGGTGGAAGGCGATCTGTTGCTGATATCATCCTCCTGAGACATGGTTGCTTTTGTTGGTAAGTTCACGTCGGGTTCACCAAAATGTGCACAAGAGATTCCGGCGGGGAGACCTCCGTGTACACCGTATGTAGAGGATCAGAGATCGCACAGGAAGAGTGGGGTTGTGTGTAGGGAGAGAGTAAGGCAGTAGTAATGTCTGAGAGAGAGACAGAGGTTTGGCAGAGCTTCCGCGTATGGAAGGTGTGTTCTCCTTTGTATGGAAAGGTTAACGTCCTATATATAGCAGAGAACGTGACCGTTGTAGTGTGGTTAATGCGCCCATTGATGGCGGCTTAATTAGCTTAACCATAACGGCACGTTCGTCCGAGTATATAGGGACCGTTACAGCACGTTGTGCGCGAATACCGGAACCGTTACGAGGTTGACCGGGTTTGACCGGATTGACCGGGTTTATGGAGCTCGTGCCATAAATCTCTCAAAGCAGTTACTATAGGTCGCGTGTGGGCTTAGCTCGCACGCGACAGGGCTTACTCTAACCTCCAAACCACTAAATCCCTACAAGTCCCGTGCGGTGGTATGCGAGGGCTCTGTCTCGCAGCCCCCACATGGATCAGCTCGGCTGGTGATCCAGTGTGTGTGGAGCACAATATGGTGTGCTGGATGGTTGCCACGTGGCCAAGATCTGTCAGCTCAGAAAGCACTATCTACAGTTACATAGTACGATGACTTGTCATATCGTTTAACGTCACTATTTTAGCCTTTACAGTTTCGATTTAGACACGATTGATCTTGAGACATTGCATAGGAAATTAATACTAGCATTTACTTAGCTCCGAAATAACATGATACATAGATTAAAATTTCATAGTTCATCATAAGGACTCCACCAAAACTAGTAGCAATTCTAGGAATCAAATATCGTCTCTTATGATTCCCTATTAGTTTCAATCATGTATAATGTGAGCTCTTTTGTTTTAGTTCTTTAGCATGCGAGGTTATACGATTATATCCAATCACACGCAGTTATAACATAAAACAAGCCCAAACATAAATAAATATGCAATGGATGTGGCCCCTAAGGTGCACTCCCACTATTGAGGATCGTCTTGAGCAAGTCTTGAACTTCATGCTTCAGCCATCTCGCCTATCTCGAGTGTACTTTTGAAGCTTCCTTGTTCGTCCCTTTTGCTCCATGCGCCTTGCGCCATAGCTTTTGGTTTGGACACCTCTCTTGAAGCTTTTAGTCTTCAATCTTCACTAACTATCTTATTTCTAATAAGAAGTAACCTCCAATAGGCAATTTAGATGAGAAGAGAAGACACTAGAGTATGTAGAGAGGCACGACACGTAGACCGTATTTTAATTGATTACATATTCAAAACCAAAACCAAATATAAAATCATCCAAGCCACATCCATGCATTAAACACATCCATTCAACCCACAACATCATGTATGATAATAAAATAAACATACTGAAATTTTCAGGAAATTTCCAGAATTAAAGAATAATTACATGAAATTATTAAGCAATAAAACAATCAACTAATAAGATAGAAAATTGCACCCAACTACCTAGGATCTCACCTCCTATCTTTTAAGGTAGGGAAAAATATCCTAAGTCTCCAGAAAAAAATTGGGCTCAAAACAGTGTGTTTAAGGTCGTCTAAATGCCTCGGGAATTGTGCTAAACACTAATTAATTAATCTGGATAAATAATAAAATGTCCTGTTTTTCTAAAAATTATGAAAAAATCCTACAAAATAGGAAATTTAATTCTGAGCATGTAGAAAAAAATTTAGCAAAAAAAAGGTGGCCGGAGGAGGGCTCACGCGCCGCCGCGCGTGGGCGAGTCCTCCTCCGTCACGCGCCGACGTCGGCCGAGTGCCACGTCAGCCCTAGCTGGCGTCACCGTCCACGTCATCTGCCACGCGGCTGCCACATAATCTGCCACGACATCCCTAATGCTGACGTGGCACCTCCACATCATCATGCCACGTCATCCCTACCCCACGTCAGCAGCCGCCACAGCCCTTTGGCGCGTGGAGGCGGCGTCGGGGGCGCGTGAAGCCCACGCGCCGCCTTCCCGACCTCCGTTTCCGGCGATCCTTATATCGATGGACTCGTCATTTCACCCTGATTCCGATTATGTGTTCAAAGCTCAATTTTAACACCTTTTTAAAATATCTTTTTACAGTTCAGATCTAACAGTCCTGATTTATACTGTTTCGAATCTTTAAATTTTCATAACTAATTCTCTGTTCGTCAAAAAAATACAAAATTTATATTTCTGGAATCCTCGTGAAAACCCTATCCAACCATATAGTTTTCACTAACAGATTATGAATTTTCAGAAACTCAATTTTCTAAACTAATTCGGGTACGCATAACGAGGCACAAAAACAAGCCTAAGGCTCTGATACCGATGAAGGACGAACATGATCTATCACATACAGATCTACAACATGAATTATAGAGTAAGATTCATGTGTTTACCTTGTCTTCCTTAGCTCCTATGCACATCGGACGATCGTAGGATGCTTGCTTTCACGTGCCCACCTTGCTCCCACAGTCTGGCTCGAATCACTAGGACGAAAGCTCAGATCCACACCAAGTTCCACCAATGGAGGATAGTTAGAGAGAGAGTCTAGGGTTTAATGTATTATGATCAGCACATGATCTCTACAGTAGTGTATATTGTTATGACTCTCATAATAATGTGTAGGAGGCTGTCTCCTTATATAGACAGACATATACCCAATTGCAACATTACACACTATGATTTATGTCCTTGCTACTAACCCCATAAGGTTTGAGCTTGTCTTTCCTAAAACCATAAGTTTAGGATAATTGCATTGGGCACCCCACATGGGCGCACCAAATGCTAACAACAACCAACCTCCACGAACATCAATTCTCCTCTCAATCCATCCTTCAAAATTTCCACCTACAACAACTAACAACAATCACCAAGCTACCACAATGACCTATTCATAATCACCATCTCCAAAACACAACCTGCTACCTACATAATCAGCATTCATCATCACCATAACCCCTCCAATTCACCCTCTGATCTCCATGAAACACCGACCAAAGCCATCCCCAATCATCATCACCAAAGGCCACCAAACCAGAACCAAACCCACCGGAAGCCATGGAAGCAAGCAGCGCAGCAAAACATAGCAGATCGCAAGAAGAGAAGAAGGAGAGAGGAGAAAAAAGCAGCAGCGGACTGTGAAGGAAAAAGAAAAAAAAGAAACTGAACAGATCGCACGATCAGAATTTCTGGTCGTGCGATCAGACACAATGCCTTAGACGGAATTTCGGAGAAGAAAAAAAGAGAGGCCACTGTAAGTCACGAACAAAGCTCGTGGTTGTGCGATCAGAGCCACCATCGTCTCCTGATCCCACGATCTAGCTTCTCTGGTCGTGCGACCTCCTGAAGCGAGAAAATTACATGGATGCAGGAAGAAAAAAAGGCACAAGGTTTTGCTTGTTCTACTTGTTCTAAACTACATAGTTTTGTCTTAATTTTTTCCTAAACTTAATTTTGGGAATAGTTAATACATTATAACTACTCCCTCGTCCCGCAAAGATAGTCCATTTTTGAAACTATTACTTTTTTTGGGACATGTAATTGATGCTTTCCATTACATGTTGTTGACATGCTATTTCCACTATTATCCTTGATTTTATTTTCTCCAAGACTAGATGCAATGAATATGAATGGGTAGTATTGTAATTTCATTGTATTTTTTATCTTGAAAATGTAAGTGGACAATCACTTTAGGACAGACCAAAATAGAAATATGAACTGTCTTTGCAGGACGGAGGGAGTACAATCTATGAGAAAAAAGAACGATTCTACAACTCTACAGACGTGAGAAGAAACAAGAAGGAGACGACGACGAGGAAGACAAAGCTTCACCGTTGAAGCTTCTTTGCGTTTGATTTCTTCTACTCTTCTTAATCAATTTTATTGAATAAACTCTTTGTTATTTCATATTTAATTATAAGTAGCTAAGCAACGTGTGCTCGACATCTCAATTTGAGAGCCTAGGCTTCATGTGAACGATATTATTTTCCGTATTTGGTCTTCGCTTCATGATTTATTGATTTCTTCTTTTGAATCAACTCAAGTTTCTTGTTTATGTTAGTAATCCTACTCGAGTGACACGATTAGGAGATACAATAGGGTTCAAGAAAAAGGGTTTATTCAATAGTTGAGTCATGCTTAAAGTTATCCTTATTCTAATTCAATTGTTCTTGTACTGTGCTTAATTCTTAGTTAGCGAATGCGCGACACTGATTATGACTAACTAGGATGAGACTTGAACATCAATCCCGTATCACTGAGACTGAGAAGAGACGTGTTAGGATTGGCCAAGTGTGGGTAGATTATGTAGGTGAGATTCGACTGTGTCGTGCAACGGTGGACCGACATGACCAGTTGTCGTGCATGTCGTTAGCCTACTAGAACGGACCGGTAGACACAAGAGACCGATAGGATATTATACTCTACTGTGAAGTAGAATGACTTGAGTTCGATATGAGATGGGCAGTGCTGTTACCCGGCTTAGTTAGAATATAGTTAACGTATTTCTTAGATACTCCGGACATTATTTACAACCCTAGGTGATCAACGAGATTGCCTAGTTCTCTACATTTATTGATTTAGAAGTCTTCTTAAGTTTAGTTTATGATTATTTCAGTCTTTACTACAGCCACTTATTTGGGGGTGGCAACGCCACAAAACACACAACTTTTACTCCAGTTACCTAATGAACTATATTAAATTGTTAATTATAAACTTTTTGCGAGATTGTCCTCGAGGGATCGACAACCCGAGTATTAAAAATACTCACACTGTACTACTTGACCGTACACTTGCGTAATACGCGCTAGTAATCCGCGTCAACCACAATGAAAAGTGCCAAACAATATGGCTTCATGGCATGGTATTCGGATACGACATATTGAACTACATTGGATATGTAATAGATCAGACGCTCTTGTGCCAGCAGAGCTCCAATCGACTTGATGGTTGAGGCCAAAATGAGTAGGAAGGGATTCCCCAGCTCTGGTGTGATGATAATCCTGGGAGAAGTAAGTATGCTCTTCATATATTCGAACGCTTGCTGGTGCTCAAGTTGCCAATTGAAATCAACCTTCTTTTTCAGGAGTTTATTGAAGCAGTGGTTCTTCTCGGAAATTGTTGGTATAAATCTTTGCATGTAAGAGAGTTTTCCTAGAAACGTCTTTAGTGTCGCTTGGCTGCGACACCAACATGCTTGTGATTGTGAAGATTTCGGGGATTCTGGATCTAGTCCCTGCCTGTCTACATACGAGGAACATGCCAGAGTTAACTCTGAATAGACATTTTAAAGGATTGATCTATAATTGAAAGCGCCTACACCTTTCGGAAACTTTCCTAAAATATGTTAAGTGATCTCTTTTCTTCTGCGAATTGACGACAAGATCGTCAGCGTAGAATTTCACCTCCTTGTGAATCATATCGTGGAAGTGGGCCATCATTGCCATTTGGTAGGTTGCACACGTATTCTTTAGCCCAAATGGCATAAATGTGTAATTGCTCATTAGCACTTAACCGATGGGTAAATATGGTGTCGATTCCCAGCATCTCTTCATATTCTCATTCAAACACATCCCGGTATTCCTTCAGGAACTCCACCAAGGCCATGCTGTCTCCTTGTTGCAGATAAGATGCAATCAGGATAGGCCTATTAATATCTTCCTCTGGGCATAGGAACACTTCCTACAACTCCTGCTTCTGTATGTTGGGCCTCTCTTTCAAACACTCCGGGGCGGCAGGTAGGTCATCTGCTACAGTTGTGTCGCATTGGGCTTCAGTTCCGCTTGTTGATAACTCCATCGTAACAGTTATCTTTTGTACATTCTACATTGTTATTTGTATGCATTTCGGTGCAAAGTGATGAAATTTAAGCATTAGACGTACAAGTCGGGCACTTATTGCATGGTTTTACGTATGATTTGAATAACTTATCACAATTAATCTTGGTGGTAGTGTTCGTTTTGTGATTTGCAGAAATAATGCATTCCGGGATCCACTGGAGAGAAGAAACGAGCTTCGGAATTGAAGAAAGGAAAAAGAAGGAAACATGCAGGAGAAAGATGTCTTCGCACAAAGACAAATGTCTCTCCGCACGAAGAGGGATAATAAGGATATACTTGAGCTAAAAGTGGTCTTCGCACAAAGACCCTAGTGTCTTCGCACGAAGAGAATGCGTTAGCAAATTTTCAAGAATGCAAAAAAGTCTTCCTATAATCCCATGCTGTCTCAAAACAAGAAGGCCTTCTCACGAAGAGAAGAAAGTGTTGGCACGAAGATCTTTGAAAGAAGACTTTGAATCTTTGCACGAACACCATGCAGAATTAGCCAGATATTATGGAAACGTTTTCTAAAAGGCTCAGGAATTTGGGGAAACGTATTTAAAGGATATTAGGTCGTATTTTCAGAGGAGAGATGTAGGAGACAAGGTGGAAGACGTTGGAGAGCAGCTTGGAGCTTGGAGTTCGTCGTGGGAGCGATGATTCCTTCGTTTTATCGCTCTTCTCTATCTTTTCCATTTTTTTATCATGATCTACGTGAACTTGCTATCGTTGATCATGTATTATAGTAGCTAAGTTAGTAATCTGGATTTCTAAGTGGTAGTTAGGGTTTGAAGCCGTTTTGGCAAATTATGGATTGTGATTCACGTTTTACTTGAACTTAATTTATGATGAGTCTTGTGCTATGTTTAACTCATGCTCTTGTTCTATCTTAGTATTGCTTGAAGTTGGAATATGGAGATCTCTGATAATATGTTATTGGAAGAAACAAATTACCTGGATAATTGAACTAAACACTCAGTCGTACCTAAGTTGGAGGAATCAACAAAACTGACTAAGAGCTTGAGTAGATTAGATGATCATAATGCATGTCTCCTATATTGTAAGTTAGAGAAATAAATTTGCGTATCGTAGGCATAGGCTTTGTTAGAGGAATTAGTAAAGAATATAGCTCATTCGGAAAAGCAACTCATCAAATGTTTTTTATAATCATTGTATGCTAGCGGTGGATAGCTAGTGCATCTAGAGAAATCTTGACACATGTCTCTCTTTTTAATCTCAATTTCAATAATTAGCTTGTCATTTCTATTATTAGTTTAATAAGCATTATCAATTGTCTGCCCACAAGATATTAATCGTACTAATTAGTTCACGACAAGTCCCTTAGGTTCGATAAACCCGGATTTCCGGATATTACTACACACAACGGCCATACACTTGTAGTTGGGACGTACCAAGTTTCGGGTACCGTGGCCAGGGACTTCCTTTGAAATAATTAGAATTTTTAGCTTTAGGGATTATACGTTCTGTTTATATTTGTTACTCACCTGAGTTCTAGTGATGTCCGTAGTTTTAGGTGATTCTCTTGGTGCTTGACCTATTCTCAAGGAGGGCCATTTTACCCACAACGTGATAATCCAAAGACAATTTTGCGTAGAGACCTGAGGAAGACAGCTCCAAAGGGTGACGAACACAGAGGTGAGTTAGAAAGACTCCGCAAGTTTGCTAGAGCCACTGCCGAGGGTAACGTGGCCAATATGATGAGGGAAGTTGAGCAACTCAGAAGTGAGGTAGCTGCTCAACATGCAGTTTCTAACCCTCCGATACCTCCAGCCCCACCTAGTGGAGGTAATTGGCAATGTGTTGTGGCTCAAAGGAACATTGTTGCGCAGGTCCACTACAACAGGATACATTCCTACCATTGTGCGACCAACTATTAATGCAACACATTTCAAGTTGCGCGAGCAGATGATTGACATGGTGCATTTTGAGTGCCTATTTAGTGGAGCTCGTGAGGATGATCCAAGTACACACTTACTTTAATTTGTGCAAATCACCTCGACGTTACATGACCACAGGGTTAGATGAAAAGTGTTGTTCCTTTCTCTTTATTGGGAAAATATATGACACGGCTCGTGGAACTTCTAGAAAGTTTGATTACTACATGTGATGAATGCTGCGAAGAGTTTATGAGAAAGTATCTACCGCCATCTTGAGTTGCTCAGCTAATGGCTGATATCATGAATTTTACTCAGCAAGTGGATGATATTATGTGAGATACTTGGAGGAAATTCAACCAACTTATGTGCATATGCCGTAATTTGAACACAAGTGATGGCACTCAGCTTAATAAATTTCCAACGGGTATGCTTCCTGCTAATTCTATTGTTCCTACTAATCATCCAAAGGAAATTACTACTCGCAGTGGCACTACTACTCACGATCCCCCATATCCTAGTCATGCGAGAGAAGAAGCTACTAAAGCCGCAGAGAAGGAATTGGGTGAAGAAGTTTCTATGACCTCCGTGAGTTCCCAATCAAAGGACACAGTTGCAAAGAAAGAAGAGTCCAAGAACACTAGATATCCGGCTAGTTATGTGCCACATGTGCCTTGCCCAATGGCATTCAAGAAGAATGATGAAGATCACAATGAGAGATTTTTGGAGATATTCAGATAGCTTCATATGAACATTCCTCTTGTGGCAGCACTTGCTCAGATGACCAAGTACAAGATGTTCTTGAAGGAAATATTCTGGGGCAAGAAGAGCATAGAACCCTATGCCACATTGAAGCTGAAAGAGACATATAACATAATGATACATAGAGACATTCTCAAGATGAGATATCCATGCAGTGTTATCTTAGGCTGCACTCTTGAGGGTGAATTCCACACACATGGACTCTGTGATTTTGGCGCGAGTATTAATCTCATACCATTGTCCCTATTTCAGAGATTAGGTATTGGTGCGCAAAATCCGGCCAAAATGGTTGTGAAACTGGCAGATAATTCTATTGTGACTGTGAATGGGGTGATTTAGAATTTGCTTGTCAAAGTGGGTACATTTGGGTTTCCAGCTGACTTTGTGATAGTGGACATAAAGGAGGATCGCCATGTTCCACTTATATTTGGAAGACAACTCTTGAAGAAAATGCACACAAATGTGGATTTAGAGACAAAGGAGATTACTCTAAAAGCTCTAGATTCATCACTTTTGTTCAATGCATTCTATCCGGGAAAGGGAAAAGAATTTATTGGAAATGATCAAGTTTAGAGAAAATCGAGTGGATCCTACTCCTGGGTTATCTACAGCCTTGCAACCCGATCCACCCGAATCGAAGAAGATGCCATGTATGATAACTGCACATGATGTGGTGCAAAAGATCAAGAGAAATAAATTAAAATAGGAGGACTATCGTGCTAGGCCTCGTTAACTTATTTGTGGAAATTAGGTTGGGTCGTCGACCTTAAATTACAAGGCGCCTATTAGGAGGAACCCCAACATATTTTTTGTTTAATTGAAGTAGTGCGTTTTTAATACTATTGTGTTGAGTTGTTTAAATATTTATGGAGATAATAGAGAGGTACTAATGTTGGTTTCCCAGTGACATTTGAGCAGGTTATGGGAGAATCTACCCCGATGTGCCATGGCACACGTGACATTCATAGGGACTCGTGCATGCGGGTTGAGGATTCTCCAGAAATATATTTTAGCAAGTGGAAGCCAGTCGGCCCCGAGGTGCGAGTAAAAACTGATCAGAAGGATTATGGTGGAGCCACTACCAATTCTTGGGGACTTCGTTGCAAGGGTTTCGTCCCCGCCCTTGAGGCGGTTGTGAGTATCTCTTTCCTTTGTTGGAGTATTTATCTCTTTTATTCTATATGTCAGCTCCATCTCATCTATTTTTCCTACATATTTGATTGTTGAGTCCTATGGATACTCTCTAAATTCGTTGAGGACAACAAAGCATTCAGTGTGGGGGGGGGGGGGGGGTGATTTATCTGATGGCTAGCCAAATGTGACTTGTATAGCCAGTTACATGTAGGATGTGTTTAGTTCGTATCGTGAGTCAGGTTTATGTTAGGTTTTTAGATATATTGCCGTACTGTGTAGTGTAGATTTACATACTATTTGCACTTTACATAATTGAGTATACCCACCAAAAATTAGAACTGTGTAGCGTCAATTTTTTTCGAGTCATAGCTTTCGATATTGAATTAGGGTATTATGAAAAATACAAAAAATGAGAAAATCAGAGAAAATCTATAAAAAGTAGAAAATTGAAAATTTGAGAAAATTGAGAGAAGCATGGACATGGTTTATTTAGTTAGATGTGATTTTTTTTTTGGAATAAGGTGTAAATTTTGACTGAGAGTGTACACTTGAGTTACCCCAGTAAGTATAGAAAGAATCTCACGACGTAAATGCTTATCTATTTTTCGCACTAAAATGAAATTTTTGAAATCTAATGTGTGTGCTGTTTTTCTCCTAAAAGAATTGAGCTTGGTGTTTGATAAACAAGCCGAGTGTTCATGTTGTCCGTCTTAGGAGTTTGCCAGCCTACCTTGTTGTGGCACACAAAATAGTTGTGCGAGGATATGTATTAAAGGACTAACTGCTTACTAGATCTTAGTTTGTAGAACTACTAGAACACCCTAATTGAACCTTGGATTCATTGTAAGACTCCTAACCTAGGGAGACGATTCTTGTCCTTCATCATAAATTATTAAAATCACCTTTCTAGAGCGTCACGAGGGAGTAGTAGTTGAGGGGAAGTTCGTTGAGGGAGTATTTCGTTACTCATTTTCTGTGAGTTCTGCATTTCGCATGTGCATAATTTGATATTTACGAGGCGATGCGAGGGTGCGTGAGTTGGATTGCACACTACGGTGTGGCGGTGTCCCATTCATTACATCATAGGCTAATCAGTGGAGAGCATGAGTGTGTGACGTCTAATCTGCACGAAAAGGGTTGGTTGAGCTGAATTTGTGGAGTGTGCTAGGTACCGGATTTCTATGATTTTGGTGTAGGGGGTTCGGTTGCATTAGGCATATGATATTGTATTTGCCACTTGAGAGGGAGACGTGATTACATTCTAGTGTGGGGGTGTCGACATTTGACTTCCGACATAGAGCTTGTGGATTTAACGACTCCACCCCCATACATGCGTTGACTTGTTCGATTTTGTGGCATGGTGCGCTTCATTGAGTTAGTGGGAGGAATTTTGATTCTGATACTTGTTCATCGGAATTTTTTGTTTCCTCCCCCAAACATGCTTATTATTGCTTGATTCTTAGAGGAGCACTACTCGTATTTTTTTATTGTTGATATTTGAAAAAACAAGAAAAAAGTAAAAAACAAAAATAGAACAAAGTTGTTCTTAATGGAAAATGAGTGGTGAGTTTCGTGTTCTGATTGAAGATTGATTGAGTTACGCCCATTTTTCTCCGCGATAGAAACGGGATATACATGATACCAGGGTTTGTTCGTATTGAGGGCCGGAGTTGGTGAGATTATGGAGGATTCCTATTATCATGGTGAGGGTGTGTGAGACATGGGGGTTTGGTGAGATTATTGCTTTAGGATCAGTTACTTCATATGTATCCTTGTTTGCCGTTAAGCCTCATCATATTTAGACATGTAGAAGAATAGGAGATCGGTCTATGAATGTGACTTAGCCTTGGTTAACCTCTAATTTTTTACTGAACACATGAAGTGGTTGGTTATTCTTGATAGTAAAGTTAGTTTTTCTATACTAACTATGGGGAATTACTTGTTGTCGAGGTAAGTTGCGATTCACACCTTTTTTTTAACTTTTTAATCACCCCATGAGCTCTATGCGTATTGAAATTGCCTAATCTTACAGAAAGAAAGAAATTTAATTTGTGTTTTAAGATCGAGTCTAGTATTGCATTTGAGCCTAGTTGGCTAGTAGAGAGTTGAATGCAGTAGATGATGTAAGTTCAGCATGTTTCAAAGGCTTGAAAAAGCAGCACTGTTTCAAGGCCTTTAAAAAGCTTTCAAAGGTTTGAAAATATTGTTTCAGTATAAGGGATGAACTTAGGGGGAGCTTTTCATTCTAATCTGACTCCTGATCTCACATGCTTGATTATGTCTTGTTTGATGATGAAAGACAAACCCTTATGATACTCAGAACAATTTCTAATATCTCTGTTTGACTTAGTTTTTGCAGGGTTAATTAGTTACCTATTTTGCAGAATCTATTTCCCAATCTGTGTGTTTGCAGGAAAGGAAATAGAGTTTTCAAATTGATTTTATGCTTGTGCAATCTTTCCAGGATTCTCTTAACACTCTCAGATAAGAGATGAAGTCAGTATCTTTGAAGAAACTGAGCAACTAGACGTTGTGAAGAGGTGTTAGAGAAGTCAAGATTTGCTGCTTGATTTTAAGAAAATATGTTCTTATATGGATGGAGTGATGTATCTTTTAACAAACTGATAGAGTTGCTGAAGGAAGCCTTTCCTGATGGCGAGACATTATCCAAATCCTATTACATGGCCAAAAAATTCTTTGGTTCATTGGGTTTTTCATACACCAAAATGGATGCATGCCCCAACGATTGCATGCTGTATTGGAAAGAGAAGGAAGGGTTGGAGAGTTGCGATGTTTTGTGGGACACCAAGATATAAATAAGGTCTTGAACAAGATGATGATGGAAAGGCATAGAGAAAACGAATTCCCAATAAGAGAATGCGTTACTTTCAACCAAGGCTTAGATGATTGTTTATGTCTTCGAAAGTGCCTCTTTAATGAGGTGGCATGCCGAAGAACAAGATCGTGATGGTAAACAGAGGCATCCGGCAGATTCTCTGGCTTGGAAAACTTTTGATGAGGTTCATCAGGAATTTGCTGACGATCGCAGAAATGTTAGGTTTGGTTTAGCGTCCGATGGCTTCAGCCCATATAGATCAACTAGTAGATTTCAAAATTTAGCAACATTTTGTTGATTCATTCTAGTAATCAATGTACACTATAGCTAAGCTAATTAAAACATGGAAAAGGATACTCAAAATGGTTTGTAAAAATTGACTCAGGACTTGCTTAGGTTGCTTCAAAGTGTGAACTTCGATTGTATGTTCAGTGAAGCCGATGATTTCTGAACTGTTATCAGCAGACCGCACGTGTATTGACTATAAAAGCCAGTGTAGGTAGCCTTTAGCTAAATACAGTCTCCTTACAGATTAAGTTTCACTCTTAGTTCATGTTTGGCGATCCTTTGGAAAAAAAATTATGAAAATAGTGTTCAGTGTACAAGGGTTGATGCTTACACTAGTTACTTGATTTGGTACGTCTTTTTTTGCTCCCTGTATGGATCAATATCCCGAGGATTGATTCACTTATTCTCATCCTCTGCATATAGATCGGTACCCATATGTGTAGTTCTATCCAGAGGCTTCATTCATTTGTTCATGCCATCTCAATCTTGCATTCCAGTTCTTGCTGCTGCTGCTGCTGTTGATCTGTTGTTCATACCCTCTGTCTGTCTCTGCAATGATATTGGGTAAATAACATAAACGGTGAATTTTGGTATGGTAGGGGTTGTTTGCCGTTTACAATGGTTGATCGGTTTTAGTTGGAGATTGACAAATCTCAATCTGGAATTGGAAGTGTAAGAGAGAGAGAGAGAGTTGCGGATTGATTATGTGCAACCTTCGATTTGGCTAATAGAGGTTTGTTTGTGTGTAACTGTGATCTTCTTATTCTATTTTTGCTTGTGGTACTTAGGGGGCTATTGGGTTTTGAAGGTAGTGGATGTCACTGGTTGTCGGTAGTGATGGTATTCAAGCCCATGGGTAGATCAATCTGACTTATTGCCTGATGAGAAGTATTGGTTGTAGGTGGAGTGGTTGGCAGTGGTGGTGGTGGGTGAAGGATGAAGAAGATGACAAAGAGTTAGTGAATTCATTTAGTTATTTAGTTAAAATTTAGGTGTAATAATGTCAATCAAGCATCCCAATTTCTTTATATTTTGCTTAAAATTGAACTTTGCATAACCTATTGAGGACTGTTAGGGTGGGGCTTAAGGACAATTTTGTGGAATCCTATAGTATTCATGCGCCAATGGAAGTAAGAGTATCATTTTGTGTTGGATGAGACAGAAACTGCTTGGAAAAATGAAGTGGACTTCAGTCGCATTACCTACTTGATACTGGCCATGTTGCACCTAATTGTTGGAATAGATGCCATAGAGGCAATCTAGTTTAGTATGAATTTATTTGTGGCAAGAAAATTCATTTATTATTTATTGGATATTTAATATAATGAAGTCCTTAGATTTACAATTGTTTTGTTTATCTTAAATATCCCTAGTCTAGTATGATGATTAATGGGACAATCATCTATAGACTAGTATGGGGTTGGATTGATATAGAGATATCATGATCCAACACACAGGTGTGCATTAAGGGTAATGACGCACTGGATTGACCCATCTCCGAGAAGGCTACATACACGTTATGATAAGTCACAAGCGCTTCTCGCGGTGCAATGGTATTGTCATCCTTAGACTTGAAGTCGCTAGATATTCTAGTTGTGGATTATTGTGATTTTGGTAGCGTTAAAAGCTACACCGTAACTGGGTAGTTATAAAGGCGTGTACCGGATACAATAAGAAGCAAGCTTAGAGATCGTAGTGGACGTAGATAGAATTTGTCCCTCCCACATAACGGGAGCAAATATCCTAGGCCACTCGAGGGATAGTGCTTATAGAATGTCTGGCCAGACTCAAATAAATCAATATTGGATATTGATGTTATTTGCACGAATAAGGCAATTCCCATGGATCGAGAAACTGTGGATGGGATATACGAGTGTGACTTGTATGTCTCGTGTCCAATCCGGATATAGATACAAAGGGATAAGACAATTACTTGTACAAGGTTTGTCAAGATGACTATTCTATTAGTTGGCTAGAATGGATGTTTTGCTAGAAACCGCTCCATATTAGCAAATTGTTGCTACCAACTAGATAGAACCTATAGGGTCACACGATATATAGAGTTGAACTAGATTTAGGAATTAATTAATTGGATTAATTAATTAGTAGGATCACTTTACAATACCTTGAAAACTTAGTAGGGACTAATTTGCAAGGAAGGGACTAAACCAAATTCTAGTAGGACTAGAATAGGTCCTTTAGGTAGTTGGCAAGGATTTGTTGGACTATATAAAGGAAACTCCTTCCTTCCTTCCCACACTTATGACCTTATTGATCATAACTTGAGTGGGAGAGAACAAAAAGGAGAGAGCAAGCAAGCAAGAGAGGAGCCGCCGCCCCTCCCTCGCGGCCGCCCCTCCCCGTCGCCCACAAGGAGGCCGAACCTCCTTGGTTTGGTCTCGTTTTGCGTGATTCTTCTTCCTCTTCCTCTTTCCGGGCTAGCACAAAGGATTGGAAGATCTAGTATTCAACTCTAGGCGTGGATCAACTATAGAGAACGTGACACAATTCGCGTTTGAAGTCATCAAAGGAGAACCCTAAGGTGTGTTATTGATTTCTTCCTTCACCATCGTTATGTCTCTTGACTTGTGATCCTTGGAGGGTTTTGCATGGTCTATGATTGTTTGTGTTTCCGTTGCGCATCCATGAATCAAAACCCTACAGTGATATCAGAGCCACAGGTTTTAGAGCATAAACGTGGTTTATGTGTTACGTTTTGATAGTTTTACACCTTAAAATTGTTGTTTATCACGTAAAACTAGACAAATCAAGCATGTGATGCAATCTGTCAATAAACTATCATAACAAGATCTAGTTTTTGCATTGGATGCATGAATTATTGAGTTTGAGAAATTTTAGATCTTATATCTAGGGTTTGGGCATCCTTGGGGAAGAAGGAGTTCTTTCCATACAAGGAAACAACCAAACTTGGGCACCAAGCAAGGGAGTTGTTGGAAACAACTCCCAAAGGAGGTTCGGCCCCCTAGGGAACCTCCCCTCCTTGCTTGCCGCTCAAGCAAGGCTCGGCCTAGGGGCCAGGGCAGCCCTAGCGCGCGGCCTAGCCGCGTGGGCTAGGGGCCGGCCGGCCCAAGGCCTTTGCGGTTCTCTTTTTGGGCCCGGGAAATTGGATTGTTGGGCCCCATGGACCGTTTTAACCATAGAATATCCTAAAATCAATTAAAATTGACCAAGCGCTTTAAAATTGGATTTTAACTGTTTATGTGCAATTCGCATGGTGATTGGATATGGCCTTAGGATGTTGTTTGTTGTGGATGTTTACTTTTATGGTTTGGTTTACGGCCTGCGAGCTGATCAATTATTTGTAATAATTAATTAGGGTTTTATGGCCTGCGAGCCATTTTTTTTCTCAACTTGTGAGATTTATTTTATTTAGTATAGTTGTTAGCTAGTGCTACATAAAGTAGATTGTTAGCCAAGATTGAAGAAGAGAAGCCCAAAACCAAGAGGAGCCATAAAAGATGGAGCATGGAGCATGGAGCATTCCACAAGACTATGAAGGATGGACCAAAAGATCAAGACGCATGGAGATGTGTTTGCTTTAGGGTTCATAGAAAATTCCATTGGCTTGGAATTTTCTTAGTCTAGAAAAGTCCATATCCACATCACGTTTATTTTGTTTAGTGGTTGTTTATTTTATTGTATTATTATTTTGTAGTTGGTGTATGGATGATGCATGCAATTAGGATAACAAGATAATTAGACAACCCGGATCTATTATTTGGAGTTGTGCCCAAACTCAAATAGATAGATTAGTTGATATTGATCAACAAAACAACTAAAACTGAATTTAAAATCCCTCAAAATTCAAATATTGTGTTCTTACCTTCTCATTATTTAAACACTCATTATGATCATGATTTATCAAGTTCGTGCGTGCCAAAGCATGGCGACTAGGTTCATAATGATGGAATGCGATGGCACAAGCTAGTAATGTGCAATTGTTCAAATAAGAGGTTGAACACAACTAGGCTATTAATATGATTAAGAAGCCTAGTGGCAATCAATTGGGATTATCCATATGGATGGATAAATAAGGAGTTATTTGCTCAATTGAACCAAGAGTTGCATAAGGGATGCAATTGGAATTGTTCCTACCTAAAGTAGTCAACTTATGGATGACTTGCCAAAGCAAGCTCATAAGGAGATGAAACATGGATCTTGGCCCACTAGAAAATATAAGGATATTTTCTGCATTAGTATCTTGAGGGTTATTAATCCGTACAAAAATAGTGGGAGCTATATTTGATAAACTGGCCATTATTGAATATAGTCAAAAATTCACAAATACTAAAACTTGCTTAGTTTCCTTTTGTAGAATTCCAAATGGCAAACAACTCATCGAGTTCACAACATTCCATACGATCTGTCCTTGAGAAGGACAAGCTCTCTGGAACCAACTTCCTTGATTGGTACAGAAACTTGAGAATCGTTCTCAAGCAAGAGAAGAAACTTTACGCGATAGAGGAGCATGTTCCAGCAGGTCCAGAGAACCAAACACCTGCAGCCCTAAAGGCGTATCAAAAGTGTGTTGATGACGCTAATGATGCGGCCCGCCTTATGCTATGCACCATGACTTCTGAGCTTCAGAAGAAACATGAATGCTGTCGATATGATCGAGCATCTGAAGCAGCTCTTCCAAGAGCAGGCACGGAATGAGAGGTATGAGGTCTCTAAGGCACTGTTGAAGTGTCATCTGACAGAAGGGAACCCGGTCGGACCCCATGTACTCCGAATGATCGTGTACTTGGAGAATCTCGCCCGACTGGGGTTCCCGGTCGGCCAAGAGTTGGAAACCGATCTCGTTTTGCAATCGTTGCCTGAGAGTAATGGATAGTTCATCATGAACTATAACATGAACGAGATCGTGAAACGACTGCCATATTTTCTCAATATGTAGGGGACAGTTGAACAGAACATCAACAAGGGTAAGGCCAAGGCCATTAAGATGGTGCAGAAACGAAAGGGCAAAAGGTTTGCCTCATCCTCCAAGAGCAAAGGCAAGTCAGTTGCCAAGTCCAAGGAACCTGCCCTTAAGCCTGTTGGTGGCATTGCCAAAGGTTTGACTAAAGGTGAATGTCACTACTGCAGTCAGCCTGGACACTGGAGGAGGAACTGCCCAAAATATATGGAGGACAAGAGGCTTGGATTAGTGATTCCACCACCACCAGGTATTTTTGGTTGTAGATGTCAATTTAACTGTCTCTAGATCATGGGTATTTGATACTGGATGCGGATCTCACATTTTTCGAAATGTGCAGGATCTAAATAGAAGTAGAAGATTGACTAAAGGGGAGATAGATATGCTCGTTGGGAATGGAGCAAAAGTTGTTGCGTTGGCCGTAGGCGTGTGCGAGATATCTCTGCCTTCAGGATTAGTTTTAGAATTAAATAATTGCTATTTTGTGCATGCTATGAGGAGAAACATTATTTCTATTTCTTTTTTGGACAAGGATGGTTTTATTATTTCAATAAAGAACAATTGTTGTTCCTTTTATTTGAATAAAATTCACTATTTTAGTGCGCAATTATTTAATGGACTGTATGTCCTTGATCTAAGCAATCCTGTCTGCAACATTATTACCAAGCGGATTAAAATAAATGATTTAAATCCTGCTTATTTATGGCACTGTCGTTTAGGCCACATACACGAGAAACGTGTATCTAGACTCCATAAGGATGGACTACTAGACTCATTTGATTTTGAATCATATGAGACATGTGAGGCTTGTTTATTGGGAAAAATGACAAAGTCCCCATTCAATAAGAAAGGTGAGAGGACTAGTGAGCAATTGGCACTCATACATACCGATGTGTGTGGGCCATTTGCCACGCCTGCCAGGGGTGGTTACTTCTACTTCATTACATTTACTTATGATTACAGTAGATATGGATTTGTGTACCTTATGAGGGCCAAATCTGAATCCTTTGAAGTGTTCAAAGAATTCAAGAATGAAGTAGAGAAGCAACTTGGCAAAAGTATCAAGGCTCTACGATCGGATCGTGGAGGAGAATACTTGAGCCAAGAGTTTGACTACTATCTTAGAGAGTTTGGGATCGTGTCCCAACTCACTCCACCCGGAACGCCACAATGGAATGGCGTGTCTGAGAGGAGGAATCGAACCCTATTGGATATGGTTCGATCTATGATGTGTCAACCCGATCTTCCATTATCGTTTTGGGGCCAGGCTCTATTAAGTGCAGCTTTTACCATTAACCGTGTTCCATCTAAATTAGTCATGAAGACACCACATGTGATGTGGAGTGGGAGGCGTCCCACACTGTCGTTCATGAAGATTTGGGGCTGCGATGTCTATGTAAAACGTTTACAATCAGACAAGCTAGGGCCAAAATCTGATAAGTGTAAATTTGTGGGGTACCCTAAGGAAACTAAGGGTTACTACTTCTACAATCCAACCGAGAACAAAGTGTTTGTTGCTCGGACCGGCGTGTTTCTAGAAAGAGAGTTTGTCTCTAAAGAAGCAATTTGGAGGACTGTTGAACTTGAAGAGATTCAAGAACCACAAATCACTGAACCGATTATGGAACATGAACAGGAACCACAAACAGTTGTGGAGCAGCCTGTTCAGGTAACACAAGAGCTTGTAAAGTGCGCCAGGAACCCGAGAGGTATGGACTTCTCGTGACCGATTCTAGTGACACGATGCTCATAGATGATGATCCCACTACCTATGAAGAGGCCATGAAAGGCCCAGACTCTCATAAGTGGCTAGAAGCCATGATATTCAAGATGGAATCCATGTATACCAACAAAGTATGGACTATGGTGGAGCCACCCGAAGGGGCGCGTCCCATAGGGTGCAAGTGGGTCTTCAAGAAGAAGATCGACATGGATGGTAATGTGATTACCTATATGGGTCGATTGGTGGCTAATGGATTCAGACAGATTCATGGTATTGAATATGATGAAACCTTTTCACCAGTCGCTATGACCAAATCCATCCGAATCCTACTTGCGATTGCATCATACCATGACTATGAGATTTGGTAGATGGATGTTAAAACAGCATTCCTTTATGGGAATCTCCTCGAGGACGTGTATATGATACAGCCGGAGGGTTTTGAAGATCCAAAGCAAGCCAACAAAGTCTGTAAGCTGCAACGATCCATTTATGTATTGAAGCAAGCTTCTAGGAGTTGGAATCGACGTTTTGATGAAGTAGTAAAAGAGTTTGGCTTCATCAGAAACGAAGATGAGTCTTGTGTCTACAAGAAGGTTAGTGGGAGCTCTGTAGCTTTTCTGGTCTATTATGTAGATGACATACTACTCATTGGAAACGACGTTCCCATGCTGCAATCTGTTAAAGATTGGCTAGGGCAGTGTTTCTCAATGAAGGACTTAGGGGAAGTAGCCTATACACTCGGTATAAAGATCTATAGAGATAGATCTAAGAGACTGCTAGGCATAATTCAAAGTACATATATTGACAAGGTGTTGAAGCGGTTCAACATGCAAGATTCCAAGAAGGGATTCTTGCCCATGTCACATGGAATCACTCTTTCGAAGAGTGGTTGTCCTTCCAATGAGATTGAGAAGGAACGCATGAGTAGAATTCCCTATGCCTCGGCCATAGGATCTATCATGTACGCCATGTTATGTACTAGACCAGATGTGTAATATGCCTTGAGTATGACAAGCATATACCAATCCAATCCGGGTGAGAGTCACTGGATTGCAGTCAAGAACATCCTAAAGTACTTGAGAAGAACTAAGGATGCTTTCTTCATATTTGGCGGTGAGGAAGAGTTGCGTGTAAGGGGTTACACTGATTCAAGCTTCCAAACCGACAGAGATGAATTTAGATCACAGTCGGGATATGTGTTTTTCCTGAATGGAGCAGCAGTGAACTGGAAGAGTTCCAAGCAAGAGACGGTGGCTAATTCTACAACAGAGGCTGAGTACATTGCTGCAAATGGCGCAGCAAAGGAAGCTGTTTGGATCAGAAAGTTTGTTTCTGAACTTGGTGTGGTTCCTAGCATTGCGGATCCAGTTGAGTTGTACTGTGACAACACTGGGGCGATCGCGCAATCGAAGGAACCCAGGTCGCACCAGAAATCCAAGCACGTGCTCAGGAAGTTTCATTTGATTCGAGATATTATCGATAGAGAAGACGTTCGGATATGCAAGATTCCTACAGATGGGAATCTGTCAGATCCACTTACGAAGCCGCTTTCGCATTGGAAGCATGAAGGGCACACTAGGAGTATGAGCATACGAGATGCGCTAGATTGGCTCTAGTGCAAGTGGGAGACTGTTGGAATAGATGCCCTAGAGGCAATCTAGTTTAGTATGAATTTATTTGTGGCTAGAAAATTCATTTATTATTTATTGGATATTTAATATAACGAAGTCCTTAGATTTACAATTGTGTTGTTGATCTTAAATATCCCTAGTCCAGTATAATGATTAATGGGACAATCATCTATAGACTAGTATGGGGTTGGATTGATATAGAGATATCATGATCCAACACATAGGTGTGCATTAAGGGTAATGACGCACTGGATTGACCAATCTCCGAGAAGGCTACATACACGTTATGATAAGTCACAAGCGCTTCTCGCGGTGCAATGGTATTTTCATCCTTAGACTTGAAGTCGCTAGATATTCTAGTTGTGGATTATTGTGATTTTGGTTGCGTTAAACGCTACACCGTAACTGGGTAGTTATGAAGGCGTGTACCGGATACAATAAGAAGCAAGTTTAGAGATCGTAGTGGACGTAGATAGAATTTTTCCCTCCCACATAACGGGAGCAAATATCCTAGGCCACTCGAGGGATAGTGCTTATAGAATGTCTGGCCAGACTCACATAAATCAATATTGGATATTGATGCTATTTGCACGAATAAGGCTATTCCCATGGATCGAGTAAATGTGGATTGGATATACGAGTGTGACTTGTATGTCTCGTGTCCAATCCGGATATAGAGACAAAGGAATGAGACAATTACTTGTACAAGGTTTGTCAAGATGACTATTCTATTAGTTGGCTAGAATGGATGTTTTGCTAGAAACCGCTCCATATTAGCAAATTGTTGCTACCAACTAGATAGAACCTATGGGGTCACACACTATATAGAGTTGAACTAGATTTTGGAATTAATTAATTGAATTAATTAATTAGAAGGATCACTTTGCAACACCTTGCAAACTTAGTAGGGACTAATTTGCAAGGAAGGGACTAAACCAAATTCTAGTAGGACTAGAATAGGTCCTTTAGGTAGTTGGCAAAGATTTGTTGGACTATATAAAGGACAATCCTTCCTTCCTTCCCACACTTATGACCTTATTGATCATAACTTGAGTGGGAGAGAACAAAAAGGAGAGAGCAAGCAAGCAAGAGAGGAGCCGCCGCCCCTCACTCGCCGCCGCCCGTCCCCGTCGGCCACAAGGAGGCCGAACCTCCTTGGTTTGGTCTCGTATTGCGTGATACTTCTTCCTCTTCCTCTTTCCGAGCTAGCACCAAGGATTGTAAGATCTAGTATTCAACTCTAGGCGTGGATCAACTAGAGAGAACGTGACACGATTCGCGTTTGAAGTCATCAAAGGAGAACCCTAAGGTGTGTTAAGTCTCTTGACTTGTGATCCTTGGAGGGTTTTGCATGGTCTATGATTGTTTGTGTTTCCGTTGCACATCCATGAATCAAAACCCTACACTAATTATATAAATTTAGACTAGTTTTGAGCAGAGACCCAACATCTGTTCAGTGATTCCCTTTGAGCCGAAAACTTAAGCAGTCCTTTTAAAATCTTCACAAGTATGGTAACATGATTGGCTTCCCTGCATATAGTCAGTTACAGAAATAAAGTCTTGGTGTCTATCTAGTTTCTACCATGATTAATCTTCATTCAGTCCTCAGGAGTCTTGAGCCTTGATGATGCAGTTGTTTTCTTATCTTACTAGAACGTTTGTTTATTCTCTAATTTATACTGGAATTAAACATAAGACAGCTATTAGCCTATAGCTTCACTCACTTGCATGAAATCAGTTGAGCCATTTGTGTAACCAGAAGATGGCTTGGGAATCATTTCGAGCCTGTGAACTTAGTATATCGTGTACCCCCAGATGCAGTATTACGCCTGGCTATTACTGTCCGTGGTAAATTTAAGTTATAACAGGTCAAATATTACAACTAAAATACTGAGAATTGTTTGCGACTTTTCAAAATTCCCTGCATACTTATCTCTTTTTATGATGATAAGTCTGCCAAACTAAGGAAACAAAATAATGTCACTGGAATATAGTTTACAAATTAAAATTATTGCACGAGGTAAGAAATCTCAATGAAGCGGTATCAGGTGATATCACCCACGTGCCACTGTTTCAGATGAAATTATGCGAGAATACCTGCACTCAAGCCAAGTTCTGAGTTCAAAGATGAATTATATTAATTATTTTGTTGTTATTATCTTGCAGGTTCAACGTTGTACAAATTGAAATGGGCAAACCGGCAACAAAAGAATCTCGAAGGAAAGGCATGCCACTGTCAGATCTAGTAATTAACCTGCATGTCAGGGACACAATCACACACTCTCTAATATAGTTTTCAAACTCTTGAATCAAGTATTCTCCTTGCGATCCGATCATAGAGCCTTGATACTCTTGCCAAGTGCTTCTCTACTTCATAAGGTAACTATCGCTCGTTGGAGTGGGAAACGGCCCACATACATTAGTATGTATGAGTTCCAATAACTCAGTAGTCCTTTCACCTTTCTTATTGAAAGGGGACTTAGTCATTTTTTCTAATAAACAAGATTCACATGTCTCATATGATTCGTAATTAAATGAGTCTAGTAATCAATCCTTATGGAGTCTATATCAATGATATACAATGCATTAGACAAATGCGCACTAAAATAGTGCATACTATAAAAATAAATGGAGCAACATTCATCATTTATTGAAATAGTAAAACCTTTCTGGTCCAAAAAAACAAATAGAAATAATGTTTTTGCTCATAGAAGGCACATAATAGCAATTGTCTGATTCTAAAATAATTCTAGACGGCAAAGATAACTCATAAAATCCTATGACTAACGCAACAACTCTTGCTCCATTACCAACGCACAAGTCTATCTCCCCTTTAGCCAATCTTCTACTTATCTTTAGATCCTGCATAGTTTGACAAATGTGAGGTCCGCATCCATTATCCAATACCTAAGATGAAGAGATAGATAAATTGACATCTATAACAAAAATACTTGGTGGTGGTTAAATCACTATTCCAAGCCTTTTATCCTCAAGATACTTGGGGCAATTCCTCTTCCAGTGACCCGAATAACTAAAGTAGTGACATTCACCCTTAGTCACACCTTGAGCAGGCTTTAAGGCAGCATTCTTGATTCAGCAACTTTCTTGCTCTTTCCTTGGAGGTAGAGGAAACTCCCTAGCCCTTCCCTTATTGACCATCATTATGGCCTTGCATTTTCCCTTGTTAATGCTTTGTTCAGCGGTTCTCAACATATTGAACAGGTCGGGCAGAGCTTTGTTAATCTCATTCATTTTATAGTTCATGATGAACTGGATATAACTATCCGACAACGATTGCAGGATGAGATCAGTGGTCAACTCTTGGTCGAATGGGAAGCCTAGCCTCTCGAGGTTCTCCATGTACTCGATTATGCGCAGTACATGAGGCCCGACTGGGTTCCCTCTGCGAGGCTGCACTTGAACAGTGCCTTATATACTTCACACTACTAGAAATCTTAGCAAATTCCACATTTTATTTGTAGCATTTGAACAAATGTGGTAATTGATACCCTAAAGCAGCATTATTATTAATGTTGCAAACTAAATGTTGTAATATTGTAGCATTAATCCAATGATGCTGCAATTTTTGCCTAAACACCAATAAAATTGCAGCATTAATCCAATAATGCTACAATGCTTGGCTGAACAACATACACATTGCAGCATTAATGACATTAGTGCTGCTTTTAGTTCTACATTGTAGCATTAACCAAACTAACGCTACATTCATAAAAGTAAAAAATAAAAAGAAAATGGAAAAACGAAGCGCCTATCTGAAACCTGACTCCCTAATCTCAAAATTTTTCCCCAATCTAAACGGGCGCCATCAAAATTTTCCTGTAAGCGCCAAACCTCCCTCCCAATCCCAATCTCATTCCTCAAAGCTGTGACCTAGTTCACCATCGCTCTCCCTCTCTATCTCCGCCACGATTCTCAGAGCCCTGAGTTCTCTCTCCACTCCACCCTTTCTCTCACCATCACTCGTATCTACCACTCTTTGAACCCAACCCTTCAAAGTTCGACGGATTCGTCGGTAATATCTCCCCTCCCGGAGAACCGTATCCCTGAAGAGTCTGTGGCCGACCTCGTTAACCTCCGCGACGGCGACGAGTCTTCCTCCGACGTGGATGAGGAAGAGAAAGGGAAGAAATTGGTTCAATTGACAAAGCGTTGGATATTCGGAGTTCCGTTGGGCTCGATTGCACGAGGTATCATCACTTTCTCACTCTCGAGCAATGTGTTTATTGTTGTTTATTATCAATTTCTTCATCTTCTTTTGAAGCTGATTCATTCAGTTTATTCATTATGTGGTTCGAGTAAGTTTCAATTGGGCATTTTGAGGAATAATGTGTTAAATTGAACTTTTATGTTTACCAAAAACATTTTCACCAATTTCAGCCAGTCACATATCTGGAAAATTAGTTTCAGTTTTGTACCCTCTTTTCCATGCTTACTTTCACCACTCTGAACTTGCCCTTTTTCAATTTTCACACATTGTATGAACTTGTGGGTGTGCTATGCAGTTATCAACAATGTTTTTTCACTTGTATCTTGATTTCGTACTTGAGGATGGTGAGGGAAAGAGAGGGTGAACTTATGGGCTGTGCTGATTAATTGTGGTGCTTGAGAGTCAAACATTTTTACATTGGCTTTCGAGGAATTCCCTAGAAAACTGATCTCTCCATAGCTTTATGAATTACAATATCTTACAAAGCTTTGAACCTCGTTGACTCTTTTGTGGTTTGAATTGGTCTTCATCATTATGATTGTAGATAGGACTTGAGAAGAGCTATGAGATCCTCTGCAAAGTATTTGATAATGAAGCTAAAGAAATTCTTGAGGTATTTACTTAGGGACGCCATCTCTCAAGGTTATAAAGTTATTACCTCTAAATCATAATAATTGATTTTATTCGCCTGATCCATTCCTAATTACTGAGTTTTTGTTTCTTTTGAAAAATGTTTAAGAGACTTGAAGTTCATTGCGATTTTGGTTCCACATACATAATTCAGTTTCTTTGCGGAGTGTGTTTTATTAACTATGTCCTGTTTTTTGTCTCTAGGTGTGATGTGAAAAGCTTTACCTTCCTACCTCTCTTGATGTAGACAATACGGAGGATTCCAGGATTTACGGACAATGTTTTGACCCATACATTATCTAATTTGGGAGCTGGTTTTTTTGCCGTCTGCATTGGCTCCAAGATGACGTGGTATGTTCCTTGTTTCATAATTTCTAGTTCAGGCCTTTCCATCTTGACCAGGTCCCTTTTGTAGTGATTTTTGTAACTAGTGGCGAGGACACAGGGCATGATAAGTGCTCAATAATAGATAAAAAAAAAGTAGTAGTTAGACTGAGAACTTTGTCGAGTTGATGTTGAAGTGTCTTGAATTGACTGCTTTATGATGTTACAGTACTATCTATGGTATTTACCGGAGTGAAAGTATATGTCATTGGATGGGAGGAAAGACTTGTGCCTTAGAATGGGTTACACAGGCGTCCTGGTGATGAGGAACATGATTCCCAATACATTCCCTTCAGGGGTTTAGAGCTGAAAAACTAAATTGTAGATTTAAAGTATCTTGCTAAGCAGAGAGAACATGTAATGGTGTTTGCTTTAAGAAGAAATATGCAGACTCTTGAGGAGCTTTATTTTGGTTTCTTGATGATATGTCATTTTAGCTCTTTGAGCTCTATCAATGAATTTAACATACACTCTGGTGGATTTACTTCCAGGCTGACGGTTGGAGTGTGGAACTTATTAGTTTGTTAGCAAACCCTAACCAAGTGCGACCAACAAGGTTATGGGGAGTCTATACAAAGCTCAAGATATTCAATATGACCACATATAAGAAAGGTAATGTACGTCCATTGATCTTCATACTTAAAGCATAATGCAGTCAACACAAGAAATTTTGATAGATTTGTATCCATGTTTCATTTCTCACTCAGACGACACTAACTTGATTTTATCTAGTATAACTTGTTGTTTCCTAGGGTCAAGTTCATAGGAGTAGAACTTGTTGTTTGCAGGCTTTTTGTCCAGTTTTGGTGTGGCTATAGCACTGTGCCCCTAAAATTAATGGTTTTAACAGGATTTTTGTCCAGTTCTAAATTTGTGCTTTCTCCATTTTGATTACACTACAGGAAAAAAGCCTTAAAACGACGCTCATTGTAATTCACCGTCGTATATATTCGAAATACTACGTTTAAAGATTTTTCCGTTGTATTTATTAAAATTTTACCACGGTAACTTATTATATTCTTCGTAAATATATAGCGGAACGACGGTTAGAGTTTTTACCGTCGTATTTTTCAATAATTACGACGAACATCTTACCCTCCAAAATTATTTACTCTCCCGCCCCAAAATAATGACACTCCCGCCCCCAAATGTTGCACTTTGTTTAGTATGCAAACTGACTCTCACCCTAACAATATCAGATCCGATTTCTTCTCTCGTCCATCTGAGTCTCCAACCAACTGACGATTCCTCAGTCCCCTACTCATCTCTAATAGTTATAGGACTCTTATGTAAATAATTAGAGGACTAGTTGTATAATTTAGCATTGTATTTTACCTATTTAAGGGTGTAAATAATCAATGAAAAGCAAGGAAGAATTCCCCACTTACATGGTATCAGAGCTGCCACCATCGCCGCCGTCGCACAACCTCTACCTGTGCACTGCCGCCATCGTCGCCTAGCATTCTGATCCGCCTCTTCCTCGCTTCCGCCCTCCTCTCCCTTTACGTCGCTCTCTGCGACTCACCTTGTCCTTCAAGCCGTCGCCCTCTGCGATCGCAAACCTCGCCGCCCAGTGCAACGACGACATCCGTCGACGCAACCTCGCTGTGAACAACAATCGGACGCTCTCCCACGCGTGGTCAGAAGTCCCTTTTCTTCTTATCGGCTTCCATTCACGCGCTGCCCTCCCTCTGGGCTCAGATTCACGCGTCTGTCGGCTCAAAACGCATCCCGACTCACTCGGCTCACCCTCTCGGATTCCGAAGCCACGACCAGTGTCGCGCCGTCCTTCTCACACGATCGTTCCTCGCCCAAAAGCTGAGAGCCACCACTGCCAACCTTGCAGTCGTTCTCTCACCGACGATTGCCTCTGCGTTCTCGTCCTCTGATCGATCAATCTCTGCGTTGTCGTCCTCTTCAGCACACTCAACAACGCACTCAATTTCTGTTCTCCTGCTGCTCTCTGCTTGCGACACCTCTCTTATGCGTGATCGTCATTCTCCGTGTTGCCTTGATCTGATCGTCGCCTCTTCGCAGTAACAGACCAAACCCACCTATTGTGCACTCAA
Source organism: Linanthus parryae (assembly GCA_023055425.1). NCBI lineage: Eukaryota > Viridiplantae > Streptophyta > Magnoliopsida > Ericales > Polemoniaceae > Linanthus > Linanthus parryae. The sequence goes on along the minus strand of JALGPY010000001.1, from coordinate 58,859,393 downwards.
TTCATCAATTGAATTGCACTTGGGACAAGCATTTGATTGGTTTGATTAATTGAAAAGGAGATTGTGGGTTTGGACAAAACAAGTGTTGTGACTCCGATTTGATCGGTGACCAATATTTTATTAGTGGAAGCAATTATTTTCAGAGTATCACAACTAATTATTGTTGGTCATAATTATTGGTTTCTTAGTTACAGTATTTTGTCACTTGTCTCTCTCGTCATGGCAACTGAAAAAGCTGACTCCGTTTTTTCCAAAGAACAACTTCACCCCGTGTCACAGGGTCGCCACAGTCACGGTGGTCGAATTCAAAATTCTCGGAAAGGGCGAGGTCGCGCTCAGCAACACCCTGCCTCCCCTCACGGCAACTGGGTGTGGTGTCCTGCCCCATCGTCCCCGACTGCTCAGTCGGGCCCCTATCCCCCGACACCGGGTTGGACACAGTCAGGACTCTCTCAGCCTACAGTTACTTCAGGTATTCTTGGTCCAAGACCTTCTCAGCGTTCACAGGCTCTTGCTGCCACTGCGGGTTCGTCTCCCTCTGTTACTACTATGAGTTCGGAACTTGCTGGCATGACACATTATGTTCCGGATCAAACTTGGTATCTCGACTCCGGCGCATCTGCTCATCTCACTCCGCAGTCAGGTATACTCTCCTCTCTCTCGTCATCTTGTCCTTCTCCTAACATACTTGTGGGAAACGGCTCTAGCATTCCAGTGAAAGGATCAGGAAATCACACCCTTACCACCAACTCCCGTTCCCTTCACCTTAGAAATGTCTTACTCACCCCAAACGTTATCAAAAACCTAGTTTCTGTTCGTCAATTCACTACTGACAATAATGTTTCCGTTGAGTTTGACCCTTTTGGTTTCTCTGTGAAGGATCTCCGTTCGCGAGCTCTCTTACAAAGGAGCAACAGTTCGGGTGATCTCTATCCATTCCAGCCTGTCCCACCACCGTCGTCTGCTGTCTCTTTTACTGCCTTTCCTGCTTCCGTTTGGCACAACCGCCTTGGTCATCCCGGGAGTCTAGTTTTAGATTCGCTTCGTAGTAGTCATTTCATTTCTTGTAGTAGGCATAATTCAGAAGCTCTTTGTCATGCTTGTCAAATTAGTAAACACGCGCGTTTGCCTTTTTCACCATCTACTTCTTCTACTTCTAGTCCATTTGACATTGTTCACAGTGATCTATGGACATCTCCGGTCTTAAGCAAATCGCACTACAAATACTACCTTCTACTATTAGATGACTATACCCATTTTCTCTGGGTTTTCCCACTTAAACAGAAAAGCGAAGCAATATCAAAATTTAAACAATTCACTACCTTCGTACAAACTCAATTTGAGCGACCATCCAAAACTTTTCAATGTGACCTTGGTGGAGAATTCGATAATGGCTCTTTTCACTCTCACGCCATTAATCATGGACTTGTCTTCCGGTTTGCGTGTCCTCAGACGTCATCTCAAAATGGCAAAGCTGAACGCATGATTCGTCGAATCAATGACATCAGTCGTGCCCTCCTAGCACAGGCCTCCCTTCCAGCCTCTTTCTGGGTTGAGTCTCTTCTGACTGCTGTCTACCTTCATAACATTCTTCCCACCAAAGTCCTTGGCAACAATATTCCTACTGTTGCCCTCTACCATCGCTCACCATCCTATGAGCATCTCCGCACGTTCGGATGCTTGTGTTACCCGAACCTCTCTGCCACCTCACCTCACAAGCTTGCACCACGCTCTGTTCGATGTGTCTTTCTGGGGTACCCTCTTAATCATCGTGGGTACAGGTGTCTAGACTTGAGTACTGGTCGGGTTCACACTTCCCGTCATGTCAACTTTGATGAGACGGTGTTTCCTTTCTCCACTCCTGGGTCTGTGTCTCCCTCTGTTCACAGGACGTCTGATCCCGATGACAGTCTTCCATCTCCCCTTTTCACTCATCGTGCTCATAACCCTGTGGCACACACACCCTCATCCACCCCTCCTAGGGCATCCACATCACCACCCGCACCTACTAGGGCACCCGCACAACTTTCCCCGTCCAGGACCCTTGTGGAACCTTTTCCTCAGCACTACGTCCGTCCGTCTGTGTCCACTCGCCCTCCTCCCGTACCCTCTGTGCCTGTGTTACCTGACGCCCCTGAGTCACCCATACCGAGCCCAGTGGTCACTTCTCCTCCCCATCTCTCTCCTCAGATGACTACCAGATCCATGCATGGCATAGTCAAACCAGTCACCCGTCTCACTTTAGCGGCCCAGCCACCAGACCCCATCTCGCCCCTTCCCAAATCCCCCATCCTGGCCTTGTCGGATCCTCACTGGAAAGCGGCCATGGATGATGAGTTTGGAGCTATGGTTACGAACCACACTTGGGATCTGGTTCCTCGCCCGACAGGGGCTAATGTTCTGCGATCTATGTGGCTCTTTCGCCACAAGTTTCGCGCTGATGGTAGTCTGCAGCGCTATAAGGCGCGATTGGTAGCTAATGGGAAGTCCCAGATGGTTGGGATTGATTGTGAGGAGACTTTCAGCTCGGTTGTCAAACCGACCACCATCCGTACAGTTCTCAGCATTGCAGTCACGCGATCTTGGCCTATCCGTCAGCTGGATGTCAAGAACGCTTTTCTTCATGGTGATCTCTCTGAGACGGTATACATGCATCAGCCCCCTGGCTACCGCGACACACGCCATCCTGACTTTGTTTGCCGGTTACGCAAATCCTTATATGGTCTGAAGCAGGCTCCCCGTGCTTGGTTTCAGCGATTTGCCACCGTCCTCACACAGACTATCGGTTTCTCTTGTTGCTCGTGTGATGAGTCTCTCTTCGTCTACAGTCGTGGCTCCGACATCGTCTACCTCCTGCTCTATGTGGATGATATCGTCATCACTGGGTCGTCTCCGGTTGTCTTGGATCAGATTGTCTCCCAGCTCTCTGGAGAGTTTGCTATGACTGACCTGGGCCATCTGCATCATTTTCTGGGCATCGCTGTCACCCGTGATTCGTCTGTCCTGTTCCTGTCTCAGCATCAGTATGCGACCGAGATCCTTCGTCGTGCCTCTATGTCGACCTGTAAGTCTACTGCCACCCCTGTTGAGGTCGGGAGTAAACTCACAGCCACATCTGGCCCACCGGTTGCTGATCCTACACTATACCGCAGCCTTGCTGGGGCCTTGCAGTACCTCACGTTCACTCGACCAGACATCCCGTTTGCCGTTCAGCAGGTCTGTCTCTTCATGCACGATCCCCGTGAGCCGCACTTTCATGCCCTGAAGCGTATCTTGCGCTACATCAGTGGGACACTAGAGTATGGTCTTCGGCTCTCTGCCTCCGCTGCTGATTCCCTCACCGCCTACACTGACGCAGATTGGGCTGGTTGTCCTGACACGCGCCGCTCCACTTCTGGTTACTGTGTCTTCTATGGAGACAATCTTCTGAGTTGGTCGTCCAAGCGACAGGCCACAGTATCTCGTTCTAGTGCTGAGGCTGAGTATCGCGGTGTTGCTAACGCCGTCTCCGAACTCTGCTGGGTTCGGAATTTGCTTCTTCAGCTTCGTGTTGCCCCGCCTCGGGCCACCGTCGTGTATTGCGACAATGTGAGTGCTGTCTACCTCTCTGGTAATCCTGTTCAGCATCAGCGCACTAAGCATGTTGAGATTGATCTTCACTTCGTTCGTGAGAAGGTTCGTTTGGGTCAGCTTCGCGTGTTGCACATTCCAGCAGATTATCAGTACGCCGACATCTTCACCAAGGGTCTTCCTCGGCCCTTGTTCCAGCGCTTCCGTTCCAGTCTCAGTGTTGGCACGCCTACAGTTTCGGCTGCGGGGGAGTAATAGTTATAGGACTCTTATGTAAATAATTAGAGGACTAGTTGTATAATTTAGCATTGTATTTTACCTATTTAAGGGTGTAAATAATCAATGAAAAGCAAGGAAGAATTCCCCACTTACAATCTCAACCTCCTTCTTCTCTCATCCATCTGATTTCGGATGTGTGTCATCGTCTTCTGGAAACGCAGTCCATCTAAGCAGGTTAGTAAGTCGATGTGCTCAGTCTCTTCTCAGTTCTCCTCTTCAGTCGATTGACGATTCCTCAGTCCCCTACTCATCTAGTTTTGTGAATCGATTGCAGTACAGGCGAAATTGCATGGTTTGCGAATTGATTGGAGAATAACAAGAGCAATCATAGTTCTGTGTCAATTGGAGAGGTCCATCTTCAAAACAGGTACTTCTTCTAGGGTTTCTCACTTCGATTTGAGTAACCTGTATGATTTTAGATTCTGTATCTACCTGTGTTTTTGTATCCAACTGTCAATTTGATGGGTTATTCTGAGAACACTGTTTTAGATTCTGTCTATTTGAGTTATTTGAATTCGAAATTGCTTGGTTTGTGTTTCTGTCTCTTTGTTGGTGAGGGAAGCAGACTGTCTATTCTGAGGGAAGCAAACTGTTTAGTTTCTGGGTCTATTTTTTTTGTTCCAACGTTTCTGTGTCTATTTCTTTTCTTTCTTTTTTTGTCAGAATTCTGTGTCTATTTCAGTTACCTGAATTTGAAATTGATTCGAGATTGCTTGGTTTGTGTCTATTTGAGTTTAGGGTAGGAATACAACCATAAACTCATGATCTTCACACATCTGAACTCTGAAATAGAGAGCAAATAGTTACTACTACTACTACAGAGTGGTGTAGTATCAAACAAAAAGCTCTATTATGTTCTTACCAAATTTAGCAAGAGAGTAGAAGTGATAGACACAGTGAATATCACAGGTCACTGGAAAAAAAATGTTCTATAAAAAATGTAAAAATATTGTTGAATCCCATTAATTCTGATTGGGCTGATCATCACTGATGAAGTCAGAACAGTGCCTCTACAGTTTGTCACCGAACTTGGCTTTGGTACTACTCTAATAAACAGAGAGTAAAAGACACTTTCACCTTCTCAAGCTTCATTGAAAGACACTTTCACCCCTTCGAGTATGAGAAAGGACACACATTAGTACGTTACACATTAGTATGGAATTGAGAACTGCCAGTAAAGAGCCAATTTTTAGCCTTCTCGAGACTCGTCCTAAGTTCTTGCATCAGAAAATCACAAAACATTTGGACTTTTTTTGAACCTATATTGAGTTAATAGCTAATTTATCCACACTAATTTACATAGTCATATTGTTTATCGATTGGTAATATGCTGATTTTTTCACTTCCTGGTGATTAGATTTCTAAATTCTTGCATCCGTACTCTAATTCGGAAGAAATTATACCCTTTTCTTAATGTAGAGTTAATAGCTTCCTTTTTCCACGCTAATTAGAGCAATATTCATGATTCATCGATTGGTAAAGTGCTTATTACTAACCTCCTGGAAATCAAATTTATGTACTCTTGCAATCACTAGAGTACTGTAAATTCGCAAGTTCTTAGACCATTTTTTACATATTGAGTTAATAGACACTTTATTCCATAACGATTTTCAGAAAATCCATGTTGATGTTAGTATATTGGTTTGTTAGACCAAGTCATGTAGTTCTTGCTTAGTGGATCTTTTGGTTGATTCAATCGCCTATAAGTGATGTTAGTGTATCGTCATGTTATCTCTTTTCTTTTTATGGAGATAACTTCACACTGTGATTTATGTAATTGTACTAATTATACATCTATATTCATGCAGAATATTGGTAATTAGCTTGTTTTCTTAATATGGATAAGAGTTGGATATATCTGAAAGGTAGAGTTAGTTTGGCATATTGTAAAGGGTGTTTGGCATTCCTTGATTTTGCTTTTGCCAAAAACGGGGGAAGTTTGGAGATACAATGTCCCTGTAGGGAGTGTTTGAATCATTACTACCTGGATCGGAGCAGCGTGTTCGATCATTTTATTTGCAATGGTTTTGACACTGATTATGTGCTTTGGGTTGCTCACGGAGAGTCATTTGATGGTAGTAAAACATTTAATAATGAATATCAGTACTATAATGTTGATGATGAAATGATTGATATGGTACATGATGCAATGGATGGGGGAGAAGGACTCAATCCCAACAGTCCTGAGGAAGAGACTAAAGAGTTTTATAAGCTTTTAGAAGATGCAGAGAGGCCTTTTTACCCGGGTTGTAAGAAGTTCGAAACCTTATCGTTTCTTGTTCGAATTTTGCATTTGAAAGTCTTATATGGATGGAGTGATGTATCTTTTAACAAACTGATAGAGTTGCGGAAGGAAGCCTTCCCTGATGGTGAGACATTACCCAAATCCTATTACATGGCCAAAAAATTCTTTGGTTCATTGGGTTTTTCATACACCAAAATCGATGCATGCCCCAACGATTGCATTCTGTATTGGAAAGAGAAGGAAGGATTAGAGAGTTGCGATGCTTGTGGGACACCAAGATATAAATAAGTTCTTGAATAAGATGATGATGGAATGGAAAAGAGCAAACGAATTCCCAATAAGAGAATGCGTTACTTTCCTTTGAAACCAAGGCTTAGAAGATTGTTTATGTCTTCCAAAACTGCCTCTTTAATGAGGTGGCATGCCGAAGCACGAGATCGTGATGGTAAACAGAGGCATCCGACAGATTCTCTGGCTTAGAAAACTTTTGATGAGGTTCATCCGGAATTTGATGACGATTGCAGAAATGTTAGGTTTGGTTTAGCGTCCGATGGTTTCAGCCCATATAGATCAACTAGTAGATTTCAAATTTTAGCAACATTTTGTTGATTCATTCTAGTAATCAATGTCCACTATAGCTCAGCTAATTAAAACATGGAAGAAGGATACTCATAATGGTTTGTAAAAATTGACTCAGGACTTGCTTAGGTTGCTTCATAGTGTGGACTTTGATTGTATGTTCAGTGAAGCCGATGATTTCTGAACTGTTATCAGCAGACCGCACGTGTGTTGACTATAAAAAGCCAGTGTAGGTAGCCTTTAGCTACATACAGTCTCCTTACTGATTAAGTTTCACTCTTAGTTCATGTTTCGCGATCCTTTGGAAAGATGTTTTCGGAAAATAGTGTTCAGTGTACAAGGGTTGATGCTTACACTAGCTACTTGATTTGGTACGTCTTTTTTTGTTCCATGTATGGATCAATATCCAGAGGATTGATTCACTTATTCTCATTCTCTGCATATAGATCCGTACCCATATGTGTAGTTCTATCCAGAGGCTTCATTCATTTGTTCATGCCATCTCAATCTTTCATTCCAGTTCTTGTTGCTGCTGCTGTTGTTTATCTGTTGTTCATCCCTTGTCTGTCTCTGCAATGATATTGGGTAAATAACATAAACAGTGAATTTTGGTATGGTAGAGGTTGTTTGCCGTTTACAATGGTTGATCGGGTTTAGTTGGAGATTGATAAATCTCAATCTGGAACTGGAAGTGTAAGAGAGAGAGAGAGAGAGTTGCGGATTGGTTATGCGCAACCTTCGATTTGGGTAATAGAGGTTTATTTGTGTGTAACTTTGATCTTCCTATTATATTTTTTCTTGTGGTACTTAGGGGCTACTGGGTTTTGAAGGTAGTGGATGTCACTGGTTGTCGGTACTGATGGTATTCAAGCCCATGGGTAGATCAATCTGACTTATTGCCCGATGAGAAGTATTGGTTGAAGGTGGAGTCGTTGGCAGTGGTTGTGGTGGGTGAAGGAGGAAGAAGATGACAAAGAGTTGGTGAATTCATTTGGTTATTTAGTTAAAATTAGGTGTAATAATTTCAATCAAGCATCCCAGTTTCTTTATATTTTGCTTAAAATTGAACTTTGCATAACCTATTGAAGACTATTAGGGTGGGGCTTAAGGCCAATTTTGTTGAATCCTATAGTAGTCATGCGCCAATGGAAGCGTAAGAGTATCATTTTATGTTGGATGAGACAGAAACTGCTTGGAAAAATGAAGTGGACTTCAGTCGCATTACCTACTTGATACAGGCCATGTTGCACCTAATTATATAAATTTAGACTAGTTTTGAGCAGAGACCAAACATCTTTTCAGTGGTTCCCTTTGAGCCGAGAACTTACGCAGTCCTTTAAAATCCTCACAAGTATGGTAACATGATTGGCTTCCCTGCATATAGTCAATTACAGAAACAAAAGCTCGGTGTCTATCTGGTTTCTACCATAATTAATCTTCATTCAATCCTCAGGAGTCTTGAGCCTTGATGATGCAGTTGTTTTCTTATCTTACTAGAACGTGTGTTTATTCTCTAATTTATACTTGAATTAAACATAAGACAGCTATTAGCCTATGGCTTCCTTCACTTGCATGAAATCAGTTGAGCCATTTGTGTAACCAGAAGATGGCTTGGGAATCATTTGGAGCCTGTGAAATTAGTATATCGTGTACCCCCAGATGCAGTATTACGCCTGGATATTACTGTTTGTGGTAAATTTAAGTTATAACAGGTCAAATATTACAACTAAAATACTGAGAATTGTTTGCGACTTTTCAAAATTCCCTGCATATTTATCTCTTTTTATGATGATAAGTCTGCCAAACTAAGGAAACAAAATAATGTCACTGGAATATAGCTTACAAATTACAATTATTGCACGAGGTAAGAAATCTCAATGAAGCGGTATCAAGTGATATCACCCACATGCCACTGTTTCAGATGAAATTATGCGAGAATACGTGCACTCAAGCCAAGTTCTGAGTTCAAAGACGAATTATATGGATCATTTTTTTTTGTTATTATCTTGCAGGTTCGACGTGGTACAAATTGAAATGGGCAAACCGGCAACAAAAGAATCTCGAAGGAAAGGCATGCCACTGTCAGATCTAGTAATTAACCTGCATGTCAGGGACAACTTCTGTTTTGATATATAGTAGGTTATCCAAGTAGTATGGACTACTTCCTTTATTTTGTTGGACATGAGTTTGGTAACTCTCTAGTTGTATTTTTTGTGAAGTTTTTTTTGGAAAAACAGTATTAGGAATTGACTAATCGATGAATGTGAAAACACTTTATTCAGGAATGAATGGTATTTTCTTGGATTTTAGATTGGTATGGGCAATTTTTTTGGCTGTGATTGTCTAAATTGTGTACAGGTTGGTCAAAGTGATTTTGTAAATTGTGATTTCAGGTTGGTCACTGTGTTGCAAGAAATACCGTCGTTTTTACATAAGTACGACGGTAATGACAAAAAATTTAACCGTTGTATATTAATATACGACGTTTAACATAAACCGTTATTAATGGAATACTACAATTAGTGAACCGTCGTATTTATAAAATATACGACGGTAACAAACTGCCGTTTACTAGAAAAAACCGACATTTCACTTACAACCGTCGTATAAGTGAAAACGACGAACAGTGCCCGTCGTTTATTAATAAACAACGTCGTTCGATACTGCGCAAATTTTTTCCGTCGTATTTAATAGATACGATGGTTACCTACTTAAAAACGACGCTTTAAAACCGCCGTTCTTTTAAATAATTCCTGTAGTGTTATGTTACATGCAGATTCTTGTTAAAAATGTGATGAGGGAAATTCATCTCAAATCATTTGATTACCGGGTGCTGAATCTTCTATTGTACCAACTAAGGGTAGAAAAGGTACGTACCTTCTTGATTTCCTTATGTTGTTTTTTGTTATGTCGTCCAGATAAGTTTGTCGTCGTTTGCAGCCTGATAAATACGTTTCTTGTATTTTGTGGATCTGGGCAGGTTATAAATTGTTCTGTTAGATGCTAAACTATGTAAGTAGATTGGTGCTCTTGTATGTTATCTTATTTTCCTGATGAAGGGTGATTATCACCGTTATTTGGCTGAGTTCAAGACCGGTGCCGAGAGGAGGAGGCTGCGGAGAGCACTCTTACTGCCTACAAGGCTGCACAAGTTTATTTCTTACCCTAGACGTTTTTTAAATTTTCAATCGAACAAGTGTTGTCGCTTGGTTGTAGTTTTTTTACTCTGCATATTGACCAGTTATTCAAAATTCGTAATGGAATGCACAGATCCTTGTATAGATTTCTCATTTAGTCTCTTGATCAAATGTATAACCCAGGATTGGTGTAGGAAACCCCACCCCAACGATCATTCACAATGTCTTATTTAGTTGTTATTGTGCATATTATAGCAAATAAATGATTATAAATGACTGTCAGTGATTATATTGATTATATTGCATGTCTCTATAAGTGGGGATCATTTATGAAACTATTAGTTTCTTATCTGCTTTGCCTGAATATATTAGAAGAAGAAAAAAAAAAAAAAGCAGTGGTAGTGGCCATAGAAATGTATTATGGATAATTCTAGGTGTGACCTCTAACTACGTAGTAGTTAAGAATTTGTGTAAAACCAGTACTTATGAAGTATCTATCCATCAAAATTGAACTCTATTTCTTACTACATCATTCTAGAATAAGACGCCATACCTTCATGAGACTATAGTGCATCTCGTCCCAACCTATCCAAAGAAAATTCATATATGCGACATGTGGGTTCACAGCTAGACAATGGCTGAACACTTCCAAAAAACATAACAAAGGGTTTACAGTTCTTGAAGCAGCACGGTTGTCTTGCTAAAAGGGGAAATGTGCATATGGCCACGAAATAAGTTACCGCATCATGTATGCTAGTTTCTGTAGGCAAAGGGATTAAATTACTAATCGTATTGTATGCTAGATTCAGGGTAACACTTCAACAACTTGGATCACAAGGAAACAAAGTTAAATCTAGTTCCAATAGTGTTTGATTATGTATGGTGTTGTGGATGTGAAGGTAAGGTTCACGGATCTCTTGCTCATGCAGGGACCGTCAGAGGCCAGACACCCAAGGTTGCCAAGAAGGACAAGAAGAAGAAGTCCAGAGGCTACGCACATACGCGCGAGCAGTACAATCGCCGTTTTGTCGCCGCGGTTTTGTTTCTCCGTTCTAATGTCTTTCAATAATCATCATTCACTTTGTGTTCCGTTTTCATGATTTAGTCCTGAGATTCATCGCCGTTGTGACGTATTTCTGTATCGCGGCTTGTGAAAACCCCTTGCTTCATCCATCAGAATGGTTTCGGTTAACGTTTAGATCTAGATTGTTTATACCATTCATTATACTTTCTTATATGGGAGCCACATATCGGTTCCCACTTCTCAGTGATATTTGTTTAATGTGGTTTAATAGAAAAAAGGTCGAATCTCAAGTTAATGTTATCTGGAACCTAAATATTTTTATTGACTTTAGCCAATTTATGGAAAACTTAATGCTTTCAAGGGGCTCTATTTTATGTCCCTAAATAAAATAGAAGGTTTGAATCCCTTGTTGATGCCACTTAAATGTAGTAAGCAAGTATGAATTGAATTATTTGCAGTAGTAGTAATCGAATAGGGTTTTCTAAGTTCTATACGGACCTGTTGTATGTTGATGCTTTTAGTAGAAGATTAGGGTTGATGATGCTTGATGAAGTGTGGGTAATCAGTCTTACCCTGTCATAAGGTCTGAATTATGAACCCATAGTTTGAGATGACAGGCTTTTTTATCAAATGTTTTAGGAATTGCTCAAGTCTTTGATAAATACAGGGGATCAAACTGGAGATGCCAATTAAAGACTTGGGCATGATCTAAACATATCAACAAGAACTACTCAATTCCAAATAAGTGTTAGAGAGTGACATGAGTTTACAATTAAGAGTTCAAGTTATGAAATTATGCACTTAAAACTTTCCCCCAACCTAACTGGGTTTCACCCAATAACGTTGAACTCCAATTAGACCCAGCTAGGGTTTGTTTGATTCATCCAAGCCACCTGAAAGTGATAGACCAAAGTACAGGGAGTACCCAGGTACAGAGTACAACTTCAAGGACAAAAAATTGAAAGAGATATGCAAGGCTAAACTTGACAGAAACTGTCCGTGTTTGCCCTTCAAGAATAGGCTGCACATGCAGCAGCTTTTGCGAAGAATTTAGATCTACTTAGAGATCAAATTGCATTTGTTAATTCATCTTGAGCGCATCATCTACTTATTAAAATATGCTTTGACATTCACATGTACTTCATCACGATTTGGCTTTTGATTTAGCAATTGAAAAGTTTTGTTAAGTTGTATGTTTTGCTGCTTGCAATGTCCAAGGGTTTCATATGATATTAGGCATAAATGTGGTGTGTTAGTTATACTTTGTAGCATTAGTCTAATGTTGCAAAAGTAGTATAAAAAAAAGCATTAAACTCTTATAATGCTGCAAAAATACACTTACATTGCAGCACAAATCACTATAACGGTGCAAAAATAATATGTAGAATGCAGCATTATGTTGTAATAATGCTGTAAAATTATGTGTCAAAATGCATCATTAAAATCTAATAATGCTGCCATTTGATTCCAAAATGTGTGTGTAAATGCTGCAACGTGTGACTATATTTGTGCAGCATTAATTAATGTTGCAAGTAATGTTGCTGTGTTTTCCCAGTATTAGCATAATGCTGCAAAGCAAAAAACAACACTGGCTAATGTAGCATTGACACTAATGTTGCAATTAATGCTAGTTTTTTCTAAATACAAGATTAAATCTAGCAAAAACCGCATTATTGTAATGACGCTCCTGCTAAGATTTATAGTAATGTCATACCTCTCATGCCCTGCCTGCTCTTCGAAGATCTGTCTCAAATGTACAACATATCGTACACCTCCATGTTCTCATGTTGCTTCTAAGGCTCAAAGTTCATGGAACAAAGCACGAGGCAAGTGACATCATTAGAATCATCCAAATGTTTCTGATGTGCCACTGTGGTGGCAAGGACAACATCATCTCCTGGTGGGTCTGGAATATGATTGTCTATGACGTACAGTTTTTTTTCTTGCTAGGGAAAAGTTCTCAAGTTTTTGTACCAGTCTAGAAAAGTTGTTCGATCTCAAGGACCGATCGTAGGGATGAAGTCGATGCTTGTCTATTTTTTTCCATTGGAATTCTACAAAATGAGAAGTATGAAATTTCAGTATTTTGAACAATTGACTACATTCAATAATGGGTATATTATTAATTATAGCTCCCCCTATTTTTCTCAGATTAATAGCCCTCGCCATTAATGCGGAATATATCATATATTCTCTAGTGGGTCCAAGATCTCTATTTCACTTCTTCTTGAGCTTGTTTTGGGCAAGTCACCTAATTGATGATTTTGTGTTTTGATAAACCTAATTGATCATGTTTTGATAAACCTAATTCATGATTTTGTTTTGATAAACCTAATTCATGATTTTGTGTTTGCGATAGTTGTTTTGTGATCTTCATCATATCTAGTTAATTAGAGACGTCTTTTTAGCTAGAACTAGTTTGCAATTACTTTGTTACTCGATAATTGTTAAACCGGAAAAGCAAGCAATCACCCGTTCATAGACTTGGTAACTCGGTTATGTTGAATGGGATCGTTAGAGTAGAACTCATTGTTAATGCATATGTAGGAATAATTAGAACTTGGTAACTTAGTTTTAATTCATCCCTGACATCGAATGCTCATTTGGTAACTCGGTGAGTTGGTATTGCTTGATTAGCAAAGTAAATTTCGTCTCTGTTTCACAAATCATATAATGTTGTCAATAAGGAGGTCCTAGCAATCCCCCAAACGAGGTGTCCTGGTTGTTTCACCCATATTAAATCTCAATATTTAAATACTTATTTTGTCTTTTCAATTATTTATTTTATAAAACTCTCTCAATTGCTTGCCCACACGAAGTTAATAATTGTAATTGGTTATCGTCAAGTCCTTTGGGTTCGATAAATCCGGATTTCCAATTATTACTTCACACGACGGCCATACACTTGTGGTTAGATCTTGTCAAGTTTTTGGTGCCGTTCCGGGGCCTTAGGTTCATTTTGATTAGAAATATTAACTTTAGGGAATTTTTTTTGTTTATGTATTCCTAGTGAATGATTTTGAGATACCTTTGTAATCATGTGGGGGTAAAATTTTTATCGGAAATCTCTAGGCTACTCACCGTACTACGCCTCTGAAGATTTTTACACCCCTCCTCCTTGTAATAAAGAGGATGAGCATATTAAAGAAATATTGAAGCTCATGTTAGCTAATTTAGACCAAATCGAGAAAGGGTTGGAAAAGACTGGTGAAACTCTCCAGCTTCATGAACAACAATTAGTAGAAATTTCTCGTGGATTGGCATATGTAGATATTGACAATGAGCCAAGTAAATCATTTCTGACTTAGTTGGGGAGTGCAAAGAGGAATACGAAGAACCCCTAGAGGTCTATAATATTGTTTCTAATCAAGTAATAGGTCCTTGGGATGCTTCAAATTTAGATTCAGACTCAGATTGGGATGTGACACCTATAGAACTTGTGCCTCGCATAATTCCGGAGTTATTGCATGAATGGGAGAGTGTTGACATCGCGAGCTTGTGGCCTAAGGACATTGAAGAGGGTTTTAGTGAAGAAAAAGATCCTAAGTACATGGATGATGAGTTCTCTCCAATCACTGAAGAATGCCATGAAGTTAAGGAATTACTGCACAGAGATTTTCACATGGACATGTATCAAGAAATTACTCAGTCTAATCCATATATCTTCGAGATAATAAAATTGGGTGAATTACATGAGGACTATCGGAAATATCTAGGCTACTCACCGTACTACGCCTGTGAAGATTTTTACACCCCTCCTCCTTGTAATAAAGAGGATGAGCATATTAAATAAATATTGAAGCTCATGTTAGCTAATTTAGACCGAATCGAGAAAGGGTTGGAAATCTCTAGGCTACTCACCGTACTACGCCTGTGAAGATTTTTACACCCCTCCTCCTTGTAATAAAGAGGATGAGCATATTAAAGAAATATTGAAGCTCATGTTAGCTAATTTAGACCGAATCGAGAAAGGGTTGGAAAAGACTGGTGAAACTCTCCAGCTTCATGAACAACAATTAGTAGAAATTTCTCGTGGATTGGAATATGTAGATATTGACAATGAGCCAAGCAAATCATTTCTTAACTTCATTGCATAATATGATTGGCATATGTAGATATTGACAATGAACCACATACCCCCAATTTTATGCAATCATGAGTTGTCATCCGTGATTCCATTACAAGAACGAAGAAAGGAAGTTGGAAAGGAAGAACACATAGTTGTAGCCATTCCAGTCGAGATACTAGATTCCGAGGGCCAATCTTTGACGAATGTAGTTTTGAAGAAGAAGAAGAAGAAGATGAAGAAGAAGAAGAAGAAGAAGAAGAAGAAGAAGAAGAAGAGGAAAGGTAGAGTGAGATATGTCACCGTACTACGCCTGTGAAGATTTTTACACCCCTCCTCCTTGTAACAAAGAGGATGAGCATATTAAAGAAATATTGAAGCTCATGTTAGCTAATTTAGACCGAATCGAGAAAGGGTTGGAAAGGAATGGTGAAACTCTCCAGCTTCATGAACAACAATTAGTAGAAATTTCTCGTGGATTGGCATATGTAGATATTGACAATGAGCCAAGCAAATCATTTCTTAACTTCATGGCATAATAAGATTGGCATATGTAGTTATTGACAATGAACCACATACCCCAATTTTATGCAATCATGAGTTGTCATCCGTGATTCCAATACAAGAACGAAGAAAGGAAGTAGGAAAGAAAGAACACATAGTTATAGCCATTCTTCTCGAGATACTAGATTCCGAGGGCCAATCTTTGACGAATGTAGTTTTGAAGAAGAAGAAGAAGAAGAAGAAGAAGAAGAAGAAGAAGAAGAAGAAGAAGAAGAAGAAGAAGAAGAAGAAGAAGAAGAAGAAGAAACAGAAGAAGAAGAAGAAGAAGAAGAAGAAGAAGAAGAAGAGGAAAGGTAGAGTGAGATATGTGGCGGCTTACAACTATTCTTCCTTCTTGCCATTAACTCATGCATGCTTTCTTGAGAATCGACAAAAAGATAAGCGATGGTGGAAGAAGACAAAGTGGAGAGAATACCCGCTTTAATCATATTTTAGGTAATTGGGTAAGGTCTTTGACCTTAAATTACAAGGATCTTGTTGGGAGGCAACTCAACCTATTTACTGCGTTAATTTAGGGAGTGTGTTTTTAATATAGTTGTGTTATATTTATTTATTTTGGACATATGAGAGAGAGGGACTAATGGTTGTTTTCAAGTGGCATATTTGAGCAGGTTATGGGAGAGTCTACCCCCTGTGCCATGGCTCACATGACCTTTACAGGGACTTGCATTGGCGAGTTGCGGATTCTTCATACATGGATTTTAGTAGAGGAGGTAGTCGACCCCGGTGTGCGAGAACACATTGACCAGATGGGAGCATGTTGGCACCACTCCCAATGTTTGAGGACTGCTTCGCACATAATACTTCCCCTCCCTTGAGGAGGTTGTGAGTATGTTTTTCCTATGGTAGGTTTGTGTTCATTTTTTTATATGTCATGCTTCATCACATCTAATAACCCTACGCATTTGAATTGCCAAGTTCTCTTGCATGATCTCTAAATTCGTTGAGGAAAACGAAGCATTCAGTGTAGGGGTGGTTTATCTGTTTGCTAGCCAATGTGTCTTGCATAAGCCAGTTACATGTAGGATGTCATGGTTGTATCGTGAGTCAGTGTTGTGGTGTATGTTGAGTTCATAATTATATTGCCGTATTGTGTAGAGTAGTATACAGACTAATTGCACTTTTACATAATTGAGTATACACACAAAAAAGTTTAGTTGTAAAGTGTCTAATTTTTTTTCGTATCAAAACATTGCATTGAGAGTTAGGAGTTTATGAAAAAAAAAATAGAAAATAAAAAATCCATAAAAATAGAAAAAAAAAATTGAGAAAAAGGAATTGAAGATCTTGAAAAGTAAAAGACAATAGTGAATGAATTATTTTGAGTAGGAAGTGTCGTAGTAGGGAAAAATTTATTATGTTTTGTATTTTGTGTAGAGGTTTCACAAAAGGGTGTCCCGAGAATTTTTGGAAGTTGTGGAAAGAATGACACGTTACGGTATACCTAAGTTTCCTATAGTGTGCTAATTAGATTGAGTTTCATTATAGCTTAATATTCTGTTTTCAAGGGGAAACTTGTGGTCTCTTGTTGATCTGGGGTGGACTTACATGTTAAGTTTGTTTTATGTGGTACGGTTGCCTCAACCTAAGTGAAGTTGAGGGGCGTACACCACCATTCCTTACGGTGGTCACAAGAGTTAACCGAAAAAGCCCACACTCTCTAGCTCACGGTTGAAAAAAAAAGAAACAGAGGGAATATGTGCATAAATGAAAAAATTAAAGAAAGAAAGTGCTCAAGATTAAAGAGGACAGCCAAATAAGCTAAGCTAGAGAGGAAAACTAGAGTCACACTTAATTTCACAGGAGTTGTGACTTCCTTCATCGGGACAATGTGTATTCACACGCAATAAAGGCTAAGATGGTTTGAAAGCCTCATATGATTCGGCGAAGAAAGGCTACACTGAAATATGAGTTGAATAAGACGCAATGAAAATTAGGGTGTGCTTGTTTTGTTTTTGAATTGGTGGAAGAAAGGGGATGTCGTAGTGAGCTTATACATGGAATCATTTTACTTAAATTCTTGCTACGTGTATGTGAATTTCAAAAAGGATTAGTGAATGCTTAATGATTTACACTTATGAGAGGGAGTTTGCCCATACTCTGGCCAAAAAGAATGAAATTTTGATTTTTTTTTTAAATACTTGTTTTAAGATCAATTCTAGTTTTGCATTGCATCATCTTGCTGCATTGTTGTGTTGAGAGTCTTTTTTGAGTCGTTTGAGTCTAATCGGCTAGAAAACAAATAGATTCAGTAGATTTGACTTTGATCAGGACGAGCAAATTTTAAGTGTGGGGGTATTTGGGGGTATTTGATAACTCCTTCATTAGAGTTATCGTAATTAGATTATACATTGTTATTTGTGTGTGTTTTGGTTCAAAGTGACGAAAATTCAGGCCAATTCTTGTGAGCTTGCTGTGATTTATTGCTAGTTCGGGCATTTCTATGCGTTTTTAGATGTTATTTGTCAAATATAATCGTTTGGTATGCTTTTTCATGTTTTCATGATAGGAAAGGATGCTAAACGATTGCTAGGAGGCAAGAAACGAACTTCGTAAACAAAACAGGTTTAAGATTGCAAACAGGAGGGCTGAATTGCAAATTCGGCACAGATATATTAAAATTTGTGCCACGGTCTTGAAAAATGTGTTCTTGGACCTAGAAGGCAGAGTAGGCTGCTAGAGGACTTAGAGAAGATGGTTTGAGGAGAAACTTGGAGCTATAATTCCTCGTGGAAGCGAGGATTCATCCTTTTGATCCCTCTACTCTTATATTTTCATTGTTTTTACACATGATCACACAAACTCTTGTATTTGTGATAAAGAATATGTGTAGCTAAACTTATTAGATCAGGACCCGATTTTGGGGTTAGGGTTTTCACATTAATAATGCGTTTTATGAAATGATATTCATGTTTTGATAAACCTAATTGATGATTTTGCGTTTGCTATGATTGTTTTGTGCTCTTCATCCTATCTAGTTAATTAGAGACGACTTTTTAGCTAGAACTTCATTTTCAATTACTTTGTAACTCGATAATTGTTAAACCGGAAAAGCAAGCAATCACCTGTTCATAGAATTGGTAACTCGGCTACGTTGAATGGGATCGTTAGAGTAGAGTTCATCGTTAATGCATATGTAGGGATAATTAGAACTTGGTAACTCAGTTTTAATTTTACCTAGACATAGGATGCTCACTTGGTAACTCGGTGAGTTGGTATTGCTCGATTAGCAAAGTAAATTTCGTCCGTGTTTCACAAATCATATAAAGTTGTCAATAAGGAAGTCCTAGCAATCCCCCAAGCGAGGTGTGGTGGTTGTTTCTCCCATATTATATCTCAATATTTAAATACTTGTTTTTTCTTTTCAATAATTTAGTTTAGAAAACTCTCTCAATTGCTGGCCCACACGAAGATAATAGTGCTAATTGGTTCACGAAAAGTCCTTTGGGTTCGATAAACTGGGATTTCCGGATATTACTACAAAAGGCGGCCATACACTTGTGGTTAGATCGTGTCAGTAGGAAAAACACAATATATCGTTTGAAGGATTTAAATATCGTTATTAATTATTTTGTCGATCCTATCAAAATAATCTACTTACTTGGATTGGGAAATCCCAAATAAAAGACCAATCTTATTTATCATTATCTTTTTACGTTTTGCATGCATCATCCATACACCAAAAATAAATAACAATACAATAAATAAATAAACAATAAATAAATATGGCATGGATATGTCCTCTAAGACTAAGATATTCCCGATCCAATGAGAATATGCATAAGCCCTAAAGTGACAAGCTCATATCCATGTGCCTCCACCATGGCCGAACGTCCTAGGCTTGCGAGTCCTCCATTGTCTTTGTGTTTCCTTGATTCTTTGGTCTTCTTCTCCATTGCTTGGCTATCATCTAACTATCTAATACTAGCTAGCATCTAGACTAAATAGATAGACCTCACAAGTAAGGGAGAATACGACACGCAGGCCGTAAAACCAATCAATTACTTTAATTACAATAAACTAAATCAAACCACAAACCAAAAAATGAACATCCACAACCCAGGTTCCATCATGAAATAAAACACATAATACAGTTAAAATCCAATTTTAACGCGCTTGCTAAATTTTTAATTGAATTTGGATTTTCTATGGTCAAAACGGTCCAAGGGGCCCACCAACACGTTGGCCGAACCCCTAGAGGACCGCCCAAACCGCCTAAACGATTGGCAAACCGGCGGCTTGGCCGAGCCACCTAGGGCCACAGCTTGGCCTTGGCGTTCAAGGAAGGGGGCGGTCAACCCATTGGCCGAACGTTGTGGAATTGCTAACAAAAACTTCTCCTTCCTTGTGTGCCTTATTTCCAAATTGATGGGAAAAAACCCATTTTCCTTAATTTGTGCCCTAACCCTAGCTTTTCAAAATCCAAAAAATCGCATCATATGTGAAAGAAATTTATTTTATATGATATGTTAAATTGGCACAATCTCCATTGAATCATAATCAATTTGCATCACATGCTTAACTTCAGTTTTTCGCGAAAAATTATAAGACAGTGAAAAACTTGATAAACAGTAACACATAATATCATGTTATGTGCTACGACATGTGGCTCTGATACCACTGTAGGGTTTCGATGCAGGTTACGCAGCAGAATAACAAAAAAATTTATCTTCTCAAATCCCTCCAAGGATCACAGGCAATCAATCATAACATGATGAATGTAGAGAACTATGTACCATAATTTGTGTGATCACTACGAATAATTGTTTCTTCGTCTCTATGATTATACCTTGGATTAGCGACCATAATCCTTCTCCTTGTCTAGTACGAGCAATGGAAGAATAAGGCAAAAGATCATGCAAAACGGAGCAGTGGAGACGCGCCACAAGGAGGGACCGACGGCACCTAAGGGCCGAACGGGTAGGGTGTTTCGGCCTCCTACTTTGTATATCTCCTTGCTTTGTTATGTTCTCTCAATAATGAAAATTATGAGAACATAACAAGCTATGTAGTTTTTATATAGTTTATTACTCCTTATTAATTACATAATTACGCCAATACTAATCTTGTCGATACACGGATTAGTCCACCTTGTAAATTAGTCCTTCTAACTTTGCTTGTGGTTGCGTTTAGATCCTCTTGATTAATTAGTCCCACTATTTAATGCCCATATCCAGTTTAATCCATATGGTTTGTGACCCCATAGGTTTCTAATTAGTTGGTAGTAACTATTACTAACGTGTTTAGCAACACATCTATGTCACCCAGCTAATGCAAATAGTCAGGGATCCGACAAACCTTGTGCCCAATGTTACCGTATTGTATTATACCTTTGTCTCCATATCCATATTGGACACAAGACATAATAGTCACACTCGTATATCCAATCCATAGTTTCTCGATCCTGGGAATATGCTTATCCAATTAGATGAAATCAATATCTCCATATTGATTTATCTGAGTCTGGACAGACATTCTATAAGCACCATCCCTCGAGTGGCCATGGATATTTACTCTTATTATGTGGGAGGGAGAAATCCTCTCTACGTCACTACATCTCTCAACTTTCTTCCTATCATGCCCGATAGCTACCTTTATATTTCCACAGTTACGGTGTAATGTTTGATAATATCAAAACATGAAATTTCACAATTAGAGTATCTAGTGACTTCAAGTCTTAGGATTACAATACCATTAGCACTACGAGAAGCACTTGTGACTTTGACATAATCAAATGTTGCCTTCTCATCGTTTGTCAATCAAGTATGCCATTACTCCTAATGCATATCCATGTGTTAGACTTGATATCTCCATATGAATCGACCACATACTAGCCAAACAATGTTCGTACTAAATCTAGATTGCCTCTAGGGCACCTATTCCAACATGAACCATGTCCAACAGAGTTCGATTCCTCCTCTCGGAAACGCCATTCCACTGTGGCGTCCCGGGTGGTGTGAGTTGGGACAAGATCCCACACTCTCTAAGATAGTCGTCAGACTCTTGGCTTATGTATTCATTTCCACGATCCGATCGTAGAGCCTTAATACTATTGCCAAGTTGCTTCGCTACTTCATTTCTTGAATTATTTGAACATTTCAAATGATTCGGATTTGGCCTTAATAAGGTATACAAATACATATCTACTGATGTCATTAGTAAATTAAATGAAATAAAGATAGCCATCTCTGGCAGGCGTGGGAAACGAACCAACAAACATCAGTATGTATGAGTACCAATAATTCACTAGTCCTCTTACCTTTCTTCTTGAACAGGGACTTTGTCATTTTTCCTTATAAACAAGATTCACACTTCTCGTATGATTATAATCAAATGTGTCTAGCAATCCATCCATATGGAGTCTAAAAATGTGTTTCTCGTTTATATGGCCTAAACAAAAATTCCATAGATAAGTAGGATTCAAATCATTAGTTTTAATCCTCTTGGTATTTAAGTTATAGACATATTCATCTAGATCAATGATATATAATTTATTAGAAAATAAAGCATTACAATAATGCAAAGAAGCAAAATAAAATGGAGCAACACTTGTCCTTTATCTTAAGAGAAAAACCTTTCTTGTCCAAAGAACAAACTGAAATAATGTTTCTGCTCATAGCAGGCACAAAATAACAATTGCCTAATACTAGAATAATTCGTGAAGGTAAAGATAACTCAAACGCCTATGGCTAATGCAGCAACTCGTGCTCCATTCCCTATGCACAAGTCTACATCCCCTTTAGCCAGTCGTCTGCTTCTCATTAGATCCTGCACATTTAGACAAATGTGAGATCAACATCCAGTATCCAATACCCAAGATTAAGAGATATACATTTTGACATCTATAACAAAAAAACCTGGTGGTGGTGGAATCACTATTTCAGACCTTTTATGTTCTAGATATTTTGGACAGTTCCTCTTCTAGTGGCCAGTCTCACTACAATAGTGGCATGCTCCCTTAACCACCCCGCCAGCAGGTTTCAACGAAACTTCCTTGGGTTTTGAAACTTCCTTGCCTTTCCCTTTGGTGGTCGAAGCAACTCTCTTGCTCTTTCATTTATTGACCATCATTATGGCCTTACCTTTTCCCTTGGTAATGCCTTGTTCAGCGAGCAAGTCCGGCAGAGGTATGTTGATCTCACTCATGTTGTAGTTCATGATGAACTTGCTATAACTATACGTAAAAGATTGCAGGATGAGATCAGTGGCCAACTCTTGACCCACCGAAAATCCCATACGTGTGAGATTCTCCAAGTACCCGATCATGCGCAGTACATGAGGTCGCACTGGGTTCCCCTTTGACAAATGATATTTGAACAATGCCTCAGATACTTCATACCGCTCATGCCTGGACTACTCTTGCAAGAGCTGCCTCAAATGTATGATCATATCCCTAGCCTCTATGTTGTCATGTTGCTTCTACAGCTTTGAGGTCATTTTTCATAGCATCAGGCAAGTCACATCAATAAAATCGTCAACGATTTTCTGATGTTCCTTCCTAATGGCGGCGGAAGCATAGGGCGCTGGTGGTTCTGGAATGGGATCCTCTAGAATGTAGAGTTTCTTTTCATTCTTGAGAACAATTCTCAAGTTTCTTTACCAGTCGTGAAAATTGATTCTAGACAAATTATCCTTCTCATGGACAGCCCGCAATGATGGAGTCGATGTAGATTGATTGTTTTCCATTGGAATTATACAAAATGAGAAATATACAAGTTTTAGTATTTTGTGAACTAATGACTATATTTAACAATGGCTAGATTATCAAATATAGCTCCCACTATTTTTCTCGGATTAATAGCCCCCACCATTAATGCGGAAAATATCATATACTTCCTAGTGGGCCAAGATCCATATTTCACTTCTTCTTGAGCTTGCTTTGGCAAGTCAACAAAGAATTAGTTATTTAGGTAGGTACACCTTCCAATTGCATCCAATGCAACTCTTAATTCAATTGGGAAAATAACTCCTTATTTATCTATCCATAGACAATCACAATTGCCTTGACTCTAAGCTTTCAATCCCATTGAAGTAGCTTAGTTACGTTCATCCTCTTATTTCAACAATTGCACATTACTAGCTTGTTCCATCGCGCCATCCTATGATGAATCAAAACGACTTGCTTTGGCAAGTGCGAGTTTAATACATTATAGTTTTGACGAGTGCTAAGTAACAAGAAGGCAAAACGCAATAGTTATCGTTGAGGAGTTTTCTTGTCAATTTTTATTGTTTTGTTGATCCAATCAACTAGGTCTACTTATTTGGATTAAGAAATCCTAAATAAAAGATCCGAGTATTAATTATTATCTTGTTACGTTTTGCATGCATCAACCATACACCAAAAATAAATAACAAGACAATAAATAAACAAACAATAAATAAACGTGATGTGGATGTCGCCTCCTAAAACTAAGATATTCCCAAGCCAATGAGAATTTCTTCAAACCCTAAAAATAGCAAGCTCATCTCAATGTGCCTCCCTCTTTAGTCAATGCGCCTTAACTTTGTGGAATAACGCCATCTTGTGATTTCTTCGTTCTTTAAGATTCTTCTTCATGTCTTGGCTATCATCGAACTATTTAATACGACCTAGCATCTATATTAAATCGAGATACCTCACAAGCGAGGGAGAAGAAACCACGAATGTCGTAAAACTTAACTGACTAAATTAATTATAATACAACCAAACCACAAAAATAAACATCCACATCATCCACATCTAAGGCAACATCCAAACACCATGCATAAGAACATAATACAGTTAAAATCCAATTAACTCGCTTGGTCAATTTTAGTTAATTTTTTGTTTTTATAGGGTCAAACGGTCCAAGGGGTCGACTAAAGAAGTTGGCCGAATTCCTAGGGACCGCCTGGGCCGCACCTAGGCCGGTGGGTCAACCTGCACGGTCAAACCGGCGGTTGGCCACCCCGGCTACGCCCACGACCATGTTTTTGCGCCACAAGGAAGAGGGCGTTATCCTTGTCCGAACCCCATAGGAAATTTTCCAAAAGTTTCCTTGTTTCCTTGTGGGAAATTATCCAATTGTAGGGAAAAGCCCCTTTTCTCCAATTGTGCCCAAACCCTAATGTTTCAAATCACCAAAAGAGACATCATATGTGAACAAAATTCACTAATTTCAGTAGATACTTAAAATTATCTCATCCTATACTGAATCATATTCAATTTGCATCATTATGGCAATATCAATTGTACGCAAAAAATAACAAATACAGTGTAAAACTAATATAACCGTAACACATAAAACTACGTTATGTGCTACGACCTGTGGCTCTGATACCACTTTAGGGTTTTGATACGGATTACGCAGAAGAATTTCAATAAAACAATTCCGTTCATGACCCTCCATGAATCGCAGGACAAGCCATCATAACATAGTAAAGGAAGAATTGGTATGTACCTTGTTTATCTGAATCAACCACTTATGCAGAATTGTGTCCACGTCTCTAAAAGTATCCACACCTAGGATTGCACCGGAGTCCAGAGTCTTTGTGCTACCAACAGGAGGAAAGAGGGAGAAGAAGATCACGTGAAACGAGGACTAGGGCGGAAGGCTAGGGTTTCGGCCCTAGATTGTCTTTCTCTCTCCTTTGCTTTGTTCTCTCTCACAATTATGAAAGCATAATGAGAAATAAGGTAGGATTTCCCTTATATAGTTCATAACTCATTATTAACTACTTATTTTCCCCAGTACTTAATCCTATCCATATACGGATAGGTCCACCTTTCAAATTAGTCCTACTAAGTTTGCTTGTGGTTGCATATTGATCTTTCTTATTAATTGGTCCTACTACTTAATCCCAATGTAAAGTTTAATCCATGTGGTGTGTGACACCATAGATTTCTATTTAGTTTGTAGTACCAATTACTAACATAGAGCGGTGTCTAGCAACACATCTATGCCACCCAACTAATAGAAATAGTCAGTGATTCGAAAACTCTTGTTACCAATGTTACCGTATTGTATTATCCTTTTTTATCTATATTTGGATTCGACACGAGACATAAATGTCACACTCGTGTATCCATTCCATAGTTCCTTGATTCTAAGAATAGACTTATCCGCGTAGATAACATCATTATCCCATATAGATTTATCTGAGTCTGGCCAGACATTCTATAAGCTCTGCCCCTCAAGTGGCCATGGGTATTTACTCCCATATGTGGGAGGGACAAATCCTGTCTACATCACTACCACGTCTAAACTTGCTTCATATTATGTCTGATAACTTCCTTTATTTCTACCAAGTCACGGTGTATCGTTGGACGAGATCAAAACATAATATTCCACAACTAGAGTACCTAGTGACTTGAAGTCTAAGGGATACAATACCATTGTCACAACGAGAAGCACTTGTGACGTCAACATGATTAATGTAGCCTTCTCGTGGTTGGTCAATCCAATATGCCATTATCACATAACGCATACCCATGTGTTAGAATTGAAATACCCATATCAATCTACCCACAGACTATCTATAGTGATCATCCTATTTATCAATATAATGGACTAAGGATATTTAAGATAAACAACAAATTGCAATCTAAGGACTTCAGTATATTAAATATCTCCATAAATAATACAATGAATATTCAAGCCAATATAATGTTCATACTAAAATAAGATTCCCTCTAGGGAATCCATTCCTAACACATAGGCATAGGTTTTTCTAGAGGAAACAGTAAAGATTATTGCTCGTTTGACAAAGCAATTGTATGTGTTTCATAATCAAAGATTGTTAGCGGTAGATCCCTAGTGAACCTAGACAAATCCTGATACTTGTGTCTCTTATGAATCTCAATTTCAATAATGAGCTTTTCTTTTCTATTCTTAGTTTAATAAACGTTCTCAGTTGTTTTCCCACAATAAGTTAATCGTACTAATTAGTTCACGACAAGTCACTTAGGTTCGATAAACCCCAATTTCCTGATATTACTACACACGACGGCCATATATTTGTGGTTGGAACGTGTCACCTACGTCTGTGCAGGGGATTTTATTCACGAGGTCATCCTCGAGGGTCAGGGATGGGCCCGCGCACCTTCAGATGGGATAGCACTTCTTTCCATTTTTGTAGAATTTGACCACTTCCCCGTCTTCGGTGTGCTAGACATATATTTTCATGGATTAAATTCATTTGTTGTGGGTAGGTTGTGTTGGGTACGGGCTCTCTTCGGCTTTCTTTTGTAACAACATCAAGCCTGCTGGGGATTGGCCTCTAACGCCGTTCCACTTGGGTAATGGGGTAGTAAAAGGGACCTGCTCAATCCTTCTCTTTTAGCTCGCTCCACCATACTGCTTCACGGAGATGCACTTTTTCCAGGTTGAACGGGTTGGCGGAGGCCAAATTTCTACCACCTTCCCTTTCCAGATTGCTCTCATCGTCTGGTGGGCAGTAGAAGGCCCCAAATCGAATCGGTGAATCCATGCCCGACTGATGATCATGTGGTAGGTTATGTTTGCCTCGATTACATGGAATTTGACCGAACACGATATCTTCCCAATCTACAACCCTAATTGGATGAATTCAAGGGTCAACTTGGAGTCGTTTCCAAATCTCATTAATGGGGAGGGCTTCTTTACTATCTTCACTTCGGGGATTCCTGCCATCCTAAGAGTATTGGTAGGGCTGACATTCACTGCTGCACCTCCACCAACGAACGCCCTTTGTAACTCAACGCCATTGATTATTGTGGTCACGTACAATGGGCAGAAGTGTCGCGAGTCAGACAGTTCATCCCTTTGCGAGAAGGATATTAGTGTGGACGGTGACTTTTCTACCCTTACACCTTTGCCATTTCATTTGACAAGGTCTTCTCCGAAGTTTTCAGCAAATCAGATAATAGCCTTGGTTATCTCCATCCTATACTCCGTAGACAAGTACATTGCATCAAAGAATGCCTTAAACTTGCTCATGTTAGCCAAGCGAGATGCTC
The DNA here is from genome assembly GCA_023055425.1 of Linanthus parryae. Lineage (NCBI taxonomy): Eukaryota > Viridiplantae > Streptophyta > Magnoliopsida > Ericales > Polemoniaceae > Linanthus > Linanthus parryae. Next base: position 58,831,973 of record JALGPY010000001.1, on the reverse strand, counting down.
GAATGTCTTTCGTTTCTAGGTTGAAATATTCGCATTCTTGCACGTGACTAACTTCGAAGGTTCATCGTCATCCTCCTCTGCGATTAATATCATGGAAACTTTCTTGTTTTGGGGGTTTCCACTGTCGTGTGAAGGCAGGGGATTCTTCCGAATATCCTTCTCAGGATCTTCAATAAAGAATTCTTGCTCATTCATCTTATCATTGATGAGGTGTCTCAGCTTCCTTCATTCTATGGTCGGATGCGAAATCTCGCCATGGCATTCGCACCATTTGGGGTCGCGCACCTGTTCCCTGGTTGGTGGCTCTTGCAGTTAGGGAGGATTTCGTCCTTCTTCTAGGATTTACACAGTTTCATGACATCTACAAAAGGATACGGAAGGGGAGGTAGCAGTTTATAAGATCCCTTCTGGAACTTTGGCGTGCCAGATATTGCATGGCCCTCCGTATCATGTCCTATCTTGAAGTTGAAACTTCGTCCTTTGAATTCCGATGCAGTTGACAAGTATTGCTTGCCTTTATCCTCCATGGTTGGCTCAACATTCTGTGTGTTGTCGAGCATCTTCGAGAAAGTGGCCATCTAGTGGTTCATTAGCTTCTCCTTTTATTTGAGTAGCATTCCCTCAAATAAATCTCCACAAGGCACTACTCTGCGACCTCTTTCCAGCACTAGAGTGATTTTGCCCGAAAAAGATGAATAAAAGGCCACACCATCTTCGTCGTTCCCTTGGTTCATACGAAAATATGGATGATAGTGACATGTTCTTTGACTTGTTAGAATTTGGTATGGAATTGCCTCACCATATCCAGCCAGGTTTGCACGGATCCAGGCTCGAGCTTGCTGTACCATTTATATGCCATGACTCCCAAGGATTTGGAAAACTCACAGAGCCATAGATTTTTGTCGCCTCCGTATGGCCCCAAAAGCTCGTTACAGTGCATGATGTGGTCCTACGCATTCCCTTTACCTTCCTCGAACTTCTCCCACTTTGGAGGTTTGTACTCCGGTGGATTGGTCATCTGGTAGACCTCCGTTGGGGTTGGAGGGTAACACTCTATGTTATTCGCCATGAAGTCATCCAACCTCTTATCCAGGGAAGAGAAGGAGGTTGTAGGGTTCGTGCGTACATGCATACGCATTTTGTTCTCCGTAGGTAGGATTCTGACATTGTTGGCCTCCGCTGGGTAGTGACAAACGGACAGGTTTCATTCCGAGTGCCAATGGAGCAGGCGGTGGCAGGCTAACAGGTAAGGAAGAGTGCAAGGTAGCTTCTGATAAAAATGAGGCTCCTGGTGCCGCGGTGGGCCTCTGTGGTATGAAAGCCTGCATTGGTGGGAATGACCCACCGTGCTAGGGACACAACGTAGGTCCATTAGGGGCTCCTGACGAACTTGATGTCATGTGGGCCGCCTGCGACCACTAATCCCGTGTTGGTGCTTGGATCTGCGCCATCTTTGTTGTCTGATTCAGGATCATGGCCACCTAGTTCTGGATTGTGGCACTCAGCCTTTCCATCAGGTTGGATAGAGCCATCGGACCGATACTCTCAGATTCGGAGAGAAATTTCTTATTATTATGGTTCTCAACAGACTCCGGTCGTGGTGACGATCAACTCCTACCATAGTTAATTCCAGGGGAAGAGGAGGAACCGTCTTGAAGCCTCCGGCAGCAATTTACTAGGTGAAGCGTCTTAGTTTTTCACGTCGTGTTCACCAATGTAAGCTTGGTAATTTTTCAGAGTAGTTCTACCGTGTTCCTGTAAGTAGAAGAACAAAATAGACGACACCTACTTAACCTATTTGGGGGACCGGAGTTCAGGGCTTGTTTGGGGTAAGAGCAAGGCAACATATGCTATCCAGACGTGGGACATCGATAGGTGAGATGAGGGATAGTTGATTTCTCTGTGTGTTAGATAATCGATATGTTGTTCGTTGTGTAAAGGACAGATCCTTTATATACCGGCCATTACAGGGACGTGTGTTAGCACGTACGATGATGGGCCTCTTGGGGCCTTAACGTCCGCCTAATTGAGCGGCTCGCGGACCGTATATTTAGGAACCATGGTCCACGACTTCCGGGACATGACAGTCCATTCGCGGGTCTCTGGATAACATACGAGGGTCGCATGCGATATAGGCATCTCGCATGCGACATACAGTAGACTTCTTTGCATAACTGAAAAATAGAAAGTAAGTTAGCACAAAAGTGAGGAACATGCAAGTTGTTGTTTAATTTGAAAGAATGATTGTGGGTATGAAGAAGAGATGTACCATAATATGAAATATTTAATGGTTCACCATATCAAAAGAGATTTGCTTAGTTCCTTGATAAGCAGTACCCAAAGAGCGATTTTCAAATTCAGAACTCATGTGATTTGTTACACCGAAGTCTGATAACCAGTAGTTTAGAGTCAAGTTTTGAGAAGGATCTGTGGTAAAAGTTAAAACAAAACTAAGCTAAGGGTTTCTTTCTGATAAGAAAAATCCATTCTATGCCAACAGTGCAACACATAACGATAATCATAACCACATATTTGATATGCAATACGAGCAGACTGACTTAAAATAATTATTTTTTATTTATTTTGGATTGAATTTACTGATTTGGGTTTTGAGTATTGGTAGAACTCCCCCCATGTGCATAACCTCAGCTGGAGTACCCATGTAGGCCCCCTCTAGGGTTGTCATAACCCCGACCCATGAAGTAGTCACCACAACCAAGGAGTTTGAACCATTATTACATAAACCAGGCTGTGAACGAGCACCACAACCACGACCACCATGAAATTGTGGAACGAAAAAAGAAACAATTGATGACTTCCTAGGTTAGTACAGATAGTAGACTGAGATTCAATATATATACTTCACCTTTTAATTATACATGCAACTCTACAAAGAGTAAGCGGATCATTTGAGTATGAATATACGAGCATTGCATTCCGGGGTAAGATGTTGTAGAGAATATGTCATCATGTCTTCAACATTGATACTAACCAAATCAATAGATAACTCATACCCTAGGATTTTCTGTTTTAGCATGTGCAGATCCATAAAGTTAGATTTGTATTTAACAGTTTGCAGATTGGTCTTGAGTTTTAGAATACATAGCGAGTGAGAGAAGCATACCTATTCTAAGAGAGAAATCCTAACAACAAGAGAATTATTCTTACCAATTGTTATGAATTGGGTTATCAAAACCGTAGCATTGAATTAGGCGACTAGGGTTTTGCGGCTAGGGTAGCGGCGGCTAGGGTTAGCTGTCCTTCTTGGGATTTTTCTAGTTCGTGTTGGGCAAGGATTTGGGAGAAAGCTTGGGTTTGTAAGCCTATATATAAAGGCATATGAAGTGCTCATAATATGTGTGGTGTATCGGGATGGCCGCCATGGTCGGGTTATTTCTATCAAATAAGTTCGGGTTTCAGGTCGTGGGCGTAGCTAGTTTCACAAATAGTGAACCACGTTAAATTTGCCTCTTTTTTTTATTTCTTTGCATCATTCTTTCTCGAATACCCCCATGTTATATCAAACTGGTATCAGAGTTGGGCTTCCAAGATCTAGGTGGAGTATAGAGATAGGTTTTCATGTTTTAGTGAAAATCAAAGCTAGGGTTTCGGGATTATGGTGGAGCATGCACGACTAGAAATAGTGGCTATCGCAGCACTTCTTTAACATCGTGTTAATTAATTCTGTATCTGGTCCTCTTTTACAGCTGTAGATAGTGCTTTCTGAGCTGACAGATCTTGGCCACGTGACAACCATCCAGCACACCATATTGTGCTCCACACACACCGGATTACCAGGCGAGATGATCCATGTGGGGGCTGCGAGACAGAGCCCTCGCATACCACTGCACGGGACTTGTAGGGACTTAGTGGTTTGGAGGCTAGAGTAAGCCCTGTCGCGTGCGAGCCAAGCCCGCACGCAACCTTTAGTAACTGTTTTGAGAGATTTATGGCACGAGCTCCATAAACCCGGTCAATCCGGTCAAACCCGGTCAACCCCGTAACGGTTCCGGTATTCGCGCACAACGTGCTGTAACGGTCCCTATATACTCGGACGAACGTGCCGTTATGGTTAAGCTAATTAAGCCGTCATTAATGGGCGCATTAACCACACTACAGCGGTCACGTTCTCTGCTATATATAGGACGTTAACCTTTCCATACAAAGGAAAACACACTAGCCATACGCGGAAGCTCTGCCGAACCTCTGTCTCTCTCTCAGACATTACTACTGCCTTACTCTCTCCCTACACACAACCCAACTCTTCCTGTGCTATCTCTGATCCTCTACATACGGTGTACACGGAGGTCTCCCCGCCGGAATCTCTTGTGCACATTTTGGTGAACCCGACGTGAACTTACCAACAAAAGCAACCATGACTCAGGAGGATGATGTTAGCAACAGATCGCCTTCCACCGAAACTGCCTCAGGAGAGGAGACCCGCCGTACTCCTGCGACCCCCAGCGAGGCACCGACGCTAGAATCCTTGGACGCCACCGTCCAAAGTCAGGCGAAAGCTCTCAAGGCTCAGTCTGCGCAGCTAGAACGGATCCTGGCCGTTCTGGGCACCCTTGCACCAATTCCTTCACCAGCCACCGCCGTCTCTCAAGGAGGAGGAGCCCCTACCGCTCCAGGACTGGGAGTGTCAACCACACCTCCCAACCCTAATCTGCAGATTCCACCGGCGACTACGCAGTTGCCTTCAATTCAGGGGTCAACAGCTCAGATGTTGCCTCTCACAGCTCATACTCCTCAGCCTCCGGCTTTGGCTTCTAATCCGGCGTCACAGTATCCCTTGCCTCCGTCAACGACGATCTGGGGCAATGCGAGCGGCCAATATGTCCCCAATCCTTCGGCGGCGTATGTGTCGCCTCCGCCTGCGGCAACTTACCCTCCTCTTGCTACTGAGGGAAGCATTCCAGAATGCATGACGTCTCTGCAGAAGCGCATGGACACTATTCTGGTTCACCAGTCATTCGCGGATACCATCATCCCGAAGCTAGACAACGATCCACCCATCCCGCGAGAGATATATCTCATGCCTAACCCGGTGAGGTATAAGGCTCCTAAATGGGACAAGTTCGAGGATGTCAACGGGAACGCTCATGAGCATGTCATGCGTTTCATTGATGTCATGGGGCCATACGGAGCTGATCCCAAACTGCTGATGCGAGAGTTCCCAAAATCTTTGGGGAACGTAGCGTACAAGTGGTACCGAACGTTGGAAGCCGGATCCGTGAAGACTTGGGACGACATGGTCCAGAAGTTCTACACCAAGTTCTTCCAGATGGAAGAAAAGGTGACAATGATCCATCTCTCGCGGATGTATCAGAAGCGCGAGGAGGACGGGATCACTTTCATCACGAAATTCAGGGCGAAGTCCTTGGAATGCAAAGATCCAATGCTCGAAAGCCGGCTCGTAGAGATATGCCTGCAGTGCATGCGAGACGAATACAAATGTAGCTGCGAAGTTAGCAGAGTACAATATCAGGCAAATATGTTCCACCCCCTACTACCCGAAGGGGAACGGGCAAGCCGAAGCGACCAACAAAACGCTGTTGAGGATTTTGAGCAAGATGGTCGCAGATGACAACAAGAAGTGGGCTGATTCCCTAAGCATAGCCCTGTGGGCCTACCGAACTTCTCCAAGGACACCCACGGGGGCCTCACCGTTCCTACTATGCTATGGGGCCGAGGTCGTGGTACCTGCGGAGGCGAGAGTCAATTCGGAAAGATTGGCCTTCCACGCACTCTACGAAAATCAACGTGATCATGACTTAGTCTTGCTGGAGGAAAAGCGAGAACAAGCCAAAAGGACCAACAAGCGGTATCAAGAAAGGATCGCTCGTGCTTACAATAAGACGGTCCAGCGAAGAGATTTCGCGGTTGGAGACTTGGTCCTGCGCGCATCTGACCACTGCATGCGAGAAGCGGCTCACCCAAAGTTCGCAGCCAATTGGGAAGGACCCTTCGAAGTCACAGAAGTCTTTGACAGTGGCTATTGCAGCATACGAAGGTTGCACGGAACAACCTCAACCCCGAGTTCAGTCAACATGCGCTGGATTAAGAAGTACTATCCTTGACTTCTCTCATTTCATGCGTTTTATTATAACGTTGCTTCATGTCTTGTATGGCTATGAGTTACACAATCTCCTCTCCCATATGAGAGAATTGTAATCTTATCTCTCCCACATGAGAGCATTATAATAAAGGGGTTCTCCCAAATGAGAACTTCATATTCCTAGCTGTTTATGTTGTTTTATTTAGTTTGTTATTACTGTTTTCCATTGGGCTATCCGCCACAATAGCAATCTGTACAACTGCGATCTTAACCGATCTTCTAAGCCTATCTAATCGATAGCACCCTTTGCGAAATGCGATCTTAACTGATCTTCTAAGCCTATCTGTTACGATAGCAATCTGTGCGAAATACGATCTTGATTGATCTTCTAAGCCTATCTGCTACGATAGCACCCTTTGTGACAAGCGATCTTAATTGATCTTCTAAGCCTATCTGCTACGATAGCAACCTATGCGAAATGCGATCTTAATGGATCTTTATAAGCCTATCTGCCGCGATAGCAGCCTATGCCAACTACGATCTTAATTGATCTTCTAAGCCTATCCGCCACGATAGCAGCCGCGATCTTAATTGATCTTCTAAAGCCTATCTGCAACGATAGCAGCATATGCAGATGCGATCTTAATTGATATTCTCAAGCCTATCTGCCACGATAGCAGCCTACACAAAATGATCTAAATAGATCTTCTAAAGCCTATTTGTCATGATAGCAACTCATGCGAAAAACGATCTTAATTGATCTTCTAAAGCCTATCTGCTACGATAGCAACTCATGCGAAAGACGATCTTAATTGATCTCCCAAAACCTATCTGTCACGCTAGCAATATATGCGTAACGTGGTCGTAAAACGTGATCTTCCAAGCCTATCTGCGGTGATAGCAGCATTATACAAATGCGATTTAAAATTCGCCCTTAAGGCTATCTATTGCGATAGCAATATTATGCAAAATGATCTTAAGTGGTCTACAAAGGTATATCTGATGAGATGACACCCGCACTTACATCTGAAAGCAAATCACAAGCCCATCAGCCAAGATGGCACAACTGCGCAAACACGATCTCGAACGATCTAATAAAACATATGCGAATTTATATGGCAGATAGCAAATGCGAAATATGTATATAGCATTATACAAGGCGAAATATGCCGACGCGCATGCGAAATTGTATTTTGTTGCAACGACACAGCAAATAATACAAAAGCTATTTATCATTATGAGTCAAAAAGACTTAAAATTTATCTGTCTAGATAGCAGCTTACAAGCAAAAAAGCTCAAATCTAACTACGCAGCCAACATGGCTTACAATGCATTCGAAAAGTAACTGACAAGCCAGCAGTGACACACCACGGGAATCCTGAATGAAGAAGGATGAACCCAGCGGTCCTAACACCGGCTATGCGATACGCAGATCTGCGGCCAAAGATCTGTAGCAAGTGGGATGCTTCTGCTAAGAGATCAACTCGTCATTCGCTACGTCCCTAGCAGCAAGATCTGGGTGACGGTACGTCCAAGACCCCAGGAGCTGACAAAGGCCTCTGTCTGATCAAGATAGGTACCAGAGGAACCACCTGTTCCGGCGTACGCCCTCGTGCAAAACAGGGGAAGCAGTCATTCCTCTGGTGATGGGCTTGTCATGATTGACAAGGGCATTGACAAGCCCCCTGAGTTCAAGAACGAAGAGGCAAGAAATCCTCCTCCAGGGATGCTGGAGGAGAATTCCACCGTTCATTACGAGACGGTAGCACGGTCACTACGGCGCTGCACCTCTCCGGGAGGCGGCCGGAAACATGACCTGCAAACATAATACACGAAGAAAATTCTTCGAACACACATGAGATATCATCTCCATCTTCTTCATGATGGTTATAAAGAGCAATAAGCCTCATAAAGCGGATCTTGGAAACTATTTCTATAGCACAAAGCGCAAACTCGGGTCTCATGACTTGGAATTGCCATGAATCAACGAAAAACAAGCGTTGAAGCCAGCAGTCGTAAGGACTCACGGCAAAGCACATTTTTGGGATGAAGAACCCAAATGGTAAAGACAGGGTTTATATAGACCTTGTGGAGACTCTTCAGTTGCCAAGATGAGTCAGCAGAATTCGAAAAGAGGGTAAGGTCAATCACTTACACCTTGAAAAGCGGTAACGATCAATTACCCCACTAAAGGCTACGACGATTCAGTTGCGTATCCTAATTAATGACGGACGGTCATGATTCGGATGGACTTCCCAAGGAAGGCGTGCTTATCTTTCGAGAAATTAGCGCGAAAATCAAGCAGAGTATCAATTGCTGATGTCATAATTGGATATGCACAGAGATATCCCATCAAATCCCGGAAAGGGCAAAACGGGCATGTCGATTCTTTTGTTAAAAAAAAGGGGGAGAAACCCTAGCAACATTACATTAATGTTTCAGCATTACATTAATGTTCCAACTATTTCCTTGCTACTTTTCAAATTCAAAAAAAAGTCAAAGCAAATTCTTGATCAAGGAGTCATGGGGCGCGAACTGATGGCTCAGCTTCTCTACCTGCTCCACTTCTTGCTTCAATTGTTCACACTTGGCATTCATCTCATGATAGAGCTTCATAGCCTCTTCAGCCTTTTGCTTCTGCTGCTCCACCTTTTGCTTCTCAGCTGCGAGGTTTTGGTGGTCGAGTTTCAAAGTTACGGCTGCGCGAATCAGGGTAACTCTTTTCATAAGAAATCTGAAACCAAGTCTGCCTTGGACTTTGGCAAGAAGATTTTGGCACATGCCAAAAAGCAACTCGGCACTCTGTACAGAAATGGTCGCAGGCGTGGCCGCAGACAGCTGCTCCAAAATCCAAATGGCTTCGGTAAGAAACAGCCTCCTGTCGAAAGGCCCTATCTCCAGAGATCTTGCAAATGATTGGGGGTAGGTGAGGCGCATCCGAACCACCCAGTCCACATCAGTTCGCTTCAAACCTAAAGCAATGTCAAAGCTAAGTTATGCTATTAAACTCGCAAACGAATAATGCGAGATGCAAAGAGCAAATCACTACTTACCAGTTCCTTCAAGAATCTCACGAAGAGAAGGAATGCGCATTGCTGGAGTAGTCGAAGACTGTCCTCGCTCCATAGCTCTCCTGTCAGCTGCGAGCTCTAATCCCTCATAGTTAGGAGAAAGAGTATACGCCGCACCAGCTGCGACTGCATTCCCAACCTGCGAGCCCCAAAAGCTCCACGCAGGAAGAGGTGCCACTAACTCAGTCACCGCCGGAGGCGAAGTGACAGCCGAAGTTGCTTGGAGAGGGATACTTTCAGATGCGGAAGCGTCAGCAGCACTTGTTCTTACTTCCTCAACGCCAGTACGGGCATCTTCTTCCATTAGCACTGCGTCAGCTTCAGCATCATCAGAAAGTTCGATGATGTCCTCAAGAGGCTCTCCTGCATGTTCAGCAGCTGCGACGGGCTTCTCGGTATGGGAACTCGGAATCGGAACATAGTACGCAGAAGGCTGACTTCTTTGCTCCAGCACAGGTTCCTCAGCATTATCTGCGATATAAAATGCGATAGTATGAGGTAACTCGTATTGTACGTTATTTTACTATCTTTGCTAAAGCTAAGAGCAAGCACCTCCACGCGAAGGTGGGATTGAAGTATCTCCGTCATACACTAAAGACGTGGAACCATGCCCTATTAGTGTGTCCTCATTAAGCAGGTTCTTAAAATGAGCGTGACCTGGGACGCGAAGAAACCAGTCATGATTCTGTTTCAAGTTGCTAAGGTCTGGTCTATGCATATCATTCAAATGATTACCTGAAGGTTCTCCGCACTTGCCTACTAGCCAACGGCGAATGTCAGCTTTTGACACACCATGCTTTAATGCACCAACTACAACATCTCTATAAGTTACTGCGAGATTGAAGATCTCACCTTTATCGCCGCCTGCGATTTCTTCAAAATCTGCTTGGGCTTGCTCCAAGGCTGCTGCATCCTCTTCTGGAGCCGCATCCTCCTCCTCCGCCTGAGGAGCCACTTCTTCGGGAAGCACATCTTCCTCGTCAGATGGACGCACTAAGTCGTCAACATGTTGCTCTTCGAGGCTCCGCTGTCTCACACGCTCGAGCTCCTCCTCTTCTCGCAGCCTTCTCCTTTCAGCAGCTTCCGCGGCTGTCTTCCTGGACTCGGCAAGAACGTCCTCGCTTATGGGATCGTCAGGAATGCCAGAATGGGTATCTCTCTTTTGTCTCTTGGCCAAAAGGCCACCGATGATCTCATCATCATCATCATCTGCGAAGAAACGATTGGTTTAAGAAAGAATTGCAAAAGATTTGCGATGATGAGAAGGGAAACGCGATGGAGGTACCTCCTGATTCTTCCTCATGTATCACAATTGTTCTTTATTCTTCTTCTTCATCACCTTCTCTGGGCTCCTGCCTGTCCTCTTCTTCCTCCTGGTTGAATGGAACGAAGGTCTCAACTGCGAGCTCCTTCCGCGCTTTACCGGGCATGCGACCTTTGCCTTTGTCCTTGGCAGAAAGGGACTTCGTTGGAGGAGAAGTTGGAGCGCTCCTAGGGGAAGATATTGTAATTCCCTTCTGCCTGGGTCTCTCCGCTCTCGGCGCCGCAGTCGCTGGAGGAGATGGATTATCTCTGGGCGGAGACAAGGCCGGAGCATTATCTATCAGCGAGTCAGCAAAAGCATTCATGACTGCGCGAATCCTGGTTTCGACCTCGGGGTCCATCCTCGATGCTAGAAGGAACAACTGTCCTTGTCTTTTGGTGGCAACAATGGTGTTAACCAACGACTTGGAACGATCACCAGATGCGAATCTCCGCACATGACACTACAGCAAACAGTATAGAATAAAGGCATCAACATGTGGAAATCAAGAAGCTTAACGCACACGGAAAAAGTTGCTTACCTTAGCAAATGTCTCGCTATATCTGATGACATGCGAGTCGCCTTTCTTAACTGCGACGATCTTTTCCTTCAGAATGACGTCAGGGCACAAATGGTTCTCATGATCCAACAATGAGTAGCAACCATACTCAGACTCGCTCAGACTGCAATTGGGGCGAAACGGAAAAGAGTTTCTTTTGATCAAGGGAGCTCTACTCGGCTGGGTGGCCGACTGTGTCTCAATCCTCGTTTGCTGGGCGATCCAGTATGCGAGCCAATTCTGGGAACAACCGCCCTCGCGGTTACCCGCAGGCTGCTCAAAGGGAAGATTGTTCATGAAGACTGTCTTGCACTCCTTTGTTAGCAAGCGCTTATAGCAACCTCTGATAATGGACTGGGGCCAGATTGATGGTGCCACTGCATCAAAGCCGAACTGGGGAGAAACTCTAGTGGGGTCAACATCCACGGTAATCCTCTCATACCTAGGCGCGAGCTCACGAATATGCTCTGCGAGAGCAGGAAGGGAACCTCGCAGGCACCAGCAAAAGAATTCGCGATAGCGCTCATGGAAATGCGATCCCTCTTCGAAGAGGAGCTGTTCTGAGAAGACGACACCCTTGGAAGGGTACAGCTTGGGAAACCATCGCACGTTCTCGATGCGCATGGCATAGGGCCTGGCAGTGAACTCTTGCCGCTTGTCGCATATCAGGCTCCAAACGCACTTGGTATTGTTCGCTCCGAACCACCTCGCAGCCCTGCCACTGTTACGCTCCTCCGTCTCGCCTGGGGGACACCACTTGTTGGGCTTAAGAGCAGCCGGGGCATAGGACGGCCATCGCTCAAAGACCCACATTGTCAAGAAGGAAATGTTGACAAATGTCAGTATATCGAGGCGGCCACGCGACTCCTTCATAGCCACAACTAGATGATCTAGTCTATAGTACAGCGTGCCCAAGACCAAGGGTCCGAGTGCGACTCTCTGGCCAAGGGCAAGCTTCACAGCAAGCGGCAGAACGTGATAGAAGACCCCATCATGCGGGTGACCATCGATTAAGTACCTCGACAGCCATGCACAGAGGAAAGCACAAAGGGTCAAGTGATAGCCTTTACCCTCCACATAATTCTTGGCCTCCGGGTCCTCACTCAGAAGCTTTTTGGTGATACTGCTGTTCGCGTAGTCACGAAAGAAGTACTGCAACCATTTGTTCCAAGTATTCTTCGCAGACGTATCAACCAACTGCCAGTTCGGAAGGGCTTTGGTAGTAGTCCACCGGGTGGAGATCTTCTTCACCTCTGATAGGCATTCCTCCATCTGCGTATACAAAGCGAACTCCGCAGCCGTCATCAAAGGACTCAAAGGGTCCACTTCACCCATGGGAGACAAATCGTACAGCATGTGCACGTCCTCGAGTGTGGGGGCAGCCTCGAACTCAGCAAAGTGGAATGTGTGAGTCGCAGGCGAATAGCGGGAAAGAAGGTTTAGAAGCATGGACTGGTCCAGCTTCACGGCAGCACCCTTCATAGCACGAACAGCGAAGTATATGCCGGCCTCACTAAGAGTCACAGCATGATCGGTCAACACGTGGTCAATCCACTCATCCATGTAATCCAATTTCTGGACAAAAGCTTGCGTGGAAATCGCAGCATAGGGGAAGTACCCATTTTCGATTCCCAATCGAACCACGTCCTCGGAGCCAATCAACTCGAGCAAGGCTGAGTTAACTGGGGGAGTCAGTGTTAGCAATCCCTCATTGGGGACAGAAACAGGCAATTTCTTCGCCTTAACCCTCGCGTGGTAGAAATCTTTGCCACCCAGATAGGGGGCTTTTCGCCACAAAGCTTGCGGAAGATCAGGTATCTCTTCGTCCTCCTTGGTGGATTTGATTCCTTTTGTCTTGGCCATTCCTGCGGAAGAGCAAAAAAAAAAAAAAAAAAAGGGGGGGAGAAATATGCCACACTTCAGTTTGAATTTCGAGATTCAAGATCTATGGAAAGAAAGATGAACAGTTTCTGGTATCAATTTCAGAAATTAGAGGGTTGCATTATCAGTGATTTCAAAACCCCACATCCGAAGTCCTTATTATTGAAGGATTAAAGCAAAAGTGGGTTCAAAGATCAAAGCTTCTTCACAAGTTTCAACAGATAATATGTCGTGGGTTTGCAGATCCAACACAGTTCAAAGCATACACTGGTATTTTAAATCGAAATTGAACAAGGCCAACCTTGTTTTCGCAAAGCCTGCTTGGATACACACAGTTGAAGAAGACGATTTGCAGTTCTGAACTGGTGATTGATTATCTGAATCTGCTCTCGAAGACTTCCGGGTATCATTCACTTTAAGAGAAAGAAGTGATGCTTTGCGACAATGGAGAATACAAGGTATTTATCCAAAAACAATGAAAGGTTGCGTCCTTTCAGTAGTCGAATCGCAACCGTCACCGTCGAATCGCGCAATCACAGGACAAGCTGATGTCACGCCTAAAACCCTAAAGGCCAGACGGCACGACTCTAGGGGTTTTAGGTCATAATGGAACGCACGGGGGCTGAACTTACCCGTATTTGAATTGGTGCGTGGCGGCGACGCGTATGTTGGTTTTCGCGCATGGAAGTCTATACAGCTATGAGTCTTCACGCGCAGAAAGGGGGCTAATGTAGATAGTGCTTTCTGAGCTGAAAGATCTTGGCCACGTGGCAACCATCCAGCACACCATATTGTGCTCCACACACACCGGATTACCAGCCGAGCTGATCCATGTGGGGGGCTGCGAGGCAGAGCCCTCGCATACCACTGCACGGGACTTGTAGGGACTTAGTGGTTTGGAGGCTAGAGTAAGCCCTGTCGCGTGCGAGCCAAGCCCGCACGCGACCTTTAGTAACTGTTTTGAGAGATTTATGGCACGAGCTCCATAAACCCGGTCAATCCGGTCAAACCCGGTCAACCCCGTAACAGTTCCGGTATTCGCGCACAACGTGCTGTAACGGTCCCTATATACTCGGACGAACGTGCCGTTATGGTTAAGCTAATTAAGCCGCCATTAATGGGCGCATTAACCACACTACAACGGTCACGTTCTCTGCTATATATAGGACGTTAACCTTTCCATACAAAGGAGAACACACTAGCCATACGCGGAAGCTCTGCCGAACCTCTGTCTCTCTCTGAGACATTACTACTGCCTTACTCTCTCCCTACACACAACCCAACTCTTCCTGTGCTATCTCTGATCCTCTACATACGGTGTACACGGAGGTCTCCCCGCCGGAATCTCTTGTGCACAACAGCGTTTAGTTTAATGTTGTTATTAGGCCCCCCATTTACTGTATTAAATTAAGTAATGCTACAAATTTACAGGATTAAAACGTATAATGCTGTAATTTTACAAGGCTTCAATTTTAATGTTGCAAATTTGGACCCCTGTTGCAGCGTTTTTTATTTAATACTGTAATTGTGCCGAGTTGGAAAATGGAACAGCTATATGATTAACGCTGTTATCAAAAAGCTTCCCCGTTCCCCAAAACTTCACGCCCGCGAAACTTCGGCGGCTAACTCAGAGAAATTTCACCCCCCCCCCCAAATAGAGCTAGTCGATTCTCAAGCCCTAACACAGGTGACTTTCAACAAACCCTTCAAGCCCTAACACGGGTGATTCTCAATTCGACCAATTCTCAAACCTTCGCCTCTCTCTTTCCCCTCAATGCAGGAGACGATTTCGAGCAAGGATTGAGCGTGAATCGAAGCCCTAACAGAGGTATTCTCTCTCTTTCCCCTCTCTCTTCTGTTGCGATTGAGAACTTGGGTGGTCTGAATCGAAGCCCTAACCTAACACAAGTTTGTGTATTGTATCGACGCAGTTGTAGCCTTCGCCTTTCTTTACTCTCTTCTTCAAGCAGTTGTAGCCTGCGCAAGATGAGGTACTCTCTCTCTCTCTATCTCTCTGCCACTAGCGAGTTTCAATCGATTGTTTTCCAGTCTGAATCGATTTCCCTCAAGCAGTTGCTCTCTCTCTCTCTCTTCTTCAAGCAGTTGCTTTCGTTTTCCCTTCGAAGTCGTTCTCTGTGCTGAGTTTGCTTATAGTCGTAGTTTTTGTATCTGTTGATTCTTTCCATTTCGTAGTTGTTGTATCTGGAAGTGATCATAATGTATGCTTGCTACATTAGTTCTTGATGCCATTGATGAATATAATGTATGTAACACAGATTTCTCAAATGAAACTGCTGAATTTGAAGTTACTTTGTATGATTTACCCAACTAATGAAAGTGGAGAATTCACTAGTATCTAAGCTAAAAACTGTAATCACATGCCTCGTTTGGGTGAGGGATATAAAAGAGGGGAATATGACATATGCTGCAATATGAGGTTGCATTTCCTTGTTATGGGATAAGGTAGGATATGAAATTTTACGTTCGGTTATGGTAGAATGTGAGCTAGAATAGTCTTTTCCTTTTTTTATTGTAGGAGGACGAATAAGTCACTTTAACACCCAGGTGCAAGATTTGGAACCACAGGTATAACAAATCCTTATCCTCGTCTTCTTATATCTTTGGTCGCGCTTTCCTGCAGGCATTTGGTTGATGATGATGATTATTAGTCATGTATGACATGTCAGGAAATTAATATATATATATAGTTCTGAATTATAACCCAATTAATTGCACAAACACATACAATAGGTAACTAGTAAGTACCTCTCTAGAAAGAAAGCAAAGGGGCCAATAAAAGCAGTGGAAAATGCATGACGATAGACAACAAAAACATAGTGGCTCATTCCTCGGTTGCGTGAGACTTTGGTGATGATATTCATGCCAGCATAACTAAACTGCAATGATATCATTGCTAGACACGGTTTAGACGTTTTAAATAGGCTGCTGCTTCTACTACTCATCCCCCCGGATGATGATGATGATGATTTATGTACCGTTTCCATTTCTTTTATTTGAGTTCTTGATTCCTTGGCGGCGGAGGAGGATCAGGATTAAATATTAGGCATTTACAGACAAACAGATAGCTAATTATATGAGAAAAGATTGGTCTCGAAGGGAGGGAGGGAGAGAGGGATTTTGTTGTGGATCAAATAATCAGAAACAGAACTAGCTAGGGAGGGAGGTTGGTGCCTCGCAACTAAAAAACAGACTTGGATGCTAACTTGTATTTATAACTAGTCGCAAGGATACTCTGGGTCTGAGTATGTATGTATGGTTGCTGTACATAGTTCTACTTGTATTAGTATAAGGTAGCTAGATTACCTTTTCTGGAAAGAAAAAGCTAGCTAGCTATTATTATTATTATTATTATTATTATTATTATTATTATTATTATTATTATTATTATTAAGGAAAGGTAGCCTTTGCGATCTGATGGAACTAGTACTACATATATTGAGCCACCTAATTAGTTAACTCACAAGTTTTTATTCGTAGTAATACGATTTAATTACTTAATGCATACCCAGACATGTTCCAATTGCAATATGCTTGTCAACGTGAATCTGAAAAATAAAAAAGCATACACCACTTAACGTAATAAGTCATCAGTTAACTTTCATGTCGATTTATCCAAGGATAAAAGGTCGGTAATGTTAATTTCAGATAAAAATTAATAAATTAAACTCTAACAATCTTGGATCATCTACCTCATCTTCCTCCTTTTAAATCTACTGGAGGTGATGATTAATCATCACTTGGAGGTTCAATCCTTTAAGTTTCAGAGGCTCTTGGAGAGTTGTATGTGTGTTCTCTCATTAACGTTGGGATTGGTGAATTAAGCTGTGGCCTGGATCGAAGTTGAGAGTTCTACTTTTACCACTTTAGAATAGGTATGCTGCTGCTGCTAACGACTACATCATCTCCTAGTTGAGCGTGACAAATGACAATGGATCAGATGGCCAGCCGGTGTTGGTTCAGACGCAACACAGCACAGCATGCAGTCATTGTTTTGTGTCAATTATTCATGGTAATGCATCCGACTCACCCAACTAATTATAATTTACTAGCCAAAGTGGGGTTAATGCATGCCGGATCATCAATCATACATGCATATACATAGTGTGATTTGTGATACTGCCAATAATTAATTAGGGTTTACTCCTCCTCCTTGAACTAACTTTTGTGTCTATTTATTTCTCTCTTTCTGCTAATTACTTCATCCGTTCTCTTACTAACTTCATCTTTGGACTTTTTGGTAAAAAATGCAACATTTCAGTAATCTTTTCATTCTGGATTTAGAACCAAAATTCAAAACCAAAATTAACAACCGCCACTGTCATAAATAAACAAACCTGAACCCTCCATCATTCCGACACATCTACAATTTCAGATTTGAAGCTTCATTCTTACCTATTAGGTGTCAAACCTCTTATTATCCCTTACTCTTATCATGCTGGATTGTTCATTTCGGTTACCAGTTAATGATTTAATGCTTTTATTGTTCATTCACGTAATTAAGAGAACTTGGAACAAATATGGTCACTAGTATTACCTACTCTAGAACTTCATATGTCATGCACATATTCCATTTGTGTTCTGCACTTTTCTCACTTACATCGTTTCCTAAATATATTTTAGTATAGCAATCATAAATTACTTTCTCTTATGTATGTACAGGATATAAGAGTTCGGAACAAAGCGACATCTTCCCAATTGTTTAGTGTGAACAAGGGTAGCATCAAAAGAGTATTAAGGAATCACCGTATTACTTTGTCATCAAGATAAAGGTGCGTAACTAATTGTTGTCCCTCACTTGTAATTCTACGAGTGATGCATTTCTTTTCGAATGGTTTCGTGCTTCCTTATACTTTCTTATCAACATGCATTTTGTATGTTTTATGTGAAGTACTATGTGGTTGTTTCTTATAAAATTGGCTATTTAATTCTTGTTGTAGGTATTTTTTTTTGTAATGGATAAGAGCTGGATTCATTTAGATAGGGGTGATTTGTCCTATGAGAGGGGTTGTGATGAGTTTCTGAATTTTGCCTTCACAAACAAGCCGGAAAATACAAAGATTACTTGCCCTTGTCGAAAGTGTTTTAATCGCTTTTACGAAACTCGTTTAGTTGTGAGGGAGCATATAATTTGTAATGGATTTTATGCTCCATATACTAAATGGACGAATCATGGAGAGTCCTATGAGGAAAATGAAGGGGGAAGTGGGAATGAAATCATTGGAGATGACATGGTTGGTTGGTGAACGAGGCATTTGGGGTTCATCATGAACATGGGATTTTTGATAGAATGCAAAGTGAGGAGTCAAACTTGGAGCCTGATGAGGAGACAAAGAAATATCTTAAGCTCTTAGAGGATGCTGAGCGAGAATTATATCCAGGTTGCACTAATTTCAGTACATTATCCTATGTGGTGCAGTTATTACACATAAAGGTCTTATATGGATCACCGGACATCGCATTTGATAAAATCATCCAATTGTTGAAAAAGGCAAATCCAATCAGTGAGAACTTGCCATTTTATGAGGCAAAAAAGTTTAATGCTTGCCCTAATGATTGTATGTTGTATTGGTTACATCAAATTATGGAACAACTAAGTTCTCTAAGGTCCCGATGAAACAAGTTAGGTACTTCCCTTTGAAACCAAGACTTCAATGGTTATATATGTCCTCTAAAACTGCGACTGATATGAGATGGTATGCTGATGAACGGGTAGACGATGGAATGTTACGAAATCCAGCCGATTCAATGGCTTGAAAATTTTTTGATATGGAGAACCCAACATTTGCAGGAGACAGTCGAAATGTTAGACTTGGCTCCATTTCGAACTATGAGCATTGCACATAGTACATGGCCAGTTGTGCTAATGATTTACAATTTATCTCCTGAAAAATGCTTGAAACAAACATTCTTTTTTATTGTCGACATTAGTGGATGGTCCGCGTGCACCTGCTAATGACATTGATGTTTACATGCAATCATTGATTGAGGAATTGAAAGAGTTCTGGTCAGATGGTGTCCGTACTTTTGATGCTTCCAAGAATGAAATGTTTGAAATGCGAGCTGCCCTTATGTGGACAATAAATGATTTTCCAGCATATGCAAATTTATCTGGTTGGAGCACAAAAGGAGCACGGGCTTGCCCACCTTGCAATAGAAATACTGATTCTCGTTGGTTGAAGTATTCCAGGAAATTTTCTTATATGGTGCATCGACGTTTCTTAGAAGTAGATCACAAATTCCGGAACGATAAAAGAAATTTTGATGGGACGATAGATACGAGAGAAGCACCACCGGTATTATCTGGGGAAGCCTCATGATCGCGTGGCTGTTTATATCGCTATCCACAGGAAGAAAAATAGTATTGAGCCATCAGACGCTACAGCAGGGGAAAATATTGTAAGTCTTTTTTATAAGAAATAATCTGAAATAGCTTCTACATATGTGTTACAGTTTATGTAAATATATTTGTCCTTACTTTTTATAGGCTAGAATGGAAGAGCAATTGGAAAATGCAACTGAGGAGGAAAAAGTATCTGATGTTTTTCGAGAATATATATTTTTCGGCGTCATGGGACCAGATCGCCGCGGCCGTGTTCGAACAATGTGAAGTGGGCTTTCTCCTAGTGAAGTGTTTGGTAGCAGATATGGTAATGTGAGTTGTTCGGAGGACATGGAAAGGATGCGTGCAGAGATTCGCAATGAGATATGTGAGGAGCTGCGTGGAGAGTTGCGTAACGAGATACGCGAGGAGTTGCGAGCTGAGATACGGGAGGAGCTGCGTGGAGAGCTGCGTGATGAGCTACGAGAAGAGGTTAGCGAGATGATGATGGTACAAATGAGGGCAATGGAATCTAGACTAGGAGAAACGAATTCAGTCCCCTCCAAAGTTAGGCAAGTGCATAATTACTCCCAAGTTCTAGCTGTCCACCAACGTGCACCAATAGCTCAAGTTCCTCCTCAAATAATTGTGCAAGAAACATCATCTAATGCCTCTCAAGCCGATGTCGGAGACCCCCAAGTTCAAGTTGTAAAGGTTAACCAACGTGCACCGGTAGCTCGAGTTCCTGCTCAAAGAATTGTGCAAAAAACATCAACTACTAACTTTCAAGCCAATGTCCGAGATCCCCGACCTGAAGTTGTCCACCAACATGCGCCAGTTGCTCAAGATCTCCCTCAAAGAATTGTGCAAGCAGGATCATCTAATAACTCTCAAACCGATGTTGGAGACCAAGTTGATGTAAGTATAGTTAAACCCCCTTTTGCTTCAAGTCCTTCAAATATCTTCTTTACAATATGCATCTAGATTTAATTCTAGTAGTTCCCTGAAACAATACATGGCTCCATCAATCTGAGTCCTCAAATCTTGTAGACTATACTGCTAATGTCAACTTATCCCCCTGAGAACCATTTGGGAAATTAGGCTTATATTGAAATTGGAGGTTCTTGAGCTCAATTTCTCCACAGGTTGGTCATGTAGTTTCTGCACTCTGACCTTTGACCACTGGCGGAGCATTCACTTGGTATCTTGGTGAATTGGAGAAGTCTTTCTACTGAGATCATTTTGTTCTCGGCCTTGCATCTATTCCAAATTACCCATTCTCAGGGGAGAACGGGTAATTTGGAATAGATAATAGCAAGGCCAAGAAGAGACAATCTGGAACAGGGGATCAACTTAATATTGCAATAAAGAAATATTTTTCAGTCAGGTCAACTTTTGAATTGAAAGAAACTAACATAGGCTACACACAGACAACGTATTAAGATGTAAGTTGTGGAGTATTCATGAATCAAGAGAGTGAGTCCAGGGTCAGGGGCGGAGCCATGTAGCGGTGGTGGTAGTCTGAAAATATTAAATCTATTGAAAGAGCTGAAACTTAAAGATCTGAGCAGGAAAAAGAAAGGGGATTACCTGCATTCATAACCCAACCAACCCGATAACGAACGCCGCAATCAAATAATGTTTTATTATATAGATAATTTACAGAATTATAACTTTTTGTAATTCTAACTTTATTATATAGATAATTCGAAGAATTATAACTTTTTGTAGCTAAAGTACAATCAGATCAATGTCGTTGCTTCTTTTTGTTCAACTAACTTGTTTCCGACCTCTGCTAATGTGGAAAGGCTTATGTTAGTTTATTTCCTACTTGCCCGCACATTTGCTAGGAACCATTGTGTCAATATCAAAGTGACAAGCCATGGAAACCACCTCTGTTATTTCATATGTATATGCATATATACCTGCTCAAGTTGCCTGCATGGAATGATATATTAACATCAATGTTTTATGAGCAGGGTGGGTTTCCATCTGTTGAGTTGCTTGCACTCGGAAAACAGAGGGTGGTTGTCGCGCACGGACGTCTCATTTCAAGTAAGCCAAATACGAAAGTCAATGGAGAACCTATTGGACAGGGTTATTGTGAAGTTCTAGTTGAGAGGCCATTGAAACGAGATTACAAGCTGCTGAAATCCAAAAAAAAAGATATGCTGACAATCGGAGATGCTGAAATGAAACCTATAGCGTGGCCGGGGAATCTGGTATGATTATGTTTCAGTAAAGTTTATTGCACGTGTTTGTTTCCCTGTTCCATCGAGTATTCATCTACAGGATGTGTTAGGGCTCTGCACTTAAGCATATACTAGCATACGGTGCACTTGCGTTGCATGTGAGATTATTGAAATTAAATACTAAAAGACTCACAATATTTGGCTAGACTAAATCGTACTCAATAAAACATCAAAAATAGTTCTTGCACTTACTTTATTATGTACAAAAACATGGTCAGAGACTCACTTCTTGTACAAACAGATTTGAAATCTATAGGCAGACAACCTTTTCACACATGAAATCGAAGTAAGACAAAACAATTCAAACTTTACTGTGTATCTGAATCTGGTATTAAAAAAGAGGGGGAAAAGAGTACAGATTGAGAACCAAACTCAAATATGAAGAAAAAAAACACCAAACCAATCAAAGTCTACTGATCGAAACAGGACAACTACGTCATGGTCAATTGTGACGATGGGATTGAAGTAGCTGAAGTAATTGTTCTGTTTACCTTTCTGGAAACATCTAACAGTAAGAAGTTGTTGGTATATAGCTGCCAGGACATAGTCGTGTTGTTTTTGAACCGTTGTGGTTGATAGTGTTGATGGATGGTTCTAGGGAAGGCCTAGTACTCACCAGCCCAAGACCCATGTATATTCTAAATATCCTTTAGAGAGTCTGATTGTAATTTGGAAAAGATAATAGGGGTTAGAAGTGTTAATTTGCAGAATTTAAAGGCCTAAGGTAAACTGCCACTGCCTGAGTTTTTGAACAGGTTATTCACATCCCCCATGCAAATATTGTATTTATTCAATGAACCATTACTCTGAATAGCATTAGTGATGGTGGTGGTTATATATATTGGTGGTGAATTTTACCATAAACTATTTTTTTCTCCCTCTCGCTGTTTTTTTTTTTGTCCCTTCGTCTCCACTGGTGCCGTGCGTTACCAGAAGGGTAACAAGTTTGTTCATAACTTCATATGAAAGTGAGTTGTGCGGTAGTGGTGGGACAACCGACACTGATGTCTTGTCTGAATTTGTTTGAAAGTCATAACTTATGTCGTTATTAGCAGAAAATGAACGATGGTTTTTAATTAACAAGTTCACCCTTTCTTCTTAAAGACTTCAGCCATACAAATTTAATCAAACAAAATGAGGCCGGCACGCAAAAACAACCTACGATTAGGAAACATGTTAAGGTCAATGTTAAGGTTGTGCTAGATTTCATTATAAATAGGGTAATGTGCAACAATTGAGAAACAACAAGATTGCTACAAACACAGCTTGATATGGAATATTGCAATTGGTGTCTCTTCATCACCATTCATTCCTCAGCTCTTGCTCTACTAGTTCTCAGCTGGTGGAGCAATGCAAAGAAATATAGTACAAAAAAGCGGCCGCCTAGACCAACGTGGTGGCCGTTGTTTGGCAACATGTTTGATCTTGGAACTATGCCACACCAAAACATGTACAAACGAAGTTAGTTGCTGAGTTGGTGGTGGGCTAGCTGCTATTGCTAATTTGGTACAGTTGTTCTTGTTCTTCATCTCCCTTGTCGTCTTGACTCAAAATATTGTGTTTTTACAGGTGGCGAGAAAGAATTTGGGGTTGATCGCTCAAGTACACCAAGTGCAATTGGAGAAGGCAAGCTAGAGTGTGCATATTGATCGTTTCCATGTTTTTTGTATGATCGTGCTTCACGATGTGTACTTGGTTTTTTTTATTTTGTCTTAGTTTCATGACTTGTTTTGTCGACTTGATATCCACAAGTTTTTGCGGATGTTAATGAATTAGCTTGTAATATAATGGATATCAGAGCTTATGGCGCTAAGTGCGTGCAGCTAGCGCGTTATAATTTTTGATGCTACGCGCATCAACATGATCATGTAAATGATAATGTTACTGGGTATGTAATGAATTTTTTTGTTACAAGTGCACAACTGTATTGAAGCTTTTGGTTACTAAGTGTATCTCGGCTGTATTCCTTTGATGTTGCAATATTTGCAAGCATATGTTAACAGGGAGAATTAGTAGTATTTGGTATAGTACTTGTGGGAATAACAGCTTGTTGCAGCATTAAATTAGTGTTGTAACATACAAATAAATTATATAAAGCAGCACTCAAATAGTGTTGTTAAAAAAGCAGCAGTAACATTAATACTGGAACAGAGAAAAATACAAGAATATTTTAACGCTATAGCGGGTAGTGAGGTAGCATTAATTATGAAACGCTACAAAACTTTGCAGCGTTAAAAAAATGCCACAATAAACGCTGCTATTGCTTTGCAGCGTTTTTCTAACGCTTTAAAGCTGAAAACAGCACACGTTATGGGAGAATTAATAAAAACGCGGAAAGTAGCGCTGTATTTACTTAAAACAGCATTAATTTGCCTAAATATAGAGTTTCTCTAACGCTGCTATTGCCCCAAATTCTAGTAGTGATGCTATTCAGAGGCTGGTTTTCGAGATTCGGCCAAGAACGATGTCTGGTTTGGCGATGATCAATATCGATCTGTTTGTGGGGAGAAGCGGTTTCTGTTTGTTAGCCTCTAAAACAGGGGGCGCATGTACACCCACCATCTGAAGCCCCATGGAGGGGGCTATACGTGATCCTTTTATGGTGCAATCTGGCATCCATCTTATTTGGCATTGAAGGGATCTGGCAAATCCAGCACGCATTCGGTTCCGGCAGGAATCTGACGGTTCACACTCATTCAGCATTCTGGAAATTGATGATCAAGTGCAATCCGGCTCCCTGGGTGGAGCATCTGGAATGTGAATTGAATTTGGTTCTGGCTCATGCGTTGTATTTACTCGTTGGAGTTGGAGCAACGACAAGAGGAATTTGACACGTGAGACTTCTGACAAATGATTGGTTTTCGCACGAATTATGCCCGAGTCTGTTCTGGCGTGCATATGTTTTTGTTTATTTTTGGGGCGTGGGCCATGAAACGCAGTTGGCTCGCATCTGGCGTGATCATTTTCAGGAGAGTAGTTGAGCGCATCAGAGGGAATTTGGTGCATTGGGAATGTATTCAGTCATGCCTCAGTGAATACATTCAAGTCTGGTTCTGGGTGAAGCACTTGTTTCTGTTTTCGAAAGTGCATCCACATCGGGCGCATTCGTTGCAAGGACAACATGGAAGTCAGAGCAATGATTTGGTTATTTAGGCTTTGCATACAAATGCGGAACATCCGTTTGGGGATGCGTTCTTGTTTCTAATTCAGGGAGTGGCCTCCAGTTCAAGTTCTAGTTCGAGTGACTCAACGGTTCTGGTTTCAGGATCGCTAGGGCGTTTTGATCAAGGTGGTGATTTTTTATGAATCGGGTGATCAAAACCCTAGCATTGAATTTGGCGGCTAGGGTTAGCAATCCTTCTTGGGCTTTCCTAGTTCCTGTTGGGCTTCGCATTGGGAAAAAGTTAAGGTTTGTAAGCCTATATATAAAGGCATATGCATTGTGAAGGGGTGTACAATAGGTACAAATACATGATCAATACTCTAGAAGGGGGTTTGAATATAGTATGCCAATGTTTGCTAAACTTGCAACAAGAGTGGTTTCAAAAAGAATTGTACTGTAATAAGAGTGTTTCAAGGCCTTGAAATGAGTTTCAAGCCCTTGGAATGAAAACAGTTGAATTTTAACAGAAAAATTCTATTTCAAGGCCTTGAAATGAGTTTCAAACCCTTGAAATGAAACTTTTTTAAATGCTACAAAAGTTCTAAGTATGGAACTGCAGATTAAATGCAAGATACACAAGATATATAGAATTCAGTCCACTTGAACTTACGTCTCTACCTCAGGGATCTTCTCCCCGTAGGATTTCAATTCAATTCTTATTAATCAACATCTAAGCCTTAGATCTGAAGCACAGAGAGATGCCTTACTCTATTATAGCTTGTGATTATCACTAACCTATCTAGTACCTGCTATATCTATCTGATTAACTATGAACTCTCTATTGTCTACCTTGAACAATCCTTGAGAATAAGAACAAGAAGTATTATCAAAATGATATACAAATGAAGTTCAGAAAAGAAGGACACTAGAACTGAATCTGCAATGAGTGCGCAGAGTTCTTCTGATCCTTGGATTGAGAGAAATTAATATGCTTGTCTGTTGCTTGTCAATCCCTTGATGTGTTTGTGTGTCTCTGCTTATTTTCCCGTTGCAATGCTTCTTCTTTCCCTCTTTTTGTAGAGCTGTTTGAATTGAAGATCTTGAGGATCTTCTCTTTATCAAACTTCCCTATTTTGTACCTTCAGTTTTGACTTCTCTAACAGCTTCTCCAACGGATAGTTGGCCTAGTATCTTCAATGATACTAATTTGATATTGTATAAAAATCTGTTAGGAAGCTTCCAAAAAAAATCGAATTGATCACAGAATCAAATCAACTCAGAATTTCCTTTCCTTCAAAAACTCATGTTAGGAAATAGATCCTGCAAAATAGGAAACAAAATTTCCCTGTAAAACTAAGTCAAACAGATGAATTTGATGTTGTAAATAGTTTCAAGGTACTTTTTCTTTAATCATAAAGTATCAACTAATTAAGCACTGGGTTTGTGAGTTTAATCAAGATCAGAAACTCCCCCTTAGTTCATGCATATAAGGCATAGTCAGTTTCAAGGCTTTGAAAGCTGTTTCAAGGCCATTTCAGGTCTTTGAAACTGAGTTGAACATACAATCTCCCCCTTGATGAAAGACAAAATCACAATCTGTTTGATACTATGTTTCTGCAAAAAATACTCATTAGTATATAGTACAGTCAATTATAGCACATGATCCAAAAGAAATCCAACTTATTATCTTACTGAAAATAAACACATAACATCAAAGTTCAGATAACTCTACTAACCAAAAACCAGATCAGATGTCCTAGTCAGCATATAAATAAAAAACCTAATTATTCTCCCCATTTTTTACTTTCATCAAAAAAAATGAGCAGATGTTGGATCAGAGTTTTGGAAAGATTTTTGAAATACTTTTTGAAAAGATAAAATTTTCAATACTTTGAAAAGGATTTCAAGGAATTGAAAAAGGAAAAGAAAGAGTAGGCAAGAGTTAAGGGTTTGGGTCATCATCTCCTTTCTGCTCTGCATCTTCTTTCTGACTATTTCCCTCTTCATCATCAGCTTTTTCTTCTTCCTGTTGAGCCACATCAACACCAGCTTCACCTTCTCCCTCAAACAAATCAGCAGCAGTCACAATTTTAAGAATAGCTGTCTTCTTATATTTCTTCTTCTTGAGATCTATTACCAGTTCTCCTGAATCTGGACTATCAACTGCTTCCTCTTGATCATCATCAACTGGTATATCAACCATCTACTTTCCTTTGACCTTTACCTGAGCATCCTCATTCTGAGTTGAGTGTTCACTGAGCAGATCCTTGGCTGAACCATCCTTTTTGGTACCCTCTGCAGCTTGAGATACCACTTCAGGCACATCAAAAAAGTGTCATGCTTATGAAGATGTTTTCAACCATGTACTTCACCTGCCTAAGATCAGTTCCAAACTCATGTTGGTTTTCCTTCACTTCATTGAAGTCCATCTGAAGTCCATCCAGCTTCCGAAGGACCAATGAGTTATCTTGAAGCTGAGAGGTTTGGCTTGAAGTAGCAGTCAGGGACTTTGGTTTGAGAAAATTCTTGGAACTGAACTCTTCCTCTGTCAAGTCTGAGTACAGCTTCCAAGCCTTAGTACTGGTTTTCACGAATCCAATCTTTTCAAATGCTTTCTCATTAAGCATACCAAACCCAGTAGTAATAGTCTCTTCTTTACAAAAGACCTTTCTTAGTCAGTGAAGAATTTTTCATATGATCCTTCCTTCCAGACTACATGCTAGATTCTGACTCAGCTTCTTAAAGTTCATTCTTCTTTCTTTCCTTCCCTGAAATTGAATAGGTTTCATATGAACTTGAAGTTGCATCTGAATCCGAGTATTTAATGTAGATCTTCTCTTTTCCTTTTCCCTTGTATTTTATATCAGCCTTCTTCTTCACCTTCTTAGGGCTACCAATCTGAATTCCTTTCTGTTTTTCTTGAGCAGACTCCACTGTCTTCTTCTTTTTGCTAGATACTGGTGTTTGATCTTTCTTTTCCTTCTTATTGGGATGAGGTGGTGGCATTCCTTCTATTGCAGGAGTCTTTGAACTGGAATCCCCACTTGAGAAGGCCATGGGGGAAAACAGTAACTATGACAAGAAGACTGAATCCCCTATTTTCTCACTACGAGAAAATAAAGGTAAGGACAAAATGGTTGGAAATCAACCGACTTCTTCGGCACCAACTGGAATGAAATCAGTGGTTCATGAAAATCCTACAACGTGTTCAGGGCCCGTCACTCTGTCCATAATCGGGGCCTTGAAGTTCGAAGTATTATAAACCCGTTATTTGAAGAGGGCGATCAAAGCTCAGCCACGAAAAGAGGCGGTGTAGTACTGGTCATGATCACTGACGTCGATGATGATGAAAAATCGACGCAAAGAAAACTCGTTATGCTCCTAGATTAGTTGGAGCGGAAAAATAAAGAGATCGTTTATATGGCCGAGGAGATGAAGGCCTTGCAAGCGCAACTAGCAAGCTTCCAAAGTAGAACAAGCTCTGGGCCTCCTAGGCCAGTCATCCCACCTAAAACATAAGGGGTATCGCAAGCGGTGCAATCAACTCCGCGGTTCGAGACCACCAACACATCTTACCATGACATAGGGATCTAGCTAGACATCATTGATATGCATCCATCGAGTAACGTCATGGAGTTAAAAGGACTGCAAGGGAGGCTAGCCTACATAAGGAGGTTCATTTTGAATCTCGCTGGAAGATGAATGTCATTTTCCAGACTTATGAAGAAGGGGTGCCTTATGAATAGGATCAAGCTTGCCAAAACGCTTTTGATAGCATTAAAAAGTACTTGGTGAATCCACGTGTTCTGATCAGTCTGATCAAGGGAAATCCTTTGATTTTATACATCACCACCCTCGACAATTCCCTTGGTGTTTTTTTTGGCTCAAAAATGAACAGGGAAAAGAAAATGTCGTGTATTACTTAAGTCGGACTTTGGTGGGGGGAAGAAATTAAGTATTCTCCCATCGAAAAGATTTGCCCGGCCTTGGTGTTCGCGCTGTAAAAGCTTAAACACTATGTGTCTAAACATGAAGTTAAGTTGATATCTAAAGCTAGTATGCTAAAGTACATACTCTGGTTGCCCATCCTAAACGGGAGGATCGTAAACTGGGTTGTACTCCTTCAGCAATTTCACATCGATGATTTGCTCAAAAGGCGGTTAAGGGACAAACTTAAGCCGATTTCTTGGCCGCACACCCTATCCCAGATGACTCACCCCTAGAAACCGACTTGCCCGATGAAGATGTGATGGCAGTATGTGTCCAAAAAGGATGGGAATGTATTTTAATGGATCTTCAAGAAGCCCTAGTGGGATGAAGCAAAACAAAATGCTAAGAAACAATAAGTCGGGGATTGGTGTTGTCATCACACATTCTTTCGCTCTTAGGGAAGGGTGCTCCAACAACGAGGCTGAGTATGAAGGCATAATTGCTGGATTAGAGCTTACCCTCCAGATTCCCATCGAGGAGTTAACAATATATGGAGACTCGGAATTAGTGATTAAACAGTTTCAAGGGGAATACATAAAGAAAAAGGCTAGCCTCGTCCCGTACTATGAGCGAGCAGACCAATTGATCTCA
This sequence comes from Linanthus parryae, assembly GCA_023055425.1. Lineage (NCBI taxonomy): Eukaryota > Viridiplantae > Streptophyta > Magnoliopsida > Ericales > Polemoniaceae > Linanthus > Linanthus parryae. The sequence goes on along the minus strand of JALGPY010000001.1, from coordinate 58,802,822 downwards.
CAATTCAAGAAAATACACATCTTCCATGTGAGGAGGGGAGTAAATGCTCAAGACGACACGCAGGAAAGCCTGGAAGCATCCCTGACACTTCCCTACAACAAAACGATTAATGTATTCATAGGGAAAAGGAGAGTTTTGACATCCCTCAAATAAGCCCCGAATACAGTCCATGTCTTGACATTCTACACAAACGAAGGCGGTGAGGATTGGTGGGACGTGTTCATCGACTATCTTCAATATGGGAGACATACCGAAGATAAAGCGAAGGGAGCGGAAATAAGGCGTCGTTCAATTAAACTTATCATGCTGAAAGAAATCGTTTATAAAAGGTTGCTTGATGGCATATATCTTCGGTGCATTACCGGAAATGCAACCAAAGAGGTCATGGCTGAAGTTCATGCAGGGATATTCGATGCTCACCAAGGCGGTACAAAGTTGCTCATGGAACTCAAAAGGGTGGGGTTATAGGCCCACTATGATCGCAGATTGCATTGACTATGGAAAAAGATGCCAAGTATGTCAATACCACGGGGACTTCATTCACCAACCCCCCCCCCCCCCGAGCCCTTGAATGTCACGACTTCCTCGTGGCCTTTTGCATCGTGGTGTATGGATATCATTGGACCATTCTTTCCTCCTTCGTCGAAGGGGTGTCAATATATCCTTACTGACACTGACTACTTCTCTAAGTGGGCGGAGGTTGTTGCTCTAAAAGACTTCAAGAGCTCGACAGTTTTCGAATTTTTCTGAACTCATATCATCTACAGGTTTGGAGTTCTTGACATAGTCATTGAAGAAAATGGGCAGGCATTTCGATCATAAGTTGTACGCAAAGTACAACATCAAACCAAACCACAATACCAGGTATCATGCTCCCCCCAACGGTCTATTCGAGGTCTTCAACAAGACTCTCATCAAGATTCTCAAGAAAATGGTGGAAAAAAACAAGAAAACCTGGCCAGATAAATTACAAGAAGCCCTATGGGCCTATCGGACTTCTTACAGGACAGCTACTCAAGCTACGCCGTATTCACTTGTCTTTGGAGGAGATGCAGGTCGTACCACTCGAAGTCCAAATGCCTTCCTTGCAAGTGGTGGTGCAAGAGTCTCTTACTAAGGAAGAGCACGCCAATTTAAGGTTGGATGAGCTAGAGATCTTGGATGAAAGGAGAATACTTGCCCAACAAAATTTGGAGATGTATCAAAAAAGGATGGCGAACGCCATTCAACAAGAGAGTACGCATCCGCTCCTTCAAGAAAGGGGACATAGTTCTAATGGTCCGAACTCCAACAATAGTAACCAGACGGACAAAAGGGAAGCAGGAACCTAAATTGGAAGGACCTTATGTGATCGTAAAAGTTCACTCGAATTGAGCATACTTGTTGATCACAGTAGATGGGGAAAGGATTATACCACCTACTAATGCAGGGTTCCTGAAGCGATATTATTCTTGATAAAGGGTCAACTAGGCCTAAAATCCGAAAAGACGCCTAGGCAAACACAGACCCAAGTCCACTAGGTTGAAAACCCGAAAGGGCGGCCTAGAAGGAAAACGGACAAAATGACCTGCGATGTTGAAAACCTGAAAAGGCGGCCAAGCAAATTCTAAGGTCATACAAAATCCAAATGAATTACGTCTGACTTGATCCCGACAGGGTACGTAGGCAACTCGACTTCGACATTGGAGTTCAGTCCACCTCAAAAAGAAACTTACTGTTCCTCCGAATGAACAACTTCTGACTTGATCCCGACAAGGGACGTAGGCAACTCGAATTCTACATTCGAGTTCGGTCCACCTCAAAAAGAAACTTAATGTTCATCCAAATTAACTACGTCTGACTTGATCCCAACATGGTACGTAGGCAGCTGGACTCCTATATTCGAGTTCACTCCACCTAAAAAAGAAACTTCATGTTTCCCCAAATAAACTACGTCTGACTTGATTCCAATGGTACGTAGGCAGCTCGACTTCTAAATTCGAGTTAAGTCCACCTCAAAAAGAAACTCTATGTTCCCCATTGAACTATATTCATCTTGATCACGAAATGGATTATATGCTTAGTAAAATATGTTTTCACATAATGAAAAGGGTTCTTACACCTTCAAATAATTTCATAGAAGTTCTTAAACTATTTGAAATGATGTGCGACAGTCTATCCAAAGCGGCTAACCCAAAGCCCAAAATTCATGAGTCAAAAGGGGTTGACCCATTTGATTCGAAGTACTTATGAGGTTAGCAATGTCCTGAATGATATGGACCACAAAAAAGGGGTTAACCCTTTGAAAAAACACATAAGCAACAGAAATGTCCAAAAGACATTACTAAAGGGGTTGACCATGGATTGAAAGACATAATGGCAGACTCAAAGTCCTAAAAGACAAGACGAAGAGGTTCAACAAAGTCCTTGATCCAAAATCTAAAATACACTTTCCAAGAAAATAGCTCGACGTCAAGAAGCATCTCGGCCTCAGAAGGAGACACGACAACAATCAAGGTGCAAATACAAAACAATAAAATAGATATAGAAAAGAAGCACAAAAGAAGAAAAGGGCCAAAATGCAAAGAAAATGGGTATGATATGACCCTTAAAGACGTCCTCAAGGCCAAAGCATAAGCCATAACCATTTAAGCCGTGCATCGGGCCTTAAACACGATGATGATAAGTTATCGTGATTTGTGCAAAATCTTCATCCCTCTTGCACAAATCACGAGGGGTATTTGTTGGCACATAAATTTTGCAAGAACATAAATATTTATAAATTATATATAAATTCTTGTTAATTCCTAACATGCTGAAAATGGAATTAAAATAAAATGAATCTAGACTATGTGTGACTAACAAGTCAATGTCCAGATTTATCAACAGAAATTCTTATATGCTGAACATATGATAGATCCTAGAGATATACTTCGAGGGGTTAAAGAGATAAAATCTCCTCCTTATCTCCCAAACTTGGAGATAAGATAAGTCCAGGAGATTATTTGATTTCTCAAAAGTCTGGAAATATTATCCAAATCCTACAGATCTCGACAGCTAGTTGAAACCTCTATAAATAAGAGGTTTCACAAAGATGGTGGAGGACTTTTTCTCTGGAGAAAAAATAAAGCAGAAGGGTTAGAGAAAAATACGGCAGAAAACCAAGAGAGAAAAGTGGTAAGAAGAGAGAAAAGAGGAAAACATATAGCAAAATCCTGCATCATCTGTAAACTCGGCCAAAATAGCTACACAGCTCTTGATACAAAACTTTGAGACAGAGCAGAATCATACACAAAAGGATACAACAAGAAGCACAAAGGAAAACTCAATGGCTGCTATTCATCTTGCTAGGTAAACAGTTCGGGTGCCTAGTATAGGATGCAGCTTCTCTTTCTGTCCCAAATTCCAGTGGACACAGTGTTAATCACTCTTCTAATTTAGTGAAATGCTCCTCCTTTTATGAATCATATGTTTCTTTCTTTTAGGCTTACTAATCAGGGGTTTCTACAAATTCAGAGTAATTAACGGTTCTCAAATCTGAACCGGAAATAGGGATCTGACACACACACAAATCTGAAAACATTTGTTAGTTCCAGGATTTTTCATAAACTTAGTGAAAATTCAAGGTTAACAGCATTGCAGCCTCATAAATGTACTTCTGGAGACAGATCGAGAGCTAACGATTTACCCAAACAGGGACTGGGTACAAAGGAGAGGAGAAATCTGATAATTCTAGAGTATATAGTTGGAATTATCCAACTTAAAATTAACAAGATGATTTATATTCGAGAGAAGATAAAAGGGATTCGAAATAGATGAAGGGCTCATTGTCGCATAAAGAACGATCACTCTGATACAATAACGAAACCTTCAAGATTTTTGGAAAAACAAAGAAGTACACGAAGAACAACAGATATGAGAGAAATTTCATTAGGGACGAATGAGGTCAAGGTTTCTTCAGTCCTTCTATAAATAGTATGAACAACAATCTTAACTCTCAACTGAGCTGTTGGGTCAACATTAGATATTTGCAGGATAGGTCCTCAGACAAAAGACATATTTCAATTAAAAAAATTGCCAAATTATGAAATAGACTCAGGGATTTTGTTAATGACATTTTGGGTTCTTAGGAATAAGAAATACTGAATTTGATCTTCAAGTTCAGAGTTTGCTTTCAGTTGACTCCTTTCACTCTTTCATCGACTCGTTTTCCTGTTAATTACAGCTTCTTCAGCGGTTCAACATATTGGGATCAAGAATTACAAAGCACCTTAAAGCAAATGAAACTCCCTTCTGTGTCCTTTCCCTAAGTAGTTCTGGTCAACTACATTGTGTCGTAGTTGAAAGAAATTTCATAGGAAAAAGATTATTAAAGCAAACTGGCAAATTAACTTCCATAATGTCAAATGAAACCCAAGTCTTCCATCATTTTCCTTATCGCTGTTGGAATGGGAAATTTTTCATTTCTTTTTCTCTCTTCCGCTTTCCTTCCCTCCTCCTGAGTATCGTACACAGAGCGCTGCAAACAGGGGAGGGTGAGGTGATTAAATGAATGTACTGTAAAGGCAATGCAGTATCTATTCGATAGATATAGTAGAGTCTTCAAAATGGCGGTGATAAACACAGGGGGGAGGGGAGGGGGGATGGTGATGGATAGTAACCCACAATTTGGTGGTACTAGCATCATGGCTCACAGACCAGCTTTGCGACATCAACTAACCATTATCTATATATGTTCTAATAGTTAAAAAAAAGAAAGAAATGTCATTTATATACTGAAGCTAACCATGCCCTGGTGATCATTGAGATGCAGTTACAGGACGTCGAACAAACCTTTGTGGGATTAGAGACTACTTCATATGCCTCTGCAATCATCATAAAAATTCTGTTGGCATTCTGGCGAATTTCATCTGCAATTTCATGCCCGAGTTGCCCATCATCTCCACTTTCTGCGAGGAACTTACCAACCACCTAGTTTTGAACATAAATTTATTACGAGGACGTGAAGTTGATTTTGACGAGTCTACAGTGAAAGAAAGAACATAAAACCTTGTCTGGATGATGCCTGAGAGCTGCTTCTAGGTAGGCCTTCCTAATTACTGGGGCTGTATCAGATATGTGATTTCCTCTGCATTACAATGTTCAACTGAATAATGACTTCGAATATTTCTTTTTTATTAAATTGACTATGTACTTCTTTTCTATATTTTGTTCTTCAAGATTAAGCGAGTAGATTAGTAGAAGAACGAAATTACCACAGAGAAAGTTATTGACTTAAGAACAATTTAAAAACGTAAGGCACCATACAGGGAAATTCATTGCAAGGAATCTATGGGGTTCCGCCTGAAACCAATTGGCAATTAGTGGAGTTACTCAGAAAAGTTATTTTTTTCTTTTTTCTCTCCTTTTTGAATGTCTGCGTTGGAACTTCTTAACATTGATTAGCTCACCTTGGAACATAATTCAACCAGATTTTTTTAGAGCGATATTACAAATATGAGATATCTCTAGTTCTAGCAGTTCTTACAGATTGACAAAAGGCAAGCTAGAAGTTTTAATAAAGGGACATACTAACACAGCGGGCGGATACCAAGTCATAAAACTTACAAAATGAGATACAGATCCCGGGAGATTCCTTTCGTAGCCATCTTTTTAGCAGACAAAAGGGAGCTGCGAGCACCCTGCAAGTCTTGCACACTGCAGCAGGCCAACTCATCACTTACATTAGATGATTCAAAGAATCCTGGTGGTTGCATTTCAAGGGCTGATATGAGTCTACTCATGTCACTAGCTGCTTCTGCATATTCTCTTACTCTTATAAACGAAACGACTCTAACAAATATGGCCTGCATTTACAGATCCATGCAGTTCATTAATTGAATCTAGGAATTATGTAATTTGTACAAAAACAAGTGAATAGTAGTTCGAGCAGCAAGCAAAATTGTTATAATTTGGAGGAGAAACTTGGATGAGTATTTCGTCTAGAATAAATGGACTATATTCAGTTGAAATGCGAACCTCACTGTAATTTCCACATAGAGCTATAGCTAGATTGCAGTCTGCTATAGCATTAGCAAACTGGTTCAGCTTTGCATGTGAAGTTGCACGATTACAGTAGCACACAGCCATAATAGGACGTGAACCTGTACTTCTTGAAAGAGCTGCAGTGTAATGCTCTATTGCTTCTGAATAACTTCCAGCATTACAGGCTTCATGCCCTGCATTCTGTAGAGGATAAAATTTCATATCACCATTGAATAATCACTTTTTGTGTTTATGTAATCTACTAAATTGTGATGAGTACATATTCCACAAGTCAATTACATGGATTACCTTCCTCCGGTTGTCATTTTTCAGGGTCACTCTGAAATTTGTAGTTGATCCAATTACCTTAAAAGTTTAAACCACTCTGAAAGTTAATCAAATTCTTTATTCAGGTAAACATTTCTGGGCTCTATCATGATCTTTTGTTGTGTTTTCTTCTTCAGTTTTACTATATCTATCTCAACATTTACGTACTGACTCAAATGATGCTTGTGTTCGCCTATGAGTAATTAGTCAAGATAGTACTAGAAAACTGGTTTTCGTGAGGCCACATTCCCATTTTCTCCCTTCAATTTCAAGGTTTTAAGGAAATGAATAAAGAGATGTGACAAACAAAACAAGGCCTATTCGGCACCATACCATGATGGCCAAACTCATTTCAATGTACTAATTTGATCTTTGAACAAAGCTAGCCAAGGCATTCTCGTATCCACTATGGAATCCATTACACTTCATAAGGTAGTGACATCAACTGTCATCTTGATCAATGAACGTGTGAAATTGTCAAGCTTCTCTCAACTAATAGTCTTCTGTACAAATCATTAAAATTTTGATTGATTGCGGGAGTATTGTAAACTAAGCAGTTTCGTCTGCAAGGTGGAAAGGGATAATTTCGCAATACCTTGTGTTTTAAAATCTCGCGTACATTAATGGCGAGCAGCGTTGAAGAATCTTGAATACTGCTTCTGGATCTGGATATCAACATTAGATCGGTATCTTCAAATGCATATGGTAATGGAACTTACAATTTACATTAGTGACTAATACTTCTCCTTCATATACCTTAATAGCTCTCGTTCCTTAAGTAAATCAAGTGTTCGCTCAAGCCTTCCCAAGTGGAAGTAGGCTTTGGACATAAGATGCAACCTCCATAGCTTAACAAAGTTCTGTGTCTCACACTGAGAACCATATGTATTACCTTTAACACTTACCGCAGGGAAATTCTTTTCTGCAAGATGAAGTGTCTTCTCACACAACTGAATGGCCTTCTCATACTTCTTTAACTGTCAAAATACGTAAAAATTAGAAAATACTGAGAAGAGAAATTGCATGTTCTTGAAGTTTAAGAACATAATGGCATTTTAAAACCACGGTATCTAAACAATAAGTGTAGGTGGAGTTAGTCAGGACATGACATACCATCAGGAGAGCTTTCCCCTTTAGTTCAAGTAATTTCTCGGAGAAAGGACTTATTGAGAGGGCCTCATCGATCATGGACAAAGAATTGGCTGTAGAGTCTGAATCTCTTTGTTGCATGAGTTCTTCACAGATTTTTATGTACTTTTCAACTCTCTGAAATCACCGAATCACATGAAGAACTATGTAAGAAGAAATGCCATGTGTCACCTTGTTATGTCATCGCCCAAGTAACGTTCTTCCTTAGTTTGGTAGTCTCGTAGATAGAAATCACAAAAATGACAGCCGGGACCACAACAACAGGGATGACCATTTTTACTTATGAAGGGGATACAAGTGTGAGCAAAGAATACAAAAGAGACAAAAATACTTTCTCAAACAAAAAAAAAATAAAAAAACAAGAGAGAGAGACAAAAATACATTGAATGTCACAAGTAGTGTCAGGTGGATATTGTTGAGTACCAGTCTGTCCCAGCTCTTTCTTCCCAATTTGACTTTTGTCACTATTTACTGGGTCACTTTGACCCGGTGATTTGAATAGCAAATCGATGTAATTTTTTGATAATTTTTTCATGGTGTTGTTGAGTTAAAGTTGCTCTATAATATGGTGAAAAAATTATCAAAAAATCGTATTATTGTGCTATCAAAATCACCCGGTCAAAGTGATCCAGATACGAGTCATAAAAAGTCAGAGGGAAGAAAGAGCTGGGACGGACTGGTAGCCACCAATTTACTATCGTCCTGTAATAGGGATGGTAACGTGCCGGAATTGGATTAGATTTATCTATATCCATATCCATATAAAAATAAGAACGAGAGATTCATATTAAATTCATATTCAACTGAATCTTAATCGAATTCTGATTGAATTAGGATCGGAGCTAAACTACCAGATCCATATCAAATCCAAAGATCCGTCATGTACAGATAAACCAGATCGGATCCGGCTCAAACCCTTAAAGAACTCTAAATATAAAGAAAACAATGCAAAAACGTACGATAACATCAAAACAAGATTTAGATCCATATCAACAAGACCTCAACATTTTTCAATCCACTAATAGAAAATTTAAAGTCACTCCGACATTAATACATTGCTTCATCCACAAATTTAACCCAAATCAACCCACAAAAATCTTGTGGGAAATTGCACCGGAGGTACTCATATTTTGCAAAAACAGGCAAGTGGGTACCAAAATTTCAAAATCGAGCACCACAGGTATTTAAATTTTGATTTCGAGCAAGTAGTTACCCTTCCGTTAACTTTCCGTTAATATTGAACGAAAAAAATGTAATAAAACAATTGTAACCCTTATTCTCTACTCCAACTTTTTTTAAAAATAAGTTTTACTAACAAGTCTTAAAAAAATTAGAAATAATAAAATTTTAATTTAATAATTTGATATAGTTAAGATAATGCAATTTATTTCATTAAAATCACATATTTTTACTTCATTTCAAGATATATGAAATATTCTTTTATTAACATATATCGAGCACCGGAGGTACTCATAATTTGCAAAAACAGGCAAGTGGGTACCCAATTTCAAAATTGAGCACCACGGGTATCCAAATTTTGATCTTCGATCAATTAGGTACCCTTCCGTTAACTTTCCGTTAATATTAAACGAAAAGAATTTAAAAAAAAAAACTATTGTACCCCTTATTTTCACCTCCAACTTTTTTTTAAAAAAAAATAAAGTTTTTTCTAAGAAGTCTAAAAAAAATTAGAAATAATAAAATTTTAATTTAATAATTTGATATACGTAAGATAATCTAATATATTTCAATAAAATTACATATTTTTACATCATTTCAAAATATGAAATATTTTTTATTAACATATATTGAGCACCACAGGTACTCATATTTTGCAAAAACATGCAAGTGGGTACCTAAATTTCAAAATCGAGCACCACGGGTATCTAAATTTTGATTCTCGAGCAAGTAGGTACCCTTCCGTTAACTTTCCGTTAAAATTGAACGGAAAAGTTATAAAATGACTATTGTACCACTTAATTTCACCTCTAACTTTTTTAAGTGTTACTAACATGTCTAAAAAACATTAGAAATAATAATATTTTAATATATTAATTTGATATAAGTAAGATAATGCAATATATTTCCTTAAAATTACATATTTTTACATCATTTCAGGACATGATATATATTTTTATTAACATATATCCGTCAATATTAAAATCCCTAACTTTTTTTTGTAGTTCTGAAAAAAATATCAAACTTCATAATTTCACGAGTATCTTTGTGCATTTTAGCAACTGAAACAAGAGTTCATACCTAACATTCTGACATTCTTAAATTGTTTTTTATTATAATTATTTGTACATTCTTGATTAGTTTTTTATTGTAATGATTTGTGTTTTTCTTGCAAATTTGGGTAATGGACACTAAACCTACATGTAAAATGTATTTTGGGACACAAAACCCCCTACACTTTCAATTTTCCACTACAACCCCCTGCAATATACATCCGTGGGACACATAACCCCCTGCAGTTTCGGTTTCCTAAAAAATCCCTTGCAATATACATTTGTGGGCACTTAACCCCAAATGATGACGGGAGTCAAATTTCTAACGGAAATTCATTGCATGCTATTCACATGCTAGCTCTATGGACGGAGAAAACATAAATTCAAAAATTATCACGTCATTAGCACGTGATAAATTTATGTTAGAAATTTGATCCTGGTTGTCAACTTAAGTTTAAGTGTCCCACAGATGTATATTGTAGGGGGTTTAGTGGGAAATTGAAACTGCAGGAGGTTATGTGTCCCACAGATGTATATTGCAGGGGGTTGTAGTGGGAAATTAAAAATGCAGGGGGTTTTGTGTCCCAAAATGCATTTTGCATGTAGGTTTAGTGTCAATTACCCAAAAGACTATTGTATAAAATGCATAAAGATACTTGTATGTTATTGTATTATTTAAAAAAATACATGTGAGATTTTGATATTTTTTTTTCCAAATTGTTAAAAAAAGTTAAATATTTTAAGATTGACGGATATAGGGTAATAAAAACATATCTTAAAATGATGTAAAAATATGTAATTTCGTAGAAATAGAATGCATTATCTTACATATATCACGTTATTAGATTAAAATTTTATTATATTTATTTTTTTTAGATTTCTTCGTAAAACTTGTATTTTAAAAAAAATAGCTGGACGTGAAAATAAGGGGTACAATAGTCTTTTTATATTTTTTTGTCGAATACTAACGGAAAATTAATGGAAGGGTACCTACTTGCTCGAAAATCAAAATTTGGGTACCCGTGGTGTTCGATTTTGAAATTTGGTTACCCACTTGCCTGTTTTTTCAAAAATATGGGTACCTCCGGTGCAGTTTAGCCTAAAATTGTCCATAGTTCATTGTTCATTTCTCATACGATTGGTGATTTTTGTGAAGCTATATTTAGTAGCATTGTGGAAAAAAAAATGTGTTCATAATTTTATACACCAGTATGTATATTTATTATTAAGTAACTCCTGAACGCGTTTGTGTAAATTAACAAGTACTTGGATCACTTTGGATCGGGTATCCATTGGATCTGCACTTTTATCCAAATTCACTTGGGTTTCATTTTATGATACATATTCGATTCATTGTAAATTGGATCTAATTCGGATTCTACAATTCGAATTGGATCACTCAGATCTCGGATCGAATCGAACTGAATTGGCATCCCTACGTGTAGTGTGCATACATGTTTATGCATAGTGGTGGCCAACCTATGAAGATTTGTGACAGTAGTTGCTTAGTCATGTCCAGTAGTAACCAGGTAACTATCACTGTATGGCGGGCAAAGAAGTTATTGTTCCAATAGAGGCTAGAGTGTTGTTTGACCTTTTTCATTGCTTCTAGACTACGTCAAGTGATATTAGAGAGAGGAATTGTAATACACCTGTTTTAATAGGGTATTTGTTTGTTAATTTTCTAAGGTTATGGGTTAGTGTTAGCTTTTCTTAAACTCGAGGGTGTGCATTTGTAGTTTCCTAAACTTAGGTGTGGGGGTTAAAATGTCTTTTCTTAAACGACCCAGAAGTCGTCGACCCAGAAGCCAGCCGCCGTCATTCTCTCTGTGCTCTATCTCGGTTCGCTCAGACGAACCAGAAGACGGCGAAAGCCAGCCGACGAAGAACCCGGTCTGGCGAAACCGACCCGAACGAACTCGAACTGTCAGCTGCATCCCGGTTCGCCTCCGTCTGTTTTCGGTCGTCTTCCCTTGCTTTGGCGAACCCATCGCCAACGATTGGCAGCCGCAACAGCAGCCGAACTTTCTTCCACCATTTTCCGGTGTCGTCCTTCTCCCATGTTGTTCCTCTTCAATCGGTAATACAAATGCCTCATTTTGATTTCATTTTTCTTTTCCAATACTTCCAATTACCCATTAATATTCATGTAAACCAGAACTTAGGTGGGTTTTGTATGACTGTGATGTTACAGTGGGCTACGGGTAAGGATTTGGGTAAATCAAAATTGGAGAAGAAGGTGTAATAGAGTGTTGCAAATTGTGGGGTACTTATAGCAATTTTATGAATCAGTTGGGGTGGTTGTTGTGCTTGCATAAACTCTGGGGGGAGGCCCTAGTTAATGACTAAAAAATATTTCTTCTAATTGTTATTCTTATACCTATAAGTAGTGTTTTCTTATTGAATAATAATTATAATTAATTAGTTTCTCTAACGTAAAAAAATGAATATAAATTTTATAGTATAATTTTGCTAAATAAAAGTTGTGTTAAGAATTAGTTAACTTTAGATTTTGTGTTTATTTCAAGATTTTCTTATATAAATAAAAATATATAGATGAAAGTACGATAACATTATTAGGACGATGTGCAGAGGATGTGCGTGAAGGCTACGGCCGGGGACACACGTGCGTTAATTTTGAGGCTGACATGAGAATGGCTAGAGTTGTGCCTTCCCTTATATTTCTGACACTTCATTTGAAATGTGATGATTTAGGTGGTGTTATACCAGAGAAGCTACAACAAATCCTTTGCAAAAATTTTGACTTGATTTTAGATGATTTACAACCTACCAAGTGCCGGCCCTAGTTATTTGGTTAGCCTAAGCAACCCGAAAAATTTGTACCAGATAAAGACAATCAGAACTTGTGTATTTCATAACAAAGTTCTTAAATTTATTATATATAGGTTTCAAAATATTGATTGTCTTACACACCTAAATTTGCTGAGTATAGATATCAAAACATGAAAAAAAAATTAGTACTTGCTAAAGTACACATGATAGTAAACATACTAAAAAAATGAAATATAATGTATCAAATAAACAATGAAACATGTTATTTCAAGTAGTAGAAGTAGGATCCCTGACTATGAACGATCCAGAAGATTGTAGGCTATCTTGATACTACCTCCGTTTCTGCTATCACACCGGTTCACTTTAGTCTCTATTCACTTGGTAACTTTGACCCGGTGTTTTGTGTAGCAAAATGATGCAACTTTTTAATAATTTTTTCATAGTTTTGTATAGTAAAAGTTGCTCTATAAAACAGTGAAAAATTATCAAAAAAATTGTATCGTTTTTGCTATCCAATTCACTCGGTCAAAGTGACCCAGATACGAGTCAAAAAGTCAAACCGGTGTGATAGAGAAGAAACAGAGGTAGTAGTTGATTCCACTCTGTGAACTGACATGAACTGGAATATTCCACACCCAATAAAACTAGAATATTTCACACCCATTTAACATTAATAGCCATGAACACAAAAATACAGATTTTTAATAAAAAAATTGATTTTGACATAAATTTTGATTAATACATAAACCTTTAAAAAATACAGACTCTTAACAAAATTTTGATTTTGACATAAATAAATTTAGATAAAGTGAAGAATTTGTATGAAAAATTAAAATTGTGTGAATTATTCAATGTTATTATTTTTATGTACCTTAAGAGACCAAAATCAAAATCAAGATCAAAATGAAAAACAACCAAATTAGGTTTTGCTGAAATTTACATCTTTTGATACTTACCTCGGAAAAAATTTACACAACAAACATATGATTTGTTGAATCTCTAAAAAAAATATTGGATTCATGAAGTACAATAGCGCATTTTGGCTGGAGAAAACAAATTGATGTGATCTTTGTGCAAGAAACGAACGTCAACCCACATAATCGCCCAACACCTAATTTCAAAACATTTGAAAACCAGCGGGAAAACCGATTTGAATAATCGGACTGTGAGTGTGTGTTCGTGACTTTGAAGGCTATTTGGAAGTGGTATTTAACTGAAAAAATCATTGAAATGTTGAACGGATTTTATGGCTTAAAGATGTGGATTGAGAATTGGAACCGTTTGTGAGAGATTTTGCGGAAAAAAATCAATCATGAGAGAGAGATAAGAACTGGTAAATTTTTTTGAGATTATCACGATGTGTTTCTGTTGATTAAACAAATTAGAACAGCTATATTTTAGCATATAGTAACATATTTACAAATATGGGATTACAAATATACCCCTGGTTTTTGGAAAAATTGGTGCCCCCTCGCATGTGGTGTCCTAAGCAAAGAACTGAGCTGCTTAACACTACAGCCGGCTCTGAACCTACCCTTATGAGGGACATACATCATCACATTGATTTAGTTATTAGGACAAGCTTTCCAAACATAAGGGATTGAAAATTTAGTCCCAACGACAAGCACATATTGTATAAGTGCCGGAGTTGCCTGAGAATGACTTAATTCGAGAGAGCATAAGTCCATGTGTCCTGACAACACATTTTACATCAAAGAAGGACATCAGTTGTCATGTGTGGATAACATAACAATCAACAAGATCACTATCAAGTACATGTTTCCTATCCCTCGGTTGGATCTTATGTTGGACACACTGGATGGCTCTCAGGTGTTCTCCAAGATCGATGTGCAGCGGATACCACAAGATGTGGATCAGGCCGAGGGACAACTGGAAGATAGCATTCAACAATAAGGATGACTTCTTCAAATGGCTAGCCATGCCTATTGGTTTTGCCAACACACCTACCACTTTCATTCAACTGATGAATCAACTGATACAACACGCTAATTCAAGCATTACCCAGCTCTAAGAAGCTTTTAGAGGTTGAGTGTAATTCTAGTTGGGGGTGAGAGTTGATTTTGATTGATCCTAGAAGGTTGATAGGGCTTTCTTCAGTGATCATCTTAGTGACGCTAGACAACTAAGGAGAAATTATGATCAGGAATTCCATGCCGTAGTCCGAGCATTGAAGCTATGGGGGAATTCTCTTATTTTGGGAATCATTGGAGTTGTAATAAATTTACATGTTAAAATTTATGGTTCAATCGGCTTGAATCCACTTTTAAATGTCTTTGTATCCTAGAGCTTTTCTCGGGTACGGAGTAACACTCTTCCGGACATCCAATTTCGTCATATTGAGAGTGATACAATATTGAACGCTTATTTTTTTCCCTAGTGTTCCATTGTCTATTACTTTGGATCTTGACACAAATTTCTTCATCTAATTCTGGATCAGTTTGTTGAAATTGTTTGATACAATTCAAAAGAGAACTACCACGACGAACACACACACATATGGATATACATAGGCAACAAATAGGACATTTGGGATTCTCATTCGCTATAATTGTGGAGACAATCCAAAGCAATGGGTGAGGTTAGTTTGGTAATCACGAGTTAAACGATATGCGTTTTATTTACGTTTAAATCCTAGTAAATACTACTCGGAATTTTTTTCGCGTTTACTCTATTTTTTTATCCAATCCAGATTTTATTTCACAAAAGTAATGACTTTTTCATGACCCCCCAGCATTTTTTCTATATGTGATGTTGTTTCATCATCATCATCATCGTCATCATCATCATCATCATCATCATCATCATCATCATCATCATCATCATCATTATTATTATTATTATTATTATTATTATTATTATTATTATTATTATTATTATTATTATTATTATTATTATTATTATTATTTCTATATATATGTATATACTTTACTATTATAATAAATAATTTCTTTATATTATTTTATTATTATAATCTTACGATTCCGAACCATCATATCCAAGAAAACATTATCCCATTTTTATTTGTTTATTTATGATTGTTATATTATTACTATTATTATTATTATTATTATTATTATTAATATTATATTGTTTTCATGATACTATTCCAATATAATTTCTCCAAAAACCAAATTATTTTCTACATTTTATTTATATTATTCTAATATTGTAATATTATATCATTTTATTGTCGTCAAGTTACTATTCTTGCATCATCTTAAAAAAAATACTATTTTTGCACATGCTTTCCAAGTAAGTACAACCCTCTTTTCTTTTCATATACCATTGCGATAAATCATTAATATCGCTATGTTATTTTTATATTACTAAATATACTATTCCTTCATAGCCACTCCAAGTAATCTTTGTCTATAAATACCCCCTTCCTTTTCTTGCTCCATAACCACCATTATATACATAATCATCTTCTTCATTTACTCTTCCCAATCCTCTTCTCTTGCCCCCTTTTCTCTATGGTTGAAAGTCCCAAGCCTCCAAGCTCTTCCCAAGTCTCTCCATCATTTTCAAAACTCTTTTTCTTGGTTCTTTTGCGATGAATTTGAAGGAGAAGGCTATTTCAGCTACCCGTAAAGGACTAGTTCGACCTAATTGCTTTCCTGACTTAAAATGAGTATACATGCCTATCCTTGAGTGTCTAGCTTACTTCATGTCAACTTGTGATAGTTATATTGTTTCTCAAAATACACTTGCGAATTGCATGCTTGGTCCTATAGGCCTACTTGTCTAGTTGGAATAGTTGTCATACTTATTTTAATTGATTAAAAGCCAAAAACTTGCTGTGTTTATTTGTACTTGGAGAAGTTGGTGTTTGTTACACATAATTAGAAAATTGATAATAAATCGGAATCCATTTGATTGTTATTTGAAAATTTCACTTGATCTTATTCTTATGATTGGCTCCGGACGGAAACACTGATACGACGGAGTTACCATTGACTAATTGAGTCTTGAATCTTTTTCGGCTCAAGCCGAGAACACATACACTAGAGTTCCCCTTGACTACTTGTTGTGGTCCTTGGATTATTACTATGTCGCCTCCGGCTGGGAACATAGACTCTGGAGTTTTTCCTGACTTCTTGTTCAAGTCTTGAACTTATTAGCTCCGTCCGGAAAAACCGATTTGGGAGTTTCCTTCTACGCCTTGTTGGCTAGAGATATTATTTGGGAGGCCCTTTTGTTGGCATCATTATATCCGGTTTTTTTGCAGAAAAATGGACTCTTGGATTCTATATTGGGATGATTCTTAACTGACACTGTTGGTTAAACTATTGCGTACTCTGATAATGTTTTACTTATACTCTGTTTCTGTTATTTTATTTAATTCATGACCCATCATCAATTCTCAGCTTCCTGTTTTTACATGCTAAAGTGTATCTCACTCAATATTTAATGCTGACTTTCAAAAAACTGCGGATCCTGTTGTTTTCTTCCTACCACAGGCCTAGGAGCTAGAAATTATGGAATAGAGGAGCACGAGACTCACTGAGACTGTGAACGTGACCAGTAGTTTATCTAGTTATGTTAGCATAATTACTTTGTAATAGTAATATTCCAATGCATGAGACTCACATCTTAGTATAATTTTTTAATATTAAAAATATGTGTCGTGGATTGATTTGATTTTGAGTCCCGCCGCTTACATTAAGCATCACCATCCCGGTCTTGTCTCGAGCAGGATAAGGGGGTTGTTGCACAGTGGGGCATCTCTTTGGCGAGTAGAGTTTGAGTTCAATAGTATCGAGCATTCTTCCATTAGGAGTTCAGAGCTCTGCTGTCGTCTACATCACTGCATCGGGCAACTTGGTTGATTTGGTTACTCTACACAACTGCTTGGTAAACAGTGTTGCAGTTGACAACATGGTTGATCAAGTACAACGTGATCATTGTTGGTTACGACTTGTAAGCAAAGTCGGTATGAAGGCTTGGGTTCAAGCGAAACAACACATCCCGTATTTGAGGCGGTGATGATTGGCGTGTGATTCCTGCCGCTCTTATAGCCTGTAAAAGGCACATGCTTTGTGTACTTGTTATACACACACACATAGGGTTACTAGATTAGGGTTCGGGGAGCTTGAGTGCTTTTTCTAGTGTGTGTGTCGAGTGGGTTGTAATTCGTGGAGCTCCTCTCTCCATAAAATTGGGGTTTTGGTCATAGAGGTAGCTAGCATCGTGCTAGTGAACCAAATTAATTCTTGTATTCTTGCTTTATCTTTTACATTGTATTAGCTCGTGATACCAAGGTTATAAAAAATTGGTATCAGAGCATAGTTGATCAGTGTTTCAAGATCAGGGTGGAGCTCAAGATCCATAGTTTCACAATCAGTAAATTCATAGATAATGTTTCGTGATCAAGGTGGAGCACGTGATTTCGGGGGTGACCAGAGCTGAGAAAATGATATCCGGGGGGATGGACAAGATCGAAAAGTTTACTGGAGGAACAACTATAGTCTTTGGCAGATGAAGATGTGTTCTTTGCTGAAACAACAATGCCTTTCGTTTCCTTTGGCGGAGGAAAAGAAGGAAGTAAGCACACCCACCACGGAGTAAAAGACGATGGAGGAAATGACGCACACAACGATCATGTTATGTTTGGCAAACGACGTGGTCACGAAGGTCGCATATCAAGAGACAGCTGAAGGGAATGGATGAAAGAAGGTGCGGATCTAAGAGATCAAATGGATCTTCTTAATACTCCGTTACTTGAGTTGCAAAATAGTAACGGGGCGATATGTGATGAAGATGCCGCTATGATTTTTATTTGTCGCTAATCGTATGAGGGTTTGTCCAGTCTGCTTGTGCTGCTAAAGAGACTCTGAAGTTGGAAGAGGTAAGGTCGGCTCTTACACCAGGCACATGCAACACAAGGCTACGTATACGGAGTACAATGTTCCGGGTTCGGGTGCATTGATTGCGTCCAAAGGGGGTTACGGTAAGAGGAAAAACAAGGGTTCTATGTTGCCAAAAACCATATGTGCGTCGTGTAAAGAAAAGGATCACTGGAAGAAGGAGTATCAGAAGGGAAAGACGTGTGCTCACATATCTGCATCCGCGACGTCTTCGAAGGATGACTTCGTTCTCAGGGCCCAGTTGGGGGGGAAAAGATTCCGTGCTCTTGGCGAGGAGGTGGATTTGGCATGGGGAGAGTTTGAAGAGGGACACGACACATAAGTGACGTGCAAGGGAGCGCATATGAGGCGCGCAAGGGGCCTATATTGCGGACATTCGGTGGGTATTGGAGCAATTTCACAAAACGTTGCAAGACTTCGGTGGGATTTGGAGCATCCTATCGGGGTTTTTTTGTAGGATTTTGGTTGGAGTTGGAACAACAACCATGGGATTCGATCGCAAGAACTCGACGGAAGTTGGAGCATTGATAGTGTCTCGATTGCAGGAATTCGGCACGAATTGGAGCATTGCTGTGGGCACTCGTTGCAGGAACTTGGCAAACTGGAGCAACTTGTGATGGGAGGGTTCCACATACATCTGCGAAAATTTTGGTTTTGATTTGAGGAGATAAGCATCAGTCCTGGTTCGGATTGCTGAGAAGATAGTCAAAGTCGAGATTTGTTGGTTATGACTTGTAATAAAATTTAACAAGAAGGCTTGGGTTCAAGCCAAACAACACAACCCATATTTGAGGCGGTGATGATTGGCGTGTGATTTCTACCACCCTTATAGCCTATAAAATGCACATGCTTTGTGTACTTGATATACACACACAGAGGGTTACTAGAGTAGGGTTTGAGGAGCTTGAGTGCTTTTTCTAATGTGTGTGTGTCGAGTTGGTTATAATTTGTGGCATTTCTCTCTCAATACAAATCGGGATTTTTAAATCTCCTACAAGAAAAGTATCGGACATTATGCATTCTTCAGCCCAGTTTTACAATTATTATAGCTACATGGAATATCATTTAGCTAATTTACTGAGGTTGATTTCAGCTGATTTCTAGATCTCCAGATTTTTGCTCTATTAACAATCAATTGTTTTCACTCTGAATGTAAGGTTGCATAATTCATAAGAAAACTGCAATACCTGAGCCTTTTCAATCCCATCTGCTGCTTCTAAGATTATCCTGCGATCCAGGCACACATAATCTCCAGATTCACTGCACTTTTTAAAATATACCACCGCAGCTTCAACTTCACCTAATTGAAGATGGCAGCTACAAAGAGAAGAAATATGTAAATATAGCAGAAGGCGACTTTATGACAATCAGGTCATCGCAACATTGATGAGTTCAAGGAGTTTGAAAAACTGATCCAATACCCAAGTGAGCTGGATTATAAACATAACCATGCATTGTCGATAATATATGCAGATCAATTAAGCCTCAAGAAACAACAGATTGAAGGTAAAGGACTTACTTAGCAGCAGTTGTATGAAGTTTGAGGATGGATGGGTCAATTTCAGCTGATGCCTCACAATCCTTCAAAGCATCCCTAACCTTTCCTTGACGCATCCTGGCAATAGCGCGATTATTATAGCATAACACAAGATGATCACGGCCAGGGAGGCAGTTTACAGACATCGTGTAATATTGCTCGGCTTTAACCATGTCGCCTTCTTCATAAGCTTCATTAGCCCTTGAGAGAAGAACATAAAAAAAAAAAAAAAAAAAAAAAATCAATCAGAAAACTATATGGATGTCTTAATACAAGCATTATATAGTAAAAGAAAATCAAGCTGTAACTACTTACTTGAGTCTCCAGGATTCACATTTATCCATTTCTCCGTGCCTTTTTCTTCTGTCCAGATCTGTTTTGATTCCTTCAATTTCATTCCTCAATGCTTTCATTTCTCCACATGTATTTTTTTCTTCTAGATGCGTTTTCATTGCAACTATTTCTTTCCTCAAGACTTCAATTTCTCCATCAATATTTACTCTGTCAACAGCAATTGTTTCTCTTATTTTCATCTCCAAGGATTTCATTGTTTCACCAACTTTTGTAACTTTATGTAGATCAGTTTTCATTCCTGCTATTTCCTTCTTCAAGACTTCCATTTCTCTACCTATTTGTATTCTGTCTACACCAATTGTTTCTTTGATTTTCTTCTCAAACGCGTTCATCTCTCCGCTATTTCTTGTTCTGTCCAGATCAACTTTCATGCCCGTGATTTCCTTTGTCAAGACACTCACGTCTCCTCGTACCTTTATCCCCTCTGAAGCAGTAATTGCTATTTTTTCCTTCAAGAGTTGAAGTTCTACACCAAATTGTCTTTCAGCTAGATGAGTTTTGGTTCCTGCTACTTCATTCCTCAAGGCTTTCATTTCCCCACCAATTGCTCTATCTGCAGCAATTACCTCAGCCATTTTCTTTCCCAAGGCTTTCATGTCTCCACTATTTGTTATATTGTCTAGACCAGATTTTGTCGCCGCTATCTCCTTTGTTAAGGCTTTCATTTCTAGTGTGATTTGCATTCTCTGTTCAGCAAGTGTTTCTGCTATTTCCTTCTTTAAGGTTTCAAATTCACCACCAGTTCGTCCCCTGCGTGGATCAGCTCCCATTCCTTCTATTTCCTTCCTCAAGCCTTTCATTTCCGTGCCAATTGCTCTATCTGCAGCAATTGTCTCAGCCAATTTCTTCCCCAAGGCTGTCATTTCTCCATCCTTCGTTATCTTGTCTAGACCAGATTTTGTTCTCGCTATCTCCTTTGCCAGGGCTTTTATTTCTTCTGTGATTTGAATTCTCTGTTGAGCAATTGTTTCTGCTATTTCCTTCTTCAAGCCTTCAATTTGACCACCAATTTGTCCTTCACGTGGATCAGTTCTCATTCCCGCTATATCCTTCCTCAAGGCTTTCATTTCCGCTCCAACTGCTCTGTCTGCAACAATTGTTTCTGCTATTTTCTTCCCCAGGGCTCTCATTTCCCCACTTGTTTTCAATCTGTCTAAATCAGCTTTCATTTCCGCAATTTCCTTTTTCAACGCCTTAACTTCTGCACCAGCTTTATGCTGGTGTAGAGCAAACATTTCAGCTATTTTCTTCTCCAATGTGCCCATTTCTTCACGAACCTCACTCCCTCTCTTATTAGCCAAATTGTAGAGAAAAGCCATAAAATGATGAAATGAACGCAATGACACTCGAGAAATATTCAAAGTCAACTTATAGTTGTAGTTGATGATGATCAATTTTGGCCACTAGGATATTTATTTATACAATTATACCTCGGCAACTCCTAGCTGAAAAGTCGCTAACTGGCACATTTAATTCCCACATAACTGTCATGAGATTACTTTATACCAGCTACTTTAACCCATATCACCATATCGGACTTGAGCTGGTATAAGTGAATTAGACAAAATCAAAAGCAACTTGGACAAAAAGAAATGAAGTGGCTTAGACAAATTAATTTAAGAAAGTATAAAATATTCTCATGACAGTTAAGTAGGAATATATATAGATATGTATGTATGTGTGTGTCTGTGTATAGATATGTGTGTGTGTATATATATATATATATACACACACACACATATCTTCTTGGAAGGGTATGGACAGACACACACACACAGATATATATATATATATATATATATATATATATATATGTATATATAAAAGTTAGTGTTGACATGGTTAATTGTCTTCTTTGAAGGGTGCATCTACAACGTGCAGGGGCGACATTGCAACTTCGACATGTATCTAAACAAAGGCAAATATCATGACACACACATCTTGATATACATATAAAGATAATTTTTACTTTCACTATTCATGATGGTTGTTGTGACAAAATATGAGCCCTTAGATCTGTGAAGGGCCAATGGTGAGAATTGTACCAATCCAACACTAGAAAAGAGTGTCATCAGGCCCCGGATAATAAACACTAGTACATCAAAGAAGAGAATAGAAAGGGTTCCACTTATGACACATGTGTTGCAAGATCCTAAAGAATAACACGTGTCATGCTACTTCATAAGTGAAAGATATGTGGCACGCATAAAACGATCATGTATAGCCAAATCAAAGGGACCGGATCCTCTCCAGTCGTGATCCGTCCAGCCCGTCTAGCCATCATCTCCACCGTCGATCATGATGATAATGTGTTTTGGTGAAATGATGTTGTTTTGGTGGCTAGCAGAGAAGATAAGGATGCTAGACTAATTTGAGTCAGCTGCTAACTCTTGTATACATCCATATCTTACATAACTTGATTAAGGGTTGAGAAATCATGGCTGGACGGGCTGGGCAGATCCTCGACTGGAGAGGATCAATTCCCCACATCAAATCCTCTGTAAACATCTCATCCTAAATGGCAACGGTATAACATTTAGTTTCACAATATATTGAGAAATATTATTTTTTTATTCAATTTTTTTTTTTTATCATTTTATGCACATTTGTGTAGTTCAATGAATGAACCACATACATTTGTGTGCACACACACACAGATGTACAGATATTTGTTATGAAATATTATGCTAGTTTATTGGTGAATATCTACAACATGTTGTAAGCCCATTTGTATAATGTTATTGGCTCATTAGCCCATACTAATGTCTATATAGACTTGCAGTTGGAGAATAATACATAACTCATCATTATTCTCTCTACATCTTGTTTGTCTCTTATTTTGTCTAGTTGTTGCTTCGCTCATTTAAACAACTAGGCTCCACAGTCTTTGCTTCACTTTAGGTAATTTCTATCTTTTCTTTAGTTTTAGAAAAGTTAGGATTCACTCATTTTTGTTAGACCATTATTGAGTTAACTTTTATCATTATCATGGAACTAAATACTTTTTTCTAACCTAAGTTTTCAATCCTTTTATTCATAAAATTTAATTTTCTCTAAGGCCTTACTTTTAAACCATAAATAGGCCATATACACATTTTTTTAATCTTTTTTTTTTAATACTTTGTCGTTTATACGATTGTTATTGATTCAAGTAGAGCATCTAGAAGATGTTCTCAGTCCATGAGCTGGACCTAAGCGATTTATATGCGTAAACAGCTGTATTCATACCAGAAGTTATGAAAAATATGAAGATACTTATAACATGGTGTTATAAAGTTATGTCAAAAGATCTCTTTGAAGTGAGAATATACATTCATCGAACCAAAAGTTTCGATTGCCCACATTTTTTTTGTTAATTTACATTTTTTTTTTGAAAATAAGGATCTCCTAAAGATATCTTATCTCCTATGTTTACAGATATCATGACATTCTAATTATTAGATCGTACACATGATTGCCATTGCTAATGAACGAGTCATTTGAGCCCATTCCCAGAAGTGAATGGTAGTGCATTTCCCGAAGCGAAACACTTAGTCATATGCGGTCTCAATCCACGTGACTATACAGGCGGTCATGTCCGTGGACGTGAAAATCTCTAAAAGAGACTGGAAATTATGGGCCAACCCCTGAAGCGTTATGGCACTATAATTCTAATATTATGATAGGGTATGAACCTTATATCAAGCCTCACAAGGAGTTTTTTTTTTCTTATGATCATACCCTTAAGAGGTTTCACGTGATTAAAATGAGTTTCTTACTCTTTAATTCACCGGAAGTGGTTAATTCATTTAATCAAACTTATAAGATTTAATAAAAATTATGGGAAAATTAGATCGACTTCAATCCCAGGAGGACTGTAAATATAACTCATTTTTAAATAAATATATGACATTTACGTCTCTTTTTGAGTTTCTCGAAGAAACTTTGATTAGGGAACTATGGCGTCCAAAAGATTGTTTATTGTCAATGTTTTTGTTTAAGTTCTAGATTTGGTTTATATGTTGTACATATGAGACATATGGATGCCCATAGCATCAACGATATATCCTTATAATCATGATCACAATGTTAACGTCATGAGGGAGAGCATAGGCCCTATTACATGGCGCAAACAAGAATTTTATTGTCTTTATCGAGTATCTAATATTGTAAATTCGTACAAGATGAATAGCTTCTTCACTTATGGGTATTAAATTAAGCATAAAAGGTTTGATTGTGTAAATATTTTGATCCTCAGACAGAAGAATGTGAAAGGAAAGCATCGAAATTTTGTTTGGATATGGGTATATTAATGCCCTACAAATTAAGAACGCAAGATTGTGGAGAAACATTGAGGGTTCATATTCATCATCAATAATGGATAAAAACCAACGTTGTTAAGTAAATGAATGCCCTGAAAAAGGCATATAGGTCAGGAAGTATCTTAAGGTACCTTTATACAATTGTATGATTCTACTATGAGTGGTGATAGTTTTGAGAAAGCGCTTAAAATTATATGATTTAAGGGAATATATTGTTGATTATAAATATTGGCCAAAAAAACGTGAACAAGTTCATAGATAATTGCTCGGGTACAATCATTTTGAATATACGGAGCATATAAACAACCCGAAGTTGAAATTTCATACTATGAAGAGACTACATATCCGCTAGTAAGTGTGGGATCTATTAGTTATTATATGAATGCTATAGAGTGTGAGACTCATGTCAAGGTTCAAAATCCGTTGGTATGCGCGAGATTTATGTTGAGGTTTATGTCCGCTTTTGATCGTGGGACTTATAAAATGAGAGACATGATATGATATGAATCATGATAAATTCTCATAAATATAATCTTCTCGTGGTGAGAATAATTATAATCTTGTATTAGTCTTGGGGAAAAAGGAACAACAAAATATGTGTTGAAAAGTAACTAGTTACAAAGACGCCACAAAATTGTAAACTTCCATAGATGTTGGTACACATGGGAAATAATATTTTCCAGAAGCAAATTGAAATTGTACACTCACTAGTAGTTTTAGGTACTTCTGCATATTATTAAGTATGGTTGTTAATCTTATATTATTGTATACTTGTTTTGCATTAGATTTACTTGTCAGGTATAGATATGTTCCAATGAGGGAAGACTCAATGAAATGTTAGAAGCACGACACTCTTTTTCCTTCGCCGAGGTTTTTGTCCTAGCTATATGATTTTTCCTACTAAAGTTTTAACGAGGCTCGATTATTCAGATGCGTTCCAGAATAATGTAATCACAAATGCTGAGCTAATAGAATCCACCCATGTACTCTTTTTTCGTAGTAATTGATTTCTTCCACTGAATTTTTCATGACAAGGTTTTAACGAGGCATCGTAGCGGTGAATATTCAAGAGGGAGTGTTATGAATATTGGGCTAGTTTATTAGTGAATATCCACCACATGTTGTAAGCCCATTTGTATATTTTTATTAGACCATTAGCCCATTCTATGTCTATATAAGGAGACTTAGGATTGAACAATAATACATATCTCTGCACTGTTCTCCCTACATCTTGTTTGTCTCTTATATTGTCTAGTTGTTGCCTCTATCTCAAATATCGTTTCACAATAATATGTTTATATTTATATGTTTGTTTACTATTTTTTTGGTAGTCGGCCATCGTGTTGAGTTAAATAAATAGTACATTTAAGCAGCTAGGCTCCAGTATTTGCTTCATTTTAGGTAATTTTTATCTTTTCTTAGTTTTAGAAAATTTAGAATTCGCTCATTTTTGTTAGAACATTTATTAAGATAACTTTTATCATTATTTTGAAACTAAATATTTTTTTTCTAACTTAAATTTTGTTTCATTTTACTCATAAAATTAAATTTGATGAGATAAAATAGAAGGAACACAAGCAACTTCTTTTCCTAAGAAACATATTTTTTATAAAATTTAGTTTTCTTTAAGGACTTACTTTTAAGTCATAAACAGTTATAATTTGCTCATTTTTTTTATCTTATTTAGATAATGGTTTTTAGACTAATAAAGTTAGTTTTTTTTCTAACTTCATCTATTCTTACTTTTTATTCATCAAATTTTCTTTTGAAAAAATAAAATAGAAGCAAATAAGCAACATTGTTTTCTAAAAAGATATCTTGAGCTTTTTAGAAACTTCAACAATTTGAAAGTAAGCAACTTTTTTCTTTATCTTAAAAAAAAATAACATATAAAAAGACACATAAATTTGACAAAGTGTAGCCTCGCGCCCCAATTCCGCTGCCTAATTTTAGGCAACTTCTTACCTTGTTTAATCATAAAATGGTTTTTATTTTATTTTCGTGACAACTTATTTTAATTATTATTTTAATCTTTTTTTAAGTCTAAAAAGTTGTGTTTTTTCTAACTACAACGTTTTCTTTTATTGTTACTTCTAAGGTCTGCTTCTAGAGATAATATAGAAGTAAAGTAAGCAATCTTGTTTTTCTGAAAAGATAACTTCAACTTTTCTTAGGAATTTAACATTTTCAAAGTAAACAATCTTTTTGTGTTCTTTTCTAGAAGGAACTAAAACGTCACCTTAAATTAGGTCGAGCAAGCAAAGTAAGTAACCCTTTTTCTTATTTTTTTTTGAAGAATGTAAAAAAGAAGAAAGCGGTTCTTAATATATCTATTTAGTAAAAAATAAAGAGTACTAAACATAAAAAAAAATCTCCACAAAAATAAAATATAAAAATAAAAGAAAAATTAAGGTCTTGGGTTCTTTACATAGATTTGGGCATTTTTTTTTTCTTTTTTTTTAGAAAAAGATAAAATATTGTTTAATGAACGTCAATTCAACAAGACACTCATTGTGCTCTTCCCTAAGTTGAAGCAACCCTGGAAACCTATGGAATATAGGCCGATTAGCCTTTTTATGTGACATACAAAATCATTGTGAAAGTTATTGCTAATCATTTTAAACCTGTCTTGAATCAGTTAACTTCACCCTTTTAAAGAGCTTTTTTTGCGTGGAAGATTGATTTTCACACTATGTCTACTCGGATGAATGGAAAGACAGGTTTCGTGGATATCGAAGCCGAAATGAATAAGGCATACGACAAAATTGAATGGGACTATTTAAGAGAAATTATGTCCAATATAGATTTGGCGAGAAGATGGTAAACATTGTCATGGTGTGCGTTTCAACTGTCAGCTTATCTTATGTCCACAATGGGGTGGTTGTTGGCGACGTTACCCCTTAACGAGGATTGCGGCAAGGTTGCCCACTGTCGCCATATATGTTTCTTCTCTGCACGGAAGGTCTCTCGCACATGCTTATTGCAGCGGAAGGAACATGACGATTACCCCTATCAAAGCATCAGAGGAGGACCGGTATATCACACTTATTATTTTTCGATGACAGTATCTTCGTCAAAAAAGCAACACTTTCGGAAATTAATACTCTTGGAAAAATTTTATAGGACTATGAAAGCACTTCTGGCCAAAAAATAAATTTTCAAACAACGCACGCGATGTTTTCAGAAAATGTTGGGACAAGCTCAAATCTGACCAATGCAGATTCCTTAGACTGCCCGTTGTACATATTTTTGAGAAATATTTGTGGATGTCATCTATGATTGGTCGGGAAAGGATGGCACCCTTCTTGGGTATTTTGGAGAAGATTATCGCAAAGGTGAATAGATGGAATGATAATTTTCTCTCAACAGCGGGGAAGGAGATTATTGTTAAAGCGGTAACCCAAGCCATCCCTAATTATAAAATGTCATGTTTTTTATTGTTATTATCTCTCTGTGAAAAAAAATCAAAGGTATGATCCTTGACTTCAAGGGGAGGCGAAATACTAATAAATAAAAAAGGATATGCTGGTTAGTTTTGGAAAAGATAAAAATAGCAAAAATACGATGGGGGGATTGGGTTTTCGGGACATTCGTTCCTTCAATCTCTCTCTCTCCTAGCGAAACGAAGATGGAGGATTTTAATTGATCTGAATTCTCAGTTGGCAGAATTCTATAGGAAAAATATTTTGCGAATTCATATTTCATGGAAGCTGAGCTAGGGAGTACCCCGTCACAAACTTGGCGAGGGATAATTGAAGGACGGAAGGTTCTTTTGCGGGGAGTGCTTTATCGTATTGGAGATAATTGAGCGGTTGATGTATTTTGGGATCGATGGATTCCTAAGTTTAAGGTTTTGATGTAGGTTATGCAGCGGAAATATAATAAAATATTCCTGATCAAGACCCTCCATGAATCGCAGGACAAGCCATCATAACGTGATGGCTTGTCCACACCTTGGATTACTTATTGGATTCCCCTTCCAGCCTTGTGCTAGCTACCTTGAAGAAGGAGGAAAAAGATCACGCAAAACGGAGCCAAGAATTAGCCGAACCACCCTTGTGAGGCCGACGGGTATGGGGGGGGTGTCCTTGTTGAGGTTGCTCTCTCCTTGCTCTCTTATTTCACTCAATGAGAATTGTGTGGAATAAATAGCTAGGATTGCCCTTTTATTGTTAATAACTCCTTATTAAATACAAACTAGCCCCAATACTAATCATGTCCATACACGGATTAGTCCACTTTGCAAACTAGTTCTACTGACTTCGCATGTGGTTACGTATTGATCTGTATTGATTAATTAGTACTATTACTTAATATCCAACTCCAATTTAATCCATATGGTGTGTGACCCTATATGCTCCTATTTAATTGGTAGTAACAATTAAAAACATAGAGCGGCATCTAGCAACACCTACGCCATACAATAAATAGGAATAGTCAGTGATCTGACAAACATTTTGCACAATGTTCCGTTGTTGTGTACATCCCTTTGCCTCCATATCCGGATTTGACAAGAGAAAAATGTCACACTCGTATATCCAATCCGTAGTTTCTCGATCCTTGGAATAGACTTATCTATACATATAACATTACTATCACATATTGATTTATCTGAGTCTGGCCAGACATTCCATAAGCTCTACCACTCAGTGGCCGTGGATATTTGCTCCCATTATGTAGGAGAGACAAATCCTCTCTACATCACTAACATCTCTCAGCTTGCTTCTTATTATGTCTGATAACCGTATTTATTGCTACCCATTCACGGTGTAGCGTTTGATGATATAAAAACTTACTATTCCACAACTAGAGTATCTAGTGACTTCAAGTCTAAGGATTACAACACCATTGTCACTAAGAGAAGCACTTGTGAGGCTAACATAATTTAATGTAGCCTTCTCGTGGTGGGTCAATCCAGTATGCCATTACTCTTAATGCATACCCATGTGTTAGACATGATATCTCCATATCAATCTACCCACATACTAGTCTTATAATGATCGTCCTATTAATCAATATACATGACTAGGGATATTTAAGATAAACAATAATTGTAAACTTTAATATATTAAATATCTCATAAATAATAAATGAATGTTCTAGCCCAAAACAATGATCATACTAAAATAATATGGCCTCTAGGGCATCTACTCCAGCAGTCTCCCACTTGCACTACACAAAATCTGGTGCATCTCGTATGCCTATAGATCTAGTGTGCCCTTCTTTCTTGCGCTGAGCAAGCGGATTTGTAAGTGGATCCGAAAGATTGTCACATGTAGGAAACTTGCATATCTTCACATCTCCTCTATCTATAATTTCTCGAATAAGATGGAACTTCCTGAGTACATGCTTGGATTTCTGGTGTGACCTGGGTTCCTTGGATTGTGAGATCGACCAAGTGTTATCACAATACAGCTCAATCGGATCCACAATACTAGGAACTACACCCAGTTCAGTGATGAACTTCCTAATCCAAACCATAAACTGTTTAAATTGCAGCGATCCACACATGGATTGAAGCAAGCTTCTAGGAGTTGGAATCGACGTTTTGATGGCGCGGTCAAAGATTTTGGCTTCATCAAGAACGATGATGAACCTTGTGTTTACAAGAAGGTTAGTGGAAGCTCTGTTGTGTTTCTATTAGTGGGAAACGACATTCTTACCTTGCAATCTGTTAGGGACGTGTTTTTCAATGAAGTAATTCGGGGATGCAGCTTATATATTTGGTATCAAGATGTATGGAGATAGATCGAGAAATTATCTCCATAGGTAGTAGCTTCATCTTCCATGAGTAGTGCGTCACCGGGCTCAGTAACGAGAAGTCCATACCTCTCTGGCTCCTGATGCACCCTACTGGACCTACAAAGTTCTTGTGTTACTTGAACAGGTTGTTCCACAACAGCTTGTGGTTCGTGTTCATGTTCCATTGCAGGATTAGTATTTTGTGGTTCATGAATTTCTTCAAGTTCTAGATTCCTCCCACTGGCTTCTTTAAAGACAAAATCCCTTTGTAGAAACACACTTGTTCGAGCAACCAACACTTTGTTCTCGCTTGGATTGTATAAATAATATCCTTTCATTTCCTTCGGATATCCCACAAATTTACACTTATCTAACTAGGGTCCGAGCTGGTCTGTTTGTAAACGTTTTACATACACATCGCAGCCCCATATCTTCATCAACGACAATATGGGATGCCTCCCCGAAACGATATTGGACGATCTGTCCGACACATCATAGATCGAACCATGTCCAACAGTGTTGGATTCCTCCTCTCTGACATGCCATTATTTTGTGGCGTTCGGGGGTGGAGTGAGTTGGGATAAGATCTCACACTCTCTAAGATAATAATCAAACTTTTGGCCTAAGTATTCTCCTCCATGATCCGATCGTAGAGCCTCAATACTCTGGCAAAGTTGCTTCTCTACTTCATTCTTGAATTCTTTGAACACTTCAAAGGATTTGGATTTGGCCTTCTTAAGGTATACAAATCCATATCTACGAAAGTCATTAGTAAATGTAATAAAGTAAAGATAACCACCTCTGGCAGGCGTGGGAAATGGTGTGCACACATCATTATGTATGAGTGACAATAACTCACTAGTCCTCTCACCCTTCTTATTGAAAGGGGACCTAGTCATTTTTCCTAATAAACACAATTCACATGTCTCATTGTAGGGATTTGATAACGGATGCGAATCGGAATAAACAAACTTAAATCCGTTCAAGACCCTCAAAGGATCACAAGTCTAGACATCATAACGGTGGTAAGGGTTTGAGCATCAAAGTACATTGTTTGTCTCCTGTGATGACTTCACTCGTGAAATAGTATTCATGTCTCTACGGATAGTCTAGTCCTAGGATTGAATCCGTATCCTCCACACCATTGTGCTAGCTAGGGAAGGAGGAATAAGATCACGCGAAATGAGGACCAAGAGATGGCAGCGCCTCTCTTGGTGGCCGACGGGTAGGGGACGGACAAGGGGGGTCCGACCCTCTTGTCTTGTTCTCTCTCCTTGCTTTGTTCTCTTCTTGTGTTGTAATAATTATGACAATTCATATGAGAAATAATCTCGGAGTGTCCCTTACATAGTCTAACAACTCCTTATTAACTACATATTAGCCCCTCTCATAATCCTGTCCATACACGGATTAGTCCAACTTGCAAATTAGTCCCATTAAGTTTGCAAGTAGTTGCGTATTCGTCCTTCTATTTAAATAAACATATTAATTAATTCCCAAGTCCGGTATAATCCATAGGGAGTGTGACCCCATAGTTTTTTACTTAGTTGGTAGTAACAATTACTAACATGGAGCGGTGTCTAGCAACACATCCATGCCACCCAGCTAATAGAGATAGTCAACAGAAAACCTAGTGACCAGTGTTCCCGCATTGTATTATCCCTTTATCTCCATATCCGGATTGGACACAAGACATAAAAGTCACACTCGTATATCCAATCCATAGTTTCTCGATCTTGGGAATAGTTTTATCCATGAAGATAACATCAATATCCCATATTTATTTATGTGAGAGTGGTCAGACATTTTATAAGCACTACCCCTCGATTGGCCACGGGTAGTTGCTCCCGTTATGTGGGAGGGACAAATTCTATGTACATCATTACAATCTCTAAGATTGTTTCCTATTATGCTTGATTAGCTCCTTTATTGCTACCCCGTCATTGTGTAGCGTTTGGCGCTACCAAAAACAATACTCCACAACTAGAGGATCTAGTGACTTCAAGTCTAAGGACCACAATACCATTGTCACTACGAGAAGCACTTGTCATTTTACATAACTTTTATGAAGATTTCTCGTTGTGGGTCAATCCAGTATGCCATTACCCCAATGCATACTCATGTGTTGGATCATGATATCTCCATATTAATCCAACACCATACTAGTATATTGTTGATCGTCCTGTTAATTAATATAATGGACTAGGGAAATTTAAGTTAAACAACAGATTGCAATCAAAGGACTTCATTATATTAAATATCTCCATAAATAATACAATAAATATTCTTGCCAAAATAATGTTCATACTAAATAAGGTTGTTCTAGGACATCTATTCCAACAGTCTCCCACTTGCGCTAGAGCCAATCTGGTTCATCCCGTATGCCAATAGATCAAGTGTGCCCCTCATGCTTGCGCTGAACAAGCGGCTTTGTAAGTGGATCTGACAGGTTCTCATCTGTAGGAATCTTGCATGTCTTCACATCTCCTCTATTGATAATATCTCGAATAAGATGGAACTTTCGGAGTACGTGCTTGGATTTCTGGTTTGACCTGGGTTCCTTGGATCGTACGATTGCTCCAGTGTTGTCATAATACAACTCTATTTGATCCACAATATTAGGAACCACACCAAGCTCAGTAATGAACTTCCTATTCCAAATAGCCTCCTCTGCTGCGCCACTCGCAGCAATGTACTCATCCTCAGTTGTACAATCAGCAACAGTCTATTGCTTGGACCTCTTCTAGCTCACTGCTGCCCCATTCGAGAAAAACACAAATCCTAACTGCGGTCTGGAATCATCTCTATAGGTTTGGAAGCTTGCATCCGTGTAACCCCTTACACACAAATCTTCCTCACCTCCATAGATCAAGAACACACCTTTAGTTCTTCTCAAGTACTTAAGGATGTTCTTGATCCCTATCCAGTAACTCTCACTCCGATTAGACTGATATCTACTTTCCATACTCTATGCGCATGACATATCTGGTCTAATACATAACATGGCGTACATGATGGATCCTATGGCCGACGCATAGGGTATCCTACTCTTGCGGTCCTTCTCAATATGATTCGAGGGAAAATCAGCCTTCGAAAGGGTGATTCCATGTGACATGGGCAAGAAGCCCTTCTTGGAATCTTGCATGTTGAACCGTTTCAACACCTTGTCAATATATGTACTTTGACTTTGGCCTAGCAGCTTCCTCGATCGATCCCTATCGATTTTGATACAAAGTATATAAGCTGCATCCCTTAAGTTCTTCATTGAGAAACACTTTCCTAGCCAATCTTTAACAGAATGCAAGGTATGAATTTGTGTGCTTTTAATGCTTTTGTTTCTCTTGTAGAACCCATAAATGTGAAAGAAGCATCAAGAAGCAGACTTGATCATTTCTATGAAAGTGAACTTAACGAATTTGAGAGGAATAAGGTTTGGAATATGGTTCATCCTCCTAAAGATAAGTCATTTATAGGCACAAGATGGTTGTCCAGAAAAAAGCTAGATGAAAATTGCGTGGTAATCAGAAACAAAGTCAGACTAGTAGCTCAAGGCTACAACTAGGAAGAAGGTATTGATTATGAGGAGACTTTTGCTCCTGTTGCAAGGTTAGAAGCTATCAGAATGTTACTTGCATTAGCATTTTACAAGAAAATTAAACTTTATCAAATGGATGTTAAGTGTGAATTCCTAAATGGTTACGTGCAAGAAGAAGTCTATGTTGCTCAACCCCCTAGTTTTGAAAGTAATGAGTTTCCAGATCATGTCTATAAACTTGACGAATTCTTTATGGTTTGAAACAAGCTCCAAGGGCTTGGTATGAA
This sequence comes from Linanthus parryae, assembly GCA_023055425.1. Classification (NCBI taxonomy): domain Eukaryota; kingdom Viridiplantae; phylum Streptophyta; class Magnoliopsida; order Ericales; family Polemoniaceae; genus Linanthus; species Linanthus parryae. The sequence continues at coordinate 58,768,675 of JALGPY010000001.1, read as the reverse complement.
AGGTTATCAAAGTTTCTACTTGAAAATTGTCTCAAGAGAGGTTTAGTTAATAAAACTTTTTTCATAAAGACTCTTGAGAAAGACATTTTATAAGTTCAAATCTATGTTGATGATACACTATTTCTAGCTAATAATAATTCTCTTTGTAATGATTTCTCAAGTCTTATGAGCAGGGAATTTGAGATGACCTTAATGGGAGAATTGAACTTCTTCCTTCGACTTCATGTACACGAGATGAATAAAGGAATCTTTCTGAATCAAAGCAAGTATACCAAGGACTTGATTAACAAGTAAAATATGTCTCAGTCCAAGGTAACCAAGACCACTATGAGTTTTACACTATCCTTAGATAAGGATCAAGCTGGTAAGAGTGTAAATTAAAAGGAGTATAGACGTATGATTGGATCATTGTTATATCTCACTGCAAGTAGACCATATATTATGTTTAGTGTATGCATGTGTGCTAGATTTTAATCTGATCCTAAGGAGTCGCACTTGGTTTCTGTTAAAAGAATTTTAAGATATCTCAATGGTACCAGACACTTAGGGCTTTCGTATCCAAAACAGTATATTTCACTCTTTCAGGATATTCAGAAGCTGACTTTGCAGGTTATAAGGTGGACATAAAGAATAGTTTTGGGTGTTGCCAATTTCTTGGTTCTTCTCTTATTAGCTGGCATTCAAAGAAAAAAAATTATGTGGCACTATCAACAGCTGAAGTTGAATACATAATAGCTAGAGCTTGCTGCTCACAAGTGCTATGGATTGCTCAGTAACTGAGGGACCTTGGATTTGACATCAAAGAAAAACCTATCAAATGTGGCAAAACCAATGATATTTCAATCAAAAAAAACCCAATTCAGGATTCCAGAACTAAGCACATAGATGGCAGACATTATTTCATCAGAGATCATGCTGAAAAAGGTGATGTTCTTCTTAAATTTGTTTCTACTAACATGAAGCTGGCAGATATCTTCACTAAACCATTGCCAGAAGAAAGATTTACAGCCCTCAGTTTAGAACTGAGCATGCTCAATAAGGAAGCATTGGTTTAGGGGGAGTATCAGGTAAGCATCAGGTAAGTATTATGTGTTCCAAAGTTTTGAATTGATTTTCAAAGCCTTGAAAATCATCTCGAAGACTTGATCTTTTTTTTTTTTAGGTGTATAGCTTTCCAAGGTCTTGAAAATCTTTTTAAAGGCTTAAAAATAAGTCTGTCTGCTATAGAATCAAAAATTGGATCTTTAAATGTTGGGTGCTATCTATGTGATATTTGCTCAATATTTTTTTTACATTTTAAATATTATTTCTTTTAAATTAGAATTATTTTCCTTTCCCACGTCCCATTCTTTTGAATTTTCACACTACCTGCACAATCTTAAAAGATTTGGAAATATTTCTGTTTACTTTTCAAACTGAAACTCTTCAGTACTTATCATCTTCCTCCTTCTTTCTCTCTCTCTCGTATCAATCATGTCTCTCTGTTCTCTAAAAACCTAATGAGTTCAAGAAGAACCTATGATAGAATCAAGATGGCTGGTGGATCTAAGAAGACGACTGGGAAGAAGAGAAAGACTGTTGAAGAAGAAGAAGTGTAGACATTGAGTGGTGATTCTAGTTCCAGAACCCCAAGTCAAGAAAGGGTTCCTTCTCCTCCCAAGAAAAAGACGAAGAAGGATAAGACTCCTACTTCCAGTAAGAAGCAGAAGAAGGTAGAGCCATGTGCTCCTATAGAAAATCCAGAAGAACAGATTGTTAGCCCTAAAAAGCTGAAGAAGAAAAATCCTACAAATGAGGACAAAGGAAAAGGGAAGGAGGATGTTGGAGAAGCAGAAAAAAGCACAGGGAAGGAACTACAACTCTATTCTCAAAAACACATAACCCCTGGTAAGAAATATGGTCTCACAAACAAGTGTTTTATCAGTAACACTGCAAGAGGATTGTGGTTAGATGGATTTTCTTCAAGATCCATAGCTTATTACAGCATGATTAGTGTTGATATGTTGGAAATCATGAATCCGGAGTGTATTAAAAGATTGAAGAAGAGTTATTTTTGGAAATCCTTAACCCTTCAGAAGTTGCATACCCCAGACTCATCAGGTACTTTTACTTGAACATGAAGCAAGTCAAGTCCCTAAACATGGCTATATTCTCTAAAGTTGCTGCCATAGACATGGAACTAGATCATTACGATTTTTCCAATGTGTTAGGCTGTCCCAAGAGGTATGATATCAGTAATCATCCAAATAAGATTGAAACCCTGAAACTAGACAGAGAAGAGTTATTTCTACCCAATGCCCCTACCTCCTCAAAGCAGTTAACACATTTTGTGCTAACTATGGAGACAAAGTTCTCCTCACTATTTTGATGAGGTGTGTAGTGCCAAAGGAACACTCAAACGAGCTGATTACTGACAGAGTATTGTACTTTATGTACCTAATCGGGCATGGATATGAGATTGATCTACCCTCTCTGGTGATGGAGCACATGCTTTTCTCTCAGTCTAAGGAAAGAAGCATCCTTTGCCTTATGCCAATTTGCTGTTACTTTTCTTTGATCACCATGATTTCCACATGACTGGGAAGAGACTCTTACTACTGGTTTTGGAATGCTTGATGAGCAAGCTTTTCAAAGAATTAGAATCATGGAAACCAGTAAAGGAGATTGGAAGTTATACTCCGACTTTTCTTCAAAAGAACTGCAATCAAAGAAGTTTCCAAAACCCAAATCCTTGAACCCCACCTCAACTCTACCCTCTCAGTCTCAAGACCTTGGCCTTATACTTCAAAGGCTTGCTGGTTTAGAAAATGACATGGATGAGCTGAAATAGAATCAGAATATGTTTGGAACAGAGTTCGAACAGGTGAGGTACATACTTGAGAGTATCTCCAAGAGCATAAATTTGGTCCACTAGGATGAAGAAGTTTCACAAGCTGAAGAGGGATCAAAGAAAGCTGGATCAGATAAGGACTTACTTAGTGAGCATACTACTCAAGATGAGGCTGCAGAAGAAAAGATATTGGGAAACAGTTTGCTGAAGAACAGGGTGGTAAGGATCAAGAACAAGAAGAAAATGGTAGTCCAGGCTCAGGAATGCTACTTAAGAATGCTCAGAAGAAAAATAAGAAATCAACAATTCCAGAGATTGTGAGTAATGCAGATCTTTTTGAAGAAGATGTGGCTGTTGACGCTGGTGATAAGGTTGCTCAGGAAGAAGAAAGGAAAGTGCAGAAGGTGAAGAGGATAGTGAAGAAGAGGTTGGAGAGCATAAAGGGGATGGAGGACCAACACCCTAATTCTAGCCATTTCTTTCTTTCTTTTTCAAGACCTTGGTTTCTTTTTCAAAGCCTTGAAAGCTTATCTTTCTCAGAATTTTTTTTAAGCTTCTAAAAACTTTGATCCAACATTTTCTCATTCTTTTTTGATGAAAGTCAAAAATGGGAGAAATTTAGGCTGTTTTTTATAACTTTAGTCGGTTTAGAGATCTGGTTTAGATCATTAGGTTTCGTTTGCTTATCTGTTCAATAAGTTGGATTGTTTAGCTTAATTTCTGCTTTTGTTTATTATCTATGTTTACTGCAATTATTATGCTATGCTCTAACGTTTAATTTGTGGAAGAGAAACAGTTCTTAACAAATAATGGGTTTGTCTTTAATCAAGGGGGAGATTGTAAGTTCAGCTTGCTTTCAAAGGATGAAGTGCAGTAGTTTCAAGGGCTTGAAACTGTGTTCAAAGGCTTGAACCTAAACTACACCATATAATCTTGAACTAAGGGGAGATTTTCTTGCTCAAATCTCTCTCTATCTCTTATTATCTGTTTATGACATACTTGATGGGGAAAGAAAAACCAATATATTGATTTAGATCAGTTGTTATTTCCACTGATAAGCTTTACCTATGCAGGATAATATAGTTGTATATTTTGCAGGATTATTTCCTAAACTGTTTGAATGCAGGAATGGAAATAAACTTGTCAAATTGATTATGTGCCTGATCAGTCAAGCTTAAAGCCTCCTAACTCTCCTAAAACAAGATCAAGTCAGTATCTTTAGAGATACTGAGCAACTAGCTGTTGGAAGAGTTGTTAGAAGAGTCAAGATACAATGCTGGTTTTTAGGGAAGTTAGTTCCCAAAAGATCCTGAAGATCTTCAATTCAAACTGGCTTCATAAGATTGTGAAAGAATGAGGAATTTTGGAGACAATCAACAGAGACACACTCAAACACATTAATGGATTGACAAGCATCAAAGAAGCTGATTCATTCCTCTCAATCCAAGCATCTGAAGAGCACTGCATACTCACTGCTAGACATTGTCTCAGTTTTCTTCTTTCTGAACTTCATTTGTATATCATTATGATAACACTTATTGATTAGTTTCTCTTGAGTTGTTCAAGTGAACAACAGTAATGAATCAGTTAGCTAGAGCAGGTACTAGATAGGTTGGTGAGAAGCACAAGCTGTAACAGAGTAGAGAACATCTCTGTGCTTGGGATCTAGGGCTTAGCTTTGGATTAATAAGAATTGAGTTGAAAACACAGCAGGGATTAAGTCCCTGAGGTAGAGACGTAGGTCCAAGTGGACTTAACTCTATAATTCCTGTGTCACTTGCATTTATATTTCAGTTCATATACTTGTCTTATTAACTGCTCAAAACATATATCAGTTTCAAGGACTTGAACCTCATTTCAAGGCCTTGAAAAAGATCAATAACTTTTCTCTTACTTTTTTGTCTTCCAAAGCCTTGAAACTCATTTCAAGGCCTTGAATTACTATATGTTCTGTTAAAATTAATTTGAAACCTCATCTTTAGCAAAAGTTGTCATGCTCTATTCAACCCCCCTTTCTAGAGTATTGATCCTGTATTACTGCCTACTGTACTGCCCCCTTTCAGATTACATTTGAACAATGCCTTAGAGACTTCATACCACTCATGTCTGGCCTTCTCTTGGAAGAGCTTCCTCAAATGTATGATCATATCATACGCCTCTACGTTCTCATGTTTCTTTTGATGTTCAGTGGTCATGGTGCATAGCATTAGGCAAGTTACATCATTAGAATCGTCGGTGATCTTTTGATGTTCCATCCTAATGGCAGAAGTAGCATTGGCAGCTGGTGGTTCTGTAATTGGCTCCTGTAGAATGTACAGTTTCTTTTCTTGCTTGAGAACAATTTCCAAGTTTCTGAACCAGTCTAGGAAATTGATTCCAAACAGCTTGTCCTTCTCAAGGACTAAACGTAGTGATAGTGTCGATGGATTGTTTACCACTGGAATTCTACAAAATGAGAAATATACAAGTTTTAGTATTTTGTGAACAAATGACTACATTTAAGAATGGCTCCCACTATTTTTCTCGAATTAATATCGCTCACCATCAATGTGGAAAATATCATATACGTTATTGTGGGTTAAGATCCATATTTCGCCTCTTCTGATCTTGCTTTGGCAAGCCACCCAAAAATTAGTTATGTAGGTAGGAACACTTTCCAAAAATTAGTTATTTGAAAAATGTAAATCTTGTTAACTCATTATTATTATTATTATTATTATTATTATTATTATTATTATTATTATTATTATTATTATTATTATTATTATTATTATTATTATTAATAATAATAATAATAATAATAATAATAATAATAATAATAATAATAATAATAATAATAATAATAATGATGATGATGATGATGATAATGATAATAATTATTATCAAGAAAGCGGATTGTAATTTCTAATTTATAGAAATTTAGCTGTTATTTCCATTACAAAGATATTCATTTCATTTACTTATTTAAAATACCTAATTAGTTAACATCAAATTAATTAAATAAAAAGGTAATCATATAAATAATAAAGTCTGGATAAATGACAGGGGGCTCCCCCAAACTTCAGGAAACAAAAACTACAGAGTATAATAAGTTTTAATTTTAACACTTTATACCCTCAAGTTTATGTTTAAGATCAAAATGAAACCCCCCCCCCTCATCATCTTCCTCATATTTCAACAACCCAATTCATGAATCTGATTATTATTTATTACCCATATGATTTTGACGATATATAAATAAAATTCAAGACAAGACAATGTAAATCATGCCAAAAAATCATCAAAATCGGATACCGAATCGATGAGAACACAAGTGGCGGCTTTGGGTCGAAGTTTCGCCGGAAAATGTAGAACACAGGTAGTTGGGTGGCAGCTTTTTGATCCTCCCGGGTTTGTTCGGACCACTACCACGGTGGGGAAGTCTCCAGACGAGGAGAAGAGAGGTGGAGGGGCACGGGGCGTCAGATCTCCGTCGGGTTCTTGTCGGGTTTGGGTTCGGCGGTGGCTTCTTACCGCCGCTGTTCTGTTCTTGCTTTGGTCGACCAGAGAGAGAACGAAGAGGGAGAGAGAGAGACAGAGGTTGAAGGCACAAGGAGAGAGAGAGAGTAGGAAGTGGCTGTGGTGGTGTTGCTGCTGCTGACGCTGCTTCTTTTCGCGGGAGAAAACACACACAAAGAGAGAGAGAGGGACAGAGAGGGATCGAGTTGGAGAAATGGAAGAGGCGGAGAAAGAGGTTGAGAGAGAGAGAGAGATGGAGAGGTAGAGGGTGAGAGACGGAGGTGGAGAAGGTGATGGTGGTTGTGGTAGTGGTTTTTCCACTCGGTGGTGATGGAGGGGCTGGGTGTTTTGTTTCTCAGTTGAAGTTCTATACTGAGGGAGAAAGTTGGTAGAATGAGGTATTATATTGTGGTAAACTCATAGGTCCAACTAGACTAGGGTGAAGTCATGGTCAAGTCTAATAGCCAATAAGTGAAGGGTTTTCGTCAATTGGCCAATAGGGAGTGTGGGGAAAATTTATATGGTGATTCAGATTTAGATAGGTGAAAATAGTTGAATGTTTTGGGTAGTACTACAAGTAGGTGAAATTTATAGTATGCTTTGGTAGTACTCTAGATAGGTTTATAAAGTATTATATCAATTTAGTTAGTTATATCTAAACTAATATACTTAAATTTAACTTATAATAAAAATCATATACGAGCCTACTAATTAAATCACAGATTCAAAAATTAACCAATCATTTCTGGTGACTCATGACCGATCATTATGTGTCAAATTACTATTTTACCCCTAATATGCACACGGTGTATTACATCCCCCCTTGGACTAAGATTCATCCTCGATGCTTGGACGGGTCACTCAAGTCTCAATGGGTTTGCTAAACGAGATGCAGATAGATTAGGTTAGAGTGCTTACCTTCCTTGTTATTTATCGCTCATGCCTCTACTTCACTCATCACAGAGATTTGACCACGTGGCTCTGGTTGTTTGCCCTGTGCTGCATTCCCTTCATTCTTATTCCCATTGTTGCCAGCTCCATTGTTATTTTTCATTTACGTTCATGTTTTGCCCTTCATTACCATTTCCGCGGTAGGTTCCTCGTTTTCCTACTGCGCCATGCCTAAAATTGTTGTTGTTGCAAAGCTGATTTCATCCATTCTGATTCTGGTGATGCCCTTCCTCGTTAAGCCCTTTCTCATTTCCGGCTACCATCCTCCTACAATCAGCAGCTATGTGGCCCTTGATTCCACAAAACCTACAAGTTAGGGAGGCGTCTTAACAAGTGTATCCCCGATGGTTACGACCACACCATTTGCAGTTAAGGTTACGAGCATCTCCCGTCATCTGCTGGTTCTTGTTTTCACCATTTCCTTAGTTTTGATTTCCTCCATCATTACCAGGCCTGAACCGCTTGTCCGATCCCTGATTGTTGTTTCCTCCTTGGCTAGAGTTGCCACTTTCTTGGCCTTCCACCTTTCTTTTTCCCATTTGTAGAGTTAATGCCTGATCAACTCTCCAGATATTTACTGCTACCCCATAGGCTTCTGACAAGATAATATAGCTTCTGGTGAGCATGGTCCTCTTAATATCATGCTTCATCCCACCTATGAAGCGAGTGACCATGCGCCCTTCAGTAGGCCCTGTGTCCTCCGCAAACCAAGCTAGCTCGACAAATTTGTCGTAGTAGTCAGCTACAGAGTCATTGCCGTGCTTCAGTGCGATGAATTCTTCATACTTCTTTTCCCTGACATGCTCTAGGTAGAAGTCGTCTCTCATAGCAGCCTTCATTGCCTCCCAATCGAAGCCATCTTGAGCAATGAGCCTTTCTCGATTAGCCGTCCACCAATCATCAGCCTTTTCCTTCAAGTAGAAAGTCGCTTCCTTAAACTTGCGGGCTTCTGGACATTCCATGGCTTGAAAAATCTTACGGAAGTCCCAGATCTAGTTCTCGAGCAATACTGGATCCATAGAAGTTGCTTGGGTTTTTCTGCGCTATCTTCTTAGCCCAATCGGGTTCCCTTTCATTGACAGCATTCTTCTTCATGAATTGAGACTTTTGGGCAATTTGGGCGAAGAACTGCTCCATGTTGTTGTTGTGCTGAGCCATCTGATCTTGTTGAACCCTCCTAATGTAGTATCGCAGGGGTACTTCAGTCATATCCTACACTGTCACCTACTGTATTATATCTTATCCTATCACGAGGTGACAAACTAGAACGATAAGTACCATGAAATGCACACATGTCTCTTCGTATAGACCAATTATTACTAGTAAGACAACCTTTAACACCTAGAGGTCAAATCATGCATCGCTTAGCAAATAACACACATAATTCAACTCAAGTTCTTGAGTAATCTCAATTATCAAATTCTTAAAACCTTGTCTCCGTCGTGGGAGTAATATTAGTCCAAAGGAAAATCAAATGGGGAAATACTTAATCGAGTATTCGATAATCATACTAGTAGATGCATGAATTATCTGAAAGTGTGTAATGTAGACTAAATACAGGACCTAAATACTCTAGAAGGGGGGGGGGGTTGAATAGAGTATGGAAACTTTTTGCAAAACTCAAAGTTTAACAGAAAGACTTTGTGTGAAACTCAAATCTCAAGGCCTTGAGATTTTAGTAAACTGTCTGAAACTTACAAAGGCAAAATAGTAAGCTTCAAGGCCTTGAGCTGTGAACAATTCTAAACAGCTTTTGAACCCTAGTTTGATTTGAGTTGTGTGCAGCTGATAATAATCAAACTGTAAAGTAAAGAACACAAAGCAATTTACACAGTTCAGTCCCAATGGACCTAATCTCTGCCTGAGGGATCTAATCCCACCAGGATTGGGCAAGCACTTCTTATTACTCACACAGAAACAGCCCTAGATCTTCAAGCCTAAGTGATTTCCCTTACACCTATACATCTTGTGGTTCCAAACCTATCTAGTTCCCGCTACTAACTGTTGAGGTAACAAGAACCTCTTGTTGTTCACTTGAAAAACCAACCACTAGGTCAAGTGAGGTTTAAGATAATATAAAGATACATAGATAGAAGTAAAAGTGAAGAACACAGTATGAAGATAACCTGTTGAAGCCTGGATGTGTTCTTCTGGAAAACTGGATTGATTTGATCTTCTGGAATCTGGAATGAAGCTTGAATGATTGTGTGTTTGAATGAATGATCTCCCAAGATTTTGTAACACCTCTCTGAGTATTTAGCAAGCCTCTCTCCCCTTCAAAATTCAAACCACTCTCTTTTATCCGCAACTGCAACTGACTGAGAGATTTTAGGATCTCAGTTCCTACAAATCCTCTTTCTGTTTTCAACTGAAATTCAAACAACTTCAAGTGGATATCCGTTGGAGTTTGTTGAGATTGCTCCTGCACGTTTAACAACCCTGAAACAACATTGAAACACAGCAACAACAAAATCCAGAAAGATAACAGTGCTATGACTGTTTGGTTATCCAGTTTCTGACAAAACTGTTTAACAGACTAGAACAATAACCTGTATATCTTCTAAAACATATGAATCATGAAAAAAAAAGTTTAAGAAACTTAGAAGTGAGTAAATAATCACAATACTAAGAATCACAACCTGCAAGAAAGAATCAACTAAGTTCTGTAAAAACTATCAGCAGCTCCAGGCACATCTCAAGGCCTTGGAGCTCTGAACCTGCTTCATATAATTTCAAAGTTAAACCCAGATAACTTTGATTCTTCCTGTTCTGAGCATCTGCAATTGTGTTAGACATATAAATAGTGTAATCCATAAGTATATGCAGTAAACCACTAATCTGTATAATCAGATATCCAATCTGCAACACAGAACTGTTAGAACATATAGCAGAATAAGATAACTCTCAAGGCTTTGAAGTTCAGTGAATATCTCAAGGCCTTGGGGTAACTGAGATGCTTTGCTGCTTATGTCTTAGTCTTTGTCTTTGTCTTTCATCACTCAAAAAATTACCAACCAAAACACATTCAAGGGTCTTTGACTCAACAATCTCCCCCTTGATGAAAGACAAAACCTACAGTCTTGTATATATTTTCATGCCACTCATATTCAAAATTAGATAACCACATTTTGCAGATACAATATACAATAATGCCAAACAGAAAACCAGTAAGGATAAAAAATTACAAATTACCACAGAAACATTAACACACAACTGATTAAACAACAAAACAACTAGGCATTATTATTATTATTTCAAACACAAAAGAACCACATAAATTCTCCCCCTTTTTGACTTTCATCAAATAAGGTTGAAGAAATGTTGGATCATTACTCAGAGTTTAAAAATAAACTTAAAACAAAAAATTTGCTAAAAAGTCAAGGCCTTGAAAACAGAAAAGATAGAAGAGAAAGAGATAGAGGGTCAAGGCTTCGGCAATCTATGATCTTCACTTCTTCTTTGATGTCTGGCCTTTCTCTGAGCCTTCCCCAATTTCTTCTTCACTTGCAGCATCTTCAGCAGACTGATTACCTTCTTGTTCAGCTTCAACTTCAGCAACAACTTCATGGATTATCTCATCCACTTTCTTCTTAGCCTAAACTGAATCCACCTCTGTAGCTGCATCAACACCTGTGTCTTCACCAACATCTTCTTCATCAGTTTGTTCATACAAATATTTTGAAGTAAGCACCACTGGAATTGGCTTCTTCTTCTTCAGAAAATCTCCCAGCTTTTCTTCTGAATCCACACAAGTGTCATGACTAGTAGCAAAAGGTATCTTCTCCAGATTCAAGCCCTTGATGACAACATCCAGCTTCCCATTCATAACATTCATCAAGCCCTTGAACTGGTTGAATTGGGTTGACGGGTCAAATAACCTTTGTCTGAGATCTTCAATCTCAACCTGCTGATCTTCTAACTTCTCAACCAACATAGAGTAATCCTCATTGGCTTGTCCTTTCCCAGATGTAGTCCCCTTAGGATTCACAAACTCCTTCTCAGCAAGTTCTTCCTTTGACAAATCAGAATAAAACTTCCAATGCCCTTTCCCAGTCTGAACTACTCCAATCCTCTGAAGTGCATTCTCATATATCAACCCAAAACGTCCAGTAATCTTTTCTTCTCCTTTCACAGGTACATTAAGATATTCAAAGAAAAGAGGTAACAGGTTGGCATATGGAAGTGGATGGTTTCTAGTCCTGGTTGCACAATAAATCATATGATCCATAATAACAGTTGACAAATCTATCTCAAACCCTTGAGATATCAGATACATCAAAATCAGAACCTTATCAGTTACTAACTCCCTTGAGTTCTCCCTAGGAACTACACTCCTCATCAGAATTGTAAACAAGATTTTGGCTTCATAGTTGAACACAGAGTGTGTCAACTGCTTTGGACCAGAGGGATCACCTTCAATAAAAAACATCTCCTTTGTCTTATCCAGACACTCCTTCCTATCAGGATAATCTCCAATATTGTATTTCCTAGGAATGCCCAAGACTTTGGCAAATGTCCTATGATCTAACCTCAAATCCACACCAGCCACTTTTGAAGTTAACACCATTTTATCATCACCTTCAGAAACCAAGTTCAGATAAAATAACCTAGTTAACCTAGGATAGGCCTTTGAACTAGGATTCAACACCTTCCAAACAGCAGTTTCTCTTAACTTTCTCATGCAGTCTATGTCCAATTTATCCAATAATTCATCAGGAATCATGCTACAGAAAGCTACTTTAGCTGAAGCATACCCTTGCATCCAAACAGTTCTAACCTCAGAACTAACAAACCACTCTGTAGGAAGTACATTCTTACCTTGATATCCTGTCTTAGTTGCAGCAGCAACTGTCTTAACCACAGTCTTCTTCTCATAGGGTTTGGCCTTATCTTGTCCTCCTTTAGTTGATTTGTTCTGGCTTTCCTGAGTTGATTTCCCTTTTTCCTCTTCACCAGTCTTTTTCTTTTCTCCCCCTTTCTTCTTCTCTGACCTAGGTTGATCACTGCCCTGTGTCTATTGTTGTGGATCAACACTTGAGCCTTCATCTCCCTTCTCTATTCATGACTTCTTTGCAGGAGGGGTATCCTCATGCAAACTTTGAGTGTTTTATGAATCTGAGTCAGAAATCACTATCTTCTCCTTCTTATTTGGTCTCTTCTTGGATCTGCCAGAGGGCTTTCCCTGTTGCTGAATTCTGGCTAATTTACGCTCTATTTTGGGGTTTAGGGTTTTGAGAAGAGAATGTGATTGAGAGGAATTGAGAGAGAGAGAGAGAGTAGAGTCGCAGAAAATTGAAAGAGAATGAAAAGAAAATGCCCTGACTTTCAGCTTAAGTAGGTTGAAAAGGATGAGTTATAAAAGGACTATGCTATATCAACATGCAAAAAGGATCTTGAAAAATCTTTTTGGGATATTTTAAAAATTCTATGAGTAATTCAATTATTATACATTTATCTAAAAAGATAAGATATACTATTTGATGATCCATTTTTTTTTAAAAAATAAAGATATTATCAAGACCCGGAGAACAATCTCAAGGCCTTGAGATTTTTTGCAGTTTGTGAAACTTCAGAGCTTTGAGTTATACTTTCAAGGCTTCAAAAAGTATAATCTCAAGGCTTTGAGATTCCAGCACATAAACACATATAAGTACTCATACTCCCCCTAAACCAATGCATCCTTGTTTAACATCCCCCATTCAAGCCTTAGAGATGAAAACCTATCATCTGACAAAGGTTTAGTGAAAATATTATCAATCTTCATTGAAGTAGAGATAAAATTTAAAACAACATCACCTCTTTCTGCATGATCTCTAAGAAAATGATGTATCTCATCTATGTGCTTTGTCCTTGAGTGCTGAACTGGATTCTTAGAGATTGAAATAGCACTTGTGTTGTCACAATGAATAGGCACATTTCTGAAGTTATAGTCAAGATCTCTAAGTTGCTGAGCAATCCATAACACTTGTGAACAGCAAGCACAAGCTGCAATATATTCAGCTTCTGCAGTTGATAATGCTACATAATTTTGCTTTTTGGAATGCCAACTGATCAATGAAGATCCAAGAAATTGACAGCATCCAGAAGTACTTTTCATGTCTACTTTATATCCTGCAAAATGTTCATCTGCATAGCCACTCAACATAAAATTAGATCTTCTTGGATACCAAAGCCCTAAGTCTCTGGTTCCATTCAAATATCTAAAAAATTTTTTGACTGCAGTTCAATGACTTTCCTTAGGATCTGCTTGAAATCTAGCACACATACATACACTGAACATAATATCAGGTCTGCTAGCAGTTAAATACAATAGTGATCCAATCATACCTCTGTATTCCTTTTTATTCACGCTCTTACCATTTGAATCTTTGTCTAAAGAGAGTGATGAACTCATAGGGGTCTTAATCACCTTGGACTATGAAATATTGTACTTATTCAATAAGTCCTTGGTATATTTTCCTTGATGCACAAAGATTCCTTTCTTCATTTGTAATATATGAAGTCCAAGAAAGAAATTCAGTTCAACAATTAGGCTCATCTCAAACCCCTGCACATCAGAGTAGAAAACTCTTTTGAAAGAGCATCATTAGTAGCACCAAATAATATATCATCTACATAAATCAGAACTAATAACATATCACTTTGATGGTGTTTAATGAAAAGTGTTTTGTCAACTAAGCCTATTTTGAAATTGTTTTCAAGTAGAAATTTTGAAAGTCTGTCATACCAAGCCCTTGGAGCTTGTTTTAAACCATAGAGAGCTTTATCCAGTTTATAAACATGATCAGGAAAATTTTCATCTTCAAAACCAGGAGGTTGTGCTACAAAAACATCTTCTTGTAAATATCCATTCAGAAAAACACATTTAACATCCATTTGATAAAGCTTTATGTGATTGTGAGATCCAAATGCAAGAAGTATTCTAATAGCTTCTAACCGGGAAAAAGGAGCAAAAGTCTCCTCATAATCTATACCTTCTTCCTGATTATATCCTTGAGCTTCCAGTCTGACTTTATTTCTTACCACTTTGCCATTCTCATCAAGCTTGTTTCTGAATACCCATCTGGTTCCAATAACTGATTTCTCTTTAGGTCTGGGGACCAGATTCCAAACCTTGTTCCTTTCAAACTCATTCAGCTCACTCTGCATTGCAATGATCCATTCTGCATCTTCTAGAGCTTCCTTGGTATTCTTAGGCTCAATCAAAGATACAAATGCACTAAAAGCACACAAGTTCTTTAACTGTCCTCTTGTCTAAGTTCCAGTTGATGGATCTGATATAATGTTATTAGCTAGATGGTCTGCAAGTGACTTAAAATTCTTTCTTGGTACCCAGGAGTATTATCCTTCAAGGCTTTGAGTCCTTCAAACAGTAGACGGAGCATCATAGAAAGTTTCAGCTTCTGTCTCAAGGCTTTGAGATTTTGGTTCAGCAGGAGGTTCAAGGCCTTCAGATTCTGCTGATTGATTCTGCACATTAGTTTTGCCTTTGTCTTCATTCACATCATCATCATCTGATTCATGCTTGTTCAAATCTAGATCTGCAAAACTTTCACTCAGAGAATCCTTAGTACTTTCATCAAAAATTACATGAATGCTCTCTTCCACAATCTTGGTTTTTCTATTATAAACTCTATCAGCTTTGCTAGTTTGAGAATATCCAAGAAATACACCTTCATCACTTCTAGCATCAAACTTACCAAGATTGTCTCTACCATTATTATGCACAAAAGAGATACAACCAACGGGTTTGAAATAAGACACAGTAGGCTTTCTACCTTTAAACAGTTCATAGGGGTCTTTTTCAAAATAGGTCTAATCAAGCATCTATTCAGCACATAATTGGCAGTGTTAACAGCTTCTGCCCATAAAAACTTTGGAAAACTACTTTCAAGAAGCATGGTTCTGGACATATCCTCAAGTGTCCTTTTTCCTTTCAACTACTCCATTTTGCTGTGGAGTTCTAGGTGCATAAAAGTTGTGTGAAATGCCATGCTTTGCACAAAACAAATCAAAGTCAAGTTGATAAAACTCCCTACCATGATCACTTCTAATGGATTCAACAGGTAAATTTTCCAAAGTTTGAAGCTCTTTGCATAGTCTAGAAAATTCAGATAAAGCTTTAGTTTTGTCTCTAATAAACATCACCCAAGTAAATCTATAATAATCATCAATTATAACAAGCATATACCTCTTACCTTTTGGAGTCTGAACTCTCATAGGACAACACAAGTCCATATGAAGCAATTCTAAGGGTCTAGAAGTACTTACAAAGTTCTTTGGCTTGAATGAGCTTCTGGTCTGTTTACCTTGTACACATGCCTTGAAAACCTCATCATCTGAAAATTTATGTGATGGTAAACCTCTTACCAAGTCTTTTGAGATGAGTTTAATTAAAGTATGTATACTAATATGCCCAAGCTTTCTGTGCCAAAGCTTTGAATCTTCCTTCAAGGCCTTGAGGCATTTTAGCTTGTCACCTGCAACACTGTTAGTATTCATAGCATATAGATTATATGATCTACGAGCAGTGAGTATGCAATCACCAGATTTCTCATCTTGCACCACACATTTCTCCTTGTCAAATATAGCTTTATAAACTCTATCACATAACTGAGAGATACTAAGAAAATTATACTTAAGTCCATCTACCAGATAAACATCAGATATAGAATTTGTAGAACCATTACCAATACTACCTATACCAATGATATTGCATTTTGCTTTGTCACCAAGTGTGATTGTTCCTCCAGATCTTTCTGTAAGTTCAGTGAAGAGAGACTTCTTTCCACTCATATGTCTGGAACATCCACTGTCTAAAATCCATTTCGGATCTTTCAAGGCCTTGGTGACATCCTGCAAAAATAAATCATTGCCTCAGCAGGCTATTAGACCAAGTGCAGAACTTTGAGTCATTCTCAGAATTAGCCATATTTGGTGGCCTAATTCCTTTTGGAACCCAAATCTGCCTAACCTGTCCCTTAAGCTGATAAGGATAAGTATTCCTCATAATATTGGTTCTGATCTTCTGAAGGGACAAGTTAATCTGACTTGACCAATTTTTCCACAGTAATGAAATTTTGGAGAATGTCTGCTACCAGATTTGACAGAAGTAGTTTGGCCTTTCTTTGGAAAATTTGGATTATAGCCAATCCCACTTTTATGCATTGGTTTCAGACTTCCTCCAAGAATGAGATTCAGATTATGTTCTGAGCCTGTAAAACTAGCTAGGACCTTCTTGGACTCTTGAAGTTTCTAAATCAAAGAGCATATCTGTTGTTCTAAATTCTCAGAATGAGTCTTTAGATCAGCATATCTTTCAGTTAAAAGAGTATTTTGATGAACAACCTCTTTTATCTGTGGCTTCAAGACTTTGAACCTGCCGTCCAAGGCCTTGAAGTCCTTTTCCAGCTTTGTCTTAGAAACTTCAACAGATTTGTTTGAAAAAACTAGGTCCAGGTTTTCTTTTACCTGCTCATGAATCTTAATCTTTAAAGCAGAAATCTCATTTCTATAACTTTCCTCATTTAAAAACATACTTTTGAGAATTTCAGGAAGTACATCAGAAGGACTAGCAAGTAAATTTTTTACCATGTCTTCAATATGTCTGTCTGATGAATTTTTCTTGTCATGCTTTGCCATGAAGCATAGGTTTGCTTGCTCTTATTTTGTGTCTGAGTCACTTGATGAATCAGAATCACTCCAAGAAGACATCATGGCTTTCTTCCTTCTGTTGTCACTGTCTTTCTTCTGAAAGTTCCTGTTCTTCTTCTTTTGTGGACAGTCCCTTACTAAATGATCTGCATCACCACACTGAAAACAATTCATTACTTTAGTTTTATGTGACTGTGATGAAGATTTACCTTTCTAATCCTTGCTGCCTGAGGGTCTTGATCTCTCTCTGTTGTAATCCCTGTTACCAGAGTTTCTTTTCTTTTTGAGAATCCTGACCAAGGCCTTAGAGATCAATGCTAAAGCCTCTTCATCATCAGGCTCATCCTCAGTCTCAAGGATTTGAGACTTTTCACTGTCTTTTGCCTTAAGTGCTAGATTCCTGATGTTTTCACTCAAATCACCTTCCACAACCTTCATAGACATTTCATGAGTGAGCAACTTTCCTTGTAGATAATCTAGCTGAAGAAGACTTAAGTCCTGAGCTTCCCCAATAGCTGTTGTCTTTGGCTCGCACTTGGCTTTTGGCAAGCTTCTCAGAATCTTTCTGACCTTCTCATCATTTGAGAACTTCTTTCCCAATGACTCCAGATTGTTCACCACATCAGTGAATATTTTGAACATCTCCTTGATGGTCTCATCTGAATTCGTCTTGAACAACTCATATTGCCTCAGAAGTATGTTGACTTTTGTCTGCTTAACCTGGCTGGTTCCTTCATATGTCACCACCAGTTTATCCCATACTTCTTTGGCACTCTTGCAGTTTGACACTCTGTTGAACTCATCTGCATTTAGAGCACAATATAACAGATTCATAGCCTTGTAATTTTTTGATACCTTTTCCAGTTAAGTGACTGAAAGATTTTCCTCAGACTTGATACATCTGACTCCATCAATTGTAGTGTAGTACTCATGAGGACCATTCAGAACTATTGACCATAGTTCCATGTCTTGATCTATGATGAACATCTTCATCAATGCCTTCCAGTGCAAAAAGTTATCACCACAGAACAATGGAGGTCTGTTGGTTGCCCTTCCTTTTGAGAATCCACCATCTCCTATATTACTCATAGTCACCAGATTGTTAGATCTAAAACAGTGACACAAGCTCTGATACCAATTGAAAGTGTGTAATGTAGACTAAATAGAGGACCTAAATACTCTAGAAGGGGGGGGGGTTGAATAGAGTATGGAAACTTTTTTCAAAACTCCAAGTTTAACAGAAAGAATTTGTGTGAAACTCAAATCTCAAGGCCTTGAGATTTTAGTAAACTGTCTGAAACTGACAAAGGCAAAATAGTAAGCTTCAAGGCCTTGAGCTGTGAACAATTCTAAACAGCTTTTGAACCCTATTTTGATTTGAGTTGTGTGCAGAAGATAATAATCAAAATTTAAAGTAAAGAACACAAAGCAATTTACAGAGTTCAGTCCCAATGGACCTAATCTCTGCCTGAGGGATCTAATCCCACCAGGATTGGGCAAACACTTCTTATTACTCACACAGAAATAGCCTTAAATCTTCAAGCCTAAGTGATTTCCCTTACACCTATACAGCTTGTGGTTCCAAACCTATCTAGTTCCAGCTACTAACTGTTGAGCTAACAAGAACCTCTTGTTGTTCACTTGAACAACCAACCACTAGGTCAAGTGAGGTTTAAGATAATATAAATATACACAGATAGAAGTACAAGTGACGAACACATTATGAAGATAACCTGTTGAAGCCTTGATGTGTTCTTCTGGAAAACTGGATTGATTTGATCTTATGGAATCTGGAATGAAGCTTGAATGATTGTGTGTTTGAATGAATGATCTCCCACGATTTTGTCACACCTCTCTGAGTATTCAGCAAGCCTCTTTCCCCTTCAAAATTCAAACCAGTCTCTTTTATCCACAGCTGCAACTGAATGAGAGATTTAGGATCTCAGTTCCTACTGTTGGAATAGATGCCCTAGAGGCAATCTAGTTTAGTATGAATTTGTATATGGCTAGAAAATTCATTTATTATTTATTGGATATTTAATATAATGAAGTCCTTAGATTTACAATTGTGTTGTTTATCTTAAATATCCCTAGTCAAGTATAATGATTAATGGGAAAATCATCAATAGACTAGTATGGGGTTGGATTGATATGGAGATATCACGATCCAACACATAGGTGTGCATTACGGAATGTTGCACTGGATTGACCCATCTCCGAGAAGGCTACATACATGTTATGTTGAGTCACAAGTGCTTCTCTCGGTGCAATGGTATTGTCATACTTAGACTTGAAGTCACTAGATATTCTAGTTGTGGATCATTGTGATCTTGGTAGCGTTAAACGCTACACCGTAACTGGGTAGTTATAAAGGCGTGTACTGGATACAATGAGAAGCAAGCTTAGAGATCGTAGTGGACGTAGAGAGGATTTGCCCCTCCCACATAACGGGAGCAAATATCCTAGGCCACTCGAGGGATAGTGCTAATAGAATGTCTGGCCAGACTCAAATAAATCAATATAGGATATTGATGTTATTTGCACGAGTGTGACTTGTATGTCTCGTGTCCAATCCGGATATGGAGGCAAAGGGATGAGACAATTACTTGTACAAAGGTTGTCTAGATGACTATTCTATTAGTTGGCTAGAATGGATGTTTTGCTAGAAACCGCTCCATATTAGCAAATAGTTGCTACCAACTAGATAGAACCTATGGGGTCACACGCTATATAGAGTTGAACTAGATTTGGGAATTAATTAATTGGATTAATTAATTAGAAGGATCACTTTGCAAAACCTTGCAAGCTTAGTAGGGACTAATTTGCAAGGAAGGGACTAAATTGAATTCTAGTTGGACTAGAATAAGTCCTTTAGGTAGTTAACAAGGAGTTGTTGGACTATATAAAGGACCCTCCTTCCTTCCTTCCTTATAACTTATGCTCATTATTGAACATAACAAGAGTGGGAGAGAACAAAAGGAGAGAGAGCAAGCAACAAGGAGGCCGACCCGACCCCCTTGCCGCCGCCCTCACCCCGTCGGCCAAAAGAGGGCCGAAGCCCCTCTTTTGTCTCGTTTTGCGTGATTCCTTCATCCTCTTCCTAATCCGGGCTAGCACCAAGGAGTTTGGGAGATCTAGGATCAACTCTAGGCGTGGATCAACTATAGAGAACGTGACATTATTCGCGTTTGAAGTCATCAAGGAGAACCCAAAGGTGTGTTTATGATTTCTTACCTTTACTATCGTTATGCATCTAGACTTGTGATCCTTGGAGGGTTTTGCATGGTTATTTGTTTGATTATGCTTCCGTTGCGCGATCCATGAATCAAAACCCTACACCTACAAATCCTCTTTTTGTTTTCAATTGAAATTCAAACAACTTCAAGTTGATATCCATTGGAGTGTTTTGAGATTGCTTATGCACGTTTAACAACCCGGCAACAGCATTGAGACACAGCAACAACAAAATCCAGAAAGATAACAGTGCTATGACTGTTTGGTTATCCAGTTTCTGACAAAACTGTTTAACAGACTAGAACAATAACCTGTATATCTTCTAAAACATATGAATTATGAAAAAACAAGTTTAAGACACTTAGAAGTGAGTAAATAATCACAATACTAAGAATCACAACCTGCAAGAAAGAATGAACTAAGTTCTGTAAAAACTGTCAGCAGCTCAAGGCACATCTCAAGGCCTTGGAGCTCTGAACCTGCTTCACAGAATTTCAAAGTTAAACCCTTTGATTCTTCCTGTTCTGATCATCTGCAATTGTGTTAGACATATAAATAGTGTAATCCATAAGTATATGCAGTAAACCACTGATCTGTATATTCAGATCTCCAATCTGCAACACAAAACTGTTAGAACATATAGCAGAATAAGATAACTC
This sequence comes from Linanthus parryae, assembly GCA_023055425.1. NCBI lineage: Eukaryota > Viridiplantae > Streptophyta > Magnoliopsida > Ericales > Polemoniaceae > Linanthus > Linanthus parryae. The sequence goes on along the minus strand of JALGPY010000001.1, from coordinate 58,747,849 downwards.
TCAAGGCTTTGAAGTTCAGTAAATATCTCAAGGCCTTGGGATAACTGAGATGCTTTGCTGCTTATGTCTTAGTCTTTGTCTTTCATCACTCAAAACAATTACCAACCAAAACACATTCAAGGGTCTTTGACTCAACAATCTCCCCCTTGATGAAAGACAAACCTACAGTCTTGTATAGATTTTCCTGCCACTCATATTCAAAATTAGATAACCACATTTTGAAGATACAATATACAATAGTGCCAAACAGAAAACAAGTAAGGATAAAAAATTACAAATTACCACAGAAACATAAACACACAACTGATTAAACCACAAAACAACTAGGCATTATTATTATTATTTCAAACACAAAAGAACCACGTAAATTCTCCCCCTTTTTGACTTTCATCAAATAAGGTTGAAGAAATGTTGGATCATTACTCAGAGTTTAAAAATAAACTTAAAACAAAAAATTTGCTAAAAAGTCAAGGCCTTGAAAACAGAAAAGATAGAAGAGAAAGAGATAGAGGGTCAAGGCTTCGGCAATCTATGATCTTCACTTCTTCTTTGATGTCTGGCCTTTCTCTGAGCATTCTCCAATTTCTTCTTCACTTGCAGCATCTTCAGCAGACTGATTACCTTCTTGTTCAGCTTCAATTTCAGCAACCACTTCTTGGATTATCTCATCCACTTTCTTCTTAGCCTGTACTGAATCCACCTCTGCAGCTGCAACAACAACTGTGTCTTCACCAGCATCTTCTTCATCAGTTTGTTCATACAAATCTTTTGAAGTAAGCACCACTAGAATTGGCTTCTTCTTCTTCTTCAGAAAATCTCCCAGCTTTTCTTCTGAATCCACACTGGTGTCATGACTAGTAGCAGAAGGTATCTTCTCCAGATTCAAGCCCTTGACAACATCCAGCTTCCTATTCATAACATTCATCAAGCCCTTGAACTGGTTGAATTCAGTTGACAGGTCAAATAACCTTTTTCTGAGATCTTCAATCTCAATCTACTGATCTTCTAACTTCTCAACCAACAGATAGTAATCCTCATTGGCTTGTCCTTTCCCAGATGTATTCCCCTTAGGATTCACAAACTCCTTCTCAGCAAGTTCTTCCTTTGACAAATCAGAATAAAACTTCCAATGCCCTTTCCCAGTCTGAACTACTCCAATCCTTTGAAGTGTAGTCTCATATATCAACCCAAAACCTCCAGTAATCTTTTCTTCTCCTTTCACAGGTACTTCAAAATATTCAAAGAAAAGAGGTAACAGGTTGGCATATGGAAGAGGATGGTTTCTAGTCCTGGTTGCACAATAAATCATATGCTCCATAACAACTGTTGGAAAATCTATCTCAAACCCTTGAGATATCAGATACATCAGAATCAGAACCTTATCAGTTACTAACTCCATTGAGTTCTCCCCCCTTTGTCGCCGCCCGTCCCCGTCGGCCACAAGGAGGCCGAAACCTCCTTGTTTCGTCTCGTTTTGCGTGATTCTTCTTCCTCTTCCTCATTCCAGGCTAGCACCAAGGATTTGAAGATCTAGAATTCAACTCTAGGCGTGGATCAACTATAGAGAACGTGACACAATTTGCATTTGAAGTCATCAAAGGAGAAACCCTAAGGTGTGTTATTGATTTCTTCTCTTACCATCATTATGTCTCTTGACTTGTGATCCTTGGAGGGTTTTGCATGGGTTATTGATAACTCTCTTTTAGGATTTATTATTATACTTTCTTAGTACTTTTATTAGTCTTATTTCACATGATTTATATGTTATATTTGCACAAATATGTGAATTTGATGACGTATAAGCCTAAGAGTGAAAAGTTGTGTTTCTAGCTTATTTCTGCATGTTTTCTCTCATATTTGCTATGATAATTGCACGGGTTGTTTAGTGTTGTGTATCTCAGGTAAAAGAGGTGCAATGGAGCTTATGAGAGGCTTGTATATGCTTGGAATGGAGCTAGATGAAGAGGAGAAAAGGAGACGCAAAAACGAAGAAAAGTTGGAAAAGTCACACAGGACCAGCCTGCACTCTTTTCGATGCCCAGGAAAATCTACAAAGCATTTTGGATCAAGGCTTGCGGCATTGGAAAGTAGACATCCGTAGCTTTCCAAAGATATATGGTAGGCTCGAAGACGAGTCCGTATGAGGGAGATACAGCCCGCGCAAAATCAGCAAACAATTCTGTCCGGGAATTACAAAGTAGAGGGGCTGAAGTGCAATTTCGGCAAAATTACATTAAGAAGCGTGCCCAGCTGGTAAAAAACGGGCAGAAAAGACCTAATAGGAGATTATTCACGTACGGGAGCCATTGGAGAGCACCTAGGAGCTTGGGGATTGCACGGATTCGCCAAAGCTTTGACGATTTCATCGTTTGATTCTTCTCTTACCCTCTCTTTATCATTCTATGGAAAATACTTGTGATTTTGGCATAACAATGAGTAGCTAATTTCTTTGCTAGGCTCTATGGAGAGCCTAGGGTTATGACTTAGACTTATTTTCCGGATTTTGTTGATTGATTCATGCGTTTGATCCAATTAATGTTTATTATTCTTTGCTAGGCTATTGACACGTGTTAGTGATGAATGGAATGACCATGTTAGATGAAGATGATGAACTAGTTGAATGCATAGCTTAATGTTACAAACTAATTGATTAGAAATCATGGTCTAGGCTTAATTCTTAGCAACAAGGGAGTCGCGAACCGGAGTTGTTAGTGAACTAGGTGGGTGCTCGACAGAGACAACCCGGTTACGAATAAGATCATGTTTTTATTCCCGAATCATTGAGACCGATAGGTGAGATGAATAGGAGTAGTCATGTGTGGGTAGATTCGGTTGAATTAGTTAGGTGAGTGAATCGGTGGACCGACAGGACCCGGTGAACGAAGTTGACTAGCCAGCTAGAACGTAACGGTAGATGGAGGTGGACCGACAGGACCCAAAGTAAACTGTTACGTAAAATTACATGAGATCGACAGAAGATTGTAAGTGCTATTACCCGGCATAATCAATTAGTGCGTAATGTGTTTCAATACAAATTCCGGAACTGTCTAAAGACCCTAGGTGATTCATAGATCGCCTAGTTTTCTCCATACTTTGATTAAATTATTTTAATTGAAAAATACAGAAATATTGTCTCTACATTCATTTTATTTAGTCGCTTGTTTGTGGGCGACGAACATTCAAAATCAAAACACTTCTTACCGGTTACTTAGGTATCATAAATTTAATTCTTAATTAGCTAATAATCGTCTATTTCCCTTGGGTTCGATACTCGGAGTCGTAAAATACTCCACTTACTACTTGACCGTGCACTTGCGTATACACGTAAGAAATCGTGTCAGTTATGATAGTTTGTGTTTTCGTTGCGCATCCATGAATCAAAACCCTACAGTGTAATCAGAGCCATAGGTCGTAGAGCATAAACGTGGTTTATGTGTTACGTTTTGACAGTTTTACACCCTAAAACTGTTGTTTATCGCGTAAAACAAGACAAATCAAGCATATGATGCAATTTGTCAATAATATATCATAACAATATCTAGTTTTTACATAAGATGAATAAATAAGTGAGTTTGAGAAATTTTAGGATCTTAGATCTAGGGTTTGGGCATCCTTATGGAAGAAGGAGTTCTTCCCAAACAAGGAAACAACCAAACTTGGGAACCAAGCATGGGATTTGTTTTGGAAACAAATCCCAAAGGAGGTTTGCCCCCCCCCTAGGGACCGCCCCTCTTTGCTCGCCGCCGAAGCAAGGCTCGGCCTAGGGGCCTGGGCAGCCCTAGCCCGGGGCCTAGCCGCGTGGGCTAGGGGCCGGCCGGACCAAAGCCTTTGCGGTTCTCTTTTCGGGCCCGGACAATAAGATTGTTGTGCCCCATGGACCGTTTTAATCCTAGAATATCCTAAAATCAATTAAAATTTACCAAGCAAGTTAAAATTGGATTTTAACTGTTTATGTGCAATTCGCATGGTGATTGGGTATGGCCTTAGGATGTGGTTTGATGTGGATGTTTAATTTTGTCGTTTGAATTACAGCCTGCGAGCTGATCAATTAATTTTAATAATTAATTAGGGTTTTATGGCCTGCGAGCCATTTTTTTCCTCAACTTGTGAGATTTATTTTATTTAGTATAGTAGATAGCTAGTGCTAGATAGAGTAGATTGTTAGCCAAGATTGAAGAAAAGAAGCCCAAAGCAAAAAGAAGCCACAAAAGATGGAGCATGGAGCATGGAGCATTCCACAAGACTATGAAGGATGGAACAAAAGATCAAGACGCATGGAGATGTGTTTGCTTTTAAGGTTCATAGATAATTCCATTGGCTTGAAATTATGTTAGTCTAGAAAAGGCCATATCCACATCACGTTTATTTTTTTTTTGTGGTTGTTTATTTTATTGTCTTATTATTTTGTGGTTGGTGTATGGATGATGCATGCAATTAGGATAATAAGATAATTAGACAACCGGGATCTATTATTTGGAGTTGTGCCCAAATCTCTCAAAATTCAAATATTGTGTTCTTGCCTTCTCGTTATTTAAACACTCATTATCATCATTATTTATCAAGTTCGTGCGTGCTAAAGCATGGTGACTTGGTTCATAATGATGGAATGCGATGGCACAAGCTAGTAATGTGCAATTGTTTAAATAAGAGGTTGAACACAACTAGGCTATTAATATGATTAAGAAACCTAGGGGCAATAAATTGGGATTATCCATAGGGATGGATAAATAAGGAGTTATTTTCCCAATTGAACCAAGAGTTGCATAAGGGATGCAATTGGAATTGTTCCTACCTAAAGTAGTCAAATTATGGGTCACTTGCCAAAGCAAGCTCATATGGAGATGAAACATGGATCTTGGCACACTAGAAAATATAAGGATATTTTCCGCATTAATATCTTGAGGGTTATTAATCCGTAGAAAAATAGTGGGAGCTATATTTGATAAACTAGCCATTATCAAAATTCACAAATACAAAAACTTGCGTATTTTCCTTTTTGTAAAATTCCAAATGGCAAACAACTCATCGAGTTCACAACATTCTCTATGATCTGTCCTTGAGAAGGAAAAGCTCTCTGGAACCAACTTCCTTTATTGGTAAAGAAACTTGGGTACCGTTCTCAAGCAAGAGAAGAAACTGTACGCAATAGAGGAGCATGTTCCAGCAGGTCCAGAGAACCAAAGACCTACAGCCCTAAAGGCGTATCAAAAGTGTGTTAATGACGCTAATGATGCGGCATGCCTTATGCTATGCACCATGATTTCTGAGCTTCAGAAGCAACACGAAAACATGAATGCTGTCGATATGATCGAGCATCTGAAGCAGCTCTTCCAAGAGCAGGCAAGGGTTGAGAGGTATGAGGTCTCTCAGGCATTGTTCAAGTGTCATCAGGAAGAAGGGAATCCGGTGGGACCCTATGTACTCCGTATGATCGGGAACTTGGAGAATCTCGCCCGACTTGGGTTCCCGGTCGGCCAAGAGTTGGCAACCGATCTCGTGTTGAAATCGTTACCCGAGAGTTATGGACAGCTCATCGTGAACTATAACATGAACGAGATCGTGAAACCACTACCAAGTCCAAGGAACCTGCCCTTAAGCCTGTTGGTGGAATTTCCAAAGGTGTGGCTAAAGGTGAGTGTCACTACTGCTGTCAGCCTGGTCACTGGAGGAGGAACTGCCCAAAATATCTATAGGACAAAAGGCTTGGAATAGTGATTCCACCACCACTAGCTATTTTTTATGTAGATGTCAATTTAACTGTCTCTACATCATGGGTATTAGATACTTAATGTGGATCTCACATTTGTCGAAATGTGATGGATTTAAAGAGAAGTAGAAGATTGACTAAAGGGGAGATAGATCTGCGCGTTGGGAATGGAGCAAAAGTTGATGCGTTGGCCTTGGGCGTGTGCGAGCTATCTCTGCCTTCAGGATTAGTTTTAGAATTAAATAATTGCTATTTTGTTCCTGCTATCAGCAGAAACATTATTTATATTTCTTGTTTGGACAAGGAAGGCTTTATTATGTCAATAAAGAACAATTGTTATTCCTTTTATTTGAATAATATTCACTATTTTAGTGCGCAATTATTTAATGGACTGTATGTCCTTGAGATAAGCAATCCTGTCTACAACATTAATACCAAGAGGATTAAATAAATGATTTAAATCCTGCTTATTTATGGCACTGACGTTTAGGCCACATAAACGAAAAAAGTGTATCAAGAATCCATAAGGATGGACTACTAGACTCATTTGATTTTGAATCATATGAGACATGTGAGGCTTGTTTATTGGGAAAAATGACAAAGTTCCATTTCAATAAGAAATGTGAGAGGACTAGTGAGCAATTGGCACTCATACATACGGATGTGTGTGGACCATTTTCTACGCCTGCAAGGGGTGGTTACGTCTACTTCATTACGTTTACAGATGATTACACTAGATATGGATTTGTATACCTCATGAGGGCCAAATCCGAATCCTTTGAAGTGTTCAAAGAATTCAAGAATGAAGTAGAGAAGCAACTTGGAAAAAGTATCAAGGCCCTACGATCGGATCGTGGAGGAGAATACTTGAGCCAAGAGTTTGACGACAATCTTAGAGAGTGCAGGATCGTGTCCCAACTAACTCCACCCGGAACGCCACAATGGAATGGCGTGTCTGAGAGGAGTAATCGAACCCTATTGGATATGGTTCGATCTATGATGTGTCAAACCGGTCTTCCATTATCGTTTTGGGGCCACGCTCTATTAAGTGCAGCTTTCACCATTAACCGTGTTCCATCTAAATCAGTCATGAAGACACCACATGAGATGTGGAATGAGAGGCGTCCCACACTGTCGTTCATGAGGATTTGGGGCTGGGATGTCTATGTAAAATGTTTACAATCAGACAAGCTAGGGACAAAACTGGATAAGTGTAAGTTTGTGGGGTACCCTACGGAAACTAAGGGTTACTAATTCTACAATCCAACAGAGAACAAAGTGTTTGTTGCTCGGACCGGCGTGTTTCTAGAAAGAGAGCTTGCCTCTAAAGAAGCAAGTGGGAGACTGTAGAACTTGAAGAAATTCATGAACCACAAAACACTGAACCGATTATAGAACATGAACAGGAACCACAAACAGTTCTGGAGGAGCCTGTTCAGGTAACACAAGAGCTTCTTAGATCTAGTAGAGTGCGCCAGGAACCCGAGAGGTATGGACTTCTCGTGACCGATTCCGGTGACACGTACTCATAGATGATGAGCCTACTACCTATGACGAGGCCATGAAAGGCCCAGACTCTCAGAAGTGGCTGGAAGCCATGAGATCCGAGATGGAATCCATGTACACCAACAAAGTATGGACTTTGGTGGAACCACCCGAAGGGGCGCGGCCCATAGGGTGCAAGTGGGTCTTCAAGAAGAAGATCGACATGGATGGTAATGTGATTACCTATAAGGGCCGATTGGTGTCTAAAGGATTCAGACAGATTCATGGTATTGACTACGATGAAACCTTTTCACCAGTCGCTATGACCAAATCTATCCGAATCCTACTTGCGATTGCAGCATACCATGACTATGAGATTTCGCAGATGGATGTCAAAACAGCATTCCTTTATGGTAATCTCCTCGAGGATGTGTATATGATACAGCCGGAGGGTTTTGAAGATCCAAAACAAGCCAACAAAGTCTGTAAGCTGCAACGATCCATTTATGGATTGAAGCAAGCTTCTAGGAGTTGGAATCGACGTTTTGATGAAGTAGTCAAAGAGTTTGGCTTCATCAGAAACGAAGATGAGTCTTGTGTCAACAAGAAGGTTAGTGGGAGTTCTGTAGCTTTTCTGGTCTTGTATGTGGATGACATACTGCTCATTGGAAACGATGTTCCCATGCTGCAATCTGTGAAAGATTGGCTAGGGAAGTGTTTCTCAATGAAGGACTTAGGGGAAGCAGCCTATATACTCGGTATACAGATCTATAGAGATAGATCTAAGAGACTGCTAGCCCTAATTCAAAGTACATATATTGACAAGGTGTTGAAGCGGTTCAACATGCAAGATTCCAAGAAGGGGTTCTTTCCCATGTCACATGGAATCACTCTTTCGAAGAGTGGTTGTCCTTCCAATGAGATTGAGAAGGAACACATGAGTAGAATTCCCTATGCCTTGGCCATAGGATCTATCATGTACGCCGTGTTATGTACTAGACCAGATGTGTCATATGCCTTGAGTATGAAAAGCAGATACCAATCCAATCCGGGTGAGAGTCACTGGTTTGCAGCCAAGAACATCCTAAAGTACTTGAGAAGAACTAAGGATTCTTTCTTGATATTTGGAGGTGAGGAAGAGTTGCGTGTACGGGGTTACACTAATTCAAGCTTCCAAACCGACAGAGATGACTTTAGATCAAAGTCGGGATATTGTGTTTTGCCTGAATGGAGCAGCGGTGAGCTTGAAAAGTTCCAAGCAAGAGACGGTGGCTGATTCTACAACAGAGGCTGAGTACATTGCTGCAAATGGCGCAGCAAAGGAAGCTGTTTGGATCAGAAAGTTTGTTTCTGAACTTTTTGTGGTTCCTAGCATTAGAGATCCAGTTGAGTTGTACTGTGACAACACTGGGGCGATCGCGCAATCTAAGGAGCCCAGATCACACCAGAAATCCAAGCACGTGCTCATGAAGTTTCATCTGATTCGAGATATTATCTATAGAGGAGATGTTCAGATATGCAAGATTCCTACAGATGATAATCTGTCAGACCCGCTTAGAAAGCCGCTTACGCAGTGGAAGCATGAAGGGCACACTAGGAGTATGGGCATACGAGATGCGCCAGATTGTCTCTAGTGCAAGTGGGAGACTGTTGGAATAGATTCCCTAGAGGCAATCTAGTTTAGTATGAATTTATTTGTGGCTAGAAAATTCATTTTATTATTTATTGGATATTTAATATAATGAAGTCCTTAGATTTACAATTGTGTTGTTTATCTTAAATATCCCTAGTCCAGTATAATGATTTACAGTACAATCATCTATAGACTAGTATGGGGTTGGATTGATATGGAAATATCATAATCCAACACATAGGTATGCATTAAGGGTAATGGCGCACTGGATTGAGCAATCTCCGAGAAGGCTACATACACGTTATTATAAGTAACAAGCGCTTCTTATGGTGAAATGGTATTTTCATCCTTAGACTTGAAGTCGCTAGATATTCTAGTTGTGGATTATTGTGATTTTGGTAGCGTTAAACGCTACACCGTAACTGGGTAGTTATAAAGGCGTGTACCGGATACAATAAGAAGCAAGCTTAGAGATCGTAGTCGACGTAGATAGAATTTGTCCCTCCCACATAACGGGAGAAAATATCCTAGGACACTCGAGGGATAGTGCTTATAGAATGTCGGGCCAGAATGAAATAAATCAATATGGGATATTGATGTTATTTGCACGAATAAGGCTATTACCATGGATCGAGAAACTGTGGATTAGATATACGAGTGTGACTTGTATGTCTCGTGTCCAATCCGGGTATTGAGACAAAGGGATGAGACAATTACTTGCACAAGGTTTGTCATGATGACTATTCTATTTGTTGGCTAGAATGGATGTCTTGCTAGAGGCCGCTCCATATTAGTAAATAGTTACTACCAACTAAATAGAACCTATGGGGTCACACGCCATATAGGGGTGAACTAGACATGGGAATTAATTAATATGATTAATTAATTAAAATGATCAAATCGCAACAACTTGCTAACTTAGTAGGACTAATATGCAAGTTGGACTAATCCATCTATAGACATGATTAGGATATGCCAAGTTGGACTAATCCATGTAGAGACATTATTAGGATTAATTTGCAAATAGAACTAATCCATGTATTGACATGAGAAGGACTATTTTTGCAAAAGGGACTAATCCGAACTTGAGTAGGATTAGGAGAGGGGTTCTTTATGTAGTAGGACAAGGAGTTGTGGGACTATATAAAGAACACTCCTAGCTTATTTTTCTCTCTACACAACACACATCTATATGATAGAAGTAAGGAGAGAACAAAGCAAGGAGAGAGAGAGCAAGTCCCAAAAGAGGGCCGAACCCCCCAATGGGACCGCCCCTACCCGTCGACCTCACATGGAGGTGGCGCCCCACCTTGGTGCTCCATTGTTGCGTGATTCTTCTTCCTCTTCCTCTTTCCGGGCTAGAACCAAGGATTGGAAGATCTAGATCTCACCTCTAGGCGTGGATCAACCATGGAGACGTGACACAATTCGCGTTTGAAGTCATCAAAGGAAAACCCTAAGGTGTGTTAATTGATTTCTTCCTTTACCATCGTTATATCTCTTGACATGTGATCCTTGGAGGGTTTTGCATGGTTTATTATTGTTTCCGTTGCGCATCCATGAATCAAAACCCTACACTGGTATCAGAGCCACAGGTCGTAGAGCATAAACGTGGTTTATGTGTTACGTTTTAGTTGTTTTACACCTTAAATTGATTGTTTATCGCGTAAAACAAGACAAATCAAGCATGGGATGCAATTTGTCAATAATCTATCATAACAAGATATAATTTTTGCATTGGATGCATGAATTGGAGAGTTTGAGAAATTTTAGGATCTTAGATCTAGGGTTTGGGCATCCTTGGGGAAGAAGGAGTTCTCCCAAAACAAGGAAAGAACCAAACTTGGGCACCAAGAAAGGGAGTTGTTTTGGAAACAACTCCCTCAAGGAGGTTCGGCCCCCCTTGGGGACCGCCCCTCTTGCTTGCCGCCCAAGCTTGGCCGCCCTAGGGGCCGGGCGGCCCTAGCCGCGGCCTAGCCGCGTGGGTTATGGGTCGGGCCGGCCCTAGGGCCTTATGGTTCACTTTTTGGGCCCGGGCAATTTGATTGTTGGGCCCATGGACCGTTCTAACCCTAGAAATCCTAAAATCAATTAAAATTGACCAAGCGCGTTAAAATCAGATTTTAATTGTTTATGTGCAATTCGCATGGTGATTGGATATGGCCTTAGGATGTGGTTTGATGTGGATGTTTAATTTTGTGGTTTGGTTTTACGGCCTGCGAGCTGATCAATTAATTGTAATAATTAATTAGGGTTTTATGGTCTGCGTGCCATTTTTTTCTCAACTTGTGAGATTTATTTTATTTAGTATAGAAGTTAGCTAGTGCTAGATAAAGTAGATTGTTAGCCAAGATTGAAGGAAAGAAGCCCAAAGCCAAAAGAAGCCACAAAAGATGGAGCATGGAGCATGGAGCATGGAGCATTCCACATGACTCTGAAGGATGATCAAGACGCATGGAGATGTGTTTGCTTTAGGGTTCATAGATAATTCCATTGGCTTGGAATTGTCTTAGTTAGAAAAGGCCATATCCACATCACGTTTAATTTTTGTTTTGTGGTTGTTTATTTTATTGTCTTATTGTTGTGTGGTTGGTATATGGATGATGCATGCAATTAGGGTAATAAGATAATTAGACAACCCGGATCTATTATTTGGAGTTTTTCCCAAACTCAAATAGATAGATTAGTTGATTTTGATCAACAAAACAATTAAAATTGAATTTAAAATCCCTCAAAATTCAAATATTGTGTTCTTTCATTCTCGTTATTTAAACACTCATTATTATCATTATTTATCAAGTTCGTGCGTGCCAAAGCATAGCGACTTAGTTCATAATGATGAAATGCGATGGCACACCGCGTGTGCAATTGTTTAAATAAGAGGTTGAACACAACTAGGCAATTAATATGATTAAGAAACCTAGAGGCAATCAATTGGGATTATCCATATGGATAAATAAATAAGGAGTTATTTGCCCAATTGAACCAAGAGTTGCATAAGGGATGCAATTGGAATTGTTCCTACCTAAAGTAGTCAAATAATGGGTGACTTGCCAAAGCAAGATCATAAGGAGATGAAACATGGATCTTGGCCCACTAGAAATTATAAGGATATTTTCCGCATTAATATCTTTAGGGTTATTAATCCGTAGTAAAATAGTGGGAGCTATGTTTAACAATTTAAATCCTTGTTAAATATAGTTAAACGTCACAAACTTTGCATAATCCTATTATGTTGAATACCCATGGCATTAAACAAACAAAAAACACGACTTTATCTATTTCCTAGACTGTATAAAATTGAGAATTGTTCTCAAAATAAAAGAGAAATTGTTGTATATCGTAGAACATAAAGTTCTCTTCCTACCAACTACCAAAACACACTAAAACCTAATGGAAGGAACACCAAAGAATGGTTTTTTGGTTATGACTTGCCTCATGCTAGCTGCCATGAACTCTGAGCTTTGGAAGCAAGAAGAGAAACATGGAGAAGTATGATATGATCATACATTGAAAGAAGCTTTTTAAAAGGAGCGAGCTAAACATGAAAGGTTTGAAGTGTTGCTCCACTTTGCGTTATGTAAATAAAACTAATTCAATATGATTGAAATATTAGTGTATATGCATTATCTATGAGATAGATAAAGAATAAACGGTTATTCACCCAAGTGGACCAAGAATTGCATTCGATGCAATTATAGTTTTGTATTAAAAGTTCATTTACTCAATATGATTGGAAAATCACTAAATAAAACACTAATAATAAGCATGGGAAATGTTGTTAATGGATAACAACATGGGTAAGGGAAAATAGTTTGCGCCGACCCCATGGGTATAAAGCAAGCTTGTTGCTAAAACCAAGTTGCCTCGAAGTCCCAAAGGTGGTTTAGAGGAAGAGAAACTACCCAAAGTACCTGGAAGTAAATAATAAAGGAATTATGAATTCCGACTTGGGTATTTTGTTATAGAAATCAATGTGTCTATCTCATCATCATAAGTATATGATACTAGATGAGGATCTCACATTTATGGAAGTGTGGGGATCTCAAGAGACGAAGACAAATGGATAAGGAAGAAATAATCCTACACGTGGGGCTGTGAAGCAAAGGGTTGCTGAATAAGCCGTAGGGAATTATTTCTACCTTTAAGAAATTGTTCATGAATTAGACAAAAAACGATCATGTCCTAGCCATGAGTAGGACCATTATCATAGTTTCTTATTTGGACAAGAAATCTCCTTATCATAATAAAGGACAAATGTTGTTCCATTTATTATGATATGCATTATTGTAATGCAATTTTGTCTAAATGGATTCTATATCCATGATCATGATAATTTCATCTATAACATTAATACCTAGAGGTTTGCATATAATGATATGAACTTCACTTATCTTTAGCATTATCGTCTAGGCCTCATAAATAAGAGATACATATCTAGAACTCCATAAGGATGGATTTCTGAAACACATTTGATTATGGAATCATATGAGACATGTAAAACTTATTAGGCAAAGATATGATCTTTTGGGAATCATACATATTGATGTATGAAGGCCACTAAGCACAAATGCTAAATATGGTTTTCAATACTTTATCATATTTACTGATAGGATCAGAGAAATATGGATTTGTCTATCTTATGAAGAAACAAATCAGAATCCTTTTGAATTGTTCAAAATATTCAGGAACGAAGTAGATAACCAGCTTGTCAAAAGTATTAGGGCTCTACGATTGGATCGTAGAAGAGAGTACTTGAGCCAAGAGTTTGACAACAATCTATGGGAGTGTTGGATATGATCCAACACTCGCTCCGCCTAGCACGCCACATGGGTTTGGAGTGTCTAAGAGGAGATTTCGAACCTTGTAGGACACGGTTCGGTCCATGATGAGTCAAACAGAACTTCCACATTACTTTTGGGGGCTATGTTCTAATTACAGCAAATTTCGCCCTTAACCTTGTTCCATCAAAAACAGATTATGAATAACACCATATGAGATATGGACTAGGAAGTGTCCTAGTATGTCATTCATAAAGATTTGGGGTTAGGAAGTTTATGTAAAAGAGTTTACAAACAAACTTGGACCCAAGTCGGATAAATGTTATGTGGGATATCCTGAAAAGGATATTATTTCTACAACCCAATCGAGAACAAACTGTTTGTTGCTCGAACCACAATGTTTCTAAGGTTGAGATTGTCTCTAAAAGAAACAGTGGGAGGACAGTAGAACTTGAAGAAGTTCAATAACCACAACAAAACATTGATCCTTTTGATGGAACATGAGCAGCATCACAAGGTTTTGTGGAGCAACCTACTCAGAAAAACACAAGAACCTCGTAGGTCAGGTAGGATAAATCGAGGGACTAGAGAAATAAGGATTTCTCATAACCAATGATATATTGCTCATCGAGATGAGCCTACAACCTATCAGATGGCCACGTATGGGCCACACTCTCAGAAATGGATAGGAGTCATGGGATACAAAAATGGAATCCATGTATACCAACAAAGTATGGACTTTGGTGGATCCACCTAAAAGGTGCAAGTGGGTTATGAGGAAACCAACATGGATGGTAATATGATTACCTTAAAGGGATAATTGGTTGGGTAAGGCTCTCATGTGAGTTCATATTATAGACTATGACGAAATCTTTCCCAGTTGTGATGCTTAAATCCATTCTTATCTTGCTTGTAGCAATCTGTCTATAGATTGAATCAAGCTTCTAGGAGTTGGACTCTTAAAATTCATGATGCAATCAAAGGAGTTTGGTTCCATCAAAATTGAAGATGATACTTCTGTTTACAAGAAGGTTAGTGGGAGCACAGTTATTTTTCTGGTCTTGTATGTGGAGACATACTTAATCATTAGGAATGTTGCCCCTACTTGGCATTCTTACGCATATTGACTAGGGAATTGACTTTCTAATGGTAGACTTAAGCGAAGCAACTTGTGAAGATCTATTGAGGTAGATCAAGATGGTTGTATAGCTTAGGTTATAGTACATAAATTGACAAAGGTGTTGAGATGGTTCAACGTGAAAAGAATATTGATTCTTACCCATGTCACATGGAATTAGTCTTTGGAAGGCTAATTGTCTCTCCAATTAGAGTGGGAATGGACCGTATGAATTAGATTCACGAGATACGCCATGGAATGTACTAGGCCAGTCGTGTCATAAGGCATGACAAAAAGATACCAGTCAAATCCGGGTGAGCGTCACTGGATATTTATCAAGATTATCCTTAAGTGCTTGAGAAGAACTAAAGGATGAATTCTTGATAAATAGATAATATGAAGAGTTTTCTGTAAGGGATTACAGTGATGCGAACTTCAAATCTAACAAAGAAGATTTCAGATTATAAAGTCGAGTTTTGTGTTTTGCCCTAGTGGGAGCGACTGTGAGCTGGAAAGGTTCCAGGCAAGATTCAGTCACTGATTCTAACATAGAGGACTGAGTAAATTAATACATAAGATGCATTTACTCAGAATATTCAATCTCAAACAAATTGTTGATAGAGGAGATGTGAATATTTTCAAGGTACCAACAGATGTCTCGCCCCTACGCGGCGGAAGCGTGGAGGGCCGCGCTAGATCAATAGTCATATGATGCAGGAGATTGACTCTAGTGCAAGTGGGAGACTGTTGAAATTGTGCCCTAGAGGCAATCAATTAATTGTGACATTTATGGATTTACGATTCATTATGTTATCGATATGGAGATATGCTAACATGAATGAAGTCCTTGGAATATAAGTTTTATATTCTTAAATATCCCTAGTCGATTATAATGATTAATAGGACAATCATCTATAGACTAGTATGGGGTTGGATTGATATGGAGATATCATGATCCAACACAAGGGTATGCATTAGCAGTAATGGCATACTGGATTGACCCATCTCCATGAAGGCTACATACACGTTATGTTAAGTCACAAGCGCTTCTCGCGGTGCAACGGTATTGTCATCCTTAAACTTTAAGTCACTAGATGTTCTAGTTGTGGATTATTGTGATCTTGGTAGCGTCAAACGCTACACCGTAACTGGGTAGTTATAAAGGCGTGTACTGGATACAATAAGAAGCAAGCTTAGAGATCGTAGTGGACGTATATAGAATTTGTCCCTCCCACATAACGGGAGCAAATATCCTACGCCACTCGAGGGATAGTTCCTGTAAAATGTCTGGCCAAACTCAAATAAATCAATATGGGATATTGATGTTATTTGCACGAACAAGGCTATTCCCAGGATCGAGAAACTATGGATTGGATATACGATTGTGACTTGTATGTCTCGTGTCCAATCCGGATATTGAGACAAAGGGATGAGACAATTACTTGCACAAGGTTTTTCATGATGACTATTCTATTTGTTGGCTAGAATAGATGTCTTGCTAGAGGCCGCTCCATATTAGTAAATAGTTACTACCAACTAAATACAACCTATGGGGTCACACGCCATATAGGGGTGAACTAGACATGGGAATTAATTAATATGATTAATTAATTAAAAGGATCAAATCGCAACAACTTGCTAACTTAGGAGGACTAATATGCAAGTTGGACGAATCCATGTATAGACATGATTAGGATATGCCAAGTTGGACTAATCCATGTAGAGACATGATTAGGATTAATTTGCAAATAGAACTAATCCATGTATTGACATGAGAAGGACTATTTTTGCAAAAGGGACTAATCCGAACTTGAGTAGGATTAGGAGAGGGGTTCTTTATGTAGTAGGACAAGGAGTTGTTGGAGTATATAAAGAACACTCCTAGCTTATTTTTCTCTCTACACAACACACATCTATATGATAGAAGTAAGGTGAGAACAAAGCAAGGAGAGAGAGCAAGTCCCAAAAGAGGGCCGAACCCCCCAATGGGACCACCCCCTACCCGTCGGCCTCACATGGAGGTGGCGCCCCACCTTGGTGCTCCATTGTTGCGTGATTCTTCTTCCTCTTCCTCTTTCCGGGCTAGAACCAAGGATTGATTTATAGTTTTGTATTAAAAGTTGATTTACTCAATATGATTGGAAAATCACTAAACAAAACACTAATAATGAGCATGGGAAAAGTTGTTAATGGATAACAACATGGGTAATGGAAAATAGTTTGCGCCGATCCCATGGGTATAAAGCAAGCTTGTTGCTAAAACCAAGTTGACTCGAAGTCCCAAAGGTGGTGTAGAGGAAGAGAAACTACCCAAAGTACCTGGAAGTAAATAATAAAGAAATTATGAATTCCGATTTGGGTATTTTGTTATAGAAATCAATGTGTCTATCTCATCATCATAAGTATATGATACTAGATGAGGATCTCACATTTATGGAAGTGTGGGGATCTCAAGAGACGAAGACAAATGGATAAGGAAGAAATAATCCTACACGTGGGGCTATGAAGCAAAGGGTTGCTGAATAAGCCGTAGGGAATTATTTCTACCTTTAAAAAATTGTTCATGAATTAGACAAAAACGATCATGTCCTAGCTATGAGTAGGACCATTATCATAGTTTCTTGTTTGGACAAGAAAGCTCCTTATCATAATAAAGGACAAATGTTGTTCAATTTATTATGATATGCATTATTGTAATGCAATATTGTCTAAATGGATTCTATATCCATGATCATGATAATTTCATCTATAACATTAATACCTAGAGGTTTGCATATAATGATATGAACTTCACTTATCTTTAGCATTATCGTTTAGGCCTCATAAATAAGAGATACATATCCAGAACTCCATGAGGATGGATTTCTGAAACTCTTTTGATTATGGAATCATATGAGACATGTAAAACTTATTAGGCAAAGATATGATCTTTTGGGAATCATACATATTGATGTATGAAGGCCACTAAGCACAAATGCTAAATATGGTTTTCAGTACTTCATCATATTTACTTATAGGATCAGAGAAATATGGATTTGTCTATCTTATGAAGAAACAAATCAGAATCCTTTTGAATTGTTCAAAATATTCAGGAACGAAGTAGAGAACCAGCTTGGCAAAAGTATTAGGGCTCTACGATTGGATCGTAGAAGAGAGTACTTGAGCCAAGAGTTTGACAACAATCTATGGGAGTGTTGGATATGATCCAACACTCGCTCCACCTAGCACGCCACATGAGTTTGGAGTGTCTAAGAGGAGATTTCGAACCTTGTAGGACACGGTTCAGTCCATGATGAGCCAAACAGAACTTCCAGATTACTTTTGGGGGCTATGTTCTAATTACAGCAAATTTCGCCCTTAACCCTGTTCCATCAAAAACAGACTATGAATAACACCATATGAGATATGGACTAGGAAGTGTCATAGTATGCAATTCATAAAGATTTGGGATTTGGAAGTTTATTTAAAAGAGTTTACAAACAAACTTGGACCCAAGTCGGATAAATGTTATGTGGGATATCCTGAAAAGGATATTATTTCTACAACCCAATCGAGAACAAACTGTTTGTTGCTCGAACCACAATGTTTCTAAGGTAGAGATTGTCTCTAAAAGAAACAGTGGGAGGACATTAGAACTTGAATAAGTTCAAGAACCACAACAAAACATTGATCTTTTTGATGGAACATGAGCAGGATCACAAGGTGTTGTGGAGCAACCTACTCAGAAAAACACAAGAACCTCGTAGGTCAGGTAGGATATATCGAGGGACTAGAGAAATAAGGATTTCTCATAACCAGTGATATGTTGTTCATCGAGATGAGCCTACAACCTATGAGATGGCCACGTATGGGCCATACTCTCAGAAATGGCTAGGAGCCATGGGATACAAAATGGAATCCATGTAACCAACAAAGTATGGACTTTGGTGGAACCACCTAAAAGGTGCAAGTGGGTTATGAGGAAACCAACATGGATGGTAATATGATTACCTTTAAGGGATAATTGGTTGGGTAAGGATCTCATGTGTGTTCATAGTATAGACTATGACGAAATCTTTCCAAGTTGTGATGCTTAAATCCATTCTTATCTTGCTTTTTAGCAATTTGTCTATAGATTGAATCAAGCTTCTAGGAGTTGGAATCTTCAAATTCATGATGCAATCAAAGGAGTTTGGTTCCATCAAAATTGAAGATGATACTTGTGTTTACAAGAAGGTTAGTGGGAGCACAGTTATTTTTCTGGTCTTGTATGTGGAGACATACTTAATCATTAGGAATGTTGCCCTTACTTGGCAGTCTTACGCAGATTGACTAGGGAATTGACTTTCTAATGGTAGACTTAAGCGAAGCATCTTGTGAAGATCTATTGAGGTAGATCAAGATGGTTGTATAGCCTAGGTCAAAGTACATAAATTGACAAAGGTGTTGTGATGGTTCAACGTGAAAAGAATATTGATTCTTACCCATGTCACATGGAATTAGTCTTTGGAAGGCTAATTGTCTCTCCAATTAGATTGGGAATGGACCGTATGAATTAGATTCACAAGATACGCCATGGAATGTACTAGGTCAGTCGTGTCATAAGGCATGACACAAAGATACCAGTCAAATCCGGGTGAGCGTCACTGGATATTTATCAAGATTATCCTTAAGTGCTTGAGAAGAACTAAAGGATGAATTGTGACACCCCCGTACTTCGTCGTGGGAGAAATACGGAAATTCCACTCCGCACCTGGG
This sequence comes from Linanthus parryae, assembly GCA_023055425.1. NCBI lineage: Eukaryota > Viridiplantae > Streptophyta > Magnoliopsida > Ericales > Polemoniaceae > Linanthus > Linanthus parryae. The sequence goes on along the minus strand of JALGPY010000001.1, from coordinate 58,728,389 downwards.
ATCGCTCCTGGATGCAAGGAACAATGGAAATCAAAACAAACACCGCCATGATTATATATTACAAGCGTTAATGTTTACAACAGTGAATTAATACATACTATTATACAAGATGAACATTATCTAGGTGTTCTATTTATTTAGTACTAATCACAACTAGATGAGTCCGCGTTTCCCCTTAAGCCGAGCTCCCTTCACCTAGACCTGTGGGGGGAAAAAAACAAAGACCGCAGTTTTTTCAAAGTCAGCACAAAAATTGCTGAGTAAGTAAACACCCCAACGTGTAAATCGGAAAGAGGCATATTTTTAATTTAAGAAATAAGGATGATATGTAAGAAGTAAACAAATATGTTCTCGAGTGAGAAATGAGATATATTTTCCAATTTTTAATTCTTTGTTTCCCGAAACGTGTTCTCAAATTATCACAGTATAAATAGACATTTATCCAAACGAAACATTTTGATCCATTATATTTGTCCCAATTAGGGAATTCCCAATATCCAATAATCAAAATCCATAATCCATCATCCACATCTCAAAATTCACATTTTAGTTTAGTTGTAGCGGGGAACGAATCAATAATATAGAACCAACCATATCCCATGCATCCAAGACCTTAAGTGCCGGCACCCCTCTAAGACTTCTTGCGGCCAGAGAGGTGAGTACATGGAGCAGCCCGGGGCAATTGCAACCGAGCAAAATATAATAACCACAATAAATGAGAATCCGCATATGGTTCCACCGCACAACTGTTTCCACTTTACGTTCTTACGTATTATTAATTTCCATGTGATATTTTCCAAATGAATCGATAAACGAGTAATTTAAATTTCAAGTCAAGCACGTATTTCACAATTCACATTTGAGATGTATAGATCATATAAATAGTTGGACGCGTAATTGAAATATCAAGTTAAACACGTAAATCACAAATCACATTTGAGACGTAAAAGTCATAAAAATATTTGGACACGAAAGGAGGACGGGCACACTAGGTTAGGCATATTTACTCACCTCAAGTAGCATGACAAATATCACGATAAAGCTCCTACAGATACACGTAGCCTTCGTCTACGAATTCGTCACCACCTACAATTTATAATTCCTAAATTAATTACAAGTTCAATTGTGCAAGTATCATATGTCAAATGATTTAACTCCTAATGTGACATTTGAAATTATCCCCATAACCCCATTAATTGTTTTCATACAATAATTATTTAATAAACTTGTGACATTAACACTTATATTTTTCTCATAAAAATATTACAACTTATATAAATATAAAATCGTAAAGTTATTGAGAAATAATTCCAATATTAAGTTTATACACTCTTATTTTATAGAAATAATAATTTAATAAATAAAAAATTTATTCATAAGTGGCTATAAAAGTTAATTCAAACTAATTCAATTATAACTATTTATTTATTAGAAAATATATACACTATATAATAATTAAATACTCAAATAAAATTCACAAAATACTTATTTCAATAAATCAAGTCATACACAACTATAAATTGATGTTGGATAAATAATTTCTACTTTCTAGAAAAATAATCAAGTAATATCAGATAATAGTAATATGGATTTCTATTTTAAAAGTCTATTTCATATTTATCTCACAAACTAACTTCCAACTTAATTATTTTTATCAATATTAACAAAATAATCTCTTTCACTCAAGACACTAGTTTACAAGCAATTTAAATATTTAGTTAATCAACCCGAAATTATATATTTAAACCAAATCACATATTTTTATCTTGCTTATAAAAACAACAATATTTCATATAAATATAACTCTATGTAATTTTAACAACTTATTTACTTTTGTATAGTCAAAATAATATATAGAAGTATTAGCATATATCATTAATCCAAAAATAACACTTTAAAGTTTATATAAATATGCAGTTTGATATTATACACAAATCACCCCCAATCTTTGAGAAACTAAACATGCAGTTAACATCTTGCCCTCCACTTTTCAGAAATTACATAAACTACCCCCTTTTATGAACACAAGCATACATCTTCAACCCAACATACCCTATTTGATTTAGAGCTAACAAGATGCGATTTTGATGATTAGAAATGAACTAGAGAGTGATTTAGGACTCACCCACGCGAAAAATCGCGAGAAACGGTCAAGAAACGGAACGGGTCACGTCTCTGAAGGTGGCGGTCGGCGGTGATGAACACCGGCGATGAATCAGACGTTGAGGGCTCTGTTTGATGTTGCTAGAGTACTCCTCGGACCTCCAGGAGTATTTTGGTTCAAACGGGAGGGAGTGGGTCGCTCCGGTTAGCTCGGTGAGCTTCTCGCCGGAAAATATGGTGACCGGCGGCGACGGTGGTGGTTCTGGTGCACTGCAGCGATTTGCTGCTGCTAAAGCTCCTCTTTAGGTCAAAACAGAGAGGGTGAGGGCTTGAGGAGTCCAAAACAGTGAGGGAGTGAGAGAGGCAGAGGTGGTGGCGGCGTTTCCGCCGTCGGGTTGGTTCGCCGGAGCTGTCAGGCGGCCTTCTCGGCGGCGCTGCTGCTGCTCTGCTCGTCCCTGGGTCGATGCAGAGGGAGGAGGAGGTCTCAGGCTTTCAAAACAGTGAGGAGAAGAGGGAGAGAGAGATGGGTGGCGGTGTTCCCGTCGGGGTGGGTCGCCGGAGGTGGCTGGTGGCGTTAGCGGGAGCAGCTGCTGCTGCTGGTGGTGGTGAGTAGCAGAGAGGGAGAGGAGAGGGAGAGAAGAAGAGGAGGAAGGAGAGGTGGCTGTGGTGGTGGTTCGGGTGGTGGTGATGGTGAAGGGCACGGTGGTGGTGGTGAAGCCCGTGGGTTTTCTAGGAGTGAGAGAGAGACTTTGTTTCTGATGTTGTTTTTGGAGTGAGAGAAACAAAAGAGAGAAAAAGGTATTAAATAAAGAAAATGATGCTTGGAGAGGTTGGTTTCCTCCAACCGCCCCAACTTTTTTTTTTGTCTTCTAGTTAGCTTTGCTAGAATGTTTTGGGAGTACTAATTGGGTTGGTCAACTAGTGGGTTGGGTACACACTTGCTATATTCACATAAATCACAATAAAATGCTAAATAAAGCACGAAATCAAATACCGTTTTCTATAAAATTATTATACGAACTTTACGACTATGTTTTGAACCCAAAAATAATTCAATTCAATACTCGAAATAAAAATTAAATTTTATTTTTCCCAATTACCCAATTTACCCTTCACAAATAGACGGGGTATTACATGAATTCTTGATAAATAGATAATATGAAGAGTTTGATGTAAGGGGTTACAGTGATGCGAACTTCAAATCTAACAAAGAAGATTTCAGATTATAAAGTCGAGTTTTGTGTTTTGCCCTAGTGGGAGCGACTGTGAGCTGGAAAGGTTCCAGGCAAGATTCAGTCACTGATTCTAACATAGAGGACTGAGTAAATTAATACATAAGATGCATTTACTCAGAATATTCAATCTCAAACAAATTGTTGATAGAGGAGATGTGAATATTTGCAAGGTACCAACAGATGTCTCACCCCTACGCAGCGGAAGCGTGGAGGGCCGCGCTAGATCAATAGGCATATGATGCAGGAGATTGACTCTAGTGCAAGTGGGAGACTGTTGAAATTGTGCCCTAGAGGCAATCAATTAATTGTAACATTTATGGATTTACGATTCATTATGTTATCGATATGGAGATATGTTAACATGAATGAAGTCCTTAGAATATAAGTGTTATATTCTTAAATATCCCTAGTCGATTATAATGATTAATAGGACAATCATCTATAGACTAGTATGGGGTTGGATTGATATGGAGATATCATGATCCAACACATGGGTATGCATTAGCAGTAATGGCATACTGGATTGACCCATCTCCGGGAAGGCTACATACACGTTATGTTAAGTCACAAGCGCTTCTCGCGGTGCATCGGTATTGTCATCCTTAGACTTGAAGTCACTACATGTTCTAGTTGTGGATTATTGTGATCTTGGTAGCGTCAAACGCTACACCGTAACTGGGTAGTTACAAAGGCGTGTACTGGATACAATAAGAAGCAAGCTAAGAGATCGTAGTGGACGTAGATAGAATTTGTCCCTTCCACATAACGGGAGAAAATATCCTAGGCCACTCGAGGGATAGTTCTTATAAAATGTCTGGCCAGACTCAAATAAATCAATATGGGATATTGATGTTATTTGCACGAATAAGGCTATTCCCAGGATCGAGAAACTATGGATTGGATATACGAGTGTGACTTGTATGTCTCGTGTCCAATCCGGATATTGAGACAAAGGGATGAGACAATTACTTGCACAAGGTTTGTCATGATGACTATTCTATTTGTTGGCTAGAATGGATGTCTTGCTAGAGGCCGCTCCATATTAGTAAATAGTTACTACCAACTAAATAGAACCTATGGGGTCACACGCCATATAGGGGTGAACTAGACATGGGAATTAATTAATATGATTAATTAATTAAAATGATCAAATCGCAACAACTTGCTAACTTAGTAGGACTAATATGCAAGTTGGACTAATCCATGTAAAGACATGATTAGGATATGCCAAGTTGGACTAATCCATGTAGAGACATGATTAGGATTAATTTGCAAATAGAACTAATCCATGTATTGACATGAGAAGGACTATTTTTGCAAAAGGGACTAATCCGAACTTGAGTAGGATTAGGAGAGGGGTTCTTTATGTAGTAGGACAAGGAGTTGTTGGACTATATAAAGAACACTCCTAGCTTACTTTTCTCTCTACACAACACACATCTATATGATAGAAGTAAGGAGAGAACAAAGCAAGGAGAGAGAGCAAGTCCCAAAAGAGGGCCGAACCCCCCAATGGGACCGCCCCCTACCCGTCGGCCTCACATGGAGGTGGCGCCCCACCTTGGTGCTCCATTGTTGCGTGATTCTTCTTCCTCTTCCTCTTTCCGTGCTAGAAACAATGATTGGAAGATCTAGATCTCACCTCTAGGCGTGGATCAACCGTAGAGACGTGACACAATTCGTGTTTGAAGTCATCAAAGGAGAACCCTAAGGTGTGTTAATTGATTTCTTCCTTTACCATCGTTATGTCTCTTGAATTGTGATCCTTGGAGGGTTTTGCATGGTTTATTATTGTTTCCGTTGCGCATCCATGAATCAAAACCCTACACTAATAGATGCAACAGGGACGTTTCTCAAAGTAAGAGGCTCTTTAAAAAGTTTGAAAAATTCATATAATGCTTCAGACTTATCTCTAATAAACATAACCCACGTAAATCTGAAATATTCATCAACCACAACAATTATATATCTCTTACCTTTGGGTGTTTGTACCCTCATTGCACCACACAAGTCCAAGTGCATCAATTCTAAGGGTCTATAAGTACTTACAAAGTTCTTTGGCTTGAATGAACTTATGGTCTGTTTACCTTGAGTGCATGCCTTGCAAATCTCATCATCTTTGAACTTCAGGATTGGTAATTCCCTTACTAGATCTTTTGAGATGTGTTTGTTCAATGTATGCATGCTTATATGACCAAGCTTTCTATGTCAAATCTTTGAGTAATCCTTCAAAGCTTTGAGACATTTCAGACTATTACATGCAACTTTGTCAGTACATAGTGCATAAACATTATGTGACCTAGGAGCAGTGAGAATGCAATTACCTGATTTTTCATCTTGCACCACACATTCCTCCTTGTCAAAAACTACCTTATTACCTTTATCACAAATCTAAGAAATACTTATCAAATTATACTTAAGACCATCAACTAAATAAACATCTGAACTTGAATATGCATAGTTGTTACCAATACTTCCTATACCAATTATGTTGCACTTTGTTTTGTCATGAAGTGTGATTGTACCCACTGGTTGCTCTTTAAGCTCATTGAATAAAGATTTCTTCCCACTCATGTGCCTGGAACATCCACTATCAAAAATCCATTTCCGATCTTTCAAAGCTTTGGTGACAACCCGCAAAATTCAATCAATGCCTTAACAGACTATTTGACAAAGTATAGAATTTGGATTCATACTCAGAATCAACCATGTTAGGTGGTCTAATTCTTTTTGGAACACAAATCTGTTTTTCTTGTCCCTTAAGCTGATAAGGATAGGTATGCCTCATTATATGAGGTTTTGTCCTTCTAAAGGGGCAAGTTGATTTCACATGTCCAATTTTGCCACAATAGTGACACTTTGGAGAATGTTTGTTTCCTGATCTTAAACATGTGGTTTTGTTTCTTCTTGGAAAATTTGGATTATAACAAATTCCACTTTTGTATAAAGAATGCATACTTCCTCCAAACATGAGATTTAGCTAATGTTCTAAGCTAGCAAAAGTTAAAAGAATTTTCTTAAATTCTTGAAGCTCACTAGTCAATGAAGTGTTCTGTTGTTCAAAATCATCTGAGTGACTCTTTAGATCAACAAATTTTTCAGTTAAAAGAGTGTTTTGATCAACCACTTCTTTGACCTCTGATTTCAAAGCTTTGAATTTGCTGTCCACGGCTTTGAAGTGACTATCAATTTTCAACTTAGTATCTTCAAGACACTTGTTTTGAAAAACCAAATCTAAATTTTATTTTTCTTGCTCATGAACCTTCATATTCAAGGAATCAATCTCATTCCTGTAATTTTCCTCATTTAAAAACATACTTTTGAGGATATCAGGTAAGACATCAAAAGGACTAGATAAAAGATTTGTTACCATTTATTCAATTGGCTTCTCAGTAGAGTGGTCTTCTTCGTGTCCAGCCATTAAACATAGATCGACTTGCTCTTCATCAGAATCTGAATATGAAGAGTCTGAATCACTCCTTGAGGCTACCATTGCCTTCTTCCTTCTGTTGTCATTTTCCTTCTTAGTAAATTCTCTGATTTTCATCTTTTGAGGGCAATCTCTTACCAGGTGATCTGTATCTCAACATTCATAGCAATTCATAACTTTAGGTTTATGTGAATGTGAAGTAGACTTACCTTTATGATCCTTGCTGGTTGGAGATCTAAATTTTTCTTTGCTGTAGTCCTTGTTTCCAATGTTTCTCTTCTTATTCAGAATTCTGGCCAAGGCTTTGAAAATCAGGGCTAAGGCTTCTTCATCATCATCATCATCATCGTCAAAGATATAACTGTTGAAATAGATGCCCCATAGGCAATCTAGTTTAGTATGAATTTATTTGTGGCTAGAACATTCATTGTATTACTTAATGGATATTTAATATAATGAAGTCCTTAGATTTACAATTATGTTATTTATCTTAAATATCCCAAGTCAAGTATAATGATTAATGGGACAATTACTTATAGACTAGTATGGGGTTGGATTGATATGGAGATATCATGATCCAACACATGGGTGTGCATTAAGGGTAATGACGCACTGGATTGACCCATCTCCGAGAAGGATACATACATGTTATGATAAGTCACAAGTGCTTCTCGTGGTACAATGGTATTGTCATCCTTAGACTTGAAGTCGCTAGATATTCTAGTTGTGGATTATTGTGATTTTGGTAGCGTTAAACGCTACACCGTAACTGGGTAGTTATAAAGGCGTGTACCGGATACAATAGGAAGCAAGCTTAGAGATCGTAGTGGACGTAGATAGAATTTATTCCCTCCCACATAACGGGAGCAAATATCCTAGGCCACTCGAGGGATAGTGCTTATAGAATGTCTGGCCAGACTCAAATAAATCAATATGGGATATTGATGTTATTTGCACGAATAAGGCTATTCCCATGGATCGAGAAACTATGGATTGGATATACGAGTGTGACTTGTATGTCTCGTGTCCAATTCGGATATAGATACAAAGGGATGAGACAATTAATTGTAAAAGGTTTGTCGGATGACTATTCTATTAGTTGGCTAGAATGGATGTTTTGCTAGAAACCGCTCCATATTAGCAAATTGTTGCTACCAACTAGATAGAACCTATGGGGTCGCACGCTATATAGAGTTGAACTCGATTTGAGAATTAATTAATAGGATTAATTAATTAGAAGGATCACTTTGCAACACCTTGCAAACTTAGTAAGACTAATTTGCAAGGAAGGGACTAAACCGAATTCTAGTAGGACTATAATGGGTACTTTAGGTAGTTGGCAAGGATTTGTTGGAATATATTAAGGATTCTCCTTCCTTCCTTCCCACACTTATGACCTTATTGATCACAACTTGAGTGGGAGAGAACAAAAGGAGAGAGAGAGCAAGCAAGCAAGAAAGGCGCAAGCCCCCCTTGCGGCCCCCCCATCCCGTCGGCCCAAACAAGGAAGCCGAAACTTCCATGTTTCCTCGCGTGTGTGATTTCTTCTTCCTCTTCCTCCTTTTCGGGTTAGCACAAAGGAGTGGGAAGATCTAGAATTCAACTCTAGGCATGGATCAACAATAGAGAACGTGACACAGTTCGCGTTTGAAGTCATCAAAAGAGAAACCCTAAGGTGTATTGTTGATCTCTTCCTTTACCATCGTTATGTCTCTTGACTTGTGATCCTTGGAGGGTATTTCATGGATTATATTTGTTTTTCCGTTGCGCATCCATGATCAAAACCCTACAATGGTATTAGAGCCACAGGTCGTAGAGCATAAACGTGGTTTATGTGTTCCGTTTTGATAGTTTTACACTTTAAATTTATTGTTTATCGCGTAAAACAAGACAAATCAAGCATATGATGAAATGTTTCAATAATCAATCATAACAAGACCTAGTTTTTGCATTGGATGCATGAATTAGTGAGTTTGAGAAATTTTAGGATCTTAGATCTAGGTTTTGGGCATCCTATGAAAAGAAGGATTTCTTCCCTTACAAGGAAACAACCAAACTTGGGCACCAAGCAAGGGAGTTGTTTTTGAAACAACTCCCAAAGGAGGTTTGTCCCCCTAGGGGACCGCCCCTCCTTGCTTTTCGCCCAAGCAAGGCTCGTCCTAGGGGCCGGCCGGCCCAAGGCCTTTGCGGTTCACTTTTTGGGCCCGGGCAATTTGATTGTTGGGCCCCATGGACCGTTTTAACCCTAGAAAATCCTAAAATCAATTAAAATTAACCAAGCGCGTTAAAATTGGATTTTAAATGTTTATGTGCAAATCGCATGGTGATTGAATATGGCCTTAGGATGTGGTTTGATGTGAATGTTTTTTATTTTTTGTGGTTTGGTTTACGGCATGCGAGCTGATCAATTAATTGTAATAATTAATTAGGATTTTATGGACTGCGAGCCATTTTTTTTCATAACTTGTGAGATTTATTTTATTTAGTATAGCTGTTAGCTAGTGCTAGATAGAGTAGATTGTTAGCCAATATTGAAGAAAAGAAGCCCAAAGCCAAAGGGAGCCACAAAAGATGGAGAGTGGAGCATTCCACATAACTATTAAGGATGGACCAAAAGATGAAGACGCATGGAGATGTGTTTGCTTTTAGGGTTCATAGATAATTCCATTGGCTTGGAATTTTCTTAGTCTTGAAAAGGCCATATTCACATCACGTTTTATTTTATTTTGTGGTTGTTTATTTTATTGTCTTATTATTTTGTGGTTGGTGTATGGATGATGCATGCAATTGCGATAATAAAATTATTAGACAACCAGGATCTATTATTTGGAGTTGTGCCCAAACTCAAATAGATAGATTAGTTGATATTGATCAACAAAACAATTAATAATTAATTTTAAAATCCCTCAAAAATCAAATATTGTGTTCTTGCCTTCTCGTTATTTAAACACTCATTATCATCATGATTTATCAAGTTCGTGCGTGCCAAAGCATGGCGACTTGGTTCATAATGATGGAATGCGATGGCACAAGCTAGTAATGTGAAACTGTTTAAATAAGAGGTTGAACACAACTAGGCTATTAATATGATTAAAAACCTAGAGGCAATCAATTGGGATTATCCATACGGATGGATAAATAGTAGTTATTTGTCCAATTGAACCAAGAGTTGCATAAGAGATGCAATTGGAAATGTTCCTACCTAAAGTAGTCAAATTATGAGTGAATTGCCAAAGCAAGCTCATAAGGAGATGAAACATGGATCTTGGCCCACTAAAAAATATAAGGATATTTTCCGCATTAATATTTCGAGGGTTATTAATCCGTAGAAAAATAGTGGGAGCTATATTTGATAAACTAGCCATTATTGAATATATTAAAAAATTCACAAATACTAAAACTTGCGTATTTTCCTTTTATATAATTCCAAATGGCAAATAACTCATCGAGTTCACAACATTCCCTACGATCTGTCCTTGAGATGGACAAGTTCTCTGGAACCAACTTTCTTGATTGGTAAAGGAAGTTGAGAATCGTTCTCAAGCAAGAGAAGAAATTGTACGCAATAGAGGAGCATGTTCCAGAAGGTCAAGAGAACCAAACACCTGCAGCCTTAAAGGCGTATCAAAAGCTTGCTAATGACTCTAATGATGCGGCCAGCCTGATGCTATGCACCATGACTTCTAAGCTTCAGAAGCAACACGAAAACATGAATGCTGTCGATATTATCGAGCATCTGAAGCAGCTCTTCCAATAGCAGGCAAGGGTTGAGAGGTATGAGGTCTCTAAGGCACTGTTCAAGTGTCATCTGGCATAAGGGAACCCGGTGGGACCCCATGTACTCCGTACGATCTGGTACTTGGAGAATCTCGCCCGACTAGGGTTCCCAGTCGCCCAAGAGTTGGCAACCGATCTCGTGTTGCAATCGTTGCCCGAGAGTCATGGACAGTTCATCATGAACTATAACATGAACGTGATCGTGAAACCACTGCCAGATTTGCTCAATATGTTCAAGACAGCTGAACAAAGCATGAACAAGGGTAAGGCAAGGCCATTATGATGGTGCAGAAAGGAAAGGGCAAAAGGTTTGCCTCATCCTCCAAGGGCAAAGGCAAGTCAGTTGCCAAGTCCAAGGAACCTACTCTTAAGCCTGTTGGTGGCATTGCCAAAGGTGTGACTAATCACTACTACAGTCAGCCTGGACACTGGAGAAGGAACTGCCCAAAATATCTGGAGGACAAGAGGCTTGGAATAGTGATTCCACCACCACCAGGTATTTTTGTTGTAGATGTCAATTTAACTGTCTCTACATCATGGGTATTAGATACTGGATGTGGATCTCACATTCGTCGAAATGTGCAGGATCTAAAGAGAAGAAGAAGATTGGCTAAAGGGGAGATAGATCTGCGCATTGGGAATGGAGCAAAAGTTGCTGCGTTGGCTGTAGGCGTGTGCGAGCTATCTCTACCTTCAAGATTAGTTTTAGAATTAAATAATTGCTATTTAGTGCCTGCTACGAGCAGAAATATTATTTATATTTCTTTTTTTGACAAGGAAGGTTTTATTATTTCAATAAAGAACAATTGTTCTCCCTTTTATTTGAATAATATTCACTATTTTAGTGTGCAATCATTTAATGGACTGTAAGTCCTTGATCTAAGCAATCATGTCTACAACATTAATACCAAGAGGATTAAAATACATGATTTAAATCCTGCTTACTTATGGCACTGTCGTTTAGGCCATATAAACGAGAAGCGTGTATCTAGACTCCATAAGGATGGACTACTAGACTCATTTGATTTTGAATCATATGAGACATGTGAGGCTTGTTTATTGGGAAAAATGACAAAGTCCCCTTTCAATAAGAAAGGTGAGAGGACTGGTGAGCAATTGGCTCTCATACATACTGATGTGTGTGGGCCATTTGCCACGCTGCCAGGGGTGGTTACGTCTACTTCATTACATTTACTAATGATTACAGTAGATATGGATGTGTGTACCTCATGAGGGCCAAATCCGAATCCTTTAAAATGTTCAAAGAATTCAAAAGTGAAGTAGAGAAGCAACTTGGAAAAAGTATCAAGGCTCTACGATCGGATCGTGGAGGAGAATACCTGAGCCAAGATTTTGACGACTATGTTAGAGAGTGTGGGATCGTGTCAAGATGACTATTCTATTAGTTGGCTAGAATGGATGTTTTGCTAGAAACCGCTCCATATTAGCAAATTGTTGCTACCAACTAGATAGCCCCTATGGGGTCACACGCTATATAGAGTTGAACTAGATTTGGGAATTAATTAAAAGGATAAATTAATTAGAAGGATCACTTTCCAACACCTTGCAAACTTAGTAGGACTAATTTGCAAGGAAGGGACTAAACCTAATTCAATTAGGACTAGAATGGGTCCTTTAGGTAGTTGGCAAGGATTTTTTGGACTATATAAAGGATGCTCCTTCCTTCCTTCCCACACTTATGACCTTATTGATCATAACTTGAGTGGGAGAGAACAAAAGGAGAGAGAGCAAGCAAGCAAGAAAGGCGCACGCCCCCCCCCCCCCCCCTTGCCGCAGCCCCATCCCGTCGGCACAAACAAGGAGGCCGAAACCTCCTTGTTTCCTCGCGTTGTGTGATTTCTTCTTCCTATTCCTCCATTCCGGGCTAGCACGAAGGAGTAGGAAGATCTAGAATTCAAATCTAGGCGTGGATCAACTATAGAGAACGTGACACAATCGCGTTTGAATTCATCAAAGGAGAAACACTAAGGGGTGTTGTTGATTTCTTCCTTTACCATCGTTATGTCTCTTGACTTGTGATCCTTTGAGGGTATTGCATGGATTATATTTGTTTTTCCGTTGCGAATCCATAATCAAAACCCTACAATAACAGTAGAATACAAAGGCTTCAAAGCTTTGAGATTTGGAAAGCTCCAAAGCTTTAAACTTCCTGTTTAGACTGAATATAAAGATAACAAAAGTAAACAACAGGAACACAAGGATTTTACAAAGTTCAGCCACAATTAGACCTAGTCTCTACCTAGGGATCTTATCCCTCCAGGATTCAAACACTTCTTTTTATTAATCACCCATATTTAGCCCTAGAAATCAAGCCTAAGTGATCTACATTACACTTATACAACTTTGTAGGGTTTTGATTCATGGAACGCGCAAACGGAAGCATAATCAAATAAAAGCCATGCAAAACCCTCCAAGGATCACAAGTCTAGATGCATAACGATAGTGAAGGTAAGAAATCATAAACACACCTTTGGGTTCTCCTTGATGACTTCAAACGCGAATAGTGTCACGTTCTCTATAGTTGATCCACGCCTAGATTTGTTCCTAGATCTCCAATCTCCTTGGTGCTAGCCCGGAATGAAAGGAAGGTGAAGGAATCACGCAAAACGAGGCACAAAAGGGGCTCGGCCCTCTTGTGGCGTCGGGGACGAGTGGGCGGCGGCAAGGGGGCGGCGTCCCTCTTGTTGCTTGCTCTCTCTCTCCTTTGTTCTCTCCTACTTTTGTTATGTTCTCTTTAGAGCATAAGATGTGTAGGGAAGGAAGGAAGGAAGGAAGGAGGGTCCTTTATATAGTCCAACAACTCCTTGTTAACTACCTAAAGGACTTATTCTAGTCCTACTAGAATTCAATTTAGTCCCTTCCTTGCAAATTAGTCCCTACTAAGTTTGCAAGGGTTTGCAAAGTGATCCTTCTAATTAATTAATCCAATTAATTAATTCCCAAATCTAGTACAACTCTATATAGCGTGTGACCCCATAGGTTCTATCTAGTTGGTAGCAACTATTTGCTAATATGGAGCGGTTTCTAGCAAAACATCCATTCTAGCCAACTAATAGAATAGTCATCTAGACAACCTTATACAAGTAATTGTCTCATCCCTTTGCCTCCATATCCGGATTGGACACGAGACATACAAGTCACACTCGTATATCCAATCCCTAGTTTCTCGATCCATGGAATAGCCTTATTCGTGCAAATAACATCAATATCCCATATATTGATTTATTTGAGTCTGGCCAGACATTCTATAAGCACTATCCTCGAGTGGCCTTGGATATTTGCTCCCGTTATGTGGGAGGGGCAAATCCTCTCTACGTCCACTACGATCTCTAAGCTTGCTTCTCATTGTATCCAGTACACGCCTTTATAACTACCCAGTTACGGTGTAGCGTTTAACGCTACCAAGATCACAATGATCCACAACTAGAATATCTAGTGACTTCAAGTCTAAGGATGACAATACCATTGTACCCGAGAAGCACTTGTGACTTAACATAACGTGTATGTAGCCTTCTCGGTGATGGGTCAATCCAGTGCAACATTCCGTAATGCACACCTATGTGTTGGATCATGATATCTCCATATCAATCCAACCCCATACTAGTCTATAGATGATTGTCCCAATTAATCATTATACTTGACTAGGGATATTTAAGATAAACAACACGATTGTAAATCTAAGGACTTCATTATATTAAATATCCAATAAATAATAAATGAATTTCTAGCCAATTACAAATTCATACTAAACTAGATTGCCTCTAGGGCATCTATTCCAACAAACTTGTGGCTCCCAAACTATCTAGTTACAAGCTAAAATCTGTTGAAACAATAAGAACCTCTTCTTGTTCACTTGAACAACTAAACTACTAAGTATAGTGAGGTTTTAGAAATATAGAATGAATAATACAATTCAGTACAAACAGAAGAACTCATAAAGAGTAAGCTAATGAAGCCTGGAAGAGTTCTTCTGATCTAATGAATGATCTTGCTTCTGCAATGTTAATGTTCTGATGAATCTTAAGATTTAAATGATATGAACTCTCCTGTTTGTAGCATACTTCAAATCTAACGACGATCATTCTTAATCTCTGTGTCTCTTCAAATCAAAGTGTTGATCACTTTTAAATTACAGTCTGCAACCAACTGAGAGATTTTAGTAGCAGAAACCCTATAAATCCTCTTTCCTGATATGCTTCTTTCAACAGCTATGTTTCGATAGCTATCTGATTTATTTATGGACGTTGGAACGCCCAACAAACCTGCATAAACACAGCAAACAAGATCAAACAACATCAAGACAATCTAGCATCAAGATCTGTTCAGCAATATGCTAACAGTTCATGAGAAAAATGGACTAGATTTGTCTTGTAACAGACTTAGCTTAAACATATATGCAATATTTTGAATATATCAAATAAGCAGTATAGAACGAGTCTTATTAGTAAATAATAGATTCATTACAAGTTATGAATCACACAGAAATAACCTGCATACACAGAATTAGTCAGATGAACTTAGCAATGAAGACTAACCAATGAATCTCAAAGCTTTGAATATTTGTCTACTAGTTCATCATAAAGAACTTGGATTTTCAATCCAACTCAGTCCTGCATATTTTGTTAATCAAAACATAGATTACTAATGCCTGCATAATTTCGTTCCATATCAGAAACAAAAACCTGCATCAAAAAGTTAGACAAATATATATATATATATATATATATATATATATGTTTATGAATACAGTAACTCAATGCTTTGAAGCTTTGATACTTAGACAATTATCCTTCTTGTGTTTCTGGCTTTCATCATCAAGAAATCAAAGCTCTCTGCATATGCATTCAAATATTAGTTTGAAGGAGCTTCACACTTATCAAATAAACATAGTGATTTGGCACAATTGATAAGATCTCAAAAGTAATAATTTGGGATGAGGCGACCATGGCCAATCGGAATGCATTTAAATCTTTAAACTGTAATTTTGTTGACATAATGGGCGTAAAATTGTCATTTTGAGGAAAATTCATGGTATTTTGTGGTGATTTCAGACAAGTACTACCTGTTATTCCGAGAGCTACAAATGCAGAGACAATTTCAGCCTCAATTCTGAGATCTTATTTATTGAATAATGTTCGAGTGATCCGATTAAAATAGAACATGCGTTCTTTTAATGATCCAGAGTTTGCTCATTTGCTTCTTCGTGTTAGTGATGGTACCTACCCAACTTCATAAGATGACATGATCACAATTCCTTCTTGTGTGACAATACCATGGACTGGTCAAGAATCGATTGATAGAATGATTCAAGATAAATATCATAACATTGAGATGCATACAAGAGACGGGGACTATATGGTTGCACGAGGTTTGATAACTCCCTGAAATGAGGATGTTGAAATACTCAATGACGAGGTAATTGGTAAATTTTCTGGTGAAACGAGGATTTATTATTCTTTCGATGCTGTAGAAAATTATGCACAAAATTTTTACCAACCTGAGTTCTTAAATTCCATTTCACCTGGCGGCTAACCCCCTCATGTCTTGAAGCTGTAAGTTGGCGCACCTATCATGCTGCTAAGAAATCTTGATCCAAGCAGAGGGTTGTGTAATGGAACTAGATTATTGTGTCGTTATTTACAAGCCAACTTCTTGGATGCATAGATTATAAGTGTATTTTAAGGGAAAATGTGTCTTTATCCCACGTATTCCGATGCAGCCTCCTGACAACATTCAACTTCAATTCGAGATGACGCGGAGGCAATTTCCAGCTCGACTCAGTTTTGCTTATGACCATAAAAAAATCTCAGGGTCAAACCATTCTAAATGTGGGTATCTATCTTCCACACCATGTTTTTAGTCATCATCAACTTTATGTTGCTATATCGTGAGGAGTATCAAAACTCACAACAAAGGTGTTGGTGAAATGTGAGACTGGTAGACGGGGAGGAGTCCAAACCCGTAATGTAGTTTAAAGAGAAGTTTTAGTTCCAAGCAACGTTTAATAGAGTTATTTGAGCAATGTGATTCCCAAGTAACAACAAAAACTTATAGATTGCACATTGGTAGAATGATTTCTGGTGAAAAAACTGGCTTTTAGATTGTGGTGGATTTTTTTTAGTTTTCTTTAGAGATTCTGTTTAAACCAGTGTGTTTGGTAGTTGTTTTTTAATTAGATCAAAAATTGGAGAAATGTATTTTTTTGTGGTGGTTTTTAAATTGAATGATTTAGATTAAATGACTAATATACCCTCAACTTATTTTTTTTACAGATTCAAGAAGAACAAATGCAATGTAAAAAAATTCAAGATTTCATGAGCTTCAATGATTTCATGAAAGTAACAAATTGAAGAACAAATTAACAGTTATGACTTTCAAATTATCAAATTTTTATACTTAAATTCAACAAAAAGTTAATGATTTCATTAAATTCCGTTCACACTTGATGCCACGTTGAGAAACGGACAAAAAAAATAATAAACTAGGGAAACAACACCGTAAAGATGGTCGATCCTAAATAATGAGAACATCGCACATAAAAGATATCGTCCGAAATATGCGAGAATTGAGTTTTGTGGAAAAAAATTATGGCAAAAGTATTGAAAAAAATTTGTGCAATCTTTTTAATTACCTTGATGACTAAAAAGCCAGAGAGCTACCAAAATGAGAGACGATTTTCAATTTAATGCGTCTACGATGTGAGAGTAATATCGCATTTGTGTGTCATAGAAATAAACCAAAAGAAAAACCACCAAAAGATGGTTTTTTCCACCAAGAAAAAATGTCAAAAAAACCAGATTAAAAACTGATTTTTCAACCACTGCAAACAAACACTGTCGATAATCTATATGATTTTTAAACCATAAACCAAAAATAAACCACTTCACCAAACGCACGCTAATATTTTATACCATGACATACTAGCAGTTTAATGTAATGGGGATCACCCAAGAGGTCCGTCACTGATATATTTGTGTACTATCATGGCAGGTTATTTGTTTTTTCATTGTCCATGGCATGTTTCAAGTTATTCACACATTTGAAGAGCTCAATCAATGGAGATACTCAAAGTAGGTTAGGCTTCATTCTTCGTTTTAAGTCCCATTGTAATACTATTTCACACAATGATACGTTTTACTACGTTATGTTAGCAATTTATTTCATTTTTCTCTTTGATGGCAAACATAAAACTAATTCTAACAGATTAATTATTTTCAATTTCAATTCATTTCCTACAATGGGTTATGACAACCCAGACTTCTCTTCATGACACCAACTGACCAGACTTAGCAACCTTGAGGCTCCTCTGCATAGCACTTAGCCTTAAAAGAGCTGCATCATAGGTAATAGACTAATAGTAATCCCACACCTCATTCTTAACATCATGTACTATGTGGCGGAATCCAGTGACTGATCATTTCGATTCCCACACATCGTGTGGGCACTTTTTGCTTGTTACCCTATATATATACGCACCAAAATGCTTTTTAAGTACGTGGAGCGCCTGCTCGATTCATTTACATTATTATTTCCTCAGTCCTCAGCTGTTACAGCGTTGACACAGACAGAAAATGAATAACTTATTAGCAACTGGCCACGTTAGGAAAGTGGTAGTTAATTAGCAGCTGATTGCTTTCTCTAACTCTAGCTCTGAGCATTTCTTCTGTTGACTTTACAAACTTGAAATTCTCCATCCAGATGAATTTTGCCCATCACTACCAACCTGAAAGTTCTTTCTCAATAGCAGTTTAGTTTGCCGCATTAAGTACGCTACTAGGTTGGAATGGAGTATATGAAAGACCTCACAGATCTTCTTATTAAGAGGGAAAGGAATTATCAACTTCTAAGCGAGGAAATGGCTAAGTTACGTGCACATCTCGCAAAAATGGGACACGGTTGTGAGATGGATGCATGTGAATTGTGGAGAATCAAGTAAGTACATTACCTTTTTTGTGAATGACTGTAGTTGTGTTTTCTCCTTATATTATTCTTCTGCGACAAAGGGGCGATGAGGCTTACAAAGAGGGTGACATGGTTAAAGCTGAGGAATATTACACAACGGGCGTCAATTGCATCTCAGAGAAAACACTATCCGGTCGTAGTTGTTGCGATCCTCTTGTCTTGTGTTACAGCAAACGCGCAGATACAAGAAAACGTCAGGAGAAGATTAGGGATGCTTTGAACGATTGTGAGTCTGCTGCTGAAATTGACCCTCAATTCCTCGGAATTCATATTACTGCTGCCAAGTAAGCCTTAAGCTCTCTATGCCACATATCTTCTGTGTTAATATTTATTTTTGACCGTAGCGGATGTTTTGCAGCTAACCCGCACTTTAAGCAAAATTAACAGACAAAAGAGACTAATGACCGTAGCGGATGTTTTGCAGTCTTGCAAATATTACTTTATTTGCAAGACTTTAGGAAAATTGAGATGGAATGCTTTATTATCGTCGTAGTTAAACATAACATATTTTTGGGTAGTGATTCTTACACCAGCTAATTTGATGGTTACACCAGATTTATGTCGTCATGACTTAATTACCCCGTCAGTCATATTTAAACTTGTTATTGCAGTTATCTATTTTTAGTAAGTTGGAATTTGTGAGATTTTCCACGGTTAATCTCCTAAAAGTTTGCTATTCCATCTTTACACAGTAATAACACCTCTCTCAATCCCCCCCCCCCATCCTCCAACGGTCCAAACATCCCCATACTCAAAAGTTAATTGTTTATTTGATTTTGAACTCTTATAATTTTACTGAGTTCAAATTAACCATCCTTCACTAGCCTACAAAAGAACGCCGCCAAACCACTCCCACCGTCGCACGTCACTACCCTCTCCCTTAACCTTTTTATTTGGAGGAGTCTTCCTTAACCATTTTTTCTTTGGAGGAATCCCTGAACCATTATTAATTCGTCTACGGAATTAATCAAATAACAGAAAATTTAATTGTAGACTACTTAATTCTTTTTAAATTCAATTTCATTTACTCTGCTACTGAAACAACACAGTTTTCTATTGAGTGTAGGCCATTTTGTAAAACAACTGAATGAGATACGTGTGCCCGCATAGTGCGCGACACTGCTAGTTAGTTGAAAAAAGATAATGACCCTTCATTTGTCTTCTTCAAGGAGGAAATGCAAGTTAAGGATGGAAAAAAGAAGGCAAGCCATACATGTTGGTAGTATCAGATTATGAACACTTGGTCATGGCGCCAAGGGGGTGAATTTCGGAAGCAAGTTTGATGCTTTGCAATCATTGATTCTCATACAACAGTTTAATGAGCGGAAACAATTTCTTTGTACTACGTTGGAAGGTGAAAAATGGGGACATCAAAATAGGAAAATAGCATAAAAGAGAGGGGGTATTCAAGTCATGTGTGAAAAATAGCATGTGTGAAAAAGGGAATAGCCAAATTTATGGAGCTAAATTGCGGATATTTTTTATAAACATGAAACTTGCAAAAAATTGACTATAAAAAATAGTAGTATTAAATAGAGAAATGCTAGGGAACCTACCAATATCTCCCACTCATCTCCCACCCAAGTGTAAAATTGGCAACATGAATATTCATTTGGAATGATTGCATTTTTCTAGAAGGAATGTGGGAGATGAGTGGGAGATATTGGTGTGTTCCCTAGCATTTCTCACAAATGACTAATGAGGGGTATTTAAGTCATGAAAATATAAATATGGTGTAAACATCATATTAGTTGGTATAAGAATCATTTAACTTTGTTAACATGTTATGAGAATATGTAGGTGTTGAGGCGGTGTGACTTGAGTTTGGAAAGTCAAAAGTGGCAAAGATTAGGAAACATGTTGGACGGCAAGTTATTTGTTTCCAACTTGGATTGAAAGACCACGAGGATGGGTGGGGTTAAGGAAACATATTGTTGGGGCGGTGATTTGCACATGCCCTTACTATATAAGGGCTTCTTGGCTTCCTAGTTTGTATGCAATCATCTAAGTGTAATTATTCCTCTTAAGTGAATAAATGACGTTTTTCCGCCGTGAAGGTAGTTAGCGAATATTTCGCTAGCGAACCACGTAAAATTCCGTGTTCTTCTTTATTCGTTCATTATTCGTGAGGTGATTTGTCATAACAGTATGTTTCTATTTGGCCCTTAGCGTCTCAGTGGTGTGGGCTTTGCGAAGTCACCCATTGATCCCGGGTTCGAGTATGGATCGCCGCATAACTGACAAGCTAACTATACACTTTTTATTGATCAAGGAAAATATTCTGCAGATTCTTCGTAATCTCTATAACAGCTTAATGAACCATATCATTCACTTACAATGGCGCGCACAGAACGTACCTCTTGTACCATCCCAGTGGTGCTTGCTTCAGACTAGACAAAGATTTCCTCAACGTAAAACCTCGTTCTACAGTACCCTCACATCCAAGTGGCAGTGTTATGCCTAGCTCACCCTTTAATTCAGCAAGTAGGAAAGCTTAAAGCTATATATACATGTATCAAATGACAAGTCATGATCGGACAATACGATTAAGGACAATGGAAAATTGGTTGATCTATACTTCAGCACCAGTGAAACTGTTCTATCAAATTCCCTTACTTGTTAGTAAACCCATTTCCATTAAACCCACTTGGAATCTTTTACGGATTGAGCAATCATGATCCTTTTCTCTTGAATAGACCTTCTTGCAAGAATGATCCAATCCCTTCCTTGAAACCTGCGTAAAGAGTGATTGAACATCTTCCATAGAAGTACTTGTTCATGATCCAAGAATCTTAAGGGACGTCCATAATATCTTGAAACACTATTATCATTACTAGGAGGTTGCCATGCAACGTAACAAGATTTCTTCCTGAGTGAGGACATTGTGAATTAGGTGGAGATATCACAACTCCATTCTTAATTCACTCTGCTTGTGTTTTAGGTGCAAAAACGTATCGCTGCACTACAGGGGCTTCAGCTCTGTGTACCTCCACCTTCATGACATCTTTACTGTGATCCAAATTCAGCTAGAAAATCTCTTCTTGGGCGCAGCAACAAACCACTTAAAGAGATGTTCTTACTGCATATCACTTTCTTCGTATCTGGGTACTTGAACATGAACCCTTTCTCACCTTAACCAAAGCAAAGGGATTACCACATCATTTGATCCTCTGTCAAGTTTGTCATATCTAATCCGTCCCAAAATGAGTGTCCAGGTATCTTTGCAAGTACTGTGAGGAGGTGATTTGTTAATTTATTTCACAATGTTAAGAATAATCTTATCTCTACAGCATTGTAAAAGAATAAAAAGTTTTGATATACTTTTGGTAGTCTAAGTCACCTCCTTTAAATGATTGGTATTTCCTAAAAAAAAAATGATTGGTAAAAAATAGAAGAAACTCATTTGGGATCTTCCACAGGTGATATCACCAAATCCTATATTTTTCAGGGGAAATTACTATTTTGCCTCTAGTTTAGTTTGTTGGGGAATCCGGGCTCAAAACACGACTAAAACAACAAAGTCGTAGCGGAAGAAAAACGCCCAAAGATTTCAACTTTCCCCCAAATACATGCAACTAAACAGAGAGCACCACAATTGCGAGAAGACAATAAATTAAAAACGAGATAAGACAATTTTTAACGTGGAAAACCCGAAATCGGGAAAAGTACAGAGTCACTCTCGACTCAAATATTCCACTATAATCAACAATAGTAGGATCACAAAGCTAGTACTTCGAGAGTTCAAACAACATCCAAGAAATCAATAATCTTGGGATCAACAACCCCACCAACACCAATTAGGTGAACAAGCAAAGTAGAAACCCTACTCTACTAACAATTGGGATAACACAAAGAAAGGAGGAGAAGAAGATCCGAACAGGTAGATTGAAAGAGCACGTCGCAAGAATCAATTCCCCAAAATCAGAGACGAAACGGAACAACTTTCACCGTTGAACTTGCCGGCGAAGTTTCTGGTCGGACCTCCAAAATACCCAGCAGTAGCCTCCGTATTTTTCTTCACCTGCTGCTGCTACTCTCTCTCACTCTCTGTTGCCTCTACCCGTGAGACACAAAATACCCACTCACATGAGACAACCAGCCTTATCTCACCTATTGTGAGACAAAGCAAAATCCACCATTAAGATGGTCCAACGTGGGCCATTAAACACCACACACACACATACATCACATATGTGTGATATCCACGGGAAGCAAAGCTGGGCACAACCAGCTACAAAAAAACAAACCTCTTTTTTTTTTTTTTTTTCTTTCATTAGTCTCATGAGCAATGATCCGGTGTGGTGCGTTTCACCATATACGGTGGACCTCACACAAACATTCTCCCCCTCTACCTCATATGGAGGAATCCATACCCGCGATGCTTCTACAAACTTCAAGCTTCGCAACCGGTACGAACATCGTCATCATATCAGCACCATTGTCGTCGGTATGAATCTTGACAAGTTCAACCGACCTCCCATCCAACACATCCCGCATCCAATGATACCTCACATCGATGTGCTTGGATCTCGGGTCAAAGCTCTAGTTCTTGCTGAGATGGATAGCACTCTGACTGTCACAGTACATAGTATACTTCTCTTGCTTTAACCCCAGCTGTTATAACAGCTTCTTCATCCAAAGCAACTCCTTGCAATGCTCAGTAGCTGCAATAAACTCAGCCTCAGTAGTAGACAATGTAACGCATTTCTGCAACCTAGACTGCCAAGACACTACTCCCCCTGCGAAAGTGTTCAGGTACCCAGACGTAGAATTCCTCGAATCAATATCCCAAGCCATGTCAGCATCAGTGAAACTAACAAGATTAGGATCACCATTTCCAAAGCAAATACACAACTGAGAAGTACCCCTGAGATACCTGAATATCCACTTAACCGCAGAACGATGCTCTATACCTGGATTGGAGAAAAACCGGCTGACAACGGCAACCGCATGAGCTATGTTCGGTCTTCTACACACCATGGCATACATCAAACTACCCACTGCTGAAGCATACGGAACCGACATCATGTCTTCCTGCTCTGCCTCTGTCTTGGGACTTTGCTTTGAACTCAACTTAAAATGACCAGCAAGAGGTGTACTAAATGGCTTCGCCTGGTCCATATTGAACCTCTTCAGGACCTTCTCAATGTAGGACTTCTGAGATAACCAAAGCCTCTTGGCTTTCCGGTCTCGCGAATCTCATACCTAGAATGAAACGACCCGGGATCTCGGTTCAGGGTTAACGCGACAATCGATAACCAAAAGTAGATTATTAACTATTAAATTTACATTTCGGTTAAAGTACATAACAAAATTTCGATATTAAGTACAATCTAAAACAAATCGTCTGTGATCTACTAAGTGATCTGACTTAAGCTAAACTTCTTCATCTCGATCCGCGTTCCCATTCCCCAAACTTGATTGACGACCTACGGTTTTAAAATGGCAAATGCTGACGCAGTTTTGAAGAAATAATCAGTAAAAACTGAGTAAGTACATACTACGACATGTAAAGCATCGAGTGGCACGGAAGCATGAGTTGAAACAAATTAGAAGATTTAAATAGTAAAGCTATCATGTTGGAGAATTTGGAACAACTGGAAGTAAACGAGTAACAAAAACATTTCAATTTAATAACATTGAGAAACCACGAGTAGTTCGTAACATAACCAGAGTAAACAAGTCCATTTAAAAGGATAACTTAGTTCATGAGTAGCCAAAGCATTTCAAATCATTTCAATTGATTAGGGAAATTCAGAGCCACAAACAACATTAATAAAGTAGTCAATTTTTAATTTCGACTTCAATCAACAGTTTAATTTAGCTGAGGCGTGTCAAGAGCCACCAGCAGGATCGATGTAAACAGAGGGATCACGAAATAATCACTAAGGGTTCCTTCTAGGGTCTATCAAACCCTATTTCACCCGAGCGTTAAGGGAGCCCATTCGTCAACCCCGCTCACAACATTAGCTAAAATGCCTTAAGTGTCGACACCCCTATACCGTAGTGACCCTTACAAGTATAAATAGCACTCTATAGCTCTATAAACCCCTTGACCTCAATATCTTGATACATTTTGGCTCATCGGGGGCGGATTTGTCAACATTAACGTTCTATCCAATAATAAGAAGCATTGCTTCAATGGTCTTAGCCATAAGAAAATGGAGGATCGCTTGACGCCTCCCATTAATAACAGTATTCTATACATCGTCCTAAGTCTATTTGAGGTATTTTATTTCTTCTCTTTCACATAACCAGAATCAGAATATCAACATTTCACAAGTAATTTCCGAGAGTTCTCAAAGGAGATGAATAAAATAGTTTAACAACTTTCGAGTGGAAAACATGCATTCTCATACTTTTTCATATAACAAGCATTCATTTGAAACATCAAACACATACGCACATTTTGATATGAAAAGGTCGTACATATGTACTTACCACTGAGATGAAGCACAATCAAAATCAAGAAACTAAGCCTAGCACTCCGACGACAACCGCTCTCTCCTACGGGGTGGATGTCTACAGTCACACGTATGACGTACTCGTTATAACCAATTTACACATTTATAATAAAGATGCAAACTTACATGTCACATAGTCCTAAATTTCACTAATGCACATATAATGATATTTAATTATCAAAATAAGTCAAACAAAACACCTAGAAGTTCAAAAATTCAAGTTTTCTAAAAAATGTGAAACTACAATTCGGGACAGAATTGTAGCTCTGACATTGGATCCATATTTACCATATCAAAACATCTCATAAAATTTTGAAATTAATGTATGATGAACCTACATGTGTCTACTTTCAGAAACATCAAGAAAATCATGTATATCTATTATAAAACTCAAGTTACAAAAATAACAAACATTGCTATGCAGAGACATATTTGGAAGAATGTTTCAACTTTAAAGAACAATTACTACTACTTGGAGAATAGGAAAGATGCCCATCTTCTCCGGAATGAATACCCTATGTGTCTAGTTTCATCAAAAGAAATATTAGGTGCCATAAATTTCTGGAAATGAGATTTTTAACAAAAAATATAAAACTTGTCCAAAAACAGAGTTTCAGAAAACATGCTACTTAGAATGAGCATATCTCTCTAACCAAAAAGGATATGGAGTTGAATCTTCTTTCAAAATGACTCTCTTTGACTCTAGTTTCAGAATATGTAAGATTTAAAAATTCCATAGAGACAAAATTTAAATATACTGTACGTTTTTCACAAACTGGTCAGATTGTAAAAATATGCAATTTTTCAAAAATCAACAAGAATGGTTCTAATGATACATGCAACTTATGAAGACTTGATTTTCACCCAAATAATATCATTTTAGGCATTAATTAAGATATTTACATGATGTTGACGCAAATTATCAAAAATCTCTTGAGTAACAAATTCCAAGAAGATGACATTCATAACATGCATGTGGGTTCTAGTGTGGTTTCATGAAATAGTCAAAATTTTGGAGTTTAACTCTTGATCAAACCATGAAAATGAAGAATAACGCATGGATAGGAAGAAATCTAAGATGAAATATCATCAATCAAAGCAAAACATGAACATGCATATATGAATTCAAGACTATAAGGAAAGTTTACCCCAAGATTCAAGACATTGTGATGAAAATGGTGATATTGGTCATCAATCCATGAATAGAATGGTGGAATAACTCCCATCCATGGTTACAACAAGCTTGGAATCAAGTTTTTCATGTTTGGAAGAGTAGAAAATGAGTTTTTGATGGTGTTTTTGTGAGGTCAACACCCAAAAATGGGATGGAATTTGGGGAGAGAGAAGAGAGCATGTGTTGTTGTTCTTGAAGAGAAAAAGATGAAAGAAAATGAGGATGAAAGAAATGAAGTTGATGGTGGAGGTTGGTGGTGAAGGAACCCACATGGTAATGCCATACATGAGGGTAGGTGTTAATGAGAGTTGGTGTATTATTAGAGAGAATTAGGAGATGTTTGTAACAAAAAATCATCTCCATAATTTAGATGAGTTGACCAAAGATAGTGGAGGGGGCTTGAAGAGAAGTCATAAGTTTTCCAACAAGCTAGTTGGGGATATAAATATAAAATTGATAAATGAGATGTTTATTTGTGAAAACTAAAATTTGAGGGGGTGAAAATATAATTTTCAATTAATAGGTAACACTAGAAAAGATAACTTCCATAAATTGTAAAATCTTCAAATTATTTCAAATACAACACTTTGTATAAATCAATTTTAGAAAACTACAAGTACCTCCCAAATATACAAAATAAGTTTCATATAGTATTTTCCAAGTTTTAGAAACTACAAAATAATCCCAAAATAAAAAAAAATATATCATCATAGATGTCAAATGACACACTTATATTTTAAAACTAAGAAGAAGTCCATGACAAGTTTGAAATATAAATTTCTTAAAATTCTCAAATAGTTTTCGAAATTACTAAATAACCCCCACCTAAAATAAGGGGTATTACGCAGACCCCAAATCCTTCATAGCAAAGGATTTGCCCAACTACTTCTTCAATCTCGCAATCTTCCTGGCATCACGACCAAAAATCAACATGTCACCGACATAAAGAAGAAGAATGATCAAATCACCGTCAGAGAAATATTTCACAAACACAAAATGATCTGAAGTTGTCTTCTTATATCCATGCTCCCCCATGAATGAGTCAAACTTCATGTACCACTGCCTTGGTGCCTGCTTCAAGCCATACATACTCTTCTTCAGCTTGAACACCAGATCTCCTTTCCCTGAAATCTGAAACCCTTCGGCTGTTCCATGTAGATCTCCTCCTCCAAATCACCATGGAGGAACGCAGTCTTGACATCAAGCTGCTCAATCTCCCAGTCTCTGCTGGCTGCTATACCCAGACCAACCCAGATAGACGGCATCTTCACCACCGGTGAGAATATCTCCTTGTAGTCTACTCTTTTCTTCAACTTGTAGACCCATCTATTCTTGAGTGCTCTTATACCCTAAGGCAACTCCACCAACTCATAGGTGATGTTCTCATATATGGACCGCATCTCTGATTCCATGGCTTTCAGCCATTTTTCTTTCTTATCAACTGTCATGGCCTCATCATAGTTCTCTAGCTCCCCCTCATCCATGAGTGTCACATATTCAGACGGAGAATTCTTCTGATAGGGTTGCCGATCTCTGCTAGATCTCATCAACTCTATAACAGCTAGAGCTGGTGGCTCTGGAGGTAACACCTCATCATGTGCATCTTCCTGATCATCAACTGGAGGGGAATCAACATTATCTGCATCATCCTGATCATTTTGCACTATTTCATCACCATAATCTGCTGGAGTGGGAACTGGACTCTTGTCCACCAAATCATAACCATCATCGTGAGGCTTATCACATCTCCCGATGTCCTCAATAGTATGATCTTCAAGAAATACCACATATGGGCTCCTGATAATCATATTGGTAACTGGATCCCATAACCGGTATCCAACTCTTCAAGGCCATAATATACACTACTTGGATTTGTCGTTAAGCTTTGATCTTTCACCTTTTGGGACATGTACAAATGTCTGACACACGAACACTCTCAAGTGATCGTAAGACACATCTATACCTGTCCAAACTCTGTCAAGTATATCTGTCTCCAAAGGAATTGAAGGAGATAGAGTAATCAAATCCAAAGCTGTTCTCATCACCTCACCCCAAAAGGTGCTTGGTAGCTTTTCCTGTGACAACATACATTTGATCTTCTCAATCATGGTCCTGTTCATCCTTTCTGCTAAACCATTATGCTGTGGGGTCTTAGGAGGTGTCCTCTACTGCTTAATCCTATGGTTCCTTCAATACTAGTGTAAGGAACCCTTGTACTCACCGCCATTGTGAGTCGTGATGCACTTCAATGGCTTTCAAGTTTCCCTCTCAAAACTAGCATGAAACTCCTTAAACACATCACCCACTTGGTCCTTACTCCAAAGAGTGTATACCCACACTTTTCGTGAATGATCATCAATGAAAGTGACAAAGTATCTCGCACCACCAAGTATTCTTGTCTTCATGGGTCCACAAACATCAGAATGTACCAGTTCTAGAATAACAGACTTTCTAGACCCATAAGTATGCTGAAAACTCAACCTGTGTTGCTTTCCAGCCAAACAATTGGACAATGCTTCAAAGGATTACATTTAATACCAGGGAGCTGCTCTCGCTTGGTTAGGACATCAAGTCTTTTCTGACTCATGTAACCCAACCTCTTGTGCCACAACTCTGTAGAAGAATCATTAATTGCATTTACCACTGGACTGGCAAGCTTCGCATGCATCACATACAGTGAGCACTCCTTCATCCCTCTAGCAACAACCAATGAGCCCCGGGTAAGTCTCAATTTCCCATCACCGAAATGATTGCAATACCCATCTTCATCAAGCTTCCCTGCAGAAATCAAATTCAGCCGAATATCTGGAATAAGCATTCTTCCAGTGTTAGTCTCCCAGAATACATCACCCATGCCAATGATATTTGACACACTGTCATTCCCCCATCTTCACAACACCATAGTCACCTGGTCTGTAAGATGAGAAGAACTCCCTCCTGGAGGTAACATGAATGGAAGCCCCGCTGTCAATAACCTAGTTGCTGCTCTGACAAGCTATACTCACAACATTCTCCTCACAGACAATGAGAGTATCATCCTTAGTTGTTGTAGCAACTGTCTTATCATTCTTGTAGTCTGACCCTTGTTGTCCCTTGTTCTTCAGATTCCTGCACTGTTTCTTCATATGTCCGATACCTCCACAATGGTAGCATTTAACAGTCTTCTTCCACTCTCTCAACTGGCCTCTCAAGTGCTTCCTGTCTTTCTTTGGAACCTGTTGTGACTTCTCCCTCTATTCTCTTTCTTTTCTGAAACCAGTGCCTCAGCCTCCGAGTTCATGCCTGACTCGAACCGTCTAGCTTCTTCATTCAACAAGCTATCCTTGACCATGTCATTGGTCAACTTTCCATCTGGAGCTGAATTGCTGAGAGCCACTGTCAAAGTTTCCCAGCTATCCAGCAAGCTACTGAGGAGAAATAATGACTGAATCTCATCATCAAATACAATCTGCATCGCCGTCAGCTGATTCATGAGCTCTTGAAACCTGCTCATATGCTCAGACACACGTTGGCCATCCCTTTACCTCAAATTCACAAGTCGCTTCATGAGGTGCATCTTGTTCTAAGCTGCCTGTCTCTCATAAAAATACGCTAGATTTTTCAACAATACATCCGCTCTTGTCTCTTTGGCGACGTTGTGAAAAACGTTTTGGTCAATCCACTGTCTGATAGTGGCTACAATGTTCCTATGCAATGTTTCCCATGCCTTGTCTGTCATGGTGGCCGGCTTCGAAGAATCACCTTCGACTGGATCAGACAAGGCCTTACAAAACAAGATATCCTCCATCCTTGGCTACCAAATTGAATAAATTGACGAAGTCAATTTTACTATTGTGCCACCAAAACTATGCTCATCCATTTTAGTAAACACAACACGAGCCAACAACAAAGAACCAGGCTCTGACACCTCTTGTTTGGAAATCCGGGCTCAAAACATGACTAAAACAACAAAGTCGTAGCGGAAGCAAAATGCCAAAAGATTTCAACTTTCCCCCAAAGACGTGCAACAAAACGGAGAGCACCACAATAACAAGAAGGCAATAAACTATAAACGAGACGAGACAATTTTTAATGTGGAAAACCCAAAAAAACCACGGAGCCACTCTCGACTCAAATCTTCCACTATAATCAACAATAGTAGGATCACAACCCTAGTACTACTGGAGTTCAAACAACATCCAAGAAATTAACTATCTTGGGATCAACAACCCCCACCAACACCAATTAGGTGAACAAGCAAAGTAGAAACCCTACTCTACTAAAAAGTGAAGATAACACAAAGAGAGAAGGAGAAGAAGATCAGAACCGATAGATTGAAAGAGCACGTCGCAAGGATCAATCCCCCAAAATCTGAGACAAAACGGACCAACTTTCACCCTTGAACTTGCCGGCGAAGTTGCTGGTCGGACCTCTAAAATACCCAGCAGAGGCCTCTGTGTTTTTCTTCACCCGCTGCTGCTACTCTCTCTCACGCTCTGTTGCCTCTTCCCGTGAGACACAAAAGACCCACTCACAGGAGACAACCAGTCTTATCTCACCAATTGTGAGACAAAGCAAAATCCACCATTAAGAAGGTCCCACGTGGGCCATTAAAACACCACACACACACATCACATATGTGTGATATCCACGGGAAGCAAAGCTGGGCACAAACAGCTACCAAAAACAAACCCATTTTTTATTTCATTACTCTCATGAGCAATGATCCGGTGTGCTGCATCTCACCATATGCGGTGGACCCCACACCAACGCTGTTAAGAGTATTTTTCTTGAACAATAGTTCTGTTAGAGTTTAATGACGGTAAAATGAGGCTATTTGTACCAATAACTATAATGCATTGGAGTTTTACTGGTAAATTGAATCTGTCTAAAGGTTCGTGTAACTATTTGCATGGTGATGTTTGGTTTCACGTCATTTGTCCATATCATTATAATTAACGACAAATGACCTGGATGTGTGCATGTTGTTTCTCTAGTACCCTCAAAAATCTCGTAATAAAATGTGTCCTAACTGTTTTGATTTTCGCGTTTTTATATTTACTATATATTTCTTCTCTTTGTAGCTGTCATCTTCTGTTAGGTGAAGTTGGAGATGCAATGAGTTGTTTTAACAAGCTCGGGAAATCTGGAGATTCTGTTTGCCTTGATCGAAGGATTACTTTAGAAGCTGCAGAAGGTCTAGAAAAAGCTAAGGTATGCTGCGATCCTATTTGGCAATGCACCCATAAGTTTAAATTATACTAGGCGTTGCCCCGCGCGTGGCTGAATATAGCCTTCACAAAATGTAGTTATATAACTTATATGAATGTGAAATATGTAAGGCAAACATGATTTATAATTTCACGATTTTTTTTTATTATGATCGAATAAATTCATTACATAAATTATCACAATCAAACCCCGTTTATTTCTCTTTCTCTTTTTTCATATCAATGACATAACTTTGAATTTTAAAATAAATACATTCAAGTTCTTTGATTTAGAATCGTTCGTAACTGAATCTTAAGAGATGTCTGACATATATTTAAACGGGAAGAAAGTTGAGAAAAAATTAGCATGAAATAATTAGTGAAACACATTTCTCATAAAACCACTGAGCAAAAATAATCTTATACATTTATATATTTAAATTTGAAAATGAGGAAATAATTAATGTTACTAAAGGTTAAAAATATGTAGTGTGCATAACTAAAAAATCGTGGAAGAATTATTTATTCTTAAAGAATAACAAGTTTTACTTCTGAAGTTCATATATCAATATTATTTACATAATCTATTACTATATTATCATGTATAGTTTACATTATAACGATTCATGTTGTCAAAGGTTAAAACAATGTAATATGCATAACAAAGAATCCATTGAAGCGTTTTTTATTTTTAGAGAAGATTTACTTCAGAAATTTGTATACCTATATATTTATTGAATTTATGATGATTACAGTGTGTAGTTTATATTAATATGAAAAAATATTTATATTCTCGGATTATAAAATTGAGAAATTTTAAGAGACTCGCCTAACATAAGACTTAACTGGGTTGAAAGTTGAGAAAATTACCATGGAATAATTAGTGAGACATATTTTTTCAAAAACCACTAATGTCACGACTTACATGTAGATGCACTAACTTAATTTTGTATTGTAGAAAATGCATACATCATATGTAATCAAGAGTATAATTTATCTACCTGAAAGTATATATCTCTTCCGAATTCATTTACGTAAATGACAAATTTTGAATACGAGATCATAAAATACGTTTTGAAGGGCTAAAAATACTAATAAGCCGCAAATAAAAATTTATGAAATAATTACTTCCTTTGAAAGAAGAAGAATTACTATAAATTTCATGTACCTATAACAATTATTACGATGTTATGATATAGTAATCATAATTCATATTGAATGTTAATGTTTGTATATTATTATTGAACTTATTATGATATTATAATATATATTTACACTAATATAAAAAATATTATACTAAGATAAAAAATAATCAATATTTATAGAATCATCTAACATAAAATTAACCAAGATGAAGTTTCAGAAAATTACCAAGGACTAAGTACTGATAAAAATTTATCAAAAATCAATAATGTCATTTACATACATAGAGATGCAATAACTTAAATATTTTATTGTACATAATGCATAAAATATGCTTCTTTAATAATATAGTTTCTTTCCCGAAATGAATATAATTTTGAACAACTATATTTACGTGGATGATAACTAGTATATGAGATCACAATTTACGTTAGTAAATTTAAAGTTATATAATATACATCAACTAAGATTTAGTGGATTTTTTTTTATTTAAATAATTAGAAATAGTTGTTGTGAAGTTCATATACCTATAAAATTATTGAAATATTATGCTATTGCCACAAAACATTATACTATTATTATATATTTTCCACCAACATATTATGAAACATGTTTATATTCAGGTAATAAAATCAAGGATGAGCATTCATTACTAATTTAAGATTGTAATATAAAAATGAATATTAATTGCTAATGAGTTACAAACTATAAGAGTAATCTTCAAATTATTGTGATAGAGCAATACATAGGTACATGTCGATTTTTAATTGGTTAATCATGATAAAATAAACGCATAGGATGACAAATTTCTTACTCATTATGATATTTTAGGACAAATGGCTGAACGTGATTCAACCTTTTTACTTTTATATAAGATAAGATAAGATAAGTTTAGTGTAACATGATTTAGCCTAACTGGAGAATATGAGATAAAAATGCTGAGACTACATAATAATGTAAATTTGGAAATGAAATAACTAACAAAAACATTTTACATTATTTCAGAAAGTGGAAAATGTTATTCGGTTATTTTGGAGGGTGGAAGAGTATACAAACAGCATCGAGAAATGCAGGAAAATAGATTACGCAGCTCAGAATTTAGACGTGATCGAGGAGGCCCTCGCCATTAGTTCTTTCTCCGAGAAACTACTTGAATTAAAAGGAAATGTTCTTCTGATGGTATGTCATTTCTGGACTTACTCAACATCATTTATTTTCTTAACCTGAAATGGAAAAAAGTTGTCTAATTAATTTGTTTTGTTTTTTTGTTATCTGACAGTTACAGAAGTATGAAGACGTGATTGAGTTGTGTGAGAAGACGCTTGATTTTGCAGAAAAGAATTTCCCCATCGTGGATCTTGAAGTTGATTCACCTGGTTGTCACTCCGAGAAGCAAACTGATTCTTCTGTTAATCTGTGGAGGTGGCATCTTATGTCCAAAGCCTACTTCCACCTAGGAAGGATTGAGCGAACACTTGATTTACTACTGAAGCAGCGAGACATATCAAGGTATGCATTGGACAAGTACTGCTGCGAGGCCATCTTATAATACTTAGACTTCAGTTCAAGTTTGGTCTTTGCTTTTCAGACGTATATAACAATGAACTGTCTTCCGTTTATATCATCCAGGTTGGCCGACGCAAGTATCGATATTCGGTATTTCACATCACGTTGCAGGGGGATTTTATACCACCAGGTATTCTGAAAGTTTTCCTAGAAATCACGACTTTGTATGCGTCGATACTGCTTTCGTTTAGGTCAAGAACACAATTTAGCATTCACGAATTACACTTACTTGAGATCATCAATGCTAATCCAATAATCAAATTGAAAAGTTTATGCGACAGTTATGAGTGTAATTTAAAGGAGACGATTAGAAAACTGTTTCAACCGAATGAAAGACCTGTAAAACTATCACCATTGTTGTTATTTCTCAAAGCGATATGCAAGCTCTGGTGCCCCTACACCCAGAAAGGTTCTGAAGGGTAGCAACTTATTTGGTTTCACGAGTTGATCGTTGATACGGGTCGCCGTATCAATATTATAAAATATTCATGCAGTTATTTATTTAATTATTAATAGAGTTTGGCCCGTCGTAGAGTAGGCCTTTAGAGTTAGGTTATTTATCTATTTAAGTGATATAGTCTCTTCTCATTATTCAAGCAATAAGAAGACTATCTCTCTCAACCCTTAATCTCTTCCTAACTCTTGTCTCTCTCTGCTCACTCTTTTATCTCTCTCATCTACGTTTCCTTAGTATCTCAGATTACCGATACGCTTAGCATATCAATTGATGCTTTCATTGAGAGAATGGCGGACACGGGTAACCTCGCTCGCGCCATTCTCAGACTCATGGAAGAACGCGACATCCTCAACAGACTCGTTGACAAGCTCGATGATATGCTGAAGCGTCGAGCAGAAGAGCGAGGCGCCGCTGAAGAACGAGCCGCACGTCTGGAACAAGAAGCCGCAATGCAAGCTGCCTTCCCAAACTTTTTAAAGTTTATGAGGGAGTTGCAAGCGAGAAAAAAGACCACACCTCCGGCGCTATCCCAGCCATTACAGCAACCCGCGAACCCGCACGAACAACCATCGTCGCAGGCATAAGCTAGCAACTGCCGTCACAAGAGCAACAACAACAGCCGGAGAACCACCAACACCCACTTCCGACCCCTTCCAGCCACCAACCGCGGCCCGAATCGCAGCAACCGCCATTGATTTCGGCGACCCAGATGATGCCGCATCTGACCCCAGCCCTTGTAGAGCGTAGCGACCTCCCGTCCTTCTAGAACCCGACACCACCACATATCTGCTCAACTACCAGCCCCCACATAAATCCACGGTGTCGTTAGTCGTCCTTCAGCTGCCACCAGCAACATCGCCGCAGTCTCCGCTGCTACTTTCTCCTTCAATGGCGACCACGAATCAACAGGCCTTCGTCGCACCATTGGCAACCCCTTCGCAGCTCTCCCTGCTGCAATTCACACCGGAGAAATCACCACCACATCTCTAGATGAAGCCTTGGGGTCGAATGCGGCTTGATTTTTCCGTGGGTTTGCAAACGGCTCCAGCTCGGCTCGATCCAGCCGCATTCTGGAAATCAGCTTGGCTCTTGTGCAGATTCCGGTCAGCTCAGAATGAGCCGTCGCCTCCACCTTGGCTCCAAGTTAGCCGTGAACTTGTTATTGGCTCAATTTTGAGCCACGACTCAAAATTTTAAGCCGCGGGTTGTTTTCTAGGGTATTTCGATCTCCCGAACGTAGATCCGGCGTCCAATTTTCAAGATTGGGACTCCAAATTAATTTTCTCAAGCTTGTTCGACGCCAATTTGACCCCGGCAAGAATATTGAAGATTTCTTCAACACCCACCTTGAGGGCAAGGTTGTGTTTAAGGGTGGGAGAGTTGATACGGGTCGCCGTATCAACATTATCAATTATTTATGCAGTTATATATTTAATTATTAAGAGGGCTTGGCCCGTCGTAGAGTAGGCCCGTAGGTTTAGGTTATTCATCTAGTGATGTAGTCTCACCTCATTATTCAAGAAATAAGAAGAAAATCTCTCTCAACCCATAATCTCTCATTACTCTTGTCTCTCTCTGCTCACTCTTTTATCTCTCTCGTTGATGTTTCCTTAGTATCTCATATTACCGATACGCTTAGCATATCAATTGGTGCTTTCATTGAGAGAATGGCGAACGCGGGTAACCTCCCTCGCGTTATTCTCAGACTCATGGAAGAACGCGACATCCTCAACAGACTCGTTGACAAGCTCGATGATATGCTGAAGCGTCGTGCAGAAGAGCGAGGCGCCGCTGGAGGCGCACGTATGGCACAAGAAGCCGCAATGCAAGCTGCCTTCTCAAACTTTTCAAAGTTTATGCGGGAGTTGCAAGCGAGACAAAAGACCACGCCTCCGGCGCTATCCCAGCCAGTACAGCAACCCGCGAACCCACACGAACAACCGTCGTCGCTGGCATAAGCTAGAAATTGCCGTCACAAGAGCAACAACAACAGCCGGAGAACCACCAACACCCACTTCCGACCCCTTCTAGCCACCAACCGCCGCCCGAATCGCAGCAACCGCCATTGATTCCGGCGACCCAGATGATGCCGCATCTGACCCCAGCCAGGAAGAGCGTAGCGACCTCCCGTCGTTGCAGAACCCGACACCACCGCATATATGCTCAACTACCAGTCCCCACAGAAATCCACGGTGTCGTTAGTCGTCCTTGAGCTGCACCAGCAACATCGCTGCAGTCTCCGCTGCTACTTCCTCCTTCAATGGTGACCAAGAATCAACAGGCCTTCGTCGCACCATTGGCAACCCCTTCGCAGCTCTCCCTGCTGCAATTGACACTGGAGACATCATGACCACAGCTCAAGATGAAGCCTTGAACGTTCGACCAAATCTCCGACCCCCTCACGGCCTTCTCCTACAAAAGGCCATAACCAGAGACTAAAGAGAAGCGCCGCCGTTCGTTGCCGCCACAGAAGCCTGGGTGGCTCGATCCAGCCATCGGGCTGCCTTGGGGTCGAATGGGGCTTGATTTTGCCGTGGTTTGTAAACGGCTCCAGCTCGGCTCGATCCAGCCGCGTTCTGGAAATCATCTTGGCTCTTGTGCAGATTCTGGTTGGCTCCGAATGAGCCGTCGGCTCCACCTTGGCTCCAAGTGAGCCGTGAACTTGTTATTGGCTCAATTTTGAGCCACAACTCCAAATTTTAAGCCGCGGGTTATTTTTTTTTGGGTTTTTTGACCTCCAGAACCTAGATCCGGCGTCCAATTTTCAAGATTGGGATTCCAAATTAATTTTCTCAAGCTTGTTCGACGCCAATTTGACCCCGACAAGAATATTGAAGATTTTTTCAACACCCACCTTGAGGGCAAGGTTGTTTTTAAGGGAGGAAGAGTTGATACGGGTCGCCGTATCAATATTATCAATTATTTATGCAGTTATATATTTAATTATTAATAGGGCTTGGCCCGTCTTAGAGTAGGCCCGTAGGGTTAGGTTATTCATCTATTTAAGTGATGTAGTCTCTCCTCATTATTCAAGAAATAAGAAGAAAATCTCTCTCAACCCTTAATCCCTCCCTAACTCTTGTCTCTCTTGGCTCACTCATTTATCTCTCTCGTCTACTTCTCCGTAGTTTCTCAGATTACTGATACGCTTAGCGTATCAATTAGTTATATGGTTTGCCCGTATCATATTATTGATTTATTTATTTATCTGTTAATTAATTTTTGGTTATTTAATTATGTTATTTATTAATAATTGGCCCGACCTGTAGAGTAGGCCCGTTAGGTTAGGGTTAGGTTTACTAGTTTATTTAAGCACTGTAATCCTCCGTTATTATTCAGTGAATGAAATATCAGTTTTCTTAACCCTAGTCTCTCCTACTCTCTCATCTTAATCTCTTGCTCTCGTCTATCTCTCTCAATTTCTTCACATTGTCTATCAATTTCTTCGCTCTTCAATACTTTTGAGTATCAACCTGTGCTTTCACTGTTAACGACGGACATGGGTTATCTCTTTCTCCCTTGCGCCGGTCTCAGTTACAAGGGTATCCAACTATTTCTTTTTGAAGATGAAGGGGTGTACAGTAGGCAGAAATACATGATTAATACACTATAAGGGGGGGGGGGGGGTGAATAGAGTATGCCAACTTTTGCTAAACTTGCTAAAAGAGTGCTTTCAAAATATTTTTAATGAGTAAAGAGTATCTCAAGGCCTTGAAATAAGTTTCAAGCCCTTTGAATGATAACAGTTAAAGTAGAAAATGATAAGTCTATTTCAAGGCCTTGAAATGAGTTTCGAATCCTTGAAATGAAACTGTTTTGTTTGCTGGAAAAGAATTAAGTATAGAACTGAAAAGTAAATGGAAGAGACATAAGATATATAGAGTTCAGTCCACTTGGAACTACGTCTCTACCTCACGAATCTTCTCCCTGCAGGATTTTCAATTCAATTCTTATTAATCAAA
Source organism: Linanthus parryae (assembly GCA_023055425.1). Classification (NCBI taxonomy): domain Eukaryota; kingdom Viridiplantae; phylum Streptophyta; class Magnoliopsida; order Ericales; family Polemoniaceae; genus Linanthus; species Linanthus parryae. The sequence goes on along the minus strand of JALGPY010000001.1, from coordinate 58,689,906 downwards.
AGCTAAGCTCTAGATCTCAAGCACAGAGAGATGCCTTACTCTGTTACAGCTTGTGGTCCTCACTGACCTATCTAGTACCTGATCTAGCTAACTGATTAACTAATAGTTCTCTATTGTTCACCTTGAAAAATCCACGATAATAAGAACTAGCATTATCAGAATGATATACAAATAAAGCTCAGAATAGAAGAACACTAGAACTATGTCTGCAGTGAGTATGCGGTGTTCTTCGGATGCTAGGATTAAGAGAAATGGATCTGCTACTTTGTTTCTTGTCAATCTCTTAATGTGTTTGATTGTCTCTGTGTCTTCGAATTCCTTCAGCAATTCTCCCTTTAAACACCCAGTTTGAATTGAAGATCTTTATAATCTTGTCAACAAACTTTCCGGAAAACTAGCTTCAAATCTTGACTCTTCTACAGCTACATCCAACGGCTAGTTGCTCAGTATCTTCAAGGATACCATCTTGAACTTGATTGGGAGTAAGTTATGAAAGTTTGGATCAGATTTGAATCGCCACGGAATCATATCTACAGCTCAATTTCCTTTTATGCATCATTCCTCTTTAGGAATTGATTCCTGCAAAATAGACAATTGTATATCCCTGCAAAACATAGTCAAACAAATGGATTAACCATGGTTTAGAATGTCTAAATAATTTATCTTTCATCATTAAATAAACACGGATCAAGCACATGGGTTTAGGAGTTGAATCAAGATCAAAAACTCCCCCTAAGATCATGCATATGAAGCATAGTCAGTTTCAAAGCTTTGAAAGCTATTTCAAGGCCTTGAAATAGACAAACTATTTCAAGCCTTTGAAACTGAGTTGAACTTACAATCTCCCACTTGATGAAAGACAAAATCACAATCTGTTGGAACTATGATTCTACAGAAACTCATTAGCACATAGCATATGAAATCATATCACAAAATGTCCAGAAATCCAACTTATTAACTAACTGAATAGCAGCAAATAAAAACAAAGTTCAGATAATCCTACTAACCAAAACTAGGTCTCTAGTCTCTAGTAAACATAAAATCACTTAAATTTCTCCCCCTTTTTGACTTTCATAAAAAAGGAATGAGAAAATGTTGGATCAAAGTTTTGGAAAAAGTTTAAGAAAACTTTATGAAAAGATAGTATTTTCAGGACTTTGAAAAGGATTTCTAGACCTTGAAAAAGAAAAAAAGAAAGAGTAGGCAAGAGTTAAGGGTTGGGGTCTCCATCATCTTGCTGCTCTGCATCTTCTTCCTCACTATCTTATTCATTGTCATGTTCTTCTTCTTAAGCGCCAACTTCTTCCTTCTCATTACCAGCTCCATCTTTCTCTTCAAACAGATCAGTCTCAGTCTTTATTTCTGGAAAAGTTCAATTTTTCTTCATCTTTATGTCCTTGAGAAATATTCCTGAATCTGGACTGTCAGCTTCTTCTTGATCCTGATCTTCATCATCTGGTTCAAAAACCAGTTGCTTTCCTTTGTCCTACACCCCAGCAGTCTCTTATTGAGTTGAGTTCTCACTAAGAAGTTCCTTGGTTGAGCCATTCTTCTTGGTTCCCACTGCAGCTTAAGAGAATTCTTGAGGCACATCAAACACACTCATGCTCTTGAAGATGTCTCCAACCATGTACTTCGTCTGTTTAAAATCAGTTCAAAACTCATGTTGATTCTCTTTCAAATCATCCATGTCCTTCTCAAGTCCATCAAGTTTCTGAAGAACCAAGGAAATATCTTTAGGCTAAGAGGTTTGGCTTGAAGTAGGGCTCAAGGCCTTGGTTTTAAGAAAATTCTTGGAGTTCAGCTCTTCTTCTGTCAAATCTGAGTACAAATTCCAAGTCTTAGCACTAGTTTTCACTACACCAATTTCATCAAATGCTTTCTCATCAAGCATACCAAAACCAGTAGTGATATTTTCTTCCCTATCAGTTGGAATTTCAAGGTGTTGAAAGAATGAGGTGAGCAGATTAGCATATGGAAAGGGATGCTTTCTCTGATTGGTTTGACAATAAAGCATGTGTTCCATCATATTTTTGGAAGATCAATCTCATAATCATGCATAACCAAATACATTAAGTACAAAACCCATTAAATTATTAGCTCCTTTGAGTTCTCCCTTGGGACCAAACATCTCATCAAGATTGTAAACAAGACTTTGTCATCAACAGTTAGCACAGAGTGTGTTAACTGCTTGGATGTGGCAGAGGTGTTGGGTAGAAAGAATTCTTCTTTGGCAAGTCAGGGCTTCACTCTTAGGAGGGTGATTACTGGTTTCATACCTCTTTGGACAACCTAGAACATTGGCGAAATCAGAGTGATCTAGTTCCATATCAATGCCAACAACTTTGGTTTGAATCACAAGGTTCACAAAAGACTTGAGTTGTTTCATGTTTAGGTAAAAGAATCTGGTTAGTTTGGGGTAGCCTATCTCTGGAGGGTTTAGAACAAACAAAAGAGAGTTTTTCTTCAACATCTTAATGCACTTCAGATTCATAACACTCAACATAGAAACACTGATCACACTACAAAATGCAACTTATCTAGAAGCAAATCCATCTAGCCATTGACCTCTAGCAACATTAGTAGTGAACCATTTGTTATCATGGGATGATTTCTTACCAGTGGATTTCTTCTTTTCGGAAAATTTTCTCCTCTGGCGCATCCTCTGTTATTTTTCCTTTTCCCATGTCTGCTTTGTCAGCCTTCTTCTTCACCTTTTTAGGGCTACTAATCTGAATCCCTTTCAGCTTTTCTAGGGTAGACTCCACTGTCTTCTTTTTCTTGCTAGAAACTGGTGTGTGATCTTTCTTTGCCTTCTTCTTGGGAGGATAAGGGGCCATTTCTTCTGCAGTAGGAGACTTTGAACTTGAATCACTACTGATGGTCTGAACCTCTTCCTCAGTAGTCTTTCTTTTCTTCTCTGTAGAAGCCTTTGAACCACCATCAATCTTTATTATGACAGAGGCTCTCTAGTGCTCATTAGGGTTTGTGGATAAGAAGAGGAAGGTAGGATAGATACGAAGGAGAGAAAGAGAGAAGAAGATAAATAGTAAAGATTTTCAGTTTGAAAAGGAAACTGAATGTTTCCTCATCTTTAAAGATTTTCTTAATCAGAAAGATTCAAACATTGTATGTGCTGTTGGACGTAAATAATATAATAATATATTAATTGAAAAGGGGTATTTGAAAATTGAGGGGTAATATTGAGAAATTATCTACAAAGATAACACCCAACATTGAAAGATCCATATTATTAACTAAACTGCATACAGTCCTACTTTCAAGGTTTTGGAAAGTATTTCAAGGACTTGAAAAGCTCTATGGTTAAAGCACATATACTCAAAGCTTGGAAAATATTTTCACGGATTTGAAAATCAGTTCAAACCTTTGAAATACATAATACTTACCTTATACTTACCTGATTCTCCCCCTAAACCTATGCTTCTTTATTGAGAATGCCCAATTCTAATCTCAAAGCTGAGAATCTTTCATCTGACAATGGTTTAGTGAAGATGTCTGCAAATTGCATGTTAGTATAAACAAATTCGAGAACAATATCACCTTTTTCAGCATGATCTCTGATGAAGTGATGTCTAACATCAATATGCTTGGTTCTAGAATGCTGAACTGGATTCTTTGTGATTGATATTGCACTTGTGTTGTCACACTTGATAGGTATATATCTGAAATTAAATCCAAGGTCTCTCATTTGTTGTGCTATCCATAACACTTGTGAACAGCAAGCTCCAGCTGATATGTATTTGTTTCTGCTGTTGATACTTGCCAGCAGATTAAAGATGATCCAAGGAATTGGCAGCATCCTGATGTACTCTTTCTATCAAATTTATGTCCTGCAAAGTCAGCATCTGAATAGCAACACAAAGATATATTATATTGTTTAGGATATCAAAGCCCTAAGTCTTTGGTACCATTAAGATATCTAAAAATTCTTTTAACATCAGTCAAGTTTGATTCTTTAGGATCAGCGTGAAATCTAGCACACATACAAACACTGAACATGATATATGGTCTGCTAGCTGTGAGGTATAGTAATGATCCAATCATACCTCTATACTCTTTCATATTCACACTCTTACCAGATTCAACTTTTTCTAAAGACAATGTAGAACTCATGGGGGTCTTGATTTCTTTAGATTGAGACATATTATATTTGTTCAACAAGTCTCTTATATACTTTCTTTGATGTAGGAATATGCCTTTCTTCATCTGATGAATTTGAAGTCCAAGAAAGGAGTTCAATTCTCCGATCAAGCTTATTTCAAATTCCCTGCTCATAAGACTTGATAATTCCTTGCAAAGAAGATCATTAGTAGCTCCAAACAGAATATCATCAACATATATTTAAACTACAAGCATATCTTTCTCACGAGTATTTATGAAAAGGGTCTTGTCTACTATTCCTCTTGTGAAATCATTTTCCAGTAAAAACCTTTGATAATCTTTCATACCAACCCCTTGGAGCTTGCTTCAAACCATAAAGAGCCTTGTCAAGTTTATTAACATGGTCTGAAAACTTGTCATTTTCAAAACCTGGAGGTTGAGCAACATAAACTTCTTCTTGCAAATAGCCATTTAAGAATGCACACTTCACATCCATTTGAAAAAGTTTCATGTTCTTGTGAGATGCAAATGCAAGTAGAATTCTAATTACTTCTAACCTGGCAACAGGAGCAAAAGTTTCTTCATAGTCAATGCCTTCTTCTTGATTGTAGCCTTGAGCTACCAATCTAGCTTTGTTTTTGATTACCTTTCCATTCTCATCTAACTTGTTTATGAATACCCATCTGGTCCCAATAATAGACTGATTTCTTGCTGGAGGAACTAGATTCCAAACCTTGTTCCTTTCAAACTCATTGAGTTTACTTTGCATAGATATGATTTAGTCTGCTTCATGTAATGCTTCCTTCACAGTTTAGGTTCTACAAGAGAAATTAAATCATTAAAAGCACAGAGATTCTTCAACTGTGATCTGGTTTGTGTACCAGTGGTAGGATCAGAAATAATGTTATTTGTAGGATGAGATTAGAGATATTTAAATCTCTTCCTTGGTGTCCAAGGTTCAGGCTCTCTAATTCGTTTTTCAAGTCTTTGAGAACTTGAAGTAGTAGCTTGATCTGCTGTCTTCTCTGGAGATTTTGTTTCAAGGCTTTGAGCCTCATTTTCAAGGCCTTGAAACTGCCTTCTTTGTTCCTGTAAGTTTTCCTCGGTACCTTTTGAGGATTCTTCTTCAGTATCTCCCCGAACTAACTCAATACACTACCCTCCCCACAATAATTACGAAAGTAAATAAAACGATATAAACTAATTAAACGAATTGACACTAATTAGTACGCATAATCCTTGAGATATGCAGGAGAGTGTCGTGCTCGATCTCCACGTCTCGGAGCCGTGTCGCCCGGTGGATGCACATCCATTTAAGTACATGATCCTCGTCTATATGCCAGCTATGAAACTCAGTCTCCTCCAGCATCTATTTTGGCTCGGTTAAAGAAAGGCTATGAGCCCTCTTCCCCCATCTATTTTCATTTTCCCACTACCCTTCCCGAATGTTGGATACGACGGGTAGGGGATATGCTATGAGGTCATGTTGGGAGTCTTTTGGAGCACATAGGCTTCTATTGCTCCACTGAAGTTTCTATATGCGAGTATTAAAAGACGAGTCAGATGTGTATAGTCACTCGCTAGAACATACACACGGAGACTTCCATCACCAGCCATACCGAAATATGTATCTCCTTGGAAGATGTCTATTATCCCTTGCTTCATCCAAATGTGAGATCTTCGAGTTATTTAGTGTTCCAAACTTTAACCAAATTTTCTACTGATATCAAGAGCAATGGCTCTCTTTTGGAAGCATGCAATTTTATGACTCCTACATTCGCTTAAGACAGTAAAGGCCTTGCCCGTGAAGTAGTTGTTGGGTTTTTTGATTGATTCAAAAATTAGCATGGAGAAAGTCTTAAAGAAAAGCATCTGACATATAGCACTAGGCAAAGATTGGTCAGTTGGACCATATGTGCACATGTGCATGTGTACATGTGTACTTTGTGTGAATATTGTTTCAAGTCCGTTCAGTGAAATAAGGCTTAGGCGGCTAGTTTGGTGGCTAGGTATTTTTTGGTTGGGCTTAGGGCTTGTTTAGTTCGGTTGTAGATTACTCGAGCAACAAGTTAGGCTAGGTAGAGCGTCTATATGAAGGCTAGGGTCGTTTTCTATCTTGTGTGTGCTTGTAAATGGTTTGTCTTCTCATCAATAAATTGTTTCGGGTTAACCTTGGACGTAGCTAGTCTCAAAGCTAGTGAACAACGTAATTCTCGTGTTCTTGATATTGTTGTTCTTTCTTCTCTTGCTTTCTCACGTATTGGATTCCTAGCAAGTAGTATCAGACCAGGTCCGTTGAGTTTCAAGAGAAGAAATGGAGAGTTCAATGATCAAAATTGATCGGTTTGATGGGAAAAATAGTAGTTTTTGTCTCTGGCAAATCAAGATGTGTGCTCTCTTGAAGCAGCAATATATGTTGTTGCCATTTGCTAAAAAGTAGGGCACGAATACAAGCACTCCGAAATTTGTGAAGATGGAGAAGAAGGAGCATACGACGATCATATTGTGCTACGCAGACGTTGGGATCATTGGGGTCAGAGATCAGGATATCGCAGCTGGCTTGTTGACAAAGTTGAAGGATCTCTACGCAGGGAATTTTTTTGCCAAAAACCGGTGTTGAAGCAATGGCTATCCAGTCTTTCGATGGCTGAAGGTATGATTATTTGTGATCACTTAGACAATCTCAACACTATATTGCTAAAATTGTGAAATAGTGATGAGTTCGTGAGTGATGTTGACGCGAAATTTATTTTATTGGTTCCCTTGCCTCCATATTTTTAGGGTTTCTTTCAATCATACTTTATTGGGAAATAAACCTAGAGGAAGTAAGGTTAGCCCATGATATGAGTGACTTGAGGCACAAGGAAGTTGGGAAGGACGATCAAGCTACTAGAGCATTTGTTGTTAGGAGAGGAAAAGGTATGAGTTAAAGACGGGGTGGATCTGAATTTACCTCAGGACGTTGGTGCTTTTTGTAGGGAGAAAGATAATTGGAAGAGGGACTGGTCAAAAATAGGAAGTCTGTAGCTATCGATTTAGGTGGAGGAGGAGGGACAACAACCAAGAACAATTGTGCTCTCTAGGCCCATTGGGGGCGGTTCGAGCTCCAGGCGTGGAGCATAGGCGCATGTTGTTGGGAACACGAGTTGGTGGCCTGTTATTATGAACACATCGGTTGGTGGAGCGATTGGATCTTTGATTCGTGCACATCGGTGTGGATGGCGGCGCAATTTGGGATGCCATTGAATGATAGGCACTTTGTCGCGAAGTGTTATTGGCGCGACCTTGAAGTATGAATTCCTCATGGTGTATTGAAGAGGAATTTGTTGGGATGCATTGGGTGTTTGTTCAATTCCGCAAATTGGGAATACACAAAGATTTGGTTTGTTCGATAGATGAGAAGAATTATTTCGATAGATAAGGAGTTTGAATCAAGGGGAGGTTTGTTGGGATTTTCGTTTGATTCAAAAATTAGCTTTGGCATGGAGCAACTCAAAGAAAAGCTGTCAACATATAGCAGTAGGCAAAGATTGGTTAGTGGGTCCATATATTCACATGTGCATGTGTGCATATGTAATGTGTGTGAGTATTGTTTCAATTCTGTTCGGTGATGTAAGGTTTAGGCAGCTAGTTCGACTGCTAGGTTTTCTTTGGTTGGGCCTAGGGCTTGTTTAGTTCCGGTAGTAGGTTACTTGGGCAGCAATGTAGGATAGGTAGAGCCTATATATAGACGCTAGGGTCATTATTTATCGTGTTCGTGCTTTTAGTTGGTTTGGCTTCTCATCAATAAATTGGTTACGGGTTGATCGTGGTCGTAGCTAGTCTCTAAACAAGTGAACCATGTAATTCTTGCGTTCTTGATCTTGTTGTGTTGCTTCTCTTGCGTACTCACGTATTGGATTAGTAATATTAGTTTCTTCAGCGATGAAGTGTACTTATGAGCATTGGATCAATCATTACATTGGCGGCTATAATCCAAACACAGAGTTGGCAGCAATTAGTCAACCCGAGTATGAACCATTTTATCGAGAGAAAGCTAACCAGGAATCATCAATGATGTTATGAGCTGGGTATCACGAGCTAAGATGAAGTAAACGATAAAAATAAGGAAACAAGAAATTACGTGGTTCACTAGTAAATAGCTAGCTACCTCCAGAAACAAAATACCTTGATTTTATTGAGAAAAACCCACCGGTTACAAACCGCTTGACGCACACTTAAAAAGAAAAAAACTTATGCTAAAAACCCTCCCGTACCCTCTGTGTGTATCTATGAGAACCAAAAAAGTGCCCTTAAATAGTGCCAAGTTGGGGCGGTGGAATTCGCCAGCCCACACACTGCCGCAACTGTTGCCAATTAGTTTTTTTCCTTTGAATTTTCTTTGTGTGCTGCTTAGAATTCGACTAAGATTCAACAAATCTTCACCTTGACTTCAAACATCTCAGCAACCCGCTCGAACCGATTCTTTTCTCGAATAATACTCCCCAAACGTTTCACAGTTGTTTGCGAAACCCTCACGCCACAAGTTGCTCCATTTTTGCCAGGTTCCTCCAACGAGTGCCCCCAACGATGCTCCAACTCCCGTTGAGTTCCTACAGCTGAAACCCATTCGATGCTCCAACCCCGGTCGGGTTCCTGTGATCGAATCCCTGTTTGTTGTTCCAACTTCCATTGAGATCCTACAACAAGACCCCCAATACGTTTCTCCAATTCCCAACAAATTCGTGCAGCGCTTTGCGAGATTGCTCCAAATCCCACCAAATTCTTGCAATATCACCCCTTTCGCGCCGTCGCGCCTCATTTCACGTGCCTCATATGCGTCTCCTTTCAGGTGGCTTGTCCCTCGCAGGATACTCCCCTATTCCAACATCTTCCTCCTTGTTAAGAGTACGGATTCCCCCTTGCACCCCAACAGGGCTTAGAGAACTAGATCATCCTCCAAAGTACCCTCCACTTGCAGCCAAACCTGCAGATCCTGAGTTCAACCTTCGTCCAACAGTGTCTCCTTTCTCTATTGTTTGAACATACGCCAGGGTAGCTTCCCTTGCCCCTCGTCGTCGCGCTGGAACACTGACTGTCTGAACCCCCACATGCAGCCTTATGCCACATCTATTTCCGACTGACAGCAGACTGTACGAACCTCTCATACGATGGTGATAGCGACACCAACAACCCGAGCGGAATCTTCATCGCTTATCGTCTTGTTTATGTTTTGAAACTCAGGGAAAATAGTTTTAAGGCGGTCCAAGTGATCTCTTAAATACGTACCTTTCGTCTATTGTTGGTGAGCGACTTCATCTTGTATAGGCTATCAAACTTTACCCAAAGCCCTTCAGCTGTGTCTTGATCTCCGACCTCCGTGATCTTGTTGTCGTAAAGACACACCATGATCGTTACGTGCTCCCTTCCCCCATCGTCTTGTACACCACAGTGATTGTACTTGCTCCCTTCTTGTCCTCCGCCAAAGGCAACCAAATGCATTGTTGGTTCAACAAAGAACGCATCTTGATCTGCGAAAGACAGAAGTTGTTCCTCGTAGTAAACCTTTCGATCATGATCGTCCGCCCGAACATCGTCTTCTCAGCTCCGATCACCACCGATATTGCGTGCTCCACCTTGATTGCAAAACACTAGCTTCAATTTTCACTACATCGTGAAACTGAAACTCGAAGCTCCACCTTGATCATGGAACACCGATCACCTAAGTTCTGATACCGGCTGTTATGACCTGGGTATTGCGAATTAAGACGATGTAAATGATAAAATAAGAACAAAAGAAATAATGTGGTTCACTAGTTATTAACTAGCTCCCTCTACGACCAAAATACCCGGTTTTATTAAGAGAAACGGACCCGGTTACAACCCACTCAACACAAACTTGAACGGTAACAAACATTGTGCCAATAAATTTTTCGTACCCTCTGTGTGTGTATCTAATGCGAATCAAAAATAGTCCCTTTAAATAGTGCTGAGTTGGGGCGGTGGAATTTGCCAGCCGACACACCGCCCCAATAGTTTCCAATTAGTTTTTTGCTTTTGACTTTCTTTCTTTGCCGCCTAGAAATCAGTCAGATTCAACAAATAACATAACCAGATTCTGTAGCATGTATACTACCCTTCTTTATATGTCCAAGCACTAGATGAAAGGTCTGAAACCACTCTAGCTGTCATTTTCTTGGGGAACATATAGAAACAGTTGGACATGATTTCTCATCATCGTACCATTTCGGTGGGTCAAATGTCAGTACATAGCTTCATCAGTTATAGATTTCTCTTAGTCTACTTCCACGCACACTTCTCCTTTCTCCATCATCAACATCCTGCGGTCTTTGACGAGGACATGCTGTATAAGCACGTTGAATGTCTAGCGGTATGATATCTCTGCAGAATCCCATATCTCGCTCGCTGGGACTAATACCGTAGAAAAGTTCTTCTAGGCGAATATCGTGACAAACAAAGCAAGTTCCATCCCACGTTTTTTACTCAGATCTGTAATGTAAAGTAATAACAGCACCACCAGTGACGGAGCCAAAATGCTAACTGTCATCCCTAGCCCCCTTCCTTTCCATTGGTATGTGAGAGAGGACGCATCCGTTGCCGCGTTAATCGGTGGTTTGAAGCATGTGTCGTCTACATCATGGATTCTGCTTGTTTAGCTCCTGAGAGCCCTCCACCTTTGAAGGGATACAAATTTTATTGGGCTCAGCGTCCTAGAGAGCCAGACTTCACAAATGTGGTCAACAAAGAAAAGAAATGTAAACTGATCTCATTACTTTTCTAGAAATCATAACTAGCTTATACACAAGATTAGATAACAAACATAACAAACTATAAACTGTATCAAAGCCTATGAGCTAGACTTTAAGTATTTACACAAAGGACCCCAACAAAGCTTCTTAATACATCTGTCACACCCCTCGTTTGTAACATTTTCTTGTGAAGAGAACCCACAGCGTTGGGTTTGACTTGAATTAATGTGGTAAAACTTAGAATCAATTTTGGTAATAAACAAACAAATGAGGAAGGTATTAAATATAGTCAAAGTCACGTACTTATTTGTTGGGGGTGGTGTTAATTGGCACTATATAAAGCCAATTGCCTTTGCTTTTGTAATGGATCAGTAGCACACACACATACAGTAGAGGAGAAACACACGGCAGTAAGTTTGATAGTTTTTGTAGTGTGTGTCTGGTGGGTTTTATCGGGGTGGCCACGACGTTCATTATAATCGGGTTCTCTTCTCAATAAAATATCGAGTTCTGGCCGTTGGGTAGATAGCAGGTTCGTTGCGAATTCGTTAGTGAACCACGTTAAATATATGTCACGTTCTTGTTTTGCTTTCATCGTTCTTGCTCGAATACACTCAGGTTATAACAAACTGGGATTAGTGCTCTGAAACAGGAGTTCTCTTTACAACAAACTGCTATCAGAGCCGAGGATCCAAGATCCGGGTGGAACTCAAAGCTAGGATTTTGCGATTCAGGGGGAGCAGGCTATCCGGAGTTGGATTTCGAGATTCCGTCAAGGATGATTGATTTGGCGATCAAGATCGATCTGTTCCTGAGAGAGAAGGAGGTACTCCAACTATCTGAAGCCCCATGGACGGGGCTATCCGGGCTCCTGTCAGAGCTACTTGCGCGAATCTGGCAGTTTACACGCATCTTGCATTATGGCGATTGACGTTTAGGCGCAATCTAGCACACGGCGTGGAGCATCTGCCATGTGAATTAAATCTGGTTCGGGGTCATGCGTTGCAGGTACTCATTAGAGTTGGAGAAAAAACATGGAGCATCTGGCGCATGAGTTCTCTGGCCAAGCATCTGATCCTGGTTCTGGCGCGCATTATGCACGGGTCTGTTCTGGTGTGCATCTGTTTTGGTTTTGGAGCGCGTGCCATGACACGAATTGAGCTCGCATCTGGCGCATCTGAGGCATAATGAGTGCATCAGGCACGACAATTTCTGGCACTTGTCATCGGTGCATCTTGTCTGGATGACATCAGGGCATTCTTTCATGGTGCATCTGTCTGGCGAAATTGGGCGCATCGGGAATACATTCGGTCATCTTTCTCAGTAATGTATTCGAGTCTGGTTTTGGGTGGAGTACTTGTTTCTCTTTCTCTATGTTCTAGCGCGTCAGGTGCAAGGAAAGAATGGTAGTTGGAGCAACGATTTGACGATTCGGGTTTTGCATACAGTTGCGGAAAATCTGTTTTGGCAGGCATGCTCTTTTCAGGTTCTGGGATACACATCCGGTTAAGGTTTGAGCTCAGAGAACATCAGTTTTGGTTCCGGGTTGCTGAGATGATTCAAGTCAAGATGGAGATTTGTTAGGTTTGACTTTAATTAATTTGGTAAAACTTAGAATCAATTTTGGTAATAAACAAACAAATAAGGAAGGTATTAAATATAGTCAAAGTCATGTCCTTATTTTTTGGGGGTGGTGGTAATTGGCACTATGTAAAGACAATTTCCTTTGGGTTTTAATGGGTCTGTAGCACACACACACACATATAGTAGAGGATCAACACACTGCAGTGAGTTTGATAGTTTTTATAGTGTGTGTCTGGTGGGTTTATCTGGGTGGCCGCCGTGGCCGTTGTGACCACGACGTTCATTATAATTGGGTTCTCTTCTCAATAAAATATCGGGTTATGGCCGTGGAGGTAGCTAGAAGGTTCGTTAAGAATTCGTTAGTCAACCACGCTAAATATTTATCTCGTTCTTGTTTTGGTTTCGTCGTTCATGCTCGAATACCCCCAGGTTATAACAAACTGTATCAATGCTCTGAAACAGGATTTCTGTTACAACACACAGTATGTCAACTTTTGCAACTTTTGATAAAAGAGTGGTTTCAAAGATGTTTGTAAAGTGCAGAAAGTATTTCATGGCCTCGAAATGAGTTTCAAGTCCTTATAATTAAAATATAAGGTAAAGAGGTAGTTGATAGTTTTCAAGGATCTGAAATGAGTTTCAAGCCCTTGAACTGAAACCTGTTTTGAGCAGTAAACAAGCTAAGTAAATAGCAGCAAAGTAAATGCAAGAGACATAGTGATTTATAGAGTTCAGTCCACTTGGACCTACATCTCTACCTCATGGACTTCTTCCCTGCAGGATTTTCAACTCAATTCTTATTAATCAAAAGTTAAGCCCTAATCTCAAGAACAGAGAGATTCCTTACTCTGTTACAGCTTATGGTTCTCACTAACCTATCTAGTACATGCTCTAGCCAACTGATTATCTAATAATTTCTCTATTGTTCACCTTGAACAATCCACGAGAATAATAAATAGGAGTATTATCTAAATGATATAAAAATGATGATCAGAAGAGAAGAACACTTAGAACTAAGTCTTTAGTGAGAATGCAGTGTTGTTCAAATGATTAGATTGAGTGATATAGATCTGCTTCTAGGTTGCCGATTGAAGCAGATTCGTAACGCGCTTAAACGCAAGTATACGGTCAAGTAGTATGTGGAGTATTTTAGACTACGAATTATCAAACCCAAGGGAATTAGCCGATTAATAGTTAACAAAGAATTAATTAAACGATACCTAGGTAGTCGGGTCAGAAGTGTTTGATTTCGAAATTTCGTCGCCCGCAAACAAGCGACTTAAATTAAAACACAGGCTAATCTAACTACTTTTGATTTTTTTCCAATTTAAAATGAATAACTATAATATGATACGATTGTGGAGAAGAACTAAGCAATTAATGGTCCCTAAGGTCTTTAACAATTTCCAGACTATGCTTGAAACACCCTACCAATGTTTTAGTTACACTGGGTAACACTCATCGTGATATTTTTTCGATCTCACACGAATTTGCGTAATCGGCTGACTTCGGGTCCATTCAGTCCACCGTCGTCTACCTTTACGTTCTAGTTGGCTCCATAGGCTCGCTCACTGGGTCCTTTCGGCCCACCATTTTCACTAAGTCCTACCTACACCAACCGAAAGAACCCTCAAATGGATAATCAAGTTGTAATCTCTTCTCAATCTCAAAGAACTACAAGATTACTCTCTATATTCTTCAACACGTCTAGAATAGTTCACTATCGTGCAACAATTCCGAAACCTAGCTTACTACGGTTGATCAATCAAAGTATGCTAAAGAATAAAGCACAAGCATATAGAGAGATAACTAGAACATAATTAAGATTAAGCATAAAGCATGAATCAGGTCTTCAAAACCGGAAAATATTAAAGAAACCCTAGTTCTCCATCAATTGCCTAGCTTAGAAAGTTTAGCTAGACATGAAGACTTTTAACATAATCAAAGTATTCATAATCATCCACAAATTTGAGTGAGAAGATGAATCAAACGTAATAATTTTCAAGAGTGGAAGATCCTTCGTCAACGGCTTTTTCTCCTTGCTCCTTTTCTTCTTGCTTGTTGCTCGTTCCACCTTTCTTCACGTGCGTCCGCTTCTTTGATCTAACAGTCTCCTAATGAATCCCCAAGTCAACTTTCAAGTAATTAGCCAATGACCCCGCCTGTTTGACGTGAGTGTGCTGGTATTTCTTTCTGATCGCAGGACCAGAAAAATCCTGGTCCTGCGACCAACTTCTGATCATGCGACCAGAATCTCTTGTCCTGCGACCAGAAACGTGCAGTAAGTTTCTCCATTATTTTGACGCTGAATTCTTCTAAGTATTTTCTTCCATATTCATTGGGGTGCTAAAGTGTCATTAATCAAACATGTTAAAATGACACTTGAACCCCCTCTTACCTTCCTTGTCATCTTTTCTTGCGATTTCTTCCTCTCACAAGCTTCCGCATATGTTCCGAAGTTCGTTTACCCTCTCCTCTTGATCCATGAGCTCCGTGTCCTGTCAAAAACAACACGAAAACAACCCGTGCAATCAAAAGTGACAAAATAAATATAAATAATGCAAAAAACGCCTGGATGATCAATTACTTGCGACAAGCCCAACTTCAACAGAAATCTCACAAAAACACTCGGAAAGACGACTAAATCCAACATTATGACAACAAATAGGTAGTAAACAATGCCAAATATTAACTCCTATTCGGAGTTATCAAATCCCCCACACTACCTTTTTGCGCGTCCCAAGCAAAATCGCAATGCACTACACAAACCCGAATCCATGTTCTCCACCAACAAAGCCGACCACAACCACAACTTTGCATTCTTCATTCAATTCACCGTTGCGTACTTATCCTTACTAGCTGACTCAATAATAAAATATAACTCAACAATGCGACAATATGATGCAAATGCAAGCTACGAATCGATCATAAATAAACACAATTATACATAAACATCACATTTTTTCCTAATATTTTTTTTTTCTCTTTTTATCTTTTTGGGTGAGATCGGGCAATCTCAAATCATTCAAACGGGCGTGTCACCAAGCTCTCTTACTCTCAAATCGCAAAACATGCAAAGTAAATATGCGCAAACCGAGTGAGACTTACATTTCTCAACTAGAAATCCCCTTAGAGAGCATAGAAAGATTAACATCTCTCTCTACAAGTGACTAACCTCTCGCGCTCGCCGAAAATGGTAGAGACATCCTGGCATAGCCTAGTGCACCATCCGAGCTTTTAATCTAAATGGGTTTATTTGGTTGAAGGCTTAGGGACGGTAGGATAGGCTTTTTAGAACATGTGGTCCTACTTGTCGTGACAAATCTCACCAACAACCCCATTCTCACACTCCCTCACCACGATGAATGAATACCAAACCCAAATCTCACAACTACGGCCCTCGATTCCCTCACCACTGGTGTAACGTCGTACTCGCGGCCACAATCGTGCAGAAGCACAAGTGATCAAAGTAACTACCCGGATTTTTATTCGACGAAACTACTCAAATAAAACAGGCACATCTCTTTTTTTTCGTTTCTTCTTCTCTATTTTTCTTTTATATATATATATATATATACTTTTTTTTTCTATTTTTTTTATTATTTTTTTCCATAAACATAAACAAAAGACAATACAAAACAAAGCGTAAATCCGAGTAGTCTAGAATCTCGTAAAATCTGGTGGGGATGGAAATGAAGTAGATGCTGAACTCTGTGAAGTAATCACCAATCCCCCACACTAATTGAATCCCAATCTCTCTCACAATAGTCGAATACGTAATGTGAATGCGTGCCACTACCAATCTTATCCTCCGCAACACAGAAAGATGAAAGTAAATTCGTGGCACGCCCTCCAAAGTAAATCAATCAACCCACCGCAGTAGTGCGGAAAAATGTCACGCACATGGCTTCACCTCCTTGTGATCGTGATTTATGGACACGACTCACCGCCACACCGAAGTGCGCTAGCCATCTCACACTCACCCTCACATCCCCTCGTAAAACGACAAAATATGAAATCCACAAAATATGGAATGATGTACAATCCCTCATCGAACCTCCCTCACTCACTCCCTCTGTCACGACTCATAGGAGAAGGCCAAACTAATCGAGTTATTGAATTCACAATGAATGGATCCTAGGCGTAAAGGCGACGAATAAAGGGGTAAACGGATCAATGGGGCTAACTAAGTGGAACTAGTTTGTGAGACGGGACGTGAGCCCCCCATAAAACTCACTCGCACGTCTGTTTCTTTGCCACTACGAGGAGGGGTTGTCGACAACCTAAGACGGTGGTCATGCACTATCGGCTAACTACTTGAATGTCTCAAAAACAGGATTCCATATATTCAGTTAAGTTTTAAAATGGATTCGTCACCCGAATTACGAACTCTCTCTATGCACTCTAAGGGTTTCTCAATTTCGGATTAGCTTTCTCGGTTTCCACACACCTATGCGCAGTTCTACATAATCACTCACGCACCATCATTGAGCTCTCTCCATGTTCGAATTCTTTTCCTTTGCCCTTTCTCAAAATTCATTTTGTTTTTATTTAAATTTTTTTAACTACTCTATATGCAAGGCCGACTCGAATAAAGACTCCACATAACGACGGACTCGATCGGATAGGTGGAATCAAGTAAGAAAACGTGCAAACTAAGACATCAGAACCATATATATACAACTAATAACATCACAATAAGACACAATATATAAACACGACACGGACCACAAACACAATCTATACGCAAACAGGTTAATGCAGATACGGACTGGCTAGTGAAGACTAAAAATCCCCCAATACTAGAATGCTTCGTATTCCTCAACGAATTTAGAGATCAATCACGAGGACTCAGCATTTCTAATGGGAGGGGCGGTGAATCTAATCATCCTCCGGGCTTTGGTAAGGATCCGAGGCATTCTTGTAAAGCTCGTGATGTGGATCGAGTCCAGGGTTGTGCTGAATTACCTATTGAGCCAACAACCTACCTTGTCTTGTCACCTCTGCTCGTATCTTCCTCAGACTACTACACGTATGCTCAAAATGCCTATCCTCCTTTGCCATCAACCTCTCAAATGCCCGCTCAAAGTCATACGCGGGTGCAGGTTCACTCGGTCCACTCTCAGCACCTCCTATTACATCTATCCCTCTCCGCCTATTACCGCTTGGTGGCAAAGTCCTAAAAGGGGATGGAATGTAGTGCCAAATTCGTTCGGAAAGCTTTGACCTTTCCCGATCAAGATCGATGAGCTTCACACCGGCATTGGTAACCAAACGCATGAGCAAATAGCTATATCCGGGTGCCCTCTTGTTCCCCTTTTCCAACCTTGATCGGAAATTTTTATGAATTCTTGCAGGTATGTCAATCCTCCACGCCTTGGCCAAACAGTATGCCATGACACAGGTTCATAAAATTTTGGAGAATTAGGACATTCAAATTCTTCCTCATCACTAGACGCTTCATCTAATTCCTCTAACTCAGGTTCATTCTCCCTATGATAACGGTCATCAATTTCACTATTCCCGACCTTACGTTTCCCTTTACTAGCCGACGAACCCGGAACCGATTTGTCCGCATTACACCCCATCTAACACACGTATCAATTAACAAACAAATGCAGCAAGTACAAATTCAAAAATCAATTGATACGATGAAGTTCAGAGATACCTGATAAAATCGGTCAAATTGACTGATTTTTCGCTGTATTTCGCGATGTGAGATTTTTAGCTTCTTAGCTTCCCCTCGGTGTCCCCATCAAAACCCTGCAAACGGTTTGTTGAAATTCCAAGCGAGGGAGAACGAATCGACGATTATTCGTTCTAGGTCCTGGACTTCCTTCTTCTCCCACACACTTGTCTCTTGCAAACTAGCAAAAATGCTTTCACAATAGTTGTAGAGGACCTTAAATCGAGCAAAGCCCCCCTCTTTTTTTCTAAATTTGAGCAACTTCTCAAATATGTGTTCTTGAGCATTGAGAGAGATTCATGAGTGAGAGAGGGACGGAATAGACGTATGGGTCTTATCCTTCTGATTTTTTGAAAAAAGACCATTCTGCCCCTTCTTAATGAACTGCGTGTATTGATGCCTCTGATCGCACGATCAGCAATTCCAGTTCGTGCGACTAGAAAGCTGATCGCACGATCATCACCTCTGGTCGTGAGTTACAGTTAGTTTCTCAAGTTTCTCGTCGCACGACCAGAAAATCCTGGTCGTGCGACCTCCTTGGTATTTTTTTCGACCTTATTGGAATATTGTTCGGCTTCATCTTTCTCAAGCTTACGCACCCGTACTCCGATGCGTGCGTGTAATAAACCGTCGGAAAGCTCGTTTCGCGTACGTTTTGATTCTTGCACAAGTGTCTTCAAAACAATCCGATCTCTCAAGCACTTGGCTTGTGTTGCGCTTTCACGATTTGTTGCACTTCTTCCTTGCACGCATCAAGAAGGGGAGTATCGGGTGCGTCTCCAACCTTTATTCCTGTAGAGACTCATTTCAAATGTCATATTATCGCTCTCTCACCCCTCATATAACAAAATATTAAGAAAACACACACTACTGTATTTAAACACACTCTCTACACTAAAGCAGAAAATACGTTGGGTTGCCTCCCAACAATCGCTTGTAATTTATGGTCGACAGCCCGACCCAGCTACCTCGTGAAGATCACGGCTCATCAAAGTAGATAGAATCCACTTTGGCCGATTTTGGCGCAGATTTCAGGTACGGTTTCACTCGGCTCCCATTGACTCCGAAACACTCCTTCGTATGAGATCCTCTAACTCAACTGCACCCCACCGATATATTTGGTGGATTCGGAATGGCCCGGACCATCTAGATCGAAGTTTTCCCGGAAAGAGCTTCATGCGAGAGTTGAATAGCAAAACTAGTTGTCCCACGCGGAGTTCTTTCGGATTGAGACAGCTATCATGTCATCTCTTGGTTTTTTCCTTGTAACGCTTGGAGCTGTCATAGGTCTGCAGTCTCCATTCTACAAGCTTAAGCAGTTTCATCTTCCGGGCTTGCCCCATTAACTCGGGGTCCATGTTCAACCGCTTGATAGCCCAATATACCTTGTGTTCTAACTCAACAAGGAGATGGCACGCTTTACCATAGACTAGCTAAAATGGTGACATATTCAGTGGTGTCTTCCATGCGGTACGGTATGCCCACAATGCATTAACAAGTTCCATAGACCAATCCTTGCACCCGACATTGACAGTTTTCTGCACAATTCCCTTGATCTCCTTGTTAGACACTTCAGCATGCCCATTAGTTTGGGGGTGATAAGGTAAGGAAACCTTATGGATAGACACCCCATATGACTTCAAAACTCTGGCAAATACCCAGTTTATGAAGTGTGCTCCTTCATCGCTCACCATTTCCCTTGGTATGCCAAACCGAGTGAAAATGTGCTTCTTCAAAAACTTCTCTAGTGTAGCTGCGTCATTCCGGGAACAAGCAATTGCTTATACCTACTTTGTAACATAATCAACCGCGAGTAGGATGTAGAGATTACCATACGAAGCTGGAAACGGTCCCATGAAGTCTATGCCCCATACATCAAACGGCTCCACCTCAAGCCATTCAGACATTGGCATCTCATCTCACTTGGAGATGTTACCTGTTCCCTTACAGCTATCACACTCTGCAACCAAGTCATGACAATATTTAAAAATTTTTGTACCGAAAAAACCAGACTGTAATACCTTCATGGCGGTGCGCGGACCGCTGAAATGACCTCGACTAGGCGCGGCATGACAGTGCTTGATCACATCATAAATATCATGCGTAGGAACCCATTATCTGATGATATTATCGGCCCCCATCTTGAACAGATATGGATCCTCCCAAAAGTAATTTCTAACCTCATATAAGAATCGCTTTCTCTGCTGAACTTTCCATTCCTTAGGGATCTCCCTGTTTGTCAAATATTTGGTAATCGCCCAATACCACGGCCCAGTATCACCCAAAGACATCAAAATCTCATCAGGAAAGTTCTCTTGAATAGGTAATCTTTCTTCCACGCCATTTTCAAGTCTTGAGAGGCAGTCCGCTTCCACATTCTCAACACCCTTCTTGTCGCGGATCTCTACATAAAATACTTGCATCAAAAGGACCCACCACAACAATCTTGGTTTGGCGTCCTTCTTATCAAAAAAATACTTCAGTATCGAGTGATCTATAAAAATAATCACCTTCGATCCAACAAGATAAGGCCGAAATTTATTAAGAGCAAAAATCACAGCCAACAGCTCCTTCTCAATAGTGCCATAGTTGATTTGAGCCTCATTAAGAACTCTACTCGCATAATAAATGACATGGAATAGCTTTTTTTCTGCTGCCCCAACACTGCTCCAATGGCGAAATCACTGGTATCGTACATGAGCTCAAATGGCAAACTCCAATCCAGAGTTGTAATGATCGGGGCTGAGGTGAGCTATACCTTCAAAAAGTTGAAGGATTTCTTGCATGCTTCATCAAACACTAATGGGACATCTTTCCCAATAAATTCACACATAGGCTTGCAAATCTTTGAAAAGTCTTTGATAAATCTGTGATAGAAACCTGCATGTCCCAAGAAGCTTTTGACCCCCTTCACTGAAGTCGAATAAGGGAGCTGCTTGATTGTCTCTACCTTTGCTTGATCAACTTCCAAACCCTTGCGTGAAAGTTTGTGTCCAAGAAAAATTCCCTCAGTGACCATGTAGTTGCATTTCTCCTAATTCAGCACAAGATTGGTGTCTTCACAACGAACCAAGACACGGCCAAGATGATGTAGACAGTCCTCAAAACTATCACCAAATAGGAAGAAATCATCCATGAAGACCTCCAATTTCTTCTGAATCATATCTGAAAAATTAGCCATCATACACCGCTGAAAAGTGGCCAGTGCATTACATAATTCAAATGGCATGCGGCGGAACGCAAAAGTGCCATAGAGACATGAAAAGGTGGTCTTCTCCTGGTCCTCTGGAGCAATGGCTATCTGATTGTAGCCTGAATATCCGTCCAAAAAGAAATAGTACTCGTGGTGGGCCAACCTGTCAAGCAACTGATCAATAAATAGTAATGGAAAGTGATCCTTGAGCGTGGATTTATTAAGCTTCCTGTAATCCATGCACACACGCCAACCCGTAAATTTCCATTGAGTAATCTACTCATGTTTGTCGTTCTCCACCACATTCATCCCTCCTTTCTTAGGCACGCACTGGACCGGGCTAGTCCAAGTGATGTCTGAGATAGGGAATATAATGTCGGCCTCTAGACACTTCCTGATCTCTTTTTGCACCACCTATTTCATGTGCGGATTCAACCTTCGTTGTGCCTGGATCACTGTTTTCTTGCCTTCTTCCACCCTGATCTTGTGCTGACAATACGCGGGGCTGATCCCCTTAATTTCGGCAATTTTCCATTCAATTGCTGCTTTATGCTTCCTTAGTATATCCAACAGCTGCTCCTCCTATTCCTGAGATAAAACAAAAGAAACGGTTATGGGCAACGTGTTATCAATACCAAGAAATTCATACCTGAGATGTTTTGGCAATGGCTTCAACTCAAGAACGGGTGGTGACTTGAGTGAAGGAACAAGGGCTAACTTTTTTCTCCCCTTGCTCATATAAATCCATCTTGGTCCAGTTCTTCATGTGGTACACATCCATGGGGGAACTCTGATCTTCATTCTTGTACATTCCATTTATTTCCTCCCACATCAAATCAGCTTCCTCATCTCCCATATCATCATAAAACACCTATATGCCGAAGCAGTCTTCATAGTTATAGCAAGAAGGCATTTTCATTTCCTTGAACACATCAAAGACCACTTTATCATCATTAATCTGCATAGAGAGTTTCCCACTTTTCACATGAATAATAGCCTCTCCTGTAGCTAGGAATGGCCTTCCAAGAATCAGAGGTACTTCACCAACCTCCATGTTTAGGATGACGAAATCGGCAGGAAATATGAGAGTGCCAACTTTAACCAAAATGTCCTCGATTACCCCATATGTTCTACGAACAGATCTATCTGCCATCTACAAGGTAACTCGGGTGGGACGAGGCTCCCCCACACCTAGTTTCCTGAATACGGACAAGGGCATCAAATTGATGCTTGCCCCCAAATCACATAGAACAGTCATGGTGAGAGAATCTCCAAGGGTAACCGGTATCACAAAGCTCCCAGGATCTCTCTTTTTCTTGTAAAGTCCATTCCTGATGCATTCAGAAGTCTCAACTGTCAAGTTAACCTGTGCAAAATCACTCATGCACCTCTTTCCTGAATGAATATCTTTGAGGAACTTGGAATATGTAGGCATCTTAGATATTTCTTCAGCAAAAGGAATGTTAATCTCAAATTTCTCGAGTATATCAAGAAATCTCTGAAAATCCTTAGCGTTCTCAAAGGGTATGGAACTGCCTTAGAAACAATAATAGTATGAACACGTACCTCATCCTTGTCTTTCACCGCCTCCTCATCCGTCACGCCCTCTGATTGGGGGATCACGACATTAGTATCACTTTCAAAAATCTCATGCTCTTTAGCCTTAGAAGCATCGACTCTAGCATGCGTGGGATATGGCGGATCCTTCAATGCAACCCCGCTTCGAGTTGTGATAGAATTGACTTGGCGAGGATTCTCTTCAGTGCTAGAAGGTAATGAACCTAGAGCCCTTGCAGATAGCTGAGTAGAAATTTTCCCAACCTGAACCTCAAGTGAACGAAGAGAATTCTTCGTAGCCTGTAAATCAGAAGACACGGTTGTGACTTGTGTCGCCATATTGTTCACGTTGTTGGTCTGCTGTGTCAACGCCTTAGTCAATCAGAAATCTCGGGGTTTGGCGCTACACCAGCTGCTGGTGGAGCCTGCAAAACTGGTGGCCTATGTTGGAACCCCGGTGCTTATGACGCTCCAGACTGATCCCCATACCTGAAGCCTGGATGATCTCTTGTGCCTGGTCTGTAATTCCCTCGATTCCAATTGTGCCGCTGTCCTTGTGCTTGCACGTAGTTCAAATCTTCATTCGCTCTCTGGGTCAAGGCTGACTCATATTCCTGCTCCTCTACTCCTGCAACTGTCTTATTATCCTGATAAATATGCTTGGCTAAGTCAGACACAATCTTGCTGATCCCATTTTCCATTCATCATCCTTTGGTTCGGGTAATGTCGATAATCTCATGGAGTCATAAAATTGTGAATCCTGCTTAGCAAGCTGCTTCATTAGGGCATAAGCTCCTTCTTTGTCAACAGAGTACAGGAAATTTCCACCAGCTTCTCTGTTAACTAGCTCCTGATTGTGACGTTCTTGACCATGGTAGAAGACCTGTAAAATTTTGTAGTCCCCAAAATCATGATTTGGTCACTTCCTGATCAAGTGCGTAAAACGGTCCCATGCATCCACCACAGTTTCATCGGCCTGTTTCCAAAAGCCTATAATTTCACCCTGTAGCTCAATGACCCGCTGAACTGGGTAAAAGTTTGTCATAAACTCATCCACACACTGAGCCCATGTAGTGATCGACTTAGGTGACCTTGACTCTAGCCACTTAAGCGTTGCACCCTTTAGACAGTATGGGAAAAGAATGAGCTTCAATGTCTCTGCTGTCACATCCTTGTACTTGTTAGTCTTTATATATTCATTAAAATTCCCAATAAAGTCATTAGGATCTTCATCCCTGTTCCCATAGAATTGAAACTGGTTGGTCACCGTTTGAATTGTTGTAGGCTTGAGATCGAAGTGCTCGACCTGTATCTATGGCACTACAATTGCCAGATTGTGTCCGTAGGTGGACGATCGAAAGTTCTCCACAAGAGTCTGCCCATACTTTTTTTACGGTGTCTGGGAGTTGCGATCATTTAGCTGCTTAGTCAGCTCTTCCAACCGCTGATTGAGTTGCGCGTTGGTTAATTGTTCGCCCATGGTGCTCTGTTTCTGTATTCTCCCTTGGTACTTGAATAACTGCTCTGGGTCTTCAAGTAGGGGCTCAAGGTCAATAGGGATCCTGGGCATATACTATATACCTGTAAAGCAGATTCAAATACGAATGAGAAACCAAAATAGCAAATAAAACAAAAAAAAAAAGAGGTGTCCTAAATTAATTTTTAACTAAACTAAATAACCGTTTAATTCCCCGGCAAAGGCGCCAAAAAATTGACGCGGATTCTTAACGCGCTTAAACGCAAGTATACAGTCAAGTAATCGGCTGACTTTAGGTCCTTTCGGTCCACCATCGTCTACCTTTACGTTATAGTTGGCTCAATAGGCTCGCTCACCGGGTCCTTTCGGCCCACCGTTTTCAATAAGTCCTACCAACACCAACCGAAACAACCCTCAAATGGATAATAAAGTTCTAATCTCTTCTCAATCTCAAAGAACTACAAGATTAATCTATATTATTCAACATGTCTAGAATAGTTCACTATCGTGCAACAATTTCAACTACTAGCCTACTACGGTTGATCAATCCAAATATGCTAAAGAATAAAGCACAAGAGTATAGAGAGATAAGTAGAACTTCATTAAGATTAAGCATAAAGCATGAATCAATTCTTCAAATCCGGAAAATATTAAAGAAACCCTAGTTCTCCATCAATTGCCTAGCTAAGAAAGTTAGCTAGACATGACAACATTTAACATAATCAAAGTATTCATAATCATCCCCAAAAGAGAGTGAGAAGATGAATCAAACGTAATAATCTTCAAGAGTTGAAGATCCTTTGTCAATGTCTTTTTCTCCTTGCCCCTTTTCTTCTTGCTTGTTGATCGTTCCTCCTTTCTTCACTTGCGTCCGCTTCTTTGATCTAGCAGTCTCCTAATTAATCCCCAAGTCAAATTTCAAGTAAGTACCCAAAGACCCCGCCTGTTTGTCGTGAGTGTGATGGTATTTCATTCTGATTGCAGGACCAAAAAAATCCTGGTCCTGCGACCAGCTTCTGATCATGCGACCAGAATCTCTAGTCCTGCGAACAGAAACATGCAGTTTGCTCCATTCTTTTGACGCTGAATTCTTCTAATTCTTTTCTTCCATCTTCATTGGGGTACTAAAGTGTCATTAACCAAACTTGTTAAAATGACCCTTTAACCCCCTCTTGCCTTCCTTGTCATCTTTTCTTGCGATTTCTTCCTCTCATAAGCTTCTGCATATGTTTCGAAGTTCGTTTTCCCTCTCCTCTTGATCCATGAACTTCGTGTCCAGTCAAACACAACACGAAAACAACCCGTGCGATCAACAGTGACAAAATAAATATAAATAATGCGAAAAACGCACATATTATCAATTACTTGCGACAAGCCCAACTTTCACAAAAAAATCACAAAAACACTCTGAAATACGACTAAATCCAACATCATGCCCACAAATAGGTAGTAAAAAATGCCAAATATTAACTCCTATTCGGATTTATCACCGATCATTCCTCTGTAGTGTATGAATGTCTCTGTGTATTGATCTTTATTGTGTCACGAAATTCTTCAGCAATTCCCTCTTTTAAGCAGCTGTTTGAATTGCTGATCTTCAAAATATTATCAACAAACTTTCCCTAAAAGTAGCTCCAAATCTTGACTCTTACTTCCAACGGATAGTTGCTCAGTATCTTCAAGGATACTGTCTTGACTTTGTTTCGGAAGATGTTAGGAAGGTCCCAGTCAGATTAAGCTAGCACTTAATCTAAAGCTGAGTTTCCTTTTCTGCAACATCCAGTTTAGGAACTAATTCCTGCAAAATAGGCAACTGTATATCCCTGCAAAACTTAGAAAAACCGTTAGATTAATCACAGTTTAGAGTAGTGGAATGATTTGTCTTTCATCATCAAATAACATATAATAAATCATAGGAGATCAGAATTTAGAATAGAATCAAAAGCTCCCCCTATGTTCATGTTGTATTATGAAGTGCTTGTTTCAAGCCCTTGAAAGTAGTTTCAAGGCCTTTGATAAAGACAAGCTGTTTCAAGCCTTTGAAACAGACAAGCTGTTTCAAGCCTTTGATACAGACAAGCTGTTTCAAAGTTTGAAGCTCCTTACGAAGCTTTGAAAAATCAATTAGAGCTTCAGATTTATCTCTAAGAAATATAACCAAAGTAAATCTAGAATAATCATCAACAATAACTAACATATACTTCCTACCCTTTAGATTTGGAGTCCTCATAGGTCCACAAAGATCCATGTGAAGTAGTTCAGTGGGTCTGGTAGTACTTACAAATTTCTTTGGTTTGAATGAGCTCCTTGTCTGCTTACCTTGAGCACACACTTTGCATACTTCATCATCTCAGAATTTGATCGAAGGCAAACCTCTTACCAAGTCTGTAGAGATAAACTTGTTCAAGATATGCAAGCTAATGTGTCCAAGCTTTATGTGCCAAAGCTTTGAATCCTCTTTCAAGGCCTTGAGACACTTCAAGATTACACCTGCAACTTTGTTAGCGTGTAAAGTATGGACATTGTTTGACCTTGAGGCAGTGATAATGCAAATTCCAGATTTTTCATTTTGCACCATAAATTTCTCTTTGTCAATGATAACCTTGTTACCAATATCATAAAGATGAGATACACTAAGCAGATTAAATTTTAAACCAACAACTAAATAGACATCAGAAGTAGAATTTTCAGTATCTGTACCAACTTTATCAATACCTAAAATATTGCATTTCCCTTTGTTACCAAGTGTGATTGAGCCTTCAGATTGCTCTTTTAGTTCTGAGAATAAAGATCTCTTTCCACTCATATGTTTGGAGCAACCACTGTCGATAAACCATCTTTGATCTTACTCTTGGTGACATCCTGCAAACACCATTCAATGCCTTACCCATTTATTAGACCAAGTGTGGAATTTGGATTCATATTCAGGGTCAGCTATGTTAGGTTGTATAACCCCTTTCGGAACCCAAATCTGTCTAACTTGTCCTTTAAGTTGACCTGGAAAAGTGTTCCTCATTATTTGAGGGTCTCTTCTTTTAAAAGGAAAAGTCATTTTAACATGACCAATTTTGTTGCAGTAATGGCACTTATGAGAAGTTTTGTTACTAGCCTTCACAAGTATGGTGTTGCTTTTTCTAGGGATGTTTGGATTGTAGCCATTAACAGTTTTGTGAACAGACTTTAAGCTTCCTCCAATAATCAAGTTCAGATTGTTTTCTGAGCTACCAAGCTTTGTCATATCCTTCTTAGCATCTTGAATTTTCTCAATTATAGTAGTCTTATGTTCCCTCAATTCATCACAATGATGTCTTAGAGAAACAATGTTGTCACTCAAAACAGAGTTCTCAGTGACTACTTCCTTGACTTGATTTTTCAAGGCTTTGAAACTGGTTTCCAAGGCTTTGAAATCTCTGTCAGAGTTTTTATGAGAAATTTCAAGGCTTTTATTTTGACAAACAAGTTCCAAATTTTCTTTTGCTTTCTCATGAACCTTTTCATTTAAAGTTCTAATCTATTTAAGATAGTCCTCCTCATTTAAAAGCATTTTTCTAAGTTAATAAGTGAGGATATCTGTAGTTTAGTAATCAAACAGTTTACCATTACCTCAATGTTCTTTTCAGAACATTCATCATGCTTGGCCATTAGGTAGAGGTTGGCTTGTTCTTCTTCAAATTCAGAATCACTAGAGGAATCAGAATCACTCCAGGAAGCTACCATAGTTTTCTTTGTTCTATCATGGTCTTTATTATGAATGTTTTTGCTTTTCTTGTGTGGACAGTCTCTGATTTAGTGTCCTGCATCACCAAACTCAAAGCAATTCATTACTTTAGCTTTATTACCATTAGATATAGATTTACCTTTGTAGTCTCTGCTACTTGAGGATCTGTGTTTTTCCTTGCTGAAGTCTTTGTTTCCAAAGTTCTTCTTCATCTTTAGAATCCTGGTCTAGGCTTTGGAAATTATAGAAAAAGGATATTCATCATCATCTTCTTCAATTTCAAGGCTTTAGATGGTTCACTCTCCTTGGCCATGAGAGCTAAGTTCTTGACACTATCTGGTACATCTCCATCAGCCTCATTCATAGAGATCTCATGTGTGAGCATCTTTCCTTGCAGGTCATCAAGTTGAAGAGATGATAGATCTTGAGCTTCTTCAATGGCGATAGTCTTGGTTCCCATTTTGCTTTAGGAAGACTTCTTAGAATCTTTCTAACATTTTCTTCATTGGAAATGTGTTTTCCTAATGAATCAAGGTGTTGACAATATCAATGAATCTTTTGAACATATCCCTGATGGACTCATCTCCATTCATCTTGAATAGCTCATATTGCCTAAGGAATATGTTGATCTTGGTTTGTTTAACTTGGCTAGTTCCTTCAAGGTCACCACAAGCTTATCGCATATTTCATTGGCAATCTTGCATCCTGAAATCATGTTAAATTCATCTGCACTCAAAACATAATATAAGAGATTCATAGTCCTGTAAGTTAGAAAATTGCTCTAATTCAGAAACAGAAAGTAAATCCTCAGTTTTGGTAGACCTGATCCCATATTTTTCAGTGTAGAATATATGAGGACCCTTCTGAATGATAGTCCAAAGTTCCATATATTGATAAATGATGAACATTTTGATCAGTGCTTTCCAGTGCACAATATTATCACCACGGAACAAGGGAGGTCTATTAGTAGCTCTTCCCTGTGAGAAACCACCATCTCCAACAGTACTCATGATCACAGGATTATTAGATCTATGCAGTGATACAAGCTCCGATACCAATTGAAAGACATAATGTATGAATAACTACATAATCAATACTCTAGAAGAGGGGGGGGGGGTTGAATAGAGTATGGAAACTTTTGCAAATTTTGCTAAAAGAGAGGTTTCAAAGATTTTTGTGAAGGGCAGTAAGTATTTCAAGGCCTTAACATGAGTTTCAAGTCTTTAGAATTAAAACATATGGTAAATATATAGTTGATATTTTTCAAGGCCTTGAAATGAGTTTCAAGCCCTTGAACTGAAACATGTTTTGATTAGTAAACAAGCTAAGTAAAGAGCAGCAAAGTAAATGCAAGAGAAACAGTGATTTATAGAGTTGAGTCCACTGGGAACTATGTCTTTACCTTAGGGACTTATTTCCTGCAGGATTTTCAAATCAAATCTTATTAATCAAAAGCGAAGCCCTAATCTGAAGCAGAGAGAGATGCCTTACTCTGTTACAGCTTGTGGGTCTCACTAACCTATCTATTAATTGCTCTAGCCAACTGATTAACAAAAAATTCTCTATTTTTCACCACGAACAATCCACGAGAATAAGAACTAGGAGTATTATCTAAATGATATACAAATAATGATGAAAAGAGAAGAACACTGAGAACTATGTCTTCAGTGAGAATGCAATGTTCTTAAAATGATTGGATTGAGTGATGTAGATCTGCTTCTAGGTTGCTTGTCAATCCTATGCAGTGTATGAATGTCTCTTTTTATCTCTCTATATTGTTTCACGAAATTCTTAAGCAATTCCCTCTTTTAAGCAGCATGTTTGAATTCAAGATCTTCATAATATTCTCAACAAACTTTCCTAAAAAATAGCTCCAAATCTTGAATCTTCTAATAGCTTCTTTCAACGGCTAGTTGCTCAGTATCTTCAGGGATAATGTCTTGAATTTGATTAGGAAGATGTTATGAATCCCCAGGTCAGATTAAGCCAACACAGAATCAGATCAACAACTCAGTTTCTTTTTCTGCAACATCTTGTTTAGGAACTAATTGTTGCAAAATAGGCAACGGTATATTCCTGCAAAACTTATTCAAACAGATAGATTAATCACACTTTAGAGGAGTAGAATGATTTGTCTGTCATCTTCAAATAACATATAATAAATCATGGGAGATAAGGAGTTATGATAGAATCAAAAGCTCCCCCTAAGTTAATGTTGTATCTGCAGTGCTTGTTTCAAATCCTTGAAAGCAATTTCAAGGCCTTGAAACAGACAAGCTGTTTCAAGCCTTTGAAACATGCTGAACTTACACAAACAGATGGTAATATGCGAACCAACTTTCTTGACAAAAAGAGACGCATTGGTACTACTGAGAAGAAAACCTTGAGATATCAGAAACTGTGATAACATGGTATACCAAGCTCTTGGAGCTTGCTTTAAGCCATAGAGAGACTTTTAAAGATGACAAACAAAAGTAGAATTTTTTTGATTAACAAAAGTAGTGGGCTAAGTCAAGTATACTTGTTCATGCAACTGACCATGGAGAAAAGCATTTGAGATATCTATCTATGTAATTTTCCGCCCAAAGTGAAGAGCAAGAGTGATCACTACTCTTACTGTCTTCTGCTTGATGAATGGACTGAAGGTCTCATCAAAATCAACTCCCAGTTGTTGATGATAACCTTTTGCAACTAACCTAGCTTTGTACTTGGATAAGGTGCCATCAGCATTTTCTTAACTCTGAAAACCCATTTATGACCTATAGCCTTTCTGAGTGATGGTAGAGGAACTAGAACCCAAGTGTGCTGAGCTTGAAGAGCATTGAACTCTTCCTGCATAGCTTTCTTCCATTCAGGGACATGCCATGCCTCAGAGTAGGACGAGGGTTCAGAAAGAATTGTGGTGGAATCGATTTGATATTTAGGATATGGTTTGATGATGCCACTCTTAAGTCTAGTGGTCATAGTATGAGTTGGGTTGATAGGTAAAGTGGTAGAAGAAGAGGTTGAAGAATAAACAAGAGGAGAGGACAATGGTGAAGGTGTAGAAGTTATTGGAGATGCTGGTGGTGAAGGTGGTGGTGAAGTGGAATTTGAAATGGAAGGGGATGTTGGCAACATGTTTGAAATAGGGGTTTGAGGATTTGGGTTAAACAGAGAAGGGAATAATTTTTTTGATGAAAGGATAGAACATGAACTGCAAGAGGAAGAAGAAACAGTAGAGGAATATGGAAAGATGTGTTCATAGAACTTGACATGTCTTGACACAAAACTTTTGTGTGTATGAAGATCAAGACACCAATATCCCTTAGATGTGGGACAATATCCAAGAAACACACACTTTGTAGATCTGTTTTGAAGTTTATGATATGTGTATGGTTTAATCCATGGGAAGCACAAACAACCAAATGGTTATAATGCATTATAATCTGGTAGTTTAGATATAGACACTCAAAAGATGATTTGTGAGAGAGAATATCTTTAGGTTGTCTATTAATAAGTTAGTTGGCAATGATGAGAGAATCAAGCCAAAGGAGGAAGGCAATTTAGCTTGATGTAGAAGCTCCAAGGCTGTTTCAACAAGATGTTGATGCCTTCTTTCAGCTCTTCCATTTTTTTCTGGAGTATGAGGGCAAGAGGTTTGATGTAAAACTCCCAGAATTTGCAAGAAAGTGCCAAATGCAGAATTAACAAATTCTCTGCCATTATCAGTTCTAAAGAGTTGAATAGAAGAGTAAAATTAAGTGTGCACATAGTTGTTAAAATGCACAAAAGCAGAATAAACATCAATCTTAAGTTTGAGAAGATTAATGCAACAAAATGTAGAGTAGTCATGAAGAAAAAGAATGTAGTAATTATATTGTTGAAATGATGGTAATGGGGAAGGACCTCAGACATCAGAATGAATGAGTTGGAAACAATGAGAATTGACTGTTGTAGAAATTGGAAAAGGTTGTTTATGCATACAACATTACAAGATTCACAAATGGAACTTGTTATAGAAGGAAAATTACACTGTTTCGCTACACTGTTATAGCTACTAGTAGAAGGATGTCCGAATCTCATATGCCAAAACGAAGGTGCAGGTACATGATGGAGAGTAGTGTTGTTGACAGATGGAGATGGAGAAAGATGAGGCTGATGCATAAGAGACAGAGAATAGGGAAGCAGATAGAGGCCATTCTCACAGAAGCACTTGAATTGTGTTTTCTTGGTGGTGCTGTCCAAGATGAGATACCGCTCGGAATCAAACACAATAGTACAATTATTATCATATGTGATTTGAGAGATTGATAAATTTTTTGTAGAAATAGAATGTGAATGAATCATGGAATTTAATCGCAGAGAAGAAGATGGAGAGAGTGTGAGTATATCATGTCAATACTGATGAATGGGAATTGTAGCTCCATTGCAAGCTGAAACAGAATCATGACCAGTGTATGGATAGACTTGATTGAAAGCAGAAAAATCTCCAGTAATGTGGTGTGATGCGCCAGTGTCAACACACCAAGGTAAGGTGTAAGAGAAAAGATACGAACTATAAGCCATTGCAAAAGCAAGATAAGCTTGTTTGGATGGCTTATTTCTCTAAAATTTGTTGGGATCAAGGCGTTACCAGCAGTCTCAAGCAGAGTGGCGTCAGTGATTAAAAATTTGGCACACAATTATAGAAGAATTGGTGGAGCCTGAATTTGCATAATAGGTGTTCATGTTCATATGATTAGGGCCAGAGCCTGAAGACAAGAAAAGACTATGAAATTGCGAACGATAGTTACCAGACCCGGAGAATTGAGCATCGTACGAACCAGATGCACAAGATTTGGATTTGTAATTTTTTGCGTAGTGATTTTCCAAAAACGGTTATGGTTCTTCGAGACATGCATAGCTGAGAACTTTTTTGTATTAAGTCCTCCTGCTTTTCATACTTTTGGAGAACTTCCTACTATCAAGGAGACGAAAAGCTATGTGAAGTAAAATAAGAAGAATAACTAAAGAATAGTATTCTTTATTTATTCTTTCATGTTGTTTATCCAATCCTTAAACTACATGGAGCCTTTCACTCAGCGCCACGGACACCTCAAGCACAGCGAACCTCCCTCCCGTGATGATCTAGACACAGAGCCTTAGACCCAATTCAGAGACCAACTCATTCCATAAAAATGAATATACCACTCCCCCTAGAGAAATATATTTAAGAAAATCCCAACCACGCACCCTCGGACATTTTCGAATTGTGTTTGAATGCAAATCTTGCTATCCGAAATATCATTCATTACCTTGTAAAGTGCGCTTGTGACCTCACCTACTAATACATGGTATTTATGCTTCGACCTTCCCTTCCTCATAGCGCTAACAACCAAATTACAACTAAAACAGGTCCAATTACCACTACACATGTGCCTCAACCAACCTTCTGTGCCAGTACCAAGAACATCCAAATCCCTTCAAGACTACTGAGGCTCCAAAATATACCGATAGAGCTCACCCAAAAAAGATAACTAAAGCTCTCCCAAACCTCCATCAGCTACCCTTGTTCCTATTGAGCGTTATTTTCAATCGAACTTGTAACACATGAATATAAACTTAACGATCCCACTGCCATTGGGAACAACCTTCAATCCACTCCTACAACAAGCACAATATCGCCCCCAAGTCAAGGAACCGTCATTGAAGATATTAGTATAGCATAGTCTCGTTCTAGTCCTGAGTTTAGCGAATAATCTTCTATAACTCTTGCAAACATCCTATATTAGCCCACTTCTCATCCCACAGTTAAATACTCCCTTCTACCCTCAAACCCACATTCTTTAATTATAACCTCAACGGTACCCTCTTCAACCTACGTAGCTGCAACTGTACAGTGTATCCAAACCTTTCAGGGTTCCAGCTAGAGAACCTCTATCCAACCAAGAGCTTTTATACATTGTGAACCTCTTCCGAGAATAACTTTGGTGACTCATTGCTTTTATTCATTCTAATCTCAAGGATTTCACTGCCACAACGTTCCTGATGTTCCTATGCATCATCAGCATCTTGTTATAAATTTAAGCTATCCAAACCCTAGGTCGTAATTGTAAAAGGAACAAGATGAAGTAAACAATCAACGAAAGGGAGGAGTAACTGAAGTTTTGCACAAATGGATATGACCTTTCGCACGAATGAATAGGGTGAATGGGTCGGTCATTCTTAAAAAAAGGCGATTCGTACAAGTCGGCTGAATTTTTTCCTTATCTGTTTTTTAATCTTTATTTTTTGTTTATTGGATATAAAGTCGGTATCATAGTATAATTATGTGATAGGGTCATGCCTTTTGATATTGTGGTTTGTAATTGATAGTCTCTCAATAAAAAATGGTTTTGCTTTGTCGTGAATGTAGCTATTCTAAAAAATAGTGAACTGCGTTATATTGTTGCGCGGCATTATTATTGTATTGTTCCTCGTTTATCACTCTCTCGTTTCGCATTTCAGTTCTAACAAGTGATATCAGAGTCTGGTTGGGTTCAGGTGTCGTGAGGAGTGGTGTCGAATATGATGATGAAGATCAATCGGTTTGATGGGAATAATGTATTTAGCTTGTGGAATATCAAGATGCGTGCTTTGACGAAGCAACAACATATGTGATTTCCATTAGCTACCAAGACGGGTGTTGATACAACCACACCAGTGTTTGTGAAAATTTAGGAGAAGGTGCATGCAATGATCATGATGTGCCTCGCGAATGACATGATACTGGGTTGGCATATTAGGTAACGATTACGGTCAAAATTGGAGGATCTATACGCAAAGAAAGCGGTGGCCTACAAGTTGATGTTGAACCAGCGGTTGTTGGGTCTACGAATATTAGAACGTAAGCGTATTGGTGATCTCCTAGACAATATAAAGACTATCTTGCTCGATTTACGCGATAGTGATGGGATTGTGAGTGATGTTGATGAAGCCTTTCTTGGTGTCTCTACCACCATCCTATTACAGTTTTTTACAATATTTCTTTTTTGGGAAATATACAATAACCTTAGAGGAAGTTCGATCGGCGTTACACACAAGGGAACTGAGACACAAGGCGTCAAGGAAAGACGATCACGATTCTAGCCCTTTCATGGTCAAGAGAGGAAAAGGTAATGGTAGACATCGAAATTGTGGTAGATCTGAGATACCATCGGATGTCTGTGATATTTTTCATCATAAAGGTCACTGGAAGCAGAATTGTCCCAAAAACATAGAATCCACAGGCTATGGTGAATCTGAATGTGGAGGATTGTTAGAGGAAACTCCGTTCTCTAGGCCCTGTGTGGAGAGATTGGGCTCTAGACGTTGCTGAGCGCGCATTTGTTTTTTTGACTTAATTGGGCATGTGTTTTTCGATGGCGTGTTATTGTGCACGCTTTGATTGTTGTCACATTATTGGGAGTTTATCCTTTTTTGCATTGGTGCAGTTCTTTCCCTGCGCAATTGGCATGGCATGATTGTTTGATGGGCACTTCTAATCATTAAGTGTCATTGAAATGATGTTGTGTATGCATTGTGTCATGTTGCATTGGGAAGTGCTTTTGGGGACACTGTGTCTTTTTATTTTTTTTGACGCATCGATGTGCTTGTTGAGGCGCATCGGAAATGTATTCAAATACCGCAATTGAGAATATGCTCGTTTGGTTGGATGGATTGGTGAGAGCATCGGATTTGATCACTATGGCGTTTGGATCAAGGTGCAGATTTGTTATGAATTTGGGTGATCCAAACCCTAGATCGTAGGCAAAGGAACAAGAGAAGAAAGAAAGCAACATATGAGGAGTCAGTAGCCTTTCACACTAATGGATATGACGTTTCACATCAATGATTCGTATGAATGGGTTGGTCATTCGTACGAAATACAATTGGCAAGTTAGCTGAATTATTTCCTAATCCCTCTAGGATGCTTTCTCTATGTTTCAAGCGTAGAAAATCGTTATCCTAGTATAAATATGTGTTGGGGTACTTGCCTTTGATATTTTGGTTGTAATTGATAGTATCTCATCAATAAATGGTTTTTCTTGGTCGCGGATGTAGCTAGTATCATAACAAGCGAACCACGTTATGTAGTTGTGCGATTTTTTTCTCTTTTGTTCTTCGTTCATCACTCTGTTGTTCTCCAATTCAGTTCGAACAAACGGTCACTTAGCCTGGTTGGGTTTCGTTTTTGTGAGGGCTGCTATCGAATGTGATGATGTAGATCGATCGGTTTAATGAGACGAATCTATTTAGCTTGTGGAAAATCGATATTCATTCTTTGTTAAACCATAAAATTCTGTGATTTCCATTAGTTAACAATGCGGGAGTTAATACAACCACATCGGAGTTTGTGACCATGAAGGAGAAGGCGCATGCAACGATCATGTTGTGCCTCACGGATGATGTGATCACCGGGGTCGCAGATTAGGGAACGACAGTCTGCTTATCTTAAACGTTTTCCGATCTCCACGCAAAGAAAGTGGTGGTCTACAAGTTGGTTTGTAAGCAGCGGTTGTTGGGTCTACAAATGTAGGAATGTATGTGTATTGGTGATCACCTAGACAATCTAAACTATCTTGCTCGAATTGCGCAATAGTGATGACATTGTGAGTGATGTTAATGCGGCCTTCATATTTTTCGTGTATCTACCTCCATCCTATGATGGTTTCATTCAATATTTCGTTGTTGGAAAAAATACGATAACCCTAGTGTAATATCGATCGGAGTTTCACCCAAGTGAATTGAGACACAAGGCGGAAAAGAAAGACCATCATGGTTCTTGCGCATTCACGGTCAGGGGAGGAAAACGTAAGGGAAGACATGGGTATTATATTACATCGGACTTCCCATCGGACTTCTGTGTTTTCTGTCATGAGGAATTCCATTGGAAGCGGATTCCCAAGAACAACGGATCTTCTGGCTTTCTAGCAGCTCAAAGTGGAGGGACTTCCGAGGATTTTTTTTTCTCTAGGCCTCATGTGGACGGCTTGGGTTCCAAGCTCAGGAGCATGGGTGTGTGTCTTGTTGGCACAGGATTCGTAGCGTGTTAGTGAGTGCGCTCTTGTTGTTGGCATGTTATTGGGCATGTATTATTTGTGGGTTTGTTATTGTGCACGCATTGGTTGTTGGCACATAATTGTGCATTTATCGGTTTGCGCATTGTTGCGGTTACTTAGTTGCGCAATCGGCATGACTTTGATTTATTGATGGGCACTTTTTATCATTGAGTGTCAGTGGAATGGTATTGGGTATACATTGTGTCATGGTGCATTGATAAGTGTTTGCTGGTACACATTGTCTTTCTGTCTGTTGTGATGCATAGATGCAATTGTTTAGTCGCATAAAAATAAATTCAAAGGCTGCAATTGGGAATACCTTCGTTTGGTTGGATAGATTGGTGAGAGCTTCAGTTATCATTGAAAGGGCATTTGGATCACGGTGGATTTTTTTTACGAATTTATATGATTCAAGCCCTAGGTCGTAATTGGAAAAGGAACAAGAAGAAGCAAGCAAGCAACGGAGGAAAAGTCACTAGCCTTTTGAAGGAATGGATTGGACTTTTTCCACGAATAATTTGTGCGAATGGGTTGACCATTCTTAAAAAAGGCACATGACAAGTCAGCTGAATTGTTTCTTTTTCTGTTTTTGAAGCTTTCTTTTTGTTTCATGGGTAGAAAGTCGATATCCTTGTATAAATATGTGCTAAGGTTGTGGCTTTTGATATTGTGAGCTGTAATTGATAGTCTCTCATTTGGTTTTGCTTTGTTGTCGATGTAGCCATTTTCAAAACAAGTGAATCACATTATATCTTTGTGTAATTTTCTTCTTGATTTTTTCTTCGTTCATCACTCTCTCGTTCCGAGTTTCAATTCTAACAATGGTATCAGAACCTGGTAGGGTTCGGGTTTCATAAAAAATGATTTCAAATATGATGATGAAGATCGATCAATTTGATGGAAAAAATGTGTTTAGCTTGTGGCAAATCAAGATGCGTGCTTTCTTGAAGCAACAAGATCTGTGTTTTCCATTAGCTAACAAGGCGGGCATTGATACAACCACAATGATGTTTGTGACAATAAAGGATAAGGAGCATGCAACGATCATGATGTGCCCGTGGACGACGTGATCACTCACTTTGCAGATTAGGCAATGACACTTGGCTTATGGTCAAAGTTTGAGGGTCTCTACGCAAAGAAAGCGATGGCCTACAAGTGGACGTTGAAGCAGCGGTTGTTGGTGTAGGGTTTTGATTCATGGATCACACAACGGAAGCATAATCAAACATAAAACCATGCAAAACCCTCCAAGGATCACAAGTCAAGATGCATAACGATGGTAAAGGTTAGAAATCATAAACACACCTTTGGGTTCTCCTTGATGACTTCAAACGCGAATAATGTCACGTTCTCTATAGTTGATCCACGCCTAGAGTTGATCCTAGATCTCCCAAACTCCTTGGTGCTAGCCCGGAATAGGAAGAGGAAGAAGAAATCACGCAAAACGAGACCCAAAAGAGGGTCTCGGCCTCTTTTGGCCGACGGGACGAGGGCGGCGGAAAGGGGCAGCGTCGGGCCCTCCTTGTTGCTTGCTCTCTCTCCTTTTTTTCTCTCCCACTCTTGTTATGTTCACTAACGAGCATAAGTTATGGGAAGGAAGGAAGGAGGGTCCTTTATATAGTCCAACAACTCCTTGTTAACTACCTAAAGGACTTATTCTAGTCCAACTAGAATTCAATTTAGTCCCTTCCTTGCAAATTAGTCCCTACTAAGTTTGCAAGGGTTTGCAAAGTGATCCTTTTAATTAATTAATCCAATTAATTAATTACCAAATCTAGTTCAACTCTATATAGCGTGTGACCCCATTGGTTCTATCTAGTTGGTAGCAACTATTTGCTAATATGGAGCGGTTTCTAGCAAAACATCCATTCTAGTCAACTAATAGAATAGTCATCTTGACAACCTTTGTTCAAGTAATTGTCTCAGCCTTTTGCCTCCATATCCGGATTGGACACGAGACATACAAGTCACACTCGTATATCCAATCCATAGTTTCTCGATCCATGGGAATAGCCTTATTCGTGCAAATAACATCAATATCCCATATTGATTTATTTGAGTCTGGCCAGACATTCTATAAGCACTATCCCTCGAGTGGCCTAGGATATTTGCTCCCGTTATGTGGGAGGGGCAAATCCTCTCTACGTCCACTACGATCTCTAAGCTTGCTTCTCATTGTATCCAGTACACGCCTTTATAACTACCCAGTTACGGTGTAGCGTTTAACGCTACCAAGATCACAATGATCCACAACTAGAATATCTAGTGACTTCAAGTCTAAGGATGACAATACCATTGCACCGCGAGAAGCGCTTGTGACTCAACATAACGTGTATGTAGCCTTCTCGGAGATGGGTCAATCCAGTGCAACATTCTGTAATGCACACCTATGTGTTGGATCGTGATATCTCCATATCAATCCAACCCCATACTAGTCTATAGATGATTATCCCTTTTAATCATTATACTTGACTAGGGATATTTAAGATAAACAACACAATTGTAAATCTAAGGACTTCATTATATTAAATATCCAATAAATAATAAATGAATTTTTCTAGCCATATACAAATTCATACTAAACTAGATTGCCTCTAGGGCATCTATTCCAACAGTCTCCCACTTGCACTAGAGCCAATCAGGCGCATCTCGTATGCCCATACTCCTAGTGTGCCCTTCATGCTTCCACTGAGTGAGAGGCTTCGTAAGCGGGTCTGACAGATTATCATCTGTAGGAATCTTGCATATCCGAACGTCTCCTCTATCGATAATATCTCGAATCAGATGAAACTTCCTGAGCACGTGCTTGGACTTTCGGTGCGATCTGGGTTCCTTTGATTGCGCGATCGCCCCAGTGTTGTCACAGAACAACTCCACTGGATCCGCAATGCTAGGGACCACACCAAGTTCAGAAACAAACTTTCTGATCCAAACAGCCTCCTTTGCTGCGCCATTTGCAGCAATGTACTCAGCCTCTGTTGTAGAATCAGCTACCGTCTCTTGCTTGGAACTCTTCCAGCTCACCGCTGCTCCATTCAGGCAAAACACATATCCCGATTGTGATCTAAAGTCATCTCT
The DNA here is from genome assembly GCA_023055425.1 of Linanthus parryae. NCBI lineage: Eukaryota > Viridiplantae > Streptophyta > Magnoliopsida > Ericales > Polemoniaceae > Linanthus > Linanthus parryae. The sequence goes on along the minus strand of JALGPY010000001.1, from coordinate 58,649,701 downwards.
GTCGGTTTGGAAGCTTGCATCAGTGTAACCCCTTACACGCAACTCTTTCTCACCGCCAAATATCAAGAAAGCATCCTTAGTTCTTCTCAAGTACTTTAGGATGTTCTTGACAGCAATCCAGTGACTCTCACCCGGATTGGATTGGTATCTGCTTGTCATACTCAAGGCATATGACACATCTGGTCTAGTACATAACATGGCGTACATGATAGATCCTATGGCCGAGGCATAGGGAATCCTACTCATGCGTTCCTTCTCAATCTCATTGGAAGGACAACCACTCTTCGAAAGAGTGATTCCATGTGACATGGGCAAGAATCCCTTCTTGGAATCTTGCATGTTGAACCGCTTCAACACCTTGTCAATGTATGTACTTTGACTTAGGCCTAGCAACCTTTTTGATCTATCTCTATAGATCTTTATACTGAGTATATAGGCTGCTTCCCCTAAGTCCTTCATTGAGAAACACTTTCCTAGCCAATCTTTCACAGATTGCAGCATGGGAATGTCGTTTCCAATGAGTAGTATGTCATCCACATACAAGACCAGAAAAGCTACAGAGCTCCCACTAACCTTCTTGTAGACACAAGACTCATCTTCGTTTCTGATGAAGCCAAAATCTTTGACCACTTCATCAAAACGTCGATTCCAACTCCTAGAAGCTTGCTTCAATCCATAAATGGATTGTTGCAGCTTACAGACTTTGTTGGCTTGCTTTGGATCCTCAAAACCCTCCGGCTGTATCATATACACGTCCTCGAGGAGATTCCCATAAAGGAATGCTGTTTTGACATCCATCTGCCAAACCTCATAGTCGTGGTATGCTGCAATCGCAAGTAGGATTCGGATGGATTTGGTCATCGCGACTGGTGAAAAGGTTTCATCATAGTCAATACCATGAATCTGTCTGAATCCTTTAGCCACCAATCGACCCTTATAGGTAATCACATTACCATCCATGTCGATCTTCTTCTTGAAGACCCACTTGCACCCTATGGGCCGCGCTCCATCGGGTGGTTCCACCAAAGTCCATACTTTGTTGGTATACATGGATTCCATCTCGGATCTCATGGCTTCCAGCCACTTCTGAGAGTCTGGGCAACTCATGGCCTCCTCATAGGTAGTAGGCTCATCATCTATGAGTATGGCGTCTTCATCTCATATGGCGTCTTCATGACTGATTTAGATGGAACACCGTTAATGGTGAAAGCTGCACTTAATAGAGCATAGCCCCAAAATGATAATGGAAGATCAGTTTGACACATCATAGACCGAACCATATCCAATAGGGTTCGATTCCTCCTCTCGGACACGCCATTCCACTGTGGCGTTCCGGGTGGAGTGAGTTGGGACACGATCCCACACTCTCTAAGATAGTCGTCAAACTCTTGGCTCAAGTATTCTCCTCCACGATCCGATCGTAGAGCTTTTATACTTTTGCCAAGTTGCTTTTCTACTTCATTCTTGAATTCTTTGAACACTTCAAAGGATTCGGATTTTGCCCTCATAAGGTACACAAATCCATATCTACTGTAATCATCAGTAAATGTAATGAAGTAGACATAACCACCCCTGGCAGGCGTGGTAAATGGCCCACACACATCGGTATGTATGAGCGCCAATTTCTCACTAGTCCTCTCACCTTTCTTATTGAAAGGGGACTTTGTCATTTTTCCCAATAAACAAGCCTCACATGTCTCATATGATTCAAAATCAAATGAGTCTAGTAATCCATCCTTATGGAGTCTAGATACACGTTTCTCATTTATGTGGCCTAAACGACAGTGCCATAAATAAGCAGGATTTAAATCATTTATTTCAATCCGCTTGGTATTAATGTTGTAGACAGGATTGCTTAGATCAAGGACATAAAGTCCATTAAATAATTGCGAACTAAAGTAGTGAATATTATTTAAATAAAAGGAACAACAATTGTTCTTTATTGAAATAATAAAACCATCCTTGTCCAAACAAGAAATAGAAATAATGTTTCTGCTCATAGCAGACACAAAATAGCAATTATTTAATTCTAAAACTAATCCTGAAGGCAGAGATAGATCGCACACGCCTATGGCCAACGCAGCAACCTTTGCTCCATTCCCAACGCGTATATCTACCTCTCCTTTAGCCAATCTTTTACTTCTCTTTAGATCCTGCATATTTCGACAAATATGAGATCCACATCCAGTATCTAATACCCATGATGTAGAGACAGTTAAATTGACATCTACAACAAAAATACCTGGTGGTGGTGGAATCACTATTCCTAGCCTCTTGTCCTCCAGATATTTTGGGCAGTTCCTCCTCCAGTGTCCAGCCTGACTGCAGTAGTGACACTCACCTTTAGTCACGGCCTTGGCAATGCCACCAACAGGCTTAAGGGCAGGTTCCTTGGACTTGGCAACTGACTTGCCTTTGCCCTTGGAGGAAGAGGCAAACATTTTTCCCTTTACTTTCTGCACCATCATTATGGCCTTGCCCTTACCCTTGTTGATGCTCTGTTCAGCCGTCCTCAACATGTTGAGCAAATCTGGCAGTGGTTTAACGATCTCGTTCATGTTATAGTTCATAATGAACTGTCCATAACTCTCGAGCAATGATTGCAACACGAGATCGGTTGCCAACTCTTGGCCGACCGGGAACCCTAGTCAGGCGAGATTCTCCAAGTACCCGATCATTCGGAGTACATGGGGTCCCACCGGGTTCCCTTCTGCCAGATGACATTTGAAAAGTGCCTTTGAGACCTCATACCTCTCTACGCTCGCCTGCTCTTGGAAGAGCTGCTTTAGATGTTCGATCATATCGACAACATTCATGTTTTCGTTTTGCTTCTGAAGCTCAGAAGTCATGGTGCAAAGCATTAGGCAGGCCGCATCATTAGCGTCATCAACACGCTTTTGATACGCCTTTAAGGCAGCAGGTGTTTGGTTCTCCGGACCTTCTGGAACATGCTCCTCTATTGCGTACAGTTTCTTCTCTTGCTGGAGAACAATTCTCAAGTTTCTGTACCAATCAAGAAAGTTGGTTCCAGCGAGCTTGTCCTTCTCAAGGACAGATCGTAGAGAATGTTGTGAACTCGATGAGTTGTTTGCCATTTGGAATTCTACAAAAAGGAAAATACGCAAGTTTTAGTATTTGTGAATTTTTGACTATATTTAATAATGGCTAGTTTATTAAATATAGCTCCCACTATTTTTCTACGGATTAATAACCCTCAAGATATTAATGCGGAAAATATCCTTATATTTTCTAGTGGGCCAAGATCCATCTTTCATCTCCTTATGAGCTTGCTTTGGCAAGTCACCCATAATTTGACTACTTTAGGTAGGAGCAATTTCCAATTGCATCCCTTATGCAAATCTTGGTTCAATCGGGCAAATAACTCCTTATTTATCCATCCATATGGATAATCCCAATTGATTGCCTCTAGGTTTCTTAATAAAATTAATAGCCTAGTTGTGTTCAACCTCTTATCTAAACAATTGAACATTGTTACGTGCCATCGCATTCCATCATTATGAACCAAGTCGCCATGCTTTGGCACGCACGAGCTTGATAAATAATGATGATAATGAGTGTTTGAATAACGAGAAGGCAAGAACCTAATATTTGAATTTTGAGGGATTTTTAAATTCAATTTTAATTGTTTTTGTTGATCAATATCAACTAATCTATCTATTTGAGTTTGGGCACAACTCCAAATAATAGATCCGGGTTGTCTAATTATCTTATTATCCTAATTGCATGCATCATCCATACACCAACCACACAAATAATAAGACAATAAAATTAAACAACCACAAAATAGAAATTAAACGTGATGTGGATATGGCCTTTTCTAGACTAAGATAATTCGAATTATCTATGAACCCTAAAGCAAACACATCTCCATGCGTCTTGATCTTTCGGTCAATCCTTCATAGTCTTGTGGAATGCTCCATGCTCCATCTTTTGTGGCTTCTTTGGCTTTGGGCTTCTTTTCTCCAATCTTGGCTAACAATCTACTTTATCTAGCACTAGCTAATACCTATACTAAAATAAATCTCACAAGTTGAGAAAAAAATGGCACGCAGGCCATAAAACCCTAATTAATTATTACAATTAATTGATCAGCTCGCAGGCCGTAAAACCAAACCACAAAATTAAACATCCACATCAAACCACATCCTAAGGCCATATCCAATCACCATGCGATTTTCACATAAACAGTTAAAATCCAATTTTAACGCGCTTGGTCAATTTTAATTGATTTTAGGATTTCTAGGGTTAAAACGGTCCATGGGCCCAACAATCAAATTGCCCGGGCCCATTAAAGTTAACCACCCGGCCCCTTAGGGCGGCCAAGCTTGGGCGGCAAGCAAGGGGGCGGTCCCTCGGGGGGGCCGAACCCCTTTATGGGAGTTGTTTCCAAAACAACTCCCTTGCTTGGTGCCCAAGTTTGGTTGTTTCCTTGTTTTGGGAGAACTCCTTCTTCCCCAAGGATGCCCAAACCCTAGATCTAAGATCCTAAAATTTATCAAACTCACCAATTCATGCATCCAATGCAAACATTGGATCTTGTTATGCTTAATTATTGACAAATTGCATCCCATGCTTGATTTGTCTTGTTTTACGCGATAAACAATCAAAATAAGGTAGAAAACAACTAAAACGTAACACATAAACCACGTTTATGCTCTACGACCTGTGGCTCTGATACCACTGTAGGGTTTTGATTCATGGATCGCACAACGGAAGCATAATCAAACATAAAACCATGCAAAACCCTCCAAGGATCACAAGTCAAGATGCATAACGATGGTAAAGGTTAGAAATCATAAACACACCTTTGGGTTCTCCTTGATGACTTCAAACGCGAATAATGTCACGTTCTCTATAGTTGATCCACGCCTAGAGTTGATCCTAGATCTCCCAAACTCCTTGGTGCTAGCCCGGAATAGGAAGAGGAAGAAGAAATAACGCAAAAACGAGACCCAAAAGAGGGTCTCGGCCTCTTTTGGCCGACGGGACGAGGGCGGCGGCAAGGGGCGGCGTCGGGCCCTCCTTGTTGCTTGCTCTCTCTCCTTTTGTTCTCTCCCACTCATGTTATGTTCACTAATGAGCATAAGTTATGGGAAGGAATGAAGGAGGGTCCTTTATATAGTCCAACAACTCCTTGTTAACTACCTAAAGGACTTATTCTAGTCCAATTAGAATTCAATTTAGTCCCTTCCTTGCAAATTAGTCCCTACTAAGTTTGAAAGGGTTTGCAAAGTGATCCTTTTAATTAATTAATCCAATTAGTTAATTCCCAAATCTAGTTCAACTCTATATAGCATGTGACCCCATAGGTTCTATCTAGTTGGTAGCAACTATTTGCTAATATGGAGCGGTTTCTAGCAAAACATCCATTCTAGCCAACTAATAGAATAGTCATCTTGACAACCTTTGTAAAAGTAATTGTCTCATCCTTTTGCCTCCATATCCGGATTGGACACGAGACATACAAGTCATACTCGTATATCCAATCCATAGTTTCTCGATCCATGGGAATAGCCTTATTCGTGCAAATAACATCAACATACCATATTGATTTATTTGAGTCTGGCCAGACATTCTATAAGCACTATCCCTCGAGTGGCCTAGGATATTTGCTCCCGTTATGTGGGAGGGGCAAATCCTCTCTACGTCCACTACGATCTCTAAGCTTGCTTCTCATTGTATCCAGTACACGCCTTTATAACTACCCAGTTACGGTGTAGCGTTTAACGCTACCAAGATCACAATGATCCACAACTAGAATATCTAGTGACTTCAAGTCTAAGGATGACAATACCTTTGCACCGCGAGAAGCGCTTGTGACTCAACATAACGTGTATGTAGCCTTCTCGGAGATGGGTCAATCCAGTGCAACATTCCGTAATGCACACCTATGTGTTGGATCGTGATATCTCCATATCAATCCAATCCCATACTAGTCTATAGATGATTGTCCCATTTAATCATTATACTTGACTAGGTATATTTAAGATAAACAACACAATTGTAAATCTAAGGACTTCATTATATTAAATATCCAATAAATAATAAATGAATTTTTCTAGCCATATACAAATTCATACTAAACTAGATTGCCTCTAGGTCATCTATTACAACAGTTGGATCTACGAATGTCGGAAGGTATGCGTATCGGTGACCACCTACACAATCTAAATACTATCTTGCTCGATTTGAGCAATAATTATTGGATTGTGAGTGATGTTTATGCGGCCTTGATATTGTTGGGGTCTCTGTCTCCATCATATGAGGGCTTCGTACGATCTTTTGTTGTTGATATATATACGATAACTCTAGAGGAAGCTCGACTGGATTTGCACACAAGGGAATTGAGACACAATGCGTCAAGAAACGACGATCAAGATTATTGCACTTTAACAGTCAGGGACGAAAAGGTAATGGTAGACATCGGAATTATTGTAAATCTGACATACCGGAAGTCTGAGCTTTCTACCGTGACAAATGTCATTGGAAGCGGAATTGTTCCAAATGATAAAGGATCTGCTACCTAAACGGCATCTCAAGGTTGACGGCCGTCAGAGGATGACTTCGTTCTCTAGGCCCCGTGTGGACGTCTTGGGCTCTAGGTGTAGGAGCATGGGCGTGTGTCTTTTTGGCACACGGTTCATATGCGTTATTGAGAACACATTGTTTTTTCGAATTTTATTGGGCATGTATTGTTTGTTGGCGTGTTATTGGGAAATCATTGCTTATTGGCATGTTATTGGGCGTGTATCGGTTTGCACACTTGTGCGGTTCACCGGTTACACAATTGAAATGACATTGATTGGTGGACACTTCTCATCTTTAAGTGTCATTGTAATAATTTTAGGTATGCATGGTGTACACCGTGTCATGGTGCATTGGGAAGTGTTAATGAGACACATTACCTTTGTGTTCGTTGTGACGCATAGACGCGCTTGTTGAGGCGCATCGAGAATGCATTCAAATACCGCAATTAAGAATACGTTCGTTTGGTTGGATGGATTGGTGAGAGCATCGGTATTCATCGCTAGGGAGTTTGGCATTCGGCTGGAAAAATTCAAATTTCACAAAGGTCCATTGATACGGATCACTCATATCTTCATCGTCTATTTGGTATTATTTAATTATTTAATTATTATCACGTTATTTATTATTTAGTTTATTTACTTAATTAGTTAATAGCATTATTTATTTATGTAGTAAAATGGGCTTGGCCCGTAAGAGTCTAGGTTAGTTTAGGGTTTATCAGTTTATCTTTTTAACCAATGTAGTCTCTCCAATTTAATTAATCAATCAAAGAAGAAAAATCAAAGTGTGTGTTGGGTTAAAAACTCAGTGTTCGTGTGTGGGGAGACTTGATAGTGTCGATAACTACTATCACATTAGGTAAAGCCTAACCACGTATCAACTGGTGCTTTCATTGAGTTAATGGTGGCCATTGGTGATTTCCCTTGCGTCGTTCTCGACAGTGATAACATGCCAGCATTTGCAGGCCTCAAAGCAAGTGGGCGACGAATATCTCTAAGTGGGAGACGATCCCGATTGATTTCCATTGAGTAACTTTGTCTCCTTCAGGCCATCGCCAAAGCCCATGTACAGCGGCCGCCACAAAACGAAGAACAGCCGCCGCTGACGCTATTAGAGATATCCAGCAGCCGCCACCATCGGTCGAACCCTTGCCACAAACCAAACAACAACAACAGCCGCTACAGGAGACACCGCCGCCGCCACAGCAGTATTTCACGGTGAATAACAAACTAGCGATTGTTGCCGATCATTCTCCACCACCGTTTGCTACGATTCCGGCTAACCAAAAGCCAGAATACCCCAAGGAACCATGGTCCAAAACCCAGCAGGTCCCAGCCTCGTAATCGCCCATGGTCCTCGCACCGAACCAGTTTCTAGCACTACCGCCGCCTTTGGGAGAATTGCCATAGGCGACCCGAATGGCCCCAGTAACACCCTCCTTGCCTGAACCAACAACCCCCACACACCTCTTCCGGCATGTCTACACCCGACCAACAACTTCCCGTCGATCCAAAAGCCACTCGAACCGCCAGACATCTGCGAACAACAGGCGCTCTCCTGCGACTTCCGTCTGGCTGGAACCAGCATTCCACCGGCCCACCTGATAGTTGAGCCTCGCCTTCGCTTCTCTAACGCCTGGGCAACAGCAATCGCCAATCCCTGTTGTTCAAGCTGAAGGAGTGATTTGGGCACATCGTTGGCTCGATTTAGCCAAGGGTCTGGAACTGGCTTGCATATGGCTTGATCCAACCGCCAGAGAGCTTTGTGCTCGGCTTGAGCCATGGGCTTCTCACCGACTCGGCTTCCTTTCGGCGAAGTTTAGCTGTTGACTTGAGATCGATTCCGGGTGATCCAAAAGCCTCTTTTGGCTTATATTTGATCCGCGAAGATATTGTTTTGAGCCTAGAACTCTTACTTAGGGTTTTCGACCTCCCGAGTCCATTTCCGGCCTCCAATTTTTATGGATTTAGCTTCCAAATTGCTGTTCATAAGGACCTCTTCCATCCATTTGATACGGGAAAACATGTGCAAGGTATACAATATGTCGCAAAGATTTTCAACACATTCACATTGATGAAAGAGTGCTTGTCAACCGCGGGGGACTTGATACGCATCACTCGTATCTTCATCATCTATTTAGTACTATTTAATTATTTAATTGTTATCGCGTTATTATTTATTAGTTAGTTTATTTTCTTAATTAGTTAATAGCGTTATTTATTTATGCAGTAGACCGGACGTGGCCCGTAAGAGTCTAGGTTAGGTTTTGGTTTATCAGTTTATCTATTTAAGCAATTTGGTCTCTCCAGTTTAATCAATCAATCAAAGAAGAAAAATCAAAGAATGTGTGTTGAGCTTAAAACTCAGTGTTCTTGTGTGTGGAGACTTGATAGAATCTGGAATTAATATCATGTTAGGTAACCCTAACAATCCGATACCGTGTATCATCCATTCTTGAGTGCAAGCCCTTAAGCTTGCTGATGTCGCTAACACTATGGAAATCTCATTGACAGTGCTAGTAAATTGGGCTCAATGTCCTAAATTTGTTGTATTGGTACCCCCACGTCTGTTGTCCATCTAACAGAAATTTTAGAACCCACAATGGATTAGGCTTGTACATGCCACTTTGTGTCGGGAATAACTTTTGGAAAACATTAGAAAACGTAGTTGGGTTGAATGACTATGATGTATGTATTGAATATTTGCTGGATTGGAACTATTATAGGTAGTTGCGTACTAGCCTAACTAAAAATGTTGAGAGTGATAAGAAGATATTACCGCTACGTCTTTGCTCTTTATTCCTAACTTGACTTTTATCACTAGTAGTCGTTAACCTGCGCTATGCGCGAATTTTCATGTACTTACTTTTCAAAAATATATTGGTTAAAAGTAAACATGAATAATGATCGTGTTGCCACATTGAAAATAATATAAATCAATTTCTTTTACAGTTGTAAATTATAACGCTATTTTATTTGAATATGATAGTGCATAAGGAACATGACACAACCCTTCAATTAATATTATTTTGTATTAAGCATAGGTTTCCTTCTAGATTAAGTTATTGTAAATGAAAATATTTATACAATTTTCTTGTTAATTGATGAACAAACATTACTTTATTTGTAAGAAGTAAGTTGCTCCAGAATATTTGCTTAAGAAATCTTCTTTTAGAAAGATAGTAGCCAATTTCAAAGCCTTTACTACTTTTATTTTTAAATCGCCCATTCATTACATAAAAAGAATACTGTAATTTATTTTAATCATTAAAATTCGAAAACAAAAAAAAAGTAATTTTAATATTATGAGTAAGGTGTGTATTAAAAAATAAGTAATTTTCTATTAAAATAGTTATTTATTCTTCATAGTTAAGTTTGTAAAAAAAAATTATTTAACATAAGGAATTTTTCATACCATGATAATTTTTATCAGTAAATATCTTGTTTGATTTTATTTTTAATATTGAATATATTTTGTATTTATTTGTTACACTTGTTGAGATTTCTAATAAGACAGTCAATTAGTACAATTACTTATCCGCTATTGCATTTTTCAAATGTTGAGTTACTTTCAGAATTGTTGATATTTTAAATAGAGTATTTAAAAATATTTTATTTGTTATCCAGTACCTATGAAAAATCAATTTTCATATTCTCACTCTATATGTAGAACAAGTTATTCCTTACTTTAGTAAAAAAGATTAAAATGCATAGGTTTTCTTAAAATAGCGAATACATTATAGAAATGTTAATTTATTTTGAAAATGATGTCCTCCACTCTCTTTTAATATATTTTTTAAGTAGTACATTTTTTATAAATAATGCAATAAATGACATACCTATGTGTATAAAAAATAGTAACCGGTGTCAAACTCTTTACGAAGGTATTTAAGTAGTAATTTTCTTATTTATAAAAATATATTATCAATTTAATAATTAAAATTGAAGAAACGAATCAGGAATGGCATGGTGTAGTTACGACGTATTTTATTGTTTTCATTCTTAAATTTGTAAAAGTTAGTTTCGATTGAAGGCAAATTGAAGTTTTGTCCAAATCATCGATCACGCTAAGTAATTTGTGAAATAAAGTTTTAACGTTGAGAATATTTTATATTTATTTATGGCACTTCCTGTGAAGTGTACTATTTGGAGAATCACATAGAACCACTATTTACCTCTCTTAATATTTTCAAATAAATACGCGGTTTGTAAATTTTGATTAGTTATTCATAAAATTTCAACTAATAGTATTTGGAGGAAATACTCATTGTGATATTTTGGATGTTTAAAGCACATGTTTTAGTGAAATGAAAATATATTCTGCCAGTAGAAAGAAGTTGTTGTTTCAACATAGCTCTCACCCATTTCTAATTTAATTCAAATTAAATATTTTTTATTTATAAATAATACCGTAAATAACATAGCTATGTTTTGAAAAAGCTGTAGTCAATGTCAAGCTACAGTTAATGCAGAAATTCTACAACTGTTAGAATTGAACAAACATATAACATACAAAATAAATGTGGGTTCTTTTAGTAACCTATTTACAAGAATAATATCCTGGTGTGATGAAAACATATATTTTAGATTTCTAATATTATGAAACAAAATCATATCAAAGGAAATCACTATTTTGTAACATCTTAGCTATTTGCGGGGCATGTTTGGTAGAATTTATTTAACTTGAACATTTCTTATATTAAAACAAATTCCTTGTGAAGTGTACAATTTAAATATTAAAATAAGATTGAGATTTATCTCCTGTTACATTTTAGAAAGATTGTGGATAAATATTATGTATATGATAATTTAGTGATTTTATTTGTTATTGCTTAATATCAAAAGACTATTTTATTTCAATTAAACCATACTCATTAAATAAATATGCAGTTGTTCCTTATCGTTCTAAAGGAATAAAATAAATATGTTTTAATTTATAAGTAAGTGCATTCACTAACCGTGTATAAGTTGAAAAAAGAAGCATTTTGTTTACCCAAAAATAGGAAAAAAGATGCATTTTAAAATTACTCTCTCCCATTCTATTTTTTTTAATTTAATTTTCTTTGAATGTTGCTTTTTTATAAATAATTAAATAATAACATAACTATAATTTTTCTGATAATTAATGTAAATAATCGATCATACAAAGTAATTTGTGAAATGAAGTTTTAACGATGAGAATATTTTATATTTATTTATAGCACTTCCTCTAAAGTATACTATTTGGACAATCACATGGAACCACTATTTACCTCTCTTAATATTTTCAAATAAATAAGCGGTTTGTAAATTTTGATTAGTTATTCATAAAATTTCAACTAATAATATTTGGCGGCAATACTCATTGTGAACTTTTCGATGTTTTGTTTCCTATTTTATGATTAAATAAAATGCACATGTTTTGTTGAAGGGAAAAGATATTGTGCTAGTAGAAAGAAGTTGTTTTTTCAACTTAGCTCTCACTCTTTCTAATTTAATTCAAATTAAATATTTTTATTTATAAATAATACCGTAAATAACATAGATATGCTTAGAAAAAGCAGTATTCGATGTCAAGCTACAGTTAATGGAGAATTTCTACAATTCATAGAATTGAACAAACATATAACATACAAGTAAATGTGGGTGCTTTGAGCAACCAATTTGCGAGAAGTAATGTTCTGGTTTGATCAAAACATATATTTTAGATTTCTAATGTTATGAAAAAAAATTATATCAAAGGAAAATCACTATTTTGTAACATCTTAGCTGTTCTCGATGCATGTTTGGTAGAATTTATTTAACTTCGACCACTTTTTATATTTAATCAAATTTCTTCTCAAGTGTACACAATATTCAAATAATATTGCGATTTATCCCCTCTTACATTTTAGAAATATTGTGGATATATATTCTATTTATGCTAATTTAGTGATTTTATTTGTTATTAGTTAATATCAAAAGACTTTTTTATTTCAATTCAACCATACTCTTTCAAAAAGTAGTCATTTGTTCCTTATCGTGCTAAAGGAATAAAATCAATATGTTTTAAGTTATAAATAAATGCATTCATTAGACGTGTGTAAGTGGAAAAAAAAATAAGCATTTTGTTTTCTAGAAATTAGGAAAAAAAGACATTTTAAACTTACTCTATCACATTCTAATTTAAATTTCTTTGAATGTTGTTTTTTATAAATAAAATAAATAAATAACATAACTATGTAAATTTAGATAATTAATGTAAATAAGTTAAAATTTTATCTTTGAATGTTGACACTTTAATGCAATAAGTTACAATATCGATAATTAATGTAAATTAATACTTTATTTTGCATTACACATCCTACTTATTTATATAGAATTATGTGGAGCATTTTCATTGGCTAGCGCGTGACATGTATGCCATGATGTGGATGACAAATGTCATATAGAGAGTGATGTGGATGACAAATGGCATATGGAGAGTGATTATTTACTCACCTCCTAGCCTTTATATATAATATATATATAGATTAATATTATTTAATACTTTATTTTGCATTACACATCCTACTTATTTATACAGAATTACGTGGAGCATTTTAATTGGCTAGAATGTGACATGTATGCCATGATGTGGATGACAAATGTCATATGGAGTGTGATGTGGATGACAAATGGCATATGGAGAGTAATTATATACTCACCTCCTAGCCTTTATATATAATATAGATATAGATTCAGTGAGTCGTTGTGACCCGGTAATTTGGATAGAAAAATAATGTAATTTTTTGATAATCTTTTGAAGGTTTTGTAGACTTAAAGGTTCTCCATAATACGGTGAAAAAATATCAAAAAACTGTATCGTTTTCCTATCCAAATCACCCGGTCAAAGTGACCTAAATACCAGTCAAAAAGTCAAGATGGAAACAAAGAGCAGAAACGGAGTGGTAAGAAACAATTCAATACCAAATTTAAAGCATATATAAGACCTTGAAGCACTTGTACGAAAAAGAGTATTTAGGTTAACCTGGATGTGATGTGATATTACAACACTCGGCTGCAATGGCACTTATCAATTTTACCAACTCTAGAATGCAGGGAAAGAAGCATTCCATGCTAACAGTTATGAAAAATCAGTGGAGCATTACACTGATGCTCTTTCAATAAGTACTGGATCAGGTCCTGTCATTGCTTCGTGTTTCTATAATCGTGCTGCTGCACTACTACAACTAGGCCGAATTTATGATTCTATTGCCGACTGCAATGTAGCTATAGCTCTATACGGAGATTATAAGGAGGTACAATGTCTTTTATATTAAGTTTCGCCTACAAAGATGCAAACCAATAGGTAATTACTGAAGTATTTGAAGACATTATGCAGGCGTTGAGTTTAAGAGCCGACACATTTCTAACCGTTAGAGCATGTCATCATGGAGCCAATGATCTTACAAAACTCATTTCGGCACTTGATAAGGAATCTCGAGAAAGTGTTGAGCTATCTAGCGTTTATGATCCACTCGCCTGCTCTGACATGGATGAATGGCGAGCAGCTTGCAGCGAGTTTTTGTCAGCCGAAAGAATGAGTAAACTGAGAAAACCCGTCTTGGATGCATATCTCTTGTTGTAAGTTCTCTGACACGCATGGTGTTTCATACGTTCAATTGCTCATTCATCTTTTCCAGAGTAACGATCCATTTACAACTGTCAATTTCAAAACCATCTTATTACATCTCCCACTCCCCGTTGGAAGGTGATAGAGAGAGAGAGAGTTGGAGATGAATGTTGATGAGGGTGCGGCGAAGGGGTAGGTTGCTCAACATTGAATGGCTGTAACAAATTCAGTCAATTTGTTAAACATTTAGCACGTGAACAATAAATAAAACTAACCCAATACATTTTCTAAAAACCAACATAATATGTTACACACAAACTTTAGAATTATATAAATATTTTGTTCCAAATAGACCCTTTTATGACTAATTTTTTTCTATAATTGGGGGCCTCAAATTTATTCTTCGCTTTAGGACCCCAAATGTCTTGGCCGGCCTTCTATGCTGTCGTGAGTTTCGTTCAGCTCCTATGTACTTTGCTGATATATATCTCGCTGCCACACAGTTTTGCTGAGCTGTGCATGTGCCTTGTGTGCTATGCGCAGTTGCTTTATATACTACGTAGTACGTGCCTATGTTTTATGTGCTATGTCATATGATGTTTATTATGATTAGGCTAAATGTGTTATCACATGAATCTCTTAATTTTGTTCCGCTTGTACCAAACATGCACTTGTATAGTTGCATCAAGATTGATTATTTCAATTAAAGGTACCACACTTCATTCAATGATATCCATGTATTTATAGTACGTGCAATCATAGTTTTTGCTTCAATTTATTGATGTTATCAAGTGAGCGTTAAAAATTCAGGGGAGTTAAAATATCTGATACTGCGGGAGTAATAAGAAGGGCATACCGAGAAGCAGCCAACAGACATTGTCCGGACAAGGTATTCTAAGTTCCATTTTCCACTGTTTATTGATGAATATAAAGTTGTACTCATTTTGAAAAGGGTAGCCAAATCCATTTAGGTAGTCGGTAAGTTTCTAGCTGACACTGGAGAAGACAGTCAACTGTGGAATGATATTGCCGATGAGGTTCTTGAGAATGCTGGCATACTCTTTCAGATGATTACAAAGGCGTATGAAGCCATCTCTAACACGAATAAGGTTTGTCTACCACTCGAACATTCACCCATATAACCCCAAATCTAAAAACAAGTCCTGGGAAGTTTGCATCTTTTCCTTTATGCATGCATAGTAGTATCTCTTATGATATGATATTACTCTCAAACAATTAGTATTTAAGAACTATGATAAATAACTTAATAACCAAAATTTCTATGATGAAATTCATGCATATATTTTTTTTTGATTAAAGAAGTTTAGAATTAAAACTCAAATGTTTAGAAAAGCGCAGTCATTGCGCCCGGAAATACTATCTGGTAGGTCTGAAAAGTCCAGCCTAATATTGTACTAGTAATGCAACTCTAATTGCAATCTCAGGGGCAATGCTATTTTCAGATCTAGGGCCAAATTTAACAAAAACTTTCCTATCACAATTTGGTAAAATTTAAAGGGTAGAGTAAATAAGAATTGTTACCAAGCGGGTAACTATGGAGCTTGGCACCGCACAGGAGAATGGAGCGGGAGAGAGAGAGGAAAAAACTTAGGGTAGAAATTTTCTTATTGATTTCCTGTAGAAAATTCTACACCCTTTTACGACACTCTAACCCTGACGGTTCGACATGACATTAACCCGATTAAAGAGCCGTACAGAAATTCCGGGTAAAATAAATTACATCGCAATTAATTATTAAAAATAACAAAACATTATTAACGCCTATTCTTCGGTTGGACGTAGTCCTTCAGATACGACAGCGGTCCAACAGTACGCCTCGGACGATTCACTGATTGATCAATCGAAACATCATCGTCGTCACCATCATCACCATCGGGTTGCTCCATACCCGAATCAACTCCCCCGGTGTCGAGAACCAGCTTGTCCTCAAGCTGTAAGGGAGGGAAAGCCCGTTGAATCTCAGTAACAGGTTCCCAAGAAGGCGCTGCCCCATTCGACCAAGACACCAGCCACTGCTGCTGAGGAACTCCTGAGACGACGAACGTGCGAGACTGAGTAGCCGCTGGGACTGAAACTGACCCTCCCTTAAAGAAAGCCGACGGTAAGATTGGCTCGGCAAGAAGAGAGCCCCCCGGAACGAATAGACACAACAAAGAAACATGGAAAACATCGTGTAAACGACAATCAAGCGGTAGCTGAAGACGGTAAGCAACCTGGACAATGCGCTCCAACCGGAAAAAGGTCCATAAAAATCGACATGGCAAGCCTCGCAGCCAGCGGAGTAGCTAGAGAACGCTGACAGTACGGTTGGATACGTAACAGAACCATGTCACCCACCTAAAAAGACACATCGCGACGGTGGCGGTTGGCTTGGTCGCGCTTCCAGTGATGCATTTTTGCCATATGCCTCTTCAAATACTGCAATAACTCATGACGTTCAAGCACAAAATCTTCAACCGAGGATGACATACCATACATGGCCAACCAGGGAAACAAATAGGGAGGATCCCGGCCATAAAGAGCTCGAAAAGGTGCCGTGTTGATTCTTTCGTTATGAATGCAGTTCATCGCCAACTCTGCCCAAGGTAAAAAAGAAACCCACCGTTTCGGACTGTCAGACGTAAAGGCACGTAAATACTGTTCAAGGCAACTATTGAGAAGTTTAGTATGACCGTCGGTCTGGGGGTGATAAGACGTGCTGAAATTCAGATTCGTACCACTAAGCTTCAGCAACTCACGCCAAAACGTAGTCATGAACACTTGATTGCGGTCAGAAAGAAGCGTTCCAGGGAACCCATGGTGCTTGACAAAAACATCGGCGGAAGTGCTCTCCACGCGCGGAGCAGCAAACTAAGTAGGTAAAACACCAAAATGGACGTACTTGGTTAGGCGATCCACCACGACCATGATAGCGATAAAACCATATAGACAGACCGGTGATAAAATCCATAGACGCGATAGCCCATACCCGATCCGAAATAGGTAACGGCTGTAAAAGGCCTCCAGGTTTCTGCGTAGAATACTTGGTCGTGTGACCAACCAAGAAGGCCGCTACATACTTCTGAACCTCGGACCGCATACTCGGCCAATAGAAAACAGCCACGAGACGACGGTAGGTACGATCCATGCCGGTATGACCTGCTGTAGCGGCACCATGAAACTCGTGTAGCAACTGAGCACGGAATGCAGAATCGCGACTGACGGTGATCCTTGTTTTCTACTATAGGATGCCGTCGATGAACAAAAAATGTTGTGGCCCATTGTCTGACTGAACCGCCACAAGAAGTGCCTGTAAATTGGGCATGGTGACTGTGTCGCGCGGATGGTGTCGAACATCGCCGGCGAGGGCTGCTGTGCCGACACCAATAGAGTGGCTGAATCATCGGGCAAGTCCTGACGGGACAACGCATCTTCAACCCGGTTAGTAGGACCCGGTTTGTATTCAATGAGAAATTGATAACCCATTAAATTTGGGATATAGAACTGATGGTCCGTAAATAACCTATTATAGTAATTCCTTTAAGCTCCGCTGATCACAGCGAATGACCAACTCTTGTCCAAGGAGATACTGACACCACTTCTGCACAGATTCAACCACCGCGTACAAATCCTTGTGATACGTAGAAGCAGCATGAAGTCGGGGACCGAGATTCTTGGTGAAGAATGCTAATAGGTGGCCGTGCCGAAGGAGAATAGCCCCAATACCAGTTTCAGACGAATCGGTCTCGAGGAAATATGTCTGCGTGAAGTTAGGCAGACAGAGCACATGCGCCGATGTCATGGCCTGTTTCAAAGCTTCAAATCTCTGCGCAGCAGCGGAAGACCATACAAAGGCATCACGCTTGAGGAGATCAGTCAAGGGTGACGCGATGCTGGCGTAATAGCGGATGAACCGGCGGTGATATCCCGTCAAACGAAGGAACCCACGCAACTGTTTGACCGTTGACGGCACCGACCAAGATACCATAGCATGAATCTTTTGAGAATTCTCCTGAACCTGACCATCACTGATCACATGCCCCAAGTAATCTACACTAGTCATGTTGAAAGAACATTTCGATAGTTTCACAT
The DNA here is from genome assembly GCA_023055425.1 of Linanthus parryae. NCBI lineage: Eukaryota > Viridiplantae > Streptophyta > Magnoliopsida > Ericales > Polemoniaceae > Linanthus > Linanthus parryae. The sequence goes on along the minus strand of JALGPY010000001.1, from coordinate 58,631,488 downwards.
AAAAGGAATGATCTGATAACAAACAAAGAAACTGACTGAGATGAGGCGCGTGAAGCTCCACAATCGTATCGTAAACAAGAATATCATCAAAAAAAGCGATGAAAAGAATGCAACAATGACCAAAAGATCCGACTCATCGCAGCATGAAAGGTCGACAGTGCGTTAGTGACACCAAACGGCATGACCAAAAACTCGAAATGCCCATCGTGAGGCCGAAAAGCTGTCTTCCCCATATCCTCCTCCTACATACGAATCTGATGGTAACCCGATTGCAGATCCAACTTAGTGAAGTAGCGGGCTTAGCCTAACTCGTCAAACAACTCATCAGTGGTGGGGATAGGGAAGTGTTTATGAATGCTGGCGAAATTCAGAGCCCTGTAATCCACACAAAAGCGGTACGTCCCATCCTTCTTGCGGACCAAGAGCACAGGGAATGAGAAGGCAGTATGACTAGGCTAAATGATGCCTTGCTGGAGCATGACCCGCACTTGCCGTTCAATCTCTAACTTCTAAAAATAAGGATACCGATAAGGCAGCTCATTCTAGGGTTTGAACCCGGGAAAAAGATGAATACACTGATCCCATTGGCGATACGGAAGAAAATAAGTCGGAACTCCAACCACGACTTGGTGCTCCTGTAGAACCGTATGTACAAGGCGTGGATCCGCGGCCGGAAAGTTGTCTGCTGCTGCCTCGGGAGTGGGCAAAACTGGAATGACAAAGAGCTCATATAATTTAACCTCCTGAGGGGGTTGACATAATGCCGTGAGGGCATTATAAGAGATGGGACGCGGCCCATGATCCATGCCTGATAAGACAACCTGTTTGACTTGCCACAAAAACTTCATAGTGAGTTTGTCGTAGTCGTGCGAGATTTCCCCCAAATTCTGGAGCCACTGAAAGATCAAAACCGCATCAATACCGTGGACCGAGAGCACATACAAATCCACGTCAAAAACCGTACCTTACACTTGCAGAGGTGTCTTTGGACAATAATAAGCACAACACAAGGACTCGCCATTGCGTACATAGACCCGAAACGGAGATACCGGATGCAAGAGCAGTGACAATGTTCCGCCATTTCAGGGTGGATGAAATTGTGCGTACTACCCCCGTCAATCAAAACCTGCAAACTCACATCCGCAATAGTACCAGTTAACTTCAGAGAGCGAGGATGCGGATTACCTGCCATGGTGTGTAAATGGGAGAGATTTCAATGATAAACCAGGAATCATCGTTATCAACTGGAGGTATTGCCTCCACTCGTTCATCCACCTCGACGTCCAAGAACATGAATTTGCGTTGAAAGGTCCGAGAATGAGTACGAGAGAATTTCTCATCACAATACCAACAAAGGCCCTGGCGCGTGTGTTTCTTGTTTTTCTTCCTGTACCAGACGTCGTAGTGATAGACCTATCGTAGAGGAACTAGGCTAATTATCCGAAGATGCCAGTGGCGGTCTAGGGGATGCTGGGTGTTTGGGTGGGTGAAGGGTTCCAAGTGCGCTTAGGAACATATGCATGTAACAGCTCTTCTTCGCTTGCCAAGAGCTCATGAGCCAACGAAAAAAAGCCTCTGCCAACCTAGAGGGGTTACGTGGGGTTAGCTCGCGTTTAAGAGCCTTCTTAAGGCCTGCACAAAATAGAGAGATAATCACCGACTCATCAACCCCCAAAATTATGTTCATAACCGTCTCAAATGTCGTTGTATATGCCATTAAAATGGTGGTCTATTGAACCTTAGACAGGGAGTCCAAATAGTCTTCGTAATGACCCGGGTTGAACCGCTGCTTTACCGTGAACAAGAACTCCATCAAGTTGCTGACGGATTGTTGGACTGATAATATCGGAACCATTTCGATGCCTGGTGATCAATTAACATGGATACGATTTGCAAATGATCCACTTCCGTTGTGCGATAATAATCAAAATACTTCTGCGGAAGAAATATCCAACCCACTATCATCCCCACTGAATCGTGGCGAGTCCACGCGCATACGCTGGTTGTTGTCAGTCGTCGTGTTCAAGCCGTACGCGATGCTGGAGGCTGCCAAGCAGCGAGCGCGGCAGTGGGTAGGGCACGCACAGACGGCGGTAGCGGGTGCCTATGGCGGTAGGGGGTCAGACGATTATTCAACTGTCGGATGCCGTCCTTAAGTTTGTCCACGACTGACTCCAAACAGCGGTCTCGCGCGACGTTCTTAGCCCTAAGCGCATCTGATTCCGCATGCATTGTGGCTTCCCACTGTTTTTCCTGAGCAAAAAAGTTCTTCTGGAGGTTATTGAAACCCTTGATCCATTCTTCCTGAGACATGGGATGTTTTGACGCCGCCGGAGTACCTTCAAGGCCGGTCATGGTGATAGAGAGTTGAGTTCCGCGATCGTCGCGAGGAGCAAAGTCCGACGAAGGCAATGAAAGCACTGACGCGATTTCTTAACGCGTATGCGCAAGCCCACCGTCAAGTAATATAGGGATGGTATTTCAACCCCGAGTTATCGATCCCACGAGGACAGAATTGATATTATTTAGCTAATTATTAGTTAAGAGTATAGTAATTGGGAAGAAGAATTGTTATTTGAATAGGCGTCACCCTCAAACAAGTGACCAAAAATGATAAACCAACTAGACTAATACTTTTTTATTTTTAACTTTTTGGTATATAAGATGTGGAGAAACTAGGAAAACTCTAGATCACCTAGGGCTGCAGAAGAATTCCGGATAACCTAAGTAACACGTTAAATTCTATCCTAATCAAGCCGGGTAATAGGCTATGACAATCTCCTGTCGGTCTGATATCATTTTACATCTCGGTAGAATACAATCTCCTGTTGGTCTCATGTTATCTATCGGTCCGTTCTAGTAGGTCATCTATTGATACGTTAGCGGGTCCTGTCGGTCTACCGTATCACGGAACAACTAAACAATCCTACCAAATCTACCCACACTAGCTATCACAGAACAGCTAAACAATCTACCAAATCTACCCACACTAGCTATCACAGAACATCTAAACAAACCTACCAAATCTACCCACACTAGCCAATCCTGCTCACTCCTCCTACCGGTCTCGGTGATTTGGGATTGATGCTCATATCTCATCCTATCTAGTTAAAATCACTGTCGCGCACTTCACTAGCCAACTAACGGTTCCGATTAATTACTCCATCCCCATTAAGAATTAAGCATATATTATGAACAATGGATTTAGAACTTAATCAAATTTAAGCAGGATTCATCCTATGAGCAAACCCTAGTTCATTTATTATCAATTCCTATCTTAGTTGTGTCAATATACTAAGATCATTAACAAGATTCAAGAACTAACATCCATTCAATAGAAGAAATCAATAAGCATGAAACAAAGATTAAAAATCCGGAAAAATTCATCGTCTACGAGCTAGGATATTTTTTTTACAACTTTAACCTTAACAAATCTCAAACTGATTTCATTACCTCACTCGTTAACGCACTTCCATATCACGTATGAAATCTTATGTGGCCGAATATTTTGTCCTACCTAAATAGAGGAAATAGAACATATCATGCTTTATCTGATTACAATCACTCCTGTCTTATATCTTACTGTATATTTTATATACCACTTTCTTATACATTGCCTGAACGTGGCTATAAGGTTCAATACTGAATTGTTGGTTGTGTTTTAGCCCCGCACCATTATGGGATTACAAATCAACCCCACAACTTTTTTTAGTCCTATTCCATTCCAAATAGTTTTAAATTATATCAATAGATCCCCTTCATCTAGTCCATCCTACTAGCGATTTGATTCAATAAGTTGTTACCCTCCTCTTAACGATGGTTCTTCCGCGAAAGAACTGCTCGTGCGTGAGCAAGAAGAACGAAAGGATAAAAATAAAACTAGGGCAAAATTATTTTGATTGGTAATTCTGAAGAAATCTTACACCATTTTATATGACCTCGAACCCTGACGGTTCGACCCCAATCTAACCCAGGTAAAACATCGTATGGAAACCCCGGGTAAAAACAAATACTGCAACATAATCCAAATAACTCAAAACAATTTAAATAAAGTTTACTAGAAAAATAAATAATAACTTAACACAATCTTTCAAATAAACTGGCGGGCCAACGTTACGTTTGGGACGTGCGTTGGGCTCGTCGTCCGTCACCTCCGAGTCTCCGTCCTCACTACTTGTAACGGATCCTTCCTGCTCCACACCCGTATCAACTCCGCCGGTCTAGAAAACCTGCTTGTCCTCAAGCTGTAAATCAGAGAAATTGGACTGGATATCTAGCACAGGTTCCCAGGTAGGCGGAGCCCCATCAGACCAAGATACAAGCCACTGCTGCTGTGGAACCCCATACCCTAACAACGTACAGGATTGAGTGCCGGCAACCAGAACCACTTTCGGACGTCCTTTGAAGAACTCATCCGGTAACAGAACGGCAACAGAACCTGAACTGGAAGCCACATAGTGGCGAAGCAAAGACACCTGATACACATGGTGGAGGCGGCAAGAATCGGGAAGTTGAGGACGATACGCAACTCGACCAACCTGCGCAAACACGAAAAATGGCCCATAGAACGGACGAGCTAGTTTGGTCGATAAGGGACGTGCCAACGAACGCTGCCGATATGGATGAAGTCTCTAGAGCACGAGATCCCCCACCTGAAATGACACATCCCGACGATGATTATTAGCCTGCGCATCTGCAGCTTCATATGAGTCAAGTGGCTCTTCAAATCCGTTAACAGCTAAACACGCTCGGAAACAAGCTCATCAACCGAGGGGGAACGACTAGTGGCCGAGAGAGTAGGAAACAAATACGGAGGATCGCGACCATACAGAGCTCGAAAAGGAGACATGTTGATAATCTCCTTGTGAGTGCAGTTCAATGCCAACTCAACCCACAACAAAAACAAAGACCAACGTTTCGGCCGCTCAGATGTAAACGCCTGCAGATACTGTTCAAGGCCGCGATTCATGACCTCTGTCTGACCGTCCGTCTAAGGATGGTAAGCTGTGGTGAACTTCAGCGACGTCCCACTAAACTTGAACAACTCCTTCCTGAAAGAACTCAAGAAAATAGGGTCACGATCCAAAATCAACTCCTCAGGAAGATGTTTCACTACAACATCAAAAAAAAGGCGCGCTATGCTTGGGGCATCAAAGTTGGTGGGTAAATGACCAAAGTGGACATATTTGGTAAACAATCCACTACCACCATGATAACTATCGATCCGTAAGACGTAGGAAGGCTAGTTATAAAATCCGTTGTGGCCTTGGACCACACACGATCAGGGACCGGGAGAGGCTATAGCAGACCGAAAAGTTTCTGAGGGGAATACTTAGTGGTCTGACAAGTCAAACAAGCAGAAAAAAAACGGACAACGTCTCCCCGCATGCCAGGCCAATAGAAAACTGCAGCCAATCAACGAAAGGTGTGATCAATACCTGGATGGCCAGCGGTAGGAGAGCTGTGAAACTCCAGTAACAGAACATCACAAAGTCGTGACTGGCGTTCGAAACATAAACGGGTCTTGTAATAGAGTAGGCCATCCGAAAAGGAAAAGTTAGGCGAGCTGTTACCGGACTCGACGGTAGCCACCAGTAAATCTTGCAAATCGTCCTGAGTAGTAAGATCACGATGAAGCGAATACAGGACTGCTGGAAAGGGCTAAATGGCAGATAAAAACAAAGAGGCAAGGTTAGGTTCAGCCTCACGCCAGTAAATAGAATCCGCGACCCGATTAGCCGTGTCTAGCTTGTACTCGATACAAAACTGGTTGCGAATATAAAACTGCTGATCCGACGTCTGAATGACATGAGACAGCAGCTCCTTGAGACTCTTATGATCAATGCGGATCATGAATTCCCTAACCAAAAGGTACTGACGCCATTTCTGGACGGCCTCCACAACATCGTATAACTTCTTGTGGTAAGCGGAAGTAGCACGAAGACGAGGACATAGCTTTTTGCTGAAAAAAGCCAAAGGCTGCCCCTGTTGCAGCTAGACTGCCTCGATACCGTTATCAGACGCGTCTGTCTCCACACAAAAAATATCAGCGAAATCTGGGAGCCGTAATACAGGAGCGGACGTCATGGCCCTCTTCAGGGCCACAAATCTCCGAGCAGCACTGTCCAACCTAGGAAATGCTTCCTTTTTGAGAAGATGAGTTAGTAGTGCGCTGATGGAAACATAATCGTGTATAAAGCGGCGTTAGTACCCTGTCAAACCAAGAAATCCCCTCAACTGCTTAACCGTAGTGGGCGTGGGCCATACCACCATAGCCTCAAGCTTCCGAGAATCCGCCTGCCACTGACTGTTCGTGATAATATGGCCTAGATAGTCCACTATCGTTATGCTAAACGAACACTCAGTCAATTTCACATAAAAGCAATGTTTAGACAAAAGTTGAAAAACATGATGAAGGTGTTCGGCATGTAACTCCAACGATGTTATTTAAACAAACATATCGTCGAAGAAAACGATAACACGAGAGCGCAGAAGGGGCTAAAAGATGTGGTTCATGGCCGCCTGAAACGTGGAGGGGGAATTCGTGAGGCCCAAAGGCATCACAAGGAACTAATAATGACCGTCGTGCGTGCGACAAACAATTTTCGCGATGTCAAAATCATGAATCTGAATCTGGTGATACCCATAACGTAAATCGAGCTTCGAAAAATAGCGTGCTACGCCTAGCTCATTGAATAGCTCGTCAGTGGTAGATATCGGAAAATGATCTGGCACAGTAGTGGCGTTTAAAACCCTGTAATCCACACAGAAACAGTATGTGTCAACCTTCTTACGCACCAATAGAACCGGCGAAGAAACGGCACTCGTACTGGGCTGAATAATCCCTTGAGCCAACATCTTGTGAACCTGACGCTCAATCTCTGACTTCTAAAAATAGGGATACGGTTATGGACGAACATTATCGGTTTTGGTGCCCGCCGGTAAGTGGCTGTGATGGTCCCAAGGACGAGCAGGAGGAAGGCCAGTCGGCATGGCGAAAACCTCACTGTTCTGGTGGAGCACAAGTTGAATATCATATGGAATCATTGGTGGGAGTCCGAACAATCCGACGTCGAAAATTACACGAGTAGGGACAAAGAGAAGCTCAAACATCTCGAAATCAATGTGGGTCTGCGAAAACATGGTCAGCCGATTATAGGAAATTGGTTTTGGCCCGTGATCAACCACTGAGAGCACAACAGATTTTCCATGCCACTAAAAAGCCATAGTCAGCTTTATGTAGTCATGAGAAACCACCCCAATTGTCTACAACCACTGAATACCGAGTACCCCGTCGATCCCATGAACAGCCAAAACATGAAGATCCACGTCGAATATCTTACTTTGCACAGCCAGAGGAGTCTTGGGACAATAATAAGAACAACTTAGAGATTCCCCATTATAAAGATAAAATCGGAAAGGCGAGACCGGATGCAACAAGAGTGATAAGTGTTCAGCCATGTATGAATGAATAAAATTATGAGTGCTACCCCTGTTAATCAAGAACTTTACTGTGATCCCGGAAATAACACCTGTCTACTTCAACGAGAAAGGGTGAGGATTACCTGCTAACGTATGTAGATGTGACAAATTATCAATAATAAGTCCAGAGTCCTCTTCCTCGGCAGGGACGGGAACCTCAGTGTCGTCATCAACATCTCCCAAAAGAGACAGAAAACATGACTTGCACTTGTGAACCCGCTCATACTTCCCATTACAGTTGTAGCACAAACCCTTACGCGCCCGCTCGTCGTGCTCCTCACGTGAATGGTGAACGATAGGGAGACCCGTCGCTTGGGCAGCTGTGAAATGGTGAAAGATGGAAAACCCTAAGGGGCACGGAAGTGGGTCTAGAAATGGGCGTCGAGCGAATGGCTGGCGAATTTTAGGCACGGAGAGGTAGTAAGACTGTAGTACTTCCTGTTGGACAGCCGAATACTCTTGGCCAAGAGAAAAAGCTTCGGCGAGTGTCCGTGGGTTGCGAAGCGAAAGCTTTCGCTTTAGGGGCTGTTTGAGCCCGACACTAAACACAAAAATCAGAGTTGATTCATCAACGCCTGTAACCTTATTCAGGATGGCCTCGAACTCGGATTGAAACGCCAATACAGTGGACCGTTGTTGTAATTTCGAAAGCATCCCCACATAATCCTCATAGTGACCGGGATCGACCCTCACTTTGACAGCGATGAGAACTCCATCCAAGTTTCCAATTCGTTATTGGATTGATAATAGTGACACCACTCCAAGGCGGGGTGGTCAACGAACATGGCAACGCATTGTAGTCTCTCCGGGTTAGTCGTGCGGTGATAATTAAAGAATTTTCGGACTTTGAAGATCCAACTGACGGGATCATTGCCATGAAAATGAGGTGAATCGAATCGCATCCGCGACGCAATGTCTGTAGTGTTGGGTCCGGTTATAGGAGAAGGGGGTTATTGCCATTCTGCCTTGTGCGCAATGGTGGGTGCGGCAAAGTGGTGCTCAGGGATGGACCAGGAGGTGGAGGAGGCGACGTGATGCGATGGCCGAGTTTTCGCACGGTGTCCTAGAACCTCAGGGGAATTATTCAATTTAGCGACTAACTTTCACGGAGTTACCACGTGAATGTCAATTAAGATTACTCCTACATTAGCTACGCGCAAGAATAATAGAATCAAACCATAAACAATCCATAATAATGAAAGAACACGCTAGATTAAGTCAAAAACTTGAATCACATTCTCAAAACATCATGTTTATATCAAACCCTAGATACACCAAACGAGAATTCCCAGCAAAAAGAATTTTGTCTCCACCCGTTTGTCCCGGGCCGTGAGATCGGCCTCCCAGTCCTTGTCGCGTGAGATCAGGTCCTGGAGGAGAGATTGGATGGTGGCGATGATGTCTCCTTGCGAGAAAACCGTGGTGGTGGGTTGTTTCCCCTCATGTTCAGCCATTGATGTCCGGTGATGGATGAGGCGGTGGAGTGAAGATCGCCGCGAACAATTGTTGGACCGACAAAGGCAATGAAATGACACATCTTTAAATACAAATGGCTAAAAACTAATTACCCAAGACGCTTCTAACAATTTACATAATAACGATCAAACCCCCAAATAAATTGCACAGGAAGTACCCATAGTTTGCAAAAACATGCAAGTGGGTACCCAACTTTAAAATCATGCACCACGAGTCCCCAATTTTGGATTTTCATGCAAGTGGGTACTCTTCCTTTAACTTTACATCCTTATTGGACGAATAACCATAAAAAGTCTTACCCCTTATTTTCACATCCAACTTTTTCTAAAATACAAGTTTCACTAACAAATCTAAAAAAAATTAAAAGTAATCAAATCTTAATTTAATAATTTGATATATGTAAGATAATGAAATAAATTACATCAAAACTACATATTTTTACATCATTTCAAGATATGAAATATGTTTTTACTAACATATATCCGTCAATCTTGAAGTCTTTAACTTTTTTTTTTTAAAATAACTCAAAATTTCATAATTTCATATGTATTTTTTGCATGTATGCATAAAGATACTTGTATGTTATTGTTTTATTAAAAAAATACATGTTAAGATATGAAATTTTAAGATTTTGTTTAAATTGTTAACAAACAGTTAAAGACTTTAAGATTGACGGATGTATGTTAATTAAAAACATATTTCATATCTTGAAATGATGTAAAAATCCAAAGTTTGAGATCCGTGGTGAACGACCACGATTTTAAATTTTGGGTACCCACTTGCCTGTTTTGCAAATTATCGGTACCTCCAGTGCAATTTAGCCGATTAAAAATTAACAGGGTTTCATAAGGACTACACCAAAACCTAGTGGCAATTGTAGGAATCAATTCTCGTCTCTTGTGTCTTCCAATCAATTTTAATCATGTGTCTAATGTGAGCTACATTTGTTTTAGTTCAATAGCATGCGAGGTGATACAAAATATATCCAACCGCACGCAGTTTAAATCCACTACTAGATGAATAGCTTGATATAGCGATTTTTAATACAGCAGAGGCAAAAAGTACCGTTTACTGAATAAAGCAACATCGGTTGCAAAAAGTGCCGTTTACTGAATAAAGCAATACCGTCAGCACTTGAGCTAGTACACATTTACCGAATTGAAGTAAAGTGATACAGTTAGTAAGATACATTTTGAGATTTTCATTTTACGATAGACATTTAATTTTTCTCATAGTGTATTTATTCACACTGCACAATTTTATCATGGAGCTATCCTATATGGACACAATTTTAGAGTGAAGTAGTGATAAACCTTGGAGTTTGATAATTTGGGTACTTGAGCCTGTTGTTGTAAATGCATAATTTCTCCCTATCCTTACTATGATTGGTGCATATCATAATTTTTATGAAACTAATAGAATCTTGAAATAACTAGATGAAAAAAAAAAATATAATATGAACCAATCATAATAAAGATACAGAGAATGATACACCCAAAAGATACAGATGATCCAAACTCTGTGAACGTTTTTTCTTTTTGAGAAATTGTTTCTTTGTCGTCAGCCGGATTTGAACCCGAGACTTTATGCAGGGACTTCCAACGCTCTACCACTTGAGCTACCAACCTAGATGCGTGAACGTAATTTTTAATGTAGTAAACACAAGAACCGGCTAAATGAACCTTAAATGACAATTGACAATGATTAAAAATTAACAAACGTGGAAAAAAAGTGTCAGGGCTTTTCGGTTGAGCTAGATTAGACGAGCGATTTAGCTATTAAGTTCCTTTAATTTTTGCCTTTGGATGTTGTAGATTATTTCAAATTATTTGTAATTTTTTGTGTAACTCGTAACTTTTTTTGTCGTAATTCTGAATTCCCCTTAAAATATTGGTATTCAACGCAAAACAAGAATTCGACTAAAAAGTCCGGAGTGCCACAAAGCAATCGGGAATTCCCCACGAAAAAATATGGAATTCACAAGAAAATTTAAATTCGCTGAAATGTTAAGATTCACGATAGCTTCACCAAATTGCCTGTCATTGAAATTTTGTAATCTAATATCATCACAAGCTGTACGACTGATATCAACTATCTTTTGAGCCGACAATGGATTGCAACTTTCTCTCATTCATATACTCTCTATCTGCAGCGGTCAATGTATGATTTTCATGAGGAAAAGATGAAAGCTAAGGAGAACGACAGAAGTGAATCCACAAATCGAAAGGAAACCCCAATGCTACCAGAGTTTAAATTAAGACTGCTGAAAAAAAGATGGTTAATTTGAACTTGTAGAAGTCTGTTAGCGGGCATTAATAATTGTCTGTGTTGTTTTCCAAGGTACTCTCCAATCTATATTGAATGATTGACTATATCACCGTACCACTGAACAAACAATAAAACAATGGAGTTTTATGAATATTTGGACCAAGACATCAAGGTATATAGGCGAATTCTGAAATTTTCATTTTAACTGTTATGATATATGGATTATTACATTGTCTGACACCCATGTACATTGCTTTACTTTAAGTTGAATATACGATTATTCCTCTTCAATCACTTCCGTTCCAGATTATAGCATGGTATCAGAGCTACTACGATCGTAGGGCTTTCGTTATTGCTCGCTCGGTTATTGCTCGTCACTCGTCTCATTCCTCGCAATTTTTTTGTCATCTCAAAGTTCTTCTCACGAAATGCTCCGGATTGATCGTCTTCCGCTCAGTTGTCAGCTACATCACCTATTTCAATCGCCTCAGAATTGAAATCCGAGCCGACCCCAAAATTTTCACGGCGAACTACCCACAGAGGCACCTACAAGCGCTGTCCGAGCTCTCAATTACCGCCTTCACGCACCTCCACGCTCCAGCCAGGCTCTGCACGTGTACGACTTCCACGCGACTTCATTTTCAGTCCCGACTCACATCACCTTCCGAGTGGCTCAGACATGCGGTCTCCGTTATTCGGCTTCCGTGTGGCTCATATTGAGCTGATTCTCCTAAGTTGGCTTCAGAACGAGTCGGTGGCTCGGATGCTAGCCGCCGGCTCATTCCACCTCTGTTCCAGACATTTTCAGCCGCTGTTCTGTTCCATCTCATTTTTTCTCCAGTTTTGAACTGGAACACCAAGATTCCCAAGAATTTTTGACCCTATGAATCCGATTTTGGGGTTCTTTATTCCAAATTCTCTTAGTTTGGTAGGTGTTCTTTGTTATTTGGGTTATTTTCTCGAATTTTATTTGGATTTCATTTTTTATTGAGATCCAATTGCGGCTCCGCTGTCGTTCTCCAATAATGGTGAAGGGAGGCGAATCCTTGGACCACTTCGATTGCATTTCTGATATACTGATTAAAATTTATTTTCACCATGAACACTATAATCCCACTAGGCGGACCTCCGTTTAAGCTAGCTGATGTAGGTCTCCGGATTTTTTTTCCCGTATTCCTGAAGTTCCTCCGGGATGCAAATGTGGGCTTGCTGCTTCTAGAATTCTTCTTGGCCTCTAGACGTATTGCTCTCACTCTCGAAAATCTAGATTTCGGTGTGTATATGAAGCATAAGAAAATCTGAAGGCTAAGACTACTTATATAGGCTACGGGAGGGACCTGGAGGAGAAAATACGAATCAGGCTCCCAAATTTATTAGGAGTTATGGTTCCACCTGAACCTAGCCCGAATAAGGGTAATAACACTTAGCACCATTAAATTATTGTTATTGCACTCCTTTCCATATTCTCAAAAAATAATATTTTGAGCTCCTGTTATTATTTACTTCTAATCTCCCCATGTTAAGATTACAGATATATGTCGATTAAATTAATTCCTGGCTAATTAATTTAATTGACCTCTTGTAGGGTTTTGATGCAGGTAACACAGCGGAATAACGAAAATTTAATCCTTCTCAAACCCGTCTACGCATCGCAGGAAAGCATTCATAACATGATGGAAGTAGAAAACGGTGTACCTTAGTTTGTGTGATCACTACGAAGAATTGTTTCTTCTCCTCTATGGTATCAACACCTTTGGATTGCAGCTGGAAACGGAAGAAGAAAGCGAAGATTATGTAAAACAAAGCACCAAGAGTCACGCCACAAGGGGTGGCCGACGGCACCAAAGGGGCGGACGGGTAGGGGCCGTGCCCCTTCCTTGTCTCTCTCCTAGTTTTGTTATGATCTCTCAATAACGACTTGTTGTAGATACATAAGAAGATTGAGTTACTACATATAGTTAATAACTCCTTATTAACTGTATATTTTCCCCAATACTAATCCTCTCCATCCACAGATTAGTCCACCTTGTAAATTAGACATACTAACTTTGCATGTGGTTGCGTTTTGATCATTTTTAATTAATTAGTCCAACTAATTAATATCCACTACAGTTTAATCCATTCGGTGTGTGACCCTATAGGTTTCTACTTAGTTGGTAGCAACTATTACAAACACAAAGCAGTGTCTAGCAACACATTTATGCCACCCAACTAATAGAAAAGTCAGTGATCCGACAAACAATGTGACTAATGTTAGCGCGTTGTATATATCCCTTTGTCTCAATATACGGATTGTATACGAGATATATTTTTCACACTCGTATATCTAATCCATAGTTTCTCGATCTTGGGAATAGGTTTATCTATACAGACAACATCAATATCTCCATACTGATTTATATGAACCTGGCCAGACATTCCATAAGCACTACCCCTCGAGTGGTCGTGGATATCCCTTTATGTGGGAGGGACAAATCCTTTCCACATCACTACCATCTCTAAGCTTGCTTCCTATCATGCTTGATGACTATCTTTATAGTTAAATAGTTAGGGTGTAACGTTTGATAATATCAAAGCATGATATTTCACAAGTACAGTATCTAGTGACTTCAAGTGTAAGGATTACAACACCATTAGCCCTACGAGAAGAAATGTGACATTAACATAACTAAATGTAGTCTTCTCATTGAGGGTCAATCTAGTATGTCATTACCCCTAATGCATACCCATGTGCTAGCCTTGATATCCCCATATTAATCAACCCACATACTAGTCTATGGTGATCGTCTTGTTAATCAATATAATGGACTAGGGATATCTAAGATAAACAACACATTTCCAATCTAAGGAATTCATTATATTAAACATCTCCATAAATAATAAATGGATATTCTAGCAAAATAATGTTCATACTAAATATAAATTGCCTCCAGGGAATCTACTCCAATAATATCCCACTTGCACTAGAGCCAATCAGGGGCACTCGTATGTCTATAGATCTAGTGTTCCCTTCATGCTTGCGCTGAACAAGCGACTTTGTCAGTGGATCTGAAAGATTATTATCCGTTGGAATCTTGCATATCTTCACATCTCCTCTATCGATGATATCACCAATGAGATGGAATCTCCTAAGTATGTGCTTGGAACTCCATTGTGACATGGGTTCCTTGTCTTATGCGATGACCCTAGTGTTGTCACAGTACAACACATTGGTATCCATAATGCTAGGAACCACACCATGCTCAGTGATGAACATCCTAATCCAAACAACTTCCTTTACTACGCCAGCCGCAAAAATGTACCCAGCTTCAGTTGTAAAATCAACAACTGTCTCTTGCTTGGAACTCTTTTGCCTCACAACTCCTCCATTCAGGCAAAACATATAGCCCGACTGCGATCTGTAGTCGTCATTTTCGGTTTGGAAGCTCGCGTTTGTGTAACCAATTGCACTGAGCTCTTCCTCACCTCCAAATATCAAGAATGCATCCTTAGTTCTTCTCAAGTACTTAAGTATGTTCATGATAGCAATCCAGTGACTCTCACCCGGATTGGACTAATATCTGCTTGCCATACTCAACGCGTACGACAGAGTACACAACATGGCGTACATGATAGATTCTATAGCTGACACGTATGTGATCTTACTCATGCGGTCCTTCTCAATCGCATCGGAGGGACATTTATCCATCTAAGGAGTGTCTCCATGTGACATGGGGAAGAATCCTTTCTTTTATTATTGCATGTTGAACGCTTCAACACCTTGTCTATATATTTATAATGTCTTAGGTCGAGCAGCTTCCTAGATCTATCTCTACAAATATTGATACCAAGTATAGATGCTGCATCTCCTAAGTCCTTCATTGCGAAACACATCCCTAGGGAATATTTCAGAGATTGCATGGTAGAAATTTCGTTTCCAATGAGTAGTATGTAATCCACATACAAGACTAGAAACACGACTTAACTCCCACTAACCTTTTTGTAAATATAAGTTTCATCTTCTTTCTTGATGAAGTCAAAATATTTGACTGCGTCATGAAAACGTCGATTCCAACTCCTAGAAGCTTGCTTCAATCCATAAATGGATCACTGCAACTTACACACTTTATTGGCATGCTCTGGATCCTCAAAACTCCCTGGCTGTGTCATGTACACATCCTCAAGGAGGTTTCCATACAGAAACTCTGTTTTGACATCCATCTGCGAAATCTCATAGTCGTGATAAGCTGCAATAGCAAGTAAGATACGAATAGACTTGGTAATCGCAACTGGGGAAAAGGTTTCATCATAGTCAATACCATGAATTTTTCCGAAACCTTTTGCCACCAATCGGCCCTTGTAGGCAAGCACATTGCCATCCATGTCGGTCTTCTTCTTGAAGACCCACTTTTACCCTATGGAGCGAGCCCCTTCGGGTTGTTCCACCAAAGTCCATACTTTGTTGGCTTACATGGATTCCATTTAGGATCTCATGGCCTCAAGCCACCTCTTAGAGTCTAGCCCTTTCATGGCTTCTCCATAGGTATTAGGCTCATCATTCATGTGTAATACGTCCCCGGGCTCAGTAACAAGAAGTCCATACCTCTCTCGCTCCTAACGTACCCTACTCGACCTATGAAGTTCTTGTGTTACTAGAGCAGGCTGCTTTACAGTAGCTTGTGGTTCCTGCTCATGTTCCATTGTAGGAGAAGTGGTTTATGGTTCTTGAACTTCTTAAGCTCTACAGTCCTCCCACTAGCTTCTTTAGAAACAAATTCTTTTTCTAGGAACACGCCTGTTCGAGAAACAAACACTTTGTTCTCGATTGGGTTGTAGAAATAATAATCTTTCATTTCCTTAGGATATCATGTAGGGTTTTCATAAGGATTACGTGACACGTTCGAACAGGACATACCGTACAAGCTAACCTGAAATCACAGATCACACAAAACGTAGGTGAGTAATAGATATAAACAGAAAAGTAAAATCCCTAGGGGTAGGAGTTATAAATAAGACAGCCGACGAGCCATAGCAGCTTGCACCTCTGTCAACTGAGCTCTGAGCTCCTCAGCTTCCCTTGCTCTATTTGCTGCATCTTCGACAGCTGCAACTCTAGCTGCTTCCGCATCTTGCATACCCTTGCGGATCCTTTCAAACTCAGCTCTAGTTTCAGCATCCATGGTAACTCATCTTGATTTCCTCTTGTCTCTACGCTGTGCTCGTAACACGGATTCTGGATCTTCAAGTGCAGGATGCATAGGCTCCTCTCTAGAACGGGACATGCACCGTACAAGCTAAACTGAAATCACAGATCACACAAAATGTAGGTGAGTAATAGATATAAACCTAAAAGTAAAATCCCTAATGCTAGGAATTATAACTAATTTAGCCGACGTCCCCGGCAACCGGGCCAAAAAATTGACACGTTCCAACTGCAAGTGCACAGCTGTCGGTGTAGTGATAAAATTACGGAAATCCGGGTTGTCAAACCCAAGAGACTTACTTTGTAAGTTAGCTAATAATTTCAATCCTTATGTGGGTCAAGCGCAGTTGTTTGTTTTCTAATTCCTACGGAAAATAAAAGACAACTACTAATTTTAACCGAACGATGAATCGCACGATTAAAGTTGGGTGTTTCAAGAATGGAGACAAAGATCAGGACATCTCTCAGGATCACTAGGGTGTTTATACCATTAATGGTTTATGTTCATATAACACGGATGTTTTATACTTAGCCAAACGAGCAACAATACCTTGAAGATTCCTCAACCAAGGCCTAACCTAAATATATGTAACTGATTCCTCTAGCAACATCCACCTGTCTTCTAAAATTTGCCTCGTAATCCGTGCCATTGTGCCTGCTTTCTCAATTTCTTTACGTCTTCTTTGCGTATATCAAGACGAGCAGTCCGTGGATATGATTCTCCCTGGGTGCGTGTGATGAGTAGGTGTAGGAGTTGATTCAATCCTTTATTTCTTCATTTCGGATCCCGATATGCATTTTGATATGTCTTTTCTCATTTATCGTGCAATTCTTCACTCGCTTATCAAGAGGGGGGGGGGGGGGGTCTGAATTGGCCTTCCACCTAGAATTCCTGCACACACTCATTGGAAACATTGGAAACATTAAATTCACTCTCTCGCACCTCTCAAATAAATTAACATAATAAAATAAGAAAAAAATATGTAAATCTACACTAAAGCAGTAAATTGGTTGGGTTGCCTCCCAGCAAGCGCTTGTAATTTAAGGTCGACGGTCCGACCCAGATACCTCAAATGAGCTAAGATAGTGGAAATGGCTTTGAGGCACTCAATCACCCCAATGAAATTCCCGTCCACGTACGGCTTTGCTCGCTGTCCATTTATGTTGAATCGGTTCCCATTCTCAAATTTAACCTCAAGTGATCCCCATGGATATACCTCGTTAATCGTAAAAGGACCACTCATCTTGATTTCAACTTTCTTGGAAACAGTTTCAATCTTGCATTAAAAACCAATGCCTTCTGCCCCACCTTGAAGTTTCTCGGTATAATATGCTTATTGTGCCATTGCTTGGTCCTCTCTTTGTAGATTTTTTAACTTTCATAAGCCATCAATCGAAACTCTTCAAGATCTAATATTGCTTGTTTCCGTTGCTCACCTGAGAGCTTAGCATCCAAGTTGATTTTCTTCCATGCCCAATACGCTTTATGCTCAGGTTCTACCGGAAGGTGACATGACTTCCCAAATACAAGATGATAAGGTGACATGCCCAAGGGAGTCTTGTATGCAGTCATGTACCCCATAAACTGTCATCTAATTGTAGAGACCAATCCTTGCGCCCCGGGTTGACTATTTTCTCCAGAATCGGCTTTATCTCTCGGTTAGAAACTTAAACTTGTCCATTCGACTGCGGGTGGTAGGCCAGTGATATCTTGTGCGTTTCCACCCTATATTTTCTCAACACATTGGCAAAGACGTTATTCACGAAATGCGACCCTTCGTCACTTATAATGGCCCTGGGCGTCCGAAACTGCGTGAAAATATTCTTTCGAACAAATCTCTCTACAGTAATTCCATCATTCTTGGGGAAAGCTATTGCTTCGACCCACTTGGTCACATAATCAACAGCTAAAAGAATATAAAGATTACCTAGTGAAGATGGGAAGGGACCCATAAAGTCAATACCCCAAACCTCAAATGGCTCTACCTCCAACACAAAATTTTGAGGCATCTCATTTCTGTCGGAAATATTGCGGGTTCTCTGACACCGGTCACACTGCTGTACAAATATATGGGCGTCTTTATGCAATGTAGGCCAAAAGAAACCACTCTGAAGTACCTTTTCCAGTGTACGTGATTTGCCAAAATGCCCTCCACAATTCAACTCGTGGTAGTGTCTGAGAATCTCCAACGTGTCTTGTTTTGATACACATCTCCGTAATACATTATCTACTCCCAACTTGAACAAATAAGGGTCATCCAAGAAATAATGCCACGCATCTGCAAATAATTTCTTCTTCTGGTGGTAGGTCATGTCCTTGTGGACAATATTGAGCGCCTTGAAATTTTCTAGGTCACCAAACCAAGGCACATCTGCTACCACTACCATGAGCTGCTCATTTGGAAAATCTTCTCGAATAGACACATCTTCATGTTTTTCATTCTCCAGCCGTGACAAGTGGTGAGAAGGTACTTGAGAGCTGCATGGTCTGTGAAGATCGTTACCAGTGAACCCACAAGATATGGACGAAACTTGTCCAAAGAAAAGATGATAGCCAACATCTCTTTCTCCGTGGTGGCATAATTAACCTGTGCATCATTAAGAGTTTGACAGGCATAATAAATGACATGAGCTACCTTTTCTTTCTGCTGTCCCAGAACTGCCCCCGCCGCATAATCACTAGCATCACACATGAGCTCAAACGACAAAGTCCAGTCCGGTGTGGCGATGATGGGCGCGCTAATCAACTTTTCCTTGAGTACATCAAAAGCAGATTTTCACTTTGCATCAAAAGTAAATACTGCATCTTTCTCAAAAAAACCTGATAGAGGCTTTTGAATCTACGAGAAATCCTTGATGAACCGCCGGTAAAAACCTGCATGCCCCAAGAAACTCCGGACCCCTTTGACAGATGTAGGGTACAAAAGCTTTTCAATCACCTCAATTTTTGCCCGGTCCACCTCTAAACCTTTGCTTGAAATGTTTTGCCCCAACACTATTCCCTCGGTCACCATGAAATGACACTTCTCCCAGTTGATCACTAGGTTGGAGCCAATACATCTATCAAGAACCCGAGATAGCTGGTGCAGACAGTCTTCGAACCCATCACCATAGAGCGAAAAATCATCCATGAAGACCTCAAAATTCTGCTCCATCATATCAGAGAAGATAGGTATCATACACCTCTGAAACGTAGCAGGTGCGTCGCATAACCCAAATGGCATGTGTCTAAAAGCAAAAGTCCCATACAGACAAGTGAATGTCGTCTCCTCCTGATCAGCTAGCTCAATTGCTATCTGATTATACCCAGAATACCCATCCAGAAAATACTAATGAGAATGATGCGCCAGCCTATCAAGCATCGGACCAACGAACGGGAGGAGAAAATGATCCTTCAATGTGGCATCATTAAGTTTGAGGTAATCCATGTAAACTCTCCACCCAGTAACAGTACGAGTGGCAATATGATGACCTTTTTCCCCTTCCACCACAGTTATACCTCCCTTCTTAGGGACACACTGCACTGGGCTAGTCCATGTGCTGTCGGAAATCGGGTAGGTGATGCCTGCTTCCAACCATTTAAGCACCTCTTTCTCCACCACCTCCTGCATGTGAGGGTTGAGGCGGCGCTGATATTGGACTACCAGCTTCTTATCTTCCATGACCCAGATCTTGTGCTGGCAAACTGTGGGGCTGATCCCCTTGATATCCGCTATGGTCCATGCCATAGCTGCTTTCCTTTCCTGCAATACCTTGAGAAGCTGCTCCTCCTCTTCCCTGTCCAAACATGCAGACACAATCACAGGCAAAGTTTCACTAGGTCCCAAGTATAAATATTTTAAATGAACAAGTAAAGGTTTTAATTCTAAAATAGGAGCAGTAATAAGAGAAGGACTAAGAATGTTCCTGCTTCCCTCATTAAAGAGGGGTAGGGGCTGGCGCCAGTGAGTCTCCATAACTTGCTATTTTTCGCTGGAATCAAGTAGAGCAAGTTCTTCATATAGACGCTCCAATAAAATGTCTTCCTCCTCATCCAGTGTGCATACTCCCACACGAAAGCACTGCTCCCTTACCGCATATGCTTAAAATTTCATTTCTTCAAATACATTGAATGCCACCTTTTCGTCGTTGATCCGAATCATCAACTCTCCATCGGCAACATCAATAATAATCTTCCGCGCGGCAAGAAATGGCCGTCCCAATATGAGTGGAACATTATAATAAGCCTCCATGTCTAGAATCATAAAATCCGCAGGGAATATGAGTCCTTCGACTCTCACTAGCACATCCTTCAACGCGCCCCTTGGGCGTTTGATAGTACGACCAGCCATCTGCAAACACATACAAGTAGTTTTTGGATCTCATACACCAAGTTGCTCAAATACTGATGTTGGCATCAAATTTATGTTTCCACCAAGATCACAAAATGTTCTACCATGGAACGCATCTCCTAATGTCACAGGAATGATGAAACCCCCTAGATCATTCATCTTCTTTGGTAATGCTTTTAGCACCACGGCGCTACGCTCTTCATTCAGGGTCACACTTTAAAAATCATCCATGTGCCTCATATTGTAAAGAAGGTCCTTGAGAAATTTCGCATACTTAGGCATTTGTGAAATGGCCTCCGTGAAAGGGATATTAATATGTAACTTCTTGAAGATATACACAAACTTCTTGAAGTTTTTAGCATCCTCTAGGCTCTCCAGTCTCTGCGGGTATGGCACACACATACTATACTCCTTAGGCTTTTGCTTCTCCTCCGACTTCCCACTCGTGTCCTTTTATTGGGGAGTCATGGTAGGCACGGGAATTACTTCATCCAACACCTTATCTGTTTCTTTTGTCGCCTCAGCTTGCGCGTGGGTAGGATATGGAGGATCCTCAGTGGTGATCCCACTGCGAGTAGTGATAGCCTTCAACTGCTCAGGTGGAGTGATTGTGTTTGATGGTAACATGCAAGGTGAATGTCGAGTATTTTGATTGGCTATTTGGCCAATCTGTGTCTCATGGCTCTTCATTGTAGCTTCCATGGAGATAATCTTGCTCTCAATTTTGTCATGGCTGGCTAACAGTTTCCTCAACAACGCGTTTGTATCTTGCTCTTCTGATTGTGCAGTCTGCTATTGTGGAACCTGTCTCTGAGCTTGGTATAGAACATTTGGCCTTTGACCTGGTGCATAGAATCTACTGTTTGGATAAGCATAGCTGAAATTGGGGTGGTTGCAGTTATTCAGATGGTATGTGTTAGACCATTGCTACTGTCATGGTTGGCCCATGTAGTTCACATCCTCTATACCATCTCCATATCCCTGATTTTCATCTGCTACCATCTCTCCCACTGACTTCACATGTGCCGATGGATTCATATTACGGAAAGCTGAAGTCATCACTGCCATCTGATGTTGAAATTTTTGTTCCACCATTGACTCAATCTTACTAACCAATGCTCCATCAAACTTTGTATTTCTACGAGTCTTGGACCTCGTGGACTCACGTATTGCCACATTATACTGCAGATCACGACATCTTTGTAGTCCTAGGCGTATAAAATTTCCCTGAGCCATCATATCCAGTTCATTTGCAGTCTCTCTATCTAGGGAATTATAAAAATAGTGCAGAAGTTTGTACCATGGATCTCCGTGAGTGGGGCATCTGCGAAAGAGCTGGTTGAACTATCTCCACGTGTCTCCCAAAGAATCATCTTTTGTTGCGCAAATTTTGCTATATCTGCCATCCGTTGAGTAACCTTGGACGGCGGAAGGTTTTTCCTGAGTAATTCCTTGAAACACTCTGCCCATGTAGCGATACTGCCTGCTGGAAGTCCCATAATCCATGTCTTTTCTTTTCCCGATAAGGAGAAGCGAAAAAGCATGATCTTTATCGTCTCGAGTGGAACTCTCTGATCATACATAGTGGAGGTAATCTGCTCGAAATTGAGCAAGTGTTGATGCGGATCATCACCTCGGACTCCAATGAATAAGCAGTCATCCCGGACCATGTTTATCAATTGTTGGAGTATTTCAAAATGTGGCGTCGTTAATATGTGGCCTGACAAAATTTCGTTGATACCCCTCCGCTGTAGTTCTGAAGTAATCTTCCAAAGGATGTTCATCCTCTTCAGCATTATTCACATGTGCCGCCACATCCTGTGCATTATTTCCACCATTATTATTGTTCCCCCCGTTGTTATTATTACCTTCATCGTTTCTCGCTTGTACCCCCACACCAAGACGTGGTTGTTGATTTGGAGGGTTCAAGCGAGCCATAGCAGCTTGCACCTCTGTCAACTGAGCTCTGAGCTCCTCAGCTTCCCTTGCTCTATTTGCTGCATCTTCCACAACTGCAACTCTAGCTGCTTCCTTTCAAACTCAGCTCTATTTCCTTTCAAACTCAGCTCTAGTTTCAGCATCCATGGTAACTGAGCTTGATTTCCTATTGTCTCTACGCTGTGCTCGTAACACGGATTCTGGATCTTCAAGTGTAGGATGCAAAGGCTCGTCTCTAGAACGGGACATGCACCGTACAAGCTAAACTGAAATCACATATCACACAAAATTTAGGTGAGTAATAGATATAAACATAAAAGTAAAATCCCTAAGGCTAGGAATTATAACTAATTTAGCCGACGTCCCCGGCAACCGCGCCAACAAATTGACACGTTCCAACTGCAAGTGCACAGCTGTCGGTGTAGTGATAAAATTCGGGAAATCCGGGTTGTCGAACCCAAGAGACTTCTTTGTAAATTAGCTAATATTTTCAATCCTTATGTGGGTCAAGCGCAGTTGTTTGTTTTCTAATTCCTACGAAAAATAAAAGACAACTACTAATTTTAACCGAACGATGAATCGCACGATTAAAGTTGGGTGTTTCAAGAATGGAGACAAAGATCAGGACATCTCTCAGGATCACTAGGGTGTTTATACCGTTAATGGTTTATGTTCATATATCACAGATATTTTATACTTAGCCAAACGAGCAACAATACCTTGAAGATTCCTCAACCAAGGCCTAACCTAAATATATGTAACTGATTCCTCTAGCTTACGTGAGTATGCATTAAGCTATCGTGTTCTACTCTAGTTCTTAGTGAACTAAACCGATTCCTCTAGTTTGGACACAACTGGTGCAAGAGTCACGTTTCGGGTAGAAAGTACCGATTCCTCAAGCATTCTCTAACTTTAATCAAACCTATTGTGACGTCATACAATAAGAACGATAGAAATAAGCATAAAATCAAGTATGTCTAAACATAAAGATATCCAATTAGGCCAAAAGCATGAAATATAATCCATAAACCACCAAAAACGGTGTTCAAACCCTAGCTACCTTCGAGATATCCTGAATAAAGAACTTAGCTACGCTTACTCATGTTCAAAATAACAAGTTTTAAGTCTAACATAAGCAAAGGCCAAAGAAAAGAGTAGTTTAGAAGTCAAACGGATGATCCAAAGCTCCACAATAGCTCTCCAAGTTCTCAAGAACGTCTTCCTCTATGATAATTCTGGAAAAACCAACCTTAACACGTTCTAGTACGTATTCTTAAAGTTTAAGACAACTTCCAAATAATTACACAATAACCCCAAACGGACTGCAGGATCTTGCCTTCTCTTCGCACGAAGAGAATTTGTCTTCGTGCGAAGATATTCGTGCGAAGAGTGTCTTCTCTTCGTGTGAAGGTCTTCTTATTTTGATACTGCATCATGCTTCAAGAAGAATTTTTTGAATTCCTCTGAATTTGACTAAGTAAATCTCTTCGTGCGATGAGACTTTCTCTTCGTGCGAAGAGAATGAAACTGGAGAAGTCTTTTGTTCTTTTCCTTGCATCTTTAGTTGAGTTCTTCATTTTCGAAGCTCGTCTCTACATCCTCCTTGATATCTGCATCCTATTTCCTGCCAACCACAACACGAAACAAGTACCCGCGATCATATCACAATAAAAGTGTCCAAATGTACAAGAAACGCCCGGATTTAACAATTAACGTTCAAAAACTCAAGTTTCTCAATTTAGGCATATTATACTAAAAATACGCCAAATCTGCGAAGTAAAGCACAAAAAACGTAGATAAACAAGTAATAAAATAACTCCAGAAACGTAGTTATCATTAGGCAACAAAAATACAAAGTAAAGATTTCGTTCAAATCCCTCCATGAATCGCAGGATAAGCCATCATAACGTGGTAAGAGTAGAAACATTGTGTACCTTCTTTGTTTAGCTAGAATGTTATCCACGTATCTATGGATATCCACGCCTAGGATTGCTCCGGATAATCATTTGTGTCTATGTGCTAGCTCACACCCAGAAGGAGGAAGAAGTAGATCACGCAGAACGAGGACCAAAGAGGGCCGCGCCTCTTTGGTAGCCGACGGGTAAGGGGTCGGACGACTTAGGGTTTCGGTATAGGGTTTTATACGGATGGCACATTAACAAAAATAAAATCCGTTCAAAGAACTCCATGAATCGCAGATCATGCATCATAACGATCCGTTCAAAGCCCTCCAAACCTAGGATTACTCTTGATCCTTCTCACGGCCTCCTTGTCTGCCTCTCTGCTTTATTTATTCTCTGTCGGCCTCCTTGTGTGTCCTTATATAGTTAATAACTCCTTATTTAATACATATTAACCACCTTTAAAGTCTGTCCTACTAAGTTTGCTTGTGGGTGCGTATTGATCCTTCTATTTAATTAGTCCTACTAATTAACCCCATGTAAGGTTTAATCCATAGAGTGTGTGACCCCATAGGTTTCTACTTAGTTGGTAGTAACAATTACTAACATAGAGCGGTCTCTAGGATGACATCTATGCCACCCAACTAATAGAAATAGTAAGTGATCCGACAAACCTTGTGTGCACAAGAGATTCCGGCGGGGAGACCTCCGTGTACACCGTAAATAGAGGATCAGAGATGGCACAGGAAGAGTTGGGTTGTGCGTAGGGAGAGAGTAAGGCAGTAGTAATGTCTGAGAGAGAGACATAGGTTTGGCAGAGCTTCCGCGTATGGCTAGTGTGTCCTCCTTTGTATGGAAAGGCTAACGTCCTATATATAACGGAGAATGTGACCGTTGCAGTGTGGTTAATGCGCCCATCAATGGCGGCTTAATTAGCTTAACCACAACGGCACGTTCGTCCTCATATATAGGGTCCGTTACAACACGTTATGCGCGAATACCGGAACCGTTATGGGGTTGACCGGGTTTGACCGGATTGACCGGGTTTATGGAGCTCGTGCCATAAATCTCTCAAAAGCAGTTACTAAAGGTTGCGCGCGGGCTTGGCTCGCGCGCGACAGGACTTACTCTAGCCTCCAAACCACTAAGTCCCTACAAGTCCCGTGCAGTGGTATGCGAGGGCTCTGTCTCGCAGCCCCCACATGGATCAGCGCGGCTGGTGATCCAGTGTGTGTGGAGCACAATATGGTGTGCTGGATGGTTGACACGTAGCCAAGATCTGTCAGCTCAGAAAGCACTATCTACATTAGCCCCCTTTCTGCGCGTGAAGACTCATAGCTGGATAGACTTCCATGCGCGAAAACCAACATACGCGTCGCCGCCACGCACCAATTCAAATATGAGTAAATTCAGCCCCCGTGCGTGCCATTATGACCTAAAACCCCTAGAGTCGTGCCGTCTGGCCTTTGGGGTTTTAGGGGTGACATTAGATTGTCCTCTGATTGCGCGATTCGACGGTGACGGTTGCGATTCGACTACTAAAAGGATGCAACCCTTCATTGTTTTTGGATAAATACTCTGTACTCTCCATTGTTGCAAAGCATCACTTCTTTCTCTTAAAGTGAATGATACCCGGAAGTCTTCGAGAGCAGATTCAAATAATCAATCACCAGTTCACTCTTGTCAATCGTCTTCTTCAACTGTGCGCATCCAAGCAAGCTTTACCAAAACAAGGTTGGCCTTGTTTAATTTTGTTTAACATACCGATGTATGCTTTGAACTGTGTTGGATCTGCAAAACCATGACATATTTTCTGTTGAAGACTTGTGAAGAAGCTCCAATCTTTGAACCCAATTTTGATTTAATCCTTCAATGATAAGGACCTTGGATGTAGGGTTTTGAAATCCCTGATAATGCAAACAATTTCCAATCCCTAATTTCTGAAATCGATACCAAAAACTGTTCATCTTTCTTCCCATAGATCTTGAATCTCGAAATTCAAACTGAAGTGTGGCATATTTCTCCCCCCTTTTTTCTTGCTTTTCCGCAGGAATGGCAAAGACAAAAGGAACTAGACCCACCAAGGAGGACGAAGAAATACCTGATCTTCCGCAAGATTTATGGCGGAAAGCCCCCTATCTGTGTGGCAAGGACTTCTACCATGCGAGGGTTAAGGCAAAGAAACTGCCTGCTTCTGTCCCTAATGAGGGATTGCTAACATTAACCCCTCCAGTTAAGAACATGCGATGGTTTCCAAAGCTGTACCCTTCTAAGGGTGTTGTCTTCTCAGAAGAGCTCCTCTTCGAAGATGGATCGCACTTCCATGAGCGCTATCGCGAATTCTTTTGCTGGTGCCTGCGAGGTTCCCTTCCTGCTCTCGCGGAGCATATTCGTGAGCTCGCGCCGAGGTATGAGAGGATTACCGTGGATGTTGATCCTACTCGTGTTTCTCCCCAGTTTAGCTTTGATGCAGTGGCACCATCAATCTGGCCACAGTCTATTATCAGAGGCTGCTATAAGCGTTTGTTGACAAAGGAGTGCAAAACAGTCTTCATGAGCAACCTTCCCTTTGAGCAACCTGCGGGTAACTGCGAAGGTGGTTGCTCTAAGAACTGGCTCGCATACTGGCACGCCCAGCAGACAAGATTTGAGACACAGTCAGCCCCTCAGCCAAGCAGAGCTCCTGTGATCAAAAGAAACTCTTTTCTGTTTCGCCCCAACTGCAGTCTGGACGAGTCTGAATATGGTTGCTACTCATTGTTGGATCATGAGAACCATTTTTGCCCTGCCGTCATTCTGGATGAAAAGATCGCCGCAGTTAAGAAAGGCGACTCGCAGTCATCAGATATAGCGAGACTTTTGCTAAGGTAAGCAACTTCTTTTGCATGCGCTAAGCTTCTTTATTTTCACATATTGACATCTTTATTCTACACTTAATGCTGTAGTGCCATGTGCGGAGGTTCGCATCTGGCGATCGTTCCAAATCGCTGGTTAACACCATTGTTACCACAAGAAGACAAGGACAGTTTCCTGCTAGCATCGAGGATGGATCCTGAGGTCGAAACCAGGATTCGCGAGGTCATGAATGCTTTTGCTGACTCACTGATAGATAATGCTCCGGCCCCGTCTCCCAGAGATGATCCGTCTCCTCCAGCGACTGCCGCGCCAAGAGCAAAGAGGCCTAGGCAAAGAGGAATTACAATTTCTTCCCCTAGAAGCGCTCCGACTTCCCCTCCTGCGAGATCCCTTTCTGCCAAGGACAAAGGCAAAGGTCGCATGACCAGTAAGACGCGGAAGGAGCTCGCAGTGGAGACCTTCGTTCCATTCGGCCAGGAGGAAGAAGAGTGGAGGCGGGAGCCAAGAGAAGGAGATGAAGGAGAAGAATAAAGAGTTGAAGATGCGATACATGAGGAAGAATCGGGAGGTATCTCAATCGCACTTGTGTCCTCATTACCTGAGTTCTTTTGCAATTTGATTTAAACAAATCGTTTCCTCGCAGATGATGATGATACCATCGGCGGCCTTTTGGCCAAGAGGCAGAAGAGGAGTGCTCATTCTGGCGTTTCTGATGAACCCATAAGCGAGGACATTCTCGCTGAGTCCAGGAAGGCAGCCGCAGAAGTTGCCGAAAGGAGAAGACAGCGAGAAGAGGAGGAGCTCGAGCGTGTGAGGCAGAGGAGCCTCGAAGAACAGCATGTTGACGACTTAGTGCGTCCAACCGATGAGGAAGATGTGCTTCCCGAAGAGGTGGCTCCTCGAGTTGAGGAGGAGGATGCGGCTCCAGAAGAGGATGCACCAGCTTTGGAGCAAGCCCAAGCAGATTTTGAAGAAATCGCAGGCGGCAATGAAGGTGAGATTTTTAATATCGCAGTAACTTATCGAGATGTTATTGTGGGTGCATTAAAGCATGGTGTGTCAAAAGTTGACATTCGCCGTTGGCTAGTAGGCAAGTGCGGTGAACCCTCAGGTAATCACTTGATCGATGTGCATGAACTAAGCTTAGCAACTCAAAGCATAATCATGACTAGTTTCTTCGCGCCCCAGGTCACGCTCAATTTAAAGACATGCTTAATGAGGACACACTAATAGGGCATGGTTCCACGTCTTTAGTGTATGACGAAAATACTACAATCCCACCTTCGCGTGGAGGTGCTTGCTCTTAGCTTTAGCAAAGATAGTAAAATAACGTACAATACGAGTTACCTCATACCATCGCATTTTGTATCGCAGGCGATGCTGATGAACCCGTGCTGGAGCAAAGAAGTCAACCTTCTGCATCCTATGTCCCAGTGCCGAGTTCTCATACCGAGAAGCCCGTCGCAGTTGCTGAATACGCAGGAGAGCCTCTTGAGGACGTCATCGAACTTTCTGATGATGCCGAAGCTGACACCGTGCTAATGGAGGACGATGTCCATGCTAGTGCTGAGGCAATGAGAACAAGTGTTGTTGATGCCACTGTAGGGTTTTGATTCATGGATCGCACAACGGAAGCATAATCAAACATAAAACCATGCAAAACCCTCCAAGGATCACAAGTCTAGAAACATAACGATAGTAAAGGTTAGAAATCATAAACACACCTTTGGGTTATCCTTGATGACTTCAAACGCGAATAATGTCACGTTCTCTATAGTTGATCCACGCCTAGAGTTGATCCTAGATCTCCCAAACTCCTTGGTGCTAGCCCGGAATAGGAAGAGGAAGAAGAAATCACGCAAAACGAGACCCAAAAGAGGGTCTCGGCCTCTTTTGGCCGACGGGGACGAGGGCGGCGGAAAGGGGCGGCGTCGGGCTCCTTGTTGCTTGCTCTCTCTCCTTTTGTTCTCTCCCACTCTTGTTATGTTCACTAATGAGCATAAGTTATATGAGGAAGGAAGGAAGGAGGGTCCTTTATATAGTCCAACAACTCCTTGTTAACTACCTAAAGGACTTATTCTAGTCCAACTAGAATTCAATTTAGTCCCTTCCTTGCAAATTAGTCCCTACTAAGTTTGCAAGGTTTTGCAAAGTTATCCTTCTAATTAATTAATCCAATTAATTAATTCCCAAATCTAGTTCAACTCTATATAGCGTGTGACCCCATAGGTTCTATCTAGTTGGTAGCAACTATTTGCTAATATGGAGCGGTTTCTAGCAAAACATCCATTCTAGCCAACTAATAGAATAGTCATCTTGACAACCTTTGTACAAGTAATTGTCTCATCCCTTTGCCTCCATATCCGGATTGGACACGAGACATACAAGTCACACTCGTATATCCAATCCATAGTTTCTCGATCCATGGGAATAGCCTTATTCGTGCAAATAACATCAATATTCCATATTGATTTATTTGAGTCTGGCCAGACATTCTATAAGCACTATCCCTCGAGTGGCCTAGGATATTTACTCCCGTTATGTGGGAGGGGCAAATCCTCTCTACGTCCACTTCGATCTCTAAGCTTGCTTCTTATTGTATCTAGTACACGCCTTTATGACTACCCAGTTACGGTGTAGCGTTTAACGCTACCAAGATCACAACAATCCACAACTAGAATATCTAGTGACTTCAAGTATATGGATGACAATACCATTGCACCGCGAGAAGCGCTTGTGACTCAACATAACGTGTATGTTTCCTTCTCGGAGATCGGTCAATCCTGTGCAACATTCCGTAATGCACACCTATGTGTTGGATCGTGATTTCTCCATATCAATCCAACCCCATACTAGTCTATAGATGATTGTCCCATTTAATCATTATACTTGATTAGGGATATTTAAGATAAACAAAACAATTGTAAATATAAGGACTTCATTATATTAAATATCCAATAAATAATAAATGAATTTTCTAGCCATATACAAATTCATACTAAACTAGATTGCCTCTAGGGCATCTATTCCAACAGCTACCCCATCTGAGAGTGTCCCTCACCAAACAACTTCGGCTGCCATCATGCCTCCAGCAATGAGTGAGCCGGTGGCACCTCTTCCTGCGTGGAGCTTTTGGGGCTCGCAGGTCGGGGCTGCGATCACACATGGTGCGGCTTATACTCTTCCCCCAAATTATGAGGAGTTAGAGCTCGCAGCTGATAGAAGGGCTATGGAACAAGGACAATCTTCGATCACCCCAGCAATGCGCATTCCTTTTCTTCATGAGATCCTTGAAGGAATTGGTAAGTCGTGGTTCGCTGTTTGCATTTCGCATCCTTCATTCGCGAATTTGATAGTATAACTTGGTTTTGACACTACTTTAGGTTTGAAGCAAGCCGATGTGGACTGGCTAGTTCGGATGCGCCTCACCTACCCCCAATCATTTGCGAGATCTCTGGAGATAGGGCCCTTTGACAGGAGGTTGATTCTTACCGAGGCCATTTGGATTTTGGAGCAGCTGTCTGCGGCCACGCCTGCGACCATTTCTCCTCAGAGTGCCGAATTGCTTTTTGGCATGTGCCAAAATCTTCTCTCCATTGAGAGCTTTTTCAAGTCTGTAAACATGATCTGGAAACTTATCATTTTAAAAACCAAGAGGTTCTGCAGCATAAACGTCTTCTTGTAAGTAACCATTAAAAAAGCACACTTCACATCCATTTGAAACAGTTTCATGTTCTTGTAAGATTCAAAAGCAAGTAAGATTCTAATTGCTTCTAACCTGGTGTGTACAAGGAAATCCTCAAGAGATATTTAAGTGTACACCTCAAGTAGGGGATCTGAGTGTATGAAAATAGAGATATGTAGGATGTGAGTAGGGAGAGAGTAAGCAAAGGCAATTTTAAGAGAGATAGACAGCTTAATGATGGTAAGAGAGCATAGAAGCACAACTTCAGAATCCTTTTCATGGAGGGCTAACCTTCCTATATATAGCGGGGAAGTGACCGTTTTGGGGGGGGGGGGGGTTAGAACCATAAATGGCAGCTTAATGATAGCCCCCGTAACGGTACGTTCGACCGTATATATAGGGAATGTTACGCACCTGTCCGCAGATACCAGAGACCGTTATGAGATCAACCGGGGTTAAAGGACGTGGTCGTTAAGTCTCTCAAAGCAGTTACAAGGAGTCGCGGGCGAGATTTGTTGCCTCTCGTGCTCGACGGACGTTACTCTAGCCTCCAAACCACTAAGTCCCTACAGGTCCCGTGTGGTTGGTACGTGAGGGCCCTATCTCGCAGTCCCCAAGTAGATAAGCATGGGTAGTGATCGGATGTGTATGGAGCACAATTAGGTGTGCTGGATGACCGCCACTTGGCTCTGATCCGTCTTTATGAACCCTCTACATTAGCCATCTTTTGCGCTAATGTCACTCACGAGTTTGCCATGTAGTGACGCAAAATTAGCCGTGTGTGATCCCCACGTAGATCCTCGTACTTATTTTAATAAAATTCAAATCCCTTTAGGTATAGCCATGATTGCCTATGGTTTGGAGACTCCGTATAGCCTTTGATGAAGCGTGGCCATTGCGAAGTTAAACAGAACTCACCCACAAATTTTTGCCGATTTTCGAGCCAAGAATAACTCAGAATGATCTCATAGGTAACCAATTTCGCCGGTTATCGAAGCATTTCTGACTCAACGATCTTCATCACTCATGACTCCTCAATCTTGAGGGATGTTTATACCCTTTCGTTTCTTCGATTAGAACTTTTCCGTCGTTGGGACTCAAATTTTATGAGTGAGAAAGAGTAACTTCACGAGGAATCCGAGACCTTTTATCAACTTCTTGACATTGTCTCCCAAGCAATTCTGGCCCTCAGACCTCATAAACAAGGTTAGTGATTCTTTCCCCCTTCCAAAATTGTGAATTTAAAATCAGACTTGCAGATATTCTTCCCCTTCTTTTTATTTGCGTGCAACCTAATTTAGGTCTAATGTTCATGTGTTTGCAGTAATGGCTCCCAAGAAATCTAACACCGAAGCCGTTAAGTTGCTCGAACTCCCCAAATACCTTTGGTGCAATGCAACCTACCTGGGTGCGGATGATTTCTTCATGGCCACTGTCAAGCCGACCACACTCCAAGCGTCTCCAGCAGAGGACGCTCTCCAATTAGATCTTGAACCGGAGAACTCCGACTGGGACGTGGCTAGTACCTAAGACGTACAATGTCTTGTCCTTGAAGTCGGTCTGTATGCGTTCACTGATATCCTTCCCCAGGCCTTCATGGAGGGGCTCGACTGGATGGAGGAGTGGACGTTGTTCATCCTCGATAACTACGAGAAGGACTGAAGTGGGCCAATATTTTTCATTTCGTTCACGCGACGAAAGGCCTCACTGTTAGGGTCGACCATGTGATGCTGCAGACCCTATTTTCCAGGTATTCCAAGAAGACTCATACCTTTCATTTTCCCAATTTTGAAGCCGCACCAACTCTAGAAGACTTAGAGGCTTTGTTGCATCTTGCGAGCATGGGGAGTGTCGACCCCTTGGCTACTATGACTTTTAAGGAATAACTCACTCTCTTTGAACAAATGAAGGTCCGTATAGTAGATATGAAGCACACTGCTTCGAGATGGAAACCAAACGCGACCAAGCCTTGCGACACATATATGTCTGTGGCTTCCAGCGCGAAGAATATTTGGTCGTAGTGGGTGATGAGCTTTTTCATGGACTTTGTCAAACAAAATGTATCTCGAGATTGGCCGGAGAAAGATCCAGAGGCCCTTATCAGTGTCGAAGGAAAAGGTGTCGCCTTTACCTTATGTGGCTTTCTTTGCGCGTGGCTGTCACGCTATTTGATATTCGGGTCCCCCCGCGACGTAGTCTTCACCTACATACTTTCATTCACTGTTAAGCAGACGCTTAAAAAAAAGGTAGCTCTAGGGCCCCTTGTCTTAGGCACGTTGTATCATCGTCTGGATTTAGCCGCGATGCACGTTAAGCATTCACGGGGCAGGGCTGATTTCGTCTCCTTCGTCAGTACTGCATTTCTGTCTATGTGGGCTTTGGAAAGGTGGTCCGTGTATGCTCTTGTCCCTGTCGATGTGGAATTGTGGAACGCCCCTAATTCCGTCGACTTCTGCTCTCGAGCATGGTGTTCGTACAAGATAAGGGCCCCTCAACGTACCTTCAATTTGATATGCTACAACATTCGCTATTTCGAGCCAAGGCCCTATGTTTCCCAGTTAGAAAACATAGTTTTCTTGAAGGGCTTCTATCCTGAGGAGGACACCGAGTTCGAAGCTGAGCACATAATTTAAGGAGATTGGATTTATGGTAGGTTCTTTAACTGGGTTCGAAGGGGGTATCCACCTACTCTGCTCGAATATGTGCCAGGTCCTGAAACCCCTAACTACGAACGGATCGCTGTTTCTATGATCCCATCCGTGTGAGTCCCCATTTTGGCTATGATACCGTCGCACCTCCCATATGGTCCGATTTTATTTTCAGAGGCTGCTATGATGTGGGGATATATGGGACGAGCGCCGCCCTACTAGTTGCTAAGCTTCCTTTGATTCAGCCTTCGCGAAACAGAAAAGGGCGGAACAATCCCGGTTGGTTTAACTTCTGGAATTTCCAAATTCGCCGTCTCATCAAACCTCAGGTCCAACTTCTACCCAGCAAGGCACCTGCTCTTCTAAAAAAAGAATATCCTTTCAAAACAAACCGCAGTCGGGACGATTCCCAATATGGCCTCTACTCTCTATTGGCCAAGTATCATCATCTGTGCGCGCAGCTGATTCTTGATTATAAGATTGTCATTGTTAAGAAAAAATCTTTCATGGAAAAATTTAAATAGGTAGATGTGTACGAGAGAATCCGGCAGAGAGAATCGAATATACACCAAGAGTAGGGGATACAAAAGACACAGGTAGTGTAAGGTTGTGTGTAGGGAGAGAGTAACGCAATAGCACAGCATGAGAGAGAGACAAGATTTTTACAGAGCTTCCGCGTAGTTCACGTGAGTCCGCCCTTGTATGGAAGGGTTAACGATCCTATATAAAACGGAGCTTGTGACCGTTTTAGTGTGGTTAATGCGCCCATTAATGGCTGCTTAATTAGCTTAACCACAACGGCACGTTCGTCCGTGTATATAGGGACCATTACGGCACGTTACCCGCGTATACCGGAACCGTTACGAGGTTGACCGGGTTAACCGGGTTTTTGGAGCTCGTGCCATAAATCTCTCAAAGCAGTAACTAGGGGTCGCGCTCGGGCTTGGTTGTCGCACGCGCGCGAGAGGACTTACTCTAGCCTCCCAACCACTAAGTCCCTACAGGTCCCGTGTGGTGGTATGCGAGGGCCTTGTCTCGCAGCCCCCACGTGGATCAGCGCGGCTGGTGATCCAGTGTGTATGGAGCACAGCTAGGTGTGCTAGATGATCGCCACGTGGCTAAGATCTGCCTGTCCTGAAAGCACTATCTACATTAGCCCCCTTTGTGCGCGTGAAGACGCATGGCCGGATAGTCTTCAATGCGCAGGAACCAATGTACGCGTCGCCGCCACACACCAATTCAAATACACGCAAATTCAGCCCCCGTGCGTGTCATTATGACCTAAAATCCCTAGAGCCGTGCCGTCTGGTCTTTTATGGTTTTAGGCATGACGTCAGCTTGTCCTGTGATTGCGCGATTCTACGGTGACGGTTGCGATTCGACTACTGAAAGGACGAAACCCTTTATTGTTTTTGGATAAACACTCTGTACCCTCCATTGTTTGCAAAGCATCACTTCTTTCTCTTAAAGTGAATGATACCCGGAAGTCTTCAAGAGCAGATCCAAGTGATTAATCATCAATTCTTTCTAGTCAATTGTCTTCTTCAACTAGCTTCATCCAAGCAAGCTTTACCAAAACAAGGTTGGCTTTGCTCAATTCCCTTTGATGTACTGATATATGCTTTGAACTGTATTAGATCTGCAAACCCATGACTATCTGAAACATGCCATCCATTGGAAACTGCGAAGGAGACCTTGTTCTTTAAACTCAGAACTGATCTAATCCCCAGATTGTAAAGATATTGAATGTGGGGTTTCTGAAATTCCCAGCAATGTAAACGATTCTGAACTTTCAAACCCAAAATGACACTGAACTGTTCATCTTTTCTTTGACAAAGCATCGTTGCTTCAAACTGAACTGAAATTCGAACTGATTCTTGAAATTCAAACTAAAGTATGTGTGTTTCTCCCCCCCTTTTTTCTTGCTTTTCCGAAGGAATGGCAAAGACAAAAGGTACAAAACCCGTTAAAGAGGTTGAAGAAATACCTGATCTTCCCTCAGACCTTATGGCGGAAAGCCCCCTATTTGGGCGGAAAAGACTTTTACCATGCTAGGGTTAAGATGAAGAACCTGCCAACTCCTGTTCCTGCCGAAGGGTTGCAAACAGTGACCCCTCCTGTTAACGCAGTCATGCTCGAATTGATCGATTCCAAGGATGTGGTTCGATTAGGGTTTGAAAATGGGTTTTTCCCGCATAGTGCAATTTCCACTCAAGCGTTTGTTCAGAAATTGGACTTTATGGATGAGTGGATTAACCACGTATTGACCCACCATGCCATCGCATTGAACAATGCTGGCATATATTTCGCAGTCCGTGCTATGAAGGGTGCTGCCGTGGAGCTGGACCAATCCATGCTTCTAAACCTTCTCTTGCGCTACTCGCCTGCGACTCACACATTCCACTTTGCTTAGTTTGAGGCTGCTCCCACTCTTGAAGATGTACACATGATGTATGATCTTTCTCCTGTTGGTGAGGTGGATCCTCTGAGTCCTCTGAGGACTGATCCATAACTTGCTCTGTACAAGCAGATGGAGGAATGCTTGTCAGAGGTAAAGAAAATTTCCACCCGGTGGACACCTGCGAAGCTTCTTCCCGACTAGCAACTGGTTGATACATCTGCGAAGAACACTTGGGGCAAGTGGGTGCAGTACTTCTTTCGCGATTATGCGAATAGTAGCATCACCTAGAAACTCCTGAGCCAGGACCCGAAGGCGAAGAATTATGTGAACGGGAAAGGTTACCATCTGACCTTGTGTGCTTTCCTCTGCGCCTGGTTATCGAGGTATTTAATTGATGGTCATCCTCATGATGGGGTTTTCTACCATGTCCTCCCTCTTGCTGTGAAACTGACCCTTAGTCAAAGAGTCGCACCCAGGGCTCTAGTCTTGGGCACCCTGTACCATAGATTGGACCAATTGGTTGTGGCAACCAAAGATTATCGCGGTCTCCTTGATGTGTTGACCTATGTCAATATCGCATTCTTGACTATGTGGGTCTTTGAGCGATGGCCCTCTTATGCTCCTGTTCCTTCTAAGCCCAGTAAGTGGTGTGTCCTAGGTGCGGAGGAGGAACTTTCTAGTGGAAGGGATGCTAGATGGTTTGGAACTCATTTCCCTAAGTGTACTTGGAGCTTGATATGCGATGATCGCAGCGATTTTACAGCTAGGCCTTATGCCACGCGCATTGAGAATGTGCGATGGTTCCCAAAGTTGTTTCTTGCCAAACCTGTTGCCTTCACGGAAGAACTTCTTTTCGAGGGTCATAAGTGTTTCCATGAGAGTTATCGCGAATTCTTATGCTGGTGTCTGAGGGGTTCTCTTCCTGCTCTTGCTGAGTATGTTCGCGAGCTTACTCCCAGATACGAGAGGATCACAATTGATGTCGATCCCACTCGCGTTTCTCCCCAGTTCGGGTTTGATGCGGTGGCGCCATCAGTCTGGCCCTGATCCATTGTGCGATGCTGCTACAAGCTGTTGCTGTTTGGGGAATGCCAAACGATTCTGAGGAGCAACCTTCCCTTTGATCAACCTGCGGGTAGCCGCGCAGGTAGCTATTCAAAGAATTGGGTTGCTTACTGGACCACCCAGCAAGCCAGATTCGAGACGCAATCGACTCCTCCTCCTAGTAGAGCACCTTTGATCAAGAGAAATTCCTTCCCCTTCCGTCCTAACTTCAGCTTGGATGACTCCCAGTACGGCTGCTACTCATTGCTGGATCATGAGAATCACTTGTGCCCCTCCACCATCCTTGAAGAAAAGATGGTCGCAGTTAAGAAAGGTGATTCTCATGTCATCGAATACAGCGAAGATTTCGCCAAGGTAAACAATCTTCTTTGCACGCATTGGATTTCTTTACTCCGGTGTGTCGAAACTTATGCTCCATTTTTCTGTTGTAGTGCTATGTGAGGAGGTTTGCATCTGGTGTGCGCTCCAAGCCGCTGATTAACACCATTGTTGCTGCGAGAAGGCAGGGTGAACCAATTTGGCTAGCAATGAGAATGGCCCCCGCAATCGAGACCCGAATTCGCGAGGTAATGGACGCATTTGCTGACTCGCTGATAGACAACACTCCAGCTCTGTCTCCTCCCAGGGACGCCCCGTATCCTCCCGCAGACATTGCTCCAAGGGCAAAGAGACCAAGGCAAAAGGGAATCACAATCTCTTCCCCTAGGAGCGCTCCAGCTTCCTCTCCTGCAAAGTCCCTTACTTCCAAGGACAAAGGCAGATGACGTATGCGAAGCAAGGCGCAGAAAGAGCTCGCAGTTGAGACCTTTGTTCCATTTGGTCAAGAGGAAGAGGAGGATGAGACAAGGGATATGAGAGGGAGAGTCGATGATGAAGAAGAGGGGAGAGTCGAAGATGACAGGGAAGAAGGAAGAGGTGAGATACAGGAGGAAGATTCGGAAGGTATCTCTAACATTCTTATCTTCTTACTGTCTTAGCTCTCGCCGCATTATTGAACAGTTTGTTCTTTCGCAGATGATGACGCAGAAACTATCAGCGGCCTTCTGGCCAAGAGGCAGAAGAGGGGCTCCCACTCTGGTGTTTCCAGTGAAGCCATTGATGAGGACATCCTTGCTGAGTCTAGGAGAACAGCTGCGGAGGCTGCAGAGAGAAGAAGGAAGCGAGAAGAAGATGAAATTGAGCGCATAAAACAAATGAGCTTAGAAGAGCAACATGTTGACGACATGGCGCGGCAATCCGATGGGGAAGATGCGGCTCAAGTTGACGAAGAAGATGCGGCTCAAGAGGAAGATGAGGCTGCTCTGGAGCAGGCTCAAGCTGATTTCGAAGAAATCGCAGGTGGTAAACAAGGTGAGATTTTTAACCTTGCTGTGACTTATCAAGAGGTGATTAGGGTCGCATTAAAACATGGCTTGTCAAAAGCTGACATCCGCCGTTGGCTAGTAAGCAAGTGCGGTGAACCTTCAGGTAATCATTTAAACGGTGTTTGTGAACTAAACTTAGTAACCCAAGCATCATCATAACTGGTTTCTTTGCACCCCAGGTCATGCTCACCTTAAGGATATGCTTAACGAAGATACATTAATTGGACATGGTGTCGCGTCCTTAGCATATGACGAATATGCTGCAATCCCACCTTCGCGTGGAGGTGCTCGCTCTTAGTTCATCAAAATAAAATATTGTATGACACAAATTACCTCACATTTTCCTGTCTTAATATCGCAGGTGATGCTGATGAGGCCATGCTGGAGCAAAGGAGCCAACCCTCTGCATCTTATGTCTTAGAGCGAAGTTCTCATGTCGAGAAGCCTATCGCAGCTGCTAAGTATGCAGGAGAGCCCTTGGAGGATGTCATCGAAGTTTCTGATGATTTCGAAGCTGACACCGTGCTGATGGAGGAAGATGCCCATGCCGCGACCGAAGAAATGGAGACAGACGCTGCTGAGACTGAGATCCATGAGCAGGTCGCTGAAGATGCATCACATGTGGATGTGAATGTTCAAATGAGTGTTCCCGAGTCTCGCGAGCCCCTCGCACCTGAAGGAGGTCTTGATCGAGCAACGGCTACTGCTGTTGCCATTCCTCTAGCCGAAAAGAGCCTCCAGAGGTCCCCCAAGCATGGATTTTTTGGGTTCGCAGGCGGGAGCTGCAATCGCATCTAATGCGACCTTCACCCTTCCTGCCAACTATGAAGAGCTAGAGCTCGCAGCTGATAGAAGAGCAATGGAGGGAGGGAAATCTTCAGCTGCTTCAGTAATGCGCATCCCTTCTTTGCGCGAGATCCTTGAAGGAACTGGTATGTTACCCTTTTTCTCATTCGCATCTTGCACTTGTTCACTTACAAGCTTTATGCTCTAAACCTGAATCATCACTATCAGGGTTGAAGCAAGCTGATGTGGATTGGCTTGTTCGGATGTGTCTCTCCTATCCTCGGTCATTTGCGAGGTCTCTGGAGATAGAACCTTTTAACAGGAGGCTATTCTTGACTGAAG
This sequence comes from Linanthus parryae, assembly GCA_023055425.1. Taxonomy (NCBI): domain Eukaryota; kingdom Viridiplantae; phylum Streptophyta; class Magnoliopsida; order Ericales; family Polemoniaceae; genus Linanthus; species Linanthus parryae. The sequence goes on along the minus strand of JALGPY010000001.1, from coordinate 58,591,763 downwards.
CCATCTGGATTTTGGAGCAGCTATCTGCAGCCACCCCTTCGACCATTTCTCCTCAGAGTGCGCAGCTGCTTTTTAGCATGTGTCAAGGCCTTCAAGCCAAAGTTCAAGGCAAACTTGGCTTCGGGTATCTTATAAACAAAGTCACCCAGATTCGCGCAGCTGTGAACTTGAAGCGCGGCTTCCATAACCTCGCAGGTGAGGGGCAAAACGTAGAGAAGCAAAAGCAGAAGGCTGAAGAGGCTGTCAAGCTCTTCCATGAGATGAACACCAAGTACGAGCAGCTGAAGCGAGAAGTGGACCAAGTGACAAATACATCACTTCAGTTTTCTCCTGATAAATCCCTGATCAAAGATTTATTTTGAAAAATAGCAAGTATTTGTTTCGGACAAAATGTTAAAACATTATTGTTAATGCTGCTAGGGTTTCTCCCACTTTTTTTTTATTCAAGGCTTGAATGCCCGTTTTGCCCTTCCCGGGATTTGCTCGAATATTTTATGCGTATCAATTATGACATCAGCCAGTGACATGTCCGCCTTGATTTTCGCGCTAACTGCTTATCAGATAAGCACACTTTCCTTGGGAAGTCCATACGCATCATGACCTTCCGTCATTTATTAGGGTACGCCACCGAATCGTCATAGCCTTTAGTAGGGTAATTGAATGTTACCTTTCTGAAGGTGTAAGTGATTGATTCTCACCCCTTTTCCAAGCTTTGCTGACTCAGCTAGAGAACTGAAGGGTCTCCGTAGGGTCTATATAAACCCTGCCTTCTGCTGCTTGGGTTCTTCATCGCAAAATGTTGCTTGCCATGAGTCCTTACGACTGCTGGCTTCAACACTTGTGCTTTCTTGATTCATGGCAATTTCAAGTTGTGAAACCTGAGTTTGCGCTTTGTGCCATAGATATAGCTTTCAATATCTTCATTGCGAAGCTTATTGATCTTCATTACCTTCGGAAAGAAGATGCACATAATACCTCATGCTTGCTCGAAGAATTTTCTTCGTCTATTATGTTTGCACGTCGTGTCTCCGGCCGCCTACCGACGAGGTGCAGTGCCGTACTGACCTTCTTACCGATTCGTAACGAACAGGGGGTTTCTCCTCTAGCTTTCCCGAAGGAGAACTACTTGCCTCCACGTTCTTGAACTCGGGGTGGCGAGCCGTTGCGCTCGTCTCCGTCGAAAAGGAGACTCCTGCCCCAGGAGTTGCTGCTTGCCTGTTCTTCACCGTCGCATGCGCCTGAACAGGTGGTTCCTCTGGCACGTCTCTTGGGTAGAAGAACAAACAGAGGCCTTGTCAGATCCTGAGATCTTGAAGGTGGCATCGCATAGCTTTCGTAGCGTTTGTAGGCCGTTCATTTTATAGAACGGCCCTACTTGCTACAGATCTTTGGTCGCAGACTATTATGTTGTATAGCATTTGGTAGGACCAGTAGGCCGATCATTTTACAGTAAGGATTTCCCTTTTGTGTAACGTTCGCCTGTAGGCTGCTATTTAGATGAATTGTAAGTCATTTTGGCTATGTAATTAGCTCAGTATGAGCTTTCGCTTGTAAGCCGTTATCTAGACAGATAATTGTAAGTCATTTTGACTCATAATAAAGCATCTTGTATCATTTGCTGTTCTTGTTACAATAAATTATAATATCGCAAGCACGTTGACAAACTTTGCCCTTTGTACTTGAATGTGTGCTTGACAAATTTTGCATTCGCGAGATGCGTTGCCACTATAGTTGGCTATCTAATAGGTAGATTCACAGATCATAAAGATCATACATTAGATCTTATATCTTTAGCAGGTAAGCTTTCATATCATTTGAGATCGCATTCGCATAGTGCTGCTATCGCGGCAGATAGGCTTGGGATCAATTAAGATCATATTCAAGTATGGCTGCTATCTCGGTAGATAGGCTTGAGATCAATTAAGATCATGTTCGCATAGTGCTGCTATCGTGGCAGATAGGCTTGGGATCAATTAAGATCATGTTTGCTTAGTGCTGCTATCTCAGCAGATAGGCTTAGGATCAATTAAGATCGTACTCGATTAATGCTGCTATCTCAGCAGATAGGCTTTTGCTATTAAGAAATGGAGAAGTAGATGAAGCGATAAAGACAACTTTTATTATAAAATTCTTCCCATTTGGGAGAAGTCTTTTATTATAAACACTCTCATATAGGAGAGGTGAGATTACAATTCCCTCATATGGGAGAGAAGACGCATGAGTCTATGATAATACAAAGCATAAAGTAGACATTGTAATCTAATGCATGTACTGAGAGAAGATAGGGATAATACTTCTTAAGCCAGCGCATATTGACCGAGCTTGGGGTTGTGGCCGTCCCATGTAGTCTTTGTATGTTGCAGTAGCCACTGTCAAAGACCTCTTTGACTTCGAAAGGTCCTTCCCAGTTGGCTGCAAACTTTGGGTGAGCTGTCTCCCGCATGCAGTGATCTGATGCGCGCAAGACCAGGTCCCCAACTGCGAAACCTCGATGTTGGACTGTCTTATTGTACGCGCAAGCGATCCTCTCCTTGTACCGCTTATTAGACCGCTTGGCCTGCTCTCGCTTTTCCTCCAATAGGATCAAGTCATGATCGCGCTGGTTCTCGTATAGTGCATGGAAGGCCAACCTCGCAGAGTTGATTTTCACCTCCGCCGGTACCACAACTTCAGCTCCATAGCATAAAAGAAATGGGGAGACCCCTGTAGGAGTCCTTGGAGAAGTTCGATATGCCCACAACGCTAAGTTTAAAGAATCAGCCCATTTCTTGTGATCGTCTGCGACCATCTTGCTCAGGATCCTTAATAGTGTTTTGTTGGTTGCTTCTGCTTGACCATTCCCTTTTGGATAATAAGGAGTAGAACATATCTGCCTGATGTTATACTCCGCTAGCTTTGCGGCTACTTGGCGATTGACAAAGGGGGTACCATTATCCGAGAGAATCGTGTTAGGAATTTCAAACCTGTATATGATGTTCTCTTGGATGAAATGGACTACAACAAGCGCATTTGCTGTCTTCAGCGGTATGCTTCTACCCACTTAGTGAACAGCTCAGTCGCGGTGAGAATAAACAGTTTCCCATGCGAGGTTGGTCGGATAGGGCCAACAAAATCAAGAGCCCAAGTATGGAACTGCCATGGTGTTTCCAACGCATGTAGATCTACGGCAGGGGCATGTACGAGGTTGCCCTTGAATTGGCACTCCTGACATCTTCTGACTTTAGCGGCAATCTGCCTCCTTGGTGGGCCAAAAGTAACCAACCGTTAGGAGCTGTCTGCATAGTTTCGCACCTCCCTGATGTTCCACTTGGTGAGAGAGTTCCATCACTTCCGCTTTAGCTTGTCGGCTTATTTTCTCGACTCAGGCTCGATTCCTTGCGTGAGAAAGTTGAAGAGTGGCTTCCTCCAATCCATGTCATCATCAACCAGCGCAATTGCTAGGGAGTCCTTGATCAATGCGCAACTCTCGCAGTTCCCTTGAATTAACGCAGCAGCCGTTGACATGTCCGGCCAGTGAATCCCATACCTTTGGGCCTTTCTATAAATTGACACCTCACTCTCCCCGCAAGTATGTTAGTGAATCTTTTCTAACAGCGCTTGTCCCTCCTTCTGTGAGACGCATCACATGAGTATTCCGCATGGGCCTTTATAGTAAAGAGTGTTGTCATGTATACAATAACCCTTGGTAGATGCCCAGTTTTCCTTACTCGTTCCCTCTGCGATAGCTTGCAATATCGGCCTCCTCCAGTCTGCATCATCCATGCATTCGTCGTCGCATGCGTCCTCTGTAAACGCCGATGACATTCGTACTTCAATTGAGATTCTCGCGGGGCACTTGTGTGCACTAACCTTAGATCCCAGAGTGGCCAAAGCATCGGCATGCCGATTGTCAGCTCTAGGTTTGTGCTCGTACCTAACATCCCATAATTTTTGCACTAGCTTCTGTACCAATGTCCGGTAGGGCAATAGATTTACTTACTTTAATCCATACTCGCCCGAAGCTTGTTTGACGATTAGCTTGGAGTCATCCATAACCGTCAAATTGCTCACTTCTAGTTCCCTGGCCGCACGGAGACCTGCGATGAGAGCTTCGTACTCTACTTCGTTGTTGGTGACTGCGAAGTCGAGTTTTGTGGACATCTGTATGACCTCTCCATCGGGTTTGGTCAGGACTATTCCAATTCCTCCACCCTTCCTGGTTGACGATCCATTGAAATGAAGCGTCCAATAGGGAAATTCTACTGCGTATATCTCGGGTCCCTCTAGTTCTTCTTCGATCATGGGCTCGTGACTGTTATCAGGGAACTGTGCCAGCAAATCCGGCAGGGCTTGCGACTTGATTACCCGCGGTCGAATGCATGTGATGTCGTATTGAGAAATGGTCATATACCATTTTGCCAGTCTTCCGCCAGGGGAAGTGTGAGTCAGGAGGTACCGTATGGGATCACTCTTTGTAACCACTACCACCTTGTGCGAGGCAAAATAATGCTTCAACTTTTCTATTACAAAGAATAAAGCAAGGCAATGCCGCTCAATATCCGTATACCTTGATTCTGCCGGTTGCACGATGCGAGAAATGTAGTAGATCGGCCTTTCTTGCCCTTCAAATTTTTGAGCCAAGAGTGCCCCTATAGACCTCTTTGTCGATGTTAAGTACAGGAAGAGCGGTGATCCGAGCTGTGGCGCGATCATTACCCTTTTTGACGTCAACAAGTCTTTTAGCCTTCCGAATGCAGCTTCATGTTCTGCGGTCCAGTTGTATACAGCATTCTTCTTGAGCAGATCACTGAAGCAAAAGGTTATTTCTGCGATCCCAGGGATGAACCTTCGCAGATAAGATAATTTCCCCAAGAATGTCTTCAGAGCACTTTGATTGGGCGGCTTTGTCATGCTGGTGATGGCTGATACTTTTGCGGGATCAGGCTCGATGCATTGGCGATGTATTACATATCCCAATAATTTCCCCGAGGTTACTCCGAACGCGCATTTCATGGGTTTCATCTTTAGCTGGACACTTCTGCATCTTTCGAAGACTTTCCGCAGATCCTCCAAGTGGTCCCTTTCTTCCTTGGTTTTGACAAACAAGTCATCAACATAGAATTCTACTTCTTTATGCATCATGTCGTGGAACAGAGCCATCATAGCTCGACGATAAGTTGCACCTGCATTCTTGAGTCTGAAAGGCATAACCGTGTAATTGAAGACTCCCACCGGCGTGATGAACGCGGTTTTCCGTGCATCTTCAGGGTCCATCTTGATCTGGTTGTACCCACTGAAGCCGTCCATGAAGCTGAACATGCGATGACCCGCGGTCGAATGGATGAGTAGATCGATGTTGGGAAGCGAAAAATCGTCTTTGGGGCAGAAGCGATTAAGGTCTCGCAAGTCCACACAAATGCGAAGCTGCCCATTCTTCTTCACCACAGGCACAATGTTGGCCTACCATGTAGGATGGTGATTCGGCTTGATGAATTCGGCAGTCAGCAGTTTGACGATTTCTTGTTGATTTTCACATTGATCTCCGGCCTAAAGCTCCTTGTGCTCTGCTTTACCGGTTTAGACCCTGGGATTACATATAGTCTGTGCATGGTGATGCTTGTGTCCAAACCGGGCATCTCATCGTACTCCCATGCAAACACGTCTTTGTACTCGGTCAGAAGCTGCAGCAATCTTTCCTCCTCCTCGCTCGTGAGGTCTGCACTTATAAAGAATGGCCTCTTCTTTTCTTCGTTTGGGCTTAGGAATACCTCCTTCAGCTCCTGCTCTTGCGGTTTGGGCTTGTCCTCCATGCATTCGGGCGTTTCTTTTAGCTTCTCCTCTAAAACGCCTGGTGTTGGTTTGTCGAATTCCATGACCTGCTCGATTTGATTGACTTGCTTAGGGATATCCCCATGCTCGCGTGGGGGTATCCCCGCGCACCTGTATATGCGGTAACATTTCTTCCCGTTAGCGTAGAAGCTTTCTATCTCTTTGCCTTCGGGATCATGCTTTGCTATCCTTTTCAGGGTGTAAACATTCTTTCTTTGGACTCCTCCCTTGTCACCATCACTCCTGCGGGTGACTGATCTTTGATGTCCTCCCATCGAGGCAAAGGAGTGGGGTTAAACGGCCCTGGCAACTGCTCATCTGCCATTTCAGTGAACCATACTGCCTCGGAGAGGTGCGTTTCATCCAGATTGAAAGGGTTTACCGAAGCTGGTATCTCCACCACTCTATCGTTCCAGTTAGCTTTCATCACCTGGTGAGCCGTCGAGGTGTTTGCATCGAAGCGATGAATCCAGGCCCGGCCGATGATCATATGATACGTAGTGTTCGCATCTATGACATAGAATTCGGCTGAACACTTGATTTTGCCAATCTGGAAACCCAGACGGATCCACCCGATCGTCATCCTAGAGTCGCTTCCAAACCCCATCAGCGGGGATGGACGTCTGACAATCTTCTGCTCCGGGATTCTCGCCAGCTTTAGAGTGTTGAGGGGGACCACTTTAACTGCTGCTCCTCCATCGACAAATGCTCGTTTGAACTCGACACAATTGATTACTGCCGTCACATAAAAAGGCTTCTGGAGGCTCGCATCTGTCCTTTTGTCGCTTGCAGAGAAGGTTATGACTTTTTCCGTGGAACGGGATGCTCTGACAACCTTCCCGTTGGAAACCACGATATCCTCCTCGTAGTCTTCCGCTATCCTTAGGATCACCTTTGTCATTTCCTTCCGGCATTTCTCCGAAAAGTTCATTTCGTCGAAGAACCAGCTTAACCCGTGCGACCCTTTCATCCGATCGGCACGTTCGCCCTCCGTGTCTATGTTGTAGTCGTCCTCATTGTAGACTTCGACAACGATGGGTAGACCATCTTCCGCAATCTCTTCAAGGTCCATAATCGCGATCATGGCGACCTCTTTACCCATCGGATCTTGTTCCACATGGGCAGGCAGTGGATTGTTTCGCACGTCCTGCCTCTGGTCGCTGACAATCAACTCACCATCTTTCATCTTTCGAATCACCTTGTTTCTGAGCTTCTTGCAGTCAGCCGTGGGGTGCATAATATTTACGTGGCATTCGCACCACTTTGGGTCCCTCATCATCTCCTTAGAGGCGGCGCATCCAAGTTTGTAACCTTGGGTTTTTTTTGTGGCGAAACCATATTAACCTCAGCTTCGCGCCCCCTCTTTTAGTTGAACCTTCCAATTTTAAAGGTGTTTCCACTCGGGGATCGTTCAGGGGCGTGTTTCTTCTTTTCTCTCTCCACTATAGGCTGTATGTTCTTTGTGCATTCGATCAGCTTCGAGAATGTAGGAGTTTGTAGGTTGATAAGCATACCTTTGTACTCGTCTCGCATGCCTTGCAGACAAATCTCCACGAGCCTGCCCTCAAGCACCTCATCCATGCATTCCAAGGACTTGGCTCTGAACTTCTTAGTGAATGTCTCTTCATCCTCCTCGCTCTTCTGATACATGCGAGAGAGATGAATCATTGTCACCTTTTCTTCCACCTGGAAGAATTTAGTATAGAACTTCTGGACCATGTCGTCCCAGGTCTTCACGGATCCGGCCTCCAACGTCCTGTACCACTTGTAGGCCACGTTCCCTAGAGATTTCGTGAACTCGTGCATCAGCAACTTGGGATCAGCCCTGTATGGCCCCATCACATCGATGAAGCGCATGACATGCTCGTGGGCGTTTCCGTTGACATCTTCGAACTTGTCCCATTTAGGAGCCTTGTACCCGGCAGGGTTAGGCATGAGGTAGATCTCACGTGGGATAGGGGGATCATTGTCAACCTTCGGGATGATGGTATCAGCGATGGTTGATTAGCCAAAATGGTTTCTATGCGCCGCTGTAGCGACGTCATGCACTCCGGTGCACTTCCCCCAGCAGCAGGAGGAAGAGTTGTTGCAGGTGGAGGCGACACATATGCTGCGGTCGGGCTTGGAACATACTGTGAATTCACGTTGCCCCACGTTCCCGGCGGGAATGGCAAGGGGTATTGTGAAGACGGATTGGGTACCAGAGTTGGCGGTTGAGGAGTATGAGTGGCAAGAGGCAACATTTGAGCTGTTTGCCCCTGAACTGAGGGCAAATGCACCATCGCCGGTCGGGTTTGCAGGTTAGGATTAGGTGGCGTGGGTGTCACCCCAATCCCTTGAGTGGTGGAGGCTCCTCCTCCTTGAGAGACGGCAGCAGCCGAGGCGGGATTCGGGGCAAGGGTCCCTAGAATGGCCATTATCCGTTCCATCTATGCGGATTGAGCCTTAAGAGCCTTTTCCTGATTCTGGATGGTGGCGTTCAAGGCTTCTAGCGTCGGAGCCTCACTGGCGGGCGTACGAGTGTGACGAGTCTCCTCTCCCGAGGTGGTCTCCGTGGACGGCGATCTGTTACTGACATCATCTTCATGAAACATGGTTGCTTGCAATGGTAAGTTTCACGTCGGGTTCACCAAATGTGTACGAGAGAATCCTGCAGAGAGAATCCAATATACACCAAGAGTAGGGGATAGAAAAGACACAGGAAGTGTAAGGTTGTTTGTAGGAAGAGAGTAAGGCAATAGCACTGTATGAGAGAGAGACATGATTTTTACAGAGCTTCCACGTAGTTCAGGTGAGTCCGCCCTTCTATGGAAAGTTAACGATCCTATATATAACGGAGAATGTGACCGTTGTAGTGTGGTTAACGCGCCCATTAATGGCGGCTTAATTAACTTAACCACAACGGCACGTTCGTCCGCGTATATAGGGACCGTTACGGCACGTTACCCGCGTATACCGCAACCGTTACGAGGTTAACCGGGTTGACCGGGTTTATGGAGCTCGTGCCATAAATCTTTCAAAGTAGTTAGTAGGGGTCGCGCGTGGGCTTGGTTGTCGCACGGGCGCGACAGGACTTACTCTAGCCTCCAAACCACTAAGTCCGTACAGGTCCCGTGTGGTGGTATGCGAGGGCCCTGTCTCGCAGCCCCCACATGGATCAGCGCGGCTGGTGATCCAGTGTGTATGGAGCACAGCTAGGTGTGCTAGATGATCGCCACGTGGCTAAAATCTGCCCTTCCAAAAAGCACTCTCTACAGTAGATGACTTCAAACAGGTACGCTACGAGTATGCTTCCTTCATTTCTATCCGGGGATCGCAACGTAAGCTTTATGGATTTCATGCGAGCGAAGAAGGCGTCCGCGCTTAACATTCGTATTGCGAAGCCCATGACCCCTGAAGTGCAGCAATCGGTCTCTGATGCACTAGGGGCCTATCTAGCACCAACTAGCTATACATCCGTGAGGAAGCGGACTGCTGACGAACCCGAAGTTAGTGGCGCAGCCATTCAGAAATCAAAGCATCCTAGGAGCGAACCTGCTACCCAGGAGACTGCTGCTCCAGCTTAGAAGGCCCTTCGTGGCAAGAATACTGCTGCTAAGACAAAATTTATTATGAGGAAAGGTAATGATCTCACATCTTTCTCTCCCCCTTTTTTTCATAACAAACTCTTTGTTTATAGGCCCCTGGGACATTGCTTTCACTTTGCTATAGGCAGCGATATTTCCGATGGGGAGGAGATGGGAGAAAGGTTATTCATGACTGAGCAAGAAGCAATCGCAGAGTCCAAGACCATGGCTGAAGAAAGAGAGAGAAGAGATAAGGAAGAAGAAGACACGTGATAACTCCACAATTGGAGTTATATTCTTATGTGATTACTTGTCATTTTGCGTGCATTCCGATGCATTTACATGTGTTTAGGGCCAATTCTTGTTAGTTTAGAGCATGCACGAGTATTTGAACGAAATTGTCGAATCCGGACGTTTTTCCATGTATTTTTTTCTATATTTGTCTCGTTTGGTCTTCCGGTATATTATAGTCTTGTGGATTTCCGAAACAAGGAGCTTGGAGTGGGAAATTTGGAGCGGAAGCGAACTTCAGAAGCGAGGAATGCTCAAGAGACATGTTTGGGAAATTGGACGAAAGTGGAGGAGCTTGAAAAGGGAATAGAAATCAACATGGAGAAAAGTGTTCTCATGAACACTATGGGTGTTCACAAGAAAAAAAAAACACACTTAGAAGATTTTCAAGGGTCAAGCAGGTGTTCACAGGAACAGAAAAAGTTTTCACAGGAGGGTTTTCATGCGAACAGGTCGACTGTTCACATGAACAGAATCCGGAAATTCAGCCAAACTCTTGGGGTTCATTTTTAATACTTAAAAACTTGTTTAGAAACATTGGGAAACGTATGTTGGTGACCTAGGGAACGTTTTTGGGTAGTTATACATTGTAGGAGACGTGATTGGAGCTTTGGAGCGTTCTTGGAGCTTTGGATCATTCGTTTGGATTCTCTAATTTTATTTTCTTTAGTTTTTTCTTATGATCAACTTGAACTTTGTTATTTTTATCACGACTAAGCGTAGCTAAACACTTTATTCATGATATCTCATAGGGAGCTAGGGTTTGACACCACGTTTTGTGGATTTATGGATTTGGTTTACGCTACTAAGCTTAATTGAATGTAGTTTGCTTAGTTATGTGCGATTTATGATCTTTATCCTTATTTCTTATTGTTAGACGTATCAATAGTATTGATTTAGGTTATGAATGTTGGAGGAATCACTATTCATTCCCGGAACATGAATCGTGCACTAGCTGTATCTAGGGTTTAGGAATCTTGCTAGTTGGCTAAGAACTAAGAGTAGATCACAAGAACTTAATGCGTATTTAAACATGAGTAGGATAGAGGAATCATGTACAAGGGTTTGAGTACAGTCTTTGGTTGAGGAATCTTCAAGGTAATTGTGCTCGTTTAGCTAAATAAAACTCATTCGTGTTACTTGAACATAAATCCTAAGTGGTGTGAATTTCCTAGTGAACCCGTAGAGATATCCTGAACTTATCCACATATTAAGTAACTTCAACAATCAATCGTGTTAATCGTGCAGTTATTCAAGCGATTAATTTAGTAGTTGTCTTTTAATTTAGTAGAATTAGTAAACAAAATCATCTTGCTAGACCACAAAAGGGAAATAAATAATAATTAGTTTACAAGAAGTCTCTTTGGATTCGATAAACCCGGATTTCCAGATATTACTACACACGACATCCATACAGTTGTGGCTGAAACATGTCAAATTTTTGGCGCCGTTTCCCGTGACTTCGGCTAAATTAATTATAAACCCTAGCCTTAGGGATTTTATTTTATTGTTTATATCTAATACTCACTTACTTTCTGTGTGTAATCTGTGTTTTCAGGTTGAATTTCAAGATGCATGTCCCGTTCCCGAGACGAGCCTTTGCACCAAACACTTGAGGACCCGAAAACTTTGTTACGCGCACAACGTACAGTCAAGAGGAATAAAAGCTTAGATGCTATGGATGAACAAAAAATAGAGATGAGTTTGAAAGGATCCGCGAAGGTATGCAGGATGAAGAGGCAGCTAGAGCAGCAATTGTAGAGGATGCAGTCAATCGAGCATGAGAAACTGAGCAGATGAGTGCTCAAATGGTTGAGATGCAGACAATGATCGATCGCTTGCCCCCCCCCCCCCAAATTCACAACCACTTCCTGGTCTGGGGGCGCAAGTGAAGAACACAGGTAGGAACAATGGTGGAAATAATGGGGGAAACAACAGGCAGAACTCCGCGACACAAGTTAACAATGCCAAAATTGAAGACCACCCTATGGTGGACTATTTCAGAACTACACCAGCATGTTACCAACCTACCATTGTTAGGTCGCAGATCAATGCCCAACACTTCAAGCTGCGCCAACATATGATTAATATGGTTTGTGATGAGTGCGCATTCAATGGAGATCCAGGAGATTACCCCAACCACAATCTACTTGTGTTTGAGCGAATCACATCAACTTTGCAGAACCAACGAGTTCCAGATGAAACAGTTAAGCTATTACTGTCTCCATTCTCTTTATCTGGAAAAGCTAAGAAGTGTCTTATGGAACTACATGCGGGGGACTATTTTCACATGGGCAGAAGGTTGTCATGAGTTTCTGAGAAATTATTTGCCACAATTCAGAGTCGCTCAGCAGATGGTTGAGATTACAAAATTCACTCTTAAAGAAGACAGCTCATTGGGGGTTGCATGGAGGAAGTTCAGCCAAATTCTTCGTAGATGTATAAATCATGGGGACCCATGGGACAACATCCTCCATTATTTCTACAATGCATTAGACAAGGAGACAGCTGAGCAGTTGGATATGCTAGCTGGAGGTAAGTGTATTGGGCTTGGGGCACAACGAGCTCAGGATTTTCTGAACAACGGGTCTAAGAGAGAGACTACGAGGGCTGTACCTCGTAGATATACCAAACATGGGGATGCAGCCTTAGTCAATAAAATTGAGTCTATGGAGCAAAAGTTGGAATCCATGACCTCAGCGTTTCACGTCATGCAACCTCCATAACAGGTAAAACCCATGGGTGAGTTACTAGCAGATAAGAGTCAGGGATATGGCGATGCAATTGAAGATGTGAACTACTTGGGTCCACCACGACAGCAGTAATGGTCCAACACTTACCATCCCAATAACCGTAATCAACCCAACTTCAGCTATGCCAATCCAAATAGTGGGTTATATGCACCGGGTCATCAGCAAAATCCGCCATACCAAGTGCAGAGACAAGCTCCAAAACAACAGGCTCAACAACCAGAAGAACGAGAGACAAACACTTTATTGAGGAAGCTGCTGGCTAATAAAGATAGGATGGAGAGCAAAATTGTCTCTATGGAAGCCACAATGAAGAGTCATGAGACGCAGATTAGGCAAATTGCCAATCAAAATACTAGACTTCCACCTGGTATGCTTCCTTCTAACACAATACCTCCGCCTGAACAGTAGAAGGCAATCACTACTCGCAGTGGCATTACCACTGAGGATCCTCCATATCCTAGCCATGCGAGAGCTGAAGCTACTAAAGCCATTGAGAAAGAATTGCTAGAAAATGTGCCCAAGGTCGTGATTCCCCAATCAAATGACACGGTTGAGAGAAAGAAGAGCCCAAGAACACTCTAAATCCGGCTAAATATGTTCCAGTTGTGCCATATCTAGCGGCAATAAAAGAGGGACGATGAGGAACATTTTGGGAAATTTCAGAATATATTCAAAAAATTGTGTATAAATATTCCTCTTGTGGAAGCACTTGCTCAGATACCCAAGTACAAGAAATTCTTGAAGGATATCTTATGGGGAAATAAGAGCATTGACCCTTATGCCGCGGTGAAGCTGGAAGACACTTGTAGTACTGTAATTCTGAAGGACATTCCCAAGATGAGAGATCCAGGCAGTGTCATCTTAGGCTGCATTCTTGGGGGTGGATACGACACACATGGGCTCTGTGATATAGGCGCGAGTATTAATCTCATGCCATTGTCCTTATTTCAGAGATTAAGCATTGGTGCGCCAACTCCAGTGAAGATGGGTCTGCAATTAGCTTATAATTCTATTTTTACAGCAAATGGGGTGATTGAGAACTTGCTCATCAAAGTGGGTGCATTTGTATTTCCAGCTGACTTTGTGATAGTGGACATCAATGAGGATCGCGATGTTCCACTTATCTTTGGAAGACCGCTTTTGAAGACTATGCGCGCTAATGTGGATTTAGAGACTGAGGAATTGACTATCCAAACTTCAGATTCATCACTCGTTTTCAAGGAGTTTGTTCCGATCAAGGGGAAGAATAAGTTGGCTATGATCAAGTTCCAAGAAAAGCGTGTGGGTCCTTCTCTTGAGATGTATACAGTTTTTCTGTCCGATCCACCCGAATCAAAGAAGCATCCAAATGTGGTAAGTGCGCATGATGTGGTGAAAAAGATCCAGAGCATGAAATTGAAGGAGGAGGCACATAGTGCTAGACCTCCTTAACATCTTTTGAGGTAACAGGGTCGGGGCGTCGACCTTGAATTACAAGCGCTTGTTGGGAGGCAACCCAACCTATTTACTGTTTTAGAGTAGATTTAAATACTATTTTGTCTATTTTATTTCAGTTTATTTATTCTGAGAGGTGCGATAGAGAGTGGCTAATATTTCCAATGAGTGTGTGCAGGAATTTCAGGTGAAAGGCCTATTCCAGATCCCCCATCTTGATGCGCGTGTGAAGAATGTCAAGAAAATCAAGAAAATGTAGTACAATGCGCGTATCGGTATCCAGAATGAAGAATTTGATGGATGAAGCTGAAAGGGGAGTATGCAGATGAATATGAAACACAAATACTCTAAAAGGGGGGTTGAATAGAGTATGCCAACTTTTTGAAAAACTAGAGGAGGAAAAGAGTTGTAGTTTTAGTGCAATGGAGTTCAAGGCCTTGAACACAAATTCAAGCCTTGTGAATGAAATACAGTTTTCAATAGAACAGAAAAGTCTTTTTCAAGGCCTTGAAACGAGTTTCAAACCCTTGAAAATTAGACAGTTTTAAGTGCTGCAAGAACCGTGAATGTGAATTAATTGTAAATGCAAGGGAAAATGATTTATAGAGTTCAGTCCACTTGGACATACCTCTCTACATCAGGGATCTTCTCCCTACAGTATTTTCAAATCAATTCTTATTAATCAAAAGCTAAGCCTTAGATCTCAAGCACAGAGAATTGCCTTACTCTGTTACAGCTTGTGGTTCTTCCTAACCTATCTAGTACCTAATCTAGCTTACTGATTATCTAAGAATTCTCTATCATTCACTTTGAACAATCCTTAAGAATGATGTTTAGGAGTATTACAGCAATGATCTACCAATCAAGTACAATACAGAAGAACACTGGAGTAGAAAACTACAATGAAGAATGAAGTGAACTTTAGTGTGTTGGATTGTGAGAGTAATGAACTCCTTTGATGCTTGTCAATCCATAATTGTGTCTCTATTTCTGCTCGTTGAGTGTTGTGTCTTGTTGCTTCAAGCTCCATTTATACTGTTTGAAACTCTGCAAATATTCCTAGATTTTCAGCAACACCTTCCTATTTCGTATGCAACAAAATTTGACTCTCTTAACAGCTTTATCCAACGTATAGTTGATCATAATCTTCAGAGATATTGCTGTGATCTTGTATTTAAACAATCTGATAAGCTGTCATGAGTCAATAATTGATCACAGGATCATTTTCACTAAGTGATTTCCTTCCTGCAAAATCCATATAAGGAAACAAATCCTGCATATTTAAGAAACAAAATTTCCTTGCAAAACAGAGTCAAAATAATGGATTAAAGGTGCTAGATACATCAAATCAGTTTGTCTTTCATCATAAAATAATAACGCTTTAAGAACAGGGGTGAGAGGGATGGTATTAAATCAAAAAGAGTTTAGAAAACTCCCCTCAAAACATGTATCTAGGTTCGACAGTTTCAAGGCTTTGAATCCCGGTTCAAGGCCTTGAAACAGCTCTGCCTGTGAAACCTGATTCACGGCTTCGAAAAATTGTTCAAGACCTTGAAATACCCATGAAACCTGTGGCCTTAAAATCTCCCCCTTGATGAAAGACAAAACCTCAACTGCTTTGATTCTAAGTATCAGCAAAAAATACTGATTAGCACAGAATAGTAATAACACAGTAGTTCCAAAAGATAAAAATTAATAATAATCAAAAGAAAAAACTGCAATCCTACAGACCAAAAGATAGTTCATCTAAACAGAAATACAAAAATCAAAACAAACCCTAAGATTTTTCTCCCCCTTTTTGACTTTTATCAAAAAGACTGAGAATATGTTGGATCAGTGTCTGGGAATTTTTGAAAATAAAACTTAAAAAAAAAGATAAAAGAAAGAATGGGGAAGAAAGAATAGGCAATATTAAGGGGTTGGGTCTTCATCTCCATCTTGATCTCCCTCTTCTTCCTCACTGTCATTATCAGTGGCTTGTACTTCTTATGAGACCACATCTAATTCCTCAATGAAAGAACTTATCTTTTCTATAACGCTATTGAACAAGAAGGTGAGTCCTTTCAAAGCTTTTCTTCGATGCTTTAGTTTCTTCTTGACAGCCATCCTTTTCTGTTGTGCAGAGGGTATTTTGTGATCCTTCTTTCCTTTTTTTGATGCAGCTACAGACTTGAACGAATCCTTCTCATGTTTATCCTTGTTGGACAAAGAGTACACTCCATAGGATCCTGAAGTAGTATCTGAGTCTGGAATGAGAACTTCTTTTCTTTTTCTATTGACTCCTGTGTCTATATTCTTCTTGTCTCTCCTAGGACTTCAGATATGTATTCCCTTCTGTCTTCTTGAGAAGAAACACCGGTCTGTTTCTTCTTGCCAGTTGCTTAAATCTAGTCCTTTTTCAATATCTTTTTTGGTGGTGAAGACTCCTGTTCTTCATCAGTAAAGCTCTTTGACTGAGAGTCTTCACTGATAGTTAGAACCTTCTCTTCAGTTATCTTTCTCTTCTTCTCTGAGCTAGGTTTTGAACCTCCGGCCATCTTGATTCTGTCTGAGGCTCTTGTAGTGCTCATTAGGGTTTGGGTGAAGAATAGAGAGAGGTGGAGCTGATACGGAGTGAAGGTGAGGAGAAGGAGATAAATACTCATAGAGTTTGTATTTGAAAAGGAAACTGCAATATTTTTCTGATCTTAAAAGACATGTAATGATCAACAAAGATTCAATCTTTGAAGCCGTTTGAAATAAATAATTTAATACTATATTTGGCTGAAAATCAATTTTGAAAAAGGTAGGGGCAACATTGAGCAAATATCTACAGAGATACCACCCAATACTGAAAGATCCAAAACTTATTCACTAAACAGTTATCAGACTTATTTTCAAGGCTTTGAAAATAGTGTCAAGGTCTTGAAATGCTGTTAAGCTGAAACACATAAGACCAAAACTTTGAATAGATTGTCAAGGCTTGGAAAATCAGTTCAAACCTTTGAAAAACATAAAAACTTACCTTCCTTACCTTATGCTCCCCCTCAACCAATGCATCCTTATGCCTAATTCCAGTCTTAGAGCTGAGAATCTTTCATCTGGCAATGGTTTAGTGAAGAAACCTGCAAGTTGCATGTTAGTAGAAACAAATTCAAGAACAATATCACTTTTCTCAGCATGATCTCTGATGAAATGGTGTCTAACATCAATATGCTTGGTTCTTGAATGTTGTACTGGATTTTTTGTGATAGATATGAACTAGTGTTGTCACATTTGATGGGAATACTTCTAAAATCAAATCCAATATCCCTCAACTGTTGAGCAATCCATAACACTTGTGAACAACATGCTCCAGCAGATATATATTCAGCTTTAGCTGTTGATAGAGCAACTGAGTTTTGTTTCTTTGAGTGCAAACTGATCAGAGATGATCCAATAAATAGGCAAGTTCCATATGTGCTTTTTCTATCAACTTTGTAACTTGCAAAGTTAGCATCTCAAAATCCATGTAAAGAGAAGTTAGAATGTATTGGATACCAAAGCCCTAAGTCTTTGGTACCATTGAGATATCTGAATATTCTCTTCGCATCAGTTAAGTATGATTCCTTTGGATCAGCTTGAAATCTTGCACACATACATACACTGAACATAATATCTGGTCTACTAGCAGTAAGGTATACCAATGATCCAATCATACCTCTATACTCTTTCACATTGACGCTCTTACCAGATTCATCTTTATCTAAAGACAATATAGAACTCATTGGAGACTTGATCTCTTTGGATTGAGACATATTGTACTTGTTCAGCAAGTCCATAGTATACTTGCTTTGATGCCGAAAGATGCCCTTCTTCAGTTGATGTATTTGAAGAAAAAGGAAGAATTTCAACTCTCTCATCATACTCATTTCAAATTCCTGCTCGTAAGACTTTAGAATTCTTTGTATCGAAGATCATTAGTAGCTCCAGATAGAATATCATCAACATAAATCTGAACTACAAGTAAATCATTGTAATGAGTCTTCATGAAAAGGGTCTTGTCTACCAATCCTCTTTTGAAATCATTTTCAAGAATAAATTTTGACAATCTTTCATACCAAGTGTAATACCCCGTCTAAGTAGCAAGGGTAAAACAGTAATTTTGGAAAGTTAAATAAGAAATTAATGAAGGTTTGGTAAATTATTGCAATTTAAAGCTCAGGAATTCGTGTGGGATTTTAGAAAACATTATATTGGCAATAGTGAATTAATTTTAGAAGCCTAAAAAGAATTTTAGCTGCAAAATAGTATTCGGGTAATTTATCGAGTTACATTAGAGAAAAATTTTAGGAAAAATATTAAGGTAGTATTCGGGAATTAATACATAGAGATTCTTCAAATGTTTAATTGATAACGTGTACCCGACCACCGCGATACTTGATAGATTTGTTACACCCAATCATCATATGAGTGATGCAGCCAAACCACTATAGCATTTCTCTTATCTTCTCCAACAACTCGTACACTCTCCCGAGTTTTCTTCCTTTTCCTTCACGGCAAAGTAGTTGGAGCCGCCTCCAACACCACCGCCTCCTCTATCACCTCCCCACCCTCCCTATAAAGCCCAACTCCGTCCTCCCTCGGCAGACACACAGAGAGCAGCAGCCACCACAGTACACAACAACCAACACAGCCGCCACCCCCTTCACCACCACCATTGAATCTCGAGTAAACCCACCACCACCACCTACATCACTTGCCATCTCTCTTTCTCTACCTCCCCATAATTCTTCAGCTCCCTACGTCTATCTTCCTCTTTGTTTCAAACTGAAGCGGCAGGAACTCATAACACCGGCCAAAAGCCGCCATAGCCGCCGTCGGGAAAACCACCAAGGAGGAACCCACAACCTCCTCGTCTCTCTCTCTCCCTATCTCTATCTCTCTCGGTTTGGAACTGAAACAGAAGCAAAGCAGTGGAAACAGCAGCTGTCAGAGCAGCGGAAGCACCACCACCGCCTGAACACCATGGAATCCGGCGAAGAGCACGACCCACCACAATCAGTAGCACCCACCCTTTGAAACCAGTGGATTTGACTCCAGGAGGCCCGAACAGGTCCTAAGATACCTCAGCCGACTCTAGAGGCCACCAGAAAAGCCCCTAAATCCGGAGACGAAAGCCACCTCCAGCGACTTCGACGACGAACTCGTAGAGACTCGTTTCTCGATCGTTTTCCGCCATTTTTGGCCAAGGTACGCACTAAATTCTCTTCGAGTTGTTTTAAACCACCAAAAATCAATCTTGGTGGCTTGAATCGGATTTGGGCGAAGTAGGTTTTATGTGTTAATCTTTGGGTGTAAAAGTGTTGTTTTTGGAAACTTTAGGGGAGACTAACTGTATTTTTGGAAATCTGAAGGGAGGCTGCCATAGTTTCTATATTATTGCATATACTATTATTGATTTGGTTATAGTTTTTTACTAAATTACACTTCATAACAAATTAAGAGTGTTTTGGAAATGAAAATATATCTTGGGTGGCAAAAAACTATTTTATTTGGAAGATAAGCTAAATAAATGGGATATGTAAATGTTATATCACCTTTGTTTAAATCGATAGTAAGTTTGAAATATTTTCTTATCAATTGATTGTTGGGCGTACAACAAATTCTACAAATTCCTAGTTACCCTTGCAAGTTGAATTCAATTGTATAATTGAATTGATATGGGTAGAAATATTGTTAGGTGAATGTAATTCATTTTCTTGGAAATAAACACGCTAGCAATACATTCCGTAGTTATATTCGATTTGTTTGAATAAGTATTTTCTTGGAATAAGCTATTTTAAAGAGCTTTCTTGGTTACCTGAGAAGAAATGGGTTGATTGACAACCAATAATTTTTTTATGAGGGAAAAGGTGGATTAAGTGATTTCAAATAAGACTCGTTGGGCTTATATAAATTCATATTCGCTTACTTACATAGATAATTGTGACCAAATAAGGGTTTTTTGATCTGCTGACGGTTTCGTAACAACGGCTACATCAATCTAGATCATGCTATCTATTGGAGAGAGTTTACATGCCCAGCACTGCGTGTCTAGCTTCATTTGTGTCACGATATAATTTTAAAGTTTGTCTCAGAATGAACTTTATGACTCACATGTCTTACTTGAGATTTGGTTATAAACATTTGATATGAAACTGTAGCATGAAGAATAACAACGTGTAATAACGTAAGGTGGAAAGTGTTGTGCGGGAGAAGCTTATTATTGTCGGTATTGAACCGGCCTATGATGATTATTGTCGGTACTGAACCTGCCTGTGATGATTATTGTCGGTATTGAACTTGCCTGTGATGATTATTGTTGGTAGAGAAAAGGCCTGTGATGATTATTGTCAGGTCTGACCCGGCATGTGATTATTATTGTTGTGACTGCCACGGCCTGTGATTATTATTGTCGGTATGGATCCGGCATGTGATAATTATTGTCGGGACTGGCCCGACCTGTGATTGTTATTGTCGGTATTGATCCGCCATGTGAATATTATTGTCGGGACTGCCCCGTCCTGTGATTGTTATTGTTGGTATGTATCCGACCTGTGATTATTATTATCGGGCCTGCCTCGGCCCGTGATTATTGTTGCCGGGACTGCCCCGGCCTGTGATTTTTATTGTCGTTATTGAACCGGCCTGTGATTGTTATTGTCGGTGTTGAATTTGTTCACGTGGCCTGTGATTATGGTTGAAATGAGGAAAGTGAATCCTTATGATAAAACATAAATTTTATATCTGGATCGTGGGAATTAAATTGGAATTTTCACTTGAGAATTGAATATGGATTAAACACTGGTCCTTGGTGATTCCTAAAAATTGGGTCAGGAACTAAAGAATATTTCATTAACTAACTGTATTTACTTCCGCTGTCACAGTTAAATGATATTGAGAGTAGTACTCCCTGTTTGAAAGTTGAGAAGGAAAATTTAAAGAAGGTATATTTGAGTTACATACTTTATCCTTTGAGGTTTCTCTTTCAGGATTTAATGCCTCTTTGTACACACTGTGAAATGAAGTCAATCTTCATCACCCGGATTTCTTATTTTAGGGACATCATTGGCATTGGGTTGTTGAGGCTTATCGGGAAGTTCAATGATTTTGATCTCGGGCTCAACACAGGTTACTAGAAATTTCTTGAAATGAACTTGGGATTGACATCCCTGTATCCTCGACTCGGATCAATTAATATTTACTTTTTTTTTCTCAAAATATGTCACATATGTATTTTACTTGCATGATGGTTGCTTACTCAGTAATTCCTTACTGATTTTGAAAACTGCGGTTCGTGTTGTTTTCTTTCCCACCGCAGGTCCAGGAGCTTGAGACTATGGTTTGGTTGGACGCGAAACTCACTTAGAATGACTTCACAAGTAGTGTTTATACATTAATAGTTAAACACTTTGTAATAGTAATCGGATTCTTGTTTAAGACTCGGATATTAGTATAAGTTGTTAATGTTGATATACAAGTTGTGGATTGTATTGCTTTTGAGTTCCGCGTTACTTTTAGCATCGCCCTCCCGGTCTTGCCCAAACCGGATAAGGGGGTTGTTGCGTGTGGTATCAGAGCATTCGTTCCAGTTTAAAACCTGTAAGGTAACTTAAAATGAACGTAGGATAAAATGATAAAATTTGGAAAAGCCGATCGGGTTGTGGGTAGCTTAAGTGTTGGTCTTGCTGTCCCTTCAACCCTTATCCTTTGATATCATTTGAGAAAATCATTTTTGTTGATTGTTTGATGTTTCTAACCCTCTTATTTAAAATGAGAAGTATGGAATTGGAATGAGAGTCTGGGTTATATACTGACTTATCTGAGGAGACAAGTCACGTGGTCATTAGTAACAAATGTAACTCTTATAATGGCGATATAAGATGTGAAAATCTAATCCTGATTTGTGATTGATTGAGAAGATGAGTTATATGTGTTTTATTTCTCTATGTGGTTGTTGAAATTTGGGTTATTTTGGCATGCAATCTTTGTTTTACTATGGTAATAAGGGAAGTGGGTTATTGAAGTTGGACTTTGGGTCTTGAATGACTTGTTGAGTGATTTTCTACGTCACGAATATTTGGTTGTTTTTTAACTTCGAGGACGAAGCTCTCTTTAAGGGGTGAGAGTGTAATACCCCGTCTAAGTAGCAAGGGTAAAACATTATATTTGCAATATTTAATTAATTTTAGAAGCCTAAAAAGAATTTAGTTGCAAAATAATATTCGGGTAATTTATCGAGTTACATTTGTGTAAAATTTTAGGAAAAATATTAAGGTAGTATTCGGGAATTAATACGTAGCGTTTCTTCAAATTTTCATTTGACAACACGTACCCGAACACCGCAATACATGATAGATTCGTACACCCAATCATCATAATGAGTGATGCACCCAAAGCACTATAGCACTTCTCTTATCTTCTCCAACAACTCATACAATCTCGCGAGTGTTATTCATTTTCCTTCACGGCAAAGTATCTGGAGCCGCCTCCAACACCACCGCCTCCTCTATCACCGCCCCACCCTCCCTATAAAGCCTAGCTCCCTCCTCCCTCGGCAGACACACAGAGAGCAACAGCTACCAAAGTACACAACCATCAACACAGGCGCCACCCCCTTCACCACCACCATTGAAGCTCGAGTAAACCCACCACCACAACCTACATCACTTGCCATCTCTCTCTCTGACTCCCCATCATTCTTCAGCTCCCTACGTCTATCTTTCTCTCTGTTTCAAACAGAAGCAGCAGCAGCTCATAACAGCAGCCAAACGCCTTCATAGCCGCCATCTGGAAAACCACCAAGGAGGAACCCACGTCCTCCTCGTCTCTCTTTCTCCCTAAAGTGCTCTCTATCTCTATCTCTCTCTCGGTTTGGACCTGAAAAAGAAGCAAAGCAGTGGCAACAGCAGGTGTCGGAGCAGCGGAAGCACCACCGCCGACGGAACTCCATGGAATCCGGCGAAGAGCACGGCCCACCACAATCATTAGAACCCACCCTTTGAAACTAGTGGACTTTGACTCCAGGAGGTTCAACCAGGTCCTAAGAGACCTCAGCCGAGTCTAGAGGCCACCAGAAAAGGCCCTAACGCCGAAGCCAAAACCCACCTCCGGCGACTTCGACGACGAACTCGTAGAGACTCGTTTCTCAACCTTTTTCCGCCTTTTTTGCCAATTTACGCCCTAAATCCTCTTCTGAGTTGTTTAAACCATCAAAAAACAATCTTGGTGGCTTGATCCCGATTTGGGTGAAGTAGGTTTTATGTGTTCATATTTGCGGGTAAATGTGTTGGTTTTGGAAACTTAAACTAACTGTATTTTCGGAAATCTTAAGGGAGGCTGCCATAGTTTCTATATTATTGCATACACTATTATTTATTTGGTTATAGTGTTTTACTAAATTACACTTCATAACAAATTAAGAGTGTTTTGGAAATGAAATATATCTTGGGTGGCAATAAACTATTTTCTTTGGAAGATAAGCTAAATAGAAAAATTTGGGATATGTAAATGTTACATCACCTTTGTTTAATCGATACTAAGTTTGAAATATTTTCTTATCAATTTATTGTTGGGCGTACATCAAATTCTACGAATTCCTAGTTACCTTTGCAAGTCGAATTAAATAGTATTAATTAAATTGATATGGGTAGAAATATTGTTAGTTGAATGTAATTCGTTTTCTTGGAAATAAACAAGCTAGCAATATATTCCGCACTTATATCCGATTGGTTTGAATAAATATTTTCTTGGAATAAGCTATTTTAAAGAGAATTCTTGGTTACTTGAGAAGAAATAGGTTGATTGACAAACGATAATATTGTTATGAGGGAAAATATATAAAGGTGGATTAAGTGATTTCAAATAAGACTCGTTGGGCATATATAAATTCATATTCGCTTACATAAATAATTGTGACCAAATAAGGGATTTTTGATCTGCTGACGGTTTCGTAACAAGGACTACATCAATCTAGATCATGCTATCTATTGGAGACAGTTTACATGCCCAACACTGCGTGTCTAGATTCATTTGTGTCACGATATAATTTTACACTTTGCCTCAGAATGAATTTTATGACTCACATGTCTTACTTGAGATTTGGTTATAAACATTTGATATGAAACTGTAGCACGAAGAATAATAACGTGTAATAACGTAAGGTGGGAAGTGTTGTGCGGGAAAAGCTTGTTATTGTCGGTATTGAACCGGCCTGTGATGATTATTTTCGGTACTGAAACGGCTTGTGATGATTATTGTCGGTACCGAACCGGCCTGTGATGATTATTGTCGGTTTTGAACCGGCATGTGATGATTATTGTCAGTACTGAACCGGCCTGTGATGATTATTGTCGGGTCTGACCCGGCCTGTGATAATTATTTTCGGGACTGCCCCGGCATGTGATTATTATTGTCGGTATTGATCCGGCCTGTTATAATTATTGTCGGGACTACCCCGGCCTGTGATTGTTATTGTTGGTATTGATCCGTCCTGTGATTATTATTGTCAGAACTGCCCAGGCCTGTGATTGTTATTGTCGGTATTGATCCGGCCTGTGAATATTATTGTCGGGACTGCCCCGGCATGTCATTGTTATTGTCGGTATTGATCCGGCCTGTGATTACTATTGTAAGGACTACCCCGGCCCGTCATTATTATTGTCCGGACTGCCCCGGCCTGTGATTGTTATTGTCAGTATTGACCTGGCCTGTGATTGTTGTTGTCGTTGTTGAATTTGTTCACCCGGCCTGTGATTATGGTTGAAATGAGGAAACTGGATCCTTATGATAAAACGGAAATTTTATATCTGGATAATGGGAACTAAATTGGAATTTTCACTTGAGAATTTAATATGGATTCAACACTGGTCCTTAGTGATTCCTAAAAATTGGGTCAGGAACTAAAGAATATTTCATTAACTAACTAGCTTTACTTCCGCTGTCACGGTTATATGATATTGGAAGTAATACTGCCTGTTTGAAAGTTGAGAAGGAAAATTCAAAGAAGGTAAAGAGTATATTTGAGTTACCTACTTTATCCTTTGAGGTACTCTTTCAGGATTTAATGCCTCTTTGTACACACTGTGAAAAGAAGTCAATCTTCATCACCTGGATTTCTGATTTTAGGGACATCATTGGCATTGGTTGTTGAGGCTTATCGGGAAGTTCACTGATGTTGATCTCGGGCTGAACACAGGTTACTAGAAATTTCTTGAAATGAACTTGGGATTGACATCCCACTATCCTCGACTCGGATAAATTAATATTTACACTTTTTACTCAAAATATGTCACATATGTATTTTACATGCATGACGGTTGCTTACTCAGTAATTCCTTACTGATTTTGGAAACTGCGGTTCGTGTTGTTTTCTTTCCCACCGCAGGTCCAGGAGCTCGAGACTATGGTTTGGATGGACGTGAAACTCACTTAGAATGACTTCACAAGTAGTGTTTAGACATTGATAGTTAAACACAGTGTAATAGTAATTATATGCTTGTATAAGACTCGGATCTTAGTATAAGTTGTTAATGTTAATATACAAGTCGTGGATTGTATTCCTTTTGAGTTCCGCCGTTACTTTTAGCATCGCCCTCCCGGTCTTGCCCGAGACAGATAAGGGGGTTGTTGCACCAAGCCCTCGGAGCTTGTTTCAAACCATAAAGAGCTTTTTCAAGTTTATAAACATGATCTCGAAACTTATCATTTTCAAATCCAGGAGGTTGTGCAACATAAACTTCTTCTAGTAAGTAGCAATTCAGAAAAGCACATTTTACATCCATTTGAAATAGTTTCATATTTTTGAAAGATGCAAATGCAAGCAGAATCCTAATTGCTTCTAACCTGGCAACTGGAGAAAAAGTCTCCTCATAATCAATACCTTCTTCTTGATTGTAACCTTGTGAAACAAACCTTGCTTTGTTTCTGATCACCTTGCCATCCTCATCCAATTTGTTTCTGAACACCCATCTGGTACCAATGACAGGCTGCTTTGTAGGTGGAGGAACTAGGTTCCACACCTTGTTTCTTTCAAATTCATTGAGTTCACTTTGCATAGCTATAATCCAGTCTGTGTAACACCCCCGATTTCCAGAGGAGCCGGAAACCGGGAAGGTGCCCTCCGTACAGGGAATTTTACCCTTTCGTACAAGGAGTGGTAACAACAAACAAGTGAAACGAAGCATCCAACTACTGATTCATTACGATAAAAGTGTACAACATCTGTGACTGGTTCCAAACTTGACACCGAGTCTAACAAAATATCTTACAACAAAAAGGCTCTCCGGTTAATTATTAAGATCTACTGTTTGCATGTGAGAAAAGATTCGTGATCCCAGCGCGTTACCCCAAGCAACCAATCATATACTTGCGGGGAATTCAAAAGAAATACAAGGACACAGTTTTTCAAGTATCAGTAAAAAATGAGTGAATATACAACTTAGCATGTAAAACAGAGTGGCTAGACAGGTTACGGGGTTTAATTTTGAAACACTTCAAAACAGTATCACAGTGTAGGTATAAACATCAGAGTACACAGAAGTTGTTATTTCCAAATCAGAAAGTTATTATAAGTGGCCGATTCGTTTACTGAGTTATTCAAAAGTCTCCTGCATGGAATGAAACAAGTCATGTTATTAGTTCGCAGTATCCACGGATGACCAGGGTAAATAGTAACAGATGATACTGGCGTATAGGGGGTTATGATAACCCAACCTCTCTGCCAAGCGTTATGGATCGGATCCCCCGTCCCGCTAGTCATCATACAAATAGCTAACTAGACCTTAAGTATTGACACCCCCTTAAGATTGTAAGTCAGGAGAGTAGTACCAGATGCTAGACTCCAGCCTACGGCGAAAAGAGTCGGGGCGCACGGAGTCCCAAATCTTTATGGACTAAAACCCAGGGAATCATCACCCGAAATAAGTTTAGGGACTGAACCCAGGGGATCATCCCGGTATCTCTTTAGGGACCTTGCCCATGAGATCATCACCCGATAGTAACGTAACGTAAAGTAAAGTAACACGACGTAGGCGTATAGCACTGTCGTAGACCCAACTGGTTCGGTATATGCGATTCTTCCACTTTACATTATTAATGACTTCTGATTTAGTGACATTTGAACAATGAGATTGTCGATTTGAATACGAGAGGTAATCGGGAGATTTTAAAGCAATTTGATCACGTTTGTCAAATTTGAGAATAACGTACGATAGCTATTTAAAAGAAAAACAAGTATAGTACAAGAAAGAGCTTGCCACGTGAAACTAAACATGTAAACTCACAGGTATATTTTGAGACAGAACATAAATCAAGTTCGGACACGAAAGAAGACAAGTACACAACGCTAAGCATGAATACTCACCGGGAGAGTCAAAAGAGTGCTAGCTAGTCCTCTACGCATAAACGACGTCTGGGTCAACTAGCTTATCGAAAGCATGCTCTACAATCAAACACATATAGTCCTAATTACAAGCAAGTTCGATCGACAAACGAATGACGGTGCACGTGTCCTATTTGAAATGCAAGCGAAAGCCCTAAATAATTATAACACCTAAATTATTATTAGATAATTAAGCTATCAGTTGCTAAAAGCGAGAAGTCTCCCAAAATGATTTCAAGAAATTTAAATGATTAAGCTTAAGAATGTTAAACTATTTAATACTCTAATCACGATATCTAGAAACTAAATTAAAATTAGATTTTCAACTTAAAAGTAACTCTTCTAATTGCAAAAGCGATATTTCTAATTAAATAAATTATTTCTTAATATTTCAAAATTTCAATTTCATTTACAAACATTTTTCGTAACTTTAATAAAGATAATGTTTAACTAAACATATCTATTTATTTGTAAAAACGAATAATATCGATATTAGTAATCATTTCAAAAACTCACTATTTATTTACTTAAAATAGAAGTGACATTTATTTAATATCTGAAACGATGTTATCTATCGATATACATTTAAACGAATATAAACAATATGTTTTTGACTAACTTTATTTCCACAAAAACAAGTTGTGAATACTTAAACTATAAAAAAAAATTTATAGATATTCAACTTTTTATTTACATTGTAAAAAAATTTACTTTTAATCATTTATTCAAAATAAATAATTAATTAAATTTAATTATAACATAACTAATTAAGCAAAAATATAATTATTTTAATGAATACAGACTAGGTAAATACAGCAAGCCCCCCTAAATTTAAGCCAAAGTACAAACAGACTCCCACAAGTTTCTGAAAAAAGACAAGCAAGCCCCCATGAAATACACCCACGGTAATCACCGTACGTCACTCAACTTCAACCGATCGAAACGCGGAAACTATAAAAGCACAATCTTGATAAATAAAACAACTCAGAGGAAGATTTAGAGCATACCCACGCGATGAACGACGAAAAACGGGGAAGAAACGAGGCGATTCAATGTCATTGCAGCGGGTTCGGCGGTGGCGAATGACGGCGCTGCTCCGGCTGCCTTCGGGCTTGGATCAGAGGCTGTTCGTGCTCCTCGAGAGCTCGTGAACGCGTAGAGGCCAAGAAAATAGGCTGGGTGTTGCCCGTTTTGTTTGGCCCGAGCTCCTCGACAAGAATAATGATGACAACGACGGTAATGGAGCTCGGCTCTGTTGCTTTTGCCTCTCGTTTCGTTTGCTGCTATTGTGAGCTTCGGCGAGTTCAGAGAGTGGGAGATAGAGGGCTGATAGAGTTGGAGAAGATGGTGGGGTGTTGGTTGTCGGTGGTTGTCGAGGGTGGCTGTGGCCGGTGGTGGGTTTGGTTGTTGTCGCTGCTGCTGTTTTTTCTCATGGTTCTGGTGAGTTAAGAGAGAGTGAGAGAGAAGGAGTTGTTAGTGGTGGTGCCGGTAGTGGTGGTGATGCCGACGGTGGTGGTGGTGTTTGGTGGGTTCGGTGGTTGATGCTGGGGCTGTTTCTGGGTTCGGTAAAACCAGAGAAAGGGAGAGAGAGTGATGGAGGTGGAGCATAGGTGGAGGTGGTGATGGCAGTGGCGTTGGCGGTGGCGGTGCTCTGTTTCAGGTGGGTTTCTCTTGGGGGCTGTTTCTTGGCAAAAGTGGATGTTGTGCTGGGTTGTTGGTGGTTGTGGTGTTGATTGTCGAAGGAGCTTCGGGGTGGTTGTAACACCCCCAAATGGCCCAAGCCGGAGACCCGGGGATGTCACTCCGTACCCGAGAGGGGCCCGGATACAAGGAGATTTTATAACAAGGTTCGCAAGCACAAACATCCACATATAATAATTAAATGTCATTAAAACGTTGCATTATTAAAAATCAACACCCTAGCCACAAACCGGCATAACAACTAAAGTGTTTAAATTACTACAGAATTCAAATCCGAATGTAATACTACTACTATTATTCCATGTGATGCGCGTCCCCTTCTACGCCAGATAACCATCTTCTAAACCTGTGGTGCGGAATCAAAAATAAACACCACAGTACAAAATCATCATGAAATACTGGTAAATAAACATCCAAACATGTAAAACAATGATGGATAGTTATAAAACAATGACTCATTTATAAGTAAGAGTTTTTCGCGAACACAGCGGTAATAAAGCTGACTCTTGTATTAAAACATAAGAGTTCCCAATTCCATAATATTACCAACCAATTTCCATAATCATTAGGAAAAATCCAAAATCCAATGTTAACTTCTTTCCGTTAACAAAATCAAAAATCCATTATTAATTCGTTGTGACGGGGGAAACCAAACCATCTCGCAAGCATCCAAGACCTTAAGTGTCGACACCCCCCAAAGAATCTAGCGTCCAGAGGAGTGAGTACAGGGAGCTATCCGAGGACTTGCAACCGGATTAAAATAAAAATAAATTGAAACGGAAGACCGAGATCAAACCGTCCAATGCCAATGGTAACCATAACACAATAATAATAAATGTCCCCGCACAACTATTCCACTTTATGTATTAATGCATTATCATTAACATGGTGATACTTCCAAGAAAAAAATTTATCAAGTAGAAATCACATATTGCATTTCACGTCACATAAACACATTTTGAGACGTAAAGAAATACAAGAATTCGTTTTGACACGAAAGAGATAAGCACACTAGGCTTGGCATATTTACTTACCTTAAAGCAAATTCCAACTATAGCACTCAACCAATGTACTCTACGTACTCGTCGTCGACGAATTCGTTACCTACTGTGCACAAGAGATTCCGGTGGGGAGACCTCCGTGTACACCGTATGTAGAGGATCAAGGATCGCACAGGAAGAGTAGGGTTGTGTGTAGGGAGAGAGTAAGTCAGTAGCAATGTCTGAGAGAGAGACAGCGGTTTGGCAGAGCTTCCGCGTATGGAAAGTGTGTTCTCCTTTGTATGGAAAGGGTAACGTCCTATATATAGCAGAGAACGTGACCGTTGTAGTGTGGTTAATGCGCCCATTGATGGCGGCTTAATTAGCTTAACCATAACGGCACGTTCGTCCGAGTATATAGGGACCGTTACAGCACGTTGTGCGCGAATACCGGAACCGTTACGAGGTTGACCGGGTTTGACCGGATTGACCGGGTTTATGGAGCTCGTGCCATAAATCTCTCAAAACAGTTACTAAAGGTCGCGTGCGGGCTTGGCTCGCACGCGACAGGGCTTACTCTAGCCTCCAAACCACAAAGTCCCTACAAGTCCCGTGCAGTGGTATGCGAGGGCTCTGTCTCGCAGCCCCCACATGGATCAGCTCGGCTGGTGATCCCTTGTGTGTGGAGCACAATATGGTGTGCTGGATGGTTGCCACGTGGCCAAGATCTGTCAGCTCAGAAAGCACTATCTACATTAGCCCCCTTTCTGCGCGTGAAGACTCATAGCTGTATAGACTTCCATGCGCGGAAACCAACATACGCGTTGCCGCCACGCACCAATTCAAATACGGGTAAGTTCAGCCCCCGTGCGTGCCATTATGACCTAAAACCCCTAGAGTCGTTCCGTCTGGCTTCTAGGGTTTTAGGCGTGACGTCAGCTTGTCCTGTGATTGCGCGATTCGACGGTGACGGTTGCGATACTACTGAAAGGACGCAAACCTTCATTGTTTTTGGATAAATACTTTGTATCCACTGTTGCAAAGAATCACTTCTTTCTCTTAAAGTGAATGGTACCCGGAGATCTTCGAGAGCAGATTCAGATAATCAATCATCAATTCAAAACTGCAAATCGTCTTCTTCAACTGTGTATATCCAAGCAAGCTTTGCGAAAACAAGGTTGGCCTTGTTCGATTTCGATTTAAAATACCAGTGTATGCCTTGAACTGCGTTGAATCTGTAACCCATATAATCTGTTGAAAATTGTGAAGAAGCTTCAAGCTTTGGACCCAATTGCGGCTCGATTTTCAATAATAAGGACCTTGGATAGGGTTTTGAAATCCCCTGATAATGCAACCCTCTAATTTCTGAAATTGATAACAGAAACTGTTCATCTTACTTTCTGTGGATCTTGAATCTCGAAATTCAAACTGAAGTAGCATATTTCTCCCCCCTTTTTTCTTGCTCTTCCGCAGGAATGGCCAATACAAAAGGAACCAAACCCAACAAGGAGGACGAAGAGATCCCCGATCTCCCACAGGCTTTGTGGCGAAAAGCCCCCTATTTAGGTGGCCAAGATTTCTACCATGCGAGGGTTAAGGCGAAGAGAATGCCTGCTCCTGTCCCAATTGAGGGATCGCTAACACTGACTCGCCCAGTTAACTCAGCCTTTCTCGAGTTAATTGGCTCCGAGGATGTGGTTCGATTGGGAATCGAGAATGGGTACTTCCCCTACACTGCGATTTCTACCCAAGCTTTTGTCCAGAAACTGGACTACATGGATTAGTGGATCGACCACGTGTTAACAAATCTGGCATTCCGGACGATCCCATAAGCGAGGACGTTCTTGCTGAGTCCCGGAAGACAGCCGCGGAAGCTGCCGAAAGAAGAAGGCAGCGGGAAGAGTAGGAGCTCGAGCGTGTGAGACAGCGGAGCCTCGAAGAGCAGCATGTTGACGACTTAGTGCGTCCAGTTGACGAGGAAGATGTACTCCCCGAAGTAGTGACTCCTCATGCGGAGGAGGAAGATGAGGTTCCAGAAGAGGATGCAGCAGCCCTGGAGCAAGCCCAAGCATACTTCGAAGAAATCGCAGGCGGCGATAAAGGTGAGATCTTCAATCTCGCAGTAACTTATAGAGATGTTATTGTGGGTGCGTTAAAGCATGGCGTGTCAAAGGCTGACATTCGCCGTTGGCTAGTAGACAAGTGCGGAGAACCTTCAGGTAATCACTTGAGCGATACGCATGTACTAGGCCTTAGCAACTTGAGACAGAATCATGACTGGTTTATTCGCATCCCAGGTCACGCTCCTTTTAAAGACTTGCTTAGTGGGGACACACTAATAGGACATGGTTCCACGTCTTTAGTGTATGACGAAGAGACTTCAATCCCACCTTCGCGTGGAGGTGCTTGCTCTTGGCTTAAGTAAAGATAGCAAAATATTATTCAATGCGAGTTACCTCATACCATCGCATATTGTATCGCAGGCAATGTTGAGGAACACGCGCCGGAGCAAAGAACTCAGTCTTCTGCGTCCTATGTTCCGATTCCGAGCCCTCATACTGAGAAGCCCGTCGCAGCTACTGATCACGCAGGTGAGCCTCTCGAGGACATCATCGAACTTTCCGACGATGCTGAAGCTGGTGCTATGCTAATGGATGAAGATGCCCATGCTGGCCCTGAGGAAGTAAGGACAAGTACTGTCGATGCTTCCGCATCTGAGAATATCCCTCGCCAAGCGACCTCGGCTGTCACTTCGCCTCTGGCGATGACTGAGTCGGCGGCACCTATTCCTGCGTGGGGCTTTTGGGGCTCGCAGGTTGGGAATGCAGTCGCAGCTTGTGCGACCTACACTCTTCCTTCTAACTATGAGGAGTTAGATCTCGCGGCTGACAGGAGAGCTATGGAGCAAGGGCAGTCTTCAACGACTCCAGTAATGCGCATTCCTTCTCTTCGTGAGATTCTCAGAAGGTTGCGTGTTCGATTCACGTCGGGTTCACCAAAATGTGCACAAGAGATTCCGGCGGGGAGACCTCCGTGTACACCGTATGTAGAGGATCAAGGATCGCACAGGAAGAGTAGGGTTGTGTGTAGGGAGAGAGTAAGTCAGTAGCAATGTTTGAGAGAGAGACAGAGGTTTGGCAGAGCTTCCGCGTATGGCAAGTGTGTTCTCCTTTGTATGGAAAGGGTAACGTCCTATATATAGCAGAGAACGTGACCGTTGTAGTGTGGTTAATGCGCCCATTGATGGCGGCTTAATTAGCTTAACCATAACGGCACGTTCGTCCGAGTATATAGGGACCGTTACAGCACGTTGTGCGCGAATACCGGAACCGTTACGAGGTTGACCGGGTTTGACTGGATTGACCGGGTTTATGGAGCTCGTGCCATAAATCTCTCAAAACAGTTACTAAAGGTCGCGTGCGGGCTTGGCTCGCACGCGACAGGGTTTACTCTAGCCTCCAAACCACAAAGTCCCTACAAGTCCCGTGCAGTGGTATGCGAGGGCTCTGTCTCGCAGCCCCCACATGGATCAGCTCGGCTGGTGATCCCGTGTGTGTGGAGCACAATATGGTGTGCTGGATGGTTGCCACGTGGCCAAGATCTGTCAGCTCAGAAAGCACTATCTACATTAGCCCCCTTTCTGCGCGTGAAGACTCATAGCTGTATAGACTTCCATGCGCGGAAACCAACATACGCGTTGCCGCCACGCACCAATTCAAATACGGGTAAGTTCAGCCCCCGTGCGTGCCATTATGACCTAAAACCCCTAGAGTCGTGCCGTCTGGCTTCTAGGGTTTTAGGCGTGACGTCAGCTTGTCCTGTGATTGCGCGATTCGACGGTGACGGTTGCGATTCGACTACTGAAAGGACGCAACCCTTCATTGTTTTTGGATAAATACTTTGTATCCACTGTTGCAAAGCATCACTTCTTTCTCTTAAAGTGAATGGTACCCGGAGATCTTCGAGAGCAGATTCAGATAATCAATCATCAATTCAAAACTGCAAATCGTCTTCTTCAACTGTGTATATCCAAGCAAGCTTTGCGAAAACAAGGTTGGCCTTGTTCGATTTCGATTTAAAATACCAGTGTATGCCTTGAACTGCGTTGAATCTGTAACCCATATAATCTGTTGAAACTTGTGAAGAAGCTTCAAGCTTTGGACCCAATTGCGGCTTGATTTTCAATAATAAGGACCTTGGATAGGGTTTTGAAATCCCCTGATAATGCAACCCTCTAATTTCTGAAATTGATACCAGAAACTGTTCATCTTTCTTTCTGTGGATCTTGAATCTCGAAATTCAAACTGAAGTAGCATATTTCTCCCCCCTTTTTTCTTGTTCTTCCGCAGGAATGGCCAAGACAAAAGGAACCAAACCCAACAAGGAGGACGAAGAGATCCCCGATCTCCCACAGGCTTTGTGGCGAAAAGCCCCCTATTTAGGTGGCCAAGATTTCTACCATGCGAGGGTTAAGGCGAAGAGAATGCCTGCTCCTGTCCCAATTGAGGGATCGCTAACACTGACTCGCCCAGTTAACTCAGCCTTGCTTGAGTTAATTGGCTCCGAGGATGTGGTTCGATTGGGAATCGAGAATGGGTACTTCCCCTACACTGCGATTTCTACCCAAGCTTTTGTCCAGAAACTGGACTACATGGATGAGTGGATCGACCACGTGTTAACAAATCTGGCATTCCGGACGATCCCATAAGCGAGGACGTTCTTGCTGAGTCCCGGAAGACAGCCGCGGAAGCTGCCGAAAGAAGAAGGCAGCGGGAAGAGGAGGAGCTCGAGCGTGTGAGACAGCGGAGCCTCGAAGAGCAGCATGTTGACGACTTAGTGCGTCCAGTTGACGAGGAAGATGTACTCCCCGAAGTAGTGACTCCTCATGAGGAGGAGGAAGATGAGGTTCCAGAAGAGGATGCAGCAGCCCTGGAGCAAGCCCAAGCATACTTCGAAGAAATCGCAGGCGGCGATAAAGGTGAGATCTTCAATCTCGCAGTAACTTATAGAGATGTTATTGTGGGTGCGTTAAAGCATGGCGTGTCAAAGGCTGACATTCGCCGTTGGCTAGTAGACAAGTGCGGAGAACCTTCAGGTAATCACTTGAGCGATACGCATGTACTAGGCCTTAGAAACTTGAGACAGAATCATGACTGGTTTATTCGCATCCCAGGTCACGCTCCTTTTAAAGACATGCTTAGTGGGGACACACTAATAGGACATGGTTCCACGTCTTTAGTGTATGACGAAGAGACTTCAATCCCACCTTCGCGTGGAGGTGCTTGCTCTTGGCTTAAGTAAAGATAGCAAAATATTATTCAATGCGAGTTACCTCATACCATCGCATTTTGTATCGCAGGCAATGTTGAGGAACACGCGCCGGAGCAAAGAAGTCAGTCTTCTACGTCCTATGTTCCGATTCCGAGCCCTCATACTGAGAAGCCCGTCGCAGCTACTGATCACGCAGGTGAGCCTCTCGAGGACATCATCGAACTTTCCGACGATGCTGAAGCTGGTGCTGTGCTAATGGATGAAGATGCCCATGCTGGCGCCGAGGAAGTAAGGACAAGTACTGCCGATGCTTCCGCATCTGAGAATATCCCTCGCCAAGCGACCTCAACTGTCACTTCGCCTCCGGCGATGACTGAGTCGGCGGCACCTATTCCTGCGTGGGGCTTTTGGGGCTCGCAGGTTGGGAATGCAGTCGCAGCTGGTGCGACCTACACTCTTCCTTCTAACTATGAGGAGTTAGAGCTCGCGGCTGACAGGAGAGCTATGGAGCAAGGGCAGTCTTCAACGACTCTAGTAATGCGCATTCCTTCTCTTCGTGAGATTCTCAGAAGGTTGCGTGTTCGATTCACGTCGGGTTCACCAAAATGTGCACAAGAGATTCCGGCGGGGAGACCTCCGTGTACACCGTATGTAGAGGATCAAGGATCGCACAGGAAGATTAGGGTTGTGTGTAGGGAGAGAGTAAGTCAGTAGCAATGTCTGAGAGAGAGACAGAGGTTTGGCAGAGCTTCCGCGTATGGCAAGTGTGTTCTCCTTTGTATGGAAAGGGTAATGTCCTATATATAGCAGAGAACGTGACCGTTGTAGTGTGGTTAATGCGCCCATTGATGGCGGCTTAATTAGCTTAACCATAACGGCACGTTCGTCCGAGTATATAGGGACCGTTACAGCACGTTGTGCGCGAATACCGGAACCGTTACGAGGTTGAACGGGTTTGACCGGATTGACCGGGTTTATGGAGCTCGTGCCATAAATCTCTCAAAACAGTTACTAAAGGTCGCGTGCGGGCTTGGCTCGCACGCGACAGGGCTTACTCTAGCCTCCAAACCACAAAGTCCCTACAAGTCCCGTGCAGTGGTATGCGAGGGCTCTGTCTCGCAGCCCCCACATGGATCAGCTCGGCTGGTGATCCCATGTGTGTGGAGCACAATATGGTGTGCTGTATGGTTGCCACGTGGCCAAGATTTGTCAGCTCAGAAAGCACTATCTGCACCTACACATAACAATATTCTAATCAAACAATTATTCTAGCAATATACTTGCTATACTAATTACATGCATATGATAGTCAATGGTTTAGGGTTCTAACACTTCCCCAACATCTCACTCAAATCATACTTCAAAACATAACCCAAAGCTTTGCTTCAAAATCCCCTAACCTAAAGCATACATAACCTATCATAACTCCACCAAATCTATTACTCCAGTTTGCCAAACAGATCATGGTCTAAAAAAAGTTCCATTGGATTCAAAACGTTCGAAATAACAAGTTTAGCCTCAAACGGATCTTAATTTCGATTCCTGAATCAAAAGTTACACTAGTTTCAAGTTTCCAACTTCATTCAAAATATCCATACGGGAATTGTCAATCTTCATGAAACATTTCCCCCAAGCATCTAGTTCATCATATATTCATACTAAACCTAGTATAACATGATTCCCACATTCAAATCAGATTGTTATCCACCTACTATGATCATTCAAACTCCCAAATCATTCAATCAAACTTCTCTTTCAAACTAGGGTTTCTTCCCAACACCCAAGAACATGATAAACCCTAAAACTTGATTATCAACCCAACAAATCCATGAACAATAATCCTAACAATAACAAACTGAAATTTAAAGATTACATGCAACATACATGAATCATGAACAAGTGATCACAAGATCAAGAGATCAACAAGAGAAAAGAAAAGAAGAATCAAAACAACCAAACCCGCCGCCCATGGAGGCGGACGGAGAGAGAGACGGACGGAGATAGAGAGAAAGAAAGAGAGAAAGGAAAAGAGAAAGAAATAAAAGAGAAAAAGAGAGAGAGATAATTACCTCAACGCAAAAGAGAGGGACGGCGGCGGCGGTGGGGTGGCTGCCGTCGGGTAGAGGGACGAGAGAGAGTGAGAGAGGGACGGGTAGAGTGAGGAATGTGAGAGAGATTAGAAAAAAAATAGGGAGAGAGTGAGGGTTTTATGAGAGTTGGAAATAAAATAAACTTCATAAGTAAGAAACCCTCTAGAATTAGGACACTTTTATGTAGGAAGAAAAGTTAGGTCAAAAGACACTTATTCCCCCTTAGTTTTGCCAAAAGACAAATACCTCCACCAAACTCAAATAAAAGACACTAAAACCTTTGATTAAAGTCACAAAGTTCCCCCCAAACTCTCAAAGCATTATAATTAACTCTCTAGAATTAAATTAACTTCCCAACATTTATAATAATATCACAAAATACCCGTAGTCACAAAACGGGGTATTTCATCAGAAAGGGAAGTTGAGCCCGAAATTCATTGGACCATATGATGATATAGAAAATATTGGAGAAGTGGCTTATCGATTGGATCTACCATCGAGTTTGGGTCGTGTTCACAACGTATTTCACGTATCGCAGCT
The DNA here is from genome assembly GCA_023055425.1 of Linanthus parryae. Taxonomy (NCBI): domain Eukaryota; kingdom Viridiplantae; phylum Streptophyta; class Magnoliopsida; order Ericales; family Polemoniaceae; genus Linanthus; species Linanthus parryae. The sequence continues at coordinate 58,553,948 of JALGPY010000001.1, read as the reverse complement.
GAAGAAGTATGTGCCTGATGCATCTCATGTATTAGATCCCGAACCAGTAGAACTGGACCCGTCTTTGAGTTATGAAGAACATCCTATCAAGATCTTAGACACCAAGACAAGAAACACCCGTAACAAGAGTGTCAAGATTGTGAAAGTCTTATGGACAAACCACCTCACTGAAGAGGCAACTTGGGAAGCGGAAGATGATATGAGGAAAAAGTACCCTCACCTGTTTGAAGAGGTACCTTGAGTTACGAGGACGTCACTCCTCTAAGGGGGAGAGGATGTAATCCTTCGTTTTTCTTTAATACAGTACTACTTATAGTATATTGCATATCATTCATGACCTTAGGTAGCATTTTGTAGTTGTACCATTAAGGGAAGGTGCATACCTTATTGAGGTTAACAGTTTAGTTTACACTTCAAGGAGGAATTCTCATTAAGGAGGGAGGTTTTTGTTTAAACTTCGAGGACGAAGTTCTCTTTAAGGAGGGATGGATGAAATACCCCGTTTTGTGACTACAGGTATTTTGTGATATTATTATAAGTGTTGGGAAGTTAATTTAATTCTAGAGAGTTAATTATAATGCTTTGAGAGTTTGGGGGGAACTTTGTGACTTTAATCAAAGGTTTTAGTGTCTTTTACTTGAGTTTGGGGGAGGTATTTGTCTTTTGGCAAAACTAAGAAGGAATAAGTGTCTTTTGACCTAACTTTTCTTCCTACATAAAAGTTTCCTAATTCTAGAGGGTTTTTTACTTATGAAGTTTATTTTATTTCCAACTCTCATAAAACCCTCACACTCCATATTTTTTTTCTAATCTCTCTCACATCCCTCACTCTACCTGTCCCTCTCTCACTCTCTCTCGTCCCTCTACCCGACGGCAGCCACCGCACCGCCGCCGCCGTCCCTCTCTTTTGCGTTGAGGTAATTCTCTCTCTCTCTCTCTCTATTTTTCTCTTTTATTTCTTTCTCTTTTCCTTTCTCTCTTCTTTCTCTCTATCTCCGTCCGTCTCTCTCTCCGTCCGCCTCCATGGGCGGCGGGTTCGGTTGTTTTGATTCTTCTTTTATTTTCTCTTGTTGATCTCTTGATCTTGTGATCACTTGTTCATGATTCATGTATGTTGCATGTAATCTTTAAATTTCAGTTTGTTATTGTTAGGATCATTGTTCATGGATTTGTTGGGTTGATAATCAAGTTTTAGGGTTTATCATGTTCTTGGGTGTTGGGAAGAAACCCTAGTTTGAAAGAGAAGTTTGATTGAATGATTTGGGAGTTTGAATGATCATAGTAGCTGGATAACAATCTGATTTGAATGTGGGAATCATGTTATACTAGGTTTAGTATGAATATATGATGAACTACATGCTTTGGGGAAATGTTTCATGAAGATTGACAATTCCTGTATGGATATTTTGAATGAAGTTGGAAACTTGAAACTAGTGTAACTTTTGATTCAGGAATCGAAACTAAGATCCATTTGAGGCTAAACTTGTTATTTCGAACGTTTTGAATCCAATGGAACTGTTTTTAGACCATGATCTGTTTGGGAAACTGGAGTAATAGATTTGGTGGAGTTATGATAGGTTATGTATGCTTTAGGTTAGGGGATTTTGAAGCAAAGCTTTGGGTTATGTTTTGAAGTATGATTTGAGTGAGATGTTGGGGAAGTGTTAGAACCCTAAACCATTGACTATCATATGCATGTAATTAGTATAGGAAGTATATTGCTAGAATAATTGTTTGATTAGAATATTGTTATGTGTAGGTAACGAATTCGTCGACGACGAGTACGTAGAGTACATTGGTTGAGTGCTATAGTTGGAATTTGCTTTGAGGTAAGTAAATATGCCAAGCCTAGTGTGCTTATCTCTTTCGTGTCAAAACGAATTCTTGTATTTCTTTACGTCTCAAAATGTGTTTATGTGACGTGACATGCAATATGTGATTTCTACTTGATAAATTTTTTTCTTTGAAATATCACCATGTTAATGATAATGCATTAATACGTAAAGTGGAATAGTTGTGCGGGGACATTTATTGTTATTGTGGTATGGTTACCATTGGCATTGGACGGTTTGATCTCGGTCTTCCGTTTCAATTTATTTTTATTTTAATCCGGTTGCAAGTCCCCGTATAGCTCCCTGTACTCACTCCTCTGGACGCTAGATTCTTTGGGGGGTGTCGACACTTAAGGTCTTGGATGCTTGCGAGATGGTTTGGTTTCCCCTGTCACAACGAATTAATAATGGATTTTTGGTTTTGTTAACGGAAAGAAGTTAACATTGGATTTTGGATTTTTCCTAATGATTATGGAAATTGGTTGGAAATATTATGGAATTGGGAACTCTTATGTTTTAATACAAGAGTCAGCTTTATTACCGCTGTGTTTGGATGTTTATTTACCAGTATTTCATGCTGATTTTGTACTGTGGTGTTTCTTTTTGATTCCGCACCACAGGTTTAGAAGATTGTTATCTGGCGTAGAAGGGGACGTGCATCACATGGAATTATAGTAGTAGTATTACATTTGGATTTGAATTCTTTAGTAATTTAAACACTTTAGTAGTTATGCCGGTTTGTGGCTAGGATGTTGATTTTTAATAATGCAACGTTTTAATGACATTTAATTATTATATGTGGATGTTTGTGCTTGCAAACCTTGTTATAAAATCTCCTTGTATCCGGGCTCCTCTCGGGTACGGTGTGACATCCCCGGGTCTCCGGCTTGGGCCATTTGGGGGTGTTACAGTGGTGGTGTTGGTGTTGAAGATGGCGGCGATGTTTTGGCAGTGGTGGTGTTCGGTGTTGGTGGTCAATGGCTTTTTTTCTCGGAAAAAACAGAGAGATAACAGAGAGTTGGAGGTGGAGAAGATGAACATGAATTTGTTATTGTTGTTGTTGTGTTCTGTTGAAGGAGAAGGAGGAGGAGATGAAGAAGAGAAGAGAGGAGGAGGTGATTGATGGTGAGCTTGATGGGCTGATTGCGTAGGTGTAGTAGAGGGGTGGTGGAGGCAGCAATTTGCAGGAAAGGAAATGATGAGAAACAGAGGAGGAATGTGAAGGGAAGAAAAGATTGGGTGTGGCAATTTCTCCCGTGACGCGGTGGTTCGGGTACCCAACGAGCAATTAAAACGCAACGGTCAATTTAAACACGCGACTTATATTTTAGAAACACGACGACGGTTCTACAAGCAACAATCAACTTATAAGATTAAAATAAATAAAAAGATTTTCTTTGACTGTCAATAATTAAAGTTGACTGATAAAAATAATTTCGACAGATAAATATAAATTTTGATTGTTAAAAGTATAATAGCTGATACAAAAATGAATTTGACCAATAAAATAAAGTTCGACTAATATTTTTAATATAAGTTTCAATGTTGATTTTGAGAAAAAGTACTAAACGCTTTATCTTAATAATATTTACTAAACATTTGATAAAAATTTATAATTAACTTAAAATCAAACTAAAATAAATTTATCTAAAAATAATGTATAACAATAATCTAGCTTATCAAAATAATTGTAACAAACAATTAGTTAATCGCTACGAAATGAAATCACGCATTCTATCTATAACGTCTTATTACGAATAACACTAATATCGCACAATACGATTCTCACTTTCTTCAAAAATAACTACGCCGTACAAAATTACTAAAGTAACCCTAGAGTAAAATACGGGTTGTTACAGTCTCCTTCTTGTAAAGCTTCCTACAAAGTTTTGGGTTCTACAAGAGAAGTGAAAGCATTGAAGGCACAAAGATTCTTCCACTGTGACCTTGTTTGTGTACCAGAGGTTGGATCAGAGATCATATTGTTAGCTGGATGAGATGAAATATATTTGAATCTCTTTCTTGGAGACCATGGTTCAGGTTCTCCATATATCTTCTCTGGTCTTGAAGTAGTGGCTTGATTTTTCATCTCTTTATTATCATCTTTCTCAAGGGTTTGATCTTTATTTTCAAGGCCGTGAGACCTGTTTTCAAGGTCTTGAAAATGACTTCTATTTCCTTCTAAACCTTTCTTGAACCCAAGAGAGTTCTCAGCTTCTTCTTCTGATTCATGCTTGTTCGGATTCAAGTCTGCAAAACTTTCACTTAAAGAACCATCATAGCTTTCATAAAATATAACATGAATACTTTCTTCAACCAGCTTGGTTATTTTATTATAAACTCTATAATCTTTTATAGTGAAAGAATAACCAAGAAATATACCTTCATCACTTCTTTCATCAAACTTACCCAAGTTATCCTTACCATTGTTGTGGACAAAACATGTGCAGCCTAAGGGTCTGAAGTATGAGATGCTTGGCTTTCTCCCTTTGAAGAGTTCATAGGGGGTTTTCTTCAAGATAGGTCTGATCAAGCACCTTTTCAGACTATAATTTGCTGTATTCATAGCTTTTGCCCAATAATGTTTTGGCAGCTTATTTTCTAGAAGCATTGTCCTTGACATGTCTTCAAGATTCATGTTCTTTATTTAAACAACTCCATTCTGTTGAGGAGTTCTAGGAGCACAGAAATTGTAAGAGATACCATGCTTAGCATAGAACCAATCAAATTATAATTGATCGAATTCTCTACCACGATCACTTCTAATTGAAGCCATGGTTAGGTTTTTAAGGTTTTTAAGTTCTCTGCAAGGCTTTGAAAATTCAGAGAGTGCTTCAGATTTTTCTTTCAAAAATATAACCCAAGTGTATCTAGAATAATCATCTACAATAACTAGCATATGCCTCTTACTTTTGGAGTTGGTGTCCTCATAGGACCACACAAATCCATGTGAAGTAGTTCAATAGGTCTAGAGGTACTTACATACTTCTTTGGTTTGAATGAGCTTCTGGTATGCTTACCATGAGCACAAGATTTGCATACATCATCTTCTTTGAACTTGATAGATGGTAATCCTCTTACCAGGTCCTTGGAGATCAATTTTTTCAAGGTATGCAAGAAAATTTGACCAAGCTTTCTGTGCCAAAACCCTGAATCCTCTTTCAAGGCATTGAGGCACTTTAATCTTTTACCTGCAACTTTGTTAGTCTGAAAAGTGTAAACATTGTTTGATCTAGAGGCTATGAGAATGCAATTTCCTTATTTCTCATTTTGCACCAGACATTTCTTTTTATCAAAGATAACCTTGTTGCCATTATCACAAATCTGAGATACACTAAGCAAGTTAAATTTTAAACCATCTTCAGATTGCTCTTTCAATTATGAGAATAGGGATCTCTTTCCACTCATGTGTCTTGAGCAACCACTGTCCATAAACCACTTATGTTCTTTGATGTAGGTGACAAGCTTAAAACACCAATCACTGCCTTACCCAGCTGTTAGACCAAGTGTTGCATTTGGTCTAACACTTGGACACCAATCACTGCCTTACCCAACTGTATGTGGGTCGATTGATATGGAAATATCACGTCTAACACATGGGTATGCATTAGGAGTAATGGCATACTGGATTTACCCACAACGAGAAGGCAACATTAGATTATGTCAAAGTCACAAGTGCTTCTCGTAGTGCTAATGTATTGTAATCCTTGGACATGAAGTCATTAGATACTCTAGTTGTGAAATATCATGCTTTGATATTATCAAACGTTACACCATAACTGGGTAACTATAAATATAGCTATCGAGCATGATAGGAAGCAAGCTTTGAGGTCTTAGTGATGTAGAGAGGATTTGTCCCTCCCACATAATGGGAGAAAATATCCATGGCAACTCGAGGGATGGTTCTTATGGAATGTCTGGCCAGACTCAGATAAACCAATATGGAGATATTGATGTTATCTGCTCGGATAAGCATATTCCCATGATTGAGAAACTATGGATTGGATATAAGAGTGTGACTACTATGCCTCGTGTCCAATCCGGATATGGGTACAAAACGATAATACAATGTGGTAAGATTGGGCACAAGGTTCGTCGGATCATTGACTATTTCTATTAGTTGGGAGACATAGATGTGTTGCTAGACATTGCTCTATGTTAGTAATAGTTACTACCAACTAAGTAGAAACGTATGGTCATGATTAGTATTGGGGCAATTATGTTGTTTATATATACTTATTAACTATATAAAGGAACCTAGCTTGTTAATTTCTCAACAAGAGACATTATTGAGAGAACATAACAATTCAAGGAGAGAGACAAAGCAGAGGCCCGAAACGCTTTACTCGTCCCCCCGCCCCCTGAGACGTCGTGGGCCTCCTAAGGTGCGTGGGTGTTGCTCTGTTTTGCGTGATCTCTTGCCTCCTTATTCCGTTGCTAGCACTACACGCGGAGAATGATTCCAATCAATAATACAAGGTGGGGATACTCTTAGAGAAGAAGACACAATTCTTCGTAGTGATCTCACAAACTAAGGTACACAGTTCTCTACCTTCATCATGTTATGATTGCTTGCCTGTTATCCTTGGAGGGATTTGATCAGGATAATTTTTTTTATTCCGCTTCGTAACCTGCATCAAAACCCTAAAGTGGTATCGGAGCCACAGGTCGTAACACATAACATGATATTATTTGTTACTCTCTTCGGTTTTTAAACCGTAATTGTTACTTTTCGCGAAACTTGAAATTAAGCATTAAATGCAAAATGAATATGATTCAATATAGATTGTTCCAATTTTACATATCGTATAAAATTTGGCAAATTTTATTCACATATGAAGTGAGTTTTGGATTTTGAAAAACTAGGGTTAGTGCACAATTGGGGAAGGGGGCTTCTCATTAGTTGGAAACAAGCACACGAGGAAGGAGAAGTTTTTGGAAACAACTCCATAAGGGGAAGCCAAGGGGTTGACCGCCCCCTTCCTTGCGCGCCAAGGCACTACGGTCGGCCCTAGGCGGCTCGACCAAGCCGTCGGTTTGAGCGGGCGGGCTTGCGCCGATCGCTTAGGAAGCTTGGGTGGTCCTTGTGCGGTTCGGCAACTAGTTGGTGGACCCATGGAGCAATTTGACCCTAGAAAATCCAAGTTCAACTTAAATAGACCAAGGGCGTTAAAATTGGATTTTAACTGTATTATGCGATTTGTTGCATGGTGGATGGATATGGCCTAGGTTGTGGGTGTTTATTTTGTGGTTTGTGGGTTTGTTTGATTTATTGTAATTAATGTAAGTAATTGTTTTTACGACCTGCATGTCGTCTTCTTCGTCGCTTGTGACGTATATCTACTTAGTATAGATGCTAGCTAGTATTGGATAATTAGATGATAGCCAAGACATGGAGAAGAAGACCAAACAATCAAGGAACCACAAAGACGATGGAGGACTCGCATACCTAGGACGCGCGCCCATGGTGGAGGCACATGGAGATCAGCTTTTCACTTTAGGGCTTATAGATATTATCATTGGCTTGGTAATAGCTTAGTCTTAGGGCCATATCCATACCACATTTATTTTCTTTTGTGGATTTTTATTATTTATATATTGTTATTTATTTCGGTGTATGGTTGATGCTTGAAAAACGTAACAAGATAATAATAAACAAGTATGGCCTTTTTTTGAGGATTGCCCAGTCCAAATAAGTAGATCGTGTTGATTGGATCAACCAAATAATTACGTATTGACAATTAAATCCCTCAAACGATATTTTGCGTTTTGCCTTCTCTTACTTAAACACCCTGCATGATCAAGTTCTATTAAATTCAGGCTTGCCACGGCAAGGCGATTTTAATTCACCGTGATGTTATGCGGCGACACGAGCAAGTATTGTGTGATTGTTGAAGTAAGAGTTTGGACGCACCTAGGTGAGTTAAATTGGATTGATAAACATAGTGGCAAGGCAATTAGGGGTTATCTATGGAATGGATAAAGAATAATGGGTTATTCACCTAATTGAACCAAGAATTTCATAGGATGCGATTGGAAGGGGTTCCTACTTAATAACTAATTCTAGGGTGACTTGCCAAAGCAATCTCAAGAAGAAGTGAAATATGGATCTTGGACCCACTAGCGAATATATGACATTATCTACGTTAATTGTGAAGGCTATAAATCCGAGAAAAAGTAGTGGGATCTATATTTAATTATCTAGCCATTATTGAATTTAGTTAATTGTTGAAAATACTAAAAAAGCAGATTTCTCGTTTTGTGGAATTCCGATGGCAAACAATAGACAAGCATTGAATTCATCTCTATGAGCTGTCCATAAGAAGGAAAAAATATCTGGAACAAATTTTATGGACTGGTACTGAAACTTGAGAATTTTTCTCAAGCAAGAAAAGAAACTGTACGTCATAGACAATTCTGTTCCAGCCCCACTAGGAGAAGATGTTGTGTTTGCCGCGACAGTGGCACATTAGAAATATTTGGATGATTCTAATGATGTCACTTTCCTCGTGCTTTTTTCCATGAATTCAGAGCTTCAAAAGCAACATGAGAACATGGAGGCGTACGATGTGATTATACACCTCAGACAGCTCTTCCAAGAGCAGGCAAGGCATGAGAGGTATGAAGTATCCAAGTAACAGTTCAAGTGCAGTCTTGCAGAAGGGAACCCAGTAAGGCCACATGTACTGCGCATGATCGGGTACATGGAGAATCTCGAGAGGTTATGCACCTCATTCGTCCAAGAGTGGCCACTGACCTCATCCTGCAATCGTTGCCGGATAGTTGTAGAAAGATCATCATGAACTATAACATGAATGATATCAACAAAGCCCTGCCATACGTGCTCAATATGTTGAGCACCGCTGAAGAGAACATTAACAAGGGTAATGCAAGGCCATAATGATGGTCAATAAGAGGAAGAGCAAGGGAGTTTCCTCTACCTCCAAAGGAAAGAGCAAGAATGTTTCAGTATCCAAGGGAGCCTTAAAGCCTGTAGGAAGCGTGACTGAGGGTGATTGTCACTACTGCTGTCAGCCTGGTCACTGGAAGAGGAACTGCCCCAAATATCTGGAGGATAAAAGGTTTGGAATAGTGAATCCACCACAACACGATATTTTTGTTATAGATGTCAATTTATCTATCTCTTCATCTTGGGTATTGGATACTGGATGTGGATCTCACATTTGTCGAAATATGGTGGATCTAAACAGAAGCAGAAGATTGGCTAAAGGGGAGATAGACTTGCGTGTTGGGAATGGAGCAAGAGTTGATGCTTTAGCCATATGCGCATATGAGTTATATTTGCCTTCTGGAATTATTTTAGAAATTGACAATTTCTATTATCTGCCTGCTATGAGCAGAAATGATATTCTATTTCATGTTTGGATGAGAAAGGTTTTACTATTTTAATAGAGGACAAATGTTGCTCCATTTATTTTGATAGTGTGCACTATTTTAGTTCGCATTTGTCTAATGGAGTGTATATCCTTGATCTAAGTAATTATGTCTATAACATAAATATCAAGAGAATTAAAACTAATGATTTAAATCTAACTTATATATGACACTATCATTTAGGCTATATAAACAAGAAACGCATCTCGAGACTCCATAAGGAGGGATCGCTAGACTCATATGATTATGAATCATATGAGACATGCGCATCTTGTTTATAAGGAAAAATGACAAAGTCACCTTTAAATAATAAAGGTAAGAGGACTAGTGAGTTATTGGCACTCATACATACTGATGTGCGTGGGCCGTTTCCTACGCCAGCTAGAGGTGGTTACCTTTACTTCATTCCATTTACTAATGACTTCAGTACATATGGATTTGTATACCTTTTGAAGGCAAATCCGAACCTTTAAATTGTTCAAAGAATCAAAAATTAAGTAGAGAAGAAACTTGGCAAGATTATCAAGGCTCTTCGATTGGTTCGTCGAAGAGAATACTTGAGTCAAGTGTTTGACGACTATCTTAGAGAGTATGGGATTGTATCCAAGAGGAGGAATCGCACCTTGTTGGAAATGGTGCGGTCTATGATGTGTCAAACAGATATTCCGATATCGTTTTGAGGGGACATGCTCTATTGACTGCAGCATTTACCATTAACTGTATTCCAAGAAAATCCGTCATGAAGACAACATACGAGATATGGATTGGGAGGCGTCCCATAGTGTCGTTTATAAAGATTTGGGGTTGCAATGTTTATATAAAACGTTTACAAACAGACAAGCTCGGAACCAAGGAAGATAAGCGTAAGTTATTGGTTTACCCTAAGGAAACAAAAGGAGATTATTAATACAATCCAACCGAAAACAAAGTGTTTTTTGCTCAGACTGTTGTGTTCCTAGAGAGAGAGAGAGTTCGTCTCTAAAGGAGCCAGTGGGAGGACTGTAGAGCTTGAAGAAATTCAAGAACCACAAAACACTTATTCTGCGATGGAGCATGAGGAGGAACCACAAAGCTTTGTGGCGCAGCATGTTCAAGTAACACAAGAACTTCGTAGGTCGAGTACGGTGCGTCATGAGCCAGAGAGGTATGGACTTCTCGTGACTAAACCCGATGACGTACCACTCATGGATTATGAGCCTACTACCTATGGAGAGGTCTTGGTGGGGACAAACTAAATGAGGTGGCTTGAAGCCATGAGATGGGAAATGGAATCCATGTACACCAAAAAACTATGGACTTTAGTGGAACCACCTGAAGGGGCTCGGCCCATATGGTGCAAGTGGGTATACAAGAAGAAGACCGACATCAATGGCAATGGAGTTGCCTACAAGGGGCGATTGGTAGAAAAAGGGTACATAAAGATTCATGGTATTGACTAGGATGAAACTTTTTCCCCAGTCGCTATGACAAAATCCATTCGAATCCTACTTTCTATTGTTGCTTATCACGACTATGAGATTTGGCAGATGGATGTCAAAACAGTGTTCTTGTATAGAGACATCCTTGGGATGTGTACATGACGCAACCGGAGGGTTTTGAGGACCCAGAGCATGCCAATAGATTATGTGAGATACAACGATCCATTTATGGATTGAAGGAAGCTTATAGGAGTTGGAATCAACGTTTTGATGACGCGGTCAAAGAGTTTGACTTCATCAAGAACGAATATGAGCCTTGTGTCTACAAGAAGGTTAGTGGGAGTTCTGTTGTGTTTCTGGTCTCGTAAGTGGATGGAATAATACTCATTGGAAACGACATTCGTACCTTGCAATATGTTAAAGATTGGCTAGGAAAGAGTTTCGGTATGAAGGACTTAGGGGATGCAACTTATATACTTCGTATCAAGATATATAGGGATATATCTAGGAAGCTACTCGGCTTAAGCCAAAGTACATATATAGACAAGGAGTTGAAACGGTTAAACATGCAAGAATCATGGAAAGGATTCGTGCGCATGTCGCATGGAGTCACCCTTTTGAAGGCTGACTGTCCCTCCAGTGAGATTGACAAGGGCTGCATGAGTAGAGTTCCCTATGCGTTGGCCATAGGATCTATTATGTCTGCCATGTTGTGTACTATACCAGGTGTGGCATACGCGTTCAGTATTCCAAGAAAATATCAGTCTAATCTGGGTGAGAGACACTGGATTGCTTTCAAGAACATCCTTTAGTACTTGAGAAGAACTAAGATTCCGTTCTTGATATTTGGAGGTAAGGAAGAACTCATTGAAATTGGTTACACTGACGCAAGATTCCAAACCGACAAGGATGACTATAAATCATAGTCGTGCTATGTGTTTTGCCTGAATGGAGGAGTTGTGAGCTGGATATGTTCCAAGCAAGAGATAGGTGTTGAATCTACAACTGAAGCTGAGTACATTGTTGCTGCAGGCGCAACAAAGGAGGCTGTTTGGATAAAGAAGTTTATCACTAAGCTTGGTGTGGTTCCTAGCATTGTGGATCCCATCGCGTTGTACTGTGACAACACTAGGGAGATCGCACAAGACAAGGAACACAGGTCACCCCAGAAGTCTAAGCATGTACTACGAGATTTCATCTCATTAGAGAGATAATTGATCGAGGAGATGTGAAAATATCAAGATTCCAACAGATGAGAATCTTTCAAATCCCCTCACGAAACTGCTCGTTCACCGAAAGAATGAAGAGCATACTAGATCTATAGGCATACGAGTCGCACCAGATTGGCTCTGGTGAAAGTGGGAGATTTTTGGAATAGGTGCCCTAGAGTTAATATACATTCTGTATGAACATTGTTTGGGTAGAATATTCATTTATTATATATGGAGATATTTAATATAATGAAGTCCTTAAATTACAATGTGTGTTATTTATCTTAAACATCCTTAGTCCATTATATTGTTTAACACGCACTACAACAAATTATGCCTCCGTTGACAGCAAAAATTGTCGCTAGAAAGGCCAAATATGTCGGTAGAAATTCTATCGAAAAATGGTCACTACAAATCGGTCGTTAGTATTAAAGCCGACAAACCCCCAGTATGTCGGCAGAAAAAAAAAGGCGACATCAATTTCAGTTGACAGTTTAAATCTAACCACAAACCATATCTGTCGCTAGTACAACTACCGACAAGTAAATTTAGTAGTTTATGTAGATAAGTAACAAAAATATCTGTCACCAGTAGATATGTTTCTAACTATTACATCTTCCTGGCGACACACATGTTTGTCGCCTGTATCACGACCAAATAAAAAAAATGGAGATTTTTACATATATGCAGATATGTGCTCAAATCCGAGATCAACCCTCCAAAAGTGGGATTTTTTACATCACAAACAAAAATAATACTGCAGAATAACTATTTGGCATCCTTAGCCGAGTTAATGACGGTACAGTAGTTCACTCTAATTAAAGAGTCTTACAAAGCATAATTAAGTTAACAAAAAAGGTAGCTAGCGTTTTAAAGTTCAAAAACTATGTCCAAAAGAGGAATCAAGTTCCCAGAAAACAGCTAGTGTTATATCATCAAGTGTCCAGAATCATCAGTCAGTACTTTGGTTCCTTCGATGCCCTGAACGTACCATAACAAGCGACGTTAAACCTGCAAACAATGAAAAAGGGAATCATAAGATAGTGGCTGTGTGGTTTAACAACAATGAATATCGCCCACGATATACATCAATAGCCTAGCTAACTGATAAAATTTGTTATGTATGATCTAAAGTAATCAAAGGCGGAGAAAAGAAGTGAAATAATCAGGCCAATGTGCATACCAGTACCCCATGACCCTTGCTACCTGAATGAAACGCAAATGTTAATGAAGTGTAATGAGAAAATATGAACATGAACATCATGAGTTAGCTATCAAATTTCTAACACGTGGCATCACGCGATGTAGCTTTCGCAGATTCAAGTAATTATGTTAGACGTTTCATAGCCCCGGCAGCTTCTTCGGTCTTACGTTGCAAAATCTGCAAAAGGGTCAAACGAATAACCATTCAAAGCTAGCGATAACACAGAACCATACGATTCAGATTAAACCCATGGTCGAAGAGTACGATTCCCTGTCACTTAAATTCCACATCATACAGACCACAATGGCCACACATCATTTGAGCAATGACCACACATCATTTGAGCAATTAATCACTGTCACTTACATTCCCCATTATACTGACCCTTAGCATGAGATAAAGATATACCCAGGCAGTTAACCTCCAAGGATATATATACAGATGAGAACCGCAAGTCAGAAATATACATTATCAAACAACAAAAGTGGTATGCAATTAAGCAAAGACACCAGTTCTTTATCGTTTTAGGCAACAAACAAAACGTTGGTTACAAAAGAAAATAACAATAAAATGTTAATATGCATCTTTGTTAGACTTAGTACACTCATGAAAACTTACTTAGAAAACATGTGACAATCCACGTCTTGATCGACCGATTGCACCACCCAAATGAAACAAAATCAATACAGTTCCGAAACATATAAAGTCTAAAATGTGAGGTTTCAGTTTCCAAAGAACAAGCAACTTTTTCAAAGTAACTCCAAACATTATACTAAAAATCACAAACTAAAAAAGAATATACCAGAGGGTACCATACATTAGAACAGACATAGAGCAGAATTACGTTAAACTCAAAATCACAAACTCAAACCAGTTACTTCAATTTCAAATTATACATGAATAAGATATACAAATTACTCCATTTTAAGAGGCAGCCAAACAATCATTGTTAATACCGGACTAAGATATCCACAGTCAAATCCCAAGCACTCTACGTGGGAAGTAAGATAAGCTCAAATCAATAGAAATTTTCTAAGAAGAGTATGTTATGTTACCTGACATTTGAACTCAATGCATTGGCAGCGAAACAAAAATGTTGTGTCCTTTGTAACCTAGAAAGGTTACGTGGAGATAGAGATGGAGCTGCATATTTGGGCTTAATTGCATAGGCAGCCAAGGAGAAATGATACGTCTTCTAATTTGTAGGCCGCCAGAGCTCTAAATTGAAGATATCATGTGATAATGCAACATGCCTACACAACAAAATTCTGCTAATAAGTAATGGAACGTAGCCACTTTCATCTAGATTGATGAAATTGAAGGCTAACTACTTTGGAGATCTGTTCCTAAAACTCAAACCTTTACTGATAATGTACTGACTACAATCAGTTGGGCTTTTTAAAAAATCCAGAGCTTCTAATCTACATGACTAGGCAACCATGACAGCCAAAACACAGCAATCACAAAGACAAAAGTAAATAAAATGAGCAAGTACAACTGTACATACGAACTTTTTTTTCAAGTTAACACACATCACCACATGATCTGTAAACTCCCGAAAATGAAAATGAGCTCACACATTATTTTCGCATTCTGATGACCTTTTTTATAAATTTTAATTTTACACAATTGAAAAGTAACGATTTCTGTGAATCCAATTCCATACAAAACAACCACAATGAAAATTTCTAGTTAGGTATTCCGGCCAGAAGATACGAAGCCATGGAAGATTTTCATAATGGAGTAAATTAGAAAGGACAGATTAACCATACAAACAGTCCTGTTACCAAACGGAATCGGGAGTCCGATTCACCATACACACAGCAATACCTAGAGAAAAGAGACAATACTCCCTGTTTACATGGCACATCTACTATGCAAACCAAAACCATGATTTTTTATCTACCGGACAGACAAATAACGAATCGGCTAGTGTTAAAACATTAGGACAAGAGAACTTTTATTATATACAAAAGGAATATCCATTAAATAGAGCAACATACTAAAGTAGTGAACAAAATAACCCCATCAAACAAAGCAACTTCACCTGAAGGTACCGTGATATACCAATCTGGACGACATTCAAGATCACAGGACACAAAATCCATATCTGTATAAACAACAAACACTTACCCCAGTTGTATTCTCAATAATAAGAACGAACCATATACCTAAAATATGACTCCACAAACTTGGATCACAGATCATAGTCCAACTTTAACTACAGTGGTGATATATACAGATTAATCCCACTGTATTACTGGGATTCCTTTCGAAGACCAACATCATAAAGAACATGTCCTGTGAAATTCATAGCCAACTTGACATCCAATTTTAACAACCACAATTTTCCGCAACCACTGATCTGCCATTGACCACCATGAGAATCCAATGTCTAATTAAATATGGGATGTATAAAAAAAAGCCCTTTTGTTCCATATCAGTTTATAAAAGGCAGCCAATGCATCCTACTTTCAAGATCTATCTGTCCCATTGAAGATCACCCCTGCAATTTGATTGCTATCCGACCATGTTTAACAATGGATCTCCCATAATGTTACCGAGAAACAAAAAAAAACGGGAGAGAATCGAAGATGATACGTGTCTCCGCGTGTCAACAGAGGCTAAAAGCCCTAATTTCCAGCACCTCCAATTTCAATCTGTTAGAACCACAGACTGCAAAATTGAGGGAGGGAGAATCAGTGAGTGTGGCCCGATCGGAACCCTTATCGAACGCCGGAGTCGTAGAGTTTGACTAGATCTCGAGCCTCCGGAGACGGCGAAATCACGATCGTGATGATGGAGAGAAGATTAGAGACTGTGAATCAAGTGAAAACAATGGTGGTGTTACTGGTGGTGGTGGTTTTCCGATCGGAATTTGTGAGATTTTTAGTCTCTCTTCATCCACTACTTGCCTCTGTTGTGAAATCGGTTGAGAGAGAGGAGAGGAGAGAGAGAGAGAAACGATGAATAGGATGAAGAAAGGGGTTTCTCGTAATTGTTTTTTTTTTTTTTTAATTTATGATGGAGAGTGTTTCTAAATTTTATAATTCCCTCTTAGAACCCTCCAATTTTTTTATTCACTTATTTGGAAGGAGTTGACAATTGAGTATGTCACCGTGCAACTAATTGTCAAACTTTAATAAATAGTCACAATTATTGACTAAATTTTTAGGTAGAATAAAAGAAAAACCAAATTGTCGAGATAAAAATTCATGTGCATCGACAAACAAAAATATAGTCAATTAATCGCCTAACTAGCTACATAAAATCGTGTGTCGACAAAAAAACTGTCAACAAATGTCATATTTGTTGTAGTGACAACGATCAATATAGACTAGTATGTGGGTAGATTGATTCAGAGATATCAAGTCTAACACATGGGTACGAATTAGGAGTAATGGCATACTGGATTGACCCACAACGAGAATGATACATTAGAATACGTCAAAGTCACAAGTGCTTCTTGTAGTGCTAATGGTATTTCAATCCTTCGACTTGAATTCACTAGATACTCTACTTGTGAAATATCATGCTTTGATACTATCGAACGTTACATCGTAACTTGGTAACTATAGAGATAGCTACCGGGCATAATAGGAAGAAAGCTTAGAGATGGTAATGATGTAGAGAGGATTTGTCCCTCCCACATAATGGGAGCAAATATCCATGGCCACTCGAGGGATGGTGCTTATTGAATTTCTGGCAAGACTCAGATAAATCAATATAGAGATATTGATTTTATCCGTTCGGATAAGCATATTCCCACGATCGAGAAACTATGGATTGGATATACGAGTGTGACTACTAAGTCTCGTGCTCAATCCGGATATGGAGACAAAGGGATAATAAAATGCAGTAACATTGGGCACAAGGTTTGTCGGATCACTGACTATTTCTATTAGATCGGTGACATATATATATATATATGTTGCTTAGATATGTTTCTAGACACCGATATATGTTAGTAATAGATAATACCAACTAAGTAGAACCCTTTGGGGTCAGACACCTTATGGAATAAACTGCATATGGGCATTAATTAGTAGGACAAATTAATCAAGAGGATCTAAACGCAACCACAAGCAAGGTTAGTTGGACTTATTTTCAAGGTGGACTAATCTGTGTATGGACATGATTAGTATTGCGGCAATTACGTAGTTAATAAAGAGTTATTAACTATAAAAAGGAACCTAGCTTGTTATTTTATCAAAAAGAGTTTTTCCTGAGAGAACATAACAAAGCAAGGAGAGAGACAAAGAAGAGGGCCGAATCCCTATACCCGTCCGCCCCCTAGACGTCGTCGGCCTCCTTAGGCACAAAGGTCAGGCTCCGTTTTGCGTGATCTGTTGCCTCCTTCTTCAGTTGCTAGCACAACACGCAGAGAAGGATTCAATTCAGTAATACTAGGTGTGGATACTCGTGGAGACGAAGACACAATTCTTCGTAGTGATCACACAAACTAAGGTACACGGTTCTCTACCTTCATCATGTTATGATTGCTTTCCTGTGATCCTTGGAGGGATTTGAGCAGGATAAAAAAAATGTTATTCTGCTGCATAACCTGCATCAAAACACTACAGATCCCACACTATTTAAGATAGACGTCAAACTCTTGGCTCAAGTATTCTCCTCCACGCTCCGATCGTAGAGCCTTGATACTCTTGTCAACTTTCTTAGATACTTCATTCTTGAATTCTTTGAACTTTTCAAAGTATTCAGATTTGGCCTTCATAAGGTACAAATCCATATCTACTCAAATTATCACTAAATGTAATGAAATAAAGATAACCACCTCTGGAAGGCGTGGGAAATGGTCCACTCACATCTGCATGTATGAGTGCCATTAACTCACTAGTCCTCTTACCTTTCTTCTTGAAAGGGGACTACTTGAGTTTTCCTAATAAACAAGCCTCACATGTCTCGTATGATTCATAATTAAATCAGTCTAGGAATCCATCCTTATGGAATCTAGCAATGCGATTTTCGTGTATGTGGCCTCAACGACAATTCCATAAATAGACGGAGTTATTTAGATCAATGATATATAATCCATTAGACAATTAAGAATTACAATAATTCAAAACCATCAAAATAAATGGATCAACATTTGTCCTTTATTTTAATAGAAAAACCTTTCTTGGCCAAACAAGAAACATAAATAATATTTCTGTTCATAGGAGGTGGTGGTGGAATCCACTATTCCAAGCCTTTTATCTTCCAGATATTTTGGGCAGTTCCTTTTCCAGTGAGCGGGCAGACTAAAGTAGTGAGAATCACCCTTAGCCACGCCCCCAGAGGACTTCAAGGCAGTTTCCTTGCATTTTTCAACTTTCTTGCTGTTTCCTTTGGAGGTATATGCAACTCACTTGCTCTTTCCTTTATTAACCATCATTATGGCCTTGCCTTTCACTTTGTTGATGCTCCATTTTTCTGTCGTCAACATATAGAGCGAATCGGGCAGAGGCTTATTGATGTCTTTCATGTTATAGTTCATGTTGAACTGGCTATACCTATCAGGCAACAATAGCAAGATGAGATCAGTGGCTAACGCTTGACCCAGCGGAAACCCCAGACGGGTGAGACTCTCAACTGGGTTTCTCTCTGACATATGAAACTTCAAAATTTCTTTAGATACTTTCGTACCGCTCATGCCTTGTCTGTTTTTGGAAGAGTTGCCTCAAATGTATGATCATATTATACGCCTACATGTTCTCATGTTGGTTCTGAAGCTCACAGTTCATGGTGCAAAGCATCAGGCAAGTCACATCATTAGAATCATCAACTATCTTCCGATGTGCCTTGATGGTTACATCACTATTATTTTCAGGCCCTTTAGGAACTCGCTCGTCTAGAATGTACAATTTCTTTTCTTGCTTGAGAACAATTCTCAAGTTTTCATATCAGTCCAAAAAATTAATTCCAAAAAGCTTGTCATTCTCAAGGACTGATTGTAGAGATTGTGATGAAGTCGATGGGTTGTTTGCCATTAGAATTCTACAAAACTAGAAATATACAAGTTTTAGTATTTTATGAACAAATGACTACATTAAATAATGGCTAGATTATTAAACATAGCTCCCACTATTTTTCTCGGACTAATAATCCTCTGTATTAATGTGACAAAATATCATATATATTTTCTAGTGGTCCAAGATCCATGTATAAACCTTTCTAGAGCTTGCTTTGGCAAGTCACCCAAGCATTAGTTATTTAGGTAGGAACTGTTTGCAATTGCATCTAATGCAACTCTTCGTTTAATTGGGCAAATCACTCCTTTTATCTATCCCATAGATAATCCCAATGGCCTTACCTCTAGGCTTTCAATCCTATTGAAGTAGCCTAGTGGCGTCCAACACTTACCTTAACAATTTCATATTACTTGCTTGTGCCATCGTGCCATCCTATAAAGAATCAAATCGCCTTACTTTGGCAAGCCCGAATTTAATACAATATAGTTTTGACGAGTGTTAAGTAACGAGAAGGCAAAAAAGAAATATTTAAACTGGGGGATTTTACCTTTTAATTTTAATTGTTTTATTTATCCATATCAACTGATTTACTTATTTGGATTGGGAAAATCCAAAATAAAAGATCCCGGTTTTAATTATTATCTTGTTACAATTTGCATGCATCAACCATACACCAAAAATGAAGTAACAAGACAACAAATAAAGAACCACAAAAATAAGTAAACGTGATGTGGATGTGGCCTTCTAAAACAAAGATATTTCAAAACCAATGAGAATATCTATAAACCCTAAAAATCAGCAAGCTCATATCCATGTGCCTCCATCTTTTATTCCATGCGCCTTAGCTTATGGAATGTCCCCTTCTATTGGTTTCTTCAATCTCTAAGCTTCTTCTCTATGTATTGGATATCATGTAACTATCTAATACTAGTAGCATCTATACCAAATAGAGAGACCTGACAAGTTGAGGAGAAGACGACACGCCATCCATAAAACTTAATTAATTACATTACTTATAATAAAACAAGTCACAAAAATAAACATTAACAACATCCACATCTAAGGTCACATCCAATCACCATGCAATAGCACATAATACAATTAAATTCCAGTTTTAACGTGCTTGGTCAATTTTAAGTTGAAGTTGGATTTTCAAGGGAACAAAACGGTCCAAGGGGCCTACCAAACCACTTTGGCCGCACCCCACAAGGACCGCCGCAAGGCGTAGGCCAGTCAGCCCTAGCCCGCGCGGTCAAACCGCTAGCTAGGCCGACCCGGATCTTGGTCGTGGCTTTCTTCGCGCACAAGGATTGGGGGGAGGGGATGGCCCTAGGGTCAAACCCTAGGGTTTTTTCCTTCCTTCCCTTGTGTGCTTGTTTCAAATTAAGGAAAACCACTTTTCCTTAATTTTTCCCAAACCCTAGCTTTTAAAAGTCCAAAAAGACATATCATATAAGAACAAATTTAACAAATTTGTACATGATATGTAGAATTAGCTAATTCTCTACTGAATCATATTCAGTTGTGCATCATTATGCCAATTTCAGTTTTATACAAAAAATAATACTTGTGATGTAAAACTGACAGTAAAGTAACACATAAAACCATGTTATGCGCTACGACATGTGGCTCTGATACCACTGTAGGATTCTGATACGGATTATGCAGCGAAAATACAAAATAAATCTTTCGTTCAAAGCCCTCCATGAATCGCACGACAAGCTATCATAACGTGGTAAGAGTAGAAACATTGTGTACCTTGTTTGTCTGAAAAATCACTCCACGTAGAATGCTATACACGTCTCTATGAATACCCACGCCTAGGATTGCTCCGGATCCTCCCTTGCGTCTATGTGGTAGCTTGCCCCAATAAGAAGGAAGAAGAATATTACGCACAACGAGGACCAAAGAGGGTCGCGCCTTGTTGGTAGCCAACGGGTAAGGAGGCGGACGACTTAGGGTTTCGGCCCTAAGTCCTTATCTCTCCTTGCTTTATTCTCCCACTCAATAATGAATTCAAATTATGACAAAACAAGCTAGGAGTGCCCTTATATGGTTAATAACTCATTATTAACTACATATTAGTCCCAATACTAATCTTGTCCATATACGGATTAGTCCACTTTGAAAATTTGTCCTACTAAGTATGCACGTGGTTGCGTATCGATTCTTCTATTTAATTAGTCCTACTAATATATCCCCAAGTCCGGTTTAATCTACAGGGCGTGTGACCCCATAGGTTTCTACTGAGTTGGTAGTAACAATTTATAACATGGAGCGGTGTCTAGAAACACATCTATGTCACCCAACCAATAGAAATAGTCAGTGATCCGACAAATCTTGTGACCAACGTTACCGTATGGTATTATTCATTTGTCTCTATATCCGGATTGGACACGAGACATAAAAGTCACACTCGTATATCCAATCCATAGTTTCTCGATACTGGGAATAGTCTTATCTAAGCATAAAACATCAATATTCCATATTAATTTACCTGACTAAGGTAAGCACTACCCCTCGAGTGGCTGTAGATATTTTCTCCCGTTATGTGGGAGGGGAAAATCATCTCTACATCACCACCATCACTAAGCTTGCTCCCTATCATGCCTGACAACTATCTTTATAGTTACCCGGTTAAGGCGCAACGTTAGATAATATGAAAGCATGACACATTACAACTAGAGTATCTAGTGACTTCAAGTTTAAGGACCACAATACCATTGTGACTACGAGAAGCGCTTGTGAATTTCACATAACTTGTATGTAGCCTTCTCGTGGTGGGTCATTCCAGTATGCCATTACCCTTAATGCATACCCATGTGCTAGACTTGATATCCCCATATCAATCTACCTACATAGTAGTCTATTGTTGATCGTCCAATTAATCAATATAAACGACTAGGGATATTTAAGACAAACAACACATTTGTAATCTAAGGACTTCATTAAAATAAATATCTCCATAAATAATATAATGAATATTCTAGCCAATTATTGTTCATGCTCAACTAGATTGCCTCTAGGGAATCTATTCCAACAGATGATGATGATGATGATGATGATGATGATGATGATGATGATGATGATGATAGACAAAGGGTTGTTGATGATGATAAAGAAATTGTTGATGCAGCAACTCTTTCTCCATTTCCCACGCGCAAGTCTATCTCCCCTTAGGCATTCATCTACTTCTCTTGAGATTCTTAACATTTCGACAGATAAGAGATCCACATCCTGTATTCAATACCCAAGATGAAGAGATAGACAAATTTATATTTATAACAAATACATGGTGGTGGTGGAATCACTATTGAAAGACTTTTATCATCTAGATACTTTGAGCAGTTCTCTTCCAGTGGCATGTCTGACTACAATAGTGACACGCGCCCATAGAGAGGCCACCAGCAGACTTTAAGGCAGCTTCCATGGATTTCGCAACTTTCTTGCTCTTTCCTTTGGAGGTAGAGGCAACTCCCTTTCCCTTTCCCTTATTGACCATCATTATGGCCTTGCCTTAGACTTTGTTAATGCTCTGTTTAGCGGTCCTCAACATATTGAGCAGGTCTGGCAGAGGTTTGTTGATCTCATTAATGTTATAGTTCATGATGAATTGGCTATAACTATGTGACAATGATTGTAGGATGAGATCACTGGCAAAATCTTTGCCCAATAGGAAGCCTAACCTCTCGAGATTCTCCATGTATCCGATCATTTGGAGCACATGAGGCCCCGCTGGGTTCCCCTCGGACAGACTGCACTAGATACTTCATGCCGCTCATGCCTCACTTGCTCTTGGAATAGCTGCTTCAAATGTACAATCATATTGTACGCCTCCATGCTCTCATGTTGCTTCTAAATCTAAGAGTTCATGGTACAAAGCATGAGACATGTCACATCGTAAGAATAATCCACATATTTCTGATGTGCCCTCACGGTAGCTAGAACAGCATCCAGCTGGTGAGGCTGAAATAGGATTGTCTAAGACGTACAGTTTCTTTTCTTGCTTGAGAAGAATTCTCAATTTTCTATTCCAGTGAGAAAATTGGTTCCAGACAACATGTCCTTCTCAGGGACAAATCGTAAGGATGAAGTCAATGCCTGATTGTTTACCATTTGGAATTCTACAAAATGAGAAATAAGTAATTTTAGTATTTTGAACAAATAACTACATTTAACAATGGATAAATTATTAAATATAGCTCGCACTATTTTTCTCGGATTAACAGCCCTCACCATTAATGCGGAAAATATAATATATTATCTAGTGGGTCCAAGATCCATATTTCACTTATTTCTTAGCTTGCTTTGGCAAGTCACCCAAGAATTAGTTATTTAGTTAGGAACACCTTCCAATTGCATCCTATGCAACTCTTGGTTCAATTGAGTGAATAACTTCTAATTCTTTATCTATCTCATAGATAAAGTCTAATTATCTTGCCTCTAAGTTTCTCAATCTCATTGAGACAACCTAGTTGCATCCAACCTCTTACTCCAACAATCACAAATTACTTGCTTGTGCTGCCGCATCATACCATGATGAGTTAAATCCCCTTGCTTTGGCATGCCCGAATGTAATAGACCCTGATCATGATGGTTGTCTAATTAAGAGAAGGCAAGACGCAATATCTATTGTTTGAGGGATTTCCAAGTCATTATTAATTGTTGTGCTGGATCCTATCAACATGATCTACTTATTTGAATTGGGAAATCCCGAACAGAAGATCAACCTTGCTTAGTATTATCTTGTTACGTTTTGCATGAATCAACCATATAAGACAATAAATAACTAAACAATAAAATAAACGTGGCATAATTATGGCCCCTAAGACTAAAATATTCCCAAGTCAATGAGAATATCTATGAGACCTAAAGTAAAAAGCTCATGTCCATGTGCCTCAATCTTTAGTCCATGCGTACTTGGCTTGTGAGTCCTCCAAGTCGTGTCGTTTTCTTCAGTATTTGATCTTTTTCTACATGTATGGGCTATCATCTAAGAATCTAGTACTAGCTAGCATCTATACTGAATAGAGTGACCTCAAAAGTTGAGGATGAAGACGACACGCAGGCCACAAAATAATTAATTACAATAAACCAAAACCAAAACAAACCACAAAATAAACATCCACTTAAATACCCCGTTTTATAGACTTGGGTTTTCTGGTAATATTATAAGATTATTGGGTGTTAAAGAATATTATTATAAATTATTGGGTACTAGTTGTAATTAATTAGAAGTTAGTTTTTAATTATTATAAGTCTTGATAGTTTTATGACTTTTACTTACACTATTTAGTGACTCTTGATTAAACTAGGGGGTTGTAGGTGTCAATTGGCCAAAAGTTTATTATCTTTTCTCTACATAGCAAGAAAATCTCCCTCTATTTTCCCTCTATGGCTGAAATGGCCATGTATGGCCGACTCTCCCTCTCTTTCTCTTGCTTTGATTTTGTTTCCTTGTTTGAATAGGATTCCAATCTCAATAATTTGTTTCCATGTTTGAATCAAAGTCAATCCTAAGATAATAATTGAGCAAAGACCTAAACTTTAGCAACAAGAAACCTAATTAGTTCCAAATTAATGTCTCAATTCAAGATCTAGAACAACTTGGAAGCAATCCTAGTTTTCCTTAAACTCTTACCCTCATAGCCTATGTAAACCCACCTCCATCTCATAATTTTATTCACATCAAATCAAAGAGCTCTCAAAAACTCTCAAATCTCTCTCTCTCTCTCCTACCCGTCCGCAGCCGCCGCTCCCTAGCCGCCGCCGCCGCTTCACACCGACGCCGCCACAACCTTGCGTCGTCTCCTTCCTTTTTGATTCTCTTCCGTTAATTCTCAAACCATTATCTTATTACCATCTTATTCTTTTTCTATTAGATCTTAGGTTGTGTTGGGATTATGCATGTTCATAGTTAAAGAAGAAACCCTAGATATGGAAGGGATGTTTTAGTGATCTTAGTAAGGGGTAGTAACTTAATAAAGATGGGAGTTCATTTAGCATTAAATCTAGATTATTTACGGAGTTAACTAGATGTGTTGAAGGATGAGTTGTGAGTAAATCCATGATTTCCGTATAAGTATTATGAGCAGAGTTGCAAACTTAAAACGAGCATATCTTTTGACTCAGGAATCGAATTTCGGATCAGTTTGAGGTTAAAATTATTTTTCAGAATGTTTCAGATCTAATGGGATCACTGTTGAGTCATGATCTGTTTAGGAAGGTGGAGTAATAAATTAGTCGACTAAAGTTAGGTTATGAGCACCTAGGATTAAGGAGAGTTTTGGGTAGTGCTTTGGGTTGTGTTTGGGATATGGGTAATATGGTAGGATATAGAAACTTAAGTAGGCATTGTTTATTTGTTTGGTATTTTTTTTTATTAGGGTATTATCAAATTGTAGGCAATGAATTCTCTGACGACGGATACGTCGAATTCTACGATTAATTTGCTGTGATTGCTATTTGTTGAGGTAAGTAAACATGCCAGGCCTAGCGCCCATATCTTCTTTCGGGTCTAAACTGTGTTTTTTGAATTATTGTATCAAAATGATATATCTGCTTTAAATGTTTATTTGAGCATCTTGTTTGTTTTACAAAAGTGACGATGTCACAACTATCACATGAAGAATTAATAAGACGTAATGACGTAAAGTGGAATAATTGTACCGAGGATCGTTATTATGGTTTGATAGTTGTTGAATATAGTCTCTCCCCCCGTTTATTTGGTTTACTCGGTTGGAAGTCCCCGATCTTAGCTCCATGTACTTACCTCTCTGGCCGCGAGAAGTCTTAGGGGGTGTCGACACTTACGGTCTTGGTAGTGTGTGATGGTTGGTTCTTCCCCGTTTCAACAAGATAAAATATGGATTTCCAAAAAATGGATCTTTAATGAATAAATCAGAAAGTCCCGTTTGGACATTGGAAAGGATTTGGGTTTGTTTACCCACAAGTGATGTGATAAAAGGAAAAGATTTGATAAATTATTATTTCATGCTTATACTCTTACGCGAATTCTTTATTCTTCAAACCCATGTGTCATTTTAAACTGCTTCATAATCTCTTTACATGCTTGGGTGTTGCTTACTCAGTATTTTTTGCTGACTTTGGAAACTGTGGTGTTTCTTTTGGTTTATGCACCACAAGACTAGATGGATGCATGGAGTAATTGGAGAGCGCGAATCATCACCTTAGTAATTTGAATTTCACGTTTAGACTCATTTCATTTAGTAGTTTTAAGTGTCTGTTGGAATAATTCCCATATTTTTGGGAAGACTAGTTTTAAAGTTTTAATTATTTATTTTATGGATTTTGGGTTGCATATTATGTTATTAAATCTCCTTGTATTCGGGTTTTACCTCGAGTACAGAGTCACACTTTCTCGGCCTTTCGGGTTTGGCCATTAGAGGGTGTTACAGGTGGTATCAGAGCCACGTTGTCAAAAAGTAATAAATTTTTCTATAAAGAAATTTTAAATGGATATAGGAAAAAGGAATTAAAATTGAACAAGCCGGGGGTTGTGGGATAGTTAGCATTTTGCAGGATACTTACTTCTCTTTATCTTGTGTGGTACATGCTTATATTTTCCTAGTTTTAAGACATTCTCGTATCTATTACGCGTCTGGTTTGGAACAATGCGGAGACTTTCTCCCTTTCCTTTTCAGATTGCTAACCAATCTGAATCTTTTTCATCGAGTATTGGACTTGGAGGCTCTACCTATCGCCTAAAGTTCGTAGAATGGCAGGAAAAAATCGATAGCTACTATGCAGGCATTACCGATTGGTGCTACCAATGGAGCATTACTGGCCAAGGACGTCGGGATTTCCGAGACCCATAGGTGATATGAGACATCATACTGGAAGGACTACCAAATACCTATCCATGGAAAGAAATGAAGGAGGAGTACCCCGACCTAGTCATTTCAAAGGAAAGACGATTGATTCCTAAACATGACGAGTACATGATCACACCGGAGTTTTTACGAAGCAAGCTCAAGGAATGGGAGATGACCACTCACGCGCCCAAACAAGAACCAGAAGAAGATCCAATAGAAGAAGATCCCATCGAAGAAGAAGAACCCGTTCAAACTCTTAACTCCACACAAAGGATTTAGACCGCCCATCCCTACTCCTGAGGATATCACCGAAGCTGACCACCCGCATGGCGTGATCTACCATACAGGTTTAGAAACCCTAAAGGAGTATTGTACCTACATCCAAAATATGTGCATCGCTCGGAGTAAGAGGCGCCAAGGATCTTTCGAGGACCCGTTAACCATGTTCCACTACATGCTCAGTGGATTACCAAGGACGACACCTTTGAAGAGGATAAAAGACGAGTTCAGCGACCTATTAACCTATAACTTTTGGGGCGAGGATGTAACTAATGGCTCGAAATACATACATCATATGCATGGAGAACACTTTAGACCCACCTATTCTTTTGGGACGTCTAGAGGGTGTAGCGATTATGGACGCGGAGACTACGCGCGAAGTAGGACAAATACTGAAGGAAATTAAGAAGATGGACAAGAAAGAAGTGGCAAGGAAAGTACGAAAGGCATCGGAAAAAATCAAGGAGGATAGTGACGATGACATGGATACACCCGACTCACCAAAATACACTCCCGCATCACCCCAGTACACACCTCGCAAACCACCATCCAACCGTTAGGATGTCTTATTTTACCTCATCTTTCAATTACCGCAAGTAGGAACGATTAGGATTTCAGTTAGATTTATTCTAGTTCGATGTGGTAGGATGCTATCCTTCTAAGATGGTACTCATGTTTTGAGGTTTATATTTTTAATCACGTTTCGTTTTATTCAATTGGAGCATGATTCCAAATTTTGTTGCATAGTGACGA
Source organism: Linanthus parryae (assembly GCA_023055425.1). Classification (NCBI taxonomy): domain Eukaryota; kingdom Viridiplantae; phylum Streptophyta; class Magnoliopsida; order Ericales; family Polemoniaceae; genus Linanthus; species Linanthus parryae. The sequence goes on along the minus strand of JALGPY010000001.1, from coordinate 58,526,049 downwards.
TCAAATATGCGCAGCAAATAGTATTTTTTGTAACAGACGTGTTTAAACTTGGAATTATTTTTCTTCAAATTGCTCCCAGAAAATAGACATGTTCAGGAACATGCCATAAAAATTTCATACCCAAACAAGTTCTGGATACTTAGATACGAATTTTCAAAGTACATGGTAGAGTAGCAGAATTTCACAGTGACCTTTGGCGGTATTTTTAAGTTTCGCCCATCTTCCGGATCTTGGATAAGCCTCAAATTTTTATAGTAAATATGATACACATAGGGCTAAATTTGAGTGAAAGATCCCATTTTGAGAAATTTAAGGTAGGTTTATGACCAAGTGAAGTTGAAATTTCTATTCTGGTAGCTTGTGACAGCAGTTGTGCTATTCTTTGCACAACTTGAGTTCTATAAATGATTTTGAGTTGGTTCTTTTGATTATGAAAGAAGACTCAGAATGGATGTTCCACACCAAAATTCGCAATTTTTTTTTTCCGGATTGACGACGTTTTGAATTTTCAAAGAAGCATGACAAATAAGATGTGTTCAGCTTATGTGAAATAGTATGTGCAACTATTTGTTTGGTGACCAATGTGTTATGCTACATGACTAATTGTTACATGCCATGTGTTTCATTTTTTTGTACCTTAGGGTAATATATAAATGATACAATAGGTTATAGTGTAGGATTATGGCTAATAGATCACACCACTACTACACCAGGAGGAATAGTCAAGTCCCTATGGCAAGCAACAACAACAACAAAAGCATGGAGCAACTCTTCGCCCAGTTCACTCAGATGGCTCAGAATATGAGAAATGGAGAACATAATGCAACTAATTGGGCAAAGAAGGTGTCTGACATGAAGCCTGGATATTTCACTGGCAATGAGGATCCAGTGGAGCTAGAAGACTGGATCGATGAGATGGACAAAATCCTTGAATCGGTTGAGTTCCCTGACAACCGCAAGGTAGTTTGCGCGGCCTTCTACCTCAAGAGTGAGGCAAACATCTCGTGGAGGAACTAGCGTCAAGCTTTCTTGGCTCAACCCAACTTTAATTGGGAAGCTCTTCAGATTGCTCTTCGCACTCGCTTCTATCCATCTCATGTTTAGGATCATAAGTACATAGAATTCGTGAACTTGAAGCAAGGAAATATTTCCGTGACGAAATACTTCCAAAAATTCATGGAATTAGCCCGATTCTCAGGAACCCTTATACCTGATGAGGCAACAAATGTTTGGAAGTTCATGTCAGGTCTGCAGCTCCATCTGCAGAAAGACTTAATGTGCAGAACCTATGATACTCTCCAAGAGGTGTATGACAGAGCTGAATCTGTTTGGCGTATCCAAAAGATACAAGATGAGAACCGTGGATAGCGCAGTATTAATAATGCTGAGAACAAAGACAACAACCAGAGTAAAAAAAACAACGGTGGACAAGACAAGAGGTTCAAGCCTAACCGTGGAGGAAGTAACCAAGGAAAATACCGTGCTAACAAGCTGAAAAATGGAGATGAACCACCTCGACGTTACTACTTTAAACGATGCAACAAGAATCATTCTGGAGAAGACTACGAAGGGATCTTAGTCACTTTCAACAATTGTGGCAAGAGGGGTCATCGTGCCTACGAGTGTCGTTCACCATTAGCAGGGAACCGATAGGTGAATCAGGGAGGAAATTACCAAGGAAACCGACAGTTCAATGGAAACAACAGGGACATAAACCAACAATATGGCAACAGGAACTATGGAAACCGCAACCATCAGTATAATGGAGGGAACAAGTATGCATGACAGCAGAGGAACTACCAAGGAAATGGAGGAACTAATGGAGGTCAGAACAGGAATGCCAACAATACTCCAGCTAATGCCAACAACAAAAATGGAACTGATACAGCAGCAACCACAGTGCAGAATGGGAATGTTGCGCGGATTGCTGTGATGAGCAGGACCGAGGCAGAAGCAGCAAGTGGAGTAGTCAGTGGTACATTTCTTTTTCATGATCAACTAGCATTTACTTTATTTGATTCTGGAGCTTCATATTCGTTTATTGCATCATCATTTTTGGATAATTTGAGTCTCAATAAGCCGTCTACAATATCCATCCCTATAGCTACCCCCAACTGGTCAAGTAACGATGTGTGACGCCATTTTCCAATGGGTACAAGTTAAGATCTCAACTAGTACCTTCCACCAAACCTGATACAATTTAACCTTGGGGGAATAGATGTTATATTGGGAATGGATTGGATGAGCAAATATCGAGCAGCTATATACTGTCACGATTAGAAGATCAGACTTAAGGGTCCAAAAGGAGAAAAAAACTATTACCGTGGAATCACGAGGGAACCGAATATCCGACTAGTGTCAGCTTTGACCATAGTCAACCAAGTAAAGAAGGGGAATAAGGCTTACTTTTTATGTCCAAGACGTGTATAAGAAGGAGAACGTACTAGAGGAGATACCGATAGTCCAGGAATTTCCAGATGTCTTCCCGGAAGAGATTCCAGGAATGCCACCTAAGAAAGAGGTTGAGTTCACTATGGACTTAGCACCTGGAAAAACTCCGATTTTGAAGGCACCATACCGTATGGCACTGGCGGAATTGAAGGAACTAAAGGAACAGTTTCAAGAACTCCTCGAGAAAGGATAAAAAAGGCAAAGTGTATCGCCTTGGGGAGAACCAGTGTTATTCGTGAAGAAGAAGGATGGAAGTTTGAGGTTGTGCATTGACTATAGAGAGTTGAACAGCGCAACAATCAACAATAAATACCCTCTGCCCCGAATTGACGACCTGTTCTACCAATTGCAAGGGGCGAGTGTTTTCTCAAAAATAGATTTGAGATCAGGGTCTCACAATCTTTGGATAGCCGAGAAGGACATCCTGAAGACGGCCTTTAGAACAAGGTATGGCCACTACGAGTTTACAGTAATGCCTTTTGTCTTAACTAATGCTCCTGCAGTGTTCATGGATCTAATGAATCGTGTCATGAGGAAGTTTCTAGATCGGTTTGTAGTCGTCTTCATTTATGACATCCTCGTTTAGTCAAATAGCGAGGAAGACCATCAAGAACATCTCAGGGAAGTATTAGAGACCTTGAGACATGGGAAGTTGTATGCTAAGCTCCCAAAGTGTGAGTTCAGGCTAAATCATGTTCCATTTCTAGGTCACATAATCTCGAAGGAAGGAATATCAGTAGACCCAGGAAAGATTTCAGTAGTTAAGGATTGGCCTACTCTAAAGAATGTTTCAGAAATAAGAATTTTTCTGGGATAAGCAGGTTATTATCGACGTTTTGTAAAAGACTTGTCAAAGATCGCTAGACTGCTGAAGAATCATTCCAGACGTTGAAGGAAAAGTTGACTACGGCACCTGTGTTAGCTTTACCCAACGATTCTGGTGAGTTTGATGTTTAGAGCGACGCATCTAAGAAGGGACTAGGATGTGTGCTTATGCAAGAAAGAAGAGTTATTTCCTATGCCTCAAGACAGCTGAAAATTCATGAAGAGAACTATGCTACGCATGATTTAAAGCTTGCAGCAATAGTTTTCGCTTTGAAGATATAGAGACATCATCTATATGGTGCAGTGTGTAGATTGAATACGGACCATAGTAGTCTCAAATACATCTTCACGAAGAAGGAATTAAATAACAGGAAAAGACGTTGTCTAGAGATTATAAGGGATTATGACTTGCGTATCCAGTATCACAAAGGGATGGAAAATGTGGTAGCTGATGCGTTACGCCGAAAATCGATCCATACTTGAGATGCCATGCTAGTTTTCCCAGACTGGCTATGCAATGAATTTCGAAAGCTCGAAATTTAAGTGGTTGGACAAGGTGAAGTGAAGAATATTCTTGGGAATATGACAGTAGTGCCAGATGTGTTGGAAGAGATAAGGAGAAACCAGCCAAGAGATGTGAAGCTGGAAAGGATACAGAAGAAGATCGACGAAGGACAAACAACGAATTTTAAGATCCATGAAGATGGAAGTATCCGTTACAAAGGAAGATGGTGTGTACCACTTAAGTGTGCTGAAACCAAGGAGAATTTGATGCGTGAAGCACACAACACACCATATCCGGTATATCCAGGGGGTGATAAACTTTATGTGGACTTGCAGAAGACATTTTGGTGGCCCATCATGAAGAGGGAAGTAGCATAAATTGTTGCAAGATGTTTAACTTGTCAGAAGGTGAAGTTCGAGCATTAAAAAATGGGAGGCTTAGTTCAAGCATTGGATGTCCCAGTTTGGAAGTGGGATTCAATCTCAATGGATTTCGTGTATGCCTTACCAACATCATAGAATGGACTGAATCAGATATGGTTCATGGTTGACAGATTGAACAAGACAGCAAGGTTCATTCGGATGAAGGATACATGGAATATGGAGCAAAGGGCTGATGCGTATATCGAATATGGAGTCCCGAGCTCTATAACTTCCGACAGGGATCCTAAATTTCTCTCTCACTTCTGGAAAGCTCTTTAGGAGGCAATGGGAACCCATCTTAAATTCAGTACAGCATTACACCCTGCAACGGATGGACAGACTGAGTGAACCATTCAGACGTTGGAGGATATGTTAAGGTCATGTGTTATGGACTTTCAAGGTTCATGGGTTGATAGACTACCTCTAATACAGTTTTCCTACAACAACAGCTATCATGCCAGCATTGGCATGGCACCACATGAAGCGGTGTATGGAAGAAGGTGTCGAACACCCCTGTGTTGGAGTGACATAAGCGACACGGTAGTAATTAGTCCACAATTAATTGAAGAGATGACAGCTGAGGTGAGACTTATCCAGCAGTGAATGAAGGCAGCTCATGATAGACAAATGTCCTACGCTGATCAGAAAAGGAGACCATTGGAGTTTCAAATTGGAGAAAAGGCTTTTCTTAAAGTTTCTCCAACTAAGGTAGTCATGAGGTTCAATCAGAAAGGGAAGTTGAGCCCGATGTTCATCGGACCATATGAAGTCGTAGAGAATATTGGAGAAGTAGCTTATCGATTGGAGCTACCATCAAAATTGGGTCGTGTTTACAATTTATTCCACGTATCTCAGCTGAAAAAGTACGTACTTGACCCGTCTCATTTATTAGATCCTGAACCGGTAGAATTCGATCCTACGTTAAGTTATGAAGAACGTCCTATCAAGATTTTAGACACCAAAACAAGAGAAACTCGCAACAAGAGTGTCAATCTTGTAAAGGTCTTATGGACAAATCACCTCAGGGAAGAAGCAACATGGGAAGTATAAGATGACATGCGGAAGAAGTACCCACATCTTTTTGACAAGGTATTTTGAGTTCCGAGGACGTCACTCCTCTAAGGGGGAGAGGATGTAACCCTTCAAATTTTAACTACGATATTTTAAGCACTCCTTATAGAACTTAGAGGATATTACTTTCTGTGCATGACCTAGAGGTTGCATTCAATAATTATACCTTGACATAGAAACCTTATATCTTTAGAAGCATTGAGAAGTCAGTTTGAACTTTGACGACGAAACTTCTTCTAAGAGGGGAAGGATAATACCCGTTTTATAGACGTGGGTTTTCTGGTAATATTATAAGATTACTGGTTGTTAAAGAATATTAGTATAAAGTATTGGGTACTAGTTGTAATTAATTAGAAAATAGTTTTTAATTATTATACGTCTTGGGAGTTTTATGACTTTTACTTACACTATTTAGTGACTCTTAATTAAACTAGGAGGTTGTAGGTGTCAATTTGCCAAAAGTTTATCATCCTTTCTCTTCGTGGCAAAAAAATCCTCCTCTATTTTCCCTCTATAGCCGAAATTGCCATGTATGGCCGGCCCTCTCTCTCTTTCTCTTCCTTTTATTTTGTTTCCCTGTTTGAATAGAATTCCAATCTCATTATTTTTTTTCCTTGCTTGAATCAAAGCAAATCCTAATTAGATACTAATTGAGCAAATACCAAAACTTTAGCAACAAGAAACCTAATTAATTCCATATTAATTTCCCAACTCAAGATCTTGAACAACTTTGAAACAATCCTAGTTTTCTTTAAACTCGTACCTTCATAGCCTATATAAACCCACCTCCATCTCATAATTTTATTCACACCAAATCAAAGAGCTCTCAAAAACTCTCAAAGCTCTCTATCTCTCCTACCCGTCTGCCGCCGCTGCTCCCTAGCCGCCGCCGCCGCTTCACACCAACACCGCCACCACCGTGCGTCATCTCCTTCCTTTTTGATTATTTTCCGGTAATTATCAAACTATTATCTTATTACCATCTTCTTCTTTTTCGATTAAATCTTAGGTTTTTTTGGGATTATGCATGTTCATAGTTAAAGAAGAAACCCTAGATATAGAAGGGATTTTTTAGTGAACTTAGTAAGGGGTAGTAACGTAACAAAATATGGGAGTACATTTAGCATTAAACCTAGATTGTTTACGGAGTTAACTAGATGTGTTGAAGGATGAGTTGTGAGAAAATCCATGATTTCCGTATGGGTATTATGAGCGGAGTTGAAAACTTAAAACGAGCATATCTTTTGACTCAGAAATCGAAATTATGAGCCGTTTGAGACTAAACTTATTTTACAAAATGTTTCGGATCTAATGGGATCACTTTTGAGTCATGATCTGTTTTGGAGAGTTTTGGGTAGTGCGTTGGGTCGTGTTTGGGATATGGGTAATCGGGGAGGATCTAGAAACTTAAGTAGGCATTGTTTATTTTTTTAGTATTATATTTTGATTAGGGTATTATCAAATTGTAGTCAATTAAATCTCTGACGACGGATACGTCGAATAGTGCGATTGATTTGTTGTGATTGCTATTTGTTGAGGTAAGTAAACATGCCAGGCCTAGCTCCCATGTCTTCTTTCGTGTCTAAAATATGTTTTGTGATTTATTGTCTCAAAATGATATATCTACTTTAAATGTTTATTTGAGCATCTTGTTTGTTTTACAAAAGTGACGATGTCACAACTATCACATGAAGAATTAATAAGACGTAATGACGTAAAGTGAAATAGTTGTACTGGGGATCGTTATTATATTTTGGTCGTTGTTGACTAAAGTCTCCTGACCTGTTTAGTTGGTTTACTCGATTGCTAGTCCCCGAGCTTTGCTCCATGTACTTACCTCTCTGGCCGCGTGAAGTCTGAGGGGGGTGTCGACACTTATGGTCTAGGTAGTGTGTGATGGTTGGTTCTTCCCCGTGTCAACAAGATAAAATATGGATTTCCAAGAATGGATCTTTAATGTTTAAATATGAAAGTCCCGTTTGGACATTGCAAAGGATTTGGGTATGTTTCCCGACAAGTGAAGTGATACAAGGAAAAGATTTGGTGAATTCTTATTTCATACTTATACTCTTACTCGAATTCATTATTCTTCAAACCCATGTGTCGTTTTAAACTGCTTCATAATCTCTTTACATGCTTGGGTGTTGCTTACTCAATATTTTCCGCTGACTTTGGAAACTGTGGTGTTCCTTTTTGTTTCTGCACCATGGAGTAATTGGGGAGCGCGAATCATCACCTTAGTAATTTGAAGTTCATGTTTAGACTCATTTCATTTTGTGGTTTTAAGTTTCAGTTGGAATAATGCCCATATTTGTCGCAAGACAAGTTTTAAACTTTTAATTAATTATTTTTTGGATTTTGAGTTGCATTGTTATAAAATCTCCTTGTATTCGGGTTTAACCTCGAGTACGTAGTCACACTCTCTCGGCCTTCCGGGTTTGGCCATTTTGGGGGTGTTACATCCACAACCAATGCCATACCCATTCACCATGCAATAAAGCACATAGTACAGCTAAAATCCAATTTTAACACGCTTGGTAAATTTTAGTTGAATTTGGATTTTCTAGGGTTAAAAAGGTCCAAAGGGCCCACCAAAAAGTTTGGCCGAACTAATAGCGGTGCCTAGGCCGGGCCGAACCGGTCGGACCTAGCCCGCGCGGTCCAACCGGCAGCTAGGCCGAGCCAACTAGGCCGCGATCCAAGCTTGGCGCGCAAGGAAGGAGGCGGACAGCCCTAGGGTCAAACCTCATGGTTTTTTCCAAAACTCCTTCCCTCTTTCCTTGTGTGCTTATTTCCAATTTATGAGAAAAACTCTTTTTCCCCCCAATTGTGACCAAACCCAAGCTTTTCAAAACACAAAAACTCAAATCATATGTGAACGAAATTTGCAAAAATTATACGATATGTAAAATTCGCACAATCTCTATTGAATCATATTCAATTTTCATTAATATGCTAAACTTCAGTTTTCGCGAGAAGTAACAATTACAGTGTAAAAACTGATATAAGTAATACATAATATTATGTTATGCGCTACGACATGTGGCTCTGATACCATTGTAGGATTTTGATGCAGGTAACGCAGCGGAATAAAAAAAATTAATCATGCCCAAACCCTTCACGGATCGCAGGCAAACATTCATAACATGATGAAGTAGAAAATTGTGTACCTTAGTTTGTGTTATCACTACGAAGAATTTTGTCTTCTTCTCTATGGTATCCATACCATTCGATTGCAGTTGAAATCCTTCTCCACGTGTAGTTCTACCAACGGAAGAAGGATGCAAAGATCACGAAAAATGGAACACCAAGAGCCGCGCCACAAGGGGTGGCCGACGCAACCAAAGGGGCGGACCGGTAGGGGTCGAGCACCTTCCTTGTCTCTCTCATAGCTTTGTTATGTTGTCTCAATAATGACTTGTTGTAGAGAATTAATAGGCTAGAGTTCCCTTATATAGTTAATAACACATTAAGTATGTAAGGTCACACGTTTCATGGACTTGAAATACTTAGGTATTTCAAAGCCTTGAACCAATTTTCAAAGCCTTGAATCAGGTTTCACATTCAAGGCCTTGAACCAGGATTCAAAGCCTTGAAATAGTGTGACCTACATACATGTTCTGAGGGGGAGTTTTCCTAAACTCTTTTTGAATTAATACTATCCCTCTCACCCCTGTACTTAATGTGTTATTATTTGTTGATGAAAGACAAACTGATTTGATATATCGAACATGTTTAATCCATTATTTTTACTCAGTTTGCAGGGAAAATTTGTTTCCTAAATATGCAGGATTTGTTTCCTTATCTTGATTTTGCAGGAAGGAAATCACTTTGTGAAAATGATCATGTGATCAATTAGTGACTCATGACAGCTTCTCAAAGTGTTTAAATACAATCTCACAACAATATCTCTGAAGATTGTGATCAACTATCCGTTGGACAAGGCTGTTAAAGAGACTCAAAGTTGTTGCCTACAAAATAGGAAGTTGTTGCTGAAAATCTGGGAAGATTTGCAGAGTTTCAAAGAGTATAAATGGAGCCCTTTTTGAAGCAAAAAACAGAACACTCAACAAGCAAAAATAGAGACACAATTCTGGATTGACAAGCATCAAAGAAGATAATCACTCTCACAATCCAACACAGAGAATTTCACTGATTCTTCACTGCAGTTTTATACTCTAGTGTTTTTCTGTATTGTGCTTTATTGGTAGATCATTTCTTTAATACTTCTAAACATCATTCTCAAGGATTGTTCAAAGTGAAAAATATAGAACTCTTAGTTAATCAATTAGCTAGAGCAGGTACTAGATAGGTTAGGATGAACCACAAGCTGTAACAGAGTAAGGCAATTCTCTATGCTTGAGATATAGGGCCTAGCATTTGATTAATAAGAATTGAGTTGAAAATCATGCCGGGAGAAGATCCTTGAGGTAGAGAGGTGTGTCCAAGTGGACTGAACTCAATAAATCGTTTGTCTCTTGAATTTACAATTCATTCACATTCATAGTTCTTGCAGAACTTAAACTTGTCTGTTTTTCAACGGTTTGAAAATATTTTCAAGGACTTGAAAAAGACTTGTCTGTTTCATTGTAAACTGTATTTCATTCCAAATGCTTGAATTTGTGTTCAAGGTCTTGAACTCATTTGAACTAAAACTAAAACTCTTTTCCTCTTCTAGTTTTGCTAAAATTTGGCATACTATATTCAACCCCCCCCCCTTTCTAGAGTATCCGTGCTGCATATTCATCTGCATACTCCCCTTTCAATTGGTATTAGAGCCTGTATCACTGTATAAAATTTAACCATTTGGTGATCATGAGTACTGCAGGTGATGGTGGTTTCTCACAGGGAAGAACTTCCAACAGACCTCCTCTATTCTATGGAGACAACTTTGCTCACTGGAAAGTCCTGATGAAGATGTTCATCAATGATCAGGACTTAGAGCTTTGGCCATTATTCAAAATGGACCTCACACGTTCTTTATAGAGAAAGATGGGATCAAAACTCCCAAATATGAAGACTCGCTCTCCTCCTCTGGGTTAGAACAATATTCTAAGAATTACAAAGCTATTAACATCTTGTATTGTGCTTTGAGTACAGATGAATTCAACAGGATTTCAGGCGGCAGGACTGCCAAAGAAATATGGGACAAGCTTGTGGTAAAATTTTAAGGAACTAGTCAATTCAAGCAAACCAAGATCAACATCTATCTCAGGCAATATGAGTTGTTCAAGATGAATGCTGATGAGTCAATCAAAGATATGTTCAAAAGGTTCAGAGACATTGTCAACAACCTCGATTCCTCGGGAAAACATATTTCCAATGAAGAAAAGGTAAGGAAGATATTGAGAAGTCTTCCAAAGGCCAAATGGGAACCAAAGACAACAGCCATTGAAGAAGCTCAAGATCTCTCATCACTACAACTTGATGACCTACACTGGAATCTCATGACACATGAAATATCCATGAATGAAGATGATGGGGAGCTGCCTGAAGGTTTCAAGAACTTAGCACTCAAGGCCAAAGAGAATGGGAAAATTCAAAGCCTTGGAACAGAAGATGATGATGATGTAGATCCTTTTGTATTGATCTCCAAATCCTTAACCAGAATTCTCAAAATGAAGAAATACTTTGAAAACAAAGACCTCAACAGAGAAAGAAAAAGATCATCCAATAGCAAGGACTACAAAGGTAAGTCTTCTTCACAAAATAAATCCAGAGTCATGAACTGCTTTGAATGTGGTGATGCAGGACATTTGATAAGAGACTGTCCACACAAGAAAAGCAAGAACTTCCAAAAGAAAGACCATGACAGGAGAAAGAAAGCTATGATAGCTTCATGGAGTGATTTAGATAGCTCAAGTGAATCTGAATCTAAATAAGAACATGTCAACCTATGCTTCATGGCCAAGCATGATGAAAGTTCTGAGATGAACATTAAGGTAATGGTAAATTGTCTGATTTTCAAAACCAAAAGATGCTCTTTCAGATTATCTCAGAACAATGCTTTTAAATGAAGAAGATTATCTGAAAGAGATCAGACTTTTGAAAGAAAAATTTCATGAGCAAGCATAAGAGAATTTACAACTTGTCTGTCTAAATCAGAATCTTGAAATCTCTCAGAAGAAAACTGAAAGTGATTTCAAGGCCTTGAAAACCAGTTTCAAAGCCTTGAAAACACAAGTCAAGGAAGTAGTCATTGAGAACTCATTGATGAGTACCAGCCTTGTTAATCTGAAACATCAGATTCATAAAGATAAACAAAAGACTACTCTTGCTGAGAAACTTCAAGAATCTGAATTAGTCAATGTCAAGATTGCAAGCTTAGAACATAAGTTAAACTTGATTCTTGGAGGAAGTTCAAAGTCTGTTCATAAAACTGGTATTGGATACAATCCAAATTTTAAGAAACAACAATACCTGATTTGTGAAAGCTGGAAGAAAAACTTCTCCTAAGTGTCATTTTTGCAACAACATTGGTCATATGAAGATGACTTGTCCTTTCATAAGAAGAGACCCTCATACAATGAGAAACACATTTCCATTTCAACTTAAAGGACAAGTCAGACAGATTTGGGTTCCTAAAGGGGTCAGGCCACCTAACATGGTTGATCCTGATTATGAGTCCAAATTCAACACTTGGTCTAACAGCTTGGTAAGGCAGTGATTGGTGTTTGCAGGTTGTCACCAACATCAAAGAATAGAAGTGGTTTATGGACAATGGTAGCTCAAGACACATGAGTGGAAAGAGATCCCTATTCTCAGAATTGAAAAAGCAATTTGAAGGTTCAATTACTCTTGGTGACAATGGAAAATGAAACATTCTTGGTATTGGTAAAGTTGGTACAAATTCTGAAAATTCTATTTCTGATGTGTATCTAGTTGATGGTTTAAAATTTAACTTGATTAGTGAATCTCAGCTTTGTGATAATGGACACAAGGTTATCATTGATAAAGAGAAGTGTGTGGTGCAAAATGAGAAATCATGAAATTGCATTCTCAACGGGCAAAAACATAACACTCAACGGGCAAAAAGAAAGACACAATTCTGGATTGACAAGCATCAAAGAAGATCATCACTCTCACAATCCAACACACAGAAGTTCACTGCATTCTTCACTACAGTTTTCTACTCTAGTGTTCTTCTGTATTGTGATTTATTGGTAGATCATTTCTGTAATACTTTTTATACATCATTCTCAATTATTATTCAAAGTGAAAAATACAGAATTCTTAGTTAATCAATTAGCTAGAGCAGGTACTAGATAGGTTATGATGAACCACAAGTTGTAACAGAGTAAGGCAATTCTCTATGATTGAGATATAGGGCCTAGCATTTGATTAATAAGAATTGAGTTGAAAATCATGCAGGGAGAACATCCCTGAGGTAGAGAGCTATGTCCAAGTGGACTGAACTCAATAAATCGTTTGTCTCTTGAATTTACAGTTCATTCACTCATAGTTCTTTCAGCACTTAAACTTGTCTGCTTTTCAAGGGTTTGAAAATCTTTTCAAGGCATTGAAAAAGACTTGTCTGTTTCATTGCAAACTGTATTTCATTCCAAAGGCTTAAATTTGTGTTCAAGGCCTTGAACTCCTTTGCACTAAAACTAAAACTCTTTTCCTCCTCTAGTTTTGCAAAAAGTTGGCATACTCTATTCAACCCCCCCCCCTTCTAGAGTATATGTGCTACATATTCATCTCCATACTCCCCTTTCAAACTACATATTTTCCCCAATAGTAATTACGTCCATGCACGGATTAGTCCACCTTGCAAATTAGACCTACTAATTTTGTATGTGTTTGTGTTTTGATCCTTTTAGCTAATTTGTCGAACTATTTAATGTTCAAATCTAGTTTAATCCATTCGGTGTGTGACCCTATAGGTTTCTACTTAGCTGGAAGTAACGATTAGAAACATAGAGCGGTGTCTAGCAACACATTTATGCCACACAACTAATAGAAAAGTCAGTGATCCGGCAAACCATGTGCCCAATGTTACCGCATTGTATATATCCCTTTGTCTTTATTTTCGGATTGGACACGAGACATAACTTTCACACTCGTCTATCCAATCCATAGTTTCTCGATCCTAGGAGTAGGCTTATCTATACAGATATCAATATCATAATATTGATTTATCTGAATCTGGCCAGACATTTCATAAGCACTACACCTCGAGTGGTCGTGGATATTTGCCCCCTTTACGTGGGAGGGACAAATCCTTTCTACATCACTACCATCTCTAAACTTGCTTACTATCATGCCCAATGACTATATTTATATTTAGCCAGTTACGGTGTAACTTTTTATACAATCATAGCATGATATTTCACAACTAGAGTATCTAGTGACTTCAAGTCTAAGGATTACAATACCATTAGAACTACAAGAAGCACTTGTCACGTTAATATAACTTAATGTAGTCTTCTCGTTGTGAGTCAATCAAGTATGCCATTAATCCTAATGCATACACATTTGTTGGACTTGATATCTCCATATCAATCTACCCACATACTAGTCTATAGTGATTGTCCTGTTAATCAATATAATAGACTAGGGATATTTAAGATAAAAAACACATTTGCAGTCTAAGGACTTGATTATATTAAATATCTCCATAAATAATAAATGAATATTCTAGCCAAACGATGTTCATACTAAATATAGATTGCCTCTAGGACATCTACTCCAACACCTCTTTCGGAATCTTTGATCCTTACCACTTAACTTATTTGACATGTCCAGATTACCATGTAATCTACCTGCAAGTTTTGACATGAACAAAACTTATAATCTTCATGAAGGGGATATCATCAATCCCATAACCAGAATATGGATTCCTTCGATACATCAATTCAAACCATGGACTCAATAGTATCACCCAACTCATCGAGATTATTGACTCCATAGAAACCTCACGCACTTGACTTGTCAAAGCAATAACCACTAAATGCGTGTGCACATTGACTATCAAAGGATTAAGATCATAAGTAATCATAATAAGCATGAGACGCAACTTGTCTTGTTATGTCATTACAAAGACAATGATCTCAACTTGGTCATGTTCAATATACACAAAGTATACTAGCACATAGAGTTGAAATTATAATATGAACTATACCGTTTCCTATAGCCAAGACACGCCTACTAAAACATTGTGCTACAATCGTTCCGATGGTTTGTCTAGTTCCATCTCAAATTGTGAACTCCTAACTTTCATTCCACAAGAACCAAAGATATGATCTTCTGTGTGTAAGCTAGACTCTACATACCAGATCTTCTACCATGTTGAATAATAGACAACTTTCCATAATAATAACATAATGCAAAAACATTTCCAAAAACTATTCTCATAAATGTCAAATTAAAATAGTATAATACAAAAGGCATGACTTTTAGTATTTTCATGTCTCATTCTCGTAGTCTCGTTTCTGATACTACACATGGTCATATTTTCATGCTCCTGGACATAAGCTGCTTCATTTCCCTATTGGCATGTGCAGGTATTGTGGACAAAAAAAATTGGGCCATTACTTATCAAAGTATCCTTAGCACCCTCACCTTCGGTCAGAATCTGATTCTACACACTCTTTTTACGGGTAATTCAGCACCTCGGTTCATTTTATCAGATGATTAGATCGTTTTTTTTATTCAGCGATGGCTGACATCATTCTTGAGCGGATTACATCGTCCTTCCTCTCCGCTATCTCAGGTAACTGTGCTTGGTACTTTGATTCAGGGTGCTGTAATCATATGACTTTTGATTCTACCCTATTTAAATGGCTTCATGAGACACCTCTGCTTCGAGTATTTATACTACTGACGGTGCAACTTTGAGTGTTACCCATATATGTCAGATTTCACAAGATCATATATGTATTTCAGATACATTCTTCTAGTGGATGTCGTGTGCAGGATCATCAAACAAGAAAGGCACTTGGTATTGGTCATAAAGCTAGACGGCTATTCCAACACACAAGCCTTACTCTCCCATTGATTTCTGCAGTTGGTGCTGTAGGGTTTTGATCATGGATACGCAGCTGAACAAACAATAATTTATCCGATTAAGACCCTCCAAGATCTCCGGAAGAGAAATCATAACGATAGTAAAGGATTCATAACAAGTATTTGATGACTTCAAACGTCAATAGTGTCACGTCTCTATGGTTTATCCAAGCCTAGGATTGAGATCTAGATCCTCCAACTCCTTTTTCTAGCTAGAAAGTATGGAAGAGGAAGAAAAAATCACGCAACGGAGACCAAAAGAGAGGGGCGGCCTCTCTTCTTTGGCCGACGGGTAGGGGCGAACAAGGGGGTAGGACGGCCCTCTTTGTCTTGCTCTCTCCTTTCTTACCTCCAATTCAACTTATGTTATGAGCATTAGTTATGAGCGAAGTATCTAGGAGCATCCTTTGTATATTCCAACAAATCCTTGTTACTACATACAGATCCTCTCCTAAGCCTACTGAAGTTCGATTTAGTCCAACTTGCATATTAATCCTACTAAGTTAGCAAGTTGTTGCGTTTTGATCCTTCTAATTAATTAATCATATTAATTAATTCCCATGTCTAGTTCAATCCATATGGCCTATGACCCCATAGGTTTCTACTTAGTTGGTAGTAAATATTTACTAACATGGAGCAGTGTCTAGCAACACATGCATTATGCCCAACTAATAGAAATAGTAATCCGACAAACCTTGTGCAAGTATTGTCTCATCCCTTTTTCACAATATCCGGATTGGACACGAGACATACAAGTCACACTCGTATATCCAATCCATAGTTCCTCGATCCAGGGAATAACATCAATATCCTATATTGATTTATTTGATTCTAGCCAGACATTCTATAAGCACTATCCCTCTAGTGGCCTTGGATATTTGCTCCCGTTATGTGGGAGGGACAACTCTATCTACACCACTAAGATATCTAAGCTTGCTTCATATTGTGTCCGATACACGCATTTATGACTACCCAGTCACGGTGTAGCGTTTGACGCTACCAAAAACAAAATTTTCCAGAACTAGATGATCTAGTGACTTCAAGTCTAAGGATGAAAATACTGTTGTCACCGCGAGAAGCACTTGTGAGTTTACATAACATGTATGTAGACTTCTCGGAGATGGGTCAATCCAGCATGCCATTACACTAATGCATACCCATGTGTTGGATTGTGATATCTCCATATCAATCCAACCCCATACTAGTCTATAGATGATTGTCCTGTTAATCAGTATAATGGAGTAGGGATATTTAAGATAAACAACATAATCGTAAATCTAAGGACTTCATTATATTAAATATCCCAATAAATAATACAATGAATAATGTAGTCAATTTATTGTTCATACTAACTTGATTGCCTCCAGGGAATTTATTCCAACAGTCTCCCACTTACACTACAGCCAATCTGGTGCATCTCGTATGCCAATGCTCCTAGTGTGCCCTTCATGCTTGCGCAGAACAAGCGGCTTTGTAAGTGGATCTGACAGATTCTCACCAGCAGGAATCCTTCATATCCGAACGTCTCCTCTTTCGATAATATCTCGAATAAGATGGAACTTCCTCAATACGTTCTTGGATTTCTTGTGTGACCTGGGTTCCTTTGATTGCGCGATTGCCCCAGTGTTGTCCCAATACAACTCTACTGGATCCGCAATTCTAGGAACCAAACCAAGCTTAGTGACTAACTTCCTAATCCAAATAGCCTCCTTTCCTGCGCCATTCAAATTAATGTACTCAGCCTCTGTTGTAGAATAAGCCACCGTCTCTTGCTTGGAACTCTTCCAGCTCACTGCTGCTCCATTCAGGAAAAACATAACCCCCGACTGTGATCTGAAATCATCTATGTTTGTTTGGAAGCTAGAATCCATGTAAACCTTTACACGCAACTCCTCCTCACCTCCAGATATCAAAAACGCATCATTAGTTCTTCTCAAGTACTTTAGAATGTTCTTGACGGCAATCCAGTGACTCTCGGCTGGATTGGACTGATATCTGCTTCTCATACTCAATGCATATGACACATCTCATCTAGTACATAACATGAGGTACATGATGGATCCTATGGCCGTGGCATATGGAACCCTACTCATGCGTTCCTTCTCAATCTCATTGGAAGGAAAACCTTTCTCCGAAAGAGTGATTCCATGCGACATGGGCAAGAATCCCTTCTTGGAATCTCAAATGTTGAACCATTTCAACCCCTTGTCTATATATGTACTTTGACTTAGGCCGAGCAGCTTCCTAGATCCATCTCTATAGATCTTGAGAACGAGTATATAAGCTACTACATCTAAGTCTTTCATTAAGAAAAACTTTCCTAGCCAATCTGTAACATATTGCAGCATTGGAATGTCATTTCCAATGAGTAGTATGTCATCCACATACAAGACCATAAAAGCAACAAAGCTTCCACTAAGCTTCTTGTAGACACAATATTCATCTTGGTTTCTGATGAAGACAAACTCTTTGACAACTTCATTAAAACGTCAATTCCAACTCCTAGAAGCTTTCTTCAATCCATAAATGAATCGTTGCAGTTTACAGACTTTGTTGGTTTGCTTTGTATCTTCTAAACCCTCAAGTTGTGTCATATACACATCCTATAATAGATTCCCATACAGGAATGATATTTTGACATCCATCTGCCAAATCCCATAGTCGTAGTATGCTGCAATAGCAACTAAGATTCGGATGAATTTGGTCATTGCGACTGGTGAAACGGTTTCATCATAGTTAATACCGTGAGTCTTTCTGAATCCTTTATCCACCAATCGGCCCATATAGGTAATCACATTACCATCAATGTCGATCTTCTTCTTGAAGACCCACTTTCACCCTATGGGTCGAGCCCCTTCGGGTGGTTCCACCAAAGTCCATACTTTTTTTGTATACAAGGATTCCACTTCTGAGATTCTGGCCCTTTAATGGCCTCTCCATAGGTAATAGGCTCATAATCTATGAGCAATGTGTCACCAGACTCAGTCACGAGAAGTCCATACCTATCTAGCTCCTGGAGCATTCTACTTGACCTACGAAGTTCTTGTGTTATTTGAACAGGCTGCTACACAACTTATTGTGGTTCCTGTTCATGTTCCATAGTAGGATCAATGATTTCTGATTCTTGAACTTCTTTAAGTTCTACAGTCCTCCTACTTGCTTCTTTAAAGACAAATTATGTTTCTAGAAACACGTCGGACCGAGCAACAAATACTTTGTTCTCAGTTGGATTAAAGAAATAATATCCCTTAGTTTCCTTAGGGTATCCCACAAACTTGCATTTATCCGACTTAGGCCCTAGCTTGTCTGACTTTAAACGTTTTAGATAGACATCGCATCCCCAAATCTTCATGATTGACACTGTGGTACGAATCCCACTCCACATATCATGAGGTGTCTTCATGACTGATTTAGATGGAACACGGTTAATGGTGAAAGATGCACTCAATAGAGCGTAGCCCCAAAATGATAATAGAAGATTAGTTTGACACATCATAGATCGAACCATATCCAATAGATTTTGATTCCTCCTCTCAGACACGCCATTCCATTGTGGTGTGCCAGTTAAAGTGAGTTGGGATATTATCCAACACTCTCTAAGATAGTTGTCAAACTCTTAGCTCAAGTATTCACCTCCACGATCCGATCATAGAGTCTCAATACTTTTGCCAAGCTGCTTCTCTACTTCATTCATGAATTCTTTGAAATTTTCAAATGACACGGATTTGGCCTTCATAACGTATACAAATCCATATCTACCGAAATCATCAGTAAATGTGATGAAGTTGACGTAACCACCCCTGGAAGCCGTGGAAAATGGCCCACATAAATCAGTATGTACTAGCACCAGTTGCTCATTAGTCCTCTCACATTTCGTATTGAAAGGGGACTTTGTCATTTTTCCTAATAAACAAGTCTCACATGTCTCATATGATTCAAAGTCAAATGAGCCTAGAAATCCATCCTTATGGAGTCTAGATACATGTTTCTCGTTTATATGGCATAAACGACAGTGCCATAGATAAGCAGGATTTAAATCATTTATTTTAATCATCTTGGTATTTATGTTATAGATAGGATTTTTTAGATCAAGAATATATAATCCATTAAATAATTGTGCACTACAATAGTGAATACTATCAAAATAAATGGAGCAACAATTGTCATTTATTGAAATAGTAAAACCTTGATTGTCCAAACAAGAAATAGAAATCATGTTTCTGCTCATAGCACGCACAAATTAGCAATTATTTAATTCTAAAACTAATCTTGAAGGCAGAAACAGCTCATACACGCCTAAAGCCAATGCAGCAACCTTTGCTCCATCGCAACGCGCAGATCTATCTCTCCTTTAGCCAATCTCCTACTTCTCTTTAGATTATGCACATTTCAACAAATGTGAGATCCACATTCAGTATCGAATACCCAACATAAAGAGGAAGTAATATTGACATCTATAAAAAAAAAAAAAAAAACATGGTGGTGGTGGAATCAATATTCCAAGCCTTTTATCCTCCAGATACTTTGGGCAGTTCCTCTTCCAGTGTCCAGGTTGAATGCAGTAGTGACACTCACCTTTAGTCACACCTTTGGCAATGCCACCAACAGGCTTATGGGCAGTTTCCTTGCTTTTGGCAACTGCTTTGCCTTTTTCCTTGGAGGTAGATGCAAACATTTTGCCCTTTCCTTTCTGCACCATCATTATGGATTTGCCCTTACCCTTGTTGATGCTTTGTTCAGGTGTCCTCAACATATTGAGTAAATCTGGCCGAGGTTTCCAGATCTCATTCATGTTATAGTTCGTCACGAACTGTCCATAACTCTAAGGCAACGATTGCAAAATCATATCGGTGGCCAATTCTTGACCCACGGGAAACCCTAGGCGGTCGAGTCTCTCTAGATAGCCGATTATACGCAACACGTGTGGCCCCACCGGGTTTCCTCTTACAGATGGAATATGAACAATGCCTTGGAAATTTCATACCTCTCAACCCTAGCCTACTCTTGAAAGAGCAGCTTCAAGTGTGCGATCATTTAGACTGCATTCATGTTCTCATTTTGCTTCTGAAGCTCAGAGGACATGGTGCAAAGAATTAGGCATGCCCCATCATTAGCGTCATCAACACGCTTTTGATATGCCTTTAGGGCTGCAGGAGTATTGTTTTTCGGACCATCAGGAACTTGCTCCTCTAGAGCGTACAATTTCTTTTTCCTGCTTGAGAATGATTCTCAAGTTGCTGTACCAATCTAGAAAATTGGTCACAGAGAGCTTGTCCTTCTCAAGGAAAGAGCGTAGGGAGTGTGATGAACTCGATGAGTTGTTTGCCATTGGAATTCTACAAAAAGGAAATATGCAAGTTTTAGTATTTGTGAAGGATTAACTATATTTAATTATGGCTAGATTATTAAATACAACTCCCACTATTTTTCTACGGATTAATAACCCTCAAATATTAAAGCAGAAAATATCATTATATTTTTAGTGGGTCCCAAGATTCATATTTCACTTCTTTTGAGCTTGCTTTGGCAAGTCACCCAAAATTAGTTATTTGGGTAGGAACAATTTCCAAATTGCATCCTCATGCAATTCTTGGTTCAATTAGGCAAATAATTCTTTATTTATCCATCCCATGGATAATCCCAATTGGTTGCCTCTAGGCTTTTAATCTTATTAAAATCACCCAGTTGCGTCCAACCTCTAACTTAAACACTTGCACATTACTTGTTCGTGTCATCGCAACACAATCATGACAAATCAAGTCGCCCTGCTTTGGCACGCACGAGCTTGATAATCATGATCATGAAGAGTGTTTAAATAACGAGAAGGCAAAACGCAATATTTAAATTGAGGGATTTTTCCTTTCAATTTTAAGTTGTTTTGTTGATCCATATAAACGGATCTACTTATTTTGAGTTTGGGCTAACTCATAAATAAAATATCCGGGTTGTTTAATTATCTTATAATCAAATTGCATGCATCATCCATACACCAACAACAATAATAAGACAAAAAAGTAAACATCCACAAAAGAAATTAACATGATATGGATATGGCCTCCTAGACTAACATATTTCCAAACCAATGAGAATATCTACGAACCCTAAAATAGTAAGCGCATCCCCATGTGCCTCCATCTTTTGGTCCATCCTCCATAGCATTGTGGAATGATCCATGCTCCATGTTGTGGCTCCTTTAATTCTTTGGGCTTCTTTTCTTCAATCTTGGATATCAACTATTTTATCTAGTACTAGCTAGAATCTATACTAAATAAAATAAATCTCACAATTTGAGAAAAAAAATCGACTCGCAGGCCGTAAACCCTAATTAATTATTACTTCAAATTGATCAGCTCGCATGCCGTAAAAAACCACAAAAATTAAACATTCACAACTAAACATATCTAAGGCCATATCAAATCACCATACGGATTGCACATAAACACTTAAAACCAATTTTTAACGTGCTTAGTAAATTTTAATTGATTATAGGATTACTAGGGTCCGAAAGGTCCAAGAGGCCAAACCAACAAGGTGGCTGAACCCGTTGGAGCCACCCGGGCCGAGCCTATGCCGGTCGGCCCAACCCAGGCTCGGTCAACCGCCTAAGCCTTCGGCCTAGGTGGCTTGGGCGGCAAGGAGTGAGGGGCGGTCTCCTTATGAGGGGCGAACTTCTTGGAGTTGTTTCGAAAACAACTCCTTCCTTATTCCCCAAGTCCGAAACGTTTACAAATTAGAACTTCTTTCTAATTTGTGCCCAAACCCTAGATTCAAGATCCTAAAATTTCTCAAACTGACTAATTAAAACATCCCATGTAAAAATTATATATTGTTTGGTTGAATCACATTCAACATGCATCGATTAATTTGTTGTTTCAACGCAATAATCAGCAATCATAGGTGAAAAATAACAAAATCATAACACATAAACTACGTAATGCTCTACGACTTGTGGCTCTGATAACACTGTAGGGTTTTCATGATGGATACGCAGCGGAATAAACAATGTTTTGTCGGACCAAGACCCTCCAAGGATCACAGGAAGAGAATTCATAACGATAGTAAATGATTCATAACAAGTACCTTGTAGTTCTCCTTTGATGACTTCAAACGCGAATAGTGTCACGCAACAGAGAACAAAAGACAGGGGCAGCCTCTCTTCTTTGGGCGACGGGTAGGGGCGGATAAGGGGGTTGGGCGGCCCTCTTTGTCTTGCTCTCGACTTGCTTCTTTGTTATGAGAATTATTTATGAGGGAAGGAAGCTAGGAGAATCCTTTATATAGTCCAACGAATCCTTTTTACTACATAAAGGCCCTCTCCTAATCCTACTCAATTTTGGATTAGTCCAACTTGCATATTAGTCCTACTAAGTTAGCAAGTTGTTGTGTTTTGATCCTTCTAATTAATTAATCATATTAGTTAATTCCCAAGTCTAGTTCAATCCATATGGCGTGTGACCCCGTAGGTTTCTACTTAGTTGGTAGTAACAATTTACTAACATGGAGCGGTGTCTAGCAACACATCCATTCCGCCCAACTAATAGAAATAGTCATCCGACAAACCTTGTGCAAGTATTGTCTCATCCCATTGTCTCAATATCCGGATTGGACACGAGACATAAAAGTCACACTCGTATACCCAATCCATAGTTCCTCGATCCAGAGAATAGCCTTATCCGTGCAAATATCATCAATATCCTATATTGATTTATTTGAGTCTGGCCAGACAATATATAAGCACTATCCCTCGAGTGCCTTGGATATTTGCTCCCGTTATGTGGGAGGGACAAATTCTATCTACATCACTACGATATATGAGCTTTCTTCAGATTGTGTCTGATACGCGCTTTTATGACTACCCAGTCACGGTGTAGCGTTTGACGCTACCAAAAACACAATATTTCACAACTAGATGATCTAGTGACTTCAAGTCTAAGGATGAAAGTACCTTTTTCACCGCGAGAAGAACTTGTGACTGTACATAACATGTATGTATTCTTCTCGGAGATGGGTCAATCCAGTATGCCATTACACTAATGCATACCCATGTGTTGGATCGTGATATCTCCATATCAATCCAACCCCATACTATTCTATAGATGATTTTCTAGTTAATCAGTATAATGTACTAGGGATATTTATGATAAACAACACAATTGTAAATCTAAGGACTTTATTATATTAAATATCTCAATAAATAATACAATGAATATTCTAGCCAATTTATTGTTCATACTAAACTAGATTGCCTCTAGGTGCATGTTTGGTATCCCCGATTTTAATCCAATTGGATTAAAATCGGCCTCTTTTCAACAATCCTGTTTGTTATGCCTGCTGATTTTAATCTGATAATATGCAGATTAAAATAATCTATGTGCAATTGTAGAATCTCCAAAATTGGGGACTATGCAGCTTAAAATCTCTAAAAAAATAATTTTGATATATTTTTTACATTAGCATAATCACAATTTGGTTATAAACATGTGTATTCAATTGCTTCACTTTAGAGCTTTTTAAATTTTGTCAAATGGATCAAGTTAGTGATCTGTAATTTCAGCTCATACCAAACAGATTGTGATTATCACTTATGTTGGATTTTCTTTTCAGATTATTTTCAGCTGATTATTGAGATTTTCAGCTGGTACCAAACAGGCTCTAGGGCATTTATTCCAACAGCTGCTTCCACATCTTCGGTATCATCTTCTCTAAACTTGTGGCGCTTGCGATTGGGTCATGCCTATATTGGTTGTGTTAGTTTTGTTGTCTCAATTGCAGTTGAGGATCTGCATCTTGAATGGGTGCCTTGTGAGTTAGCTAAGCAACATGCTTTGCCTTTTTGGTATAGTGTGACATCTTTCTCAGCACCGCTTGACCTGGTTCATTCGGATGTTCGGGGGCCTTCCACTCATGCCACAATGGGTGGATCAAGATATTTTGTTATATTCGTGGATGATTTTACTCGACATACTAGGATATTTCTAATGAAGAATCATTCGAGTTACCTCAGATCTATTTTGATTTCACAGCTATGGTTAAGACATACTTCTCATGTCCGATCAAAGTTTTTATGTCTGATAATGTGATGGAGTAGAAGTCTCCTGAGTTCTTAACTACAATACGCAAGAATGGGACTCTTCCCCATAGATCTTGTCATGGCACATCTCAGCGGAATGGGTGTGCATAATGGAAGCATCGCCTTGTTCTTGATACAACTCGCACAGTCCTACTTTCTTCTTCATGTCCAGAACATTTTTTGGGGGAAGCTGCTTTGACTATTGTGTATACAATCAATCGGGTTAGTTCACGTGTTCTTAAGAACATGACTCCATATGAAAGCTTATATGGTACATCCCCTGATTACTCTTCCCTTCGAGTCTTTGGAAGTGTATGCTTTATTCTTCTGCAACATCACGAGCATAATAAGTTGGAACCCCGATCAAGAATGTGTTGTTTTCTTGGATATCATATTGAACATAATGGATATCGATGTTGGGATCCAATTTTTAAGCGAATTCGACTCTCTCGCCATGTGGTATTTAAGGAACATAAGATGTTCTCTGCAGTTTCGTCCTTTGATGCATTCCGTCATAGACTCCTCCTCCAGATTTGTCGACAGTTGTCGACAGTTCATTCTTCGAGGATCCTGTTGTCGACAGTTCATTCCGTCATAGACTCCTCCTCCAGATTTGTTGATTGATGAAGTTATCTCCCCTTCTCAGGCAAATTATCATGTTCTTCGCATGCTCCTATTATTGTTCCTTCTCCAGTTAGAAATGGCCATGTTCCTGTTTCACATTCTACTGTTATTGTTCTCGCCCCAGCTCCGGCTCCACAAGCTCCAATTTTTGTTTAAGATTCCGCAGATAATGTCGCCTCAGATCCTGAGAATGATATCGATGAGTCTGCTTCTACTATAGTTCTTCAGTCCACCATAGAATGCACGTACACAACGCGTTCGGCTTTGAGATTAAGTCACTTCTACTATTTTTCAGCAACATTAACCACATTCTTATCAGGAAGCTAGCTCTAACCCTCTGTGGCGCAAAGCAATGCAAGGTGAGTTGAATGCTCTTGCACAAATTCATACTTGGGCACTTGGTTTCATTACCTCATGGGTTTTCAATAAGAAAAAACGTCCACACAGATCTGTGTTATGCATTTTAATAGTCATTTACAGTTTGGCCCCACAATGTATGAATCATACGTTTGTCGCTGATCGACATATCCCAATTTTAACATCTTACGACGCACATTATGGTCTTGTTTGGCACCCTAGCACCCTCCGTCCTCTAATTTTTATTGAAGATCAGACTTAACCGACCCAGTGACTAGCAGCTTCGTTGGGGAACTTCATACCTTCGTATGAGATTTCCAAAGAAATAGCTTCGTAGTCGTAACGGCAATGATTGGGATGATTTTAGGTGCGATGTATTCCCTTTCGCTACAGAATCGTGTGGTTTCTGAGAATTTAAAACTCGGTTTTCTCCCAATATTCTCTGATTTAAATTGCAGAGAAGTTTTCATATTTATGTTTTTTCTTGTTTGGGCGCAAGATGTTCTAGGATGGATGTAATGGGCCAAAGTTGGCCTCCTGATTGTTCCAATGCTTTTTTTCTCAAAAAAATAAGTATGAAGGATAAATGAAAGTAGTATAAATGAGTCATTCTAAGAAAACCCAAATCACCTATGATCTGTTACGTACAGTACTATAGGGTTACACTCTCTAACCTCGGTTTCATCTGGATGGTCCTACTTTGACTTATAACTGGTAATTTGTTCACTTTCACTCGCTGATTTCGATAGGAAAACGATATACTTCTTTGGAAATTTTTGTATAGTGTTGTAAAAAAATAAAAAAAAATAAAAAAAATAATAATATACAAGATCAGGCAAATTCTTGTATGGTTTTGCTAATCTTCTCACAGGATCAAAGTGATCTTGTGAATATTTACAAAAAAAAAAAAAAAAAAAAAAAAAAATAGAAAGAAACAGATGTAGTAGTTGTTTTCTCTTAGAAGGACGGCAACAAAACAACAGTAAGATTAACTAACATGTTTTTCTTCTTTTGACAAGAGAGTGCATAGATTTGTGTTTCGATATAGTTTCTACAACCACTCACATGCCTCACTGACTAATATTTCTCTCTTCCTGTTGACTGAAAAAAGGGTTAGTGACACATGGCAGGACAGGTTAAGGAGTCCCAAGATCAAACCACTTGATGTGGTGACACATGTGCCCTAATTTCAACAACAAGAAGAAAACGCCCTTGTTCCCTCCATCTTCTCTGATTACTGACCTTTCTTGATACGTCCCTTCATGTTTGTAGCTAATCTTCAAACTTCTTGTACCCGTGCAGAAGTCAGTATTCGTAAAGAATTGGCTTCTGTAACGATCATGATCATCAAACCCTATATTTTGTTTGTTAGGTCATGAAATTATAATATAATCTTTTAAGATGTCATTTCATGTCCTCCACTGTGTATAACATGTTAGTTAGGTCATACTTAACTGTAATATTATTGATGTAAACAGCTTCATTAACAGTAGCGTGATTTGCTTTTACTAAATGATGGCGATGGATGGATGATTTCGGTGGTGGTGATAGCGTTCGTTCTCACAACTGATCGTGTTTCTGCTAGTATGTATTAACTTGTTAGATAAATAAAACTCGGTCACGGAGGTTAAGGTATTAAGCTAGACCAAATGCTTTAACTTTACAGCTCCATGCGAACATGGAGGTTAAGGTGTTAAGATAGACCAAATGCTTTAACTTTACAGCTCCATGCACCATATGTATAGATTTTGAGTTTACAATGTATATTTTAGTTTCATGATTACCGCAGCTAGGGTGTTCAAGTGGTAGAGCATTGAAAGTCCCTCGATGAAGTTTCGGGTTCCAATACGATTGACGACAAAACAATTTCTCTAAAAAAAAATGACGCGACACCATACAAAAGTCTGACTATCTTCTATTAGAGAACGTATTGAAGAACAAAGGGGTAAGGAGACTTACATCACCACCACTAGTGTTCAAACCCTAGGACACTCAAATTAGTTCGAGTCCTTACTTTCTTTACGACACCAAATGCTTTCAAGGTTTTAGGTGTATCTTTTTTCTTAGGTCTGAGTCTTTGTTAATACCTAGCATTAAAACTATTGTTAATTACAAGTTTAATTATTAATACCTTCGTGCACGAGACTGTTAACTATATTAGACTAATAATCACAATCCATTCCAAATTTAAGTAACCCATAAATTAATAAAACTATTATATATCTGATATGGCAATAGCATGCTCAAACTAATATGAGTAAGGACTCAAACAGGAGACTATTAAAACATAATATAAAACTACAACTCAATAAACCTCTTTGAGACCATTTGGCCACAAGGCCATTCATATCAACAACATGCTCATGATACTCTTTCTACTGTGATGATTAATTTTTATGCAACATTCACCACTTGTCGGATCATAGTTATCGACCTCTCAAAGAGAAAATGACATACAACCTCATTTCAATAGCTTATTCTCATTTGATTTTGGGCGTCACTTTTACTTGGTGATTTGGCTAGCAAAGCGATGCAAAATTTGGTAAGGTCAAAGTGACGCTTTACAAATGGGAAGAAGTTGTTGAAATGGAGGTAGTAGCAACTACCTGCAAGTAATGTATAATCGATAGCTGATCTCGTCAGCCATGCTCAAGATGTTCGTCATATTTTCTTTAAGATGATGATTGTGTTCTCAAGTAGTAATTATATTTCTGGAGAATTTATTTCTCTATATCCCTCCTTTGAGTGTGAAATCCACCATGAGGGTCTATTCCAAAATAGGCACTGGTCCAAGTATTTTTATGTGTCTTCTTTTAGGGGCCAGGACAGCAGATGCTTTCCACCTTTTCATGTAAAGGTAAAGCCTACTTTCAGAGAACCTGATTGGATGAATTCTATATCTCGAAATGAAATTTTAGAAACCCATTTAAGAATTTAAAATAAAAATACTAATATCATTAAAATATTGAACTTTTTTTACATTATAGTCTTGACGATGATGTGTTTTTAGGGATGAAATATGATGCTCTGACTATACCAGAGATTCTCATATAAGCAACTTTTTTTACAAACTGTTACAGAAGCACGAAAACATGACAAATGAAAATAGGGTAAAAGACAAAAACCACCCCTCGAGTATGGGGTATATATAAAAACACCCTTCGTGTTCGGGGATATACAAAACCCACCCTTGCAGTTGGACGGCAGCTAACGGGGATGGACGGAAATCATAAAAATACCATTTTGCCCTCAAATTAAAAAAAATACCCTACTATATAAGTCTTTTCTTCTCTTATCCCTTCATTTTACAACATCTTCTTTCTCTCTCTTCTCCCACTACCTCTGTCTCTCTATCAGTTCTCTCTATCTCTCTCACTCTCCTAACCCTAGCCGCACCCACCTTCACTCCCCTTCCACATCTGTTCATCTCCCATCAGACAACAATCACAATCATCAACACCACCTCTCTCTCTCACAGACAACCACCGTCAACAACCTCACCCCCTACCCATTTTCCTCCTCCCCCGGATGTGGCCACCCCTCGTTTGAAATCAAATGCTCGACCCCTCACTCCACCATCGCCATCAACAACCTCACCTTCTCAATCCTCCACAACGACCCCAATTCCACCTCCCTCCTTCTATCTCCTCACCGAGAAGCTCCAATTGGAAATCGCAGCTCCGATCAGCTCTCTTTCCTCCCCAGCCGACCCATCAACCTCTCTCACACCCCTTTGCGATTCTCCGACTCGTCCTGCTCGCGAGTCTCGGTCATGAAGCCATGTCTGCCTCCGAATCTCCCTAATTGCAGTCACTGTCCGTGGGACTGTAAATTGATCAAGAGCCCTCTTCATCTTCTTCACGATTGCGGTGGATCTGGGCATGATGAACAGGTGTCTGAGCAGGGTTGTCTGAGCAGGGTTGTGAAATCGAGAGAACCTGGTGTAATCGAAACCCTTCTTCACCAATTGCAAATCCATGGAAGAAAAACACAGGATTGGATTATTGGGTTTTTGAATGGAGTTTGGTGGCACTGGTTGTTGTTGTTGTTGTTGTTGTTGTTGTTGTTGTTGTTGTTGTTGTTGTTGTTGTTGTTGTTGTTGTTGTTGTTGTTGTTGTTGTTGTTGTTGTTGTTGTTGTTGTTGTTGTTGTTGTTGTTGTTGTTGTTGTTGTTGTTGTTGTTGTTGTTGTTGTTGTTGTTGTTGTTGTTGTTGTTGTTGTTGTTGTTGTTGTTGTTGTTGTTGTTGTTGTTGTTGTTGTTGTTGTTGTTGTTGTTGTTGTTGTTGTTGTTGTTGTTGTTGTTGTTGTTGTTGTTGTTGTTGTTGTTGTTGTTGTTGTTGTTGTTGTTGTTGTTGCTGTTGTTGTTGTTGTTGTTGTTGTTGTTGCTGTTGTTGCTGTTGCTGTTGTTGTTGTTGTTGTTGTTGTTGTTGTTGTTGTTGTTGTTGTTGTTGTTGTTGTTGTTGTTGTTGTTGTTGTTGTTGTTCTTGTTGGTGTTGGTGTTGGTGTTGGTGTTGGTGGCGGTGGCGGTGGCGGTGGCGGTGGTGGTCAAGAACATCAACAAAACAAATACATAAACGCAGAGGGGCAGAATGGTCATAAAAAGGTCATATTGCACCCCCCTACTGACTAACTCTAACAGAGGGGTGGTGATTGTCTAACTGCCGTCCACTGTAAGGGTGGTTTTTGTATATCCCCGAACACGAAGGGTGTTTTTGTATATACCCCATACTCGAGGGGTGGTTTTTGTCTTTTACCCATGAAAATAAGATAAGAGGAAGTGGGCGCATTGAAAAGTCTTCCGTACAATCAATCCCCCCGAGGGGTGGTTAAGTGGGTGAGCATTGCATAGCCATCTGCAGGAAATTGTTATAAGTATACCTCAGGGTGGAATTATAAAGGTGCGCAAAATTCATTTTAATCCTATGTATCAGGTGTATGAAATTTTAAATTCTGAAGGAAAAGCATGGTCTAAACACAGGTAGACCTACAACATGAATTAAAGTGGAAGATTCACGTGTTAGCTCTTCGCCTAAGCTCCTAGCGCAGCGGATGATCCTTGTTGGCTTGCTTTCACGTACCATCGTCTTGCTCCCAACAGTCTGGCTCGAATCACTAGGACGAAAGCTCTTGTTCACACCACGTTCCACCAATGAAGGCTAGTTAGAGAGAGACATTGGGGTTCATAGAAACTGTCTTTGACCAGCACATGATCTCTACACAGTTATTTTATGCATTTTAAAAATGTAGGAGGTTGCATCTTTATATAGACAAAACTTCTCCTTAGTTTGCAACTAACCCCTTAATTTGCACATACAATTCATCTAGTCTCTCTCAATCCCTAAATTTATCATCTACCAGAGTGTTTTTGTGTCCGTGGTGTAAGACTGCTGAGAGTACCTGCATTTCGGGAGATCCGTACTCTAAACTCATACGAGACGAGCTAGCAACAGGCGTAGTCAACCCTTTTGGAAAACAATGCAATCGTATAACTCTCGTATTCCTCAGATTCGCTCAAATTGTCAAATTGTGGACCATGAACACCTGCCTAGTCCCATAGGCCGTGCTACAAATGTGCACACATCTCCTTTATTATATTAATATCCTGCTTGAACCCAATGGATCTTGTAGGTGGGCCCAATGAAAATAACAAAGAGTGATGCAATGAGAATCTTCCTTTAATCCATGTGTCGCTTAGATTCGGCTCATCTACTTTCTTACCAGTGTGCGGAAGATCGAATCATTCATAGTCGTAAGGTGTCACGCCAAAGTAGCACCACCACTACACAAATAAAAGTGTTAAGGGTATACAGTGTCAATCATATTTATATGATCGACGAGGCTCACACGGCGAGGAATCTCAGGGACTAGTTCAACTCGCCACCTCATGTAACTCATTAGCACACGATATTCTTGGAAAAAAAAGAGCCATAGTGCGGGAACTCTGATCAGAGAACATGTTTTATCCCATAAGGACCACTATGCAGACTTTAGTCCAGTAACCCTATGGCTACCAACCCGAGTACTGAAATGCTACACACTTGCGTACAAAGATCAGTTCTCACATATGGATTTTTCTACGCAGATGTGTACAGAAGGAATCCTTTGAGGAAGATTCAACGTAAACCAAGAATAGGGAATGAGAAACACATAAGAGGTAGGGTAGTGAGTAGGAGAGAGTAAGACGACAACAACTGTATGTGAGAGAGACATAGTTTTGGCAGAGCTTCCGTGTAGTTCAGGTGATTAGCGTTATGTAAGTAAGGGTTAACGATCCTATATATAGTGGAGAATATGACCGTTGTAGTGGGTTAATGCGCCCATTAATGGAGGCTTAATTACCTTAACCACAACGGCACGTTCGTCCGTATATATAGGGACCGTTACACACTTCGTCCGCGTATATCAGAACCGTCATGAGGTTGACCGGGTTTATGGAGCTCGTGGCCATAAATCTCTCAAAGCAGTTACTAAAGGTTGCGCGCGGGCTTGGGTGTCGCTCGCGCGCGACAGGACTTACTCTAGCCTCCAAACCACTAAGTCCCTACAAGTCCCGTGTTGTGGTGTGCGAGGGCCCTGTCTCGCAGCCCCCACGTGGATCAGCGCGGGTGGTGATCCAGTGCATGTGGAGCACAGCTAAGTGTGTTGGATGATTGCCACGTGGCTATGATATGTCTGTCTGGAAAGCACTATCTACATTAGCCCCCTTTTTGCGCGTGAAGACACTAATCGGATAGACTTCAATGCGCAAAAACCTGCGCGCGCGTTGCTGCTACGCACCAATTCAAATACACGAGAAATCAGCCTTTGTGCGTTTCATTATGACCTAGGATCCATAGAGTCGTGCCTTCTGGTCTTCTAGGGTTTTAGGCGTGACATCATCGTTGGCCTGTGATTGCGCGATTAGACGGTGACGGTTGCGATTCGAACCTTGGAAGGACGCGACTCTTCAGTGGATTTGAAAAAATACTCCTCATTCTCCATTGTTGCAAAGTATTGCTTCTCTCTAGAGTGAATGTTTTCTGAAATCCTCCGAGAGGAAATGCAGATAATCAACCACCAGTTCGTCCTTGCAAATTGTCTTCTTCAAATCCTTTCATCGTCACAAGGTTGGCTTTCTCAATTTAAATTAATGCTCGTCGTACCTTTTGAACTGTCTTGATGAATATGAAAACCCTGAATCGTTTGGAATATGCCATTGTTTGAAATTGTGGAGGAGGTTCCTTTTAAAACCCTAAAAGATTGAAACGATTTAAGACGATAGTTTTCTGAAATTCAGAACCCAGAACTGTTCATCTCCCAAAATTAACAGTCTTGAAACCCAGAAACTTGTAGGATCTGCTTCTTGAACTTGAAACTAAAAGTGGATGTATTTCTCCCCCTTTTTTTCTTGCTTTTCTGTAGAAATGGCCAAGAAAAATGCAACCAAATCCGTGAAGGAAGCCGAAGAAATCCATGATCTTCCGAAGACCTTGTCGAATAAAGCTCCATATCTGGGTGGAGAAGACTTCTACCATGCTAGAACCGAAGTGGGGAATCTACCAGACCCCGCTTCCGAAGATCTGCTATTGCTGAACCCTTTCACTAGTCGAGCCGAGTTGGACCTAATTGACGCCAAGGATGTGGTGAGATTAGGTCTTGAAAATGGGTTCTTCACCCATACTAATATTTCTACCCAGGCCTTGGTGCAGAATATGGTGGTAATGGATGAGTGGATCGACCATGTGTTGACTCATCATGCCATTTTACTAGACCAGGCTGGGATTTACTACGCTGTCAGAGCTAAAAAAGGTGCTTCTGTGAAACATGATCAGACTATGCTTATGAACCTCTTTTCTCAATACTCGCCTGCGACTCACACCTTTCACTTTGCTGATTTTGAGGAAGCCCCCACTTTGGAGGATGTACACATGCTATATGATCTTTCCTCAATGGGCGAATTCGATCCTTTGGCTCCTCTGAAGTCTGATGCAGAACTCGCTCTTTATGCCCAGATGGAGGAGTGCTTGACTGAGGTGAAGAAGATTTCCACTCGTTGGACGTCTGCTGAAGTTCTTCCGACATGGCAATTGGTTGAGACCTCTGCGAAGAATACTTGGGGAAAATTGGTGCAATAATTCTTTCGCGATTATGCGAATAGTAAAATCACCAAGGAAATACTGGAGAAAGATCCCAAAGCGAAGAACTACATCGAAGGGAAAGGGTATCAGTTCACCTTGTGGGGATTCCTTTGAGCTTGGCTATCGCGATATTTGATCGATGGTCATCCTCATGACGGGGTCTTTTATCACGTCTTTCCCCTTGCTGTCAAGCTGGCTCTCGGCCAAAATGTGGGGCTTGGGCCTATGGTGTTGGGAACCCTGTATCATCGGTTAGACCAACTTGTAGTTGCTATTGAGGAATCGCGCGGGCGCCTTGATGTGTTGACTTTTTTCAACATTTAATTCCTCACAATATGGGTGTTTGAGAGGTGGCCCTCTTATGCCCCCATTCCTTCAAGACCCAGTACTTGGAATGTGTAGGGCGCGAAGAATGCACTTCGGAGTGGGAGAGCTGCTCGATGGTATAAGACCAAGGAGCCTAAGTGTTCATGGAGCTTGGTCTGCGACGATCGAGCAAAGTTTACAGCTAGGCCTTACACCACTCGCATCAATAATGTGCGATTCTTCTCGAAGCTGTACCCAAACAAAGATGGCTCCCTCTCCGAGGACACTATCGTCAGCGGAGATGATTGCTATAGAGAATTCCTCTGCTGGTGTTTAAGAGGTTCACTTCCTGCTCTTACTGAAAATGTCGCTGAGATATCTTCTAAGTATGAGCGGATCACGGTCGATGTTGACCCTACTCGCGTTAGCCCCCAGTTTGGCTTCACGCAGTGGCGCTTTCGATTTGGCCTAGGACAGTGAACAGGGACTGCTACAAGCGACTGCTGATGAAGAGATGTAAATCCATCCTGCTTAGCAACTTGCCTTTCACCCAGCCCTCAGGGAAACGTGTAGGTCGTCCTACCAAAAATTGGATTCCTTACCGGAACGCTCAACAAACAAGGTTTGATTCATCTGCGCCTCCGCGCCTCAGTAAAGCTCCTGCCATCAGAAGGAATACTTTCCTATTTCGTCAGAACTGCAGTTTGGACGATTCTATGTATGGATTCTATTCCCTGCTTGACACTGATAATCACTTGTGTCCAGAAGTGATTCTTAAGGAAAAGATGACCACTGTCAGGGGCAGAGTTGTATGCGTGATCGAGTACATCGAATCTTTTGCCAAGGTAAATAACACTCCGTCGTCCTTGAAGCACTCCTCTCTTTGAAATTCTATGCCATACATAAATTTTCCCTTTTTCAGTGCTGTTTGAGGAGGTTCGCATCCGGAGACCGTTGTCCATCATTCGTCAATTCTATTGTTATAGCGAAGAGACAAAAGCAGGTCATCCCTCTTGACATGGAAATAGCTCCCAAAGTGGAGGCTCTTATTCGCTAGGAGATGGACGTAATTTCTTGCTCCCTGATTGACGAAGGTGCTAAAGTGAACGCAGAGGTTGCTCCGAAGGCTAAGAAGCAAAAAAAGAAGGAAATTGTGATCTCCTTGCCGCCCAGGGAAGCACCATCTTCGTCGCCCGCGAAGTCCCCTGTTCCCAAGGGAAAAGTCAAAGGTCGCATGCAGAGCAAGCCGCGGAAAGATCTCGCAGTTGAGACTTTCGTCCCCTGTGATCAGGAGGAAGAAGTTGAGGAGGAAGAAGAAAGAGAAGAAGAAAGAGAAGAAGAGGAAAGAGAAGAAGAAGAAGAAAGAGAAGAGGAGATATGAGGAGAAAGCTCAGAAGGTAACCCAAATGAACTTAATCTTCTTTGAATCATGACTTTTGCAGTAGTGTTGTTAACACTAAAAATTTCTTCGCAGATGATGATACTCAGACTATCAGTTGTCTTTTGGCCAAGGAAAGGAGAAAGAAAAAGGGATCTCGCTCAGATGCGTCTAGTGAGCCCATAGACGAAGCCATAATCGCTGAGTCTAAGAGAATGGATGCTGAGGCAGAAGAGAGAAGGAGAAAGCGCGAGGAAGATGACATTGAGACCATGAAGAGAAGAAGCCTGGAATAGCAGCATGCTGTTAGCATGAGTGTGGCTGCTTTGGAACGATCTCAAAAAGATTTTGAGGACATCGCAGGCAATGAAGAAGGTACAATTTTTAACATTGCTGTGTCTTACCAAGAGGTAATTTTGGTGCGTTAAAGAACGGTCTTTCTAAAGATGATATTCTCCGATGGTTAGTGGGCAAATGTGGCGAACCCTCAGGTAAGCATTTGAAGAATGTTTATAAACACCGCTTAACAAATCATTCCTCATTATAACTAGCTTTTACGTAACACCAGGTCATGCACACCTTAAGGATGTGATAAATGAGGACACCTCTGTAGGATATGGTGTCACATCTATATCGTATGATGGTGGTGCTGCGATCCCACCTAAGTGTAGAGGTGCTCGCTCTTGTTCTAGTCATAGAATAAAATATAGAAAATAATTCGTAATGCGACTTACCTCAATGACTTGTCCCAATTTGTCTTCCAGGTGGTACGGCTTCAAATGAGCCTGTTGCTGCTACAAGTGAAGCTGCCGTTACACAAGGCACTACTGCTAATGCTCCAGCTGCGAGGCCGGCCATTGACGAGGAAAGTGTTGGTGGTCCTGCTGTTGATCCTTCCGACCCTCTATCGTGCGAGGTTCAAATTGTCTTTCCTCCCAGGAGTTATGCCAACAGGCCTGGGTTCTTGAGGAGCGCCATCGTCCCTGATACAGAGGTCGTCGCTCAAAATAACTCTGACGATGCCATGGTGCTTGAGCAGAGGAGTCATCCTCCCATGTCTCATACTCCAGAGCGAAGTTCACACACGGAGAAACCTGCTATGGTTGCTGAAGATGCAGGGGATCCCCTGCAGTATGTGATTGAGGTGTCTGATGATGGCGGTCTTGACACCGTAATGAGAGAGAGAAATGCTGATGATGAGCATGTAGGAGAAACTGGCACAATTGAAGAGGTAGAAGCAGAGGGTGCTGGAGCTGAAGTTCATGAAAATGAACAGGTCATGGAAGACATAGCATCGCATGAAAATGTCGATGCTCCAACGGACGCTCCTGAGCCACAGGAACCTCTTGTGAATGAGGAAGTCCTTGGGCAAGCGGAAATTGGCTAAGGCATCTTACAGCCATCGCACGCGAATGTGGACGCCCCAGAAGAGATCACAGTTGATATTCCCCCATCTCCTCAAATCTTGCTACTTCAGCTAATGTTCCAGGGCCTCAACAAAATCCTGCTAGTTCTTCTGTTGAGAGAGATTTCTCCCAAGTTCACATCGCATGGATTTTTTGGGATTCGCACGCAAGAGCTGCCATCGCACCTGCCGCTACTTGTGTTATTCCTGCTGACTACAACGAACGCGAGGTTCAAGCTGACAGACAGGAAATGCAGCAAGGAGATGCTTCAGCTACCCCGGCTATGTGCATTCCTACTTTGCATCAAATCATAGAAGGAACAGGTATACCATAGTATTGCCATATGTCATACTGTATTTCTTTGTTAATCATTCTCATTCCTAAACTTATCATTTCTTTAGGAATGGGGCAACCTGATGTGGACTGGCTTATAAAGATGCGCCTGTCGTACCCGTGGTCATTTGTGAGAGCTCTAGAGCTGGGTCCCTTTTATAGGAGATTTTTCTTGGCTGAATCCATCTGGATTTTGGAGCAACTATCTGTGACAACTCCAGCTACCATTTCGCCTAAAAATGCGCAGACGCTCTTCAATACGTGCCAAAGGCTTTAGAATAATGCTCATGACAGGTTGGACTTTGGCTTACTTTTTGATAGGGTCACCCAAATTCTCAACTCCGTGATGTTGAAGTACGGCCATCGCAACCTCGCACTTGAAAAGAGGAAAGTGGAGGAGAAAAGGAAAAAAGATGAAGAGGCTGCCAATCTCTTCCATGCGATGAAGGCTCACTATGAAAAGCTTAAGCACGATGTCTACAAAGCGGAGGAGGCCTCGCTCCTGTTATCGCCAGAAGACCCTCTAGACAAGGATTTATTTTTTTAGCTGCGCATATTGTAATGCCCCCTTTTTTTTTCAAACACTTGAACTCTATGTTAGCTTTTGCTTTTCTGAAAGATCTTCTGCTCGCGTTTCAATGATATAACGATTGTGACGTCATGTTTTCAAGTAATTACCTGGATTATTGTGTCATTATCTTATTAAATAAGGCGTTCTTACCATGCAGTGGGCCCCATCCTTATCATGACCCGGAGTCATTAAATAAGGCGTGCTACTGTATCGTCGTAGCCTTTAGTTGGGTCATTGATTCTTGCTTGTTTCCGAGACGTTTGCTGACTCATCAAGGAAAGTAAAGAGTCCCCTCTAAGTTCTATATAAGCCTCCCTTCTTGCTATTTTGTTTTTCATCAAAATGTTGTTTCCCATGAGTCCTCACGACTGTTGGTATTGGCCCTTTACCTTTGTTGATTCATATCAGGTCCGGGCTTCCAAACCTGAGTTTGTGCGTTGTGCTATAGAAATGGTTCCCAAGAAATTCTCCGTAATTTCAACCGATCTTTTCGATGATCAATTGTGTAGGTTTTTATGTTTGAACAAAGATTCCTTCTTTCTCATTATGTTTGTAGGGATTGTCTATGATGACTTTCCGGCGGGGCACAACCTTGTACCGGTTCCACTATCAGTAAGTAATGAATGGTGTGCATCTTTACCGGAACAATCAGCTTCCTGCCCCATGAGCTGTTCTCCCATTTTTTCTTCACGTCTGCAGACTTCATGGCATGAAGTTCATTTGGCATCTTACCATGGCAGGGGTACGAATAAGATCTCTGTTTTGATCGAGGACGTCGACAACAGCGCTACGTTTCGTAGCTTTAGCATTCGTAGATTCAGGCTTTCGATTAGGAGTTTTCCCTTAATGTAATCTTTTGCTTTTAAGCTGCTATCTAGACAGATAAATTGTAAGCCATATTTGACTGTTATGAAAGTACGCTTTTTCATTTGCTATTTTGTCTGCTACAATAGATTGTAACTTTGCGTATGAACTTGGAGATGATGAAACAAGCTTTGTATTTTTGCTGCAGTTGTATCCAAATAATGTTTGAATAAGTTGCTATCTAAACAGATAGGCTTTGAATCGCATGGGAGCATTTTTATTATTGCTGCTATCTAGGAAGATAGGCTTTAGATCACTTAGGATCATATTTTGTTACGGCTCCTATCTAGGCAGATAGGCTTTGGATCGCATGGGATCATATTTTTTATAGCTGCTATCTAGGCAGATAGGCTTTGGATCGCAGATAGGCTTTGGATCGCAGATAGGCTTTGGATCGCAGTCGATCATATTTTGTTATAGCAGACATGATTTGGATCGGATAGGATCATATTTGTTATAGCTGCTATCTAGGCAGATAGGCTTTGGATGAATTGGCAGATAACATGAACAAATAAGTAAATAAACAACGAGACAACAATTTAATAGGGTTCTCTCATATGGGAGAGTCATTATTATTAAAGCATCCTCATATGGGAGGAGCATGAGAACATATTCCTCATATGGGAGGAATGAGTGCAGAATACATGAGGCAACAAGACTTTTGAATCAAAAGTAACGAAAGCAACAAAATTTTGGAAGCGAAAGTAAAGAGATGAGCTAGGGATAATACTTTTTGATCCATCGCATGTTGATTGGGCTTGGAGTTGTTGCAGTCCCATGAAAACTATGAATTGTGAAGTAACCACTGTGGAAGACTTCTTTGACTTCAAATGGTCCTTCCCAGTTAGCTGCGAACTTAGGATGGGCTGCCTCTCGCATACAATGATCTAAAGCTCGTAGAACCAAGTCCCCAACTGCAAAGTCTCGGTGCTAAATTGTTTTATTGTATGCGTGAGCGATCCTTTCCTTGTATCTTTTGTTAGCTCTCTTAGCTTCTTCACGCCTTTCCTCCAGCAGAATGAGATCATGATCACATTGATTTTCATACAAGGCATGAAAAAGCTATCCTGGCAGAGTTAACTTTAATTTCTGTCGGTACAACAGCTTCGACCCCGTAACATAGAAGAAATAGGGAAACCCGTGTAGGAGTCCTTGGAGAAGTGCGATATGCCCATAAAGCCAAACCCAAAGAATTTGCCCACTTCTTGTGATCGTGCACGACCATTTTACTCAAATTCCTCTACAATGTCTTGTTCGTTGCTTCTGCTTA
Organism: Linanthus parryae; assembly: GCA_023055425.1. Taxonomy (NCBI): domain Eukaryota; kingdom Viridiplantae; phylum Streptophyta; class Magnoliopsida; order Ericales; family Polemoniaceae; genus Linanthus; species Linanthus parryae. The sequence goes on along the minus strand of JALGPY010000001.1, from coordinate 58,486,472 downwards.
TCCTTTCCCCTTCGGATAATAGGGCGTGGAGCACACCTGCCTTATGTTTTACTCTGCTAACTTCGCAGCCACCTGGCGATTCACAAAAGGAGTGCCGTTATCCGAGAGGATGGTATTGGGGATCCCGAATCTAAGTATGATGTTCTCCTGAACAAAGTTGACAACCGCAAGCGCATTTGCTATTTTGATTGGCACTGCTTCCACCCACTTAGTGAACTGCTTCGTTGCAGTCAAGATAAACTGTTTCCCATGCGAGGCTGGTCTGATGGGGCCAATAAAATCCAAGGCCCACGTGTGGAATGGCCAAGGTGTTCCCAACGCATGCAAGTCTATAGCGGGTGTGTGCACGAGGTTTCCTTTGAACTCACATTCTTGACACCTTTTAACTTTGGTGCGACAATCTGCTTCCATTGTGCGCCAGAAGTAACCAACTGTTTGCCTACATAGCTTCGCGCCTCCTTGGTGCTCCACTTGATGGGACAAGTCCATCACTTCTTGCGCTTCTTGGCTATCCAGACATTTGAGCAAATTCCCCTCGTGGCCTCTTCGCCAAAGTATGTTTTCCCTCACAACATATCGGGTTGCCTTTCTTTTAAGCTTCTCAGCTTATTTTGGCTCGATTCCTTCCGTCAAGTAGTCAAAGAGTGGCTTCCTCCAATCTGTGTCATCATCGATTGCAGCAATCTCAAAAGAGTCTTTGACCAATGTACAGCTCTCGCAGTTCCCTTGAATAATCGTGGCGAACGTCGACATATCTGGCCAATGGATCCCATATCTCTGGAATTTTCTGTAAACAGATACCTCGTTTTCCCCTCAAGTGTGTTGGTGGGTCTTTTCCAATAATGCCTGCCCTTCCTGCTGCGGGACACAACGTATGAGTATTCCTCCGGGTCCCTTAAAGTAAAGGGAATTATCGTGCACGCAATATCCCTTCGTGGATGCCCAATTATCTTTGCTCGTTCCCTCAGCAATTGCGTGCAGTATTGGCATCCTCCAATCCTCATATTCTGTGGGCTTCTCTTCGCATACCTCTTGTGTTAAAGATGGAGTTGTTCTTACTTCAATCAAAATTCTTGGTGGGCACTTGTCCGCCCTGATTTTTGAGCCCAGAGTGGCTAAAGCATCCGCGTGCCGGCTATTAGCTCTGGGTGTGTTCTCGTACTTGACATCATGAAATTTCTGCACCAGTTTCTGCACCATAGTCCTATAAGGCAACAAGTTAATCTCCTTCAATCCATACTCGCCCGAAGCTTGCTTGACAATGAGCTTGGAATCCCCCATGACCGTCAAATTGTTAACTTCCAACGCCTTGGCCGCGCGGAGCCCTTCGATCAGAGCCTCGTATTCTGCTTCATTGTTACTTACTGGAAAATCTAGCTTAGTGGACATTTGGATGACCTCCCGATCTGACATATTCAGTACAATGCCAATTCAACCTCCTTTCCTTGTCGATGACCCATCGAAATGCAGCATCCAGTATGGTGACTCGATTTCATAGATCCAGGACCTTCTAGCTCCTCCTCTATCATTGGCTCAAAATTGTTGTCTGGAAACTGTGCTAAAAGGTTCGCCACTTACTGAGATTTAATTGCCTTTGGACGAGCACACGTGATGTTGTACTGCGAGATGGTCATGCACCACTTTGCTAATCTTCCGTAGGGAGAGGAGTGACTCAAGAGATACCGTATGGGGTCACTTTTTGTGATTACCATGACTTTATGTGAAGAGAAATAATGTTTTAACTTCTCTATTACGAAAAATAAAGCAAGGCAGTGATGCTCAATATCAGTGTACCTGGACTCGGCCGGCTGTACCACACGAGAGATATAGTAGATTGGCCTCTCATGCCCCTCATGCTCTTGGGCTAGCAGAGCTCCTATGGATTTCCTGGTCGACGTCAAGTACAACAAGAGTGGTGACCCCAACTGCGGTGCAATCATTACTCTTGGCGATGTCAATAAGTCTTTCATCTTCCCAAATGCGGGTTCATGTTCCTCCGTCCAGTTTTACATAGCATTCTTCTTTAGGAGATCGCCGAAGCAGAAAGTCAGTTCTGCAATTGCTGGCACGAATCTCCGCAGATAAGACAGCTTTCCCAGAAATGTCTTTAAAGTGCTCTGATTGTGGGGTGCCGCCATGCCGTTGATAGCTGAGATCTTCGCAGGGTCAAGTTCAATTCCATGGCGGTGAATCACACACCCCAGGAACTTCCCAGAAGTTACTCGGAACGCACATTTCATCGGGTTCATCTTCAGTTGAAAGCTTCTGCATCTTTCAAATACTTTCCGCAGGTCTCCCAGATGATCAGCTTCCTCTCTCGACTTGATGAACAAATCATCAACATAGAACTCTAACTCTTGATGCATCATATCATGGAAGAGGGCCATCATTGCTCGCTGATAGGTTGCGCCCGCATTCTTCCAAAGGGCATAAATGTGTAGTTGAAGACCCCAACTGGTGTGATGAACACAGTTTTTCTCGCATCTTCAGGGTCCATATTCATTTGGTTATACCCGCTGAAACCATCCATGAAGCTGAACATCCGATGTCTTGCGATAATGTCGATGAGCAAATCGATATTTGGCAATGGGAAGTCATCTTTTGGGCAGAAACCATTAAGATCCCTGAACTCCACACAGATGCGAAGCTGCCCATTCTTCTTCACCACTGGCACAATGTTGGCCAACCAGGTGGGATGAGGATTTGGCTTGATGAATTTTTCATTCAACAGCTTGACTATTTCTTGCTTGATCTTCACGTTGATTTCTGGTCTAAAGCTTCTCGCGCTTTGCTTCACTGGTTTGGATCCCGGGATAACATCCAATATGTGCATTGTTACACCCGTGTCAAGACCAGGCATTTCATCATATTACAAGGCAAACACATCCTTGTATTCTGTCAGCAAATGCAGCAATTTCGCTTCCTCTTCGCCTTTGAGGTCCGTGCTAAGGAAAACATGCCTCTTCTTTTCTTCGGATGGACTTAGGAACACTTCCTTCAGTTCCTGTTTCTGCGGCTTTGGCTTGTCATCCATACACTCGGGCGCTTCTTTCAACTTGTCCTCTGGCACGTCCGACCTCAGCTTGTCCTTCTACAGGCCCTGCTCAAGTTGATTGATTTGCTTAGGGATATCCGCATGCTTGGATGGGGGTACCCCCGTGTAGATACTGCTTTATGACATGGCAGATCTAGGCCACGTGGCAACCATCCAGCACACCATATTGTGCTCCACACACACAGGATCACCAGCCGAGCTGATCCATGTGGGGGCTGCGAGACAGAGCCCTCGCATACCACTGCACGGGACTTGTAGGGACTTGTGGTTTGGAGGCTAGAGTAAGCCCTGTCGCGTGCGAGCCAAGCCCGCGCGCGACCTTTAGTAACTGTTTTGAGAGATTTATGGCACGAGCTCCATAAACCCGGTCAATCCGGTCAAACCCGGTCAACCTCGTAACGGTTCCGGTACTCGCGCACCACGTGCTCTAACGGTTCCTATATACTCGGACGAACGTGCCGTTATGGTTAAGCTAATTAAGCCGCCATTAATGGGCGCATTAACCACACTACAACGGTCATGTTCTCCAGTATATATACATCGTTAACCTTTCCATACAAAGGGGGACACACTGCCATACGCGGAAGCTCTGCCAAACCTCTGTCTCTCTCTCAGACATTGCTACTGACTTGCTCTCTCCCTACACACACCCCTATTCTTCCTGTGCGATCCCTGATCCACTACGTACGGTGTACACGGAGGTCTCCCCGCCGGAATCTCTTGTGCACATTTTGGTGAACCCGACGTGAAACTTACCAGCAAAAGCAACCATGTCTCAGGAGGACGATGTCAGCAACCGATCTCCTTCCACTGAAACTCCCTCGGGAGACGAGGCTCGCCGTACTCCGACGACTCCCGGCGAGGCGCCAACTTTAGAGTCTTTGGACGCCACTGTCCAAAGTCAGGCAAAAGCTCTCAAGTCTCAGTCCGCGCAGTTAGAACGGATCTTGGCCGTTCTAGGCACTCTTGCGCCAAATCCTCCACCTGCCACCGCTATCCCCCAGGGAGGAGGAACCCCTTCCGCTCCAGGATTGGGAGTGTCGGCCACGCCTCCCAACCCTCATCTGCAAACTCCACCGTCGGCCGCGCAGCTGCCTTCGGTCCAAGGGTCGACGGCACAAATGCTGCCCCCTTCTGCTCACGCCTCTCAGCCCCCGGCTTTGGCGTCCAACCCAGCTCTGCAGTACACTCTGCCTCCACCAGCGACAATCCGGGGAAACGCGGGTAGCCAATACACCCCCAATCCTCCGGCAGCATATGTGTCGCCACCGCCTACGGCAACCCCTCCGTCAACTACCGAGGGAAGCATTCCAGAATGCATGACGTCTTTGCAGAAGCGCGTGGACTCCATCTTGGCTCATCAGTCGTTCGCGGATACCATCATCCCGAAGCTAGACAACGATCCACCCATCCCACGAGAGATCTATCTCATGCCTAACCCGGCGGGGTACAAGGCTTTCAAATGGGACAAGTTCGAGGACGTCAATGGAAACGCTCATGAGCATGTCATGCGTTTCATCGATGTCATGGGTCCATACGGAGCCGATCCCAAACTGCTAATGCGAGAATTCCCAAAAACTCTTGGGAATGTAGCATACAAATGGTACCGAACGTTGGAGGCCGGATCTGTGAAAACTTGGGACGACATGGTCCAGAAGTTCTATACCAAGTTCTTCCAGATGGAAGAAAAGGTGACGATGATCCATCTCTCACGGATGTATCAGAAACGCGAGGAAGATGGAATCACTTTCATCAAGAAATTCAGAGCGAAATCCTTGGAGTGCAAAGATCCAATGCTCGAAAGCCGGCTCGTAGAGATATGCCTGCAGTGCATGCGAGACGAATACAAAAGCATGCTGATCAATTTGCAAACGCCTACGTTTTCAAAGCTAATAGAATGCACGATGAACATCGAGCCCATTGTCGAGAGACAGAGAAAGAAGAGCGCCCCAGAACGACCTGCGAGCGGCACAACCTACAAGATCGGCAGATTTGGCTACAAGCGGGGACGCGAAGCTGAGGTCAATACAGTTTCGCCCCAGAAGCAAGCAAAGGCTGCAAACTTCGATGCACCGCCTCTGCCATGCTCGGTGGAAGAAGCAAGCGATCTCTGCAGACAGTGGCGTAAGGACGGCGTCCTACCACCGCTCGAGAAAGCACCCTCCAAGGAGATGACGAGGGACCCTAAGTGGTGCGAATACCACGGCAAGGTCATGCACCCCACAGCCGAGTGCAAGAAGCTTAGATTCACGCTCGATCAGAAGATGAAGTGCGGCGAACTCATCGTCAGCGACCATCGGAAGGATGTGCGCAACAACCCGCTGCCTGCCCATACGGATTCAGGCTCAAAAGGCAAAGAGGTCGCCATGATCTCGATAGTGGACTTGGAAGAAGTCGCAGAGGATGGTCTGCCCATCGTTGCTGAAGTCCATGAAGATGAAGACTACAGCATGGACACGGAAGATGAGCGTGCCGACCGCATGAAAGGGTCGCACGGCTTCGACAAATTCTTCAACGAGATGAACTTCTCCGAAAAATGTCGAGCGGACATGACAAAAGCAACCTTAAGGGTAGCAGAGGACTACGAGGAGGACCTCGTGGTCTCCAACGGGAAAGTCGTCAGGACGTCCCGTTCCACAGAAAAGATTATGACCTTTTCTGCCAGCGACAAGAAGACAGATGCGAGCCACCAGAGGCCCCTGTACGTGACCGCCATCATCAACGGCGTCGAATTCAAGCGAGCATTCGTCGATGGAGGAGCAGCGGTCAATGTTGTTCCACTCCACACACTGAAGCTAGCAGGGATCCCCGAGCACAAGGTAGTCAAGCGTCCATCCCCGCTGGTGGGATTCGGGAGCGATTCTAGAATGACGATCGGATGGATCCGCCTGGGCGTTCAGATCGGCAAAATCAAGTGCTCGGCGAAGTTCTATGTCATAGACGCGAACACCACATATCACATGATCATAGGTCGGGCCTGGATTCATCGCTTCGACGCAATCCCTTCAACGGCTCACCAAGTGATGAAAGCTATCTGGAACGACAGGATTGTTGAGATACCGGCCTCAACTAACCCTTTCAACTTGGACGAAGCACATCTCAGCGAGGCGGTGTGGTTCACCGAGATGGCGGATGAGAAAACACCCGGACCATTCAACCCTACTCCTTTACCTCTCTGGGAGGACATCAAGGACCAGTCACCTGCAGGCGTGATGGTGACAAGGGGGGATGCCAAGGAAAAGCCGCCTACTCACGAAGAGGCGCCGCGCATTGCATATCATCGTAAGAATGTATACACTCTGAAGAGGATCGCAAAGCATGACCCCGAGGGCAAGGAGATAGAGAGCTTCTACGCCAACGGGAAGAAATGCTATCGCATATGAAGGTGCGCGGGGACGTCCTCACACGGGCATGGGGATGTCCCTGGGCAAATCAATCAAATCGAGCAAGTTGCGCTGACAGAAGAGCCAACACAGGGTACTCCAGAGGAGAAACTCAAAGAAGCGCCCGAATGCATGGAAGACAGGCCAAGACCGCAAAAGCAAGAGCTTAAGGAAGTGTTCCTCAGCCCGAACGAGGAAAAGAAAAGGCCAGTCTTCCTGAGTGCGGACCTCACAAGCGAAGAGGAACAAGGACTGCTGCAGCTCCTAACCGAATACAAGGACGTGTTCGCATGGGAATATGACGAGATGCCGGGTCTGGACACGAGCATCACCATGCACCGTTTAGACATCATCCCAGGGTCTAAACCGGTCAAGCAAAGCACCAGAAGTTTCAGGCCAGAACTCAACGTGAAGATCAAACAGGAGATTGTCAAACTCCTAGACGCCAAGTTCATAGAGCCAAATCACCATCCCACATGGTTGGCCAACATCGTGCCAGTGATGAAGAAGAACGGACAGCTTCGCATCTGCGTGGACTTCGGAGATCTCAATCGCTTCTTTCCTAAGGACGATTTCCCGCTGCCTAATATCGACTTGCTCATTGATTCAACGGCAGGCCATCGCATGTTCAGTTTCATGGACGGCTTCAGCGGGTACAATCAAATCAAGATGGATCCCGAAGATGCAAGGAAAACTGCATTCATCACTCCCGTGGGGGTATTCAACTATACGGTAATGCCATTCGGTCTTAAGAATGCAGGCGCAACCTATCAGCGGGCCATGATGGCTCTATTCCACGACATGATGCACAAAGAAGTGGAATTCTATGTGGATGACTTGGTAGTCAAATCCAAGTACGAAGCAGATCACCTTGCAGACCTGCGAAAGGTATTCAACAGATGCAGGAGCTTTCAACTGAAAATGAACCCCATGAAATGCGCATTCGGCGTGACTTCGGGGAAGTTTTTGGGATGTGTAGTTCATCGCCAAGGGATCGAGCCTGACCCTGCGAAAGTGTCAGCCATCACCAGCATGACGCCACCTCACGACCAAAGTACCTTGAAAACATTCTTGGGAAAATTGTCATATCTGCGGAGATTCATCCCAGCAATCGCCGAAATCACATGCTGCTTCAGCACTCTCCTCAAGAAGGACGCCGTGTACAACTGGGCTCCTGATCACGAAGCCACATTCGAAAAGCTAAAGGAGCTACTCACATCCCCAAAGATAATGATCGCGCCTCAACTGGGATCGCCGCTTCTGCTATACCTTACATCGACAAGGAAATCTATAGGAGCGCTCTTGGCTCAGATCTATGAGGGACAAGAGAGGCCTATCTATTACATCTCTCGCATTGTGCAGCCTGCTGAATCAAGGTACACGGACATCGAACGTTATTGCCTTGCTTTACTCTTCGTAATAGAGAAGTTGAGACACTATTTTGCATCGCACAAAGTAGTGGTGGTCACCAAAAGCGACCCCATAAGATACCTGCTAACTCGCACTACTCCGGGCGGAAGATTGGCGAAATGGTACATGACCATCTCTCAATACGATATCACATGCGTGAAACCAAGAGCGATCAAGTCGCAGGCGGTAGCAGATCTGTTGGCACAGTTCCCCGACAACAGTCACGAACCTGTGATCGAGGAAGAGCTCGAAGGTCCTGAAATCTACGCGATCGACGTGCCCTATTGGACCCTCCACTTCGACGGTTCGTCAACCAGAAAAGGCGGAGGCATTGGGATAGTCTTGACAAAGCCGGACGGGGAAGTCATACAGATGTCCGCAAAACTCAACTTCGCAGTCACGAACAACGAGGCGGAATACGAGGCTCTGATCGCGGGGCTCCGTGCGGCGAAAGCTTTGGAAGTGAGCAACTTAACAGTCATGGGAGATTCCAAGCTGATTGTTAAGCAGGCCTCGGGCGAATATGGTTTAAAGGAGATCAACCTCCTGCCATACCGTACCCTAGTGCAAAAGCTGATGCAGCAATTCTGCGACGTGAAATACGAGCACAAACCCCGAGCGGACAACAGGCATGCAGACGCCTTAGCAACTCTGGGATCTAAGGTCAGCATAGACAAATGCCCCGCAAGGATTTCCATCGAAGTGCGAACATCGTCGGCATTAACAGAAGATGCGTGCGACGATGAACACATGGATGACGCAGACTGGCGAAAAGCAATCTTGCAAGCTATTGCGAAAGGCACCAGTAGCGAAAGCTGGGTACTCACGAAAGGATACTGCATCCACGACAACACCCTTTACTACAAGGGTCCTGGAGGAATACTCATGCGATGTGTCTCCGAGCAAGAGGGACAACAGCTGTTAGAAAAGATTCACCAACACGCTTGCGGAGAAAGCGAGGTGTCAATCTACAGGAAAGCTCAGAGATATGGCATTCATTGGCCAGGCATGTCAACAGCTGCAGCCCTGATACAAGGGAAGTGCGAAAGTTGCGCACTAATCAAAGATTCTCTACTCGTCGCTCTAACCGATGACGACACAGACTGGAGGAAGCCATTGTTTGAATTCCTCACCCAGGGCACCGTACCTGAATCGAGAAAAGAAGCCGACAAATTGAAGAGGAAAGCCTCTCGATACCTGGTTCAGGAAAGCCTGCTTTGGCGAAAAGGTCACGAAGGTAACTTGCTGCGATGCCTAGACGGCAGGGAAGCACAAGAAGTCATGGACCTTTCTCATCAGGTGGAACACCAGGGAGGTGCGAAATTATGCAGACAACTCCTCTCAATCGGATACTTCTGGCCCACGATGGAAGTCGATTGCCGCACCAAGGTGCGACGCTGCCAAGAATGCCAATTCAAAGGGAACCTAGTGCACGCTCCTGCCGTGGATCTACATGCATTAGGGACGCCATGGCCATTTCATACATGGGCTCTGGACTTCATTGGCCCCATCCGACCAACGTCACATGGGAACCACTTCATTCTCACTGCAACCGAGCTGTTCACCAAATGGGTGGAAGCAATACCACTAAAGACGGCAAACGCGCTGGCTGTGGTTAACTTCATCCAGGAAAACATTGTATGCAGGTTTGGAATCCCAAACACTATCCTTTCAGATAACGGTACTCCTTTTGTTAATCGTCAGGTAGCTACGACACTCGCGGAGTACAATATCAGGCAGATATGCTCTACCCCCTATTATCCAAAGGGAAACGGACAAGCCGAAGCGACTAACAAAACGCTGTTGAGAATTCTGAGCAAGATGGTCGCAGATGACCACAAGAAGTGGGCCGACTCCCTTAACACAGCTCTGTGGGCCTACAGAACTTCTCCAAGGACACCTACAGGGGCCTCGCCATTTCTACTATGTTATGGGGCCGAAGCTGTGGTACCTGCGGAGGTCAGAGTCAATTCGGCAAGGCTGGCCTTCCATGCACTCTATGAAAATCAACGCGATCATGATTTGGTCTTGCTGGAAGAAAAGCGAGAACAAGCCAAAAGGACTAACAAGCGGTACCAAGAGAGAATCGCTCGCGCCTATAACAAGACAGTCCAGCGACGGGATTTCGCAGTTGGCGACCTGGTCTTGCGCGCATCTGATCACTGCATGCGAGAAGCAACTCACCCAAAGTTCGCAGCTAATTGGGAAGGACCCTTCGAAGTCACAGAAGTCTTCGATAGCGGCTACTGCAGCATACGAAGGTTGCACGGCACAACCTCAACTCCAAGCTCAGTCAACATGCGCTGGATCAAGAAGTACTATCCTTGACTTCTCTTATTTCATACGTTTTATGATAACGTTGCTTAATGTCTCATGTGGCTATGATTAACGCAATCTCCTCTCCCATATGAGAGGATTGTAATCCTATCTCTCACATATGAGAATGTCATAATAAAAGAATTCTCCCAAATGAGAAGTTCATATTGCTAGCTGTTCATATCGCTCTATTTAACTTGTTATTACTGTTAACAATGATTTATTTGCTGCAATAGCAGCAAATACAAACGCGATCTTAATTGATCATCCAAAGCCCATCTCTTACGATGGCAACAAACGCAAACGCGATCTTAATTGATCATCAAAGCCTATCTCTTACGATAGCAGCAAATACAAACGCGATCTTAATTGATCATCCAAAGCCCATCTCTTACGATGGCAACAAACGCAAACGCGATCTTAACTGATCATCAAAGCCTATCTCTTACGATAGCAGCAAATACAAACGCGATCTTAATTGATCATCCAAAGCCCATCTCTTACGATGGCAACAAACGCAAACGCGATCTTAACTGATCATCAAAGCCTATCTCTTGCGATAGCAGCAAACACAAACGCGATCTTAATTGATCATCAAAGCCTATCTCATACGATAGCAAACGCGATCTCAATCGATCATCCAAAGCCCATCTCTTACGATGGCAACCAATGCAAATGCGATCTTAATTGATCATCAAAGCCTATCTCATACGATAGCAAACGCGATCTTAATTGGTCATCCAAAGCCCATCTCTTACGATGGCAACCAATGCAAATGCGATCTTAAATGATCATCAAAGCCTATCTCATATGATAGCAAACGCGATCTTAATTGATCATCTAAAAGCCCATCTCTTACGATGGCAACCAATGCAAATGCGATCTTAAATGATCATCCAAAGCCTATCTCTCACGATAGCAGTCAACATAAACGCGATCTTAATTGATCATCTAAAGCCCATCCCTTATGATGGCAGCCGATGCAAATGCGATCTTAAGTGATCATCCAAAGCCTATCTCCTACGATAGCAGCAAAAATACAAAAACGATCTCAATCGATTATCAAAATCCTATCTCTCACGATAGCGGTTTACTCAAGTGCGATCTTGTATGATCTTTTTAAGCCAATCTCAATCGATCATCAAAAACCTATCTCTCACGATAGCGGTTTACACAAATGCAATCTTATATGATCTTCTCAAGCCTATCTGTTACGGTAGCAATTCATACGCAAAGTGGTTTTAGTTGATCACCCAAGTCCGTATGTTACGATGGTAACGTAACTGCAGAACCATCTTGCTAGACCTTCTAAAAGTCTATCTGCTGCGATAGCAATTCATGCGAGAAACTATCTCAAGCAATCCTCTAATAAAGCCTATCTTCTATGATAGCAATTCGCACCGCTCAATGATCTCAATTGATCTGTTAAAAAAAAAAAAAAAAAACTATCTGTTATGATAGCAAAGTTGTGAACGTGATCTCATACGATTTACAACGACCACCTGCAAGCCCATTCGTCAAGATGGCACAGCTGCGAAATTATGATCTCGAATGATCTAGCGAAACATCTGCGCATTGACGTCGCATATGTTAAATCATTACATGGCATTATGCAAGGCAAAACAAGCCGAAACGCATGCGAAATTGTATTTTGTTGCAAAGAGAGCAAAATAGTACAAAAGCTATATATCATTATGAGTCAAATGACTTACAATTTATCTATCTAGATAGCAGCTTACAAGCGAAAAGCTCGAATCTAACTATACAGCCAACATGGCTCACAATACATTCGAAAAATGGCTGATAAGCCAGCAGAGAAACGGTACGGAAACCCGGACTGCAAAGAATGAACCGCCCTGGCTTCAAACGCCGGCTACACGATGCCCAGATCTGTGGGTGAACATCTGTAGCAAGGGGGATCTTTCTCTAAAAAGAGCCACATGAAGCCGTACGCTCGACATTCCGCTATCCGACAAGACCGTTGTCAGATAGGCTCCCCATAACATTTGCCCAAGGAGCCGCCGGTTCCTGCGATCTACAGGCAAGCAGAAGCTCCAAAGGGCAAGGGCTCCTTGTAGACGGGGATGAACGCGACGGTTCGTCGCCCCGGGCTCACAAACATGAAAGTGACGGATTCTTCTTCGGAGATGCTGAAGAAGAATTCCGCCGTTCATTACGAGACGGTAGCACGGTCACTTCGGCGCTGCACCTCGCCACGAGGCGGCCAGAAACATAACCTGCACACATAATACACGAAGAAATTTCTTCGAACACACATGAGGTATTATCTGCATCCTCTTTATGACGGTTATAAACAGCAATAAGCCTCATAAAGTGGATCTTGGAAACTATTTCTATGGCACAAAGCGCAAACTCAGGATTCAAAACTTGAAGTTGCCATGAATCAACGAAAAACAAGCGTTGAAGCCAGCAGTCATAAGGACTCACGGCAAAGCACATGTTTGGGATGAAGAACCCAAATGGCAAAGACAGGGTTTATATAGGCCCTGTGGAGACTCTTCGGTTGCCTAAGATGAGTCAGCAAAATTCAAAAAAGAGGGTAAGTTCAATCACTTACGCCTTGAAAAGCGGTAACAATCAATTACCCTACTAAAGGCTACGACGATTCAGTTGCGTATCCTAATAAATGACGGATAGTCATGATTCGGATGGACTTCCCAACGGAAGCGTGCTTATCTGCCGAGAAATTAGCGCGAAAATCAAGCAGAAAATCAATTGCTGATGTCATAATTGGATATGCACAGAAATGTCCAATCAAATCCCGAAAAGGGCAAAACGGGCAAACTCATTGTTTGTTGATAAAAAAAGGGGGGGAGAAACCCTAGCAATACTACATTAATGTCTCAAAACATTACATTAATGTCTCAGCCATTTTCCTGTTTTCTTTTCAAAATTCGAAAAGTCAAAACAAATTCTTGATTAAGGAATCATGGGGCTCGAACTGCTCGCTCAGCTTCTCCACTTGTTTCACTTCTTGCTTCAGTTGCTCGCACTTGGCATTCATTTCATGATACAGCTTTACAGCTTCATCAACCTTTTGCTTTTGCTGCTCCACCTTCTGCATCTCAGCTGCGAGATTCTGGTGACCGAGATTCAAAGTTACAGCTCCGCGAATCAGTGTAACTCTGTCCTTGAGGAATTTGAAACCAAGTCTGCCTTGGACTTTGAACAAGAGATTTTGGCACATGCCACACAGCAATTCAGCACTCTGGGCCGAAATGGTCGCAGGTGTAGCCGCAGACAGCTGCTCCAGTATCCAGATGGCTTCAGTAAGGAATAGCCTCCTGTCAAAAGGTCCGATCTCCAGAGATCTCACAAACGATCGGGGGTATCTGAGACGCATTCGAACCACCCAGTCTACATCGGTTTGCTTCAAACCTGAGACATCAAAAATGGTTATAATGCCAGAACTCGCAAGCAAATAATGCGACGTGCGAACGGTAAATCTTTACTTACCAGTGCCTTCCAGAATTTCATGAAGAGAAGGGATGCGGGCCACCGGGTTGTTCGAAGACTGCCCTCGCTCCATGGCTCTCCTATCAGCTGCAAGCTCCAACCTCTCATAGTCAGGAGGAAGAGTGTAGGCCGCACCAGCTGCGACTACATTCCCAACCTGCGAGCCCCAAATGCTCCACGCAGGAATGGGTGCTTCTGGTTCAGTCATCGCCGGAGGCGAAGGGACAGCCGAAGTCGCTGGGCGGACACTCCCAGATGCGAAAATGTTAGCATCACTTGTCCTTTCTTCCTCACCACCAGTACGGACACCTTCGTCCATCGGCACATCATCAGCTTCGACATCATCGGAGAGTTCGATGACATCCTCGAGATGCTCACTTACGTGTCCAGCAACTGCGACGGGCTTCTCAGTATGGGAGCTCGAGATTGGAACATGGGACGCAGAAGGCTGACTTCTCTGCTCCAGCTCAGGTTCCTCAGCATGACCTGCGATACCAAATGCGATAATATGAGGTAACTTGTGTTATAAGTTATTTCACTATCTTTACTAAAGCTAAGAATAAGCACCTCCACGCGAAGGTGGGATTGAGGTATCCTCATCGTACACTAGGGACGTGGAACCGTGCCCTATCAGTGTATCCTCACTAAGCAAATCTTTAAGAGAAGCGTGACCTGGGACGCGAGTAAACCAGTCATGATTTTGCCTCAAGTGGCTACAGCCTAGTATGCGCATATCACTCAAAATAATTACCTGAGGGTTCTCCGCATTTGCTTACCAACCAACGGCGAATGTCAGGCTTTGACACACCGTGCTTTAACGCACCCACAATTACATCTCTATAAGTAACTGCGAGATTGAAGATCTCACCTTTATCGCCACCTGCGATCTCTGCGAAGTCCGCTTGAACTTGCTCTAGCTCTGCTGCGTCCTCTCCAGGAACCTCATCTTCCTCCTCCACATGAGGAGCCACTTCTTCGGGAAGCTCGTCTTCCTCGCCAACTGGGCGCACTAAGTCGTCAACATGCAGCTCCTCGAGGCTCCGCTGTTTCACAAGCTCGAGCTCCTCTTCCTCTCGCTGCCTTCTTCTTTCAGCAGCCTCCGCGGCTGTCTTCCGGGATTCAGCAAGAACATCCTCGCTTATAGGATCATCTGAAATGCCAGAATGGGCATCTTTCTTTTGCCTCTTGGCCACAAGGCCACCGACGGCTTCATCATCATCATCTGCAAATACATATTTGGTTCAAAGAAAAGAACTACAAAGAAGTCTAGATAAAGGGCAAGGAGAGGCGACGGAAGTACCTCCTGATTCTTCCTCGCACATCGCAACTGTTGCTTCTTCATCACTTGCCTGGGGCTCCTGTCTCTCTTCCTCCTCTTGGTTGAATGGAACGAAAGTCTCAACTGCGAGATCTTTTCGCACTTTGCTGGGCATACGACCCTTGCCTTTGTCCTTGATGGAAAGGGACCTTACTGGAGGAGAAGCTGGAGCACTCCTAGGGGAAGAAATCGTAATCCCCTTTTGCCTAGGTCTCTTCACTCTCGGCGCCGCAGTCGCTGGAGGGGACGGGTCATCTCTAGGAGGAGACGGAGCCGGAGGGTTGTCTATCAGCGAGTCAGCAAAAGTGTTCATGACCCCGCGAACTTTTGTTTCGACCTCGGCATCCATCCTCCATGCTAGCCGGTACGACTCCCCCTTCCTTCTAGTGGCAACAATGGTGTCCACCAGCGATTTGGAGCGATCACCAGCTGCGAACCTCCGCACATGACACTGAAACAGCACAGAACAAAAAGCATCAGCGCAAGGAAGCTAAAAAGCTTAAAGTACATAAGGAAATTGCTTACCTCAGCAAACGCCTTGCTATATTTGATGACCTGCGCGTCACCCTTCTTGATTGCGTCGACTTGCTCCTTCAGAATGAAATCGGGGCACAAATGATTCTCGCGGTCCCACAGCGAGTAGCAACCATACTCAGACTCGCTCAAACTGCAATTGGGGCGAAACGGAAAAGAGTTCCTCTTGATCAAGGGAGCCTTTCCTGGCTGCGCCGCCGCCTCCGTCTCAATCCTCGTTTGCTGGGCAACCCAGTATGCGATCCAGTTCTGGGAACAACCACCCTTGCGAGTTCCCGCAGGCTGCTCAAAGGGAAGATTGCTCATGAGGACTGTCTTGCACTCCTTTGTCAGCAAACGCTTGTAGCACCCTCTGATAATAGACTGGGGCCAGATCGATGGGGCCACCGCATCAAAACCAAACTGAGGAGAGACCCGAGTGGGGTCAACATCCACTGTAAGTCTTTCATACCGTGGCGCGAGCTCACGAATATGCTCTGCAAGGGCAGGAAGAGAACCTCGCAGACACCAACAGAAGAAGTCACGATAGCGTTCGTGGAAATGCGGCCCCTTTTCAAAGAGAAGGTCTTCTGACAAGACCATACCTCTGGAAGGGTATAGCTTTGGAAACCACCGCACATTCTCAACACGTGTGGCATAGGGCCTGGCAGTAAACTCCTTTCGTTTGTCGCATATCAAACTCCAAGTGCACTTGGTGTTGCTTGCTCCAAACCATCTCGCAGCCCTTCCGCTGTTGCGCGCTTCCGTCTCGCCTGGGGGACACCACTTCTCAAGTGGGAGGGGAGTTGGAGCATAAGACGGCCAGCGCTCGAAAACCCACATTGTCAAAAAGCTGATATTAACAAAGGTCAGGACATCGAGGCGGCCACGCGATTCCCTCATCGCCAGAACCAGCTGATCAAGCCTGTAATATAGCGTCCCCAGGACCAAGGGTCCGAGTGCGACTCTCTGGCCAAGAGCGAGCCTCACAGCAAGTGGCAGCACATGATAGAAGACCCCGTCATGGGGATGACCATCAATCAGATACCTCGACAGCCAAGCACAGAGGAAGGCACAAAGGGTTAAATGATAACCCTTGCCCTCTACATAATTCTCGGCCTCCGGGTTCTCGCTCAAAAGCTTCTTAGTGATGCTTCTGTTCGCATAGTCTCGGAAGAAGTACTGCAACCACTTGTTCCAAGTATTCTTCGCAGACGTATCCACTAGCTGCCAGTTCGGAAGAGGCTTCGTAGTGGTCCACCGAGTAGAGATTTTCTTTACCTCTGCTAGGCACTCCTCCATCTGCGCGTACAAGGCCATTTCAGCAGATGTCCTCAAGTGGCTCAAGGGGTCCACCTCGCCCATGGGGGAAAGCTCATACAGCATTTGAACGTCCTCGAGCGTGGGGGCAGCCTCGAACTCAGCAAAATGAAACGTGTGAGTCGCGGGCGAATAACGGGACAGAAGGTCTAGAAGCATGGACTGATCCAACTTCACGGCAGCACCCTTCATAGCACGGATAGCAAAGAAAATGCCGGCTTTATCAAGAGTCTCGGCATGATGATCCAATACGTGGTCAATCCACTCATCCATGTAGTCCAATTTCTGGACGAACGCTTGAGTAGAAATCGCAGTATACGGGAAGTGCCCGTTCTCGATCCCCAATCGGACTACATCCTCGGAACCAACCCACTCGAGCAGGGCTGAGTTAACTGGGCGAGTCAACGTCAGCAATTGCTCAGCAGGAACAGGATCAGGCATCCTCTTCGCCTTCACCCTCGCATGATAAAAATCCTTCCCACCCAGAAAGGGGGCTTTACGCCACAGAGCCTGCGGAAGCTCCGGCATCTCTTCGTCTTCCTTGACGGGTCTGGTTACTCTTGTCTTGGCCATTCCTGCGAAAGGGCAAGAAAAAGGGGGGAGAAATACCACACCACACTTCAGTTTGAATTTTGGAATTTGAGATCTATGCAAACCAAAGCAAACAGTTCCGGTGCCGATTTCAGAAATTGGGGAGTTGATATTGTTGAAAGATTAAAACGAAGCGGGTTCAAAGATCAAAAGCCTCTTCACAAATTTCATGGATTTACAGATTCAATGCGATTCAAGGCAAACACGGGTATTTTAAATCAAAAGTAAACGAGGCCAACCTTGTTTCCTTGAAGCTTGCTTGGATATACACAATTGGAGAATACGATTTGCAGTTCTGAACTGGTGATTGATTATCTGGATCTGCTCTCGAAGATCTCCGGGTACCATTCACTTTAAGAGAAAGAAGTAATGCTTTGCAATGATGGGATACAAGGTATTTATCCAGAAGAATGAAGGGTTGCGTCCCTTCAGTAGTCGAATCGCAACCGTCACCGTCGTGTCGCGCAATCACAGGACGGGCTGACGTCACGCCTAAAACCCTAAAGGTCAGACGCCACGACTCTAGGGGTTTTAGGTCATAATGACACGCACGGGGGCTGAACCTACCCGTATTTGAATTGGTACGTGGCGACGACGCGCATGTTGGTTTCCGCGCATGGAAGCCTATACAGCTATGAGCCTTCACGCGCAGAAAGGGGGCTAATGTAGATACTGCTTTATGACATGGCAGATCTAGGCCACGTGGCAACCATCCAGCACACCATATTGTGCTCCACACACACAGGATCACCAGCCGAGCTGATCCATGTGGGGGCTGCGAGACAGAGCCCTCGCATACCACTGCACGGGACTTGTAGGGACTTGTGGTTTGGAGGCTAGAGTAAGCCCTGTCGCGTGCGAGCCAAGCCCGCGCGCGACCTTTAGTAACTGTTTTGAGAGATTTATGGCACGAGCTCCATAAACCCGGTCAATCCGGTCAAACCCGGTCAACCTCGTAACGGTTCCGGTACTCGCGCACCACGTGCTCTAACGGTTCCTATATACTCGGACGAACGTGCCGTTATGGTTAAGCTAATTAAGCCGCCATTAATGGGCGCATTAACCACACTACAACGGTCATGTTCTCCAGTATATATACATCGTTAACCTTTCCATACAAAGGGGGACACACTGCCATACGCGGAAGCTCTGCCAAACCTCTGTCTCTCTCTCAGACATTGCTACTGACTTGCTCTCTCCCTACACACACCCCTATTCTTCCTGTGCGATCCCTGATCCACTACGTACGGTGTACACGGAGGTCTCCCCGCCGGAATCTCTTGTGCACACCCCGCGCACCTTAATTTGCGGTAACATTTCTTCCCATTGGAGTAGAAGCTTTATATCTCCTTGCCTCTGCTGTCGTGCTTTACCACCCTCTTTAGGGTATACAGGTTCTTCTTATGGTAGGCAACCTGCGCCCCTTCTTCTTGTGCGGGCACTTTTTCTTTGAAATCTTCCCTTCTCACCATCACTCCTGACGGTGACTGATCCTTGATGTCCTCCCATCGAGGGAGAGGATTTGGATTGAATGGCCCTGGTGTCTGTTCAACCTCCATCTCGGTGAACCATACTGCCTCAGTGAGGTGTGCTTCGTTCAGATTAAAGGGGTTCGTAGAGGCTAGTATCTCGACTACCCTGCCATTCCAAATGGCCTTCATTACTTGATGAGTTGTTGAAGGAACCGCGTCGAAGCGATGGATCCACGCCCGGCCTATAATCATGTGATACGTGGTGTTCGCATCAATGACATAGAACTTGGCGGAACACTTGATCTTCCCTATCTGGAGACCTTGGTGGATCCAGCCCATTGTCATCCTGGAGTAACTTCCGTGTTCTTTTCGTTTTCAGAAAAGGTCATTATCTTCTCTGTCGAGCGAGAGGCCCTGAAAACTCTTCCGTTGGAGACGACGATGTCTTCCTCGAAGTCCTCTGTTACTCTGAGGATTGCTTTTGTCATTTCTTTCCGGAACTTCTCCGAAAAGTTCATATCATCAAAGAACTTTCTGAACCCTTGCGACCCCTTCATCCTGTCGGCACGTGAGTCCTCAGTGTCCATGCTGTAATCTTCCTCTTCATGGACTTCAGCTATGACAGGCAACCCATATTCTGCAATTTCTTTGAGATCCATGATTGCGATCATAGCTACCTCCTTTTCTTTCGGCTCATGCTCTGTATGGGCTGGTAGTGGATTTTTGCGCACATCTTGCCTCAGGTTACTGACAATCAGCTCTCCTTCTTTCATCTTTCTTCTCACAAGGTGCCTGAGCTTCTTGTAGTCAGTTGTTGGGTGCATAAATTTGTCGTGGCACTCACACCACTTCGGGTCCCTTACCATCTCTCTAGAGGGTGTCCTTTCAAGTGGAGGTAGGAACCCATCTTTACGCCACTGCTTGCATAGGTCAATCACCTCCTCAAGGGAGCATGTCAGAGGCGGGGCGTCTGAGGTCGAAACCTTGTATTGCTTGTGTGGGGAAACTGTGTTGACTTCAGCTTCGCGCCCCCTCTTGTAGCTAAACCTACCGATCTTGAAAGTCGGTCCCCTGGGGATCGTTCAGGAGCATGCTTCTTCTTCTGCCTTTCAACTATATGCTCTATATTCTTGGTACATTCAATCAACTTCGAAAAAGTAGGCGTTTGCAAGTTAATTAACATACCATTGTATTCGTCTCGCATCCCTTGGAGACATATCTCGACAAGCTGGTTTTCGAGCACCTCATCTCTACATTCCAACGACTTTGCTCTGAACTTCTTGATGAATGTAACTCCATCCTCATCACGCTTCTGGTACATACGCGACAAATGGATCATCGTAACATTTTCCTCTATCTGAAAGAACTTGGTATAAAACTACTTGACCATGTCATCCCAGGTCTTTATGGAGCCAGCTTCCAGCGTCCTATACCATTTATAGGCAACGTTCCCCAAAGACTTGGGGAACTCGCGCATCAATAGATTGGGGTCAACCCCATATGGTCCCATCACATCGATGAAACGCAAAATGTGCTCTTGAGCATTCCCGTTGACATCATCAAAATTATCCCACTTAGGGGCCTTGTACCTTGCAGGGATGGGCATCAAGTAGATCTCACGCGGGATAGGAGGTGGATTGTCAACCTTCGGGATGATGGTGTCTGTAAAAGACTGGTTGGCCAGAAAGTTCTCTATGCGCTGCTCCAAAGCCGTCATGCTTGCTGTTACACTCCCTCCCACAGCATGAGGAAGGGTTGCAGCCGGTGGAGACGCATATGCAGCAGTTGGATTGGGGGTGTAAGCCACATTTCTCACGGTTGCAGGTGGAGAAAGCAGAGGATACTGTGGTTGGATACTGAAAGGGATTCCTGGGAGTTGGGGAGTAGGTATGATAGGGGACGGCTGAGCAATTTGTCCCTGAGGAGGAGGTGGCTGGACTGTTGCTGGTGGGCTTTGCAAACTAGGGTTAGCGGGTGTAGGCGTTACCTCTGTTCCCTGGGAGACAGGGGTTCCAGTTCCTTGAGAAACAGCGGCCCCCAGTGCCGGATTCTGGGCAAGAGATCCCAAGAAGGACATTATTTGAGCCATCTATGCAGATTGAGCCTGGAGTGGTTTCGCCTGGCTCTGGAGAGTGGCATTCAATATCTCCAAGGTCGGAGTACCGCCAGCTGCCGTAGAACTGTGGCGGGTTTCCTCCCCTGATGTCGTCTCGGTCGAGGGAGATAGGTTGCTGACATCTTCATCATGAGACATGGCTGCTTGCAAAGGTAAGTTTCACGTCGGGTTCACCAAATGTGTACAGAAGGAATCCTTTGAGGAAGACGTACACAAAGAACAGCTGTATACAGCAGAATCCGGCAGGGAGAACTCTGTGTACACCAAAGGCAGAGAATAGAAAATGGCACAGGAGGTGTCGGGTTGTGTGTAGGGAGAGAGTAAGGCAGTAGCACTGTCTGAGAGAGAGACAGGGGTTTGGCAGAGCTTCCGCGTATGTCTCGTGTGTCCCTCTTGTATGGAAGGGTTAACGTCCTATATATAACGGATAATGTGACTGTTGCAGTGTGGTTAATGCGCCCATCAATGGCAGCTTAATTATCTTAACCACAACGGCACGTTCGTCCGCGTATATAGGGACCGTTACAGCACGTTATCCGCGAATACCGGAACCGTTATGGGGTTGACCGGGTTTGACCGGGTTTGACCGGATTGACCGGGTTTATGGAGCTCGTGCAATAAATCTCTCAAAAGCAGTTACTAAAGGTCGCGCGCGAGCTTGGCTCGCACGCGGCAGGACTTACTCTAGCCTCCAGACCACTAAGTCCCTACAAGGTCCCGTGCAGTGGTATGCGAGGGCCCTGTCTCGCAGCCCCCACGCGGATCAGCGCGGCTGGTGATCCAGTGTGTGTGGCGCAAAATATGGTGTGCTAGATGATTGCCACGTGGCTAAGATCTGTCTGTTCAGAAAGAACTATCTACATTAGCCCCCTTTCAGCGCGTGAAGACTCATAGCCGGATAGGCTTCCATGCGCAGGAACCAACGTACGCGTCGCTGCCACGCACCAATTCAAATGTGTGCAAATTCAGCCCCCGTGCGTGCCATTATGACCTAAACCCCTAGAGTCGTGCCGTCTGGTCTTTTAGGGTTTTAGGCGTGACGTCAGCTTGTCCTGTGATTGTGCGATTCGATGGTGACGGTTGCGATTCGACTACTGAAAGGACGCAACCCTTCGTTGTTTTTGGATAAATACTTTGTACTCTCCATTGTTTCAAAAGCATCACTTCTTTCTCTTAAAGTGAATGATACCCGGAAGCCTTCAAGAGCAGATTCAGATAATCAATCACCAGTTCTCTCTTGTCAATCGTCTTCTTCAATTGTGCGCATCCAAGCAAGCTTTACCAAAACAAGGTTGGCCTTGTTCAATCTTGTTTAATATACTGATATATGCTTTGAACTGCGTTGGATTTGCAAACCCATAACTTTCTGAAACATGT
Organism: Linanthus parryae; assembly: GCA_023055425.1. Classification (NCBI taxonomy): domain Eukaryota; kingdom Viridiplantae; phylum Streptophyta; class Magnoliopsida; order Ericales; family Polemoniaceae; genus Linanthus; species Linanthus parryae. Next base: position 58,464,124 of record JALGPY010000001.1, on the reverse strand, counting down.
CAACCACTGAAAGCTATGAAGAAGATCATGCTCTTTGAATCCAATTTTGATTTAATCCCCAGACTATAAGGATCTTGAATGTAGGGGAATGTAGGGTTTCTGAAATCCCTGATAATGCAAACGATTCCCATCTCTAATTTTGAAGATTGCCACTGGACTGTTCATCTTTCTTCCAATAAATCCTTGTACGCTTTGAACTGAATCTTGAAATTCGAACTAAAGTATGTGTATTTCTCCCCCCTTTTTTCTTGCTTTTCCGCAGGAATGGCAAAGACAAAAGGAACCAAACCCATTAAGGAGGTCGAAGAAATACCTGATCTTCCCCGGGCTTTATGGCGAAAAGCCCCCTATCTTGGTGGCAAAGACTTTTATCATGCTAGGGTTAAGGCGAAGAAACTGCCAATCCCTGTCCCTGCTGAAGGATTGCAAACATTGACCCCTCCAGCTAACTCCGCCCTGCTCGAATTGATCGGTTCCGAAGATGTGGTTCGATTGGGAGTCGAAAATGGGTACTTCCCATATACTGCGATCTCTACTCAAGCATTTGTTCAGAAATTGGACTTCATGGATGAGTGGATTGACCATGTATTGACCAATCATGCCATGACTTTAAACGATGCTGGTATATACTTCGCAGTTCGTGCTATGAAGGGTGCTGCCGTGAAGCTGGACCAATCCATTCTTCTAAACCTTCTTTCTCGTTACTCGCCTGCGACTCACACATTCCATTTTGCTGAGTTCGAGGCTGCTCCCACGCTTGAAGATGTGCACATGCTGTATGATTTGTCTCCCGTGGGCGAGGTGGATCCTTTGAGTCCCTTGAGAACGGATGCGGAGATCGCTTTGTACAAGCAGATGGAGGAGTGCTTGTCAGAAGTGAAGAAAATCTCCACACGATGGATTCCTACAGAAGTCCTCCCTGACTGGCAGTTGGTTGACACATCTGCGAAGAACACCTGGAACAAGTGGGTGCAATATTTCTTCCGCGATTATGCGAACAACAGTATCACCAAGAAGCTTCTGAGCCAAAACCCGAAGGCCAAGAACTATGTGAATGGCAAGGGTTATCACTTGACCCTATGCGCCTTCCTCTATGCCTGGTTGTCGAGGTATTTAATCGATGGTCACCCGCATGATGGGTCTTCTATCTTGTTCTGCCTCTTGCTGTGAAATTGGCCCTTGTTCAGAAAGTCGCACTTGGACCCTTAGTCTTGGGCACGCTGTACCACAGGTTGGATCAGCTGGTCGTGGCAATGAAGGAATCGCGTGGTTGCCTCGACGTACAGACTTACATTAACATTGCTTTCTTGACAATGTGGGTCTTCGAGCGATGGCCCTCTTATGCCCCATTCCCTTCTAAGCCCAGCAAATGGTGTCCCCCAGGTACGCAGGAGGAACGTAATAGCGGCAGGGCTACGAGGTGGTTTGGAACTAACTTTCCCAAGTGCGTTTGGAGCCTGATATGCGACAATCGGGAAGAGTTTTTAGCCAGGCCTTATGCCACGCGCGTTGAGAATGTGCGATGGTTCCCAAAACTGTACCCCTCTAAGGCTGTTGCTTTCTCAGAAGAGCTCCTTTTCGAGGGCGGGGAGCATTTCCACGAGCGCTATCGCGAATTCTTCTGCTGGTGTCTAAGGGGCTCTCTTCCTGCTCTTGCGGAGTATGTGCGTGAGCTCACCCCTAGGTACGAGAGGATTACTGTGGATGTTGACTCCACTCGCGTTTCTCCTCAGTTTGGCTTTGATGCGGTGGCACCATCAATCTGGCCGCAGTCCATCATAAGAGGATGCTACAAGCGGTTATTGTCTAGGGAGTGTAAAACAATCTTGAGGAGCAATCTTCCCTTCGAGCAACCTCCAGGTAAACGCGAAGGTGGCTATTCCAGAAACTGGATCGCTTATTGGACTGCCCAGCAAACAAGGTTTGAGACGCAGTCGCCCCCTCAGCCAAGCAGAGCTCCTGTGATCAAAAGAAATTCTTTCCCTTTTCGTCCCAACTGTAGCCTGGACGAGTCTGAATATGGCTGCTATTCGTTGCTAGATCGCGAGAATCACCTGTTTCCCTCCATCATTCTTGATGAAAAGATAGCCGCAGTTAGGAGAGGTGATTCGCATGTCATCAGATACAGCAAAACTTTCGCTAAGGTAAGCAATTTCTCTTGCATGTGCTAAGTTTCTTTATTCCAATATATTTGAAAACTTCACGCTTCATTTCCTGCTGCAGTGCTATGTGAGGAGGTTTGCATCTGGTGAGCGTTCCAAATCGCTGGTCACCACCATTGTTACTGCAAGAAGGCAAGGACAACCAGTTCGGCGGGCATCGAAGATGGATCCCGCGGTTGAGACCAAAATTCGCAAGATCATGAATGCTTTTGCTGATTCGCTGATAGACAATACTCCAGCCCTGTCTCCTCCCAGGAATGATCCATCTCCCCCAGCGACTGCTGCTCCGAGAGCGAAGAGGCCCAGACAAAGAGGAATCACAATCTCTTCCCCTAGGAGCACTCCAAATTCCCCTCCTGCGAGATCCCTTACTGCCAGGGATAAAGGTAAAGGTCGCATGACCAGTAAAGCGCGGAAGGAGCTCGCAGTGGAGACCTTTGTTCCGTTTGGCCAGGAGGAAGAAGAGGAGAGAAGAGAGACAAGAGAAGGAGATGAATAAGAGGAAAGAATTGAAGATTTCAGAGACAGATAGAGAGATGAGATACAAGAGGAAGAGTCAGGAGGTATCTCAATCGTACTTCTCTTTTCATTATCTTAACTCTTTTACAATCTTATCTGAACGAATTGTTTCTTAGAAGATGATGACGATGAGACCATCAGTGGCCTTCTGGCCAAGAAGCAGAAGAGGGGTTCTCATTCTGGTGTTTCGACGAAACCATAAGCGAGGACATTCTTGCCGAGTCCAGAAGAACACCTGCGGAGGCTGCTGAAAGAAGAAGAAAGCGAGAAGAAGAGGAACTCGAACGCGTGAAGCAGAGGAGCCTAGAAGAACAACACGTCGACGACCTAGTGCTTCCAACTGATGAGGAAGATGTGCTTCCAGAAGAGGTGGCTCCTCAAGTTGACGAGGAGGATGCGGCTCCAGAAGAAGATGCACCACCTCTAGAGCAAGCCCAAGCGGACTTCGAAGAAATCGCAGGCATTAATGAAGGTGATATTTTTAATCTCGCAGTAACTTACCGCGATGTTATTGTCGGTGCGCTAAAGCACGGCATGTCAAAAGCTGACATTCGCTGCTGGCTAGTAGGCAAGTGCGGTGAACCTTCAGGTAATCATTTGAGCAACATGTGTGAACTAGGCTTAGCAACCCAAACATAATCATGACTGTTTTCTTCGCCCCCTAGGTCACGCTCACCTTAAAGACATGCTTAATGAAGATACATTAATAGGGCAAGGTTCCACGTCCTTAGCATATGACGAGGATGCTGCGATTCCACCTTCGCGTGGAGGTGCTCGCTCTTAGCTTACCAAAGATAATAAAATATTATGCAATACAAGTTACCTCACATCATCGTATCTTATATCGCAGGCAACGCTGATGAAGCCATGTTGGAACAAAGGAGTCAACCTTCTGCATCCTATATCCCGATGCCGAGTTCTCATACCGAGAAGCCCGTCGAAGCTGCTGAATATGCGGGAGAGCCCTTCGAGGACGTCATTGAACTTTCTGATGATGCCGAAGCCGACACCGTGTTGATGGAGGAAGATGCCCATGCCGAAACAGAAACGACTGCTGCTGGTGCTATCGCCCCTGAAGGCATCTTTGATCAAGCTGCAACTTCTGCCGCTGCCATACCTCCGGCAATGACTGAGCCTGCGACACCTCTTCCTGCGTGGAACTTTTGGAGTTCGCAGGTCGGGGCTGCAATCGCACTTGGTGCGGCTTATACTCTTCCTACCAACTATGAAGAGTTAGAGCTCGCAGCTGATAGAAGGGCAATGGAGCGAGGACAGCCTTCAGTTACCCCAGCAATGCGCATTCCTTCTCTGCGCGAGATCCTTGAAGGAACTGGTATGTCATGATTATTTTTGGCATCTTGCATTCTTCATTTGCAAGTTCGATAGTCTAAATTGGTTTAACATTGCCTTAGGGCTGAAGCAAGTTGACGTGGACTGGCTAGTTCGGATGCGCCTCTCCTACCCCCAATCATTTGTGAGGTCTCTGGAGATAGGGCCCTTCGACAGGAGGCTGTTTTTGACTGAAGCCATCTGGATTTTGGAGCAGCTATCCGCGGCCACACCTGCGACCATTTCCCCTTAGAGCGCGGAATTTCTTTTTGGCATGTGCCAAAACCTTCTCGCCAAAGTTCAAGGCAAGCTGGGCTTTGGGTTTCTTGTCAAAAGAGTCACCCAGATTCGCGCAGCCGTGAATTTGAAACGCGGCTACCGTAACCTCGCAGCTGAGGAGCAGAAGGTGGAGCAGCAAAAGCAAAAGGTTGAAGAGGCTGTGAAGCTCTTTCATGAGATGAACGCCAAATACGAGCAATTGAAGCAAGAAGTGGAGCAAGTGGAAAATCTGTCACGTCAGTTTACTCCTAATGACTCCTTGGCCAAGGGCTTGTTTTGAAAAGTAGCAAATAAGTAGCAAATCTGTGTGGAGTAAAATGCTAAAACATTACTGTAATGTTGCTAGGGTTTCTCCCCTTTTTTTTTCAAAAAAAGAATTTGAATGCCTGTTTGCCCTTCCCGGGATTTGCTCGAATATCTCTGTGCATATCAATTATGACGTCAGATATTGATATTCTGCCTTGATTTTCGCGCTAATTGCTCATTAGATAAGCACGCTTTCCTTGGGAAGTCCATCCGTATCATGACCATCCTTCATTAATTAGGATACGCAACCGAATCGTCGTAGCCTTTAGTAGGGTAATTGATTGTTACCTCTTTTCAAGGCGTAAGTGATTGATCCTTACCCTCTTTTCAAGTTTTGTTGACTCATTTCGGCAACTGAAGAGTCTCCACAAGGTCTATATAAACCCTGCCTTTTGCTATTTGGGTTCTTCATCCCACAATGTGGCTTGCCGTGAGTCCTTACGACTGTTAGCTTCAACGCTTGTTTTTTGTTGATTCATGGCAGCTTCAAGTTGTGAAACCTGAGTTTGTGCTTTGTGCCATAGAAATAGTTTCCAAGATCTGCTTCAAAAAGCGTATTGATCTTTATAATTATCATAAAGAAGGTGCCGAGAATACCTCATGTTTGCTCGAAGAATTTTCTTCGTCTATTATGTCTGCAGGTCATGTTTCCGGCCGCCTCCCGGCGAGGTGCAACGCCGTACTGACCTTGCTACCGACTCGTAATGAACGGCGGATTTCTCCTCTAGCTCGCCCGGAGGTTGATCATTCGCCACCACGTTCTTGAGCTCAGGGTGGCGAGCCAATGTGCTCGTCTCTGTGGACAAGGAGCCTCTTACCCTAGGAATGACTGCTTCCCTGTCTTGCACAGCCGCATACGCCGGAAAAGGTGGTTCCTCAGGCACGTCTCTTGGGCATAAGACCAAAGAATGGCCTTGTCAGATCCTGGGATCTTGAACATAGCGTCGCATAGGTCTTCTAGACATGGCGGGCTGTTCTTTTCGCAGGAACACCCTACTTGCTACAGATCTTTGGTCGCAGATCGTTATATCGCATAACCTCTTCTAGGACCGTTATGTCGATCCTTTTTCAGCGAGGATTCCCCCGATGTGTAACTTCCGCTTGTAAGTTACTATTTAGATGCATTGTAAGCCATGTTGGCTATGTAACTAGCTCTTTTTTGAGCCTTTCGCTTGTAGGCTGTTATCTAGACAGATAAATTGTAAGTCGTTTTGACTCATAATAATAAATCGCTTTGTATGATTTGCTGTTTTCGTTACAACAAATTACAATTTCGCATGCGTATTGGCAAATTTTGCCTTCTGTAGTGCAGTACTCACACTTTGCATTGTTGCTATGATTGGCTACCTGCCGAATAGTTTTGCATATATGATTTTAGATCGCTCGAGATCGTATATGCGTAGCTTTGCCATCTTGGCAGATAGGCTTGAGATTTACTTAAGGTCAAACTCAAGTACGAGCGCTATCTCAGCAGATAGGCTTCTATAGATCACTTAAGATCATTTTGCATAATGCCGCTATCATGGCAGATAGACTTAAGAATCATTTTGATATCGCATTCGTATAGTGCTGCTATCGTGGCAGATTGGCTTGAAGATCATTTAAGATCATACTCGCATAGGCTTCTATCATGGCGATAGGCTTTTAAAAGATCACTTAAGATCGTATTCGCATGAGCTGCTATCGTGGAAGATAGGCTTTAAAAGATCACTTGAGATCATATTCGCATAGGCTGCTATCATGGCAGATAGGCTTAAAAGATCACTTAAGATCATATTCGCATAGGCTGCTATCATGGCAAATAGGCTTTAGAAGATCACTTAAGATCGTATTCGCATGAGCTGCTATCGTGGCAGATAGGCTTCAAAGATCACTTAAGATCATATTCGCATAGGCTGCTATCATGGTAGATAGGCTTTAGAAGATCATTTAAGATCATATTCGCATAGGCTGCTATCATGGAAGATAGGCTTTAGAAGATCACTTAAGACCATATTCGCATAGGCTGCTATCACGGAGGATAGGCTTTCGCTACTGGGAAATAATGAAATAAACAGAGCAACAAAGATAGCTGACAGCATAAAGTTCTTCCCATTTGGGAGAAGTCTTTTTATTATGAAATACTCTCATATGGGAGAGATAAGATTACAATTCCCTCATATGGGAGAGAAGATGCACGAGTTTTAGCATGACAGAGCATGAAGCAGACGTTGTAATCTAACGCATATAAGGAGAGAAGTTAAGGATAATACTTCTTAATCCAGCGCATGTTGACTGAGCTTGGGTTTGAGGTCGTTCCATGTAACCTCCATATGTTGCAGTAGCCACTATCAAAGACTTATGTGACTTCAAAGGGTCCTTCCCAATTGGCTGCGAATTTTGGGTGAGCTGCCTCTCGCATGCAATGGTCAGACGCGCGCAAGACCAAATCTCCAACTGCGAAATCTCGACGTTGGACTGTTTTGTTGTTCGCACGAGTGATCCTTTCTTGGTATCGTTTGTTAGTTCTTTTGGCTTGCTCCCGTTTCTCCTCTAACAGGACCAGATCATGGTCGCGTTGATTGTCGTATAATGCATGAAAAGCCAGTCTCGCGGAGTTGACTTTCACCTCTGCGGGTACTACAGCTTCAGCCCCATAACATAAGAGGAATGGTGAGACTCCTGTGGGCGTCCTTGGAGAAGTTCGATAGGCCCACAAGGCTATGGTCAACGAATCAGCCCACTTCTTGTGGTCATCTGCCACCATCTTGCTAAATATCCTTAATAACGTCTTGTTGGTTGCTTCCGCTTGCCCATTCCCCTTCGGGTAGTATGGAGTGGAGCCTATCTGTCTTATGTTGTACTCTGCTAGCTTTGCAGCCACCTGGCGATTGACAAAGGGGGTACCATTATCCGAAAGAATGGTGTTTGGAATTCTGAACCTGCATATGATGCTTTCTTGGATGAAATGGACCACGGCTAGCGCATTTGCTGTCTTTAGTGGTATTGCTTCCACCCACTTGGTGAACAACTCGGTCGCGGTGAGAATGAAGTGATTCCCGTGCGAGGTTGGTCGAATAAGACCAACGAAATCCAGAGCCCATGTATGAAATGGCCATGGTGTTCCCAATGCGTGTAGATCTACGACAGGGGCGTGCACTAGATTACCTTTGAATTGGCATTCCTGGCACGTCTTACTTTGGTGTGGCAATCAGCCTCCATGGTGGGCCAGAAGTATCCAATCGAGAGGAGTTGTCTGCATAATTTCGCACCTCCCTGATGTTCTACCTGATGAGAAAGATCCATCACTTCTTGTGCTTCCTTGCTGTCTAAACATCGCAGCAAGTTACCTTCATGGCCCTTTCGCCAAACCAGATTTTCTTGCACCACATATCGGGCTTCTTTTCTCTTTAGTTTCTCGGTTTCTTTTCTCGACTCAGGCACAATACCCTGGGTGAGAAAGTAAAAGAGTGGTGTCCTCCAATCCGCATCATCGTCGGTCAGAGCAATGAATAAAGAGTCCTTGATCAGTGCGCAACTCTCGCAATTTCCTTGAATCAATGCTGCGGCCGTTGACATGTCCGGCCAATGAATGCCATACCTCTGGGCTTTCCGATAGATTGACACCTCACTTTCCCCACAAGCATGTTGGTGAATCTTTTCTAACAACAGTTGTCCCTCTTGCTCGGAGACGCATCGCATGAGTATTCCGCCAGGGCCCTTGTAGTAGAGGGTGTTGTCGTGTATGCAATACCCCTTTGTGGATGCCCAGTTCTCGCTGCTCGTGCCTTCTGCGATGGCCCGTAAGATTGACTTTCTCCAGTCCGCATCATCAATGCATTCATCGTCGCACACGTCCTCTGTCAACGCCGAGGATGTTCGCACTTCAATCGAGATTCTCGAAGGACATTTGTCTGCACTAACCTTGGATCCCAAGGTAGCTAAATCATTAGCAAGCCTATTGTCCGCTCGAGGTTTGTGCTCGTATCTAACGTCGCAGAACTGTTGCACCAATTTCTGTACCAAGGTCCGGTAGGGTAATGGGTTTATCTCCTTCAAACCATATTCGCCCGAGAGTTGTTTGACAATCAGCTTTGAGTCCCCCATGACCGTCAAATTTCTTACTTCTAGGGCCCTCGCCGCGCGAGGTCCAGCTATGAGAGCATCATACTCTGCTTCATTGTTGGTGACTGCGAAGTCAAGCTTTGCTGACATTTGTATGACCTCTCCATCTGGTTTGGTCAAGACTATTCCAATGCCTCCACCTTTCCTTGTTGACGAGCCATCGAAATGGAGCGTCTAATAGGGCAACTCAACTGCGTAGGTTTCAGGTCCCTCCAATTCTTCTTCAATCACAGGCTCATGACTGTTATCGGGGAATTGTGCTAGCAAATCCGCCACCGCCTGCGATTTGATCGCCCGCGGCTGAACGCATGTGATGTCATATTGGGAAATGGTCATATACCATTTTGCCAATCTTCCTCCAGGAGTGGTTTGAGTTAGAAGATACCGTATAGGATCGCTCTTTGTGACTACTACTACTTTGTGCGAAGCAAAATAGTGTCTCAACTTTTCTATTACGAAGAATAAAGCAAGTTAATGACGTTCGATGTCCGTGTACCTTGATTCTGCGGGTTGCACGATGAGAGAGATGTAGTAGATGGGCATTTCTTGACCCTCATACTACTGAGCTAGGAGTGCTCCTATAGACCTCCTTGTCGACGTCAGATACAACAAGATTGGTGATCCGAGCTGAGGTGTGGTCATTACTTTTGACGATGTCAGCAGCTCCTTTAGTTTCCCGAACGCAGCCTCGTGCTCTACAGTCCAGTTGTATACAGCATCTTTCTTGAGAAGATCACTGAAACAGAAGGTGATTTCGGCGATTGCTGGGATGAATCTTCGCAAGTAGGACAGCTTTCCCAGAAAGTTTTCAAGGCACTCTGGTTATGCGCCGGAGTCATGCTAGTGATGGCTGATACTTTCGCAGGATCGGGCTCTATTCCTTGACGATGTACCACACATCCCAATAACTTCCCTGATGTTACCCCGAATGCGCACTTCATGGGGTTCATCTTCAATTGAAAGCGTCTGCATCTGTTGAACACTTTTCGCAAATCCCCCAGATGGTCTGCCTCCTCCTTGGATTTGAAAAATAGGTCATCCACATAGAATTCCACTTCCCTGTGCATCATGTCGTGGAACAGGGCCATCATGGCCCTCTGGTAAGTCGCTCCTGCGTTTTTGAGGCCAAAAGGCATCACCGTATAGTTAAATACTCCCACCGGGGTGATGAATGCGGTTTTCCGTGCATCTTTCGGGTCCATCTTGATCTGATTGTACCCACTGAATCCGTCCATGAAGCTGAACATGCGATGACCCGCGGTTGAATCGATGAGTAAGTCGATGTTGGGGAGTGGAAAATCATCCTTAGGGCAGAAACGATTGAGATCCCGGAAATCCACGCAAACGCGAAGCTGCCCATTCTTCTTTACCACGGGCACAATGTTGGCCAACCATGTGGGATGGTGATTCGGCTCTATGAATTTGGCATCCAGGAGTTTGACAATTTCCTGCTTAATCTTCACGTTGAGCTCCGGCCTAAAGCTTCTTGTGCTCTGCTTTATCGGTTTGGATCCTGGAATCACATCCAACCAATGCATGGTGATGCTCGTGTCCAGGCCGGGCATTTCATCGTATTCCCATGCGAATACGTCTTTGTACTCAGTCAAGAGTTGTAGCAATCTTTCCTCTTCTTCGCCTGTGAGGTCCGCACTTAGAAAAACTGGCCTCTTCTTTTCTTCGCTCGGGCTCAGGAATACTTCCTTTAGCTCCTGCTTTTGCGGCCTGGGTTCATCCTCCATGCATTCAGGCGCTTCTTTGAGTTTCTCCTCTAGAACTCTTGGCATTGGTTTGTCTGGTTCCAAAATCTGCTCAATCTGATTAATTTGCTCAGGGATATCCCCATGCTCGCGTGAGGACACCCCCGCGCATCTTCATATGCTATAGCATTTCCTTGCCTTCGGGGTCATGTTTCGCTATTCTCTTCAAGGTATACACATTCTTTTGCTGGTAGGCAATCCGCGGCGCCTCTTCTCGCGTAGGCAGCTTTTCCTTGGCATCCTCTCTTGTCACCATCACTCGTGCGGGTGACTGATCTTTGATGTCCTCCCAGCGGGGCAGAGGAGTGGGGTTGAATGGTCCCGGCGTTTGCTCATCTGCCATCTCAGTGAACCACACCGCCTCACTGAGATGCGCTTCATCCATGTTGAATGGATTTATCGAAGCAGGTATCTCAACTATTCTGTCATTCCAAATGGCTTTCATCACTTGGTGAGCTGTTGAAGGGACAGCATCAAAGCGATGAATCCAGGCTCGACCTATGATCATGTGATACGTAGTGTTCGCATCTATGACATAGAATTTTGATGAGCACTTGATTTTGCCAATCTCGACACCCAGGCGGATCCATCCTATCGTCATTCTGGAGTCGCTTCTGAATCCCATCAGCGGGGATGGACGCTTGACAATCTTGTGCTCCGGAATTCCCGCTAGCTTCAGAGTATGGAGCAAAACAACGTTAACTGTTGCTCCTCCGTCGACGAATGCTCTTTTGAACTCTACGCCATTGATAATGGCTGTCACATACAGAGGCTTCGGATGGCTCGCATCTGTCTTTTTGTCGTTTGCGGAGAAGGTTATGACCTTTTCTGTACAACGAGACGCCCTGACAACCTTTCCATTGGAGACTACGATATCCTCCTCGTAATCTTCTGCTATCCTCAGGATCGCCTTTGTCATCTCCTTGCGGAATTTCTCTGAGAATTTCATCTCATCGAAGAACCTGCTGAACACATGCGATCCCTTCATTCGATCAGCATGTTCGTCCTCCGTGTCTATGTTGTAGTCCTCGTCATCATGGATCTCGATAATGATGGGTAGACCATCCTCCGCAACCTCTTCAAGGTCCACAATCGAGATCATAACGACCTCTTTGCCTTTCGATTCTTGCTCCACTTGGGCAGGGAGTGGATTGTTGCGCACATCCTGCCTTTGATTACTGACGATCAGTTCGCCATTTTTCATCTTTTGGCTCACCATGATTCTGAGCTTCTTGCAGTCAGCCGTGGGATGCATGACCTTTCCGTGACATTCGCACCACTTCGGGTCCCTCACCATCTCCCTGGAGGGTGCCTTTTCGAGCGGCGGCAGGACACCGTCCTTACGCCATTGTCTGCAAAGGTCGCTTGCTTCTTCCACCGAGCATGGCAGAGGCGGTGCATCAAAGTTCACTACCTTCGGCTGCTTCTGGGGCGAGACCGTATTCACTTCAGCTTCATGTCCCCTTTTATAGCTGAATCTCCCGATTTTGAAAGTAGTACCGCCCGAGGATCGCTCAGGGGCGTTCCTCTTTTTCTGCCTTTCCACTATAGGCTTGATATTCTTCGTGCATTCGATTAGCTTTGAAAATGTAGGTGTTTGCAGGTTGATAAGCATACCTTTATACTCGTCTCGCATGCATTGCAGGCATATCTCCACGAGTCTGCTTTCGAGTATCACATCTTTGCATTCCAAGGATTTGGCCCTGAACTTCTCGATGAATGTTATCCCATCCTCCTCGCGCTTCTGATACATCCGCGAGAGATGAATCATCGTCACCTTTTCCTCCATCTGGAAGAACTTGGTGTAAAACTTCTGGACCATGTCGTCCCAAGTCTTCACGGATCCGGCTTCCAACGTCCGGTACCACTTGTAAGCCACGTTCCCCAACGATTTCAGGAACTCGCGCATCAGCAGCTTAGGATCAGCCCCATACGGTCCCATCACATCAATGAAACACATGACATGCTCATGGGCGTTCCCATTAACGTCTTCGAACTTGTCCCATTTAGGGGCCTTGTACCCAGCAGGGTTAGGCATGAGATAGATCTCTCGTGGAATAGGTGGATCGTTTTCAAGCTTCGGGATGATGGTATCCGCGAACGATTGGTGAGCCATAATAGTGTCTATGCGCCGTTGCAGTGACGTCATACACTTCAGAGCACCTCCCTCAGCAGCGGGAGGAGGGGTTACCGCAGGCGGAGGCGACACATATGTCGCAGGAGGACTAGGGACATATTGTGGATTCACGTTACCCCAGATCGCCGTTGGAGGAGGCAAGGGATACTGTGAGGCCGGGTTAGGTACCAAAGCCGGAGGTGGAGGAGTATGAGTAGCAAGAGGCAACATTTGAGCTGTTGGCCCCTGAATTGAGGGTAGCTGTGTAGTCGCCGGTGGAGTTTTCAGGTTAGGGTTGGGTGGTGTGGTTGACACTCCCAATCCTTGAGTGGTGGAGGCTCCTCCTCCCTGAGAGACAGCGGTGGCAGGTGTGGGGTTTGGAGCAAGAGTCCCCAAGACAGCCATGATCCGTTCTAGCTGCGCAGATTGAGCTTTGAGAGCCTTCGCCTGACTCTGGATGGTGGCGTCCAAGGCTTTCAGCGTCGGAGCTTCACCGGCGGCTGTAGGAGTACGGAGGGCCTCCTCTCCCGAGGTGGTTTCCGTGGAAGGCGATCTGTTACTGACATCATCCTCATGAGACATGGTTGCTTGCAATGGTAAGTTCACGTCGGGTTCAACAAAATGTATACAGCAGAATCCGGCAAGGAGAACTCTGTGTACACCAAAGGCAGAGAATAGAAAATGGCACAGGAGGTGTCGGGTTGTTTGTAGGGAGAGAGTAAGGCAGTAGCACTGTCTGAGAGAGAGACAGGGGTTTGGCAGAGCTTCCGCGTATGTCTGGTGTGTCCCTCTTGTATGGAAGGGTTAACGTCCTATATATAACGGAGAATGTGACCGTTGCAGTGTGGTTAATGCGCCCATCAATGGCGGCTTAATTAGCTTAACCACAACGGCACGTTCGTCCGCGTATATAGGGACCGTTACAGCACGTTATCCGCGAATGCTTGAACCGTTATGGGGTTGACCGGGTTTGACCGGATTGACCGGGTTTATGGAGCTCGTGCCATAAATCTCTCAAAAGCAGTTACTAAAGGTCGCTCGCGAGCTTGGCTCGCACGCGGCAGGACTTACTCAAGCCTCCAGACCACTAAGTCCCTACAAGTCCTGTGTAGTGGTATGCGAGGGCCCTGTCTCGCAGCCCCCACGCGGATCAGCACGGCTGGTGATCTAGTGAGTGTGGAGCACAATATGGTGTGCTAGATGATTTCCACGTGGCTAAGATCTGTCTGTTCAGAAAGCACTATCCACAACAGGGAATGACAAACACAGGATAGGTAGGGTAGTGAGTAGGGAGAGAGTAAGACGATAGAAACTGTATGAGAGAGAGACAGAGTTTTGGCAGAGCTTCCGCGTAGTTCAGGTGATTAGTGTTATGTAAGGAAGGGCTAACGATCCTATATATAGTTGAGAATATGATCGTTGTAGTGGGTTAATGCGCCCATTAATGGCAGCTTAATTACCTTAACCACGAAGGTAAGTTCATCCGTATATATAGGGACCGTTACACACTTCGTCCGCGTATAACGGAACCGTTATGAGGTTGACCGGGTTTATGGAGCTCGTGGACATAAATCTCTCAAAGCAATTACTAAAGGTCGCGCGCGGGCTTGGTTGTCGCTCGCGCGCGACAGGACTTACTCTAGCCTCCAAACCACTAAGTCCCTAAAAGTCCCGTGTTGTGGTGTGCGAGGGCCCTGTCTCGCAGCCCCCACGTGGATCAGCGCGAGTGGTGATCCAGTGCATGTGGAGCACAGCTAGGTGTGCTGAATGATTGCCACGTGGCTGTGATCTGTCCGTCTGGAAAGCACTATCTACAGCAGACTACACATGGTTTGGGTTATCAACCATGTTCGACAGGCCATAAACCAATCTCACTTTGGAGTTCATAAAAAAAAACACAATCTCACCTTGGAATCTATCCAATGCGACTATTGAATCTGTCTGACGGGCGCCTTGCTCTAATGATAGATGTCCAGCTCGTATCATAGGCCATATGCCTCATATGATAGGCCTTGCTTATCATATCATAGGCTTCTAGCTCTTATCAGGAATCTGTCTCATCTCTTCTGCTCACCTAGACTATCCAAGATATCGCAATGGCGGTCGCTCGTGTGAGAGAGCCGACCTAGTGTGTGCGCGACATGCTCTATGCTAGTACAGGAAATGTAACATATCATACACGTATCAAAACAACATGCATCTTTAAACAAATCCAATTAAAATCCAAACATCAATGTCTCAATCAGTCTGGAATATAGAAACGTCTCACCAATTTCCTAATCCCATATTCCTAATATGACCAATAAAATATTCCTTAACAAGGGCTTGGTCACGGGATCAGCTAACATCTGATTCGTAGGAATATGCTCTAAGGTAAAATCTCCTTTAGCTACCACCTCCCTTATGAAGGGATACTTTATCTCTATGTGTTTGGCCTTTCTGTGATACTTCAGATCCTTAGCACAAGCTATGGCCACCATTCTGTCACAGCGTATGGTAACTGGTCTTGGTTCGTCAACCGCTCTGACTGACGAAAAAAACTCTTTAACCAAACACTCTCCCGCTCTGCCGCGGAGCAGGCAACGTATTTTGCTTCCATGGTTGATAAGACAGTGCAAGTCTGTTTGCTAATGTGTCACGTAGTGTCTCCTCCACCCAGCATGAAGACGTAGTCTGAGGTCAATTTTCATGCGTCTAGGTCCCCACCCCAGTCAGCGTCACTATATCCAACGAGTCGAAGCTCGAAATTCGATAGAGAAGAATGAAATCCTTTGTACCTTTGAGATATTGGAGTATCATTTTGACAATCTTCCAGTGTCCAACACCGGGATTAGACTGGTATCTGCTAACTAAACTGACAACATGACACATGTCGGGCCTTGTACAGATCATAGCGTACATTAAACTTCTGACAGCACTTGCGTAGGGAACTTTGGATATTTGGTCTTTCTGGTGTTGGGTCTTGGGACACATTTCAATATTGAGTTTGTCGCCATGAGCAATGGGAGTGTCAAGTGGTTCGCATCACACATCCTGAACCATTAAAGTATCTTCTTGATGTACGCCTCTTGCGACAGTCTTAGAATTTTCTTGGAACGATCTCTTTGGATCTATATCCCAAGGATATAGCTTGCTTCACTAATATCCTTCATCGAGAAGCGAGAGGATAACCACCATTTAGTAGTCTTGAGCATTCCAATATCATTGCTTTCCAATAGTATGTCATCCACATATAGAGATAAAATCATGAAATTTCTTTCATGAGCTTTTGGCATACACACAGTTGTCCCCATCTAATAGAATTTCAAATACCACTGTCTTGAGGACTGTTTAAGCCCATATATGGACTTAATCAGTTTGCACACTTTGTGCTCTTGACATTCCATCTGAATGCCTTCCGGCTGAGTCATATAGATCTCCTCGTCTAGGTTTTCATTGAGAAATGCAGTCTTAACATCCATGTGATGTAGCTGTAACTCCATGTTGGCTACTATTACCAATATGAGGTGAATGGAGGCAATTCTCACACAGGGGAGAATGTCTTTTCGTAATCCACACCCTGTTGTTGGTGTAGCCTTTCCACACTAGTCGGGCCTTATATCTCTCCATACTTCCGTATGCCTTCCGTTTGACCTTAAAAGCCATTTGTTTCCAATGTCCCTATGCCCAGGAGGCAAGTCAACTAGGTCCTAAACATGGTTAATTTTCATTGACACTGGTTCTTCTTGTAAAGCGATGTCCCATTCTTTCTTTTCAGGTGATGAGAGAGCCTCGGATAGTGTCCTAGATTCATTATCTTCTTGAGTGGTGACCATCATGGCCTCCCCTTCGATGTCAAATCATCGACGGGGTACGCTCCCTCTAGCGCTCCTACGCAAAGAGGGTTCTTCAGCTTCATCATCACATATGACGGGCTGCTCACAAGGCAAGCCACTCCCACTGTTCTCAAGATCCATAGGAACTAATTCCTCATGCTTAGTAGGGAACTGAGTATCATCAAGTGGTTCGTCTATTCGTAGAGAATTCCATCTCCACTACTTCTCCCTAACTAGTGAAAATCTCCTTTGCGAAATTCAACGTCTCGCGACTTCATCTCTGTTAGATTTCCATCCGGCTGTTGCGCTATGAGCACTTAACCATTTGAGTGCTCTGAGTAACGTATGAAGATGCACTTCTTTCCTCTAGCACCCAATTTCCCATGTTCATGGGAGTTGTTACATACATAGGCCGCCGACCCCCATGGCCTAAATTGACCTAATTCAGGTTTCCGTTTGGCCCACATCTCGTAAGGGGTTGTGGCTACATAGATGGTTGGCACACGGTTGAGTATGTATGTGGCAGTCATCAATGCGTCTCCCCAGTAGGAGAAAGGTAGATTCGCATTTGCCATCATACTACG
Source organism: Linanthus parryae (assembly GCA_023055425.1). Classification (NCBI taxonomy): domain Eukaryota; kingdom Viridiplantae; phylum Streptophyta; class Magnoliopsida; order Ericales; family Polemoniaceae; genus Linanthus; species Linanthus parryae. The sequence goes on along the minus strand of JALGPY010000001.1, from coordinate 58,447,153 downwards.
CACCATCTCTAACAGTGTTCTATTCCTTCTTCCCGAAATTGCAGTTCGATAATCGCTGAAAATAGTGTGTTTAAGGTCGCCTAATTACCTCGAGAAGTGTGCTAAACACTAATTAATTAATCTGGAAATTAATAAAAAAAAATTATTTCCAAAAATTATGAAAAAAATATCTAGAAAATAGGAAAATGAATTTGAAGTAGACTGAAAAAAACTTGACGAAAAATGACAACAGGAGGAGGCTGCACGCTCCTTCACGCTCTGCCGCGCGTGGGCGCGTCCGCTTCTGTCACGCGCTTTCCATTGGCCACTGCCACTGCAGTACTGACACGTCAGCACATATGCTGACTTGACTGCCACATCAGCAGGCCACGTGTATTGCCACATCATCACTTGCTGACATGTCACTGCCACGTTAGTGTGCCGCGTCAGTCCTAAGGCCACGTCAGTAGCCGCCGCTACCTTTTGGCGCATGCGGCGCGTGGAGGCGCATGGCTGCGCGTGAGGCCCTCGCGCCGCCTTCCCATGCTCCATTTCCGATGATTGTTGAGAAGTTGGTTAAGCTTCGAGGACGAAGCTCTCTTTAAAGGGGGAAAGATGACATACCCTGTTTTATAACTACGTGTGTTTTTGTGACGTTAGTATGTTTTGGGGGGCTTTTGTGACTTTTACCTAAAGTTTTTAGTGTGTTTTACCTAAACTAGGGGGTTGCTAGTGTCTTTTACCTAAAATACGGGTATATAGTGCCTTTTACCTAAGCTAGGTGTAACATTCTACACCAAAATCACAGTAGAACTGATTTTTCCCACATAAATCACACCCGTGAATGGAGAAAACCCTCTGCCAATCGGAATGAAATCCGATTCTCCTTCTCCGTCGTGATTCCCTTCCAAATACGCCTAATCCTTTGATCTCTTATCCATCCCCATTTTCTTCTTCACCCTTCTCTCTCCATACCGTTCTTCTCCCTCATGGTCTCTCTCACGTCGCCAAGAAAACCCACCACCGAACCACCAACGTCTCCGGCTCTCTCTCTCTCTCTCTCTCTCTCTCTCTCTGCTGTTCTATGTCCGGTAGGAAGCAAGAGCAGCGGCGGCACCAAAAAAAACCAGTCAGGCCACCACCACCACTCCAAGTTTCTTCTTTTTTTCTTATTCTTATTTTCAATTCCTTCGTCGTCGTCGTCTTCTTATTCTTCTTCTTCTTCTTCTTCTTCTTCTTCTTCTTCCATCAAAGAGTAGGGTCGTTTCTGACCCGGTTGATTCCGATATATTTATATTTGTCATCTCCGACAACAAAGCTCGTCCCGCCTTTCAATCGTTTCGATTAATCTCCGTCACTTGTAAGCTCAAATCAATATGTATTTTCGGTTTCTATGGTGTAACTTTCTGATTTGCTATCCATCTCAAATTCGTCTTGTTCGCTTGATTCGTTAGTATTCATGTTTGCCCAAAAATCCTAATTATGTAGGTGGTAAAATTGATCCAAAACAATAGGTTGATTAGAAACTATAACGCGTTTGGGTATTGGGTTGCTAATGCGATTTTTAATCGCCGGAGAATTGAATTAGAATCGAAATCGTGACCGTTAAACATGTCGTTTGGTATTCTAGGGCTAATGTACAATATGTTCGGTCGTTAAAGAGGCAAAATCTGTCGATATCCGCCTGTTTTTGGTCGCTGAAACTGCTGAAAACCATCTTTAATGTTGTTGGGTTTATTAAAGAGTATCTAGTTGATGAAATTAGTTAATATATGGGAGTTTTGACACTCGTAATCTCGTCTCTAAGTAAATATTTTCAAAGAATTTGTGAGTTGTGTAGAGCAAAATATAAGTTTAGTGAATCAATAGTCTCTTTATTTAAAAATAAATAGTGTAGTGTGTGTTGAACTTGAACTGGCTAGTAGAACCGTGTCGTTAGCCTAGAATCAATCGTCCTGATCAATTGTGTAACGGGTTAATGTGGGGATGTTGGGATGGAAATAGAACCTAAAGCGTGACTGAGCGTCATATACATATCATATAGTTGAGCTCATATATTAAGAGAATATTGCATTTAATTATAATATTGTTAAGTTATAGGCGACGAGTTCTCAGCGAGGGATACGTCCAATACTACGACTGATTCGAAGTAGCTACTTGCATTTGAGGTGAGCAAACATGTCAGGCCTAGTGCGCCTATCGCCCTTCGTGTCGAATGATTTTTCATTCTTGTCTGAAAATGAATTTGTGTTCTATGCAGTATGTACTATAAGAATATTTGATTTCCACTTGTTGAAACATTATCTTGGAAATATCACATATCTAATAATCAATGATAACATAAAGTGGAAGAGCTGTATGAGTTTCATTCATGGTTACTATTGGCTCGGTTGTGTGACTTAGATCACTCGACCAATTAACTTAAATCCGGTTGCAATGCTCTGGATAGCTTATTGTACTCACTCTTCTGGTCGCAAGAAGTTTTAAATGGGTGTCAACACGTAAGGTCCTGGATGCTTGCGAGATGGTTGGTTCTTCCCCCCTAACAACAAATTAACAAGTTGGTTTCATATTAATGGGAGATGGAATAATATGTGGTTGGGGAATCCCTTATTTGGATAATGAACATGTTTTGAAAAAATACAATGAAATTGGAATCTCTCGTGTTTTCTTATAAGAGTCAAACTTTAACTTCCGATGTGATTAAGTTGAAACTATATGAAAAATTATTTACTTTTCCAAATTGTGCCTCATCATTATTTTACATGCTTGGGTGTTTTTCTCAGTATTTATTGCTGATTTTTGGAACTGTGGTGTTCTCTTTTTGTTTTCTTCACCACAAGGGTAGAGGATGGGAGTTTGGCGTAACGGGGGTGTGAATCATCATGTTACTTCTAGTACTTTCAGTTTTAATAAATAGGCCTCCTCTTAGTTTCACTATTTCATTAGTTGGATTTATGTCGTGTTTGTGGCACAACAAATTTGAATTGTAATAAAGTATTACTTTAAGACTTAATGGTTGTTTTTGCTTGGATCCACTTTTAAATGTCCCTTTATCCGGGTTTCATCTTGGGTGCGGAAAGACACCCTTCCGGGTTTCCGGCTTGGCCGTTTTTGGGGTTGCAACACTTATACCATTGGAATCGTCTTTTCGTCATGATTCCGATATGTATTTAAAGTCAAATTTTAACAACTTTGAAAGTTTGATTTAATAATTGCATCAAACAGTCCAGATTAATACAGTTCCAAATCATTAAAGTGGCATAATTTTTTCTACGTTTATCCAAAAAAATTGATCTTTATATTTCTGGAATCCTCGTGAAAATATATATATCCATCCATATAGGATTTGCCTACAGGTTATGATAATTCAGAAACTCAATATTCTACGGCAGTCCAGATTCGGGTACAAACTACGAGGTACGAAAAACAAGCCTGGGGCTCTGATACCAATGAAGAAAAAGAATGATCTAAACACATATAGATCTACAATATGAATAAAAAAGCAGAAGATTCATGTGTTACCTCTTCGCCTAAGCTCCTAGCGCAGCGAATTATCGTTGTTTGCTTGCTTTCACGTACCACCGTCTTGCTCCCAACAGTCTGGCTCAAATCAGCATGACGAAAGTTCTTGTTCACACCACGTTCCACCAATGGAGGCTAGTTATAGAGAGAGGCTAGGGTTCCTAGAAACTGTGTTCGATCAGCACATGATCTCTACACAGTTATTTTATGCATTTTAAATATGTAGGATGCTGCCTCGTTATATAGGCAAAACTTTTCCTTAGTTTGCAACTAACCCCCTAGGATTTGTGCATTTCCCTAAAACTTCTCTCTCTTTCTCTCATCTTAAATTACTTGGTACTACCTCTGTTTCTTCTCTTTCAATGGGGTTGACTTTGTTTACCCGTACCGGGTCACTTTGACTCAATGATTTGGATAGCGAAACGATGTAATTTTTTGACAAAATTTTCATAGTATTGTAGAGTAATGTTTACTCTACAAGATCATACAAAGATTACCAAATTCGTGTATCGTTTTGCTAACCAAATTACCGGGTCAAAGTGACCCAGTGAATAGTGTCAAAAAGTGGAGTAAATTGAAAAAGAAGAAACAGAGATAGTATGTATTTTGTACCAAAAACTTGAAGTAAAATTATGTTTTTTTTTTGTGTGATAAGGTAAGAAATATGATAGATGAAGAACAAGGTACAACACCAAGGGCATGTTACATCACGAGAAACCTACAACATACAACTACGGATATAAAACAATTACGGTTATAGTATGAAACTAATGCGGACAGACCTGACTTATAATACAAAGACAGCTAGAGCTAAAGCGAAACCTGGACAGAACCTAAAGCATGAAGCCTTGACGCTACTGTACAACAAAGGAACTTATAAAAGATGAGTTTGGCATAAAAGTTTTACTTACAAGAGATGGGTTTGGCCTGAAAGTTTTCTGATTGGGAGTGGTAGATGACGTAAAATTATGTTGTACCTTAGCTTTTGCCTTTAATTATGATTCGCATAATAAATGCCTACAGTATTGGAGATGCACCACCAGAAAAACAGTTTATCTACCATGTACTTTGTGTGCATTCAGGTTGTCCTAGTTGGAGAATATCACTCTCGCATCATTAGACAAATTTATGTAATTTTATGGATGCAATGTGATGTTATGTGATGGTGCCTGCAAACACAGATGGGACTAATAGCTAACTACTAGTACCTCCTTTTTGCGCCAAAGGAACTAACACTTTGATTTAGAAGATTGAACCCTTTAGAAAACCCGAGATCATCTAACACAATTTCATCAAACTTTTGAAAATGGACACACAATTATCCAACGAAGAAGTAGAGAATCAAAGTGGTGAATAAAAACATTAGCGCCGTAATTAAGTATAGGTTGGCTTATTTGTCAAAGCTAGAGATTATTGACGCTACACTTATACGTTAAGTCACCAGATAAAAGAGACTGCTTACTAAAACTAGAAAGACAGTGGCTTTTATCAAGCGTGGTGACTGGGTTAGCTAGGTGAAGAATCCCACAATTGTGGTCTATCAACCGATCCTATACCCTCAATAAAATCAAGATATTATTGCTTCTATTAGGGCATCTCCAACCATTCGAGGGAAGGGGAGAGGGAAAAATGTATAAAAATAAGGTTCAAGTCCAACCCTGTGAGGGGCCTCATCCCCCTCCCCTCACACGGTTGGACTTGAACCTTATTTTTATATATTTTTCCCTTTGCCCCTCCCCCTGCACTCGAATGGTTGAAGATGTCCTTACAAGGAACCCTTATTGCGTTGAAAATATAAAACATGCAGCCATCCAGTATAGTTATTACTCGATTGTGTAACTTTATTTAAAATATCCATTTGGCGATCAATTATTTTTTACGAAATATTGAGTTTAAAACATCTACAATAGGCTAGCTAAATGTCAGTTTATGTTAAGTAGATAATCCTAGAAATGAAATACTAATGGAAGGAACGAAAGAAAACTATTCAGAGTTCATTTTTCAACTACACTAAAATGTTGTTTTTCCTTCAAGTAACTTCAAAAACAAATACCCAAAAAAAAAACTTCAAAAATTTTCCTTTTTCCCCCAAATTTGCACCACGAATTGTGAATTTGATGTGATAGAAATGCCGAATTGTGAATCTCAAGTGATAGAAATGCCGAATATTTTGTCTCTTATTGTTGGAAGCACACTCATAAAATCAAACAATTTAACGTAGCAAAATGTTCTCTCTCCCCAGCCTCACATCACCAGTACCGGATTGCCAAACGAATTACAACTGCACATATTTAGATATATCTTGAGCTGTTTGACTACAGCTTAGAGTGGAGAGTGACCAAAGCAATATTTATTTGATTGCATTTGTTCAACTTGGTGGTATATGATTTTGTACACAACAAAATTATTGTTCTTTGGACCACTTCAAGGTCCTGAACACAAATACTAGCAAGGCTATCATAGATACTACCGTTCTAGGGCCCTACTGCAACACAAAGACCATCTACTATCACTTTCCAAGAAAATCTTGAAGTAAGAAACCCTGAAATCAAGCAAAACTTTTCATCTTTGTAGACTCTGGAATTTGACAATTGTGATTCTTGCACACTTCAGTTTTTATCTGGTAGAAAACTAAGAAGAATAATTGTATTATTGAGTGTACATACCAAAACCCTAACACATATTAGGAAACCAAATGTTAAGCTAATAATTGATAAGTACCTCTAATAGCCCTCTTCAAACTCAACCTGCTAACCATGTGTTTACAAGAACAAACCTGAGCTGTAGCGGAGAAGGACAAAGTGGTTCCGAACGCCGGGGCGGAGCGGAGACGGCAATATTGTTGCAAATGTCGGGACGGAGAAGCCAAACTAGTTGCGAAGGCTGGAACGATTTGGCAATCCAAGACTAACTATTCTGAAATTTCGAGACCGACGTATCCATTCAGTGTCCCCCCCCCCCCTCCAACACCCCCAAATCGCGGGATGCCTTTGTCCGAGTTGATGAACTTCATTGGGAATGGATAAGGATCGTCGGTTCACAGCTAGTACAACCACCGACAATTCAAAACATAATTTATTACATAATTCCAGATAAATCAGTGATAGCGTTTCAAAAGCTAGAAGTACATATTTAGTGAAATGGAATACAATGTGATGTTCCAAATAACATGTCTTCCTATTCAAAAGTGTCATGGTTGTTCCCTTACCTTGATTGATGACCTGCGGTTTTAAAATGGCAAAAGTCGACGCAGTTACGAAGAAAATGATCAGCAAACGGCTGATTAAGCTAACACCCATAGCAAGTAAACAGATTATGAGGCACGTGATAAGAATAAAGATTTTGCTACTCAAGTGATAAATATCAGATATATGTGAGAATAACATTCGTGTTGTTGCTTTGTCAAATTTCATGACGATTTCAAATTTCATATTTCCAATCCAATGATGTGGACCATCTTGGAGAATCATATAAGAATTATTTAGCAATATTTCCACAACTCATAACTTTATATCTCAAGAGATAGCATTCTCTTTTCTCAATGATCAGATATCGATTTCAGGAATTCATTTTATAAACTAGTTGATACGGGGAATGATCATATCCAATCCACAACCACTTTCTCATACTGTGCAAAAGCACAACCATAATCATAACACAATCACAAGGAGGTTTGTATCACGGGGCCTCATAATCACATAACAATAACAAATCACAATATGTCTGAAAGGTATCTGAAGGGTTGTACAGTAGGTAGAAATACTGGATCAATACTCTAGAAGGGGGGTTGAATAGAGTATGTATACTTTTGCTAAAATTTGCAGGAATATTGGTTTCAAAAGTTTTGTAAAGAGATTCAAGGCCTTGAAATGAGTTTCAAGCCCTTGGAATAAAAAAAATTAGAGTAAGAAAAGAATAAGTCTATTAAAAGGCCTTGAAATGAGTTTCAGACCCTTGAAATGAGTTTCAAACCCTTGAAATGAAACTGTTTTGAATGCTGCAAAAGTTCTAAGTATGTAACTGAACAGTAAATGCAAGAGACACAAGATATGCAAGAGACACAGAGAGATACCTTACTCTGTTACAGCTTGTGGTTCTCACTAACCTATCTAGTGCCTTCTCTAGCTATCTGACTAACTAAGAATTCTCTATTGTTCATCTTGAACAATCCTTGAGAATGAGAACTAGAAGTATTATCAAAATGATATAAAAATGAAGTTCAGAAAAGAAGAACACAAGAAATGAAACTACAGTGAGTGTGCATTGTTCTTCTGATGCTTGGATTGAGAGAGATGAATATGCTTCTTTGTTGCTTGTCAACACTTATATGTTTTTAGTGTCTCTATGAATTGTTCTGTGTGGGTTTTATCGAAATCCTTCAGCAATTCTCCTTTTAAGCACTCAGTTTGAATGGAAGATCCTTAGAATCTTCTCAGCAAACTTTCCTGAAAATTTGATTCAAATATTGACTCTTCTAACAGCTTCTTCCAACGGCTAGTAGCTTATTATCTTTAGGGATACTTATTTGATCTTGTTAGAAGTATGTTGGGAAGCTTTTAAACACATCAGATTGATCACATAATCAATCATCAAGCAGCTACCATATCTGCAAAACATAAGTTGGGAAACAGGTTCCTATAAAATAGGAAATAAAATTCCCTGCAAAATTGAGTCAAACAGATAATGTTAGATCCCGCAAACTGTGTCAAATTACTTTTTCTTTCATCATCAAGTATCAACTAACCATGCACAGGGGTTTAGGAGTTGGATTAAGATCAGAAACTCCCCCTTAGTTCATGCATATAAAGCATACTCAGTTTCAAGGGTTTGAAAACTGTTTCAAGGCCTTGAAATAGACAAGCTATTTCAAATCTTGATCCTACATTGAACTTACAGTATCCCCCTTGATGAAAGACAAAATCACAGTTCTCCAATCTGTTTGATACTGTTATTCTGCAACAAATACTCATTCGCACATAGTAGAATAAATCATATAATGTCAACACTTAATGTCCAAAAGATCCGACTTATTAAACTGAAAACAGCAAGTAACAACACTGTTTCAGATAATCCTATTAACCAAAACCAGGTCACCTAAATAGCAATAAAACCTAATTTTTCTCCCCCTTTTTTTACTTTCATCAAAAAAGAATGAGAATATCTTGCATCAGTGTCTTTGGAAAGATTTTGAAAATATTGTTTGAAAAGTTTAAAATTTTCAAGACTTAGAAAAGGATTTCAAGGCCTTGAAAAGGAGTAGAAAGAGTAGGCAAGAGTTAAGGGGTAGGGTCTTCATCTCCTTGCTGTTCTGCATCTCTTCCTGACTTTCTCCCTCATCATCCTGTTCTTCTTCTTGTTGAGCCACATCAACATCAGCTTCACTTTTTCCCTCAAACAAATCAGCAGCAGTCACATGTTTTGGAATAATTGTCTTCTTAGATTTCTTCTTCTAGAGATCTATCAGCAGTGCTTCTAAATCTGGACTGTCTTCTTCTTGTTCTGCAGTAGGTTCTTCAACCACTTGTTTTCCCTTATCTTTTACTTGAGCAGCCTCTTCCTGAGTTGAGTGTTCACTGAGCAAATCCTTTGATGAGTCACCCTTCTTGGTACTCTTTGTAGCTTGAGATGTTTCTTCAGCCACATCAAACAATGTCATGCTCCTGAACATGTTTTCAACCATGTACTTCACCTGCCTAAGATCAGTGTCAAACCCATGTTGATTCTCCTTTATCTCATCGATGTCCATCTAAAGTTCTTTCAGCAACTGGAGAGTCAAGGGGTTATCTTGAGGCTGAGAGGTATGGCTTGAAGTGGGGGTCAAGGTCTTAGGTTTGATAAAATTTATTGGATCCCAACTCTTCCTCTGTCAAATCTGAGTATAGATTCCTAGTCTTAGCACTGGTTCTCACCACACCAATCTTCTCAAATGCATTTTCATTCAGCATACCAAACCAATTAGTGATAGTCTCTTCCCTGTCAGCAGGGATTCAAAGTGTTGAAATAATGAGGTGAGAAAATTGGCATATGGCAAAGGGTGTTTTCACTGGTTGGTTTGCTTGTATAGCATGAGTTCCATCACAAGATTTGAATTTCATAACCATGCATAACCAAATACATTAAGTGCATAACCCTATCAGTAACCAGTTCCTTTGAGCACTCATTTGGTACCACACATCTCATCAAGATAGTAAACAAATCCTTGGCTTCAACAGTTAGCACAAAGTGTGTTAGCTGCTTAGATGAGGTAGGGGTATTGGGTTGAAAGAACTCTTCTTTTTCTAGTTTCAGGGCTTCACTCTTAGGAGGGTAGTTACTGCTGTCATATCTCTTGGGACAGCCTAGAACATTGGCAAACTCAGAGTGATATACTTCCATGTCAATCCCATCAACTTTAGTTTGAATCACCATATTTGCAGTTTTCTTGAGTTGTTTCATGTTTAGGTAAAAAAATCTGGTGAGTCTAGGGTAGGCTAACTCTGGAGGGTTTAGAACAAACTAAAGAGAGCTTTTCTTCAACATTTTGATACCCACAAAATTCACACCATGTAACATAGGAACACTGATCATACTACAGAATGCAAGTGATCTAGAAGCAAATCCATCTAGCCATTGATCTCTAGAAACATGAGTAATGAACCATGAATTATCAAGGGCTGATTTCCTACCAGTGGATTTCTTTTATCTGAATAGATCTGCAATGCCTTCGCAATGTTCTCATCTGGTTCATCCTCTGTTTCATCCTCAGTAACCTTTTCATCTCCTTTTCCCTTGTCTGCTTTGTCAGCCTTCTTCTTTTGTCTTCTTAGGGCTACCAATCTGAATTCCCTTCTATTTTTCAGGTGCAGACTCCACTGCCGTCTTCTTTTTCTTGCTGGACACTGGAGTTTCATCTTTCTTGGCCTTCTTCTTCGGAGGAGGAGGTTCCATGTCTTCAGCTGTTGGAGTCTTTGAACTGGAATCCCCACTGATGGTCTGAACCTCTTCCATAATTGCCTTTCTTTTCCTCTCTGTTGCAGCCTTTGAATCACCAGCCATCTTGATTCTGTCTAAGGCTCTTCTGGTGCTCATTAGGGTTTGGGGAGAAGAAGAGAGAGATAGGATAGAGACGAAAGAGATAAAGAAAAAGAGAATGAGATAAATAGAAGACAATTTCAGTTTGAAAAGAAAACTAAATATTTTCTCTAATCTGTAAAGATCTGCTGAATAAAAAAGATTCAAGTTTGTGTGTGCCGTTGGAAATAAAAGATATAATACTATTTTGGCTGAAAAGGGATTTTTGAAAATTTCGGAGAAACATTGAGCAATTATCTACGAAGATAACATCCAATAGTGAAAGATCCAATTTATTAAATTACTAGCATGCAATCTTATTTTCAAGGCTTTGGAAAGGATATCAAGGCCTTGAAAAGTTGTATGATGTAATGCACATATACTCAAAGCTTTGAAAAGATTTTCAAGGCTTTGAAATTCAGTCCAAACCTTTGAAACACATAAAACTTACCTAATTCTCCCCCTAAACCAATGCTTCATTATTTAGCATGCCCAATTCCAATCTTAAGGCTGAGAATCTTTCATCCGGCAATTGTTTAGTGAAGATATCTGCAAATTTCAAGTTAGTAGAAACAAATTCAAGAACACTATTACCTTTTTCGTCATGATCTTTGATGAAGTGATGTATAACATCAATATGCTTTTGTTCAGGAATGCTGAACTGGATTCTTTGTAATTGATATTGCACTTGTGTTGTCACACTTGATAGGTATATCTCTGAAATCAAATCCAAGATGTCTCATTTGTTGTGCTACCCATAACACCTGTGAACAGCAAGCTCCAGCTGCTATGTATTCAGCTTCAATTGTTGATAGTGCAACTGAGTTTTGCTTCTTTGTATGCCAAATGATTAAACATATTCCAAGGAATTGACAGCATCTTGATGTGCTCTTCTATCAACTTTATATCCTGCAAAGTCAGCATCTGAATAGCCACACAAAGAGAAGTTAGATTGTTTATGATACCAAATTCCTAAGTCTTTGGTACCATTGAGATATCTAAAAATTCTTTTAACTGCAGTCAAGTGTGATTCTTTAGGATCAGCTTGAAATCTAGCACACATTCACACACCGAACATGATATATGGTCTACTAGTTGTGAGGTAGAGTAATGATCCAATCATACCTCTATATTCTTTCACATTCACACTCTTACCAGATTCATCATTGTCTAAAGTTATTGTAGAACTCATGGGGGTCTTAATCTCTTTGGACTGAGACATATTATAATTGCTTAGCAAGTCCCTTGTGTACTTGCTTTAATGTAGGAATATGCCTTTCTTCATCTGATGAATATAAATTCCAAGAAAAAAGTTCAATTCTACCATCAAGCTCATTTCAAATCCCCTACTCGTAAGACTTGAGAATTCCTTGCATAGAACATCATTAGTAGCTCCAAACAGAATATCATCAACATAAATTTGAACTACAAGCATGTCTTTCTCATGAGTCTTTATGAAAAGGGTCTTTTCTACTAATCCTCTTTTGAAATCATTTTCAAGTAGAAACTTCGACAATCTTTCATACCAAGCTCTTGGAGCTTGTTTCAAACCATAAAGAGATTTGTCAATTTTGTAAACATGATCTGGAAATTTGTCAATTTCAAAACCTGGAGGTTGAGCAAGATAAACTTCTTCTTGCAAATAGCGATTTAGAAATGCACACTTCACAACCATTTGAAAGAGTTTCATGTTCTTGTGAGATGCAAATGCAAGTAGAATTCTAATTTTTTCTAACCTGGCAACAGGAGCAAAAGTTTCTTCATAGTCAATACCTTCTTCTTATAGTAGCCTTGAGCTACCAATCTAGCTTTGTTCCTGATTACCTTTCCATTCTCATCTAACTTGTTTCTAAATACCCATCTGGTATCAATGACAGACTGATTTCTTGGTGGAGGAACTATATTCCAAACCTTGTTCCTTTCAAACTCATTGAGTTCACTTTGCATTGTCATTATCCAGTCTGCTTCTTGTAATGCTTCCTTCACAATTTTAGGTTCTACAAGAGAGATAAAAGCATTAAAAGCACAAAGATTTTTCAACTGTGATCTAGTTTATGCACCAGTGATTGGATCATAAATAATGTTATCAGTAGTATGAGATGAGAGATATTTAAATATCTTCCTTGATTTCCATGGTTCAGGCTCTCTAGTTTACTTCTCAAGTCTTTGAGAACTTGAAGTGGTAGCTTGTTCTGCAGTCTTCTCTGGAGGTTCTGTTTCAAGGCTTTGAACCTTGGTTTCAAGGCCTTCAAAATGCCTGTCTTGTTCCTGTGGCATTTTCTTGGATCCATTTGAGGATTCATCTTCAGTATCTGCATCATGCTTGTTCAGATTGAGATCTGCAAAACCATCACTCAAAGAACCATCATAGCCTTTATAAAAAAATGAAAGATTGTAATGTAAGTGTAAAAAAGGATTTGAATAATCTAGAAGGGGTTGAATAGAGTATGCTAACTTTTGCCAAAACACAGTCTTTTGAAACTAGAGTAGTGCAAACAATTGATATCTCAAAGCTTTGAAACAGTTTTAACAAACTTGAAGATATAACTGCAGGATATAGGACTTCAAAGCTTTGAGATTTGGAATGCTCCAAAGCTTTGAAACTTCCTGTTTAGACTAAATATAAAGATAACAAAAGTAAATAGCAAGAACACAAGGATTTTACAGAGTTCAGTCACAATTGGACCTAGTCTCTGCCCGAGGGATCTAATCCCTCCAGGATTCAAACACAAATTCTTATTAATCACCCAAATTTAGCCCTAGATCTCAAGCCTAAGTGAACTACCTTACACTTATACAGCTTGTGGTTCCCAACCTATCTAGTTACAGGCTACAACCTGTTGAAACAATAAGAACCTCTTGTTGTTCACTTGAAAAACCAAATTACTAAGTTTAGTGAGGTTTCAGAAACGTAGAATGAATTATACAATTCAGTACAAGTAGAAGAACTGAGAAAGAATAAGCTAGTGAAGCCTGGAAGAGTTCTTCTGATCTGATGATCTTCTGTTGTTGGAGAGGTGATTTGCTTGATTGACTTGAAGAATTGTGTAACTTAATCTTTCCAGTTTTTTGCTCTCTTCAAACCCACAATCTCAGTCTCTCTTTATGGCTGTATTCTAATCCAATTTAAAGTGCTGAACACTTGAGCAACAGTCTGCAACCAACTGAGAAATTATAGGAACAAAAATCCTATAAATCCTCCTTTCTGATAAGCTTCAATAAACAACTATATTTGAATGGATTTATGATTTGTTTATAGACATTGGAACGTCCAAAAAACCTGCATAAACTCAGAAAACAAGATCAAACAACAATAAGACAATCTAGCATCAAGATCTGATTAGCAAACTGCTAACAGTTCTAAGAAAAACTAGGCTAGATTTGTTTGCAGATAAATTTGAGTTAAAATATAAATTCAAATTGATGAATATATCAAATAACCAGTATTGAACATGTATTATTAGACAGTAATCAACTCATGACATGTTCTAAGTCTCGCAGAAAAAACCTGCATACACAGAAATAATTAGATGAACTTAGCAGTGAAGAATAACCAGTAAATCTCAAAGCTTTGAAGCTTTGCCTGCTAGTTCATCAGAATGACCTTGGATTTTCAATCCAACTCAGTCCTGCATATATTATAGATTAAAAAATAGATTACTAATGAATTTATATTGTCATCCCATATCAAGACTAAAACTTGCATAAAAATAGTTAGACAAATATATACATATAAGCATAGCTACAGTAACTCAAAGCTTTGAAGCTTTGGTACTTAGCAATATTTCCTGCTTGTGTTTCTAACTTTCATCATCAAGGAACCAAAGCTCTTTGCATGTGCATTTATATATGCTTCAGAATTATCAAAAAATAACATGAATGTTTTCTTCAACAAGCTTGGTTCTCTTATTATAAACTCTGTAGGCTTTGCTTTATTGTGAATAGCCAAGAAAAATACCTTCATCACTTCTTGCATCAAACTTACCAAGATTGTCCTTACCATTATTGTGGACAAAAAAAGTACAACCAAATGGTTTGAAGTAAGCACTGTTTGGCTTTCTTCCTTTAAACAGCTCATAGGGGGTTTTCTTTAGAATAGGTCTGATCAAGAACCTGCTAAGAATATAGTTTTTTGTATTCACAGCTTCTGCCCAATAGTACTTTGGCAACTTTTTTTATCAAATCATTGTTCGTGACATGTCTTCAAGAGTCCTGTTCTTTCTTTAATCAACTCCATTCTGTTGAGGAGTTCTAGGAGCAAAAAAGTTGTGAGAGATGCCATGCTTAGAACAGAATACATCAAACTCAAGTTGATCAAACTCTCTACCATGATCACTTCTGATTGAATCAATAGGTAGGTTTTTAAGGTTTGAAGTTCTCTACAAAGTTTTGAAAATTCAGTGGGAGCTTCAGATTTTTCTCTAAGAAACATAACCCAAGTATATCTAGAGAAATCATCTACAATAACAAGCATGTACTTCTTACCCTTTGGAGTCGGAGTTCTCATATGACCACGGAGATCCATATGTAATAGTTCAATGGTTCACGTAGTAATTACAAAGTTATTTGGCTTGAATGAGCTTCTAGTTTGCTTGCCTTGTGCACATGCCTTGCATACTTCTTCATCTCTGAACTTGATAGATGGTAGACCTCTTACTAAGTTGTTGGAAACTAACTTGTTCAAGGTATGAAAGCTAATGTGTCCCAACTTCATGTGCCAAAGCTTTGAATCTTCTTTCAAGGCCTTGAGGCACTTCAAGTTTTCTCCTGCAACTTTGTCAATTTGAAAAGTATAAACATTGTTTGATCTAGAGGCTGTGAGGATGCAATTGCCAGATTTCTCATTTTGAACCACACATTTCTATTTATCAAAGATAATCTTGTTCTCATTTTCACAAAGCTGAGATACACTAAGCAAGTTAAATTTCAAGCCATCAACTAGATATACATCAGAAATAGAATTTTCCGAATCTGTACCAACTTTACCAATACCAAAAATGCTGCATTTGCCTTTGTCACCAAGTGTAATTGATCCTTCATATTTCTCTTTTAGTTCTGAGAATAGAGATCTCTTTCCACTCATGTGTCTTGAGCAACCACTGTCCATAAAGCATTTTTGCTCTTTGATCTTGGTGACAGCCTGCAAACACCATTCACTGCCATACCCAGCTGTTAGACCAAGTGCTGAGTCTAGATTCATATTCAGGGTGAACCATGTTAGGTGGTCTAACCCCTTTAGGAACCCAAATCTGTCTAACTTGTCCTTTGAGTTGGAAGAAAAAGTTTTCCTCATTATGTGAGTGTCTCTTCTTCTAAAAGGACAAGTTATTTTAACATGACCAATCTTATTGCAGTAATGGCACGTAGGAGATGTTTTGATTCCAGCTTTCACAAATCTGGTATTGTTCTTCTTTGGAAAATTTGGATTCTATCGAATACCAGTTTTGTGAACAGACTTTAATCTACCTCCAAGAATCAGGTTCAAGTTGTGTTCTAAGCCTGCAAGTTTTGTTTTCGCCAATTCAGATTCATGAAGTTTCTCAGTCAGAGTAGTCTTTTTTTTATCCAATTCATCAACTTGATGTATTAGATTGACAATATTGTCACTCAAGAGAGAGTTCTCAGCGACTACTTCCTTGACTTGTGTTTTCAAGGCTTTGAAACTGGTTTTCAAGGCCTTAAAATCACTGTCAGTTTTCTTCTGAGAGATTTCAATATTCTTATTCAGGCAAACAAGATGAAAGTTTTCTTTTGCTTGCTCATGAAATTTTTCTTTCAAAAATCTAATTTCTTTCAGATAGTCCTCTTCATTTAAAAGCATGGTTTTAAGATAATCAAATAGGGATTCTGTTGGTTTGAAATCAAGCAGTTTACCATTACCTCAATGTTCGTTTCAGAACTTTCATCATGCTTGGCCTTGAAGCATAGGTTGGCACGTTGTTCTTCAGATTCAGAGTCAGTTGAGGTTTCTGAATCACTCCATGTGCTATCATAGCTTTCTTTCTTCTAGCATGATCTTTCTTTTGAAAGTTCTTGCTCTTCTTGTGTTGACAGTCTCTGATCAAATATCCTGCATCACCACACTCAAAGCAATTAATGACTTTAGGCTTATTACCATGTGAAGAAGATTTATCTTTGTAGTCTTTGCTACTGGAGGATTTGTGTCTATCTCTGCTGAAGTCCTTGTTTCCAAAGTTCTTCTTCATTTTAAGAATTCTGGTCAAGACTTTAGAAATCAAAGAAAATGAATTTTCATCATCATCTTCAGTTTCAAGGCTTTGAAATGGATCATTCTCTTTTTCCTTGAGAGCTAGGTTCTTGACACCTTCTGGTAGTTCTCCATCAACTTCATTCATCGATATTTCATGTGTAAGGAGTTTCTCTTGTAGTTCATCAAGTTGAATTGATGAGAGATCCTGAGCTTCCTCAATAGTAGTAGTATTTGGTTCCCATTTTTACTTTGGAAGACTTATCATAATCATTCTAACATTTTATTCATTGGAAATGTGCTTTCCCAATTAATCAAGGTTGTTGACAATGTCAATGAATCTTTTGAACATGTCTCTGATTGAATCATCTTCATTCATCTTGAATAGCTCATATTGCCTGAAATATATGTTGATCTTGGTTTGCTTGACTTGGCTGGTTCCTTCAAAGGTCACCACAAGCTTATCCCATATCTCCTTGGTAGACTTGCAACCTGAGATCCTGTTAAACTCATATGCACTCAAAGCACAATATAAGAGATTCATAGCTTTATAATATTTGGAAAATTGTTCTAACTCAGATGAAGAAAGAGACTCTTCAAATTGGGAGTTCTAATCCCATCTTTCTCTGTGTACAAAGTATGAGGACCATTTTGAGTGATGGTCGAGAGTTCCATATCTGGATCAATGATGAACATTTTCATCAAAGCTTTCCAGTGGACAAAATTGTCTCCACAGAAGAGAGGAGGTCTGTTAGCAGCTCTTCCATGAGAGAAACCACCATCACCGACAGTACTCATAATCACAAGATGATTAAATATATGCAGCGATACAAGCTCTGATACCAATTGAAGGGGTGTAAAATAGGTAGAAATACAGATCAATACTCTAGAAGGGGGGTTGAATAGAGTATGCAGGCTTTTGCTAAACTTTGCAAGAATAGTGGTTTCAAAAGATTTGTAAAGAGATTCAAGGACTTGAAATGAGTTTCAACCCCTTGGAATGAAAACAGTTAGATTAAGAAAAGAATAAGTCTATTTCAAGTCCTTGAAATGAGTTTCAAACTCTTGAAATGAAACTGTTTTGAATGCTGCAAAAGTTCTAAGTATGTAAATGAAAAGTAAATGCAAGAGACACAAGATATAAAGAGTCCAGTCCACTTGGACCTACGTCTCTACCTCTACGATCTTCTCCCTGTAGGATTTTTAACAAAATTCTTATTAATCCACAGCTAAGCCCAAGATCTCAAGCACAGAGAGATACCTTACTATGTTACAGCTTGTGGTTCTCACTAACCTATCTAGTACCTGATCTAGCTATCATATTAACTAAGAATTCTCTAATGTTCACCTTGAACAATCCTTTATAATGATAACTAAAAGTATTATCAAAATGATATACAAATGGAAGTTCAGAAAAGAAGAACACAAGAAATGAAACTACAGTGAGTGTGCATTGTTCTTCTGATGCTTGGATTGAGAGAGATGAATCTGCTTCTTTGTTTCTTGTCAACACTTGAATGTTTTTAGTGTCTCTATGAATTGTTCTGTGTGGTTTTTATCGAAATCCTTCAGCAATTCTCCTTTTAAGCACCCAGTTTGAATGGAAGATCCTTAGAATCTTCTCAGCAAACTTTCCTGAAAATTTGATTCAAATATTGACTCTTCTAACAGCTTCTTCCAACGGCTAGTAGCTTATTATCTTTAGGGATACTTATTTGATCTTGTTAGAAGTATGTTGGAAAGCTTTTAAACACAGCAGATTGATCACATAATCAATCATCAAGCAGTTACCATATCTGCAAAACATAAGTTGGGAAACAGGTTCCTATAAAATAGGAAATAAAATTCCCTGCAAAAATGAGTCAAACAGATAATGTTAGATCCTGCAAACTGTGTCAAAATACTTTGTCATTCATCATAAAGTATCAACTATTCATGCACAGGGTTTAGGAATTGGATGAAGATCAGAAACTCCCCCTAAGTTCATGCATATAAAGCTCAGTCAGTTTCAAGGCTTTGAAAACTGTTTCAAGGCCTGTATTTTAAGTCTTGATCCTACATTGAACTTATAGTATCGTATCAGAGATATGGTAAAAACCCACTCACAACAGCTTCCACTTTACATCATTACGACTTTTTCTTCTAAGATTGAAAAATCGAGTAAGGAGCTCCAACTAAAGTTGCTGTGACAATTTTTCATAATACTCGGTATATGATTAAGGGGGTTAATTGTACTTTACCAACATGTGAGCAGTACGGTTATTTTGAGAATGTGGCCCGTGAACAAGGTACTCAGGGCCTAATATTGTAGTCGTGATTTTAACGGTACTTTCTCCTTTCGCAATAGTATTTGAATGAATATTGTAGAGGGTTCTTTCAGATTCTTTATTTTGGATTAAGATTTTCATGTGATACATCAAAGTAGAATATTTCAAAATAAGTAAATAATTCATATAAAGCATGTATGGTAGTATTTCACAAATAACGCACGCAATACACGAAAGAAGGAAAGGCACACAACGCTAGGCATGTTAACATACCTCAAATTCAAACGTCAAATATCTCAAAATAGTAGATGTATCCCTTGTTTATGAAATTGTCGCATGCAAGTTTACACCTCCTAATCAATACGCTCTCAACCAATTTATTTTCTCTAATAATGAAAACAAACTATTTTAATATATTCTAGCTCCCTTTATTTGTTTCTCAAGAGAAAATATTAATTGTAACTTATTTCAAAACTTAAAATATTTTCTTTTATAATTGTTACAAAATATTTACCCTCAACCAATTCATGAAAATTATAGTAATTAATTATAAATAAAAATTTAAATAAATTAAAGAAAAACTAAGTTTATTAATGAAACTAAATTGTAAACTGCCACTAGTACCCCAAAAGTTTAGGAAAAGTCAACTGCTTCCCCCCTAAGTTTCTGAAACAACAAAATACCCCCTCCCCCAACTTTCTGAAAATTTGCAATTTGGCCCTGGAACCATGAACACTCAATTCACCGATCAAATCATGGATTCAATGTCCTAAAAACACGATTTTGATTACATATAAAAACTTGGGGGAAGATTTAGAGCATACTCAGTCCAAGAATCGCGAGAAATGGCGAAGAAACGAGGTGGGTAGAATTGCCGAAAGTGTCGCCGGAGGTGGTGCTCGACAGGGCTTTCTCTGGTGGCTTTTGGGCGCGACTAAGTCTTCCAAGAGATTGGTCGAACCTCCAGGATTCGCCTGGGACAGAGGAGGAAGGGTGGGTTTCTTTGTTTTGCGTTGGCCGGAGCTCTCGCCGGAATAAATGGAGGAGCGGCGGCGTTCTTGCTTTGTTGCTACTGTTTCTTCCTCTGTTTCTGATTTGTGCTCTACTTCTAGTCACGAGGAGGAGAGAAAGAGAGAGAGACAGTGGTGGAGAAGTGAGGAAAGAAGAGGTGGTGGTGCTCGGTGGGTGTGTCCGACGGTGGCAGCGGCAGTGGGTTGCCGCTGCTTCTGCTGGTGCTCGGTGGCGGAGAGAAAAAGAGATAGAGGGAGAGGGAAGGGGAGTTTAGATGGAGGTGGTGGTGTGGTGCCGGGGTGAAGAAGGATAAGAGGAAGATGGTTAAATAGAAGAAAAATAAGGAGAAGATGAATTACAAGGAATTGTGTTTGTAGGTTGTTGAAGAAAGGAAGAATATTTTATTTTTTTGTTTTAGTTTGTTAACTAATTTCTATTTTCCTTTTAGGCTTCATAGTTTTCGCTAACTACACTATCACCCCAACCATTAACTAGCTAATATCTTCTAAGAGTATAATTACCTCCCCACTAGCCATATATTTTGAAAATAAACATTTAAAGCCATCAATTATATTCTAAAAAGACGGGGTATTAACCCCCCCCCCCCACACACACACACACAAACTTAAGGCATATGGAATATGGCTATAGTTTGAAGTAGAGAGATAGGAAAAAAGATCAAGAATATGGCCAAGAAGATGCAATCCACAAAAACGGCACTCGGGGCAAATAGCCAATTCGTCGAGCCTGAAAACCCGCCTATGTGAATTAGATCAATGAACGAGACTAGTTTACTGACTCGTCAAGGCCAAAACTGGAACGACATACTACTCATGACTTGTCATGGGAAAAATCGAGATGAAAGTTTACTGACTTGTCAAAGTTTGAATGAAATGTTATAGATGTGTATGTGTCAAAACATGATTGCGTAACGATATATCTGGTCAAACATATACAGTTTTATGACATATCGGGTCGAATCATGAACCAAAACCATTTTTTTAACGACATATTGAGGTATAGTCGAGACAATTTTAACGACATATTGTGTCAAAATCGAGATTGTTGAACGTCATATCTGGCCGAATTCAAGATCACGAGTCGCAGCTGAGTGGAGGCGGTGTGAGCCGGTAAGAAGTGCCGAAATGGATCATGAACAAGGATTTGTAAACCCTGAAGTATCAAGAACGAATATCATGAATTTTGAATCTGAGAAAACTGTGGCCATAAATGAATTAAGAATGCCAGGAAACTTGAAACGCGGTCCAAGTTGGCTCAAATCTACCTCAAAGAAAATGCAGAACTTCCGGTCGAAGAGAGCAACGGCTCAGCCAATTTTCCAAGGAATCCAACAAATAATTCGCGGCTTCATTCGAACCAAAAGGAAGCTATGACAACTTCGTAAGCCGAAATGAAGCCGATGTATGGTGGTTGCAAAGGAAGTCAGCCTCTAGGGCGAGTCGAATAGATGCTGAAGTGTCTGGTCGGCTCGTGCATCACTGTAATGGAGAGGGACAGTTAGAACGGTTGAGGCAGCACATACAAAATTTGCGTGTGAGCCATGGAGCCGAACGCGTAAGAGAGGCAACAAACGTGTGCAAGCATGAGGAGGTGAAGACATGCGATCTTTGAGCAACGCGTGCAAGCATGTGGAGATGAAGACATGCGATCTTCGAGCAACGCGTTACACCTTAGATTGTCATGAAACTTTGGGGTTTGGCTCATAATTTCAATCCGAGTCAAATGGGCTTGGTGGTGAGATGTGTTGGGAAACTTTATTTCCTTGTGGGCCAATATGAATATATTGGTAGTTATATTATTTGGGCTATCAAATAAACGTCCCACTAAAGTGATCTAATTAAGAATTGGGATCGTATGAACATAAAGTGGTGTGGACTTTGTAATGTGAAGTATCCCATTACTAAATGATTAGGGTTATGGGAGCCTCATCAATTAAGTATATAAAGACTACCAGGGCTGTGATCCCCAACACATTCGAATACAGTAGTCTCACTCTTCCCATTGAGAGAGATCATTGAAGCTGGTCCGAGTTGTGGTTGGAAGATCGCGGTTCACTCAAGATCATCATGACGTGGAACACAATACTCTAGCTATGGACCAAGGTTAGTCTAATTTAAATTTCTTATGTTCTTAACTAATCTATATGATAGTTTATGTGTTGTAGATTATGATTCCGCCTTTAGATAATCTACATGAAGTTTGAAGTTGATCTAACAAGTGGTATCAGAGCCACTATCATGCTAGGATCGTTAAGAACAAATATTTTAAGTTAATCCCGAATTAGGGTTTATAGCCTTGTTTTCTGTGCTTTTGTCGGATCTCGTAGTTCTTTATATGGTTACGAAGATCTCGAAACAAGCTTTCTAACGATATATTATAAGCTTAATTTCGACTTACGGTTTGAAAGTTATGGTGTTTTAAACCAACTGCTCCGATTAGTGATTTTCCAAACACTGCCTTAGATCAGGGCTGTGCCGAGTTTCGATCCGGTGTGGCAGTGTGTACCGCTGCTTTGTTGTGTCGCCCAGATCCGACGACTCATATTGTTTTGGTTATTCCGGGAGTTCTAGATATCCGATTTGGGCAATTCAATAGTCAAACCCTGGGTTTTTGGGTCTCTTGAATCCATCTGTACGGTTAGATTTTCCAGATTCGGAATATTGTTCTGGACAGAATAAATAATTTCGTATTTTAGCATGTTTTTTGACATGTAATCTCATTATTTCCATGTTTTGACTAATGTAATGTTTCTCTCATGATACTACTTTTTTTATATCATGTTCATGACTTGATTCATGGATAAAATATGCGAGATTATTACTACTGTTAATTTTTGGTGTATTTTTAGTATGTTGCACCATTATAAATTTTTAGTGTATATTTGGTATATTACACAATATGAAATATGGTGTATATTTAGTATCTTACACTATTATTTATATTCGGTGTTTCTTTGGTATTCATACACTATTAAATATCTTTGGTGTATATTTGGTATCTTACACCATAATTGATATTTGGTGTATCTGTGGTATTTTTTACACCAGTAAATATCTTTGGTGTATCTTTGGTATTCTTACATCATTAAGTATTTTTGGTGTATATTTGGTATCATACACCATATGAAATTTGATGTATATTTAGTACTCTTACACCATTAAGGATATTTGATGCATATTTGATATCTTACACCATTATGAATATTTTGGGTGTAATCTTTTGTATTACACTAAAAGATTAATATTTCGGGTTCTACATATAATACATTAGTGTAACTCTGACATTCTACACTAAAATATACATTTTAGACACTAGTGTAATTTCGATATTTTACACTAGAATAAAATTGTCTTGTATCCTAGAATAAATCAGTTGAAATAATATGTCGCCAAAGTGACCTCTATTGTGTAAAATTTATTTATTTTGGGATATAAGGATGTGTGTGTTTATTATTTATGCGACTAGCTAATCGGCCCAAAGTAAGGTTGTTAGTTGGCCAAATAATAAGCACACTTGTGGTAGTAAATATGTGACGGTTATCAAGTTATTCCATGTGGACAATACGTCGGCCCAAAGGAAGACTTATTGTTTGACCGGACTTACTGTCAATATTTGATTACTGCGTGGAGAGTACCACTTACAAGTTGTTGTTTCTGTCCAAAGACTAAACAACAATGTTGTGCTAGGTATCTTGTAAAGAACCCGTTAATTATATTGTTGATTGTCTTGCATGAATACTTTGTGGTTATATTTTATTTCATGCTTGTACAATATATTTGTATTTTGAGCTCATGTCTTTAACTTGTTCTCCATTTAAGTCAGCTTATTTGTTATTTGTTATTGCTGACAAAGACTCGCATTTAGTGCTTTATAGCATGTATAAATTCTTAAAAATAAAGTTAATTTAGGAAGCTTATGAAGTAATGGTAATGCTATTGAGTTCCTCAAGATCATGTGTCCGAGTTTTCTAAAGAAAACATTAAGAGGACTTTTAGTCAACATTGTCTTGTTACAAGAGAAACATAAGGGAGTACATGATGAAAGCTTTAATCTCAATTAAGAACTTAAGTACTAAAGTTGGTTTTCTAAGGACATGCTCATAAGGTGTATATATATTTTCTCTCAAGCACGTAAGTGAGTATACAGAGAGCTGTAACGCTCATATGGATAAATAAGTTTTTTGTGAACTTTTCACCCATGTGTGTTAAAAGAGAAAATTGTTGTATGAGATTAAACTATGTACTCGCTTAGTATTTTCCCTAAGGATAATAGTCGAGATAAAGGGAATACATTCATGTAAGTTGCAGTTGAATCACATTCCAAATATGTAAATGTAATATAATTCGGTAATTTTTGATTTTTTTTACATATATAAGCGGATGTGTGAATATGAATTTAATGCCACATGCTGGATAAGGAAAATTTACTTCTCACTATGGATAAAATTTTGAGTTAATTTAAGATTTGTACCTAATCATATTTGGCGAGTAGATTTTGGTGCAACTACTCAATTGAGAATATTTATGCATGGTTGGTTGTTGGGCCAATCGCCACTTGATGCTGAAAGATTCATCTTTATGGGCAATGGCACGACAAATATAGTTGAAGCAATAAATACTTTTAACTTTTTTTTCAAACATTGTTTGAATTTTATGTTTATTAAGAAAAGCATTTACTAATGTTAAGGAAATAATGTTTTCTGGGATAAATTTAGAAATTTTGATGTTTTAAATATAATTCAGTGAAGGTTGTAAATGCTTCATTTCGGTTAAAAGCAATATTTCAAATGTAATGCTTCATTAAGATAGACCATGCATTTCATTTTGAGCTACAATGATGCAAGAGTAAGAATTCTATATTTGGTATGGCACAAAAGCTAAAGGAATGTCTTCGTTGGAAGAATTAAGATGCTTATGTGTAATTGAATTCATAGCCTCCCTGATTTCACAAATATTTTGTATTTGTGTTGAAAGCGTAAAGGGGTGTATAAATAATTAGGTGTGTGTGGAATAAGGACATACTAGAAATTATATGTACTGATATGGTGGACCACTCTTTATAGTTATTTTGGGTGGAAACAGTATCATATTTAGTTTCATAAGACTTATGTCCACCTCATCAACACCTATAATCGGTTTGAGAAGTAAAGTATGTGAATGTATAAGGTAACAACATTCATGGTGTTAACTTAATTCCTATAGATGTGCACAAAGTTTCTTCCCTACATGGAGTTATAGACATACTTGTCATAAATTAAGTTTGTGGGAATGAAATTAAACATATTTGGATATTGTAAGGTGAATGATTAGTCGTTTTATTTATCATGAGGCTATGGGAATAAAGATTTAAGGTTGCAGCTTACATATAAAATATTTTTATGTATTAAAGTGGCTGTTTAGTACCATATATGATTGGCTAGGCGAATACCTAGCATAAGGAGATTCTCATTTCGGATCATCCCACCTAAAGTGAGGCCATATTGGTCTAGTGGGAGATATTAAATTTGGTATTTACTCCTTGCCACTTTTATTGATGTCATTAATAATTGAGAAGTTCTTAATCTCGCAATTTTTCTTCTCTAATAAAGCCCTTTTTCTTGAGACTTTTGAGGATGTTGAGTTTGAGTGGGAGATACGGTTATAAGGAATATTTTCTTTGAACATAAAGTTTGTGAAATGCATATGTCTATTGTTTATGCAAGCAATGATCGGCCCAAAGGAAGGTCATTGTGTGGCCAAATAATAAGGCATACTTGTTTATGCGAACAGTAATCGGCCCAAAGGAAGATTGTTTGTTTGGCCAAATAAGAAAGTGCGTATTAGTTATTCACACTGTTCAAAGAAATACTCCATAAGGATACTCATAATAGACAAACTCATCAGCCTCAAATATGAAGTGCCGCTAAAGTAATTCACTAAGGACATGAGAAATAAGATTTATGTATTACATGTTATTCACATGTATTTGGGTTTGACATAAGGTTTTTGGAAGATGATTCAATCAACTTCTTACAAGTCAAACAAATATTAAAGTGAATTTGATTTTGTAATGATAAGATAAAATCTCTAGCAAAATTAGTGACATTTGGAATCTTTCATAATAGCATAATTTATTGTTAGTTACAATAAATAAGGTGTTCTATAAGTGATTATGAATGATATGACGGTCATACTTTGTCATTACATTTCATCTAAAGGAGGCACTGACTACAAAGAGAATTCATAAAGTTTTACGAAATTCTCTTTTGAGTTGTTATGTCATGTACAATTACTTGAAGTAGATGTACATATAGATGGATTAGTGGATTACAATCATATAACTTTGACTTTGGTAATTCAATGTACATGTTTTGTAAATTACACAATTCCATTTATAGTCTAAAAGCTTGCTTCTAGATATGGTATCACAATATTCATAAATTTATTATCTCATGATGTTGCGAGATAACTACGGCAGATATTTGTGAGTACCACAGCTCAGTGGGAGTAATTTCCTGATGCATCATTTAGATTCCACTATTTTGGCTAGCAACAATATAGACTTGTTGTGTGGAACCAAGATATTATTTATAATGTCTCTAAAGAAAAGATCTTGGTGACCTACTTCATGTGTCGAAAATAAATACTCTTGGGTATATCATTGAGTTTTCGACAAGAGATCTATATCGATAAGGTATTTGCTAGATCGAGTACTTAAGGTTGTGCACTAAGGGATACTCCAACTACTTAAGGAGACAATTTCTACTCTCATTCAGTATATCAAGAATATTAAGATAAGTAATAAGGATGCAAAGATTCGTAATACAGCGAATCAACGAGTCTTGTGTATAACAGAATATGTACACATGCTGTTATGGTGTTCATATTGGTATATTTGGTACAATTTTGGTTAATCATTGTATGTATTAGGGTAAATATACAATCGGTTAGTAAGGTACTGAAGAGAACAAAAGACCACATGCTCACTTATCTAAATTTAGATAATTTTGAGATCACTGAATCTAATTCCGAGGATTAGGTCAAGTTTATTGACATAAAGTCTTATTCTTCTGAAGAAAATATTCAGAGTGTTTGTGTCAATGTGACATTACTATGATAAACTCCATTCTTGAGGATCCTCTAACTAAGGAATTACCACATAAAGTGTTGAGGAACGGATTGCTCATTTGGAGTGGTAATGTCTAAGGTACTTTGTTTTAGTGGGAGTTTGTATCTAATGCATGTCGTTTCTCGAGACACTTACTTCAGTTTCTGCAGAATAAAGTTTATGTTTTGTTCAAGTTACTCTGAATTATTGTTATTTCGAAATTCCAATTGTGGTTTAGCATAAAGATGGAAATTATAAGGTTTGATCTCACTTCAGTAAGGGTCAGTGGAAATAGGCATGTCTAAATATCACATTGCATGTAATTTCCGGCTACACATCCACACTTGATCTATTTCATTGAATATATTGGTTTGGTGATCATTGATGGGTCTTTGTTACGACTATATCTAAATGTAGCAAAGGTCGCTTTGGTCTTACACTAGTATGGACAATGGACCAGATTGTTATAAGGAATGTTCTAAGGATGATAGCACTTTTGCTAGCACTAAATATGATGAAATATAACTACATCCGGGTTTTCAAGTTTGGCCCAAGTGGGAGATTGTTGGGGAATTTTATTTCCTTGTGGGCCAATATGAAAATATTGGTAGTTATATTATTTGGGCTATCAAATAAACGGCCCACTAAAGTGATACAATTAAGAATTGGGCTCGTAGGAACATAAAGTGGTGTGGACTTGGTAATGTGTAGTAGCCTATTACTAAATGATTAGGGTTATGGGAGCCTCATCAATTTAGTATATAAAAACTACTAGGGCTGTGATCTCCAACACATTCGAATACAGTAGTCTCACTTTTCCAATTGAGAGAGATCATTGAAGTTGGTCCGAGTTGTGGTTGGAAGATCGCGGTTCACTCAAGATCATCATGACGTGGAACACAATACACTAGCTATGGACCAAGGTTAGTCTAATTTAAAGTTCTTATGTTCTTAACTATTCTAGATGATAGTTTATGTGTTGTAGATTATGATTCCGCCTTTAGTTAATCTACATGAAGTTTAAAGTTGATCTAACAAGATGAACCAATGACCAGAGGATGGTGAAACAAATATTGTTCGAAAGTTGTACCTCCTCGTGACACGATGAACGAGTTCGAGAATGAATAAACCAATGCCAATTCTAGAAAAGGGATTGTGGTCGTGACACCCTCTAAACACCAAAGCTCAAATTAGGTCAATAGGAATGTATGAGCTCTATAGGGTCGTCTCTAGGTTTTTTAGTTCCATAAGCGAAGGACATGTCTAAGGCTTTTTACTCTATACATTTATATGTAAACTTGAAAATAGATACATTAGGTCAAGAAGAGAGACACACAGAGAGATCCTCCAATATTAAAATGATCTTTATTCACGTGATAAAATATGAATATGAATAGTTACCCAACTTTCAACCCTAAAATTTGCGTGATAAAATAGATACATTATGCTTATACTTTGCGAAAGTTTGGTTAAAATACAATCATATACGAAATGTTAAGAAATCTCAACTTGGAGCGAATTTGTCAAGCTATGACTGCTCAAATGGGAGTGAACCAGCGCAATTGGTGACGCAATTAAAAAAATTTATTGGTTAACATTAGGAATTAGTTCAATCAACTTATAGATATTAAAATAATTCTCTTATTAAATTCAAAATTATATGGCTTTTTTTGGAGGAAAAAATTATATGGTTTTTATGCACTCTGGAAATTGATGTGGAAATGATTCTTGAGCCTTTGTAGTTAAATAAGAGTTGTTTTCAAACAATGAAGATGATGGGAGTATTGAAAATTTCCCAACTCCATTATTTGAATACATATGCCTGAGCATTAATTATGTTTCATTTGATGTTTTGAAGAGACTTCAAGTTTTATTTTATTTTTCGAAAGAACAAGAAATTTTATTAAAGGATTGACACACCCGTAGAATCTGCATCGGTTACATCTTTAGCCCAATCGGGTGTTACGGCATAATAGCTCGTATGTCCTTCTAAAAGACCTCTTCCTGCAAACAAATGAGCTGCTGCATTTCCTTCTCGAAAAATGTGATGAATTTCAGTGGGGTCAAAATGTGACAGTAGCTTCTTCCCTCTATCGAGCCATTCTTTAAGTTCGGAAAGTGACTCCCAACCTTTAATTTTTCCGTAGCCACCTGAATTAAGGACTAAAATTCCTACCAGTGAATCTGATTCGAGAATAACCTTGTTTACTTTCAGCTCCTTAGCGAACTCGAGGCCTTCAATAATGGCTTCAACCTCTGCTAGAAAGGGGATACGGGGTGAAATAATCCTTCCAGTTCTACCTCCTACAAAAATTCCACCATCATTTTCGATCAAAACGCCAATATCCACTGCTGGTCCGGAACTTTTCCAAGCAGCATCCGAGTTAATCTTCAGAAATCTTTCCGGAGGAGCCACCCAATGCTGCCGACAGTGTGGGAGTCCTGATACCTGGGCATTAAAAAACCTCGCAGATGACTCTCCTTATACCAACCAATCATGTTTAGGCCCATATTTGCAGCATCGTCGGCGGAGTATTCGCAGACTTCAAATCGGATTTTGTTGCGGCAAGTAATCCAATATGTTAGACTGTTTAAAGTATTTTGCTTGAAAAACACGACTTACAAGGCTGTTTGGGAAGCGTAGGAATCTCCAAGTCCATTTGGAAATAAGCGCAATATTGAATTCATGAAAGTCTCGGAAGCCAATACCTCCATCAATATTGTTTTGCTTCAACTTCTCCCATGCCACCTAGTGCATTGTTTTCTTTTCATCACTATCACCCCACTAAAACTGTCGAGTTTTCCTCTCCATGTCGTGGCACACTCTCATAGGAAGGAGAAAACACCCCATAGCATAGTTGGGGACCGCTTGAACCATTGTTTTGATAAGAACTTCTTTGACGGCGACTGATAAATACTATCCTTTCGAACCTTTCAGTTTTTTCGCGAGTCTCTCAGTGAGATGGCCGAATTTTACTGATTTCCTCCTCACAAAAGTCGTGGGAAGCCCAAGATAAATTTCGTGTTCATCCACAAGCTGCACTCTGCAAAGATGACTCAGTGTTACCCGGTCGTAAATGTTTACATTATCTGAAAAGACAACTGAAGATTTTTCCAGGTTCAACTTCGGACCCGAGGCTGCTTCATACTCATGTAAAATAACTCATAAAACCGTTATCTCTGTCATAGTTGCCTTTGTGAAAAGCAAACTATCGTCTGCAAAGAAGAAATGAGAGATAATCGGCCCCCCTCTAGAAGTCATTGCCCCTGAAAGTTCACCCCTCTCTACCGCAACTATAAGCCGGAAGGATAGTGTCTCACTGACCAACAAGAACAAGTACGGAGACAAAGGGCACCCCTGACGCAACCCTCTTTCAGAATGATATGCCAGTGGACTTCTCCATTCAAGATCAAGCTGTACGTGGGAGAAGAGATACAATTCATCACAACATTGATCCAAAGAGGGCCAAAACCCATACTGACCATCACCTCCTTCAAGAATCTCCCCCGAAATCGATCATATGCCTTGCTCATGTCTGCCTTAAGTTCTAGGAAGCATTCTTGGCCTTTCTTTCTGTTTTTCATAAAAATGCAAGACCTCAAAGTCAACGAAAATATTATCAGTAATCATATGCCCCGGCACAAAGGCATTTTGATTTTCTGAGATTAGTGAACCAAGGATAACTTTGAGTCGGTTTGCAAGAGTTTTGGTAACAATTTTGTATATAGTGGAATTAAAGCGATGAGAGTGTGATTGAACCTGGATATATCTTCTTCACCGTCCAGAATTCTGAAACAGAGCTCTTCCACTTCAGTTCCCACAATAGTCCAAAGATGCTGATAAAAAAGGGTCGGAAAGCCGTCAGGACCAGGTGCTTTGGACTGTGCCATTAGTTTAACTGACATGTGAACCTCCTCATCCACAAACAGCTGCTCCATGAAGACCCGTTGATTTTGGCTAACAAGTCCTACCACCCCCTCCAGAATCGAAGCCATCTGGGGATGGGAAGGATTAGTCGACGTGAAGATTTCTCTAAAGTAATCCTCCAGAACCCCCACATTTTGTTGTGTATCTGTCATCCATTGTCCCATGTTATCTTCTAGCCCTTCCAAACGATTTCTATTGCGGCGAATATAGGCTTTCCTGTGAAAAAACTTCGTGTTCTTGTCCCCTTTCTGTAGCCACGTATCTCTAGAACGTTGCTTCCACGTCTCCTCTTCCTTCAATAGGGTTTGGAGAATGCTAGAACGCAACTTCCTGATCTCTGAATAAGCTTCACTTGTTTGGGGGCATTCGTTAAGAATCTTCAACCGTTTCTCATTGTGAACAACTGCTTCTTGACATTCCAAAAACATCTCAATCCCACTTCTTAAGGGCTGAGGGCGTAGATCTCTGTTTGACATCTACTGCCGTATTTGGGGAGGCCGAAACTTTTGAACCAACAGACTCACAACCTTGATTATGGAGCCACATGGCTTTTAATTATAATCTTTTCCAGACCTGCACATTTCTAAGAATGCTGAGATTCCACGAAATCTCGAGCGGAACATGATCACACATTTCAGCTACTAAATGCTGAACTTTCACTCTTCCAAAAATATCAGACCTACTATCTATTACAAGACAACTATCTCTCCTTGATTGCAGCTCCATCCCCTTGATTGTTTGTCCAGGTAAACTTAGAACCTGATAAGCCCATGTAGCGGAGTTGAAGCTTCTCAATAACACTTCGAAATCCTTCAATCTTTCTGAATGGGACTGGTCTTCCCCCTTCCTTCTCTGACACCGAAGAAAAAGCATTAAATTCACCAACTATGTACCATGGCTGATTCACGGGACATAATTTTTCTAGCAACAACCATGAGTTATGTATCTCTTCTCTAACTGGATCTCCATATAAACCCGTCAGCACACCCCTCTTGCCTTCACAAACAACTTCAAAAGAGCCACGTATATGAAAATCATACCAATTATCAGCTTGAAACTAACCTCGGTATCCCACATCATGGCTAATCCTCCACGACGATCCAGACAGTTCCTGAAAATTCCGTTTTGGAAACCCAACGCATCATGAATGTGTTTCATCTCCGTTGCACACGACTTTGTCTCCATAAAGAAGACTATGTTTTCTTGGTTATCCTCACAAGATCGCGAAGATAGATTACGCTACGGGGGTTACCAAGCCCCCACATGTTCAAGCTTAGGAGACTCATTACGATCGGCAAGGCTGAGCTCCAGCCTTAGCCACTTCAGTATTTGGGTTCTTTTAGGCTACCCCGTCCACCATAGGAATTCGTTGTCCAGAAACCTGATTAGCAACAACTGTCTAGCTGACGACATCCTCCTTAGTTGCTTCCTTCCCACTTTTAGCATCGCCGTATAGCAATGTTCTAACCGTACCAGTTTCCTTTGGCTAACCCGTAGCTCGACCTCCTCTTCCTGCGTCAGTATTTCGACCAGATCCACGTCCCTTTCCTCCCCTACCTCAAACCGGTTGAGCCCCCATTTGATTAACATTAAGTTCTTTTTGTTTCTCCTTTGTATTAGGAGAAAAGTTTGTTTGACTTGCTTTTCGTTTCGGTGCCTAAGAGAGAGGTTGATTATCAAGAACAATGGCTTTACCTTTGTCCCTTCCAGTAGCTATTCTCAATCTGCTCCATGGAAATCAAAGGGTTAACAATCATCATTACACTACCTGCTTCATTCCCATCCACTTTGCTATGATTTGTTTCTTTCTCTTTGCTACCAACGTCTTCAAGCATGGAATCCAACACTTCTCCTTGCACAGCTGAACTGCCAATTGGATCTGCAGGGGGTTCAGGGTCTTCGTTAGCAACAAATTTTTGCGGCGAAGGCCGGTATAGAAGCCTAGATCCATATCCAGCTAGTTCATTGGCCTTTTCCTCCACCGTTTTTACCGTACAGTAAAGAATATGATGTTTTATGCCACCACACCACTCGCAAATTTCCGGGACTCTTTCATACTTATAATCAACCCAAACTTTTTCACCCAAATTTGTATCATTAATGCTTCATTTGAGAGGTTTGGGAACGTTTATCCGAGCCCTTAGTCCAGTGTAATATCCTCCTTCACCTGTGAATTCTCTATCATCGACCGTGAGAATATCCCCTAGATTTTGAGTAATTTTCTGTATATCGTCCTCGTTCCTCAAGAAATAAGGAATGTTTTTTCCTTGAACCCACACGTCTAGAGTTTCAAACTTGACTTTCTCCGTGTTTGTAGATGCCAACCAAGGTTTCAATAGGAGGATGTTTCCTTCGAAAGACCATGGTCCCCCACACAGAACCTTGTCCATGGATTTTGACGATGGAAACTCAAAAATGAACATGTTAGCACTAACCTCGTTGATCTTGAACTCCTCCCATTCTTCCCAAATATTATGAAAAGATTGCTTCATAGCCCAGGTGTTGAACAAAATTGGTTGCAAGAAAGAACCAATAAGGCACGAACCCAGAATATTAATCTCATCCAAACAGTGATCGTCGGAGAAGACGATCGGCTCATCCTCTTCCGGTAATAGCAGTGACAGTCGACGTGGAGAATTCGCCATTGGAGCAGTAGACGGTTGTCGTTCTTCTCAAACAGTCGGTCGAAACCCTAGATCGCTTCTTCTCACCTCCGAGTTATTTAGAGCACCTTTTGGGACGGGTATCTTCTTCACAGACTTCAAGTTATAGAGAGAACTCATTGAGTAATGCAAGATATCCAGAATTTTATTTTGACATAATTTTTGTCTAGTTAGTAGAGGCATCAGGAGCACCAAAATAAGACATTTGATCTAAATCATTCATTTTATTAAATAACACTAACTCGAACTCTTATAAGTTGAACCCTTGAATTAATATTTATAACATGCACCAATAAATATGTAACACGCGCACCCTAGAGTACTAGAGAAACTACACTTATATCCCCTAGAATCTCAGGGTGTCCTCCGCTAAGCATGAAAATGCTGAGAAAGGAATACAACCCTAACGTTTTTGTTACGAGACATAATTAAAGAAACTGAATCTTAATAAGAACTTACTATTATAGTTTGCATACTCTCTAGAGTACACTACTATGTGATAGACTATCTCCCTAGTTTCTCACGAACTAGCTTGTCAAGTTATAGAAGAAAAAACGGATGAGAAGAAGTCAGATGAAATCAAGTAAGATAGAAACTTATAACATAAGAATATATGTATATACAGCTTTGAAAACATCTAAATCTTACTTACAAATGCACCATCCAATTAACCTGACACAATACAATAGATCACAAAGATGAATTTACCAGTTATTAAAATATAAGCTAGTTCACAGCTACAACCAATCCATACTTATACATATGATTCCAAGTCCCACTACCCAGAGGGTTGTGAAGACTAGATTCACTTTCGACAAGGCAAACCAAAACTAACTCCCGTGACAAACTAGACTCTACGTGTGCACACGCCTTACTGGATCATCAGTATAGAGAGTAGTATTAGCTGCCTTCAGTCGAGTGCTAGCTCATACCCCAACTAAAATAAATTTCAGTAAACCAGGCCCATGTGTCTATAGACGTCCGAAGAAAATAAAATCAATTCAAGTGTCCGAAGACAAGCATGATTCATTCCATAATTGCATATTCCATATACATAGTTGTATATAATCCAATATGAAAGCTCAGGTTGTACAAGACTTGAAATAGCTTGGCTATTTCAAGGCCTTGAATCAGCTTTCAAAGCCTTGAATCAGCTTCAGAGGCTTGAAAAAAGTTTGGCTATGTTCAAGGCCTTGAAACTGAATTCAAAGCCTTGAAACTGCTTAACTTGAATACATATTCTGAGAGGGAGTTTTCTGCTAACTCTCTGATTTGATTTACTCTCTCTCTTTCATATGTTTGGTTCTCTGTTATTAGATGATGAAATACAAATTTTTAAACATGTTTTTAATCGTAATATATGATATGTTGACAATGATAATGCAGGAAATTTTGTTTCTAAGTTTTGCAGGATTGTTTCCTAAACTGAATTGTTGCAGATTTGGAAACACTTGAGCACTTTGATCCTGTGATCAATCAGACGTGTATGACAGCTTCTCATGGTGTTTAAATGAAAGATTACAACAATATATCTGAAGATTGTGATCATCCAACCGTTGGAGAAGATTTCAAAGTAGTAAAACTCTGTTGCCTACAAAATAGGAAGGTGGTTGCTGAAAATCTGGGGATATTTGCAGAGCTGTTTGAAGTATAAATAGAGCTCAAATTCAAAGCAACAAGATAGAACACTCAACGGGAAAATACTGAGAAAGCATTTTGGATTGACAAGCATCAAATAAGTTATTCATTTCTTCCAATCCATTCACAGAATTTCACTGCATTTCACTGCAGTTTTCTACTCTTAAGTGATCTTCTGTATAGAGCTATATTGGTAGATCATTTATGTATTATTTCTAAATTCATTCTCAAGGATTGTTCAAAGTGAACAATAGAGAATTCTTAGTCAATCAGTAAGCTAGAGCAGGTACTAGACAGGTTAGGGAAAACCACAAGCTGTAACAGAGTAAGGGAACTCTCTGTGCTTGAGTTCTAGGGCTTAGCTTTTGATTAATAAGAATTGAGTTGAAAATCCTACAGGGATCTAATCCCTTAGGTAGAGACGTAGTTCCATGTGGACTGAACTCTATAAATCACTTGTCTTGTGCATTTTTCAGTTCATTTACTTTCAGATCTTTTGCAGCATACAAAACTGTTTATTTTTCAAGGGTTTGAAATTTTTTTCAAGGCCTTGAAAAAGGCATACTTTCTCTATACTTTCTAAATCTACTCAAAGGCTTGAACTTGTGTTCAAGGCCTTGAATTTCATTTTTTTCACAAGTTTTCATCTTTCTAGAAAGTTTTAAAAAAAGGTGGCATACTCTATTCAACCCCCCCCCCCCTTCTAGAGTATCTTAGCTGCTTATACATCTGCATACTCACACTTTCAATTGGTATCAGAGCTTGTATTACTGTATAAGATTTAATCATCTGGTGATCATGAGTACCGCAGGTGATGGTGGTTTCTCACAGGGAAGAGCTGCTAACAGACCTCGTCTATTATGTGGAGAAAATTTTGCTCGCTGGAAATCTCTCATGAAAATGTTCATCATTGATAAAAATTTAGAGATTTGGACCATTATCCAAAATGGACCTCACACTTTCTACACAGAGAAAGATGGGATCAAAACTCCCAAAACAGAAGATTCACTCTCCTCTTCTGAATAAGAGCAATTTTCTAAGAACTACAAGGCTATT
Source organism: Linanthus parryae (assembly GCA_023055425.1). NCBI lineage: Eukaryota > Viridiplantae > Streptophyta > Magnoliopsida > Ericales > Polemoniaceae > Linanthus > Linanthus parryae. The sequence goes on along the minus strand of JALGPY010000001.1, from coordinate 58,410,721 downwards.
AACATTTTATATTGTTCTTTGAGTAAAGATGAACTCAACAGGATCTCTGGATGCACAACTGCTAAATAAATCGGGGATAAACTTGTGGTTACCTTTGAAAGAACCAGTCAAGTCAAGCAAACCAAGATTAACATTTATCTTAGACAATATGAGATTTTCAAGATGAATGCAGATGAGTCCATCAGAGACATGTTCAAGAGATTCACTCATATTGTTAACAACCTTGACTCACTGGGAAAACATTTTTCCAATGAAGAAAAGGTGAGGAAGATTCTCAGAAGTCTTCCAAAGGCAAAATGGGAACCAAAAACCACGGATATTGAAGAAGCTCAGAATCTCTCAACTTTACAACTTGATGACCTAAAGGGAAGCTCCTGACACATGAGTTATCTATGAATGAATTTGATGGAGAACTACCAGGTGGTGTCAAGAATTTAGCCCTCAAAGCCAAAGAGAATGAGAGAACTCAAAGCCTTGAAACTGACGATGGTGATGATTAAGATCCAATTGCATTAATTTCTAAAGCCTTGACAAGGATTCTCAAAATGAAGAAAAACTTTGGAAACAAATATTTCAATAGAGAAAGGCATAGATCATCCAGCACCAAGGACTACAAAGCTAAGTCCTCTTCACAGAACAAGTCAAAAGTTATGAACTGCTTTGAGTGTGGTGATGCAGGACACTTGATAAGAGACTGTCGACACAAAAAGAGCAAGAACTTTCAAAAGAAAGATCGTGACAGAAGAAAGAAAGCCATGATAACTTCATGGAGTGATTCAGATAGCTCTAGTGAATCTGAATCTGAAGAAGAACATGGAAATCTATGCTTCATGGCCAAGCATGATGAAAGTTCTGAAAAGAACATTGAGGTTGTCACCAAATAACAGAAGTGGTTCATGGACAGTGGTTGCCCAAGACACCTGAGTGGAAAGAGATCTCTATTCTCAGAATTAAAGGAGCAATCAGAAGGTTCAATAACACTTGGTGACAAAGAAAAATGCAATATTCTTGTTATTGGAAAAGTTGGTACAAATTTCTGAAAACTCTATTTCTGATGTATATCTGGTTGAAGGTTTGAAGTTTAATTTGCTTAGTGTATCTCAGCTTTGTGATAATGGAAACAAAGTTATCTTTGATAAAGAAAAGTGTTTGGTGCAAAATGAGAAATCAGGAGATTGCATTCTCACAGCCTCTAGATCAAACAATGTTTATACTTTTCAGACTAACAAAGTTGCAGGTGAAAGGTGAAGTGTCTCAAGGCCTTGAAAGAGGATTCAAAGCTTTGGCATAGGAAACTTGGTCATATCAGTTTACATAATTTGAGCAAGTTGATTTACAAAGACTTGGTAAGAGGATTGCTGGAACAACCCTGGAACCTACGGTTCCCTGCTAGTACAACCAAACGATAATCCAGAAGTGCATTTATTGATGAAAACCGGAGAAATCCTCCAACAATAGTTTTGAAAGAAATAAATGACATTGTTCAAATCTAAATTCTGAAACAAAAGCTTCCTAACATAAATGAAGTACTTCCTAGCTGCTTGATCCTAATCTTCAATTCACGTGTGCGCGTTCGCCCACTTTATTCATAACCTGCGGGTTTTCAAATAGCAACAGCCGACCGCAGAAAACGTTTATCAGTAAAAACTGAGTAAGCATATACCACAACATGTAAAACAGAGTTTTGGCTTAAAGACTGGATCATAATATAACTTATGTAACTTCACATTTAATCATTAGTTGAGCTGAGGCATATTAGAGCCCAGCGGGTATCGAATGCCCACAGAGAGGTCACGATGCAATAAATAATAATTAGAGTACCTCTCGGGATATCACAGTCCATCCCAATTCACCCCTGAACTAACTATGAGACCTTAAGTGTCGACACCCCTATACAGTTGTGACCCACACATGCATAGGTAGTACTCTATAGCTTTCACAATATAAAAACCCATATAGGGTAGGGTATGAAACCCTAGGAGGTTCGTCTCACGTGCGCCTCCGGCCGTAGCCTTCACACACATCCTCTGTACATCGCCCCATATCATTTATCGTTCATTAACATATCACATGATCATTCTAGTAACCGCATACTTTCGAAAGAGATATTTGCAATAGATTTTTGAAATTTGAAGCTTAAAATAGTTGGACGATACACAAGTAACACACGCCAAACACATTTTGATAGTTGAAGGTGCTGTGCATATAAACTTACTTGGATTGGAAAAGAGATTGTCACACGAAAGCAAGCACGCAACTACTCGTAATACGGGTCCTCAATGAACTCGCCTCCTACGAACTCGGAATCTACAATAGCAATTATTCCTAATCAATATATTGCTAACACTAACATACACATATAAAGTCCTATATGTAATGCCTACGAAACCCCCAACATATTCCCAAAACCAGAACATGATCTATAAATTATAATTAAATCTAATAAAAATAATACTTGTTTATATAGAAAATAAGGTTTGAACTAAATAAACTTCTAAAACCGTTTTTTTTTTATTTAAAATCCAAATTTATTTTTCATTAAGTAAAATATACTATTTTAATTTAACAATTACCTAGAAAAGTATAATACTTATTTCCTTCGAAGAAAAAGATCATAATCAGAACATGCTAAGGTGATTTAATATAGATTTGTAATAATATAAAAATTATTTAAACAATAAAAATTTATATTACAGAGATTAATTTATGCAATTAATTTAGAATAACCTATAGTGAAACAATGTTACTAACAAGGCTAAAAATTTAATTTTATATAATAACTTAGTACAAACATGTTTTGTCCAAAAGACAAGGCCAACCCACTGTTTCCAGAAATCACAAAGACTGCCCCCTTTGTTTCAGGTTGTACAAGCACACCCCTTATAATTTACAACTAAACCAAAGCAGTCTCTTCCCCCAATTAAACCCACTATACAGTAGCTTCTCAAATCAAGAATGAAACAAAACAAACAACAAAAAAAAAAACTGGGTTGCTTTGGGTGTACCCGACGGGCGACGACGGGGAGGCGAGACCGACGGACGAAGACGACGGCGGCGCTGGGCAGAGGCGAGGGCGACGGAGCTGGGCTTCGGCCGGACGCTGGGTCGCCTGGTCGGGGATGGCTTCGGCTTTTTCCGGCCGGGTTCGTCTCCGGCAATTCGACGGGAGAGCGAGAGAGATTGAGGGCTAATGGTGTGGAAAAATTCGGAATTCGAGGTGGGTTTATATAGTCGGAGAGAGAGGAATCCGAGCGGCAATCGGATACTTTCTGGGTTGATTTTCGATTTCGAATTGATACATGAATTTGGGCGAGATTCGGAGTTTGAGAGTCGAATTCGTGTTTGGGTGCGATAAGGATTGAGTCGGGACGGAATTCGGGTTGCGTGGTGGTGTTTGGAGGCGGCAAGGTGGCGGTGTTGGAGATGGAGTCGGAGAAGAAACATCTCCTGCTCACAGTAGGAGTTGAAGAAGATGAATGAGAAGTTATTCCGTGTGGCAGGGTGCACAGGTCACGCGGTGGCAGGTCCCGTAAACAAAACAACTAAAATGTGACGTTGTGGACACGTTAAAATGTTATACGACCCACAACTTTTAATAACTAAAAACTTATATAACTTTTATAACTTTTACTAAAAATAATATATAAAAATAAAAAGTCCAAAAATATTATTTTTCTTAACTTATAATTATATATACATATATATGTATAAAAATAATAATATGTATAAAACCTAAAATTAAGAAAATTACTTTTATAAATCCTTTTAACGGCCTAAAATATTCAATAATTTCCTATAAATACCCCCAAAATTACGGGGTATTACATAACATATTCCTTAAAACAAAGCTTCGTCCCCGAAGCTTAAACTAACTCCCCTATGAAATGCATGAAATTCTAATGCACACGTGATAGCAAGACACGTAATACGAAACATGATGGGTATTGAAATGCATGGCTGTTAAATCACATCTCCCTTAAAAGGAGTGACGTCCTTGTCACTCGACTACGCACACACCTATGAATTTCGAAATGTAATTCACTAGCTAGCAATGACGAGGTGTCGAAACTGCTGCTCCTTGTTTAGCAAGCTAAAGCGTAAAAGTGGATAGGGATATACCAGCTATTGTATTGGCCTTGGTTTTTTTTTCAAATTGGCTGACCTTTTTCTCATTGTAACCTTCTTCGGGCTTTCCTTCTCGGTTGGTCATAGATGATGGTAATCTAGCCTAAACAATTCTACGTGTCTTGTTGGTAGTATTCTTTGAATCATCCAAAAATAGATTCGAGAAGTCACTAATTGGTTATGGGTACCTCTTCTAACATAACTTTTCTTGGGCACGTCGCAGGTATTACTCAGCCAGCTAGGGTTCCCTTCTTCTCACGGGTTCACCATAGGATGAGACACCAAAACCTTGCGCAACATCTTTGGGATCCAGTACATCTTACCCAGCTTGTGAATAATAATAAATGAACTATATTACGCCTTACACAATAGAGATGATACATCCCAACAACTTACATAACACCAAGAACAAACCATTAACAAGAAGATGACTCGTTCCTCAAATAATAGATAAGTACTAAAACTCCAGACATATACCTCCAATGTGAACATGAACATCTTAGTGACCCACAACACCGTATTTGGTAAATCAAATAGTTTAGAAGATAACAAACAAAACTTAGCCTCTCACCCTCGACGTCAGTTTCGCAGGAGTAAGCCCCCTTTTTCCTTTACTCTTTTACACTCATCTACTTATAAAAAAAATTCCCCATAACTCTCAAAGCTTTACAACATTTACATGAGACATCACGATATTGGAGATCGATCTCTAAGCAATATATTAAGGTTCCAAAACAGGTCCTGCAACATTGAGACTCTCAAGCCCAATTCTAAAACAAATCTAAACGGTAAAATCTTCGAAACTATAGCCCTGATAACAAGACTCTCAATGTGACGTTTGTGACAAATTGTCGTCAATAAAGGAAACATAAACTCTCCAGGTATAACAACGATTTATAGAACTCCAAATAATATGTCAAGGTTTTAATATTCCACGGCACGTTAAAACTCCCGAACTATATCAATAAAAGAATTTAAGCGAGCTAAAACCCCAAAAGTAGCCAACTCAACAACCCTAGGACTCGATATAAACACCCAAAATTTCCTAATACAACATAGATTACAACGATTGTTTCCAGTTTTGCATGGGTGTGGTCTATTGTCCTATACTATAACATATTGTATCATTTCTTAATATATCATGAACTACAAGTAAAAAAAAAATAATGAAATACATGACATAAAATGTGCAATTATGCATATAACACATTGGTTGACAATTAACCATTTACTTTGCAATTCATATAAGCTGAACATGTCCTATATCTCTTTCTTCTTGGAAATTGAAAAGAAAAATCAATCGGCAAGCGAAATTTTGAATCTTGGTGTGCATCATCATCTCTGAGTCTACTTTCACAATCTAGAAGAATCAACTCAAAATATATTGTAGACCATCAGAACAGACGCATCAACTTTACAAGGCCTTAAACTCACTTAACTTTGCGAAAATGGGCTATGTTTTCTCCCAGGTATAGCCCTATAGGTTTACTAATCACCATAAAATCAATGTTCTCACGTTTTAACTTCATGAACACTTCATATGCACCATCACTTAGGGTGTTGGGCATGAACTACTCTAAATTTTTGAAACATCTCCTCAATTCCACACCATACTTCAACTCAAAGAAACATAATCTTATTGAATTCCAAAACGGATGCTCAAATGCATCAATGTTATTCTCCATTACGAAAACAACTAGCCTAATTGAATAACCCATAGAAAATCCTTAGCCAAACGTGGCCACGCTAAATCACTTTAAGAAACCTCGAGGTATTGTTTGGCTTCATGGCCTTATTCAAAATAAATAAAGAATACAACTAAAGTCTACACGGTCCAAATAAGTCTACTACGACTATTCTTCCTCAAGATTGACCTCGTTCTAGCCATCTACCAAAAACAGAGAGATAGACTCCATAAGTCTCTCATTCCGCCAAGTATATACGTATTACAAATCATAATTGAGACAATCATTATAAGGATAAACATCATACTCCCAAAACGATCCCTATTTAATATTTCAGTGACATTACTCCATGATGCATTAATATTCCAGAGAATACTACAAGAACTCTTAAACACAGACTTCAAAAATGCACTCCCAACATGAACTGCCAGGTTATCAATCACCTAAATGATAGCCAACTAAGGCAAAATCCAAAGGAAGTCTCCAATTTAAATCCTTAGCTAATCGGGTAAGACAAAAGTTCTAGCTAGGAGAGGGTGTGTGGTAGTACTCACTTCATATGGCTATCCTCTAAAGGATTTCTCACATAATAGACGCTATCCAAGACTACCCAAATCTCAACAACTCAAAACATTTTTAATTACTTTCCAAACAACTTCTCTTTCCATAGGGTTTCCAATACCTCCTTCAAATGCTGCTCGCGTTCCTCTTCCCCTCTCGAGTAGATTAGAATGTCATCGTTGAAAACTACAACAAACTTATCTAGGTACTTCTGAAGAACGCGATTCATCAAATCCATAAATACTGCTGGGGCATTGGTGAGACCGAATGACATTACTGTAAACTCGTAGTGCCCATATCAACTCCGAAATGCCGTTTTAGGAATATCTTAATCATCTATCCTAAGATGGTGATACTCTGACCTTAAATCGGTCTTCGAAAAGGTGTCGGCTCCTTGTAACTAATCGAACATGTCGTCTATCCTGGGAAGTGGGTATCTATTCTTAACGATTACACCATTTAATTCCCGGTAGTCTATGCAAAGTCTTAGACTTCCATCCTTCTTCTTTACGAACAAAACTGGTGTTCCCCAGGGTGTTACACTAAGTCTAATAAATCATTTGTCTAATAACTCCTTAAGTTATTCTTGTAGCTCCTTGAGATCGGCTGGTGCCATCCTATATGGTGCCTTCGATATTGGCCCCGTTCCTGGTACTAAATCAATTGTAAAGTATACGGATCTCTTTGATGACATTCAAAGAAGCTCCTCCGGAAAGTCGTCTAGAAATTCTCTCACCACTAGAATGTCCTCTAGTTTCTCCCCTTATTTCTCCTGATCATGGATGGTACAGTGGTATTCCTTTGCCCTTTCTTCACTTAGGATAGGATGGATGAGGCTGACACTATATGGATTTTGGGTCCACTGGTTATACGATGAGCGTTCACCTTTCTTGCCACGGAATCTAACCTTTTGGTTGGCACATTCTATGGTTGCCTTGTATTTGCTAAGCCAGGTCACACCTAAGATGACGTCTAGATTTCCTAGATCTAAGTGAATAGGGTCAGAAGGTAGCTTGGATCCTAAGATCTTTAGATTGACTCTAGGATACATGGTATTACAATATATGACTTCTCCATTAGGGGCAGAGATAGAGATAGATATTGGGGTAGGAGTTGGGTTACGGCTAGGGTCGCTTCTTCCAGATTCTGGAACCGAATTAGGTCATACTGTTGAGGTACCGGAACTTGCTGGTTTTCTTGGGTTCCTTGAGTTCCTTGACTCAGGTTCCTACTTGTCTTGAACGACTCCTGGTATTGAGGAGGGTTGGCAAATCGCATTGTACCTTATAAATGTGACTTTACTTAATACAATCCTAAGGTATTCACACACAAAACATAGGCTTAAATTATCATGTCATGCTATATGAAGAGTCTCCAAGTCCAAAAGTTGGTGGGGCAGGTGCGGGTAGGGAAGCCATATGAGAAGAGATAAGACAAGTCTTAGAAGAGTTCTAAACCACGTATACACTCATAATTTCAACGAAATTAATCTAAATAATCAAATAACAAGTGCCAAGCAATTATCACGATAATATTATCACATTGAGGCACACAATATTGCACATAACAATCTCCAATAAATCTCAAATATCCAACACGAAAACTGCTAGACTAACCCACAACCCCGGCTTGTTTAAGTTTTATTTCCAATTTTAGTTCGCCTATGTCGATTTTAATTTTCAAAAAGTTTTAATTTATGTTTTATCTTTATTTAATGGAAATCGAAAGGTCGCACTAGCGTTGGGACCGTCGGCTCTGATACCAACTGGAACAACCCTGGAACCTACGGTTCCCTGCTAGTACAACCAAACGATAATCCAGAAGTGCATTTATTAATGAAAATCGGAGAAATCCTCCAACAATAGTTTTGAAAGAAATAAATGACATTGTTCAAATCTAAATTCTGAAACAAAAGCTTCCTAACATAAATGAAGTACTTCCTAGCTGCTTGATCCTAATCTTCAATTCACGTGTGCGCGTTCCCCCACTTTATTCATAACTTGCGGGTTTTCAAATAGCAACATCCGACCGCAGAAAACGTTTATCAGTAAAAACTGAGTAAGCATATACCACAACATGTAAAACAGAGTTTTGGCTTAAAGACTGGATCATAATATAACTGAAGTAACTTCACATTTAATCATTAGTTGAGCTGAGGCATATTAGAGCCCAGCGGGTAACGAATGCCCACAGAGAGGTCACGATGCAATAAATAATAATTAGAGTACCTCTCGGGATATCACAGTTCATCCCAATTCACCCCTGAACTAACTATGAGACCTTAAGTGTCGACACCCCTATACAGTTGTGACCCACACATGCATAGGTAGTACTCTATAGCTTTCACAATATAAAAACCCATATAGGGTAGGGTATGAAACCCTAGGAGGTTCGTCTCACGTGCACCTCCGGCCGTAGCCTTCACACACATCCTCTGTACATCGCCCCATATCATTTATCGTTCATTAACATATCACATGATCATTCTAGTAACCGCATACTTTCGAAAGAGATATTTGCAATAGATTTTCGAAATTCAAAGCTTAAAACAGTTGGACGATACACAAGTAACACACGCCAAACACATTTTGATAGTTGAAGGTGTTGTGCATATAAACTTACTTGGATTGGAAGAGAGATCGTCACACGAAAGCAAGCACGCAACTACTCGTAATACGGGTCCTCAATGAACTCGCCTCCTACGAACTCGGAATCTACAATAGCAATTATTCCTAATCAATATATTGTTAACACTAACATACACATATAAAGTCCTATATGTAATGCATACGAAACCCCCAACATATTCCCAAAACCAGAACATGATGTATAAATTATAATTAAATCTAATAAAAATAATACTTGTTTATATAGAAAATAAGGTTTGAACTAAATAAACTTCTAAAACCGTTTATTTGATTTAAAATCCAAATTTATTTTTCATTAAGTAAAATATACTATTTTAATTTAACAATTACCTAGAAAAGTATAATACTTATTTCCTTCGAAGAAAAAGATCATAATCAGAACATGCTAAGGTGATTTAATATAGATTTGTAATAATATAAAAATTATTTAAACAATAAAAATTTATATTACAGAAATTAATTTATGCAATTAATTTAGAATAACCTATAGTGAAACAATGTTACTAACAAGGCTAAAAATTTAATTTTATATAATAACTTAGTACAAACATGTTTTGTCCAAAAGACAAGGCCAACCCACTGTTTCCTGAAATCACAAAGACTGCCCCCTTTGTTTCAGGTTGTACAAGCACACCCCTTATAATTTACAACTAAACCAAAGCAGTCTCTTCCCCCAATTAAACCCACTATACATTAGCTTCTCAAATCAAGAATGAAACAAAACAAACAACAACAAAAAAAAAACTGGGTTGCTTTGGGTGTACCCGACGGGCGACGACGGGGAGGCGAGACCGACGGACGAAGACGACGGCGGCGCTGGGCAGAGGCGAGGGCGACGGAGCAGGGCTTCGGCCGGATGCTGGGTCGCCTGGTCGGGGATGGCTTCGGCTTTTTCCGGCCGGGTTCGTCTCCGGCAATTCGACGGGAGAGTGAGAGGGAGAGCGAGAGAGATTGAGGGCTAATGGTGTGGAAAAATTCTGAATTCGAGGTGGGTTTATACAGTCGGAGAGAGAGGAATCCGAGCGGCAATCGGAGACTTTCCGGGTTGATTTTCGATTTCGAATTGAGACATGAATTTGGTCCAGATTCGGAGTTTGAGAGTCGAATTCGTGTTTGGGTGCGATAAGGATTGAGTCGGGACAGAATTCGGGTTGCGTGGTGGTGTTTGGAGGCGGCAAGGTGGCGGTGTTGGAGATGGAGTCGGAGAAGAAACATCTCCTGCTCACAGTAGGAGTTGGAGAAGATGAATGAGAAGTTATTCCGTGTGGCAGGGTGCACAGGTCACGCGGTGGCAGGTTACGTAAACAAAACAACTAAAACGTGACGTTTTGGACACGTTAAAATGTTATACGACCCACAACTTTTAATAACTAACAACTTATATAACTTTTATAACTTTTACTAAAAATAATATATAAAAATAAAAAGTTCAAAAATATTATTTTTCTTAACTTATAATTATATATACATATATATGTATAAAAATAATAATATGTATAAAACCTAAAATTAAGAAAATTACTTTTATAAATCCTTTTAACGGCCTAAAATATTCAATAATTTCCTATAAATACCCCCAAAATTACGGGGTATTACATCACATCTCCCTTAAAACAAAGCTTCGTCCCCGAAGCTTAAACTAACTCCCCTATGAAATGCATGAAATTCTGATGCACACGTGATAGCAAGACACGTAATACGAAACATGATGGGTATTTAAATGCATGGCTGTTAAGCCATCCACCAAGTTCAAAGAAGATGAAATGTGCAAAGCCGGTGCATAAGGAAAGCAGACATGAAGCTCCTTCAAGCCAAAGAAGTTTGTAAGTACAACTAGACCTATTGAATTACTTCATATGGATCTTTGTGGTCCTATGAGGACTCCTACTCCAAAACGTAAAAGGTATATGCTAGATTGTGTAAGATGATTTTTCTAGATACACTAGGGTTATGTTTCTCAAAGAAAAATCTGAAGCACTCTCTGAATTTTCAAATCTTTGCAGAGAACTTCAAAACTTGAAAAACCTACTTGTAGCTTCAATCAGAAGTGATCATGGTAGAGAATTTGATCAGTTAGAATTTGATTTATTCTGTGATAAGCATGGCATTTCTCACAACTTTTCTGCTCCAAGAACTCCTCAACATAATGGTATTGTTGAAATAAAGAACAGGACTCTTGAAGATATGTAAAGAAAAATGCTTCTTGAGAACAAGTTGCCAAAACAATACTTCGCAGAAGCTGTGAATACAGCAAACTATATTTTGAACATGTGCTTGATCAGACCTATTCTGAAGAATTTGATCAGTTAGAATTTGATTTATTCTGTGATAAGCATGGTAGAGAATTTGATCAGTTAGAATTTGATTTATTCTGTGATAAGCATGGTATTTCAACTTTTCTGCTCCAAGAACTCCTCAACAGAATGGTGTCGTTGAAAGAAAGAACAAGACTCTTGAAGATATGTCAAGAACAATGCTTCTTGAGAACAAGTTGCCAAGACATAACTGGGCAGAAGCTGTGAATACAACAAAATATATTTTGAACAGGTGCTTGATCAGACCTATTCTGAAGAAGACCCCCTATGAACTATTCAAAGGTAGGAAGCCAAACATCTATTACTTCAGACCCTTTGGATGTACTTGTTTTATCCATAACAATGGAAAAGGTAATCTAGGTAAGTTTGATGAAAGAAGTGATGAAGGTATATTTCTTGGTTACTCTCTGAATAGCAAAGCTTATAGAGTTTACAATAAAAGAACCAAACTGGTTGAAGAGAGCATTCATATTATTTTTTATGAAAGCTATGATGGTTCTTTGAGTGAAAGTTTTGCATATTTGAATTTGAACAAGCATGAGTCAGAGTAAGAGACTGAGAATCCACTTGGATTCAAGAAAGGCTCAGAGGATAATAGAAGACATTTTCAAGACCTTGAAAATAGTTCTCAAGGCCTTGAAAATACAGCTCAAAGCCTTGAAAAATATGATCAGAAGGATTCAAGTGACAAAGCCACTACTTCAAGACCAGAAAAGATCTATGGAGCACCTGAACCATGGTCTCCAAGAAAGAGATTCAAATATCTCTCATCCCATCCAGCTGATAATTTCATATAAGATCCAACCACTAGTGCACAAAACAGATCACAGTTGAAGAACTTATGTGCTTTTAATGCTTTTATATCTCTTGTAGAACCAAAAACTGTGAAGGAAGCTTTACAAGAAGCAGACTGGATCATTGCTATGCAAAGTGAACTCAATGAGTTTGAAAGAAATAAGGTTTGGAACCTGGTTCCTGCACCTTCAAACCAGTCTGTCATTGATACCAGGTGGGTATTCATAAAAAATTTGGATGAAAGTGGCAATGTGATCAGAAACAAAGCAAGGTTAGTTGCTCAAGGTTACAATCAAGAAGAAGGTATCGATTATGAGGAAACTTTTTCTCCAGTTGCCAGGTTAGAAGAAATTAAAATTTTGCTTGCATTTGCATCTTACAAGAACATGAAACTGTTTCAAATGGATGTGAAGTGTGCTTTCTTGAATGGCTACTTACAAGAAGAATTTTATGTTGCACAACCACCTGTTTTTTAGAATGACAAGTTTCCAGATAATGTATACAAACTTGACAAAGCTCTTTATGTTTTGAAACGAGCTCCAAGGGCTTGGTATGAAAGATTGTCAAAGGTTTTACTTGAAAATGATTTCAAAAGAGGTTTAGTAGACAAGACTCTTTTCATTAAGACTCATTGTAATACCCCGTATTTAAGTTGGGGGTTATTTGGTCATTTTGGGAAAAATATTTGAAAATTTTGAGAAAATTTATATTTCAAACTTTTTCTTGACTTCTCCTTATTTTTAAAGTATAAGGGTGTCATTCGACATATATGATTATATACAATTTCATTTTGAGGTTATTTTGTAGTTTTTGAAAACTTGGATAATACGATATGAAACTCATTTTATATACTTGGAAGATACTTGTAACTTTCTAAAAATTGGATTTTGACATTTATTAACAAAGTAATTTATTTGGAAATTATTTGACAATTTTATAATTTATGAAAGTTAACTTTTATGTGTTAGGTATTAAATAAAAATTTTATTTTTACCCCTTAATTTTTGACATCTTCTATTTATACCCCTCTTGTATATGAAATTTTAGAGTTACCCTCAATTTCTAGTATTTGCATGTCACCCTTCATTTTCTTGTTATTCTAATTTCTACCCCAACTACGGTGTTGGGAGACTTTTTAATTGCATTTCTTTTACCCCTTAATTTTTGGCTATCAATTCTTTAGCCCCATCTACAACTCTCATAATTTTTTTCTAATTACAACCAACTACTCCCTCCATCACTTTGGTTAACACCAATAAAATAATTCATTTTCATTTCTACTCATATTAAAATAACACCACTACATCCTCATTACACTCAATGAACCACCAACACTACCATCTCCATCAAGTCCATCCTACCCCTTCTCCATCATTTCATTTCATTCCATCATTTCCCTCAAGAACACTCATGCAAGCTTCTTCTTCCTTCTCTCCAAACTTCAAACCCGTTTTTGGAGGTTGACCTCCACAAAACTTCATCAAAACTCAAATTTCTTTGGCTCTAAATTGTGAAAATCTTGAGTCCAACCTTAGTATCATCGTGGAGGGGTGTTCTTACACAATTATTATAAGGGATTGAAGGCCAAATGCATTCTTTTCCTCATCATCTTCTTGAATCTTGGGGTAAAGTTCCTTCTAATCTTTAATTGATGCTTGCATGTCCATCTTTACCTTTGATTGATGAAATTTCATCTTTGATTTCTTCAATTCCATGCTTAGTTCTTCATCTCCATGGTTAGATCATGTGTTTGACCTCAAATTTTAGATTATTTCATGAAACCCACATTAGAACCCACATGCATGTTGTGAATGTCATATTCTTTTCACTAGTAAATCAATAGATTTTTGATAATTTGTGTCAAGAGCATGTAAAAATGTTATTTTTATGATTAAAATGGTGCTATTTGGGTGAAAATTAAGTCTTCTTAACTTGCATGTACTAGTAGAACCATTCTTGTTGATTTTTGAAAAAAATGCATGTTTATACAATCTGACCAGTTTGTGAAAAACATTGATTATCTCAAAGTTTTGTCTCTGTGAAATTTTTAAATCTTTCATATTCTAAAACTAGACTCATAGGGGGTCATTTTGAAAGAAAATTCAACTCCATATCCTTTTTGGTTAGGGAGATATGCTCATTCTAAGTTGCATGTTTTCTGAAACTCTGTTTTTGGATAAGTTTTACCATTTTTACTATTCTCCAAGTAGTAGTAATTTTTCTTCAAAGTTGAAACTTTATGCCAAACTTGTCTCTGCATAGCAGTGTTTGTTATCTTTGTAACTTGACTTTTATAATAGCTATGCATGATTTTCTTGGTGTTTCTGAAAGTAGACACATGTAGGTTCATCATATATTAATTTCAAAATTTTAAGAGATGCTTTGATATGGTAAATATGGCTCTAAAGTCAGAGCTTCAATTCTGTCCAGAATTGTAGTTTCACATTTTTTTAGAAAACTTGAATTTTTGAACTTCTAGGTGTTTTGTTGGAATTATTTTGATAATTAAACATCGTTATATGTGCATTAGTGACATTTATGACTATGTTACATGTAGGTTTGCATTTTTATTATAAATGTGTAACTTGGTTATAGCGAGTACGTCATACGTGTGATTGTAGACATCGACCCCGTAGGAGAGAGCGGTTGTCGTCGGAGTGCGAGGCTTAGTTTCTTGATTTTGATTGTGCTTCATCTCAGTGGTAAGTACATATGTACGGCCTTTTCATATCAAAATATGCGTATGTGTTCGATGTTTCAAATGAATGTTTGCTATATGAAATAGTATGAGAATGCATGTTTTCCACTCGAAAGTTGTTAAACTATTTTATTCATCTCCTTTGAGAACTCTCAAAAATTATGTGTAAAATTTTGATATTCTGATTCTGGTTATGTGAAAGAGAAGAAATAAAATGCCTCTAATAGACTTAGGACGATGTACAGAGTACTGTTATTATGAGAGGCATCAAGCGATCCTCCATTTTCTTATGGCTAAGACCATTGAAGCAATGCTTTTTATTATTGGATAGAACGTTAATGTTCACAAATCCGCCTCCGATGAGCCAAAATGTATCAAGATATTGAGGCCAAGGGGTTTATAGAGCTATAGAGTGCTACTTGTACTTGTAAGGGTCACTACGGTATAGGGTGTCGACACTTAAGGCCTTTTAGCTAATGTTGTGAGCGGGGTTGACGAATGGGCTCCCTTAACGCTCGGGTGAAATAGGGTTTGATAGACCCTAGAAGGAACCCTTAGTGATTATTTCGTGATCCCTCTGTCTACATCGATCCTGCTGGTGGCTCTGGACACGCCTCAGCTAAACTTAATGGTTAAGTTGGAATTGAAAGAAAGTTTGATTATTCTATTGATGTTGTTTGTGGCTCTTGATTGCCTAATCTAATGAAATGAATTGAAAAAGCATATGCTACTCGTGAATTAATATTGTTATCAGTTCAAATGGACTTGTTTACTGTTGACACTTTACTTGGCTAAGAATATCTTGAATACTCGTGATTTATAAATGTTTTAAAGTTGAGAGTTCACGCTACGCGATTAATTATAATTGTTCCAAATTGTTCCCAACTCTATTACTTATGATTCTTTCAAATCTCTTGGTTTGTTTCAAATCATGCTTCTGTGCCACTCGTTGCTTTACATGTTGTAGTATGTATTTACTCAGTTTTTACTCATCAATCAAGGTTGGGGAATGGGAATGCGAACCGAGACGAAGCTGCGTGCTTAAGTTAGATCATTTAGAATATCCCACACTTTTTATTTATTTACTTTTTGTAGACATATTTCGACAAGATTTGTTGTATACACTAAACCAAAATGTAATCTTAATAGCATAATTCTACTTTTGGTTATCGATTGTCGCGTTAACCCTGAACCGAGATCCCGGGTTGTTTCACTCATGAGAAAGATTTACATGTAGTTCAGATATATATGTTGATGATATACTGTTTGGAGCTACTAATGATCATTTATGCAGAGATTTCTCAAGTCTTATGAGCACGGAATTTGAGATGGGCATGATGGGAGAGTTGAACTTCTTCCTAGGACTTCAAATACATCAATTGAAGAAGGGCATCTTTCTGCATCAAAGCAAGTACACAAGATACTTACTAAATAAGTATAGCATGACTCAATGTAAGGAAGCCAAGACTCCTATGAGCTCTACACTGTCCTTAGACAAGGATGAATCTGGTAAGAATGTCAATGTAAAAGAGTATAGAGGCATGATTGAATCATTACTCTATCTGACAGCAAGCAGACCAGATATTATGTTTCGTACATGCATGTGTGCTAGATTTCAAGCTGATCCAAAACAATCTCACTTACCTGTTGTGAAGAGAATTTTCAGATATCTCAATGTTACCAAAGACTTAAGGCTTTGGTATCCAAGAAATTCTAACTTATCTTTAAGTGGTTTTTCAGATGCTGACTTTGCAGGTTACAAGGTTGATAGAAAAAGTACTTCAGGAACTTTCCAATTCATTCGATCATCCCTGATTTGTTGGCATTCCAAGAAACAGAATTCAGTTGCTCTATCAATAGCAGAAGCTGACTATATAGCTGCAGGAGCATGTTGCTCACAAGTGCTATGGATTACTCAATAGCTAAGAGACCTTGGATTTGACTTCAGAGGCATACCAATTAAGTGTGACAACACTAGTGCAATTTCAATTACAAAGAATCCAGTGCAACACTCAAGAACCAAGCACATTGATGTCAGACACCACTTCATCAGAGATCATGCTGAGAAAGGTGATATTGTTCTTAAATTTGTTGCTACTAACATAAAAATTTCAGATATCTTCACCAAAACATTAGCAAATGAAAGGTTCTCAGCTCTAAGATTGGAGTTGGGACTGCTAAATAAGACTGCATTGGTTTAGGGGGAGCATCAGGTAAGAATGGTAAGCTCTATGTGTTTACAAAGGTTTGAACTGAGTTTCAAAGCCTTGAAAATCAGTTCAAAGCTTTGAATTTTACTTTTTGCAGTGTTACAGTTTTTCAGACCTTGAAAACCTTTTCAAAGCCTTGAAAATAAGTCTGCTACACTAATAGTCAATAATCTTGGATCATTCTGTGTTGGGTGAAATATTTATAGATATTTGCCTAATATAGCCCCTACCCTTTTCAAAAAAAAATTAGCCAAAAATAGTATTAATATATTCAATTTTCCAACGGCATAATAGTTTTGAAATTTCTATGATCTTTGAAAATCTTTTTGAGAATCATAGAGATACTAGTTTCCTTTTGAAACTCAAACTCTTTCAGTATTTATCCTCTCTTCTCCTTCATTACGTATCATTCCATCTCTCTCTATTCTTCTCCCAAACCCTAATAAGCACAAGAAGAGCCTCAGACAGAATCAAGATGGCTGGAGGTTCGAAACCTGTCTCAGAGAAGAAGAGAAAAGCAGCAGTGGAAGAGGTTCAAGAAGTCAGTGGAGACTCTAGCTCCAGACTCCCAGTGGAGAGGCAGTCCAAGATCCTCCTCCACCAAAGAAGAAGGTCAAGAAGGCTACAACCTCCTCTTCAGAAAAGCAAAAGAAGCAGAAGGCTGTTACAGAGAAGCAACCAGAAACAGAGCCTACCAGTTCAAATAAGGTGAAGAAGAAAGCAACTCAGGCAGAAAAAGGGAAAGGGAAGGTGACAGAAGCACAACCAGAAGGACAACTGGAGAAGGCATTGCAAATCTATTCTCAAGTTTCATCAAAGAACACAGCACCAGATGAGACGTGGTTATTCTCAAACATCACTAAAGGTCAGTGGTTAGATGGTTTTGCTTCAAGATCTATTGGTTTTTGCAGTTTGGTTAATAAGTATGTGTTGGAACACATGAAAATTAAGTGCATCTCTATGTTAAAGAAGAGTTATTTGTGGTGTATGCTGAATCCTAGAGAAATAGCCTACCCCAGACTCACCAGACTCTTCTACCTGAACCTAACCCAAGTTAAGAGAACTGCACACTTGGTGATCAAATCTAAATTTGTTGGGATAGTGATTGAACTAGATCACTCTGAGTTTGCCAATGTGTTAGGTTGTTCAAAGAGGATGATACTAGCAACCATCCATTAAAGTTTGAAACTTTGAAGCTAGCCAAAGTAGAATTCTTTCTTCCAAACATCTCAACCTCAGCCAAATAGTTAACACACTATGTGTTGAATGTTGAAGCCAAAGTCCTTCATACTATACTGGTGAGATGTATATTTCCCAGAGAGCACTCTAGAGAGTTGGTGACTGAGAGAATGCTGCACATCGTGTATCTGGTTATGCATGGCTATGAGATTGATCTTCCAAAACTAGTAATTGAACACATGCTCTTTAGCCTAACCAGTAAGAGAATTCATCCTCTACCCTATGCAAACCTTCTCACTTTTTTGTTTGAACATTTTGAGATTCCATTTACTGGAGAGGAATCAGTCACATCTGGATTTGGGGAACTCAATGAGAAAGCCTTTGAGAACATTGGAGTGGTGAAGAAAAAAGAGAAAGTTTGGAAACTTTACTCAGACTTGACTGAAGCAGAACTAGGTGCAAAGAATTTTTCTAAGCCCAAGACCTTGACTCCCACTTCAATTCAGACTTCTCAGCCTACAGACAATCAGAGACTTGATGGTTTGGAGCTAGACATGGAAGATGTCAAAGCTACTGTTTTTGGACTGGAAAGTGATATGGGGAATGTCAAGTACATGGTGGAAAGTATCTTCGAAATTATGACTTTGCCTGATGTTCCTGAGGATCCTGAAGGAACAAAGAAAGGAGATTCAGACAAGGATTTGCCTAGTGAGCATTCAGACCAAGAAGAAGCTACTCCAGTTTCAGACAAGGGAAAGCAGGTAGCAGAACAGGCAGAAGATGAAGCCAATAGCCCTGATTCATATGAGCTGCTGATCACATTGAAGAAGAAAAAGAAATCTCCAAAGGCTGCTAAAAAGGACAAGACTGAAGAAGCAACTGTTGCAGGAGGGACTACATCGGAACAGGTAGAGCAGGACAAGACTGATGAAGAAGACAATGAGAAAGAGGAAGGAGATCAGGATGAAGATGAAGATCAAACCCCTTAATCTTGCCTGTTCTTTCTTCCACATTCTCTCCGCTTTAAAGTTTTTCTCTTAAGTTTTCATAATTTTCCAGACACTTGATCCAACATCTTTTCTCTTTTTAGATGAAAGTAAAAAAGGGGGAGAAAATTATAGGTTTTAGTTTCTAGGTCTTAGGTTTATTTGGTTATATCTGCTGAACTATTTAAGTGTTTTGTTGGTATTATGAATAAGTTGGATCTTTTTGGAAATAATGTGTTTTAAATTATGGACTAATCAGTTTATTTTGCAGAGACTAAGGATGAAACAGAATTTAGTTTTGTCTTTCATCAAGGGGTAGATTGAAAGCTCAGGTCGTACAAGACTTGAAATAGCTTGGCTATTTCAAGGCCTTGAATCAGCTTTCAAATCCTTGAATCAGCTTCAGAGGCTTCAAAATAATTTGGCTATTTTCAAGGCCTTGAAACTGGATTCAAAGCCTTGAAACTGCGTAACCTGAATACATATTCTCAGGGGGAGTTTTCTGCTAACTCTCTGATTTGATTTACTCTCTCTCTCTCTCTTTCATATGTTTGATTCTATGTTATTAGATGATGAAAGAAAAATTGTTAAAATGTTTTTAATCGTAATATATCATTTGTTTGACCATGATAATGCATGATATTTTGTTTCTAAGTTCTGCAGGATTGTTTTCTAAACTGAATTGCTGCAGCTGTGGAAACACTTGAACACTTTGATCTTGTGATCAATCAGACGTGTATGACAGCTTCTCATGGTGGTTAAATGAAAAATTACAACAATATCTCTGAAGATTGTGATCATCCAACCGTTGGAGAAGATTTCAAAGTCGTCAAACTCTGTTGCCTACAAAATAGGAAGGTTGTTGCTGAAAATCTGGGGAGATTTGCAGAGCTGTTTGAAGTATAAATAGAGCTCAAATTCGAAGCAACAAGATAGAAAACTCGACGGGCAAATACAGAGAAAGCATTCTGGATTGACAAGCATCAAAGAAGTTCTTCATTTCTTCCAATCCATTCATAGAAGTTCATCGCATTTCACTGCAGTTTTTTACTCTGAAGTGATCTTCTGTGTAGAGCTATATTGGTAGATCATTTCTGTATTATTTCTACATTCATTATCAAGGATTGTTCAAAGTGAACAATAGAGAATTTCTTAGTTAATCAGTTAACTAGAGCAGGTACTAGACAGGTTAGGGAAAACCACAAGCTGTAACAGAGTAAGGGAACTCTCTGTGCTTGAGTTCTAGGGCTTAGCTTTTGATTAATAAGAATGGAGTTGAAAATCCTGCAGGGATCTAATCCCTGAGGTAGAGACGTAGGTCCAAGTGGACTGAACACTCTATAAATCACTTGTCTTGTGCATTTTTCAGTTCATTTACTTTCAGAGCTTTTGCAGCATACAAAACTGTTTATTTTTCAAGGGTTTGAACTTGTTTTCAAGGCCTTGAAAAGTGCATACTTTCTCTATACTTTCTGCATCTACTTCAAAAGGTTGAACTTGTGTTCAAGGCCTTGAATTTCATTGTTTGCACAATTTTTCATCTTTCTAGCAAGTTTTAAAAAAAATGTGGCATACTCTATTCAACCCCCCCCCCCCCCTTCTAGAGTATCTTAGCTGCTTATACATCTGCATACTCACACTTTCACAATATTCTTTAAAAGAATTAAGCATACATCCGCTTACATGACAACCGGCTAAATTTCCTGAGGAGCAGCGCTAATTCTCTATCCCAGCATCCTCTACACATTCAAATATATTTATACTATCAATACACGTCTTCAATAGTGAATAATGCTCATGCAAATGTCATGATGGCTGACTAGCCAAAAATAATCGTTTTGCCCCTGATATCACAGTCTCACTACAATAGTCTCTAAATGTTCTTGTACCTAAACAACTCTAATCATGCATATCAATATGCTAATACCTTCCTTAACGTATTTACGTACTCACACGATTGAAATCTACAACTCTTAATTAATTAATCTTAGGTCCTAGAAGTTCAGCATAACTGCAAAAGAACACCCACCGGTTAACTTGGTTAACCCTAATCCAGAATGACATTCAAGTACTCCAAATACTATTACAAGACACACTGACGAGTCCCAATTTACTAATTTAGTATCTACTCCAAATTTAAGTAAAACTATTATTTTTCCCCTCATATACAAATCAGTCAAACTAAGATTTTCGAAGGGAAAATTTTGGACATACTTGAAATTTGGGTTTAGAATAACATTATAAACAAATTTTGTGAAGAACACTATGGTTATAAATGTCATTTAAATTGTCAAATATGAAATCCAAGATTGAGGAAAATCAAAGATTGTAGTTTGGTCTATGTCTTCAATTCAAACAAATAAAAATCAAAAGCGTCAAATTCAAAAGAAACCATGTTAAAAGTAGTAAAAAAATTCACCGAAACAAGGTTTTAATCAAGTTCGGGGCATGTATAATATGATTGAGTTTTATTGGAGGATTTTTAATGGGACGAGAGGTATTTCCATCACCACGAATTGGAATCATACTACTGTTTTCGACAATTATTCCATCATTCTTTCTCAAATGAAAATAAGACACGAGAGAACCTGAATTAGCAGTCATGTGGGAGGTCGCTCCAGTGTCCATATACCAGTTATCATCCCACTAGATCAAAGAGAGACTATGCATAGCTTGGTCAATGTCATTTGGAGCATAAACATTTGGAGTCAGCGTCGTGTTGTAGTACGATTGAAGAGGACGAGCACCTAATGCCCCTTTTTGTCTTGTCATCGTTGGCTGGAAAATATTTGAAAGGGTTGTTGGATATGGACAAGGTCGGGTGGCCCACGGATGAGGGACCCACCCACCCCGTGGTGGGAAGTCCCAAACATGATGTTGCTGATGTGGTCGTTGCTGATTGTGGTTCTCACCGCTATGGTCACAAGGTTCTCCCGGTTTTCGGTGGTGGGTCCCCCCATGAATTTTCTGTTGTTTTTCCTACCCATATTTAATGAACATATATCATGTTCCTTCTCTTGTTTCGGTCTGGTCATTAATCACGATTCGAATTCATTAAAAAGAAAGAGTTTGAATATGCATCGAGTTCGCCTCGTTCGGCCATCATACTTTCGTCCAAAAATAAGCATCGTTGGTTGGGCGAATGTTGGCATAGGGATCATGTTTTGAACCATAGTCACAAAACATTTTATATGCTTCGGTTAAGCCAGAGAGAAGATGTAGAACCATGATTTGGTCAGAGACTTTGGAAACAACATTGGCCAATTAGTCAGCTAACACCTTGAGACAGCAAATATAAACATTGGCTTCTGGAAAACCACGTAACTAGGTATTTGTGAATTCCGTCTCCGTATGGATGGATTGAGACGTATTATTATCCTGGAAAATTTTCGCCATACGATTCCAAGCATCCGCAGCCGAGTCGTCAGGATCCATTACGGTATTTAGAAGATCATGGGGAATTGTTCCATGAATCCATTGATGAAAAATATTTTCAATGTGATCCCAATGAGCCTTTTTGACAAGAAGCTCACTCTCGATTTTGGGAGAGGAGGCCGGAGATTGTGCCTTATCATCGGCCATTGGTGAAATGATGTGCACATAGGAGAGCGTGGATTTAGCATGGATTTTGAATAAAGTTGTCCAGTTATTGTATTGGGTAGCAGACTCATAATCTAGGATGAGGGTGATGGCTGTTTTGGATGTTAGCTATGGTAGTGGCAAGATAAAACTTCTAAGTCATAGAAGACAGATGATGAATAAAGATGGTGTATTGCCTTCCAGTTCTCATTTACAGGAGCTCTTTAGAGCATCTCCAACCCCACATGGGGAGTGAGAGATGATGGGCAAGATACGTACAAAAATATGAACAATCTTCAACCCTTCATGGAGAGGGGAGGGGAGGGGGTGTGGGGGTGGGAGATGTGCTTTTAGGCATGGTTGGGGGGTGGTTGGGGAGAACTTCCCATGAACAACCCCCTCCATGGGGACTAGTAAATCCAAATTTTGGGTATATTAATTACACACAATTATATATTTTATTATATTTTGTATTTTATTTCTGAAAAATAAATTTTTTTCTCGATTGAAAAAATATATTTAAGAAAAAAATGTTATTATTTAAAAAAAAAAATTGATACGACTTATTTTGTGACAATTAGAAATTATAATTATTCAATAATTGAGCAACATCTTTAAAGCGACGTAAATTTAATTGAGTTATAACTAAAATAAGACAGACTAATAATTCACATCATTAAGTATATTTAGTATCTTTATTTTTAGTGCCAATAATTTATTTTTAAATCATTAAATATATCTCAAACGAAAATTATTGAGTGTAGGAGGGAATGGTTTGTAGATGATGAGTAGTTTGGGGAGAACGAGTGATGGGTTGGAGATGCTCTTATGTACAACACTTTAACACAATTTTAGACCTATATTATCAAGATGTCAGTTACCTCTAGCCAACTATACAAAAGATTTGATCAACAATAAAAGACACTGACCATCCCTGACTTTAGGATTAAATCAACTCTACTACACAACGTTTTGGAAAGAGACACTCCGCACATATTTTTTGGATGAAGACTAACAGTTGACTAATAACACGAGGAAAAAGACCATTTTACCACTAAAATTTTATAAAAAAAACCTCTATATATTACCCAAACCCCTAACTCTTCTTCATTTCTAACCCTAATCCCTCTCTCTCTTCCCCTCTATCTCTCACAGTCGCCTCCTTCTTCTTCACCCCTCATCTTCCTCCTTCGATACCAAGATCCAAAACCCAATCCTATCGCCACTAGCTTCAGCAAATCGCCACTTTCAGATTAGCTCTCTTGTCTCTCTCTCTTCCCCTCCCAAGCACATTTCTTCCCACCCGACCTCCATCTACATCATTTCCCCATTCAAAACCCATGGGAGAGACACAGAGGCAGATTCCAATTCGGTGGTTTCTTCACAAAAACAGAGCACATCAATCTCAAATTAAAATTTGGAAATCGGAAATATTCAGCTCCGAATCGATATGGGTTGGCGTTCTCTCTCACCATTGTGTGAAAACAAGCTCCGAAATCATTAGAAGCGACGGAGACAAGGTCGGAGCCTCTGCTCCGGTTACCGTAAGGAACCTCCGACAAGATCAATACAATTGCTGGTGAAATAAACCCTCGGGCATGGCCAATCGCCGGGAAGCCATTAACGGCGCTGAAGTTGCAGGGTACGTAAATCGGGACGAAGAAGAAGTCGGCTTCCGACGGGTCGTGAGTCCGGAAATCGATGTACGACAATGCTCTGTGTATCGCGACCTCATACGCGAAGATATGGGTTTTGCACCTCTCATTCTATAGCCAATATGTGTTTTATTTAGATGGAAAATCGGCCTCGGTGAGTTCTGACATTCTCTGAAGCTATATCGTTGATGGATTCGAAGAGGGTGCGAGCATGAAGCGTGGTTCTAGAGCCAGAAACTGTAACCCAATTTATTCTTCTTCTTCGTCTTGATAAAACTTCATCACTTCTCAGCAGTGATACATTGGCTTGGTTGATTGGTGTTTTGACTGGATTAAATTAGTACTTGTGTTGGTAATGGTGGTTTTGGTAACTATTTCAGTTGTTCTTGATTTTCTTAAATTTTGTTTTCATACTCGTGAAGTATGGTATCGTTCTCAAGAATGAAAGGCAAAATATGTAATTTTTTGTTCATGTTTTGAACCCAGTGGCTCATCAGGAGTTCTCTAGATTTAATTTCCAAACTTTGGTTGGACTAATTGTAATGTCCTTGTTGGATTGACTGAGATAGCCTTCTTTGTTAATGAAGCTTCAATTTCTGTTTAAAAAAACTTGTTTTCCTGATTTATTAAATTTGCAAATTTTGTGTGTTCTTGGTGTTCGTGGTGTTTTGTATTTAAAATGGAATATGTTCATGGTGTTTGATGTTTTTTTTGGTGTTAGTGTTCATGTTATTCTTGAAGATACACATGGACAAAAAAAGAAAAGAAAAAACACACGGGGTAATATGGTCCCGAAAAATTCTATCAACCACTTTTTAACGGAACCTAATAAAGGGGTGCTAACTGTCCACGGAATATTCCGTTATTTGGGTGCGGAGTGTCTTTTCCAAAACACAGGGTAGCAAAGTGGATTTAATTTGAAAGTCAGTGATGGTCAGTATCTTTTACCCTAAGATTTAAAAGTCACGTGTCAGATTGAGATACCCACTTATTTCTAATAACATCCTTTCGACCCAATTTTTTTCCTAGAAGATGATAATAGAGATAATTGCGAAAATCAACTCATATCAACACAGATGCTACGTTAAAAGTTCTTAGGTACATGAGATATTCTATAATTGTATTGAAGAATGATGATTTTAGCTAGGGTCTACTTGATGTATGCAATATGCGAAGCAACGGTCAACACCCCCACCCAATTGTGATTTCGTATGGTTTAGATCACACAATCGATGTCTCTCAATTGGGTAAAATTGACTTACACTCCCTCCGTTTCGGTTGATCTTCACTTACACTCCTTCTAATTTGGAAAACTTCACTTATACCCTTATGCCTATCAAATATGTTGTCACTTACACCCTCTCTATGCATTTACTACGCTAGTTCTTACGGTAACTTCTCAAAATCAGTTTTTCGGACAAATTTAGCTTTGCAGAGGCTGCATAAGTCAATCCAGGCCAGTATATTCTTAACACATGCAAATTTTGTATTGTATCACATGTTTCATATGCATTTCTGAACATGGTTCAGCTACTACAAGCGAAATTTAGGATTAACTCAAGGCAGAGTTTACAAAATTAATGGTGAATTGACATATATAGCATTTTCAAGGGTAAATCTATAAAAAAAATTGAATTTTGAAAGTTACGCTACCAACTAATAGAGTAAATACAGGTAGGGGTGTAAGTAAAAATATTGTTTGTAGGTATAAGGGGTGTAAGTGAAATTTTCCGAACTAGAAGGGGTGTAAGTGAAGATCGACCAAAACTGAGAGGGTGTAAGTGAAAATTACCCCTCCCAATTATGTACTAACTACTTGGTCTGTTTCTTCTCGATCGTCCTACTTTGACTTTTTAGCTCGTAACTGAATTATTTTGATTTGGTAATTTAGATAGCAAAATGATATAATTTTTTGACAATTTTTTTATGGTATTGTAGAGAAAAGTTAACTCTACCAGACCATTCAAAGATTATAAAATTCTTGCATTATTTTGTTAACAAAAAATGAAGTAAGCTGAAAGAGAAGAAACAGAGCTAGTATAAGCTAAGGCCTGAATACCACGTATCCAAAAGCCTCAACAAATCTAATCACTAAAACACGTTCGATCTTTCTTAAAAAAAAAAAAAAAAAAAAAAAAAAAAAAAAAAAACGTTCGATCAAGTTAGTAGTAATAATAATTCATGATAGGTTAAGATATACACGACTATACATAAAAGGCCATAAATATACAATTATTAGTCCAAAGTCATATTGTTAGGCAGGTCGCCACAACACTAGCTCAGGCCGGTCGCAACGTCAAACATGGACGTACGCAAGAATGCCATATAGGCTTCATACATATATAGCATGCATGTTTGTCAAACTCCTACGTTGTGATAGCATCTAACAGCCCTACCTACAATGACCAGTGCCGTGTACCGAAAGAGACTCTTTTATCTGAAATATTCCACCCTAAAAAAGTATTTTTTTCATGCTAGCCCTAGCTAGTCTGGTAGGATTAGTAATTTGTTCACACTTAAATTCCAATATATTCATCATTTGGCAATCAATATTTTAGGGCACCACCACTCAAATTTGTTCACACTTAATTTTCAATGTATTCATCATTTGCAACAAGTTACTTACTTACAAGAATACGCGACGAGACGCGTTAATTCGTCTATTCACTTTCCCAACAATTCATTAGGCTCTAAGAACATCTTCAGTCGATCACCAAATCTCTATTTCAATATATGATGATTTTAGCCTCCACCCGAGAATCTCTAAATTTCTAACTCTCTAAAAGATTAGTCTCCTATCAAGTTGATTACCGAATCTCCATTTATCTAATCTCATTTTTTTTCTTCATTTTTGGTGGTAGAGATGTCCATCTCCAACCGATCTCTATATCTCCAAAACAAAATCTATATTATCCATTTTTACCTTCATATTTGATAGAAAAAAAAAATTGAGATTCACCTCCATTTTATAGATAAACGCGTGATGTGACCATTTTAAATCTAATTTTGTATATTAACAACTTCAATATATATATATATATATATACATATATATAATTTAATTACAATCACCAAGGCATAGACACAAGTTAAGAAGTACATTTTGAGTATTAAAGTGATTACTATAATTAAAAATTATTTATATTTTATCATTTTTTTTAAAATGAAATAAATCAATATTAAGCGGGGAAAAAACATACACATGAGATAGTTTATTCTTGACCTCCACCGAATATGAACTCAAGGTCGTTGTACGTTTGACTCAGAGATATATGTTTCAAGCGGACCTAAGATGGAGGTGAGCATCTGATAACTCTGTATTAGAGTTATAATTCATACAAATTTTACTATCGTCCTGCGTGATTTTCGGGTAAATATTGTGAGATATACACTATGAACATGAAGAAATGGTAAAAGTAGAGTTTTGACGTAAAACTGATAATAGGGGCGTTTCTCGCATTATTTTTTGTTATTTTGTCACATTTGATCGCACGGGTTTGTTTCATGTTATTTTGACAGGAAACATAGCTAGGAGATCAACTCGAGAGGAGAATACGAACTTCAGAAACATTGCAAGACTCAAGATGATGCTTGGAATTGAAGACGAGAGAGGAAAGAGCAAGAAGAATGAAGAAAAAGAGCTACGACATATGCAACCACTCGTACGAGTGCAATGTGCAGTCGTACGAGTGCAAAAGATAGCCAAAATCCAAGTTTTGAAGAAATGCAATCGTATGACATCTCTCACACACTCGTACTAGTGGGATCAGTGCACTCGTACAACTAGACCTGCAATCGTACGAGTGGGATCAGTGCACTCGTACTACTGAGACTGCGCTCGTACGATTGAGCAGGTACATGTTGCACTACAACAAATATGACCTTTGTTGACAGTTTTTTTGTCGACATGCAGTTTTTAGTAGCTAGTTAGGTGATTAATTGACAATATTTTTGTTTGTCGATATATGTGCTATTGTTTGTCAACATTGTAATTTTTAAATAAAAATTTAGTCAAGAATGTTATGCGCTTGGTTTTCATTTTAGGACAATTAATTATATTGAGAAACCATATATTTTGGTGACTCACATAATTGTCAACAATAAGTAAATGTACATACTTTTTTGAGGATAAATTGAAAACATTCCCGCTCTAGCAATTTGTGGGAGGGAAATTGAAAACATTCCGGCTCTAGCAATTCACCTACTTCGAATTTTGACACAAAAAAAAAAAAAAAAAAAACACGACCTCACTAGAGAAACCCACGAAGTCAACTCAACTCAACACCACGGTAATACATCTCTATCTCTATGTCTGCAACTCCTCTCTCGCTCTCTCCCCTCGCTCTCTGAATCGACCAGTCTGCAACTCCTCTCTTGCTCTCTCCCCTCGCTTTCTGAATCGACCGGTCAATAGGTAAATAACTTCCTCTCCCTTTCTTCTACTGTTTTTTTCCCCTTCTCTCCATTTTATAGGGTTCCTCGGTTGATTTCACAAATTGGGGGTTTGAATAATATTGTGTTTCAGTTGATTTCAGGGTTGATTTAAGTTCACACAACCAGTTTTGACATCGCCGTCGCCGTCGACCAACACATCGCAGTCGCCGTCGACCCCCGACACGTCGCAGTCGCTCTTCTCTGTGGGGTTTTCTCTGAAAGGTCTGATCGAGGTCTAATCTCTCTGTGGGGAACCTAACCAAAGAAATCTCAACCCAAAGCAAGAACTGAAACACATCTGATGTGCCTATCCCCAGAGGGTCATCGGGCGAGAAGGGAGACTTCGTTGCAGGTTTTTCAGTTCCTCCCTCTCTCTCATCTGGTATGTTATCCGTCCTCTCTCCGTATTCAAATGGTTCGTTCTTTCTCTCATCTGGTTTGGATTAGGTATTTGGAATATGGGTTTGTTCTAGGGTTGAATGGGTATGGATTTCGTTCAAGGGGTGTTCGATTTGGAATTAGATAACATGGTGGTATGTGTTAGATGGATTTTCATTGATAACGGCTGGTCTGTATTTTTGATGGATTTTCATGCCTCTGCTCTTGACAAGATGGGCTCTTCTACAGGTATATTTGCAGATGATTAACTTGGTATCTTCTAAGTGCACGTTGTTCATTCCCTTCTTTGTGGCAGGTGATCTCTCTATGCATTTTTTTTAATACTTGATTTGCAGATTAGAAAGGGTGTTGGAAAGATACATAATTTGGATGACAAGTTGATGGTTGAGGGTTCAGATTGGGATGTTCTGCTGCTCGTCGCGTCATCTTCATTTGATGGGCCGTTCACTGAGCCTAAAAGCTCTAAAAGAGATCCAACTTCGGAGGCTCAAAAAGCATTGAGTTTGGTTAAGGACTTGTCATAAGATGAAATATATGCTCGGCATCTGGAGGACTATCAGAACCTTTTCCATCGTGTGTCACTGAAACTTGCTAAAAGCTCCAAGGGTGATAGACAAAACTCATCCTCTGCAACTGGAGATGTGATGGTTTCAACTGCTGATCGGGTGAAATCTTTTCAAACGGATGAGGATCCATCTCTAGTGGAGCTTTTATTCCAGTATGGTCGATATTTACTGATTTCAAGCTCACGGCCTGGAACTCAAGTGGCAAACTTGTAGGGAATTTGGAACAAGGATACTTCGCCGCCTTGGGAGTAATCTCTCTCTCTCTCTCTCTCTCACACACACACACACACACACAAATTTCCTTTTATTACCTCCGTACTGAATGTATTTGTGTGGGGTTGAACTTTCAATATTTTGGAAGGGCAAAAAACCAAATAATTTCAACTTTTGTACTAAATGTATTTAGCTAAACATCATTACCTTAAGTAGAAACTAGTAGTTTTGAAACAATGGTTTTGCTCCCCAGATTGAATCAGACAAGTCTTGCCAATGGAAAACTTCAAAGAAAGTCGTAGTAAACATCATTTTCTGAAAGATCACTTTGCCCTTCATCATTGCAATCTTGCTTTATCATGATATTTGTTTGCATAGATGAAATATACTTAAGTAATGTCCTTTTTGTTCCTACTCTGCAGGTGTGCTCAGCACTTCAATATTAATCTTCAAATGAACTATTGGCTGGCCCTTTCTTGCAATCTTCACAAGTGCCAAGAGCCCTTGTTCGATTACATATCATCCCTCTCTGTAAATGGCAGAAAAATTGCAAAAGTAAGGTTTTATCTTTCATTTACTGAATGCTGTTGGCAATTTTTGTATAGTAGTTGCTTTTCTACTCTAGACTGTTATATAGTACTTATGTAACAAACCAACAATGTGTCCCAAATGGTGAAGACCAGGAATGAAATCAGAGATTGGTTTAACTACTGCTCTTTATATTTTCTTCAAACTGATTTTTCTTATTTAGCCACAGAATGTTATATAGGTGAATTATGAAGCAAATGGTTGGGTAGCGCATCAAGTTTCCAATCTATGGGCAAAAACATCTCAAGATGCAGGTCAGGCAGTTTGGAGTTTATGGCCTATGGGTGGAGCATGGCTTTGTACTCATCTTTGGGAGCATTATAGCTATACTATGGACAAAGTAACAACCTGACTGTTGATTTATGACTGCTGGTTGTATTATGAATATGCAAGGAACATAACCATGTTTTAGCTGAGCTATTAGATATTATAGAACCAAGTATAAGAGAAAATGATCAGGGCTGAAGGAAGCAGAAAAAACCTGGAGACTTACTATTAAAATAAATTACAGTTCATCAATTTAAGTGACGTCTGCATAAGCTTGATTTTCTTAACCATCACCAAATTACACAACTGACGATTAATTCACCATGATCACTTTCTACATTAACTAAGGTCTTTGTGATGCTCTGTGCTTATTACGGCAACGGTATTGCACTAAAGCCGATCAATCATTTGCTACAGTTTTTATGTTTTGGATTTGTTAGTTAACCACCAACCCCAGCTCACTGTCCTGAATTTCGAGCACCTTCAAATCTCAAAACACATCCAAAATCTGAATAATGTAGTGTCAAACATCTTAAAATGATTATTATATGACTCTGGTTTAGGCTGTCAAGGCAAAAATAAAGTTCACATAGTGTCAAAGCCAAACCAAGGGTAATACATTCGTCTCTTGCATAACCTCAAAATTTAGAACATATGTAATAACCCATGTTTCTTCTGGGTGACCTTCTTTGTCATTCTTCTGCTGCTACATGTCCGTTTTTTATTACCTGAATATGTTGAATATCTCTAATAACCTGTACTAAGTTCTACTGATGCTTCACACTTATGTCAATCTCAGAAGCGAGTCAGGATTATGACTGTTTGTCCAATTGTAAATTTATTAGACTGTTTGTCCAATTGTAAATTTATTAGACGCCATAGTTGAGTGATATATTCATCTCTTGCCTAATTCGGTTTTATAGAATTAATATGTGATTTTGTTACTCTGTGATACGCCATGGCATTTGCGTGTTTACTAGTAGTGATCTGAGGTGATGGACAAAATTTCTTGATTCAGATACTGTCGGTATGAATTTAGCTCTGAATTGCTGTTCAGATTATTTTATTTCATGTGCGGGATGCTTTGAAGTCTGGTTCAGAAGCTTCTATTATCCCTGCCTTTGAGATGTCAGCTAATTATGTGCAAACTGACACGATATTTTATAAGGGAATGAGCGAACACACAACTGCAGCTCATGAGCAGTTCAACTCAGCGCATTGCTTGGGCTTGCTTTAAGGGTACATTCCTTGTAACATCGAATTGATTGAATGATGAAGTAGCGATTGTTTATGAACATGTTATTTGATCTGCTCTGATATTCCTAGTTTGGGTTCATTTAATTGGCAGCCTTGTGTATTTCCAGATATTCAGATGAGGAAGCAGGACAACTCATGAGAAAACAAGGTAGCAACGACATCAAATCTCAGCTTACAACCCAGGTGCATATATTATCTGTTTCTGCTGGCTTCAGCGAAAAGAATGACGAAATGTGGGCGAGGTACTATTGTGGTATGAACCCAGTAAGGCGTCTAGAGATGGACGTTGTCAGGAGGTTGTTAGAAGCGACTGATACGAGCAAAGGGTGGCCATAATCAGCAACCCACTAAAAGCAAGTATGTCATTTTGGACCAGGTGTTCGGGAATGGAGTGCTATATATAGTTCATGCCACTGAGTTTTGATTCCACTAAGTCTACTACGTCTATTATTTCTATTAACTAGACTAGAATCTGGAATGAATTGTGTAGTTTTGAACTAAGCTCGAATCTGCTGCGACTTTGAATTTTTTTGAACTGGGTTGTGATGCTAAGTTTTATGTAGTTTTGGCAATCTATGACATGTTGCTGAATGCAAGTAGTGTCTGTAGCCAACTTATTTCTTATGTAAAATTCAATTTATGGCATCTTGTTTATGTTTGGCAGCATGTTTGGATGGTCTTCAAAAGTGTTTTTTTTATTAAGTTGCGATAAAGGTGACAAGCACGAACGTCACAAGAAAGATGAAGTACCGACAAACTTCTCTTCTAGTGACTATTTTGGATGTCATCTATCTAACTACACATGAATATATGTTTGTCGCCAGTTTTAAAGGCGACAAAAGGACATAGTCAGTAGAACGAAACTACCGACAGAAATATATGTCACTGCTTACTCTTTCTGCAGACAAACATAACGTTTGTCGGCTATCACTCTAACGACGGAGCTATTGTGACTACGGATCGACAAACCAATTTCTGTCGGTAGAATATCTGCCGACAAATTTAAGCTATCTACCGACAAATTATGCTGTCAACGGAGGCAGTATTTGTTGTAGTGTTGGAATAGATGCCCTAGAGGCAATCTTGTTTAGAGTGAAGTTGTTTTGGCTAGAATATTCATTGTATTATTTATTGGATATTTAATATAATGAAGTACTTAGATTTACAACTGTGTTGTTTATCTTAAATATCCTTAGTCCAATTTAATGATTAATAGGACAATCATCTATAGACTAGTATGGGGTTGGATTGATATGGAGATATCATGATCCAACACATAGGTGTGCATTAAGGGTAATGGCACGCTGGATTGACCCATCTCCGAGAAGGCTACGTATATGTTATGTGGAGTCACAAGCGCTTCTTGTGGTGACAACGGTATTGTCATCCTTAGACTTGAAGTCACCAGATTATTTAGTTGTGGATTATTGTGATTTTGGTAGCGTCAAACGCTACACCGTAATTGGGTAGCTATAAAGGCGTGTACCGGATACAATAAGAATAAAGCTTAGAAATCATCGTAGAAGTAGATAGAATTTATCCCTCCCACATAACTGGAGCAAATATCCGAGGCCGCTCGAGGGATAGTGCTTATGGAATGTCTGGCCAGACTCAAATAAATCAATATGGGATATTGATGTTATTTGCATGAATAAGGCTATTCCGAGGATCGAGAAACTATGGATTGGATATACGGTTTTGACTTGTATGTCTCGTGTCCAATCCGGATATAGAGACAAAGGGATTTGACAATTACTTGCACAAGGTTTGTCGGATGACTATTCTATTAGTTGGCTAGAATAGATGTCTTGCTAGAGACCGCTTCATATTAGCAAATTATTGCTACCAACTAGATAGAACATATGGGGTCACACGCTAGATAGAGTTGAACTAGATTTGAGAATTAATATGATTAATTAGTTAGAAGGATAACTTTGCAACACCATGCAAACTAGGTAGGACTAATATGCAAGGAATGGACTAATCCGAATTCATGTTGGATTAGGAAGGGCCTTTAGGTAGTCAACAAGGACTTGTTGGACTATATAAAGGATGCTCCTAGATTCCTTTCCACACTAATGCTTATAACATAAGTGAGTGGGAGAGAACAAAGGATAGAGCAAGCCAAGCTAGAGAGGCCGACAGCCCCCCTAGCCGACCGCCCCTACCCGTCGGTCATAAGGAAGCCGTGGGCTTCCCTTGTTGCCTTGTGTTGCGTGATTTCTTCTTCCTCTTCCTCCGGTCCAAGCTAGCACAAAGGAGAAGGAAGATATTGATCTCAACTCTATGCCTTGATCAACCGTAGAGACGTGACACAATTTAAGTTACAAGTCATCACAGGAGAAACCCTAAGGTGTGTAACATGATTCTTCATTTACCATCGTTATGATTCTCTTCCTGTGATCCTTGGAGGGTATTGAATGGATAATTTATCTTGTCCGCTGCGTATCCATGATCAAAACCCTACAGTGGTATCAGAGCCACAGGTCGTAGAACATAGGCGTGGTTTATGTGTTTCGTTTTTTGATAGTTTTACACTTTAAATTTGTTGTTTATCACGTAAAACGGATAAATCATAACATATGATGCAATTTGTTAATAATCAAACAAAAAAAGACCTAGTTTTTGCATTGGATGCATGACTTAGTGAGTTTGAGAAATGTTAGGATCTTAGATCTAGGGTTTGGGCACCAATTTGGAAACTAGTTTCAAATTTGGAAACTTTTTGGACTTGGGGAAAAAGGAAGGAGTTGTTTTGGAAACAACAAGGAGGTTCGGCCCCTAGGGATCGCCCCTCTACCTTCCTTGCGCTCAAGCCACCTAGGCCGAGGGCCTAGGCGGTCGGCTGACCCCACGGGTTGGGCCGACCAGCCTAGGCTTAGCACGGGGTGTCTCCAAAGGGGTTCGTTCATATGATGATGGGCCCCTTGGACCATTTTTGAATCTAGAAATACTAAATCAATTAAAAATTGACCAAGCGCGTTAAAATTGAATTTTAACAGCTTATGTGCAAATCGCATGGTGGTTGGATATGGCCTTAGGATGTGGTTTGATGTGATTGTTTAATTTGTTGTTTGGTTTACGGTCTGCGAGCTGATCAATTCAATGTAATAAATAATTAGGGTTTTATG
Organism: Linanthus parryae; assembly: GCA_023055425.1. Taxonomy (NCBI): domain Eukaryota; kingdom Viridiplantae; phylum Streptophyta; class Magnoliopsida; order Ericales; family Polemoniaceae; genus Linanthus; species Linanthus parryae. The sequence goes on along the minus strand of JALGPY010000001.1, from coordinate 58,375,430 downwards.
GCCTGCAAGCCATTTTTTCTCAACTTGTGAGATTTATTTTATTTAGTATAGTTAGCTAATACTAGATAGAATAGATTGTTAGCCAAAATTGAAGAAAAGAAGCCTGAAGCCAAAGGGAGCCACAAAAGATGGAGCATGGAGCATTCCACATGACTATTAAGGATGGACCAAAAGATGAAGACGCATAGAGATGTGTTTGCTTTTAGGGTTCATAGATATTCCCATTGGCTTGGGGATATCTTAGTCTAGAAAAGGCCATATCCATATCACGTTTTATTTTATTTTGTGGTTGTTTATATTAATGTCTTATTATTTTGTGGTTGGTGTATGGATGATGCATGCAATTAGGATAATAAGATAATTAGACAATCTGGATCTATTATTTAGAGTTGAGCCCAAACTCAAAATAGATAGATCAGTTGATATGGATCAACAAAACAATTAAAATTGAATTTTAAAATCCCTCAAAATTCAAATATTGTGTTTTTCCTTCTTGTTATTTAAACACTCATTTCCATCATGATTTATCAAGCTCGTGCATGCCAAAGCAAGGCGACTTCGTTCATAATGATGCAATGCGATGACACAAGAAAGTAATGTGCAATTGTTTAAATAAGAGGTTGGACACAACAGGGTTATTAATATGATTAAAACCTAGAGGCAATCAATTGGGATTATCCATGCGGATGGATAAATAAGGAGTTATTTGCACAATTGAACCAAGAGTTGCATGGGATGCAATTGAAATTTTTCCTATCTAAAGTAGTCAAATTTTGGGTGACTTGTGAAAGTGTGTAATGTAGACTAAATACAGGACCTAAATACTCTAGAAGGGGGGGGGGGGGGGCTGAATAGAGTATGTAAACTTTTTGCAAAACTCAAAACTTAACAGATTAGTTTTGAATGAAACTCCAATCTCAAGGTATTGAGATTTTAGAAAACTGTCTGAAACTTTCAAAGGCAAAATAGAACGCTTCAAGGCCTTGAACAATTATCAGTTCTAAACAGCTTATGAACCCTAGTTTGATTTGAGTTGTATGCAGCAGATAATAATCAAACTGTTAAGTAAAGAACACAAAGCAATTTACAGAGTTCAGTCCCAATGGACCTAATCTCTTTCTGAGGGATCTAATCCCACCAGGATTGGGCAAACACTTCTTATTACTCACACAGAAACATCCCGATATCTTCAAGCCTAAGTGATTTCCCTTACACCTATACAGCTTGTGGTTCCAAACCTATCTAGTTCCAGCTACTAACTGTTGAGCTAACAAGAACCTCTTGTTGTTCACTTGAACAACCAACCACTAGGTTAAGTGAGGTTTAAGATAATTTAAAGATACACAGATTAGAGTACAAGTGAAGAAAACAGTAGAAGAGATAAGCAGTTGAAGCCTGGATGTGTTCTTCTGAAAAACAGGAGTGATTTGATCTTCTGGAATCTGAATTGAAGCTTGAATCCTTGTGTGTTTGAATGAATGATCTCCCACGAATTTGTCACACCTTTCTAAGTATTATGCAAGCCTCATATTTCTTTAAAAATTCAAACCAGTCTCTTTTATCCACAGCTGCAACTGATTGAGAGATTTTAGGATCTCAGTTCCTACAAATCCTCCTTCTGTTTTCAACTGAAACTCAAACAGCTCTAAGTGGATATCCGTTGGAGTTTGTTGAGATAGATCTTGCACGTTTAACAAACCTGAAACAACATTAAAACACAGCAACAACAAAATCCAGAAAGATAACAGTGCTATGACTGTTTGGTTTTCCAATTTTTGATAAAACTGGTTAAAAGATTAGAACAATAATCTGTTTCACTTCTAATACATATAAATCATGAAAAACAAGTTTAAGACTCTTAGAAGTCAATGAATAATCACAATAATAAGAATCAAAACCTCCAAGGAAGAATCAACTTAGTTCTGTAAAAACTGTCAGCAGCTCTAGGCACATCTCAAGGCCTTGAAGCTCTGAACCTGCTTCACAGATATACAAAGTTAAATCCAGAAAACTTTGATTCTTCCTATTCTGATCATCTGCAATTGTGTTAGATATCCAAATAGTGTAAACTATAAGTATATGCAGTAAATCCTTGATCTGTATAATCAGATATCCAATCTGCAACACAGAACTGTTAGAACATATAGCAGAATAAAACAACTCTCAAGGCTTTGAAGTTCTGTCAGTATCTCAAGGCCTTGGAGTAACTGAAATACTTTGCTGCTTATGTCTTTGTCTTTGTCTTTCATCACTCAAAACAATTACCATCCAAAACACATTCAAGGGTCTTTGAATCAACAATCTCCCCCTTGATGAAAGACAAAACCTACAGTCTTGTATAGATTTTCCTGCCACTCAGATTGAAAATTAGATAACCACAAAATGCAGATACAATAGACAATAATACCAGATAGATAACCAGTATATCAAAGATTTTACATATAACCACAGATTTACATAAAATCACGGTAATATAATAACATAAACCACTGATTTACATAAAATCACAGATTTACATAAAATCACAGTAATATAATAACACAACTAGTTAAACCAAAACAACTAAGTATTATTATTATTATTCAGACACTACAAACACAAAAACACATAATTGCTCCCCCTTTTGACTTTCATCAAATAAGGATGAAGAAATGTTGGATCATTACTCAGAGTCATTAAAAAAAAAAAAAAAAAAAAAAAAAAAAAAAAAAAAACTTAAACAAAATTATTGCTAAAAAGTCAAGGCCTTGAGAACAGAAAAGAAGAAGAGAAAGAAATAGAAGGCAAGGCTTTGGCATTCTCTAATCTTCACTTCTTCTTTGATGTCTGGCCTTTCTCTGAGCCTTCTCCAACTTCTTCTTCACTTGCAGCATCTTCAGCAGACTGATTACCTTCTTGTTCAGCTTCCACTTCTGCAACAACTTCTTGAATTATTTCATCCACTTTCTTCTGAACCTGTACTGAATCCCCCTCTGTCGCTGAATCAACACCTGTGTCTTCACTAGCATCTTCTTCATCAGTTTGTTCATACAAATCTTTTGAAGTAAGCACCACTGGAATTGACTTCTTTCTCTTCTTCAGAAATCTCCCAGCCTTTCATCTGAATCCACACTGGTGTCATGACTAGTAGCAGAAGGTATCTTCTCTAAATTCAAACCCTTGATGACAACATCCAGCTTTCCATTCATAACATTCATCAAGCCCTTGAACTGGTTGAATTCAGCTGACACGTCAAATAACCTTTTTCTGAGATCTTCAATCTCAACCTGCTGATCTTCAAACTTCTCAACCAACAAAGAGTAATCCTCTATGGCTTGTCCTTACCCTGATGTAGTCCCCTTAGGCTTCACATACTCCTTCTCTGCAAGTTCCTCCTTAGACAAATCTGAATAAAACTTCCAATGTCCTTTCCCAGTCTGAACTACCCCAATCCTCTGAAGTGCAGTCTCATCAATCAACCCAAAACCTCCAGTAATATTTTCTTCTCCTTTCACAGGTACATCAAAGTATTCAAAGAAAAGAGGTAACAGGTTGGCATATGGAAGAGGATGGTTTCTATTTCTGGTTGCATAATAAATCATATGCTCCATAACAACTGTTGGCAAGTCTATCTCAAACCCTTGAGATATCAGATACATCAAAATAAGAACCTTATCAGTCACTAACTCCCTTGAGTTCTCCCTAGGAACTACATTCCTCATCATAATTGTGAACAGGATTTTGGCTTCACAGTTGAGCACAGAGTGTGTCAACTGCTTTAAACCAGAGGGTACACTATCAATGAAAAACATCTCCTTTCCCTTATCCAGACACTCCTTCCTATCAGGGTAATCTCCAACATTATATTTCCTAGGAATGCCCAAGACTTTGGCAAAATTCCTATGATCTAACCTCAAATCCACCCCAGCCACTTTTGAAGTTAACACCATTTTATCATCACCTTCAGTAACCAAATTCAGATAAAATAACCTAGTTAACTTAGGATAGGATTTTGAACTAGGATTTAACACCTTCCAAACATCAGTTTCTCTTAACTTTCTCATGCAGTCTATATCCAATTTATCCAACAATTCTTCAAAAACCATACTACAGAAATCTACCTTAGATGAAGCATAACCTTGCATCCATACAGTTCTAACCTCATAACTAACAAACCATTCCGTAGGAAGTACATTCTTACCTTGATAACCTTTCTTGGTTGCAGAAGCAACCTGCTTAACCCTAGTTTTCTTCTTTGAGGGTTTGGTCTTTTCTTGTTCTCCTTCAGATGGTTTCTTCTTGCTTTCTTGAGCAGATTTCCCCTTTTCCTCTTCACCAGTTTTTTTCTTTTCTCCCCCTTTCTTCTTCTCTGATCTAGATTGATCACCACCCTGAGTCTGTGTCTCCTGTTGTGGATCAATGCTTGAGCCTTCATCTCCCTTCTCTGTTCTGGACTTCTTTTCAGAAGGAGTGTCCTCATGCAAGCTCTGAGTGTTTTCTGAATCTGAATCAGAAATCACTATCTTCTCCTTCTTATTTGCCCTCTTCTTGGATCTGCCAGAAGGCTTTCCCTGATGCTGAATTCTGGCTGATTTGCGCTCCATTTTGGGGTTTAGGGTTTTGAGAAGAGAATGTGATTGAGAGAAACTGAGAGAGAGAGAGAGAGAGAAGAGATTCGTAGAGAAATGAGAGAGAATAAGAGGAAAAAGCCCTGAAATTCAGCTTAAGTAGGTTGAAAAGGATGAGTCATAAAATGACTCTGCTAAATCAACATGCAAAATAGAATCTTGGAAAAAATATTTTTGGATATTTTAGAAAATTCTCTGAGTATTTCAAATATTATACAGTTATCTAAAAATATAAGATATAATATTTGATGATCCATTATTTTTAAAAAAAAATACAGATATTTTCAAGACCTGGAGAACAATCTCAAGGCCTTGAGATTTTCTGCAGTTTGAGAAACTTCAAAGCTTTGAGCTATACTTTCAAGGCTTTAGAAAGTATAATCTCAAGGCTTTGATATTTCAGCACATAGTAACATATAAGTACTAATACTCCCCCTAAACCAATGCATCCTTGTTTAACATCCCCAATTCAAGCCTTAGAGATGAAAACCTATCATCTAGCAATGGTTTAGTGAAAATATCAGCAATCTGCATTGAAGTAGAAATAAAATTTAAAACAACATCACCTTGTTCTGCATGATCTCTAAGGAAATGATGTCTCACATCTATGTTCTTGGTTCTTGGGTGCTGACAGGATTCTTAGAGATTGAGATAGCACTTGTGTTGTCACAATGAATAGGCACATTTCTGAAATTGTAGCCAAGATCTCTAAGTTGCTGAGCAATCCATAATACTTGTGAACAGCAAGCACCAGATGCAATGTATTCAGCTTCTGCAGTTGATAATGCTACAGAATTTTGCTTTTTGGAGTGCCAACTGATCAATGAAGATCAAAGAAATTGACAGCACCCAGAAGTACTTTTCCTGTCTACTTTATATCCTGCAAAATTTGCATCTCAATAGCCACTCAACATAAAACTAGATCTTCTTGGATACCAAAGCCCTAAGTCTCTAGTTCCATTCATATATCTAAAAATTCTTTTGACTGCAGTTAAATGACTTTCCTTAGGATCTGCTTGGAATCTAGCACACATACATACACTGAACATGATATCAGGTCTTCTAGCAGTTAAATATTACAGTGATCCAATCATACCTCTGTATTCCTTTCGATTCACACTCTTACCATTTGAATCTTTGTCTAAATAGAATGATGAACTCATAGGGGCTTTAAGCACCTTGGACTGTGACATATTGTACTTGTTCAATAAGTACTTGGTATACTTTCCTTGATGTACAAAAATTCCTTTCTACATTTGTAAGATATGAAGTCCAAGAAAGAAATTCAGTTCACCCATTAAGCTCATCTCAAACTCCCTGCACATCAGACTAGAAAATTCTTTTGAAAGAGCATCATTAGTAGCACCAAATAAAATATCATCTACATAAATCTGAACTGCTAACAAATCACTTTGATGATGTTTATGAAAAGAGTTTTGTCAACTAGGCCTCTTTTGAAATTATTTTCAAGTAAAAATTTTGAAAGCCTGCCATACCAAGCCCTTGGAGCTTGTTTTAATCCATAAAGAGCTTTGTCCAGTTTATAAACATGATCAGGAAAGTTTTCATCTTCAAAACCAGGTGGTTGTGCTACAAAAATATCTTCTTGTAAATATCCATTCAGAAAAACACATTTAACATCCATATGATAAAGCTTTATGTGATTGTGAGATGCAAATGCAAGAAGTATTCTAAGAGCATCTCCCACAGTACACCAAATCCTATATTTGACACTAAAATTTGATGTTTTTTCTCTCCCACAACAAATCATCAAATCACCAAATCACCAAAAAAATGGTGATTTTTTTTTAGGCCTCCCACAGTAGTTGACCAAAAAAACACCAAATCACCAAATCCTATATTTGGTGTAGCTTTTGTGAAATGGTGACATGCATCTCCCGCAGTACCCTCAAATCCTATCCTATATCACCAAATCTTATTTTTACCATCAAATTTGATGGCAAAAATAGGATTTGGTGTAATTTACACCAAACTTTTAATTAGTATTTAGGGCATGTTTTCACATTACTTTCATGTAATAATATGCTCTTATGTAATAGTGTAGCATTTCGTCTTTACTGTATATACGCCATCCGTTTTTCTTCTCCCTCTTTGTATAATATGCTTTTGAGCCATAGCGTGTTACATATTATTTTCAGCATCATGCTGCGGGATGATAAAATGAAATAACTAATGTAGTTGCAACAGGTTTGGTCGAACATAATACACTGATGTTAAACTTTAAGAAATTCAGTAACCTTCTTGTACATATTTCCATTTAGTATGGCATGCAAATATATAAAATTAAACACCCCCCCCCCCCAAATAAGATTGAAGTGGGAATAAATTCAGAGAAAGACTTACATGAACTATTAAGTGTGTGTAGACAATTGATTAGTGTTAAAAATTATTTTTAACGACTAATATAATTAATCTTAGTGATAAAAAAACAAAACATAAACAAAAATGACGACAAGAATAATGCATTATTATAAATCAAGGAGATCATAACGAACTAAGAGGAAGACTCATTGCACACTTATGGATAATCATGGTCAAATAGATCAGACTGGTTAATTTTAGATTTTTTGAAGTGTTATTTAATAATTTTACAATTTCATGTAATATTGTTTTGGTAATAATTTTTTATTTTATTTTGATAGTTATAAAATTCATGATTTGATGATAAATTTGATGATTTGTTGTGGGAGGCTAAAAATACCATTCTCTAAATTTGATGAAATGGTGAAATGACTATTTGATGTAAATTTTGTTGAACACTGTGGGAGACCAAAAGTGCTATTTTTCCACTAAAAAGGTGAAATGGTGTTTTTGAGGGTTAACTGTGGGAGGTCAAACCACTTTTCTCCACCAAATATAGGATTTGGTGTAAAATTTGATATCAACTGTGGGAGATGCTCTAATAGCTTCTAACCTCGCAACAGGAGCAGAAGTCTCCTCATAATCTATACCTTCTTCCTGATTATATCCTTGAGCTACCAGTCTGGCTTTATTTCTTACCACTTTGCCATTCTCATCAAGCTTTTTTGTGAATACCCATCTGGTTCCAATAACTGATTTCTCTTTAGGTCTGGGAACCAGATTCCATACCTTGTTCCTTTCAAACTCAATCAGCTCACTCTGCATTGAAATGATCTAGTCTGCATCTTCTAGTGCTTCCTTGGTACTTTTAGGCTCAATCAAAGATACAAATGCACTAAAAGCACAGAAGTTCTTAAAATGTCCTCTTGTCTGAGTTCCAGTTGATGGATCTGATATAATGTTATGAGCAGGGTACTTAAACTTCTTTCTTGGTACCCAGGAGTATTCTCCTTAAAGGATTTGAGTCCTTGAAACAGTAGAGGGAGCATCATAGAAAGTTTCAGCTTCTGTCTCAAGGCTTTGAGATTTTGGGTCTGCAGGAGATTCAAGGCCTTGAAATTCTGCTGATTAATTCTGCACATTAGTTTTGCCTTTGTCTTCTTTCACAGCATCCTCATCTGATTCATGCTTGTTCAAATCTAGATCTGTAAAAAACTTTCACTCAGAGAATCCTTAGTACTTTCATCAAAGATTACATGAATACTCTCTTCCACAATCTTGGTTTTTCTATAATAAAGCTTTGCTAGTTTGAGAATATCCAAGAAATACACCTTCATCACTTCTAGCATCAAACTTATAAAGATTGTCTCTACCATTATTTTGCACAAAGTAGATACAACCAAAAGGTTTAAAATAAGAAACAGTAGGCTTTCTACCTTTAAACTGTTCATAGGGGGTCTTTTTCAAAATAGGTCTAATCAAGCATCTATTCAGCACATAATTGGCAGTGTTATTATCTTCTGCCCATAAGAACTTTGGCAAATTACTTTCAAGAAGGATGGTTCTGGACATATCCTCAAGTGTCCTATTTTTCCTTTCAACTACTCCATTTTGCTGTGGAGTTCTAGGTGCAGAAAAGTTGTGTGAAATGCCATGCTTTGAACAAAACAAATCAAAGTCAAGTTGATCAAACTCCCTACCATGATCACTTCTAATTGATGCAACATGTAAATTTTTCAAAGTTTGAAGCTCTTTGCACAATCTAGAAAATTCAGATAAAGCTTCTGTTTTGTCTCTAATAAACATCACCCAAGTAAATCTAGAATAATCATCAATTATAACAAGCATATACCTCTTACCTTTTGGGGTCTGAACTCTCATAGGACCACACAAGTCCATATGCAGCAATTCTAAGGGTCTAGAGGCACTTACAAAGTTCTTTGGCTTGAATGATCTTCTGGTTTGCTTACCTTGTACACATGCCTTGCAAATCTCATCATCCGAAAATTTCTGTGATGGTAAACCTCTTACCAAGGCCTTTGAGATAAGTTTATTCAAGGTATGTATACTAATATGCCCAAGCTTTCTGTTCCAAAGCTATGAATCTTTTTTCAAGGCCTTGAGGCATCTTAGCTTGTCACCTGCAACACTGTTAGTACTCATAGCATATAGATTATATGATCTAGGAGCAGTGAGTATGCAATCACCAGATTTCTCATCTTGCACCACACATTTCTCCTTGTCAAAAATAGCTTTATAACCTTTATCACATAACTGAGAGATACTAAGCAGATTATACTTAAGTCTATCTACCAGATAAACATCAGATATAGAATTAGTAGAACCATTACCAATACTACCTATACCAATGATATTGCATTTTGCTTTGTCACGAAGTGTGATTGTTCCTCCATATTTTTCTGTAAGTTCAGTAAAGAGAGACTTCTTTCCACTCATATGTCTGGAACATCCACTGTCTAATATCCATTTCTGATCTTTCAAGGCCTTGGTGACATCCTGCAAAAACAAATCATTGCCTCGACAGGCTGTTAGACCAAGTGCAGAACTTTGAGTCATACTCAGAATCAGCCATGTTTGGTGGCCTAATTCCTTTTGGAACCCAAATATGCCTAACATTTCCCTTAAGCTGATAAGGATAAGTATTCATCATAATGTGAGGTTCTGATCTTCTGAAGGGACAAGTTAATCTGACATGACCAATTTTTCCACAATAATGACATTTTGGAAAATTTCTGCTACCAGATTTGACAAAAGTAGTTTGGCCTTTCTTTTGAAAATTTGGATTATAGCCAATCCCACTTTTATGCATTGATTTCAGACTTCCTCCAAGAATGAGATTCAGATTATGTTCTGAGCCTGTAAACCTAGCTAGGACCTTCTTGGATTCTTGAAGTTTCTCAGTCAAAGAACATACCTGTTGTCCTAAATTCTCAGAATGAGTCTTTAGATCAACATATCTTTCATTCAAAAGAGTGTTTTGATCAACAACATCTTTTATTTGTGCCTTCAAGGCTTTGAACCTGCTGTCCAAGGCCTTGAAGTCCTTTTCAAGCTTTGTCTTAGAAACTTCAACAGTTATTTTGAAAAAACTAGGTCCAGGTTTTCTTTTACATGCTCATGAATCTTAATCTTTAAAGCAGAAATCTCATTTCTATAATTTTCCTCATTTAAAAACATACTTTTGAGAATTTCAGGAAGTACATCAGAAGGACTAGCAAGTAGATTTTTTACCATATCTTCAATATGTCTGTCTGATGAATTTTCCTCATCATGCTTTGCCATGAAGCATAAGTTAGCTTGATATTCTCATGTGTCTGAGTCACTTGATGAATCAGAATCACTCCAGGAAGCCATCATGGCTTTCTTCTTTCTGTTGTCACTGTCTTTCTTCTGAAATTTCCTGTTCTTCTTCTTTGTAGTCCTTGCTGCCTGAGGGTCTTGATCTCTCTCTGTTGTAATCCCTGTTACCAGAGTTTATTTTCTTCTTGAGAATCCTGGCCAAGGCCTTGGAGATCAATGCTAAAGCCTCTTCATCATCAGACTCATCTTCAGTCTCAAGGCTTTGAGACTTTTCACTGTCTTTTGCCTTAAGTGCTAGGTTCCTGATGTTTTCACTCAAATCACCTTACACATCCTTCATAGACATTTCATGAGTGATCAGATTTCCTTTTAGATCATCTAGCTGAAGAAGACTTAAATCCTAAGCTTCCTCAATGGCTGTTGTCTTTGGCTCCCACTTGGCTTTTGGCAAGCTTCTCAAAATCTTTCTGACCTTCTCCTCATTTGAGAAATTCTTTCCCAATGACTCCAGATTGTTCACCACATCAGTGAATCTTTTGAACATCTCCTTGATGGTCTCATCTGAATTCATCTTGAACAACTCATATTGCCTCAGAAATATGTTGATTTTGGTCTGCTTAACCTGGCTCGTTCCTTCATATGTCACCACCAGTTTATCCCATACTTTTTTGGCCCTCTTGCAATTTGACACTCTGTTGAACTCATCTGCATTAAGAGTACAGTATAATAGATTCATGGCCTTGTAATTTTTTGATACCTTTTCCAGTTCAGTGACTGAAAGATTTTCCTCAGACTTGATACATCTGACTCCATCAATTGTAGTATAGTACTCATGAGGACCATTCTGAACTATTAACCACAGTTCCATGTCTTGATCTATGATGAACATCTTCATCAATTCCTTCCAGTGCATGAAGTTATCACCAAAAAACAATGGAGGTCTGTTGGTTGCCCTTCCTTGTGAGAATCCACCATCTCCTACATTACTCATAGTCACCAGATTTTTATATCTAAAACAGTGACACAAGCTCTCATACAAATTGAAAGTGTGTAATGTAGACTAAATACAGGACCTAAATACTCTAGAAGGGGGGGTTTGAAAAGAGTATTGAAACTTTTTGCAAAACTCAAAACATAACAGATTAGTTTTGAATGAAACTCAAATCTCAAGGCCTTGAGATTTTAGAAAACTGTCTTAAACTTCCAAAGGCAAAATAGAAAGCTTCAAGGCCTTGAAAAAATATCAGTTCTAAACAACTTATGAACCCTAGCTTGATTTGAGTTGTATGAAGCAGAAAATAATCAAACTGTAAAGTAAAGAACACAAAGCAATTTACAGAGTTCAGTCCCAATGGACCTAATCTCTGCCTGAGGGATCTAATCCCACCAGGATTGGTCAAACACTTCTTATAACTCACACATAAACAGCCATGGATCTTCAAGCCTAAGTGATTTCCCTTACACCTATACAGCTTGTGGTTCCAAACCTATCTAGTTCCAGCTACTAACTGTTGAGCTAACAAGAACCTCTTGTTGTTCACTTGAACAACCAACCACTAGGTTAAGTGAGGTTTAAGATAATTTAAAGATACACAGATTACAGTACAAGTGAAGAACACAATAGAAGAGATAAGCTTTTGAAGCCTGGATGTGTTCTTCTGAAAAACTGGATTGATTTGATCTTCTTGAATCTGAATTGAAGCTTAATCCTTGTGTGTTTGAATGAATGATCTCCCACAAATTTTTCACACCTTTCTGAGTATTCTGCAAGCCTCTTCTTTCTTCAAAAATTCAAACCAGTCTCTTTTATCCATAGCTGCAACTGATTGAGAGATTTTAGGATATCGGTTCCTACAAATCCTCCTTTTGTTTTCAATTGAAATTCAAACAGCTCTAAGTGTATATCCGTTGGAGTTTGTTGATATAGCTCTTGCACGTTTAACAAACCTACAACAACATTAAAATACAGCAACAACAAGATCCAGAAAGATAACAGTGCTATGACTATTTGGTTTTCCAGTTTCTGATAAAACTGATTAAAAGATTAGAACAGTAATCTGTTTAACTTCTAATACATATAAATCATGAAAAAAAAGTTTAAGAATCTTAGAAGTCAATGAATAAGCACAATAATAAGAATCACAACCTGCAAGAAAGAATCAACTTAGTTCTGTAAAAATTGTCAGCAGCTCAAGGCACATCTCAAGGCCCTGAAGCTCTGAACCTGCTTCACAGATATACAAAGTAAATCCAGAAAACTTTGATTCCTCCTGTTTTGATCATCTGCAATTGTGTTAGATATGTAAATAGTTTAAACTATAAGTATATGCAGTAAATCCTTGATCTGTATAATCAGATATCCAATCTGCAACACAGAGCTGTTAGAACATATAGCAGAATAAAACAACTCTCAAGGCTTTGAAGTTCTGTCAGTATCTCAAGGCCTTGGAGTAACTGAAATACTTTGCTTCTTATGTCTTTGTCTTTTTCTTTTCATCACTCAAAACAATTACCATCCAAAACACATTCAAGGGTCTTTGAATCAACAACTTGCCAAAGCAAGCTCAAAAGGAGATGAAACATGGATCTTGGCCCACTAGAAAATATAAGGATATTTTCCGCATCAATATCTTGAGGGTTATTAATCCGTAGAAAAATAGAGGGAGCTATATTTGATAAACTAGCCATTATTGAATATAGTTAAAAGTTCACAAATACTAAAACTTGCGTATTTTCCTTTTTCAGAATTCCAAATTGCAAACTCATCGAGTTCACAACATTCCCTACAATCTGTCCTTGAAAGGACAAGCTCTATGGAACCAACTTCCTTGTTTGGTACAGAAACTTGAGAATTGTTCTCAAGAAAGAGAAGAAACTATACGAATTAGAGGAGCAAGTTCCAGCAGGTCTATAAAACAATACTCCTTCAGCCTCAAAGGCGCATCAGAAGCGTGTTGATGACGCTAATGATGCGGCCTGCCTCATGCTATGCACCATGACCCCTGAGCTTCAGAAGCAACACGAGAACATGAATGCATTCGATATGATCGAACACTTGAAGCAGCTCTTCCAAGAGCAGGCAAGGGTTGAGAGGTATGAAGTTTCTAAGGCATTGTTCAAATATCATCTGGCTGAAGGGAACCCTGTGGGACCTCATGTACTCCGTATGATCCGGTACTTGGAGAATCTCGCACGACTAGGGTTCCCGGTCGGCCAAGAGTTGGCCACCGATCTCGTACTGCAATCGTTGCCTGAAATTTATGGACATTTCAGCATGAACTATAACATGAACGAGATCGTGAAACCACTGCCTGATTTACTCAATATGTTGAGGACAGCTGAACAAAGCATCAAAAAGGGTACGGGCAAGGGCATTATGATGGTGCAGAAATAAAAGGGCAAAAGGTTTGCCTCATCCTCCAAGGGCAAAGGCAAGTCAGTTTCCAAGTCCAAGGAACCTGTCCTTAAGCCTGTTGGTGGCTTTGCCAAAGGTGTGAATAAAGGTGAATGTAACTATTGCAGTCAGCCTGGACACTAGAGGAGGAACTGCCCAAAATATCTGGAGGAAAATAGGCTTGGAATAGTGATTCCACCACCACCAGGTATTTTTGTTGTAGATGTCAATTTAACTATCTCTACATCGTGGGTATTGGATAATGGATGTGGATCTCACATTTTTTGAAATGTGCAGGATCTAAAGAGAAGTAGAAGTTTGGCTAAAGGAGAGATAGACCTGCGTGTTGGGAATGGATCAAAGTTTGCTGCATTGGCCGTAGGCGTGTACGAGTTGTCTCTGCCTTCAGGATTAGTTTTAGAATTAAATAATTTCTATTTTGTGCCCGCTATGAGCATAAACATTATTTCATTTCTTGTTTGGACATGGAAGGTTTTATTATTTCAATAAGAACAATTGTTGTTCCATTTATTTTAATAATATTCACTATTTTAGTGCGCAATTATTTAATTGACTGTATGTCCTTGATCTAAGCAATCCTGTCTAAAACATTAATATTAAGAGGATTGAAATGAATTATTTAAATCCTCCTTACTTATGGCACTGTCGTTTAGGCCACATAAACGAGAAACGTGTATCTAGACTCCATAAATATGGATTTCTAGACTCATTTGATTTTGAATCATAAGAGACATGTGAGGCTTGTTTATTGGGAAAAATGACAAAGTCTCCTTTCAATAAGAAAGGTGATAGGACTGGTGAGCAATTGGCGCTCATACATACTGATGTGTGTGGGCCATTTGCCACACCAGCCATGGGGGGTCACGTCTACTTCATTACATTTACTGATGATTTCAGTAGATATGGATTTGTATACCTTATGAAGGCCAAATCCGAATCCTTTGAAAGGTTCAAAGAATCCAAAAATGAAGTAGAGAAGCAACTTGGCAAAAGTATCAAGGCTCTACGATCGGATCGTGGAGGAGAGTGTAATACTCTGTTCTCATTATAGGGATAATTGTCACCTTTCGTGAGGTATAAATATTAAACGGGGAGGTATTTGTAGTTTCCGTTGGAATAGATGCCCTAGAGGCAATCGTAGATTTAGTATGAACATTGTTTTGGCTAGAATATTCTTTATTATATTTTGTTATATTTAATATAATGAAGTCCTTAGATAAAATGTGTTGTTTATCTTAAATATCTCTAGTCCACTATATTGATTAATAGGACGATCAAATATATACTAGTATGTGGGTAGATTGATATGGAGATATCAAGTCTAGCACATGGGTATGCATTAGGAGTAATGGCATACTGGATTGACTTACAACGAGAAGGATACATTAGATTATGTCAAGTCACAATCGCTTTTCGTAGTGCTAATATAATTGCAATCCTTAGACTTGAAGTCACTAGATACTCTAGTTGTGGAATATTGTTCTTTGATGTCATCAAACGTTACACCGTAACTGGGTAATCATAAAGATGGCTAACGGGCATGATAGGAAGCAAGCTTAGAGATCGTAGTGATGTAGATAGGATTTGTCCCTCCCACATAATGGGGGTAAATATCCATGGCCACTCGAGGGATGAGGCTTATTGAATGTCTGGCCAGACTCAGATAAATCAATATGGAGATATTGATGTTATCTGCAAGCATAATCATATTCCCAGGATCGAGGAACTATGGATTGGATATACGAGTGTGACTATTTATGTCTCGTTTCCAATCCGGATATAGAGACAAAGGGGTAGTGAAATATAAGATATTGGGCACAAGAGGTTTGTCGGGATCACTGACTATTTCTATTGATTTGGTTGCATGGATGTGTTGCTAGACACCGCTCCATGTTAGTAAGAGTTACTACCAACTATATAGAAACCTATGGGGTCACACGTCAAATAGAGTAGAGCTAGATTTGGGATTAATTAATATTGATTAATTAATAGAAGGATCATTGTGCAACACCTTGCAAACTTAGTAGGACTAATTTGCGAGGAAGAGAATAATTCTAGTTCATCTAGAATTAGGAAACTCTTTTATGGAAACAACAACGAGTTGTTGGAGTGTATATAAAGAGGCTCTTGCTTCCTTCCCACTAAATGTTATTAGACATAAAAAAGTGAGTGGGAGAGAGCAAAAGAGAGAGAGAGAGCAAGACAAGCTAGGCCGAAGACCTAGCCCATCCTCCCTCCCCCACCCCCCCCCCCCCCCATCCCGTAGGCTCAAAGAGGAGGCCGAAACCTCCTCTTGTCCTTTGTTGCTTTGATCTTCTTCCCTCTTCCTCCGGGTTCAAGCTAGCACTTGTTTGAAGGAGGAATCTAGATCTCACCTCTAGACGTGGATCAACCGTAGATACGAGGACATCATTCTTCGTGTGATCTACAAATCAAAAGGTACACAATACTATATCTCTTATCATGTTATGATGTCTCCTCCTGACGATCCGTGGTGGGCTTTGAAGTAGGAATTAAATTTTGGTATTCCGCTGCGTTACCTACGTCAAAATCCAACAATGGTATCAGAGCCACAGGTCGTAGAGCAAAACATAATTTTATGTGTTACGATTTCAATTTATACACCGTATTATTGTTTATTACGCGAAAAGTGAAAATAATTGGCATAGTAGATGAAAAATTGAATTTGATTCAATAAAACAAGATCCAATTTAACATTGGATGTTAGAATTGATGAGTTTAATCACATAAGATGTGAACAATTGGGTTCTTGAAAAATTAGGGTTCATGGGCACATGATTGAAAAGGGGTTTTCAATTATGGAAACAAATTTATGGAATTAATTCCGTAAGGAAACAACCTTGCTTGGGCAACAACGAAGAGGGAAGGAGACTAGGGCCGAAACCCTAGCCATCCGCCCCCTCCCTAGCGCGCCAAGCAAAGGCCGCGGGCCACATGGGGCGGCCATCCTTGGGCCGGTCCTTGTGGCTGGCGGCGTTCCTAAGGGTCCAGGCCCCTTGTTGGCTTGAACTCTTTGGACCGTTGTAACCCTAATTACCCAATACAATTAAAACTGAACAAGCGCGTTAAAAAAATTGGTTTTGACTGTATTATGTGCTTTTTTGCATGGTGGATGGATATGGCCTAGGATTGTGTATGTTTATTGCTTTGTGGTTTGGTTTACGGCCTGCGAGCTGATCACATTAATGTAATAATTAATTAGGTTTAACGGCCTGCGAGTCGTCTTCTTCTCCTTGACTAGTGATGCCTTTTGTTATTTATTTATTCTAGATGTTAGGCTAGAATTAGAAATATTTAGATGATAGCCAAGAGCATGGAGAAGAATACCGGAGAACCAAAGGAGCCAAGAGACAAAGAAGATTCCCCCTAGGCGCGCAGCTATGGTGGAGCACATGGAGATGAGCTCGGCACTTTAGGTCAATTGGATATTATCATTGGCTTGATAATATCATTAGTCTAGGGGCCATATCCATGCCACGTTTATTTTATTTTGTGGATGTTTATTATTCATGACTTGTTATTTATTGTTGTGTGTATGGCGATACTAGCGAAAACGATAAAAAGATAATAATAAACAAGGTTGGTCTTTTATTGTGGATTGCCCAATACAAATAAGTAGACCATGTTGATGAGATCAACCAAAAAATTAAGAAAGGAAAATCCCTCAATTAAATATTGCGTTTTGCCTTCTCTTGCCAAAACACCCTTCATGATCAGGGTTCATTAAAATTCGGGCTTGCCAAAGAAATGTGATTTTAATTTACCATCATGTGTTGCGGACGACACAAGCTAGTAATGTGTGTATGTTGAAGAAAGAGATTGGACGCAACGGGGCAAGAATCAATTGGATTGATGAGCCTAGAGGCATGACAATTAGGTGTTATCCATGGGATAAAAAATAAATGAGTTATTCACTTAATTGGACCAAGAGTTGCATAGGATGCAATTGGAATGGTTCCTACCTAAATAACCTATTCTTGGGTGACTTGCCAAAGCAAGCTCAAGAAGAAGTGAAAAGGGGATCTTGGACCCACTAGAAAATATAATGATATTTTTTGCATTAATGGTGAGGGCTATTAATCCGAGAAAAAGAGTGGGAGCTATATTTGATGATCTAGCCATTGTTGAATATAGTTAAATTTTTCAAAATACTAAAATTGCACATTTCTCGTTTTTTAGAATTTCAAATGGCAAACAACAACGCATCGACTTCATCCCTACGATCTGTCCTTGAGAAGGATAAACTGTCTGGAACGAATTTCCTTGACTGGTATAGAAACTGATGGATTGTCTTTAAGCAAGAAAAGAAGTTGTACGTCTTGGACACCCAAATTCCAGAACCACCACAAGACGAGTCTCTTCTAGCGGAAGTAAGGGCACGTCAGAAACATATTGATGATTCTAATGACGTGACTTGCCTCATGCTTTGTACCATGACTCCTGAGCTTCATAATCAGCATGAGAATTTGGAAGCCTATGATATGATCATACACTTGAAACAATTGTTTCAGGACAGGCTAGGCATGAGCGCTATGAGGTGTCTAAAGCATTATTCAAGAGTAGTCTTGCAGAGGGGAATCCAGTAGGACCTCACGTATTCCGAATGATCGGGTACATTGAGAACCTTGAGAGACTGGGATTCCCATTGGGCCAAGATTTGGCTACTGATCTTGTCTTGCAATCGTTGCCTGACAGTTATAATCAGTTCATCATGAGCTATAATATGAACGAGATCAGTAAAACTCTGCCTGACTTATTGAATACGCTGAATACAGCGGAATAGAGCGTCAACAAAGGAAAGGGCAAAGCCATAATGATGGTGCATAAGAAGAAGGGCAAGTCACTTGCCTCTACTTCAAAAGGAAAGCGCAAGAAAGTTAAGAAATCCAAAGAAGCCCTAAAGCCTAGTGGAGGCGTGGCTAAGGGTGAGTGTCACTACTGCAGCCAGCCGGGTCACTGGAGGAGGAATTGCCCTAAATATCTGGAGGATAAGAAGCTTGGAATAGTGATTCCACCACCACTAGGTATTTATGTTATAGACGTCAATCTTTCTATTTCTTCATCTTGGGTATTGGATACCGGATGTGGTTCTCACATTTGTCGTAATGTGCAGGATTTGAAAAGAAGTAGAAGATTGAGTAAAGGGGAGATAGATCTGCGCGTCGGGAATGGAGCAAGAGTTGTTGCATTAGCTGTAGGCGTTTATGAGCTATCTTTGCCTTCTAGACTTATTTTAGAATTATACAATTGCTTATATGTGCCTGCTATGAGCAGAAACATTAATTCCATTTCTTGTTTGAACGAGAAGGGTTTTTCTATTTCAATAAAGGACAAGTGTTGCTCCATTTATTTTGATAGTATGCACTATTGTAGTGCGCATTTGTCTAATGGATTGTATATCCTTGATCTGAATAGTCCAATCTATAACATAAATACTAAAAGGATTAAAACTAATGATTTACATCATAATATCTATGGAACTGTCGTTTAGGCCATATAAACGAGAAACGCATATCTAGACTCCATAAGGATGGACTTCTAGACTCGTTTGATTTGGAATCATATGAGACATGTGAATCTTGTTTATTAGGAAAAATGACAAAGTCCCCTTTCAATAAGAAAGGTGAAAGGACTAGTGAGTTATTGGCACTCATACATACCGATGTATGTGGACCATTCCCCACGCCTGCCAGAGGTGGTTACACCTACTTCATCACATTTACTGATGATTTCAGTAGATATGAATTTGTATACCTTATGAAGGCCAAATTCGAATCCTTTGAATTGTTCAAAGAATTCAAGAATGAAGTAGAGAAGCAACTTGGCAAAAGTATTAAGGCTCTACGATCGGATCGTGGAGGAGAATACTTAAGTCAAGAGTTTGATGAGTATCTTAGAGAGTGTGGGATAGTATCCCATCTCACTCCACCCGTAACGCCACAATGGAATGGCGTGTCCGAGAGGAGGAATCGCACTCTATTAGATATGGTGCGATCTATGATGTCTTAAATAGATCTTCCGATATCCTTTTGGGGACATGCTCTAATGACGGCAGCTTTTACCATTAACCACGTTCCATCCAAATGAGTCATGAAGACACCATATGAGATATGGACTGGGATGAAACAACTCGTTCGGAAACTTCGACGGAGAGATTTCCGGGTTTGATTTCGGAAGGTCAAAAGCGAAATTGATGACCGAGATTTGGGGCTTTCGATCCATGGCGTGGTTGAGGGTGGAATCGGGACGGAATTCGGACAAGGAGGAGATCAAAATCTCCATTGCCGTGGGGGAAAGTGTCGCCGGAAAATCAGGGAGACATAACTCCCTCGGTGAACAAATGGAATGGGGAAGATGGTAGTGAGATAAAGTTAGCGGTGTGGCGGTTGTACCACTTAACGCGGTGGTTCGCTACGTATAACTAATAAAGTTACACTTTTAGACACGTTAAGAAGCGTTACACGACCCGCTATACTTTACCAACAATTATACACAAACTAACTAAAAAAAGACATCATATACAAATCTACTTTTGGTAAAATAAAATAATAATAAAAATAATAATAATAATAATAACAATAATAGTAGTAATAATAATATAAATGGAAGAAAACTATTTAATAAAAGAAAATAACTTTTATAACCTCAAATAATGGCCCGGAATATTCGTTAAACTCCTAAAAATAGATGACCGAGATTTGGGGCTTTCGATCCATGGCGTGGTTGAGGGTGGAATCGGGACGGAATTCGGACAAGGAGGAGATCAAAATCTCCATTGCCGTGGGGGAAAGTGTCGCCGGAAAATCAGGGAGACATAACTCCCTCGGTGAACAAATGGAATGGGGAAGATGGTAGTGAGAGAAAGTTAGCGGTGTGGCGGTTGTACCACTTAACGCGGTGGTTCGCTACGTATAACTAATAAAGTTACACTTTTGGACACGTTAAGAAGCGTTACACGACCCGCTATACTTTACCAACAATTATACACAAACTAACTAAAAAAAGACATCATATACAAATCTACTTTTGGTAAAATAAAATAATAATAAAAATAATAATAATAATAATAATAACAATAATAGTAGTAATAATAATATAAATGGAAGAAAACTATTTAATAAAAGAAAATAACTTTTATAACCTCAAATAATGGCCCGGAATATTCGTTAAACTCCTAAAAATAGATGACCGAGATTTGGGGCTTTCGATCCATGGCGTGGTTGAGGGTGGAATCGGGACGGAATTCGGACAAGGAGTAGATCAAAATCTCCATTGCTGTGGGGCGAAAGTGTTGCCGGAAAATCAGGGAGACATAACTCCCTCGGTGAACAAATGGAATGGGGAAGATGGTGGTGAGAGAAAGTTCGCGGTGTGGTGGTTGTACCAATACACGCGGTGGTTGGCTACGTAAAAGATAACTAAAACTACACTTTTTGACACGTTATAAACGTTACCTGACCCGCTACACTTCACTAACAATTGTACACAATCTAACTAAAAATGTCATCTTAGAAGAATGTACTTTCGAAAAAAATTATAAAATAATAATAACAACATACTAGTAATATTAGTATTAATATGTAATTGGAAAAAAAATGATTATTTACTAAGAGAAAAAAAATACTTTTGCTAAAACTACTCTTTGCTAATAATAATAATAATAATAATAATAATAATAATAATAATAATAATAATGTAAAAAGAAGAAAACTATTTAATAAAAGGAAATAACTTTTATAACCTCAAATAACGGCCCGTAATATTTGTTAAACTCCCAAAAATACCCCCCTAAAATACCGGGGTATTACATGGGAAGCGTCCCATAGTGTCGTTTATGAGGATTTGGGGCTGCGATGTCTATGTAACACGTTTACAAACAGACAAGCTCGGGCCCAAAGCGGACAAAGTTTGTGGGATATCCTAAGGAAACTAAAGGATATTATTTCTACAATCCGATCGAGAACAAAGTGTTTGTTGCTCGGACCGGCGTGTTTCTAGAAAGAGAGTTTATCTCTAAAGAAGCAAGTGGGAGAGATGTAGAACTTGATGAGATTCAAGAACCACAAATCACTGAATCGATGATGAAACATGAACAGGAACCGCAAGTAGTTGTGGAAGAACCTGTTCAAGTGACACAGGAACTCCGTAGATCAGGAAGAGTGCGTCATGAGCCAGAGAGGTATGGACTTCTCATGACTGAGTCCGATGACGTACCACTCATAGATGATGAGCCTGCAACCTACGGAGAGGCCATGAGAGGGCCAGACTCTAAGAAGTGGCTGGAAACCATGAGATCCGAAATGGATTCCATGTACACCAACAAAGTATGGACTTTGGTGGAACCACACAAAGGGCCTCGGACCATAGGGTGCAAGTGGGTCTTCAAGAAGAAGACCGACATGGGTGGCAAGGTAGTTGGCTATAAGGGGCGATTGGTAGCCAAAGGGTATAGACATATTCATGGTATTGACTATGATGAGACCTTTTCACCAGTCGCCATGACCAAAGCCATTCGAATCCTACTTACTATTGCAGCATACTACGACTATGAGATTTGGCAAATGGATGTCAAAACAGCGTTCCTTTATGGGAACCTCCTCGAGGATGTGTACATGACACAACCGGAGGATTTTGAGGATCCAGAGAATGCCAATAAAGTCTGTAAACTGCAAAGATCCATTTATGGATTAAAGCAAGCTTCTAGGAGTTGGAATCGACGTTTTGATGACGCAGTCAAAGATTTTGGCTTCATCAAGAACGAAGATGAGCCTTGTGTTTACAAGAAGATTAGTGGGAGCTCTGTAGTATTTCTGGTCTTGTATGTGGATGACATACTTATCATTTGCAACGACATTCCTACTTTGCAATCTGTTGAAGATTGGCTAGGAAAGTGCTTTGCGATGAAGGACTTAGGAGACGCAGCCTATATACTTGGTATAAAGATCTATAGGGGTAGATCTAAAAGGTTGCTCGGCATAAGTCAAAGTACATATATAGACAAGGTGTTGAAAAGGTTCAACATGCAAGATTCCAAGAAGGGATTCTTGCCCATGTCGCATGGAGTCACTCTTTCTAAGAATGATTTTCCCTCCAATGAGATTGAGAAGGACCACATGAGTAGGATACCCTATGTTTCGGCCATAGGATCCATCATGTACACCATGTTATGTACTAGACCAGACGTATCATACGCGTTGAGTATGGTGAGCAGATACCAGTCCAGTCCGGGTGAGAGTCACTGGATTGTTGTCAAGAACATCCTAAAGTACTTGAGAAGAACTAAGGATATGTTCTTGATATTTGGAGGTAAGGAAGAGCTAAGTGTAAAGGGTTAAACTGATGCAAGCTTCCAAACCGACAAAGATGACTACAGATCGCAGTCTGGATACGTGTTTTTCCTGATTGGAGGAGCTGTGAGCTGGAAGAGTTCCAAGCAAGGGACAGTTGCTGATTCTACAACAGAAGCTGAGTACATTGCTGTTGCGGAAGCAGCAAAAGCTGCAGTTTGGAAAAAGAAGTTTATCACTGAGCTCGGTGTGGTCCCTAGCATCGTGGATCCCATATAGTTGTACTGTGACAACTCTGGGGCAATCGCACAGGCCAAGGAACCAAGATCACACCAGAAATCAAAGCATGTACTTATGAGATTCCATCTTATTCGTGATACGATCGATCGAGGAGATGTGAAGATGTGCAAGATTTCAACGGATGACAATGTTTCAGATCCGCTCACAAAACCTCTTGTGCAGCGAAAGCATGAAGGGCACGCCAGATCTATAGGCATACGAGATGCGCCAGATTGGCTCTAGTGCAAGTGGGAGACTTTTGGAATAGATGCCCTAGAGGCAATCGTAGATTTAGTATAAACATTGTTTTGGCTAGAATATTCATTTGTTATAGATTGTTATATTTAATATAATGAAGTCCTTAGATAAAATATGTTGTTTATCTTAAATATCCCTACTCCACTATATTGATTAATTGGACGATCAAATATAGACTAGTATCTGGGTAGATTGATATGGAGACATCAAGTCTAACACATGGGTATGCATTAGGAGTAATGGCATACTGGATTGACCCACAACGATAAGGATACATTAGATTATGTAAAGTCACAATCGCTTTTCGTAGTGCTAATATAATTGCAACCCTTAGACTTGAAGTCACTAGATACACTAGTTGTGGAATATTGTGCTTTGATGTTATCAAACGTTACACCCTAACTGGGTAATCATAAAGATGGCTATCAGGCTTGATAGGAAGCAAGGTTAGAGATCGTAGTGATGTAGATACGATTTGTCCCTCCCACATAATTGGGGTAAATATCCACGGCCACTCGAGGGATGAGGCTTATTGAGTGTCTGGCCAGACTCAGATAAATCAATATGGAGATATTGATGTTATCTGCAAGCATAAGCATATTCCCAAGATCGAGGAACTATGGATTGGATATACGAGTGTGACAATTTATGTCTCGCGTCCAATCCGGATATGGAGACAAAGGGGTAGTGCAATATAAGATATTGGGCACAAGAGGTTTGTCGGGATCACTGACTATTTCTATTGGTTGGGTAGCATGGATGTGTTGCTAGACACTGCTCCATGTTAGTAAGAGTTACTACCAACTATATAGAAACCTATGGGGTCACACGTCAAATAGAGTAGAGCTCGATTTGGGATTAACTAATATTGATTAATTAATAAAAGGATCATTGTGCAACACCTTGCAAACTTAGTTGGACTAATTTGCAAGGAAGGGAATAATTCTAGTTCATCTAGAATTAGGAAACTCTTTTATGGAAAAAACAAGGAGTTGTTGGTGTATATATAAAGAGGCTCTAGCTTCCTTCCCACTAAATGTTATTAGACATAACAAAGTGAGTGGGAGAGAGCAAAAGAGAGAGAGGGAGAGAGAGAGAGAGCAAGACAAGCTAGTTCGAAGCCCTAGCCCGTCCGCCCCCCTTCCCGTCGGCTCAAGGAGGAAGCCGAAACCTCCTCTTTTCCTTTGTTGCTTTAATCTTCTTCCCTCTTCCTCCGGGTTCAAGCTAGCACTTGTTTGAAGGAAGAATCTAGATCTCACCTCTAGACTTGGATCAACCGTAGAAACGAGGACATCATTCTTCGTGTGATCTCACAAATCAAAAGATACACAATACTATGTCTCTTATCATGTTATGATGTCTCCTTCTGACGATCCGTGGTGGGCTTTGAAGTAGGAATTAAATTTTGTTATTCCGCTGTGTTACCTACGTCAAAACCCAACAGTTTCATAGAATTATAAACTGGTTAGTTAGGGG
This sequence comes from Linanthus parryae, assembly GCA_023055425.1. Taxonomy (NCBI): domain Eukaryota; kingdom Viridiplantae; phylum Streptophyta; class Magnoliopsida; order Ericales; family Polemoniaceae; genus Linanthus; species Linanthus parryae. Next base: position 58,350,444 of record JALGPY010000001.1, on the reverse strand, counting down.
GTTGTAGTTGTAGTAGTAGTTTGAATAAATCCTATAACCTAGTGGGTATATAAACATAAGTGAATTATATAATATGACAAAAAAATGAAAACTCACGTCCCCCAACATTCTGCACAATTTTGGAGAAACACAAACTCTCTCTCTCTCTCTCTCATTCTCTCTCTCTCTCTCTCTCTCCCCGTCTTTCTCTCCCTCTCCCTATATCTTCTCCCTCTCTTCTTCTTCGGAAACAATCCCCGAGACCACCGAAACCAACACCTCCCTCTCTGCCTCTCCTCTTATCTCTCTCCCTCCTCCCTCTCATCTCACTGTCTTCATCTCTCTCTCCCTCCCTCCTCTGTTTTGGCCAGGAGAGACCCAACCACCACCATCACCACCGAGAACAAACGCCACCATCGGAAACCACCTCCACCACCGTAGCAACCCCTCTGCCTCCTCCATCTCCCTTCTCCCTGCCATCTCTGACCCGAGAACAACAGGGAGTAGCAGCAGCAGCAACGGTAGAGAACAACAACCACCATCGTCGACCACCTTCACCGTCGGCAACCACCAAGGACCGCCACCACCTGCATCTTTCTCCTCATCTTCCCTCTATCACGATTACCCACTGGGTTTCGACCCTAGTAGCAACAGAAGAAGAAGGAACAGAGGCGGAAGGCGCAGCAGAGCCACCTCGCCGCCGGCCATTCCACCATTTTTTTCGGCGAGATCTCCGCCCATCAAACCAGAGCCACCCAGCCTTCTCCCTCCGTCTCTTCATCCTCCAGAAGGTCCGAACGACCACCAGGAGGTCCTACCCGCATCCAAGAACCACCGGAGCACCGCCATCGAGCTCCATCACCGGCGACCTGGACGTGTGACTCGACCCGACCGATTTCTCGGCCGTTTCCCAAAATTTTCAGCGTGGGTATGCTCTAAATCTTCCCCTAATTCGTTATTTGTAATCAAAATCATGTTCTTAGGGCTTAAATCCATGCTTCGATCGGGGAAATTGAGTATGTACATGTTGGGGGTTAAAGTGTCTTTTCAGAGACTTTGGGGGTGTGAACTGTTGAAACTGAAACTTATTATTTCAAGTGGTTGTAGTTTCTAAGAAATTTAGGGGAGCCCCTCGTCTTTACTTAAAACTGTATTTTTTTAACACTTAAGTTTATATAATGTATATTGCTATTTGCTGTTAACTAATTAAATATTCTAAATAAATAAATAAAATGTTTATAAAGAAAATAAATAGTTAAATTTCTATGAATTAGAAATTTGTTATAACTAAGTGTTATAGTTTGTTTTATTGGAGAATAAATAATAATTTAACAAAATTACACTTTTTCATTTATATATAAATATGTATATATATGTTTGTAATAAAAGTAATAAGTCAAATCTCTATAAAACAGAAATTAGTTATAATTAAAGTTGTAATTCTTTCTCTTAAAAATAAGCTAACAAAATAAGATTTTTTTTGTATTTATATGATTATTAATGACGATAATCCTTTCATTATGAATGTCACTTTAATTCTATTTAAACAAATAATGAGTTTTCAAATAACTATAATTTCTTTACCAACATGTGAACTTGCTAAAGTTAAATATTGTTAGAGAATTTAAGAAATGATTTCATAAACAAATAAGTATATATATATATATCATTTTTAAACTGTTGTTTTATGAATTTCTTATGAATAGTAGAACTCGTTATCAAATAATAAATAGTTGTCAAATACTACTTTAGCTGTATTTTTAAAAAAAAAAAGTATTAATTTTATTATCTAATAACATCCTTATTTCCTAAATTATTTGTAAGTAAAATATTAATATTTTATGGGTTAACCAATATTTAATTAAATAATTATGTCATCTTAACATTTTCACTTTGGGGATCGTAAGGGTTATATTTGACTTTTCTTCCTAGCCAGCACTCGAATAGGATTTGTGCATTTATTCGTTTAGAATTACCGGCCTCATGACTAGATGATTGAAAAATTGTAGGCGACGGATTTGTGGACATAGGCTTTGTCGACCATCCTACGTACTAACTGCTGAGTCAAGATCAGGTGAGTTTTACATACTTAGCCTTGCGTGCCAGCTTATTTCGTGTCAACTACTTGCTTAATTGAAAAATAGTTGTCATATTTCATCCCCCACTTGATAAATGTGTTTTATCAATTTTCGAATCCTTGAAATCTTATTTGATCTTGAAATACTTGTCACACTTGAACCGAAATCAGAAATCTCGTAATGTTATACGAATCAGTAATGTTACTTATATTGAGTGATGATTCCATGGGCTTAGTCCCTAAAGAGATATTCGGGTTCGATCCCCAAAGTAAGTTGAAACGACTCGCCTGTACCAGAACCAGTTATGTTACTTATCGGGTTTCGATCCCTTGGGCTCAGGTCCCTAGAATGCGGGACTTCGCGTGCCCCTCAGGTTTCGATCCCTTGGGTTTTGGTCCCTAGAATGCGGAGCTTCTAGATACCACTCCTTTGATTGACGCTCTTAGGAGGGTGTTGCAACACTCAAGGTCTAGTATGTCTGATGTGGTCACTGGTCTACCCGGGTACTATGAAACTAATAACTATTAATTCGCTGTCTTGTTGGCATCATTTTGGGAGGCCCCTTTGTTGGCTTTACTATATCTGGTTATTGTGCACAATGATTGGATTCTAGTTGGGACTATATCATTATTTGACACTGTTATTTACGACGTTCAAATTTCAAATAATGTTTTACAGGTACTTTGTCGCTCTTATTTTAATTAACACGTGACCCTGTAGCCTTTCTTAGCCTTCCTATTTTTTCCATGCTAAGGTGTATCTCACTCAGCATTTGTTGCTGACTTTCAAAAAAATGCGGTCTTCGTTTCATTCCCCCGCAGGTCTAGGAGCTGGAAGCTGGGAATAAGGGAATCGCAAACTTATCTAGTATTTGGTAGAACTTTTATTATGTCGAACTCTTAGTTAAATTTCACCGTGTATAATAGTATGCATCATGTTGAAGACAATTATCAGTATGTAATATATAATTATGGAATGTATTTTTCTTGATTTTCTACCGCTTCATTATGAGTAGCACCCTCTTGGGCTCTCCGGTCCGGAACGGAAAGCTCGGGAACCAAGGAGTGTTGCAGAGAATACTTGAGCCAAGAATTTGACGACTATCTTAGAGAGTGTGGGATCGTGTCCCAACTCACTCTACCCGGAACGCCACAATGGAATGGCGTGTTCGAGAGTAGGAATCAAACACTATTGGATATGGTTGGATCTATGATGTGTCAAACCGATCTTCCATTATCATTTTGGGGCTATGCTCTATTAAGTGCATCTTTCACCATTAACCGTGTTCCATCTAAATCAGTCATGAAGACACCACATGAGATGTGGAGTGGGAGGCGTCCCACACTGTCGTTCATGAAGATTTGGGGCTGCGATGTCTATGCAAAGCGTTTATAATCAGACAAGCTAGGGCCAAAGTCGGATAAGTGTAAGTTTGTGGGGTACCCTAAGGAAACTATGGGTTACTACTTCTACAATCCAACTGAGAACAAAGTGTTTGTTGCTCGGTCCGACGTGTTTCTAGAAAGAGAGTTTGTCTCTAAAGAAGAAAGTGTGAGGACTGTAGAACTTGAAGAAATTCAAGAACCGCAAAGCACTGAACCAACTATGTAACATGAACAGGAACCACAAGAAGTTGTGGAACAGCCTGTTCAAGTAACACAAGAGCTTCGTAGATCTAGTAGAGTGCGCGAGGAGCTAGAGAGGTATGGACTTCTTGTGACTGATTCAGGTGACATGATGCTCATAAATGATGAGCCTACTACCTATGAAGAGGCCCTAAAAGGGCCAGACTCGCAGAAGTGGCTTGAATCCATGAGATCCGAGATGGAATCAATGTATACCAACAAAGTATGGACTTTGTTGGAACCACCCGAAGGGGCGCGACCCATAGGGTGCAAGTGGGTCTTCAAGAAGAATATCGACATGGATGGTAATGTGATTACCTATAAGGGCCGATTGGTGGCTAAAGGATTCAGACAGATTCATGGTATTGACTATGATGAAACCTTTTCACCAGTCGCTATGACCAAATCCATCCGAATCATACTTGCCACCGCAGCATACTTAGACTATGAGATTTGGCAGATGGATGTCAAAACAGCATTCCTCTATGAGAATCTCCTCGAGGACGTGTATATGATACATCCGGAGGGTTTTGAAGATCCAAAGCAAGCCAATAAAGTCTGTAAGCTGCAACGATCCATTTATGGATTGAAGCAAGCTTCTAGGAGTTGGAATCGACGTTTTGATGAAGTAGTCAAAGAGTTTGGCTTCATCAGAAACGAAGATGAGTGTTGTGTCTACAAGAATGTTAGTGGGAGCTCTGTGGCTTTTCTGGTCTTGTATGTATATGACATACTACTCATTGGAAACGACGTTCCCATGCTGCAATCTGTTAAAGATTGGCTAGGAAAGTGTTTCTCAAAGAAAGACTTAGAGGAAGCAGCCTATATACTTGGTATAAAGATCTATAGAGATAGATCTAAAAGACTGCTAGGCCTAAGTCAAGGTACATATATTGACAAGGTGTTGAAACGGTTCAACATGCAAGATTCCAAGAAGGGATTATTGCCCATATCACATGGAATTACTCTTTCAAAGAGTAATTTTCCTTCCAATTAGATTGAGAAGGAACACATGAGTAGGATACCCTATGCCTCGGCCATAGGATCTATTATGTACGCAATGTTATGTAATAGACCAGATGTGTCATATGCCTTGATTATGAAAAGCAGATACCAATCCAATCCGGTTGAGAGTCACTAGATTGTAGTCAAGAACATCCTAAAGTACTTGAGAAGAACTAAGGATGCTTTCTTGATATTTGGCGGAGAGGAAAAGTTGTGTGTAAGGGGTTACGTGGATTCAAGTTTCCAAACCGACAGAGATGATTTCAGATCATAATCGGGATATGTGTTTTGCCTGAATGGAGAAGCGGTGAGCTGGAAGAGTTCCAAGCAAGAGAAGGTGGCTGATTCTATAACAGAGACTAAGTACATTGCTGCAAATGGCGCAGCAAAGGAAGCGGTTTGGATTAGAAAATTTGTTTCTGAACTTGGTGTGGTTCCTAGCATTGCGGACCCAGTAGAGTTGTACTGTGACAACACTGGGGCGATCGCGCAATCAAAGGAACCCAGGTCACACAAGAAATCCAAACACGTGCTCAGGAAGTTTCATCTTATTCGATATATTATCGATAGAAGAGACGTTCGGATATGCAAGATTCCTACAGATGAGAATCTGTCAGATTCCCTTACAAAGCCGCTTGTTCAGTGGAAGCATGAAGGGCACACTAGGAGCATTGGCATACGGAATGCATCAGATTGGCTCTAGTTCAAGTGGGAGACTGTTGGAATAGATGCCCTAGAGGCAATCTAGTTTTGTATGAACTTATTTTTGCAAGAATATTCATTGTATTATTTAATGGATATTTAATATAATGAAGTCCTTACATTTACAATTGTGTTTTTTATCTTAAATATCCCTAGTCTAATATAATGATTAATAGGACAATCATCTATAGAATAGTATGGGGTTGGATTGATATGGAGATATCATGATCCAACACATAGGTGTGCATTAAGGGTAATGGCGAACTAGATTGACCCATCTCCGAGAAGGCTACGTACAGTTTATGTGGAGTCACGAGCGCTTCTCGTGGTGACAATGGTATTGTCATCCTTAGACTTGAAGTCACTAGATTATCTAGTTGTGGATTATTGTGATTTTGGTAGCGTCAAACGCTACACCGTAACTGGGTAGCTATAAAGGCGTGTACCGGATACATAAGAAGCAATCTTAGAAATCGTAGTAGACGTAGATAGAATTTATCGCTCCCACATAACGGGAGCAAATATCCTAGTCCGCTCGAGGGATAGTGCTTATGGAATGTCTGGTCAGACTCAGATAAATCAACATGGGATATTGATTTTATTTGCACGAATAAGGCTATTCCCAGGATCGAGAAACTATGGATTGGATATACGAGTGTGACTTGTATGTCTCGTGTCCAATCCGGATATAGAGATAGAGGGATGTGACAATTACTTGCACAAGGTTTGTCGGATGACTATTCTATTAGTTGGCAAGAATGGATGCTTGCTAGAGACCGCTCCAATTAGCAAATTGTTTCTACCAACTAGATAGAACCTATGGGGTCACACGCTAGATAGAGTTGAACTAGATTTGGGAATTAATATAATTAATTAATTAGAAGGATCACTTTGCAACACCTTGCAAACTTGGTAGGACTAATATGCAAGGAAGGGACTAATCCGAATTCATGTTGGATTAGGAAGGGCCTTTAGGTAGTCAACAAGGAGTTGTTGGACTATATAAAGGATGCTCCTAGCTTCCTTCCCACACTAATGCTCATAACATAAGCGAGTGGGAGAGAACAAAGGAGAGAGCAAGCCAAGCTAGAGCGGCAGACAGCCCCCCAAGCCGACCGCCCCTACTCGTCGGCCACAAGGAAGTCGTGGGCTTCCCTTGTTGCCTCGTGTTGCGTGATTTCTTCTTCCTCTTCCTCCGATCCAAGATAGCACAAAGGAGAAGGAAGATCTAGATCTCAACTCTAGGCGTGGATCAACCGTAGAGACGTGACACAATTCACGTTACAAGTCATCACAGGAGAAACCCTAAGGTGTGTAACATGATTCTTCCTTTACCATCGTTATGATTCTCTTCATGTGATCCTTGGAGGGTATTGAATGGATACTTTATCTTTTCCGCTGTGTATCCATGGTTAAAACCCTACAGTACACGTGATGGGATTTTGGGTTTTTAATTAAACTTTTGCATAGTTATCAAATGGAATGTGTCCTAAACATATAAGAACGATTAAATATCATACTTTGGTATCATTGACTCACGACGAAAAATAGGAGGAAGACGAGGAAGAAGACGAAGAACGGAAGTCTCCTCCATCTAGGTTCTATCTTCTTCTTCTTCTTCTCTATCAATCTTGTTATAGAGAAACTATTGAGCCTTGTTTAGTTGATTTCAATTAGCTAAGCACTTTTGCTAGGCTTCTCTAGAGAGCCTAGAGTTATGTAGACGGTTGTTAATTCCGAATTTGTAGACTTTGTTTCATGCTTGTAATTTGATTTATTGAACTGATTCTTAGTTTCTTGAACGTATTGATGAATCTCGTCTATTGACAAGACGTGTTTGATTTGATAATCATGAATCTAGGGTTACGTTCCTAAATTTTAATCGTGCTTAATGTTAACTCCATTCTTGTTAATTGTTCATACACTGCGCTTAGTACTTAGTATGAATGGAATTTCTATTTGGCTAGCGAGTGCGCGACAGTGACTCTAACTAGCCTTGATGAGATGTGAACAAAAATTCTCAATCACCGAGACCAAGAAGAGACGTGTTAGGATTGGCCTTAGTGGGTAGATTCGGTAGGATTGTTCAGTTGTTCCTTGAAACGGTGGACCGACAGGACCCGCTAACAGATCAGTAGATACCGTGCTAGAACGAACCGGCAGATAACATGAGATCGACCGGAGATGTAGTCTATTAAGACGTAAAATGACATGAGACCGACAGAAGATTGTCATAGTATATTACCCGACTTGATTAAAATAGAATTAACGTGTTACATAGTTGAACAAGAAATCGTCTACAGCCATAGGTGATCTAAAGATCTCCTAATTTCTCCACATTTGTTCTTTAAAAATAAAAAATACAAAAATATTAGTTAGTTTTTATTATAATCCAGTCGCTTGTTTGGGTCGACAACCTCTTTTAGCAAATTCTTTCCTCTTGTACCGTACTCTAAGTTAATCGACTAATTAAATAATCTCAAGTCTGTCCTCGTGGGACCGATAACTAGGAGTTGAAATACCACCCCAATATTACTTGATCGTGCACTTGCGCATACGCGTTTAGAAATCGCGTCAAGTTTTTGGCAGCGTTGTCGGAGACATTGGTAGATTATTTAGTTAGGAGGTAGTTTAAAGTACTTTCATTCTATTTGTATTTTTGTATTATTCTCTATCTTTGTGCTTCACGGGTATCTTGTGAGTTTGTTTTCGCAGGGACGCGGGAAGCAGAAGACATAATGAGCATGAGGAGCGACGATGATTATGAGGGGATATCTGAGTACCCCTACTTATGTGCTAAATGCAAAATTTGGCACACTGATGACACATGCTCAGTGATTTGGTTCTATAAATGCAATAAAAATCACAAGTATGAAGACACATGCATAATTCATCAACCCCAGCTTCATCAGCACCAGGAAGACTCATCAGCGATTGTGGCAGAACGGCGCAGTCTTATGGTGGACATCCAAGTGTGCTCCAAGTTTTTGTCCGTGGTTATACAAGTGCCACAAGAGGATTCAACCATAGGTATGGAATACGTGAGGGAGATGATGGAGAGGATAATGGAACGACTAGAGAAACAGTCAACAACATGGGAATCAAGTATTCAAGAGCCACAAGAGGATCCCTTGCCACTTGACAATGAGCCTTATATTGAACCTTTCTCATCATTGCCATAAGAGGATGATTCGAATGAACCGCATTGGCTTCCATTTGTACGAGAGATGCAGAATACATTTTGGGCTAAGATGGAGCAAGAACGAGATTATACACCCCAAGCTACAGCATTGGAAGAAGGGATACATGAGCCGAGCGATGACTGCAGTGTCCAGGAACCATTGGTGGACTCTGCCATTTATGAGGACTCAGACTCTGATTCAGATTGGGGCGGACCTGTGTGCCAAAGATGGGAGGACATGTCGTATTGCGAGCCAAAACTGCAGGCGCCCTCACTTCCTTGGCATGAATGGGAAGAAACTAACATTAGAAGCATGTAGTGTGCTGATGAAAAAGCTGATGAAGCACTTGTGCCCATACCTATTGAGGTAAAAGCCCCTACTAATACTTTTGGAGAACTCTCCGTATCTCATATTGATCAAGTCTGTGATGAGCTGGAAAGACTTGTGTGCGGAGATTCTTATGGGGAAGAGCATCATGAGAAATTTTCAATTTCTTGTCATATTGGCTATTTTATTGATGATCCACACGCCATAGTTAAGAAATTGGAAACCAACAAGTGTGGGGGTGGATAAATTGCATGCGTTGATTGAAAAACATCTAGCACCAAGGAGATACTACTGAGATGAATTTATGGAGATAGGAGCATTCAAACCCATTAGTACGATGTAGAAGTTAATCAAGAAGATCAATTGCAAGATGAAAAGAGTTAGCCTGCACAACTCTCCGCCATCGTCACAACACATGGGTGCAAGTGAAAAGAAAATCATTGAAAATAAATGGTGGAAGAGGAAGAAGTGGAGGGATAAAGCAGCCTCCACAATCTTTTTTGGTTGAGGTAACCGGGTGGGGCCGTCGACTTAATTTACAAGCGCTGCTTGGGAGGTAAACCAATGTAGAGTAGGATGCTATTTATTTTTGTTTTCTATTTTGAGTTCTCCATATCTGATTTTGAGGGGTGAGAGAGAGAGAGAGAGTTGCTTTAATACTTTCAGTCAGTGTGCAGGGACACAGATACACAAGATTGCCGAAAATTGTCAACGGTCTATAAGACCCCTTCTTGTTGAAGTTTCGCGGGCACGGTGCCCATGTAATTTCGGGCACGGTGCCCATGTAGTTCCGGGCACCCCAGGTATCTCTCTCTCTCTCTCTCTCTCTCTCTCTCTCTCTCTCTCTCTCTCTCTCTCTCTCTCTCTCTCTCGGCTTTTACATTTGAGCGATAATTGCGTAGATCCACCGCCAACACATGTAAGTGCGGAGTCCTCCTTCATTATCTTTAAATTCGTTGAGGACAACGAAACGCTTAAGTGTGGTAGGGTTTGTGTACATGCTTTCTAACCAAGTCAGTTATGCATCGCCTTGTTACATGTAGTTTGTGTTAGTATTGTGTAGTATTTGTGGTCAGTGTAGAGTGTTTCAATATATTGTCGTACTGTGTTAGATTTAAATTTTTGCATTTGTTAGTACTTTTACTTTATTGAGTCCCCTATCTAATCGTTGTGATTAATCGAGTTGGCCAGAAGCATGTAGAGTGTAGGAAAATATATGAAAAAATGAAAAAGAAAAAAAAATAGAAAGGCTAAAATTCCATAAAAAAAATAATTTTTTTGAGTTAAGGGCAATTGATGAAGCTTGAAACCAGAGGGAGTTCAGTGAAAGAGTCTCAATGAATAGGAAGCACCGTAGTAGAAAAAACTTTATCTTTTAGTATCATGCGTACCGGTTTCACGAGAGGAAGTCCCGGGTATTCAGGGAAAAGTGGAATGTAGATTTTTGGGCAAACATTCAGTTCTTATAGTGTGCTAGGAGGATTTGACCTTTGGGGTAGTCGAAATGGTGGACCGACAGGACCCGCTAACATATCAGTAGATGACCTGCTAGAACGAACTGGTACATAACATGAGACCGACATGAGATTGTAGTCTACCGAGACGTAAAATTACATGAGACCGACAGGAGATTGTCGTAGTCTATTATCCGACTTGGTTAGTATAGGATTAACGTGTTACATAGTTGAACCGGAAATCGTCTACAGCCCTAGGTGATCTAGAGATCACCTAAGTTCTCCATATTTGTTCTTTAAAATAAAAATATATATACATATATATATATATATATATATATATATTAATTAGTTGTTATTTTAATTCAGTTGCTTGTTTGGGGGCGACAACCTCTTTTATCAAAATTATTTCCTCCTGTACCTTACTCTAAGTCAATCGACTAATTAAATAATCTCAAGTCTGGCTTCGAAGGATCGATAACTAGGGACTGAAATACCACCCCCATATTACTTAACCGTGCACTTGCGCATACGCGTTATGAAATCGCATCAGCGTCATGAACTAAAAGGCTCGTTGCTCAACTAAGGAACATGTGATCAAATGGATGATGAAGACAAGTGACTCACTTTTAATGAATTGTAATTATTTCTGAAAATGTTGTACGCATACAATGTATAATCTTTGTTTTTTTTATACTTGTTTTATCTAGAGTTAACATTTCATGTTTGAATGAATTTTAATTCTTCTCTGTTATAAACCTTAAATAATCTAATCTAATTAGTAAGATATTAAATAAATGTCGTTGTACTCAAACCTATGAAATTGATATTATCTTTTAAAATTTTATGGGTCCAAACTATGCTTAAAACAATATTTACATTTAGAGAAACATTGTTGATAACAAGTTGGAGACCGAAATTTCTATTCTCTATAAGTTAATATTTGGAGTACTTATATGTTATGATTTGGCAAAGAACTTGATTAGATCGGTTAGAGGTTAAATCTCCATCTCTCCATTCAAATGGGAGCAATTGAGATATGTTGGTTGATTGGTTAGAGATTCACCAAAAATGAAATGGAGAAAGAAATAGAGATATCGGTTAAAGATACTCTAATAAATATGTACTTTCGCCAACAAACTTCGGAACAACCGGTGAAAATCCCTTTACCACGAGGACCCTTGGAGCAAAAACAAATGTGTGTGTGCATGTATACTTGTATAGTGAAAAAGACTACGTGAAGAGGTAAAACTTGCTTCCCTCAGCTTCCAATGTATGTAGGGGATCAGTGGCGACTTCAGAAAAAAAAAAAAAAAAAAAAAAAAAAAAAAAAAAAAAAAAATTATTTTTTAGGGGTACTAGTGAAAATATGTGAATGCAACCGGAGTATTTGTGTATTTGTTATAAGGGTATGTTTTTTATTATCCTTTTGAAGAAAAAAGTCAAAGCTAGAATGCTCGGTTAATACCATCTCCATCGAGGAATGGGAGAAGCCTTCACAGGTAAACGGCTTTGCAGCTCTGCCTTATCTTTAGCTACTCGACCCCGGACAGACACTCGCGGTAGATCATAACAAGGTCCTAAGTCAACGCGTTACCCCTTATTGCATACAGACACCACCCTGTTTTAGGTAAGGTTAAAAGAGGATATGAGAAAATACTATACACATGGTCTCATTTCCCATGTTTGGATAAAATATAAGAGACAACTACAACTTATTCAACATTAGCCCCATTTTCTCCCTAAAAACTAACACCACCATGGGGTTGAGGTAATTTTACTTTGTTTCTTTTGAGATTTTTTTTTTTTTCTTTTGAAATTGGGGTTCAAGTAATTGGGATTAGAGTCGAGATGGCAAAAATACTCTTAAGTACCGCCAAAAAATTTAAAATGTTACATAAATAATACTTGTAATTCATATATCCATAGACGTATATTTAAATGTTTCTCGTAGGATGACGAGATGTTGATACAATATGTTACAAAGTAGTTTTAAATATTTCTAGTAGGATGACGAGGTGCGGATACAGTACGTTACAAAGTAGTTGTTGGTCAGAAATTTTTGGGGAGAACCGCAAAATTAGAGAACATGACGACGAAGTCCGGAAATGTTACAGGTCTAGCCACCGACCAAACATATTTTCGCATATATAGTGTACAAGTATGAGGTATGTTCTCTTTTATCAACTTTTTTAGTGTACATATATGTTATTTTTTATCAAATTGTGATGCAGTCGTTAAATTATGTAATAATAACAACAGCACGAACAACACTAATAATAATAAATAATTTATGCACGGCAATATCAAGGCAGTATCGTTTCTAAAAAAAATATCAAGGCAGCAGAGTAACGTCATTTGTGCAGAATCCCACCATCTTCCGCACTCATATTCTCGTCTACGCAAACACTGAAAAACAGAATTAGAAACACTAAAAAACAAAATTCGTGTCATGCCCGGTTATCCCATTACAATATTTCAACCCCTCCTCCCTTTTAAATGCATTAAAAGAAAAAAACATGGGTCACGACCAACTTCTACCACCTCAACCACTGTTCTAATTTCAGATGATAAAAACCAAATGAGCATAGCAACTCTCATGGATGTTGTTCGTGTTCACAGGAATTTCCAAACATATACACATCTTTAGTCGACAAAGTTAGGCACCGCTGAAACATAACACTGTCAAATACACCCCCCAATAAAAGGAACTTAGTAGAATATCCATGTCTGCACACGCATGCTCAGAGACTCCGTAAAGACGTAAACCAAACCTAAAAGGCAGCTGAAAAGTCTGAAACATCAGAAGCTAATACTACTACTTTCCCAAATGATATACTTACTTGACAACGACACACGCACACGTATAATGGACAACACCGAAAGCATATGAAGCTTAGAGAAGGTAGCCACCCTACTAATGTAAATGTTCGAGGGTGATACCAGGGTTTTACAAACCCCAGGCTGTTGTGGTCGTCCCGATATCCAAGTTTCGGAGCTCCTACAACCTAAAGAACCCCTCCACAGCCATCCTTCCAATTAAGGGAATTCTTAAACTCAAGAAAGTATAAACCAATCCTAATATGCAAGAAATAACTCTCATAACTGACAAAAGAAAGTTAACTCTCAGTACCATGTCCTACAAAATCGGAACCTCGACTTCTGCATGGAGACCCACTCCACTGTGCATAGGAAACACCCAGCATCAGTTTTCACTGATGTTGTTTGAGGAAATATCAAGGGATGAAACTTCCCTGAGGTACAACCGAACCAGATGATTTGGGAACAGAAGCCAACACTATTTGTATAATTGCAATAAAAATAAACAATTAATTAATGAAATAAAACTATTCATATCCATAAGTGATGGGGTCATTAGTTGAAGAGCTGAAAATGAAACAGACAAATAAGCACTAGAATATAGAAAAAGCTAAAATCTATGGAGGGAAAGTGTCCTTCCAAAAGTAGGGCAGAGACAAACAGACATGGATTAGAGAGGCATATTGCTCCTCTGAGAAACACGATAAGAATAAGCATACCCGATAAAATGCATGCCTCCCCCAACTGTAAACAGAAGTCATTGAAATCGCAAAAATTGTTGGCATTTTCTACATCGCTTATTTAGTGGGTATCAGACACTAAGCACACCCTATTCACTGATTTTACAAAGTATGACAACTCAATAGTATTAGGATGTCCTAACGTGTCACTTCCCACTGCGCCGCTTCATGTATCAGCAAACACCAATTACAACAAGCTACTAAATATGCTCACACACAGGACTATCATAAAAATGTAAAGCATGATCGAAGCCTGACCAAACTGATTCGTCGTTTCTGGTTCTCTGTCTGAGCCTGGGGGACATAATCACTGATTTAGGTAATAAAATACACCAAAAACACTGGATCTGTCAGTGCTTGGTTTGTTACCCTAAAATAGATCGCTTCAGTGTCATGATTAGGCTGAATCATGACGTTAAAAGGAAAAAACAAACAATTGGCAACAAGCAATCATCCCACCAAACAGGATTCTAGCGCCTACTCGTAGACGTTAATGGTCGAATCAACATACCGAATTAGATATCATGTGAAAAAAACCCACTATCAGAGAAGGATTCAGGAAGTTCATGATAATGTTTAATCAAATTGCATAAACTGCAATAGATGGTGCATTTGAATCACAGACAAAAAAGCTTACGAATTATATCATTAGAATCCGAATTTCACATACTAATCAAGTATTGGCTCCTGCCTGTTGCAAGTGCTTCATAGCTTGTGCAGCTGATAGAGAGCAGGTCTATAAGCTATGGAAACGGATACTCTCCTCCATTTTTTCCCTCCTCCTATCTCCTTTCTTTCATCCTATGGTCAGGATAAAACCACACCGCTTGATGGTCCGGGAGATAGGAGGAGGAAAAAAAGGGAGGAGAGGATCCGTTTCCTATAAGCTATTGCTTTCCTTTCCTTTCCTTTCATATTATAAAGAGAAAGTCCTAATTTTCACAAGAATGGATATAGCACCACCGCAATCCCATTATGCAACAAATCGGTTTTCTATGTTAACAAATAAAATACATTTCTTGATGTCAATCTGCGGATAAAGAATAGTGAAATAAGCACGCGTGTCTAAATATATACAAGTCGACAAAAGCAAGATAAAAGAAACAAAGTGTTTTGCGTATGTATGTGTGTGAATTTAAAGGTAATAGCAACCCGTATAGGGACTCTGAAGATTTTCTGGTCACAGAATAAACGGCTTATAGGGATATTAAACAAGCTCAGGCCTAATAAACTTCCAGGAAACAACTACTACCCTATTGGGCGCGCTAATATGGATAACGGTGCATGTGTGTACTAAATACTAGCTTCTACTATCAAATATATTGCTTTTCGCCCCCACCAATGAATGCTAATTCAATATTTGAGGTGAGAAATCAACAAAGACAGCACTAAAAAGTAGAGAAGTATTATTTAAACTAACATAAACAGGAGCAAATGATCTGATGATTTCAACAATAGTAATTTGTTTGGCACAGAAGGATCATAGAATATAATAGGTATATTATAGAATATAATATGTATATTATATTAAATTCAGTGCAGAAAACATCAACATTATCATTGTGTGTCCCAGTACTGCTGGGATCTAAGACTCCAAAGACAAATATACTTTTCTCCTAGTGTTTCCACCATTCAAACTGTCATTCCCGTCTCCACTTCCTCACCAGCTTTTCTCCTACACAGGACCACCCACAAATTCACCACCCAGGCCCCTACCCAATACCCTGAGAGAGAGAGAGAGAGAGAGAGAGAGATCACAAACTCCATGCTCCTACTGAAATAAACCATCCAAAGTCAGAAGACGCCGTGAAACCACTCAACCAAAATGAAAAGTTGCTAATTTTCCTCAAACAATTCATTATAGTATCATTTTATCAGTTATTCTGGATTACAATGGCTATAACAAGTTAGGCAATTCAAAAAAAAAAAAAAAAAAATCCAAGTTAGGTAGCAACCAGAAGAAAAAAACATGCAACTGCCACATAAATAGTTGGTAAGTTTGGCTTTGGTCCAAAGATGCAAACTAGCCATAGACAAACATGGTGTGTTATGCAATTAAGAAAAAGAAATGAGCGTGCAGCTATACAGTTCCCTACTCCATACCTCTTATGCTTAAAGCTTTCTCAAGAATTCAAACAAGTCCACAAGTGCCGTCAACTCCCAAAATGCAATTGAATGCGACTCCTCAGAGAAAAGATGAAATAAAATTAACAGCTACACATGGGCGCAAAGTACAAATAGATTTGTGGAACACTTAGCTATAATATCACTGAAAGCAGCAATGGGCCTCCCCATTGATCCTCAACAAACGAAATGGTGGTGGCCTAATTATTAAATTACATATATAATATACTCATATATATATATATATATAAATATATAGTAATGTGAGAATTCTTGCCAGTTGAGGGAACAAGTTATGCAAATAATTTTTTCTAAACATAACCATGTACCTAACGGTCAAAAAGACGGACCAACCTAGCATAAATCCCAAGATGACTTATAAGTCAAATGAAGAATGTTGAATTTAAAGTAATCCCAGACTCCCCAATGCTAGACATAACCCAGTAGGGGCCAACTGGAGGAGAAATAATGTACTGTCTGTATACAAAGTATTCAGGTTCCTTATGTTCTGTGGAAAACAAAGACATTTTAGCACACTCTATGCAGTGCTAAAAATAGTAACGGATCCCTACAAGAAGAACCTATGAAGAAAGGAAGTACAAGTACCAAAGGTGAGTGGGGTAGGAAAAGAAATATTACAATCCTTTTATTCAGAAATTAAATTAAAAGCTCTAGCAGATATACTGTCCACACTAGTTTTTTACTACTTCTACTGTTGACTGATGCCAACAGACCTTGTTATATATTCACTGCCCCTTCACTTCCTTCAACAACCTATACCATTCTCTCTCCCTCTCTTTCTCACTAGAAAAATATGGTATTTCCAACATGCTGCATGATCCGGAGCATTAACTTGATGGTCCTCCGACTTCTTATAGCCATGTTTCTCAGTTGTGTTATTAAAAGAAGCAACTTCTGTTCTACCCAACCATTTGTCTCAACTCTCTCAGTTCATTCAGATTCATCAAGCATTCCTTCATCCCTAAAAGCACTAAGTCTGGATGGATATCTAAGCACTGGATTAGACATCCAGAACGTTGCCAAGGACTTTGGCAACATCTACCACCACCCACCATCAGTCGTTCTACATCCAAAATCAGTTTCAGATATATCCTCCACTATTAAAGCTGTTTATGAAATGGGAACCACCACTGACCTAACGATAGCTGCTAGAGGCCATGGACATTCCCTACAAGGACAATCACAAGCACGTGGAGGGATTGTGATCAACATGGAATCGCTTCAGCACGGTGAAATGAAATTTAATAAAGGGGAGTGTCCTTACGTGGATGTTTCAGCAGGAGAGCTCTGGATAAATATCCTGCATGAGAGTCTAAAGCACGGCCTTGCGCCAAAATCTTGGACGGACTACCTTCATCTCACTGTCGGTGGAACTTTATCTAATGCCGGGATCAGCGGACAAGCTTTCCGGCATGGGCCCCAGATAAATAACGTCTACCAGCTGGAGGTTGTCACAGGTATGATTAAGCTAACCACTTCTATGTAATCCCCAAAAAAAGTTGGCCTTCAGATCATAAACATTATAGAAATGCATCCGAATCTTCTGTCCCTCAACACTGGAGAAAATAGTAGAGTATAAACAACATGAGGATCTACGTTCCTAGGTGTAACAAGAAAGCAAATATTTTGTGTGTCTCTACATATATAGCATTACCATGAAAAGGTTATAACCGCGGATTTCTTTACTACAGGAAGAGGAGACGTGATTAGCTGCTCAGAGGAACAGAACGCTGATCTCTTTCATGGAGTTCTCGGAGGCCTCGGACAGTTTGGCATCATCACTAAGGCCAGAGTTTCTTTAGAACCAGCACCCAAAATGGTAAAGCATTTACCTTCTTACGACCAGCAACAAAATAATATAATGCATTTTGAATTTTGATTATTATAAGAACATTAGTACAATGACCCTACGCTTTGAACAGGTGAAGTGGATAAGAGTGCTTTACTCAGATTTTTCAATCTTCACGAAGGACCAAGAACATCTAATATCATCGGTGGATCCCTTCGACTACATAGAAGGGTTTGTTATAATAAACAGAACCGGTCTCCTGAATAATTGGAGATCTTCCTTCAACCCCAAAGACCCTCTTCAAGCAAGTCAGTTTAACTCGGATGGAAAGATTCTTTTCTGCCTAGAGGTAGCCAAATACTACAAGCCAAATGAGACTGAGACAGTGACTGAGGTTAGACTTGCTAAAATTTAGTCGCCCTAACAGTTATGGTAGATACTACGCACAAATTGTCCATGTCATTAACATCTCTTTCTTAATCAGAGGATCGATAAATCCCTGTCAGAACTGAAGTACATTAAGTCCACTCTTTTCCTTTCGGAAGTCTCTTACGTAGAATTCCTGGACAGAGTGCACACGTCAGAGTTGAAACTTCGTGAGAAGGGACTGTGGGAAGTCCCTCACCCATGGCTGAATCTTCTCATTCCGAAAAGCAGAATACACGACTTTTCCGAAGCAGTGTTTGGACATATTCTAAAAGATACCAGCAATGGCCCTATACTCATCTATCCAGTCAACAAGTCCAGGTAATACTCTTGTAAGTTCATCTATCACTTCCAATCAGAAAACTTTCATGCCAAACTCATCTCTTGTAAGTTTCATATTGCAGATGGAACAACAAAACATCCATGGTTACACCAGATGAGAATATGTTTTACCTAGTGGCTTTCCTGACCTCAGTGTCGTCATCGTCGACAGGAAAAGAAAGCTTAGATCATATCTTAAGCCAAAACAAAAGAATACTTGATTTCTGTAAGACAGCACATCTAGGAACGAAGCAATATCTACCCCATTACAGCAGTCAGGAGGAGTGGCAAACTCATTTCGGCCTAAAATGGGATGCTTTTGTCAGGAGAAAAAACACCTATGATCCTCTAGCAATTCTAGCTCCAGGCCAGCAAATCTTTAAGAAGGCAACAGCCTTCTCATGACTATTTACTCTGCTTCTGTCAGGTCACAAGCCTCACAGAGCCCTTAGGGTGTACAAACGCCGTAAAAGAACTGTACAAACTTCAATTCTGCATAGAAAATTATGAAGATGAATATTTTATGCAACTTTGAGTTCCCTTGGAATAGCATTTAGAGGACTGTGGTGTTCGTCACAACAAACATTGAGGACTTAGTTAAATAGGTTTTATTACAATGAAACATACAACAAGTGTCATTTACGATAATAGTAACATCACAAGGATGAGTACTGAGTAGTCTACATAGACAGTAACAAGTACAAATAAAAGAAGGAAATTCTTGAACTTGCGCATAAGGTAAACTACAGATTTAAGAAAACAACATTACCCATAAGAGTTGTGAACATATTTTATGAAACAGCAAACATTCTTACTGTGTAGACTCTTTCCATCCAAGACCATGTCTGCTTGCTTCTTCCTGCGGACCCTCATAGTCGCGAGCATCACGAAGAGATGCTTCAAAGTCAGTTGAGTCACTTGCAATGGGAAGAAAACTGCTTATATCATCTCTAGCTCCAAAACCACCAGCCCGTAGAACATCGTCGGAATAGATGGAAGCTTCCATGTTGACATCACCATAAGGATGCCTTTCCCTCTCAGCTGCATTGTCAGACAAATCCTCTCCACTTTTGGACTCACCACTTTTAATTTGCTGAGAACCTGGGAGGGGTTTGGATTCCTCCGTAAGATTTAATTGTGCTTGAACACATTTAGCTGTTTCATTTACTCCAGCACTAGGCTCTTTATCTGGTGAATTCAAAAGTTCAAAGATTCCAATAAATTAAAGGTAATTACATCATGACGACATAATCAAATATGCTTGCACAAATTGTAAACTAATTTGTCCCTTTGGGAAAATCCGATAGAATCGGATACAGAGAAGATTAGCATGCCCCTGCGAAAGGAAGACATGCACAAATTTTAAACTGATTCAATACTAAGAGAATCAATCCTCTGGGTCTCGTTAACTTCAAAATGGTAGCTATATGTAGATTGGGCTAAAATATTACTCTTCGGGCCTATCTAGAGCCAAATGCTACTCATAAGCTAAAGACGCCTACAAGTTAAACCATAAGGGTCACGTGTAACAACCCGAGTGGATTACAGTCCTAGCACCTCCACAAGTCCATATGTACCACAAACTTGGTAAGAAACTAAGAACACATTGTTGGTTATTGATGCAGATTGCAGACTTGCAATGAATGGAAACTCCCAAGTTTCTCTATATTACTATCCAACTCACCGCCTGTGTCAATGTTTCTTTAATTGTCTTATCAGGATTTGTCACCCAAACTTAATTATTACTATATATCGCATTTCTGAAAATGTTAAGGATGTTAGAGCTTTTACAACTGCATAAATAAAGTCATAATAAAGACGCGAAACAATTTCACGAAGACATGTCTAAAACTGTGCTTCTACTTGGTTTGTGGCTTAATTTACAGCAGTTTGCATGCTGCAGAGAAGGGTTAGGGTTATGGGTGGAGGTTGATATAGAGAGGGTTATATATTGATGCACTAGGTTTGTAAGCTATAAGAATGCTTGTTCAATGGGTGTGAAGTAGAGCGAGAACAGGAACAAAGAAGTACATATGAAAGTAGAAAAAATAAGTAATCTAGGACTGTCTCCTACATGTCCAGAGGAGTCACCCGCAAAGGTAAGGCCGCCAGATACATCAAATCAAGCTGAACGGGTTAAAGTAACTCTTGAGATATTACCACGTAAAATACAGAAGCAACCCCTTTAGGGATAAAACCACTTTATACCCCTAATGTCAGCGAAGAGGCATAACACCCCTACAGTATTTTTACTAACAGAAATGAACGTATATACTATCCTGCACTCTTTAAACTCCAAAATGTACAACCCTTTCTCCGTAAAAACTCTCTTCCCTCCATTTTCTTCCCTTCACACAACCCAGTGACCTACATGCAAATCTCCATGAATGGAAGCCCCCTCCAATCTCAACCAAACAGACCATTAACCAAATCAAAACCCATAAGCCTCTTCAAAGCCACAATATTTCAAGAAAAGCTTTGTCACTTCTATAATGAATATCACAACCCTTCACATTCTCTACTTTCTCGAAGACTTGGTTTTCGATACCCAACTCAAATCCTCTAAAATTATCACTACAAGACATAAAAGTCAACCTCATAGCCACCAATGGCAACACCGACAATGACTCCATGCGGGTTTCACCCACCTGTTGGACGGCGACGATAGAGCGGATGTCATCCTCCTCAAATTCCTCAAAGCCAGAGACTTCAAGGTCTCTAATTCACTCCACACTTCTGAAACGCCACCAATAATGGTAAAGAATTGCACATGAGAAGATTCTCGACAAAGGATCACACGATGAGAAACTCCAAAAAATCCTTTCTATGGTTACAGTAGAAAATATTTCACAATTTGATTTAAAAATTAGTAATTAAATGGAGAAACTTGGAATTGGAGATAGATGATTGTAGTGCTCTTAGGTTCGGGTTTGAGTTCAATTCGCGAGAGAAGGGTTACTGTGTTTGGGTTTGATTTCATATGGGAGGTTGGTAAAGAGGGGCTGAGAGTGGAAGAATTCATTTTGGAGTTGGGGGCAGAGAGAGGCGGCGATGGTGTTGGTGGCAGACTGGGTATTCCCCAAGGTAAAATGGCTGTTATAACATTTCTGTTTGTTGACTGACAGTTTGTCAAGGGTGCAAACTGTCTCATAGTTAGGCATCAGTTGTTGGGTGGAACCTGGGTTTAGGTGACCGTTTATGTACCCAACCAGGTACGTGTTTTCGCTACCAGCCAACTGGAGAAAAATGAGATATTGTCTGTGGAGCAAAGCCTTAGGTCGATTTTCACCCGTTTCTGGACTTGGATCCACTCCAGCTTTGTGAGTCATCTTATTGAGCAGCTAGGGTACGTAGCAGTATATTGAGCGTTTTTCTGATTTCGGCTGTAATTCTGTAACTTTTTCATCTGATCAGTGAAATCTCTGCAACTCTGGATGTAGGCTGTTCTTGGCTGGATCACGTAAATCTGTGTGTGATTCTTTCTTGTTTGTGTTTTCGTTTTTCATAAGATAAGTAAGGGTAGTTTCTATCTTTTCCCAACATTAGGGGTATCAAGTGTCTTTGTGCCAAATTTCAGGGGTAGTTTCAGTTGTTTACACAACATTCTACGTCATTGAACAATAGAGAAGATTACATATTTACATGTACATGTATAAGCTACTTGGACTCCTACTAAGACCTAAATGTGAATTATCTTATAAACTAATTCCAGATAGCAACAAAATCACTTTAATAACCTTGAGAACAAAAAGAAAGCAAGGTAACTGCATCTGCACATAAGCCTCTGACTCAATGAAATCCTAGATAAACTTAGCAGAACCCTAGAGCGTTAACAAGGTTCCATGGCTGCCCTACGTTTCGTACCAAGCCTCGAGCAAGAAGATGGGAGTGTGGTCCGTCACTAAAAATAATTTTAGAGACCAATTCAACCCCCATATCATGCAAAAAGTCTAATATACCATTGGGTAATACCCACAATTTTCACAACATGAGGGTAAATTTTTCCCAAAAACTACTTTCATTGAAGGCTCTCAATTCCCGACCACTGGTGTAACAATACGGGGTGTAACATGATCCCTATCCCGGACCAGCTCCTACTTGACGGGGTCGATTATTTCCGAAGGGAAGATATGATGCAGTCGCCAATTCTCTACCTGAGAAAGAAGGTGCACCTGGGAAGCCTAAATTTAAACTTGAAATAAGTTTGTCTGGTATGGGGGAAAGTGCATGTGGTGGCACTTTTATTTAGTTTTATTTCGGTAGTACTTCAAGTTTAGTCCAACATTTTTATAGTTTTACTAGAATATCAATATTTGGTAGGATGCAGGATTTTAATTTTGAGTCTTGATTAATTTTCCCACTACAACCTTACTAAAGTAACAAGAGTAAATTGGTTTCAAGAAATAATTTTACGTTATGCTGTGAAACCATGGCCAGAATCTTCTTTCTCTAGATTGAGTCTTTGCTCTTCGAGTTCACGGAGGTCCTGATCGCAACAGCAAACAGCCACTATGCTGATTCATGAATCCTATCCCATTCATTCCAAACATCACCTACACAGTCGATCTACGCCCTGAAAATTCCTAAACCTTCAAGTTTCCGAAAATCAGCGGCCAGGACTGTAGATCTAGTGATGGCCAGATTGGCGGCCCATAAATGCATAAGAAGTTCTACAAATTTAAGTTTCTTAAAAAAATACCCAGACTCAAGTTTCTTAAAAAAAAATACTTTAATGATAAGTTTAGTGGCAGATGTAACCGTCATAGTTAAAATTTGCTTCAGGTGGAGTCAGAAAATGTTCTCTTTCTCTCGCCAGTTTAATCAGAGTACATCAATCTGATCTTATAGATGCGTCCTTTCTCAACTCAACTTCAAAGCGAAGTAATTTGAACAATATTCTCTCTAACAACAGGCAATTAGTGACATCTATGATTGATAGCTCCGTAATTTGAACTATCTAGGCTTACCATTTAGAGAGGCTTGCGACGAATTTCGACTGAGCTTCGACTGAATCTTAGCTGGTTTTGGTGTGATTTTGAGTTTTGGGAGTTTTCGGAGCGATTGTGCACATTTCATGCATTTTGCGTTATATTCTGTGATATTGTGGATATTTCTATCGCCGGTATGATCTTTTGGGTTTTTTGAGTTTCAGGTGCAGGCGGAGAAATGCATGCAAAACGAGGCTAGCATGAGCATGAAGAAATGGAAGAAAGCAGATGAGGAAGGACGGAGAGATGAAATGTGCTTGGACGAAGCTGGAGATACAAGAAAACACTAGGAAATCATCGGAGGAAGAAATGATGTCGTCAACAATGCTCAAAAGCCCGCGCGGGAGAAGAAAGAAGAAAGCAAAAACAACAGCAGAAGCTCTGCAATCTCGCCGCGGCAAAAAGGAACGCTTGCCGCGACCAAAAAAAAAGGCAGAAACTCTGGGGAAGATCTCAGAACAATCTCCGCGGCGAAGTACTGTCCCGCCGCGGTATGCTGCCAGCGATACACATTGAACAATCTCGTCGCGGCGAACTTCACCACCAGATCGTGAGTTATGGGTCGAAAGTGCAATTTGGAAAAATACGACTGAATTAGTCGAGCATATAGATAAAAATATCGACCTAGGAGCGGATATCATGGAGAACGAGACAAGGAGCATGGAGCAACATAGGATTCGTGGAGAACATAGTTCAATTATCTTTTCTATATCTTCTCTTAGTTTATACTTGAACAATGAATATTTTGTTTTTTAATTCCTGAACACGCGTAGCTACACACCTTTGCTAGGACCCAAGTTGTGTACCTGGGGTTAGTTTTCCGGGATATATTTTATACAATTGTGATTCATGCTATGATTACGCTTAATTGATATGGGATTTAGTTTATGTTTGATTTATGTGTTATTGTTTAATTTGTAAGATCATAGTTAGAGAATTTACTAGCACAGACTTGATCTAACCAGAAGAGTAAATTGAACACCTAAAGAGGCAGTCACTTGCTGACGCAGGGCTGTGAATCTAGGAACTTAGAGTAAATTCTTCCTAATGGTTAGCTAGGACTTGGTTGATCACTTGCTGACGTGGGGTTAGATAGTTTTAGTTACACTATAAAAAGCTCGTTTGAGTAAAATCCCCATATATGTGTTTCATAAGTTCATCAAAAATCTGGAAAAACTACCTCAGTGTCCCACGAGGAGTCCTAGTGTCTTCTCCTTATTTGAAACCTCACAATTTTCAGATTTAGTTTATTTACTTGTATAGTAGTAACTAGTCAAACAAACAAGATTTTCGCACTTTTATTGCTCAATTAAAACTAGACACTTGGTCCTCTGGGTTTGATAATTGTCTGGTTCTTACCAAACTATAACTACGATTAACGGCGTGCACTTGCGGTTTGAGTCAATCAATGACACTTTAGACAGACAAAAAATAGACGGGATTTTCAAGCAAAAATTTCAGTCTGGTAGTCATCACCACGAGATCCCGTCTTAGGTGGTCAACTACTCTAACCAACAGGGAAGTTTTAAAACCAATGGGAATCAGAGACATCTATTGAACCATCCAGTATTTCTCCAATCTGTTGTTAGTGTTTATAAGTTAGCTATCATGCCATCTAAGTAATCTGAGAGTTACAAATATAGCAACCAAAGGAGAGCACAAAAATGAAAGAACCACTAAAAGTTTCTCAATAGTACAAGAAACAGATTGCAAACAGAAAGACTTATCCAACCCACAAGGATGTACTGGAAAATATAGCAAGTTTGTTACTTTACCAACCATCAGGAGAAGAAAAAACAAGGGGTACTTTAATCAATATTGACGAAGCAGCAATAAATGCAAAAACAGCTAACTGAAAAGCAATGGCCATGCTTTTAAATCTCCAAGCCCTAAACAAAATGAACTATACCATTTGATCCCTCCAGCAGCCAAACCTTGGTACTGAATTCCGATTTTCCCATAAATGGATTGTCTCTTTGAACATATTATTACTCAATTTTCACCACTTTATTTGTACATGGAGTCGAAGGGAATGGAATTTCTTCACAAAGAAACATGCTGGATCATGCATCCATTTATCGAAAGGATAAGTAAAAAAGTAAGAAAACTACCATTTAACTTCTCCACAGTCCCATGCTCCATAACAGATTAGAACTTCCACGAAACTGCAAAAGTGGTGTCTTTCTAGTTGCTTTCTTCTATAAAGGAGATGAGCCTTCCCAACTCTGTAAGAAACCTAACAAAACAATAGAAGTGAGTGGTCGGCAGCAATTTATTTCAAAAGATTATAAAAGTTCCATTCCCGCATTCCTTTCCAAAACAAATGGCTATAAGAAGACATTTGGAACCATAGCGCTGTCAGATAACTCTTTTTTGAACGATGTGAGCAATAGAGTTACCACGGGTCACTAGTAATATGATTGAAGTGTAGAATACTAAATTGTCACGGTTAAAACAAAGAATCCTCCTAATAATAACAAGACCAACACACTTAAACCTAATGGCCTTAGACCTCGCCCATGCAGTGGCCTAACACTTGAGTTTGGATACAAACTACCTATGCATGTAGAACCTAGAAACTAACAAAAATAACAATAATGAAAGGGGATAACTTGACACCATGAAACAACTTGGGTCTAGTCTCACTAACTCGCCATAACAAAAGTAACAACTTGGCATATAAATAGCACACAAAAACACTGAACTTTGGAGGTATCCTTCCAACCAAAGTTTTAAAAACCGGACCGGCCATCGAATGGTGAGGCACCGGTTCATGGTCAGACCGGTTCAATTGCACGTTTATTTATTAATACATATTTGTGGCCCAGTGGTTAAGACCATCAGATTGCGAGCAATAATTCTTGGGTTCGATTCCCAGCAGAGGCAGGAATTATTTTTTCGAAGTTGTTCCGGTTCACCGGTTCCGTCGAAAACCGGCCAGTTTTGACTGGTTTGACCGGTTCATATGCATATACGGTGGGAATACTGAACCGGACCAGTCATGCACCGGTTTGCCGGTCGAACCGGCCGGTCCGGTCCGGTTGTTTAAAACTATGCTTCCAACACCCGAAAAGTAAATTGAACTTCTCAGTAACTGGATAACTTGAAACAAGTTAGGATCAAACCAAGACAAAAATCAAATTTAAGTCACCAACCTCCACACCTGAAACTTACCGTCACCCTGTCTCATGCACTCGCATCATATGTTCCAAAATCATCTTTTTCTGGAGCCTAGTCAACAAGTCCAAAGGGAATCACAAACCCCCTAGCAGCTGCAAGCTTAAGTAACGAACAAATTCTGAGGCGGAACCGTGAAACCAGTTGTAATGAATCAAATCAAACCAATCTGAGCCAAGTCAAAGAAACGGAATAGGAGATACCGAGAGAATATGGATGAAACAAGATCATTAATCAAATTCCAGCCCACTTGGACCAAATGCAATTGGGAACAGACTGAACCTAGTCACCGGACTTAATTTGCTCCCTTCCAGATATGACCCACGACCAAACTCCAAAATATTTTCTCAATGGAAACAACCCTCATTACTGCTAAATCTCTCCGACCACTTACAAAACCTCAGCTTCAAACCTTCATTTCTATCAAATCTCAGAAACAAAAGACTGAAATACTTGGGTGCGAATTACAAAATTTCTGAAGAAAAACTAAAAAGAAAACTAAAATCCAGAAAATGGCGTTTGCCATCCTGTGTGAGCAGATTATCCCACATTAGAAGGGAGAAGAAAACGTGAGTGGTTAATATAGTTGATTTTGGTCCTAACTCATAAGGTTCCTTTTGGGAAAGGGGGTGCTCAAATCATACTATGGTGATCCCTCCATGCAGTGTTAATCTCCCTACAAACTGAGGGGTCATCCTAAAACTTTGATATATCATACCCAAACAGCATCTATATCGAGCACAGACAGTGTTAACACAGCAGAAACCTCATAACTTGTCACCACGGCTAGTAGCAAGCAGATAGTGATGGAGATCAAAAGAAGGAAGAAATTAGGGGAATGATAATCGGATTTCAATAAGGATTTTAAATATCAGCGCCAATCTGTATGTTTTTGTTACTGTAAGGATCGGCAGTTCTACTAAAAGTACGATCAGATTTCAGCTAGTTAATTATACTATCTATCTTTTCATTATTGCTATAGAATATAAAAAAGGGCAGCCGGTGCACGAAGCTCCCCCTATGCGCGGGGTCTGGGGAAGGGTCGGACCAGCCTTACCTATTGAATATATTTGAGACTATTTCTAAGGTAAGTTGGATGTTTGAGAATTATTCTTGTTGCGTCCTACATAATAATTTTGGTATCAGAACGAAACTTTGATTCATCGATTCAAAGTGCTGCCTTCTTTGTTCAAGACTTCACATAAATTGCAGCCCTCTAGCCCTTGCCAAGACCAACATCAACCATCAACGACTGCTCGCTCACTCAGCCAAACCACGCAGTCCAAACCCTTGACTGAACCCAACCCCTCATCGCGCTACCACACCGCAGAATCTCTATTTCAAGCCATCCTTGGATACAAAAAGTTGACTCACATTGCTACCAAATCTCTCCGGCCACTCATAAATCCTCAGCTTCAAACCTTCTTTGCTATCAACTACTGTGAAGTTGCGTTTTAGGTCACTGAGTAGTGAGGTAAATTTCAAAATATTATTTTTTCTCTAATCCTTCCGGTGAATATCGTAGCAAATTAATCAATGTTGTAAAATTTGAAAAAAACCCATCGAGACCTACTCATAAACTCTCTCGCGCACAGCAACAAGCATACATAGAAGCTATCTGTGCAGAGATATATAAACGCATACACATCAAACATCTAACGGTGTTTGGCGGTTCTACAAAGAAGTGCCAGGAAATTAGGGTTCGTGAGAAGTTGTAAAATTACCTGATAGATAGAGGAAGAGACGCTACTGCGCTGCTACTCTTGATTTTCCGGCATTTGTTTGGACAGTCCGATATGTATGACACAGGGGAAGTAAAGAGTGATGACGGTGACGACGACTCGGTGGTGCAATAAATTCGACTAAAATATTTGGCTTTTGTACCGGCTGGGTGAATTGGTTGCCCTCATTTGCATTTTTGGTATTGGATTAAAATCGTCATCTTTTCAACAATTTCGGTTGTTATTCCTGTAAATTTTAATCTGATAATTCTCAATTAAAATAATATTTGTGCAAATATTGAAACTATGAAGATACCCGACGACATAGAGAGGCTCGGCCTATCTTGGGTATGGGTTGGCTGAGCCTCTTTTGGTCTCTTCTCATTGCTCTAATTATTTCATCTAATAAAATATTAGGGTTTGGACTAGCCTTTTATAATTAATAACTCTTTATTAATTACAACTTTGTCACAATACTAATCTTGTCCATACACGGATTAGTCTAGTTGCTATTTAGTCCAACTAAATATGCATGTTGTTGCATTTTGATCCCTGATCCTTTAAATCTGTTAATTAGTCCAACTAATCAACATCCATATCCAGTTTAATCATTTTGGCGTGTGCCCTGCAGGTTCCTATTACGTTGGCAGTAACAATTCGGTGTCTAGCAACACACAAATGCTACCCAACTAATAGAAATAGTCAGTGATATGACAAACCTATGTGACCAATGTTACAGTGCCGTATTGTTACAGTGCCGGATTGTCTCTTTGTCACAATATTCGGATTGGACACGAGACACATATGTCACACTCGTATATCTAATCCCTAGTTTCTCAATCATGGAAATAGACTTATCTGAACAGATAACAACAGTATCACATATTGGTTTATCTGAGTCTAGCTAGACATTTAATAAGTACTACTCATCGAGTGGCTGCGGATACATAGTTACATACTCCCGTTATGTGGGAGGGACAAATCCTATCTACATCACTACCATCTCTCAGCTTGCTTCATATCATGTTCGATTACCACCTTTATAGTTACCCAGTTATGGTGTAACGTTTGACGAGATCAAAACATAATAAATCACAACTAGAGTATCTATTTATCTAGTGACTGCAAGTCAAAGGACTACAACACCATTGTCACTACGAGAAGCACTTGTGATATTCACATAACTCCTATGTAGCCTTCTCGTATTGGGGCAATCAAGTATGCCATCACTCCCAATGCATACCATGTGTTAGACTTGATATTTCCATATCAATCTACCCACATACGATTCTCCATGCATAGTGATCGTCATACTAACCAATATACTTGACGAGGGATAATTTAAGATAGACAACAATTATGATCTAAGGACTTCATTATATTAAATATCTCCATAAATAATAATTGAATATTCTAGCCAAAAACAACATTCATACTAAAATAGATTGCCTCTAGAGAATCTACACCAACAGTCTCCCACTTGCACTAGAGCCAGTCTGGTGCATCTCGTATGCCTTTAGATCGAGTGTGGCCCTCATGCTTTCGCTGAACCAGAGGTTTGGTGAGTGGATCTGAAAGATTATCATCTGTTGTTATCTTGCTTATCTTCGCATCTCCTCTATCGACTATTTCTCGTATGAGATGGAATCTCCTGAGTCTGTGTTTGGATTTCTGGTGTGACTTGGGTTCCTTGGCTTGTGCGTTCGCTCCAGTGTTGTCACAATACAACGCAATAAGCTCCACTATGCTTGGAACCACACATAGTTCGGTGATGAACTTCTTAATCCAAATAGCTTCCTTTCATGCACTCGATGCAGCAATGTACTTAGCTTCAGTGGCAGAATCGACAATTGTCTCTTGCTGAGAACTCTTCCAGCTCACAACTCCTCCATTTAGGTAAAACACAAAACCGGACTGCGATTTGTAATCATCCTTGTCGGTTTGGAAGCTCGCATCAGTGTAACCCTTTACACTGAGTTCTTCACCCCCTCCATATATCAAGAATGTATCCTTAGTTCTTCTTAAGTACTTACAGATATTCTTGACAGCAATCTAGTGACTCTCACCCGAATTGGACTGGTATTTGGTTTTCATACTCAAAGCATATGACACATCTGGCC
Source organism: Linanthus parryae (assembly GCA_023055425.1). Classification (NCBI taxonomy): domain Eukaryota; kingdom Viridiplantae; phylum Streptophyta; class Magnoliopsida; order Ericales; family Polemoniaceae; genus Linanthus; species Linanthus parryae. The sequence continues at coordinate 58,319,845 of JALGPY010000001.1, read as the reverse complement.
TAGTACATAACATGGCGTACATGATAGATCCAATAGCCGAAACATATGGGATCTTACTCATACGGTCCTTCTCAATCTGATTGGAAGGACAGTCAGCCTTCGTAAGAGTGACTCCATGTGACATGGGCAAGAATTATTTCTTTGATAATTGCATGTTGAACTTTTTCAAAACCTTGTCAATATATGTACTTTGACTTAGGCCAAGCAACTTCTTTGATCTATCTCTATAGATCTTGATACCGCGTATATAAGTTTCATCCCCTAAGTCTTTCATTGAGAAGCAATTCTCTAGCCAATCTTTAACAAATTGCAAGGTAGGGACATCTTTTCCAATGAGTAATATGCCATCCACATACACGACCAGAAATACTACATCTCCCACTAACCTTCTTGTAGAAATAAGGTTAATCTTCGTTCTTGATAAATACAAACTCTTTGACAGCATCATCAAATCAAATATTCCAACTTATAGAAGCTTGCTTCAACCCATAAATGAAGTTTGAAACTTACACACTTTGTTGGCATGCTCTGGATCCTCAAGACCCTCTGGATGTTTCAGTACACATCCTCAAGGAGGTTTCCATGTAGAAACGTTGTTGTGACATCCATCTGCCAAATCTCATAATCGTGATAAGCTACAATAGCAAGCAAGATGCGAATGGATTTGGTCATCGCAGCTGGGGAAAATGTTTCATCATAGTCAATACCATTAATCTATCTCAATCCTTTTGCCACCAATCGGCCCTTATAGGCAATCACATTGCCATCGGTGTTCTGATTCTTGTTGAAAACACATTTTCACCCTGTGGGTCGAGCCCCGTCATGTGGTTCCACAAAAGTCCATACTTAATTTATTTACATAGAATCCATTTCGGATCTCAAGGCTTCAAGCCATTTCTGAGAGTCCGGACCCTTTACGACCTCGCAATAGTTTGTAGGCTCATGATTATCCATATGAGGACTACGTCATCAGGCTCAGTCATGAGAATTCCGTACCTCTTTGGCCCTTGACGTATCCTACTAGACCTACTAATCTCTTGTGTTACTTGAGTAGTTTCTCCACAACACCTTGTGGTTCCTGCTCATGTTCCATTGTTGGATCAGTGTTTTGTGGTTCTTGAACCTCTTCAAGTTCAATAGTCCTCCCACTGGCTTGTTTAGAGACAAACTATCTTTCTAGAAACACATCGGTTTGAGAAACAAGCACTTTGCTCTCGGTTGGATTGTTTAACTAATATCATTTCGTTTCCTTAGGATATCCCACAAGCTTACACTTGTCTGACTTGGGTCCGAGTTTATCTGACTGTAAACGCTTTACATAAACTTCGTAACCCCAAATCCTCATGAACTACATACTAGGACGCCTCCCACTCCATATCTCATATGGTGTCCTTATAACTGATTTGGATGGAACACGGTTAAGGGTAAAAGTAGATGTGAATAGAGCACGGCTGTTGGGTTTTGACGTAGGTAACGCAGCGGAATAACAAAATTTAATCCTACTCAAAGCCCACCGAGGATCACAGGAAGAGATATCATAACATGATTAGGGACATAGAAGATGTGTACCTTTTGATTTGTGAGATCACACGAAGAATGATGTCCTCGTCTCTACGGTTGATCCACGTCTAGAGGTGATCTAGATTCTTCCTTCTCCACAAGTGCTATCTTGAACCCGGAGGAAGAGGGAAGAAGATCAAAGCAACAAAGCACAAGAGGGAGGGGGCGGCCTCCTCTTTGCCGTCGGGTAGAGGGGGCGGACGAGGGGACAGGGTTTCGGCCCTAGCTCTTTGTCTTGCTCTCTCTTTTGCTCTCTCCCACTCTTGTGTTATGTCTAATAAATAACTCATGTGGGAAGGAAGCTAGAGCCTCTTATATATATACTCCAACAACTCCTTGTTGTTTCCATATTAGAGTTTTCTTGTTCTAGTAGGACCAGAACTATTCCCTTCCTTGCAAATTAGTCCTACTAAGTTTGCAAGGTGTTGCACAATGATCCTTCTATTAAATAATCTATATTAATTAATCCCAAATCTAGCTCTACTCTATTTGACGTGTGACCCCATAGGTTTCTATATAGTTGGTAGTAACTATTACTAACATGGAGCGGTGTCTAGCAACACATCCATGCCACCCAACCCATAGAAATAGTAAGTGATCCCGACAAACCTTTGTGCCCAATATATCATATTGCATTATCCCTTTGTCTCCATATCCGGATTGGACACGAGACATAAATAGTCACACTCGTATATCCAATCCATAGTTCCTCGATCCTGGGAATATGCTTATGCTTGCAGATAACATTAATATCTCTATATTAGTTTATCTGAGTCTGGCCAGACATTCAATAAGCCTCATCCCTCGAGTGGCCGTGGACATTTACCCCCATTATGTCGGAGGGACAAATCCTATCTACATCACTACGATCTCTAAGCTTGCTTCCTATCACGCCCGATAGCCACCTTTATGATTACCCAGTTACGGTGTAACGTTTGATAACATCAAAGCGCAATATTTCACAACTAGAGTATCTAGTGACTTCAAGTCCAAGGATTGCAATAATATTAGCACTACGAAAAGCGATTGTGACTTCACATAATCTAATGTATCCTTTTCGTCGTGGGTCAATCCAGTATGCCATTACTCATAATACATACCCATGTGTTAGACTTGATATCCCCATATCAATCTACCCACATACTAGTCTATATTTGATTGTCATATTAATCAATATAATGGACTAGGGATATTTAAGATAAATAACACAATTTATCTAAGGACTTCATTATATTAAATATCGCCATAAATAATAAATGAATATTCTAGCCAAAATATTGTTCATACTAAATCTACGATTGCCTCTAGGGCATCTATTCCAACAATGGCCCTAAATGAAATTGGAAGATCTGTTTGACTCATCATAGATCGAACCATGTCCAACAGGGTTCGATTCCTTCTCTCAGACACACCATTTCATTGTGGTGTTCCCGTATCCAATACCCAATATGAAGAGATAGACAAATTGACATCCATAACAAAAATACCTGGTGGTGCTCGAATAAATATTTCAAGCTTCTGGTCTTCCAGATACTTTGGGCAGTTCCTGCTGCAGTGCCTAGTCTGACTACAATAGTGACATGAGCCCTTAGAAACTCCACCAGTAGGCTTTAAGGCAACTTCCTTGGGCTTAGCAACTACCTTTCTCTTCCCTTTAGAGTTCTTGGCAACCTGTTTGCCTCTCCCCTTATTGACCATAAATATAGCTTTCCGTTTACCTTTATTAATACTTTGTTTAGCGGTCCTCAGCACATTGAGTAAGTCTGGAAGAGTTTTGTTGATCTCAATCATGTATAGCTGAGTGTAGCCTGATTATTCTCGGTTCTGGTGTTTTCTGGGTTCTCGGTCGGTTTTCACTGCTCGTTTTTCCTCCAGTCTTTGCGTTTTCTGTTTCCGCTCTCCCTTGTACCAACCTCAGTTAAATACTTCCCAGAGTATTTTCTGCACATTTCCCGAGGCGAGCCGGATTCTGTCTCCACACACATCCTAAGGCACTTCTCAAACCTATTCCTGCAAAGACAACATAAGCAAACCCGTGATCATATTATATATATATATATATGAAAATAATGCAACAAAATACTGGAAATCCTTATACTAGCTCAAATGCACTTCGTGTGCATTACCGAGACTTTTAGTGCTAAAATCGGCTGAAAACTCAAGAAAACTCTGCAATATTTTCTCAATTAATCTCAACATATAACTCATGTCTAGGAGCTATCAAATACCCCCAAACTGCCCATTGCTCGTCGATGGCAATCTCTCAAAGGATTCTGCTGCCTTTGCATACTTACCAAATTGTAGTGGTACCAAACGACCTGACTGACCAACTGAATCAACTACTCGACCGATGACTTACAGGACTACCGGGTTGACTTACTACTAAACTGACTCAATGAATTATACAACAACAAGAAAAACTTTCTTTTTGGTGGGATCGGGTAATCTCCAAAGTGCGAACTGATATGTCATCAGGTCCTTACTCAATCTTCTAGAAAATACTAATCCAGAAGCGAATGACGAGTACGGCTAGATTTAAGAACGAAAAATTAGCGCGGGCATCTCCTTCTGTTACTTTTGCACGCATCCTGAGCAAATCCTTAGTTCATCTACCATCCGAGCTATTTTTGAATCAAGGATATGAAGTCTAATAGTTAAAATATATGTGTGTATCAGGGTACGACGTGATCCTACTCGTTATGACATTCTCAATGTTCCCAACTCACACCCTCACCGAATTCCCAAAAACCGACCGAAACACTTGAGTTTATGCTCACTCAGTTCCCCAATCTCCCGGGACTTTCCCGATTCTCGTGGCCACGAATGTCAAGCAGTGTCAAATCGAGAAAACAGTGTCCACCTACTCATCTTTAAACTAAATAAATAAATAATTAAAAATAAAAATATATATACCATCTCTTTGTTTCTATTTTTCTTTCTTTCTTTCTTTCTTTCTTTCTTTCTTTCTTTCTTTCTTTCTTTCTTTCTTTCTTTCTTTCTTTCTTTCTTTCTTTCTTTCTTTCTTTCTTTCTTTCTTTCTTTCTTTCTTTTCTTTTATTTTTTTCTCTTTTTTTTTTCTTTTCATATATATACAAATAACAGAAAAAAAAAAAAAACATAAAAATAATCTAAGCTGAGTGTTGCAGAAATAATCCAGTGTCACGGGGTACGAAATATATCCATGTGTGAAGTAACCCCGCACTAATCATGAAGCGTAGATCCTATAGTCGAAAGATGAAACGTGCAGTCCTACCAAACGTCCTCATCAACAAAGATGTAAGAATCAGCACAAACCACCAATTAACCCCACAACCCCCGGTACCCGTTTTGTGCGAAAAGATGTCTCGCACGCGACTTCTCCACATATTATCACTATGTAATGTAGTGAATCACCTAAGAAAATCAATGCAGTCGCCTCTAACTCACCCTGTCCAACCCACGAAAAATATGAAAATGTCAAAATTGTCCAACAATCTCGCCCATCAAAGCCCTCCCTAACTCACTCCCTATGCCATAACTCGTAGAAACAGCCAACTAACTAGTGATGCATGTCACAAGGAAGGCTTCCTAGGCTCCAGTGGTAGCGAATAAATGGGTAAATGGCTTCGAACAAGTTAACTAATAAGACCTAGGGTGAAGAAACATGACAGTGGGTCCGTTATGAGCCAATCACTCCACTCTGATCCAGTGACCGTGATAGCGCCCTTAGGTGGGTCGTCGACTGCCTAAGTGATTGTGGTGTGGCTACTAGTCAGATTTCTTGCTCAGGAGACAACTACTCGATGATCCTGAGGCGCATTGGATCTAACCAATTACGTACATATTCACAAACTACTACACCTCGGTGCGGCTTTTCTTTCCTATCAGAGACTATCATCGCACTCTCCCCAGTTTCTATTATTCCAATTGCCATTTCACAAATTTTTCGATTTTTTAATTTTTAGGATTTTCTTACTTTTTATTCATTTTTTTCTAATAAACTATCTACAATGCAAGGTCGGAACAAGTGGTGGGTTGACTCAAATAAAGAAAACGTACAGACTCAAATATAAAAATAAAATTACAAATAAAAATGAAAAAAACTTGCATATGTGGCGATGCAGACACGACTGCCACCCCAAACTAAGAGGTGGCATGCCCTCATGGCACTACTCCAATACTAAATACAAGGTGGTTGAATTTGAGCAAATAAGATAACAATGAATACCAGTGCTGGTGACAGAAAAGTGTGTCTCGCACAGTAGCCTCCCAAACAAGCAGAAAGTTCTATCCACAGATTCGGTACCCAATTATGGGTATAGTATCTAGTGCGAATAAATTAAAGCGAGAGTAAAATATGGTGAAACTTGGTCACCCGGAGCAGGTCTTACGGGTGCTGATCGTTCTGCAGATTCTGACAGAGAAGGACCGCTGACCGGTCGGTAAGAAATTGTCACCGGAAGATGTCACTTTTCTGAGCTCTAATCACGTGTCTCCTCTCCTGAACAGCTATACCTTCTAATCCTTTCTTCGATTTGGCTTGGTTGGAGTAGTTTTCACATAATCACCTTGACCGACTCTCTTCATCAATTCCCACACTGGTTCAGCGATGCCTCGAGAAATCCGAACCCGCAATAACAATCACTGTGTCGAGGTGAGCACAACCCCCCTTCGGATGGAAAATCCGACAACTTTGAAAATCCGGTGACCCAGGAGCCACGCTTGGAACAGAAAATTTTCCGATATTTTTTTCTCAGCGCGCCACACTGTAGTCCAGAGTTTTCTTAATTTTCATCAAAAATTTCTCAATTCTCGTTAAGCTCCGACTTTCTGCTCCCTTCTTTGATCCATGCGTCGATGTCAATCTTCTCAGTCCAAAATTGCAATCCTCGAGCTCATTGAGTGTAGCAATGTGCTCCCAAAACGGTCGATTGTATTCTCATACACCAGGGCCGATCGTTCATGTTTTGCTCCAAATTCCACCTAAAGAATCCCCAACTCGTACGAGTCGCAATAATGTTCGACCATGCCTAGACACGCCGGGGTTGATTCTCCTAAAACAAATGATTTTTTTTTTTCTGACTTTCGATTGACTTGCAGTCTCTCCAATTAAATATTTGTATTTCTCTCGCCTCACCTCTCAAAATTAATAAAAACAATAAAAATACTAAAATTAAAACTACTCCTAGGTTGGGTTGTCTCCCAACAAGTGCTTGTAATTTATGGTCGGCGGCCCAACCTAGTTACCTCAGAGTTTGCTAGGGTTGTCTGGCACGATGTGCCACTTCTAATGCTGCCTTCTTGTGCTGGATCTTGAGAATCACTGCGTGCACGTGTACATCCGATATCTTTTTCTTACTCTTATCTCCTGGTGGATCCTCCTGTATTAGTTCCAGGAGTCAGTGGCTCACTGGCATGGCAAATGGTAGACCTGGTTGCATCTCATATGAGTATTGGGGCATCGGTTTAAAAACCCTGAACGTCTCCATAGTATCATTGACTCTAATGATCAGCTCCCCATTCTCCACATCAATCAGAGTGCTACCTGTGCCCAGCAGCGGCCTACCAAGAATGATCGGCACATCTCCAGTCGGCATGTCGAGGATCACAAAATCTGACGGAATAATTAGATGTCTACAACTCTACATGCCTTATTGGATGATTTATCCGCAAAATGAAAATTTATACATGTCATGCTAGGATCTCCCACACATAATTTCTTGAAAACCGAGAGTGGCATCAAGTTAATATTTTCTCCTAAATCACAAAGGGCCCTTCCGGTGTAGGCTCCTCCCAGTGTTGCGTCAATAACAAAACCGCATGGATCCTTCTTATTTTTAGGCAACCCATCTGATGTAGAGTACGTGGCTCGAGGGCTGGTACTTCGACCATTTTGCTTTCGTAGTGTCAACATCTCTTGTCTTTATAAAGCTATTCTAGATCGTCGAGTGGCTGCACCAATTCGAGGGGAAATCTGGGCACACACTAGATGTTCCTGAAAAACCAGAGATTTTAAGAGTAGTGAGACAAAAAGAAAATAAAAAACAAAAGTAAGAGAAAAACTCTGGAAATTAATTGTGACTATTAAGTTGTTACTGTTCCTGGTAACGCCGCCAAAAACTTGACATGAATTCTTACATGCGTTACGCAAGTGTACGGTCAATGTAATAAAGTGAGTATTTGAGACTTTTACCTCTTTATCAGATTTTGTTTTCACAGAAAACACGTAAAAATTAAAAGGAGGAGTTTGGTTGAGTTGATTATACTAAGCTACGTACTGAAAGTAAATTACTGAAATAAACAATTTTTTCGGTATGATTGTCTGTGAATATTTTTGGGTTGTAAAAATTCGGTTTTGGGATACTAGGTTTCCAGGATCCCCTAGGGTTCATCGGTTTTCCAGATTTTGTATAAAAACACGCAGTCGGTTCTACTTATGCCACGTAATCAGTTGTGTAATCTCCTCACGGTCCCACACATGTTTTCCGGTCTCTACAGAAAGAGAAGGTCTACAAATTCATTCTAAGTATGCTAAGGTCTTGCGATCTCCTTTCGGTCCGACCCAATTCCTATAACAGTCGAACTATACGCTCGAGCTACTGCTAACACACTTCGCCTCTCGGCCCATGATGTGATACGGGAATAAAATATGTCTTTTTCTTCCTAACCTAATCTGGTCACTCTCGTGCACCAAGTCAAATATGTAGTAATCCTGGTTGATCACTCCGTTCATACATGAAAGTTCGCATCAAAGAAAGAAATCTAAGTAAAACTTAAAACTGCATTAAGATCCGAAGATCATGAATCCATATCAAAAAATCTAGAAGAACTGAATCTGAACCCTACGTTCACCGAGGAACCTATGTAAAAGTTTAGCTACTAAAAACTGACATAGTAACAATAATAATATTTGTCATAATATAGAGTGAAAAATAAAGAATCGAACGAATAATCCCGAAATTTGGTGACGATCTTGCTCCCGAGCAGACTATGAAGTTTTGTTGTGATAATGAAATTGCTGGGTTGAGGTCCCTTTTATACGGAACAAGTTTCCATAAAGTTTCCAGAAATTACGGAACTGGTCACTGGGCCCGAAACCGCCTCAGAAAAAATCTTCCTGCCAAAATCTCGTTACCGCCTCGAAATTCGAATATGGATGCTTCCAGAAACTTTTGCCAGCTTTTTAATCCAAAAATTATCAAAATTACCAAAATACCCTTAGTCAAAACCGCCCTAAAATTCCACCAATCCTGAATCTGGTCATGAGAAAGCAGCTGACTAGATTTGGACGACAAAATCCAAACTCGACTCCGAAAATCCGGGCGCGGTGTCAAAATTACCAAAAACTGTGGGTCGGGTTTTCCGGCCGGACTCTGTTTTAGCTTTATAGCCAGTTTTCCGAAAGCTCTTGACTTCTACTTTTTTCTGCCGCTGCTCTCACTTCAAAATTCCAAGTTGAACCCAAGATATATTCAACCGAGTGTAGCCCGATCATTCTCGATTCTAGCGTTTTTTTTTTTTTTTCTGTCGGTTTTCATTGCCTGTTTTTCCTCCAGTCTTTCCGTTTTACGTTCCACTCTGCCTTGTATCAACCTTGGTCAAATCCTGTCCTAATGCACTTTCCGAACATGTTCCTACAAAGACAACATGAAAAAACCCGCAATCATATCCAAATATAATGAAAAAATTACACAAAATCCTGATACTAGCTCAAATGCACGTCGTGTGCATTACAGAGACTTTTAGTGCTAAAAAAGGTTCAAAATTCAAGAAAACTCTGCAGGTTTGTCTCAATTAAGCTCAACATATAACTCATTTCTGGGAGTTATCAAAACCTCAATTCACAAAAGACACAAGATCACAAGTACCCTTTGAGGGTGCGCTTCCCAAAATGATCTGATCAAGTATCATATAAACTTTCTCAAGGGACAAGGGGCTAAAGTAACATCTTTACCTAAGGATATATGCACGGCTAAAGAAAGATCAGGTTAAAAACCCCATTGCATTGACCACCATCGATGACAAAACGCGATGGCCACACGTACAAAAGCCTGCAGAGGGTGTAATCTAAAGCCTCGCCCGAATCAGAAGAAGACACTTGGTCTTTAGGAGCATAATCCCTAAAGAAATTCATGACCCAGCTCACCTAGGTATTTATTGCCTTGGAGAAGGATGGGCCTTTTTTGCTCTTGGACTTCGAGTCGCAGAGGCCTCTGATACATCAGCCTTGGCACTCTTTTGGGCCACCAAGTTCTAGCCTTACGCATAATCTCCTTAGATATGTCTATGGCCCAAAAAAGCTTCATGGTCTTCAGAAGCAAGGGTTGTTGGAATAGATGCCCTAGAGGCAATCATAGATTTAGTATGAACAATGTTTTGGCTAGAATATTCATTTATTATTTATGGCGATATTTAATATAATGAAGTCCTTAGATAAATTGTGTTATTTATCATAAATGTCCCTAGTCCATTATATTGATTAATAGGACAATCAAATATAGACTAGTATATGGGTAGATTGATATGGAGATATCAAGTCTAACATATGGGTGTGCATTAGGAGTAATAGCATACTGGACTGACCCACGACGAAAAGGATACATCAGATTATGTGAAGTCACAATCGCTTTTCGTAGTGCTAATATTATTGCAATCCTTGGACTTGAAGTCACTAGATACTCTAGTTGTGAAATATTGCGCTTTGATGTTATCAAACGTTACACCGTAACTGGGTAATCATAAAGGTGGCTATCGGGCGTGATAGGAAGCAAGCTTAGAGATCGTAGTGATGTAGATAGGATTTGTCCCTCCCACATAATGGGGGTAAATATCCACGGCCACTCGAGGGATGAGGCTTATTGAATGTCTGGCCAGACTCAGATAAATTAATATAGAGATATTAATGTTATCTGCAAGCATAAGCATATTCCCAGGATCGAGGAACTATGGATTGGATATACGAGTGTGACTATTTATGTCTCGTGTCCAATCCGGATATGGAGACAAAGGGATAATGTAATATGACATATTGGGCACAAAGGTTTGTCGGGATCACTGACTATTTCTATTGGTTGGGTGGCATGGATGTGTTGCTAGACACCACTCCATGTTAGTAATAGTTACTACCAACTATATAGAAACCTATGGGGTCACACGTCAAATAGAGTAGTGGGATTAATTAATATGGATTAATTAATAGAAGGATCATTGTGCAACACCTTGCAAACTTAGTAGGACTAATTTGCAAGGAAGGGAATAATTCTAGTTCATCTAGAATTAGGAAACTCTTTTATGGAAACAACAAGGAGTTGTTGGAGTATATAAAGGAGGCTCTAGCTTCCTTCCCACTACATGAGTTATTATTAGACATAACACATAAAGAGTGGGAGAGAGCAAAAGAGAGAGCAAGACAAAGAGCTAGGGCCGAAACCCTAGCCCCCGTCCGCCCCCTCTACCCGACGGCAAAAGGAGGCCGCCCCCTCCTTTGTGCTTTGTTGCTTTGTTGCTTTGATCTTCATCCCTCTTCCTCCGGGTTCAAGCTAGCACTTGTGTAGAAGGAAGAATCTAGATCTCACCTCTAGACGTGGATCAACCGTAGAGACGAGGACATCATTCTTCGTGTGATCTCACAAATCAAAAGGTACACATCTTCTATGACCTTAATCATGTTATGATGTCTCTTCCTGTGATCCTTGGTGGGCTTTGAGTAGGATTAATTTTTTTTGTTATTCCGCTGCGTTACCTACGTCAAAAACCAACAGTGGTATCAGAGCCACAGGTGGTAGAGCATAACATGATATTATGTGTTTACGATTTCAGTTCATACACCGTATTATTGTTTATTACGCGAAAACTGAAAAATTGGCATAGTAGATGCAATATTGAATTTGATTCAATCAAACAAGACCCAAATTAACATTGGATGTTAGAATTGGTGAGTTTAATCACATAGGATGTGAATAATTGGGTTCTTGAAAAATTAGGGTTCATGGGCACATGATTGAAAAGGGGTTTTCAATTATGGAAACAAAATTATGGAAATAAATCCATATGGAAACAACCTTGCTTGGGAAACAAGGAAGGAGGAAGGGGACTAGGGCCGAAACCCTAGCCGCCCGCCCCTCCCTTGCGCGCCAAGCAAGGCCGCGGCCCCCTAGGCGTGCGGCGGTCCTAGGGTTCGGGCCACTTGTTGGCTTGGACCCTTTGGACCGTTGTGAAACCCTAGTTACCCAATTTCATTAAAATTAAACAAGCGCGTTAAATATTGGTTTTAACTGTATTATGTGCTTTATTGCATGGTGGATGGATATGGCCTAGGATTGTGGATGTTTATTGTTTTGTGGTTTGGTTTACGGCCTGCGAGCTGATCAAATTAATGTAATAATTAATTAAGTTTTACGGCCTGCGAGTCGTTCTTTTTCTCCTCGACATGTGAGGCTTTTGTTATTTATTTATTCTAGATGTTAGGCTAGAATTAGAAATATTTAGATGATAGCCAAGAACATGGAGAAGAAGACCGGAGAACCAAAGGAGCCAAAAGACATCCCTAGGCGCGCAGCTATGGTGGAGCACATGGAGATGAGCTCGGCACTTTAGGGCAATTAGATATTATCATTGGCTTGATAATATCATTAGTCTAGAGGCCATATCCATGCCACGTTTTTTTTATTTTGTGAATGTTTATTATTCATGCCTTGTTATTTATTTTTGTGTGTATGGCGCTACAAGCAAAAACGATAACAAGATAATAATAAACAAGGTTGGTCTTTTATTGTGGATGGCCCAATCCAAATAAGTAGACCATGTTGATAAGATCAACCAAACAACTTAAAAGAAATCCCTCAATTAAATATTGCGTTTTGCCTTCTCTTGCCAAAACACCCTTCATGATCATGGCCTATTAAAATTCGGGCTTGCCAAAGCAAGGCGATTTTAATTTTTCATGATGTGTTGCGGACGACGCAAGCTAGTAATGCGTGTATGTTGAAAGCAAGAGGTTGGACGCAACTAGGCAAGAGTCAATTGGATTGATGAGCCTAGAGGCATGACAATTAGGAGTTATCCAATTGGATAAAGAATAAAAGGAATTTATTCACCTAATTGGACCAAGAGTTGCATGTGATGCAATTGGAATGGTTCCTACCTAAATAACCAATTCTTGGGTGACTTGCCAAAGCAAGCTCAAGAAGAAGTGAAAAAGGGATCTTGGACCCACTAGAAAGTATAAAGATATTTTCCTCTTTAATAGTGAGGGCTATTAATCCGAGAAAAATAGTGGGAGCTATATTTAATGATCTAGCCATTGTTAAATATAGTTAAATTGTTCAAAATACTAAAATGCATATTTCTCGTTTTGTAGAATTCCAAATGGCAAACAACAACGCATCGAGTTCATCGCTACGATCTGTCCTTGAGAAGGATAAATTGTCTGGAACAAATTTCCTTGACTGGTACAGAAACTTGAGGATTGTCCTCAAGCAAGAAAAGAAGCTGTACGTCTTGGACACTCCAATTCCAGACCCACCACAAGATGAGTCTCTATTAGCGGAAGTAAGGGCACGTCAAAAACATATTGATGATTCTAATGACGTGACTTGCCTCATGCTTTGTACCATGACTGGTGAGCTTCAGAAGCAACACGAGAACATGGAAGCCTATGATATGATCAGACACTTGAAACAATTGTTTCAGGAACAGGCAAGGCATGAGCGCTATGAGGTGTCTAAAGCGTTGTTCAAAAGCAGTCTTGCAGAAGGGAATCCAGTAGGCCCTCATTTACTCCGAATGATCGGGTACATAGAGAACCTTGAGAGACTGGGGTTCCCACTCGGCCAGGACTTGGCGACTGATCTCGTCTTGCAATCGTTGCCTGACAGTTATAATCAGTTCATTATGAACTATAATATGAATGAGATCAACAAGTCTTTGCCAGACCTATTGAACATGCTAAAGACGGCTGAGCAAAGCATCAATAAAGGCAAGGGCAAGGCCATAATGATGGTGCACAAGAAGAAGAGCAAGTCAGTTGCATCTACTTCAAAAGGAAAACGCAAGAAAGTTGCGAAATCCAAGGAAGCCCTAAAGCCTAGTGGAGGCGTGGCTAAAGGTGAGTGTCACTACTGCAGCCAGCCGGGTCACTGGAGGAGGAATTGCCCTAAGTATCTGGAGGATAAGAAGCTTGGAATAGTGATTCCACCACCACCAGGTATTTATGTTATAGACGTCAATCTTTCTATTTCATCATCCTGGGTATTAGATACCAGATGTGGTTCTCACATTTGTCGTAATGTGCAGGGTTTGAAAAGAAGTAGAAGATTGCGAAAAGGGGAGATAGACTTGCGCTTCGGGAATGGAGAAAAGGTTGCTGCATTAGCTGTAGGCGTTTATGAGCTATCTTTGCCTTCTGGACTTATTTTAGAATTAGACAATTGCTTTTATGTGCCTGCTATGAGCAGAAACATTATTTCCGTTTCTTGTTTGGACGAGAAAGGTTTTTCTATTTCAATAAAGGACAAGTGTTGCTCCATTTATTTTGATAGTATGCACTATTGTAGTGCGCATTTGTCTAATGGATTGTATATCCTTGATCTAAAGAATCCAATCTATAACATAAATACTAAAAGGATTAAAACTAATGATTTAAATCCTACATATTTAGGGCACTGTCGTTTAGGCCATATAAATGAGAAACGCATATCTAGACTCCATAAGGATGGACTTCTAGACTCATTTGATTTGGAATCATATGAGACATGTGAATCTTGTTTATTAGGAAAAATGGCAAAGTCCCCTTTCAATAAGAAAGGCGAGCGGACTAGTGAGTTATTGGCACTCATACATACTGATGTATGCGGACCATTCCCCACGCCTGCCAGAGGTAGTTATACCTACTTCATCACATTTACTGATGATTTCAGTAGATATGGATTTGTATACCTTATGAAGGCCAAATCTGAATCCTTTGAATTGTTCAAGGAATTCAAGAATGAAGTAGAGAAGCAACTTGGCAAGAGTATTGAAGCTCTACGATCGGATCGTGGAGGAGAATACTTAAGCCAAGAGTTTGATGAGTATCTTAGAGAGTGTGGGATAGTATCCCAGCTCACTCCACCCGGAACACCACAATGGAATGGTGTATCTGAGAGGAGGAATCACACTCTATTAGATATGGTGCGATCTATGATGTCTCAAACAGATCTTCCGATATCCTTTTGGGGACATGCTCTAATGACGGCAGCTTTTACCATTAACCGTGTTCCATCCAAATCAGTCATGAAGACGCCATATGAGATATGGACTGGGAGGCGTCCCATAGTGTCGTTTATGAAGATTTGGGGCTGCGACGTCTATGTAAAGCGTTTACAAACAGACAAGCTCGGGCCTAAAGCGGATAAGTGTAAGTTTGTGGGATATCCGAAGGAGACTAAAGGATATTATTTCTATAACCCTACCGAGAACAAAGTGTTTGTTGCTCGGACCGGCGTGTTTCTAGAAAGAGAACTAGTCTCTAAAGAAGCAAGTGGGAGGGTTGTAGAACTTGAAGAAATTCATGAACCACAAACCACTGAACCAATAATGGAACATGAACAGAACCACAAGAAGTTGTGGAAGAACCTGTTCAGGTAACACAGGAACTCCGTAGATCAGGAAGAGTGCGTCATGAGCCAGAGAGGTATGGACTTCTCGTGTCTGAGCCCGATGACGTACCTCTCATGGATGATGAGCCTGCAAACTATGGAGAAGCCATGAGTGGCCCAGACTCTAAGAAGTGGCTAGAAGCCATGAGATCCGAAATGGATTCCATGTACACCAACAAAGTATGGACTTTGGTGGAACCACCCGAAGGGGCTCGACCCATAGGGTGCAAGTGGGTCTTCAAGAAGAAGACCGACATGGAAGGCAAGGTAGTTGCTTATAAGGGGCGATTGGTGGCCAAAGGTTATAGACAGATTCATGGTATTGACTATGATGAGACCTTTTCACCAGTCGCCATGACTAAATCCATTCGAATCTTACTTGCTATTGCAGCATACTACGACTATGAGATTTGGCAAATGGATGTCAAAACAGCGTTCCTTTATGGGAACCTCCTTGAGGATGTGTACATGACACAACCAGAGGGTTTTGAGGATCCAGAGAATGCCAATAAAGTCTGTAAGCTGCAAAGGTCCATTTATGGATTAAAGCAAGCTTCTAGGAGCTGGAATCGACGTTTTGATGACGCGGTCAAAGAGTTTGGCTTCATCAAGAACGAAGATGAGCCTTGTGTTTACAAGAAGGTTAGTGGGAGCTCTATAGTATTTCTGGTCTTGTATGTGGATGACATACTAATCATTGGCAATGATATTCCTACTCTGCAATCTGTTAAAGATTGGCTAGGAAAGTGCTTTGCGATGAAAGACTTAGGAGACGCAGCCTATATACTGGGTATAAAGATCTATAGAGATAGATCTGAAAGGTTGCTTGGCCTAAGTCAGAGTACATATATTGACAAGGTGTTGAAGAGGTTCAACATGCAAGATTCCAAGAAGGGATTCTTGCCCATGTCACATGGAGTCACTCTTTCCAAGAATGACTGTCCCTCCAATGAGATGGAGAAGGACCGCATGAGCAGGATACCCTATGCTTCGGCCATAGGATCCATCATGTACGCCATGCTATGTACTAGACCAGACGTATCATACGCGTTGAGTATGGTGAGCAGATACCAGTCCAATCCGGGTGAGAGTCATTGGATTGCTGTCAAGAACATCCTAAAGTACTTGAGAAGAACTAAGGATGTATTCTTGATATTTGGAGGAATGGAAGAGCTAAGTGTAAAGGGTTACACTGACGCAAGCTTCCAAACCGACAAGGATGATTACAGATCGCAGTCTGGATACGTGTTTTGCCTGAATGGAGGAGCTGTAAGCTGGAAGAGTTCCAAGCAAGGCACAGTTGCTGATTCTACAACAGAAGCTGAGTACATTGCTGCTGCGGAAGCAGCAAAAGAGGCTGTATGGATAAAGAAGTTTATCGCTGAGCTCGGTGTGGTCCCTAGCATAGTGGATCCCGTAGAGTTGTACTGTGACAAATCTGGGGCAATCGCACAGGCGAAGGAACCAAGATCGCACCAAAAGTCAAAGCATGTACTTAGGAGATTCCATCTTATTCGTGATATGATCGATCGAGGAGATGTGAAGATATGCAAGATTCCGACAGATGACAATGTGTCAGATCCGCTCACGAAACCTCTTGCGCAGCGAAAGCATGAAGGGCACGCCAGATCTATAGGAATACGAGATGCGCCAGATTGGCTCTAGTACAAGTGGGAGACTGTTGGAATAGATTCCCTAGAGGCAATCATAGATTTAGTATGAACAATGTTTTGGCTAGAATATTCATTTATTATTTATGGCGATATTTAATATAATGAAGTCCTTAGATAAATTGTGTTATTTATCTTAAATGTCCCTAGTCCATTATATTGATTAATAGGACAATCAAATATAGACTAGTATATGGGTAGATTGATATGGAGATATCAAGTCTAACATATGGGTGTGCATTAGGAGTAATGGCATACTGGACTGACCCACGACGAAAAGGATACATTAGATTATGTGAATTCACAATCGCTTTTCGTAGTGCTAATATTATTGCAATCCTTGGACTTGAAGTCACTAGATACTCTAGTTGTGAAATATTGCGCTTTGATGTTATCAAACGTTACACCGTAACTGGGTAATCATAAAGGTGGCTATCGGGCGTGATAGGAAGCAAGCTTAGAGATCGTAGTGATGTAGATAGGATTTGTCCCTCCCACATAATGGGGGTAAATATCCACGGCCACTCGAGGGATGAGGCTTATTGAATGTCTGGCCAGACTCAGATAAATTAATATAGAGATATTAATGTTATCTGCAAGCATAAGCATATTCCCAGGATCGAGGAACTATGGATTGGATATACGAGTGTGACTATTTATGTCTCGTGTCCAATCCGGATATGGAGACAAAGGGATAATGCAATATGACATATTGGGCACAAATGTTTGTCGGGATCACTGACTATTTCTATTGGTTGGGTGGCATGGATGTGTCGCTAGACACCGCTCCATGTTAGTAATAGTTCCTACCAACTATATAGAAACCTATGGGGTCACACGTCAAATAGAGTAGTGGGATAAATTAATATGGATTAATTAATAGAAGGATCATTGTGCAACACCTTGCAAACTTAGTAGGACTAATTTGCAAGGACGGGAATAATTCTAGTTCATCTAGAATTAGGAAACTCTTTTATGGAAACAACAAGGAGTTGTTGGAGTATATAAAGGAGGCTCTAGCTTCCTTCCCACTACATGAGTTATTATTAGACATAACACATAAAGAGTGGGAGAGAGCAAAAGAGAGAGCAAGACAAAGAGCTAGGGCCGAAACCCTAGCCCCCGTCCGCCCCCTCTACCCGACGGCAAAAGGAGGCCGCCCCCTCCTTTGTGCTTTGTTGCTTTGTTGCTTTGATCTTCATCCCTCTTCCTCCGGGTTCAAGCTAGCACTTGTGGAGAAGGAAGAATCTAGATCTCACCTCTAGACGTGGATCAACCGTAGAGACGAGGACATCATTCTTCGTGTGATCTCACAAATCAAAAGGTACACATCTTCTATGACCTTAATCATGTTATGATGTCTCTTCCTGTGATCCTTGGTTAGCTTTGAGTAGGATTAATTTTTTTTGTTATTCCGCTGCGTTACCTACGTCAAAACCCAACAGTGGTATCAGAGCCACAGGTCGTAGAGCATAACATGATATTATGTGTTTACGATTTCAGTTCATACACCGTATTATTGTTTATTACGCGAAAACTGAAAAATTGGCATAGTAGATGCAATATTGAATTTGATTCAATCAAACAAGACCCAAATTAACGTTGAATGTTAGAATTGGTGAGTTTAATCACATAGGATGTGAATAATTGGGTTCTTGAAAAATTAGGGTTCATGGGCACATGATTGAAAAGGGGTTTTCAATTATGGAAAAAAAATTATGGAAATAAATCCATATGGAAACAACCTTGCTTGGGAAACAAGGAAGGAGGAAGGGGACTAGGGCCGAAACCCTAGCCGCCCGCCCCTCCCTTGCGCGCCAAGCAAGGCCGCGGCCCCCTAGGCGTGCGGCGGTCCTAGGGTTCGGGCCACTTGTTGGCTTGGACCCTTTGGACCGTTGTGAAACCCTAGTTACCCAATTTCATTAAAATTAAACAAGCGCGTTAAATATTGGTTTTAACTGTATTATGTGCTTTATTGCATGGTGGATGGATATGGCCTAGGATTGTGGATGTTTATTGTTTTGTGGTTTGGTTTACGGCCTGCGAGCTGATCAAATTAATGTAATAATTAATTAAGTTTTACGGCCTGCGAGTCGTTCTTTTTCTCCTCGACATGTGAGGCTTTTGTTATTTATTTATTCTAGATGTTAGGCTAGAATTAGAAATATTTAGATGATAGCCAAGAACATGGAGAAGAAGACCGGAGAACCAAAGGAGCCAAAAGACATCCCTAGGCGCGCAGCTATGGTGGAGCACATGGAGATGAGCTCGGCACTTTAGGGCAATTAGATATTATCATTGGCTTGATAATATCATTAGTCTAGAGGCCATATCCATGCCACGTTTTTTTTATTTTGTGAATGTTTATTATTCATGCCTTGTTATTTATTTTTGTGTGTATGGCGCTACAAGCAAAAACGATAACAAGATAATAATAAACAAGGTTGGTCTTTTATTGTGGATGGCCCAATCCAAATAAGTAGACCATGTTGATAAGATCAACCAAACAACTTACAAGAAATCCCTCAATTAAATATTGCGTTTTGCCTTCTCTTGCCAAAACACCCTTCATGATCATGGCCTATTAAAATTCGGGCTTGCCAAAGCAAGGCGATTTTAATTTTTCATGATGTGTTGCGGACGACGCAAGCTAGTAATGCGTGTATGTTGAAAGCAAGAGGTTGGACGCAACTAGGCAAGAGTCAATTGGATTGATGAGCCTAGAGGCATGAAAATTAGGAGTTATCCAATTGGATAAAGAATAAAAGGAATTTATTCACCTAATTGGACCAAGAGTTGCATGGGATGCAATTGGAATGGTTCCTACCTAAATAACCAATTCTTGGGTGACTTGCCAAAGCAAGCTCAAGAAGAAGTGAAAAAGGGATCTTGGACCCAGTAGAAAGTATAAAGATATTTTCCGCTTTAATAGTGAGGGCTATTAATCCGAGAAAAATAGTGGGAGCTATATTTAATGATCTAGCCATTGTTAAATATAGTTAAACTAGGTATTGCCCGTGCCTAAAGGCACGACAAAAGGCAAATGAAGTGTAAGTTCAACCGTCTCTGCTACACGAAAGAGTACGAAAGTACGTTAACAAAATGTTACACGAATTAACCTCTATTTATAGTGAGGAAATAAGAAGTATTCCGTTGAACCAAGAAAAAAAACTATCTAGCCCCAAGTACATTTACGATCAATCCTCCTCATCAACAAACAGTAACAATGCATACTTTGCACAGAACAGTGCAGAGAAGTTAAATCATTTCCTAATAAAAAAAAAGTACATCAACCTAAATCCTCTATTAAGTTGTAAAAGTCATGCATAATTGCATAAATCTCTATTAAGCAAAAGAATGTTGATGTAATAACTCCGCATATAAAGTTAAATTTGTTGATGTAATAAGGACTCGCTATAAAAAATAAATAACAGATAAATCGCAAAATTCATGGAGACTTGTCTCATATTACAACAAAATCTTTTACATTCAAGAGTATTATTCCGCACCATGTAGCTAGTATACAAATGTACACCGGGAAAATTACACAGCCACTTTCTCCTATTGAAAGTGCCAGCAATGTTGTCGGTGTTCTTTGAGTGTATGCCCGGCCTCTTGGCTACAACAACCTGTAAATGAAATAAAATACTACAGTATTATTGATAATTTTTGTATGTAGTTCCCATATCATGTAACTGAAACATTCCTAGGATGTCTTACGAAGGAAAAAAAAAAGTAGTCTCGGACATGAAGAAGGTAAACCATAGCCTAAAATGAAATTAGGACACGCAAAACTAATAGTAAAAGGGGTGGAAGCGGTGGATGGATACCTGAGCCAGCTGCATAATTTGCACGCCGTCACATTTCATGTCATTGCATCTTAGCGAACTGAGATACCAGTCCATTGGAGCCAACTGGGCATCAAAGATACCATTCCAATGAGAAAAGGAACCAAAGAAATTGCATTCAAAGCACCAGACAGTGGGGAACTACACTGCAAGCAACATGCATTCGGATTATTGTATTGAATAATTGTAGCCTTGATCTAGCATAGTGCCAAAGTGGACAACAAACGGATAACAAAACTTAGAATTTCGAAGCACCAAACAAAAAAACAACCACAAAACATGTCAAGTACCCTGATACACATCGATCGATATGGCAAGCCTCAACTTATCATGGTTCGTCTATGTTTTGGAATTTAGTACAATGTTAATCAGTAACTACAATCACCAGCAATAGGTTCCCCAGATATCATGGACAACAGTGTAACCCCCTATCTCTTGGAATTGCTACTCGGCAGTAACATTCTGAAGTTTCCATTGAAATACGCACATGCTTCCTTTGTGTTAGGCTGAACCTGAATGGCATTGCTAAAAAATCAAAATTCAGAAAATCTACATAATCAACACCACTAATCTTCCTAGAGTTTGCTGCTTAAGTAGTTCTATTATTAGCTTCAAAAAAATTAAAATTTTGATATCCTATTTAACAATGTACATTTGTTGATTCTAAACTAATCCCAAAATCTTTGTAACTTAACTGAAGCCACAACACACCATAAAACACATTCAGACTATAAAGCTACCAGTAGGCTTAATCATGGCAGTCGGAATCTTTGTTGTGGCAATTTTCAATCCTCAATAAAAAATAACCCCGAAAATAACCACACTAATTATAGGGGACCTGAAACTATTCTCTTTTATGTGTCATAAAATTCATAGAACTTTTGCACCGCCTTAGAGGAGATTTGGTGTGGCTTCCACCTTATTTTGCTGAAAACCCAATCACATCTAGCATTCCACAGTTCCAGAAATTTGACCAATAAAACCCAGAGCTAACTGTTTCCACCACTCCTGAATAGATGATACAAAGTCCACAGAATAAATGCAACTAACAGGAGAGAACTTCCATACCTGATTTGCCAGATTGCAGGAAGAGATCAAATGTAGCTCAGTCAATGTTGCTTTCAGTTTCTTTCTTTGTGAGCTAGTGGCACTATGGAATTGAAGCATCCTCTAAAAAACCTACATGTCCACCAAAAGATACACTGAGAAACATCATCAAGAATCCAGAAAATAAAGGAATATGCTCCGATACTATAGATGCATGTGTCGTTTGAGTCTTTTATATGCTCCGACACTATAGAGGCATGTGTCATTTGTTTCTATTTGATAAAAGCTGGTCTAAAGATCTCTTTTAGGAGCGCATACTCGGCCCCAAACAAATTGATGGTCAGGTATAAAAGTACTAAGCTGGACTTTTTGGGACCAAGTTAAGCATCCTCAGTCCATGAAGCTTTTGTTTCATGGAAACAAAGTAACAAAGAATCGCTGTACATCATTTTCCTCTGTGAAGAATTGGACCTGTAATCAGTGAAAGATGGTTGTAGGTTGAGGTCATATATGAGATATGAGATAAGAGGAAACTGAAGAACAGATTGTCACTGGAGTCATACCATCATGCTAGGAGTTTGATTCTCTTTTCCTTCTGCGCAGAACGGTGCTTTCCCTTTACCCTTACATTGGGTTGCCTGAAAATAGCAAAGTTGTCAGTATAATTGAGATGAAAGATCAAGTGGGATTTATATACTGAATGAAATAACTTACCTCGGGAGCTTTTCGGTTCGTACTGTGTTCGTGGACATCGCGGATTACGACACCGGTGTTTCGTTCTTTCAACACCATTGAAGTTTTGCTGAAAAAAAAGTAGGAGCAGTAGCAACAACCTTATATAGCGACACATAGGAAATATCCTAAGAGAAGAGGACTAAGTGCGACCATGTATGGATCCACGATTGTTAAAGTTGACGCACGAAGAGGACCCTTTCAAGGAGTGCCAAACTTATTCACCTCTATTAAGGCTTATACTGCTTCCTATATCTCAATCAGTTTAAATGAAGATCTTTGCTCCACTTATATCACACCAGAGATTCTTGCCCGACTATACAATCTAACAAATTGCAAAAAGTAATGCTCTGTAGAAACTTCCTCTCACGAATACATCCTTCGTTTTCTATTTGACATGGAAGGTTTCCCAAAATTATAGGAAGACATAACAATACTTTGATAGCTTATTGTACCAGTTATCTACAAACTCAAATTTGGAGAACTTCTCATGGCCAAAACAGTTTAATGTGTGTAAAGGGTGGATTTTTACTGAGTTTAATAATCATCAATTTAGAGAACTTCACATGGACAAAACAGTTCTAAGGCACAGTTTCTGCAAGACAACCTTATATAGCGACACATACATGAGTTCAGAATTATATATCAATGTGTATCAAAGAGGTGAAGTGAATGAGCAGAATTATATATCAATGTGTTTGAAAGGGTGGTTTTTTTACTGAGACATCAATTTAGAGAACTTCTCATGGCAAAAACAGTTTAATGTGTGTAAAAGGGTGGCTTTTTACAGAGATTAATAATCACATGGACAAAACAGTTCTAAGGCTCAGTTTCTGCAAGACAAAACCCAACAGCCGCATATGAAATAACAGAGAAATAACACTCAATTCGCTCTGAAACTCGATTGTTGAAATAACAGAGAAATAAACACAGCCGAAGGGGAAGAAAGGTACCAACACTCAATTCGCAGGTAGGGTTCGGTGTTGATGAAAGAGAACATAGCATAGATGGGTGGCGACGGAGCTGAGGATCGAACCTGGAGTGTCAGGGCGCAGGAGGTTGAGTTATTGCAGCGACGTCTACGGCGATGGGGACTACGGCGTCGATGAAGGCGTCGATGAAACCGACGGGGAGAAGCAGCGCCGTATGAGATGAAATCGACAGGGAATCCGAGAGTGATCGGGCAGCGCCGTCCGAGATTGAAGATTGAAATCGACGGGGAGTCCGAGAGTGATCGATGGTGTCTCTGATTTGGGAGGGAAGGAAACCTAAGAGGAAACCTAAGAATTGGGTGTGACGGTGATTTTGGACGGGGTATGTGAGTGGACAAATGATGGTGGAGGATGTGTAATGTAAGATTAATAATCCAAGGGTTTAAAATGTGACTTAATTTTCATCTAACGGTTGAAAATGTCTCTTTTAAAATGTCTCTTTGAAAATGTGTTTGGGAAAATATGCATGGGTCCCACACCGTTCTGTTTTATTATATAGATTGTTCAAAATACTAAAATGCATATTTCTCGTTTTGTAGAATTCCAAATGGCAAACAACAACGCATCGAGTTCATCGCTACGATCTGTCCTTGAGAAGGATAAATTGTCTGGAACAAATTTCCTTGACTGGTACAGAAACTTGAGGATTGTCCTCAAGCAAGAAAAGAAGCTGTACGTCTTGGACACCCAATTCCAGACCCACCACAAGATGAGTCTCTATTAGCGGAAGTAAGGGCACGTCAAAAACATATTGATGATTCTAATGACGTGACTTGCCTCATGCTTTGTACCATGACTGGTGAGCTTCAGAAGCAACACGAGAACATGGAAGCCTATGATATGATCAGACACTTGAAACAATTGTTTCAGGAACAGGCAAGGCATGAGCGCTATGAGGTGTCTAAAGCGTTGTTCAAAAGCAGTCTTGCAGAAGGGAATCCAGTAGGCCCTCATTTACTCCGAATGATCGGGTACATAGAGAACCTTGAGAGACTGGGGTTCCCACTCGGCCAGGACTTGGCGACTGATCTCGTCTTGCAATCGTTGCCTGACAGTTATAATCAGTTCATTATGAACTATAATATGAATGAGATCAACAAGTCTTTGCCAGACCTATTGAACATGCTAAAGACGGCTGAGCAAAGCATCAATAAAGGCAAGGGCAAGGCCATAATGATGGTGCACAAGAAGAAGAGCAAGTCAGTTGCATCTACTTCAAAAGGAAAACGCAAGAAAGTTGCGAAATCCAAGGAAGCCCTAAAGCCTAGTGGAGGCGTGGCTAAAGGTGAGTGTCACTACTGCAGCCAGCCGGGTCACTGGAGGAGGAATTGCCCTAAGTATCTGGAGGATAAGAAGCTTGGAATAGTGATTCCACCACCACCAGGTATTTATGTTATAGACGTCAATCTTTCTATTTCATCATCCTGGGTATTAGATACCAGATGTGGTTCTCACATTTGTCGTAATGTGCAGGGTTTGAAAAGAAGTAGAAGATTGCGAAAGGGGGAGATAGACTTGCGCGTCGGGAATGGAGCAAAGGTTGCTGCATTAGCTGTAGGCGTTTATGAGCTATCTTTGCCTTCTGGACTTATTTTAGAATTAGACAATTGCTTTTATGTGCCTGCTATGAGCAGAAACATTATTTCCGTTTCTTGTTTGGACGAGAAAAGTTTTCTATTTCAATAAAGGACAAGTGTTGCTCCATTTATTTTGATAGTATGCACTATTGTAGTGCGCATTTGTCTAATGGATTGTATATCCTTGATCTAAAGAATCCAATCTATAACATAAATACTAAAAGGATTAAAACTAATGATTTAAATTCTACATATCTATGGCACTGTCGTTTAGGCCATATAAATGAGAAACGCATATCTAGACTCCATAAGGATGGACTTCTAGACTCATTTGATTTGGAATCATATGAGACATGTGAATATTGTTTATTAGGAAAAATGACAAAGTCCCCTTTCAATAAGAAAGGCGAGCGGACTAGTGAGTTATGGGCACTCATACATACTGATGTATGCGGACCATTCCCCACGCCTGCCAGAGGTGGTTATACCTACTTCATCACATTTACTGATGATTTCAGTAGATATGGATTTGTATACCTTATGAAGGCCAAATCTGAATCCTTTGAATTGTTCAAGGAATTCAAGAATGAAGTAGAGAAGCAACTTGGCAAGAGTATTAAAGCTCTACGATCGGATCGTGGAAGAGAATACTTAAGCCAAGAGTTTGACGAGTATCTTAGAGAGTGTGGGATAGTATCCCAGCTCACTCCACCCGGAACACCACAATGGAATGGTGTATCTGAGAGGAGGAATCACACTCTATTAGATATGGTGCGATCTATGATGTCTCAAACAGATCTTCCGATATCCTTTTGGGGACATGCTCTAATGACGGCAGCTTTTACCATTAACCGTGTTCCATCCAAATCAGTCATGAAGACGCCATATGAGATATGGACTGGGAGGCGTCCCATAGTGTCGTTTATGAAGATTTGGGGCTGCGACGTCTATGTAAAGCGTTTACAAACAGACAAGCTCGGGCCTAAAGCGGATAAGTGTAAGTTGTGGGATATCCTAAGGAGGCTAAAGGATATTATTTCTATAACCCTACCGAGAACAAAGTGTTTGTTGCTCGGACCGGCGTGTTTCTAGAAAGAGAACTAGTCTCTAAAGAAGCAAGTGGGAGGGTTGTAGAACTTGAAGAAATTCATGAACCACAAACCACTGAACCAATAATGGAACATGAACAGAACCACAAGAAGTTGTGGAAGAACCTGTTCAGGTAACACAGGAACTCCGTAGATCAGGAAGAGTGCGTCATGAGCCAGAGAGGTATGGACTTCTCGTGACTGAGACCGATGACGTACCTCTCATGGATGATGAGCCTGAAAACTATGGAGAAGCCATGAGTGGCCCAGACTCTAAGAAGTGGCTAGAAGCCATGAGATCCGAAATGGATTCCATGTACACCAACAAAGTATGGACTTTGGTGGAACCACCCGAAGGGGCTCGACCCATAGGGTGCAAGTGGGTCTTCAAGAAGAAGACCGACATGGAAGGCAAGGTAGTTGCCTATAAGGGGCGATTGGTGGCCAAAGGTTATAGACAGATTCATGGTATTGACTATGATGAGACCTTTTCACCAGTCGCCATGACTAAATCCATTCGAATCTTACTTGCTATTGCAGCATACTACGACTATGAGATTTGGCAAATGGATGTCAAAACAGCGTTCCTTTATGCGAACCTCCTTGAGGATGTGTACATGACACAACCAGAGGGTTTTGAGGATCCAGAGAATGCCAATAAAGTCTGTAAGCTGCAAAGGTCCATTTATGGATTAAAGCAAGCTTCTAGGAGCTGGAATCGACGTTTTGATGACGCGGTCAAAGAGTTTAGCTTCATCAAGAACGAAGATGAGCCTTGTGTTTACAAGAAGGTTAGTGGGAGCTCTATAGTATTTCTGGTCTTGTATGTGGATGACATACTAATCATTGGCAATGATATTCCTACTCTGCAATCTGTTAAAGATTGGCTAGGAAAGTGCTTTGCGATGAAAGACTTAGGAGACGCAGCCTATATACTGGGTATAAAGATCTATAGAGATAGATCTGAAAGGTTGCTTGGCCTAAGTCAGAGTACATATATTGACAAGGTGTGGAAGAGGTTCAACATGCAAGATTCCAAGAAGGGATTCTTGCCCATGTCACATGGAGTCACTCTTTCCAAGAATGGCTGTCCCTCCAATGAGATGGAGAAGGACCGCATGAGCAGGATACCCTATGCTTCGGCCATAGGATCCATCATGTACGCCATGCTATGTACTAGACCAGACGTATCATACGCGTTGAGTATGGTGAGCAGATACCAGTCCAATCCGGGTGAGAGTCATTGGATTGCTGTCAAGAACATCCTAAAGTACTTGAGAAGAACTAAGGATGTATTCTTGATATTTGGAGGAATGGAAGAGCTAAGTGTAAAGGGTTACACTGACGCAAGCTTCCAAACCGACAAGGATGATTACAGATCGCAGTCTGGATACGTGTTTTGCCTGAATGGAGGAGCTGTAAGCTGGAAGAGTTCCAAGCAAGGCACAGTTGTTGATTCTACAACAGAAGCTGAGTACATTGCTGCTGCGGAAGCAGCAAAAGAGGCAGTATGGATAAAGAAGTTTATCGCTGAGCTCGGTGTGGTCCCTAGCATAGTGGATCCCGTAGAGTTGTACTGTGACAACTCTGGGGCAATCGCACAGGCGAAGGAACTAAGATCGCACCAAAAGTCAAAGCATGTACTTAGGAGATTCCATCTTATTCGTGATATGATCGATCGAGGAGATGTGAAGATATGCAAGATTCCGACAGATGACAATGTGTCAGATCCGCTCACGAAACCTCTTGCGCAGCGAAAGCATGAAGGGCTTGCCAGATCTATAGGCATACGAGATGCGCCAGATTCGCTCTAGTGCAAGTGGGAGACTGTTGGAATAGATGCCCTAGAGGCAATCATAGATTTAGTATGAACAATGTTTTGGCTAGAATATTCATTTATTATTTATGGCGATATTTAATATAATGAAGTCCTTAGATAAATTGTGTTATTTATCTTAAATGTCCCTAGTCCATTATATTGATTAATAGGACAATCAAATATAGACTAGTATATGGGTAGATTGATATGGAGATATCAAGTCTAACATATGGGTGTGCATTAGGAGTAATGGCATACTGGACTGACCCACGACAAAAAGGATACATTAGATTATGTGAAGTCACAATCGCTTTTCGCAGTGCTAATATTATTGCAATCCTTGGACTTGAAGTCACTACATACTCTAGTTGTGAAATATTGCGCTTTGATGTTATCAAACGTTACACCGTAACTGGGTAATCATAAAGGTGGCTATCGGGCGTGATAGGAAGCAAGCTTAGAGATCGTAGTGATGTAGATAGGATTTGTCCCTCCCACATAATGGGGGTAAATATCCACGGCCACTCGAGGGATGAGGCTTATTGAATGTCTGGCCAGACTCAGATAAATTAATATAGAGATATTAATGTTATCTGCAAGCATAAGCATATTCCCAGGATCGAGGAACTATGGATTGGATATACGAGTGTGACTATTTATGTCTCGTGTCCAATCCGGATATGGAGACAAAGGGATAATGCAATATGACATATTGGGCACAAAGGTTTGTCGGGATCACTGACTATTTCTATTGGTTGGGTGGCATGGATGTGTTGCTAGACACCACTCCATGTTAGTAATAGTTACTACCAACTATATAGAAACCTATGGGGTCACACGTCAAATAGAGTAAAGCTAGATTTGGGATTAATTAATATGGATTAATTAATAGAAGGATCATTGTGCAACACCTTGCAAACTTAGTAGGACTAATTTGCAAGGAAGGGAATAATTCTAGTTCATCTAGAATTAGGAAACTCTTTTATGGAAACAACAAGGAGTTGTTGGAGTATATAAAGGAGGCTCTAGCTTCCTTCCCACTACATGAGTTATTATTAGACATAACACATAAAGAGTGGGAGAGAGCAAAAGAGAGAGCAAGACAAAGAGCTAGGGCCGAAACCCTAGCCCCCGTCCGCCCCCTCTACCCGACGGCAAAAGGAGGCCGCCCCCTCCTTTGTGCTTTGTTGCTTTGTTGCTTTGATCTTCATCCCTCTTCCTCCGGGTTCAAGCTAGCACTTGTGGAGAAGGAAGAATCTAGATCTCACCTCTAGACGTGGATCAACCGTAGAGACGAGGACATCATTCTTCGTGTGATCTTACAAATCAAAAGGTACACATCTTCTATGACCTTAATCATGTTATGATGTCTCTTCCTGTGATCCTTGGTGGGCTTTGAGTAGGATTAATTTTTTTGTTATTCCTCTGCGTTACCTACGTCAAAACCCAACAAGGGTTGCAAGGGGATTGCACTTTCCCTACATTGGAAGCTCGAGCACCATGCTCACGTCCTCTAACGTAGGACGAGCTTCGTACTCATCTAAATGGAAAGTGTATGTTTTGGGACACCACCGCGACATAAGGGTGTAAAGCATTTCAGCATCAATCAAAACCTTATACCCCATGGTAGCCTCTACTGCACCATAAATCCCGGGGTGCTATCAGCATAAACTTCCAGCACATGCGATGCCCACTCATCTAGGTAATCTATAACGCTAAAGTAAGATCGATGCTCAACCCAACAGTAAGTGTAGAGTAAATATTACAAAGCAAGACGATGGATGTCGCAATTCTCCACCACTGTCCATCCCCCCACTAGGAGATAATCGACCTAGAGCCCAAGTGTCCCTCATGACAATGTTGTTTTTTTTATTGGAATACGGGCCAAGTAATTATAATAACCTGCACCATTGATCCTTCTTATTTTCAGGCAGCCCATGCATCACACAGGAGCTCACTTCTGAGTTCAGGTTCGTGGTTTGGAAATTGATTATTGCATCCTTACCCAAGAAGATGCTTTTAAGGCGTAAGACGACATCTTTTGCAATGCTTCAATCAATGTTTATATGCAACTTCAAGAATAGACTCAAAAAATGATTATATTCAACCGATTCATATTTTTTTCGGATTCCTCAAAGAATATGGTACCACTTTCGAGATTGGAACTGTGTAAGTTTTGTCATTGCCCTGCAATGCATCCTACCCGTTCGGGCCCGTTTTTTACGGGCAGACTACGGGTGTGTCATTATTGTCAAAAATCTGATGCTCATTCTCCTTTGATGCCTCATCTCGGTCATGGCTGGGGTATGGCGGATCTTGCAGTGCTAATCCAATTTGGGTGGTTATGCCATTAACTTGAGCACGTGGACTGTTAACTATGGTTGCGGGTAAATTCCCTGGTGCTCTTTATGTTTGCTGTTGTGCCACCTTCCCGACCTATACCTCCAATGTTTGTAGGTGAGTTTTGGTTATCTGCAAATAGGCTGCTAGTGTGCTGAAGTTTAAATCAATCTGTGTAAATTTGGCATTGAAATTGGTGGTCATGTTTAGCAGCATGGCTTTGACTTCTCCCATCTCGCTGTTGGGTTGTTGTGTTGGTGGTGCCTGCTGTGCAAGTGGCTTGTTCAAGAATTTTGGGGCATAGACTGCGGCATTAGGGTTTCCGTACCGGAATCCTGGATGATCAGCTGTTCCTAGTCTGTACTGGCTGATTTCCCATTGTTGTTGAACATATTTGGCATCCTCAATTCTGAGCTCCTCAACGGCTGTGTCCTAGTCCGGTTCCTCTACTGCTGCAGCAGTCTTATTTTCTGTGTAAACCTTCTTGACCAGGTCCGTAACAAATTTGGTCTGATTCTCAATCCGATCATCAACTACTGGCTCAGCTAGGGCGGTAAGCCTGCGGTCATCAAACATGGGAATGTTCTGCTTGGCTAACTGCTTCATCAACTTATAGGCTCCTTCTTTGTCCACGTGGTACAGAAATTTGCCTCCGGCTTCCCTGTTAATTCTGACAGCATTCTCTCTGTCTACGGCATGGTAGAATACCTGCAGAATTTTCGTGTCCCCAAAATCGTGGTTAGGGAACTTTTTCACCAATCTCATAAGTCTGTCCCATGCATCTACCACCTTCTCTCCCATCTTCTGTTTGAAGGACATGATCTCGCTCTGTAATTTGATTACTCGAGAGGCGTGGTAGAACTTCGCCAGAAAATCTGCAATGCATCCATCCCAGGTATTGATGGATCTGGGTGCTCGGGATTCAAGCATGTCCTTGGATGTTCCGTACAGGCAGTATGGGAACAGAATCAGCTTGAGTGCTTCGGCATCTACTCCCTTCTACCGGAATTTGTTGCAGTAGTCCTCGAATTTCCCGTTAAAGTCATTCGGGTCTTCATCTGCTCTATCATGGAACGAGCTGTGAGTTTGAACTGTGTGGATGGTGGAGGGTTTAAGATCAAAGTGTTCAGCAGTGATTTGAGGCACTACTATAGTTGGCTCATTTCCTCCCGAAGGGACATCCGATTCTCTACCAAAGCTTTTCCAGATCTATTGGTTGTTCCGGGAAGCAAAGCCTGCTGCAATAAGCTCCTCAATGTATTGAGCCATCTGAGGTAGAGTACGTGCCTCGAGGGTTGGTACTTCGACCATCATGCTTTCGTAGTGTCTGCATCTCTTGTCTTTATAAAGCTGTTCTGGATCGTTGAGTGGCTGCACCAATTCCCGGGGAAACTTGGGCACACATAGATGTTCCTGAAAAACCAGAGATTTTAAGAGTAGTGGTACAAAAAGAAAATAAAAAAAAGTAAGAGAAAAACTCTGGAAATTAATTCTGACTATTAAGTAAGTTGTTACTGTTCCTGGTAATGCCGCCAAAAACTTGACATGAATTCTTACATGCGTTACGCAAGTGTACAGTCAATATAATAAAGTGAGTATTGGAGACTTTTACCTCTTTATCAGAGTAGCTTTCCAGAGAAAACACGTAAAAATTAAAAGGAGGAGTTTGGTTGAGTTGATTCTACTAAGCTACGTACTGAAAGTAAATTACTGAATAAACAATTTTTTGGTATGATTGTTTGTGAATATTTTGGGTTGTAAAAATTCGGTTTTGGGATACTAGGTTTCCGGGATCCCCTAGTGAAATACCCTGTTATTTAGAAACGGGTATTTTTAGATAATCTTAAGTGTTAATATGTTGAAACGGGTATTTTATGAAATTATTAAGTTTTAATATAATATTATTATAAGTATTGGGTGTTAATATGCTACTATTATATTTTATGATATTATTGGTATTAGTTGTTATTATTTATAAAGTTAATTTTAAAGTTATAAACTACCTAGGTGCTTTTATGTATTTATTCTTAACTTATATAGTGTCTTTTAATTGAATTTGGGGGTAGTAGTTGTACTAAGCCTAAATCTAGTGGGGTTAAAGTGTCTTTAACCCTAAAAATAGTCATCTTCTTCCTGAAACTCTCCCACGGAGGAAGAAGACCATCTCCAACCCAAACACCACCATTACCACTCCGAATCTTCACCAAATTCATTGATGTTTGTCCCAAATCACTCCCTATTCGATTTAAACTCATTAAGGCTCGATAATTTAGCATCAAGCAACCCAATTTCGCCAACTTTTTGTCCCGATTCAAAATCGAAGTTTTCAAAGTGGGTTTCCTCATGGAGGTTGAATTCTTCACCTCAAGGCTATATAAACCCATCAATTCTCAGATTTTAAACCCACAATCTCAATCCCTCAATCTCTCCTTCGATCACTCTCTCTCTCTCAAACTCTCCCTCTCGATTTCTCTCTCTCTCACGTCGCTTTGCCGGCGAACCCGGCTGCCCGCCGCCGCCCGGTCCGCCACTGCCGTGCGCCGCCGTCGTACGCCGCCGGCCTCGCCACCAGTCCTTGCCCGTCACCACCCTCGTCTCTCTCTGTTCGGGTAAGGAAACAAACCCGTCTGTTTTGTTTCTATTTTGTTTGTTTCTTTTTATTTTTTTATTTTTTTTTATTATTATTAGCAATGGTGAACTGTTAATACATAAGAATATTATCTGGGTAGAAGCACAAGAATGGGAAATGGCCCAGTGGTTAAAGCTGACTGTTAGTATTGAGTTGCCCTGGGGTTCGAGTCTTATAGCTAGCAACTTTTTTTTTTACTACTCTACACTCAAAACTTGAAAGAGAAGTTTTGGGAGTTTGAAAGCCTTATTAAAACACTTGTGAATTATTTATTTAGGAAGTTTATTTTCTTGTTTAAAGTTAATCTTTTGAAAAATAACACTCTTGGGTTATGCTTTATAGTAGTAAAAATTAGATAATCATTTTTATACAAGTTTAAAGTAATCTTTTTGTACTCATCTTTACCCAAAAATAAAAGTTTATTTTTCTTATAAGTTTATTACAAATTAGAATAAGTTATTTTCTTCAAATAGATTTGTTATTTCTTTTAAATAAAAGTTAGTTAGTTTATAATTTATTCTCTACTAAGGCTTGTTTGGTTGGGAAAATCTACTATTTGAATTAAAAGTGTTTTTGGGGTAAAATAATATGCTTCTCTACCCTAAATAATAAAAGGGATATTTTATCCAATCTTATAAGTTATATTTATATAATTATAGCCTGGTATATTTTTACAAATAATAAACGTTAACTTTATAATGCGTATTTTATCATAAAAGAGATTGTTCACGTTGGCAAGGTTGGGGAGAGTTAGTAAGGGATTGTTGGCTTTTACCAATAAGACTTTGTTTGCAATATGTTTATTAGGATATCATGAAATTTGTAGGTGAAAATCTCATTGACGAAGGATACGTCAATTATTTCTAGGACGTGAATTGCTTTTGCTTGAGATTCAAGGTAAGTAAACATGCCAGGCCTAGCGCCCATATCTTCTTTCGTGTCTAAACTGCTTTTGTGATTTATTGTCTCAAAATTTGAATATCTACTTGAATGTTTATTTGAGAAAGTCTACTGATTTTATAAAGGTGATTCTATCACAACTATCACATGATAAATTAATAAGACGTAAAGACGTAAAGTGAAATAGTTGTACCGGGGATCAATATTTTGAGCTTTGGTCGATGTGAACTACGTCTCTCGACCCACTTTATTTATTTTGCTCGGTCGCAACCGCCCCGAGTTCGCTCCAGTACTTACCTCTCTGGCTGCAAGAAGTCTTAGGGGGGTGTCGACACTTATGGTCTGGTAGCCAGTTATTAGTACATCTTCCCCATGTCAACATGGTAATATATGTTTTTTGAATGATGGACCTTTATGATTGAGAATTGGAAGTCCCGATTGGACAAATGAGTAAGTTTGGGAATGTTTCCCCACAAGTGAAGTGATAAAAGAAAAGATTTGTGAATTATTATTTTGTAGGGTTTCGATTCATGGATCGCACAACGGAAGCATAATCAAACATAAACCATGCAAAACCCTCCAAGGATCACAAGTCTAGAGACATAACGATAGTAAAGGTAAGAAATCATAAACACACCTTTGGGTTCTCCTTGATAACTTCAAACGCGAATAATGTCACGTTCTCTATAGTTGATCCACGCCTAGAGTTGATCCTAGATCTCCCAAACTCCTTGGTGCTAGCCCGGATTAGGAAGAGGAAGAACGAATCACGCAAAACGAGACAAAAAGAGGGCTTCGGCCTCTTTTTGGCCGACGGGGTGAGGGCGGCGGCAAGGGGCGGCGTCGACCCTCCTTGTTGCTTGCTCTCTCTCCTTTTGTTCTCTCCCACTCTTGTTATGTTCACTAACAACTCCTTGTATAAGTTATGAGGAAGGAAGGAAGGAGGGTCATTTATATAGTCCAACAACTCCTTGTTAACTACCTAAAGGACTTATTCTAGTCCTACTAGAATTCAATTTAGTCCCTTCCTTGCAAATTAGTCCCTACTAAGTTTGCAAGGGTTTGAAAAGTGATCCTTCTAATTAATTAATCCAATTAATTAATTCCCAAATCTAGTTCAACTCTATATAGCGTGTGACCCCATAGGTTCTATCTAGTTGGTAGCAACTAATTGCTAATATGGAGCGGTTTCTAGCAAAACATCCATTCTAGCCAACTAATAGAATAGTCATCTTGACAACCTTTGTACAAGTAATTGTCTCATCCCTTTGCCTCCATATCCGGATTGGACACGAGAAATACAAGTCACACTCGTATATCCAATCCATAGTTTCTCGATCCATGGGAATAGCCTTATTCGTGCAAATAACATCAATATCCTATTTTGATTTATTTGAGTCTGGCCAGACATTCTATAAGCACTATCCCTCGAGTGGCCTAGGATATTTGCTCCCCTTATGTGGGAGGGGCGAATCCTCTCTACGTCCACTCCGATCTCTAAGCTTGCTTCTCATTGTATCCAGTACACGCCTTTATAACTACCCAGTTACGGTGTAGCGTTTAACGCTACCAAGATCACAATGATCCACAACTAGAATATCTAGTGACTTAAAGTCTAAGGATGACAATACCATTGCACCGCGAGAAGCACTTGTGACTCAACATAACATGTATGTAGCCTTCTCGGAGATGGGTCAATCCAGTGCAACATTCCGTAATGCACACCTATGTGTTGGATCGTGATATCTCCATATCAATCCAACCCCATACTAGTATATAGATGATTGTCCCATTTAATCATTATACTTGACTAGGGATATTTAAGATAAACAACACAATTGTAAATCTAAGGACTTCATTATATTAAATATCCAATAAATTATAAATGAATTTTCTAGCCATATACAAATTCATACTAAACTAGATTGCCTCTAGGGCATCTATTCCAACAGTCTCCCACTTGCACTAGAGCCAATCTGGCGCATCTCGTATGCCCATACTCCTAGTGTGCCCTTCATGCTTCCACTGCGTGAGAGGCTTCGTAAGCGGGTCTGACAGATTATCATCTGTAGGAATCTTGCATATCCGAACGTCTCCTCTATCGATAATATCTCGAATCAGATGAAACTTCCTGAGCACGTGTTTGGACTTCTGGTGTGATCTAGGTTCCTTTGATTGCGCGATCGCCCCAGTGTTGTCACAGAACAACTCCACTGGATCCGCAATGCTAGGGACCACACCAAGTTCAGAAATAAACTTTCTGATCCAAACAGCCTCCTTTGCTGCGCCATTTGCAGCAATGTACTCAGCCTCTGTTGTAGAATCAGCTACCGTCTCTTGCTTGGAACTCTTCCAGCTCACCGCTGCTCCATTCAGGCAAAACACATATCCCGACTGTGATCTAAAGTCATCTCTGTCGGTTTGGAAGCTTGCATCAGTGTAACCCCTTACACGCAACTCTTCCTCATTGCCAAATATCAAGAAAGCATCCTTAGTTCTTCTCAAGTACTTTAGGATGTTCTTGACAGCAATCCAGTGACTCTCACCCGGATTGGATTGGTATCTGCTTGGAAGGACAACCACTCTTTGAAAGAGTGATTCCATGTGACATGGGCAAGAATCCCTTCTTGGAATCTTGCATGTTGAACCGTTTCAACACCTTGTCAATATATGTACTTAGACTTAGGCCTAGCAACCTCTTAGATCTATCTCTATAGATCTTTATACCGAGTATATAGGCCGCTTCCCCTAAGTCCTTACTTGAGAAACACTTTCCTAGCCAATCTTTTACAGATTGCAGCATGTGAATGTCGTTTCCAATGAGTAGTATGTCATCCACATACAAGACCAGAAAAGCTACAGAGCTCCCACTAACCTTCTTGTAGACACAAGACTCATCTTCGTTTCTGATGAAGCCAAACTCTTTGACCACTTCATCAAAACATCGATTCCAACTCCTAGAAGCTTGCTTCAATCCATAAATGGATCGTTGCAGCTTACAGACTTTGTTGGCTTGCTTTGGATCCTCAAAACCCTCCGGCTGTATCATATACACGTCCTCGAGGAGATTCCCATAAAGGAATGCTGTTTTGACATCCATCTGCCAAATCTCATAGTCGTAGTATGCTGCAATTGCAAGTAGGATTCGGATGGTTTTGGTCATAGCGACTGGTGAAAAGGTTTCATCATAGTCAATACCATGAATCTGTTTGAATCCTTTAGCCACCAATCGGCCCTTATGGGTAATCACATTACCATCCATGACGATCTTCTTCTTGAAGACCCACTTGCACCCTATGGGCCGCGCCCCATGGGGTGGTTCCACCAAAGTCCATACTTTGTTGGTATACATGGATTCCATCTCGGATCTCATGGCTTCCAGCCACTTCTGAGAGTCTGGGCCACTCATGGCCTCCTCATAGGTAGTAGGATCATCATCTATGAGCATCGTGTCACCGGAATCGGTTACGAGAAGTCCATACCTCTCGGGTTCCTGGCGCACTCTACTAGATCTACGAAGCTCTTGTGTTAACTGGACATGTGGCTCCACAACTGCCTGTGATTCCTGTTCATGTTCCATAATCGGTTTAGTGATTTGTGGTTCTTGAACTTCTTCAAGTTCTACATTCCTCCTACTTGCTTCTTTAGAGACAAATTCTCTTTCTAGAAACACGCCTGTCCGAGCAACAAACACTTTGTTCTCGGTTGGATTGTAGAAGTAGTATCCCTTAGTTTCCTTAGGGTACCCCACAAATTTGCACTTATCCGATTTAGGCCCTAGCTTGTCTGATTGTAAACGTTTTACATAGACATCGCAGCCCCAAATCCTCATGAACGACAGTGTGGGACGCCTCCCACTCCACATCTCATATGGTGTCTTCATGACTGATTTTGATGGAACACGATTAATGGTGAAAGCTGCACTTAATAGAGCGTAGCCCGAAAATGATAATGGAAGGTCGGTTTGACACATCATAGACCGAACCATATCCAATAGGGTTCGATTCCTCCTCTCGGACACGCCATTCCATTGTGGCGTTCCGGGTGGAGTGAGTTGGGACACGATCCCACACTCTCTAAGATAGTCGTCAAACTCTTGGCTCAAGTATTCTCCTCCGCGATCCGATCGTAGAGCCTTGATACTTTTGCCAAGTTGCTTCTCTACTTCATTCTTGTATTCTTTGAACACTTCTAAGGATTCAGATTTTGCCCTCATAAGGTACACAAATCCATATCTACTGTAATCATCAGTAAATGTAATGAAGTAGACATAACCACCCCTGGCAGGCGTGGCAAATGGCCCACACACATCGGTATGTATGAGCGCCAATTGCTCACTAGTCCTCTCACCTTTCTTATTGAAAGGGGACTTTGTCATTTTTCCCAATAAACAAGCCTCACATGTCTCATATGATTCAAAATCAAATGAGTCTAGTAATCCATCCTTATGGAGTCTAGATACACGTTTCTCATTTATGTGGCCTAAACGAGAATGCCATAAATAAGCAGGATTTAAATCATTTATTTTAATCCGCTTGGTATTAACGTTGTAGACAGGACTGCTTAGATCAAGGACATAAAGTCCATTAAATAATTGCGCACTAAAATAGTGAATATTATTCAAATAAAAGGAACAACAATTGTTCTTTATTGAAATAATAAAACCATCCTTGTCCAAACAAGAAATAGAAATAATGTTTCTGCTCATAGCAGGCACAAAATAGCAATTATTTAATTCTAAAACTAATCCTGAAGGCAGAGATAGCTCGCACACGCCTATGGCCAACGCAACAACCTTTGCTCCATTCCCAACGCGCAGATCTACCTCCCCTTTAGCCAATCTTTTACTTCTCTTTAGATCCTGCATATTTCGACAAATATGAGATCCACATCCAGTATCTAATACCCATGATGTAGAGACAGTTAAATTGACATCTACAACATAAATACCTGGTGGTGGTGGAATCACTATTCCAAGCCTCTTGTCCTCCAGATATTTTGGGCAGTTCCTCCTCCAGTGTCCAGGCTGACTGCAGTAGTGACATTCACCCTTAGTCACAACCTTGGCAATGCCACCAACAGGCTTAAGGGCTGTTTCCTTGGACTTGGCAACTGACTTGCCTTTGCCCTTGGAGGAAGAGGCAAACCTTTTGCCCTTTCCTTTCTGTACCATCATGATGGCCTTGCCCTTACCCTTGTTGATGCTCTGTTCAGCCGTCCTCAACATGTTGAGTAAATCTGGCAGTGGTTTAACGATCTCGTTCATGTTATAGTTCATAATGAACTGTCCATAACTCTCGGGCAACGATTGCAACACGAGATCGGTTGCCAACTCTTGGCCGACCGGGAACCCCAGCCGGGCGAGATTCTCCAAGTACCCGATCATTCGGAGTACATGGGGTCCCACCGGGTTCCCTTCTGCCAGATGACATTTGAACAGTGCCTTTGAGACCTCATACCTCTCTACCCTCCCCTGCTCTTGGAAGAGCTGCTTTAGATGTTCGATCATATCGACAACATTCATGTTTTCGTGTTGCTTCTGAAGCTCAGAAGTCATGGTGAAAAGCATAGGCAGGCCGCATCATTAGCGTCATCGACACGCTTTTGATACGCCTTTAAGGCAGCAGGTGTCTGGTTCTCTGGACCTTCTGGAACATGCTCCTCTATTGCGTACAGTTTCTTCTCTTGCTTGAGAACAATTCTCAATTTTCTGTACCAATCAAGAAAGTTGGTTCCAGAGAGCTTGTCCTTCTCAAGGACAGATCGTAGGGAATGTTGTGAACTCGATGAGTTGTTTGCCATTTGGAATTCTACAAAAAGGAAAATACGCAAGTTTTAGTATTTGTGAATTTTTGACTATATTTAATAATGGCTAGTTTATTAAATATAGCTTCCACTATTTTTCTACGGATTAATAACCATAAAGATATTAATGCGGAAAATATCCTTATATTTTCTAGTGGGCCAAGATCCATCTTTCATCTCCTTATGAGCTTGCTTTGGCAAGTCACCCATAATTTGACTACTTTAGGTAGGAACAATTCCAATTGCATCCCATATGCAACTCTTGGTTCAATCGGGCAAATAACTCCTTATTTATCCATCCTTATGGATAATCCCAATTGATTGCCTCTAGGTTTCTCTTATCCCATATGCGATTTGCACATAAACAGTTAAAATCCAATTTTAACGCGCTTGGTCAATTTTAATTGATTTTAGGATTTCTAGGGTTAAAACGGTCCATGGGCCCAACAATCCAATTGCCCGGGCCCATTAAAGTGAACCACAAGACCCTAGGGCCGGCCCCGCCCAAAACCCGCAAGATAGGCCCGTGGGTTAGGGCCGCCCGGCCCCTTAGGGCTCCCAAGCTTGGGCGGCAAGCAAGGGGGGCGGTCCCTAGGGGGGGCCGAACCCTTCTATGGGAGTTGTTTCCAAAACAACTCCCTTGCTTGGTGCCCAAGTTTGGTTGTTTGCTTGTTTTGGGAGAACTCCTTCTTCCCCAAGGATGCCCAAACCCTAGATCTAAGATCCTAATTTTTTTTAAACTCACCAATTCATGCATCCAATGCAAAAATTGGATCTTTTTATGAGTAATTATTGACAAATTGCATCCCATGCTTGATTTGTCTTGTTTTACGCGATAAACAATCAAATTAAGGTGTAAAACAACAAGAACGTAACACATAAACTACGTTTATGCTCTACGACCTGTGGCTCTGATACCACTGTAGGGTTTCGATTCATGGATCGCACAACGGAAGCATAATCAAACATAAACCATGCAAAACCCTCCAAGGATCACAAGTCTAGAGACATAACGATAGTAAAGGTAAGAAATCATAAACACACCTTTGGGTTCTCCTTGATGACTTCAAACGTGAATAATGTCACGTTCTCTATAGTTGATCCACGCCTAGAGTTGATCCTAGATCTCCCAAACTCCTTGGTGCTAGCCCGGATTAGGAAGAGGAAGAACGAATCACGCAAAACGAGACAAAAAGAGGGCTTCGGCCTCTTTTTGGCCGACGGGGTGAGGGCGGCGGCAAGGGGCGGCGTCGGCCCTCCTTGTTGCTTGCTCTCTCTCCTTTTGTTCTCTCCCACTCTTGTTATGTTCACTAATGAGCATAAGTTATGAGGAAGGAAGGAAGGAGGGTCCTTTATATAGTCCAACAACTCCTTGTTAACTACCTAAAGGACTTATTCTAGTCCTACTAGAATTCAATTTAGTCCCTTCCTTGCAAATTAGTCCCTACTAAGTTTGCAAGGGTTTGCAAAGTGATCCTTCTAATTAATTAATCCAATTAATTAATTCCCAAATCTAGTTCAACTTTATATAGTGTGTGACCCCATAGGTTCTATCTAGTTGGTAGCAACTAATTGCTAATATGGAGCGGTTTCTAGTAAAACATCCATTCTAGCCAACTAATAGAATAGTCATCTTGACAACCTTTGTACAAGTAATTGTCTCATCCCTTTGCCTCCATATCCGGATTGGACACGAGAAATACAAGTCACACTCGTATATCCAATCCATAGTTTCTCGATCCATGGGAATAGCCTTATTCGTGCAAATAACATCAATATCCTATATTGATTTATTTGATTCTGGCCAGACATTCTATAAGCACTATCCCTCGAGTGGCCTAGGATATTTGCTCCCGTTATGTGCGAGGGGCGAATCCTCTCTACGTCCACTACGATCTCTAAGCTTGCTTCTCATTGTATCCAGTACACGCCTTTATAACTACCCAGTTACGGTGTAGCGTTTAACGCTACCAAGATCACAATGATCCACAACTAGAATATCTAGTGACTTCAAGTCTAAGGATGACAATACCATTGCACCGCGAGAAGCACTTGTGACTCAACATAACATGTATGTAGCCTTCTCGGAGATGGGTCAATCCAGTGCAACATTCCGTAATGCACACCTATGTGTTGGATCGTGATATCTCCATATCAATCCAACCCCATACTAGTCTATAGATGATTGTCCCATTTAATCATTATACTTGACTACGGATATTTAAGATAAACAACACAATTGTAAATCTAAGGACTTCATTATATTAAATATCCAATAAATAATAAATGAATTTTCTAGCCATATACAAATTCATACTAAACTAGATTGCCTCTAGGGCATCTATTCCAACATATTTCATACTTATACTCTTACTCAAATTCTTTACTCTTCAAACTTATGTGTCTTTTTATAAACTGCTTCATCATCTGTTTACATATCTGGGTGTTGCTTACTCAGTATTTTCCGCTGACTTTGGAAACTGTGGTGTTTCTTTTTGTTTCTGCACCACAGGTTTAGGTGGAATCATGGCTTTTGGGGGAAATCGAGACACATCACTTTAGTAAATTTAAAAAATTTCACACTTAGACTTGTTTTATTTATTAGTTGAATTTTAGATTGGAATAATGCCCATATTTGTGGCGAGACAATGTTTTAAAGTTTTAATTAATATTTTTATGGATTTGGTTTGGATATTCTGTTATAAAATCTCCT
Organism: Linanthus parryae; assembly: GCA_023055425.1. Classification (NCBI taxonomy): domain Eukaryota; kingdom Viridiplantae; phylum Streptophyta; class Magnoliopsida; order Ericales; family Polemoniaceae; genus Linanthus; species Linanthus parryae. The sequence goes on along the minus strand of JALGPY010000001.1, from coordinate 58,277,509 downwards.
TGTATCCGGGTTTAATCTCGGGTACAGAGTGACATCCCCGGGCTTCCGTTTTGGCGATTTTGGGGGTGTTACAGTTGGTATCAGAGCCAACCCTGGTCCCGCAAGGGCTCCGTGGCGGTTCACCGCCAGCCAAGGGGATACGTGACTGGGCACACTCGACGAGGACGTCGAGCATATAAGGTGGCGGATTGTAATATACCGTCCCACATCGGGATATTGTGGATTGATACTGTGGATTAGAAGTATATATATGGTTGAGAGATTGTGATATTATGTCCCACATTGGAGATTTGTGAGTATGAAATCTGGTATATGGTAAACTTTGTGGATTACTACTAGCACCTTCAAGGCTTACGCATTTTTATCCGGTGGTACGGGTAAAGAAGTTGTTGGGACAGTAATCCACGGGTGTTACACCTAGGGTTCATCGGTTTTCCAGATTTTGTATAAAAACACGCAGTCGGTTCTACTTATGCCACATAATCAGTTGTGTAATCTCCTCTCGGTCTCACACATGTTTTCCCGTTTCTACAGAAAGAGAAGGTCTACAAATTCGTCTAAGTCTGCTAAGGTCTTGCGATCTCCTTTTCGTTTGACCGAATTCCTATAACAGTCCAACTATACGCTCGGGCTACTGCTAACACACTTCGCCTCTCGGCCCATGATGTGATACGGGAATAGAATCTGTCTTTTTCTTCCTAACCTAATCTGGTCACTCTCGTACACCAAGTCAAATCTGTAGTAATCCTGGTTGATCACTCCGTTCATACATGAAAGTTCGCATCAAAGAAAGAAATCTAAGTAGAACTTAAAACTGCATTAAGATCCTAAGATCATGAATCCATATCGAAAAATCTAGAAGAACTGAATCCGAACCCTACGTTCACCGAGGAAGCTATGTAAAATTTTAGCTACTAAAAACTGACATAGTAACGATAATAATATTTTCATAATCTAGAGTGAGAAATAGAGAATCAAACGAATAGTCCCGAAATTTGGTGACGATCTTGCTCCCAAGCTGACTCTGAAATTTTGTTGTGATAATGAAATTGCTGGGTTGAGGTCCCTTTTATACGGCACAAGTTTCCATAAAGTATCTTGAAATTACGGAGCTGTCACTGGGCCCGAAACTGCCTCAGAAAGAATCTTCCTGTCAAAATCTCGTAGCCGCCTCGAAATCCGAATATGGAAGCTTCCTGAAACTTTTGCCAGCTTTTTAATCCGAAACTTGTCAAAATTACCAAAATACCCTTAGTCAAAACCGCCCCAAAATTCCGCCAATCCTGATTCTGGTCATGAGAAAGCTGTTGACTAGATTTGGACGACAAAATCCAAACTTGACTCCGAAAATCCGGGCTCGGTGTCAAAATTACCAAAAACCGTGGGTCGGGGTTTTCGGCCGGACTCTGTTTTAGCTTTATAGCCTGTTTTTGGAAAGCTCTTGACTTCTACTTTCTTCTGCCGCTGGTCTCACTTCAAAAGTCCAAGTTGAACTCAAGATATATTCAACCGAGTGTAGCCCGATCATTCTCGGTTCTAGGATTTTTTATTTTTTCTGTCGGTTTTCACTGCCCGTTTTTCCTCCAGTCTTTTTGTTTTACGTTCCACTCTGCCTTGTATCAACCTTGGTCAAATCCTGTCCTAATGCACTTCCCGAACATGTTCCTGCAAAGACAACATGAACAAACCCGCAATCATATCCAAATATAATGAAAAAATTACTCAAATTCGTGATACAAGCTCAAATGCACGTCGTGTGCATTACCGATACTTTTCGTGCTAAAAACGGCTCAAAATTCAAGAAAACTCTGCAGTTTTGTCTCAATTAAGCTCAACATATAACTCCTTTCTGGGAGTTATCAAAACCTCAATTCACAAAAGACACAAGATCACAAGTACCTTTTGAGGGTGCGCTTGTAGGGTTTTGATCATGGATGCGCAACGGAAAAACAAATATAATCCATGCAATACCCTCCAAGGATCACAAGTCAAGAGACATAACAATGGTAAGAGAAGAAATCAATTAACACACCTTAGGGTTTCTCCTTTGATGACTTCAAACGCGAATTGTGTCACGTTCTCTATAGTTGATCCACGCCTAGAGTTGAATTCTAGATCTTCATACTCCTTTGTGCTAGCCCAGAATGGAGGAAGAGGAAGAAAAAATCACACAACGCGAGGAAACAAGGAGGTTTCGGCCTCCTTGTTTAGGCCGACGGGATGGGGCGGCGGCAAGAGGGGCGTGCGCCTCTCTTGCTTGCTTGCTCTCTCTCCTTTTGTTCTCTTCCAATAAAGTTATGATCAAAAGGGTCATAAGTCTGGGAAGAAAGGAGCATCCTTTATATAGTCCAACAAATCTTTGCCAACTACCTAAATGACCCATTCTAGTCTTACTAGAATTCGGTTTAGTCACTTCCTTGCAAATTAGTCCTACTAAGTTTGCAAGGTGTTGCAAAGTGATCCTTCTAATTAATTAATTCCAAAATCTAGTTGAACTCTATATAGCGTGTGACCCCATAGGTTCTATCTAGTTGGTAGCAATAATTTGCTAATATGAAGCGGTTTCTAGCAAAACATCCATTCTAGCCAACTAATAGAATAGTCATCCGACAAACCTTGTACAAGTAATTGTCTCATCCCTTTGTCTCTATATCCGGATTGGACACGAGACATACAAGTCACACTCGTATATCCAATCCATAGTTTCTCGATCCATGGGAATAGCCTTATTCGCGCAAATAACATCAATATCCGATATTGATTTCTTTGAGTCTGGCCAGACATTGTATAAGCACTATCCCTCGAGTGCCCTAGTATATTTGCTCCCGTTATGTGGGAGGGACAAATTCTATCTACGTCCACTACGATCTCTAAGCTTACTTCTTATTGTATCCGGTACACGCTGTTATAACTACCCAATTACGGTGTAGCGTTTAACGTTACCAAAATCACAATAATACACAACTAGAATATCTAGCGTCTTCAAGTATAAGGATGAAAATACCATTGCACCACGAGAAGCACTTGTGACTTAACATAACATGTATGTAGCCTTCTCAGAGATGGGTCAATCCGGTGCGCGATTACCCTTAATGCACACCCATGTGTTGGATCATGATATCTCCATATCAATCCAACCCCATACTAGTCTATAGATGATTGTCCCATTAATCACTATAATGGACTAGGGATATTTAAGATAAACAACACAATTGTAAATCTAAGGACTTCATTATATTAAATATACAATAAATAATACAATGAATGTTCTAGCCATAAGAAATTCATACTAAACTAGATTGCCTCTAGGGCATCTATTCCAACAGTCTCCCACTTGCATTAGAGCCAATCTGGCGCATCTCGTATGCCAATGCTCCTAGTGTGCCATTCATGCTTCCACTGCACAAGCGGCTTTGTAAGTGGATCTGACAGATTCTCATCTGTAGGAATCTTGCATATCCGAACGTCTCCTCTATCGATAATATCTCGAATCAGATGGAACTTCCTGAGCACGTGATTGGATTTCTGGTGTGATCGGGGCTCCTTTGATTGCGCGATTGCCCCAGTGTTGCCATAGTACAACTCAATTGGATCCGCAATGCTAGGAACCACACCAAGTTCAGAAACAAACTTTCTGATCCAAACAGCTTTCTTTTCTGCGCCATTTGCAGCAATGTACTCAGCCTCTGTTGTAGAATCAGCCACCGTCTCTTTCTTGGAACTTTTCCAGCTCACCGCTGCTCCATTCAGGCAAAACACATATCCCGACTGTGATCTAAAGTCATCTCTGTCGGTTTGGAAGCTTGCATCAGTGTAACCCCTTACACGCAACTCTTCCTCACCGCCAAACATCAAGAGAGCATCCTTAGTTCTTCTCAAGTACTTTAGGATGTTCTTGACTGCAATCCAGTGACTCTCACCTGGATTGGATTGGTACCTTCTTGTCATACTCAAGGCATATCACACATCTAGTCTAGTACATAACATGGCGTACATGAGAGATCCTATGGCTGAGGCATAGGGAATTATACTCATGCGTTCCTTCTCAATTTCATTGCAAGGACAACCACTCTTCGAAAGAGTGAATCCATGTGACATGGGCAAGAATCCCTTCTTGGAATCTTGCATGTTGAACCATTTCAACACCTTTTCAATATATGAACTCTGACTTAGGCCTAGCAGTCTCTTAGATCTATCTCTGTAGATCTTTATACCAAGTATATAGGCTGCTTCCCCTAAGTCTTTCATTGAGAAACACTTCCCTACCCAATCTTTAATAGATTGCAGCATGGGAACGTCGTTTCCAATGAGTAGTATGTCATCCACATACAAGAATAGAAAAGCTACAGAGCTCCCACTAACCTTCTTGTAGACACAAGACTCATCTTCGTTTCTGATGAAGCCAAACTCTTGGACTACTTTATCAAAACGTCGATTCCAACTCCTAGAAGCTTGCTTCAATCCATAAATGGATCGTTGCAGCTTACAGACTTTGTTGGCTTGCTTTGGATCCTCAAAACCCTCCGGCTGTATCATATACACGTCCTCGAGGAGATTCGCATAAAGTAATGCTGTTTGACATCAATCTGCCAAATCTCATAGTCGTAGTATGCTGCAATTGCAAGTAGGATTCGGATTGATTTGGTCATAGCGACTTGTGAAAAGGTTTCATCATAGTCAATACCATGAATTTGTCTGAATCCCTTAGCCACCAATCGACCCTTATAGGTAATCACATTACCATCCATGTCGATCTTCTTCTTGAAGACCCACTTGCCCCCTATGGGCCGCGCCCCTTCGAGTGGTTCCACCAAAGTCCATACTTTGTTGGTGTACATAAATTCCATCTCGGATCTCATGGCTTCTAGCCACTTCTGAGAGTCTGGCCCTTTCATGGCCTCTTCATAGGTAGTAGGCTCATCATCTATGAGCATCGTGTCACCAGAATCGGTCACGAGAAGTCCATACCTCTCGGGTTCCTGGCGTACTCTACTAGATCTACGAAGCTCTTGTGTTACCTGAACAGGCTGTTCCACAACTGCTTGTGGTTCCTGTTCATGTTCCATAATCGGTTCAGTGATTTTTGGTTCTTGAATTTCATCAAGTTCTACAGTCCTCCCACTTGCTTCTTTAGAGACAAACTCTCTTTCTAGGAACACGCCGGTCCGAGCAACAAACACTTTGTTCTCGGTTGGATTTTAGAAGTAGTATCCCTTAGTTTCCTTAGGGTAACTCACAAATTTACACTTATCCAATTTTGGCTCTAGCTTGTCTAATTGTAAACGTTTTAAATAGACATCACAGCCCTAAATCCTCATGAACGACAGTGAGGGACGCCTCCCACTCCACATCTTATGTGGTGTCTTCATGACTGATTTAGATGGAACACGGTTAATGGCGAAAGCTGCACTTAATAGAGCGTGGCCCCAAAACGATAATGGAAGATCGGTTTGACACATCATAGAACGAACCATATCCAATAGGGTTCGATTTCTCCTCTCAGACACGCCATTCCATTGTGGCGTTCCGGGTGGTGTGAGTTGGGACACGATCCTACACTCTCTAAGATAGTCGTCAAACTCTTGGCTCAAGTATTCTCCTCCACGATCTGATCGTAGAGCCTTGATACTTTTGCCAAGTTGATTCTCTACTTCACTTTTGAATTCTTTGAACATTTCAAAGGATTCGGATTTGGCCCTCATGAGGTACACAAATCCATATCTATTGTAATCATCAGTAAATGTAATGAAGTAGACGTAACCACCCCTGGCAGGAGTGGCAAATGACCCACACACATCAGTATGTATGAGTGCCAATTGCTCACTAGTTCTCTCACCTTTCTTATTGAAAGGGGACTTTGTCATTTTTCCCATTAAACAAGCCTCACATGTCTCATATGATTCAAAATCAAATGAGTCTAGTAGTCCATCCTTATGGAGTCTAGATACACGTTTCTCGTTTATGTGGCCTAAACGACAGTGCCATAAGTAAGCAGGATTTAAATCATGTATTTTAATCCTCTTGGTATTAATGTTGTAGACATGATTGCTTAGATCAAGGACATACAGTCCATTAAATAATTGCGCACTAAAATAGTGAATGTTATTCAAATAAAAGGAACAACAATTGTTCTTTATTGAAATAATAAAACCTTCCTTGTCCAAACAAGAAATAGAAATAATGTTTCTGCTCATAGCAGGCACAAAATAGCAATTATTTAATTCTAAAACTAATCCTGAAGGAAGCGATAGCTCGCACAGGCCTACGACCAACGCAACAACTTTTGCTCCATTCCCAACACGCAGATCTATCTCCCCTTTAGCCAATCTTTTACTTCTCTTTAGATCCTGCACATTTCGAAAAATGTGAGATCCACATCCATTATCTAATACCCATGATGTAGAGACAGTTAAATTGACATCTACAACAAAAATACCTGGTGGTGGTGGAATCACTATTCCAAGCCTCTTGTCCTCCAGATATTTTGGGCAGTTCCTTCTCCAGTGTCCAGGCTGACTGCATTAGTGACATTCACCTTTAGTCACACCTTTGGCAATGCCACCAACAGGCTTAAGGGCAGGTTCCTTGGACTTGGCAACTGACTTGCCTTTGCCCTTGGAGGATGAGGCAAACCTTTTTCCCTTTCCTTTCTGTACCATCAGAATGTCCTTTCCCTTACCCTTGTTGATGCTTTGTTCAGCTGTCCTCAACATATTGAGCAAATCTGGCAGTGGTTTCACGATCTCGTTCATGTTGTAGTTCATGATGAACTGTCCATAACTCTTGGGCAACGATTGCAACATGAGATCAGTTGCCAACTCTTGGCCGACCGGGAACCCTAGTCGGGCGAGATTCTCCAAGTACCCGATCATACGGAGTACATGGGGTCCCACCGGGTTCCCTTCTGCCAGATGACACTTGAACAATTCCTTAGAGACCTCATACCTCTCAACCCTTTCCTGCTCTTGGAAGAGCTCCTTTAGATGCTCGATCATATCGACATCATTCATGTTTCGTGTTGCTTCTGAAGCTCAGAAGTCATTGTGCATAGCATCAGACAAGCCGCATCATTAGCGTCATCAACACGCTTTTGATACGCCTTTAGGGCTGCAGGTGTTTGGTTCTCTGGACCTTCTGGAACATGCTCCTCTATTGCGTACAGTTTCTTCTCTTGCTTGAGAACGATTCTCAAGTTTCTGTACCAATCAAGGAAGTTGGTTCTAGAGAGCTTGTCCTTCTCAAGGACAGATCGTAGGGAATGTTGTGAACTCGATGAGTTGTTTGCCATTTGGAATTCTACAAAAGGAAAATACGCAAGTTTTAGTATTTGTGAATTTTTGACTATTAGTTTATCAAATATAGCTGCCACTATTTTTCTACCGATTAATAACCCTCAAGATTTTAATGCAGAAAATATCCTTATATTTTCTAGTGGGCTAAGATCCATGTTTCGTCTCCTTATGAGCTTGCTTTGGCAAGTCACCCATAATTTGACTACTTTAGGTAGGAACAATTCCAATTGCATCCCTTATGCAACTCTTGGTTTAATTGGGAAAATAACTCCTTATTTATCCATCCGTATGGATAATCCCAATTGATTGCCTCTAGGTTTTAATCAAATTAATAGCCTAGTTGTGTTCACCCTCTTATTTAAACAATTGCACATTACTTGCTTGTGCCATCGCATTCCATCATTATGAACCAAGTCGCCATGCTTTGGCACGCACGAACTTGATAAATCATGATGATAATGAGTGTTTAAATAACGAGAAGGCAAGAACACAATATTTGAATTTTGAGGGATTTTAAATTCAATTTTTAACTGTTTTGTTGATCAATAACAACTAATCTATCTATTAAAGTTTGGGCACAAAGCCAAATAATAGATCCGGGTTGTCTAATTATCTTATTATCCTAATTGCATGCATTATCCATATACCAACCACAAAATAATAAGACACTAAAATAAACAACCACAAAACTAAATAAAACGTGATGTGAACATGACCTTTTCTAGACTAAGATAATTCCAAGCCAATGGAATTATCTATGAACCCAAAAAGCAAACACATCTCCATGCGTCTTCATCTTTTGGTCCATCCTTCATAGTCATGTGGAATGCTCCATGCTCCATCTTTTGTGGCTCCCTTTGGCTTTGGGCTTCTTTGCTTCAATCTTGGCTAACAATCTACTCTATCTAGTACTAGCTAACAACAATACTAAATAAAATAAATTTCACAAGTTGAGAAAAAAAAATGGCTCGCAGGCCATAAAACCCTAATTAATTATTACAATTAATTAATCAGCTCGCAGGCCGTAAACCAAACCACAAAAATTAAACATTCACATCAAACCACATCCTAAGGCCATATCCAATCCCCTTGCGATTTGCACATAAACAGTTAAAATCCAATTTTAACGCGCTTGTTCAATTTTAATTGATTTTAGGATTTTATAGGGTTAAAACGATTAATTGGGCCCAACAATCATAATGCCCGAACCCAAAAGGAGGACCGCAAGGGCCTTGGGCCGGCCGGCCCCTAGCCCACGCGGCTAGACCGCGGGCTAGGGCTGCCCCGGCCCCTAGGACGAGCCTTGCTTGGGCGGCAAGCAAGGAGGGGCGGTCCCCTAGGGGGCCGAACCTCCTTCGGGAGTTGTTTCCAAAACAACTCCCTTCTTTGTGCCCAAGTTTGGTTGTTTCCTTGTATGGGAAGAACTTCTTCTTGCCATAGGATGCCCAAACCCAAGATCTAAGATCCTAAAATTTATCAAACTCACCAATTCATGCATCCAATGCAAAAACTAGGTCTTGTTATGATTGATTATTGACAAATTCCATCATATGCTTGATTTGTCTTGTTTTACGCGATAAAATATAAATTTAAAGTGTAAAACTATCAAAACGTAACACATAAACCACATTTATGCTCTACGACCTGTGGCCCTGATACCACTGTAGGGTTTTGATCATGGATGCGCAACGGAAAAACAAATATAATCCATGCAATACCCTCCAAGGATCACAAGTCAAGAGACATAACGATGGTAAGAGAAGAAATCAATTAACACACATTAGGGTTTCTCCTTTGATGACTTCAAACGCGAATTGTGTCACCTTCTCTATAGTTGATCCACGCCTAGATTTGAATTCTAGATCTTCCTACTCCTTTGTGCTAGCCCGTAATGGAGGAAGAGGAAGAAGAAATCACACAACGCGAGGAAACAAGGAGGTTTCGGCCTCCTTGTTTGGGCCGACGGGATGGGGCGGCGGCAAGGGGGACGTGCGCCTCTCTTGCTTGCTTGCTCTCTTTCCGTTTGTTCTCTCCCACTCAAGTTATGATCAAAAGGGTCACAAGTCTGGGAAGGAAGGAAGGAGCATCCTTTATATAGTCCAACAAATCCTTGCCAACTACCTAAAGGACCCATTCTAGTCTTACTAGAATTCGGTTTAGTCCCTTCCTTGCAAATTAGTCCTACTAAGTTTGCAAGGTGTTGCAAAGTGATCCTTCTAATTAATTAATCCTATTAATTAATTCCCAAATCTAATTCAACTCTATATCGCGTGTGACCCCATAGGTTCTATCTAGTTGGTAGCAACAATTTGCTAATATGGAGCGGTTTCTAGCAAAACATCCATTCTAGCCAACTAATAGAATAGTCATCCGACAAACCTTGTACAAGTAATTGTCTCATCCCTTTGTATCTATATCCGGATTTGACACGAGACATACAAGTCACACTCGTGTATCCAATCCATAGTTTCTCGATCTATGGGAATAGCCTTATTCGCGCAAATAACATCAATATCCCATATTGATTTATTTGAGTCTGGCTAGACATTGTATAAGCACTATCCCTCGAGTGCCCTAGGATATTTGCTCCTGTTATGTGGGAGGGGAAAATTCTATCTACGTCCACTACGATCTCTAAGCTTACTTCTTATTGTATCCGGTACACGCCTTTATAACTACCCAGTTACGGTGTAGCGTTTAACGCTACCAAAATCACAATAATCCACAACTAGAATATCTAGCGACTTCAAGTCTAAGGATGACAATACCATTGCACCACGAGAAGCACTTGTGACTTAACATAACATGTATGTAGCCTTCTCGGAGATGGGTCAATCTGGTGCGCCATTGCCGTTAATGCACACCCATGTGTTGGACCATGATATCTCCATATCAATCCAACCCCATACTAGTCTATAGATGATTGTCCCATTAATCATTATACTGGACTAGGGATATTTAAGATAAACAACACAATTGTAAATCTAAGGAATTCATTATATTAAATATCCAACAAATAATACAATGAATGTTCTAGCCATAAGAAAGTCATACTAAACTAGATTGCCTCTAGGGCATCTATTCCAACACCGCTTCCTAAAATGATCTGATAAAGTATCCTATAAAGTGTCCCAAGGGACAAGGGGATAAAGTAACATATTTACCTAAGGATAGATGCACGGCTAAAGAAATATCAGGTTAAAAACCCCATCGCATTGACCACCATCGATGACAAAACGCAATGGCCACACGTACAAAAGCCCGCAGATGGTGTAATCTAAAGCCTCGCTCGAATCAGAAGAAGACACTTGGTGTTTAGGAGCATAATCCCTAAAGAAATTCATGACCCAGCTCACCTAGGTATTTATTGGCCTTGGAGAAGGATGGGACTTTTTTGCTCTTGGACTTCGAGTCGCAGAGGCCTCTGATGCATCAGCCATGGCACTCTTTTTGGCCACCAAGTTCTAGCCTTACGCATATTCTCCTTAGATATATATATGGCCCAGAAAAGCTTCATGTTCTTCAGAAGCAAGGGCTGAAAGGGGATTGCACTTTCCCTAAATTGGAAGCTCCAGCACCATGCTCACGTCCTCTAACGTAGGACGAGCTTCTTACTCATCTAAATGGAAAGTGTATACTTTGGGACACAATCACGACATAAGGGTGTAAAGCATTTCAGGATCAATCAAAACCTTATACCCCATGGTAGCCTCTACTGCACCATAAATCCTGGTGTGTTATCAGCATAAACTTCCAGCACATGCAATGCCCACTCATCTAGGTAATCTATAACGCTAAAGTAAGATCGATGCTCGACCCAACAGTAAGGGTAGAGTAAATATTCCAAGGCAAGACGATGGATGTCGCAATTCTCCACCACTGTCCATCCCCCCTCACTAGGAGATAATCGACCTAGAGCCCAAGTGTCCTTCATGACAATGTTGTGTGGATTTGGAATACGGGCCAAGTAATTATAATAACCTGCACCATTGAACCATAGGACTTTCTCCAAAGAGGCATGTACCCCCTCTTCTCCGGCAACATCTTCGACTTCAATGATGAAAAATTGCTTTCCCTTATTATTATCCATATAATATAGCAACACAGATAGCAAGATGCAAAATTTCTTGTTCTGAAAAAAAGAGGGGAAACACATAAATCAAACCGTACCTCCAATTCGACGGCCAAAAGAATAAAATCTAACAATGCCCAACTCAAGACCCCTTAAAAGCAGTTGTGAAGAGAGTTCAAATGCCATAAACACTCTCGAAACTCCAGAAATCAAATTCAATTTTGGAAAACCTATAAGGAAAAACAAAGTTGTACATGCAAAAAAAATTTTGTGAAAAAATACCAGACTTAAAGGAAATCTACCGAGAAAAGACAATCGAAAAGAATCTGGGAGAAGGATTGAGAACAGCCCTGAGGAGAAAACTTGACTAATCCAGTGAAAAATTCTCTCGAAGACAAAATTTTCACCAAAAACTCTCTGAGAGTTCATGTAAAAGAACATAAAGCAGAAGGCCTTTGCTTTTTATAGGAAAAGTTGACCTTTCCAATACCTACTGACGAAGGCCAAAATTCCCCTTTTCGAAAGAACCGCCAAATCTTCACCGTCAAACAAAACTAGTCGAACAGCTGTCAATCATCAAAGGGAAAAAAACCAGAAGGTAGTAAACATATTTTCATCTTTCGCAAATCGGCCAGTCGCCCAAAGAACGATCAATCAAGTAACCACAGGCAACCGTCCAATCTGGCATGGGAAAACGCACACACCGTTAGAAAATTCACATCATTATTACGGAGGCTCATCATTGTTGACTTGTCGTCACTTGGGGGTTGCGAAGCACACCTAGTCACGGTAGAATTCCAGAATATGCGACGAGGGGGATGCAAGATGCGCATCGACCTCGGAAAATCTCAGCCGACGCGTAAGGGGGCTACATGTAGATAGTTTAAAATAATGCTTTGGTCCACTGCCATGTGGACCCATCAACAGCTTACATTTTTCCTCACTTATGTGCTCCAAAAGTACCAGATCATGCTATATCACATTTAGAGGGACCATGACACAAGGTCGCTTGCTCCTATCATATGCACACGAGCCATGGTTCTAGTGGCCTGAAGGTTGGAATGAAGCCTGTCGTATGTGGTTGCTGACCCATATGCGACCAGTATTGTACTGGCAAAGCCGACTTGTTCTGTTGACCTCTTTATACAAGGTTTGACGTCATAGATGACAAACCTCTGGGTATTTATGGTACGCCGCCATCATAGTGGGTCATTGTCCGATCGTACTACCGCGTGTATCCGATTGGTTTCCCTAGCCACACTAATATAAATATGACTCTCCTTTCTTCAATCTAGTACACTGATTATTACATACACAGATAACTCTGTACCAAATGGCCAAATTGCTGCCAACAAGATGTCTTCCCCCTTCAACAATACGATACTGCTAATTTCCACCCCTCTCATCTGATCTGTTGTAATCCGAACAATATCTGCTGTAATTCGACGCACTTAGATTTATAATTTAGAACTAGCCCTCATTCATGAGGGTTTGATACATCCTGGAACATCCTAGATTATTACTTCATCGATATTAGAGAACTTGAAGTATTGAATAGTCAATCACATTAATGTGACATTTATTTTAGATTAAAAGCGTCATTGATATCTGTTTATTTCATTGATGATGGTATCGGCTATAAAACACATATCTATTGAAGTTTCAAATCACCAACTGCTTCTAACTAATTGCGTTCATTTGAGCAACTCTTTTCCTCTACTTATTTTTGAAAATCATCAATGCAAGATAGCGGAAAAACCTCTTTCAGTGCTTTGAGAAGCTATGTATGCCGAAAAAAATTCATAGCTAATCAGGCTTGCTCCAATGGTTCCCGAATCCGTAAATGGGCAGAGATTTACATGACATATATGGATATGAGAGAAAGGAATAAGAGGGACAAAAAGTCAACTCCAGAAGAGCAGAACCCACATGCTAAGTTGTTATCTTCCAAAAATGACTGCCGATGCGCAACTTTTAGACCCTAACATATGTGACACCTTAGGTCTTGCCAAAATTACTCCCAGAAGAAATAATAAATTTGCACCAGTAGTAGCACCACTATGGTTTTGTGTTTATACACTGACGATGGTGGAACAGGATCTTCTATATTATTACAAGAAGGTAAGAACAAATAGTGTTACATGTATTAGTTAAATATTTTTGAATTAAAAATTTGTTGTCTTAGTAAAGAAGCAAATTTTATCTTATTTACTAGAACTCGACATGTTTCAGAAAATTTCGATGAAGGGAACACCGGTAACTTCAGGTGGAAATTTTGAGTTTGCTGCTCCAAGAGCTACTACAATTGGTTCATCTTCTACTCCTGATGTAGACGTTGAAGAAAAGGTTGAAAGGAACCTGGACTTGGAGCTTAGGCTCCAGATTCAAGCTTATTAAGCTATTCCCTTATTCAAAGTTGTCTCTATTACTAAATAGTTTTATGTAAGTTTTTGTAATTCGATGTTTTTGGAAGCATAAATACTTTTTATGCTAATCCCTTTATCATATTGCTAAAATTGTAGGAACGACTTTACAGCCAAATGACAACTTATGAGATTTTTATTCAGATGTTTCAACATCAAAATCATTGTATGCCCATAAGACATGCCCAATGAATACATCAATCTTCTCAAGTAATAACATTCAATATAGTAATCTACATATCTAGTGTAGTCCAACACCAATATTTTATTATCGGAAACATAAAGCACTAAGACTCAAAATATCTCATTTGTAAAAAAAGAAAGAAAAAAACATTTTTTCCAAAATTTCTGTTTGAAATGTTTCATTTCGTGATTTCGGTGGGGAAAATATGATAAAGAGAGAGGAGACGATAAGAAGAAAGAGTTGAAGCTATTCGCTGAAATCATAAATGAAATGAAGATAACCACTTGTAGAATTTCTTGAATCAAGATACTCCCTTAATCAAAATAAGCAAATGCAGTTATATGCATTTAAAAAGGTTGAGAAGAATGAAGTCGAAATGAAGTGGTATCTTTAATCCATGTTAGAATATCGTAAAGTTAAGTCACGTACTCATTAGTTGGTTGTGTGAAAAAATGAAAAAGTTTATGAATTGCAATTATAAAGTTAGATATGGAATTTTATAAATATAGCATCTTACCAAGAAATTTATGTTTCTTGTACTTTTTGCTTTTGATAGTGGATCTCTAAAATTAATATTGAGATAAGAGAATGCAGTCACTTGAGCGATCTGGTTTGCAATGTATATATCCAGAATCTTGTAATAATATTATCAAAATAATTTGATTGCTTTATGAAAATGCCTAGTCATCTACGAGAACTCAAAACTCAAAAAGTAAGGTAGGATGCTTAGATTTGTGAGTTTAAATTTCCTATCCAATAATTCTCCGAGTTAAAAGAAAGCATGCCCGTTGCTACATGCTAATCGAATGTCATCAATATACTATTAAAATCACGAGCATCCCACCATTCTCTTAATTAAAATGATGTAACCTTTTCATTGCAAAAAAGCGAAGTTGTGCAATTGTGAATGAGAACTCGTAGAACCATTATATAGAATTTGAGATCATATAATGCCTAATGGAGAAGACACATTGGACTACATAATGTGATGGGGGTGAATGAAGTTCTGGTAGATTCATGTTGTGACCTTTTTTTTATTAGGTCCCTTGCAGGAAGGTATTATTTTCATCAAGTTGTATAAGATTTCAATTGTACATAACACCAAAGCAATGATGCTTTTTTAATGTTGGCAACTTCGCTACTTGAGAGAAATTAAAAAAAAACTATCAATTCCTTTTGTCTGAGTATATCCATTCGCCATCTGTTTTGCATTGTTCCTCTCCATACCCCCATTTTCCTTAAGCTCGTTCCTCAAGATTTTACAACAAACAACTTTCTGATCAGCTAGCTTTGACACAACACTCCAAGTACCATTATCCTCAAAGCATAAAGCTCAATTTTCATAATTGCTTGTCATTCTGATTGCTAACATGCGACATTATATGTTTGAGGTTCAGTACGGTTCGGTAGCATATTTGTAAATTCCATTCCGATCGCTATTCACTTTTGCTCTTGTGGATCGAAAGGATCCGCAACTTAGACAGAACAATGATACGTTCTGGATTTACAACACTTTTTACTACACACACACACAATATACATAGCATACCAAACATTAGTGATGTCCCATAGCAACATTAAAACATAACTTTCTCCAAAATCCCTCAATGAAGATTGGCCTTCCAATCTTGATTTACCTAGTAAAATTTACATTAAAATTATATAATTTCATCTATGTAAACATGTGAATTTAAAATTCTAGAAAAACATGTGATTTTAAATTTCAAACTTGTTAAAATAATATACACACAATTATACTCATGAAATTTATAATAATTACATTTTGAACATTTAACAAAATAATTGATTATTTATCTATTAAGTAGAATTTGAGTTCAAAATATCTAGGTATTAAGATAACATAGACTCAAATTGCAACAACCCACTTATCCTGCTTGGACAAGACCAGGAGGGCCATTCTAAAAGATTCGGCGGACATAGAAAGCATAACATCCCCTGTTATATTACATAACCATTTAATATTACATGAAGTCTCTAAGTCAGGAACACAACGATAATTACTAATGCATTTCATGTGAACCAACCATACTAGATAACTACTCGTAACACTGTTATTTTAAGTGAGATACGTACCCTCCTACTCCATAATCTCCGGCTACTAGACCTGCAGTGGGAAGGGAAACAGGAACCGCAGTTCTGAAAGTCAGCAATGAAATACTGAGTGAGCAACACCCAAGCATGTAAACAGATTATGAAGCATGTATTCTCTCAAACCATCATAAAGGAGAATGAAATTTAATCGGAAGTATATTTTTGCAGAATAAGGTAAGAACACTTGAAACTCTCATATTTTATTTTAAAGATAAATCTTTCCATTTAGATCTCAAACGGGAAGTATCAATCTAACGCGTATGCGCAAGTGCACAGTCAAGTAATATAGGGGTGGTATTTAAATCCGAGTTATCGATCCCATTGGGACAGACTCGAGATTATTTAATAAGTAGATTAGATTAAAGTACAGTAACAGAGAGGAAGAATTGAGATTAACTGAGTTCGTCACCCACAAACAAGTGACTGAAAATTAAAATAAACAAATAAACTAATATTTTTGGATTTTTTATTTAACAAACAAGTATGGAGAAACTAGGCAATCTTTAGATCACCTAGGGCTGTAGATGAATCCTGGATCAACTATGTAACACGTCAATCCTATTATAGTTTAGCCGGGTAATAGACAATGGCATTATTCTGTCGGTCTCATGTCATTTTGCATCTCGGTTAACTACAATCCCCTCTCAGTCTCATGTTGTCTATCGCTCCGTTCTAGCAGGTCATCTACTAGTGCGATAACGGGTAATGTCGGTCCACCATTTCACGTAACAGCTGAATAATCCTACCGAATCTACCCACACTAAGGCCAATCCTAACACTTCTTCTTCTAGGTCTCGATGATTCGGGATTGTGTTCATACACTCTTCACAACTAGGTTAAATCACCGTTGTGCACTTTCTAGTTAATTAACAAGTCCGGTCCGCGAATCCATTCTCGTTAAGGATTAAGCACAATGTAATAAAATATAACGTGAATAAAAACTAACATTAAGCATGATTACTTTCTATGAACAAAACCCTAGTCTCATTGATTATCGATTCATACTCTAACCGTGTCAATACTTTAAAATCGCTAACAAATTCAAGAAACTACGTCTATTCAATAGTGAAAGTGTGAGTAAGCAGATGTTTATGCAAATAAGATACTCTAGAAGGCGGGGGGGGGGGGGGGGGGGTTGAATAGAGTATGCCAAATTTTTTCAAAACTTGCTAGGAAGATGAAAGCTTGTGCAAACAATGAAGTTCAAGGCCTTGAAAGCTAGTTCAAGCCTTTGAAGAAGATGCAGAAAGTAGAGAGCAAGTATGCCTTTTTCAAGGCCTTGAAAACAGGTTCAAACCCTTGAAAAATAAGCAGAATTGTGTGTTGCAAAAGGTACGAAAGTAAATGAATTGAAGATGGAGAAGAGAAGTGATTTATAGAGTTCAGTCCACTTGGACCTACGTCTCTACCTTAGGGATTAGATCCCTGCAGGATTTTCAAATTAATTCTTATTAATAAAAAGCTAAGCCCTAGAACTCAAGCCCAGAGAGTTCCCTTACTCTGTTACAGCATGTTGTTTTCCCTAACCTGTCTAGTACCTGCTCTAGCTAACTGATTAACTAAGAATTCTCTATTTTTCAGTTTGAACAATCCTTGAGAATAGACGTAGAAATAATACAGAAATGATCTACCAATACAGCTCAGTATAGAAGAACACTAAGAGTAGAAAGACTGCAGTGAAAATGCAGTGAACTTCTATGCATGGATTGGAAGAATGAAGAGCTTCTTTGATGCTTGTCAATCCAGAATTCTTTCTCTGTTTTTGCCCATTGAGTGTTGTGTCTTGTTGCTTCGAATTTGAGCTCTTTTCAAACTTCACACAGCTCTGCAAATCTCCCCAGATTTTCAGCAACAACCTTCCTATTTTGTAGGCAACAGAGTTAACTACTTTGAAATCTTCTCCAACGGTTGGATGATTACAATCTTCAGAGATATTGTTGTAATCTCTCATTTGAACACCGTGAGAAGCTGTCACGTCTGATTGATCACAGGATCAAAGTGTCCAAGTATTTCCAAATCTGCAGCAATTCAATTTAGGAAACAATCCTGCAAGACTTAGAAAAAAAAATTTCTGCATTATCATGGTCAAACAGATGATATATTATGATTAGAAACATGTTATAACAATTTTTCTTTCATCATCTAACAACAAAAAATCACGAAAAAATGAAAGAAGAAGGTAAATAAACTCAAGGAGTTTGCAAAAAACTCCCCCTGAGAGTGTGTATATAAGTTAGCAGCTTCAAGGCCTTGAAGCCTCTGAAACTGATTCAAGGCTTTGAAAGTCGGTTCAAGGCCTTGAAATAGCTGAGCTATTTCAAGTCTTGCACAACCTGAGCTTTCAAATAGATCTAATCAATAGCATGAAACAAGTCTAAACCCGGAAAATCGATCGTCTACATAAACCCTAGGCTCAGTAGAGACGCCTAGCAAATAGTTTAGATAATTGAAATCAACCAAACAAAGTACAATAGTTTCTCCATACAAGATTTTAAAGAAGAAGAAGAAATCAAAATCTAGAGACCTCCAATGGTGGGCATTGGCATTGTCTTCACTTCGTCTCCGTCGTCCTCCTCTTTTGCTCCAACGTGAGTGTTAAATTCTCCCCTTTCAAACAGCCCCGTACAAGCCTTGAAGTATATTTTTATCCTTTTCATTTTTGTCCCTACTGTATTAATAATACTAAAATAGGGTTTAGCTTTTAATTAAAACACTAAATAAAATATCTCAAACCCGTGTCTCTTTTCTTCTCCGTGTTTTGATAAGCAGAGGTCATGGGATCACCTCATCAGATCGTGCCATCCGAGAGTCTAGTTGCAAATTTGCAGTGAGTTCCTTTCTTTTCTTGTTCCAAAATTCGGCTAAGGACTTTTTCCTGATCGCACGACATGGGGATTGATCGTGCGGTATCCTGGGAGTTTTCTCTTCCTTGCTTCTTCTTCCTTCCTCTGCTCTTGGCTTCTCTCTGTTGCACAACTCTTCTTCCTCGGTCTTATCTTCTTGCTTTTGCTGGACTTTGATCGGTGAAGAGAAGTTGAGTTTATATGGCGTTGCATTTTTCATCAGTCACTGGTGGAATTGATTGTTTGGGCGGTTGTATGCTCAGATTTTGGTTGCAGTTATGGTGGATGTGGGTGTTCTTGATTTGCAGGTCAGGTTGGTGAATGTGGCTGCAATAATGGTGGTTTGAAGGCTGGGTTTGGTTCTTTTATGGCTGGGGCTGTTATGGTAAATTAGGGTAACAGTGTGTTGGAAATTGGGTTGTATTGAAAGTGGCAAATGGGTTTGTAGGTCAGGTTACTGTGGTTTGTTGGGAGGAGTACTCCATGGCAATGCGTGTTGGTTGTGTTTGGAAGTTGTGGTAAGTAGGGGATCTAATGTTGTTCTTGTGAATTGTGAAGGGTTAAGGTAATGGTGGTCTGTTGTAGAAGAGGTTAGGTGGTGATTGTTATTATGGTTCAAGTCTTGCAGTGGGTTAATGGTGTTGGTTGAGTTTGTAAGTTCGAACTGTTTCAAAGGGCCTTGAAACTTGTTTCAAGGGTTTGAAACAAGTACTGCGATATAGCATGAACTTAGGGGGAGCTACTGATTTCATTACAACTCCTGATATCCTATGTTTGATTACATGTTACTTGATGATGAAAGACAAATCATTCTACTACTCTAAACTGTAATTAATCTATCTGTTTGACTCAGTTTTTGCAGGGATATATAGTTTTCTATTTTGCAGGATTATTTCCTAATCTATTTGAATGCAGGATGGAAATCAATCAGTCAAAGTTATTGTGCACTTGATCTGCTTCCCAGCCTTCTATAAACAAGATCAAGTCATTGTATTGGAAGATACTAAGCAACTAGCTGTTGGGAGAGCTGTTAGAAGAGTCAAATACTGGAAGCTGAATTTTAGGAAAGTTTGTTAATGAAGATCCGACATATCTTCAATTCAAACAAGCTGCATAAAAGGGGTTCTGAATGAGGAATTTCATAGCAGAGCATACAGAGACACTCAAACACTACATAGGATTGATAAGCAACCAATAAGTTAATATAGATCACTCAATCCAATCATCTGAAGAACACTGCATTCTTACTGAAGACTTCGTTCTCAGTGGTATTCTCTTCTGATAATCATTTGTTACTTTTTCAAGGTGAACAAATAGAGAATTCATAGTTAATCAGTTAGCTAGAGCATGTACTAGATAGGTTAGTGAGAATCACAAGCTGTAACAAAGTAAGGCATCTCTCTGTGCTTGAGATCTAGGGCTTAGCTTTTGATTAATAAGAATTCAGTTGAAAATCCTGCAGAGATTCAGTCCATGAGTTAGAGAAGTAGGTCTAAGTGGACTGAACTCTATAAATCACTGTGTCTCTTGCATTTACTTTGCTGCGCTTTACTTGCTTATGTACTGCTCAAAACAGGTTTCAGTTCAAGGACTTGAAACTCATTTCAAGGCCTTGAAAACTATCAGATTTATATTTACTTTATATTTTGATTCGAAGGACTTGAAACTCATTTCAAGGCCTTGAAATACTTGCTGCACTTCACAAACTTCTTTGAAACCACTCTTTTACCAAAATTTTAAAAAGTTTCCATACTCTATTCAACCCCCTTTCTAGAGTATTGATCATGTTGTCATTACTACATTATTGTCTTTTAATTTATATCAGAGCTTGTATCACTGCATGGATCTAACAATCTTTTGATTATGAGCACTGTGGAAGATGGTGGTTTCTCACATGGAAGAGCAGCAAATAGACCTCCATTGTTCTGTGGTGAAAATTTTGTACAATGGGAAGCCCTGATGAACATGTTCATCATTGATCAAGATATGGAACTTTGGACTATCATTCACAAGGGTCCTCATATGTTCTACACGAAAAAGACGGGATCAGGATTCCCAAAACCGAGAATTCACTTTCTGCTTCTGAATTAGAGAAACTTTCTAAAAATTACAGAGCTATGAATCTCTTATATTGTGTTTTGAGTGCAGATGAATTTAACAGGATTTTAGGATGCAAGAGTGCCAAGGAGATATGGGATAAGCTTGTGGTGACCTTTGAAGGAACTAGCCAAGTAAAGCAGACCAAAATCAACATATTTCTTAGGCAATATAAACTGTTCAAGATGAATGGAGATGAATCAATCAGAGACATGTTCAAAAGGTTCACTGATATTGTTAATAATCTTGATCTTTGGGAAAACACATTTCGAATGAAGAAAATGTTAGAAAGATTATGAGAATTCTTCCTAAAGAAAAATTGGAACCAAATACTACTGCCATTGAATGAGCTCAATATCTATCATCTCTTCAATTTGATGACCTGCAAGGAAAACTGCTGACACATGAAATCTTTAGGAATGAAGCTGATGGAGATTTACCAGACAGTGTCAAGAACATAGCTCTCAAGGCCAAGGAGAGTGAATCATCTAAAAGACTTGAACCAGAATAAGATAATGATGAAAATCCTTTTGCTCTCATTTCCAAAGCCTTGACCAGGATTCTAAAGATGAAGAAGAAATTTGGAAACAAAGACTTCAGCAAGGACAAACACAGATCCTCTAGTTGCGGAGACTACAAAGGTAAAGCTATCTCTCGGAAAAGAACATTGAGTTAATGGTAAACAGTTTGATTTCTAAACCAACAGATGTCCTCACTGATTATCTTAGAACAATGCATTTAAATGAGGACTATCTGAAAGAGATTAGAACTTTGAAAGAAAAGGTTCATGAGCAAGCAAAAGAGAACTTGGAACTTGTTTGTCAAAATCAAAGCCTTGAAATTTCTCAGAAGAAGTCTGAAAGAGATTTCAAAGCCTTGGAAACCAGTTTCAAGGCCTTGAAAACTCAAGTCAAGGAAGTAGTCACTGAGAACTCTCTTCTGAGTGACAAAATAGTTGTTCTAAGACATCGTTGTGATGAATTGGAGGAAGAAAACACTACTCTAACTGAGAAACTTCAAGATGCTAAGAATGCTATGACAAAGCTTGCTGGCTCAGAACACAATCCAAACTTGATTCTTGGAGAAAGCTTACAGCCGGTTCACAAAACTGGTATTGGCTACAATCCAAACTTCCATAGAAAAAGCAACACCAGAGTTGTGAAGGCTAGTAACAAAACTTCTTTTAAGTGCCATTACTGCAACAGAATTGGTCATGTTGAAATGACTTGTCCTTTTAGAAGAAGTGGCCCTCAAATAATGAGGAACACTTTTCCATTTCAACTTAAAGGAAAAGTTAGACAGATTTGGGTTTCAAAAGGGGGTAGACCACCTAACATGGTTGACCCTGGATATGAATCTAAATTCCACACTTGGTCTAACAGCTGGGTAAGACAGTGAATGGTGTTTGCAGGATGTCACCAAGAGTAAAGATCAAAGATGGTTTATGGAAAGGGGTTGCTCCATACACATAAGTGGAAATAAATCTTTATTCACAGAACTTAAAAAAGCAATCTGAAGGCTCAATCACACTTGGTGACAAAGGGAAATGCAATATTTTAGCTTTGTGATGATGGTAACAAGGTTATCTTCGACAAAGATAAATGTGTGGTGCAAAATGAGAAATCTGGAGTTTGCATTCTCACTGCCTCAAGGTCAAACATTTTCTATACTTTACACACTAAAAAAGTTGCAGGTGAAATCTTAAAGTGTCTCAAGGCCTTGAAAGAGGATTCAAAGCTTTGGCACAGAAAGCTTGGACACATCAGCATGCATACCTTGAACAAGTTAATCTCTAAAGATCTGGTAAGAGGATTGCTTTCTATAAAATTAAAAGTTGATGAAGTATGCAAATCCTCTTCTCAAGGTAAGCAGACTAGGAGCTCCTTTAAACCACGGAAATTTGTAAGTACTACTAGACCCATTGAACTACTTCACATGGATCTTTGTGGTTCTAGGAGGAATCCAACTCGAAAGGGTAAGAAGTATATGTTAGTTATTGTTGATGATTATACTATATTTCTTGGGTTATGTTTCTTAGAGATAAATCTGAAGCTCTAACTGAACTTTCAAAGCTTTGTAAAGAGCTTAAAACTTTGGAAAACTACCTATAGCTTCAATCAGAAGTAATCATGGTTGAGAATTTGATCAGCTTAATTTTGATTTATTTTGTGCTAAGCATGGTATCTCTCACAACTTTTCTACTCCAAGAACTCCTAAAAATTATGGTGTTGTTGAAAGAAAGATCAGGACTGTTGAAGATATGTCAAGGAAAATGCTTCTAGAGAACAAGTTACCAAAGCCATTCTGGGTACAAGTTGTGAACACAGCCAACTACATACTTAACAGGTGCCTGATTAGTCCAATTTTGAAGAAAACCCCCTATGAACTCTTCAAAGGAAGAAAGCCAAATATTACATATTTCAAACCTTTTGGCTGCACTTCACAACAATAGTAAGGACAACCTTGGTAAGTTTGATGCAAGAGGTGATGAAGGCGTCTTTCTTGGTTATTCTCTGACTAGAAAAGCTTATAGAGTTTACAATAAAAGAACTAAGCTTGTTGAAGAAAGAATTCATGTTATTTTTGATGAAAGCTATGATGGTTATTTAAGTGAAAGGTTTGCAGACTTGAATTTGAACAAGCATGAGTCAGAAGATGAAGCAGAGACTTCACATGGTTTCAAGGATAGCTTGCAGGATAACAGAAAGAATTTTCAAGGCCTTGAAAATGGTTCTTAAAGCCTTGAAAATGAGCAACAGAAGAATCAAATTGATCAAGTTACTTCCTCAAGATCTCAAATGATTGAAAAGTTACCTGAAGAACCTGAGTCATGGACTCCACGAAAGAGAATTAAATACTTGTCATGTCATCCAGTTGACAACATTATACGTGATCCATTCACTGGTACACAAACAAGATCTCAATTGAAAAACTTGTGTGCTTTTAATGCTTTTGTTTCTCTTGTAGAACCCAAAAATGTGAAGGAAGCATTACAAGAAGCATACATGATCATTGCAATGCAAAGTGAACTCAATGAATTTGAGAGAAAAAAATGTGTGGAATCTAGTTCCTCCACCTAAAGATAAGTCTGTTATTGGCACAAGGTGGGTTTTCAGAAACAAGTTAGATGAAAATGGCAAGGTAATCAGAAACAAAGCCAGACTAGTAGCTCAAGGCTAAAACCAAGAAGAAGGTATTGATTATGAGGAGACTTTTTCTCCTGTTGCAAGGTTAGAAGCAATTAGAATGTTGCTTGCATTTGCATCTTACATGAACATTAAACTTTTTCAAATATATGTCAAGTGTGCATTTCTGAATGGTTACTTTCATGAAGAATTTTATGTGGCTCAATTTTCTGGATTTGAAAGTGATGAGTTTCCAAATCTTGTTTATAAACTTGACAAGGATTTGTATGGTTTAAAACGAGCTCCAAGGGCTTGGTATGAAAGACTGTGAAAGTTTTTACTTGAAAATGGTTTCAACAGAGGATTAGTTGATAAAACTCTTTTCATAAAGACTCATGAGAAAGACATTTTAGTAGTTCAAATCTATGTTGATGATATTCTGTTTGGAGCTATAATGATTGTCTTTGCAAGGATTTCTTAAGTCTTATGAGCAGGGAATTTGAGATGAGCTTAATGAAAAAACTGAACTTCTTTCTTGGACTGCAAGTACAACAGATGAAGAAAGGAATCTTTCCGCATCAAAATAAGTATACTAACGACTTAATCAACAAGTACAATATGTCTCAGTCCAAAGTTACAATCTTCTATGAGTTCTAAACTATCCTTAGATAAGGATTAAGCTGGTAATAGTGTAAATCAGAAAGAGTATAGAGATGCTGACTTTGCAGTATATAAAAATGAAAGAAAGAGCACTTCAGGTATTACCAATTCCTTCGTTCATCCCTAATCAACTGGCATTCAAAGAAACAAAACTCTATGGCCTTATCAACCGCTGAAGCTGAATATATAGCAGCTGTAGCATGCTGTTCATAAATGCTGTTGATTTCTCAGAAAATGAGGGATCTTGGATTTGATTTCAAAGAAATACCTATCAAATGTGACAGCACCAGTGCAATTTCAATTAAAAAGAATCCAATTCAGCATTCTAGAATCAAGCACATAGATTTTAGACATCATTTCATTAGAGATCATGCTGAGAAAGGTGATATTATTATTGAATTTGTTTCTACTAACATGAAACTGTCAGATATCTTCACTAAACCATTGCTAGAAGAAAGATTTACAACCCTCATATTAGAGCTGGGTATGCTTAATAAGGAAGCATTGGTTTAGGGGGAGTATCATGTAAGCTTAAGGTAAACTTTTATGTGTTTCAAAGTTTTGAACTGATTTTCAAATCCTTGAAAATCATTTCAAAGCCTTGATATTATTTGTGTCAGCAATATAGCTTTTCAAGGCCGTGAAATTTTTTAAAAGCCTTGAAAATAAGTCTGTATGATATTTAGTCAAAAAATTGGATCTCTCAATATTGGATGCTGTCTCTGTAGATAATTGTCCAATATTGTATTTTCTTTTCAGAATTATGTTTGTATAAATCAATATTATTTTATTTCATTTCCCACATCAAACACACACACACATATTTGAATTTCATTCAAACTGTAAAGTTCTTAAAGAGATTTGGAAATATTTATGTTTCCTTATCTGACTCAAACTTTCTAGTATTTATCTTCTTTTGTCTCTCTCTTCTCCGTTTCACTCCTGCATATCTATTCTCTACCCCAAACCCTAATGAGCATGAGAAGAGAATCCCAAACAATCAAGATCGCTGGAGGTTCAAAGGTGGTTTTAGAAAATAAGAGGAAGACTGTAGAAGATGTTATTCAAACTATCGGTGGTGATTCTAGTTCCAGAACTCGAATTGAAGAAAAGGTTCCTTCTCCTCCAACGAAGAAAAGCAAGAAAGATCTGACACCAACTTATAGCAAGAAGAAGAAGAAGACAGATCAATATGCTCATGAGAAATAGCCACAAGAACAAGTGGCTAGTCCAAAAAATTTGAAGAAGAAGAAGCCTACAGTTGCTGACAAGGGAAAAGACAAATATGTAGAAGTTGAAGAAGAGAAAAGCACTGGCAAAGAGCTGCAGATCTATTCAGAAAAGCCTCAGTACCCTGGTAAGAAACTTTCTAGCAAGTGATCTATTTCTCAAACTGTTAGAGGTCAGTGTTTAGATTGTTTTTCTTCTAGACTAGTAGCCTATTGTAGCATGGTTAGTGTTAACATGATGTAAACCATGAATCTGGAGTGTGTTAAGAGGATGAAGAAAAGCTCTCTTTAGAAATTTTTAAACCCTCCTGAAGTTGCCTACCCTAGGCTTACTGGGCTTTTCTATCTGAACATGATGCAACTCAAAACAACTGTTAACCTAGTGATTCAATCCAAAGTTGCTGGGATTACAATGGAGTTGGATCACTCAGAGTTTTCCAATGTTCTAGGCTGAACCAAGAGGTATAAGACTAAAAGCTATCCGAACAAGGTTGAATCATTGAAACTGGCTAGGGAAGAATTCTTTCTACCTAATGTCTCTACCTCCTCTAAACAGTTAACACACTCTGTGCTAACTGTTGAAGCCAAAGTTTTGTTCACAGTTTTGATGAGGTGTGTAGTGCCTAGGGAGAATTCGAAAGAGCTGCTGACTGACAGGGTACTATATTTGATGTTTTTGATCATGCATGGATATGAGATTGATCTCTCAACAATTGTGATGGAACACATGCCCTACTCCCAGACCAAAGAAAGAAAGCACCCTTTTCCTTATGTTAATCTACTTTCTACATTATTCCTTCACCTTGACCTTCCTACTGACAAAGAAGAAACAATTACCAATGGTTTTGTTATGCTTGATGAGAAAGCATTTGAGAGAATTGGTGTTGTGAAAACCAGTGGCGGGATATGGTAGTTGTACTCTGATATGTCTGAGAAGGATTTGCATTCCAAGAAGTTCCCTATAACCAAGGCCTTGAACCCTCCTTCAAACCTACCATCTCAACCTCAAGACCTTTCCATGGTAGTTCAAAGAATTGAAGTTTTTGAGAAGGATATGGATGAGATGAAAGAAAATTAGTATGAGTTTAGCACTAAGTTCAAGCAGGTAAAGTATATGGTTGAAAGCATCTTCAAAAGTATCAATGTACTTTATGCGGAAGAAGAAGTGTCTCAGGCTACAGAAGGATCAAAGAGGGATGTAGGAGATTCAACCAAAGATGTGTTAAGTAAGCATACAACTCAAGATGAGGCTACATGGGTGGTGGACAAAGGAAAACAAGTCGTGTAGGAACAGGGTGATGAAGAACAGGAACAAGCTGATGCTAACAGTCCATACTCTGGGATGTTTATCATTGATCTCAAGAAGAAGAAGAAGAAAGCTGTCATTCCATAAATAGTGATTTAAGAACAGCTGTTTCAATCAACAGGTGGTGCTAGTGGTCATGCAGATCAATCAGAAGAAAAGCAAGATGATGAGGATGATGAAGAAGATAGTGGAGAAGAAGATGCTTAGCCCAAGGGAGATGGAGACCCAACCCCTTAACTCTTACCTCTTATTTCTTTCTTTTTCAAGTCCTTGAATTTCTTTTCAAAGTCTTGAAAAATCATTATCTTTTCAAAACTTTTTTAATTAGTTTTCAAAAATTTGATCCAACATTTTATCTTTCTTTTTTGATGAAAATTCATAAAGGAGGAGAAATTTAGGTGTCCTATGTGTCTAAATGTAGTACATTTTATCTGGCTTAGAGATCTGGTTTAGATCAATAGGGTTTGCTAGACATTGCTACTGGTTTGTTGCTAAGAAGTTGGATCACTTGCATATCTTGTGTTACAGTTTACTATCATGAATTCTGCTATGCCCTATGTATATTTTTTTTGCAGAGAATCAGTTCCTAAAAGGTTTTTGGTTTTTTCTTTCATCAAGGTTGAGATTGTAAGTTCAAACTGTGTCATAGGCTTGTCTGTTTCAAGGCCTTGAAACTTCTTTCAAGGCTTTGAAACAAGTACTGCTGATATAGTATGAACTTAGGGGGAGCTTCTGATTTCATTACAACTCCTGAACTCCTATGTTTGATTATATGTTACTTTATGAAGAAAGACAAATCATTCTACTACTCTAAAATGTAATTAATCTATCTAGTTGACTCAGTTTTTGCAGGGATATATAGTTCCCTATTTTGCAGGATTATTTCCTAATCTATTTGAATGCAGGATGGAAATCAATCTGTCAAAGTTATTATACACTTGATCTGCTTCTCAGCTTTCTAACAAACAAGATCAAGTCAGTATCTTTGAAGATACTGTGCAACTAGGCGTTGGCAGAGCTGCTAGAAGAGTCAAAGATTGGCAGCTGAATTTTAGGAAAGTTTGTTAATGAAGATCCTACATATCTTCAATTCAAACAAGCTGCGTAAAAGGGATTTTGAATGAGGAATTTCATAGAAGAGCATAAATAGACATTCAAAAACTACAGAGGTTTGACAAGCAACCAAGAAGCTGATCTACATCACTTAATCCAATCATCTGAAGAACACTACATTCTTACTGAAGACTTAGTTCTCAGTTTTCTTCTCTTCTGATCATCATTTGTATATCTTTTAGATAATACTTACAGTTCTTATTCTCTTGAATTGTTCAAGATGAACAATAGAGAAATCTTAGTCAATCAGTTACCTAGAGCAGGTACTAGATAGGTTAGTGAGAAACACAAGCTATAAAAGAGAAAGGCATCTCTCTATGCTTGAGATCTAGGGATAAGCTTTTCATTAATAAGAATTGAGTTCAAAATGTTGCAGGGATTAAGTCCCGGAGGTAGAGACGTAGGTCCAAGTGGATTGAACTCTGTAAATCACTGTGTCTCTTGCATTTACTTTGCTGCACTTTATTTGCTTATAAACTGCTCAAAGCAGGTTTCAGTTCAAGGACTTGAAACTCATTTCAAGGCCTTGAAAACTATCATATTTCTCTTTACTTTCTGTTTTGATTCTAAGGACTTGAAACTCTTTTCAAGGCCTTGAAATACTTGCTGCACATCACAAACTCTTTTGAAACCAATCTTTTAGTAAAAGTTGCCACACTCTATTCAACCCCCATTTCTAGAGTATTGATCCTGCCGTCATTCCTACATTACTGTCATTCAGAGTTGTTGGTGAATGTTAGGGTGCTAGTGTTGGAATTATTCCCTATAGTCAATCTGTTTCTGGTGACATTCATATGGACTTAATATTCATTATGTTATCGATATGGAGATATGTTAACATGAATTAAGTCCTTAGAATATAAATATTATATTATTAAATATTCGTAGTCATTTATATTGATTAATAGGACGATCAAGTATAGACTAGTATGTGGGTAGATTGATATGCGGATATCAAATCTAGCACATGGGTATGCATTAGCGGGTAATGGCATACTCGATTGACCCACAACGAGAACACTACATACAAGTTATGTAAAGTCACAAGTGCTTCTCGTAGTGACAATGGTATTGTGGTCCTTAGACTTGAAGTCACTATATACTCTAGTTGTGAAATATCATGCTATGATATTGCCAAACGTTGCGCCTTAACCGGGTGACTATAAAGATAGTTATCGGGCATGATTGGAAGCAAGCTTAGAGAATGTAGTGATGAAGAGAGGATTTGTCCCTCCCACATTGTAGGGTTTTGATACAGGTTACGCAGGGGAATGACAAAATTAATCCTGCTTAAATGCCTCCAAGGATCACAGGAAAGCTATCATAACACTAGGCCGGACTAGTTCAATTTTTAGATATTGGTAGGAAAGTTCTTGCATGCAACAAGTTTTTCAAGTAGAAAAAACCATAAAGTTCATGTTTTGAGCCTATTTTCTTGAAAATGGGAAAAATATGTAACCATTTTAGAAAATGATGAAAAAAAATTATGGTTTGTGTATTTTCACATTCTAGTTTTACAGTAAAAATTTCAGAGTCATTGGACTTACATTAAATTTTTAATCGGCCAACAACTTTAACTGTTCTAACATTCTACCCAACCCAGACCTGAGAAGTGTTTCAACAATTTCATGTAATTATGCTTGTCCAATTCTTGCCAAATTTAGATATGTAGTTTTCAGGGGTGTTATATGCTTGTAGTTAAAATTTCGTAAATTTTGGACTTCGTATGAATATTTTATGAATTTACTCCCAAGATCGCTTTTAGCCTCTGTTTTACACCTAGACAGCTCTGAAATTTTATGTTTGAAAAACTTAGAAGTTTTCATAATTTTTGATATTTTTATACGTTATTGGTAAACACTTTACCTATGTTATTTCAAAATTTTGGGTTTCAACTACTCATTTTTAGCCACTGATGAATTTTTGTACTAGCGATCGTTACACTTTTTATATGAGCAGAATTTAGAAATTTGTCAAGTTTCTTAAAGCTAGTTTATGTAAGTTAATTTGAGTTTATTATATGTCATATTTGATTTTACGTGCTTCATTAGATATTTCATATGCATCTAGTATGACATTAAGTCTCTATACGTATATGAATATGGGTAGAGTTAGTTCATTTTGAATTCATAAGACTAGTATCATTTAGCTATGTAATTTATAAATGCTCTATGTTTGGAATGATTTCTTGCTTATTGATTACGTGCTGTGCTAGGAATGACTTCATGCTTTGTAATTATGTGCTATGTTTGGAATGACTTCGTGCTAATCGATTATATGTATAATTTGTAGCCTTCTTTGCTACTTACACGACAAATTAGTTGATGATCATGTGCTTAAAGTTGATTGTATTTGGACTAAGGAATGTTAATTAAATAGCTTAAGCTCGCAAGGTGAGTTACCCTACCTCCCGAAGTTTGTACCTACCCTCAATTTTCTTAAAAGCTTATGTATGTTCATGTTGTAACTACTATTATGTATGTATGCTTTCTACTTAAGTAAATGTTTTATGCTCCATGGATGCTAAGAGATATAAATGAACATTTCGTAAGATAAAACACGGTTTTCAGAAGGGCCACGGTACCAGAGTGAAACCCCCTGTCGGGTATAGGCAGGCTACGACCCTTTTGCCGGGGCAATCTAAGCAGGCAACGCGTCGCCTCACGAGCCGTCGCAATGGACATGTCCCTACGTTATGTTAAGCCACGAAGGTTATCACGGGCCAATAAGATAAGAAACTACGCAAACCATGTTCAAGTATGAAAATGACTCTACGTGAGACAAACCAATATTCCTACCTGGAACAATTTGATTTCGCATGACTCAATTTATGCTTTACGTTAAGCTTCCAAAAAGTTTCTCGAATAAATTTTAGTCGCGACTTTTGAAAATAATTTGTTTAGCCTCTCGACGAGTCAAGGCCTCACCGACGTGTTGCGCCCTCCTCATGTTAATGCAAATTTATATCATCGCTAATCGGGCTCTGTGGGAGGGGGATTTGACATTTGTGGTATGAGAGCTCTAGGTTATAGATATCTAAGACTAGTACACCGTAGGAACTCCTTTTTATGTGTAAAATGTACATAAGTATGTACGAGTAACAATATTTTATGTACTTGCATGCTTTGACTTTGTGATGCTAGTATTTATGAAAGTTAAGGTTATAAGTTTAATATTATGATAATATGACCTAGTGTATGGTAAATCTATATTTTCTTTTTCTAGTTAATTTCATGTCATTTGCTAAGCACGATCATGTTGTAGTTAAGTTGACATTCGATGCTAAATTTTATGAGTGAATGCTATGCATGTGTGCGACCACTTTATATTTTTGCTGCTTTCATTAGTCATGCATGAGTTAAGGAAAAGGACCTGTCGACTTACGAGACCATGATTATGCTTTGAGTATGCCTCATAGGAATAAGATAGAATCAAGTATATGATAAGAGCTCATGAACAAGTATAGTATCATGTTTTTGATTTGTTATGTATTTTTTTAAACATGTTATGTGAATCATACATGATTTGTAAACTTTATGATTTACGTTCTAAGAGTATGACATGTAAGATATGGAAGTGTAGAGATATGTTCATGTTATGTGGTCACGGACCAAGGCTGATACTAGAATTACACTATATAAAATTTTCATGACAAGATGATGATACTAAGTATGTGGTGTGCTTTTATGTGTTGGCATGACAAGTAAGTTTATGTGATCCGTATAATGCCACAACGCCTCTTTCATGTATGTTGAGTGTTATTTATGTAAATGCATGTACATGTTATGTGAGGATTATGGAAACTAAGTATGCTATGTTTTTCGATTATGCATAATGTTTATAAAAAAACAAAAAAATGAAAATTAGAAACTATAACATGCTTTGAACCATGTTAATGGTTGTTCTAATTGGAGTGTTTATATGCGACACGTTTGTTAAGCTCTGTTATGCCCAAGCTATGTGCTTGAAGTATGTTTTTATTTTTACTAATTGAGCATATAAATTATGTGATGTAATATCTATAAGTTGTTATGTATGTTTTGGTGTTTGATAAGTTATTTCTATGTATACATGCATATTATTAAGTAAATTGATTGTAATATGAGTATGTCAAAAGTTCAAACGATGTGCGAATGTCAATTGTTTGGGCCGCTAATGTGCAAGTTGGACGAGCAACTATATCATTACGATGCTATAAGTTATGCCCACTATGTTGTACGGTCCAACGGGGACTTCTGACACAATTACGAGCTTGGTGGAGCGGTACAAAGTGTGACGACACGATGTATTGTTCCCCCTCGTAAGCATGAAATACAAGAGCTCTGAAACAATTGCGAGCTTGATGGAGCGGTACAAAATGTGAAGATAATGCGTATTGTTCCCTCTCGTAAGCGTGACAGGCTTGATGCATTTGCTATCCGGAGTTAAAGGGTAAGATGACCTATAAGGCTAAGTTGTGCAGTGATTTCATGTTAGTTAGAATCTTATATGATTTCATTCATGTTAGAAATGCGTTAAGCGAGTTCGAGGACGGACTCTTTATAAGGTGATTAGAATGTAGTAAACCTCACATTTATGTTGCGTGTTTAGTTTTAAAGAGATATTAGTATTTTCAAAATTTATGTGTTAAGATTAATGTTTTATTAAGTATGCTAGACTTTAAAGAAAATGTTTTAAGAATGTCAATTGTTCCAACTTGTTAGTTAGTATTAAATTCATAGTTTGCTCCAAAAGTTTATGTAAATTTGTAATATTTTTCAAACTTGAAGTTCTTATGTACCAACCTCTCCATTGTTGAGTTTTTCATCATTTACCCCAAACTAGCATGTCATCCAATTAATGTTGCATCTCAATATTTCATCCATTCAACTAGTCAATTGCAATATAATACTATGCCTCATTACATGTATAGCTCTATGAATACCCCCATATCACATCAAGTCCTTCTCTAGCACTCTCCATACCTCTCAAGCTCTCTCTCACTCTCTTCCACACACAAATTCTCCCTCATGAATATCATTCCCGGATTTGGTGTTGATCCTCACAAAACACCCCCAAAACTCCATTTTCTACCTCTCAAATAACGAGAAACTCAAGTCCAATGTTATACTATGCATTGGGGGAGTCTTATCCTTCATGTTGTTCAAGAATTCAAGCTCCTCCAACCTCCAAGAACCCAAGATCAATCTCTAATCCCTCTCAACGCATATAAATAAGCCCTTTTCTCTTCTTTCTGTGTTCAGTTTGTAGATAGTTCATGTTCTTGGTATGAAATTGCTTCATCTTAAGTTGGATGTGTTGTTTGATCATTGATTTGTGACTTTTAAACATGGTGTCCTTCATCTCCTAACATGATTCTTTGTAAGTTCAGCCTGTTTTAAAGCCTTGAAACAAGCTGTTTCAAGGCCTTGAAACTGATTTGAAGGTGTTGAAACTAACACTGCAGATTCTGGCATGAACTTAGAGGGAGCTGATGATCTTATTCAAACTTCTAATCTCTTATAATTCGTTATCTGTTAATTGATGATGAAAGAAAAATCATTCTTCTATTATAAACCGTTATTAATCTATGTGTTTGACTCAGTTTTTGCAGGGATATATAGCTTCCTATTTTGCAGGATTATTTCCTATTTTATTTGATTGCAGGATGGAAATCAATCTGTCAGAGTTATTTTGCACATTGATCTGCTGTATCTAAAGCTTACTTTCTAAAAAATAAGATCAAGTCAGCATCTTTGAAGATACTGAGCAACTAGCCGTTGGGAGAGCTGTCAGAAGAGTCAAAGACTTGCAGCTAATTTTTAGGAAAGTTTGTTAATGAAGATCCTGCATGTCTTCAATTCAAACATGCTGCATAAAAGGGATTTTGAATAAGGAATGTTGGAGACACAAAAGAGCAGAACACAAAGAGACTTTCAATCTCCACAGAGGATTGACAAGCAACCAAGAAGCAGATCCACATCACTCAATCCAATCATGTGAAGAACACTGCACATTCGCTGAAGAATTAGCTCTCAGTGTT
This sequence comes from Linanthus parryae, assembly GCA_023055425.1. Classification (NCBI taxonomy): domain Eukaryota; kingdom Viridiplantae; phylum Streptophyta; class Magnoliopsida; order Ericales; family Polemoniaceae; genus Linanthus; species Linanthus parryae. Next base: position 58,243,031 of record JALGPY010000001.1, on the reverse strand, counting down.
CTTCTCTTCTGATCTTCAATTGTATATCATTTATATATTACTTCCAGTTCTTATTATCGTGGAGTTTTGAAAGTGAACAATAGAGAATTCTCAGTTAATCAGTTAGCTAGAGCAGGTACTAGATAGGTTAGTGAGAACCACAAGTTGTAACAGAGTAAGGCATATTTGTGTGCTTGATATCTAGGCTTATATTTTAATTAATAAGAATTAAATTGAAAACCCTGTAGGGATAGTCCCTGCGGTAGAGACGTAGGTCCAAGGGGACCGAACTCTATAAATCACTGTTCCTCTTGCATTTACTTTGCTTCATTTTACTTAGCTTACAAACTGCTCAAAACAGGTTTTCAGTTCAAGGGCTTGACCCTCATTTCAAGGCCTTGAAAACTATTAGCTTTGTATTCAGTTTCTGCTTTGACTCCAAGGATGAAACTCATTTCAAGGCCTTCAAATACTTGCTTCATTCCACAAACTTCTTTGAAACCACTCTTTTAGCAAAAGTTGCAAAAGTTTCCATAATCTATTCAACCCCCCTTCTAGAGTATTGATCCTGTAGTTTTTCCTACTGTACTGCCCTTCAATTGGTATCAGAGCTTGTATCACTGCATAGATCTAACAATCTTGTGACTATGAGTACTGTAGGAAATGGTGGTTTCTCACATGGAAGAGCTGCTAATAGACCTCGATTGTTTTGTGGTGACAACTTTGTGCACTGGAAAGCCCTGATGAAAATGTTCATCATTGATCAAGATATGGCACTTTGGACTATCATTCAGAAGGGTCCTCACATATTCTATACTGAGAATGATGGGATAAAAACTCCCAAAACTGAGGATTCACTTTCTTCTTCTGAATTAGAGAAATTTTCTAAAAATTACAGCGCTATGAATCAGTTATATTGTGCTTTGAGTGCAGATGAATTTAACATGATATCAGGATGTAAGACTACCAAGGAGATATAGGACAAGATTCTGGTGACCTTTGAACGAACTAGCCAAGTCAAGAAAACCAAGATCAACATATACCTTAGGAAATATGAGCTGTTCAAGATGAATGGAGATGAATCAATCAGAGACATGTTCAAAAGATTCACTGATATTGTCAACAACCTTGATTCAATGGAAAAACACATTTCCAATGAAGAAAAGGTTAGAAAGATTCAGAGAAGTCTTTCTACAGCAAAATGGGAACCAAAGACTACTGCCATTGAAGAAGCTCAAGATCTATCATCTCTTCAACTTGATGACTTGCAAGGAAAGTTGCTTACACGTGAGATATCTATGAATGAAGCTGATGGAGATTTACGTGACAGTGTCAAGAACTTAACTCTCAAGGCCAAGGAGAGTGGGTCATTGATAACTCCGTTTTCGGAGTTATTTTATTGATTATTTTGCTACATTTTGTGTGCTCATAATGGAGAATGTTGCGTCTTTTCGAGTAAATCATGTGTTATTTGAGAAAATGAGTTTGTATGCTAAAATGTGAATTCCGGGCGTTTCTTGCATTGTTTTAAGTGCTATTTATCTTATTTTGTCACATTGATCTTCGCGGGGTGTTCGTGTTGTGATTTTCAGGGCCGGAGCACGCGAGGAGCAAGTGGATAGAGGAAACGAACTTCGGAAGTGATGCGAGCTCGAGATTTGGGAAGGAAAGCGAGAGTTGATGGATCAAGTGCTAGAGAGGCTCAAGAGAAGATGATACGAGTTTTTAGGCATGAGGAGAGCGCAAAATGGAGGATTGAACGAAGAAACGATGCCCGGGAAGTGATTCGGAAGCAAGAGGAACAAGTGGGAAGAAGATGGAAAAATTTGATGAAGCAACTAGGTCGCATGACCTAGTTACTAGGTCACACGACCTAGTTAGGGATTTCAGCTTGTTTCAGTAGGTCATATGACCTACTATACAGGTCACACGACCTGTTCTGGGCAGCACAGTAGGTCGCACGACCTACTTAACTAGGTCACACGACCTAGTTCGGGCAGAATTTTGTTTGTAACTTTTTGGGGTTGCTTTGTAATTACTCCTAACTTTTTCTAAACATTGGGAGAACGTATTAGACTTGGTTAGGGCATGTTTTTGTGGATTATCACGTACTCTATCACGTTGAAGAGAGCTTGGAGCTTAGGAGACGATCAAGGAAGCTTGGAATCATACGTTTGACCTCTAAAACTCCGTTTCTTCTCTATTTTTGTTATTTGATCACGAAACTTTGTACGTGAATCATGTTTTTGAGTAGCTAAACACTTTTCTCAGGGTATCTCGTAGGGAGCTAGGGTTTGATCACGATATTTGTGATTTATGGATTTGATTTCATGCTTTTATGCTTAATTGATGAACTTTTTATCTAGCTATGTGTATTTTATGTGTTTAATTCATCTTTTCTATCAATAGACGTATTGTTAGGATAGAGCTAGGTTATGAATGTTAGAGACATCAATATTCATTGCCCGGAAAATTGAAATACACACTAGCCGTATCTAGGGTTGAAAAATCTTGCTAGTTAGCTAGAACAAAGAGTAGAGGAATTCTCGTAATGCGTGTTTAAACTCAATTAGGCTAGACAAATCAGTTTTTAATAGTTTAAACATAGGAGTTGGTTGAGACATCTTCAACGTAATTGTGCTCGTTTAGCTAGATAAATGTTAATCGTGTTAACAAAACATAAATCCAATATCGTGTGAAATATCTAGTGACCCGTAGAGATATACTGACTTTTCCAAACTTTGAGAAATTTTATAATTTTTCATCTTTATTAATCGTGAAGCAATTCAATTGATTAATTGAGGTACTCGTTTTTAATTTTAGTAGGATCAATTGGAACAAAACAACTGCGCTTTGCCCACATAAAGAACGAATTTAATAGCTAATTTACGACGAAGTCTCTTGGGTTCGACAACCCGGATTTACGGAATTTATTACTACACACGACAGCTGTACACTTGCAGTTGGAGCGTGTCAAGTTTTTGGCGCCGTTGCCGGGGACTTCAAATAAATTAGTTATTATTTTTCTCTTTAGGGATTTACTTTTTCAGTTTATACCTGTTACTCACCTATTTTCTGCGTGTGGTTTGTGTTTTTAGGTTTGATTTACTTGGTGCATGTCCCGTTCTAGAGACGAGCCTTTGCAGCCAGTACTTGAGGATCTGGAATCGTTATTGCGTGCAGAACGTAGAGACAAGAGGAAAGCAAATTCAGTTCAGATGGACGAGCAAACTAGAGCTGAGCTTGAGAGGGTCCGCAAAGGCTTGCAAGATGCGGAAGCAGCTAGGGCTGCAGCTGTAGAGGAGGCTGCAAACAGAGCCGCAGAAACTGAGCAAATTAGGGCTCAAATGGCTGAGATGCAGGCGATGATTGATCGCATGAACCCTCCAAATCCACAACAACTTCCTGGTGCGGAGGTAGTTGGAAGAAATAACGGGGGCAATGGTAATAATGGGGGGCAATAATCGGAATAATAACGGCCGGAATGCGGTAGAGCAAGTCAATAATGCTGAGGAGGATGAACGTCCGTTGGTGGATTACTTCAGGACTACACCGGAGGGATATCAGCCTACCATTGTCAGGCCGCAGATTAATGCCGCGCATTTCGAGATTCGCCAACCGTTGATCAATATGGTTAGAGATGAATGCTTATTCACTGGAGCCCCGAGTGATGATCCACATCAACAGTTGCTCAATTTCGAGCAAATTACTTCTACCATGTATGACCAGAGAGTTCCAATCGAGACGATAAAGCTCATGCTTTTCCCCTTCTCTTTATCGGGAAAGGCAAAGACATGGCTTATGGAACTTCCAGCAGGCAGCATAGTTACATGGGCAGATTGTAGCACAGAGTTTCTCAGGAAGTATCTTCCGCCATCTAAGGTTGCTCAACGGATGGCTGACATAACCAAATTTACACAGCATGAAGATGATTCTCTGGGTGACACGTGGAGAAAGTTCAACCAGCTCCTGCGCAGATGCCCTACTCACGGAGAGCCATGGTATAAACTTCTCCACTACTTTTATAATGCTTTGGACAGAGAGACTGCTAGTGAGATGGACATGATGGCTCAAGGAAATCTTATGGGAATGGGACTACAGATATGTCGTGATCTGCTAGATAATGTAGCTAAACGTGAATCCACGAGGTCTGAGACTCGTAGAAACACGAAATCAGATGGGGCATTGGTTAGTAAGATAGAGTCTATGGTGGAACAGAAATTTGAACATCAGATGGCAGTGATGACTTCGGTTTTCAGTAATTTGAATCCATCGGCACAGGTGAAGTCAGTGGGAGAGATGGTAGCAGATACAAATCAGGGATATGGGGATGGCATTGAAGACGTGAATTACATGGGTCAACAAAGACAGCAGCAATGGCCAAACACCTATCATCCCAACAATCGCAATCATCCAACTTCAGCTATGCCAATCCGAATAGTGGATTATATGCGCCAGGTCATAGGCCAAATGTTCCTTACCAAGCTCAGAGAAAGGTTCCACAACAACAGGCCCCACCTCCACTCTCAAAAGAACAGGATACAAACGCGATGTTGAGGAAACTGTTAGCTAGAAATGATAAGATTGAGAGCAAAATAGTCGCAATGGAAGCTTCACTAAAGAGCCATGAAACACAAATTGGCCAAATAGCTAATCAGAATCCTCGACTTCCACCAGGTATACTTTCGTCCAACACTATTACTCCAACTGAGCAATTGAAGGCTATTACGACTCGCAGTGGGACCACTACCCAGGATCCCCCATATCCTACCCATGCGCGAGCGGAGGCGACTAAGGCCACTGAAAAAGCCTTGGATGAAGAGATTCCCGTGTCTACCGTGATTCCCCAATCAAAGGACACGGTGAGGAAGTCGGATGAGAAACAGAAGCCAAGGGAGGAATACATTGTGCGAGTGCCATACCCGCAGAGATTGAAGAGTCAAGAGGATGCCAAGCATTTCAAGAAGTTTGTGGATATCTTCAAGAAACTGCACATTAATATCCCTTTTGCAGAGGCCATTTCAAAAATGCCTAAATATGCCAAATTTCTCAAGGACCTGCTTTCTAATAGGAGGCGCATGGATGATTTTGAAACCGTTACTCTGAATGAGGAGTGTAGCGCAGTTGTGCAAAAGGCGTTACCAAAGAAGATGAAAGATCCAGGCGGTTTCATCATACCTGTTACATTGGGAGATGCGTTTCATGGGAGGGCATTATGTGATCTTGGTGCAAGTATTAATTTGATGCGCACATCGGTTTTTGAGCAACTTGGTGTTGGAGATCCTAAGCCTACCAGGATGTGCTTGCAGATGGCTGATCGCACTATAAAACGCCCCAGGGGTGTTTTAGAGGATGTATTAGTGAGAGTTGAAGGACTCATCTTCCCAGCGGATTTTGTGATCTTAGACATGGAGGCCGACGATGATGTTCCTCTTATTTTGGGCCGTCCATTCCTGGCCACTGGGAGGACTATCATTGATGTGGCCAATGGAGAGCTGACTATGCAGATCAACGATGAGAAGGTGGCCTTCAATGTATTTGAGGCTATGAAGTTTCCCGCATATGCGGTAAGCGAGCAGTGCTTTGGTGTGGAGGCATACACGCCGGACTAAGAGGACGATATTTTGTTGGAGCAACTATATGAGGAGCTTGCTCTACTTGATTCCAGCGAGAAAGAGCAAGCCTTAGATGTTCATTGGCGCCAACCATTACCCATCTTTAATGAGGGAAGCCAAGATGATTCTTACTCCTTCTCTTATTACTGCTCCTGTTTTAGAATTAAAGCCTTTACCTGTTCATTTGAAATATTTGTACCTGGGATCTAATGAGACTTTACCTGTGATTGTGTCTGCATGTTTGGACAGGGAACAGGAGGAGCAGCTTCCCAAGGTACTACAGGAGAGAAAGGCAGCTATGGGATGGACCATAGCAGATATCAAGGGGATCAGCCCCACAGTTTGCCAGCACAAGATTCGGCTCATGGAAGATAAGAAGCCGGTAGTTCAGTTTCAGCGCCGCCTCAATCCTCACATGCAGGAGGTGGTGAAGAAAGAGGTGCTTAAATGGTTGGAGGCGGGTATCATTTATCCCATTTCCGACAGCACATGGACTAGCCCGGTGCAGTGTGTCCCTAAGAAGGGAGGTATAACTGTGGTGGAAGGGGAAAAAGGTGATCAGATTGCTACTCGTACAGTTACTGGGTGGAGAGTTTGCATGGATTACCGCAAGCTCAATGATGCCACTTTGAAGGATCATTTTCCCCTCCCATTCGTTGATCAGATGTTGGATAGGCTGGCACGTCATTCACATTATTGCTTTTTGGATGGGTACTCCGGGTACAACCAGATAGCAATTGAGCCAGCTGACCAGGAGAAGACGACATTCACGTGTCCTTATGGGACCTTCGCTTTTAGACGGATGCCTTTTGGGTTATGCAACGCACCTGCTACATTTCAGAGGTGTATGATGTCGATCTTCTCTGACATGATGGAGCAGAATTTTGAGGTATTCATGGATAATTTCTCGCTCTATGGTGATGGATTCGAGGACTGCCTGCAACAGTTGGCCCGGGTTTTGGATAGATGCATTGACACCAACCTAGTGCTCAACTAGGAGAAGTGTCACTTCATGGTTACTGAGGGTATTGTTTTGGGCCACAAGATCTCCAGCAACGGTTTAGAGGTGGATAGAGCCAAGATCGAGGTGATTGAGAAGCTTCCTTACCCTACCTCTGTCAAAGGGGTAAGGAGTTTCTTGGGACATGCAGGGTTCTATCGGCGCTTCATTAAGGACTTCTCGAAGATCACGAAGCCTTTGTGTGGATTGCTTGAGAAGGATGCAGTCTTTGATTTTAATGCGGAGTGCAAGTCAGCTTTTGATTTTCTCAAGGAAAAGCTGATTAGCGCGCCTATCATCACCACACCAGACTGGACCCTACCATTTGAGCTCATGTGTGATGCTAGTGACTATGCGGTGGGAGCAGTTCTGGGCCAGCGGAAGGATAAGGTAGCTCACGTCATTTATTACGCCAGTCGTACTCTTAATGATGCACAAGTTAATTATGCGACCACGGAGAAAGAGATGTTGGCCATCATATTCGCGTTGGACAAGTTTCGTCCATATCTTGTGGGTTCTCAGGTGACGATTTTCACGGACCATTCAGCCCTCAAGTACCTTCTCACCAAGAAAGACGCCAAGCCAAGATTGATCCGGTGGGTTATATTGATGCAAGAGTTCGATGTGGTAATCAAAGATAAAAAGGGGGTAGAGAATGTGGTTGCGGACCACTTGTCAAGACTGGAGAACGATAAGCAGGAAGATTTGCCTATTCGAGAGGATTTTCCATATGAGCAGCTTATGGTTGTGGTTGCAGCTGTGCCTTGGTTTGCTGACTTGGCAAATTTCAAGGCACTCAACATTGTACCCAAGGACATGACTTACCACCATAGGAAGAAATTCTTTGCAGATGCGCGACAATACTTCCGGGATGATCCCTATCTGTTCAAGCTGGGAGCGGATAATGTATTGCAGAGGTGTGTTGCGGAGCCGGACACGTTAGAGATCCTCAGACATTGCCACGAGTTGAACTGTGGGGGATATTTCGGCAAATCACGCACAGTTGCTAAGGTACTTCAGAGTGGTTTCTTTTGGCCAACTTTACATAAAGACGCCCATCTATTTGTGCAGCAGTGTGACCGGTGTCAGAGAACAGGTAATATTTCTAACCGAAATGAAATGCCTCAGAATTTCGTGTTAGAGGTAGAACCGTTCGGTGTGTGGGGAATTGACTTTATGGGGCCATTTCCTCCCTCACTTGGCAATATTTATATACTTCTTGCTGTGGATTATGTGACCAAGTGGGTAGAGGCAGTGGCATGCCCGAAAAATGATGGTGCTACAGTTGAGAGATTTTTGCGCAAGAATATCTTCACACGATTCGGGATACCTAGAGCGATTATCAGCGATGAGGGATCTCATTTTCTTAACAAGCTCTTTGTCAATGTGTTGAGCATGTATGAAGTGAATACGCACAAGATATCATTGGCCTACCATCCGCAGTCCAATGGGCAAGCGGAAGTGTCCAATCGAGAGATTAAGGGAATTTTAGAGAAGACTGTCAATCCGGGACGCAAAGATTGGTCCCTACACTTGGATGATAGTTTATGGGCATATCGAACTGCGTACAAGACTCCCTTGGGCATGTCTCCCTACCAACTCGTTTTTGGGAAATCGTGCCATCTCCCGGTTGAACTTGAGCACAAAGCGTTTTGGGCGCTAAAGAAGTTGAACATGGACGCCAAGCTCTCTGGTGAGAAAAGGAAGCAGACATTGCTGGAGTTAGAAGAATTCAGACTGATGGCATATCAAAGTTCCAAGATCTACAAAGAGAGGACCAAGCAATGGCATGACAAGCACATCATTCCATGAGACTTCAGAGTGGGCCAAAGGGTACTGATCTTCAATGCACGTCTGAAATTATTTCCGGGCAAGCTGAAGTCAAGATGGAGTGGTCCATTCACAATTACTGAAGTTTACCCATGGGGATCACTTGAGGTAGAAGCTGAGAATGGGGACCGATTCAAGGTGAACGGACAGCGAGCAAAGCCATACGTGGACGGGAATTTCATTGCGGTGATTGAGCGCCTCAAAGCAATTCCCGATATTTGAGCTCTTTTGAGGTAACTGGGTCGGGCCGTCGACCTTAAATTACAAAGCGCTTGTTGGGAGGCAACCCAACCTATTTACTGCTTTAGTATAGTTTTTTTCAATTCTGTTTTGTTATTGTATTTTGTTTGATTTATATGAGAGGTTCGGGAGAGTGGATTTAATGTTTAAAATGAGTATGTGCAGGATTCCTAGGTGAAAGGCCTATTCCGGATCCCCCTTCTTGATGCGCACGGAGAAACGTTCACAAAAATCGAGAAAAAGCAGCTAAAAAGGCGTATCGGGATCCGGAATGAAGAAATTGGGGGGAAAAATGATGTACCAACACGCACTCAACACACGCACCTGAGGGGAGGCGCGTATCCGGACTCCCCCTCTTGATGCAAGCGAAGAATGTATAGCGAAACCGAGAAAGCAGACACATTGGCACGGATTACGAGGCAAATTTTTTCAAACAAGACCGTGAGCTAAATTGAAGAGTGCCATTAGGTGGGGGTTGTCGAGAGCTTTCTATTGATAGGTGGATCGCATGCATCGGAGTCCGGACGGGAGAGTTATGGCAATTTGGATGTTTTCGCGAAGAAAAAGTGACGAAAAGCATCCGGAATCGCCAAACGGGCCGTTAGAAGAGCAAATTTGAGGAATAAAGAATTCCCCGGACATTGGGAATTTTTTATATTCAAAATGGAGTCTCGAGGTCGAGCAGATCCATGAAAAAGCAAAGAAACGGTCAAAAAGGCGAGAAAGGATGTTTCGTGACGAAAAAGCGGCGAAAAACATCCGGAAATGACGAAAAATGCCAAAGTCGTGTGCTACCGGGCTAAATTGTGAAACGGCATGTTGGATCCTAAGTGTGGGGGTGAAATATCATGGTTGAGCTTATCGGGGGTTGTTTCGTGCTCAAAATTTAAGAAAAAGCAAGCCGGGCGAAGTTAAAAGTGTTGCGTGCTGGTTACTAGGTCGCACGACCTAGTTACTAGGTCGCACGACCTACTTAGCCAAAACAGGTTGTTTGACTAGGTCGCACGACCTGCCTACTAGGTCGCACGACCTAGTGCTCGGATGGTTTCAATTTGGTCCAGCGGGGGGTTTATGAAATTTATTGAAGCCTATGGGGGAGCCGAGTGTAATATATAAAAAAAGGGGCAATATCTTCTTCCCTCCCCATCGGGCAAAACCAGAAACCCTCCCTCCCGTCGCACATATCTTCCTCCACGACCTCCATCTCTACCACGCTCGATGCACCACCATCGCCATCCGTCCGTCCTCTTCGCCGCCACCGCAGCACCATCGGACGCCGACCGTGACTTCTGAAACGCCGGCGCTTTCCTCTCCCCTTCTCCCAGACCGACGACCCCCTCCAACGCAACCCTCCACGACCTCCATCTCTTCCACCTCCGACCACAACCACCATCGCCGTCCTTCCTGACTTCAATCACCACCGCCGCCACCCTACCTCCTCTGCCACCCGACCACCAGCGCACAAAGCCCCAATCGCAATCGCCGACGCGACCTCAACATACCCATCCCCAATCGCCAACAGCTCACTGCTGAACCACCTCGCTCCCTCTCGCAGTCCGCCACCACAAAGCTTCACCCGACCACCTGTTAAGTGTGAAGACTGTTTTGTAACCTAGTCTAAATTAGAGGGGCTTACAAGCAATTCATGTATTACTATCTCTATATAAATTGACCTAGCTCTAGGGTTAGGGTATCACATCACATCACAGAGAGAGGCTGAGAGATCTTTTGTACTTCTTTATTCGTTCATCATAGTGAAGTGGGTGTGGACCGTGGATGTAGCCAATTTGGTGAACCACGTAAATCGTCGTGTTCTTGTTCGTGTGATTTCGTTTTGCTTTTCGTTGCGTTGTTAAATCGCTCCGAGTCGATCCTAACAACTGGTATCAGAGCCACGTCAAAACCGGTGCAGAGAATCGAAGGAAAGGAGCTGCAGCGTGGTTGGTTTCCCAGACGAGTACTTTTTTTTTCGGCAGCGAGTTGCAAAAATTTTTGGCTCGCAAGAAGGTTGTCGGCTAGCACATCACAGTTGCCCAAGAACAATACAAGGTAACTACTGGTACCAATTATTTGCAATCATTATTGTCTAATAATTGTAATTACTAGGTTGCTAGTTGCCTGTGTTTGATTGGCTCGTTGTGCGGCTGGAGAAAGCACCAGTCTGTGTGCGTGCTCAGAAAGAAAACCAGCAGGGAGTAAGGACTTCTCACAAGAGAAGCGATCTGGTGCTTCTCGCACACGGTATCGCAGTGCTCTAATCGTGCATCACTTGGTCCAAAATTGTTTTGGACGTATCTCAGTGTTCAGGAATCCGATTGACTTGAAACAGGAGTCAAACTTGGGGTTTTTGGGCGTTCCGGATCTGTCGGTAAGGTCTGTTTGTTGAGATTCTGCACGGTTTGAGTGGGAGTGATGGCGGACGACGGAAGATTCAAGATTGAGAAATTCGACGGGACGAATTTCAGCCTATGTAAGATGCAGATAGAAGACTATTTGTATCAGAAGGACTTGTACTTGCCGTTGGACGGAGTTGAGAAGAAACCAAGCGAAATTAAAGACGAACAGTGGAAGATTTTGGACAGAAAAGCTCTAGGACTTGTGAGATTGAGTCTCGCATCGTCAGTTCTGTTCAATGTGTCGAAAGAAACGACGACGAAGGGTTTGATGGATGCTCTCTCACAAATGTATGAGAAACCTTCAGCAGCGAACAAGGTTTTTCTCATGCAGAAGCTCTTTGACATGAGGATGACCGAGAGTGGTAATGTTTCCCAGTACCTGAACGAGCTGAACATCGTCATAAGCCAGTTGGAATCCGTCGGGATTACATGCTTTGACGACGAGATGAAGGCACTGTTGGTTCTGTCCGGGTTACCCAAGAGTTGGGGTGGCGTAGTGACTGCTGTGAGCAATTCTGCTGGAAAAGACAAGCTAGGGTACGACAACGTGGTGAGCACGGTACTCGGCGAAGAGATGCGCAGGAAGAGCAGTGGATCTAGCAAATCCTCTGATGGTGTGTTGTATGTCGAGCAGAGAGGGAGATCAGCAGACAGGAAGAACGGAAACAAGGGTCAAGGTCGATCTAAGTCAAAGTCAAAGTGGAAGAAAAATGACATTAAGGACATCGAGTGCTACAACTGCGGTGAAAGCGGACATTTTGCAAGGGAGTGCAAGAATCCGAGCAAGAAGAAGTCTGACAACCACAAAGGTAATGATTCTATTAATATTTTTGAAAGTGATCCTGAAACATTAATATTATCTGTATCCTCAAAGGAGGATGTGTGGGTGGTCGATTCTGGTGCTTCGTTCCATGCGACAGGTAGAAAGGATATTCTTCATAATTACGTGCAGGGTGATTTCGGGAAGGTGTATCTCGGAGACGATGAGGCATGTAAGATTGTTGGGAAGGGAGAAATCCAATTGAACTTGGATAATGGAACAGCTTTGCAGTTGACTGATGTCAGACATGTTCTGATGTTGAAGAGGAATCTTATCTCGGTAGGACAGCTTGCAGCATCAGGTTGCAAAACTACTTTTGGAGTTGATTCCTGCAAAGTAACAAGAGGATCTATGGTGATCGCACATGGTAAGAAGGAGGGTACTTTGTATGTGACTTCAGGAACGGACAGTACCATAGCTGTCGCGTCTTCTGATATTGGCGCAAGTACCTGGCACCACAGGCTAGGACACATGAGTGAGAAGGGCATGCAGATAATGCTCAAAACAGGCAAGCTCAAGGGTTTGAAGGAACTTGATTTGGAGTTTTGCGAGGATTGTGTCTACGGGAAGCATAAGAGAGTCAGCTTCACCAAAGTTAGCCGCGGTAGAAAGCTCAACAGGTTGGAGTTAGTGCATACAGATGTATGGGGTCCAGCGAATGTAGCTTCTAATGGAGGTGCGTCTTACTTTGTTACTTTTATTGATGATGCCACTAGAAAACTATGAGTTTACTTCTTGAAGCACAAATCAGATGTGTTTGATGTGTTTAAGAAGTGGAAGGCTACTGTTGAGAATGAGACAGGTCGGAAACTTAAGTGTTTGAGATCTGACAATGGTGGCGAGTATTGCAGCAATGAGTTTGACGAGTTCTGCGCAGAGAACGGCATCAAGAGACAGAAGACAATTCCAAACAAGCCTAGACAGAATGGAGTTGCAGAGCGCATGAATAGAACACTCACAGAGCGTGCAAGGTGCATGGGAGGATACACGCTGGATTGCCTAAGTCATTTTGGGCTGAGGCAGTGAACACAGCTGCATACTTAATCAACAGAGGTCCATCGACAGCACTAGATTTTGGATTTCCTGAGGAAGCTTGGACAGGAAAATAGGTATGTTTGTCGCATTTGAGAACATGTGGATGTACCGCTTATGTTCATGTTGATGCTGAACAGAGGTCCAAGTTAGATCCTAAGTCGAAGAAGTGCACGTTTATCGGATATGGCATTAACAGTTTTGGCTATCGATTTTGGGATTTAGATAAGCACAAGGCTGTTAGAAGCATGGATGTGGTATTTAACGAGTCAATTATGTACAAGGATTGGAAACAGGGACAGGTTTCAGATGAGAAGGAAACGGTAGAGCTTGAGATTGGAGATGTCCAGCCACAAGTTGAAGCCCCTGCTCCAGTACAAAGCTCAGAAGTTGAAGCAGTCGCTCCAACACGAAGAGTTTCAGGAAGGTCGACTAAAGGTAAGACTCCAGCTCGTTATTTATCATCACTGTCATATCTTTTGCTCACAGATAGTGGTGAACCCGAGAGCTTCGAGGAAGCTGTTCAGAGTGAAGCCAGAGTCAAGTGGAAGCATGCAATGAATGATGAGATGCAGTCTCTCTACTCCAATAAGACATGGGATCTTGTGGAGTTGCCCCGAGGGAAGAAGGCTTTGCACAACAAGTGGGTTTACAGACTTAAGGAGGAGCATGATGGATCAAAGAGGTACAAGGCTAGACTGGTGGTGAAAGGATTTCAGCAGAAAGCAGGCGTAGACTTCACTGAAATCTTCTCTCCAGTTGTGAATATTTCCACCATCCGCACGGTACTTAGCATTGTGGCAGTTGAAGATTTGCACCTTGAGCAGTTAGATGTCAAGACAGCCTTTCTACACGGGGATTTAGAAGAAGAGATCTATATGGTACAGCCACAAGGGTACAAAGCAGCAGGTAAAGAGAATATGGTGTGCAAACTAAGGAAGAGTTTGTATGGCTTGAAGCAGGCACCGAGGCAGTGGTACAAGAAGTTTGATAACTTCATGTCTAGGCAAGGATACAAGAAGTGTCAAGGGGATCACTGTTGCTACTTCAAGAGGTTCAAGAATTCTTACATTATTCTCTTGTTATATGTGGATGATATGCTTGTTGCAGGATCAAGCATGGGGGAAATTCAGAAGCTGAAAGATAACTTATCTAAGGAGTTCTCAATGAAGGATTTGGGACCTGCGAAGCAAATCCTTGGCATGAGAATCAACAGGGATAGAATTGGCAAGAAGCTAGTTTTGTCACAAGCTGATTATGTTCAGAAAGTCTTGAAGAGGTTTAACATGCATGATGCTAAACCAGTGAGTACTCCGTTGGCGAGTCACTTCAAACTTTCGAAAGACCAGAGGCCAGCTACAGATGAGGAGAAGAACTACATGGCTAAAGTTCCTTATGCATCTGCTGTGGGAAGCTTGATGTATGCTATGGTGTGCACACGTCCAGATATTGCCCAAGCAGTGGGAGTTGTTAGCAGATTCATGAGAAATCCCGGTAAGGAGCATTGGAGAGCTGTGAAGTGGATTTTCAGGTATCTGAGAGGTACACAGGATGTAGCTTTGTGCTATGGAGGGTCTGAGATCAGTTTGAAAGCGTATGTTGATTCAGACATGGCTGGTGATGTGGACAGAAGAAAGAGCACTACAGGGTATGTGTTTACACTTGGAAGTGGAGCAGTCAATTGGGTTTCGAGGTTGCAGAAAATTGTTGCCCTATCTACTACTGAAGCCGAATATGTAGCAGCTACGGAAGCGTGCAAAGAGATGGTTTGGATACAGAGTTTCTTGAGGGAACTTGGGAAGAAGCAGAGGAGTTGTAAGCTGTATAGTGACAGTTAGAGTGCAATTCATCTGGCGAAGAATTCCACTTTTCATGCAAGGACGAAACACATTGACATCAGGTATCACTTCATTCGTTCATTATTGGAGAAATACGTGATCAAATTGGAGAAGATTCACACGAGCCAGAATCCTGCGGATATGTTTACCAAGGTTGTGACCTTGGAGAAGCTGAGAACCTGCTCGGCTTCGATTGGCCTAGTTGCATGATGAGAGGCCAAGTCCACACTCATGGAGGATGTTGAATTGAAGCTGGGAGAAGTACACTCAGAGTTAATCAATCTTCAAGTGGGAGATTGTTAAGTGTGAAGACTGTTTGTAACCTAGTCTAAATTAGAGGGGCTTACAAGCAATTCATGTATTACTATCTCTATATAAATTGACCTAGCTATAGGGTTAGGGTATCACATCACATCCCAGAGAGAGGCTGAGAGATCTTTTGTACTTCTTTATTCGTTCATCATAGTGAAGTGGGTGTGGACCGTGGATGTAGCCAATTTGGTGAACCACGTAAATCGTCGTGTTCTTGTTCGTTTGATTTCGTTTTGCTTTTCGTTGCGTTGTTAAATCGCTCCGAGTCGATCCTAACACCACCGCCGTTCGTCCTATCTCATCCCCCACCCGACCACCGTAGCACCGCCGGAACCCACGGCTGCAAACCCAGAACCCATCGTCGCCCCTAATTATTCCATAGCCGCCGCTCAATCTCACCCCATTCACGCAGCCACCACTGTAAACCACCGGCAAACAAGGGCAGAGTGAAGCTTCAATTCCGGGTTGTTTGGTGGCCAATTGAAGAAGAAGAAAAAAGCTAGGGTTCCGAAGTCAAAGATCTGAAATTGGTCCAGATTGGAGTCAAATTGAGCGAAATTGACTTGGGGCTTTCGAAGAAGACACCGCGAGGAGCAAAAGGCACCAATTGATTGCAAAATTTGAAGAAAAAATTTTCCGACGACCAAATCGGTCCTTCTTGTCGGACGAATCTGAAAATTGTGCCCGTAAGACTAGCTCCGGGCACGTAGGTACACTCTTCTCTCCCTCGCAATTAATTTTTATCGAGTCTTAGGCACGATCGAGTAAAAGCCCAATTTTTATCGTTGCGCTTAGTAGCGCGCTTGGGGGCGATTGACTAGAGTCCTAGGACTTATTTGTTAATTGCGTAACTGTTTCTTTTCCGTACACACATCCTGACACTGAGCACGTAGCTTAATTCTTTTTGTCAATTTGATTGTCAATTTGTGCTACCTTCTTGTGCCATGTCTAGTCGAAAAGATAAGGGAAAGGCCGTAGCTAAAGGAAAGGGGGTAGCTACGAGTCAGAATATAACCGGGGGGAAAAGGAAGAAACAAAAAGTAGTCGTCGATAGTGATGACGAATATATCCCCGAGGGAGAAGTGAGAGAGACGGGGGACGCGGGTGGTACCCTAGTTAAGAATGCTACCTTTTGGGTGGTGGGGGGCATGGTTTCACCAGCTCCCCCGGACCCTGATGAGTTAGAAAGGGCGGAACCTGATAGAGTGCCAATAGCGAGGGCCACGAGAGAGTCTAGTCCTAGGGACCTTGACCCGGCGACAGGAGTGTTTTGTGACTATCGGTTTATCACCCTACTAGCGCATTCTAGGTACACCAAGCGGGAGGAGAGTGTGTTCAGGGGGGAAAATGTAGAAAAACATATCCCGTTCCAAACTGAGATGCCCCAACAAATCCAAGAGTTCATGAAAAGAGAGAATCTTGCAGGGTGGTGTGAGCTCGTCAAGGAGAACGCGAGTTCGGAGCTCATGTGGGAGATTTACTCAAACACCGAGTGGTCTGGGTATGGGGAGGATGGAGAGTTAGATGATCGTAGGATCATATACGCCCGTAGGAATTTTTTTGTTTTCTCTCCGGCTAGCATAGCCGCGGCCCTACAATGGCCACCACTCGAGGGCGACTGTCACTTTGAGACCACCATGAAAATGAACGTAGAGGATTTAGTGACCGCAGTGTTAATCTTTGCCTTTGGTGGGGTGACGGGAGCGCCTTGGGATACTCATGCGAGTCAGGACGTTAGAAAGTGGACGGTTTCGGCCAGACACTTACTTCGTCGAGCGCGTTATTTAGTTAACATAGTGGAGGCATGGGTTGAGGGCGTTTCGACCCAGACCGACATACGGTTCGAGTGGTGTGTTATGGCTATGTGTTGGTATGAGGGCCATCGATTCAACGTCCCGAAGCGCATTTATTTAAGTTTTCGATCGAGACTTCGGGACTCTAACCGTCGAGCAGTCGGGTTTGGATATTTGCTAAAGCATTTGGCCACTAAGGCTGGTGCCGCGTTTTATGGTGGAGACCGTGCAGCCGAACCCCCGAGATACTGGACTCAGGTACCCGACCTGAAGAAAGATGAGGTAGTCGTAGAGAGCAGCCGGCCCCCACCAAAAAAGGGGGCTCAGAGGGGCGGTAAGGGTAAGACCCCGGCTGTGAGTGAGGAGTCGAGTCCGTCTGTCGCACCTCATGCTAGCCTCGAGGCCACTTTGCAGGCCATGCAAAGGATGATGATTGTAAATGAGAAAAAGGCCGTGGCTTGAGGGCAGGAAGCAGAGAGGAACGCCAAGTCAAGGGCTATGAATGCGCGACGGAACCAGCGCCAGCTCGGTGACATTCTGCATAGGCAGAATCAGTGGTTACACGAGCTTGGCAGGGCAGGCGGGGTGACACTGACTCCGGAACCTCAGAAGTTGATGTATTTGTCGAGTGACCACTCGGATGGCTCGGAGGAGAGCGAGTAGAACAGCCCGCCCTCGCATTGGAATGCTGAGTCCCTTTGTTTTATCTCTGAATTCGTTGGGGACAACGAAGCATTCTAGTGTGGGGGTGAGATTTTCTGAATATTAGCCAAGTTCGTGTCTGCATGAACCAATTGCATATAGGATGTTTGTGTCGTAGTGTGTTGCGTAGTCTTTGTCGTAGAGTGTGTTTGTGTCATAGTGTTGTGTGATATATATATATGTGTTCGTATTATATGATTGCACGTTTTCTTACTTTGAGTCCACCTACCCAAATTGAGTCAGTTTCGAGTCTTCTTTCGAGTCGGCCCATGCATATAGAGTAGGAAATATTATCTAAAAAAAATATATATATATATATATATCTGAAATTGGGCAAATTGAGGTTGAATTTGGCAAAATTGACTTGGGGCTTTCGAAGAGGACAATCAAAAAAAAAATTAAAAAAATTTAAAAATTTGAGAAAGGGCAATCAAAAAGATCTTAGTATTGGTAAAATCGAGGAGTGTGAGAAATTTAGGCATAGGGCGTGACTTGCGACCGAGATAGACAATGGGAGTTCCCCTTAGTACGTATAGAGAAAATTTCTTTACGGGAGTGCCTACCTATTTTTATACACTTACTTGATTTTCAAATCTAAAAGTGTGTGCCTAGTTTTCTTACAAGATTTGAGCTAGGTGTGAGCTAAACAAGCCGAACATTCATGTGTACGTCTTAGGTAGTCGCCAACCCGCCTCGTAGTGGCACACAGAACAGCTGTGCAAGGTGTGTATTAGAGCACTCACTGCTTATAGAACTTACCTTGTAGGATCACTAGTAAACCCTGTTTCGAACCTTGGATTCTTTGATAACCTCTGGACTTAGGTTGACGATTCTTGGCATTCATCATTGATTGGTTAGAATCACCGCTTTAGTGCGTCACGAGGGTGTTTGTAGTTGAGGGGATTCGATGAGGGAGTACTTCATGATATATTTGTGTGAGTATTACGTATCGCATGTACTTCATTTATGATTATCGAGGGGAATGCGAGGGTGAGTGAGAGTAGGCTTGCGCACTTCGGTGTGGCGGTGTTCCATGTCGTTGTTGGAATAGATGCCCTAGAGGCAATCTAGTTTAGTATGAATTTGTATATGGCTAGAAAATTCATTTATTATTTATTGGATATTTAATATAATGAAGTCCTTAGATTTACAATCGTGTTGTTTATCTTAAATATCCCTAGTCAAGTATAATGATTAAATGGGACAATCATCTATAGACTAGTATGGGGTTGGATTGATATGGAGATATCATGATCCAACACATAGGTGTGCATTACGGAATGTTGCACTAGATTGACCCATCACCGAGAAGGCTACATACATGTTATGTTAAGTCACAAATGCTTCTCACGGTGCAATGGTATTGTCATCCTTAGACTTGAAGTCACTAGATGTTCTAGTTGTGGATCATTGTGATCTTGGTAGCGTTAAACGCTACACCGTAACTGGGTAGTTATAAAGGCGTGTACTAGATACAATGAGAAGCAAGCTTAGAGATCGTAGTGGACGTAGAGAGGATTTGCCCCTCCCACATAACGGGAGTAGATATCCTATGCCACTCGAGGGATAGTGCTTATAGAATGTCTGGCCAGACTCAAATAAATCAATATATGGGATATTGATGTTATTTGCACGAATAAGGCTATTCCCATTAATCGAGAAACTATGGATTGGATATACGAGTGTGACTTGTATGTCTCGTGTCCAATCCGGATATTGAGGCAAAGGGATGAGACAATTACTTGTACAAGGTTGTCTAGATGACTATTCTATTAGTTGGCTAGAATGGATGTTTTGCTAGAAACCGCTCCATATTAGCAAATAGTTGCTACCAACTAGATAGAACCTATGGGGTCACACGCTATATAGAGTTGTACTAGATTTGGGAATTAATTAATTGGATTAATTAATTAGAAGGATCACTTTGCAAACCCTTGCAAACTTAGTAGGGACTAATTTGCAAGGAAGGGACTAAATTGAATTCTAGTTGGACTAGAATAAGTCCTTTAGGTAGTTAACAAGGAGTTGTTGGACTATATAAAGGACCCTCCTTCCTTCCTTCCTCATAACTTATGCTCATTAGTGAACATAACAAGAGTGGGAGAGAACAAAGGAGAGAGAGCAAGCAACAAGGAGGCCGAACCCGACCCCTTGCCGCCGCCCTCACCCCGTCGGCCAAAAAGAGGGCCGAAGCCCCTCTTTTGTCTCGTTTTGCGTGATTCCTTCACCCTCCTCTTATTCCGGGCTAGCACCAAGGAGTTTGGGAGACCTAGGATCAACTCTAGGCGTGGATCAACTATAGAGAACGTGACACTATTCGCGTTTGAAGTCATCAAGGAGAACCCAAAGGTGTGTTTATGATTTCTTACCTTCACTATCGTTATGCATCTAGACTTGTGATCGTTGGAGGGTTTTTGCATGGCTTTTATTTGATTATGCTTCCGTTTGCGCGTTCCATGAATCAAATCCCTACAGTGGTATCAGAGCCACAGGTCATAGAGCATAAACGTAGTTTATGTGTTACATTCTTGTTGTTTTACACCTTAATTTGATTGTTTATCGCGTAAAACAAGACAAATCAAGCATGGGATGCAATTTGTCAAGAATTACTCATAACAAGATCCAATTTTTGCATTGGATGCATGAATTGGTGAGTTTGAGAAATTTTAGGATCTAAGATCTAGGGTTTGGGCATCCTTGGGGAAGAAGGAGTTCTCCCGAAACAAGGAAACAACCAAACTTGGGCTCCAAGCAAAGGGAGTTGTTTTGGAAACAACCCCCAAGAGGAGGTTCGGCCCCTAGGGGACCGCCCCCCCCTTGCTTGCCGCCCAAGCTTGGCCGCCCTAAGGGGCCGGGCTGGCCCTAACCCGCGGGCCTAGCTTGCGGGTTTTGGGCCGGGCCGGCCCTAGGGCCTTGTGGTTCACTTTAATGGGCCCGGGCAATTGGATTGTTGGGCCCATGGACCGTTTTAACCCTAGAAATCCTAAAATCAATTAAAATTGACCAAGCGCGTTAAAATTGGATTTTAACTGTTTATGTGCAAATCGCATGGTGATTGGATATGGCCTTAGGATGTGGTTTGATGTGGATGTTTAATTTTGTGGTTTGTTTTACGGCCTGCGAGCTGATCAATTAATTGTAATAATTAATTAGGTTTTTATGGCCTGCGTGCCATTTTTTTCTCAACTTGTGAGATTTATTTAGTATAGATGTTAGTTAGTGCTAGATAAAGTAGATTGTTAGCCAAGAATGGAGAAAAGAAGCCCAAAGCCAAAGAAGCCACAAAAGATGGAGCATGGAGCATGGAGCATTCCACATGACTATGAAGGATGGACCAAAAGATCAAGACGCATGGAGATGTGTTTGCTTAGGGTTCATAGATAATTCCATTGGCTTGGAATTATCTTAGTCTAGAAAAGTCCATATCCACATCACGTTTATTTTCTGTTATGTGGTTGTTTATTTATTGTCTTATTATTTGTGTGGTTGGTGTATGGATGATGCATGCAATTAGGATAATAAGATAATTAGACAACCCGGATCTATTATTTGGAGTTGTGCCCAAACTCAAATAGATAGATTAGTTGATATTGATCAACAAAACAATTAAAATTGAATTTAGAATCCCTCAAATTTTAAATATTGTGTTCTTGCCTTCTCGTTATTTAAACACTCATTATCATCATTATTTATCAAGTTCATGCGTGCCAAAGCATGGCGACTTGGTTCATAATGATGGAATGCGATGGCACGTAACAATGTGCAATTGTTTAGATAAGAGGTTGAACACAACTAGGCTATTAATTTGATTAAGAAACCTAGAGGCAATCAATTGGGATTATCCATACGGATGGATAAATAAGGAGTTATTTGCCTGATTGAACCAAGAGTTGCATATGGGATGCAATTGGAATTATTCCTACCTAAAAGTAGTCAAATTATGGGTGACTTGCCAAAGCAAGCTCATAAGGAGATGAAAAGATGGATCTTGGCCCACTAGAAAATATAAGGATATTTTCCGCATTAATATCTTGAGGGTTATTAATCCGTAGAAAAATAGTGGGAGCTATATTTAATAAACTAGCCATTAGTAAATATAGTCAAAAATTCACAAATACTAAAACTTGCGTATTTTCCTTTTTGTAGAATACCAAATGGCAAACAACTCATCGAGTTCACAACATTCCCTACGATCTGTCCTTGAGAAGGACAAGCTCTCTGGAACCAACTTTCTTGATTGGTACAGAAACTTGAGAATTTTTCTCAAGCAAGAGAAGAAACTGTACGCAATAGAGGAGCATGTTCCAGAAGGTCCAGAGAACCGGACACCTGCTGCCTTAAAGGCGTATCAAAAGCGTGTTGATGACGCTAATGATGCGGCCCGCCTAATGCTTTGCACCATGACCTCTGAGCTTCAGAAGCAACACGAGAACATGAATGCTGTCGATATGATCGAACATCTAAAGCAGCTCTTCCAAGAGCAGGCGAGGGTAGAGAGGTATGAGGTCTCAAAGGCACTGTTCAAATGTCATCTGGCAGAAGGGAATTTGGGATCCCATGTACTCCGAATGATCGGGTACTTGGAGAATCTCGCCCGGCTTGGGTTCCCGGTCGGCCAAGAGTTGGCAACCGATCTCGTGTTGCAATCGTTGCCGGAGAGTTATGGACAGTTCATTATGAACTATAACATGAACGAGATCGTTAAACCATTGCCAGATTTGCTCAACATGTTGAGGACGGCTGAACAGAGCATCAACAAGGGTAAGGGCAAGGCCATTATGATGGTGCAGAAAGGAAAGGGCAAAAAGTTTGCCTCTTCCTCCAAGGGCAAAGGCAAGTCAGTTGCCAAGTCCGAGGAACAAGCCCTTAAACCTGTTGGTGGCATTGCCAAGGTCGTGACTAAGGGTGAGTGTCACTACTGCAGTCAGCCTGGACACTGGAGGAGGAACTGCCCAAAATATCTGGAGGACAAGAGGCTTGGAATAGTGATTCCACCACAACCAGGTATTTTTGTTGTAGATGTCAATTTAACTGTCTCTACATCATGGGTATTAGATACTGGATGTGGATCTCATATTTGTCGAAATATGCAGGATCTAAAGAGAAGTAAAAGATTGGCTAAAGGAGAGGTAGATATGCGCGTTGGGAATGGAGCAAAGGTTGTTGCGTTGGCCATAGGCGTGTGCGAGCTATCTCTGCCTTCAGGATTAGTTTTAGAATTAAATAATTGCTATTTTGTGCCTGCTATGAGCAGAAACATTATTTCTATTTCTTGTTTGGACAAGGAAGGTTTTATTATTTCAATAAAGAACAATTGTTGTTCCTTTTATTTGAATAATATTCACTATTTTAGTGCGCAATTATTTAATGGACTTTATGTCCTTGATCTAAGCAATCTTGTCTACAACATTAATACCAAGCAGATTAAAATAAATGATTTAAATCCTGCTTATTTATGGCATTGTCGTTTAGGCCATATATATGAGAAACGTGTATCTAGACTCCATAAGGATGGATTACTAGACTCATTTGATTTTGAATCATATGAGACATGTGAGGCTTGTTTATTGGGAAAAATAACAAAGTCCCCTTTCAATAAGAAAGGTGAGAGGACTAGTGAGCAATTGGCGCTCATACATACTGATGTGTGTGAACCATTTGCCACGCCTGCCAGGGGTGGTTATGTCTACTTCATTACATTTACTGATGATTACAGTAGATATGGATTTGTGTACCTTATGAGGGCAAAATCCGAATCCTTTGAAGTGTTCAAAGAATTCAAGAATGAAGTAGAGAAGCAACTTGGCAAAAGTATCAAGGCTCTACGATCGGATCGTGGAGGAGAATACTTGAGCCAAGAGTTTGACGACTTTCTTAGAGAGTGTGGGATCGTGTCCCAACTCACTCCACCCGGAACGCCACAATGGAATGGCGTGTCCGAGAGGAGGAATCGAACCCTATTGGATATGGTTCGATCTATGATGTGTCAAACCGATCTTCCATTATCGTTTTGGGGCTACGCTCTATTAAGTGCAGCGTTCACCATTAACCGTGTTCCATCTAAATCAGTCATGAAGACAACATATGAGATGTGGAGTGGGAGGCGTCCCACAATGTCGTTCATGAGGATTTGGGGCTGCGATGTCTATGTAAAACGTTTACAATCAGACAAGTTAGGGCCTAAATCGGATAAGTGTAAATTTGTGGGGTACCCTAAGGAAACTAAGGGATACTACTTCTACAATCCAACCGAAAACAAAGTGTTTGTTGCTCGGACCGGCGTGTTTCTAGAAAGAGAGTTTGTCTCTAAAGAAGCAAGTGGGAGGAATGTAGAACTTGAAGAAGTTCAAGAACCACAAATCACTGAACCGATTATGGAACATGAACAGGAATCACAAGCGGTTGTGGAGCCACCTGTTCAGGTAACACAAGAGCTTCGTAGATCTAGTAGAGTGCGCCAGGAACCCGAGAGGTACGGACTTCTCGTAACCGATTCCGGTGACACGATGCTCATAGATGATGAGCCTACTACCTATGAGGAGGCCATGAGTGGCCCAGACTCGCAGAAGTGGCTTGAAGCCATGAGATCCGAGATGGAATCCATGTATACCAACAAAGTATGGACTTTGGTGGAACCACCCAATGGGGCGCGGCCCATAGGGTGCAAGTG
Source organism: Linanthus parryae (assembly GCA_023055425.1). Taxonomy (NCBI): domain Eukaryota; kingdom Viridiplantae; phylum Streptophyta; class Magnoliopsida; order Ericales; family Polemoniaceae; genus Linanthus; species Linanthus parryae. The sequence continues at coordinate 58,218,804 of JALGPY010000001.1, read as the reverse complement.
GGTCTTCAAGAAGAAGATCGACATGGATGGTAATGGGATTACCTATAAGGGCCGATTGTGGGCTAAAGGATTCAGACAGATTCATGGTATTGACTATGATGAAACCTTTTCACCAGTCGCTATGACCAAATCCATCCGAATCCTACTTGCAATTGCAGCATACTACGACTGTGAGATTTGGCAGATGGATGTCAAAACAGCATTCCTTTATGGGAATCTCCTCGAGGACGTGTATATGATACAGCCGGAGGGTTTTGAGGATCAAAGCAAGCCAACAAAATCTGTAAGCTGCAACGATCCATTTATGGATTGAAGCAAGCTTCTACTAGTTGGAATCGACGTTTTGATGAAGTGGTCAAAGAGTTTGGCTTCATCAGAAACGAAGATGAGTCTTGTGTCTACAAGAAGGTTAGTGGGAGCTCTGTAGCTTTTTTGGTCTTGTATGTGGATGACATACTACTCATTGGAAACGACATTCCCATGCTGCAATCTGTGAAAGATTGGCTAGGAAAGTGTTTCTCAATGAAGGACTTAGGGGAAGCAGCCTATATAATCGGTATAAAGATCTATAGAGATAGATCTAAGAGGTTGCTAGGCCTAAGTCAAAGTACATATATTGACAAGGTGTTGAAACGGTTCAACATGCAAGATTCCAAAAAGGGATTCTTGCCCATGTCACATGGAATCACTCTTTCGAAGAGTGGTTGTCCTTCCAATGGGATTGAGAAGGAACGCATGAGTAGGATTCCCAATGCCTCGGCCATAGGATCTATCATGTACGCCATGTTATGTACTAGACCAGATGTGTCATATGCCTTGAGTATGACAAGCAGATACCAATCCAATCCAGGTGAGAGTCACTGGATTGCTGTCAAGAACATCCTAAAGTACTTGAGAAGAACTAAGGATGCTTTCTTGATATTTGGCGGTGAGGAAGAGTTGCGTGTAAGGGGTTACACTGATGCAAGCTTCCAAACTGACAGAGATGACTTTAGATCACAGTCGGGATATGTGTTTTGCCTGAATGGAGCAGCGGTGAGCTGGAAGAGTTCCAAGCAAGAGACGGTAGCTGATTCTACAACAGAGGCTGAGTACATTGCTGCGAATGGCGCAGCAAAGGAGGCTGTTTGGATCAGAAAGTTTGTTTCTAAACTTGGTGTGGTCCCTAGCATTGCGGATCCAGTGGAGTTGTTCTGTGACAACACTGGGGCGATCGCGCAATCAGAGGAACCAAGATCGCACCAGAAGTCCAAGCACGTGCTCAGGAAGTTTCATCTGATTCGAGATATTATCGATAGAGGAGACGTTCGGATATGCAAGATTCCTACAGATGATAATCTGTCAGACCCGCTTACGAAGCCTCTCACGCAGTGGAAGCATGAAGGGCACACTAGGAGTATGGGCATACGAGATGCGCCAGATTGGCTCTAGTGCAAGTGGGAGACTGTTGGAATAGATGCCCTAGAGGCAATCTAGTTTAGTATGAATTTGTATATGGCTAGAAAATTCATTTATTATTTATTGGATATTTAATATAATGAAGTCCTTAGATTTACAATCGTGTTGTTTATCTTAAATATCCCTAGTCAAGTATAATGATTAAATGGGACAATCATCTATAGACTAGTATGGGGTTGGATTGATATGGAGATATCATGATCCAACACATAGGTTTGCATTACGGAATGTTGCACTAGATTGACCCATCACCGAGAAGGCTACATACATGTTATGTTAAGTCACAAGTGCTTCTCGCGGTGCAATGGTATTGTCATCCTTAGACTTGAAGTCACTAGATGTTCTAGTTGTGGATCATTGTGATCTTGGTAGCGTTAAACGCTACACCGTAACTGGGTAGTTATAAAGGCGTGTACTAGATACAATGAGAAGCAAGCTTAGAGATCGTAGTGGACGTAGAGAGGATTTGCCCCTCCCACATAACGGGAGTAGATATCCTAGGCCACTCGAGGGATAGTGCTTATAGAATGTCTGGCCAGACTCAAATAAATCAATATATGGGATATTGATGTTATTTGCACGAATAAGGCTATTCCCATTAATCGAGAAACTATGGATTGGATATACGAGTGTGACTTGTATGTCTCGTTTCCAATCCGGATATTGAGGCAAAGGGATGAGACAATTACTTGTACAAGGTTGTCTAGATGACTATTCTATTAGTTGGCTAGAATGGATGTTTTGCTAGAAACCGCTCCATATTAGCAAATAGTTGCTACCAACTAGATAGAACCTATGGGGTCACACGCTTTATAGAGTTGTACTAGATTTGGGAATTAATTAATTGGATTAATTAATTAGAAGGATCACTTTCCAAACCCTTGCAAACTTAGTAGGGACTAATTTGCAAGGAAGGGACTAAATTGAATTCTAGTTGGACTAGAATAAGTCATTTAGTTAGTTAACAAGGAGTTGTTGGACCATATAAAGGACCCTCCTTCCTTCCTTCCTCATAACTTATGCTCATTAGTGAACATAACAAGAGTGGGAGAGAACAAAGGAGAGAGAGCAAGCAACAAGGAGGCCGAACCCGACCCTTTGCCGGCGCCCTCACCCCGTCGGCCAAAAAGAGGTCCGAAGCCCCTCTTTTGTCTCGTTTTGCGTGATTTCTTCACCCTCCTCTTATTCTAGGCTAGCACCAAGGAGTTTGGGAGATCTAGGATCAACTCTAGGCGTGGATCAACTATAGAGAACGTGACACTATTCGCGTTTGAAGTCATCAAGGAGAACCCAAAGGTGTGTTTATGATTTCTTATCTTCACTATTGTTATGCATCTAGACTTGTGATCCTTGGAGGGTTTTTGCATGGCTTTTATTTGATTATGCTTCCGTTTGCGCGTTCCATGAATCAAATCCCTACATTCGTTACATCATGGACACAATTGTGGAGAGCCGTGAGTGCGTGACATCTAATACGCACAAAATGGGTTGGGTGATTTAATTGGTGGATCGTGCTAGGTACTGGATCTCATTCATCGTGGTGTAGGAGGTTTGGTTGGATTAGGCACGAGACTTACATTGTTTTGATTACTTGAGAGGGGACGTGACTACATTCGAGTGTGGGGGTGTCGACTTTTGAACATGGACATCGAGATCGAGCTTGCGACGACTCCATCCCCACACATGTGATTTGATTTGTTTGCGACTTTGTGTAGTGGCACCATGTACTTCATAGAGTTAGGGGAGGATGAATTTCATATGTGATACTCATTCATTGGATTGTTTGTTTTCTTCCCCTAACATACTCGTTTGACTACTCTTAGAAGACCACTCGTACATTTGAAAGGATTGTGTTGATTGTGGAATTTTATAAAAAAAAAAAAAAAGGAAATGAGAAAAAAAAAGAGGGAGAAAAAAAAGAGAAAAAAAAAGGAGAGATGGAATAAAGGAAAGAGATTGAGCTTAACGGAAATCGAGTGGAGGAAGCAACTATTTCGGTAACGACGGTTTGAATTTTGTGCACGACTCAAGACGGTGGCCACGGGATCGTAACTGTACCGGGGTTTTGAGGGAATCGAGGGCCGGAGACGGTGAGTTTCGGGTTGCGGTTTCTATCATCGTGGTGAGGGTGTGTGAGATGTGGGTTATAATGTGAGAATGTGACACTTTAGGACGTGTTTCATCATGATTATCCTTAAGTCCCTAAGCCTCAACATTCTAAAACCGTTAGCGGATTAGGAGCTCGTACCTTGGATGTGGCTTAGCCTAGCGTAGCCTCTTATTTATCGGCACACGCGAAGAGGTAGTATACTCTTGTACTTAGTAAGGTTAGGTTCTCTATACGATCTAAGGGAAATTCTTGTTGTCAAGTTTAGTTTCAATTCACGCCTTGTATCTAGATTGATCATCACTCCATGAGAACCGATTTAAGGACTTGAGATTGCCCGATCTCGCCAAAAAGACAAAAATTTCAGTTTTGTATGTGTGTGTAAATATATGTGATTAGGATCGAGTCTAATTTGCATTGCATCATATTGTTGCATGAATCGAGTTGTGAATTGAGTCTTGTTTGCGTCAAGTCAGCTAATATTTGGTTGTATGCAATATGGTGGGTTGAAAGCTAGTTGATTTTCTGGATTGGACATGATGTGAAAGTTGGGATTTGCTCGGGACGAGCAAAATGTAGTGTGGGGGTAGTTGATAACTCCGTTTTCGGAGTTATTTTATTGATTATTTTGCTACATTTTGTGTCCTCATAATGGAGAATGTTACGTCTTTTCGAGTAAATCATGTGTTATTTGAGAAAATGAGTTCGTATGCTAAAATGTGAAGTCCGGGCGTTTCTTGCATTGTTTTACGTGCTATTTATCTTATTTTGTCACATTTGATCTTCGCGGGGTGTTCGTGTTGTGATTTTCAGGGCCGGAGCACGCGAGGAGCAAGTGGATAGAGGAAACGAACTTCGGAAGTGATGCGAGCTCGAGATTTGGGAAGGAAAGCGAGAGTTGATGGATCAAGTGCTAGAGAGGCTCAAGAGATGATACGAGTGTTTAGGCATGAGGAGAGCTCAAAATGGAGGATTGAACGAAGAAACGATGCCCGGGAAGTGATTCGGAAGCAAGAGGAACAAGTGGGAAGAAGATGGAAAAATTTGATGAAGCAACTAGGTTGCATGACCTAGTTACTAGGTCACACGACCTAGTTAGAGATTTCAGCTTGTTTCAGTAGGTCATACGACCTACTATACAGGTCACACGACCTGTTCTGGGCAGCACAGTAGGTCGCACGACCTACTTAACTAGGTCACACGACCTAGTTCGGGCAGAATTTTGTTTGTAACTTTTTGGGGTTGATTTGTAATTACTCCTAACTTGTTCTAAACATTGGGAGAACGTATTAGACTTGGTTAGGGCATGTTTTTGTGGATTATCACGTACTCTATCACGTTGAAGAGAGCTTGGAGCTTAGGAGACGATCAAGGAAGCTTGGAATCATTCGTTTGACCTCTAAAACTCCGTTTCTTCTCTATTTTTGTTATTTGACCACGAAACTTTGTACGTGAATCATGTTTTTGAGTAGCTAAACACTTTTCTCAGGGTATCTCATAGGGAGCTGGGGTTTGATCGCGATATTTGTGATTTATGGATTTGATTTCATGCTTTTATGCTTAATTGATGAACTTTTTATCTAGCTATGTGTATTTTATGCGTTTAATTCATCTTTGCTATCAATAGACGTATTGTTAGGATAGAGCTAGGTTATGAATGTTAGAGACATCAATATTCATTGCCCGGAAAATTGAAATACACACTAGCCGTATCTAGGGTTGAGATATCTTGCTAGTTAGCTAGAACAAAGAGTAGACGAATTCTCGTAATGCGTGTTTAAACTCAATTAGGCTAGAGAAATCAGTTTTTAATAGTTTAAACATAGGAGTTGGTTGAGACATCTTCAACGTAATTGTGCTCGTTTAGCTAGATAAATGTTCATCGTGTTAACAAAACATAAATCCAATATCGTGTGAAATATCTAGTGACCCGTAGAGATATCCTGACTTTTCCAAACTTTGAGAAATTTTATAATCGTTCATCTTTATTAATCGTGAAGCAATTCAATTGATTAATTGAGGTACTTGTTTTTAATTTTAATAGGATCAATAGAACAAAACATTTGCGCTTTGCCCACATAAAGAACGAATTTAATAGCTATTTTACGACGAAGTCTCTTGGGTTCGACAACCCGGATTTCCGGAATTTATTACTACACACGACAGCTGTACACTTGCAGTTGGAGCATGTCAGTCATCTCAAAGCCTTGAACCAGAAGATGATGATGATGAAGATCCTTTTGCCCTCAATTCCAAATCCTTGACCATGATTCTAAAGATGAAGAAGAAATTTGGAAACAAAGACCTCAGCAACGACAAACACAGATCCTCTAGTAGCAGAGACTACAAAGGTAAATCTATCTCTCATGGTAATAAAACTAAAGTAATGAATTTCTTTGAGTGTGGTGATGCAGGTTACTTAATCATAGACTGTCCACACAAGAAAAGAAAACAATTTCAGAAGAAAGACCATGATAGAAGAAAGAAAGCTATGGTAGCTTCCTGGAGTGTTTATGATTCCTCTAGTGATTCTGAATCTGAGGAAGAAGAAGCCAACCTCATCCTTATGGCCACGCATGATGAAAATTTTGAAAAGAACATTGAGGTAATGGTAAACTGTTTGATTTCTAAACCAATAGATGTCCTCACTGACTATCTTAGAACAGTGATTTTAAATGATGAAGACCATCTAAAAGAGATTAGAACTTTGAAAGAAAAGGTTCATGAGCAAGAAAAAGATAACTTGGAACTTGTTAGTAAAAATCAAAGCCTTGAAATTTCTCTGAAGACGTCTGAAAGATATTTCAAATCCTTGGAAACCTGTTTCAAGGCCTTGAAAACTAAATTCATTGAAGTTGTTACTGAGAAATCTCTTTTGAGCGACATAATTGTTGCTCTAATACATCATTGTGATCAATTGGAGGAACAAAATACTACTCTAACTAAGACACTTCACGATGCTAAGAATGCTATGACAAAGCTAGCTGGCTCAAAACACAATTTGAATTTGATTCTTGGAGGAAGTTTGCAGTCTGTTCACAAAACTAGTATTGGCTACAATCCAAACTTTCCTAGAAAGAGCAACACCAGACTTGTGAAGGCTAGTAACAAAACTTGTCCTTATTGCCATTACTGCAAAAGAATTGGTCATGTTAAAATGACTTGTCCTTTTAGATGAGGAGACCTTCAAATAATGAGGAACACTTTTCCTTTTCAACTTAAAGGACAAGTTAGCCTGATTTGGGTTCCAAAATGGGTTAGACCACCTAACATGGTTGACCCTGAATATGAATCTAAATTCCACACTTGGTATAACAGCTGGGTAAGGCAGTGAATGGTGTTTGCAGGATATCACCAAGATTAAAGATCAAAGATGGTTCATGGACAGTGATGCTCCCGACACATGAGTGGAAAGAGATCTTTATTCCTAGAACTAAAAGAGAAATCTAAAGGCTCAATCACACTTGGTGATAAAGGGAAATGCAACATTTTAGCTATTGGTAAAGTTAGTTCAGACTCTGAAAATTCTATTTATGATGTCTACCTAGTTGACGGTTCGAAGTTCAATCTGCTTAGTGTATCTGAACTTTGTGATAATGGTAACAAGGTTATATTTGACAAATAGAAATGTGAGGTGCAAAATGAGAAATCTGGAATTTTCATTCTCACTGCCTCAAGGTCAAACAATGTATATACTTTACACACTAACAGAGTTGCAGGTGAAAGCTTAAAGTGTCTCAAGGACTTGAAAGAGGATTCAAAGCTTAGGCACAGAAAGCTTGGACATAGCAGCTTGCATACCTTGAACAAGTTAATCTCTAAAGATCCAGTATGAGGATTTCCCTCTATCAAATTCACAGATGCTGAAGTATGCAAAGCCTGTTTTCAAGGTAAGCAGACAAGGAGAACTACTTCACATGGATCTTTGTGGTCCAATGAGGACTCCAAATCCAAAGGGTAAGAAGTATATGTTAGTTATTGTTGATGATTATTCTATATTTACTTGGGTTATGTTTCTTAGAGATAAATATGAAGCTCTAACTGAATTTTCAAATCTTTGTAAGGAGCTTTAAACTTTTAAAAACATACCAATTGCTTCAATTAGAAGTGATCATGGTAGCAAATTTGATCAAGTCGAGTTTGATTTATTTTGTTCTAAGTATGGTATCTCTCACAACTTTTCTGCTCCAAGAACTCCTCAACACAATGGTGTTGTTGAAAGAAAGATCATGACTGTTGAAGATATGTCAAGGAAAATGCTTCTAGAGAACAAGTTACCAAAGTCATTCTGGGCAGAAGCTGTGAACACAACCAACTACATACTTAACAGGTTCCTGATTAGTCCAATTTTGAAGAAGACCCCCTATGAACTCTTCAAAGGAATAAATCCAAATATTTCATATTTCAAACCTTTTGGCTGCACTGTTTTTGTCCACAACAATGGTAAGGACAACCTTGGTAAGTTTGATGCAGGAAGTGATGAAGGTATCTTTCTTGGTTATTCTCTGACTAGCAAAGCTTATAAAGTTTACAATAAAAGAACTAAGCTTGTTGAAGAAAGCATTCATGTTATTTTTGATGAAAGCTATGATGGTTCTTTGAGTGAAAGTTTTGCAGACTTGAATCTGAACAAGCATGAGTCAGAACATGAAGCAGAGACTTCACATGGTTTCAAGGAAAGCTTGCAGGAAAACAGGAAGAATTTTCAATACCTTGAAAATGATTTTCAAAGCCTTGAAAATGAACAACTGAAGAATCAAAGTGATCAAGCTACTTCCTCAAGATCTCAAAGGATTGAAAAGTTACTTGGAGAACCTTAGCCATGGACTCCATGAAAGAGATTCAAATATCTGTCATCTCATCCAGTTGACAACATTTTATCTGATCCATTCGCTGGTACACAGACAAGATCTCAATTGAAAAATTTTTGTGTGCTTTTAATGCTTTGTTTCCCTTGTAACACCAAAAATGTGAAATAAGCACTACAAGAAGCAGACATGATCATTTCAATGCAAAGTGAACTCAATGAATTTGAGAGAAACAAGGTGTGGAATCTAGTTCCTCCACCAAAAGACCAGTCTGTCATTGGCACAAGGTGGCTATTCAGAATCTAGTTAGATGAAAGTGGAAAGGTAATCAGAAACAAAGCCAGACTAGTAGCTCAAGTCTACAATCAAGAAGAATGTATTGATTATGAGGAGCATTTTGCTCTTGTTGCAAGGTTAGAAGAAATTAGAATATTACTTGCATCTGCATCTTACATGAACATTAAACTTTTTCAAATGGATGTCAAGTGTGCATTTCTAAATGGCTATTTTCAGGAAGAAGTTTATGTGGCTCAACCTCCTGAATTTAAAAATAATGAGTTTCCAGATCATGATATAACTTGACAAAGCTCTCTATGGTTTGAAACAAGCTCCAAGGGATTGGTATGAAAGACTGTCAAAGTTTTACTTGAGAATGGTTTCAAGAGAGGATTAGCTGATAAAACTCTTTTCATCAAGAAAAATGAGAAAGACATTTTTGTAATTCAAATTTATGTTGGTGATATTCACTACAACAATTATGACCTTTCTTGACAATTTCTTTGTCGACAAGCGATTCTGTGTAGCTAGTTACAATATATATCTACCATTTTTGTGTTTGTCGATATATATGTTTTCGATTGTCAACATTATGACTAGTTATGTATTTTAGATAAATATTAGTCAAGGAATGCAATGCGCTAAATTTTCGGTCATAGAAAATAAAATAAGTCGACAATCACTCTATATTAGTGACTAACAAAATTGTCAATATTTTAGTTATATTTTCTCCTAAACTAAGTTATATATTGGGAGTAATATTATACTATTCCCGTACTTACAAAACTTGGAGAGTTTCCTAAAAAAAACTTGGAGAGAGGGAACCGAACTTGGAGAGAGGGAACTGAAATTTAACAATTTCAAAAGTTCTTTTTGGCATTGAGGGAATTTTTTTTTGACCATATTCAACTTTAACAAATTTACTGTTCATCTTAGGTGTGTTGTCTTATCTTCCACCGTTAGATTAGAGAGAGATCAAGGGTTGAGAGATTATGAGGGTCTGAGAGACTTGATTATTAGGTAGATGTGAACGCTCTCTCTTTCACATCTATCGGTCCTGCTCTCCATGGCTGAACGAGAGCGCGGCTAGCCAGTAAGCCTTGTTCATCTGGTAAGTCTTCCTTATATCTTTATTTTCTCTGAATCTCTTTGGTCTTTATTCGCAAATCTCTGGGGGTTTTCTAAGGCTGTCAATTTTTTGGGGTTTCTAGGGCTCACAGTTCCAATTGAAATTGAATTGAAAGAAGCGAATGATTCTCACGGTATTGTTTGCGTTTGGGGATTCAACGATTGGGCTCGAATTGCAAGAAATGGTTTTTCTCTTTGGTCCCCATGGGTGTACTGGGTATGAATTTTGGGGGTTTTTCGATTGGGTACTGTGCCTTGGATTGAGATGAGATGTTCCTCTTCCTAGTCAAAATTTTGAGAATGTTTGTATTTTTCTTTGAAAGAGGTTGCACTGCTTAGGAAAGTTTACAGATCCATGAATTGAGATGGGCATTGTCTAAAGAGAATCACACTAACGAGGAATTTCATAAAGAATCATCTAATTTTAGTTATTTTATGTCTTTAAATCTAAAAGAACGATTCACCTGGGGTGTTCGGTTTCAATTACCTATTAAGCGAGTGAATAATGTCTGGTAAAGTCAGTGTTCTACTTGTTCATGTTGGTATTGTTCGATGGGTATCAAACGTCGGATTAGACAGAAATCAATGGTTGTGAGAGGAGGGGGGCCACACGTAGACGAGCAACGACGAGAGATTTCATCTTGAACATAAGCTACTAACGTATTGGTTTTCCTAGACAAGCTCTTCTATTAGTTCCCGCAGTTACTTGTAACCAATTGGTTTGGCGTAAAGAACTTGATTTACATATTTAATTCACAATTTAGGCTATATATGCCCAATTTTTCCAGGTTTGAAGCTATTGGCAGATGTCAAGAATATGAAGCTTTGAGAAGCCTAGTTATTGTACTGTTTTTTTTTTTTTTTTTTTTTTTTTTTTTGATAATTCAGTACTTAAGTCTATATTTTATTTCTCAATTGGAATAGTTCTGTATAGCTTAATTGGAGTTTGTAAGTTTCGAGCATGTTCTTTTTTACTTTTGATAGATGCGATTTTTTTTAAGGTACTTTTTGGAGGCGCTAAGATTATGAATCTACGGCTTCTTGAAGGTGCTTTTTGGAACTGAACTTGGGGGTTTTACTTCCGACAAACCCATGAATTGGTCTCAGGTAATCTTAAATCCAATTCAAAGTTTTAAATTTACCAAAAAGAAAACTGCTTTTCACAATTGTAAAGTCTTCCCAACTCAATGTGATAGGTCTATTACGTGAGATCAAATAAAGGATTTGGACTCATGTAAACATTTTAGGCTTCTGCTAATACACAATTAACAATTAAGTTTAGTGCCTATGCTGATGAAGTGAACTGGCTGAAGCTTGAAAGCAAGAGCCAAATTTCTGTATAGTATTGTGCTTAGACGATGTTAAGGAAAAAAATAGAACTCTGGACATTTGTTGATAGACCAAACTTTCGGCTTAATTCAGCTATCAAACCCAAATATTAGAATATTTTGGTCAATTCACATATGTTGAATCCTCCCCTAATCATAATCAATTCTGTATTTGTTCTTACGCAGTCAAAATTTGCTGTTTGGAAAGCACTTCATGCCGTCCAGAAATCGTTCTTCTCAACGGTACCAAATCTTCCTCGATACTTTGTCTAAATGCTTAAATAAGTTTATGAATTTAAATTCTGTCATCAATTATAGTGTCTTTATGAATCAAGTAGGCAGTGACTTTATGTATGAATATTTGCAGGGGTTCGTGAATGGAGTATGTTAGCTTTTTGGACCACGTGTTCGTGAATGGAGTGCTATTTATGGTTCATGCCACGGAGTTTTGGATCCACTATGTCTACTATGTCTATTAATTATGTTAACTAGACTACAAACCGGAATGACTTGTGTAGTTTTTGAACTAAGCTCGAATCTGCTGCGACTTTGAATTTTTTGAACTGGGTTGTGATGCTAAGCTTTATGTAGTTTTGGCAATCTATGACATGTTGCTGAATGCAATTAGTGTCTGTAGCCAACTTATTTCTTATGTAAACTGCCTATTTATGGCATCTTGTTTATGTTTGGCAGCATGTTTGGATGGTCATCAAAAGTGCTTTATTTTTTATTAAGTTGTGATAAAGGTGACAAGCACGAACTTCACAAGAAATATGAAGTACCGTCAAACTTCTCTTCTAGTGACTATTCTGGATGTCATCTATCTAACTACACATGAATATATGTTTGTCGCCAGTTTTAAAGGACAAAACAACATAGTCAGTAGAACGAAACTACCGACAGAAATATATGTCGCTGCTTACTCTTTCTGCCGACAAACATAACGTTTGTCGGCTATCACTCTAACGACGGAGTTATTGTGACTACGGATCGACAAACCAATTTTTGTCGATAGAATATCTGCCGACAAATTTAAACTATCTATCGACAAATTTTGCTGTCAACGGAGGCAGTATTTGTTATAGTGATTCTGTTTGGAGCTACTAATGATTCTTGATAGAACCTTTTAGGAGCAATATTTCTTGAGCATTTACACTTGATTGATAGGTTATTGGATATATTTTAGCCTACTTGAGTTAGGATTAGCATGAATTATCACTTCTTCCTTCATGTTATTAGTGTTAGTCCAGGCATGTTCTTTACTTTTATTTGAGCTTTATTTGCGGATTTAGTCGCTTGGTATAGTTGTTGTTTTTGTCTTTGACATGATATATAGCTATTGTAGTGATTTGGAATCAAGGACATGAACTTTGGAAGCAAGGAAGGGCAAGGAAAGAAGCTTAAAGAACTTGAGGGGCAAAAGTGAAGTTTCAAGAAGTTGAGTGTCAGAGCATTTCGGCTAGCATTTCCGGCCGAAATGCACTGACCAATGTGCGGGATTTTGGGGGATAAAATGCAGTTTCTTGATAGTTTAACTTCATTACATCGACCTAAAAACCAAGCGACAAAAAGAGAAGATCATTGTGAGTGAAGAAAACTAAGTAGAGCTAGAAGATTTTGTTTGGATCATCACCAAGTAAGGAGACGAGCCCGTTTCATGGCCATATCTTCGATTTTAGCGTTTGATTCATTTTCTCCTTATTCTTGCACGAAATATTTGAACACCATGTTATCTTTTGCTATGAGTAGCTAAACTCATACCTAGGCATCTATGGAGAGCCTAGGGTTTATGTTTTGAGGATGTTTTCCGGATTCTTGATGAACTTTCACGTTAGGTTTATGATTTTACGGAGATTGTTATGTTCTATTTCAAGTTGAGTACTTCCATTGACAAGCTAGAACTAGGACGTGTGATGTTGATTATCTATTTCTCCATGTAATCATGAACTAGGCTTAAATATAATTCGTAGTAGTTAATTACTTGTCTATTGTGCTTAATCCTTAGTAACGTAGGAGTCATGACTCGAAATTACTACATAACTAGTGAGTGTGTGAAAGCAACTCTACCCTAGTTGGGATGAATAAACAAGGACATTCATAATCAATTAGACTGATAAGTGAGTTGAATAGGAATGGCTAGATGAGGGTAAATTCAGTAGGATGTAGTGAATTGCTCGTGAATAGTGGTCTGATAGGACCTTATCCCTTACAATATCGTTAACCTACTAGAACACATAGGTAGTATACTTGGCCAGAGAGGGACAAATCATTACTATTGTGTAGAACGACATGAGACCGATAGGTAATTGTCAATGCCATTACCTAGCTTAACTAACTATGAATTGTCGTGTTAGAACATGAAATATGGAATCGTCAAAACTATCCTAGGTGATCTATAGATTGCCTAGCTTTCTCTCCCCAGATTTACATCAAATCATTTTATTCGCGTTATATCACTACCATTTCTAGTCACTTGTTTGAGGGTGAAAACACTTCAATCTACAAACCTTTTTACCGGTTACTTGTGTGAATTGAATTTAATTTCTAAACTAGATACATAGTAGACACCTTCCCTTGGGTTCGATAACTCAGAGTCCAAAATACTCCATTATATTACTTGACCGTATACTTCTGCAACAACGCGTAGTTTACACGCGTCAATTCTCTTTGCAAGGATTTCTCAAGTCTTATGAGCTGGGAATTTGAGATGAGCTTAATGGGAAAATTGAACTTCTTCCTTGGACTGCATGTACAACAGAAAGGAATCGTTCGACATCAAAAGAAGTATAGTAAGGACTTGATCAACAAATACAATATGTCTCAATCCAAAGTTACAAAGACTCAATGAGTTCCACTCTATCCTTAGACAAGGATCAATCTGGTAATAGTGTAAATCAGAAAGAGTATAGAGGTATGATTGGATCTTTGCTATATCTCACTGCTAGTAGACCAGACATTATGTTTAGTGTCTGTATGTGTGCAAGATTTCAATCTGATCCAAAGAGTCACATTTAACTCATGTTAAAAGGATATTCAGATATCTAAATGGTACCAAAGACTTAGGACTTTGGTATCCGAAACAGTCTAACTTCTCTCTATCTGGATATTCAGATGCTGACTTTTTAGGATATAAAGTTGACAGAAAAAGCACTTCAGGGTGTTGCCAATTTCTTGGTTCATCCCTAATCAGCTGGCATTCAAAGAAACAGAACTCTGTGGCATTATCAACATATGAAGCTGAATATATAGCAGCTGGAGCCTGCTGTTCACAAGTTTTATGGATTGCTCAGCAAATGAGGGATCTGGGATTTGACTTCAAAGAAATACCTATCAAATGTGACAACACCAGTGCTATTTCAATCACAAAGAATCCAGTTCAACATTACAGAACCAAGCATATTGATTTTAGACATCATTTCATCAGAGATCATGCTGAGAAAGGTGATATTATTCTTGAATTGCTTCTCATAACATGCAAATGGCAGATATCTTCACTACAACATTTCCAGAAGAAAGATTTACAGCCCTCATATTGGAGCTGGGCATGCTTAATAAGGAAGCATTGGTTTAGGGGAAGTATCAAGTTAGTTTAAGGTAAAACTTTATGTGTTTCAACGGCTTGAAAATCATTTCAAAGCCTTGATCTTATTTGTTTCAGCAATATAGCTTTTCAAGGACTTGAAATTCTATCCAAGGCCTTGAAAATAAGTCTTTATGCTCTTTAGTCAAAAATTGGATCTCTCAATATTGGATGCTATCTCTGTAGATAATTATCCAATATTGTATTTAGTTTTTAAATTTTTTTTCGTATAAATCAATATTATTCTATCTCCTTTCCCACGTCACACACACACACACACACACTGATTTGAATTCAAACTGTAAAGATCTTAAATAGATTTGGAAATATTTCCATTTCCATATTTAACTCAAACTCTCTAGTATTTATCTTCTTCTACATCTCTCTTCTCTCCTTATCACTCCGGCTTATCTCTCCTTCACTCCCAAACCCTAGTAAGCACCTAAAGAGAATCCCAAAGAATCAAGATGGCTGGAGGTTCAAAGGTGGTTTCAGAAAAGAAGAGGGAGACTGAAGAAGATGTGATTCAAACCATCAGTGGTGATTCTAGTTCCAGAACTCCAACTGAAGAAAATGTTCCTTCTCCTCCAACGAAGAAAAGCTAGAAAGATCTGACACCAACTTCCATCAAGAAGAGGAATATGGGAGATCAGTCTGCTCTAGAGAAACAGCCAGAGGAACAAGTGGCTAGTTTAACGAAGTTTAAGAAGAAGCCTACAGTTGCTGACAAGGGAAAAGAAAAGGTTGTAGAAGTTGCAAAAGAGAAAAGCACTGGTAAAGAACTGCAGATCTATTCAGAAAAGCCTCAATCCCCAAGTAATAAACTTTCGAGCAAGTTTTTTATCTCTCAAAATGCTAGAGGTCAATGGTTAGATGGTTTTGATTCTAGACAAGTAGGCTATTTTAGCATGGTTAGTGTTGACATGTTGAAAACCATGAACCTGGAGTGTGTTAAGAGACTGAAGAAAAGCTCTATTTGGAAAGTTTTGAACCCTCCTAAAGTTGTCTATCCTAGACTTGCTAGGCTTTTATATATGAACTTGGTGCAAATTAAAACAACTGTGAACCTAGTGATTCAATCTAAAGTTGTTGGGATTACAATGGATTTAGATCACTCAGAGTTTGCAAGTGCTCTAGGCTGTTCCAAGAGGTACAACATTGAGAACTAACATAATAAAGTTGAAGCTTTGAAACTGGCTAGGGAAGAATTCTTTCTACCTAATTTCTCTACCTCCTCTAAACAGTTAACACTCTCTGTGCTAACTGTTGAAGCCGAAGTTTTGTTCACAATCTTGATGAGGTGTGTAGTGCCTAGGGTGAATTCAAAAGATCTGCTGACTAGAAGGGTACTTTATTTTCCCTCAAAAAAAAAGAAGGGTACTTTATTTGATGTATTTGATCATGCATGGGTATGAGATTGATCTTCTAACAATTGTGATGGAACACATGCTCTACTCTCAGACAAAAGAAAGAACGCACCCTCTACCTTATGCTAATTTGCTTTCTGCATTCTTTCTTCACATTGACATGACCTCTGACACAGAAGAAACCATTACAACTGGTTTTTGCATGCTTGACGAGAAAGCATTTGAGAGAATTAGTGTTGTGAAAACCACTGATGGGATATGGAAGCTGTACTCTGATCTGTCTGAGAAGGATTTACAATACAAGAAGTTTCCTAAACCCAAGGTCTTGACCCCTCCTTCAAACCTACCCTCTCAACCTCAATACCTTTCCTTGGTGATTTGGAGACTTGAATTTCTTGAGAAGGACATGGATGAGATGATGGAAAATCAGCATGAGTTTGGCACTAAATTCAAACAGGTAAAGTATAAGGTTGTAAGCATCTTCGAGAGCATAAATGTACTTCATGTGGAAGAAGAGGTATCTCAGGCTCCATAAGGATCAATGATGGATGTATAAGGTTCAACCAGAGATTTTTTCAGTGAGCATACAACACATGATGAGGCTACATGGGTCGTGGACAAAGGAAAAAGGTAGTTCAAGAACATGGTGATGAAAAACATGAACAAGCTGATGCTGACAGTCCAGACTCTGGTAGGTTGATTAAAGATCTCATGAAGAAAAAGAAGACAGCTGTAATTCCAGAGGTAGTGACTGAAGCACAACTGTTTGAAGATACTGGTGATGCTGTAGATCAGGAATAGCAACAAGATGATGAGTATGATGAAGAAGATAGTGGTGCAGAAGATTCTGAGCCTAAGGGAGATGAAGATCTAACCCCTTAATTCTTTCCTCTTCTTTCCGTCTTTTTCAAGGCCTTGAATTCCTTTTCAAAGTCTTGAAAATTTCTATCTTTTCAAAAGTGTTTACTTATATTTTCCAAACTATGATCCAACATTTTCTAATTCTTTTTTGATGAAAGTAAAAAAGGGAGAGAAATTTAGGAGTTTTATTTGTTTTCTGGCTTAGAGATCTGGTTTAGATCAATGGGATTTGCTGGTAGACTTTACTGCTGTTTTTGTTGCTAATAAGTTGGATCACTTGGATATCTTGTGTTAAGTTTTACATTCATGGATTCTGCTATGCTCTAATGAATACCTTTTTGCAGAGAATCAATTCCAAAAAGGGATTTTTATTTTTTCTTTCATCAAGGGGAAGGTTGTAAGTTCAGCCTGTTTCAAAGGCATGAAACAACTTGTCTGTTTCAAGGCCTTGAAACTGATTTCAAGGGTTTGAAACTAACACTACAGACTCTAGCATGAACTTAGGGGGAGATGATGATCTTATTCAAACTCCTAATCTCTTAAAATTCATTATCTGTTAATTGATGATGAAAGAAAAATTATTCTTCTGTTACAAATTGTGATTAATCTATGTGTTTGGCTCACTTTTTGCAGGGATATATAGTTTCCTATTTTGCAGGATTATTTCCTAATTTATTTGATTGCAGGATGGAAATCAATCTGTTAGAGTTATTATGAACATTAATCTCCTGTATCTAAAGCTTCCCAACTTTCAACAAACAATATCAAGTCAGCATCTTTGAAGATACTGAGCAACTAGCCATTGGGAGAGCTGTTAGAAGAGTCAATGACTTGCAGCTAATTTTTAGGAAAGTTTGTTAATGAAGATCCTGCATATTTTCAATTCAAACAAGCTGCATAAAAGGGATTTTGAATGAGGAATTTCGGAGACACAACAAAGCAGAACACAAAGAGACATTCCATCTCCACAGAGGATTGACAAGAAACCAAGAAGCAGATCCACATCACTCAATCCAATCATCTGAAGAATACTGCACATTCACTGAAGACTTAGCTCTCTGTGTTCTTCTTTTCTGATCTTCAATTGTATATATTTTGTATATTACTTCCAGTTCTTAGTCTCGTGGATTTTTCAAAGTGAAAAATTGAGAATTATCAGTTAATAAGTTAGGTAGAGCAGGTACTAGATAGGTTAGTGAGAACCACAATCTCTAACAGAGTAAGGCATCTCTCTGTGCTTGAGATCTAGGGCTTAGCTTTCGATTAATAATAATTGAGTTCAAAATCCTACAGGGATTAAGTGCCTGAGGTAGAGACGTAGGTTCAAGTGGACTGAACTATCTAAATCACTGTGTCACTTGCATTTACTTTGCGTCATTTTAATTAGCTTATAAACTGTTCAAAACAGGTTTTCAGTTCAAGGGCTTGAACCTCATTTCAAGGACTTGAACACTATTAGCTTTCTATTCAGTTTCTATTTTGACTCCAAGGACTTGAAACTCATGTCAAGGACTTGAAACCTATTTCAAGGCCTTGAAATACTTGATGTATTCCACAAACTTCTTTGAAACCACTCTTTTAGCAAAAGTTGCGAAAGTTGCCATACTCAATTCAACCCCCCTTCTAAAGTATTGATCCTGTAGTTTTTCCTACTTACTGCCTTTCACTCTTCATCTCCGTGGATAAATCATATGATTGATATTTGAATGTTGCATATTTCATAAAACCCACATTATAACATACATGCATGTCATCAAAATCAAGTTTGTTGCTAGAATCATGTAAGAAAATGGATTAGAAGGTGATATGTATGTTAGTTAGACCTTGTACTAGTTCAATTTCCATATTTTGGTAGGAAAGTACTTGCATGCAACAAGTTTTTCAAGTAGAGAAAACCCTAAAGTTCATGTTTTGAGCCTATTTTCACGAAAATGGGAAAAATATGTAACCATTTTAGAAAATGATGAAAAAAATTATGGTTTATGTATTTTCACATTCTAGTTTTACAGTAACAATTTTAGAGTCATTGGACTTACATTAAATTTTTAGTCGGCCAACAATTTCATCTACTTATGCTTGTCCAGTGCTTACCAAAGATGGCTATGTTTTTTTCCAGGAGTGTTATCTACCAGTAGTTAAAATTACGTAATTTTTGGACTTCATATGAATATTTTTTGAATTTAATCCCAAAACCGCTTTCAGCCTCTGTTTTACCCCTAACAGCTCCGAAATTTTAATGTTAAAAAAACTTAGAAGTTTTTCATAATTTTTGATATTTTTATATGTTATTTTAAAACTCTTTATCTATGTTATTTCAAAATTTTGGGTCTCAACTAATCATTTTAGCGACTTTGAATTTTTGTACTAGCGATGGTTACACTCTTCATATGAGCAGAATTTAGAAATTTGTCAAGTTTCTTAAAGCTACTTTATGTAAGTAATTTTAGTTTACTATATGTCATATTTGCTTTTATGTGCTGCATTAGACATTTCATATGCATCTAATATGATTTCTAGAACTCTATAAGTATATGAATATGGGAAAAGTTAGTTCATGTTGAAATCATAAGACTAATATCATATAGCTAAGTGATTTAGGCATGCTCTATGTTTTGAATGATTTCATGCTAATTGATTATGTACTATGCTTGGAATGACTTCATGCTAAGTGATTATGTGCTATGTTTGGAATGACTTCGTGCTAAGTGGTTATATGTATGATTTGTAGCCTTCTTTTCTACTTACGTGACAAAGGAGTTGATGATCATGTGCGTAAGGTTGATTGAATTTGGACTAAGGAATGTTAATTAAATGGCTTAATCTCGCAAGGTGAGTTACCCTACCTCCCAACGTTTGTACATACCCTCAATTTTCTTAAAAGCTTATGTATGTTCATGTTGTACCGACTATTATGTATGTATGCACTGTACTTAAGGAAAGGTTTTATGCTCCATGGATGCTAAGAAAGATAAATGAACGTTTCGTAAGATAAAACACGGTTTTCAGAAGGGGCACGGTACCGGAGTGAAACCCCTTGTCGTGTATAGGTAGGCTACAACCCTTTTTCCGGGGCAATATAAGTAGGCAACGCGTCGCCTCACGAGCCGCCGCGATGGACATGTTCCTACGTTATGTTAAGTCACGAAGGTTATCAGCGGTCAATAAGATAAGAAACTAAGGAAACCATGTGAAGTATGATAAAGTCTCTACATGAGACAAAGCAAGGTTCCTACTTGGAACAATATAATTTCATACGACTCAAGTTATGCTTTACGTTACGCTTTCGAAAATTTTAAATTTTAGTCACAACTTTTGAAAATAATTTGTTTAGCCTCTCGTTGAGCCAAGGCCTCACCGGCATGTCGCGCCCTCCTCCCGATAATGCAAAGTTTTATCGTCTCTAATCGGGGTCGGCAGAAGGGGGATGTGAAAGCTATAGGAATCCTATAACTTTATATATGTATGAAGACATTAGTAGAACATACAAGTTTTGTTTATTTCCATCAAGTCCCATAATTAGTAGATAATTATATGAACGCCCATCAACCTTTGGTCACATTATATGAAAAATAACCAAACATAAAAACATTCGACTACACAAAAATTTAGCGCATAAAATAAGCATATTACTTGTTTTGGAACTCGGGGTCTCACAATCTGCCCCACTTCTAATAATTCCCTCCCGAAATTATCTAATCTTAAAATTTACCGCACTTTTTTTCTAAATCAGAAGTCACATATATATACGAGATCACATTTAAGAAGATTAAAATCCCAAAATACATATAACCTTACAGTAAACAAAAGTTTCATTTTATATCCACATATCCCTAAATGACCACCCTGTTAGTCATGCACACAATCAATAGAAAATACTTAACTATCTTACCAGGTAACTGCACTGCATATAAATTATATATCAAAACCATATTATATATGATACCACACAGTATGCATTCATACCTTCCAATCATTATCTATTATGACATGCTTCACTTAATTTTCTAGTAAAATAGTTTATAATTATCAGCAAAATTTGATAAATATTACAAAAGCACTTCAACATTGCACATACTTCCATGCCACTACTCACGTGCATGAATTCATGCATATAAAACCTCTATTTTTCCTTAATTAGTACAACCCACAACAACACTTTCAACAAAAAATTTCTTTTAACAATTTGTACTATTTTTGTTTTACTGAAATTCATATTTTTAACAAATCTTATATTCAACTTTTTAAATTTAATAAAAATCAAGTGCCTTTCAAATTTAAAAATTTCACGTACCACCAATTCTCACCACCTCCACCACCCAAGCAGTACTAGACTGTGTACCCCTAGCTCAAAAGTGGTGGCTCACAAGTGCGTACCACTTGTACAACACCCGTCACAGACACCCGCCAAAACACCCGCCCAGTCCCTGATACACTATCCCCACTTCCTGTTGGGATCGGCTCTGATAGCATTGGGACGACCCGCGTCACATATTTACTATCAAAAATTGATTATTCGATAAAGTTCACGATTTACTTTCAACCCGTCTGACATTTTCAGACGTCGAAAACTCAACCAGCAGAACACAAAGTCCTTTGAAATCACTTTTTAATAAAATCTTTGGAAATCTGGTACGTGACTGAAATGATTAAAAAGTATAAAAACTGACATTTTTCAATAAGATTTCTCGTTTCAACAAATATTACAACTTTCACTACAAATAGCTAAAAATAATTATTTTAGCTAAAAATCTACTTTTTAACAACTACTCCGCGATCCAGCCGCGCTCTAGGTCAATTTGTAAAACAGAGGGGTGCGCCAAACATCTCAGTAGGTATCGCCTAACCACTGGTGTAGAAATCTAAAATCTACTTAACACAACAGCCAGTTATTGCACATCAGCATGCGACACCAAATATACAAACAGCGTGATTTATCAGTCACCCAAACAATTATCAGATAGCTATAAAGCTGTAAAATCACACCAGCAATATACACATAAATACATTGTAACTACAGGATACTTAGAGATTAGAGTTCCCTACCTGTTACGAAAGAAACCCGAGTAAAACTAGCACTGATAATCAAACCTCTAACCATCTCTTGAACTAGAGATTTCACCATGTAAAAAAGGAGAGTACGTTCTGAAACTCATAAACTAGCATGACTTCTGTTTCTACTCAAAACTGAATACCCACAAGAAAAAGTTAAGAACCGTCGTTTCTTTTCTCTCCCATTTTCATCTTCTCACAATTTCCTTCATATGGCCCGAACCCTTTGGGACTTGAGGGACCATACTCTAATGAACTCTATCATGAACAAGTTACTAATGAAAAAGAACATAATTTGTGAAAAAAAATGTCATTACAATGAGAGACGCATGGCATTACTAACATGGCCCACTAGAGGATGACTATCTAAGCAAGAAGCCACACAACTATAGGAATCCTATATCTTTATATACGTATGAAAACATTATTAGAACATGCAAGTTTTCTTTATTTCCATCAAATCCCATTAATTGAAAGAAATTTATATGAACACCCCACAACCTTTGGTTACATTATGAAAAATAACCAAACATACAAACATTTGACTACACAAAATTTTAGCGCATAAAATAAGCATATTTTTTTTTTGGAATATACTCTAGAGGCAATCTATTCATCGTGACATTTGTATGAACTTTCTATTCATTGTGTTATTGATATGGAGATATGTTAAAATAAATGAAGTCCTTAGAATATAAATGTT
Source organism: Linanthus parryae (assembly GCA_023055425.1). Taxonomy (NCBI): domain Eukaryota; kingdom Viridiplantae; phylum Streptophyta; class Magnoliopsida; order Ericales; family Polemoniaceae; genus Linanthus; species Linanthus parryae. The sequence continues at coordinate 58,196,139 of JALGPY010000001.1, read as the reverse complement.
GTATTCTTAAACATCCCTAATCAAAGTATTACTGTTAATTCGGACGACTGTAATGCATCGAGACTAGTATGTGGGTAAATTGATATGGGGACATCAAGTCTAACACATGGGTACGCATTAGGAGGATTTGTTGGATTAGATGCCCTAGAGGCAATCTATATTTAGAATGAACATTGATTTTGCTAGAACATTCATTTATTATTTATGGAGATATTTAATATAATGAAGTTCTTAGATTATAACTTTTGTTCATCTTAAATACCCTAGTCCAGTATATTGATTAATGGAACGATCACTATAAACTAGTATGTGGGTAGACTGATATGGAGATATCAAGTCCAACACAAGGGTATGCATTAGGAGTAATGACGTATTGGATTGACCCACCACGAGAAGGCTACATATAAATTATGCTAATGTCACAAGTGCTTCTCGTAGTGACAATTGTGTTGTAATCCTTAGACTTGAAGTCACTAGATACTATAGCTGTGAATTATCTTGTTTTGATTATCAAACGTTACGCCCTAAATGGGTAACTATAAAGATAGTAATCGAGCATGATCGGAAGCAAGCTGAGAGATGGTATTGACGTAGAGAGGATTTGTCCCTCCTACGTAATGGGAGTAAATATCCGCAACCACTCGAGGCGCAGTCCTTATGGAATGTCTGGCCAGAATTAGATAAATCAATATAGGATATTGATGTTACCTGTCTAGATAAGCCTATTCCCAGGATCGAGAAACTATGGATTGGATATACGAGTGTGACATTTATGTCTCGTGTCCAATTCGGATATAGAGACAAATGGATAATACACCACTGTAACATTGGGCTCATGGTTTGTCAGATCACTGACTATTTCTATTAGTTGGGTGGCATTGATATGTTGCTAGACACTGCTATGCGTTTGTAATTTTTACTACCAACTAAGTAGAAACCTACGGAGTTACACACCTTGTGGATTAAACTAGATTTGGATAATAATTAGTTGGTCTAATTAATTAAAGGATCAAACGCAGCCACATACAAAGTTAATTGGACAAAGTTGCAAAGTGGACTAATCCATGTATGGACTGGATTAATATTTGGGCAAGTTTGTTGTTAATTAGGAGTTATAAACTATAAAATGGAAATACTAGCTAATTATTTCTCATAAGTTGTTACTAAGAGAAATAAGAGAGTAATGATAGACCCCCAAGGAATCCGCTCGCCCCTCTACCGGTCGGCCACAAAAGAGCGTTCAGCCCTCTTGTCCGGTTTGTGTGATCCTTCTGTCTCCCTCTTCTACGTGGCTAGCACTTGAAGTGAAGAGGATTACAGCTTGTAATCCTAGGTGTATATACCGATAGAGACGTGGACATCATTCTGTGTTGTGATCACACGAACAAACAAGGTTACGTGCATCAAAACCCTGCGATCCGTGGAGGAATTTGATGAGGAATTTTATTTTTATTTACGTGCATAAAAACCCTAAAGTTGTATCAGAGCTTGGGGTCGTAGCGCATATCATGATTTATGTGTTACCTTTTTTATCAGTTTTTACATTGTATCGTTACTTTTCGTGAAAAACTAATAATGGCAAAATGATGAAAATTGGATATGATTCAACAAGGGAATGAGCCAATTATACATATTGTATAAAGTTCGGCGAATTTGGTTCACATATGATTTGAGTTTTGGTGATTTGAAAAGCTAGGGTTCGGGCACAGTTGGGGAAAAATGAGTTTTTCTCTACAATTGGGAATCTTCCCGCAAGTAGGAAGGGAAAAGTTTTGGAAACTACCCTATGGGGTTCGGCCATGGTGACCGCCCCTTCCCTCTTGGCGCGCAGAATCGGGCCGACCGCCCACCGGGTCGGCCAAGTGGCTTGTTTGACCAGGTTGCTTGGTCCCACAGGTATAGCGTGGTCCAGAGGGTCCTTGTGGTTCGGTCAATTGGATTGGCGTGACCACTTGGACCGTTTTAACCCTAGAAAATCCCAATAACAACTAAAATTGACCAAGCGCGTTAAGATTGAATTTTAACTGTATTTTGTGATTTATCGCATGGTGGTTGGATATGACCTAGGTAGGGATGGAAACGGGTCTGATCGGGATCGGATCATGCCCTTCCCGATCCAGATCCGACCAGGAGAAGTGAGATCAAGATCCGATCCAGATCTGTTCCGATCATCACCGGATTCAGATCAGATCGGATCGGGTCTCATTCAGCTGATCCATATCCGATCCGTGAATCCATATAGTACGTGTTCGGATCGGATTCGGATCGGATCCAGCTCGAGTCTGCAATAAAATAGAAAAACTAACATAAAAAAATAAACACTATTTCATACGCTAAGCTATGTTCGTAAGTTATGAAGCCTAAAAACAAAAGAAATAGCTTTGTAGGTTGGAGTTACTATAGTATTCTTCTTGTAGTGGTAAGTGGGGAGGTAATAGGGGTATATTTGTAAAACACGCATATACGTTGGATCGGATCGGGTCGGAACCCGGTGGATCTGTCCTCATATCCAAGTCCAGATCCAAATCCGTTCGGGTCTGGCTTTCCGGATCCAATTCCGATCCATTTTCAATTGGATCGGATTCGGATCCGATCCATTCGGCTCGGATTGCTCGGATCTCAGTTCGGATTGGACCATATGTCCATCCGTAGACCTAGGTGGTGTATGTTTTCTTTTGTGGTTTGTTGTAGTTTGATTTTATTATAATTAATGTAATTAATTAATTTACGTCCTGCGGGTCGTCATCTCCCTCGCCTGTGAGGTGTCTCTATTTAGTATTGATGCTATATAGTTTAGATAGACAGTGTTAGGTTTTGACGCAGGTTACGCAGCGGAATAACAAAAATAATCCTGCTCAAATCCCACCAAGGATCAAAGGCAAGCCATCATAACATGATAAGGGCATAAAAGATGTGTACCTTAGTTTGGGAGATCACACGAAGAATAGTGTCTTCGTCTCTATGAATATCCACACCTAGGATTCTTGATTGGATTCATTCCCACCGTGTAGTGCTAGCAACGGAAGAAGGAGGAACGAATCACGCAAAACAAGGAGGAGGGGCGCCCAAGAGGTGGCCGACGACTCCAAGGAGGGGCGGACGGGTTGGCTTCGGCCTTCCTTGTCTCTCTTCTCTTGCTTTGTTATATTCTCTCAAATAATGACTCTAGTGTGAGAAAATAACAAGCTAGAGTTCCTTTATATAGTAATAACTCTTTATTAACTACATAAAGCCTCAATATTAATCATGTCCTTACATGAATTAGTCCACTTACAAATTATTCCTACTAAGTTTGCTTGTGGTTGCGTTATGATCCTTTTTATTAATTAGTCCAACTAATTAATACCTATATCCAATTTAATTCATCCGATGTATGACCCCATATGTTTCTACTTAGTTGGTAGTAACTACTTACTAACATGGAGTGGTGTCTAGCAACACATCCATGCCACCCAACTAATAGAAATAAGTCAATGATCCCGAAAAACCTTGTGCCTAATGTTCATGTATTGTGTTATCCCTTTGTCTCCATATCTGGATTGGACACGAGACAGATTAGTCACACTCGTATATCCAATCCATAGTTTCTCGATCCTAGGAATATGCTTATGTGAGCAGATAACATCAATATCTCCATATTGATTTATCTGAGTCTGGCCAGACATTCTATAAGCACCATACCTCGAGTGGCCCGTGGATATTTTATCCCATTATGTAGGAGGGACAAATCCTCTCTACGTCACTACGATCTCTAAGCTTGCTTCCTATAAATAGGATTCATAGGCTATTAAATTCAGTCTAGATACATTGCCACACATACAAACAAGAGATTTGTCTCCCTAGGTTTTTGGCCAGGCTATGCCGCCTCCTCTAGGATCCACGACCACAGTGTGAGCCGCCCCCTCTTGATGCCATGAATTGTATTGGATCCAACACAGTGCACCTTCAGATTCGTTGATTTTGTGAGACAATATCCTCCTTCTTCCTACAGTAACTAGCACCATTGGAGAAGAATTCCAGTTCAGATCTATTCGTTTGGTTACCGTAGAGGCGCATTTTCTTCAATCTACGCTAGTGATCGTCACAAGTCAGTTTGACTGAGGTAAGCCTCTGATTATCAGATTATGCTCATTCACATGGTTCCATGGTGGTTTTTCTGCAAATAATTTTTCTAATTTCCGCTGCGTTTGATTGCCAAAACCCTACAGTATTAATGCGTAATGACGTAAAGTGAAAAGAGTTGTACTGTTGTCAATAACACACATAGTATCATTTGAACTCGGTCACTTGAATGGTTATTTTATTGTCATCTGGCTACGGTCACTCGACTCTTTTATAATACTCGGTCGTTAATAAGCCCTGAATCGCTCCTTGTACTCACCTCTATTGGATCAAGAAGTCCTAGGGGGTGTCAACACTTAAGGTGTGGGTTACTAGTTTGTAGATATGTTGGTTACTATTCTCCCTATAACACAATAAAAGAACAACATGATGTTTTGTTGAAAATTACTTTTCTTGAAAAAGGATAATAAGAGATTTTGGAATAAGTTATTTGGCAAGTATGAGGAAAGATGTAGGAATGGTTTATTCACTTTAGAAGTCGTTATGGAATTGTTTTATTTCAAATAATATGGTTATTTCATTTAAAATAATTCTTTTCATGTATCTTCGTGTTTACATGCTTGGGTATATCTTACTTAGTATTTGTTGTTGATTTTCAAACTGTGGCGTACTTGTTTTCTTTACTCACCACTTATGTAGGTGATGGAGGCATGATAGAGCTTGGGGACGTTTCACTTGTTTATGATTCGTAATACTCACGCAAACAATTAGACGTTCACATTAGTTGGTAATTTTACGTGCCCGGTATGAGGCATTGAATATTAAACAAGTTACATTTAAGTGTTTTAATTAATTATGGATTGGTAGTTGGTTTGATGTTTACCTTTAAATGTCCTTGCACTGCGGGAGTAATTCTCGAGTGCGGGGTGGCACATTTTCGGTTTTCCCGAGCATGGAAATCGGGGGTTGTTACATAGGGTGTCACAAAGGTGATCACTTGTGTGAGTTAGCTGATCTATGTGTCTGCGTGACATGCTATATGCTAGTAAATGAAATACAACATATCATGCACGTATCTAAAACAACACACATAATAATCCAAGTAAATCCAATCAAAATTCAAATGTTAATGTCTTGAATGTTAATCAATCATATTGCAAGTCATCTAATACAAATTTCTCTAAAACGATCCACAAAGAGGACTTCATCGGTGGTTTAGGAATGGGATGAGCCAACATTTTTTGCCTGTAGTCGATGTACTCCAAGATTAGTCCTCAGGTACACATCTCATCCGTGATGAAATAGCACCCCTTCCCATGTTTTCGGTTTTACCACAAAGCTTTGGGTCCTCAGCTCTCTGTTATGACCGCCACGCTAGAAAAAATCATGGCAACATGTTCATCAACAATTCTGAGGTTGATGAAAACATTTTCAGCCAAACACATTTCAGTGAGGTGGCAGAATAGGCAACATATTTCTCTTATGGCTGATAGAGCGATCCAATACGATTATGCAATACCTTATATTGTTGTTCCAAGCGATTAGCCTGGCATCAAACATGGAAGATAGACAGAGATGGATCCACGTGTTTCTAGGTCCTCACCCTAGTCTGCAGGCATAGAAACTAGTCGAATGATCTAACTCCAATAGCATAGCACACGATCCATTGTTCCTTAGAGATATCCGAGTATCCTCGTGACTGCAATCTAGTTTCCTAAATCGGGATTCCCTAAAATCCACTAATCCGACTGCATAGCGTATGATGGGTCTTAGTGACATCATAGCGTACACGAGACTCCCACTTCTCTCCATTGGATACTCTGGTCATCTGGTCAATCTCATATGGTTTCTTTAGGGAACATATCTAGACTCGTAAAGTCTTGGAACAATCTACACAAGTATTTCATGGCTTTTGGTTCCAAAATATGGAATCATTCAAGCATCTTCTTGATGTACGCCTCTAGCGATAACACAAGAAGTCCCTATGAATGAAAAAGTATGCATCTCGCCCTACAATTATATTTCATCATAAATCGAGAGGTTAACCACCCCTTAGTGGATACCAACAGTCCTAAAGCTCCACTACCCAATAGTGTGTCATAAATGTTAAGTAATATGATCATCAACTCTCTCCTAGAGAGACTGGCATGCAATGATTTTCATCCGTTATCGTAAACATATAGTAAACGATCCCTTAATGAAATACTAATGTTTAGAGGACTACTTAAGAACACACATCAAATTAATTAGCCTACACACTTTTTTGCATTTGACCTTATGTCTCGAAACCCTATTTTTTAGTGATATAAATCACGTCTTAGATTTCTCCATCGAGAAATACAGCTGTCACGTCTATCGAGAACGGATATCCAAGTCAATTATCACAACTATTACCGAAATTTAGGTAATCAATGTAGTTCTCATCCATTCCGTTGGAGAGGGAACCACATTGACCCGACATAATTCTCGCTACCTTGAATCTTGGGGAGAATAACTCGTTGAATCTACACAATTCTCACTACCCGACCATTGGGGAGAATTTCTTGCAACGTTCACACTCTTGTACTGAGTGTAGGATTTTTCTTCTATGCAAGTCTTATGCCTTTCTATGCTTCCATCTGCGTCTTTGCTTCACCCTGGAAGCCGACTGATCTCCAATAGTCTAGCAACTATCCGCAAAGTAAAACTAGCCTTAGACTTAGTTTTCCCTTACAGGCTCCAACTCTATATGTAAAGCTTACTTTTCATTCTTCATAATCAGCCTAAGGTAGGGTCTAAGACACTATCCTATCGTCATGCAAGGTGCCTGGCGTGATTTCTTAACGTGTATGCGCATGTGCAAGGTCAATTAATATATGGTGGTATTTCAACCCGGGTTATCGATACCACGAGGACATACTTGATATTATTTAAGTAGTCGATTAGATTAGAGTACATAAACAGGGAGGAAGAATTTGTGATTAGATAAGTTATCGCCTCTAACAAGCGACTGAAACTGAGATAACAACAAAACTCATTTTTTTGTATTTTTTTATTAAACAAATATGGAGAAATTAGGCGATCTATAGATCACCTAGGGCTGTAGATGATTTTCGGATAGATAAGTACCACGTTAAACTTATTCTAGTTAAGCCCGGTAATGGTATTGACACTCTCATGTCGGTTTCATGTTCTTTTACTTCTCGGTTGACCACAATCTCATGTCGGTCTCCTGTGTCTACCGATTTGTTCTAGTAGGATAACTTCCTGCACGACAACTGGTCTTGTCAATCCATCGTTGCACGAAACAGTCAAATCTCACCTATCGAATCTACCCACTAAGGCCAATCCCAACAATTCTCCTTTCGGTCTCGGTGATTCACGAATGTGTTCAAGTTTTCATCACAATTAGGCCTCCGGTTGATCACTCCTTTAACACTAAGTATTCTACACAGAACAAGAAACATGTAATTGAAATATATAATAACTTCAAGCAAAATCATATTCGACGAAGAAACCATAGTTTCATGATTATCAAATCTTAATCTCATTGTGTCAATAGAATAGATTTATCAATACATTCAAGAAACTAACATTCAGTCAATAGAAATAATCTTACGCACGAAACAAAGTTTTAAACCTGGAAAATAACCTTCTACATGAACCCTAGGCTCTCAAAGAGACGCCTAGGAAAACGTTTAGCTAATTGAAATCAAGCTACCAAAGTAAGTATTTTCTCCATACAAGATTTGAAAGAAGAAGATGAAATAAAAAAACCTAGATCTCCGATGGAGTTCTTGAGCCTTCGTTCTTCGTCTTTGTCGTCCTCCTCTTCCTCCAACGTGAATGATTCAAAGATACATCAATGGCCTTCTCTATACATGCCTAGGTCAATTAATCCATAATTCCCATCACTTGTTGCCCAAAAAGTCTTCAAAATTGCATTAGACCCCAAAACTTTGCGTGCAGGTAATGGGACTGGTCGAACGACAACTATGACTGGTCGTATGACCAGCAGAAGGGTGGTTCTTGCTGATTTCTTCCAAAATTCTATGTAAAACTGGTCTTACTACCAGTAATGTGACAATTCATGGAAAATAAGCTCTTTTTCTTTGCTTCTTTGGTCTTTCCATCGCAAGTCTTCCATTCCGAGCATCGTTCTTAATCCTTCAAACGTTCTGAAGTTCGTTTCCTCTTGTCAATTCACGTCTCCGAGCTCCCGGTTCCTGAAAAGAGCAACACAAAACATACCGGAAGATCAAATGCAAGAAAATAGCTCGAAATTACACCAGAAATGCCCGGATTGCACAATTATGCTCAAATTCTCAAAACATGCCAACATTCTCTAAATTTGGCCATAAACTGCATATAAATGCATCGTAAATTCGGCAAACAATAGTGAATCTAATGAGAATATTACTCATAAAAATGAGTTATCAAATTCCACCCACTACCTTTTTGCGCATCCCGAGAAAAGTCTCGTTTAAATTCCTCACACTAATCCCTAAGAGAGAAAAACTCTATTATTCTCTCTTTCTTTCACGTGTGTATGTGTGGGTGTATGATTGTATCTAGACTTCAATCTCATAGACGATGAATCATATTTATAGGATAGAGAAATTCGTCTTGCCCTTTAATCCTAACGCTTAGGATAGTTTGCATTCTAGTCCACAATTGCTCTTTAGTCCAACTAATGAGCATAGTTTACACTTTAGCCCAAACAATTCATTATTGTTGTTTATTCCAACTAATGAGAAACTAATTCCAGTTTGATCCATTATTTTGTGTGACCTTGTAAGTTCCTAATTACGTTGGAAGTAAAAATTACAAAAATTGAGCGGTATCTAGCAACACGTCAATGCTACCCAAGTAATAGGAATGTCAGTGATCTGACTACCCTCTGTGATCAGTGTTACCATGTCTGAAAGTTGTGTAGTGCAGGTAAACACGGGATCTTAATACTCTAGAAGGAGGGGGTTGAATAGATTATGCACACTTTTGCTAACTATAGCGTTTTGAAACATAAAAGAAAATATAAGATTGAATCTCAAGGCTTTGGAAAGGTACAAACAAGTTTGAAAAAAATAGTAGCAGTTTTGGGATTCAAAGCTTTGAGACGGAAAATCCTCCAAAGCTTTGGAGCTACCTGTTTTGTGCAGTTTTGAATGCAGAATGAATAACAACAATGAGAATTAATGAACACAATAGGTTTTTACAAAGTTCAGTACAAATTGGACCTACTCTCTGCCTGAGAGACTTGATCCCTCCACGAATTCAAACACATCTTATTACTCATAGACTTATCCCTATATCTCAATCCTAAGTGAACTCCCTTATACCTATACATCTCGTGGTTTCAAACCTATTTAGTTCCAGCTACAATCTGAGAAACAATAAGAACCTCTTGTTGTTAACTTGAAAAACTAACTTCTAACCGTTGATGAGGTTTAAGAAATACTTAAGAATTTTACAATGAAAGTACAAAGAAGAACACTGCAACAGATAAGCAATGAATGCTAACAAGTGTTCCTGCAGAATCAGGATGATTGATCATCTTCTGCTGTGTTGAATCCTTGATTGAGTGAAGAGTTGTATGGGTAGATCTTCCACGAATCAAACTCTCTTCTCTTTTTCAGTTAATAATCCCTTACATCTCTTTGAAATTTAAATCCCTCTGATAACAAACTGCAGTAAGCACTTGAGAGATTTCAGGAACAAACTCCCTGAAAATCATGTTCCTTCAACAGCTTCTTTCAACAACTATATTTGAATAGCTGATTTGATTTGTTAGGAGGGTTTGAACGTCGAACAACCCTGCACAAATTAATCACAACAACACAACCAATCCAGACAATCTAGCACATATATGCTGATATGTTACATAGTAAACTCAACTAGAATCTATTTTTTCAGTTTTAATTTTATGTATATATAACATGTATATATGGTCATAACAATAATAAAAGTAAAATTATGACTTAAAATAAGTCATTAACCAATCACAAAAACAGTTGAAAAATAACCTGCAACAAGAATTAGTTAGTCAAGAAAGTTCCTCACAACAGTTCAAAGGCACCTCCAAAGCTTTGGAGGTTTGGATGATTGTCAAAGCTTTTGCCAGCAAAGCTAATATTTAATAACCAACAACATCTACCATTTGTCAGCACAATATAACAGTTCAGGAATATTTATGAGAGATAATATCAGGCTTGTAAACAATATCCAATTCAATCTTAAGCCTACAACACAGAAATTGTTAGCTTCCAGTTAACAAGATCATAAGCATAAATGGACTTCCTCACAGCTTTTGAGCTATGAGAAAAACATGTATTTCATCAACCTCAAAATAGAACTCCCCCTGAGTTCATGCAGTCATTAATTCAATGGGATTTGATTATCAATCTCCTTCTTGATGAAAGACAAAACATATATGCTCCCTTTCACAAATATCCTGTAACTTAATAACAATTAAAATACCAACAAATTTATATAGAAAACATCAAGAAAACAAAAACATTTAGCATATACCACAATGCACATCACAAAGCATTAAACTAAATAAATCCTACAGCATCCAAATATTATTACACATAATCCACCTTACACATAATCTCTCCCCTTTTTTACTTTCATCAAAATAAGTAAAGAAAATGTAGGATCTTGTTCAGAGTTTAGAAAATAAAACTGAAAACGGATTTAAAAAAAAAATCCAGAGATTTTAAAAGAAAGAAAGAAAATAGACAGAAAGAAGGGGTTCAAGGCCTTGAAGCACTGTCTGCTTCACATCCTTATATGCCATCTTCTTTCCCTTGAAGCTTTGCCCTATCCTTTATTCTTTCCTTTTGAAGTCTTGTGCTTCCTCTGCATCCACAGTCTTCTTTGCCTCTTCTGCTTTCTCAGTCTTTGCAGCTATCTCATCTTCCTCTTCATCTGAATCTTCTTCATTACCAGCAATTTATTCATCATTACGAGTATCCTCAACAACAATCTCTTTTCCACTAACCTCCTCTTTATCAGTTTCTTCACCAGCACCTGCATCATCACTCTGCTCATACAAATATTTTGAAGCTAACACCACTGTCACTTTCTTATTTTTATTTTGCTTTAAAGCATCTCCAAGCATCATGTCAGACTCAATGCTATCAGAATCCTGACTCTCATAAGATGGAACTTTCTCTAAGTTCAAACCTTTGATGATCAAGTATAGCTTCCCATTCATCAAAGCTTCGAATTTTCCAAATTCACTGTACAAGTCAAACAGACTTTGCCTTAAATCCTCAATTCCATCTTCCAAGTTCTCAACTCTGTCAAAAATTTGATAGAAATCCAGATTTGTTGAAGCAATTTGATGTTGTTGCAGCTTTAGGCTTACCTTATCCGCTAGTAAAATTTGGAGAGAACTTTCATCTACCAAACCTTACCAGTCTTCACAACCCCAATACTTTGGAGAGAAATTTCATCTACCAAACCAAATCACTATTAATCTTCTCCTCATCTTTCACAGGAACCTTAAAGTGTTCAAAGAACAGTGGCAATCGATTGGCGTAAGGTAGGGAATGATTTCTTGTCCTAGTTCGACAATACACCATATGCTCCATTATAACACTAGGCATATCAATGTCAAATCCTTGACAGATCAAATACATCAAAATCAAGACCCTATCAGTCACAAACTCCTTTGAATGTTCTCTAGGAACAACACACCTCATGATGCTAGATAACAGAATTTTGGCCTCACAATTCAACACAGAGTGTGTTAATTGCTTAGGTCCAGAAGGTGTACCCTATAAAAAGAAGTCTTATTTTGCTTTCTCCAAACACTCTTTCCTATCAGGATGTTTATGAACTCTGTACTTCCTAGGAATACCCAAAATTTTTGAAAAACCTTGTGATCCAACGTCATATCCGCGCCAGCTACCTTAGAAGTCAAGACATAACTATCCTCATATTCATTCACAAGATTTAAATAAAACACCCTGGTTAACCTAGGATAAGCCTCAGAGGTAGGGTTAACATCTTCCAAACATATGATTCTCTAATCTTCCTAATGCCATCAATATCAACTTTATCCAACAACTCCTCAGAAATCTTTGTCTTCCAGTTGATCTGTCTTCCAGTTGGCCCTTCTCTTCTTCCCCATTGTTGATCCATAAACTTTCTTCTGAAATCTTTGAGATTTTTGCTCCATTGTGTTTAGGATTTGTAGAAGATATAGAGAGAACAGAGAGAGATAGAGACGAATAGATAGAGATTGAGATGGAATGAGAAATCCATGAAGAATAGCTTATAAGTAGGAAAATGAACAAAATGAGTTTAGAAAGGGCTCTACTGAAGCTACATGAATAAATCTTAGAGGATATCTTTGAGATGTTTTGTGATAATCAATCTCTGAACAAATCAAATATTCTGTAATTATCTATTAAGATCCTGCAAAATATTTCTAATTTAATTTTTGAACACAAATACAGAATTATACTTCAAAGCTTTGAAGCTACCTAAAGAACATGTTCAAATCTTTGGGATAAAACTAATAGAAACTCCAAAGCTTTGAAGAATACTTTCAAGGCTAGGAAAGTATTATCTCAAGGCTTTGAGAATTTCACACATATAGCACATATATGATACTCCCACTAAACCAAAGCATCTTTGTTTAACATGCCCAATTCAAGCCTTAGGGATGTAAGCCTTTCATCTGACAATGGTTTGGTAAAAATATTAGCAACTTGCATAGCAGTAGATGTAAAAGATAAAGAGACATCACCTTTCTCAGCATTATCCCTTATGAAATGGTGTCTCACATCTATGTGTTAAGTTCTGGAGTGTTGCACAAGATTCTTTGTAATTGAAATGACACTTGTGTTGTCACAATCGATAAGAACTTTTCTGAAATCATCGCCAAGATCTCTTAGTTGTTGAGCAATCCACAACACTTGTGAGCAACAAGCTCCAGCTGCAATGTATTTAGCTTCTGCAGTTGACAAGGCTACTGAATTATGTTTCTTTGAATGCCATCTTATCAAATATGAGCCAAGGAATTGATAACATCCTGATGTGATTTTCCTTTCAACTTTATATCCTACAAAGTCTACATCTGAATAACCAGTCAAAGAGAAATTAGTCCTTCTTGGATACCAAAGCCCCAAGTCTTCGGTACCATTTAGATATCTAAAGATTCTTTTGACAACAACTAAGTGACATTCTTTAGGATCTGCTTGAAACCTTGCACACATACAGACACTAAACATAATATATGGTATACTAGCAGTTAAATACGGTAATGAACCAATCATACCTCTGTATTCCTTTTGCTTCACACTCTTACCATTTGTATCCTTATCCAAGGATAATAAAGAACTCATGGGAGTCTTAGCTACCTTAGACTGAGACATATTATATTATTGAGAAAGTCCTTGGTATATTTGCCTTGATGCACAAAAATTTCATTTCTTCATCATATGTACATGAAGTCCCATATAGAAATTCAATTCTCCCATTAAGCTCATCTCAAATTCCCTGTACATTAGACTTGAAAACTCTTTTGATAGAGCATCATTATTAGCACCAAATAATATATCATCAACATAGATCTGTACTACTAAGATATTCTTTTCATGAGGCTTAATAAAAAGTGTTTTGTTTAATAAGCCTCTTTGAAAATCATTTTCCAATAAATACTTTGAAAGTCTGTCAAACCAAGCCCTTGGAGCTTTTTTGAGGCCATAGAGAGCTTTGTCTAGTTTGTAAACATGATCAGGAAAATTATCATCTTCAAAACCTGGAGGTTGAGCAACATATACTTATTCTTGTAAATAACCATTTAAGAAAGAAAATTTGTTATTCATTTGATAAAGCTATATATTTTTATGAGATGCAAATGCAAGAAGTATTCTGACAGCTTCTAACCTGGAAACAGGAGAAAATGTCTCCTCATAATCAATACCTTCTTCTTGATTATACCCCTGTTCCAGAGTCTAGCTTTGTTTCTGAATTTTTTTCCATCTCATCAAGTTTGTTTCTGAATACCCATCTGGTTACAATGATTGATTGATTCTTTGGCCTAGGAACCAAGATCCATACTTTGTTCCTTTCAAATTCATTCAGCTCACTTTGCATTGCAATGATCCAATCTGCTTCTTTTAATGTCTCATTTGCATTCTTAGGTTATACAAGTGATACAAAGGCATTGAAGGCACACAAATTTTTCAACTGTCCTCTGGTCTAAATACCAGTAGATGGATCTGAAATAATGTTGTCAGCTGCATGATCTAATAAGCATTTACATTTCTTCCTTGGTGTCAAGGGTTCTGGTTGTCCAATAATCTTCTCAAACCCTTTGAGAACTTGAAGAAGTGGCTGGAGCACTTTGTGTCTTTTGAGATCCAGTCTCAAGGATTTTAGATTTTGATTCAGAATATTTTTCAAAGCTTTGAGATTATTCTAGCTGTCCCTCAATTTATTTTTGCTGCTTTTCTCCTTCTCAGAATCATCATCTGTCTCATACTTATTGAGATTGAGATCTGCAAAACTTTCACTCAAGAAACCACCATCTTTTTCATAAAAAGTCACATGTATACTCTCTTCCACAACCTTAGTTCTCTTATTGAAAATTCTATAAACTTTGCTAGATAAAGAATAACCAAGAAATATACCTTCATCACTTCTAGCAGCAAATATACCAAGATTGTCCTTACCATTATCATGCACATAATAAGCACAACCAAAAGGTTTAAAGAAAGAAACACTTGGCTTTCTGTCCTTGAAAAGTTCATATGGAGTTTTCTTCAAAATAGACCTAATGAGACATTTATTAAGCACATCATTGGCAGTGTTAACAACTTCTGCACAGAAATAGTTTGGCAAGTTGTTCTCAAGAAGCATGGTTCTAGACATATCTTCAAGTGTTCTATTTTTCCTTTCAACTACTTCATTCTGCTAAGGAGTTCTAGGTGCAGAAAAATTGTGTGAGATACCATGTTGTGCACAAAAAAGTTAAACTCAAGCTGATCAAATTCTCTACCATGATCACTTCTAACAGATAGAACATACACATATTTCAAAGATTTATGATCCCCACAAAGCTTTGAGATTTCATACAATGCTTCATATTTTTCTGTAATAAACATAATTCAGGTAAATCTAGAGAAATTATCTTCCACAACAAGCATATAACTTTTACATTTAGGAGTTTGAACTCTCATAGGACCACATAAGTCCATGTGCAGCATCTCTAACGGTCTAGTAGTACTTACAAAGTTATTTGACTTGAATGAGCTTCTGGTCTGTATACCTTGGATACATGCTTTGCATATCTCATAATATGAAAATTTCATAGCCGGTAATCCTCTTACCGGTTCCTTTGAGATAACCTTGTTCATTGTGTGCATGCTTATATACCAAAGATTTCTATTCCAAAGCTTTGGATATTCCTTCAAAGCTTTGAGGAACTTCAGACTTTCTCCTGCAACTTTGTTAGTATACATAGCATAAACATTGTATATCCTAGGAGCAGTGAGTATACAATCACTAGATTTCTCATCTTGCACCACATATTTTTTCTTGTCAAAAGTAACTTTATCACCCTTATCACATAATTGATAAATACTAAGCAAGTTATATTTTAAACCCTCTACTAGATAAACATTAGAAATTGAGTTAAAAAAATTCATTACCAATACTACCTATACCAATGATGTTGCATTTTTCCTTGTCACCAATTGTGATTGTTCCTACTGAATATTCTTTGAGTTTTGTAAACAGAGACTTCTTTCCACTCATATGCCTGCAACAACCCCTATCCAGAAACAACTTATGATCTTTTTTATTGGTGACAACCTGCAAAATTCAATCAATGCCTCAACATGCTATTAGACCAAGTGTAGAATTTGGACTCATACTCAGAATCAACCATGTTAGGTGGTCTGATTCCTTTAGGAACCCAAATCTGCTTCACTTGTCCCTTGAGCTGATAAGGATAGGTATTCCTTATGATATGAGGTTCTGTCTTTCTAAAGGGGCAAGTTAACTTCACATGTCCAAGTTTACCAAAGTAGAAGCGCTTTGGAGAATGTCTATTTCATGCTTTCACAAAAGTAGTTTGATTCTTCTTTGCAAAATTTTGATTGTAACAATTCCATTTTTTTTGTACAAAATGTAGACTTCATCCAAGCATGAGATTGATGTTATGTTCTGAGCCTGCAAATCTTGATAAAACGTTCCTTAATTGTTGTTCTAAATCATCGAATGATATTTTAGATCAACATACTTTTCAGTTAAAAGAGAATTTTGATACATCGCTTACTTGACTTGTGCCTTCAAAGCTTTGAACCTGCTGTCCAAGGCTCAATTTTTGACTGAGATGCTTTAAGAGTTTTATTCAGAAAAAACAAATCTATATTTTCTTTTGCCTGCTCATGAAATTTCACCTTCAAAGATTCAATCTCATTTCTATAACTTTCCTCATTTAAAAACATACTTTTGAGAATTTCAGGTAAGACATCAGAAGTAATAGAAAGAAGATTTTTTACCATATCTTCAATATATTTGTGTGATCCTTTTTCTGATTCATGCTCAGCCATCAGACAAAGATTAGTTTGTTTCATCAGAGTCTGAATCTCTTGATGAATCATAATCACTCCATGAAGAAACCATTGCTTTCTTCATTCTATTGTCATTTTCCTTCTTGGGAAAACGTATGTTCTTTTTATTTTGAGGACAATCCCTTACTAAGTGATCTGCATCTCCACATTCAAAGAAATTCATTACTTTATATTTATGTGAATGTGAAGAAGACTTACCTCTGTGATCCTTGCTGCTTTAGGATCAAGACTTGTCTTTGTTGTAGTCCATGTTTCCAAAGTTTTTCATCATTATTCAGAATTCTGGTCAAAGCTTTTGAGATCAAGGCTAAGGCTTCCTCATCATCATCATCATCATCCTGTTCAAGGCCTTGAGATTTTTAACTGTCTTTTGCCTTGAGTGTCAGGTTTTTGAGATTTTCACTCATGTCACTATCCACATCCTTCATAGAAATCTCATGAGTGAGCAGCTTGCCTTGCAGATCATCTAACTTTAGAGTAGTCAAATATTGAGCTTCCTCAATTGTAGTTGTCTTTGGTTCCCATTTTCCTTTTGGAAGGCTTCTCAGAATATTTCTAACTTTTTCTTCATTTGAGGAGGCTTTTCCCAAGGACTCCAGATTATTCACAATATATGTGAAACTTTTGAACATGTCCTTGATGGATTCATCAGAATTAATCTGGAACAACTCATATTGCCTCAGAAGAATGTTGATTTTAGTCTGATTGACTTGTCTGCTTCCTTCATACGTTATAACCAACTTGTCCCAGATCTCCTTGGCACTCGTCCAATTGGAGATCCTGTTGAAATCATCTTCACTAACAGCAGAATATAACAAGTACATAGCTTTATAATTTGTTAATACCTTTTCCAATTCAGTTGTTGAGATCTTCATCTTCCATGACAATTATGATCCCCTCTGAAGTAGTATAGAAAGTATTGGGACCATTTTCAATAACTCACGAAAGTTCCATGTCCTGATCAATGATGAACATCTTCATCAAAGCTTTCCAGTGTAAAAAATTGTCACAACAGAACAAATGAGGTCTATTGGCTACACATCCTTGAGAGAATCCTCCATCACCTACATACTCATTGTCACAAGATGGTTAGATCCTTACAGTGACCCAAGCTCTGATACCAATTGAAATTTGTGTAATGCAGGTAAATACATGATTTTAATACTCTAGAAGGGGGTGAATAGAGTATGCACACTTTTTTCAAATATAGCATTTTGAAACTTAGAAGTAAAGATAATATAGAATCTCAAGGCTTTGGAAAGGTATAAACAAGTTTGAAACAAATAGTAGCAGTTTGGGGCTCCAAAGCTTTGAGACTGAAAATCCTCCAAAGCTTTGTGCTACCTGTTTTGTGCAGTTTTGAATGCAGAATGAATAACAGCAATGAAAAGTAATGAACACAAGAGATTTTTATAGAGTTCAGTCACAATTGGACCTACTCTATATCTGCGGGACTTGATCCCTCCAAGATTTTGAAAACTTCTTATTAATCACAGGCTTAGCCCTAGATCTCAAGCCTAAGTGAACTCCCTTACACCTATACAGCTTGTGGTTCAAAACTATTTAGTTCCTGCTACAATCTGAGAAACAATAAGAACCTCTTGTTGTTCACTTGAAAAAATAACTTCTAGCAGTTGATGAGGTTTCAGAAATACTTAAGAATTTTACAATGAAATTACAAAGAAGAAAACGGAAATAGATCAGAAATGAATGCTCATAAGTGTTCTTTAGAATCTGGATGATTGATCTTCTTTTGCATTGTTGAATCCTTTATTGAGTGAACATTTGTATGTGTAGATTTTCCACGAATCAAACTCTCTTCTCTTTTCTATTAATAAGCCCTCTCATCTCTTTGAAATTCAAATCTCTCTTATAAAAAGCTGCAGTAACCACTTGAGAGATTTCAAGAACAAACTCCCTGAAAATCCTCATCCTTCAACAGCTTTTTTCAACGGCTATATTTGAATTGCTGAATTGATTTGTTAGGAGGGTTTGAACGACGAACAACCATGCACAAATTTATCACAACAACACAACCAATCAGAAAATCTAGCACATATATGCTGATCTGTTTGACAAATCAGTTTACATAGTAAACGTAACTCAGCTAGAATCTATTTTGCAGTTTTAATTGTATGCACATATAACTTGTATATATGGTCATTAAAATAATCAAAGTAAAATGATGACTTAAAACAAGTCATTAAACAATCACATAAACAGTTAAAAACAACCTGCAATAGGAATCAGTTAGTCAAGAAAGTTCTTGACAACAGCTCAAAGGCACTTCCAAAGCTTTTGAGCTTTGGATGATTGTCAAAGCTTTGGCCAGTAAAGCTAATACTTAATTACCAACAGCCTGTTTTGTGAGCATAACATAACAGTTCAAGGATATTTTTGAGAGGTAATATCAGGCTTGTAAACAATATATAATTCAAGCTTAACCCTGCAATACAGAAATTGTTAGCTTGCAGTTAACAAGATCATACGCATAAATGGACTTCTTCAAAGTTTTGGAGCTCCGAGAAAAACATATCTTTCGTCATCCTAAAAATAGAACTCCCCCTGAGTTCATGAAGTCATTAATTCAATGGGATTGAATTATCAATGTCGTATAATCCATTTGTCTCTTCTATCCAGATTAGAACAAAGCATGGAGTGTCACCCTAGTAAATCCTATCTATAATTTCTCGATTCTCGGAGTATACTTATAAAAAAAATGACATCAATATCTCATATTGTTTCATTTGAGCATGGCCATGCATTTCCCTAAGTCTCACTCATCGAGTGGCCATGGATATCTACTCCTGTT